>OX422207.1:194752023-204235154 GCA_949130495.1 Sambucus nigra | reverse complement strand
GGAATCATCGGTTTGTAAAACAAAAAGAACTAATTGAAATAAACGTTCTTGGATACCAAAGAGCGTGCTCTTTCATTAGGCTTTCCACCCCTCAAAGTGAAGGAGCCAGGTATTTGATATCTTTCCTCAATATCCACTAGGTCCTGCTCAATAATTCGAGAAGTCACTTAGGCTCCACTAGAGAAATCGGGGTCATTAGGCCCCAACTAGTTAATTACCAAAGAGGCAGAAGGAATAATCCACGTGGGAAGTTGGGTTAAAAACCCAACCGCTTACCTTTTGATTGGAGGTAGGGAAACATTTGGTATGACAACTAAGAGGGGTGTGGGGTCCAAGACCTTTGATGGGGAAATGTTTTTAGAAGACATTTTTTATGAAGGGAAAGGTATAAAATAGATGTTTTCACAGTAAACTTGAAGGCAAGAGTTGTTGATGAGAATGAAAGAGACTTTAACTAAACCAAGAGGATCTTTTATATCCTTCAAGGCCTGTACCATCACGTACTCTTATCCCCCTAAAAAATCAATGTAAGCTCCTTCATAATGAAATTTCATTATGAATACAATCTCGATGGTTAGTTACGCTCCTACCCCCATCTAGTTTGAATGGATTAGTGTTGCCCCTTATAATTCCTACAAAGAGAAATAAGAGGCTATTAATGATACCATATTTGATTGTTGGTATTACGAAGCTTCTCAACCTCTCAACTTCACATTCTCAAGAAAATATGTCCCAAGGTCAGCCTCTAGCCTGTACGAGATCAAAATAACTTTCAAGAAGGGACCGTAATAGGGGTAAAAGCCTTAGCCACCAAATTGCTCCTCTGAGGTACTATTCATTTCAACACATCTTTGTAACCAAGTACAAAGACCTCACACCAGCATCCTTCCACCTCTGACGTGTGTAGTGGACCTCAATTTAAAAAGAACTGGCCTAAAGAGGCCACATAACTCATTTTTCCAAAAGGGTATTATTGCAACATACCTTAGTACCACCTAAGGATGAACCTTTGTTGATTCCAAATCTCCCGAGCGTTAGTCTAAGGTCATACAGTTCATTTGGAGAGTAGGTGAAAAGGATAACACTATTCCACTTACAAGCACCACGTATATCCACTTTCATTGATGACTCTCATCCACATTAAATGTACCCATCAACTACCTTGCACCATCTGCAAGTCTTTCTCCCACACTCCACCTTGTTACTGTAGCCGTCAGACCTTAGAGGGAGCCAGGACATACAATTGTAGTCCACTCATTCTCTCTCCAAGAGGGTGCATATATAAGGGATGCTTGTGAAAGCTTGAAGGCATGTTCAAGCAGAACATGACCAACTCAAGATAATGCAAGTGTTTACTTGTTATTATATACGCTCCCAACCCATTATTATGAGAACTTATTCTGAGTTTAGATAATTTCTAACTATCTTATTCAATGTACACCCTATTGAGTCCTAAACTAAGGCTTAGGAATCCTTAGAGAAGTCTATCAGTTACTTCCTAAGGTTCTTTGTATTAGTAACGAAGACCGCATGGACCCTAGACCTTCTTGACCTAAAATTAAGAGGCCTCCAAAATTATATTTACCATTTTATGATCTAATGTAAAATGAAATACCCTTTGAATGCGGATGTAGGATCCTCAGTTGAAGTCTGAACCACTTTATATACATGTCTATGACTTTGACACACCTCCCCTAACCCGTTTGAGGTCTTGTGGGGAGCACCTATTAGGTCCGAACCCTATAATGAACATATAATTTTATAATACATACTAGAATAATAGAATTGTGGTATTTCTAACTTATGTGGAAAAATGTATCAAAATGAATATTAAAAGTCTAATATAAAGAAAAATAACCTAATCACATTACACATGCCAAAACAAAATTGATATTGAATGAAGAAGTAACAAGTAATCGAAAATGGATGAAAAATGTGGAGCTTGATATTTACAAATAAAATTTAGATATTAAAAGTAAAATTTAGTTTAAAGGTGTGTGTGTGTGTGTGTGTGTATAAGCAATATATTTATATATTAAAACTGAAACAAAAATTGAAATTAACGCATTTTATTAAAATTAAAATTGAAATTAATATTGTAAAATTGAAATTCACGCATATATTAAAACTGAAATTAATATTGAAATTACAATAACTGAAAGCAAACTTACAAAGATTACTGATCAATACAATCGGTTGAACTGGATGGACTTGAAAGCATAATGTTTAATAAAAAGGTACAACTGAGAATACTTTGATAACTGAGAGAATAATATATATCAAGTTTCTAAAAAACGCGGGGCGTGATCGAGGCGTGGAGACCAAGCCTTAAGCCTTAGAAGCCTAGGCGGGCCTTGGCGTAAAAAGGCGTGAAAAGGCGTTTAGGTCTTTTTAATATATTTTAATATTTTTTAACCATAACAAGGCTATTAAAATACTAAAATTGTACATATCATAAAAATATGTCTGAATATTTTCAAATAAAAATACTATTTGATTATTTTGGATAAGATAATGGTTCGATTTGTAAAAAAATCTTTAAAAGGGATATCGTTTCACTAAAGCATTGTTGTTTTTAGAGAAAAAGTACGCCTTAAGGGTTTTACCAAGCATAAGGCGTCAGAATCTTAAGGCGGGGCGTTTCTCCCAAGCCTCAAGCCTAGGCGTGCGTAGGCGGAGCCTAGGCGGGTTTTTTAGAATAGTGATATATATATATATATATATATATATATATATATATATATATATATATATAGAGAGAGAGAGAGAGAGAGAGAGAGAGAGAGAGAGAGAGAGAATTAAGCAAGTACAGATGTGAGCTCTAAAATTGGAATCCGCGTTGAATGAATGACTATGAGCTATATTTATAGTTGGAGATTCCCCTTGGGGGAAATGGGTGAATTTCTTTTACTCCAATACTTTAACCTTGGGTAACTGCCTTTAACTTCGAGTGAAATATTTTGTCTTGGGGGAAATGTCTTTTACTTTGAGGTGATTTATTGACGAACAACAACTTTAAATAAAAGATGCTAGATTCCAATATATTAACCACTTAGATGTAAAAGACATTTCCCCCAAGACAAAACATTTCACTCGAAGTTAAAGCAAGTTACAACATCAGAGTATTCTCAGTTATTGAAATTAAAACGGAGAACTGATAACACCTTTTGGTATCAGAGCCAAGTTACCAGTATTTGTGTTTGATCTATTTTTCCAGTTCTTCTTTAGAGGCAAGTAAGATCCGAGTCATTTCTTACCCCCTTTGTGTTTTAGTCCCAACTTGTTAGATCACCTGAACAATAAATTCGATATTTAAACAATAAGACCCAAGAGAGTGGAATGAGAGCATAGGTATGAGAGGGTATGTACTTAAATATTTTGAGAAAACAAGCATGATAATTATAAGAAGAAACTTGGATCCTTTAAGAAGCTTTAAAATGAATAGATTATTTAGATCAAATTCTTTCGCTAGTTATATTTCTAGGTCTTCTCTACATTTTCCCCACAGACATAATAAACAAAAAAGAACACATTTATGAAGAAGTAAATTTAGATTCAAAAGAATGGAATATTCCTAAAGTCCCAACAAAAGAAATTTACAAAACTAGTTTTCTAAAGTGATCCTTTTGTACTAATTACAATGTTAAAACTGCTGAGCATGTTCATACTTTAAATGAAGAACACAATAGGATTCTACTATTAACTAGTGAAGCTATTACAATACAAAGAAAAAGCGGTTTCAATTTTCTACACATAACATTAATACAAATAGCAGTCAAATCACTAACCAGTAAAGGAATAAATGCCTCTATCCTCTTATATCTTAGAGATGCCAGACATACTAATTACAACACTCCTTTTTAGGAATGTGGAATCAAGCCCTTTTAACGGTTCAATACATTTAAATTGTTTTCCAGATTTTACATTAAGTTTAACCGAACCTCACAAATTAAAAACCATGACACTAAATATTAAAACATCTGGATAAGAAATGTTAGAAGGAAGTAAACCTTTAGCTTTAATTTATATAATCTATTTTAAATTTTTAAGGACAACACGAAATGTACAAGCCTTAGTAAAAAGTCCAAAAGATAAAATTCTACTAATACAAAGTAGTACAAATTCTGTTAATATCCAAGTCCCTAGGTCAATAAATTGAAAAGATATTAATTTACCAAATAATTGATTATTAGAAAATGAAAATCATCCTTAAATGTTCAAAATAATGCTATTAATCTAGAACGAAACCAAGAATACCGTGACGAATTAGTTAGAATAAGTTTTGATCAACCTCTATTTAAACCTTTTCATATTAGAGATGACAGTAAATCCCAGACGAGTTATTCAACAAGAAAAGATGATGATATAATAATTAGATGTAATATTAAGTTAAAAGAAATTGATACAACTTCTCAAGTAAGTTAACCTTGTTATACAACAACATCAAATTTTAATGATGATGAAGGTAAACTCCCCCCCCCCCCCCCCCCAAATATATTTTCAAACAATTTTAGTAAATCACTAATTATTAACAATCTATAAAGATTATAAATTGGTATGATTAAATTAGGAAAAGATTTTGAGTCAAAAGAAAACCATACTAAAAGACGAGCATATCGAGAAAAGTACTCCCAAAAGAAAAATATTAAATTATAGGAAACTGGAAAATTTTAATGAATGAGATAAGAACAAACATAATGTTTTATGACTATTTAGAAAACTATTATAAAAAAATTGTCCCAATAAAAGTAAAGTGGACAAAACAAGACAAAACTACAGTCTTGTCCAGTCACCCTACACTAGAAACCATTTTATTCCATTAAATAAGAAGAAAATTAGTTGTTACACCCTTTGAAGTCACTTTTACTAATGATGAAATCAAAGAAGTAAGTGAACAAAATAATTACACTATCCAATACCTGAATACTTTAGGAAAACAATTTGAATCCATTAAAAATAAGTTAGACAAATCAAACCTACTATGTAAAAGATAAATACCTTTAATTTAACTTCCAGAGGTTCGAAAATGAATAAATTTACAAACAAAGTCTGAGAAAACTCTAGATAAAATAGAAAAAATGGTTAAGAAGATCAAAATAGAGTCATAAAAAACTATCACAACTATCAAAAGAAATAATACCTATATTAATCAAACAGACTCATCCCAAGAATCTATTACATATGAAGATATCCAGACTATTGAAAACCAATTTACTAGTATTACATTGAATTGAATAAAAAATCCACAATCACTCCAACCACCCTAATAAAAAATTGATATACAAGGCCAACACCCCCAGATATGCAATATGAAGAAAGAAATGTACACAACTAATTCTCTGTTTCACGAGATAAACTTTATGAATAGAACATACATGGATTATCTGAACTATAGAAATTTTAAACAATATACAACACATATCTAAAGTTGTTAACAACTACCTAAATAATTAAAATATTCCCTAAATCGAAATAATTCATCTTTTAACAACATTATTCACCGGAACGTTAAAATCTTAGTCGAATTTTAATCTTACTCGAGAATCAAAGAAACAAATTAAAATTTTTGTCCAAAAAAATGCTAATGGCCTCCTAATTTTTGATGAAATTATCGGAATGGAAATCTTAGATGGAGTGAACACTCTAGTTTTCACAATAATAAAATATTTTTTTATGACCACCAAGTAATATAACCTCAAGAATTCACAATCGACCAATTAACCTAAGATGCCCTACTGCAAGTCATTTTAGATGGTACACAGATGTTTTCACATCATGAGTAACGCTTAGAGACGATAGTAATGAACCATTATGGAAAGAAATACTTATTACTGGTTTACTAAATTTATTATCTCATAAAATAACAGAAGTTTTAAGCAATACAAATAGACACATTGATTGTAACAATATTACATATGGAAATATAATAAGTACAATCTAGAAAGAGGGATTAAAAATGTGTATAGATTTGAAAATAAGTAACCAGACTAATAAAAATAAATTTAAAAAGCTAAATACGAGATGGGAAATTTATGTGAACAATATGGTTCAAACCCTGTTGCAGCATCAAGAAATAACATTAAAAATTACAAGTCATTCCCAAAGCAATATAAAGACATATAAGAAATTAATTTAAAAATAATAAATTTTACAGTAAAAAATAATGAATTTTACAAAAAATGTACAAAATCATAAACAAATCCACAATATAAGAAAACTAACAAAAGTAAAGTAAAATGTTATAAATGTGGAAAACCTGCTTATTACAAATCAGAATGTAAAGTAAAAGCCAAAATTAACCAGTTACAACTATCTTTTGAAGTAATACAAGAAATAAAGAGAATTTTCAAACAAAAAAATTATTGTAGTGAAAATGAACATAACACTGATTATGAATCATCAAGTGACTATCAATCAAGTACAAACTCTAGTTCTTGATATATAAAATTAATATGCAAAGGTGACTGTTAGAAAATAATCAATGTTGTGAATAAACAAGGAGAACAAGAAGAATTATTAATTGATTTAATTGAAGAAATAAAAAATCTAGAATTAAAATCACAATACCCTTAAAAATTTAGAAAACAATTATCTAAAGAAGAAAGTAGTATAAAAAAAATAAGACCTGAAAATACTCTAAAACATTATAATACTAGCAAAGAGATTACATTGCAAGATCTCCAACAAGAGGTCAACATAATTAAACAAAATATCAGCGATCTTAAAATAAAAAGTAAAGAGATAAAACATAATATCACTATTTTAAACTTAGACCAAACTTTTTAAAAGCACTCCTTAAAAGAAAGTAAATAAGAAGTTGAGAATGAACAAATTAATACATTTAATCTTGAAATTGAAAAAATAGAAGAATCTGATCAATAATTAAACATCATAAACCAAATTGATTTATAAAAATGGCATGCATAAGCAACTTTAACTATAAACAAAGAATATGAGATAAAAGTCATAGAATTAATTGATTCAGGTGCAGATTTAAGTTCTCTACGAGAAAAATTAATTCCAACAAGATATTATCCTAAAACATCTGAAAGATTAAACTCAGCCAATGGAAGTAAAATGCAAATCAAATACAAATTACCTAAAACACATATTTCTCAACATAATGTTTGTTACAAAACTCCTTTTGTTTTAGTAAAAATTATGAGTGAGAAGTTAATCTTAGGAATCCATTTTCTTTATCTTCTATATCCATTTACAACGAGTGATACTGGAATAACTTCACAAGCCTTAAATCAAAAAGGAAAATTTGAATTTCTTTCAAAAACAAAAGTCAGAGATTTAAAAACACTAAAAGATTTTTCTATATTGAAATTAATAAACCATCTTCAGTACATAAGAAAAAAATGAAATTTCTTAAATGAGGAAGTAAGATAAAGGAGAATTGAAGGCCAACTTACCGATAAAACCCTCCAAAATAAAATTAAAAATTTAGGATTAAAAAATCACAAATGAAATCTGTTTTGATCTACCTGTAAAAGGGAAGTTGTGATGGGGTCTATGAATATCTGGATCTGGTGAGGCATGACTCACTCCAACGGAAGCTATCTTTAAGGTCTCAAGATCAACTGTAGATGAAAACTATATATTTCTAGTAACAATGGAGTTTTTGTGATTGCTATCTGTGAAGACAATGATTAATTATAACTTTACAGCAATAATAATATTAAAGGAAGAGATCACTTGGATGTGATGGTTCTTGAGACTGAAGAGACAATCACTTCAAATACTAAGGAGAAAGTAGGGAAATAATACTTTCTGGTGTTAGATTGACAGAGTAACAATGCTTAACTTGTGACGATCATTTTGATCTTATTTAAGGGCTCTATTTATAGAAAAATATTGGAGATGATCTAGAATGTGTGTGCCAAAAGGATATTCCTTTGAGATAACATCATAATTGTACTTTTTGTCCCATATTAGTGTCTGTCATCTGTTCACTCTGACATACGACCTCTGGTACAACCTAAAGTCAAAAAGTAAATATGTCGGGCATAGAGGCCAAAAACACGATTTGGTAAATATATTTTCAAGTAGTAACTTGGTGAAAGTTCTTTCAAAATCTTGCGAGTGGCCTTGGAGGGAACTCGCCGATAACAAGTTTAAAAATACTTGGTGAGTAGCACCTTGGTTACTCACCTATTTAACTAAGTGTGAAATGTGTAAGTTCATGAGTGACCTCTTAGGTCCCTCATGTTAGTATTATCTCTTTTCTAAGGTATTGAAGTGGTTGGGCCTTAGCTTCCCCAATAAAACTTGCCTATCATTCACCAAACTAAAAGTCCTAAGGGATCCCAACTGGCCTTCTCGAGTCCTACTTACTCGATTAAGACTATTGTGTAAAGAAAGTAACAATGTTAGTAATTATTCCAATATGCATACAAGTTTGTAATCACTTGACTATTCATATAGCATCCCCTTATGGGGTTTCTCGTTGAGCACCCCCTCGCCAGTCTTGGGAATTACTTGATTAGATGTCCCGTCTTTGGTATTGGGTCCACTCATTGTGGCATGCTCTCGCCAAGTGATTTATTTTGTCTTACCTTTGTTTATTTACTCTTAGTCCCAATCGTTGTGGCACCATCTTGCCAAGTGACCTTAATTGGCTTATTTCTGTCTTGTTTATTTTTGGTCCCACTCATTGTAGAACCCTATCGCCATGTTTTATTCATTGGATTACTTCTGTATTGTTTACTCTTGGATCCACTAATTGTAGACCCCCTTGTCAAATGATTATTATGGATTATTTTGTTTATTTGCTTTTGGGGACACTTCTATGGCTACCCCTCGCCCTCTTGGGCTCATTTAGTCAAGCTTGACTTTGATCCTGCTTATGTGGCAACCCCTTCGTTTGGCCTTACACCCACTCGTTTGGCACCTGCTCGCACTATTGGGATTATTTGTGGGTAGTTGAGTGGGTGACCCTCTATATTAGCCCCCTCATATAAAAATGTTTATGTTGGTTAAAATGAAGAGTTTGGAAGAAATAAATCATTATATTTTAGGCATTTGAGGAGTCTTTCTAATCAAATCATTACTTTTGTTGGTAATTTATTGCCCCTAACAGGTCTACCGTACTGATGCCTCTTTTTAGTGTCTTGAAGGGACACATGTCTTCTTGGGAATACTCATTTCATGATTTGGGAAGTCATTATGCTTGCTTGAGCCATCAGGCATGCGCCCCTTTCAAGGTATAAATACATTATTTAAAAAATGAAACCCTTCTGCTTTCATTTGCCTCTTGTTTTTCAGAGTTAGAGAGAGAAAAGAGTTTTCATCCCCAACCTTATTTCTTCTTCCATCACTTATTTCTTTAAATCTTTATTATTTCAAATGGCCTCTTCATCTTTTGTAGCATCTACTGCCATTTTCACCTTAGTGAGAGAGATTCTCATGGGCTCTTTGCCGATTCAAGTCATAGTCTCCACTGACACCGCCACTAGGGCTACTAGTGTTGCCTCCTCCATGGTTTTTTCCACACCACCACCACAATTACTAGAACTAGTGGTGCTGGTCCTTCCACTGGTGGTGCCACTGCTTTATCTAAGGTTTAAAAAGATTATCTCAAGAGCCGCTCGAAGAGGTACTTCTCTATTTACCATATTTCCCCTTACTTTGGTGAGATGGACAACTCCATGCCTTCACTTAAAAGGTTTGAAGCTAAATTTGTTGAAAAGATCAATGAGCAGCCACTTCTGGGCTTTGTTGAATCTATTAATACTTTAATCGTGCTAGCTAATAGTATTCTGTATGTGCGACTGGACAGGGGTGAATTTTACTTCTCTAACATCAACATTGATGTTTGCGGTGGTTCCCCAAATAATGGGACCTATGGCTGGACTACATCATGACTGTTTCTACACACAAGGCTATTGTCGAGCAACTAGGTCTAGCCAGGACTCCCACAAGTTTAAAGACTTGTAGAATTATCAAACACACCAAAAATTTAAACCTCTGGGCCTCTCATTGGAATGTTGATTCCCATACCTTTATTACCAATTGGGGTGAATTTTCCATTTCTTTTAAAGATATTTGTGAGTTTATATGTCTTCCCCTCTTGGGATATCATATATTTATTGATGGTAATGAAGATGATGTCGAGGGGCCCATATGTGAGGAACTCTAATAGGCATTTTCAAAATGCCCTCACTATGTTGCAGTTAACAAGACTGGGTCACTAAGCACTCCTTTCCTAAGTGGCAAAAATATTGGTTCGGAGACTTTGAGCCAACTTAAAAGGAGGGGAGTTCGAGCAGGGCTCTCAAAAGCCAAGAAGGCCTCAAGATCAACTCCACTACTCACTTAGATGACTTTTTTATAACCTTCCTTAGTATATTTCTATTTTAAATGAGGCAAAATTCTTTCCCTTGTGAATAGGTATTTCGACTTGCTGTTAGGCTGACCCAAGGGAGGAATGTTCCCCTCACAGATCTTACTTTGGGATCCATGTACAGTTGGTTGGATCGTACCCATGTGGACATGGAGAATTCACACGATCACTTTGATGTGGAAAATTTTATTAACTCATTCATTATGGTGGTATTCTTGTTCAAGCGATTCCCCAGCTTTGCCCTAGAGCCTCGCTCACTACACAACCAAGCTGCCCACATTGCAAGGTGGAACAAGAAGTCTCCCGAGTAATCGCTGGGTTTGCTCATTGACAATTATGGCCATCTTGAGGGGCTTCCCACTTTTCCTTTATTTATTTTTTGGGGGTTCCCTTCGGGGTGCGCTCGAGATTGCATCTTTTCTCGGGGCGCTCGACCGTCATCAATGTGGGATAATATGTAGAGATAGAGTCGCCTTCTTATTTTGAAAAAAATAGGCAAAAGATATATTTCCTCCTCGAGAGAATGACATCAAGGATAATAATGATGCTTGTGAAACTAAGTAGTGGAAAGGTCTAGGGACTAAGTTAAGGAATGGAAAGGTATTAGGCACCCATCCCACCATTTCAGTCTCTCATGGGCATGTGTTAATCTTCTCCTATTAGACTCCGTAAAGTGTGTGATTATGTGCATAATATAGATGAAAAATGGAATCATTTAACTTGCATCACGAAAAAGGACGGAGTGAATTAATCCTTAGGAGTGTTCCTGAAAATAATAATTGAAAATATAGTATAAGTGTTTGTAGGATCACAAGTCGCTATGGAAGAGAGAATGTGTATATCGGACGAAACATAAGCATATAATAATATGACATCCATTTAGAATATATGTACATATAAAATATGAAAACAATATTATAAACGTGCATAAAGGAGGGCTCGAGTCTCAAAATTTAACCAAGACGCCTACATAGCCCAAGGGGCATCAAAGTCCATATAGTTCACACATATCATGGGGTGGGGTTTAATCCATAAATCTGAACGTGGGATTTATCTTGTGTGAGTGTGTGTAGAGAAAATGTGTTTTAAAGTTGAGTATGTGAGATGATAATCACTCTTTTGGAATTTATAGATAAACCCTCTTTTTCCTGTTTTTGTGTTTTCTTATAAAAATAGAGTATGTGCAATTACTACTAATGAAAAATTATGATTAATGTATGTGATGTAATGAAATAAAGTGATAAAGTAGAAATAAATCAACTAATACTAAAATAAGAGAATTTAGAGAAAATGATGGCGAATTGGACCTCCTTGTGAATACTTGAAGTTGATCTTGAGTGTAAATACCCTGATCTTACAATGGTATGAAGGCGGTACGAAGAAGTGGGGGGAATTTACCAAATGAAGTATGAAAAGGATGGAATGAAATGTGGGAAATGGGCTTTTTAGGAAGGGAACACCTCTCAATTCTATAAAATGTTCTCTGAATTGATGAGAGGGATGTTCATGGGTGCTTTTCATAGTGAGGTCATAGCCTCTATTTATAGGGATGGGGGGGTTCCCATCAGTAGGGTCCTGGACCTTCCTTTCGGCACAAAACCTTGGGCACACTACTGATAGGTAGGGTCCTGAGGGTGCCATTTGGTAGTCTGTGATAGATTGTTTTAAAAAAATGATTGTAAAATACAAACCATAAGTAAGAATCGCGTACGAGGTAGACCCTTATAAAGGGTATTTAGATACCTTTAAGAATCCATGAGCCACTTTGGGGTCCGTGAGTTGATCGAGGTCAAATGGGGCCGCCCGGAAGCGCCTGTTGGTCACTGGACATGAAGGTTTTGGAGGAAAATGGATCATTCGTTTGAACCGTAAGGACAATTCATATAGAGGATGGTCCATTAGAAATGATATTTAAATTCCTTTGATATTTCATTTAGCTTCGTTCGGTTCAGATTGTTGACTGAGGTCAAATGGGGATCGAAAGCACCCAGAGACCCTTCGAAGTAAAATAGGTTGTTCGTCCGAATCATAAGGTCGATTAGCGTTTGGAGTGGACCATTGGAAAGAGGATTCAGGGCCCTTCGTAGATTCATTGAGCTTTACTTAAGATTGAGAGTTTATCGACATCAAACAGGACTTGGGAGTGCCCGGTGGTCTCTAGATCTTTATGTAAAATGGATTATTCGTTCAAATTGTAAAGTTGATTCGTATAAGGGATAGACTATTGGATAGGAGATTTAGAGTTATTCAAAAGACTCATTGAGCTTAAACTTTAGCAACAACATTGACCGGAGTCAAGCAGGGCCTCGGAGCATCCGATGGCATCCACATTAATTTTTGATACTGAAACATATTGTTTGTCCTAACTGTAAGGACGATTGGTGCATGTGGTGAACCATTAGAAAAATATTTCAGAGACCTTCGAAGATTCATTGAGCTTCTTCTCAGATGAGAGATTTGAATAGAGTCAAATGGGGCCCAAAGTGCCCGGTGGCCTCTAGATCGGTACTCGAAGTATGACATAGGGTTTGCGACGAACGAGTGAGTGCTAGGGGACTAAGGAAGTGCTTATGGGGGTCTGAGGACCTAAATTCATGATGAGAAATTATGAGGGCCAAGATTAATTTTGAGGAATTAAAGTTGGGGCGACCAATTTTGAGGGCCGAAGTCAATTTTGAGGACCTAAAGCTGGGGTGATTAATTCTGTGGGTCAACTTTAATTATAAGGACCTAAAGTTGGGGTGATTAATTCTATGGGTTGAGGTCAATTCTCACGACCTTAAATTGTGATGACCAATTCTGAGTGTCGAGATCAATTTTGAGGACCTTAAGTTGGAACGAACAATTCTGAGGAACGAGGTCAATTATGAGGGCCTTGAGTTGTGACTACCAATTCTGAGGGTCGAGGTTAATTCCAAGGATTTAAAGTTATGACGAGTAATTCTGAGGACCGAGGTCAATTCTGAGGGCCGAGGTCAATTCTGAGGACCTTAAGTTATAACATGGGGAATAGATCTTCTGGGGAAATTTAATTATTTTGTGGGTTCATGTGTACTTATGGTTTTAGTGGGGATTATTTTATCTTAAGATTCCACTAGAGGATATTTAGTTTTCAGGTTTCGGCTAGGAATTGTAGTAGACTTGCAGGTGACTTTCTACCCCTGGGGTTGACTCCGTGGGATACGGAGATGACGACCATGAATGCCCAGATACGACAATGATTGCACATGATCTTGAGTATGTCTGGTACCCGGGAGAGACGATGGTGAGGCATATTATGGAGAAGGAGGTAGAGGTCCCATCGTCAATGCCCTATATGTATATCAGGTAGGTGAGAGATATGTTAGATAATGCTAGGGAAGTAGTGGTGATAGGAGAACCATATATGGATACGGTGGCAAGCTATGATTATTTGGACTTCATGACAAGTTGGTTGATGCCCTTGTATATCTATGATATGGAGAGCATGACTCCACCCACCACGACTTTGGATAGGAATACCAGCTGATGAGACCGATCCACAACACGAGTTGTGGTATATCGACGACAGGGGAGGTAGAAGAGGCTCCTATTATCAAAGTTACTCACCATTCTTACAATTTTTGACTGAGTAGTGGGGAGTCACTGAGCGTATCGCATCGTCCTCATGCCTCGATTTATGGGTTGACAAGGTTACGAATGAGGCCCTCCGGCCTAAGATATATTATTTATTTTTCTATTTTTTATTTCCCTTGATTTTTCTTTCCTCTTTACTGATTATTTGTCTTTTTTCTTGGATTATGTTCGGGTGCCGACGAACTGGATGTGGGATATCAAAGATTGGATGTCCTCTATGTATGAATATATCAAGAAGTCGACTCTTTCATGCTTTGTGCCGCCTACCACTTCAGATGAGGGTTTTGGTTCTGAGACTAGAGTATCCACTGCTTGTTGTCGGAGAAAGAGTATTCGCCAAGGAGTTTGAGGGTTTGGGAAAAGTCTCATCTTGTATTTTTTGTTTTTCTCTTTTTTCCTGCAAAAATGTAATCATGCAACAATATATATGAAAAAATGCATTTTCTTTTTTGGGATTTTTCTCTTGATTTAACGAGTTATCCTATATGCACTTTCAATTTTCTACTGAGATAAGTACGATAATGAAAGGCAAAATGTTTATTTCCAGGAGAGTAAAAGTAATTAGCTCGGATGTTAATATTTCTTTTCAAAGCAAGATTTTTTTTTTTGATAATTTTTTTTGTAGAAGAATTTATTTTGAGAATGAAAATGACTTTTTGAGGAAAACGTTTATTAAATAAATAGAGAAAGGAATAATTTTAAAAGGAATGATCCAGGGGTAGTTTTGAAAATTAAGGATTTTTTTGGAAATTGATTTCGGTAAACGAGGAGAAATGGAATTTTCCAAAATAAGGGGGGGGTGCCGATCCTCATACCCCTTGACTTGACTATTGGCATAGGGGTCAAATCAAATCACCCCTAGTCTTTAATTCCACTATCCTGCATACCAATGTACTTCTGTAGTGTTGAGAATTAAATGGGTTTCTATAAATTTTATTTTTTCCACATATTTTGGGTATAAAAGGAGGGGTATGAGGTGTGTTTTCTTGACTAACACTGTTGATACCAAATTTAATCTGCTGATGTGGACCAATCATATGATGACACGTGGCTATCTACATGGAAACTACAACACTCCCAAGGAACCCACACGCTCCGAGGAACAAGCCTACAACGAGGAAGACTAGTTCCCCGAGGAACACTGCTTACCCGAGGAACTCACATGCTCCGAGGAACAATGCCACTCCGAGGAACTCTTGAGTACCAAGAAGCTTAGGCAGTCCGAGCAACTCAGGCGGTCCGAGCTGCATCTCGAACAAAGCATTGATTTCTGGATAACCAACAGTTCAACTGATTCAGTAAATGCTTATCATTCAGACGCACACACAAAAGAGGGCATTAAATGTATTACCCTTTCATATGTATATCATTTAATGTATTACCATTTCACATTACAATCTCAGGGCTATAAATACATTGTACAATCCTTCTTGTAAAAAAACCTCGGATCCAGAACGGAATTTCTTGTAATCGAGAATTCCCAAACACTCAGCAATAAAACAACAGTGGACGTAGGCGATTCTGATAAGGCTGAACCACTTTAAAATCTTTTGTCTCATTTATTTATCTTTGATTGAATTATTAGAGTGATCTAATTTTTTACATCAACAGATTGGCGCCGTCTGTGAGAAACGATTGGTAATATCGTTTTCTCATCAAATACAATCCATTACCAATGGATGATATTCCTAAATCCAGCAATCGAAATGCTGGAACCCCTCCAAATCCGTCTGCTCCACCAATTGTTCCAGATCTGATTGGAATAATGGCAAATCTGGCTCAGGGCCAGACCGTCATGCAAGAAACGATGCGACAACTCATCCAAACCCTTCATGGTGGTGCATCAGCCAATTACGGACCACGAAGCATTCAAAGAAATACCCGTGCGCCTTCTTCGCGTACTAAGCGTACTAATTCATATCACAATGAGGAATCTGAAGATTTTTCTTATCAACCTGGACGAACTTCGTCAGTACGGGCCACAGATACTGAACAACGTGTCACTCTCTCCCCGAAAAGGACCAGCGCATTGGAAAGATCAAGTAGGGCTTCTCCTTTCGACCAATTAGGCCCTAGGAGGACAAAAGTCCTCTTAATGCAGCGTCTTGAAACTTTCGACGACCATCAAATTTAAGGGAAGGATCTGCCCAGTCACGACCAGCTGCTCGTCAAGATGGATCCTATGACCGACCAGATGATCGTCGAGATATATCCGAGGAAGCCACTTAAACGTGATCAGTTGCTCGAACCAATAGGCCCGAGGAAGGAAATGATGCATGGAAAGGATCTATTCAGAGGCTGGAGGATAGATTAGGGGAAATAGCTAAGGCCAAGAACCCTCTACAACGAACCTTTGTTCGAGGAACACCTTTTGTCTAGGACATTGTTGATTTTCCAACACCATCAAAATTCAAAGCACCTATTGTGACTCTCAAGTATGATGGGAAGACTGACCCTGTCTTTCATATAGAATAATATCAAGCTGCTGCCGACATCTATGCTGTCCCAAACGAGATGAGATGCAGGGCATTCTCGGGAACTCTTACCGAATCTGCTCAGATATGGTATAATAATCTTCCTCGGGGTAAGATTTCAACTTTTCTTCAACTGGCCGAGTTATTCATTGGGAATTTCTGCTTTGGAGAAAAGCCAGTTAGGCGATTAGCACATTTGTTAAGTGCTAGACAAAAAGCTGGTGAGAGTATCAGAGATTATATAACTCGTTTTAATAACGAGAAACTCGAAGTCATTGATTACGAGGAGAAGACAGCGATTACCACTTTGATGAGTGGGCTGCTGCCAAACAAGTTGTACTACACTTTGGCCAAAGATCCACCTCGAACCATGTCAGACCTGATGGGTAAAGCGTCCAAGATTATGAATGCCGAGGAGGCTATGTCTGCGAAGAAGAATATGGACGCCAAAGAAACCAAGGTGGAAGGTGATAAAACTAAGAAGAAAGAACATAAGAACAATGATGGTGACAAACAATCCAAAAATAGGTCGTCATGGGAGGTCTTGAGGAAATTTGATAATTACACACCTTTGAAGGTAAATATCAACCACGTCCTGGAAGAAATTAAGAACAGCGAGGAGTTAAACTGGCCAAAGAAAATGAAGGCAGACCCTGACACGAGGAGTAGGGAAAAATATTGCGAGTTCCACAAGGATCATGGCCATATGACTAAAAATTCCATAGCTCTTCAGAATGAGATTGAAACACTCATCCGACGAGGAAAGCTAGCAAAGTATGTCGATCGGGGAGGCGAAAGAAGAAACAACAACCGAACTAGAGAGATGTCTAGATCTCCTCGTCGCGCAGAGGAAAATAAGAAGAGAAACCATGAAGTTGATCCAGAGGATGACCCCGATTTTCCCAAAAAACCAAGGCAGCCAGAACGAGAGGTATTTTCAATCCGCTTTGGGTCACTTGATTGTAATGTTACTACAGGAGGAGATGCAGGAGGAGGAGACCTTACTGCAAAAAGGAAAGCTTACCTCGGTGAGGCTCAAGCTTTCTCATACATTCAGCGAATAAATTTAGCCGAGGAAGATCGCTCGAGAAAGGTGAACAAGGAGAAATTGGTCATCGATTTTTTGAAAAATGACCTTGCAGGTGTTTTATACCCTCATGATGACCCGCTGGTGATCAAAATGAGAATGAAGGAGGTCATGATTTTAAAAGTGCTGGTCGACAATGGTAGCTCGGCAGATATTATGTTCTACTCGTGTTTCGATAGTTTAAATCTAAAGTTATCTCAACTGGAGCCTTACCACAGACCCCTCATCGGTTTTGCTGGCGAGAAAGTATTTCCACTTGGGACGATCAAGTTGGATATATTCATTGGTACGTGGCCTGCTTGTCGGACAGAAAGAATATGTTTCTTCGTGATCGATAAGAATGTCCAATCATCGTAAAATATTATCATGGGAAGAGTAGGATTGAAGAAGTTCAAGACTGTACCATCTACAGTGCATCAGTGCCTAAAATTTCCAACAAACTTTGGAGTAGGAGTTGTGAAAGGTGATCAGAAAGTAGCTCGAGAATGCTATTATTCATCCGCCGAGCAAGAAGAGCTAGAAGAATTAAAGAAAAAGACCAATACTTATCAAGTGGATGAAGGTGCAGAAATTGAAACATTGGATCCCCGAGATGAGTCGCAACTCGTAAAGGGTCAAGTGGTGGAAGCTACTAAAAATATCATTCTGGACGACGAGTACCCTGAGCGAACCACTCAAATAGGTTCATCATTGGAGGCCTCATTAAAACAGGAATTGATAACTTTCCTTAGAAGCTGAAGACAAACTTTTGCATGGAGTCATGAAGATATGCCTAGGATAGACCCAAACTTCTTATGTCACGAGCTCAATGTGAATAAGGAGATCAAGCCTGTGAAGCAGAGAAGAAGAGTATTCAGTCCCGAGAAGAATCAAGCCATACAGGAAGAAGTCGAGAAGCTCCAAAAAGGTTGTTTCATTGAAGATGTTAAATATCCAGATTGGTTAGCTAATGTGGTGATGGTAAAGAAGAAGAACAACAAGCGGAGGATGTGTGTAGACTTCACCAACCTCAATAAATCATGCCCAAAGGATCACTTTCCATTGCCCCGAATTGATCAGTTGGTGGATGCTACCTCGGGACACGAGTTGCTGAGCTTCATGGATGCTTATTCTGTTTACAATCAGATCAAAATGAAACCTGAAGACTGGGAGAGTAATTCTTTCATTACCCCTAGGGGAACTTATTGTTATAATGTTATGCCTTTTGGTTTGAAAAATACAGGTGCGACATATCAGAGGCTGATGAACAAGGTCTTTGCTGAAAAAATCAGTGACAATATGGAAGTCTACGTTGACAATATGCTGACGAAAAGCAAGAAAGCTGCTGATCATCTGGTTGACTTAAGTCAGACTTTTGATCAACTAGATAAATATCAAATGAAGCTGAACCCGACGAAGTGCATATTTGGAGTACGAGAAGGCATTTTTCTCGGGTACATTGTCAATCAACGAGGCATTGAAGCAAATCCTGAAAAGATCAAAGCTCTATTAGGGCTGCGATCTCCAACGACGAAGAAGGAAGTACAGAGTCTCACAGGACGAGTAGAGGCACTTAACAGATTTGTGTCGCGAGTAACTGATAGATGTCTCCCATTCTTCAAGACACTCAGAAAAACTTTTGAGTGGAATGATGAATGTGAGAAGGCTTTTCAAGACTTGAAGAAATACTTGGGAGAACCTCCACTGTTGTCCAGGACGGTGATGGGAGAAAAATTATATTTGTACCTTGCAGTGTCCGAGAATGCAGTTAGCTCGGCGTTGATCAGAGTGGAGAATGGAGTGCAAAAACCAATTTACTACACTAGTAAGGCCTTCCGAGGAGCAGAGATCAGATATACAAGGCTGGAGAAATTGGCACTAGCACTGATTGAGGTGAGTAGGAGAATGAGGCCAAACTTCCAAGCTCATACTATAGTAGTATTTACCGATGTGCCATTGAGACAAGCCCTTCATAAGCCAGAAAAATCTGAGAGATTGATGTACTGGGCAATAGAGCTCGGTGAATATGATATAATTTATGAACCCAGATCATCGCTAAAAGGGCAGGCTGTAGCAGAATTTATAGCAGAGTTCACCTATCTTGATACCCCCGAGGAGAAAAAGTTACTCGCTGATCAACCTGTGGATGTTACAGGATCTACAAACACAAGCTCAGACCAATTCCGATTGGTAAAAGGGCGTGTGGATGTTACAGGATGTGATGCAGAGATAGTTGTGAGAACTCCGGACGAGGAACAAGAGTTGCTCACTGATCAACCTATGGATGTTACAGGATCGACAAGCACTAGCTCAGACCAACTCCGGTTGGTAAAAGGGCAAGTGGATGTTACAGGATCATTAAATTCGAGCTCAGACCAACTCCGGTTGGTAAAAGGGCAAGAAAAAATGATCGACGAGGAGCGATATAAATTTGGGGAGTATGAAAGGAAGCAGCAAATATTTCACCGAGGAACTCTAACTGATTCAAAATTTGAAGACGAGTTACCTATATGGAGGCTATATGTATATGGCTCATCTTGCACTGCAGGATGTTGCGCGGGGATAGTTTTGAGCACTCCGGACAAAGTCGACATGGAATACGCTTTGCGTTTCCAATTCTAAGCTTCCAACAACGAGGCTGAATATGAGGCCATGATTGCAGGGCTTAATTTGGCAAAAATTATGGAGGCGCAGCAAGTTGTGATTTTCAGTGACTCTCAATTGATTGTAAACCAAATAATGGGAGTGTATGCAGTTAGAGGAGAATTAATGATCAGATGTCATGCAAAGGCAAAGGAGTTGGTGTCAGAATTTGCCGCTATATAGCTGGTCAGAATACCGAGAATGGAGAATGCGAGAGCAGATGCCCTAGCTCAACTAGCGTCAGCTACTCGCATCGAGCTACGACGAACAATCCCAATGGAAGTATTGGATGGTCGGAGTATAGATGAAGATCTGACGATGAACTTTATCACCCTTGATTTAGGACCATCTTGGATGGAGGCGTATGTCGAGGAGGGAGAATTGCATATTAACAAGCTCGCAGCCAAGAAATTGAAGTTTAAAGCAGCTCGGTATGTATTAACTAATGGTGTTTTATATAAACGAGGAATTATGGAAGGTTTGCAGAGATGCGTACATCCCTCCGAGGTGAAAGAATTTATTGAAGAAATCCATGAAGGGTCTTGTGGAGCACATGTAGCAGGTCGAACGCTTTTGCAAAAGGTGATAACGCAGGGATACTACTGGCCGACGATGAGGGCTGATTGTATAGCTTATGCTAAGAAATGTGACAAGTGCCAGTGCTTTTCCTCAATCCGAAGAACTCCACAAGCATTATTGACACCCATAACTTCCCCTTGTCCATTTTCCATGTGGGGAATTGATTTAGTTGGACCAGTGCCAACGATCCGAGGAAGGTTCAAGTACCTTATCGTCGGAGTGGATTATTTTACTAAGTGGGTAGAAGATGAGACACTCATTGATATGACGTACGAGAAGGTGTACCAATTTGTTTGGAAGAACATCATTTGCCGATATGGTCTCCCTCATGCTACACAATTTGATAACGAGGAGTTTGCCGCCTATTGTCATCAGTCAAACATTTTGAAGGTTCATTCAGCACCAGGCCATCCTCAAAGCAATGGACAAACTGAAGTGACAAATAGAACGCTGCTGAACGGGTTGAAGAAACGATTGGATGATGCAAAATAAAACTGGATCAACGAGCTACAATCAGTACTTTGGGCTTACCGAACTACTCCCCGAGTAGCAACAGGAGAATAACCATACATGCTGGCGTTTGGAAGTGAAGCTGTCATACCTGCCGAGTTGGGCCTCCCAACACACAGGGTACTAAATTTCAATTCCCCTGTCAGCGACTTAATGAGAAGACTGGATTTAAACATGCTCGAGAAAGTTAGAGAAGAAGCAGCCATTAGAAATGCTGCTTACCAGCAGTGAACAACTCTGTTCTACAATAAAAGGGTGAAAAAGTGCGACCTGAAAGAAGGAGACTATGTGCTGAAGAAAGTAATTCAAAAACACAATAAGCTGGAAGCAAACTGGCATGGACCATACCGAGTTACAAAAGTTGTTCGACCAGGAACTTATCGAATAGCAACTTTAGAAGGCGAGGAGTTTAAGAATGCATGGAACGCAGAGCACCTGCGCAAGTATTATCAATGATGTATATGTAACACAGTTCCATCAGTATGAATAAAATGAAGATATTCTGCCAAACTCTCTCTTTTTATTGAGAATTTTTCGGGGAATACTAGTGCTACACACTACTCGGCAAAGCTCGGACTGCTCAGCAAAATATTCCTAAAAATGCCAACCTCGGTTAGTTAGGAAACAAAATATTCCGAAAAATGCCAACTTCGGTTGGTTAGGAAACATAATATTCCTAAAAATGCCAACCTCGGTTGGTTAGGAAACAAAATATTCCAAAAAATGCCAACTTCGGTTGGTTAGGAAACGATATATTCCTAAAAATGCCAACCTGTTTGGCTAGGAAACGATATATTCCTAAAAATGCCAACCTATTTGGTTAGGAAATGGAATATTCCTAAAAATGCCAACCTGTTTGGCTAGGAAACAAAATATGCTCGCAAATGCCAACTTATGTTGGTTGGAAGGTACGTACATTCTCGAAAATGCCAACTTATGTTGGTTGGGAGGTAAGATTATTCCAGAAGATGCAAAAGTTGCTAACTATGGCTGGTCGGGGATAAAACCCACCAACTATAGTTAGTCGACAAAGAAAATTTACCGACTTTGGTTGGTCGGAAACATTTAAGAGAAAAAAATCTACCAAGTATGGCGGGTCGAGGATAAAAACCCACTAACTGTAGTTGGTCGACAAGCATAATTTAGCGACCTTGGTTGGTTGGAAAAATTTTAAACATTTTTTATACTCATTACTTTATTATTAAGGGATCGAGCAACAATATTGATACTTGAAACTTTTTATTACTGAGTTGGTCGACAAACAACACAATATTGTTATCTTTTTAACAAATATACACAAATATAAAGTGTTTGATAACTATAAGACAATAGAAATCAAGATTTGAAAACAAAATGAAAATCTTTCAATAAAATAAATTACAAGTACATTGATATTGAAATGTATGCTAACCTTTACATCAAAAATTCCTATTCTACTGGTCTCTTCCCCTCTGCTTTTGACACAGGTTCCTCGCCAGCAGGTGGATCATCTAAAGACAGAAGAGAATTGATGAAGCTGAGATCCTTTAACATCCGGACATTCATCACGGGTGGTAGATCTAAAAGATGCTCGGGACGTGATACCTCAATTTGAGAATGTAAATTGTAGTCACCGAGATACTTCGAAATTAAGCTCCGAGGAATAGCCCGAGCAAGGATCCATTCCATCTCCAAACTGTATGGTGTCACAGACAAGTCGAGAAACCCGGGATCATGGTAGTCCCACAGATAATGACCTTATTCGAGCTTCAACACACCTAAGGCATTCAGCCAGCCTTGCTTGTAGCCCTCATTGTTGGCATTCTAGATACGATCATCCAAGTGGAATAGTGCTTCGTTGTATCCAGCCATCCAGAACTCCCTGGGCTATTTGTGGAATTGATATGTTATCTTTTCTAGCTGATCATGGAGATTCTTGATGAAAAGCTCCTTATTCCCCAAGACTGACTTCTGCGCAGAGAGCTATTTTTCCAAGTCCCTAATCTTCTTTGACATATCAGAAAAAGCCTGGTTCTTCGCCATTAATTGGAAATCTTGGTTCTCTAACGCAGACTGAGTTCTCTGTTCCTCGACAAGAACTCGAGCTTCTCTTTCTCATCCCCGAGGAGCTCTTGCTCGACCACGAGAAGATGTAGAAGTTCCTGAACTCTTCAAAGTCTCCAACTCAACCCTCAACTTGGCATTCTCAACCTCTAAGAACGAGAATCCCTCGTCGGTCACTGGGATCAAGGCACTGGAAGTGGAGGCTGCAGATTTCAATTATGACAACTCCTTTCGCAGGTCGTTCATTTTGTTTTCCAGCAACTCAGCAATCTGTCTGCATTGTTCGACCTCACCCTTCAAAGTTTTCTCCCTTAGATCATACCCAGCAAAAAGCTTCTTGTAGCCCTTGACATCCATGATCAACTTGTACTTCTTCTCGTACCCCTCATGCAACAAGGCAGTGGATTCTTTATATTGAAGCTGAAGGTCCTAGAGGGTGCTTTGAAGATCCTCTATCATTTCATAGTAAGTCACATTATTGGCCACTGCTCGGTCAAATAGACACTTCAGGTACTGATACGCTTCAACTTCCTGTTCTGAAGCATCATGACCAAGGATGTCAGCAACTTGTGCAGCACTCAAGTCTGTGTGACCAGCCTTATAGTATTCATTACATTGCTACATCAACTTTGTATCATGGGCAGATAGCAGTTCCATCCTGGCCAGAAACTAGAAGAGAAAGAAGAACAATCATCAATAAGAAGAACTAGCAGAGTATGAAAGAAAGATAGACAATAGTATGCAAAAAGTTCAAGTTTTATTAGATCATACAATTCAGAGTTACAAGTTCTGGATTACATTTGACAAAAGAAAAAAAATATAAAGATAAGCCCGAACAACACTACACCTTTTCCTTATCTCCCAAAACCTTCTCGGGAGGTTGGGAAGAGGAAGGAGGTTGCTCGAAGGGAACTGTGGGTTATTCGGAGAGCACCAGCTGTAGCTCGGAAGAAGAAACGACTTGCTTGACATCATATTGGATGGTTGGGGGGTGATCTCCCATCACCATTGAAGACTCCTTAGAGGTAGCTTCGTCCTCTTCTAATTCTTCTGGAGTAGGAGGGGGACCAGGGATATGTCTCTGGAAGAGCTCGGATGATTCGTCGACCTTCATTTCCTGAAGGGCAGCAACCCATCCATCCCTAAAATACTTTAGACAGCCATAGTCCACTTGAGATACCATGGCAGCACACCCCTTGTTACACCCCTTGTCCCAGCCAGAGCTGAAGGACTTCTTCACAGCAGCTTTCCTCTTCTCCAAGGCAAGCTTCTCAGACAGCAGGTTCTCAGCAGCCTTCAATTTATTTTCTGCCTCCTCCTTCTGCCGACCTACTTCCTGAAATTTGGCCAAATCCTCCTCGGCAGCCTTGAGTTTATGTTCCAACTCTCCAGCGGCTTTGAGCTTCTCTTCAAGCTCCTTATTTACCTTCTCCGAGGCATTTATTCTCTTCTCCAACTCCTTGGAGGCATCAACAACTCAAGCTTTCTCCTGCTCGCTAGAGGCAAGTTTCTTCTCCCATACAGATTTTTCATCAGCATATTTCTGGCGAGAATCTGCCAGAGACTTGGTAGCTTATTCCAAAGCTCCTTCCACCCTGGACGAGGAGCAAGAAGCCTTAATCGCTTCATCCTTCTTCAGGATTATGTTAAAGCAGATCGTCAGCTGTGAACAGAAACAGAAAGCAAGTTAGAAACAAGAAATGACAAAGAAAATATGAAAAGTTCAAAGTAAAGAGACTTACTGAAGCAAGATGACGAGCAGCCAAAGAAGTAACCATGTCCTGAGTAAGATTATCTTCATTACCTTGGACCTCGGGAATGGTCTGGGACTTCACCGAGCTCATGGCAGAGCTCGGAGGAACAAAAGTGGGAACTACATTCCCAGCAGCTGGGGGCTGAGTAGTGGTGTCAGCCAAATTGATCGAGGAGCTTTTCTTCAGCCTCCTCGGGGGAACAATATAGATTCAACCAAGGAAGAACCCTTGGTCGGTGATATCACAATCACCTCTCCAGGAGCAGCAGACCTGCTCGGAGCCACTGCGGGCTTCTCGGCGACTTTAGCAGGAGCAGCTGGAGGAGCTGCATCAGTCTTCTTTGTCCCCTCCCTTGGGACATCAATCCTAATCCTTTTTACCTCCCCAGAACCGGAGGCAGTTTTCTCAAACAGATCAGGAGTTCTTCTTTTCTTCATCCTTTCACTTAAAGGAATATGGGATTCAGGCGATGAGCTTGTGGAAGCTGGAACTGACTCTGATTCACTTATCACTGGACGAGCAGTGAAGGAAGTGTTATAGCTCTCGTACTGGAGCAGATACGAAGCTGATCTAATGTGCTCATCGGCAACACTTTGATGCAGACTCCAGATAAGTTTCAAATGCCTTATATTGACATCTGCCTCTTTGGGGCACTTTCTCTTGTTATCAACTGCAAATAGATAAACATTGTTATCAGTGGCACATTTTATCAAACACAAAAGAAGCATAATTTCAAAATAAAATGAAATAAAAATAACCTATCCCATTGCCATAAGGAGGGCATCTGGGACCCTGGTAAACCTCATCTCCAGTCAATGGAGGGTGTTGCTAATTTTTTATGACAACCCCATGTTCAAAATAATCCCTATTAGCATCAGGGAGATTAACTACTAAGGCTCTGTTTAAAAATCTAGTTTTTAAATAATAAATATTTTCATTGACTACCCATCTATAGAAGTACATGATTTCTTGAATTCCTATACAAGTTCCATGCACTTGATTTAACCTATGCACCCCATTAACTATTCTCCATGTGTTGGGGGCTATTCGTGCAGGAACAACGTCAAAGTACTGACAGAATTCCAAACACAAAGAATTTGGTGGAAAAGAAAATCCACACTCAGCAAAAAAGAGACTGGGGAACCAATGTCCCTCAGCCAAATGGAAGTAATTAGAAGGCTCAGAAAGCTCTTCCAAGACAACCCAAGAGGGAATTGAGAAATCAGAACGAAATTTCTCAAGAGAATCAACGGGTAAACCATGGTGAATAAAGAAATAAAGATGAAAGAAGAAGATCTTACAGGAAAAGAATGGATTTGCTGACAACGAACGACGGAAAAGATGAACGCACAAGAGAGTAGGAAGAGACGAAGTAAAACTCAAAAGATGAAAATTTGAAAAGGTAGAAGATGATGGAGTGTCTGTAAAGTTTAAATACCTTGCCTTGGGAAATGGTGAAATAATGATTACAAAAAAGGATGATTACGTTACTGGTGGCTAAAAGGGCATTAAATATTGGCACGGGAATCAAAGCAAACAATAGCGGCTAAAAAGACGAAAAGTGATGCGGGAATCGAAGCACGCAGAAAAGTCCAAAAAAAGCATGATTCTACGAATTGGAAAGGAGAAATAAATACAAGGGAAATGCTCCTAAAAATCAGGAAGACAATTTAAAGCTACCACATTTTGAGAAATAATGTTCCATACTCCTCAAATTTCGAACTATGAAACATTGAGGGCTTCTGTTGATACCAAATTTAATCTGCTGACGTGGACCAATCATATGAAGACACGTGGATATCTACATGGCAACTACAAATACTCCCGAGGAACCCACACGCTCCGAGGAACAAGCCTACAACGAGGAAGACTAGTTCCCCGAGGAACACTGCTTGCCCGAGGAACTCACATGCTCTGAGGAACAATGCCTCTCCGAGGAACTCTTGAGTACCAAGAAGCTTAGGCGGTCCGAACAACTCAGGCGGTCCGAGCTTCATCTCGAACAAAGAATTGATTGCTGGATAACCAACAGTTTAACTGAATCATTAAATACTTATCATTCAGACGCACACGCAAAAGAGGGCATTAAATGTATTACCCTTTCATATGTATATCATTTAATGTATTACCCTTTCACATTACAGCCTCAGGGCTATAAATACATTGTATAATCCTTATTGTAAAAGGACCCCGGGTCCAGAACGGAATTTCTTGTAATCGAGAACTCCCAAACACTCAGCAATAAAACAACAGTGGACGTAGGCCATTCTGATAAGGCTGAACCACTTTAAAATCTTTTGTCTCATTTATTTATCTGTGATTGAATTATTAGAGTGATCTAATCTTTTTACATCAAAAAACACCAATATTTCTTTTCTTGCTTCTCATTTCTTATTCCCCAAACGGATTTTCCCATGTGAAGAATTCTCCTCTTATCTTGAAGGTCAGGAGGCCACGTGCCTTTACAATGTTGACTATGATACTTTCAACTTGCATCGAGTTTCTTTGTGGCATAATCGAGCCATAGAATGGAAATTTCTAGTACTGGGGGTATAGTTTTGGTACCCTGAGGACCATGTCTTTTATTTTGGCCTAGATATGGTCTGTTCAACCTACGATGAATTCTTAGCAATGTTGGGGGGTTAGCCCTAGTGTTGCGGAGGCTATGCCTGATTTTTCTTGTTCTCCTCAGGAATTTCTGGTGGAGTTTCTCTATATTTCTCCTTCGACAACTCGACCATTGGTTAATGGAGGGACTATTTATTTTTAGGCGGTTATGTATTCAGTGCACCTGAGGGGCTTTGATGATGCTAACTTTGATGGAGCTGTTGGTGTAGGCCTTACTATGAGGCTTTTATCGGTGGCATAAGACTTGACAGCTGATCCCCAAGTGGTTGTGATGGAGATATGAATGTTTTATCGCAATAATCCTATGACGGTGGTGTAGGCGGAGACCCTGAATTGCCTCGATTATTGGAAAGAGGGATGTTTTGATTTTCTGAGGGGGAGCCTGGTAATTTTGTTCATATGGCTTGCGAATAGGTTTCGTCTGGCGATCCCTCTTGTGTATCCCGTTGTGGGTGTGGCTAATTTTTTTTCGAGCCTTTCATCAGTTTTGGCCCATCGGCAAAGAACTGGTCAACTACTTTGTGGAGCATAGAGATCGACATCTTCATTGGTCGGTGCCATGGTGGGGAGACTTACAACTTATTTTGTAGATAGGATAGTACCGGTATGTGAGATTATTTGTCCTGCTTTTATTTCCCCAAGAGGCTTCTACGATAAGTCGGATGGGAACAAATTATGCCTCCTTGCATAACGAACTTCTTTTCAGTAGAGGACCTGACTGAATCATTATGGATGATGTTGGCCTCGTTGTGGCAGTGCCACTCACAATCTATAAGAGGGGCTTGGTAAGTATCTGAATACTACTTAAAATGGTTGTAAAAGTGGGTAGTGGAGAAGATTATGGTGGAAGAGACTGGAGAAAGGTGGATTGTCGCCTTTGACACCATGGAGGAAGATATTGTGGTTTCTTCCAATATTGTCTGGGCGTATCGCGCCATAGAGTGCATATAGAGTGTTAACCAGGAGTGGGAGACTTGGGGACCTCTGGGGGCCGAGAGTGATGACGACACGGGGTCATCTGGCTATTGAGGATAATATTTGTGAAGTTGGGATAACATTTTATGAAGCTAGGGTAAGTTGTGCTTGAGCTAATTTTATTTTTTTGTGGGGTTAGGGATAATTTTTATGAAGCTGGTAAGGATTAGGTTCGTTTAAGATGGTGTTGTCGGTGAAAGGGGGTGGTCTGTTTAGTTCCCTTCATTGATATCATGCAACAGTTGTATTCCTTTATTCGAAATAAAAATGATTTTAATCATATTTTTTTGTGCGTCTTAATGAGTTTGCATTTGAATTGTCTGTACTAATTGCTAAGGCATACATAATCCTTTTGTTCATATAAATGATAAGATAAACCGCCGTTCTCGGAGATTAGAAAAGAATAGAACTTTGTGAAAAAGAACGTGATCATGCCCATGTATGGAGTATGGGCTGCTTATGTACTTTTGGGGATTTTGAACAATTTCACGAGTCTCATTTTCGAAAGAAATGTTTTTAAGAGGATCAAATCCCACGTAATTCGGGGTAAGGCAAAATGAAGATTTTTTTAAGAATAGATGGGGGATGTCAAGAGTCGCAGCACCAAGATTTCGGATTAAGGGTAAAATTTATTGAGGTAATCTAGGTTGACTGGATGCACCATCTCTTCTACTTCGATGTCTGTGAGCATAGCGGAGCAGTCTGAAATAATTTTCTTTACAATGTAGGGGCCTCTCCAATTTGGTTTGAATTTCCCTCTGGGTTCCCAGACGGTATCTATGGTATCCTTGAGGGAACAGTCTCATTCCTGGACACCACGATCCTTGACTTTTTGATTGAATAATCGCACTATTCGACGATGATACACGTGTATATGGTATAGAGCCTTAAGCCTTTTTTCATCCAAGAGTGAAAATTCGTCAAAGAGGCTCTGGTGCCAGTCTTCTTCGCTAACTTTCCTTTCAAGCATGACATGTAGGGAAGGTGTTTATAACTCAACGTGTAGGACTACTTCCATGCCATCCACTAGAGAATATGGGGTAGCCATAGGTAGCATTCTGATTGAAGTGTGATGGCCCCAGAGGGCTTAAGGGATCCAATCGACCCAATCTCTACAACTCTTGGACATCTTGCTCATTATATTTTTAAGGCTTTTGTTGGTTGCTTCGATTGTACCATTGGCTTGGGGTCGATATAGAAAAAATTTGTCTCTGAATCCCATGACCATCGACTAGTTCTGTGACCTCAGCTTTAAAGTCGAGTCCATTATCTAATTCTAACTCACGAGGAACCCCGTTTTGGCAAATAAAATTCTTTCTGATGAACTTGGGCCACTTTCTTGATATTCAGCACAACGTATGACTCAGTTTCGACCTATTTGGTGAAGTAATCAATAGAGACCAGGATGAATTCATGACTATTAGAATCTTTAGGAGTAACCTCCCCTATGATGCCAATGCCCCAAGTAGAGAAGGTCCATGGAGAGGTCATTCTGTATACTTCCCGAATAGGCTATTATTGGATATTGACAAACTGTTGGCATTTAAGGCATCTTTGAACATAAGCAGTGAAATCTTGAACCACGGTGGTCCAGTAGTACCCTTAACCGATGATTTTCTTGGCAATCATATGGCCTTTCATGTGGGGTTTGTATTCCCCGCTATGGATTCACTGCATCATTCCTTCAATATCAACCCCATATATGTAATGTAGATGGGTTGCATTGAAGTTCCTCTTGAAAAGTGCTCTGTCGCAAATGATATACTAGGCAACTAGTTTATGAAGAGTCACACGGTCTTTCTTATCTGCGCATTGGGGATACCTACCATGTTTGAAAAGGCACCAAATATGATAGTACCATAACCCGACCTCATCAAAATCTTCCTCAGTGGTGATCATCAATGTGGTAGCAGTGGATGGGCATAACTTGGTTCTGAACAAGGAAAGTGTACATTGTTATTTCCTTAAGCATGTCGACAATGGAGGTCAAGGTTGCAAGGGTGTCAGCTAGGCTGTTCTTTGTACGAGATAGATAATAGAAGGTGACATCTTTTAACTCGGAATACAACTCTTCCAGGTGGGCATGAAAGGGTAGGAGTTTCTCTTCTTTAACTTTCCATTTCTTTAGCAAATGGCTGACGATGAGGGCAGAGTCTCTGTAGACATCTAGGTGTCGAATTCTTTTCCTGATGGCGACTTTCAGGCCTACAGTTCATGTGTCATATTCAGTCATGTTATTGGTGCAAGGGAAGTCTAGCTTAATGCCAATGGGGGTGTAAGAGTCATCAGGGGCGATCAGGAGTATCCCAATGCAATATCCTTTCTTCCAAGTAGCTTTATCAAAGAACATTTTCCATCTAAGGTCCTCTTGAGAGGTGTAGATGATGTCATCATTTGGTAATTCAAAGACCCAAACATTGGTTCCTTCAATGGGGTAATCACCAAGGTAGTCAAAGATGGTCCCTTTCATATCTCTTTGCGTGACATATACAATATCAAACTTGGCTAGCAACATCAACCAACGGCCCATTCAGTTAGACAAAAAGGGTTTCTCCATTAGGTATTTTATCGGATCCATTCGGGATACTAGTCTGATAGGAAAGGCAAGCATGTAGTGCCGTAATTTCTGTGTGACCTAGAGCAGGGCAACACATGATTTCTCTAAAGTAATGTAGTTGACTCTGTATCCACCAGTTTTGGACTAGCGTAATAGATAGATCTTTCCTTGTGGGATTCTTTAATTTATTGGTCCAAAAAAGACCTTGTCGTGACATCAGTTATGGTTAAGTACAAGATAAGGGGGAGACCTGGCTGCAAAGGCATGATCACTCGGGTTGGGTGAGGTATCGCTTGATTTAGTCATAGACTTTTTGGTAGGCCTCGTTCCAGAGTTTAGTTGAATCCTTTTGGAGAATTTTAAAAATGGGTTTGCATATAGAAGTCAGTTGATTGATGTAATTTAGTTTACCAAGGAATCCTTGAACATCCTTCTCCGTCCGTGGCGGTGGCATATTAAGTATGAGAACACACTATATGGTTGACATACTTGAGTTTGTGCCATATAGGAGTTCCAACTAGTTTGGATATCGACACAAAATATGATTAGATTTTTTGTGAGTTACACTCTCTCAAAAAGGAATTCAAGCTCCATCAAAGGAATCTCAGTCCAAGAACTCCAATGCTCCAATGCTCTACAAAAAGTGAAGTATTAAAAGCTTGGAACCACAATTAGGACACACACAACATATATGTGTTATTATGTGTGGTGGTTTAGCCGCTTCAAACATTTTCTAAATTAATTTAAACATTTTTTAAAATCATTTTAAATGACTTTCTTGTAATTAAAATATGGTTTTTAAAATGTTTGGGGATAAAATCAGAATTATGTTTTTGTGGAAAAAAAACTTGGGTGGGTAGATTTTAAATCCGCTTGGAACCTATGGGGGTTAAAATTGAATTTTTCTAAACCTTTAACAGCGTCTTATAGTTAAACGCATTTTGTGTTTTCATCATAATGTATTGCACCTCTTTACAAGACTGAGATGTGTAGTTTAGATCGTGACCCTTTAATCCTGATCTCATCGACGGCCATAGATGTTCAACCCTTTATCTGTGTGCTTCTAATTCAGACAACAAGCATTCGTCTTTCCACTACCATTTTATCAATCGTCAGATTAACAGTCCGTTCGAAGAATTCGATCTCAACCCTTGTTATTGTAACCGACTTTCTTTGCTGAGTATATATTCATCTAGGTTTTTCCATTTCAATTTTTTAAAAGGTTGGATAGAGAGAGAGAAAGTTGACGGATCCAAGAGAGAAAACAGAGTGAGTAGTGAGAGAAAATCAGAAAGAGAGAAGAGAAAATCGTTCTTTAATTACAAACCATACACGTTTTTCTTTAAACCAAAAACACCAAATCCTCCATTGCTCTTAAAATAGTAAGCCGAGATTTGAGAGTTCAAATACCTTGAGTATATGTGAGTTGGTATGTTGCTGGTTTGTTGCTATTGAAGACCTCTTCAATAATATTTCTCTCTAGGAACCATATCTTCACATAGAATATTTTTAGGTTTTTTTTATCTATTTTTCTTGGATCATTTTTTTCTTATTGTTGTTAATTTTTTATCCAATTTTGTGATCTCAAATATATTTTAAGAAATAGGACTTCTGGTTGTGTATATATTCAGATCTATAAATACCTTTTTGTTTGAAAATAAAATTTCACATTTAGTGAAATCGGTTTGAACATAAACAAATTTTTGAAACAAATCTTGATATAAAAAGATTTTATTCCACATGTGAAATTTGTTAAAGTCTATTATTTAAAATAGATTTGAAATTACTTGCATATCATATATATTGATTTGTAATTCGTAGGAATTTGTTGTATAATTTATTGAGAGACGTGAGATGCATTTCTGCATTTAGATCACTTCACAAACACTTTCACTCGCACACGAACACTTAGATATTATGGTTCTTAGAGAGATATATTATTTGTTGAGCTGCTATAGTCAAGTGGACAAGCAAATAGCAAGGAAGCTGCTGGAAGATGATCGTATCAAGTCAGAAGCATTTGAGAGTGGAGTAACTCGTGTAGGTAAATTTTTTGATCTTAGATTTAGGATCTTATATTGCATGATTAATGCTGTAACTTGTGCCGTGTGATTTTAGTGGAGTTTTTGTTTTGCTCCTTAGAGGCAGCTGTGGATGTTTTCCTTATTTTTGGGTTTTACCACGTTAAAAATCATGTCTCAAATTTTCTTGAATGTTCTTAATTGCTTTTGTGAACAATATCTCATTTAAGACTTAATTGTGGGTTTTAGTTTTAAAAATCTAAGGTAATCAAACTAAGAAATCTAGAGGACATATTCAAAAACGTTTAACACATCTTGTGTTGTATTTTGAATAGAGTTTTGTTCAAAGAGTTTGTTATCGGATTTTACTTAATCTATAACATTTTGTTATTAACTTAGTAAGTAGTTTTTGAAGTGGTATCAGAGTCAAAAGTTATTTTGATCCTGAAAGTCCAAAAATAGTTTTCAAAATCTATTTCAGAATATGGATGAAATATTTGAGAAGTTAGGTAACCTTTCCCTACCACCTCTCTTTGATGGAAATAAATTCTCTTACTGGAAATTACGAATGGTTTCTTTCATTCAAGGAACTCTTGGTGAAGATGTTTGGTTTATGATTCAAAATGGTTATGAATATCCAACTAAGTCTTTATCTGATACTGATCCCACAAGGGTTAAGAACCTCCTTAGAGAATTTACTACGACAGAGAAAAAGAGGTCTCTCGATAATAATAAAGGCAAGAATGCTATCTTTATGTCAGTTAACGAGCGTGAGTTTAAAAGAATATCTATTTGCTCTACCTTTAAAGAGGCCTAGGATACTCTAGTCACCGCACATGAGGGCGATGAACGTGTTAAGACCATAAAAACACAAATGCTAGTCCAACAGTATAATACACTGATTATAGATGACAAAGAATCCTTTGACGATCTGTACATTTGGTTAACAGATATTTTCACAAAATTAAATGCAAATGGTATAACCTATAGTAGAAAAGAAATCGTTCAAAAGATTCTTAGGTCATTACTGTCAAATTTGACAATAAGAGATATGCCATAGAAGAAGTGGACGACCCAAACCTTACTCGTGAATTTCTAAGTTGCAAATTAAGAACCGTTGAGATGGAGTTAGAGTTTAAAAAATAATTGACTGCCCAAAACAAGATACTCACTGGATCTAATGTTGTGTTTTCATGAAAATTGACTTCACCTAAAGTCAGTCCCTTAGACTTTGACCTTGACCTAAATGATGACTGTGATTTGGATGATCTTGATAACCAAATTGCCTTAATGAGCAAATAGTTTAAGAAAATAATCAAATTCAGGAACTCAGTGGCAACCAAACATGGAAAACCAGGTTATAAAGGCCCTCGAATTCCAGACCTTGTGAAATACATAATAACAAAAAGACCTATGACAATAATCGACCTAAGAAAGACATGAAAGATGTGAAATGTCATAGATGTAGAAAAATGGGGAATTATTCCAAAAAATGCAAAAATCGATTTAAAAACAATACTAGGGCTAATATGTGTAAGACATGTGGCGACTCTAGTGATTCTGGTGAAGATGAAACCGAGTCATCCCATAATCATGATTCCTGCATGTCATTCTTTGATAAGATCATATACCATGATGATGATGAATGTTTGACTACTCATGATTCTGTTGTACCTATTGTTGCATCTGTTAATGAGAATGTTCTGACTGTTGATGATGAAAACAACACTGATAGTGATAGTTTAAGGGTGTGTCAAACTGAAAAATGTTATCGATAAACCTGAAGTGTATGTGAGTTCCACAAATCAAATGAGCGCTATAGGAGATACTACACACACTACACTCACTGAGTCTGATGATGATCTTCCAGATGTTCAATATATATACACAAAAATGCTTAAGAAATGTGCCCGCCTTGATAAAATGATTTAACTACTGAATGAGCATATTTATTTACTTAACCAGAATATTAAGAAGAACGTTTAAGAGTTTACAGCACAATGTGTTACCCATAAGACTGAAACTAAGGAATTTTCAAAAAAAAAAAAAGAGATTTTTTTGAGAAAAACAATATTTTCGAACAAAAATACAAGTCTTCTGTGACACCCCGCCTAAATAACCCCGGGTGATCAGTATTAATTAAGTTAGAACTGGTTTCTCAGTTGGATCATTCTTAGCATCACTGTCACCTTTTTAATTACTAACCACCTAAGTGAGAAAATTAGACTGGTGCCAAGTTTTATCTTTCATTAACTTAAATGAAACTCATGCGGAAAATACATAACACAATAATCACCATTAACTAAAACAACCATTCACAATTAAGTAACTGACCGAATAAACCATCGGCCCAAACTCCAACAAATATAAAATAAAGACAAGTAATAAATTTCAACAAGTCTGACAAAAACTAAATGAACTGTGAGCGACATGCTCGAAATAACTGATAGAAGTATCTATGCTAGAATTAAAGAGTGAGGCGTCTATCAAACTACTGCAACATCCACATATGCTGCAGCAACGGGTCCTTGAAATGAGTTAAGCCTGGCGTCCCTATGGCTGGACACCTAAAAGGTTTTTGAAAGTTTTTATAGCAACTAAAAATATTTGAAAAACATTTAGCAAATGATTAACTTGCAGTAATAAGTAAATATGCATGCTCTCCATATATTAGTTAGCGCCTCACTCCCTTGAGGACATCCTCACCCCTTCTCTAATGTGCACTACTAACGCCCTAAATAAATTCACTTAGTTCTTAATCTTATGACTAGATAAATGATGAAACTCTTTGCAAAACACCCTACTCTAAACGAGTATGCCTTAATTATGATTTAAGTTATTATCATCATCAACTTAATTAAATCATTTCCCTTTTTAATTTCATATAACTTCCACATATGTTATACCTATAATACAACTTATGCTTTGTATTAATTAGTCCGTATAAAATTATTTACCTAATTATACACTCAATCATATTATAGTATTCACAAACATACTGATATAACATTTAATAATAGTATTTCCCCCGAGTAAAGTCTCACCGGGTATAAATCCTCTAAAGTGCAATCCCACCAGGTATGTTCACATAACCTAGTTACCCCCAAGTCAGGATCGCTCACTAACTTGGTTAATACGTAAATGTTGGAGGAGGTCATATTCCTTCCCTGAAAGTGAGATGCCCCTCACCCATATAACGAATGCTATGACCTGGGATTATACTCGCCCTACTCCTCAAGCTAGGGGATTCATCCATTACGCGCAACCTCCCCCTATAGCACTAGAGCATATAGTAATAATATCTATCCACTAATATTAATGCACACACCATATATATATATATATATATATATATATATATATATATAAACTATCCGGCTACACCGTGCACTAAGTCCGTGACACAAATCCCATTCCATTTTATTTTGAGTTTATGGCCCAACTCTAATTATTAATTAATTTGCAAATTAATTCCTTTTTGGTATCGCCCCAACCAATATATTCGGACTTACTCTTGTGGCCCAAAATCACATCACCCGAGTCTAAATCCCTGACTCTAAATTATTTAGCCTTTACCTAAACAAAATTTACATCTCGGTATCGCTCAACCATTATTCTCGGACTTGTTTACTATTCCCACATTTAATCATTTCGAAATAACTTTCCAAAATTTAACCTTAGTGTGTCACACCTAATTTCCTCCAAATTCCAATTAATTTTAATTATGATGTCACCCCAAGCTGCCCTCAAATCCTAATTAATTTTATTCACAATTAACTAGATTTAAACCCATGTATTAATTACTCAAAATTAAATCATGGAAGAATTCTTATTAAATTTCCCTATAATTTACAAACTGGGCGAACTGTCAAAGTTTTCGGACGATTGATCGATCGATGGTCTACCTTCGATCGATCGATCGATCAAGTCCTCGTGTTCCCTGAGTTGGCTGTTTCAGCCATGGACGCACACCTCTACCCGTAGCTTCTTCTACACTGAAAACTAAGCTTTCCCATCGACAATAAACATCAAATACCTTATATGGAACCTCCCTAAAGTCCAAAAACATCAATTATTTTTCTTTCTCTACTGTTTCCACGAATTTGGGGTAAAATCCAAATTTAATCTTTAACCCAATTAAACATCAATTTCATAAGACAAATTCATTTCTAATTCATCCGGGTTTACACATCTTACCAGATACAAATACGAACACAGATTGTACTCGAATTTCTACTCAATTTAGAGATCAGATTCATGGTTTACAAAACCCCATGTTTATCCCCTTTAAATCCCAAAACGAATTTCTTTAATCATCCACATCACATGAATATGAATTGAATTAAACTTTAAATGCTACAACAAGTTAACCACTTGCCTTAGGGTTCGTAGATTATGAATTTGAAATTGTGAGTGCCTAAGGCTGAAGATGACTCTTTTTGGCTCTCTTGTGATCCCCAAATTTGCCTTTGGCTGTTGTTTCCTAACCCTCTAAGTCTTCTCTAAAATCAATTCAGTCATTACCTTATTTCTTTTAATTGTTTAATTAACCTTAATCTTGTTTTTTGTTTAATGGGCCAAGCCCAAGTGACCCAAATGGCCCCGTGTGGGCCCGACTATGTCTAAAAATGTTCCGTGACCCGTTTACTACCCCCAGGTACACTTTTTCGACTATCTCGGTCCATTCGGACTCAACCGTATACTAAGAATTGACATCCAAATTAATTTATAAAAATACTTATTTCGCACTCAAATTAGTCTATACCGACTCCTGGCTGAAATAAGTACATATCCCATCATTAATACCCGAAATGACGTAAAGACATTATTAGTACTCACTTAGTTTATAAGTTTCCCTAAATATTAACCATTCACTTCTCGATTAATATTTAAATATAATTTCCATAATTAATTCAATTAAAATTACGGCCCACAAGTAATTTTTAATTCCTGAATTAATTAAATATTTAATGCATGAAAATACGGGATGTTACATATTCCCCCCCTTACAAAGGAATTTCGTCCCCAAAATTAGGTCGTACCTGGGGTGAAAAGCTCTGGATATTATTCCCGCATATCCTCCTCCCGCTCCTAGATAGACTCGTCAACGTTGTGATGACCCCACTGTACTCTAACTAGTGGAACAACCTTGGATCGTAACTTCCGTTCACTCCGATCCAGAATAGCCACCGGTCTCTCCTCGTATGAGATGTCTGGCTGTAAATCAATTTCCTCGAGTGGAATGTGCCAGAAAGCCCTCTCGCTCCTGCGAAATTTCTTCAGCGATGCCACATAGAACACGTCGTGTATCCGTTGAAGGTGCTACTGGCCCCACCCTCTCGATAATAAGGAAAGGTCCCATGTACCTCGGTGCTAACTTACCGTTTATGCCGAACCTCATCACCCCTTTCATAGGGGACACCCGGACCAATATCTGATCCCCAACCTCTAACTCCACATGTCTCTGTGAAGCATCAACGTAACTCTTCTGCCTATCTTGAGCTATCCGAATCCTCCCTCGAATTATCTCTATCTTGGCAGACGTGTCCTAGACAATCTCTGGCCCCAATAGTTTGTTGTCCTCCACCTTGAACCAACAAGCGGGTGAACGACAAGGTCTCCCGTATATGGCCTCAAATGGTGCCATATCGATCGTGAATTGGTAAGAGTTGTTAAACGCGAACTCTACCAAAGGAAGATATTTCTCACAACCTCCCCCAAAGTCTAATATGCACATTCTGAGCATATCTTCCAGCATATGATTGACTCTCTCAGTCTGCCCATCAGTTTGTGGGTGATAGGCTATACTCAAACGTAACTCCGTGCCCATGGCCTCCTGAAAGCTCTGCCAAAAGTGGGCCATAAAGATATTATCTCTGTCAGACACAATATTATCCGGTACCCCGTGCAACTTAACATTCTCAGCTATGAATAGCTGTGCATATCACATCGTCTCAAAGTCTTTGCGAATCGACCGAAAGTGGGCCACTTTGGTTAACTGATCCACAATGACCCATATGGAATCGTGACCCTTTTGCGATGAAGGTAACCCTATAATGAAGTCCATGGACATGCTCTCCCACTTCCACACGGGAATTTCCAGCGGCTGTAGTATCCCTGATGGTCTCTGGTGATCAACTTTCACAAGCATACACGTGGCACATTTCGAAAAACTCTGCTAGGTCTCGTTTCATTCTTACTCACCAATACTTCCTCCTCATATCCTGGTACATCTTATCCCCACCGGGATGTACCATGAATCTTGACCCATGAGACTCTGTCATAACATCGTGCCTCAACTCCTCATCCTCTAGCACAAACGTAACTCCGTGCCCATGGCCTCCTGAAAGCTCTGCCAAAAGTGGGCCATAAAGATATTATCTCTGTCAGACACAATATTATCCGGTACCCCGTGCAACTTAACATTCTCAGCTATGAATAGCTGCGCATATCGCATCGTCTCAAAGTCTGTACGAACCAGCAGAAAGTGGGACACTTTGGTCAAGCGATCCCCAATGACCCATATGGAATCGTGATCCTTTTGTGATTAAGGTAACCCTGTAATGAAGTCCATGGAGATGCTCTCCGACTTCCACACGGGAATTTCCAGCAGCTGTAGTATCCCTGATGGTCTCTGGTGATCAACTTTCACAAGCATACACGTGGCACATTTCGAAACAAACTCTGCTATGTCCCTTTTCATTCCTGCCCACCAATTCTGCCTCCTCATATCCTGGTACATCTTATCCCCACCGGTATGTACCGTGAATCTCAACCCATGAGACTCTGTCATAACAGCGTGCCTCAACTCCTCATCCTCTAGCACAATTAACCCCCCATTAAGGCGTAAGCCTCCTTCCGAGCTGACCGAGTAACCCTCTGCTCCCTCAGCTAAAAACTGGCTCACCCTATCTTGGTGGATCTGATCATCTTCCTGAGCCCTCACAACCTGCATAATGATCTCAGGTGTGATGGATAATGCTGACATGCAAGCCCTGGCTACATCGTCCTCATGTCGAAGCTCTCTCGACTTCGCTTTCCAGACTTTTGATAGTTCCCTAGTCTGTCTCCGGATCAATGCATCTACTAACATATTAGCCTTACCAGGATGATACTGAATATCAAACTGGTAGTCCTTCACGAATTTTAGCCATCGCCTCTGCCTCATATTCAGATCCTTCTGTGTGAAGAGATACTGAAGTGATTTGTGATCCGTGAATAACGTGAACTATTCTCCCAGAAGATAATATCTTCATATCCTCAAAGCAAAAATGACCGCTGCTAGCTCCAGGTCGTGAGTGGGGTAATTCCTCTTATGGGGCTTCAGCTTTCTAGACGCATAAGTTATAGCCCTTTCCTCCTGCTGAAGAACACCCCCAAGTCCCTATAAGGATGCGTCAGTGTAAACCTGATACTCTAATCTGACCTTCGATAATGCAAGTACGGGTTCAGATGTCAACTTTTCCTTTATCTCGTCGAAAGCTAACTGATAATGATCATTCCAAGTGAAAGGTACCCCCTTTCGGGTCAGATTCATCAAAGGGACAATAATCTTTGAGAATCCTTTGATGAACCGCCTGTAATAACCGTCCAATCCTAGAAAACTGCGCACCTCGATCAGTGTCACGGGCTGCCCCACTCCCTTACTGCCGATACCTTACTTGGATCCATCGTAATACCCCGGTTTAACACCACGTGGCCAAGAAACTGAACCTCCCGTAGCCAAAATCCACACTTCCCTAATTTGGCATAGAGCTGGTGATTTCGCAATGTTTGTAAAACTATACGCAGATGCTCTGCGTGCTCCTCCTCGGTGCATGAGTAGATTAGGATGTCATCAATGAACACGATGACAAACTGATCGAGAAACTACCTGAAAACCCTGTTCATGAGGTCCATGTGAAGCCTTTATACTCTTGACTCACTTGAGTCTGTATTGTATAAGTGTTCATCTAGTTTGGAAATTGAGACAAAATTGTGTCTATCCTAGAAACTAAAGAGCCTCAGAGATTGGTTTGCTATTTCATTCATCTAACTTGTAGTGATCTAGACCATATTACCAACACTAACACACAGTAGAATTTGTTTCATACATATCATACTGCATAATAGTGTGTGTACATATGTTGAGTATGTTTAAATCCCCAAATTTGATTTTTAATATTTTTTTTAGGATTTTATAAACATTTTTTAATAAAGGTTTTATTAATTAAAACTTGGTTTTAGAAGTTTGTGGGTTCAATCTGCAATTAAGTTTTAAAGGGCTTTATGGCTTAAAGTTGCTTTGGGTAGAAACCGAAAACGGAGTAAACTTCAGGGTGTGCATTTATTTACTTTTAGACGCGCGTTTTATATCGCCTAATTGATCAACACCTGTTGCTTGCTGATTGGTGGAATTTGTGTTTCTTTATTGAGTGTATAATCGCGTATGCTTTTATCCATTGGATCGTTTTTATCAACGATCTGCATGCCTTCCTTGGTAATCCCAGTGAAACCCCTTGAACCAATCAGGTGAGTTTTAATCACCGCATTCTGTGAGACCTTAAATCTATGTCAATAGATCTTGACTCAATCTGGACCCATGATTTTGAACCATCTTCTCGTTCCTTCTCTTCGTCCTATAAAAGGAACCCTCCTTTCAATCGTTTAAGACTTTTGGCCAGTTCATTTTTTAGAGTAAAAAAAGAGAGAGAAGAGAGAGAAGAGAGAAAAGAGAGAGAAGAGAGAAGAAGAGTTAGAAACCCTAATCCTAACCCTTGTTCGTCAAGACTCTTTCAAAACCAAAAACTCCTCTAAAACTCCTACATATCCCAAACACAACCCTATGTGTTCTTGAGTTTTTGAGAGTTTGATTATAGTTGGTTTTGTTGCTGTAACCTCTTTGTTCGTTAGATCTTGTTTCAAACTTAAACTGTTTACTTAGATCTATTTTCTTCTTCATAGAAATTTCAGATCTATGTTCTGGATGTTACATCAAACTTAGATTTACATGGTTTATTTCTCATCTTGAGAAATATATTGTTGATTCTTTTCTGAAAATCCTTTTTAAACTTTGAAATCAACAATAAATGTTTTCTGTTTCTAGTTCTCTTAAAACTAAACCCGTGACCTAGTTTGGAATCACATTTGGTGATTTTCAATCTCAAAAAATTTTCAAAACAGAGATTGATTAAGATCTTGATACGTCTTCTGAGCAAGATAGCCGTGGATTCTGGGATTGATTTAAAGGTCAAAAAAGGTTAAAGTTTTGTGAGAAGAGAGAAAAAGAAAAATCACTGCATATAGTCTTATATGTAATTTGTTAGGATTGTTTGTATATAATAAGTGTGTGTGTGTGCATGCATGTGTTAAAGAGCACCTCCACAAACACTTTCACCCTACCACACGAAAAGTGTTGGTAACAAGATCTCCTGAACAAGAGTCGACGTAAAGTGCTGGAACAAATCAGAAGTTAACAAACTGAGAGAACAACATCAACAATCAGAACTGCAGAGAAGTTATAAGGACACCAGAGGGTACATTCCTACACTTATATAGGTCTGAGTTGTATGCATGTTAGTTATATAGTTTGTAACTGGTAAATTTGTTTTAGTGGATTTTTTATTTTACTCCGTAGAGGGAGTCGTGGATGTTTCCTCAGTTGGTTGAGGTTTTACCGCGTAAAAAATCTTGTTCCTAATCTTTCTACATTTTCTCATCTCATTCTTAGTTGTGCCGAGTTTAAAGTTTTTAAACTGTTGTATAAACCTGTTAATCAAATCTTGAATTTATCTCGTACATACTTTTATTAAACACATCTTGTGTTCAGATAGTTTTGATTTAAGAAAAGAGTTTCTTCAAAAAACTGTTCGGAGTTACTTAAATAGTTTAATTTTATTAAAAGGCTTTAGTAACAGATTTTCACCATGAACACTGCTGGTGCATTGGTGAGCCCGAATGGCATCACCCTGAACTCATAAGATCCATACTGTGAAAGGAAAGCGGTCTTAGGAACATCCTCCTCTCGGATACGTAGTTGGTGATACCCTGACCTCAAGTTGACCTTAAAGAAGTAGGACGCCCCTCTCAACTGGACAAATAGATCATCAATCCTAGGCAACAGATACTTATTCCATATCGTCACCTTGTTCAGCTCTCTATAGTCCACGCATAACTGTAGTGAGCCATCCCGCTTCTTTATAAACAACACCGGTGCACCCCACGGCGATGTACTCCGCCAAATGAAAATTTGACCCAGAAGCTATTAAATCTTCTCTCTCAACTCATGCATCTCTGAAGGGGCCATACGGTATGGGGCCCGAGCAATCGACCTCATCCCCGGAGCTAAATCGATCACAAATTTGATTTCCCAACTAGGTGGCAACCCTGGTATATCCTGGAACACATCCTCAAAGTCCCTCACTACCGGGATTGAGTCCAACGGTATCACCACCTCCTGTGAGGTCTCTTCCTCGATGTAATACAGGTGTGTGTGTGACCCTCCCTCAGGTAACGACATCGCTATAAAGACATCTCTTATCCTGGAATGGAGAACAGATCATCATCTCGTAGCAATCCACCGTCGCCCGATAAATTGCCAACCAATCCATACCCAAGATGACATCGTACCCCTCCATATCTAACACCAAGAGGTCTTCTGCTAAACTAAGCCTCCCAATCAAAATGTCCACCCCCAACAAATCAAGTGAATCGAAGCCCCGCTGCCTACTTGTGACTCAACACACATCTAAAGACTACCCGCAGTCTCTAGTACCCCGACCTGTTTAGCAAAAGTATATTTAATAAATGAATGCGATGCTCCCGTATAAAAAAGAATACTACCCTCATAACCATGAATGAGAAACGTACCCTCAACTGCTGGCGGTGCTTGCTGTGCTAGAGGATTAGGAACATCTCGAACGTTATACACATGCTCGTAGTGCATCTGCCCCTGCTGCGGTGGGGCGGGTGGGGCTCGTGTTGCAGCCGGCATCTGCCCCCGTTGACCCTGTTGGGCCTCCTGCTGGTGACCTCTGCCCCTCTGTGGGCACTCCCTCTTGAAGTGTTCCGACTGGCCATAGATGAAACAGCATCTCTGACCACCCCCCTGTCATTGGCCATGTTAGCCCTGACGTGGCTGGCCTTACCCATTATTCCCTTGGCCCTAACGGCCCTGAGGAACCTGCGGCTGGTGATTCGGGACCAGCTGCCCCTGCCTGAACCACTGTCCTCCCAGTCAGAACCCACCAGGCTTAAACTTCTTAGCCTGATTCCCCTGCTGACTTCCCGTCTGCTTCTGAGTACCACTCGTGTCACCACTAGTAACTGCCTTGCCCTGTTGGCTCGGCTCCCATGTTCTCTTGCTCCCCTTCGCATGGAAGCGATGATCCTGGCAATGTACAAGTGCGACATTAACGACATCTGTATAAGTCACTAACGTCAGATTCCCAATCAAATGTTTCCTGATCCGCTAGGCTAAGACATCCATAAATATCAATTTCTTCCGCTCCTCATCGCTCACCTCATTTGGCATAAAGTTTGCCAAACGGGTGAACTCTTCCTCATAGTCTGCCACTGATCGGTCACCCTGTAATAAATCACTGAACTTTTTCCTCATCTCAGCCTCTACTGCTGGTGGAAAGTATTTGCGGTCGAACCGCACCCATAACTCTTCTATCGACATTAAATCCCGCTCCTCAACGGTTGTAACTGACTCCCACCACTGTAAGGCTGCCCCCGACAGACGAAAGGTAGCAAGCATCTGTTTCTGCACCTCTGTACACTCCAGCATGCGCAGATGGTGCTGAATGTTCTTCTTCCAGTCACAAGCCTCTACTACATCTGTGCTACCCCGAAACTCAGGTGGGTGACCCTTCTGAGGGGTCTCCCTAACTCGCTACCAAGATGGTGGCCCCACTGGAGCCTGAACTGCTGGTGCCACTGGAGGCGGTGCCTGGGGCTGTGGAAAGTGAGTTGCCATAGCTCGCATTGCTGTCTCGACCGCCTGGGCCACTATCAATGCCACCTGAGTAGTGGAAATCAACTCAGGTGGGGGTGGGGGTGGCGGTACCTGTGTCTCCTGATGAGCCTCCCTGACCTCACCCCTAGCTTCAGCCCTCTTCACTCTCAGTCTCCTCGGTGGCATCTGAAATAGATTGAATCGTATAAGCACACAATTTACACAAAAATATTCACAGGAGAAATACGATATCTCACAAGCAGAAAAATGAATCAACAGTACTAATAATAGGGCTCTATAACAACCGAGTGCTACGCTGAAATGTAGAAAGTCGCACAGATCTTAAGGATACTAAAACCTGGTGCTCTGATACCATATGTGACACCCCGCCTAAATAACCTCGGGTGATCATTCCTAAATTAAGATATAACAAGTTTCTCAGTTGGATCATTCTTAGCATCACTGTCGCTTTTTAATTACTAACCACCTAAGTGAGAAAATTAGACTGGTGCCAAGTTTTATCTTTCATTAACGTAAATGAAACTCATGCAGAAAATACATAACACAATAATCACCATTAAATAAAAAAACCATTCATAATTAAGTAACTAACCGAATAAACCATCGTCCCAAACTCCAACAAATATAAAATAAAGACAAGTAATAAATTTCAACAAGTCTGACAAAAACTAAATGAACTGTGAGCGACATGCTCGAAACAACTGATAGAAGTCTCTGTGCTAGAATGAAAGAGTGAGGCGTCTATCAAACTCCCGCAACATCCACATATGCTGCAGCAACGGGTCCCTGAAATGAGTTAAGCCTGGCGTCCCTGTGGCTGGACACCTAAAAGGATTTGAAATTGTTTATAGCAAGGGTTAGTACCCGAAAACATTTGAAAAACATTTAGCAAATGATTAACTTGCAGTAATAATTAAATATGCATGCTCTCCATATATTAGTTAGTGCCTCACTCCCTTGAGGACATCCTCACCCCTTCTCTAATGTGCACTACTAATGCCGTACATAAATTCACCTAGTTCTTAATCTTATGACTAGATAAATGATGAAACTCTTTGCAAAACACCCTACTCTAACCGAGTATGCCTTAATTATGATTTTTAAGTAATTATCATCATCAACTTAATTAAATCATTTCCCTTTTTAATTTCGTATAACTTCAACATATGTTATACCTATAATACAACTCATGCTTTTTATTAATTAGTCCGTATATAATTATTTACCAAATTATACACTCAATTATATTACAGTATTCACAAACATACTGATATAACATTTAATAATAGTATTTCCCCCGAGTAAAGTCTCACCGGGTATAAATCCTCTAAAGTTCTATCCCACCAGGTATGTTCACATAACCTAGTTTCCCCCAAGTCAGGATCGCTCACTAACTTGGTTAATACGTAAATGTTGGAGGCGGTCATATTCCTTACCTGAAAGTGATATGCCCCTCACCCATATAACGGACGCTATGACTTGGGATAATTATACTCGCCCTACTCCTCAAGCTAGGGGATTCATCCATTACACACTACCTCCCCCTATAGCACTAGAGCATATAGTAATAATATCTATGCACTAATATTAATGCACACACCATATATATACTATCACACACTGTATATATATATATATATATATATATATATATAAAAACGATCCGGCTACACCGTGCACTAAGTCCGTGACACAAGCCCATTCCATTTTATTTTGAGTTTATGGCCCAACTCTAATTATTCATTAATTTGCAAATTAATTCCTTTTTGGTATCGCCCCAACCAATATATTCGGACTTACTCTTGTGGCCCGAAATAACATCACCTGAGTCTAAATCCCCGACTCTAAATTATTTAGCCTTCGCCTAAATAAAATTTACATCTCGGTATCGCTCAATCGTTATTCCCAGACTTGTTTACTACGCCCACATTTAATCATTTCAAAACAACTTTCCAAAATTTAGCCTTAGTGTGTCACACCTAATTTCCTCACTATCCCAATTAATTTTAATTATGATGTCACCTCAAGCTGCCCTCAAATCCTAATTAATTTTATTCACAATTAATTAGATTTAAACTTATGTATAAATTACTCAAAATTAAAGCATGGAAGAATTCTTATTAAATTTCCCTATAATTTACAAACTGGGCGAACTGTCAAAGTTTCCGGACTATCGATCGATCGATGGACCACCTTCGATCGATCGATCGATCGATCAGGTCCTTGTCTTCCCCGAGTTGGTTGTTTCAGCCATGGACGCCCACCTCCAAACCCTAGCTTCTTCTACACTGAAAACTAAGCTTTCCCATCGACAATAAACATCAAATACCTTATATGGAATCTCCCTAAAGTCCAAAAACATCAATTATTTTGCTTTCTCTACTGTTTCCACGAATTTGGGGTAAAATCCAAATTTAATCTTTAACCCAATTAAACATCAATTTCATAATACAAATTCGTTTCTAATTCATTCGGGTTTACACATCTTACCATATACAAATACGAACACAGATTGTACATGAATTTCTACTCAATTTAGAGATCAGATTCATGGTTTACAAAACCCCATGTTTATCCCCTTTAAATCCCAAAACGAATTTCTTTAATCATCCACATCACATGAATATGAATTGAATTACACTTTAAATTCTACATCAAGTTAACCACTTGCCTTAGGGTTCGTAGAGTCTGAATTTGAAATTGTGAGTGCTCAAGGTTGAAGATGACTCTTTTTAGCTCTCCTGTGATCCCCAAATTTGCCTTTGGCAGCTGTTAGGGTTTCCCAACCCTCTAAGTCTTCTCAAAAATCAATTCATCCGTTCCCTTATTTCTTTTAATTGTTTAATTAACCTTAATCCCATTTTTTGTTCAATGGGCCAAGCACAAGTGACCCAAATGCCCGACTATGTCTAAAAACGTTCTGTGACCCGTTTACTATCCCTGGGTACACTTTTTCGACTATCTCGGTCCATCCGGACTCAACTGTACACTCAGAATTGGCATATGAATTAATTTATAAAAATACTTATTTCGCACCCAAATTAGTCTATACCGACTCCTGGATGAAATAAGTACATATCCCGTCATTAATACCCGAAATGACGTAAATACATTATTACTATTCACATAGTATATAAGTTTCCCTAAATATTAACCATTCACTTCCCGATTAATATTTAAATATAATTTCCATAATTAATTAAATTAAAATTACGACCCACAAGTAATTTTTAATTCCCAAATTAATTAAATATTTAATGCATGAAAATATGGGGTGTTACATCTCCTTTAGTTGAACTTGAAGAATTTAAGAAAAAAGTTTCAAACGTGTTTAAAAAATTCTTACAATTTTTAACTAAAGCTAAATCCTACTAAGAAATTGTTGTAGGAAACATGTTTGATTATGAAGACAAATCTTGCTTTGGATTTGGAGAAAAAGTTTATACTGGCAAAAATATTTCTCCTGAAAAAGTTTTCTTTGTAAAATAAGGCTAGAATCTTCACAACACTCAAAAAGAAAATTATTTTAAAGATGTCTCAAAGGCAAAACAAAGTGACTATACTCAATAACCCAAATCTAACGGTCTAGATAAGTATGTCTGTCCTCCTGATAGAAATCAAAGTCAAAAATACAAAACCAATGACACCGGAATGACCATTCCTATTAGGGATAAGCCAATTTCCAAAGACTTAAGTAATAAAATCAAGTCCTCTGCACATCAGTACTGTTCATACTGTGATGTCTATGGTCACTCTATTATCGAATGTTTTCAAAAGATATTGTATACACCTACTTATTCAAACTTTTACTATTCTAGAAAGAGTAGGAATACTTATGTTCTTCCAAGACACATCACTCACAACTCTCACCATAAAAAGAAGGGAGGACCTAAAACTAAGAAGAAATCATTTAGAAAGACCCAACAAAACTTTTCTAAATCAAAGGCCAATAAAATTATCAAAACTAGGCATATTTGAATTCGAAAAGATGAATTGTTACCCCAGCTCAAGTGCAATATCGTCATATCTGCTTTTAAGGAACAATGCACTTCATCTGGATGGTACCTTGACTTCGGATGTTCTAAATATATGACCGGAGAAGAAATAAAATTAAAAAACAAAACAAACCTATTTGGAGGTAGTGTTGTGTTTGGTGATGGAGTATCGTCTAAGATCATAGGTAAGGGGACATTGTGTGAGGAATGTCTCCCCAATATAAATGATGTGCTCCTAGTTAAAGGTCTCAAGTCTAACCTGCTTAACATATCTCAATTTTGTGATTCCAATCATACTGTTACCTTTTCAAAAATTGATTGCAAAATTCTTGATGTAAAGGAAAACTGTATTTTAACATAAAATAAAAATGAGGATAACGGTTACCCAGTCACTCCTAAGTCTAAATCTTATAATATTTCCAGATTAGAAGATTCTAATCCTTGGCACAATATATTGGGGCATACAAATTTTTATAATATTCTTTGGTTAATTTCCCAAAAAATTGTTAGAGGACTGCTTAAAATTAATCCACATGGACCTTATGGGTCCCTCTAGAACTGTCAGCTTCTATGGTAAAAGCTACATACTTGTTATTGTGGATGATTACACACGATATATATTGGTAGCCATTATGAAAAATAAATTCGATAACTTCAATGAGTTTTTAAAAATACCTTTAAAAATAGAGAACGAGAAGGATACCCAAGTATGTCGCATCAGAAGTGACAGAGGTGGAGAATTCAAAGATTCTAGCATTGCAGAATATTGTATAGGAAATGGCTATGCACATGAATTGAGTTTGCCTAAGACAGCTCAGCAGAATAGCATTGCTGAAAGGAAAAATAGAACTTTACAAGGGATGGCTACGGTTATGCTCCATGCAAAAAATTTACCTAAGTATTTTTAGGCTGAAGTTGTTCAAAGGGCTTGTCATATCATTAATCTTGTATACCTTAGGAAGAATTCCAAACAAAATTCATATGAACTCTGGTTCCACATAAAGCCTAACTTGAAATATTTTAAAACATTCGGGAGTGTCTGTTATTTTTGTAAAGATAGAGAACATCTGTATAAATTTTACACCCGAGGAGAGAAGGGAATCTTTATTGGCTATTCCCAAACAAGTAGGGCTTTTAGTGTCTTCAACTATCGAACCAAAGTTATTATGTAATCTTTTAATATAATTGTAAATGATACTAGTGTTGAGAGTAGTATCATTCAACCAATTATCCTGGATGAGGAAGAAACAAAATTTACTTTAGACTCTCCAGAAATAACTGATTCACCGCCACCTAAGAGTCCTTCGGTACCAACTTGGGTTTATAAATTCCATCCTATTAAAAATATTGTTGGTAATCATTCGGAACCCATTAGAACTAGATCATAACATCAAAAAGTAGCACAATTTACATGTTAAGTTTCTCTTGTAGAAACGAAAAATGTGAATGATGCCCTTTGCAACTCATTCTAGATCAATGATATGCAAGAAGAGCTTGTCCAGTTTCAAACTCATGATGTTTGGTATCTTATTCCTCGGCTAAAATATAAGAAGGTTATTGGCACTCGATGGATTTTAAAAAACAAAACTGATGAGAATGGGGAGGTCATTAGAAATAAAGCTAGGTTAGTAGCACAAGGTTACTCTCAGATACAGGGAATTGATTTTGACGAGACTTTTTCACCTGTTACTCGTCTTGAGTCAGTTTGTCTCCTCTTAGCCATATCATGCCATTTACAATTTAAACTCTTTCAGATGGATGTGAAGTCTGCATTTTTAAATGGAATTTTAACTGAGGAGGTATTCGTAGAACAACCAAAAGGTTTTATCGAACCCTATTATCCAAACCACGTCTCTAGGCTTAAGAAAGACTTATACGGTTTGAAATAAGCTCCTAGAGCTTGGTATGAGCGTTTATCCACATTTTTAGTCTCTCATGGATTTATTCGAGGAGGTAATGATCAAACCTTATTTGTTAAGAAATTAAACAAACATGTTCTGATTGCCCAAGTTTACGTCGATGATATTATTTTTTGATCAACCTGTCCTAATCAAGTAAAAGACTTTTCCGTGATAATGCATTCTAGATTTCAGATGTCGTTAATAGGTGAATTACAATGTTTCTTAGGTCTACAAGTCAAGCAATTTAATGAGGGTCTTTTTATTACTCAATCTAAATATGCCTCTGATCTCATTAAGAAATTTAGAATCGAACACTCTAAACTTACACGTACACCTATGAGCTCATCAACCAAACTATTTAAAGAAGATAATGGTAAAGATATTGACCCGACCTTATATAGAAGTATGATAGGGAGTTTGTTATACTTAATGCTTCCTAACCAGATTTTTCTTTCGCCGTTTTTGTTTGTGCTAGATACCAATGTGCACATTAAGAATCCCACTTGTTATGTGTAAAACGTATCATTAAATATGTTAAGGGTATACAAAATTGCGGTATTTGGTACACTAAAGAGATGATTAGTGCTATTATAGTATACACTGATGTCGATTGGGCAGGGTGTTCGGACGATAATAAGAGTACTTTCGGCGCCTGGTATTACGTAGGAAATAACTTAGTAGGTTGGAGTAGTAAGAAACAAAATTGTATCTCTCTCTCTACGGCTGAATCCGAGTACATTGCATCCAGTAGTTGCTGTTCCCAATTATTTTGGATCAAGAAAATGATTAGTGACTACGATATAGTTAAAGAGAAATGGATTATATACTGCGATAACCAGAGTGCCATAAATATTTCTAAAAATCCATTTCAGTACTCTGAAACTAAGAACATAAAAATTGGACATCATTTCATTCCTGATCTTATAGAGTCTAAAGAATTAGATATTGAGTATCTCAATACTGACAAACAGTTAGCTGATTTGTTTACAAAACCTCTTGACAATATTAGATTTAAGTATCTTTGTAATGCCACTGGTATGATAGTTCTTACTTAATTCACACATCATTCATATACTCGGTTGTTGCATGCTAATAATTGGTTTATGAGGTATAGGGCATGGACGTTTCTCAAATGAAAAAAGACGCCTCATAATATCTATTTAATGTTGGAGACCCTTCTATCTTCCATTGTATGTGTTATTGTTCATGTTGACATATTATATCATATTATCCTGATTTATATTCTTTTACCCCATTGTATATTTGAGCAAAATTGGGGGAGAGGAACTTGAGTACCTGGCTTATAATTTCATATCTTATTCTGTACTAACTCAACTAATACGCCATTGAGTGTTTATTTATTTCAGGCATTTTTCAGACCCGATTGTATAACTATTCCTATTTATTAGGGTATTGGTCTGTATTGTAGTTGAGTAATGTATTTTCTTCTCTTATTTTCGGTTCTAGGATGGGAATGGGTAGTTAGAGATTTTTGTATCAAAAATCTTGGATTTTTCATTTTTACCCACGAGTACAGGATACTCTAGGGAATTTTGTCTCTAATATCCAAAACGAGAGACTGAGAACACATTATTTGGTTTACTTACTTGAGTTTGTGCCATATAGGAGTTCCAACTAGTTTGGATATCGAGATAAAATATGATTAGATTTTTTATGAGTTACTCTCTCTCAAAAAGGGAATCAAGCTTCATCAAAGGAATCCTCATCCAAGAACTCCAACGCTCTACAAAAGGGAAGTATTAAACACCTGGAACCACAATTAGGACACACACTGCATATATGTGTTATTATGTTTGGTGGTTTAGCCGCTTCAAACATTTTATAAATTCATTTAAACATTTTTAAAATCATTTTAAATGACTTTTATTGTAATTAAAATATGGTTTTTAAAATGTTTGGGGCTAAAATAAGATTATTTTTTTGTGGAAAAAACTTGGTTGGGTAGATTTTAAATCTTCTTGGAACCTATGGAGGTTGAAATTGAATTTTTTGAAACCTTAAATCAAGTCTTATAGCTGAACGCATTTTGCGTTTTCATCACAGTGTATTGTACCTCTGTATAAGACTGAGATGTATAGTTTAGATCGTAACCCTTCAACCCTGATCTCATCATTGGACATAGTTGTTCAACCCTCTATCGGCGTTCTTCTAATTCATCCAACCAACATTCATGTTTCCACTGCCATTTATCCATCATCAGATTAACAGTCCTTTCGAAGAATTCGATCTCAGCCCTAGTTTTTGTAACTAATGTTCTTTATTGAGTATATATTCATTTAGGGTTTTACATTTCATTTTTTAATAGGTTGGATAAAGAGAGAGCAGGTCGGCAGCTCCAAGAGAGAAAATAAAGAGAGAGTAGTGAGAGAAAATCAAAAAGAGAGAGAAGAGAAAATCGTTCTTTAATTCCAAACCATACACATTTTTCTCCAAACCAAAAACACCAAATCTCCATTGTTCTTAAAACAGTAAATCGAGATTTGAGAGTTAAAATACCTTGGGTTTATGTGATTTGGTATGTTGCTGGTTTGTTGGTTTTAAAGACCTTTTCAATAATATTTCTCTCTGGGAACCATATTCTAAACATAGAATATTTTTAGGTTCTTTTTATCTGTTTTTCTTGGATCATTCATTTCTTGTTGTTGTTAAGTTTTGATCCAATTTTGTGATCACTAATATATTTTGAGAAATAAAACTTCTGGTTGTGTATGTATTCAGATCTGTAAACGCCTTTTTGTTTGAAAATATAATTTCACATTTAGTGAAATCAGTTTGAACATAAATAAATTTTTGAAGCAAATCTTGATATAAAAAGATTTTATTCCAGATCTGAAATTTGTTGAAGTCTATTATTCAAAACTGATTTGAAATTACTTGTATATCATATAGGTTGATTTGTAATTCCTAGGAATTTTTTATATAATTGATTGAGAGATGTGAGTGTATTTATGCATTTAGATCACTTCACAAATACTTTCACTCTCACACGAACACTTAGATATTGTGGTTCTTAGAGAGATATATTGTCTGTTGAGCTGCTGTAATCAATTGGATAAGGAAAAATCAAGGAAGCTGCTAGAGGGAGATCATATCAAGTCAGAAGCCTTTGAGAGTGGAGTAACTCGTGCAGGTAGATTTTCTGAACTTACATTTAGGATCCTGTATTGCATGATTAATGTTGTAACTTGTGCCTTGTGATTTTAGTGGAGTTTTTATTTTTCTCCGTAGAGGGGACCGTGGATGTTTCCCTTATTTTAGGGTTTTAAACTGTTAAAAATAATGTGTCAAATTTTCTTTAATGTTCTTAATTGCTATAGAAGGGTGTTCCAAGCTTGACCACTATATTTTAGGGTGAGGGTCCCTCAAAGACCCCCTTCAGCTTATAGAAAATATGAGGTTGAGGAACACCCAAAATTCATATTAGTTGAGGAACCCCCAAGTCCCTTGACCTCAAAAAATCCATATTGGTGAAGGAACCCTAGCCCCCATGGCCGCAGAAAATGCATAATTGATGAAAGTGCATCCAAGGTCGCTCGACCGCATATAATTCATATCAGTGAGGGAACCTAGGCCCCTTGGCCACAAAAAATGACTTTTGATGAAAGTGAACCCAAGATCCCTCGACCACAGAGAATTCACATTGGTGCGGAAACCTAGGCCCCTTGGCTATAGAAAATGCATAATTGATGAAAGTGCACCCAAGGTCCCTCGACTGCACATAATTCATATTAGTGCGAGAACCTAGGCCCCCTAGCCGCAAAAAAATCATAATTGGTGAAAGAGCATTCAAAGTCCCTTACCGGAGATAATTCATATTGGTGCGAGAACTTAGGCCCCCCTGACCACAGAAAATACATAATCAGTGAAAGAGCACTCGGGTCCCTCAAATACAGAAAATTCATATTAGTAAAGGAACCTCCGGGGTCCCTCAACCAAAACCTAGGGCAGAGACCCCAGGATGAGGGAGTGGCTACAATGAGCAACCCTTCATCATGAAAAGTCATCCTTCTAAAGAATGATAGTATTAACTGTAGACACCCCATTCTAATACCCCCTAACCTCTCCGTAGGTCTCTAAAACCTCCCTTCACCATTGCAAACCCAAGTCATACCCCGGGTACTGACCTAAAGGCCATCGGGCACTCCCAGGCTTCGATTGACCAACATTTAAACTCTTCATCTCGAATGAGACTCAATAAATCTTCGAAGGGAACTAAATCCCCTTTTCAACGGTCCATCCCGTGCACAATTCTGACTTATGATGAGGACGAATGACCCGTTTCCCCTCGAAACTCAATCAGGAGGTCACCGGACGCTCCCAGGCTCTGTTTGACAAAAGTCAACTCTACATCTTGATTGAGACTGAATGAATCTTCAAAGGTCACTAAAACCCCTTTCCAATGCTCCGCCCCATGTGCGATTCTGACTTACGGTACGGAAGAACGATTCGTTTTACTCTGAAAGGTAATCAAACGCTTCTAGGCCCCAGTTGACCAAAGTCAACTACCTGAACTAGGCCAAACTCTTTGGAATGTCGAATTACATCTCCTAATCTTTCTAAAGGTCCACCCCGTGCGCAATTCTGACTTACCACGCGGATGAACGATTCATTTGCGTCTGAAGTTTCCTCGTCCAAAGGACCGACGAACGCTTCATAGAAACATTTGACCCAAGTCAGCTCTTCGAACAGGGAGCAATCCGAAGGACTTTCAAAGGTCTCTGAAATACCTTTCCAACGGTTCACCCCGTGCAGGATTCGGATCAAGGGTTTGCGCTCTACGATCAATTTTCCGAATGAACCTGAAAGACACTGCCAAACGGCAATGCCATGGCAGTGTGCCTAAACACACCTGCCGATTAGCAGGACTAGGGCTATGGCGATTGGCAATGCCATGGGCCTATAAAAAGGAAGGCCTAACCCCATTCTAAGAGGAGGAAAATTAGAGATCCATCACTCTCAACAAGCTCAGAAAACCCCTCTCGAAGTCAGCATGATTTCCACATCCAAATACCTTTCCAACCTTGACCTTTCATCTTTTTCTTCATCAAATTTGGTGAATTAAGTACCCTCCATCATCACCCAAGTGAAATGGATGCTCTCCAATACCCAAGATCAAGCTCAAGATCTTCAAGAAGGTCGAACTTTATCAACTCTCTCTTTAAATTCCCTTAGATTCGCATTAACTTATTTTATTACTTAATACTTTTATTACATTATCTCACATATCCTAATATACTTTTTATTTAGTATTATTGCACATCTCTTATTTTCATATAAATAAAACCCAAAAAAAATAAGAAAAAAGAGGATTTGCTCATAAATTCCAAATAGGAATTCTCACACTTTTCTCACAACTAAAACACTTTCTTGCACACACACACACACACAAATAAGAGAAGTTTCCGATTGGATTCATGGGATAAATCCCACCCCTCATTTTGCATATGAACTACGTGGACTTTGATGCCTCTATAGGCTACGTAGGCTCCTCGGGGTAAAACCTGAGACTCGAGTCCTTTTCCTACCTTTTTCCTACTTTTTCCCCGTTATTTAAACATAACTCTCTTAGATTCTATATATATATATATATATATATTTTTTTTTTGTTCTTAGTGGCGTATTATTCCATATGCGTTATCATTACCTTATAATGATCGACGCTAGGATAATCGTATAAATCCTATTTTCTAATATTATTTTTTAGGAACATTCCTATGGATGACTCGCTTTATCTCTTCTATGATACATGTTGATGATTCCTATCTCCGCTACGTATACACATGCACACACATCACGGGGAAATAAATGAAAATAGCAACAACCCATGAGAGACCGTAAGGGCGGAATGGATGCCTAACACCTTCCCATTTTGTAACTTAGCCTCCGAACCCTTTTTGAATCATTTTGGTTTCGTATGTATCAGCATATATTTGGATGCTATCCTTCGGGATGGCTCCCTTTTCGTTTGTTTATTGAGTAAAATAGACTAGCGACTCCATCTCTCTACATTTTTCACCTCATCAACGACGCCGACCGAAGCGCTCCCGAGAGGGATGTGCGAGACCAAGGATCCTCTCCCGCTGCGAGGATCATGGGTATTTTATTTTCTTATATATCCCCCTATTTTCCCCTTTACTATTCATGTGTACCTCATGCTTATACTTCTATTCACACACTTGTAGAAAATTCTCCATGTACATTTCACACCACGTGCACCTAGGATCACATATATCCATGTTGCACGCATCACCCATACTTGGTATCCCATTGGTACTCAGACTTTTCTCCCTATTGGTCATGATCAAGAAAGATACTCGCAACATAAGATACTAATAAGAGAATCATGCATGATTCACACGATATCACCAAAGAGCATTGTGATTGACCAAATATTGTCCAGTAACAAGAGGGTCACTTCGTGATGGGCGCTGGTCCGGCAGGGCGCAATGAGCCCAAGCGATATGACTCCCGCCTTCCATTGGCCAAGTACCTTCTACATATATCGAACGGCTACACCGCATCGTACCGCTTGATCGAAGTCATGATGGGAGGTATATCGCAGGGAACTCGTTCGAATACACCGAGTATATTGAATTCGCTCTCACACGTACCGTCCCCATGAGGTATATATTAAGGCAACTCATGTACACTCAGGTAAATCAAATGGCTTGTCCACAAGTACCGATTGCACTCAAAAGCAAGACGTATATCATGGAAGTCACGCCAAAGGGGGGAACCCTTTTCGATTCACCCAACCAAGCTGCATACCCGCATATAGGTGTCAAGCCTAGGACACACATGTTAAATTGACGATTTCAACCCGAAACTCTACCGAAATTCCGGGTCGGCCTGCCGCCCAACTTTTCACGCATTTTTAAAACGGAACCCTACCCGTGAGCCTGGTTACAAGTCCAGCTAGAGCTTTGCATATGATACAAACCCAACTTTTCCAGGCTCAAGTCCCGTCCGACATTTCATTTAGGAGAATTTAATACAAGTGAGAACATAATAATAATAATAATAATAATAATAATAATAATAATAATAATAATAATAATAATCATGCTGAGATCTATCTCCCAAAACATTTCTCCCTTCTTTGTCAAAAATCCAAAAATATTTCTCCTTTCTTTATCAAAAATCCAAAAATATTTCTCCTTTCTTTACCAAAAATCCAAAAATATTTTGTCTTTCAATCTAAAAAAAATGTTAAAAATATTTTCCTTCTTTGTTTTAAAAAATAAATTCCGTTTTACGCCTTCTTAGGTCGATCGCACGTCCTTGGCCTAGCTCCTTATTGACCTCGGTCTTCAGTCATCTTCTGAGTCTGTTATTCATCCACTTTCCATGCAGAACACATATCAAGTACCAGTTGTGCAGTCAGATCTGACGACAGTTTTAGCTCAGCTCGCGTCCAAGATTGACAGCCTTTAAACTGAGGTCCGAGCGATGCAACGAAACCAGGTTGCTGTTCCTCAAGATCCCCATGCCTTATTCCCTCGCGCAATGGGTCCACCCGAGCCTATTTGGGTTCCCTAAGAATATCAGCACGCCCCCGTGTCCCTCTTATTAATGGGCCGCCGCTTGTAAATCTTCATATGCCAAACCTTGCCCAGCCTGGGGCTAACTTGCCTGCGATCGTTGATCCGAAAGAGGAAGAGTTGAACAAGGTCAAAGAAGATCTCAAGATGATGAATAAGAAGTTCGACCAAGTTAGAATCTTCGGAAATTACATGGACTACACCCACATGTCTCCTTATCCTAAGGCAAGGTTACTTGAGAAGTTCAAGATTCCAAATATCGAGAAATTCGGAGGAAGTGGACCCTCGATTGTCCATCTTCCCAGTTATCACTGTGCTATGACTCTCCTAGGGTATTCTGAAGAAGTGATGGCCCAATTATTTTAGCAAACTTTGAAGAATAGCGCTCTCTGATGGTTTTTGTCTCTCGAGGAGTCCAGAATCCATAGCTGGGAGGATGTAGGCTGAGAATTCATACCGGAGTACAAATATAACGAAGATCTTGAGGTGACCTGCCATGATTTAAAGCTTCTCAAACAGAACTCTGGGGAATCATTCAGTAACTTCATAGCCTGATGGAGGGAAAAGACAGCCACTATGACCAATCGGCCATCCGAGGAAGAACAAGTCAATATAGTGAAGAAGAATTTCTTGCCCCATGTCCGAGAAACCATGGGAGGACAATAATATCCCCACTTCCGAGCTCTCAGAGAAGCAAGAGTAGAAATCGAGGAAGGTCTTGATAAAATAAAGGTTGAACCAAAGAAAGTGTTCGCACAGTTCACTCCGAGAAAATATGACAAACCTGCCAGTGTTGCAGTCTCAACCATCAACAACATCTCTCAACCAACTACTTCGTGGGAACTAGAAAGCCGCCCCGTCCCAGTCCCAAAAGAATACACCGGGCTCCATGCTCCCCTCTCAAAAGTTTATCAGGCCCTGTTAAGCCGAAACCTCATTAAACCCTTCAATCCCCGTCCATTCCCCTATCCACTTCCAAAAAACTTCAAAGAAGATGCCCATTGCTCCTTTCACCAAACCGCTGGTTATACCACCGACCAAGGCTTTCACCTTTGAAACATAATCCAAGGTCTAATTGACCGGGGTACCATTGCCCCACCAGCCAATCCTAAGCCAAACACTACTCACAACCCACTCCCAAATCATACCAATGTTATTTTTCTATAAATGAACCCAAAATTGGATCCCTTAACTCAAATCACACACATACACTCTCCCAAAGCTCTCCAAACTTGCCCATATTTCCTCCTACACCCTGTTAGCATCGCTGATCAGGCACTGTCACTCCTTACCAGAGCATGCATCACTTTTCGTACCCGTTATGAAAATAGAGGTATGGAATTATTAGAAGTGTTAAACAAACTCCTAGAGTTCAGGATGATATTGCCCTCATAGATGATCATTGATTGCTAGAGGTTCAACATGCTATTCTTAGAAGCACAAAAATAGGCCCGAGAGTCAGACAGTTGGGTAGTACCCATCGATGAAGTCAACCCATATGACGTCGTCCAGATCATGGCAGAATTATTCAGTCAAACCAACGGCATCTGCAGTATGACCGAGTTACTTGATACTCTGAAATTACAAGGGTGCCTGCTCCCCCCACCCTTACATATCCCCACATAATGGGAAGACCTGTATAAAGAAGCCATTGAAGTTGTGGAATGCATTGACTTTACAAGGAAAGACGAAATTTTTCCACCCGATGGGGGGAGGAGTTCAAAGATTCGAATGAAGAACAAGTTTTTGATAAAACTAGCTCGGTAGCCAACATATGTGGGATGATATCATTTAATAAGCTTCTTGAAGAAATAAACAAAGTTTCAGAACAACCCGAGATTGACGAAGAAACAGGGTTCATGTTCTTCCCTTCTTCAGTAAATAACATAACCAGATCGGGGAGGCATTACCAGATCCCAAGCTCACTACCAGCCAATAACAAGGGGAAGGGCATTAAAAACCTTCCTATGCCAGAAATGACCCTTGAAGAAAGCAAGATCATCGATCAACTGAAGAAAACTCAAGCTAACATCACTCTATGGGGGCTTTTCATGTCTTCCCAGCTTCACAGAAATGCTTTGATCATATTTCTCACTGGACCCACAGTTCCTCCTTCTACTACACCATAAGAAGTAGTAAATTTAGTCAGATCCTTGACCTCTACCCGAACGACATCCTTTTTCGAAGTAGAAATCCCTAGTATTGGGCCAACCACAATCATACACTCAACATCTCCATCGAAGTTATGGGGAAGGTCGTACCACTCTCTCTTGTCGATAATGGATCCGCCTTGAATGTATGCCCATTAAGAACCTTCAAATTCTACTGAAGGAAAGTGATCTCGTTCCAACTTCCGTTGCTGTACATGCCTACGATAATACCCATCGGAGGGTGATGGGATCCAAAAAACTTATAATAGGGGCTGGCCCTATAAACCCCATCATTGAATTCTAAGTTATTGACATCCCATCTTATTTCAACATGTTACTCGGATGACCATAGATCCACAATATCAAGGGTGTGTCTTCCTCACTCCATCAAAAATTGAAGTTCCTCACCGACGGATGAGTCATCACCATTTTGGGCGATGACGATAATGCCGAGGGTGTGAGTACCAGCAGTCCAATCCATGAGATACATTATGAGTCAAATGATATGCTCCTATCAGGATTTCGAGTTGAGCCACTCCTACTACCAGCAGGGGACGATTTAAAACAAAGGGTTTATCCTGAATATGACCCTCATGACAATGTCAATGTAATTCAGATGTTCAGAAACATGCACTTCATGTATGGACTAGGGCTAGGACAAAGACAACAAGGTTTACTTGATCCCATTGAACTTAAGAAAGCTTCCCCCTTTGTGGTTTGGGGTATCAACCATCATAATAAGATCTTAGAATGATCCGCTAGTCTCGACTTAAGAGAAGACTGGACTACATCCAGACCATCTCAGGTGACTCCTTAAATGGACAATTCATCAAAGAGGGCGAGGACTTCCCCTTTTACGGCTTTTCGGAACCATGGTATGACCATACAGATAAGAAGATGAAGCCTGGAATGGAGATATTTTTCCAAGACAACTACCCATAGGCCAAAAGTTCCTAACACCATGTACTACCGCTCATCAGAGATATCGAAGATTCTGAGGGAAGTGTCTCTGAAGATTCCTTCAACTTATAGACACTGGGTTGGCACTCTGCATGGTTCATTCAAGCACTATGTCACTGGATCCATCCCACTTTATTAAAACTGCTGATACACCTCTCCTCAACTGGCATGTTGCGTCAGTTCTACCTGTTGAAATCCCACCTAACCACAATGTTTACCCCATTTCTTCTTCTATTGTCTAATCCTTTCTCAAATGTAATCGAGACCTCCTTTTATGAGGTTCTCAATGCTATTTTTCCTGTCAATGAAATAAATGAAAATTTTGAGTATCTTGTTGTGCCTTATATTAATTTTTTAAATTCTAATCAAACTTTTGATGATGATGATTTTGCAATTGAACAATTGTTAAATGATCTAAATAAGGTTAATAACAAACAACATAACTGCGTTCAAGTTAATGAAGAAGATACTATTATAGTTAACCTCTGTTCTAGTAGCCAACTACGCGAGATTAGGATAGGGGCTACCCTTGATGAGCATGAGCGCGCACAACTCGAAGAATTATTGAAGGAATTCGTAGATGTCTTCACATGGTCCTATGACGATATGCCCGACATTGATCTTGGAATTTCTTAGCATGCGATCCCTACTCTTCCAGATTACAAGACGGTTAAACAAAAGCTGAGAAAGCTATGCACCAAATGGTCGCTCAAAGTTAAAGAAGAGGTGGTCAAATAGCTGAATGTGGGCTTCATTCTCGTGATCGAATATCCCACATGGATAGCCAACATAGTTCCTATATCGAAATCAGGAGGGAAGGTTCGGATGTGTGTAGACTACTGGGATTTGAACAAAGCCTCTCCAAAGAATGATTACCCGCTACCCAATATCGACATGATCGTGGATAATATGGCCAGTTATGCTCTCAAGTCATTCGTCGATGGGTTTTTCGAATACAACCAAATCAAAATGCACCCAGATCATAAAAAAAATAGGGTTCATCATCCCATGGGGAACCTTTTGCTCCACTGTTATGCCATCTGGTCTCAAGAATGCTGGGGCTACCTACTAGAGGGCTGACACAACCATCCTGCATGATCTGATTCACAAAAAAGTCGAGGTCTATGTGGATGATATGATTATCAAATACCAAACTAGATAAGGTCATGTTATCGCTCTCCAAAAGTTCTTCGAACGATTGTGATGGTATCAGATGAGAATCAATCCATAGAAATATGTCTTCGATATTATAAACAAAAAAACTCTTGGGATTCATGGTTAGTGAAAAAAGGATAGAAGTAAATCCTGCCAAGCTAAAAGCCATACTTGAGATGCCACCTACCCGAACGGAGAAAGAGGTCCGAGGTTTCCTTGGGAAAATACAATACATCAATCGGTTCATCATCCAACTCACCTCCATTTGTGAACCAATTTTTAAACTCCTTCGAAAGGATTCAACTAAAGTTTGGAACTAGGCGTACCAAGAAGCCTTCGACCGAATCAAACAATACCTAACTCAACGTCTGATACTCATGCCACCATAGCCTGGTCTCCCCTTGCTCCTATACCTAACCATAACTGACATTGCAGTTGGGGCTTTGCTAGCCTAATACCTTGAACATTCCCACAAAGAAAGAGCCATCTATTATGCCAGTCACAAATTGGTCGGGTACGAAGTCAACCACACCACTTTGGAAAAATTATTCGTCGCACTTGTTTGGGTCACCCAAAAGTTGCGACATTACATGCTCTCCTTCCCCATTAAAATTTTATCCCGAATGGACCCCATCAAGTACCTTCTTGAGAAACCTGCCTTATCCAGTCGAATGGCTCAATCGTTGATGCTCTTAACCGAGTTCGATATTGTGTACGTCACACAGAAAGCCATAAAATGAAGAGCCATCTCTGACTACCTTGTTGAATACCCCATGGAAGAGGCTAATGATTGTATCTATGAATTCTCAGATGAAAACATCTTCTATGCAACTCAAGATGACCTTCGACGATGCTGCCAATAAAAAAGGATATGGCTTTGGGTTACTTTTGATCGCCCCATATGGCTCCCACACTCCCATTGCCATCAAATTGGATTTCCTATACACCAATAATATGACTAAATATGAGGAATGTACAGTAGGCTTCAAAGTTTCTCTCAAGAAAGGTATCGAATGCCTAGATGTCTATAGGGATTCTGCCCTCGTCATTGGTCAGGTGCTCAGAAAATGGAAAGTCAAGGACAAGAAATTCCAACCCTTCTATGCCCACCTAGAAGAACTAGCTTCCCAATTACAAGACATCACCTTCCACTACCTACCTCGAGCAAAGAATAACCTAGCTTATTCCCTTGCTACCCTAGCCTCCATGGTCGATATGCCCTAGGGAATAAAAATGGCCCCCTTCCTGGTCCAAAAGCAAGATAAACCAACCCACTGCTACCATATTAAGATCATGACCCAAAAAGATCCCGAGCTAGCCAAATGCTGGTATTATGATATCTGGCACCTCCTAAATTATGGTAAGTATCCCAAGGGTTCCAACAAGAAAGATCAGACAACCCTTCGAAGACTGGACACCCAATACATCATTTGTCACAAAGCACTGTTCAAGAGAAACTTCGATGGGACCTATCTACACTGCATTACAGGGGCTGACATTGAAGAGGTGATGCAAAGAATCCACAGTGGGGAATGTAGACCCCACATGAATGATCACATGCTTGCTAAGAAGATCATTCGATAAGGCTACTACTGGACCACCATGGTCCAGGATTGCATCGCCTATGTTCGGAGATGCCTCAAATTCCAACAATTCTCTAACCTTCAACACCTGCCTCCGCGAGAATCATACAACATGACCTCTCCCTGGACGTTCTCCACCAGGGGCATCGACATCATAGGGAAGGTTACACCTAAGGCCTATAATGGGCATGAGTTCATCCTGGTTTCCATTGATTACTTCACCAAATGGGTCAAATCCGAGTCATACGTAGTCCTGAACGCCAAGAAAGTGGCCAAATTCATCAAGAAAAACATTATCTGCCGATATGGGGTCCCGCACGAGCTAGTGTCAGATAACGGGTTGCATTTCGAGGAAGAAGTCACAATGGTGGTCAACGAGTATGGGATTGAGAGACACAAATCTTCTCCCTACCAACCTCAAACCAATGGTGCAGTCGAAGCCACTAATAAGAACCTCAAAGCCATCATCAGCAAGATGACCAAAAGTTGTCAAGATTGGGCCGATCGAATCCCATACGCCCTCTAGGGCTACTGAACCTCAATCCGAACCTCTAGTAGGGCTACCCCTTACTCTCTAGTCTATGTCATGGAAGCAGTCCTACCCGTGGAGCTAGAAATACCATCTTTAAGCATCATGCTTGAAAGCAAGGTCAGTGAGGAGGACTGGCATCAAAGTCGCCTCAACGAGCTTTCACTCTTGGAGGAAAGGAGACTGAAGGCGTTGTATCACATACAAGGGTACCATCGCCGCATATCAAGTTTATTCAATAAGAGAGTCAAGGATCGCGGTGTTCGAGAGGGGTATTTAGCCCTCAAAGAAATAGTAGAGCCCATCTCGGACCCCAGAGGGAAATTCAAGCCCAATTGGAGCGGCCCATCCATTGTCAAGAAGATATTATCCGGCGGTGCCGCCATGCTCATCGACTTAAACGGAGAAGAGATGGCTCGTCCAGTCAACCTGTAACATCTCAAGAAATTTTACCCCTAGTCCGAAATCTCGGTGCGCTGCTACTCTTCTCATCTCCCTTCTATTCTAAATAAAATCTCTTTATTTCCCCTACCCAGAACTACGTGGGCCTAATCCTCAGCAAAATTGAAAATTTTCAAAAACCCCCAGAGGTACATAGGCAGCTCATACATCTTACATGAGCACGACCCCTTTCTTTTTCATAAAAAAACTATTCTTTTCTTTTCTCCGAGAACGACAGTTCATTCTAACATATACTTGAACAAAAGGATTATGTATGCCTTAGCGATCGGTATAGATAATTCAAAAATACAAAATTCATCAAAGGCATAGCTGGATGATAAAAAACTTGTTTATTTCACTAATAATAAATTATAGTGCAATTACATAAAGGAACGGATAACTCATACCTTCCTAAAAGGCCGAATAAAAAAACCAAACTTATTTCTCGGTACAAAATAAACTCCCCAAGAGTCCTACCCACAGCTACCAGAGGGTCTCGCCTCATCATCATAATCATCTACATCCTGGGGTCCCCAAGATTCCCTTGCCTGAATGGAGTGTCGCAGATACTCCAAGGACTGATAAGCTCAAACTAGCCTCGAGAAAATTACCACACCTCCCTCCATGGTATCAGATAAGGAAAGCCACCTTTGTTAAGTCTCCACTTCCAACCTCTTACTAACTACTCTCCTCCACAACCACTTCATATAATCTCCAGGGATGTGACAAACTCTCCCAGATGACTGAGAGGGACGGGTCGACGGATGTGGACTTTCCCACAAACAGCCAAGCTGCATGCGCAGACGCTCTGTCAAATCTTTTACCAAAAATAAGTCTAGTGTATGAGGTGGGATGATCTGCTCCCAGCCAAATTAGCGCAGAAGTCTCCAAGGGAAATAAAAAGAGGTCTGTCTGAGAGTAATCAACCGAACATAAGGGTATTCTCCCAGTTCCAGAATAGGTAGCAGCTGTCCCCACCAAGGTACTGACCAGTACAGAATTAGATCCCCATGCTCTACGAACCAGTTCTCCCAACTCTCGATATCCAGGCCAACACTGATGAAATGACGCGTAAAGAAATAGGGTACAACTGACAAAGGGTATTCCGGAGGAGTCACCAGGAGGAATCTTTCAGATAACCACATGAACAACATCACAGGGCTACCCCTCAAAAAATCAGAAGGACCTTCTCACCAGGTATCTAATCCATTCAAAGTCTCCGCCAGTATCACCATCGCAGGATTGTGACAGTAGGACACCCATGAAGTAATAACGACAAGTTATGGGTCCACCAGCATCTCCCTAGTCACTAGCAATTATTTTGAAACCAAGCCTAGAACGACAGCTCTGGCATATCCAGCATCAACACCACCGGAGGAGAAATCATACCTCCAGCCACCAGTGATATGGCCGTCGAGCACGAAATATAAAGAATCTCGTCCAATAACTCCTGGGGAGAATGGGAAAACTCAGACAGAGCCGCAATAATGCCATGATTTATCCCCAAATGGCAAAAAATTCCTCATAAGTCAAGCAGACTTCTTTCGACCCAAAGTAAAATACATGGTGTTCGAAGTACCAGAATTGTACCGCCGCCATCATCATGTTCCACTCTATGGGATGATTATGACATAAAGAAACACGACACATGTTTTAATCATCGTAGTCGACGTTATAGGATCACATCGCCTCTAAAGTTTTGAGGTAGTTGGCAAACTCAACACTACCATAAAGATCCATCTCACAGAACAAGAAAGTAGGAATGTGAAGGTGTGAGGAAAACACTCCAACCTTTCCCCTCTTTTATACTTGAAAACTCCCACAAAAGACAACCTCTACAGAAATCGGAAGAAATCCTGCCCCACAAGGTACCAAAGGCTGAAGAGGGTGCTAATCAAAGCTTTGAATTTATGGGACTGGACTGACTTGCTGATAGACAGGATAAGGTGCTTGACGATCGGTAACCCCCTACTTTTGGAAATTTTCCTTTTTTCACTTTTGTCAAAATTCAGAAAACTCAAAATCAATTGATATTCTCAGCAGAATTTCAAGAATCCCCTTTTCATCTTTATATAAATTTTCATTTGAAATAAAACTTCCTTTCAAAATCCAAACAATATTTCTATTTACGGTCTCAGCAGCAAAGTAAAAAGCGCATGTGCATTCATTCATTCATCATTAACAGAAGATAATAAAAAGCGCATGTGCATTCATTCATTGCATTGCATAGATATTTCTCTGTGTTACATCATTTTGCAAGAAAATAAAGAAAAGCAAAAAAATGGGACTCAACCCGAACCCAAATTCTCTCTCTCTTACTCGCCCTTTCCCCTAAGAGCTCCCACCTCTGCGACGCGCTCTCTTTCCCCGACGGCGAGATGACGCACCATCGCTACTTGAACCAGACTCCTCCCCAGATGAGGTAGATGGAACCAATCAAGAAGGAACAGGAACTGCATCCTGAATATGGGCAGTTACCGAAGATATCCACTCCCAAATATCCCTCAGCCAAGTTGTGGACACCCGAACGTGCAGCAAGAAAAGGAAAAATCGGTATCAAGAAAAAAAGATCAAAAGAAACCAAAGGAGAAGAATTGAAAGATATACCTCAGGACGAAGAACCTCCTCTATCAAGCCCAACTCTTTTGGGTTCATCGCATGAGGACGATGCAGCATAGGCACCATCCCTCTATCAGCCCACCGGATATTGTATGAAGGAGTATGCATCCGCACAAAGGGGACTTCCAAGGTCACCGCCGCCACAGATGTCTAAGGACCGCCGCCGTTGTGGGAGGACCCCACTGGCCAACTTGAACCCGTAAGAGGGAAGGGCAGTGCATCATATATGCTGGGCACCATCAGCCAGCTCATCACAAAGTCCATATAATCATTCGACACAACCGTATCGGTGTACAATTGGTAGGACTCACCAATCATCGCCGCAATCCTCACATCCTCTGGTAGCAGCCACTCTCGCCTCATAGACATAGGGGGCCTCGCAAGTGGCACCACCACCTGCCCCTCAGTAATCTATTGGACCACCCTCTCCCCGATATACCAAGAGTGGATAAACACATGCGCCAATAAATGCCTCATCTATGCATTTACTCTAGTTAACCCTGTGTCATGAAAGGTCATCCCCCAAGGGTAAAAGGTCACCTGAAAAATCCTCAGAAAATTCCTAAAAATCCTTGAAAGGATTTAGAACATTTTCATCAAGAAAATTTCACACTCCCCCATGAGAAACCCCTATTTCCCCAGCGAAACTCTCAAAAGCCAAGCTAATCTCTCCCCGACAACGTCCCGAGAGGACCTCCAAAATATCCAAAACTTCAGGATCATCTTCTATTCCCCAAAGTTTTCAAATTTCCCCGAGCAATACGTCCAAACCCTGGACCACCTAATCACGTCCCCAGTGAAATTTACAGCATTAAATTGGCTATTACCCCGCAAAGTCTCCAAAAGATACAAAGATTTTCCCAGCAATCGGCTCAGTAGCTCAAATCAAAATCACAAGGTAATTTTCCAGCAAAGTTCCCTAAGAACTTCCCACCTTAAGACCGCAGAATTGGCTTCGACCCACATAATTGGTTATTTCAACCTAATCCCGCAGAATTAGCTTCAACCCGCAGAATTGGTCATCTCACCTTATGCCCGCATAATTGGTCATTTCAACTTAAGCCCGCAGAATTGGCTTCGACTCGCAGAATTGGTCATCTCAAACTTAAACCCGCAGAATTGGCTTCGACCCGTAGAATTAATCATCTCACCTTAATCCCGCGGAATTGGTTTTGACCCGCAGAATTATTTATCTCACCTTAAGCCCATAGAATTGGATTCGACCCGCAAAATTGGTCATCTCAAACTTAAGCCCGCAGAATTGGCTTCGACTCGCAGAATTTGTCATCTCACCTTAAGCCCATAGAATTGGCTTCGACCCGCAGAATTGGTTTTCTCACCTTAAGCCCGTAGAATTGGCTTCGACCCACAAAATTGGTCATCTCAAACTTAATCCCGCAGAATTGGCTATCTCACCTTAAGCCCGCGGAATTGGCTATCTCACCTTAAGCCAGCAGAATTGGCTTCGACCCGTAGAATTGGTCATCTCACCTTAAGCCCGCAGAATTGCCTTCGACCCGCATAATTGGTCATCTCAACTTAAGCCTACAGAATTGGCTTCGACCAGCAGAATTGGTCATCTCAAACTTAAGCCCGCAGAATTGGCTTCAACCCCCAGAATTGGTCATCTCAAACTTAAACCCACAGAATTGGCTTTGACCCGTAGAATTGATCATCTCAATTTAAACCCACATAATTGTCTTTGACCCACAAAATTGGTCATTTGAACTTAAGCCTGCAGAATTGGCTTCAACCCGCAAAATTGGTAATCTCAACTTAAACCCTCAAAATTGGCTTCGACCCACAAAATTGGTCATCTTAACTTAAGACCACAGAATTGGCTTCGTCTCGCAGAATTGGTCATTCCCAACTTAAGGCTGTAGAATTGGCTTTGACCCACAGAATTGGTTATCCCCATCTCAAACCCATAAAATTGGCTTCGACCCGCAGAATCGGTCATCACAACCTAAGCCCTCAGAATTAGCTTTGATCCGCAGAATTGGTTACCCCCATCATTGCTGTAGGTCCTCGAAATTGACCAAAATCTTTGGTCATAACTTCCTTCAAGACCATCCCCAACATGCCCCTCTAAACCTGCAGAATTGGCTTCGACCCACAGAATTGGTCACCCTCATCTCTCAGCCCTCAGAATTGGCTTTGACCCGCAGAATTGTTCATCTTACCTTAAGCCCGCAGAATTGGCTTCCTCTCGCAGAATTGTTCACCTTCATCCTTAAGCCCTCAGAATCGAATTTGACCAGCAGAATTGGCTTTGACCCGTAGAATTGGTCATCTCAACTTAAGACCGCAAAATTGGCTTCGACCCGCAGAATTGGTCATCTCAACTTAAGCCCGTAAAATTGGCTCTGACCCGCAGAATTGGCTTTGACCCACAGAATTGGTCATCCCCATATCAAGCTTGCAGAATTAGCTTCGATCCACATAATCGATCATCACAACTTAAGCCCTCAGAATTGGCTTCGACTCGCAGAATTAGACACCCCCATAATTGTTGTAGTTTCTCAGAATTTACCTAAATATTTGGTCATCACTTCCTTTAAGACCATCCCCAACATGCCCCTTTAAGCCTAGAAAATTGGATTTAACCTGTAGAATTGGTTACCCTCATCTCCAAGACCTCAGAATTGGCTTTGACCCACAGAATCGGTCACCCTCATCCTTAAGACCTCAGAATCGACTTCGACCCATAGAATCAATCAACCTTATCTCCAAGCCCTCATAATTGGCTTCGACCCACATAATCGGTCATCCTCATCCTTAGGTCCTCAGAATCGACCTCAATTCCTCGATCATCCTCTTTTAAAGGCATCATGTGATGTTTATTCGACGACTTTTGTTTTTCCAAACTCACCCATCGAGGGGATCTGTAGACACCCCATATTAATACCCCCAACCTCTTCTTAGGTCCTTACTACCTCCCTTCACCATTGTAAATCCAAGTCATACCTCGGGTACTGACTTAAAGTCCATCGGGCACTCCCATGAACCGTTTCACCAAAAGTCAAACTCTTCAGATCGAATGAGACTGAATGAATCTTCAAAATTCATTGAATCCCCTTTCCAACGTTTCGTCCCGTGCGCACTACTGACTTACGATGCAGATGAATGACTCGTTTTCCCTCAAAATTCGATCAGGAGGTCACCGGACGCTCCCAAGCTCTGTTTGAACAAAGTCAACTCTTTAGCTCGACCGATACTGAATTAATCTTCAAAGGTCACTAAAACCCCTTTCCAAAGGTCTGCCCCATGCGCGATTCTGACTTACGGTACAGACGAATGATCCATTTTACTCCGAAAGGTCACCGAATGCTTCCAGGCCCTGGTTGACCAAAGTCAACTCCCTGAACCAGGTCAAACTCTTTGGAATGTCGAAGTCCATCTCCTAACCTTTCTAGCAGTCCACCCCATGTGCGATTCTAACTTACCATGCGGACGAACGATCCATTTGCGTCTGAAGTTTCCTCGTCTAAAAGACTGATGAACACTTTCGAGCAACAGTTGACCCAAAGTCAACTCCTGGACTCGGGAGTAGTCCAAAGGACTTTAGAAGGTCTTTGAAATACCTTTCCAATGGTTTGCCCCATACACTATTCGGATCAACAGTTTTTGCTCTACGATCAATTTTCATAAGGAACCTGAAAGACACTGCCAAACGACATGTTCTAAACCCTGCTTATCGGTGTTGTACCTAAACACACCTACCAATTGGGAGGACCAGGGTTATGATGATCGGTAATTCCCCGGTCCTATAAAAAGTAGGGTCTAACCTCATTCCAAGAGTAGGAAAATAAGAGATCCATTACTCTCAGCAAGCTCAGAAAACCCCTCTCGAAGTCAGCGTGATTTCCACATCCAAATCCCTTTCCAACCTTCAACTTTCGTCACTTTCTTCATCAAACTTGGTGAATTAAGTACCCTCCATCATCACCCAAGTGCAAGGGATGCTCTCCCACATCCAAGATAAAGCTCAAGATCTTCAAGAAGGTCCAACTTTCTCAACTCTCTCTTTAAATTCCCTTAAATTCGCATTAACTTGTTTTATTACTTAGCACTTTTATTCTCTTATCTCATATATCTTAATATACTTTTTATTTATTATTATTTCACATCTATTATTGTCTTATAAATAAAACCAAAAAAAAAACACGAAAAAAGAGGATTTTCTCATAAATACCAAACAAGAATTCTCACTCTATTCTCACACTTTTCTCATAACTAAAATACTTTCTTACACACACACACACACACACAAATAAGAGAAGTTCCCGATTGGATTCATGGGATAAATCCCACCCCTCATTTTACATATGAACTATGTTGACTTTGATGCCTTTATAGGCTACGTAGGCTTCTCGGGGTAAAACCTGAGACTCGAGTTCTCTTCCTACTTTTTCCACGTTCTTGAAAATTAACTCTCTTAGATTCTATATATTTACATATACATATATGTTTTCTTAGTGGTGTATTATTCCACGTGCGTTATCATTCCCTTATAATGATCGCCGCTAGGATAATCGCATAAATCCTATTTTCTAATATTATTTTTTAGGAACATTCCTATGGATGACTCACTTTATCGCTTCCATGATACAAGTCGATGATTCCTATCTCCGCTACGTATACACATGCACACACATCACAGGGAAATAAAGTAAAATAACAGTAACCCATGAGAGACCGTAAGGGAGAAATGGGTTCCTAACACCTTCCCATTTCGTAACTTATCCTCCAAACCCTTTTTGAATCATTTTGGTTTCGTATGTATCAGTATGTCTTTGAGTGTTCTCATTCGGGATGGCTCCCTTTTCTTTTGTCTTTTTTGAGTAAAATAGACTGGAGACTCTCTACATTTGTCACCTCATCAACGACGTCGATCGAAGTGATCCCAAGGGACGCGTGGAACCAAGGATCCTCTCCCACCGCGAGAATCGGGGATGGCCAAACTAACACTTTATTTTCTTATACAGGTAGCCTAGTTGAGCAGGTAGGGCTCAAATATGTCAGTTGGGATGTCTTGAGAGTTTTGGCTTAGCGGCTGAGGAACAAGGTTTATTGGGCAAGCTCAACCACTTAGCACTTTAGTATTGAGAGAATACCAGTAGAAAGACCCCAGGAGTAACTTAAGACCACACACATCTCACACTTAGTCATAGGTGAACTGAGCAGCCGGAGGGATGCCCATAAGAAATAAGCTTTTACAAAATTATACTCTTAGAAGAGAGGTCCCCCGAGGCCCCTCTCAAGAAGAAATGATTTTATAGGAGAGGGGTCCTCAACACCCTTCCCCTCAAGATTGACAATTTTAGAGAAGGAGGTCCTCAAGGCCTCCTCTCTTAAGTTTACAAAGTTTGTACCAAAATTTACCATTTCAAAAGATATTTACCAAATTATATATTTTCTCTCCATTAGGAGACATATTTTCTTTTTGACTTTTGTTGGCATTAGGTAGCACTTGTTTAAGGAGATGGACTGCTACACACAGGTAGGGACAAATGGTACACTTTAGACCTTATCCCTCACCTACCCTCTCAATTTTAGTGCCCAAAGGTGCCAACTCAGCCCCCATGCCCAAGCATAAATAAGACCCCCAGGCAAGGTCAAAAGAGATTGAAAAACTCAATAGCAAAGTTACTCTGTCAAAATCACACCAGAACCTCTCTAGTATTCTCTCCCTGCTCTCTCTCTAAGAGTTGAGTGCCTTTTTCTTTCACTCCCCACTGACAGCCATCACTCTCTGGAGTTCCTCTTAAGAAAATTAATATTATTGTTGTGGAAGTTCATCTTCTTTCAAGGAGTTAGTTCCATATTGAGCTCCATTTTTACCAAAAGGATAAAGGTTCATGAGAAGCTGCTCCAGAAGTTCTTGAGAACCTTACAGACAATGTCCATTGGAGTGGGTCATGCCTCACCCTTTCCAGTTATTCATAGACCCCAATATCACTACCCTCTTATATTTGGCGACTCTGCTGGTGAGGTATCCTCACTTTCATGGACAAAGAAGGTTATAGAGTTTCTAAGTTGCTGGTCTTGGAAGACACTCCAGTTGGAAATGGAGTTTAGAGTGACCAAAACACCCAAGAGGAGGTGGTAGTGACCGGAGCTAGAGAATTTATTTCTCAAGAGGATATACTAGTGCAACAGTAGTTTCTCTACAGCACTAGCAACCATAGATCTAGCTCCACTACGGATGGCGGTGCCAGAGAAAATAGTTGCACCAGTGATGATCTCATGAGGGATTGCAGTGGCACCAAAAGGTGGCGCTGACAAAAAAAGTGGTGGCCCAGTAACCCTCTAGAAAAATGTGGTGGCCCAGTAACACTCTAAAAAAAGAAAGTGGAGGTGGAGAATTCACCCTCAAAGGCACCATATAAAATGCTATACTCGCTCTTAGGATATGGATGTTGAAGAAGAAGGAAAAAATAGAGTATCCAAGAATCATGTTCAAACATATCGTATTCTCAATCGGCTAAGTAAACTGCCTTGCTTTATTACTTGTTGAATATGTTTATTTCACAAGTCTGGATTTATGTTTTACTAACATTTTATATATATGCTACTTGATTCAGTTAAAAAAATGCCCATATTTAATTTTGGGAAATTTTATCCACATATTTGTTTGTAGCTTCAAAAGACGCATCACATCCTCTTATAAAGTATTAAAAGTCTTAGAAGGAACGAATTATGTTCTTTATTACTTTATTTATTTTATGATGAATGAGATAAAATAAAAGGGCAAAAATCAATTCATGCCGAGTCATTTATTGGTTGTTGGCTTGCAAGCAATAGTGTAATCTTGGCAATTATTACAGTCATTACGTCTTCCCTATATACATTTTTTATGTTCGTTCCTATTATTCTTAGTAAAAGTCCATATGGAGTTATTCGTGCAAGTTTTGAAATAGAATGCCATCTACTTATCATATCCCAAAACAAGACAGACCCACATCAAGTCAATACAAAAAGTCTGAATAATAACACCACTAGAGAATGTTCCTTGTTATTTTCTCAAATAAAATATTGTCCATGACAGAAATCGAGTCTGCCATTGGCATTATGACAATGACAAAAGGCTTTGAAGACAAAATAAGTACAAACATCTAACACACACACAATATATATATATACACACACACACACACACACACACACACACACACACACACACACACACACACAAACACACACACGAGGAACCCTTCAAACCCAAAAGTTGTATAATACCAGAAGGGTTACGCACCCACAGATTAAAAGGGTGCGTGCTAGCAGGATCGCTCAGTCAAATATTTTTAAAAAAATGGTACATTACACAAAATATGAAGAAGGCATGTGAGCCTCCTCGTTTGAGCATTATACAGACCAGAAAAAGGAAGATTAACAGACCAAAGAAAAAATATCGCGTTCCTCCTGTTTGAATTGAAACCACACCATCCCGTAAACATCTTTGTTTCTTGAAAGCTCCTATGAGCAAAGAAAAAAAGAATTATACCAGTTGACCTTGACATTTGGAAATATCTGTGACCCATTCGAATCGAAACCGTATTTCCCTGGCTCGAATGAAATTATTTCCAAATGTCCGCTCTGTATATCTCAGGACATCGTGATCAGTGCCTGAGAACCCATCTCAATCACTTCCTCGTGGTCATTTTATCAACCACCTGATGACCAATATAAAAAAATGAAAAGAAAAACTATACCTGATGACCAATATAAAAATACGAAAAGAAGATCTATATTAGATGGGTTCCTCGCCCTTAAAACAAAAATGGTCTACTCGCGACATATATTCTCAGGGAGATTTGCAAAAAAAATAGTTACACACAACAACCTCAGTAGTGTGTATGATTCGAACTATCTTGACCATTCAAATCGAATTCAAAGAACCAAGAACTATTCTCGAACCTGCTCAGCCAATTATTCCTCTGCAAAGATCAAGGGAAGAATAAATCAAATAAAAAGGGGGGGGGGATATTCGAACGGCACCTCCATAAACCCCACTCGTCTGCGAATATATATATTGTAAGGACACAACTCTCTAATTGAGTCCTTTTTAGTTTTGGATCAATTTCGGACAAAAACGTTTGAGTCATAGGATAGAGTAAATTGATCATCCTCCAAGCCTATGACGAGTTTGTTTGAAGAAGTAGCTGATGATGCAGGGATTCAGCACCACCGGATAAGTGATAGTGAGCTCAAGCAGTAGTAGTCATGGAGATGAATAAGTGTATAAGTATGTAGAAGGGGATGAGTATAAGAGGAATTAGGACAATGATGTATAGTGGTTCAGCCAATTTGGCCTACATCCACTGTGAGTGTGTGATTCACTAAGCATGGGTGCTAATGGCCTTGGATACAATGCACATATCCCTCTCTCTCTCTCTACTGTGTACAAACAGAGTTTTAGCTAGGGCTACTGTTCATGGATCGATCCCCTGTAGGGTTGTAGATGACAAGTATATATAGGTCTTGGGGGGTGTAGTGTACCCCCCAAGTAAGCATGGTGCATGTGAATAATGATCTAGCCAATCCCCCATTGACACCTGTAGATGCCAAACGATGACATAATATTCCCTCACGTGAGGGTGTGATTTTGTTATAATGGTCTGCCACGTGCCATATGAGACTCACGCACACTGTTCCACGCGTCTCCCAAACCACGCGCCGTGATGATGTCACCCTCGTAGGGTCGTCCGGAGCCTGGGGGAGGGTCGGCCCCTCGTAGGGTAGTCCGAAACCTGGTGGATGGTCGGCCCCTCGTAGGTTCGTCTTGAGCCTGGTGGAGGGTCGGCCCCTCGTAGGGTCGTCTGGTCCTGGTGGAGGCCAGCTGGGGGCCTGGTGAAGGGTCGGCCCATCTTAGGGTCGTCCGTTTTGGACATAGTCTTCAGCCAAGCCAAGGATATAAACGGGTACATCAATCACCCCCTAGCCCTTAGCCATAGGTGCCGTTGAGATGGCTGAGGGATAATGTTGAAATTGGGATGCGTGTATGATCAATTAGGTGAGTGACACTTGGGCAGGTACTCATTGCTATTCAAGTTTCCAAGGCACGGTGGCTGCACACTTGCATGGTGCTTTGTGCCCTAATTATACCCTTCTTGGGAAATGTGCCCATTTATTACCAGGGTATTTAAGAGTTTTTTAAACTCTCTCTCCACAGCTTCTTCTACTTCGCGCCCAAGTCCATTCTCTCTCTAGAACCAGTGAGCTTTGCCACTTGCAACCTTCGTTTCGTCAGGTCTCAGCAGCATTACTCACCCTCGTCGTCAAGTACTCTCCCTCATTAAGCGCTTTCCTTTGCCTTCAATTCTGTTTATTTTTTAAGGTCATAGGGTTACATTTTCTTCGAGTTTTCCATAGCTTTTTCCGGTGTCTTCTCCGATTAAAGGTTCTTGAACATTCTTGACGAAAAACATTTTAGTTCTTTGGTTTAATCCAAAAGTCAAACCTGGTCAATCCCCCAGGTGTTTGTAGTTGAATTAGCCAAGTCTAGTGTAATTTCTCCAAGTGTAAGGTCTTCCCCTTAATGCTTAGGAGGCTTTACAACTTAGTGCCTGAATTCCCCCCTTGAGAGAGAAACTCTTTGCTGAAATCAGAAGAATAGAGGAAGAGGAAGAAAGGAGACGAGGGGACGACCCTAATTGGGTACGACCCATCTTTCCCATTCCTCTTGCCACCATAAGACCATCTGAACCCTCTGAGTCTTGTGGGTCGTCATCTCGTCCAGCCGAGACTCCCAAACCAAGTGAGATGGACGGGAGAGCATCCTCGCCAACAGGTGCTGGAACTTCTGGTAGGAGGGACACATCTGACCTTAGCCCAGGCCGTGAGGCCGAGGGTACAGTCCCCTCTGATGCCGTTCCTGTGACAACCCTATCCCCCAATGCCTTCCAAGTGGCTTTTGGTGATGAGGGGGAAGGGGATGAGGACGAGGGCGACGATACAGATGATGAGGTTGATACCTCCCATGCCTCGTCTTTTATCTCCTCCGTTAGGGATAGGGATCTTCTGACATGGAGGCATATTTACGGAGTGCCCTCTGGGGTAACTATGAGGGTTCCCTCTGAGACTGATAGGGTTTTTGACTGTCAAGAGGGAGAGGTTGCAGTATATGAGCAAATGTTCAAGGTCGGAGTCAGGCTCCCACTGCATCCTGCCATTGCAGATATCCTATTTGCCCTCGGCGTTTCCCCCTCTCAACTTCCTCCCAACTCTTGGAGGACGATCTTGATCTATATTTCCTTGTGGTAGAATGCCTTTACCGACGAGCCCTCGACTGACCTATTCCTGGGCTGCTATAACATCACCTCCTCGTCCAAGCAGCCTGGATATTATCACCTGGGGGCAAGGAGGTCTGAGAAGAAACTCCTCCATGTGGCACAAACTTCCAACCATGATTGGAAGAAGAGGTTTTTCTTTATCTCTGGGGAGTGGGAGCCCGTAGCCGATTGTCCAAGGGTCCCCAGGAAGTGGTCCAACCCCTCCATGAAGGCCAGATCAGACCCTGGACTTAGCCTGGAGGAGAAAGACATTGTTGATTATCTTAGAGGACGAGGGCGAGAGGGTGAGCTCGCAAAATTTGAAGACTTGATGACCCCTCGGTTTCTCAAAGAAGCTGGTCTGAGGGTCGGCCCCCTGACTGAACTATGTGAGTTATATTGAACATTTTCCATTCTTTGCTTTTTTCCAAGTGTTTCCTCTTTAGATCTGCATTTTTCTAACATATTGTCCTCTTATCAGATCGTCCTGCAGGTACACCAGACTACCTTTGGGAAATGACAGCTCCCAGTTTGCTATCTTGATTAGCCAAGAGGAAAGGGAAGGAGCCCCAGCAGGCTCCGAGGAAGATAAAGGCCGCTGGGCCGACAGTGGTGGAGCCGACCACTGATAGTCACAAAAGGAAGGAGCCTGAGGCCCCTGTCGAGCATCGGCCTGATCCTAGGACAAGGTCCAGGGTTGAAGCCTCTGAGGGGACGACCTCTTCGTCGAGCATGGGGGCCTTCTGGTATCAGAATCTGGCACACTTGAGGGCCGACCCCTCATCATTGATCACCAACTTAAGGGCAGCCAAGGCCTAGATGTTCTCTGCACCGTCAGCCTCTGATTTCGAGTTCTTGGCGAAGATGCCTCCCGCCAAAGTGTATGACTATGGTCTACACTCCCTTGCTCAGGTATCGGTCTTGACCTCCTTTAATTTCATTCTCACTAACTGTTCCCTCGGTCCTTCTTGACATCTTTTTTTTGTTTATTTTTTGTGTAGTCCGTTTGTGCCTTCACCTCAGCCACCAAGTGGATGGCTGAGAACCAACAAAAGTTTCATGAAGCTGAGAGGGCCATTCAACATGAGGCCGACCTTCGGACAGAGCTGGATACTGCGAGAGCCGAGCTAGAGAGTACAAGGACTGAGCACGCTAGAGTTCTTGATGAGCTGACGAGGCAACATGATGCCGATCTGCAGGCTAAGGACTTGCTCATTAAGGAGAGGGACTCGGCCCTGATCAACCTGGAGACCCAGCACAAAACTGATCTTGAAGAGGCTGTCAGGAAAGCCGGGGCTGATGCTGTTGAGGCCTTCAAGACTTCAGAAGAATTTCAGGGCTTCGGCCTTGAGTATCTGGAGAGGGGGATCAGGACGGACTGCCGATGGGTCGTCCTCAAATTCGGCGATGTCGTCTCCTCTGTTCTCCCTTCACTGGAGGGTGTTCAACTGGACGACCCCCTAATTGCCGAGGCCCTCAACCAGGTGGAATCCCAAGTCCAAATCGAGGGGGTCGGTACATCTAAAGATCATCCAGTGCTGGTAACTGAGGAGACGGCTCCCATAGATGTTGAGGCCCTACCCTCTGATGTCGTCCCATAGGGTGGCTGCCTGTAGCCCATACCCTTCTAGTGTATTTTTGTTCAATGGCATTGTAAAACACTTGATATTTTATGTTTTATTAATACCATCGTCTCTTCCCTTCCATAATTGCTGTCTTCCATATTTAATTCTTTTATGGTTTGCTCTTTGTTGATGCTACTAACCCCTCCCTCGTCTTTTTTGAGGACCAATGTGGGGTCGTCCCCCTCATGTGGTCTCATTATAGCCGAGGGCTCAAGTAACCAACTTAATGATTTTTAACAGTCTACCATCGTCTTTCTTGAGGACAGTGGTGGGGTCGTCCCCTCCACTGTCCCTCATTATAGCCGAGGGTTCAACTTACCAAATTAATGGTTTTTAACAAAGTCTACCCTCGTCTTTCTTGAGGACAGTGGTGGGGTCGTCCCCTCCACTGGTCCTCATTATAGCCGAGGGTTTATGTAACCAAATTAATGATTTTTAACAGTCTACCCTCGTCTTTCTTGAGGGCAGTGGTGGGGTCGTCCCCTCCACTGGACCTCATTACAGCCGAGGGTTCAACTTACCAGATTAATGGTTTTTAACAAAGTCGACCCTCGTCTTTCTTGAGGACAGTGGTGGGGTCGTCCCCTCCACTGGTCCTTATTATAGCCGAGGGTTCAGGTAACCAAATTAATGATTTTTAACAGTCTACCCTCCTCTTTCTTGAGGACAGTGGTGGGGTCGTCCCCTCCACTGGCCCTCATTATAGCCGAGGGTTCAACTTACCAGATTAATGGTTTTTAACAAAGTCTACCCTCGTCTTTCTTGAGGACAGTGGTGGGGTCGTCCCCTCCACTGGCCCTCATTATAGCCGAGGGTTCAACTTGCCAAATTAATGGTTTTCTGTAGATGTTTCCATGCATATTAGAACTGATAACCATAAGGTGAGGGGAAACACTTTTCATTAATTTTCCAAAGTGTCCTGTTGGAGCAATTCTTATTACAATTGTGGTCTATCAAGACCTCACAACACTAGTGGTAGTATTTCTTCAAATGATCTGCATTCCAGGGGTTGGAAAAAGGTTCCCCTTCTAGGTTTTCTAATCTATAGGTCCCAGGGACAACTTCATCGATGACCCTATAGGGGCCATGCCAATTAGGATGGAGTTTGTTGGGATTTTGCCAAGTCTTCTTGAGAACCAAGTCTCCTACTGTGATAGGTCTCTGTTTTACCCTCTGATTGTAAAACCTTGCGGTCCTCTGCTGATAGGAGGCCTGCCTTATCTCGGCATCCTCCCTCCTTTCCTCAATCAGGTCCAAGTCGAGTCTCCTCTCTTCCGCATTTCCCTGGGGGTCGTACATTTGGACCCTATGAGTAGGAAACTCGACTTCGGTGGGGACGACGGCTTCTGATCCATAAGCTAGCATGAATGGGGTCTCCTCGGTAGAGGTCCTCACTGTCGTCCTGTATGCCCATAACACTGCATATAACTCCTCAACCCATCTTCCTTTTGCTTCCTCAAGTATCTTCTTAATCCCATCCAGGATTGTCCTGTTCGTGACTTCGGTTTGCCCATTGGCCTGAGGTCGGCCTGGGGAGGAGAAAAATTGTTTGATACTTACCCTCTCACAGTACTTCTGTAGAGAGGCATTCTTGAACTGGGTCCCGTTATCCGAGATGAGGGTGTTGGGTAGACCGTATCTACATATCACATTCTTCCAGATGAACTGAAAGGTCTTCTGCTCCGTAATCGTGACCATTGGTTCGGCCTCTACCCACTTTGAAAAGTAGTCAATTGCTACGATGAGGAACCGATAGTTATTGACTGCCCTCGGTAAGGGTCCTACCAGGTCAATTCCCCATACTGCGAACGACCATGGGGAGGTAATGGAGGTAAGAGGCTGATGGGGTTGGTGAGGGATGGTGGCAAACCTTTGACATTTATCACACTTCTTTACATATGCTGCGGCATCTTTCCCCAAGGTTGGCCACCAGTAGCCCTGGGTGATCACCCTCTTCGCCAAGGACCTACCCCCAATGTGGCTTGAGCACGACCCTTCATGCACGTCCTGCAGAATGGAAGGGACTTCTGAGGGATGCACGCATCTAAGTAAGGGGAGCAGAAACCCCTTTTTGTACAGCGTGTCTCCGATGACAGTGAATTTTGCAGCCCTGTATCTCAGCTTCTTCCTCTCTTTCCTTGCTTCTGGCATCTCTCCCTCCTTAATGTATTTGATCAGAGGGTCCATCCATGAATCTTCTTGAGAAACATTCAGGAAATTGCTAAGTGTTCCCTCAGCGTCTTCAATAGTTGGCTGAAGCAGGATTTCCACTGGGACCGTCCTCCTGATGTCTGTCCTAGTTGCCGAGGCCAATCTAGCAAGGGCGTCAGCTCGACCATTATCGAGCCTAGGTATCCTCTTTAACCTTACTTCTCTGAAGCCCTTTAGTAACGACCTCACCTTCTCAAGGTACCTAGCCATCCTCTCATCCTTGGCCTCGTAGGCTCCTAGTATCTGATTCACTACTAGCCTCGAATCACTATGGACCAAAATCTGGCCGACGCTAAGGGATTTGGCCAAGGAGAGGCCAGCTATCAAGGCCTCATATTCAGCCTCGTTGTTGGAGGCTTTAAAATTGAACCTCAGGGCGTGCTCGATGTCTGTGCCGTCGGGTGCTGATATTATCAACCCAGCTCCGCTCCCGCTTTCGCAAGAGGACCCGTCGACGAAGAGACTCCACATGGTCTGTTCTTCTGAGAAACTTTCCTCGGAGAGGGATCCCTATCTAAAGACGTATCTTTCCTCTTCATTTTCGGTCGCTTTCCTCCTAGCGGTGCTTGTCTCAGCACTGGCTGCGAGCGTGTCGGTGATCCTGTCTTGTATATCTGTCTTCTCGAGGGTCTCTCCCTCGGCTTCATCACTCTCCCACGTAAACTCAGCAACGAAGTCTGCCAGCGCCTGCCCCTTAATGGCTGTCTTAGGCTGATACACAATATCGAACTCCCCCAGCTCTATAGCCCAAGTCATTAGCCTTCCTGACTTTTCAGGCTTGTGTAGGACCTGCCTAAGAGGAGAGTCAGTAAGGATGACCATAGTATGGGACTGGAAGTACGGTTTCATCTTCTTTGAGGCATGGATCAAGGCGTAGGCCAACTTTTCCATCCTCGGGTATCTTTGCTCTGCCCCCTGGAGTGCCTTGCTGTTAAAATATACAGGCTTCTGTAGACCGTCCTCGTCTCTCACAATGGCTGCGCTGATGGCAGACTCTGAGATGGCGAGGTACACGTAAAGTCGTTCACCCTGCACGGGTCGTGACAGCAGCAAGGGAGACCCTAAGTATGATTTTAGCTCCTTGAAAGCCTCATCACACTCTTCACTCCATTAAAAGTCCTTCCTAAGGATCTTGAAGAATGGTAGACACCTGTCTGTGGCCCTTGACATAAATCTGTTCAAGGCAGCCACTCTCCCTGTGAGCCTCTGAACGTCTTTAATGGACTTGGGGGTATTCATCTCAATAAGGGCCTTTATCTTTTCAGGGTTGGCCTCGATGCCTCTTTGATTGACAATGAACCCCAAGAACTTCCCTGCTCCGACCCCGAAGACACACTTGGCCGGATTAAGCTTCATCTGGTACTTGTCCATCGTATTAAAGGTCCTCTCCAAGTCTGCCACATGATCCTCTGCTTTCAAACTCTTGGTCAGCATGTCATCCACGTAGACCTCCATAGACTTACCAATTTGGTCTTCGAACATTTTATTTACGAGGCGCTGGTACGTTGCCCCCGCGTTTTTTAGACCAAAGGGTATGACCCTATAGCAGTATGTCCCCTTGTCAGTGATGAAGGCAATCCTCTCCGAGTCTTTAGGGTTCATAAAGATCAGGTTGTACCCTGAGTAGGCATCCATAAAACTCATGAGCTCATGGCCTGTAGTAGCATCTACCATCTGGTCAATGCGAGGGATATGGAAGCTGTCTTTGGGGCAGTGCTTGTTGAGGTCTGTGAAGTCCACACACATCCGCCACTTCCTGTTGGCCTTTGGGACAATGACTGCGTTGGACAGCCATTCAGGGTAGATGACCTCCCTGATAAACTCAGCGTCTTGTAATTTTTTAACCTCATCCCTGATGACCTCGTACTTCTCTCTAGAGTAAATCCTCCTCTTCTGCTTTACCGGTTTCACTCCCTCTACCACATTGAGTTTGTGACACGTGATTTTAGGGTCGATCCCTGGCATATCTACATGACTCCACGCGAAGACGCTTCGTCTTCTCCTCAACAGTTTGATGAGGTCTTCCTTGATACTGGGCTTCGGAGACTTGCCAACTTGGACGATTTTTCCCGGGTCATCTTCATCGAGGATAATGGGTTCTACCTCCTCAGCGGCCTCTCCTTTTTTGAGCTTCGTCTCATCCCTGGGGTCTAGGGTATCAATGTTGTAAGTGGTTGTAGCCCTCTTGTGTGCTTCCCTTTCTTCAGCGGAGTTGTAGTAGCACTCTCTCGCTGTCGTCTGGTCTCCCTGAACTTCCCCCATCCCGTAAGGGGTAGGGAACTTAACCATCTGGTGGACTGTGGACGGCACAGCTTCGAACCCCTTGAGGGCCACACGTCCCAGTATGATGTTGTATGCCGAAAACATATGCTCATCCAGCACAAAGAAACTGACCCTCTTGGTGAGCCACTTCGGCCATTCGTCCCCCATCCTGACATCAGCCTCATATATTCACAGGGGGTGAACCTTCTCCCCACTGAACCCAATCAATGGATGATGGTATGGGACAAGTCTGGCACGACTGAGGCCCAAGGCCTTGAAGCATGGCCAAAACATCACATCTGCGGATGAGCCCCCATCTACCAGGATCCTTGGCACTTCGCACCCGTGCACCCTGGTAGTGATGACGAGAGGGTCATCATGCGGGGCCAAGAGGCCTTTGAAGTCCATTCTTGAAAATCTAACTATCAGTGTGTCCATATCAACCTTCTTCCTTTTTTCTGATTTGCCCTCCAGAGAAGTCGCGTGTACCGTCTTAGTCACTGCCTTGGCCTCATCCACATGGGCCTTCCTGTCGGCGACCTCAGACCCTCCTCCTGCAAGACCCCCGAAGATCATTCCCACTCCGAGCGAGATCATATTAAGCCTCTTAACAGGGCCGTGGTCGTCTCTCAGCGGGAGGTCAGGGCCGTCCTCATCATCAGAAGGGTCGTCCCCTCTTTTTTGAGGACCTTCTCTACATGCGTCGCCTCGCTTCTTTCTGGGATCGTCCCCTCGGCCCCTCTTGAAGGCACCTTTGTCGACGTACTTTCTGAGCATCCCTTCCTTTAGCATCTTCTCAATCTTATCTTTCAGAGCAAAGCATTTGTCCGTTATGTGGTCGTGGTCTTGGTGAAACTCACACCACAGGTTCTTATTCCTCTTCTCGGGGGCTGCCCTCAGCTTCTCGGGCCATTTCAGGGATCGGTCACTCTTAATCTCATTGAGAATCTGTTCACAGCTGACCGTCAGAGGGGTGTACCCCGCGAACTTGTCATCCGAGGACCTCTTCTTCCCCTCTTTGTTCTTCTTAGGGTATTTACTCCCACTTGCACCTCCTCTTTCATCCTCATATTTTACAGCCATTGCCTCTTCGGCGTTCATCACCTTTCCTGCTGTCGACAACAGCTCGGCCATCGTCCTCGGAGGGTCTTCAGCAAGCTTCCATAACAGCTTCCCCTTTTGGAGTCCTCCAATCAGGGCTGTCATAGTTATGCTCTCCTCATAGTCTTCCACCTCCAGCTTCTCTTTATTGAATCTGGCTATATAGTCTCTCAGACTCTCACTCTTCCCCTGCTTAACATAGAGAAGGTGGGTGGTCTTCTTCTGTGGCCTCACCCCAAAGCAGAAATTATGGATGAACAGGTCGGCCATCTGCTTAAAGTTTTCAACGGAATTTTTTGGAAGAGACGTGTACCAGATATGCGCAGCCCCTGTTAAGGTACCAGAGAAGGCACGACACCTCATCTCATATGAGATATAGTATATGTCTGCCGCCGACTGATACATCTCCACATGGTGGACGGGGTTGGTACTCCCGTCATACCTTGGGGTGACCATAGGTGGCTTGAATTTTGATGGCGTGGGGAAGTTGACTATCTTCGCCACAAAGGGTGAGCCTATGGTGTATCCCCTCTGAAGAGGGTCTCGGCTCTTCAATATATCACCAATCTTATCCTCTAGCCGCTCGATTGAGTCATTCCAGGGCCTCATAGGGTCGGCCTGGCCGATGTTATCCCCTGCTGCCTCTCCGAAGTGGACGGAGGGTTCTGCTGCAGCAGGCCTGTGTCGGCTGTTTCCTTCCCTTTGGCCATCATCCCGTCCTCGGGGTCGGCCATCTGCTGCCTCCTTCCTGGATCTCGCAGCGCTTCTTGGTCTGGACAACTATTCCCGCAGGTCATTTACCGGGCCTTGCCTCTCAAAGGCCGACCTCCTGCTCAAGCGATCAAAAGCGGAGCCTCTTGGACGATCATCAGGGTTTGGTCTCCCACACTTCCCTCTACTGTCCTGGAGGGGTCGTACAGTATTGTTGGAGACCTCATAGGGTTCCCAACATTCTATTAGGGCTTCCTCTCCCTCCAGATCGTCATACCTGTCCTCAGAGCAAGGGTTTCCTTGCCTCCCCAGGCGTAAACGTCGGGGGTCAGCAACATCCCTACGCCGCTGAGGGGGTGGTAGGTCTTTGCGTGGTCCCTGGGGTGGTCCCCTGGCCTCATGCTGCCCTGGAGCTGCTGTCGGAGTAATCATCTCAGGTGAAACCCCTGGTGCTCTCAGTATGTTCTGGCTTAGAGCTGTGAACTGCTCCTGCATCATCCGCTGGCTTGCTTCCAGAGACTTTAGAGCTGCCGCCACATCAGCCATCTCAAACTGGGGTGGCGGCTGACTGGAACTGGGTCTTCCCCCCTCATCCGGCGGGGGAAGTGGTGGCGGTGGCATCTCAGGTGCCATGTGCTTGAGCTATGAAAAGTTGAACTGAAGAAAATACTGGAGAGATTGAGAACCTTAGTGGGTCTCTTTCAATGGTGAAACACCTCCTCTCAGGGGGAGTGTTGGTCCACCACCAGAGTGCCCAGTGAAGTCAAGCTATACAAAGGAAGAGATTTCTTCTCGATTCCCACAGACGGCGCCAAACTGATGATGCTGGGATTCAACACCACCGGATAAGTGATAGTGAGCTCAAGCAGTAGCAGCCATGGAGATGAATAAGTGTATAAGTATGTAGAAGGGGATGAGTATAAGAGGAATTAGGACAATGATGTATAGTGGTTCAGCCAATTTGGCCTACATCCACTGTGAGTGTGTGATTCACTAAGCTTGGGCGTTAATGGCCTTGGATACAATGCACATATCCCTCTCTCTCTCTCTACTGTGTGTACAAACAGAGTTTTAGCTAGGGCTGCTGTTCATAGATCGATCCCCTGTAGGGTTGTAGATGACAAGTATATATAGGTCTTGGGGGGTGTAGTGTACCCCCCAAGTAAGCATGGTGCATGTGAATAATGATCTAGCCAATCCCACGTTGACACCTGTAGATGCCAAACGATGACATAATATTCCCTCACGTGAGGGTGTGATTTTGTTATAACAGTCTGCCACGTGCCATATGAGCCTCACGCGCACTGTTCCACGTGTCTCCCAAACCACGCGCCGTGATGATGTCACCCTCGGCCTATGAGACGAGGCCGAGGGCAAAGTTTCTTCCGGTAGTGAGTCTGGCTTGATTCTGGCCTCGTACTGTCGTACCCTCGTAGGGTCGTTCGGAGCCTGGGGGAGGGTCGACCCCTCGTAGGGTCATCCGGAACCTGGTGGAGGGTCGGCCCCTCGTAGGTTCGTCTTGAGCCTGGTGGAGGGTCGGCCCCTCGTAGGGTCGTCTGGGCCTGGTGGAGACCAGCTGGGGGCCTGGTGAAGGGTCGGCCCATCTTAGGGTCGTCCGTTTTGGACATAGTATTCAGCCAAGCCAAGGATATAAACGGGTACATCAGTAGCGGTCAAGTGTATAAAGCTTCATAAAAATGCCGAGTTTAAGTGCCTCGTTTCTACGTCATCAACAGTGGTTCCATGCTCCCAAGGTATGAATGCATTTGATATATATATATAGGAACATGGAGCAAGTTTATTGGGTGTTAGGTTTTAACACTGTGTTTTATTTTCAGAAAGATTTCTATTAAAAACTTTTATATAAAGTATATAAAGTTTTTGGGCTAAAAATGTAATTTTAGAACTTTCTGTAAGTTCGTTCAAAGTGTCATTAGAACAAGATTGTTGTTCGAACCACAAGTCGTTCGAACGAGTTTGCCAACGAGTTCCCATATTGGCCACTGGAACTTCTTTCGAAATGTCGTTCGAATGAGATGGCTGTTCGAATGAGATTTCCAAACGAGATTTCTAACGAGTTCACACTGGATTTTCGTTAGAAGCCTCGTTCGAACGAGATGTCATTCGAACGAAAATGTCGTTTGAACAAGATTTCAGGCGGGAAATTTTTTTGGCAGTTTTTGGCAGTTTTTACCCACTTTGCCCACTTGTTTCTCAACTAACTTTTATCAGATCTTATAATGTTGGGGAACAACTTTTTCTAAACTAAGTTTTTCATAATATTCTAACTCCTAGAGAGAGGTTTGAGAGTTGATTCTTCCAAGAAAAAGTTCATGAGTTTGAGTGTTCATTTCATAAAGAAAAATGTTTTAAACACTTAGTTACACCCATATTTCTTTCTTCCAAGTTCATATTACATATACTTTGCTTGGAGCATTTTGGCACCGGTTTATCTCTACATTCGTTTGAAGAGCAGTTTGGGTTTTCTTCTAAATCCCTCAAAGAAGAAGAATAATTGTTTAGCTACGTCTTTCTCACTTGGTAAAAGGCCCCATGTGTGGTTAACGGTGTGCCTATTGTCCGATCGATGAGTCCGAGATCGCGGTGGATCTCCGTAGTTATCCTCTAGGAAGAGGTGGTTACAAGAAGATGCATCAAGGCTTGAGGGGTTCGAGTTGAGGAAGTAAGTCATCTGTCTTGTAAATGTAAATTTCGTACTTAGTGCATTTAAGGCTAGGGCCGTACGAGGTTGTTTCCCGTTGTGAGTTTTTCCTCATACATCACGGCGTAGTGTGACTGATTTTCTCTTATCTTGCATAATAACTTAGAACGCATGCTTAGGATAATACAAGATAAAATTGGTTTTAATTGTCACACTTAATTTAATTTGGTGCTAAATTAAATTTGGGTAACGCTAATTTAATTCAAGTCATTTGTTAAAATTCGTTTGGCCTAACTTTATAAAATTGCAAAATATGACTTAGGCAAATTCTAGGACTTGGTTGAATTATGTTTACGTGAAATTAAATAAGTATGTGCGTTTAATTTTTATTTCACTTTGGTTTTATTTTAATTTTGGAAGAAATTAAAATTTGGTTAAGTTGTTTTAATTGAACCATCACCATTACGCTTCCGCATATATATTTAACAAGGAAATTGATTTTAAAGTATAAAAAGAGTTTTGATTTTAAAATTGGAGGCTTCCGCACTTTCAAATTGGCATCAAAGCCAAAACGATAATTTACTTCGTTTAAGATCCTTTAACTAATTTTTGGCTAAAATGGAATTTTCCCCATTTTCAAAATTCCCTATTTTCGATGGTTCTAATTACGTGTATTGGAAAGCTCGTATGAAATCGGCACTAAAATCTATCGACGAGAGGGCTTGGTTAACGGTAGTTAACGGGTGGTCTCCACCAACTCATTTAGTAGAAAATGAACGTGTTCCCAAACCGACCGATAGATGGAGTGAGGGTGAATTTAAACTTTCAAACTTTAATTCCCAAGGTTTAAATGCCTTGTTTAGCGCTGTCACACCGAATGATTTCCGACGTATTATGACGTGTGAGATCACTAAAGAAGCGTGGGATATTTTAGAACTCACTTATGAAGGTACAAGTGTTGTTAAATCTTCGAAGCTCCAAAACCTCACCATTCAATTTGAAACTATCAAAATGAATGAAAAAGAAACTTTTGAATAATTTTATCCTAGACTTTTCGATATTGTTAATTCATCTTTTAACTTGGGAGAGAAAATACCCGATAACCGAGTTGTAAAGAAAATTTTAAGGTCCCTTCCCGATAGATTTATTCCAAAAGTGACCATTTTAAATTCTTTACCAACTTTAGCCTCTATGAAATTAGAAGAGCTCGTAGGTGATTTACAAACCTATAAACTAGACATGTTTCTCTCTAAAACTGAAAAGAAAATTGAAAAGGGCGTTTCTTTTAAAAGCACGAAAAGAGGTCAAACAAGTAGTAGAGAGCAAGAGTGATAGTGACTCGGAAGACATGGCCTTGTTTTCTCGAAAATTTAGAAAATTTCTTAAATTTAACAAAGATAAATTTAAAAATTATTTTAAGAAATTTTAAACTTCTAAGTATGACAAAGCCGAAAGGATCCCTAAATCTTCTAACGAAAATTTAAATAGGGACGAGTCAAATAGGTGTTTTGGTTCTGAGGGTTATGGCCATAGGGCTTCTGAGTGCCCCACTAAACTACGGAGAGAGGGTAAGCGACCCATTTCATATAATGCGACCCTTAGTGATAGTGATAAGGAAGAGGGACCCGATTCCCCCACTAAGACCAACTTTGTGGCTTTTCTGGCTAGTCATATGAGTGATAGTGAGAACTCATCTATAGATGAAAACTTAAACACATGACACTTCCAAGGTTATAGTTTATGATTCCCTTATTTTTTATGATAGTGAGAGTGGAGAAGAAAGATAGAGTGAAAATGGAGAAGAGGTTAATGTGAGTGAACTTCAAAATGCTTTTCAAGAATTATATGAAGAATCAATTGAATTAAAAAGAGCTAATTTGAAGTTAGAAGCTAGTTTAAAAGAGTGTGTCAAGGTCATTGATGATAGTATGTTGGTAGAAGACCTTAGGACACGTGAGAGGACACTTCGAGAGAATCTTGAATATGTAGAAGGCGAGAGAGATAGCCTTAGAGGTTTAATGGAATCCTTGAAAAAGGAGCTTCTCGAGTTTGAAGAGAGAAATATTTTATTAGAGTCTAACATCCGAGAATTAGAAAATAAATTAAAATACTCTAGTAATGTCAAATTTGATTTGGAGTGTCGTTCGAAAAAATTAGATAAAATATTAGGAACGGTCCAAATTAAAAATGACACTTGTGGTTTAGGCTTCAATACTTGTAATGAATCTATTCATAAAGACAAAACCAATGTTTTAGGAGAATATATTAGGAAAGCCTTTAGAGATCATTCCTTAGTTACCAAATTTCGATGTAATTTTACTTGTACACATTGTGGTCGAAAAGGTCATCTCAGGAAATTTTGTTTTGATCTTAAACAAATTCCTATAAAATCCCAACGTAAAGTAATCGAGGTAGTTAAAATTCCTACACCCCAAGATAGTCATTCTTCATTAATTTGGGTTAGGAAATTCGACTTGGTTGCCTTGCAAAATAGGGTATATGATTCTCATTTACTTTCACATGCTTCCTCCCTTGTTAAATATAAAGGATGAATGTGTTAGTGTTTGCATAATTTAGCTTTTGTGCTTCATACCATATTATCATGCTAAATGTATGCTTGTTTAATCATTTTCTAGTCTATGATCCATGCTTAATCACATGCTAGAAATATGAATTTTGTTTATCTTTTTGTATTATATTTGTTTATTTTTGTTTGCATTAAATGAAAATTTCAAAAAGATTTTTGTTTATCATTTGTGTTTTATTTGTTTCAGTTAAGCTTAATGAAAAATATAAATGATTTTTGTGTGTTCTTTTGAGTATATTTTTTTTGGTTAAAAATGTCAAAAACTCAAAAAGATTTTATTTTGTGTGTATTTTGTTTGACACACTTTATGTGGCATATATTTGTGTTAGAATCCCATCTTTTTCGCTCCCATGTGGCTAGAACTTTTGGTTTAGATTGTTAATCCTTATTATGTTCTTTACCATGCTTACATGGAGTAGTTGGATTTTGTGTTGATTAAACGGATTCTATTTTTATATGCCTCTATTCACACATGCACGAGCTCTTTTGAAATTTAACTTCATATGTATATTTGAGCTTTGTGAGGTGTTCTCCTACCAATCTTGTCATCTACATATTTGTGACCTAGGAGGACTAGTGCATGTAAAAATCCGTTGCACGTGAGATTTGTGAGAAATAAAAAAATGGTAAATATTAATGTGCACGGGGAAGGGCCCAGAAAGGATTTATTGTCCTTTGCGAATAGTAAGCCACCGCTTGTATGGACCTAAAAGAAATACGTGGTCCAAAGGCCTAAAAATAGAAAATATGACATTAAAAAGAAAAATAATTGCCAAGGCCTTTGTTTGATTGATATATTCATTCAAAATTGATTAAAATTCTTATTGAGGGAGATTGGATGGTATATCAACGGTTTGCACAATGTTCGTTTATCCCAGTAGTCTGTATTGTCATGACTCTATTTGGTTTGTAGAATCATCAAAACTCTAGGCTTGTATGCACTGTGTAGGTTTGTTCATTGAGTTTAATCTATATTGTCACATGAGGTTATATTAAAATGTGATGAAGTTTTCATCAATTGATAACTCCGTGAACATGTTTTAAGTGATTGGGTCTAAATTTAATTGTTACTAGTTCACACCCCAACACTTCCGTTTCCATATGACACAGTTTTGCCATACGAGTGTGAAAGACTCCTATTATATTTTATGTGTGTCATTTGTGTGTTTGTATCTATATATGTGTACTTACGTCTATTAGTTATATCTTATGTATACATATATTTGATATTTTCATTTAGTCTTTGTCGTGCTTTCTAGTCCATATATGCTTTAATTCAAAATTGGTATCTATCTTGTTGCATTCTTTGTTGATATCACATGCTTAATACTTTATGTATCTTATTGTTATCATTTTCTTGCATCCTAGTTGGTATCCGTTATTATTTGGTGGATTAGTTGTGCTTTTGTTGCCCATATGCTTTAATTCTCTCATCACTTTATGCACAATTACATGTTTTATTCTTTCACCTTTGTCTATTCCTGAACAAAAAGGGGGAGAAATATGGTATCTAAACCTTATATAATATAAACCTATTATAATCGTATCTTAGTTTGGGGATTATAATAGTATCTTAGTTTGGGGGAGATTTATCTTAGGGGGATACATCTTTATTAGTTGATCACTGTTGATATTCCCTATCCGTGTAATGTGTTTGCTTAAGTGTGCAGGAATTATATTATAAGTTACAACTTTCACCGGCAAAGATTGTGATCCTTTGGGTTGGTTGAGTCAAGCATTGTATTTTTATTTTAGGTGGGACTTTTTATTAGTCCAATAGAGCTTGACGGCCCTTTTGGATTTTTATTTGATTTTTGTCCCGGAATAGCCAAAGGGGGAGATTTGTAAGGACACAACTCTCTAATTGAGTCCTTTGTAGTTTTGGCTCAATTCCGAACAAAAACGTTTGAGTCATAGGATAGAGTAAATTGATCATCCTCCAAGCCTCTGACGAGTTTGTTTGAAGACGTAGCGGTCAAGTGTATAAAGCTTCATCAAAATTCTGAGTTTAAGTGCCTCATATCTACATCATCGATAGTGGTTCCATGCTCCCAAGGTATAAATGCATTTGATATATATAAATATAGGAACTTGGACAAGTTTATTAGGTGTTAGGTTTTAAAACTGTGTTTTGTTTTCAGAAAGATTTCTATTAAAAACTTTTATATAAAGTATATAAAGTTTTTGGGCTAAAAATGTAATTTTTGGAACTTTCTGTAAGTTCATTCAAAGTGTCGTTCGAACGAGTTTGCCAACGAGTTCCCATATTGGCCACTGGAACTTCGTTCAAAATGTCATTCGAACGAGATAGCTGTTCGAATGAGATTTCCAAATGATATTTCTAACGAGTTCACACTGGAACTTCGTTAGAAGCCTCGTTCGAATGAGATGTCATTTGAACGAAAATGTCGTTTGAACAAGATTTCAGGCGGGAAATTTTGTTGGCAATTTTTAGCAGTTTTTACCCACTTTCCCCACTTGTTTCTCAACTAACTTTTATCAGATGTTATAATATTGGGGAACAACTTTTTCTAAACATACTTTTTCATAATATTCTAACTCCTAGAGAGAGGTTTGAGAGTTGATTCTTCCAAGAAAAAGTTCATGAGTTTGAGTGTTCATTTCATAAAGAAAAATGTTTTAAACACTTAGTTACTCCCATATTTGTTTCTTCCAAGTTCATATATACATATACTTTGTTTGGAGCATTTTGGCACCGGTTTATCTCTGCATTCGTTTGAAGAGCAGTTTGGGTTTTCTTCTAAATCCCTCAAAGAAGAAGAAATATTGTTTAGCTGCTTCTTTCTCACTTGGTAAAAGGCCCCATGTGTGGTTGACGGCGTACCTATTGTCCGATCGGTGAGTCCGAGATCGCGGTGGAGCTCCGTGGTTATCCTCTAGGAAGAGGTGGTTACAAGAAGACGCGTCAAGGCTTGAGGGGTTCGAGTTGAGAAAGTAAGTCATATGTCTTGTAAATGTCAATTCCGTACTTAGTGCATTTGAGGCTAGGGTCGTCCGAGGTTGTTTCCCGTTGTGAGTTTTTCCTCATACATCGCTGCTTAGTGTGGCTAATTTTCTTTTATCTTGCATATTAACTTAGAACGCATGCTTAGGATAATACAAGATAAAATTGGTTTTAATTGTCACACTTAATTTAATTAGGTGCTAAATTAAATTTGGGTAACGCTAATTTAATTCAAGTCATTTGTTAAAATTGGTTTGGCCTAACTTGATAAAATTGCAAAATATGACTTAGGCAAATTCTAAGAGTTGGATTAATTATGTTTAAGTGAAATTAAATAAGTATGTGTGTTTAATTTTTATTTCACTTTGGTTTTATTTTAGTTTTGGATGAAATTAAAATTTGGTTAAGTTGTTTTAACTGAACCATCACCTTTACGCTTCTGCATATATTTTTAACAAGACAATTGGTTTTAAAGTATAAAAAGACTTTTGATTTTAAAATTGGAGGCTTCCGCACTTTCATATATATATATATATATATATATATATATATAGTATACCTCTTTTACAACTAAAAGGCTTGTTTTTGCTGCCCGACATCACGAATCAAGGTTTGTTGCCTAATTCTCTTAAACTAGGGCAAAAATAACACCAATCATTTTGATTACCCAATCTGACAAACTGGGATGAAAAAAAATGACCAGATAAATATCTCTCTCCATAAATAAGAATGGGTAGCTATTTATGGCACAGAGAACTATCGAAGTGTAAGCGGCTTGTGTGGGTTATCAACAGTGGTGAGAAATTTTTTTAATGGAAAAGTTGACTACAAAAAAAATGAGACAACTTTTTCTGGGCGAGGTTCCCAAAGTTTTAAACTTGCCAAAATATATGTAGGGAACAAATGTTGACTGTGGCAATGGGTAAGAATTTTTGGGTTACTCGCAATTTTGGGTTACTCAAGTTGCATTCAGTTGTGTGGGGGGGACCCAAAATGAGGAATAGTTGTGTCCGACATATGTGTCTTGTTGCAATACAATTCAAAAATTAAAAAAGAAATATCAGGGGTTTATAAAGTAAAGTGTACAAGAACCCACTACGAGGGATAGCCGTGTCCAAACAGTTCAAAAAATTTGAGTAGCACAAAAAAAATATAGTTGAACAATACAAAAGGTAGAGGAACTCCCTCGAAAAATCAGAATGTCTTCACTTTAAATAGTGATAACAGTCAGATATGGAGTACTGTTCATTTTAAAAAAATGTTGAGGAGCTCACCCCCCCCCCCCCCAAGTTATGTTTTGATTCAAATGTTGAAAAAACATGTCGAGGGGGGCTCACCCCTACCTCTAAGTTATGCTTGAATAAAAAAAATGTTGAGGGGGATCACCCCCCCCCCCCCCTCTAAGTTATGTTTTGGTTCAATTGTTGATAAAAATGTCGAGGGGGCTCATCCCTCCCTTTAAGTTTTTGCTTGAATAAAATAAACATTAAAACAATGTTGAGGGGAGACACACCCCTTTAAGTTATGATTTAAAAAAAAGTCCTAAAAGAATAGGCATAGGACAAGTACCCCTCAGTTTAGAGGGGTAACTTCAGAAATAATAACTTGCTCAACATATGCAAGTACCCCACAGCTAGAGGGATAGCTTCCAAATTTTAACTTGCTCAGATATATGCAAGTACCCCGCAGTTAGAGGGGAAGCTTCAGAAATATGACTTGCTCAGTTATATGCAAGTATCCCACAGTTAGAGGGGTAGTTTTGAGAACGTATGTGCTTGCGTTCAAATGAGCAAATTATATATTAAACCCTTTTAACCCAAACAAACCCTAAACATGCAACAGTATGTGATTGAATAAGATAATAAATTAAGAAAGAACATTCAAACACAAGCAATTGAGGAAAAATCCCCCAAAGGAGAAAAATAATTTATTTTCATTATAATATTGTAGGCTATATAATTTCGGATTACAATGAAAATACAAGTGACTAAGAATTACCCTCAGGTGTCGGATTCTGTAGTCTCGGCTAGAACTATCCCTTTCCAGTAGGGCTGGCGGCTGGAACTATCCCTTTACAGTAGGGCTGCAATATAGAAGAAGAATGGTCTTCTCCACAAGGGTGTGAACAACAAGAATGCGTTCCTGGGTTGCAAAGTGATTCACAAAGGATTGGCAATTTGTGTGAATCAAATACCTAGAGTCTAGAAGCTCAATAGGTTAAGACTTAGGGCTTTCTGTACTCTGAAAATCGTGTGAATAAGTCTTGGAAAACCACTTCCCGTAGTGGGATTAAATAAGAAGTATCGGGCCTTAAAAATCTGAACACGATCTGTTTGAGTTTATCCCAGGCGGATCGGTCCGGGTCTGAGGCGGATCGGTCCGATTTGACCGGATCGGTTCTTTTATTCTGAGGTAGATCGGTCCGTTGATGATCAGATCGGTTCGCTTCCAGACTTCATCGGTCCGCTTGCGGTCCGGGGTATACTGGCCTTCTGACAAACAAGCGGATCGGTCCGGGTCTTTAGGCAGACCGGTCCGATTAGCCGGATCGGTTCTTTTATTTCAGCAGATCGGTCCAGCTGTCAGACTATGATTCCTCTACTTCTTTTGATATTCGGATTCGTTGAATCTTGAATCTTGAATTTCTTCAACGGTGTAACGGCGTGCGACATAATACATTGATAATGGACAAAAATGTCCTTACAAATCTCCTCCTATGTCTATGCCGGTACATACATAAAAACAAACATCCGAATTATCAAACAACTAAAAATGCCTATAAAAATCTACCCTTCCATGAACCCAAAACTGGAAAGATACAATTGAATAAGACTACAGCGTTTGCTCTTCAATTCTGCAGGAATCACAACGCTTTTCTCATCAGGGTGTGCAATCCAATGATAATCCATGTAGTACCTACACACATGAGACAAAGCAAAATACCAAGTGACATATCGAGTTTGAAATGAGATAAACATATATACCAATTTATGAGCAAACTCAAACTTTCAAATCTCAAACTTTCAAATCTCCCCCATAATAAGATAATTCATTCTCCCCCTTTTTATGATGTCCCCAAATAGACAAATGAGAAAAATAAATCAAATAAGCAAGTGCGGGGTGTCACTAGGATAAAACCACACCATGAAAGAACACAAAGCAACCAAGTCGATGATAGCGTAAATGAAGTGGTGTGATCAAATTCGATAGGAAAATCAATGCATACAAACATGACATATGTGCACGATGAATATTGGATATTCCTAGCGAATGAACTCAAATGCTTCCTTTGGTGTAAAATAATGACAATATAAGATATTGACTCAATCAAATCAATAAATCAAAGCTCAAAGTGATTTTCACACTAATAACGTCCAAAACGATTTTATGCTTTTTCAGGACTTTCAAGGAAGTGCAAACCCGTTTAAAGATTCTCCAACCAAACTCCCTCAGATATAATTTTGAATAGAGGCATTCTAAATTCTCAAACTTTGGAGAATTGATGGTGAAACCTAAGTGGCCCATATTTGGCATGAATTGCTTTTTATTGCCTTTAAATTTTTTCGGGCTCTTTTAACCTCTTTGGACCTCGAATATTAAAATTCCTCCATTTTTAGGTCCTTTTTAACGGTGGCTTTTGCGCAAAGGAAAGATGATTACCTTTCGCAGCCCCTCCCCGTTATACAAAAACACACAGTCTCACCAAAACGGTTTTTACATGCATTCCAATCTTGTCAAGTTTTATCGCATATTGTACATTGTATAGACAGAATTGAGATGGAAATACTCAAGCCAATATGAGATAGACAAGTGCAATAATCAAATATAGCCGTGCATGTGTGCAATAAAGGATATAGGAGTCAAATATGTAGGAAGATATCACTAATTACATCTCAAAGACTCCAACCAATGTAAAGCACATGGATGAAATGATGTAGCCTCTCAAATCTCTATCAAACAGTCACATGGATAAATGGAATGAAGTTGTGACTTGGCTATCTTAAATTCTCATCCATAAAAGAAGTAAAAAAACCGAAATCTTTTTGGATTTTTTTTTTCAAAACTTTTATCAAAATAAAATCTTTTTGTGCTTTTCTTAAACATTTTTCTAAAAGGAAAATCTTTTTGTATTTTTTCAAAAGTAATATAAATAGCAAAAAGAATAAATAAAAGCTGTACAACTAAGCAATGGTACATATAAAACAGACTAGCAATAGGAAGCATATGATATGAACATGAAGAAGCATCATATTCTAGACATAGACCAACCCCTCAGTCAACTGTGAAAATCCCCAAAGACTTCCTAAGACTCTCAAATCTCAGGGCATCTAAAGGTTTCGTGAAAATGTCGGCTAACTGACGGTCGGTGGGAACAAAACTCAGGGATACAGTGTTCTTCTCAACTAACTGACGAATAAAGTGCTCACGTATCCTGATGTGTTTTGTGCGCGAATGCCGGACTGGATTACGGGATATGTGTATCACGCTCGTGTTATCACAAGAATTGATCATGGCGTCTTGTGAAATCCCATAATCCTCCAACATTTGCTTCATCCACAAGAATTGTGTGCAACAACTCCCGGTGGCTATGTACTCAGCCTCTGCAGTGGACAAAGAGATGGAATTTTGTTTCTTGCTCATCCAGGAGACAAGAGCAGAACCAAAATAGAAACACCCACCAGAAGTGCTCCTACAACCATCTACATCCCCGGCCCAATCGGCATCCGAATAGGCGGACAAACGGTCATCAGTATCAAAGGAATACCAAATACCGTATGATAGAGTCCAACTCACGTATTTAATAATACGTTTTAGAGCAAGTAAATGTGACTCTTTCGGGGACGCCTGATATCGCGCACAGACTCCAACACTAAAGGCGATGTCGGGACGACTGACAGTCAAGTAGAGAAGACTACCTATCATACTCTGATAAAGGTTTGCTCTACGTCCTTGCCTGAAGTGTCCTTACTAAGCTTGGTAGTGGTACTCATAGGTGTACGTGCATGCTTAGCGGAGTCTAAACCAAATTTCTTCACTAGGTCTCTAGCATACTTGGATTGGGAGATGAACATCCCATCCTCTAGCTGACGAACCTAGAGACCAAGGAAGAATGTAAGCTCAACAACCATGCTCATCTCAAACTCACTTTTTATTTCCTCATCAAAGTGATGAGCATGCTAGAAGCATGTGGATCCAAAGACTATGTCGTCCACATAGACCTGGGCAACCAAAATAGCACCGTCATCTCTCCTAACGAACAACGTCATATCTACTCCCCCTCTCTTGAAGCCATAAGCTAATAGATAGGAAGTAATCCTTTTATACCAAGCACGGGGTGCTTGCTTCAAACCATACAAGGCTTTTCTAAGATAGTAGACGTGCTCTAGGTGCTGAGGGTCTTCAAACCCTTTTGGTTGTTCCACATAAACCTCCTCATGTAGAATGCCATTCAGAAAGGCACTCTTGACATCCATCTGGTATAACTTGAAGCGCAGATGACATGCGATGGCGAGCAGAAGACGGACGAACTCAAGCCTCACAACAGGAGAAAATGTCTCCCCAAAGTCTACACCATCTATCTGTGTGTATCCTTGAGCGACCAACCTAGCCTTATTCCTGATTATGGTACCATTTTCATCCATTTTGTTCTTGAAAATCCACCAGGTACCTATCACATTAGTCTCACTAGGTCGGGGGACTAATTCCCAGACATTATTCTTTTTAAACTGAAGCAACTCATCCTGCATAGAAGATATCCAGTGTTTATCCTTGAGTGCTTCTTTATGGTTCTTGGGCTTGACTTTGGACGTGTAGCTAAGATGGATAACAACGTTCTCTGACTGAGCACGAGTCTTGAACCCTAGTGTGGGATCACGAACAATGGCAGATGGGTCATGACTCTTGCAAACCCAAGTAGGTGTGTCCCCTAACACAGGAGTAGAGTCCACAGAGTGTGAGAGAGGAACAGGTAAATCACTGTCAGAACAATCCTCATCCTCACACTGAAGGTTAGGATCAATAACCGTTGAAGGTTCGTTATCTTACACGGCGATGTTTATTGATTCCATAACTTTAGAGCTCTTCAGGTTAAAAACTCGGTACGCTCTGCTATTCAATGAATATCTTAAAAATATTCCCTCGTCACTCCGGGAGTCTAACTTTCCTAATTGCTCTCTATCCCGTAGGATGTAGCATTTACTCCCAAAAACACGGAAATATGCCAGGTTGGGCTTCTTGCCAGTCCACAACTCATAAGGAGTCTGAAGTGTGTGTGGACGCAAGTAAACCCTATTCACCGTGTGGCATGCAGTAGACACTGCCTCTGCCCAAAATCTCCTAGAAACTTTACGACCTAGAAGCATAGATCTAGCCATCTCTTGGATAGTTCTATTCTTTCTCTCAATAATACCATTTTGGTAACGATTTCTCATAGCAGAAAACTCATGTTTGATCCCGAGGCTATCACAGTAAAGGTCTACCTTTGCTTCTGTGAATTCAGTTCCATTGTCACTACGCATCCTATTAATAGTGACATCGTGTTGATTTTGCAGGACACGGTACTTGGTCGTTAAAAATTCTACAGCATCAGATTTCTCTCTCAGAAAACCTACAGTGGAGTACCTGAAGAAATCATCTACCATCACGAGGATGTACCTCTTACCACCTAGACTCTCAGTACGAGTGGGACCCATAAGATCCATGTGAATCAACTCAAGAACACGAGAGGTGGTAATGGAATGCAACTTCCTATGAGGACTACGAATTTGTTTTCCCAACTGACAGGGTCCACAAACGGTCGAAGTTGACTTTCAAAGAGATGGTAAGCCACGTACTAGGTCCTTTTTAGCTAAACGATTGAGATCTCTAACATTCACGTGACCTAGACGTTGGTGCCACAGATCCATAGGAGTGATCGTGGCGCTGTTGTAGACAAGTGAGGATGTGGGCTCAGTCCCATAGCAATTATCCTCGGTCCTCACCCCTTGCACTAATAGTTTACCGACTTGATTATAGACTTTACAAGTATCCCGGTCAAACTTTACTGCAAAGTCAGCATCGCACAGCTGGCTAATGATGAGAAGGTTTGCTTTCAAACCTTTGACGTACAAAACCTCTTCTAGCTTATAAAATCCAGGTAACTCAACAGTACCTCGTCCTACAATGCTAGACTTGCTCCCATCTCCAAAGGTGACTCTGCCATCCTGATAGTCCTCAAGAGTCGTAAAAAATGAGGCATCACCTGTCATGTGTCTGTAGCACACACTATCAAAATACCACTGTGAGGTATTATGTGCTTTGAGAGAAACATGAACAACAAAAGCCTTTTTATCTTTCTTAGGCACCCAAGTAGAGATGACCTTTTGTTTGCCTTTGTTGTTGTTGGTTTTAGCTGGAATGTGAGAAGCATTCACTAACGGCAAAGACATCCATCGGAATTCTTCCATTAAACTCTGGGACGTGGCATCTAAGAACTCAACTAGCTCTCTCAGACTAGAAAACTTATCAGTATGACGTGGTGGAGCAATAGTACGTCGTGTCCGATCCATGCTATAGCAAGACTCCCTAAGGTGGCGTTTTCTTTTGTAATAAGTACAAAATAGTACAGTCAAAGGTGGACCTTGGTTTGCCTTTCTTGGTCGAACTCTCCTTCGAGGTTTTTGACGATGGCCATAGGGATTCGTAGTAAACTCAGGAAGTGGTCCAGGTGCAATTTGGGATGTGGAGGCACCATCATAACAAATTACTTGCAGATCACCAAAACCTAACGCGGTTCCGAGGAGCATCTTTCCCATCTTCCCAGATCTGTCCTCGATTTGAACCTTGACTTCCCGTGCTTTCTCAAGATCATGAGTCAGCTGGGCAACAAGGGCTTCAAGTTTCTTTCGAGTCTCCACAGAGGAATGGAGCTCACTTGTAAGACTAGCCACTTGTTTAGTCAACTCCCATCTCTCTTTCTCGTCACAAGCAGATTCTCTCTCTCTCAGGGCGGTGAAGGTGGAGGACTCTTTTTCTCTCGCCTTTCTTAAATCTTCCTCTAAGACGGTGATCTTAAGAACTAGCGCTTTATTACATTTTTTAGTTTTAAATGACTCAGAATACAACTCAGCGTAGGCGCGTTGAATATCACTCTCACTCTCACTTGAGTAATTCTCCCCCTTACTCACATCAATCTCACTATCGAGGTGTCCCTGTGAAGCATCATCTTCATCGTCATGAAGAGAACTAGGAGTTCTCACTTGACTGGCCATTAATGCGGTGAAGTTACACTCATGCGGTGACTCATCTCTTGAATCCACCGTCTCGACCTCACTGTCGTCACTAAGGGTAGCATTAAGGACATCTTTCCCTTTCTCTCTATTCAGACGATTGGCACACTCAAAGGCTCTATGACCCCTACCATCGCACTCAAATAATCTCTCACTTTCTTTCTTAGGATGATTTTTGGAGTCTTTTTCATTTTTCTTTTCAAACTTATTTTTCTCAAATTTCTTTTTATCTTTAAAATTTTCATTTTCTTAAATTTGAGAATCCTCTTGAAATTTTTTGCAAAAAGAGCTAAATCATCTAGGTCAAAATCACACTCAGAATCTGACGTGTCAGTCTCTTTCTTTCTAGAAGACTCTACCCTTTTTCTAGACGACCCCTCACTCCTTCTCTCTTGGGCTGTAAGTGCAATTCCCTTATCTTTAGATTTAGCAGTTTTAGGGAACATATCAATATCACAAGTTTGCAAATCTCCTATAAGTTCTTCCAATTTTAGCGTATTTAAATTACCCATAGAATTTAGCACAGTGACTTTAGGTATAAAACTCTTAGGTAAAGAACGAAGAATCTTTTTAACAACTCTAGCATTAGGAATATGTTCACCAAGATTAAAGCTAGTATTCACAATGTCAGAAAGTCTAGCATAAAATTCATCAAAGCATTCAGATTCATGCATGGTGATGGTTTCAAATTGAGTTGTCAAATTTTGCAACTTAGATTCTTTCACAGCATTAGTTCCTTCATGGGTGAGTTGTAAAACATCCCATGCCTCTTTTGACGTGGTGCACGTCATTATGCGTTTGAACTCATCAGGTGTGACAGACCCAGAAATAGCACTTAGACCCTTAGAATTAAAAGATGACCATTTAAATTCTTCATCAGTCGAAGAAGTGTCAGGTTTCAAACTAATCACATTATCAACAGTCACGGAGGGAGGAGTCCACCCTCTTTCAACTAAGATCCAGACACGTTCATCAATGGCTTTTAAAGCCGACCTCATTCGGGCTTTCCAAAAAGCATAATTGGTCCCGTCAAAAATAGGCATTTTATTATATAACTTCTCCATTTGAACACACACTTTTTCAAAAATCAATTTTTTCAGAAAATTGATATCTTAGAAAAATTTTGTGGAAAATAGGAATACGCGATAGATTAGAGTAACCTTCTCTGATACCAATTTGAGAACGTATTTGCTTGCGTTCAAATGAGCAAATTATATATTAAACCCTTTTAACCCAAACAAACCCTAAACATGCAACAATATGTGATTGAATAAGATAATAATCTAAGCAAGAACATTCAAACACAAGCAATTGAGGAAAAATCCCCCAAAGGGGCAAAACCATTTATTTTCATTATAATATTGTAGGCTATACAATTTCAGATTACAATGAAAATACAAGTGACTACGAATTACCCTCAGGTGTCAGATTCTGTAGTCGCGACTAGAACTATCCCTTTCCAGTAGAAGGGCTGGCGGCTGGAACTATCCCTTTCCAGAAGGGCTGCAATGGAGAAGAAGAACGGTCTTCTCCATAAGGGTGTGAAAAGCAAAAGTGCGTTCCTGGGTTGCAAAGTGATTCACAAAGGATTGACAATTGTGTGAATAAAAAAACCTAGAGTCTAGATGCTCAATAGGTGAAGACTTAGGGCTTTCTATGCTCTGGAAATCGTGTAAATAAGTCTTGGAAAACCACTTCTCGTAGTGGGATTAAATAAGAAGTCTCGGGCCTTAAAAATCTGAACACGATCTGTTTGAGTTTATCCCAAGCGGACCGGTCCGGGTCTGAGGCGGATCGGTCCGATTTGACCAGATTGGTTCTTTTATTCTGAGGCAGATCGGTCCGTTGATGATCGGATCGGTTCGCTTCCAGACTTCATCGGTTCGCTTGCGGTCCGGGGTATACTGGCCTTCTGATAAATAAGCGGATCGGTCCGGGTCTTTAGGCGGACCGGTCCGGTTAGCCGGATCGATTCTTTTATTTTAGCGGATCGGTTCAGCTATCAGACTATGATTCCTCTACTTCTTTTGATATTCGGATTCGTTGAATCTTGAATCTTGAATTTCTTCAACGGTGTAACGGCATGCGACATAATACATTGATAATGGACAAAAATGTCCTTACAAGTTTCAAAATATTAACTTTATGAAAGTACCCCCAGAGTTAAAAGGGAAGCTTCAGAAATTTTAACTTGCTTAGAAAATATGCAAGTACCCCGCAGTTAGAGGGGGCAACTCTAAAATATTAACTTGCTTAGAAAATATGTCAGTACCCCACAGTTAGAGGGGTAAACTCTAAAACATTAACTTGCTAAAAAAATATGAAAGTACCCCGTAGTTAGAGGAGGAAACTCTAAAATATTAACTTGCCCAGAAAATATGCAAATACCCCACAATTAGAGGTGGAAACTCTGATATGATAACTTGCTCAACTATATGCAAGTCCCCCACCGTTAGAGGGGCAACTTCAAAACTTTGACTTGCTGAGCCCAAATGCAAGTACCCCATAGTTAGAGGGGGCAACATTGAAATGGTAACTTACCCAACTCATATACAAGTACCCCTCATCTAGAGGGGCAACTCCAAAACTTTAACTTGCTGAGGCCAAATGCAAGTACCCCACGATTAGAGTGGAAACTTTAAAGCGATAAGTTGCTCATCTCATATGAAACTAACCTACAGATAGAGGGGGGAGCTCTGAAATGATAACCTGCGCAGATCATAGGCAAGTACCCCACAGACTATGGGGCAGTTCAATCTTAAAGTTCTCGCAGAAAATAGAGCAACTCACATTAAACAAATGGCAATGATAAACAAAGGGTACAATAATTTAGTACCTAAGTGTTGATGTAAAAAACTAGATTCGATCTAATTAATTAATCACAGATAAATATGAGTAAAGAAATAAGACAAAAGATTTTTAAAGTGGTTTAGACTTAATGAAATGGCCTACGTCCACTATCTTGTGTTACTAGGTATCTTGTCTCAATCTCAATTTTGTTTGCTTATAGTAGCTTACCCTGCCAGAAGGGTATTACAATGTATTTATAACCCTTGGGCTATTAGTGTGAATAGATAATTCGCCATTATTAAATGGGCGTATACATCTGTACATGGTAAGGAATAATCATTGAATATGTCTTGGTCATTTAATCTTCCAAACAAGTTGCTCGATATGCTGAGTAGCTCGGTACGTTGAGTAGCTCGGTACTCTAAGTATCTCGGTACATGTGCTTATGCCATAATGGATGACACATGTCTTTATATAATTGGTCCATGTCATCTGACTGATTTTTGTATCAACAGAAGCCCCCAATGTTTCACAGTTGAGGTTGAATGCGAGAGTGTGGAATATGATACCCAAAAGATGCTCAGGCACATTTTTTATGTCTTGTTTGATTACAGACCTTCAACACATGTAAAATTTTCCACTTAGCATAACAGTTTTGAGCGCGAAATGACAAACTTGTAAATATTTTGAATTTTTGGCGAACGCTTGGGTACTTGCATCTTTTTCCCTTGATTAGCCGCCGAAAACGCAATCATCGCCATTTTTGATAATTACGTTTCACGTTTTCCAAGGCAGCATATATAATAAGTCGATAAATTCAGATTGTCTTCTACCATTTGCCATCTAGATCCCAAACTCTTTTCTTCTCGGTTTTCTTTTTACGATCATTCTTTCTGTCATCTGCCTTAGTTGATTTATAATTAATCGTCTGTAAGAACTTCTTCCTTCCTTCTTATTTCTTTGTTCTAGCCATCATGGTTTACCTTATCTAGTCATTGGATAAGTTTAGGGACGACTTTAAGATTCCTTCTTGGGTTATTCTGGAAGAACCTCCTTGCCCTTCTGATTTATTTTCTCTAGCCAAGGGACATTAGTTTCCCTCTATTCTTATAACAGAATGTGGTTTTTCTTTCCCGCCTAATCCCCTGTGTTTGGAATTTTGCCAAATACATGGAGGGTAGTTAAAAGCGTACATAGGCTGAATCAAATTCATGGAACTCGTCTAGGGATTCTTGAAATTATGTACTGTTATAAATGGGTCACGAGCGACACCACCTTTTATTTAAAAACTAGGTTTTCTAACAGAGATATAGTGATCAATCTCCCTGATTCTAATAAGGATTATTTTAAACACGGGGTTGTGATGAAAAATTGGCAACACCCCCACTAAAGGGGAAAGGCGTGTACCAATGTCCCAGATGTCCACTTTATGCCAATGGGATAGGTTGTTTTATTTTTCAAACTAACTTTATTTTTGTTTGATAAAATGTGTTAGTGACTTTTTTTTTGCAGTTGATAGTAAAAGAAAACCCCCAAAAGAGAGTGATATTAATATAAAAGATTTGAAGCTCATCCGAGGTTTGCATCAACCAATTATTGGGGAGAAAGTGACGTCTACTTCCTATTTGCTGAGATATAAGAACACCACTCTCTCTTTTATTGCTCGGCCTCTTGCTCCTCCTTTGGTGATTGACCTTGAGCAGGCTCCAGCATCTTCTTTAATTATTGAAGAATCTTCCTCTGATTTGGTCACTTCTATTACTGACCTGATGACGAAGAAGAGGAGAATGACTGATCTCTTTGCGAAGGTTATTTCTGGCGCTGATGGGGAAAATAAGAGAAAAGAAAATGTCCCACCCGAAGGGACTAAAAAAGGATGTTGTTACATCTGCAGGAGCAGTTATAGCTGCCAAGGATATCGACAAGAAGCCCCCTATTACTCCAAAAGAGGCAATACCTTTGATTGAAGGGGTTGCTATTGTTCGAGAAGAGACAACACCTTTGATTGAAAAGGCTGCTCCTTTAAAAAGATTGAAAAGGGGTCTTGCTAAGAAGACCGTTGATGTTGCTGTTTAACCTACTGGGGTTGAAGTTCCTTCTTTGAGGGCTAGTTCTCCATCACTCAATACTCCTGGCTTGGAAAATAAATTGATCTGGTCTACAACTCTTCTTGATTGTCGAGATGCTGAGACTTCCACTCCTCGGGGGAAAGTCACTGACTTGGAAACCCAACACCTTGCATCAGTAACTGTCATTATACCTTTCATTTCAATTCTGCATGCAATCTTCATATTCTAATTTGAGTTTCTCTTCCTTTTGTAATTTTTGGTGTATTTCAATAATATCCTAGAGAAGGACGAAGCTATTAAATCTACTTCCTCTTCCAGTGAAGTAGAAGAAGCCCTTGTTGGGTTATTTAAATCTTTGGAGGATTCCCGACAAAAGTATAAGGATGACAAAGTTGCCTGGGAGAGTAAAATTAATGCTGCTGAGATAACTCAACATCAAGCTCAGGATGCTATAAAGGAGGCTGATTTAGCTCGGTAGAGATCTGTAGATACTGCATAAGAGGCTGATCTAGCCCGACAAAAAGCTATAAATGCTTCCAAAGAAGCAGAGGAAAAATTGAAGGTGGTCGTTTCCAGCAAGGAGGAAGCTGAGGGAAAGCTTGAAGTGGCTGAACGGCGTAAGAAAGAGCTTGAATAGAAAATTAAATCTGTTAAAGAATAAATGAGAGAGTGTGTTTCCTCGGAGAGGGCGAAGATAAAAGTTTCTTTAAAGAAGTCCTTTAGCTATAGCTGGGACAAAGGGTGGAACAAAGCTGTAACTGCTGCCTATACTCAAATGGAGTATGCAAGCTTGAAGTTCTTTAGGGATGGATGGGTTACAGCATTGAAGGAGCTGAACGTTGCTGAGGATTCTGAACTATTTCAGAAAAATGTTCACGACCTTCCCCTACTATTTAAGAAGAAGAAGAAGAAGAAGAAGATGAAGTTGGGTCTGATGAATCTTCTTTGATGATGGTAGAATAAACTCCTGTTGTGACTATCCCTCAATCCTTCGAGCAAGTTCAGCAGACAATAACTTCTATCGGACAACATCAGCTGCCCATCGAGCAACCAATCCCTTATTCAAAATTTGTTGAGGATGTTGTAGGGAATAAGGAGAAGGTGTAATGTTGCTCGATAATTTTTTTTCTTTCCTCTATTTTCCCTTTATTTTGTAATTTTGATTGTATTCTCCTCCATCATCGATAATTTTTTTTCCCTCTATTTTCCCTTTATTTTGTAATTTTGATTGTATTCTCCTCCATTATGATCAATAAAATAGACTTTTTACTTAATTTGAATTTCTCCTTTACTGTTCAATATAGTTGTGCTGTTGTTGAACTGTTTTTGCTTGTCCCTGCTAGTTTATTTCTAGGATGGAAATGTTGTCAGCTCATGATATAGAGTTGAAGATGAAGTGTACAGATTACTTCAAAGCTAGTTGTGCAGATTTCACTGAAGCACAAATAAGTGATATTCTTAGATCTGATGCCTCTGAACGAGCAATTGAGGCTTACTAGTATTTAAAATATCTACTTGATCGGGATGTAGAAAATAACGTAACTTACTATGGAATGATTGAAGATCTTCAAGGAATGATTAAAGAACTTTAACTTCAACACAAGGAAGCCGCTTCTCTTTTGCATGAAGGTTATGAGAAGAAGTACCAACAGTTGAGTTCTGCTCTTCTGCAACAAATTTATCTCAGCTCATAATAAGAGAGAGAGAGTGTGCTAAGACTTGAAGTTGAGGAACATATAAATATTGCTAAGCTTATGGAGGAAAAAAAATATTGCTTTAAGAGAAGAACTGAGACGACTAAACTCTGGTTCTTCCTCTGGAGCTCTGGTCCCAGTTAATGATAAAGATTTTTCCCTTTTGGAGACTGAGAATGCCTCATTAAGAGAAGAATGAGAAGCTTTGAAAAGATTCATACTTGCATCCACTTCCCGGGGTAGAACAAGAGCTGGTCGGAGAAGCATTGAACAGACTAGAACTCAACAGGCTTTAGAAAATGAAGCTACTCAACTGAATGCAAAAAATCAAGCTCTGGCCGAGATATCCTAGAAAATTCAAACTCTTACCGAGGAACTTTCCAACCAGAGTTCTGTGTTGCAGAATAAGGAAAGTTTGGTGAAGAGGCTTCATCAGCATGTTGAACGATTAACTTATACATTTCACAAGAAGCCCAGATAGTTCTGGATGGGGGGATACAATGAAGCTTTATATCATCTTGATGCTAAGGTTAAGAAATCAAACAATGAGGGATACAAACAGGGATGGTTGAATGCTCTAACTGTGATGAAGGTTGAGCAAGGAACTGAGTTGTGGGATTAGTATGATTTTGTATTACTTAATCTTTCAGTACCTACTATTAAACTAAATGTCAGCTCGATTCCAGTTAGCTCTATATCTCAGTGTTTAATTTCGAAATATCTTGGTGATTACAATCTCCATGAAGAATTTGAGATATCCAGATCTCCTCATTTTCAAGATCGACCAACTTCAAGAAACACCAGAATACTGCAGAACCTAAACTTTATCAATTATTCTTTTGCTTTAGATGATCCTCCAGTTGTAATGGATCCTGTGCCTAAATCTGAAGGAAATAAACCAGTAGAATAGGCTATTTGTATTTCGTTAGTAATTGGTAAAGAATAAAAATCATCTATGTGTAATTTTATTTCCTTGGAGATAAAACAGTCGTATGATATTTATTTTATCAATCTTTATTTACTATGGTAGTGCTATACTTTACTTTCCAATCATTCAGTATATATATATATATATATTTGGATGGACAGTTTGCCCTTTTTTATTTGATTGCCTAGACAATGGAACTTTTGCCCCATGTATTTGTCTAGTTTTAGTGACTTGTCACCCATAAGTGCCTAAGCAATGGACTTTTATCCCATATTCTTGCTCAGTTGTGACAATCATTTAAGTAAATAATTGCCCTGGTGCCTAGGCAGTGGATATTTTACCCATCTTCTTGCCTTGTTTAGATGCCTCTTGGGTCACCCATAATCAAGAAAACCTTGCCTTTATTAATTGTTTTACCAACATTGATGGTGTTTATAGTGATTCCGGCCAATTTTTAGTTGATGGTTGTTGATGTCGACTAACTTTGTTGGTTATTGCTGATGCCGACAAACTTTATTAGTGTGAGGACAAATTTCCATTCGAGTCATTTGTTATATTGGCTATATTCCGTTGGACAAAACATTTTTGGGTCATACTGCATCAAGCTACATTCATCGCAAAGATTCAAGTATCGCATCCAAAGTTCATGCGCTATCAATATTCATGCCATGCTATCTATCCCACAAAGGTATATGACCAAAATACAATTTAATGTGTTGGAGTATTTTCACTAATCAAGAATTTTTCATATAAGAAAATGTTCGTAAATAAGAAAAAATAATATTAAAAAATCCTTGAAATAAATTTGAACAATTTGGGGCAAAATTTAATATCTCGTTCGAAGTGTAATCCAGGTCGTTCGAACGACCTGGATCTATCGACGTTAGCTCACCTATACTGGTGCCTCGTTAGAAGTTCGTTAGAAATGTCGTTCGAACGACCTCGTTCGAACGAGGTTTTTAACGACCTCTATCACTCTATACTGGCACGCCGTTAAATATCTCGTTCGAACGAGAAGTCGTTCGAACGAACTCGTTCGAACGAACTCGTTCGAACGAACTCGTTCGAACGAGTTTTGCAAGATTTGATTTTTTAAACTTATTTTTATGCAGTTTTTTCCCATAACTGTTTTTGCCCACTACTTGTTCAGTTATTTTCATATGGACGAAAATCAGTTTTATATGTTAAGGAAGTTCATTTTTTAAAAGAAGAACATTTTCCACAACTTCCCTCTTTTTGATAAAAATCAACTCCAACATTTTTATCATTTTTTTCAAACAAAACCCCTCCATTCAAATTCACATTCAACAAGCAAGTTTGCGATGGATCTCTGCATTCAAGCTTTGAGGAGACGGTGGTTTTGGGCTTTGGTGGATACCGCAACACGAGGAGTGTTGAGCAACGCGTTGGATCTTCGCGGACTACAACTTCAGAGGTCGAGGACGACATAAGCGAGTCATGAGTGAGTCAATGTTTGTAAGTCTTTTGAGTCTCTTGTAAAACCTATTGTTGTAGTGTATTTTGTCTAGGCCCAGCCGTCCGAGGTTTTTCCCATTTGGGTTTTCCTCGTACATCGGCGTGTTGTGGTTGGGATTTTCGCATTTCATTTTATTAAATCACCTAGATGCATGCTTAGGATAAAATGAATATAATTGGAATTTGTTCTTGCAAACTTGTGAAACTGCATTTAAATTGAGATTGGAAAATACCGCTTTTTATCTTATATTAAAATTGGATTGCGTGTGTGTGTATTCTACGAATTAAACTAAGATCATATAACCCTGCAACTTCAAATTGGTATCAGTGCTTGTTTCTAAAAGTTATTTAGATGAATCTTGGAGGTTATATGGATAGTTTTTCGTCGAATAGACTACCGTTGTTTGATGGAACAAATTATACCTATTGGAAAGCACGTATGAAATCCGCTCTTAAATCTAATGATGAACGTGTTTGGGTCACTGTTGAAAGAGGATGGTCCCCTCCTACTATGGTTGTTAATGATGAACGTATTTTGACTCCTATTGAACAATGGAGTGAGGAAGATTTAAAATGGTGTAACTTTAACTCTAAAGGATTAAATGCCTTATTTGGTGCTGTGTCTCCCGATGAATTTCGTCGGATAATGACGTGTGAAGCGTCAAAGGAAGCTTGGAACATTCTCCAAGTTACTCATGAGGGAACTAGTGTTGTTAAAGCATAAAAACTTCAAAATTTAACTACACAATTTGAAACTATCACCATGAAAGAAACTGAAACCTTTGATGAGTTTTATGCCCGTTTATCAGACATAGTTAACTCTTGCTTTAACTTAGGTGAAAAAATACCTGAAAATCGAGTTGTTAAGAAAATACTTAGATGTCTTCCTAAGCGATTCATTCCTAAAGTCACTGTTCTTAATTCTTTAGGAAACCTAAATACTTTAAAACTTGAAGAACTTGTTGGTGATTTGCAAACATATGAACTAGATATGTTTCCTAAAGATAACAAAGGGAAAGATAAATGAGTTGCTTTAAAAGTTAAGAAAGTTAATGTGTCTGATTCTGATGAGTCTGACTTTGACTCTGATGATATAGCCTTATTTGCTAAAAAATTTAAAAAAATTCTCAAGTTTAAAAAACAAAACTCTAAATTTGAAAAACCTAAATTTGAGAATAAAAACAAAGGAGAAAATAAAAAATTCACTAATCAGGATTAAAAAAGGATCAATAAAGACAAATTTAAGAAGGACGATTCAGAGAGATGCTTTGAATGTGAGGGACGTGGTCATAGAGCTTTCGAGTGCCCCATAAAACTTAAAAGACAAGGCAAAGAAAAAGCCGTTTACAATGCTACTCTAAGTGACAGTGATAATGAGTCTGAAGACTCTGATGACTCTAACCCATCTAGAAATAACTTCACTGCCTTTATGGCGAGCCTTACTAGTAATTCGTGTGAGTCATACCTTAATGTTGACAATTCTGAACAAAATCTAGAGGTTGTTTCTACTCATTCTACCAGTAGTGATGAAAAAGAGAGTGATAGTGATATAGATGAGAGTGAACTAAAAACTGCTTATTCCGAACTCTACAATGAATCTCTTCGCATTCAAAAAGTCAAGAAAAGATTAACCTTGAAAGTCTTAACTTTAGAAAAAGAGTTGAAAGGCCTGAAGGAGAAGGAGGCTTTAGTTAGTCAACTCGAGGCAATTAAAATATCTCTTTCTGAAAAGTTTATCATGATTGGTAAAGAAAAATGTGACTTGATTATCTCCTTAGAAAGTGTTAACAAAGATCTTAATGAGTCTCTAGAAATTAGAACATCTCTAGAAGCTAAAATAGCCCAACTTGAAAAAGATCTCGAGTCCTCTCGTGAAGTTAAAGTCACACTCGAGGACAATTCAGGAAGAATGGGAAAACTATTTCTAGGTCCTGTTTTAGGATATAAGGAGAAAGGGTATCAAGAGAGAAAGGGTATAGTATATGAAGAAGGAAATTCTTCAAAAGTCAAATCTGAACCTGTTGCTAAGTTTGTTACAAAATCTAAAGTCCCTAAAGTAAATCCCACTAAGCAACCTTTAAAAGTCGGCCCAAAGCAACCCTATGTTTGCTCATATTGTCACAAACGGGGTCATCTTAAAGATTTTTGCTACAAACTTGGAAAGAACCCTCAATTCACAAATTCAAAACAATCCTGTAGCTCCTTAGCTAATCTTAAGAGTCAAGTCGAGTATCTAGTCAATACTTCTAAAAATCTAATGGAAGAGTTACTTAGGTTTTCTAAAGTTCAAGGAAATAATTCTAATTATATGACTAGAGCCAATCAAGTAAAGAAAACTACTCAAGCTTGGGTTAAGAAAATTCAAACCAAGAAAGATTTTGTCGCTCACGTTGCACTAAAGGCACAAAATACCTCTCAATGGTACTTTGATAGTGGTTGTTCTAGACATATGACTGGCGATAAATCTCTATTTACCACTCTCGAAAACCATAAAGATGGTAAAGTAACTTTTGGGGATGGTAGCAAGTCGCAAATCTGTAATACCCCGTACTTTTGGCTATATTTATTTTTGGGATTAATTAATTAAATGTGAATTATTTGGAAATTAATCCGGGTTATAAATACTAACGAGATGCGAGTTGGTATTTAATTATGTGCATATATGATTATATATGAATTTGGAATTATGAAATTTGTCGTGAGATTTATATACGGCATTTTAGAAATTTTGTTGAGACGCGTGTGACCGCCGCGTCATGGTATATTATGTTAATTATAAAAGTGATTTTTATTTCTATTATCCGTATGGTCGTTTTGAGTGCGCCAACGCGTCCGGAAGGGTCGAGATAGTCAGAAAACACTAGCCGGGGGTGTAGTTTGGATTCCGGGGTATTTTTAGGCCATACCGGCATCATAAAGGGTATTGTGGTAATTTTACATTTTGAGGAATTAAAAGTGACGAAAATTGGTTAATTACATCTGATGTGGATTTGACCCACTAAGCCCATTAACCAAACCATATTAACCTAGAAGGCTACGTAGGTTATTAGAAGAGTTTTCTAAGTTTCCCAAATCAAACCCTAGCCACCTTAAGCCACCATTGGAGAAGAAGCTTGGAGAGAGGGAATTCTGCAGAAAAATCTTCATCAAACCTACACCAAACTCAGAGACAACCAAGGCAAGTGACTTTATTCCATTTAATTTCAAAGAATGTTCTTTCCATGTTAGAAAAAAATTCGAATTTTCTGTTTGTTCTTGGTGAAATATGAAAACCCATGTAGTTTGGAGTTTAGAACTTGAAAATCTTGAAGAGAATTACATGTAGAATGATAGGTAGATGATTATTCTCATGATAATTGTGATTAGAAGAAATTAAAACGGATTAAATTCTGGGATTTGATGATGATGTAAATCTAGGGTTCATGTTCTTAATAAAATTGGGGAAAAGTATAAAATCTTGTGATTTAATGATGTTTAGGATGCATTAATGCCTTAAAAGATGTTAGTATATGACCTTAGCATGTTGTAGTATGATTAGAGGACTTAAAACATTGTTAGAACGAACTTTGGAGAAGACTTGAGGTGTTAAAAATGGTGAGAAACGAGTTTTAGGAAAATCTGGGACGAAACTGGCAGGTTGTTAGAAGCCCCTACCCAGGTCGTTCGAACGAACTCGTTCGAACGAGATTTTAACGAGTTGACCAGTCGCTGCTAACGAAAAGGGATTTCGTTCGATATCTCGTTCGAACGAGATATCGTTAGAAGGTACAGTTCGTTCGAACGAACTGGAATCTCGTTCGAACAGTCTCGTTCGAACGAGACTTCTAACGAGTTGACAAAGGAATCTCGTTCGAACAGTCTCGTTCGAACGAGACTTCTAACGAGTTGACAGTCTAGACCTTTTTGGACTGTTTTGATTTTTGGAGTCCCGTAAACTTGTTCGAGGATATAGATAACATTCCAATGATGATGTAATGATAGAATTGGGACTTTTGGGTATTTATGAGAAGGAAATTATATACAAGAGTTATATTAAATGGACGGTTTGGGTTGAGACGTGAGTGTCCACTACGACGAGAGAATATTATGACGCGTATGATTATAAACCGGAATAGTATAAATTGTGATAATTATAAGTTAGTACGAGAATGCGATATGTACTACGATTAAACTACGGGATTACTAAGACGTGTGTTTACTTAGTATTGGTATATGATTTGTGTGTATGACATACCTACCATACTTGCTATCACGGGAGGTTTACGTTCGCTTAGGGCCCTCTAATCCTTGTGTTGCCCGGATTTAGACTGGTTACCTTGATGAACATAGGTCATAGAAAGACTTATTGGGATATTAATAAGTCCGCTGATCGTAGGAGCGTAGGTATGTGTGTGACCTATGTGATGTGACTGTGTTCACCTCCATTGTTTGTGATGTTGTTATCTGTGAACTATTCCTGAGAGATTCGGAATATGTAATCCTTATGTACGTGATGTACCGGGATGGATAGCAGAGTATGTGTGCACCGCAGCTTAGTTCTCGGGGTGCTTATATTGTATATTTATGATGTGAATAATATACCCTTAATTAATGAGAACCTTCATGTTATTGTTGTGAATATAATTACAATATTGTTTCGAGAAACATAACGAGTTAGGTGATAGTAATGTATTGCATATTGAGCATCTGAGTTTGCGTTAAACCCCTACTTAATTACGAACGTTATTATGTTAATAGAACCGAGTAATAAGGGTAAGACCTATGATAGTCTAGCTAGATATGTTGTCACTTAGCTAGTAGTTTGTATCACTCTAGATGGGTACTTACGTTAGGAGTGCACAGTTAGACGAGAGGTGAGAATATCATGTGAGTGCACGTCCTAACATGTACTTTGCATTTAATGTTTTAAATGTTTTTAAAGCACTTGCAGGTTTTTAAAATATAACTCCACATTCGGGCTCTGACCCGTTTGCTTTTCAAATCTATTTTCTTTGTAAAACCATTTTAGGTGCCCAGCCACAAGGACACCATGCATAGGATACTCATTCAGGTGACGAGTTGTAGCTGTTTGTGGAAGCTACAGGGATTTGCTTGTAGACGCTTCTATCACTTGTATTCCAGAGTCTTATTCTATCAGTTGTAGGGCATGTTGCCCATTTCTATTAGAGTTACCTTTCCATCATAGTTTTCAGACTTTGGCATGTATTAATTTAGTATTCAGTTTACTTATTTCAGTTATGGGATTGTAGTGAGGAGTTTTTCCTCCAGACTTTATTTACGTTTTGTGATGGTTATTCTATTTACTTCATTATGGTGAATGGTGTATTTATTCTTTATTACACTTGTTTCATGTTAATCAGACTTTAATTAAAATTTGTCACTTACTTTTTAAATACTAGGTGGTTAGTAATCATTAAAATGTTTTCGACAGTGATGCTATTAACTGGACCAACTTGGCATTTTGAATTAATTTAATAAAGGAGTAGCTACCCGGTATTTAATTAGTCGGGGTATCACAAAATCATTGGTAGAGGTTCTATGAAAATCTCAGGATTCCCTAAACTCAAAACTGTCCTTTATGTTGATGGTCTAAAGGCTAATTTGATAAGTATTAGCCAACTATGTGATGATAATCTTGATGTGAAATTTAGTCAATCGGAGTGCATCGTTTATGATCAGTCAGGTGAATCGATTTTACATGGTGTTAGAACAAGTGACTATTGCTATGGAATCATTCCAAAATCTTCTTTAGTCTGCAATAATGTAAAAACCTCTTCTACCGATCTTTGGCATCAAAGATTAGGTCATGTTAACTTTAGAGATCTTGACAGACTTGTGAGAAAAGAGCTTGTTCGGGGCTTACCGCCACTAGGAAAGCCAACGTCCACCATTTGCGGACCGTGTCAATTTGGTAAACAAATTAAAAGTCCTCATAAAAAGTTAAACTCGAAAACAACATCTCATGTCTTAGAATTGATACAGATGGACCTTATGGGTCCAACTCGTACCAAGAGCATAGGAGGAAGAAGATACATCTTGGTTATGGTGGATGATTTCTCTAGATACTCTATTGTAGGTTTTTTAAGAGAAAAATTTGAAACGGTTGACTTTCTTACTATTAAATGTAGAGCTCTCCAAAATCTTCACGGTGTTACCATAAAGCGCTTTAGGAGTGATAATGGAACCGAATTCAAGGAATCCGGTGTAAATGCCTTCTGTAATGAAATAGGAATAAAACATGAATTCTCGGCCGTTTGAACACCTCAACAAAATGGTATAGTTGAATGAAAAAATCGAACGATCCAAGAAATGGAAAGATCTATGCTCCTTTGAAGAAATGTGCCCCGTAGGTTTTGGGCCGAAGCGGTTAACACTGCATGTCACACAGTAAATAAAGTTTATTTGCGTCCTAACACTAACAAAACTCCATATGAATTGTGGACGGGTAAGAAACCAAATTTGTCCTATTTTAGAGTGATTGGAAGTCCATGCTATATTCTTAGAGATAGAGAACTTCTAGGGAAATTTGACTCGAGGAGTGATGAGGGTATTTTCCTAGGATATTCTCAAAATAGTAGAGCATTTAGAGTTTTCAACTTAAGTAACTCTCAAGTAACGGAATCCATAAATGTTGTCATAAAAGATGATGCTCCGGCCACACAAATTAATAATGAGGAAGATTTGTCATGTGAGTGTGATGTTGTGTTAAATGTTGAAAGTATTGATTCTCTAAATGATTTGGTTGTCCCAAGTACCGAGAAAAAGGAAGTTACTCCTTGGGTACGTAAAAATCCTAACACTTCACAAATTATAGGAGATCTCGAGGTAGGTGTCAAGACTAGGGCGCAATTAGAAAATGAAGTTACCTATCTATGCTATACTTATACTATTGAACCCAAAACTATAAAGAAGCATTAAAATATGAACATTGGATTAATGCTATGCAAGAGGAACTGTTCCAATTTAAGAAAAATGATGTTTGGGAATTAGTCCCTAGGCCTTCTAATACCAATGTCATTGGCACTAAATGGATTTTTAAAAATAAAATGGATGAAAATGGTGTCATTTTTCAAAATAAAGCTAGATTAGTTGCTCAAGGATATACCCAAATAGAAGGTGTTGACTTTGAAGAAACTTTTGCTCCTGTTGCTAGGTTAGAATCGGTTCGTCTTTTACTCGCCATAGCATGTCACCTTCAATTTAAATTATATCAAATGGATGTCAAAAGTGCCTTTTTAAATGGTATTATTCAAGAGGAAGTATACGTTGAACAACCAAAAGGGTTTGAGGACCCAAAACATCCTACTCATGTCTTCTTTCTAAAGAAAGCTTTATACGGGTTAAAACAAGCTCCCCGTGCTTGGTATGAAAGACTCACCTCTGATCTCCTTTCTCCTGGATTTTTGCGAGGGGGAGTAGATTTGACACTTTTCGTTCGGCGTGATGAAAAAGGTATCCTTGTTGCTCAAGTTTATGTCGACGACATAGTGTTTGGGTCTACGTGTGATAAACATACTCAAAGTTTTTCAAAAGAAATGCACAATGAATTTGAGATGAGTATGGTAGGTGAACTTACTTTCTTTCTAGGTCTTCAAGTTCGTCAACTCAAAAGTGGGATATTTTTGTCCCAAACGAAGTATGCTAAAGACCTCATTAAGAAATTTAACCTCGAATCCGCTAAACATGCTCGTACTCCTATGAGCTCCTCTATTAAACTTAGTAAAGATACCGACGGAAAGGATGTAGAGCATACACTTTTTAGAAGTATGGTAGGTAGTTTACTTTACCTCACTGCGAGTCGTCCAGATATTTCATTTAGCGTAGGAGTTTGTGCTCGTTATCAAGCCGCACCAAAAGAGTCTCATTTACTTGCTATTAAATGTATCATCAAATATGTTAGTGGGACCCTGTCTTTTGGCATTTGGTACTCTTTTGACACCAATGATTGTCTATCGGCATATTCAGACGCCGATTGTGCAGGAGATGTTGATGGGTGTAAAAGTACATTTGGCGGTTGTTTCTATTTTGGAAGTGCACTTGTCTCATGGATGAGCAAGAAACAAAATTCTATTTCCTTGCCCACGGCGGAGGCCGAATACATTGCCGTCGGGAGTTGTTGCACTCAACTCATTTGGATGAAACAAATGTTGGAAGATTACGGTATTTCCCAAGGCACTATGACCATATATTGTGATAATACTGGTGCAATTCATATTTCCCGTAATCCCGTTCAACATTCTAGAACCAAGCATATTAAGATCCGTGAACATTTCATTCGTGACTTGGTTGAAGAGAAAATTGTTTCTCTAAGCTTCGTTCCTACCGATCAACAATTGGCCGATATCTTTACTAAACCTCTAGATTCCCTTAGGTTTGAAATCCTTAGGAAATCAATTGGGGTTTGCTCCATTGATTGAGGTTGAAGCCGTTTATCTAGTTTAGGTTGCTATTCTTATATTTTTATGCCTATGAACTAGATTTCCTTTGTATATATTTTATTCAAAGTCTCAAAAATATTTTTTTTCTTTATTTTCAAGGAAAAAGGGAATGGTTAGAAAAGCTATCAAAATTTTTGTCCATATGGCTTTGTGGTCGATGTATTCAAATCCCTATCTTTTTCCATGTTCACGTGGCTTTCGATGAATAGTTAATCCATACATTGTTTATCTTGTCCACAATAATGCTCTTTTATGATATATAATTTTGTGATTTCCTCACATCTTTGCCTTTTGCACACACCGTACACGGAATATTATGAATATCTTGTTCACATTGTTCTTGCAAAGTGAGATTTGGTGTTGTCTTCTTAATCCTGTCACATTCCTTATAAGCAATCGAAATTGTGCATGATCATCCGTTGCCCGGATTGAAACAAAATGATTATATTCTTCCGGTTGGATTCCATTTCAAGCAATGGAATCGGGCTGCGAAAAACATCAAACTTTTTGCGTGAAAAGCCACCATTTGCATTCTCTGTTATGTGACTAAAATTGAAGCATTGAAAATGATATATATGCTGCCAAGGCCAAAATAATAGGCTTGATTGAGTCTTCAAAAAGATACGTCTCAATCTATTGTTATTCATGGGAGATATAAGTTGAAGATCAACGGGCATGCACATTTCATTAATTTATTGCTTTCTCCTTGTGACTTTATTGGCGAGAGAATCATCTATTTTGTATGCTTGTTACATTCGTGATTAAGTGTTTTACAATATTTCATTTTTGACACAAGGCTAATCTGAGTGAATATCGCACGTATATATGGTTTGGCATTACGCACTTGTACAATGTTGTGGCTAAAAACTTTCACTCGTATTGTTCACACCCCTACATTCCCGCTCCCACTATTTGGATATATTGCCTCGAGCTAGGATTTATAAAATCCCATTTTGGCATTATTCTAGCCATCCCAATTCCTGATATTATGGTATTTTTCACTATATTTTAAGATATTGTTATTTTAAAATTTTTAATTTTCGTTAGAAATTCTCGTTCGAACGAGATTTCTAACGACATCCATAAACCCCAATCTGTCTCGTCGTTCGAAATATCGTTCGAACGAGACAGTTCGTTCGAACCAACTTCTAACGAGTTATCTCACGAGTCAAATCTGTCTCGTCGTTCGAAATATCGTTCGAACGACAAAGTTCGTTCCAACCAACTTCGAACGAGATATCTCATGAATCGAAACTGTCTCATCATTTGAACCCCTCGTTCGAACGACATCACTCGTTCGAATGACCTGCAGTTAAAACGGTTAGCTACTCTTCCCAAAATCCTGCCACCTCTCCCATTTTCTTCACTCCACGATTTCCCATACCCCCATTTCCCCTCTTTCCCAGATTTCATTTACCCCTCTCTTCCACTTTCCCCTATCCTTTTCTCTCTCTCTCTCCCACGATTTTTCCCTCTTCCCAGTCGCTTTCTCTTATTTCATTCTTCCTCCAACCTTCTCCCATTCCCTCATCCACGATTTGTGCTGCTACTCCATCTTCCATCCAAGGTAAATTTTTTTTCCTTTTCCTCTCTTTCGATATATATATATATATATATATATATATATATCTGCTGTTGGGAATATTTTCCAAAATCATTTTTCAACCTTTTTCCCCAACATTTCTATATATGCATGTGTGTATATCCCTAATTTTTTGGGGGGCTAACTTCTTTTTTGTATTTATATGTTGCCCCTGATTAAAATATCTTCCATGAACATTTTTTTTTTACAAAAAATTCAGTTACTATTCATGGACTTTATTTTAATCAATTTTTATTTTCCTTTCATTTTTTATTTTTTATTTCTAACGGAGAATGGGAATTATGCTGATTGGTTATTGATTTCTTGGTGTTATTGGTGGATTGGTTGGACTACGTTCGGGTAGGTTCTACGCTTTATCATTTTTCATGGCCCGTAATCGTCGCCAACGGCACATAAGCGATTTTCCCGAGGAACGCACCTCGTCCTCTGATGAGGAATCCCCTGCCATTCCCGACCTTAAACTGCGTTGGCGGTCCCTTGCCAAGCATACCCTATATCACACTCAAGGGTTCGCTACCCGTTCCATTGTTCAGGAGAAAGTTATTAATCTCCACTCTCTCCACGGCACAACTGTGCATTCGTGGATTTCAGATTTAGGGTGGGACGCTCTCTTCTCCCTCACGGATGTCGTTTTTCCCGACCTTGTTCGGGAATTTTATTTTGGCCTTTACTCTCGGGTGTGTGGTCGAGAGATTATAGTCTCTCCCTACACGATCGCTCAACTCCTTCCCCTCCCTCGGGTTACTAATCCTTCATTCCCTTGGACATCCGATACATGTCCCGATCCCACTCTTGTCTTTAACACTGTTTTTAGGTTCCTCCCGTCCGGCTCTGTTACTATCTTCCATAAACACTTACACCCCGAATTTATGGTCCTTAATTGGATCGTCTGTGCTTGTCTTCTCCCTCGTTCCAACACCACTCAAATCACTAAACAGCACGTGGACCTTATGTTTGCTATAAGCATTCGGGCTCACATTGACCTCCCCTCCTATCTTTTTAGTGTTATTCGGTCTGTTAGGATCCTTCCGTCCAGCCCCACTAGACAAGCCCTCCCGTTTGCGACAATTATCACTCGTTTTTGTCTTAACGTCGGTTGCCCCCGTGTCTCCACCGATATCCCCACCACTAAATACCAAACCGTAGACATGACCTGCATTAGCCGCTCTCGTGGTCATTTGCCACCCGATACTCCACCCCTCACCCCCTCCACCTCTTCCCACTCCGTCACTTCCTCTCACCCCGCTCCTAGTGTCCCGCCCTCTCCCGCTATATCCATCGCCCCTCACCATCCCATATTTCCGCACCCGTTGAGTCGAAGGATTTTCTGTTTGTCCGTTCACAGGTTGAACAATTTCAGGAGGATCGCCGTCAGGACCGGGCACTTATGCAGGAGCTTATACTGTCTATGCAGCAGGAGCGCGAGGCCCAAGCCCGTCGAGATGCCGCTCGGGACGAAGCCCAAGCCCGTCGAGATGAAGCCCAGGCTCGTCGAGACTCTCTCCTTTTAGAGCATCTTGATGCCATCCGCCGTTTGGAGATGCGCCGCGGAGCAGGTTCTTCCGGCACCAGCTCTCTTCCCGATGACACTCCACCTGCTGATCCTGCCTCTTGATGTGCTTGGCTCATTTCATATTTATTTTTATTTGTGAGGCTGAGTGATTTATTACTTTCTTGTATTGGATTCATTTACTTTGGGTATTTCATTGTATGCACCTTGACTATTTCCTCTTTCCCCCTTCCTTAATGCATCCTCAGTATTTTCCTTATTATTGTTCATTATTCCTATTTCCTGCTTTGTTGTCCATTCTCTTTTATATGGAAGGCTCCTTATCCCTTTGCCTTTTCCGGGCAAAAAGGGGGAGAAACTTTCATTAATAGGACTTCATATTTAGGGGGAGTTGGATAAACTTGGGTAAATTAATTGAATTTAATATTCATTGAATTTAATAATAATTGAAGGTAATTATAATTGAATTTCGTAATTGATATTAATGATTGACCATATGCATAAGTTAGGGGGAGTTAAACTCTTAACATTGAATATTGAGACATTCATGCACCATTCACAACATATGCTATCACATTGTCTTACATATAACTTACTCTTTATTTCCCCATGCGTTTATGAATTTGTTGTTTCATGTGTGTAGGATACATCTCCTACTTCCTTGCAGCTCGTCAGTCTTGTCTTTGTGTCTGTCTTTTTTTTGGGTTTTTGGGACGGGCCTTAAAACGGCTTGACGGTTGGCTTAGCAAATTCTGTCTTTTATTTATTTTTTATTATTTTGTTTTGTCCCGGAATAGCCAAAGGGGGAGATTTGTAAGGACAAATTTCCAATCGAGTCATTTGTTATATTGGCTATATTCCGTTGGACAAAACATTTTTGGGTCATACTGCATCAAGCTACATTCATCGCAAAGATTCAAGCATCGCATCCAAAGTTCATGTGCTATCAATATTCATGCCATGCTATCTATCCCACACAGGTATATGACCAAAATACAATTTAATGTGTTGGAGTATTTTCACTAATCAAGAATTTTTCATATAAGAAAATGTTCGTAAATAAGCAAAAATAATATTGAAAAATCCTTGAAATAATTTTGAACAATTTGGGGCAAAATTTAATATCTCGTTCGAAGTGTAATCCAGGTCGTTCGAACGACCTGGATCTAAAGACCTTAGCCAGCATATACTGGTGCCTCGTTAGAAGTTCGTTAGAAATGTCGTTCGAACGATCTCGTTCGAATGAGGTTTCTAACGACCTCTATCACTCTATACTGGCACGCCGTTAGATATCTCGTTCGAACGAGAAGTCGTTCGAACGAACTCGTTCGAACGAGTTTTGCCAGATTTGATTTTTTAAACTTATTTTTTATGCAGGTTTTTCCCATAACTGTTTTTGCCCACTACTTGTTCAGTTATTTTCATATGGACGAAAATCAGTTTTATATGTTAAGGAAGTTCATTTTTTAAAAGAAGAACCTTTTCCACAACTTCCCTCTTTTTGATAAAAATCAACTCCAACATTTTTATCATTTTTTTCAAACAAAACCCCTCCATTCAAATTCACATTCAACAAGCAAGTTGGTGGTGGATCTCTGCATTCAAGCTTTGAGGAGACGGTGGTTTTGGGCTTCGGTGGATACTGCAACACGAGGAGTGTTGAGCAACGCGTTGGATCTTAGCGGACAACAACTTCAGAGGTCGAGGACGGCATAAGCAAGTCATGAGTGAGTCAATGTCTGTAAGTCTTTTGAGTCTCTTGTAAAACCTATTGTTGTAGTGGATTTTGTCTAGGCCCAGCCGTCCGAGGTTTTTCCCATTTGGGTTTTCCTCGTACATCGGCGTGTTGTGGTTGGGATTTTCGCATTTCATTTTATTAAATCACCTAGATGCATGCTTAGGATAAAATGAATATAATTGGAATTTGTTCTTGCAAACTTGTGAAACTGCATTTAAATTGAGATTGGAAAATACCGCTTTTTATCTTATATTAGAATTGGATTGCGTGTGTGTGTATTCTATGAATTAAACTAAGATCATATAACCCTGCAACTTCAATTAGTGATTGTTGATGCCGACTAACTTTGTTGGTAAAAGAAATTTATGTGTTTTGTTCAAAGTTGTGTGTAACACTACTACTCCAAAAAAAATGAATGGGGAAATTATCGTTTTCATTCATACTGAAATAATTTGTACATGGGCAGTTACATTACTAGTAGTATTTGCGCAGGTGCTCTGCATTCCAGGAATTTTTGAATTCTTGCCCTTCAAGAGTTTCTATTCTGTAAGTGCCAGGTCTAATAACAATTGTGACACGATAGGGCCCATGCCAATTGGCCTCCAACTTATTGTGCTTCTGAATGACATTCTTGAGCATGTAATCACCTTCCTTGAGATCGCATTTCTTAACCCTTTTATTATTGAACATGGAAGTTCGTTACTAATAAGCTGCATTTTGGATTGATGCATCTTCTCTAACTTCATCTAGCATGTACAGGTCCAAGCATCTCATCAAATAACTTACTGGAGAATTGAAGTTAAGTACTCTATGACTAGGTAACCCTAGTTCGACAGGTATCACTGCTTCACCCCTAAAACTCAACATGTAATAGGATTCCCTAGTTGTTGTTCAGGGAGTTGTTCGGTAAGCCCATAATACCTAATTCAATTCATTAATGAAATTCCCTTTAACATTATCAAATCGCTTCTTCATCCCATTCAGTAGAGTTCTACTTCTCACCTCGGTGTGCCCATTACTTTGAGGATGCCCTAGAGCAGAATGGATCTTTTGAACGTTGGGCTATTGGTAGTATGATGTGAATTCATCATTGTCGAATTGGATACCATGATCATTGATAAAAGCATGTAGCAGACCATATCTACAAATTATACTCTTCCAGATTAATTGATAAACCCTTTCATAAGCCATATCAATGAGAGGTTCAGCTTCCACCCATTTTGTGAAATAATCAACAACTACCACTAGATATTTGAATCGTCCTCTAGTGGTTGGCAGAGGCCCAACTAGGTCTATTCCCCAGATATAGAATGACCAAGGTGAAGTGATCGATGTTAGCAGCGCCTGAGGAGTTCTTTGTATAGTATAAAGTCCCTAATATTTGTCACATTTTTTAGCATAAGCTATACAATCGACGCGCATTATTGTTATAATGACCCCACTTTTATATGTTCATATATAGTTTTAAATGTTGTATTATTTCATATGTGATATGAATAATGTTAATATATTATTTTAGTCTAATCCTCCCTTCATAAATCATGAAATATCCAATTAGTTACAAACATAAAATTTTAATGTTTTCGATAAGAATGTTCCTATTAGAGACTAGTTTTGACCATTATAATATAAAAATTAACTTGAGGTAAAAACTAAAAGTTTTAGATATATGAATTAGGTTTGTAACACAACAAACAGTGTGTTAAACGGAGGTCCGAGCAAGAAGTTATACCAAAATTACAAAATAAGGGCAAATATGTTCATCCTTTAAGTCGTATTTTGTCTTATTACCACACCATGTGTTATATTTTGATTGGTTGGAAGGTGAAGCTAGTTATTCCAACTCAAAAACCTTAAAATGATCTTTTTCTTCAGTAAAATGGATCAAATCAAAGTCTAATAGCATAGCCTAAGTTAAAAGATAAGTTTTGGGGAGAAAATATAAATTTATGAAACTTTAGGGACTTAATTTTAAATAAAGCAAGTTTCAAGGACTAAAATGAAAATATATAAAGCACGATTTTGTAAATAAAATATTTTCAAGGACCTCTAAGAAATATTGAAAATGTATGGTGTAAAATTAGTAAAATACCCTTCATGTGTAAAAATGACCCTTATACCCTTAATAGCTTTCCACCTTGTGCTTTCCACCTCGTGCTTTATTTTGGACACCTCCATCGCACAAGTGTCACCTTTATAGGAAATGATAAAACACATGTCAATCCATTAGAAAAAGTTAAAACACATGTCACCGTTTGGTGAACCAAGACTACAAGGCTGCTTCGTTACGCGACACGTGAACGCCGACTCACCAAAATGAAAGCCTTATAACCAAAACACGTGTCAGCACCTAAATACCTTTGGAAAAATATAAATTGAGCCTTTTTATCAGCCATTACATGAAATTATACCAAAAGCTTACAAAGAAATAGTGAGCGAAAGTGCGGGGAAAGTTTAAGAAGAAGTTTTGTCTCAAGATTAACGAGCGATCCAAGACTCTGTTTCTATAACTTTGAACTTTGGTTTTAGGTGAGTATTCTGACATTCCTTGTGTGTTTTAATTATATGATATTATGCAAACTATATATATTTTGTGAACTGCTTTTATTCTCAAAATTCATCTGATACCGATGATTGATTCCTTGTGATATGTTTATATTTGTTCGTATAGACATACCGATTAAAAAGAGTTTTGAAAATGATATTGAATATGGGAAATAATATTCGGCCTAAGGGACCTCTCTTACTGACTGACCTTCCCAGCTGGGTTATCGCTAGTGTGCCCTAAAAAAGGCGTTTTGACGAACAAGTTCGATTTACCCTCAGCTACCGGGGAATAATTCAGTAGACGAATATGGTATTAGAGTGTACTTGGCCATTAAAATGATATGATTAAAAGAAAATTTTATTGCCTTTGATTTATCGCATCCATTCTATTTTGAGCTATTCATTTCTACATACTGTCATTCACATATAAATATTTTACTACAAATTCCTGTCCATATATATTTATGCTTTCTGTTGTAAATTGAATATGTATCAATTTTCTGAAAAACCATGGAATGTCTAGAGATTAAACCTCACTCGGCTTTTAGCTGATGTTGTATAACTAACCATTTTTTAGGAAATAAGTAGGCTTGGAGGGAACGTAAAAGGACTATATGGAAGATTCAGCTTTTCGAGCTCTTTTTATTATTTTAAGTAAAAAGTTTATTATATCATATAGAGCATGTTTGGCTCTCTTGTAATAAGTTTTAAATTTCATTTCAAGTTGTAACTCGTTATTACTTGTAATATAAATGAAGTTTCCTTTTAGAAACCTCTGATGACGTAATTCCTTTAGCTTTAATATTTTATGATTCATAACCATGTAATTGTATTTTCGTTGCATTTAATTAAGGACACAATTTAAGTCAGAATAATTGTTGCCTTGGTGGCATGTCAAGACACTCGTTCCCCAATACTATTTTGAGACAGGGTCGTGATAGAGGTGGTATCATAGCAAAGGTTATGAATCCGTAGACTACTGAACATAAGTTTTTAACGTTATCAATTTTAAGTTTCCATACATAGGATATAGGATTAAATATCCGACTTATGTGATAACCCTCCATATATCTTACAGTCTACATATAATTTTTTATATGTAATTGTTATTCTAATTTGCAATATTGAGATAGTATAATACATCTTATGTTTGTCCATGACTATAGAAAATCACCAAGACGAGATCAACTGTGGGAACTAGTGGTTCAAATATAGAAGGACTGGAAGGTGCATACAAGGCAATTGAAAGTTTAGTAAGAATTGTAGAGCATCAGGTGAATAATGGATCATCAAGGAATCTTGAACCAAGTAGTTTTACTATTGAACAATTCAAGATATTGAACCCTCCATCTTTTAAAGGTACTCCTAACCCCACTGAAGCAGAAAATTGGGTGATGCAAATGGAAAAGATGTTCGATGTTCTTAAGTGTACAGATGAACAACGGGTTTCATTTGGAACATTCATGTTAGAAGGTGAAGCCGAACATTGGTGGAGAATGAATAAGAGAATACACTAGGAAAGGAATAATCCCATAGGCTGGAATGACTTCTTAGTGATCTTCTACGAGAAATACTTTCCCAAAATGGTGCAAGACCAAAAAGCAGCTGACTTCATGAGTCTGGTTTAAGGAAATATGACGGTTAGTCAATATGAGGCAAAGTTTACTGAGTTATCTCGTTTTTCACCTCATGTTGTGATAACTGATGTTATAAAAGCTAAGAAGTTTGAACGTGGGTTGAGGTTGAATATTCGTAGTCAAATTTCCATCTTGAAGTTGACATCATATATTGACGTGGTGGTTAGGGCAACAATAGCTGAGAAGGATAGTGAAGAATATAATCAGGTTAGAGAGAGGAAAAGGAAGTTTGGAGAATAAAGAGGAATGAACCTTAATAACAAACCCTTTAGGACTATACCTAATATAGGACAACCTTTAGAAAACAAACCCTTTAATGCTGATAGATGCCAACGGTGTGGTAATATTCATAGAGGGCAACCATGTTACCTGGAGACAGGAAGTTGCTTTGGGTGTGGCCAAAAGGGACATAAAATGAGAGATTGCCCAAACAAAGTAAAGACGCCGACAAAGACTTTTAATAACAATAAGGATCTTGTCAGGCAAGGTAGAGTTTTTAATCTTTCTGATGCAAAAGCCTCTAATGCAGTAGTGTCAGGTACACTTTCTATATGTGCACAACCTTTTCAAGTTTTAATTGATCCTGGTTCTACCCATTCATTTGTGTTTGTACGCTTTTTTAATCTCTTTCCTAATATTCCTGAACCCTTTAATCATAGCATACACGTTTATACTCCTTCGAGTGAGTTATTAACGGGAACATTAGTATATAAGTTTTGCCCTATAGATGTTAGTAGTCATAAACTATTAGCCGATTTGATAGTTTTAGACATAAGAGACTTTGAAGTCATTTTGGGAATGTATTGGTTAGCATCATATCATGCTTAGGTATATTGTTTTGAGAAGAGAGTTACTTTTCGAATTCCTAACCATCCAGAATTTAGTTTTGTAGGAACTGTCATCCTATGTCCCGTACATATTATCTCTGCAATGCAAGCTTGTAGTTTTCTTAAAAAGGCATGCCAAGGATTCCTTGCAAGTGTTGTTGATTTTCAAATAAAAGAGCCTAGGTTAGAAGATATTCCTATAGCTAAACGTTGTCCAGATGTTTTTCCAGATGATTTACCCAGTCTTCCTCCTAGTAGAGAAATAGATTTTACTGTTGACCTTTTTCCTCGAACTATAACAATCTGAAAACCACATTATCTCATGGGACCTTTAGAACTAAGGGATTTAAAAGTTAAATTACAAGATTTATTAGACAAGGGTTTTATTAGACCAAGTGTATCCCCTTGGGGTGCTCCAGTGTTATTTGTTAAAAAGAAGGATGGGAGGATGGGGTCATGTATAGATTATCGTGAACTAAATAAGGTGACCATTAAGAATAAATACCCCTTACCTCGTATAGATGATTTATTTGACCAACTTCAATGTGCGCAAGTATTTTCAAAGATTGACCTTAGGTCAGGCTATCACCAATTGAAGATTAAGTAGGAATCAACTTTTCGTACTAGATATGGTCACTATTAATTTCTTGTGATGCCATTTGGACAGACTAATGCACTAGCTGCTTTTATGGATATGATGAATAGAGTGTTTAGGAAATATTTGGATCAATGTGTGGTTGTTTTCATTGATGACATCCTTATTTATTCCAAGAGTATTGAAGAACACAAAAAGCATTTAGAGATAGTGTTGCAAATCCTTAGGAAGGAGAAATTATATGCAAAATTAAAGAAGTGTGAGTTTTGGTTGCCTAGTGTCTCTTTTATAGGACATGTCATTTCTAAGGAGAGAATGTCGATTGACCCTCAAAAGATCAAATCTATATTGGATTGGCCTAGTCCAACTAATGTGACAGAGATTCGTAGTTTTCTTGGATTAATTGGTTATTATCGAAGATTTGTTAAAGGATTTTCTAGTATTGCCAAACCTCTACCTAGGTTAACCCAGAAGAATGTGAAATATGAATGGTCTGAGGAAGTTGAGAATAGTTTTCAAGAACTTAAGAATCGATTAGTAACTGGCCCAATTTTGACTATTCCTTTCGGGACAGGGGGATTTGTGATTTATAGTGATGATTCTAAAAATGGTTTGGGATGTGTGATAATGCAAAATGGAAAAGTATTAGCTTATGCCTTGAGACAGTTAAAAACCCATGAGCATAATTATCCAACCCATGACTTAGAATTAGCAGCTATAATTTTTGCTCTTAAGATTTTGAGACACTATTTATATGGTGAGACTTGTGAGATTGATACCGATCATAAGAGTTTGAAGTATATATTTACTCATAAAGAGTTAAATATGAGACAAAGGAGGTGGTTAGAATTGATAAAGGATTATGATGTAAATATTCACTATCACCCTGGGAAAGTTAATGCAGTAGCCGATGCTTTAAGTAGGAAGTCTACAATAAATTTAACATGCCTCGTTATAAATCAGGAACCTTTGTTAAGGGATTTGAGAAGTATGGAAATAGATGTATGTATCTATATCAAAGGAGGAATAATTGAAACTTACACGTACAACCCATGTTGATGGAAATGATCAAAATTGCACAAGTAAATGACCCGCAACTAAAGAAGATTAGAGAAGAAGTCATCGAGGGTAAGAGAACTGAATTTGTGATTTAAGATGATATATTAATATTTGGCACTAGAGTGTGTGTACCATCTGATGCCCAATTAAAGAGGCAAATTTTGGAGGAAAGTCATTACTCAAGATTAATATGTCATCCCGGATGTACAAAAATGTATAGGGATCTTAGAGAAGTATTTTAGTGGAATAACATGAAGAGGGAGGTAGAAGAATTTATATCTCAATGTTTGGTTTGTCAACAAGTAAAGGCAGAACATCAAAAACCATCAGGATTACTGCAACCCCTACCTATCCCTGAGTGGAAATGCGAACATATTACTATGGATTTTGTGATAGGTTTACCAAGGAGTTCAAATGGTAATGATTCGTTTTGATTAGTTATTGATAGGTTAACTAAATCTGCTCATTTTCTTGCCATTCAGATTACCCATTCATTAGAAAAGTTAGCTAAGTTGTACGTACGGGAAATTATTAGGCTTCATGGAACCCAAGTTTCAATTATTTCTAATCGTGACCCTAGATTTGTGTCTCTCTTCTGGAAAATCCTATAAATAGCCATGGGAACAAAATTGAATTTTAGCACTTCTTTTTACCCTCAAACGGATGGACATTCTGAGAGAACCATTCAAACTCTAGAGGATATGCTTAGGGCATGTGTACTTTATTTGAAAGGGAGTTGGGATGATCATTTACAGTTAGTGGAATTTGTGTATAATAATAGTCATCAAGCAAGTATTCAAATGGCTCCGTATAAGGCACTCTATGGTAGAAGGTGTCGTTCCCCTACATATTGGGTAGAAGTTGGAGAAAGAAAATTATTGGGACCAATATTGATCCAGATCACAACAAAGAAAGTGAAATTGATACAAGACCGACTTCGAATCGCTCAAGGCCATCAAAAGAGTTACGTTGACAATCGCCGATGAGAGTTGGAATTCCAAGGAGGAGATTATGTGTTCTTATGAGTATCACCAGCAAAGGGAGTAATCCGATTTGGAAAGAAAGGGAAATTGAGTCCAAGATACATAGGACCTTTTGAAATCCTTGAAAGGATAAGAGCTGTTTCATATAGAATAGCTTTACCCCCTGCACTCTCTAGTGTGCATAATGTGTTCCACATGCCAATGATGAAGAAATACGTCCCAGATCCAAGGCATATCCTAAGTCACGAACCTCTTCAAGTTAGAGAAGATTTGTCATACATTGAGCATCCGATAGAAATTTTGGACCATAAAGATCAAATGTTACGAACCAAGGTAATTCCATTGGTCAAAGTGTTATGGAGTAATCATTCCATTGAAGAAGCAACATGGGAGCGGGAAGATGAAATAAAGGATAAATATCCATACTTGTTTGGAAATTAATGTAAGTAAAGTTTGGGGACCAAACTTTTTATAAGGAGGGTAGGATGTAATAGCCCCACTTTTATATGTTCATATATAGTTTTAAATATTTTATTATTTCATATGTGATATGAATAATGTTAATTTATTATTTTAGTCTAATCCTCCCTTCATAAATCATGAAATATCAAATCAGTTACAAACATAAAATTTTAATTTTTCGATAAGAATGTTCCTATTAGAGACTATTTTTGACCATTATAATATAACAATTGACTTGAGGTAAAAATTAAAAGTTTTAGATATATGAATTAGGTTTGTAACACGGCAAACAGTGTGTTAAACGGAGGTCCGAGCAAGAAGTTATACCGAAATTATGAAATAAGGGTAAATATGTTCATCCTTTAAGTCGTATTTTGTCTTATTACCACACCATGTGTTATATTTTGATTGGTTGGAAGGGGAAGCTAGTTATTCGGACTCAAACACCTTAAAATGAACTTTTTCTTCAGTAAAATGGATCAAATCAAAGTCTAATAGCATAGCCTAAGTTAAAAGATAAGTTTTGGGGAGAAAATATAAATTTATGAAACTTTAGGGACTTAATTTTAAATAAAGCAAGTTTCAAGGACTAAAATGAAAATATATAAAGCACTATTTTGTAAATAAAATATTTTCAAGGACCTCTAAGAAATATTGAAAATGTATGGTGTAAAATTAGTAAAATACCCTTCATGTGTAAAATGACCCTTATACCCTTAATAGCTTTCCACCTTGTGCTTTCCACCTCGTACTTTCTTTTGGACACCTCCATCGCACAAGTGTCTCCTATATAGGAAAGGATAAAACACATTTCAATCCATTAGAAAAAGTTAAAACACATGTCCCTGTTTGGTGAACCAAGACTACAAGGCTGCTTTGTTACGCGACACGTGCACGCCGACTCACCAAAATGAAAGCCTTATCACCCAAACACGCGTCAATACCTAAATACCGTTGGAAAACTATAAATTGAGCCTTTTTATCAGCCATTACATGAAATTATACCAAAATCTTACAAAGAAATAGTGAGGGAAAGTGCGGGGAAAGTTTAAGAAGAAGTTTTGTCTCTAGATTAACGAGCGATCCAAGACTCTGTTTCTATAACTTTGAACTTTGGTTTTAGGTGAGTACTCTGACATTCCTTGTGTGTTTTAATTATATTATATTATGCAAACTATATATATTTTGTGAACAGCTTTTATTCTCAAAATTCATCTGATACCGATGATTGATTCCTTGTGATATGTTTATATTTGTTCGTATAGACATACCGATTAAAAAGAGTTTTGAAAATGATATTGAATATGGGAAATAATATTCGGCCTAAGGGACCTCTCTTACGGACTGACCTTCCCAGCTGGGTTATCGCTGGTGTGCCCTAAATAAGGCGTTTTGACGAACAAGTTCGATTGACCCTCAGCTACCGGGGAATAATTCGGTAGACGAATACGGTATTAGAGTGTACTTGGCCATTAAAATGATATGATTAAAGAAAAAGTTATTTCCTTTAATTTATCACATCCGTTATATTCTGAGCTATTCATTTCTACATACTGTCATTCACATATAAATATTTTACTACAAATTCCTGTCCATATATGTTTATGCTTTCTGTTGTAAATTGAATAGGTATCAATTTTATGAAAAACCAAGGAATGTCTAGAGATTAAACCTCACTCAGCTTTTAGCTGATGTTGTATAACTAACCATTTTTTAGGAAATAAGTAGGCTTGGAGGGAACGTAAAAAGACTATATGGAAGATTTAGCTTTTAGAGATTTTTTTGTTATTTTAAGTAAAAAGTTTGTTATATCATATAGAGCATGTTTGGCTCTCTTGTAATAAGTTTTAAATTTCATTTTAAGTTGTAACTCGTTGTTACTTGTAATATAAATGAAGTTTCCTTTTATAAACCTCTGATGACGTAATTCCTTTAACTTCAGTATTTTACGATTCATAACCATGTAATTGTATTTTTGTTGCATTTAATTAAGGAAACAATTTAAGTCAAAATAATTGTTGCCTTGGTGGCATGTCAAGATACCCGTTCCCCACTACTATTTTGGGGCGGGGTCATGACAATTGGTCTGTAATACCCCTGCATATTTATTCTCCATACAAGAGTTCTTCCTTTTATGTGAGCTCCACATGATCCTTTATGGATTTCCTCTATCAGGTCTTTAACTTCTGCTAGGTGAACAAACCTTTTCAAATCGGCTATCAAGCCTCTCTTGTACAGAATTCCATTATTCAAAACATATCGGGAAACCTTATACTTTAATCACCTTATACTTTAATCTTTTGGCTACAAGTAGGTTGACTGGTAAAGTACCTTCTTCAATATAAGCCCTAATGGGGTCCATCCAGGATGGTCCCATATCCAAGGCGATAAAATTCACCATCAAGTCTTCATCAATACTTCTACTTGCAAGTACTTCAATGGGGATTATTCTTTATTCCTTGGTATGCGTAGCTGAGGCTAACTCAGTAAGTGCATTTGCCCATGCATTCTCCAGTCTTAGTATTCTGATCACTTGAACAACTGTTAAACTGGATAAAATCTTCATACCCTTAGCTAAATACCTTTAAATGAACTCCCCTTTTGCTGCATAAAGACTTAGTATCTGGTTTACAACTAGATGGGAATCACTAAACACTACAACTTGCTTTACATTCAATGATTTAGCTAAGTTAAGGCCAACAATCACAGCTTCGTACTGAACTTCATTATAGGAAGCTTAGAATTGGAAATGCAAAGAATATTCTATGTCTATCTCATCTGGATGTTGAGAATAATTCTAGATCCACAACCTATTGCACATGAGGATTCATCGACATATAAATTCTATATAGGGATATTTTCATTAAACGCTTGGTCTGATAAAATTCCTTGGTGAAATATCTTATCCTTCCTTTCTTCATACATCTTCTGCACCTCTTGCACTTTACCAGGAGATTACGGTTGATCGGTGGCCATCCTTTCTTAAAATTTTGTTGCTGGGAGTTGCTCGGGGATATTTTCAGTTTATCCTCCAACATCCTAAAGTTTCTTTGCATTATACCCCTGTTGATCGGAGACATCTGGGTAGGTAAATTCAGCAATGAAATCTACCACTGCTTGTCCTTTAAGAGAGGATCATGGCTCATAGACAATGTCGTACTCCCTTAATTCCGCTGCCTAGTACATCAATCTTCCCGACTTTTCTAGCTTATATAAAGCTCGTCTGAGTGGTATGTCAGTATATACCACTATTATATAGGCTTAAAAATATGGTTTCATCCTCATGCTCTCTTCAATCAACGCCAATGCTAACTTCTCCAATTTTGGATACCTAATCTCCGCTCCCCTGAATGCCTTGATCGTATAATAAACTGGCTTTTGCACTCCAGCTTCTATTCTTATCAAAGATGAACTAACTGCACTTTCTGAAATAGCTAAGTATAAGTATAATTTTTCTCCCATTACTGGCGTGAACAATTAAGGAGGTGTCCTCAAGTATTTCTTCAACTCTCAGAATGCCTTCTCATATTCTTCATCACACTCAAAGGTCTTTTTGAGCACCTTAAAGAATGAAAGACATCTATTAGTTACTCGGGAGACAAATCGATTGAGAGTTGTAACACGCCCAGTAAGGCTCTGTACTTCTTTCTTGGTGGTTGGAGTTTGTAACTCCAACAAGGCTTTCATTTTGTCGGGATTTCTTCAATACCTCTTTGATTCACAATGTACTTGAGGAACATGCCTTCTTGTACGCCAAAAATGTACTTGGTTGGGTTCAAGTTTATTTGGTACTTTTCCAACTGATCAAATGTTTGGCTCAAATCAGCTATATGGTCTACAACTTTTTTGCTTTTGGTCAACATGTCGTCGACGTACACCTCCATATTTCTGCCAATCTGCTCCATAAAGACCTTTTTCATCTATCACTGATATGTAGCACCTGCATTTTTAAGACCAAAAGGTATAACATTGTAACAATATGTTCCTCATGGGGTAATGAAAGAGGTACTTTCCCTATCTTATGGTTTCATTTTAATTTGATTATAGTCAGAATAGGCATTTATGAAGCTCAACAGCTCATGCCCTGAAGTTGCATATACTAGCTGATCTGTTCTGGGCAGAGGAAAATGATCTCTTGGGCAAACTTTATTCAGGTCTGTGAAGTACACACACATTCTCCATTTATTCTTCTTCTTCTTCTTAACCACCACGACATTAGCCAACTAATCAAAATATTTCATGTCTTCGATGAAAGAAGCTTTTTGTAACTTTTCCACTTCTTCTTGAATAACTTGATTCTTCTACGGACTGAAAACTCTTCTTCTTTGCTTTACTGGTTTAATATCCTTGTTGACATTGGCTCGTGACATAAGAAAGATGGGTCTATCCCCGGCATATGCTCATGGCTCCAAGAAAACACTTTTTTTCTATGTTTTAAAAATTCCACTAGCTTTTGCTTCAATACTAGATCAAGTGAAGCACCAATCTGAGTTGTTCTTTTTGGTTTCTCGTCATCCAGAATAACGCTTTATGTTGCCTCCATGACCTGGCCTTTAACGAGTTCCGTTTCATCTCTTAGGTCTAAGGTTTTAATTTTAGACTCATCATATTCATCCACTTGATAAGTGGTAGTTTTATTCCTAGCATTCTCCAATTCTTCTTGCTCGGTGGATGAGTAGTAAAATTCTCGAGCTATTTTTTAATCTCCCTTCACAATTCTAACCCCAAAATTGGTCGAGAACTTTAAAAAATGATGTACAGTGGATGGAACTACTTCAAACTTTTTCAAGCCTACTCTCCCCATGATTATGTTATAGGCTGACTGGATAATTTTATCCATCATGAAGAAACGCGCCTTCTCTGAACTGCAAGCAGGCCATGTACCAATCAACATGTCTAACTTTAACGTTCTAAGTGGAAAAACTTTTTCTTTAGAGAACCCAATGAGGGGCCTATGATACGGCTCCAACTAACCAAGCTTTAAGTTCAAACTATTAAAACAAGGGTAGAACATGATGTCTGTCGAGCTACCATTATCTACCAGCACTCTTGAAATAATTACATCCTTCATCCTCATTTTGATCACTAGAGGATCATCATGAGGATACAAAACACCTTCCAGGACAGTTTTAGAAAAACCAATGACCCTCTTATCTTTATTAACATTTCTCGGGTGATCTTTTTCTGCCAGATTTATTCAGTGTATATAGGAACAAGCTTGAGCCTCATTAAGGTAAGATTTTCTGGCCAATTCAGTTCCTCCTTGTTCTTGATTTCCTCCAGAACGTGGTTTATATCCACCTTCAAGGGAGTATAATTTGTATACTTCCACAAGTATTCTAACGTTTCCTTAAATTTCGAGTGCTTCCTCCCACTGTTATGCTTGTGATCTTTCCTCTCTGACTTTCCTTCAGTTTTAGCTTCTGCCTTTTAACTCGGCATTCTTTTTTGCAGCCATTGCCTCCTTGGTATTCATAATTTTAGCTGCTTTAGCCATCAATTCAGCCATGGATTTGGGGGGATCCTTGGCTAAAGTGTAATACAGCTTGTCTGGCAAAAGACCACTCATGAGAGCTGTAATGGTTGTACTTTCCTCATAGTCTATGACCTCCAGTTTCTCATTGTTAAAATGAGTGATATAATCCATGGTACTTTCTCCTGCCTTTTGTCTAACACTCAACAGATGTAATACCCTTTTAACTGGCTTTGCAACAAAACATAAATTTCCTATAAGGAGCTCTGGCAGTTGATGGAAGGTCACAACCTTCCCCCGAGGAAGGCAGTTGTACCATATCTGAGCAGATCCAGTAATGGTTCCTGATAATATCTAGGACTGCATAGATATCTACTGCATCTTAGTACTTCTCTATGTGGAGAACATAATAGATTTTTCCATCGTACTTAGGTGTGACCACAGGAGCCTTAAACTTTGATGGTGTGGGAAAGTCCATGATTGCTTATACAAATGATGATCCTTTGATAAATGTTATTTGGAGAGGGTTTTTGGCCTTAACCATTTCCCCTAACCTTTCTTCTAATCTCTGAATAGATCCCTACCATGGATCATTGCCAGCCTCTAATTTGTTTACGTTCGCATGAGCAACAGATCACGCAGAATTATCCTCTTGGGATCTTTCTGTACGAGCTGCAGGCCTGTGATTGGGATGTGATTGGGCTAAGCCTTCCCTTAAATAATCTGGTCGTTGAAAATTTCTTGACACAATCCGAAGAGGATTTCTATTGCTCCTCGGGCCCAAAAGATCGAAGGGTGAAACTCTTCTCAACCTTTCCAGGGAACTTGTTTGTTCTGGTATCAGAATGACATTTTCTTGAGAATCCAAAATTCTTATAGGAGAAGTTAAACCAGGGTAATAGGATGAATCACTTGAATTCTCGGTATGACGGAGTTCAGTGCATCTGGAGCATGAAGATGGTGGACGCATGCTTCTATGAGTGCTTCATTGTCCTGACTGGGTAGATGCTCCAATTTGAACAGTTTGAATGAACTGTCGCTGGGTTTCTAGCATAGTTTTTTGTCCCCTGGCTAAATTTTACAGGATCCCTGTGATATCGTTTCCATTTGGAGGAGCAGAAGGGTTTGGAGGATTCCCGTTATTGTTCCTGTTGTTATATTCTAAGATATCCGCCATGTGCAATAAGTTTTTAGTGAAAAACTCTACATATAGTCTTATCCATAGACAGCACCAATCTGTTGATGTAAAAAACTAGATTCGATCTAATTAATTAATCACAGATAAATATGAGTAAAGAAATAATACAAAATATTTTTAAAGTGGTTCAGCCTTAATGAAATGGCCTTCGTCCACTATCTTGTATTACTGGGTGTCTTATCGCAATCTCAATTTTGTTTGCTTATGGTAGCTTACCCTGCCATGAGGGTATTACAATGTATTTATAGCCCTTGGGCTATTAGTGTGAATATATAATACACCGTTATTAAATAGGCATATACATCAGTACATGGTAAGGAATAATCATTGAATCTGTCTTGGTCGTTTAATCTTCCTAACAAGTTGCTCGGTATGCTGAGCAGCTTAGTACGTTGAGTAGCTCTGTACTCTAATTATCTCGGTACATGTTCTTATGCCATACTAGATGACACATGTCTTTACATAATTGGTCTATGTCAGATGACTGATTTTTGTATCAACACAAAGGCTCCAAGGGCACCGGAGCGCTCAAAGTCTTGAGCAAGTGCCAAGTATAAATATAAGGTGTGATAGTTTAGCACCTAAGTATTTAAGGGCACTGGAGTCCTCACAGTCTTGAGAAAGTGCCAAGTATAAATATAAGGTGTGACAGTTTAGCACTTAAGGCTTTAAGGGCACCGGAGCGCTCACAGTCTTGAGCAAGTGCCAAGTATAAATATAAGGTATGGCAGTTTAGCACCTAAGACTCCAAGGACACCGGAGCGCTCACAATCTTGAGAAAGTGCCAAGTATAAATATAAGATGGGACAGGTTAGCACATGAGACTCCAAGGGCACAGGAGCGCTCATAGTCTTAAGCAAGTGCCAAGTATAAATATGAGGTGCGACATTTTAGCACCTAAGGCTCTAAGGGCACCGGAGGGATCACAATTTTGAGCAAGTGTCAAGTATAAATATAAGGTGCGATTTTTTGGCACCAAGTATCCAAGGGAATCGGAGTGCTCACAGTATTGATAAAGTGCCAAATATAATGAGCGATAGTTTAACACTTAAAGCTCCAAGGGCACCGGAGTGCTTACAGCCTTGAGCAACTGCCAAGTATAAAGAAAAGGGACGACTGTTTAGTACCTCATGCTCTAAGGGCATAGGAGCACTCATAGTATTGAGCAAATTCCAAGCATAAATGAAAGGTACGACAGTTTAGTACCTCAGGATCTAAGGGCATAGGAGGGATCACATTATTGAGCAAATGTTAAGTGTAAATAAAAGGTATGACAGTTTAGTACCACATTCTCTAAGGGCACTGGAGCACCCATACCATTAACCTTTATTCTGCTCAAAGGGGGGGGGGGGGATAATGGTTAGAAGTACTTAAGACAGTGAACAAAGAGTGATATATTTATTATCAAATTTCGTGCACAAGTCTCTTGACACTACAAGACACTTCTGCACGAGGGGTGGGGGTAATATTCAGAAGTCCTCAAGCCAGTGAAAGAGTGAAATATTGATTATGATATTTCGTGCACAAGTCTCTAGACACTATAAGACACTCCTGCACGAGGAGGCTAATATTGAGAAGTCCTCAAGCCAGTGAACAAAAAGTAAGCGTGCAGATTCACTTATAGTGGCTCCACCTACCCAAGATTACTAGTTTGACATAAAATATTCCAGAGCGAGGGGATCCACTTAGAGTGCTCCACCTACCCAAGCTTGAAATATTGACAGAAAATAACCTAGGGAGAGGGGATCCACCTTGAGTGACCCCTCTTCCCAAGCTTGATTCTACAGAAAATGACTCAGGGTGAGGGTTCCACCATGAGTGGTACCCTCTTCCAAGATCAATACAAGAAATAGCTTATGGCAAGGGGGTCCACTTTGAGTGGTCCCTCTGCTAAGACTTACACAAGTAACAGTTTTAGGATAAGGGAGTCCACTAAAAATGTCTCCTCAGTCAAGATTATAATAAGCAATAGTTTATTCCGAAGGAGTCCACCACGAGTGGCCCCTCGACTAAGAGCAATGTTACAAAACAACGGGTGATTAGGGGGCCCACCACGAGTGGCCCCTCAGCTACAATCAAAGGCATGAACAGTTTATGGCGAGGGAGTTGACTTCGAGTGACCCCTTTTGCCAAAGGGAAATACCAAGAGAAAAACCTAGGGAGAGGGAGTCCAAGATCAGTGACCCATATGCCAAAGACAAACATAGAAACGAGAGGGTCTACCCCCCTCTCACTACATAAACTGAAAACAAGTTAAAATGAGTTAGAGCGAGGGGAATCGCCTAGAGTGGCCCATCTACCCAAAATCAATGCAAAAAACAATAATGACTAAGGATGAGGGGGTCCACCACTAAGGACCCCTCAGTTACTCGAAATTGAATAGTGTAATGAGGTTAAGGCATAAAACTTTTGCATTCCAAGATGAAGTGATTGTTTCATACAAAGCCCTTTCGTCTGCCCAACACAAAGATTTTTGTATGATGGGACTAATGTAGAGGGGTGTCCAACTGCTATTCTATAATAGACAAGGGCGAGTGATCCCAACTAGAGGGGCTCCAACTACCCAAGTTAGCAAGAAAATATTTAGAGCAAGGGGATCCACCTTGAGTGTCCCTATGACGTAGTGTAAAACCTGGACGAGGGGACTCATAATGAGCAACCCCTCTACCCAATATAGAAGGCCACTGACAAAGGCCAAGGATGAGGGGCTCACTATGAGCAATCCCTCTAAACAAGATAGAAAGCCACATAATAAAGGCCAAGGATGATGGGGCTCACTTTGAGTAGCCCCTCTACCCAAGATAAAAGGCCACAGAAAAAGTCCAAGGACGATGGACTCACCGCGAGCAACCCTTCTACCCAAGAGAGAAGGCCACAAAATAAGGCCAAGGACAAGGGGCTCACCCCCCCCTTCTACTCAAGATAGAAGGCCACAAAACAAAGGCCAAGGATTAGGGGGATCACTTTGAGAAACCCCTCTACCCAAGATAGAAGGCCATAGAAAAAGGCCAAGGAGGAGGGGCTCACCATGAGAAACCCCTCTAAACAGGATAAAAGGTCAAATAAGAAGGCCAAGAACGAGGGGCTCACTATGAGTAACCCTTCTAAACAAGATAGAATGCCACAGAAAAAGGCTAATGATGATGGGCTCATCGCGAGCAACCCTTCTGCCCAAGTTAATACCCAGATAAGGAGGTCCAACATAAGTAGACTCATCTACAAAACCTGGGATGAGGTGACAAAGCATTTAATGACCCGAGGGGAATAATGAAGGAACCCTAGGGTCCCTCAAAACTGAAAATTGAATTTATGGTGTACAAAGCCTTTTTATCTTCCCAACACAAAAGACTTTGCACAAGGGGCTAATGTAAAAGGGTATTCCAAGATTGACCACTATATTTTAGGACGAGGGTCCCTCAAAGACGACCCCCCTTCAGCTTACAGAAAATATGAGGTTGAGGAACACCCAAAATTCATATTAGTTGAGGAACCCCTAGGTCCCTTGACCTCAGAAAATCCATATTGGTGAAGGAACCCTAGGGCCCCTCAGTCGCAGAAAATCCATATTGGTGAAGGAACCCCCATAGGGTCCCTCTACGATAGAAATTCATATTGAGAAGGAATCCCAGGGTCCCAACATAAATTTATATTAAGAAGGAACCCCACCTAGGGTCCCGATAGAAATTCATATTGAGAAGGAACCCCCAGGGTACCCTGGTAGAAATTCATATTGAGAAGGAACCCCACCCAGGGTCCCGAAAAAAAATTATATTGAAAAGGAACCCTAGTATCTCGGTAGAAATTCATATTGAGAAGGAATCCCACCCGGGGTCCCCACAGAAATTCATATTGATAAGGAACCCCCAGGGTACCGGAAGAAATTCATATTGAGAAAGAACACCACCCAGGATCTCAACAGAAATTCATATTGAGAAGGAACCCTCGACATAAATTCGTATTAAGAAGGACCCCCTATGGCCCCCTTACCGCAAAAAATGCATAATTGGTGAAAGTTCACCTAAGATACCTCGACCGCAGATAATCCATATTGGTGTGGGAACCTAGGACCCTGATCGCAGAAAATGCATAAATAGTGAAAGAGCATCCAAGGTCCCTCGATCGCAGAGAATTCATATTGGTGAGGGAACCTAGGCCCCCTAACCGCAGAAAATGCATAATTTATGAAAGTGCACCCAAGGTCCCTCGACCGTGAAGAATTCATATTGGTGTGGGAACCTAGTCCCTCTAGCCGCAGAAAATGCATAATTGATGAAAGTGCAGCCAAGGTCCCTCGACTGGAGAGAATTCATATTGGTGTGGGAACCTAGGCCCCCTGACCGCAGAAAATGCATAATTGGTGAAAGAGAATACAAGGTCCTTTACCGCAGAGAATTCATATTGGTGCGAGAACCTAGGCCCCCTGATCGCAGAAAATACTTAATCAGTGAAAGAGCACTCAGGTCCCTCCAATACATAAAACCTATATTGGTAAAGGAACCTCGAGGGTTCCTAAACCAAAAACCGGGGTAGAGACACCGGGATGAGGGAGTGGCTACCATGAGCAACCCCTCATCATGAAAAGTCATTATTTTAAAGAACAACAATATTAACATTTTGCTTTCTTGTACATGTAGCCTAGTTGAGCAGGCAAGGCTCAAATAGACCATTTGGGATCTCTTGGGAGTTTTGGATTGGTGGCTGAGGAACAAGGTTTGTTGGGCAAGCTCAACCACTTAGCACTTTAGGTTTGAGAGAATACTAGTAGAAAGACCCCACGAGCCACTCAAGACCACACACATCTCACAGTTAGTCGCAAGTGAAGTGAGGAGTCGAAGGGATGCCCATAAGAAATAAGCTTTTACGAAATGATCCTCTTAGAAGAGAGGTCCCACGAGGCCCCTCTCAAGCAAAAATGATTTTAGAGGAGATGGGTCCTCAGGATCCTTCCCCTCAAGATTGACAGTTTTAGATAAGGAGGTCCTCAAGGCTTCCTCTCTCAAGTTTTCAAAGTTTGTACCAAAATTTATTGTTTCAAAAGATATTTATCAAATCAGATATTTCATCTCCATTAGGAGACATATTTGCTTTTTGACTTTTGTTGGCATTAGGTAGCATTTGTCTGAGGGGACAGACTGCTACACACAGGTAGGGACAAATGGTACACTTCAGACCTTGTCTCTCACCTACCCTCTCAATTTTGGCGCCCAAAGGTGCCAACTTAGCTGTAGTGCCCAAGTATAAATAAGACCCCTAGAAAGGGTCAAAAGAGATAGAAAAACTCAATAGAAAAGTTACTCTGTTAAAATCACACTAAAACCTATGCTCTCTCTCTCTAAGTGCCGAGTGCTTTGTTCTTTCACTCCCCACTGATAGCCATCACTATCAGGAGTTCCTCTTGAGAAAATTACTATCGTTGTTGTGGAAGTTCATCTTCTTGCAGGGAGGGAGTTCCAACTTGAGCTCCATTTTTACTAAAAGGATAAGGTTTCATCAGAATCTTCTTCAGAAGATCTTGAGAACCTTGCAGACAACGTCCATTGGAGTTGGTCATGCCTCACCTTTTCCAGTTATTCATAGACCCCAGTCTCACTACCCTCTTATAATCACTATGTACTAATTGCAACAAAGATGTAGTTTTTTCTATTTTTGGAAAAGGTAATCTTGTTATTTTTGTTTGCATGCATATTTTATATTTTTCATTCATATCATTCTCATATTTAGGAATTAAATTTAAATTAACCATAAAATGCATTTTCTTTGTATTAACATGTCCCAAACAACTATGCCATAATGAAAGACAATCAACGATATAAGTAGAAGAATCTTTTAATTGATGTTGAGCTTAAACATGCCCTCATACAAATAACCTTAGCCTACAAAGGTACCATTTTTTTTCAGAATGAATTTATCCGACTTAAATACAAGTTTATAGCCAAATTTGTTAAGAAGAATTCTAGAACTAAAAATTTCCTAACATCGCGAACATAAAAGACATTGGCGAGACTAAGGATTTTTTTGGAAGTGAATTCGAGATGCACTATACATTAGCCTTTAATCACAGTATTTGAAGAATTTACCATATAGAGAACATCTCCTTCCACTGTTTCATAGGCAGAGAACAAGCTTTTGTCCTTACATACATACCTTGTGGCACCAGAGTCAATCCACTAAGAGTTATCTTCTCCAATCATATTGGCCTCGAATATCATAACAACAAATTTTTTCTTTGTATCTAATGACCCTTCTTTTTCCTTTAGTTTCTTGAACTCACGACAATCCTTCTTGAAGTGACCTGGTTTATTGTAGTGAAAACAATTGTCTTTCTTCTTTTTGTTTGCTTTATAATTATTTGAAAAATTCTTCCGCTTGTTATTCTTTCCATGATTGCCATATTTTTTCTCCTTTCTTTCCTCCACCATATGGAACTTAGATACATAATTTTTCTGTTCGTCTTTAGCATCTAGAATTCAAAACTCTTGTTCAATTCTTAAATGAGTTTCTCATTCTTGAAGTGAAAGATCTTCCTTTTTGTGCTTGAGTTCTTACTTATAATATTTCCATAAAGGAGGAAGTTCTTCAATTATGGCAGAAATAATTACATTATCATCCATATTTTAATTTTTAAGTTTGCAATGATTTAAGATGCACTGGATGTCATGAAATTGTTCTAGTACGGGCCTATTATCATGATTTTAAAACTTAAAAACTGATCAATAAGGAACTTCTTACTTGTAGCATCTTCCGTAAGATATTTGGTCTCCAATTTGTCCCATAAATCTTTCGTAGTCTTAACATTTTGGTACAAGTCGAACAGATTATCAGCAAGTGCATTGAGAATGTGGCCACAATAAATGTAACCATCGGTCTCCCATTTTGTTCATTTCCTTGTCTGTTCCACAATTTCATTTTCTTCTTCATTTGGGTTCTCTTGTGGCAAGACATACACAATCTTCAATGTTGTTAGAACAAAGTGAACATTTTTCTGCCAACGCAAAACACTACCACCATCAAAACGGTCCAACTTGACAAAGCCCTCAGTTATTGGTCGAAGTGATTTGGAAGAGTCTGTCATTTCTGGTGTTACTATGTTTAGATTGTTGAAAAATATGTAATCAAAGGCAGAAATAAAATTCTTTTATTAATCAAAATTCTGTCAACTTCAATACAATGATGTAACACTTCTTCAATACAACTCTGTTGAACTTCAAATAAATTCTAAAAAACTTCAAGGCGTGATGTCACTTTCTTAAATACAGTATTTTTCCCCACAAAGATAATTCGGTATACAAACGGGAATTAGTAAATTCGTACTCAAGATATAATGAAGGAATTGCACTGTCTACAAATTATATGTTTAAAGACAATCTTTGGATGTAGCAACGAAGAACAGGCATACAAGTTGTTATTATGTTTTAGTACACAAACAGAATAAGATAATTTTTATATCTCTTGAAAATGTATGTGTGAGAAATCTGAAACTGGGTTAATATAATTATGTGCAATTTCGAATTAGGCAACCTTTATTTTTAGGGAATGAAAGGCTTTATTCTCAAGAGTCATGACTATTATTAGCAGTCTTAATTAATTCCGAAATCGTATGACTATTTAATACTAACAGTCATAAGTCATTTCCGAACCAGTGCAACTAAACCGAACCGATTTTTTACAGGGACCAAAAAGTGACCACGATCCGACTCGGACGAATCCCGATAACCCGTTACCATTGCGGACACGCAAAGTGCAAAGTGTGTCACTAGCGCCTCTATAGCCCACTACCCTGCACGTGTGTGTAGGTGTACGGTCTCTCTTGAATAGCCCTCTTAAGTACTTGATGAAGTAACTCTTCATCATCCATTTCTATTAATTAAGTGCACACATTCTTTATATTTTTTCAATGTGGGACACGAAGGTTGCCCACTTCTTTTATAGCTTAGAGGGTTTCACTTAGCTTTGTTTATTTTTCAATGTGGAACTCTCTCCCTTTTATATTGACTTTGTTTTTCACTTTCCTCCACACACTTCTAACGTGGGACAAGCTTTCACACACTAAGCCTTTACTCACTTTTTTTTAAAATCTCTAATAGATCCCACTTGATTTTTCAGCCAAGTCCCTATCATCACCGAGCATATTCAACTGATTTGTCTTCCAATAGAGGAGAAAAATGATTTTCTTACTTGGCCTTAAAGTCCAAATGGGAACTTATCTTTTTAAAAAAGTTTTTGAAGTTATGAGATCCAAGACACCAGTCAATCGTAATTTCATTCATTTATGAAAAAAATTCGTTCAAATATGTGGAAACTCCTCAACGATAAACTAGTTGTGCAAGATATAATTCAGATCAAAAGTATTCACATTATGTCCAGGTGTTCGCTTAGTAAGAGTGTTAATGAATCTCTTTAACATCTTTTCCTCGATTGTCCTTTAGCTAAATCTATTTGGAATTGTTTATTTGGTATTTTTAAAAATCATTTGCAGTTGGATTCTATAAACTCTCTATGGAATTATGCTTTGACAAGTGCTTATTGTCCTCAAATTAAATGCTTATGGCTCGCTGATATCTTTGAGACATCAAACTATTTGAAGTCTTGAATTCTGATTGGTCAATGCCACTGACGCGGACCCATTTTTATAAATGATGTGCGTCCCCACTCATACTATTGATCAATCAGAATTCAAGACTTCAAATAATTTGATGTCTCAAAGACATACTTTTTTTCCATCAATTAGGACTTGTATTCATTACATAAAATCTTGGGTGGGATATGTTGGGGGAATTGTTGAAGGCTACATGTTTAATACTGTCTTTGACCTTGAAATTCCTTATTTTTTAAGGTTAACGGCAATCTTTAGAAAGGCTTCGAAAATTGTGGAACTTAGATTGCATCCCCCTCATGCAGGTTGGAGAAAGTTAAACACGAATTGTATGTCTGATTCAAATGCACTGATTGGTGGTGCATTTTGGAATTGCAGAGGGTTTATATGTGGTGCATTTTGTCTGAATATTGGCCAAAAAACAACCTTTTATGCTGAAATGTTAGTGGTTATCACAGGTATTGAGATGGCATGAATGTTCAAGTGGTTAAATATTTGGCTAGAAATTGATTCCCTCTTTGTGCTTACTTGTTTAATGGATGATAATTATATTCCCCCTTGGCTCCTCAAAGCTAGATGGACGAATAATAAGAGTCATATTGCACATATGTATTTTGTTGCATCTCATATTTTTAGAGAAGGAAATGAAGTGGATAATACTTTGTCCAAAATTATAGTTTTAAATGATGGTGGTGAGCTCCTGGTCAAATTCGAAGTCTTGTAGCTAAAGATATTTCTTCCTATCATTATAGATTCAACTAAATATGTCGAGGATTAATTCTTGTAAACCTTAATTTCTAGGTTAAAGAAATCCAGGGTTAGTTGAGTTTTTTGAGTCTTTGTTTTTATGGAATGACTTGGGTTGAATGTCCCACATTCTTTGTTTTGTGAGCCTTAAGTATCTAGATATAAAGATACATGACTATTTTTATTTCTTGATTACTTTGGAATGTCGGGTTTAAATGTATCCATTCTTTTTTGTTAGCCATGTCGAGGGCTTTTCTCCTCATTTTATTTTCTATTAAAATTTGTGGGTTTTTGTCCCTCTTGCAAAAAAAAAAAAAACTATTAAATAATTAAAAAAACTAAAAAGAAATAAAGTAAAAAACAAAAAATACAGAAAAAACATAAAAAATCATAAATTATAGAAAATATAACTTTTATTAAACTTTTTTTTATGAAAACTATATTTTTTAAAAACTTTATTTTTCATATATTTTAAAAACTGTGTCTTATAAATTAAAAAAATTGTATTTCTTATAATAAAAAAACTATTATTTTTTACAATAAAATTGTATTGTTTATAAAACTATATTTTAATGAAACATTTATGCCACAAAATTAACGTTATTTATTTTGAAAATGAAAGTTTTTTTATTAAAAAATTGTGGACATTAAATCGATTTTTTTGAAAAAAAATTGGATGTTATTTTTAAAATTATAATTTTATAAAAAAAAATTAAAAAATACAGTTTTATAAAAAAATTAGAGTTTTTTTAAAAAAATAAAATTTTAAAGAATTAAGTTTTTATAAAAAAGTACAATTTTTTAAAAATAATTTTCTATAAAAATACAATTTTTAAAAAATAAAGTTTTATCATAAATAAAAAGTTGTTTTTTTACAATTTAAGATTTTATAAATTTTCTGAATTTTCTATTTAATATGCTTTTTTCTTTATTTCTTTTTAAGAGTTTTTGTTTTTTCAATTATTTAATAGGTTTTGACACATGTCATGGTATAATTAGACATTTTAAACAACTAATGATTCGAAGTGCCAAATAAGATGCCATGCTAAATTTTTGTTAAATTCTGTAACGGATGATTAACGATTGTCCAAATTTATTTAAAATCGAACCATCATGCTTAACATGTGTATGTGGCCCAAGCCTGTTTGATAGCTTGAAAATTTTGTAATGACAAAATGTTTCTTGGAATATTTTTCTTACCCCATTCCAAAGAAAATTTTGCTACGACAAATCATCAAGGCATACATTAACTAGTGATATTTTAGTATAAGTTGATAATTTTTTAAAAGTAAATAAAGGCTATCAGATTTGTAAAAAAATTGTAAATTCCAAAGATTCTCTATTTATCATATCAGAATTTACAATTACTGGCTATCGAATAGACCCTTATTGATCTTTTCAATTCTAATACATAGAGATTAAGGAATCATTTAACATAATACAACGTATCATTTTAGAGTAAAATTACAGGTGAGATTTCTAATAAACAACTTGTAACGATCATTCTGAAATAATTTAGTAAAGAGGTACAGATCCAGCACGTAAAGCCGAATGTTGAATGGAAGGTGCTTCTTAGGTTTAAGTCAAGGATAAGAAACGGTGTAGGACAAATGAGGCCAAGACAATTAGTTTTTGAAATGTACATACAATATAATACAATACAATGGAACAAAAAAGATGCTACACTCCAATCTGTCACCAGAAGATGAGGTGGAAGGGAAGAGGAATGAGATCCATCGAACTAGTTAAGAATTGGTATAAAGTGAAATTTGGTGTCATACAAAAGTAAGGTGCGGGCGTCCACTAGTACTCCAAATAAAAGAAGACGAGACTAACATGGGTGGTTGCCTCTTGGCCCACTCCACATTTTCTCAATTTCTGCCAGTGGAAACATATATACCTTCATAAACGGGATGGGATGGGGTCACCAATTGAAAGGTGGTTTGATTTAGTTCCTTTTTAAAAAGCGTTAGTTACCCACTTTTCAGTTAATTTATCGTCAAGTAACCACCATTATACTCTTGGTAATAATTTTTCACACTACCAAGATTGTTCCACAATATTCATCATATATGATTTGACTAAAGATGAATAAAAACCATCATAGTTTATGACATTAAAGATAGGTTTGGGGCTAGGGAATGCAAAATTGAATTCCATGGCGGTTCAAAATTTCACCTGTCCACAAATAAACCCAAGGTGCAAAGTCAGATGAGGGGGATACCACACGAGTAGGTCCTTAAATAGTTTTGATCAAATGAACCCAGCAGTGCGAGGGAGTGCCATGCGAGTGGGCCCAAAAGCAGAGCAGACCAAAATTGCCATTTAAGGAGAAGGGCCATAACGAGTAGGTTCTAGATAAAAGAGAGCCAAAATAGAATATTTGATGAGAGGGTGCCACAACGATTGGGACAAGACCAAAGTAAACAAAAGTAAGCCAAAACAGGTCATTTAATGAGAGGGTGCCACAACGAGTGGACCCAAGACCGAACGAGAGACACCTGATTAAATAAGTCTCAAGGCTAGCGAGGGGGTCCTCAATGAGAAACCCTAAGACAAGAAATAAAGTATGCAAGCAAACCCAAAGGATTGAGGGGATGCTATGTGAACAATCAAGTAATTATAAACTTATTTGTACAATTGGAATATTTACTAACAATGTTACTTTCTTACAAAGGTAGTCTTATTCGAGCGAGCAGGGCTCGAACAGGCGAGTTGGGATCTCTAGGGAGTTTTGGTTTGATGGCTGAGAGGTAAGTTTTGTTGGGCAAGCTAATACCCAACCACTTCAATACCTTAGGAAATAGGGAATACTAATAGGAGGGACCTAAGAGGTCACTCATGTACTTACACAAACCACACTTAGTTAAATACGTGAGTAGCCAAGGTGCCGCTCACAAAGTATTATCAAAGTTATTATTAGCGAGTGGCCCCCAAGGCCACTTGCAAGCTATTAAAAGAATGTTTTTTAAGTTTCGTTTGAAAAGATATTTATCAAATCATGTTTTTTGTCACTATGCTTAACATATTTTCTTCTTGACTTTGGATTGTGCCAGATGTCGTCTGTCAGAGTGGACAGGCGATAAATCATAAAATAGGACAAAAAGTACATTTCAGATATTGCCTCAAAGGAATATCCTTCTGGCATGCACATGCCATATCAACTCTAATATTTTTTTATAAATAGAGCCCTTGGGCAAGGTCAAATCATATGAACATAAGTAGCACTGTTACTCTGTCAAAATACACCAAAAAGTATTATCTTCCCTACTCTCTCGGTAATATTTGAAATGCTTGTCTCTTCACTCCGCAAAACCATCACTTCCAAGTGATCCATTTTGTTAGTTTTTATTATTGTTGTAAAGTTATAGCTAATCATTATTTTCTTAGATAGCAATCATAGAAACTCCACTATTAGGCGAAATATATAGTTTTTATCTCTAGCTTCTCTTGAGACCTTATAAACCTTGGAGATAACTTCCATTGGAGTGGGTCATGCCTCAGTAGATCTGATTATTCATAGACCCTGGTACAACTACCCTCTCACATTTGGCGATTTCGCTGAGGAGGTATTCTCATTTCCATTGATAAAGAAGGATACAATGTTTCAATGCAGCTAGTTTTTGAAGATTCTCTAACTGGTAATGGAGTTCAGACTGATCAAACCACCAGTGAGGAGATCATGGTGATCGGAGCAAGGGGTCTTATCCCCTCAAGGAGGACAGACCAGTGCCGTAGTCGTTACCACTAAGTGGGATGAATTTGATGAACATGTTCTTTGGATTTCTGAAGCAACACAATGTGGATATCGATAGTTTTATCCAGACTTGCGTGATGCCTGTGATGGCGCCTATAGGAGGAACAACAACAACAAGACGGAGGATGTGATTCCACCATGAAAGACTGTGAGGAAGCCGGTGGAAACGCGGGTAATCTCACCAGTAGTAAAGAAGGTTGGTACATATGAGTCACCCTCCAAGGTTATTACCATGAGGGAGGTGAAAAAACTATTTTCCTCTCAAAGGGAGTCACCCCACATGTATAAGGAGATGAAGAACCCCTACCTAGAAAGCATCAATGAAAAACCATATCCAGAAGGGTATGTTACTCCTAAGTTCATAGAATTCAATGAGAAGAGTGAAAACCCTATAGAGCATGTGAAAAGGTTTGTGGAATACCTAGGTGTGAATGGAAGTGACAAAGAGTTGAAGCTAGCAGAGTTTTTAAAAACACTCACTGGAAAGGTGTACACATGGTACTCCAACTTAACTCCAAATAACATCCCCGCCTCGGAAAAAATTCACAGATAATTTTTGCAAAAGTTCTTTTTGGCAAATGATGAATTCAGTCTAAGGCATCTTGCACAGAGGTCAAAAGTCTGGTAAGGAGTTGATACACTACATCAAATTCTTCAGAGATAGAGCGTTGGATGTTCACTAAGATGTAGAAGAGGCTAGATTGTTGCAAATTTGTATTGAGGGGCTGTTGGAGGAATACAAGATCCATTGGGTCAACGAAACCTGAGATGGTACTTTTAGGGAGTTTACTCGAGTAGACATTAATATTTTCATAATCATCAAACCCAGGCCCCAAGGGTGGAGAGCACAAGTGCCTTTGACAACAGGAAGATTTCAAGTTTCTAGACGACAGGCTGTTAACTATATTGATGGGAGCTCCAAAGGCAAGAAATGGGTACAACGGTTCAAGAACAAAAATGTTATGGAAAAAAATATATTTCGAGATGGTGTCCCACCACTGTTGCCTTGCAGCGTAGCAGAGGCCATAGATTGTTATCACACATTAGTATGCGAGGGGATGGCAGGTCCTCCCCACTCTAATGGACATATACCAATAGCAACGGAGAAAGAGGATGCAAAGTTTTATGAGTTACACCAGAGTCTCCAATATGCTACCAAATATTACTACTATTTGCGAAGAATAATTGGCGAGTAGGTGACCAATGGAACTTTGAAAATTCCACCAATAGATGCTAATGAAAATTCTTTTCCAACTCACCACTATGGTAAAATAAATATGGTGGTGGCATATGATGAAGAAGGAGACAATGAACTTGAAGAATGGTAGAGCAATGAAAGAGCATGTGAAAAATGGTTAGCTAATTTGACTAGGTAAGAATAAGAATATGAGTGGGGAAAGTGGGTAAGTACTCTAGGAGGAAGAGTGGATATAGTCCCCGCTCTAGATGAAGGGGGGCGTTAAAAGCTGAATATGTGTGCAATGCATAAATATATGAAGTTGAACTTGATTCAGAATGTGCAAATATCGCGAGGAGCCTAAAATTCAAATGGTTCTTCGATTGGATCAGAGTAAAGCATGATACCCAAACATTAATCACCCAGAAGATCCTAGAAGAAGTCCAGTAGTGAGGGGATCCCTCTCTTAATTGGCATGGTCCTATAGGGAGGATGATTAAAAGATACATGTCTGAAGTAGTGTTCTCAAAGGCAGACAAGAAGATACCCTACTTGCACAATCGTCCTTTATATGTCACAACCCTAATGAATGGAATTAGATTTTCAAGGGAACTTTTGGATGGGGGAGCATCTATTGAGATTATGTCCATCAGTACCTTGTATGAGACTGGTATTTTCCAAGGGAAGGTTGTGCTAGTGCCACTTGTGATCTCCGACATTGATAGCGCGGGGATGCCGACGTTCGAATATGTAATGTGGGGATCAAGTTGGTAAATTTTACATCCCACATCAAGTTTCACATCATCAATGCAACACCAGCTACCAACCCTTGATAGGGCGAGTGTGAATTTACACGCTCGTTATTATAGCATCGACATTCCACCAATACGCGAAAGCAAATATTTATGGGAAAGAGACTGTGATCAAAGCTACTGAAAGACCATTCTCAGTAAAATAGGCCCAATTGGTGGATGCAATGTTTAATATTGAGTTAGAAGAAGAGAGAAGGAATTTGATTATGGGTTAGAGAAACCCCATGTGGCTAAGGAGGGTGTCTAGCTCAAGAAATCAGTGCATGAGAGATTGGGCCAGCGAGTGGCTCCTTTTGAAGGAAAAGGGAAAGGAAAGATGAAATTTGAAGATAAGGTAAGGCCACCAAAGACTTGCAAGAAATCTCTTTTTCCTGATGGGAAAGTTATCTAGTGATTATAACAGTCTGCGTGGGTGGAATTTTGGGTCAAAAGCATCGATTCGGCACCCAAATGTTTTGTAATTGATGAGTTCCATACAGTTAAGCAAGTAGAGGAGATATAAGAAGCTCTAGAATGTATTCAAGATGGGCCACGAGAAAATTTTCAGGAGTTGGAAGAAATAAATATGGGAATAGATGGGGGTGACGAGCATTCCATCTTTATTTAAAAGGGTTTGAGTCCCAAGCAGCGAGAAGAGATTATTTGCTTGATAAAAGAATTCATAGATGTGTTTGAATGGAAATACACGAAGATGCCTAGGATAGATACGAAAGTGACCTCCCATAAGCTGAACGTTTTGCCAAATGCTTTGTAAGTGAGATAAGACACTCAGAGTTACAAAGTTGACCTGCACTTGAAGATCAAAGGAGAGGTTAAAAAGTGACCCACAATGAGATTAATCAAACCTATCCATCACCCAATATGGATTTAAAGTATTGTTCCTATAGCAAACAAGGACAAGAATCAGATACGGGTCTGTGTGCTTGCCCAAAGAATGAATTCCTATTCCCTAGCATTAATGGTCAGGTAGATGCTATAGCTAGGCATGAAATGTATAGTTTCATGGATGGATATGTGGGTTATAATCCTATTATAATGGATTCGAAAGATACAGAAAAGACCACTTTCAGAATGCCTTTGGGAAATTTCCATGATACATTCATGCCCTTTGGATTGAAAAATATAGGTGCCACCTACTAGCATACAATGATGGTAATATTTCATGACATATTGGAATTTTACGTGGATGACTTGGTGGTAAAATCCAAGAAGGAAAACAATCGTATGCAGGATCTAAGGAGGGTCTTTGAGAGGTGTCGAAATTACAAGATGAGGATGAAGCCCTCTAAGTGAGCTTTTGGGGTAACTGTAGGAAATTTTGTAGGCTTTTTCATAAATAGGCAAGGGGTGTAAGTCAATGCGGAGAAATAGAAAGCCACTCTAATGATGCCACCATCGAAGAGCCAAAGATAACCCAAAAGCTTCTTGGGAAAAATCTCCTACTTGAGAAGGTTCATACCATCTTTAACGGAGGGTACTCACCCCTTTGCCCCTGTCATGAAAGAAAAATCCAAGTGGATTTCGGGGGAGGATCAGAAAAGAGAGTTTGAGAAGATAAAGTCAATATTAACTTCTCCCTTAACAATGGTACCACTGAAAGTAGGTATGCCCTTGCTAATTTATCAAACTTTAACTGAGAGATCTATAGGATCTTTTCTCGCCCAGGACAAGGCAGGAATATAGAGGCATGTTTACTATTTTTCATGAGTAATTTCAGGCACATAATCCAGATACACTAGTGTAGAGCATCATTGTTTGGTCATAGTTTTCGTTGCACAGAAGCTAAGATATTATCTACTCGCATTCATGGTGAACATTATCACCAAATGAGATCCTATAAAATATCTACTGGCACGAACCATCTAGTAGGTAGAGCAGCAATGAGATTCTTGATATTATCTTAATATGATTTAAAGTGTGTTTTCATGAAGGCTATCAGGAGCCAGGTAGTAGCTGATTTATTATTTTACTTCTCGAGCCAGATTTTTGAGCCTCCTAGTGAAGAATTGCTAGGTGAAAATATTCAAACTTGTCTAGTGGAGGAGATGGAAGAATGGAAGATCGAATTTGATGTCTCTTGTGCTTAAGGGACACTTGGGGATGGCATCATCCTCCCAAATGGAAAGAAAAAAGTCACTATTTCCCTCAAGATGGATTTTAAATGCTCTAATAATGAGGCAGAGTATGAGGCTCTCATACTTGGCTTGTTGGAGGCACTGAGGAGATACATTAGAGTGTTATGCATACGAGGGAATCTAATTTGGTTTTAAAGCTAGTTAATGGATAGTTCTCCCTCAAACATGCCAACCTAGCCCCATACAGGTCAATTATCCAAAGGTTATGTGGTCAATTTTTGAAAGTAAAGATAGAGAGGTACGCATGAAAAATGAACAAGCACCCAGACGTATTAGAAATGATAGCTAAGAATTTGGAGATAGAGGAGAAGGAGGCCACTATCACAGTTCGACGAAGGATAGTGCCAACAATAGTGAAGTCATTATTCCCAAGTGAGGAGTTAGAATATTATAGATGCCCATTCGTGAAATAACTAGAAATAAGAGAAGGTAAAATGAAGATCTCCAAGTTGGTCAACTACCACCTGACACTTTATTGCAAAATCCCAAGGGGATATATGATGAGATGTGTAGGGGATGAAGAACCAAAATAATGGCTGACAGCAATATAAGAGAGGAGTTACGAAGACGCTAACATTACCCTTTATCGACAGTTGTCGCGAGTGGGCTATTATTGTCCCATTATGAGCACATATGTTATTCATTTGCAGTAGGGATGCTTAAAGTTCCAGAGCCAGTTCGATCATCCAACTAAAGTTAACTTTGTAAAAAAAAATTAAAGATTGGACGAAGCCCTACATAGCATACCTCAAGAACGGAGAGCTGCCAACTGAAAGAGCAGACAAGATATACCTGAATGAAAGGGTTGCTCATTTCTACTTAAAGAGGGCAAACTCTATAGGAAAGGATATAATGAGAAGGCACTGCGATGTGTGTCTAGGGATATATAGAGAAGTTATTGAAAGAAGATCATGAACCTTCCCATATGGGCGGTGCTAAATTGTACGACTAGTTGATGACATTGGGGTATTTTTTGCCTGATAATGGAAGCTGATTCTATTAACTTCATGAAGAAGTGAAGAAGGTGCCAAGTGTATGATAACATAGTCTAAGCCCCCTTAGTGAGCTTATAGAGTTTATAAGCCCCAAACCCATTCCACACTTGGGCATTCGATCTGGTAGGCAAGATCAACATGTCTTCTCACATTAAGGCTTTTATCATTATTTCCATAGAGTTGTACACTAAATGGGAATAAGCGATCCCTTTGAGGAGGGTCAGTACTCAAGTAGTGACACAATTTACTAGAGAATGTATAATATTTAGGTTTGTCATTCCCAATGTTATTCTCACACATAATGGGAAATAGTTCATGTGCAAAGAGATGGGGATCCTAATAAATAAGTACAAGATTGTTCATATCAATTCCACCATCTCTTATTCAAAGGGGAATGGCCAATCGAAGTCTAAGAACAAGAAGTTGATGAATATCCTAAAAAATATGCTGGAGGACCTACCAGGGGATTGGGATGAGAAATTTTAACTGGTATTATGGTCTTATAGAACATAAAAAAGAAAGACAACAGGGTTTACCCCCTTCTATATAGTTTATGGGATATAACTTATCTTACTGGTAGAGTTGGTAGTATCTTCTGCCAGAGTGGATCTAATCCATGGCCTTATTCCTCATCATAGGCATGTGCAATTGGAAGCTATATATGAGCATCAGGATAAATCCAAGAAAAACTTCAAAGTCTACAACCACCAATTATCTAGGCCTTATGAAAATTTGGTTAAGCTTGAGCATTCCAAGCGAGATACTTGGTCTTACAGGTATCCACTCATCACCTATAAAGCATGTCGGCATCAAAGTTCAAGCCAAACTGGAAATGACCCTTTATAGTATGAGGAGTAGAAAGGTTAAGCTATTGCCATATCTTAGAGCCTTAGAGAGATTGTATCCAGTCCATCAACTGCAAGTGGATAAAAAAGTACTATGCTTAAGGTATCTTGAAACTTTTTTTTATTTCAGTCATTTACTCTAGAACAACTGATCCTTTGTAGTAAAGGAAATTTTGAGTAAGAAATTATTGTAGTAATAAAGAAAGATATTGCCTTACAGAAATCAATGAATATAGTTCCTTTTGACAAGTCATACATGAGATTTCTTTTTATAATAATAGTTTGTTTACTTTCAATATCTCTTGTGCATGCAATCACCCATAATGCGAGAGGATGCACCCAGATTTTCTTGCTTAATCCTTTTTCCTAGACTCATAAATTTTTATGGGCATAATTCATTTTGACTCTTGAAGTTTGTGAGAGGGTATTAAGCTTGAGGAACTTTACTCATCATACTTAGGGGGATATATACCTCCTAAAGATAAAGTATAGTGAGAAAAGTCCCTTCACTTATAATAGTTCAAATACCCAACAGAATAAAGGGTACACCATTTTTCTTCATTGATAAACTAAAGAAATGTTTGTTTTATTTTATCTTGAGAACAAGTTTTAAAAAAACTAAGACAATGCCCTTACTTTTGTTTTACAAGTTAGTAATTTAAATAACATGATTATTTGAATATATTGAGAAGGTATTAACCACCCATCTAAATTTAAATTTCACTTCTAAATGAAATATATAACAAATACCCCACAGATTATGGAGCAGTTATAATAAATGACTTGCCAATATTATGTGCAAGTACTCCCACAGGAAAATGGAGTTGTATCAATCAACAACAAACAGATAAAATTCTAAGTAAAGACAATGAGAAAAAAAAGAGAAATAGAGATAATCAAAAAGCACTCATTCTCATTAGTATAAAATACTTTCTAGAAATTAAGTAGTCCTTGTAGTTACAGAAGAAAAAAAAATGAAGTCTGTTTAGAATATTTCAATCAGATAAAAGGAAAAGTAGGTTTTATCGAGATTTAAATTTCTCAAATGAAGGTACAACCTCTCGAACGAACTCATCCTCCAGCCTAATCATCCTTGGAGTCACAAGCCAAGACCTTGGCTAGCTTGGCCTCCAGTGGTTGGATTTGTCCACGAAGCCTAGTAACCTCAGCATGGCATCGCTCGACCCTGACCTGCTTAGACGTATGAGATTTCACCAGCCTCCTATAAGGGAAACCAACGAGTTTGCACAAAAGGGTATCAATCAAATCAAGCTTTAAGTGGTAGAAAATCTCCAGGTCATGAATCGCTGCTAGGAAGAGGCGAGTGTCTGCGCTAGTGAAGCGAGCAGGTGAAGTTGATAAGAATTTATGCACATGGACAAAGAGAGATTTCAGGTTGAGGATTGTAAGGTTTTCAATGTTGATAATGCTTTGGGAGGTGAAGGTCTATAGGTGGTGCTTGAGATTAGGTCCAAGATCTCCTTCTCGTGTTCTCTGAATCTTTTTAGGTATTCTTTGCATCATAAATCTCTCATGAAGATCTCGAGAGCCTCCACTTCAATGTTATCATAGATTGTGTTCATAGATATAGGCTCAGAAAGAAGTAGAGATAAATCCTCACCAAATTCTTCTTCTTCATCTCTGTCAGATTGGGTGGACTCATAGCTGGGATCATTGTCACCAGCTAATTCCATAGTCTCACTTTCATGCTCCTGAAAATAAAGATATGGAGAAGGAAATGAGAAGTAAAATCTAACTTTTATAATCTATGTAAGGACACAAATTTCCAATTGAGTCCTTTGTAGTTTTGGCTCAGTTCCAGACAAAAACATTTGAGTCATAGGATAGAGTTCAATTGTATCCATTCAAGCCTATGACGTGTTTATTGAAGACATAGAGGCCAAGAGTATAAAGCTTCCTCAAACTATCGAGTTTAATGCGGCTCGTTTCTACGTCCTCAACATGGTTCCATTGCTCCTAAGGTATGAATGCATTTTGAATATATATATAGGAGCTTGGAACATTTTATGTTAGGTGTAGTTTATTTAAAACTGGTGTGTATTTTCAGAAAGTTTCATTAAAACTTTAAATTAAAGTTTCTGCGCTAAAATTCAAAATTCAAACATTCTGAAAGTTCATTCGATTTGTCTTTCAAACGAGTTTGTCATTCGAACAATAATGTCGTTCAAACGAAACTGCCAACGAGTTTCCCAAAAGGCCACTGGAATGTCGTTCGAAGTATCTTTCGAATGAGAATGATGGTTTGAACGAGATATCCAATGAGATTTCTAACGAGTTCACACTAGAACTTCGTTAGAATGCTCATTCGAACGAGACTTCGTTCGAACGAAAAATCTCGTTCGAACGAGATTTGGTGGGAACAGTTATTTGACAGTCTTGAGCAGTTTTTCCCCACTTTTCCACTTCTTTTCCCACTAACTTTTCGCCTGAATATCTAAGTGCGGGAACTAAGTTTTTAAATTTAGCTTTTCATTTTATTCCAACTTCTAGAGAGATTTTTTGAGAGCAAATTCTTCCAAGAAAAGTTCATGGTTTAAGTGTTGTTGTTTTTCAAGAAAAATCTTTTAAACACTTGTTTTACACCCAAAGTTTAGTTTATCCAATTTCCATATATATATATATACCTTGATTGGAGTGTTTTGCACCGATTTACCTCTACATACATTTGAAGAGAAGTTTGGTTTTTCTTCTAAATCCCACAAAGAGGAAGAAGAGTTTGTTTTGTTGCGGCATTCTCATATGGTGAAAGGCAATATAAGTGGCTGACGGTTGCTTCCTAGTTCCTCATTGGTAAATTCCAAAGTTCCGGTGGAGTTTGGGATTATCAACTAAGCGGAGGTCAATACAAGAAGGAGCATCGGGGCTTGAAAGGAGTTGAGTCGAGTGTTGTAAGTCTTTCGTGTCTTGTACTTGTAAAATACCACACTTAGTGGGCTTATGTTTAGGGTCGTCCGAGGTCGTTTTCCGTTTGTGGGTTTTTCCTCATACATCGCGGCGTAGTGATTTATTGTTAATTTTATCTTCTGATATACTCACTTAGAATGCATGCTTAGGTAATTCAAGATAAAATTTGGTTTTAATCACTACTTAATTAAATTGGTGAAAATTTATTTTGGGTAATGTTTATGTTAATTATATTCAAGTCATTAATTTAATTTGTTAAAATTGGTTTGGCCTAATGATCGAGTGGAAAATCGAGCGTTCGTGTAAATACGCTAGTCGTTGTTATTGACTTCCGACCACAATACAGAAAAACCTAAACTATAACTACACTCTTGCGGAGTATAGTGGCTAATCGGGGTATCGAATCCTCAGGGAGCTAGGACAAGTGAACGTGACGACAAAGGTAAGACTGTTAACCCTAACTTGACTCTAAAAAGAAAATAAAAGATGATTGAGATGGGAAATAACTAATTAACTAAATGAAAACTCTAAATTACTTAAAAGACTGAAGATGATTGAACTAGACTTGAACTATATGATGAGGAAAACAGGACGGGAATACAATCCCTCAACCCTAGTGTATTGATGGTATAAAACTAATCGTAAATTTAAGTGATTAATTAGACCCAGAATTTAGTACTCCCAAGCATTACGTATATGAGGTTCAAGCCCGCATCATACTTAATCTGAGGAAGAGTAAATCGGTATTTCAATAGTTACACTTGAATTGTATTCTAAATCATCCCGGTTACTCAGAAGAAAACGAGATCTAAGGATCTACAATTCTCGTATTTCTATGTAATACGGTCATAATCAAATCTTTAAATATAGAGGATTAATTTTATGTACATACAACTATCACATCAGGTTGGGTTCATGCATCCCGACCTTGAAAATATAGCTTAACATGGTAAAATAATAATAAAAGTGTTGGAAATAAAAGTTACCAAGATTGAAGAATAAGAACACGCAAGAAGAAATCAAAGATTGAAGAACAACCGGAAAAGCTCTTGAATTAATGGTGCAAAGTATGTAAATCCTTCTCCTAGATGTTCCTACTTGTTATGGAGCTTTTAAATGAATGAAATCTGAATAAAAAGAGTCCTAATGACTAAATATATAGGCTAGAGGCCGTTTAGAAGAGTCCCGAAAACATAAAACTCTTTTGGCTAAAAGATAAGCACAAAATAAAAATCCCGTGTCTGACAATTTGTCACACTTAGAAAGCGTGACTAATTTGGGATTCTGAGCGTGACTAATTTTGTAACGGATCTGGTGCATGATAAATGGGCGAACCGGTTCGGGTCTGGGTGTACCGGTTCGGGTGAATTCGCTGGTTTTGGGTTTCTTTCAACACTTAGAATATTTTTCAACTTTCTTCTTTTCTCCCTTGGATTTATTCTCAACTTCAAATGATCATAACTCCTTCACCGTAGCTCAGATTTGGGTACCTTTTTTTCCTGTATTCTTGTTGTTCCTAGATATTCAACTTTCTAGAAGGCCCCACTACTTAGAAAGATTTTCCTTGAAGTGTAGGTACTCACCATCACTCCCTATGTCTATGCCGGTACATACATAATTTTTCAGCCATGAAAGAAAGGCTAGGAAGGCAAGTTCAAGGGAATTTTCATAATTTTTCAACCATGAAAGAAAGGCTAGGAAGGCAAGTTCAAGGGATCTGGCTGAAAAATTATGAAAATGCCCTTGAACTTGGCTTCCTAGTCTTTCTTCTATGATTTTTTGGCAACTTCAAGGGATCATAACTCTTTCACCCTAGCTCGGATTCGGATGCCATTTCTTCCATGGTTCTCGTTGTTTTGAGCTTTTCAACTTTCCAGTTGACTCATCGTCTGGGATCCAAATTTAGAATTACCAAAATGCCCTTGAACTTGCCTTCCTAGCCTTTCTTTCATGGTTTCGATTTCTCTCTTGGTCCGCTTGCATAATTAACCTGTAAAATAAATAGGAGAAACACGAAACACTAAATACTTGCCAACGAAGGTTAGTAGCATAATTGTGAGTTAAATCCATATCGATTGCATCACTCGGGTTCACAAATGTACCAAAATCAGGGGAATAAATATACAATATTTATGCCCAATTACCTAATTTGGTAAAATTGGAAAACATGACTTAGGAAAATTTATAGGACTTGGGTTAATTAGCTTAGTTTAAGTGAAATTTAAATTGTGTGTGTGTTCCATCATATTTCACTTGGTTTAATTTTAATTTTAAGAAGAAATTAAAATTGGTGTTTTTGTTTAATCGAACCATCATCACCGCTTCCGCATCTAAAACAGAAATTATTGTATATCTAACAAGGAAATTGATTTTAAAGTATAAGAATTTTAAAATTGGGGGCCTGTGCGTTCCTACAATCTCAACTAATAGAGATGGTAAAAAAAGAAGTAATGTGGGGAAATAACTTACTCCCAAGCCCAAGGGAGTGGGCATGCTACCAGATAGCTTGCGAAGTCCTCTTGGACTCATTGTGCTGACTAGACAAATAGGAAGCAAGATAATATTAGTAGAAGTACTTGCTTAGAAAAAAAAAAGCAAGACTCTAAGAAAATATTAAAATAAAAAAAATAGGTATGACAGTATAATACCAGAGGGCTGCTCACGATGACACTCCTAAATTGTTCCACAGATATAGGAACACTTGCCTCACTAACCAAGAGCAATGAAATAGGGAGTGATGGTGAGTACCTGCATAGTAAAAGCAATAATGAAAAAGGGAGAAAGTATAAAAGGGTGATTAAGTTATTATAGTATAATACCTCACTCACAATAGTTCTCCAAAGTTGTTCCATGGCCATTGGAACAATCGTAACACTAACTTGAAAATAAGGAAATAAGGATATGTTAACGAGTACTTGAACAGTAAAAGAAAATTTAAAAAAACAAATATGTTAAAAAGAGTACCAAGGAGTCACCTCAATAGGGATCACAAGATGTCCCACATGCAAAGGGACATCAACAACACTAGCCTAAAAATAAATTGACAAATAATAGATCACCAAGATAGATTGCATAAGTAAAGAAAGAAAGTAAAATGAAATACTAAGTATAATAGAGTGAATACCTGAGAGTCCTCTAGTAAGGAGGTGTTTGAAGGAAGACTCACAAGTGGGTCCATATGAGCAGGGACCTATGAGGGGATCACCTAAAAGAAAAGGAGACAGTAATGATCTATGATGTTTACAAATGAATAAAAAATTACAAGTATAGAAAACTCAAAAGAGGAAGCGGCTGGTGAGGAGGTGCTAATGCTAGTATAAAACGTAGATAAGTAAGAAGTAATCCACCACTTAAGCAATGTACATGGTAACAAGCTCTTGAAAACCAAAAATAGTAAAATCAAGTATTTGAATCCTAAGAGGGGGAGATGGGCTCAAATCAAGCACAAAGGGTGAAGAAGTGCTTGTAAAAACCTGCCAACAAGCAAGCTTGTTAGAAAAATCCAAGTAAGAAAGTGATAAGGTTATATAACTAAGTACCTATGTTGAAGGAGAAACGCGTGACACAGGCCACTCGAAGCCACACTATAAATAGGCTAAGAAGGAAGAGGATAGACTTGTGGCTTGCTGTCCATAGGAAGATAAACTCTGGGAATGGAAATCCTCCTAGAAGGGGACAATCCAATAATGATAACCCTTGTGGGTAGAAGTATTCCCCCACTAGTTGAGTGGATGCTCGAAAGAGAGCCTAACAAAATAAAGTTCATATAGAGTGATGTTAGACATAAACAAAGGACAAGGATATACACAAAGAAAAAATGATGAAAAGTGAAAAATACCTCTATAGAGATTGTGATGGAGGGCCCAGCAGAAGAATTGTTTGCCAAGGAGGATGCAAGAGTCTAATAGAGGAGATGGGGTCTATAACCACCCACTAAAGAGGAAAACATATGCACGTGGGTCCATAAGAATAAGTACAAAGTCATAAGTAACAAGACTTAAGATGTATGGAAGGAATTGATAAATACCTGCATGGAGTACGTAGGCATGGGGGAGCTCCTCGTAGAAGTGGAGAAAAAGGTGAAACGTTGTAGAATAAACAAAGATAGGCAAAGAATCCTCAGAGAAATTATTAAAGAGTTAAAAAATAATAAAGATACAAGTCTTAGAGTTTTGTGGACAAACCTCTCTACTAAGACTTAAAGAGGAGACAGTCATGGAATTCCTCTTAGGGAGGAAGGGTGCTCAAGGAACCAGGGGAACAGTAGACGAGGGGGTAGCCCTCACCTCCAAGGTCTCACTTGTCCCCATATTAGAAACCTAATTAAAAGAAAGATAAAAGGAGTTAAAGTTAGAAAGAGGTTGTAAAAGACCGAGAAAATTAAATGAAAGAGATATGATAAAAACAAGTAAGCTAAGAAACTTACAGTTCACTCAAAAGGGGCTTGCCCATCGTTCAAATTCTCGGTGATAGGTCTAGTGGTGGATGGAGAGTAATAACGGTGTCATCATGATCACCATGAAATCCTATTGAAGTCGGCAATAAAGAATAAGTGTCAAGCGAGTGATCTTGGTTGATGTCAGAAATATCAGTGTCATTTGAAGAACAACTATTGTTATTATAGGAAGAGGTGCTTCCATAATCAATAAGTTCCTCCTTACATGAGCAGTGAGAGGATAAAGATTTATAATGCTATAGCTTATAATTTTACTAAGTTAAAAAGAAGTGATTAGAGTACCTTCTGTGAGAGGAGAGACTAATGACATTGGAGGCTGAAAAAGAGAATTGCTAAGGGCTTTATAGCCATGTTCACGAACCATCCAAAAAGTCTCTTCAATTCATAAAGTATCAGTATCTGACTCTTAGTCTAGAATAATTGAAGGACGAGTGGAATCAGTAGCCCTCTTCTTCTATTTGGCTTCTCTAGTCCTCACATGTGAAGGAGAAGAGGCAGTCATTTCTGCTTGGGCAGGAAAAAAGTTTGACACGTCAATGTTTGGGTCTTTCCTTTTTGAGGGGGCCTTAGACATGGCCTTTATTTTGGCCTTCCCCCATGATGGTTGAGCCTTGATCTCAGGATACTTGGCATAGATGGACTCCTCACGCAATGGCCTCACTCGGATGTGGGTGACCTACTTGAGGGGGTCTTTACAACAATATTGAGATAGTAAATTTCCTTCTGGGTCCTATTGCCAAGATATTTATCATTAGTGGGAATGTGAGTGGAGATGGACTCTTGAGGAACAGCTTGGATATAATTTTTAATCAACATGAATTGGAATTGATACAAGACAAACAATGAAAGGCTAAATGAGGGGATGTAATCATGAGTGGAATAAAGAAGTTATCGAAGTTGCCAGTCCTTTAAAGCATCCACTGGAGGGTGAAATTAGTATATGCCTCCAAATATAATTTTGTTGGAGAGTGGTTGGAAGGATAGTTTTAGGGATAAGTACCCTGGTCATAATCGAACTGCCTTCTCACACGTTTTGAGTGATAGAATTACACCCCTTGGCCAAACTCAGGTTGTGATGAGAGAATGCAAGGCAAAACCATTTCCATAACAGATATGTGGGGACAATCTGGCACTGATTCCATATAGTGAGGGCGAAGGAAGGTACCTAGAGAAGTTGAGAAGAAACCCCAAGAAAAGACACCATCAATTTGGAGTAGGGGCAAAAAGAGAACTCATCAATATAGCCAATAAGTGAAACCAATGATTGCTTAGGGGACTTTTTGTGCCACCTCATTTTGGCCATCTGGGGTCAGATTCCCTCCGGTGCGTGCCAATACGGGTGTCATCCATTGTCAAATGTTGGATAATATAAAGAGATAGAGTCACCAAGTTATTTTTCTCAAAATAGATAAAGAATATCATCTTCTCAAGAGAACGACATCAATGTCAAACTCATGTATGAGAAACTAAGTAGTTCGAGGGTTCAGGGACATAATTATGGAATGAGAAGGTATTAAGAACCCACTCCACCATTTAGGTCTCCCATGGGCCAATGCCAATCTTCTCCTTTTAGACCCCATGACGTATGTGTACATATGTATGATATGAATGATGGGAGAATGGAATCACCCAAATCACGTCATGGGAGAGGCAAAGTGGATTCATTTATAGGAGTACTCATAAAATTAATTGATAAAAAATTATGATATAAGTGTTCGTCGAATCATAAATAGCTATAAATGAGTGAATGTGCACTTCGAACGAGACAAAAATATGTATGAGTATAAAACTCACAAAATAAATATATAATAAGGTAAAAAAGGAGTATATGAACATGAAAAAATAAGGACTCAAATCTCGGTATTGGCCCAAGGGGAATCAAAGTCCATGTAGCCCAAGGGGAATGAAAGTACTCGTAGTTCAAAAATAGCATAAGGGTGGGATTCAACCCATAAACCCAAATGTAGGATTTCTCATATGTATGTGTAGAGAAAATGTATTTTAAGAGTGAGAGTGTGAAATAAAAATCCCGCTTTTGGAATTTTTGTGATGAACCCTCTTTTTCTTCTTTTTAGGGTTTTTATGAAAATAGATTATGTACAATACTAATAATAAGGAGTAGAGATTAGTGGATGTGATGTAACTAAATGAAAGTATAAAAGTAAAAATATGATAAATAACACTAAAAAGGAAAGACTAGAGAAGGGTATAGAGAAGTAGACCTCCATATGAATGCTTATTGCTGATCCTGAGATGCTAATATGATAATATTTAAATGGTATGGAAGTGGTATGAAGATATGGGGTGGATGACCAAGTGAGGTGATAAAGTGATGGAAGGATATGTGGGCAAATGGGATTTTTGGGAAAGAAAAAGGTTTTGAATTCAAGGGGACTGTTTTCTAATTTTCTGAGGGGGGTCTCTTACGTCCCTTTTATGGTGAGGTTGTGGCCCTCTTTATAGGGTCGAAGGGGTACCGATTGGCATGGCCCCTAGACTAACTTTTTCATCTTAGGGCCTGCCTTGATGGGTAAGGAAAAGTACACCCTGCTGATCGACAAGGTGATTGGGGTGCCTATAGGCTGTTTGAAATGGTTTATTGGAGAAATGAGCATAAAAAGAAAATCATAAGTTCGAATTGCACGTGGGGTGGACCATTGTAAAGGGTATTATGTAATCTTTAAGAATCTATTGAGACACCCCTGGGCCTGAGAGTTGAACCAAGTCAAACGGAGCTCGAAAGCACCCGATGGTCTTGAGGTTTTCAAAAGAAAATGAATCGTTCATTCGAATCGTAAGATTGATTCTCATATGGGACAGGACATTGAAAAGAGAATTCATAGACCTCTAAAATTTCATTGAGCTTCACTCAGTTTGGAGTGTTGACCAAGGTCAAACGAGGCTAGAAAATTCCTGAAGCCCCTTCGGAGTAAAATAGATCATTCTTCCAAACTGTGAGGATGATTCATGCATGGGATGAACCATTTGAAAGGGGATTCAGAGCCCTTCGAGGACTAATTAAGCTTCATTCAAGAAGGAGAGACTTTTGAGCAGTGCTTAGAGTGAAACGTAGAATTCTTCCCAATCGTAAGGCCAAACCACATATGGGATAGACTATTAGAAAGGGGATCAGATCCCTTCAAAAATTCATTGAGCCACATTAAAGATGGGGAGTTGATCGTAGTCAAACGAGGACCGAGAGTGCTTGGGGGCCTCCATATTAGTACGCAGAGTATGACCTAGGGTTTATGATGAATGAGTGAGTTTTAGTGACCTAAGGAGGTGCTTAAGGGTGGTCCTAGGATGGGGTGTCTATAAAGCCACTCGATGGGTGAGCTTAAAATAAGTGAAGGTTATCGAATGATAGACACCACATCGATATTGGGGAAGACGATTGAGGTCAATTATGTGGACCTGAAGGATGAGGGTGAGTGATTCAGAGGGTCGACGCCAATTCTATGGACCGGAGGAATGGAAATGAATTATGCGGACCGAGGTCAATTCTGCGGACCTAAAAATGTGGCAACCGATTCAGTAGGTTGAGCTCAATTCATCGGACCTAAAGATGTGGTGATTGATTCATCGGATCAAGGTTAATTCTAAGGACCTTAAGTTGTGACTACCGATTCTACGGGTCGAGGTCAATTCTAAGGACCTTGAGTTGTGATGATTGATTTTGTGGGCCGAGATCAATTCTGAGGACCTAAGGTTGTAGTGACCAATTATATTGGCCGAGGGTAATTCGGAGGAACTTGAGTTGTGATAACTAATTCTGCGGGACGAGGTCAATCTTAAGGACCTTGAGTTGTAAAACCGATTCTGTAGGCCGAGGTCAATTATGAGAACCTTGAGTTATGATGATCGATTCTATGGGACGAGGTCAATTCTAAGGATCTTGAGTTGTGACAAAAAATTCTACGAGATGAGGTTAATTTTGAGGACCTAAAGTTGTGACGATGGATTCTGTGGGTTGAGGCCAATTCTGAGGATGTGTTGTGACAACCAATTCTGTGGGTCGAGGTCAATTTTGAGGAGCTTGAGTTATGATGACCGATTCTATGGGCCGAGGTCAATTTCGAGGACCTAAAGTTATGACGACCAATTCTGCGGACCGAGGCCAATTTTGAGGACCTAAAATTGTGACGACTAATTCTGTGGGTCGAGGTCAATTCGGAGGACCTTGAGTTATGACGAATAATTTTGCGGGTTGAGGTCAATTCGGATGACACTTTGAGTTATGGGAATCAATTTTGTAGGCCGAGGTCATTTATGAGTACCTAAAGTTATGATGTTCAATTCTGTGATCCAAGGTCAATTCTGAGGACCTTTAGTAGTGAGGACCAATTATGGGGATCAAGCTCAATTTTGAGGACCTAAACTTGTGACGACCAATTCTGTGGGTCGAGATGAATTATGAGGACCTTGAGTTATAGTTTGGAGGGGGATAGCTCCTCTAGTGGAGGCGTGAATGATTTTGGTGCAAGCACACTTTTAGTTTTACTAGGGATTGTGTTCACTTTACGATTTCTGCTGGAGAAAATATAATGTGCTTAGATGCGGGTGTACTGCTGGGAAACTATAGTAGGCTTGAGTCTGGGTGCACCGTTGGTCTAACTGAGGAATATGTTGATGCCAAAGTGTTTCCTTGTAGAATCGCTACAGCGAAAATATTGCGACTTCTGAAATAAAATCAAATTTTAATTAATCTCAAATTTTAGTTAAACCCTAGAATATGCATCTAGATGATTTATCCAATAAAATAAAGCATGCAGGATAAAAGAAACAATTTTAGGAAAAATCTTCCAAAGGGGAAAAAACTTTCATTTCACTATACTTTGTAAGAAAACGTCTTACACGGATTATAATGAAATAAGTGTGACATAAGAAATACCCTCAGACATCGATTTCGATGTCTCGGCTGAAATCTCCCGCAAGAACTCCAGGTGGTCAGTAATGAAGAAGAAAACAGCTTCTCGACAAGTTTGTCAGCTGGAACTTTCCCTTTCCAGGAGGGCAGCAATGAAGAAGAGAGACGGATTCTCCTCAAGTTTGAACAAAAGCAAAAGTTGTGTTCTTGAAAACCAAAACAATTCACTAAGGCATATGGAATTTTTGTGAATTGAAAACAAAAAGGGATTAAAACCTTAAAGGAAGAAGCCTAAAAGAATTCTGCTTTCACAGTTTTTCTGTTCGTAAAAACTCTATGACTTCTCAATGAAAACGGAACCAGAGAATGAGATTTTATCGAAAATCACGCTGCCTCGAAAACAGAGCTCGTTCGAACGAGATCATCAATTCGCTCAAACGAAGGACAAATGTCGTTTGAACCAGATCTAACGAGATGCTATATTATTTTAACGACAAAAGCAGGTCGTTTGAATGACCTATCAAACGAGATTCCACGCGTGCCTGTAGAAAATTTCGATACGAACGCGTGGCCGCTAGTTTTGTATCTTTCTGATTTTTTTATTAATTAGTTATGATTTTTCTACGAAAAGGTGTTCGAGAACAAATCTTTAGAAAAATAATTTGTAAAAATATCCCAAAAGCTCTAAGTGAAAAATTAAGGTATTTAAAACATAACCTTACCAAAGTAAACTTCGCTGAGTCTTAATGATGAAGAACTTGAGTAATTCAGATCCGTCTTTGATGTAGATGTCTCTTGAATGATCTTCGACGGTGTAGCGGTAAATGACAGAATAAATTGATAACGGACCTATGAAAATATGTCCTTACAAATCTCCCCCTATGTCTATGCCGGTACATACATAAAAAATCCGAATTATCAAAAACCAAAATGCCTATACAAATCTACCCTCCCATGAATAAATTTGTAAGACCTCAAAACTGTTCTTCGATCATCTTCGTCAAATATCAAAGCTTTTCTCATGAGGGTGTGCAACATCATGATCTTAAATCTTTGTACCTACACACATGAGAAAAAGCAAAATACCTTCGTGACGCATTGAGTTTGAAATGATATAAGAATAAAGAATTAATAAATCAAATCTCCCCCATAATACAAAAAATCCCCCATAACATAACTGATAATTCTTTCTCCCCCTTTTTATGATGTCCCCAAATAGAAATATTAGAAGAAAAAATCAAAACATGGAGTGTCATGACAAAATGCATAGCAAATAAAGATCAAACTACGCGCATGCAATGGAGTATCTCTCAAATTTCACAAATTATTTTTGAATTTTCAATTTTTCATACAAAAATGAGATACCAAAAATCACACCATGGATTTAAACTAAAACAACCAAGTCATGGAAATGGAATGTATGGGTGTGAACACATTCGATAGGTAAATAAACTCAATCAATCATATGCGCACGATGCACACGTGTACCCCTAACGAATGAACATCAAAAGTATAATTAGGTGTAAAAATTGTTGAATTTAAATGACATCGTCTTAATCAAATCAACAAATCAAAGTCTAAATGATTTCCACACCAGTAACGTCCAAAACTATTTAGTTCCGTTTCGAGAACTTTTCAAAGGACGTGCAAACCCATTGATATATCCATCGAAAACTCCCTCATATATAATAATGCAATTCTTTATATATAAAGAGGTACTAAATTCTAAACTTAGAGAAAACCTATCGGCCCAAATTTTTGGCATATTTCATCTTTTTATTGCCTTAATTTTTGTGTGGGCTCTTTTCAAATAGTGTCTCTCACGACGTGATTATTATTCACTCGCGGCCCTTTCTTGTGTTCACTCATCATTTTTTTAAACTAAACAAATTCCTCACATGCAATGGTTTTTACATTCACTACTTTTATTACTCTCGTATTGTTTCACTTGGTTCGTTTTAAGGACATGATTGACATGAAAACACCCAACGAACATGTGATAAGTCAAGAACAATAATCAAACAAATCCGTGCATGTGTGCAATAAACGAAATTATGAGTCAAACATGTAGGAAGTAACACTTAATTACATCTTAATGAATCCAAACATTTTAAAGCACATGGATGAATTGATCTATTGTCTCAAAACACTATAAAAAAAGTCACATGGATAAATGGAATAAAATTGTGGCTAGGTCATCCTAAGTGTCTATCCATAAACGGTGTAAACAAAATACAAAAATCTTTTTGGATTTTTAAAAATTTTATCAAAATAAAATCTTTTTGTATTTTTTCAAAATTTTCAAACAGAAAAAATATAAGTACAAAATGATACAACCAGCAATAGGCATATAATATTGATATGCGCAACATCCTATGCTAGTAAACAGTCTCACAAGAGAATCCACAATGAAAGCAGGTGTGATAAACGAGCAATGCAGTGTTATCAATTAAGCATGGATATCAAGAATAACTGTAAATAAACTACTCAGAAGCCACCCATCAGTACCAAAAACCAAAGCATATGAACACCGGGTATTGAAATCAGAAGGGAAGCAAAAACAGAATTTCCAGATAGTCCAAAAATACTTCCAGCAGTACCAAAATATTAAAATAACCCAGAGGACGGAAAACCAATCAGAAGCAAGATTCAGCTTGTCGTTCGAACGAGCCAGGGACTTCGCTCAAACGAGTTGAGGAAGTCACTCGAACGAAGGACAAATGTCGTTCACGCGACATGTAATGTCGTTTGAACGACTTCTGGCGACCTGCCAAAATTTCCCAGATTCCCAGAAAAATAATATAATATTTCTTAGTGAAAAAGTTTCGTGAAAATAATACCTATAATGGGCAAACAGATCCAAAACAGTGCTAAAACAGTAGCGAAACACATAAATGCAACAAATATACCAATGTGCGCTACATCAAAGTGAGTCATAACACTAGAAAGAATATAACACGATGCGTCGCTAGTGTATGACAAACATCCAATGCAATCAGCCAAACGATCTCACACGGGGTGAATCACGTGCAAGCAAACGGGAATTGTGGACAAGTAAACCATAAGCCTCTAAATCCAATTTCCTGACCCAAATCGATGTGTAATGAGGTGTGGGGGTGTGGGGAATAGAATTTATTATTCTATTAACCTGCCTAGGTCCTTTCAAAAGCTTGTAACAAAAGTGCCTAAGATGACCTTGCCTACTGCAATGTGTGCAAGTGTAAATCGGGCGGTGTGTGTTACCTAAAGGTGCCCCCCTCCTCAAATTTCTCGATTGCTCTCTCCGAATTTTCCTAGGTGGGTCTCTCCTAATGATACTAGGAGGTTCTCTCATGATGTTCCTAGAAGGCTCTTTCCTAACAAACTTAGGTGTCTCTTTGTTAACAATCCTAGGAGGATCTCTCACACGTGTGGGAATGGGTGCAACATATTTTTCAAGACCAATCCCACCCCTATCCTTTTTGATCTCGACGGTGACTAAAATCTTATCAAGTTTTTCAGACCTAGACTCCAAATCAAATTTCACCTCAAGTTCACCTATCCTAGATTCAAATACACGTCTAGAATCCTCAAACTCTAAAAGCTCATTTTTCATAGTCTCCATCAACCCTCTAAGACTATCTCTCTCACCCTCGACGTATCCTAATTTCTCTTTAAGCATCTCCTCACGTGCCCTAAGATCCTTAATCAACGCATCAATATTATCATTATCTAAAGCACGTTTCTTCAATTCAGCTTTAAGTTTCAAGTTTGCCTTTTTTGTCTTTAAAGATTGAAAATACAAATTATTGTAGGCAACTTGCAACTCACTCAATTCTTCTTCTTTCTCCTCAGTCTTTTCACCCCCACTCTCATAACTTATATTATGAATGAGAAACTCTCGCCTAGAAGCATAAAATACTTCTTCTTCCGAATCACAATCACTAAGGGTAGAAACATGAGACACCGGTTTATTCAATTTCTTCTTTAAATTTTTGGTACACTCATCTAACGTGTGACCAACACCCTCACAACAAGGACACCTCTCAGATTCATTTTCAATAGAAGATTTAAAACAAGAGTTCATGTGAATTTTCCAATTAACTTTTGCAAAAATTTGACATCGAAGATCATCAAAACCATAAAAATCAAAGATTGTGCAAAATCAGGATCAAAACACATAAGTTAGTGCAACAGGATCTGATACCAATTTGACGACGTGAGAAGTCAAATTGTATTAAAAAAATAAATGATTGAAAAATTAGGGTCACGCGATAACCTGCTCTGATACCAATTAGTAGAATCGCTACAGCGGAAATATTGCGACTTCTCAAATAAAATTCAATTTTAATTAATCCAAAATTTTAGTTAAACCCTAAAACATGCATCTAGATGATTTATCCAATAAAATAAAGCATGGAGGATAAAACAAATAATTTCAGGAAAAATCCACCAAAGGGGAAAAACCTTTTATTTCACTATAATTTGTAAGAAAACAGCTTAAACGGATTACAATGAAATAAATATGACATACGAAATACCCTTAGGCGTCGATTTCGATGTCTCGGCTAAAATCTCTCACAAGAACTCCTGGTGGTCAGCAATGAAGAAGAAAACGGCTTCTCCACAAGTTTGTCGGCTGGAACTTTCCCTTTCTAGGGGGGCAGCAATGAAGACTAGAGACGAATTCTCCATAAGTTTGAACAAAAGAAAAAGTTGTGTTCTTGAAAACCAAAATAATTTACTAAGGCATATGGGATTTTTCTGAATTGAAAACAAAAAGGGATTAAAACCCTAAAGGAAGAAGCCTAAAAGAATTCTACTTTAGCAGTTTTTCTGTTCGTCAGAACGCTGTGACTTCTGAATGAAAACGGAACCAGAGAATGAGATTTTATAGAAAATCACGCTGCCTAAAAAATAGAGCTCGTTCGAACGAGATCAGCAAGTCGCTCGAATGAAGGACAAATGTCGTTCGAACGAGATCTAACGAGATGCTATGTCATTTGAATGACAAAAGCAGGTCATTCGAACGACCTATCAAATGAGATTCCACGCTTACCTGTAGAAAATTTTGATACGAACACGTGGCCACCAGTTTCACATCTTTCTAATTTTTTATGAATTACTTATGATTTTTCTACGAAAAGGTGTCCGAGAATAAAATCTTTAGAAAAATATTTCGTAAAAATATCCCAAAAGCTCTAAGTGAAAAGTTAAGGTATTTAAAACATAACCTTACCAAAATAAACTTCGGAGTCTTGAATGATGAAGAACTTGAGTAATTCGGATCCATCTTTGATGTAGATGTCTCTTGAATGCTCTTCGACGGTGTAGCGGTATATGACATAATAAATTGATAACGGACCTATGAAAATATGTCCTTACATTCCTTGATCAGACTAGATATTTTCAAGAGTTAATAAGTGGCTTAGCACTCCAAAAATGATTTTCTCGGGGAAAATAATGCTTTACATTTTTCAGGGATTTTTAGGAAATTTTCAGAATTTTTTGTGCAATTTTTAAATTTTTCTAGCATTTTTGGGATGAAATTTTGGGGGGTTTGCTAATAGGCAGGTCTGGGGAGATTCCTATTAACATAGGGAACGGATTCCTAGATTTTTTGGGAAGAGTAAAGGCCAACTATCGATCGACATGGTTAGGGGGTTGCCGATCGGGCGACCCCTTTTCATTTTTCACACCTTCAAGTGATTGATTCTCTTGTTTTCTCTCTCTAAGTGTCGTTCCTAAGTACTTATTTCTCAAAGAAATTAAATGGAGGGCACTTCTAGCGATGGTAAGGATAAGTGGCTGTCTATTAACGATTCGACAAGCCTAAAGTAGAAATCTGTGGTTCCCCTTACACTGGGCAATGAAAATGCCTGTGACTCATTTGAGTCAGTTGCTAATAAGTGGATTTTATTGCGCGAGCATGCGCACCATCATTTTGCAAGGGTGAAAAACCCTAATGGCTTTGTGAGTATTCTGACCTTTGATTTTCCAAATTCATTTCTTTTTTCCTTCTTATGCGAATGGAGGGTTTTCTTTGAATTCTTTCTAGACGGATATAGCTCCTTTGAGCATTTGGTCTTAGTGGACGACCAAGTTGAAGGATGCTTAGAAAAAACTCCTTGCGATGGTTTGCTGGATGATGTCATTTATGGGTTTGCCCTATTGGTGGATGCATTGGATGAGATGCCACATGTCATCCACTTGAGTTTTTTTGGTATCTACGGCTTATGTCAGACATACCTTTGTAAAATTGGTGTATATTTACCTTAGAATCCCTTTATGATTCTCTGGACGCATTCAACTAGTACTTTCGATAGACTTTTACAGGACCCATGTACCTTCTGGAGGTAATTTTAAGTTCATTTTCCTTTATTCTCTTACAGTCCTTCTTTTTCTTATTGTTTTTATGATTTCTTTATTTTCTTGTATACGTGGTTTTATGAGTTTATAGGTAGAAATGTCGGGTTTGTTCCCCTTAAGAATAGAGAGTCAGGGGACTCCTGTCAAATGTACCAGTAGCAAAAGTCCAACCGATAGTCGAACAAGTCCTCGTCCCTAATGGGCGTACAAAGGGCTCTGAATGACTTGACGAGTAACTAGGTTAACCTTTGTCTTTTCCTGAGCTTTTATTGCATCTTTATTTTTTAATAGATAATGATTCTACCCTTAGGGCATTCCTTCATGAGCTACGAGGTTAAGGGTATGAATGTGCAGATGTGACGGTTGCTAGCGCACGAGTTTGGGTACGTTTAGTACCCAGGGAGAGAGTGATAAGGAAGATTCTGGAGAAGGAGGTGGCGGTCCTACCATCACTGCCTCCGATGTTTATAAGGTAAGTGAGGGAGATGTCAGATGCTTCGAGGGCGACAGTGATGACTGGCAAGCCTTACACGCTCTACACGGATACTACGACGAGTTATGATTATTTGCACTTCATGACTATATGGTTGATTTTCTCCTGCATATATGACATGGAGAATATGCCTCCACCTACCACTTCTTCAGGGCGAGGTACTAGCACACTGGTGGGTTCATCCCAAGACATAGGAAGTGGTGCAACGACAGTGACATTGGAGGCCCTGCTGATTTAGGTCACTCTTCCCTGTGATAATTTTCGATTGAGTAGCGGGGAGATGTTGAGCGTGCCCTATTATCCGACTACACCGGTATCCAGGTTGACGGGGCTTACCGATGAGGTTCTCAGGCCTGAGGTATACTTCTCTTTTTCTTTTTTTCATTTCCTATTTCATTCTTCTTTGCTCTTTACTGACTTGATCATTTTTTATTTGTTTTCTGTTTTCACCTTGTATTTTAGCCAACTGGTTGTGGGACATCAAGGATTGGATGGCATCCATGTCTCCTTATGTGAAGAAGTCATCCAATTCCTTAATGGTACTGCCGACCACCTTTGAGGAGAGTTCTGGTTCTGGGAGCGGGGGTTCCACCACCCATCGTGGGGGAAGCTTGTGCTTCTTGGGGCTGAGGGTATTATTGGCGAGGTTGTGAGAGAAAGGTTTTTGGTAAAGTCCCACTATATTTTTTATTTTTTCTTTTGATTCTGTAAAATTGTAATAATGCCAAGAGAAAATGTTATATGAAAAATATGCATTTCTTTTTGGGTATTCTTCTTGATTTAGTGACTTAATCTACATGAACTTAATTTTCTGTTGAGATTATTTTATTTTGCGATGACATAGATAAGAATGATTTTGAGGAAATTATTTACTTTATGAAAACATGAGTAATAAAAAGGAATAACACGGGGATTAACTTTTATGTCGATCAGCATACCCCTTGTCATGCCTATCGACATGAGGGTCAACTCAAATTAGTCCTTTATCCTTTATTTCACTTTCTATATACTTGGAGTACTTTGTAGGCTAGAGGGATTGATGATATTCCGGATGGTTTGTCTTTGGTGAAGATTTTTGGGTATAAAAGGGGAGTTAGGGGATGCATTTTTTCACCACCATCCACATTCTCTATTTTGTGTCTTTCTTTCCCTTTCTCAAATGTCCCTCCTAATGTCTGAGGAATTATCTTCTGGAGGTTATGCATTCACTGTGCCAGAGAGACTTCTCTGATTCTGGCATTGCTAGAGTTGTTGCTTTGGGGCAATATACGAGGTTGTTACTAGTGATATGAGACTTGACGGTTGATCCCCAAGTGGCAATGATAGTGGCATGGATGTCTTATTACTGTAGTCCTACGGTGGCAGTGATGGCAGAGACCCTGGATGGTCTTGATGCTTGGAAGGAGGGTTGTTTTGATTATCTGAGGGGGAGCCCTGTGACGTTATTTATGTGGCTTTCTGAGATATTTCTCCAGGTGGGACCTCCTGAGTATCCCCTGTCAGGTGTCGCTAATTTTTGTGTCTAGCCTTTTGTGACACCCCGCCTAATTAAATACCGGGTAGATACTCCTTTATTCAATTTAATACAAAATGTCAAGTTGGTTCAGTTTATAGCATCACTGTCGAAAAATATTTTAACAATTACTAGCCACCTAATATTTAAAAAGTGAGTTGCCAATTTTAACTGAATTAGATTAACATACAACCAAATTAAATTATGAAATATTAGTACCACGACTATAATATACAGTCGCAATATAAAATAATATAATAAACTGAATCCGGAGGAATACTCCTTACAACAATCCGAATACTGGCATAAACCAAATACAAAGCCTGAATCATTAATTAGTTACATCCAAAACTAAAATAAAACTACATAAGTAAATTGTCTCTAAGAAAAGGGCCGACATACCCTACAGATAAAGAAGTCTGAACTGCAATCAAGGTAGAAACTGGAGACGTCTATAATCGAGGTCCTGTAACTTTCACAGCAGCTACAGCACGTCACTGGAATGGAACTCCTAAGCCTGGTGTCCTTGTGGCTGGGCACCTAAAAGGTTTTTACAAGAAAATAGATTTGAAAGCAAACGGGTCAGAGCCCGAGTGTGAAAACAGTTTAAAATATAGCAAGTGTTTAATATCATTAAATAGTGAATATAAAATACATGATAGTGCGTGAACTCACATGAGTTCCTCACCTCTCAACTAATAGTGCACGCTTAACGTACCCATACCCGTACTAGTCATTTCACTATCTAACTAGTCCAATTCACCACCCAATTTCGGTAAACTATTGAGGTTCAATTCTCGACATCTTAATATAAATTGAAATTTTTACTTTTTATTTCTCAGAATTTCTCATAATACTTACTAAAATGTTCCGTCTTTAACTCTACTAAAAATGTTACGATCATTCACACTTACATTTATAACAACATTTCATTACAATTATCAGTATATTAATCCCATCATAAATATACAATACTGGCACCCCGAGACTAAGTTGCGGTCCACACATACTCTGCTATCAAATCCCGGTACATCACGTACATTAGAATCACGTATTCCAAATCACTTAGGAACCGTCTCAATAAGTAACAATCACATATAATGGAGGCGAACATAGCTCACATCACATGGGTCACACACATACCTACGCTCCCATGATCAGCTGACTTATTAACTCCCCAATAAGACATTCTCTGACCTATTTTCTCGAGGTACCAATCTAAATCCCCCCCGTAGGCACACAAAGATTAGATGGTCCTGATTGAATGCCGACCTCCCGTGATAGCAAGTATGGTAGGTATGTTATACACAGATAAACACATATACTAAGCATTCACACATCTTAGATATCTTATAATATTAATAGAGGCACATGTAACATTCCTATACCGTCATTAAATGTTTCACGTTTACAAGTCTCCGAATAATGTACATTAAAGTTGTCAACTCTTCTCACGTCGCAAATTCAAGTGCTTACAACCTAACCCGTAGAAGTCACCCGGTCTATTATATAATTCGAAGTTTTTAATCCTCAACGTACTCCAATCTCACAACTATACCCACTAATCACAAGGGAAGGATAATACTCAATAAAATAAGCCTACGGAAAACTCGAAACCAAAATCAGTCCTAAAAAGACCATTATGTGAACTCGTTAGAACTCCCAGAAATCTCGTTCGAACGAGGTCGTTCGAACGAATGTCTTCAAATGAACTCTGAACTTGTTATAAGGGACACTGGCATCTCGTTAGAAGCTCGTTCGAACGAGGTCGTTCGAACGACTTGGGTTGGTCTTCTAACGAGATGGTAGGGAACACCCAAATTTTTGTTCCATTTCGTTTTTTATCATTTTTCTCTTCTCTAAACCCATCCTAAGATCATCCCAATTACATTTTAATGTTTTTAAACTATTCTAAGTAACCCTATGTCACTCCTTCACATATTTTTGGGGTCAAACCTTACTAATCATCATGCAATAATCATAAATCCCCAATTCTTGCCCCAAACCCTATGAACATGAACCCATAATTTAATTGACTACATAGACTCCTTATTAATCCGTTTTCAAATCATCAAAAGTTATGTTTTGTGTATTGAATTCATCCATAAGTATTAGACATGCAATTCCTATCCCAAACTCATAAGTTTCACAATAATCCCATTGGTTTTCATCAAAACTTTCAAGGCAAAATACAGTTTCTATGCTAAACATGGAAGAAATATTCATTAAACTTAATAATATCAAATCACTTACCTTAGATTTGTTCTTCAGATTTGTTGTTGACGATAAAGGTTGGTTCTTTCTTCTTTTCGGTCACAAATCCCTATCAAAATGATGGTGGGGAGATGGTTTGGTTTAGATCCCCCTTTAACCTCTCTTCTAACTTCTCTCAAAAACCTCCATAGCCCACTCTCTCACTTTTGGATAATAATGGCCTTAGTGGCCCTTTTAATAATATTTAAATTACCTCTAAAATTCGTGGGTTTTAATCCCTTAATTTTTAAAATGACCAAAATACCCTTCTAGGTTGCTGGTTTGGCCTAAAAATGCCCCATGACCCAAACTTAACCCCCGGCTAGTGTTTTCTGACTATTTCGACCCTTATGGACACGTTGGCGCACTCAAAAAGATCATACGGATGAGATAAAAATAAAATACTTTTAAATCCATTAAATTGGGTCCTGACACGCGCGTCCCAACTAAATTACCGAAACTGTCGTATTTTGAACTTACGACATTTTTTTTATAAATTCAATGATCACATATTACCATAATCACTCAGTAATATTGAACAACATATTAATAACCAAATACTAACTCTCGTTTCTCTAGCATTTAAATCCGAATTAATTTTTCAATTAATAAATCCGAAATTAATTTAAATAAAACCCAATTTAAAAGCTATTTCATTTAATTAACCTCATAATTAAAAGTCATAAAAATACGGGGTATTACATACTCCCCCCCTAATAACGAAATTTCTTCCCAAAATTCGAAAAAGTAAGGCATACCTTGAAAAATTAGGTATCCTCCAGTACTCAAAACAAAATGTAAGGAAAGGCCCAATCACTACAGCCCTCACTTCACAACATGCCTGTTTAACAGTCTTGATACTTTATCAGTCATAGGGTTACACTTCAATAAAGGCACTTCACGTTGTGCTCTTACTAAACAACATTCCAATAAAATATAGCCTATAGATCATTGGCCGTATTATCTCAATATTATTGTGAGCCCACACCTCACTACGCATGAACTCCCGCATTTATCAAAATACCAAACCCCTATCTTGGAAGAAATCAATAACACATCTGACTACCCTTGCCCATTCTTTGAATCTCTGTTCCCGGCGTTGTGACTTTTACACAAGGGAAAAACCACTTCAGCCTGTTGGTGTTACACAAACCATTGGTAAACATCTTGTCCACTATAGATAGATACGGGTGCTTTCCCACAACTTTACTATTAGGTAAAATCTTCTCCCCATTACTACAACATACTTTACTCACCAGTTATACCCGATTTGGAAATGAAAGGATCGCAATGAATTCAAAATTTCTTTCATACAATTCACCAGTCGTCAATCACCTTGCACCTACACCTCAGGCTATAGGTGATACAACCCTCAGAGCGAAGCGTTATTCCCACTACTTCTTGCTACCCTATGTTGAAGGTGGATTTTGGGAACCTCCTATTGGTTCTGAATAATACTGCGTAGGACTACGTACCGGCGTGTTCACTATCTAATAGTGTAAATCACCCAAGTATATAACCATTTCTCTCCTTCTGGACAACTTGTCCCACATATTTGAAGGAGCTCGTTACTTATCTATAAGTTGGCAACCCCTCAAGGAAATTTACCAACTTGACTCTTCCATCCCTGGAATCGTCGGCTTGATACAATATTATCTGGTTGGTCATCTTACCCCAACCTATCTACTACTGACTACACCCCTTTTAATACCGACTTTCACATATATTTATTCCCGTTAAGTGATACTTAATGATCTTCTTCTCTCATCATATGCCAAAAGTTTCTACCCTTGCACTTTTCACCACGTTATGCACATCTGTGCCCTATTTACTTTATTGACATCCTAATTTTATTTACTCTTGAGTCACCCTCAACATTCAATTAGTCGGAACTCTACTCCAAATTGTCCATAAAAATTTAATATTTTCCTTCTCAAGAGATATCCCCTTATTAAATGGCTTTCCACTGCCTTTTCACCAAATTCGGACATGTTACACTGACTACACATAAATATACTCATTAACACCAACTGTTACAACGCTTAATCCTATAAGGAATAATTTCACCCATCTATATCCTTTCTTCCGGCGATTACTACATTAGCAAACCAAGAAGTCTGCACCCTTTATAATCCCGTACATACGAGTTTTAAACATCATCTATGCTTCATACTTATTCCAAACCCTTTCTTGCCGTTGCATTTACAACGCGGCAATACCACTTCGGCGTTCTCAATCACCCCTGAATTTGAAATTCTAAATTCTCCTTAACATCAATGCATCCTTCAACCCGCCGTAACAAAACCAACACTATCAGTACTTACATCATAATTCACTAACAACTGGCTTTACTGGCCTTACATCGTAAATTTATCCCTTGTTACTTCCAGTTATAACTACTTACTTCCATAACGATTGAGGTACCCAATTTATGGATGAATGGTCAAAAATCTCCCTACTACCAACCTTACGCTAAGTTTCATGCGTGGGATCTCTCGCAAAGCAAAATCCAAACAAGGAACCCCCCGATACACTACTACCTAGCATTGCCGGTCATCGGGATTCGTTAAGCCCGCAGTCCATAACATGTAACCCTATATTACCGTCTCTAAACAACAAAGTTACATCTCCTTTCGCAATTTCACTTAAACGAGGAAATCTTTTCGAAAGACACTTTCCCTAGACATTAATGGTAATCATATTTCATATACACCATGAAAATATAACTGGGGATCTCAAAATCCCGTCCCCAGACACACAACTATGAGTATAAACTCAAAAATCTCTAAAAGGGATTATATAACAATGCACTCTACTTAATACGAAATCCTGAGCGATAATTAATATAACCAACTAAACCCTTGTCGATTAGTAAACCAATTACATACGACTCATAACAATTAAATCCCTATGCATACTAGGATTAACTATCCGAGACCATTATACCTTTTTGAAATCACAACAATATAAATATTTTTATATATATACGAAAGTACAATTGTGAGCCCGACCCTCTCACAGATGGGGCCTCGCCAGAATGAAACTTTCTACCCTAAGGTTGTAACCCCAATAAACTTGCAATACCATCACACTATCTGTATAATCATATTTACAACCATAATTAGGATAATATCATACTCGTATAACACAACACCTAAACGAGTAATTTCAATAAAGTATATACCACTATCAATGTACTCATTCATCCTCCGCGGATGAAAATAAATATAACCCCACACTATCAGGGGAAATATTCACATAAGTAATAAAATTGTAGGTACTCACTAAACTTGATTCTCAAGGAAAAATATAACAATAATAACAGTTGTAGAAACTCGTTCATACCACAAACAACATGCAACATGATCTGAGGATATAACTCATACTTCTATCCTGAGAATCGTCCTGGATTCTCAAATGGTTCCTAGACTCAACACGCCTATTTATACCAACCGAATATTTCAATAACTGTTGCCCTTGCTAGGCACAATACATTTATCCCTACACTTGCATTGGAAAACATTTGTAACGCACGGGTTTCACTCCCCACAAAATACCTCCACACATACTCCACTTATCTTCGGTAAAACTAACCATGTTAAGGCAGCCCTTCTCTCAGATGTTGGTAGTCTCAGCCCTGATGACTACCTCAACTGTTACCTTATCTTGACGAACCTAAGGAACACGCTTCTAGTTTCCACATCTCTTACTGAAATCACCATCGCCCGGTAATGATTCAGTTACCGAATCATTTTAACTGGTTCCCCGTTGGTTCTCCCCCTTATGGTGCTTCTCCAACACAATTTTCCCCCAGTCTTACTCAATATAAATTTCTCGATTCTTGCTTTTCCCCACCCAAGGAAACTTTTACCTCCAAATTAACACTACACAACATTATTACCATCTGCATTTACTGCCAAAGTAAATTCCCCAGAAGAGCTAGAAATTCTTCTTATAAGTCCTACCTTTAATATCTTCTTCTCTATTTCACCTTCTTCACCCGGTGTAAGGTTCGCTAAATAATTAAATTTTCTCCTCACAAAGTGACCTCCGTCCGGCCCTCTTGTATGAGTTCAGAATAATATTCGCCTTTCACCCCGAACATCTTATGAAGGAACTTGTGGTCATACCATATGTGTACGTCTTCTCTTGAAGGCACATTCCAGTTCTAAATGTGGTGATTGTCTCTCACCAATGAAACTCCTCTCTCACGAGCCAAAAAAAATTTGACCCCAAATTTTTACTCCTAATGGGCGATACCCCGACGTATGTCAAAGACTTTGGATATATTACATTCGTTTGGTTAGCACACGCCTTCTCCACATTTCGAGTATTTCCATTGCTGGTTCTCTTTAATGTTTCACTTAACTCTTTCTTTCCCATTCCAACCTTGTTGGGTGAGTCTTATTTGACCCCACTTTCTACTATAGTTGTGGCTGGAAGTCACAAGTCACGCCTTGGCCGTACGTACCGTCCTGGACTCCCATGCCATAATATGGGTGACTTCGACTACGGTCATCCTTCTTTAATAAATTAAATAACCTCGACTGATCTTTTTCCTCCTACTGTTCGCCCAATTGTCTTCGCCTGACGTACTACATTGTTCGGTGCAAGAACACTCCTGATTATGAATACGATTCACTATCATACGCATCATAGCAGGATAATGAAATCTTACCAAAGAAATCAACAATCCTTAACATAGGGAACTAGAACCTGATGCTCTATCAAAGAAAACTACGCTGGAAGCATAATAAGCCGCACAAATCCTAAAGAAAACTAGAACCTGATGCTCTGATACCACCTGTGACACCCCGACTAATTAAATACTGGGTAGCTATTCCTTTATTCAATTTAATACAAAATGTCAAGTTGGTTCAGTTTATAGCATCACTGTCGAAAAATATTTTAACAATTACTAGCCACCTAATATTTAAAAAGTGAGTTGCCAATTTTAACTGAATTAGATTAACATACAACCAAATTAAATTATGAAATATTAGTACCACAACTACAATACAGTCGCAATATAAAAAAATATAATAAACAGAATCTGGAAGAATACTCCTCATAACAATCCGAATATTGACATAAACAAAATACAAAGCGTGAATCATTAATTAGTTACATCCAAAACTGAAGTAAAACTGCATAAGTAAATTATCTCTAAGAAAAGGGGCGACATGCCCAACATATGAACAAGTCTGAATTGGAATCAAGGTAGAAAGTGGAGACGTCTATTATCAAGGTCCTGTAACTTCCACAGCAGCTACAGCACGTCATTGGAATGGAACTCCTAAGCCTGGTGTCCTTGTGGCTGGGCACCTAAAAGGTTTTTACAAGAAAATAGATTTGAAAGCAAACGGGTTAGAGCCCGAGTGTGAAAACAGTTTAAAATATAGCAAGTGTTTAATATCATTAAATAGTTAATATAAAATACATGATAATGCGTGCACTCATATGAGTTCCTCACCTCTCAACTAATAGTTCACGCCTAACGTACCCGTACCCGTTCTAGTCATTTCACTATCTAACTAGTCCAATTCACCACAAAATTTCGGTAAACTATTGAGGTTCAATTCTCGACATCTTAATCTAAATAGAAAGTTTTACTTTTTATTTCTCAGGATTTATCATAATACTTACTAAAATGTTCCATCTTTAACTCTACTAAAAATGTTACGATCATTCACACTTACATTTATAACAAAATTTCATTAAAATTATCAGTATATTAATCCCATCATAAATATACAATACTGGCACCCCGAGACTAAGCTACGGTGCACACATACTCTGCTATCAAATCCCGGTACATCACGTACATTAGGATCATATATTCCAAATCACTTAGGAACCGTCTTAATAAGTAACAATCACACACAATGGAGGCGGACATAGCTCACATCACATGGGTCACGCACATACCTACGCTCCCATGATCAGCTGACTTATTAACTCCCTAATAAGCCATTCTCTGACCTATGTTCTCGAGGTACCAATCTAAATCCCCCCCGTAAGCACACAAAGATTAGATGGTCCTAATCGAACGCCGACCACCCGTGATAGCAAGTATGGTAGGTATGTTATACACAGATAATCACATATACTAAGCATTCACACATCTTAGATATCTTATAATATTAATAGAGGCATATGTCACATTCCTATACTGTCATTAAATGTTTCACGTTTACAAGTCCCCGAATAATATACATTAAAGTTGTCAACTCTTCTCACGTCGCAAATTCAAGTACTTACAACCTAACCCTTAAAAGTCACCCGATATATTCTATAATTAAAAGTTTTTAATCCTCAGCATACTCCAATATCAAAACTATACCCACTAATCATAAGGTAATGATAATACTCAATAAAATAAGCCTACGGAAAACTCGAAACAAAAATCACGCCTAAAAAGACCATTCTGTGAACTCGTTAGAAGTCCCAGAAATCTCGTTCGAACGAGGTCGTTCGAACGAGTGCCATTCAAACGAATGACTTCGAATGAACTCTGAACTTGTTAGAAGGGACACTGGCATATCATTAGAATCTCATTCGAACGAGGTCGTTCGAACGACCTGGGTTGGTCTTCTAACGAGATGGTAGGGAACGCCCAAATTTTTTTTCCATTTCATTTTTCATCATTTTTCTCTTCTATAAACCCATCCTAAGATCATCCCAATTACGTTTTAATGTTTTTAAACTATTCTAAGTCACCCTAGGTCACTCCTTCATATATTTTTGGGATCAAACCTTACTAATCAACATGCAATACTCATAAATCCCCAATTCTTACCGCAAACCCTATGAACATGAACCCATAATTTAATTGACTACAAAGACTCCTAATTAATCCATTTTCAAATCATCAGAAGTTATGTTTTGTGTATTGAATTCGTCCATAAGTATTAGACATGCAATTCCTATCCCAAAATCATAAGTTTCACAATAATCCCATTGGTTTTCATAAAAACTTTCAAGGCAAAATACAGTTTCTACGCTAAACATGGAAGAAATATTCATTAAACTTAATAATATCAAATCACTTGCCTTAGATTTGTTCTTCAGATTTGTTATTGACGATCAAGGTTGGTTCTTTCTTCTTTTCGGTCACAAATCCCTTTTAAAATGATGGTGGGGAGATGGTTTGCTTTATATCCTCCTTTAACCTCTCTTCTAACTTCTCTCAAAAACCTCCGTAGCCCACTCTCTCACTTTTGGAAGATAATGGCCTTAGTGGACCTTTTAATAATATCTAAATTAACTCTAAAATTCGTGGGTTTTAATCCCTTAATTTTTAAAATTACCAAAATACCCTTCTAGGTTGCCAGTTTGGCCTAAAAATGCCCCGGGACCCAAACTAAACCCCCGGCTAGTGTTTTCTGACTATTTCGACCATTCCGGACACGTTGGCGCACTCAAAAAGATCATACGGAGGACATAAAAATAAAATACTTTTAAATCCATTAAATTGGGTGATGACACGCGCATCCCAACTAAATTACCGAAACTGACATATTTTCAACTTACGATATTTTTTTATAAATTCAATGATCACATATTACCATAATCAGTCAATAATATTCAACAACATATTAATAACCAAATACTAACTCTCGTCTCGCTAGAATTTAAATTCGAATTAATAAATCCCAAATTAATTTAAATAAAACCCAATTTAAAAGCAATTCCATTTAATTAACCTCATAATTAAAAGCCATAAAAATACGGGGTATTACACCTTTCTTCAGTTTTAGCCCTTTAACAGAGAACTGGGTTACCTGGTTCGCTGAGTACGGGGCCCATTGTCTTCACTGGTTTAAGCCATGGTGGGGGGACTTACAACCCATTTTGCAGATAGGGGAGTAACAATATGTGCGGCTGGCTGGCCTCCACTAGACTTTCTTTCATTTTCCTTGGCCCTTTTTGTGCTAAATGGGGTGGGAACAGATAGTGCCTCCTTGTATAATGATTTGTTTTCCCAGAAGAGGACTTTATTGAATATTTACGGATGATATTGGGACCTTTGTGGTAGCGCTCTCGGCTGTCTACCAGTCCACCACAATCTATTGAAGGGGTTTGGCATGTGTCTGTGGATTATCCGAAGTGGTTAGGGAAGTGGGTAGTTGGGAATATCTTGGAGGAAGAGATTGGGTAAATGTGGTTTGTTGCCTTCGACACCATGGAGGAAGGTGTTGTGGTTTTGGCCAAACTTATCAAAGTGTACCTCTTCATGGAGTATATATGGAGTGTTAACCAGTAATGGGAGACATGGGGCCTCCGGGAGCAGGAAATGCTGATGAGGTAGGGTTGTTTGACAGTTGAGGGAATCATAAGTGAAGCTGGGGTGACTTGTGTTGATATATGGCATGTTTTTTTTGGGAAGGTGGTTATTTGGTAGGGATTGAGTAGGTTGTATGGGTAAATGTTGGTTAATTTAGTTATTGGAAGGGGGTGGTCTAGTTTAACTCCTTCGACTAATATTTCATGTGTCAGTTGTATTCCTTGACTTGAAATAAAAATAATTTTGACATATTTTGTTGTGTCTGTGATGAGTTTTGCATTTGAACTATCTATATCAACCGCTAAGGCATACATAATACTTTTGTTCAGGTAAATGATGAGATGGATGTCCATTATTGGGGCTTAGAAAAGAATAACATTCCGTGAAAAAGAAAGGATCGTGCCCATGTGTGTTGTATGGGATGCCTACATAGCTCTAGGGTTTTGAAAATTTTATGGGTTTCATTTTGAAAAGAATTATTTTGAGAGGATCAGGTCCCACATAATTCTTGGTGGGAGGAAATGAATTAGGTTTGAATTTCCTTCTGAGGTCCCAGACATCTTTTATAATTTCTTTTAGAGCAAGATTTCCTTCTTGTACGCCGTGATCCTTAACTTTCCTGTTAAGTGATCGCATTATCTGGTGATGGTAACCATGTATGTGGTATAGAGCCTTAAGTTGCTTTTCATCCAAAAGTGAGGGCTCACCATAGGGCTCTAACTCAAGTTTTCTTTACTGACTCTACTTTCGAGCATGGAATGTAAGGAAGGTACTTCTATCTCAACGAGGAGAACTTATTCCATGCCATATACCATAGAATAAAGAGTAGCCACAATAGGTATTCTGATGGAAGTGCGGTATCCCCAGAGGGTGTATCAGATTCAATTATCCCAGTCTTTGTAACTTTTGATCATCTTGCGGATAATGGTTTTGAGGCTTTTGTTGGCGGCTTCAACAACACCATTAGTTTGGAGTTAGTAAGGAGAAGACTTGTGTCTCTAAATCACATATTTATCGACCAGTTCTATGACTTCGACTTTAAAGTGAAGCCCATTATTAGATACTAATTCACGGGGAACCACGTAGAGGCAAATGATATTCTTTTAGATAAACTTGGCCACTTTCCTTGCATTCAACACTCTGTATGATTCGACTTTAATCCATTTTATGAAGTTTTCAATGGCAAGTAGGATGAACTCATGATCCTTTAAAACTTTGTGAGTGACTTTCCCTATGATGCCTATGCCCTCGGGGAGGTGAGTGTTAGAGATTGGAAAATAATTGGCATTTGGGTCATCTTCGAACATAAGCAGTGAAATCTTAAACCATGGTAGTATAATACTACCCTTGATTGATAATCTTCTTGCCAAGCATGTGACTATTAATGTGGGGCTCTCATTCCCCTCTGTGGATTTTATGCATCATTCCTTCAATATCAGCTCCTGATATGCAATGGAAATGAGTTCCATTGAAGTTTCTCTTGAAAAGTTCTTTGACGTAGATGATGTACTGGGCATCCAATTTGTGAAGGGTCGCACAATCTTTATTATCTCCATATACCTACTTTAGACACCTCATTCTAACCCCCCCTAACCTCTCCGTAGGTCCCCATAACCTCCCCTCATCGCTACAAACCTAAGTCATACCCCGGGTAGTAACCTAGAGGCCATCGGGCACTCCCAGGCTCTATTTGACCAAAATTCAAACTCTTACGCTCAATCGAGAGTGAATGAATTTCCAAAGGGCACTCAAACCCCTTTCCAACGGTTCGTCCCCTGGGCGATTCTGACTTACGGTCCGGATGAACAACCCGTTTTCCCCTAAAACTTGATCAAGAGGCCACCGGACACTCCCAGGCTCCGTTGGACCAAAGTCAATTCTTCAGCTTGACCAAGACTGAATGAATGTTCAAAGGTCACTGAAAGCCCTTTCCAACGGTCCACCCCGTGCGTGATTCTGACATACAGTACGGACGAACAATCCGTTTTACTCTAAAAGGACATCGAACGCTTCCAAGCCCCGATTGACCGAAGTCAACTTCCTAAACCGAGCCAAACTCTTGGGAATGTCAAATTACATATCCTAAACTTTCCAACGGTCTGCCCCGTGCATGATTCTGACTTACCATGCGAATAAATGATCCATTTGCGTCTAATGATTCCCCGTCTAAAGGAGTAACAAATTCTTCTGAGCCACATTTGACCAAAAGTCAACTCTTGGACCCAAGATAAGTACAAATACTTAAAGGTCTATGAAGTACCTTTCCAATGGTTCACCTCGTGTATAATTTGAATCAATGGTTTGCGCTCTACGACTGATTTTTTGAAGGAACCTGAAAGTGATTGCCAAACGGAAGGTTCTAAACCCTGCCTATCGGCAGTGTGCCTAAACACACCTGCCGATTGGCAGGACTAGGCCTATGCCGATCGACAATGCCCTGGGCCTATAAAAAAGAGGGCATAACCTCATTGCAAATGGGCACAAGATCGTAAATCCATCACTCTCAGCAAGCTCAGAAAACCCCTATCGAAGTCAGCGTGATTTCCACATCTAAATCCCTTTCCAAACTTCACCTTTCATCATCTTTTTCATCAAACTTGGGAATAACTAACTTCCATCATCACCCAAGTTCAAGGGCTTCCCTCTAACATCCAAGATCAAACTCAAGATCTTCTAGAAGGTCCAACTTTCTCAACTCACTCTTCAAATGCTCCTAAATTCGCATTAACTTACTTTGTTACTTAGCACTTTTATTCTTTCTCACATATCCTAATATACTTTTTATTTAGTATTATCGCACATCTTTTATTTTCATATAAATAAAACCCAAAAAACAATAAAAAGAGGGTTTTCTCATAAATTCCAAACTGGAATTCTCATTATTTTCTCACACTTTTCTCACAACTAAAACACTTTTTTACACACACACACATATAAGAGATGTTCGGGTTGAATTTATGGGATAAATCCCACCCTTCATTTTGCATACAAACTCCGTGGATTTTTATGCCTCTATAGGATACGTAGGCATCTCGGGGTAAAACCCGAGACTCGAATCCTATTCCTACTTTTTTCTATTTTTCTATATTCTTTAAACTTAATTATCCTAAAATATGTAAATTTACATATGCATATATTTGTTCTTAGTGGCGTATTATTCCACATGTGTTATCGTTCCATTATAACGATCGACGCAACGATAACCACGTAAATCATATTTTATAATATTAATTTTAGGAACATTCCTATGGATGACTCGCTTTCTCTTTTCCATGATACAAGTCGATGATTTCTATCTCCACTACATATACATATACACACACATCACAGGGAAATAAAGGAAAATAGCAATAACCCATGAGAGACCGTAAGGGCGAAATGGGTGCCTAACAGCTTTCTATTTCGTAACTTAGCCTCCGAACCCTTTTCGAATCATTTTAGTTTTGTATGTATTAGTATGTCTATAGATTCTATCTTTTGGAACGACTCCCTTTTCTTTTGTCTGTTTTGAGTAAAACAGACTGGCGACTCCATCTCTCTACATTTTTCACCTCATCATTGACGCCGGCCGAAGCGCTCCCGAGAGGGATGCACGGGAACAAGATCTTCTCGAGATGAAGACAGACACCCCCTCTTCTTCATGCCTCCCGCTGTGAGGATTGGGGATGTCCACAGTGGCGACTCTGTTGGGGATTTTTATTTTGAGGTCTAGACTTTATTTAAATGGGTGTTATATTTGCTCATATTTTCCCCTATTTTTCATGCCCCCTTTACTATTCATGTGTACCTCATGCTTATGATTCAATTCACACACTTGTAGAAGATTCTCCATGTACACTTCACACCACGTGCACATTGGATCACATATATCCACATGTTGCTCGCATCACCCATCCATACTTAGTATACCAATGGTACTTATACTTTGCTCCCTATTGGGCATGATCAAGAAAGATACTCTCATCATAAGATACTAATAAGATAATCATGAATGATGCACACGACATCACCAAAAGAGCATTGTTATTGAAAAAATTTTGTCCGGTAATTGGAGGGTCACTTCGTGATGGGCGTTGGTCCGACAGGGCGCAGTTAGCCTAAGAGATATGACTCTCATCTTCCATTGGCCAAGTACCTTCGACGTATATCGAACTGTTCCCCCGCATCATATCGCTTGACTAAAGTCATGACGGAAGGTAAATCACAGGGAACTCGTTCACGGACGGCAAGTATATCGAATTCTCTCTCACACGTACCGTCCCCATGAGGTATATAGTGAGGTGATTCATGTACACTCAGGTATATCAAATGGCTTGTCCACATGTACCGATTTCCCTTAAAAGCAAGACGTATATCATGGATGCTACGCCAAAGGGGGTAACCCTTTCCAATTCAACCAACCAACTGCATACCCACATATAGGTTTCAAGACTAGGACACACATGTTAGATTGCCGGTTTCGACTCGAAACTCTGTCGAAATTCCGGGTCGGCCTACCGCCTAAATTTTTTTGCGCATTTTTAAAAATGGGACCCTGCCCGTATGCCTTGTTAAAAGTCTAGCCATAGCTTTGCATATGTTACAAACCCAACGTTTCCAGGCTTGGGACCCGTTCGAAATTTCATTTTTGGATTTAGGAAAATTTAATACAAGTGAGAACACAATAATTATAACAATCATGTTGAGACCCGTCTCCCAAAAATATTTCTCCCTTCTTTATAAAAAAATCCAAAAACATTTCTCCCTTCTTTATCAAAAAGTCAAAAATATTTTGCCTTTCAATCTCAAAAAGAAAAAAATGTCAAAAACATTTTCATCCTTTTATGTCAAAAATGAATCCCATTTTACGCCTTATCAGGTCGATCGCACGCCCTTGGCCTGGCTCCTTATTGGCTTCGGTCTTCAGTCAAATCACCCTAGAGTTCCGTTTCGTTACCCTGTTACTTCTTTCGAGTCCTATATCCATCCACTTTTCATTGAGAACACAGATTAAGTACCAGTTGTGCAGCTAGATCTTATGGCAGTCTTAGCTCAGCTCGTGTCCAATATTGACAACCTCCGGACTAAGGTCCGAGAGATGCAAAGAAACCAGGTTCCTATTCCTCAAGATCCCGAGGCCCTATTCCCTCATGTTATGGGTCCACCCAAGCCTATTTGGGTTCCCGAAGAGAATCAACACGCTCAATGTTCCCCTCCTGCTAATGGGCCGCTGCCTGCCCAGCTTCCCATGCCAAACCTTGCCCAGCCTGGGGTTAACTTCTTATGATCATTGATCCAAAAGAGGAAGAGTTAAACAAAGTCAAAAAAGATATCAACATGCTAACTAAGAAGTTTAACCAAGTCAGAATCTCTGGGAATTACTTGGACTACACCCACATGCCTCCTTATCCTAAGGCAAGGTTACCCGAGAAGTTCAAGATGCTAAATACCGAGAAATTTGGAGGAATTGGACCCCGAATTGTTCATCTTCATAGCTATCACCGTTCCATGACCCTCCTAGGGGCTTCTGAAGAAGTGATGTCCCAAATATTTTAGCAAACTTTTAAGGATAGAGCCCTCTGATGGTTTTTGTCTCTCGAGGAGTCCAGAATCCGTAGCTGGCAGGATGTAGCCCGTGAATTCATGTCGTAGTACAAATATAACGAAGAGCTTGAGGTCACTTGCCGTGATTTGTGTCTTCTCAAAAAGAACTCTGGGGAATCAGTCAATAACTTCATAGCTTGATGGAGGGAAAAGACAGGCACCATGACCAATCGGCCATCCGAGGAAGAACAAGTCAACATAGTGAAGAAGAACTTCCTTCCCCATATCTGAGCAACAATGGGAGGGCAATACTATCCCCACATTCGAGATCTCAGAGAAGCAAGAGTATAAATTGAGGAAGGTCTTGCTAAAACATAAGTTGAACCAAATAAAGTGTCCCAAAAGTTCACCCCCAGATAATACGATAAGCCCACCAATGCTGCAGTCTCAATCGTCAATAACATCTCTCAACCAACCACCTCGTGGGCACTAGAAAGTCACCCTTTTCTAGTCCAAAAGGAATACACCGAGATCTATGCTCCCCTCTCCAAAGTTTATCAGACCCCATTAAGCCAAAATCTTATCAAACCACCCTTGGACCCCCGTCCATTACCAAATCCCTCCCCTCTCCTAAACTAGCATGCTGCGTCGGTTCTACCTGTTGAAATCCCACCTAACCCCAATGTTTACCCCATTTCTTCTTTTGTTGTCTATCCTTGCCCAAATGTAATCGAGACCTCCTTTGATGAGGTTCTCAATGCTTTTTTCCTATCAATGAAATAAATGAATATTTTGAGTCTCTTGTTGTGCCTTACATTAATTGTTTAGAATCTAATCAAAAATTTTGTGATGATGATTTTGTAAATGAACAATTCTTAAATGATATAAATAAGGCTAATAAAAAATAACATAACCGCATTCAAGTTAATGAAGAAGAAACTGTTATTGTTATCCTCGGTTCTAGTAACCAAATGCGCAAGATTAGGATAGGGGTTATCCTCGACAAGCATGAACGCGCACAACTCGAAGAATTATTAAAGGAATTCGTGGATGTCTTCGCATGGTCCTATGACGATAGGCTCAACATTGATCCTGAAATAGATCAATATGACATCCCCACTCTTCCAGATTATAAGCCGGTTAAACAAAGGTTGAGAAAGCTCCGCACCGAATGGTCGCTCAAAGTCAAAGAAGAGGTGGTCAAATAGTTGAACGTGGGTTTCATTCGCGTGATCGAATATCCCAGATGGCTAGCCAACAGAGTTCCTGTACCGAAATCAGGAGGGAAAGTTCGGATGTGTGTAGACTATCGGGAATTCAACAAAGCCTCTCCAAAGGATGATTACCCGCTACCCAATATCTACATGATCATGGACAATACAGCTAGTCATGCTCTTAAGTTATTCATCGACGGGTTTTTTGGATATAACCAAATCAAAATGCACCCAGATCAACAAAAAAAATGTGATCATCACCCTATGGGGAACTTTTTGCTACACTATTATGCCATTTAGTCTCAAGAATTCTGGGGCTACCTAACAGAGGTCTTCCACAACCATCCTGCTCGATCTTATTCACAAAGAAGTCGAGGTCTATGTGGATGATATGATTATCAAATCCAAAATTAGAGAAGGTCATGTTCCCTCTGTCCGAAATTTCTTCGAATGATTGCGACAATATCAGATGAGACTCAATCCGCAGAAATGTGTCTTCGGCGTTATAAAGGGAAAACTCTTACGATTCATGGTCAGTGAGAAAGGTATAGAAGTGGATCCTTCCATGCTAAAATCCATAATTGAGATGCCACCTCCCCGAACGGAAAAAGAAGTTTGTGGTTTCCTTGGGAAATTGTAATACATCTTCCAGTTCATTAGCCAGCTAACCTCCATCTGTGAATAAATTTTCAAACTCCTCCGAAAGGATTCAACCAAGGTTTAGAACGAGGCCTGCTAAGAAGATTTTGACCAAATCAAACAATATCTGACCTAACCTCCGGTACCCAAATCCACCACAACCTGGTCCCTCCTTGCTCATATACCTAACCATAATCGACATTGTAGTTGGGGCTTTACTAGCCCAATACCTTGAAGATTCCCGTAACGAAAGAGCCGTTTATTACACCACTCACAAATTGATCGGGTACGAAGTTAACTACACTACTTTGGAAAAGGTATGTGTTGCGCTTATCTGGGTCACCCAAAAGTTATGACACTTCATGCTCGCCTTCCCCATTAAGCTTGTATCCCGAATGGACCTCATCAATTACTTTCTTGAGAAACTCGCCTTATCTAGCTGAATGGCTCCTTGGTTGATGCTCCTAGCCGAGTTTGATATCATGTACATCACACAGAAAGCCATGAAAGGAAGAGCCTTCTCTGACTACCTCGTTGACTGCCCTATAGAAGAAGCTGACAACTAGATCTCCGAATTCCCATACAAAAACATCCGCTGCGTCGCTCAAGACAACCTTTGATGGCAAATGTTCTTTAATGACAGGATATGACATTGGGGTACTTCTGATCGCCCGAGATGACTCCCACACTCCATCGCCTTTAATTTGGATTTCTCCTGCGCTGATAACATGACTGAGATACAAGTCGTGTACGGTAGGCCTCAAACTTTCCCTCAAGAAAGGAATTCAATGCCTAGATGTCTATGGGGATTATGCCCTCATCATTGGTTAAGTGCTCAAAAAATGGAAAGTTAAGGACTAGAAACTCCAACCCTTCCATGCCCACTTAGAAGAACTAGCCTCTCAATTCCAAGACATCACTTTCCATTACCAACCTCGAGCAAAAAAATAACCTAGCCGATTCCCTTACTACCCTAGCCTCCATGGTCGATATGCCAAAAGGAATAACAATGGTCCCCTTCCTAATTCAAAAGCAAGATAAACCAACCCATTGCTACCACATTAAGCTCATCACCAAAGAAGACCCCGAGTTAGCCAATTGTTGGTATTATGATATCTGGAACCTCCTTAAGCATGGTATGTATCCCGAGGGTTCTAATAAGAAAGACTGGGTAACCCTCTGAATATTTGTTGCCCAATGCATCATCTATCACAAAGCACTGTTCAAGAGAAACTTCAATCGAACCCATCTACACTGCATCACAGGGGTTGGCATTAAAGAGATAATACAGAAAACCCACAGCGGGGAATGCGACCCCCACATGAACGGTCACATTCTTGCAAAGAAAATCATGCAACAAGGCTACTACTAGACCACCATGATCTAGGATTGCACCGCCTATGTTAGGAGATGCCTTAAATGTCAGTAATTTTCCAACCTTCGACACTTGCCCCCGCGAGAATTGTACAACATAACTTCTCCATGGCCGTTCTGCACCTGGGGCATCGACATCATAAGGAAGGTTACACCTAAGGCTTCAAATGGGCATGAGTTCATCCTAGTTTCCTTTGATTAATTCACCAAATGAGTCAAAGCTGAGTCATACGCAGTCCTGAATGCCAAGAAAGTGGCCAAATTCATCAAGAAAAACATCATCTACCGATATGGGGTCTCACACAAGCTAGTGTCAGATAACGGGTTGCATTTTAAGGGAGAAGTAACATAAGTGGTCAATGAGTATGGAATCTAAAGAAACAAATCTTCTCCCTACCGACCTCAGACCAACGGTGCAGTTGAGGTTGCCAAATAAAACCTCAAAGCCATTATCAGTATGATGGCTGAAAGCTGTCGAGATTGGGCCGACCGAATCCCTTATGACCTCTTGGGGTACCAAACCTCAATCCGAACCTCTACTAGGGCTACCCCTTACTCTCTAGTCTAAGACGTGGAATAAGTCCTACCCGTGGAGCTAGAAATCCCTTTACTTCGTGTCATGCTCGAAAGCCAAATCAGTGAGGAGGACTGGCATCAAAGACGCCTAGATGAGCTCTCTCTTGGACGAGAGGAGACTGAAAGCGTTGTATCATATACAAGGGTACCATCACCGAATAAGGCATTCATTTAATAAGAGAGTCAAGGACCACGGTGTCCGAGAAGGGGATTTAGCCCTCAAAGAAATGGTAGAACCCATCTGGGACCCCAGAGGGAAATTCAAGCCCAATTAGAGCGGCCCTACATTTTAAAGAAAATATTGTCCGACGGTGTTGCTAAACTCACCAACCTAGAAGGAGAAGAAATGGCTCGTCTAGTGAACCTGGACCATCTCAAGAAATTTTACCCCTATTTCAAAATCTCGACGCACTACGACTCTTCTCATATCCCTTCTATTATAAAAAAAAATCTTTATTTCCCTTTACCCAGAACTACGTGGGCCTGATCCTCTGCAAAAATCATTCTCAAAAAAATAAAAAAATTACAAAAACCCCAGAGGTACGTAGGAAGCTCATACATGAGCACGACCCTTTCTTCTTCACAACAAACTATTGTTGTCTTATCTCTAAGAACGACAGTTCATTCTAACATATACTTGAACAAAATGATTATGCATGCCTTAGAGATCGGTATAGATAATTTAAAATACAAAATTCATCAAAAGGCACCGTTGGATGATCAAAAACTTATTTATTTCCCTAATAAGAAATTACAGTACAATTACATAAAAAAAGGAACGGATAACTCCCTTCCCCCTACCTTCCTAGAAATCCAAATAAAATCCCCAAGTTTATTTCTCATTACAAAACAAACTCTCAAAGGGCCCTACCCACAGCTATAAGAAGAGACCTCTCCATCATCATCATCATCATCATCATCATCATCATCAGCATCTACATCCTGGGGTCCCCAAGCTTCCCTTGCCTGAATGGAGTGTTGTAGACGCTCCATGGATCGATAAGCTCTAACTAGCCTCGGAAAAACTACAACACCTACCTCCATGGTATCAGATAAGACAAACCACCTTTGTCCAGTCTCCACTGCCAACATATTGCTGACCACTCTTCTCCACGACCACTTCATATAATCCCCGGGGATGTGCCAAACTCTCCCAACAGACTGAGAAGGACGAGTCGACGGACGCCAACTCTCCCACAAAGAGCCAAGCCTCATGCACAGACGCTCTGTCAGATCTTCTACCGGAAAGAAATAATTCCTCATAGACCGCGGCACCACCAAAAGAGAAATCATTCCTCCAGTAACCAAGGATCTACCCGTCGAGGGTAATACATGTAGAAGACCAACCAGCAACTCTCGGGGAGACCGAGAAAACTCAGTCATAGCATCCGCCACAATAGGATTTACTCTAAACATGTCTAAAAATTCATCATAAGTCGGACAGAGTTCTTCTAAGACAAAGAGGAATACATGGTCTTCGGGGTACCAAAATTGTACCACCGCCATCAGCATAGTCCATTCTATGGGCCGATTATGAGATAAAGAGACTCCACGCATATTGAAAGCATCGTAATCGACGTTATAGGAGAAAATCACCTCTAAAGTCTCGAGGTAGTTGGTAAACTCAACACTACCAGGGAGAGCCATCTCACAGAATGAGAAAGTTAGGATGTGAAGGTGTGATGAAAGCACTCCACCCTTACCCTTTTTTATACTTGAAAACCCTCACAAAAAACATAACCCCTACAGAAATCGGAGGGAACCCTGCCCCACAAGGTACCAAAGGTTGAAGATGGTACTAATCAAAACATTGAATTGATGGGACTGGACTGACTTTCCGATAGGCAAGACAAGGTGCTTGTCGATCGACAACCCCCTATTTTTTTAAACTTACCTTTTTCCTCTTTTATCAAAATCAAAAACTCAATAAAAATAAATTGATATTCTCAACAGAATTTCAAAATCCCCTTCCATTTTTATATAAATTCTCATTTTAAATAAAACTTTCCTTCAAATCTAAAAAATATTTCTTTTTACGATCTCATCAGTAAAGTAAAAAGTGCATATGCATTAATCCATTCATTACTAATAGAAGATAATAAAAAAGTCCATTGAATTGCATAGATATTTCTTTATGTGTTACATCATTTTTTGCAAGAAAATAAAAAAAAAAAGCAGAAAAACAACGAGTCTGATCCCGAACCCACATTTTCTCTCTCTCTCTCTCTCTCTCTCTCTCAGAATTGCCACCCCTATGGTGCGCTCTCTTTCCCCTACGGCAAGATGAGGCACCACCGCTACCTAAACCAGACTCCTCCCCAGATGAGGCAGACGGCACCAAGCAAGAAGGAATAGGTACCGCATCCTGAATATGGGTAGTCATCGAAGATATCCAGTCCCTAATGTCCCTCAGCCAAGTGGTGGACACCCGAACTTTCTGTAAGAAAAGGAAGAATCAGTATCAACCAGAGAAGATAAAAAGAAATAAAAAAAGAAACCAAGAGAAAAGAACAAAAAGGTATACCAAAGGACGAAGAACCTCCTCTGTCAAGCCCAACTCCTCCGAGTATATCGCATGATGATGATGAAACATAGGCACCATACCTCCATTCGCCCGCCGAATGCTGTATGAAGGGGTATGCAACCGCATAAAGGGAACCTCCAAAGTTACTGCCGCCGCTGATGTCGACAGACTGCCACCGTTATGGGAGGACCCCACTAGCCAAATGGAATCCGTAGGAGGGAAGGGTAGTGCATCATATATGCTGGGTTCGATTAGCCAGCTCATCACGAAGTCCATATAATAATACGATACAGCCGTATCGGTGTACAACAGATAGGACTCTCCAATCATCACCGTGATTCTCACATCCTCTAGCAGCAGCCGCTCCTGCCTCATAGACATAAGTCGCCTTGCATGAGGCACCACCTCCTCCTCCTCAGCAATCTGCCAAACCACCCTCTCCCTGAGATACAAAGAGTGGACAAACTAATGCACCAATAAATGCCTCATCTGTGCATTCACTCCAATCAACCCCGTGTCCTAAACAGCTGTCCCCCAAGGGTAAAAAGTCACCTGAAATATCCCCATAAGATATAAGTTAATACAAAATCAGAGAACACAAAGACCAAGACTAAAGAAAGGAAAATTCTTACCCTATCACTGGTCAGGCCATTCAAGACCTGACGTCTGTCTCTAAAGAGATAGACTTCCTCGACTGCTGATTGGCCTTCCACCACCAATACAACCGACAAAAGTCCCCAACGGTCTTGTCCTTCAAAGCGATCAGCTGGGTATTAAACCCAATCACCTCATAGAACCACGTCTTCCAAAGATAAAAATCCTCAATAAAAAAGAGGCGCATAAGGAAAATGAGAATGCATGAAAGGAAAATTCGCGAATTAAAGAATACCTCAAGAAGATACGTGGCTCTAGTAAAAGTCTACCAACAGCACCAGCTAAATGAATCAAGAGAAAATAAAGGGTCGCCAAAGTAAGGCTCCCCCAAACATAGAGAGGGATGCTTGAAAACATCCTCAAGTATAGCAAAAATCATAAGTTGATGATATCGCCGCTCAACGCCACTAGAAATCCCCCCAGCACCACCAAAATGAATAATCGGGCCATCTGCCTCACCTGCAGCCGGTCCTCCACATCAATCACCCTACTAAGTAAAACATCCCTCAATAGGGATAGATGAATAGAGTCCCCAGACACTATCCTCTCCACATCACCAAGCGCCACTCGCACTGCCTCCGGCCTCACCCGCAAAGAGCGATCCACCTCTATCTGCTCTCCATCGCAATCCAACCCCAGTAGCTGCTGCACATCTATGGGAGTAACAATCATCTCTCAGAAGACAAAATGGAAGGTATGGGTAGTGTCCCACTACCTCTCCCCCAGAGCAGATAAGACCGCCATCAAACGAGGGGAACCCACACCTTTTTATAGGATGCCAAGGGTCATGGTGATCGGCATTGCACCCCCACCTACCAATTGGCATTGACCTTTTACCTTCTCTAGGTAGTCCAAAATTCTATGCTACTGCCGAATGGCACCCTCCACACCATGCCGACCGAAACCCCGCTTAAATTTCTGTACAGAAACTCCCATAAAATACCAGAAAACCTTGAAAAATTCCAAAAAATCCCGGGGGGATTTAGAACCTTTTTAGTAAGAAAATTTTGCACTCCCTTAAGCGAAACCCCTATTTTCCTAGCGATACTCTCAGAATCCAAGTAAATCTCCTCCCGACAACATCCTTGGAGGACCCCTAAAGCATCCCCAAACTTCAGGATCATCTCCTAAGGTCTCAAATTTCCCCAAGAAATATGTCCAAACCCTAGACCACCTAATCACTTCCCCATTGGAATTTATAGCATCAGATTGGCCATTCTTCCGCAAAGTCTCCAAAAGATACGAGGATTTCCCCAATAATCAGCTCCCCATCTCAAATCAAAGGCACGAGGAAATTTCCCTTACAGAGTTGCCCGAGAAAATCTCAACTTAAACCCTCATAATTGGCTTCAACCCGCGTAATTGGTCATCTTAACCTAATCCCTCAGAATTGGCTTCGACCTGCATAATTGGTCATCTCAACTTAAGTTCTCAGAATTGTCTTCAACCCACAGAAATGGTCATCTTAACTTAATCCATCAGAATTGGCTTTGACCCGTATAATTGGTCATCTCAACTTAAGCCCGCAGAATTGGTCATCTCAACTTAGCCCTCAGAATTGGCTTCAACCCAAAGAATTGGTCATCTCAACTTAATTATTTTCGACCCGTAGAATTGATATTCTTAATTTAAGCCCTCAGAATTGGCTTCGACCAGCATAATAGGTCACCCTCATCTTCAATCCCTCAGAATTGACTTCGACGGGAAGAATCGTCCACCCTTATCTTGAAGCCCTCAGAATCGGTCTCAACCCGTAAAATCGGTCATCCTCAGGTCCTCTGAATCGGCCTCGCCCCTCGGAATTAGTCATACTCTTTCAAAGATGTACTGTAGTTTCTATTCGATGGCTATTGTTTGTTCCAAACTTACCCATCGAGGGTGTCTATAGACACCACATTCTATCACCCCCTAAACTCTATGTAGGTCCATATCACCTTCCCTCATTGCTATAAACCTAAGTCATACCCCGGGTACTGACCTAGAGGCCATCGGGCATTCTCAGACTCTATATGACCAAAATTCAAACTCTTCAGTTCGATTGAGACTGAATGAATTTCCAAAGGTTACTGAAACCCTTTTCCAATGGTCCATCCCGTGCACAATGTTGACTTACGGTGCAGACAAACGACCCATTTTCCCCTAAAACTTGATCAGGAGTCCACCAGATGCTCTTAGTCTCCGTTTGACCAAAGTCAACTCTTCAGCTCGATCGAGACTGAATGAATCTTCAAAGGTCACTCAAAGCCCTTTCCAATAGTCCACCCTGTGAACGATTCTGATTTACGGTACGGACGAATGATCCGTTTTACTCTAAAAAGTCACCGAACGCTTCCAGTCCTCGGTTGATCGATGTAAACTTCCAAAACCAAGAAACACTCTTTGGAATGTCTAACTACATCTCATATCCTTTCCAAAGGTCCTCCCTGTGCGCAATTTTGACTTACCATGCGGACGAACGATCCATTTGCATCCAATGATTCCCCATTTAAAGGACCGATGAACGCTTTCGAGCCACATTTGACCAAAATTCAACTCCTGGACCCGGGATAAATCTAAATACTTTAAAGGTATCTGAAGTGCCTTTCCAACGGTTTATCCCGCATGAAATTTGGATCAACGGTTAGCGCTTTACGATCAATTTTCTGAAGGAACCTGAAAGAGACTGCCAAACGGAAGGTTAGGCAGTGTGCCTAAACACACCTGCCGATTGGAAGGACCAGGAGTATGACGATTGGAAATTCCTTGGGCCTATAAAAAGGAGGGCCTGACCTCATTACGAAGGGGAACAAAATCTAAAATCCATCACTCTCAGCAAGCTCAAAAACCCCTTTCGAAGCCAGCGTGATTTCCACATCCAAATCCATTTTTAACCTTCACCTTTCATCATATTTTTCACTAAACTTGGTGAATTAACTACCTTCTATCATCACTCAAGTGCAAGATCGGCCTCCAACATCGAAGATCAAGCCTAAGATCTTCAAGGAGGTCCAACTTTCTCAACTCTCTCTTCAAATTCTCCTAAATTCGCATTAACTTACTTTGTTACTTAGAACTTTTATTCTCTCTAACATATCCTAATATACTTTTTATTTAGTATTATCGCATATCTTTTATTTTCATATATATAAAACCCAAAAAATAAGAAAAATAGGGTTTTCTCATAAATTCCAAGCAGGAATTCTCATTCTTTTCTCACACTTTTATCATAAATAAAACAATTTTATTTTTACACACACACATATAAGATAAGTCTCAGTTGGATTTATGGGATAAATCCCACCCCTCGTTTTCTATACGAACTATGTGGAGTTTGATGCCTCTATAGGCTACGTAGGCGTCTCGGGGTAAAACTCGAGACTCGAGTCCTATTCCTACTTTTTTCTATTTTTCTATATTCTTTAAACTTAATTCTCCTAAAATATATATATTTACATACACATATATTTGTTCTTAGTGGTGTATTATTTCACACGCGTTATCGATCCATTATAACGATTGACGTAAGGATAACCATGTAAATCATACTTTCTAACATTTCTTTTGGAACATTCGTATAGATGACTCGCTTTATCTCTTCCTTGATACAAGTCAATGATTCCTATCTCCACTACATATACATATACACACACATCACGGGGAAATAAAGGAAAATAGCAATAATCCATGAGTCCGTAAGGGCGGAATGGGTGCCTAACACCGTCCTATTTCGTAACTTATCCTCCGAACCCTTTTCGAATAATTTTGGTGTCATATTTATCAGTTTGTATTTGGATGATGTCTTTCAGGACGAATCCCTTTTCTTTTTCCTATTTTGAGTAAAACAGACTCGAGACTCCATTTATGTATATTTTTCACCTCAACATCGACGCTGACCGAAGTGCTCCCGAGAGGGATGCGTGGGACTAAGATCCTCTCGAGATGAAGACATACACCCCCTCTTCTTCATCCCTCCCATCGTGAGGATTGGGTATGGCCACACCTACCATATTTGAAGAGGCGTCAAATATCATAATATAGGAGTCTTCTTTGGAGACGTGTTCAATGTTGTAACATTGAGTGGATGGAACTTTCATCTGAACTAGGAAAGGGGTTATTGTTATTCCCTCGGGTATATCGACTATAAAGTCCAAGGTTGCAAGGGCGTCATCCCGACAATTATTTAAGTGATGAAAGTAATGGAAGGTAATATATTTGAACTGGGAGGCGAGATCTTCTAGGTGGGCATAGAAGGGTAAGAGCTTCTCATCTTTGACTTTCCATTTTTTAAGAATTTATTCGACAATAAGGGAAGAGTCTCCATGGACGTTCAAGTGCTTGATATCTTTCTCGAGGGTGATCTTGAGGCCTACGTTGCATGCCTTATACTCAGTCATGTTATTGGTGCAAGAGAAGCCTAGCTTAATAGCAATGGGGGTGTGGGGGTCATCAAGGGAAATCAGGAGTATCCTAATGCCATACCCTTTCTTATTGGCATCTCCATCAAAGAACATCTGCCACATGAGATCTTCCTAAGAGGTGTAGCGAATGTCTTCATTTAAGAATTCAGAGACCCAAACATCGGTTCCTTCCATAGGATAATCGACAAGGTAATCGGAGATGGATCTCCCCTTCTTGACTTTCTCTGTAATGTACACAATGTCGAACACAGCTAACAACATCAACTAATGGGCCATTTGTCTTGACAAAGTGGGTTTCTCTAGTAAGTATTTAATGGGATCCATTTAGGATACTAGTCTAATGAGAAAGGAATGCATGTAATGCAGTAATTTTTGCGTGACCCAAACTAGGGGACATAAGCTTTCTCTTAAGCAGTGTAATTGACTTTATACCAAGCCAATTTTTTACTAGAGTAGTAGATAGCTCTTTCCTTATGAGATTCTTCGATGTATTAGGATAGTAAAGACCCTGCTGCGGTATCCGTGATGATCAAGTACAAGAGGAGGGGGAGACCCAGTTGCGAAGTCATGAGCACCAGAGGTCGGGTGAGATATCCCTAGGGGTGGAAATTTTAGACATGACATGAAACGACATGAAATTGACACAAAATTGACACGATATGTAATGTTCGTGTCGTGTTCGTGTCATATTTTTTGACACAAAGTCATGTCGTGTCGTGTTTGTGTCCGTATTACGAGTCGTGTCCTGTTATCCTATTTTTTAGGCATTAAATTTAAGAAATTCTGGTATTCATGCCATGTCATGCAGTGCTATTTTTTATTCGACTCAAGTTCGTGTCAACTAAAAAAACACGAATTCTCATCATTTCGTGTTTGTGTCCTAAAAAACCTTGTCGTGTCGTGTTGGCCCGAAACACGACCCATTTACCCAAATTTCCACCCCTAGATATCCCTTGCTTTGGTCAAAGGCTTCTTGGTAGGCCTCATTCCAGACTTTAGTTGAATCCTTTTGGAGAAGTTTAAAAATGGGTTCACAGATAGATATCAGTTAGTTGATGAACTAAATAATGAATTGTTGCTTACCTAGTAATCCTTGGACTTCCTTCTCCGTCCATGGTGGTGACATCTCAAGTATGGCCTTTAGTTTGGCATGGTCTTCTTCAATTATGTTCTCACTTACCATGAACCCTAAGAGTTTTCCCTTTGTGACATCAAAAATGCATTTATGTTGATTTAGCCATGTCTAGTTCTGTTGTAGTCGCTCGAACAACTTTCGAAGGGAGGTAATGTGACCTTCCCAAGTCTTGGACTTGATGATCATGTTGTTAACATATACGTTGACTTCTTTGTGAATAAGGTTATGTAGAATGGTTGTGGCGGCCTTTTAGTAGGTAACCTCAGAATTTTTGAGTCCTAATTTCATGACAGTGTAGCAGAAGGTTCCCCATGGGGTGATGAAGGTAGTTTTCTCCTGATAGTCAAGGTGCATCTAGATCTGGATATAACCGATAAATCCATTGACAAGTGACCTAAGGGCATGGATGGACATATTGGCCACGATCATGTTGATGTTTGGAAATGGGTAATCATTTTTTGGGGATGCTTTGTTCAAATCCCGATAGTTGACGCACATGTGGATATTTCCTCTCGATTTTGACACGAGGATGATATTGGCAAGCCATGTGGGTTATTAAACCGCATGAATGAAACTCGCATTAAGATGTTTAACTAATTCCTCTTTGACTTCAAGTGACCATTCCGTTAAGAGTTTTCACAACTTCGACTTGACTAGTTCGCAATTTGGGAATGTCGGGATATCATGCTGAGCTATCTCTAGGTCAATGCCAGGCATGTCATCGTAAGGCCATGCAAATACATCTATGATTTCTTTCATCATCTTTTAAAATCGTACACGCTCATGCTCGTTAAGGCTGGACCCTATCCCAATCTCGCATTAGTTGCTACTAGATCCGAGATTAATAACAACAATCTCATCATCATTAGTTTGAATGCAATTATGTTATTTATTATTTTCATTATTAAGATCGGTTAATAATTTCTCACTTAAAAAATTATCATCATCAAATTTTGATTAGAATCAGTGCAATTAATGTAAGGTACAAAAAGATACTCAAAATCCTTATTTATTTCATTTTTAGGAAAAACAACATTTTGAACCTCGTCAAAAGGAGTCTCAGTTACATTTACATCAAGAAAAGGAGAAAGAGACACAGGTGCAGAGATTTGAATAGGATAAAAATTAGGGTTGGGCTAAGCTTGAACATGTTGGATAGGGATGGCATACCAATTTAAGAGAGGCGTATCAATAGTTGTGATCTGAGAGGATGGGCCCGACGGTGAAACATCTAAGAGGATTATGCAAAGACTTATACCTAGGTTGTGCAAGTTAAAGGATTCCTTTGAGTAACTTCCCTCGATGATTGTCATGGTTTTCTCGTCCAGAGTATTAACTTCATGTTTCCAATCTTTATCCCAAGTGTTATTATCTTGAAAGGAGATCTCTAGTCTCCAGTCTTCATCCCAAGCGTTCATAAATGGTTCAGAGAATCCACCGTAGGAGAAGTACTCACCCTCCTTGACAAATCTTCCGTTCAAAGAGTCCCCTAAAATAGTCCTTTCATCCTCTAGGCTCCTTTCCAGTCGTGGTAGGTGGAATTCTTTGATTTTAGCTGGTGAAGGTTGGTAGCCCAATCCATACGGGGGGAAGGCTTCTTTCAGAACTATAGGCTCGAGGATTCCTTGTTGATATCATCCTATCCCCATTTCGATTATGAAATGGATTTTCTTGAACATCTGATTCACATTGACGTTGCTGTGAGGGTTGTGCTCTGGATAGATTCAGTCTTTAAGGTTTTCCCCTACTAGGACTGGGAGCAGATTAATTCTAAAACCAGATAAGAGCATTTAATTAGTCACATGCTGAATATCCAACACTAGAATATTGGTATTAGCACTGTCTGAACTGTCATCGTCCTCCAAAATGGTGATAACTTGACCTTTGGTAAAGAACTTTAGTTTTTGGTGGAGAGAAGAGGATACTCCTCGGATATTATGGAGATTAATACGACCAAGGAGTGGGTTGAAGAAAGTAGGTATGTCGATCATTTGGAATTCTGTCAGAGGATTGACAAAGCGAACCTCTACTGTAAGTTTTACGAAAATCATTACTTCTCGACAAGTGTTATCATAAGCATGCATGATGGCAGATGTAGGGGTGAGATCACTGACTTTCAATCCTAAGAAGTTCAAGGTTCTGGAACACCCCATGTTTTTAATAGTTAATTAAAGAAATTAATGGGAATATTCGAGAAAAAATATAATTTTGGATTTAGTGATTTTTATTAATTAAATATGCTGGTTTTAATATTAGAAGAGTATAATTTCAAGGTAAATTAAAATCGGAATTAAAATGAGTTTTTTATTAAGTTTTTACCATATATATTTTTCCTAGCATAACTAGGCAGATTCGTCAGGGGCGAATCGATTCGATCGGATCGGTTGGCCCAGTTTGAGTCGGTGGTTTAATTAGAGTTTTATTAGGTTTAGGTTGCTTAATAACTATTTAGTGATTCTAATTCATGGGGGAGTTCTCATAATCACTTTTTCACAAGTTTTTCACCAGAGAACTCTTCCAAAATATTTTCCTCTCAACCATAATCATCAACCTCCAACATAATCAAACTTTTGTCACATGTTTTCATGGCTTAATTTGGGTTTAATCGAGTTTGTACATGAACAACTCTTTGCTAATTTTTTGAGAGGAATATAACTGTGTTATCATATTTTCTTCATCTTAATCACAAACATGAATACTCTATTCCTTTCCTTTAGTATTATGCGTTTTAAGTGTCGCCTAAACACATAATTGCATATTTCTCTTAAAATTAATTAGTAACTTAATTAGAGAAAGTGGAAACTTAATTATGGGACCGTTTTTATGAAACTTTGAAATGTGAATTAATCCCTGAAACCCTTTAGTGCGTAGGTCAGATTATTGGATTTTTATGGTTTTGGGTGTAGGTTCTCATGTTGAATTTTTGGGGTATTTATATGGTTAATGGTACGGGTTCACCCTTATAAAAAATATGTGACTTATAAAAGATTACGATTAGGACGTATGGAATGTTATGGCATATTAATTAATTTAACATTATTTAAGTGGGAATAGTTATGTTGAAAACGACGACGGTGTTATTAATTTAATTAAACTAAGTTGGGACCTTATTGATTAAATTGCTATGTTGTGCTTATGAATTTTGTACTGTGTGATTTATTTTAGTGACTTTTACCATCGTGGAGACGAGGGGCCTTTGGAGAGTATGTGTTTCACCTCTATTATAGGATGCTCACTAGGTATGGGACTAGTCAGTAGGCCTTGGTCATAATTTATGCTTGCTAGGTATGGGACTAGTTGGTGTAGATTCGTGCATATTTTATATTCCGGGGTGGGGCAATTTTTTATGCTTTATCGTCATTACGCTAGTCTAGGCATGAGACTAGGATGTGATAAATTTTGGTAATTCATCCTATATGTAGGATAGGACGTATGTGTACTTTGGGTACCCTTAGGTATGGGACTAAGGGGTATTTTTTAGGATCTCACATAGATAAAAAGGGTGGGGTAACTTGATAATTGAGAATTTAGAAAAATGAGAATTAATGCCTAAAGATAAAAACGGGTATTAAAATATGGGCAATGTGCAGGGATCGACAGTTTAAACGAGTCAATCGGTGTTTTCTATCGTGTTGTGTGTGAAACCTTATAAAATTTCAAGATTGACATTTTAAATGGATCAACTAGTGTTTTGATAAGGAGAAGTGTGAAACTTTTGTGGGAATACCACTCGGGGTAGGAGCACCGCTATAATAAATTGAGAAGAATGATAAATTGGGTTAATTTAATTAAATAAACAACATGGGGCTTAGTTATTTAAAATCTTATTCGTGTGCATTGTGAATAACAATTACTGAGTGTAGTTAGTTACTTTTTCTATCGTGTTTAATTATATTTCGTTTAATTAAAATATTCTATTGTGATATTTATCTTGTATAATGTTACTGTCTAGATTCAAAGATCCTATTTGAGGTGAGTAGTGTGTATTCATGCTCGGGGCTCTAACCTCGTGCATTGACTAACCTTTTTAGGGTAAGTTTTGGGGAAGCTCCATAGGACTATTGGGAGATTATCGTCTAGAGGTGCAGCTGGTGAGAACGATAGGCCCCCCAATTTTTAAAACATATAGAAATATATATATGAACTTTCAAATCGTCTCCATTATGGAAGGTAGAAGAAGAAAGTTCCCTAGTTCCTGCATGGATCAACTTTCCAAATCTACCTATTCACTTATTTGCTAAATCTTCATTATTCTCTATTGCTCAATTGATTGGTAAGCCCCTAAAGTTGGATTCCTCAACTATCTCACATATGAGACATAGTTTAGCGAGATTGTGCATAGATTTGGATCTGATTAAAGAAAAGCCAAGAAGAGTATGGATTGGGGTTGGTGACACTGGATTTTGGCAAGATGTTGTTTATGAAAATCTCCCTGAATATTATAAGCACTACATAAAGAAAAGACATATGGAAAAAGACTGTAGTTTCTTAAATAAGATCAATGATACGAAGATTGATGGGCTCAATTACATCACCAAAAATAATAAAACCTTACTACAAAATTCTCAAGCCCTTCCCAACAAACCCACAAGACCATCAAATTTTATTAATCAAGCCCAAAAAAAGAATCCCCCATCAGTACATCTCTCTCTAAAAGCCATTAATAATACTCCAACAGACCTCCCTTCAATCTATAGTACTAAACCAGTTGAACTACAAACCTCTCCTATCAATATCATTACTCAAAATTCACAAAGCCCTTCTAGACCTCTATCTCATATCCAAGACCAAAGTCCTCAACCTATAAAAAAGTTTCCTATGTCCAAAACTTCTGCCCTTATTTCTAAACATATAAAAAAAATTCACCATTGTGAGACTTCCCATCAAGAAACCTTAATTGTTAATGAATTGAACCTTTCCCATAAAGCCACAAGCCTTCCTAATTATGAAGATCATCCAGCCAAAAAGAAGGATTATAATTCAGATTCTGAGAGTAAGAAGAATATAATTTATGTGATGAAGGAGGAATTCCAGATTTTCTCTGATTGCCTTGACAGAAAATGGTAAGATTATCAAGAGCAATAAATAAATAGTAAGAAGAAGGTTGAAGAGTTGAATCAAGGGGAGACAAGGGATGTAGAAGATAGGCAATCTAAGATAGCTCCAAAAGATCCTATGTTTAGGAGGATTACAAGATCTTAGGGGAAAAGCATGAGGAGGAATTCCTATCAATTGTCTCAGTGATTAACTTTTTAAGTTGGAATGCTCGAGGGGTGGCTAACAAGCCAACAAATAGAAGGATCAAAAAGCTAATTAAGGAATTCAATCTGCCAGTTATGTCTATTATAGAGCTAAAGGTGGAAAGTCTCAAATTTAATAAGTTTCTGATGAAATGGAAGTTTGATAAAGTTGTTGTCAATCTAATGAAAGTTCAGTTCCTTTTAAATGAAGAGAAATTTATGTCCTTGAAAATTTTGTACGATAATATGGGAAGTGATGTGATTGTTATAGTGGTATATGCTAAACATACTACTAAGGATAGGAGAAATTTGTGGAGTGAGTTAGAGTTCTTATCTTCTGATTATGGAGACTTGCCTTAAATAGTTATTAGTGATATTAATGTGGTGTATTGTCAAGAAGAAAAAATAGGGGCAATTCTATTGATTTCCAATATCTGGAAGATTTCAAAGATTGTGTTAATTATCGTGGGCTTTTTGATCTGGGCTACCATGGATCTCGGTACACTTGGTCCAATTATAGAGTTGAGGAAGATGCAATCAATTCTAGTCTTGATAGGGCTTTGGTCAATCTCAAATGGACTTCTACTTTTCAGAATTTCTCAATTACTCATCTATTTAAGAGGTGTGGTGATCACTCTCCTCTCATCCTTTCCATTAGAAGTCATTTGGATCTTATACCTAGGCCTTTTATCTTTCAGAAAATGTGGATAAACCACAAATCCTTTTATCCTTTTATTAGCCAGGCTTGGCCAATTCAGTCATATGGAAATCCTCTGTCTTATTTTTTTGAGAAGCTCAAGAGATTGAAGGCTGCCCTTAAGGAATGCAATAAAGAGATTTTTAAAAATATTTTTCAGAACATTCATGATCTGGAGGATGAGGTGTTAGCTGTGGAGCATGCTTTTGAGAATAATACAACTCAATCAAATAGAGTTCAGATGCAAAATCCCAGAATCAAGCTAGAAGAAGTATTGAAGCAAAAAGAGATTTTCTGGAGGCAAAAATCTAAAATCAAATGGCTTAAAGAAGGTGATAACAACTCTAAGTTTTTCCATGCTACGGTTAAGGCTTCTAAAAGTAAGTTGGCTATCCTAAAAATTAAAGATGAAAATCTTTGTTTGAAGGAGAACCCTTCAGATATTACTGATATCTTTGTCCATCATTTCTCTGATAGATGAACTGCAGACTTGGTAGATATTTATGAATCTCTTTTGCATGTTATTTCAAGGGTCATTAATGATGAGATGAATGGAAAACTTTCAAAAATTCCTGAAGAAGATGAGATTTTTACTCCCATTAATCAGTTAAATGAACATAGTAGTCTTGGTCCTGATGGTTTTAGTGGAGCTTTTTACATCTCCTATTGGGGGATTATCAAGAATGACTTAATTAGAGCAGTGTAGTCCTTCTTTGTTGGTAATACTATTCCAAAAAGTTGTTCTGCAACTAATGTGGTGCTTATTCCCAAAATTAAAGATCCTTTGAAATTCTCTCAATTTTGTACTATTAGTCTTGGGAACTTCTCTCAAAAAAATATCTCTAAAATTCTCAATTCTAGAATTAGTCAAATTCTTCCTCTTAACATATCTCATAATCAAAGTAATTTTATGAAGGATAGAAATATTGAAGATAATATTCTCTTAGATCATGAGATGGTTAGCTTTCTCAATAGAAAAAGTCATGGTTCTAATGTGATAATTAAATTGGACATGGAGAAAGCTTACGATAGAGTGTCTCAGATGTTTCTTCTTAAAGTGCTTAGAAAATTTGGTTTCAATAAAACATTAATTGATTTCATTCAGAGATTGATATCCAATAACTGGTTCTCAATTATTATAAATGGCAAGCCTTCAGGTTTCTTTCAATCTTCAAGTGGATTCAAACAAGGAGATCCACTACCTCCCTCTCTTTTTGTTATCATGACAGAAGTTATTTCGAGAGGATTAAACCAATTGGTAGAGGCTAAGAAGATTTTTTCCTTTTTATCATCCTTATGGAAGTCCATTAATTTCTCATTAAAGTTTTGTTGATGATGTTATTATTTTTATAAATGGGAGGAAAAGAAGTTTGCAAAACCTAATGAATTTTTTGATAAAATATGAAAAATCATGAGGTCAATCCCTTAATAGGAATAAAAGTAGTTTCACAGTTTCTGAAGGTCTCTCCTTGGTTAGGAAGAGTCAAATTTCAAATGTTTTGGGTATGAAATGTAATAAACTTCCTTAAGTCTATCTGGGTTATCCCCTTTTTGCTGGCAAGAACAAGGCAAAATTTTATTCTAATTTGATTGAAAAGATCATAATCAAATTTATGGGTTGGAAAACTAAGTTCTTATCATCTGCAGGTAGGATGGTTTTGATCAAACATGTTCTAGCTTCCATTCTAATTTATACCTTAGCAGCATTGAATCCTCCTATATCTGTTATAAATACAATTCACTCTATTTTTAGTAAAAAAAAATTGGGAGCAGATGCTGTTAGAGGTAAAAAAAAAAAAGCATGGATCAAGTGGGAAACTTGTTGCCTTCCAACTGAAGAAGGAGGAATTGGTATGAGAAATTTAAAAGATGTGAATAAATGTTTCTCTTTCAAGCTTGCTTGGAGGGTAAACCATTCTCAAGGGATGTGGGCTAGATTCATGAGGAATAAATATAAGAAGTCTTTACATCATGGTGTTGCTGGCTCTCATGTTATTAAAAGAACCAGAAAAGTTCAAGAAGAGGTTTTTAAACTTTCAAAGTCAATTGATGATGAGGTAATCTGGAAACCTTCTATAGATGGTCTTTTTTCCATTAAATCCGCTTTTAAAGTGAGTAGAAGAACTACAGTGAGCTCTCAAAGTTGGAATCTTCTATGGTCTCCTCTCATCCCATCTAAAATATCCATCTTTGGGTGGAAATTAATCAGGAACGCCATCAATACTGATGATAACATTCAAAAAGTTGGCATCAGACTGTGTTCAAGTTGCTAGTGCTGTAAGGATAATATTGAATCTCTGAATCATTTATTTCTCGAAGGGAAGATTGCTAAAGAAGTCTGGAAGTTTTTTATCAACCTAACTGATGTGTTTCCATCTTATCAGTATATAAAAGTCATTATGATGGCTTGGTGGTTATCTAAATCTAGAGAAAGTTTTCAAAAATCTCTTTTCCAGATCACTCCACTGGTGATTCTATGGGAAATTTGGCAAGCTAAATGTCAAAGTTTGTTCGATAATGAGGAGATAAAAGAAGGAAAAATCATATCTTAGATCATAAAAACTATCTCAAATGTTTTCACTAATATCTCTTTTGCTACTCACATTGGTCAATCCTCTTTTTTAAAGTCTGAGTTTAAAGCTATCTAGATAGGTCTTTAATGGTTGGTTAAAAAAGGATTCTCAAATGTATTTATTGAATCAGATTCCAAATAAGTGATCATGATGATTTCAGAGCAGTGGAAACCTCCTTGGGAAGTAAAAGAAATAATCAATGAGATAAAAGATTTTGTGAAAGAGAATGATATTCAATTCCACCACATTTGGAGGGAAAAAAACAATGTGGCAGATGCCTTAGCAAAATTTTCTTCCTCTTCACAAGAATCCAAGTGCTTTCATATGTTTAGTGATCTTCCTCTAATTGCTAAAGGAGCTTTCAACATGGATAGACTAGGTTTTCCTAGTATTAGATCCTATTATTAGTTGTAATTTTCCTTGTATAGCCACCTAAGAGAGGCTCTTTCTCCTTTTAATAAAATGTAGGGGATTAATATCCTCTTCTGCAAAAAAAAAAAAAAAAAAATTATCTCAGAGGAATATCCTTTTTCCATGCACATGCCAAATCCTATAAAAAGATCCCTTGGGCAAGGTCAAAATCATAATCACACAAGTAGCATTATTACTCTGTCAAAATAGCACCAAAAAATATCCTCTCTCTTGCTCTCTCCTTGGTTTTTGAAGTGCTTGTCTCTTCACTCCCAAGAACCTTCACTTCCAAGTGATCCATTTTCTTAGATATTATTATTTTTTAAAATTTATAGATAAACATTGTTTTCTCAAATAACAATCATATAAACTCTATTGTTACCAAAAAAACAAACCGTTTTCATCTTTAGTTGCTCTTGAGACCATGGAAACCTTAAAGACATTCTCTATTGTAGTGGTCCATGCCTCACGAGATCCAGTTATTCATAGACCCCAATACAAATACCCTCTTACAAAAGGTATTTTTCATTTTTTTTTTCATTTTTTCTTCCTTAATTCCTTTTTGAAGAAAACTAAACACCCTCCCTCCCCACCTCTAACCTAGTTTTAACTTATTTCACAAGTTAAAAATTATTTTTTTAAATCTAACCATCCAGCCAGTAAATTGAAACTAATATTTTTATGTTGAGTCATTTTTCTTAGAAATATAAGTTCCAAATGCAATGCCTCACTTCAATAGAAGACATGTTTAACAACCATATCTATCCTTCCACTTTGAAATTGAAATGCCACCCCCATATACATAAATCATCTTAATTTACGAAGCAAAGATGAATTTGAAATTTTATGTTGTGTTTGATTGTCCATGGATATATAATAGTTGGGAGAAATGTACAATAAATGTGGTAGGATTTTTTGGACTAGTTTTCTAAATATTTGACATATTCATGGGCAAGTTAAACATATGTTACATGCGTCAACTGGTGGAGGTAGTTGGAAAATGGGCAGATGGGGGGCCCAATACTTTATGTGTTTGGAAATCATGCATCTTAAATTTGTCTAGTAATCGAGATTTAGGGTAGAGGGTCATTTTTTTTATGTTTGTAAGCTCGCACGTAATTTTCATATTGTTAATGACTTCTTAGAGGAGATGCAATTCTGATTGGACTTGCATTATCTCTTAGTTCGAAGGAGGAGGAACAACCTCGTATGTTGGTGGAGGGGATACAAACTCATCTTATGGTGGGTCTTGATAGGCAGTGTGTGGGTATTCGTTGTAGTCACTATAGAAGTGTAGTAACCATGAGGGGTAAATTGTACGTGTAAGTGGGGGGATCTGAAGTTAGCAAGGGGATCCGGTATAGGTACTGGGGCAGGGGGAACATGAGGGTTGATTGGAGTTGTCTCAATTGTCGTAGAAAATGGTGTACCAGTATTTGGGATAGGGGAGGGAGTACATTATCTCTAATACTATGCATAATAGTATCATATTGTAGGTGGACTTGTGCTTAGACTAGTTCCCTAGTCTGTGACTGCATGCTGTTTTGTGAGGTGGTGATTTTTTTCTAGCAATCTCAAAACCTAATCCATCACAAATGGAGATTTTTCCTTCTTAGTAGACATGGAACATATTGCAGAGTGGACTTGACATTTGTCATTAGGAAGCTCGGTGATGAAAACTAGATGACCTCTCAAAGCGCGAACTTGGGTTTCTAAGGTAAGAACTTGGTGTGAAATTTTACTAGTGATGATAGTTGCAAAAAACATCGGGGCACTTTTATTCAGGATTTTGTAGACAGGAGGGTTGATAGAAGGGCAATACATAAGGGGAGAAAGACTTACATATGTATGACGTTTTTTATGCAATTATTTTATCTGTTTTTAACCGACTGTGGACATCATTTGTTTTTTGTATTTCTATTTGGGAGTATCTTCAAATGGGAAAAGCTAGATAGAGTTCTATTAGATCCAGGTGAACGGGGGTGAGCTCTCATTTTTTGTGAGGAAATAATAGACAACCATCCATTATTTAAAAAAAATGTAGGTAAGGGAGTCTAATATGAATGAATTATGTTTTGGAGATGACTTAAGGATTCATATTATTTTATTTTCCATAAAAAGGGGAAGATATTGTGCTTGAAATATAACCGGTTTAGACCAACTCCATCCATATGACAATTTTTGAAAAATTTAGTCAAAGCGATTGGCTCATAAGTATATGTTCTTTTTGTGAAATAGGGTGTGCTCCTTGTGATTTTCTTTATATGCAAGAAGGCGAAGAGACTTGGTGATTGGTGGATTTATTTTCATTGTCATGGATCAGGATATACTGGACTCCTTAGACTGACCCACCTTTATGGTATATGTGAAACCATTTTAACCGAGTATTGAATAAATGTGAAAGCCTATTCGATATACCCCGTACTTGAAATTTTTTAAACATTCCCTATCATCGAGACTTTATGATTAAAATAGAATTTATCCAAAAAGAATAAGGATAATCCTCGTCGACTAGCCTTTTAGCTAACCTCTTTTGGCCTCGAGGGTATAGGGTTTAAACAATATGAAAATCAATACTATGCGGTGCGTGATGCAAGAAAGGTAATCGTTATTTTCACACTTTGATGTTTATTTTATCACGAGGTCCTTCACCTCCCCTATATGATTGGAATAATGTATAATATTGTACATGGGGACCTAAGCACACATTTCTATTTTGAGGAACTAAAAAATAAGGACTCTAAACAGTTCTAAAATGTGTGTAAAGTAGTGACCTGGGGGAACAGTATTAAACATAATAGAAAGAAGCATAACGATAGTTTAGCCCTCTTGATGTGTCGCTAGTGGATCCAGAAGTGTGGTGTATGGTCCCCGAACTGGACTCGAGAGGAAGAGGTGGGATGTTATAGAGGGACACAGTGCTTCATTTGATTTATATGTATATGTATGAGGAATCGAGTGTGCTTATCTCTCAGTCTGTTATTTCTCCCTAAGGTCCGATTATTATTTCTATGATTGATGATTTCCCCCTGCAACTTGTTCGACACCATATCCAGTTTTTTGTTGCCCGCCCCTATTTAGGACTAAGCCTAAGTATTCTCCGTGCGAGGGGTTGTCGATTGTTCAGAGTTTCCAATTTATTTTATATAAAAACAAATAAAGTAGTTTAGGTTTGTCCTTTCGAGCCAATCCTAAGGTAGGTTTATGTCTATGGTTGATCCATAGATTCTTGTTATGGATTTGAGCATCGAATTATGAATGGAGAATGCATTAGGCACCCCAATTATTCTTTATGATTCCTTATCTATATACTTATTATCTTTCTTTAGATTATGTGATTACTTTTAGTTTAGTTTATACCATGCTAAGAGATCATAGTTTGAAAATCCCTTAAAATGTAGATATGTTCTTAGGTATATAAATGGCATTGGTGAGAGGTGTATAAATGTCACTAAAACTGGTGTGGGTACACAAGAGTGCTTGTGTGGGAATGAGTATTCAGATAATGAGTTGCCATTAGTATGTATGTAGATGCGTGTGTGGAAACTCGACTTATGTAATAGGAGGACATTAAAATTGTGTAAACATTTGTATGCACAATAAAATGCATCTTGGGATGGTTGGATATCTCGTTTGAGGTATGGAGGGGGTTTAAAGGTAATATGAAATATGGATGCATCTCTATGGTGACAACATATCGAGGGAGATATTAACGAGGCTTGGGATGATGAGAAGGGCTCAGTATTGAGCCTACGTACCCATGTAGACATAAGATGAAACCCTATGTAGTTCAGTTGTGTGTACACATTTGAGCATTTGTGTTGTGTGGATATGTGAAAGAAGACACATTTTGAGATAGTTGGATATCTCGTGGGAGAAAGGAAAATAGAGGTGATAGGTGAAATCATCTCTTTGGATAAAATATAATGAGAGACATATTGAGGAAGCTTGTGATAACGAGGGAAGACTCGATAGTGCACCTACATTCCAATAGAGCCCTTAGATCAAAGCCTGCATAGATTGTTTATTACAGTGATCCGCATAAAAGTGTTCTAACATGATGTGTGTGAAAGTGTGAGGACTTGGTTTGAGAGTCAGAGAATATATCTGTGAGAAAAGGGTACCTTCGATGGAGGTACAGAATGGGAGTGGACCCGAAAATCACCGATATTAACATATCATATAATGATAGTTAATCGATTACTTTCCAAAAGGTGTTGTTAAACATTCAAAGTGGTTTGGAGGTGTAGAAGGAGGGGGTGTATTTGGGGTTAAAATGGACCAGAAGTCACTGACATAGATATATGTATCCTTTATCGACATGGATAAAATCTGGAAGGTGTCATAGGCCTCCGACAAGTCCCAAGTGATAAAGATGATCACTTCATTTGAGACAGGGGGTTTGGACTAGCATTCCTAATGGATAATACGTTGAGAGACATATTATAAGACTTGGTCTCACAAATTTAGCTTGGTATTGCGGCTACATAACAAAGAGGACTTGGGATAAAAGCGAATGTAGTTCTAACAAATGAAATATATTTATGGATGGAGGCGAAAAGATATCGGGTATACAATATACAACATTATGGTATTTATGGAGCTTTGTCGTTAATATAGTACTTACGTTATAAATTGGAATGTGATATTAATATGTTAAAAATACAATAATCAATGGTAGATATTTGACAAGTATTCCAACAATACTCATATTCGAGAGTGCCTCCATTGAGACGAGATTTGTTCGCTCAGAGAAGTGGTGAGAGCATTCTGATTTTTAGACTTTTGTTTAGCAAAGTTTCGGAGTAAATCGATTCACAATAACTTTACTGAGAATGGTTTTGAAAATTATGTTTTCATGTTATATTTAGTCGTAGCATTTGCTTATCATTTATGTAACATATGAATATGTCATTTCATTTTAACAAACATACATGCTTGAGTAAAAACCAAGATTTAAAACATAAATGTGGTAAAGTACACACCTGGATCACTAACAGGGTTCGGTTTAAGTGATTTAAACATATATGGACAATTTATATCACAATATATATTTGGGCTATAGGCCTAAGATTTCTACAAATCTTCTTTACTTTTGTAGAGTAAGCCTAATTTTTCCCAAGGAAGTATCCCTTATAATATGCCACTATTCAATTGGGTGGAGCTTCGTTTTAATTAGACAAATTTTACGAGATAAACGTAAAGGTTCGCCTCTATATTTCAGAGGAAGCGAATTTTCTGAAGTACGAACTTCAATCGAGATTTTTTTGACGGAACTAAAGATTCAGAGATGCTTATGAATGAAAAAAATTAGAAAACTGAATGAATGCTAGGTTTTGGAATGCTTTTTAAGGTTGGTGGGGACCTCTATTTGTAGGGTCCGATATGACTCCTTTAACCATTAGGCTAAAGGGTTAACAATGTAGGGTGGATTCAAGGGATGTGAACACGTGTGATCTTGTAGGATGGATCGAAGAGATACGGTAATGATTAGAAAGGATTTTTAACCTTCAATTAAATCCCTTTAATTGTTTTGTTAAAGGGGATGAGATGCATTTAGCCATTAAGTTAAAGGGTCCAACTTAGTTCTTCCTTGTCTTTTTGCGAGGTTTTCTAAGATTTCTCACTTCCCCCCCCCCCCCCCCCCCCCCAACTCTTTTCAAGGATGGGTTTAACACCTTTATTTTTGGGTGAAGTCTGGATTTTGCACATTTGAATTTATATGGTGTTATTAGGAGAAGGACTCAAGCCCCGATTACGAATCGAGGTGTCCATAAAATATCTTATCTAAATAACAAATACAAATACAAATAAAATATAAATATATAATTATGTTATGTCCACTCATCGACGGTTTCATCATCCTCATCATAGTCCTCATCAACAGCAGGTATAGGAGATGGAGTCGGAGTAGGAGAAAGTGAAGACGAAGGTGCATACATATACTCGAGAAAATCATGTGTGAAACCAATCTGTCTAAGATAATGTGCCAAAAAATTCACTCTCTATTGTAGTTGCCCCGTATCTCTATCCACATGATTAAGATGAACGTCAAAGGGATCGTACATTTGAGTCGTCCATGTATTCATTCAATGTATTCATCCATGTATTAAATTTGAAAAATCACATTCCTTAGTTACACTTTTAGCGTTCATCCGGTTTTTCCATTGAAAATCACCAATTTTAATGTTAAAACTGCCAAACCTCTGGCATGTTCTAAAAATAGCATTTTCAACACGCACCCCGTCTATAAAAACAATTATTCAAACTTACATTCCAAACTAGGCTTATAACCACTATAGGTCATTTAAACACCTAATTATAGTTCTTTAGCTCTTTTTTCTTTTCTTTTTAGCACATATCTTTACCATAACATTTTCGTGTTAAGTTTATACCCGTTGTGGGTTGTTTAGCCACACAGAATTTATCATTTATTACCTTAAACATCCACTTACTAGAATCTTGTATTCAAGTCATCCATATAATTACCCATAATTACAATGTTAACCATTTTACACGTAAAATATCACATTAGTATACAAATTTTAACTGTTTATCCTTTTCTAGAATTTAAAAATTCGGTATGTTTCCATTTATACCTTTTTCTTTATCATTTTATGAGAACCAAGCCCATTATAAGATCCTTTATCATTATTTCGGAGGTCACCAATTTCATTTATATTTATGGTCTTTCACCGCCTTTCATAAATGTCACAGCCGTTAATTCACTTTCTAGTTGTTTTATGTCTAGGCTGAAGCCTTACCCTAGGGCTCCAAGTCATTGTTAAATTTCTCATAATTTCTTTACTCTTTAGTAAGCTCTTTCATATTTTTGTATGTTTTAACCCGGACGATAAGTACAAACCTTTCTAGGTATTAATGTACCTTAAGTGCATTTTTCTTACTAATGTTGTACACTTTATTTACCCTTTTTTACTTTAGGTCCTTCTTTTCCAAGTCTTACTGAATTAATACCATTTTACCTTTTCATGACTTTATATTTATCATTTTTATGAAAAATATACCAAGTATCAAGGACCATAATTAAAATAATACTAATTTAAAGTTTTATTACGCAAAAAATGTGACTTTGGTGCCATTTTGTGAACTTCATACTTTAAAGGGTAGAAATGAAATTTTCAAATTTAGGGATTATTTTGAAAATAAATAACCTTTGGGTATGTTTTGTAAATAGTACAATTTATGTCCAGAACTTCTAGCTTAACCCCTTAAACTTATATTATATGCATGTTTATACTCATTCAAGGTGTTATAGCCCAACCCATCATCCATGCACCACATGAATTCAAATATGCCATTTTTTAGGGTTTAAACATAAAACTTCCATGAAAATATTCAACAATATTTTCTATAAAACTTTGCTTTTTAATATTATAACATTTTATCCAAAACCTTTTAAGCTTGAAAAAAAATATAATTGTCACATAAAATATATACTTTTAACACATAAAGAAGATAACACACACACACACACACACATATATATATATATATATATATATATATATAAAATAAAGTAGGAAACTTATGTATGTCACAAGATATAAGTATGATGTCATAGTATTATGTTTTTCTACATTTCCTATTATATCCTTGAAAATTTTGAATTCCCCCTCTTTTCTCACACTCCCCTTTGTTTCCCCCTTTTGATCAAAATTCAAAAATAAGGACATAATAGTATTTGCACCATTCTCACGCCCTTGCTCCTTACTCCTTACTTTTTCAGACCTCAATCCATTGTGCACTAATGATATTCGTTCTCTACCCTTGTTTAGTTTATACCCCTGCTTATATGTTCATTTGTGGGAAGACAGATGAAAATGGTTAGGATAACAACAAAATCTTACCATTCTTTCCCTCAAAATCTTTAATCTTGGATATCTCTTCTCTCTCTCGATAACTACTTCTCCCTTTCTAACTAGGAGGTTTTGGAATGTCTAAAGAAAAAAGTGAGTTTAAATTTCATTTTCATTTTTATGTGTTCTATGGTTGATTTGTCACATATACTTAGACATTAATTTTTATGTGTTCTATGGTGTATACTATGCGAATCTCTCTTCATTTATTTTTTTGGTGACCGTAGTTCTACAATTGCCCGTGTCATTTGGTTCTCCCCCATGTCTTCTAGTAAGCTCTCTCTCTATTTCTCTCAATCCACCTCTCCAACTCTATATTTGGATTTTAATATTATAGCGGGTAGCTAAGTGGGTTTTAATGTTTCATCCGGTAGCTAAGTGGGTTTGAGTTAATCCACTTCTCCACCATGTATTTTGTCTAACAACTCTCTCTCATCGTTCTCTTTATTTTGCCATTGTTGGAGCTGAGGATCCGTAAGATTCCTTACTTGAAACATCATGTATGGTCCGTGGGCTTTGAAACCCCCCAAATAACCAAACAATGAGCTGGTGGCTCCTTCCTCTGTATCTCTGTCTTTCACACACACACACACACACACACACACACACACACACACACACACACACACATCTATATATATTTCAGTTTTATGTCTAACATTCAATCTCGAATCTCTAGCATACCGAAAAAGACCGATGAAGACGATGAACGTCATCGGCACGCTCTGCGTTTATGCTGCAATCTGCAAACACGAGGGTGTTCCCTTGAGATTCTCGGGGACCCGATGTAACACCCCGTATTTTTGACGATTTAAATAATTATGTGATTAATTATTATTATGGGAATAAATATGCGATCAATTATCGTTGTTGGATTAATTAAATTAAAATGTGTGAAATTAATTTTTTATTAATACGGATTTAAATAATTATTAACTAGCGTGCCAAGGGTTAATACTTATTGTTGATAACTATTAAATATTACTGTGTGATATGTAATATGGAATGATGATATTTGATAAATTGTCGGAAATGAGATATACGACAGTTTAGTAATTTAAGTCTGACATGCGTGTGAGTCGTGTCGGGACTAATTGATTGAGATAAAAAGAGAATTTATTTTTATTAACTTGTATGGTCATTTAGAGTGCGCCATTGAGTCCGGGAGGGTCGAGATAGTCAAAATAGTGTACCCGGGTGTTTATTTTGGGTCCCGGGGAGATTTTAGGCCTAACCAGCACCCGAGAGGGCATTATGGTAAATTGTATTTTTGGGCTAAATTCATGGACGAAAATTAAGAGTAATTATATCATCCTAGGAAATTCCATTAGGGTTAACAGGTTACACAAATCAAGAACAACCATGGAGGGTGTGAGGGAGAACCAATTTCTAAGAGAGAAGGCTCGATTAGCATCACCTTGCATAATCGTGACCACCAATGCGAAGATCGAGAAGAGAGGAACGCGTATGTACCAACATCACCAACGGATCAGATCGTCATATTCCAGGCAAGTGTTTATTACTTGCTTTATTTTAGCAATAATCATGCTCATGTTAGTGTAGGTGGTTTTAATCATGATTTAAATGTTAATTGGGTGAAAATTGGAGATTTAAATTATGATTAAGGATTGGTTTAATTAGTGGCTGGATTTCCTTCATGTATGTAGAGGATTAATCACGAAATTTGATTATATATTGATAAACGAATCTGTGTTGATTAGGTTCTTGAATTGCAATTTTGAAAACTAGGGTTTATGTGAATTAAATTGGAGGTTTTATATAATTATGGTGATTTATGACGAATTAATGATCCTAGGAGGCTAGGAATGACTTATAAAGTGTTAGGTGTTGATGGGTATTGATGATGAGTTGTTGGGAATTGAAACTTAGAGGTTTTTAGGTTCAAAAATGGTGAAAAATGCCGAAGTTTGGTGAAGAAGATGAATAGTGCAATCTCGCGCGAAGTGGTTCAAACGAGATGGGGATCTCGTGCGAAGTGGTTCAAACGACATGCATTATGGTTCGAACGACATGTCAAAGTGGTTCAAACGATATCTCATTCTGGTTCGAATGGCATGTTATTCTAGTTCAAACCACATGTCATTTTGGTTCAAACCACAGGGTTAATTTTTGGGGATTTGCTTAGAGCCCAATTTGGAGCTTATTGGTGTATTGGAGTGAGAGAAACTACCAAATAGTAAATTTAAATAAGAAGGAATTTTGGGAAAAGTATGTGGGAATTAATACTTTAATCATTTCGATATAGAGAGAATGTACCTTGGAGATTACGAGAGAGATAGTAATCTAATTATTTATACTATACGTAGTAATGAGGTTAAAATACGTATGGGGAGTATATATAGGTTGGAGAAAATACCTATAAATTATAATAGGTTGTGTGTATGCCTATTATGTGATATTATTATTAAGAGCACTAATGGGTGATAACCCGGGGGTGCAAGAACCTTATAGTTAAGAGCACTAATGAGTGATAACTCGGGGGTGCAGAAACTCTATTATTAAGTGTACTAATGGGTGATAACCCGAGGGTACAAAGATGATTAATGTTAGGTGCACTAATGGGTGACAACATGGGGGTGCTGGATTAATATTTATAAGTGCATTAATGGGTGTAACCCGGGGATGCAACATTCTATTGTTAGGCGCACTAATGGGTGATAACCCGAGGGTGCTGAATTATTATTGATAGGTTCATTAATGGGTGCTAACCCGGGGATGTATGATTTACTAGAGATATGCATTAATGGGGTTTAGCCGGGGGTGCAGGATTAGTATATATATATGCATAGGGATGATGTGACTATATATATATATATATGTGTGTGTGTGTGTGTGTGTGTGTGTGTGTGTGTGTGTGTGTGGACTTGTGAATATTGCTATTGTGTGAAATTAGTAGACTTGGTAATAATAATAATCATTACGTTGCACTAAGTGGTCTTAACCTAAGAGTGCAGGATTAATGTGTATATATATAGGGATGATGAGACTATATATATGTATGATTGTACTTGGGTAATTTTCTACTTTGTGAGATTAGTAGATAACATGAAAATGAGAAGTAAGATAATCTTAGTGAATAAAAGATTAACCATTCGAACGATGAGTAATGAAATTTAGTATGTGAGATAAACTATCTGAATAGCGTAGTGTATGGGCGATACGGGAATACTACTTGTTAGCATAGTTAGTATTAGTATGGTTTCTAACTAGTTAGACTGGGAGGTATAACTAGGGGGAGATTAGATGTACGTTAGGCGTGCATAATAGACGAGAGGTGAGAAACTCATGTGAGAGTTCGATAACTAACATGCGTATAAGACTTGTTTTAAGAACTAGGTTTAAATACTTGCTAAATCATTTTTACACATCGGGCTCGAACCCGTATCTTATATATCTTCTCTCTTTTTCTATATGTATGTATTATATCAGGTGCTCAGCCACATGAGTATCAAATTTAGAGATTTGGATTGCTTGACGTGATGCAACTGTTGTAGAAGCTATAGGTCCTTGCAGTAGACGCATCTATCATTTACATTCAGTTTTATCTAGACTTCTTGTTTAGGGAATATGTCACCCACTTCTAGTTCTTCCATCAGAGATATTGTATTCAGTTTATTGTATGGTTTGGAGTTTTAAACTTGGAGGTTTTATCCAGTCTTATTTATTTCAGTACTTGATCCATGTTCAGTATTTATTTACATTTCGATGTGTGGTGAATGGTTTATATTTTGAAATTTAATAGAAATGGATTTACTTAGTTTTACTAAATTGGAAATGTTTTGACACCTAACTTAATTTTATATTAGGTGATTAATATGTTAAAAAGTTTTTCGACAGTGATGTTGAGAATGAACCAACTGAATATCCTGTTTTAAATTGGTAGAGCACTGATCACCCTATATTTAATTGGGCGAGGTGTCACAGGTGGTATCAGAGCATCAGGTTCTAGTGTCCTTAGGATCTGTGCGGCTTATTACGTTCCAGCATATCGTTCTTTGATGTAGATCCTTACGATAGGATTGTTGTGTTCCCTTACGTATGCTACTTACGTTCTCCCACTACGAATTATAATGGATGTGACTCATTATACGAAATTCAGTGTGATTCTAACACCAAACATTTTAGAACGACTAGTGAGGGTCATAAGAAGAACTACGGGAGGAGAAGCTCAACAGAAGACATAGAGTAATCGGGGAAGAGTGATCGGACAAAAATCACCACGAGAATTACTTAAGTAAGAGATAGTAAAATAGTCACTCGGGAACTGTGGGTTCCCAAGCCACAGTCATAAATAATGGTGGAGTGAATTTAGGACCACCTAGCATAGTCGATAAAAAGGGAAATCAGAGGAACTTTTTTGAAAACCCATCGGTGAAGATGCATAAAAGAAAATGAGAAAGTGTAACAGACCAGGGGAGATGGAAAAATTCGAAGGCAATTTTCTAGAGTGGGGCGTGACGCCACTCATAATTTAATTAGTAGTTAAAAGTTATAGCTCTTAGGAGAATCATGTAGTGATTAGAGACAATCATCATACATGAAGAAGTGTGTTTGAAATTTGGAGAGAAATTTGAGTACGATTTGAACGTGAGGTCTTTCATTCGATTTGGTAACAATATATGAGTGAAATTTTGATGTTTCGCACAATGGGTAAGATAGAAACCGATCGTGAGAGAAAGGTTGAATTTCATAATGAACTTCGTACCTGGCAGAGGGTATAAATTATCCAAAGGGTTCATAGTTTATAAAGGACCCGTTATTAGAATACCAGTATGGATGAGAAATCCATCTAGGATGACTAATGTTGATGTCATCAAAGTTATACGGTTGTTAGTGATTGTAGTCCTTCCAAGAGAAGGGAGTAAAGAGGGTTAACGAACCTGCTAAAAAGCAAAAACTGAATTTAACGGTGTTAGTGAAACCCCACATGAGAGTATACCCAACTGGGAACTCAGTTAGATGATGTTAAGTGACTAACTTCAAGAGGACGATAAAGTCAATCAGGTTGTAGAGGCCAACCATAGTTCTGAATAGGTAGCGTAGCCAAAGGGACAATGGAAGAATAATAGTGAGTTGAGACTGTCGGTCCGAGAGAAGGACACTTCCAAGATGATCAGTGGGACCAGTGACGGGAAATAGTTCGTGAAGTTTTCCTTATGTGAAGAGAATAGAACTACAAGTGTTGAATGTGTCCACAATTGCGAAGTGAGACCGAAGAGATTAGAAACGGTAAACCGTGCCAGTTAGGCATAACAACTGGAGGAGCGAGACTTCCAGCGAAAGAATTTGGGGTCAAGGGAATTAGGCCCAGAAAATTTATAACCCGAGAGTGATGGGTTCAGGCTGGACCAGTAGAGTCCTCGTTAATAGTAGTATACAGTATGTCAGGGTCTACGGGGCCCGGGATGTTAATAGGAGTTTAATAAAGCTATAATTGAGGCCTAGAGAGTTTGGGCCAACCTTTCAATAATGGGCGCGAAATCCACATGATGGAATAAATTGTCTGTGATGAGAGAGGACAACTATAGGATGAAATCCTAGGATGTATGATGATTGCAGATGTTCATGGGTCGTGACGACAGCCACGTGCTGAGACCCTGTGATTTGGCGAGACTGGTGAGGTTTTGCTTCTTCTTTGTGAATAAAGGATAAATTTTAGTGACATGGGTGTGCCACAATTTTTTATGTAGACTGGAAACCCAAAACTTCGCGTGCGGGTCGAGTTTAGTGGGAACGTTAGTTTTAACAGTCTTGTTACAAACGTATTTCTCATTATTGGCAGGGCATTTTGATGATTGCTCGGGAGGGAACGGGGCGGGCCCTAAGAATGTGTTTTGTTGTTATAATTTACTACTGCATTGATTCAACTTTAGTAGAGTTTATTATGGTAATGTGTAGTGATTAATTATCGTATGGTTAAACGATAGTATATTATGTTGATATGAATGTCTTGCCGGATACTCCGGGATGAGTGATCCTTATTTTGTGTGGCGCCACCTGAAATAGGGTTGGGCCTAGATATGAGTATATATGAAACTTTTATGGTATTATAGACCTCAGTGAGTATAGTGTCTAATTATATGTGATTCCTGAGCATAGGGATTTATTTGTCTGTTAAGACTTAGAATACATTGTGTTCTTATCGAGCGGCGAAATATAGCTCGTTATATATTTATAGCGCCAAGTACTTGGGATAGTGTGGGCGCCATGCTTCATGTTACATTTTTAGGGACATAAGAGTGGATGAGTAAACATGAATGTCACAATATGTAGATTGTGATAAAGTACATAGTAGGTACTGAAGGCCTTACAGACCTCGACAACCGGCTAGGTTAAATAGTAGTGTATCGGGGGGGGTTCCTTGTTTGGATTTCTCTTTGCGAGACATCCCACGCATGAAACTAGAGAAGGTCGGGAGTTGGAGAGAAGTTTGGTCGATAGTACATAAATTTTGTATGTTGGTTATGGTACCTATAAAGGAACATAATTGAGAGTTAATAATTCTTTTATAACTTAAGGCCAATAGGGTAGCCTGGCCTTAGTGTTTTTCGAAATAGATGAATGATGCCATTGAAGGATTGATTAAGTTTTGACTAGTGGGGTGGTTGAGTGTACCCATCCCACATCATCATAACGAGTGTGCAAGAATTGAGGTAAGAAAATTTTATGTTGTTGTATAATGATGCATGAGTCATAGGGTGTATGGACGCCCTGGGTGATTGAATCAGGTAGTGGATTATGATTAGCATGTGAATTCGATAACATGTAGTCGGGTAAGCCGAAGCTTATTCACGAAGTTTTGTCAGAGACTTACATTTCAAGATAAATTGAAATTTATTCAAGAAATACAAGATGTTTCAGAATACAAACAACAGTGGTGATGGGTGTGATGTAGAGTAACCTTCAAAGTTAGTTTGTAGTGGGTCAGCTAACTGTTAGAAAAAGGGCAGACAATTCGAAACCAGTAGAGGCTTCTTCCACTCAAGAATGGAAGAGTATCCCCAAGAATCTCCTCATGTAACTAAGACGGGGAGATTATAGGTACTAAGATGCGATTGAGTACGACCTATTACCCATAAATAGATGGGCAGGACAAGCGGTCTAATTAGATGCGGGAGAAAAATTTTATGTGGACCCTAAGATCTTAGGGGAGGACGAGAGTAGTACCTTCCACTAGTGGAGTTTGTGTCCAAATAACTCCTATAAGTTCACGTTCGGGAAGAGTGCCAGTAGAAGTATGGCATGGTAAAATTTGTTGTTGTCCTACTTGATAGTTAAAGGTGAGGGACCAATTATGATTACAAATGTCGGAGAAGAATCGATATTATCGTATATATTGTGTGTGAAATACATATTGCACAACCAATTTACTTGTATGAACGACACAAGACGAAGTCGTATGTACATGAAAAGAGGATATATCTACTAAGGTGCAAATAGTAGAAGGCTAGATAGTGAATAACTAAAATAAAGTTGAAGTAATAAAACTTAAGCAGAAAGGCTTGGGCAAGAGCCTATATGACAGGGTAGCCTGGAGTTTAGAGCAAACACATGTGAAGTGTTCATTATTAAGGGTATTTGATAGCGTACTATATCGGTGGTACAAAGTAGCTTACTTATGAGTGTCGGGATGCGATGCGCAATATTTTTACAGCATTGTCTGTACCTGGTATACTTTTTCCGAATTTCGGGACGAAATTCCGTTGTAAGGGGGAAGTATGTAACACCCCATATTTTTTACGATTTAAATAATTATGTGATTAATTATTATTATGGGAATAAATATGCGATCAATTATTGTTGTTGGATTAATTAAATTAAAATGTGAGAAATTAATTTGTTATTAATCCGGATTTAAATAATTATTAACTAGCGTGCCAAGGGTTAATACTTATTGTTGATAACTATTAAATATTACTGTGTGATATGTAATATGGAATGATGATATTTGATAAATTGTCGGAAGTGAGATATACGACAGTTTAGTAATTTAAGTCTGACACGCGTGTGAGTCGTGTCGGGACTAATTGAGTGAGATAAAAAGAGAATTTATTTTTATTAACTCGTATGGTCATTTAGAGTGCGCCATTGAGTCCGGGAGGGTCGAGATAGTCAAAATAGTGTACCCGGGTGTTTAGTTTGGGTCCCGGGGCGATTTTAGGCCTAATCGGCACCCCGAGAGGGCATTATGGTAAATTGTATTTTTGGATTGAATTAATGGACGAAAATTAAGAGTAATTATATCAGCCTAGGAAAGTCCATTAGGGTTAACAGGTTACACAAATCAAGAACGGCCATGGAGGGTGTGAGGGAGAACCAATTTCGAAGAGAGAAGGCTCGATTAGCATCACCTTGCATAATCGTGACCACCAACGCGAAGATCGAGAAGAGAGGAACGCATATGTACCAACATCACCAATGGATTAGACCGTCATATTCGAGGCAAGTGTTTATTACCTGATTTCTTTTATCAATAATCATGCTCATGTTAGTGTAGGTGAATTTAATTATGATTTATATGTTAATTGGGTGAAAATTGGAGATTTAAATTATGATTAAGGATTGGTTTAATTAGTGGATGGATTTCCTTCATGTATGTAGAGGATTAATCACGAAATTTGATTATATATTGATGAACGAATCTAGGTTGATTAGGTTCTTGAATTGGAATTTCGAAAACTAGGGTTCATGTGAATTAAATTGGGGGGTTTTATATAATTATGGTGATTTATGACGAATTAATGATCCTAGGAGGCTAGGAATGACTTATAACCTGTTAGGTGTTGATGGGTATTGATGATGAGTTGTTGGGAATTGAATCTTATAGGTTTTTAGGTTAAAAAATGATGAAAAACGCTGAAGTTTGGTGAAGAAGACGAACAGTGCAATCTTGCGCGAAGTGGTTCAAACGAGATGGGGATCTCGCGCGAAGAAGTTCAAACGACATGCATTCTGGTTCAAACGACATCTCAAAGTGGTTCAAATGATATCTCAATCTGGTTCGAACGCCATGTCTTCTAGTTCGAACAACATGCCATTCTGGTTCAAACCACAGGGTGAATTTCTGGGAATTTTCTTAGAGCCCAGTTTGGAGGTTATTGGTTTATTGGAGTGAGGGAAACTACCGAATAGTAAATTCAAATAAGAAGGAATTTTGGGAAAAGTATGTGGGAATTAATACTTTAATTATTTCGATATAGAGAGAATGTACCTTGGAGATTACGAGAGAGATAGTAATCTAATTATTTATACTATACGTAGTAATGGGGTTAAAATACGTATGGGCAGTATATATGTAGGTTGGAGAAATACCTATAAATTATAATAAGTTGTGTGTATGCCTATTATGTGATATTATTATTAAGAGCACTAATGGGTGATAACCCGGGGGTGCAAGAACCTTATAGTTAAGAGCACTAATGAGTGATAACTCGGGGGTGCAGAATCTCTATTGTTAAGTGTACTAATGGTGATAACCCGGGGGTACAAGGATGATTATTTTTAGGTGCACTAATGGGTGATAACCCGAGGGTGCTGGATTAATATTGATAGGTGCATTAATGGGTGTTAACCCGGGGATGCAATATTCTATTGTTAGGGGCACTAATGTGTGATAACCCGAGGGTGCTGAATTATTATTGATAGGTGCATTAATGGGTGCTAACCCGGGGATGCATGATTTACTGGAGATATGCATTAATCGGGTTTAGCCGGGGGTGCAGGATTAGTATATATATATGTATAGGGATGATGTGACTATATATATATATATATATATATATTAACTTGTGAATATTGCTACTGTGTGAAATTAGTAGACTTGGTAATAATAATAATCATTACGTTGAACTAAGTGGTCTTAACCTAAGAGTGAAGGATTAGTGTGTATATATATAGGGATGATAAGACTATATATATGTATGAGTGTACTTGGGTAACTTTCTACTTTGTGAGATTAGTAGATACCATGAAAATGAGAAGTAAGATAATCTTAGTGAATAAAAGATTAACCATTCAAATGATGAATAATGAAATTTAGTATGTGAGATAAACTATCTGAATAGCGTATTGTATGGGCGATACGGGAATACTACTTGTGAGCATAGTGAGTATTAGTATGGTTTCTGACTTGTTAGACTGGGAGGTATAACTAGGCGGAGATTAGATGTACTTTAGGCGTGCACAATAGACGAGAGGTGAGAAACTCATGTGAGAGTTCGATAACTAACATGCGTATAAGACTTATTTTAAGAACCAGTTTTAAATACTTGCTAAATAATTTTTACACATCGGGCTCCGACCCGTCTCTTGTATCTATATTCTCTTTTGCTATATGTATGTATTATATCAGGTGCTCAGCCACAGGAGTATCAGATTTAGATATTTGGATTGCTTGATGTGCTGCAGCTGCTGTAGAAGTTGTAGGCCCTTGCAGTAGCCGCATCTATCCTTTCCATTCAGTTTTATCTAGATTTCTTGTTTAGGGCATATGTCGCCCAATTCTAGTTCTTCCATCAGAGATATTGTATTCAGTTTCTTGTATGGTTTTGAGTTTTAAACTGGGAGGTTTTATCCAGTCTTATTTGTTTCAGTACTTGATCCATGTTCAGTATTTATTTACATTTCGATGTGTGGTGAATGGTTCATATTTTGAAATTTAATAGAAATGGATTTACTTGGTTTTACTAATTTGGAAATGTTTTGACACCTAGCTTAATTTTATATTAGGTGATTAATATGTTAAAAAAAAATTCGACAGTGATGTTGAGAATGAACCAACTGAATATCCTGTTTTAAATTGGTAGAGGAATGATCACCCTATATTTAATTGGGCGGGGTGTCACACCCGACTCGCGTGGGAGTCATATAACGACGCCTCAGATGCAGATTTGATCGCGGAGCGTCACATATGGGTGGCGGTGGATACCTACATGCCAAGAATGAGGCGTTTAATATCAGTAATGGGGACGTTTTCAAGTGGAAGCCTTTGTGGAAAGTTTTGGCTCAGCAGTTTGAGGTGGAATATGCTGAGTTTGAGGACGGAGAGAGATTGAGTTTGGTGGAAATGATGAAGGATAAAGGAGCAGTGTGGGTTGAGATTGTGAATTAGAATGATTTGTTACCTACTATGGTTGAGGAGGTTGGGGTTTGGGGGTCTTGCAAATGGCATACGGTAATTTTTTATCCTAACTTTCTAGATCTGTGAATAAAATTGGTTCTCTCATAATCATTACACCTGCTAATTTTGTCGATATTTTCACAAAATGTCATTTTTTAAGTTTTGGTTTCACAGATATATGAGTTTTTATGAGTTTTTGTATCTGGGTTTTTATTCCAACCTTTATTCTTATATCGGTGTCCTTCTACTGGTGTTTACTAATATAATAGATTCATTAGGAGGTGTTCTTAAATCGATTGTTACACGAAAACAAAGATTTATTTTTTAGGAGTGTCTTCAAAATATTTTTGGCGATCGTTTTGATGTTTTTTTGCAGGTTGGTTTGTACTTTGTTGAGCAGTACTATCAGCAACAACAACCAGATTTCTCTTAACTGGGTGTGTTTGATTGACAATTTTGAAAGCTTTCCAAAATTTACAATTTTTGATGTGTTTGGATATGTGGGTGGAGGGATGGATTAGGTGATGATGATATGATATTTGGGTGTTCAAACTGTCTAACTGTATACTTTGTTAACCAAAAGAAAAATAAAAAAATGTAGAAGTTAATAGAGGCTATACCCTCTTAACAATAAAAAAAATCATCCAAGATTGTACCATGTACCTAACGAAAAGCACAGGCCCTTAAAGGTACATTTGCAAATCATTTTCATCCACAAACTTTGGTTTACTTACTAAAGTTTCAATTGGTTCATTTAAAAAGTACATGTTTTTTACTATTTAGTTTTTATTATAAGAATAAAATTTAAATAAAAATATTTAATTGAAATATATTAACAACTAATATTTTCCTTTTATAATCATTCAATAATTGTTGTATTTGATTGTACCTAAAATGTTAAGCTTGCAACTTTTAGTATTTTACTAATTACTGTAAATAATTCTAATTTTAATTATTCTTTCATTCATTCAAGTTTATTTTGATATTTTTGTTTCCCATTTTGCACTTAATTTTGGCAGGCCTGGTAACTTCATAATTTTGTATATATCTATTATCTCGCATTTATTTTTTTGACTTCAGTAAGAACGTTGGTTGTACATGTCTATTTTTTTGCCTCCCGTGAGAACCGTGTTTGTACAGATCTATGAATACATGTATATTTGTATGAGTTTGAGTTTAGATCTGAGTTACATTTTATCCCTACTATTACTATCGACCACCGTGAATATGAAAGCTTTGTAGAGTTTGGTAAGATAACATACCCGGTATCGTGTGTTTATGCATTTTTGTGGAGTTTGGTAAGATTGATGGTATAAATGATTATACAGACCCTTTGTATTTTTTTTGTAATGGTTTTGCAATTACGTATTTGAATTTTTTTACCGTTTTGTTATTATCAGCGTGCCTTCAGGTACGGGCATATCCTTGTGTGTGTGTGTGTGTATATATATATATATATATATATATATATATATATATATATATACAAACACACACACACACACACATGGAGTAAACATAAATACATATCTATCCTAACTTGCCTCATATTAATTTCTGAAAATATTGTATATAGAACTCCTACCTAAATTAAGAAATACACCAATGAAATATAGAAAATGTTCCCCAAGAGTGCTCCAAAATATACCTTTAGAAAAGCTCCAAAATGACCCTTAAAACTCCTCCAAAATTACACCAACTACACCTCCAAATAAGTAAAATACACTAACAAAAATATACAATCAAACAATAGTGTTTAAGTTTGAGAAACACACAAGAAACTAGGTTGTTTTATGTTGTAAAATGGAGGTTTTAGGATTAACAAAAGGGTGGTTTTGCGTATTTTTCTGGTATGTAAAACCGAGGTGAGCAAGAAGTGGTTTTCGTGTGAATTTAATTCATGCAGTAAATGCCATATTTATTAAGCCAATGGATAAGGTTTTAAGGGTTGAATCCCTTGAGAAATCGGCAATGCAACAAGTCCAAAAAATCCAACAGTCCGCAGACTGAAATCTCTAAAAGAGAATTGGGAGTGCTTCACCACCTTCCATAGCGGGGTGGATACCGGCTATAGTGTTGTTTAACCCACTATAGGGATGTGTCTTACAGGTAGGTAGTGAGAGGGGGGGGGGTCCTATTTTTGTTTAATCTTTAAAACTTCTATTTCCTAGTTTTTTCATCCATGTATGTCAAAAAAAAATTATAATAGTTTCCCTCAACCCCCATAAATAATATGGAACCCCTATAAAAACACACTCAAATATTTTACTTGAAAAAATAAAATTTACCAAAATAATATTTTAACCCCAAACATAAAATTAACCTTCTATTGGAAAAATATTCTTTTTCTAAAACAACCATTTTATATATTCAACTTTATAAAACTTGTCCATTAATTAGTACACACTAAGTGATGTTTTAGAAAATAATATTCGGTGCAAAACTTAACATAAAGTATTATCAACCCTAGCGCGCAAACCCTTAAAAAAACATGCAATGTTGTGTATGCCCATACAATGAATATTTAATGCTCATAATACCCATGAAAATGCCATTAAATGTCATGCATGCCCATGCAATAGGTATTTAATGATCATAATATCCATGAAAATAAGACTGCTTCTTTCATAGCCCATTTCCATTTCTTAAGCATAAATTAATTTTTCAGTAAAAAAAATTTGGAAGTTGTTTTTACATGCATAATTAGTTCCTAGTAATTTTGGTTCGTTATTATGTACAATAGTGCTATTCTCAAAAATAAAAGTCCCAAAAACTTATGGGGATTTGAGGCCAATCAGTTTATGCAATTTCTCTTTCACGATAATTTTAAAGATATTGAATAGTAAACTGTCTAAAGTTTTGCCTTCAATTATATCTCCAAATCAAAGTGGATTTATCCAAGGGAGGTTAATATAAGATAATGTTCTTCTTGCTAAGGAAATGGTCCATAACTTATATAAAAATCCCATTGAGGAAATGTAATTTTGAAGCTAGACATGTAGAAAGCTTATGACAGATTGTATTAGGGTTTCTTAATCAGTGTTTTAAGAGGATTTGGCTTTGGGGAGAGATGGATTGACTATATTTGGAGAATAATTTCCAATAATTTGTTCTCTATAATCATTAATGGCATTATTGACGATTTCTTTAAATCCTCAAGAGGCCTAAGACAAGGGGATCCTTTATCCCCTAGTCTTTTCATTCTTGCTGCTGATTATTTGAGTAGAAGATTGAATGACCTGATGTTCAAAGGTTTCATTAATCCTTATAATCTTCTAATTGTTAGTCCTATAATCTCCCACCTTGTATTTGCATATAATATGATCATTGTTTTGTAGAGGTGACAAGCAAGCCCTTAAAACAACTAGGGATTTCCTTTTGAAATATTGCAATATCTCAGGCCAAAAATCAGCATAGCTAAGAGTAGTTTACTTTTAATTAAAATTGAAGTCCTAAAGCAAAGATAAAAATTACAGATTGCATTGGCTTAAAATCCAAAGACCTCCCTATCAAATATCTTGGATGCCCTCTGTTCAGGGGAAGAAATAAGGTTGTTTACTATGACGGTCTTATCCAATAAATTAGAAGCAGAATAGAAGGATGGAAGTCTAAACTCCTTTCAACTAGAGGAAAACTCATTCTCTTGAAGCATGTTTTATTATATATTCCATCATTCCTACTTTCATCCATTTATCCTCCAAAGGAAGTGAGCAATAAAATTCAAAGACTCCTCAATAGATTCTTCTAGGGTGGAATAAAATTGAAGGGGATAAATACCAATAAAAGATCTATGACTATCTCAGTAGAAGCATAGAGGAGGGAGGGATTGTCCTAGTCAACTTTAATGCTTTTTCAAAAGCTTACTTAATGAAGCTCTATTGGAAACTATGCATTGAGAATTCTCTATGGGCCAGTTTTATGAGTAACATATATAAGAATTATCATTCTACAAAAGGAGGATCTCATACATAGAGAAGCATGATGGGAGTAAAAGAGCATTTCACCTCTCAAATGGAAATGACAGATGATCAGTGGACTTAGATGATAGAAACATTAGGTGATTTCACATTCCCTCTTGCATATGATTATATCAAAAGTCATTATTCCATTTCTAGTGTTTTTCGCAATATTTGGGATAAATATATCCCTAAGAAATGTATAATAAACATGTGCAAAATCCTAAATCAATGCTCGCTTATTGATGAAAACATAAAATCAATTGGGATAAGACTATACAGTAGATGTAATGCTTTCCACAAGAACTCAGAAATAGTTGATCACATGTTCTTATCCCGCCCAAATACCATACCAGTGTGGAAATTCTTTTCTGACATGATAGGAATTAAAATAAGCACTTATAATATTCAAACTATGCTTTAGAGATAGTGGATTAAATCAGTACCTCAAGATTATTCTAAATTCCTTAGTAAATTCATTCCCATAATAGTTTGTTAGGAAATTTGTAAAGCCTAAAACCAAAAGTTTTTTGGAAACTCAAATTTTAACTTCAAATCAATTATTTTCTAGTCTTCAAACTTGAGCTATAGTAGTTATAAAGGGATAAGTTTTAAACGTGGAATTAATTCATTTGATAAAGGAATTAAAGAAGCTTTTGGTATCAAATGCAGTAGGAAAATTCAGTTGACTAAAGCTATCAAATGGAATTTACCTCCAAAATCATGCTTAAAATTGAATGTAGGTGGGGCCTCTAAAGGCAATCCTAGAATTAGTGGTTATGATGGAATTCTCAAAAATTAAAGAGGGGATATGGTGTTTTCTTTTTCTAAATCAGAGGGTATCTCATCCAATTCTTATATAAAGCTCAAAGGTCTAAGTATGGGTCTTCAAATATGTATTGACTTTAATATTAGAGAGGTATTGATAAAATCATATTCTATGTTTATTGTGAATTGGATAAACAAGTCTTGGAGACCTCCTTGGAGCCTAAGGAAATGTGTGGAAGAAATCAAGGATAACCTAATTCAATTAAAGTATTCATTGACTCATTCTTATAGGGAATAAAATATGGTAGCTGATGCTTTGGACAGTCATGGTATAAATCCTTTCTCTCTTCTTATCTACAAAAGTTCAATGGATCTTCCTAAGATGGTGAGAGGTGTTTACAAGTTGGATAAAATGAGATATCACTACATGAGGTCTATTTCTTCGTTCACGTTGCAATGGAGTTAAAATTAAGCTCCAAAATTATTTTCTAATGTTTTGTTTCATTGTAGTGGGGAGGTTTATAAATCCCCACATTTATTTCTTTCAAAACCTAACTCATTGGGCTCAACAGTTAACTTTCAACAAAAAAATATGAGAACATCATATTCAACATATGATAAGCAAGTATAATGTTCAAAAACTTCATGAAAGTTTGCAATCAAGGCGATATAATGTGTTTATCATGAAGGTAGTAATCAATAATGAACAATACAATGTTGAACATGCATAATTAAGAACAAAAAAAAATGAAGCCAACTATCATGACACCATGATTAAATCAAATGAATGGATGGAATGAAATTTTCAATCGAAAATCTTAAATATGCATCCATATATGGTGTAAAACAAAATACAAAAATCTTTTTGAATTTTTGAAAATTTTTATCAAAAAAATAAAATCCTTTTGAATTTTTTTTTAAATCTAGCAGAAAAGAAAATATTTTTGAATGTTTTCAATTTATAAACATAATAATACAATCTAGTAATAGGGATAAATGATAGCAACATGAAAATCACCATAAACTAGAAAAAATATTTGAACTCAATCAATAAAACAAATACCGAAAGACTTCCTAAGATCCTCCAATCTAAGTGTATCTAAAGGTTTAGTAAAAATGTCGGCCAACTGATGTTCGTTACTCATAAAGCTTAAGGAAATGATCTTCTTCTCAACAAGATCGCGAATAAAGTGTTCACCAATCCTAATGTGCTTAGTATAAGAATGTTGGATGAGATTATAAGAAATGTGGATTGCACTTGTATTATCTCAAGAAATAGTTATTGTGCCTTGAATAATCCCATAATCCTCCAACATTTGTTTCATCTATAATGGTATGTGCAAAAACTCCCATTGACTATGTACTCACCCTCCGTCGTGGACAAAGAAATGGAGTTTTACTTATTGCTCAACCATGAGACAAGATCTCCCAAATTAAAATCATCCATCGAGTGTTCTTTTAAATAAGCCGATAAACGATCGTCGGTATCGAAGGAATACCAAATACAATAAGAAAGAGTGCCACTCACGTATTTGATGATATGTTTAATTGCAAGAAAGTGTGACACTTTTGGGAATGCTTGGTAAAGTTCACAAACTACAACACTAAAGGTGGTATCAAGATGACTAGTAGTCAAGTAGAGGAGACTACCTATCATAATCCTATAGAGTGTTTGCCCTACATCCAAGTGTCTTTGATAACCTTTGTCGAGGAACTTATAGGTGTGAAAGAGTGTTAAGGGGAGTCTAATAAAAAAATTTCACCATATCCCTAGCATATTTAGGGTGAGATATAAATATCCCATTCTCGATTTGATGCACTTGGATACCGAGGAAGAAAGTAATTTCACCAACTATGCTCATCTCAAATTCACTCTTCATCTCCTTTCTAAACAATATGATCATATTGGGAACACGTAGATCCAAAGACTATATCGTCCAGATAGACTTAAGAAACTAAGATAGCACCACCACCTCTGCTAACAAATAACGTCGTACAAATCCCCCTCTCGTGAATCCACGAGCTAAGAGATAAGAAGTTTCCCATTCATAACAAGCATGGTGTGCTTGCTTCAAACAATACAAGGTCTTATTTAGATAAACGACATGTTTTGAGAACTTTGGTTCTTCAAACCCATTTGGTTGTTCCACATAAACCTCCCCCAAAATAATGCCATTAAGAAAGGAACTCCTTACATACATTTAGTAAAGCTTAAACTGTAGATGACATGTTTTGGTGAGTAGTAAGTAAACGGACTCAAACCTAACAATAGGAACAAATGTCTCGTCAAATCCTACACCCTCAATTTATGTGTAACCTTGAGCTACCAACTTATATTTATTGCAAATGATGGTACCATTCTCATGTATATTATTTTTGTACACCCACTTGGTACCAATCACATCAGTTTCCCTAGGTCGGGAAACTAATTCCCAAACATTGTTCATTCGAAATTGAAACACCTCATCTTACATCGAACTCATACAATGCTCATCTTTGAGTAATTCCTTCACATTATTGGTCTCAACTATGGAAGTGTAGCAAACCTAGTTAACCACATTATCTAGTTGAGTGCAAGTCTTGATACCTAGTGTGGGTTCGCCAAGTAAGGCGATAAAGTCATGATTTTTTTTAACCCAAGAGGGTGGATCCTCTTTGTCAAGAGAGGGAGTGGTGTGGAGAATAATGAGGTCATCACTGGTAGGTGCATGATTTTCACATGTAAGATCATGATCAATAAACTGAGCCGGTACATATTATCTAATCATGATGTTTATGGATTCTATGACCATTTAGATTTAAAAGTTATATACCCTATATGCTCTACTAGTCGATTAATATCCTAAAATTATTTCCTCATCGCTTTTAGAGTCGAATTTCCCAAATTTTAATTATCTCTAAGTATATAGCAAGGACTCCTGAAAACTTTAAAATATGATAGGTTGTATTTCTTACCTATTCACAACTCACAAGGAGTATGAAGTTTGTGTGGATGAAGATAAACCCTATTTACTATGTGGCATGCGGTGTTAATCGCTTATGCCTAAACATGTCTTCACACTTTCCTTCCAAGAAGAATGGACCTTTCCAGCTCTTAAATTTTCAAGTCTTCCTCTCAACAGTACCAATTTTCCAAGGAGTATAAATGGTCAAAGACTCATGTTTGATTCCAACTTCATCACAAAAACCATCGAATTTGGCAACTTTAAATTTAGTGCCATTATCATTACGAATACAATTTAAAGTGGCTCCGTGTTGATTTTGAAGAACAAAAAACTTAAACGTTAGAAACTCAACATGATCAGACTTTTCTCTAAGAAATCCAATATATCTCGAAAAGTCATTAACTATCACTAGAATATACTTCTTACAACCAATACTCTCCGTATGCATGGAACCCATAAGATCCATGTGTATCAACTTTAAAACATGGCAGGTGGTAATGGTATTCAACTTCCTATGGAGGCTCGTGATTTGTTTACCTTATTGGCAATGACCACAAACCAAGGAAGTTAGTTTTCCAAGTGGTTGTAATCCACAAACTTGGTCTTTCTTGACTAACCTCGCAAGGTCTCTAAAGTTGACATGACATATTCGTTGATGCCAAAGATTTATAGTAGAGACCTAATTACTATTACATACTAAAGAAGACTTATGAATGATACCATATCAATTGTCTGTAGTCCTCACACCTTGTAGAAAAGTTCACTGAATTGGAAAAAGAATGGTACATTCCGATCGGTCAAAATTTAATGTAAAGTTAGCATTGCAAAGTTGGCTTATAATTATTAAGTTATCTTTCAATCCTTCAGCATACAACACATTGTGTATCTTAGGAAAGACAAAAATCTCCATGCAACCTCATCCTAATATTTTAGACTTACTCCCATCCCCAAAGGTAACTTCTCCTTCCTTGTGATCCATAAAGTTGGTAAAATGAGACTTGTCACTGGTCATCTACCTAGAGTACCGACTATTAAAATATCATTGATAAGTATCTTGAACCTTAAGAGAAATGTGAACAATACGTTTTTTTCGTCACTCTCAGGTACCCAAGTGATTGTAACCTTTTTCTTTCCATTATCATTGCTGGCACTAGTTATTATGTTGGAAGTGATGTCATGAGGCATAGACATCCTTTGAAATGCTTCCATTAAACATTTATAAGTGGTGAATAGAAGCTCAACTTGCTCTATAAGACTATTTAGGTCCCTATAATGGTGTTTGGGATCATGTGTGTGAGAGAGTAATCCTAGCATGTAGCAAAACTACTTGAGGTGACCTCTTCATTTAAAATGGGTACAAAAATAGATTTTCTTGGGTCTACCTTCGTTAAAATGCTTAATACGAGTTCTCCTTGGTGGGTTAGGGGGACGCCTAAAACTATCTAACATAGACTTGGCAACTGGTTCAGGTGCGGTATTAGAAGTGGATGCATCCTCGTAACCTATGACACAACTCTCTTTAAAACCTAACAAGAGACCTAGGAACATCTTTCCAAAATTCTTAGATGTTTCCTCTAAGGTGACTTTTACCTCACGAGGACTTTCGAGATCTTTCTTTATTTGGGAAACCTGGGCTTCAAGTTTCTCATGAGTCTTCAATGATACTTGAACATCTCTCATAAGACTAGAAACTTTTTTAGTTAAGTTAATTTTTTCCCTAACCACTGAAATAAGTTTCTTACTCAAGGAGATTCTAACTAAGTTCTCACTCTCTTTCTAAACTTTCAACTCCTTCTCTAAAGACAACACCCTAAGAGTCAATTTTTTATCTTTCATTTTGTTTTTTAATGAATCGATGTGAAGTTTGGAGTATGCGTACTAGAAACCACGTTATCCATCACTCAATCATCACCATCGAACTCTCGGGATTTTTTGATACATTATCAAGGTTATCACATTTAGAAAAGTTCTCATTGGTGTGAGACATATTTGAAGTGCTCACGTTACTAGCCATAATCATCCTCTAAATCCATCAAATCAACAACACTATCTCTTTGAGTGTCGTTATAGATGACTTTTCCTTTGCCTTATCTCTTCAGCTTATTAGGACACTCATGGGCTTTATCACCATTACCCTCACACTCATAACATCTCTCTGATTAATCTTTCTTAGGATACTCACCTCCAACTTTCTTTTGATCATTCTCATAAAAATTCTTACCCTCTTTGAAATTTTTGTTTTTCTAAAAAAAAAATCCATTTTGGATTAATTTTGATTTTTCAATTTGCAAAAACTTTTTGATTTTTTCAGCAAACATAGCAAGATCATCTTGATAAAAATCAGAATCGGAGTCAGAAACCTCTTTTTCTTTGATTTAGTTTTTAAAGCAATTCTTTTTTCTTTGGGGTTTTGGGGAACATATCTAATTCTTAAGTTTGAAGATTACCTACAAGTTCTTCTAGCCTAATTGTGTCTAGAATTCTCTAAGAGTTAAGGATGGTAACTTTTGCACTAAAACGATATGGGAGAGACCTCAGAATTTTCTTAACAACTCTAATTTCCAGAATTTGCTAACTAGAATTCACAATATCAGATAATTGAGAATAAAATTAATTAAAATTTTCAGTTTTAAGCATGATTATAGTCTCAAATTGTGTGGTGAGGTTTTGAAGCTTTGACAGCATTTTAACCCTCGTGTGTGAATTGCAGGATATCCCAAGTTTCTTTAGAAGTGGTACACGTCATGATACAATGAAATATGTCAAGTATGTCAACCCCAAAATAAATATTCAAACCACACAAGTTAAAATTACTCAGTCTGAAATCATCATCAGTCTAATTTACCACTAGCTTGAAATTAATGACATTTTCATTAGTCATAATAGTAGGAGTCCACCCCTATCAACAGCAAGCCAAACGCACTGGTCGATAAATTTTAAAGACGATTCAATTCGAGCTTTCCAATAGGCATAAATCATGTCTTCAAACAAAGGTGGACTATTGTACGAATTTTCCATATAACCACCAAAATTTATCTAAATAACTTGTGAAAATAATCTCTAATAGTAAATTGAAAATTCTCTATAGAGTGGTTCGATTATAAGGTCGAATATAGAAATTGTAGAGTAAGTCACAAACAATCCTAATTCAATTTAATCCAAACTTTATCTTGATTAATTAGGTGAAAATAAGTATGCAAGATAATGAATGTAAATCGAATCCAAAAAACCATAACACAATATATATACGAAAAAAATCAATTCGAAAACCCCCCTTTTTTAGCACTGTTAGACCCAAGGTATTACAGAATGAGACTCCACCAAGTATCACAGTTATGTCTCCTTCCTTGTTACTAATAGAAAGCTGTGTAAATCCAATATCTCTCCACAAAGAAAGCTCCACTTGTCTCAGTGTCCACCGATGAGCCTTAAAAAACTCATTTTTTATATTTCGTAGTGAAAAATGAACTCCATAGGGATTAGAATATGTGACGTGTTCTTCAAGATTTGATAAAGTGAACACAAAATATCCAACCATTTTGAATTTGAAAAAATCAAATTATTTTATCACAAAATATGTTCTAAAAGGCTTGATGAGAATTGCAAGTTCGTATTTCTATATATATGGAGAAAAATATCCAGGAGATATACATGAAAAGATTGTGTTTGAAAGCAACTAAATTTTGTTCTTCTAGCTCATTCCAATAAGGTACATATTGTTCAAACAAAGAACATAATCTCATGTGAACCACTTCTAATGACACACCTAACTAGAAAATAGAATGGTCCATAAGTTACCAAAATTTATCTCATTCGAAGTTCGTTTGAATCTGTTTTAATGAGGTACATGTACTCGTTCTAACGACATCCAAATGTCGTTCTAATGACTTCATAATTTTTTCAAAAAACATTTTTAAATTCTTTAGGAAAAATATTTTAGATTTAAATTTATTTTAAAAGTTACCCTGAACATAATGATTACACAAAATAAAACGCATATACCTTCGTCAATGATTATAATGATGATCTTAACCTTTGAATCCTCAATTATTGAATTCGGTCACTAACTTGTCTTTGAATGAAGTTCTTGAGAATGTATATGATGTACTAGAGGTGTAATGGAATATGCCGAACTTAAAAACATAATGAGAAATTATAAATATTTCTCTTACAAGTGTAGTATCATTAAAGTTCTCCTCTTCACTCGTACGCATCACCTTACACTTCGTCGTAATTTTAAAACTTCGCTCATTTCACGCTAGAATTTTCTTAATGTTTCACATGCAAGTTATGCTATGCTTATTTGACTAACTCGCAATTAAGAATATTATTATCCTCTTCAGTACTTACGGAAGCAAGCAAAGTATTCAAACCAATTGAATTGTATTTACATTCCAAAAATTATGCCTCGGTCCATAACACTCCTGGTTTTTTTAACTCTCACTACATCCCCTTCTATCATAGGATAGTTTTAAGCATCTTTAACACTTATCTATACTCCCTCATGTGAAAAACTGTTACTAAAGCCGTTTATATAAGATTAAACTATTTAAGTAACTCTGAACTATTTTTTTAGGAAACTCTTTTCTTTAAATAAAATCAGTTTTAATCACAAGATGTGTTTAATAAAACATTCACGAGATCAGTTCAAGATTTGTAAACAAGTTTTGAAAAAAAAACTTAAAAGATTAAATCAGCACACTAGCAAGAATGAGATAAGGAGATGTAGAAATATTAATGAGAAGAGATTTTTAACGTGGGAAAACCTCACCCAACTGAAGAAACATCCACGGTGACTTCTAAGTCACAAACCAAAAATCCACTAAAATAAGATATATCAGTTACAAACTATATAACACACATGCACACAAATCAGCCCTATATAAGTTTAGAAACGTAACCACTGGTTTCCTTCTAACTTATCTACAGTTATGATTGTTGATGTGGTTCTCCCAGTTTGCTAACTTACACTTTGTTCCAGTGTTTACGTCGACTCTTGTTTCAAGATCTTATTACCAACACTTTCAATGTTGTGGTGTGTAAGTGTTTGTGATGGTGATCTAACACATGCATGCACACACACTCACGCTTATTTATACTAACAGTCATAGAAAATACTTTTGAAATTGAAAACTGCCATGTGTGATTCCAACTAGGTCAAAGGTATTGTTTCAAAAGAACTAGAAACAAAAAATGATTTTGTTGAATTTGAAGATGAAAAAATTTACAGAAAATGATCAATAAAAGATTTCTCAAGACGAGAAACTAAGAATGCAGATCTAGGTGTAATATAACATAAAATGACCAGATCTATACTTTCTATGAAACAGAAATTCAGATCTAACCTAATGTTTAAGTTGGACACAAGATCTTAAAACGAAGAGGTTTGAACCACGAAACAACTTTCAAACCAACACTCAAAAACTCAGCGTTTGTGTTTGGTGTAAACTAGTTTTTGGAAAAAGGGTTAGGGTTTGAAACTGTTTGGAAGAATTAGGGTTACTAATTCTCTCTCTGGTTTCTTTCTCTTCTCTCTTCTCACTCGAATTAAACGAAGTGATAAAAGTCTCTCAAAGGTTGAGGGTTAGCCTCTTTTTATATTGGGATGAGAAGGATCGAGAAGATGGTTCAAATCAAGGGTTGGGATTTAGTCTTCCTATATTGACTTTGATCCAAAGGTTTAAGAGAAGCGGTTGGTTAAAGACTTTCTGATTGGCTAAAGGAAGTTCACATGGATTGGGATTGGGATTGGACGCATGCAGAGCGTTGATAAGTTCAATCCAAGGGCTGGCAATGAACACTGGTTTTGTCTATTAAAAGAAACACAAATCCAACCAATAGGATGGCGAAAGGCGTAGGCTTAATATTGAACCGCACACGCGCGTCTAAAGAAATTACATAGACACCCTTAAAGTCTCTAGTGCTTTCGGTTTCTACCCAATGAACTTCCAGGCATGAAACCAACAATCAGAAATTACATACGGACCCCAAAACCTTTTAATACCAATATTAATTAAGAAAAAAATCTTTTGAAAATCATTAAAAATTCCCCAAAAAATATTAAAAACTGTTTTAAGGGAAATTAACACACACAAACAAATTAAGCAATATATGACCCATGTATACAGTCCTAATATATGTGAGTGTTTATGAATATACCTTTGATCAATCAAATAAGAGGAATGAATTGTATAGTAGGTCTGAGGCTCTTTGGTATCTAGGGGAGGGACTCAATTTTGTAATTATTTCCAAACTACATGAGCACTTATACAATGTAGACTCAAGTGAGTCAAGAGTATAAGGTGCTTTAATCTCCCCCTTTGGAAATATGAGATAAAATCTCCTTTAAGTCATGTTGGACTTGTAGGGTTAGAAAGAGATAAGGAAAAAACCTATTCTTATACAAAAATTCTATCTACCCATTTCCTAGAAAAGAAAATTACCTAAGTCAACTAATTACAATTCAATGCCCTCTTACATCTGTTGAGAATAACTGTACAGAATCCTGTAAATAATCACTAAGATCAAGATTATTAGAATATGTACAAAAAAACGACTCATAAGACTCAAATTTCTCCCCCATTTTGTCTCAAATGGACAAAGGGAAAAACTATGCAAGTCAAAGAGTTTATTTGGCACAAAACATTCCTATCGAATTAAGCAAAGAGATAAATATATTGTAATCCAAAGGTTTGGTAAACATATCTGCGAGTTGCAAGTCAGTAGGAGGATAATTGATTTCTAATTCCTTAGTCTCAACTAATTCGCGTATGAAGTGATGCCTAATTTTTATGTGCTTGGTTCACGAGTGTTGAACATGATTTTTAGAGATATTGACCGCGCTTTGATTATCACAATAGAGATGTAATTGTTCCTCTTTAATACCATAATCACTTAGCATTTGCTTAAGCCAAAGTAATTGAGAACAACAGCTTCCAGCGGATATGTATTCAGATTCAGCTGTTGATAAAGAGGTGCATTTTTGTTTCTTACTACTCCAACCTACCAAATTATTACCAATATAGTAACATGCTCCTGATGTGCTCTTACTATCATCAGTACACCCTGCCCAATCGGCATCAGTGTATCCTATTATAGTGCTAGGAGTATCATTGGTGTACCAAAGTCCTAAATTTAGAGTGCCTTTTATGTATTTTTTTATTCTTTTAACAAAACTAAATGGCTCTCTTTAGGATTATTTTGATAACGGGCACACACTCAAACAACGTACATAATATCAGGACGCAATGCGATAAGGTATAACAAGGTTCCTATCATACTACGATATAATGTTGGATCTATGGATTTCCCAGTTTCATCCTTAGACAGTTTGGCCGTAGTACTCATGGGAGTTTTGGCATCTTTTGCACTCTCAAGGCCGAATTTTTTTAACCATCTCTAAATCATATTTTGATTGTGAAACAAATAATCCTTCTTAATTTTGTTTGACTTGAAGACCCAAGAAAATTTTTAACTCCCCCATAAGAGACATTTGAAATTCTTTATGCATAATTTCAGAAAAAGATTTAACTTCTAAGGGAGAAGTTGATCCAAAAATGATATCGTCAACATAAACTTGAGCTATAATAATATGTTTATCAAAATGTTTGACAAAAATGGTTTGATCATTTCCACCTATCTTAAAACCTTTATCTAAGAGAAAATTGAAAAGGCGCTCATACCAGGCTCTTGACGCTTGTTTTAGGCCATACAAAGCCTTTTTAAGACGAAAGAAATGATTTGGGTATTTAGGCTCAATGAACCCTTTTGGTTGTTCTACATAGGTCCCCTCAGTCAATATTCCATTAAGAAAGGCAGATTTGACATCCATTTGGTAAAGCGTAAAATGTAAGTAGCAAGCTATGGCAAAGAGAAGATGAACAAATTTTAAGCGAGTAACAGGAGCAAAAGTCTCGTTGAAATATATTCCTTTAATTTGAGAATATCCTTGAGTAACTAATATGGCTTTGTTTCTAATGATTATAACACTTTCATCAGATTTATTTTTAAATATCCAACGTGTGACAATAACCTTTTTGTGATTAGGCCTAGGTACAAGATACCAAATATCATGAATGACAAATTGAAGAAGTTCTTCCTGCATAGCAAAAATCCAATGAGGATCATCCAATGCATCATTTACATTCTTTGGTTCCATAAGGTAAACAAAACATGCATAATGATCATACTTTATTAATTAAGATCTTGTACATACAAGCTCACTGGGGTTACCAACAACGTTATCTATGGGATGGTCTTTAGAAACCTAGTTAGGTACTTCAGGTGTCTCAATTGGTAAAGAATCATCTATTTTGGAGATTCATTTTCTAAAACATTTGCAGACTCTTCCATAATAGTTGTTTCTCCAGTCTTACTCTCTACAGTAGTGTCACTTACAATAACGTTGATGTATTCCATTAAGGTCTTAGTGAGAAGGTTATAGACACGGTATGCTCTACTCTTAGGAGAATATCCTAGAAAAATAGCTTTATCTCCATGAGTTTCAAATTTGGATAAGTGTTCTTTGTCTTTGCAGACATAACACGTACTACCAAAGGTTCTAAGGTACTTAAGATTGGGCTTCTTCCCATACCATAGTTCGTAAGGAGTTTGTTTAGAATTCTTTCTAAGATAGACCCTATTGATAATGTGACATGCAGTACGAGTAGATTCTACCCAAAAATACTTGGGTAAAGTTTTGTCATGAATCATAACACATGCCATCTCTTTAAGGGTACGATTCTTTCTTTCAGAAATACCATTTTGTTGAGGAGTCTTAGGAGAACTAAATTCATGTTTGTAACCGTTATAGTCACAATACTCTATAACACCAGTATCTAAGAGTTCTCCACCTCTATCACTACGGATTCTATTTACTTGAGTATCTTTATCATTTTCGATTCGAGGTAAAATCTTTAAAAAAGTTTGGAAAGTGTCAAACTTTTGTTTTAATAAAGCTACCCAAGTAAATCTAGTGAAGTCATCAACCATAACAAGAATGTAACTATGTCCACAGAGACTAACAGTTCGAGAAGGACCCATTAGGTCCATATGGATGAGTTCCAAAGGTTTAGAGGTTGGTATATCTTTAACTTTCTTATAAGGGGCCTTAACAATTTTTCCTTCTTGACAAGATCCACAGATATTATTTGAAATAGGTTTGATCTTAGGAATACCTCTAACTATTTCTTGTGAAGACAATCTACTAAGATTTTCATAATTTATGTGGCCCATTTGATTATGCCATATCTCATTATCATCCATTCTGCCAATGTTACAAACCTCAGTACTGTTCTGAATAGTATAACAATTGTTCGGAGTCTTGAGTCATGTAATAATGCACTCAACTTTTTCAGTTAAAATTTTACAATTATTCTTTAAAAAGGTGAGAGTATGATTTGAGTCACAAAATTGCGAGATACTAAGTAGATTAGCCTTTAGACCTTTTACTAGAAGAATATTTTAAAGTAAAGGTAATACTTCTTCTTGGAGTGTCCTTTACCAATGATTTGAGATGATACACCATCACCAAAAATAACTTTCCTCCAGCAAAGATGATTTTGTTTAAAAGTTTGGTATCATCCCCAGTTATGTGCTTTGAACATCCAGAGTCTAAATACCAACCAGAGGGAGCGTGTTCATCTTTTAAAGCATTAATCACAATGTTACACTTCATCTGGGGTAATAGCTCATATTTTCTAACCCAAACAGCTCTTGTTTTCATTTTGCGCTTATTTGCTCTCATTTGATGAAATTTACGAGCATTAGATTTTTATTGAAAAATATTTTGTGCATGAGGTTGAATTTTTGGTAAAGTGTGAGCATTTGGTTTAGAAAAGTGTCTAGGAATCCTTCATGTAAATGATCTTTCAGGTTTGGTCTTTCTCTTTCTATAGTTTGATTTTTTATCTGGTTATGTAGGGAGAACATAATTATTACGGCTTCTCCTTGAATGGTTAAATTTTGGTACACAGGAGTATTATAGACAAGGTTTACTAAACGTCTAGAGTATAAACCTTCAAAGGAATGACCATATAAGTCACAGTAAGAAGAATATAGATTGCTCGAAGATGGTATCTCCTTTGGAAAGTTTCTAAACATAGGCTTCATGAAATTTTGGGGTTGAACCTTATTTCTAGGCAGTAGAGTTTGAAAGGCAGAATCACTCTTCCTAATTGGGGGGCATACATATTTAGTCTTAGGTGAACTTTAACACTTAGAGCAACTTGATTCCCCAATATCAAACTTTGATTATTTTTCATCAAACTCATTTTTCAGAGAATGAAAATCTGGACAAGTTTCTATAGGTCTTTTGCCTCCTGACACAAACTTGATTGTTTCAAAGTATATAGTTTGTGTCTTCAAATTTGGGCAAAACCCTATTCCAGTTCGATCATCAGAATTGGTTTTTGAATCAGCAACAAAAACATCAAAGCAATTTGAATTATTTTCAAATTTTGCAATTTTTTTGAAAACTGTTGTTGTCTTCTCTTTGGATTGTTCCAATTCTAATAATGTCCCTTTATATTTTTTCTCCAGAGTTTCATTTTCTTCAATCAAATTCTTCAATTTTTGATAAAAAAATTTGACTTCATTTTCATGAGTTAGACGTTGGGTAGTATACTCTTTAGCATTAAGTTTAACCATCAGACTTAAATCTTCTAATTTCTTAGTGAGATCCTTCACTATCTTCTCTAGTCTAGTGCTTTTCTTGAGAATTTTCACATAAAGTTTGTGAATTTCAGGGAGGTCTTCACTGTTCGAATCACTAATTATGGTGTGTGAAGTGACCCCTAAGGATTCAATTCTTGAACTCACGCACCCATTGACATCGTCATTATCGCACTCCCTTTGACTCACACAGCCCTTGGTAGAACTAGCAATATTCTTAGAAATTAAAGCATCTAAACCAATAGCAGCATGATTCATAACAACAGAAGTAGAGCAATTATCTTCATTCTCATACATAGGCATATCATTATTATAGATTTTCTTAGCAAAGAAAGACATGCAAGGATCAAAAACATCAGATGATTCAGGTTTCGCAATTTTAGAATCACTTGAATCATCCCATGTTTTGCAAATGTTGGCCCTAGTATGTTTATTGGCAGTGTTCAGTTTCACTCTACAGTCTTGTGTTATGTGTCCTAGTTTTCCACATCTAAAATATTCAATGTTCTTGAAGTATTTTTTAGGTCTCATGTCCTTGTGATGTTTGTCTTGACCTTTCTCATGAGGTTTGTAGTTGGACTAAGTTGGATAATTTGGCTTGCCTTGTCTGTTTTCCATTTTGTTTCTAAATTTGACAATTTTCTTAAACTATTTTGACATCAAGGCAATTTGATTATCCAAACTATCTATGTCACATTCATCATTAGAATCATTAGTAGAAATGTTAAACTCAGGTTTCATCATATTAGAGGAAAAACATAAGTTGGAACTAGTCTGTTTCCTATGGGACTGGGTTATTTGTTTCTTAAATTCTAATTCATTTCCACAGTTCTTAGTTTACTACTGAATAATTCAGGAGTGAGATTTTGATCACACATTTCCTCAATAACATATCTTTTGTTGTCAAATTTCTGTGGCAATGATCTTAGGATTTTAGAAATAATTTCATGTATGTCGTATGTTATCCCATTAGCATGCATTTTGGTCACAATGTCAGTTAATTTCATGTAAAAGTCATCAAAAGATTCAAAATCTGACATAATTAGAGAGTTATACTGCTGGACAAGCATTTGAGTTTTAGCAACCTTAACTCTAGTGTCACCTTCATGTGCAGTGATCAGTGTATCCCAAGCTTCCTTAAAAGTGTCACAAGATGAGATACTTTTGAACTCATGTTCATTTATGGACATAAAGATGGCATTATTTCCCTTGTTGTTGTTTTGAGAAGTTTGTTTCTCTTCTTGTGTGAATTCACTTAATGCTTTATTAATCCTCTCATTACTTCCTTTGGTGGATGGTTTAGTAGGATAAGTATATCCATTTTCAACAATATTACAGACATGATCTCCCAAGGTTCCTTGTATGAAAGCAACCATTCTTTGAAAAACGTCGCTAATGCCGTTTAACACAAGGTTAAACTGTATAAGCAAATCCGAATGTTTGTTGGAGAAACCCTTTTCTTTTGAAAATAAAAGTTATAAACAAGATGTGTTTACAAAGAAACTTAAGTACGAGAGTAATTAAGATTGTGTAATCAGTTTTTAAAACTAAGGCAGTTTCAAAAATTCAGCACACTTAAAGAATGAGGTGAGTAGATGAAGATAATCGACACAACGATTTTAACGTGGTAAAACCTCTCCCAACAGAGGAAACATCCACGGTGACTTCTAAGTCACAAAAACAAAAGTTCACTAATAACAAAAATCAGTTACAAACAACACAACATGCAAGCACACAAATCAACCTATTCTAAGTTTAGGAATATACCCCCTTGGTGTCCTTCTAACTTCTGATAGATCTGATTTGTTGATGATGTTCTCCAGTTTGCTAGCCTCCTTTGCTTTAGCTTCTTTACGTCGACTCAATGATTTCAGATCTTAAACACAACACTTCTAGTGTAGTAGTGTGTTAAGTGTTGTGAAGTGATTCCTATACACATGCATGAACTCACACACACTTAGATTTACAAACAGTCCTAGTAAAATTACATATAAAGTCTATATGCAGCGATTTTGTTATTTTTCTTTCTTACAAAACTAAAAACCTTTTGACCTTTAAATATAACCCAGATTCCACGGAGATCTTGCTTAAGAAATCGGTCAAGACCTTAATCAATCTCTTTTGAAAACATTTATGAGATTGAAAACCCTCCAAGTGCGAATCCAACTAGGTCAGGTTAAGTTTTGTAAAAACAGAAACTATAAAACATTTTTAAAACCAAAACAGAAATGATTTTCTTAAACCAAGTTGAAAATATGCAGATCTAGTGAAAAATGTAACATTCAGAGTATAGATCTAACATTTCTACGAAAAAGAAACTAGATCTTCACTCCAACGTTTAAGTTGTGCACAAGATCAGAAATCACGAGGTTACAGCAACAATATGAACAAACCACTCTCTTTCTCTCTTTCAAACACTCAGGTTGTGTTTGGGGTAAGGTTTATTTGAAGGTTTGTTTCAGAGACGAAGTGTTTAGGGTTAGGGTTTGGTTTTGGCTAACTGTTACCCTTTCTCTCTCTTCTCTCTATTCTTTTCTCTCTTCTCTCACTTCTCTCTTCTCTCTCTTATTTTTTTTTTCTCTCTGGAAGACGAATGCCCAAAAGTTCTCTAAGGCTGAGAAGTGAAGGGTATTTATAGTTCCTGGGGAAGGTTCTGGACGTTCGAGGCAAATCAAAGGCTGAGATCAAGTCTTCAAAGGTTTGACTTGATCCAATGGTTCTAAAACAGCGGTGGTTTAAAACGATTCTAATTGGTTCAAATGGATAGCACCGGGATTAACCAAGAACGCATGCAGACCCTTGATAAGAAATGATCCAACGATCAACAATCATCCATCCAACCCTCTCACATAAGAAACACAAATACATTAACCCGGAGGATGACAAGTGTTGGCTGGTTATAGGCTCTCACACGCGCGTCAAAATAATTACAAAACCTCACCCTGAAGACTCTAGCGCTTTGAGATCGTACCCAACCAAACAATTCAGTGAAAAAAGAAGTTTCTAAAATAGTAAATTAACCCCAAAAACTTTATTATCCCATTTTATTAATAAAAACAATTATTAAAAAAATGTTTAAAATTTTTTTAAAAGATTTAAAAATTATTTAAAATTCCCAAAAAATTATTAAAGCTCCAAATCAAGGGGAATTAAACACACACTCAATTTTAAGTAATATGAACACATGTATGAACTTCTAATTGTGTGTTGTGTGATTAATTTTATACCATCATTGATCTTTGAAGAGTATTAGAGGGATAGGTTCTGAGGCTTTTTGGTTTCTAGGATGGACTACCAATTTTGTCAATATTTCCAAATTAGTTGAGCACTTATACAATGCAGACTTAAGCAAGTCAAAGGTATAAGGTGCTTCAATCTCCCCCTTTGGAAATATGAGACAAAATCTCCTTTGAGTTAGCTTAAAACTCGTAGGGAACAAAAAAATAAAACCTAGTCCTATACAAAAGATTCTATCTACCCATATCCTAGAAAGTCAAAAATTACATAACTCAACTATTTACAAATTTTTTACCCTAGAAATGGTAGACAATCAGAAGAAGGGATTCCTGCAAATATACACACTAAGATCAAGCAGTTTAGATGAAATGTGAACAAAAATGAACTTCATAAAACTCAAATTTCTCCCCCGTTTTGTCTCAAATGGACAAAGGGTAAAACTGAAAGTTTTAAGAGTTTAATCAGCACATACCATGCCTATAGAAATTCGTAAATACAGAAATCTGTTATAGTCTAAAGGTTTAGTGAACATGTCTGCAAGTTGCAGATCAGTAGGCAGGTAATGAATTTCTAATTCCTTAGTTTCAACAAGTTCACGAATAAAATGATGCCTGATTTTAATATGTTTAGTTCGCGAGTGTTGAACTGGGTTTTTAGATATGTTAATGGCGCTTTGATTGTCACAATACAATAGTAAATGTTCTTCTTTAATCCCATAATCACTTAACATCTGTTTGATCCATAACAATTGAGCACAGCAACTTCCTGCTGCTATATATTCGGACTCAGCCGTAGATAAAGATGTGCAATTCTGTTTTTTACTACTCCAACCAACTAAATTATTGCCGACATAATAACAGGCACCTGATGTACTTTTACTATCATCAGTACAACCCCAATCAGCATTAGTATACCCTATGATGGTGCTACAGGTATCTTTAGTGTACCTAAGTCCAAGGTTAAGAGTGCCTTTTATGTACTTGATTATACGTTTTACACTCAATAAATGGTTCTCTTTAGGGTTATTCTGGTAACGAGTGCACAGACATACAGCATACATTATGTTTGGTCATGAGGCAGTTAGGTAGAGTAGGCTACCAATCATACTACGATAGAGTGTGGAATCAACTGACTTACCAGTTTCATCTTTACATAATTTAACAGTAGTACTCATAGGTGTTTTGGCGACTTTAGCATTCTCTAAGACAAATTTCTTAACAAGGTCTAAGGCATACTTGGTTTGAGATACAAAAATACCATCAGAATTCTGTTTCACTTGAAATCCTAAGAAAAGTTGTAGCTCCCCCATAAGGGACATGTGAAATTCCTTATGCATACTAGCAGAATAGGATTTAACTTCAGAGTTTGAAGTTGACCCAAAAATGATATCGTCTACATAGACTTGGGCTATAATAATGTTTTTGTCAAAATGTTTGACAAATAGAGTCTGGTCATTTCCTCCTCTCTTAAAACCCTTGTCCAACAAAAAGTTGGAAAGGCGTTCATACCAAGCTCTAGGAGCTTGTTTTAAGCCATACAAAGCCTTTTTTAGACAAAATACATGATTAGGGTATTTAGGATCAATGAACCCTTTGGGTTATTCTACATAAGTCTCTTCAGACAGAATCCCATTTAAGAAGGCAGATTTGACATCCATTTGATAAAGTGTGAATTTTAAGTAACACGCTATGGCGAAAAGAAGTCGAACAGATTCAAGACGAGTGACAGGGGAAAGAGTCTCGCTGAAATCTATCCCTTCTATTTGAGAGTAGCCTTGAGCAACTAGTCTAGCTTTGTTTCTAAGGATTACCCCATTTTCATCAGATTTGTTCTTAAAAATCCAACGTGTTCCAATAACATTTTTATTTTGAGGCCGAGGTACAAGATACCAGACATCGTGAATGACAAATTGTAAAAGTTCTTCCTGCATAGCAAAAATCCAGTGTGTGTCATTCAATGCTTCATTAACATTTTTCGGTTCCACAAGGGAGACGAAACATGCATAATTAGCATAATTTCTTAACTAGGATCTAGTACGAACTGGCTCATTAAGATTACCGACCACGTTGTCAATGGGATGATCTTTAGATACCCAGCCAAGTACTTCTGGATTCTCAATAGGTAATGAGTCATCTATTTCTGGTGAATCAGTTTTGAAATCATTTTCAGATTCAACCACAATAGGTGATTCAGATATCTTATTTTCGACAGTAGTGTCACTTACAATTACATTTATCGATTCCATAAGAGACTTAGTACGCAGATTGTATATACGATAAGCACGACTGTTTGGAGAGTATCCTAAGAATATGGCCTTATCACCACGAGTTTCGAATTTAGACATATGTTCTCTATCTTTGCAGACATAACACTGACTTCCAAAGGTTCTTAGGTATTTCAGGTTAGGCTTCTTGTCGTACCACAACTCATAAGGAGTTTGTTTAGAGTTTTTCCTAAGATAGACCCTATTTGTGATGTGATAGGCAGTTCTAATAGATTCTACCCAAAAGTATTTAGGTAAGGATTTGGCATGCAACATGACACGTGCCATCTCTTAAAGAGTTCGTTTTTTCCTTTCAGCAATACCATTTTGCTGAGGAGTTTTAGGGGCACTAAATTCATGTTTGTAACCGTTGTAGTCACAATATTCTACTATTCCTGTGTCTATGAACTCTCCTCCTCTATCACTACGAAAGCGATTGACTTGTGTGTCCTTCTCATTTTCAATTCTTAAAAGAATTTTCAAAAAGTTCTGAAACGTGTCAGATTTATGTTTCAAGAAGGCAACCCAAGTGAATCGTGTGAAATCATCAACCATGATAAGGATATAACTGTGTCCACAAAGACTAACAGTTCTAGAGGGACCAATAAGGTCTATATGGATGAGATCTAAAGGTCTAGAGGTGAGAATGTCTTTAACCTTTTTATGCGAAGTCTTAACTATTTTTCCTTCCTGGCGATGACCACAGACAACACTGGAAATAAGTTTAATTTTAGGAATACCTCTAACTATCTCCTGAATAGACAATCTACCAAGGATATCATAACTTAAGTGACCCATACGATTATGCCAGATCTCATTGTCATCCATTCTGACAATGTTACAGGTTTCAGAACTAGTCTTGGCAGTATAACAATTGTCAGGTGTTCTAAATCATGAAATAATGCATTCACCTTTATCATTTAGAATTTTACAATTGTTCTTTGAAAAGGTAACAGTATGGTCAGAGTCATAAAATTGTGATATACTTAGGAGGTTGGCTTTAAGGCCTTTAACTAATAGAACATTTTCGAGAACAGGCATTCCTTCTTCTTTTAGGGTTCCTTTACCTATGATCTGAGATGAAACACCATCACCAAAAACTACTTTCCCACCAGAAAATCTGGTTTTGTTTAAAAGTTTGGTTTCATCTCCTGTCATATGTTTGGAGCATCCTGAATCTAAATACCAACCAGATGAAGTGTGTTCAGCTTTCAAAGTAGTGATGACAATGTTACACTTCATTTGGGGTAAAAGATCCTCTTTTCTAACCCAAATAGCTCTAGTTTTAATTTTGCACAAGTTTGCCCTCATTTGATAAAATTTTTGAGATACAGTTTTTTGTCGAAAAACATTAGGAGCAGCAAACTGATTGTTGTGAAAAAATTGAGCTTTTGGTTTAGGAAAGTTTCTTGGAGCCTTTCTCTTAAATGAACTATTAATTTTGGTCTTTCTATTTCTGTAGTTAGAGTTTTTATCAGGTTGTCTTGGAAGGACATAATTGTTACGACTTTGCCTAGAATAGTTAAAGTTCTTGTAGACAGAGGTATTGTAAATAGGGGTATTTCGACGCCTAGCATAACAACCTTCAAATGAATGACCATATATGTCACAGTATGAGCAATATTGATTGCTTGAGGGATGAATTTCCCTAGGAAAACTTCTAAAGATAGGTTTGACAGTATTGTGTTCACAAGTATTATCCCTAAGAGGTATGGTCTTATAGGTAGAATCAGCCTTTCTGATTAAAGGACATACGTATTTAGTCTTATGTGCAGTGTCAGCCTTAGAAGTACTAGACTCTCCAATGTCTTTATGTTGTTGCTTTTGATCAAATTCATGTTTAATCAAATGAAAGTCTAAACATGTTTCAATTGGTCTTTTGCCCCCAGACACAAACTTAATAGGTTCAAGTTTAGTAGTTTGTGGTTTGTTCTTAGGGCAAAATCCAATACCGGTTCTATCATCAGAATTGGTCTTGGAGTCAACAACAAATTCAGTAAAGCAATTTGAATTGTTTTCAAACTTAGAAAACTTTTTGAAAACAGTAGCTGTCTTTGTTTTTGCTTCCTCCAATTTAATAATGTTCCCTTATATTTCATTTCCAGAATTTCATTAGTTTTAGTCAACTCTTTTAATTTTTGATCAAAGGTTACAATTTCAGATTGATGAGTTAGACACTGGTTAGTTTACTCTTCAGCATTAAACTTCACAATAAGACTTAGATCATCTAATTTCTTAGTAAGGTCTCTAACAGTCTTCTCCAATCTAGTGCCTTTTTTAAGAGTCTTAGCATACAAGGTATGGATATCAGGGAGGTCATCTGTGTTTGAGTCGCTAAGTGAAGTGTGTGTAGTGACCCCTAATGATTCAGTTTTAGTACTCACGCACCCATTTGCATCATCATTATCGAGATCACTTTGACTCACACACACAGAACTAGAACTAGCAACATTTTCAGACAATAGAGCATCTAGGCCAATCAAAGAAGTATTCACACAAGCATAGTAGGAGCATCATTATCACACACATGAGTATCGTCATTGTAAATGATCTTAGCATAAAAAGACATGCAAGGGTCAAGTACATTAGATGACTCAATTTCCTCTTCATCAGAGTCACTTGAATCATTCCAAGTTTTACAGACATTGGCTCTATTGTGTGTGTTGGCTTTATTCAGATTAACTCTGCAGTCGTGTGCAATGTGACCTAGTTTCCCACATCTAAAACATTCAATCTTTTTAAGGTCTCTAGTGGGTCTAGAATTGTTGTCCTTAGAGTGTTTGTCAAGGCCTCTCTCATGAGGTTTGGGATTAGACAGAGTAGGATAATTAGGCTTGCCTTGTTTAGTACCCTGTTTGTTTCGAAATTTGACAATTTTCTTAAATTGTTTAGACATTAAGGCAATCTGATTATCTAGTTTATCTATATCACACTCCTCATCAGAGTCAGAATTGGTCAAATTGGACTCAAGTTTGGGTATCTTAGAGGCAAAACTCAAGTTAGAGTTAGGTTGTTTTCTTTGAGAATGATTCAATTGTTTCTTAAAGTCTAATTCCATTTCCACAGTCCTAAGTTTGCTACTGAGTAACTCAGGGGTAAGGTTTTGATCATTCATTTCCTCAATAGCATACCTCTTACTGTCAAACTTTTGTGGTAACGACCTTAGAATTTTAGAGACAATATCATTTCTATCATAAGTAGTACCATTAGCATGCAACTTAGTGACTATATCAGTTAAGTTCATGTAAAAATCATCAAAAGATTCAGAATCAAACATGATCAAAGAGTTGTACTGCTGGATAAGCATTTGGGTTTTAACAGCTTTGACTCTTGAGTCTCCTTCATGTGTAGTGATTAATGTGTACCATGCTTCCTTAGAAGTGGCACAAGATGAGATTCTTTTGAACTCATACTCATTAATGGACATAAAAATGGCATTCTTGCCTTTATTGTTATTTCGAGAAATGGTTTTCTCTTCTTGGGTAAATTCACTTAAGATTTTCTTTACCCTCTCATCACTTCCTTCAGTGGCTGGTTTTGTAGGATAAGTGTATCCATTTTCGATAATATCCCAGACATCATCTCCTAAAGTCCCTTGGATGAAGGCAACCATCCTTACTTTCCACTAAGCAAAGTTGTTTCCATCAAAGAGAGGAGGTCTGGACAGATTACCAAACCTTTCATTCTTCTCGTCCATAGTTAGGTTTTTCAGAAAACGATTTCAGAAACACAAGATCTTTTAAAATAAAAGTTAATAGGGCTCTGATACCAATTGAAAAACGTCGCTAATGTCGTTTAACACAAGGTTAAACTGTATAAGCAACTCCGAATGTTTGTTGGAGAAACCCTTTTCTTTTGAAAATAAAAGTTATAAACAAGATGTGTTTACAAAGAAACTTAAGTACGAGAGTAATTAAGATTGTGTAATCAGTTTTTAAAACTAAGGCAAGTTCAAAAATTCAGCACACTTAAAGAATGAGGTGAGTAGATGAAGATAATCAACACAACGATTTTAACGTGGTAAAACCTCTCCCAACAGAGGAAACATCCACGGTGACTTCTAAGTCACAAAAACAAAAGTCCACTAATAACAAAAATCAGTTACAAACAACACAACATGCAAGCACACAAATCAAATTATTCTAAGTTTAGGAATATACCCCCTTGGTGTCCTTCTAACTTCTGATAGATCTGATTTGTTGATGATGTTCTCCAGTTTGCTAACCACCTTTGCTTTAGCTTCTTTACGTCGACTCAATGATTTCAGATCTTAAACACAAAACTTCCAGTGTAGTAGTGTGTTAAGTGTTGTGAAGTGATTCCTATACACATGCATGAACTCACACACACTTAGATTTACAAACAGTCCTAGTAAAATTACATATAAAGTCTATATGCAGTGATTTTGTTATTTTTCTTTCTTACAAAACTAAAAATCTTTTGACCTTTAAATATAACCCAGATTCCACGGAGATCTTGCTTAAGAAATCGGTCAAGACCTTAATCAATCTCTTTTGAAAACATTTATGAGATTGAAAACCCTCCAAGTGCGAATCCAACTAGGTCAGGTTAAGTTTTGTAAAAACAGAAACTATAAAACATTTTTAAAACCAAAACAGAAATGATTTTCTTAAGCCAAGTTGAAAATATGCAGATCTAGTGAAAAATGTAACATTCAGAGTATAGATCTAACGTTTCTATGAAAAATAAACTAGATCTTCACTCCAACGTTTAAGTTGTGTACAAGATCACACTACACCAAAACTGGCGATTGGTCACGGCCAAAATCCCTGACCAAAACTGTGGGTCGCGGACTTTGGCCGTGACCATTTCTGGCGTGACCATTTTCGTGGGTCGCGGCCCAAGTCCCTGACCAAAAAATGGTCACGGACAAGAGAGGGTCACGGCAGATGGTCGCGGACTTTGGCCGTGACCCATGTCGTGACGGGTCGCGGCCCTAATCCGTGACCCATAACTGTGACAAATTGGTCGCGGCCAAAGTCCGCGACCCATGTGCGTGACGAAAAAAAATTAAAAAAATTGGTCGCGGCCCTTGTCTATGACCCACAACCGTGACAAATTGGTCGCGGCCAAAGTCCGCGACCCATGTGCGTGACAAAAAAAAATTAAAAAAATTGGTCGCGGCCCTTGTCCATGACCCACAACCGTGACAAATTAGTCGCGGACTTTGACCGCGACCCATGTGCGTGACAAAAAAAATTAAAAAAATTGGTCGTGGCCCTAGTCCGCGACCCATTACCGTGATAAAAAAATAAAAAAAAAGGTCGCGGACTTTGGCAGAGGCCATTTTTAAGCGCGACAAAAAAAAATAAAAATGATCATGGATAAAGTCCATGACCATATTTATCTGTAATTTAAATAAAATTTATTTTTTTGTCCAATCCTAAAGTTGGGGGTCCTGTGAGTGCATCGTCGGTTGCTACGAGGTGTTACAAATATTTATTATAGGCAAAACAATAAAAAAAATCACAAATTGCGAATTGAGAATGTTGTTAATAAATAAATATATATACAAACTTAAAAATATTACACGTCTTAATAATTCACAGACCAAAAAAAAATTGGGCAGAGTTTCCTCTATTTTCTTGACATTCCAAAACCTGTAAATGAAAAACATGTTTATTATAAAGCCCGCACGGCTATAAAATTCAACAATCAAATTATAAAAGCCCGCACGGCCATAAAACTAAACAATAAAAGCCTGCACGGCTATAACACATAAAAAAACATTATCCTGAATGTCCACAACATATAAATAATCATCATGTTGTAAACCATTGCCTCCTTCATTTGATCCACGTGCAAAAATCCTACAAATGATAGGATACAAAAAACAAAAATATCAGTAACCAAGCAGTTTTACAAAAAATTTAATCAAGCTGAAAAATTGCATATATGAGTTAAAATTATCAGTAACCAAGTAGAAATATGAAAATTAAGTGTAGAAATAAGCAAACCGGGACACCCGCGGCTGCGGGGTCAGTTCCTACGAGTTACGTTGGTCCCGTGGGAGGTGTTGGTGCCACCCACGGGGCCGTTCGGGGGCTGTTTCGAGTTTTCACCCTCTAACGTCATGTTTTTAAGCCTAAGTGTAGAAATAAGCAAATTACCGTCGTACTCTCAAACCGGGACACCCGCGGCTGCGGGGTCAGTTCCTACGAGTTACGTTGGTCCCGTGGGAGGTGTTGGTGCCACCCACGGGGCCATTCGGTGGCTGTTTCGAGTTCTCACCCTCTAACGCCATGTTTTTAAGCCTAAGTGTGGAAATAAGCAAATTACCGTCGTACTCTCAAACCGGGAGACCCGCGGCTACGGGGTCAGTTCCTACGAGTTACGTTGGTCCCGTGGGAGGTGTTGGTGCCACGCACAGGGTCGTTCGGGGGCTGTTTCGAGTTTTCACCCTCTAACGCCATGTTAAGACTAAGTGTAGAAATAAGAAAATTACCGTCGTACTCTCAAACCGGGACACCCGCGGCTGCGGGGTCAGTTCCTACGAGTTACGTTGGTCCCGTGGGAGGTGTTGGTGCCACCCACGGGGCCGTTCGGGGGCTGTTTCGAGTTCTCACCCTCTAACGCCATGTTTTTAAGCCTAAGTGTGGAAATAAGCAAATTATAGTCGTACTCTCAAACCGGGACACCCGCGGCTGCGGGGTCAGTTCCTACGAGTTACGTTGGTCCCGTGGGAGGTGTTGGTGCCACCCACGGGGCCGTTCGGGGGCGGTTTCGAGTTTTCACCCTCTCACTACATATATGCATATGCATATATGCATACATTCCGCGTCCCCTCCCCCCTTCCCCACTCACACACACACACACACGCACACACACACGCGCGCGTCCCCTGCCCGTCCCCTCCCCCCTTCCCACTCACACACGCGCACACACACAAACATGCACACACGCGCCCCCTGCCCATCCCCTCCCCCCTTTCCCACTCACACGCGCACACACACAAACATGCACACACGCACACACACATGCCGGGAGCGCCGTGACTACACGGTCGGTTCCTACGACTTACATTGGTCCCGTGCGAGATGTTCGTGACTCTTGCGGGACCGTTTTGTGGGTGTTTTACGTTTTCACCGTTCGATGGCTATTTTAAGGTTGTTTTACGTGTTCAAAAGTTATCCAAACCCAAAATAATTAAAAAATTGAATCAATGCATATTTAACCTTAAAATAAAGTTCATCATAGGTCTATCCATTACCTGGATATTTTGTTACACCCAACGCTAATCAGAACCTTCTCTATGCCAGCAGCGATGCAATTTCAGATTATGTTTGATAGTAGTTGGACCCCAACATCAATGTATCCTATGACAGTGAAAAAATAATGAATTTTTTGCAAACAGTTATGTTCAATTAAAAAAATGGTAGAACCAAAAAATAGCGGGACATTACACTTAAAAGTAGATGAAATTCATAAATTAATGTAAAGTGCTAATACAATGTCAATATCATAATAGGATATAAATAAGATTGATGAGGATAAAATAATATTTTGATACTCAATCTTCCTCTAAATCAACTAAAAGATCCTTCAAATTAGGGTTGTCATCAAGAGCTGACTGGAACTCTTTTGGAGCCTTTAATGCGTCTAATTCAGTAGTCATACCCTTTGGTGCATGCACAACAATAGACCAATTGCCATCGTTTATACAATTCGAGTAGAATACCTTCTTTACATTCTGAAAGGCACAAATAAAAGGCTCGTCGACTATGCGGTCTTTAGTCTTCAGCTTTGATAAATCTACCATAATAAGTTTGGAGTCGGGATCAACTTTGCAAGCATTCGTTGTATCCTCCACCTTTACCCAATCACAATAGAATACGGTTTCTGTGAAATCCAAGTAATCAAGTTCTAGGATTTGTTGAATTATCCCATAATAGGTTAGCACCGTATTCTTTGGATTTTTATCACTTTTGCTAGCGATACAGGTGGTCAAGGCAGAAATTGATATTCCACTGTTTTGCGTCAAAAGCTTTTCCTCATATGGATATGAAATGAAATCAAAACCGTTGGTGCGGAATTTCTTAAACTCTTTTGCACGAAAACTAGGACCTTTTGCTAGGCGTGCAAGTCTGGAAGAGACATCACCTCTTTTTAGAAGCTGCATTTATTAATGAATTTGTATTAGGGCATATTTTTACCACACATGAATAAATAACCGCACACATAAGATGTGAAAAGTACCTCTTTTGACACCCATGCCCTAAAGTCAGTTGTCGTCCAATTTCTCCTTTGATTTTGGATAATTTCGTTCTCGTACTTCCTACCAAAAATTTATAGAGTTAAGATCATAAAATAAAAAATACATATAATCAAAGAAGAAGAATTCAGTAGATACTCACTCTCTCCAGTCTTGGACTTCATCTTGCGATTCGAAGACATGACGAGTTGCTTGCTCGTATTGTAGGTTTGTGAGTTTCACCTCTTTAGGGTTCCCAAATGATAATTCATCCTCAAACTCGTCAGTTTCCTCTATCACTCGTTCTCCACGAGGATTAAACCTCCTCACCTCTTGTTCTGGCATATGTTCCCTAGCGTATAGCGATGATTCCACCGTTACGTATTCTTCAGCAATTGACCCTCCAATATACCGTGTATTCTTTACAGAATCTTTGAAGGTTTTCATCAAGCGCTCAAAAGGATACATCCAACGATACCTCACGGGACCACATAATAAAGCTTCATCGCATAAATGCACAAGCAGGTGGATACTGATATCGAAGAATGACGGAGGAAAATATTTCTCTAACACACAAACTGCCTCGGCTAAAGTTGATTTCGCAGCTTTAATGTGTCTTCTGTTTACCACTTTTGCACAAAGTAGGGTAAAACACAAACTAATTTGCATAATTGCCCGACGGAGATCTTTGTGTTCAGAGAAGCAATGCTGAAATAACAACGGGATTAATTGGATGATTACGTGCCAGTCGTGAGACTTGCACTGTTTCAAGTCATTTGCTTGGTAGTTTACTACCCTACGTAAATTACCAGAATAACCGGTTGGAGTCTTCAAGTTGAACAACGTGTCTAAGAGGATCTTCTTCTCACTAGTAGTCAAAGTGAAAGCAGTGGGGGGGATAGAAATTCTTCCTGTCGTTGGATCATTTTTTAACCACAATCTCTTCTTTATTTTCATATCCTGTAGATCTCGGCGGGCACGCTCTCCATCTTTGGAATGAGATCCACCCAGACATGTTCCTATCAAATGTTCTGCAACATTCTTCTCTGTGTGCATCACATCAATTATATGCCTTACATGATGATCTTTCTAATACGGCAAATAAAAAAATATTGATCGCCTGGACCATGGCTTCCCTTTACTAGGGTCGTTCGGATCCTCCCTAGCTTTACGCTTCAGGTTTACAAACTGGGGGTGTTTGCCTACATACCTATTCCCCGCAGTCGCATCCACCGCCTTCTCCTCAATTTGCTGACCATAAAGTCGACTAGGTGCCGTTCTTCGCTCGTGACCGACAGGCAAAAAGTTAGACTTGTCGTTCCTAAAAGGGTGACTGGTCGGCAGAAATCTACGATGACCCGTGTAACTCAACTTACCACTATGTTTTAACCAACAGGCTTCAGTTTCCTCCCCACATATGGGACATCCATAATAACCATGAACATTACAACCGGACAAGGTCCCATAAGCAGGAAGATCGTGGATCGCCCACATCACCATTGCTTTAAGTGTGAACTCTTCACCCTTATGAGAATCGAACGCCGTCACGCCTTTATCCCACAACTCTTTAAGTTCTTCGATTAATGGTGCTAAGAATATATCAATATCATCACTGGGAGCCTTAGGCCCGGGTATCAACAGAGATAACAATGTGAACTCCCTTCTCATGCATAACGTCGAAGGAAGACTTAAAGGCGCCATAAGAACTTGCCAATAACTCTGACTAGTACTTAAATTATCGAAAGGGTTAAACCCATCGGTTGAGATTGCAAGACGAACGTTGCGCGATTCGTTTGCAAATCCATGGTGTTGTGCATTTTAAATTTGCCAGATGAGTGAATCAACCGGATGACGCATCAAATTCCCACCCACCTCGCATCGAGCATGCCATGTCATGGCCTCCGCTATCCATGGTACAGTAAAAAAAAGTTTTAACCGTGGCCCAAGTGGAAAATACTTCAAAACCTTTTGTGGGATTTGCGAGCACTTGCGATTTTTTGCATGTTTGTCATTTCCATTCTCACAAACCATATATCTAGGCTCACTGCATACAGGACATTCATCCTTCTCTTCGTGCTCATTCCGGTACAATATGCAATCATACTTGCAAGCATGAATAGATTTGTATTTCAAACCTAAACCCTTCAAACTCTTCTTCATGGTAGGATAATTGTCTGGTAACATGTTCTCTTTTGGGAGAATTTCTTTAACCCACTTAAGAATTTCGGTTACGCTGTTTCCAGACAAACCAAATTGACTCTTCAAATTATGCAAACCAATCATTGCATATAATACCGAGTGATCTTCATCGCAATCTTTATACAACGGTCTAGCCGCATCTGCTTTCAACCGTATGTATTCCCGATCTCCTAGTAGTTCATCATCAATTTGTTCATTTACTTGGTCATAATGCACATTATTTGTATCCATAGGTTGGTGGTTTTGTTGGTTGTGGAGTCCGTAAGCATCATCAATTAAGTCGGTCAATGGATGATGTGTTGGTGAATCATGTACCACTTCTACTCCTTGAGGTTCCGTTACACGGTCGGCTCCCGGTAATTCTTCTGGAACATAAGGTAAAACTTTTTCACCATCGTATGTCCATATTATATAGTCTTGACAGATTCCCCACTTTAGTAAATACAACTCAACAACTTCCAATGACTTATATTTTCCGTTAATACAATGAGTGCACGGACACGGAATCTTCTCACTTTTAAGATTTTTGGAAGCATATTTAACAAATTCATAAACGCCCTTTACATGATTAATTGATATCCGGTTAGTCTCTCCCATCCACTCTTTGTATTGTGGGAAATCCATGTAATAATCTTCAAATTTCAGTCCTGTGGTAATAGGTTAAAAAATATTATTACAACTGAAACAGAAAGAATATTCTTATGACTGAAACAAAAAAAATATCATTCCAAACGAAACAAAACCAATATTCTTACAACTGAAACAAAAAAATATCATTCCAACTGAAGCAAAACCAATATTCTTACAACTAAAACAAAAAAAAATTATTACAACTGAAACGAAAGAAAATATTATTAAACCTTGGCCAACAGATAAAGTGGCCAAGTAATAAAAGATTTTGCATAATTCCTCAATTCCATCCCATCCCCGCTGTTAACGTACACAGGTACATCTCCGCAACCGTTGTATATTTCATCGACCATTATTTTAGCCTCACCCATATCCAAAGGTCGGCGATGTACTAGAGTCCCCCTTTCCCTGGAGATGAGTATGCACACGCCAACAAACCTCGAATTGCTCATGTCCTTGATATAGTACTCTTCGCCATAGTCACCGTGAGTTGTTGACGATGATCCGAGCCCCGTGATTGGAGGATGAGGCATTTGAGAGAGGAATGTTGGAGGGGAAGGATGTGTGAAATCTTGAGGAGGCATTGGGGGCCTATAACTTTCAATAAGATTCACAAGTTTCCCAATTTGTTTGTTCAATAATCCCAGGGAATTTTTAATCTCATGGACATCCCCATCGGTCTTCTGTTGGTGCTCCTTTTGGGATGAGATACAATTCTTGACCGAAGATAGCTCGTCCACAAGAGGTGCAATGTGTTGAAGTTTTGTTTTTGGCATATGTGAGCCAACACCTCTCGTCCTCCCCCTTTTGTCCTTTCCAAAGGTCTTAGTCAGGGCATCATTTTCAAGGTCAAAGTCATCAGTAGGGCACGAATCTGATTGACTGCTAATGGTATCTATTAATTCCAGTGTCTTAGACAAGTGCAGGGGGGATTTATTATCTTTGTCCCATCGAGCATGAAGGAATAAGTTAGATCGATTTGGGTTTTTACCGGCATCTGGACCATCTTTTGTCCTACTCTCCCATTCATTCTTCAAATCCTCATATGATTTGGATCCCAGCCTATGGATATCAGTTTTTTGTGCCCTATTTTTTTTGTTTTTCTCCCTCTGGACCAACTTTTTTTCCTTCGCCTCATTCTCCAAAAACTTATTCCATTGATCCACCGACATTTCAACATTGGGAGGCACTTTCTCTTTGAAAGCCAAAATATCGGAGCTCGCTGCCTCTTTCGGGAAATGTTTCTTCCGAAGGTTTCTCTTGTATGTCCTCAATCCTTCAGCAACCCGAGATAGAACCTTATTCTTGGAACGGTCAGGAAATGAGAAATTCTTGCAAAGTTGGTTATATATATCATCTTTGACAGCTTGATCAACAAGGTTCCAATTATCTGGTCCACCGACTCCCACGTTCATTTTTCCCAGCGATAAACACCGGGCTTTAAAGTTCAGCACGTCACTCCTATCACCCATCGGGTTATTCCCGAGAAGGGAGAATCCAATAGGCTTCTTTTCATTTGAGCGGGAGGCATCATGAGTGTTGGATTGGGGCGTTAAAGCAACGGGAGTGCCGGATTGGGGTGTAGGAGCACTTGGGGTTGGACTTGGTGAGGAGTGAACCATTGGTGGAGTTGTGAATTGCTCACCCATTGGTGTTGAGAATTCGGGTTCTGCACAAGATGGTGAACCTCGTTGTGGTGTCACATCAGCACTTGGTACCCTAGGGTTGTTTCCTCTCGACATTATCTACAAAAATTAAAAAATATAAGTGACTAAATAATTATAGTAATATGAAATTATAACTAATTAATCAAGCTTAATTAGTTATATATATATAAATAGATAGTTAGATACCTTTTCAAAGTAAGACTTTAGAATAAGTTCAATGTGTCTGATCTCCATCCATTCGGTATTAGTTTTTAAGAACCTATGAATTTTTGCACGTGGCCAACTAGAAGGAAGGGTATCTATGATTGATGTGTAGATGTCAGTGACATGAACTCGGAATCCCCTATTTCTCAACTTGTTGGCAAGATTCAATTTTACGTGCATGTGGCGCAAGACATCACAGTCTATGTCAATGCTCTCTGTACGCAGTTGTATCCATAACGGGTGGATTTTTTTCCCCCTTCTCCAACAACGTAACCAAGGTCAGGGCTATGTCGGGATTATGTGTGTGAAATATATTTTGTATAATGTCATCCCAGTTTTCTAGTAGAGAAAATAGAATACGATCGAACAAGTAATCTTGTTGGATATCAAATCCATGATTTATAAGGTAGTTAAATTGTTCGATCTTTTTATTTCTGTACCTATAAATAGGAGTACCCTCTATATGACGCACGCTAATAAAAGAGTTATGTGTGCGGTCTAATTGCAACCTGTCCCACTCTTGTTGACAGTATTTATCACCGTGCCTCATTTTTCCTGAGAAAAGTAGTATCCAACAAATTTTATAACATATACATTTATCGACACTAGTATCAATTCAATAAATTCAACATAGTATCCAACACGACATGCATATAACCCCCAATATAGTATGATGGCACGCATATAACCCCCTATAAAATCCCACGAGGTAGATGTAATTTTTTTTTTACTTATTAAGAATCCATTTAATAATATTTTGTCAAAAAAAATATAATGTCTAGGGTTATATTTTGAATAATATTTTGTCAAAAAAAAATCCCAATACAATGTCTAGGGTTTATTGAAATAAAATACAATTTGTTTGTAGTTACACACATACATATAAACAGTAATCTATACATACACACACACATATAAACATAAATCTATACATACACACACATATATACAAATCTATACATACACACACATAAATCTATACATACACACACATATACACACATATACTAACACAATGAGAATCGAAATGCACGAGAATCGAAATGAGGGATGGAAATCGCACAAATAAACACACAATACCTTTCTGAGCTGAAATCTCAAGGATGGAAATCGCACAAATCGCCTAGGGCTTTAGGCACTGACCTCGATCGACAGAAATGAAATGAGGGAGGCACGATTCTTTTTTTAAGGACTGAACCTGGTCACGGCCAACAGCCGTGACCCACCATGCGCGACCCTTAAATGAAACTCAACTGCTGCTCGATTGAACCTAGTCACGGCCTAGAGCCGTGACCCCCAGTGCGCAACCTGCAAACCATCACCACCACTGCTCGAATGAGGGATGGTCACGGCCTAAAGCCATGACCCATACCAAGAAATGGTCACGGCCCTCAGCCGTGACCCTTAATGTGTGTGTTATTTACTTCGTCATGCCTTTGGTCACGGCCCAAGTCTGTGACCCCATCCGCGACCAGTTTGGAGGGAATTTTGGCGCGAATTTGGCGCCAAGATGGTCACGGCCTGGTCACGGACTTGGGCCGTGACCCACAGTGGTCAAGGACTTAGGTCGTGACCACTTTCAAAGCATCCATGATCTAGTGTGATAATAAATATGGTCACGCCAAAAACTGCCTTGGTCACGGCCCAAGTCCGCGACCAATGGGTCGCGGACTTGGGCCGTGACCAACTCGGCGTGACCATTCGCAGGATTTGGTGTAGTGTCAGAAATCACGAGGTTACAACAACAATATGAACAAACCATTCTCTTTCTCTCTTTCAAACACTCAGGTTGTGTTTGGGGTAAGGTTTATTTGAAGGTTTGTTTCAGAGACGAAGTGTTTAGGGTTTGGTTTTGGCTAACTGTTTCCCTTTCTCTCTCTTCTCTCACTTCTCTCTTCTCTCTCTTATTTTTTTTCTCTCTGGAAGACGAATGCCCAAAAGTTATCTAAGGCTGAGAAGTGAAGGGTATTTATAGTGCCTGGGGAAGGTTCTGGATGTTCGAGGCAAATCAAAGGCTGAGATCAAGTCTTCAAAGGTTTGACTTGATCCAATGGTTCTAAAACAGCGGTGGTTTAAAATGATTATAATTGGTTCAAATGGATAGCACCGGGATTAACCAAGAACGCATGCAGACCCTTGATAAGAAATGATCCAACGATCAACAATCATCCATCCAACCCTCTCACATAAGAAACACAAATACATTAACCCGGAGGATGACAAGTGTTGGCTGGTTATAGGCTCTGACACGCGCGTCAAAATAATTACAAAACCTCACCCTGAAGTCTCTAGCGCTTTGAGATCGTACCCAACCAAACAATTCAGTGAAAAAAGAAGTTTCCAAAATAGTAAATTAACCCCAAAAACTTTATTATCCCATTTTATTAATAAAAACAATTATTAAAAAAATGTTTTAAAAAGTTTAAAAAGATTTAAAAATTATTTAAAATTCCCAAAAAATTATTAAAGCTCCAAATCAAGGGGAATTAAACACACACTCAATTTTAAGTAATATGAACACATGTATGCACTTCTAATTGTGTGTTGTGTGATTCATTTTATACCATCATTGATCTTTGAAGAGGATTAGAGGGATAGTTTCTGAGGCTTTTTGGTTTCTAGGATGGACTACCAATTTTGTCAATATTTCCAAATTAGTTGAGCACTTATACAATGCAGACTTAAGCAAGTCAAAGGTATAAGGTGCTTCATTCTTACCTTCCAGTAAGCACAGTTGTTTCCATCAAAGAGTGGGGGTCTAATCAAGTTACCAAATCTTTTATTTTGTTCGTCCATTGTTTTGATTTTAAGAAAACAATTTCAGAAACACAAGATCTTTTAAAAAAGATTTCCAAAGCTCTGATACCAATTGAATTTTTTTTACTACAGCCGTTTAATACAAGATTAAACTATTTAGGTAACTCCGAACTGTTTTTTGAGAAAACTCTTTTCTTTAAATCAAATCAGTTTTAATCACAAGATGTGTTTAGTAAAACATGCACGAGATCAGTTCAAGATTTGTAAACAAGTTCTGAAAAACAAAACTTAAAAGATTAAATCAGCACACTAGCAAGAATGAGATGAGGAGATGTAGAAGTATTAATGAGAAGAGATTTTTAACATGGTAAAACCTCTCCCAACCGAGGAAACATCCACGGTGACTTATAAGTCACAAACCAAAAATCCACTAAAATAAAATATATCAGTTACAAACTATATAACACACATGCACACAAATCAGTCCTACATAAGTTTAGGAACATACCCACTAGTTTCCTTCTAACTTCTCTGTAGTTCTGATTGTTGATGTGGTTCTCCCAGTTTTCTAACTTCCACTTTGTTCCAGTCTTTACGTCGAGTCTTGTTTCAAGATGTTATTACCAACACTTTCAGTGTTGTGGTGTGTAAGTGTTTGTGATGGTGCTCTAACACATGCATGGACACACACTCACACTTATTTATACAAACAGTCCTAGAAAATTACAAATTAGATCTATATGCCATGATTTCCAGTTTCTCTCTTCTTAGAAAACTAAAACCTTATTTGACCTTTAAAAAGATACCGAAATCCATGGCTATCTTGCTCGAAAGACAATTCAAGATCTTAATCAATTTCAGGGTTTTGAAAATTCTTTTGAAATTGAAAATCGCCAAGTGTGATTCCAACTAGGTCAAAGGTCTTGTTTCAAAAGAACAAGAAACAGAAAATAATTTTGTTGATTTTGAAGATGAAAATATTTATAGAAAATGATCAATAAAATATTTCTCAAGACGAGAAACTAAGAATGCAGATCTACGTGTAATATAACATAAAATGACCAGATCTATAATTTCTATGAAACAGAAATTCAGATCTAACATAATGTTTAAGTTGGACACAAGATCTTAAAATGAAGAGGTTTGAACCACGAAATAACTTTCAAACCAATACTCAAAAACTCTCAAACACTCAGGGTTTGTGTTTGGTGTAAACTAGTTTTTGGAAAAAGGGTTAGTGTTTGAAACTGTTTGGACAAATTAGGGTTACTAATTCTCTCTCTGGTTTCTCTCTCTTCTCTCTTCTCACTCAAATTAAACGAAGTGGCAAAAGTCTCTAAAAGGCTGAGGGTTAGACTCTTTTTATACTGGGCTGAGAAGGATAGAGAAGATGGTTCAAAATCAAGGGCTGGGATTTGGTCTTCCCATATTGACTTTGATCCAACAGTTTAAGAGAAGCGATTGGTTAAACACTTTCTGATTAGCTAAATGAGCTTTACAGGGATTGAGAATGGACGCATGCAGAGCATTGATAAGTTTAATCCAAGGGCTAGCAATGAACAGCGATTTTGTCTCTTAAAAGAAACACAAATCCAACCAATAGGATGGCGACAAGTGTAGGGTTAATATTGAACCTCACACGCTCATCTAAAGAAATTACACAGACACCCTTAAAGTCTCAAGCACTTTCGATTTCTACCCAAGTGAACTTCCAGGCATAAAACCAACAATCAGAAATTACAGAATGACCCCAAATCCTTTTAATGCCAATATTAATTAAGAAAAAAGTCATTGAAAATTCCCAAAAAATTATTAAAAATTGTTTTAAGGAAAATTAACACACACAACACACACAAAAAAATTAAGCAATATATGACCCATGTATGCAGTCCTAATGTGTATGAGTGTTTATGAATATACCTTTGATCAATCAAACAAGAGGAATTAATTCCATAGTAGGTCTGAGGCTCTTTGGTATCTAGGGGAGGGAGTCAATTTTGTCACTATTTCCAAACTAGATGAGGACTTATACAATGTAGACTCAAGTGAGTCAAGAGTATAAGGTGCTTCATCGTGTTTAGATATTAAATGTGTGTGAATATGAACCTTATAATTCCCATACTAAAATCCATTAAGCTATATGGTATATTCATGGAGCTACTATCTCTATACTGATCCATTATCAATCACAAAATTAGATCTAGTCACAAGCATAAAAGATCTATGAGTTATGAAAATAATAGAAACACAAAACAATACAAGATCAAACTCTAACATGTTAATGCTTAAGAGAGAAATCTAGAACATTGAATATGTTGTGTGTTCAACACAAGTGTTCTGGTCAAATAAACCTAAAAGGGATTGAATAGTTTTAATTAAAATTTTGTATATTTTTTGCCAATTTCAATTTTATTTTCAATTTTAGGAAACTTGGCTTATGAATTAACTAGGTGAAGTTATGATAGGCATGTGTATTAACAAAGTAGTCTTAATTAGGAAATCTAGGTCAATTATTTGGATACAAGATCCTAATATCAATTTTATGGATTAGACTAGATCTAGTGAGATCTAGGTGATGTGTGTGATGGATATGAGTTAAACAACATACAAGATAATTAAAATAATCTACAACATAGATTTTATGTGGAAAAGCCCCTCCCCCAATGGGTAAAAAATCTAAACACACTCTAATCGCTAATTCAACTTGAAAAGTTTTATACAATGCAAGAAATTATTTCTCTCCTATGAATATTGAACTTTCCTCCATTGACGATGAGAGATCCATCCTAAGCTCTATAGGATGAACGAGGAAGTACATTTTCCTCCTTAGATACTCATCATACCTTGAACTATTCAATAGCTTGATACACCTCCTCTTTATATAAGGAAGGGTAGATTAATAATTTTAATGTGGAATGGTTTACATTGAATCTTGGCTAAGTTGATATAACTCAACTCATTCTCAATTCCTCTAAATCCATATATTAAGTATAGATCTTGGTTTTTCACTCAGTTTGAAAGGAACAAGTAAATTTGACAAAAGAGAAGAAATTGGAATGATCTCAACCTCAAAAATAATCTTATGGTGTTGAGAAGTAAAGAGGAACTCAAATGTTTTGAAAGTAGAGGGAGAAAGACTTATTTATGGAAAAAAAATCAAAATTTGGGTCCTTCGTACACACGACGGTAAATTGGCACCATGCGCACGATTTTAGCCAGTGTGTCAAAACATGCTAAATAATTCATTCGTGCACTCGGGGTCAATTTGGCCACTTGCGCATGCTTTTAGGTAAAACGTCAAAAATAGCCTAAAATGTGTATGGGTCATGCACACGGGGCCAAAAAAAGGGCATGTGCACAATTTAAAGTAGTAAACACGAAAGCCTCAAACAATGCACATTTTTGAAAAGTTTAATTCTTTCCCAAGGTATACACAGCACTTATTAATTGTCAATAACACTCGTTTAGTTTTAAAAACACATTTTATCAAAACATGTGTATGTTCATAGCTATACATGTTTCAATCAGAAACTTATCTAAAAAAGGATATGTCTTCAAAGTTTAGAAACAAAAGTCTTTGTGATGTAAAGAAGCCAAGTAGATATTCAAAGTCCAATCTTCACGAGTTCTAATGAACGACCTTCACTCTCTACACAATGTCTACAAGATGAAGCTTTTTGGCTTGAATGGAAAAAGACTCAAATGTTTTGTCATGGAATTTAGCCAACCATAAAATTAATAAAAAGGGTTACATTTTCAATGAGTACGTAATTTCGTTAAGTTATGGAAATTGTAACAATCCAAACCTTAGGAGGCCACGACATGTTGTTAAGGCCATGTTTATAACCCCTAGGATGCGATATTTGGTAATGAGGCTCCAAAGTTTACACCTTAGAAGCACAAAGAAACCCAGAACATGGATAAATTATTTGGACCAACCACATTATTTCTTAAGAACTAAGTTTTAGATCTTCTTAATCTTTACGATCACTCAATAGAGAGAAAGTAAAAATTTGAGGGGAAGTCAAGGTTCTTACGGAAGGAGGCCGAGGATTGCTACTATTCTAGAGGTAGATCAGAAAGGGGGATCATTACTATTTATAGATGGACTAAGTCCTTTGATAAGGGATTAGATCCGAACCCATTTCTTTTCTTTCATAAACCCTATAATATATATTTTTTAATTGCGATAATCCCCCTTTAGTACAAATACGGGTTTCTGGGTACTGTCCATGGAATTTTACTATTCATTATAAGTTCTTATTGCAAAGTATTTTTCCTTGATTGTGATGCATTTTAGGTTCCTAGAGGATAATTTTTTTTTTTTGAGATATTTATGAATTCTTAAAATTCTTGTTAGGGTTTCAGGCTTTGATCCTTAAGTATCTAAAATATGGATCGTATTTAGGATAAAACTATCATTTTACTGAAACACGCCTGTTGTTTGAAGATTAAGGTTTTTAACCCCTTCCTTGAGGCCACAATATTTGATGGTATACTATTTTGCCTGACTTTATTCTCTTTCCATGTTGTACTTCTGAGGTCGTGGTATCAACACTAATGTGTTAGGCTGTGGAATTGCATCTCGATTATTATCTCCTATTTTATGCTTGATGCCAAATGAATAGCTCGATGGAGATTGATATTAGGATAGTTATATGGCTTGCAACTTAGTAGAGATCGACCAAGGTTAATGTGGCCATCCTATATCCCGATCGACACGTGCGTGCGCGGTGGGGGTCTCGCGCCCTTCCTCGGGGTCCTTCAATCGTCGTCAAATGTGGGGTGATGTATAGAGATAGAGTCCCCAGCCTATTTTGCAGAAAACAGGCAAAATAAATGCTCCTGCCTCGAGAGAACGGAATCCAAGACATACTGATGCTTACTAAACCAATTAGTTCAAGGATTAGTGTGACACCCCGACTATTTAAATACCGGGTAGCTACTCATTTATTAAATTAATACAAAATTCCAAGTTGGTCCAGTTAATAGCATCACTGTCGAAAACATTTTTATGGTTACTAACCACCTAGTATTTAAAAAGTAAGTTGCCAAATTTTAATTAAGTCTGATTAACATGCAATAAAAGAATAATGGAAGAACAACATAATCCATTCACCATAACTAAGCAATAGAATAACCAACGAAATAATAAGAAGAAGTCCGGAGGAAAACACCTCACAACAATCCCATAACTGAAAATAAATGACAAGTCCGAATCCTGAATTAGTTACATGCCAGAAGCCTGAATAACTAAAATAAATGAAATGTCTCTAAAAGAAATGGGAGACATGCCCTACAACTGATAAATAGTCTGATTAACATGCAATAAAAGAATAATGGAAGAACAACATAATCCATTCACCATAACTAAGCAATAGAATAACCAACGAAATAATAATAAGAAGTCCGGAGGAAAACTCCTCACAACAATCCCATAACTGAAAATAAATGACAAGTCTGAATCCTGAATTAGTTACATGCCAGAAGTCTGAAAAACTGAAATAAATTAAATGTCTCTAAAAGAAATGGGCGACATGCCCTACAACTGATAAATGCTGAATATAGAGTCAAGATAGATGAAGCGTCTATAAGCAAAGTCCTGTAACTTCCACAAACAGCTACAGTTCGTCACCCGAATGAGGATCCTAAGCATGGTGTCCTTGTGGCTGGGCACCTAAAATGGTTTTTACAAAAATAGATTTGAAAGCAAATGGGTCAGAGCCTGAAAGTGGAAATCATTTTAAAAACAGCAAGTGTTTTAATAACATTAAAACATTAAATGCAAAATACATGTTAGGATGTGCACTCACATGAAATTCTCACCTCTCGACTACATGTGCACTCCTAACGTACCATACCCATCTAAATGACATACATATCTAACCAAACCGTAATAAGTTATACCCCTTACTACTCGATTCCCATATTACATTCTAGCGTTATCAATTAAATAGAAGGATTTACTTAAATTCAGATTCTCAATAAGTAATACAATTCACTATCGGTTAACCCGTTATATTTTCTCAAAATAATACCATAATTATTTTCACCATACCAACATGAAAGTTCTCATTATCTAAGTGTATATTATTCACGACATAAATATACAATACAAGCACCCCGAGACTAAGCTACGGTGCACACATACTCTGCTATCCATCCCGGTACATCACGTACATAAGGATCACGCATTCCGAATCTCTGAGGAATCGTTCTCAGATAACAACAATCACAAACAATGGAGGCGAACACAGTCACATCATATGGGTCACGCACATACCTGCGCTCCCACGATCAGTAGACTTATTAACATCCCAATAAGTCCTTCTCTGACCTATGTTCATCGAGTTACCAGTCTAAATCCTGGCAACACAAGGATCAGAGGGCCCTAAGCGAACGTAAACCTCCCGTGATAGTAAGTATGGTAGGTATGTCATACACATAAAAGCAATACATATACTAAGTATGCACACATCTTAGTAATCACCATAATTCATTTGTAGTACACTTCTCATTCTCGTACTGATATATAATGCTACACAATTTACATGTTCCCGGTTAATATAATTATCTAGGCCGTCAATAGTTCTCGCATGGTAATAGCCACTCATGTCCTAATTCATAATTTCCCTTAGGTTCGAATCACACTTCTAGGTTTTACTCCTCTATATATCTCAAATGTCCCTACTATATCAATTTATCATCAAGGGGAGGTTATCACTACTAATAAATAAGATTATGGGACACGCGAAATCAAAACAGGCTAAAAAGCCTAAATTGTCAACTCGTTAGAAGTCTCGTTCGAACGAGGCTGTTCGAACGAGAGTTCGTTCGAACGAAGTGGGATTTCTAACGAGGTATCGTTCGAACGAAGTCATCAAACGAACATCACCCTCGTTAGAAGTCAAAGGTCAACTCGTTAGAAGCTCGTTCGAACGAGCTCATTCGAACGACCTGGGCAGGTCTTCTAACGAGTGGCCAGTTTTGAGCCCAGATTTTCCAAAGTTCATTTTTCCAACTTTTCTTCACCTCTAATCTCCTCTAAACATAAAACCAACAATCGTTCATGGGTTCTAATCAATCCTAAACATACTTAGGTCATATATTAACATTTATATAGGGCCAATTCTTCCTAAACATCATTGAATCATCAAATCCCTTCATTTAACCCCAAATCATATGAACATGAACCCTAAAATTTTAAATCACCAATGGGCATAATTAAATCCATTTTTTATATGAAGAAGGTGTATTTCCATTAGAATAATCCTCCTAACACAATTCTACATGCAATCCTTTCATCAAAATATAAAGTTCTAATTCCAATTAATGGGTTATTATCAAACTCCCAAGAACACTACAAATTCTGTCAATTTCCTACTCATGGAAGAAACATTCTTTGTAAAAATGGAATTAAACCACTTGCCTTATGTGTATCTCTGATTTTGATGTCGAATTGATGGATGGTTCTCTCTTTCTCTGCAGAATTCTCCTCTCTTCTCTCTCTACAAGCTTTCTTCTCCAAAGTGACAATGGTGGCTAGGGTTTTCCTTAGGAACTTTTGGGACTAATTCTAATAACCCCCATAGCCCATTAAGTTATTAGTGGGTTTAGTGGGTAATTGCCAAAAATCAGATATTAATTTCCTAATTTTCGTGGGTTTTAATTCCCAAAAATCTAAAATTCCCAAACTACCCTTATACGTTGCCGGTATGGCCTAAAAATGCCCCGAGACCCAAACTAAACCCCCGGCTAGTGTTTTCTGACTATTTTGACCCTTCCGGATGCGTTAGCGCACTCAAAACGACCATACAGTTAATAGAAATAAAATTCACTTTTTAATTAAAATAAATATATTCCTGACGCGACTATCACACGCGTCTCACAAAATTTCCAAATTGCCGTATTTCAATCTCACGACAAATTTCATAGTTCAATATTCATATATAGTCATATATACACATTATAATCAAATAACAACTCACATCTCGCTAGTATTTTAATCCGGATTAATTTCCAATTAATACACATTCAATGTAATTAATCCCAAAAATAAATGTCACAAAAATACGGGGTATTACAATTAGGAGGATAAGTTACGGAATGGGAAGGTTTTAGGCACCCATCCATCCCTTTTGGCCTCTCATGGGAATGGGTTATTCTTCTTCTTAATAACTTTGTGATGTTTTTGTACGTGCATATATAAATAGAGAATGGAATTACTCGACTCGCGTCACCGAGAAAGGCATAGTGAGGTCCTATGTAGGAGTGTACTCAAAATAGTAATTAAAATATAACGTGTGTGTTTATCTGGTTACCAATCGTTTGATGATGGTATGGAAATAATATATCAAAAAATAGGAAAAGTGGACTCGAATTTTACTTGAGATGACTATGTAGTCTAAAAAGGCATCAAATTCCACATAGTTCTCATGCAACATGGGGGTGGGGTTTATCCCATAAATTCAATCGGGGATTTATTATGTGTGTGTGTGTCAGAAAAGGATGTTTAAGTGTGAGAATATATAGTGGGAAATCCCCATTTGGAATTTATAGGCGAATCCTTTTTTCTTATTTTTGGGGTTTATTATAGATTATATAGTATGTGCAATACTACTAATAAAAAAGGTTGGATATCAATATATGTAACCTAATAAGATGAAATGTTAGAGTAAGAATTAAATAACTAATGTAAAAATAAAAGAGTTTAAAGAGAGAGTGAAACGTTTGGACCTTCTTTAAAAGCTTTAAGATTGACTTAAATAGTTGAAAGGATATCCATGCAAGTGGATGAAGGTGGTAGGAGGAGGGGGGATGGAATTTGCTAAATTGTGATGGCAACGGATGGAAATCGAATATGAGGGAGAGGTTTCAATATGGAAATCACGCTAACGTCAAGAGAATGTTGCTGAGATCGCTGAGACGGGTGTTTTTAACGTGCCTTTCAAAAGTGAGCTCATGTTCTAATTATATAGGGTTAAAGGGTGAAGATTGGCATTGTCTTTGACATGCCTATCGGTAGGCAAACCCAGTCACACTTTCGATAGGCAGGAAAATGGGCTTGCCATTCGATAGTCTCATGAATATTTTATAGAAAAATGGGCATAGAACACAATCCGTATGTCCAAATTGTGCACATGGTATACCATTGGAAAGGGTATTCAGAGACCTTTAAGAATACATTGGGTCGCTCCCAGATTGGGTAGTTGACAGTGGTTAAATGGGGCTCGGGAGCACTCGATAATATTCTAGACAGGAAATTCCCGATAGAAAATGGATCGTTCATCCGAATCGTAAGTATGATTTGCACACGGTATTCACCACTAGAAAGATTATGCATGTCTCTTTAATGCTCTAAAAATCTTCTCTCATTCGGAGAGATGACCCTGGTCAAATGGGGATCCAAACCTTCAAAGAAAAATGGGTCATTAGTCCGTACTGTAAGGCTAATTCACGCACGGGGTTTAACATTGGAAAGGGTATTCAGATTAATTTGAATATTCATTAAGTATCAGTCGAGCAAAAGAGTTGACGGGAGTCAAATGGATCCCGGGAGCAACTAATGGCCTTTACATCAGTTTTTAAGGGAAAATAGTTCATTTGTATGAACCGTAAGGCCGATTCATGCATGAGGTATACCTTTAGAAAGGGTATTTAGGGACCTTTGAAGATTTATAGCATGGGAAACAAAGTTTATTGGGGTCAAAACGGGGTCTGAGAGTGCCCGATAGCCTCTAGGTGATAGTAAAATAAACTGTTCATCTGAACCATAAGGCCGATTCATGCATGGGGCAGATCGTTAGAAAGGGGATTTAGATTTCCTCTATGATTCAACGAGTTGTCACTTAGGTGAGAGAGTTGATAGGTAGTCAAACAGGGCTCGAGAGTGCCTGGTGGCCTTTAGATTAGTACTCAGAGTATGACCAAGGGTTTTATTGTTAATGACAAAGTTCTAGGGGACCTAAGGAGATGATTAGGGGGTCCTAGAATGTGGTTTATATATATCCCCTTATCGGTTGAGCTTGAAATAAGTGAAGGACGTCGAATAGACACCACAAGGATGTTTAGGAAGGAGGTTACCTATGTGGACCAAAGGGACGAGGATGACCGGTTCATAGGGTCGAGGCTAGTTCTAAGGACCTAAGGTTATGTTGGGGATAACCAATTCTATGGGATGAGGTTAATTCCGAGTTCCTAAATTTTTTATGGCCAATTTCGAGGGGTGAGGTCAATTCTAAAGACCTAAAATTGTAGCAATTGATTCCGAGGGCCGAGGCCAAATATGATACCCTAAAGTGTGATGAACAATTCTAGAGGTCAAGGTCAATTCTGAGGAACTAAATTTGTGACGATCGATTCTGAGGGTCGAGGTCAATTCTTAGGACCTAAAGTGTGATGAACAATTAAGAGGGTTAAGGTAAATTCTGAGGACCTGAAGTTGAAGGGATCGATTCTAAGGATCGAGTTCAATTCTGAGGACCTTAAGTTGTAAAGACCATTTCTATGGGTCCAGGTAGATACTGAGGACCTAAAGTTATGATGATTGATTATGAGTGTGGAGGTCAGTTCTAAGGACCTAAGGTTCTAGAAACTGATTCTGAGGGTCGAGATCAATTCTGAGGACCTTAAGTTATAGAGACCGTTTATCTGGGTCGAGGTCGATTCTAAAGACCTAAATTTGTGAAGACCGATTATGAGGGTCGAGGTAAATTCTAAGGACCTTAAGTTGTAGAGATCATATCTACGGGTCGAGGTCAATTCTAAAGACCTAAGTATGATGATAAATTCTTCGGGGTGAGGTCTATTCTGAGGACCCAAATTTGTGACAACCGATTCTGAGGATCAAGGTAAATTTTGAGGAACTTGAGGTATAGAGACCATTTCTATGGCTCAAGGTCAATTTTGAGGACCTTAAGTGGTGATGACCGAGTCTGAGAGTCGAGGTCAATTCTGAGGACCTTAAGTTGTGATGTGAGAAGTTGTTCTCCCGAGGAATTTGTATCTTATCTTATCTTAGAGATGAAGATGCACTTGTTATTTCACTTAGGATGGTGTTGTTTTGAGACTTTGTTGTGGAAGGATTTACCTTTGAGACATCCATCTGGGGATAGTTTTGTTGGGGAAGTTATGAAGGATTCCTAATGCAGGCATATCCTGATATTTGGGTGATGGATGGTTTGGGAGAAAGTTTGGCCTTGAAATTCAACTAGGGAATTAGGAAGACGATATTTTTCAATCTTGTTGGGGAAGACTTGAAGTTTGAGATTCCGTCGTGGAATTGTAATTGGACTTTGGGATGCGGGCGTATTGTTTGTGAAATATGTTTAAGGAAGGTTTGTATGGTGAATCCTAGCTAGGGATAAGAGAGAAATATTATTCCTGTTGAGGATTTCGGGAGTCAGTAAGAGATTTGGTGTTCTAAAAATTGGTTTTCTTGGTGAAGAAATATTCTAATATTTGTTTGTCATTTTTAGGAATTTTCTAGGTAATTTTTCAATTTTTCTGGAATTTTCTGTATAAAATTTTCATAGGGCTATCGACCGACATGTTGTAAAGGTTATCGTTTGGAAATTGCACGGACTCCTGGAATTTCTTGGGTAGAGGAACATGCAGGTGTCGATCGGTATATGTAGGGGTCTGTCAATCGGCATACCGTTTTGTCCTTTATAAAAGGGGGAGATTCCTCCTCATTTTTCACATCTTCCAGAGTTTGAATCTTCTGCCCTCTCTCTCTAAAAATAGTTCTTAAATCCTTCGTTCTTTAAGACTTTGAATGTAGGAATCTTCAAGTGAGGAATTCAACTTAGAATGGTTGAGAGTTGATGATTGGGCTGGCCTGAGTGGTAGTCTAGGGTCCCTCTCGCTCTGGGCAACGAAAATGCCTTTGACTTATTCGATCATGTTGCTGATGAGCGCACTCTTTTACGTGAGCCTGGACACCATCGTTAGTCTAGGGTGAGTAAACCTAGTGTCTATGTAAGTTTTGTGACCTTTGGTATTTATTTTTACTTTTTTCTTTATTATCTTGTGCCGATGAAAGTTTTTTTCTTTATTTATTTTTTACATGCATTCTAGAGGGATGAATGGTTTGTGAGATGTTTGGGAGTGTTAATGATACCAAAAATGGTACCATCAGGTCACAGAGATAAGAAGCTCAAATTGGTATACAATAATGGCAGAAAATAAACAATACAATAGTAGAGAAAGAGATAGGCAAAAAATATGAACACCTAAATTTAAGTGGTTCGATCGGATCTTACATCCATTGTGTGTGTGTGAGTGAAATCCATTAACAAATATGGCTCTAATGGCGAGGGTTACAACACTCAAGCTTTTTCTCTCTTCTGGATATAAATGAGCAGAATTTAGCTAGGTTTTTTATTAAGCGACCCCCATAAATAAAGAAGATGAGATGTATTTATAGGGCACAAGGGGTGTAATGTACCCCAAGCATGTTGAAGGCGTGTGTGGATTAAGGACCCACTAAGATGATGCCAACTCTCCATGCACATGAAAACAATGCTGATGAAATCTTCCCTCACGTGGGGGGGAATAATCTTAGTTATAACTTAATTACTCACGTGGGACTCGTCACCTGGGTACCTTTTAGTACTAATCTGGTATGGTGTCATCTGCAAAGGTCTCAGCCTGGCAGAGTACGAGGTTACTGATGTAGCAGTTGACCTTAAGCAAGAAATTGGCAAGTGTGGTCTGGACTGTGGAGCTCAATCTGAGGTCGACTAAGCATGCCATCTCCTAGTGTCAACTTGGATATGGGATGAGAGATGTACCTGTTACTTTAGTTTTTTTCCCCAAGTAGATGGCCGAGGTTATTTGTATGAGGCCGACCCTGGTTCTGGATGAGTCTTGGAAATGACTTGTGAGTTCCTTCTCGAAGCTCGACTATTGGCAGTTAAAAGGTATCATCCTGGGATGAAGTCATATTTGGTCATATCAATCATCCCTTAGCCCTCAGTCATCTATGTGAAAAGGTAGATGGGGGATATAAGTCTGCATTATCCTTTGATGAGACGTTTCTGGTAGCATCGGACGAATATACTTGGGGAAATGTGAGTTGATTGCTAAGCATTTTGGACTTCGTGCCTCAAATGATGATATACTTGGGGAAATGTGCCTTATCATTTTCTTACTATTTAAGCCCAAAAAATGTTCTCTCTCCTCTTTACACTTAAACTCCCTCGCCTTTTGCTCTCTTTCTCTCTAACCTCTTGCATTTTCTGCGATCTTACCCCTTTCATTCTCTTTCTATGGTGTTCAACTCTTTCAGGTATCATCTTTACCTTATTTTCTCATACTTCTTTTTATTACAATCTGCTCGATAGCTATGCTTTATTTTTCTGGAGAGGTTTTTAGTTTTTCGGCGACGTTCAGAGCACTCTAGGACCCATTTTAGCCCTTGTTGGGATGTTTTTTAAGTGGTAGACAATGTTTGGGGAAGTATATGGGTTTTTTTCCATCGTTTCAAACCCTTTCCAGTGACCTCCGACCATCTTCTTCGACAAGCTTCAAGGTTATGTTCTTGTAGTTCTTGCCTGAAATTGTTTTGACTTCCTGTTTGATCTTTGGTAAACTGTAGTCAAAAGTAAAAATTATTTGATCTTTTTTCCAATTTTTCACCCAAGTTGAACCTCGTCCTTTGATGTTAAGACACCTATATAATTTGGCCGAGGAATTTCCTAGCCTCAGAGAGAAGTTCTTCGAACGTATTAGGAGAGTAGAGGCTGAAGAAGCCGATAGTCGTAAAATCGAGGCATTTCCCCTTCGCCTAATATATCCACCCCCTTTGGCTATCATATACCCCCAGGTTTCTAAGCCTTGTGACCCCCTAATCACTGAGCCAAGTGATCCCATGTCTATGTCGTCCTCTTCTCCAGACGACCCTATGTCCACATCTTAAGAGGCCGAGAGTGTAGATTCATATGAGGAGGTCATGGCCTATTTGCATCCCAAACATAGGGGTCTGATATGGATGAGGTTTCTTCCCATGTCTTGTCCTATCATAGAGATGATACTTCACATCGATCTGACTCTGTTCATATATTTGATCCTAATGTGGCAATTCCTCCTCCTGTAGATGCAATTCCTCTCTCGGTTGCAACTGAGGTTGAGTTTGCACAGAGGTTCCTAGCGGTGACCTAAATAATGCTCATGACGAGGCTATAAAAAATAGTAGTGAGGAGAGTGATGTTGGTATGTCTGTTGTTGAGGAATATGAGAGTATTTTGTCAAACATTGATCTCTTGACCTGGAGGCATCTATATGGCATAGATTCTTCCATTTCTATGAGAAAGACTCCTAAAGAAGAGAGAGACTTTCATGCCCGGGAGGGAAAATTCCGTGTCTACGAGAAGATGTTTAAGCTCGGCTTCCACTTTCCCATTCACCCTACAATCCGAGCCCTTCATTCTCATCTAAAACTTTCACCTTCTCAGCTTTCTCCAAATGTCTGGAGAGTTATCCTTGGCTCCATTATCCTTTGGAAGACAGTCCATCAAATCGACCTTCTAGTTAACATATTATTTTCTTGTTACACACCTTCATCCCCGAAGACTCTGCCTGGTAACTACCACCTCATATCCACGAAGTTTGAGAAGAATATTCTGTTGGTTATCAAAACTTTAAACCACAACTGGAAACCCCATTACTTCTTTGTCTCAAGGACTTGGGAGTTTAGCCCAAATCAAGCCAATGGGACCTATGAACCCAGGACCCCTCTGAAGTGGAGCAAAGTCTCTGCGTCGGCCAAAATCGATCCGAGTTTGAACCCCGAGGTCTTTAAAAATGTTTAAAAGCTTTGTAAAAAAGGCGATAAAGTTCGTATTATGATGTTTGAACATCTAATGACTCCTTGTTATTTAGCTCAGACGAGTCTGGGGTATGGCCCCCTTGCCGAGCTCTGTAAGTAATTAAATTTTCTAACTTTAGTCTCGTACTTCATATTTTTTGATAACTAATCTCCGAGGTTTATCTTTTATAGGTCATTCCGAAGGCATTTCAGACGAGCTTTGGAATATGGTGGTCCCCAATTTGAGAAAGCTTTCCAATAAATGTGGCCAAAGGACTGAGTCCCCTACTGCTCAGAAAAAAGTCTACTACTGGTGGCCCCAATCGATCTAACGATGTTGGGAAGCAAAGGAATAGTCGAGCCAATGACAACAAAACTATCGTACCCCAAAGCAAAATCTTCATACACAAGCCATCCTAATCTTTATTTGATGATGCAATGTAAGCTCAACTGTCGCATCTAAAAATTACTGACGAGAGCGTCATCGACCATGTAAAATAGGTCATAGATTGTATCTGCTCTCTTATATCCGATGCCGACAAATGTTTCCTCCAGTCAATGGATATCTCACTATTGATTGAGTTTTCCTATCATAGGGTTATTCAGGTATTTTTTTTAAAAACTTTTCTGAAGTGTAGTCTCTTCCTTTCTCATTTCTCATACTAACTTATCTCCCCACTTTTGTATAGGGCGCAATTTCTCTTCATCGTATGGGAGATTGGATTAGCAAGAAGATGCCCTTGATTCAAAAAGGGTGGTAGGCCGTTACTATAGAGAACAACCATAGGAATGAACTGCAAACTACAAAGAAGGCCTTGCATGAGGCCAGAAACAAAATCTCAACTCTGAAGGCCGACCATGAGAAAGCTCTGAAGACCTTGGCCGAAAGCATGCAGGCTGATATTGATGCTGCTTTTTAAGCTACCTTGGACAAGGCCAAAGCATAATTGTGGCCAAGTTTAAAGATTCTGAGGAGTTTGGAGACTATGCCTTCTATTATTTGGAGAGAGGCATCAAGACAGTCGGTCGATGGGCTGCCATCAAACACGTCGAGGTTGGGAGCCTATCCCCATATGACTTTATTGTCCTTCACTTCAGTGATACACGTCTTCAAACTTCCTTGGCCGACGTTGAGAACCCCTCCGAACGTATGGGGACCAACCCCCTGGAAGTCACTGAGACCAACGAGAACACGACCGACCTTGGTCTTGATGATAATGGGACCAAGATCACAAATGCTGGGGTTGATGGGGCAACACAGGAAGGTGGCGATAAGTCAGCTCCGGCTGATGACGATGTCATCCATCAACTTTAATCATCTGTAGCTTTTTATTTTTTATTTTTCGTACTGACAATTGGCCTTTCATGGCCTTGTACTTTAATAATCTTTGAACATTGCTCAATGAAAAATTCATGCGTTCTCTCTTCTTCCTCTTTTGTTATTATTAGATCATTGGTAGCATTAACGTGTCTAAGGGATCATTGGTAAAAAAAAACTAACCTTCTCATCATTTTGAGAGTGTATGGATGATTGTCGTCTCGTCCATACACTGTTGTCTCGACCGGGAGAGATTTTCCACCAAGTTAATGATGTTTAACAAGCCAACCAAAACTAAGTGATTTTCAAATTTGCATCCACCAAATTATGGTGTTTTAACATAAGTCCCCTCTCGTCATTTTGAGAGTGTATAGGTGAGTATCGGCTCGTTCATACACTGTCATCTCGGTCGAGAGAGTTTTTCCACCAAGTTAATGATGTTTAACAAGCTAACCACAACTAAGTTGTTTTTAAATTTGCATCCACTTAGTTAATGATGTTTTAGTATAAGTCCCCTCTCACCATTTTGAGAGTGTATGGGTGAGTGTCATCTCATCCATACACTATTATCTAGGACAAGAGAGTTTTTGCACCAAGTTAATTATGTTTATCAAGTTAACCACACCTAAGTGATTTTTAAATTTTCATCCACCAAGTTAATGATGTATTAGCATAAGTCCTCTCTCATCATTTTGAGAGTGTACTGATGAGTGTCGTCTCATCCATACACTTTCGTCTCGACCGAGAGAGTTTTTCCATGAAGTTAATGATGTTTAACAAGTTAACCACAACTAAGTGGTTTTTAAATTTTCATCCACTTAGTTAATGATGTTTTAGTATAAGTCCCCTCTCGCCATTTTGAGAGTGTATGGGTGAGTGTCATCTCATCCATACACTATTATCTAGGACAAGAGAGTTTTTGCACCAAGTTAATTATGTTTAGCAAGTTAACCACACCTAAGTGGTTTTTAAATTTTCATCCACCAAGTTAATGATGTATTAGCATAAGTCCTCTCTCATCGTTTTGAGAGTGTATTGATGAGTGCCGTCTCATCCATACACTGTCGTCTCGACCGAGAGAGTTTTTCCATGAAGTTAATGATGTTTAACAAGTTAACCACAAGTAAGTGATTTTTAAATTTGCATCCACCAAGTTAATGATGTTTTAGCATAAGTTCCCTTTAGTTGTTTTGAGGGTGTATGGATGAGTGTCATCTCGTCCATACACTTTTGTCTCGGCCGAGAGAGTTTTTCCACCAAGTTAATGATGTTTAACAAGTTAACCACAACTAAGTGATTTTTAAATTTTCATCCACAAAGTTAATGATGTTTTATCATAAGTCCCATCTTGTCATTTTGAGAGTGTATGGATGAGTGTCGTCTCATCCATACACTATTACCTTGGTCGAGAGAGTTTTTACACTATGTTAATGATGTTTAACAAGTTAACCATAACTAAGTGATTTTTAAATTTGCGTCCACCAAATTATGGTGTTTTAGCATAAGTCCCCTCTCGTCATTTCGAGAGTGTATGGATGGGTGTTGTCCATATACTACCGTCTCGACTAAGAGGGTTTTTCCACCAAGTTAATGATGTTCGATAATAAATTCCATTCAATGTTATTGACAACCCATGGACAAGGTTGGCCCCGTCTGGACTGTCATGTCATCGAGAGTAATTTAAAGCTATTTTACCATGAATGATGTTCTATAGCTCAAAATGATTTCATACATACAAGTAATAAACATTAAAATAAATATACAAAGTATGGGAGAACACTTGAGATTTCTATTAAATTTTGTTCATATTTCATTGATTATCTGAACCTCATATACATGTATTTTGATCAAAGGTGAAGAAACAACAAAACTAAGATCTTACTGGTAATACTTTGGAGGTGGTCGGCGTTCCATGGGTTGGAGAATGACTCCCCTTCCAGATTCTCCAATCTATACGTCCCTGGTATAGACCATGCCAATTTGGATGAAGCTTGTTAGTCTCCCACCATGTCTTGTTCAACACTAGGTTTCCTACCTTCAGTGGGCGTGCCTTGACTCTCTTATTATAGAACTTCGATGTCATTTGCTGGTAGGCAGCTTGCCTAACCTCAACATCTTCTCTTATTTCTTCCATAAGGTCTAAATCTAGTCTGTGTTGAACAATGTTCTCTTCTGAGTCATTGGTCTGAACCATGTGGGTAGGGAAACCCACTTATGTCGACACTACTACTTTTGAACCATAAGCCAACATGGATGGAGTTTCCTCGATAGGAGTCCTCTTCGTTGTCCTATAGGCCTAGAGGACATCATACACTTCTTCAATATACCTTCCTTTGGCATCCTCCAGCCTCTTTTTTATTCCATATAGGATCGTTTGATTTGTTACTTCTGTCTGCCCATTGGCCCGAGGGAAGCCAATAATACAGAATAACTACTTGATGCCAACTCGTTCACAGTACTTCTCTAGAGATACATTCTTGAACCATATTCCATTATTAGAAATCAGAGTACTAGGTAGGCCGTACCTGCAAATGATATTTTTCCAAATAAATTGAAAGGTCTTCTTTTATGTGATTATTATCATCGGCTCGGTCTCTACCCATTTTGAAAAATAATCGATCGCCACGATCAAGTAGCGATAGTTGTTCACATCTTTAGGTAAGAGTCCAACCAGATCGATCCCCTAAATCGCAAATGGCCAAGTAGATGTAATAAAGGTAAGAGCCTGAAGAGATTAGTGGGGTATGGTGGTAAACTTCTGGATCTTATCACACTTCTTGACGTATGCAGCTGCGTCTTTGGCCAACATTGGCCACTAATAACCATGGGTAATGATTCTCTTAACCAACGATCTACCCAAATGTGGATGGAACACGACCCTTCATGCACATATTTTAAAATATACTCCACCTCAAATAGATGGATGCATCTGAGGAGAGAAAGCAGTAACCCCTTCTTATACAAAATGTATCCTATGAGGGTGAACTTGGTAGTTTTGTATCTCAATTTTCTCTTCTCGAAGTTAGACTCAGGTAGCTCCCCACCTCTGATATAACGAACTATATGAACCATCCATGACGCTCCCAAATTAATATTTAAGAAAAATTCCATGGTATTATCCTTTCCTTACATCATCGGACGATGAAGAGCCTCTACCAGGACTGTTTATCTAATTTCAGTTCTGGTGGTCGAAGTTAACCTTGCCAGAGCATTGGCTCGGCCATTGTCCAGCCGGTGTATCTTCTTCAATTTCACCTCAGCAAACTACTTCGATGCTATTTTAACCCTTCCCAAGTACTTTTCCATTCTGTCAGTTTTTGCCTCGTACACCCCCAAAATTTGGTTGACCACCAACCTTGAATCACTGTAAAAAAGGAGTTGGCCAACATTTAGTGCATGGGATAGATAAAGACCCTCTAGTAGAGCCTCATACTCGAATTCATTATTGGAATATTTGAAGTTGAATCTTATCTCCTACTCAATATCGCTCATATCTGGAGCCGACACTATCAATCCTGCTCCACTTCCATCCTCACATGAAGACCCATCAACAAAGGGGCTCCACACGGTACCATTTGACAAAAATATACCCGCTACCAGGGCTTCCTTCTTGAAAAGATAACGTTCCTCCTCATTCTCAGACCCTCTACCAGGACATACTCTGGTTCCTTTCCCATAAGTTGTAGCTCCAATATCTTCAGTGTCGGCCTTGTCCCAAGTGAACTCGGACACAAAGTGAGATAGGTCTTTCCCCTTGATTGTTATTCTCGGCTGGTAAATGATGTCTAACTCTCCTAATTCAATTTCCCAACACATTAGTCTCCCTGATTTCTAAGGCTTATGAATTACTTGTCTAAGGGGTGAGTCTGTGATGACCACCATGGTATGTGCCTGAAAGTAGGGATCGAGGCATGAATCAGTGCGTAGGCTAACTTCTTTATCTTAGGGTACCTCTGCTCAGCCCCTTGGAGTGACTTATTATTGAAATACACTATTTTTTAACTCTATCCTCTTATCTTACAATGGCGGCACTGATGGTCGACTCAGATACTGCCAAATAAAGATACAGTTTCCCCTTGAACTGGTTTAGATAATAGGAGTGGAGAGCCGAGTTAGGACTTTAAATCCTTAGAGGATTTATCACACTCTTCATTCCACTCAAAAAAATTTCTCAATACTCGAAAGAAAGGAAGGAATTTATCAGTGGCTCTAGAGACAAACATGTTTAGTGATGACACTCTTCCAGTGAGTCTCTGTACATCCTTTATCGTCATAATAGTCATTATCTCCAATAAGGCCTTGATCTTTTAGAGATTGGCTTCAATCCCTCTCCCAGTCACAATGAATCCTAAATTTTTCCCGCCCCATGCCAAAGACGCACTTAGCGGTGTTAAGCTTCATCCAATATTTTTCAATCATGTCAAAGTTGTGCTCTAGGTCGGCCACATGGGTGTCGGCCTGAGGATCTTTGTCAACTTATCATCAACGTACACTTCCATTGTATTCCCGATCTGGATCTCAAATAATTTTTGGACTAACCTCTGATATGTCATCCCAGTATTCTTCAACCCAAAGGTCATGACCTTGTATCAATAGGTCACCTTATCGGTAATAAAGATTATATTCTCTTCGTAAGTCGGGTCTATAAATATCTGGTTATAGCCTGAGTAGGCATCCATGAAACTCATTAATTCATGGACAGCTGTAGTGTCTACCATCTAATCAATCCTCGAAAAGGGGAAGTTTTCTTTCGAGCATGCTTTGTTCAGATTCGTAAAGTCAACACACATCCTCCACTTGCCATTGGCCTTGAGGTGAATGACAGTATTTACCAACCAGTCGGGATAAATGACTTACCGGATGAAGTCAGCCTTCTCCAATTTCTTTACGTCCTCTCTAATAACGTTATACTTCTCTCTTTATTAGATTCTTCTTCTTCATTTTATCGACTTATCATCATTGACGACATTAAGCTTATGACATAAGATTGCTATGTCAATACCGGGCGTGTTTTTGTGGTTTCAATCAAATATGCTCTGCCTCTTACTACACATCTTAACCAACTCTTCTTTAACCTCTTTCTTTAGGGTTTTTCCAACGTGGATGGTTTTTTTTTTTTGGCTAGTCCTCATTGAGGACGACGGATTCTACCTCCTCCCTCGGCTTCCCCTTTATTTAATTTTGTCCTATCTCTAGCGTCCAAAGTATTAATATTGTACGTCGTAGTTGTTTCCTTGTGAGCTTCCCTCTCCTAGGCTGAGTTGAAGTAGCATTCCCATGCCAACACTTAATCACCTTGGACTTCCCCTACGCCATAAGGAGTCAGGAATTTCACCATTTGGTGTACAGTGGAGGGAAGGTCCTCAAACTCTTTGAGGGACACTCTTCCTATAATGATGTTATAAGACAAGTATATACTTTCATCCATTATAAAGAAATTGACCTTATTTGTGAGTCTCTTCGTCTAAACATCTCCCATCCTCATGTCCATCTCATACCTTCCCAACGGATGGACTTTCTCACCACTGAATCTAATCAATGGGTGATGATAAGGCACGAGCCTCTTCTTACTGAGTCCCAGGCCTTTGAAGCATGGACATAACATAACATCGGCTGAACTTTCATCGTCAACTAGTATTCTTGGCACATCATACCCATGAATCGTAATTGTAATCACCAAAGGGTCGTCTTAGGGATCTAGGATACCTTTGAAGTCGAGTATTGAAAAACCCACAATCAAAGAGCCCACATCCACTTTCTTCCTTTTTTCTGACTTATCACTTACTGCAGTCGAGTTAACCGCTTCATCTTTTGGAAGAGATTTGACCTCTATAACTTGTGCCTCTCTTTCGGCCACCTCTTAGCCTCCCCATATTTGGACGCCATAAATCATCTTTACATCGAACAAGATCATGTGAATGAGACCTTTGGGATTATTATCCTTTGGTGGCAGGTGTGGGTCATCTTCGTCTGAGGCATCATCCTTTTTCCCTAGAGCATATTCTTTTCACTTATCGACTTTTCTTTTTCTTGGTTCTTCTCGCCTCCCCTTGGACTACCATTTCTTACATATTTCCTCAACTTCCCATCCTTGAGCATCTTCTCAATCTCGTCCTTCAAAGCGAAACATTGGTTGTTCAGGTCCCCGTGGTCTTAGTGAAATTCACACTATAGGTTTTTATTCCTCTTGTGAGGGGGAGCTTTTATCTTTTTGGGCCATCATAGGGACCGCTCATTCTTGATCTCATTTAAGATATGCTAGTAGCTGACCGTGAGGGGAGTGTAGTCGGTAAACTTATCATCAGCTGATCTCTTATTTCCATCTTTATACTTCTTCTAAAATTTTCTCCCACTGTTAGTCCCCTTATCATCCTCATATATCACTTCCATAGATTCCTTCGCGTTCATGACCTTATCGGTCGTCTCCAACAGATTAGCCATAGACTTCGGTGGGTCCTAAATAAGCATTTAAAGAAATTTCCCTTTATATAGATCTCCTATTAATGCTATCATCGTAATACTTTCTTTTTAATCCTCCACTTCTAAAGTCTCCGTAGTAAACCTCGCAATGTACTCCCCGAGACTCTCATTCTTCCCTTTCTTAATGTACAGTAGGTGAGTAGTCTTCTTCTGAGGCCTTACCCCAAAGCATAAGTTGTGGATGAATCATTCTGTGAGCTGCTTGAAATTTTTCTTCGGGAGTGAAGTGAACCATACATGGATAGCTCCAATCAAAGTGCTTAAAAATGCATGGTATCTCATCTCATCTTAGATGGAGTAAATGCCTGCAGCCGACTAGTACATCTCTACATGGTGCACATGGTTGGTACTCCCATCATACTTTGAAGTAATCACTTGGCTCATAACCTTAGCAGGGGTCAGAAAATTGACTATCTTAGCTACAAAAGGAGAGCCTTCAGAATAACCCCTCTGCAAGGGGTCTCGACTCTTAAGAATGTCCCCAATTTTATTCTCTAACCTCTAAACTGAGTCATTCTAGGGCCTCTCGTATGCTTCCACATTTTTAGCCTAGAAAAATAATGTCCCCTGCACCTCCACTGGTCTGACAGAAGATTCCATTGCCACTGATATGTGTCGACTATTTACTTCTCTTTGTCCTTCATCTAGGTCGCATGGTTGACAATCTGCGCCTTCTCTTCTCGAGCTAGCCATACTCCTGGATCTGTAGAATCTATCTTTGAGATCACCCCTTAGTCTGAGCCTTTAAAAGTTTGACCCTCTGCTTAGCTGATCAAAGGCCGAGCCCCTTTATTTAGAATCTTGACCCGACCTCTTGTTGTGACCACAACTTGCTTTAATGGGGCATACATTATTTATTAACACTTAATATATCTCCCATCATTCATCTCGAGCATCTTTTGCCTTATAGTCATCATACTAGTCCTCTAGGTAGGGCCGACCTTGCCTCCCCAGAGTAACTGCCTAGGGTCAGCAACGTCTCTCCGCCACTGAAGAGGTGGTATATCCTTGCGTGGCACTAGGGGTGGTTCCCTGGCATTTGGAGGTTTCTCCATGGTTGTCGGAGTAATCATCTCCTAACTTATCCCCATGGGTCTCACCGATACAGTTTTGCTAAAGGCAACCATCATCTCCTGCATCGCTTATTCGCTGGCCACCAATGACTTTAATGTCGCCGCCACATACTCCATCTCTGACTAAGGAGGAGCATGCCTAGAACTAGGACCACCAACTGATGGTGGAAATTTTGATGCCATGTTTCACACCTGATGGATGAGCTATAACTATATAATAAAAGCTTAGAATCTCAACAAGGGCTCTTTCAATAGTGAAACAACTCCACAAGAGGGGAGGACTAGTTCACCACCAGAGACTCTAGTGAGTATAAGCTAAAGATATGAAGAGATGATAATTCTCATTCCAACAGACAGTACCAGACTGATGATACCAAAAATGGTACCACCAGGTCACAGAGATAAGAAGCTCAAATAGGTACACAATAATGGCAGCAAATAGACAATACAACAGTAGAGAAAGAGATGAGGTGAAGAAGATGAACACCTAAATTTAAGTGGATTGGTCGGAGCCTATGTCCACTCTATGTGTGTGAATGAAATCCACTAACAAATATGTCTCTAATGGAGAGGTTACGACACTCAAGCTTTCTTTCTAGCGCTAGAAGAAGGGGTACATGCCTTGGATGGGACGTTGTGCTCTACTGCAGTGCTATTCTCTATAAGAGAGAGGTCATGGGATATTACCCACACCTACCACTTGGGTTTCAGGGAGATGATCGTGACTCCCATAAATGTTTAGCAGCTATTAGGGATAGAATGTGAGAGTTTGTCGTAGAGGTGGACCGTATTGGGAGGGTGACACCGGAGGAGATTAAGGCGGCATTAGGGGATGTGGGTAGAAGTGTTTTTGAGGCTTCTATTCGTATCTATTTTTTTAGAGGTGGTCTTAAGTAGGAGGATTGATGAGATTTACATATCTTATTTTTGCCATTCTTTAGGACATTTTTTGACGTATTGTTCTATGATTAGGGGAGACTGAACTTGGTGACCCTTTACTCTTCTTTTGATGCATTTAGTCGGTGCTGCCGATAGACTTTTACAGGGACCACGTACCTTTTGGAGGTAACTTTCTCCTTTTTTTATGCATTTTCCTTTAGTTTTTTCTTTGTTAACTCCAATCTTTTTGTAGATGTGAGGTTGATAGCTCTGAGGGACAAAGATTTGGGGGACTTCTATCAGATGTTCTAGTGGTAGAATCCCAACAAGTGATCAAATCAGTCCCTGTCCCTAGAGGCGGTGAGATAAGCCCTGAACACTGATGAGCGATTAGGTTATTTATTTTTTTCTTTTGAATCGTATTTTGGCATTTTTTCTTTCTTTACATATGTATTGATTTTTACACTGGAATGTAGGAGACCTTTTACCCTTGAGGGATGGATCCTCAACATACGGGGGTGACATATATGCATGTGCAAATGCAAAGGTTGATGGGGCATGAGTTTAGGTACTCCTGGGACTTGGGAGAGAGGCTGGTGCGTCAGATCATGGAGTATGAGGTATCGATCCCACCATCAGTGCCCCTGATGTATATGAGGCAGGTGAGGGAGATGTGTGTCGAGTCTAGGACGATAACAATGGTTAGCGAGGCTTATACGGTCTATACAGACACGATGATGAGCTATGACTACTTAGATTTTGTGATGATCTAGTTAATGCCCTCTTGAATTTACGATGTGGTGAACATGCATCCACCCCCTACGGCTTCGGGTAGGGGTACCACTACTTCGGTGGGATATGGCCACGGCACAGGTGATGGTAGTGGAATAGGAGGTTGAACTTATTCAGGTAACTCCCCCTTCTTATAATTTCTTATTGAATAGTGGGGAGACACTGAGCAGGCCGCATCGCCCTAAGTCAGTGGCACTGAGATTGATGGGGCTTATGGATGACGCCTTTTCGCCTGAGTTTTATTATTCCTCTATTTTCTTACCTTGTTCCTTTTTTTCCTTATTTTCTCTTCATTGACTGATTGGTATTTTATTTCTGTACTTGCAGCATGCTCGGGTGTCGACCACCTGGCTGAAGGACATTCAAGACTAGGTGGCCTCCGCGACTACTTATATCAAGGACTATGTTCCTTCTTTCTTGCTTTTATATGACACCTTTGATGAGGGAATGGGTTTTGGGAGTGGAGGTTCTACTGATCGTCGCCAAGGGAAACGTGTTCGCCGTGGAGTATGAGGGTTTAAGAAAGAGAAAGAGAGATTGTGGGTTTGGTTTGAGTCCCGTTATTTTGGTTTTTCTAGTTTCTCTTCTTTTTTTATCTGAAAAATGTAATCATGCAATAACAGTATATATATAAAGGAGATTCTTGTTTTAATGACTTATCCTTCATGAAATTTTACTTTGCGACTGAGACTGTAAAAATGACAGTATGTGTATTTAGATATAGAAAGCCTAAATAATTTTGAGAAAAAGGTTTATTTTGGGAAATGATAATTAAAAATGGATAAGTAAGAAGAAATAACCCATGGGTTTTTAAAATAAGGATTTCTTTTTTGAGATTTTGATTTTGACAAAAAGGGAAAGATAGATCCTTTAAAATAGAAAGGTTATTGATCGGCATACCCCTTGTCCTTCCTATCGGTACAGGGTCAAGTCAAATCATTCTAAGGCTTTGATTACAATTTTTTTCATATCAGAGTACTTTGTATGGAATGAATTCATTCAGACTCATCAGATCCCTTGTCTTTTGCCAAGCCATTTGTGTATAAAAAGATAGGTAAGGAGTGTAGTTCTTCTCATCCATACCTACTTTATTTTCCTTGCTTCTTGATTTCTACTCCATTATTCCCCAAATGTCCCTTCTGATGTATGTAAAATGTTCTTCCTATCTAGAAAATTTTGAGGCCATGTGTTTGTATAACGTGTAATACAAGGCTTTTAACTTGTGGTGAGTCACCTTATGGCGTAACAGAGCCATTGACTGGAATATGCTAGCTACATCGATGCAGTTCTGGTATCCCAAAGACCATGTTTTCCATTTTAGTTTGGATGAGGTCGGCCTGACCTACGAAGAGTTTTCAGCCATGATGGGAATCATTCCCAGTGTAGCAGCGACAATGGTCGAAATTTTTCATTCTCCCTAAGTGCTATTAACGGAGTTGCTCTATGTTTCCCCTTCAGAAGATCGATCATTGGTTATTGGGGGATGATTTCTCTTCTAGCTATTATGTATTCAATGTGCTTGAGGAATTTCAATGATGCAGGTTATACTGGAGTTGTTGCCTTGGGCTTTACTTCGAGGTTCTTGCTGGTGACGGGATATTTGATAGTGGACCGTCAGTTGGATGCAACCACAATGTGGATGTGTTACTATCGCAGTCCTACACCGGTGATACCGGTGGAGACTCTGAATGGTATTGATGCTTGGCGGGAAGGTCACTCTTCTTTTCTAAAAGGGAGTTCGGTTATTTTGTTCATATGGCTAGCTGAGAGGTTCTGTCTGGAAATTCCTCCTAAGCATCCCTTATTAGGCGTGTTAAATTTCTTTGCTCAATACTTTATTAGTTTTGGCCCATTTTTAGATAACTCGGTCAATTGGTTCACGAAACATGGAGCTCGGTGCCTTCGCTTATCGGTGTCATGGTGGGGAGAATTGCAGCTTGTTCTGGAGCTGGGAGATTATCAGTATGCGCGGTTAGTGGGCCTATTGTAGACTCCATTCTATTTCCCTCGAGAACTTCTACGTTAAGTTGGATGGTAGTAAATACTGCCTCCTCGGACACTAGACTTCTTTCAGATGGAAGTCTTGATTGAATCCATGCACATTAAGTTAGGTTCTTTATGGGAGAATCATCGACCATCTACCCTTCCATCTCATTCTGTAGGTACAGTTTGGCATGTGTTCGTGGATTATCTAAATTGGTTGTGGAAGTGAGTAGTGGCGAAGATCTTGGCAAAAGAGATAGGTCAGAGGTGGTTTGTTCTCTTTGACACCATGGAAGGAGGGCTAGTTATTTTTTTAGGTTGGTGAGGGCGTACCACTCCATGGATCCTACTCTGAATATCAACCAGGCAGGGGAAGTATGGGAACCTCTAGGAGCCGATTATGATGAGGCTGGATATTCCGGTAGCTGCGAATAGGATTTTGTGAAGCTGGGATTATTTTTTGTTAAGTTTTTGAGTGACTTTTATGAAGATTTTGGGATGTTTTTGTATTTTGGGGTTTAAGAATAATTTGTAAAGTTTGGTTAGGTTTGTTTAGAAACAGTGTGGTCAATAGAGAGGGGTGGTTGATTTGACTCCTTTCGCTGGTACTTCATGTAATGGTACAGAACCTCCTTGTTTGAAATAAAAAATATTTTTATCATATTAATGTGCCTCTTAATGATTTTTACATTTGAGTTATCTATACTAATCGCTAAGGCATACATTATCCTTTTGTTCATGTAAATGATAAAATGAACCACATTTCTCGGAGGTTAAAAAAGAAAAGAATTTTTTATAAAAGAAGGGAACCATTCCCATGTAAGGTGTGATCTGCCTATATACCTCTGGGGGTTTTTGAATTTTTTTTATTTCATTTTGAAAGCAAAAGGTTTTTTTAGAGGATCAAGCCCCGTATAGCTCTGAATAGAAATAAATGAAGAATATTTTTTAATATAAAGGGGATGAGAAGAGTCGTAGCGCATCGAGATTTTAGACTAAGGGTGAACTTCTTGAGAGGGTCCAAGTTGACTGAACGTGCGATATCTTCTCCATCGAGGTCAGTGACCATAGCAGGGCTCCTGAGAGAACCGTCTTTGCGATGTAGGGTCCACTTTCCCAAACAGGTTCCATGATCTCCTTAAGGGCAAGGTCTCCTTACTGAACACCACGGTGCTTGACCCTTCAATTAAATAATTTCTCTATCCGATGATGGTACCTGTTTATGTGGTATAGAGCCTTCAACCTTTTTTTATCCAAGAGTGACAGCTCATCAAAGTGGATATGATGCCAGTCTTCTTTGCAGACTTTTCTCTTGAGCATAACACGTAGGGAAGGTATTTCTAGCTCAACGGGTAGGAATGCCTCCATGACATATACCAAAGAGTAAGGGGTAGCCCCAATTTATGTTCTAACTGAAATGTGGTATCCTCATAGAGCGTAAGGTATCCGATAGGCCCAATCTTGGTAACTCTCGATCATTTTGATGATGATGGCTTTGAGTTTTTTATTGGCGACTTCGACTGTACCATTGGTTTAGTAGGAAGAATATTTGTGTCTCTAAATCCCATATTCGTCGACCAGTTTTGTAACATCGGCTTCAAAATGTAACCCATTATCTAATACTAGCTCGTGGGGAACCCTGTATCGACAGATGATGTTCTTTTTGATAAACTTGGTTACTTTCTTAGAATTCATTACTGCATATGACTCGAATTCAACCCACTTGGTGAAGTTGTCAATGGCGACCAGGATGAACTCATGCTTTTTTGAACCTTTGGGTGTGACTTTCCATATGATGTCAATGCCCCATGTGGAGAACGGTTAGGGAGAAGTCATGTTATACAATTATCGAGGAGGCAAGTGCTAAAGGTTGGCAAACTGTTGGCATTTGAGGCATCTTAGGACATAGGTGTTACAATCATGAACCATGGTGGTCCAATAGTACCCTTGATGTATGATCTTCGTAGAAGGCATATAACCATTCGTGTGGGGTCTGCATTCCCCGCTGTGGATTTTTTGCATCATTTCTTCAATGTCAGCCCCTATAATGTAATGCAAATGGGTTTCGTCAAAGTTTCTCTTGAATAGTGCTTTGTCACAGATGATGTACTAGCCGACCAGTTTGCAAAGGGTTTCACGTTCTTTCTTATTGGCATCTTAGGGACACTTACCATCCTTGAGGAGATGCTAAATGTCATAGTTCCAGTTACTAGCCATATCGAAATCTTCCTTTGTGATAAGCTCAATGTTGTAGAAGTGGGTTGCCATGGCTTATTTTTAGACTAGGAAGGGGGTCATAATTATTTCCTCGGTCATGTCGACCATGGAGGCTATGTAGTAAGAGCATCAACTGAGTTGTTCTTTGCATGGGACAAGTAGTGGAAGATGATATCTTAAAACTGAAAGGCCATCTCCTCTAAGTGGAATGGAATGGTAAGTGCTTTTTGTCTTTAACTTTCCATTTTTTAAGGATTTATTCGATGATGAGAGAAGAGTCCCCATAAACATCTAGGTATTTGATACCTTTCTTGAGGGTGGCTTTGAGGCCTACAGTTCATGCCTCATATTCGATCATATTTTTTGTGTAGGGAAAATCTAGCTTGATGACAATGGGAGTGTGAGAGTTATTAGGGGCGATCAGGAGTATCCCAATCTCGTATCCTTTCTTGCTCGCAGTGTCATCAAAGAACATTTTCTACCGGAGGTCCTTTTGAGAGGTGCAGAGAATATTTTTGTTTGGGAATTTAGAAACCCAAACATCGACCTCTTTCATGGGGTAGTCAACAAGTTAATCAAAGATGGATCTCCATTTTATGGCTTTTTGTGTAAAATACACAATATCAAACTCAGCTAGCAGCATCAATTATTGGGCCATTCGGCTAAACAGGGCAGTTTTCTCAATACATTATTTGATAGGGTCCATTCAGGACATAAGTTTGATGAGAAAAGAGGGCATGTAGTACCGTAACTTTTGAAGGACCCAAACCAAGGCGACGTATGCTTTCTTGAATGTAGTGTAGTTGACTTCGTACCCAAGTAATATTTGGCTAGCAAAATATATGGCCCTTTCCTTGCGGGATTCTTTGATATATTGGGATAACAAAGCCCCTGCTGTAGTATATATTAATTACTCTTAAGTACAATAGTAGAGGGAGACCTGGCTATAGACGCATAAGTACCAGAGGTCGGGTAAGGTATTGCTTGATTCTATCAAAGGCTTCTTGACACGACTTATTCAAGATTTTGGTAGAATCCTTCCAGAAGGTTTGAGGGTGGGTTCGCAAATAGAAGTCAGTTGGCTTTTGTAACACCAAAAATGCATTCATGTGGGTTTAGCTGCATTTGGTATCGCCGTTGTAAGGACATTTTTGTTAATAGCTTAGTCTTCTATAGAGTTTCGCATATCCCGTCACACATCGTCATGAGCCATCATGAAGATTCACAAAGATCCGAATCCCAATAATCTCAAAGTTCAAGGAAATCCATGTTATGAAATGTATAACACATTTAGGGGACTTTATTTATTCATTGAGTTAACTTTGGAATGTTTATTTTTAATAAAAACAAACGGTTACTTTGATTTTCGAACTTAAAGAATTTTTTTCTAAGTATGTGGGCGGAGTTTTTAAAGAAAATTATTTTTCTCTTTGGTCATTTAAACGACATCATATTTCATTCAAATGACATGGTTTTGTGAAGGGTCGCGAGAAAGGTTTCATTAAACGAGAACCTACCGTTTCATGTTTTTACATCGTTTAAAAGGTCGAGTGAAGAGGGTTTAAACAACATGTGTTATCCTTCAAACAAGATGACAAAGACGTTCAAACGATATTGGCATATCATTCAAATGACATCCATATATCGTTCGAACGAACCGCCGCCCTATGAATTCTATAAATACTTGTTTTGTGATTCAAATTTCTTAAGTCTTTTGAAAAATACATTTATGCATATCTATAGAAAAAGGTCTTCATGCTTTGAGTTAACAAAACTCCTTTTTATTCACAAAACACATCCATTTGTTTATTTTGAGTGAATCAATTTGCAACCCTAGAGAGTGTTGTATTTTTTACATACACCTTTGCGGAGAAGGCATTTCCATGGACGACTTGTGATTCCTGGAGGGAACTCACTGCTAATCGATGGATAGCGAGCATAGAGTTGCTACGTATATACGACTTAGATTGAGGACTCAGGCATTTCTTTGAAGGTTTTATGAAGACACCGCACGTTACACTTGTGAGCTATTATCAGGTGGTTTGTAAGTAGATGGTCTTGTAAAATATTCAAAGTGCTGAAAAAAGGTTTTACCCGAAAAGGGTTTTATGTGAAATTTGTCGTCTTTATTTTACATGCATGATTTGAATGGTTTAAATCTTTATGACATGTAGATGCATGTTTTGGGTTTCATAATAAAATTTTGGAATTTGGTTTATTAGACATCTAATTAAATATATTTTAATCCATTGGACCGTTAGCACGCATTCTCAAATTGGTATCCGAACTGGTTACGCTAATTTATCACGTGATCCATTTTTTTCGCAAAAAATTTTCAAATGATATCATATTTTTTTGAAAAATTTGATTTCAAAAAAGTTGTATGCTAATGGATGATTTATATAATCGGATGCCTATTTTTGATGTCACAAATTTTGCATATTGGAAAGCCCACATGAAATCCACTTTAAAAACTATCGATGAACGCATTTGGCTTCTTTGTGAAAGAGGGTGGACCTAACCCACTATCATGGTTGGGATGGAAATTATTCCCAAAGCTCTTTCTTAATGGAGGAAAGATGAACTTAAATGGTGTAACTTTAATTCACGGGGCCTTAGCGCGATTTTTGGAGCCGTCACCCCTGACGAGTTCCATCGCATCATGACATTCACCACATCTAAGAAATCTTGGGATGTCCTCCAATTAGCACACTGTAATACCCCCTATCTATGAGTAATTATTTTTATATTAATTTTCCTTGTGGGTTAATTATATAAAATAAATGAAGTTGAAGTAAATATTATTTTAAGTGATTTGAGAGATAATATTTACCGAGTTTTGCATATTTACTGTTAAGAGAATGTAAATAGTGTACCATTATGTTTTATTGTGTTGTTGTGTTTTAAGGGACGGTTATGACTTATAGTCCAATTGGATCATTGTTTATGAATTAATATGACGTTGGAACATGAAATAATTAATGATAGCTCGGATGCCAGTTTAGAGGGTACGGTTAGTCCGAAAATTTTTGAAATAGTCAAAATAAGTACCAAGTTGTATTTTTGGGTTCCGAGTACTTTTGACCGGTTATAACTTAATTATGCTGTTACGAGTCATTTTAAGTGGGTAGCATAATTTAACGTTAGACTTAATGTAATTGAGGCATTTTGGGGTATTTAGTCTTCCAAGAGAATTTTAATTCTCATTTTATGTTTCTAAACCTAGAGAGATTTAGAGAGAGAGAGAGAGAGAGAGAGAGAGAGCTTTGGAGAAAGAGAAGTGAGAAGAGAAAATTAGAGATTTGGGGCTTCAAATCATTGCTACGAGAAGAGAGTTCGAGGCTACAATCTTGAGGCAAGTTTCTAACTTGAAAATATATATGATTGAGTGTGAATAATGTGTATTTATAGTTGTGTTTTTGAGTTTGAACCATAAATGGAATTTGATGATTTTGTTGGTTAAATCCAATATTATAGGATCTAGACTTGTTTTAAATGGTATTTTCTAGTTAATTAACTTGTATAGCTGATTTGGAGATGATATAAGTTGATGGTGTTGGGATTTGATGGAAGAAATGGATTTGGGGGATTTAGGGTTCATAACAACCCGTAGCCCCCACTGGGCATTTCGTCCAAGGAGAATCGATTGGTCCTCCCTAGCAAATAGATTCACTAAACCTAGAGAGAGTTACAGGTCTGGGGAACCGAATCGATTTGGGTTAAGGCCGAATCGATTCGACCTAAGATAAAATGTTGGATTCCTCGACCGAATCAATTCGCTTTTTGGGTGAATCAATTCTCTATCAGGGACGAATCGATTCGGCCCTAGGCGAATGGATTCGGAAATCCTGCTGTTTTAGGATATTTTTCTAACTTAGTTTTTAGGCCTTTTCTTTCAAGTTTGAGGCTTAGGAACCTTCTCTTATGAAGTAATAAAGAGTATTATAGTCTTATATTAGGGGGATTAATACCCTAGGTTAGTATGGGGGTATTCGGGCTTGTTTTGGGGATTGATTATTAGAGCTTAACGTCTCATTTTGTCTAGTGAGCCAGTTTGGAACTAGGGTAGAGTTGGGTAGTGTTGTTGTGAACTTTTGGAGACTAGTAGGAGGGAACTTATGCATTGTAGCCTATCTCATTAAACGTATAAAGTTTCGCGAATAAGAAATGGATATTTAAAATTGACATCTCTTGTGATTTATTTCATGCACATACATACCTCTCTAAATGCTATCATAGGGAAAGTTACGCATATGAGGTAAATCCCCTGGCTAGTGAATGCAGGTAGAATATAGTCTTCGGCCATAGGACCGGTGGTTACATTGTGATGTTGTTTTATTCAAAGTGAGGTAATTCCGAGTATGGTTATGAGTCACTATCGAAGGTATATGGCCGCTTCCCACGCGACGCGATTTAGGATGCCCAGGTGGTCTTGGTTATAGGCCCTAGAAGATGATAGCCATTTAAGGGCGCATCCAGTGGGGTGACTCCTAAAAGGATTGTCTTAGAATCGTTATATTTTGATTGTAACTACTCTCACGAATGTGGAATTTCATAAATGAGTAATGCAATTTATAAATCAACTATATGGCATAAGTTTCCCAAGGATAAATTGAATTATGAAGATATATTTCATGAATTTGAAACTTAAGCATGTTAAAATGGAATTTAGCTATTTCTCTTAAATTATTGAATAGTTTAACTCAATGAATTGTATTACGCTAGGATGTGCACTTAGATGAGAGGTGAGGATGATTCTTATTGTGAAGAGCGATTTAAACTTGTTAATGATGTTAGTATTCATAACTATTATGCATTTTATTCACACATATATCATATTAAACCGGGTCCTGACCCGTTTATATTTCTTTGTCTTGTGTGTTTCTTATTCATGCCCAGGTGCTCCGCCGCAAGGACACCCATTGTGATCCTTCCATCCCAATGTCAAGGAGCTACAACATTTTTGCGAATTTTTTTAAAAAAGTTCTCTAAATAACAAAAGATAATTCTTTCAATAAAAAGTTTTTTGAAAATAATAAAAAGAAAGGTGAGTCCAAGGATGGATTTGATTAAGTGTTTTGAGTGTGAGGGTAGAGGGTACACGGCTAAAAATTGTCCCACTAGGCTAAGGAGAAAGGGAAAAGAAACGTCTAACAAGGCCACCCTTAGTGACAGTGACATAGAGTCGGATGATTAGGATGATGAATCACCACATGAACCGATCATTGCATTCATGGCTTCTCATGGGAGTGCCACTAGTTTGTCCCATGAAGATGAGGAAACTTTGACACGTGAAAACCTTGGTTTTTTGAGTCACTCGAGAGATGAAGAGAGGGAGAATGAAAGTGTTGGAGAACGGTAACTCCAAATTGCATTTAAAGAGTTATATGCCGAGACTTTGAAAACCAAAATGAAAAATAAAGAGTTGTCTCTTAGGGTCGTTTATTTGAAAAAATATGTAGAGAGTTTGAATGTGTTAGAGGAGAGAGCGAGTCAACTCGAGAAAGTGAAGGTTTCTTTCAGTGAGAAGTTGATCAATTTAGGATGGGAAAGGTATGATTTAACCAACACGGTGTCTAATCTGACGACCATGTATCCCAACTCGAGAGTGATCTCGAATATGCTCGGGAGGTCAAAGTCTCTTTAGATAACTCATCAAAGAAGGTTGGAAAGATGGTTCTCAATCCCGATTTGGGTAAAGTTGAGGGGTTAGGAATAGGTTGTGACGGTGCGTCCACTTTCCACATTGCACCTAACTTGACTCTTGATTTAATGATCGATCCACATCCCGCAACCGAACCCACCTAGGCTTTAAATTCCCGTTAGGATAAAGCATCCTAGAGTTTTTAAGAAAGGTGTACCTAACCCCATTTTTATGTGATCCCATTACAAACATGAATGTCATTTTAGTGAATTTTGTTATAGGTTAGGGAGAGTGTATCGTAGGAACATTTCTCATTTTCCTGCTACACGAGTACCTGTATGAGTCCCCACATGCACTCCCACCTTTGTTGCTCCACATGATAACACACATCACGAGAGATATTTTAAGATCTTTCAAGAGAAAGTGGAATATTTGGTTAAAACCTCACAATTCTTAATAGAGAAATTAGTTAGGATGTCTTCTCCCATTGAGGACTTCCCCTCCTAATGATTGAGGTTGAGTTGTTTTGGCTAGAATAGGATGATTTTCATGATCATATCATGCATACCTATTGCTAGCATGTACTACCATTGTAGTTCTATTTTTTGGTTTGATATACATTTTTCAAAAATTCAAAAAGATTTCTAGTTTTTAAGAAAAAACTGAAAAAGGTAAAAAGATTTTATTTTTATAAATTTTTTAAAAAATACAAAAATATTTTTGTAGTTTGTTTTTCACCATTTGTGGATCGAAATTTAAAATTGTCTAGTCACAACATCATTCCATTATCCATGTGATTATTTTATAGTGCTTTGATACATGACATCTTGTCATTCACGTGCTTTATAATGTTTGGTGTCATTAAGATGTGATTTGATGATAACTTATACATGCTTGACTCCTTGTTATCTTTATTGCACAAATGCATAGATTTATTTGATTATTATACTTATCTATCACATATTGGTTGAAGTGTTGTCATATCAATTTTGTCTTTAAAAATGAACCAAATGCGATAAAATGAGATAATAAAAAGTAGTGCATGTAATAACCGTTGTCCGTGAGGATTCAGTGTAGGTTTGAAAAAATGATGAGTGCATGGGAAAGGACCGTAAGTGAATAATAATCACGACTTGAAATTCACCGTTTGAAAAGAGATCGAGAAAAAAAATTAAGGCAATAAAAAGAAAATTATGCCAAAAAGGGGCCAATAGGAATTCTCTAAGGAGAGAAGTTTAGTTTGATCACCTCAATATAAAAATTAAAAGATTTATTATTTATGAGGGAGTTTGGATGGAAATAACCTTAAAAGAATCTCGAAAAAGCATTACATAGTTTTAGATGTTATTGGTGTGAGAATCACTTCAGAGTTTGATGTGCTTGATTTGATTGAGTCGATATCACATGAATTTACATTTTTTACACCTAAGGTATATATTGAGGTCATTCGTTGGTGGTATCACAATCCTTCGTGCAGATGTGTCATGTTTGTTTGTGTTGATTTGCCTATTTAATACATTCAAACCCATTCACTCCACATTCACGATTCTGTATCTTTAATGTTTGTTCATGGTGTGTATTGTATCTATAGTTTTTTTTTTTGAAAAAATTGAAAATTTTGAATATAGTTGGTGTTGATTTTGTGATTTATACCTTTTTGTCACTGCATGTGCTTATTTGACATATATTTGTGATGATATCATTTGTTTGTTATACACTCCATTTGTTTTATTTCAGTTTTACTCCTTGTCTATTTCGGACAAAATAAAAGGGGGAGAACAAATTACGGGGGAGTTTTTACACGAGTTTGGTTTATGGGGTGGAAAATACTTATGTGTTTTTCTATTATTTGTTTAACTCAATACATCACAACGTATTTTCTTTGTTTCATATGTGTAGGTACAATTGAAGGTAATAAGTGTATTACACTCGATGAAGTCAAAGTATCCCAAGGGGAAAGCAAGAAGTTTATGGATATTTGAAGACTTGTTGTCTTGTACCTATCCATTTTTCTAGGGTTAAGAGGGTATTAGGATAATTTTGAGTCATAGGGGATTTTTAATGTAATTTGGATTTCGAATTTTATGTTTATACCGGAATAGGCAAAGGGGGAGATTTGTAAGGACATTTTTGTTAATATTGTAGGCTTACATAGAGTTTGTCATATACCGTTACACATCCTCATAGTCCGTCATGAAGATTCATGAAGATCGAAATCCCAATCATCTGAATGTTCAAGGAAATCCGCGTAATGAAAGGTATAACACATTTAGGGGACTTTATTTATTCCTTGACTTAACTTTGGGATGCTTATTTTTAACAAAAACGAACAAGTACTCTGAATTTCGAACTTAAAATCTTCTTATAAGTATGTGGGCGGACTTTTTAAAAAAAATTATTTTTTGCTTTGGTCGTTCAAACGACATGATGTTGTCATTCAAACGACATCTTCAAGAAACTTTCCATATCGCGCGAAAGGTCGCGAGAAAGGTTTCATCAAATGAGAGCCTACTATTTATAGGTTGCACGAAGAGGGTTCAAATGACATGTGTTATCGTTCAAATGAGATGACAAAGTCGTTCAAATGACATTCACATATCTTGCAAACGACATCCATATATCATTCGAATGAGTCGCCTCCTTAAGAATTCTATAAATACCTATTTCGTGATTCAGATTTCTTAAGTCTTTATTAAAATACAATTATTCATATTTGTAGTAAAGGTCTTCATGTTTTGAGTTAACAAAACTCTTTTCTATTAACAAAATCACATACCTTTGTTTATTTTGAGTGAATCGGTTTGGAACCCTAGAGAGTGTTTTATTCTTTACATACACTTTTGTGGAGAAGGCATCTGCATGTCTGACTTGCGATTCCTAAAGGGAACTCACTGTTAATCGGTGGACACCGAGTATAGAGATGCTACGTGTGGATGACTTGGACTGAGGCCCGAGGCCTGAGGCATTGCTTTAAAGGTTGTATGAGGACACCGCGTGTTACACTTGTGGGTGATCATCAGGTGATTTGTAAGTCGATGATCTTGTAAACTATTCAAAGTGCTGAAAAAAGGTTTTACCCGAAAGGGATTTTTTCTTCAAATTTGTAGTGTTTATTTTGCATGCATGATTTGAATAGTTTAAAACTTTATGACACGTAGATGCATGTTTTAGGGATTCAAAATTAAAATTATAATTTTATTTGTTAGACATCTAATTAAATAAGTTTTAATCCATTGGAACGTTAGCAAGCATTCTCAGTTGTAGTCATTTGAAGAACTTTCGGAGAGCGGGCACGTGACCTTCTTGAGTATTAGACTTAATAATCATGTTATCTATGTTGATTTGAACCTCCTTATATATCAGATCAAACAAAATGGTTGTGGCAGCACTTTGGTAGGTAGCCCCAGCATTCTTGAGCTCGAATGGCATAACCTTGTAACAAAAGGTTCCATAAGGAGTGATGAATGTAGTTTTCTCTTGATGGTCAAGGTGAACCTTGATAGGATTTTATCTGATGAATCCATGGATGGATGAATTGAGGGCATGACGGGCCGTATTGTCCACAATCATATCAATATTGGCCAACGGGTAATCATCCTTTGGAGATGATTTTTTCAAACTTCAATAGTCGACATACATGCAGAATTTTCCTCCTAATTTCGGTATAGGTACAATGTTGGCTAGCCATATGGGATATTCGATCATCCGAATGAAGCCTATGTTCAACTGTCTTATTACCTCTTCCTTGACTTTGAGTGACCATTCGGTGTGGAGCTTTCACGGTTTCTGTTTGAGTGGCTTGCATTCTAGGAGAGTTGGAATCTCGTGCTAAGCTATTTTAGGATCAATGTTGGGCATATCACTGTAGGACCATGCCAAGATGTCCATAAATTCTTTCAACAACTCTTCAAATTATGTGCGCTTATGCTCGTTAAGGGTGAACCCTACCTAATCTCGTGTTATTGAATACTAGAAACAAGATTGATAAAAATTATTTCATCCTTATTAATTTGAATGCTATTATGTTATTTATTATTAACCTTATTAAGATCAGTTAAGAATTATTCATATGAAAAATAATCATCAAGAGTTTTATTAGAATCAAGACAATTAATGTAAGGCACAGTAAAATACTCAAAATCCCCATTTATTTCATTTTAGGTAATAACAATGTTGAGAACCTCGACATAAGAGGTCTCAATTCCATTATTATCAGAAAAAGGAGGAACAACAATAGATGAAGATATAGGGTAAACATAAAGGTTGGGTTGCATCTCAACATGTGGTACTAGTATAGCATTACAATTGAGAAGAGTCTCATCAGTGAACTTGATCAGATTTGATGGGTCCGACAATGTTTCACCAGAATGGATCATATAAAGGGTCATCCCTAGTGTTTGTAGGTTTAACGAGTCTTTGAAATCACTTTCCTCGTAGACCTTGGCAATAGCTACGATTTTCTTGGTGAGAGGTTGCACTTTCTGCTGGAAATCTTAGACCCAGGAGTATTTGTCTTGAAATAAGATTTCCATCCTGGCAGTTTCATCTTCTTATCCACATGGTCATACCATTGTTAAGGAAAGCCAAAGAATGGGAAGTCTTCACCCTCCTTGACGAATTTTCGATTCAGATAATCTCTAAAAATAGTCTTAGAATCTTCTAAACTCCATTTCAACTCTGGCCGGCGAAGAATTCTAAGTTCTTTTGGTTAAGGATGATAACCCAGACCACGTAGAGGAAAGTCCTCTTTTAGAACTATGAGCTCTAGTATCCCTTGTTGATGTCACCCAGCCCTATTTTGGACATAAAATTCATATTCTTGAACATTTGTATAACATTGACATTATCATGAGGGTTGTGCTATAAATAGACTTGATCTTTGAAATTATCCCCTGCTCGAAGGGGAAGGGGATTAACCCTGAAGCCAAAGAGAAGCATGTCATTTCTCCCATGTTATATTTTTATTATCTAATTTTCGGTGCTAGCATTTTCTGTACCATCATCATCCCCAAAAATGGTGATGAATTGCCCCATGGCGAAGAATTTTAATTTTTGATGAAGGGAGGAAGATACCCATCGGATGGAATGAAGTCACGATCTACCAAGAAGCAGGTTAAAACATCTGGGTATGTCAATGAACTGGAATTTAGTAATGGTATTGATAGGTCTATCCCCTATTGTGAGTGTTATGGACCCCATTACCTCTCGACGTGTATTATTATAGGCACACACTGTGGTGAAAGTAGGAGTAAGGTAGTTTACTTTCAACCCCAAGCAATTGAAGATTCTTAGTAGGCAAACATTGAGTGCGGATTCGTTGTTGATAAGTGAGAGTGGGACAGTCTTTCATATCACTTCAACGGAGATGTTGAGGGTATAGTTATGGTCAGGGCTAACGTTCAGGATTTCTTCTTTCGATAAAGAAAGGAGTCTGGTGGTGGTCAAGGATCCAACCAGGTTTATAACTTCTTCTGGAGTGGTGGAAGGAAGAAATATGGGCCCAGTGAGAAGCTTTATCATAGCATTTTGGTGTAACTTGGAAGATATGAAAAGTCCCCATAGGGTGATGTTAGCTTGAGTCTTCTTGAGTTGGTCGAGGATTTTACTCTCCTCAATGGTCATTTTCGGCATGGGAAGTTCCTCAGTATCTCCATTTCCCATATTTGTTCTTGATGATTGAGGATTCGTATCTTGATAGTGTCTTCCTGATCTGATCATGTGGTTTATGGAGGAGGGAAAGAACAAGAACCTCATGACTTCATCTATTTTTAGATGAATGTCTACTTTACTGATTTTCTCTAGAAGGTATTTGAAAGATATCATTTTGCACATGTTAATTATTGGACTTACTTTTACCTGACTCGGTTCATCATGTGAGCTATTAAATCCCCCCCCCCCCCCATCCGGTGGCAACGATGTCTTTTTACTAAGGGAAATTGCTGCATTCCATGACCTCAATGGCTTACTCAAATAAATCTTCCCACTCAATAGGGAGGTGCAAGAGTGAAGGGACCAACCGCCCTTATATCTTCAAAGCAGTGAGTAGTTCAGAAATGCTACAGATCTCGTTGGTTTGTCAAAACATATCTACCGTGATATGTACTACATTGTCTAAGATGAATTTATCAATGGGTACCACACAATCATCTGATTCTCAGTCCTATTTTCAGGCTTCTATGAACAAGCCACGTAATTTCTGATAATCTATAGTCATTCTGGTGGACAATTTCAGCCCAAACTCTAAGAGTTTGTTCAAAACAGTTGGTAACTCAATATCTCTTCATTTGGATCGGTTATGGACGATAATTAAAGCTCTTTTTAGGAGTGATAAAGCTTGGTCGGTGTAGCAAGTAGGGTGTAGTATAAAACATGGGCAAACTTTAAGTGGTTTGGGTGAGATTACATGTATGATGGACGCTTTATTGGGCATAATTTGGGTATATGGATCAAAATTTGAGTCTTTCTCTAGAAAAATGGCATTTTCATGGGTTAGAAGTGTATTATTAGTGGTGTTGGATTTAGGATTGGGTGGTGGGGTAATAACGCCCTGATCAATCAAGCCCTGCATCACGTGTCGAAGATGGAAGCACTCATTGATAGTGTGGCCGACAGACTGGTGAAAATCACAATGGGCATAGCTTTTGAAGTTCTTGGGAAGTGGGTTTAGTAGTGGATGGGGGTCCAAGGGTTTGATGAGGTTTTAGCTTAAGAAGGCTTAGTATAATTTAGATAAAAGAGTATGGAGATCGGTATATTCCTTTCTGACGAGATTAGGGCGGCTTTCTGGTGCCCAAGAGGTAGAAGGATGGGAGATATTATTGAGAAATCCTAGGACTGGTATGCTCGTTACATTCTATGAACAAAAGCAGTATGTTGAGAATTTGAAATATATCCCCTCGTATGATTTTCTGAGTAGACACATAAAATCTTATTGGTTATATAATTAACCACATGTAAGTAATATAATCATCATTATATAACTTTGGAGAAAATTTAGATATAATAAAGCATGAGCTATTGTATTCATTATATGTCACACCTTACTTTTGGAATGAATGCACAAGAGAGTACATAGAAAGCAATGAATTAAAGTTAAAGCGGAATAACAAAACTTTATTCATTATTAAAATAGTATACATATGGTAGTACCACTAGAGGGGTGAATTACATTTTTTTAACACATACTATAAAGTAGAAAATCAAAAAGTGCCACTCCTTGCTCCCATCTAGCTTATTCTCTGCTCACATAGTCACGTATGCAAATAGGTGACCGGTATTTCTCTCTATAATGGAAGATATACTATCCTCTTTCTCCTAGTTTATTTAGAGGAAAAAGGAATTAGCACAAATATGCTAAGCAGGCTTTGCCAATTCTATAACAAATATTGGTATAGATGAGAGTTAGAGTGTGTGTAAAATTCAGTGTTTGTTTAACAAACTTTAAAGAATTAAAGCTGATAATCTTTTATTTATCCACTTATTAAGAATTATATAAAGAAAGTCAAGGAACTTTGAACTAATAATTCCATACTTACTCTTTCACTAAGTGGTATAAAAATAATTAAGCCATCAGTAAAACCAAATAATTTGTAATCCAAATCCTTTGGATAATAACTCGTTAGGCACATAATTAAAGTGGAACTCATAAGTATGTAGTAATAAAATAGGCTCTAAATTTCGGAGACCATATGCCAAGTAGAAAAGTTCTTTGGGATAACATGACACTACTCCCTAGTTATTACTAATGATTTTAAAAAAATAATAATGCACAAAGGTGCAAGGTGAACTGTATCGTTACAACGAATTGTTATTATAACAGTTATTAGGTGAGAAGGGATAAGGTTGTTCAGAATGATAATAATTAAAACCATCAATGATATAGTAACATATGAGTATGGTAATTTCTATAAATACTTAGAATCAAATAGGGTTATCATTGAATTATATCAATAACAATTATCAAATACGCAAAGTTTACTATTGAAGAGGTAAAATAAACTTACTTGCTCGATATTTCGTATGGATTATGGATGAAAAGAGGATATCTAGAGGATATGGTACTTGATTCTCTGTATATAATGTTTGGGTATATAAGTATTTATTGTAATTGGGGTTGAGTTGGTCAGTTCATACAAAAAATTGTATATTTTAAAGTTCTGGGGGATTACATGTAAATAATTTAGGACTTTAAAATCTTGGACTTAAGGTTATATTTGAACTTTGGTGTAACAGACTTTTTGTCTTAAAATATTTTGAAATACTTATAAACAAAGTTTGGGGTTCAAATTCATAAGTTGAAAAGGTCAAGAGGGATCAAAATACAATTTAGGAAAAATATTTCAAAGTTAAAACCTCATTTTTCCACAACTTAGGCTAGGATTAACCAAACATTATAATAATACATAAATCGATTAAAACTGAAAGAACTTAATATAATAAATAAAGTCATAGTGTACCTGTTTGGAGTTAAATTTTTGAGTTTTTGAAACTGTTATTGAGGTGAGTTTGAACTAATGAAATCGTGGGGTATTTATAGTGTTTGGTGAGGAGAGTTCATTGGTCGAGAAAGGTGGTGGATTTGAACTCAAAATAGGGAGTTTTGAGCTTGGTTAGTGTACCTCACATGTGTGCATAGTGTACATATGTATTTTTGGCTTCTAGTGCTGATGTGTAGGCTTATTTAGACAGGGGTAATATAAAATTATTCAAACTTTGGTGTTTGGTCCTTGGTTGGTAAAGTATTTGTATTTAGAGCATTAAAAGTGTACTTTTGATGAAGTTGGGGGATATTTTTATAAATTCAAAAAGTTTCATGGGCTAAAATTATAAATTCTAAGTAGTTGAAGTCTAAAGGATTCATTTGATATAGAATTGAGGTTTAGGGGTTAAGTATAAGTCAACTTATGTTTGTTTTAAATATTCAGGGGCTAGTTTATAATTATTAAAACTTTAGGGTGTCTAAATTAATTTATTAAAGTTGTAGGGCATCAAGGATAGTTTCGTTACTATTAGAAGACTTTTGAATTTGAATAATTTATAAGGGTTGAAACAATGAATATATGTGATTATGGTCGGTGATAGACTCGATTCGAAGTCTGGTTATTACATTCTATCAAACTTGGAATTTTCATCTACACCTCATACAACAAGGTTTCTTTCTCATGAAAGAAACTTTTAATTTCATAAAGGAAAATATTAAACAAACAATCGGATACCTCAAGTATAGTACTTCTTAAGCCACTTGCAGTTGATTGATTTGATGCATTAACTCTTAGGTTTTGAAATCTCACACTAACTTGATTTGCCCACTCTTTTAACTATGAAAGTCACTTCCCAATTGGATTTAAACATAGGGGCATACATACTTCTCAAATGATGAGTGGACTTTCGAAGAACTAAGTCTCCAAGATAAAACTCCCTAGGCTTGACTAAAATCTCTTAGACTCTCGAGATTTATTGTGCATAGACTTTGAAATTTTCTTTAGCTTTGTCACTCTTCTCATCCAAGGCTTCCAACTGCACATGCCTTGGGTCTGGGATTATATCATGATTCAAATCCACTTTCGTGAAAAGTACTTCTAATTCCTCAAGTAAGATAATCTCCATTCCATAGAATAAGGAGAAGGTGGTGAACCTCGTTGGCTCCTTCTTTGAAGTTATATAGGCCCACAAAACCATAAGTAGTTTGTCATCCCATGTCCCTGGGAGATCCTCTAATATTTTCTTCAAAATGTTGATTAGGGTTTTGTTGGTGGTCTCTTCCTATCCATTCTATTTTGGATAAGAAATGGTGGAACTGTTGTGCATGATCTCATACTATTGCACACAAATTTCTTTCCATTGTTTGTGAGGAAGACCCTAGGGATGAAAAACCTAGATATAATGTTTCACGAATTAACTAAGTAATTACTTGCACAGTTATCCTCCCTATAGGGATTAATTCTACCTATTTAGTGTAAATCTTTGTGGCAACTAGGATAAAATATATTTCACGAGAGGTTGGGGAAATTTTCCCACCCAGATAAAACTCCCAGGTGTGTAATTGATAAAGGGCAACCAAACTCTGTAAGTCCACTAATGGGGCATGAACCATGTTCCCGTGCACTTGATATGCTCTGCATTTCTTCACAAATTTAATGGAATTTTCTTTCATTATAGGCCAATAGTACCCCAGAGTCATCAACTAATCATACAACATTGCGTCACCCATATGAGAGGGCTTATGAGCTGCTTTTAACATTTTCCACTTCTTTTTTAGCATCACATTTCAAAGATTTCTCATTATACCATTTCTTGTAAAATTCTCCTTTGTCTAAGTAAAATTGAGCGACCCATATCTTCAAGTAGATCTCATTTGCATGCTCAAAGGGAAACTATCCATCATTGAGGTAAGTAATGTAAGGTTTTCTATAATCATCCATCTCCTTAAAAAATTTAGCTTCTACTGGATGGTCAAAATGGGTCTTGCACTTTAAAAAAACTTGTTGCATTCAAGCGGCCTCCATGCTCATGTTGGACCAGTAGTAACCTGATCGTTGTAATCGCCTATAAAGTGGAACATTTGTGTCCCCGCAATGCGCTTCATGCACTTCTTGTAACTTGTCGTGAAATTTTTCTTCTCTCACACATCTTTTTAAGTATCTCCTATGACCATTAAAGTAGAGAGTGCCTTGGAGCATGTAAAATCTCTCTAACTCTGACAACTTCATATTTTCTTCATGTGTTTCCATCTTTTTGACTATGAAGGATCTCCAGTATGTGGGCTCCTCGCTTGAAAATATATATTTCACCATCGTGGACATTGTTCTTCTTCGAAAAATGATTGTAGCTTTTGTTTTATCCATTTTTTAATTTTTTAATCCACTTGTATGCTCAGTACTTTAACCCATTTTCTCAAAGCTTCTAATACACCAAGGATAAATTCCTTCTGCTTCATTATTTGATCACTTGAAACCATCTTATTATAAATAGGTATTTTCTCTTTATTATTAGAGATTATGATCCGTGCTCCCCTGGTACCCTATGCGTATGAACCATCGAATTACATCTTCCTCTATTTCATCTATTCCAGTAAACCGTCTTAGAAGTTATCCCCTGGTAGCTCCTCACTTAGAGGTTCAAAATTTTGGCTTGGGAAATTTGCAAAAAGATCTCCTAAAACTTGACTTTTGATAGCCTTTGTATAAAGACACTTTTAATCATACTCTAGGGGTATAAGTAACCATCAAGACACTTTCCCTATAAAAATGGTTCTCGCGAGTAGGTACATGATAAGATCACACTTAGTGATGATATGAATAGTAAATGTGAGCATGTAGTGCCTTAACTTCTAAGCCACGAAAACCAAGGCTAACTAATTCCTTTTTACACTCGTATCTAAACTCAGTCCCATATATCACTCGAGAAAAATAGTACATATACCATTCATTCCCTTCTTTCTTTTGGGTAATCAAATCTCCAATAGACCCCTCAATAGGAGTTAGATACAAAAAAAAGGTCTTACTCTCTTCTAGGGGAATTATAGTTAAGGGTAAGATCAAAATTTTCTTCATCCTCTGAATGCTTTCTGTTGCTCATCCCCCTAAACTCACATCACCTTATCTTTCATGAGCCGTGAGAAAGGATGGACGATCTCTACTAGAGTTAGTATAAATATTCTTAGATAAGATACTTTGACATGAAGCTTTTGAGCTGCCTTCGACTTCTTGGTGGCGGCATCATCAAAATAGCAATTTCTTCTTGACATACATATACACGTCTTGCTTGTTGACAACAAACCCAAGTAATATACCCATAGTAACCATAAGGACACACTTAGAGGGTTTCATCCTTATCTTATACTTATGACATTATTCAAAAACTTCTCTCATATCTTGGATGTGCCTGCTCTCCATTTTGGATTTCACCACTAAGTCATCCATATAAAATTACAATATATCGTGAAATATTGCCATTATAATTGACTGGTACATTGATCCAGCATTCTTTAAGCCAAGCGGCATAACTGTGTAGTGGAATTTCCCTAGAGGAGTCTTTAATGATGTCTTATTTATATCTATAGGATCCATTTTTATATGATTGTAGCCAACATACCCATCTATGAAAAATGTGCATTTCATGTTCGACAGTTGTATCCACCAAGCTATCAATGCATGGTAATGAAATTCATCTTTGGGATATGCACAGTTTAAATCTCTGAAATCCACACACATTTGAATTTACTTATTGTCATTCTTGGTAACGGGCATAATGTTCGATAGCCAAATAGGGTGTTGTATGGGTTTAATGAATCTAGCAGTGAATAACTTCTCCATTTCTATTTTAATCTTTAAATCTAGATCAACTTTATAAGTGTGTGGCATGTCTCATTGGCAAAGAATTAAGAAAAATGTTTAACTTACGATAACTTACCTCTGCGTCAGTGCCCAACATTTCTTTATATTTCCACACAAACAAGTTTTTGAATTCCTTGAGTAGGTTAATGATATATACTCCTTTCATTGGACTCAAACTTTTAGACATAAAAATGGTCCTCTTGTCGTTGCCTTCATCCCCTAGGTTAAACTCCTCGTGTTCTTGGAGAGCTCAATGGGTCCATCTTTAATGCACTCTGGCACGTCCTTTGATCCCTCAACATGCTCAATTATGTGAGAAGCATCCATTACAAAGAATTGTGGATCGGATCGATGCTGTCATCCCAGAACATAGCCCGTGCACACTTTTATGAATCGTAAATAACTTTTCCATTGGTAAAAAAAAAATTCTTTCAAATCCAAGAAGGTCTTTCAACTTCTTCCAACTTTTTTTTCCTCTCTACTTTCTTTCAAGGTTACCACTCCTTTACTTTCCCCCCTTTCTAAACTTCTCGGGGATCATCCACTCCTTTATGTAACATGTATTTTTCTCTTCACCAAGCTTTTTATCGAATGTTTCATCAACCAAATGGGCTTCTTCCACTGATAAAGGCCTCTCTGTGGCCGTGATTACTATTTATGTTCCGTGAATATTGGCTTTCACGCAATGGTGTAACGTAGAAGGAACAATTCCATGACTCCACACTCATCCTATTAACAACTGGTAGCTTGTATTAACATTGATGACATGGAAGTTGATGTGGGAAGTGAAATTTCCTAACTTTATTCCAACATTTAATAATTCGAATGATTGTATTCCAGCGCTATCAAATCTTGAAATCACTAGGGAATTGACACAATCTTCTCCTGTGAGATTTTTATTTTATAAAGAGTGCATATAGGCACGATGTTGATCGATGCCCCTCCATCCAACAGTTCTCTCTTGAAACTAATCCCATTTACTAGTGCAGTAACATACAGTGGTCTGTTGTGAAAAAATGGTACATGTATATATGCCTAATAGCACACTAATTCTGAGGTTTTAACTTTTGATAAGCCTTCCAATGGGGTCATGCCAATTGGTGGATGGATCCCCTCAGTCTTACACTGTTTCAAGAGTTTTCTTGGTAACTTCTAATCTGGTTTCATACTTTACTCTGCTTTGATCAAAGAACCACTTGAATTTTTGACCTTTTGCGATTATTGTGCTTCTCAATCAATTTTCACCTCACTAGTTTAAGTATTACAATTATAATCAACTTCAAATGTTCCTCCTTCTTCAAGTGTAAGAACCACACTGATATTACCTTCTTTAATTTCTAATTCCTCATATCAATAACACTTATAATATGTGTTGGCTAGACCAAGCATCCACTCACTACATTCTTTATCATTTTCCATCCATTCCTCGGACTCCATTATCTCATCTAAGTCACGAGTTATAACAATATTAACATAAGCATATTAATGGGCGGGCAATGAATTCTCATTGACATCAACGGAAGGAATTTAAAGAGTTTCATTGGAAACTTTCTCATTTATTATCTTTCATAGATAATAACAGTCTTTAATCGAGTGTTGGACCCTGTGGTGTAGCTCACAAAACTTTGCATCATCGTTTTCTTCAGCTGTGGGTATTCGACCATTCGAGTGGGATGGTCCTACCACCCCCTCTCGCACCAATGTATGATAACGATTCTTAGCTTCAGCAACACTATATGGAAGTGGTGGAGGAACATCACTTCCAAAATTTCTTTTTTTCCTAAACCACTATTCTTTGACCCTTTGACATTTTCTTTCCCTTGGGTATACTGTCCACATAGTTAACTGCTTATCATCATGCTACCTGTAACCTTCCTGGTTAAGGATCAATTTGAGTCCTCCAATTCTGGTCTTTTGTCTTTATAATCATCACGATGTTTCTCTCTAATCGTGTGAATTCTCTAAACATGTTCTCACGAGTTTTGTTAATCAGATGAACTTTGTATTCTTTGAGCAGTCCCTACACACAGATATGTAGCAGTCTTGTTTTTATGTCTTCCTCGTGGACGTCTAGAGACCTTTGTTTAAAATGTTCAATGTACTTCATCAACTCCTCACCCAATTTATGTATTTCTTAGGCTAAGTGTCTCAGAGTAAATTTGTCTTCACACAAAGAGAACCTCTAGAGAAATTTCTTATGTATCTCTTCCCAAGTGGGAATAACCTTTGGGTCCAAGTGGTAATAACAAGAGTAGGCCTTTCATGTAAGGGTTTTTGAGTACTCTCTCAATCTCAAATTCTTATCATTTCAATGTACACTGAGGTAATCTACATATCCTTTGACATGATCTTTTGGATTCTCTCTATAGTTAAACTTTATAAACTTTCCCGGTATCTCATTAAAACTATCGGGTAAGGGTTTTTTAATTCCTCATGTAAGATAGGATATTCCTTCTTGAGTGAGAGGATATTTTTCACCTCCTTCAATGTAACCACCTTGGAGGGTGACTCCGCCACCTCAAAGTTTTTTTCTATCGGTGAGGTAGTGGGGTTTAGGGTCTGCTCGACCACCACCAACTTAACTGGGGCCACCTCTGGCACAACTGCTCCTCCAGTAGGAGATATCACTAGCATGGCACAGATTTGACCCAAACTTTCCATGTCCACATTATGCTGCTTCAAAAAATTGAAAAATAAGATAATAAAATTCATTATATTCATCATTTTAGCAGTTGAATTGCTTCTCTGAACCACAAAGGGGCTAGGACCTCTCGCTCCTACAACAACAACATCTTCACTAGTGATTCGGTCACTTTAAACTCCATCACCTATCAGAGTGTCTTCAAAGACTAATTAATTAGAAACATTTTTACCTTCTTTATCCATGGTAATGAGGATACCTCCCCAGCAGAGTCACCAAATATTGGAGCATATAGGTACTTGGGTCTATAAAAATCTTTAAATAGGTATGGTGTGACCCACTCCAAAGGAAATTATCTCTAAGCTAAAAATATTTCAAGAAGAAGAGAAGAGACAAAAAACAACTTTTCTAATACAATATTGTTGCTTCTGATTAGAAGGAATAGATAACTAATGATTGATTACAACTTTTAACAATAAACCAAATAAATGAGCCCTTGAGAGCAGTGATTTTCTAAGAGTGAAGAAGTAAGCACCTCAATATCTGGGAGAGTGCAGGGTGAGAATATTCTAGTCAGAGAATCTGTGCAGTATAACAGTGCTAGAATTTCCATATTCATAAATGACCACTTAGGGATCTCTTTATAGTAAAACATTTAGGTGATACGTGGCACCTGATGCACCTAGAAATTCCTATGTGATAAAATATCTAAAAACGTTTCATCCTCATTACAGCCACCTATAATTTATCTGTTGTAATATGACACCTAAAGTAATAGTGGACAAAAAGGTGATCTTGTAAGTCATGAGGTAAAAAATTTCTACTTTTTCTGTTTGTGAAAAGTTACTTACTGAGTAAGTTTGAAAACTTTACGAGTGGCCTTGAGGGTCATTCTCCATTTGAAATTTTGAAACATTCTTACGATCAAGTAAGTGACTGCTCGCTATTTTGTAATGTGAATTTTGTAGTGTGTGAGTGAGTGTGGGTGACCTTTTAGGTCCCTCGCCTTAATATGCTCTCTTTCCAAAGATATTGAAGTGGTTGAGCATTTTCTTTCTCCAGAAGACTTACCCCTCAACCTCCAAACCAAAACTCTTAAGAAGTCCAAAAGGACCATCTGATCAAACCCTGCTTGCTTGGCCAAGGCTTATTGCTAAGTAAATCGGTGTAAAATTACAAAACTAAGTGTTAGTGAAGGAAGTGATCGTCCACGTATTTTTGTGTTGCTTGAGTGACCGCTCATAGTTTTAATTCACTAGGCAGTTGTTAATGTCTAAAATTGGTTTCAAGGTTTTTTCTTAGCTAGTGGAGATCCAATCTTATCTAACAAATAAATAAATAATAAAAATGTAGATGTTGTAACACCCCGTGTTTTTATTAACTATTTTTATTAATTAATTGGAATTTTCGAGAAAAATAAATTTTTGAATTTAATAATTTTTATTGGCTAAATATGTTGGTTATGATTTTAGAAAAATAAAACTTCAAGCGGAATTAAAATCGGAGTTAAAATGGATTTTATATTGATTTTACAATTTTTGTCCCATATAATTTTTTGGGTGAACTGTCAGATTTTAGGCATGATCGATGACTAGGGGTAGATCGATCGACCCTCCCAGAAAACGCGCGCTATAAGCTGTTTTTAGAGTTTGTGTAGGATTAGGACTCCTAATCACTATATAACCTTGTTAATCCGTAGGGGGAGACTTCTCATAATCACTTTTTTCCTAGTTTTTCACCAGAGAACACTTCCAAATATTTTTCCTCTCACTCATAATCATCAACCTTCAACAAAATCAAGTTTTTGTCATAAGTTTTGGCACAAGTTTTTGAAGGCTTAATTGGGGTTTAATCGAGATCGTTCAGTAACACTCTTTTGCTAATTTTTCGAGAGGAATCCAGATTTCTAATCAAATTTTCAACACGATCTTCATAGGCATGAATACTCTATTCTTTTCCTTTAGTATTATGTGTTTTAAGTGTCGCCTAAACACTTAATTACATGTTTTCTTAAAAATAATTAGTAACTTAATTAGAAAAATGGACACTAATTATGGGGATGTTTTTATAAAATCTTTTAATCTGAATAATATTCATAACCCTTTGGGTACGTAGGATTCATGAGTGATTTTCGGTTTTATTGGTGTAGGTTGCATGTAGAAAAACCCTAGCTTTAAAATAATTAACTTTTGGGTGCTTATAACTCATATAATACATGTAGAGATAATAAAATTTGATTTCTGATGTATATATGATGAAAACTTGGTATATTTAATTTAAAATAATTAAATAAGATTATTTAGGTATTGTTGACGTTGTGATAATTAAATTAAAGTTTAATTGAATTGGACTATCATGCGCAGTTTTATACGTTGACTAATTATTCTTGTTGGTATGACTTGTTGGTATTATTAAACATCATTGTGACGACGGGTTGTTGGGTATTATTGCTTTCCCTATATTTTAGAATGCCTTCTAGGAATGGGACTAGTGAGGAAAAATTAACACGGTTTTATTGTGTTGGGGGTGGGATGATTTTTATTACTTTATCGTCGTTACGCTCGTCTAAGTATGAGACTAGGTTATGATTTATGTTAGAAAGTCCTCCTATACATAAGTTAGGACGTATTGATAACCTGGGGACCCTTAGTTATGGGACTAAGGGGTATTTTGAGGATCTCACATCGATAAATGGGTGGGGTAAATTATAAATTGTGAATTGAGAAATTGAGAACTAATACCTAAGATAATAAGAGGGTATTAAAATATATTGGGGACATAATCAGTGAGGGCCGAAAGTTTAAACGGGCCAGCCGACAGTTTATGTCGTGTCGTGTGTGGAACCTCGTCAATCAGCGAGGGCCGATAGTTTAAACGGGCCAACCGGCGTTTTGACGAGGGGATGTGTATTTTTGGTGGAGGACTCACCCGAGGCGGGAGGACCGCCATAATAAAATGAGGATATAATAAAACCTGGTTAATTTAATGAAATTACCATCGTGGGACTTGGGAAATTAAAATCATACTGCTGTGCCTCTATAAATGGGGATTTATGCGGGTAGTTAGTGATTTATATCTATCGCGTTTAAATATACCGTTTAATTTAAAATATTTTATTGTGATATTTATTGCGTATAATGCTACTGTCTGGATTCAAGGATCCTATTTGAGGGGAGTAGTGTGTATTCTTGCTTGGGGCTTTGGCTCTGACCCATGCGTTGACTAATATTTTTCAGGATTAGAATTGGAGAAGCTGCATAAGATTTTTGGAGATTATCATTTGGAGGTGGAGCTGGAGTTATTCTTTTTATGGCATAGTTTAGTTAGACTTTCCTTTCAATCGTATTTAATTATGAGACTTCATTTAAACCCCCGATGGCGGTCGTATACCTAAGCTCTGATACCATTCTGTAACACCCCGCCCACCCGGGCAAAGCGAACGGAGATGCTACTATCGATAAAACTAACCACAACCACAATATAACAAGGTATAGAGCGTCTAAATCCCACAACTACAAAAGAGAACTACAAATCTCAATTTCTTCAAATAAATACAACAAGTCTCTCGATTGACATACACCAACTATGTAACTCGAAAATAAAATACAAATCTCTAATGCTCTATACATCAAAATAAATACAATCTTCTCAACTTGTATTCCCGAATATTCTTCCCAAAAGAATCCTCGCTAAAAATCAATCTCCATAGTGCCCCAAAATCCGTGCTAACCTGCCGCTAAAAGAAAATATGGGAAGTACACAATACGACAGGAAAGACGCTCAACAAATATTAGCAGTGAATAAAACGTAACAATACAAATACAAATATTCAAATCAAAGTGAATCTCAAAAGCAATTATATCAATATAATTTCTCAACAACACATTAACCGGGTCACCAGGCCTCACCACCATACCGCGACTATGCCTTTTTTTAGCATATCCGAAAAAAGGAATATTGGCGGGTGCCCAACCTCAGTGCCATATTAAAATCTCATGACAACATGCTCAACACCAAATATAATACCACATGAAATGAAATCAGATTCCAAAAAATATTTTCAGATTTCTAAAAGAATTTAACAATTCAAATATGAGTCAATAATCACATGAAACCAAAGGGAGAAACAATCGCGAGATTAAGGAGCATATTGTGTAAAACCTCATACTTCAAAATCATCACATGAATCATCATATAATAATTAACCTCTAAATCTAATCACACCATCACGTTCCTCTCGCGAAAGTAATAAAATCTTGTTCTAGTCCAAACTCGAGAAAACACAAAATAAGCCTTCTAATCTAAGGTTAAAATCTTGAATAAGTTTGGGGCTATGGTTTGTATACGAAAGGGAGTAATTTTGGAGAGGTCTTATGGTTGAAAAGTTTGAGAAAAAGTGATTTAAAAAGGCAAGCAATGAATTTGTTGATATATAAAGGATTAAGAGTTTGATTAGGAAAAGAGTTATAATCAGATACAAACACTAAAACATTTATTTCGGACGATCGGACCGATGGAATTGGATGAAAATTTACAGAGAATTAGCTGAAGACGAGAGGAAGCTATGTAAAAAAAGTTAGCTCAATCGGACCGTTCAATATTTTTAAATATTTTGTTTTGCTAGAGAGTTTTATGTTTTGAGGACTCTTAGAGAGTTTTATGTTTTGAGAACTCTTCTATATAATAAAAATTCAATTAAAACTCCATTTTAATTCCAATTCCGAAACTGTTTGAAACTCTCATCTTTAAAAATTAAATCCAACATATTTTAGCAATAAAAATATTTTTATCTCAAAATTTATTTTTCCTCTTAATTTCGAAAAAACCCCAAAAATTACGCGGGTTGTTACACTTCCCTACTAACAATGGAATTTCACCCTCGAAATTCGTCGAATGCCTAACTCTCAAAAATCAGGCCAACAATCTTCAAAAATAATCTCGTCACAAAAAATAAACTCCTCACATCTAATCTAGATATTTAACATGAAACGATCATCTAAAGATTCTATCTCCAAAAATACGCACCACAAAAACGCAACAGACCCAAAGCCCAAGACCCGATGGTGGTCATATACCTAAGCTCTGATACCATTCTGTAACACCCCGGACGACCGGGGATAGTGAACGGAGTTTCTACTATCGATAAAACTAACCAAAACTACAATATAACAAGGTATAGAGCGTCTAAATCCCACAACAACAAAAGAGAACTACAAATCTCAATCTCTTTAAATAAATACAACAAGTCTCTCGAATGACATACACCAACTATGTAACTTGAAAATAAAATACAAATCTCTAATGCTCTATACATCAAAATAAATACAATCTTCTCAACTTGAATTCCCGAATATTCTTCCCAAAAGAATCCTCGCTAAAAATCAATCTCCATAGCGCCCAAATATCCGCGCTAACTAGCCGCTAAAAGAAAATATGGGGAAGTACACAATACGACAGGAAAGACGCTCAACAAATATTAGCGGTGAATAAAATGTAACAATACGAATACGAATATTCAAATCAAATTGAATCTCACAAGCAATTATATCAATATAATTTCTCAACAACACATTAACCGGGTCACCAGACCTCACCATCGTATCGCGCCTATGCATTTTTTTAGCATATCCGAAAAAAGGAATATTGGCGGGTGCCCAATCTCAGTGCCATATTAAAATCTCATGACAACATGCTCAACACCAAATATAATACCACATGAGTCAAAATCACATTCCCACAATTTTCAGATTTCCAAAAGAATTTAACAATTCAATTATGAGTCAATAATCACATGAAACCAAAGGGAGAAATACTTGCGCGATTAAGGAGCATATTGTGTAAAACCCAATACCTCAAAATCATCACATGAATCATCATACAATAACTAACCTCTAAATATAATCACACCAGCACGTTCCTCTCGCGAAAATAATCAAATCTCGTTCTAGTCCAAACTCGAGAAAAAACACAAAATAAGCCTTCTAATCTAAGGTTAAAATCTTGAATAAGTTTGGGGCTATGGTTTGTATACGAAAGGGAGTAATTTTGGAGAGGTCTTCTGGTTGAAAAGTTTGAGAAAAAGTGATTTAAAAAGGCAAGCCACGAATTTGTTGATATATAAAGGATTAAGAGTTTGATTAAGAAAAGAGTTCTAATCAGATACAAACACTAAAACATTTATTTCGGACGATCGGACCAATGGAATTGGATGAAATTTTATAGAGAATTAGCTGAAGACGAGAGGAAGCTACATAAAAAAAATTTAGCTCAATCGGACCGTTCAATATTTTTAAATATTTTGTTTTGCTAGAGAGTTTTATGTTTTGAGAACTCTTCTATATAATAAAAATTCAATTAAAACTCCATTTTAATTCCAATTCCGAAACCGTTTTAAACTCTCATCTTTAAAAATTAAATCCAACATATTTGAACAATAAAAATATTTTTATCTCAAAATTTATTTTTCCTCTTAATTTCGAAAATACCCCAAAAATTACGCGGGTTGTTAAACTTCCCCACTAACAATGGAATTTCACCCTCAAAATTCGTCGAATGCCTAACTCTCAAAAATCAGGCCAACAATCTTCAAAAATAATCTCGTCAGAAAAAATAAACTCCTCACATCTAATCTAGATATCTAACATGAAACGATCATCTAAAGATTCTATCTCCAAAAATACGCACCACAAAAACGCAACAGACCCAAAGCCCAAGACCCGATGGTGGTCGTATACCTAAGCTCAGATACCATTCTGTAACACCCCGCCTGCCCGAGGAGAGCGAACGGAGATGCTACTATCGATAAAACTAAACAAAATCACAATATAACAAGGTATAGATCATCTAAATCCCACAACAACAAAAGAGAACTTCAAATCTCAATCTCTTCAAATAAATACAACAAGTCTCTCGAATGACATACACCAACTATGTAACTCAAAAATAAAATACAAATCTCTAATGCTCTATACATCAAAATAAATACAATCTTCTCAACTTGTATTCCCGAATATTCTTCCCAAAAGAATCCTTGCTAAAAATCAATCTCCATAGCACCCCAAAATCCGCGCTAACCTGCCGCTAAAAGAAAATATGGGGAAGTACACAATACGACAGGAAAGACGGCCAACAAATATTAGCGGTGAATAAAACGTAACAATACGAATACGAATATTCAAATCAAAGTGAATGTCACAAGCAATTATCAATAAAATTTCTCAACAACACATTAACCGTGTCACCAGGCCACACCACTGTATCGCGCCTATGCATTTTTTTAGCATATCTGAAAAAAGGAATATTGGCGGGTGCCCAACCTCAGTGCCATATTAAAATCTCATGACAACATGCTCAACACCAAATATAATACCACATGAATTGAAATTAGATTCCAAAAAATATTTTCAGATTTCCAAAAGAATTTAACAATTCAAATATGAGTTAATAATCACATGAAACTAAAGGGAGAAATACTTGCGAGATTAAGGAGCATATTGTGTAAAACCCCATACCTCAAAATCATCACATGAATCATCATACAATAATTAACCTCTAAATATAATCACACCATCGCGTTCCTCTTGCGAAAATAATCAAATCTCATTCTAGTTCAAACTCAAGAAAACACAAAATAAGCCTTCTAATCTAAGGTTAAAATCTTGAATAAGTTTGGGGCTATGGTTTGTATACGAAAGGGAGTAATTTTGGAGAGGTCTTCTGGTTGAAAAGTCTGGAAAAAGTGATTTAAAAAGGCAAGCCACGAATTTGTTGATATATAAAGGATTAAAAGTTTGATTAAGAAATGAGTTCTAATAAGATACAAACACTAAAACATTTATTTCGGACGATCGGACCGATGGAACTGGATGAAACTTTATAGAGAATTATCCGAAGGCGAGAGGATGCTACATAAAAAAATTTAGCTCAATCGGACGGTTCTATATTTTTAAATATTTTGTTTTGCTAGAGAGTTTTATGTTTTGAGAACTCTTAGAGAGTTTTATGTTTTGAGAACTCTTCTATATAATAAAAATTCAATTAAAACTGCATTTTAATTCCAATCCCGAAACCGTTTGAAACTCTCATCTTTAAAAATTAAATCCAACATATTTGAACAATAAAAATATTTTAATCTCAAAATTTATTTTTCCTCTTAATTTCGAAAATAACCCAAAAATTACGCGGGTTGTTACACTTCCCCACTAACAATGGAATTTCGCCCTCGAAATTCGTCGAATGCCTAACTCTTAAAAATCAGGCCAACAATCTTCAAAAATAATCTCGTCACCAAAAATAAACTCCTCACATCTATTCTAGATATCTAACACGAAACGACCATCTAAAGATTCTATCTCCAAAAATACGCACCACAAAAATGCAACAGACCCAAAACCCAAGACCCGATGGTGGTTGTATACCTAAGCTCTGATACCATTCTGTAACACCCCGCCCGCCTGGGGAGAGCGAACAGAGATGCTACTATCGATAAAAGTAACCAAAATCACAATATAACAAGGTATAGAGCATCTAAATCCCACAACAACAAAAGAGAACTACAAATCTTAATCTCTTCAAATAAATACAACAAGTCTCTCGAATTACATACTCTAACTATGTAACTCGAAAATAAAATACAAATCCCTAATGCTATATACATCAAAATAAATCCAATCTTCTCAACTTGTATTCCCGAATATTCTTCCCAAAAGAATCCTCGCTAAAAATCGATCTCCATAGCGCCCCAAAATCCGCTCTAACCTGCCACTAAAAGAAAATATGGGGAAGTACACAATACGACAGGAAAGACGCTCAACAAATATTAGCGGTGAATAAAACGTAACAATACGAATACGAATATTCAAATCAAAGTGAATCTCATAAGTAATTATATCAATATAATTTCTCAACAACACATTAACCAGGTCACCAGGCCTCACCACCGTACCGCGCCTATGCATTTTTTTAGCATATCCGGAAAAAGAAATATTGGCGGGTGCCCAACTTCAGTGCCATATTAAAATCTCATGACAACATGCTCAACACCAAATATAATACCACATGAATCGAAATCAGATTCCAACAAATATTTTCAGAATTCCAAAAGAATTTAACAAGTCAAATATGAGTCAAATAATCACATGAAACCAAAGGGAGAAATACTCGCGAGATTAAGGAGCATATTGTGTAAAACCCCATACCTCAAAATCATCACATGAATCATCATACAATAATTAACCTCTAAATCTAATCACACCATCACGTTCCTCTCGCAAAAATAATCACATCTCGTTCTAGTCCAAACTCGACAAAACACAAAATAAGCCTTCTAATCTAAGGTTAGAATCTTGAATAAGTTTGGGGCTATGGTTTGTATACGAAATGCAGTAATTTTGGAGAGGTCGTCTGGTTGAAAAGTTTAAGAAAAAGTGATTTAAAAAGGCAAGCCACGAATTTGTAGATATATAAAGTTTTAAGAGTTTGATTAAGAACAGAGATTTAATCAGATATAAACACTAAAACATTTATATCGGAAGATCGGAGCGATGGAATTAGATGAAATTTTACAGAGAATTAGGTGAAGATGAGAGGAAGGTCCATAAAAAAATTCAGCTCGATCGGACATTTCAAAGTTTTTAATTTTTTTTCTTTTGCCAAAGAGTTTTATGTTGTGAGGATTCTTAGAGAGTTTTATGTTTTGAGAACTCTTCTATAAAATAAAAATTCAATTAAAACTCCATTTTAATTCCAATTCTGAAACCGTTTGATACTCTCATCTTCAAAAATAAAATCCAACATATTTGAGCAATACAATTATTTTTATCTCAAAATTTATTTTTCCTCCTAATTTCGAAAATAACCCAAAAATTACGCGGGTTGTTACACTTCCCCACTAACAATGGAATTTCGCCCTCGAAATTCATCGAATGCCTAACTCTCAAAAATCAGGCCAACAATCTTCAAAAATAATCTCGTCACCAAAAATAAACTCCTCACTTCTAATCTAGATATCTAACACGAAACGATCATCAAAAGATTCTATCTCCAAAAATACGCACCAAAAAAATGCAACGGACCCAAAACCCAAGACCCGATGGTGGTTGTATACCTAAGCTCCGATACCATCCTGTAACACCCCGCCCGCCTGGGGAGAGCGAACGGAGATGCTACTATCGATAAAACTAACCAAAACCACAATATAACAAGGTATAGAGCATCTAAATCCCACAACAACAAAAGAGAAATACAAATCTCAATCTCTTCAAATAAATTCAACAAGTTTCTCGAATTACATACACCAACTATGTAAATCGAAAATAAAATCGAATCTCTAATGCTCTATACATCAAAATAAATACAATCTTCTCAACTTGTATTCTAGAATATTCTTCCCAAAAGAATCCTCGCTAAAAATCGATCTCCATAGCGCCCCAAAATCCGCGCTAACCTGCCACTAAAATAAAATATGGGGAAGTACACAATACGACAGGAAAGAAGCTCAACAAATATTAGCGTTGAATAAAACGTAACAATACAAAGACGAATAGTCAAATCAAAGTGAATCTCATAAGAAATTATATCAACATAATTTCTCAACAACACATTAACCGGGTCACCAGGCCTCACCACCGTACCGAGCCTATGCATTTTTTTAGCATATCCGGAAAAAGGAATATTGGCGGGTGCCCAACCTCAGTGCCATATTAAAATCTCATGAGAACATGCTCAACACCAAATAAAATACCACATGAATCGAAATCAGATTCCCACAAATAATTTTAGATTTCCAAAAGAATTTAACAATTCAAATATGAGTAAATAATCACACGAAACCAAAGGGAGAAATACTCGCGAGATTAAGGAGCATATTGTCTAAAACCCCATACCTCAAAATCAGCACATGAATCATCATACAATAATTAACCTCTAAATCTAATCACACCATCACGTTCCTCTCGCGAAAATAATCAAATCTCGTTCTAGTCCAAACTCGAGAAAACACAAAATAAGCCTTCTAATCTAAGCTTAAAATCTTGAATAAGTTTGGGGCTATGGTTTGTATACGAAAGGGAGTAATTTTGGAGAGGTCTTCTGGTTGAAAAGTTTGAGAAAAAGTGATTTAAAAAGGCAAGCCACGAATTTATTGATATATAAAGGATTAAGAGTTTTATTAAGAAAAGAGTTCTAATGAGATACAAACACTAAAACATTTATTTCGGATGATCGGACCGATGGAAGTGGATGAAATTCTATAGAGAATTAGCTGATGACGAGAGGAAGCTACATAAAAGAATTTAGCTCAATCGGATAGTTCAATATTTTTAATTATTTTGTTTTGCTAGAGAGTTTTATGTTTTGACAACTCTTAGAGAGTTTTATATTTTGAGAACTCTTCTATATAATAAAAATTCAATTAAAACTCCATTTTAATTCCAATTCCGAAACCGTTTGAAACTCTCATCTTTAAAAATTAAATCCTACATATTTGAGAAATAAAAATACTTTTATCACAAAATTTATTTTTCCTCTTAATTTCGAAAATACCCCAAAAATTACGCGGGTTAGTAAACTTCCCCCACTAAAAATGGAATTTCGCCCTCGAAATTCGTTGAATGCCTAACTCACAAAAATCAGGCCAACAATCTTCGAAAATAATCTCGTCACCCAAAATAAATTCCTCACATCTAATCTAGATATCTAACACGAAACGATCATCTAAAGATTCTATCTCCAAAAATATGCACCACAAAAACGAAACGGACCCAAAACTCAAGACCCGATGGTGGTCGTATACCTAAGCTCTGATACCATTCTGTAACACCCCGCCCGCCCGGGGAGAGCGAACGGAGATGCTACTATCGATAAAACTAACCAAAACCATAATATAACAAAGTATAGAGCATCTAAATCCCACAACAACAAAAGAGAGCTACAAATCTCAATCTCTTCAAATAAATACAACAAGTCTCTCGAATTACATACACCAACTACTTAACTCGAAAATAAAATACAAATCTTTAATGCTCTATACATCAAAATAAACAAAATCTTCTCAACTTGTATTCCCGAATATTCTTCGCAAAAGAATCCTCACTAAAAATCATTCTCCATAGCGCCCCAAAATCCGCGCTCACCTGCCACTAAAAGAAAATATGGGGAAGCACACAATACGACAGGAAAGACGCTCAACAAATATTAGCGATGAATAAAACGTAACAATACGAATACGAATATTCAAATCAAAGTGAATCTCATAAGCAATTATATCAATATAATTTCTCAACAACACATTAACCAGGTCACCAGGCCTCACCACCGTACCGCGCCTATGCATTTTTTTAGCATATCCGGAAAAAGAAATATTGGCGGGTGCCCAACTTCAGTCCCATATTAAAATCTCATGACAACATGCTCAACACCAAATATAATACCACATGAATCGAAATCAGATTCCAACAAATATTTTCAGATTTCCAAAAGAATTTAACAATTCAAATATGAGTCAATAATCACATGAAACCAAAGAGAGAAATACTCGCGAGAATAAGGAGCATATTGTATAAAACCCCATACCTCAAAATCATCACATGAATCATCATACAATAATTAACCTCCAAATATAATCACACCATCACGTTCCTCTCGCAAAAATAATCAAATCTCGTTCTAGTCCAAACTCGAGAAAAAACAAAATAAGCCTTCTAATCTAAGGTTAAAATCTTGAATAAGTTTGGGGCTATGGTTTGGATACGAAATGGAGTAATTTTGGAGAGGTCTTCTGGTTGAAAAGTTTGAGAAAAAGTTATTTAAAAAGGCAAGCCACGAATTTGTAGATATATAAAGTTTTAAGAGTTTGATTAAGAAAAGAGTTCTAATCAGATATAAACACTAAAATATTTATTTCGGACGATCGGGCCGATGGAATTAGATGAAATTTTACAAAGAATTAGGTGAAGACGAGAGGAAGCTATATAAAAAAATCCAGCACAATCGGATAATTCAATGTTTTTAAATCTTTTTGTTTGCTAAAGAGTTTTATGTTTTGAGGACTCTTAGAGAGTTTTATGTTTTGAGAACTATTCTATATAATAAAAATTCAATTAAAACTCCATTTTAATTCCAATTCCGAAACCGTTTGACACTCTCATCTTTAAAAATTAAATTCAACATATTTGAGCAATAAAAAAAATTTATCTCAAAATTTATTTTTCCTCTTAATTTCGAAAATAACGCAAAAATTACGCGGGTTGTTACACTTCCCCACTAACAATGGAATTTCGCCCTCGAAATTCGTCGAATGCCTAACTCTTAAAAATCAGGCCAACAATCTTCAAAAATAATCTCGTCACCAAAAATAAACTCCTCACATCTATTCTAGATATCTAACACGAAACGACCATCTAAAGATTCTATCTCCAAAAATACGCACCACAAAAATGCAACAGACCCAAAACCCAAGACCCGATGGTGGTTGTATACCTAAGCTCTGATACCATTCTGTAACACCCCGCCCGCCTGGGGAGAGCAAACGGAGATGCTACTATCGATAAAAGTAACCAAAATCACAATATAACAAGGTATAGAGCATCTAAATCCCACAACAACAAAAGAGAACTACAAATCTTAATCTCTTCAAATAAATACAACAAGTCTCTCGAATTACATACTCCAACTATGTAACTCGAAAATAAAATACAAATCTCTAATGCTCTATACATCAAAATAAATCCAATCTTCTCAACTTGTATTCCCGAATATTCTTCCCAAAAGAATCCTCGCTAAAAATCGATCTCCATAGCGCCCCAAAATCCGCTCTAACCTGCCACTAAAAGAAAATATGGGGAAGTACACAATACGACAGGAAAGACGCTCAACAAATATTAGCGGTGAATAAAACGTAACAATACGAATACGAATATTCAAATCAAAGTGAATCTCATAAGCAATTATATCAATATAATTTTTTAACAACACATTAACCAGGTCACCAGGCCTCACCACCGTACCGCGCCTATGCATTTTTTTAGCATATCCGGAAAAAGAAATATTGGCGGGTGCCCAACTTCAGTGCCATATTAAAATCTCATGACAACATGCTCAACACCAAATATAATATCACATGAATCGAAATCAGATTCCAACAAATATTTTCAGATTTCCAAAAGAATTTAACAAGTCAAATATGAGTCAATAATCACATGAAACCAAAGAGATAAATACTCGCGAGAATATGGAGCATATTGTGTAAAACCCCATACCTCAAAATCATCACATGAATCATCATACAATAATTAACCTCTAAATCTAATCATACCATCACGTTCCTCTCGCGAAAATAATCAAATCTCGTTCTAGTCCAAACTCGAGAAAAAACAAAATAAGCCTTCTAATCTAAGGTTAAAATCTTGAATAAGTTTGGGGCTATGGTTTGTATACGAAATGGAGTAATTTTGGAGAGGTCTTCTAGTTGAAAAGTTTGAGAAAAAGTGATTTAAAAAGGCAAGCCACGAATTTGTAGATATATAAAGTTTTAAGAGTTTGATTAAGAAAAGAGTTCTAATCAGATACAAACACTAAAACATTTATTTCGGACGATCGGACCGATGGAATTAGATGAAATTTTACAGAGAATTAGGTGAATATGAGAGGAAGCTCCATAAAAAAATTCAGCTCGATCGGACATTTCAATGTTTTTAATTTTTTTTTTTTGCCAAAGAGTTTTATGTTGTGAGGACTCTTAGAGAGTTTTATGTTTTGAGAACTCTTCTATAAAATAAAAATTCAATTAAAACTCCATTTTAATTCCAATTCCGAAACCGTTTGATACTCTCATCTTCAAAAATAAAATCCAACATATTTGAGCAATACAAATATTTTTATCTCAAAATTTATTTTTCCTCTTAATTTCGAAAATAACCCAAAAATTACGCGGGTTGTTACACTTCCCCACTAACAATGGAATTTCGCCCTCGAAATTCGTCGAATTCCTAACTCTTAAAAATCAGGCCAACAATCTTCAAAAATAATCTCGTCACCAAAAATAAACTCCTCACATCTAATCTAGATATCTAACACGAAACGACCATCTAAAGATTCTATCTCCAAAAATACGCACCACAAAAACGCAACAGACCCAAAACCCAAGACCCGATGGTGGTTGTATACCTAAGCTCTGATACCATCCTGTAACACCCCGCCCGCCTGGGGAGAGCGAACGAAGATGCTACTATTGATAAAAGTAACCAAAATCACAATATAACAAGGTATAGAGCATCTAAATCCCACAACAACAAAAGAGAACAACAAATCTTAATCTCTTCAAATAAATACAACAAGTCTCTCGAATTACATACTCCAACTATGTAACTCGAAAATAAAATACAAATCTCTAATGCTCTATACATCAAAATAAATCCAATCTTCTCAACTTGTATTCCCGAATATTCTTCCCAAAAGAATCCTCGCTAAAAATCGATCTCCATAGCGCCCCAAAATCCGCTCTAACCTGCCACTAAAAGAAAATATGGGGAAGTACACAATACGACAGGAAAGACGCTCAACAAATATTTGCGGTGAATAAAACGTAACATTACGAATACGAATATTCAAATCAAAGTGAATCTCATAAGCAATTATATTAATATAATTTCTCAACAACACATTAACCGGGTCACCAGGCCTCACCACCGTACCGGGCCTATGCATTTTTCTAGCATATCCGGAAAAAGGAATATTGGCGGGTGCCCAACTTCAGTGCCATATTAAAATCTCATGACAACATGCTCAACACCAAATATAATACCACATGAATCGAAATCAGATTCCAACAAATATTTTCAGATTTCCAAAAGAATTTAACAATTCCAATATGAGTCAATAACGACATGAAACCAAAGGGACAAATACTCGCGAAATTAAGGAGCATATTGTGTAAAACCCCATACCTCAAAATCATCACATGAATCATCATACAATAATTAAACTCTAAATCTAATCACACCATCACGTTCCTCTTGCAAAAATAATCAAATCTCGTTCTAGTCCAAACTCGAGAAAACACAAAATAAGCCTTCTAATCTAAGCTTAAAATCTTGAATAAGTTTGGGGTTATGGTTTGTATACGAAATGGAGTAATTTTGGAGAGGTCTTCTGGTTGAAAAGTTTGAGAAAAAGTTATTTAAAAAGGCAAGCCACGAATTTGTAGATATATAAAGGATTAAGAGTTTGATTAAGAAAAGAGTTCTAATCAGATATAAACACTAAAACATTTATTTCGAACGATCGGACCGATGGAATTAGATGAAATTTTACAGAGAATTAGGTGAATATGAGAGGAATCTACATAAAAAAATCCAGCTCAATCGGATAATTCAATGTTTTTAAATGTTTTTTTTTCTAAAGAGTTTTATGTTTGGAGGACTCTTAGAGAGTTTTATGTTTTGAGAACTCTTCTATATAATAAAAATTCAATTAAAACTCCATTTTAATTCCAATTCCGAAACCCTTCGATACTCTCATCTTTAAAAATAAAATCCAACATATTTGAGCAATAAAAATATTTTTATCTCAAAATTTATTTTTCCTATTAATTTCGAAAATAGTCCAAAAATTACGCGGGTTGTTACACTTCCCCACTAACAATGGAATTTCGCCCTCGAAATTCGTCGAATGCCTAAATCTCAAAAATCAGGCCAACAATCTTTAAAAATAAAATCGTCACCAAAAATAAACTCCTCACTTCTAATCTAGATATCTAACATGAAACGATCATCAAAAGATTCTATCTCCAAAAATACGCACCAAAAAAATGCAACGGACCCAAAACCCAAGACCCGATGGTGGTTGTATACCTAAGCTCCGATACCATCCTGTAACACCCCGCCTGCCTGGGGAGAGCGAACGGAGATGCTACTATCGAGAACAGTAACCAAAATCACAATATAACAAGGTATAGAGCATCTAAATCCCACAAAAACAAAAGAGAAATACAAATCTCAATCTCTTCAAATAAATACAACAAGTCTCTCGAATTACATACTCCAACTATGTAACTCGAAAATAAAATACAAATCTCTAATGCTCTATACATCAAAATAAATCCAATCTTCTCAACTTGTATTCCCGAATATTCTTCCCAAAAGAATCCTCGCTAAAAATCGATCTCCATAGCGCCCCAAAATCCGCTCTAACCTGCCACTAAAAGAAAATATGGGGAAGTACACAATACGACAGGAAAGATGCTTAACAAATATTAGCGGTGAATAAAACGTAACAATACAAATACGAATATTCAAATCAAAGTGAATCTCATAAGCAATTATATTAATATAATTTCTCAACAACACATTAACCGGGTCACCAGGCCTCACCACCGTACCGCGCCTATGCATTTTTTTAGCATATCCGGAAAAAGGAATATTGGCGGGTGCCCAACCTCAGTGCCATATTAAAATCTCATGACAACATGCTCAACACCAAATATAAGACCACATTAATCGAAATCAGATTCCAACAAATATTTTCAGATTTCCAAAAGAATTTAACAATTCAAATATGAGTCAACAATCACATGAAACCAAAGGGAGAAATACTCGCGAGATTAATGAGCATATTGTGTAAAACCCCATACCTCAAAATCATCACATGAATCATCATACAATAATTAACCTCTAAGTCTAATCACACCATCACGTTCCTCTCACGAAAATAATTAAATCTCGTTCTAGTCCAAACTCGAGAAAAGACAAAATAAGCCTTCGAATCTAAGGATAAAATCTTGTATAAGTTTGGGGCTATGGTTTGTATACGAAATGGAGTAATTTTGGAGAGGTATTCTGGTTCGAAAGTTTGAGAAAAAGTGATTTAAAAAGGCAAGCCACGAATTTGTTGATATATAAAGGATTAAGAGTTTGATTAAGAAAAGACTTCTAATCAGATATAAACACTAAAACAAATATTTCGGACGATCAGACTGATGTAATTAGATGAAATTTTATAGAGAATTAGCTGAGGACGAGAGGAAGCTACATAAAAAGATTCAGCTCGATCGTACAATTCAATGTTTTTAAATGTTTTTTTTTTTAAAGAGTTTTATGTTTTGTGGACTCTTAGAGAGTTTTATGTTTTGAGAACTCTTGTATATAATAAAAATTCAATTAAAACTCCATTTTAATTCCAATTACGAAACCCTTCGATACTCTCATCTTTAAAAATAAAATCCAACATATTTGAGCAATAAAAATATTTTTATCTCAAAATTTATTTTTCCTCTTAATTTCGAAAATAGTCCAAAAATTACGCGGGTTGTTACACTTCCCCACTAACAATGAAATTTCGCCCTCGAAATTCGTCGAATGCCTAACTCTCAAAAATCAGGCCAACAATCTTTAAAAATAAAATCGTCACCAAAAATAAACTCCTCACTTCTAATCTAGATATCTAACACGAAACGATCATCAAAAGATTCTATCTCCAAAAATACGCACCAAAAAAATGCAACGGACCCAAAACCCAAGACCCGATGGTGGTTGTATACCTAAGCTCCGATACCATCCTGTAACACCCCGCCCGCCCGGGGAGAGCGAACGGAGATGATACTATCGATAACAGTAACCAAAATCACAATATAACAAGGTATAGAGCATCTAAATCCCACAAAAACAAAAGAGAAATACAAATCACAATCTCTTCAAATAAATACAACAAGTCTCACGAATTACATACACCAACTATGTAAATCGAAAATAAAATCAAATCTCTAATGCTCTATACATCAAAATAAATACAATCTTCTCAACTTGTATTCCCGAATATTCTTCCCAAAAGAATCCTTGCTAAAAATCGATCTCCATAGCGCCCCAAAATCCGCGCTAACCTGCCACTAAAAGAAAATATGGGGAAGTACACAATACGACCGAAAAGATGCTCAACAAATATTAGCGTTGAATAAAACGTAACAATACGAAGACGAATATTCAAATAAAAGAGAATCTCATAAGCAATTATATTAATATAATTTCTCAACAACACATTAACCGGGTCACCAGGCTTCACCACCATACTGATCCTATGCATTTTTTTAGCATATCCGGAAAAAGGAATATTGGCGGGTGCCCAACCTCGGAGCCATATTAAAATCTCATGACAACATGCTCAACACAAAATATAATACCACATGAATCAAAATCGGATTCCCACAAATATTTTCAGATTTCCAAAAGAATTTAAAATTTCAAATATGAGTCAATAATCACATGAAACAAAAGGGAGAAATACTCGCGAGATTAAGGAGCATATTGTGTAAACCCCATACCTCAAAATCATCACATGAATCATCATACAATAATTAACCTCTAAATCTAATCACACCATCACGTTCCTCTCGCGAAAATAATCAAATCTCGTTCTAGTCCAAACTCGAGAAAACACAAAATAAGCATTCTAATCTAAGGTTAAAATCTTGAATAAGTTTGGGGCTATGGTTTGAATAAGAAATGGAGTAATTTTGGAGAGGTCTTCTGGTTGAAAAGTTTGAGAAAAAGTGAATTAAAAAGGCAAGCCACAAATTTGTTGATATATAAAGGATTAAGAGTTTGATTAAGAAAAGAGTTCTAATCAGATACAAACACTAAAACATTTATTTCAGAAGATCGGACCGATGGAATTTGATGAAATTTTACAGAAAATTAGCTGAAGACGAGAGGAAGTTAGATAAAAAAATTTAGCTCAATCGGACCGTTCAATATTTTTAAATATTTTGCTTTGGTAGAGAGTTTTATGTTTTGAGGACTCTTAGAGAGTTTTATGTTTTGAGAACTCTTCTATATAATAAAAATTAAATTAAAACTCCATTTTAATTCCAATTCCGAAAGCATTTGAAACTCTCATATTTAAAAATTAAATCCAACATATTTGAGCAATAAAAATATTTTTATCTCAAAATTTATTTTTTCTCTTAATTTCGAAAATACCCCAAAAATTACGCGGGTTATTACACTTCCCCACTAAAAATGGAATTTTGCCCTCGAAATTCGTCGAATACCTAACTCTCAAAAATCAGGCCAACAATCTTTAAAAATAATCTCGTCACCCAAAAAAAATTCCTCACATCTAATCTAGATATCTAACACGAAACGATCATCTAAAGATTCTATCTCCAAAAGTATGCACAACAAAAACGCAACGGACCCAAAACTCAAGACCCGATGGTGGTCGTATATCTAAGCTCTGATACCATTCTGTAACACTCCGCCCGGGGAGAGCGAACGGAGATGCTACTATCGATAAAACTAACCAAAACCACAATATAACAAGGTATAGAGCATCTAAATCCCACAATAACAAAAGAGAACTACAAATCTCAATCTCTTCAAATAAATACAAAAAGTCTCTCGAATTACGTACACCAACTATCTAATTCGAAAATAAATACAATCTTCTCAACTTGTATTCCCGAATATTCTTCGCAAAAGAACCCTCGCTAAAAATTAATCTCCATAGCACCCCAAAATCCGCGCTAACCTGCCACTAAAAGAAAATATGGGGAAGTACACAATACGACAGGAAAGACGCTCAACAAATATTATCGGTGAATAAAACGTAACAATACGAATACGAATATTCAAATCAAAGTGAATCTCATAAGCAATTATATCAATATAATTTCTCAATAACACATTAACAGGGTCACCAGGCCTCACCACCGTACCGCGCCTATGCATTTTTTTAGCATATGCGGAAAAAGAAATATTGGCGGGTGCCCAACCTCAGTGCCATATCAAAATCTCATGACAACAAGCTCAACACCAAATATAATACCACATGAGTCGAAATCACATTCCCACCATTTTTCAGATTTCCAAAAGAATTTAACAATTCAAATATGAGTCAATAACGACATGAAACCAAAGGGACAAATACTCGCGAAATTAAGGAGCATATTGTGTAAAACCCCATACCTCAAAATCATCACATGAATCATCATACAATAATTAAACTCTAAATCTAATCACACCATCACGTTCCTCTTGCAAAAATAATCAAATCTCGTTCTAGTCCAAACTCGAGAAAACACAAAATAAGCCTTCTAATCTAAGGTTAAAATCTTGAATAAGTTTGGGGCTATGGTTTGTATACAAAAGGGAGTAATTTTGGAGAGGTCTTCTGGTTGAAAAGTTTGAGAAAAAGTTATTTAAAAAGGCAAGCCACGAATTTCTTGATATATAAAGGATTAAGAGTTTAATTAAGAAAAGAGTTCTAATTAGATTAAAACACTAAAACATTTATTTCGAACGATCGGACTGGTGGAATTAGATGAAATTTTACAGAGAATTAGGTGAAGACGAGAGGAAGCTACATAAAAAAATTCAGCTCGATCGGACCTTTCAACATTTTTAAATATTTTTTTTTGCTATAGAGTTTTATGTTTTGAGGACTCTTAGAGAGTTTTATGTTTTGAGAACTCTTCTATATAATAAAAATTCAATTAAAACTCCATTTTAATTCCAATTTCGAAATCGTTTGAAACTCTCATCTTTAAAAATTAAATCCAACATATTTGAGCAATAAAAATATTTTTATTTCAAAATTTATTTTTCCTCTTAATTTAGAAAATACCCCCAAAATTACACGGGTTATTACACTTCCCCACTAACAATGGAATTTTGCCCTCGAAATTCGTCGAATGCCTAACTCTCAAAAATCAGGCCAACAATCTTCGAAAATAATCTCGTCACCCAAAATAAATTCCTCACATCTAATCTAGATACCCAACAGGAAACGATCATCTAAAGATTCTATCTCCAAAAATACGCACCACAAAAACGCAACAGATCCAAAACCCAAGACCCGATGGTGGTCGTATATCTAAGCTCTGATACCATTCTGTAACACCCCGCCCGCCCGGGGAGAGCGAACGGAGATGCTACTATCGATAAAACTAACCAAAACCATAATATAACATGGTATAGAGCATCTGAATCCCACAACAACAAAAGAGAACTACAAATCTCAATCTCTTCAAATAAATACAACAAGTCTCTCAAATTACGTACACCAACTATCTAACTCGAAAATAAAATACAAATCTCTAATGCTCTATACATAAAAATAAATACAATCTTCTAAACTTGTATTCCGGAATATTCTTCCCAAAAGAATCCTCGCTAAAAAATAATCTCCATAGCACCCCAAAATCCGCGATAACCTGTCACTAAAAGAAAATACGGGGAAGTACACAATACGATAGGAAAGTTGCTCAACAAATATTAGTGGTGAATAAAACATAACACTAGGAATACGAATATTCAAATCAAAGTGAATCTCATAAGTAATTATATCAATATAATTTCTCGACAACACATTAACCGGGTCACCAGGCCTCACCACCGTACCGTGCCTATGCATTTTTTTTAGCATATCCGGAAAAAGGAATATTGGCGGGTGCCCAACCTCAGTGCCATATTAAAATCTCATGACAACATGCTCAACACCAAATATAATACCACATGAATAGAAATCAGATTCCAACAAATATTTTCAGATTTCCAAAAGAATTTAACAATTCAAATATAAGTCAATAATCACAAGAAACCAGAGGGAGAAATACTCGCGAGATTAAGGAGTATATTATGTAAAACCCAATACCTCAAAATCATCACATGAATCATCATACAATAATTAACCTCTAAATCTAATCACACCATCACGTTCCTCTCGCAAAAATAATCAAATCCCGTTCTAGTCCAAACTCGAGAAAACACAAAATAGGCCATCTAATATAAGGTTAAAATCTTGAATAAGTTTGGGGCTATGGTTTGTATACGAAAGGGAGTAATTTTGGAGAGGTCTTGTGGTTGAAAAGTTTGAGAAAAAGTGATTTAAAAAGGCAAGCCACGAATTTCTTGATATATAAAGGATTCAGAGTTTAATTAAGAAAAGTGTTATAATCAGATACAAACACTAAAACATTTATTTCGAACGATCGGACCGATGGAATTGGATGAAAGTTCACAGAGAATTAGCTGAAGACGAGAGGTAGCTACATACAAAAATTTATCTCGATCGGACCGTTCAAATTTTTTAATATATTTTTTTTGCTAAAAAGTTTTATGTTTTGAGGACTCTTAGAGAGTTTTATGTTTTGAGAACTCTTCTATATAATAAAAATTAAATTAAAACTCCATTTTAATTCCAATTTCGAAACCGTTTCAAACTCTCATCTTTAAAAATAAAATCCAACATATTTGAGCAATAAAAATATTTTTATCTCAAAATTTATTTTTCCTCTTAATTTACAAAATACCCCAAAAATTACGCGGGTTATTACACTTCCCCACTAACAATGGAATTTTGCCCTCGAAATTCGTCGAATGCCTAACTCTCAAAATTCAGGCCAACAATCTTCAAAAATAATCTCGTCACCATAAATAAATTCCTCACATCTAATCTAGATACCTAACATGAAACGATCATCTAAAGATTCTATCTCCAAAAAAACGCACCACAAAAACGCAACAGATCCAAAACCCAAGACCCGATGGTGGTCGTATATCTAAGCTCTGATACCATTCTGTAACACCCCGCCCGCCCGGGGAGAGCGAACGGAGATGCTACTATCGATAAAACTAACCAAAACCATAATATAACAAGGTATAGAGCATCTAAATCCCACAACAACAAAAGATAACTACAAATCTCAATCTCTTCAAATAAATACAACAAGTCTCTCGAATTACATACACCAACTATCTAACTCGAAAATAAAATACAAATCTCTAATGCTCTATTCATCAAAATAAATATAATCTTCTAAACTTGTATTCCGGAATATTCTTCCCAAAAGAATCCTCGCTGAAAATCAATCTCCATAGCGCCCCAAAATCCGGGCTAACCTGCCACTAAAAGAAAATATGGGGAAGTACACAATACGATAGGAAAGTTGCTCAACAAATATTAGCGGTGAATAAAACGTAACAATAGGAATATGAATATTCAAATCAAAGTGAATCTCATAAGCAATTATATCGATATAATTTCTCAACAACACATTAACCGTGTCACCAGGCCTCACCACCGTACCATGCCTATGCATTTTTTTAGCATATCCGGAAAAAGGAATATTGGCGGGTGCCCAACCTCAGTGCCATATTAAAATCTCATGGCAACATGCTCAACACCAAATATAATACCACATGAATCGAAATCAGATTCCAACAAATATTTTCAGATTTCCAAAAGAATTTAACAATTCAAATATAAGTCAATAATCACATGAAACCAAAGGGAGAAATACTCGCGAGATTAAGGAGAATATTATGTAAAACCCAATACCTCAAAATCATCACATGAATCATCATACAATAATTAACCTCTAAATCTAATCTCACCATCACGTTCCTCTCGCAAAAATAATCAAATCCCGTTCTAGTTCAAACTCGAGAAAACACAAAATAAGCCTTCTAATCTAAGGTTAAAATCTTGAATAAGTTTGGGGCTATGGTTTGTATACAAAAGGGAGTAATTTTGGAGAGGTCTTCTGGTTGAAAAGTTTGAGAAAAATTCATTTAAAAAGACAAGCCAAGAATTTCTTGATATATAAAGGATTAAGAGTTTAATTAAGAAAAGAGTTCTAATCAGATAAAAACACTAAAACATTTATTTCGGACGATCAGACCAATGGAATTAGATGAAGTTTTACAGAGAATTAGCTGAAGACGAGAGGTAGCTACATACAAAAATTCATCTCGATCAGACCGTTCAAATTTTTTAATATATTTTTTTTGCTAAAAAGTTTTATATTTTGAAGACTCTTATAGAGTTTTATTTTTTGAGAACTCTTCTATATAATAAAAATTAAATTAAAACTCCATTTGAATTCCAATTTCGAAACCGTTTCAAACTCTAATCTTTAAAAATAAAATCCAACATATTTGAGCAATAAAAATATTTTTATCTCAAAATTTATTTTTCCTCTTAATTTCGAAAATACCCCAAAAATTATGCGGGTTATTACACTTCTCCGCTAACAGTGGAATTTCGCCCTCGAAATTTGTCGAATGCCTAACTCTCAAAAATCAGGCCAACAATCTTCACAAATAATCTCGTCACCAAAAATAAATTCCTCACATCTAATCTAGATATCTAACACAAAACGATCATCTAAAGATTCTATCTCCAAAAATACGCACCACAAAGACGCACAGACCCAAAACCCAAGACCCGATGGTGGTCGTATACCTAAGCCCTGATACCATTCTGTAACACCCCGGTCGCCTGGGGAGAGCGAACGGAGATGCTACCATCAATAAAAATAACCAAAATCACAATATAACAAGGTATAGAGCATCTAAATCCCACAACAACTAAAGAGAACTACAAATCTCAATCTTTTCAAATAAAAACAACAAGTCTCTCGAATTGCTTACACCAACTATCTAACTCGAAAATAAAATACAAATCTCTAATGCTCTAAACATCAAAATAAATACAATCTTCTCAACTTGTATTCTGGAATATTCTTCCCAAAAGAATCCTCGTTAAAAATCAATCTCCATAGCACCCCAAAATCCGCGCTAACCTGCCACTAAAAGAAAATATGGGGAAGTACACAATACGATAGGAAAGTTGCTCAACAAATATTAGCGGTGAATAAAACGTAACAATAGGATTACGAATATTCAAATCAAAGTGAATCTCATAAGCAATTATATCAATATAATTTCTCAACAACACATTAACCGAGTCACCAGGCCTCACCACCGTACCGCGCCTATGCATTTTTTTAGTATATCCGAAAAAAGAAATATTGGCGGGTGCCCAACCTCAGTGCCTTATTAAAATCTCATGACAACATGCTCAACACCAAATATAATACCACATGAGTCGAAATCACATTCCCACAATTTTCAGATTTCCAAAAGAATTTAACAAATCAAATATGAGTCAATAATCACATGAAACCAAAGGGAGAAATACTCGCGAAATTAAGGAGCATATTGTGTAAAACCCCATACCTCAAAATCATCACATGAATTGTCACACCCCAAACCCAATATCCATACTAATCATTCATTATTAGAATAATTAAATCATAATCTTGAGCCCATTGGAAATATAATTCATCTATCCATATTTTACTGCATAATGTGCATAATCAACATAATATTATTCTTGTGCCATAACGAAATCAATATCAGAGTCATAATTAAGCGGACATACAATACTATGATTAACTATTATAAAATTTCACAATCATCAACTCAATCCATACTAACGCAAAATGTACAATGTGTGAGTAGATTAAAATCTTCAGTGTTACAATGATAAAATCCCCATATTTAAACCCCGATTCTTTCCAACAGTGCAACTCTCGAAGTTACCGGTCATATGGTATTCTAGTTGGCAGCATACAAACCTGAAATTGTTAATATATAAACTGTAAGCATTAAGCTTAGTGAGGTACTCCCTCCCTACAATGTAATAACAATTCTATATAGAATATGTGGATATAAAATCCGAACAATCCTGCCCATTGGCAATAACAAATCCTGGAACATAAGTTCTAAATAATTCTGCCCATTGGCAATAACAAATCCTGGAACATAAGTTCCAACAAATCATTGGATCTTTGTCCAATTCCAATCCTGGATCATAAGACCCAACCAATCCTGGATATTTTAATATCCAAACAAATCTTGAATACCAAAGTATTCAAACAAATCCGCTCTTAGAGCTATATTCATATTTATATATGAAACAAATCATAAGTACACTCACCATGGCAGTTTAACTGGGTTTGCCCTTGCCTTTATCCAGTACTTGTTCAATCAGCTCTTCTTCCCTTCCTATCATTCTTAAAATATTAGTATCATCATAATAATATCAATAATCCAAAGAACGATTTAAACATAATTCAATCCATAAGCATCATATGATTCCATTGAAATCATTTATCACAAGTAAAGTTCCATCCAAATTCATGCTAGTATATTTAACATATCCAAATCATAGACAAAATATAAATTCATTTATTCTTGAAAATTCAATCCTTGTCATATTAGTATTCCAATACAAAAGACGGTACATCATTTTAGGTCTCGTAGAGCAAGATATGCTCATTTCTTAACCACATGGCAAATCTGCCCTATAGGCCCTCTTATCGTTCATTGAACTTCCTGGAATTTTCATAATTTTTCTACATCATAACTTTCCATGATATTTCACCCAACATCATTACACACTTTGAAAAATATAAGATTAAAGGTTCATAATTTTTAGAGTTCATTTGTTATGTCAATAAAAACATCGAACACATGGCGGGCATACTTTCACCCTTAGGGCAGATTTCATACCCGAACTTCAAACTCTCACCAAAGACTCATTTCTTGGTATTTTAACATTATTTTCGTATATGTCATACATATATGAGTCCAGGTTAATATCCAATTTGAATCAATCAATTCCAGTAAGTACACAAAAATATATGGAAGTTTGAATAAAGAGAGTTTCTAAACAAAGCAATTTTATGGTTTTATACATTAAACTTAACTTAAACTTTCATCTAACCAAACATATATATCAAGGGATGAAATTTTATTAAAAAAAATGTTGGTTTCTATCATCTAAAACATAAATATAAGAAAAATAATAAGAATTGCAGTTAGAATTACCTTCGGAGCTTTTACGTAATTTTCTATGAATTTTCTTCAATTTTCTCCTCACTTTTTCTTCCTAACTTCCTACTTCTCTTTCCTTAAGCTTAAAATATCTCATGGCTGCATTTTGGATGAAGAAAGAGGTAATTCTAAGGGTTTAAGGTCGGCCAAAGCCACCACCCTTCCCAACCAATGAGAATAAAACATTTGTTGCCATAATAAGACAAAATACTACTTAACGGATGGACTATTTTGCCCTTGTTTCGTAATTTTGGTATAACTTCGCACTCAAACCTCCGTTTCACACACCTTTTGTTGTGTTACAACCATAAATCACTTGTATACAACTATATAGTTTTCACCTCAAGTCAATTGTTATGTCATAAATGTCAAAACTAGCCTTAAACATGAACATTCCTATCGAAACCTTCAAAATTTTGTATTTGTAACTAATTCGACATTTCATGCTTTTTGAAGGTAGGATTAGACTAAACATAATAAATTAAAATCACATATATTAATAACACACTAATCATATCACATAAGCTAGGCATGATTTAAGCATAATTAATCATAATTATATTCGGGTTGTCACAATTCTCCCCCTGTTAGGAAATTTCGTCCTCGAAATTGACATACCTTGGTTGTCCGAATCAAACAAATACGGATAACGCATTTTCATGCTATCCTCACTCTCCCATGTAGATTCTTCCATGGAATGCCTTCTCCACACAACTTTCACAAGTGGGATCACCTTTGATCTCAATATTTGTTCCTTCCTATCGACGATAGCAAGCGGTTCTTCCACGTAGCTCAAATCTTCCTTCAACTCAATAGGTTGTTCCACCAATACATGTGAAGGGTCCGCTACATACTTTCTCAACATAGAAACATGGAAAACATCATGTAATCGAGATAACTCTGGTGGTAATGCTAACTTGTAGGCAACCATCCCGACTTTCTCAAGGATTTCATAAGGTCCAATGTAGCGTGGACTTAATTTTCCTTTCTTTCCAAACCTCATAACTCCTTTCCATGGCGATATTCGAAGAAACACATAATCCCCTTTCTGGAATTCCAAATCTTTTCGTCGTTTATCCGCATAACTTTTCTATCTGCTTTGAGCTATTCTCATTCTATCTTGAATAATCTTCACTTTTTCAGTGGTGACTTCAATCAACTCTCGACCCTCTATCTTCCTCTCACCAACTTCACCCCAACATACGGGTGTACGACACCGTCTACCATACAACGCTTCATATGGAGACATACCAATAGTAGACTGAAAACTATTGTTATATGAAAATTCTATAAAAGGCAAATATTCATCCCAATTACCTTTGAAATCAAGCACACAAGCTCTAATCATGTCTTCCAAAATCTGTATTGTTCTTTCAGACTGTATATCTGTCTGGGGATGAAAAGCCGTACTAAACTTTAAGTTGGTACCCATAGAATATTGCAAACTATCCCAGAATCTGGAGGTAAAAGTAGGGTCCCTATCTGAAATAATAGAAACAGGTGCTCCATGCAATCGAATAATTTCATTAACATACAATCTAGCATACCTATTAACTGTATACGTAGTCTTGACTGCTAGAAAGTGAGCTGACTTGGTTAACCTGCCTACCACTATCCAAATCGAATCTGACCCCTTCTGAGATCGAGGAAGCCCAACTACAAAATGCATCGTCACATGATCCCATTTCCATTCTGGTATTGGCAATGGTTGAAGTAAACCAGTAGGTTTCTGATGCTCCACTTTTACTTGCTGACATATAAGGCATCTAGCAACAAAATTAGCTATTTCCTTCTTCATATTATTCCACCAATAATGCTCCTTTAAATCCTATACATTTTAGTACTACCATGATGCATAGTATAAATGGAAGTATGAGCCTCATCTAAAATTTCCTCTTTCAATCCACCCACATTAGGCACACATAACCGATGTTTATACAATAAAGTGTCATCATTCACAATACAAAAATCTTCAGACTTACCATCTTGGACATCTTGTCGTTTCTTCTCAAGGAAAGGATCTTGACTTTGCAAATCATGAATACGGGTAGCTAATAAAGGCCTTATGCTTACATGAGCAAAGAATCTATCCCCGTCTACTAGATGCAATTCTACTCCCATCAATCTCAACTCCATAATATGAACAACTCTAGCACATCGAATACAAGATAACCTGCTTGAAGCCTTTCTACTCAAAGCATCTGCAACTACATTTGCCTTTCCTGGGTGGTAGTGAATTGTACAATCATAATCTTTAATTAACTCCATCCACCGCCTCTGCCTCAAATTCAACTCCTTCTGAGTAAATAAATACTTAAGGCTTTGATGGTCAGTAAAAATTTCACATACCTCACCATATAGATAATGACGCCATAATTTCAAAGCAAACACAATAGCAGCAAGTTCCAAATCATGTGTAGGATAATTACGTTCATGTGTACGCAACTGCCTAGAAGCATAAGCAATAATTCTACCATGCTACATAAAAACACAACCCAACCCCTGGTGTGAAGCATCAGTATAAATAACAAAACCATCTCCACCATGTGGAATAGTAAGAACAGGGGCAGTTACCAACCTCTTTTTCAATTCATCAAAACTATTTTCACAATCAGAATCCCATTCAAACTTAACATCTTTCCGGGTTAGTTTAGTCATCAGCAAGGCAATTGAAGAAAATCCCTTTATAAACCTCCTATAATATCAGCTAAACCAAGAAAACTCCTCACCTCAGTCACGTTATTGGGCCTCTCCCATTTTACAATAGCCTCTACCTTTTTAGGATCAACACATATACCATCTCCCGAAACAACATGGCCTAAAAATGCAACTTGTGATAGCCAAAATTCACACTTGCTAAACTTGGCATACAACTTCTTATCTTTCAACAGATTCAAAATAGTTGTGAGATGCTTTTCATGTTCAACCATATCACGTGAATAAATCAGAATATCATCAATAAAAACTATCACAAATGAATCAACAAAAGGATGAAGTACCCGGTTCATAAGATCCATAAATATAGCTGGAGAGTTAGTCACCCCAAAAGGCATCACCAGAAATTCAAAATGACCATACCGAGTATGAAAAGCAGTTTTAGAAATATCACTCTCCTTGACCCTCAACTGATGATAACCTGATCGTAAGTCTATTTTTGAAAACAGTTTAGCACCCTGTAACTGATCAAACAAATCATCTATACGAGGTAAAGGGTATTTGTTCTTAATTATAGATTTATTCAGTTGCCTATAATCAATACACAAACGCATGGTACCATCTTTCTTCTTCACAAATAAAACTGGCGCACCCCATGGAGATACACTAGGCTGTATGAACCTCCTATCAAGTAAATCTTGCAACTGAATCTTGAGTTCTTTCAACTCTGCAAGTGCCATTCTATACGGTGCCATAGAAATAGGGGTTTTCCTCGGTGCTAATTCGATACTAAATTCAACTTCTCTTTCTGGAGGTAACCCTGGCAACTCACTAGGAAACACTTCAGGAAAATCCCGTACAATAGGAACATCGACTAATTGTAAAGCCCCCTTCCTAGTGTCAAGAACATATGCAATAAAACCCTCACAACCCTTACTCAATAATTTCCTCGTTTGAATAGAAGAAATGATGCAACTGGGAACAATTTTCCTTTCCCCCACAAATTTAAATTCAGGCTCACCAGTCATATTAAAAAAACTTCCTTACAGAAATAATCCATAGATGCATGATATTTAGATAACCAATCCATTCCCAGAATTATATCAAAATCAGAAATATCCAACAGAAATAGATCTATAACTGTATCTCTAGACCCCACAGTTAAAACACAATCATGAAAAATATATTCAGCTACAACCATATCCCCCATAGGCATATAAATAGCCAACCCCACATCTAAACGAGTACACGGTATATTCAGGTATATGGCAAAAGCATAGGGCACAAAACAATGGGTGGAACTAGGATCAATTAAAACATAAGCACTTCTATCAGTAATAGGAAGTGTACCTGTCACCACATCCGGGGTAATATAAGCCTCTTTCATCGTAAAGACTCGTCCACCTACCCTGGAACCACTGGCTTGTCCTCTGCCCATACTTTTCACTGCATTGCCTAGAGATAACACTCTACTTTCTGCTTCGCTAGGTGCTGCTGTAGTCTCTGCCAACTGCGTAAAATTCTTCCTAACATGCCCCACTTGATGACAATGGTAGCATTCCACTCCTTTAAGCTTAGGACAGTCGGATTTATAATGCCCCTCCTCTTTACAAAAGAAACATGTAACAATTCTTATCGGTGCCTCACCCTTTCCTGACCTCCTAACAAGATTAGAAGATTCCCCACCCCTAGTATCTCTGCCAAATCTCCCTTGGCCTCTACCACTATATCCATCACCTCTCTGAAATTTATGAGGTTCCACCTTAACACTTCCACCCTCACCTCCCCTAGACTGAGATGCGTCGAATCTGCTTTTCTTAAAACTCTCTCGGCTCGCAACACCTTGGTTCATTTGCCTCTCTGCCATCGTGGCTTTGTTTACCAGAGAAGCATAATCTTCTAACTCATAAGTGGCCACTCTATTTTGAATAGGCCAAATCAGTCCATCTTGTAACTTACTACATTTATCTCCTTCATACTGCACATACTTAGTAGAAAATCTAGACAAAGAAGTCAATTTAGCATCATACTCCCTCACGGACATTTTCCCCTGGGTAAAATATATAAATTCCCTCACCTTCTCCCTCCTATAAACCTTAGGGAAATACTTAACGTACAAAGATTTAATAAACTCATCCCAAGTAATAACACCAGTACCTTCCATTCTGGGCACCAAATGGTTGCTGGCTTCCCACCAATATTTGGCCTCTCCTTTCAACTTAAACACAGCTAGATTCACTTTCTGGTCATCTGGAACTTTCATAACTGCAAAGATGGTCTCTATATCTCTGGCCCACATCTCAACTTCTGTAGGTTCCACCGACCCTAAATATTCTGGAGGATTCAGCTTCAAAAACTTCTCATGCAGGGAATCTTTCATTTCCTTCCTTGCCTCTCTCTCAATTCTGGCCACAGTCTTTGATTCCAGATATCTAGCCTGTTGCTCTGCCATTTGCGCCATATTTCGTTCTTGTTGTTATGCCATCCTTAGTATTGCCTGAGCCATTATTTGCATCTCTGTAGGCTGTTCTTACTCTCTAGCCCTTCCAGTAACACTTTTCTCTACTTCAGTATTCTCTGTACGAGAAGCGACTCCCTCTTCTCTAGGTTGTCCATTCTCAGGTTCCATCTGGAATTATCTATAATACAACAAAATTCTAACATCCAATATAAACAGTTTATGATACTAAACTATTGGTTAGTATATAAACAATTCATAAATATAAAATCAACTAAATACTGCCATCTAATCGTCACACACGTCCAGAATTAATAACCACGCTCTGATACCACTAATAGTCGCACCCCAAACCCAATATCCATACTAATCATTCATTATTAGAATAATTAAATCATAATCTTGAGCCCATTGGAAATATAATTCATCTATCCATATTTTACTGCATAATGTGCATAATCAACATAATATTATTCTTGTGCCCTAACGAAATCAATATTAGAGTCATAATTAAGTGGACATACAATACTATGATTAACTATGATAAAATTTCACAATCATCAACTCAATCCATACTAACGCAAAATGTACAATGTGTGAGTAGATTAAAATCTTTAGTGTGACAATGATAAAATCCCCATATTTAAACCCTGGCTCTTTCCAACAGTGCAACTCTCGAAGTTACCGGTCATATGGTATTCTAGTTGGCAGCATACAAACCTGAAATTGTTAAAATATAAACTGTAAGCATTAAGCTTAGTGAGGTACTCCTTCCCTACAATGTAATAAAAATTCTATATAGAATATGTGGATATAAAATCCGAACAATCCTTCCCATTGGCAATAACAAATCTTGGAACATAAGTTCCAAATAATTCTGCCCATTGGCAATAACAAATCCTGGAACATAAGTTCCAACAAATCATTGGATCTTTGTCCAATTCCAATCCTGGATCATAAGACCCAACCAATCCTGGATATTTTAATATCCAAACAAATCCAGAATACCGAAGTATTCAAACAAATCCGCTCTTAGAGCTATATTCATATTTATATATGAAACAAATCATAAGTACACTCACCTTGGCAATTTAACTGGATTTGCCCTTGCCTTTATCCAGTACTTGTTCAATCAGCTCTTCTTCCCTTCCTATCATTCTTAAAATATTAGTATCATCATAATAATATCAATAATCCAAAGAACGGTTTAAACATAATTCAATCCATAAGCATCATATGATTCCATTCAAATCATTTATCACAAGTGAAGTTCCATCCAAATTCATGCTAGTATATTTAACATATCCAAATCATAGACAAAATATAAATTCATTTATTCTTGAAAATTCAATCCTTGTCATATTAGTATTCCAATACAAAAGACGGTACATCATTTTAGGTCTCGTAGAGCAAGATATGCTCATTTCTTTACCACATGGCAAATCTGCCCTATAGGCCCTCTTATCGTTCATTGAACTTCCTGGAATTTTCATAATTTTTCTACATCATAAATTTCCATGATATTTCACCCAACATCATTACACACTTTGAAAAATATAATATTAAATTTTCATAATTTTTAGAGTTCATTTGCTATGTCAATAAAAACATCGAACACATGGCGGGCATACTTTCACCCTTAGGGCAGATTTCATACCCGAACTTCAAACTCTCACCAAAGACTCATTTCTTGGTATTTTAACATGATTTTAGTATATGTAATACATATATGAGTCCAGGTTAATCTACAATTTGAATCAATCAATTCCAGTAAGTACACAAAAATATATGGAAGTTTGAATAAAGAGAGTTTCTAAACAAAGCAATTTTAGGGTTTTATACATTAAACTTAAGTTAAACTTTCATCTAACCAAACATATATATCAAGGGCTGAAATTTTATTAAACAAATGATGGTTTCTGTCATCTAAAACATAAATATAAGAAAAACAATAAGAATTGCAGTTAGAATTACCTTCGGAGCTTTTACGTAATTTTCTATGAATTTTCTTCAATTTTCTCCTCACTTTTTCTTCCTAACTTCCTACTTCTCTTTCCTTAAGCTTAAAATATCTCATGGCTGCATTTTGGATGAATAAAGAGGTAATTCTAAGGGTTTAAGGTCGGCCAAATCCACCACCCTTCCCAACCAATGAGAATAAAACATTTGTTGCCATAATAAGATAAAATACTACTTAACGGATGGACTATTTTGCCCTTGTTTCGTAATTTAGGTATAACTTCTCACTCGAACCTCCGTTTCACACACCGTTTGTTGTGTTACAACCATAACTCACTTGTATACAACTATATAGTTTTCACCTCAAGTCAATTGTTATGTCATAAAGGTCAAAACTAGCCTTAAACATGAACATTCCTATCGAAACCTTCAAAATTTTGTATTTGTAACTAATTCGACATTTCATGATTTTTGAAGGTAGGATTAGACTAAACATATTAAATTAACATCACATATATTAATAACACACTAATCATATCACATAAGCTAGGCATGATTTTAACATAATTAACCATAATTATATTCGGGTTGTCACATGAATCATCATACAATAATTAACCTCTAAATCTAATCACACCATCACGTTCCTCTCGTGAAAATAATCAAATCTCGTTCAAGTCCAAACTCGAGAAAACACAAAATAAGCCTTCTAATCTAAGGATTAAATCTTGAATAAGTTTGGGGCTATGGTTTGTATACGAAAGGGAGTAATTTTGGAGAGGTCTTCTGGTTGAAAAGTTTGAGAAAAAGTGATTTAAAAAGGCAAGCCACGAATTTGTTGATATATAAAGGATTAAGAGTTTGATTAAGAAAAGAGTTCTAATGACATACAAACACTAAAACATTTATTTCGAACGATCGGTCGATGGAATTAGATGAAATTTTACAGAGAATTAGCTGAAGACGAGAGGAAGCTACATAAAAAAATTCTGCTCGATAGGACCTTTCAACATTTTTAAATATTTTTTTTGCTAGAGAGTTTTATGTTTTGAGGACTCTTAGAGAGTTTTATGTTTTGAGAACTCTTCTATATAATAAAAATTAAATTAAAACACAATTTTAATTCCAATTTCGATACCGTTTGAAACTCTCATCTTTAAAAATTAAATCCAACATATTTGAGCAATAAAAATATTTTTATCTCAAAATTTATTTTCCCTCTTAATTTCGAAAATACCCCAAAAATTACGCGGGTTATAACACTCCCCACTAACAATGGAATTTCGCCCTCGAAATTCGTCGAATGCAAAACTCTCAAAAATCAGGCCAATAATCTTCGAAAATAATCTCGTCACCCAAAATAAATTCCTCACATCTAATCTAGATACTTAACATGAAACGATCATCTAAAGATTCTATCTCAAAAAATATGCACCACAAAAACGCAACAGATCCAAAACCCAAGACCCGATGTTGGCCGTATATCTAAGCTCTGATACCATTCTGTAACACCCCGCCCGCCTGGGGAGAGCGAACGGAGATGCTACTATCGATAAAACTAACCAAAACCACAATATAACAAGGTATAGAGCATCTAAATCCCACAACAACAAAAGAGAACTACAAATCTCAAACTCTTCAAATAAATACAACAAGTCTCTCGAATTACATACACGAACTATCTAACTCGAAAATAAAATACAAATCTCTAATGCTCTATACATCAAAATAAATACAATCTTCTCAACTTGTATACCGGAATAATCTTCCCAAAAGAATCCTCGCTAAAAATCAATCTCCATAGCGCCCCAAAATCCGCGCTAACCTGCCACTAAAAGAAAATACGGGGAAGTACACAATACGATAGGAAAGTTGCTCAACAAATATTAGCGGTGAATAAAATGTAACAGTAGGAATACGAATATTCAAATCAAAGTGAATCTCATAAGCAATTATATCAATATAATTGCTCGACAACACATTAACCGAGTCACCAGGCCTCACCACCGTACCGCGCCTATGCATTTTTTTAGCATATCCGGAAAAAGGAATATTGGCGGGTGCCCAACCTCAATGCCATATTAAAATCTCATGACAACATGATCAACACCAAATATAATACCACATGAATCGAAATCATATTCCAACAAATATTTTCAGATTTCCAAAAGAATTTAACAATTCAAATATAAGTCAATAATCACATGAAACCAAAGGGAGAAATACTCGCGAGATTAAGGAGCATATTGTGTAAAACCCTATACCTCAAAATCATCACATGAATCATCATACAATAATTAACCTCTAAATATAATCACACCATCACGTTTCTCTCGCGAAAATAATCAAATCCCGTTCTAGTCCAAACTCGAGAAAACACAAAATAAGCCTTCTAATCTAAGGTTAAAATCTTGAATAAGTTTGGGGCTATGGTTTGTATATGGTAGGGAGTAATTTTGGAGAGGTCTTCTAGTTGAAAAGTTTGAGAAAAAGTGATTTAAACAGACAAGCCACGAATTTGTTGATATATAAAGGATTAAGAGTTTTATTAAGAAAAGAGTTCTAATCAGATACAAACACTAAACATTTATTTCGGACGATTGGACCAATGGAATTAGATGAAATTTTACAGAGAATTAGCTGAAGACGAGAGGTAGCAACGTAAAAAAATTCAACTCAATCGGACCGTTCAAATTTTTTAATATTTTTTTTTTGCGAAAAAGTTTTGTGTTTTGAGGACTCTTAGAGAGTTTTATGTTTTGAGAACTCTTCTATATAATAAAAATTCAATTAAAACGCCATTTTAATTCCAATTTCGAAACCGTTTCAAACTCTCATCTTTAAAAATAAAATCCAACATATTTGAGCAATAAAAATATTTTTATCTCAAAATTTATTTTCCTCTTAATTTCGAAAATACCCCAAAAATTACGCGGGTTATTACACTTCCCCGCTAACAATGGAATTTCGCCCTCGAAATTTGTCGAATGCCTAAATCTCAAAAATCAGGCCAACAATCTTCACAAATAATCTCGTCACGAAAAATAAATTCCTCACATCTAATCTAGATGTCTAACACGAAACGATCATCTAAAGATTCTATCTCCAAAAATACGCACCACAAAAACGCAACAGACCCAAAACCCAAGACCCGATGGTGGTCGTATACCTAAGCTCTGATACCATTCTGTAACACCTCGGCCTCCCGGGGAGAGCGAACGTAGATGCTACTATCGATAAAACAAACCAAAATCACAATATAACAAGGTATAGAGCATCTAAATCCCACAACAACTAAATAGAACTACAAATCTCAATCTCTTCAAATAAATACAACAAGTCTCTCGAATTGCTTACACCAACTATCTAACTCGAAATAAAATACAAATCTCTAATGCTCTATACATCAAAATAAATACAATCTTCTCAACTTGTATTCTGGAATATTCTTACCAAAAGAATCCTCGCTAAAAATCAATCTCCATAACGCCCCAAAATCCGCACTAACCTGCCACTAAAAGAAAATATGGGGAAGTACACAATACGATAGGAAAGTTGCTCAACAAATACTAGCAGTGAATAAAACGTAACAATTGGAATATGAATATTCAAATCAAAGTGAATCTCACAAGCAATTATATCGATATAATTTCTCAACAACACATTAACCGGGTCACCACGCCTCACCACCGTACCGTGCCTATGCATTTTTTTAGTGTATCCACAAAAAGGAATATTGACGGGTGCCCAACCTCAGTGCCATATTAAAATCTCATGACAACATGCTCAACACCAAATATAATACAACATGAATCGAAATCAGATTCCAACAAATATTTTCAGATTTCCAAAAGAATTTAACAGTTCAAATATAAGTCAATAATCACATGAAACCAAAGGGAGAAATACTCGTGAGATTAAGGAGCATATTGCGTAAAACCCTATCCCTCAAAATCATCACATGAATCATCATACAATAATTAACTTCTAAATCTAATCATACCATCACGTTCCTCTCGCGAAAATAATCAAATCCCGTTCTAGTCCAAACTCAAGAAAACACAAAATAAGCCTTCTAATCTAAGGTTAAAATCCTGAATAAGTTTGGGGCTATGGTTTCTATACGAAAGGGAGTAATTTTGGAGAGGTCTTCTAGTTGAAAAGTTTGAGAAAAAGTGATTTAAAATGAGAAGCCACGAATTTGTTGATATATAAAGGATTAAGAGTTTGATTAAGAAAAGAGTTCTAATCAGATACAAATACTAAAACATTTATTTCGGACGATCGGACCAATGGAATTAGATGAATTTTTACAGAGAATTAGCTGAAGACGAGAGGAAGCTACATAAAAAAATTCATCACGATCGGACTGTTCGAATTTTTTAAATACTTTTTTTTTTGGTAAAAAGTTTTATGTTTTGAGGACTCTTAGAGAGTTATATGTTTTGAGAACTCTTCTATATAATAAAAATTCAATTAAAACTCCATTTTAATTCCAATTTTGAAACCGTTTGAAACTCTCATCTTTAAAAATAAAATCCAACATATTTGAGCAATAAAAATATTTTTATCTCAAAATTTATTTTTCCCCTTAATTTCGAAACTACCCCAAAAATTACGCCTGTATTACACTTCCCCGCTAACAATGGAATTTCGCCCTTGAAATTCGTCGAATGCCTAACTCTCAAAAATCAGGCCAACAATCTTAAAAAATAATCTCGTCACCAAAAGTAAATTCCTCACATCTAATCTAGATATCTAACACGAAACGATCATCTAAAGATTCTATCACCAAAAATATGCACCACAAAAATGCAACAGACCCAAAACCCAAGACCCGATGGTGGTCGTATACCTAAGCCCTGATACCATTCTGTAACACCTCGCCCGCCCGGGGAGAGCGAACGAAGATTCTACTATCGATAAAATTAACCAAAACCACGATATAACAAGGTATAGAGCATCAAAATCTCACAACACAAAAGAGAACTACAAATCTCAATCTCTTCAAATAAATATAACAAGTCTCTCGAATTACATAAACCAACTATCTAACTCGAAAATAAAATACAAATCTCTAATGGTCTATACTTCAAAATAAATACAATCTTCTCAACTTGTATTCCCGAATATTCTTCCCAAAAGAATCCTCGCTAAAAATCAATCACCATAGCGCCCCAAAATCCACGCTTACCTACCACTAAAAGAAAATATGGGGAAGTACACAATATGATAGGAAAGATGCTCAACAAATATTAGCAGTGAATAAATCGAAATAATATGAATACGAATATTCAAATCAAAGTGAATCTCAGAAGCAATTATATCAATATAATTTCTCAATAACACATTAACCGGGTCACCAGGCCTCACCATCGTACCGCGCCAATGCATTTTTTTAGCATATCCGAAAAAAGGAAAATTGACGGGTGCCCAACCTCAATGCCATATTAAAATCTCATGACAACATGCTTAACACCAAATATAATACCATATGAATCGACATCAGATTCCAACAAATATTTTCAGATTTCCAAAATAATTTAACAATTCTAATATGAGTCAATAATCACATGAAACCAAAGAGAGAAATACTCGCGAGATTAAGGAGCATATTGTGTAAAACCCCATACCTCAAAATCATCACATGAATCATCATACAATAATTAACCTCTAAATCTAATCACACCATCACGTTCCTCTCGCGAAAATAATCAAATCTCGTTCTAGTCCAAACTCGAGAAAACACAAATTAAGCCTTCTAATCAAAGGTTAAAATCTTGAATAAGTTTGGGGCTATGGTTTGTATACGAAAGGGAGTAATTTTGGAGATGTCTTCTGGTTGAAAAGTTTGAGAAAAAGTGATTTAAAAAGGCAAGCCACGAATTTGTTGATATATAAAGGATTAAGAGTTCGATTAAGAAAAGAGTTCTAATCAGATACAAACACTAAAACATTTATTTCGAACGATCGGACCGATGGAATTAGATGAAATTTTACAGAGAATTAGCTGAAGACGAGAGGAAGGTACATAAAAAAAATTCAGCTCGATCGAACCTCTCAACATTTTTAAATATTTTTTTTTGCTAGAGAGTTTTATGTTTTGACGTCTCTTATAGAGTTTTCTGTTTTGAGAACTCTTCTATATAATAAAAATTCAATTAAAACTCCATTTTAATTCCAATTCCGAAACCGTTTCAAACTCTCATCTTTAAGAATTAAATCCAACATATTTGAGCAATAAAAATATTTTTATCTCAAAATTTATTTTTCCTCTTAATTTCGAAAATTCCCCAAAAATTACGCGGGTTATTACACTTCCCCACTAACAATGGAATTTCGCCCTCGAAATTCGTCGAATGCCTAACTCTAAAAAATCAGGCCAATAATCTTCGAAAATAATCTCGTCACCAAAAATAATTTCCTCACATCTAATCTTGATATCTAACACGACACGATCATCTAAAGATTCTATCTCCAAAAATACGCACCACAAAAGCGCAACAGACCCAAAACCCAAGATCCGATGGTGGTCGTATACCTATTCTCTGATACCATTCTCTAGCACCCCGCCCGCCCGGGGAGAGCGAATAGAGATGCTACTATCGATGAAACTAACCAAAACTACAATATAATAAGGTATAGAGCATCTAAATCCCACAATAACAAAAGAGAACTACAAATATCAATCTCTTCAAATAAATATAACAAGTCTCTCGAATTACATACACCAACTATCTAACTCGAAAATAAAATACAAATCTCTAATGCTCTATACATCAAAATAAATACAATATTCTCAACTTGTATTCCCGAATATTCTTCCCAAAAGAATCCTCACTAAAAATCAATCTCCATAGCGCCCCAAAATCCACGCTAACCGGCCACTAAAAGAAAATATGGGGAATAACACAATACGACAGGAAAGATGCTCAACAAATATTAGCGGTGAATAAAACGTAACAATACGAATATTCAAATCAAAGTGAATCTCATAAGCAATTATATCAATATAACTTCTCAACAACACATTAACCGGGTCACCAGGCCTCACCACCGTACCACGCCTATGCAATTTTTTAGCATATCCGAAAAAAGGAATATTGGCGGGTGCCCAACCTCAGTGCCATATTAAAATCTCATGACAACATGCTCAACACCAAATATAATACCACATGAATCGAAATCAGATTCCAACAAATATTTTCAGATTTCCAAAAGAATTTAACAATTCCAATATGAGTCATTATTGGTCATATATATATATATATATATATATATATATATATATATATATATATATATATATATATATATATATATAACGAGCTCTATCTCTCTACTCAAAGAAGAACACGATGCATCCTGAGTCTCCTCGGTAAAATAAATTCCTAGGCACCGGAATTACATATAACTAGACAACATACTCGCTGAGGTCTATAATACCATGAATTTTTTTCCATATATTCATATATCTGGGCCCAACCCTATTTCAGGTGGCACGGCACAAAATAAAGATTCCTCCTCCCTGAGTATCCTTACGATAGTCATATCATTATACTTTTAATATCATTTAACCATACGGTAATTAATCACTACACATTACGATAATAAACTCTACTAAATCTGACTCAATGCAGTAGTAAATTATAACAACAAAACATATTCTTAGGGTTCACCCGGTTCACTCACGGCAATTATCGAAATGCCCTGCTAAAAATGAGAAATACGTTTGTAATAAGACTGTTAAAACTAACGTTCCAACTAAACTCGACCCGCAAACGAAGTTTAGGGTTTCCAATTTGCATAAAAGTTGTGGCACACCCATGTCACTAGAATCTATCCTTTACTCACAAGGAAGAAGCAAAACCTCACCAGTCTCGCCAAATCACAGGGTCTCGGCACGTGGCTGCCATCATGACCCATGAACATCTACAATCGTCATACATCCTAGGATTTCATCCTATAGTTGTCCTCTTTCATCATGGACAACTTAGTCCATCATTTGGATTTTGCGCCCATTATTGAAACGTTGGCCCAAACTCTCAACGCCTCAATTATAGCTTTATTAAACTCCCGTTTACATCCCGGGTAGACCCTGACATAATGTATGCTACTATTAACGAGGACTCTACTGGTCCATCCTGAACCCATCACTCTCGGGTTATAAATTTCCTGGGCCTATTTCCCTTGACCCCAAATTCTTTCGCTGGAAGTCTCGCTCCTCCAGTTGTTATGCCTAACTGGCATGGTTTACCATTTCTAATCTCTTTGGTCTCACATCTCAATTGTGGACACGTTCAATACTTGTAGTTCTACTTCCTTCACATAAGGAAAACTTCACGAACCATTTCCCCATCACTGGTCCCACTGACCATTTTGGGAATGTCCTTCTCTCGGACCAACAGTCTTAACTCATAATTATTCTTCCGTTGTCCCTTTGGCTACGTTGGCCATTCGGAACTATGGTTGGCATCTACAACCCTGATTGACTTCATCGTCCTCTTGAAGTTAGTCACTAAAAATCATCTAATCGAGTTACCTACTGGGTATACTCTCATGTGGGGTTTCATTAACATCGTTAAATCCAGTTTCTGCTCTTCAGCAGATTCGTTAACCCTCTTTACTCCCTTCTATTGGAAGCATTAACATTATTATACTAACGCATGACCTTGACGACCTCGGCACTAGTCATCCTAGACATATTTCCCATTCATACTGGTATTCTACTCACGGGTCCTTTATCAACTATAAACCCTTTGGATAATTTATACCCCTCTTCTAGGTACAAAGTTCATTATTCAATTCAACCTTTCTCTCACGATCGGTTTCTATCTTATCCATTGTGCTAAACATCAAAATTTCACTCACATTTTTTTACCAAATCGAATGGAAGACCTCACGGTCAAATCGTACCCAAATTTCTCTCTAAATTTCAAACACACTTCTTCATATATGGTGATTGCCTCTCATCACTACATGATGCCCCTAAGAGCTATAACTTTTAGCTCCAAATTCAATTTTGAGTGTCGTCACACCCCACTCTACATAATTGACTTTGGATTTTCTACCTCCGTTGATCTATTACACTCTCTCATTTTCTTCCCCGCATCTTCACCAATGGGTTTTCTAAAAGAGCTCCTCCGATTTCCCTCTTATCAATTTTGCTAGGTGGTCCTGAAATTATTCCACCGTTATCTACGACTGTGCCCTGGGAACTCACTATTCCTGAGTGATGATTTATATTATCACTTTCTTAAGTAACCCTCATGGTGATTTTTGTCACGATCACTCTTTCCCAATTAGTCTATATCTTCTGTTGAGCTTCTTCTCGCGCAGTTCTTCTTACCACCCTCGCTGGTCGTCCTAAAATGTTTGGTGTTCGAATCACACCGAATTTCATATAATGAGTCACATCCATTATAATTTGTAGTAGGAGAACGTAAGTCGCATACGTAAGGGAAAACAACAATCCTATTATAAGGTTCTACATCAAAGAACGATGCGCTGAAACGTAATAAGTCGCCCATATCCAAAAAACACTAGAACCTGATGCTCTGATACCACCTGTGACACCCCTCCCAATTAAATATCGGGTGATCAGTCCTTTATAAAATTTATAACAGAATGTTCGGTTGGTTCATTCTTAGCATCATTGTCAAAAAATTAAATCTAATTAATTACCTAACATTTAATTAAGCTAGTGTCAAAACATTTACCAATTTAATTTGAAACCAATTAATTCAATTAATTTCTGAACATTAAATTATAAACCACACACAAGAAATGAATGTTGATTGAATTAAATACTAAATAATTAAGACTGGATAAAACCTTCCAGATCAAAGTCACAAACAAAACCAAAATAAATACTCAATCCAACAGAAAAGAACTACAAAGTAACTGAGTACAATCACGTTAATGATGATGGGCGACACATGCACGAACTGAATTATCTGAACTAGGATCTGAATAAAATGAGAGGAGTGTCTAATCTCAATGACCCACAATTTCCACAACAGATGCAGCTCGACAAAGCATCCAAGTATCTAGAACCTGTGTCCCTGTGGCTAGGCACATGTACTAATACATATATATATATATATATATATATATATATATATATAACAAAAGAGATGAGAAATACAAGAAACGGGTCAGAGCCCAAGGTGTAAAAATGATTTCGCAAGTATTTAAAACGGGTTCTTAAAACAAGTCTTATACGCATGTTAGTTATCGAACTCTCACATGAGTTTCCCACCTCTCGTCTATTGTGCACGCCTAACGTACATCTAATCTCCCCCTAGTTATACCTCCTAGTCTAACTAGTCAGAAACCATATTAATACTAACTATGCTCACTAGTAGTATCCCCGTATCGCCCATACAATACGTTATTCAGATAGTTTATCTCACATACTAAGTTTCATTATTCACCGTTTGAATTGTTAATCTTTTATCCACTAAGATTATTTTATTTGTCATTTCCATTTTATCTACTAGTTTCACAAAGTAGAAAGTTACCCAACTACACTTATACATATATATAGTCTCATCATCCCTATATATATACACTAATCCTGCAGCCTTAGGTTAAGACCACTCGGTACAAAGTAATGATTATTATTATTACCAAGTCTACTAATTTCACACAGTAGAAATATTCACAAGTTCATATATATATATATATATAGTCACATCATCCCTATTCATATATATACTAATCCTGCACCCCCGGGCTAAGACCCATTACTGCACTTATTAACAAAATCCCGCAACCTCGGGTTAGCACCCATCAATGCACCTATCAATAATAATCCAACACCCCCGGGTTATCACCCATTAGTGCGCCTAATAATAATCATCCTTGTACCCCCGGGTTATCACCCATTAGTACACTTAACAATAAAATTTCTGCACCCTCGAGTTATCACTCATTAGTGCGCTTAACTATAAGATTCTTGCACCCCCGGGTTATCACCCATTAGTGCTCTTAACAATAATTTCCCATAATAGGCATACACACATCCTATTAAAATTTATAGGTATTTCTCCAACCTACAGATATACTCCTCATACGTATTTTAATCTTATCTCTACGTATAGTATAAATATTTAGATTACTACCTCTCTTGTAATCTCCAAGGTATATTCTCTCTATACTGAAATAATTATAGTATTTATTCTCACATACTTTCCCAAAATTGCGTCTTATTTAAATTTACTATTTGGAAGTTTCTATCACTCTAATAAATCGGTAAACTCAAAACTGGACTCTAAGAAAATTCCCAAAAATTCCTTCTGTATGTCATTTGAACCACTTCGTGCGAGATTTCCATCTCATTTGAACCAGTTCCACATGTCATTTGAACCACTTCATGCGAGATCCCCCATCTCGTTTGAACCACTTCGCGCGAGACCCACTGTTTCGTCTTCTTCATCAAATTTCAGCGTTTTCAACCATTTTTGGACCTAAAAACTTCTAAGATTCAACACCCAATGCCTCATCACAATACCCATAAACACCTAATAGATTATAAATCATTCCCAACATTCTAGGATCATTAATTCGTCATTAAACATTATAATTATTTAAAATCCCCAAATTAATTCATATAAACCCTACCTTTCAAATTTTCATTTAAAGAACCTAATCAACCTAGATTCGTTCATCAATATATAATCCAATTTCGTGATTAATCCTCTAAATACATGAAAGAATTTCAACCACTAATTAAACCAATGCTTAATCATAATTTAAATCTCCAATTTTCACCCAATTCATATGTAAATCATGATTAATTTCACCTACATTAACATGAGCATGATTATTGCTAAAAGAAAGCAAGTAATAAACACTTGCCTCGAATATGACGGTCTGATCCATTAGTGATATTGGTATGGTGTGTTCCCCTTGTCCCGATCTACACGGTGGTGGTGGTGATTGTGCAATGTGCTGTTATCTTGGCCCTTTTCTCTTGGAATTAGCTCTCCCTCACACCTCCTATAGCCATTCTTAACTTCCTGTAACTTCTTAACCCTAATGGACTTTCCTTGGCTGATATAATTACTCCTAATTTTCGTCCATTAGTTTAGCCCAAATATACCATTTATTATAATTCCCTCTCGGGGTGCTGGTTAGGCCTAAAATAGCCCCGGGACCCAAACTAAACAATCGGATATACTATTTTGACTATCTCGACCCTTTCGGACTCAACGGCACACTCGAAATGACCATACGAGTTAATAAAATAGATTCTCTTTTTAATCTATTCAATTAGTCCTGACACGACTCACACGCGTGTCAGACTTAAATTACCAAACTGTCGTATTTCTCACTTTCGACAATTTATCAAATTTCATAATTCCATATTTCATATCACACAGTAATATTCAATAATTCTCCATAATAAGTATTAACCCTTATCACGCTAGTTAATAATTATTTCAATCCGGATTAATAAAAATTAATTTCTCGCATTTTTAATTTAATTATCCAACAACAATAATTAATCACATATTTATTTCTACCAAAAGTAATTAATCACATAATTATTTAAATCATCAAAAATACGGGGTGTTACAAAGGATTCATACCCATATTTCCCATGATAAGGATATGATGACCACTCCTCACAAACACACACTTCGACACTCATGTACTTTCATTCCACTTGTCTCACTTTGTACACACAACACATTGTCCACATATACACAATTTCATGCATTTTGGATAAGGAGAATATTTTTTGAGCCCATGAGAGACCAAAATGGCGAAGTGGGTTCCTAACACCTTCTCACTCTATAACATAGTATTGAGGTCCTCATCTCACTTGGTTTCGCATGCACTAGTTATCTTTTAGCTATGTACTTGGAGGTAGCTTCCTCTTTTGCTCGTCTTGACTAAAATAGGTTGGATACTCTCATCTCTACACATTTACATACCTTGCATCATTGACAACGATCGCTCATGTCCGTTTGCCACCGTACATGCGAGAGTGACGCCACCGAGAGGGGACGTGATGACCATGGTGGACCCCCTAAGTCTATCCTTAAACCCCTAGCAGCCCCCTTTCCACCGCACACTTAGGTCGCACTCCGAGTACCGATCTAGAGGCCATCGGGCGCCCCCGGGACCTATTTGACATTGATAAACTCTATAGTCATAGTGAAAGATCTTTAAATCTTTTAAGGTATCGAAATACCCTTTCCAACAGTTAACTCCGTGTGCGAATCGACTTAACGGTTCAGATGAACGGACCATTTCACTACCGAAAATCAATTCAGAGGCCATCGGGCGCTCCCAGGCCCCGAGTTGAAATAAATAAACTTCACCATTAGAGAAAAATATCTTTAAAACTTTGAAGGGAACTAAAACCCATTTTTAATGGTCTGCCCCGTGCACGAATCAGCGTAACCATTCAGACGAACGATCAGTTCTCCCCCAAAGATCGATTCGGAGGCCATCGAGCGCTCTCAAACTCCGTTTGACCAAACTCAACTCTTCAGCTAGAATAAGACTGAATGAATCTCCAAAGTTCACTAAATTACCTTTCAAATGATCTGCCTCATGGACAATTATGACCTACGGTACGGATGAATGATATATTTTACTCCGAGAGTTCACAGGGAGCGTTCGGGCCCCATTTGACCAAGGTCGACTTTCCAAACCGAGCGAAACTCTTTCGAATGTAAAAGTAAATCTCCTAACCTTTCCAACGGTCCACCTCGTGCGCGATTCTGACTAACCATACGGATGAATGATCCGTTTGCGTCCGGCGATCTACCGTCCAAAGGGCCGACGTGCATTTTCGAGCCACATTTGACCCAAAGTCAAATCCCGACCCCGGTAGCTGTCTAAAGTACTCTCGATGGACTCTGAAATACCTTTCTAACGGTATGCCCCGTGCACAGTCGGGATCAACGATTTGTGCGCTACGATTGTTTTTGCAGAAAAGTCCTCACGAGTCTACCAATTGGCAGGTTTTGAATCCTGCCTATCAGCACAGTGTCAAGGGTAACCTGTCGATAGGCACACCCTGGGATAGGCCAATCGGTAACCCCCTTTTCCCCTATAAATAATTACCATGACCTCAGTCCCAATACATAGCAAATCCATCAGCATTAGTGATCTCAACAACATTCTCTTGAAATCAGCGAAGTTCCATATTAGAAATTCCATTCAAGACAAAATACCCATCCTTTTCACTCCCAATTTGGCAAATATCTTTCTTTCTCATCAACATTCAAGGGAGTTCATACAAGATCCAAGCTCAGGCTCCAAGGAAGGTCCAATTCCTGCTCCTCTTTTAATTTCTTATTTTTTTTCATAAATTAATTTAGAATCATAATCTAGTTTTATTCATACGCATTGATATCTACGCTTTTATTAGTATATTGCACATACTTTATTTTCCATAAAAAACCCAAAAACAAATAAAAGAGGGTTACACTCGTAAATTTTGAACAGAATTATCCATCACACTTTTTTTTTCAAAATCAAAAATACATTTTCTACACGTACACACATAATAAAATTCCGTTCGAATCTATGCGACAAACCCCACCCCTATTCTACATTCGAACTACGTGGACTTTGATGCCTTTATAACCTACGTAGGCATTTCTGATTAAAATTGGAGAGTCTAGTCCAATTTTCCAACGTATCTTATTTTTCAAATTTCTCAAAATCCCTCATTTTCATAATTATCATGCATACATATATATTGATAAGCACCCAAAAGTGTACATTTTATACCCTGAATAAACGATTTTCAGTTGCTAATTCTAGACAATTTGGGTCTTATGCGCGTAAATGTTAAATGTGCAGACTTGATTGCAGTTGGGGTGTCTAAAGCATTATTTCGAGGCAATTTGAAGTCAAATGGAGTTAATTACCTTGCCTCGTAACCTCATCGGAGCCTAAACTTGTCCCTAAACCATTACCCCAAGCCCAAGTGTGTTTAGTTTGTGCCTTTTAATTTTTTTAGATTTTTAGTTTGAGTCGTTTTTATTTTTAGGTTTTATTTTAGATTTATTTAGAATTTTCTAGGTTTTATTTTCTATTTTTCTATTTTATTTTTTATTAGTGTAATTTTATTTTATTTTTATTTTTATTAGTTTTTATTTTATTAGGATTAGTTTTTTTAGGATTTCATTTATTTATAGTTTTTTAGATTTTAGATTTTTTTAGTTTTTTAGTTATTTTATTTCTAATAGAATTTTATTTCTATTCAGTTTTAATTTTTAATTTGTGTCTTTTATTTATAGATTAGAATTTTATTTTAGATGATTTTAATTTGTTAGTTTTATTTTTTTATTTAGTTTTAGTTTAATTTTTAGGTACAAATTAAATACACACACACAAAAACCCTACTTCCATACTAGGGGTGGCCGTGGGCCGGGCCTGGGCAGGCCCGGTCGGGTCGAGCCGGGCTTAAAAAATTAAGTGTTATCCCAAGCCCGCTCGGGCCTAAATCGGGCCTTATTATGTAATCCCAAGCCCGCCCAGATTTGAAAGCTCTTTACCCAGGCCCGCCCGATCGGGCGCTATTATGTTAATTAAAAGATTTTATTTTTAAAATTAAAATACCTATTTTTTTATTTAAAGACCAATTTTCTTAATTAAAAATCTGTTTTAAACTCTATATATTACAAAGTCCATATATAAAGTTTGTCACTTTACCTGAAAAGACTTGGTATACGTTTTTATATTTATAGAAGTCTCCCCCCCATATATATATATATATATATATATATATATATATATATATATATATATATTTCGGGCCTCGGGCCGGGCCGGGCCTCATCGGTCTTAAGAACTCATGCCCAAGCCCGCCCGAAAAAAAATCGGGCCTATAAAATTTTGCCAAGCCCACTTTGCGGGTCTATTTACCTTACCCAAACCCTATTTTTTTATTGGACGGGTTGGGCGGGCTTGGCGGGCGTCGGGCCTATGGCCACCCCTATTCCATACACACTCATACAAAAAAACTCTACCTCATGCCCACCTACCATATACTCAACACAAATACTCCCTAAACCTCACCTAACTACCATACACCCTCTCACACACTAACCCCTTCACCTTCAACTTCAACCTCCCACCATCTCTCACTCTCTCTCCTCTCTCTATACCTCCATAACCAAAATAACTCCCGACAACACCCACATTCCCACTCTTCTTACCCATATCATCCACTATTAAAAAAATCAACCAACACCACGTAAACCCCCATAACCATTACACCAACAACAAGACTCAAACCCGAAATGAAGAATACCCGGATGGAACTGAGCAAACCCGCGACCCACCCCTACTCGCTCCTGCCTAAACCCGCGGATACCTTGTCCTACCCGAACCCACTTCTATCCAAACCTGTAAAACCCCATCTCCGGTGACCTTGAAAATCGGAGCCAACCTGCTCTGGCCACCACATCTGAGACCCAAAGACCCATTAGCCAACAAAACTCCTTACCAACACGATTTCTACATTCTGCCAAAAATAAACCAAAAGCCAAAAACAAATAAAATGTCCCACATGTGCTAAATCTCTTTTAAAGCCCTTTTCCCAATATACCCTCAACTCATCCTAACTAACACATCTCCCACATGCACAATTAAAACCCCAAAATACCCTCACCCAAATAAAATTTTTATATCCTCACAACCCGCATGCTCATCTCACCATTTCCATGCACATTCATATCAATTACCCAAATTAGCCCCTAGCTTCTTCCACCTATAAATGGAAGACTTGGTGCGATTTTCAAAGAGGATCTCAAATTTAGTTTTTAAGTTTTGTGTGATAAAATCCTCTTCACCCCTCTATGTTGAGTATTTGCATTTTTAGCGAATATCTCAATATAGAGGTGTGTAGTGAAATTTATCTGTAGGATAAATTCAACCCCACCCTTCTATAATGAATTTTTGCATTTTTAGCAATTATTTCAAAATATATTGATGTAGTTGAATTCATCCATTATGGGAGGTAAATTCTAATCCATTCCTTTATGTTGAGATTTTGCATTTATAGCAATTATCTCAATATAAAGTAATGATCTAGAATTTATTTCTTTGGATGAGTTCTAATTTACAATTTTATAATGTTAGGATTTGCAATTTTAGAAAATCTCTTTTATTATTTAATTGTCCATTATGAATTCATCAATTATCCATTTTTATTTTTATTTTTATTTTTTAGTTCTTATTTTTTATTCAATAAATACACTAGTGAGGGATTATAATTGAAGATTACATTTCAATTTAAGGATTAAATGGGTTTGATCTCCTCCTATTTATCACTTTTATTTTAATCCTCACATGCTTTCATTTATTTATATTATATTTTTGGATGATGATTATTGAGGGCTAATCTCCCATTTATGGGATGAAATTTTGAAGCCCTCATGAGTCCAATTTTGTTAGTTTACTTATTAGGACAATTTTTTTTATCTCACTTTTCTTAAATTAGCTTTTAGTTCTAAATTAGTACTTATAAAAATTAGTATAGTTAGTTAGTTAAAAATCCCTTGAAAAATCCATAAAAAAATATAAATCGCAAAATTAGAAAAATAATAATAAAATGCAAATGAATTTACACATATGGCTTCGCTTATTTTGTGTTTCACCCTTAGATCTGGATTGATACCTCACTTACCGCTATATTCTAGTTTTGTCTACTTTTATAGGTTTGTGAAGATTTTTTATGGAAATAGGAATTGCACAACGACAAATACAATATAGATGCAATTTTTTATTTTCATCAAATGGCGTCGTTGTCGATCTTTGGAGCTCGACGTGCTTGAGAGGATTTCCCCATTTTGTGATTCACTTATATTGCATTTTTCATTTTTAGTACCATTTTTTTAAGAAGGCTTGTATTCAGGATTTTTATTCTTGGCTTGTATTCTATTGCATAGAGACACCATTTCATTTTCATTTTAAATTTGTAATAATTGAAGAAAGCATGATAGGAAAATCGAACACAGTAGAGAGAGGCGTCCAAATGCATTTTATCCCCAGCATTTTTTAAAAGTGTCGGGAAGAAACTTTTTTACAGCATTTTTTACCAAATGCAGGTAATTTGCACGATTCTCCCCAATTTGCTAGCAATATACGGGAGTTAGTAATAATGTTGAAAATTTTACATCATTCAACCAATAATTTGAAGGAAAATCAAACTTAAACGAAATAGCTTTATATTACTAAAAAAAAGGCGCTATTTATCCTGCCTTTTTTTTGAAAGCTAAAATTTCATTATCCAAATTCTACTACCGTTTATTTCTCTTAATCGACCGTGAAACCCTAAAAAAGGCACTCAATTTAGTCACATTCTTCACTCAAACTTCAACCTTCACATTATTCTCTCAATTATTTTGGTCTGGTCACCGCCGATCAAAATAAGGACAAATGAAGGTAACCAATCCCTTTCTCTTATCTCTCTATACCTCTATCAGTTGTATGAATTTTTGATGTTTTTTGTGTACCATTCTCTATTGTATAATGCATGTTAATGAATGGGCAAGTTCTTAAAGTTTTGATTGGTATTTTTATTATCAGTATGCTTGTTATTTTAATGCGTAAAAATTTCAATCTTTAAAGTGGGTTTTGTTAAAAGATGTGTTTTATGGTAATTAAATAATGGTACAAGTTATATGTATGTGTAGATATATATTGTTAGAAATTTATTGAATCTTCAAGCACATTTGGTTTGATATTGATACCAGAATGTGAATATATATTTATTTCTGATCTCCAAGTGTTTGTTTTTTATTTGTGTGGAAATATTAATATGTTGAATATGTTTTTTCCCTTTAGATTATGAAATGATTTTAATCTTCATGCTCATGTAATCTCAAAATTCTTTGAATAAATGTTTTTATGATATATTACAGCAGCTTGGTTATGATATATTACATAAGTTGAATATTATATGTAATTCTTTCCTTTGAATTTTTCTATGCAATCAAGGTGAAACCAAATCTCTATATGTGTTTGCTACTGCAATATGGAGCGTATAATTTCATACATACGTCTACTAGGTAAATACGTAGCAAGGTAGTAAACCAGTTAGGATTAATCATCTCTTTGGTGTGCTAGTGCAATGCGACTAGAACATATCGTGTGTATCACGATGACAAACACAATTGATCAATACCAAATATTCAAAATTGTTTTTTTTGGTCATTTAAACAAAATATATAGAACCATGAAAAATATGTTTTTACATCTTTTGAATGGTATTTAAATTAATTATTCGAGGATACATCTTGGCTAATAAATATTAATATTAACATAAAGACACTCATATGTTTAATTGAAATTACTAGTGAACTAACAATTAAGATCTTCAAGTCGATGACAAAATTATAAAACGTTACTCATTATTAACACTGCCCTGATTATGGCACTAAACACGCACAAAACACCTATCCTGGATGACGTTGGAGGCAAAGTTATAAGGGAGATATTGGTGAACTCCAAGGCCTATAGTCTTAAATATAATGGATAATCAAAAGAAATGTTAGTTTGAGAAAGACCATGTATCATTGATTATTATTTAAGAACAAAATTATTAATTCTAGATCGGGTCATATGGCAAACAAACAAGTTTGAGGAAAGTACTAAATCAGAGATAATCCTTTAAATTCCCCAAATAAACCCCTTCTTATGAACAAATTTGTGTGCGTAAATGTGTTTCATCAACTAATGTATAGTTATCACCAAAAGACGAGAACTATTCAAATCAGTTAGACTCTGTGTGTGCATCAAATATGAATATTCTAGGATATCTATTTGAGGGAAGCATACATTTGTGTTCAAAATTTTGGCTGAGATCTTTCGAAAATACCTGAACATATAATGTTTAGTTGTAGCCAAATCTTTCGAAAATATCGTAACATTGTTTAGTTGTAGTCAATTTAGATGATTAGCAATATGTACACTCACATTCATCATGTTCAATCACAAGCCCACACCTAAATTGGTTAATATTCATTTCTCCACCCTTTTGTCTTTGATTACTTATATTTCATTTTATATTTGATTTTTTTCAGTCTATCTCGCCATACAGTGGACATTACCTCCCAACTGACGATGTACTTAAGAGCTTCTTATAAATTTTAAAGGAAAATGGAGTCAACCTTGATGAAACATAGGTATGTGATATTTTCATTCATTCTGTTTCTAATTTCTTTATTTTGAAAAATCTTCATAATTATATGGTTTCGTATTACTTTAAAGAAAGTTTCTCTATAGTGGCATAGGGAGCTACTAAAAAACCTTCTCCCCAAATAGTTCATGCTCAAATTGGAGAAAGAAATTGATAAAAAAAACTAGGCCTTATGTTTTGTGTCCAACATCTGTGTGTTATCTCTTTAGATGAGGGGGATGGTGTCTATGATTATGTTATGAGTGACCCTGATCACTTTCCCCTGAGATTTGAGCCTCCTTTAGAAGAGCCTCCATTTAGACATATGAGTGGATGCATCCGCCTTTAATTTTATTTTTATTTTTTATTTTTTATTTTTTATTTTTTTAGCCCATGAACAAATATTTCCATATAGATTATGAAACACACAAACTAAGAGTTTCATGACTTGGTGTTAACATTATGACTTTATAAAACATTTTTACAAGAGTTCTAAAAGTTACTCGGGAATTATCCTCCATGCTCAGATCAGTGGGAATGTTGTTGGACACGTCACATGGAGCATCTATGGCATGACCTCTTAATCTTAAAGTTGATAGGGAAGTGGCCCTTAGTGAATGTCCTGCACTAAGCTCCTGATAACCACAAAGAGTGTTCTTATGGTTTTAGTGATTCCATTTCTTAAATGTTATCAAATGGTTCAAACTCTTCTCTTCATCTCTGATCCCTAATGTCAAAGTCAACGTAAACATGTCGTAATGCATCATTAGGCAAACATGGCTTAGCAAGTAAATGCTTCAAACTACCAATCTCCCTTTCATATTTTTGCTTCAGCTTATCAATATGATTTTGGGGTTTCTCAATTTTCTTCTCATCTTCTGTTGTTTGCATCATGTCATATACATTGTGGGGTCAGAATGTAGTTTAGCTCAAATGTAGTGAAAGGCAACCAAGGCCTGACAGACTCTCCAAGTGTAGTGTTGGTTTCAACTTTTAAGAGGAATACAAGGATACAAAAAAATAAGCAACGGACAGATAGTAAGGTATTTTATTTCATGACATTCCACCAGGACCTGAATTACAGTTACAAGGTGAGGGAGAACACAGGGTAGGGGAGGAGAGTGCATCAAATTTGTAGGGAGATGCATCCCACTTTAATGGATAGATAAATTCATATGCTTTATCGATTATATTGATACCATTAAGAGTTGTTCAGATACAAGAGTGTATTATAATTTAACTCCGTCTGTTTGCTTGCTTAAAAGTTATAGGGGAGTTCACCTCGTTGTGATCTCGAGGTTTATTCAGTTTTGGTCAAGCAGCCCTATGAGTAAGACATATTTTCTTGGGTCAGGTGTCTCTAAACCCTTCCACCTTCTGTGAATCGGATCCTCTTTGCGTTAGAGTGAGGGACAAGATATTGCGATATATATCCTTTTTTCCAACCTCGTATGAATCTTGAGTTGGGTTGAGGTGTATCTCGACCAAGGTTCTAAAAATTACGAGGCACAAGGTGGGCATAGGATAGGTGCCTAGGCGGATCTAGGAATTTTTTTTAATATACAAACCAAGTATCCTTGGAAATTTAAGTTTCTAACAATTAATATTGATTAACTTCTAAAATTACTAAAATTTCTTAACATTCCCATACGTATGTCTGGATAATGGGTCCTGGCAACAAATAGTTTATGAAGACAAGCCTCTTTATTGTTCTAATTGTTTCAAAGTTGGTCATGATGAGGGAAAATGTATATTTACAAACATAGGTAATGAATCTAATCAGGATTTTAAAGACAAGAATGACAATAGTATGTATGATAAGAAAAATCAAGAATTAAATAAAGAAATAAGGGAGCAGAACAATCAGGACAACAATTCCAGACATACTGATAATAACCTCACCCAAACCATACAAAAAAAATTCCAATAAAGAAAGTCTTAAAGAAAATGAAACAAAAGGAACTAGAAGATGAACAAAGCAAGATCTGCGAAAATAAACAATGAGCATAATAGTAGTCTCAAAATAAATTCACTAAGGTTTGCTTAAACTTATCAAAATAATAAAGAATCCATTAAAGATATGAACAGGGGAAAGACAACAGAGGATATTTGAAGAATTAATAAATCTACACCCGAAGACATAAGTAATGAGATTGTAGATGCTGCTAATCTTACTCTTTTTCTTGGAAGCTATGTCATAATTTACTTCATCTAGAAGATATATTAAAAAACGTTGGTGTCCGTATTAGTTTCATTTGTAGATGATGCTATAGAAATTTTGAAAATGCCATTCACTTGCTTATAAATGGCCCTAAAGCAGCTTCTATATGGAACCAATTTTCCGTTCCCTTAGAGATTATTATTCCCAGAAGTTCTATTAACTAAATCTTTACTTTTATATGGATCAACGCAAGTCATTCTAAGATTCTATAGAAGTTACCCAAAACTACTGCTAATAGTATTCTTTTTGAAATTTTGTTGCGTGGAAATCGATGTTTGTTTCAATTGGATGTGAAAATGTCATCTCTCCATATTGTTAAGAATGCTCACTGCAAAATTACAGACATTGAATAAGTTTCTCTATATAATAAATATTCCTTAGATCTCTCAAAATGGCTTGAAAGCAAGTCTCAAATCTCGAAGCTGCCTTCTCTAGATTATATGAAAGTAAATGCTAGAAACTATGAAGATCAACATGGAGTAATGAATCTCTGCACTGTTTAAGAAATGACTCATTTGAGTTTGTCTTCAGTCAAGTGATTGAAAACAAATCCAATCTTAGGATAAAGTTATAAGGGGCTGCTTTTTGCTATGGAATTCTCAAATGCTTTGATAAAGGTTGTTTCCTCATTGAAGTAGATTTTGAATTTGTGAATTTGGGTTTTTTTCAACCGTGACTTTCTTTTAGAGTTTTCTATTTACAATTCACATCTTTAAAATTATTTTCCTAAGGAGGTAATGGATCTTCATCACCTGGTCACTTCGAATAATTAGAGAAAATCAACAGTGTAAGCAATGACCAATAGTTTCTAAGAGATGACTTCTGAAACTCCAGATCTTCATAGAATTATTCATGATAAAATCCATGAATTTTAAGCTTCGAACTCAATAAGGAACTAGAAGACCTATTATGAATGGGAACCCAACATTTGCTGGCGATCCCACCTACACAAGATGCGAGTGGCTGATAATATATTTGAACATCAAGTCTTTTTGTTCAAAGAGGTATGGCATCCTTCTCGGTAGATGTATAGCATTGAGCATCCACCATTTTCTGTTGGATGAAAGTTTCTTCTTGCTAAGATAAAAGACACCAACGTTTATGTGAGAAATCTTCAATTGGTGTCGACGCGCTTCCCTTTTTTGTACTGAATGAACTTCCATATGGCCTGCTTGCGGGTAAGGTTAGAACAAAGTAACATCCAAGATTATCGCGAATACAAGTCTCAAACATTCATTGTTATGTTAGCTACTTAAAAACTCTGAAATAACTGTACACTTCCACTTTATGATTACATTTAGAAGTGTTCTTTCACAACGAGTCTAAATTTCCTTCATTACGCCACGATTGGCTCATAACAGTTGGAACTTCACCTTAATCATTGCATGTATTATGGTCAGACATCGAACCTTAATGAATTCATCATCACTTTAGGACTCCATTTGTATGGGAAGACGAATGCACACAAATAATTTCTAATTTTTTTTATCGGTTTACATTCGCATAGGTTCTTACTTTGCTTGCTTAGGCTACAAAATGCTCATAACTAGGAGAATGAACCTTACACATTGAATACATTATGGAAATTCACATACACTACTGATTTGATAACAAAAATGATAGAATTATTGCATTTGTTTGGACTTATCAAGGACGGGACATTCAGATGTTCTTCTATCAATCATCAGCTCAATTGATAAATTCAACTCATATCTATAAAAAGATATTCTAAAGCATATTTAATAATGAAATACATGTTTGCGATTTCTTTATCATGTGTAACCTTTTCGGATTTCGTTTGGTTGGGTCAACGAATGCACACAAATAGTTCATAATTACTTTGATCAGTTTAGTTTCTCAAAGGATAGGACTTTTCTTGCTCAATCTATAAACGGCTCATTGAATACATTGGGGTAATTTACATACATCAGTGATTTCATATCAAAACTTATCTAAACATACAATATTTATATTCTCCATTTTTTGACTACTTCCTCATTCTCAATACATTATTCAATCTAAAACAATTGAGTCCTTACTACCCTATAAATCCATTGATATTCTCATTTACTATTGCCATTACTTTGCCTATTCTTTAATACAAAATTCAATTATATTTCTACAACCCTGTTTTGATTCTTCTATTATAAATCCTTTGACATTCTCAATCGATTTTTCATTATTCTTATTATTTTTTATCTATGTTTTTTATTTTATTTGGTAATCTTATCTTCATTAGTTGTATACGTAAAAATCATTACATTGTCTTCATCGAAATTTACTTTTGCATTCCATTTTATACTTTTAAACTCAATTGTTATAACCGTTGATTCCTTTTCATCCAATACATAACGCAGGGCGCTACCAACTCCTCTCATAAAAAAAGGATGATACAAACAATGACAATGAGGGATATACATATATACATCTCCAACAATGAGGGATCTCCACATTATTCTACTTATTTGAGGGAAGCATACATTTGTGTTCAAACTTTTGGCTGAGATCTTTCAAAAATACTTGAAAAATGTTTAGTTATAGCCAAATCTTTCGAAAATACCTGAATATTGTTTAGTTGTAGTCAATTTAGATGATTAGCAATATGTACACTCACATTCATCATGTTCAATCACAATCCCACACCTAAATTGGTTAATATTCATTTCTCCACCCTTTTGTCTTTGATTACTTATATTTCATTTTATATTTGATTTTTTTCAGTCTATCTTGCCATACAGTGGACATTACCACACAACTAATGATATGATTGAGAGCTTCTTATCAATTTTTAAGAATAATGGAGTCAACCATGATGAAATAAAGGTATGTGATATTTTCATTCATTCTGTTTTCAATTTTTTTACTTTGAAAAATCTTCATAATTGTATGGTTTCGTATTACTTTAAAGAAAGTTGCTCTATAGTGGCATAGGGAGCTACTAAAAAAACTTCTCCCCAAACAGTTCATGCTTAAATTGGAGAAAGAAATTGATAAAAAAAACTAGGCATTATGTTTTGTGTCCAACATCTGTATGATATCTCTTTGGAGGAGGGGGGTGGTGTCAATGATAATGTTATGAGTGACCCTGATCACTTTTTCCTGAGATTTGAGCCTCCTTTAGAAGAGCCTCCATTTGGACATATGGGTGGGTCCATCCCCCTTTAATCTTATTTTTATTTTTTATTTTTTATTTTTTTAGCCCACGAACAAATATTTCCAAATAGAGTATGAAACATGCAAACTAAGAGTTACATGCCTTGGTGTTAACATTATGACTTTATATAGCATTCTTACCAGAGTTATGAAAGTTACTGGGGAATTCTTCTCCACGGTCAGATCAGTGGGAATGTTGTTGGACACGTCACATGGAGCATCTGCGGCATGGCCTCTTAATCTTAAAGTTGATAGGGAAGTGGCCCTTAGTGAATGTCCTTCACTAAGATCCTGAGAACCACAAAGAGTGTTCTTCTGGTTTTAGTAATTCCATATCTTAAATGTTATAAAATGGTTCAAACTCTTCTCTTCATCTCTGATCCCCAATGTCAGAGTCAATGCAAATATGTCGTAATGCATCATTAGGCAAACAGGTCTTAGCAAGTAAATGTTTCAAACTACTAATCTCCCTTTTATATTTTTGCTTCAGCTTATCAATATGATTTTGGGCTTTTTTAGTTTGATTCTCATCTTCTGCTATTTGCATCATGTCATATACATTGTGGGGTCAGAATGTAGTTTAGCTCAAATGTAGTGAAAATCAACCAAGGCATCACACACCCTCCAAGTGTAGTGTTAATTTCAAATTTTAAGAGGAATGGAGGGATACAAATAATACAAGCCACATACAGATAGGAAGGGATTTCATTTCATGACATTCCACCAAGACCTGACTTACATTTACAAGGTGAGCGAGATCACAGGGTGGGGGAGGAGAGAGCATCAAATTTGTAGGGAGATGCAACCCACTTTAATGGACAGATAAATGCAGACGCTTCTATCTATTATATTGATACCATTAAGAGTTGTTCAAATACCAAAGTATATTATAATTTAGCTGCATCCATTTTCTTGCTTAAAAGTTATAGGGGCGTTCACCTAACTGTGATCATGAGGTTTATTCAACTTTTGTCTAGCAGGCCTATGAGTAAGACATCTTTTTCTTGGGTGAGGTGTCTCTAAACTATTCCACCTTATATGAACGGGATCCTCCTTGCGTTAGAGAGAGGGACAAGACATTGTGATATATATCCTTTTTTCCAACCTCGTATGAATTTTGAGTTGGGTTGAGGTGTATCTCGACCAGGGTTCTAAAAATCGCGAGGCACAAGGCAGTCATAGGATGGGTGCTTAGGCGGATCTAGGCATTTTTTTAATATACAAACGAAGTATCCTTGGAAATTTAAGTTTCTAACAATTAATATTGATTAACTTCTAAAATTACTAAAATTTCTTCAAATTCTCATATGTATGTGGGAAAAATGGGTCTTGACAACAAATAGTTTATGAATATTAGCCTCTTTATTGTTCTAACTGTTTCAAAGTTGGTCATGATGAAGTAAAATGTATATTTACAAACATAGGTAATGAATCTAATCAGGACTTTAAAGACAAGAATGACAATAATAGGTATGTTAAGAAAAATCAAGAACTAAATATAGAAATAAGGGAGCAGAACAATCAGGACAACTATTCCGGACATACTGATAATAACCTGACCCAAAACATACAAAAAAATACCAATAAAGAAAATCTTAAAGAAAATGAAACAGAAGATAACTCAAAGATGTACAAAGCAAGATCTGAGGAAATAAACAATGAGCATAATAATAGTCTCAAAATAAATTCACTAAGGTCTGCTTAAACTTATCAAAACAATAAAGAATCCATTAAAGATATGAACAAGGGAAAGACAACAGAGGATATTTGAAGAATTAATAAATCTACACCCGAAGACATAAGTAATGAGATTGTAGATGCTGCTAATCTTACTCTTTTTTCTTGGAAGCTATGTCATAATTTACTTCATCTAGAAGATTTATTAAAAAAAATTTGGTGTCCGTATTCGTTTCATTTGTAGACGATGCTATAGAAATTTTGAAAATGCCAATCACTTGCTTATAAATAGCCCTAAAGCAGCTTCTATATGGAACCAATTTTCTGTTCCCTTAGAGATTATTATTCCCAGTAGTTCTATTAACTAAATATTTACTTTTATATGGATCAATTCAAGTCCTTCTAAGATTCTGCAGAAGTTACCAAAAACTATTGCTAATAGTATTCTTTTTTAAATTTGGTTGCGTGGAAATCGATGTTTGTTTCAATTGGATGTGAAAATGTCATATCTCTATATTGTTAAGAATTCTCACTTCAAAATTAGAGACATTGTATCAGTTTCTCTATTTAATAAATGTTCGTTACATCTCATAAAATGGCTTGCAAGCAAGTCTCAAATCTGGAAGCTGCCTTCTCCAGATTATATGAAAGTAAATGCCAGCAGCTGTGAAGATCAACATGGAGTAATGAACCTCTGCACTATTTTAAGAAATGACTCATTTCAGTTTGTCTTCAGTCAAATGATTGAAAATAAATCCAATCATAGGATAAGGTTTTAAGGGGATGCTTTTTTGCTATGGAATTCTCAAATACTTTGATAAAGGTTGTTTCCTCATTGAAGTAGATTTTGAATTTGGGAATTTGGGATTTTCTCAACCTTGGCTTTTTTTAGAGTTTTATGGTTACAATTCACATCTTTAGAATTGTTTTCCTAAGGAGGTAATGAATCTTCATCACCTGTTCGCTTCGAATAATTAGAGAAAATCAATCATGTAAGCAATGACCAATAGTTTCTAAGAGATGACTTCCAAAAATCCACATCTTCATAGAATTCTTCATGATAAAATCCATGAATTTTAAGCTTCGAACTCAATAAGGAACTAGAAGACCTATTATGAATAGGAACCCAACATTTGCTGGCAGTCCCACCTACACAAGATGCGAGTGGCTGATAATATATTTGAACATCAAGTCTTTTTTTTCAAAGAGGTATGCCATCCTTCTTGGTAGATGTATAGCATTGAGCATCCACCGTTTTCTGCTGGATGAAAGTTTCTTCTTGCTAAGCTAAAAGACACCAACGTTTATGTGAGAAATCTTCAATTGGTGTCGACGCGCTTCCATTTTTTGTACTGAATGAACTTCCATATGGCCTGCTTGCGGGTAATGTTAGAACAAAGTAACCTCCAAGATTATCGCGAAAACAAGTCTCAAACATTCATTGTTACATTATCTACTTAAAAACTCTGAAATAACTGTACACTTCCACTTTATGATTACATTTAGAAGTGTTCTTTCACAACGAGTCTAAATTTACTTCATTACGCCACGATTGGCTCATAACAGTTGGAACTTCACCTTAATCATTGCATGTATTATGGTCAGACATCGAACCTTAATGAATTCATCATCACTTTAGGACTCCGTTTGTTTGGGAAGACGACTACACACAAACAATTCATAATTACTTTGATCGGTTTATTTTTCAAAGGGTAGGACTTTTCTTGGTTAGTCTATGAACGACTAATAACAGGGGGAAATAAACCTTACTCATTGAATACATTAGGGTAATTTACATACATCAATGATTTGATATCAAGACTTATCTAAACATAAAAAATTTATATTCTCCATTGTTTGACTACTTCCTCATTCTCAATACATTATTCAATCTAAAACAATTGAGTCCTTACTAACCATATAAAGCCATTGATATTCTCATTTACTATGGCCATGAATTTGCCTATTCTTTAATAGAAAATTTAATTATATGCCTACAACCCTGTTCTGATTCTTCTATTATAAATCCTTTGACATTCTCAATTGATTTTTCACTATTCTAATTATTTTTTATTAATGTTGTTGATTTTCTTTGGTAATCTTATCTTCATTATTTTTATACATAAAAAGCATTACATTGTCTTCATCGAAATTTACTTTTGCGTTCCATTTTATACTTTTGAACTCAATTGTTATAACTATTCATTCCTTTCCATCCAATACATAGTGTAAGACGTTACTAACTCCTCTCATAAAAAAAGGATGATACAAACAATGATGATGAGGGATCTTCACATATGCATCTCCAGCATGATTCAAGCTCTCTTAATTTAGACCTTAAAATCGACGAGGAAGGAAACAACATTACATAGTCAAAGCGAATCAAATGTGTTAGATAAATTTAAATAAATTATGTTACATAGACTAATTATCTTTATATCCTTATCTTATTTTTAAAAGAACTTATACATTTTATGTCATCACTTTACAGGAGCAAAGGAATAGAGCTCAAGGATTGAGCGAGTAAAAAGATGTCATGAATACCGAACAAGTTTACTCATTTGAATAATCATTAAGTTATGGGTTTTGTTTAATAAAACACATTCAAGATCATAAACTTCAATTACTTTGAGTTATGCACTTACTATGGAACTTCATATGTCATTCCAATATAAACAATGGATTTATTTATGCGATTTCATTTACTTTTATTAAATATTTTAAATATATTTAGTTCTACCCATTTGCGTCCGCGTATCGCGCGGGTTACATGCTAGTTACACACAATTTCTTATGATACTATAGAATAAAAAAAAGTAATACTTTATTTAATTTTTTATTACTTTTACTCAGTTACCCACTCTTGAACGAAACCCTTGTTTTATTATTAATAATTAAAGTTTAAATATGAAATTCTACCTCTTGCCAAGTTTTAAAATTTTGTCAGATTGTTCCCTTGAATGTCAATTCTCACATGATGTTCTTGTTCTTTTAATTGGAATATATTCCTCTTTGAAGGTTTGACAATGTATTGATTTAACGTGCTTAACTTTTTCCTTTCCATTGTACTGCAACTCTTGACAGGCATTGTTTAAGACATTGGCTGCAGATGGTCTCGCCTATCTGAAGGAGGAATTCTCTCTATTAGAGCCAAACGAAAACGAAAGCATAACCTTCGAGATCATTAGAACGGTGGGTTTATTTTATTCATTTGAATCTTCTTATTATGGAGTTATCCCCCTTTTTCCATGTTTTCTTTTGCATTAAATATTTGACTGCATAGAGAAAAATGTGTTTTGCCTTCACTTGGTTCTGAGTAGGTTCTGATGAAACATGCAATAGATGCGATGAAGGATTTTCAGTTCCTTGATTTTCTTACGTCGGTAGTAACCCTACCACGGATTGTCTCTCTTTTCCTTGATTTTATATTAACAAGGTTACGACTAATAAATTGATACTTTTCAATTTTCATTTCCATGACAGTTGAATGCACTACAGTGCAAAAGGATGGATTTTGAAGAATTCTATGCAGCTACATTAAGCGTGCATAAAATGGAGAGACTTGATCACTGGGAACAATATTCTCGTTGTTCATACATCACATATAAAAATGTCATTCTTTATCTTGATTATTTCCATAATCTTCTATTTGGGCAAAGAAATGTCGTCATAAAGAACAAAGTAATGAATAAAACAGTCATATTCTAAATGCTTTCAATAATGGTTTCCATTTTATTATAACTTCACATATAAAAATAATGAATGGTGTAATAAAATCCATTTGCACAAGAGACATGAAAATAATAGGTCCTTGTATGTCTATATGCTAAAAAAATAAGGACTTTTACAACAAACCCAAACCAAAGTCATTAAGATAATGAAAATACTTCTTGGGAATTTTGTCAACTAAGTAAAATACAAACCTAAACACTGAATAGATGCCCATAAAATATTCAACTATACATTTATAACTTGTTAAGTATTAGGGAACTCGTGAGGCAAGGGTATGAATGTATTACTAGCAGTAAAGTTGTATAAATTCAAGTTAAATATATATTTTAAAAATATTTTTGTAATAGGCAACGAGTCGAAGAAATCGTCGAACTGGTAAGAAGCAAAGAACACCACATACTGCCAAAAGAAAGAGTCATGCGAATGTTGCTCATAAGGTGTTTTATAAAATTTTGATTGTAAATATTATTTTATGTTATCAAACTTATATATGTAATGACTTACGAGTCATTAGGTTTATGAGGATGGAGGTTGATCAAGGGAAATAGGTTTCGTTGGTTGATGTTTACATCAAAACACACGAGAGGAGCGATGGTTCATCCATCGATAAGGATTCCGCTGAAGCAATGGTATAGAAATATCATCCATGTTCCTTCCCTTCTTTCGTAGAAAATATCAACGACATCATTTTACCAATTAGTCAAAATTCTTATTCTGTTTATAGGTCTATTTTGCAACCCGAGCAATAATTAGAAGAAATCAACCAATTTTAACCTGTAGTGGCCCACAATCAAATCACCATTTAGCTCCATCTCAACAGGTACGTAGATAACTACTTTTTAAAATCATAATTTAAGATTTTACGCTTTCATGACTGAAATAATTCATTTTTGTAGATTGTAAATTCTTAACACTTGGTTGCCCCCGAGACTACTGCTCGTGCTAGTGAACAAACGAATGCTACTTCAATTCAAGTATGTTACTAATTTAAAGGATTTTAAAGGGCACAATATATTTGCGCTTTCTTGCGGAGTTTATGTATACTTGACATTGGGTTGATGGTTTATTTGGTTGTATATAGTCTTAAATTTTTGGAATGTCTTAAAAATAAATAAAATTCGGTCGATTTTTTACCAGAAATATATGGTTGATGACATATTCGTAAGAACCATCAAAGAAGAAGAAGAAGCACCATCAACCATGACAAAGGGTCTCAAATTATTCACTTCCTAAAATTGTAGACCTTATTACTTTCGAACTTCCAAAAGTGGTTGTGGCACATGGATTAAATGTGAGGAAGGACCCTTCAACAAAAGTAGGGGGTATGCCATTAGGTGAAGACTTTTGGGAAGTATATATTGAGAAAAAAATTGTAACAAATGAACCATTTCCTAGACCTTATGGAAACAAGTCCATAATTGGGGATGCATGTCATTCTACTATAGCTTGGCATATTGGTAATGTACCAATTTTTTTAATTTTAATTTTTTAATTAAAATACTAAAGAATAAATATCAATGACTAATGATTGACTTTTTTATTTGTAGGTCGAAAAGGATGTTTGACTTTGATGAATAAGGATCTTAAACTATATAAAATTTTGTTTCGCTTCATGTTTTCCACCCGTTTCTTATTGCACACGTGACACATTTTATTTTGTGAATGGATAATTGTTCCAAGCACAATTATGTTTATTTACGATGAATGCTATTGGTTTTAATTTAATGACGTTTTAATTTGAGTACCGCCCTCTTCCTTTAATGTTATGGTAATGTATTTTCACATAAATACTTATTATAAATGATTTTTTAACACTTATTCCCAGTCATATATTACAAAATAATATCAACATTTTGTTCAATGCCACTATTATCATTCTCAGCATTTTTTTAGTGCCGCCAAAAGTATATTGAACATTTAATAGGTGTTGTAAAAGGTTATTATCAACATTTTTTTAATGCCACTAAAAGGTTATTACCAGCATTAATGCTTAAAAATGCCGCTAACTTTTTGCAGAATTTTTTAAAATGTCGTCGTTCTTTTACCACATTGGCTACCGCGCTGGTATAATTACCATCAAAAGTGCCGCTAACTTTTTGCGGCATTTTAAAAATGTCGTTGTTCTTTTACCACATTGGCTCTTACCTCACTTGTGAAAATGACGCCAAAAGTTCCGCAAAAAGTGTTATCGATATTTTTAGTGCTTTTCTCGGCTTTTAATTTATGCCGGAAAAAAAAAATATTCATGTAGTGGCGAGGAAAACAAACCTCTCTACCTTGGGTCGGTCGGACTCCCCGGACTGACTGAGATTGGTATAATCTCCCCCGGTCGACTCAACAATTTTGGCACCCCACGGCGTAAAAACTGTGGGAGGTACATCTCTTATACCCTCGCGCCCTCCTGTTAGCGAGTTAATACCTTGTGTGCTCCTACCTGCCCTTGTGTGATTTAATTCTTGCATTTAATTTTGAATGGGATGATGAATTAAATTGATTAAGACCTACGCCCATACACTCACGAGAAGATATTTCATCAACCGACTCACTCGCTTACCAATTGTGTGCTACCCTAGCCATCACTAAATTTAAAATCAATCAACTAGGTAGCTCAATAGGAGACCATTTTTGCGAAGGTGATCACAAAGATTTCCGTGATTTTTTTATGGTCGCGGACTTAATTAAAATTTGAATACCCCTTTCACTTAATTTAAATATAAAAATTGGTTATATGCTAGTTAGGAATTCTCCTTGACTTGTGTGTATCCAATTCCATTCAATTTTTCGATAATCAGTTTTAGTGAGTTCATCAAATTCAGAGAGTCCAAATATTTTTCCCCACTTTTTCTTCTAAACAAAATCTAAAAATATTTTATTCCTTTATTTTACAAAAAACAAAAGCCCAAAAATATTTTCTTTCATTTTTATAAAATAACCAAAAATATTTTCTTTCTTTCATTTTAAAAAAATCCAAAAATATTTTCTTTCCTTTTGAAAAAAATTTTAAAAATTCAAAAATATTTTTTCCCATTATTTTCTTCCAAGTAAATCCAAAAACATTTTCTTCCTTTATTTTTTTTAGAAAAATCCAAAAAAATATTGTCTTTCCTTTTTTAAAAAAATCCAAAAATATTTTTTCCCATTATTTTCTTCTAAAAAATCCAAAAACATTTTCTTACTTTCATTCTCTGAAAATCCCAAAAATATTTCCTTTCTTTATCTAATTATTCTAAAAAAAAAGAGAACATCTAGAAAATAAAAAATAAGGCAATGATCGGTGTTTCTTCACCCTCACCTTTGTCAAATTATCCAACAAGACTGACGATTCAGTCTTGTTTGGGGGTGATTCTCATCACCCAATTTTTCTACCGCCCCGTGCTTTCATAGATCTTATCTTTAGGATGAGATTCCCTTCAGTATGACTGAGGACATTAAACTTAGTGCTACCGGGAGGCAGCCACTGTTTCTTATATGAGTCCCATCCTGTTTGGGGGTGGTGTTTTACATCACCCAATGCTTTACATGCTTTATAAACTTATACACATTTTTTATCTCACTTTTTATTCAGGTTTCTTATTGGTTATATCTGTCCACTTCATTAGCGGTTGATTCTCGTAATCTCTTTCCTCCCTTCTGCTCTCCATTTTAAATATCATTTTACTTAACATCGAGGACGATGTTCCTTTTTGTTTGGGGGTGGGGAATTTTATCAAAATCACACCTCTTTTGAAAACTTTTGACTTTAAACCTGATTTTTAAAATTTCGTTCAGTTTATTTCATCTCACTCATTAATGTGAACTTTCAATCATTCATCTTTTTAAGTCTAGGAATCAAGCTAGAGGATTTATATTTAAAATAGCTTATGTAATACGTAACAAAGCATGTTACACCATGAATTTCTAGACTCAACAAAAATTAGGGGACTTATCACGTCACTGTGGTTTAGAGTTGAAGAGTCCTATAATTATCAAGAGAGCCTTAAGGATTACTAGTGGAGACTTTAGCTTGTGAGATTTTTGCCTTTCACCTTTCAGAGTGTTTTACATAATCTCCGAGTCACAAGTTGATTCAACTTCCTTTGGGTCGACACTTAAATCGTTATATGATCTCATTAATCTTCACTAAATTTTTGGCTTGATCACTGAGAATGACATCACTTTCGAGTTGTAAGAAATATGTGTCTTTAAATTTGTCCCGATCACTAGATTTTCACCCATTCACTTCACCCATTACATTCCCATGCTCTTCCATATTCCCACATAGTTCCCCACATCATCCATATATCATCTCCATTCATATATCATCCATCATTTTGATAAAAAGATTGCTTTCCCAAATGTGAAATGTCTTCAGTGATTAAGAGTATAAAAAAAAAGAAAAAAAAAGAAAAAGAAAAAAAATAGAAAAATATAAAAAAGAAAAGCAAAAGAAAAAAAAAAGAGAGAAAAAGAAGAGAGAGTTTGAAGTGAAGTCTTGTAAAATAAAGACATTTGTACCTAAAATGTATAACTCTTCTATCGTATCCATCATATATTCATCATCTAACCATCATATCACCATCCCATCATATCCTACCTCACCTTATCCCATTTCGTTTTCCCCCTCACCCTTAAACATCCATGTTTTCCCCTAGGTGTTCGGGCAAATCATAGTCAACGTGGTGAATAACTCGACGTTCTCACTATAGTGATTAACATTTCTTTCCTGAGATCAATTTCTTTCTTAATGTACGTTATGTTTTATGTGTGTGAGACGTTTGAACTTGCTTACATTTACTCACCTCCTCACACATAAGAGTGATAAACTAACCCTAATCTCGAGAGTTCGTTTGAGAGAGATATATCCATGAGATTTGAAGTTGAAGTGTTGATTCCGAAGAGTCTATCTGGTAATTACTCTATCATACTCGACCCATTTTGATTGATTTACACTACACACGTTGAGTTCTAGGAAGGATGTGCATTGTGTATTTACTTAGCTAAACTTTTACACGTTCTAGCTTGTATTTCTCAAATTATTCTCTTATGAGGGGTTGTGCGATCATTCTATGTCTCATAAGAGATTGACTACCGTTCAATAAATCTTTGCAAATAAGAATTTTTGGGTAAATTCTCTGCAAACCCTCACGAGACACAACTCGTCCTGTAGGGCAACCTATAGGTTCAAAGTCTTGTTGCACATCCTAAGTGTAATCGCAAGTGCCCCACCAAAGTGGTAAACTTTTGGTTTCTTATCTTTCTTTTTCTCTCTATCTTATTTTTCTCGAGGACTAGCAATGCTCTGTTTGGGGGTGGTGTGATAAGCACCCAAAAGTGTACATTTTATACCCCGAATAGACGATTTTTAGTTGCTAATTCCCGACAATTTGGGTCTTATGCGCCTAAATGTTGAATGTGCAGGCTTGATTGTAGTTGGGGTGTCAAAAGATTATTTCGAGGCAATTTGCACTGAAATGGAGCTAATTACCTTGCCTCGTAACCTCACCAAAGCCTAAACTTGTCCCTAAACCATTACCCCAAGCCCGAGTGTGTTTAGTTTGTGCCTTTTTATTTTTTTTTTATTTTTAGTTTGAGTCGTTTTTATTTTTAGGTTTTATTTCAGATTTATTTAGAATTTTCTAGGTTTTATTTTCTATTTTATTTTTTATTAGTGTACTTTTATTTTATTTTGATTTTTATTAGTTTTTATTTTATTAGGATTAGTTTTTTTAGGATTTCATTTATTTTTAGTTTTTTAGATTTTAGATTTTTTAGGTTTTAGTTATGTTATTTTTAATATAATTTTATTTCTTTTTAGTTTTAATTTTTAATTTGTGTCTTTTATTTATAGATTAGAATTTTAGTTTAGATGATTTTAATTTGTTAGTTTTATTTATTTTTATTTAGTTTTAGTTTAATTTTTAGGTACAAATTAAATACACACACACAAAAACCCTACTTCCATACACACTCATACACAAAAAACTCTACCTCACGCCCACCTATCATATTCTGACACACACACAAATAGTCCCTAACCCTCACCTAACTACTATACACCCTCTCACACACTAACCCGCTCACCTTCATCTTCAACTTCCCACCATCTCTCACTCTCTCTCCTCTCTCTATACCTCCATAACCAAAATAACTCCCGACAACACCCACCTTTTCACTCCTCTTACCCATATCATCCACTATTAACAAAATCAACCAACACCACGTAAACCCCCATAACCATTCCACCAACAACAAGCCTCAAACCCGAAATGACCAAAACCCGGATGGAACCGATCCAACCCGCGACCCACACCCAGGCGCGCCTGCCTAAACCCGCGAGCTTGTCCAACCCAGACCCGCTTCTATCCAAACCTGCAAAACCCCATCTCCGGCGACCTTGAAAACCGGAGCCGACCTACTCCGACCACCACATCCAAGACCCAAAGACCCATTAGTAAAAAAAACTCCTTATCCTCCCTTTGAGCCAACACGATTTCTACAATCTGCCAAAAATAAACCAAAAACCAAAAACAAATCAAATGTCCCACATGTGTTAAATGTCTTTTAAACCCCTTTTCCCAATATACCCTCAACTCAGCCTAACTAACACATCTCCCACATGCACAATTAAAATCCCAAGATACCCTCACCCAAATCAAATTTTTATATCCTCACAACCCACATGCTCCTCTCACCATTTCCATGCACACTTTGGTCAATTACCCAAATTAGCCCCTAGCTTCTTCCACCTATAAATGCAAGACTTGGTGCCATTTTCAAATAGGATCTCAAATTTAGTTTTTAAGCTTTGTGTAATAAAATTCTCTCCACCCCTTTGTGTTGAGTATTTGCATTTTTATCAAATATCTCAATATAGAGGTGTGTAGTGAAATTTATCTCAAGGATAAATTCAACCCCAACATTCTATAATGAATTTATGCATTTTTAGCAATTATTTCAAAATAGATTGATGTAGTTGAATTCATCCCTTATGGGAGGTAAATTCTAATCCATTCCTTTATGTTGAGATTTTTCATTTTTAGCAATTATCTCAATATAAACTAATGATCTAGAATTTATTTCTTTGGATGAGTTCTAATGTATAATTTTATATTGTTAGGATTTGCAATTTTAGCAAATCTCTTTTATTATTTAATTGTCCATTATGAATTCATCCATTATCCATTTTTATTTTTGTTTTGTAGTTTTTATTTTAGATTCAATAACATTAGTGAGGGATTATGATTGAGAGATTCTTTGTGTATAATTGAAGATTCCATTTCAATTCAAGGCTTAAATGGGTTTGATCTCCTCCTCTTTATCACTTTTATTTTAATCCTCACATGCTTTCATTTATTTATCGTTTATTTTTGGATGATGATTATTGAGGTCTAATCTCTCATTTATGGGATGAAATTTTGAAGCCCTCATGAGTCCAATTTTGTTAGTTTACTTATTTGGACAATTTTGTTTATCTCACTTTTCTTAAATTAGATTTTACTTCTTAATTTGTAGTTATAAAAATTTGTATAGTTGGTTAGTTAAAAGAATCCCTTGAAAAATCCATAAAAAAATATAAATAGCAAAAATAGAAAAATAATAATAAAATGCAAATGAATTTACACATATGGCTTCACTTATTTTGTGTTTCACCCTTAGATTTGAATTAATACCTCACTTACCTCTATATTTTAGTTTTGTTCTAATTTTATAGGGTTGTGAAGATTTTTTATGGAAAGAGGAATTGCACAACGAAAAATACAATAGAGACGCAATTTTTTTCTATTTATCATACATAATATGCTTGTCCGTGTCTCATCCCATATATATTGTCGTTCCCCAATAACGATCAATATCTCAATGAATGCTCATATTCTATCTTCTACGTCTATTATTATTTTGGGCATATTCCTGTGGATGACATCACCCTATCTTTTCCATGATATGGGTTGAACGATTCCAATCTTCATTATATAAACGCATACATATAATTCACGGGGATAAAGGAAAATATTAACATTTTCCCATGAGAGACCAAAAGGGTGGGATGGGTGCCTAACACCTTCCCATTCCGTAACTTAGCCCTTGGACCTCCGATTTATTGGTTTCTTATGCATCAGTTTTGACCTTGATGCTGCTCTCTTGAAGTGGCATCATGTTCTTTTGCCCATTTTGAGCAAAATAGGTTGGTGACTCCACCTCTTTACATTCACTCCACACCGACGATGGCCGAAACACCTTTTTGAGGAAAATGGTGTGAGACCGCGCAGTTCTTCCTCGAGGGATACTCCTCCTTCCCCCAGGAACGAATGCCATGCCGCCTGGGATGGCCACAGTGGCGACTCTGCTGGGGATAATTTTTAAGAGAGTTGACTCTGTTTACATGGGTGTTTTATTTTCTTGTATATCCCCCTATTTGCATGTTCCCCTTTATTATTCATATGTACCTCATCCTTATACTACTATTCACACACTTGTTGAAGATTCTCCATGTACACTTCACACCATGTACACCTAGGATCACGTATATCCGCATGTTGGACACCTCACTTAGAAATCCATGCTCAAGTGTCATCAACACACACCTCCACTTGTATATATCCATGCTCAATTATCACACACTCACTTCTAGATAGTTACACACCACTCACACATCACTTATCCATGTTTAGTATAGCTTTACTATTGCTACTTGTACCTTGCTCCCTGTTTGTCATGACCAAGAAAAAGATACTCTCTCCATAAGATACTAATTATTGAGTCATGCATGATTCACACGACATCACCAAAGAGCATTGTTATTGACCCAAATTTTGTCCCGTAACTAGGGAGTCACTTCATGATGGGCGTTAGTCCGACAGGTCACAGTTAACCTAAGCGATATTACTCTCACCTTCCATTTGCCAAGTAACTTCGACGTATATCTAACGGTTACCCTGCATCGTAGCACTTGACTGAAGTCATGATGGCAGGTACATCGCATGGAACTCATTCACGTACATCTAGTATATCGAATTCTCTCTCCCGCGTAAGGTCCCCATGAGGTATATAGTGAGGCAATTCATGTACACTCAAATATATGAAATGGATTGTCCACACGTACCGATCGCCCTCAAAAGCAAGACGTATATCATGGAAGTCACGCCAAAGGGGGAACCCTTTCCAAATAACACAACCAACTACATATCCACATATAGGTGTCAAACCTAAGACTAGGGCTGACAATTTTTGACACGATAACCCGTTTATAGTAATAACCCGAACAAGAGACGATTAGCTCGTATAGATTTAAGATTACCAAAAACTTATAATAAAATCAAAATCATCACGACTCGAAAATGACACGACTAACCCGAATCGCCACCCCTACTTAGGACACACATGTTAGATTGTCGGTTTCGACCCGAAACTCTGCCAAAATTTTGGATCAACCTGCCGCTTAAATTTTCGTACAATTTTTAAAATGGGACCCTTCCCATAAGCCTGGTGATAAGTCCAACCTTAGCTTTACAAATGTTATAAACCCAATTTTTTCAGGCTCGGGTCCCGTATGGCGTTTCATTTTACATTTAAGTAAACTTAATACAAGTGAGAACTTAATAAACACAATAATCATGCTGAGACCCTTCTCTAGTCGTTTCCTCTCTGTTTTTCTCGAAAAGTGACCAAAAAAACATTTTCATCCTCATCTTTTCCAAAAATGTCAAAAATATTTTTCTCCCTTTCCAAAAAAAATAGCAAATTTCCCTTTTTCTTTTCCGAAAATAAATTCCAAGTTTTCTCCTTCTCAGGTCGGTCACATACCCTTAGCGTAGATCCCTATTGGCTTCAGTCTTCAGTCGAACTGCCCCGAAGTTCTGTTAGTCCATTTAATTCCTTCGAGTCAGAGATTCACACACCTTCCATGGAGAACACGGATCAAGTGTCGAATGTACAACCGGATTTGTTGACGGTTCTGGCTTAAGTCACTGCCAAAATTAATAAACTTCAAATCGAGGTTCATGAGATGCAAAGAAATCGGGTCCCGGTACCCAGAGATCCTGAGGTCATTTTTCCTCACGCTATGGGTTCGCCAGCACCCGAGCCTATCTGGGTTCCTGAATAATACCATCATGCTCCACGTGCTCTTTATGCTAATGGGCCGCCACCAGCCCAACTTCATATGCCAAACCTTGCCTAGGTCGGGGCTAATTTACCTGTAACAATTGATCCCAAAGAAGAACAATTGAATAAGGTCAAAGAAGACCTCAAGATGTTGACCAAGAAATTTTACCAGGTCAGAATCTATGGGAAATACATGGACTACACCCACATGTCTCCCTATCCTAAAGCCAGGTTACCAGAAAAATTCAAGATGCCCAATATCGAGAAGTTTGTAGGCAGTGGACCCCTGATCGTTTATCACCGTAGCTATTATCGAGCCATGAATCTCCTAGGGGATTTCAAAGAAATAATGGCTCAGATGTTCCCGTAAAATCTTAAAGATAGCTCCCTCCGATGGTTCCTATCCCTTGAAGAATTCAGAATCTATAGTTGTCAAGACATTGCCCGTGAGTTCATATTATAACACAAGTACAACGAGTAGCTATAGGTTACCCGTCGTGACTTAGAGTTACTTAAACAGAACCCTGGGGAATCAGTCAGTAACTTCATAGCAATATGGAGAGAAGAAGTAGCTACCATGGTCAATCGGCCTTCTGAAGAAGAACAAGTCAGCATTGTGAAGAAGAACTTCCTACCCCATGTTTGAGCAATAATGGGAGGACAATACTACACTCATTTTCGAGACCTTTGAGAAGCTGGAGTAGAAATTAAAGAAGGTCATACCAAGAAAGAATTTGAACCGAAGAAAACCTTTAGATAGTTTGATACTAGAAAGTTTAAAAATCCTACTAGTACCACAGTCTCTACTATCAACATCTCTCAGCTTGCCTCTTCGTGGGCACCAAAAAGTCGCCCAAACCCAATCCGAAAGGAATATACCGAGCTTCACGCTCCTCTCTCCAAAGTCTACCAGGATCTCTTAAATCAAAACCTAATCAAACCCTTATACCCTCATCCATTAGAAAATCCTCTATAAAAAAACTTCAAACTTAATGCCCATTGTGACTTTCACTACCACTGACCAATGTTTCCATCTTTGAAACACAACCCAAAGCCTGATTGATTGGGGTATCATCACCCCACCAGCTAATCCTTAATAAAACACTGCCCATAATCTGATCTCGAATCATGCAAACGCCATCTTCCTAAAAAAACTCATAACTTAACCCATCTACCCAAATTATGCCAAGTAAATCACCAGTCATACCCATATACTCTCCTAAACCTCTCCAAACATGCCGATATTTCCTCTTACACCGTACCATCCTTGTCGATCAAACCTTATCACTCCTCAATAATCATGCACCATTGTACATACCCTTTTTGAAGATAAAGGTATGGAATTATCAAAAGTAATGAACCAACTCCTAGAGTTCGGCCTGAAATGGCCCTCCTAGATGACCATCGACTATCAGAGATTCAGTGGGTTGTTCTTAAAATCTCAAAAATGGTCTCGAGAGTTAGACAACTGGGTAGTGCCAGCCGAAGAGGTCAGTCTCGATGACATGTTCCAGATCATGGTAGATTTATTTCAACAGACTGATGATATTTGTAGCATATCCGAGATCCTCGACGCTTTAAAATTACAAGGTCACCTGGTCCCTTCAGTCCTGCATTTCCCTACCCAATGGGAAGAGTTATACGAAGAGGCCATAGAAGTTATATAGTGTATTGACTTTACATGGAAAGAAAATATTATTACCACCAAAAGGGGGGATGATTCTGAGGATTCAGATGAAGATCCAGATTCAAGAAAGACTAGTTTGATAGCTAACCTATGTGGGGTGATATCATTCGAAGAGCTTCTAGGAGAGATCAATCGAGTAGCTGAAAAACCTGATAGCGATGAAGAAACAAGGTTTCTATTTTTTCCCTCTTCCTTGAACCGCATGACTAGGTGAGGGAGACATTACCAGAACTCAAACTTACAACCATCAACAAGTGATAAAGTGAAAGGTGTTGAGAATATCCCTATGCCAGGAGTGACTCTTGATGAAAGTAAGGTTCTTGATCAACTAAAGAAAACTCAAACTAACATCACTTTATGGGGACTTTTTATGTATTCCCAACTTCACCGAAATGCCCTAATCTAGCTACTCACAAGACCCACAGTTCCTCCCCAACCACACTAGAAGAAGTATTGAACCTAGTTAGATCCTTGACCTCTACTCAAATGCTCTCCTTTTCTGAAGAGGAAATCCCTAAGACTAGTCCCAACCATAATCATGCTCTTAATATTTCTGTTGAAGTCATAGGGAAAACTGTTCCTCTCTCTCTCTCTCGTCGATAATGGATCAGCTCTGAATGTGTGCCCACTAAGAACTCTAAATTATTTGGGATTGAAAGTGAGCGACCTTGCCCCAACCTCTGCTGCTGTGCGTGCCTACGACATCACCCTCCATGAAGTAATGGGATCTATCAAGCTTGCAATAGGGGTTGGCCCTATAAATCTTGTTATAGAATTCCAAGTCATTGACATCCCAGCCTATTTCAATCTACTGCTTAAATAACCATGGATCCACAACATCAAAGGGATGTCTTCTTCCATTCATCAGAAATTGAAATTCTTTGCCAATGGATAATTCATCACCATCTTGGGAGACAGTGACAACACCGAGAATTCAAGCACCAGTAATCCAGTACTTGAGATACAAGACAGGGTGAACTATATGTTGCTAGCAGGGTTCCAAGTCTAACAACTTCTACTCCCAGTAGGGGATGACTTCAAGGATAGGGTTTGTTCAGAATATGATCCCCATGGAAATGTCAATGTAATCCAAATGTTCAAGAACATGCACTTCATGTTCGGACCGGGGATAAGGCAAAGACAACAAAGGATAACTAAACCTATTATGTTGAAGGAAGCTTTTCCTCCCCGTGGCTTGGGCTATCAACCATCAGAAGAAGAACTCAGATTGATCCCTCATCCTAGACTGAAGAGAAAATTAGAATGAACTAGAACTATCCCGAAAGATTCCCTAAATGGAAGATTCATTAGAGAGGGTGAGGATTTCCCCTTCTAGGATTTACATGAACCTTGGTATGACCCTATAGACAAGAAGATGAAACAAGGAATGTACATCTTTTTTCAAGGCAGCTACACGAGGGCCGATAGTTCCCAAAATTTTGTATTACCACTCACTGAGGAGACCATAGTTGATATCAGGGATTCTGAGGACATCGACTCCGAGGACTCTTTAAACTTATGATACTGGGGCTGACACTCTGCAGGATCCACTCAGCGACTACATCATATGATCCATCCTACCTCATTAAAGATGCCAATATACCTCTTCTCAATTGGCATGCTACACCTGTGCCACCTATTAATATTCAACCTAACACTGATGTTTATCCCCTTTCCCCTTTAGTTGTTTCCTCTCATTCTGATGTAATCGAAACCTCCTTTGATGAGGTTCTCAATGCTGTTTTTCCTATCAATGAAATAAATGAAGATTGTGAGTATTTTTCCATGCCTTACATTAATTGCCTTGATTCAAATCAAACTCTCGATGATGACGACTTTACAAATGAACAATTCTTAACTGATATAAATAAGGTTAATAACAAATAACATAACCGCGTTCAAGTTAATGAAGATAAAACTGTTGTTATTAATCTCACTTCTAGTAGCTAAATACGCGAGATTAGGATATGGGCTACCCTTGATGATCATGAGCGCGTGCAACTCGAAGAACTACTGAAGGAGTTCATGGATGTCTTTCATGGTCCTACGATGATATTTCGGTATTGACCTTGCGAGAGCACAACATGAGATTCCAACTCTCCTAAAATGTAAACCAGTCAAGCAGAAGTTGCGAAAGCTCTGCACTGAATGGTCACGCGAAATGAAAGAAGAAGTAGTTAAGAAACTGAATGTGGGCTTCATTCTTGTGATTGAGTATCCCACATGGCTAGCCAATATTGTACCTGTGCCAAAATTAGGAGGGAAGGTTCACATGTGTGTCGATTATCGAGACTTGAATAAGGCCTCTCTGAAGGATGATTACCCACTACCCAACATCGATATGATTGTGGAAAACACAGCCAACCATGCTCTCAAGTCATTCATCGACGGGTTTATAGGATATAATCATATCAAGATGCACCCTCATAGTTTAGAGAAAACCGCATTCATCACCCATTGGGGAAACTTTTCTACACTATCATGCCATTTGGTCTAAAAAAATGCAGGGGCTACCTATCAAAGGGCTGCCACAACCTTTCTGCATGATCTGATACACAAGGAAGTCGAAGTCTATGTACATGACATGATTATTAATTCCAAGACTAGAGAAGGTCATATTCCCTCTATTCAAAAATTCTTTGAACGACCGCGACTGTACCAAATGCGGCTTAACCCATAGAAATGTGTCTTCGACATTACCAAAGGAAAAATCTTGGGATTCATGGTCAGTGAGAAAGGGATAGAAGCATATCCTTCTATGCTGAAAGCCATACTTGAGATGACACCTCCCCAAATGGAGAAAAAAGTCTGAGGATTCCATAGAAAATCACAGTACATCAATCGATTCATCATCTAATTAACTTCTATCTGTGAACCCATCTTCAAACTTCTATTTTTGGAATAAAGCTTACCAAAAAGCCTTCGAACGAATTAAGAAATACCTAACACGACCTCCGGTGCTCATGCCTCTACAACTTGGTCTTCCCTTACTCTTATACCTAATCGTGAACGATACGACATTCGGGGCTCTGCTAACTGCACCTCTTTGGAAAAAGCATGTGCCGCTCTTGTCTGGGTTACCCAAAAGTTACGGTATTACATGCTCGTCATCCCCATCAGACTCATATCCTGAATGGATCCCATCAAGTACCTACTCGAGAAATGCACCCTATCCAGCTGAATGGTCCAGTGTTTGATGCTTTTAGCCGAGTTTGATATCATCTATATCACATAAAAATCCATGAAGGGAAGATCCATCTATGACTACCTTGCTAACTACCCTATGGCAGAATCCAATGTCTTGATTTTTGAATTCCCAGACGAGAATATCCTTCTTATTACCCCTGATGACTCCCACACTCCCATTGACATCAAATTGAATTTCCCTTGCATTAAAACATGACTAAATACGAGGCATGCATGGTAGGCCTCAAAGTTACCCCAAGAAAGGATTTCAATACCTTTATGTCTACGAGGATTCAACCGTCATCATCGGTCAAGTACTCAGGAAATGGAAAGTCAGGGATGAGAAACTCTTACCCTTCCATGCCAACCTTGAAGAAATAGCTTCCCAATTATAAGAAATTACCTTACACTACCTGCCCCGAGCAAAAAACAACATGGATGACGCCCTTTCCACCTCATCCTCCATGATTGACATGCCCAAAGGAATAACCATGGCCCCTTTCCTTGTCCAAAAACAAGACAAACCAACCCACTACTACCACATCCAGTTCAACACGGAGGAAAAAGATGAAAAAGCCAACTGTTGGTACTATGATATTTGGTGCCTCCTCAAACACGGTAGGCATCCCTAAGGAGCTAACAAGAAGGACCGAATAACTTTCTACAGACTAACCACCCAATACATTATCTGTGATAAAGCACTGTTTAAGAGAAACATAGATGGAACCCATTTGCACTGCATCGCAAGGGCTGACATTGAAGAAATGATGCAGAAAATCCACAATGGGGAATGCGGACCCCACATGAACAGCCATATGCTCGCCAAAAATATCATTCGACAGGGGTACTACTAGACTACCATGGTGTAGGACTGCATAGTCTATGTTCGAAGATGTCTCAAATGCCAACAGTTATCCAACCTATAACACTTGCCTCCGTGAGAATTATACAACATGACCTCTCCCTGGCCGTTTTCCACATGGGGCATCGACATCATAGGGAACGTTATACTGAAGGAATACAATGGGCATGAGTTCATTCTAGTCTTTATTGACTACTTCACTAAATGGGTCGAAGCCGAGTCATACACAATTATGAATTCTAAGAAAGTGGACAAATTCATTAAGAAAAACATCATCTTACGATATAGGGTCCCACATGAGCTGGTATCAGATAATGGGTTACATTTTAAGGTGGGGGTTATGGAAGTGGTCAACGAGTATGGAATTCAGAGACACAAATACTCTCCATACTGACCTCAAACCAACGGAGTGGTCGAGGTAAACAATAAGAATATCAAACCTATCATCAGCAAGATGATCAAGAGTTATCATCATTGGGCCGACATGATTCTTTACATCATATAGGGATACCGAACTTCAGTTTGAACTTCTACTGGGGCTACCCCTTACTCTCTAGTCTACGACATGGAAGCTGTCCAACCCATGGAGCTGGAAATACCCTCGTTGCGCGTCATGCTTAAAAGCAAAGTCAACAAGGAAGACTAGCACCAAATTTGTCTTGACGAGCTGTCCCTCTTGGACAAGGAAAGATTGAAAGCTCTATATCACACACAAGGGTACCATCTTTGTATAATACGATACTTTAAAAGAGAGTTAAAGATTGCGGTGTCCAAGAAGGGGACTTAGCCCTCAAAGAAATAATAGAGTCCATCTGGGACCCTAGAGGGAAGTTCAAGCCAAATTTGAGCGGCCCCTACATCGTGAAAAAGATCTTGTTGGGCATCGTCGTTGTGCTCGTTGACCTCGACGGATAAGAAATGGTGCATCTAGTCAACTTGGATCATCTAAAAAATTTCTACTCCTAGTCCGAAATCTCGGCGCGTTGTGACTCTTATCATTTCCCTTCTATTCTAAAAAAATATCTTTTCTTTTCCCCTACCCAGAACTACGTGGGCATGATCCTTTAAAAACATTTTCAAAAATGAATTTCCAAATTTCTCAAAACCCTTAGAGGTACGTTGGCAGCTCATTTGCTACACATGAGCGCGGTTCCCCCTTCTTTTTCACACAATGCTATCATTTTCTAATCCCCGAGAATGACAGTTCATTTTAACATATACATGAACAAAAGGATTGTGTATGCCTTAGCGATTGGTATGGATAATTCAAAATGAAAAAGTCATCAAGAGGCACAAATAGATGATAAAAAACTTATTTATTTCATTATCTGAAATTTTCGTACAATTACATTGGCGTAAGGAGTCAAACGAGTTCCCTTGCCCGCACTACACCTACTAAAAAACCCAGATAATAACAAGCCCCCTACTCCTGAAAATCACCCTCCAATTATTCCCATAAAGTATAAAACCACACCTATTACAAAAAATCTTCCCAAAGCCATACCCGCAGCTACCAGAGGAACCAACACCATTATCACCTACATCCTGGGCCCCCCAAACCTCCCCTGCCTGAATGGAGTATCGCAAACTCTCTATAGAGAGATAAGTCTGGACTATCTTGGGGAAGACCATAACGCCTCCCTCCATGGTGTCAGATATGGAAAACAACCTTTGGCTAGTCTCCACAGCCAGCATCTTGGCCACTACCTTCTTCCACAACCACTTCATGTAGTCCTCGGAGACATGCCAGACTCACCCAGTAGACTGAGAAGGATGGGTCGATGGACGAAGATTCTCCCATAGAGAAACAAGCCGCATGCGCATACGCTCTATAAGGTCCTCCACAGGAAAAACGTTTGGTGTCCGCGATGGCACGATTTGCTCCTAACCAAATTGGCGCAGCCGCCACCAGGGAAAGTAGAAAGAGGTCTGCATGAGGCCTACTAACCATACATGTTGGTACTCCCCGAGTTCTAAAATGGGCAGTAGCTCCCCCCCCCCACCAAAGCATAGACCAGCGTAAACCTCGAGCCCCATACTCTACAAACTAGTTCCCCCCAACTCTCAATGTCCATGCCTGCACTAATGAAATAGCACGAGAATAAATTTGGCACCACCGGTAAGGGATACTCAGGTGGAACCACCTTACGGAATCTCTCAGACAACCACATAAACAACATCACGAGGCTCCCTCTCAGAAAGTCAAAATGACCCTCTCGCCAAGCATCCAGGCAATTCTATGTCTCCGCCAGTATCACCATCGCATGATTGAGACTGTATGACATCCATGAAATGATAGTAGACAATTGGGGGTCCACCACATCTCCCCAGTCACCAACAGAACTTTTGAAATAATGCCTAGGATGACTACCTCGGCATATCCAGCATCACCCACATCCTGCAAATGCATGGACTGCAACACTGTTGGAAGGGAAATCATTCCCCCCTTAACTAATGGCCTGGCTGCCGAAGGCGAGATATGAAGATGCCCAGCCAGTAATTCCTTAAGAGAATGGGAAAACTCAGGCAGAGCCGCAACAACGCTAGGATTTATCCCCAGCATGGCAAAAAAATCCTCGTAGGTAGAACAAATCTCATCCAACCCGAAGTGAAGGACATGATCCTCGGGATACCAAAACTCGACAGCCGCCATCAACATGTTCCACTCAATGGACCGGTTACGCCACAAAGAGACTTTTCGCATGTGAAAGGAGTCATAATCGACATTATAAGAACACATTGCTTCCAAGGCTTCGAGGTAGTTGGTGAACTTAATGCTACCAGGGAGAGCCATCTTGCAAAACCAATAAGTAATAAGCAAGAAAGAATGTGAAAGAGAAATAAGATGAAAGTGTGAGGAGGAAAGCCCCATTCACACCCCTATTTATAGTTGGAAACTCTCAATCAAGGACAAGAAACCCTGCAAAAATCAGAATAAAACTTACCCCACCAAGTACCAAGAAATTGAAGAAAGTGCAATTAAATCCATGGATTGATTGAACTGGACTGATATGCCGATAGGCAGGACAGGTGTCATGCCAGTCGGCATGTATGAACTTTAAATAGTCCTCAAGTCCACAGTACTACAGACAACTTTAGCAGCCAAAGTTAGGATTATTAGCAGGAAATGGTAGATTAGGGTAATCATATGAGTATTAGTATTAATACTATATTAGAAAAAATTAAAAAATTAGAAGATAATCAAGACTATATAAAAGACCAATTAGATCATATAAATACTCGAACACATAATATAAATTTCGAATTAGAAAAACTCACTAAGTTTTTATACGAACAATAAACACCAGAAATAAATGGATTAATAGAAAAATTTTAAAAACTTAAAACAGACACTAAAATAGTTAAAACAAAACTAAACTTATTTTATTTAAAAGATGACATCCACATCTACAAACAAAAATAAAGAAATATATAGAATAGAAAATTTATATAATAACGAAGAAGATACTAAAAAATACATAGAAAAAGGTATCCAAAAAACTAAAGGACAACAGTTATATAAAAAGAATATGTTAGAATTCACTAATAAAATATATAATCACACTAGCCAAAGAAAAATACCAGCCGTCAATAGTGAAGTAATTCTAGATCTAATTACTGACGAATCAGCAAAAGAATTAACTAAAATAAATTTAGAATTTATGCACTTCGGAGTAATAGTTATAGGACTAGTAGGATTAACTAGGTTAGAAGCAAGAATTAAAGTTCTAGTATATATATATGACGATAGATGGAATAATCATAAACGAGCACAAATATCTGGCATAGAAATAGATTTAGCAACCCTATTTTAGGAAAATTCCCTTTTTCCTCTTTTGTCAAAATAAAAAAACCAATAAGAATAATTTTTTTATCTTAAGGGAATTCCGGATTTACTTTATACTCATGCTTTTACTAATTCCATTTTAAATAAAATCGTTCTCAAATCAATTTTCGAAATTCTTTTTACGGTCTCAGCAGCAAAATAAAAAGAGCATGTGCATTAATCACTATATCAAAGAAAATTAAAAAAAAAACTTCATTCTTCATTTGCATATATTTTTTTGTCTTACATTAACATTTTGCAGGGAAAGAAAAAGCAGAAAAACAACGGGACTCATCCCGAACCCAATCTCTCTCTCTCTCTCTCTCTCTCTTTGTTTTCTCTCTTCTCTCTCTCTCTCTTTAAGATCCCCCATCCCTACGGTGCGGCCTCTTCCCCCTGCGGCGAGACGATGTGCCTCCACTTCCAGAGCCAGACCCTTCCCCAGACGAGGCAGATGGCACCAAGCAAAAAGGGATCGAAACCGCCTCACGAATATTGGCAGTCATTGAAGATATCTAGTCCCTGATGTCCTTTAGCCAGGTGGTCGAAACACTGCTATCCTGCGAGGAAGAATGGAAAAGATCAAACTAGTCAAGCATAAATAAAAAGAAAGAAATCAAGGAAATCAAAAAAGTCATACAACATGCCTAAGGACCTCCTCCGTCAAACCCAACTCCTCCAGGTCCATCGCATGAGGACGTTGCTGTAAACACACCGACCCAACATCATCTTGACGAAGGCTGTATCTAGGAGAATGCAGCCGCATAAAAAAGGTCTTGATGTCGTCGCTGCCACCACTAACATAGCCGCACCACTTGCACTATAAGAGGACCCCGCCTGCTGACTCGATATCTCCCTAGGGAGAGGTATCACATCATATATACTAAGTGGAATTAGACAACTCGATATGAAGTCTAGATAGTCGTACATCACTACTATGTCAATGTACAGAGAGTATAGCTCTCCCATCATCGCAGCCACCCGACCATTATCAGACATCTCCCGCACACGCCTTATGAACATTGGGGGCCTCACTGGCGGCACCGCAACCTCATCCTCCATAATCTGCTGGATTACCCTCTCCCTAAGATACCAGGAGTAATCAAAATCATGCGTCATCAAGCGTTGCATTTGCGCATGTCCCCCAGTCACCCCGATAAGCTAGATATCCATCTCCCAGGGATAAAAGGTCACCTGAAAATCCCCATCAAAAGCGAAGGATCAGTGTCAATAAAAGATCAAAAAAGGAAAAGAATAGTCTTAAAGACAAAAGAATGCTTACCCGCTTTCTCGTCAGGCCATTCAAGACCTGACACACTGTCTCCAGAGAAAGAATCTTCTTCAACTATCGGTTGGATCTCCACTACAGGAACATTCCTTAGAAGTCCCCAATGGCATCATCCTTTAAAGAAATAAGTTGGGTATTCAACCCAATCACTTTATAGAACCACGCCTGCGAAGGACAAGGATCAGCATTCACAAAATAAAAAATAAGTACATGAATGGAAAATGCGAATGCATAAAGGAAAATGCGCAAAATAAAGAATACCTCCAGAGTGAAATTCAGCCGAAAGCACCAACTGAATGCATTTAGATAATAATAAAGGGTTGCTAAAGTCAGGCTCCCCCAATCATAGAAGCGAATGTTCGAAGACACCCTCAGAAAAGGCAAAAACCACAAGTGGATGAAGTCGACACTGGTCGCCACCAGAAAACCTCCCAACACAAATAAGATAAAAAAAGCGGGCCATCTGACGCACCTGCTGTCCATCATGCTCATCAACCCTCCTCCTCAGCAAAAGCTCGCTCAAAGAAGACAAGCAAAGGGAATATATAGAAACCACCCTCTCCACATCATCTAAAGTCGCTGTCACCCTCAACGTCCTATCCACCTCAATCTGGATACCCTCGCAGTCTAGCCCTAGCAAGTACTAAACATCAATGGGAGTCACTGTCATCTCCCCGAAGCCAAAATGGAAGGTGTGGGTAATGTCCCACCACCTCTCTCCCAAAGCACATAAAACCTTAGTGGGGCGGGGCATCTCATCTAAAGAAGACGCCAGCCTCCCGAAACTAGCAGATGACACCATGTAGTGCACCACAGCAGGAAGGTTCTACCAAACAACCTTGAGCCCTGTCATACCATGGGAATGAATAGTCAATATGGAGACGTCAAACTATCAAGAAATGAAGAAAATACTTGTCAAATTCAAGAAATAAGGCAAACCCATCAAGAAAAGAATAAAGGAATACCAAGAGTCATGCAATACTTATGTAGCCACTAGGGTTCAGCACCCTAGTAGAGCGATGATGCGAGAGCTCACGTAGAAGAGTTTGATCATCTGCCACTGGCTCAAATGAGTCAAAAGAGTTCTCGCTAACCAATGCGAGGGGCACCCTAGCCCTAGACTCTAACTGTGCCCCATCATCGGCATTAAGCCTTGCCATATGGGTTGCACTGCTTGATAAGTCAGCCATTTCGAACGCTAGGACGATTTGCAGAGGATTATAGAAGAAAAAAAGAAGTCAGAAAGTTGTGCAAAATGAGGAGAACCCACCCCCTTTTTATAGAAGGCTAAGGGTTATGTCGATCGAAAGTCCCCCCCACCTACCGATAGGCACTGATCCGTTCACCTGCTCGAGGTACCCTAAAAGACCGTGCCAATGCCAATTGGCACACCTCCATCCATGCCATCCAGCACACCCTCTAAAATTTAGTATAAAAAGTAGAAAAAATACCAAAAAATCCCAAAAAAATCCTAAAATTGCCAAATCCATTCTAACACCTTGTTCACCAAGGAAACCATTTTTTACACCCCAGCGGTATTCCATAGAATCATTCTCCACAACAATGTCTCTGAAGGACACTCTAATTTTTTTTCCCAACTACAATCCTCAGATCATTCACTATTCTCGGGAGGAACCTAAAATCCAATCCTCATCCGTAGTGGAGTCTCCAAATTTCTCGAAGGAAATTTACACCTCTCTTAGGTCATAATTGATCTTGGTCTTGGATCGTCATATCAGTTAGGTCATAATTGACCTTGGTCTTGGATCTTCACCTCAATTAGGTTAGAATTGACCTCTGTCCTCGATCGTCACATATTTTAGGTCAGAATTGACCTCGGTCTTGGATAGTCATATCAGTTAGTTTAGAATTAACCTCGATCCTCGATCCTTACCTTTTTTAGGTCTGAATTGACCTCGGTCATAGATCGTCACCTCAGTTAGTTCAGAATTGACCTCAGTCCTCTGTCGTCACCTCCTTTAGGTCAGAATTGACCTTTGCCTTGAATCGCCACCTCTGTTAGGTCAAAATTGACCTCGGTCCTTGGTCATCACCTCAGTTAGGTCATAATTGACCTCGGTTCTTAGTCGGCACCTCTTTTGGGTCAGAATTGACCTCATTCTTGGATCATCACCTCCTTTAGGTCATAATTGACCTCGGGATTGGATCGTCACCTCAGTTAGGTCAGAATTCACCTTGTTGTTGGATCGTCACCTCAGTTAAGTCAGAATTGACCTCGGTCCTCGGTCGTCACCTCTTTTAGGTCATAATTGACCTTGGTCTTTGATCGTCACCTCTGTCAGGTCAGAATTGAACTTGGTCCTTAGTCGTCACCTCAGTTAGGTCATAATTGACCTCGGTCCTTGATCGTTACCTCCTTTAGGTTAGAATTGACCTCGATCTTTGATCGTCACCTCAATTAGGTCATAATTGACCTCGGTCCTCGGTAGTCACGTCTTTTAGGTCACAATTGACCTTGATCTTGTATCGTCACCTCAGTTAGGTCAGAATTGACCTTGATCCTCGATCTTCACCTCCTTTAGGTCAAAATTGACATCGGTCTTGGATCGTCATCTTAGTTAGGTCAGAATTGATCTCACCTCTCGATCGTCACCTCAGTTAGGTCAGAATTGACCCCATTCCTCAATCCTAAACTCTTTTAAGTTAGAATTTACCCCGACCCTCACAATCGGTCATCTGCATCCCTTAGGTCTGTAGAACTGACCTCCCTCCATCATGTGGTGTCTATTCGATGAGCATTACTTGTTCCAAGCTCACCCATCGAGGGGATCTAGAGACATCACATTCTAGGACCCCCTGAGTCTCTCTTTAGACCCTTATCACTCTCCCTTTCCACCACAAACCTAGGTTGCACTCCGAGTGTCGATCTAGAGGTCATCAGGCGCCCTTGGGCCCCATGTGACTCTGGTCAACTCTATATTCGGAGAAAAATCTCTTTGAATCTTTGAAGGGCTCCAAATACCCTTTCCAAAAATCCTGCTCATGCATGAATCGACATAATGGTTCGGAAGAACTGACCATTTCACTACCGAAAATCGATTCAGAGGAAATCGGGTGCTCCCGAGTTGACCCCTATCAACTTCACCATCAGAGTGAAATCTCTTTGAATATTTTAAGGGAACTGAAACCCCTTTCCAATGGTCCACCCTGTGCATGAATCAGTATAACTGTTTGAACAAATGATCAGTTTTCACCCAAAAATCGATTAGGAGGCCACCAGGTGCTCCCGGACTTCGTTTGACTAAAGTCAATTCTTCATCTTGAATGAGACTGAATGAACCTCAGAAGGGCACTGAATACCGTTTCTAACAATCCACCCCATGTGCGATTCTGACCGATAATACAGACGAATGATCCGTTTTACTCTAAGAGGTCACCGAGAGCTTTTGGGCCCTGTTTTACCAAGGAAAACTTTCTAAACCCAGGGAAACTCTTTCGAATGTCAAAGTACATCTCCTAACATTTCCAATGGTTCACCCCGTGCACAATTCTGACTTACAATATGGACAAATGATTCGTTTGCATCCGGTAATCTCCCGTCCAAAGGACCAGAGTGTGTTTCTGAGCCACATTTGACCCAAAGTCAACTACCCTACCCAGGAGTGGTCCCAAGTAATCTCTAAGGCCTCTGAAATTCCTTTCTAATAGTACTCCCCGTGCAAAGTTCATATCAACATTTTGTGCACTGCGATCATTTTTTCCAAAAAAGTCCGCACGAGACTGCCAATTGGCAGGTCCTGAACCCTGCCTATCGGCACAATGTCAAGGGTGATCTTCTGATAGGGACACCCTAGGGTAGGCCGGTCAACACCCCTCTTTTCCCTTATAAACAAGGGTCATGAACTCACTCCCAAGACACAGAAAATCCATCAGCATCAGTGATCTCAGCAACATTCTCTCGAAATTAGTGAAGTTCCATATGAGAAATTCAATTCAAGCCTAAATACCCATCCTTTTCACACCCAATTTGGAAAATATCTTTCTCTCTCATCAACATTCAAGGGAGTTCATCCAAGATTCAAGCTCAAGCTCCAAGGAAGGTCTAATTCCTTCTCCCTCTCTTTTAATTTCTTATTTTTTTCATAAATTCATTTAGATTCATAATCTAGTTTCATTCATACACATTAAGATCTACACTTTTATTAGTATATTGCACATGCTTTATTTTCCATAAAAAACACAAAAACAAATAAAAGAGGTTTACACTTGTAAATTTCGAACGAAACTATCCATCACACTTTTTTTTTCAAAACCAAAAATACATTTTCTACACGTACACACATAATAAAATTCCATTCGAATCTATGGGATAAACCCCACCCCTATTCTACATTCAAACTACGTGGACTTTTATGACTTTATAGGCTACATAGGCATCTCGAATTAAAATCCGAGAATCGAGTCCAATTTTCCAATTTCCAACTTATCTTATTTTCCAAATTTCTCAAAATCCCTCATTTTCATAATTATCATGCATACATATATATAGTATGCTTGTTCGCGGCTCATCCAACATATATTGGTGTTCCCCAATAACGATCAATATCTCGATGAACACTCATATTATATCTTCTACATTTATTATTATTTTGGGAATATTCCTGTGGATGACCTCACCCTATCTTTTCCATGATATGGGTCGAACGATTCCAATCTCCATTATATAAACACATACACACAATTCACGGGGATAAAGAAAAATATTAACATTTGCCCATGAGAGACCTAAAGGGAGGAATGGGTGCCAAACACCTTCCCATTACGTAACTTTGCCCCCGGACCTCCGATCTTTTGGTTTCGTATGCATCAGTTTTGTCCTTGATGTCGCTCTCTCGAAGTGGAAACATGTTATTTTTCCTGTTTTGAGCAAATAAGGTTGGCGACTCCACCTCTTTACATTCACCCCACACTGATGATGGACAAAACACCTTTTCGAGGAGAAGGGTGTAAGACCGCGATGCATTTCTTCCTCGAGGGATCCTCCTCCCCCCAAGAACGAACGTCGCGTCGCCCAGGATGGCCACACTTTGTTGTTAACTTTCTTTCTTTGTTAACTGGGTTTACGTGCTTTCATTTAGTTAATGTCATTTAACATTCTTTGTAGGTAACGTAATCTAGGTTGAGATTTGTTAAACTCACATGGGTTAATTAGTTGCTTTGCTATGGTACGATGGGTCTAGGGTAGTTTTAATGAGTTAATTGTTCCTTGTGTCACACTTGGGAGATTTAATAGGGTATATCACTTATGCTTCCTGTTTACAACCTTTCATGTGTAATTCTGAGAATATTCGTTGACACCAAACTCAAATTAAACTTTTATGAAAATTTTGAGGGTGAGAACTCTAGGTTTAATTAATTGTCCAAATGTGATTAATCTTCTTAGCGCTTTTATGTTCACGTAACCATTTAGGCTATTTGTCCCATGTGAGGGAGACGACTCTCAACCTATAGCTTTACTCGTTTTATTAATCTAAGTTCAAATACATGCCTAGTAAAATGTTTTTCTCACATATCATCTTTTATACTTTTATTCGAGAAGTATTAAATTAATAGAATTCAAATGACTAGTCTCCGTAGATTCGATACCCGAACTGGCCGATATACTCCGTTAAAGAGTGTAGTCATAGTTTAGGTTTTTTCATAATGGAGGGAGTCGAGAAATAATGACCGGCGTATATATTTATAAACTCGTGCCGCGGTTTCCCCCCTGTGATCAAAATGCCTCCAGCCGGGGATTATTTTTTGGTAGAATTTTATTGACTTAGTATTTCCTACTATTTTTTTTCTTTCTATTTTTTTTTTGTTTTAACCGTTTTTGTAGACTCAGATGAGAATGCCAACAGGAACTGAACTCCAAAAGACATTTTTATTGTATACATATGTAAATGCTTGGCATGTGAAAGCGTTCCATTTCTAGGGTTTCACACCTCTATAAATATATTATAATCCATTAGCTCAAGGGACAGCTAGAATCACATATGCACTGAGCTATTGTAAACATCAAGTAATAACAATTCACAGTGCTAATTCGTAGTTGAACCACTTTAAAAACTTCTCTTCTTGTGTGTGTGATTTAGTTATTTTAGTTTATTTATCTATGATTATAAAATTGGAATCAATCCGTTTTTAGACATTAAGATATTGGCTCTGTCTGTGGGAACGTTTGTCTATCATCATTCTCTACCAATTCGTTTCAAACATGAATGATCCCGAAAGTAGCAATAGAGATGATGGTAATCCTATCATACCATCTTCTCCTCCAACTATCGTTGATTTAAATGAAGTCCTAATGAACTTAACTAGGGTCAAGAGGCGATGCAAGAAACTATGAGGCAATTGACTTATTCTCAACAAGACAGAACTATTGCTCCATCTAGACAAACTGTGGCACCTTTGCTTGGAAGTGGAATTCATCCACTCCATCTCAGGAGTCATAACTATAGTCATTCAAGATCTTCTCGAGACAGGACTTATTATCCAAGAGCCACTTCATCTATCAGATCTTCTGAACCTTATGATGGGCCTTATCTTACTCCTAAGAGGCCAAGCGCTTTGGAATGGTTAAGCAGAGCATCATCGTTTGACTATTTAAGTCCTCGAGTAAATAGAGGTCCCCTAGAGAGATCTCCCAATCACATGGGCACCAATCCAATCAATGTGTAGAATTTTTCATGACCAGATCAAGCATCTAACGATCTATGTGAACCGAGTGGAATTCTCAAGAAGAGAGCTCGGCACAAACGCATGGTAACGTTGGCCCGACTTTAAATAGGTCTAATGTTGATAATCTTACGTGGAGAGGGTCAATCCAGCTATTTGAAGATCGACTAGGAGAAATGGACAAGGCAAAGAATCCATTACAACACATTCTTGTTAAAGGGTCTCCTTTCATACAAACCATTATCGATTTCTAGACAAGTTTAAGCAGCCAATAATCACCCTGACATATTATGGTAAGACTAATCTTGTCTTACATATTGAACAATATCAGGTTATGGTTGGTATATATAGTATTCTTAATGAAATGAGATGCAGAGCTTTTTCAAGTACCATTACTGGTCCAGCCCAGATATGGTATAACAGCTTGCCCCGAGGACAAATTATAACCTTCAACCAGCTCGCTGAGATATTTATTAGCAATTTTTATTTCGGGGCCAAGCCATCTAAGTAGGTAGATCATCTTTTAAATGTCAAATAATGGGTAGGATAAACCACCAGAGAGTATATAACTCAGTTTAACCATGAAGAAAAAAAGCCATAGCTGCCCTGATGAGTGGGCTGCTTCCTGAGAAGTTATACTATGCATTGGTAAAAGATGACAAAGCTCATGGCTAAGTCCAAAAAAATCATGAACATTGAGGAAGCAATGGCTGCTAAATAGGGCCATACGTCAACGTCTGCCGAACAAAAGGAGATGAAGGAGAAAAAAGTAAAAAAACCTAAAAATTATGGTGAGTACACTCCCTTGACTGTGGGAATTCATCACATCTTAGATAAAATTAGGAACAACAAATATCTAAAGTGGCGGGAGAAGATGCCAATTCAATCTCATAAAAGAGACAAAGTCAAATATTGTGATTTCTATAAAGATCACGGACATACAACTGACAGGTGCATTAAGTTGAAAAATGAAGTTGAAATGCTCATCTGCCGAGGAAAATTAAGAAAATTCGTTGATCGGCATAAAGGCCGAGATACAGAAAGGAGGTCGGCATCGCCTTGTAAACATAGTGATGATAGACAGAGGGGTCATAATGACGATTACAAAGATGATCCAGATTTTCAAAAAAGACCAAACAACCAAAACTTGAAGTAAAAATGATTACTTTTTGGTTAATTTAATTATCAGGCTATTGCAGGAGGTAGCACCGGAGGAGGAGACGAAGCTGTTGAAAGGAAAGATTATCTAAATGAAGATCAGGCTAGCTCCCTCATCAGACGCATCATCCTGAATGTTGAAGATGATGATAGACCCATGAAGGTGAACAACGACAAGCTTGTCATCGATTTCTCCAAAAACAACTTATCCAGAATATTGTATCCTCATAAAGACCCCATGGTTGTCACATTTAGGGTCGATGAAGCAAGAATTGCCAGCGTCTTGATCGATAATGGAAGTTTAGCAGATGTTCTATTTATTGACTACTTCAAGAGTTTAGGTTTGAGAATTAGTCAATTGGTACCATACCATAAACATTTTATTGGGTTTTTTGGAGAAAAAGTCTACCCCCTAGGAACTGTGAAGCTGTAAGAGGTGCTCGGCACATGGACAATCAACCGAATAGAGAACATTAATTTTTTTATTCTTAATAAAAATGTTAAATTTTCTTATAACATGATTCTTGACAGGGTATGTCTGAAGAAATTTGAAGCAGTGCCATCCATTGTCCATCAATGTGTAAAATTCCCTACTCACTTTAGAGTCAGCGTAGTAAAAGGTGATAAAAAAGTCGTTACGAAATGTTATTATATTTCAGTCGAGCATAGGAATATTGTAGATTTAAAAAAGAATATTGTCATCTACCAAGTGGATACTTTAGATCCAAGGGAGGAGGCAAATCTGGTCAAAAGGGAAGCATTGGAAATTGTAACAACCCGCGTAATTTTTAGGGTATTTTCAAAATAATGTTTAAATATAAATTTTGAGATAAAATTATTTTTATTTCTCAAATATGTTGGTTATGATTTTAGAATAATAAAACTTCAAGAGGAATTGAAATCGGAGTTAAAACGGATTTTATATGAATTTTTTTATATTTTGCCTTATGGCATTTTTAAGGAAAACTGTCAGATTTTAGGCATGATCGATCGATCGATGATTTTCATAGATCGACCGATGGTCCCAAAAAATGTGAACAACAAGTATTTTTGAGAAGTTTTTTTGGTTTCCATCTCTTATATTTTTACCTTATAAAAAGGGATCGCGGGCATGTATTTTGGAGCAGCCTTGTGGCATAAAAAATACTCAGAAAATATATTTTTATTTCCTCTCTTTTTATACACAAATAAGCCCTTTAATTTATGCATTCAACCTTAGGTTTTGAGATGTTCTTGGGGGCTATTTTGGTGTTGATTCTTGGAGGAGTTTTTGATGATTCCTGTAGCAGATTTTGGTGGCTTTTTCTGTGAGTTCTGGGCGTATTTTTTGTTGGTTCTTTTTGGTGGTTTGAGGTATGGGGTTTTACACAATATGCTCCTTAATCTCGCGAGTGTTATTCTCGTTATTTTCTTGTGATTATTGAATCATATTTGAATTTCTAAATTCAATTGGAAATCTGGAAATTGTTGTTGGAATCTAATTTTGATTCATGTGGTGTTTGGTGTTGAGTATGTTGTCATGAGATTTTAATATGGAACGGAGGTTGGGCACCCGCCAATATTCCTTTTTCTATATATGCTAAAAAATGCATAGGCACGGTATGGTGGTGAGGCCTGGTGACCCGATTAATGTGTTTTTGAGAAATTATATTGATATAATTGCTTATGAGATTCGCTTATGAATTGAATATTCGTATTCGTATTGTGACGTTTTATTCACCGCTAATATTTCTTGAGCATCTTTCCTGTCGTATTATGTACTTCCCCATATTTTCTTTTAGTGGAAGGTTAACGCGGATTTTGGGGCGTTATGGAGATTGATTTTAGCGAGGATTATTTTGGGAAGATTTTTAATACATATGAGAAGATTGTATTTATTTTTATTGTATAGAGTATTTTATTTCGAGATAGATAGTTGTATTATTTCAAGAGAATTATTGTATTTAATTGGAGATTGAGATTAGGGTGTTACAGAAGATTCCAACAATAATTTCCAGATTTCCAATTGAATTTAGAAATTCAAATATGATTCAATAATCACAAGAAAATAACGGGAATAATACTCGCGAGATTAAGGAGCATATTGTGTAAAACCCCATACCTCAAACCATAAAAAAAAAACCAACATAAATCTGCCCAGAAACGCAGATAACACCATCAAAATTTGCTCCAAGAATCATCAAAAACACCTCCAAGAACAACCTCAAAACAGCCCAAAGAACACCTCAAAAACCTAAGGTTGAATGCATAAATTAAAGGGCATGTTTGTGTATAAAAATAGAGGAAATAAAAATATGTTTTCTGAGTATTTTTGTGCCCCAAGGCTGTTCCAAAACAATAGAGAACGATCCCTTTTTATAAGGGAAAAATATAAGAGTTTGAACCAAACCACAACTCCTCAAAAATATTTGTTGTTAACATTTTCTGGGACCATCGATCGATCTATGAAAATCATTGACCGATCGATCATGCCTAAAATCTGACAGTTTCCCTTAAAAATACCATAAGGCAAAATATTAAAAAATCATATAAAATCCGTTTTAACTCCGATTTCAATTCCGCTTGAAGTTTTATTCTTCTAAAATCATAACCAACATATTTGAGAAATAAAAATAATTTTATCTCAAATTTTATTTTTCCTCTTTATTTTGAAAAATACTCCAAAAATTACGCGGGTTGTTACAGAAATCACAGAAAATGTAATTCTAGATGATGAGAGGCCAGAAAGGACTACTCAAATTGGCACCACATTAACACCATCCCCCAAGCAAGAATTAATCACATTCCTCAAGGAGCGAAATAGTGTTTTTTCTTGGAGTCATGAAGATATTCCCAATATCGATCCTGATTTCATTTGTCACGAGATTAACATCAATAAGGATGTTAAGGCAATCAATCAAATGTGTAGAGTATTCAATCTTGAGAAAATATGGCCATTCAAGAATAAGTAGAAAAACTACAGAAAGCTCAATTCATTAAGGATGCCAAGTAACCTGATTAGCTAACGAATGTAATGATGGTGAAGAAGAATAAGAATAAATGGAGAATGTGTGTGGATTGTACTGACCTTAATAAAAACATGTCCAAATGATTATGTTCCTTTTCGAAGGATTGGTCAATTGGTGGATGCAACTTCTGGTCATGAGATTCTCAGTTTCTGGGATGCGTACTTTAGGCACAACCAGATTAAGATCAAACCTGAGGATCGGGAATGTACCTCTTTTATTACTAGCTGAGGAACTTATTGTCATAATGTCATGCCCTTTGGATTGAAGAATGATGGAACTACTTACCAGAGGTTAGTCAATAAAGTTTTTGAAGAATAGATCGATAAAAACATGGAAGTGTATGTAGATGATATGTTCACTAAGAGAAAATGGGCTGCCGACCATAGAGTTGATCTATCTCATACCTTAGATTAACTAGAAAGCACCAAATGAAGCTCAATCCGACAAAGTGTGTGTTTGGAGTTCAAGAAGGAATGTTCCTGGGTTTTGTTGCAATTCAGAGGTGGATATTGGTCATTCTTGTGAAAATAAAAGCTCTGATCGAATTGCAATCCCCAACCTGTAAGAAAGAGGTTCAAAGACTTACTCGAAGAGTAGCTGCCCTCAAACGGTTTGTATCCCAAGCAACAAATAAATACCTACCATTATTAAGGTGCTCAGAAAGACCTTTGAATGGAACGAGTAATGCAAAAAATCATTTCAAGAGTTGAAAAACTATTTGGGTTCTCCATCACTATTTTCCCGATTAACTCTGGGGGAGAAATTGTACTTATATTTAGAAGTTTCTGAGTCACAGTTAGCTCTGCACTCATCCGATTGGAAGATGGAGTGCAAAAACTGGTGTATTACACTAGTAAGGCATTTGAAGCCTAAAGAATGAAGCCTTATTTTTAAGCTCATACGATAGTTGTGTATACAGATTTACCTCTTCGGCGAGCACTTAATAAACTGGAGAAATCAGGAAGACTTATGTGTTGGTCAGTTGAATTAGGGAAACATGATATAATCTATGAGCCCGGATGGTCATTGAAGGTCCAAGTTCTCACATATTTTATTGTAGAATTTACATACCCTGAGTAGACTTCTTTGAAAAAGAGCTAAATCACCTTACCAACCGAGAAAACTTCTTCGAAAGAGAGTTCAATCGGTTTGACAATAAAGTAGACTTCTTTGAAAGAGATCTCAGTCACAAAACAAACCAAGGTTGTCGACGTTCAACCTGATTCATCCACTGTTCAAGAAATGGCTCAAAAGTACTTGGACGCGATCAAGAAGATTTTCAAGCAAAGATTATTGTATGTCAAATAATTTGATAAAGAAATTCCCTTATGGAAATTGTATGTGGACGGATCTTCATGCACAACCGACAGTGGGGCTGGTATCATACTTAATACTCCTGATAATCTTGATGTTGAATATGCTCTTAGATTTAAATTTCGAGCATCAAATAATGAAGCCGAGTACAAAGCACTGATTACAGGCTTGGAATTAGCTTTTTCATTCGGTTCTGAGAAAATAACGGTACACAGTGACTCTTAGTTAATTGTCAAGAAACTCCTACAAATATACGGAGTTAAAAATTCAATGGTAAGATACTTGGCCAAAACCATGGAAGTGATATCCAAATTTACTATTATCCAAATAGTCATAATCCCAAGGATAGAAAATTCCCTAGTAGACGCACTTGCTCGGCTAGCTGTAGTGACCATGATAGAGCTCGGCACAAGTATACCAATGGAGATCCTATCATCCAGGAGCATAAAGGGAGATCTTATGGTCGACTTCATTGCTATAGATTTGGGGCCATCATGGATCGATCTGATCAAGGACTACATTGACAAAGGGGTCCTACGAACTGACCTAAAGGATGCAAGGAAGTTGAGTTACAGAGCATATGGATACGTATTGGAGAGAGGAGTCTCATACAAAAGGGGATACACTATTTCCTTACTACATTGTGTTCACCCCTTAGAAGTGGAAGAATTGATTAAGGGGGTGCATAAAGGATCAAGTGGGGCTCACTCAGCTAGTCGGTCATTAGTTCAGAGAATTTCTATGAAGGGGTATTATTGGCCAACCATAAAGGCAGATTGTAGAAATTTTTCTAGAAAATGTGACAAGTTCCAAAAGTTTATAACAATTCATACAAGACCGAGGGATGTTCTGATACCATTCACTTCTCCTTAGCCTTTTTCCATTTGGGGAATAGACTTGGTCAGTCCATTATCGAACACTAATGGTAGGTTCAAGTACTTGGTGGTAGCAGTAGATTACTTTATAAAGTGGGTTAAAGCAGAGTCATTGATAGACAAGCCCTATGAGAAAGTTTTCAGTTCATATGGAAAAACATTATCTGAAGGTATGGGATTACCTATGCTTTCATTACAAATCATGGTACCCAGTTTGACAATGATGATTTGATGTATATTGTGTCTAATCAAAGATCCAGAAAATTCATTCTTCCCCAGGACACCCTCAATGCAATGGTCAAATAGAGATAACAAACAAAACCCTACTTGATGGACTAAAGAAAAGACTTGATGTTGTGAAAGGCAATTGGATCAATGGGTTGCACTCTCTTCTTTGGTGATATAGAACCACGTCAAGAATATCCACTGGAGAAACACCTTATATGCTTGCATTTGGGACAAAGGTTATGGTACCATCTGAGATAGGCTTACCAAGTCATAGAGTGTTTAACTTTGATTCTCCAAAGAGTGATTTGAAAGAAGGGTATTATGTCCTTAAAAAGTTATTCAAAAAGGAAACAAGCTGGAAGCCAACTATCATGGTCCTTATTGGATCTCAGAATTCGTCCGATTAGGAACTTTTAGATTGGAAACCTTAGAATGAGAAGAATTAAAGAATCCATGGAATTCCGACCACCTTCGCAAGTATTATCAGTAGAGGAAACATTTATATACTTTTCATTTTCAGTATTGAATAAAAATCTGATATTGATTACAATTCTATTTTTTGAACTTTTTTCAAAGTACAGTGATATACCGATGTACCCAAATCAAACTAACTTTGGTCTCTACCGACTAGAAGAGAAAATTACTATTATAATTGGTTAATCAAATTCCAAACACCTGCTACTTGATCAGTTTCCAATGCCTGCCTGGTGATCATTACTTCATGTATGACATAAGGTGAAGAACAAGAAGTCGATTAATGATCATTACTTCTTGTATGAATTTTCCTATTGACGAGTTAAGAACAAAAAGCCTGTAAAACTTCACAAGTTTTACCCAACCGAGTTACATAACGAGATATATATACATTCCTAGCACATGAATATATATACTCATCCCAAATACACTTGGTTTTCCACTGATAAATAATGATAAAACTTAGATCAAAACTATGCAGTTTTATTTAAGTATATTAGTATAATCTAAAGCCCTATAATAACAAAGGATAATACTTGTTAAAGAAGCAAAGTAACTAGTCGACCAGTTGATTAATTAATCATCTGCTTAAACATAAGTATCCAGATTGCAAGCACAAGCATAAGTAAATGTACTGATAAGATAGTGAACAAAGACTTTTAATTTCATTCCAATAGAAAGCTATTATAAGGTACATGTAACAAATACAAGAAGTACATTTATTCGTCTGGATATTTTCCTTGAGCCTTGTCTATACCATTTGGAGGATCATCCAATGTATAGGGAGAATTTATGAAGTTGAAGTCCCTTAACATTTTGCTATTCTTGTTGCTCGTCTAGTTTATAAGATGAGGAGGATAAACTATCTCAACTTCGTTGTAAAGAATATAGTCTCCCAAATGGGAGCAATCTAACTCAAGTCTAGTTTGAATGGAGGTTTCTGATAATCCAAAAGACTAGGGTCATTTAAATGCCACAATTTGATCATACTTCAGCAAAGTTAGTAGGTTAATCCATCCCCATTTATAGCTCCCATGAAAGATCTGAGCCAAAAGATCATTAATGTGAGATAAGGCTTAGTTACAACCTTCTATATAAACTTTTTTAGGTTCCTTGTAAAATTGGAAAGTTAGCCTTTCTACTTGATGTCGAAACTTTTTAAAAACACTGTCTTTGGCCTTTAATTGAGAAATGTAATCGTCTATGGTAGGATCCTTGACCTCCAACTAACGAGTAAGTTCATAAACAACAATGGTCTTCTCTTTCAACTGTGCATCTTAGTTGTCGAAAATCCTCCGAGTTCTTTCATCCTCAACACTGGGCCGAGCAACAATTGTCTTTCTTAAAGATTGACCCGACCTAGTCTTCTCCCCTACAGAGATTATAGATCTTGTAATAGCCTATCATTTTCTTCTTCTAAAAAGGAGACACCTTCATTGGGACCAACATTAGGTAACTTCTTCAGACTTTCTAATTAATCCCTCAGGGCATTATAGTATTTTTCAAGTATAGGAGCCACTTCTTGATTCGACTTAGTTTCCATCACAAGTTCCTTCATATCCAAAGCCGAGGTGATTTTTTGAAGTTTTTTCTCAAAGCCATTAGCCTCACTTAAAGCCTTAAATTTAGCTTTGTAGTTGGCGTGAAGATTAAAGCTGGACTCATTAGGATCATGTTGTAACTTCTCAATAATCTCATAGGATGCAATATTATTGGCCACTGCCTGATCAAGGATATATTTAAATAAGAGTAGACATCTTTCTCTTGATCAGAAGCATCAGCGCCGAGTAGGTTTGTTAACTCTTCTTCTGTCATGTCCAAGTGACCAGCTTTAAACAAACGGTGTCACGTTTGAGTACATCGGAGTCATTAGAAGCAAGTTGTACCATTTTGGCAATAAAATAGAAGGAAACAAGCATAAGTTCATAATTACCAACTAATTAACAAAGAAATGTAAAGCAGTAGTTGATCAACAAAAAATTTAAGGTAGTAAATAGATGATTGAAGAAAAAGAGTTCTTTCATTGATAATGGATGGTATTACAAGAATTACATCAAAGGGAAACAAGGAGAAAGAAAAAAAATGAAAATTACAAAGGTCAGAAACCAAAATAAGTTTACACCTTCTCCTTATCCACCTACTAAGCATTCTCTTAGTTGGTCGGCAAGGCTGATGATTCAATATGAGAATTATCTTTGTCTGTATTTAAGATAAATAATTCAACTAGTACCAGAGAAGACTCCCCTAAACCTTCCTCATCAAGATTGTAAGGAAATCCTGGGTCATGTCTCTGGAATAGCTTGGAGTCTTCAGCAGTGCCAACCTCCTTTAAAGCTACAGACCAACCATCCTTAAAAAAATTCTTTCTAACATAGGCAATCTGGGCAGAAGTTGCTGAAATGGATTTTTCCCATCCATTGTCAAAAGAAGTTTCTTTGACCTTCTTCCTCTTGGCCTTCTCAGTAGAAAGGTCAATAGTCAAGATAATAACTTTTTCTTTACAGACTTTGCCCTGCGTTCAGCTTCAGTACTAGTTAAGGTAGCCACAACCAAAGCATCCTTTGTTATTTGACGAGCTTCTTCGGCGGTCTTAATCTTTCATCCTAGAGTATTTTTTCTCCTCCAAAGCTCATCGAAAATCATCTAAAATTTTTTAAAGACCTTCAAAGGCCTCCTCAACTTCTCCAGAAGAAGAACGCAGTTGGTCGTCCTTCTCCAGCATCTGGTTCAAGTCAACCAGGAACTGTAAGAAAAATACATGGTTGGAATTAAATGAAGAAATAGGTAATATCCTACCAACACTAGATATGGAAACTTACTAGAGAAAAAATTTGGGTAGCCCTTGCAGTAAGCCTTGAGCAGGGAATAGGAGCAGAAGTAGCCCTGTGGTTGGAAAGGGTGTCATCTTTAATCAACTTCCTAGCCAGTCTAGGACTAAAGGGTACAGATGATCCAACAGTAGGTGGAGTTTTCTTAAGAGACTGTTATTAGTCGGCAGTAACTTTATTAACTTGTTTCTCAATATGGCCTTTCTTCGATCTCTTATATTGAGACTCAATAACTTTAATAACTCGAGGCTTTACTCTAGCCTCAATCTTCTTCTGAACACCAGTCTCTGCTGGCTTCTTGGTAGTAGTGGTTGGTTCCTCATCCATAAGATTGGAAATCTTTCTCTTTTCCATGCTAACAGAAATGGGATCTTCATAATTGAAAGAAGAAGAAGTTCCTCCTTCAATAACTTTAACACCAGCACCAATAGACTCAGTGCCATAAGAGGTAGGCATAGGATCTTCCTGCAAATTTACCACAATTGAAGGCACAATAACTGTGGGGAGAGCAGTGAAGGAAGTTATGGATCTTTTGTACTCTAGTAGCACTAAAGCTAATCGAGGATGTTCACCTCCTACTTTTTGGTTAAGACCCCATAAAAACTTGAGTTCTTTCGAATTAACTTCACCCTCTTTAGGGCACCTTTTCTTACGTTCCTCTGCAACAAAACATCACTAATGACAATTAGTTTACATAAGAAAAATAAGTTAATGAATAAAGACAAGAAATGAAATAATAACCTATCCCATTCCCTGGTTGGGGGCATATGGGACCATTATAGGCCACTCTAGTAGCAAGAGGATCATGATCCCAATAATCCTTATTGGAGTTAGGAAAATTACCCGCCAAATCCTTATTGTCTTATCTGGTTTTCAAATAATATGTTTTCTCACCAGCAATGACCCATTTATAGCAGAACATTTTCTCTAGAATCCCGATATGGGTTCCATAGATTTTATTCAGCCTATTTACGCCATTGATAACCCTCTATGTGTTGGGGGCTATTCTTACTAGAACACCATCAAAGTATTGACATAAAGGAAGAAGGAGGGGGTTCGGTGGAAACGTGAAACCACACTCATCTATGAACAAAGTTGGGATCCAAAGACCTTCAACCAAGGAATAAACATCTAAAGGACCTTAGGTTATTTCTAAATCTACCCAATAAGGAATTTTTCTTTTTTCCCTAAACTCTTCTAGAGATTCCTCATCAATTATATGAAACATGATTAAAAATAGAGGAAATGAAGATAAACAGAGAAAAGAAAAGGATTCTTATAGAGATTTAAGGATTCCGTAAGAACTATAGAAAGGGACGACAAATGATCACATAAAAAATATCTCGAACAAATCATCTACAGTTAGAAGATTTGGGGTAAGGTGAGAATAGGGAAATCTTCTTACCTTTTATACCTTGCCTTAAAATAGCAAAAGTAATGATTAAATGTACCAACAATTGATGTTCTTACGATAAACTGTTCCAAAAGTGGGCAAATACAGATTTGCACTTTGGCGATTCGTTAAAAATTTAAATTATTTACAAAAATGTTGTCTTCAAATAGTACTGGCAAATTTTTACAAGTGTTGGAGGTCAGCTGTTGACCAAGCACTATAGTAATATACAGAGTTACTTCCTGGATTAAATACTCCATACCTGAAGCATTGGGGCTTATGTTGTATGTCAAAATCGTGCTCCCACATGGACCAATTAAGAACACACACTTGTAGTCCAACATGACAAATCAGTCTACTTTTTCGGCTTCAGATATACGTAATCGACTGAAATGCCAACCAATTCCAAAATTCATACCAACCTTAATATCAAGAGTTACTCGAACGAGAATGCCTACAGGCACTAAACTCCAAAAGACGTATTTATTGTTTACAGATGTAAACTCTTGGCATATGAAAGCATTCCATCTCTAGGGTTTCACACTCTTATAAATGTATTATAATCCCTTATCTCAAGGGACAACTGGAATCACATATGCACTGAGCTATTGTAAACGTCAAGTAATAACAATTTACAGTGGACATAGGTTAATTCGTACCTGAACCACTTTAAAAACTTATCTTTTTGTGTGTGTTATTTAAGTGCTTTTATTTTATTTATCTATGATTATAAAATTGGAATCAATCCATTTTTATACATCAACATTAGAGCTCAACCTTATTCATATTGAGAACTACATGAGCTTTGATGCCACTTTGGCTACGTAAGAATCCCAAAGCTATTTTGAGATTAAAGTCCCCTTTTTACAATTTTCATCTAGTTTATTTGCATATACTATCATCTCACTTATGTAGTTAGTATATTTTACTAGTGCAATTAGTTATCTTACATTTATTATCTCTTTAGCGGTCCCATACACGTTCACTCACTTTTTCATATTGAGATTATGATTTTGGGGCATCACTCACTTTTTAGTCATTTTATACATTTCTCTTATCATATTATTCATGTTCAGTTAGTTTACTCTTCTTTTAGCGACCCGGATTATCATACTCACTCTTTCTATAGTGAGATTATGCTTGCGGGATTATGTTTTCATTTTATCTTCTCAGAAGGATTTATACCCATCTTTCCCATAATATGGATATGATGACTCCACTCCTCACACATCCACACACACTTGAACACCCGTGTATATATACACTTTTTACTCCACTCTTCTCACACACACACTCTTTTTTATTAATGTATATATTCACATTTATTCAACTTACAAATATGACACACATTCCACATATACACATATTCATGCATTTCAGAGAAAGAGAACATTTTTTCAGCCCATTAGATACTGAAAGGGAAAAATGGGGGCCTAACATCTTCCCACTCCGTAACATAGTCTAAGAGCCCGTATCTCACTTAGTTTCCCATGCACTAGTTGTCTTTTAGCTATATCCTTAGAGGTGGCTCCCTATTTTCCTTATTTTGAGTAAAATAGGTTGGAGACTCTTATCTTTACACACTCATACACCTCATATCACTGCCAATGAATATTTATGTCCCTTTACTACCACACGTACGAAAATGTCTACACCGAGAGAGCTTGCACGCCGCTAAGAGGGGTTGGTAAGGCCAAACGTCTTATGTCACGTTGTTTGTGATGGGTTAGTTGATTTTGATTGTTATTTTCATGTACATCCCATTTAGTGATATGATTAAGACACTAATACCATATCCAATTTTGTTTATAGAACCGCCAAAGAACGTTTACCACTATTTTTATTCCTTTAGTCCAACTATTGACTCGTCAGATAAGGAGATTTTTTTATATTCTTGACAATAAGTTTTATGATTAAAAATTATGAATGAGGATTCCTCTCAAATATGACGATGTTGCCATAATTATTACCCAACTAATAGAGCTTATAGATCCAATAAATTTTTTCTCGCCCATCAAAATATCATAGAAATAATTATGTGCTCATTTCAACATTTAATATTCCTTAGGATTAAGAATATTTTTTCCCTTTACAAATAAGTAAATTTTCTCATTGCAAATTTTGTTAAATAAATGATTTAAGAATGCTAATTAATTAGGTCTAATCGAATGTATTAACGAGTTAATGTGTTAACCTATATAGGATTCGAAATGATTCATTATCTTAAGGATTATAACAAATTACAACAAAATGACTCATTAAAATGACGACGTGAGTTTGAATATGTTTTTTTCATTCGATGCAAATATAGGCACAAAATTTATAAGACTAAAATATGATAACATCCTACACAAAGACAACCTACAAAGTTCCATTTTTTAAACCTATCTATGGGATTGAAATGTTTTCTCACCTTCCCTACCAAGAGCTGGTAATGTTCGGTTATGCATGAATACCCTATGACCGTTTATGGATTCATCAATGTACATGGTTATAATTATGTCCATCAAATGATTGAATGAGATGTTACTAACATATTCAGTCATGAAAATGTTGTATACATAATGGTCATGTCCATGGGTGAGCTAATCACTTTAAATTTGTGACACCCCGACTAATTAAATACCGGGTAGCTACTCCTTTATTAAATTAATTCAAAATGCCAAGTTGGCTCAGCTAATAGCATCACTGTCGAAAACATTTTTTTTTATTACTAACCACCTAGTATTTAAAAAGTAAGTTGCCAAATTTTAATTAAAGTCTGATTAACATGCAGTGAAAGATTTAAAGGAAGAATAATATCACCATTTACCATAAAGAAATAGTAGAATAACCATCACATGATATAAATAAATCCGGAGGAAAACTCCTTACAACAAACTCCACAACTGAAATGAATAACTAAAAACTGAATACTGAATCAATACATGCCAAAGTCTGAAAAACTGAAATGGAAATGTAACTCTAATGGAACTGGGCAACATGCCCTAAAACTGAGGGATACTGAACATGGAATCCAAATGATAGAAGCGTCTAAAAGCAAATCCCTGTAACTTCCACAAACAGCTACAACTCGTCATTCTGAATGAGTATCCTATGCATGGTGTCCTTGTGGCTGGGCACCTAAAATGGTTTTACAAAAAAATAGAATTGAAAGAAAACCGGTCAGAGCCCGAATGTGGAGATATTTTAAAAACCTGCAAGTTCTTTAAAAACATTTAAAACATTAAATGCAAAGTACATGTTAGGACATGCACTCACATGAAATTTTCACCTCTCGTCTAACTAGGCACTCCTAATGTAAGTACCCATTTAAAATGACACAACCCACTACCTAAGTAACATCATATCTAGCTAGACTGTCATAGGTTCTACCCTTATTACTCGATTCCCATTAACATTATAACGTTCGCAATTAAGTAGGGGCTTAACGTAAATTCAGGTTCTCACGTAAAAGTAATACAACTCATTATAGATCATCCCTTTTGTTATCCCATAGTTATACACACAATACCATATGAAAGTCCCCAATTATTAAGTGTATATTTCCCACAACATAAATATACAATATAAGCACCCCGAGACTAAGCTGCGGTGCACACATAATCTGCTATCCATCCCGGTACATCATGTACATAAGGATCACATATTTCGAATCTCTCAGGAATAGTTCACAGATAACAACATCACAAATAATGGAGGCGAACACAGTCACATCACATAGGTCACGCACATACCTGCGCTCCCACGATCAGCAGACTTATTAACATCCCAATAAGTCCTTCTCTGACCTATGTTCATCGAGGTAACCAGTCTAAATCCGGGAAACACAAGGATTAGAGGGCCCTAAGCGAACGCAAACCTCCTGTGATAGCAAGTATGGTAGGTATGTCATACACACAAATCATATACCAATACTAAGTAAGCACACATCTTAGTAATCACCGTAGTTTAATTGTAGTACTTATCGCATTCTCGTACCAACTTAATATATATACAACTTATATAATCCCGGTCCATATTTATACGCGCCATAATATATTCTCACGTCGTAGTAGGCACTCACATCTCGACTCAAATGTCTATTTGATTTGATCCCCACTTATATAATTTACTCCTCATTATATCCCAAATGTCCCAAGTATACTAATACACCATCAAAGGAATGTTATCTCTATCCTCGAACAAGTTTACGGGACTCCCAAAATCAAAACAGGCCAAAAAGGCCTAAACTGCCAGCTCGTTAGAAGTCTCGTTCGAACGAGGCTGTTCGAACGAGATTTCGTTCGAACGAACTGGGCTATCTAACGAGATCTCGTTCGAACGAGATTATCGAACGAACATCCCTCTCATTAGAACCCCAAACTGTCAACTCGTTAGAAGCTCGTTCGAACGAGCTCGTTCGAACGACCTGGGTAGGTCTTCTAACGAGTGACCAGATTCAAGCCCAGAAATCCTATCTCGTTTTTCCACCAATTTCTACACCTCAAATCTCAACCAAAATTCGTCCCAACAATGTTTTAAGGTTTCCAATCATCCTAAAACATACTAAGGTCATATACTAACATCTTTTAAGGAATTAACACATCCTAAACATCATTAATTCATCAAATCTCTACCCTTTCCCCCAAATTTTCAAGAACATAAACCCTAGAATTTTAAATCCTCAATAAGTCCATTCTAGATTCGTTTTTGTTACATCCAACATATATTAACATCAGAATAATCATATCCATACTATTCTACATGCAATTTGTCCTCAAAATTCAAGTCCTAAGTCCAATGAAAATGGGTTTTTATTTAACTTCCAAGAACAAATGTAAATCTTTCAATTTATCTAACATGGAAGAAACATTCTCTGAATTAAATAGAATTAAATCACTTGCCTCTAGTGTCTCTGAATTTGGTGTTGGTTTGATGAAGCTTTTTCTGCAGAATTCCTTCTCTCTCTCTCTCTACAAGCCTTCTTCTCCAAAGGTGGCTAGGGTGGCTAGGGTTTGTTTAGGAGACTTAGAAAACCAATTTTAAAACTCCCCGTAGTCTTATGGGTCAATATGGTTGGTAGTGGGTTTAGTGGTTAGTTACCCAAATCAGATTATAAATCCTAATTTTCGTCATTATTAAATCCCAAAAATACAATATTACCAAACTACCCTTATAAGATGCCGGTATGGCCAAAAAATACCCCGGGACCCAAACTAAACCCCCGGCTAGTATTTTCTGACTATCTCGACCCTTCCGGATGCGTTGGCGCACTCAAAACGACCATACGGTTGATAGAATTTAAAATCACTTTTACAATTAACATAATTATATCCTGACGCGACTGTCTAACGCGTCCCAATAAAATGTCCAAATTGCCATTTATTAATCTCACGACAAATTTCATAATTCAATATTCATATATCATCATATATACTCAATATAGTCAAATACCAACTCACATTTCTCTAGTATTTTATCCAGATTAGTTCCCAATTAATTCTCATTTAATTAATTAATCCCAAAAAATAAATATCGCCAAAAATACGGGGTATTACATACTTCCCCCCTAATAACAGAATTTCATCCCAAAATTCGGAACTAGAAAGTACCTGATAAAAACAACTCTGGATAATGTTCGTGCATCTCATCCTCGCGCTCCCATGTGGACTCCTCGACATTGTGATGTCGCCACTGAACACGCACTAACGGAACTATCTTTGACCGCAGCTTCCTCTCACTTCGGTCCAAAATAGCAATCGGCCCCTCCTCGTAGGAGCTATCAGGCTGTAGATCAATCTCCTCCAAAGTGATGTGAGAATGAGCCAAATCGTCTCTGAGATATTTCCTTAGCGAGGAAATATGAAACACATCGTGAATCCGGTGTAAATGCTCCGGTAACCCGAGTCTATACGCAACTGGTCCAATCCGCTCAATAATAGAAAACGGCCCCACATACCTCGGTGCCAATTTACCCTTCTTCCCGAAACGCATAATCCCCTTCATAGGAGATACTCTGAGCAAAACCTAGTCCCCCACTTGGAACTCCCTGAAATATCTCTTCGCATCAGCATAACTCTTCTGCCGGTCTTGAGCTACCCGAATGCGACTCCGAATCAACTCAATCCTTGCCGAAGTATCCTGAATCACTTCCGACCCAAGTAGTTTGCTGTCCCCCACCTCTAACCAACATGCTGGGGAACGACAAGGCCTACCGTACAATGCCTCAAACGGAACCATGCCAATAGTGAACTGGTAGGAGTTATTATAAGAAAACTCTACCAGTGGAAGGTATTGTTCCCATCCACCTCCAAAGTCAATAATGTACATGCATAGTATGTCCTCCAACATCTGATTTGTGTGCTCTGTCTGCCCATCGTTCTGCGGATGATAAGCTGTACTCAACCGCAATTCCGTGCCCATGGCCTCCTGGAAACTGTCCCAAAATCGCGAAACAAATATCTTGTCTCTGACACGATATTTAGGGGCACACCGTGAAGTCTCACAACCTATGAAATGAAGAGCTGGGCATACTGTCCCGTAGTGTAGTCAGTCCTTACGGGTAAAAAGTGAGCGACTTTGGACAACCTATCCACAATTACCCAAACGGAGTCGTGACCCCTCTGCGACGTAGGCAACCCCATGATAAAGTCCATGGATATGCTCTCCCACATCCACACCGGGACCTCCAACGGCTGTAGAAGTCCTGTCGGTCTCTGATGATCCACTTTTACTAGTTGGCAAGTGGCACATTTCGAAACAAACTCAACAATATCTCTCTTCATACCGCTCCACCAATACTGGCGTCTCATGTCTTGGTATATTTTATCCCCTCCGGGATGTACCGCGAACCGTGAGCCGTACGACTCTGCCATCACCTCGTGTCGTAATTTCTCCCCTTCCAGAACCACCAATCTCCCATTGAAGCGTAATCCCCCGTCTGAGCTGACGGTATAGGACTCGGCTCCCTCTGCTAGTAATCGAATTATTTACTCCTGACAGAATGAGTAATTAGCCTATGCCCGTACTACCTTCGTGACAATCTGCGGTGTAACGGTCATTACAGACATGAAAGATCGGGCCACTGCATCCTGGTGTCCCAACTCCTTCCACTTTGCCTTCCACACCCCTGCCACCTCCTCTGCTGGCCTACGGCTCAACGCGTCTGCTACCACGTTAGACTTACCTGGGTGATACTGGATATCGAACCGGTAGTCTTTCATAAACTCAAGCCACCTACGTTGCCGCATATTCAACTCCTTCTGCGTGAACAGGTATTGTAGGGACTTGTGGTCCGTGAACAGTTGGAACTTCTCCCCCAAAAGATAGTGCCTCCAAATCCGTAGGGCAAATACCACTGCCGCCAATTCCAAATCATGCGTGGGGTAATTCTTTTCATGAGGCTTAAGCTTACGGGAAGCATAAGCTATGGCCTGTCTCTCCTGCTGCAATACACCTCCAAGTCCTTGCAAAGACGCATCGATGTAAACCAAATACTCAACTCCCGGTCTCGACAATGCTAACACAGGTGCTGAGGTCAATTTGTCCTTTAACTCATCAAATGCCAACTGACAGGCATCACTCCAGATGAATGGCACACCCTTACGAGTCAGATGTGTCAAAGGACCCGATATTTTAGAAAATCCCCGAATGAACCTCCTGTAGTATCCTGCTAGGCCCAAGAAACTATGAATATCAGTCGGTGTCGTGGGCTGTCCCCACTCCCTCACCGCGGATACTTTCCTCGGATCAACAGATATTCCCCGGTTGGAAATAATATGTCCCAAAACTGGACCTCCTTCAGCAAAAACCCGCACTTCTCATATTTTGCATAGAACTTGTTTTGACAAAGTGTCTGCAAAACTTGCCTCAAATGTTCGGCGTGCTCCTCCTCTGTCTGGGAGTAAACCAGAATATCATCGATGAAGACAATGACAAACTGATCTAGGAAATCCCTGAACACTCTGTTCATCAAGTCCATAAACACTGCTGGAGCGTTGGTCAAACCAAAAGGCATAACCCGAAACTCGTAAGAACCATATCTCGACAAGAACGCAGTCTTCGAGACATACTCCTCCCTGATACGCAACTGATGGTATCCCGATCTCAAATCAATCTTTGAGAAGAGAGAAGCTCCTCTCAACTGGTCAAATAAGTCATCGATTCGAGGCAACGGATACTTATTCCGTATCGTGACCTTATTCAACTCTCGGTAGTCCACACACAATCTCAGCGAACCGTCCCTCTTCTTCACATACAAAACTGGAGCGCCCCAAGGTGAGGTACTCCTGCGAATAAAGCCCTAGCCTAATAGCTACTCTATCTGATCTCGTAGCTCTCGCATCTCTGCCAGAGCCATACGGTACGGTGCGCGTGCTATAGGCCTCGTATCTGGCAATAGGTCTATAACAAAGTTTATCTCTCAACTGGGGGGTAGGCCTGGTATCTCCTGAAACACATCCGAATACTCCCTGACGACTGGGATCGAATCTAAAGGAATCACAACCTCCTTAGAGGTATCCTCCTCTAGGTAATACAAATGAGCGGCCGAGCCTCCCTCTGGGCGAGGCATCGCCACTGCAAACATCTCTTGCCCCGGAATGGCAAAAACAATGCTCCCACCAAAGCAATCAATCATGGCTCTATAATCAGCGAGCCAATCCATACCGATAATCACATTGTGAACATGCATATCTAATACCAACATATCTACAGGTAATACCAGACTACCAATCTCTACCCCCACTCCCCGACATATAAAGAATATAAGTGACCCACTCCCCAATGGTGAGTCGACACACGTCATTGTGCTCTCTGCCGTAGCTAACAATCCTAAGGCTTTTGCGAAATGTGTAGCTACAAAATAATGTGTAGCCCCCGTATCAAATAATACCCGACCCATAGTGCCATGGATAGGAAACGTACCCTCAATCGCGGGCGGTGCCTGTGGAATTGCTTCCTGGTGGACGTTATAGACACGTCCATACTGTAGCTGCCCCTGCTGAGCTGGGACTGCTGGAATGGGTGGCAATGCTTCCATCTGTGGCGGTGCGGGAAGAGCGGTGGGAAACATAGGCCTCTGCGGCTCCCGGCGAGCACCCTGCTGCTGCTGCTGTGGGGCCCTGCCCCTATCAGGACAATCCTGTCGTTTATGGCCAGTCTTGCCACAAATAAAACACTTCCCTGGGAAGTTCCCTCCTCTCTGCTCCTGCGGTCCCCGACCCTTGTGGCCGTTACCGTTCCTCCCTTGGCCCTGTTGGCCCTGCTGAAATTGCTGCCCATTCTGCCCCTGTTGGCCCTGATGGCCGTTTGGACCCTGATGGCCCTAACGGAAGCCTCCCTGTCCGTGCCTGTAATTTCCTGATCTGAACCTCTTCTGATCCCCCTGCTGGGAACCCTGCTCACTTTGTCTCTGCCCCTGAACAGATTGTGCCCCACCGACACCATGTCCTCCAGTCCTGCCCTGATGGCTAGACTCTCCCGATCTCTTACCCTCAGCCATATGAAAGCGGTGATCCTGGCAGTGTAATAAAGCAGCGTTAACCACATCAGAGAAGTGGCCAACGAAAGGTTCCCTAACAGATGCTAACGAATCCTCCATGTCAACCCGTCGGTGAATTTCTCAATCTTCTTCTTTTCTGTTGGTATCTCATCCGGAACGATATTCAACAGATTCGTGAACTCGACCTCATACTCGGCCACGGTCTTACCCTCTTGCTTCAGATTCATCAGTTTCCTCCTCATTTCCGTGTGAACATCCGACGAAAAGTACTTGCGGTCGAACCGCACCCAAAATTCCTGAATAGTGAGAGTATCCCTCTCCTCCACGGTGGTAATAGACTCCCACCACTGCAGTGCAGATCCAACTAGCTTGAAAGTAGCTAGCACCTTCTTCTGAACGTCCGTGCACTCATACATCCTCAAGTGCCTCTGCATATCCTTCCTCCACTGGCTCGAGACTACCACATCTGAGCTACCTGCAAACTCTGGCGGATGCGCTTTCTGAAAAGCGTCACGTACACGTTCCTAAGCAGACGGGAATGCATTTGCCTGTACTGGCGCGGCGATCGGCACCTGAGGTGGTGCCTGCTAGACTACGGCAATTGCTGCATTTACTGCTTGGGCTACAATGGCTGCAACCTCAGCGGCGTTCATCATGCCCTGAATTGGAACGAGCTGGGGTTCGGGCATTGCATCCCTGGGAACTCGTCGTGCACGTCGTGGAGGCATCTGAAATACGAATAAAGTTTATAAGTTCACAGTTTATAAACTTAAAATATAGAGCTCTCTATCAAAGAAAACTTAGCGGAAACATAATAGCCGTACAGATCCTAAAGGACACTAGAACCTGGATCTGATACCACCTGTGGCACCCCGACTAATTAAATACCGGGTAACTACTCCTTTATTAAATTAATTCAAAATGCCAAGTTGGCTCAGCTAATAGCATCACTGTCGATTTTTTTTTTATTACTAACCACCTAGTATTTAAAAAGTAAGTTGCCAAATTTTAATTAAAGTCTGATTAACATGCAGTGAAAGATTTAAAGCAAGAATAATATCACCATTTACCATAACAAAATAGTAGAATAACCATCACATGATATAAATAAATCCGGAGGAAAACTCCTCACAACAAACTCCACAACTGAAATGAATAACTAAAAACTGAATACTGAATCAATACATGCCAAAGTCTGAAAAACTGAAATGGAAATGTAACTCTAATGGAACTGGGCAACATGCCCTAAAACTGAGGGATACTGAACATGGAATCCAAATGATAGAAGCGTCTAAAAGCAAATCCCTGTAACTTCCACAAACAGCTACAGCTCGTCATCTGGATCAGTATCCTATGCATGGTGTCCTTGTGGCTGGGCACCTAAAATGGTTTTACAAAAAAATAGATTTGAAAGCAAACGGGTCAGAGCCCGAATGTGGAGATATTTTAAAAACCTGCAAGTTCTTTAAATATATTTAAAACATTAAATGCAAAGTACATGTTAGGACGTGCACTCACATGAAATTCTCACCTCTCGTCTAACTGTGCACTCCTAACGTAAGTACCCATCTAAAATGACACAACCCACTAGCTAAGTAACATCATATCTCGCTAGACTGTCATAGGTTCTACCCTTATTACTCGATTCCCATTAAAATTATAACGTTCGCAATTAAGTAGGGGCTTAACGTAAATTCAGGTTCTCACGTAAAAGTAATACAACTCATTATAGATCATCCCTTTTGTTATCCCATAGTTATACACACAATACCATATGAAAGTCCCCAGTTATTAAGTGTATATTTCCCACAACATAAATATAAAATATAAGCACCCCGAGACTAAGCTGCGGTGCACACATGATCTGCTATCCATCCCGGTACATCATGTACATAAGGATCACATATTCCGAATCTCTCAAGAATAGTTCACAGATAACAACATCACAAATAATGGAGGCGAACACAGTCACATCACATGGGTCACGCACATACCTGCGCTCCCACGATCAGCAGACTTATTAACATCCCAATAAGTCCTTCTCTGACCTATGTTCATCGAGGTAACCAGTCTAAATCCGGGCAACACAAGGATTAGAGGGCCCTAAGCGAACGCAAACCTCCCGTGATAGCAAGTATGGTAGGTATGTCATACACACAAATCATATACCAATACTAAGTAAGCACACATCTTAGTAATCACCGTAGTTTAATTATAGTACTTATCGCATTCTCATACCAACTTAATATATATACAACTTATATAATCCCGGTCCGTATTTATACGCGCCATAATTTATTCTCACGTCGTAGTAGGCACTCACGTCTCGACTCAAATGTCTATTTGATTTGATCCGCACTTATATAATTTACTCCTCATTATATCCCAAATGTCCCAAGTATACTAATACACCATCAAAGGAATGTTATCTCTATCCTCGAACAAGTTTACGGGACTCCCAAAATCAAAACAGGCCAAAAAGGCCTAAACTGCCAGCTCGTTAGAAGTCGCGTTCGAACGAGGCTGTTCGAACGAGATTTCGTTCGAACGAACTGGGCTATCTAACGAGATCTCGTTCGAACGAGATTATCGAATGAACATCCCTCTCGTTAGAACCCCAAACTGTCAACTCAGTAGAAGCTCGTTCGAACGACCTGGGTAGGTCTTCTAACGAGTGACCAGATTCAAGCCCAGAAATCCTATCTCGTTTTTCCACCAATTTCTACACCTCAAATCTCAACCAAAATTCGTCCCAACAATGTTTTAAGGTTTCCAATCATCCTAAAACATACTAAGTTCATATACTAACATCTTTTAAGGAATTAACACATCCTAAACATCATTAATTCATCAAATCTCTACCCTTTCCCCCAAATTTTCAAGAACATAAACCCTAGAATTTTAAATCCTCAATAAGTCCATTCTAGATTCGTTTTTGTTACATCCAACATATATTAACATCAGAATAATCATCTCCATACTATTCTACATGCAATTTGTCCTCAAAATTCAAGTCCTAAGTCCAATGAAAATGGGTTTTTATTTAACTTCTAAGAACAAATGTAAATCTTTCAATTTATCTAACATGGAAGAAACATTCTCTGAATTAAATAGAATTAAATCACTTGCCTCTAGTGTCTCTGAATTTGGTGTTGGTTTGATGAAGCTTTTTCTGCAGAATTCCTTCTCTCTCTCTCTCTCTACAAGCCTTCTTATCCAAAGGTGGCTAGGGTGGCTAGGGTTTGTTTAGGAGACTTAGAAAACCAATTTTAAAACTCCCCGTAGTCTTATGGGTCAATATGGTTGGTAGTGGGTTTAGTGGTTAGTTACCCAAATCAGATTATAAATCCTAATTTTCGTCATTATTAAATCCCAAAAATACAATATTACCAAACTACCCTTATAAGATGCCGGTATGGCCTAAAAATACCCCGGGACCCAAACTAAACCCCCGGCTAGTGTTTTCTGACTATCTCGACCCTTACGGACGCGTTGGCGCACTCAAAACGACCATACGGTTGATAGAATTTAAAATCACTTTTACAATTAACATAATTATATCCTGACGCGACTGTCTCACGCGTCCCAATAAAATGTCCAAATTGCCGTTTATTAATCTCACGACAAATTTCATAATTCAATATTCATATATCATCATATATACTCAATATAGTCAAATACCAACTCACATCTCGCTAGTATTTTATCCGGATTAATTCCCAATTAATTCTCATTTAATTAATTAATCCCAAAAAATAAATATCGCCAAAAATACGGGGTATTACAAAATTATCCCCAATGGTTGAAATGTATCTTTATTGTAATTTAATATTACTAAAATTACTCTTGTGAATGTATACAGTAAAAAATGCACAATGAAAACTTCTTCCAATTTATATTGCTTTACAATCCAATCAATTGATCTTTTCAAAAAAAGTTACCCTAAGTGATTTTGCAGTGCATTAAGTTTTTTAGATTACTCACTACATAGTAGTGTGAAGCACTTTATTATACTGTCACATCAGTTTGTGAAATTTTTTATGTGATTTATTTGTGCACTTAGTATTTTCCTAAATGGAAATGAGCACTTCACAACTTGTTTATTGAAATCATATAACCACAGCTTGAACCACCAGTGAAATCCAATGAAGTTATTCATCTGACAAACGAGGCATTTATTGAGGGAAACATTTGTTTGGGATGGGTATAACGAACAACTACCCTAAAAACTTATATGTGCATATAACACAAAAAAAAATATATTGTGATCAAGGTAAACAAACTCACGTATTTGATAGATTCATCATCATCATCATCATCATCATCATCATCATCATCATCATCATCATCATCATCGTCGTCGTTGTCGTCGTCGTCGTCATCATCATCATCATTCTTACCTTAATACCATCACATGATGTTGGACACATGGATTATCCTTTTCAATTCTAATATATTATAAGTAATATTATCATTCAAGTTTAATGCCTTAAGATTTCTCTTAATAATTTCCTCCCATGATATCCTAGAGAGGGCCCTTTCTCTTTTACCCTCTATTTTAAATAATCTTAATCTTGTTATAGGTGCATCTATTGGTCTATGTAACACATGTCCATACCATCTAAGTCTACATTCTTTTAATTTATCTCTAATGGGAGATACTCCTAAGTTTTATCTCACGTAATGGTTTTTAATCTTGTCCTTTCTAGTAATTCCTATCATCCCTTGAAACATCTTCATCTCACTAACATGGATACTTTTTTCATGTTTTTTCTTTAAAGCCCAACATTTCGCTCCATACAGAGTCATCGTCCTAACAATTGTTCTATAAAATTTTCCTTTTAATTTAGGATCAAATACCAAAAAGTCCATCAAACATTTTTTAATACACATTTGTCCAAGCCTTTTTATTTTGTTCCAAAAATTCCCTCAAACACCCATTTAAGCCATATTCTCTTATTTTTTTAAGTCCACGCGAGAAACATGCTGAGGGACTTTTTGGAACAATTATAAAGGCTTAGACTAAACGTATATTAAAAAATGTTCGAGGGAATATTTGATATATACCCCTTTAATTTATTAGTTATCCTCTTAGCACATAACACCCCACTTGATTGTCTCCATTTCATCCTACATGTTCATATTATACTCGCAACATCCTCATCAATATCCCCATTCCTTTGTATTAATGATCCTAAATAACGAAATTTATTAGTTTTGTTTATCACTTTTTCTTCAATCTTTAACATTATGCTATCAGACGCCTCATTATTAAATTTAAATTACATAAATTCCATTTTATTTCTTTAATTTTTAGTCCCTCAGACACTAAGGTATTTCTCAAACTATCTACTCTCATCGTTAAGGCCTCCTTTGAAGTGACAACTAAAATTATATCATCCGCAAACAACAAATCACATAAATATAATGCTAACAAATACTTAGATATTTTCCCAAATATATAAGAGAAAAAAGTGCGTAAGAGAGCAAAGGAAAAAACATGGAAATGGATATGGGAGAAGAAGATGAGATTTAACAAAGAAGTGAGGGCAAAAAGTACTAGTGCGAGTTCTTCTTACTTAAGAAACAATTATTACATGTCAAATAATCATAACCTGTATAAATAAACTTTGTATGGGGGATCTTGATACAAGAACAAAGAAGAAAAAAACATATATGTGTGTGTGTGTGTTTTGAGAGAGAGAGAGGAACGATTAAATACTGAAGGGAGGGAAAGAGAAATGGATATATAGAGAAAGGGAGAAAGATAGTCATCAAGTTAATTAACTAATGTCTTTATGACTCTATAGTTAACATTACATATTGAATAGTTATATAAGTGACACATACATGTCCTAAATGATTGGAATTACAATAAATCGACGTACAATCTTGAAATACCAATGGTGCTTTTTGATTATCGAAGTTAATCGTAATTGGTGAGAGTAAAAGGTAACGGAGTTATCGTAGGCAGCAGTGTATGTTGAGAGAAATACAATTTGACGAGTTTTATTTTTAGTTTTAATTTTGTTTGGTTTTTAGTTTCATGACTGTGGTGGTTGTTAGCAATGGTGAAGGAAGAGGGGGAAGGAACGTATGGTAAATAAGGTTAGTGTTATTCCGTATTTGGTATTTTAGTTTGAAAACACACAAATAAAGTATTTTAATTCGAGCATTATTCAAGAGAATTTTGTGTCAAGGTTAGTAAGTTTAATTAAATATTATGAGTTTTTTCACGGGATTAGTATGCCAATGCTCTAAAAATCTTCATGGGCGCCCCCTGATGAATAGCCTAGGGCCAAGGCACGAGAAAAGATAGACTTCTCAGAAAAATCATTGATTTTTTCAATATATCATTAACAAATTGAATATATTATCGAGGAATTGAAATATTGTATTTTTTTAAAATTCACCAGTTAGTATAGTGTGATTTTTAGGAAACGAAAAATAAGCATGACTTCGAAAAGACCTTATTTACGTCTGGGCACTTCTCTGTGTGATGTGAATTATTTTGAAAAGGTTTTTTCTATTTTATCTTCTCTCTTCAAAAAATGTTTCTTCTTTTTGAACCATTAACAAGAAAGCGCATGTTTTTATTCTCTTTCTTCACAAGCAAGTAAAATCAGCCTTGCATAAAATAAAGGCATGTTCTTCAAATTTTTTTCTTTTCTCTTTGAGACATTAAGCGGTTTTTCTTATTTTTTATAGAAAAATCTCGTTGTTTTTTACTTTTTTGCAAGGTTCAAATCCATGCCTTTTTTTTCACTTTTTCGCATGTTTTGTCCTTCCTCTTTTTTAAACTAGTGTAATATATATATATATATATATGTGTGTGTGTGTGTGTGTGTGTGTGTGTGTGTGTGTAGAGAGAGAGAGAGAGAGAGAGAGAGTCACCCCCGCAGTGGCCCGCTTAGGTACGGGACTAATTCGCTAACCGCTTGGGTGGTATTTTGGTTTTTAAATTAAAAAAAAAACATCTGTGGATTTTAAACATTTCAGGGGATACCTAAAAGATCAGCTCAAAATAATTTTTTTGGTAATTTAAATATTTGATAGCTTTTAAGCAGCTTAAATAACTTTCAAATATTGATGCTATTTTTTAAAATAAAAAAAAAATCATTTGAAGTGATTGTTTTTAGGGGGCCCCTAAAATGGTTAAAACCCATACAAAAAATCAAAATAAAAACATTTTGGGGATTTAAAAAAAACCACAATAGTCGAGCATAACTTATCCCACATGGGAGATTTCTTGTATATATATAATATTATATGTATTTTAGTATTTGTTTATGTGATTATTTTTATATATGGTATATATAATATCATATGTATTTCAGTATTTAGAAAATCTTATAAAAATAAAAATAAAAACAAACTTACAAAAGTTGTTGATGTGATTGTATTTCATTATATGTATTTTAGTGTTTGTAGATGTGATTATATTTTTTCATCCTCATTTGTTTTAAATTACACAACTTATAAAAACATAATAACATAATTTTTTAAATTACAAAAGTTATGGAAACAAAATGACAATTTTTTTAAATGGAAATTGAGGGTTTTAAGTTTTAAATTGCAAAATTTTTATGTTTTTATATTAAGACCTTATATGAGAACTTTTTATGTTTTTTATATAAAGAATTTGAACGAAGATGCAAGGTTAAGATGAGAATCAAATGATATTGGATGGGAATATGAATTTTAGGTAGATCTTAGCTAAGGATTGGGTGCAATGCCAATTGTGTGTAAAAATTTGCAAGGAATGTATTTATAGGATCAAAATACATATAGTTAATCTCACGAGACTACACGTAGCCTCGTGCTTTAAGTCAACACCAAATTATAAAGCCAAGAGTAAAGCGGCAATTAACGAGGGAAAAGTCAAGAAGGTACCTAATCTATATTATACCTCTAATACGATAGTATTAGATGTGTTAATGCAATATCCTTGTGTAACAACCCTCGCTTTTAGGAGACTCAATGTCATATTAATTTTACCGCATGAGGTAATTATATAAAAGGTTGGAACTGGAGTAAATATTAATTTAAGGAGTTGAAAGTTAATATTTACTGGATTGTTGCGTATTTACTGTACGTTTAAGTAAATATTATTTGGTTGTATGTTTTATGGTGTCATATGTTTTAAATGACACTGTGGTTTAAATGAAACCGGAACTTGAAATGAATTATAAAATTATCGGATTCCAGTTTAGAAGGTGTAGTAGTCCCGAAATGTGCGAGACAGTCAAAATAAGTGCCATATTGTATTTTTAGGTTTCGGGCACTTTTGAATGGTTTTAACTTAAATGCGTATTTGAGAGTCATTTTAATGTGGTATTAACCATTTAAGTTGGGGACTTTAGACTTAAGCCACGATTTAAGTCTTTCCCCTTATTTCATTTCTCCCTTGTGTGTGTTACCAAACTTAGAGAGAGAGAGAGAGAGAGAGAGAGAGAGAGAGAGAGAAAGAGGAGAAATGAGAGAAATTGGAGATTGAAGCTTGGATTTGCATCTACCACAAAAAAATTCGAGTTTGCAAGCTTAAGGCAAGTTTTCTACTTGCTAATATATGATTTAAGATGATTAAATTGTGTGATAGTTGTGTATTAGCATTTATGGATCAAAAATGGATTTTGTGATAATCTAGCCCTAATCATGGTTTATGTTGATGAAATTGGGGATTATAGTGGTTATTAATCATATAGGATGGTTTTGGGTATATAAATGTTGTTGGATGTGTGTAAAATGGAAGAGATTTGAGGTTTGGGGAAGTTAGGGTTCATAACCCTTAAAAGCCATTCTTGGCAAATCTGCAGGGGCGAATCGATTCGGCCCCTAGGCGAATCGATTCGCATAGGGTCAGTTCCAGGTCTTCTTGGATAGAATTGATTCGGGTCCAGGCCAAATCGATTCGGTAGGTTACAGAATCCCAAGTCTTTAAGTCCGAACCAATTCGCTTTTCGGGCGAATCAATTCGTTTTCCTGCTGTTTTTGAGTTAATTTTATGACTCAATTCCAATTTATTTCTTTAAGTTTAGGGCCTAGGAACCTTCTTGAATGAAGTAAAATTAGAGTCCTAGAGGCCTAGATGTGTTATTTAATTACCCTACATTAGAAATGGCTTATGTGGGAGATTTTTCGGGGATATGACAATTGATGTTAGGGAATTCTTCTCTTCTAGTTAATTATTATGAAACTAGAAGTTGTAGTGCTATGTTTGGGAGACTTTAGAAGCTCAATAGAGTTATGTTAGTCTTGATGGTTTACAATAACACCACAAATGAACCTTGGGAGAATAAATTGAAAGTTTATTCATTTATTGAGGTTACAATGATAAGATGTATTAAGTATGGCTCCGGGTAAAATATTATGTATTTACAAAGATGTAAATGAATATGGTTTCGGATAAAATGAAACATACAACGTAAAATGGAATTGAATTTGAAATGGAAATGATAAAGATGATGGTAAATGATAATTTAATTAATCATTTAATATGGTAAATGCTAATTTACTTAAACACACCTCTCTAAATGCCATCATAAGGGAAGTTTCGTGCGTGAGGTGATGCCCCCTGGCTAGTGAATGCAGGGTGGATATAGTCCTAGGCCATATGAGTGATATGTTATGTTTTCTGCACTGGTGAGGAGATTTCGGGTGTGGTCTTGACTCTCCCGCAGGCATATGGCCGCTTCCCGACGTTACGATAGGTGCCCAGGCTGCCTTGTTTGATAGGCCCCTGGAAGATGATGGTTATTTAGGGGCGCGCCTAGTGGGGAAACTCGGAGGGGCTGTCTTAAAATCGTTATACGTATATAAATATAACTATTCATAATCAAGTGGGACTTTATGTATGTGATATGCCATAAAGAGCCTGATGAAGTGCCACAAAGAGCACAATGAAATGCCACAAAGAGCATTTGATGATGATTATATTCCTGATAAGGAATGGAATTCTAGAAAGAGCATAAGAATTGTAATTATGAGTTCTTGATAAGGAACATAACAATGAAATGGAACAGTATAAAATGATGGTGGTTTTTAATTAATGCTAATCTTATTTTTTTGTGTATAATTAAATTTTAAATTTTATGACCATCTGATTCCCTTAGTTCATGTTTTAAAACTGTGTAGGTATATTTTTATCTTTTCTAGCATGATTTTTATTCATAACTGTCATACTTTTTATTAATCTAGTGATCATATAAAACCGGGCCCTGTCCCGTCCATATTTCTTGTTGTGCATGCATCTTGTTCCGCTCAGGTGCTCCGCCGCAAGGATGCCTGTTCTGACTTTCCGAACTCGGTGAATTTTGGCGAGCCGTGATGCTTTGCGGGTATTATGGGACATATTACAATAGACGCTGTCATCCTTGTTCTCTAGTCAAGATCGGGGCTTTAACTCTTGCGCGTGGCCCAAACGGCTGTATTTGCTTAATGTAATATATTATGTAATTTACATTAAAATATTGTATCTTGTGGTATGTACCTATTGACCGACAGCATATTCGGTCCTCTTATTGTTTACTTGACGTTATTGTAATATATATTCTTTGGTTTCCACTTTCTTTTTAAATTGGGTTGTTTAAATTCTTTCCTTAACTTTAAAAACAAAAATTTTTGGCAACCCGTTTTTCTAAAATATGGAGTGGTTATCCCGTGTACTTTGTATATTGTTGTGATGCTGAGAATGATTCCATCCATGATTCCTATTATATTGGAGTATCGGGATGTCCACCCCCTATTTCGAAACAGCGGGTTGTCACACCTTGCAATTAACGTCAGAATTAATTCTCTCAAACTCATTTAGGCGTCCAAGTCTCTCACCAAATAACTCCATCCAATTACCTTTAATGTTGATGAATTTTCTTTTTCTCTTTCTCCTTAAATGACTATGACTATCCAGTCGTCCATATTGAACTCCTCCCATCCTTTTATTTTCAAAATAAAATTAAAGGTTTGGAAACCCAACAATTCCAAACCTTTTATTTAAACCGGTAGTTTTTAAGAAAGAATTTTGTAAAAGGCCAAATATTGCATATAATTAATATAAATAATATTGTAGTGGGTATACTTCATTTTCATGTTCTTATATATACATACAACAACACTATGCTTAAGAAAACCAAGAAAAAAGAAAGTCCAAAACATAAGCTCAAGCCAGAGAAAATCCAACTATTCAATATCAAGCATGCTCTAAGTACTCATTGATATCATCTTCTCCCACATATTTCCAAGATTACTTATCAAATCTCTCTTAAGTTTCAATTCGGTTTTCAAAGAATGGTCGAGTTTAATCTGTGATCCCAAATTTGCTAAAATTCACCTCAATCACGTAACCCAAAACGACCAATCCTATACTCCTCACATCGATTTTCCCTTAATGTTGATGGCTTCTCTTTTTCCCTCTCTTTTCTCGTTCTTTGTAACCTCCATCCCATTTTTCAAAATTTTTCTTGATTTCTTTCAATTTAGTAATTGATTCGGTTTAAGAAACGGCTAAAACTATCCCGTGAAAGGCATCAATGCGTAAATGGTCATTTGAGATGATTTCATCAAACCTTAATTTTGCTATTTCTAAATCTCCACTGTAAATGTGCATGTGGGACTTGAGCAATGTCCACTCTGGATCATTTGGTTCGAGATTGATTAATTTTTCGATGATTCAAATGGATTTGGGGATTTCTCAATTCTTGATTTTTTATTCCATCGGGGGTTTGAGAGATTTAGGGGTTCAGGGTCTCTCTCTCTCTCATCCGAAATAGCGTCATTTGTGACAGATTCAACAAAGGTGTCATTAGTGACGGATTCTATAGTGGAGCCATTTGTGATGGATTCTACAGTGGCCAGAGGAGGAATTGTAGTGGCAATTAGTGGTTTGAGGTTGAAATGGAGTCACCATTCAAGTAGTGTGATATTATGAATTGAAAAGTAGTTACTTTATGGGATCAAAAGATTCCATTCTCTTATACTAAAAACTATGTTTGGTAATTATTTCCCTCTTTTATATAGACATGTTTAAATATTTAGGTTTTGTTCTATAATTAGACCATGAATTAAGCTATGAAGTCATGTTTTGATTATTATTTGAAGCTTCTAATGATGTCCGATTAAAATAAATCGGGTCTTTGTCTATAAGATATTATATTTATATTTATTATTAAGCATTTGAAGATGCATTCTCTCTTTCGTGGATCTTACTGAATAAAGCAAAATTGCCTCTTATTTGGGTTTTATTCTATTTCATTGTTTATATCAATACTTTTTATGGTAAAAAAATTTAATGGAGTTTTCTTTTTTTGGTCTAAAACATTTATAAAATGTCAAATAAAATTTTATTTGCAATTGTATGTGTTCTTAGTTGTTTGGATTAGCTAATTCTTATAATACAAATTAGAGTTTTCTCTTCGTAAGGGAGTATTTCATGTGTAGGTGTGTTCATAAATTCCAGTTTAAAGATAAATATGTGTTATCCCCTCCATATTTTTCCAATTCACTTTTTAGGTCTACAAGGGTGAGAGCGGTAAATTATTTTAATTTAGTTTTCCATTAGTTGTAGCATTATCAAATATTTCAACTAGTAATTTTCTTTTGAATAACTAATCTCAGGTCTAAGAAATCATCAATGTGGCACAATGAAACCATTATTTTAATATGATACCTCCAAATAAAACACTCAATCAAAAACTTGTTCGATATGAAATGGAACGTAATTAGTTTTAAAATTTGCTCTTTAAACAACTAATGTCATATTATCTTTTTACATTATTTTTTGAACAGGAATTATATTTATTTCAATAATTAGCTATTAAAAAAAATTAAGCAAAAAACACTTTTATTATTCTATGGGGATTATTCCCTCAACGTGTTTACTTTTTAAGATTTGACCCCCAAGTTAACATTCGACACCAAAAGTAATGTTTTAGACACAAAAAAATGTTTCAAAAACATTTTGTATGATTAAAAAAATTTAAATTTTTAGGGGTTAAACTAAATTATGAAAAATTATTTGCTGATAAAAAAACTCAATTAAAATTATATTTTATGATGAGTGTTTCGCTAGGATATTAAACTCTTACAAAGTATAATGAAATATTATGATTCGTTTAAACAACATTCGTTATATATATTTGAGCCCGTGCATCACGCGGGGTACATGCTAGTTAAACCCGAAATGAGGAAACAAGGGCGGGAGTTAATATATGTGAGGAAAAAGAGGATGAAATTAAAGTTATTGAAGTTGAAGGGTCAAGAAAAAGGCCTCACTTTCTTGCCCTATGGCTAAATTTGTAGCGGTGATTAATTTTGATGATAGTTCAATGAGTGTAAGTAAGAAAAAGAAATAAAAAAACATCAAAGATACACTATGGAAGAAAAGAACACTTAGTGTTCATCAATACTTAGCACGATAGGTATATGAAGTTGGCATCCCTCTTCATACCTAGTGTTCACCGACTTTTGGCCAAAAACTTGAAATTAAGCAAAAGAAATTAGTATAGTGAAAGGAAAGTTTAAAATAACATAAAAAGGTGAGGGTTAACTAAATAACTAAAAGCTGAAAAATAAATCTGAAACTCTCTCCATAGTTCTTGGTGTAATAACCCTCGATTTTTGGAGACTGAGAAATTAAATTTTGGAAAAATAAAATTTAATTAAATTGGAGAATTTCAAAATTTGGGACTTGAGGCCAAAAAATAGAGAATATTTTAAAGAATTACGGATGATATTTTTTAGGGTACCATCGATTCCGAAAGGGTCGAGATAGTCAAAATGACTGTCATTGGGTTTTATTTCAGCTCCGGAATGTTTTTAAGTTATTTTGGCTCGAATTGGAGTAAACGAGTCATTTAAAGTGTGTATTAACATTTAAAATTGGGTTTATTGTTTTAAAGGTTTATGTGGCTTACGGATTAAGCCATTCTCATTTGAGAGAAAGGGGAAAAAGCCCTAGAGATAGAGGAAGAAAGGAAAGAAGAAGAAAGGAAGAGAGAGAGGAAGAAAAGCTTGGGGATCTCCGGCCCAACCGCGACATCGAGGACGATCCAACCTCTACAAATCTGAGGCAAGTGTTTAATCTTGCTAAATAGCTATTGTGTATTTCATTTCATAATTTGTGGGGTAAAGAATTGGATTTTTGGGTATAAATACCAAAACCTAGATTTTTGGGTTTAAATCTTGAAATGAATGTTTAAATATGGATTTAATGGAATAGAAATGGTTGGGATCAACTTTAGGTTGATTTATTGGCTTAAAATCATGTTGTGATAAAGATTTGGGGATTGGAATGAAAATTTTAGGGTTTAAATTCGTGGGGTTTGCTAAAAATGGAAAATCGGCCAAGGCAACTGGTATGGCCGGTCGACCGCGGTCTGGGGACCGGTCGACCCCGCCTTAAGGGAAAGCCTACTGCATCTCTTCGTAGGCAAAAATATGGACCCGCGGTCGATCGGGGGTCTGGGACCGGTCGACCGGTCCCCTGTTTTTAGCCCAAAACTTGGATTTCTTCTCCCCCTTTTCTTTTGGAGTTTATTCTTAGGGGTTTCCTTAATGGGCTGTTTTATGGGTTTCCTAAGATGACTTCTAGCCCTTTTTGGTTGGGTTTGTTGATTTGGGGTTCTCTCTTATAAAGTAAGAGATATCTTTTGGTGACTTATATGGGGTCTCTCACTTAGTATCTGATGGTGGGAACTTCTTGGAATCATTGGATAAGAAATATCCATGTATGTGGTGAAATTTCTAGGCCGACATTTATGTTAAATCCTTATAAGGATAGGATATGGTTAAGATATAATTTGGGTCCAAATGAAAGAGAGTGGTTGCATACTCTTTAAGAGTGAGGGGTCTCATATCCTTAGAAAAGTTTAGTCTAAGGATCAATGGATAAATCACTAGGAGTGAGGATTCCTGAGATCGATTCGAACCATAGGTGACATTGGGAACGCTTGGGATCATACTATCGACTAGAGTAAGCGGTAGCGTAAATCCTAGTTAGGATAGTTTACACGTAATCATGGGGATATGACCATTGAGATTCCAATACTTGAAATGAGGTTGGAATAAAAATTGGGGTTTTAGACTATTAAGTCACGCGTGTGCCTATGGTTAAATAGTACTAAGGTAATTATGTACTTTTGGTTATGGATGAAATGTGTGGTGATGGATTCCTACACAAACTCTTGGGTGATAACCCTAATGTTGAATATATATGTATAGATATATACATATGGTTTTGGGAGACTATTCATCATAGGAATAATGATTGAATATGTTTCAAGTGAGGGATTGTATTCACATATCGAGGTACATTTAATGGAAATTGTGGTGACGGCTTGTATATTGAGGATTATGTATACTTATAGCCGGGTTTATATATCTTATACATATGAACGAGAATTAGTTTGTATATATATTGATATAGAGATGTGTGAATATATGTACATATATCTATGTATGAATGTGAATATATGGATATATTTATGTTGTGGACATACATGGTATGGTTATTTAAACCGTATATGATGGTTTATTATATTGGATCATATGATGGGATCATATGGATGTATGTATATTGCGTATGTGAGCGATATATATACTTATGTGGTTAGGCATACCCCACTCATGCTATCATTGGGAAGTTTTCACGCAGAGGGTGGCATCCTGGCATATAGAGCAGGGTGTGGATATTTCCCAAGTCATAGTCGTCCCTTGTGTTATTATACGATATAGATATATATTTTGGGGTGAGACGTGGTGGGTATGTTTCGTCTCATTGCTGGATGGATCTATGACCGCTTCCCGGGACGTCGTGTGTGTGAGTTACCACGAGGTGAGTGTCGTTGATCCCCACCAGGTGGTCCCCAGTTGTTACGTGAGCCGGACTCTGGGAAGATGATAGCATTGATGCAGTTTTATCGGCGCTATATATAGCCGGGTATTATATTTGCATGGCCTTTGTACATCATATATGGTATGTACACTTGGTCATGGGTATGGATGATGGTATGTATATATATATTGTGATAATAAAATACCTATATATATATATATATATATATATATATATATTTATATATCCTAGATGAAAGGATATGGTATTTCATTGGGGTACATCTTGGATTATGATGGTGTACCAGATTATTTGGGGATTGATGCATCGCATTTTAAGGAATACTTCGGTTACATCATCCCAAGGATATTATTGGAGATTTTTATTTGTTTTCATATTGTAGTTTAAAAGTTTTAGTAGTAATGGTAGTATTAAATTGTATGTTAAGGATTATGGATCTCTAGGATCGACATTGCCCAGGAGTAGTGTAACGAGGTGGTTCCTTGTTTGGATTTCGCTTTGCGAGACACCTCACGCACGAAACGCAGTGCCATGTCGAGATTTGAGAGAAGTAATTCCATATGTGGCATCTCGTCTCTGGTCTTGACCTTGTCAGGAGTAGTGTAACGGGGCGGTTCCTTGTTTGGATTTCGCTTTGCGAGACTCCCCACACACGAAACGTAGTACAGTTTTGAGATTAGAGAGAAGTTTTGCCAATATTCCATGTGCAAGATATTAAGAATATAAATTCTTATATTTTAGCCTATATATATATATATATATATAGGGGTAATGTATTAAGAATTATAATTCATGAAATTATAAATCGGAATTCATAAAGCCTATGATGGCATAATTGTTGTAATCGTAATCTAGTAGGATTAGAAAGGGTGGATCCTTAGATTGTGACAGAAAAATAGCTCTCGTGGGTATAGGCTAGGCCTATGATAAGTTAGGTTGTCCTTAAAAATATGGGGGTAATTTAACTAAAACTTGAGGACGCGAATAGGTGCGCGCCTTTAGATGAGAGGTGAGTTGAGGTTTCACGAGAATGCGGTCTCACTTTAATTATGAAATAAGTGCACCGATAATTATTATGCACGGTTAACACACTTGCTAAATATTTTTCACATTCGGGGCTCTGACCCATTTACTTTTCTCTCCTCTTTGTATATATATATATTACCACAGGTATCCTACCGCATGGATGCCGGATGACTTTCTATCCAGAGTCTTGGGAGTCGTGACATGTGCGGACTGTTGCGGGATGTTTCATGTAGCCGCTTCCTACTTCTTTAAAATTCTAGGTAGGATTCAAATTGTATATCGGGTTTGTACCCAAGGGATATTTATATACATGTTTATATTTATTCCATTTCAGCTATTGTATTGGCTGTGACCCGACAAATTATTCGGGTCTACTTGTATAGTACATCCTGTTGTAGTTATTTATTTCGTTTTATTTCTAGCATTTTATTTACCATAGTTCTTGTATGCATCTTACTTTTCTTCATTAGTAGTGTTATTTGGTTGGTTGTTGCACATTTTATTTAAATTTTCATATCCCGCTTATGTGATTTCAGGTAGTTAGTCCTATTTTGTATAGTACCGACAGTTGATGTTGAGACTGGACCATCTGAAACTCCTGATTTAATATAGTATAGGGCTGGCCACCCGTTATTATTTTAGGCGGGTTGTGACAGATGGTATCAGAGCATCAAGTTCTAGAGTCCTTAGGATCTGTGCGAGTTATGGATTCTTCCGTTAACGTTCTTGACATAAAGCCCTATAAATAGGGCTGTTGTGTTCACTGCGTTGTTTTCTTCTGTGAAGTATATTCACTTGATTGGCATTTTGATAACAGTTGCTCTTGTTTCATTTTAGACGTCGCCTAGATTTTTTCGTCTAGGAAAGGATAAGATTAGAAGTACCATACCAATAGTATATTTTGGGTACGCTTTAATCGGGGGTATTTGTTTTCCCCGGTTTCGGAGGAGTTATTGAGGAGATTTCTGGCAGTGGTTCGAGGTGATTTATCGGCAGTTGAGTAAGAAAGGAAATTTACTCGAATGGCGAATCTTGGTCCTAGTAAGGTAAACCCGAGGAGAGGCATGTAGGGTTGTCCTTGAGAGGTTTAGATTGAGAATCTGTTAACCTTCGTTGGGAAACCTAATGTTGGTGACTCTTACCGAGGTGAGGTTGGTGTAGTTATCCCAATATCAGGAGTATAGCCCTCTAAGATGAGGGAGAATGCCTTTGGAGACCCAGTTTAGTTGTGTAGGACGGAGGGAGTTTTCGGCAGTTGCAATCGCGCATTGCCCTTCAAAATGGTTAGGAAGGGTTTTGAGGAGGATGTTTCTCTTGTGGAGAAATAGGATTAGGGATGATGATTGTCCTGGAAGAAGTTGAGGACCCTGAGTTGAGATTCTAGGACAAGGGGAAACCATTGAGTTACGAAAATATAAGGTAAAGTACCTTTCTTTGGGTTTAAGTTACGCTTTGTGCGATATTGAGAACGTCATGTGTGAGGTGTGATGAGTAGCTAGCCACTATACCACTAGGGTGTTTGGAAATTTTCCTAGAGGAGGAAGTGAGCAAGAGTGGCCTTTATATGGCATCTTTGGAGATGTTACACCTCGTAACGAAATCGTAGGGAAGTATCCCAATGAGGGGAGAATTTATTTTTATATAAAAGTGTCGATGTGATGTAGAGAAATTTCATAACTTAGAGGTTCAGAGTTCGGTAGATTTCTGTGGAGTGGATAGTTTAGCTCATAGTTGTGCTAGCTTTGAGAGCTAGGTATCGGTTAGAATATTGTATTTGTTGAGGCCTTGTGTCCTAAACATAAGGTGTTTGTTTGGCGTGTCGAAAGGCGCGGAATATATTTATATCGTATTATTGTTTAGGCCCTCGGGCAATATCTAAAAATATGGAAATCCTTTTTTTTATTAAACCTTAACCCTGGTTCAACTAATCTCAATCCCCGACCTAGCTACACAGTAGTGTATTGGGAGGTTTCTTGTTTGGATTTCGCTTGCGAGACCTCCCCCGCACGAAGGTGGCTAGTGTCAGGAATTGAGGAGAGTTCTACCATTGGGAAATTTTAAACTTTTATATATTTCGTATGTTGTAATAGATCATATTGCTGAGGGTATATTATGATTTGAGACTTATGGAGCTTGATCATAGTTTTACGAGTGGAAACTCAGATACGGGGTGTATGGGCGCCCTGGGTACTAGTTGCTTTAAAACTATATGGTTCGATATGAGAACCAGGAAGGATCGGTATAGTGATCCTAAGGATTGATGTGAAGACTAGATGATATTGAGGTCCTAGGCATGTCTTAAATTTCGCGGACGAAATTTTTGTAAGGGGGGAAGTGTGTAACAACCCTCGATTTTTGGAGACTGAGAAATTAAATTTTGGGAAAATAAAATTTAATTAAATTGGAGAATTTCAAAATTTGGGACTTAAGGCCCAAAAATAAAGAATATTTTAAAGAATTCCGGATGATATTTTTTAAGGTACCATCGATTCCGAAAGGGTCGAGATAGTCAAAATGACTGTCATTGGGTTTTATTTCGGCTCCGGAATGTTTTTAAGTTATTTTGGCTCAAATTGGAGTAAATGAGTCATTTAAAGTGTGTATTAACATTTAAAATTGGGTTTATTGTTTTAAAGGTTTATGTGGCTTACGGATTAAGCCATTCTCATTTGAGAGAAAGGGGAAAAAGCCCTAGAGAGAGAGGAAGAAAGGAAAGAAGAAGAAAGGAAGAGAGAGAGGAAGAAAAGCTTGGGGATCTCCGGCCCAACCGCGACATCGAGGACAATCCAACCTCTACAAATCTGAGGCAAGTGTTTAATCTTGCTAAACAGCTATTGTGTATTTCATTTCATAATTTGTGGGGTAAAGAATTGGATTTTTGGGTATAAATACCAAAACCTAGATTTTTGGGTTTAAATCATGAAATGAATGTTTAAATATGGACTTAATGGAATAGAAATGGTTGGGATCAACTTTAGGTTGATTTATTGGCTTAAAATCATGTTGTGATAAAGATTTGGGGATTGGAATGGAAATTTTAGGGTTTAAATTCGTGGGGTTTGCTGAAAATGGAAAATCGGCCAAGGCAACTGGTATGGCTGGTCGACCGCGGTCTATGGACCGGTCGACCGCGCCTTAAGGGAAAGCCTACTGCATTTCTTCGTAGGCAAAAATATGGACCCGCGGTCGACCGGGGGTCTGGGACCGGTCGACCGGTCCCCTGTTTTTAGCCCAAAACTTGGATTTCTTCTCCCCCTTTTCTTTTGGAGTTTATTCTTAGGGGCTTCCTTAATGGGTTGTTTTATGGGTTTCCTAAGATGACTTCTAGCCCTTTTTGGTTGGGTTTGTTAATTTGGGGTTCTCTCTTATAAAGTAAGAGATATCTTTTGGTGACTTATAGGGGGTCTCTCACTTATTATCTGATAGTGGGAACTTCTTGGAATCATTGGATAAGAAATATCCATGTATGTGGTGAAATTTCTAGGCCGACATTTATGTCAAATCCTTATAAGGATAGGATATGGTTAAGATATAATTTGGGTCCAAATGAAAGAGAGTGGTTGCATACTCTTTAAGAGTGAGGCGTCTCATATCCTTAGAAAAGTTTCGTCTAAGGAGCAATGGATAAATCACTATGAGTGCGGGTTCCTGAGATTGATTCGAACCATAGGTGACATTGGGAACGCTTGGGATCATACTATCAACTAGAGTAAGCGGTAGCGTAAATCCTAGTTAGGATAGTTTACACGTAATCATGGGGATATGACCATTGAGATTCCAATACTTGAAATGAGGTTGGAATAAAAATTGGGGTTTTAGACTATTAAGTCACGCGTGTGCCTATGGTTAAATAGTACTAAGGTAATTATGTACTTTTGGTTATGGATGAAATGTGTGGTGATGGATTCCTACACAAACTCTTGGGTGATAACCCTAATGTTGAATATATATGTATAGATATATACATATGATTTTGGGAGACTATTCATCATAGGAATAGTGATTGAATATGTTTCAAGTGAGGGATTGTATTCACATATCGAGGTACATTTAATGGAAATTGTGGTGACGGCTTGTATATTGAGGATTATGTATACTTATAGCCGGGTTTATATATCTTATACATATGAACGAGAATTAGCTTGTATATATATTGATATAGCGATGTGTGAATATATGTACATATATCTATGTATGAATGTGAATATATGGATATATTTATGTTGTGGACATACATGGTATGGTTATTTAAACCGTATATGATGGTTTATTATATTGGATCATATGATGGGATCATATGGATGTATGTATATTGCGTATGTGAGCGATATATATACTTATGTGGTTAGGCATACCCCGCTCATGCTATCATTGGGAAGTTTCCGCGCAGAGGGTGAGCATCCTGGCATATAGAGCAGGGTGTGGATATTCCCCAGGTCATAGTCATCCCTTGTGTTATTATACGATATAGATATATATTTTGGGGTGAGACGTGGTGGGTACGTTTCATCTCATTGCCGGTTGGATCTATGACCGCTTCCTGGGACGTCGTGTGTGTGAGTTACCATGAGGTGGGTGTCGTTGATCCCCACCAGGTGGTCCCCAGTTGTTACGTGAGCCGAACTCTGGGAAGATGATAGCATTGATGCAGTTTTATCGGCGCTATATATAGACGGGTATTATATTTGCATGGCCTTTCTACATCATATATGGTATGTACACTTGGTTATGGGTATGGATGATGGTATGTACATATATATGGTGAGAATAAAATACTTATATATATATTTATATATCCTAGATGAAAGGATATGGTATTTCATTGGGGTACATCTTGGATGATGATGGTGTACAAGATTATTTGGGGATTGATGCATCGCATTTTAAGGAATACTTCGGTTACATCATCCCAAGGATATTATTGGAGATTTTTAGTTGTTTTCATATTGTAGTTTAAAAGTTTTAGTAGTAATGGTAGTATTAAATTGTATGTTAAGGATTATGGATCTCTAGGATCGTTATTGCCCAGGAGTAGTGTAACGAGGTGGTTCCTTGTTTAGATTTCTCTTTGCGAGACACCCCACGCACGAAACGCAGTGCCATGTCGAGATTTGAGAGAAGTAATTCCATATGTGGCATCTCGGATCTCTGGTCTTGACCTTGTCAGGAGTAGTGTAACGGGGCGGTTCCTTTTTTGGATTTCTCTTTGCGAGACTCCCCACGCACGAAACGTAGTACAATTTTGAGATTAGAGAGAAGTTTTGCCAATATTCCATGTGCATGATATTAAGAATATAAATTCTTATATTTTAGCCTATATATATGTATGTATATATATATATATATATATATATATAGGGGTAACGTATTAAGAATTATAATTCATGAAATTATAAATCGGAATCCATAAAGCCTATGATGGCATAATTGTTGTAATCGTAATCTAGTAGGATTAGAAAGGGTGGATCCTTAGATTATGACCGGAAAATAGCTCTAGTGGGTATAGGCTAGGCCTATGATAAGTTAGGTTGTCCTTAAAAATATGGGGGTAATTTAACTAAAACTTGAGGACGCGAATAGGTGCGCGCCTTTAGATGAGAGGTGAGTTGAGGTTTCACGAGAGTGTGGTCTCACTTTAATTATGAAATAAGTGCACTGATAATTATTATGCACGGTTAACACACTTGCTAAATATTTTTCACATTCGGGGCTCTGACCCGTTTACTTTTCTCTCCTCTTTGTATATATATATATTACCACAGGTATCCTACCGCATGGATGCCGGATGACTTTCTATCCAGAGTCTTGGGAGCCGTGACATGTGCGGACTGTTGCGGGATGTTTCATGTAGCCGCTTCCTACTTCTTTAAAATTCTAGGTAGGATTCAAGTTGTATATCGGGTTTGTACCCAAGGGATATTTATATACATGTTTATATTTATTCCATTTCAGCTATTGTATTGGCTGTGACCCGACAACTTATTCGGGTCTACTTGTATCGTACATCCTGTTGTACTTATTTATTTCATTTTATTTCTAGCATTTTATTTACCATAGTTCTTGTATGCATCTTACTTTTCTTCATTAGTAGTGTTAGTTGGTTGGTTGTTGCACATTTTATTTAAATTTTCATATCCCGCTTATGTGATTTCGGGTAGTTAGTCCTATATTGTATAGTACCGACAGTTGATGTTGAGACTGGACCATCTGAAACTCCTGATTTGATATAGTATAGGGCTGGTCACCCGTTATTATTTTAGGCGGGTTGTGACACTTGGTACACTGAGTTAGAAAACGTAATGTTATGAGGTTTAAAGTTTAGGTAAGCAAACAATGATAAACTCTAAGAACACAAACTCGAATTTAATTATTGAATGATTGTGTCGAGTTTGATGTCACAACTTAAATCACTCCCAATTTTTATTGGAGACCACACAATACAAACGTAATTTTACATTGTGTTTAAAAATATATTTCTTCCATCCCAAATTCAAAGTTTTTATCCATCTTTTGATTAAATAATGAATACAATAAATCAAGGGTTAAAATCATTACTTGTTTTCAATCGTGAAATTTGATAGATTGATTATATCTATAAAACAAGGATATTGGTTGACATTGTATGGATATGGGTCCACGCCAATGGCTTTATTCAAAAATAGGGACTAAAATTATAAATGAAATATCTGTTGTCCTATTTCCAGAATACATATTAGAATAGACCCTAAATTTACAAACCCCTAAAAAAAGTGGCATCTAACCCACCTCTCTCTCTCATCCCCATCACTCCCCTCCCCCGCCCACCTAATCTAATACCGATCCACCCTCAATGCCACCCACCCCTTCCTCTCAAGGTCCCTTAAAAAATCTAACACCACTGGTGGTTCTTGAAGTCCAACCACCATCTAAACTGTTGTAACTTTAGTTTTCTAAAGTTTGAAAACAAAACAAAGAAGGCAAGGCCCACACTACACACCTCTTCACGTCCTTTTCATTTAAAATTCAGGGAGATGCCACTTCTTTGAAAAAGGAGACAGAGAGGTGGGAGACAAGGAATCCAAGACTTTCTCTTTTCCTTTTTTTCTTTGTCTTCCAACTTTAATAAATTGTTGTTTTATTTTTTAGAGGAAGACAATGGATCTATTAACAACAAATTTGTTTTAAAGGAGAGGTAAAAAATGGGCTTAAAGAGAATATGATAAAAACAAAGAATTTACTTCTTCTCTCTCTCCCATACAAAAAATATTATTTCAATCTGGAAATTTTTGTCATTACAAATAAGTGTTGTCCCCCAAAATGTTTTCGGATATTGAGGAATTTATTTGGAATGGGTCTTAGTATGCCATATAACTACAATGCATGGTTATATGAGACAAAGATGATTCTGGACTTGTTTGATCCCAGGGACGATGTGACTGTACACTACCTTCACAAAGAGAGTAGAGCCATAAAACGTCTTAAAGAGAGAGACATATTTCGCGATTCAACCCAAGAATCGACTACGAAAGATTTTATAAACAATTGAGGTAATATTGTTTAATTTTACTTTGCAGTAAATATTTGGATTTCATAACATGCGGTTCAAATTTATGATATTCGTATGAGGTAATGATTTAATTTTGAGTAGTAGACTAAAATTATATAATGATTTTATTTTTCGATTTCTTCATAAAACTCTTTGGTGTAATTTTTTAATCACAATATCTAAATAGTGACAACAATTTAAGACGTTTCATCTCTACCATGGAGACCGAAAATATGTCTTATGGGCATATATTTTATTTTTATGATGCCTAAAATGATAAAAGGCCAACAAAGTTTCTATATTTAGAAATTATAATTTTGATCTTTCACATCTAGAAATTACCGTTTATCCATGAACTTCCTAAATATTATGTTTTGCAAAGTAGAAAAATAAATTTTAGTATTTTTTTCAATTTAGAATCGATCAATAATTTTGTGAGAAATTAGTATTCGAAGACTAATGAACCCCTTCATGGAAAATTTTTAAATATGTCAATCCTATTTTTCAGTTATGAATGTGAAATATTATTTCACATAAGATGTTATTAGTTGAAATGGAATTGTATACATTTTTAGACAATTCATTTTGAGCCACATGTGGTTAAGAAAACAAATTAAAATTTGTTATGTGGAATCAAATTAAAATTTGATATTTGATAACAAATGAATATTTGTTATATGAAATCAAATTAAAATTTGATATTTCAAAACAAATGAAAATTATTTATATGGAATCAAATGAAATTTGATTTAAGGATTTGAAGGGTAAATAATAAACATTTTCTCCTTGCATTATGCTTACTACAAAAGAAATTTGTTCAAGTATTTTTTAAGGGTATATGTGAAAATTTAGTTGATATTTTTCAACCACACTAAAGTGATCGATGATGAAAAAAATCAAAAATATTTGTTATGAATTTTGTTGGAATATCTTCTCAATCTTTTGATGATATATAGATTGAAATTTCTGAATTTTGGCATGCAAGAAGTATGTTGATATTATGAATATTGAGCTTTGTAATTTTTGAAAAAAGAATTTTATATCTTTTATTATGATTATTACAAATGTGATGCGCAATGCTGAATTTTATGGACAACTTGAAGTAAAACAAGTTTATCATAACTTTTACTTAATACTTTTGAGTGATTGCAATATTGTATAAAACTAGACTCATAAAGGATGAATTCGAAAAATTTTCATAAATTTTTAATAAGCGGTTTGGCCGTGGTGAAATTTCTTCTTAAAAAATGTATCATATAGTGTTCCCAACGGATTCAAAATATTTTTAAACCTTTATAAACTTCTTATTAAAGGATTTATGAACTACTTAGATCAATTTGGACTCAAAATTATGAAAGATGAATTATCTTGAAATTTTATAAGGACTTATACAACATTTGAGTTTGTAAGCGCAACCTCTAGAATTTTATTTGAATAATTCGTCATATTATTAATTTATATGAGTTGAAAATTAATATAATAAAATTTTATTCTACTATATTGGAATCAATTGATGTGCTTCATACGTGTGTAGAATAATTTAGTTGGGTAAAATTATTTTGACCGTATGCTTTTTGTTGGATAAAGTTTAAAACCTTAAGACAAATATTTTATCTTTTGTATTTGCATATGAAATCAAACGTGTTATGATTTTAATAAGTTGTTTGATCTATATATGGATTTAGACATAAAGGAGTCTAATAATACGAGTAAATATACTCCATATGTCGAATGATAGTAATTAGAAGATTTTATCATAATTGAGTTTAGTGCAAATGCAATCTTTACTTTAGTAAAGATATTCTAATGGAATGATTTGGAATTGAGGTTTAAACTCTAATATGAAGTATTATTTTATACATTGCGAAAAATAATATATGAAATTTTTTATACTATAACTTTTTATGAAATAGATTGTATAATCTATATGTGACTTTCAGACACATGAAAATCTGAAATTATGACTAGAACGAATAGACATGTATTTTTTATTCAACTATACCTGAGAAATAAGATTAATTCTTATTTATTGTTGAAATTTTATAAGGTTAGATTACATTTTATGAATTGAAGGTATAGTGGGGGTACATTACATGTTGCTTCTGAATGCTATACTTAGAGAATAGTGGGGGCACTGAAACGAGTACCTCTCAACTATAATTGAAGAATATTTAATAGAATCTAAAACTTTGGTGTTCAAGAGAACTCTTAATTTTTTGAGTCATGAATTAAAAAATAAAATCTTTCTTAGGTTATTTAAAAGGATTCCAAAAATACTTAGAGAAGTCATGTCATAAATGATTGGATGAAGTACATGCAATAAATTAGAAATTAATTTATAATTGACTTATCTTATAACTGTAAGATAATAAGGAGTATATACATCCTTTGAAGGAATATTGAGATAGTTATCATTTATGAATACAAGCTTTGTTTAATAGCCAAGATTCATCAATAGTATGATAACTGAGTTATACATGTTGCAAGTTAAATTATTCTCATGAAAATGAAGAAGATTCATTTAATTTGATGGCCATTGATATTATATATGATGTTGAGTTGAAAAATTATATATATATAATATCTCTTTTCAAATGGTGACATAGGTAAGGAAGCTTACTTGGACTAACTTAAAGTTGGAGAATTTATGAATATGGAAGGCACCAACAAATGGCATGATATTTTGATACATCATCAAATGAGAATGAATTATGAATAAAATGAATCATGATTATACACTAAGAATGTTGAAATATGAACGCACTATTATTTATTCATGCCGGAATGATTAGCTAATATTTGGTTATGATATTTTGTTCCCTAGAAATCCAAATTCACGCTAAGTCAAAGTGTTGGCAAAAAGAGTTTCGATGAAACAAGAATATTACTTGTTAATATTATGAGGACAAATATGGATCAATTAATTGACCGAGTGCCTTGAAATACAAGAATATCTATTTATTAGATATATGCTTATTATGAACCATCTTTTACTCCACACGATCCAAGTATAAGAACACTATATACAGTGATAAGAAAGATGAATATACGAACATCTTAAGTAGTCTCAACTAAGCTACTAAATACAATTTACTTGGAATTATTTTGAGGGAAAACTATGAAGGTTTATAATTGAAAAAAGTGCATTCTTATGCTATTGAGAAAGGCTATGTGTTTTGATAAAAACCAAAAACCTAGAATTGATTCTGAATCAATTAATTCATATGTGTCTAACACATTTTATGATGCTATTTTTTGGAACTCCGACAAAAATTAATTATTGACATAATTAATGATGGAGTTTATGGTGATACCATTAGCTATGGCTGGTGAGAAAATGAAAGGTTAAAAGACCTATTATATGATACCCTTTATGGGAAAGATTGACACCAATAATTTTATCCACAACAATAGAACCATGGCTATTGTAAAATTTTAGAACCGTTATTGTAATGGCAAGAATGACGAATATGTCCTAACCACAACATAGTTTGAGAATTTAAAACTAATGACTTGAGAGTGTGGATTATGTTCGGACTAATGAGAATATAACTTGACTTATCTTTTGATGAACAGAATAGTGTGGGAGAAGGTGTCTAACATCTAGAAAGGGATCAAACTAAAGATCATTGATACTGAATCACTTATGGTGGTAAACCAACCTATGGACTGGAGATCCCAAGAAATTGGTTCAAAGGGTAATAACACGTCACAATGATATGGGTTGAATCATGCTAATTAATTGTATACATGGTTTTACTCCGAGTCCATCCCTATGGAGCATGATATCTTGAAGCGAGTTAAGATTGAGTTAATTATAACTCTTAACGATGATATATAGATCTATTTTGAGTGGGGCACCTAGCTACAGGAGTATCCTTGATAGACTCACCTATGTGGATGTCGAAGTGTGGTTGCTTGCTATGGTAATTTTGGACAAATTCCCTAAAGCGATCACATACTGGGATAGAAACACATCGTCGTAACATGTCGGCATGAGGACTACACCCAAGTAGGTTATGTGTGGTATGTTGTCAGAGATAGAGTTCAAAACTAGGAGTTACTTTAATATAAATTAAATCATCTTTACTACGTAAAGGTTTAAGTCTAAAGACACCTTTGATTATGCACAATTCTATGAATTATTGCTCAATAAATATGTTTTTCAGAATTTACAAGTGGGGGATTGTTGTAACTTTAGTTCTGTAAAGTTTGAAAAAACAATTAAAGCCAAGATCCACACTACACAACTCTTCACACCATTTTCATTTCAAATTGAGGGAGATTCATTTCTTTTAAAAAGGGTACAAAGATGTGGGAGACAAGGAATCCAAGCCTTTCTTTTTTTCCTTTATTTCCTTGACTTCTAACTTTAATAAATTGTTGCTTTGTTTTTTAGTGGAAGACAACGGATCTATTAACAACAAATTTGTTATAAAGGAGAGGTAATAAATAGGTTCAAATAGAATATGAGAAAAATAAAAAAATTGACTTCTTCTCTCTCCCCCATATAGAAAATATTATTTCTGTCTGGAAATTTTTGTGATTACAAAATGAGTGTTTTTCCCCCAAAATGTTTTCTGATATTGAGAAATTTATTTGGGATGGGTGTTAGTATGCATATAACTAAAGTTCATGGTTATATGAGACAAAGGTGATTCTAGGCTTGTTTTATCCTAGGGACGACGTGACTGTACACTACCTGCACAAAGAGGGTAGAGTCGTGAAACGTCTTAAAAAGAGCAACCTAGTCCATGACTCAACCCAAGAATCGTCTACAACATATTTTATAAACAATTGAGGTAATATTATTTAATTTTATTATGTAGTAAATATTTGGATTTCATAACATGCGATTCATATTTATGATATTCCTATGAGGTAACGATTTAATTTTGAGTAGTAGACTAAAATTAAATAATGATTTTATTTTTTTGACTTCTCCATAAAATTCTTTGGTGTGATTTTTTAATCACAATATCTAAATTGTACCGATAGGTTCCGAACACAACACTCTCCTCTCATGTCCCAAATCGAGCGACTTAACTAAACCGATAGGTGTTACGTACAGAATCAAAATCTTAATTCTATCAGGATTTTCACATATCTGATTGATGAAAGTGTCATTTAAAAGTTGAAATTCCTTGCCCAGAGCGGAGATTATAAGGGTGTCTCAAAATGGGGGTAAAATGGGTTTTTTGATAGCTGTTAGGGCTTATGAGAAAGAGGAGATTTCGACTTTGAAAGTGAAGGCTATGACGGAGAAGTTTGGAGGAGAAAGAGAGTGTTGGATAGAGGAGATGGTTGACGGGGGTGGGTTCAATGACGACGATAGGGCACCAGAGAGGAGTCCATCCTTTGAGGCTGAGGAGATCAGATAACCTCCCTTAATAGTTTTCTGGTGTGGTGAAACCCATGATGCGACTGTTGTGAATTTCTGGATCAGTAGTGATGGATCCAGAATGTTTGGTCGGGGGAGCAAAGTTTGGATCATTGCTGGGGATTTGGGGGGGGGGGGGGGGAGCTCCCGAGGCAATTTTTTGGAGGGTTAATTTGAGTTTAATATAAATTACAACTTTAATACAAGTTTTTTTGTGTTAATTCGAGTTTAATTGATATTAAATACTATATTAGTCCTAATATTTTTTTCAATTAAATTTCAATGAATATTAACATATATTGAATAAAAAATAAACAACTCACATTAATTTAAACATTATAAGCAGAAACAGATCTAAGCATTAATTTATCTTAAAATGAAAAAAATAAACAACTAACATTATGAACATTATTTTATTTAACATTATAAATATTAAACATTACATTAATTTAACTTAACTGAAAACATTACATTAATCTAATAACTAACCATTAATTTAACTTAAATTTCTTTTTTAAAAAAAGAACTTACTCGAAACAATATGGACCCGTAGCCGGAGATAGCGGCAGCCTTCGGTGGTGAGATCAGCAGTCAACACGGACAAGTCTGCCATCTAAACACCCAAACCCAAGCCAATCCGTGAGTTAAGCTTGGCAAATAAAGGAAATAAGGAGAACTTGAAAAATAAGGAAAGAAGGAAAGAAGGCAGAGTCTTTGAAAAATAAAGGAAATAAGGAAATAGGCGGACGATTTAGGTTAACTAAGGATTTATTGCATTTTTAACCTTTAAGTTTCAAAAACCCTTTAAATATCTACCTTTTACTTACTATTTTCATAGAAAACACCCCAAAACTTTTTTTCTTGGTAAATATTTTTGGAAAACTGAGGAAGGGACTCTGCCCCTCCTTATCCCCATACAGATCCGTCCCTGCGGATAATGATGAGGCTGTAAATTTTTAGGGGCCTTGTTGTCTCCATTTTTACCATAATTACTTCATTATTGTGTGAGTGTGTGTGTGTGTGTGGTGTTTTTTGATGGACTAGGTGTAAGCCCGCGCAATGCGCAGGCGAGGTGCAATGTGCGACAATTTTGCTAGTTTTTTTTTTGTGGCGGTTGGGAGGGGGGGGGGTGTGTTGAGAGCAATATCTATTAAATATGACCACCAACCAATATTATTTTCCATAGATAGGTAGGTGCCTTTCAATTGAAACTCGAAAACTAACAAAATGGGGACGCCGCCATAATACATAAGTTTGTGTCACAACAAATAAGAATTATGTCAATTGTGAAATATGCAACACGACCTTGAAAAGAAAAAATATTTAGAAGACATGTTCATATGTCAAAGTCTTCTAATGGCATCTAAAATATTAAAAATAATATAAACGAAAAACGTATGAACATCACAATTTTAGAATAAGAGTTTTATTAGGTACCACAAAACCTATCCTTCCTTATTCTATCATGTTAATAAACCTATCATTTAGAATAAGAAAAACTTAAAACAATTTAAATAAGGCTATGAAATCTAAAAATCTCATCTGGACATTTTGCCAAACGTAACTCTCCATCTCCCTGCTTCTCATCATCCATTGTGAAGTATTCCTCATATACCATCCTCTTCATCACAATATCTCTTCCATTATACAAAATTGTTATCTCTTCATCAGTCTCATGTGCCTCTCCAAAATACGATTCAAACACGTTATCTTTAACATCATCTAACGGATTCATCTAAAGCTCTTTTACCATCCCATCATCTATATCCTCTTGCTTCGCCGTCAACTTTCAACTAATAATGGCTTCAAGTATTGACGAGAGTGCCTCTTCGTCACCTTTAAAGTAACTAGTTGTGCCCACATGCGTTGCACGTGTTTGTGAGTCTAGATATTTTTTTTTGCTTTGAATTAATATGAATTATGTAAAATTAAAAATCTAAAGCATCACAAAATATGTTTTTGTAAGACTTTAGATAATAACTATGTTTAATCGAAAGAAAAAGATGTTGAATTTATCAATCTTGGATAACGCAAATCTTTAATCGAAAAGAAAAAGAAAATGTCTTCATCAGATATGTTGTTTTTGACGTTTGTTTTGATGCGAAGGTTCTTCTTCCTCTTCAATTTTGTGAGCGACGAAACGTGCCAGCTTTCGATCTGATTCTTTAACTAACTTTCCTTTAATATAGAATCTGTAGAATTTGCCAATGCATGTGTATAGATTTCGAATATATTCTGAGTGCAAAATTTCCTGTGGAGTAAAAGAATAGATATGAATATTAAGTATATTTTATTTAGTATTGAGCGTATTAAATTAACGAATGAGTTTGAATTGGTAAAAAAAAGTATATTATCTTATCTTTAGAAGCAATGAATGTCGGAATGTTGCACCCAATGAAAGATTCTGCATCGTTGAACATTGTCACTGATGCTCTTTCGTCGTCGTCTTGGACCACAAGTTGAAGTAAGTACCTTACGTTTGTTTGTATAATGTGTAAGTAAAGGTATGTTTATGATGAGTTATTTAAATTAAAAATCATAGATTATTAATTTTTTTAACTTATTGTGTAATTTCCATTTGAGGAACCACAATTTAAGCATATTCCATTTTCGTTAGCAACAGTGAGTTTCATGTTGCAAACATTGCAAGCATCATACCATGGGTTTTCTTTGATTTTGACCTCCATAATCATGGCAACGAAAGAACAGAAAAGATTATGTGGAATGTGAAAATATTTTTATGTTACGTTTTGGTAATGAAAATGTTAGACATGTAAAGATGATTCATAGTAAATTAAATATTACCTCCTTTGTTGATGCAACTCCATTTATAATATCACGAATAGAAACCTTGTTTGCATTCATGATTATTTTTTGTGGCGGTGAACTAAATTTCTTGAAATGTGGGGATATTAATGAGCTCTTCAACCTGTAGGTTACATTTTGTCAATATATTTATGTAATGTAGAGACTAAAGTGCTTGTGAAAAGAAAATCAAAGAATTATTTTAATTCGATAGCCCGTATGATATCAGGGTTAATCTGAATTGTAATCTTTGATACGCTACTTAAGCTATATTCGTCTGTTAGGAATAAATTGATGAAACAACTGTTAGGAATAAAATATTGCTTGAAGTGCAAAATAATATTTTACCTTCGTAAGATGAAAGTTTAGCTTGAGAAACAACTATTAAAGGATATTCGACTGTTAAGCTACTTAATTGCTATCCTTTATTCTCTGCTAAGTCTCCCCGTAAAGTGAAATTCATTGATTGGAATCTGTGATAAGTAATAAATTATAACATGAAATAGTATATTAAGCAATGTGAAGTGAATTTACATACATAAAAGTATATTTTTAATATAATGAAAAGTTAAATTTTAGGATTCATACTTGTATCTCCGATAGTTATATCGTGTAAAATCACTTTTGCCGAGTTGGATGCTTTTGTAATGGTCCTCATTGGTTTCGCATTTATGACAAAAGCTATCACATCTGTATGTTTGAGAATTAGAAATAAGATAAAATTATGAGTTTTTATAAATGTATAAAAAAAACTTTTGTACAAATAATTACCATAGGTTTTCTCTTCATCGTTCTGTGCGAGTAGATCTTCAAAGGAGATGAATTTGTAGAACGTTGACGGGAATATGAAATAATGATCTCGTTCAACGACCTCAATGCATTTATTTAAGGACATCTCGATTTTGTCGTGACGGTTGAGTAAGCATCATTAACGCCCTTTACCATACCATTAGTGAGGGAATATTATTTATGATTTTCAAGAAGACGTTCTAGTCGATTTTGTCGTGAACGGTTGAGTAAGAATATTTAACTCCCTTTACCATACCATTAGTGAGGGAATATTATTTCTAACTTTTAAGAATACCTTCTAGTCTTTTAATAGGGACAAACTCCTAGTGCGCAAGGTGTAAAATATGAATTGTTTACTATAAACGGTTATGCTCTCTTCGATGGTTTGACGCGGTGGGATGCAAAATTAAGGGTAACATCCATTATATAAAAGATTTATCACTTATCAAATATTAAATCCACTGATATTGGTATTTTTATTTTATATATAGAGTATTGGGATGATATGTCAATTCGTCGGCCTCTTAGGTGTAAGGATGTATTATCCATTGTGTACCTATATATAAGTTTGAAAAAGAAAAATGAAGCTCTCTCTTTTTCAGTTGGTTAGCTTTTAACCCATCTGGTGGGTGAATAGAAGACCTTGATGCATACCTAAAACAACTGAATGGTGAAAGGCTCCTTGGTCCTTAACAATTTTATAAGCAGTTTGACATCTCACAGCTCAAGCTTTCAATGGTGGGATCGAAAAAACCAAACCTACAATTGGGATCAACCATATTGCAGGTTCACCTAAGAAATTTCAAGGCCAATCAACCAGCAAAGTAGCACCTACTTTACTCCCCTGTGTGTATGCCACTAATGCATTTATTTTTCTGTAATTCATTTCCTCGATCACAGTTCTAATTTAATGTAATTTGTACATTAAATCCATATTTCTTGCACTTTTGTCTACATACTTCTTTTATTTTTCGCCTTCGATCTTACGTAGTTTCATTTGCAATACTCAAAATGACACATAGTTTTACGGTGGCTAAGGACACGAATATAAATGCCTATTCTAGCTCATAAAACAATAATATTATAGCAGACCTTTTATTCTGAAATATTCAAGTAGAATAGTATCGTTAGGAAGGTCTATAATTTTATTCTGAAATATTAAAGTATAATAGTATCGTTATTCTTTTTCCTATCATCGTATAACAGTTTCATGACATATCAAATGAATGGCATTACAAACATGAATACATAAGTTTAGGTTAAAAAAATATAATGAGATGAGTTTGACGAAATAACTTCAGTCGTTTAAGGTAAATTATTTTAGAGGTCAAAAAGTGTAGATAGCAGTGACATAACAGAGCGAAGCTTTAGCAATGATACTCGAATACTAAAAAAATTCTCCAAACTAAAAATTGTAGAACATATTATTTTACATTATCAAAACAAAAAAAATGAACATTATTACTAAAAAAAATCTCAAAACTAAAATTGTAGAATGTATGATTTCACATACCTCCTAAACAAATGAGGAATTCCTTCAATCGTCTCTGATTTAGAAGCCGAGCTTGTACAACAAATAACGATAATAACCTATAATATTTCAATTAACATTTCATTAGGAAAGTTAAGCGATTTTAAAATTTTGTAATTTGTAGTAAGAATTAATTTTATATGAGTAGGCAACCAAAAAATTAAGTTGATTTTAGAATAAGAAACAATAAGAAGAAAGGATGCAATTTGAAATAATCTCTTGTTGTGTATTTTAATTTATAGAACTTTGGAAAAAAATATTGAACAACTTACTATATCAATTTAACAGTACCAAAAAACGAACATTATTGGTAAAAAAATTCTCGAAACAAAAAATTGTAGAACGTATGATTTCACATACCTGGTAAACAAATATGGATGGCAACGGGGCGGGTTTGGGGCGGGTTTTCAAAAATCCTAACCCGCCCCATTTAATAAACGGGGCGGGGCGGGGCGGGTTAGGATTTTTGAAAATTAACTCCTAACCCGCCCCATTTAATAAACGGGGCGGGTCGGGGCTCCTACGGGTTGCGTTAATTTTAAAAATAGTAAAATTAAAAATATTACATTATAGTCTTAGAGGTATACAATGGCTCGTATTCCAATAAGTGAGACAATCCCCCAATTGTCAATTCATATTTTCACTTAAATCTTTTACAAAATAAACATACATATAAAGATTTTTTTTAGTGTGTGAGTGTGTGTATATATATATATATATATATATATATATATATATATATAATTTAATTATAATTAACATACATATAAAGGATATTTATATAAGCATAAGTTAAACGGGGCGGGGCGGGGCGGGGCGGTTTTATTTCAGCTAACTCCTAACCCGCCCCATTTAATAAACGGGTTTTTTTCTTAAACCCATACCCGCTCCTAATTCATTAATCGGGTTTTAAAACCCGCCCCATTAGGGGCGGGGCGGGGCGGGACTCCTACGGTTCGGGTTAAATTGCCATCCCTATAAACAAATGGGGAATTCCTTCAGAATCGGAGCTTGTACAACCAATAATGATAATAACCTATAAGATTTTAATTAACAATTCATTATGAAAGTTAAGGGATTATTGAACTTGGTATTCTATACTAAGAATTAATTTTATATGAGTAGGCATACTATAAAAAAAATTCATAACAGAAGTGAGGAAAATTTTTATACATAAGTAGGATTATTTATCTTGATTTTTGAAGACGTAACAATAACAATAAATGATGCAAGAAGGAACAATAATAACAAATCATGCAATTTCAAATAAATTGACAAATACAAAAACATATACAAAAACTCAGCATACCTCATATTGACCTTTGGTTTTTCCAGGTGTCATCTCATAAGATGAATGAACAAATGTTTAAGATTTCGTGTTCTCTTTAAAGATGAGAAGATTAATGAATCTTCTTAGTGTAACTTAAAAAATGAGAAGATGAATGAATGTTGGGATGGAGATACGACTCCTCATTTGTAGGGCATGGATGTTTGATCGGGTATGATGGGAGTATTAGGAGATGAATGTATTAGTAAGGTTATTCTAGGAATAAAATATTTAATGAGGATATTTTGGTCATTTGATAAGTGAAGAAGAAGTTCCCTCTTTTTTAATAGTAGTGATTATCGATCCTTATTTTCAGATCTGCAATCACACTAAAACAAATTAAAAAAATAAATAATTACAACCCAAAGCGTCAATATCTAACAAATTCATGCTTCTTCCAAATAATGTAATAACTAAAAATCAATAAAGTTGGATTATTTTCCAAATAATTAGTTATACTCCTGTAATTTCCTAACTTTTCTAAGAATCTAAGCACAATAAATAATCCAAATCCAAAAAACCCCAAATCATACAAATTTTGCAAAGTTTTTTAAAACCCAGTTCCCAAATTCTTGAATAACCTTAAAGTACACTATTTTTACATTTCCCAGCAACCTAATATAACATAGAGTAAGTTTCATTTATTTAAACACAATAAAATGAAACAAAATGTAAATATGTTATTGATTTGTTACCTTTGTTGCTGATATCCTCTACATCAAGGGCCATTTGCTTTTTCTAAGGTTGGACCAAGATGGTTTCAGGAATATGTGTAGGGTATAAAATCGATCTAGATAGAATTGAACCTAAGCCATGAACTGGTATTGAAAATGCGATCCAATACAGAGTCATTTTCTCATCAAACTTATTTGAAACACTGACAAAAAATGAGAAATAAAATCGACTCGTCTCAAAGTCATATCTCGATGGATCAACCTCGTTTAGTTAGAAAAACTGACCCAAAATGACAGATTGATTAACGCACCTATTTGTAGAACCGAATAACTATGGCATCCAAAATTGACGCAACAGTTTGTAGAAATCAGACCTTCGAATCGGTGGATAATGGTTTGGGCTCTAGGGATTTTAAAGAGTTAGCTCACCGAATAATTCCTTAGGATGTGAAGAGTTTTGAGGGAGAGAAAGTGAACCGACATTTATTGAGAAAAGAAATAGGCGAAGGGAGAAAATATGGTGCGGGAGAAAGACAAAATGTGAGGGAGCAAGAGGGTTAAGAGTAATTGACACATGGACAGCCTTGTGGTTAAGGCTCTTAAATGCTTTTATAGAATTTTAGAGTATTATATAGATAAGGCTCCACTTTTCACTTTAAAAGCTATCATTATATTCACACTTCAAATACATATTCTTTTCAATGTCAATTATTTAACAAGGAATTTTCGATTCCTCGGGACCACACTACTCTCATTCAAAAAAAACTTTGGGGTGCTCCTAAGAGCATGCACAATGGGATGCTAGAGTCCAAGAGAATTTGTAACTTTTCAAATTTGGAGGGTTGCAATAGTGGGTTGAAAGGGACAAATTCCGTAGATGGATTTGCAATGGTTCTCAAAACTTGCAGGACGGCTGGAGAATTTGTAAAGACTTCATATGAACTTCATTTTTTCGTAGGAATTCCTACGATAAAATGAAGTTCGTAACAAATATAAATAATCATTTTTATTATATATTTGGGTTCTTACGAAAAATATGTGTCCGTAACATTTCCTATGAACAAATGTTGTTCATAAGAAGTGTTGTTATTATTTCTTACGAATAACATATCTTCATTAGAACTTTGGATACAAATTTTTATATTCCACCATTGTGGAATTTTAATCTTAAGAAATATAAACCTTCTTTCCAGTTTGTAAACTTACCTTTCATGAGCATCCACCATTGTGGATGCTCTAAGGCACCTCAATATTTAATCTATATTAGTACAAAAATATTTTAAAATCAAATAAACTATATTTTATTTTATGATACCGCCATATAGACTATTCACTATTTAAAGTTAAAAAAAATCATTTACTCACTCTATTCCTTATCTCTACACATTATAATGTATAAATCTCTCAACTTTTAAGATCTAAACGTCAAGTTTTAAAGGCCAACATCAAATCATCATCAACAACCATTTAGATAGGTTTGTACTTGACATTACTAACATCATCCACACCCAAAAAAATCATGTTTTTTTACATTTTGCAAACTTTGTTAACATTGTATCAAACCAAACTGCTTGTTAACCTGATTGAAACATTGCAAACTTAATGGTTTTTTAACTATGATAACTAACATTGTAAAAAAACTAGAGAAATCAACATTGCAAACTTTGTAATCGATCGAACGAACGAACCATGGCTTAGCGAACCAGAGAAACTAGGGTTTATTTCAGGTTAAAATGTTTTTTTGGATTGAAGAATTTGGCGACTACTAGTGGAGATCCAATAGTAGGGTGGCTGAGGATGGGTACCGCTAGTGCAAACCTTTAAAAATAAGAGAATATTGGGTAAATGGGTGTTTGAGGGACTAAATGGGTTAAATTAAAAATAGGTTTCTTTTTAAAAAAAATATGTATTTATGTTGGGGACTACATTAATTGACCCAATGATTTAAACAATTTGTTTGTATTATTGTTTAATCCTAATAACTAATGTGACAACCCAGTTAATAGGTATTACTATAAGTAAGTCCTATTTTGAGATCATTTTCTTAATTAAGTCATATTGACTAGGCAACCATGCATTAAGTCCTATTTTTATATTTATGAATTTTTTCTTCACTAATATATTCCTCTCCCTATATTCGCTCCAAATTTAAAAATAATAGTTATTTTTTTCTTTCTCAAATTTTAAATAACTATAACTTTCGATATACAATTTCAAATTTACGAATTTTATATTTTTGAAAGCTACTAATCGAACCTTCTAAAACAAGATCCATATTCGATGGAAAGTATGGGAAAAAAATATAGATGACGTGTTTTCTTCATTTTTAGGCGAATATTAAATATTAATGTCTGTGTAATATTTGCGCAATAAATCTTTATTGTCTAGGAAAATATCCCAGATATAAAATTGTTTCATTTTTCGGTGAACACAGAAAATTGTAATGTTTGTGTAATATTAACATAGTAAATATTATTGTCTGTGAAAATGTCCCTGATATGAAACTGTTTCATTTTCCAGTGAACACGGTAAATTTTACTATCTGTGTAATTTTTTAATTTCTTTGAAATATAATGGGCTTCATGGACATTTTTTGATAGATCTCGTTGAGGATATTTCAAAAATAGTAATTTTGCAAAAAATAAATTTGTAAATAAAAAGTTATGATCATTTGAAGATTAAAAATAGGAAGAAAAAAGGTTAAACCACTTATGTAACTTCCCGAAAAAAGTTACGGATGACTGGTTTCAAAAGAATAAAATTGTGAAAACAAATCCTAAAAAACTAGGAATAGAGCCTACTTGATGGTTGAAAAGTCAGTAGGACTTAATTATGGAAAATATCTTCATATATGACCTATATATATAAAAAATCCTTGTTTCATTATTGTCCGTGGATGTGTTTTTTTTTTGTACGGATAAAGAAATTCTTTTCACTTTAAAAGCTATCATTATCGACATACGTACGATACATATTATTTTCAATTGTAACTATTTAACAAGGGATTTAGGATTTCGAGGACCATACCACTCTTATTCAAAAACCTTTTTTTAGGAAGTAGTTAAGGGAAACTCAATATTTACTCCCTATCATCATAAGAATATTTGTACTCTATAATACCACACGAATCATATTTTTACTTCATTATACCACGATTTGGGTTCTTCACTACTTAATGTTTAAAAAAATCATTTACTCACTTTTCTCCTCTTTAAATATTATAACCTACAAACCTCTCAACTTATAACATCTAAACATCAAATTTCAAAGGCCAACATCAAATCATTATCAACAACCATTCAAATAGGTTGGTACTCAACATTATTAACATCATCCCAGTAAAAAAATCATGTTTTTTATATTTTGCAAACTCTGTTAAACTTACATCAAACAAACCTGTTTATTAACCCGATTGAACACATTGCAAACTTAATGTTTTTTTAACTATGATAAGTAAATAAATTAACATTGCAAACCTTGTAATCGAACAAACGAACCAAAACTAAGGTTTATTTCGGGTTGAAATTATTTTTTGGATTGAAGAACATTTTGAATCGGGTTGTCTAAAACAAGCCATTAAGGTCAGATATCTTCTTTTAGGATAAAACTAAAAATCCTTGTGATTTTATTTGTCATATTTTGCACGAATGAAAAATGGTTTACAACTTGGTATCATTCGGGGTTATTTCATCGAATTATAATTTTATAATTTCACATATGTGACAAATGTAACAAGTCACTGGTAAATTTTCCATTCAGCGGAATTGTGACGAGTTCCTGTAGATTTTTGTTTTCTTTGAGCCGAATCAACGTTGTTGTATCGTTTTAGTTATTCATGTACATTTATTCATCTATATATGTTAGTATTTCATGTATGTTAGTTATTAACATGTGATCTTTGTTTTAATGCAAGTCAGAGAAGGATAAAATTACATGTTACTCACATTAGAAGAGGAAGTAGACTACTTCTTCTGAGAGGAAGTGACATGATGAGATAAATGCTTTTCATGTGTTTTAACTTTGGACGATTTTGAGGTCCATAATGAGGAGAAAGATATAGTGGGCCATAATGAGTGAGAAAATGTAGAGGGTCATATTCAGGATGCTTTTGAGGAGGATAAAGATGTTTAGGCACAATAGGAAGTTGAAGCTGAGTTAAGACATGGTGGTATTCCCCCTTCTACTGGTGCTAGCGCATCATGTAATCCCATAAAAAGATGACATAAGTCAGTTGCTGCATATAGTAAAAAAAATGTAGCCGACAATGGATTATCTACCGATAACTATGGGGGTGCTAAAGAACTCACACTCTTAAAGCATTTCAAGGACCATGTTGCCTATGGTTATGGACCAGGTCAGTGCTAATCATATTTTCAAATTTAAGTTATCAAAAATATTGATATCCCTAACGTATCAAAAATATTGATATTTATGCTATTGTATTATAGGTTGAACGAGTGTCGTTGCTTTCTGTCCACAGTTTAACAAAGATAAACGAATGGCATTTGAAATATTTGAGTAAAGGTGTGCGAGAGAAGGTGGGGAGAATAAATGCCAATGACTTTATCAAATATATCCATCGGTATATTAACTACACATTGGTTTCGGATTTCATTAATCGATGGGATCTAGAGACAAATAGATTTCATATGCAATTGGGGGAGATAACTGATTCGGCATGAACATTTCATATTTATAACTCTTATTTCGGCATTTATACAGTCCCGAACATCATAATTATCTCGAACTTAGATCATATTTATTGCTACTAACCTTTTTTGGAAAGTGTTTCTTGTTTTGTGTATCTCTTGTGTGTTTTATAGGTAATTCATGCAAGTGAACAGAAGAGAATAGCACAAAATGATGAAAATAATGCAAGAAAGGATAGTCAAGGGGCAAATGGTAATTTTTTTATTAAAATTTGGGGAAGGATCCAATATCAAATTAGTATATCCTGAGTTCACTAGAACGTAGGAAGAAACATCATCTCATTCCGAGTTAGGGTGAAGAAGTTATAGCATTTTGAAGATGGAGAAAAGTTATATTGTCAAAACTGTAAATAGTGAAAGATACATGCAATTCCAAACGAACTAAACAATACCAAAAATTGAATCAATTCAGTTTTAGAGTGAAACAGTTTTCTTATCCAATGGGTTTGGTCCAAACTGGTTCGGTTTGGCTTTGAAAATCCCTTACGAATTCGTTTAATCAAAAGTTAAAACAGTTAAGAAGGGTCCGAATTGTTTTCTTGAGGAAACTATTTTAATAACACCAATGAAAACACAAATTGCGTTAAAAATGTTTTTGAACAAGAAATTTTAGTTACTTAGGATCTTAAATGTTTAAACGAAATTTAAACACCTTTAGCAGTAATAACAAAAGTAAAGCAAGTATAAAAACATTCACACACAAGATAGTATTTTAACATGGTAAAACCCCAATCAAACTGGGGAAACATCCACGACTCCCTCTACGGAGTAAAACACAAAAATAAACTAGAAAGAATTTTAGAGTACAAGCAATTATTGTATTATACACAGAGATCAGACCTAACCTAAGTTAATTTATTATACCAACACTCCTAGTTTGTCTCTGACTTTTCTGGCTCTAATTTTTGTCTTTAACGTCCTCTAAAGCTGAACTCCTTTGGTCCTTCTTTACATTTACTCATTTGGTAAAAATATCTTTACTAACACAACTTTAGTGATGTGGTGTGAAAGTGTAGTGAAGTGATGTGCCTAACACATGCATGAAACTCACTCACACTTATACAGACGATATTCCTACAAATTATAGATTTGTTCTAAATATAACATGCAAGAGTCAACAATACTCAGATTTGAGTTTCCTTTTTGAAGACCCTAATTTTCAAATCTTGAACTTTGGATAAATCTGTTTAAAACAAAGATTCTCTAAAACTTATTGATGTACAAGTTTTTCAAAACGAAAAACTCAAATCTAAAAACCTTTATAAAATTTAAACTCATTTTTGTTTAAAAAATATTTGTTAGATCAATTTTTAATAAAAACATTTGAGAACAAAAATGTAACAGAGAGATGATTATACTTGAAGAAATCAGTCCTAAAAACTAATATGACAATATCACTGTTAGTCAGATGTACAAATCTCAATAGAGTGAGACGAGATCAAGACTGAGTGAAGTGTTGGACAAAAGATAAAAACTAAAGAGGCTTTTGAACACGATCAAATAGGGAACCCTCAAACTCATAAAATATTTTCTGGGGAAAATTGGACAAAATTTTTATTTTTCTCTCTATTTTTTTTTCTCTTTTTTCTCTTTTTTTTTTTATTTATCCCAACTCTCAGACTCTCCAAAGATTGTAAACGAATGACCCTAAGGCCCTATTTATAATGGACTGTGGAAGGATCTGGAAAGGGGTTCAAAATCAAGGGCCAATATTGCTTCGAGTAAACGGTTGTAAATCGTGTGGCTCACAATGCACCGCACTTAAACATTCTCTGAATGGTCCATTTAGGTGAGACTTAAATTAAGATAAAACACATGCAATCATTGATCAATTTGAACCAACGCTCCAGATTTGATCTCGGGTATGTGAGTGAGAGAAAACACAATCATAACCGACCAGTGTGCAACACGTGTAAGGTGCTGATCAAGATAAAAACGCATGTTTTGGATGTTTTTAAAATATCAGTTTCTACCCCAATATTCTCCGTCGCTTTTGGATTCTACCCAAGGCTAATTTTAGGAACTTTAAGATATTTCAAATAAGCCCAAACATTTTTTAAAAACTTAATTTTAATTGCTTAAAAATAGATTTTAAATGTTTAAAAAATTCCTAAAAATCTTTAAAAATAGTATTAAATGATTTTAAGGCCATGTGAACACACACCTCTCACACACACAAAATGAAGAAAAAATAAGTCCTAGGTGTAGAGTTGTGTTGCATATACTACGTTTTCAATCCTTGAAGTTGTTGATGTAGATCATGAAGAGGCATGAGGTTTAGGGTTAGATATAGGATGACACAATTTTGTCTCTATTTCCAAACTAGATAAGCTCCTATACTTTAGACTCAAGTGTGTGATATATATAGTGTGCTTCGGGCTTAAGGGTTCAGTTTTCTATGGGATTTTGTATCTTCTCCTATTTTGTAGCCAAAGTTGTTAGGGCTTATACTTAGCCTCTTGGTCGTTTTTGGGTCCTTAAATAGAGCATTTACGTACTTCATACTTTGCAAAGCTTAGAATTCATATATTTTTGTTAGAATTATAATTACTTGGAGAATTCAACATTTACAAAGGAATAAAGAGGAGTTGTTCCAAATTCTGCATTTTCTACTTGGGTTGAAGTTCCTATGTCCTGGACTTTAGATTCTCATCAATTTGGTATTTTCTTTCAAATATTTTCTTATTTATATTTCAATATGAATTATTTCATGCCTAGTATGAATTGCGTAGAAATAGTTGTCATGTCTACCTAAATATGTTCATAAGTTGGGGAACATGAACCCAACCTAGGGTTTTTGACTCTAAATGTAAAATTTATCGTAATTAAATAGTTAGTTCATCGAGGTTGATAGATTGATGGAGACTAATAGTGTAGACCTCTTAACTCAATTTTTTCACAGAAACTCTAGTATTTGAGGATGCATTATGTGTGTCGGTGAATATATCAATCGTGTATATTAATTTCTTGATCAATTGTCGCGCGGGTTAACACCCAAAAATATTTGGTGCTTCGAAATGATTTGTCATTTTTCTTTTAATTAATTAATTAATTTATAGAATTTCATATTTATCATAGAAACCCTAGGGTTTATGGGATTGGATCCCAACCTCCTTTTCCTAAATTGTTTCATAACTAAATTCAGTCTTCGCTATAATTAGTTTAAATTTTCAATTTCATAGCTTAAGTTGGCTGGATAATTAAAAATCATTTCACGTAAGAGTCATAAAATTTTCTTTCCTTTTTACGAGTCAAACCTTAGATTTAAGAAACCAACCCTACATTCAACGTTAGTACTCTATTCATTGAGGATTCGACCCCGTCTTACCGGGTTTTACTACTCGAGAGATCAACTTGCACTTGAGTCGTATGTACACACGTAGCACACACAATTATTTGCTCGGCAAGTTTTTGACATCATTACCGGGGCGTAGATGAATAGTAGGTTAGATGAATAGTAGGTTAGGTTGAATTAATCTTGGTTTGACTCTAACTCCTAAAAAGCCAAAAAAATCATAAATCCCAAAAATGAAAAAAAATATATCAAATATTCAAAAAAAATTATAAAAATAAAAAAATCTTCAAAGTTCTTAGATGCAAAACACACAGCCTGATCTAGCTCCCAAGCCAATAGTGAATCCTATATCGTCTAGTAATAACACTTCAAATTTCTGGGTACCACCTCTAATACCTCTTACACCGAGTAGCCATACCCTTAGTAGAACATATAGAAACTTGGGTGAGGGTAGTGATTCATCGAGTGTGAGCACGATGTCGAATAATGTGAGTTTTGGGATGGGAGATAGTGAGATTCCATACCACCCTATGAGAGACTTCTTATCTCCATAGTGAATCATCGTTATAGGATGCATCATATTCTTGTATGATGCAGGGAAATTTCACTTTCGAAATAAAATGATCCAAATTCTTCTTACATTTCATGGCATGGAATCGGAGAAGCCATATCTCCACGTCCGTGAGTTTGAGGAGGTGTAAGAAATGTTTAATGATCAAGCTTGCAATCAAAATGTCATACATCTCAAGATTTCCCCTTCTCTTTTAAAGATAAGAGCAAGACTTAGCTTTGGTCTTTAGATTCAAACTCTATCGGTACGTGGAGAGATATGCAAGCGAGATTTCTCTAAAAGTTATTTTCCACCCATAGGACCAACTCAATCAGAGCTCAAATTTGAACCTTTAAACAAAATGATAATGAGACCATTGATAAGTTTTGGGAGAGGTTCAATGAGTTGGTTAACATGTGCCCACATCATGGTTTTAAAAAGTGGATACTTATCTCCTACTTCCATGATGTGCGTAGACTAAGCTCAAAGCAACTCATAAAAATAATGTGATCGGGAGAGTTCTTTGGGTTAGATGTAGACGATGCAGAGGCCCACTTTAAGTATGTCACTGAGACTACTCAATCTTACGAAACATCGGATCTGAATACCCAACCCAAGGCTAAAATCATGTCAACAACCCCTTCCTCATCCGAACTCTACCAATTGGACAAGGAAGCCAAGTTGAATCTTCAAATAAATCAATTACACAAGTGGATAGATAAAGTTATGGAAGTAAGGGGGAGATATAAATCCGACCTATCTCGAGCTTTAAATGAGGAGATTTGTGTTATTTATGAGTCGGGACATCTAATAAAAGAATGTTCTGTGACTCCCGTGCCTGAGATTGTACCTCCTTCCCATGTAATTTTCATGCCTATTATCCATGGACCTAATACAATGGATGGTTGTCTATTTTGAAATGTTCGTTTGGCCTTTGTGAAATTAAAATCGGATTGAATGGCCTAAAATTTAAATATGAAAAGTTTTGGGTCATTCGAATGAAACAGTAAGTCATTCGAACGAGATTCAAATCTTGTTAGAATCAAGGTTGGGTCATTCTAATGCGAAGCCTCTATCATTCAAACAACCGTTCAAACGACAATCGAACAACCATATTCTATCCACTTTTGACTAGCCTCATTAGATCCTCATTAGAACCCCATTCGAATGAGATGTACATTGTCGTTCGAATGAGGTCTAGTCTCGTTCAAACGAGACTACAAAAACATCATATTTTTTTCATATCCAAAGGCGTTGTCACGATGAGAACCATTAGATCATTTGATTTGTCAATCTCCCAATGGAGGAGATAAATGGGGTTAGGGGTTTTGGTGGACCAAAGGGTAAAATCCTAGGAGTTTTGGGGGTATAAATAAGAGAAAGGAGAGTGTTGGGGGTCCTTCCAACACCTCTCCATCAGATTTTCAAATTCTTTCTCTTTATTTCCATTTCCAACCTTCCTTCACCCATATCTAAGGTTTATACCTCCATTCCAAGCCCTACTCCAGCCATTTTCAAGCTTGTAAGACCCATTTCAAGCATTGTCAAAGGAATAAGTTAGGTTAAAGAATTGTTCTTGGAGTTTTAGGAGCTTTTAATTCATCATTTACTAGGTTCTCCTCTTCAAACTCAAGTTAGGGTTTTCCTCACTATGTTTTTAAGTTTAAAACCTAAGCTACACGTTAGGATGCATGCTATAATGTAAATAATCTTTCAAAGTTATTTTCTAGCACGTTTATTTAAACTTTTCTCATGAAAAATGAAATTTTTAAAGAAGTTGTGACTTTTGGAGTATTTTTTTTATTTTTTTTTTATTTTTTTGATAGTAACAATTTGTTAAAAAATTATAAACAATTTAAATACAAAATAAAAAATTGATCAATTAACAAATCACTTGCATAGGTTGATCCATCACATTTAATTTAGAATCAAATAGACATTGGTCTTAGGATATCACATCTCTCGTAGGAAACCTCTTAACGAGGCTAGAATTAAAAGTTACTCCAACGCGAACTTGTCAAATCGATTCTGTTTCACCTTGTCTAGGATTAATGGTTTTTAATGAGTCTTCGTACCGACGACCTACCTAGAGTAAAAAGCATAATTTGAGGTGATAATTATAGTTGGTCATCTTTTAAGTTTTCTCCCATTTCAAAGAGTAAGAGCTGTCTAATGAGATAAATCAAAATTTCTTTGTGTTAGTTTATGGTGTTTTGAGTCAATAATAATTGCTTTTGCATTCTAAAAAAAAAATCATGCGTTGTAAATTACAATGAGTGATCCTCATATTGTTATCCCATTATCTTCCACATATTCCTCTGTTGATCATTTGGACGCATTTTTACAAAATACTGAAAATTTAGATGACTACTGTGGGTACCCGAAATTTAGAACTATGGTCCTGGACGAGTAGCCCAGTCCTGGCGGCCCAAAGTCCAGGCCCCTCATCTTTTATAATTGATCCAGTCTCCCCCCACGATCCCATGAAGGGAAGTTATGGGGGAAATGGAAAACGTGGAGGAACCCATCACCCCCAGTCATCTACATGCACATGTATATATTAAACCCTAGGTCCGGGGCAAAAGGACAAGTTGTATTCTCTGTAATCACTCTCCGGAGTATATAGAAATAATATCGACTGCACCACCATGGACGTAGGCACATCTTGGTTGAACCACGTACATCCTTTGTTGTGTGATTGGCATCTTGTATTCCTTGTCCTCTTCTTGATAATCTTTCTCTCATATTTATTTGTGTTGCATAATAATTGCATCTACAACTACGTTCTTCGATTTGAGTCAGATGGGTCAGTAATCCTTTTTTAAAAAAATTAAAGAAGGTATGGATGAGAATCCAACCCCTTTAATTACTATTTTCCCACCAAAGTGTAACAATTGGAAAGAGTTAAAAAAACGGTATAATGATGTTATTTCTAAAAATAATCATGAATTAAATGAGGATAATCAATATTGTGAAAAGAAAAAATTGAAAATCTTGACACATGTAACACTTGTCATGATTTGGATGTTGATTTCTCTCGAGATTTTTCTCCTAATTTAATTGAGAAAAATGTTGATTCTTCTTATATGTGGAAAAATTTATTTGAGGATTCAACATTCGATTTTAGTGATACTTCTAGTAATTATGACGGTCCTCCTATCTTTGATGAAGAAAGTGTATCGCCTCACGATACCTCATCTTCTCGTGCTTTTCCTAAATTCTCACATTTAGAAGTAGAGTTTTCATCTCCAATTTTGCGTGACTATTTTAAAAAAAGTGACAGTAAATATTTGGATCCTTATTGTAATTTGTTACCCCCGTGTAATGCATCGGAATATGATTCGTGCGACTCAAATTTATTTATTATTGACGATGTCGGTGCACACCCTTATAACCATGAATTGTAAGGTTGAAATTTGGGTTGTGCAGTCATGCTCCCAAATTTCACTTAATGCTATGAAATTTATTAATTGGAATGACCCAAAAACTATTTCGATTATCAATTTATGGCGATGATGGTAATTATCATGGGTTTGTATATTATTAATGCATTTTTTTCTTTTATTATTATTATTTTTTCTTTATAGTTAACATGCATTTGTTACCTTTGGATGTTGGTAGGAAAGTGAAGTTTACAGGTAATATCGTCATTTTATTTTCTTACTTTATTTTCTTCGTCCATATTTTTATTCGAGCATACATTGAGGACAATGTAAAATTTAGGTTTGGGGTATGGATGGTATAAAAATAAATAAATAAATTTCAAAAATCCAAAACAAATCAATATAATTGAGTTTTGAAACGGTTTCTTAATATAAAATTAATTCATGGATCTCTAATCTTATGAACTTTTTTACACATTAGACATATAATATGATAAAAAAAATGTATATTGAGGCGAAAGTTAATATGCTTAACGAATAAATGTGAAGATTTCAACCCTGTGAGATATTTTGACATTCATTATTTTCGAGAAATTTAAATCAATCCGAATTAAAATAACTCAAACTTTTTCACTGATAGATTCATTGATGATATCAAATTCTCTGTTTTATTCGATTACTGAAAATAAAAATTCAAAATGTGAATTTTAAGTACTAGAAGTCTTAGTAAGTCGTCTTGAGACACAATTCAAGTTAACAAAACTTGAGAAAATGAGATTAGGCCATCATTTGAAAGCCAAAAAGTAAGCCTGACTCCACCCTTTTTACATTATTCCGTTGCAAGCCCATTTGAGTAAAAACAATATGCCTTTTTGTTAAAAATCTATATCCTACCTAACTCCAATAAGAGTTTGAAGCCCATATAAAAAGAAGTCATAGACATTTTTTTTAGAATATTAGGGTAAAATTACGATAGGAAAAAGGCCAAAAATGAAAGAAAAAAAGTTTGCAAAAGAATGATGTGGGAAAATAAAAGAGTGAAAAAATGAAAAGAAAAAAAAAGAGTACTTGAAAAAAAATGGAGGTTAGAAGAAAAAGTGCATAAAAGTCGAAATACTGAAAAATCTCTATACTCGGAAATTTTGAACTCCAAATTCATTCTTTCTAGCCAAAATTCGAGCCTACAATACAACCAAAGAAAGTCCTAATCGATCTCAAGGTAAGTTAGTTATAGTGTGGAGAGGATTTGAATAGAATCTATGGTGTGATTAAATGTTTTCAAAGAGTAATCGATTTTATAATCATGAGATCATATTCATCCATTATAAAAAAAATATATTTTTTTGATCATGTATATGTGAAATTTGTTCATTTAAACTTAATGTTTTATTCACATATACTGAGAAAAAATAATCCATTTTTGAGTGTTCGATTGTGACTGCATTCTGTGAGATTTTGAAATCAAGACGAACTCTCGGATAAGAAATGTAACGATCAAATCTTTTGAAATGAACAGTTATATATGCTCTGCACACACACATACACAATAAGTTGAGATTGAAAAGTGAAGTTCTACTATATTTATGAAGTTTTCATTCAAACTTGGTTATATTACTTTTGAGTCTTTTGTATTAAGTCAAGATTTTGAATTTTGTGGGTATATTCACTTCAACCCCTCACGAGACAAAACTCGTCCACTAGGGTAACCTAGGGGTTTAACGACTTGTTGTACATGCTAAGTGCAATCGTGATTCTTACGAAAGCAAGTTAGATTTTAAAATTTTAGTTTTGCTCGAGAACCAGCAAAGTTTACATTTGGGGGTATTTGATGAGTTCATTATTTTGTATGAATATAACCAAATCTAGGCCTTGTTAGGCTCATTGTATCATAAATAATGAGCTTTTAGAGTCATTTTTGTAAATAAAATAAAATTGCAATTTGAATGAAATTCGAATATAAAATACAATTTCAGTAACTCCGGAGGTGAAATAATAATTTCCAAAACTTTATGAGTCTAAAAATAATTTTAAGTTGTTATCTAGGCGAAATAAATTTCTCTCTGAAATTTGGTTGAATTCGGAATTAAAACGAGCAATTTATGAATTTTGGGGGCTCAAATGCAAAGAGGGGTAATTCTTTAATTTTCTAAATATTTATGACCCTAATTTTTAATTAATTATTTTTATTTTGCATTGTTACAGGTACCCCAGAAATTGGAGAACAAAGGAGTCATTGTGCGAAAATTGTCAGGATATGTCGTGACGCGACACGACACGGTTGACACAACTGTAGTAAATATTTTTTTTATAAAATTGCTCAAGTGTTTTTTGAGTCCATGCCATAGCTTTTTGAAAAGGTCTTGGCAAGACTCACAACTTTGAAGTTCGAACGAAAATGTGATTTGAAGTTTTGGAGGTTAAAAATGTGATTAAAGATGTTGTTGTGAATGGTGACGTGATTAGTGCCAAAATTCGGGATAATTATTTACAAAAATGACTTCTCAATTGTCTCCAACTCTTCCCAATACTCCATGAGATAATTATTAGGCCAAATACAACCCATAAAAGAGAGTTTCACTCCAACTCAAACACCTCATTCTTAACCAATAAATAAGACCATTGGCTCATTATTTTGATGAAGAATTTTAGAGAGAGATTTGAGAGATAGTTTTTGGTTCTTTTATTTTTAGAGTATATTTTTGTGAGGGCCAAGAATTATTATTTTGTGGGAGAATTTTTGTCAAGATCATTTGTAAGAATCGATTAGTTTTGTATGTCTATTTCATTAATGAGAATTAATATTAATTCTTGCATTTATATTTTGTCTTCAATAATGCTAGCTTAATTTCTTTGCTACGACTAGGTGAAGTTTATTATGTTTGATTACTATTGTTTACATTTTAAATTCGTCTTTATTTCCCGATATATTCTAAAAGTTTTAAAAATTTGGTATGCATTTAAAATGACACAAGAGTATGTTTTAAACCTTCAATATTGTTTGAAAAAATCATTTTGTATTTTATGTATGATTACTTTTTGATGGATCATACTTTTATTAAATTAATTGATAGTCCATACTTAAAGACTATACTGTAAAATATAAAAGAGAACTTTTTAAAGTAATAGGGATTTTAGCCGTCTAAATTTAGTGACGTTAAATTTTATTGTGAACTTAAATGTGTTATTTTTAGAATTAAATGCGACGAGAGTCGGTTTAATTTGAGTTATAAAATTGAGAATGATGAGTTTAAATTATAACATAATATTAGTTGAATGTGATAAATGGATCCAACGTCTTAGTTTTCATGCTCACTTGATTATATCTTTCATAGTCACAATATTTCTTACTTTGTTAACTTAGTTTAAAATTACATCTCATCCCTAAATCCATCTAGTCTAATCGAAAAGTTAAAATTATTTTGAAAAAAGAAATTAACAAATCTCTATGGGTTCAACTTTTACTTACACTCATTATTCTATAATATCCCGTGCACTTGCGGTATTTTATAAAATTAACAACAAGAGCCTATCCAAGTATGTGGACACGGTTCAGAAGGATGAGGTAGATAAGATGAGGCTGTTTGTTAAGGGCCTTAACCTTAGGGTCTGGAGGATTATGGTTGGTTTGGATCTGCTAAATTTCAATGCCATATTTAATAAGGCCATTAGGCTTGATCTTGAGGTAGAGGATGGTAGAGCTATTAGAGAGATGAAGCGAGAGATGAGTGGGTCTCAGGAAAGTAATAGGAAGAAGTTTAGTAGCGGTGCCAGGGTGTTTTTTGAGAAGCTCAAAGTCATATTTGGTGTTGGTTCATCTTCTTCTCAGTGTACTAGCGACCAGGATACTGTAGCCACTACTAAGCGAACGTGTTATGTGTGTTGGATTCCAGGCCATTTCAAGAGAGAATTCCTTCAGTGGTCTTTTGGAACCAGCAGGGCAGCTAGGAAATTGTTAACTTTGTACCTAGTTATAGTTTCAGTTACACAGGGCCCACCCAATAATAATTGCTTCCCTCCAGGTATCGTCAGCCAGCGAGGCACAAAGTGGATAGTTCACATCATATCCACGGTCAGAGCAGTCGTGGGAAAGGTCAAGTGCCCAGTGTCCAGAGTAGTAGGTTCAACCCCGGACGCGCTTATGACATATCCCAGTTTGCATCCCCTTTCGATGATCCATCGGTTATAATTATACCGTTCATCACTTGGGTAAAGTCATATTTCTATTTAGGCTCACCGCATTCATTTATCTTGAGTTCTTTAACATTTATATTGGTTTTAGAAGTAGATCAGTTTTACCCACCTATCTTCATAGAACTTTCGGTCGGCGACGGTATAGTTCTCAATAGGGTCTACCGTAGTTGTGTGGATATGGATGGAGATTTTGTTTCAGAGTATGATTTTATCCTTATGGACATGTATGGGTTCAAGGTGATCCTCGGTATTTATTGGTTATCATCCTTTGATGCTACCATCGAATGCCATCACCATAGTGTCTCTGTTTTTCTCACAAACTGTTCTCGCCATCATTTTAGTAGCAAGCAGTATGTTGGTTACCCTTGCACGTTTTCTACCATGGAAGAGAAGAAGAAGTATTTCAGTTAGTTGAGTAGTATGGTGTCAAAAGGATCATGATCAGATATTGTTAGATTATCCAATGGTACGAGAGTTTTTCGATGTGTTCCCCGATGATCTTCCTAGTTTATACCCACACCAGAAGGCGGACTTTGCTATAGAGGTGCATCAGGGCATCTTGCCTATCTCTATACCACCTCATAGGATGGCTCCGATGGAACTACAGGGGTTGAGTGTTCAGTCTGAGGAATTGACCAGCAAAGGTTCTGTTGGGATGAAGGTTCCTGAAAAATTCAAAATTTTAATTTCGAGGGGATGGTTCACGGAATTTTCTGAATTTTAAATTTTCTTTCAAATTAAATTAAATCTTCGTAAACAAGACTTCAATTCAAGTTAAAATTTATACAAACCAAACTAAACATGAATTTGCCAAATTAATACTTCCAACTTGAATTAAAGTAAACTAAATTGCCCAAATTATTTGAGCACCAATGACACCATTTCTATGATTTAACCAATTTTTATTTTGTTAAACCTAATCATGCATCTAGGTGAATTTGCAAGGTAAAAAATGAACCACCAGAACTCCGCGACGTATGAGGAAAACCCACAAAGAGAAAAACTTCGTAGGCCAAGCCACAAGTCCACTAAGTATGAATTTAATACAAGGACACGACAAATGACTTACTTAACTACTCGACACCCTCACAAGCCTTAATGCTCTTTGTTACTTCCACCTATGGCTAGTTACAATGCAAGAGTCCACCTATGCGTCGAAGTCCACCGATAGGTAACTACTACCATCACGCATACAGAGTCCACCGTATGTACACCAACAAACATGTAATCCTCTATGAGAAAGAATCTACACTAATGTTGGGAATGATGAAACTGGGGCTAAAATGTCATCTCAAAACATATATATATATATATATATATTGAGGCTTGGATCAAAATAATTGGGTGCAAAATTGAGTTTGTGTTTTGGAAAAGTAATCATTAAACGTTAACAAAACTCAAAGGACTTTTTAAAAGATTGTTTGATCTCAAAATGATGGAAACGTCATTTTTAAAATTGCAATCTCATACTCCTTAAATGGGTAATAAGAGTAGTGGGGAGTTATGGAAAGAATCCTGTCAAAAAGATGTTTTTTTATATTTGCGAAATACTGTTTGAAGTCATATTTGAATAAGACTTCTAACGAGATGACATCATAGAGAAAAAAAAATCTAGTTTGAAGCCTTTTTAACGATCGACAAAAATAAAATAATTTTATCTAAAAATGTGAAGTCATTTTAAAATATTGAAACGCCATCCTAATACCCAATAAAGAAATTTTCCAAGGCTCAACACAAGATATGCATTCATACCTGAGAGATCCTTAGAACGTTGATGATGAAACATGGCATGATGATGTATTTTATCTATCTTGGTTGTTGCATCTTTAACAATCATGTCATAGGCTTGAAAGGTCATAAACATAACTTATATCCTATGGCTCAAAGAGTTATGTCCGAAATTTAGACAACATTTACAAATTGACTCAATTAGAAATTTGTCCTTACACATTCGTCCCAATGTATCCCCTTGTGGAGCTCCAGTTATCTTTGCTAAGAAGAAGCATAATTCCCTATAGCTTTGTATCAATTATAGGTAGTTGAATAAAATAACTATGAATAATAACTACATGTTTCCTGGTATCGATGATTTGTTTGATCAGTTGCGTGGTTAGGGAAGGTTTTCAAAGATTAACCTCCGGTCTGAGTACCATTAGTTACGTATCAGAGCGGAAGACATTCCTAAGGCAACATTTCGAATGCAGTATGGGCATTATAAGTTCTTAGTCATGCCCTTTTATTTAGCAAATGCCCCGGTAGTGTTAATATATTTGATGAATCATATTTATCGTCGATATTTAGATGAATTTGTGGATGATATTTTGGTCTGCTCGGCTTCAGATATGAACTATAAGGAGCACCTTCGCACGACACTGCAAGTGATAAGGGATAATCAGTTGTTCGTTAAATTTAGCAAGTGCGAGTTTTGGATGGATGAGGTCAAGTTCCTTGTCCATGTAGTTTCCAGTGAGGGAATTTTGATTGATCCATTCAAGGTTGAGGACATTCTGAGTTGGGATAGGCCAAAAAAATTCCAAAGGTGCACAATTTTTTTAGTTTGGTCATTTACTAGAGGAGATTTGTGAAAGATTTCTCGAGGATTGCATTGCCTCCCAGTTTATTAACATGAAAGTACGTTCGCTTCGAGTGGTCATAGGATTTAAAGTCATCTTTTTAGGAGTTGAAGGTTAGGTTGACTTTGGCACCCGTTCTTATTATCTCAGAATGAGTAAAGGGTTATATTGTGTATTGTGATGCTTCCGGATCAGGGCTCAGTGCAGTGTTGATATAGAATGGTCAGGTGGTCATGATAAGCACCCAAAAGTGTTATATTTATACCCCAAATAGACGGTTTTTAATTTTTAATTCTCGGTAAAATCTGACTTATGTTGGTATTTCTTTGTTTTGTAGGTCAATTTGCATTTGAGGTGTCAAGTAAGATTAATTCGAGGCAATTGCTATAAATAAGTGGTCAAGTACATCAAATACGACAATGATGCGGTAAAAAGAGGATAAACCCAAGTCCCAAGCCTAAACCTCTCCCAAAACCCAAACCTAAATCGAACCCGAGCCATTACCTTAGCCTTATGTGTGTTTAGTTTGTACTTTTATTTTATTTTATTTTATTTTTAGATTTTTAGTCGAGTCGTGTATAATTTCTTAAAATTTTTATATTTTATTTGTGTGCGTGTAGTTGTAGATATTAGGGTCCATGTATTTTTAATGTTCGTTTGTTTTTATATTTTATGTGAATATAATAGGTGTGCATAGTTATTAGATTTTTAGTTATTTTATTTTAATTGTTTTTAAAATTTTATTTTATTAGTTTAGTTTTATTATTATTTTTATTTTATTTTATTGGAGTCTTTTAGTAAGAGGTTAGGGATTTAATTTTTTATTTTAAATTTTAACAGATTTAATTTTTTAGTCTTATTAATTTTATGTTCTTAGTTGAGTCTTAAATGTTAGATAGTTTTATGGAGGTACAATTTAAATACCCACACACCCTACATCCCATATACCTTACCCACACCAAATTACCTCTCACACTTAAACCAAAATAACCCAAATCAGATTCTCGTTTCTCTCTCCTCTAATCACCATCATCTTCATACCCATCTCATTCTCCCTCTTCCTCTCTCTTACCTCCATTAACATAAACACATTATCCTTATACCTCCGTAACCCGAAGACACTCAAACTCAGGACCCTCCATACGGGCAGACACACGATCCAAATCACTGGATCTACACCTTAAACCCGTCGGAATCGCTCGAACCCGCTGCCATTACTAGCTCCGACAAAGCACAGTTTCGGACAGCCACTTCCGGACAGACCAAGACCCGTGACCTCTTAACCAATCTGGGTACCTATTGCCCAAAACCGACTCAAATCCGGTTAAAACAAAACCTCCGACCGAGCTCTAAACTATACCCATTAACCCAAGCCAGCTGCCACTTCACCAAACCCATGTTAACACATCATCTACAATACCCTAGCTTCATGCCTATGATAAAAGAAGACTCTTTTTTCATATTTCAAGAACTAGAGAGGAAGAGGAATTCAGATAGAGAAGAGAGCAAGCATTTTTTCTAGAGCTCATTTTTGGTTTAGTATTGTACAAAAAATTTATCTCTTTTTATCTAATTTTTTAAGTCAATTGAGTGAGGCAAATTATATTTGTAAGATACAAATTGTGAGTTGAGTGACATTTTTTTTAGTGTAGCAAAACTCAGATTTATGGGTTACTATTCATTTTAAGTTTGGGAAGATAATATCAAAATCAAGGAGACTTTGTTTATTTATTTATTCTCATTCTATTTTATTTATTATGCCTCTTATTGTATCATTATTACATTTTACATGTAATAATACCAAAATGAGAGGCTAAATACCCCATTCAAGGGGTGAGATGAAACCCTTAACTTAATTATTTTTATTTTCAGTTTGTTTATTTATTATGCCCCTTTGAATATTAATACTAAAATTTTGCAATTTATATTTAAGTCTCGAGAGAAGGTGAATTATTTTCGAGAGAAAATCACAAATTCAGATTATTGTATTTATTTATTAATTAAACTAGAGATAGGCAATTGTTAAATAATATTATAGTTCGAATTTCTCTACTCTAAAAATGTAATTTTTAATGATTTAAAATACATTTAGTGAATTTAACCTGGCGGTTAATTTATTAGAAAATGTTTAAACCTAATTTTTGTGAGTATGTGAAATTTAAATATCAATCTTCTCAAAGCGCTATATGTAACTTTACATTTGCAACGAGAGTTGATATGTGAATTTACATATGTTTTGGGTTATTTCAAATGGACAAACTAAGTAATGAAAATAAATAGGTTATGTGGTGAAGTTTAATCCCTTGAATTATCTCATAATTGTTTTCTCCTCATATTTAGCTTACTTTATCATTTTCTTTATTTATTAGTGTAGTTTTAATTTTATTTCATAATTATTAGTAAAAATATCCCTTCAAAATTGTTTTAAAAAGTAATATTTAGTCTTCACTTTGCTCTTGTCCACATTAAGGAGCGCGGATTGACCCCTTACTTGCCAATATACAATTTTAGTATGTTTGTAGGTACTAAAAGGGATTTTGAATTGACCATCTTTACTCTACAACGACATATAAACAAAATATTTGTATGACGCCATTGCTAGCTTTTTAAGCGTTGGACATTTCTCAAACTTTGGCGATTGACTTTTTACGAAGTGTTGTTGCCGACTTTTCGAGTTGAGGAGCATTTTGAGGCTTTGTACATTTATTTGTGATGCTTTGGACACCAATTATTTGTAATAATTATCAAAAAGAAAAAAGCGAAAAGGGAAACAGGACAAGGTATAGAGAGAGCGCCCTTGGAGTGGAATTTTGAAGCCTCTCTACTTTGGGTCCGTAGGACTCCCAGGGATGACTGAAGTTAGGCAAAATTTCCCCCGGTCGACTCAACTCGGTCTTCACCCTACGTGTGTAAAAGCTTTAGGAGGTAGATTTCTTTATCACTCGCGCATCTCCTATTAGTGAGTCCATTTATTATTATACTATTCTCTTATGTGACTTTATTTTTTGCATAGTCTTACTTTGAATGGTTTGATGAATTAAATGAACTTAAGACCTAAACCCGGTCATTGACACGAGAAGGGATTTCATCACCTAACTCAATCACTTACTTACACTTGCTTGTTAGTCTGTGCCATCACAAAATTAAAATTAACCAACTAGCGAGCCAAGTAGGAGCGCATTTTCCAAAGGCGACGTATAAGATTCCGTGATTTTCTCGTCCACGGATTAATTAAAAATTTGACTACCCAATCACTTAATTGAAGATAAAAATTGGCTACGTGCAAGTTAGGATTTTCCTTTCCTTTGCTTGTACATGTATAGTTCTAATCCTTTGGTAGTTGGTTTTATGTGCTCCGTCCTTGTGTGTTTAATACCCAGCCCACTTTTTTCCCTTTAAAAAAATTCAAAAAATTTTTCCAACCTTTTTTTTATTTAAAAAAAATCCAAAAACATTTTTTATTCCCCCTTTTTCAAAATTCAAAAATATTTTTTATCCTTTTCTTATATAAAAAAAAGCACCAAAAATATTTTCCTTCTTTTTCAAATATTCAAAAACCCCAAAAAGATTTTCTTTCTTTTTTAAGAAAAATTAAAAATCCAATAATATTTTTGGAGAAACCCTTTTCTCCACTATCCACCCTGTCATGGCCGAAGAAAATCCTTTATGGAACGACTTTGTCCATTTCTCATATTCGCAGTGCACCTATTGTTCCCACGCTAATCACATGTTCCATGAGTTCCCGTACCTTCCTTATCCATATGAACCCACCATGGAACATGTGTATCCATATGACACTGTTTTGAAACCCACTATGGCTTATTATAATGACATATCTAATACCATGTGGTGTGAGCAACCAAGTTATAAGTGGCAGATTGATCACCCTCCTACGCAATACGAATCCCAACCCTATGTTGTGAATTATCACATATTCCAACGGTCATCATGGCAACCTAGTGCACCCCATCCTAATTAATCCCCTCACTATGCTACCCATGATTGTCAACCTTTAGGCTCTCATGAAGGCCATCCTGTGACACCCAGTATAATTAAATACCGGATAGTTACTCCTTTATTCAAATTAATACAAAATGTCAAGTTGGTTCAGTTCATAGCATCACTGTCGAAAAACATTTTAACAATTAGTAGCCACCTAATATTTAAAAAGTGAGTTGTCAATTTTAACCAAATTAGATTAACATGCAACAAGTTTAAATTATGAAATAATGATACCACAACCACATCACAGTCAAAATAGAATAATAATGGAATAAAATAAATCCAGAGGAATACTCCTCTGAATAATCCGAACACTGAATAAAACCAAATGAGTAAATCCAAAAAAAACTGAAATAAAACTGAATAGATAAGCTGTCTCTAAGAAGGAATGGGTGACATGCCCTACAGATGAGTAAATCTGGAATGGATTCAAAGTGGAAAGTGGAGGCGTCTACTATCGAAGTCCTGTAACTTCCACAACAGCTACAGCACGTCACTGGAATGAAACTTCTAAGCTTGGTGTCCTTGTGGCTGGGCACCTAAAAGGTTTTTACAAAAAAATAGATTTGAAAGCAAACGGGTCAAAGCCCGATTGTGAAAACAGTTTAAAATATAGCAAGTGTTTTAATAACATTAACACAGTGAATATAAAATACCTGATAGTGCGTGCACTCACATGAGTTCCTCACATCTCGACTAATTGTGCATGCCTAACGTACCCGTACCCATTCTAGTTATTCTACTATCTAACTAGTCCATCCATAACCTGATTTACTTTACAATTCAAAGATTGATTTCTGACATCCTAATATAAACTGAGAGTCTTACTTATGTTATTCAGTTTCAGTTATAGTAATCACTAAGAATTTTCCATTTTTAACTCTACTAAAAATGTTACAATTATTCACGCTTACTCTATAGTAAACAGTCCATTCCAATGATCAGTATATTAATCTCACCATAAATATATAATAATTTCACTCCTAGGCTAAGCTGCGGTGCACACATACTCTGCTATCGAATCCTGGTACATCACGTACATAAGGACCACGTATTCCGAATCTCTCAGGATACATTTCAATAATCAACAATCACACATAATGGAGGCGAACATAGTTCACATACCCATGGGTCACGCACATACCTATGCTCCCATGGTCAGCTAACTTGTTAACTCACCAATAAGTCATTCTCTCACCTATGTCCTTGAGGTACCAATCTAAATCCCCTCGTAGGCACACAAAGATTAGATGGCCCTGATCGAAAGCCGACCTCCCGTGATAGCAAGTATGGTAGGTACACGTATAAGTCCATATACTAAGCATTCACACATCTTAGATATCTTATAATAATAATATAGGTATATTTTATATTCCTATACCGTCATTAAATATTGTGCATTTACAAGTCCCCGGATAGTATACAATATAGATCGCCAACACTTCTCACGTCGCATATTCAAGTACTTACAACCCAAACCATAGAAGTTACAGGCCTTTATATAATTTTAAGTTTTAATCCTCAACGTATTTAAATCTCACAATTATACCCACTAATCAACAAGGGAAGAATTTCTATTAAATAAGCCTACGAAAAGTTCGAAACTAAAATCGGGCCGAAAAAGACCATTCTGTAAACTCGTTAGAAGTCACTGAAATCTCATTCGAACGAGGTCGTTCGAACGAGTGTCGTTCGAACGAATGGCTTCGAATGAACTTTGAACTCGTTAGAAGGGGCACTGGAATCTCGTTAGAAGCTCGTTCGAACGACCTGGGTTGGTCTTCTAACGAGATGGGAGAGCATGCCCAGAATTTCCCCAACTTCATTTTTCACCAAATTCCTTTCTCCAAATCCATCCTAAGTTCGTACCAATTAAGTTTTTTTGTCTTTAAACTACTCTAAGACACCCTAGGACACTTCTTAACATATTTTTGGGGTCAAATCTTACTAATCTACATGTAATAACCATAAATTCCCAAATCTTGCCCCAAACCCTATGAACATGAACCCAAAATTTTATTGTACCTAAATACTCATCATTAATTCGTTTTTAAATCATCAAAGTTAAGTTTTGGGTACCAATTTCTTCCATAATCATTATACATGCAATCCCTAACTAAAATTAAGAGTTTCTACAAGAATCCTATTGGGTTTTCATCAAAACTTTCAAAGCATATAAAGTTTCTACACTAAACATGGGGGAAATATTCATTGCAATTAATGACATCAAATCACTTGCCTTAGGTTTGCTGTGCTGAATTTTTGTTGGTGATTATTGGTTGATTTGCTCCTCTTTCTTGTCACAAATCCTTCCAAAAATGGTGGTGATGGGTGATGGTTTTGGTTTGGAACCTCTTTTAACCTCTCTCTAACTTCTCTCAAAACCCCCGTAGCCCACTCTCTTGCCTTTGGATGATAATGGAATTAGTGGCCTCTCTAATAATATATAATTAAACTCTAAAATTCGTGGGTTTTAATTCCTCAATTTTTAAAATTACCAAAATACCCTTCTAGGTTGCCAGTTTAGCCTAAAAATGTACCGGGACACAAACTAAACCCCCGGCTAGTGTTTTCTGACTATCTCGACCCTTCTGAACATGTTGGCGCACTCAAAATTACCATTCGGTTGATAAAATATAAATTACTTTTAATCTAATTAAATTCATTCCTGACGCGACTGACACGCGCATCCCAACTTAATTTCCCAAATTGTCATATTTCTGCCTCGCGACAATTTTAATATTTTCAATACTCATATATTACCATATATTCTCAGTAATATTTTATTTTAACATCATACTCAAATACCAACTCACATCTCGCTAGTATTTACCTTCGAATTAATTTCCAATTAATTATCATTTTATTTAATTAATCCATTAAATAAAAATCAATAAAATTACGGGGTATTACACATCCTCTCGTGTATGATAAACTTGATCCCGCTCCACACACTTTGTACGAGTATTCTCCACATAATCCGGATAATAGTGATTCGTTTCCACCTCAACCATACACCGTTTCACCACCCCACATCCCTTCACCACCATCATCCATATTCGCTCTCGAAAGCCTCTGGCAAGAGTTCATCCTTGAGAAAGAGAAAGACACACAATATCAAAATCAAGCTCTCTAACGACTTGAACAACAAATAACTGAAATTGGTTGACTTGCACAATAATTAGGTTGATTTGTTGCACCCACGTGGAACGATGACGAGTCATCTTGTGACACTGATCTTGAGTACGACCAACCCTATCACCCTAAGAATTTCAAAGTTGCTACTACCTCGTGATGCAATCCCCAAGTTCACATTTGTGTTGACATATCCCTAAAATGTGACGTTGAACATACCCCAATAATCCGAAAGAATATAACGTCGAGGTTCACCCTTCCCTACTATATCCAAAAGAACCCACATTTTAGTTTCTCATTCCCATTGAATCCACAAATACGCTCGAGTTTATACCTGTTGCACCCATTGAATGTGTCCTCGAGATACCCATTACTTATAGGTTAGCTCCGGGTACGAGTGCTCACAAATGCATAGAGATTTAATCGGAGATGGTTCCCACCTTCCTTGATACGGATCCTTTCCCTAGATGTTTGGCTCACTTTAAGTCTGATATTGATTCCTCTAACTCCGATCTTGGTGCCTCATCATATTTTTACACCACCTCGGATGGTGATTTATAGGTGGAGAGGTTGACCACTCCATCTTTAGGAACCACACTCAATTGTGAGTATTCCTTTACTCCTCCCGACGAGTGCGTGCCCCCTACACTTGAGTTGGATCACCTTCTTTCACCTTTTATTCCACCCGACCCACCCATCGTCCCACCTGACACACCACCATGTTTGGACCTTGTTCCCTTACCATTTTCATCTACCCATTTAGGTCCTTACTTAAAACCTCCACCCATCCATGAACTCCATGACCCCACTCGTGAGTTCTTCCTCCAATACACCATTAATGAGAGTACACGTGGTGATAATCTCAATCGTGACATCGAGCGCACACCGCTTACTTGCGGTGTTGATTCTTCTTATCGATAGCTCATCAATGTGTCCCGGCACAACCATCATCATCGCCCATTCATAGAACGACCGCGTAATTTCCATTGTACCGACCTTCCATATCCATTCCTTTCCACCCACCAGTGGTCCACCCATTATTTGCATCGCGTGAGTCACTTTGCCATACATGTGGATTGACATGGGTAGCCTTTATCCTGGTTGAGGGTGACTTCCCTCACCCACACCTTCTACCACCCTGTGTTATCATTTCTCATATCTTTAGGGGAGAGTATGCTTACGTCTGGCTGAAGACATTAAACTTAGAGATATTGGGAAGTATCCCGTCATTTCATATTTTTTAGTACGAGTCTTATCCAGTTTGGGAGTGTTGATTCTCACCACCCAATGCTTTATCATTTTTATAGACTTGTACATAATTTTGTCTCATCACTTATTCAGGTTTCATGTTGGATACATGCAGTGCAACTTGATTGTCGGTCGATTTCGGTATATTCTTTCATTCCATGTTCTTTAAAAGTTCAAACTATGTTTTTAAACATCGAGGATGATGTTCTTCTTTGTTTAGGGGTGGGAAATTTCTCAAAATCGTACCTATTTTGAAAAAAAAAAATTCAGAAACAAGTTACATTTTTCACTTTTTACATGCTTTTCTTATCTTTAATGTGATTTATCTATCATCCACCATTAGAAGTCTAGAATACTCTATGTGTGCCTGAAGTCGATTTTCAAATTTATAAGCTTGAGTACTACTTCATAAGGCATATTGCACCATGAATTCCTAGACGCAACACTTCTTACGCACTTATCACGTCATTACAGTCTAAAGTTGAAGAGTGAATATTTTTCAAGAAAATCTTAAAAATGATTGTTGGAGACCTAATCCCGTGAGATTTGAGCTTTTCATCATTTTTGAGAATTTTTATGCAATCTTCGAGTCATAAGTTAACTCAAATTCCTTTGGATACCGTACTTTAAGTCGTTGCATGATCTCATTATTCATCAAATTTTGGCATAATCACTGAGGATGACATCCCTTTTGAGTTATAAGACACACGTGTCTTCTAGTTTGTCCCGAACAGTAATCATTTACCCCATTTTCCATCTCCCACCATCAATTTTCCATATTACCACAGCATTCAAACCATTCGTATACCATTATTCCATCATCACCCTTGGTTTTTGAGAAAAAAAGTGTTTGAAATTATATATATAAAATGTCTTCATTCATTCTCTAAAAGATGAATCGTATCGCATAAAAAAGAATCGCAAAAAAAATGAAAAATGAAAAAAATAGTGATATGTAGAAAGAAAAAAGCATGTGATGAAAATTTTGTGAAATGGAGACATTAAATGTTCAACCCATCCACTCTCCTCAAAATTCCAAAAATCATCATATCATCTATATTCCCCATCTCATTTACATTAAATCTCATTCTTACCTTTGGTGAAGTGTTTGGGCAAATGAAAAGTTTACGTGGTGAATAACTCGACATTCTCGATTTAGTGATTTGCATTTCCTTCCTTGAGATCAAATTCATTCTTGTACCCATTCTTTCTTATATGTGTGTGAGACGTTTGAACTTGTTCAAATTTACTCACATCCTCACACACAAGAGAGATACAGTTACCTAAATCTCAAGAGATGTATCTGGTGAGATTTGAAACTTAAAGCAATTGATTCTAAACGGTGATCTACAAATTGCTCGTATGATACTTAAAACCATTTTAAGAGATTCACACTACACACGTTGAGTTCTAGAAAGGATTTCCCTTGGGTATTAATTGAGCCTACCTTTAACATACTTCATAGTTCAAATTCATATTCTTTAAATGAGGGATTATATGATATTTCTCAGTCTAAAGATGAGATTAACTTTCCTTTTCAAATAAAGAATTTTGTGGGTATATTCACTTCAAACCCTCAGGAGATAACACTCATCTTCTAGGGTAACCTAGAGGTTTAACGACTTGTTGCACATGCTAAGTGCAATCATTTGTACCCGCGAAAGTGGCACACTTTTGGTTTCTTATTTTTCTTTCTTTACTTCTTTCTTTCCATTTTTGCTCGAGGACTAGCAATGTTCTGTTTGGGGGTGGTGTGATAAGAACCAAAAAGTTTTATATTTATACCCCAAACAGACGGGTTTTAATTGCTAATTCTTGATAAAATCGGACTTATGTTAGTATTAGTTTGTTTTGTAGGTCAATATGCATTTGTAGTGTCAAGCAAGATTAATTCGAGGAAATTACCATAAATAAGTGGCCAAGTACATCAGATACGACATTGATGCAGTTAAAGGAGGGTAAACCCATGTCCCAAGCCTAAACCTCTCCCAAAACCCAAACCTATACCGAACCCAAGCCATTACTTTAGCCTTGTGTGTGTTTAGTTTGTACTTTTATTTTTTTAGATTTTTAGTCAAGTAGTGTATAATTTTTTAGAATTTTTATATTTTATTTATGTGCCTATAGTTGTAGATATTAGGGTCCGTGTATTTTTAAAGTTCGTGTGTTTTTTTATTTTATGTGAATATAATTAGTGTGCGTAGTTATTTTATTTTAATTATTTTTAAGATTTTATTTTATTAGTTTAGTTTTATTATTTTTTTTAGATTGACTTAAGTGAGGCAGATTATATTTGTAAGATACAAATTGTGAGTTTGAGTGACATTTTTTGTAGTGTTGTAAATCTCGGATTTCTGGATTCATGTCAAGTTTAGAAAGTTAATATCAAACTCAACGAGACTTAGTTTATTTATTTATTCTCATTATATTTTATTTATTATGCCTCGTATTGTGTCATTATTACATGTTATATGTAATAATACCAAAATGAGAGCCTAAATAACCCATTCGAGAGGTGAGATGAAACCCTAAACTTAATTATTTTTATTTTCAGTTTGTTTATTTATTATGACCCTTTGAATATTAATATTAAGATTTTGCAATTTATATTTACGCCTCAAGAGAGGGTGAATTATTTTCAAGAGAAAATTAGAAATTTAGATTAAAGTATTTATTTATTAATTAAACTAGAGATAGGCAATTTTTAAATAATATTATAGTTCAAATTTCTCTGCTCTAAAATGTAATTTCTAATGATTTAAAATACTTTTAGTGAATTTTCCCTAGCGGGTGATTTATTAAAAAATATTTAAACCTAATTTTTGTGAGTATGTGAAATTTAAATATTAATCTTCTAAAAGGGTTATATGTAACTTTACATTTGCAACGAGAGTTGATTTGCGAATTTATATATGCTTTGGGGTATTTCAAATAGACCAACTATGTAATGAAAATAAACAGGTTAAGTGGTGAAGTTTAATCCCTTGAATTATCTCATAATTTTTTTCTCCTCATATTTAGCTCACTTTATCATTTTCTTTATTTATTAGTGTAGTTTTAATTTTAGTTCATAATTAGTAGTATAAATGTCCCTTCAAAATTGTTTTAAAAAATCATACTTAGTATTCACTTTACTCTTGTCCACATTAAGGAACGCGGATTGACCCATTACTTGCCAATATACAATTTTAGTGTGTTTGTAGGTACCAAAAGGGATTTTTAATGGACTGTCTTTACTCTACAACGACATATACACAAGAGACGTGTTATCAGGTCGCTTATGAATTTCGTCAGTTAAAGGCGCATAAGAGGAACTACCCCACCCACAACTTGGAGTTAGCCGTAATGGTGTTTGTGTTAAAGATCTGGAGATACTACCTGTACGGTGAAGGGTTTGAGGTGTATACAGATCAGAAGAGCCCGAGGTACTTTTTCACTCAGCGCGATCTAAACTTTGTCAAAGGACATGGATTGAGTTGATGGAAGACTGCGACTTTTCCTTGGATTATCATCCCAGGAAGGCTAATGTGGTGGCATATGCTCTTAGTCGTAAATCTAGGATCACTTTAGAAGCAATGACGTGTTACTGAACAAAGATCTTTGACGAGTTACAGAAGTTTAACTTCCATGTCCAGTGGGGTTGTAATAGGGCATATCTTTGGGAAGCGATAGATAGACCGCTTACTCAGCAGAATGTGTTAGAAGCTCAATCTTGAGATCTTGAGTTTTCACATTACTGCGACTGCATCCAAAGCGATGTGGTGTTAGACAATCTCACCGTGGACTAGGATAGGGGTGTGCGGCATAAGGGAAGGTTGATTATTCTGATCATCGATGAACTTCAGGATGTGGAGATGGAGGAGGCCCTTTACTCACGCTTTAGCATAGAGTTTTTGTGGTATGGTATGAAGAAGAATGTGGAAATGTATGTGACCAAGTGTTATACCTTCTAGCAGGTGAAGACAAAGCAAAGGAAGACGACAGGGTTGTTGCAACCACTACCGATTGCAGAGTGGAAGTGGGAGCACATTATAATAGACTTTGTCATAGCCTTACCCAGGTCCGAGAGTGGTCATGATGCGATTTGGGTTATAGTTGATCGGCTTACGAAGTCCACACACTTTCTATCGATTAGGGTCATGGATATCATGGTTAAGTTGGCAAGATTGTATGTCTGAGATATAGTCCATATGCATGGTGTCCCACTCTTTATCGTCTCAGATAGGGGTCCCCAGTTTGTGTCTCAGTTCGATTTAAGAATGGCTACAACTTATCGTCCCGAGATAGATGGTGAATCAGAACAGACCATTCATATTCTAGAAGATATGTTGAGGGCTTGTGCAATTGATTTCCAAGGTAGTTGGTAAAAGAATCTTCATTTGGAATAATTTTCCTACAACAAAAATTATCAGTCCAACATTGGTATGGATCCATATGAAGCTCTTTATGGGAGGTCGTGTCACTCTTTAGTCTGTTAGGAAGAAGTGGGTGATAAACATCTTACAAACTCGAGCAGGATCATGGATATGACCAATAAAGTTCAAGTTATTCAGCAGGGACTCGTGACGTCTCAGAGTTGAATGAAGAATTACGTTGATAATTGACAGATACGTCTAGAGTTTAAGGTGGATAACTATGTGTTGTTAAAGGTTAGGGGGAGAACTAGAAATTAGTGGTTCGGCTAGAAGGGGAAGGTCGTCCCTCGGTATGTTGGTCCTTTTGAGATCCTAGAATAGATCGAAGAAGTATCATAACACTTGGGGTCACCTCCCCAGTTGTCCCGTGTTCATTGTGTGTTACACGTATCTGTGTTAAACAAGTACGTCCCGGATCCTCGGCATGTCATCAATCGAAACCACATTGAGTTTGAGGAATACGTTACATTTACTATGCGATTTGTTTCCATCTTGGACCACGAGGACATAGTCTTGCGCAATAAGGTCATCCCATTAGTGACGGTCTTTTGGGAGTTCTAAGGTGTAGAAGGTGAAACTTGGGAGCACGAGTAGGAGATGTGTGAGAAGCATATGGAACACTTTGCCTAGCTTGGTTGTGTTGGTTTCTGGGATAAAATCTCCTAAGGAGGGGAGAATGTGACGTCCATACCTAAGATTATACATATTTCCCCTATAATTTGCATACCTATTGGACACAAACTTAATATGGTGGATAGTTGATTATTTTCAATTGTTCTTATGTCTATTGTGCAATTAAATTGGGATTGAATGGCCTAAAATTTAAATAAAAAAAGTTTGGGGTTGTTCGAAGGAAATGCTAAGTCGTTCGAACGAGATTTAAAAACACTGATGCAACCGGGAAAGAATTAAAAATGGCCCTGAGCCCTGAAGTAAAAGAACCAATATCACTGATCAGAGCATATGGTGGCATCACCGGCTATGTGGAGCCCATAAAACTATGCAGGTTACATGGAGCATTGCGAGAAAAAAATAATGATAATACAAAGGTTGTGCCTATGCAAATGTTAAAGACAACCTAATGGAAGGTATGTGGTAAATTATACTAAGGATAAAATGATATAATTGGTCTGTAAGTAAATGACTTAAATTTTGGTTAAGTGTGGGTATGAGCACATAGCTGGGGTTTCATTGCATGGTAGTTGCATTTATACTCATTAAATGATAATGTTTCAAAATTGCTAAAATTAAAGTAATATGTATAGTGTTTTCTTATAAAAAAAAAATATATATAGCTTAGTACTCCCCACCCTTTTGAGTGTTTTACTCACCCCTTACTTTTATGTTTAAACCCCCACCCATTGGTACCTTCGGTAGGGTCATTGGTAAGGACATTGATAAGGCTCTAGAGGGAACTAGTCGTCATTAGAACTTTACCATGGCATTTTCAAAATATTTGTTTGTAACATTTGAATTCATGGCACTTTAAAAAATCTTTTATTTGGGCTTTAGGCCATTTGTTGTAATAATGCATGAGTTTTATCGTTTATTTTCCTTATTACTAGCATTGTTGGATTTAGTGAAATTTTCCTAAATAAATGTTGCTAATTAACTTGATTACTTCAAGTGGAAACCTATTTCTTAAATTAAAACTTTTTTAATCACATTTTGTTCCTTATAAAATGGTGCAAATTATAGGATTTTCTTAAATAATAAATTGGACTTTCCCCCTTCCTCCCTTAACACCTTGACTTGGGTGGGTGTTGACCCTATGTTAACCCCAATTTGGGTTGGGGAATTACATGTCCAACTATTCCCGCCTACAAAATTATTCTTCAAGATCAAGTTGAAAAAGTGGGAGCTTATAAACGGAATTTTAACGGCCCTCATGGGACCTCTTATAATTCCTTATGGAGGAACCATCCAGGTTTCAATTGTGGGGAAGAAAGTGCATCATTAAATCATAATCAACATGTTTCCCAACAACTGCCATCACTCACACAATTTTAAAAAGCACCACAATTTCAAGTGCCTCCTCCCGTGCCTTATGTGATCCCACAACGGAAGCGTCTCGAGGACACTATCACACAATTTATGAAAACTCAGTTGGTAATTAATGCCCAAAATGCTCTAAATTTTGTCGACATAAAGGCATCAATGTCCAACATTTAATCCTCTTTTAGTTTCCAAGAGAAGGGGAAATTCCCTGCTCAGGCTCAGCGACCACCCCAAGGTCAAAACTGTGTAAGATCTACACCTTATGAAAATCAAGAACATTGTAAAGCTGTAACCACTTTATGCAGTGGAAAAGTTGTTGACTTGTCACCATTTCCACAAAACGTATAAAAAGACAAGAGGTCTCAGCACGCAAGAGGCCAAAGATGCCCCCGTGAGAGAAAGTGAGAAAGAAGACATAGTTGGGCCTTAAGTTATAGTAAAACATCTGATAGCCACACCATACCCTTAATGGTTGGTCCCTCAACCTAAAAGGGCCTCCTGTGATGATATTTCAGAGTTTCTTAAGTAAGTGAAGTTGAACCTACCTTTTCTCTAGGTTATAAAGAAAATTCCCGCATACACTAAGTTTTTATAGGACTTGATCATGGTGAAACAGAAGTTAGAAGTGAAGAAAAAGTTTTTTCTTGCACAAAATCTTAGCTCGGTACTTTTGAGTGACCTCCCACCAAAGTTCAAAGATCTGAGATCCCCCACCATTTCAGGTATCATTGGAGATAGTAAGATAGAGAGAGCTTTGTTAGATTTCGGGGTGAGTGCCAAAATTTTACCCTATTCAATCTATAAAAAGATCTATTTAGGATATATTAAGCCCACAAATACTTTTTACTTTCCTGTATATTTTGTCATTTGGGACACGGAGCCCTCCTCCCCATCAAACCACCACGTCCCCATCATTCTTTATCCCCCTTTCCTAGATACGGCTAACGCTATGATCAATACGTGTAATGGGCAAATGCAATTAATGTTTGGGAACATGATGCTTGAAACAAATATCTTCATCATTACCAAGCAAATGGGTGATGAATACGATCTACACGACACGAATCTTATCGAGGGGGTAGTACAAGAGCATTTTGAGGGTAATAATATTGAGGATCCACCTGAGTCGTGTTTAGTGACGATTGTCGAGAGAGATAGTATTCGAAGTTCGATCATGAGTTGAGTATAATGATTGAGATTCTAGGTGAGGTAAAAATTGAGCACTACATGAGAAGTGTGAGCTGGGTCTCACAATTTAAGGAGTTACAACCGAGGGAATATTACGAGGCTCCCTACAATATTTTATTTCCTAAAATCGAATTGAAGAAGCTGCCTTCCAGCATTTAATATGCTTATTTTGGGGAGGATGAGACATATCACGTTGTTGTCTCCTCTAGACTAGATATAGATCAAGAATGGAAGCTTTTGGAGATGTTGAGGAAGCACAAGAGTGCTTTTGTTTAGCCTATTATGGATTTTAAAGATATAAGTCCCTTGATTTGTACCCATAAAATCCAACTAGAGGAGGACGTGAAGACCTCTAGGGAAATGCAAAGAAGATTGAACCCGATAATGAAAGACGTGGTGAGAACGAAAATCATAAAGTTATTTTATGTGAGCATAATCTATCCCATCTCGGATAGTAATTGGATTAGTCCAATCCAAGTTGTTCCCAATAAATCAGGAATGACCATGGTTGAGAACGCTAAGGGATAACTTATTCCAAAATGTACCACCATCGCATGACGCGTTTGCATTAATTATCGAAAACTCAATGCCAATACTAAGAAATAAGGCTTCCCTTTATCGTATATGGATCAAATGCTTGGGAGAGTGCCGGGCCACCCATTTTACTATTTTCTAGATGGTTACTCTGGTTATAAACAAACAAAGGTGGATGCACTTGATCAAGAAAAAATTACCTTCACATGTCCTTTTAGAACTTTTTCCTACAAAAGGATTCTATTTGGGTTATGTAATGCATCAGATATTTTTCAAAGGTGCATGTTGAGTCTTTTTAGCGACATTATTGAGAGAGGCCTTGAGGTGTTTATGGATGAATTTAGCATTTTTGACCCCATGTTTTGATCAATGTCTTGTTAGTGTTGAGAAAGTACTTGCGCGATCTGTGGAAAAGCACCTAGTGCTAAATTGGGAAATGCCTTTTATGGTAACAAAAGGAGAGGTCCTATGCCACATAGTTTCATCCAAGGGGGTAAAAGTGGATAGGGATGAATTTTACATCATTGTCAAAATTCACTCAACAAAGTCACTTTTGGGACACGTATGATTCTATCGTAGGTTTATTAAGCACTTTATCTCCATAGCTAGACCCTGAAGTAAATTATTTGCTAAGGATTCCCCACTCGAGGTGAGTGACGCGGGATAAGAGGCAGTTGAGAAGTTGAAGAGTATACTCGTCTCCGCTCCCATAATGAAAGCTCTAAATTGGAGACTTCCATTCGAGCTAATGTGTGATGCGAGTGACTTTGCAGTAGGGGTTGTTTTAGGGAAAGGGAGAAATAGGAAGGCCCATGTCATTTACAACGCTAGCCAGACTTTAACCGGACTAGAATTACTACTCCACCACAGAGAAAGAGTTGCTAGTGGTAGTATTCGCCCTTGACAAATTCCATTCATATCTCATCGGGTCACCCATTAGATGTTTTACTGACCACGTGGCACTAAAATACCTCCTTGCCAAAAAGGATGACAAGTTACTCCTTATTAGGTGTATCTTGATAATTAAAAAATTTGACCATTCCACCAAAGATAATAAGAGAGTAGAAGACGTCATAAATGATCAATTATCCAGGCTTTCGTCCGATGAACCTCAAGATCCCATATCCATAGACTATTTTTTCTCGAATGAGAAATATTTTCCACTTCCTCTCTACCTTGGTTTGTGTAAATCGTGAACTATCTAGTGACGGGTTATGTTCCCTCACATTGGACTCCTCTAGAGAAGAGGAAGTTTTTCACTTAGTCAGACATGTTCTTTTACGATGATCTATATTTATTCAAGTATTGCACGAACCAAATAATTCAGAATTGTGTACCGAATTATGATATCCAAAGCGTTATTTGTTTGTCGTTCGAAACCATATGGAGGCCACTTATTCACAAAGAAGACGAATGTAAAGATTCTTTGATGTGGTCTCTATTGTCCCATTATCTTTTGGTATGTGCATGGATTTTATCTATCATTCTACAGATGCCAAAAGATGGGCTGCATAATTAAACACGATATTATGCCTTTAACCCCTATCTTCCCTATTGAGATGTTTGACTATTGGGGCATCGACTTCATGGGTCCCTTTCCTCCCTCTTTTGGTTTTCTCTGCATCCTTATTGGGGTAGATTATGTGTCTAAATGGGTAGAGGTCATAGCTACATGAACAAATGAAAGTAAAATGATGATAAAGTTCATTCATGAGCACATGATTTTTTCATTTGGGTGCTCCCATAGCCATCATTAGTGACAACGGCAGGCACTTTTTCAACATGTAGTTCGAGAAGTTAATGAGAAAGTATGGAGTTTTCCATAAGGTAAGGACAACTTACCACACATAAATAAATGCGCAAGATGCGCTAGCTAATCAATAGATCAAAAATATAATTTAAAAGATCGTTGATCCCAATCATCAGGATTGGTCTATTCGATTGCTCGATGCGTTATGGGCTTACCGAACCACTTACAAGACCCCCATCGGGATGTATCCATTTTTCTATGTATGGAAACTCTGCCACTTCCCTATCGAGTTGGAACATGAGGTGTTTTGGGAAATAAGGAGGTAGAAATTTAATTTGAATAAAGCCGATGAAACACGAAAGCTTCAACTAAACGAGTTGGAAGAGATGTGCAATGATGCATACGGAGCACCCAAATTTCAAAGGAACGGATGAAAGTCGCACATGATCGGAGCATTAATTGCAAAGAGTTTCATTCGAGAAAAAGGTTGATACTCTATAACTCACGTTTATATTTGTTTACCCAAAAATTGAGGTCAGGATGGTCCAGATCTTTTGTAGTGAAAGAAATTTTCCCCACAGAGCAATAAAGGTGGAAGACATGAAGGATGGGAGCACGTTCATAGTAAATGAACAATTCTTAAAGCCATAGTTATAGGCATGCATCGGTGAAGTGGGGACAATTCTAGTGTTGAACCTCGAGAATGGGGATGGTTAGATTTCAGAGAGAGGTTAGTATACCCCCGACATGAATGGGGTGAGTGTTAGTTTTCTGAGAGTCAAGTCCGAAAATTCACTCTAGTTTTTTCTAATTTCCATATCACGTTTTTACCTTTCGTCTGCCCCAATCCTTTACTATTCCCTCCATACTTGAATTTACCTCAATATGAATTACCTCCATCTTCTAAACCTTTAACCAACCAATCACAATCCTTCCCCCTAAACCAAACCTTTCATTTCCCCTCCCATTCCACCCTATAAATACCCACCCTCACCCCAATTTCTCCTCACACCGACATTCACCATTATTCTTCTTCCTAAAATTTAACCAAGCCCATCTCAAATTCCTACCCTATAATATCCAAAGAAATGCCTTAAGAAATATAACTCGACCGACATCCAAGGTGAGCGTTGTAGTATCTACCATTCACCCAACGGACAGGATTGGTACGCCACATATTTTGGGGCCCGTCGGACATTAGTCATTGAGTGTTTCATTGTATGGGACGACCTACCCGATGGCGTTCTGTCCCTCTTCACTAAATTTTTGTGGCCCTATTGGTACACCCACGATGAGGACCCGGTCTATGAACAACTCATTCGAATATTTTACGAGTCCATTCGATTGTGGTACGAAATATTTCTTTACTTTTTGTTTAGCGCCATAACCAACATTGGCCTTCCGCATATCTACTTCGAAGAGATCACAAATGCGGAATTCGACCTAATGGGGACGACTTCCTTTCCATATGGTCTCTTCTTTTTTTCCCTATGTTTAGTGGTGGGAGTCGAACCATGGGGTGAAAAGGCACGGGTACCCAAGCCAATCAACAAAACATTGGTGGATAGGAATATTCGAGAGATACAGAATCAACCCCCTCCCCCTGCACCAATTTTTGAAGAGGTTAAAATGGGAGAGGGTAGAGAATAAGGATAAGAGAGCGAAGAAGAAGAAAATATTGGCACGGGAGTCAGCCCCGATGAATAAGAAGATGATGATCCGATGTATCTGAACTTTGAGGGTGAATTTTGTGAGAGGGCATTGGAGACGACAGTCCTTACTAGCCGCGTGGACTAGCTAGAGTCCCGAATTGACAGCCTTCTCCCGGAATACCCCCAAGATCTGGATAATTTTCGTGCACACTACCGTCAGGACACTTCTATGATGATGTGACTTCAAGACGATTTGTATAGGCTTCACTTAGGACCGGGAGCCGATTTTCCTTCCTATTTCATAAACCCATATGCTCGGGATCCAAATGCTCCCGACCCATCTCATTAACTATCCTTTGGGTTGTGCAACATCTTATGTAGTTTCTTTGTTTTAATTATTTTATCTTTAAGAAACTATGTAATCTTTATTATTGTTTATCAATAAAATTTGTGTTGTGTTCATATTGTGTCATTTTTTCATTTTACATATTGTAAGTTTTCAATTCCGCACCTATTTTTTCCTTGTTTAGATTTTAGTCATTTACATTGAGGAGAATGAAAAGTCTAAGTTGGGGCAGTACAAGTGCATTTTTTAAAAACTTCACAATTTTAAATTACCCATCCCCCCCCCCCCCCCCCCCCCCAATTGAAAATTTTCAAAAACACACAAAAAAGTGGAAATTTTTCAAAAAAGTCAAATATAAAATTTCAAAATAAGTAAAAATTAATATTTAAAATTCTTGAAAATATCCTAAATTTTTTGTTCGAAATATCATCTTGTACAAAATTCCATGCACTAAGTTGAAATTGATCTGAAACGAAAATTGAAAGAAAATTGTCGACTTATATGAATAAATGTGGAGATTTTAACTTGATGATATTTTTGTGCCATTCCTCATTTTCGAGAGATTTAAATCAATCCGAGTTAAAATCACTCAAACTTTCCTTCCGTGGTAAATTCGTCATAGATCTCAAATCCAATATTTTAATCGTTTACGAAAAATGAGAGGAGGTTTTGTTTTGAAAACGCACCTAAAAATGTCTCAAAAATGAAAATAAAAATAAACTCGAGATGCATATGGTAATTAGATTAGTGTTCGGACACATGAAGTTATGCCATCGTTTGTTAACCAAAAAATATTAGCCATAAAAATCCCAAAAAATGTCCAACTTTCGAAACCCAAATTGAGCCAAAAATTCATATCCATTTCGTTTGTTAACCCAAAAAACCCAAAATGGTTCAGAGTTGTGAAAATCAAAAATTTCAGAATTTTAGGTCCATACGGTACAGAGAAAGGGCAGAAAAATGCTCAAATAAAAATTGAAAAAAAAGTGGAAATTGAAAAATAAGAAATATAGAAAAGAAAATGAAATGAAATGAAATGAAAAAAATAAAATAAAAATGAGCAAAAGCCCGGAAAGTACCAATAGACCTTCGAAAGAAAATTTTCGAATTCCGAAAATTTACATAATTCTCGAAAACACCATTAACCTGAAAAAGTCATAACCAAGTCTGAATAACAAAACCGATCATCGCATGAAGAGCTAAAAAAATATAATAATGAGACAAGTCGCTGGGATTAAAGAATGATATTTTTTCAGTTTTCAACAACCGTAATCCGTTCATGAGATATTTTCACCATAAAAAGTTTTCTCTTTTGATTAGTGTGCGTGAACTCGTGTCCATTAAATTTATTCTAAATTTTACGCACATCGAGAGAAAATAAAGCCATTGTCCGAGTGATTTATTTTTGAGTGCATCCCGCGAGAAACTGAAATCAAAGTGAATTTTTCGAAAGTTACATGAAGATCAAGTGGTGCATGTTAACGGTTAATTTTTAGCTTTGCACAAACACATACACACACTATAAATTGAGATTTATCGAATAAATATTTTTCTTATTTTTATGGAATTTAAAATGTACAGTTTTAAATTGCTCTGATCTTTGAGTCGTACCATGGGTTACAAACTAAATTTTGGGTGTAAATTCACTGCAAACCCTCACGACATACCACTCGTCCTATTAGTGTAACCTAGGGTTTTAATGGCCTATTGCATTTGCTCAATGCAATTTCATGCCTGCAAAATAGGTGTTATATCCTTTAATTGATAAGTGCTATTTATGGACCCTATTTTTTATTCTCTTACATTGCTCAGGACTAGCAATGTTCTAAGTTAGGGAGTTTGATTCGGCATGAGTATTTCATATTTATCCCCCTAATTTTGACATTTATATGATCTCGGACATCAAAATTATCCCATAATTAGCTCATATTTATTGTAACTAACCTTTTTTGCAAGTGTTTCTTGTCTTGTGTATATCTTATGTGTTTTACAGCTAATTCGTGCAAGTGGATGGGAAAAAATAGGGGAAAATGATGAAAACAATGCAAGAAATGGCAACGGGAAAACGATAATTTTTCATCCAAAACTCTGGGAAGGAGTCAACATAAAATTCGTAGAGATCGTGTTCACAAGAATATAAGAAGAAAAAACACCTCATTCCGAGTTACGGTGATTCATTTGTGAGTGCATGTCACGAGAAATTGAAATCAAAGCGAATTTTTGGAAAGTAACGCGATGATCAATTAGTGGATGTTAACGGTTAATTTTTGGCTATGCACATACACACACACACACACACACACACACACACTATAAATTGATATTTATCGAATAAATATTTTTGTTATTTTTGTGGAATTTAAATTGTACAGTTTTAAATTATTTTGATCCTTGAGTCGTACCATGTGGTACAAACTAAATTTTGTGTGTAAATTCACTGCAAACCCTCATGACACACCACTTGTCCTATTAGTGTAACCTAGGGTTTTAATGGCTTATTGCATACACTCAATGCAATTTCATGCCTGGAAAAAAGGTGTTATATCCCTTAATTGATAAGTTCTATTTATGGACCCTATTTTTTTATTCTCTTATACTGCTCGGGACTACCAATGTTCTAAGTTAGGGAGTTTGATTGGGCATGAACATTTCATATTATCCCTCTAAATTTGACATTTATACGATCTCAGACAATGAAATTATCTCACGATTATCTCATATTTATTGTAACTAACCTTTTTTGCACGTGTTTCTTGTCTTGTATATATCTTGTGTGTTTTATCGCTAATTCCTCCAAGTGGACAGAACAAAATAGTGCAAAACGATGAAAACAATGAAAGAAATAGCAAGGTCAAAACGGTAATTTTTCATCCAAAACTCAGGGAAGGAGCCAAAATAAAATTCGTAGAGCTCATGTTCACAAGAATATAAGAAGAAACGACTCCTCATTCCAAGTTACGGTGATTCATTTATGAGCGCATGCAGCGATAAATTGACCTCAAAGAGAATTTTTAGAAAGTTACGTGATGATCAATTAGTGGATGTTAAGAGTTAATTTATGGCTTTGCACATACACAAACACTATAAATTAAGGTTTATCGATTAAATATTTTTGTAATTTTTGTGGAATTTAAATTGTACAGTTTTAAATTGTTTTTATCCTTGAGTCGTACCATGTGGAACAAACTGAATCTTGTGTGTAAATTCATTCCAAACCCTCACGACACACCACTCATTCTATTAGTGTAACCGAGGGTTTTACTGGCTTATTTCATACGGTCAATGAAATTTCATGCCTGTAAAAAAGGTGTTATATCCCTTAATTGATAAGTGCTATTTAGGGAAACTATTTTTTATTCTCTTAAATTGCTCGAGATTAGCAATGTTCTAAGTTAGGGAGTTTTATTGGGCATGAACATTTCATATTTATCCCTCTAAATTTAACATTTATACGATCTCGGACATCAAAATTATCCTAGAGTTAGCTCATATTTATTGTAACTAACCTTTTTTGCAAAACAATTTTGTCTTTTTTATATCTTCTGTGTTTTACAGCTAATTCCTGCAAGTGGATGGAAGAAAATAGTGCAAAACTATTAAAACAATGCAAGAAATAGCAACGGGAAAACGATAATTTTTAATCCAAAACTGAAGGAAGGAGCCAACATAAAATTCGTAGAGCTCGTGTTCACAAGAATAAGATGAAATGACATATTATTCCGAGTTATGGTGATTCATTTGTGAGAGCCTGTCGCGAGAAATTGAAATCAAAGAAATTTTTTAGAAAGTAACGTGATGATCAATTAGTGGATGTTAACGGTTCATTTTTGGCTTTGCACATACCCACACACACTATAAATTGAGATTTATCGAATAAATATTTTTTGTTATTTTTGTGGAATTTAAATTGTACAGTTTAAAATTTTTTTGATCCTCGAGTCGTACCATGTGGTACAATCTGAAGTTTGCGTGTAAATTCACTGCAAACCCTAACAACACACCACTGGTCCTATTAGTGAAACCTAGGGTTTTAATGGCTTATTTCATACGCTCAATGGAATTTCATACCCGCAAAAAAGGTGTTATAACCCATAATTGATAAGTGTTATTTATGGACCCTATTTTTTATTCTCTTACATTGCTTTGGACTAGCAATGTTCTAAGTTAGGGAGTTTTATTGTTCATGAACATTTCAGGTTTATCCCTCTAAATTTGACATTTATACGATCTCGGACTTCAAAATTACACCAGAATTAGCTCATATTTATAGGAACTAACCTCTTTTGCAAGTGTTTCTTATCTTGTGTATATCTTGTGTGTTTTACAGCTAATTCGTGCAAGTGGACGAAAGAAAATAGTGCAAAATAATGAAAACAATTCAACAAATGGCAACAGGAAAATGGTAATTTTTCATCCAAAACCCAGGTAAGGAGCCAACATAAAATTCGTAGAGCTCGTGTTCACAAGAATATAAGAAGAAATGACACATTATTCCGAGTTATGGTGATTCATTTGTGAGAGCATGTGGCGAGAAATTGAAATCAAAACAAATTTTTAGAAAGTAACGTGACGATCAATTAGTGGATGTTAACGGTTAATTTTTGGCTTTGCACATACACACACACACACACACACACTATAAATTGAGATTTATCGAATAAATATTTTTGTTATTTTTGTGGAATTTAAATTGTACAGTTTTAAATTGTTTTGATCCTTGAGTCGTACCATGTGGTACAAACTTAATTTTGGGTGTAAATTCACTGCAAAACCTCACGACACTCCACTCGTCCTATTTGTGTAACCTAGAGTTTTAATGGCTTATTTCATACGCTCAATAAAATTTCATGCCTGAAAAAAAGGTGTTATATCCCTTAATTAATAAGTGCTATTTATGGACCCTGTTTTTTATTCTCTTACATTGCTCGGGACTAGCAATGCTCTAAGTTAGGGAGTTTGATTGGGCATGAACATTGACATTTATACGATCTCGGACATCAAAATTATCTCATAATTAGCTCATATTTATTGTAACTAACCTTTTTTTGCAAGTGTTTCTTGTCTTGTGTATATCTTGTGTGTTTTACAGCTAATTCGTGAAAGTGGACAGAAGAAAATAGTGCAAAACGATGGAAACAATGCAAGAAATAGCAAGGGGAAAATGGTAATTTTTCATCCAAAACTCAGGGAAGGATCCAAAATAAAATTCGTAGAGATCGAGTTCACAAGAATATAAGACGAAACGACACCTCATTCCAAGTTACGGTGATTCATTTTTGAGTCCATGTCGCGAGTAATTGACGTCAAAGAGAATTTTTAGAAAGTTACGTGATGGTCAATTAGTGGATGTTAAGTGTTAATTTCTGGCTTTGCACATATACACACACTATAAATTAAGATTTATCGATTAAACGTTTTTGTAATTTTTGTGGAATTTAAATTTTACAGTTTTAAATTATTTTTATCCTTGAATCGTACCATGTGGAACAAACTGAATCTTGTGTGTAAATTCATTGCAAACCCTCACAACACACCACTCATTCTATTAGTGTAACCGAGGGTTTTACTGTCTTATTTCATACGGTCAATGAAATTTCATGCCTGTAAAAAAGGTGTTATATCCCTTAATTGATAAGTGCAATTTATGGAAACTATTTTTTATTCTCTTACATTGCTCGGGATTAGCAATGTTCTAAGTTAGGGAGTTTTATTGGGCATGAACATTTCATATTTCTCCCTCTAAATTTGACATTTATACGATCTCGGACATCAAAATTATCCTAGAGTTAGCTCATATTTATTGTAACTAACCTTTTTTGCAAGTGTTTCTTGTCTTGTTTATATCTTGTGTGTTTTACAGCTAATTCGTGCAAGTGGATGGAAGAAAATAGTGCGAAACTATTAAAACAATGCAATAAATGGCAACGGGAAAACGGTAATTTTTAATCCAAAACTCAAAGAAGGAGCGAACATAAAATTTGTAGAGCTCGTGTTCACAAGAATATAAGAAGAAATGACACATTGTTCCGAGTTATGCTGATTCATTTATGAGAGCATGTCACGAGAAATTGAATTCAAAGAAAACTTTTAGAAAGTAACGTGACAATCAATTAGTGGATGTTAGCGGTTAATTTTGGGCTTTGCACATACACACACACACACACTATAAATTGAGATTTATCGAATAAATACTTTAGTTATTTTTGTGGAATTTAAATTGTACAGTTTTAAATTGTTTTGATCCTCGAGTCGTACCATGTGGTACAATCTGAAGTTTCGTGTAAATTCACTGCAAACCCTAACAACACACCACTGATCCTATCAGTGAAACCTAGGGTTTTAATGGCTTATTTCACACGCTCAATGCAATTTCATACCCACAAAAAAGGTGTTATACCCCATAATTGATAAGTGGTATTTATGGACCATATTTTTTATTCTCTTACATTGCTTGGGACTAGCAATGTTCTAAGTTAGGGAGTTTTATTGGGCATGAACATTTCAGGTTTATCCCTCTAAATTTGACATTTATACGATCTTGGACTTCAAAATTATCCCAGAATTAGCTCATATTTATTGGAACTAACCTTTTTTGCAAGTGTTTCTTATCTTGTGTATATCTTGTGTGTTTTACAGTTAATTCGTGCAAGTGGACGAAAGAAAATAGTGCAAAATGATGAAAACAATGCAAGAAATGGCAACAGGAAAACGGTAATTTTTCATCCAAAACTCAGGTAAGGAGCCAAAATAAAATTTGAAGAGCTCGTGTTCACAAGAATATAAGAAGAAACAACACCTCATTCTGACTTATGGTGATTCATTTATGAGAGCATGCCACGAGAAATTGAAATCAAAGCGAATTTTTAGAAAGTAACGTGATGATCAATTAGTGGATGTTAACGGTTAATTTTTGGCTTTGCACACACACACACACACACACACACATACACACACTATAAATTGAGATTTACCGAATAAATATTTTTGTTATTTTTGTGGAATTTAAATTGTAAAGTTTTAAATTGTTTTGATCCTTGAGTCGTACCATGTGGTACAAACTTAATTTTGGGTTTAAATTCACTGCAAACCCTCACGACACACCACTCGTCCTATTTGTATAACCTAGAGTTTTAATGGCTTATTGCATACGCTCAATGAAATTTCATGCCTGAAAAAAAGGTGTTATATCCCTTAATTGATAAGTCCTATATATGGAAACTATTTTCTATTCTCTTACATTGCTCGGGATTAGCAATGTTCTAAGTTAGGGAGTTTTATTGGGCGTGAACATTTCATATTTCTCCCTCTAAATTTGACAATTATACGATCTCGGACATCAAAATTATCCTATAATTAGCTCATATTTATTGTAACTAACCTTTTTTGCAAGTGTTTCTTGCCTTGTTTATATCTTGTGTGTTTTACAGCTAATTCGTGCAAGTGGATGGAAGAAAATAGTGCAAAACTATTAAAACAATGCAAGATATGGCAACGGGAAAACGGTAATTTTTAATCCAAAACTCAAGGAAGGAGCCAACATAAAATTTGTAGAGCTCGTGTTCACAAGAATATAAGAAGAAATGACACATTATTCCGAGTTATGGTGATTCATTTGTGAGAGCATGTCGCGAGAAATTGAAATCAAAACAAATTTTTAGAAAGTAACGTGACGATCAATTAGTTGATGTTAACGGTTAATTTTTGGCTTTGCACATACAAACACACACACACACTATAAATTGAGATTTATCGAATAAATATTTTTGTTATTTTTGTGGAATTTAAATTGTACAGTTTTAAATTGTTTTGATCCTCGAGTCGTGCCATGTGGTACAATCTGAAGTTTGCGTGTAAATTCACTGCAAACCCTAACGACACACCACTGGTCCTATCAGTGAAACCTAGTGTTTTAATGGCTTATTTCATACGCTCAATGCAATTTCATACCCTCAAAAAAGGTACTATACCCCATAATTCACAAGTGCCATTTATGGACCCTGCTTTTTATTCTCTTACATTGCTTGGGACTAGCAATGTTCTAAGTTAGGGAGTTTTATTGGGCATGAACATTTCAGGTTTATCCCTCTAAATTTCACATTTATACGATCTCGGACTTCAAAATTATCCCAGAATTAGCTCATATTTATTGGAACTAACCTTTTTTGCAAGTGTTTCTTATCTTGTGTATATCTTGTGTGTTTTACAGCTAATTCGTGCAAGTGGACGAAAGAAAATAGAGTAAAACGATGAAAACAATGCAAGAAATGGCAATAGGAAAACGGTAATTTTTCATCCAAAACTCTGGTAAGGAGCCAAAATAAAATTTGAAGAGCTCGTGTTCACAAGAATATGAGAAGAAACAACACCTCATTCTGACTTACGTTGATTCATTTGTGGGTGCATGCCACGAGAAATTGAAATCAAAGCGAATTTTTAGAAAGTAACGTGATGATCAATTACTGGATGTTAATGGTTAATTTTTGGCTTTGCACATACACACACACTATAAATTGAGATTTATCGAATAAATATTTTTGTTATTTTTGTGGAATTTAAATTGTACAGTTTTAAATTGTTTTGATCCTTGAGTCGTACCATGTGGTACAAACTTAATTTTGGGTGTAAATTTCCTGCAAACCCTCACGACACACCACTCGTCCTATTAGTGTAACCTAGGGTTTTAATGGCTTATTGCATACGCTCAATGAAATTTCATGCCTGAAAAAAAGGTGTTATATCCCTTAATTAATAAGTGCTATTTATGGACCCTATTTTTTATTCTCTTACATTGTTCGGGACTAGCAATGCTCTAAGTTAGGGAGTTTGATTGGGCATGAACATTTCATACTTATCCCTCTAAATTTGACATTTATACAATCTCGGACATCAAAATTATCTCAGAATTAGCTCATATTTATTGTAACTAACCTTTTTTGCAAGTGTTTCTTGTCTTGGGTATATCTTGTGTGTTTTACAACTAATTCGTGAAAGTGGACAGAAGAAAATAGTGCAAAACGACGAAAACAATGCCAGAAATAACAAGGGGAAAACGGTAATTTTTCATCCAAAACTCAGGGAAGGAGCCAAAATAAAATTCGTAGAGCTCATGTTCACAAGAATATAAGAAGAAACGACTCCTCATTCCAAGTTACGGTGATTCATTTATGAGCACATGCAGCGATAAATTGACCTCAAAGAGAATTTTTAGAAATTTACGTGATGATCAATTAGTGGATGTTAAGAGTTAATTTATGGCTTTGCACATACACAAACACTATAAATTAAGGTTTATCGATTAAATATTTTTGTAATTTTTGTGGAATTTAAATTGTTCAGTTTTAAATTGTTTTTATCCTTGAGTCGTACCATGTGGAACAAACTGAATCTTGTGTGTAAATTCATTCCAAACCCCCACGACACACCACTCATTCTATTAGTGTAACCGAGGGTTTTACTGGCTTATTTCATACGGTCAATGAAATTTCATGCCTGTAAAAAAGGTGTTATATCCCTTAATTGATAAGTGCTATTTAGGGAAACTATTTTTTATTCTCTTAAATTGCTCGAGATTAGCAATGTTCTAAGTTAGGGAGTTTTATTGGGCATGCACATTTCATATTTATCCCTCTAAATTTAACTTTTATACGATCTCGGACATCAAAATTATCCTAGAGTTAGCTCATATTTATTGTAACTAACCTTTTTTGTAAAAAAATTTTGTCTTGTTTATATCTTCTGTGTTTTACAGCTAATTCCTGCAAGTGGATGGAAGAAAATAGTGCAAAACTATTAAAACAATGCAATAAATAGCAACGGGAAAACGATAATTTTTAATCCAAAACTCAAGGAAGGAGCGAACATAAAATTCGTAGAGCTCGTGTTCACAAGAATAAGATGAAATGACATATTATTCCGAGTTATGGTGATTCATTTGTGAGAGCATGTCGCGAGAAATTGAAATCAAAGAATTTTTTTAGAAAGTAACGTGATGATCAATTAGTGGATGTTAACGGTTAATTTTTGGCTTTGCACATGACCACACACACTATAAATTGAGATTTATCGAATAAATATTTTTTGTTATTTTTTGTGGAATTTAAATTGTACAGTTTTAATTTTTTTTTATCCTCGAGTCGTACCATGTGGTACAATTTGAAGTTTGCGTGTAAATTCACTGCAAACCCTAACGACACACCACTGGTCCTATTAGTGAAACCTAGGGTTTTAATGGCTTATTTCATACGCTCAATGAAATTTCATGCCTGAACAAAAGGTGCTATAACCCATAATTGATAAGTGTTATTTATGGACGCTATTTTTTATTCTCTTACATTGCTTTGGACTAGAAATGTTCTAAGTTAGGGAGTTTTATTGGGCATGAACATTTCAGGTTTATCCCTCTAAATTTGACATTTATACGATCTCGGACTTCAAAATTACACCAGAATTAGCTCATATTTATAGGAACTAACTTCTTTTGCAAGTGTTTCTTATCTTGTGTATATCTTGTGTGTTTTACAGCTAATTCGTGCAAGTGGACGAAAGAAAATAGTGCAAAACAATGAAAACAATTCAAGAAATGGCAACAGGAAAATGGTAATTTTTCATTCAAAACCCAGGTAAGGAGCCAACATAAAATTCGTAGAGCTCGTGTTCACAAGAATATAAGAAGAAATGACACATTATTCCGAGTTATGGTGATTCATTTGTCAGAGCATGTCGCGAGAAATTGAAATCAAAACAAATTTTTAGAAAGTAACGTGACGATCAATTAGTGGATGTTAACGGTTAATTTTTGGCTTTGCACATACACACACACACACACACACACACACACACTATAAATTGAGATTTATCGAATAAATATTTTTGTTATTTTTGTGGAATTTAAATTGTACAGTTTTAAATTGTTTTGATCCTTGAGTCGTACCATGTGGTACAAACTTAATTTTGGGTGTAAATTCACTGCAAAACCTCACGACACACCACTCCTCCTATTTGTGTAACCTAGAGTTTTAATGGCTTATTTCATACGCTCAATGAAATTTCATGCCTGAAAAAAAGGTGTTATATCCCTTAATTAATAAGTGCTATTTATGGACCCTGTTTTTTATTCTCTTACATTGCTCGGGACTAGCAATGCTCTAAGTTAGGGAGTTTGATTGGGCATGAACATTGACATTTATACAATCTCGGACATCAAAATTATCTCATAATTAGCTCATATTTATTGTAACTAACCTTTTTTGCAAGTGTTTCTTGTCTTGTGTATATCTTGTGTGTTTTACAGCTAATTCGTGAAAGTGGACAGAAGAAAATAGTGCAAAACGATGGAAACAATGCAAGAAATAGCAAGGGGAAAATGGTAATTTTTCATCCAAAACTCAGGGAAGGATCCAAAATAAAATTCGTAGAGATCGAGTTCACAAGAATATAAGACAAAACGACACCTCATTCCAAGTTACGGTGATTCATTTTTGAGTCCATGTCGCGAGTAATTGACGTCAAAGAGAATTTTTAGAAAGTTACGTGATGGTCAATTAGTGGATGTTAAGTGTTAATTTCTGGCTTTGCACATGTACACACACTATAAATTAAGATTTATCGATTAAACGTTTTTGTAATTTTTGTGGAATTTAAATTTTACAGTTTTAAATTGTTTTTATCCTTGAATCGTACCATGTGGAACAAACTGAATCTTGTGTGTAAATTCATTGCAAACCCTCACGACACACCACTCATTCTATTAGTGTAACCGAGGGTTTTACTGTCTTATTTCATACAGTGAATGAAATTTCATGCCTGTAAAAAAGGTGTTATATCCCTTAATTGATAAGTGCTATTTATGGAAACTATTTTTTATTCTCTTACATTGCTCGGGATTAGCAATGTTCTAAGTTAGGGAGTTTTATTGGGCATGAACATTTCATATTTATCCCTCTAAATTTGACATTTATACGATCTCGGACATCAAAATTATCCTAGAGTTAGCTCATATTTATTGTAACTAACCTTTTTTGCAAGTGTTTCTTGTCTTGTTTATATCTTGTGTATTTTACAGCTAATTCGTGCAAGTGGATGGAAGAAAATAGTGCGAAACTATTAAAACAATGCAATAAATGGCAACGGGAAAACGATAATTTTTAATCCAAAACTCAAAGAAGGAGCGCGAACATAAAATTCGTAGAGCTCGTGTTCACAAGAATATAAGAAGAAATGACACATTGTTCCGAGTTATGGTGATTCATTTATGAGAGCATGTCACGAGAAATTGAATTCAAAGAAAATTTTTAGAAAGTAACGTGACAATCAATTAGTGGATGTTAGCGGTTAATTTTTGGCTTTGCACATACACACACACACACACACTATAAATTGAGATTTATCGAATAAATATTTTTGTTATTTTTGTGGAATTTAAATTGTACAGTTTTAAATTGTTTTGATCCTCGAGTCGTACCATGTGATACAATCTGAAGTTTGCGTGTAAATTCACTGCAAACCCTAATAACACACCACTGATCCTATCAGTGAAACCTAGTGTTTTAATGGCTTATTTCGCACGCTCAATGCAATTTCATACCCACAAAAAAGGTGTTATACCCCATAATTGATAAGTGGTATTTATGGACCCTATTTTTTATTCTCTTACATTGCTTGGGACTAGCAATGTTCTAAGTTAGGGAGTTTTATTGGGCATGAACATTTCAGGTTTATCCCTCTAAATTTGACATTTATACGATCTTGGACTTCAAAATTATCCCAGAATTAGCTCATATTTATTGGAACTAACCTTTTTTTCAAGTTTTTCTTATCTTGTGTATATCTTGTGTGTTTTACAGCTAATTCGTGCAAGTGGACGAAATAAAATAGTGCAAAACGATGAAAACAATGCAAGAAATGGCAACAGGAAAACGGTAATTTGTCATCCAAAACTCAGGTAAGGAGCCAAAATAAAATTTGAAGAGCTCGGGTTCACAAGAATATAAGAAGAAACAACACCTCATTCTGACTTATGGTGATTCATTTATGAGAGCATGCCACGAGAAATTGAAATCAAAGCGAATTTTTAGAAAGTAACGTGATGATCAATTAGTGGATGTTAACGGTTAATTTTTGGCTTTGCACACACACACATATACACACACTATAAATTGAGATTTATCGAATAAATATTTTTGTTATTTTTGTGGAATTTAAATTGTAATGTTTTAAATTGTTTTGATCCTTGAGTCGTACCATGTGGTACAAACTTAATTTTGGGTGTAAATTCACTGCAAACCCTCACGACACACTACTCGTCCTATTTGTGTAACCTAGAGTTTTAATGGCTTATTGCATACGCTCAATGAAATTTCATGCCTGAAAAAAGGTGTTATATCCCTTAATTGATAAGTCCTATTTATGGAAACTATTTTCTATTCTCTTACATTGCTCGGGATTAGCAATGTTCTAAGTTAGGGAGTTTTATTGGGCATGAACATTTCATATTTCTCCCTCTAAATTTGACAATTATACGATCTCGGACATCAAAATTATCCTAGAATTAGCTCATATTTATTGTAACTAACCTTTTTTGCAAGTGTTTCTTGCCTTGTTTATATCTTGTGTGTTTTACAGCTAATTCGTGCAAGTGGATGGAAGAAAATAGTGCAAAACTATTAAAACAATGCAAGATATGGCAACGGGAAAACGGTAATTTTTAATCCAAAACTCAAGGAAGGAGCCAACATAAAATTCGTAGAGCTCGTGTTCACAAGAATATAAGAAGAAATGACACATTATTCCGAGTTATGGTGATTCATTTGTCAGAGCATGTCGCGAGAAATTGAAATCAAAACAAATTTTTAGAAAGTAACGCGACGATCAATTAGTGGATGTTAACGGTTAATTTTTGGCTTTGCACACACACACACACACACACACACTATAAATTGAGATTTATCGAATAAATATTTTTGTTATTTTTGTGGAATTTAAATTGTACAGTTTTAAATTGTTTTGATCCTTGAGTCGTACCATGTGGTACAAACTTAATTTTGGGTGTAAATTCACTGCAAAACCTCACGACACACCACTCCTCCTATTTGTGTAACCTAGAGTTTTAATGGCTTATTTCATACGCTCAATGAAATTTCATGCCTGAAAAAAAGGTGTTATATCCCTTAATTAATAAGTGCTATTTATGGACCCTGTTTTTTATTCTCTTACATTGCTCGGGACTAGCAATGCTCTAAGTTAGGGAGTTTGATTGGGCATGAACATTGACATTTATACAATCTCGGACATCAAAATTATCTCATAATTAGCTCATATTTATTGTAACTAACCTTTTTTGCAAGTGTTTCTTGTCTTGTGTATATCTTGTGTGTTTTACAGCTAATTCGTGAAAGTGGACAGAAGAAAATAGTGCAAAACGATGGAAACAATGCAAGAAATAGCAAGGGGAAAATGGTAATTTTTCAACCAAAACTCAGGGAAGGATCCAAAATAAAATTCGTAGAGATCGAGTTCACAAGAATATAAGACGAAACGACACCTCATTCCAAGTTACGGTGATTCATTTTTGAGTCCATGTCGCGAGTAATTGACGTCAAAGAGAATTTTTAGAAAGTTACGTGATGGTCAATTAGTGGATGTTAAGTGTTAATTTCTGGCTTTGCACATGTACACACACTATAAATTAAGATTTATCGATTAAACGTTTTTGTAATTTTTGTGGAATTTAAATTTTACAGTTTTAAATTGTTTTTATCCTTGAATCGTACCATGTGGAACAAACTGAATCTTGTGTGTAAATTCATTGCAAACCCTCACGACACACCACTCATTCTATTAGTGTAACTGAGGGTTTTACTGTCTTATTTCATACAGTGAATGAAATTTCATGCCTGTAAAAAAAGGTGTTATATCCCTTAATTGATAAGTGCTATTTATGGAAACTATTTTTTATTCTCTTACATTGCTCGGGATTAGCAATGTTCTAAGTTAGGGAGTTTTATTGGGCATGAACATTTCATATTTATCCCTCTAAATTTGACATTTATACGATCTCGGACATCAAAATTATCCTAGAGTTAGCTCATATTTATTGTAACTAACCTTTTTTGCAAGTGTTTCTTGTCTTGTTTATATCTTGTGTATTTTACAGCTAATTCGTGCAAGTGGATGGAAGAAAATAGTGCGAAACTATTAAAACAATGCAATAAATGGCAACGGGAAAACGATAATTTTTAATCCAAAACTCAAAGAAGGAGCGCGAACATAAAATTCGTAGAGCTCGTGTTCACAAGAATATAAGAAGAAATGACACATTGTTCCGAGTTATGGTGATTCATTTATGAGAGCATGTCACGAGAAATTGAATTCAAAGAAAATTTTTAGAAAGTAACGTGACAATCAATTAGTGGATGTTAGCGGTTAATTTTTGGCTTTGCACATACACACACACACACACACTATAAATTGAGATTTATCGAATAAATATTTTTGTTATTTTTGTGGAATTTAAATTGTACAGTTTTAAATTGTTTTGATCCTCGAGTCGTACCATGTGATACAATCTGAAGTTTGCGTGTAAATTCACTGCAAACCCTAATAACACACCACTGATCCTATCAGTGAAACCTAGTGTTTTAATGGCTTATTTCGCACGCTCAATGCAATTTCATACCCACAAAAAAGGTGTTATACCCCATAATTGATAAGTGGTATTTATGGACCCTATTTTTTATTCTCTTACATTGCTTGGGACTAGCAATGTTCTAAGTTAGGGAGTTTTATTGGGCATGAACATTTCAGGTTTATCCCTCTAAATTTGACATTTATACGATCTTGGACTTCAAAATTATCCCAGAATTAGCTCATATTTATTGGAACTAACCTTTTTTTCAAGTTTTTCTTATCTTGTGTATATCTTGTGTGTTTTACAGCTAATTCGTGCAAGTGGACGAAATAAAATAGTGCAAAACGATGAAAACAATGCAAGAAATGGCAACAGGAAAACGGTAATTTTTCATCCAAAACTCAGGTAAGGAGCCAAAATAAAATTTGAAGAGCTCGGGTTCACAAGAATATAAGAAGAAACAACACCTCATTCTGACTTATGGTGATTCATTTATGAGAGCATGCCACGAGAAATTGAAATCAAAGCGAATTTTTAGAAAGTAACGTGATGATCAATTAGTGGATGTTAACGGTTAATTTTTGGCTTTGCACACACACACACACACACACACACACTATAAATTGAGATTTATCGAATAAATATTTTTGTTATTTTTGTGGAATTTAAATTGTAATGTTTTAAATTGTTTTGATCCTTGAGTCGTACCATGTGGTACAAACTTAATTTTGGGTGTAAATTCACTGCAAACCCTCACGACACACTACTCGTCCTATTTGTGTAACCTAGAGTTTTAATGGCTTATTGCATACGCTCAATGAAATTTCATGCCTGAAAAAAGGTGTTATATCCCTTAATTGATAAGTCCTATTTATGGAAACTATTTTCTATTCTCTTACATTGCTCGGGATTAGCAATGTTCTAAGTTAGGGAGTTTTATTGGGCATGAACATTTCATATTTCTCCCTCTAAATTTGACAATTATACGATCTCGGACATCAAAATTATCCTAGAATTAGCTCATATTTATAGGAACTAACTTCTTTTGCAAGTGTTTCTTGCCTTGTGTATATCTTGTGTGTTTTACAGCTAATTCGTGCAAGTGGACGAAAGAAAATAGTGCAAAACAATGAAAACAATTCAAGAAATGGCAACAGGAAAATGGTAATTTTTCATTCAAAACCCAGGTAAGGAGCCAACATAAAATTCGTAGAGCTCGTGTTCACAAGAATATAAGAAGAAATGACACATTATTCCGAGTTATGGTGATTCATTTGTCAGAGCATGTCGCGAGAAATTGAAATCAAAACAAATTTTTAGAAAGTAACGTGACGATCAATTAGTGGATGTTAACGGTTAATTTTTGGCTTTGCACATACACACACACACACACACACACACACACTATAAATTGAGATTTATCGAATAAATATTTTTGTTATTTTTGTGGAATTTAAATTGTACAGTTTTAAATTGTTTTGATCCTTGAGTCGTACCATGCGGTACAAACTTAATTTTGGGTGTAAATTCACTGCAAAACCTCACGACACACCACTCCTCCTATTTGTGTAACCTAGAGTTTTAATGGCTTATTTCATACGCTCAATGAAATTTCATGCCTGAAAAAAAGGTGTTATATCCCTTAATTAATAAGTGCTATTTATGGACCCTGTTTTTTATTCTCTTACATTGCTCGGGACTAGCAATGCTCTAAGTTAGGGAGTTTGATTGGGCATGAACATTGACATTTATACAATCTCGGACATCAAAATTATCTCATAATTAGCTCATATTTATTGTAACTAACCTTTTTTGCAAGTGTTTCTTGTCTTGTGTATATCTTGTGTGTTTTACAGCTAATTCGTGAAAGTGGACAGAAGAAAATAGTGCAAAACGATGGAAACAATGCAAGAAATAGCAAGGGGAAAATGGTAATTTTTCATCCAAAACTCAGGGAAGGATCCAAAATAAAATTCGTAGAGATCGAGTTCACAAGAATATAAGACGAAACGACACCTCATTCCAAGTTACGGTGATTCATTTTTGAGTCCATGTCGCGAGTAATTGACGTCAAAGAGAATTTTTAGAAAGTTACGTGATGGTCAATTAGTGGATGTTAAGTGTTAATTTCTGGCTTTGCACATATACACACACTATAAATTAAGATTTATCGATTAAACGTTTTTGTAATTTTTGTGGAATTTAAATTTTACAGTTTTAAATTGTTTTTATCCTTGAATCGTACCATGTGGAACAAACTGAATCTTGTGTGTAAATTCATTGCAAACCCTCACGACACACCACTCATTCTATTAGTGTAACCGAGGGTTTTACTGTCTTATTTCATACAGTGAATGAAATTTCATGCCTGTAAAAAAGGTGTTATATCCCTTAATTGATAAGTGCTATTTATGGAAACTATTTTTTATTCTCTTACATTGCTCGGGATTAGCAATGTTCTAAGTTAGGGAGTTTTATTGGGCATGAACATTTCATATTTATCCCTCTAAATTTGACATTTATACGATCTCGGACATCAAAATTATCCTAGAGTTAGCTCATATTTATTGTAACTAACCTTTTTTGCAAGTGTTTCTTGTCTTGTTTATATCTTGTGTATTTTACAGCTAATTCGTGCAAGTGGATGGAAGAAAATAGTGCGAAACTATTAAAACAATGCAATAAATGGCAACGGGAAAACGATAATTTTTAATCCAAAACTCAAAGAAGGAGCGCGAACATAAAATTCGTAGAGCTCGTGTTCACAAGAATATAAGAAGAAATGACACATTGTTCCGAGTTATGGTGATTCATTTATGAGAGCATGTCACGAGAAATTGAATTCAAAGAAAATTTTTAGAAAGTAACGTGACAATCAATTAGTGGATGTTAGCGGTTAATTTTTGGCTTTGCACATACACACACACACACACACTATAAATTGAGATTTATCGAATAAATATTTTTGTGATTTTTGTGGAATTTAAATTGTACAGTTTTAAATTGTTTTGATCCTCGAGTCGTACCATGTGGTACAATCTGAAGTTTGCGTGTAAATTCACTGCAAACCCTAATAACACACCACTGATCCTATCAGTGAAACCTAGTGTTTTAATGGCTTATTTCGCACGCTCAATGCAATTTCATACCCACAAAAAAGGTGTTATACCCCATAATTGATAAGTGGTATTTATGGACCCTATTTTTTATTCTCTTACATTGCTTGGGACTAGCAATGTTCTAAGTTAGGGAGTTTTATTGGGCATGAACATTTCAGGTTTATCCCTCTAAATTTGACATTTATACGATCTTGGACTTCAAAATTATCCCAGAATTAGCTCATATTTATTGGAACTAACCTTTTTTTCAAGTTTTTCTTATCTTGTGTATATCTTGTGTGTTTTACAGCTAATTCGTGCAAGTGGACGAAATAAAATAGTGCAAAACGATGAAAACAATGCAAGAAATGGCAACAGGAAAACGGTAATTTGTCATCCAAAACTCAGGTAAGGAGCCAAAATAAAATTTGAAGAGCTCGGGTTCACAAGAATATAAGAAGAAACAACACCTCATTCTGACTTATGGTGATTCATTTATGAGAGCATGCCACGAGAAATTGAAATCAAAGCGAATTTTTAGAAAGTAACGTGATGATCAATTAGTGGATGTTAACGGTTAATTTTTGGCTTTGCACACACACACACACACACACATATACACACACTATAAATTGAGATTTATCGAATAAATATTTTTGTTATTTTTGTGGAATTTAAATTGTAATGTTTTAAATTGTTTTGATCCTTGAGTCGTACCATGTGGTACAAACTTAATTTTGGGTGTAAATTCACTGCAAACCCTCACGACACACTACTCGTCCTATTTGTGTAACCTAGAGTTTTAATGGCTTATTGCATACGCTCAATGAAATTTCATGCCTGAAAAAAGGTGTTATATCCCTTAATTGATAAGTCCTATTTATGGAAACTATTTTCTATTCTCTTACATTGCTCGGGATTAGCAATGTTCTAAGTTAGGGAGTTTTATTGGGCATGAACATTTCATATTTCTCCCTCTAAATTTGACAATTATACGATCTCGGACATCAAAATTATCCTAGAATTAGCTCATATTTATTGTAACTAACCTTTTTTGCAAGTGTTTCTTGCCTTGTTTATATCTTGTGTGTTTTACAGCTAATTCGTGCAAGTGGATGGAAGAAAATAGTGCAAAACTATTAAAACAATGCAAGATATGGCAACGGGAAAACAGTAATTTTTAATCCAAAACTCAAGGAAGGAGCCAACATAAAATTCGTAGAGCTCGTGTTCACAAGAATATAAGAAGAAATGACACATTATTCCGAGTTATGGTGATTCATTTGTCAGAGCATGTCGCGAGAAATTGAAATCAAAACAAATTTTTAGAAAGTAACGTGACGATCAATTAGTGGATGTTAACGGTTAATTTTTGGCTTTGTACATACACACACACACACACACACTATAAATTGAGATTTATCGAATAAATATTTTTGTTATTTTTGTGGAATTTAAATTGTACAGTTTTAAATTGTTTTGATCCTTGAGTCGTACCATGTGGTACAAACTTAATTTTGGGTGTAAATTCACTGCAAAACCTCACGACACACCACTCCTCCTATTTGTGTAACCTAGAGTTTTAATGGCTTATTTCATACGCTCAATGAAATTTCATGCCTGAAAAAAAGGTGTTATATCCCTTAATTAATAAGTGCTATTTATGGACCCTGTTTTTTATTCTCTTACATTGCTCGGGACTAGCAATGCTCTAAGTTAGGGAGTTTGATTGGGCATGAACATTGACATTTATACAATCTCGGACATCAAAATTATCTCATAATTAGCTCATATTTATTGTAACTAACCTTTTTTGCAAGTGTTTCTTGTCTTGTGTATATCTTGTGTGTTTTACAGCTAATTCGTGAAAGTGGACAGAAGAAAATAGTGCAAAACGATGGAAACAATGCAAGAAATAGCAAGGGGAAAATGGTAATTTTTCATCCAAAACTCAGGGAAGGATCCAAAATAAAATTCGTAGAGATCGAGTTCACAAGAATATAAGATGAAACGACACCTCATTCCAAGTTACGGTGATTCATTTTTGAGTCCATGTCGCGAGTAATTGACGTCAAAGAGAATTTTTAGAAAGTTACGTGATGGTCAATTAGTGGATGTTAAGTGTTAATTTCTGGCTTTGCACATATACACACACTATAAATTAAGATTTATCGATTAAACGTTTTTGTAATTTTTGTGGAATTTAAATTTTACAGTTTTAAATTGTTTTTATCCTTGAATCGTACCATGTGGAACAAACTGAATCTTGTGTGTAAATTCATTGCAAACCCTCACGACACACCACTCATTCTATTAGTGTAACCGAGGGTTTTACTGTCTTATTTCATACAGTCAATGAAATTTCATGCCTGTAAAAAAGGTGTTATATCCCTTAATTGATAAGTGCTATTTATGGAAACTATTTTTTATTCTCTTACATTGCTCGGGATTAGCAATGTTCTAAGTTAGGGAGTTTTATTGGGCATGAACATTTCATATTTATCCCTCTAAATTTGACATTTATACGATCTCGGACATCAAAATTATCCTAGAGTTAGCTCATATTTATTGTAACTAACCTTTTTTGCAAGTGTTTCTTGTCTTGTTTATATCTTGTGTATTTTACAGCTAATTCGTGCAAGTGGATGGAAGAAAATAGTGCGAAACTATTAAAACAATGCAATAAATGGCAACGGGAAAACGATAATTTTTAATCCAAAACTCAAAGAAGGAGCGCGAACATAAAATTCGTAGAGCTCGTGTTCACAAGAATATAAGAAGAAATGACACATTGTTCCGAGTTATGGTGATTCATTTATGAGAGCATGTCACGAGAAATTGAATTCAAAGAAAATTTTTAGAAAGTAACGTGACAATCAATTAGTGGATGTTAGCGGTTAATTTTTGGCTTTGCACATACACACACACACACACACACTATAAATTGAGATTTATCGAATAAATATTTTTGTGATTTTTGTGGAATTTAAATTGTACAGTTTTAAATTGTTTTGATCCTCGAGTCGTACCATGTGGTACAATCTGAAGTTTGCGTGTAAATTCACTGCAAACCCTAATAACACACCACTGATCCTATCAGTGAAACCTAGTGTTTTAATGGCTTATTTCGCACGCTCAATGCAATTTCATACCCACAAAAAAGGTGTTATACCCCATAATTGATAAGTGGTATTTATGGACCCTATTTTTTATTCTCTTACATTGCTTGGGACTAGCAATGTTCTAAGTTAAGGAGTTTTATTGGGCATGAACATTTCAGGTTTATCCCTCTAAATTTGACATTTATACGATCTTGGACTTCAAAATTATCCCAGAATTAGCTCATATTTATTGGAACTAACCTTTTTTTCAAGTGTTTCTTATCTTGTGTATATCTTGTGTGTTTTACAGCTAATTCGTGCAAGTGGACGAAATAAAATAGTGCAAAACGATGAAAACAATGCAAGAAATGGCAACAGGAAAACGGTAATTTTTCATCCAAAACTCAGGTAAGGAGCCAAAATAAAATTTGAAGAGCTCGTGTTCACAAGAATATAAGAAGAAACAACACCTCATTCTGACTTATGGTGATTCATTTATGAGAGCATGCCACGAGAAATTGAAATCAAAGCGGATTTTTAGAAAGTAACGTGATGATCAATTAGTGGATGTTAACGGTTAATTTTTGGCTTTGCACACACACACACACACACACACACATATACACACACTATAAATTGAGATTTATCGAATAAATATTTTTGTTATTTTTGTGGAATTTAAATTGTAATGTTTTAAATTGTTTTGATCCTTGAGTCGTACCATGTGGTACAAACTTAATTTTGGGTGTAAATTCACTGCAAACCCTCACGACACACTACTCGTCCTATTTGTGTAACCTAGAGTTTTAATGGCTTATTGCATACGCTCAATGAAATTTCATGCCTGAAAAAAGGTGTTATATCCCTTAATTGATAAGTCCTATTTATGGAAACTATTTTCTATTCTCTTACATTGCTCGGGATTAGCAATGTTCTAAGTTAGGGAGTTTTATTGGGCATGAACATTTCATAATTCTCCCTCTAAATTTGACAATTATACGATCTCGGACATCAAAATTATCCTAGAATTAGCTCATATTTATTGTAACTAACCTTTTTTGCAAGTGTTTCTTGCCTTGTTTATATCTTGTGTGTTTTACAGCTAATTCGTGCAAGTGGATGGAAGAAAATAGTGCAAAACTATTAAAACAATGCAAGATATGGCAACGGGAAAACGGTAATTTTTAATCCAAAACTCAAGGAAGGAGCCAACATAAAATTCGTAGAGCTCGTGTTCACAAGAATATAAGAAGAAATGACACATTATTCCGAGTTATGGTGATTCATTTGTGAGAGCATGTCGCGAGAAATTGAAATCAAAACAAATTTTTAGAAAGTAACGTGACGATCAATTAGTTGATGTTAACGGTTAATTTTTGGCTTTGCACATACAAACACACACACACACTATAAATTGAGATTTATCGAATAAATATTTTTGTTATTTTTGTGGAATTTAAATTGTACAGTTTTAAATTGTGTTGATCCTCGAGTCGTGCCATGTGGTACAATCTGAAGTTTGCGTGTAAATTCACTGCAAACCCTAACGACACACCACTGGTCCTATCAGTGAAACCTAGTGTTTTAATGGCTTATTTCATACGCTTAATGCAATTTCATACCCTAAAAAAAGGTGCTATACCCCATAATTGACAAGTGCCATTTATGGACCCTGTTTTTTATTCTCTTACATTGCTTCGGACTAGCAATGTTCTAAGTTAGGGAGTTTTATTGGGCATGAACATTTCAGGTTTATCCCTCTAAATTTGACATTTATACGATCTCGGACTTCAAAATTATCCCAGAATTAGCTCATATTTATTGGAACTAACCTTTTTTGCAAGTGTTTCTTATCTTGTGTATATCTTGTGTGTTTTACAGCTAATTCATGCAAGTGGACGAAAGAAAATAGAGCAAAACGATGAAAACAATGCAAGAAATGGCAATAGGAAAACGGTAATTTTTCATTCAAAACTCAGGTAAGGAGCCAAAATAAAATTTGAAGAGCTCGTGTTCACAAGAATATAAGAAGAAACAACACCTCATTCTGACTTACGTTGATTCATTTGTGGGTGCATGCCACGAGAAATTGAAATCAAAGCGAATTTTTAGAAAGTAACGTGATGATCAATTAGTGGATGTTAATGGTTAATTTTTGGCTTTGCACATACACACACACTATAAATTGAGATTTATCGAATAAATATTTTTGTTATTTTTGTGGAATTTAAATTGTACAGTTTTAAAATGTTTTGATCCTTGAGTCGTACCATGTGGTACAAACTTAATTTTGGGTGTAAATTCCCTGCAAACCCTCACGACACACCACTCGTCCTATTAGTGTAACCTAGGGTTTTAATGGCTTATTGCATACGCTCAATGAAATTTCATGCCTGAAAAAAAGGTGTTATATCCCTTAATTAATAAGTGCTATTTATGGACCCTATTTTTTATTCTCTTACATTGCTCGGGACTAGCAATGCTCTAAGTTAGGGAGTTTGATTGGGCATGAACATTTCATACTTATCCCTCTAAATTTGACATTTATACAATCTCGGACATCAAAATTATCTCAGAATTAGCTCATATTTATTGTAACTAACCTTTTTTGCAAGTGTTTCTTGTCTTGTGTATATCTTGTGTGTTTTACAACTAATTCGTGAAAGTGGACAGAAGAAAATAGTGCAAAATGACGGAAACAATGCCAGAAATAACAAGGGGAAAATGGTAATTTTTCATCCAAAACTCAGGGAAGGAGCCAAAATAAAATTCGTAGACCTCGAGTTCACAAGAATATAAGAAGAAACGACACCTCATTCCAAGTTACGGTGATTCATTTTTGAGTGCATGTCGCGAGTAATTGACGTCAAAGAGAATATTTAGAAAGTTACTTGATGGTCAATTAGTGGATGTTAAGGGTTAATTTCCGGCTTTGCACATACACACACACTATAAATTAAGATTTATCGATTAAATGTTTTTGTAATTTTTGTGGAATTTAAATTGTACAGTTTTAAATTTTTTGATCCTTGAGTCGTACCATGTGGAACAAGCTGAATCTTGTGTGTAAATTCACTGCAAACCCTCACTACACACCACTCGTTCTATTAGTGTAATCGAGGGTTTTAATGGCTTATTGCATACGCTCAATGCAATTTCATGCCTGCAAAAAAGGTGTTATATCCCTTAATTGATAAGTGCTATTTATGGACCTTATTTTTTATTCTCTTACATTGCTCGGGACTAGCAATGTTCTATGTTAGGGAGTTTTAATGGGCATTAAAATTTCATATTTATCCCTCTAAATTTGGCTTTTATACGATCTCGGGCATCGAAATTATCCCCGAAATAGCTCATATTTGTTGTAACTAACCTTTTTTGCAAGTGTTTCTTATCTTGTGTATATCTTGTGTGTTTTACAACTAGTTCGTGCAAGTGGACGGAAAAAATAGTGCAAAATGATGAAAACAATACAAGAAATGGCAACGGGAAAACGACAATTTTTCATCAAAAACTCAGGGAAGGAGCCAACATAAAATTCGTAGAGCTCGTCTTCACAAGAATATAAGAAGAAACGACAACTCATTTCGGGTTACGGTGATTCATTTGTGAGTCCATGCCGCGAGAAATTGAAATCAAAATCGAATTTTTAGAAAGTAACGTGATGATCAATTAGTGAATGTTCACGGTTAATTTTGGCTTTGCACATACACACACTATAAATTGAGATTTATCGAATAAATAATTTTGATATTTTTATGGAATTCAAATTGTACAGTTTTAAATTGTTTTGATCCTTGAGTCGTACCATGTTGTACAAATGGAATTTTATGTGTAAATTCACTACAAACCCTAACGACACACCACTGGTCATATTAGTGTAATCTAGGGTTTTAATGGCTTATTCCATACACTCAATGCAATTTCATGCCTACAAAAAAGTTTTTATATCCCTTAATTGATAAGTGATATTTATGGACCCTATTTTTTATTCACTTACATTGTTCGGGACTAACAATGTTCTAAGTTAGGGAGTTTTATTGGGATGAACATTTCATATTTTTCCCTCTAAATTTGACATTTATACGATCTCGGACATCAAAATGATCCCAGAATTAGCTCATATTTATTGAAACTAACCTTTTTTGCAAGTGTTTCTTGTCTTGTGTATATCTTATGTGTTTTACAGTTAATTCGTGCAAGTGGAAGGAAGAAAATAGTGCAAAATAATGAAAACATTGAAAGAAATGGCAATGGGAAAACAGTAATTTTTCATCCAAAACTCAGGGAAGGAGCCAACATAAAATTCATAGATCTCTTGTTCACAAGAATATAAGATGAAACGACACCTCATTTCGAGTTCCGGTGATTCAATTGTGAGAGCATGCCACGAGAAATTGAAATCAAAGCGAATTATTAGAAAGTAACAAATGATCAATTAGTGGATGTTAACGGTTAATTTTTCGCTTTGCACATACACACGCGGTATAAATAGAGATTTATCAAATAAATATTTTTGTTATTTTTGGGGAATTTAAATTGTACACTTTTAAATTGTTTTGATCCTTGAGTCGTACCATGTGGTACAAACTGAATTTTGTGTGTAAATTCACTACAAACCCTCACGACACACCACACGTCATATTAGTGTAACCTAGGGTTTTAATGGCTTATTGCATATCCTCAATGCAATTTCGTGCCTGTAAAAAATGTGTAATATCCCTTAATTGATAAGTTTTATTTATGGACTCAATTTTTTATTCTCTTACATTGCTCGGGACTAGCAATGTTCTAACTTAGGGAGTTTGATTGGGCATGAACATTTCTTATTTATCCCTCTAAATTTGACATTTATATGATCTCGGACATCAAAATTATCCCAAAATTAGCTCATATTTGTTGTAACTAATGTTTTTTGCAAGTGTTTCTTTCTTGTGTATATCTTATGTGTTTTACAACTAATTCGTGCAAGTGGACGGAACAAAATAGTGCAAAACGATGAAAACAATGCAAGAAATGGCAACGGGAAAATGGTAATTTTTCATCCAAAACTACGGGAAGGAGCCAACATAAAATTCGTAGAGATCGCGTTCACAAGAATATAAGAAGAAACGACACCTCATTCCGAGTTACGGTGATTCATTTGTGAGTGCACGCCACGAGAAATTGAAATCAAAACGAATTTTTAGAAAATTAACGTGATGATCAATTAGTGGATGTTAACGGTTAATTTTTGGCCTTGCACATACACACACACTATAAATTGAGATTTATCAAATAAATATTTTTATTATTTTTGTGGTATTTAAATTGTACACTTTTAAATTGTTTTGATCCTTGAGTCGTACCATGTGGTACAAACTGAATTTTGTCTGTAAATTCCCTACAAACCCTCACGACACACCACTCGTCCTGTTAGTTTAACCTAGGGATTTAATGTCTTATTGCATATGCTCAATGCAATATCATGCCTGCAAAAAAGGTGTTATATCCCTTAATTGATTAGTGTTATTTATGGAGTGTATTTTTTATTCTCTTACATTGTTCGGGACTAGCAATGTTCTAAGTTAGGGAGTTTTATTGGGCATGAACATTTTATATTTGTCCCTCTAAATTTGACATTTATACGATCTCGGACATCGAAATTATCCCAGAATTAGCCCATATTTATTGTAACTAAACTTTTTTCCAAGTGTTTCTTGTCTTGTGTATATCTTGTGTGTTTACAGCTAATTCTTGCAAGTGGTGGGAAGAAAATAATGCAAAATGATGAAAACTACGCAATAAATGGCAACGGGAAAACGGTAAATTTTCATCAAAAACACAGGGAAGGGTCCAACATAAAATTCGTAGAGCTCGTGTTCACGAGAATATATGAAGAAATGACACCTCATTTCGAGTTACAGTTATTCATTTGTGAGTCCATGCCGCAACAAATTTAAATCAGAGCGAATTTTTAGAAAGTAACGTGATGATCAATTAGTAGATGTTAACGGTTAATTTTTACCTTTGCACATACACACACACACAATAAATTGAGATTTATCGAATAATTTTTATTTGTTATTTTTGTGGAAATTAAATTGTACAATTTTAATTTATTTTGATCCTTGAGTCGTACCATGTGGTACAAACTGAATTTTGTGTGTAAATTCACTGCAAACCCTCATGACACACCACTCGTCCTATTTGTGTAACCTAGGGTTTTAACGACTTATTGTATACGCTCAATGCAATTTCATGCCTGCAAAAAAGGTGTTATATCCCTTAATTGATAAGTGCTATTTATGGACCCTATTTTTTATTCTCTTACATTGCTCGGGACTAGAAATGTTCTATGTTAGGAAGTTTTATTGGGCATGAAAATTTCATATTTATCCCTCTAAATTTGACATTTGTACGATCTCGGACATCGAAATTATCCCAAAATTAGCTCATATTTATTGTAACTAACCTTTTTTGCAAGTTTTTCTTGTCTTGTGTATATCTTGTGTGTTTTAATGTTAATTCGTGCAAGTGGACGGAAAAAAATAGTGCAAAACGATGAAAACAATTCAAGAAATAGAAACGGGAAAATGGTAATTTTTCATCCAAAACTCAGGGCAGGGGCCACATAAAATTCGTAGATCTCGTGTTCACAAGAATATAAGAAGAAACGACACCTCATTCCGAGTAACGGTGATTCATTTGTGAGTGCATGCCGCGACAAATTGAAATCAAAGAGAATTTTTGGAAAGTAACGCGAAGTTCAATTAGTGGATATTAACGGTTAATTATTGGCTTTGCACACACACACACACACACTATAAATTGAGATTTATCGAATAAATATTTTTATTATATTTGTGGAATTTAAATAGTACAGTTTTAAATTATTTTGATCCTTGAGTCGTACGAACAGAATTTTGTGTGTAAATTCACTGCAAACCCTCATGACACACCGCTCGTCCTATTTGTGTAACCTAGGATTTTAATGACTTATTGCATACGCTCAATGCAATTTCGTGCCTGGAAAAAGGTGTTATATCCCTTAATTGATAATTGATATTTATGGACCTTGTGTTTTATTCTCTTACATTACTCGGGACTAGCAATGTTCTAAGTTAGGGAGTTTGATTGGGAAAGAACATTTCATATTTATGCCTCTAAATTTGGCATTTATACGATCTCGGGCATCGAAATTATCCCAGAATTAGCTCATATTTATTGTAGCTAACATTTTTTGCAAGTCTTTCTTGTCTTGTGTATATCCTGTGTGTTTTAATGCTAATTCGTACAAGTGGACGGAAGAAAATAAGGCAAACTGATGAAAACAATGCAAGAAATGGCAATGGGAAAACAATAATTTTTCATCCAAAACTCAGGGAAGGAGCCACATAAAATTCGTAGAGCTCATGTTAAAAAGAATATGAGAAGAAACGACACCTCATTTCGAGTTACGGTTATTCATTTGTGAGTCCATGTCGCGACAAATTTAAATCAGAGCGATTTTTTGAATGTAACGTGATGATCAATTAGTGGATGTTAACGGTTAATTTTTACCTTTGCACATACACACACACACACACACAATAAATTGAGATTTATCGAATAATTTTTTTTTGTTATTTTTGTGGAAATTAAATTGTACAGTTTTAAATTATTTTGATCCTTGAGTCGTACCATGTGGTACAAACTGAATTTTGTGTGTAAATTCACTGCAAACCCTCATGACACACCGCTCGTCCTATTTGTGTAACCTAGGGTTTTAACGGCTTATTGCATACGCTCAATGCAATTTCATGCCTGCAAAAAAGGTGTTATATCCCTTAATTGATAAGTGTTATTTATGTACCCTATTTTTTATTCTCTTACATTGCTCGGGACTAGCAATGTTCTATGTTAGGTAGTTTTATTGGGCATGAAAATTTCATATTTATCCCTCTAAATTTGGCATTTATACGATCTCGGACATTGATATTATCCCAGAATTAGCTCATATTTGTTGTAACTAACCTTTTTTGCAAGTGTTTCTTATCTTGTGTATATCTTGTGTGTTTTAAAGCTAATTCGTGTAAGTGGACGGAAGAAAATGGTGAAAAATGATGAAAACAATGCAAGAAATGGCAACGGGAAAATGGTTATTTTTCATCCAAAACTTAGGGAAGGATACAACATAAAATTCGTAGATCTCGTGTTCACAAGAATATGACACCTCATTCTGAGTTACGGTTAAGAAGTTACAACACTTTTAAGATGGAAAAAAGTTTTGGGGTCAAAACTGCATATAGTGAAAAATACATGCAATTCCAAGCAAACAAAATAGTACAAAACACCAGAATGGTTCAGTTTTGGAGCGAACTGGTTCACTTATCCAAGGGATTTGGTCCAAACCAGTTTTGTTTTTCTAAAGAGTTATGTTTTCTGGTGGATTTTTTATGTTCTCTTATTTTGTAGCCAAAGTTGTTAGGGCTTATACTTAGCCTCTTGGCCGTTTTTGCGTCCTTAAATAGAGCATTTAGGAGATTAAATTGATATACTTCATACTTTGTAAATATTATAATTCAATATTTTTTTTAATTATAATTACTTGGAGAATTCAGCATTTACAAAGAATAAAGAGGAGTTATTCCAAATTTTGCACTTTCTACTTGGGTTGAAGTTCTTATTTCCTGCACTTTAGATTATCATTAATTATGTATTTTGTTTCAACTATTTTCATATTTATATTTCAATATTAATTATTGCATGCTTAGTATGAATTGCGTAGAAATATTTGTCATATCTAGCTAAATATTTTCATAGATTGTGGAACATTAACCCAACCTAGAATTTTCGACTTTAAATGTAAAATTTATCGTAATTAAATAATTAGTTCATCGAGGTTGATAGATTTATCAAGACTAATAGTGTATATCTATTAACTTAGTTTGTTAAAAGCAACCTGAGTGTTTGAGGATGCATTATATGTGTTGATGAATATATCAATTGCACATATTAATTTGTTGGCCAATTATCGCGCGAGTTAATGCCTAAATGTATTTGGTCCTTCGAAATGATTTGTTGATTTTCTTTTAATTAATTAATTAATTCATAGAATTTCATAGTTACCATAGAATCCCTAGGGTTTGGGTAATTTGACCCCAATCTCCTTTTCTTAAATATTTTTAAAACCAAATTCAGTATTTGCTTTAATTAGTTTAAATTTTCAATTTCATTGCTTTAATTGTCTTGATAATTGGAAATCATTTCCTGCAAGAATCTTCACCTTTTCTTTTCTTTTTACGATTCAAAGCCTATATTTAAGAAACCAACCTTACTTTCGTCGTTAGCACTCTATTCTCTCAGGATTCGACCTCGTCTTATCGGGTTATACTACTTGAGATACCGACTTGAACTTGAGTTGTACGCACACATGTAGTACACATATTTCGTTGCTCATCAATGACAAAAACTTTTGGTGATGTAGCTCAAATTGGTGATCCTATATTTATCCCAAAGAGTAATAGTCCGGATGACGATGGGATTGAATTGCCCAGCACTATTGATTTAGTAGTTAAGTGCTTGGTAGTGCACAAGGATGATGCTAAATTAGAGTGCATTGACACTAAATGCGATCCGGTTGAATTGAATAATCGTGAATTTAAAGGAAAACGAAAAACTTGAGAATGTCACCGGGGATGAGAAAGATTAATGCATGAGGGCTTATATACTCTACATAATCGGATGCACCGTTTTTCCTGAGAAGAACAAAAATAAGACCTCGATTTATTTATTTCAAGTATTGAAGAATGTGAAGAATGTTGGCCCACTTGTGTGGGGGATCGGAATAATTTTTCACTTGTACTTAAAACTTTGCCTTGCATCAAGGTCAAGTATTAAGAAAATAAGCGGTTATCTTTCCCGATTGCAGGTACCAATAACTAGAATATCGTAATATATGTTAATTATTCATTTAAGTAATCACTAATTTTATATGATTTTATAATTCTATATTTATGAGAACTTCACTGGGTTAGGGGCATTCTACAACATGGAATTCTACAATATAATGCCTAGTGTTGGGTGTTAGGATTTATAATCAGCCTCGCAAAAGAATGCGTTCCCATAGCTCATTAAATAGAGAGAACAACTCGATGATATGTCAGCAGGCAATGTAAGTTCTTTACATTATTTTTTCAAGTAGCTATGAGAATATTTCAACCCTAATCATAAGTTTTTATGTAGGTTATTTGGTATCCTGATACGAATGTGAGGGATGCATACCCATTCTCAGAGGTTTCTTTTTATAGTCGCATCATCATTTGCTTTAAGGTTATCGATCCTTAATATCCAGAAACATGTCTTAGACAACTCTAATGTATTCAAATCATTCCCCGTGGCCCAATGACCCCCTTAAGGTACAAGAGGGGAAATAAAGCTATAAGATAGAAGGTTAAATTTCACTTTCAAAAATGGTATCAAGAAAATTGGCAAGACCACATATTATCGAAGAAGTCGCAATCAGTACTCGTCTTGTGCCATTGGTATTGTAGTGAGGATTACATGAAGTGGTTTCAAAACCTATTCCCACCCGATTGTCTAGAACCCCACCTATCGTGAGTCTAAAGCAATAAAAACATCACTAGTAAGGATTACATTTCTTATAATTTTCATAATCTAACGAATTCTTATACATATATGATGTTCAATAGGCAGACAAAGAGCGCAGAGTGATGGAGTTGCACGGGAAGGACATTGATGAAGGCGTTACCGCATATGCGACTACAATGCTTGGGTGGAATGAATAAGCTTACCAAATAATTGTGCAGCAATTGGGGTGGACTGCCAGATTAACACTATGGAGGAGGGGAAGAAAAGAAAAAGAATCGTGGAAAATAGAATGATAAATGGAAAAAGAAGGCAACATAGGATGGGGGACGAAAAAGAAAATCAGAGAAAAGAAAAAAAAGATGAACATATAAATTATTTGGTTGTTCATTGTGCTGAATTTGCTTACTTTTGTAATTTCGAACTTTAAACTTAGTGATTTAGAACTCGGAAATTTTTATAATTTTGAACATTTAGTTGTGAATTGTTATATGGTGAACATTTTTGTATGTTGGTTGATGTTTAGTATGATTAATGTTGGATTGTGAACTTTTCTTTGAAGTTTCAATGGATTCTAAATTTATTATGGTCTGTGAACGTTACTTTAATGTTGTGGATTGTTAAAATTATTTTAATATGTTGGTTGTGGATTGTGAAATTTTGATTTTGAAGTTATTATGGAATGTGAATGTTACTTTGATGTTGTGGATTGTTAAAATTGTTTTAATATATTCGTTGTGGATTGTGAACTTTTCTTTTGAAGTTTTTATGGATTATGAAGTTACTAGGGAAATCAACCTTGGTTTGTGATGTATATATATAACCTACACTTCCTGGGACACTTTTATTCATGATATTTATGTCGAGTAAAGGTATATAGATTCAGTATATGCATCACGTACCAAGGTTGATTTCCATGTGGACATAGTAACATTGAAAGTTTAACATATTTCCATGATATTAAAATCCATTGCACATGATATTGAATCAACAAAATAAAATCCATTACACATGACATATCCAGAAATTATATAGATTTATACTTTCAATAAATTTAGAAATGATAATGAAAACAAAATCAGAGTCGGTATTGACATGTCCCTCAAAAGACACCTACACATTAACTTACATGAGTAAAAAAGGGACAACATATCCCTCACAAGCTACCTACACATTTGTTTACATGTTTACAAAAAAATACAACATATCCCTAATTAGTTGATTTCTATAGGATGATCAGTTGTCGCTACCTCCTTCGGGAAAATATTTCTAAACTTGAATATTGAATCAGCATATCTAGTGATCCAAGACTTGACTCTAGGCAAGGAACAACTATGCCAGTGACTTGCAACTGTGGCAATGGGAAACTTGTTTCAAATTTAATATGACAAAATGACTCCCGCGTACATGAGAAATCTTCACGAACATTGGACTTTTTTGTCATTCATATCTCATCGGTAGAAATCTAAGGCATTATCTCGATGATATGAGGACACACACACACACACAGTTTTAAGCCTCGGTCGTAAGGTAACAAAACTCTGGCATGACCATCTAAGACTTCATACCATATCGCCTTGTGGAACCATCTAATAAATTTAGGAAATTTTCCGAAAACTAACTCCCAAAAGAGTGTACATAAAAATCATTGTTTTCAAGCACTTCGTCCATCAAATCCTCTCTCACAGTTCTCCATCCATCGCTTTCAGACCCCATATTTATACATCTAGACATGCATCTAAAGCCGTAATTTCCATCTCCTTCCACATCCACAATATCTTCTAGAAAAGGTCTATAAAACTTGGGTATCTCCTTCAGGAACTTTGTGTACGTGGTTGTGTACTTAGGGCACTATGGGTTTGGCTAGTGAACTCCATAAAATTAATGTTCTTTTTAGATCTTAGGATAGAATGGTGTTCCTTCTATGATGATTCCCTCATAAGTTTGAAGGCAGAAGGATACCTTTTCATTGACTTATCATGTTTTTCTCACGAGAGGTTGGTCTTCGACCCCACGGTCGACCCTTCCCATGCTTTATCACAAAAGACTCAAATAGCCTTGCAGTTGTGGGAGACTCTATGTCTTTTAATTGATGTAATATCACCCTTTTGCTCATCTACAATAGACCTTTTTCCCACCTATGTTTGAATAGTATCATTTCTCGTACTCAATCAACTATATGGTACTTCACTAACTTGGGCTCCATATATAATTTGTGCTAGTGACCATCCAAACCTCTGCAAAGTATGATGACCAACTCATTAGGATAAGGCATTTCATAGACATCGTGTGCAACATGGTAGCACGATTTAAAATCCATGCCAACATTGTCACATTTATTTGTCTCCTCAATAATTAAGTCAATCGTATATTATGAAATTCGACATATGAGTTCATGGAACAAAGGAAGATTGTGTGAGGGCTTGATTTTCTATAAGGATCCTTAAACTCCTTCTTAATTTTTGTAACGTACAATTTAATGTAATTTTGCATGCCATCAAACACATGGTCAAAAGGTAATTGAGAACTCTCCAAGTGTTTCTTAAGCTTACGGTGTGCACCTTCACAGCATTTTCTAGTTCAATTTCTGCGGTTTTTATCATATTGGTCCATGCATGAACGAAAGTGTCCTTAAAGTTATACCATGTATAGTCAATGTAGTACTGAATGCTGGCGTATGCCACCCAATCCAGGTGGAATAACAACCAATATTCATTAAAATTTCTCTCCGTTGGGTATTATACCAAATGAACCCAATCTCTCAAGAATTATTTTACTTAATGCTGATCATAGATCACTTTACGAGCAGGGTTTTCTACATTACGATGAACATGGAAAGTGCACACTATGTATCTAAACTCGGGGAACACCACTTGTAATGCCTTGATGCATGTGTACTCCCGGTAGATGATAAAGATAGTAGCACATGCCAATGGATCGAATAACATTTTTAACCGGCCAAAAGCCCAATGTTAGTTCCCTTCTTTATTCGTAACTAAAAATGAAAATGCAATGTTTAATGCTCGTCCGCAAGATGTTATACCAATCATCTCAAATAATGGCATCTTTTATCGGTTTGTCTTATAAGTGCGATCGATAATGACAACTGAGGGAAAACACTTTTCGAATTGAATGGAGTTCGGATGAGCTCAGTTATTCTCTTCCACCTCCATCATAGAATCATTTGTGCAATACTAATGTACATAATGTTTGTCACCAATCAATTTCAGTAACTGTCGCATCGCCATTATACCCTCTCGTTCTCCAATCCTCGACTTTCTCTTGGCATTGTAAATTGTTTTCATTGTTAACACGTTACATACATTTTGACATTTATCGTTGTCAGAATGGCAATTGGCTTCACCCCACTCAACAACATCTCTTTAAGGATGTTTCTCTCCTCTAAAGCAAGATGCCCGACAATTGGATGCCCAATTAATGTTTTCGTCAATTGGTGGTTATGAAATCCACTTACAACCTGTAACATCCAACTCCCACTATCAAGAGGAATGCCCTTCAACAGAAATGGGAAATTGTACGTTCTAACCGTCGTATCCTTTTTCTTATTTTTCTCACCCTTAGTATTTGTTTCGTTCTCACATTTATTCCCATGATAGTCCCGGTACTCCCCTCCCCTCTCACAATCCAAATGTAAATATCCCTTCTGCATCACTGAAGGTGCATCAGACTCGGTGATTAATATTACTATTTTAACTCATCATGCTTGCGCTTGACCCCAGCCGATCAACATTTTATGGGTGGGAAATACCTGAGAATATAGACATAAATTAATCAGTACATTTTAATACACAAGTTTACTACATTTGAAATACTACCAAAGTTGTGTGAAATAAAAATACTTGGTCCATAAAGAAATTTGCACTAACTTTGACTCTTAAAGAACCAACGACGCCTTTGTTCTCACAGTCAATATTGACTAACACCTCATCAAATAATACAGAGTTGAAATACATAAAAGAACTCTACATAAGTAATAATGTTTTTGTGTTATTGAATGGTCTATCATAAATAATACTCCACTCCTAGGCATCAGTATGAAAAGTAGCCTCTATCTAGGGATGATAATCCCAACTTATTGCACTGTGTTCGTTAGCATAATGTCAAATACTCTTATTGATTATTTAAATTGGTTCCGGATGTTTATCCTGGAATATTCGTTAGGATCACCCTGAAACAAACTTTGTGTTTAAAAAAAATTAAAGACAGTGGTTCCATAGGATGAACCTGAAATTTGTGCTCTTACTCGGGGCCCCAATCCCGAACCACTGTCTAACCCACTTGTCCTTTTAATTTTTTGAATCGTTAAGAAAAAATATAAAAAAATACATTGAATGGGACTCAAAAATTTCCTTACACACATTATTTGGGGTATTTTCATTTTTTTTAGTAGTGCCACACCCATTGTTAACACCATGAATTGGTATTTATAACTTTGATGAGCTCAAACTCTAGTTATTGTGTGGGGACAAAAATGATGCTTGTTGGTGAAGATTATCGGTGAAGTGGAGACCAAGATGTATCCAATGCACTTTTATTGATGAAGATTTTGGGAAGTGGGGACCAAAATGGTTGGGACCTTAGTGGGTAAAGATAGAATGGTGTGGGAGCTTAGTGGGTAGAGAGAGAATGGTGTGATGGGGACCAAAATATTGTGTAGAAAATATTTATATGGTGTGTTGGCCCTAAGTAAAAATATTTTTAAATTGCCTTATGGTATTTTGGAGTAAACATTGGGGTTTCCTTAGTGATGCCCCTTTTTTACCCCATTTATAAATGATTCAAACATAATAAGACACAAAACTAAACAAAGCACCTAATACAAATCTTTTAAAATGGGAAGGAAAAAAATAAAACCAAAGTCGAATAATAGGATCACAAAAATCATAATATTCAAGACAAAACACTACTCCAACAAATCACGTTCTCCAATATTCATTGACAGGTTTTCATAACTTCTGAAATAGAGGGAGGATACCTAAACAAACCATGCTAAAAGTAATAGAGTGGGGATAAAAGTCCAAGGGAAAGTTCAAATCTAAGGTAAAATCCTTAGTCTAAAATGAAGAGGGTTCTCCAAACCAAATATTCATACAAAAGCAACCCCTCTAACATTTATGAAGAAAAAATATATAATAATCTCGTCTTTGATAAGAACTACAAATGACCTTATATAACTCCAACCATAAAAACAATCTTGTTTTCAAGTTTATTTTTTCAAACAAAATCATCCAAGGACACAATAAGAGATTTATAGCAAAAGCGCATACTAATTTGTCTCAACCAACTTGTATTTTGAACCCAAGGGGGTGGATCTGGTGCTGGTGGATTTAATAGCGATGGTTTCGCTAAAGGGGGTGTTTTTAGGAAAAATTCATATGTCGGATTTGAGTTAGGTAGAGGTTTGCAACAGATTTGAGAAGGGGAAATGTTTTAATTGAGTTGGGTAGAGGTTTGCAACAGATTTGAGAAGGGGAAATGTTTTAGTGGGTGGATGCAGGATACCCAAAAGGACAATGGAGGTTGGTGGTGGAGAGAGGGGAACTAGATCCATGGAGGAAGATTGTGTCTTATGAAAGAGAAAAGTATGGAGGATCCTTAAGTGGGGCAAAAACTGAAGAAAAATCTAAGGCCATCCATTAGCGGGTGGGTATATACTATAGGTTTAGAGGATTTCAAGGTGAAAGAGGTGGTTGGGTCACAATGGGGAGTGATATAAATAAGGAGAGTGGTATAAATGGGGTAAACCTATAACCGTCACATGTCTGGACTCTCATATGTGGAACATTCTCACGTCTAAAGTTCAAACAAAATATCCCTAGGTTCATTCATGGAAATATTCCATGTTTACACATTCTCAAAAGGGAACCTGTCCACGTTTAGCTTAGAAGGGAAACTGTTCCACGTTTAAACTCTAGACGTATAAAATTTACCCGTTTGAACTCTTTTCGCAAATTCTGTAGATTTACCATAACTTTTAAGGAGGGCTAAAAAATCCCCTCCCTCTTTTATCGATTGTTCCACCCATTCTAACTCATTTTAAAGGATCCACAATGGGTTTATAGTACCTATTATTGATGGCCTAAGATAAATAAAACTAGGAGAAAAAATCGTAAAGAGCTTATCTCACTAAAAAGTTAGAGAGAGAGTGGTCCAAGACCATATTCTTTTTTTAAAATGCTGGTTATATGGAGTCACTTATATATTAGGTCACACACATAAAAGATTTACTTTTCAGCCAAATTTTATCTTGATTAGATTTATATGAACATGCAAGATAAATTCCAAAGCTAAAATGACAAAACAAACAATCAAACCAACCAAAAGAATAATCGAAGGAAAAATCCCTTGCGAGCAAAACCTTTTTCAGCACTCTTTAAAACAGGATAGACACAAAAAATTTATAAACATCTTATAGATCCACTAAGTTTAATGCGATAATGTCTTCTAATCTTCAATAGAATACAACACAGTCCAACACCGTCCATACTAAGCAGCTCTTGCCTCGGTATTTATTGATCAGCCTTGGGAAACAGAGTTCCTTTCTTCTTCGATAATAGAGATTAATCTCCAGAAATCAGCAATAGAGTAGCACTCTATAAAGGTTTGTATGTGTATATGTATCTATGGTTTAACTATACTCAACAAATTATTCTTGTGAATATAATTTCAAAAACAAAAAATGTTTTTGTAAAACAAAATTTATGAGACTTTTAGGAAAGGTATGCAAAACCATTTTCGCCAAAAGTTCTCAGAAAATCAGTCCATGAGAGTACCTTTTATACAAAAAAAAAAAAATGAAATTCGAAGCCGTAGAATTCGTTCAAACGAAAATAAGGTTTCGTTCGAATGAAATCAAGACTTCGTTCAAACGAGATTAAGTCTCATTTGAAAGAACTAACATTTTCAATCAAACGACCTTCTAATAGGTGACCCTCTGCTAGGTAGAGAAACCCTGTTTGAAGCTTGTTAAATGTTCATCCCAACGAACACTAACATTCGTTCTAACAAAATGCAACTTCATTCAAATGAGAGACAAATCTTGTTCGAACGAGATAAAAAAATTAAAAATCTTTTTTATAAAAATGCCTCGTAAAAATATTAAACACATCCTAAAATAATATGTTTAATTCTAAATCAAAAACCTTATACCATATACCTCCTTGAAAACGTCGTAGTGACTTAACGCGTTTGATCTTTAGAATATTTCTCGGTCACTAATTTGTCTTCAATGAACATATGAAGTATATGGTCATGTGGTTTGTACGGGTTGTAAAGAGATACGCCAAAATAAATAAAATATGAGGAATCATAAAAACTCTCTCTTACAAATCTCCCCCTTTGGCCATTCCAGTAAAAAAAACATAAATCGAAATTAAAACCCCAAGATAATTTATGCTAATTCCCTCCCAAAACCAAAAAGAAAAGACACTCTTCAACTAAAAATCTTCATCTTGTGTATTCTATAAGATCATCATCAAGGCAGAACGACATAGACAGATGAAGAAAAAGAAATACAGTGATGCATACTAGAGTTTTAGTGAAAATAAAACTCCCCCTTAATTTGTGCTCCCCTTTGTTTTCTATAGATTACAAAGGTTTAGAAAGTAATGATGTAACGTTAGCATCATCCAAATCCAAATATGAAATAACATCAGAAAGATAAACACTTAAGCATATGCGATAAATTCCAACGATGCAACCAACTATTTTTGTAATTTTTCAAATTTTTTAGTATAAAAATATATAAAGCTATTAAGGTATATGTATAAAAAGTACATATAAGTTCAAATACAAGCACAACATGGAATAACACTAAAATTTTGGAATCATGAAAGAGGAATGTAATTGTGTGAACAGGTTCCAAAGGAAAGCCAATATAGGAATACGTAACAAAGTGGCACAAAGTTAATGCGATACTTATAAAGAAAGAACTCAAGGTCAACCTCAGGTGTAAGAATGTTAAACAAAATGAGATTGACTCGACTTATGAAAAATTCCATGAATTTAAATGCTTCTCAAATCAATAATGCCAAACTATTTAATTTTTTCAAGAAAGTCCATTGTGCAAACCCATTAATCTTCTACTTTATAACACCCTCAAAATCTCACATTTTTAAGCACACACTCTCAATTTTTTTAAGATATCATAAGTCTCATGAAATGAAGCATCAATGAAATGAAAATGGCCTTGGCACTTTTGTTTTTGTGTGATGTTAATCTTTCTTTTTAGGCACTTACCAATGGAAGATTTTAACGCAAAAATATTTTCTCTTTCGTAACTCTTTTCATTACTTTAAAAAAATAAAATTTTCAAAAAAAGAAATCTGGGAAATGGTTCTTACAAGCACAACTTATCTTTAAAACATTTGGTTTATTATTAGACAGTATTAAGATGAGAACACCGTACTCGACATACGAAAGGTAAGTACAATGTTTAAAATTTCCATACATGTGTGCAATAGAGATGATAAAAAGTCTAACATAAAGAAAGTAATCATCAATGAAAAACGAAATGCTATCCATGCATTATTAAACACACTAAATAAATGAAGTCGTGTATCAAAACACTATGAAAAAGTCAATGAATGGATGGAATGTAGTTGTTATTTGAACATCTTAAATGCACATCTATATATGGTGAAAAAAAATACAAAAAACTTTTTGAATTTTTTAAAATTTTTCTCAAAGAAAATAAAAACTTTTTTAATTTTACAACAAATATAAACATAGAGAGACAATCTAGCAATGGGGACAAAGATAGAAGAAATGATAATCACCCTATACTAGATGCAAGTCTTGACCTCAATCGTTAGTCCGGGAGATGTTCTCAATAGTACTAGTGTGTCACACTGCTTTTTGGTATGAATGAACAAGAGAGTATATATAAAGCAATGAATTAAAGTTAAGGCAAAAAAAAAGAACTGTATTCATTATGAAAATAGGACACATAGTGTATTACCATTGCAGGGGTGAATTACATTTTATTATCAATGCGAACTATAAACTTGAAAATCAAAAAGTGCCACTCCTTTCTCCCATCTGGCTTAGTCTCGGCCCATACAGTCACATATGCAAACATGTGACTAGTCTTTGTCTCTAAAGGGGAATAGATACTATCCTCTTTCTCCTAGGCTATCTGGAGGAAAAAAGAATTAGCACAAATATCTTAAGTAGGATTTACTAATTTTATAACAAATATCTGTATAAATGAGAGGTGGAGTGTATATAGAATTCAATGATTGTATAGAAAAAAATAGATAATTAAAGATGATAATCCCATACTTATCCGTTTATTAAGGTTCACATAAAGAAAATCAAAGGTCCTTAAATTGATAATCCCATACTTACCAGCTCACTAAGGGGTATAAAAATAAATAAGCCATCAGTAGAACCAAATAATAAGTAATCCAAAACCTTTAGATAATAATTGGTTAGCCACACAATTAAAGTGGCATTCAAACGTATGTAGCAATAAATATGGCTCTCAACATCGAAGACCATAGGCCAAGTAGAAATATTTCGTGGAATAACACGGCAGTCAACTCCCTAGTCATTACTGATGCTTTTTTAAATAATAATAATGCACAAAAATTCAGGGTAAACTGAATCATTACAATGAATTGTTATGGTATCAGTTATTAGGTGAGAAGGGTTATATTTGATCCAATGATCATAATTAAAATAATAAATTGATATAATAACATATGATTATGGTAATTTCTACATATACTTGGAATCAAATTTGGCTATTATAGAATGATATCAACAGCAGTTAACAAATACCAAAAATTTACTATTAAAGAGGTGAAAACACCTACTTGCTCGACGTTTTGAACTGTTTGTGGATCAAAAGAGGATATTAGGAGGATCTGGTACTTGATTCTATGTATACAATATTTAGGTGAATAAGTATTTGTTGAAATTAGGTTTGGGTTTGGTTGGTTGATACAAAAAACTATATCTTTTAAAGTTTCATGGGTTTAAATATAAATAACTTAAAACTTTAAAATCTAGGACTTAAGTTCAAATTTGAACTCTGGTGTAAAGACCTTTTGACTTAAAATATTTAAAGTACTCACAAAAAAAGTTTGGGGTTCAAATTCATAACTTAAAAAAATCAGGAGGGGTGAAATTATAATTTAGGATAAATATTTCAAAATTGAAACCTCATTTTTTTCAACACTTTGGCTAGGCTTGACCAAACACAGCCTTACCTTATACCATTTTGACAAGAAAATAAAATAAATTTATTGGAAAAAATATCAAAAAATTTTGATTGTCCACACGCTCTCCTGCGCATGGTCAAAGATCCTGATCAAATAGTTCATCTTCAACCTCTTGATTTTTTACTTTAGGGTTTCAATTTTTTTATCGAAATATCTCCTTCATTTATAAAGCATTTGAGATGATTTCTAAACAACCTCAACCTAAAATTTCATAAGGAATCCAAATATGTAGGTTTTATGGATATAGATGATATATAGAGTTAGTTCCATAATTGTGTGTTTTATCAAAAATTTTACTTAACATTCGTGGCTTTCAAGAATATGACAGGAATTTTTATGAACATAGTTTGGTTTATGCTATGTTAAGCAGTAATTTTGTTTTGATTTCAAGGTTTAAGGTTGATTATATAAAGAGAATTTGAGATTTTGAGTTTTCTGGTTTAGCAAACACTTTTAATCGATTAGAGCTTGTTATGCAAATTTGTGGGCTTTGATCATTGCCCCGGAGTTCCTAAGATTCTAGTGAAGGTATTCATACCTTTAAACCTGAGTTCTAAGCATTATTTTGAATTTCACCATTAAGCTCAAGATTTAATGTTGGAATTTTCATATTTTTCACCTAGGCCCTGTTTTACAGGTAAAGTTTTTATTATTTTGATGTATTCAAGCATTATAATAACACATAAATCATTTTGAATTGAAAGAATTGAATATAATGCATAAAATGATGAGTTACCTTTTTAGGGAAAAATCGAGCCTTTGAGCTATTGATGAGGTAAGTTCTTATTGCTGAACTCGTGGGTTTTTTATACTGTTAGAGCAGGGGAGTTAATTAGTTCAAATGGAAGGTGGATTTTAACTGAATTTAGAGAGTTTCATGGCTTGATAATTGAACCTCACATGTTTTCATAGTTCAAACTTGTACTATTTCACATTTAGTGCTTATGTGGAGGCTTAGGAGGACAAGGGGATCTGTGTAAATAATAAATAATTAGTTTTATGTCCTTGGTTGATAATGTTTATGCTTATATAGCCTCAAAATTATGTTTTTAGTAAAGTTTAGGGTTATTTTTGTAATTTTCAAAAGTTACAGGGGGTGACATTATAATTTCTAATTAAGTAAAGTCTAGAGGATCAATTTGATATAAAGTTCGGGTCTAGGGGTTTAGTATAGGTTCAGTTATGATAGTTTGAAGTTTTCAAGGTTGAATTTGTAATTATTAAAACTTCAGGGATCCTTGGTTAATTTGGAAATTTTGTAGCTCTTATAGAGTAATTAATCATTCTTTTAAATATATTTAAATTTATATATTATGGGAGGATTAAATTGAGAATTAAGATCTCATAATTCAATATTATAATCTACCTACCTAGAAAAGAAATTTTTCCTCAAATTTAACTTGGAAGAGATCAGGATATTGATCTTTCATAGCTTAGTCTGGGTAACCATGTGGTTTCTTGTTGATTTTTATTTTCCTTTAGTACTATGACTGAGGGTATTTCCTTGTTCTTGAGATATTTCACTTGAAAATCTAAATTTTTAATAGGGCGTACTTCAAATTCATGGTTTGGTTTAATAGAGATTTCTTGCCATGTGATGGTATGAGAGGGATCAGAAATATACTGGCATAATTAGGACACGTGAAATACATTATGAATATTGAATAATTCTATAAGTAATTCTAATTTATAGGCTATAAGGCCAATACAATTAGCAATAGTGAAAGGTCCAATATATCCCGGGGTTAATTTTCTTTTTCTTTCGAAATGTAAAATTCCTTTTCGAGGAGAAACTTTCAAAAATATTCGATCATTAACTTCAAATTCTAAGGCCTTCCGGCACTGGTCTGCATAACTTTTCTGACGATCTTTTGTTGTCTTCAGTCTTTCTCGAATCTGTTGTATTTTCTCACTGGTTTCTTGAATTATCTTGGGACCAAATTATTGACTATTTCTCGATTCTATCCAACATACAGGTGAATGACAAGGTCTTCCATATAAATCTTCAAATGAAGCAGCTTTAATACTTGACTGATAACTATTATTATAAGAAAACTCAATAAGGGGTAAATCTTCATTCTAATTTTCGGTCATATCTGACGTACAATCGTAGCATATCTTCTAATCAAGGTTTTGAAAAATACGAGGCGTGATCGAGGCATGGAGGCCAAGCCTAGGCGGGCCTTAGGCATAAAAAGGCGTGAAAAGGCATTTAGGCATTTTTAAATATATTTTAACATTTTTAAATATAACAAGGCAAATAAAAATACTAAAATGGTACATACCTTAAAATATGTCTGAATATATGCAAACTAAAATACAATTTTTTAAATACGAAGAAAAAAAAAAGAAAAATGCAAGTTTTTTTGGATGAGAGGAAGAGAGGTTTGGGATACCATTTGTCTTTTGATTGTTTTGAATGAGCTATTGCTCCGTTTTAAAAAAAAGTCTTTAAAAGGTGATATCGTTCCACTAAAGCGTTTTTGTTTTTAAAAAAAGTGCGTCTTAAGCCTTTTACCAACTGTTGATGTAAAAAACTAGATATGATCTAATTAATTAATCACAGATCAATATGAATAAAGGAATCAGACAATAGGTTTTTAAAGTGGTTCAGCCTTAAGTAAAATGGCCTACGTCAACTGTTTTGTATTACTGTGTACTTTGCCTTGATCTCGATTACGTTTGCTTATGATTGCTTACCTTGCTATGAGGGTATTATAATGTATTTATAGCCCTTGGGCTATCAGTGTGAATAGATAATATGCCATTATTGAATAGGCATATACGTATGTACATGGTAAGTAATAGTCATTGAATATGTTTTGGTAGTTTAATCTTCCCAACAAGTTTCTTGGTATGTTGAGTAGCTCGATACGCTGAGTAGCTCGGTACTTTAAGTAGCTCGATACATATACTTAGGCCACTCTAGATGACACGTGTCTTCACATAACTAGTCCATGTCAGCTGACTAGTTTTTGTATTAACAGAATCCCTCAATGTTTCACAGTTGAGGTCGGATGTGAGAGTGTGGAACATTATACCCAAAAGCTGCTCGGGCACATTTCTCATGTCTTGTTGAATTACAGACCTTCAACACTTGTAAAAAATTTCACTTTGCGTAACACTTTTGAGCACGACATGGCAAATTTGTAAATATTTAGAATTTTTGGCGAACGCTTGGGTATTTGCATCTTTTTCTCTTGATTAGTCGCCAAAAATGCAATCGTCGTCATTTGTGATCATAACTTTTCTCATTTTCCAAGGAAGCGTATATAAAGGCAGTAAAATCATATTGTCTTCTACTTTTTTCCATCTAGACTCCCAAACTCTTTGTTTTCTAGCTTTTCTTCTTACGATCGTTCTTTTTATCATCTGCCTTAGCTGACTTCTTAATTTTCTTTAAGAATTTCTTTCTTCCTTCTTATTTCTTTGTTTTAGTCATCATGGTTTACCTTATCGAGTCAGTAGATAAGTTTAGGGCCGATTTTGAAATTACTTCTTAGGTTGTCTTGGAAGAACCTGTTTGTCCTGCTAATTTATTTTCTTTAGCTAAGGGACACTGGTTTCCCTCTATTTTGTAACGAAATGTGGTTTTACTTTCCTGCCTAATCCCCTGTGTTTGGAATTCTGCCAATATTTTGATATTGTACCTGTAAAAATAGTTCCAAATATATGGAGGGTAGATAATGGCGTACATAGGTTGAATCAAATTCATGGAACTCATCTTGGGATTCCTGAAATTATGTTTTGTTATAAATGGGTCACCAGCGTGTAACAACCCGTCCTTTTGGAGACCATTAAATTCCATAATTGGATATAAATTGGAATTTGGGGAATTTTCCTAAATAGTAATTTTTGGGATTTTCGAGGATTGAATGATTTTCGATGGGTGCTGTAATTATTTTTGGGACTATATAGGTCGAAATATTTTAATTATATGTCGTCATTGAGTAAAGCGACACGAGGTAAGATTTTTAATTGGAAAACCAACATTTATTTATTTTGGGTTGGAATAGTGATTTGCGGTCAAGTACCTCGGATGGGAATTTCGACTGCCCCGTGAGTCTCGGAATGTCCGAGATAGTCGAAAAAGAGTGTCCGATTATCGAAAATGAGTTTCGGGTAATTTTAGAGGTAAAAGTAACTCGTAAATGGGTAAATGGGTAAATGAGTCGTTTTTGGGTTTTAAGGGTTTAAACCCTTTTTCTTTCTTTATAAAGAGGGAGAGAGGGATAAAAGAGAAGAAAGAAGAGAGAAAAGAGAGAGGAAGGAAGAAAGTGGAGAGAAAAAGGGAGATTCGGGCCAAACTCCGTCGGATTCGACTCGAGGTCGTCGGATTTCATCCTCCAGGCAAGTGTTTACTTGCTTTATTTCATTTTTTGCAATCCTCTCATATCACATTTGGTATAAACATGATTTTAGGGTTAGAACCCTTAAAATAAATTGGGTAAAAGTTGTATGTGAGTTTACAAATTGATGTAATGTAAACTTTTAATGATTTCTAGTATTAAAACCATGTTAATGGGATGTAAGATTGAATTTAATTGGGAGAAATGCCCAAATCTAGGTTTCATGGATTTTAGGGTTCAAATCCAAGAGAAATGATTTAATGCCCCAAAATAATTGATGTGTTAGTTGTAAAACATAGATTAGATGTTTATTGAGTTGTTGGGTGAGGTTAGAAACAACAAAAATGGAGTTTGGGATTTTGGGAGAGATAATGAATACTAACCCGTAGCCTTTGGGGTCATTTTCGGCCAAGAAGATAAATGATTTAGCTTTCGGACAAAACACGAAAGTTGTAGATCTTTTCGATACGGTCACGTGGGCGCTGACCCCGTATTTTTTAGATTTTTCTACGATTTGATATGATTTTTATAAGATGACAACTCCGGGTTGAAATCATCAACTCGGAAATCAAATCGGGAATTGGAAAAATTACGGCTAGAATTAATGTCGTAGATGTTCGGGATAATTTTTGGGGTAGTTTAGAAATCCAAAAAATGAATTTGGGTTGTTGGATTAAGGATTTGAGAAATTAAAGTTTTGAGGACCTGGTATGACCGGTCGACCGCGCCCCTATGGCCGGTCGACCGCGTCAAGGAGAAATGGCATATTGCTTTGTTTCGTAGGCTTATTTGCAACCCGCGGTCAATCAGGGGTATAGGACCGGTCGACCGGTGCCGTGTTTTTATCCCAAGATTTTGGAGATTATTATTATTTCTCCCCTTTGAGATTAAAGTTTAAGGGCCTTCTAAATTAAAGTATATTAGAGGGTTATGTCCTAAAGGACTTGAGGAATTGGGAATATATATATGTATATATTCACTTAGAGTGAATTATTATATTTGAAGATATCCAATAAACCTTTAAGAGTTGATTAAGGTAATTATTAGTCATCAAAGTAAGAAAATACTTTGGGCTTAGTATCATGCTTATATGAATGCATGATTGTGATTCCTGGAGGGAATCTTTGGGATTATGGTCATCGCTAGATGATATAGGCCATCATGGCCGGTTATATATATTCTAGGAGGAATATATAGGATATGTATATACTGTGTGATTTAGGTGTATATATATATATATATATATATATATATATATATATATATATATATATATATATATATATATATATATATATGTTATGTAGGAAATGATTTTGAAAATATATAAATGAATATTTTCAAAATGGAAAGATAAATGATTTTCATAATTGATAAATTATGGTTACACACCTCCCTAAATCGCTATCATAAGGGAAGTTGCGCGCGTTGTGGTAAAGCCTTCCTGGCTGTTGAGCAGGTTGGATATAGTCCCTAGGCCATATGGGCATTTGTATTACTGCGCTGGTTAGGGGATTCCAGGTGTGGTCCTGACTTTCCCGCAGGCAATATGGCCGCTTCCCGACGTTGGTAGGTTCCCAGGTTGTCTTGTATAGATAGGCTCTGGAAGATGATAGCCATTTAGGGGCGCGTCCAGTGGGGAAACCCGGAGGGGCGGTCTTAGATTTATTAAAGCAATTCATGATAATGGATTGGCTTTAATTTGCATTTCCTGAGTATAAGAAGGGAAATGGGATAAAGGTTTGGCTTCGGTAACACTCCCGGATGGAAGAAGGGATGTGGAAGCATGATTTGATCAAAGCATTTTCATGATAATGGAAATGGCTTTGGGTACATTTCCTGAGTGTAAAATGGGAAATGGGATGACATATAAAGGAAAAGCATTTTTATGATAATAAAACTGGCTTTTAAAAAGTATATGATTTGGTAAAGCAATTCATGATAATGAATTGGCTTTTATATTTACATTTCCTGAGTATAAAAAGGGAAATGGGAAGTTTTGAGAAAATAAAAAGTATTGATAAATACCTGTATATGAATCCTCAGTCCGGGAGATAGATCCGGATGGTTATAATAAAATATGTATATATGGATGAATCGAGTACCGAGGGTCTAATGGATCCCGATGATTGACCTTTCCGCATAGTAGTGTATTGGGGGGGTTCCTTGTTTGGATTTCGCTTTGCGAGACACCCCACGCACGAATATGGCAATGTGTTGAGACGGGGGAGAAGTTTAATCCTTAGTGCTCTAATTTTATAAATGCTTATGGTATATATATTATTATATATCTTTCTGTACTTAAGGACTAGCAGATCTCGACGATCGACCGTACCGCGTAGTAGTGTATCGGGGGGGGAGTTCCTTGTTTGGATTTCGCTTTGCGAGACACCCCACGCACGAACATGGCATAGCGTTGAGACTGGGGTGAAGCTTAGCCCTTAGTACATTACTTGGACTATCTAGGGTAGATAGTGGTGGGGTGATAGACTAGTTTCGCTGGGTAGCTTGACTAGAATTTTCTAGATAGTTGCGCTAGGAGTGCACTATTAGCGGAGAGGTGAGGGGTATCTCATGGGAGTGCGATACCAAACTTAAATATGAGATAAAACCTTTTTCAAAATAATAAGGCATTTATGCACTTGCAAAATATTTTCAAAATTCGGGCTCTGGCCCGTTTATCTACTTTTCCTTTCTTGCTATATTATATATATACATAGGTGTCCAGACACAGGGACGCTTGGATGGAAATTCTTTCGAGTCAGACGTCAGCTGCAGCAGCTATGGATGCGTGCAGGTTTTTGATAGCCGCTTCCATCGTTGTACTCTAGATAGGAGGTACTGTATAAACATTAGAGCCAATGGCTCAATTGCATTTATTTATTCTTTCGGTACATCATTCGATATGGTTGTATATTTTTACCGAGTGTTGGGTTATTTTATTTCATTTCAGTTTCATTTACGCATTAAATTGTAGATGTTTTATTTATTATCGTTAAAAAGAGTAGTAAATTTAAAATTTTGACATCGGCCTGATAGGTTATTAGTAATTAAATGGATTTTTCGACAGTGATGCTAAGAATGATCCATATGAGACTCCTGTTTTAATTTATATTGGAGTGATCGCCCGGTATCTTATTAGAGGCGGGTTGTCACTGATGATATCAGAGCATCAGGTTCTAGTGTCCTTAGGAATCTGTGCGGACGTACTACGCTTTCAGCGTTGCTCTCATTTGTTATAGAGCCTCAGGACTAGGATTGTTGATTTCTATTGTGAGATTTCGTTCTCCTGCCATATTATGAGATTATAGAAATCTTTTATGCGCTCGTTTGAGAATCCTGTACGGAGCTTGGATGGCAGTAGTAGGTGAGGCTTAGCTGGAGCAGCCGGTAGAAGGTTGGGATGAGGACCTTAGTAGAGGTCACTCTCCTTATGGTAATTGTTATGGATTTTGGCGGAGACTACTGAATAATGGTAGTTAGGATTACCGCAGTACCACTCAAGTAGAGAGTGGTGCTAAAGTCGAATTCCTCATGGAAATTGAGGGTTCGAAAGGGACCTTACGGATAGTTATACTCGTAAGTCCCCATGATTTAGCCGGAATGAGAAGAATGTTGTTATGAGTTTTACCTCAGTAGGAAGAGGTATAAGTGGCGTGGCTAGATAAATTCGCGGTATTAGTTAGCCCTGGACTCGTGTGTGTAATTTGAGTTATGGCGATCACGATAACATAATATCATGTGTGTTTATGTGTTTTTCCGCAATAGCGGAATTTTATTTTCCTTCATTTGCCATAGAGGCGGGTGTTGATATATTGTGTATATATATGTATATATATATATATATATATATATATATATATATATATATATATATATATATATATATATATATATATATATATATATATATATATAGTTAGTGATGCTCGTTTTATATGTCTATACGAGCATGGTGGTATGATGAGTATAATACATTATGGTGTATTTTTTTCGGAGCGATAGCAGGCTAAGAATGGCAAGTCTATCGTGTCCATGGTTCCTCGTGGGAACAGGTTATTGTTGCGGTGTCTCACCTAGATATAGGTTGAGTTCACCTTATTTGTTATGGGTTAATGGAACTTCGATGATAAGAGGTTTCCTTATCGTGATTTGGTTATATGGCAACCTTATATATATGATTTAAGGCCGCAGGACTTGTGTTGAGTTGTAAGATAAAGCTCATTATTGTTTGCGCAAGGACTTAAAATATAGTGCGAGCGCGGGGTGGTGTGACTCTTAGTTAGAGATAGGAGTGGATTAGGGGATAGGTATATACCGGTTGCATGTTGAACTAACGGAACTCCATGACCAATGAAGTCAAGGGTTAATGTGTGGAGGGGTTCCTTGTTTGGATTTCGCTTTGCGAGACACACCACACATAACTCTTAACGGCGTCGGGCGTGGAGAGATGTTATTGGATGCAAGGATGTGGGTTAGTCTTATAGTGTGGATGAACCACTATAGACTACGAGCCCTGTGATGATGGTATGTTTATGGAAATATTGTGTTATGGAAAAGCACTAAATTGGTCCTCTCACCACAAGTAGTTGAGTGGAGTGGGACTTAGAGAATTTGATTTGAGGATGATATCCCTGCCTTAATGAAAAGGCAAATTTTGAGGAGATACAAATTGGGTATTATGCTCGTGACACTTTCTACAGAAAGTGGGCACTTCGATTGGTTAGGTTTCCTTCCGTATGGGCGGAAGGATAAGATAGTAGAAATGATTTCGTAGGTTAGCGTAGGCAGGATTTAGGACGTCCCGCTGGTGTGCCTTGGGCCGTTACATCTCGATGACCGACGATGTGAGGGAGTAGTGTAACGGGAGGGTTCCTTGTTTGGATTTCGCCTTGGCGAGACGTCCTAAGCACGAAACCGATAAAATGTCGCGATTCGAGAGAGGCCTTGGGCACTAGGGACATATTTAGGATACTCGTTTCGCTTAGGTAGGGTAACGCTTAGACCGTAGAATTAGTAGGATGTAGATTCGCTAGAGTTAGTGGCGCCGAGGTTAGGAGAATTGATTTCGCCGGTTGGGAGGACCCATAGATAAGTATTACACCGAGGAAAGGAGATCCTTATTGGGAGAGAGTGTTACGTGTCAGACGTTCACTAGGGATGTGCAGATATGCACAAGTTAGAAAGGTGTATGGGCACCTTGGTAAGTTGGTTTATATACCGCCTGAAATAGAATGGGCATAGTATATAAGGTTGAAATTCATGCCGATAGGCATTATAGATGATGGGTATTATGTGACGTATAAGAGTCACTTTGCGATCGTGATAGTCGTGTAGCATATGGTTGGGAGCCGTTGGGTTAGTACCGTTCCCCTTGAGGTATTAGGATTTGGGGTGATCCGAAGATTGGTGGTGTAGGTCGTGTCTGAATTTCGAGGACGAAATTCCGTTGTAAGGGGGGTATGTAACAACCCGTCCTTTTGGAGACCATTAAATACCATAATTGGATATAAATTGGAATTTGAGAAATTTTCCTAAATAGTAATTTTTGGGATTTTCGAGGATTGAATGATTTTCGATGGGTGTTGTAATTATTTTTGGGACTATATAGGTCAAAATATTTTAATTATATGTCGTCATTGAGTAAAGCGACACGAGGTAAGATTTTTAATTGGAAAACCAGCATTTATTTATTTTGGGTTGGAATAGTGATTTGCGGTCAAGTACCTCGAATGGGAATTTTGACTGCGCCGTGAGTCTCGGAATGTCCGAGATAGTCGGAAAAGAGTGTCCGATTGTCGAAAATGAGTTTTGGGTAATTTTAGAGGTAAAAGTAACTCGTAAATGGGTAAACGAGTCGTTTTTGGGTTTTAAGGGTTTAAACCCTTTTTCTTTATTTATAAAGAGGGAGAGAGGGAGAAAAGAGAAGAAAGAAGATAGAAAAGAGAGAGGAAGGAAGAAAGTGGAGAGAAAAAGGGAGATTCGGGCCAAACTCCACTGGATTCGACTCGAGGTCGTCGGATTTCATCCTCCAGGCAAGTGTTTACTTGCTTTATTTCATTTTTTGCAATCCTCTCATATCACATTTGGTATAAACATGATTTTAGGGTTAGAACCCTTAAAATAAATTGGGTAAAAGTTGTATGTGAGTTTACAAATTGATGTAATGTAAACTCTTAATGATTTCTAGTATTAAAACCATGTTAATGGGATGTAAGATTGAATTTAATTGGGAGAAATGCCCAAATCTAGGTTTCATGGATTTTAGGGTTCAAATCCAAGAGAAATGATTTAATGACCCAAAATAATTGATGTGTTAGTTGTAAAACATAGATTAGATGTTTATTGAGTTGTTGGGTGAGGTTAGAAACAACAAAAATGGAGTTTGGGATTTTGGGAGAGATAATGAATAGTAACCCGTAGTCTTTGGGGTCATTTTCGGCCAAGAAGATTAATGATTTAGCTTTCGGACAAAACACAAAAGTTGTAGATCTTTTCGATACAGTCACGTGGGCGCTGACCGCGTATTTTTCTGATTTTTCTACGATTTGATATGATTTTTATAAGATGATAGCTCCGGGTTGAAATCATCAACTCGGAAATCAAATCGGGAATTGGAAAAATTACGGCTAGAATTAATGTCATAGATGTTAGGGATAATTTTTGGGGTAGTTTAGAAACCCCGAAAATGAATTTGGGTTGTTGGATTAAGGATTTGAGGAATTAAAGTTTTGAGGACCTGGTGTGACCGGTCGACCGCGTCAAGGAGAAAGGGCCTACTGCTTTGTTTCGTAGGCTTATTTGCAACCCGCGGTCAATCAGGGGTCTAGGACCGGTCGACCGGTGCCCTGTTTTTATCCCAAGATTTTGGAGATTATTATTATTTCTCCCCTTTGAGATTAAAGTTTAAGGGCCTTCTAAATTAAAGTATATTAGAGGGTTATGTCCTAAAGGACTTCAGGAATTGGGAATATATATATGTATATATTCACTTAGAGTGAATTATTATATTTGGAGATATCCAATAAACCTTTAAGAGTTGATTAAGGTAATTATTAGTCATCAAAGTAAGAAAATACTTTGGGCTTAGTATAATGCTTATTATATGAATGCATGATTGTGATTCCTGGAGGGAATCTTTGGGATTATGGTCATCGCTAGATGATATAGGCCATTATGGCCAGTTATATATATTCTAGGAGGAATATATAGGATATGTATATACTGTGTGATTTAGGTATATATATATATATATATATATATATATATATGTTATGAAGGAAATGATTTTGAAAATATATAAATGAATATTTTCAAAATGGAAAGATAAATGATTTTCATAATTGATAAATTATGGTTACACACCTCCCTAAATCGCTATCATAAGGGAAGTTGCGCGCGTTGTGGTGAAGCCTTCCTGGCTGTTGAGCAGGTTGGATATAGTCCCTAGGCCATATGGGCATTTGTGTTACTGCGTTGGTTAGGGGATTCCGGGTGTGGTCCTGACTTTCCCGCAGGTAATATGGCCGCTTCCCGACGTTGGTAGGTTCCCGGTTGTCTTGTATAGATAGGCCCTGGAAGATGATAGCCATTTAGGGGCGCGTCCAGTGGGGAAACCCGGAGGGGCGGTCTTAGATTTATTAAAGCAATTCATGATAATGGATTGGCTTTAATTTGCATTGCCTGAGTATAAAAAGGGAAATGGGATAAAGGTTTGGCTTCGGTAACACTCCCAGATGGAAGTAGGGATGTGGAAGCATGATTTGATCAAAGCATTTTCATGATAATGGAAATGGCTTTGGGTACATTTCCTGAGTGTAAAATGGGAAATGGGATGACATATAAAGGAAAAGCATTTTTATGATAATAAAACTGGCTTTTAAAAAGTATATGATTTGGTAAAGCAATTCATGATAATGAATTGGCTTTTATATTTACATTTCCTGAGTATAAAAAGGGAAATGGGAAGTTTTGAGAAAATGAAAGTATTGATAAATACTTGTATATGAATCCTCAGTCCGGGAGATAGATCCGGATGGTTATGGTAAAATATGTATATATGGGTGAATCGAGTACCGAGGGTCTAATGGATCCCGATGATTGACCTTGCCGCATAGTAGTGTATCAGGGGGGTTCCTTGTTTGGATTTCTCTTTGCGAGACACCCCACGCACGAATATGGCAATGTGTTGAGACGGGGGAGAAGTTTAATCCTTAGTGCTCTAATTTTATAAATGCTTATGGTATATATATTATTATATATCTTTCTGTACTTAGGGACTAGCAGATCTCGACGATCGACCGTGCCGCGTAGTAGTGTATCGGGGGGGTTCCTTGTTTGGATTTCGCTTTGCGAGACACCCCACGCACGAACATGGCATAGCGTTGAGACTGGGGTGAAGCTTAGCCCTTAGTACATTACTTGGACTATCTAGGGTAGATAGTGGTGGGGTGATAGACTAGTTTCGCAGGGTAGCTTGACTAGAATGTTCTAGATAGTTGCGCTAGGAGTGCACTATTAGCGGAGAGGTGAGGGGTATCTCATGGGAGTGCGATACCAAACTTAAATATGAGATAAAACCTTTTTCAAAATAATAAGGCATTTATGCACTTGCAAAATATTTTCAAAATTCGGGCTCTGACCCGTTTATCTACTTTTCCTTTCTTGCTATATTATATATATACATAGGTGTCCAGACACAGGGACGCCTGGATGGAAATTCTTTTGAGTCAGATGTCAGCTGCAGCAGCTGTGAATGCGTGCAGGTTTTTGACAGCCGCTTCCATCGTTGTACTCTAGATAGGAGGTACTATATAAACATTCGAGCCAATGGCTCAATTGCATTTATTTATTCTTTCGGTACATCATTCGAAATGGTTGTATATTCTGACCGAGTGTTCGGTTATTTTATTTCATTTCAGTTTCATTTACGCATGAAATTGTAGATGTTTTATTTATTATCGTTAAAAAGAGTAGTAAAGTTAAAATTTTGACACCGGCCTGATAGGTTATTAGTAATTAAATGGATTTTTCGACAGTGATGCTAAGAATGATCCATATGAGACTCCTGTTTTAATTTATATTGGAGTGATCGCTCGGTATCTTATTAGGCGGGTTGTCACACAGCGACACCACTTTTTATTTAAAAACTAGGTATTTTAACATAGCCTTAGTGGTCAATCTCCCTAATTCCAACAGAGATTATTTTGAACATGGGGTTGTGATGAAAAATTGGCAACACCTCGCATTAAAGGGGAAAGATGTGTACCGAGGTCCTAGATGTCCACTTTATGGCAATGGGATAGGTTGTTTATTTTTCAAACTTGCACCGTTTTTGTTTGATAAAATGTGTCACTAACTTTTGCTTTTTTTTTTTTGTAGTTAACAGTAAAAGAAAACCCCTAAAAGAGAGTGATATCAATATAAAATATTTGAAATTTATCTTGGGTTTGCATCAATTATTGGTTGGGGAGCACGTGAGAGTTGCTTCCTATTTATTGCAATATAAGAACACCAGTTCCTCTTTTATTGCACGTCCTACTGATCCTCCTTTAGTGATTAATACTGAGTGGGCTACATCATCTTCTTCGACTATTGAAGAATCTTCTTCTGATTTGCCTACTTCTATTGCTGATTTGATGACGAAGAATAGAAGAATTCTTGATCTCTTTTCCAAGATTGTCCCTGGTGCTGATGGGGAAAAAAAGCAAAGAAGATGTCCCAGCTAAAGGGATTAAGAAAAAGGACATTTCTCCATCTAGGGAAGCCATCACAACTGTTAAGGAGGTCATCAAGAATCCCCTTGTTTCTCTAAAAGAGGAAGAACCTTAAATTGAAGAGGTTGTTGTTATTTGAAAAGAGGCAGCACCTTTGATTGAAGTTGCTCATTTGAGAAGATTGAGAAGGGGTTTTATTGAGAAGACTGTTGATGTTTATGCTCAACCTACTGGGGATTAAATACCTTCTTTGGGAGCTGGTCCTCCAACATTCATTACTCCTGGCTTGGCCAAGAAATTGATTTGGTCTAGAACTCTTCCTGATCATAGAGTTGCTGAGACTTCTACTCCTCGGGGGAAAGTCATTGACTTGGCATCCCAACACCTTGCATCAGTAAGTGTTATTATACATCTCATTTCAATTTCGTTTTCAATTTTCATATTCTAACTTGGTTTTTCTTCTTCTTGCAGTTTTTGGTGTATTTCAATAATATCTTGGAAAAGGATAAAGCTATCAAAGTTGCTTCCTCTTCCAGTGAAGTAGCAGAAGCCCTTACCGGGTTATCAAAGTATTTCAAAGAGTCCTAGCAGAAGTATGAGGATGATAAATTTTCTTGGGAAAATAAAATCAAGGCTGCTGAGATAGCTTGAGAAAAAGCTATGGATACTGTAAAGGAGCTGGTCTAGCTCGGTAGAGAGATATGGATCTTTCCAAGGAAGCTAATATAGTTCGACATAGAGCTATGGATGTTTCCAATGAAGCAGAGGAAAAATTGAAGGGTTCCATTACCAGGAAAGAAGAAGCCGAGGGCAAGCTTGAAGAGGCTGAACGGAGTAAGAAATAGCTTGAACAAAAAGTTAAATATGTTGAAGATCAACTTTGGGAGAATGAGTCCTCTGAAAGGACGAAGATGAGGTCTGATATAAATAAGTCCTTTATCTCTGGCTGGGACAAAGGGTTGAGCAAAGATTTAACTACTGCGTCTCCTCAAATGGAGTGTGCAAGTTTGAAGTTCTTTAAGAATGGATGGGTTCAGCGTTAAAGGAGTTGAACTTTGCTGAGGACTCTGAATTATTTTAGAAACATGTTCACGGCCCTCCTCCGACAATTGAAGAAGAAGAAGAAGATGATGATGATGAAGCTTGATCTGATGAATACTCTTTGAAGATAGTAGAACAAACACCTGCTACCACTATCCCTCAATCCCTCGAGCAAGTTCAATAGATAACAACTTCTTCCAAACAATGTCAGATGCCCTCTGAGCAACCAATCCCTTCTTCAAAATTAGTTGAAGATGTTGTAGGGAATAAGGAGAAGGTGTAATGTTGTTCGATAATTTTTTACTTTCCTCTGTTTTCCCTCTGTTTTGTACTTTTGGTTGTACCCTCCTTTATTATGATCAATAAAATGGTCTTTTTACTTATTCTAAATTTCTCCTTTACCGTTCAATATAGTTGTGCTATTGTTGATTTGTTTTTACTTTTTCTTGATAGTTTATTACCAGGATGGAACTGTTATCAGCTCATGATACAAAGTTGATGAAGAAATGTACAAATTACTTCAAAGCTAGTTGTGAAAATTTCAAAAAAGCACGACTAATTAGTATTCTTGGATCTGATGCCTCTGAATGAGCAATTGAGGCTTAGTATTAAAAATATCTACTTGATCGGGCAGTAGCAAATAACGTAACTCATTACAAAATGATTGAATATCTCGAAGGAATGATTGATTAACTTCAACTTCAACACAAGGAAACCACTGCTCTTCTTCATAAAGGTTATGAGAAGAAGTACCAACAGTTGAGCACTGATCGGGATTATGACAAATTTATCTCTACCCATAATAAAAGAGAAAGTGTGCTAAAACTTGAAATTGAGGAGTATAGAAACATTGCGAAATTACTAGAGGAAGAAAATATTTCTTTAAGAGAAGAACTGAGACAGCTAAAATTTGCTTCTTCCTCTGCAGCTCTGGTTCCAGTTAATGATGAAGGTTTTTCCTTTTTGGAGACTGAGAATGCCTCATTAAGGGAAGAATTATAAGCTTTGAAAAAAGTTAAACCTACATCCACCTACCGGGGTAGAAAAAAAGCTAGTCGGAGTAGTATTGAAGAAACTAGGACTCAAAAAGCCTTAAAAAATCAAGTCGCTCAACTGAAGGGAAAAAATAAATCTTTGGTTGAGATGTCCCAAAAGATTTAAACTCTTATCAAGCAACTATCAAAACAGAATTCTGCGTTGCAGAATAAAGAAAGTGTGCTGAAAAGACTTCATCAACATGTTGAACGATTAACTTATCAGTTTCACAAGCAGCCCAAAGAGTTTTGGATGGAGGGATATAATGAAGATTTATATCATCTTGATGCTAGGTTGAAACAATCAAACAATTAAGGATGTAAGCAAGGATAGTTGAATGCTTTGATCGTAATTAAAGTTGAGTAAGGAACGAAGCTGTGGGATTGGTATGAGCCTAGTTTTCTTGATCTGCCAGTACCACCGTTCCAGCTAGATGTTAGTTGGATTCCAGTTAGATCTATTCCTCAATGTTTGATTTCCAAATACCTTGGTGACTACAGTCTCCATGAAGAATTTGAGATATCCAGACCTCCACATTTGTTAGACCGACCAAGTTCGAGCAATACTAGAATGCTGCAGGACATGAACTTTATCAATTCTTCTTTTGCTTTAGATGATCCTCCAGCGGGAATGGATCATGTATCTAAATCTGAAGGAAAGAAACCAATAGAATAGATTATTTTTATTTCATTAGTAATTATTGGTGTGATTGAAGAAAAGATCATCTTTTTGTAATTTTATTTCCTTGGAAATAAAACAATTGTATGATATATTTAATCTGTCAATCTTTGTTTAACTGTAGTGATGTTGTACTTTAATTTTCAGAATATATATATATTTGAGTGGATAGTTTGCCCTTTATTGATTTGATTGTCTAGACAATGAAACTTTTCTGCATGTGTTTGTCCAGTTGTAGTGACGTATCACCCATAGGTGCCTAAGTAATGGAATTAGTGTCCCATGTTATTGCTTAGTTGTAACATTCATTTAAATAAATAATTTCCCTAGTGCCTAAGAAGTGGATATTTTACCCATATTCTTGCCTAGTTTAGATGCCTCTTGGGTCACCCATAATTAAGAAGACTTTTCCTTGCTCGATTGTTTTTCCATCATTTTTGGTACTTAGGTTGACACAGATCTACTTTTGGTTGGCTGTTACTGATTCCAACCAACTTTTAGCTAGTGGTTGTTGAATATCGACCAACTCTTAGTGGTGGTTGTTGATGTCGACCAACTTTTAGTCGATGAAAAACAATTGTGTGTTGCTGCAAAGTAGTAGTGTGTGTAGCACTAGTACTCCGAAAAAGAAAAAAAATCGAATGGGGAAATCATCATTTTCAATCATACTGAAATAATTGGTATATGGGCAGTTATATTACTGGTAGTATTTGCGCAGGTGCTCTACATTCCAGGAATTTTTAAATTCTTCCCCTTCAAGAGTTTCTATTATGTAAGTACCAGGTCGAACAACGGTTGTGATATGATAAGGCCCATGCCAGTTGGCCTCCAACTTATTGTGCTTTTGAATTACTTTCTTGAGCATGTAATCGCCTTCCTTGAGATCATATTTCTTTACTCTTTTATTATAGAACATGGCAGTCCATTGCTGATAAGCTGCATTTTGGATTGTTGCATCTTCTTTGAGCATGTCCAAGTCCAAGCGTCTCATCAAATCACTTACTGAAGAATTAAAGTTAAGAACCCTGTGAGTAGGTAAAACTAGTTCAGTCGGTATCACTGCTTCACTCCCAAAAGCCAACATGTAAATAGATTCCCTAGTTTCTCTTCGGGGAGTTATTCGATAAGCCCATAATACTGAGTGCAAATATTTTATCCAATTCCCTTTAGCATCATCCAATCTCTTCTTTAACCAATTTAATAGAGTTTTGTTTGTCACCTCTGTTTGCCCATTACTTTTGGGATGACCTGGATCAGAATGGAACTTTTGAATATTGGATTCTATACAATACGCTGCGAACTCATCATTGTCAAATTGGGTACCATGATTAGTGATAAATGCATGGGGCAGGACATATCTGCAAATGATAATCTTCCAAATGAATTGATAGACCCTTTTATAGGCCATATCAATGAGAGGTTCAGCTTCCACCCACTTTGTAAAGTAATCAACAGCTACCACCAGATATTTGAATCGTCCTCTTATAGTTGGCAGTGGCCCGACTAAATCCATTCCCCACACATTGAATGGCCAAGGTGAAGTGATTGGTGTTAGCACCGCCCGAAAAGTTCTTCGTATAGTAGAAAATCGCTGACACTTGTCGCATTTCTTAGCATAAGTTGCACAATCAGCGTGCATTATTGGTTAGTAGTACCCTTGCGTATTTATTCTCTATAAAATAGTTCGACCTGCTACGTGAGATCCATAAGATCCTTCATGAATTTTCTCTATTAGATCTTTAACTTCTACTGGATGAACACACCTTTGCAAATCGGCTATCACACCTCCCATGTACAGAACTCCATTATGCAAAGCATATCAGGCAGCTTTATACTTCAACCTCTTGGTTGCAAGTAGTTCGGCTGGTAAAGTACCTTCTTTAATATAAGCCCTGATAGGATCCATCCAAGATGGTCCCATATCTAAGGCGATAAAATTCACCATTAAATCTTCATCAATACTTTTGCTTGCAAGTATTTCAATGGGGATTGTTCTTCATAGCTCAGTGCGCGTAGATGAAGCTCACTGAGCAAGTGCATCAACCCTTGAATTCTCCAGTCTTGGTATTCTAATCATTTTAACAATTGCCAAATTAGATACAACCTCCATAGCTTTAGTTATATATCTTGACATGAACTCCCCTTTTGTTGCGTAAAGACTTAACATTTTTTTGGGGAAGAGGGACGGTACCCCCACAGATATTATTCAATCAAGCCTAAAAATAAGGAAATAGCTCGCACATAAAGAAAACTATAGGTGAGCCCAACGATCTATCTTGAAAATAATAAATGAGGGGATTTATAAATATCCCCTTTACAAATAATAAAAGAATTGATGGAAAGAAAATTTGGGATTTTATAAGGAAACCCATTACATAGATATTTTTCTAAAATGAGGGATACCTATTATGTCCGTTTGAAGAAAGCCCCTTATCATACTTGGTAGAGATGAGAAGGACCTATAGTTAACAGTGTTTTAAAAAGAGTAATCCATCGAAGCCAATGAATCAGCTACAGAATTAAGTTCTCTCCAATAATGAGAAATTTTGAGAGCTTCATCTGAAAGAATGTTATCCAACATTACCTGAATAGTCCATGAGGTTTACTTTTGTTTACAATCAAGTCAACCAATATTTTAGAATCTGATTGCACCAAAATAAGATCCAAATTAATCTTGAGATTCCTGCACAAATTAATACCCTCTAAAATAGCATTGGCTTCAGCAAATAATTAGGTATTAACACCCAAGAATTTTCTAAAGCCACCTACAAATTGCCCTTTAAAATCTCTTAAGACACCTGCTATACCACTTGGACTGGGTTGCCATGGGATGCGCGATCAACATTGAGCTTAAACAAACTTTCTACTGGTTTAAACATTTGATTTACCACTAGTTGCGAATCACTGAACACCACAACTTTCTCTGCATTCCACTATTTAGCTAAATTAAGGACCACAATCATGACCTCATACTTAGCTTCATTATTGGAAGCCTGGAATTGGAAACGCAGAGCATATTCTATGTCTATTCCATCTGGACTGTTGAGAATATTCCAGCTCCGCAACCTATTACACATGAAGAGCCATCAACATATAAATTCCATATAGGGATATTCTCATCAAACCCTTGGTCTGATAAAATCCCTTGATGAAAAATCTTGTCCTTACTTTATTCATACTTTTCCTTCAACTCTTTCCCCTTACCAGAAGATTTTGGTTGATCGGCGGCCATCCCTTTTGGCAATTCTGCTGCTAGGAGTTGATCGAGGACAGTTTTTGTTGGTCCTCTTGCATTCTTTAGTGTCGCGGCATTAGTCCCCTGTTGGTCAGAGACATCTGGGTAGGTAAACTAAGCAATAAAATTTGCCATTGCCTGTCCTTGGATAGAGGATCTCGGCTCATAGATAATGTCATACTCCCCTAACTCCACTGCCCAATAGATGAATCTTCCAAACTTTTATGGCTTATGTAAAGCCTGTCTGAGTGGCATGTCAGTATATACAACTATTGTATGGGCTTAAAAGTATGGTTTCATTCTCTTACTCGCTTCAATCAATGCAAATGGAAAATTCTCCAGTTTTGGGTCCCTGACTTATGCTCCCCAGAATGCCTTACTAGTATAGTAAACTGGTTTTTTCACTCCGCCTTCTATTCTTATCAAGGTCGAATTGACTGCACGTTCTAAAATAGCTAAGTATAAATATAATTATTCCTCTGCCACTGGACTAGACAATAAAGGAGGCGCCCCCAAGTATCTCTTCAACTCTTAAAATGCTTTCTCATATTCATCGTTCCACTGAAAGGTATTTCTAAGAACCTTGAAGAATGGAATACATCTTTCAGTTACTCGGGAGATGAATCTGTTGAGAGCTACAACATAACCCGTAAGGCTTTGCACTTTCTTCTTGGTGGTTGGAGATTGTAACTCCAATAAGGCTTTTATCTTGTCAGCATTTGCTTCAATAACTCTTTGATTCACAATGTACCTGAGGAACATGCCTTCTTATACGCTAAAAACGCACTTGGTCGGGTTCAGCTTCATCTGGTACTTCTCCAATTGATCAAATGTTTGGCTCAAATTATCTATATGGTCATTAGCTTTCTTACTTTTGTTCAACATGTCATCGACGTAAACCTCCATATTTTTGCCGGTCTTCTCCGCAAACACCTTGTTCATCAGCCGCTCATATGTAGCACCTGCATTTTTAAGACCAAAAGGCATAACATTTTGGCGTAATTAAATAGGTACTTTCCCTGTCTTCTGGTTTCATTTTAATTTGATTATATCCATAATAGGCATCCATGAAGCTTAGCAGCTCATGCCCCGAAGTTGCATCCACCAGCTGATCTATCCTAGGCAATGGAAAATGATCTTTTGGGAAAGATTTATTAAGGTCTGTGAAGTCCACACACATTCTCCACTTATTATTTTTCTTCTTAACCATCACGACATTAGCCAACCAATCGGGATATTTCACGTCTTCGATGAAAGAAGCTTTTTGTAGATTTTCCACTTTTCTTGAATAGCGTGGTTCTTCTCCGGACTAAAGACTCTTCTTCTTTGCTTCACTGGTTTGATCTCCTTGTTGACATTGAGATCATGACATAAGAAGGTTGGGTCTATCCCCATCATATCTTCATGACTCCACGCAAATACTTTTTTTCTGTGCTTCAAAAATGCCACCATCTCTTGCTTTAATACTGGATCAAGTGAAGCGCTAATCTGGGTTATTCTTTCTGGTTTCTCATCATCCAGAATAATCCTTTTTGTTGCTTTCATGACTTAGCCTTTAACGAATTTCGTTTCATCTCTTGGGTCTAAGGTTTTATTCTCAGACTCATCATATTCATCCACTTGATAAGTGGTTGTTTTTTTCCTAGCATTATCCAATTCTTCTTGCTCAGCAGATGAGTAGTAGCATTCCTGAGCTACTTTTTTATCCCCTTCATAATTCCAACCCCAAAGTTGGTCGGAAACTTTAAACACTGATGTACAGTTGATGGAACTGCTTCAAACTTCTTCAAGCCTACTCTTCCCATGATTATATTGTACGTTGACTGGACATTTTTATCCATCACAAAGAAACGCACCTTCTCTGATCTGTAAGTTGGTCAGGTGTCAGTCAACATATCTAACTTGATCGTTCCAAGTCGAAAAAATTTTTCTCCTAAAAATACAATGAGGGGCCTATGATATGGCTCCAATTGGCCAAGTTTTAAGTTCAAACCATCGAAGTAAGTGTAGAACATGATGTCCGCCGAGATACCATTGTCCACCAGTACTCTTGAAATGATTACATCCTTCATTCTCATTTTGATCACCAAAGGATCATCATGAGGATACAAAATGTCTTCCAGATCATTTTTAGAAAAACCAATGACCAGCTTATCTTTGTTAACCTTCCTCGGGCGATCTTCTTCTGCTAGATTTATCCGTTGTATATATGAACAAGATTGAGCCTCATTGAGGTAAGCTTTCCTTTCAGCGGTATGATCACCCCCTCCTGCTTCTCCACCTATAATCATGTTACAATCGAATGAACCAAAGATTGTTTGGAGATTGGGGTCATCATCATGGTCCCTTTTCTTATCATCTCTTGGTTGTCAAGGAGATTTGGACCTCTGACGAACTCTATTGTTGGTCCTTCCACCATTCTGTCGATTAACATACCTGTTCAGCTTTCCTCATCTAATGAGTGCCTTTATCTCATTTTGGAGAGCTACACACTACTTGGTCATGTGTTCATGTGATCATGATCTTTATGGAACTCGCAATACTTGGATTTATCCCTTCTTCGGGAGTTGATCTCAACTTTTCTGGCCAATTTAGTTCCTCGTTGTTCTTGATTTCCTCCAGAACATGGTTTATATCCACCTTTAATGGAGTATAATTTGTATACTTCCTTAAGTGTTCTAACGTTTCTTTACCTTTCGACTGCTTGCTCCTACCATTATGCATGTGATCTTTCCTCTTCGACTTTCCATTATCTTTAGTTTCTGCCTTTGCCTCAGCATTCTTCTTCGCAGCCATAGCCTCCTCGACATTTATAATTTTGGCTACTTTAGCCATCAATTCATTTATGGATTTGGGGGGATCCTTGGTCAAAGTGTAATATAGCTTGTTTGGCAAAAGATAAGTCATGAGAGTTGTAATAGCTGTCTTCTCCTCATAATCTATGATCTCCAGTTTCTCGTTGTTAAAACGAGTGATATAGTCCCTGGTACTTTATCCTTCTTTTTGCTTAACACTCAACAGATGTGCTACCCTTTTAACTAGATTTGCACCAAAAGCAGAAAATTTCCTATAAAGAGCTCTATCAGTTGATGGAAGGTTGCAATCTTCCCCCGAGGAAGGCTTTTGTACTATATTTGAGTAGATTCGGTAATGGTTCCTGAGAATGACCTGCACCTCATTTCATGGGGACTATATAAATATCTATTGCAGCTTGGTACTATTCTATATGGATAACGGGATGAGTTTTTTCATCGTACTTCGGTGTAACCACAGGAGCCTTGAACTTTGATGGTGTGGGAAAATTCATAATTTCTTGTACAAATGGAGATGATTTGATAAAGGTTCTTTCGAGAGGGTTTTTGGCCTTAGCCATCTCCCTTAACCTATCTTCCAAACTCTGAATAGATCCTTTCCATGCATCATTTCCAGCCTCTAATTTATTTATGTTTGCACGAGCGACAGATCGCGCAGAATTCTCCTCTTGGGATCTTTCTATGTGAGTTGCAGGCCTAGGATTTGGATGTGATTGGATGAGCCTTCCCTTATATAATTTGGTCATTGAGAATTTCTCGACGCAATCCGAGGAGGATTTTTGTTCCTCCTAGGAACCAAATGGTCGAAGGGTGAAACTCTTCTCAACCTTTCCAGAGCGCTTGTTTGCTCTGGAGTTAGAGTGACATTTTTTTGAGAATCCAAAATTCTTATAGGAGAAGTCAAACCAGGGTGATAGGATGGATCAGTTGAATTCCCAGTATGATGGATTTTAGTATGTCTATATCGTGAAGACGGTGGATGTATGCTTCTTTGAACGCTTTGTTGGCCTAATTGGGTAGGCGCTCTATTTTTAACAGTCTGAATGAACTGTTGCATAGTTTCCTGTATAGCCGTTTGTCCTCTGGCTAAGCTTGCCAAGATTCCTGTGATATCGTTTGCATTTGGGGGGATATAAGGGTTAGTAGGATTCCCTTCATTATTCCTATTACTAGATTGTGGGATATCATCCATTTATGATGAATTTTTTAATGAAAAATGCTACGTATATTCGTTCCCACAGACGGCACCAATTTCTTGATGTAAAAAATTAAATTTGATCTAATTAATTAATCACAGATCAATATGAATCAATAAATAAGATAAGAGGTTTTTAAAGTGGTTCAGCCTTAAGGAAAATGGCCTACGTCCACTGTTTTGTATTACTGGGTACTTTACCTTGATCTCGATTACGTTTACTTATGCTTGCTTACCCTGCTATGAGGGTATTACAATGTATTTATAGACCTTGGGCTATCAACGTGAATAGATAATATGTCATTATTGAATAGGCATATACATATTTACATGGTAAGGAATAGTCATTGAATCTGCCTTGATCGTTTAATCTTCCCAACAAGTTTCTTGGTATGCTGAGTATCTCGGTACATATACTTAGGCCACGTTGGATGACATGTGTCTTCACATAACTCGTCCATGTCAGCTGACTAATTTTTGTATCAACACCAAGAATAAGGCGTAAAAGGCAAAGGCAAGGCGTTTCTCCCAAGCCTTAAGCCTAGGTGCACCTTTTATAAGACTGCTTCTAATATTTGAATTGCAAGTTTCGAATGTCCATCCGTTTGTGGGTGGAATATTGTACTTTAATGAAATTTGGTACCCATTGCGATTTGAAAGTGCTTGTCAAAACATTCCTAGAAAATGGGAATCTATGACTGACACTATTGATAAAGGAATTCTATGTAATTGGATAATTTCTCAAATGTAGATTTTAGTAAGCTTTTGAAATGAATCGATGGCTTTTACTTATAGAAAATGAACAGATTTCGTAAGTCGATCCATTATTACCCAAATGGAATTATATCCTTGGGATGTATGAGGTAGTCAACTAACAAAATCTATGGTAATATGATCCCATTTTCACTCGGGAATTAAAAAGGGTTGGAGCATTCCACCAGGATGTTGGCTTTCTATCTTTACTTATTTACAAGTAAGACATTTCCTTTCGAAATTTTTGATATCATTTTTTCATATTTGGCCACCAATATTATTTCTTTAGGGCATGGTACATTTTGGAGCTTCGGGATTAATCATAAACATTGAAGGATGGGATTCTTACAGTACTTCCTCTCGAAGAGATAAATCATTAGGAACATACAATCTATTTTTAAATTGTAAACATGTATCCTTATCATATGAGAAGTCGTGATTCTTATCCTGGATTGTATAAAAGGTTCTTGAGACTATTGGACTAATATTTTCTCTCTCAATTCGGGATATGCAATGATGTTAGAACTTTTGAGAAAGAGGGTATTAATTGAAGATTATATTACTCTATGGTATCATCAATATCATAAGACATCACAGTATGGAGCCTTCCTATTTGATTACGACTTAAGGCAAAGGCTACCATATTTTCTTTTCTGGGATGGTAGTTGAATTTAAATCGGTCATCTTCTAGAAATTCTATCCAGCGTCGTTGTCTTAAATTTAATTCCTTTTGAGTAAAGATATTTTAAACTCTTGTGATCAGAAAAGACTGGAAAATTTTCTCCATAAAGGTAACAATGCCAAATTTTCAAAGAAAAAACTACAACTGTTAACTCAAGATAGTGGACATGATAATTTTGTTCACGAGTTTTGAGTTATCATGACCCATACTCTACAACTTTATCATTTTCCATTAAAACACATACTAAACCTTGCGATAAGGCATTGGTATATTCATCATAGCTTACATTACTAGAAGGAATAGTGAGGACAGTAGAACTAGTTAATTTTTCCTTCAAGATTTGGAATGCTTGATTACATTCATTTGTCCATACAAAATGTCACTTCCTTCCTAGTCATCTTTAAGAGGGGAAGAGCGATGCGAGAAAATACTTCCACAAAATGACGATAGTAACCAACTAATCCTAGAAAACTTTTTATTTTGGTAATATTATTTGTATTTTTCCATTCCATGATGGATGAAATTTTGGGAGGATCGACTTGGATTCCATTTTCAAAAATCACATGTCCAAAAAATTTATTTCCTTCATTGAAAAATCGCATATGCTCTTCTTAGCATATAACCGATGGTTTCTTAGAGTACTTTGAAATAGCGTTGCCAAAGCCGTTTATGAAAATAAACTATTTAAGAAACTCCGAAAGTTTGTTGAAGAAACTCTTTACTTAAATCAAAACAATTTTGAACACAAGACGTGTTAACAAAAAATATGTACGAGATATGGACAAGATTTGATAACAAGTTTTAGTAAACAGTTTAAAATGTTTTAAACTCAGCACACATCAGAATGAGATGAGAAGATGTAGAAATATTAATACTCAGGATTTTTAACGTGGTAAAACCTCAACCTTGAGGAAACATCCACGACTCCCTCTACGGAGTAAAACAAAAACAATCACTAAAACAAATATGTGAGTTACAACCTATTTAACTAACATGCACACAAAAACAAATCTATACAAGTTTAGGATTATACCCTCTGGCGTCCTTAACTTTTCTGCAGATCTTGTTTGTTGATGTAGTCCTCTCAGTTTGTCAACTCTTTTTTATTTCAGCACTTTACGTCGACTTATGTTCACCAAATCTTATAGCCAACACTTTCAGTGTTTGTAGTGTGAAGATGTTTGTGAATCGTGTTCTAAAACACATGCATGCATACACACACACTTATTAGTTACAGACAATCCTAACAAATCACATATAAAGTCTATATGCAGTGAGTTTGTTATTTTTCTTTCTTACAAAACCAAGAACCTTTTTGACCTTTCAAAATAACCCAGATTCCACGGAGATCTTGCTTAAGAAATCGGTCAAGACCTTTCTCAATCACTTTTGAAAATATTATGGAGATTGAGAACCCTCCAAGTGCGAATCTAACTAGGTCAGGTTAAGTTTTGTAAAAACAGAAATAGAAAAACATCTATTGTTGATTCTGAAGTAAGAAAATGTTTTAACAGAAAACAATCAACAACGAAATTCTCAAGATGAGAAATAAATGCAACTAAGTGTATTATGACATGCAAAACTACAAATCTATGATTTATATTGAACCAGAAACAAAATCTGAGTCTATGTCTAAGTTGGAAATAAGATTTATGAACACAAGGATTTCAGCAACCCAAGATCTCTCAACCAGAACTCTCATAAACTCAAGAAAACACTAAGGATGGTGTTTATTTGGTTATGGTGTTTTTTTCTGGAGAGGTAAGTAGTTTGGGCTTGAGAAGTATTTGGACGAAGTTAGGGTTTCTAACTTGGGTCTGGTTTCTCTCTCTAACTTATCTCTCTCTTCTCTCTCTATTCTTTTTCTGAGAAAACTCAAAGTGGCAAAATCTTTCGAAGGCTGAGATGGGAGGCCTTTAAATAGGAAGAGAGGAAGATTCCAGAGCATCGTTCAAAAACAATGGCTGAGATTGAGTCAAGCTCCTTTGACTGCAATCCAAGGGCTCACAACAGGCAGTGGATTAAACAGGCTGTGATTGGCTTAAGGGTTTACATGGGGATTCACTCAAAAGACATGCAGGCCATCGATAAGGGTTGATCCAAGGGCTGATAACAAGCGATGGTATGTCTCTGTAAAGAAACACACCTAGGGCCAATCAGAGAACAGCAAGTGTTGGCCTGAGGACGAATGTAAACGCGCGTCCCAAATTAATTACAAAGCCAACCCTAGAGTCTCTAGCGCTTTCGGTTTCTACCCAGAGTAACTTTAGGCCAATAAACACAACAATACATATTAAGATATTAACGCCAAAACTTTTTAATTCAAGTTTTAATTAAATAAAACCTTGTTTAAAATATGTTTAAAATTCCCAAAAAATTATTAAAAATCAAATTGAGGGATTAGAACACACTCACCACATTAATACACATAAGGGTGCAATATGATATGCAAGAATCAAATTCTAAGTGTGTGAGTGATGGCTATAGTCTTAGGATCATCACAAGATGTATGGAAGAAGAAGCAACCCAATCTCTGAAGCTCTTTGGTTTCTAGGATAGACACTATTTTGTCACTATTTCCAAACTAGATGAGCTCTTATACAGTCTAGACTCAAATGAGTCAAAAGTATAAGGGCTTCAATCTCCCCCTTTGGAAATATGAGACAAAATCTCCTTTGAGTCATCTAAACTCGTAGGGCGACAACAAATAAGAAAAAAAATCCTATTCCTATAAAAGATCTATCTACCCAAATCCTAGAAAGCAAAAATTACATAACTCAACTATATACAGGTTAACATCCTATTATTACAATAAAGAATGACTGTACAAGAAGAATACCTGCAAAGATTTACTAAGATCAAGCTTTTTAGTATATGCAGTAGACTCAAATTTCTCCCCCATTTTGTCTCAAATGGACAAAGGGAAGAAACTTGGAAAATATAACAGGTATTTATTCAACACAAATCATACCAATAGATTTACGTAAAGAAATGAATCTATTATAATCAAGAGGTTTGGTAAATAAATCTGCAAGTTGTAGATCAGTAGAAAGATAATTGATTTCTAATTCCGTGGTTTCAACTAATTCACGAATAAAATGATGTCTTATTTTAATGTGTTTAGTTCGCGAGTGTTGAAATGGGTTCTTAGAAATATTAATCGCACTTTGATTATCACAATAGAGATGAAGTGTGGGTTCTAAAATACCATAATCACTTAGCATTTGTTTAAGCCATAACAATTGGGCACAACAGCTACCGGCGGCTATGTATTCAGATTCAGCAGTCGAGAGAGATGTGCAGTTCTGTTTTTTACTACTCCATCCTACCAAGTTATTACCAATATAACAACATGCGCCTGAAGTGCTTTTACTATCATCAGTACACCCAACCCAATCAGCATCAGTGTACCCAATAATAGTGCTAGGTGTGTCATTCGTGTACCAAATTTCTAAATTTAGAGTGCCTTTAACATATTTAATTATGCGTTTAACAGCGTTTAAATGCCTCTCCTTGGGGTTGTTTTGATAACGCGCACAAACACAAACAGCATACATGATATCAGGACGCGAGGCAGTCAGATAGAGTAATGTGCCAATCATACTACGATATAAAGTAGAGTCTACGGATTTTCCATTTTCATCTTTAGATAATTTCTCAGTAGTACTCATAGGCGTTTTAGCACTTTTAGCACTCTCGAGGCCAAATTTTTTAACTATCTCTAATGCGTACTTAGTCTGCGAAAGAAATAAGCCATCTGGTTGTTGTTTGACTTGGAGACCTAGGAAGAACTGTAACTCCCCCATAAGGGACATCTGAAATTCCTTACTCATAATTTCAGCAAAAGATTTTACTTCTGAGGTAGAAGTGGATCCAAATATTATATCGTCTACATAGACTTGAGCGATAGTAATGTGTTTGCCAAAATGTTTGACAAATAAGGTTTGGTCATTTCCACCTCTTTTGAAACCTTTGTCCAGCAGAAAACTGGACAGGCGCTCATACCAAGCTCTAGGATCTTGCTTAAGACCATATAAAGCCTTTTTCAACCGAAATACATGATTAGGATAATTAGGGTCAATGAACCCTTTAGGTTGTTCTACATAGGTTTCCTCGGCAAGTATTCCATTAAGGAACGCAGATTTAACATCCATTTGATATAATGTAAAATGCATGTGACAAGCTATAGCAAGAAGCAGACGAACTGATTCTAAACGAGTAACAGGAGCAAACGTCTCATTAAAATCAAGTCCTTCTATTTGGGAATAACCTTGAGCAACTAGTCTAGCTTTATTTCTAATTATCATCCCATTTTCATCAGTTTTATTTTTGAAAATCCAACGAGTACCAATAACCTTTTTGTGATCAGGACGTGGAACAAGATACCAAACATCATGAATGACAAATTGTAAAAGTTCATCCTGCATAGCAGAAATCCAGTGAGAGTCATTCAAAGCCTCATTTACATTCTTTGGTTCCATAAGAGAAACAAAGCATGCATAAAGAGCATAATTTCTAAGTTGGGATCTTGTACGTACTGGCTCACTAGGGTTACCAACTATGTTGTTTATGGGATGATCTTTAGAAACCCAGTTAGGTACTTCAGGTGACTCAATAGGTAATGAATTATCTATTTCAGAAGAGTCATTTTCTAAAATATTTGACGATTCTTCTTCTATAGTTAATTCACTAGTCTTGCTTTCTACAGTAGTGTCACTAACAATTACATTTATGGATTCCATTAAGGTCTTAGTGTGAAGATTATAAAGTCGATAAGCTCTACTGTTAGGTGAATAACCTAAGAATATGGCTTTATCTCCCCTACTCTCAAATTTTGATAAGTGTTCCCTATCTTTTCACACATAGCAGGTACTACCAAAGGTTCTAAGGTACTTAAGATTAGGCTTTTTATTGTACCAAAGTTCATAAGAGGTTTGTTTCGAATTCTTTCTAAGATAGACCCTGTTAATAAGATGGCAAGCTGTACGAATAGATTCTACCCAAAAATACTTAGGTAAGTTCTTAGCATGGAGCATGACACGTGCCATCTCTTGAAGAGTTCGATTCTTTCTCTCAGCTATTCCATTTTGTTGAGGGGTCTTAGGAGCACTGAACTCATGTTTGTAACCATTATAGTCACAATATTCTACAATACCAGTGTCTTTGAATTCACCACCTCTATCACTTCGGATTCTATTCACTTGAGTGTCTTTTTCATTCTCAATCCGTAAAAAAATCTTTAAAAAAGTTTGAAAAGTATCGGATTTTTGTTTTAAGAAAGCTACCCAAGTGAATCTGGTGAAGTCATCAACCATAACTAGAATATAACTGTGTCCACAAAGACTAACAGTTTGAGAAGGACCCATTAGGTCCATATGGATGAGTTCTAAGGGATTAGAGGTAAGGATATCTTTAACCCTCTTATGAGGTGCTTTAACAATTTTTCCTTCTTGACAGGGACCACAGACAATGTTATGAATAGGTTTAATTTTTGGTATTCCTCTAACTATTTGTTGACAGGACAATTTACTCAAATTTTCGTAATTAATGTGACCCATTCTGTTATGCCATATCTCATTGTCATCCATTACAGATTTCAGAACTAGACATGACAGTATAACAATTGTGAGGAGTCCTGAATCCTGTAATTAAGCATTCTCCCTTTTCATTTAAAATCTTGTAATTGTTCTTTGAAAAGGTAACAGTATAGTTTGAGTCACAAAATTGCGAAATGCTAAGTAAATTAGCCTTAAGACCTTTAACTAAGAGAACATTTTCAAGAACAGGAAGACCTTTTTCTTTAAGAGTTCCTTTGCCTATGATCTGGGATGATACTCCATCACCAAAAACAACTTTTCCACCATCAAAGTGGGTTTTATTCAAAAGTTTTGCATCATCACCCGTCATATGCTTGGAACATCCAGAATCCAAGTACCAACCAGAAGTTGTAAGTTCAGCTTTTAGAGCAGAAACAACAATATTACACTTCATCTGGGGAACTGGATCATCTTTTCTAACCCAAATTGCTCTGGTTTTCTGTTTGCGCTTGTTTGCTCTCATTTGATAAAATTTGCGAGCATTAGATTTTTGTTGAAAAACATTTTGCGCATGATTTTGAATAAATTTAAAGTCCTGAGCATTTGATTTAGAAAAGTTTCTGGTAATCCTTCTAGTAAATGTCCTTTTAGGTTTAGTCTTTCTATTCCTATAGTTGGAGTTTTTGTCTGGTGGCCTGGGAAGGACATAGTTGTTACGACTCCTCCTAGAGTAGTTAAAGTTTTGATACATGGAAGAATTGTAGACAGGTTTAATCAGTCTCTTAGCATAGCAGTTATCGAAGGAATGACCGTATATATCACAATAGTATCAATAAAGATTGCTCAGAATGGGGTTTTCCTTAGGAAAGTCTCTAAACAAAGGTTTTGAGAGATTTTGAGATTGAATTTTATTCCTAGGTAGCACAGGTTTGAAGGCAGGTTCACTTTTCCTAATAGGGGGGCAGACATATTTTCCTTTTGGTAAACTTTCATGCTTAGAGCAACTTGCATCTTCAGTGTTAGTGTTTTGATGATCAAACTCAGTTTTTAGAGAATGAAAGTCTGGACATGTTTCAATAGGTCTTTTGCCTCCTGACACAAACTTGATAGGTTCAACATGTTTTGTTTGTGTCTTCAAATTGGGACAAAACCCTATTCCAGTTCTATCATCAGAATTGGTTTTAGATTCAGCAACAAATTCCTCAAAACATTTTGAATTGTTTTCAAATTTTGTAAATTTTTTAAAAACAGTTGCTGTCTTTTCTTTCGTTTGTTCCAATTCTAATAATGTCCCTTTGTATTTTTTCTCCAGAATTTCATTAGCTTCAGTCAAAGTCTTCAGTTTTTCATCAAACACCTTAACTTCACTGTCATGAGACATGCATTGTGTAGTATACTCTTCAGCATTCAGTTTTACCATTAGACTTAGATCCTCTAGCTTTTTGGTAAGATCTTTCACAATCTTTTCTAGTCTAGTGCTTTTCTTAAGAGTTTTAGTATATAGAGTGTGGATGTCTGGGAGATCATCATTATCTGAGTCACTAAGTGAGGTGTGTGAAGTGACCCCTAAGGTTTCATTTCTTAAACTCACGCACCCATTGACATCAGCATTATCGATTCCCCTTTGACTCACACACCCCGAAGAAGAAGTATTAATGTTCTCAGTAAGTAAAGCATCTAAACCAGTTAAGGTATGATTCAAGATAACAGAAATAGAATTACTAGGCTCATCCTCAATATCAAGCACAGGCATATCATCATTATATATGATTTTGGCAAAGAAAGATAAACAAGGATCAAAACCATCAGATGTCTCAGGTTCCTCATTTTCAGAATCACTTGAGTCATCCCAGGTTTTGCAGATGTTGGCTCTAGAGTGTTTGTTTTGGGAATTCAAATTAACTCTACAGTCTTGAGCAATGTGTCCTAGTTTACCACATCTATAGCATTCAGTCTTCTTGAGGTCTCTGTGAGGTCTTGTGTTGTCCTTGTTCTGTTTGTCATGAGGTTTCTCATGAGGTTTGTGATTTGAAGGAGTAGAATAATTAGACTTGCCCTGTCTATTTGCAACACTGTTTCTAAATTTCACAATTTTCTTAAATTTTTTTGTCATTAGGGCAATCTGATTATCTAGACTTTCTAAGTCACAGTCCTCATCAGAATCATTACTAGGGGTGTTTAACTCAGGCTTAGTCATCTTAGAAGTAAAGCTAAGATTGGAATTGGTATGTTTCCTATTAGTGTGGGTCAATTGTTTCTTAAACTCTAATTCCATTTCCACAGTTCTTAATTTGCTACTGAGTAATTCAGGAGTTAGATTTATATCACACATCTCCTCAATAGCATATCTTTTATTGTCAAATTTCTGTGGTAATGATCTCAGAATTTTAGAGACAATTTCTTGTCTATCATAAGTTATACCATTAGCATGAAGTTTAGTGACAATATCAGTAAGGTTCATATAAAAATCATCGAAAGACTCAGATTCAGACATGATTAAGGTATTATACTGTTGGATTAACATCTGAGTCTTAGCAGCTTTTACCCTAGAGTCTCCTTCGTGGGCAGTAATCAAGGTATCCCATGCTTCCTTAGAAGTGGTGCAAGATGAGATTCTCTTGAACTCATGTTCGTTTATAGACATAAATATAGCATTCTTTCCTTTATTATTATTGCGAGAAACTTGTTTCTCTTCTTGAGTAAACTCACTTAATATTTTCTTAACCCTCTCAATACTTCCTTCAGTGGCTGGTTTAGTAGGATAAAAGTACCCATTTTCAATAATATCCCAGACATCATCTCCCAGAGTTCCTTGAATGAAAGCAATCATTCTTACTTTCCAGTAAGAGAAATTGGTTCCATCAAAGACTGGAGGTCTGGTCAAGTTACCATATCTTTCGTTTTTCTCGTCCATGATTGATTTTGAGAAAACAGTTTCAGAAACTCAGGATCTTTTTGAAAAAGGTTCACCAAAAGCTCTGATACCAATTGAAATAGCGTTGCCAAAGCCGTTTATGAAAATAAACTATTTAAGAAACTCCGAAAGTTTGTTGAAGAAACTCTTTACTTAAATCAAAACAATTTTGAACACAAGATGTGTTAACAAAAAATATGTACGAGATATGGACAAGATTTGATAACAAGTTTTAGTAAACAATTTAAAATGTTTTAAACTCAGCACACATTAGAATGAGATGAGAAGATGTAGAAATATTAATACTCAGGATTTTTAACGTGGTAAAACCTCAACCTTGAGGAAACATCCACGACTCCCTCTACGGAGTAAAACAAAAACAATCACTAAAACAAATATGTGAGTTACAACCTATTTAACTAACATGCACACAAAAACAAATCTATACAAGTTTAGGATTATACCCTCTGGCGTCCTTAACTTTTCTGCAGATCTTGTTTGTTGATGTAGTCCTCTCAGTTTGACAACTCTTCTTTATTTCAGCACTTTACGTCGACTTATGTTCACCAAATCTTATAGCCAACACTTTCAGTGTTTGTAGTGTGAAGATGTTTGTGAATCGTGTTCTAAAACACATGCATGCATACACACACACTTATTAGTTACAGACAATCCTAAAAAATCACATATAAAGTCTATATGCAGTGAGTTTGTTATTTTTCTTTCTTACAAAACCAAGAACCTTTTTGACCTTTCAAAATAACCCAGATTCCACGGAGATCTTGCTTAAGAAATCGGTCAAGACCTTTCTCAATCACTTTTGAAAATATTATGGAGATTGATAACCCTCCAAGTGTGAATCTAACTAGGTCAGGTTAAGTTTTGTAAAAACAGAAATAGAAAAACATCGATTGTTGATTCTGAAGTAAGAAAATGTTTTAACAGAAAACAATCAACAACGAAATTCTCAAGATGAGAAATAAATGCAACTAAGTGTATTATGACATGCAAAACTACAGATGTATGATTTCTATTGAACCAGAAACAAGATCTGAGTCTATGTCTAAGTTGGAAATAAGATTTATGAACACAAGGATTTCAGCAACCCAAGATCTCTCAACCAGAACTCTCATAAACTCAAGAAAACACTAAGGATGGTGTTTATTTGGTTATGGTGTTTTTTTCTGGAGAGGTAAGTAGTTTGGGCTTGAGAAGTATTTGGACGAAGTTAGGGTTTCTAACTTGGGTCTGGTTTCTCTCTCTAACTTCTCTCTTCTCTCTCTATTCTTTTTCTGAGAAAACTCAAAGTGGCAAAAGCTTTCGAAGGCTGAGATGGGAGGCCTTTAAATAGGAAGAGAGGAAGATTCCAGAGCATCGTTCAAAAACAATGGCTGAGATTGAGTCAAGCTCCTTTGACTGCAATCCAAGGGCTCACAACAGGCGGTGGATTAAACCGGCTGTGATTGGCTTAAGGGTTTACACGGGGATTCACTCAAAAGACATGCAGGTCATCGATAAGGGTTGATCCAAGGGCTGATAACAAGCGATGGTATGTCTCTGTAAAGAAACACACCTAGGGCCAATCAGAGAATAGCAAGTGTTGGCCTGAGGACGAATGTAAACGCGCGTCCCAAATTAATTACAAAGCCAACCCTAGAGTCTCTAGCGCTTTCGGTTTCTACCCAGAGTAACTTTAGGCCAATAAACACAACAATACATATTAAGATATTAACCCCAAAACTTTTTAATTCAAGTTTTAATTAAATAAAACCTTGTTTAAAATATGTTTAAAATTCCCAAAAAATTATTAAAAATCAAATTGAGGGATTAGAACACACTCACCACATTAATACACATAAGGGTGCAATATGATATGCAAGAATCAAATTCTAAGTGTGTGAGTGATGGCTATAGTCTTAGGATCATCACAAGATGTATGGAAGAAGAAGCAACCCAATCTCTGAAGCTCTTTGGTTTCTAGGATAGACACTATTTTGTCACTATTTCCAAACTAGATGAGCTCTTATACAGTCTAGACTCAAATGAGTCAAAAGTATAAGGGCTTCATACTTAATATTGTTTCTAAATGTTGTGCATGTTTTGCTGAATTTTCGGAATAAACAAGAATATCGTTAATGAAATGATAACAAATTGATCAAGAAAAGGTCAAAGATTCTATGCATAATATCCATAAAAGATACGGGTGCATTGATTAATCCATAAGACATTATAGTAAATTTGAAATGTCCATAATGAGTTTGAAAAATAGTTTTTGGAATATTTTCTTCTCTGACTCGTAATTGATGGTAACCATATTGTAAATCTATTTTTAAAAAAACCTTTGCTCCACGAAGTTCATCAAATAGATCTCCAATTCAGTATAAAGGATTCTTAATAGTTACTGAGTTCAGTTTACGATAATCTAAAGCTTCCATCATGTTTTTTCACATATAATACAGGATCTCCCCGAGGAGATGAGTTAAGGTAAATAAAACATTTTTCAAGAAAATCATCTAATTGGACACGGAGTTCTCAAAGTTCGAAATGAGCCATTCGATATGAAGGTATCAAAATAGGAAGAGTATTCGAATAAAGATTTATACTAAATTCGATCTCTTGGGAAGGGGGTATTCCTGGTAATTCTTCAGGGAAAACATCTTTGAATTGTTCTAAAATTCTTAGGATTAATGAAGATTTTTGAATTTGAAAAGTTGATGGTTCAGAAGGACTTGATCCTTGAAATATAAAGGAACAGTTTTCTTCATTTCAAAAATAACTTTTCTTTGCATGACAATCAATATAAGCATTTTGTCTTAATAGAACATCCATTTTGATAATCATATCAAAATCTCAATTATCTAAGATTATCAAGTCAAAAAGAGTATACCTAAACCAAGCTGAATTTTACAATCGATATAACCTTGTGTTGGTGTATTGATTTCACCCATAGGTAATTCAATATCCAATATAATAGTTAAATTTATTGGTAGTAATCATAATAATTTATTTAGTCTAAGACTGGTGAAGGAATCTGTTGATCATGCATCAAATAAATTATGTGCAAGAAAGTGATGAAAAATTATCGTACTTTCAATCACATTATGGGAGTTTTGTGTAGGAAATATCGCACAATTCTTTCCACGACTCGGGACTGGTGCAATTTTCTTAGCTGGATTTGGCTTAGGTGGATTTTGGATAACATGGGGAATTTGGATTTCATGATGGATTATCTAACTGATGATGGACATGAAGAGATCTTAATTTAGGACATTGTGGACGGATATGTCCTAATTCTTGACATTCATGACAACGAATCACGGATTGTGTTATGAAGAATCTGGGAATAAGCTTGTCCACTTGAATTGGCATAGGGTTGAGGTCGAGACTAAGGTAAAGTTATAATCACATGACTATTTCTAGTAACGGGTGGGGGGAGAAGATCATACTATGGCGAAAGAATTTTTTTCCACAATTATCGCAATGTCAATAATATAAGAATAATCGTGGATCAGTAAAGGAGTGATATAATTATTAATCCTCGGATGTACTAATCTATCAAACTTCTTGCATTTTGTTATCTCAACATCTACATACTCAATGTCATAACGAGATATCTCGATAAATTAGGATTGATACTGGGCTACAGATAGGTCTTCTTGTTGTAATTTTAAGAAATCTATGGTTCGTTGATTTCATTCGGCTTCTGGAAAATACTTTTTAAAGAATACTTCTTCAAGTTTCTCTCAAGTAAAATTAACAACATTCTGGTTACGTGACACTGCTTGCCACCAAAAATCAGCTTCACCTTTAAACATATAAGCCGCTAAAGTTACTTAGAGATTGGTTGTTATACCCACTCCATTCAGAATTTTCATAGTTTGACGCATCCATTTCTTAGTTTCATTGGCATCGGTATTTCCAAGGAATGATGGAGGTCATTGTGTAAAAAATTCTTTAAGAGTGTTCATCCTACAGATTTCTTCTGAGATTTCCTCTAGAGCAGAGCGAGGGATTTGTTATTATCGAGCTAAGGATGTTAATTTCTGAAGACATCGCATGATTCCTTCAAGGCGGGTCTACTCAGTTTGAGTTCTCGTGGATGGAATTAGAGTACTAACCATCCTAAAACATAATAGAACAATCATAATAATAAATAAGAACATGAAACAAGAATATGTCACAACTTACTATATTATACAAGATAGAGTTCTATGATACATTAGAGTTATATCACATTGCTTTCTCTATATCAGTACTTATGCTACAAAAGTTAATGTTAATCAACCACATAAAGATTAGTAAGACACATTATGTACACTACTTTATTTTTCTATATAACATTCGGAGAGATGAGTTTCTATTACATTTGGATTTTCCTCAGGCGGTAACAGTAGCATCATTTTTTAAAGAGTCAGAAACTGGAATATCAACCTATCTCTGAGGGATCATCATCTGTTGAATCACTCGTATCAGAAGACACGCCAATTATAAGTTCACCATTAGAAGTAGCATATAGGTATATCGTTGGAGTCGGTGGTGCATTGACTAAGGCAAGATTTATGGCTTCCTGGTGTATTACTGGATCATTGACATAATCATCTACTTTACCCATCACTTGCATTTTTCCCAGCACTCGATTAGTCAATACAAGTCGCTTTATATCACTATTAGAACCTACACAGTCCTCATCTATAATGCGAATCATTTCTCTAAGCTTTGAGTTCTTCTTCTCACACTGTATTCTCACAATGGTTCGTTGCTAGAGTATCCACATTAAATAGAAATGAATCCCACGTATCCAAGGTGAAAATGGAATTTCCATATAATAGTAATAAAAAAGAAGTAACAAAAAGATAAAATAACTAACATCTTATAAACTTTTCCTGTACAGAATGCTAACCCAACGATATATTAGATTTAAAACATGTTGTGATACCAACTTGTCAAACCATGCTTTTTGGTATGAATGCACAAGAGAGTATATATAAAGCAATGAATTAATGTCAAAGCGAAATATATAACTTTATTCATGATGAAAATAGTACACATAGTGTATTACCACCGTAGGGGTGAATTACATTTTATTATCAACGTGAACTATAAAGTACAAAATCAAAAAATGTCACTCCTTACTCCCATTTGGCTTAGTCTCCGTCCATATGGTCACTTATGCAAACAGGTGACTGGTCTTTGTCTTTAAAGGGGAAGAGATACAATCCTCTTTCATCTGGTCCATCAGGAGGAAAAAGAAATTACCACGAATATGCCAAGCAGTCTTTACCAATATTGTAGCAAATATTTATATAGATGTGAGGTGGAGTTTATATAGAATTCAATGTTTGTATAGAAAAATTAGAGAATTAAATATGATAATCCCATTGTTATCATTTTATTAAGGGTCACACAAAGAAAATTAAGGCTCTTTGAACTGATAATCCCATACTTAGCAACTCACTAAGGGGTATAGAAATAAATAAGCCATCAGTAAAACCTAATAATAAGTAATCCAAAACCTTTGGATAATAACTAGATCGTTACACAATTAAAGTGGCATTCATACGTATGTAGTAATAAATTCGGCCCTCAACATTGGAGATCATAGGCCAAGTAGAAAAATTACGTGGGTTGACATGACAGTCTACTCCCTATTTATTACTGATGCCTTTTCAAATAAGAATAATGCACAAAAGTGCAGGGTAAACTGAATTATTACAATGAATTGTTATGATATCCGTTATTAGGTGAGAAGGGTTATATTTGATCCGATGATCATAATTAAAACAATAAATTGATATAATAACATATGAGTATTGTAATTTCTACACATACTTGGAATCAAATTTGGCTATCATAGAATGATATTAATTGCAGTTAACAAATACACAAAATTTACTATTAAAGAGGTAAAAAACACCACTTGCTCGGTGTTTCAAATGTCTTATGGATCAAAAGAGGATATTAGGAGGGTCTAGTACTTGATTCTCTATATACAATGTTTGGATGAATAAGTATTTGTTGGAATTGGCTTTAGTTTTGGTCAGTTTATACAAAAATTGTATCTTTTAAAGTTTGAAGGATTTAATTGTAACTAAATTGGGACTTTGAAATCTTGGACTTACGGTCACATTTCAACTTTGGTGCAAAAGATTTTTTGACTTAAAATATTTTAAAGTATTTAGAGACAACGTTTGGGATTCATATTCATAAGCTGAAAAAATTAGGAGGGGTCAAATTGTAATTTGAGATAAATATTTCAAACTTAAAACCTCATTTTTCCATAACTTTGGCTAGGATTGAAAACACACAGTCTTACCTTATACCATTTTGACCAAAAAATAAAATAAATTTATTGGAAAAAATTTCAAAAACTTTGGATTGGCCACACACCCTCACACGCATGGTCAAAGATCTTGGTCAAATATTCAACTTCTCGATTTTTTACTTTAGGGTTTCAAATTTTTTTATCGAAGATATCTCCTTCATTTCTAAACCATTTGAGATGATTTCTAACAAAACTCAACCTAAAATTTCATATGGAATCCAAATATGTAGGTTTTATGGATTGAGATGATATATATAGAGTGAGTTCCATAACTGTGTGTTTTAGCAAAGTTCTTACTTAACATTCGTGGCTTTCAAGAATATGACAAGGATTTTTATGAACATAGTTATGTTTTTTCTATGTTAAGGAGTATTTTTTTTTTATTTCAAGGTTTAAGGTTGACTATATAAAGAGAATTTGAGATTTTGAGTTTTTTGGTTTAGAAAACACATTCAATCGATTAGATCCTATTGTGAAAATTCGTGAGATTTGATCATTGAATTAGGTTCCTATGGTTCTAGTGAAGATATTCATAGATTTAAACATTAGTTATAAGCATTATTTTCAAATTCACCATTAAAGCTCAAGCTTTAATGGTGGAATTTTCATATTTTTTCACTTTGGGCATGTTTTACATGTAAAGTTTCTACTCTCTTTTTTTATGTATTCAAGCATTATAACAACACAAAAAATATTTGGAATTGAAAGAATTAAATGTAATGCATAAAATGACGAGTTATCATTTTTAAGGAAAAATCAATTTTTAAAGTTATTGATGACGTGAGTTCTTATGGTTGAACTCGTGGATTTTTTATAGTGTTAGAATAGAGGAGTTGATTGGTTCAAATGGGAGGCAGATTTGAACCAAATTTAGAGAGTTTCATGGCCTGATAATTGAACCTCACATGTTTGCGTAGTTCAAAGTTGTGCTATTTGACATTAGTTTTTATGTGCAGGCTTAGGTGGATGGGGGGATGTGTGTAATATTAAATAATTAGTTTTTAGTCCTTAGATGATAATGTTTATGCCTATATAGCCTCAAAAGTGTGTTTTTAGTAAAGTTTAGGGGTATTTTTATAATTTTAGAAATTTACAAGGGATGAAATTATAATGTCTAATTAATTGAAGTCTAGAGGGTTAATTTGATATAATGTTCGGGTCTAGGGGTTTAGTATGGGTTAAGTTATGACAGTTTAAAGTTTTTAGGGTCTAATTTATAATTATTAAAACTTTAGGGATCCTTAGTTAATTTGGAAATTTTGTAGGTGTTATGGAGTAGTTTAATCTTTCTTTTAAATATATTTAAATTTATCTATTCTAGGAGGATTAAATTGAGAATTAAGGTCTCATAATCCGGGTGCGGTTATTACAAGTAGACACCCTTTAAAATTCCTCCCTAAAACATTGAGAAGTCTTGGCTAAAAACTCCACTTGCTCTAAAAAACTATCAAGGCCCATAAGGATCCATCATAAACTTTGGAACCAAATTGGGGGCGACATTGGAAGTGGATGCACCATCGTAACCTATTCCTTGCCTCTCGTTAAAACCGAACACAAGATTGAGGAATAACTTTCCAACCTTCTTCGATGTGTCCTCTACAATGACCTTGACCTCTTGGGCACATTCGAGATCTTTTTCGAGTTGTAAAACACGGGCTTCAAGTTTCTCATGAGTCTCCAATGAAGCTTGAAGATATCTCATAAGACCAGCCACTATGCTGGTCCATTAGGTCTTTTCCCTACTAACCACAATCATTTCCTCACACAAAGAAACTTTCAACTTATCGAGTTCTCACTAATGCCTCACACTCTCTCAAAACTTTCAAATCCTTTTTTGAATCTAACACCATAAGAGCTAAATTTGTATTTTTATTTGTGTTTCTTAAAGACTCTTTGTAAAGTTCGGTGTAAGCTTTTTTGAAGGCCACATTCTCCCTCACTTAAATTATCTCCATCACTCTCACTCTCACTCTCTCAAGAAATGTTCACATATTATCGAGGGTATAACGTTTAGAAAAGTCATCACTGGTGTGGGACGTAATATAAGTACTAACTTGACTGGCCATGAAGACATAGAAAATAGGTTTATAAGGTTATTCATCCTCGAAATCCTCCAACTCAACTTCACTATCGCTAAGAGTCGCATTATAGGCATTTTTTCCTTTGCCCCGTCTCTTAAACCTAGTGGGACACTCATGGTCTTTATGTCCTTTCCTAGAGTACTCACCTCTATCTCTCAGTTGATCATTCTAATAAACATTCTTTACCATATTGACATTTTTGTCTTTATAAAAACTTTTATTTTATCTGCAAGAATTTTCTATGTTAAATTTGAGAAATTTTTTGATTTCGGAGTCAAAAAACTTTTCTTTCTTCTTTGTTTGATCTTTTAAAGCGATCCTTTTTTCTTTCTTCATTTGATTTTGGGGGAACATATCAATTTCATAAGTTAGAAGGTCTCCTACGAGTTCCTCTAAATTCTCAAAGAATAAAGGACCGCGACTTTTTGTATAAAACAGGACGAAAGAGATGTCAAAATCTTTTTAACTACCCTCGTCTCAGGAATTCTCTCACCCAGATTAAAACTAGAATTTACAATATCGGATAATCGTGCATAAAATTCATAAAATATTTCAATCTTTAGCATGGTAATGGTCTTAAACTATGTGGTGAGATTTTGAAGCTTAGAAGCTTTCACAATGTTGTTACCCTTGTAAGTGACTCTGAGGATATCCCACGCTTTCTTAGACATGGCATACATCATAATACAATGAAACTTGTCAACCCGAAATTGCACTTAAGCCTCAGGAGTTGAAAAAACTCCATTTAAAATCATCTTTTGTCCAAGTAGTGGCAAGTTTAAGACTTATGACATCCTCATTAGTCACAATGCGTGGTGTCCACCCTCTTTAACAAACAAGCCAAACTCTCTCATCAATTGATTTTAAAACCGACCTCATTCGAGCTTTCCAGTATGCATAGTTAGACCCATAAAAAATAGAAACCCTATTATACACGTAATTTGTATAATCCCAAAATAAATATCAAATAATTAATTAATGTAACCTTCTTTGGTACCAATTTAAGAATGCGAGTTATATGGATTCACTTATATATAGGTTACACACACAAAAGATTCACTTTTAAGTCAAATTTTATCTTGATCAGATTTATATGATCATGAAAGATAAATTCCAAAGCTAAAATGAGAAACCAAACAATCAAACCAATTGGGAAAATAATATAAGGAAAATCCCTTGCACGTAAAACCTTTTTTAACATTGTTTAAGATTGGGCAAACATGACAGACTTACAGATAACTTAGAGCTCCACTAAGTTTAACGTGGTAATGTATCTCAATCTTCAATAGAATACGTCACAATCCAGCATTGTGTAACACCCCATAGATTTTATGTTTAATTTAATTATATTAATTTGGAATCTAAAAAATAATTTTTTTAATAATTAACTATTTTAGTAATTTAATATGGTAGTATCTATTTATGGAAAATAACATTTTAATTGGAATTGGAATTGGATTTCATTTGAGGATGTTAGATATATATATATATATATATATATAAGTTCTCGGCGAATCGGGTCTCCCTAACCGGTTTGGGGTCATGGCGAACTGGTTCGCCCAGTCTGTTGTGTGGCAGTCCGTGTGTTTTTGACGAGTTTGAGTGGGATTAAAACACCTACACTTATTTATATAAATATATTTTGGGCCTAGAATTTTATGAACACCCTACCTTCAAACCTAAGAGCAAAAACCTCCCCTTATTCATCTTCTTCAACCTCCAAACCCTAGTCCCATTTAAATCAAGATTTCATTCCAAGTTTTGAAGACCAAATGCAGATTTTTTCAAGATAGTCCAAGAGAGGAACCTTGTCATATTTTTTGCAAGGAACACATCTTCATAATCATATTTCTTCAAACAAATCACAGGAATGGATACTCTATTCCTTTTCTTTAGTATTATGCGTGTTAAATGTTGCCTAAACAATTAATTGCATGTTTTTCTTAAAACAAATTAGCAACTTAATTAGACAAAGTGGGCATTAATTTTGGTACTTTTTATGAAAAAATTTAATACAAATTAATATTAATAACCCTTGGGTGCGCAGGATGGAGGGTGCTTTGGGGTTTATTTTTATGTAGGTTGCATGTAGAAATAGTGGGGATGATTATTTAATTAAGTGGGGTGTGCATACACTCATAAACTATGTAGTTGTAATAAAAGTGGAATTTTATTGTATATTTCATGATTCCATATGTTGATTAATCTAAAGCGGTTAAATGAAAATAAATGGGGAAAAATGACGACGTTGTTGTTAAGAATTTAAATTAAATTATGATCTTATCAATAAAATGCCATATTGTTTATACTTGGATTGTGTGATTTATTATTATTCATAATCTCTACTGTGGGGACGATGTGTTGTTGGGTATTATGTTATCATCTATATTTTAGGATGCTTACTAGGTATGGGACCAGTGGGTAGGCCTTAGTTACGGTTTACACTTTCTAGGTACGGGACGAGTTAGTGTAGATTTTTATGGATGGTTATTCTGGGGTGGGACTAATTTTGATGTCGTTCCGTCGATTCGTTAGCCTAGGCATGAGACTAGGAAGAGTTTAATGATAGAAATTCATCCTATATAATAGGTTAGGACGTGTTGTGATTTAGAGACCTTTAGGTATGAGACTAAGGGTATTTTGAGGATCTCACATCGATATAAAGAGTGGGGTAAAATAAAATAAAATCATGAAAAAATGAGATATTGATAATTAATGCCTAAAATAATAAAATGGGTATTAAAATCTATTGGCATCGTTAATACATGCAGAACTGACAGTTAAACGGGTTGGTTGGCTATTGCAATGTGATGGTGTGTGGCATCGGAATAAGTGTAGGGTTGACAGTTAAACGGGTCGGCTGGCTGTGATGATGTGTCGTGCATGGAACCTTGTACATAAGTGCAGAGTTGACTATTAAACGGGTCGGTTGGCTTTGGCGAGGGAAATGGGTGTAGTGTAGAATAGTGGGAGTCCCGCACCAAACAAACAAACATGAGATAAATCTTTAGGTGGGATTCCCACGTATGATAGTAATAAAGTTGGAAAAAAATGATAATCTGGCATATTAAATTTAAGTAGTTGGACTTGGAATTTGGGGTAGCTTAGCTTCGTGCTTTAGCTTAGGTTGTTTACTTTACTCTCATCGTTATTAATTATCTTGTTTAATATAAAATATTCTATTATGATATTTATTATGTATAATTCTATTGTCTGGGTTCACGGACCCTAATTGAGGGGAGAAGTGCGTATTCATGCTCGGGGCTCTGACCCTGTGCATTGAGTAACCTTTTTCAGGCATTAGTGCTAGAATAACTGCATAGGAGTATTTGGAGATACATCTTGGAGCTGTAGCTGGAGTTTATTTATTTTATGCTCAGTAGTTTCGCTTAGTTTTCATTCCTTCGTATTTATTATGAGACTCAGTTTATGGAATTGTTGGGCCAATCGGTTCAACAGTTGTTGCGATTTTTATTCAGTTATTTACATTTGGATTATTTCATTTGAGATTAATATTAATTGAGTTAGTTTTATTTCGAAGATTAGCGTGTCGATGGATTCTTATATTGCATAGATGTTCATATTTGTTGGGATAGATCAAATTATTATCTTTTGGAATGAATTTATTATGTCTCATATCTGTCACATGCTAAGAATGGTATTTATTTAGTAATGTCCAACATAGTTTGGCGGCGATGGATGGCCACTCCATTGTCCACATTGTGCGGATTGTTACAAATGGTATCAGAGCATGGTCTTAGATCTCGTAGGTTGTGAGTTCATTTTAGGTTTCGTGTTTCTTATCTTTGATTCTTTTTTATGATTTGTACTCTTAGTCATTTCGAGTTTGACATTATTTTGTTCCTATCTTTTTAGATGGTGAACACTAAGAGAGCTGGAAGTGGGAGAAAGGATTCAAATTCTGGTCCCACGGTTCAGGAGAGGTAGAGGCAGTTTATTTTGAATGCAGAGGAGTTAGCGACTATCATACGTGAGGCCACGACATTTGGTATGGATATGGGGAGACATAGATAGGTGACTTTAGAGGCACAGCAGCAAAGTACACATGTTTTGAATTGGGATAGAGTGAGGACATGCTTACATAAGGGTAATCCTACCACATTTGCAGGGGGATCTGTCCCAATGGTTGCTCACCAGTGGAGGAGATACATGGAGTGAGTATGGTTGAATGAACGGATATGCAAAAATAGATGTTGGCTACATTCAAGCTAACTGGGGATGCACTATAGTGGTGGGAGAGTGTCACCCCATCGGAGGATAGGGATCGATTAAAATATGGAGATTTTCTGATTCGATTCAACAATAAGTATTTTCCTTATGCCATTAGGAGTTCAAAGAAGAGGGAATTTTTGGACTTGGAGCAGGGTGCAAAGTCGGTTCTCAAGTATAAGCAAGAGTTTATAAATTTATCTATGTTTGCACCAGAGGAGGTCAATACAGAGGAGAAGAAGATGGAATGCTTCATCAAGGGGTTGTCAAGGTCTATTATAGAGATGGTGTTAGGGAATCTGATGTACACTACTTAGGCATAAGTTGTGGATGTCGCGATGTTACTTTGGCAGGAGAAGGTAAATTACCAGAAGAAGTTGGGGAAGAGGCGGGAAACAAATGGACAAGGAGGAGAGAATAAGGGTCATAATGACCTGGCATGGAAGAGATAGAGGACAGGTCAAGAGAAGTAAAATAACAATATCCAGAAGGGCCCTCAGGGGTAGGGATAGTAGGGTGAGCAAAAATTCAGGTAGGCAGTCTGGACCTTTTAGGGGTGCATGCTTTTTTTGTGGAGAGGTAAGGCACCAAGCTTCTCAATGTTTTAAGAGGATGGACCAGCAGGGTCAAGGGACGCATGGACAACAAGGCCAAGGGCCTTTACTACCAGTAGCTCTAGGTGTACGGGGAGCACCAGTCGCACCGAAAGTGGTAGGTGTGTAGGGAGCGCCCTCAGCACCGGTCGAAGTGGGTAGGTGCTATTTAGTTCAGCCTTAAGTAGAGCAGGCATCGTAGGATCCAAGACGTGGATAGTAGAGTATCAAGGTACATAATATTTTCATAAATACTTATATATATTTGTAGGTGATATGTATATTGTATTTTTTATCGTGGGATTACGTACGGGTAGGACTAGGTGTATGGGCGCCTAATCGTGGTACTCTTTGGGAAGAGGAATATGTGAGCCTTATTTTATTTTTCTCGTTTACACATCGTTGAATTTTGATGATGAAACTCATGTGCTGGTGGGGAAGTATGTAACACCCCACAGATTTAAATTTTAATTTAGCTACATTAATTTGAAATTCGAAAAAAAAATTAATAATTATTTATTTTAGTAATTAAATATGTTGGTATCCATTTATTGAAAAGTAATTTTTAATCGGAATTAGAATAGGATTTAATTTGAGGAAGTTACATTTATATATATATATATATATATATATATATATATATATATATATATATATATCGTTTCTCCGTGGATCTGATCCCCCGAACTGCTTCTGGGTCACGGTGAACCGATTCGCCCAGTCTGTTCGCCGGCACAAAGGTCGTGCGATCCGTCGAGTTATCATGAATCATCGTAGCAACGGGCAGAGACCACATCGACCTTTTATCTAATAAATTCATCCCTTCCAGAAGTCGGGGTTTGTTGCACGTATTAGCTCTAGAATTACTATGGTTATCCGAGTAGCAGGTACCATAAAAAAAACTGCATGTTTCACTTCTTTTTCGTTAGGACAATGGGGAGGATCAACTCAGACACAAAATCACTCAAAAGTGGAGCTGTGTACTTTGATCCCCCCATACTCCTTATGCGTGCAAGAGCTTTCACACCGACACACCCAAGAACCCACCTCCCACGCCAATAATCCAACGTGTTCTAGATTCCTCTAATATGTCGGGTAAAGCCAATGATTAGAGGCATCGGGGGCGAACCGCCCTCGACCTATTATCAAACTTCAAATAGTTAGGACGGCGTGACTGCTCTGTTGAGCCGTGCCATGAAATTGAGAGCTCCAAGTTTTTGACGAGTTTAAGTGGGATTAATACACCTACACTTATTTATATAAAGATATTTCGGGGATAGATTTTTATGAACACCTCTACCTTAAAACATACCCTTATTCATCTTCTTCAACCTCCGAACCCTAGCCCATTTAAATCAAGATTTCGGTCCAAGTTTTGAAGATGAAAACCAGATTTTTTCAAGATAGTCCAAGAGAGGAACGTTGTCATCTTTTTTGTAAGGAACACATCTTCATAATCATATTTCTTCAAACAAATTGCAGGCATGGATACTCTATTCCTTTCCTTTAGTTACAGAAAGTGAGCATTAATTTTGGTACTATTTTTATGAAAAATTTTAATACGAATTAATATTCGTAACCCTTGGGTGCATAGGATAGAGGGTGGGTCTGGGTTTATTTTTGTGTAGGTTGCATGTAGAAATAGTGGGGATGCTTATTTAATTAAATGGGGCGCGTATACACTCATAACTATGTAGTTGTAATAAAAGTGGAATTTTATCATATATTTCATGATTTCGTATGTTGATTAATCTAAAACGGTTAAATGGAAATAAATGGGTGAAGAATGATGATGTTGCTATTAAGAATTTAAGTTAAATTATGATCTTGGGATTAAAATGCCATATTATTTATACTTGGATTGTGCAATTTATTGTTATTCATAATTGTTATTGCGAGGACAGCGGGTTATTGGGTATTATGTTCTCAGCTATAGTTTAGGATGCTTACTAGGTATGGGACTAGTGGGTAGGCCTTAGTTGCAGTTTACACTTTCTAGGTATGGGACTAGTTAGTGTATATTTTTACGGATGGGTTAATCCGGGATGGGACTAATTTTGATGTCATTCCATCGATTCGTTAGCCTAGGCATGAGATTTGGAAGAGTTTAATGATAGAAATCCATCCTATATAATAGGGTATGGCGTGTTGTGTTTTGGATACATTTAGGTATGGGACTAAGGGTATTTTAAGGATCTCACATCGATATAAAGGGTGGGGTAAAATAAAATAAAATTCATGAGAAATTGAGATATTGATATATTGAGAATTAATGCCAAAAATAATAAAACGGGTATTAAAACCTATTTGCATCATTAATAAGTGTAGAACTGACAGTTAAACGTGTTGGCTGGATATTGCGACGTGTGGATGTGTGGTGTCAGAATAAGTGTAGGGATGACAGTTAAATGAGATGGCTGGTTATGATGACGTGTCATGCATGGAACCTCATACATAAGTGTAGGGTTAACAGTTAAAAGGGTCAGTTGGCTTTGGTGAGGGGAATGGGTGTGGTGTATGAAACCGAGAGTCCGACACCAAACAAACAAACATGAGATAAAGCTTTAGGTGGGATTCCCATGTATGATAGTAATAAAGTTGGAAAAATAATGATAACCTGGCATATTAAATTTAAGTTGTTGGACTTGGACTTTGGGGTAGCTTAGCTTCGTGCTTTAGCTTAGGTTGTTTATTTTACTCGCATCGTTATTAGTTATCTCGTTTAATTTAAAATGTTCTATTGTGATATTTATTATGTATAATGCTATTGTATGGCTTTACAGATCCTAATTGAAGGGAGTAATGTGTATTCATTCTCGGGGCTTTGACCATGTGCGTTGACTAACCTCTTTCAGGTATTAGTGTTGGAGTAGCTACATAGGAGCATTTGGAGACATATTTTGGAGGTGCAGTTTGAGTTTATTTATTTTATGCTTAGTAGTTTCGTTTAGTTTTCATTCCTTCGTATTAATTATGTGACTCATTTTATTGAATTGGTGGTCCAATTGATTCCATAGTTGTTACGGTTTTTATTTAGATATTTACACTTGGAGTATTTCATTTAAGATTAATATTTATTTGAGTTGGTTTTATTTCAAAGATTATCATGGTGATGGATTCTTATATTACATGGATGTTCATATTTGGTTGGACAAATCAAATTATTATCTTGTGGAATGAATTTTATTATGTCTCATATCTGTCACATGTTAAGAACGGTAATTATTTAGTAGCACCCGACGTAGTTTGGCGGCGATGGATGGCCACCTCATTGTCTAGATTGCATGGGATGTTACACATTGAGCACAGGAAATAGATCTTGCCTCCGTATCCATCGACTAGCCTCATGAAATGGACCTCCTTTCTTGTTCAGCAGTAGAGATCAATCTCCACAAATTAGCAGTAGAGAAGCACTCTACAAAGGTTTGAATGTATATGCGTATCTTAAGTTTGACTAAACTCGACAAACCATTCTTGTCAATATGATTTGGAAAACCCAAAGTGTTTTTGCAAAACAAAATTCGTGATAATTTTGGGACGGGTATGCAAAAGCATTTTTCATAAAAATTTCTAAGGAAATTGGTCCACGAGAGTACTTTTATAGAAAACACAAAATTCAAGGCGGCGAACATCGTTCAAAAGAAAATGGGGTTTTGTTCGAATGAAATCAAGGCTTTGTTCAAATGATCCTAATACTCATTTGAATGAACTAGCATTCTCATTCAAACAACCTTCCAACAGGTAACTCTCTGCTAGGCAGAGAAATCTCGTTTGAAACTCATTAGATGTTCGTTCCAACGAACTCATATTTTTGTTCTAAAAAATGAAACTTCGTTCTAATGAGAACCAATTCACGTTCTAACGAGACACGAATGTCGTTCCAATGAGAAAAAATAAAAATATATTTTAAAAAATCTTTTTATGAAAACTCCTCAAATAAATTTTAAACACATCCCTGGATAATACGTATAATTCTAAATCAAGTTATTCGTATACCTCATTGAAAGTATCATGACGATTCAACGCGTGCGGTCTTCAAAATGTTGCTTGGTCACTAACTTGTCTTCAATGAACATGGGAAGTATATAGGCATATGGCTTGTACGATTGGTAATGGGATATGCCAAAATAAATAAAAGATAAGAAATCATAAAAACTTGTTCTTACAAAATAAAAAGAAGAAGAAAACCAATAGAAGTATACAACATAATTTTAAGTACTAAAATTATACACTGACACCTTTAAGACACTAGAAAATCTCCTTTTCAAAAATACATCTGTGGCCATCCCCGATCCTCGCAACGGGAGGGATGAAGACGAGGGAGTGTCTTCGTATCGAGAGGATATTGGTCCCGCACATCCCTCTCGAGAGCGCTTCGATCGGCATCGGTGATGAGGTGACAAATGTAGAGAGATGGAGTCGCCAGTCTATTTTACTCAAAATAGGCAAAAGAAAATGGACCTATCCCGAAGGCTAGCATCCAAAGGCATACTGATACATACGAAACCGAAATGATTCGAAAAGGATCCGGAGACTAAGTTACAAAATGGGAAGGTGTTAGGCACCCATTCCCCCCTTGCGATCTCTCATGGATTGTTACTATATTACTTTATTTCCCCATGACATGTGTGCATGTGTATATGTAGTGGAGATAGGAATCATTGACTTTTATCATGGAAGATATAAAGTGAGTCATCCGTAGGAATGTTCCTAAAAAATAATATTAGAAAATAGGATTTATGCGATTATCCTAGCGTTGATCGTTATAATGGAACGATAATGCATACGGAATAATACGCCACCAAGAACAAATATATATATATGTAAAAATATAGATTTTAGGATAATTAAGTTAAAGATATTGAAAAATAGAAAATGGAAAAAAGTAGGAATAGGACTCGAGTCTCGGGTTTTACCCCGAGATGCCTACGTAGCCTATAGAGGCATCAAAGTCCACGTAGTTTGTATGCAAAACGAGGGGTGGGATTTATCCCATAAATCCAGTCGGGGACTTCTATTATGTGTGTGTGTAAAAAAAAGTGTTTTAGTTGTGAGAAAAGTGTGAGAAAACAAAGAGAATTCTCGTTTGGAATTTATGAGCAAACCCTCTTTTTCTTTTTATTTTTGGATTTTATTTATATGAAAATAATAGATGTGCAATAATAATAAATAAAAAGTATATTAGGATATGTGAGAGAGAATAAAAGTGATAAGTAATGAAACAAATTAATGCGAATTTAGGAGAATTTGAAAGGAGAGTTGAGAAAGTTGGACCTTCTTGAAGATCTTGAGCCGAATCTTGGATATTGGAGACCGGCCCTTGCATTTGGACGATGATGAAGGGTGGTTAATTCACCACGTTTGATGAAAAGGATTTGGATGTGGAAATCACGCTGACTTTGAGAGGGGTTTTCTGAGCTCGCTGAGAGTGATGGGTTTCAGATCTCGTGTCCCTTTACAATGAGGTCAGGCCCTCCTTTTTATAGGCCCAGGGCATTGCCAATTGTGAGGGCTTAAGTTCAGATGACCAATTATGTGGGTCGAAGCCAATTCTGAGGGCTTAAGTTGAGATGACCAATTCTACTGGTCGAAGCCAATTCTGAGGGCTTAAGTTAAGATGACGAATTCTACGGGTCGAAGCCAATTCTGAGGGCTTAATCCAATTCTGAGGGCTTAAGTTGAGATGACCAATTCTGAGGGCTTAGGTTGAGATGACCAATTCTGCGGGTCGAAACCAATTCTAAGGGCTTAGGTTGAGATGACCAATTATGCGAGTTGAAGCCAATTCTGAGGGCTTAAGTTGAGATGACCAATTCTGCGAGTCGAAGCCAATTCTAAGGGCTTAAGTTAAGATGACCAATTCTGTGGGTCGAAGCCAATTCTGAGGGCTTAAGTTGAGATGACCAATTATGCTGGTCGAAGCCAATTTTGAGGGCTTAAGTTGAGATGACCAATTCTACGGGTCGAAGCCAATTCTGAGGGCTTAAGTTGAGGTGACCTCGAGGAACTCTGCTGGGGAAATTACCTCGTGACTTTGATTTGAGTTGGGGAGGTGATTGCTGGGGAAATCCTCATATCTTTTAGAGACTTTGTGGGGTAATAGACAATCCGATGCTATAAATTTCACTAGGTAAGTGATTAGGTGGTCCAAGGTTCAAACGTATTGCTCGAAGAAATTTGAGACCTTAGGATATGATCCTAAAGTTTGGGGATGACTTAGGGGCCCTCCGGGGACGTTTCTGGGAGGAAATTTACTTGGATTCTGAGAATATCACTAGGAAAATACGGGTTTCTATTAAGGGAGTGCGGAATTTTTTTTGGTGAAAATGTTCTATATCCCCCTGGGATTTTTAGGAATTTTTTAGGGTTTTCTTGTATTTTTTTGGGAGTTTCTGTACGAAAGTTTAAGGGGGTGCCAGTCGGCATGGTGTAGAGGGTGCCAGTTGGCAGTGGCACGGACTTTTGGACTACCTCGAGAAGGTAAACGGTTAGTGTCGATCGGTAGGTGGGGGTGCAATGCCGATTGGCATGACCCTTGGCTTCCTATAAAAAGGGGGAGGGTTCCCCTCATTTTTCACAGCTTCTTTCCTTCTCTCTTTCTGTGATTTTCTTCTGTGAATTGTTCTAGCATTCCGCAATCTAAAAAATGGCCACTTTTGTGAGCACTATGGTACACAGGGAGTGGTTAGTGGTTGACGACTGGGCGAATGTGGAGTGAAGGGCCAGGGCGCCTCTTGCTTTAGGGAGTGAGAACTCTTTTGATGCATTTGAGCCAGTGGCGGACGAGTGGACTTTAGTGTGGGAGCCGTCGCATCATCGTTCTTTTAGGGTGGTGAACCTTGGTGGTTATGTAAGTAAAAAAATGACTTTGGGCATTCTTTTTTTTCAGTGATTTCCTTTTTTCTTGGATTTTGACAAGGTTTTTACTTTGACAGTCTAATGTTTCTTTGTCGACCATGCGTGCTCGCGGGATGACGGGGCTTAAGGATGTCTGGGAGCACCTTCCACCTGTGATGCATTGGATGGTCTCATCAGCAGGCTTTGGTAGGTTGGCGTCTGTGCTGAATAAGATGCCTCGTTCGACGGTGATTTTATGTTCTCTGGGGGAGAGGTGGTAGGACACTACCCACACCTTCCATTTTGGCTTCGGGGAGATGACTGTGAATCCCATAGATGTTCAGTAGCTACTGGGGATGGATTGTGATGGAGAGAAAATATAGGTGGATCGTTCTTTGCGGGTGAGGCCAGAGGCGGTGCGGGCAACGCTCGGTGATGTGGGGAGGATAGTATCTGGGGACTCTATTCGTTTGTCCCTGATGAAGGATGTTTTACTGAGTAGAATGATTGATGTGGAGGATGGGCTGCAGGTGAGGCATATGGCCCGGTTGTTTATTTTGCTGGTGCTGGGGGGATTTCTGGTGGCGTCGAGCGGCGACGTTGTCCACTTATGGTTTTTACCATACTTGAGGATGTTTTCGACCATCCTTCTCTATAATTGGGGAGCCTGAGTTTGGCAACCCTTTATTTTTTTCTGGATGCATTCAGTCTGTGTTGCCGGCAGTCTTTCACTGGAGCCACGTATCTTCTTGAGGTATTCTTTAATTTGCGCATTTTTCTTTCATGCATTCGCATTTTCCTTGTGCGTCTCTTTTTTTATTACGGACTCTTTTCTTTGGCAGACGTGGCTCTATGAGGTGATTAGGTGTAATACTCAGCTGATTTATCTAAAGGATGAGACTGTTGGGGACTTTTTTCGGTTATATCGGTGGCGGAAGGCCAACCGACAGTCAAGGAAGTCTCTTTCTCTAGAGGCGGTACGTCAGGTCTTGAATGGCCTGACCAATGATAGGGTAAGACTTTTCCTTTATTCAGTCTAAGACCCTTGTGTTATCTAATTCCATATTTCCTTATATCTTTCTGGGAATTTTTCAGGTGACTTTTTACCCTTGGGGGACGGTCGTTCAGGACACGGGGTTGACTGGAGTGAATGCACAGATGAGGCATTTGCTGGCGCATGAGTTTGGACACTCTTGGTATCTTAGGGAGAGGGTGGTTCGAAAGATTTCTGAGGAGGAGGTGGTGGTTTCGCCTGCGAGTCCCCCTATGTCTACGAGGAAGGAACGACTGCTACCAGAGGATGCGAGGATCATGGCGATGATTGGCAAGTCCTATCTGATGTACACCGATACGAATGTGCCGTATGATTATATAGACTTCGTGATGAGCTGGATAATGTCACTTAGCATATATGATGCACTTCCATTCCCTCCTGCGGGTTCGAGTCATCCAGTAGGGTCCTCCCACAGCGATGTCGGTCCATCAACATCTGCGACAGTGATGACTTCGGATGTCCCCTTTATGATGTTGCGTACCCCTTCATACAACATTCGTCAGGCTGATGGAGGGATGGTGCCTATGTTTTATCATCCTCATGCGTTGGTACCCTCTTCAGCCTTTTGTGAGGGTTTTCAAGTATAAAAAGGGGTAGGGGTAGAGTTTTTTCATCACACCTTCACATCCTGAATTTCTTATTCTGTGAGATGGATCTCCCTGGTAGTGTTAAGTTTTCCAACTACACCAAGATTTTGGAGGCGATGTGCTCTTATAACATCGAATTCGATGCTTTCAACATATGTCGAGTCTCTTTATGGCATAATCGGCCCATAGAATGGAACATGACGATGGTGGCGGTACAATTTTGGTACCCCAAAGACCATGTATTCCACATTGGCTTGGAAGAAGTCTATCCGACTTATGAGGAATTTTATGCCATGTTGGGAGTAAATCCTATTGTGGGGGATGCTATGCCTGAGTTTTCTCGATCTCCCCGATAGTTATTGGTTGGTATTCTCCACGTTTCACCCTCAGCGGGTAGATCCTTGGCTACTGGAGGAATGATTTCTCTTACGGCGGTGCTGCAGTCTATGGATTTGCAGGAGGTTGGTGATGCTGAATATGCCAGAGCCATCGTTCTGGTCCTGGTTTCGAAATTTCTTCCAGTGACTGGGGAACTGCTAATGGACCCATAACTTATAGCTATTACTTCATGGATGTCCTACCGTCGCAAACCTGTGGCGGTGATACTGGCGAAGACTTTGAATGGCCTGGATGCTTGGCAAAAAGGACGTTCTGAATTTTTAAGGGGTTGCCCTGTGATGTTGTTCATGTGGTTGTCTGAAAGACTTGGCCTAGTGACTCTTCTGGAATGCCCTTTATCGATTGTACCCAACTTCTTTTCGCACCATTTCATCGGCGTTGGCCTGGATATTGAGAGCTGGGAGAACTGGTTTGTGGAGCATGGGGCTTTAAATCTGCACTAGTCAGTGCCTTGGTGGGGACAGTTGCTACCTATTTTAGAGCTGGTGGAATACCCATATATCCAGCTAGTTGGTCTCAGATAGTCTTTTTATTTCCCTTGGTGCCTTCCGCACCAATTTGGTTGGGAGCAGGTCGTACCACCTTGGACACTAAATTTCTTCTGGTATAAGATCTGACAGAGCATTTGTGCATGTGGCTTGGCTCTTTGTGGGAGAGTCGGCGTCCTTCGACCCGTCCTTCTCAGTCTGTTGGGATAGTTTGGCACATCCCTAGTGATTATATGAAGTGGTTTTGGAGAAGAGTAGTCAACAAGATGTTGGTAGTGGAGACCGGAAAAAGGTGTCTTGCCTTATCTGATACCATGGAGGGAGGTGTGGTAGTTTTTCCGAGGTTTGTTCGATATTATCGGTCCATGGAGCGTCTGTGGCACTCCACTTAGGCAGGGGAAGCTTGGGGACCCCAGTATGTAGATGATGATAGAGAGGGATCCTATGGTAGCTGTGGGTAGGACTCTTGGGGAGTTTGTTTTGTAACGGGGAATAAATTTGAGAATTTAATTGGCTTTCTAGGAAGGTAGGGGGAAGGGAGTTATACGTTCCTTTTCTTATGTAATTGTACTATAATTTCTTATTAGTGAAATAAATAAGTTTTGATCATCCAACGGTGCCTTTTGATGACTTTTGTATTTTTGAATTATCTATACCGATCGCTAAGGCATGCATAATCCTTTTGTTCAAGTATATGTTAGAATGAACTGTCGTTCTAGGAGATAAGAAAAGAATAGTTTTTTGTGAAAAAGAAAAGGTCGGGCTCATGTAAGATGTATGAGCTCCCTACGTACCTCTGGGGGTTTTTGAAATTTTTTAATTTTTTTGAGAATGATTTTTGCAGAGGATTTGACCCACGTAGTCCTGGGTAGAGGGAAATGGGGATTTTTTTTTTCTTTAGAATAGAAGGGAGATGAGAAGAGTCGTAGCCTTTCGATATTTTGGACTAGGGGTCAAATTTCTTGAGACGATCCAGGTTGACTGGATGAGCCATTTCTTCTCCATCTAGGTCGGTGAGCATGGAGGCACGACTGGACAAGATCTTCTTGGAAATGTATGGGCCGCTCCAATTGGGCTTGAATTTCCTTCTCGGGTCCCAGATGGTCTATACTATTTCTTTGAGTGCTAAATCCCCTTATCGAACGCCGTGGTATTTGACTCTCTTATTGAATGAACACGTTATTCGGTGATGGTACCCTTGTATGTAATACAGCACTTTCAGTCTCCTCTCATCCAAGAGTGATAGCTCGTCAAGGTGGCTTTGATGCCAGTCCTCCTCATTGACTTGGCTTTCTAACACGACACGAAGTGAAGGGATTTCTAGCTCCATAGGTAGTACTGCTTCCATGCCGTAGACTAGAGAGTAAGGGGTAGCCCCAGTAGAGGTTCGGATTGAGGTTTGGTAGTCCCAGAGGGCGTAAGGGATTTGGTCGGCCCAATCTCAATAGCTTTTGGTCATCCTACTGATGATGGTTTTGAGGTTTTTATTGGTGGCTTCGACTGCACCGTTGGTCTGAGGTTAGTATGGAGAAGATTTATGTCTCTGGATCCCATACTCGTTTACCACTTTTGCGACTTCTGCCTCGAAGTACAACCCGTTATCTGACACTAGCTCGTGCAGGACCCCATATCGGTAGATGATGTTCTTCTTGATGAATTTGGCCACTTTCTTGGTGTTGAAAACTTTATATGACTCGACTTCCACCCATTTGGTGAAGTAATCAATGGCAACTATAATGAACTCATGCCCGTTGGAAGCCTTTGGTGTGACCTTCCCTATGATGTCGATGCCCCAGGTGGAGAATGTATAGGGAGAAGTCATGTTGTACAATTCTCATGGAAGCAAGTGTTGAAGGTTGGAAAACTGTTGGCATTTGAGGCATCTTCGGATATAGGTGGTGCAATCATGGATCACGGTGGTCCAGTAGTAGCCTTGTCGGATGATCTTTTTGCCAAGCATGTGACCCTTCATGTGGATCCCACATTCCTCGCTGTGGATTTTATGCATTATATCTTTAATGTCATCCCCTGCGATGCAGTGTAGATGGGTTCCATCGTAGTTTCTCTAAAACATTACTTTATAACAGATGATGTATTAGGCAGCCGATCTTCGGAAGGTTGCTCGGTCTTTCTTATTGGAACCCTTGGGATACCTACCATGCTTGAGAAGGTGCTAGATATCATAATACCAACAACTGGATAGCTCGTGGTCTTCTTTGGTGATGAGATCAATGTGGTAGTAATGGGTTGGTTTATCTTGCTTTTGAACTAGGAAGGGGGGCATTGTTATTACTTCAGGCATGTCCACCATGGAGTCTAGGGTAACAATGGCATCGGCTAGGTTATTTTTTGCTCGAGGTAGATAATGGAAGGTGATGTCTTGGAATTGGGAGGCTAGTTCTTCTAAGTGGGCATGGAAGGGTTGGAGTTTCTCATCCTTGACTTTCCATTTTCTGAGCACTTGACCAATGATGAGGGCAGAATCCCCTTAGACATCTAGGCATTGATTTCCTTTCTTGAGTTGAGGCCTACCGTACACGCCTCATATTCAGTCATGTTGTTGGTGTAGGGGAAATCCCACTTGATGGCGATAGGAGTGTGGGAGTCATCTGGGGCAATTAGAAGTATCCCAATTACATATCCCTTTTTATTGGCAGCGCCATCGAAGAACATTTTCCATCGGAGGTTGTCTTGAGCGGCGCAGAGGATGTTTTCATCTAGGAATTTGGAGATCCAGTTGTTAGCTTCTTCCATGGGGTAGTTAGTGAGGTAGTCATAGATGGATCTTCCTTTTATGGATATTTGTGTGACGTACACGATATCAAACTCAGCTAAGAGCATCAATCATCAGGCCATTCAGTTGGATAAGGTTGGTTTCTCAAGAAGATACTTGATGGGGTCCATTCGGGATACAAGTTTAATGGAGAAGGCGAGCATGTAGTGTCGCAACTTTTGGGTGACCCAAACAAGCGCGACGCATGATTTTTTAAAAGTAGTGTAGTTGACTTCGTACCTAACAAATTTATGACTGGCGTAATAGATGGCTCTTTCTTTGCATGAATCTTTAAGGTATTGGGGTAGCAAAGCCCCAGTTGTAGTGTCAGTTATGGTTAGGTATAGGAGCAAGCGGAGACCGGCCTGTGGTGGCATGAGTATCGGAGGTTGGGTCAGATATTGTTTGATTCGATTAAAAGCTTCTTGGCAGGCCTCGTTCCAAACCTTGGTTGAATCCTTTCGGAGGAGTTTGAAAATAGATTCACAGATGGAGGTTAGTTGGTTGATGAACCGACTGATGTATTGTAATTTCTTAATAAAACCTCAGACTTCTTTCTCCGTTCGTGGAGATGGAATCTCAAGTATGGCTTTTATCTTGGAAGGATTTGCTTCTATCCCTTTCTCACTGACCATGAATCCCAAGAGTTTTCCCTTTGTAACGTCGAAGACACATTTCTGTGGATCGAGTCTCATCTGATATCGTCGCATTCGTTCGAAAAACTTTCGAAGAGCGGGAACATGACCTTCTCTAGTTTTGGATTTGATGATTATATCATCCATATAGACCTCAACTTCTTTATGAATCAGATCATGAAAGATGATCATGGAAGCCCTCTGGTAGGTAGCCCCAGCATTCTTGAAACCAAATGGCATAACAATGTAGCAAAAGGTTCCCCATGGTGTGATGAATGCGGTTTTTTCTTTGTGATCTATGGGCATTTTGATTTGGTTTTATCCGGAAAACCCATCGATGAATGACTTGAGAGCATGACTGGTTGTGTTGTCCACAATCATTTTGATATTGGGTAAAGGATAATTATCCTTTGGAGAGGCTTTGTTCAAGTCCCGATAGTCTACACACATCTGAACTTTCCCTCCTGATTTCGATACAGGCACTATATTGGCTACCCATGTGGGATATTCGATCACACGAATGAAGCCCACGTTCAGCTATTTGACCACCTCTTCTTTGACTTTGAGCAACCATTCGGTGCGGGGCTTTCTCAACCTTTGTTTAACCTTCTTTTAATCTGGAAGAGTGGGGAACTCATGTTGAGCTATATCAGGATCAATGTCGGGAATATCGTCATAGGAGCATGCGAAGACATCCACGAATTCCTTCAATAATTCTTTGAGTTATGCGCACTCATGCTGATCGAGGATAGCCCCTATCCTAATCTCGCACAGTTGTCTACTAAAACCAAGGTTAAAAATAAGAGTTTCTTCTTCATTAACATGAACGCGATTATGTTATTTGTTATTAACCTTATTTAGATCAGTTAAGAATTATTCATTTGCAAAATCATCAACATCAAAAGTTTGATTAGAATCTAAACAATTAATGTAAGGCATAACAAGATACTCAAAATTTTCATTTATTTCATTGATAGGAAAAACAACATTGACAACCTCATCAAAGGAGGTCTCAATTACATTTGAGCAAGGATAGACAACAAAATAAGAAATGTAATAGTGGGATTTCAACAGGTAGAACTGGTGCAGCATGCCAGTTGAGGAGAGGTGTATCAGCAGCTTTAATCAGGTGGGATGGATCCAGTGATGTAGTGCTTGAATGAACCATGTAGAGTGTCATCCCCAGTGTTTGTAAGTTGAACGAGTCCTTGGAGTCACTTTCCTCAGTCTCTTCGATATCTTTGATGAGTTGTTGTACATGGTGTTGGGAACTTTCGGCCCATGGGTAGCTGTCTTGGAAAAATATCTCCATTCCAGGCTTTATTTTCTTATCTGTATGGTCATACCATTGTTCTGGGAAGCCACAAAAGGGGAAGTCTTCACCCTCTTTGATGAATTGTCCATTTAAGGAGTCACCTAGGATACTCTGGATGCAGTCTAATCTTCTCTTTGGTCGAGACTGGCAGATCATTCTGAGCTCTTATTCTGATGGTTGATACCCTAAACCATAAGGAGGGAAAGCCTTTTTCAACACAATGGGCTCAAGTATCCCATGCTGTCTTTGTCCTATCCCCAGTCCGGGCATGAAGTGCATGTTTCTGAACATCTGAATTACATTGACATTGCCATGAGGGTCGTATTTCGAATAAACCCTTTCTTTGAAATCGTCCCCTATCGGGAGTAGAAGTGGTTCAACTCAGAATCCTGATAGGAGCATATCATTTGACCCGTGCTGTATCTCAAGGATTGGATTGCTGGTGCTTGCACCCTCGACATTGTCATCGTCGCCCAAAATGGTGATGACTCATCCATCGGCGAAGAATTTGAATTTCTGATGGAGCGAGGAAGACGCACCCTTGATACTGTGGATCCAAGGTCGCCCGAGCAACAGGTTGAAACAAGCTGGGATGTCAATAACTTGGAATTCAACGATAGGGTTTATAGGGCCATCCCCTATTACAAGTTTTATGGATCCCATCACTTCTCGACGAGTATTATCATAGCCACGTACAACAGCGGAGGTTGGAGCGAGGTCACTTTCCTTCTGTCCTAAGCATTTGAAGGTTCTTAATGGGAAGACATTCAAGGCGGATCCGTTATCGACAAGAGAGAGAGGTACGATCTTCCCCATAACTTCGACGGAGATATTGAGTGCATGATCATGGTTTGTCCCAATTCTAGGGATTTCTTCTTCGAAAAAGGATAGCATTCGGGTAGAGGTTAAGGATCCGAATAAATTTACCGCCTCTTCTGGTATGGTAGAAGGAGAAATTATGGGTCTACTTAGCAATTTGATGAAAGCATTTCTATGTAGCTGGGAAGACATGAAAAGACCCCATAGAGTTATATTATCTTCAGTTTTCTTCAGTTAATCAAGGATCTTACTTTCCTCGAGGGTCATCTCTAGCATAGGAAGGTTTTCAACGTCCTTCCCTTTGTCATTGACTGGTAGTGAGCTTGGGATCTGGTAATGCCTCCCTGATCTGGTCACGTGATTTATTGAATAAGGGAAGAACATGAACCCTATTGCCTCTTCGATCTTGAGTTATTCTACCATGTTTATTTCTCTGAGGAGTTCTTCAAATGATATCATCCCACACATGTCGTCTACCAGGCTAGTTTTCTCTGAAGCTTCCCCTTTATTTGAATCTTTGAATTCTCCCCCCCATCCGGTGGAAACAATTCCGTCTTTCCATGTAAAGTCAATGCATTCCATAACTTCAATGGCTTCTTCATATAGGTCTTCCCATTCTATGGGGATAAGTAATGGTGAAGGGACCAGGCGTCCTCGTAGCTTTAGAGTGTCAAGTAACTCGGTCATACTGCAAATATCATTGGTTTGGTTGAATGATTGTGCCATGATCTGGACAACGTCATCTAGGTTGACATCATCGATTGGTACCACCCAACTGTCTGACTCTCAGGCCCATTTTCGTGCTTCTAAGAACAGTGTGCTTAACCTTTGGTAATCAATGATCATCTGTAAGGGAAATTTTAGCCCGAAATCTAGGAGTTGGTTTAACACTTCTGATAATTCCATACTTCCATTTATGGAACGGGTACGGACAGCGATGCATGCTCTGGTAAAGAGTGATAGTGCCTGATCAGCGAGGCTAACAGGGTGTAGGAGGAAATATGGGCAAGTTTGGAGAGGTTTGGTATAGTATATGGGTAGAATTTGAGTTGAGGGATCAAAGTCTGGGCTCTCTTCTAAGAAGATGGCATTGGCGTGATTTGGGAATGGATTGTGAATAGTGTTTGCCTTAGGGTTGGATGGTGGGGCGATAGTACCCCGATCAATTAGAGCTTGGTTTATGTTTCAGAGGTGAAAGCATTGGTCGGTGGTATGGCCAACAGTTCGGTGAAAGGCGCAATGGTCATCTGCCTTGAAGTTTCTTGGAACTAGATTTGGCAATGGACGGGGATACAAGGGTTTGATAAGTTTTCGTCTTAATAAGGCTTGATAAACTTTGGAGAGGGGAGCATGGAGTTCGGTGTATTCCTTTTGGACTGGGATAGGGCATCTTTTTGGTTCCCACGAAATGGTTTGTTGAGAGATATTGTTCATGGTTGAGACTGCAGCACTAGCAGGTTGGTCATATTTTCTGGATACTTTCTTTGGTTTAACTTTTGTTTTAGCAAGACCCTCCTCGATTTCTACTCCTTCTTCTCTGAGAGATCGGAAGTGGGGATAATATTGTCCTCCTATTGTTACTCGGACATGGGGAAAGAAGTTATTTTTCACTATGTTGAATTGTTCTTCCTCGGATGGCCGATTGGTCATGGTGGCTGCCTTTTCCCTCTATCGGTCTATGAAGTTACTGACTGATTCCCTAGAGTTTTATTTGAGTATCTCTAAATCACGGCAGGTGAATTCTTAGGCTACATCCTCCCAGCTATGGATTCTGGACTCCTCGAGAGACAAAAAACATCAGAGGGCGCTATCCTTCAAAGTTTGATGAAATAATTGGGCCATCACTTCTTTATAAAACCCTAGGAGAGTCATAGAACGGTGATAACTGGGAAGATGAACAATTGGGGGTCCACTTCCTCTGAATTTCTCGATATTTGGCATCTTGAACTTCTCGAGTAACCTTGCCTTAGGATAAGGAGACATGTGGGAGTAGTCCATGTAATTCCCAGAGATTCTGACTTGGTCGAACTTCTTAGTTAGCATCTTGAGATCTTCTTTGACTTTGTTCAACTCTTCCTCTTTTGGATTAATGATCATAGGCAAGTTAGCCCCAGGCTGGGCAAGGTTTGGTATAGGAAGCTGGGCAGGCGGCGGCTCATTAGCAGGAGGGGCACATTGAGCGTGATGATAATCTTCGGGAACCCAGATAGGCTTGGGTGGACCCATATCACGAGGGAATAGGGCCTTAGGATCTTGAGGAATAGGAACCTGGTTTTGTTGCATCTCGGATCTCAGTCTGAAGGTTGTCAATCTTGGACACGAGATGAGATAAAACTGTCGTCAGATCTAGAACCACAATTATTACTTGATCTATGTTCTCCATGGGAAGTGAATGGATACCAGACTCAAAAGAAGTAGCAGGGGAACGGACGGAACTCCGAGATGATTTGACTGAAGATCGAAGCCAATAAGGAGCCAGGCCAAGGGCATGCGATCGACCTGAGAAGGCGTAAGATGGGATTTATTTTTGACAAAAAAAAGGATGAAAATATTTTTGACATTTTTTCTTTTTGAGATTGAAAGGAGTAATGTTTTTGGATTTTTGATAAAGAAAGGAGAAATGTTTTTTTTGGATTTTTGATAAAGAAGGAAGAAATATTTTTAGGAGACGGGTCTCAGCATGATTATTATAATTATGTTATCACTTGTATTAAATTCTCCTAAATGTAAAATGAAATGCCGGACGGGACCCGGGCCTGGAAAAGTTGGGTTTGTAACATATGCAAAGCTATGGTCGGACTTGTAACCAGGCTCACGGGGAGGGTCCCATTTTAAAAATGCGTAAAAATTTTGGCAGCAGGCTGACTCAGAATTTTGGCAGAGTTTTGGGTCGAAACCGGCACTCTAATATATGTGTCCTAGGCTGGACACCTATATGTGGGTATGTAGTTGGTTGGGTGAATTGAAAAGGGTTCCCCCTTTTGCGTGGCTTCCACAATATACGTCTTGCCTTTGAGGGAAATCGGTACGTGTGGACAAGCCATTTGATATACCTGAGTGTACGTGAATTTCCTCACTATATACCTCGTGGGGACGGTATGTACGAGAGAGAATTCAATATGCTCGGAGTACATGAAGGAGTTCCTTGTGATATACCTCTCGTCATGACTTCGGTCAAGCGGTACAATGCGGGGGAACCATTCGATATACGTCGAAGGTACTTGGCCAATAAAAGGTGAGAGTCATATCTCTTAGGCTAACTGCGCCCTGCCGGACCCGCGCCCATCACGAAGTGACCCTCCAGTTACCGAACAAAATTTGGTCAATCACAATGCTCTTTCGGTGATGTCGCGTGAATCATACATGATTCTCTTATTAGTATCTTATGATGAGAGTATCTTTCTTGATTATGCCAAATGGGGAGCAAAGTACAAGTGCAAATGGTATACCAAGTATGGATGGGTGATGCTTGCAACATGTGGATATATGTGATCTCAGGTGCATATGGTGTGAAGAGTACATGGAGTCCTCTACAAATGTGTGAATAGAAGCATAAGCATGAGGTACACATGAATAGTTAAGGGGGCATGAAAAATAAGGGAAAATATAAGCAAATATAACACCCATGTAAATAGATTCTAGCCCACAAAATGAAAAATCCTCAGTGGAGTCGCCACTGTGGCCATCCCCGATCCTCGCGATGGGAGGGATGAAGAAGAGGGGGTGTCTTCATGTCGAGAGGATCTTGGTCCCGCGCATCCCTCTCGGGAGCGCTTCGACCGGCATCGATGATGAGGTGAAAAATGTAGGGAGATGGAGTCACCGGTCTATTTTACTCAAAACAGACAAAAGAAAAGGGAGCCATCCCGAAGGACAGCATCCAAAGGCATACTGATACATACGAAACCAAAATGATTCGAAAAGGGTTTGGAGGCTAAGTTAGGAAATGGGAAGGTGTTAAGCACCCATTCCGCCCTTGCGGTCTCTCATGGATTGTTGTTATATTCCTTTATTTCCCCGTGACATGTGTGCATGTGTATATATAGTGGAGATAGGAATCATTGACTTGTATCATGGAAGAGATAAAACGAGTCATCCGTAGGAATGTTTCTAAACAATAATATTATAAAATAGGATTTATGCGATTATCCTAGCATTGATCGTTATAATGGAACGATAACGCATACAGAATAATACGCCACTAAGAACAAAATATCTATATGTAAACATAAAGATTTTAGGAGAACTAAGTTAAAGAATATAGAAAAATAAAAAATGGAGAAAATTAAGAATAGGACTCGAGTCTCGAGTTTTACCCCGAGACTCCTATGTAGCCTATAGAGGCATCAAAGTCCACGTAGTTCGTATGAAAAATGAGGGGTGGGATCTATCCCATAAATCCAACTGGTGACTTCTCTTATATGTGTTTGTGTAAAAAAAAGTGTTTTAGTTGTGAGAAAAGTGTGAGAAAAGAATGAGAATTCCCGTTTGGAATTTATGAGCAAACCCTTTTTTTCTTGTTTTTTTGGGTTTTATATATATGAAAATAAGAGATGTGCAATAATACTAAATAAAAATTATATTAGGATATGTGAGAGAGAATAAAAGTGCTAAGTAATGAAACAAATTAATGCGAATTTAGGATAATTTAGGATAATTTGAAGGGAGAGTTGAGAAAGTTGGACCTTCTTGAAGATCTTGAGTTGAATGTTGGATGTTGGAGAGCAGCCCTTGCACTTGGACGATGATGAAGGGTGGCTAGTTCACCAAGTTTGATGAAAAGGATGATGAAAATTGAAGGTTGGAAAAGGATTTGGATGTGGAAATCACGATGACTTCGAGAGAAGTTTTCTGAGCTCGCTGAGAGTGATGGGTTTCAGATCTTGTGTCCCTTTGCAATGAGGTCAGGACCTCCTTTTTATAGGCCCAGGGCACTGTCGATTGGAATAGTCCTGGTCCTGCCAATCGGCAAGTGTGTTTAGGCACACTGTCGATAGGTAGGGTTTATAACATGTCGTTTGGCAGTCTCTTTCAGGTTCCTTCGAAAAATCGGTCGTAGAGCGCAAACTGTTAATCCGAATTGTGTACGGGGTGAACCGTTGGAAAGATACTTCAGATATCTTCAAAATTATTTGGACTTCTCTCGGGTCTGGGAGTTGACTTTGGGTCAAATGTGTCTCGAAAGCATTCATCGATCCTTTGGATGAGGAATTATCGAACGCAAACGGAACGTTCATCAGTATGGTAAGCCAGAATCGCACACGGGGCGGACCGATGGAAATGTTAGGAGATTTACTTAGACATTCCAAAGAGTTTTACTCAATTTGGTAAGTTGACTTTGGTCAATCGAGTCCTGGAAGCATACGGTGACGTTTCAAAGTAAAACGGATCGTATGTCAGAATTGGGCTCGTAGCGGACCGTAAGAAAGGGGTTTCAGTGACTTTGAAGATTCATTCAGTCTCAGTCAAGATGAAGAGTTGAATTTGGTCAAACAGAGCCGAAAAGTGTGCGGTGGCCTCCTGGTCATGTTTCAGGGGGAAACGGGTCGTTCGTCCACACCGTAAGTCAGAATTAAGCACGAGATGGACCGTTGGAAAGGGGTTTTAGTGCCCTTTGGAAATTCATTCATTCTCGATCAAGATAAAGAGTTTGAATTTTTGTCAAATAGAACCTGGGAGTTCCCGATGGCCTCTAGGTCAGTATCCGGGGTATGAATTAGGTTTGTAGCGATAAGGGGACGTTCTAGGGAGCTACGGAAAGGTTAGGGGTGCTAGAATGGGGTGTCTACAACATATTTTGAAATCATCACCCTAATACTTTAGGTTCTTGCATTAATACCCAAATGTATAAACTTCGATGCATTTCGTAAATATATTCACGATGTAGTATTATCACATCTCATGTTTTAAGGGAGATGGGATAGGATTTTAAATGAGATAAGTTATCATATCCCATGTTTTGTGTTGGATGGGATAGGATTTCAATTATGATAAGTTACCCAAGTAACCCTCTAATCCCACTAGGTGTGGGATAAAACCATTCCACTTAGGAGGTGTGATTGTTTTATCCCATTGAGACCCTTTATAGAAGCATGATAGGTAGTCTCCTTTACTAGATCGCTAGTTGTCCTGACATTACCTTTAGCGTTGGAATTTGTGCACTGTTGATGTCTAAATTTGGATTATTTATCTTAGCCTTAGTTATCCAAATATATAACCACAGATAATAATAATAATAATAATAATAATAATAATAATAATAATAATAATAATAATAATAATAATAATAATAATAATAATAATAATAATAATAATAATAATAATAATAATAATAATAATAATAATAATAATAACAACAACAATAACAATAATAATAATAATAATAATAATAATAATAATAATAATAATAATAATAATAATAATAATAATAATAATAATAATAATAATAATAATAATAATAATAATAATAATAATAATAATAATAATAATAATAATAATAATAAGGAGACACTAGAGATTTTTTACGTAGTTCAGCTTAATAATGGAGCCTACATCCACGGAGCATTTCTACTATTGGTTTGTGTTCCAATCTCGTGTTTACAATTTTAGGGCATAGCACAAAGTGTATCAGTTTTTGTCCCCCACCCAGCTGGGGATTATATCATATTTATAGTTATTAGAAGCTCAAGAGATGGAATGCCTTTATATATTCAATCATTTACACCTTTACACATTAATATGTAGTTGGATGTTATCCATGTGCATGTGCATGGTGATTGTTGGATATCCCACATGTCTTTTTATTTTCATGATGGTTCATATTCCTGGTTGTGGTCGACCAATAGGCCGACCAAGGACCTCTAGACTCGACCAGGTACACCTATTTTAGAAAACAAAAATAAATATGTGGACAGATGTCAGTAGCTCATTAATCCATGTATCTTGATAAATTTAGGCTATAAAAAAATTCCCCAATACTTCATACTTGAAGGTGTATTGAAAGAATGGAGTATTCATCCAAAATTTGCTTGGCACTTTAAAAAGGTGGCGATCGGTGGACGACCTCCAAGACTAGTAATTTTTCCCTTAGGCATACTAAGAAGGGGGCAGTTTTGAAAATAACTTGAAAAATAACGAACCATCGAAGGGTATGTTAGTCTTTTGTCATTGGGGGATTTGCGATGCCATAGAAATCCCAAAAGTGGGAACATTTAATCACTCTAAATCCCATATTTCAAGAGTCATTTTTGTTCTTATAAAAAAGGCTTGCTTCTCCTTCCATTTTGTCTTACTTATGCAACTTTGAACTATTTCTTCAATTGTAACGTTTTTGTTTTGCTGCTAGAGGATTTTCGTCTTGTGGTTCTATTGTAAGAACCTTCTTCCTTTAGTCCCTTTTTACTTTTTGAGTTGTTGAGATGGTTTATATAGTAGATGAGAGTTATTTGGAAGACTTTAGAGAAAAAATAAAGATCCCAGATTGGGTGATTACAGAGATAGTTTATGTCCCTTGAGATTTATGTGCTTTGAGTGAGGGTCATTGGTTGCCAACAATTTTTATAGATGAATGTGGCATTACTTTCTTGCCAAATAATTTTTTTCTTGAGTTTTTCCAATACTTTAATGTGGTCCCTACTAAGGTGGCACCAAATACTTGGGGAGTAGTTAATAGAGTTGACTGCCTTAATGATATACATGGGACCCACATAAAAATAACTGGAATCATGTATTGCCATAGCTAGGGGGAACACTGGTGACAACATTTATTACTTGAAGACCAGAAATTCCAACAGAGCTCTGGTGGTGAATTTACCTTACTCCAATAAGGATTATAGGGAGTACGGGATTGTAGTTAAAAACTAGAAGTATGCTCCTGTAAGGAAAAAGTTCCAATCCAGTCAATTTGTAGTATTGGCTTAATTTCGAACAAAACAATTTGAGTAATAGGACGTGATTGAAGAGTTGAATACGTAGCGGCCTAGATTTAAAAGCTTCATCATTGCCGATTTCAAGTGTGAAGTTTAGCGTCCTCCACATCGTTTCATTTTCCAAGATCTCCAAAAGGTATGAATGCACCATTATAATTTTAAGTAGCTTGGAAAATATTTTTGAGTGTTTTATATTTAAAGTTTAAGTTGAAAATGAGTTTTTATTTTTTAAAGAAAAATAAAATTATTTCTGCATTTTTGTTCGAACGAAACTAGGATCTCGTTTGAACGAGATGCCCGGGTAATTCGAACGACATTTCTGACGAGATTATTTTTTTTTAATATTCTATTTTTTTGTTCAATATTTATCGTTCGAACGACCTAAAAATGTTATTCGAACAAAATTTCGGCGGGAACAGTTTTTTTTACAGTTCTTTTCCCACTATCTTTTTACCTGATAAAATAAGTGGGGGAAGAATTTTTTTGGCAAAACTTTTTCCTTATCTTAGAGAGTTTTTGAAAGCTTAATTCTTACAAGAAAAGGTTCCCTTGGTGTTTGTTAAAAATGTTTTAACTTTAGAACCAAACCAAGTGTTTTTTACACACAATATTTGTTTGTGTTTAAAGCCAAGTTCCCATTATATCTTTGCTTGGAGAGTGTCTAGCACCGGTTTTTCTTTTCTACCCATAAAAATGATAGTTTGGATTTTTCTCTACCCCAAAAAGGAGAAAATTATGAGGCTGCTTTCTCAGATGGTGAAAGGCACCATGTGTGGTTGACGGTTGCTATGCCTCCATTGGTGGACTCCAAGATTCCGGTGGACTCTAGAGCTGTCTACAAGGAAGTGGTTGAAGAGGGAAGGAAGCTTCGGGGATTGAAGGAGTCAAGTCGAGTATTGTAAGTCTTATTGTCATTGTCTTTGTAAACATACCGTACCTAGTGGATTTGTTAGGCAGGGTCGTTCGAGGTTTTTCCCATTTGGGATTTCCTCGTACATCACCGCGTAGTGTGATATTGTTTACTTTATCTTACAACAATAACCTTACATGCATGCTTAGGTAAATCAAGATAAAATTGGGAATAATCACACTTTAGTTTATTTTAGGTGTTGATTCAAGTTTGGGTATGTTTTAGTTTAAAATTAATTCAACTCCAGAATTTAATTTGATAAAATTTGGTTTGGCCTATATTGAAAATTGAATTAAATTCTTTCTTAAATGAAATATCAAATATTTAAGTGAAATTCAAAAATGGTTGTGTAGTTTAATTTCACTTTTAGTTTAATTTAATTTTAATTTGGTTAAATTAAAATTTGAATTTTTAAGTGTTAAAATTTGAAATGAAATTCTAGTTTAAAAGTTTGTGTATGTTGAACCATACCATTCCTCATTTGAAAATTTGGTAATTTAATTTTAAAAGTTGGGGGCATTTGCCTAATCAAGTGGTATCATAGCTAGGAGAGTTAAGTTATTGCATTAAGGTCATTTTAGTTTTTTTTTAAAATGGAAAATATGCCTTTTTCAAAATTCTCTATATTTGATGGTCCACGCATGCTTGCACATGATCCCTCTCATGTTATATCTTATGGGTGATTTCTTACATGTTTGCATACACTATCTTTTGTGCTATATGTTCTATATGCTTGCTAGTTGTCTATGCGTTCGTCATTTTCTAGTCCCTACTTCATTAAATATGCTTTGCTAGAATTATGACATATTTATCTTTTGAATTTTATCTTCTACATTTTTGGGTATTAAATGAAAAATACAAAAATATTTTTGTTTGTCTTTTGAGTTAATTTTTGTGTTAGGTTAAAAATTTTGAAAAACTTAAAAAGATTTTTTTTGTGTGTATATATTTGAGTTTTACACACCTTTTGTGGCATATAGTTGTGTTTGAATTCTATCGTTCCGCTTCCATGTGGCTAGAACATTTGGTTGTGTATTTCAACTCTTAAATTGTTCTTTATCATGGTTACATGAAGTAGTTTGGATTTGAATTGCTAAAAGGATTTTTGTTTTTATACCTCTTTTGCACACAAGCATGGGCTCTTTAAATTTTAACTTCACATGAATATTTGAGCTAAGTGAGATGTTCTCCTACCAATTTAGTCATCTACATGGTTTGTGACTATTGAGGATTTGTGCATGTTATTCCATTGCACGTGAGTTTTATGTGTGAAAAGAAATATATTATATATGAAAGTGCACGGTGAAGGGATACGAAAGGAACAATCACCCTTTGCGATTAAGCCACCGTTTATAATGGACCTAATTGAAATATGTGGTCCAAAGGCCTAAAAGAAAAATATGGCATTAAAAGAAAAATATAGCCAAGGCCTAGTTGTTTAGATTGATATTTTCATTCAAAGGAAAAGAAAAGAATAATATTATATTTGAGGGAGTTTGGATGGAATATCAACGGTTTTACACAATGTTTGTGTATCCTAGTTACGCTATTTTGTTATGACTCTATTGGTTTGAAGAATAATCAATATGATAGGCTTATATGAATTGTGCTTGTTTTGTTCTTTAAGTTCAATCTTTTATCACATGAGGCTTTATATATGTTTGATAAAGTTTGAAATCAAATGGAACTCCTTGAACATGTTTAAGTGATTGGGTCATAATTTAATTGTTGCTAGTTCACACCCCTTCACTTCCATTTCCATATGACACATTTATGCCATAGGAGTGTGGAAAGCTCATTTTATTTTGTGTTGTAACATTTTTGGCATTTATATCTATATACATGTGCTTGTACTTTTTTAATATATGATATTTTGTTTGTTTTGAGTCTTTGCCTTTCTAGTTTGTCCATATATGCTTTGAATTCAAAAATGGTATTTATATTGTTGCAAATTTTTGGTTTAATATCCCATACTTAGTTCAATACATTTAAGTGGTATCTTTGTATTATTGCCTCATAGTTGGTATCCTTTTTTATTATTGTTGATTGGTTGCTTTTTATTGTTTCCATATGCCTTATTGTTCCTGGGTATACACCATTGCATGTTTATCTTATTTCTTCTTAATTCATATCCCTTGTTTAGACTTTAGGGGAAGAAATTGTATTTGTTTTAAATAGAGGGAGAAGTAAGTTAGTTTATAATTCTTTAACCTTTGTCTATCCATGAACAAAAAAGGGGAGAGATGGTATCTAAACCTTAATTTTAGGGAGATTTACCTTAGGGGGAGTCACGGTCTATCTAGGTAGATCATTGTTAGATAAAGGGGAGAACTAATTAAGGGGGAGAATTTATTGCATTTATACTTTCATATTCCCTATACGTTTAATGGTTTGTTTAAGCATGCAGGAAATATCTTTTTAGAGGCATTACTTAAAGCGGCAAAGCTTCTAAGAGTAGAGTCAAGTGTCTGTATTTTTATTTTTTTACGGTGGGATGTTGTGTCTAGATGTGCTTGATGACCCTTAGGATTTTTCTTTTTTTTTGTCCCGGAATAGCCAAAGGGGGAGATTTGTAAGGATAAATTTCCAATCGAGTCAATTTGTTGTATTGGCTTAATTTCGAACAAAACAATTTAAGTCATAGGACGTGTTTGAAGAGTTGAAGACGTAGCAGCCCAGATTTGAAAGCTTCATCATTGTCGATTATAAGTTCCATGTTTAGCGTCATCAGCATTATTTCATTCTCCAAGATCTCCAAAAGGTATGAATGCACTATTACATATATAGAGAGGATCTTGGAAAATATTTTTGGGTGTTTTGTATTAAAAATTTAAATTGAAAATCATTTTTTATTTTTTAAAGAAAAATAAAATTGTTTCTATATTTTCGTTCGAACGAAACTGGGATCTCGTTTGAACGAGATGCCTAGGTCATTCGAACGACGTTTCTGACGAGATTATTTTTTTTAATATTCTATTTTTTTGTTTGATATTATCGTTCGAACGACCTAAAAATATTATTCGAACGACATTTCAGCGGGAACAATTTTTTTTACAGTTCTTTTCCCATTATCTTTTTACCTGATAAAATAAGTGCAGGAAGAATTTTTTTGGCAGAACTTTTTCCTTCTCTTAGAGAGTTTTCGAGAGCTTAATTATTGCAAGAGAAGGTTCCCTTAGTGTTTGTTAAAACTGTTTTAGCTTTAGAATAAAACCAAGTGTTTTTTACACACAATATTTTTTTGTGTTTAAATCCAAGTTCCCATTTATATATATCTTTGCTTGGAGAGTGTTTGGCACCGATTTTTCTTCTCTTCCCATAAAGAAGACAGTTTGGGTTTTTCTCTACCCCAAAAAGGAGAAAATTTTGTTGAGGCATTCTCATATGGTGAAAGGCACCATATGTGGTTGACGGTTGTTGTGCCTCCATTGGTGGACTCCAAGATTCTGGTGGACTCCGAAGTTATCTACAAGATAGAGGTTGAAGAACGAAGGAAGAGTCGGGGCTTGAAGGAGTTGAGTCGAGTGTTGTAAGTTTCCTTGTCGTTGTCTTTGTAAACATACCGTACCTAGTGGATTTGTTAGGCAGGGTCGTCTGAGGTTTTTTCCATTTAGGTTTTCCTTGTACATCGCGGCGTAGTGTGATATTGTTTACTTTATCTTGCAAAAATAACCTTAGATGCATGCTTAGGTAAATCAAGATAAAATTGGGAATGATCACACTTTAGTTTATTTTAGGCACTAATTCAAGTTTGGGTATGTTTAAGTTTAAAATTTATTCAAGTCCAGAATTTAATTTGATAAAATTTGGTTTGGCCTATGTTGAACATTGAATTAAATTCTTGCTTCATTGAAATATCAAATATTTAAGTGAAATTCAAAAATGGTTGTGTAGTTTAATTTCACTTTTAATTTTAATTTGTAGAACTTAAAATTTGAATTTTTAAGTGTTAAAATTTGAAAAGAAATTTTAGTTTATAAGTTTATGTATGTTGAACCATCTTATTCCACATTTGAAAATTTGGTAATGTGAGTTTAAAAGTTGGGGCCATTTGCTCCATTAGCTCCTCTTTGTGAGAGTGCAAGATACACTGGTCCAAGATGCCCTTAGGAAGGGCGAGGCATAGGTCGGCACTTTAATCACTTCACATATTTTCTTTGTATTTGCTTTTTATTCATTGGTTTCCTGATCCCTATCTTTATGTTTGGATTATGCAGAGAGCAGGAAAAGTAGGGGTGTTCAAAAAATCGATTGGACAAATGAATCAACCCAGATCGAACCAAAACTCCCTATTTTTATTGGGGGAGTTTCATCGATCCGATACAGATTTATTTATTGGCAAACCGGTCTAGCCAGTCCAGTCCTCAGTGCGTCTCATTAAATAACCGGTCTAGACCGACCCAGACCAGTTACATATTAATATATATTTAATTAAATTTATACATAAAAAATAACACTCAAATTAAAGAAGGATAAGTTTTTCAATTTGAAAAATGAAAAAAAACCCTAATACTAACACTAGTACACTACACACACAGCTCACACACTCAAGATCTAGGATTAAGTTCTCTTATCTCTCTAGACCATATGTTTTCTGTTCTAAGGTAATGAGATGGCGGATCTTGACTAAGGGTCTGGCATAAAGAATACAGCCCATAGCAGTGGTCCTAAGAAGAAGTGTATCAGGCAATGGGGTAGGTTTGAGATGCACAGTGGAAGGAAACCACTCCCGATCAAACCAAAAGGGTTGGAAAACCCATCGCAGACTAGTGCCGGCCAAACCACGACACCAGATATTAGCACGCTCGATCTGATATGAAGCAAGAAAAACCTCCATTGTTTACCATTGGCCAGCTCAGAAGATAGTAAGACCATGTATTATCCCTTCTTTGTATACTCATGCTGTTAATTATTGTTTTTTTATCCAGTGATTTATATACATAAGTTTGATAATGATTTATGAGCACCCCTAAATTTGTATACTCTGCTTTGTACACTCATGGTAATTATCTTTGCTTTGTGTACTTATGTTGTTAATTTCTTGCTTTGTATACTCATGGTAAGACCAGGTATTATCTCTTCTTTGTATACTCTTCTTTGTACACAGGTTGGACATTTTTTCAAGGTTATTTTAATTTTTTAAATGATTATTTTAATAAGATTAGGACCAACAAGTTAGACCGGACCGACCCTATAAAAAATCAGACCAACTAGGCCCGAAAGACCGGTACAATCGGTCCGATCTTGGTCCCTTTTTTAACTTAAAGTATATTTGGTCTATTCAATAAAGAATAGGAGAAAAATATCCTCACTCGGCTTCTATTCTTCTTGAATAAGAAAGCTCAATCACCTCTTTTATAGCTCAGCCTACATAGTATATCCCAGTAGCCTCCATAGATTCGAAAGAGCCGACCTTTTCCTCATATGTTATTGCCTCCAATTCCCTTTTATAAGAAAAATATGATACTGCCCTTGTGGGAATCTCCTCCTATTTTTAATCCTTACATTTATCTACTATTCTATCCCCCACTTCTTCTCTAGACAAGATGGTTAAGAGTAAGATCACAAACCTGATCGATAGAGTTATGTATCCTCCTATCGATAAGAATAAGGATGTTAGTGAAGGAGACTCCAAATGACCAGTAGTGGTGATGACTGAGGATATGAAGAATATGGAGCCTCGGTACAATAGTTTGAGAAGATGTCCTACCAACCAACATGAATTAGTGAAAAATACTCAGGTCAACTAGGCCTTTATTGATGTTGCTTCTATGGAAGTAAACTCTGGTTTAGCCACGTCTTTGATCAATTCTAGAGTTCTACCTATTGATAGGTTGGCAACTGCTCCTTTGTCTAGGGAAATATTATTAGAGAGAGACAACTTTAATTTGTCTTTGGTATATTTCCCAGTTTATGGCTATGTATATGTGGTCGGTATTTCTTGCTTTCATACTTTACTGATTAGCTATGTTCTAAAACTTGTAGTTTCCAGTTAATTATGACCAAATTTTGATTAGGGGTGACCAACTTAGAGAATCATTAACAGATGTGGAAGTTTCCTTCAAAGGTTTGAAGGATTCCTTGGATGCCAGCTAAAAACCCCATATGAAGGATAAAGAGAAGTGGAATGGCATGTTGAACACTGCCAAGAAGGATGCCGAGAAAATTGTTACAGATGCTGTTAAGGACACTGCTGAGGTAGAGAGTAAGTATCAGAGCTTGAAGGCCTCTGTGAAGAAGGGGAAGATGATGTGTATACCCGTGGCTTGGATAAGGCTTTTGCTAATGTTGCCCTGCAAATTAACTACTTGAAAAAAACCTCCTTCAAGGAGGGTTGGGACGCTGCGCTCAAGCAGGTCAGCATTGTTACCGACTTAGATCTCTTTTAGCAGTTTAACCCCGAATGCCCTCCTATTATTGATGAGGATGTGGGAGATGAGGAGGGTCCTGGTGAATTTTCTATGATACTTGAGAGTTCGGTGGTGGATGCTCGATCGGTAGCAAAAATGACCTAACATAAGGAGAAGGTGTAAACACCTTGGGGTTTTTCTTGTAACTGTATTTTTTATTTTGCCTTGTAATGTTTCGTTTGGCTTCTCTGTAACACTAAACAATTATTATTTTAATTTACTCATTCACAGTTTTAATAAGATCGTACGTTATTTTTCTTTCATAATGTTTATGTTCGCTGAAATTTCTTCTTGAGTTTTATACTCATATTTTGATTTTTAGTCTAAATCTAGGAGATATGTGATTGCAGCAACCAAAAGTGATCTTTATATGATAAGTGATCAGTTATTTGGGGAAGGTCTTGAAGATCTGGAAGAAGAGTTAGATGAATTGTTTGTCTTGGATACCTCCAACCAAGTCAAAGAGACATATGTTCATCTGTATAGACTGTTTGATTAAGTTATGACGACCAATGCTTCTTATTATGATATGATTCTTATAATGAAAGAGGACCCTAAAGCATTCCTTGCAAGTCTGCATTCTGATTATAAAGAAAAATAAGCTCAGCTTAGCAGCGATGCAGGTTTTGACAAGAAACTGTAGGATATCTCTTCTTCTTTCAACATGAAATAATTTGTAATAAAGTCTGAGTTGACCAGTGCTCGGGAGATCGCTAGTTTGACTAAACAAGAAAAAAATTGTTGAGGGGTGAACTAGAAGGCCTAAAGAAGTCAATGGTAGGTGTCGGTCAGAATGAAGGTGTATCATTTTTGTAATAGGAGAATTCTAGAATGTTAGAGGAGATTAAAAACTAGAAGAAGTCCAAAAGTGGTCATTCGTCAAGGCATGTAGTAATTGCTCGACCAATTATTGAGGAAGAAAGGACAAAAAAACTACGGACGACCAGGCCACTGTGATCAAGAATTAATCTGCCAGTAATAAGAAGTTAAATGAGAATGTTGATCGTCTTACCTTTACTATACCAAAACTACCCACTTGTCAAGGTCTAAAACCATGACAAGTTTGGGGGTGATAAATAAATTTGTCACGGACTTGTCCCAAAGACCATGATAAGTTCCATAATTGTCACAAACTTTGATCGTGATAAGATCATAACAAACCAGACTTGTCATGGTCAAATTCCGTGACAAATAAAAAAATTGTTATAGACTTTAATCGCGATAAGTTTTTTGTCACGATCAAAGTCCGTGAGCCACTGCGACTGCCCAGCAGTATATTTATACCTGTTATAGAAAATTTTAACATGTCCAAACAGCATATATATCCATAACCAAAACCAAATCAACATTTTAATATCTATAACATAAACCAAACCAACATTTAAATATCCATAACCAAATCAAAAAAATACAAATAATATCTAATATCCAAATAAAATAAATACAAATATTGTCATAGTCCGGGGTCTACAATAGATTGGATAAGGAAGGAAGGCCACATAACAAATTCATTGATACACCCATCAATTCTCCGTATGCCACATTGTTCTTTCAACCAAAAAGGTGAATTCTCCTTTTTTGGCTAAAATATGCATGACGAGTACCTTTGCCTTAATGTCTTGCAAGGGGCGTCCATGAACCACCATACCTGGGAGGGTGCCTGGGTCCCTCAACCCCCTCGCTATCGGCTCCCCACTAATTACATCAATTAAAAGCATGCTCAACTAACAGATTATAGACATAGGTCATTCGACGGGGTTAAATCCTAAATGGATCATATAAGGGTGATGAGTCTATGCGTATCGGTGATGAAGCAGTGATGTCCTCGTCTACCTACTTCCCCTTCCTCTTACCCTTTTCCCTTATCAGAGGTACCCTCATGGGATTTGGGCCCCCTTTGATGCTTTATGAAATTGTACATATCTAGGACCATCGTCTCCAATCTTGGTAGCTTATCATCATGGGTTTCCACCTTATGAGATAACTCGGTGTTGTTTGTCTCCATCCGAATGATCCTCGACTTCCACACCCAAGAACTCACCCCCTAGTACTCCCCTTACAATCCATCTCGAGCACTTAGAAGAGTGCGTCCGTAGCCAAAGATTCTTTGTCGGCATCAGACTTCTTTTCATGCACTTCCTTAAGCTTTGCCTCAAACGATAAAAAGTACACAATTAGTTAATTAAGTTAATAAAAAATTATAACGTAAATAAAAAATAAACAATTATAACTTACAATTGTGGTTGCGATGCACGGGGGCACCTCCTTATCCTTTCCCTTCTTCGTCCAAATTGCCACATATGACCTACCCCCAGGGCCACTCCCCGTTTCCTAAAATAAAATAATGCAGAATAGTTAAGCAATGCAAAGTAATGCTAAATTAGAATAACATAAAACTAAAATTAAGGAAAAATAAAAACTTACCAATATGTGCTCCACCTTGGCGTAAGACATTCGCCCAGAGTAGTGCATGTCCACCTTTTTTACCCAGTTTTACCTCCTCAATTGACGAAATGCCAATTTCCACTCATCGATCTCGTCGTCCTCAAATTACTGCCAATGAGATCGTCTCCTTGGACGGGACAGTGTCACACACTCTCAGAATAAACTCCAGGGTCTTCCTAAAGTACCGTGCCCGCATGTTTTTCTTCCACATCTTATATTTTTCCCTCAAATCTTCCAACGTGGACTCGTTGACATGTGGGGGCAGGTCGAATTGATCCTGTCAAACAAATACAAAGCAAAAAGAAAGTAGGTGTTATTTGTATTTAAATATAGATATAAATATAAATACACTACTTGCAATGCCCCCAGATGGCTATCTTGAGTTCATTTGGCATGGCCCTCAAATTAGTAGACCCCGAGCCGATGATCGCATTCAGCAACTCCAAGGATCTAGCCGTTAATGTTGTCTTGTTCTCAACAATGGATCCCAATTTTCCTCATTTTTGGGTCCTAGTAGCCGAGGATCCCTTGTCGCCTCCGCTACTACGCTGCCCTGATGAAGACATTTTCTATAAAAATTATTAGTAGTAGTACAAACATGTATATGAGAAAATGATCAAATCCAAATGAATTAGATGGAAATCAAAATTAACACATTCACTAACCATAAAACCAATTTTGATTCAAATCTGATAATAATAAAGCACCAGAAGAATACAGGTTAATGACATTATAAATTTAAATATTGTTTCAATATTGGGTCATGTCATGGACTTTGACTTAATGATTAAGAATTAAATCTAAATATTACAAGCATAAAACTAATCGAGTACAAATGAATTAAAAGCATTAAATTGTCGTCCGATAATAATAAAGCACTAGAATAATACACCCACTGGTCATTACAAATAATTGGAATACTTATTACAAATATGGTCATTACAAATCATTGGAATACTTATTACAAATCTAAAAATAATTTCAAATCCGGTTTATCATAAAAAATGGATTGATATTCGGTAGGAGGAGCCAAGTAATCCACACTACTGTTTAGACGCTTTGGCACATGTAGGATTATTGACCACATTTCGTTGTTGATACACTCTAAGTATAACACTTGCTTGACCTTTTGAAAAGTACAAATAAATAGCTCATCGCTCATGTTTTCATTGCTCTTCAACTTTGACAAGTCAACCATGATCAAATTGGTGCCAGGGTCAACTTTACAAGTATTTTTATCCTCAAATCTTAGCCAATCACAATATAACACAACCTCTTTGAAGCATTTTTCAATAAGTTCGCATGTGTTATAATTATTAACGTAGATACATGAGTATAGATACACTTATACTTATTAATGTAAATACAGTTACACGAGTTACAATTGCAATTGTATCAACATTAATATGTGTAATTGGGAAATTTAAGGGATTTATTAACTAATGCCCCTAAATAATACCTATGGAGGAAATTTCTTTTAAAATATGACCTACTTGGAAAATTGTATTTTAATGGGATCAATTAAGGAATGTGTTATGAAAACATAGGCCTAACAATGTGGGTTTAGCAACACAAATCCACCCAAAATCCACCTGGAAACAAATCGTAGTTACACAACAATATTCTCGATTTCTTTTTTAATTTCACATTTACACAATAATATGGCCAATTTCATATTTATACGTAATTGTAATTTCAATTTCATAATTACACAACAAATGTAGTCTAAAGTAGGTATATCGTAGTTACACAACAATATGCCCAATTTCAATTTTAATTGCACATTTACACCACAATATGCCCAATTTCAGATTTATACCCCATTTCAATTCCGTAATTACACAACGAAAGGGATATAAACCACACACACAATTAATCTAACACACACACGCGCATATATATACACACACACACATATAAAGGGGGGGAGAGAGAGAGAGAGTAGTCGAGAAAAAAATAGGAAAAGATAACGGGGAAAAAAAGAACGCTTAGGGTTTTTTCTTTATAAACTTATCACGGACATGTCAATGTCTTTGACCCTGAAAATATTATAAATTTTTCATGATCAAAGACTGTGACAAGTTCGTGACAAACCCTTGTCACAGTATTGTCACGATCTTTGATCATGATAAAAAAAATGCGTGTTTTTTTAATCATAATCAAAGACGGCGACAAGGTTAGCTAGGTTAAGGGTGGGAATTTAGCCTTTTTGTTGTAGTGCTTTCAGTTTCACAAGCAACCGCGAACCATTTGGATGAACGATTATAACGAAGCCTTAGCACACATGGGTGATGAACTGGAGCAGTTTAAGAGAGAATGGTATAAATGTGGCTGACTAAATTCTCTGACAGTATTGAAGGTACCATAAAAAGATACTATGTGGCATTGGTATGACCATGATTATTTGGATCAACCTACTCCTCCTTTTAAATTGGACACCAAGTAGATTCCTATTGATCTATACCCATAAGTTTGGTTAGGGAATATCTGGGTGAATATGTCCTTCATAGAGAAGACACGATTGTTCGACCTCTACATTTGTTGGACAAGCCTAGTTCTAGTAAACAAAAAAGACTTAGGGAATTAGAATCCACTGTCCTTCCTTTTGGACATTCCCCCTGAGGGAATGGAAAAATCTTTACAAAAAAGACTTAGGGAATTGGAATCCACCGTCCTTCCTTCTGGACATTCCCCCTGAGGGAATGGAAAAACGTCTAGCCTAGTGACATGTATTATTTTTGCTTTGATTTTTGCAATAGCAATAAATTGTAATAATGATGCCTTTGAATTTGGAATAATATATATATATATCAGTTGATAATCCAAATTTTATTCACATAGTTATGGTCTACCAGCATTTTAGTATAATGATTATGTGGTCAATCATTGGCTGACTAAACTGTTTGACTTGTTACCTGTTTGGATGAACCTGAGTTGTCCTGTCTTAGGTTTGACTAATACCCTTAGTGTTGTGCAAACAGTTCTTGTCATTTTAGTCTAAGGTTTTGAATTAGTTACCTTTGGCGATGAAATTTTATGACTTGGTCTGGTAAAATTTCTTGTTCTTGACCCTAAGTCATACAAGAAACTTAAGAATTAGAACTTCGTGTTTGTTACTTGTTAAGGACAAAGTCATACATGAAGTTTTTGTTTAAATTTTCACTGTTCAATAGTTAGGCTATTAAGATAGCTACATCTACCATTCCCCAAAAAACATAAAAAGGAATTTTACCGATGAAAATCCAATGAATTCTCATTAAAGTTGAAAAGAGTTTCTACAAATGTAATTGAAACTTCAATGCAGAATTACTGATAATACTTCCTAAGATGCTCGACATTCCATGGGTTCTTGAATTCTTCACCTTTAACTATTTCTAGAAGTTAGGTTCCTGGTTGGATAACTGTAGAGATGTTATTTGGACCATGCCAATTAGCCTCTAATTTGCTTCATTTTTGGAGTACTCTTTTCAGAACATAGTCTCCTTCTTTTAGGTTGCTCATCTTCACCCTTCTATTATAAAACTTGGTCGTACGTTATTGATAGGAAGTTGTTCAAAGTGTAGCATTCTCTCTTACTTCTTCTAGCAAATATAAGTCAGCCTATTTATAAGATCACTATGGGTAGAGTTAAAGTTGATCACCATGTGGCTTGGTAGACAAATTTCTCTAGGAACCACAACTTCAGTTCTAAATACAATCATGTACGCAGTTTCGGCACTATCTATTCTCAGCATGGTTCTATTGGCCCAGAAGACGTTGTGTAACTCGATGATCAAATTTCCTTTTGCACCATCGAGCCATTTTTTAAAGTCATCGTGCAATGTTTTGTTGGTCACCTCTGTCTACCCATTGCACTAAGGATGTTCACGGGAAAAATGCCACTTTTGGATTTTGGATTGAATAGGCTCTGGTTATCAAACTAAGTTATGTGATCTGTGATAAAAGCATAGGCATGCCATATGGTCATACGATATTTTTTCATATAAACTGGAAAACTCTTTCATAAGGCATTTCAACTAATGGCTGAACCTCCTCCCACTTTGTGAAATAATCGACTGCCATAACAAAATATTTAAATCACCATTTGTCATTGGTACAACAATAAACTTTTGGCTCTTATAACACTTTCCCTCTTATGAAGAGTAGTCTACTTTCATAGTTGGCCAGTAATATCCTTGAATAAATACCCATAGTACTAATGATTGTCCAGCCGAGTGAGCTATGCATTATCCTTCATGTATTTCCTTTACCGGTTCTTATACTTCATTTGGATGGACACATCGGAGTAAGAAAAGAGTGAATCCTATCTTGTACAAGATTCCTCTTTTCAATACGCAATTGGCCAATTTGTACCTTAATTTCCTTGCCTCCTTTGCATCTGTTGGAAGAATTCCATATTTAATATACCCTTTGATTGGATCCATCCATGAGGGGCCTAAGTCTATTGCTATCAGGATGATATTATCTTCGTCAATGCTCTTATTCGTTAGTATTTTCATTAGAATTGTCCTTTTCAATTCGGTTCTAGTTGTAGAAGCTAGCCAAGCTAGCGCATCTACTCGACAATTCTCAATGCGTGGAATTTTGATCACCTTGACCACAAGAAAGTTAGTGATGATTCTTTGAGTTTTGATTAGGTACCTTGTCATCCATTATCCTCTAACTCCATATACCCCCAAAACTATAGATATGATCAACTCAGAGTCACTGTGAGCAACTATTTTCTCGACGCCTAATGACAAAGATATTTCCATCCCTATAATCAATGCTTCATACTTTTCCTCATTATTGGAAGCTTGTAATTGAAAATAAAGAGCATACTCCACATCTATATAATCAGGGGTGTTTAAAATTAGTCTTTCTCAACTTCCAGATGCACTAGAAGAACCGTGTACATACAATTTATTGATAGGGATTCCTTCATCAAAGTTTCCTTCACTCAAGGATCCTAGTTTGAACAACTTCTTCATCTTATCCTGCATACTATTTGGCGACCTCGTGGGTAATAGATGACTCTGGTTTGTCCAGTTTAGAATTATCTTCTGGAGAAGTCTGCTCGATTTGGTTCGACTTTGACCTCTCTTCCAAGGAAGTCTTCTCGGACTATTTATCTTTAAGGGGTCATGATTAATCGTTATTTCTTTGTAAGTAAACTTTGTTATGAAATCGGCCATGTCTTAGCCCTTTAACATTATTCGAGGCTCATAGAGTATATCATATTCTCCTAAGTCCACTGCCCAAATGATCAATCTCCCTGATTTTTTTGCTTTATAGATAACTTGGTGCAATGGTAAATATGTGTATACTACAATGGTATGTGCTTGGAAGTAGGGTTTCATTCTTTTAGATCCCTTAATAAGTGCTCAAGCTAATTTTTTCAGTAGAGGATATCAAATCTTCTCCCCCTAAAAGTCTTGCTGCTATAGTACATTAGTTTCTGAACTTCATTTTCCAATCGAACGAGGGCCGAGCTGAAAGTTGACTCGGATACAATAAGGTACAAGTATAATTTATCACCCATGATTGGTCAGGAGAGCAATGGTGGAGACCCTAAATATTTCTTCAACTCCTGTAAAGCATTTTCACATTCATCATTCTATTCAAAGGTCTTTCTGAGTACCTTAAAGAAGGGTAAAAATTTATCACTAGCTTGGGAGAGAAATCAGTTGAGAATAGATACTCTTCCTGTCAATTTTTGTACATCTTTTTTTCATGAGGGAGATTGCATCTAGATCAATGCTTTGATTTTGTTTGGATTGGCTTCAATTCATCTTTCATTTACGATGAATCTTATGAACATTCCTTCTTGCATGCTGAACACACATTTGGTTGGATTGAGCTTCATTTCATACTTCTTAAGTTGATCAAATGCCTGGCCTAAGTATATGATATGGTCGATAGATATTTTTCTTTTAGTAAGCATATCATATACATACACTTACATATTCTTTTCGATCTGTTATTCAAAGAACTTGTTCACTAACCTCTAGTATGTTGCTCCATCATCTTTAAGTCCAAAGTGTATAACGTTGTAATAGTATATACCTCGGCTAGTGATAAATGAGGTTTTCTCCCTATATTTTGGCTTCATTTAATTTGATTTTATCCTGAATAAGCATCCATAAAGCTAAGTAATTCATGTCATGCTGTGGCCTTAACTAGTTGATCAGTTATGGGCAAAGGGAAGTGATCCTTTGGACAGGCTTTTCGAGATTCATGAAGTCAAAACACATGCGCCAATTATTGTTTTTATTTCTTACCATTACCACATTGTCCAACCAATGTAGGTACTTGACATCTTCAATAAACTTTGCCTTTTGCAGTTTATCCACTTCTTTTAGGATAGCCAAGTTCTTCTCACGACTGAATACACATCGTTTTTGCTTGATCAACTTAGTGTCTTTAGAAATTTTCATCTCATGGCATATGAACTATAGGTCTATTCCTAGCATGTCCTCATGGCTCTATGTAAACAGGTTCTTCGGCTCTTTAAGGAATTTTACGAACTCCTCTTTGAAGGACGGTTCTATAGATGAACTAATTTGCGTACTTTATTATGGATGATCTTCGTCTAGGATAATCATTTATGTAGCTTCTACAACCTGTCCTTTGACTAAATTAGCCTCCTCGTAGGGGTCTAAGGTCTCAATCTGGTAAGTAGTAGTGAGTTTCTTTACTTCTTCCTAGTCTGCTAAAGTATAATAGCATTCAATAGCTTTGATTTGATTTCATATAACAACGTCGGCCCCATAATGAATGGGGAACTTTAGACACTGGTGGACAGTAGATGGTACTGCTTCAAACTTTTTCAGACTAATTGTGTTGAGGATCATGTTGTAAGCTGCTTGGATGTTCCTGTCTAGGACGAAGAAACGAATCATTTATGTCTTGTTAGTAGGCCAAGTGCTAATAAGAACTTCCAATTTAACAGTTTTTAAGGGGTATACTTTTTCTCCCGAGAAGCCTAGTAGGGGCCTGTTTGAACGAGTGTCATTAGAACGAAAGGCTTTGAATGAACTACCAACTCGTTAGAAGGGGTAGTGTCATCTCATTCTAACGAGGTCGTTCGAACGACCTGGGCAGGTCTTCTAATGAGATGGCAGAATACGCCCAGAAAATCCCAAACTTGTTTTTCTTCATTCTCCTCTTCTCTAAATCCACCCTAAGACTATCCAAATACGTTTTAATGTTTGTACACTATTATTAGTCACCCTAGATCATTCCTTAACATGATTTTGAGGCCAAAATTAAAAATCCCCAATTCTTGTTCCAAACACTATGAACTTGAACCCAGAATTTAATTTCATAAAAAGACTCCTTATTAATCCATTTTCAGATCATCAAAAGATATGTTTTGTATATTGAATTTTTCCATAATCATTCGACATGCAAATTTCCTACCCAAAACCACAAGTTTCACAACAATTTCATTGGGTATTCTTCATCAAAATATCCAAGACATAAACAGTTTTCTACACTACAGATGGAGGAAATATTCAATGCAAATAATGACATCAAAACACTTGCCTTAGATTTGTTCTTCTGAGTTGATGTTGGTGAATGAAAGCTGATTTCTCCCCTTTCTCTATGGAATTCTCTCAAGGATGGTAATGGTGATTGGAGGTTTCTTTTGGAATCTCTTCAAACTCTCCCTTTAACTCCCGTAGCCCATTAACTTACCAAATGCTGATAATGGACTTAGTGGCTCTTTTAAAATATCTAAATTAACACTAAAATTCGTGGGTCTTAATTCCTTAATTTTTAAAATTACCAAAATACCCTTCTAGGTTGCCGATTTGACCTAAAAATGCCCCGGGACCCAAACTAAACCCCTGGCTAGTGTTTTCTGACTATTTAGACCCTTCCGGAAATGTTGGCACACTCAAAATGACCATTAGGTTGATAAAAATATAATTCACTTTTAATTTAAATTATTTCATTTCTGACGTGACTGACACGCGCGTCCCAACTAAGTTTCCCAACTTGTCGTATTTCTGCCTCGTGACAATTTAAATACTTTCAATACTCATGAAATATTCAATTTTAATATCATAATCAAATACTATCTTACATATCGCTAGTATTTATATCCGGATTAATTCCCAATTAATTCTCATTTAATTTAATTAATCCCTTAAATGAAAATCAATAAAATTACAGGGTATTACATACTTCCCCCCTAATAACAGAATTTCGTCCTAAAATTCTGAACTAAAGAGTACCTGGTAAAAATAACTCTGGATAACGTTCGCGCATCTCATCCTCGCACTCCCCTGTGGACTCCTCAGCATTATGATGCCGCCACTGAACACGTACCAATGGTACTATCTTTGACTGCAGTTTCTGCTCGCTTCGGTCCAATATAGCAATCGGCCCCTCCTCGTAGGAACTATCGGTCTGGAGATCAATGTCCTCCAAAGCAATTTGAGTATGGGGCAAATCGTCCCTAAGATATTTCCTTAGCGAGGAAATATGGGACACATCATGAATCCTATGCAAGTTCTCCGGTAACCCAAGTCTGTACACGACTGGACCAATCCGCTCGATGATTGGAAATGGCCCCACATATCTTGGTGCCAGTTTCCCCTTCTTCCCAAAATGCATAATCCCCTTCATAGGAGATACTCTGAGTAACACCTGGTCCCCCACCTTGAATTATCTGAAGAACCTCTTGGCATCAGCATAGCTCTTATGTCGGTCCTGAGCTACCCGAATACGGCTCCGTATCATCTCTATCCTTACCGAAGTGTCCTGAATCACTTCCGGCCCAAGGAGTTTGTTATCCCCCACCTCTAACCAACATGCTGGGGAACGACAAGGTCTACCATACAATGCCTCAAATGGAGCCATGCCAATGGTGAACTGGTAGGAGTTATTATAAGCAAACTCCACCAATGGAAGGTACTGCTTCCGGCCACCTCCAAAATCTAGAATGCACATACGCAACATGCCCTCCAATATCTGATTTGTTCGCTCTGTTTTCCCATCAGTCTGCGGGTGATATTCTGTACTCAGCCGCAACTCTGTACCCATGGACTCCTGGAAACTCTCCCAAAATTGAGAAACAAATATCTTGTCTCGGTCAGACACGATATTTAGAGGCACCCCGTGAAGTCTCACTATCTCCGCAATGAAAATCTGGGCATACTGTCCCGTAGTGTAATCTGTCCTTACGGGTAGAAAATGAGCAACTTTGGTCAACCAGTCCACAATTACCCATATGGAGTCATGACCCCTCTATGACGTAGGTAACCCCGGGATAAAATCCATGGATATGCCCTCCCATATCCACATCGGAACCTCTATCGGCTGTAGAAGTCCTGCCGATTTCTGATGGTCCACCTTTACTAGCTGACAAGTGGCTCATTTAGAAATAAACACGGCAATGTCTCTCTTCATCCCGCTCCACCAGTACTGTCATCTCATGTATTGGTAGATTTTATCCCCACCAGGGTGTACTGCGAACCGTGAGCCGTGTGACTCTGTCATTACCTTGTATTGCAAGTCTTCCCCTTCCGGAACGACCAGTCTCCCATTGAAGCGTAATCCCCTGTCTGAACTAATGGTATAGGACTTGGCTCCCTCTACTAGTAATCGAACTAACTACTCCTGACAGAACGAGTCATTTGCCTGGTCCTTTATCACTCTCGTAACAATCTGAGGTGTAACAGTCATCACAGACATGAATGATCGGGCCACTACATCCTGGTGTCCCAACTACTTCCAGTTAGCTTTCCACACCTCGGCCACCTCATCTACTGGCCTGTGTCTCAACGCGTATGCTACCACGTTAGCCTTCTCTGGGTGATACTGGATATCGAACTGATAATCCTTCACAAACTCAATCCATCGTCGTTGACGCATATTCAACTCGTTCTGCGTGAAAAGGTATTGTAGGGACTTGTGGTCTGTGAACAATCGAAATTTCTCCCCCAGGAGATAGTGCCTCCAAATCCGAAGAGCGAATACGATTTCCGCTAACTCCAAGTCGTGTGTGGGGTAATTCCTCTCGTGAGGCTTAAGCTTACGGGAAGCATAAGCTATTGCCTGACTCTCCTATTGCAGCACACCTCCAAGTCCTTGTAAGGACGCATCGGTGTAAACTAAATACTCAACTCCCGGTCTGGTCAATGCTAATACCGGCGCTGAGGTCAATTTGTCCTTCAACTCATCAAATGTCAACTGACAGGCATTGCTCCAGATGAATGGCACACCTTTGAGAGTCATATGTGGGGCGACTATAAACAAGGTAAAATGGTATGAAGAATTCAATGTCGTGTGAGAATGACGATAGTTCAAGCATTTATGTGCAACGAGAGCTAGCACACTCGAGATGAGTTGAAAGGCTGTGGAAAGCCATTTGAAAGGTACCTCTTAATGAAAAGGATACCAAATTATTGTGAGAAAGTAGAGAGGAGTCTTACTCGAACGAGTATTGACGAGTGGCTTGCACATGATTGTTTTGTTATAATACTCCAAGGAAAGACGGAGTATATGTAGTACCAAGTATATGAGATTTAATACTTTAATTATTCAGTATAGGGAATGTAACTTGGAGATTACGAGAGAGATAGTAATCTGAATATTTATACAATACGTAGCGATAAGAATAAAATACATATGAGAAGTGTATGATTAGGCTGGGAATATGCCTATGAATCTTAATAGGATGTGTGTATGCCTATTACGTGATATTATTATTAAGAGCACTAATGGGTGTTAACCCGGGGGTGCAGGATATATATATATACAGAAAGGATCTCATGCATACCCAGTTTGCATACCCTCCGTGCGGACCATATTTTTAAAAAAGTAAAAAAAATAATTTCGGACTGTTTTTTTTTTATAGTTTCTAAACATTTCAATAGGACCATAAAAAAAAATTCAACTCAAAATGAATTTTTTTGCTATTTTAAAAAAATCGGTCAAACTTTGTCAGGTTTTAAGTTGTTAAAAACTGACAAAGTTTGACCGATTTTTTTAAAATAGCAAAAAAATTCATTTTGAGTTGAATTTTTTTTTATGGTCCTATTGAAATGTTTAGAAACTATAAAAAAAAATTACATCAAACATATTTTTTTTACTATTTTATCAAAATTGGTCCGCGCCAGCGGTATGCAAACTAGGGTATGCATGAGAACCTCTCTCTCTCTCTCTCTCTCTCTCTATATATATATATATATATATATATATATATATATATATATATATATATATATAAGTATAGGGATGATATGTCTATATGTATATATATGGATTTGTGAATATTTCTACTGTGTGAGACTAGTAGACATGGTATTAATAATAAATATTTTGCGCCAAGTCGTCTTAATAAAAAGGTGCAAGATTTGTGTAAATATATAGAGATGCGGAGACTATATATATATGAGCATACGCCTTGAGATGGCTGGAATATAGTGGGAGACCATTGTGTTAGGATATATTTAAATTTGGTTAAACTAGGACGTAATGTATATACCGATCCTAGAGTAGAGGTACAGGCTATATCCGAATTTCAAGGAAGAAATTCTGTTGTAAGGGGGGAAGTATGTAATACCCCGCACTTTTAAAGGCATTTAAATTACACTATGAATTTAATTTGGTAATTTGAGGAATTATTATGAATACTAATTGTAGGATTAATGAGTGAAATTAAATAAATTCAATATTATAAAGTGAATAGTAAATATTATTTTTCGAGTGACAGATTAATATTTACGTGGATTATATTTCGAGACTAAGTATATGAGTAGATTATTTTTATTACATGTCGCAGTTGGGTAAAGCGACAAAGGAAAATATTTTAAATTGGAAAACACGCGTATTGAACGTGTTGGGTCAAAATAGTGAATTTTAGTTAAGTGACTCGGATGGAGATTTCGACTCCACCATTGGGTTCGGAATGGCCGAGATAGTCAAAATAGAGTACCCGGGGGTAGTATTTGGATTCCGGACTTTTTTGGACTAGTGGGGACTCGTAAATAAGTACACGAGGCATTTAACAATTGGGTATATACCCAATTTTGGATTTAAAGTGGTGAAATCCCTCATTTCCCCCAAATATCAGCCCTAAGAGAGAGAGAGAGAGAGAGAGAGAGAGAGAGAGAGAGAGAGAAGAGAGAAAGAAGAGAAGAAAAGAAAAGAAGAGATTTTCGGCCAAAATTCGCGGGATTCGACTCGTGGTCGTTGGATTTAATCCACGAGGCAAGTGTTTAACTTGCTTTATGATTTAGTGTGTTTAATTTCTCATATGGTAGTTGGTATAAAACTAAAGATTTTTGGGTTGAAATTTCTTGGATCAAACGGGTTTTCGAAAGATTAAAACGGATATAACTCGATTTATACCCAATTTGAGAAACTTGAAATTAATTAAAATTAATTGTTGCATCTGGGTTCTAGGATGATTAGAACCATTCGAATGTGTGTATTTATGGTTATTTGAGGTTTAATGATGATGAGAGAGGAGATAAAAGCCTTGGAGGTGTTTTAATGGAGGTTTGGATTTTTGGAGAAGAAGGTAAATATTGATCAGCATCACTTCCGGACTGTTTTGGATAGGAAGACGGTCGATTCAGCTCTCGATCAAAACACAAAAGTTGTAGATCTTTTTTATACGGTCACGTGGGAGTCAATCGCATATTTTTATGATTTTTCTTCGAATTGTTATGATTTTTATAAGATGTTAGTTCCGGGGTGAAATCACCAACTCGGAAATGCACTCGGAAATTGGAAAAATAAAAGGCTAATATTGTTTGGAGATAAATATTTGGGGTTCCTAAAAATAGTGTGGGTACTTCTAAATATTTTTTTAGTAAGGCGTGTATTTTGGATTAGTTGAAAGTAAAATCCAAGATTTACCCAAATAGGGGTGTTCGTGAGGAATAATACTTAAAGAGATATTTAGGTGTGATTTGAATATTAAATAAGGGAATACGTATTGGGGTATTTTAATTGTGTGACGGCTTATATTATTGCGAATGAGAATATTCGAGGCTATTGGCTATCGCTATAAGAGTTTGGAGATTATAGCCATAAATGATTGAGAAGAGATAAATAATATATATCGATGTTGTTGATATAATCATTGTGTGGTGAGAAAAGCTCAGAAAATAATATATTGAAAATTGGTAAAATTGATAAATGCTTAGGATATCCAAGATATAAATATACTACGTATGGGATGTATTGTGTGGGCTATGAGTATGCCCTTATATTATATATGTGTAAAAATCATGCCCACGCCACTTGCTATCACGGAGGTTACCGCGCCGGGACAGTCTTATCTCGATGGGACCTTTATGGGAGATATTGACTTGTACCCTAGAACATAAGACTCCTTGGTACAGCTATCTCATTGATAATCAGATGGTCCAAAGAGACGTGAGGGTATGTGCTGACCTCTTAGTGACTTGGAACTATGCTTCGCCTCCATTTGTATGTGTTTTGTGTTAATACAGTTCGAGAGTGATTCTGAACTAGTATTTCCCTTAGTTTGTGTGATACGGGGAGTTGATAGCACAGTATGCCAGCACCATAGATCTTATGTGGGGTACCGTTAGTATATATATTATATATGTGACTAATATATATACGTATATTTATATGGTAACTTTCTACTGTGCGTATAAGTAGATATGTAAGGAATAAATGCTTCAACTTTATAACGATACAAGGGGTTTCTTAACCAGGGTGCAATAGTGCGATATATTGTTATATAAATTGATGTGTATGGATAAAGAGAATAATGTGCGTATACCGAAATCTTGTTTGGTGTCCTATATGTATAACTAATATACTTTTTGCGAAAAGTATATTGTATATATATGAGATGAGATATCATATAACCGAACCCTGTATAAAAAGGAGAAGAATGAATAAAGTGATATACTCCTTCCGGTAGATTTATATCCGGATTTATATGAATATGGATCACAGGTTGTAATGAGAATTATCAATAAATATGGGATGGTATAAATATGTTATGTACTGAAGGCCTAATGGATCCCGATGATCAACATTGTCACGTAGTAGTGTATCGGGGGGTTCTTTGTTTGGATTTCTCTTCGCGAGACACCCCACGCACGAACGTAACATAATGTTGGGAATGGGGAGAATTTTAGTCCTTAGTACCCGAATTGATGAGGTTTATTAGAAGATGGTTAATTACATTAGTTAGGCAGGGTAGCTTAACTAGGTTGTTTAAAATGGTATGCGCTAGTTGTGCACTGTTAGAAGAGGGGTGAGGTGTATCTCATGTGAGAGCGATACCAGTTTAAATATGAGAAATAACATATTATACATATTATCCCGAAACTTTTGTAAATCTTTGGTGATTATTAATTGGATATTATGGGACTTAGGGAGGTTCAGTAAGCCCTAGATGAAACTCGAATTAATGTGATTGGGATTTAATTGATTAGAATTGTGATAATTAAATTGAAAGAAATTTTGGTTGCTAGATTCATATGTTGGATTCTAATTGGTATGCATTAGGATTAAGGATAGGTCCAGTAGGGGAGATTGAATATAACACCCGGGTAGCCTTCGTGTTACAATTTGAACATCAAGGTGTGAGTTTAAGCTCATTATTGATTGTGCAAGGACTGAGTGTAATACAAGCGCTTAGTGGTATGACTCCTGGATAGAGATGGGAGGTCAGACCACATCTGGTTCAAAGAGGGGATGAGATTATCCCGATTGTGTATTTGAAGTTGACGGACCTCCACGATCGACAAAGTTAAGTAGTAGTGTATTGGAGGGGTTCCTTGTTTGGATTTTTCTTTGCAAGACACTCCGCGCATGAACCTTAACGACGTCGGGAGTGGAGAGATGTTATAGGACGCAAGGATGTTGGTTTTTTTAATAAGTCATATAGTGAGAATGAAACACTATAGACTACGGGCCATGTGATGATGGTATTCAATTCTAGTTGATAGAAGATGTGTTTATAAGAGATTTGAAACTATCGGTTTTAACCTTAATTAAAGGGAGATTTTAAGCTGTAGTGATTCGGGAGATGTGATGATATGGACCAGTAGGGTATAAGTGACTTCTTACTGAATATATGTTTAGGAAAAACCTATTTGAACCTTGAGTAATAAGTGAGGCTGGGGGATAATTAAATTAAGAAGTAAAGTTATGATATCTTAATATGTGTGATTTAAGAGATATAATAATACGTATGGGAATTATCTTAGGGTAATGTGAGTACCTTGTTGATATTATATTATAGGTATGATAATGCCTATTTGATTGATTGATGATTTGTGTGTATGACATGCCTAGCTTACTTGCTATCGACGGGAGGTTTGCGCGTGAGGGCAGTCATATCCTGATGAATCCATGGGATCTTTGATTTGTCGCTCAAGAACATAGGTCTATGAAAGACTTATCGAGGAGTCGATAAGTCCGCTGACTATGGGTACGTAGGTATGTGCATTAACCAGTGTGTGGCCCCCGTATCTAATAAAATACGCCCCATAGTCCCCTGAATAGAGAATATACCCTCAATAGCAGGTGGATCCTGTGGGACTGCTGCATGTTGGAGTTGATAAACTCATCCGTACTGAAGATGTCCCTGCTGGACCGGGACTGCTGGGATGGGTGGAAAAGCTGACATCTGTGGTGCTGCTGGGAGGGCGACGGGAAACATAGGTCTCTGGGGCTCATGTCGAGCACCCTGTTGCTGTTGTTATGGGGCCCGACCCCTATCAGGACACTCCTGGCGCTTGTGGCCAATCTTCCCACAAATGAAGCATTTCCCCTGAAAGTTCCCCCCTCTCTAACCCTGATGCCCACGGCCCTGGTGGTCGTTGCCATTTCTCCCCTGGCCGTTCTGGCCCTGATGAAACTGCTGTTGTTGGCCCTGTATTTGCCGTGCTGTCCCTATGGGCCGTGCTAACCCTGTTGGCCCTGACGAAAACCTCCCTGTCCATTTCTAAAACCCCCAGATCTGAACCTATTAAAATCCCTCGGTTAGGAACCCTGATCTCCCTGCCTATGCTGACCCTGAGTAGATTGTGCCCCGCTGGCACCATTTCCCCCTGTCCTGCCCTGCTGGCTAGACTCTCCTTATCTCTTACTCTTAGACATGTGGAACCTGTGATCCTAGAAGTGAAGCAGTGATGCGTTAACCACATCAGAATAAGTGGCCAACGAGAGATTTCCCAACAATTATTGATGGATCCTCCAAGTCAATCCATCCATGAACTTCTAAATCTTCTTCTCCTCTGTTGGAATCTCATCAGGAACGATGTTCAAGAGATTAGTAAATTCGGCCCCATACTCGGCCACGGTCCTCCCCTCCTGCTTGAGATTCATTAACCTCCTCCTCATTTCAGTGTGAACGGCTGATGGAAAATATTTGTGGTCGAACCGCACCCAGAACTCCTGTATTGAAAGGGAATCTCTCTCCTCTGGGTTGGTAATGGACTTCCACCACTACAATGCTGATCCTACTAGCTTAAAAGTACTCAGTATCTTTTTTTGTACCTCCGTGCACTCATACATCCTCAAATGTCTTTGAATGTCCTTCTTCCACTGGCTGGACACAACAATATCGAAGCTACCTGCAAACTTCAGAGAGTGTGCTTTCTGAAAAGCATCACGAACACGTTGCCAAGCAGACGGGAATGCATGAGCCTGAACTGGCGCTACTACTGGCGCCTGGGGTGGTACCTACTGCACAACTGTGAGGGCGGCATTTATCGCTTGGGCTATAATAGCAGCAACCTCTGCGGCATTCATGGTGCCCTGGACGGGTACAGGCTGTGGTTCGGGTTGAGCATCCCTAGGAACTCGCTGTGCACATCATGAAGGCATCTGAAATGAGAGTAAAGCCTTATAAGTTCGCAGTTATTCTCTCAAAATAGCTGAAGAGCGAAGCATACACAAAAGAATACAACAATCTTAAAATATAGAGCTCTACATCAAAGAAAGTTCAGCGGAAACATAATAAGCCGTACAGATCCTAAGGACACTAAAACCTGATGCTCTGATACCACCTGTGACACCCCGACTAATTAAATATCGGGTAGCTACTCCTTTATTCAAATTAATACAAAATGTTAAGTTGGTTCAGTTCATAGCATCACTGTCGAAAACATTTTTATAATTACTAGCCACCTAATATTTAAAAAGTGAGTTGTCAATTTTAATTAAATTCGATTAACATGACATCAATTTAAATTATAAAATACTGATACCACAACCACATCACAGTCGCAAATAAATAACGATGTAATAAACTAAATCTGGAGGAATACACCTCACAACAATCCAAATACTGAAATGAACAAATACAAGCCTGAATCATTAATTTAAGTACAACCCAAAATATAAAGTAAAAACTGAGTAAATAAGATGTCTCTGAAAGGAAATGGGCAACATGCCCTACAGATAAGTAAGATAGATTCAAGGTAGAGAGTGGAGGCGTCTACTATCAAGGTCCTGTAACTTCCATAGCAGCTACATCACGTCGCGGGAATAGAACTCATATGCTTGGTGTCCTTGTGGCTGGGCACCTAAAAAAGGTTTTTACAAAAATAGATTTGAAAGCAAACGGGTCAGAGCCCGATTGTGAAAACAGTTTAAAATAGCAAGTGTTTAATATCATTAAATAGTGAATATAAAGTACATGATAGTGTGTGCACTCATATGAGTTCCTCACCTCTCAACTAATTGTGCACTCCTATCGTACCCATACCCATTCTAGTTATTCCCATATCTAACTAGTCCAATACAAAATCTAACATAACTATACGATTCACGATTTAATTGAGACATCTACATTTAAATAGAGACTTTTACTTTGCTTCAGAGTTTCGCATATTAGTAATACTAATTACTAGAGATCTCCCATTTTATCTTTACAAAACGTTGCTATTTTTATACTCACATTTATACATGACAGCTCATTTATATTAACAGTATATTATTCTCATCATCAATATACAATACTAGCACCCCGAGACTAAGCTGCGGCGCACACATACTCTGCTATCCAATCCCGGTACATCACGTACATAAGGACCACGCATTCCGAATCTCTCAGGAATCGTTCTCAAATAACAACAATCACACATAATGGAGGCGAACATAGTTCACATGACATGGGTCACGCACATACCTACACTGCCATGATCAGAAGACTTATTAACTTCTCAATAAGTCCTTCTCTGACCTATGTCCTCGAGGTACCAATCTAAATCCCCCCAGTGGGCACACAAAGATTAGATGGCCCTGACCGAACGCCGACCTCCCATGATAGCAACTATGGTAGGTATGTTATACACAGATAACCACATATACTAAGCATTCGCACATCTTAGATATCTCAGAATATTAATAGAGATATACTTCTCATTCTTATACCATCATTTAATGTTATACGTTTATAAGTCCCCGATTTATATACATTAAAGTTGTCAACTCTTCTCACGTCGTAATTAGGTACTCGTTTCCTAACCCATAAAGGTCATCCGGTTTACTACAATATTTTAAGTTTTACTCCTCAGCGTACTCCAATCTCCCAAATATACCCACAAGTCAATAAGGGAAGGTTATTACTCCATTAAATAAGTCTACGGGACATTTGAAATAAAATCAGGTCTAAAAAGCCATTATGTCAACTCGTTAGAAGTCTCGTTCGAACGAGGTCATTCGACCGAGTGTCGTTCGAACAAAAGGCTTCGAATGAACTACCAACCCGTTAGAAGGGGTAGTGTCATCTCGTTAGAAGCTCGTTTAAACGAGGTCGTTCGAACGACCTGGGCAGGTCTTCTAATGAGATGGCAGAATACGCCCAGAAAATCCCAAACTTGTTTTTCTTCATTCTCCTCTTCTCTAAATCCACCCTAAGACTATCCAAATACGTTTTAATGTTTGTACACTATTATTAGTCACCCTAGATCATTCCTTAACATGATTTTGAGGTCAAATCTTACAAATTAACATGCCAGAATTAAAAATCCCCAATTCTTGTTCCAAACACTATGAACTTGAACCCAGAATTTAATTTCATAAAAAGACTCCTTATTAATCCGTTTTCAGATCATCAAAAGATATGTTTTGTATATTGAATTTGTCCATAATCATTCTACATGCAAAATTCCTACCCAAAACCACAAGTTTCACAATAATTTCATTGGGTGTTCTTCATCAAAATATCCAAGACATAAACAGTTTTCTACACTACACATGGAGGAAATATTCAATGAAAATAATGACATCAAAACACTTGCCTTAGATTTGTTCTTCTGAGTTGATGTTGGTGAATGAAAGATGATTTCTCCCCTTTCTCTACGGAATTCTCTTAAGGATGGTGATGGTGGTTGGAGGTTTCTTTTGGAATCTCTTCAAACTCTCTCTTTAACTCCCGTAGCCCACTAACTTACCAAATGTTGATAATGGACTTAGTGGCTCTTTTAAAATATCTAAATTAACACTAAAATTCGTGGGTCTTAATTCCCTAATTTTTAAAATTACCAAAATACCCTTCTAGGTTGCCAGTTTGACCTAAAAATGCCTCGGGATCCAAACTAAACCCCTGGCTAGTGTTTTCTGACTATTTCGACCCTTCTGAACACGTTGGCGAACTCAAAATGACCATTCGGTTGATAAAAATATAATTCAATTTTAATTTAAATAATTTCATTTCTGACGCGACTGACACGCGCATCCCAACTAAGTTTCCCAACTTGTCGCATTTCTGCCTCGTGAAAATTTAAATACTTTCAATACTCATGAAATATTCAATTTTAATACCATAATCAAATACTATCTCACATATCGCTAGTATTTATATCCGAATTAATTCCCAATTAATTCTCATTTAATTTAATTAATCCCTTAAATAAAAATTAAGAAAATTACGGGGTATTACAATAGAGCCCTATATTTTATGATTGTTGTACTCTTTTATGTATCTTATGTTCTTCAGCTATTTGAGATATTAACTATGTACTTATAAAACTTCTCTCTCATTCCAGATGCGTCCTCGACGTGCAAACAGAGTTCCTAGGGATGCCCAACCCAAACCTGAGCCTGCACCAGTTCAGGGTTCTATGAATGCTTCTAAAGTTGCCTCCATTGTAGCGTAGGCGATAAATGCTGCATTAGCAGTTGTGCAGTAGGCACCATCTCAGGCATCGATGGTAGCCCCAATCCAGGCTCGGGAATTCCCTTCTGCTTGGGAACGTGTCCGAGATGCCTTCTAAAAGGCGTACCGTCCGAAGTTTGTAGGGAGCTCTGACGTTGTCCTATCGAGCCAGTGGAAAAGGGACATCCAAAGACACTTGAGGATGTTCGAGTGTACCTATGTGTAGAGGCAGGTTCTGGCTACATTTAAACTAGTTGGATCAGCATTGCAGTGGTGGGAGTCCACTACCACCGCAGAAGAGAGATATGTTCTTTCTAGACAGGAGTTTTGGGTGCGATTCTATCGTAAATATTTCCCCTCAGCAGTTCACACCGAGATCAGGCAAAATTGATGAACCTTAAATAGGAAGGAATGACAATGGCAGATTATGAAACCAAATTCACTAATCTTTTGAACATCGTCCCAGATGAGATCCTTACTGAAGAGAGGAAAATCCAGAGGTTCACGGATGGGTTAACATGGAGGATTCGTCAACACTTGCTGGGAAATATCTCAATGGACACCAACTCAGATTTGGTTAACGTAGCATTACTTCACTGCCAGGACCACTGCTTTCACTTGTCAGTGGGTAAGCGAGCAGGAGGGTTCGGCCAGCAGGGCAGGATAGGGGAAATGGTGCCAGTGGGGCACAATCAACTCAAGGACAGCATAGGCAGGGTGACTAGGGTCCCCAGCAGGGGAATTTTAAGAGATTTTGATTAGGAGGCTTTAGGCATGGCTAGGGAGGTTTTAGGCATAGTCAGCAAGGACAGCACAGTCATCAGGGCCATCAGCAGTTTCATCAGGGCCAGTATGGCCAGGGAAGGGGTGGTAACGTCCATCAGGGCCGCGGGCAGCAAGGTCAGAGAGAGGGAAACTTTGCGGGGAGATGTTTCATATATGGCAAGATTGGACACAAATTCTAGGAGTGTCCTGAAAGGGGTAGGGCCCCACAGCAGTAGCAGTAGGTTGCTCGACATGAGCCCCAGAGACCAATGTTTCTCGCCGCCCTCCCAACGCCATCGTAGATGAGAGCATTGCCACCGATCCCAACAGTCCCAGTCGAGTAGGGACTGCTTTAGTACGGTCAAGTTTACCAATTCTAGCAGGCTACAGTCCCACAGGATCCACCCACGATTCAGGGTATGTTTTCTATTCAGGGGACTATGGGGCGTATTTTATTTGACACGGGGGCCACACACTATTTTATTGCCACGAGATTTGGGTATAATATGGGGTTATTAGATACCGCGGAGAGCACTATTACTTGTGTAGATTCATCGTTGAGTAGAGGTTCTATGATTTCTCCTATATGTAGAGGTGTGGGTGTAGAGATCAGGAGGCTTACTTTGCCTGCCGATATGTTAGTATTAGATATGACCGAGTACGATGCTATTATTGGTATGGATTGGCTTGTTGCATATCAATCCATGATTTATTAGTTCAGTAGGCGTATTATTTTTTCCATACCCGGGCAGGAAATGTTTCTAATGGCGATGCCTCATCCTGAGTGAGGATCGTCCACCCACTTGTATTATATAGAGTTGGAGACCTCTAAGGAGGTGGTGATACCACTTGATTCGATTCCAGTTGTTAGGAAGTTCGATGACGTATTTCAGGATATTCCTGGATTTCCTCCTGGTAGAGAAATAGACTTCATTATAGATTTGTCACCGGACACTCAGCCAATAGCCCACGCACCTTATCGTATGGCTCCAATGGAGATGAGGGAGATACGGGATCAGATTGAGCAGCTGTTGGGTCAGGGTTTATCCGTAGGAGTACTTCATCGTGGGGTGCTTATGTACTATTTGTTTAGAAGAGGTATGGATCTTTGAGATTGTGTATCGATTACAGAGAATTGAATAACGTCGCGATACGAAATTAGTATCCATTGCCCCAAATCGATGACTTATTCGACCAGTTGAGAGGAGTCGCCTTCTTCTCAAAGATTGACATGAAATCGGGATACCATCATTTGCGTATTAGGGAGCATGATGTCATGAAGACCGCCTTCCAAACAAGATATGGTTCTTACGAGTTCAGGGTTATGTCTTTTGGCCTGACCAACCCCAGCCGTGTTTATAGACTTGATGAATAGGATGTTCAGAGAATTCCTGGACCAGTTCATCATCGTCTTCATTGATGACATTCTATTTTTCTCCCAGATCGAGGAAGAGCATGCCGACCACTTGAGATAAGTTTTATAGACACTGCGTCAGAACGAGCTATATGCAAAATATGAGAAGTGTGGGTTTTGGCTGAAGGAGGTTCAGTTTTTGGGACATATCATCTCGAACAAGAGGATATTTTTTTTATCCAAGGAAGGTATCCGCGATAAGGGAGTGGATATAACCCACGACATCGACAGAGATACGTAGTTTCTTGGTTTTAGCGGGATACTACAGGTGGTTTATTCATGGGTTCTCAAAAATAGCGGGTCCTTTGACATATTTAACTCACAAGGATGTTCCATTTATCTGGAACGATATCTGCCAGTTGTCTTTAGACTAGTTAAAGGACAAGTTGACCTCAGCACCAGTGTTAGCATTGCCCAGGCCGGGAGTGGAGTATCAAATCTACACTGATGCATCCTTACTAGGACTTGGGGGTGTACTGTAGCAGGAGAGTTGGTCCATAGCTTATGCTTCCCATAAGCTTAAGACTCATGAGAAAAATTACCCCACCCATGACTTGGATTTAGCGGCAGTCATATTTGCTCTTTGGATTTGGAGACATTATCTCCTGGGGAGAAATTCCGTTTATTCACATACCACAAGTCCCTTCAGTACCTCTTCACCCAGAAGGAGCTAAATATGCATCAACGCCAGTGGCTAGAGTTTAGGAAGGATTATCAGTTCGATATCCAATACCACCCAGGGAAGGCTAACGTGGTAGCAGACGCATTGACCCGTAGGCCACTAGGTGAGGTGGCCGAGGTGTGGAAAGCAAAGTGGAAGGAGTTGGGGCACCAAGACACAGTGGCCCGATTATTCATGTCTATAATGATAGTTATGCCCCAGATTATTATGAGGGTGATACAGGCCCAGGCAACAGACCTGTTTTATCAGGAGCAGATAGTACAATTATTAGCATAAGGAGCCGAATCTTATTTCGTTAGTTCAGATGGGGGTTACGCTTCAATGGAAGGTTAGTTGTTCCTGAGAGGGGGACTCTCAACACGAGGTAATGACCGAGTCGCAAGGGTCGCGATTCACGGTGCATCCTGGTGGGGATAAGATGTACTAGAATATGAGGCGACAGTACTGGTGGAGCGGGATGAAGAGAGATATTGCCGAGTTTGTTTCGAAGTGTGCCAGATGTCAGCTAGTAAAGATGGACCATCAGAGGCCGGTAGGACTTTTACAGCCATTATAAATGCCTATGTGGAAATGGGAGAGCATTTCCATGGACTTCATCATGGGATTACCTACATCGCTGAGAGGTCACGAATCCATATGGGTAATCATAGATCGGTTGACAAAGGTTGCTCACTTTTTGCCAGCCCGAATAGACTGCATTGCGAGACAGTATGCCCAGATCTTCATAGTTGAAATAGTAAGACTCCACGGGGTTCCTCTCAATATCATTTCTGACAGAGACAAAATAGTTGTGTCACGGTTTTGGGAGAGTTTCCAGGAATCCATGGGAACAGAGTTGCGATTGAGTACAGCCTATCACCCGTAGAAAGATAGGCAGACTGAATGAACGAATCAAATATTGGAAGACATGTTGCATATGTGAATCTAAGACTTTGGATGTGGTTGGTATCAGTATCTTCCACTGGTGGAGTTTGCCTATAATAACTCCTACCAGTTCACAATTGGTATGGCTCAATTCGAGGCATTTTATGGTAGACCTTGTCGTTCCCCGTCATGTTGGCTAGAGGTAGGGTATAACAAACTCCTTGGGCCAGAGATGATTTAGGATACTTCGATAAGAATAGAGATGATACAGAGCCATATTCGGGTAGCTCAGGACCAACAGAAGAGCTATGCTGATGCCAAGAGGTCCTTCCGAGAATTCAATGTGGGGGACCAAGTGCTGCTCAGAGTATCTCCTATGAAGGGGATTATGCATTTTAGGAAGAAGGGAAAGTTGGCACCTAGATACGTGGGGCCATTCCCTATCATCGAAGGAATTGGGTTAGTTGCGTATAGACTTGGATTACCGGAACACTTGCATAGGGTCCATGAAGTGTTCCATATTTCCTCACTGAGGAGATATCTTTAAGACGATTTGTCCCATACTCACATTACTTTATAGAATATTGATCTACAGCCTGATAGTTCCTTTGAGGAGGGGCTGATTGCTATTCTAGACCATAGCAAGAGGAAATTGAGGTCGAAGATTGTACCATTCGTACATGTTCAGTGGCGGCATCATAATGCCGAGGAGTCTACTTGAGAGCGTGAAGATGAGATGCGCGAGCGTTATCCAGAGTTATTTTTATCAGGTATATTTTATTACTGAATTTCGGGATGAAATTCTGTTATTAGGGGGAAGTATGTAATACCCCGTAATTTTATTGATTTTATTTAATGGGATTAATTAAATTAAATGGGACTTAATTGGAAATTAATCCAGATTTAAATACTAGCGAGACATGAGTTGGTATTTTATTATGATGATGTTGTTGAATATTATTGGGTAAATATGATAATATATGATTATTGAAATTATTAAAATTATCACAAGTCATAAATACGACAATTCGGGAAATTAAGTTGGGACGTACGTATCAGTCACGTCAGGAATCAATATAATTAAATTTAAAAGTAAATTATAATTTTATCATCTGTATGGTCATTTTGATTGCTCCAGTGTGTTCGAAGAGGTCGAAATAGTCAACTTAATTTTATCATCTGTATGGTCATTTTTCAAAACCAAGTCTTGAGCAAAGAGAGAAGAGAGGAGAAGTTCCAAGGGGTTTTCCAAAGCCATAACTACCACACGCCGCCACTATCCCCGGAATTATGACCGAAAAGAGAAGGAGAACCAATCTTTATCATCATCAAAGGCTCAGAACTTCTGAACAAAGGAAAGTGATTTAATTCAGTAAGATTCAGCAAATAATCTATCCATGATAGTATATGATTTGATGATATCCTTGAAAATATTAAAACTCATGAAATTGGGAGATTACACTTTAATTATGGGTAGGATGTCTATGTAGTTTTGATTCTGGAAGGATCTAAGTTATGATATCATAAACCATGTGTAGTTAATTTCAAATTTATGAGGAGATTATGATGATTATTGAAGAAAATAGAAAAATAGGACTTTTCATGAAATTAGGATGATTTAATCCAAGAAAAGTCAAATTAATGATAAATTGAGAGTTATGGAACATTTAGAATCATGTAATTAGGTTGTATAATGATCCTATATGTTTACTTTAGGATTTAACAACTTGTAATGAAGATTTGGGACTGAAAATTAAGCAAACACGTAGACTGGATCGATTGACATTCATAGGTTGATCAATCGATGGTGCTCAATCGATCGATGACCATAGGTCGATCAATCGGTCTCCTCAAATATGGTGAACTTTTTCCCTTCATTTGGATTTAATCGATTCCATCCATTTAAAGTTTAATGAGGGGATTATGTAAATAAATTAGGACTTTAGGGAGACCAGTAGGGATGTAACTAAAGCCCGAAAAATATTAGCATTAGTTTGGAGCATAGTGATTGAATTTACGAGTGTCCGGCGAGTAATTTCCTATTTTATAATTCGAGAACATGATTTAAATTCTTAGGAGTGATAAGTTAGGATTTGGGACATAAATTAGGAGTTAAGGTTACTGAATTAATATGTGGGAAAGTTAGAAAACTTAGTAACCTTTTCGGTTAGGTTTAAGTAATCAAAAGTTACGATGTGAGACGTATCGGAAAAATATATTATACATCACCCGAAATAATCATAGTGTATGAATTTGACTAATGGTATAAGGGTGAGAATATACTTTTAATAATATAACAAGTTATTTAAGTTGTGTGAATGCTTAGTATATGGATTATTTTGTGTATGACATATCTACCATACTTGCTATCACGGGAGGTCGACTTTCAAAATAGGGCCATCTAATCTTTGTGTGCCTATGGGGGGTTTAGATTGGTACCTCAAGGACATAGGGCTGTGAATGGACTATTTGTAGTTAATAAGTCAGCTGACCATGGGAGCGTAAGTATGTGCATGACCCATGGGTATGTGAACTATGTTTGCCACCAATATGTGTGATTTTGCTAATTGAAACGATTCCTAAGAGATTCGGAATACGTAGTCCTTATGTACGTGATGTACCGGGATTTGATAGCAGAGTATGTGTGTATCACAGCTTAGCCTAGGGGTTCCTTATTTATATATTTGTGTCGAGAATAATATACTTATGATTATAAAAGACTCTTTGTTAAAGTGCGAAAATGAATAATTATGACATTTCTGAATGGGATTTAATATGAGAATTTTCTATCGTAATGGTTATAAATTAATAATGTAAATGAAAAGGTTAGTTTCACACAGAATATGTTAGAAAGTTACGAATAGACCCCTATATTATATGTAGGACAAGAAGTAGTTAAGCTTAGAATTAACGGTATAACTAGGATGGGTTAAGGTTATATGTTAGGCGTGCACATTAGTTGAGAGGTGAAGGACTCATGTGAGAGCCCGTAACTAACATGTATATAATATTTACAGTTTAATGAAATTAAACACTTGTTGTATTTTAAACTATTTTCACCTCGGGCTCTGACCCATTTGCTTTCAAATCTATTTTTCTGGTAAAACCTTTTAGGTGCCCCGCCACAGGAACGCCAAGCATAGGAGTTCCATTCCATTGACGTGTTGTAGCTGTTGTGGAAGTTACAGGATCTCGGTAGTAGATGCCTCCACATTCTGCATTTGACTCTATTCAGGGTCATTTATTTGTTAGGGCATGTCGCCCCTTTCCATTTAGAGATAGCATTCTACGACTACCACTTTCATTTCAGTTTTGGGTTTATTTAGTTATTCAGACTTTTGTATTGGGTTTTATTCAGTATTTTAATTATTCTGGGGAGTGTTACTCCAAACTCATGTTATCATTCCATTATTATTCTATTGTGATTGTGATGTGGATGTGGTATAGTTAGCTTATAATTTAATCGGTTGCATGTTAATTTAATTTAATAAAATTTGGCAACTCGCTTTTTAAATATTAAGTGGCTAGTAATTGTTTAAAACGTTTTCGACAGTGTTTCTATGAACTGAATCAACTTGACATTTTGTATTAATTTGAATAAAGGAGTAGCTACCCGGAATTTAATTAGTCGGGGTGTCACGGAACTGAATAAATATCAGTTGTTGCTTGGTATTGTTTGATATGAAGGTCGAGGTCAGTCTTACCATTCTATTTAGGAGTGATAATAGTTGGCTGTGACACCCCTCCTACTCAAACACCGAGTGGCCAGCCCGTGATCAAAATAAAATGTTGGTCTTATATGGCTCATTCTTAGCATCACTGTCGAATACTTTTTAAAGTTACTAACCACCTAGCCATTTAATTATACTGGTGCTAAATTTTATCTTTCATTAATTAACAACATGCAGAAAATAAATATTAATTAACCCAGTAACACAAACCGATAACAGAATACAACACAGACGAATAATATTAAAGATGACTCAATCAACTATCGGTCCAATAATAAAATGCAATAGTAACTGAAACAACAACATGGACACACAAGGTCAAATAAATAACTGAATCCTAAATATGAGGGTGACAAGCCCAAATTAGTACTGGATGAAGCGTCTATATTAAAGTCCTGTAACTTCCACATGAGCTGTAGCTGCGTATCCCTAGATAGCATACTCAAACTGGGCGTCCCTGTGGATGGACACCTAAAAGGTTTTGAAAAAGATTTTAACATGGTTTAGATCCCAAGTAAAATATTTTGAAAATATTTAGCAAGAAATTAAATTGCAATAATTAAATATGCATGCACACTTTTCATATTTAAGCTAGTATCGCACTCTATTGAGTTATAGCTCACCCCTCATCTAATGTTCACACCTAACGCTTGTCTGCTAACCTTCCTAGTTAAGCTACCCCACCTAACTAACCGTATCCCACCTCTTTCTACCCTACTACTTTAACCTGAGTATTATTACCTTGATTATTAAGTTATCTACACATTAACTTATTAATCCTTTCAACTATTTTAAATTATATACCATTCACACTAGTTGTATAAGCAATCCCCTTTTTAAATCATATAACTTTCACACTAGTCATATAAGAAAAACATTTCAACTTATGTATTGATCCCGTATATAATTGTCTACTCATATTATATACGTACTAGTATACTACAACATTCACACACATGTCACGTATAATAACCATCCATTCTCGAGTAATAACTCACCGGATGTTTTCTCTAAAATGATATCATGTTCTAGGCATGCTCTCTCTAACCCGGCCACCTGAATTCGGACTAGCTCACACCGAACTTGGGCAAAAATATCACAAATATAGTGAAGGCGGTCATATTTCCATCACCGAATGTGAAACTGAATCATAGCCAAAGTGGTTCACCTCTGAAAATAAATCACACAATAAAAAGCCTGGACGATATGACCTGGGGACTATACTCTCCCTACTCCTGAATCTAAGGGATTCACCCACATCTCTCAACCATCGATGATAGCACTAGAGGGGTATGCATTCCTATAAATATAATTCAAACCGACATCTATAGAGAGCACACACTCACACACACACACAATATACATATATATATATACACACACACACACACTATCACACATAACCGTTTACATATATTTAATAAAAATCCGGCTAACTAGTGCCCGACCCTTGTAGCACTACCCCAAAATACCCAAGTCTATATCCCGACTTATAATTTGATTAATTACATATTAATTAATATAACATTTAAGTTGTGTCACCCAACTTCAATACCTAGACTCACTCATTCGGTTCGTATCTTCATCTCTTAGAATTTATTACACGAAATTCCATTATTAAATTTTGCACCCATCATCAATTTAATATTTGATAATTTATTATATATATTTATAATAAATTAAACTAGCTACCCCGTGCCTAACTCCTACCCTTAATTAAATTAATTCCTACTCAATAAATTTTATCCAAGTAGTGTCACTCAACAAAAATATCACGGACTCCCTTACTTAGTTAGAAAATTTCCTTATAAATTTACTACTCCAAACTCCATGAAACATTCTCATACTTTTATCATCACTCATACTTATTGGTATTCACACCTTAATTCCTTGAGTATGAGAGAACAAGAATGTCATCACAGTTATCTCAAAAAGTCCAAAAAGCCGCATGCCAAAAAAAAAACCTAACTGGGAGAAATCTTCCTACATCATTCGAACGACGCCCCAGGTCGTTCGAACGACCTGCTGGGTTTCAGTCCTCTCGTCTTACAGCTTTTATCAATCTGCCATTCTTAACCATGAGAGATTCTGATTCCCATCGTTCTTTTCTTCATTAATACCAGAACGAATTTCCAAATCTTCCTATGGTTTAAACCCTCATTTAAAAAGAATAACTCATGGGATAACAGTTTAAACCTTAAATCCATACATATCATAATCCTTTAACAGTTAACAGTAAGAACATGGGTTTGGACAATTCTTCCTATGGTTAAAACCCTCCTTTAAACAAAATGAATCATGGGATTAATAGTCTAAACCTTAAATCCCTACATACCATAAGCCTCCACATTTAATAGTAAGAACTTGGGTTCGACTATTCACGAGTCTGCCCTTTCTCGTTTCCTCAAGTTAAATTTCAAACTCCAAATTTACACGACATTGATTATTGGTCTATCACTATAAATCAGACATTGACTACTTTGATTCATAACACAATAGTAATTTCATGTGAGTTTGGGTGAAAGAAAATGGATAAAATGCATGAAAAATTGTTTAAAAAGAACGAACATTGTACTATAATTTTAGGACTGTTTTAAGAGGAAATTGGCAATGTGCTTGAAAGTTTTTGTATAAAATCATGTTATGCATAACTTTGCAGTTTTGAGTTTTTTTAAAATCGGAGCAAAAAAGCCTCAAATTGTAATTTTATATTTCTGGGCAGAATGTACTTTTATCGGAAAAAAAAGGGTTTGGAAAATGGTAATTTGGTGGTGAGATTTTAATAATTTTGGTACATTAACAAGGAGTGAGGGACTTGGGTTAATGTTGGAAAATTATTTGGATTCAAGGTTTAAGTTTTGTGAGAGATATCTACATAATTATATTATGATTTAGAGGAGAATAATCGTTATATCAAGTACGGGTAATATTTATGATATATTTATGGGTACTTGGGTCAGATAAAATATTATGTGAGTGATAACTACATAATAAAATTTACGATGATAATCGTGATTAACAAGTACAGGTGGTATTCGAGAAATACGATGGGTACTTGGGAGAGGATGAATTCCTAATATGATATAGGTCGTCTAAGTACCTAACACTAAATAGGTACATGATAATTCCTATTTGATTGATTGATGATTATGTGTATGACATACCTAGCTTAATTGCTATCGGGGGAGGTCCGCGCGTGAGGGTAGTCACATCCTTATCAGCCTATATGGGAGGATCTTTGACTTCTCGCTCGAGAACATAGGACTTAGGTCAATTACCATTAGTGAGAACAATGGTATAGAATGGTCATTTGGGTGCGTAGGTATGTGCGTAGCCCAAAGGCTTAGGACTATGTTCGCCTCCATTATTTGTGATTTAATATTTGTGGTTCGAGGGATCTTTACCGAACCTATAGTCCCCTATATTGTGATGAGATGTATTGGGACATGATAGCAGAGTAATGCAGCACCGCAACTGTGTATCGAGGCGCAGTATTGTATATATATATATATATATATATATATATATATATATATATATATATATATATATATATATATATATATATAATAGAGTGAATGTATATATATACATATGATTATATCTACTGTGTGACTAAAGTAGAATTGAAAGATAATGATATCTGGAATTAATTAAGTATGAGAACACTTAATTGAATTGAATTAATAAGTGGCTTATCCATGTTGAATCTAAATGGATACATATGATACTATTACATGAATTGCGAGAGTAATACGTGGGAACGAATTGGGATATGGTTAGTGGATACACTGGGATGAACTAATTAGCATGAGGCTATAACTAGCATGGTTTAGAGGTAAGATAGGCGTGCACTCTAGATTAGAGGTGAGAATTTCAAGAGAGAGTCTGATAAGCTAACATGTATATAATAACTACTGAATCTAGCATTTATTCACTTGTTGTTTTTAAAACTGTTTTCACTTTGGGCTCTGATCCGTTTACTTGCACATTCTCCTCTCTCTCTCTCTCTCTCTCTCTCTCTCTCTCTATATATATATATATATATATATATATATATATATATATATATATTTCAGGTGTCCAGCCACAAAGATGCCAGTCATAGAGGATTGGGTCTATTGACGATGTTATGGATGCTATGGAGTTATGGACCTTGTTTAGACGCTTTCATATTCTTGATTCATACTCTATAGTAGTTGATCTTTTATTTAGGGCATGTCGCCCAAGAGGATTCTAGTAATTGCCTTTCTATCTGAGTCGGATTATATACTTATGTCAGTTTGGTACATTTGGTATTGTTGGGATTATTGTATTAAGATGTTTTACTAGAAAGTTTATTCTAGTTGGATTTAAATTCCATTGTGATATCTACTCAGTTATTATTCGTTGTGTGAATGGTTTATATTAAATGTTTTATGTTATTAAAATGGAATTTTTATGAAATTAAATTGGAAAAGTTTTAACAACCTGCTTACTTGGATATTAGGTGATTAAATATTAAGGCAAAAATATTTTTCGACGGTGATTCTAAGAATGAACCAGCTGTATAATCTGTTTTAACTGGGTACAAGACTGATCACCCCATATTTAATTAAGTGGGTTGTTACACTTAACTTAAATCTCCAATATCAACCTCAAATTATGACATATGCAATTTTAAAATATAATCCAAATTAATTAAATCTTAATTTACTAATTTAATTAAATCCTTCAAATAAATTTAAATCATTTATCACCTTATTAATAAAATTCTAAATCCTCTGAAATACAGGGTGTTACATACTTCCCCCTTACAATGGAATTTCGTCCTCGAAATTAAAATGAGTCTATTATTCCAACCCTCGAATACTTCCTTACTCACATCCCTTAAGATCGCTACACATAACTCTTCCCCTTCGAAACGTGAATAATTTTAAAGTTAAAATAATACCCAGGGCGCCCATACACCCTATACTCATGCTTAACCGCGTAGATATTACCCAGCTCTACTAGCCTTAGACCGTAATATAACTTTTAACTCGCTGTTATAAACACATATATGCATAATAAATAAGGTACCACACCTATGACCTAATGACCACACATATCCCACTTCCAACGTTGTGCTAAGTTTCATGCATGGGTCATCTCGCCAAGAGAGATCCAAAAAAAGAACCCCGCGAATACACTACTACCTAACATTTCGATCGTTGAGATTCGATAGGCCCTCAATCCATAGCATGTAGCCCCAAATTCCCGTCTCCTGGCATAAAAGTATACTCATCCACTCTCATGTTACAAAAGACATCATACTATACGACGCCCCTTACTATCACTAGTTTCTTAGTGCGAATCAATCACGAGTTGTATCTCCCCGCTTTATAATAAAACTATCCTCCCTGAATCCCATCAGAAAACATCCCTACTCCCCGAGATTAAATATAAAAATACAAACATTTTCTTATAAGTCTATTATGCAACACACAATAACATATATACAAGTATTTATACACTAGACCCTCTTTCAGTTGATAACTAGCACAAGTAAATCATATCTCTGAATAACGGACACAAAGTCTCACCAAACTATATACTATAGCCTAAATATCCCAGCATAAATATCACTAACGTCTCGTACGTAACATTCTTATCTCAAGCTCAACCCCGCACTCTCGGTATGGCTATATCATACAAGTATTCTCGATAACCCCCTAAATTGCAATTTAATTCTTCGTGATACTTCCCCACCCACTAACTTGTGGTACATAAGTTATCCCAATGCTTCCTTCGTAGCACTACCCGGCTCCACTGGCCATGTAATGTAATAGCTCTCATCTTAAATTGTTTCTTCTACATGTGCAATAATTTAACATTTAAAACCGATGCACTAGCATCCAAAAACATCTCACTACTCCCAATGTTTATCAAGGTCCATGAGTGGAACGTTCCGCAACGAAGCTCAAAAGAACTTTCTCCAATGCATTACTCTCTAGCATTGTCGATCATCGAAATCCGTGGGTACAATGTACATAACTAAGATATCATAAATTCTATCTCTCTACACATAAATCAAATCTTCTATGCCCATTTCTCTCAAGGTGTCACACGATACGATGCTTTCATTATCATTAAGTTCTCAGCACGTAAACAATAATGAGCTAAATCTCTCCACTCAACGGTAAACTTGATATACCCTAGATCACATCAGTAAAAGTCCCTATGCACCAGGATCCAATATAACTAGACAACTGTACTCTCTGAATTCTACTCCATAAAGATATTGCCACAAGCTCGACCCTCTTTCAAGTGAGACATCGCAAAAATTTACATCATGTCCCAGAACAGCGAACACGATAGTCTTGCTATAACTCTCCACCATCGTTTAACACTTCGTACTCAGAATAAACCATATCTCAAATATCACCTCTCAAAACGAGTTATCCTCATAAAATATATCCACTCATTATCCACACCTTCTCCCCCTACAGATCGAACCAAATAGAGCCCTGTTGCTCCATGGTAAATATACACACACTATAGTGAGATCAACGATATCTATATTAATCAATTTCACATGAGAATCTAGTAGTAATTAACCACTTTGACTGTCTAGTGTCACACCAAGCAGACCCCAATCACCCAGTAATAAAACTCATACTTTCAAATGGTTCCTGGATATAACACCCCCATTCCAACCAAACCAAAAACTTCTTATGATCGTTTTGCCTACTGATCATCCCATTCTTATTCCCCAATTCACTGCGAAAAATATCCACACCAGTGTTCCTACTTTACACGTAAGACACCTCTATATATCATTCCCCTTTCTGTGTAAATAGATGGTGAGAGGATTTGTGGTTAAATGTTATACATGATATCTCTCCATAGTTATCATGACTGACTCCCATCACTACAACATCGTTCCTTTGAGCTAAAATGTTTGCCCAAAATTAAATCATGGGTGTCACTGCACTCCACCCTACATAATTACTTTTGGAATTACTCCTTCCATTGACATGGTGCCTTCTATCGTGGTCACCGTTCCCAGAATATCCTATGGTTCTGCTGAGCCTCTCCCCCTGCAGTCCTTCTAATGGGTTTTACTGGTCGTCCAAAATTATTCAATGTACGAAGACCAACAACTCGTATATGAATCACATCAAGTATACTTAATCGTAGGATAACGTAAGTCGCATACGTGAAGGAATACAACAATCCTAAAATAAGGATCTATATCAAAGAATGCTACGCTGAAGCATAATAAGTCGCACAGATCCTAAGGACTCTAGAACCTGATGCTCTGATACCATCTGTGAAATCCCACCTACTAAAATACCAGGTGTCCAGCCCATGATCAAAATAAAACGTTGGTCTCATATGTCTCATTCTTAGCATCACTGTCAAAAAAAATTGAAGTTACTAACAACCTAGTAATTTAATTAGATTGGTGCAAACTTTTATCTTTCATTAATTAACAACATGCAGAAAATAAATAATAATTAATCCAGCAACACAAACTGATAATTGAATCCAACATAGATGAATACTGAATACAACAGTAATTGAAATAATAACCTGGATACACAAGGTCAAATAAATAATTGAATCCTAAATTTGAGGGTGACATGCCCAAAGGAGTACTGAAGTAAAGAATTCTACACTAGGAATAAATGAACTAAGTGTCTATAGAAAAGTCGTACAACTTCCACATGAGCCGCAGCTGCGCATCCCTGGATAGAATCCTCAAACTGGGCGTCCTTGTGGTTGGACACCTAAAAGGTTTTGAAAAAGATTTTGACATGGGTCAGAGCCCAAGTAAAAAATTTTGAAAATATTTAGCAAGAAGTTAAATTGTAATAATTATATATACATCCACACTTTTCATATTTAAGCTAGTGTCGCACTCTCTTGAGGTATAGTTCACCCCTCATCTAATGTGGACTCCTAACACTTTCCTGCTAACCTTCCTAGTTAAGCTACCGCACCTAATTATCCATATCCCACCACTTTTTACCCCACTAATCTAACCTGAGTATTATTACCTTGATTACTAAGTAATCTACTCATTAACTTATTAATCATTTCAACTATTATGAATCGTATAACATTCACACTAGTTATATAAGCAATCCCCTCTTTAAATCATATAACTTTCACACTATTTATATAGGAAATAAATATACAGTTATGTTAATCCCATATATAATAATATACTCATATTATATACGTACTAGTATACTACGACATCCACATACATATCACGTATAATAACCATCCATTCTTGAGTAATAACTCACTGGATGTTTTCTCTAAAATGGTTTTATGTCCCAAGCATGCTCACTCTAACCTGGCACCTCAAGTCGAACTAGCTCACACCCAACTTGTGTAAAAATATCACAAACATAGTGGAGGCGATCATATTTCCTTCACCAAAAGTGAAACGGAATCATACCCAAATCGGTTCACCTCTAAAACTAAATCAGACAATAAAAATCCTGGACAATATGACATGGGAACTATACTCTACCTGCTCCTCAGGCCAGGGGTTTCACCCACATCGAACAACCTCCGATGATATCACTAGAGGGGTATGTATTCCTATAAATATCATTCACACCGATATCTATAGAGAACACAAATATATATATATATATATACACATAACTCTTTACATATATTTAATAAAAGTCTGGTTAACCCGTTCCTGGACCCTGTAGCACTAGCCCAAAATACCCAAGTCTATATCCCAACTTGTAATTTAATTAATCACGTATTAATTAATTTATCATTTAAGTTGTGTCACCCAACTACAATACCCCGACTCACTCATTCGGGCCGTATCTTCATCTCTTAGAATCTATTACATGAAATTCCACTATTAGATTTTTCACCCATCATCAATTTAATATTAGATAATTTATTATATATATCTATAATAAATTAAATCGGCTTCCCCGTATGTAACTCCCATCGCACTCAAACCCTTAATTAAATTAATTCCTACTTAATAAATTTTAGACAAATAGTGTCACTCGACCAAAATATCCGAACTCCCTTACTTAGTTCAAAATTTTCCTAATAAATTTATTACTCCAAATTCCATGAAAAATTCTCATACTTTTACCATTCCTCATACTTATTGGTATTCACACCTTAAGTCCTTGAGAAGGAGAGAGCAATAATGTCATAACAGTCATATCAAAAATTCCCAAAAGCCTCATGCCAAAAAAAAACCGAAATGGGCGAAATCATCTCGCATCGTTCGAAAGACGCCCTCGGTCATTCGAACGACCCGCTGGTTTTAGCCCTCTCGTCTTACAGCATTAATTCGCCCTCCATTGTTAACCATGGGAGATTATGGTTCCCATCGTTCTTTTCTTCATCTATACCAGAACTAATTTCCAATTCTTCCTATGGTTAAAACCCTCCTCTAACAGAATAACTCATGGGACAACAGTTTAAAACTTAAATCCCTACATATCATAAGCCTCTAACAGTTAACAGTAAGAACTTGGGTTTGGACAATTATTCCTATGGTTAAAACCCTCCTTTAAACAAAATAATCATGGGATCAATAGTCCAAACCTTAAATCCCTACATACCATAAGCCTCCACAGTTAATAGTAAGAACTTGGGTTCGACTATTCATTAGTCAGCCCTTTCTCATTTCCTCAATTTAAATTTCAAACTCCAAATTTACACGACATAGATTATTGGTCTATCACTATAAATCATACACGACTCCTTTGATTCATAACACAATATTAATTTCATCTTTAATCTACGCAAATTGGTCAATCCATAATCACCTTTTTTTCATCCGATAACCCACCCAAAAATAAAATAATTTACAGCCAGCATGATATGAATCGCAATAACGCAATTAAAAATGAAAGAAAGTTTAACTAATTTCCTGGATAAGTTTGTAGAGTCTGATTCCCAATGTAGAAGACGAATATTTGACGAAGAACACACCAATTTCTTCTTGGTTTGGCTCTAAAAAGTTCTCCCACTTGATCCTTTTTCTCTCCTCTTTAAATATGGGTTTTTCTTATTTGAGTTCAAACTGTCACAAACTATTTACCTCAGGTTTTATATCACAAATCCCTAAATTAAGCATGTGGGCTAAATTAAAATGGCCCAAATACCCCTGTGTGGGCTCGATTATGCCTAAAAATGCCCTGAGACCCAATTACTATCCCCTGATACTCTTTCCCGACTATCTCGACCTATCTAGAATCAAACGTGCACTCAGAATCGCCATCTGAGTTACTTAACTTAAATCTCCAATCTCAACCTCCAAGTATGACATATTTATTTTAAAATATAATGTGAATTAATTATATCTTAATTCACTAATTTCATTAAATCCTCCAAATAAATTCTAAATCTTCAGAAATATGGGGTGTTACAGTGGCTTGAATTTGGACGGTGAGGGAAAATCAATAATAGCTGGAACGAAATGAGATCCTTTTACAACACTCATTTGTAAGGAATTTTTGAACTTTATTATTTCTGCTAATCGATCTTTCAATCGTTGAATCATCATTTCCAAGGGTAGTCTTCTGGATTATTTTTAGTTGAAGCAACTCTGATAGACCTACCATGTGTTTGTGTCGATATCTCTTCCTGGGAAGTCTCTCGGCACGCACGTAACCTCATTTACTCACCCTGGACCTGGTAAAACCTTCTCGATGATCTCTTGATATGGATGATTCCTTATAGTAGCCCCTATTTTCTCAGGGACCCAAACGATCGAAAGTAGAGACTTTGCTCAATCTATCCAAGATGCTCGATCATTTTTGAGTGAGATATTGACCGTCATAATAGTCAGGAGATCTGACTAAAGAGATTACTCGGACGGTATGATCAGTTTTGTGAAGATCTGGAATATCTTGGCTTACTTTTATCATTTCTAGGAGGTTGAGGCGGCAATTTTCCTCCTATAAGATGGGGCAGTAGTAGATCTAGCTTGAAGCATTTGTCTAAGTAATTTGTCTCACACTTTCCTTCATTGCCTCCTGTCCTTTGGCCATATTGAGTAGAATTCCCTGTAGGCCTCTTGTACCAGGAGGAGAAGAAGGAGTGAAAGAATTTCCTCCAACAATATTTATTTTTGGGATCTCAGTCATACTTCAGAAGGCATTAAATATGAGTTTCGAAAAAGTTAGATGGGGAACAATAGCGTCTTGTCATTTCCCACAGATGGCATCAATATGTTGATGTCTAAATTTGGATTCTTTATCTTAGGCTTAGTTATCCAAATACATAACCACAAATAATAATAATAATAATAATAATAATAATAATAATAATAATAATAATAATAATAATAATAATAATAATAATAATAATAATAATAATAATAATAATAATAATAATAATAATAATAATAATAATAATAATAATAATAATAATAATAATAATAATAATAAAGAGTAGAGATTTTTTATGTAGTTCATCTCAAGAATAGAACCTACATCCACGGGGCATTTCTACCATTGGTTTATGTTCCAATCTCATGTTTATAATATATGCATAATTTGTGTGACATTTAAATTTGCATGTTGTGTGATTTTACAATTGCATGTTACAAATTAATTAATCGGTGGACATAATTATATGGGAATTAAGTATGTGCGGTTACTAGTAAAATAATTAAGTTGTGTGTCTTATTTTACATGGGGGATATTATCGGCTGGACCAGATTCTAAGGCGGTACAGAGGCCCTGTGATGTATTTTTAATAATTTAGATTGGGACCTAGGGGTATGTATACATTTGGGATAAGTTTTGGGTCAGTTTAGCTAGGATTTTGAGTTCATACGGAGGCCCATTTATTTTCTCAATGGTGTCTTATTATATGCAGGTGTTCCATGGGATGAAGAGGAGCATAGGATGTTTCTACTTGATTTGCAAAATCTCAGGAAAGGTGATTTGCATGGAATAGAACGTGATTACGTATTGTTATTGGTTTAATTATTGTGCAATGGAGTGATCATTATTCTATTGTATTTTATGTATGTTTGTGCATGCATATATGTACTTACATATATATTTCCTTATGCTATCCAAATTGTCTACTATCTGCCTGGATTACTCCCACCACAGTCCCTTCCGAATTAAGAATCCATATCAGAAGGCCAAACTTTTTAAGGAAATTGACTTTTAACTTCACTCAAAATTAACACTTGCTTGAATATTATTAAATTCGGTTATGATTCCTCAAATGGATGTTAGAATCAAACATGATCATTGTTGATGTAAAAAATTAGATCACTCTAATAATTCAATCACAGATAAATAAACGAGACAAAAGATTTTTAAAGTGGTTCAGCCTTATAAGAATGGCCTACATCCACTGTTATTTTATTGCTGAGTGTTTGGGAATTCTCGATTATAAGAAATTCCGTTCTGGATCCTAAAGTTTGGATTCAGGATCCGGTCCCTTACAATGAGGATTGTACAACGTATTAATAGCCTTGAGGCTGTCATCTGAAAGGGTGATACATTAAATGATATACATATGAAAGGGTAATACATTTAATGCCCTTTAAGCGTGTGCGTCTGAATGATAAGCATTTAATGAACCAGTTAAACTGTTGGTTATTCATTAATTAATGCTCTGTTCGAGATACAGCTCGGACCGCCTAAGCTTTCTGGTATTCAAGAGTTCCTCGGAGAGGTCTGTTCCTCGGAGCGTATGAGTTCCTCGGAGAGGTCTGTTCCTCGGAAAGTATGCGTTCTTCGGAGTCACATGGTTCCTCGGAGCGTGTGATTATCTCGAAAGTGATTGTTGTTACCATGTAGATAGCCACGTGTCTTCATATGATTGATCCAAGTCAGCAGATTAAATTTGGTATCAACAGAAGCCCCAAATGTTTCATATTTCGAAATTTGAGGAGTATGGAACATTCTTTCTCGGAATACGGTAGCTTTAAATAGTTCTTCCTGATTTTTAGGATCATCTCCCTTGTATTTATTTCTCCTTCCCTATTCATAGAATCATGCTTTTTTGGACTTTTCTGCTCGCTTCGGTTCCCGCATCACTTTTCGCCTTTTTAACCGCTGTTGTTCGCTTTGATTCCCGCGTCAATATTTAATGCTTTTTAGCCGCCGGTAACGTAATCATCCTTTTTGTAATCATTATTTCGCCAATTCCCAAGGCAAGGTATTTAAACTTCACAGAGACTCCCATCGTCTTCTATCTTTTCAAATTTTCATCTTCGAGTTCTTCATTGTCTTCTACTCTCTTATGCGTTCATTTCTTCCGTCGTTCATTGTCAACAGCTTCAGTCTTTTTTCTATAAGATCCTCTTTCTTCTTCTTCATTTTTTTAATTCATCATCATGGTTTACCCAGTTGAGTCTCTTGACAAATTTCGATCTGATTTTTCCATTCCCTCTTGGGTTGTCTTGGAAGAGCTTTCTGAGCCTTCTAATTATTTCAATTTGGCTGAGGGACATTGGTTCCCCAGTCTCTTTTTTGCTGAGTGTGGACTTTCTTTTCCACCAAATCCTCTGTGTTTGGAATTCTGTCAGTACTTTGATGTAGTTCCTGCACGAATAGCCCCCAACACCTGGAGAATAGTTAATGGGGTGCATATATTAAATCAAGTGCATGGAACTCGTATAGGGATTCCAGAAATCATGTACTGCTATAGATGGGCAGTTAATGATAATATTTATTATTTAAAAACTAGGTTTATAAATAGAGCCTTAGTAGTCAATCTCCCTGATGCCAATAGGGATTATTTTGAACATGGGGTTGTTGTAAAAAATTGGCAACACCCTCCTTTAATCGGAGATGAGGTTTACCAGGGTCCCAGATGCCCTCCTTATGGCAATGGGATAGGTTATTTTTATTTTATTTATCTTGAAATCATGTTTGTTTTATGTTTGATAAAATGTGTTACTGGTAACAATGTCTGTTTATTTGCAGTTGATAGCAAGAGAAAGTGCCCAAAAGAAACAGATGTCAATCTACCCCGAGTCACAGCTGCGGTGCAATGCATTACTCTGCTATCATGTCCCAATATCGCTTGTCGCCGAAAAGGGGACAAAAGGTTCGGTGAGGATACCTCGAACCATTAACAACAACACAATCATTGGAGGCGAACATAGTTCTCGTATCCATGGGTCACGCACATACCTACGTACCCACAGTCAGCGGACTTATCAACTCCCCGATAAGTTTTTCATAGACCTATGTTCTCGAGCGACAAATCAAAGATCCCACGGATTCATCAGGATATGACTGCCCTCACGCGCAAACCTCCCACCAATAGCAAGTAAGCTAGGTATGTCATACACATAATCATTAATCAATCAAATAGGTATTATCATACCTATAATATACTATCAACAAGGTACTCACATTAACCTTAGATTATACGTAGCATTATATCTCTTTTAAATTCCATGTATTAAAATATCATATCTTTACTTCATAATTTAATTATCCTCGCATCCTATAACATCTCTCCACTCCCAACGTCGTTAAGGTTCATGCGCGGAGCGTCTCGCAAAGCGAAATCCAAACAAGGAACCCCTCCAATACACTACTACTTAACTTTATCGATCGAGGAGGTCCGTCAACTTTAAATACGTGATTGGGATAACCTCATACCCTCTTTCAACCAAATGTGTTCTAAACTCCCATCTCTATCCAGGAGCCATACCACTAAGCTCTTGTACTACACTCAGCCCTTGCGAAAATAATGAGCTTAAACTCAGTCCTTGATGTTCATATTGTAATCCTAAGGCTACCCAGATGTTACATTCAATCACCACTACTGGACCTATCCTTAATCCTCAAGCAAACCAATTATAATCCAACAAATGAATCTAGCAACCGAAATTTATTTAATTTAATTATCATCATTCTAATCAATTTAAATCCCAATCAAATTAATTCAAATCTTATCAAGGGTCTACTGATATATTCTAAGTCCCATAATATCCAATTAATAATCACCAAAGATCCACAAAAGTTTTGAGATAAGAACCAACATTAAAAAGAAACAACATCATGAATTCTCATATTTTAAATACTCAGAAAAATCAGATCCAAAAATTTTTCAAATCATCAATCCGACTTCAGATTTGGATTCTACACGAAAAATTGAGTCAGGTATGTGTTTTGAGTTTTTCTTAAATCTCATCCAAATGCACTCAAAAAGAAGATCTAAACATTCCAAATTGGCTCTTCTCATTCCACTCGTTTTTGCTCTTTTTTCAGAAAATTATCAACATATTATCTTCAAGAACACTAAATTATTTTTAGAATTTCTTCCACAAATTTATGAATATTTATTGGATTACTAACTACCTACAATATGAGTTTAATTCCTATATATTTTTAGATTCCAAAAATTCATTAACAACTATATCCTTTCATCTTCCAAACATGAAAATCATCTATTTTTATAACTATCCTAACATGGACAATATACGAACTTAAATTGAAAATATCAAACACTTGCCTCTAATGAAGATATGATCCTTTGGGGTTGAATAACATAGGTGGTTCTCCCTTTTTCCGACCACTTTCGATGGTGGTTGGTGGTGGTGACCTTTGGTCTTTAGTTCTCATCCTTTCCAAGCAAGCTTTTCTCTTCCCAAACAACCTTTCACTCTCTCTAAGAAGATGACTTTTAAATTTTGTGTAGAAGAGATGAAATGAACCTACATACACTAATCTCCAAATACTTATAATAAGACAAAACCCGAAATCACTATTCATCCCCCTTGTAAAAATAACCAAAATGCCCTTTTGGGTTGTCTTTTCATTTCCAAATGACCTGAGACCCAAATCCAACATCCAAATAGACTTTTCTGACTATTTCAACCCTTCCGGACGCAAAGACGCAGTCGAAATGACTATAAGGTCGATAAAAAATAAATTTCCTTTTTAATTTAATAAATTAGTCCCGACACGTCCCATACCGCGTCTGACTAAAAATTCAAATTACTGAATTTATATGATACCGTCATATCAATGACATCACATTCATATATTACCTAAATATCTTTAAGTAATATTCAGAATCATCCATTTTAATATCCACAATTCGGATAAAACCCAAATGAATTAATTTATAATAAGATCCAATTAATCCATTAATTTAAAATATAACCCATTTTAAAAGTCATTAAAATCACGGGGTATTACATACGGAGCGCTAATGCGATAAAATAAATCCAAATCCACAAGTGACAAGGTATAGAGCATCTAAATAAACCCACAATGATATAAATCCACTAATCTCAATTCTTCAAATACAACAAGTCTCTCGAATAAATACAACAACTAACTCGAAAATAAAATACAAATGTCCAAAGCTCTATACATCAAAATAATACAAATCTTTCCCAAATAATCCTCGCTAAATCAATCTCCATTGCGCCCCAAAATTCGCGCTAACCTGCCACTAAAAGAAAATATGGGGAAGTACACAATACGACAAGAAAGATGCTCAACAAATATATTAACGATGAATAAAGCGTAACAATATCAATACGAATATTCAAATCAAAATGCAAATCTCAATAGCATTTGTCAATAAATTTCTCAACAACACATCAATGGGTCACCAGGACTCACCACATCCGTATATGCTTTATCAAGCCATAGCCCGGGAAACAGGAATTTTGGCGGGTGCCCAACATCTGTGCCATATTAAAATCTCATGACAACGTGCTCAATAACAACATAATGATACCACATGAATCAAAATAATTTCAACAATTATTTTCTAGATTTCAATGAATTTATCAATTCAAATATGAGTTCAATTAACAAGAATTGAAAGATAATGACACTCGCGAGATTTAAGGAGCATATTGTGTAAAACCCCATACCTCAAACCATGATGAGAAACCAATGATCACATCCTCAAGATCAACACAAAAGATCTACAAAAGCTCCTCCAAGAACCTCCAACAAAATAGCCCCAAGAACACCTCTAATCTAAGGTTGGAACTCACAAATCTCAAGGGTCAATGTGTATATAAAAAGAAGAGGAATATAAAATATATTTGCTGCCAAAATTTGTGCCAAAATTATGTTAAAAGGCTTGCCCACGACTTCCTTTTATAATGCAAAGAAATGAAGAGTTGGAATCCAAAAGACCTCCCCAGATTTCGTGAACAACAAGTAATTTTCGTTAACGCAAAAATTCTCCATCTACGAGGACCAATCAGAAAAGGACACGTGTTATCCTACGTGGCAATATTCGACACCCGAGGAGAGTTGGTCGGCACCCGAGGAGAGTTGGTCTGCCCCCGAGGAGAGTTAGTCAGCACCCGAGGAGAGTTGGCCGGCATACCAACCAGGAAGATCAAGGGATAACTATGCATTTAATGTGCATTAATGAAGATGACAGTGCATTTAATGAGCCTTAATGTAAATTTATACTGTATTAATAGATGACAACACATAGCATACCAAGCAATTCAAAAATTAGATTCGTTGAATGTTGACATAATGTATAAATGTCTACATACAATGAATCTCTTTATCTTCCATCACTATAAATACATGTATTCCCTTAGCAAAAAGGGGAAGAGATCCGACAAGGATGAGAGACACCATACACAAGATCCACACCTTTTTCTCTCTACACCACGTTGTGCTATTGTAAGCCCCTAGGAATAAAATAACAGTGGACGTAGGCTTTTCCTTATAGCCGAACCACTTTAAAAATCTTTGTCTCTCATGTGCTTGATTGGATTTCTTTTATCTATTTATCTGTGAGAATAAAAATGGGATTCAGTCCAGTTTTTTACATCAACAATCATTATGAAGACCATGTTTGTTAGGAATGAACCTTTTTTTTCTTATATAAATTCTGAATTATGTCTCCCCTATCATCTATCTCACACATAATGAGCAGGTTCATTGGTAACATTTATTATATTGATAACAATGTCTCCAATAGTAATTGAAAAGTTCATCCAAATGATGCTTCGTTAAGGCAATACACATCTTGTTTTATTTATTTTTTTGTTTTTTATTTGTAAGATAATCTTTATAGCAATATATATTGGAATTGAACACAATATACATTTTTAAATCAGTGTTAAGATGGGGTTGTGAATAAATGTTGTCCGTTTAATTAGAATTTTCAATTGGAATTTCTCTAAAAATATTTGGTTACATAACAGGACTTTGTGACAACTTTCTTAACAAAAGAGATTAATTTGTTATATAATATGTGAATAAGAATACTTAACATGATGTTTTTCCCCCTTTTTTCTTTCACAGAGGTGATGATAAAGGCATCAATGTTTGTTGGAATATTTTTAATGTTATAAATTGGCTTACATATTAAGTAGCAAGTGTATTTGGGATTAAATGTTGAAAGGGATTTATGTCCTTTTCATAGAAAGTAGGAAAGATTTTAACTATTTGCCTTTTATGTCTTCAAATCTGAACTGTTTGGCTGTAAAATGTCTATACAACCTTCCTTCAAGGAGTTAATGTTTACTTTTTCAAAAAAAAGAAAAAAAATTGGGTGATTAGCACCTAGGAGATCAAAAAGGACTTGGTTGGAAAGCACTAATCAATTATGGAAGGGATAGCCGACGTGAAAAGGGCAACTACAAAAGCAGGAGGTAAAGGCCAGGGATCTCATTTTTCCAAGTCCTTTACTTCGAGCTTAGATACATGAGAAATATGTTCATTCCGCTAGTGAGCTTCTTGTTAGGCTGAGATAATCTAAGGAAGCTGTTGCAGTTGCTGAGGTAATTATATACATATCAACACGTAACTGTTTTACTTGTGTTCTACTTTCTCTTGTCATTTTTTTGTAATAATGAACACAAATTTATTTCGGCTTGGTGTAATTTTCAACGATGATCCAAGTCAAAATGACCCTTAATTATATTGCACAGATTTATATGAGGAGACTTAGATTAATCATCGCATAAAATGGGTTTTTAGGACTATCTTAAAAATACGTCGTTAGAGGGTGAAAACCCAAAACAGACCCCAAACAGCCTCATAAGAGGCATGAACACCTCGCATGGGACCAATGTAACTTTTAGGAACTGGTCGCGTAGTCACGGGCCTTCCAGTTTGAGATTATGATGAGAATTTGAAAATATGTAGACTTAGGCTTAAAAACATGCCGTTAGAGGGCAGAAATCCCAAACGGCCTCGTAAGAGGCATGAACACCTCACACGGGACAAATGTAACTCGTAAGAACTGACCACGAGTTATAGGACTCCTTGTTTGAGAATATGATAAGGATTTGAAAATATATAGACTTAGGCTTAAAATTGTGCCGTTAGAGGGTGAAAACCCAAACCAATCCCCAAACGGTCCAGTAAGAGGCACGAACACCTCACACGGGACCAATGTAACTCATAGGAACTGATCGCGTAGTCACGAGTCTCCCTGTTTGAGAATATGACGAGAATTTATCAATATGTAGACATAGGCTTAAAACACACCCTTAGAGGGTAAAAACCCAAACCAGCCCCCAAACAGTCCCGTAAGAGGCACAAACATCTCGCAAGTGATCAATGTAACTCATAATAATTGACTGCATAGTTACAGGACTCTCGATTTGAGAAGATGACAATAATTTGAAAATATCTAGATTCGGCTTAAAAATAAGCCGTTAAAGGGTGAAAACCCAAACCAACCCTCAAATGGCCCCTTAAGAGGCATAAGCACCTCGCACGAGACCAATGTAACTCATAGGAACGGATCACGTAGTCACGGGTCTCCTAATTTGAGAATATGATGATAATTTGAAAATATCCAGATTAGGCTTATAAATAAGTCGTTAAAGAGTGACAACCCAAACTAGCCCACAAACAGTCCCGTAAGAGGTATGAACACCTCGCACAGGACCAATATAACTCATAGGGACTGATCGCGTAGTCATGGGTCTCCCAATTTTAGAATATGATGATAATTTGAAAATATCTAGATTAGAATTAAAAACATGCCGTTAGAGGGTGAAAACCCAAACTAACCCTTAAACGATCCTATAAGAGAAACTATCACCTCGCACGAGACTAATATAACTCGTAGGAACTGATCGTGTAAACGCGGGTATCCCTATTTGAGAATATGACGATAATTTGAATATATCTAGATTAAGCTTGAAAATAAGTCGTTAAAGGGTGAAAACCCAAACCAGCCCGCAAACGATCTCATAAGAGGCATGAACACCTCGCACGTGATCAATGTAACTCGTAGGAACTTATCGCGTTATTGCGGGTCTCCTAGTTTGAGAATATGATGATAATTTGAAAATATCAAGATTAGGCTAAAAAAATGTCGTTAGAGGGTGAAAACCCAAATTAGCCCCCAAATAGTCCCGTAAGAGGCACTAACACCGCGCATGGGACAAATGTAATTATTAGGAACAGGTCGCGTAGTCAGGGGTCTCCCAATTTGAGAATATGACAATAATTTGAAAATATCTTGATTAGGCTTAAAATAAGCCGTTAAAGGGTGAAAACTTAAACCCTCCACCAAACACCCCGTAAGATGCATGAACACCTCGCCCGGGACCAATGTAACTTGTGGGAACAGACCACATAGTAACGGGTCTCTCGGTTTAAAAATATGACGATAATTTGAAAATATCTATATTAGGCTTAAAAACAAGCTGTTAAAGGGTGAAAACCCTAACCAACCCCCAAACGATCCCGTAAGAGGCATGAACACCTCACACAGGACCAATGTAACCTATAGGAACTGATTGCGTAGTCACGGGTCTCCTGGTTTGAGAATATGACACTAATTTGAAAATATCTATATTAGGATTAAAAACATATCGTTAGAGGGTGAAAACTCAAAGCAACCCCTAAACGGCCCCGTAAGAGGCCCTAGCACCTCGCACGAGACAAATACTCGTAGGAACTGACCATGTCGTCACTGGTCTCCTAGTTTGACAATTTGACGATAATGATAAAATATCTAGAATTGGCTTAAAAACAAGTCGTTAAAGGGTGAAAATTCAAACCAGCCCCCAAACATCCCCGTAAGAGGCATGAACACCTCACACGGGACCAATATAACTTGTAGCATATGATCGTATAGTCACGGGTATCCCGGTTTGAGAATATGATGATAATTTGAAAATATCCAGATTATGCTTAAAAATATGTCGTTAAAGGGTGAAAACTCAAACCAGTCCCCAAATGGCCCTGTAAAAGGCGCTAACACCTCGCATGGACCAATGTAACTCGTAGCAGCTGACCACGTAGTGATGAGACTTTCGATTTTACCATATAATGATAATTGTAACTCGTGTATGCAATTTTTCAGCTTGAATGCGATTTCTTTAAATTACTTGGTTACTGATATCATCTCATTTTTGTATCCTATTTTTTTACAGGATAACATTTTATCGTTAGCTTTTATCGACATGGAACATACGAAGAAGTCAATGATTTACAACAAGGGGATTATTTATTTAATGTCATTAATAGGCAGGATTTTATTTTTTTATGTGTTATGGTCGTGCCGACTTTTGTAATTTTATTGTTAATTTTTATGGCCGTGCTGGCTTTTGTAATTTTATTATTATATTTTATGGTCGTGCGGGCTTTACATTACACATGTTTTATATTAGCAGGTTTTAGAATGTCCAGAAAATAGGGACCCAATTTTTTTGGGGTCTGTGAACTATTAAGACTTATAATATTTTGAAGTTTGTATGTACATTAGTTTATCAACAACACATGAGATTCGCAAGTTGTGAATTTTTTTATTCTTTTTGCAATTAATAAATATTTTTCCTACCAAATTTGGAATTATCAGTTTTCCTGATTTGTTTTCAAATAATAATTTTTTCATTAATTGAAAAATCTGGCAAGGTTTAAAACCGTGCCAAAATCGTAACAAACTATAAAATTTGAGAACGCTTGTAAAAAAACTGACACGCTTTATAAATATGCCAAAAAAATCTGGCAAGGTTTTAAATCGTGCCAAAAGCATGTCATATTCAATATCTGCCACGGTTTAAAAGCAAGCAAAAAATATGCCAGATTAAAATCTGGCACGGTTTAAATGCGTGTCGAAAGCGTGCCACATTGGGCAATCTAGCACAATTTTAAACCGTTCTAGAAAATCTGGCACCCCTAATTCTGGCACGATTTTAAACCATGTCAGATTGTTGTTTTTGGTGTAGTGCCTATAGGTATCATCATGTACACATCTTCCTCCATTTCACCATAAAGGAATGCATTCTTTACATCCAACTTGTGTCAAGGTAAAGACAAATTTGCTTCCAATGATATAAGAACCTGTACGGGATTCATCTTAGAAACTGGAGAAAATGTCTCATGATAATCAATCACATATATCTTAGTGAAGCCCTTTGCAACTAATTGGGCTTTATAACTTTCAAATTTTCTATCAGTCTAGTATTTTATTGTATAAACCCACTTGCACTCTACTGGTCTCTTACCTTTAGGTAATGGAACAATATCTCATGACCTATTCTTATCAAGGGCCTCCATTTCCTCAATCATAGCATTCTTCCAATGAGTTTATTTTAGATCATATGAAAGGTTACAAGGAATAGAAACAGATGATACGGAAGAAACGATATGTTAGAGATACGGCATTATAAGATACAAAGTGAGATATAGGATATTTTGTACAATCACGAACACCCTTTCATGGGGAAATAGGAATATTAATATTTGTATCAACCGAGGGATAACTTGAATCACGAGACTTCTTTGTCATGGGATGAGACAATAGTTAGTTTTTCTTTTCTTGTATACACAAGAATGGCCCTTTATTTCTATTGCAATTCATTAGTTTTAGTAGTAGAAGACTTAGACATAAACTCCCCCTAAGTAAAAGCATGCAATGAAAGAGGCCATTCAGCTTTAGAGAAGGACGGGGATGGATTCTCTACACTATGTGGAGTCTCCTTCTATGGAGAATCTCGAGCAACGAAAAAAAGGGAACAAACTCAAATAATGTCACATACATTGATACAAAGCGACGACGAGTGATAAGGTTATAACAACGATACCCTTTTACCTAAGAAGACACACTGAACTATTTTTAGGGTCCATTTTATTTGTCTAGTGATGAATATGAACATAGAAGACACAACCAAATACTTTTGGAGGAATGATAAACAATGAAAAATTATTATGCAGGACAGACACGAAAGTTTTATACCCCTAAAATCTTAAAAAGCATGCGATTGATAAGATAGGTAGAGATTAGGGTGGCATCAGCCCAATAAGGTTTAGGTACTCCCATAGCATTGAGAATATAATTATTCACATCTGTAATATGTTGATATTTTCATTCAACTACACCATTTTTTTGGCGTATCAACACATTAGGTCTAATGAAAATCCCATTATCAATGAAAGTGAGGCAAGACTACCATACATAAACTCCCCTCCATTATCAGATCGAAGAATTTTTAGAGAGCAATCAAATTAAGTACACGCTATTTTGTGAAAGGTCTTAAAAATATAGTACCCCTCACTTTTGTTTCTCAGAAGATAAAGCCAGGTATAACGACTAAAATCATCAACAAGCGCCACATAATATTGAAAACCAAGTAAGAAAGTTGTAGATTCGGGACACCAAACTTCTGAATGAACAAGTTGTAAAGTAGAAGTAGTTGCATTAAAACTGATAGGATAAGGAACACGGCATTGTTTTGCAATGACACAAGGTTCACAATTTAATTTAAAAGGTTCAACATAAGCAAACTTAGGCAGCATACGCTAAAAAATAGCAATAGGAATATGAGCTAGTATATTATGTCACCGCATAAACAAATCCTTATTCACGCTACTAGCCCTGATACTACGTTGATTTGCAACATGAAAAGAAAGATGCTTTACATCTAGCAAGTACAAGCCATTGTCTTCCCTTCCGTTGCGAATCGTTCCCTCTTACGAGATAGTGAAAAACTGTAATACCCCATATCTTTAGAATAAACATAAAATTTGGAAGAATAAAATTGAATCGGTTAATTTTACTAATTAAGTAGTGAATAAATTAATTGATTATTTTTTCCTATTATGTGATATTGACTTCGCATGTGAGTAATTTCGATGGAAAATTATTTCATGTTTATTGAATAATTGACATATGATATGTGACACAATTAAAAAATATACTTGTTTAATAAAAATATTTAGGACATGTTTTGGGAGGCTTTATGGGCTCGTTTAGGTATTTTAGACCTTTAAAAATAGTTTCGGGGTAAATATATATGATTTAGGAGGTTATTTGATGTGTTGAGTTTGATATTTGGGCCCATTTGGGGTTCCAAAATTGCCTAAGGTCTAACTCGGGATTTGTATTTAAGTTATATTAATTAGGAGATTAGGTAACTCTTTGTCATTTATCCAAGAACCTAATTGTGACTTTAGGAAGAGAGAGGAAAGAACCCTAGTTGTAAAATTGGGGGAGGAGAGATTCAATAAGAAATTCAAGGAAGCCGTTAAGAAATCATCCAAGAACTCAGGCAAGAATTCACTTGCTAATTTTATTTAGTCCAATAATAAGCATGATTGAGCATAATATATAATTTTCATCCAATATCCGTGTTAGTGAGAAATCCATATCCATAATAGAAGTGCTAAGAAATCCAGATAAATAATAAGAGTGTCGACCATCTGTCGGGTTTAATAAGAAATCCAGATAATAAGAATGTCGAACATCTGTTGGGCTTAATAAGAAATCCAGATAATAAGAGTGTTGACCATCTGCCGGGCTTAATAAGAAATCCAGATAATAATAAGGAAGGGATCGATTGATCCTGCATTGTTAGAGAATAATATATTTCCCGGGCAGTCTTCAAATAATAATATATAATCATGAAATTTATCTTCTGCTAATCTCTGTATATGAATTGATGATTTGCCAATTTAATTTATCTTAGTGTGTCTAGGCAATGGAATATATTTATCCCATGCTCCTGCCTAGTTGTAGCAATCTTCTGTTCACCTATAAGTGCCTAAGCAATGGAATGATTTTCATCCCATGTTCCTGCTTAGTTGTAGAAATCTTATCTAGATTACCTTGGTGCCTAGACAATGGATGCCCGGTGCGGTTACCCAATTTCTTGCCTAGTTTTGGATGCCCCTTGAGGTCACCCATTATCTAACAGGATTTACCTTGCTTGATTATTGTACCAACATTGTTGATTAGGTTTGTTGATGCCGACCAACCTTAACTGGTGGTTGTTGATATGCCAACTAACCATAGTTGGTGGTTGTTGACATGTCGACCAACCTTAGTTGGTGGTTGTTGAATATATAGAGAGAGAAGAATTTTCTCGACCAACAGTGTGTTGGAGAAAATATCATAACTGATGCAGATTTCCTTGGAGCTGAATATATGATAAATAAATATTTTGTCGAGCTCCCTGCTGAGATGAATATAGAATATGCATCCGGATAGATATAAAAAATGATTCAGAATAATAATAAAGTGTCTGGCTGATCTATCGAGGCAAAATTGCATAATGTCGAACAAGGATAATATTTTCCAGAACATCAGAATATCTCCGAGTTCTTTGTCGGGCCTGAATATAAATAAGAATTACCCAGACCAATTGTCCATTGGGAGTTAAATATAAATGTTGCAGATCTCTTCGGAACTGAATATATATAACAATAAGTATTTTACCGAGCTCTATGTTGAGATGAATATAGAATGGATATAGAGAATGATTCATCCTTGAGCATAGATCAGAGCAATAATAAAATCAATAGTGCCTCGCTGAAGTAAAATTTCATAATGATAATATTTTCCAGAAGTTTAAGATTATTTCTGAGCATTCGTCGGCACTAAATTTTGTACCTGTGAAATTTAATAAGTTGCTCGAAAATCTGTGAAGGCTAAATCAATTAATCATGAGAATAATTTAGTCATCCAAATAACATAGAATATGCATCATAATAAAAATTTCAAGGCCTGAAATGATAGGTTCTATGCCTAATATGTGTTTCATGAGCAAATATATCATATGTAAGGCCTAATTGTGTAATCTAGAGTTTTTGTCAAATTAATGAAACTCCAGATAAAAATTTAAATATAAATTGGTTTTCAAAAAATTATTCCCACGTAAAGCTTTGAAGCATAGGGGTGTGGTAATCCTCATAAAGCTTAGAAATATAAATGTGTGGAAATTTAAATATGTGGTACTATAGAAAAAAACCAATTTATAAGTTGGTGTAATAAACCAATAGTCCTTAAATAGCAAAACATTATTTTGATGAAGTCAAATAAATTTGGGTCCCAGACATGAGGTCTGAAACCCATCACCCTCAAAGAAATCTTTATTTGTCTTAGCTCTTTGCCTGCTGTAGATGCAATTATTATGCAGCACAAATAAATATGAAAGAGGTGACAACCAAGAAAAAACAAATAAAAGACCAATCACACAACAACGAAGATACGTGGTTCAGCAAAGAAGTGCCTACGTCCACGGTGGTTCAGTCAGTGTTATTTCTCTATATTCTGAAGAGTAAGTACAGAGAATACAACTTGTCCTTTGCCCCGGACTTAGGGTTTAATTTATACATGTGTATGTCGGTGTAGTGGGGGTGATGGGTTCCTCTTTATTAGCCATCTCCCTTACATGGGATCATGTTCCCCCATAACTTTTCTTCATGGGATCGTGGAGTAAATGGATGAGTACCAGAGGTGACGGGCCTGGGCTTTGGGCCGCTGAAGAGGGGCTACTTGTCCAGGCCTTATGGTGATAAAAATAGGATACCCACACCTGCCGACCAATAGTGGATGTTGATGACCACGAATAGGTTGGATGGTAACCAACCAAGAAGTAGATGATCGCCGACCTGTTTAGCTAGTTCCGACCAGCACTGGATGGTGTCGACCTATGACGACGAATAGTTCTGATCAATAAATGATTATGCCGACCTATAATATATTTTACCGATATATAATAGGTTCTCTATATAAAACTCTGGTGCCAGCAAAATCAAAAATAAGTTTATAAATCCCTGGTACTTTGATCCCATGCCGCCAACTAGTTAGAAGTGGTCGGAAACCCCCCGACTTATAAAAATCATATCGCCAACCTTCAGTAAATTAAGAATGATGGCGGCAATCTTACCGTCGACCAATTGTTATATTATTTTTTGATCGCACAAACCATCACAGTTGAACGGATCTGATCTAAGAAAAATCCAGTGAATTGAGAATCTTGATTCTACAGAGGCCTGTAATTCCGATGATGAAAAATTGAGATGTGAGTGCGTTGCTCAGGTGACTTTGATCTCGTCCAATGCTATTGTGGATCTTATGGTAAGGACCTTTTGAAACCATAAATGGAGATGGTTCGTTGTGATGTGGGTCTGCTGATAACCCAGATATCCAATTGGGTTTTGACCCTGTTGGACAATGGTGTTGCTTATTGACGAATTATGGGGAAATTTTGAGTACGGATTTGTTTCCCAAATACGTAATTTTCATTACTGTAGAACGTTGAAGTCGAAACAGTTGATATTAACTTCTCCATCTTCTTGGGAAAGTTTCTCCACTTCCTTTTCTTGAACGACTGTTCATTTTTCATCTTCTTTATAAAAGTGGGTCATTGGTTTTCAGGAGAGTTATTTTTTACTTTTGTATAAATCAAAATATGATGAACAAATGTATGTCATATCTAAAAAAATATTATGGAACTTATATCAAACTAACACATTTTGTGCAGATCGATGGACGAATTAGAATTTAGCATCATAAATGAAAATACGTAATCGTTCTAACTGTTTATTTCATGATATAAAATTTAAACTTGAGAGTCAAGACAAAAGTTATGATTATGAAATCCACCATTTTACAAATTTCTCAATAAGGATTAATCTAACGGTTATGACTATAAAATCATGATATGCAATATTTTGCAAATTTTGTAACTAAAAATTAAGTAACTAATTTTATGTATATAAACATAAAAATCATAACTGAATGAAAAGATGTATGTACAACCTATAATTGATTATAAGCAAAGATAAAGAAAACTTAGCGTATGATGATGATCTTCATCTCTTCAAATAAGAATGGAAAGAATTCTTGTGTCGAATTCCCACAGACGGCGCCAATCTGTTGATGCAAAAAATGGACTAAATCCCATTTTTATGATCACAGATAAATAGATAAAAGCAATCCAATCAAACACATAAGAGATAAGGATTTTTAAAGTGGTTCGGCTATGAATAAAGCCTATGTCCACTGTTCTTTTATTCCCAGGAGTTTACAATAGCACAATATGGTGTAGAGAGAGATGTGTAGAGGTTTAGATTGTGTGCGTTGTCTCTTGTCGATCTTCCCTTTGGCTAAGGGGATGCATGTATTTATAGTGATGGGAGTTAAAGAGATACAATGTCTTTATATATTCAGATATTTATATCTATATACAATGAATGTAACTATTGGTCTTCAAGGGTTCCATGAACATTGGTGAGTCTTTTTCTAATGGCTTTTGATCTTCTGGATGGTTTGTCTGCCTTGAGTTGGTTGGTATGCCGAGCAACTACCCTCGGGTGCCGATCAACTCTCTTCGGGTGCCGAGTAAGTATGAATATTGCCATGTAGGATAAGAGGTGTCCCTTTCTGACTGGTCCACGTGGATGCGTAATTTTTTGTGTCAACACTTATATTCGTGGATTGTCCTATCGGTCGGGACCGTAACACACATCGGTACAGGTGGGCTAGGCATAGTGTAGGACATATCCTAGGTAATACATAGCAGCGCCACTTATGAGAGATGAGTATTGATTCAGGGATCCATGTGTAACCGCTAGGTATGGGACACGCAATGGTGTATGGGCCACTTATGAGAGATGAGTATTAATGCAGGGATCCAACTATATGTGTATTGCATTGTCCGTTTGGAATAGGAGACTCCTCCGGACTTATCGATAGAGCATGAAAAGGACACTATTAGTAGATGCCTTAGTGTCGCATATATATAAGGACATATATATATAATTAATTAAATTGAATAGAATAATTTCCCAAGTCTAATGATGTAGACTATAAAACACAGACTCAATACTATGTAGTATGTATGATGTTTGATGTCGTCATTTTATGGGTAGTATGTCTAGGGTAACTTGGGAGGTAGTATCTTGAATGTTGATAACTTATTTCAGTGTGTTTATCTTGCTAAATGTTTTCTTATACTGTCATTAGCATTTATCCATCGACTGTATCGGAACTTTGGGGGTTATACGTGTAGCACTATATTTAGATGAGGAGTGAGACATGTTATGTATGTGAGTCAATGGGAATAATTCACTTTGAATTAATTGTAATTTTGTACAATAAATCTAGTAAGTTAATTCTTGCACACTCTTGGGCGTTGACCCAAAATTATAAATGTTTTCTACCCCCAGGTGCTCCTAGACATGGATAGCAGGACTTTTGATAGATCATCCTTGTAATCTCACCATAAAAATCGAATTTTGAATTATTAATTCTAGATGAGGTTTCTATGCTCCTTTACTTCTTTCTTTTTGGATTATTGTATGGGCGTAAGCACGAAGCCTATTTTATTTCTTGCTAGTTCGAACTATTATAAGTATGTCGGGATTTATTTACATTATGTGGATGTTGGATTCCATTATTGTCTTAGATGTTAATTTAAATTCAGTTTCAAACACAATCGTGGTTTACAAATAAATATTTTATTTTGTTTGATGCTGAGATTGATATAGATTGTATAGGAAGCCTCATCTTGGGGTTATTGCGTCAGCCCAACCTTTACGTGAGAAAATGGGGGTTACAAAAACCAAATGAGGTGGAATGAATGTCATACTACAATTCATGTTTTTAGTTATGTTCCTAACAGAGAGAAGATTACTAGTTAGTTTTGGGCCATGAAGGTAGGAGAGCAAGATAATATTAGGAGAGGATGAAATAGTACATTGTTTCACTATATAGAGGAAAACATCCCATCATCCACTCTAATCTTATCCCTACCTGAACATACACTATAAAAAGAAAAAATAGAGATCATACTAGTCATATGATCAGTGGCTCCTAAATAATTAATCCAAGGCAGTGCATCAAAATTTGTCAAAATATGGTGTGTCGAATGATAGGTGCCTGTCTGACCAAAGTTGGAGGCGAACGAGGTATCTGAATGGCAATGTGGATTAAGTTAAGATATCCTATCTCAGAGACAAGACATTTCATGGCGATAGGCATCAGAATCTTGCACGGACAAATTTCTTGATAGCTCATTAGTGGAAGTTTGAGCCATATGTGGCCCTCTAAATGGAGATGGTGCATGGGATGACCTTTTAATCGAAGGAAGTCGTTGTCTATCATTGGCTCCAGGATTCCCATGAATATTTTATCACATTTATCGAGTGTGATAAGTCTAACCACAATGGTCAGATTTCAAGTGGCTTTTATTATCTTGCTTCCCCCTGTGGGAAATGTTTCTATTCCACTGCTAACAAATCAAATAAACACTTTCAGACATGAGCACTCTCAGCTCAGACTTTAAACACATAGTGTTCCTCCTACTTTTTTCACTCCGAATATATGAAAAGACCTCTCTAATAGAGGAGGGAAATGGAGATCTACCCAAGGATGACAGATTCTATTATAGTCTTGGATGTTAATTTAAATTTGGTTTCAAACTCAATCGTGGTTTACAAATAAATATTTTATATGGTTTGGTTCTGAGAATTATATAGATTGTATAGCAATGCCCATCTTTGGCGTATTGTTTCTCGCCAACCTTTACGTGCGAAAATGGGGGTTATTACAAAAACACAATGAGGCATAATGAATATCACACTACAATTCAAGTTTTTAGTAATATGCTTGACAGAGAGAAGATTACCGATAAGTTTTGGACCATGAAGGACGGAGAGCAAGATAATATTAGGAGAGGCTGAAATAGTATGTTTTCTCGCTATATAGAGGAAAACATCCCATCATCCACTCTAATCTTATCCCTATCTGAACATACATTATAGAAAGAAAAAATAGAGATCATACTAGTCATATATGATCAGTGGATCCTAAATTATTAATCCAAGGTAGGGCATTAAAATTTGTAGAAATGTGGTGTGTCAAATGATAAGTACCTGTATGGGAAAAGTTGGAGGCGCATGGTGTATCGAAAGGGCGGTGTGGATAAAGTTAAGATATCTTATCTCGGAGACAAGACATTTCATGGTGAAAGGCATCGTCATCTTGCACAGACAAATTGCTAGTAGGGTTATTAGTGGCAGTGTGAGCCATATGTGGCCCTCTAAATGGATATAGTGCATAAGATGTCCCTTTAACTGAAGGAGGTCAATGTCTAACATTAGCTCTAAGCGTCCCATGAATGTTTCAACAAGTATTTCAAGTGTGACAGGTCTTATCACAATGGTCACATCTCAAGAAACTTTTATCATCTTGTTTCCCGCTAATGTTTCAATTCCACTACTAACGAATAAGAGCATCCCTTTCAGAGACGAGCACTTTTGGCTCAAACTTTAAACACATAGAATTCCTCCTATATTTTTCGTCCGAATATATGAAAATACCTCTCTAATAGAGAAGAAAATTGGAGATCTACCCAACACTTGGACCCGTGCATGCTCAAACTGTGGATGTAGACCACCCAAAAACTGATAAATATAATTTATTTTCATCATAGATTGAAAAGTAATAGCATTACTTGCATAAACAAGGACATCGTCTTGATAATGATGGTACTCTTCCCACTTTCCATGCAGATCATGATAGTATGAAACGAGGGAACGGTTGCCCTATTTAAAATTTCCAATCTCGTGTTGAAGCTCATATAGCTTTGCAAAATTACCCACGAAAGAGTAAGTCTCTTTGACATAATTCCACAACTCATTGACTATCTTAACAAATAATAAAGCCTTGTTAATCTGTGGTTTCATGGACTATAAGAACCATGTCATAACTAGTACATTTTTTACCTCCCAATCATTATATTTAGGATCGTCCAGGGAAGGGTACTTAACAGTCCTATAAACATGGGAAAAGCATTCGACGAGTAGTAATATACATATTTGCATATTGAGCCCATTGCATATGGTTTGTTTCATCCATCCTAATAATTGTGATACACATATCAGTATGAAGGTCAATACTACTTTCTATCATTGGATTCACACCAACAGAAGAGATACTTCCACCAGAATTTACTTCAGACATTTTTTCAACCAGTTTCCAGTTTCTAGACAACACAAACCTCAGAAAACATAACAACTCAAGAACACAAGCATGAAAATTATAATGAATAGTAAAAACCAATTGGATCATAAGACAAAGTTTACCTAAGTAAAAAACTAACATCACTTACACAAATAAGTACATAGTCTTGATAATGATGGTACTCTTCCCACTTTCCACGCAGATCATGATAGTATGTAGCGAGGGAATGGTCGCCCTTTTCAAAATTTCCAATATCATGTTAAAGCTCATACAAGTTTACAAAAGTATCCAGGAAAGAGTAAGTCCCTTTGATAATATTCCACAACTCCTTTACTATCTTAACAAATAAGAAAGCCTTGTTAATATGTGGTTGTTTGGAATATAATAACCATGTCATAACTAGTACATTTTAAGTTGCCCAATCATTATATTTAGGATCATCCAGGGAAGGTTATTTAACAGTCCTATAAACATATAAAAATCATTCAACGACCAGTAATATACATATTAGCAAATTGAGCCCATTACATATGGTTTGTTTCATTCGGCCTAACAGTTGTGATACACATGTCAAGATGATGGTCATTACTAATTGTCATTATTGGATTCACACCAACAGAAGGAATACCTCCTCCATAATTTACTTCAGATAATTTTTCAAGAAGTTTCTAGTTTCTAGAATAACAAACCTCAGAAACAGAAAAACTCAACAACATAAGCATGGAAATTATGATGAATACTAGAAAGCACTTGTATCTTAACATGAAGTATACCTGAGTAACGAAAAATACAAATTGAAGTTGAGTGGTAAAAAAAGACACGATTATGAACTTTTCAGAAGAAAACGGGTAACCAAAAAAATTCGCAAAAGCTATGGATGGGATTAACACTTCTCATCTTCAACTAATCATGTATACAGTAGGGTTTCTTTATATCGGTCCTAGGATTCCACACCCATAACTTACGACTTTAAACATTCTCTGATACCATGTAAACTTATGAAATAAAACAACCCTAGATTATATTTATGAGAGATTGAGGTATAAAAGAGGAAAAAGAGAGAGAAGAGAGAAATCTGAAATGGGAAGAAAGGAGCAAGAATGAAATGAATTAGCTCATCCATTCTCTCATCTCATTTTATTTATAACATAAAGTTTTAGTAATTGCATATGGGTACTCTATAGAATAAAAGCAACATAAGTTAGCTTCCAAATAAGCCTCTGACAACTGAACCTTCCCCATTCTTAAAAACATTAGCAAAAGAGATCTCGGGATATGATATAGAAGATGATGAATCAAATTATTTCTAATGATTAATAGAGATCTTGATGAATCCATAATAAAAAAGAGCCTAGGGTCATAACCATATAAAAGAAATCCCTATAATAACTAACTCAAACACATAAGTTTCTTCTACACAAGGGTGGGAGGACTTCAAATTCATGATTAGATTAAAAGACATAAAAATGAAGATGTGGAATAAGGAAGTCTTTAGGGATGCAGGCGTGAAAAAAAATGTCATGTTGGAAAAGATAAAGGGAATTGCTAAGATTGAAGATTTGGGGTTAATTGATGAAACTTGTAAAAAAAGAGAATAAATCTAAAATCTGATTTTGAAATTAGAAGATCCAATAAGCTTGTCACTTAGATACTCTTGTTTTGTGAAATTTAGGACTAATGATTACTTGAATAAATGTAGATTGACCAGAATAAATTTGCCTCCCTCGGAAGTGAAAATCTTAGAAAATAAGATCAGTTCCAGTAGAGGACAAAATCCACACTAAGTTGGATGGGTGGAAAACGAGGCGTTGGTGTAGGGGGAGTGACACTTATTTCATTGGTGAGACAAAACATACCGATGTACTTTCAATCCATCTAAAAAGTTACGTGTGAATATTATAATTAATTAAAAAGATTATTAGGAATTTTTTTTATTTTGGGGTGCGGGGGGAGGGGTAAGGTGAAATTAATGATCATTTATCGAATGGAACATGAAAATAAGATTAAAAAATAAGAGTCGATTGGGTATTGATAATTTAATTGCAAAACTAAAGTTGTGCTAGGTAAAAAGTTATGGAGATTACCAACAGAGATTGATTCTATTTGGTACACCATCATTAGACATAACTATGGGTTATATAAAAACAAGTGAGATTCCTATAAGGTGGAGAAAGGGTCTTTAGAATTCCTTTGAAATACATCTTTCAATGATGGCATGAAGTCCTTTCTAAGGCGCGTCTCTTCTAGGATAAGAGATGGTGCCTCTTCGATTTTGGGAGGATTGTTAGAGAGGTGATTCATCCTTTCGTGTTAGATATCCCTGATTATTCAACCTTTTTTATCCATTGCCTTTTTAACGTCGGTGGACTTAAATTTTATCATCTCATGGAACCTCTCCTTTGACTAAACTCAAACCACATTGAAACGAAGGAATTCATACCTTTGTTTCAAACTTATTAAAGGGGTTCATCTTATTCTCGAGTTGAGGGATACACACAATTGGAATTATGTCATTCAAGGTTTCTCTTATAAATCCTATTTTGACTTTCTTTGTGATAAACCTTCATTTTTTGTTTTACTCCTTTTACGAATATTTTGGCATTCGAAATTCCTCTAAATTCTAAAGTTAAGGTGTTTACATGGTTGTCAATGTAAGAATAGTGTGAAGAGTAACCACAACATCTTCCATCAATGTTCCTTTGCAGATGCTTTTAGAAGAAAATTGTTTGGTGAATTTAATATAGTTGGGAGTGATTGCATGAATGTTAATTGTATAAAAGAGGTGTGCGATATTGTATTTTCTTCTAAAAAATGGTGAGAACGAAACAATGAATTTTTTGAAGAAAAAATAAGTGCAAGGACTAGATATGGGAGAGAATAAAATACATTGCATCTCTATGGACCTCGGCTTCAAAACAAGCCTTTATTCTTGATTACTCTCTGTTAGAAATTCTCATGGACAATTCTCTCACCCTTATCGCTTCGAGATTGTTCAGGGGATGTAACCCCTATGTCAGTTGACTTAGAAGCGTTACTACCTTTGATTTTATTATGCCTGTCCACAGATGAGTTTCTTGTTCATATGACCATTGCCTATTCATGATAATATTTGAGACTATCTTCGTTGTATTCATGCCTTGTACAAGGATCAGTTTGATCCTATTTCCACTTATTAATCTTTCAGGTGGGTGATCTTACTATGATTTATCTGTGAAGGGTGTCACTATGAGCATGCTCATAAACTCCAGAAGCGACAACGTTGTTCTTTTTCCAATTACGTGTAGCTATAAAACACACTTACGATATTGATCTACCACCTCAATTTCGATTAAGAAGCATGTTCAACGTGGAGGACTTATTTCCCTTGTTGGTGATCACATTCCCACTATTCCCTCTTTGTTGATACATCGTAGCATTTTCCTTCATGCTACTAATAAGATATATGGGTGTTGTTAATACATAAACGATTCCTAATCCCGTGAGTCCATGTACTTGTTATCTAATTATTGAGTTAACCACCCTTTTAGTGAGAATACATCGATAACCACGGGTTGTTTTACATCAGATGAATAATTCTTTCTTCGGCAGTACAGTGACTACACTCTAGCATTTCAAGAGGTTAAAAGTGGCATATGCATACATATGGCCCATAAGGCGATGTTTTTGTCGTATGTTTTATAAATTTATTACGTATGTTCTCTATTTTAGACTTTGGCGTATTAAAGGGACCCTTATCTTCATTTAATATTATATGACAACCTTTAGAACTTACATATATATATATATATATATATATATATATATATATATATATATATATATATATAGGCCATCTCTAATGAGGACTTAACTTGCGAACTTAACTTGCGGACGAATTTTTTCGTATTTTTTAAAAATAGAAAAAAAACTTTTTTCGACTAGATTTTTTTTGTGTGGTATTTAAACATTTCAGGGGACCCATATAAAAAAGTTTTTTCGACTTGATTTTTTTCGATTTAAATTTATTACGTTTATATATGTGACATTTCAGGGGACCCCTATAAAAAAGTTTTTTCGATTTTTTTTCGATTAAATTTATTACGTATAATAAAAAGTTTTTTCGACTTTATTTTTAGACCTGATTTAAATTTATTACGTATGTTCTCTATTTTAGACTTTGGCGTATTAAAGGGACCCTTATCATAATTTAATATTATATGACAACCTTTAGAACTTACATATATATATATATATACAGGACAGCTCTAATGCGGACTTGTCTTGCGGAGGAATTTTTCCGTATTTTTTAAAAATAGAAAAAAAAAACTTTTTCGACTTGATTTTTTTCTGTGGTATTTAAACATTTCAGGGGACCCCTATAAATAGAAAAAAAACTTTTTTCGACTTGATTTTTTTTTACTATATATATATCGAATTTTATTTCGATCCTAAGAAGATAACTGATGTATATCTAAGACACGTGGAGCAATGAGACTGGTCCGAAAGAATATTTCAATTCTAGGTTAGGGTATTTTAATATTCTAGTCATGTAAGGGTCTTTACTTGGCCTCCAAATATAGCTAGGGGTTATATTTCTCTTTTGTTCATTTTGTCATTTTTACTTTTTTAGCTTTTAGGGTTAACCCCATAAATAAGGCCCTTGACCTCCATTTGTAAGGACAACTTGAATTTTATAAATGAAGAATTAGAGTAAAAATTTACTCTATTTTATCATTGTTGTTCTTATATAGTGTAATTAATACACTTTCTCTACCCACTACATGTCAAATTCGTATAGAAGCAATGTTCGCTCTTGGCTTCTTTTTATTTTAAGTGGTGTATGAATTACGGTCTGAGTTATGGCTTCAACTCGGAACAACAGTTTGGCCGGGAGGGTGTCTTCGCCAATAAATATTCCCATGGTAGCTAGATTTGTGATTGAAACCCCAAAAATGGATCAACTTTCAGACGAAGAATTATTACGCCAAATCTACCTCAACCCGAGGACGTGGTGGAGTCTCTTTGAGCGGGCCAAAGATGTTATCGCCACCGCCATACAATCGATAACAACAACAACTGGTAAGACACGTAGAAATTTTTCCCTCACGCTCGAGGATGAGCCTTTTCGAATGAAGGGGGAGTGATTTACATGCAATACATGTGGCACAAGGAGTTAGGTCCGAAAGAAATTTTTAATTTTTGATTGTATTCTATTTTATTTGTAAAATAAAGGAATATTCCTTTGGAATAGGTTAAGTTATTTTAGTATTTCAGTCATATTAGGGTCTTTACTTGGCCTTCAAGAATAGCTAGGGGTTATTTTTCGCTTTTGTTCATTTTACCCTTTATAATCTTTTAGCTTTTAGGGTCAGCTTGACCAAAAAGCTAACCCCACCCCATAAATAAGGTCATTGGCCTCCATTTGTAAGAACAACTTGACTTTTATAAGTGAAAAATTAGAGTGAATGTTTCCTATTTATCATTATTGTTGTTATTTTTATTGTTGTGTAATTAATACGCTTTCACTACCCACTACACATCAATAACAAGAGTGGAAACATTCTTCAGTATGCACCGTAAAGAGATGACTATTAAGAGGTCAACACTGGATGTTACACTGATTGTTGTAAAAGCAAAAAAAAACATTAAAATTAGTTAACTACTTAGGAAGTAGTGTCTATCTTAATCATATGATGCTTAAGAAAATGTAGTTATCTTTATATGAACTAATAGATCATTTCTAAAACCAAAGGACCACATTCGATTAGACCCTTGTATGTCTGCGAAATACACGAACAAGAAAAGGATGGACTGAACTTACTTCTAGACTCACTTATCAGAAATTTGAATTCCTTATTGTCTTAAAGTCCAAAGGCCCATTAATTTCTCTACCAAATAGAGTTTTAGATAGCGGAATATTGTGTCTACATATCCTATAAAACTTCCATGAACCCCATAAAGATGTCCTTCTTCATTAATGTTTATTAACCTGTAGAAAAATCATAACGCTTTGTTATAACAAGGCATCATAATCACATGGTACACCTCCTTCGGCCTGTCCAGTGAATATAGTACAAGTATACAATCAAGAAAACATATCAAACTTCTAGTCTATTAGCTTCATGAATGCATAGAACTGTTGGAATCAAAAGCTATTAACTGTAGCCTTGTTCAATGCGAACACAAGGTCTATAACTCACGTGAGAATACTAACATGTCATAACATTAACAAAATGGTGGACAAATGTCGAATCAAAGCTTGGATACCCAAAAATACAAATTTCATAGTCGTAAAGAAGTCGGTTCACAATCGTGAACATTTCACGATGACTTGTTTCTGGCAGTTTAGGGACAGTGAAGAGGTTTCTAGAGAGATGAGAGGCATATATATATATATATATATGATAGGGCTATATTTAAAAATGTACACATTTTTAATGGTGTGGATTGATGCCACCTCCTTACATATTTTAATAGTTGAGATCACATCTTTTTTTTTACTAATCTAACCTTGAATTATTTGATTTATTCCCACTTTTTACTCATCAAACTTACCCTTTAATTCAAAAATTAGGGCATTTTGGTAACACTCTCTCACTTTACCCACGGATTCCCCCACTATCTCTCCTTCTCTTTTACTCCCTCGAGATCATTTCTCAAAAACCCTTCCCCTCATACCTCCAAAGCCTACACGATATGGGTAGATATATCTCTCTCACACTCCAAAGCCTACACAATCTCTCTATCTAATACTCCAAATCCACCTCCACAGTGTCTGCCAGAGCAAGGCTCGAACACTCCCCCACTATGTTACAAACCCACTCCCTCAACAAATAAAAAATCTATGGTGAAAACATGGAACTCCAGCCGATTGAGAATAACCATCACCGATTAGAAGATTTTTATTGATTGGTATGGTATGGATTTAAGATAATGTTTTGGCTCTTTTTTTAGCTCTGTTTTTTAGTATAAGGTTTTTATTATTTGGTGATTTGTTTTTTTATAGATTTTTTTTGTTCCGAACTAAGGTTTTGAGTATAAATGTTTGGGATTTTTTGGGTATCTTCTTAATTTCTCTCTCTCCAATTTTGGGCATTTCTAAACTTTAACATTTTTTGGGACTTTTATTTAGGCATTTTGCAGTAAACTTCAAGGTATTTCATCTACTTGACTCTCCAGGCATGTAAACTTCAAGGTTTTGCAGGTATTTTGTAGTAGCTTTCAAATATGGGTGGTTGTGAGTTGTGTACCTGTATTTATGACCGAGAAACAACCAAGTGAGTTTTATAATACTCTATTTGATTTCTTTAGGATTTAATTTACGATTTTGGGGGTTTTAAATCCTTTTGGGGGGGTTCAAAATTATGATGTTTTAGTTTAATTTACTGTTGTGCAATCAAGCTTATTCAAATTCTTCATCATGAAATGTATCATCCATTACTGTATTGTTTATGCTTTAAACTCTTAAAATCCTTATATTAATGTTTTATACTTTGAAAATGCTAATTGATGCTTCTCTTACATCTGCATTTCTCTTGATACACACAAATGTACAAATATAATGCTTGAGTTTGATGATTTGAAGGTTTGGGAAGGAAAAATTCTTGAGTTTGATGATTTGAAGGTTGAAATTAGTTTTTTTATTATTTATTTATTTAGTTATTGATTGGGTTTTGTGGTTTGAAATTAACTATCTTGGGATTTATTTAATTTACGACATTTTGGGATTCAAAAAAGGGCATTTGTTATTGGTTCTTTTCTATTTTAAATAATTTATTATGTTGTCAACAAAACATATCACCATGCAAGTATCTTGAAGTTTGAGCAATTATGAAAGATGGACATTCTATGGTAAGGATGAGGTTTTATGGTTTGTTTTTATATATTGGATAAATGTACTTTCTGTTAGTATTAAATCAAATGTTATTACATATGTTATGACGTATTGTAGGCGATGTTCGTAATACCAATGCCAACTATCTTACAATAAATCTTAATTTTTCACTTATTGACTCCTTATTGTTTCATGGATTGTGTTTCCAGTGCACATGCATTTTTTGACTTCTCAATGTCATGTATTTGGATAATTACCTTTGGATATGGTTCAGATATATGTTTGGCCTTGAGGTTTAAATTATAACACCATGATGTATTTTTTGGTTAAGGTCTTTATAGGTTTGGGTTTACGACCAACCTTTTGATTGTGATATTATATCTTTAAGCATTATTTATAACATCATACATGAGATCATTTCAATTAATCATTGAACTTTTTTTATGTATTTTAATTGTATAGTGTTTTAAAAAAATTATTTGCGGATATAGTGCTTTTCATTTTTACTTCTTCAATAAATGCAGATCTGTTGTGAAGTTGTGTGCTTCATATTTTTTATGTTTTTTGTTGGCAGATTGTTACTCTTCGGTATAGAGCTCCAGAGATTTACTAGGATAAACCCACTTCAGTTGGATCATTATTTATGTTTTAGTTACTTTATTTGTTTGTTGGATATGTACTTCTTATATGAGGATTGAGCTTATTTAGGTTTCAATTGTTGGTTTCTAGAAGCAATCACACTGCATGAACTAGTGATGATACTATTGTATTGAGTAAAAAGCTAATTCATTACATATTTTAATTATGATTTATTTATATTACCTTTGTACTTGGGAACTTTTAAAGTAAGATTTAATCCTCACTTCTCTTTTTCTTCGTAGCTGTTAAATTGTTTATATCCCTCTCTTTGTAGTTGTTCAAATTAGGTACGGTTTAGTGTTCCTTTCATTATTTGATTGGAAGTTTGGAACCAATATTTGTGTTCTGAATAAAACAATTAGTGTTCCTTTCATTATTTGATTCATGATTATTCATTATGTTTTACGATACAATACGTTGATGTGTAGAAAAAAGGAATCGTCTAACATGAAAGATAAAAAAAAGTCACATAGAAAACACTACGTCCTTCATTTTCTATTGTTATTTCCATTAGAAATAAACTTAAACAAGTATAATATGTTATGATTTATCTCATCCTCTATTTATTTACTTATTTATGTCTTTAGTTTTCTCACTGAATTTTGGAGAAAAGAAAGAACGGGTAAATGACAAGGCAATTGATTAAAGTGTCAATTAACTATCTTTGAAAGATGTCATAGGTTGAGGGATCTCCGCATCCATACCCCATGCCTCCACCACATGCATGCTTTAAAAGTTTTTGGTAAGCAGATGTTTCCACGGTGTGCAAATTGAATATTCGGCAAATTATCCTCACTTACGGTAAGCTAAAGATCTTTTACTTACGGTTCTGCAGCGGATCGTGAATTGATGGCCTCGACATTTCAGTAGTCTTTATACTTTCTAAGTTGATGTTTGAACTTTGATCATGAATTGAGTTACATAGATAGGATTTGTTACATACATGTTTGAAGTTTGATCGTGAATTGATATTTGAAGTTGTTACATACTATGCTCCCCGCTTTACAAAATGTTACAAATTAGTACATCTCATTATACTGTTTCTCAAACTCTCAGCATATATCTCATTATTTTTCTTAGTTTGGTTGCAAGTTATTGAATTCTTAAGTTGAAAATTTTTCAGATTTTGATTTGTATTGTATGTGTATAGTTGATTTTAAGTGTTACAGTCAGGTTGTATAAGATGAAGTTCAAGTTTTGCTTCAATCATAAACATTGAAGTTCAAGGTCCAAAGATGCGATTATGTTCAAGACCGAGGATGCTATTTTATGGCAAGTACTGTGTAATGCGCTTATTTTAATTTTTGCATGATGTAATGAGATCTTTTGGATCTTAAATAATTTTTTTTCTATTATGATTGTGGTGTAATATTAATCGCCCGTTTAGTAGAAACATTTTTTGTATAATTTCACGAATCTCTAAAAAACCTTCACATTTAGTTTTTCACAATAGATTTTATAAATAATATATTTTTTTACATTCATTTGTCGGTTAGATCTATCAATTTTATGAGTTCTAGATATAAAATAAGGCCCATACTCTCTTTAATCAGCCGAGTATAGAGTGACCATTTTAAAATTACTCTTATCTCTCTCCCCTTCCTATTGCAGAAAACTCTCACTATTTAGATAACTGCGATTTTTGCTTTGCATCTATTTATAGATAGCGCGGTATGCATGAAAGAACTAGAATTTGGACCACAGTTTTCCTCTTTGAAAGTTTATTAAATTATTGGGAAATGATGTTCAGGTGTGGAATAAAATGGTGTATATGGATCGGGTTCTGTGGATATTCAAATACATCCCTCGAGAGCAGTTAACCATCCCTGACTTTGTGTTTTAGTGAGTTTTGCACGTCTTATATACATTGATTAAGCTGAGTTTTTTATTCTTCTATTTTTCAAATCTATTTTAAATCATACTTCTAAATGAGAATTTGTCAGGGGTCCCTCTCCATACGCTACAAAACAGTGTGCGGGCTACAATTTAGGATTATTTGTGAGGGGTCATGTTTATGGATTATTTTGTATTAATTTTGTTTTTCCATTGACAATTTCTTGGGTGAAGGTGGCTTGGGTGAAGGGGGAATATACTAAAGTTTCTTGAATCAACTGATTAGGTGCAAATACACGAGGGACCATAGTGAGTTTATGGGCTTTGTTTCCTACTATTTCAATTTTCTCACTTTCCATTTAATATAATATATTTTATTTTTCAATTTGTCAAGGACTAACAAGTTTCCAATATTTATATTCTAAGTTTGTTCATATTACCTTACCTATGGTTAGTGTTTGAAGAAAAGCACGTTGGTATTGGTAGCAAATTTTTGCACAAAATGCTTTAGTATTCTGAAATTGTTTTAAATGTTATATCTCGTATCCATTTAATTCTGAAGCACATTGGTATTATTTTATATTCTGAAATTGTTTTATATGTTTCGGTGCTCAGTTTCTTGACAGGGTCGCTGGCACTCTCTAAACACATAGTTGAGACTACCAAATATTTCAGCATAATAGTCAGTTTTGGGAGTGTGATGTCCCTCATAAGCCTGTCCTTCTTTATGTCACATGCAACCATACCAGTTGCTGTTGTTCCAATAGCGCGTATTAGTTCATTTACATGATGCATGGGTCTTTAATCCAGTGCACCGGTGGGGATTGAGGTTAATGGTGATGTATAGTCTGCTTCAGACGACAGAACTTGGAGGTCTGTGAATTAGAGCTGGTTATTCTTTTAAGGTGAATAGGACTGAGTTTACTAATTAAATTTTATAATGTTTGTTAGTTCATGTGGATAAATTGGTATTCTCTTACTGTTTGGCGTATCAAATATACGAGTTAGCAAAAAATGACTCATTATTGTATCATTTTTTCTTACTATTTTTATGGATTTATTTAGTAATAAGTTATATGATGTGAATTAATTCACTAAACCAAAAATAGAAATTTGGCACAACTTGATATTAAAAATCTGGCACACTTTAAAACAGTGCCGAATTCTGGCATCGTTTAATGACAATCTGGCACACTTTAAAGCCAAAATTAAGCATTGTTTAAAAGTGTGCCAAAAATTGAGCACACTTAAGTAAAAACACTAAAAATGCTAATTCTCACTTTTGGGCTCCCGCTCGTTCCTCTCTCTCATTCTCGTAGGTCGTCGCTCTCTCCAATATTCTCTTTCTCTATTCCATTATCCATGCTCTCTCTCTCTCTCTCTCTCTGCTATCTCCGGTGCCACCATCATACACACATCTTATGCCTCCATAATCCACCATCCTCACACACTCGAAAACCATGAACCTCCTGCTCCATCTCCAAAATCTATCAAAACAGGTTCGAAATCTATCAAAATTTTATGTTAGTTTAACTATCACAAAGGCCGCAAACACTGTTTCAAGTTGTGTTTTGTTAGTTTATCTGTGAGATTAGTTTGATGTTAGATTAGTTTATTGATATGTTGAATTGGTTTGTTACTTTTATTTGTTTATTTATAGATTAATTAGATGTTAAATTATTTTATTAATGATGTTAGTTTAACTTTATTAGGTTTGAATAACATCTTTATTTTCAGTTTATTAACTTTATTTATTTTATTTTACAAATTAAATTTATTGTTTAGGGTTTAACAATTAACTTATGGCGTTAGTTCATTTGTTTACATTTTGCTATTAGTTTACAAAATAAATATAATAAATTTTTATGTTAGTTTTTAGGGGTCATGGAAAAATTCTTCAAAAGAAAAAGGAGTGATGAAAATTATTTTGAACTTGAAGTGAAATGTCGAAATGTGGCATTAAATAAAACTCAAAATAGTTTTAAAGATAAATATTTATATTAAACTCAAAATAACCCCAAAAAATCATCTCAAGGGTCCTCCCTCAAATCCCCGGCACCACTCGTACGAGGTTTAAAGATATGGAGGTGTTTAAGCTTGGAGACTTCTTTCCCTTCTTCGGGGAATAACAAGTTGGGTTTTGTGTTGACGATTTCTTTGACAAATTTTTAGAGATTATTCATTTCTTCCCACACTTTGGGAATGGGGATGATTATGTTGTGGTTGATTCTTCTAGTGGTGCTTTTTTAAGATTAAGTTGTTGTCTTTGGTTGATGTGGATACTTCCATGTATGTGGACATGTTTTGGGTAGGGTTTGAGGTGCGTATGAAGCATGAAGACTTGTAGCGTGTAGCCTTGAAGATTCTCAGTTACAGCTAATGCAGGGAATAACACCATCTCCTATCTGTTAGATGTGTCAGGCACTTTTGTGGACGTCTCCCTTTCTCAGTTTGGACGTTCACCTCTCCCACTTTGATGCTCACGGGCAAGCTTTTCTCAGTTTGGGAGAGTGACATGTATGACGGGTATTGATATTTATTGTATCTTTGATTATTTTTATATTCATGTTTATTAGGTTATTTCTCTCATTTTAGTTTCTATATTAGATTAGAGGGTGAAACTTTGTGTTTCATCTTTATTCATTTACACTTTAGGGTTATCTTGGCTATCAAGACACCGTCACTTATAAATAAGGCTCTTAGTTATTCTTTGTAATCACTTTACTTTTGGAGATGAATGATAATTAGAGCAGAAAATTAGGCCTTTGGCCTCTCAATCATTGTTGTTTCTACTATGAAAATGTTTCCACTTACATCATCAATAGCTTGACCTTTTTTGTTATGATTGACCGTTATCATTATCTGGCTTAATTGTTAGTCATGGTTCTACTGTGCTGAAGAATTATTATGTTATGTTGGTTTAAAAACTTTGTTTGGAGAAATGATATCAGTTATTACAGACTAAGGGTTATATATATATTTTAACATGAGGATTCTTCTTTAGATATTCTTCGTTAAATATATATCGATCTTAACAAAAAAAATCATTTCCTTTTTTGGATTTTGATATTAGTCAATTTTTTGTGATGTTTGTGTTTGATTTCGATTGTGTTTTAGATCGACAAAGTTTGGAGTTAGATCTTGGAGCTCGATCCATATATCTTTGGGTTTATCAGATTAGGTGTACTCTTTCATTTTTACCGAAAAATAGAGCTCAACCCATTTGTTTGTCAATTTGAATTTACGATTTGTGGCTCAACATCATTTGATAAGATCTAAACAGTATTTTATTCCAGTAGTTTGTTCTTTTTACATCATTTGATAGGACCAAAAAGGTGTTGCTATTATGTTTTCTTGACTTCCTGGTGTTGCTCATTGTCCCATTGTACCTGTTTTTAAGTCCTCCATTTTTTATTCTTATATACTGACAAGAATATGAAGATTTTGTTAGTCATGTTCCATTATTCCATCCATAGAATGTGTAATTCAAAGTTCTGCTCATAGGCAAATTGTATCTGATGTTTGCAGCTGATTTATTTTAGTAGTAATAGTAGATAATTAATTATAATATAATTCTTATTGGTTATTAGATTTAGTTTATGAATTACCTTTTTGTTTCATACTTTATCTTTAAGTCTTTAATTTCTCCATCAGTTGTAAACATTTCTCACCAATTACTTCAATTGCATGATATATAGTTTACTCCATTAAGTTGACTAATGCCGATGATAATAAGTGTATACACTACAACAATGTGGTTTAGATAAAATAGTGAAAGAAATTTCAACTATTTTTGTTCTTATACCATAAGTCCTTAGAGGCTATGCCTTGAAAATTTCAACTTTTGAGAACAAGATACTTGTGTACATATTGTTGAATTAATTTTTCTTTTTTTAAATTAGGAAGACGATATATCGAGATTTTAATCCTTGAAACTTCATGTTGGACATAACATGACACTATCATGTTGTGTCATTTTTATTTTCATTGAATTCGTTTGTGGTTTAAAAAAAATGTTGTATGATGCATATTTTACTTGGGTCATGTTCGAGATATATAAACCCATTCATCTCTACCATCATTCTCTTTCTACAAGTGGTTCCTTGATTGGGTAAACTCATTCCGGTAACACAAAAACGTCTTGTAATCATCATACAACATTCCATCTTTGAATCCATCATGTTCTAAGGATTCCTTTGAATTTTGATTAAATGTTTTAGTCTTGAAACTCCTTGCATCAAACTGTTTTCTATTCAACCACCTCTTCCATCTTTCATCATAATTAAAATAAAAACCATCGAAAATCTTCATTTTAGCTCTTAAAACCAACTAGCCTCATCAAATTATTTTTTCAAGGAAAAACGAATCTAGCATATCAACTTAAAATTGGTCTATTGAAGATAAACTAATAATAATATAATCAAACCCAAATTATTAAGAAAAAGAAAAAAACATGCTGAAGACAAAAGGAATGGAAATAAACATTGGATTCATAAATATCTATTATGCATCTAAATCTCCTAATTGTCATGGATTTAAAATTATATCGACGTAATATCAACCTCTTCAATACTATCTGAATTATTAATAGAGACCCGATGTTTAGAATATTTTCCAAGGAGTGAGAGATTTTTCATTAGCTGGTTCAGACCATTTCGGAGTAAATTAGTGAGCCTTTGACTCTCGGGATTTTCTTTTCAACTATTTTCTTTTCCTCCACAATGCTATTTTCAGTGTGTGCAGCAGTCATTGGATGTTGATGACTAATCTATTCTGCAATCAATGTAATACAATGATATTAACCACTATGCAACATACATCAGTTGCATGTGCAGATCCTCACATTCATCTTCTAATTCTAATAGATAGGAGTATTCCATCAGCTCATCCATTTTCTGAAGCATTATCATTGGCTCAAAAATGAGAACATGGATCTGAAAATACAAATAAAAAATCAGTAAAAACAATGATGAAAATTAGAAACATGAAAATCCAAGTCCCATACATGAATAACATAAACTCCTATATTTGCAAACCCGAGGTCTCAAAGACATGAAAATTAGAAACTAAAAAAATTCATATTTTGAAAACCACAAAACGCCAAATCGCCCAAAATTCATATCTGTTGTGTTCTATTGGCGAAAACAGAGCTCCTCCCTTGACAATAAGGAACATATTCAAATAAAAGGAAGATGCATGTGGTGCTAAGTTTTGCGATCCATGGGTTGATTTTCTCTCTTTTAGTATCGGTTGTGCAGAAGTTAGGATTTCTCGAGTTCAGAACCTCATCGTTGCAGGTGGAATGGGAAGATCACGATGAGAGATGGAGATTTTCATGGTCAAACCCACATTGGTAGCATAGTATTAAGTATCAAAAAGATCATCAAATAAAAAATAGTGAATGTCGGCATTTAGTCCCAAGTTGTATTATTTTTAAATGGTCGACCCGAAGTAATTTTGGAAATTGGTCCTAGTTTAGGAACATCAAAATAGAACGTGGATTATAGACATTTTGAAACAAAAAAAATGTTGTGAGGGAAAAAATGGAATTAAACCACTGAAAAATTGTCAACCCAAAAATAGTGGAGACATTATTGTTGACTTAGACTACACTTCGGTACTGCAGATGAAAAAAAAAAGGTTCTGGGACCATCTATTGGATATTCATACACATTCAAAAGTGCAAGAAACATGGGTTTAATTGTCAATAAACCCGAGTACCTCATATACCATGCTGGGTACTTTAGTGCGTGGATGAATGTCAAACTATCAACGACACACAAAACTTCATACACTGCCACCATCACTAAATATTCAATATAATAAAATAAAATAAAAAACTTATTGTGTTAATTTCAAAGTGCCAGTCTCCATCCCAAATGGCACTCGAAATTTTTTGTATATGACATTTCATGCCTACAACATTCCCTATACACCTGTAATCATTTGAAAATAATAAACATATCAAAATATTAATCTTAGTCACAATTTTTATATCAATGTCAAAATCGCTATAACAAATGTAAACGGGGAACTCTAGAGAGGGTGGATACCAAACTTTAAAGAGAGAAATACCCAGCGAGGGTGATGGCATTGCAGATCTAGAGCATGGATATTCTAAATCTAAAGTAAAAACATATAATTGTGATATTCAATCAATCCAAGAAACCCAATTGAACTTTTGATTACATTCCTACACAATCATAAATAGAATATACCTTATAAAATAGGTAAAGTCAAGTTAAGACAATCTAATTATATAGTGTATACCCTATGTAGCCCTATGAGGCTACCAAGAATTGCAATTGTTTTGTCCTTTACTGAGATGTACATGCTTTGTCCTTTTTTAAGATGTACCTATTTTGTTCGAACTCCGTTAACAATCAGCATTCAAACTAAGTCATTAAATATATATATATTAAATCTCGATAAGGAATCATAAGTAATCTCGTTACCATAAGGTATTGTAAGAGAAAAAATCATCCTCGGCACAATCGAGAAATCGATTATGCGATCAATTATTGAAAATGTATTATTAATCTTCTCCACCCCCAAACTGTCATTCATCCATAATATCAAAACACACTCAAAATATTTTACTCGGGACATCATCAAGATTAAACGAACTCCCTGTTCCACCGGGTGATAAAATAATTTAACAAACAGTAAGAATCGGAGCATTTTGAAGAAAATAATAATATAAACCACAAAAACAAAGGCATATTATAGAAATTCGTAATGAATTAAATGAAATTTATAGAGGGTGCGCGGCCGTGTGTGTGCGAGTTTATGTAGATCTGCCTTCAACAACTACTTTAGTTTTAAAATTCCTAATCACCAACAAATCACGATAATGATAATTATAAGAAAATTATTGTGGATATTGAGTATCCTGCACACCTACCCCAAATAGGAATCCAAAAACAATACAAAAGTGCTTACATACACCACAATATATAATTTCAAGCTAAAAAGACCCCACAACAAATTGAATATAATTGCAAACACTAAATGCTTTTACACCATGCTTAACATGATTGTAGCACAACAAACTTATGATCTTACATCGCGTCTATAGTGATAAGTTGAATATAACACAAAATAAAATCTTCACTGCCCATACAAAAAATGCATCCATGATAGGCTGCAACTTCCATTGGTAAACATACGGTGAAATTGACTATATAATACCAATTTGATTTCCTTTTCCTCTCTTATTTCTCGTTGCTTTAAAACAGCAGCGCTACGTATATATATAACAGCAGCGCTGATTACTTCTATTACATGTCGTTCTATATATATATATAGTAAGATGGAGGCTCCTTGCATTCATGCACGTTCATGACACTTATGTAATTTACAAGACTTAGATTTATATCATAATCTTGTTTCTGAATTCTAGAACTCTCTTGTTTTGGCCTTACACATATTTCAATTAATATGTCACGATTCGTATGTGAATCTAGCCCAAGGATTTGGAAATAACAATTTTTTGGAATATGGCACATAACATTAAACGCTTACAATAACCCTTTCTCGGTGTGTCAATACACGGCCCGATGAAGTGCACTTTATAAATTAGCCATAGGTATGTTGTATAGTAAGATCAATATAACAGGATTGAACATAATTAGAAATGATTATTCATATCTTTTGATTCGTCAAACTTATTTAAGTTTTGTTTCATCCTTTTTACACTTACACTCATTCATGGTTCTTTTAATGGTCTCAATGTCCAACTTACTAAATACTATAGTCACGAGGACAAACAAGCATAAACGTAAATAAATATTGTAGTCATAATTGTAACTTCTCTTCACCTTTTCTGTAAGTACGCTACAGAGGTTGCCAAGATACTTCTTGAAACGTTCATGGGGGATGAAACAGAGGTTTCCCTGCCTCTGCTTGAAATAAAGGTTGCCCTGCCAAGGCTGCCTCTTCTTGTATATATCAAGTTGTTTAGGATTCCAATTAATTTCACATGTCATCCACAATCTTGACCTGAATTGAATCATGTATATATGTTTCACATTTTTATTGTTAGTTTTTTTATTGTCATCATGGAATATCTCACCATTACTTTGAAATTCTTTCCAATTTGAAGCAGAGGATGATCTATTATGCAACTACGAGGTATTGATTTTAAGTACTACCTTATTTTGAAACGTATGCACATAACATTAAGTTTTATAGTTCTTGATGACCTATTATTGGGGAATGAATTGTGTAATTGGGTTATTGGAATTGTCCTTGCAACAATGTGTTACTTTTTAATTTCATCTTATAAGATGTTGTGGAAGTAAATTAATCCAAGGGCTTTTGTATGTGTTCGCATATGATATTGGCTTTCTAGAATTCTCCAGTGTTGATTGTTGTCTTGTTATGTTCTTCAGCCTCCCTCTGTTTTATTATGTTTGTTTTATAAGGCTTTGATGCCTTTTCCTATGTTTTGAGAATATTATTTGTCTTTTCACCCCGAAGTTGGATACAAGGGCATCTGTATTAATATGTTTTCACATGTTGCAGTTCTTACATTATCTCCTAATTCTCTGTACTTTCCCCCTTCCCATTGTTTCCCTTAGTATAATATTCTAGTACAACTACTTGTATATCTAATTCAATTGAAACAAAAACAATATAGTGTATATAACTGTTATATAACATGTTATATAATAGTTTATATAATTATTATATAACAGTTTATATAAATAAACTGTTATATAACAGGTTATATAACAATTATTTAAACTGTTATATAACAGTTATGTTATATAACAGTTTATATAAAAACATTTGTGGCATTAAATTTTTCCTACTAGTATCACATTTGTGGAATTAAATTTGCTATTCAAATGTTTATTTGATTACTGAGATTGTTGGTTATTTAGGTCTATTTTTTTATTTTGTAGGGTTGATACAACTTGTTCATTAAAGGATAGTCACAGCTCAATCTTTAGGCTCGTCGTGCTTGGTAAATTTAAATTCAATCTCTTGTTTCATTTATGTTTATATATTCAAATTCTATTATAATTAATTATATGTGTTGTTAATTAGTTCTTTCTACTTTTTTAGATGGATGATCCTAATAGAGAAACAAATGGAACACCTTCATATGATCATCCGCCCGATCCATATGGTTCAAATAACGACATCTCAAACCTACTGTGGCAAGCAACAATTTTAAAACAATGTGAGTACCAAAACAAACTTATATATATTATATATGACTTCACTTATGCATGCCAATATAACGTATGCGTCAATATATTTGGAACATTTTAGATGATCGATTGTTACACTTACCTATGTCATATATGACAAGAAGTGAGTGGTTATAGGAAGACGTTGAAGATCAAAAGGCTAGACATAGACAAAACGCTAAATATTGAGGCACTCAATGTTGACAAGAGCTCGAAAAATTAGAATTTCGCCACCAACAAGCACTACTACAGATAAAAAGTGGCGCCTGAGAAGTGAAATGCAGAGTTTGTTTTCGAGTATTATTCCTCATCATGCTTCCATCACCTCAACGGCCCATACCGACTAGGTAATAACACATCTTTATTTTATTTATATATGTGTATGTGATGGAGTGTTAGGTAGGATATATGTTGTGGATATTCTAGTCTTAGTTGTTTACATTGTTGTGGCTATTTCTGTCGTTGTTTTTTAGTTAATTTTTATGTTTAAACAGGTTGGTTTTCAGGAATAAATAAAGAAGATTCTGTCAATTTGTTTAAAACTATTAAGCATTTTTAAAAGTAAATAATTTGAAGATATACAAATTTGATAAGGTTTTTAAAGATTTTCATTTATAGGAACTATTAAAAAAGATTACTCCTTTGTTTAAGGTAACTGAAACTAAATAAATCTCATGGCATGATGTAGGAGGCCCATAATATTGTCAAATGATAAGAATTAATTACTCTCTTTTTTTATAGGTTGGAACTAATTGGAAGTTCGATGGTTGTGCATGTAGAGGCGAACCAAAGCTGCTTGATAAATAAGGAGATAAACTCGTTAGTGTTGCCTGAAGAGAAGACTGTGAAATTTGAGATGAATTACATATGTATTGACATGAATCGAGATAAAATTTAAATTTCCTCATGTATTGAGATTAACTTCATATGTATTGACATGAATTTTCTAATAATGGAATTTGAGCCTTTAATTTTTAGTGGGCTTATTGTCTGGATGTGTATTAGTGTTGTTATGGATTGTTTGTATACTGTTGTACTATTTTTGTCATGCTGTTTTTATATTATTATTGAATTTATTGTTATTTTAAAGAGGTACAAAAAATAGTGGAAATGTTACTGATTTTTTTTGGGTAATATTTTTTATAATTAATTTTTTTCTTTGATCCAAAAATTTAGCACAGTTCAAAACCTTCCAAAAGTGTATCAAATTTTGGCATGGTTTTGAACTGTACCAAAATGTACTCAATCCGGCACAGTTATAAAGTGTGCCAAAAATATCAAATTCTGGCACGGTTTTAAAGTGTGCCAGAAGCGTTCCTATTTGGCCAAATCTGGCACTCTTTTAAATCGTGCCAAAAAAATGGCCACTTTGCAACACCTGATTCTAGAAAAGTTCAAAACCGTGCTAGATTTGATCTGGCACAGTTTTAAACTATGTCAGATTATTGTTTTTGGTGTAGTGATTTATTGAGAAAACTAGGAGGTAGTCCCAACATATAGTAATGCATTTTTTTTCTCTTATTTTCCTTAAAAATTGTCATTATCCGCTAAAGCTTTGAATATTGCAACATCAGTCCAAACTTATCTTTTAAATGTGTTTATTTATTTATTTTTCTAATCTTAACTCGATAGTGTATTTGAAGCACCCTATATCTTTGACTCACTTGAGTCTATATTATACAGGTACTCATATAGTTTAGAAATAGTGACAAAATTTGAGTCTAACCCTTGTTTTCCAAAGAACCTCGGACTCTACACTTGATTCCTCTACAAGTTCCTAAAAGGCAGTATACCAAAACCACACACTAGGACTGCATACATACATTATCTCATGCTTTATTTTGTTGTGTGTGAGTTAAATCCCTTAAAATTAATTTTCTACTATTTTTAAGATGAGTTAAATAATTTCTAAGATTTTTAAATGATTTTTAGAAATTAAATTTGGTTGTATATAAACCTTAGGGGCTATTGTGAAATTTCTTTTTTTGGCTTAAAGTTGGCTTGGGTATAAACCAAAAGCGCTAGAGACTTCAGGGGTGGGAATTTAATTAATTTGGTACGCGTTTTATAACCCGTATTTGGTCTACATGTGCTGCTATCTCATTAGCTGATTTTGTGTTTCTTTACTCTCACAGACTTGTGCTTCTTGGAGAACCCTTGGATCAATGTTATCAACGATCTTCATGTGTTAAGACTTAATCCAAGTGAATCCTTTTTTACCAATCAACATTAGTTATTTTCACCTCTTTATTTTAACCATTAGATTGATAGTCAAATGGTCAAAATTAATCCCAACCACTGAATTGGCTCTGAGATTATCGATCCTTCATCGCTCACTATATAAGAGAACTAACCTCGACCATTAGAGACGTTTGCCCTTCATCCAAACCAGAGAGAAAATAGAGTTAGAGAGAGAGAAATAAAACCCTAAAACTAACTCAACCCAAATCTCACGAGAAAACCATTTTCTGAGAGTAAATAGTTTGAGATTTGAGAAGTTTATCCTCTATAGTTCTTTATGTATTTCTCAACATAGTCACGTTGGTTAAATCTTTGTTTCTTTACATATAATCTTGAGACTACGCCTCTGTGATACAGTTCACTTAGAAAGATCTTAGTCTTGATTTCTTATTTCGAGAAATCTTGTTTTTGCTGGTTATTTTCAAACTGTTATGTTGATTTTAAACCCTAAACCAACAAAACCTTTTTAAAATTCAATTTACTCAAATATTCATACTTAGATCTAGTTGAGATCTTGATTGGGGATTTAACTTTCAAACATTTCACATTTTGTGAAATAAGTACATATTTTCAAATAAGGAAAGTGCATATCATCTTGGTTAGTTTTTATAGCAATATTCCCTCTTGATCTGCGAATATCTTAAGAATCCAAAGTCTAATTACTTTGACTAGATTGATTTTGTAAATCTTGCATATTAGGTGATATGTTTGTAATTTTTTACCCATAATGTCTCTAATTAACTATGTGTGAGTTGCATTCATGTGATTTAGAGAACATCACCACATACACCTTCACACTACTACATTAAAAACTGTTAGTATTGAGATATTTGACTTTAGAGTCAATGTAAACCTAAAAGTAATAGAGTTATGAAGCTGCGAGAACATCAACAACATCAGAACCTTGGGAGAAGTCAGAAAATGCCAGAGGAGTAGGTACAAATTCTGAACTTAGTTTAGGTTTGATTGTGTGTCTTGATTTTTATATAGCTTGTAACTTGTCATTACTATTTAGTGGATTTTTATTTTTGTGACCTGGAGGTCACCGTGGATGTTTCCCCAATTGGGTGGGGTTTTACCACATTAAAATTTCTTGTGTATAATTCTTCTTCCTCTCATCCCTTTCTTAAGGTTGTGTTGGTTTATGTTCTTTAAGTTTCGTTTTTCAAAACTGGTAAACCTGTAACTGAAATTACTCATTTATTATGTTTTACGCATCTTGTGTTTAAAATTTGTTTTAAGAAATGAGTTTTTTCAACAAACTGTTCGGAGCCATTTAGATAGTTTAATTTTGAATTAAACGACTTAAGTGGTATTTTTTCAATTGGTATCAGAGCTTTGGGTTTTCAAAAAATTCTTTAGATATTGAGTTCCTGAAATTGTTTTCTCAAAACAAATTATGGACAAGAATTTTGAGACTAGTAACATGTCCAGACCTCCTCTCTTTGATGGAACCAACTTTCCTTACTGGAAGGTAAGGATGGTTACATTCATCCAAGGTACATTGGGAGATGATGTCAGGGAAGTTATTGAAAATGGTTACACTTTTCCTACTAAATCAGTCCCAGAAGGAAGTACTGTGAGGATTAGAAAGTTACTAAGTTAATTCACTAAAGAAGAGAAACAAGTTTCACTTAATAACAATAAAGGGAAAAATGACATATTCATGCCTATTAATGGACACGAATTTAAGACGATATCATTCTGTTCTACCTCTAAAGAAGCATGGTACACCCTAGTGATTACACATGAGGGTGATACCAGAGTTAAAGATGCTAAAACACAAATGTTAATCCAGCAGTATAACTCCTTGATCATGACTGAGACTGAGTCATTTGATGACTTCTATATTATACTGATAGACATTGTGACCAAATTGCATGCTAATGGGATTGTTTATGATAGAAAGGAAATTGTCTCTAAATTACTAAGATCACTTCCACAAAAAATTTATAATAAGAGATGTGCAATTGAGGATATGGATGATCAAAATCTTACACCTGAACTCATCAGTAGCAAATTGAGAACTGTGGAAATGGAATTAGAAATTAAGAAACAATTAACCGAGTCCCAAAAGAGACAGCCTACCTCCAATCTTGTTTTTCATCTAAGTTGACCACACCCGAATTTAGAATACCTAACATTGACTTAGACTCTGGTGAGGATCGTAATTTAGATACTTTGGATAATCAATTTTCCTTAATGTCTAAACAGTTTAAGAAAATTATAAACTTTCAAAATGAATTAGCCAAAAGACAAGTCAAACCTACTTATACAAGTCAATCTAACAACAGACCTCATGAGATAAGACAAGAAAAATACCAGTCTGACAATCACAAGAGCCCTGAGAAAGACCTTAAAAATTTTGAATGCAATAGATGTTGAAAGTTAGGATACATGGCTAATGACTGTAGAGTTAACTTAGACAAAATTCACAAGCATAATAGGGCTCATTTAAGAAAGACTTGGGATGAAGAATGATGAACCTAAGTCATCTAACACTTTTGACCCTTGTATGTCATTCTTTGCTAAGATAATCTACAATGATAAGGAGGAATCTGATCATACTATGACTGATATTGTGCCTACTGCTTTATCTGCCTTATTGCTTGAGAATGTTGATAATGCTTCAAACGTCGTGTGTGTGAGTCAAAGGGAATGCTCTATTGTTGATATCAATGGGTGTGTGAATCCTAAAAATGAACCGCTAGGGGACAATGCAAACTGAACACTGCACACTTAGCGTCTCCGAAAATGATGACCTTCCGGACATTCACGCACTGTACACAAAAAATATCAAGAAAAGCACTAGGCTTGAAAAGATAGTCAAGGATCTTACCCAGAAGATAGAAATCTTAAGTCTGATGATCAAACAAAAAGAGTATACTACTCAATATCTAACTCATGAGAATGAAACCAAAAAATTTGAACAAAAACTGAAAGAGTTGTCTAACTCTAATGAAATTATGGAAAAGAAATACAAAGAAATGTTTTTATAATTGGAACAAACAAAACAAAAGACATCCACAGTCTTCAAAGAGTTTGAAAATTTTGAAAACAATTCTAAATGTTTTGAAGATTGTGTTGCTGAAAGCAAAAATAATTTTGATGACAGAATTGGAATAGGATTTGTCCCAACTCTAAGACACAAACTAAAAACGTTGAAACTATAAAGTTTGTGTCTGGTGGCAAACGAACTATTGAAACTTGTCTAGATTTTCAAGGTTTAAAAACTGAGTTTGTTAAAAAAAATTGAAGTTAGACATTGGTGAATCAAGAAACTTTAAGAATAATGTTGAACAAAAGACTAAATATGTTTTCCCCCTATTCGACAAGCAGCTTCGACGTTTCATCCTGTGCCACCTAGGAATAAGACTAGAGCTCAAAATTTAGACAAACCCTTGAATAATACCTTTCCTACGGATATGAGTTAAACGTGCCATCTTTACTGGTCCTATTGTGATGTCTATGTAATCCAGTCTATACCACTCATGTTTACCATAACTTCAACTATTCTAGGAGAAGCAAAAACAACTATGTCCTTCCTAGACAGCCAGACAAGAATTATAAGTATCGTAATAGAAGGAAAAGGACTAATACTATAAGACAATCAACAAGGAGGAATCCTAGATTCTATTCTAGACCAATTGCCCCAACTGTTTATAATAACAATAAGAAAATGCACATAAATCTTTTAAAGAAAAAATAGAAGCTCGCAAGTCTTATCAAATTCGAGCTAATAAGTGCAAATTGAAAACTGGAGCAATTTGGGTTAGAAAAGATGATCTATTACCCTAGTTAAAATGCAACATTGTGATCAGTGCTTTTAGAGATGAAAATACTACAATGGGTTGGTATTTAGACTCGGGATGTTCCAAACATATGACCCGGGATAATTCCAAACTTTCAAACAAAACTAACTTCTTCAGAGGAAAAGTCTTGTTTGGAGATGGTGTATCAGCCCAGATCATTGGTAAAGGAACATTTCATGAAGAAGGATTACCCATTCTTGAGGATGTTCTCTTGGTAAAAGGACTTAAAGCTAATTTACTAAGTATATCACAGTTTTGTGACCCAAACCTTACTATCACTTTTTCAAAGAACAATTGCAAAATTTTAAATGAAAAAGGTGATTGCATTATAACAGGACTCCGTACTCCAGATAATTGTTACACAATCAATTCAAGTATAGAGGTTTGTAACATTTCCAGAATGGATGACAATGAGATATGGCATAATAGGTTGGGTCACATTAACTATGATAATCTTGGAAAATTGTGGTCGCAAGAGATAGTTAGAGGTTTTCCCAAGATCAAACCTATTTCAAACATTGTCCGTGGTCCATGTCAAGAAAGGAAAATTATTAAGGCTACCCATAATAAAGTTAAAGAAGTTATATCCACTAAACCTCTAGAACTCATCCATATGGACCTAATGGGTCCTTCTCGTACTGTTAGTCTTTGTGGCAATAGTTACTTCCTTGTTATGGTTGATAATTTCACTCGATTTACCTGGGTTGCTTTCTTAAAACATAAATCAGAAACCTTTCATAAGTTTTTGAATCTTAGTTCGTATAGAAAACGAAAAGGACACCCAAGTAATTAGAATTCGCAGTGATATAGGAGGACAATTCGTAGATTCAGGCGTCATAGAATATAGGGACAATCCAAGCGCGATTAATATTTCTAAAAATCATGTTCAGCACTCTCGTACTAAACATATTAAAATTAGATATCATTTCATACGCGAGTTAGTTGACTCCAAGGAGTTAGAAATAAATCACCTTCCTATTGAATTGCAATTAGCTGATCTATTTACAAAACCTTTAGACTTTCTTTAATTTGAATCTTTACGCAATTCTATTTGTATGGTCATGGAAGAACATTGACTTATTATATCTTCTATTTTTCTTTGCCCTTTGTCCATTTGAGACAAAATAGGGAAGAAATTTGAGTCCTCTTGGACATTTTGGTGTATTCTCAACTAAAAAGCTTGATCTTAGTTATCTTATATTTAGGAATTAGTACCGTAAATTGCAACAGAATTTCGTAAGGGTATTGCTTTGTATCTAGTTCAGTTATGTAATTTTATCTTTCAAGGTTATTGGGTAGATAGAATTTTTTATAGGAATAAGATTTTCTTATTTCTTTTGTATACCTACGAGTCCTCGTTGACTCAAAGGAGATTTTATCTCATATTTCCAAAGGGGGAGATTGAATCACCCTATATCTTTGACTCACTTGAGTCTATATTATATAGGTGCTCATCTAGATTAGAAATAGTGATAAAATTTGAGTCCATCCCTTGTTTTCCAAAGAACCTCAGACTCTACACTTGATTCTTCTACAAGTTCCTAAAAGGTAGTATACCAACACCACACATTAGGACTGCATACATACATTATCTCATGCTTTATTTTGTTGTGTGAGTTAAATCCCTTAAAATTAATTTTCTACTATTTTTAAGATGAGTTAAATAATTTCTAAGATTTTTAAATGATTTTTAGAAATTAAATTTGGTTGTATATAAACCTTATTGTGCAATTTCTTCTTTTGTCTTAAAGTTGGCTTGGGTATAAACCGAAAGCGCTAGAGACTTCAGGGGTGGGAATTTAATTAATTTGGTACTTGTTTTATAACCTGTATTTGGTCTACACGTGCTGCTATCTCATTAGTTGATTTTGTGTTTATTTACTCTCACAGGCTTGTGTTTCTTTGAGAAACCTTGGATCAATCTTATCAACGATCTGCATGTGTTTAGACTTAATCCAAGTGAATCCTTTTTTACCAATTAACGTTGGCTATTTTCACCGCTTTATTTTAACCATTAGATTGATAGTCGAACGGTCAAACTTAATCCCAGCCATTGGATTGCCTCTGAGATTCTCAATCCTTCCTCGTTCACTATATAAGCGACCTAAGCCTCAGCCATTTGAGAATTTTTTCCCCTCATCCAAACCAGAGAGAAAATAAGAGTTAGAGAGAGAATGAAAGAGTTTTAGAGAGATATGAAATCCTAAACCTAACTCAGCCCAAATATCACAAAAAAAACCTTTTCTGAGAGTCAATAGTTTGAGATTAGAGAAGTTTATCCTCTATAGTTCTTTATCTCTTTCCCAACTTAGTCACGTTGGTTAAATCTATGTTTATTTTTATTGAATCTTGAGATTACGCCTTTGTGATACAGTTCACTTATAAAGATCTTAGTCTTGATTTCTTATTTTGAGAAATCTTATTTTTGTTGGTTATTTTCAAACTGTTATGTTGATTTCAAACCCTAAACCAAAAAAATCTTTTCTAAATTCAATTTACTCAAATATTCATACTTAGATCTAGTTGAGATATTGACTGGGGTTTTCACTTTCAAATATTTCACATTTTGTGAAATAAGTACATATTTTCAAATAAGGAAAGTGCATAGGATCTTGGCTAGTTTTTATAGCAAGATTCCCTCTTGATCTGCGAATATCTTAAAGATCCAAAGTCTGATTACTTTGACTAGGTTAATTTTGGAAATCTTGCATATTAGGTGATCTGTTTGTAATTAAGTGTGTGTGTGAGTTGCATTCATGTGATTTTGATCACATCACCACATACACCATCACACTACTACACTGAAAAGTGTTAGTATTGAGATATTTGACTTTAGAGTCGATGTAAAGCTAAAAGGAATAGAGTTATGAAGCTGGGAGAACATTAGCAACATCAGAAGCTTAGGAGAAGTCAGAAAATGCCAGAGGAGTTGGTAATAATTCTGAACTTAATTTAGGTTTGATTGTGTGTCTTGATTGTTATATAGTTTGTAACTTGTCATTATTATTTAGTAGATTTTTGTTATTATGAGCTAGAGGTCACCATGGATGTTGCCCCAATTGTGTGGGGTTTTACCACGTTAAAATTTCTTGTGTATACTTCTTCTTCCCCCCATCCCTTTCTTAAGGCTGTGTTGGTTTATTTTCTTTAAGTTTTGTTTTTCAAAACTGGTAAACCTATAACTGAAATTACTTGTTCATTATGTTTTACACATCTTGTATTTAAAATTTATTTTAAGAAAAGAGTTTCTTCAAAAAACTGTTCGGAGCCATTTAGATAGTTTAAATTTAAATTAAATGACTTAAGTGGTATTTTTCAGTATTGACATATAAGTTTCGGCCAACAAGTTGGTGACTCTGATTCACTATACATGTCGTAAGTATGTACTATTGAGATGTATTTTGTCTTCCTAATTTTTCTCCTTTCATGACTACAAAGATGTGATAAGGTGTTTATGGGATTTCTTTTATTGTTGTTCTCAAATTTACAAACATTATTGATTCCCTTAACTTTTGTTTTACTTTAACTTTGATTCTATTTCAAATTTAGTTATATATTTGTTTCTTTCGTTGTATGTGTGTTTGTAGAAGACTACATATTTAGTTGAATAGCCTGGTATGTCGGTGTGGCGCCTCTTTAGTACACTGTGACGCCTTCATCGTACACAATTTATTTATTGAATTTGCAGGTTTATGCATCTTTGCATCTATAATTTTTATTTTATTTTTGTATGGCTGGTATGTTAGTGTTTTTATGCTTTTTTTCATATGCAATTTCTACAATGTTGACTAGGTGTGATTGAGTTGATTGTCCAAAATTTCAGTATTTGTTCTGTTATTTAGAAGGTATGATCTAATTTTGATTGGCAACATTAGTAAATGATTAGGATGAATGTTGTGATTGTATATGAACCCATATAGAATCCTAAAAATTTCTATTCATATTGTTCAGGGTGTTTATTTCTGTAGCCATTAAAAGCGGCACGACAATGTTTTTTTTCAAAAAAAACAATCAAAATAAACACAACATGAAATAATATTTTTACCTATCTTGAACTCAACCCAAGTAAAAGTAGCAAAACAAAATATTTTTTTAACAAAAATTAAAGTAGGAAAAATAAACATGACTAAACATAAAATGACGCGACCTGAAACAGTATTTTTTTACCAATCATGAACACTATCCAAGAAAAAACGGCAATATGCAAAATCTTTTTTTATAAACAAAAAATGGACCCGGCTAAAATAAATGCGACACGACATGAAATATTATTGTTTACCTATCTCGAACACAACCCAAGTAAAAGCGGAAGAACACTATGTTTTTTAGCCAAATACGAACTTGACCAAAATAAACACGACACAATATGAAATTTTGTTACCAATCAAGAACACTACAGTTTTTCATGATAGTCCTACAAACAAAGGATATTATGGTCAATTTTTTTTAAATTACACTTTGATTTGATGAGAACGAAATTTTCGTTGTTTTGCGATTACGTATTTTCAAAATTTTTGTCGTGCCTTCAGGCACAGGCATACCCTATTATATATATATATATATATATATATATATATATATTATTGCTCATGTGTAGACTGACCTACACATTAACAGTCCGAACTAGACATGTGGCACGTAGTCGTGACCTCCAAAAGAGAGAGAGAACCGATAATTTCACCGATATATATATATATATATATACAGAGAGAGAGAGAGAGAGAGAGAGAGAGAGAGAGAGAGATGATCTCTTGACGACTTATCACATCTTATCACGCCATTTATTATTAGGAAAACACGTCATTATTATATAAGAGAGGTATAATCTTATTATCCTATAATAAAGATTCAAATAAGCAAGGCCAAGTATTTGTTTCAAAATAAAGAAAGTTGCGAGTCGGAAAGAGGGAAAGAGAATATAATCCAAGAAAATTACAACGATCCAGTACTGAAAAAATCTTCATAATAAATATTTAATCAGACTTCATCAAGAAGCTTTAATCATATAAACAAAAACACGAGCCACAAGATCCAATACATGACTAAGTGCATGCTGGATTACTTGATTTGTAAATTCTTAAACCATAATCGTATTCTTTTTAATCAACGAGGAGAAAAGGGAGGGCATGGGCGAGCTTGTAGGGAAACCACTAGATAAATGCTAGGAATATGAAATGAATCCATTATTAATCCAAAACTGAATGTATAGTTCTATACAATAGACCTAAATACACAATACTGCTGCTTGATGCTGTCACGTAAGGAGATGTATTTAACGGGGGAGGGGAGGGGAGAGGAGGAGGATCTCAACAACTCGGTAGTATATAGCTCCTAAAAAGTCGATAATATGTCAGCTTATAATAAATCAGTTTCCAAGCCATAACAAATGTATATAGCTCCCAATAAATCGGTAGTATGTCAAGAACATGTTTATGGGTGAGCAGGAATAGTGAGATGATCCAATCACAAAAACTACAAAAACATCATTTACACCTGGGCATGCAGAGGCTATCATTGGAAGGGATGATTTATATTTGTCATTACCAATAGAATGGCTTTGTTTATAACATGACATAAATTCATTACAAGTTTCAATAAGTGAGATAAAACGTCCTTTATCGCTCCCATTAGGTTGTACTGCTACAAAGTTGTCATTCGGATAGCAGAATGCAGAGGCAACTTATCAAAGGTTGGTCAGCAAGATGTTCAAAGATCAAATGGAAGACACGATGGAGGTCTACATCGACGATATGTTGGTAAAGAGAAAGAACAAAGGTGACCACCTCACAAACCAAACCAGGACATTTGAAACACTCAAGAAATACCGAATGAAACTTAACGCAAGTAAGTGTTCATTCGGCGTCCAGTCAGGAAAGTTCTTAGTCTACCTAGTTAGTAAGATAGGAATTGAGGCCAACTCGAATCAAATTGATGCTATATAAGAGTACAGCTTCCTCAGATGTTGCGAGATGTGCAAAAGCTTAGTAGTAATGCTCGCGTCACTCAACCGCTTCATCTCCAAGTCTTTAGAACACTGTCGACCATTCTTTCAGCTTATGAAAAAGGACAAAGGCCTCGTGTGGAATGATGATTGCTCGACAGCTCTAAAAAAACTCAAGCCTTATCTTAGAAAACCTCCCCTCCTGGTGATTCCAAATGATGGGGACATATTTTATCTCTACCTTAAAGTATCCGACCACGTTGTAAGATCTATTCTTGTCTGTGAAAATAAAGGATGCCAGTACCAAATTTACTACACCAGTAACACACTACTGGACGCAAAGTGTTACTATCCACATATTGAGAAACTCGCCTATGCACTTGTTATCTCCTAGAGGAAGCTAAAGAATTACTTTAAATATCATTCGATAACAGTGATCACCTCTTATCTCCTCAAAGTTATCCTAAGGAAAGCTGACCACTTCAGTCGACTTTCAAAGTGGTGGGTCAAATTGGGAAGATTTGATATACCCTTTCAACTAAGGATGGTGACTAAGGGACAAGTCATAGCAGACTTCATTACTGAATTCATAGAAGATAAGCGAGTCGAACTAATGGGGGCTGGATATAGTGGAATCACTACCTAGCTAATTTGGAAATCGTAAGTATTTGTTGGTCGGCACAGATTACTTCACCAAATGGGTGGAGGCAGAACCCCTGGCAAACATTCGCAACTCTGATATGACCAGGTTCATTTGGGGGAACATTATAACACGCTTTGGGGACTATTATCACCGACAACGGCACATAGTTCAAGAGTGGTTTATTTCAAGTCGTCTGCGATAAGCATGGCATTAAGCACCACTTCAGTTCTATGACGTACCCTCAAAGCAACGGGCAAGTAGAAGCTTCCAACAAAACCATGCTCAACGGACTAAGGAAATGGTTAGAAAGAGCTAAGGGCACCTGGGTGGATGAGCTCGCCCATGTTCTATGAGCGTACCATACCACTCCTAAGAGACGAATTGAGGAAACCCCCTTTGCGCTCCCCTATATAATGAAAGTCATCATCCCCCTAAAAGCAGGTATCCCTACGATGAGAACCACCTTGATCGACCAAGGCCTTAATAATGAAGCATTACGCACTGAACTTGACTTAGTAGACGAACAAAGAGAGCTAGTCTTGATTAATTTAGCCTCCTACCAATAGCAACTGAAAAAGCAATACAATAAGAAAGTCAATTAGATGAAGTTTCTGATAGGATATTATGTCCAGCAAAGTCCTCGGCGATGCCGTGAAAACATCACATGGAAAGCTGGGACCAAAATGGGAAACAAGTTGGGACCATACTAGGAAACGCTGGAGGGTAGGGAGATACCAAGAGCCTGGAACGCAGCCAATATTAAGAAGTTTTACTTCTAGTTCTTCTGAACAACACATTTAGTTTAAGAAAATTTTCATTTACAAACTGATGTTCCTCCTTACTCATAATTTAATAAATAAAGTCCACTTGTTCCTTTCAATTTAATATGATTCTTTGGATGTTTAATTTCTCTTGAGCTGCAGTCAAATTAATACGTACCCTTTCCAAGTGATAGATTTCCTCGAGCATAGCAGAACTCTTGGGATTACAACAAGTTGTTCAACTTATTTCAATCAAGGAATCTCACATGTCGCGCACGGTATTGCAAGCTATTGTTACAACCCTCGGGTATTTGTTCAAAACATAATAGACCTCAAAAGTTGCCTCTGCAATAACAAAAGACCTACATGGGATCCTTAGGCAATAAAGCCAATTATGGTTGGTCGTAAATATCCTTCTCGAGCAGATGACCCATCAACCAGGTACATTCTCGCCATCATCCTACTTAGGTCTAAGGGAGTTTAATGACACAACCTAAAAGGTAAAGTAGAATGAATGATATTGCTAAGGCATATTGGGCTAGGAGAATGTTCAAATGCATGGACTAACACTTAAAATCATTTAGTTAGTTGAAAAACTCAAAATAATTAGAACTAAATATTGGTCTATTCGAAATATATAAGGCCCCAAATGGTCGATCAATCACTAGTTAGTCAACAAGAACATCAAGTAATCAGCGAGCAATAACTCTTTCAAGAACACATAGTAACTATTTGACAAATGTTTAGTCAGCACATCCTTAAAACATACAGAGAGTTGATAAAAAAAGTTATTTTATTAACAAAATGTAAAATTACAATTACATTAAAAAATATAAAGACAATACCCTAAGATGGACCAGGACAACGAGCAAGATAATCTGCGATTGCCACTCTTTAGCCATCATCTGGGTTAGGGGCAAGTTCTTATACCTCTTCGTCGAGGTCATGCCCCAACCGTTGAATAGGAATGGCATGAACGGACATCCACACATCATCCTTCAAGAAAGGAATATGACGATAAGATACACATTTGACTTGGTATTCATACCATATCCTGGACTACTTAGTCACCTTCGCTTCCTTAAGGGCACTCATCCATACTCGAGTAAAGGCGACATCTTCTGCCTCTTTAAACTTTGTTGACGCATCTTCCCAACCAGCATTGTAACCTTTACCCCAAGCTTCTCGAGGTCCCATCTTGAATGAGTACCTCAGCCTCTTAATGTTTTCCTTGAGTATTGCTACAAAGGCATTTAGCTCGACAACCTCCTTCCTCAGATCATCATTCTCGACTTGGAGGACTTTGCCCACCTGATTGACTTTAGTATTCTCTAAAAGCTTGGCCTTTGGAGAATCCATTTCTTCTTGAACAGAAGCACCTAGTTTCTTCATCTGTTGAAGGTTGTCCTTCAGTTTGGCGACCAACTCAGATTGACTCTTGTACTACTCGTTCCTTATCCTTAAAGACTTACAAATCTTGACAAAGGATTTTTGAGCCTTCGAGCTCATGTCAGAACCAAGGATCTTTCCCAGATTGGAGTTGGGAGGAATATACCGATCTAAGTCAATAGACTTCAAAGAACACATTCCAAAGGAATAATATCAGTACGAGAAGAATAACCAAATACATACTCAAGAAGGGAAAATTTTCATTCTCATTTCATAAAAAATGTGACCAAGGGCCTGTACAATAAGTTCTCATAAATTTTTACAGGTTTTCAAACAAAAGGATTGTACAAGAAAACGAAATAAAGTCCTAGTCTATGAGCCTTGATCTAGTGCCTGGTCGGCGTCAACAATGGTTTTCCCTTTGTACACCACCAGTTGCTCCTCGCCAACGCTACCACCAATTCCAATCTTAACTGAAAGAGTTTCAGTTTCTTCGGTAGGTTGGCTACCACCCTCTTGACCCCCTTTATCCTCTTCACACGGTTCAGGTCCAGGAGAGTGAAGTCTGAAGAGCTCAGAATCAGCAGAGGTTTTGATAGCCACCAAGTGTCACGACCCCGACCCAAAATTAGTAAGGAATGAGTGTCTTGACATGCCACCAAGGCAACAAATATTCTGACTTAAATTGTTTCCTTAAATAAATGCAGCAAAAATACATGCACGTGGTTATGAATCGTAAACTACTGAAAATGAAGGAATTATGTAATCAGAGCTTTCTAAAAGGAAACTTTATATAAATAACAATGAGTTTACAACTTAAGGAAAATTTTAAAACCTATTACATACTGTAACTGATAAACCAAGAATTTTACATAAAGTAACAAAAAGGGCTCTAAAAGTCAAATCTTCAACACAATCCTTTTATGTTCCATCAGTGAGCCTAGTTATTTTCAAAACAATTATTATAATGTCAGCTAAAAGCCGAATGAGATTTAATCTCTAGACATTCCAAGGTTTTTCATAAAATAGATACTTATTCAAGCAAGAACATAAGGCATAGATATATATGGACAGGAATTTGTAGTAATATATTTATATGTGAATGGTATGTAGAAATGAATAGCTCACAATAGAACGGATGCGACAATTCAAAGGCAATATCTTTTTCTTTCAATCATATCATTTTAATGGCCAAGTACACTCTAATACCATATTATTCCCCGGTAGTTAAGGGTCAATCGAACTTTTTCGTCACAATGCCTTATTTAGGGCACACCAGTGATAACCCAACTGGGAAGGTCAGTCAGTAAAATAGGTCCCTTAGGCCAAATCTTATTTCCAATATTCAATATAATCTCATTTTTAATACTTGTTTTAATCAGTATGTTTATATTGACAAATATAAACATATCACAATAAATCAATCATTAGTATCAGATGAATTTTGAGGATAAAAGAAGTTCACAAAATATATATAGTTTTCATGATATCATATAATCAAAATACGCAAGGAATGTCATAGAGTACTCACCTAAAACTAAAGATCGAAGTTACTGATATTAAGTCTTGGATCACTTCGTTAAGATGAAACTTCTTCTTAAACTTACAGAACTCCTTCTTAAGATATCACTCTTTCTTACTATAATTATCGAGGAAATGGTAAGAGTTTAAATGATTCTAAAGGACATATTTCTATTTTTCCAAAGATTTCACAACACTGACACGTGTCTAGCTGACTAAGCTTTTAGAACGGCGAGTCAGCATTGACGTGTCGCGTAAGGGAGGGGTCTTGCATTCTTATTTCATCGGACTGCAACATGTGTTTTTTATTTCTCTCTAATGATGACACGTGTTTTAGCTTTAGCTATATCGACGACATGTGTCAGCACAAGGTGTCAATTAAGGGTATGAGGGTCATTTTACAGATGAAGGGCATTTTGGTAATTTCACACTATATTTTCAATATTTCTTAGAGGTCCCTAAAAATATTTTATTTAAAAAAAGGCCCTTTTTATTTTTCATTTTGGTCCCTAAAACTTTCTTAATTAGAACCAAGTCCCTAAAGTTTCATAAATTTATATTTTTTACCCCAAAACTTATCACTTATTTTAGGATGTGCCATAAAACTTCAATTTGACCAAATTTACAGTTGATTCTTCAAATTTAAAAAATGGGCTTTGTCATATTAAGAACATAGAATATCACATTTGCAATAATATAACATTATTAGATAATAAGTAAGACGCAATGGTAAAAATAATTATATATTGGCATATAAAAGTGGGGACATTACACCAAGGCCTTGTCCCACCCCTTTTTAAAAGAGACCTTGCAGTTATAAGTAAGATTCCCCTCCGCATCATCATAGGCCTTGCTTAAGCCTTCAGGATAGCTTATGTCCTTCTCCCCAGGAAGATCTCTCTCCAGTTTAGCAACCTTACTAGATAATTCTACATTTTCCTCGACTAGTTTGGCCTTTTCAACAATCATCGCCTTTTGGGAATCCCTAAGTTTGTCATTGGCTTTGTCCATCATCTCTTTATCAATATCCTATGCTAAGCGATCTTTAGCAAAGGCCTTGCTCTCGGCCTCATGGGCGCTCTTCAGTTCCTCTTCCTTCCTGGACTTATCAGCATGGTTGTTCGAAAGGGTGGTACAATCACATAGCAACTACAGAGAAGAGAACAATAATTCGGTATAGAAATGGGAAAGGAAAGAAGAAGTACATTGGGAAAGCCTTACCAAAGACATCCCTGAGAAGTTTTAAAGACGAGATGGGGCGATTTCAACCTTCAGGAGCGCTCGCGGTCAGCGAAGAGCACTGCCCTCCTCAGTAACTCTAGGTCAAGAGTAGGCACATCACCCATGCTAGCCCCCTCAAGACCTACCAGAGAGTAGACTTCGGGAGCCTTCAAGACCAACTTCCTTTTACTCTCTGTCCCCTCCCCTCCTTTTCTTTTCTCTTTTCCTACTCCTTTTTCTTATCCTTTTCCTTCCTATCCAACTCTCTCCTCTCCCTCTCTTTCTACTTATCCTTGTGCACTGGACAAGAGATGCTAGCCTTAAGAGGATTAAGCCCAAATGTCTTTAGAGACTACAGCCGATCAGATAGGATGGTTTGATCATCATCATCAGGGAGCCTCAATTTTTTCCACTTTATTAAAGGAGACATATCTTCTTCTTCTTCTTTTTCCTCTTCCTGCTTGAGCACAACTGGCTCAGAGGGACCAACTTCAGATCTTAAATTTGGAACTTGATCGACAGGGTGAGCAGTGAAACTGGTAGTGGAGTTCTTGTATTCCAACAAGTAAACTGTCGACCTCGGATGCACACCGTCGGGCAACCTCTATTTCATATTCCACGCCTTCACAAGTTCCTCGGCCTTGATCTCATTAAGCGGTGGCTCAATATTCTTATCGTGAGCTACAGAATATAAGAAGAAACACAGATATCAGGAAACATGGTAATACATAAGAAAAAAAGATCAAAAAATAAGTATAAAATAGGAGAAGAAAAATACCAGCGACCTATGCTCTCCTCCCTAATGTCCGAGATGAGTGGACCTCTTTGCTTCTCACCCTCACTCACAGGAGAACGTTGCCAGTTCTTAACACTAAACCCACGATACCAGTAATCTTTGTGAGAATCAGGAAGTTTTACCACCAAAACTCTATCCTCCCTCATCGGCTTCAAATACAGGATACCTCAATTGTTTGCGACCCATAGTAGCAATAGTAGATTTCACCAACACCAAATTTTATTCCTTACAGGGTGATTATCCAGTGCACCCCATTTACTATCTTCTATACATTTGGAGCACATTGGGCAGGGACAACTTCAAAGTATCCAAAGAATCTAAGAAAGAGATGATTTGGGGGAAATGTTAAACCCCCTTGAGTTATAAATAGGGTATGGATCCATTGCCCACCCTCAATGTCACAAACATTTTTAGGCAAAGGGTAACAATCGATCTCTACCTAATCAGGAATACCATATTTTTTCCTAAATTCTCCTATCAGTTTGTTATCAAGCTTTGGCATGGAAAATCTAAGAAAAAGGGAAACCCTAGCTACAATAATAAAAAATGTTCAAAGAAGACTGATAACAAATGAGATTAACTTAGAAAAATTACTGAAGCTCTGGAAGGATAAGAAGATGCAGAAGAATTCAAACTGAGGCAAAGCTTGGTTAACAAGAAAGAAGTTGTAATAAATGAATTAACTGATGAAAAATTTGTACTCCCGGCTCAGAATCCAGAAATAATGATGAACAAGATCTAAGACACAATTTTTGGCGGTTCATATAACTGGTCGGACAAAAATTTCAGTGCCTCTTCAATCTAATTACAAGTATGTCGTGGTATCTTTTCTCGTGACAAGCATACCCCCACATAATTCATAAAATGACAAACATGCCATTACATCCTTTAACACTATTCCAAGTCTTAATCCTTAGACTTGTTTAAAATCTATTGGCCCAACTTTTAACCCAAATATTTTAGGGGAAATTGTGAGGATTCACTTATTACGATCCATGAGACCATCCGACAAGCCCATAAAGATGCCCGAACCAAATCAAGGATCTTATTTTATCACATGTGTTTAATACACACTAGAAGACTCGTGGATATTTGGGTCGGTTGCTACAATCCAGGACACGGATATTCAGCACTCATGAATTATCCACACAACATATGGAGTTACATGAACAACTCAAACTATACTTTTATGCATCTATAAATTGTTACCCCTGGACCGGGGCATAGTGGCAAGTAATCGAGAACTTTCAGAGACACTAATATAAACAGTAACCTATCCGTGGACGTAATTAAGTTTCCGAACCACGTATATCATTGTTGTTGTGTGTGTGATCCTTATTTTTTTTATAATTATGATTGTTTTCATGTATTCTTTATTATGATATTTTCTGCACTCATAGTAATGAATGTGACTCACCATTTTAACATGTTTATTCACTTATGAAACAAACAAATATTTTGATTGGACCTATTAGTAAATATATTATGTAAATAGGACTTATTTCTCAAACTCCCATAAATTAAATACCATAAAATAAGGCATTAATATCGAGATTAAGTTAAAAAAATATTTTGCTTGGTATTTGGTTCCATTTTAATATTTTAGAAAAATCCATTTGCACATAAAATTATATATTTAAATGTTACTTTTCTTAAAAATTGACTTGATTAATTTAATTGGGATCCAATTATACCGGTCTTTTTAATTTTCACCGTGTTTATTTCGTTTAAAATTAATTTGAAATTAAATTAATAAATTAACCTAAGATAAATAATTAGTCGGATTTAAAATAGGAAATTATTAATTTGAGATTAATTTGATTTATAGATCCATAGGAATGGCCATGTTTTTCATTATATATATTAGGTTATTGGGATTGTGCATGTTTTATATTGGTGATTGGGTTTGTTGGTGGTGTTTGTGGTTGGTATTATGGTTGGATTTTGGTTCGTGTCCTAGTTAGGTTCTGAGCTTACCCTTAGAACCCATTTACTTAGGTTACCTTAGTTTATTTTCCATTATGGAAAACAAAGTCAAAGAGGTTCCTCATTAGCCTCCCCCTCATTATGGCTCATTACAATGGGAGACACGTGAGGAGTTCGAGTAATTCAACTCCATATGGTATTACCAGATGCAAGTGGTGGTTGAGCATCCCACTTATCATCTAAAGTTGAAGTGGACTTTAGTACCTTCTTGGTTAGGCGGTAGGGGATGGTAATTGATCCTCCAGTTGAGCGGTCAACTCATGTAAGCATGGTGAGAAAGTTTTACTTTTAGGCTAGGGTTGATAAGGAGTTTATCGTATCTAGTTGTAATACCTCGTATTTTTATTTGGAATTTATTTATTATTAATATTGGGAATAAATTAACAAACGAGAATAATTATTACTTTACTCAAATGGTAATAATATAAGCATAATTTATGTGACATTTAAATTTTCATGTTGTGTGATTTTATAATTGTTATATATTAATTAATCGGTGGACATAATTATATGGCAATTAAGTATGTGCGGTTACTCGTAAAATAATTTAGTTGTGTATTGTATTTTATGTGGGGGATTTTATCGGTTGGACCGGACTCTAAGGTGGTACAGAGGCCCTGAGATGTATTTTCTATACTTTGGATTGGGCCCTAGGGGTAGGTATACATTTGGGATAAGTTTTGGGTCACTCTAGCTAGCATTTTGGGCTCATACTGAGGTCCAAAACTAGGCTTTTGTAGAATTGGGGGATTAAGGGTATATAAGTGATGTTAACTGTCATTAATTAACGATATTAAACCTAGAATATAAACCCTACTAGCAAGAGAGTTTGGGGAGATCTTTGGGAGATCTTTTGGGAATGATCTAAGAAATCACAAGACATAAGATCATACACCCTTCACAATCAAGTAATAAATCTTGTGTTTTATCATTATCAAACATGTAACTCGTTTATGTCCTGATTATTATTTAATTTATTTTGGATTGCATACATGTTACGATCATAATGTGTTATTTAGTCATGTTTTACATTGGGTTAATGTAGATTAGATTTGGAAACTATTATTGGGTATTAAATCTGATTTTAGTTGGAATCTATGATTAAACACATGTTAATCTATGTTGAAATATAAATTTTGACGTTAGAACGCATGTGTAGTAATTATTTTTATATGGTGATGATATATTTGTTATGAAAAGGAGTTAATTATTTGTGAAACTCAATCTATAAATGAATCCTTCATTTAGTTCTGTTAAAATTTAAGAATTTGATGCATCGTTCTTGTTAGACCGTGAACTCATGTTGTGATGAAATAACCAGAAGATTATTTACTTGGGGATGCAGTCTAAGTTTAATTATTTATGTATACACACACATAGAGTCTAATTTTAATGATTTGTGTGTGTGTGTGTGTGTGTGTGTGTGTGTGTGTGTGTGTGTGTGTGTGTGTAACTAGGGATTGAGAAATCTTAAGAAAATACCTAACTCGGGAATTGGGGTAACAAAACCTATGAATATTTAGGAAATACGATTTTGGATATTTGGATATATTTAATCATGCGTTTTATTTATTATCATCTCATGGTTTGGTGACATGGATGACTTGATCCATCAGACAGTTTGGTATATGACTAGCCAATGGTGTGACTGCGTGGTGATCCCCCATTCTTTTGTGTGTACATGTTTATAATTTTTTTGGTATAAGACTCCTACATGTTTACCAGCAGAGGCACGGGGACATCCCCGAAGGTTGAATCCTTGTGTGATTTACGATATTTATAACTATATTGTATAGTCCAGTGACGGACATGTTATGTAAAGACACAATGTCCCATTATTAATTATATTATAAGATTGTGGATATGTATTATTGTTCGGGTAACATGAGTGGGAATTCTACCAAGTTGAATTCTTTACGTATGTAGTGGGTTACATTGCGATGTAGTTGTAAGACAGTACGATGGAATTCTAGACAACTGAGTAGTTGAGGCATGTTAGTATTAGTTATGCCTTGGGTTGGGACATTAGTGTATCTTATTTCTCTTATGATGAGGGGTGAGATATATTTTATGTGTGAGTATCAACGGGTTCGCATGATTACGTAAATTTAGGATGTGAGTTATACAAACAAGTGTTCGAATAAAAGAAAATAGAGGTTGTGAATAGGTTTGACTGCAAGACCTGACAAATTTCTTGACAATTTCAAAATTGCTTCCAATTTCAAAAGACCCAGCACATGTTATAACCAGGTGATGTGATCTTTAGCATGGATCGACAATTCAATGAGTAAACTTTGGAAAATCTAGGAATATTTACTGGAACTAAAAATCTAAAGTCATTTTTGATGAATTACTTAATATCTAGGTGTTGTGTGTGATGTAAGTGATCAAATTAATATTCAACACATTCAAGCAATACATAAGACGTTTAGAAGGCGCCTCTCATTCATGAAATCATGAGTAGTTACCTAAGAACTTGAGAATTTCTCCCATTGACATAAAAAAACCGACCTTAAGCTCCATAAAGTGAATGATGAAGTACATTATCTTCCTTGGAATCACACCATGATCTAATCTCTCCAATATAATAAAGCCCCTAAACTTTTAGATATAGGGGTGTTACATAATTCAATTCAAATGTGGAATAGTTTGGATTGAACTTTCCTAGTGTGGATTTGAATCAAATAACTCTCAGTTCTCTCTCAAATATATATATATATATATATATATATATATATATATATTTAAGAGAATCACAGTCGTAATAGCATGCACAAAGAGTAACTCCCCCTGCTTTAGGAATCCTTCAAAAAATAAATGAGATACAGATGATATAAAACATGTGTAAAGCGTCTGAAAAATGATAAGATACTCTAATATCATCAAGTACAAGTATGTGCTCCCCCTACATGAAACATCTCATGAAAAATAATGTTTCTCCCCCATAAACCTATAAATGAATGGTATTCCCCCTAAAGCAATAAACATGGGAATCTCCCCCTATCAATGACATTTATCCCCCTTTTTCGACAAGAAAAAGTCGAAGAGAAGTAAAAAGAAATAGATAATGGGTATAACACGGTAATAAAGAAAAAATCACACAAAGAAGGAAAAACTAGCAAAGCAAAAGCTAGATAATCATGTAAACTAAACCAATGTTATAAAGATGGTATACTCAAATAGAAATCATCATGAGTATAAGCAACAAACACGTGTATCACCATATAAATCTCAAAACAGTGAAAACTAATGAAAAGGTCCCTATTGTTTGAGAGCTTAATTGACACTTTTGATAGTTCATTGGCCATTTTAAAACAATCATGTTAATTTAGGGGAAAAATGTAATTTACTCAAACATGTATAAAGGGAGTTTAAGTGATAAAGAATCTATAAATATATATAAAATTGTCAGATTAACCTTGGTAAGACATTTGTCGCATTTTGATGCCGCCATGTGTAAAAATCATTAATCATCCTTAGTTGAGTTGTATGGTGAAGAGAATGAGGTTATCTGTAGGTGTTTAGGTAGTCGAGGGGGTGAATTTTTAGGGATACTAAATGAATGAATACCCATTTAAAAAGATGAGAAGATACATTCTGGTGGTTAGATAGAGCCTAAGTAAATGGATTTACCTCTTGCGTTTAAAGCGAAGATAGGGAGTTCGGTGCTACAATTCTTTATGCCTTTCCCTATCTATATTATCCCTTCTCCAATAGTAAATATATCGAAACAGACTACAACTCTTCACATGGCTTCAGTGAGTATAGTTTCTTCCTCTTCACATCCATCCATCCAATTTGAGAAATGAACCATTACATCTTTCCCACTCCCTCATATAACCCCATGGTGTATTTGAATTTTAGACCTCTTTCTCTCTATCTCTCTCTATCTCTCATGAATCTGAAAAGATCGTCCAGTTATGTCGTTGGAATAGAAGCAAACCATAACACAAACTTAATTTTATTTATTTTTTTGATTTTTTTTTGTTAGGGTGGGTAATTGTAATTATACCCAAAAAATGGGATGGACGGGTCAAGAACATTTCGGTGTGAGTTGTGGGTTGGATTCGGGTGGTTCTGTGATGGGTCAGATTTGGATTAACCTTTTTCTCTTATTTTTGGAGAACTAAATTCCAGATTAATCTTCACAATAGTGCTGTAAAAAATAATAGAGAGAGATAACAGAGGTGATGAAGAATGGAGAATGGGTGATGCAATTTAGAAGCAAAATGAGAAGGGTTTTGCCCACAAATGACTTGTTGTTGACCCGCATGAATGACTCAAAGTATTGTATAGTGCAAGTGCACACTAATCGCGAGAGTAATAAAAACCTGGTAAGACCGAAGCCGATTTTCGCAGGGAATTATATGAAGTACCAAAGATATTCTTCTACGTATAAGTCGATAAAAAAGAATAAAAGATAAAACAAAAGATGATTTAGGTTTCGAGTATTAAAAGGGACCAAAGCGAACCAAAATTACTGGAACACTTAACTACAGATCAATAAAAGCAAGCGAGATTTATAAACGAATTCTGAACAGATTCTGAACAAAAGGTTGAGGGGCATTCCCCCACCTCGGATGAGCACAACCCAAACGGTTATTCCTATTGAATCAAATAGGATTAAGATTATGTTCTCAACAATCTCGCATGAAAAGGGGTTATCTCAACGATACGAGATGAAGGTCACAGTATATCATCGAACAAATGCGTTGATGTTGGAGTTAAGTCTTAAAATCAAATCTTACATAATAAGAGATGTGAGAATCCTATAAAACTCCAATATCAACACATACACCCATTTATCGCATTCAAATATTGAACAAATCAATAATTGGAACCATCCAAAGTGGATTTATGCTCCCAAGCTAAGGAAACTAGTTACTCATTACATTAACTATGCAAACACACACCATGGAGTTAATTAAATGGGGAAAAGCCATTACTAAAGAGAAAATTCAAGAAAAAACAACTATATTAATTAACCAACAAATGTTAATAGCTAGAGAGTAGAACAGAAAATGGAATTTTCCTTACAAATAGTGAAGTAGATGATGAAAGCAAGAAGAAAGCGGGGAAAAACCTAGGAGAGAGAAGAGAGAACAAAATGAAATCTAACTTTTCTTCCTTGCTTTTACACGTTTGAACCAACCTATTTCTTGTTACAAACCACTTACTAATATAGTAAGGGAGAAAAAATAGCCAAACAAGAAATTTGAAACCCAAACAAAAAGTGGAAACCAAAACAACTGACAAAAGATTCGCAGGTCTGAGAGGATCGATCAACCGCGGGTCAGGGCCTATGTCTAACGAGGTCTTGATCAAAGCACCCTATTTGGATTTATGGGCAAAAATTTAAACACCGTTCGACCACATATCAGGTGTTGATCGACCGGGACCTTGAATTCTTGGACTCTTTTCCCCTTTTGTTTCACACAAGGGGCCTAGGAATAAATTAATCATATCTTGGTCGTTAGGAACTGAATTGACGCGCCTTTAGAATCTCATAAAGATAACTCGGAGAGATAAAACTTCCGTAAAGAGTTCGGGCATAAAGCTCAAATGTACAAATGACTAAATTGCCCCCAAAGTTGCGTTAAGCATTGTAACTTTCCCAAAAAGTGCACACTTGCACTATTTCGCACTCCAATCCCTAAAAAGCTCAAATAAACCTTGAAAAATGTATATAAATCAAAACCAAAGGTTATACAACAGAAGAGCCTTAATGAGGGAAATAATGACCGCAAATGTGTGTGCATGCATAAGAAACAGGAGCAAATATATAATATTCGCGACTAATCACACCCCTTAACTTAGACATTGCTAGTCCCTAGTGATGAAACAAAATAAGACCCGACACACAGAGTGGTATGAATAACTAAAAATATATGCAAGGGAAAAGTACCACTTTCACGGGTGTACAGTTGCATTTAGCAAATGCAACCAGCCGTTAAACCCCTAGGTTACCCGAGAGGATGAGTATTGTCTCGTGAGGGTTTTCAAGGATGAAACCCACAAACATAAAATTTCCTCAAAATATTCTCAGCCAGCCAATATTCCAAGCCCAACAAAAACTGGATATTTCAACATATTATTAACAAATCAAAAGAGAGTTTTTCCCAATAATCCAAAACTATCAACATTAAAAGAATAACTACATGGAATTGAAACCTCACATGTGAGTGGTGTGTATGCACATGCAAAAAGCTTTGATTCAGTAAAAATGCCTATAGCCCGGATAAAAATTAGAGCATGCTTCCACTCAATCCACTCTGAATATTACACTCAATAAATTGAATCACTCAGAATAAGGTGTAACACACGAGACATGCGAGCATAATGAGTAAATGTAAGTGGAAACTAGGTCGCACACATGTCATCAATGAAGACGTTATATATAAAATAAAAACTTTGCAATCTCAATGAAAGTATATCAACATTAAATAGGTGAAATGTATTTTCATGGGTTATCAAAACTATTTAAAGTTTTAAATTGAATTTACCCTAGGATCACATAGGACTTTATAGGGTTGTAATGTAGGTTTTGGGGTTAAGGTTGGGAAACGAAGTGTATATGTACCTATTCAAAGTGTTCAGGGGTGAAAAGTCGGGATAATGGAAAATGTGGGTAATTTTAAAATTGGAAAATAATTTCCATAACCAACATTAGATATGAAATTGGAGAGCGATAAAGGTTATTGAACACTATCTACAACATATACAACTTTCTCTTTCTTTTATTTTCTTCTTTTTCTCATGTTTTCTTTTGTTTTCTTTTGTTTTCTTTTTCTTTTCTTTTTCACGTATTTCTTTTCTTCACTTTTCTCACTCTCATATGCGTAATTGCAACCACATAATACGAACATCATTTAATCCTAAGTATCATTCCAAACAAAGGTGGGGAAAGGGATATATATAGTTTATAACTCCAATGTGGAGTTGGTTATGGGATTTTTGGGTAATGAAATGAAAGGCTATATTAAGGCTCAAAGAGGTTGACTAGGTAAATATAAAAGGTGAAGTTAAGGTCAATATGGGTGGTATAACAAAGATGGACTATGATCATTTCCTAAAGTTTACGCAATTCTCAATTCAAAACAACTTTGAAAATAATGCTCAAGGAACACATTTCAGATATGAACTCAGTTAATGAACGATCAATGAAAGAATAGTGAGATTACCAAAAAAATTTAACGTTTTCAAGGAGGATAGAGTAGTGTATAAACACTCGCCAATGAAGAAAAGTACAAATCTTGCGCGATTTTAGTGTACACAAAGCAACAAAAAGATACCAAGTTATAATCATCCTACAGAATCATTTTAGAAAATATGCTCAAGTGCTCATGAGTTTACAAGGTTTAATTCATGCATTTATTCCCAATATTGAAACATTTGAGGACTAAAGTTTAATAATATGAAAGAAATAGCAAATGAATCATTGAATTAGCAATTGGATAGGTAAATTGTTAAATTTATCATAGGAAATAGGGGCAAGAGGCCCAAGAAAGAGAAAAGAAATAAAAAAAATATTTTTTGATGTTTTTTTAAATATAAACATGGCTCACGATGATTAAAAATAAATTGAGATGCCTAATCACACCCCCTAACTTGATACGCACATTGTCCTCAATCTAATTAAAAACATTATGAGAAATAGAGGAATAGAAAGAAATCACCCCAATTTGGAGTGATCCCCGAGGTACTCAACGTGCGCCCTATACAAACATAAGAAAAACAAAATATGTACCAAAGTGATTAAGTTAGATTAAATCACGCCATAAGTTACAATAGTCCGGATGGATTGAAGTGAAAATACTAGATAATTGATAGTGGACATTTTTTTTTAAAAGGTGTATACTCATCAAGATCTAATAATTCAACTACTAAGTTATCATTTCAAATATCACTGAGTTCAACATAAAACAACTTAATAAAAGAACTATAAGAAAAGGGAAAATACAAAATATCATTTGACCCACAAAACTACACCAACAAAAATAAATGTGGCCCCATAAAGCTACCTAGAGGCCAGAACCACTAGAGGATCCTCGGTTAGACAGATTATAAGGACTCTTGAAATGGGGCAGGAGCGTCGCATCCGGGCCCTGCTACCGCAAAAATAAATCTCTGGGCATAGCCTGTATCAATAAGTACTCCAGGCGCTGCTCAGCATGCTTTCGATCGAGGCTGAACTGCAATATAGCCCACCTCAGATTTTGCTTCTCCTCGAATGATGTAAAGCGGACGTTGAATATGTGGGTTTCACCTTTGTTTGCTGCTCTAACCCCTGCTCGGCCCTTCTGATCTCCATCTCCTCATCCTCTATCACTATCCTCGGCCTTTCTTGGACCCTCGGCTCAGCCCATTAATGTATCAAGCACCTCCTGATGTTATCCCTGGTTAGGAGACCATTGGGATCCACTAGTCTATTATACGGATACTCGGGGTATTTGGTAAGACGGCATATCTGCGTGACAATTTCGGGCGAAGGAAGGGAGAAGTTCCACGCCTTCTCCTTTGACACCACATAATTTGGTCCATGAAGTATTGGGGTAAGTTAATGTGTCCTAACTATTTTATTAAGTCATAGAGGAAGACGACGTGCTTATGATGAACCTCAGAACGGTTGTCCATCACCATCAAATAATGAACGTTAATGTAGTGCGAGAGCCTTAGCAAATTCGACATTACAGCTGATCGAAACATCTTCTTTGTCCAAACCTCGCCTAACGCTAGATACTCGATGAGTGTGTCCAAGTCAAAGGTCACCTCATTATATAGGCTCATAAACGGGGTAGGGTCTGCCACATTTCCTGTCCACTAGGCTAAGTCTTTGCGCTGAAATGTAATCCTCACTCCACGAACATAGAACTCAAAAATATGTTCCTCCCCCTTGCACTGGATTAACGAGGCATAAAAGATTCTCATCAAGTCCTCATTAACAGTAATTTGTTTTGCCAAGAAGGAGTCTCAATTATACCGTTTAAGTATTATTCATGCTTTGTCTTGGAGGTCTTCCATTTTCCATGCAAATCTATATGCCAACGGTCACTTTGAACTGGAAAAATAGGCCTCATACCATTGCTTTTCTTGTGCTCTCTGAAAACCATCAACACCCTTCGGGGGTATGCATCATGAATGGTTGTATTTATCTACTTCTACCATGAGTACCTACAAAAAAGAAATAAGTACAACAATGCAATTGAATACTAAAATCATTATGATAAGGTGGATATGGAATATAAACATAGGATACGATGAAGCAGTTGAAACTTACGCAAGTATATGTCCAAAGTTAGAAATAAAAGCAAGTTAAGCATTTGTACATACACTTGGTGTGCAAAGTGAAAAAATGGTGGTGCGGGGCACATTTTGACTCAACAAATAGCCCCCCCCCCCCCCCCCCCCATTTCATGGCAATCCCAAGAATACAAACATTATGTGCACATGAATGGGGTTTCATCAACAAAATTCCAGTTATAATGAGTTCTAATAAAAGGCACAATTTGGGTAAAATTCAACAACTTAACAACTCCCAATTGTAACAAAAATACTATCAATTTTAACAACAAGCAACTACCCTCATCAATCACCATCTGACAATCAAGTGTACGCAACATATATTTGTAGATATGCAAATTTTTAGGCCAATTTCAACATATGCATACACACTATCAAAAGTCACAGCAAAGCCTACCAATACAATGTTAATTCATCCCATATACACAAAAAGCAAGTAATCAACAATGGAAGGGGGTGTAAGAGAAGATGTTAGAAATAGATATGCAAAGACGATGTCAATTTTGACTAATAAATCCATAAATACATCAACCCTAGAATCATAAATTTTCACAAAAAATACCCACAAATCCAAAATTTATAGTGACAAATCATACCTTAGAATCCAAATGGTAGAATTAGAGGAGTTTTGTGGAGGAAATTTAAGTAAAAGGTTCCTAGGGTTTCTTCACTTGGAGGATTTTGGATGGAGAGGGAAGAGGAGGGGTTATGAGTTATAAGGAGGAATCAAGAAATGAACCGATTTGGCCCAAATAATTGAGACCCCCAGTTGATCGCGCCTGGAGTGCCGGTAGACTGCGATTTTTAAAATTGGCTTAAAACCAAGACAATGCATAATGACCTTTGTGACCGGTCGAACGCATGTAGGGCGTCGGTCGACCTCATTTTTTAAATGTTCCTTGATTCAGAAACAGAGAACTTTTTGCCATGAGACCGGTCGACCGCGGGTCAGGAGCCGGTCGGCCGGGTTTTTGATTTTTGTCTGGGTAAGGAACAGAGAATTTGGGTCATTGTGGTCGTTCAACCGTGAGTTATGGACCAGTCAATCACATTTTAAGTTTTTGACTTGGTTTAGAAATAAATGTTTTGGCCCAACTCTGTTCTCTCCTCACCTACTCCCCTGCTTCATCTAATGTCTCCCAACCTATAAAAAAATGGGTCCAACTCAAATGGGGATGACCATGGAGGGAAAAAATAGGTACATAGACGAGTGAGATGATACAAGATTGTCTCGAACTCAATAAGATGCAAGGAAATCATAAAAAGATACCGAAGGCCTACGGTGCGACATCCAATGAAGTGCCCACAGGGGGGTCCTCAGGAAGAATTTATGCAAGCTAGGGGTTGAACCCCTCAAGGAAAGGCTTAAGACTCTGCTCATTAACCTTAGACAAGGTTTTGGCCTTCGAGTTCAGAATTTTGATGGCACTGTGATCGTACACCTTTTCCACAATGAACGGTTTGTTCCACCGGGATTGCAATTTCTCTAAACAAAGGTGGAGGCGGGAATCGTAGAGTAGGACTTTGTGTTCCACCTTAAAGAGATTATGCACTATCCTTTTATCATGAAAGGCCTTTGTAGATACCACATTATGTTACCCTTTTAACTCTCCTTAGGTCCGTAGCACCTCCCTTCATCATTACAAACCCAGGTCATACCCGGAGTACTGACCTAGAAGCCACGGGCACTCCTAGGCTCCGTTTGACGAAAAATCAAAGTCTTCAGGTTGACTGAGACTGACTGAATCTTTGAAGGGCACTGAATCCCATTTCCATCGATCCATCCTGTGCGCAATTTCGACTTACCATGCGAACGAACGACCCATTTTCCCCCGAAACCTGATCTAGAGGCCACCGGGCGCTCCCGAGATCCATTTGACCTAAGATAACTCTTTATATCGATAGGGAATGAATGAATACTCAAAGGTCATTGAAACCCCTTTCCAACGGTCCATCATGTGCGCAATTCTGATTTACGTTATGAACGAACGATCCATTTTACTCCGAGAGGTCATCAAATGCTTCCAGGGCCCGGTTGACCAAAGTTAACTCCACAAATCGAATCAAAATCTTTGGAATGTCGAAGTACATCTCCTAACCTTTCCAACAGTCTGCTATGTGCGTGATTCTGACTTACCATGTGGACGAACGATCCGTTTGCGTCTGACGATTCCCCATCCAAAGGACCGACGAGCGCTTCCGAGCTACATTTGACCCAAAGTAAACTCCCAAACTCGGGAGTGGTCCAAAGGACTTTCCAAGGTCTCTGAATTACCTTTCCAACGGTTTTCCTTGTGTGCGATTTGGATCAACAGTTTGCACTCTGTGACCAATTTTTCGAAAAGTCCAGAAAGACGCCGTCAAACGGAAGGTCCCAGACCCTACCTATCGGCAGTGTACCTAAACACACCTGCCGATTGGCAGGACCAGGGATATGACGATCGGAAATTCCCTGGGCCTATAAAAAGGAGGCCTTGTCATCATTGCAAGAGGATCCCAGGTCTGATAGACATCACTCTCAAAAAATCCCGAAAACCTCTCTCGAAGTCAGCGTGATTTCCACATCCAAATCCCTTTCCAACCTTCACTTTTCCTCATCCGTTTTATCAAACTTGGTGAATTCACTACCCTCCATCATCATCCAAGTGTAAGGGCTGCTCTCCAACATTCAAGATCAAGCTCAAGATCTTCAAGAAGGTCCAATTTTCTCAATTCTCTCCTTAAATTCTCATAAATTAGCAATACCTTGTTTCATTACATAGAACTTTTCTTCTCTGATCTCACATATCTTAATATACTTTTTATTTTGTATTATTGCACATCTCTTATTTTCATACAAATAAAAACCCAAAAAATAAGAAAAATAGGGTTTGCTCATAAATTTCAAAGGGAATTCTCACACTTTTCTTACACTTCTCTCACAACTAAAACACTTTTTCTACACACGCACACACACACACACAAATAATAGAATCCCCCAATTGGATTTATGGGATAAACCCCACCCCTCATTTTGCATGCGAACTACGTGGACTTTGATGCCTCTATAGGCTACGTAGGCGTCTCGGGGTAAAATTCGAGACTCGAGTCCTATTCTTACTTTTTCTCTCTTTTTCTTTTTTTCTCTAAACTCAATTATCTGAGATTATATGTATTTGTTCTTAGTATCTTATTATCCCATATGCGTTATCGTCCCATCCTAATGATCAACGTAAGGATAATCGCGTAAATCCTATTTTCATATATTATTTCTACATTCCTACGAATGACTCGCTTTACCTCTTCCATGGTACAAGTTGATGACTCCTATCTCCACTATATATACACATGCACACACATCACGGGGAAAATAAAGGAAAATAGCAAAAACCCATGAGAGATCGAAAGGGCGGAATGGGTGCCTAACACCTTCCCATTTCATAACTTAGCCTCCGAACCCTTTTCGAATCATTTTGGTTTCGTATGCATCAGTATGTCTTTAGGATGCTGTCCTTCGGGATGGCTCCCTTTCTTTTGTTTGTTTTGAGTAAAATATATTGGCGACTCCATCTCTCTACATTTTTTACCTCACCCAATGACGTCGGCCGAAGCGCTCCCAAGAGGGACGCGCGGGACCTAGGATCCTCACTCCGCCTGCCTGCCGCGAGGATCTGGGATGGCCATTGTGGCGACTCTGCTGGGGACTTTATTTTGAGGGATAAACTCTATTTACATGGATGTTATGCTTGTTTATATTTTCCCCCATTTTGCGTGTTCCCATTTTCCATGTGTACCCCATGCTTATGCTTCTATTCACACACTTGTACAAAAATTCTCCATGAATACTTCACACCACATGCACCTAGGATCACATGTATCCATATGCTGCATGCATCACCCATCTTTACTTAGTGTACCATTAGTACTTGTACTTTGCTCCCTATTTGTCATAATCAAGAAAGACATTCTCATAAGATACTAATAAGAGAATTATGCATGATTCACACATAACATCACCAAAGAGCATTGTTATTGACCAAATTTTGTCTAGTAACTGGAAGGTCACTTCGTGATCGGCACTGGTCTGGCAGGGCACAATTAGACTAAGCGATATAACTCTCACCTTCCATTAGCCAAGTACCTTCGACGTATTTCGAATGTTTCCCCCGCATCGTACCGTTTGACCGAAGTCATGACGGGAGATATATCGCAGGGAACTCATTCACGTACGCTGAGTATATCGAATTCGCTCTCACACGTATTGTCCCCACGAGGTATATGGTGAGGCAATTCACGTACACTCAGGTATATGAAATGGCTTGTACACACGTACCGATTCCTCGCAAGAGCAAGACGTGTATCGTGGAAGTCATGCCAAAGGGGGAACCCTTTCAATTCACCCAACTAAATTGCATACCCGCAGATAGGTGTCAAGCCTAGGACACACATGTTAGATTGCCAGTTTCTACCCGAAACTCTGCCAAAATTTCGGGTCGGCCTGCCGCCTGAATTTTTCACACATTTTTAAAATGGGATCCTGTCCGGTCCAGCTATAGATTTGCATATATTACAAACCCAACTTTTTCAGGCTCGAGTACCGTCCGGCATTTCATTTTGCATTTAGCATAATTTAATACAAGTGAGAAGATAATAATTATAATAATCATGCTGAGGTCCATCTCCCGAAAAAAAAAATCCAAAAACATTTCTCCCTTATCTATCAAAAAGCCAAAAAAAAAAAAGCATTTCTCCTATCTTTATCGAAAATCCAAAAATTTTGTCTTTTCATCTCAAAAAGAAAAAAAAAATCATCCTTTTTTCTCAAAAATAAATCCCATTTTTGCGCCTTATTAGGTCGATCGCAAACCCTTGGCCTGGCTCCTTATTGGCTTTGATCTTCGGTCAAGTCACCCCGGAGTTTCGTCTGTTCCCCTGTTACTCCTTCCAAGTTCGGAATCCATCCGCTTTCCATGGAGAACACAGATCAAGAACCCGTTGTGCAGCCGGATCTTATGGCAGTCTTAGCTCAGCTCGTGTCCAAGATTGATAACCTCCAAACTGAGGTCCAAAAAATACAACGAAACTAGGTTCCCGTTCCTCAAGAGCCCGAGGCCCTATTACCTCATGCTATGGATCCACTCGAGACCATATGGGTTCCCTAAGATTATCAGAACGCTCCACGTTCCCATCATGTTAATGGGCTGCCGTCTGCCCAGCTTCTGATGTCGAACCTCGCCCAGCATGGGGCCTACTTGCCTATGATCATTGATCCGAAGGAAGAGGAGCTGAACAAGGTCAAAGAGGAATTACATGGATTGCACCCACATGTCTCCTTATCCTAAAGCGAGGTTACCCGAGAAGTCAAAGATGCCAAATATCGAGAAATTCGGAGGAAGTGGACCCCCGATTGTTCATCTTCACAGCTATCACCATTCCATGACTCTACTAGGGGTTTCTGAAGAAGTGATGGCCCAATTATTTCAGCAAACTCTGAAGGATAGCGCCCTCCGATGGTTTTTGTCTCTTGAAGAGTCCAGAATTCGTAGTTGGGAGGATTTAGCCCGGGAATTCATGTTATAGTACAAATATAATGAAGAGCTTGAGGTCACCCGTCGTGATTTAGAGCTGCCCAAATAGAACTCTGGGGAATCAGTCAGTAACTTCATATCCCGATGGAGGGAAAAAGCAGTAACCATGACCAATCGGCCATCCGAGGAAGAACAAGTCAACATAGTGAAGAAGAATTTCTTACCCCATGTTCGATCAATGATGGGAAGACAATACTATCCCCACTTCCGAGCTCTCGGAGAAGCAGGAGTAGAAATCGAGGAAGGTCTTGCTAAAACAGATGTCAAACCATAGAAGGTGTCCAGACAGTTCACCCCCAGGAAATATGATAAGCCTGCCAGTGCTATAGTCTCAACCATCAACAATATCTCTCAACCAATCACATCATGGACATCGAAAATCTGCCCTGTCCCAGTTCGAAAGGAATACACCGAGATCCATGCTCCCCTCTCCAAATTTTATCAAGCCTTGTTGAGCCGAAACCTTATCAAACCCTTGGATCCTCCTCCTTTGCCAAATCCACTCCCAAGAAACTTCAAGGCAGATGCTCATTGCGCCTTTCACCAAACTGTTGGCCATACCATCGACCAATGCTTTCACCTCAGAAACATAATCCAAGGTCTAATTAACCAGGGTACCATCGCCCCACCAGCCAATCCTAAGACAAACACTACTCACAACCCACTCCTAAATCATGCCAATGCCATCTTTCTATAAGAGAACACATAATTTGATCCCTCAACTCAAATCACACCCATATACTCTCCTAAACCTCTCCAAATTTGCCCATATTTCCTCCTACACCCTGCTAGCCTCGCTGATCAAGCACTGTCACTCCTCACCAGAGCATGCATCGATGTCCGTACCCGTTCTGAAAATAGAAGTATGGGATTATTAGAAGTGTTAAACCAACTACTAGAGTTTGGTTTAAAATTTCCCTTATAGATGATCATTGATTGCCAGAGATTCAATACACAGTTCTTGGAGGCACAGTAATGGGATCGAGAGTCATACAGTTGGGTAGTGCCAACCGATGAAGTCAACTGAGATGATGTTGTCCAGTTTATGGCAAAGATATTCAAGCGAACCAATGATATTTGCAGTATGACTGACTTACTTGATTCTATGAAGCTACAAGGGTGCCTGGTCCCTTCACCCTTACATATCCCAACAGGATGGGAAGAGCAATATGAAGAAGCCGTTGAAGTTATGGAATACATTGACTTTAGATGGAAAGACATAATTGTTGCCACCGGATGGGGGGAAGAGTTAGAAAATTCAAATGAAGACAAAGCTTCACAGAAAACTGGCCCGGTAGCTGACATGTGTGGGATGATATCATTTGAAGAACTTCTCGAAGAAATAAACAAGGTGGCAGAACAACCCTAGATTGATAAGGAAATTGGATTCATGTTTTTCCCTTCTTCAGTAAATCACATGACCAGATCAGGGAGGCATTACCAGATCCCAAGCTCACTACCAACAAATGACAAAGGGAGGGGAACTGAAAGCATTCCTATGCCAGAGATGACCATCGAGGAAAGCAAGATCCTCGATCAACTAAAGAAAACTCAATCTAAATCACTCTATGGGGGCTTTCATGTCTTCTCAGCTGCACATAAATGCTTTGATCAAGTTGCTCATTGGACCCATTGTTTATCCCTCTACCACACCAGAAGATGCGGTAAATTTGTTCGGATCCTTGACCTCTACCTGAATGCTATCCTTTTCCGAAGAAGAAATCCCCAAGATTGGGCCAAACCATAATCATGCACTCAACATCTCCATCAAAGTTATGGGGAAGGTCGTACCACTCTCTCTTGTGTATAATGGATCTTCCTTGAATGTCTGCCCACTGAGAACCTTTGAATGTTTAGGACTGAAAGAAAGTGACCTCGCTCCAACCTTCGCTCTTGTGCGTGCCTACGATAATACCCGTCGGGAGGTGATGGGATCCATAAAGCTTGTAATAAGGGTTGGCCCTATAAACCCTGTCGTCGAATTCCAAGTTATTGACATCCCAACTTGTTTCAATCTGTTGCTAGGACGACCTTGGCTTCACAGTATCAAGGGTGTGTCTTCCTCACTCCATCAAAATTTGAAGTTCTTCGCCAACGGACGGGTCATCATCATTTTGGGCGACGATGACAATACCGAGGGTGCAAGTACTAGCAGTCCAATTCTTAAGATACAGCAGGGATCAAATGATATGCTCCTATCAAGATTTCGAGTTGAACCACCTCTACTCTTAGCAGGGGATAACTTCAAAGAAAGGGTTTGTCCAGAATACCATCCTCATGGAAACATCAATGTGATCCAGATGTTCAGAAATATTCCCGGACTGGGGCTAGGACAAAGACAACAAGGAATACTTGAGCCAATTGAACTAAAAAAGGCTTTCCCTCCTTATGGTTTAGGGTATCAACCGTCAGAACAAGATCTTAGAATGATCCGCCAGTCTTGACCAAAGAGAGGACTAGACTGCATCCAGACTATCCCAGGTGACTTTTTGAATGGACGATTCATCAAAGAGGGCAAAGACTTCCCCTTTTGAGGCTTTCCAGAACCATGGTATGACCATACAGATATGAAGATGAAGCCTGGAATGGAGATTTTTTTCCAAGACAGCTACCCATGGGCCAAGAGTTCCCAACACCATATACAACCACTCATCAAAGATATCAAAGAGACTAAGGAAAGTGACTCCGAAGATTCCATTAATTTACAGACACTGGGGCTGACACTCTGCATGGTTCATTCAGGCACTACTTCACTTGATCCTCCCATCTGATTAAAGCTACTGATACACCTCTCCTCAACTGGCATGCTGCGCCAGTTCTACCTGCTGAAATCTCCACTAATCCTAATGTTTACCCCATTTCTTCTGCTGTTGTCTATCCTTTCTCAAACGTAATCGAGTGATCCTTTGATGAGGTTCTCAATGCTATTTTTCCTATCAATAAAATAAACAAAGATTTTGAGTATCTTCATGTGCCTTACATTAACTGTTTAGATTCTAATTAAACTTTTAATGATGATGATTTTACAAATGAACAATTCTTAACTGATCTAAATAAGGTTAATAATAAACAACATAACCACGTTTAAGTTAATGAAGAAGAGACTGTTATTATTAACCTCGGTTCTAGTAGCCGACTGCGTGAGATTAGGATAAGGCTACCCTTAACGAGCATCAGCGTGCATAACTCAAAGAATTGCTAAAGGAATTCGTGGATGTCTTTACATAGTCCTATGACAATATGCCCGGCATTGATCCTGAAATAGCTCAGCATTAGATCCCCACTCTCCCAGATTACAAGCCAATCAAATAAAAGTTGAGAAAGCTCCGCACCGAATGGTCGCTCAAAGTCAAAGAAGAAGTGGTCAAACAATTGAACGTAGTCTTCATTCGTGTGATCAAATATCCCACATGGCTATCCATCATAGTACCTGTGTCGAAATACGGAGGGAAAGTTAGGATGTGTGTAGACTACTGGGACCTGAACAAAGCCTCTCCAAAGGATGATTATTCGTTACCTAATATCGACATGATCATGGACAACACAGCCATTCATGCTCTCAAGTCATTCGTCGATGGGTTTACCAGATACAACCAAATCAAAATTCACCCAGACCACCAAGAAAAGATCGCGTTCATCACCCCATAGGGAACCTTTTGTTACATCGTCATGCCATTTGGTCTCAAGAACGTTGGGGCTACCTACCAGAGGGCTTCCACAACCATCATGCATGATCTGATTCACAAAGAAGTTGAGGTCTATATGGATGATATGATTATCAAATCCAAGACTAGAGAAGGTCATGTTCCCGCTCTTTAAAAATTCTTCGAACGATTGCGACAGTATTAGATGACGCTCAATCCGTAGAAATGCGTCTTTGGCGTTATAAAGGGAAAACTCTTGGAATGCATGGTAAGTGAGAAAGGGATAGAATCAGGTCCTGCCAAGATGAAAGCCATACTTGAGATGCCACCTCATCGAACAGAGAAATAAGTATGAGGTTTCCTCGGGAAATTGCAATACATCAGCCGGTTCATCAGCCAGCTAACCTCCATCTACAAACCTATCTTCAAACTCCTTCTAAAGTATTCAACTAAGGTTTGGAACGAGGCTTGCCAAGAAGCTTTTGATCGAATCAAACAATATCTGACCTAACCCCCGGTACTCATGCCACCACAGCCTGGTCTCCTTTTGCTCCTATACCTAACCATAACCAACACTGCAGCTGGGGCTTTGCTAGCCCAATACCTTGAAGATTCCAGTAAAGAAAGAGCCATTTATAACGCCAATCGCAAATTGGTCGGATACGAAGTTAACTACACTGCTTTAGAAAAGGTGTGTGTCACATTTATGTGGGTCACCCAAAAGTTATGACACTACATGCTCACCTTCCCCATCAAACTTGTATCCCGAATGTACCCCATCAAATACCTACTTGAGAAACCCGTTTTAACCAGCCGAATTGATCAATGGTTGATGCTCCTAGCCGAGTTTGATATCATGTACGTCACGCAAAAAGCCATAAAAGAAAGAGCCATCTCTGACTACCTCGCTGATTACCCCATGGATGAGGCCAATGTTTGGATCTCTAAATTCCCAGATGAAAACATCCTCTGCACTGCCCAGGAAAACCTCCGATGGCAAATGTTCTTTGACGGCGCTTCCAATAAAAAGGGATATGGCATTGGGATACTTATGATTTCCCCAGATGACTCCCACACTCCTATCGCCATCAAGCTAGATTTCCCTTGTACCAACAACATGACTTAATACGAGGCATGCATGGTAGGCCTCAAAGTTGCTCTCGATAAAGGTATTCAATGCCTAGACGTCTATGGGTATTCCGCCCTCATCATCGGTCAAGTGCTCAAAAAATGGAGAATCAAGGACGAGAAGCTCCAACCCTTCCATGACCACTTGGAAGAACTAACCTCCCAATTCCAAGACATCACCTTCCATTACCTACCTCGAGCAAAAAATAACCAAACCGATGCCCTTGCTACCTTACCTCCATGGTCGACATACCCAAAGGAATAACAATGACCTCCTTCCAGATTCAAAAATAAGACAAACCAACCCACTGTTACCACATTAAGCTCATCGTCATAGAAGATCCCGAGCTAGCCAATTGCTGGTACTATGATATATGGCACCTCCTCAAGCATGGTAGGTATCTTGAAGGTTCCAACAAGAAAGATCGATTAACCCTTCGAAGACTGGCTGCCCAGTACATCATCTGTCACAAAGCACTACTCAAAAGGAACTTCGATGGAACTCAACTGCACTGTATCGCAGGGGCTGACATTAAAAAGATAATGCAGAAGATCCACAGCGGGGAATACGGACCCCACGTGAACGGTCACATGCTTGCCAAAAAGATCATCCGATGAGGCTACTACTGGACTACCATGACCCAGGATTGCACCGCCTATGTCTGGAGATGCCTCAAATGCCAACAATTCTCTAACCTTCAACATCTGCCTCTGCGTGAATTATACAACATGACTTCTCCTTGGTCGTTCTCCAACTGGGGTATCGACATTATAGGGAATGTTATACCAAAGGATTCCAACGAGAATGAGTTCATCCTAGTTGCCATTGATTACTTCACCAAATGGGTCAAAGTTGAGTCATACGCAATGCTGAACGCCAAGAAAGTGTCCAAATTCATCAAGAAAAACATCATTTGCCGATATGGGGTCCCGCACGGTTAGTGTCAGATAACGGGTTGCATTTCGACGCAGAAGTCATAAAGGTGCTCAACGAATATGGGATCCAGAGACACAAATTTTCTCTCTACCGACCTCAAACCAATGGTGCAGTCAAAGACGCCAACAAGAACCTCACGGCCATCATTAACAAGATGACCGAAAGTTGTCGAGATTGAGCCGATCAAATCCTATACGCCCTTTGGGGCTATCGAACCTTAATTCGAACCTCTACTGGGGCTACCCCTTACTCTTTAGTTTACATCATGGAAGCAGTCCTCCCCGTGGAGCTGGAAATACCCTCGTTGCGCATTATGCTTGAAAGCAAAATCAGGGAAGAAGACTGGTGACAAAGCCGTCTTGATGAGCTGACTATCATAGACGAAAGAAGATTAAAAGCACTATACCATATACAAGGTTACCATAGCCAAATAGCACAATCATTCAACAAGAGTGTCAAGGACCGTGTTGTCCGATAAGGGGATCTAGCCCTCAAATAGATAATAGAACCCATCTGGGACCCCAGAGGGAAATTCAAGCCCAGTTGGAGCGGCCCTTACATTGTCAAAAAAATCTTATCCTTGACTTAGATGGGGAAGAGATGGCTCGTCCAGTCAACCTCGACCGTCTCAAGAAGTTCTACACCTAGTTTGAAATCTCGGCGCGCTACGACTCTTCTCATATCCTTTCTATTCTAAAAAAACTCTTTATTTCCCTCTACCCAGAACTACGTGGGCCTGATCCTCTGCAAAACCATTTTCAAACAATTTTAAAAAATTCAAAACCCCAGAGGTACGTAGGCAGCTCATACACCTTACACGAGCACGGCCCTTTATTTTTCACAAAATACTATTCTTTTCTTATCTACGAGAACAATAATTTATTCTAACATATAATTTAATAAAAGGATTGTGTATGCCTTAGCGATCGGTATAGATAATTCAAAAACACAAAACTCATCAAAAGGCACAGTTGGATGATCAAAAACTTGTTTGTTTCGATAATAAGAAAATTCGGTACAGATTACATAAGAAAAGGAATGGACAACTCCCTTCCCCCTACTTTCCTAAAAAGCCAAATTAAATCCCCACATTTATCCCCCATTACAAAATAAACTCTCCAAGAGTCCTATCCACAGCTACCAGAGGAGCCCCCTCCGTCATCATCATCTGCATCCTGGGATCCCCAAGCTTCCCCTGCCTAAACAGAGTGCCGCAGGCGCTCCATGGACCGATAAGCCCGAACCAACTTTGAAAAAACCACAACACCTCCCTTCATGGTATTAAATAAACTAAGCCACCTTTGCCCAGTCTCCACTGCCAACATCTTGTTGACCACTCTCCTCCATAACCACTTCATATAATCCCCGGGGATATGCCAAAATCTCCCAACAAGCTGAGACGGACGGGTCGATGAACGTCGATTCTCCTACATAGAGCCAAGACGCATGCGCAGACGCTCAGTCAAATATTATACCGGAAAGAAGTCTAGTGTCTGAGGTGGCATGACCTTCTCCCAGCCAAATTGACGCAGAATCCGCCAAGGGAAATAGAAAGAGGTCTGTCTGAGACCAACCAGCCGGACATACGAGTATTCTCCCAGCTCTAAAATAGGCAGTAACTATCCCCACCAAGGCCCTGACCAACACAAATTTAGATCCCCGTGCTCCACAAACCAGTTCTCCTAACTCTCAATGTCCAAGCCAACGTTGATGAAATAACGCGAAAAGAAGTTGGGTACAATCGACAAAGGGTATTCTGGAGGAGTCACCAGGCGAAGTCTCTCAGACAACCACATGAATCACGGGGCTACCCCTAGGGAAGTCAGAATGACCTTCTCACCAGGCATCCAGGCCATTCAAAGTCTCCGTCGGTATCACCGTCGCAGGATTGCAATGGTATGACATCTAGGAAATAATAACTGCAAGTTGCGGGTCCACCAGCAGTTCCCCAGTCACCAGTAGTAATTTTAATACTAAGCCTAGAACAATGGCTCCGGTATATCCAACATCGCCAGCCTCCTGCAAATATACGAACTGTAATACCGCCAAAAGGGAGATCATTCCCCCAGCAAATGGTGGTCTAGCCGCCGACGGCGAAATACGAAGAAGCCCTATCAACAAATCCCTAGTAGAACAGGAAAACTCAGGCAGAGCTGTGGCAACACTGGGTTTTATCCCCAACATGGCAGAAAATTCCTCGTAGGTAGGACAAACTTCATCCAACCCAAAGAGGAATACATGGTCTTCGGGGTACCAGAATTGTACCGCCGCCATCAATATGTTCCACTCAATGGGCCGATTGCACCACAAAGAAACTCGACGCATATTGAAAGCATCGTAGTCGACATTATAGGAGCATATTGCTTCCAAGGCTTCAAGGTAGTTGGTAAACTCAATGCTACCAGGGAGAGCCATCTTGCAAGACTAAGAGATAGTAGGCAAGTAAGTAAGAATATGAAGGTGTGATGAAAACACTCCACCCTTAACCCTTTTTATACTTAAAAACCCTCACAAAAGACATGACCCCTGCAGAAATCGGAGAGAATTCTGCCCCAGAAAGTACAAAAGGCTGAAGAGGGCACTAATCAAAACTTTGAATTAATGGGACTGAATTTGACTGTGGATAGGCAAGACAAGGGGCTTGCCGATCGGTAACCCCCTATTTTTGGAAATTCTCCTTTTTCCTCTTTTGTCAAAATCATAAGCTCAATAAAAAAATAAATTGATATTCTCAACAGAATGTCAAAAATCCTCTTCCACCCCTATATAATTTCTCATTTTTAAAACTTTTCTTCAAAATACCAAAAATATTTCTTTTTACGGTCTCAGCAGCAAAGTAAAAAGTGCATGTGCATTCATTTGTAATTAACAAAAGATAATAAAAAACTCCATTTGCATTGCATATATATATTCTTCTATGTTACATAAAATTTTGCAGGAAGTAAAGAAAAGCAAAAAAATAACGGGACTAAGCTCGAACCCACATTCTCTCTCTCTCACCTACCCTTGACACCCCTCTAAGACCTTCCACCCCTGCGACGCACTCTCTTTCCCCTACGATGAGACGATGCACCACCACTACCCAAGCCAGATTCCTCCCTGGACGAAGAAAATGGCACCAAATAAGAAGGAATCGGGACTGCTTCCTGAATATGGGCAGTCGCCGAAGATATCCAGTCTCGGATGTCCCTCAGCCAAGTAGTCGACACCGGGACTTGCTGTAAGTAAAAGGCAAAATTAGTATCAAAGTGAAAAGGATCAAAACAGAAAAGAAAGACAGAGAGGAACAGGAAAAGATATACCTCAGGTCGAAGAACCTCCTCTATCAAACCCAGCTCCTCCGGATCCACCGCATGAGGACGATGCAACATGGGGACCATCCCTCCATCAGCCCATCGAATATTGTATGAAGGAGTATGCAATCGCACTGCAGTGCTCATAAAGGCGGCCATTTCTTAAAAGAACATAATGATAGAATGATTTGCAGAGGAAAATCGCAGAAAGAGAGAAAGCAAGAAGCTATGAAAAATATGTCCATAGGGTGTGCTGGATCTCTCAGCACATATAATCTTGGATTATCGTCAATCTCCCATGACGTTCAACCCATTTCATCGATACGACTTGTTTCCTATTTTCCCCAACGTCGTATAAAATATTCCGCATCCCTCTATCTCGGATGTCTAAGGAATCCAATTGACTAGGGTGCCCATACACCCTTTTCTCCGGGTACATTTGCAAAAACATTGCAAATGTCGCACCCGTAACATGCTTTTCTTCAACTCTAGCCTAGTCTACACGACGTGACTACAATCTTGTGGGTATTCTCAATACCCTAGAGACAAAGAATCAAATCTTTGCCCACAAAGTCCCACTTATCCTTTCGTGGTGAGGTAAGCCTTTCAGTGTTTCTCCACAACACTACCGGCTCCACTGATGTCCTAGCATCTAACAATGTCTCTTCTCCTGACGTGCATAAAAATTCAGTCGTATTCCCTTTCGCAACCGAACTTAAACAAGGGACTTCTCCCCATGTATTTTTACTGAGCATTATTGGAACAACACATAGTCGATATGCTCAAATTCAATTTCTCGACAATATGTGCAACCATACTCCAATATTGCTAAAGGAGTCAAGTGGCACCGTGCTTATACTATCGCTAAGTCTTTAGCACTAACTACAACAGCGAGCTCGATCTCTCCGCTCAGCAGTCATACCACAAACATTGACTCACATCATTTAGGTCCCCACACACCGAAATCAATTACTAAGAGGTGTTCATAATCTCTGAAGTTTCTCACATTTAGATGAATAATGATAACTCGACCCTTTTTCAGGTGAGGAGTTGTCATATACCCCCTTCACTTGAGGATAAAACTCATAAACTTCCTTATCCATCGCTCTGGTGATTTAGATGGTTCCCGGACATAACACGCTTGTCCTCTCCGAAATGCAAAACTTATTGGAGTTATTATTTCTTCAAATAACTTCCAGCTAAAAATAAAACGCGTGGCCCTAGAATCCACACTAGACATCTTTTCAAAAATTCCTGACTCCAGGCCATGCTAACCTGTTTGGGTACCCCTCCTCTCAGACTGGGTAGTCTCGATCCTGAACACTATCATCTTGGTTCCCTTAGTTCTGCTGACCAAGAGGAACGCACTATGGGACTTAACAGTCCCGACTTAGGATCTAATCATTAAATTCTCTAGTGGGTTTTTACTTATGGCTTGCACCAGCCCCATTACATTCAGTCTTACTCTTTGACTAAATCTCTAACTCCCTTAGCTCAGCCCACCCAGGAGCATTAACCTTAACCTTGTAGGAAGTACCATATTGTCTTCATATACATAAGTCGTTCAAGAAGAGTTTTACCAAAAAACTGCGAGCTATAACTTGAGAGTCCATTTACTCAAGGGCTCTTTTCCCTTATACCTATCTCATCGGTACAAGTTCACTTCACAGGATAAATTTCTCTCTCACGATTGGCCTCTACCAGGCTTTCACGTGAGGGGTCCATATATTTCCATTCACTACGCTTCTGAATCATCATTGGATAACTTTGCGGTTAAACTATACGTAAAGTTCTTCTATTTATATATACGGACCCTCGGTCCGAATGTAGTGACTGGTATCCCCGCCACGTTGCCTGAAAATTTACTCAAATTTTTCACTTCTGAGTATTTCTACTCCGTCCCAAATGCCAAAACCTCTGGACATACTACTTCCATTGGTTAACATGCACAGTCGCCTTTTTATCACATTTACGGCTCGTTCTCATCAAATTTTCTTCAGACCTACTCCCACTATCACTGCATTGGGCGGTTTAGACTAGCATCCCTCTTGCCGTCGCGAAACTTGGAAAATGCCTGCTATGCCTCAACAACCCTTGCAGCAGTTACTTCCATTACCCGCTAGGAGTGACCTCGACCATGGTCATCTCTCCTATAATTTCGATCTTCGAACACCCCATGCTTTATGCCGAGCTCCTCCCTCCTGTAGTCCTTCTAACGCCAATGCCGGTCCTACCACCATATTCGACGTACCGTGCCCAATCGGACTCGTATATATAACACTGCGTCTACCAAATAGCAGGAGAACATAAACTACGTACGTAGAGAAGTACAATCATCCTAAGATAGGGCTCTATATCAATCAAACGATACGCTGAAAACGTAGTAAGCCGTACAGATCCTATGGACACTAGAACCTGATGCTCTGATACCATCTGTGACACCCCGCCTAATTAAACATCGGGTGATCAGGCCTTCATTAAATTAAAACAGGTTTCTCAAATGGTTCATTCTTAGCATCACTGTCGAAAACTTTTTAATTACTAATCCCCTAAGTAAAATTAGACCGGTGACAAATTTTATCTTTCTTAAAACAGAAAAGTCGACCATGCGGAACAAAGTATAAATAATCATGTACTATAATTCAAACATCAAAGTAAAAGTACAACAGAACAAAAGTATTACCGAATAAACCAATAGTCTGAAACTAACATCTGAGACTAATACCGGACCACAAGTCCATACATAGAAGAGTGCGAGATCCTGTGCTAGATCTGAATGAGAGATATCGTCTAGTCAAATCCTGTAAGCATCCACTGTGCTACAGCTCCGAGTCTGGAATGGAATCATCACACATGGCGTCCCTGTGGCTGGACACCTAAAAGGTTTTGAAAATATTTTATAGCAAGAGTTAGTACTCAAAACATTTTGAAAATATTTAGCAAGCGTTTATCACAATATAAAATGAGGTTATTGATTACACATGTTAGGTTCTCGTACACTCTCTTGAGTTAACTCACCCCTCATCTTTGGTGCATACCTAACGTTCCACACTTAGTTTGTCTAGCCATACCTCTCAAGCTAACTAAAACCAAAGTAGTAAACTGAACTTATCTGTACCCAAGTTCCAGTACCGCCCATACAGTACAACCGTTTTACTAACATCTCGCGTATGTTAATTAACTCTCATGTAACATTTCATCTATATTATTTTTCAAGACTTCTCATTTAGCTTCACTACTAAAATTACTACAATTTTCACAATTGTTGACTTTCCCACTTATGTAATTAAGTTTCGCTACTTGAATTACTAAATAGATTTTCTCTATCTAAAGGTTCATTTCGTAATTAAGTTTCACTACTTAACTTACCAATTCAGTATGTATCTTTAAATACATACTATATCAATCTACTAATACACGGAAGTAGAATATCATCAGGTATATATATTTCACACACAATATATACTAAATATTAGTCACTGCTATTTTGCCCCTTTTATACACATAAAGGACTCTTGGTTCGGAATGATTCATCGACCCCAAGTCAGAATTGGTTCGGCATGATACATCGACCCCAATTAATTTAAAAATATATATATACACATATTCTGGTTCGGGGCTCGCTCATCGCGACACCAGTTCAAAGTTTGGTTCGGTATTTCTCATCGACCCCAAACTTATAATAACTTTATGTTAGTTCGGAATGTCTCATCGACCCTAACATAATTAATTTAGGTATAATCTCTCTACCTAAAAGATCACATAATTCAGTAGGTACACGCCCGACCTATTAAACATATACGTACGTAATATTTTAATCTCATATATTTACCGTACAATATTCGCTCTACGATTTATCTCATTAATCGTATTTATTTGAGTATTCACACAACTCTAAGGGTCCTAGTTACCCCTTACATATAATTTCAGTAGTTATTGCGTACCCTACTGGTCTATTACTTAAATTGAATTTACTTCGCCCCGTAACTCAATTTTCGAAGTCCCCGATACTCTACTAAATCGAATTATTCTCCTCGGTCCATAATCCAAGCCCTACACCCAATGGCCTTATTGGACCTCAAAAATATACCTACTGGTCTTATTCTTACTCCCATATAAGTATAATGTAAATCCTAGAATACCCATTCATTCCCGAACTCAACGAAGGATTAAACACAAAATTTTCGGGAAAACAGCTTGCGTCGATCGATCGATGGCTGGGTTCGATCGATCGACATAGTCGATCGATCGATAGTTCAAGATCGATCGATCGATCGAACAGGTACAGACGCAGTCTGTCTTCTTCGTTGATCCTCTCCTCCATTAACAAATTTCCAAACTCCATTATTGTCCACCAAACTTTTACCCAATGATCCTAACATATTTCCACATATACTAGGACAGTTTCTAACGTGTCAATTACATCAAAACTCCAATTACTTTAAAGAAATAATGAATTAAAACCCAGAATTTCTTGAAACCCTAGTTATGGTGTTCTTCCCATATTATCATTAAAAATCCAGATTTTTATTCCGAAAATCATCAAGTCTAATCTGAATATTAATCCTCTACATAGTTTAAATCATTCTACATGTGATTCCTATCCCAACATGCATAAATATCATCTTTCTCCAATCAAAATATTGATTTAAACAAAACTATTCAAAAACCCTACACATGGGTATTATAACTTTATAAATTTTTGCAATAAACAACTTGCCTTATGATCAGTAGGGTCTGATTTTGTGGTTCTTGTTGATGATTGATGATCTTCATCCTTCAATCCTTCTTCCCCAACAAGTTGATGGTAGAAATCCCTTTGAATCCTTCCCAAATCTTCTTTTTGCTTTAGAAAGTTGTGCCTCTCTTCTCTCTAATTGTATTGGTGTTGTCATGGGTGTTCTAACCCTATTTCATCTATCATACAAATGATATAAAACTCTCAATTTCGTAGGTCTCCACACCCTCTTATGTTAAAAGACTAAAATGCCCCCGAACGGTCTCGGTTTAGCCCAAAATTACCCCGGGACTCAACTAGTACCCCCGGGTATACTATTTTGACTAATTTGACCCTTCCGGACTCTTTGGTGACCTCTAAATTATCATTTGAGTCACTTAAAAAATATTACTTATTCTCACCCCAACGCGGTCTATACGCGATAAGTAACTATTTACCACTCGCACTAAGTAAATAAAATGATGCAATATATACCGGTATCTATCTTTCGATTAATACACCATAATTACAATTTTAAATAAAACTCTTTAAATTACTACTCTTACGTAATTTAAATCAAGCCGATATTTTCTCATTTAATTCTCCAATCTAATTAAATGGAATATTCGGAATATTCAGAAGTACGGGGTATTACATTAGGTCCCTAGCACCTCCCTGCATCACTACAAACCCAGGTCATACCCCGAGTACTGACCTAGATGCCATCGGGCACTCCCAAGCTCCGTTTGACCAAAAGTCAAAGTCTTCATCCCGCCTGAGATGGAATGAATCTTCGAAGGTCACTGAATCCCCTTTCCAATGATCCATCCCGTGTGTAATTTTGACTTACCATACGGACGAACGACCATTTTTCCCCCAAAACCTGATCTAGAGGCCACCGGGCACTCCCGGGCTCAATTTGACCTAAGTCAACTACTCACCTCGATAGGGAATGAATGAATATTCAAAGGTCACTAAAACCCCTTTCCAATAGTCTGTCCCGTGCACAATTCTGACTTACGGTATGTACTAATGATCCGTTTTACTCCAAGAGGTCACCAAATGCTTCCAGGGCTCAGTTGACCAAAGTTAACTCCACAAACCGAATTAAACTCTTTGGAATGTCGAAGTACATCTCCTAACCTTTCCAATGGTCCACCCCATGCACAATTCTGACTTACCATGCGAACGAACGATACATATGTGTATGATGACTCCCCGTCCAAAGGACCGACGAGCACTTCCGAGAAACATTTGACCTAAAGTCAACTCCTGAACTCGGGAGAGGTCCAACGGACTTTTTAAGGTCTCTAAAATAACTTTCCAACGGTTTACCCCGTGCACAATTTGGATCAACGGTTTTCACTCTGCGGTCGATTTTCCAAAAAGGCCAGAAAGACACTGCCAAATGGCAGGTCCCAGACCCTGCCTATCGGTAGTGTGCCTAAACACACCTGTCAATTGGCAGGACCAGGGCTATACCGATCGTAAATGCCCTGGGCCTATAAAAAGGAGGCCTTATCCTCATTACAAGAGGAACCCAGATCTGATAGACATCACTCTCAGAAAATCCAGAAAACCTCTCTCGAAGTCAGCGTGATTTCCACATCCAAATCCCTTTCCGACCTTCACTTTTCATCATCCTTTTTATCAAACTTGGTGAATTCACTACCCTCCATCATCATCCAAGTGTAAGGGATGCTCTCCAACATTCAAGATCAAGCTCAAGATCTTCAAGAAGGTCCAATTTTCTCAATTCTCTCCTTAAATTCTCATAAATTTGCATTAACTTGTTTCATTACTTAGCACTTTTATTATCTCATCTAACATATCTTAATATACTTTTTATTTAGTATTATTGCACATCTCTTATTTTTATACAAATAAAAACCCAAAAAATAAGAAAAAGAGGGTTTGCTCATAAATTCCAAACGGGGATTCTCACACTTTTCTTACACTTCTCTCACAACTAAAACACTTTTTCTACACACACACACACACACAAATAAGAGAATCCCCCGATTGGATTTATGGGATAAACCCCACCCCTCATTTTGCATGCGATCTACGTGGACTTTGATGCCTCTATAGGCTACGTAGGCATCTCGGGGTAAAATCCGAGACTCAAGTCCTATTCTTACTCTTCTTTTTTTTTTTTTCTTTAAACTCAATTATCTCATATTATATGTATTTGTTATTAGTAGCGTATTATTCCATCATAACGATGAACGTAAGGATAATCGCGTAAATTATATTTTCTAATATTATTTTTACATTCCTACGGATGACTCGCTTTACCTCTTTCATGGTATAAGTCGATGACTCCTATCTCCACTATATATACACATGCACACACATCACGGGGAAAATAAAGGAAAATAGGAAAAACTCGGGAGAGATCGAAAGGGCGGAATGGGTGCCTAACACCTTCTCATTTCGTAACTTAGCCTCTCAACCCTTTTCGAATCATTTTGGTTTTGTATGCATCAGTATGTCTTTAGGATGTTGTACTTCGGGATGGCTCCCTTTATTTTGTCTGTTTTGATTAAAATAGACTGGCGACTCCATCTCTCTACATTTTTTACATCACCTAATGACGTCGGCCGAAGCGCTCCCAAGAGGGATGTGCGGGACCTAGGATCCTCACTCCGCCCGTCCACCGCGAGGATCGGGGATGGCCACAGCCTTGGTTTTAGCATTAAAAATATGAGATTTCTCGTATTGATCATTCCTCAACTCTTTTAGTTCATTGAGTTGGAACTTACGAAGGTCTTCGCCTTCAGAAATTTTTAAATTTAGCTTTTTTACAGCCCAATATGCTCGATGCTCAAGCTCCAGTGACAAATGACATGTTTTTCCATACACCAATCAATACGAGGACATACCGAGGAGCGTCTTATAATCCATCTGATATGCCCAAAGCTCGTCAGTTAGTCTATACGACCAATCCTTGATCAAGGGGTCTATGATTTTCTCTAAGATCCCTTTTATCTCCCTATTGACCAATTCTGCTTGGCTGTTAATTTGTGAGTGATATGTGGTGGAGTCCTTATGAGTTACCCCATATTGCGACATCAAGCGAATGAATATATCGTTATAAAAATGGACGCCTTGGTTGCTTATGAATACCTTAGGTGTACCGAATTAAGGCAAGATGTTCTCTTTTAGGAACTTTAATACCACTTTCACGATGTTCTTTCTAGTAGGCACGGCTTCCACCCATTTGGATACATAGTAGACTGCGACTAAGATGTATTCATATTTATTGGACTTAAGGAAAGGACCCATGAAGTATATTACCCAATAATCGAAAACTTCGATTACAAGAATAGGGGCAAGAGGCATCATGTTCCCCTTGGTATTCTTCCCAATCAATTGGCAACGGGTGCAAGTTTTGTAGAAGTCTTGCACGTCCTTGAATATCGTAGGCCAATAAAAACCACTATATACGACTTTGAGGGCGGTATTTTGGGAAGAAAAGTGTCCTCCACATGATCCATTGTGGAAAAATAACAAGAGACTATCTCATCGTTAGGGACACATTTGCAATTGAATTGGTCGAGAAACTGTTTAAACGTGTATGGGTGATCGATGAAAAATAATCGGGCTATAATCGAAAGTCTTTCCTTGTCCTTGTCCAAAAAGTGCAGTGGGTAGGCCTCAGTGACAAGGAGATTATTAATATCGGCATACCATGGCAACGTCGATACGTAATGAGTTACTCGTCCGGGAAACACTCTCGAATAGGGACGAGATTGATATGATCGTGATCGAATGTGAGTCGGGATAGGTGATTCGTGACTATGTTTTACACCCCCTTTTTTATTTTTTATTTAGAGTTTAAACTCTTGGATGAGGAGAACCCAAAAAATGAGCCTACTTTTGGCATCCTTCTTGGAAAAAAAGGTACTTAAGAGTGTCATGATAGGTGAGGCAGACTATGGGCGATCCTATTAAGTAAGCTCAGAATTTATCCAACACGAACACTATGGCTAGTAATTCTTTCTCTATAGTGGAGTCTCTCATTTGTGCACAACCAAGCGTGCGACTAGCATAGGATATCACGTGAGGTTTCTTATCCCTCAATTGCCCAAGCACCGCCCTTACAGCATAGTCACTTGCATCACACATGATATCAATGGAAGGGTCCAATTGGGCAATTGCATGATGGGAACTGTGATTAACTTGGTTTTCAACTTATCAAACGATTCTTGGCGCACCTCACTCCATAGAAATGGAGCATGTTTAGCAAATAGGGTGTGGAGCGCGCGATCAAGCTAAAGTCCTGAATAAAACGTCGATAAAACTCGGTGTGGCCAAGAAACGACCTCACATCCTTAAGGTTTTTTGGAGAAGGAAGGTTAGCTATAACTTCAATCTTAGCCTTGTCAACTTAAATACCATCATTGGAGACGATATGGCCTAAGATGATCCCCTGTGTCACCATGAAGTGACATTTCTCCCAATTGAGAAAGAGGTTTTTCTCAATGCACCTAGATAGAACTTTTTCGATATTGGCTAGGCATCCCTCATAAGTATTATTCAAGACACTGAAATCATCCATGAAGACTTCAACAACGTCTTCTACCATGTCACTAAAGATGTTAAGCATGCACTGTTGGAAAGTTGTCGGTGCATTATAGAGCCCAAAAGACATTATCCGGTAGGCAAAAGTGCCATACGGACACATGAACGTGGTCTTTTCCTGATCTTCAAGGGCTGTTTCAATCTGATTGTACCCCGAATAGCCATCAAGAAAACAATAATACTTATGTCCAGCTACCCTTTCGAGAATTTGGTCGAGGAAAGGTAAGGGAAAGTGGTCTTTCTACGTGACCGCATTAAGCTTTTGATAATCGATGCAAACACGATAGTCGGTTGGAATGCGAAAGGTAAAAAGGTCGCCCTCTGCATTCTCAACAACTGTGATGCCCGATTTTTTTGGAATAACTTGTGTCGGGCTCACCCACTCACTATCGAAAATGGGGTAGATTATCCCTACATCCAACATTTTTATCACCTCCTCCATCACCACCTTGGTCATGGACGAATTCAATCTCCTTTGCATTTGACGGGCAGGCTTGGCATCCTCTTCCAAGTAAATGCTATGAGTGTAAATGGAGGTATTGATCCCTTTCAAGTCAGAAATGCACCATTCGATAGCATTCTTATGCTTCCTCAACACCTCTATTAACGCCTCCTCTTGATAATTGTCAAGGTTTTCCACTATAATCACCAATAAAAGTGTTCTTTCCACCAAGGAAAACATACTTAAGCTCTTTTGGGAAGGTTTTGAGCTCGAGCTTGGGCATTGAGACATTCGATGGAAAGGGAAAATAGTCACGTGGAGGTAATTTCTCAAAGTGGGAGATCCATATCGAGTCTTTAATAATCACCTCATTTTCATCATTTGTGACCTCTCTTTCACCATCCCCCTATACGCTACCATCCTCAACATCTTCATTCACTTCCTTAAAGTACTTGAGGGAATAGCACATCTCCAACAACTCCCCATTCAGTGAATAGCAATTCCTATCGTGGGCATCTACACAGCCCTCATCATTAATGAGCAAATCGCTATCCAAGGATTTAGCAATACACACCTATAATGGATCTCAAAAATGGGAGAGGTTGAAATATTCTTGGATAAGAGTGCTGATGAAAGCCATCGTTTCAACCGCTTCCTCACTTTCATCGCAAAATTGGGGTTGCTTAAGGAGGTTGAACACGTTGACTTCGACCGTCATATTACCAAATGAGAGTTTCATCACCCCATTTCGATACGGGTTGGGTATCCAAGATAATAAAATCTACCAAGAAGTAGAAAAAATCAACTTGGACAATCACGTCCTCCATGACTCCTCTCGGTATCCTAGTCGAACGGTCGGTTAATTATAAAGTGTCGGGAGTCGACTAAATCTCATCGAGCTTCAACTCGAGATACACAGAATAAGGAAGAAAGTTCAAACTCACCCCAATTATGCATGAAATGGTGGGGTAACCCGGGTCCTTGAACTTCAGGGAAAGCTCATTGGTTATGAGTGCACTTGCTTGAACGATCATATACGCCTCTTTGCGCACATTTTGTCTCCTTTTAACTGTGCATAAGTGTTTCATAAACTTATCATACTTAGGCACATGCTCAATTGCTTGAAGGAGGGGAATATTCATGTTTACTTGCTTGCAAAGTTCAAGAAATCCCTCTTCGGAGGCTTTAGTGGCCTTCCCCTTGAGCCTTTGTGGAAACGGGGCCGCTATGGGACAAGTGGCGTTCTTTGCAACTATAGGCTCATCTCCATCTTTGGGATGTCATCGCCAATGGTAGAGGGAATGTGCGGTTGCACATCCTCCAGATAAATGGCTTTGCCTTTGTATTCTGTGGGAATGGGTTGTTCAAACGAGGGCCTCATGACGTTGTTATTGACTATTTTGCCGCTCCTAAGGGTGGTAATACCCTTAGAAAGCTCGGTATGCAATGTGACCAAAATTGGAGATCTCAATTCCCATTTTCCCCTTGGGATTGGGTTGAGGTTGAACCGACAAAAGTGGTCTCACAACCCCTTGGGAGTTTTGGACCAATTAGTCCAGAGAGACTTGCATCTCTTACGTAAAACATGCCATTTAAGAGATGGAATCTTCAAGTTGTCTAACTTTTTGAACAGTGGCGTATTGCTCCTCATTTTGCCTTCTCTATGGAGGCAAATACGAAGCGGGAGGTCCCACAGGAGGATGTTGTGGTGATTTATATGGAAGAGGTTGTTTTGGAATTACGGGGATGGGGATGGAAATGGTCCTTGAAAACTTGGAGTTTGGGGAGTTTGGGAAGTGTGTTCCTTACAACTCAGGAGAGGATGAGTTGTCTTCCAACTTGGATTATAAGGAGGGTTGTTGGAATCGAAGGGGGTACTGGAGTATTGCTTTTTTATGCCCCTATAGCGTTCACTTGCTCGTGAAACTGGCTCTTAATACTAGGACGTAAGGGACACTCTCTCGTTTGGTGGCCAATGTTTTCATAAATGACGCACACAAGCTCCTCCATAACGAAAACCTTGGGAACGGATTGCATGGGTGGGGATTGTTGTGTGAGTTGTAACACATCGATCTGACGACACAACTGGTCGTATTTGGTTTGAGTATCATGATTTTCCTACAAGATAGATACACCTTTATTTTGCCCTCGAGGTTCAAGCGGGTTCGACGTGTCCCAACCCCGAGATGTCTTTAAGACAAATTCTAAATATGCCTTGACTTCCTCACCACTTAACATCAATTAGGCTACCTTGAACATTTTTTCAACCAACTGTTTAGTCAAGGGGTATAACCCACCATGGAAAATGGAAATTAATCGCATTTGGTCAAAATTGCAGTGCGGGAGAGACCACTTCAACAACTTAAAATGTTCCCAACACTTGTCAAATGCCTCATGGTCATATTGCTGAAAATTTTGTATTTATTACATTAGTGCATTTGTCATGTGTGTGGGAAAGAATTCTTTCAAGAATAGGTCTTGTAATTGTTTCCAACTCCCAATAGAGTTAGCGGGAAGTGTGATTAACTAATATTTCGCTTATCTTTAATAGAAAAAACAACAACTTAAGCCGCAAAAGCTCGAGTGTGTAATTTTTGTCAAAGAATGTGTTTCACACCTTTTCAAAGACTCTAATGTGTTGATAAGGGTATTCATTTTCAATTCCGTGAAAGGAAGGAAGCATGTTGATCATGCCATTTCAGAAGTGAAAGGCCCCGTGGTTAAAAGGGAACGTGATACACTTGGGTGAAGTGACCAACTCCGGACGAAGGTAGTCACCAAATGAATGATCATTGGGAGTAACACCACGTGATGGTTCACGATTATACTCCATAGGAGGATTAAAGGATTGTATCGAGGGAGGTGCACTAGGATATTGTGATATGGATGGAAAATCTGTCTGGGAAAGTACCGTATTAAGCGTGTAACGATGCTGAGATGAAGTCCCAGAGTTATTGAATGGAGTGTTTGAGCCTTCAGATGATAGAGTGGTAAGTATGCTCCGAAGAACCCTTGGTTCAAATTGTTGCTCATTAGGACAAAGAACCTATCCTTCAAAACAACACTAGCTCAAACAATTAAAAGAAAAGGGTATCATCAAGGAACTAAATTAATATAATCGTTACTGATAATTCCCCAGAAATGACGTCAAAAACTTGATTAACTCAAAATATTGTATAGCGCAAGTGCACGGTAATCGCGAGATTAATAAAAACCCAGTAAGACTAGAGTCGATTTCCACAGGGAATTATATGAAGTACCAAAGATATTATTCTAGGTATAAGTCGATAAATAAGAATAAAACATAAAAGAAAAGAGGATTTAGGTTTCGAGTGTTATAGCGGACTAAAGCGAACCAGAATCACTGGAACACTTAACTACAGATCAATAGAAGCAAGCGAGATTTATAAATGAATTCGGAACATATTCTTAACAAAATATTGAGGAGCATTCCCCCACCTAGGATGATCACAACCCAAATGGTTCTTTCGATTGAATCATAATCAAATGGAAATAAGATGTCGTTCTCAACAATTCCGCATGAAGGATGTCATCTCAACGATACGGGATGAAGGTCACTGTATATTATCGAACAAATGCATTGATGTTGGAGTTAAGTCTTAAAAATAACTCTTACATGATAAGAGATGTGAGAATCCTATGAAACTCCAATATCAACACATATACCCATTTATCGGATTCAAACATTGAACAAATCAAGAAGTGGAACCATCCAAGGTGGATTTATGCTCCCAACCTAAGGAAACTAGCTAATCATAACACTAACTATGCAAACACACACCATGGAGTTAATTAAAAGGGGCAAAGCAATTAGTAAATATGGCACTCAAGAAATACCAGATATATTAATAAACCAATAGATATTAATAGCTACAGAGTATAACTGAAAATGAAATTTTCCTTACAAATAGTGAAGTAGATGATGAAAGCAAGAATAGATCGAGACAAACCCTAGGAGAGAGAAGAGAGAAAAAAATGAAATCCAACTTTTCTCCCTTGATTTTACACTTTTGAACCAACTTCTTTCTTGCTACAAACCACTTAATATATATAGTGAGTGAGAAAAAACCGTCAAACAAGAAGTTTAATACCAAAACCAAAAGTGGAAACCAGAACAACTGACAAGAGATTCGCATGTCTAAGAGGACCGGTGGACCGCGGGTCAGGGACTGGTCGATCGTGGTTTTGATCAAAGCACCCTATTTGGACTCGTAGGCAAAAATTAAAACACTGTTCGACTGCATATCTAGAGTCGGTCGATTGGGTCCTTGAATTCTTGGACCCTTTTCCCCTTTCGTTTCACACAAGGGGCCACGGAATAAATTGATCATATCTTGGTCGTTAGGAATCGAATTGACGTTTCATCGAAAGCTACGGAAGATAATCGAAGAGCTACAACTTCCATAAAGAGTTCGGGCATAAATCTCGGATGCAGAAATGACTAAATTGCCCCCGAAGTTACGTAAAGTATTGTAACTTTCCCAGAAAGCACACACTTGCACCATTTAGAACTCCAATCCATATAAAAGCTCAAATAAACCTTGCAAAAAATATATAAATCAAAACCATATGGTCATACAGTACAAGATCTTTAATGAGTGAAATAACAGTGGCAAATGTGTGTGCATGCATAAGAAACGGGAGCAAATATACAATATTCGTAACAAATCATCGCACATAAACCTATTTATTAGGGTATTTAACCCATTTCAACCCGCACAATATATTAAGTAAAACTGAATAACTTGTTTCTGGGTGGTTTCTAGGCCTATTTGTGATCTTAAATCCATATTTCCAGGCTTAATTGTAATTTAACTCATTTTTGTATTTTTTTTTTTTTTGTGGATTGTTTATATGTCTAGAGTAGATGGATTATTCCCACTATAATTTCATTTAAATTTTAGGAAATTCCATGATTTGTATAATTACATTTGTTGGTTGTTTGAAATCATTGACTTTTCCAACAGAGCATTGAATTTCCTTGAAATTTAGCACACTATCATTGTCCTTTGTTGAAATAGATTTCCTTTTATATCTATATGTAAAATTCATGCTAGAACTCATGTCAAAATTTGTAATTTGATCTGTCAGTGTTTTAAATTTGCAATAACCGGAATTTAACATATTTTGTCAATTGACAAAACAACTACACAAGGTAATCATGTTGGTGAAAAAGGAAATACATACAACCCTACACATTACAACGGACATGCTAAGTTGATGGATTTGACTAAATAAAGTAGCGCTGTTAATCGAAAGGTTTATTTGTATTCAAGGGATTTTTAAAAGAGTGGTGAAATTATTCTCAAAGCACAAGTTATAAAAAAATTCTTACATCTGTAAGGACATAATTTTATAAATGTTCGGGGTAGAATCTAGGAATTTTATGTTTGTCCTAGATCATAGGTACGTATGTCTGATACCACTACATTCAGCACGTCAATACGATCATCCACGAAAGCCTTGATCCAAATTCATGCATCCATCATCTTCACACGTGCATCATGCTTCATGAGACGTGCTGCTCAACCGTACCCACTACTCCACGATGCATTTTTGGTAAAATGATTTATTGGAGTTTTTTATATTTCCATAAATATTTGGGACTTTTTGAGAAAATATTTTTCGAAGTCTGATTATTTTTTAACTCAGAAGCAGAAATTAAGTGTAAAAGCGAACTGCCTCGGTCGACGAGCTCGTTCAAATGATATAGCACTATCGTTCGAGCGACATAGACATGTCGCGCGATCTCGTTTGAGAACCACGTGTCCTTCGTTCGAGCGACATGCCTATCTCGTTCGAACGATGCCGCCGCCTCGATTTTCGTATAAATCTCTGGTTTCATTCTACACATTTTCCAAGTCTTTTTCACACACGATTTTTGTGATTAACAGCCCAGAAAATAGACTTCATATTTTAAGGTTTCATACCTTCTTTATTCATATAAACACTCCCATATATGTATGTGAATCTTTAAACCTTCAAAAGGATCTTTTTTACTCATCTGGAGTAACTTGTGGAGAAGCCGTTTCTTCTTCATTGCTGCCCATCTGGAGTTCTTGCCGGAGATTCTAGCCGATGACATCGGAATTGACACTTGAGGGCATTTTGTATGTCACTATTATTTTCATTGTAATCCGTGTAATCGTTCTTTATAAATTATAGTGAAAATAAAAGATTTTGCCCCTTTGGGGGATTTTTCCTCATTTGTGTGTTTTGTTTGTGGTTGACTGTTCTTGCATGATCATATTGATTTCAATCACACCTAGATGCATGTTTCAGGATTTAATTAAAAAACTGAGTTTAATTAAATAATTTCTTAATTTGAACAAAAGCGCACTCTTCAAATTGGTATTAGAGCCAATTACACAATTATACCGTGTAATTTTCTGCAAAATTTTTCTAAGATATCAATTTTCTGAAAAATTGATTTTTGAAAAAGGGCGTGTTCAATATGGAGAAATTATATAATAAAATGTCAGTTTTTGACGAGACAAATTATGCTTACTGGAAAGCCCGCATGAAATATCCTTTAAAAGCCATTGATGAAAGAGTTTGGATTTTAGTTGAAAGAGGGTGCACACCTCCCTCCATCACTGTTGATAACGTGACTAATTTAAAATTTGTGACTGCATGGAGTGAAGAATAATTTAAATGGTCATCTTTTAACTCTAAGGGTCTAAGTGCTATTTCTAGATCCGTTACACCTGATGAGTTCCGATGGATAATGACGTGTACCACATCAAAAGAGGCATGGGATGTTTTACAACTTACCCATGAAGGAACTAATGCTATGAAAGAATCAAAAGTGCAAAACTTAACAACTCAATTTGAAACTATCACCATGCTTGAGACTGAATGTTTTGATGAATTTTATGCTAGCTTATTTGATATTGTAAACACTAGCTTTAATCTTGGTAAACACATTCCTAATGCTAGAGTTGTTAAAAAGATTCTAAGATCATTGCCCAAGAGTTTAATCCCTAAAGTCACTGTGATAAATTCTATGGATAATTTAAACACGCTTAAATTAGAGGAACTTGTAGGAGACCTAAAAACGTATGAAATTGATATGTTTCCTAAATCTGTCAAGCCTAAAGATAAGCGAATTGCACTTAATTCCCAGGATAGGAAGAGTGATGGGTCGGCAAGAAAGAGAGTTGAGTCATCTACAAAAAGGGAGATAGAAACGTCTGATTTCGAGTGTGACCTTGATTTAGATGATTTGGCACTGTTTGCTAAAAATTTCAAGAAAATTCTCAAATTCAAGAAAATGGAAATTTTAAAGATAAAAAGAATTTTGAGAAAAATAAGTTTGAAAATAAAAATGAAAAAGATTTTAAAGACCCTCCTAAGAAAGACAGTGAGAGCTGCTATGAGTGCGACGGTAAGGGTCATAGAGCTTTTGAGTGTGCTACCAGGCTGAACAGACTTGCAAAAGAAAAAGGTAAAGTTGTCCTTAACGCTACCCTTTGTGACGACAGTGAGGTCGAGTCGGTGGACTCTAGAGACGAGTCACCGCATGAGTGTAACTTCACCGCATTCATGGCTAGCCATGTGAGTACCTCTAGTTCCCCTCACGACGATGAGGATGCTTATTCACTTTGACACCTCGATAGTGAGAACGAAGTGAGTTAGGGGGAGGTTGATTCAAGTGAGAGCAAGAGTGATCTCCAACGCACCTACGCTGAGTTATATTCTGAGTCATTTAAAACTAAAAATTGTAACAAATCATTAGTTATCAGGATCACCGCTTTAAAGAAAGATTTAGGACAAGCGAGAGAGAGAGAGTCCTCCACCTTTACTACCTTGAGAGAGAGAGAGGTTGCCTGTGTTAAGAGAAAAGTCAGTTTGGAGAAAGAGAGAGTTATTGTGAGAATGAAAAAGAGAGAGAAAAAAAACTTGAGAAGATAAGATTTTTTGAGTGCGATGGGACAGGGCACGAGAAATTTGAGTGTCCGACTAGACTTAGGAGAGAGGGCAAGAAAGTTGCCATGCCCGCTACCCTAAGCGATAGTGAGGATGAGAATGGAGATCAAAGTTTGATTCGAAAAGCTTTTAGAAAGTTGTTTATCAAGACCATGGAAATAAAAAGTTTGAATAGGATCCTAGGTCTTCGAATTTGTGAGTTGAAGGAAGAGAATGATGAGCTAAAAAGGGGAAAATGTGACTTGACCAACACGGTGTCTAGTCTGACAACACGTGTATCCCATCTCGAGGATGATCTCAAACAAGCACGGGAGGTCCAAGTCTCGTTAGAGAACGCATCTGAGAAGGCTGATAAGATGGTTCCCTATCCCATTTTGAATGATGTTTGAAAAGGTAATGACGGTGAATTCACTACTTTAAATGCGCCCGAGCCTATCCCCACTTTGGTGAGTGAGTATCATGGGTGTCCATCTAGGAAATCTCATCCTAAAATTCTTGATAAATTAATTCCTAGACCGGTTTATGTTTGCTCCCACTGCAAAAAGAGAGGACACCTTAGGGAGTTTTGTTCTAAGTTGGGTTTTGTGCCATATCATGCCATTTCACACGTACCCGCACATGCACCCATTCATGATACTCTGCTTGCACATAATGATAGAGAGTTTGCACATATTTATAAGCAAGTGAAGTTTTTGGTCAAGACCACACATGATCTTATTGAGTTGGTTCAAAAGATGTCACCATCTTTGGAAAACTCCACCACTCTTCCCGGTTGAGGTCGTGACATGTTTGCTAGCATAGGGTGATTTACATGATGTCTCTTTTTCCTATTGCTAGCATGTATCATTAGTTTTTTATTTATTTTTTAAAAAATCCAAAAAGATTTTCTTTTTATAAAAATTTTAGAAAAGCACAAAAAGATTTTTGTATTTTGTTTACACCTTTTATGGATGAGCATTTAAGATAGCCTAGTCACAACATTCATTCCATTTATCCATGTGACTGTTTGATAGTGATTTGAGACGCTACATCATTGCATCCATGTGATTTACATTGTTTGGAGTCTTTGAGATGTGATTAGTGATATATTTATACATGTTTGTCTCCTTATCTCCTTTATTGCACACATACACGGCTTTATTTGATTATTGTACTTGACTATCACATATTGGATTGAGTGTTTCCATCTCAATTCTGTCTATTCAACGAACCATATGCGAGAAACTTGACAAGATTGGAACGCATGTAAAAAACCATTTAGTGAGTTTGTGTGGTATTTTAAAATGGTGAAGGGATGTAAAAGGTACTTATCTATCCTTTGCAATTAATCCACCGTTATATCGGACCTAAAAAATTGAGTAATTTTAATATCCGGGTTCCAAAGAGGTTTAAAAGAGCCCGAAAAAAATTTAAAGGCAATACAAAGCAATACATGCCGAACATGGGCCATTAGATTTCACCATCAATTCTCCAAAGTTTGAGAATTTAGATCACCTCTATTCAAAATATAAATATGAGGGAGTTTGGTTGGAGAATTTAAATGGGTTTGCACTTCCTTGAAATTCCTGAAAAATCATTAAATAGTTTTGGACGTTATTGGTGTGGAAATCACTTTGAGCTTTGATTTGTCAATTTGATTGAGTCAATGTCTCATATTTTCATCTTTTTACACCTAAGGAAGATGTTGAGTTCATTCGTTAGGAGTATCCGATATTCATCGTGCACATATGTCATGTTTGTAGGCATTGATTTTCCTATCGAATTTTATCACACCCCTACATTTTCGCTATCATCGACTTGGTTGTTTTTGTGTTCTTTCATGGTGTGATTCTTTGTTGTATATTTTGTGTGAAAATTTTTGAAAAAATTCAAAAATAGAAAGTTTTATTACCTTGTGACATTTTCCATATTTATTCTTCTCATATCTGTGTATTTGGGGACATCATAAAAAGGGGGAGAATGAATTATGGGGGAGAATTTTTTGTTGATTTATCAATTATTTGCTTAAGCTTAATTGATCTTTGATTTTGCATATCATTATATTTCAAACTGTTGCGTCTCATGGGTATCTGCTTTATCTCATGTGTGTAGGTACAAAGTTGATAATTATTAGATTACACACCCTGATGAGAAAAGCTTTGAGAGTTTCTGAAGAGCTAAAGATTTGAAGATGTTGAAGTTTGATTGGCGACATGTCAGTTAGTATTCTCAGTTTGAGGGTTTAATGGGAATATTATCTTATATGTCATTTGTTTTATGGAGATAGGATAATTCGGATTTTTTATGTATGTACCGGCATAGACATAGGGGAGATTTATAAGGACATAATATTATAAATGTCCGGGGTAGAATCTAGGAATTTTCTATTTGTCCTAAATAACAGTATGTATGTCTGATACAGCTACAATCGTCACGTCAACACGATCATCCACGAAGGCCTTGATCCAAATCCATGCATCCATCATCTTCACACGTGCATCATGTTTCATGCGATGCGCTGTTCAACCGTTCCCACTACTCCACGACGCATTTTTGGTAAAATGATTTATTGGAGTTGTTTATATTTGCATAAATATTTGGGAATTTTTTAGAAAATATTTTTCGAAGTCTGATTATTTTTTAACTCAAAAGCATAAATTTTTCTAAGTGTAAAAGCGGACTGCCTCGGTCGACAAGCACGTTCAAACGATATAGCACTGTCGTTCGAACGACATAGACATGTCGCGCGACCTTGTTCGAGGACACGTTTCCTTCGTTCGAGCGACATGCCTATCTCATTCGAACGACATCGCCGCCTCAAATTTCGTATAAATATCTGGTTTCATTCTACACATTTTCCAAGTCTTTTTCACACACGATTTCTGCGATTAATAGCCCAGAAAACAGACTTCATGTTTTAAGGTTTCATACCTTCTTTATTCACATAAACACTCCCATATATGTATGTGAATCTTTAAACCTTCAAGAGGATCGTTTTTACTAATCTGGAGTAACTTGTGGAGAAGTCGTTTCTTCCTCATTGTTGCCCATCTGGAGTTCTTGCGGGAGATTCCAGCCGATGACATCAGAACCGACACCTTAGGATATTTCGTATGTCACTCCTATTTTCATTGTAATCCGTGTAATCGTTCTTTACATATTATAGTGAAAATAAAAGGTTTTGCCCCTTTGGGGGATTTTTTCTCATTTGTATGTTTTGTTTGTGATTGACTGTTCTTACATGATCATATTGATTTCAATCACACCTAGATGCGTGTTTTAGGATTTAATTGAAAAACTGAGTTTAATTAAATAATTTCTTAATTTGAACAAAAGCGCACTCTTCAACATCCTCCTCCCCAAATAAAACAATGGTAATATATAGAGTATTTATTTATGTTGTTGCATTTTCGACAAACTTGGAATATTATTTTTGTGGATGTTTCATCATATTATTAGAAGAAAGTATATTGACACAATCGAAGACGAAATGTGAATTCGGTTAGTCAGTTGCATTACAAAAAAAATCATTTTCTTTAAATATCCTTTGGGTTCTTAAAATATTTAAGATGTGCTTTGTTACGTTGCAGGAAGTACTAAACTCACAGCATTCTAAATCGTGAAGTTACACAAACGCATGGAACAAATGCATACTGCCTTTGGAACTGAGGAGGCTTTCACCTATTTTAAATTTCTATGGATTGTAATTTTTTGGTTCATTATATTTAACATTTAAACGTAATTTTATAAAGGAACGCATCACTCATTAGACTTTATATATTTGTTTAGTACTCAATTTCATTTGCTCTAAAGAATATTTAATGCATCCAAATTGAACAAAATACATATATTTTCTCAACCAGGCTACATCATCCGAATAGAGGTTATATAACTTCAGTCACTCAATGCGTGGCATGCATGCTTGTGTTTTACATAAAAACCTCTTTTGAATATAATATGTATACAATCCAATACCTCGAAACTTGGCCTCAATATTTAATCCACTAAAACTTCCCTCTCATGGAAACCCCACGTGTCTCAAAATTTTGGCTCTAGTATCAAACAAAAATATTAAATCATTTACTAATTTAGTTTATGTGCTGTGAAAATGCAAAAACAACCCTTATTCTTGCAAACTCTTCAGAATACCATTCATAAGTTGTCATCTGAATTACTAAAATAAAATGCATTTAAAGCTTCTGCAATGTTTTCCACCATCAATAGAAAGAAAAAAAGAAAAATAGTAGCATTTGTGATTGTTTTAACCGTACCACCAGTTATCCAATATGGTAGTAATGTACTTAAATATTACAAGAACTAGATTTTAACCCCGCACAATGCGCAACCGAGTTGTAAATCATGTGTGCAACGCATTTTAAAATTATATATATATATATATATATATATATATATATATATATATATATATATTGTGATTGTTATCGAATTGATATTTGCTAGAAAAATTACTAATCCATTTTTGGTTGAAAAATTATCACAATTAAAGAAGTCATTTTATCATTTTCCTTTGTGTTCAAAGAAAGATGAGTTGTTATAAAGATAGCAAGGGGATGAAAGTAAATTCTCTATATTACTATTTATGTGTCTCTCTATAAATGAGCAATATTATATCTTTAAGATGCTAGGTGATTGCTACTTGTCAAAATCCATATACTCCACATTGTTATACATCATCAAAAAAGAAAAGAGAAAAAAAATTAAAGAAAAAGTAGGCAAAAGTTCTTACAAAATGTAAAGATCTAAAGCCTAAACATAATGTGAGTCAAAGAAATATCTAAATTTACCATTTTAAAAACATAAATAAAAAATGAAAAAATTATGACAAAGCGGTGTTTCGAATAATGTAAAAATGCATAAAATCCATAAATTAGTGCAGTTGTAAAAAAACCTCCAAGTATTGCAAATATCTATCCTCAATATGACACATTTCAGGTCGCCAAGCACCTTGTAAAGGTGAAAACTGATAAAATCACTTTAATACACATATATTATAAAATGACACATTTATTTATAAAAAACATAAACAGGTAAAAATAGAAATATAAAAAGTGTATACAATTCTACATAATAGTCATTTTATATGTCACATTTTAGGTCGCCAATCACCTTGTAAATGTGAAAAACTCATAAATCGCTTTAATACACATATATTATAAAATGACACATCTATTTATGAAACACATAAAAGTGAAAAACATAAATAGAAAAAAGGCTATATGACTCTACATAATAGCCATCTTATCAAACACCTAGTGTACACAAATAATTATATATATACACACCATATCATGAAGAAAACTTAGATTATAAATGTATATAATACCTTAGGGTTGAGTGTTTTTCTTCCATTATCAACTGATACCAATGTCATCGAGATTAAGAGTTTTCTTGGATTACCTTATTATTATCGTTGTTTTATAGAAGTACTTTCCAGAGTTGCTCTTCCATTGATGAAATTAACTAGGAAGGAAATGCCATATGTAAGGCCTTTCGAGTGTAAGCAGGCATTCCAAACTTTATAGGATAAGTTAACCATTGCATCAGTCCAAATCATTCCTTCTAGTAATATAAGCTATAATGTTTATATCGACGCCTCGTTACAAGGCTTTGGTTGTGTACTAATATAAGAAGGACAAGTAATTGAGTATGGATCTTGACAACTCAAGATTCATGAATGTAATTATCCTATCCATGTTCTTGAGTCAGCAGCCGTAGTTTTTGCTTCAAAAATATAGCGTTGTTATCTGCATGGTGAGGAATTATAAGCGTTTTCAGATGACAAAAGTTTGAAATAAATCTTCACCCAAAAAGGCTTGAAGTTGAGGCAGAGATGTTGGATGCAATTTTTGGAAGCTTACAAGTTCAATTTAGACTACAATCCTAGAAAGGGAAATGTTGTAGCCGACACCTTTATTTGTAACCCTGTTGGAAGACTTAACAACCTAATTTTTATGATTTTTTTGGTACCATGGAGAAACATAATCTTCATCTAACCCTTCCTTTTTCTAAATTCACCAATATCATTGCTTACCCAAATCTGAGGAAGAAAAATTTAAAACGACAACTCCAAGACCCTTTCATGATGAAATAGCAAATCGAAAGCAGAACCCAAGAATTTTCATTTGAGAAGAAAACAAGTAAATGATGAGTCATCATTACTATAAGAGGTATTACAAGAAGCTCATCATTCTAAATTAATATATATAACCTTTATGTTAGTTGTGATATCATACCATCTTCATCTTTTTCATTTTTTATCCATTAAAGCCGCATTTTTATCTCTTTTCGTTTTTTATCCAGTTGCGCTTTTGTGTCCATTTTTTATGTTGAGTTTTATTTTATAAATAAAATGTTTTTAGATACATATTTTTTATGCTGAGTTTTGAGTTTTTATCCATTCTTTGGTTTAAAACCAACGTCTTATGTTCTTGCTGAAATGGGGCATATTAAAATGGGGCAATATGAACAAAAAGGGAAAAATATTGGATCCAAATATGATCCAAATGTTGGTACATGGCCGATATGGTCCAAATATGATTCAAATGTCCAAATATAAATTATCTGAATTAGTACAAAATTATCTTAATTAACTGAATTATCTTAATTATTGAATAGCTATGTAAGGACTGGTATCTGAATTATCTGAATCATCAAATTTCAAATTTCAAATTTCAAATTTCAAATTTCAAATTTCAAATTTCAAATTTCAAATTTCAAATTTCAAATTTCAAATTTCAAATTTCAAATTTCAAATTTCAAATTTCAAATTTCAAATTTCAAATTTCAAATTTCAAATTTCAAATTTCAAATTTCAAATTTCAAATTTCAAATTTCAAATTTCAAATTTCAAATTTCAAATTTCAAATTTCAAATTTCAAATTTCAAATTTCAAATTTCAAATTTCAAATTTCAAATTGCAAATTGCAAATTGCAAATTGCAAATTGCAAATTGCAAATTGCAAAGTTCAAAGTTCAAATTTCAAATTTCGAAATACAAATTTTGAAATGCCAAATTTCAAACTATATAAATAGGTATTGGGTCTAAGAATTAACCACACGCAAAACATTATTACCATAATGGATATGGATTTGTCCATCCCTTCATGCTTTGAAGCCATCGATTACGGGTACTTTGATATTGGATGTCAGGTAACGTTCCAAACAATCAATGAAACACATCTCACGGAGAGATTACCACCGGTAAGTAGGGTAATTATAAATTTCCTACAATTCTTATGATATTGTTTTATATGACAAAAAAAATTCCGTTTTTAGGTAGTTGCATTAGTGAAAGAATTTCAACACTGACATGTCGACGGAGCAAGGGTGTTATTAAAGGATCCAATCGGTATGCTTTGAAAGACACAAATACAAACAGTAAACTCTATGTGAATGTAGGCAAGTTGCCGAACCACTTATATAGTTGTTATGTATGTGTGATCTTTACTTTCTGCCATAATTGTGATTATTTTTGTGGATTCTTTATTTTAATATTTTCTGCACTCATAATTGGCATCGTCTGTGGGAATCAATTTTTATTCCTACGAAAACCTTCACAAACAAAAAGCCTGAGATGTGTCACCACAGCAGCAATATTTCAAAAATTGCCAGTGTGCAAGAAAACCCAGTTCCTCGCAGGGTTAGGTCAAAAATTCGCCAATAATCAAACCCCAGGTTTCTCCAAGAAAGGATGATCTCCTCAAAAGGAGGCTACGCGCCACCAGTAAGAAAAGAATGCTCTCCTCAAAAGGCAACTTGAAAGAATGGAGAGAGATCTCCATAGAAACACAAGGCTTCACCACAACAGGACTCTTATCCCTCAGGTGAATCATACTCATAGTTAAGGAAGGAGCTCCAGGCGTGACTAGGAAAGAGCCGAACATGATAGGTTCGAACATGGTAAATCAGAGTGTTCCCCATCTAAGATATGTCACAGGGTTCAAGATCGACATGGTGGACAGATTAGGAACCTAGTCCATAGAGAGATGGAATAACATCCCACGCATCGTGGAGCTAAATCCACACACGAGTTGGCCAGAAGGGATCTCAACACTCAAATGAAATCCCCTTTCTCAAGGGCAACGAAGAAAAAAACCTGAAGAAATTTTCTATTCCCAGATCAAAATTTACGATGGAAAACTAATCCCATTGACCACGTTCGATAGTACAGGCAGGCCAAGACTCTGTGGAGCCATAATGACGCACTGATGTGCAGAATTTTCCCTTCTATCCTACATGACATGGTGAATAAATGGTTCAAAAAGTTACCACACAAATCTATAAGGAGTTTAGAGACCTTACAGAACTTTCACCGCTCGCTTCATAACCAGAAGCTCCCACCACAAGCGGATGGATTCACTGCTTATGATGAAGAAAAAGCCATAGGAGAACCTGAGGGAGTATGCCAAAAGGTATTGGGAAATTTTAAATGAGATCAAGGATTTCTCGGATCAAGTTGTTTCAAAATTGGTCTATCGACCACCTCTTTGGTACACCAGTCCTTAACTAAGAAGTAAGACCACACCATCGACGATCTCATGGCCCGTATTGAGAAATATGCCAAGGTGGAAGATGTGGTCCGCTCTAATGCAGGGGATAATGGTCGAGCAAAAGAGAACAGGGGAGTAGAGAAGAACGATACTCCAACTAAGGGGAATAAGAATGAGGACAAGGATGGCTCTAAGAATGGGAACAAGGACGACACCTCTAAGGCATTCCAGGCTGTTAAACAGTCTTTAAGGAACCCATTTACAAGATCCTCAGTAAGATTAAAGACCAATTATACATCAAGTGGCCCAGAAAGATGGGTGGCGACCCAACGAAGAGAAACAACGAGCTAAGATGCGTGTTCCACAAGGAGGGAGGCCAAAGAACTAAATATTACAAAGCTCTAAAGTCTCACTTGGAGGAATTGTCCCAAGAAGGGTACCTCAACGAGTACATCGAGAAGAAGACATATAAGGTTGTAGGCAATGGTGACTAGAAGGCGGACAACATCCTTGATGAGGATATAGGACACGAGTTCACAGGGATCCACGGGGCCTTAGATCTCAGGAAAATCCAAGGAAATGTTATTCAGATGGAGTTAAAGAAAGTTACTTCCATCATGGAAGCATTCCAAATTGACCCCGCCAAATCTCAAGCTGAAAAGCATCGGCGACCAGATGACAACGACTCTAACAAGCATATCGTATTTACCGAGGAGGATTTAGTCGGGGTGAGAACACATCATCATAACGCATTGGTGATCACACTCAGAATATCCAACTTGGATATTGACAAGATGCTTGTGGATCAGGGGGAGTTCATCGAAAATGATTTACCTAGAGCTATTCCATAAGCTAAAGTTAAACATCGCCGACCTTAAGGAAGATATAGTTCCATTAGTCATCTTTTCAGGAAGGATCATAATGTCGTTGGGGAAGATAATCATGTCTATTAGGGTAGGAAACATCTCAAATTTTATCGGGTCCTAGTAGTGGACATTAAATCCCTGTATCATGCCATCTTAGGTAGGGGATGGATTCATGCCATGAAGGTCGTACCATCCATGTACCATTAGAAAATGAAGTGCGTAACTGATCAGGGAGTGATTAAAATTCATGGCAACCAGGCCACATCTAGGAAGTGTTTTATCGTAGCCATTCTCCCCAAGAAGGAAAATAAAAAGGAGGTAAAGGATGCTCAGGAGGAAGCCCAGGAGGGGGACCTACCCTCCAAATAAAAAATAAGGTACGACCGACCAGGGGTGGAGGAGACCAGGATCCACCCCGCTGATAGGGTCATCGAAAGCTTAGACGAGGTTGTAGTCGATGACAAATAGCCAAGGAATAAATTTTTGATCGGATCCACCCTCGCCGAGTAAGAAAAGAAAGAGTTGGTTGCCTTCCTCAGGAGCAACCTTAATGTTTTTTCTTGGCAATCATATGACTTTCCAGGGAGTAATCCCAGTATAACCTTCCATCACCTGCATGTTAACCCAGCTTTTAAGATGATCACCTAGAAGGCTCACCGAACAGCTCCCGAGAAGGCCAAAGCAATAGATAATGAAGTAGGGAAGCTATTAGATAAAGGATCCATCAGGGAGGTTCAGTTCCCCAAATGGTTGTCCAACCCAGTAGTGGTACGTAAGAGCAACGACAAGTAGATGGTTTGTATTGAGTTCACATACCTCAACAAGGCATGCCCCAAAGATAGCTTCCTACTTTCTAAAATAGACCAACTGGTCGATGCTACGGCGGCGCACGAGAGGATGAGCTTTCTATATGCTTACTTTGGCTACCATCAGATCCCCTTATACAAGCCCGATTAAGATAAGACGTCCTTTATCACTCCCAATGAGTTGTACTACTAAAAAATAATGCCATTTCAACTGAAGAATGTAGGGGAAACTTATCAACGGCTGGTCACCATGATGTTCAAAGATCAGATGGGAGACACGATGGAGGTATACATCGGCGCTATGCTTGAAAAGAGCGGAAACAAAGGTGATCACCTTACAGACCTAGCCAGTACATTTAAAAACCTTAGGAAATATCTAATGAAACTTAATGCAAGTAGGTTACAAGCAACTCTCATTTTTTTTTAAAGAATTCATTGAATTTGTAAGGGATCTCAATATAAAGATCCTCATTTATGTTTCTAGTATCAAAGGTTTAGTAGTAGTGGTCTGCTGTAAGTTTGTAAGAAAAATTTCTTCTTAGTATTTCAATAAAGTATTGTTATTTAAAAAAAATTGGCATCTAGTCAAGAAAGTTATTGGGAAACCTAGTCAGTAAGAGAGGAATCGAGGCCAACCCAAATCAGATTGACGCTATCATAAGAGTCCAATCTCCTCAGACACTGTGAGATGTGCAAAAGCTTGCTAGTATGCTCGTGGCACTCAACCGCTTCATCTCCATGTCTTCGAAAAGCTGTCGACCACTCTTTCAGCTTTTGAAAAATGACAAAGGTCTCATGTGGAATGATGATTGCTCGACAACTATAGAACAACTTAAGATTTATCTTAGCAAAACTCCCTTCCTGGTGATTCCAAATGATGGAGACACGTTGTATCTCTACCTTACAGTATTCGACTAGGCTGTAAGCTTCGTTATGGTATGCGAAAAGGAAGGATGTCAGCACCCAGTTTACTACGCCAGTAAGACACTAACAGACGCAGAGCAGCACTATTCGCCTCTTGAGAAACTCGCCTATGCACTGGTTGTCTCCTCGAGGAAGCTAAATCATTACTTCAAATCTCATTCGATAACAGTGATCACCTCTTATCCCCTTAAAGTTTTCCTAAGGAAAGCTGACCTCTCCGACTGACTTTCAAAGTGGTCGATCGAATTAGGAAGATTTAATATACACTTTCAACCAAGGACAACAACTAAGGGACAAGACATAGCAGACTTCATTGCTGAATTCATAGGAGACAAACCAGTTGAACAACTGGAGGTCAAATAGCCCACAGCCAAGGAAGCACAGTCTAAGGACTGGACCCTATATGTTTATGGAGCCTCAAATTCCAAGGTGGCAGGAGTAAGTATTGTCCTAATCACCCACAGAGAATGTTATCATCGAGCAAGGAATCAGATTGGGATTTGAAGCCTTGAACAACTAAGCTGAGTACGAAGCTCTGATCATTGAATTACACAAGGCCCAATTATCACGTATTCAATGATTCCAGGCTAGTTTCCAAACAAGTAAGTGGGGACTTCAACATTAAAGATGATCGGATGGAAGCCTACCTTGTCGTACTAAGAGAACTTATGAAGGGGTTTGAGAAAGTGAGCATTCAATCATTCCCCGGGGGACAGAAAAGCCACATCGATGCCTTAGTAGCTCTAAGTTTGATAGTTGACTCTGACCTAAGGAGAACCATCCAGATAGAGTTCCTCGCGTAGATAAGTATTGTCCAGACGGTCTTATTCGAGCAAGTCCTCCGCATAGAAAAGGCACCTAATTGGATGGATCCAATAATCACCTATCTACGTAGCGACATGCTGCCAGAAGATAAGAGGTCGGCCCATCAGGTCAGGATCAAGGTTCTCATTTTTACCTCACCCTTAAAAGACAGCTTTATAAGAAGTCGTTCATAGGCCCCTATCTTTAATGAGTTCACCCATTTGATGCCGAGAAAGTACTCAATGAGCTTCATGAAGTCATATATGGGAGTCACGTAGGTGGGATATCATTGGCCATTCGAGAAATTAAGGAAGGTTATTGGTGGCCTCATACGCACAAGTATGCAGGCGCTTACGTTCACCGATGTGAAAAATGTCAGAAGCATTCTCCTATGGTCCACCATCCTGCCAGTGACCTCAAATCCCTGACAAGCCCTTGGCCATTTGCACGATGAAGGATGGATATAGTGGGACCACTACCTACCGCATCTGGAAATTGTAAGTATTTGTTGGTCGACACAGATTACTTCACCAAATGGGTAGAGGCAGAACTACTGGAGAACATTCACGACTCTGATATGGCTAGGCTCATTTAAAGGAACATTATAACATGTTTTGGGTTACTCAAGACTATTATCACCGATAACGGCACACAGTTCAAGAGTAGTTTCTTTTAAGGCTTCTGCTATAAGCATGGCATCAAGCACCACTTCAGTTATGTGGCATACCCCCAAAGCAATAGGCAAGCGGAAGCTTCCAACAAAACCATGCTCTATAGACTAAAGAAACGGTTGGAAAGAGCTATGGGTGACTGGGTGGACGAGCACCCGCATGTTCTATGGGCATACCGTGCCACTTTCAATAGACCAACTAGGGAAACCCACTTTGTGCTTGCCTGTGTAATGGAAGCCATAATACCCCTAGAAGTAGGTTTCCCTACTATGAGAACCACCTTGGTCGGCTAAGGCCTTAATGATGAAGCATTGCGCACTAGACTTGACTTAGCAGACGAATGAAAAGAGCTTGCCTTTATTAAGTTGTCCTTCTACCAACAGCAATTGGCCAAGCAATACAACAAGAAAGTCAATTCAAGAAAGTTTCTGATAAGGGGTTATATCCTAAGGAAAGTCCTGGGCAGTGCCATGAAACCATCAGATAGAGAGCTTGGACCAAACTGGGAAGGACCTTTTAGAGTAACAAGGGACGACCTTAAAGGAGAATATCACTTGGAAATGCTGGAGGGCAGGGAGATACCAAGAGCCTAGAACGTAAGAAATCTTAAGAATTTCTACTTCTAGTTCTTCTAATCAGCATATTTAGTTTAAGAAAAATTCTATTTACAAACTAATGTTGCTCCTTACTCATCATTTAATAAATAACGGCCACTTGGCCCTTTCAGTTTAATATGATTCTTTGGAAGTTTAATTTCTCTTGATCTGTAGTTAAATTAATACGCACCTTTTCCAAGTAATTGATTTCCTTAAGCATAGAAGAATTCATGGGATTACAACAAGTTGTTCAACTTATTTCAATCAAGGAATCTCACATGTCGAGCAGGGTTTTGCAAGCGATTGTTACAACCCTCAGGTCTTTGTTGAAAACATAATAGACCTTAAGAATTTCCCCTACAACAATAAAAGACCTACAAAGGATCCTTAGGCAATAAATCCAACTCAGGTTAGTCGCCAACTAGGGTTGGTCGTAAAAATCTTGCTCGGGAGGATGAGCCATTAACCAGGTACATTATCACTATCGTCCTACTTAGGCCTAAGGGAGTGTGATGACACGACCTAAAAGGTAAAGTAGATGGAATGATATTACTAAGGCATATTGGACTGGGAGAATGTTCAAACGCATGGACTAACACTTAAAATCATTTAGTCAACTGAAAAAACTCAATATGATTAGAACTAAGTATTGGTCAATTCGAACCCCAATTGGTCGATCAAGCACTAGTTAGTCAACAAGAACATCAAGTAATCAACGAGCAATAACTCTTTCAAGAACTCATAGCAACTATTTAACAAATATTTAGTCAGCACATCCTCAAAACATATAGAGAGTTGATAAACAAAGTTCTTTTATTAATAAAATGAAAAGTTACAATTATATCTAACAAAATGTAAAGATAATGCCCCAAGATAGAACAGGACGACGAGCAAGATAATCTGCGACCGCTGCTCTTTTGCCATCATCTGGTTTTGGGGTAAGTTCTACTACCTGTATGTTGAGGTCGTGCTCTAACAGCAGAACATGAATGGCATCAATGGGGATCCACTCATCATCCTTCAAAAGAGGATAATGGCGATAAGCGGCACATTCGACTTGGTATTTATACCATAACCTGGACTTCTTGGGCACCTTCGTTTCCTTAAGGGAACTCATCCATCCTCTAGTAAAGGTGACCTCTTCTGCCACTTTAAGCTTTGTTGGGGTATCTGCCCAACCAGCATTGTAACCTTCACCCAGGCTTCTCGAAGTCCCATCTTGAACTAGTACCTCAGCCTCTTGATGTCTTCCTTAAGTATTGCTACAAACGCCTTTAGCTTGACGACCTCCTTTCTGATAAAGCCATTCTTGGCTTGGATGACTTCACCCACCTGGTTGAATTTAGTATTCTCTAAAAGCTTAGCCTTTATAGAATCCATCTCTTCTTGAATAGAAGCACCTATTTTATCCGTCTCTTGAAGGTCATCCTTCAGTTTGGCGACCAACTCAAATTGACTCTTGTACTGCTCGTTCCTTATCCTTAAAGACTTACAAATCTTGACAAAGGCTTTACCAGCCTTCGAGCTGATGTCAGAACCAAGGAACTTTCCCAGATTGGAGTTGGGAGGAATACACCGATCTAAGTCAATAGACTATAAAGAACACATTCCAGAGGCATAATATCAGTACAAAAAGAACAAGCAAATACATACTCAAAAAGGGGAAATGCGACCAAAGGACAGTTCATTAAGTTCTGATAAAAAATTTACACGCTTTCAAATAAAAGGATCGTACAAGGAAAAGAAATAAAGTCCTAGTATACGAGCCCTCATTTATCACCTGGTCGGCGTCGACAATGGCTTTCCCTATGTCCACCACCAGTTACTCCTCGCCAACGCTACCACCAATGCAAAAATCAATCAGAAGAGTTTCAATTTATTTGGTAGGTTGGATACCACCCTCTTCACCCCCTTCATCCTCTTCAAACGGGTCAGGTCCAAAAGAATGAAGACTGAAGAGCTCAGTATCAGCAAAGGTTTCGGAAGCCACCAGGGCCTTATCCCAGCCCTTTTAAAAAGTGACCTTAAATTTATAAGCGAGATGCCCCTCCGCATCATCATATGCTTTGTTGAATCCTTCACGATAGGTGATGTCCTTCTCCTCGAGAAGCTCTCTCTCTAGTTTGGCAACCTTACTAGATAGGTCTGAATTTTCCTCAATGAGTTTGTCCTTTTCAATAATCATCATATTTTAGGGAAGCCCCAAGTTTGTCATTGGCTTTGGCCATCGTATATTTATCAAACTCCCATGCTTGGAGAGCTTCAGCAAAGGCCTTCATCTCAGCCTTAAGGGCTCTCTTCAGTTCCTCTTCCTCCCTGGACTTGTCAACATGGTCATCCAGCAGGGTGGTAAAATCAGATAGCAAATGCATAGAAGAGAACAATAAATCAGTATAGAAATGGGAAAAGAAAGAATATATACAGTGGAAATCCTTACTAAAGCCATCCCTTGAGAAATTTCAAGAACGAGCTGGGGAGATTTCAACCTTGAGGAGCGATTACGGTTAGTGGTAAGAACTACCCTCCTCAGCAACTCGAGGGCAATAGTAGATACATCACCCATGTTATCCCCCTCAACACCTTCCATAGAGGATACTTGGGGAGCCTTCAAGACTAACTTCCTTTTGCTCTTCGTCCTCTTCCCTTCTTTTTTCCTCTTCCATTTTCTTCTCCTTCTCCTAACTCTCCAACTCTCTTCTCTCCCTCCCTTTATCCTTCCCCTTGTCCATTGGGAAGGTGTTGGGGGGGATAACATGGGTGATGTATCTACTATTGCCCTCGAGTTTCTGAGGAGGGTAGTTCTTACCACTGACCGTAATCGCTCCTCAAGGTTGAAATCTCCCCAACTCGTTCTTGAAATTTCTCAAGGGATGGCTTTAGTAAGGATTTCCACTGTATATATTCTTTCTTTTCCCATTTCTATACTGATTTATTGTTCTCTTCTATGCATTTGTTATCTGATTTTACCACCCTGCTGGACGACCATGTTGACAAGTCCAGGGAGGAAGAGGAACTGAAGAGAGCCCTTAAGGCTGAGATGAAAGCCTTTGCTGAAGCTCTCCAAGCATGGGAGTTTGATAAATATACGATGGCCAAAGCCAATGACAAACTTGGGGCTTCCCTAAAATATGATGATCGTTGAAAAGGACAAACTCATTGAGGAAAATTCAGACCTATCTAGTAAGGTTGCCAAACTAGAGAGAGAGCTTCTCGAGGAGAAGGACATCACCTATCGTGAAGGATTCAACAAAGCATATGATGATGCGGAGGGGCATCTCGCTTATAAATTTAAGGTCACTTTTTAAAAGGGCTGGGACAAGGCCTTGGTGGCTTCCGAAACCTTTGCTGATACTGAGCTCTTCAGTCTTCATTCTTTTGGACCTGACCCGTTTGAAGAGGATGAAGGGGGTGAAGAGGGTGGTATCCAACCTACCAAATAAATTGAAACTCTTCTGATTGATTTTTGCGTTGGCGAGGAGCAACTGGTGGTGGACATAGGGAAAGCCATTGTCGACGCCGACCAGGTGATAAATGAGGGCTCGTATACTAGGACTTTATTTCTTTTCCTTGTACGATCCTTTTATTTGAAAGCGTGTAAATTTTTTATCAGAACTTAATGAACTGTCCTTTGGTCGCATTTCCCCTTTTTGAGTATGTATTTGCTTGTTCTTTTTGTACTGATATAGTAGAGAGGGGCGACATAGTACCCTAAACTGGTGCAGGCTGAGGCTCGGGCTGGGTACCCATGGGAACTTAATGAACTGTCCTTTGTAGCGTTCATAGTACCCTAAACTGGTGCAGGCTGAGGCTCGGGCTGGGTACCCATGGGAACTCACTGTGCATGTCGAGGAGGCATCTGAAATGAGAGAGAAGTTTTATAAGTACACAGTTATTATCTCAAAATAGCTGAAGAACGTAAGATACACAAAAGAGTACAACAATCCTAAAATATAGGGCTCTATATCAGAGAACGTTACGCGAAAACATAACAAGTCGTACAGATCCTAAGGACTCTAGAACCTGATGCTCTGATACCACCTGTGACACCCCGACTAATTAAATATCGGGTAGATACTCCTTTATTCAAATTAATACATAATGTCAAGTTGATTCAGTTCATAGCATCACTGTCGAAAGCAATTTAAATAATTACTAGCCACCTAATATTTAAAAAGTGAGTTGCCAAATTTTATTAAATTAAATTAACATGCAACCAATTAAATTATAAGCTAAATATACCACATCCACATCAAAATCACAATAGAATAATAATGGAACAAATACAATGAGTCCGGAGTAACACTCCCCTGAATAATCAAAATACTAAATAAATCCCAATACAAAAGTCTGAATAAATAAATAAATCCAAAACTCGAATGAAACTGAAAGTTTGAGAATGCTATCTCTAAATGGAAATGGGCGGCATGCCCTAACTGATGAATGGCCCTGAATAGAATCAAATTCAGAATGTGGAGGCGTCTAATTCCGAGATCATATAACTTCCACAACATCTACAGCACGTCAATGTAATGGAACTCCTATGCTTGGAGTCCCTGTGGCTGGGCACCTAAAAGATTTTACAAGAAAAAAAATAGATTTGAAAGCAAACAGGTCAGATCCTGAGGTGAAAACAGTTTAAAAAAATATAGCAAGTGTTTAATTTCATTAAACAGTAAATATTATATACATGTTAGTTACGTTCTCTCACATAAGTTCCTCACCCCTCAACTAATATGCACGCCTAACGTATATCCTTAACCCGTCCCAGTTATGCCGTTAACTAACTAGTCTGTATCATTTCTTGTCTTCACAATATAATATAGGGGTCTATTCATATCATTCTAATATATCCTGCGTGTAACTCACCTTTTCATTAATCAGATTAATTTATAACAATTACGATAGGAAAAACTCATCTTTAATCCCATTTAAAATGTCTCAATTATTCGTATTCACACCTTAACAAAGAGTCGGTTATAATTACAAGTATATTATTCTCAGAATAAATATACAAATAGGGCACCCCCTAAGCTAAGCTATGATGCACGCATACTCTGCTATCGAATCCCGGTACATCACGTACATGAGGACTACGTGTTTCGAATCGCTCAGGAACCGTTGCAATAAATAAAATTACACATATTTGAGGTGAACATAGTTCACATACCCATGGGTCACGCACATACCTATGCTCCCATGGTCAGTTGATGTATCAACGCACAAATAAGTCATTCACAGCCCAATGTCCTTAAGGTACCAATCTAAATCCCCCCGTAGGCACACAAAGATCTGATGGTCCTATTCCGAATGCCAACCTCCCGTGATAGCAAGTATGGTAGGCCTGTCATGCACACAATAATCCATATACTAAGCATTCACACAACTTAGGTAATTATTACATTATCAGTGGTATATTTTCAGCCTTATACCATCGATCATACTCGTACGCCATTATCATTCCAACTTATATGTAATATGTTTTGCCAATAAATCTCACGTTGTATCGTTTCGAGTATTTAAACCTATCTCGAAAAGGTTACAAAGTCTCCTATGTATCCCACATGTAAATTAAGTACTCCTAAGTCCATAATTCTATCTTAAACCCTAACTCATCTCTCATACGAACTTAAGTCATGTTCTTGCATTTTAAAATGATGAATTACTCATCGAAAACTCGTAAGTTCAACACTACATTCCAAACCAATTCTAATATGTTCTGGGCTTTAGTTACATCCCTACCGGTCTCCCTAAAGTCCTAATGCATTCACATAATCCCCACTTGCAACTTTCAATGGCCGGAATCGGTTAAATCGAAAAAGGGAAAAAGTTTAAATTTTCTTAGGAGGTCGATCGATTGACCTATGAATGTCGGTCGATTGATCGACGTATGAGTGTCGATCGATCGATCAAACAGATGTAGGTTTCGAATTTCTGCATTTTCAGCCCTAGTTTTGTCCCAATTTATCATTACAAGATGTTAAATCCTAAAGTAAACATATTGGGTAATTATATAACCTAATTACATGAATCTTAACGTTCCAGAATTCTTAAATTATCATCAAATAGACCTTTCTTGGATACAATCATCATATTATCATGAAAAAAACTATTTTATATTTTCTTCGAGAATCATCATACATCTCTTTATAAATTCATTTTTAACTAAGCATAGGTTATGGTTTCGTTAGTAGAATACTTCCAGAATCAAACTACATACAAATCCTAACCAGAATTAAGGTTTCATCTCCAAAGTTTCAGGACTTTTCAATATTATCATGGATATCATCAAATCCTAAACTATCATGGATAGATTATTCGCTGAATCTTAATGAATCAAATCACTTGTCTGGAAACTTGATGTTCTGATCCTTTGATGACGATAAGGGTTGGTTCTCTTCCTCTCTCCGATCACAAATCCGGCGATAGTAGTGGTGTGTGGTGGTTATGGCTTTGAAAGCTTCCTTGGAACTTCTCCTCTCTACTCATGTTGCCCACTACTTGATTTTGACAAATAATGGCCCTAATATTGGCTGACAAATAAAGCCTAAATTTCGTGGGTCAAAATTCCTTAAAAATCAAAATGACTGAAATACCCTCCCGAGGTTGCCGGTTTGGCCTAAAAATGCCCCGGGACCCAAACTAATCCCTCGGCTAGTATTTTCTGACTATCTCGACCCTTCCGGACATGTTGGCACACTCAAAATGACTATACAGATGATAAAAATATAATTCACTTTTAAATGCATTTAAATTGATTCTTGACACGACTAACACGCGCTTCCCAACTTAATTTTCGAATTATCGTATTTATGACTCGCAACAATTTAAGTAAATTTAATAATCATATATTACCATATTCACCCAATAATATTCAACATTATTATCATAATCAAATACCAACTCACGTCTTGGTAGTATTTAAATCTGGATTAATTTCCAAATAATTATCCCATTTAATTTTATTAATCCCATTAAATAAAATCGATAAAATTACGGGGTATTACATCAAATAACTGGTCAGGCAGAAATGCCAGAACCTCTTCAAGCAAATTACAAGTATGCCATGGTATCTTTGCTCATGAAAAGCGTACCCCCACATAATTCATAGAATGACAAACATGCCATTACAGCCTTTAACACTGTTTCAAGCCTTGGGCCTTGGATTCAATTAAAATCTATTGGCCCAACTGTTTGAGCAAAGATTTTAGGGGAAATTGTGGGGACTAAATTTTTACGATCCATGAGAGTAGCTGACCAGCCCATAAAGATGCCTGGCCCAAATCAAGGATCTTATTTTATCACTTGTGTTTAATACGCACTAGGAGACTCATGGATATTCAAGTCGATTGCTACAATCTAGGAAATAGATATTCAACACCCATGAATTATCCACAAGACATATGGAGTTACTTGAACAACTCAAACTCCACTTTTATGCATCTATAAATTGTAACCCATGGCCCGGGGCATAGGGCCATGTAATCGAGAACTTTGAGAGATACTAATACAAACAGTAACCTCTTCGTGGATGTAGGCAAGTTGCCAAACCACGTATATTGTTGTTATGTGTGTGTGATCTTTACTTTCTTCCATAATTGTGATTATTTTCGTGGATTCTTTATTGTGATATTTTCTGCACTCGCAGTAATGAATGTGACTTGCTATTTCAACATGTTTATTCACTTATGAAACAAAAAAATTACATGCTCGTGTCGATGCTTAAATACGTCCTTTCTCATCTAACACGACATGATAATCCTGAAAATGAAGACAAAAAAGTGATAAGTACTAAAAAATTGGATAACCAAAAAGTGGGAAAATTACAAAATAAGTCAATTTTTATATTGGCAAAACTCTCAATTTCCATGATAGATTTTGGCTATCAAACAAAATAAGTAGGAATGTAGGTGTTTTCGAGTAGGAAAATTATGTTTATTAAACACAAAAATATGAAATTACAGAATTTGCTAGCATGCAAAATTAAGCTATCAAACATCACAAAATTTTATTTTCCTGTTTAAAATTTGCATGGACAACATTTGCGATGGCAAAACTTTCCATTCAACCTCTTTTCCCACTTTTCTATCAAACATGCCCTTAATCTCGTTTATTAAGTATGTAAATAGGTCCTACAATTTTTTTTTTGTTAACTACATGTGTAAATAGGACCTATTGGGAAAAAATATTTTGATAGGACCTATTGGGAAATATATTATGTAAATAGGACTTATTTGTCAAATTCCCATAAATTAAATACAATAAAATAAGGCATTATTATCATCGAGATTAAGTTAAAAAATAACTTTACTTGGTATTTTGTTCCCTTTTAATAATTTAGAAAAATCCTTTGCACATAAAATCATATATTTAAATGGTATTGTTATGTAAAATTGACTTAATTAATTTAATTGGAATCCAATTAAACCGGTCTTTTTTAATTTTCATAATTATTTTTGTTTACAATTAATTTGAAATTAAATTAATAAATTAACCTGAGATAAATAATTAGTCGGATTTAAAATTGGAAATTATTGATTTGAGATTAATCTGATTTATAGATCCATAGGAAGGCCTATGCTTTTCATTATATTTATTAGGCCATTGGCATTGTGAAGGTTTTATGTTGGTGGTTGAGTTTGTTGGTGGTGTTTGTGGTTGGTATTGTGGTTGGATTTTGGTTTCGTGGCCTTGTTAGGTTTTGAGCTTACCCTTATAACCCATTTCCTTAGGTTACCTTAGTTTATTTTCCATTATGGGAAACAAAGTCAAAGAGGTTCCTCATCAGCCTCCCCTGCGCTATAGTTCATTACAATGGGCGACACGTGAGGAGCTCGGGTGAATCATCTCCATATGCTATTACCATATGCAAGTGGTGGTTGAGCGTCCCACGTATCATCTAAACTTGGAGTGGACTTTAGTACCTTCTTGGTTAAACGATAGGGGATGGGAATCGATCCTCCAGTTGAGCGGTCAGCTCATGCAGACATGGTGAGAGAGTTTTACTTTTACGCTAGGGTTGATAAGGAGTTTATAGTATCTAGTTGTAATACCCTGTATTTTTATTTGTATTTATTTATTATTAATATTGGGAATAAATTAACAAAAAATAATAATTATTACTTTAGTGAAATCGTAATAATATATGCATAATTTATGTGACATTTACATTTGCATGTTGTGTGATTTTACAATTGCATGTTATAAAATAACTAATCGGTGGACATAATTATATGGGAATTAAGTATGCGCAGTTACTCGTAAAATAATTGAGTTGTGTATTTTATTTTACGTGGGGGATATTATCGATTGGACCGGACTCTAGGTGGTACAGAGGCCCTGAGATGTATTTTTAATACTTTGTATTTACAATACATGTTACAATGATAATGTGTTATTCAGTCATGTTTTGTATTGGGTTAATTCCGATTAGATTTGGAAACTATTATTGGGTATTAAATCTGATTTAGTTGGAATTTATGATTAAACACGTGTAAATCTATGTTAAAATATAAATTTTGATGTTAAAACTCATGCATAGTAATGATTTTTATTTGTTGATGATATATTTGTTATGAAACAGAGTTAATTAGTGGTGAAACGCAATCTATAAATGAATCCTTCATTTAGTTGTGTTAAAATTTTAGATTTTGATGCATCGTTCTTATTAGATCGTGAACCCATGTTGTGATGAAATAATGAGAAGGTTATTTAGTTGGGGATGAAGTCTAAGTTTAATTATTTGTGTATGTATATACATATTATTTATATATATATATATATATATATATATATATATATATATATGTGTGTGTGTGTGTGTGTGTGTGTGTGTGTGTGTGTGTGTGTGTGTGTGTGTGTGTGTGTGTGCATGTGCGTGTGCGTGTGCGTGTGTATTCGTATATATAATTAGGGATTGAAAAATCTTAAGAAAATACCTAACTCGGGAATTGGGGTGACAAAACCTATGAATATTTGGGAATTCCGATTTTGGATATTTGGATAGTATTTGGGTACGCGAGTGTTATGAGTTATCCTATGCATATTGTGTTATATATGAATATGTGAGGACGTAAGCATGCCATATGTGGATCGTGGGGCATCTATCAGTTGGATTTGGGTTCGGGTACCACGTTCCTGGATGATGTAGTTGGTTGTGTGGAGGTCGATATATTTAATCATGTGTTTAGTTGTTTATCATCTCATGGTCTGATGATATGGATGACTTTATCCATCAAACAGTTTGGTATGTGACTAGCCAACGGTGTGACTGCGTGGTGATCCCCCATTCTTTTGTGTGTACATATTTTAAATTCATTTGGTACAGGACTCCTACATGTTTACCAACAGAATCACGGGGGCATCCCTTAAGGTTGAATCCTTTTTGTGGTTTATGATATTTATAATTATATTGTATAGTTCAGTGATGGACATGTTATGTAAAGACACTATGTCACGTTATTACTTATATTATAAGATTGTGTATATGTACTATTGTTCAGGTGACATGAGTGGGAATTATATCAAATTGAATTCTTTACGTATGTAGTGGGTTACATTGCAATGTTGTTGCAAGACATTGCGATGGCATTCTAGACAACCGAGTAGCTGAGACTTGTTAGTATTAGTTATGCCTTAGGTTAGGACACCCGTGTAGCTTATTTCTATTATGATGAGGGGCGAGGTATATTTTACATGTGAGTATCAACGGGTTGGCATGATTACGTAAATTGAGGATGTGAGTTATACAAACAAGTGTTCGAATAAAAAAAACTAGAGGGTGTGAATAGGTTTGATTGCAAGACATGACCAATTTCTTGACAATTTAAAAATTGCTTCCAATTTCAAAAGACTTAGAACATGTTATAACTAGGTGATGCGATGTATATCATGGATCAACAATTCAATGAGTAAACTTAGGCAAATCTAGGACAATTTACTGGAATTAAAAAATCTAAAGTCAATTTTGATGAATTACTTAAGCTCTAGGTGTTGTCTGTGATGTAAGTGATCAAATTAATATTGAACACATTCAAGCAATTCATGAGATGATTAGAAGGAACCTTTCATTCATTCACTCACAAGTAGTTACCTATTAACTTGAGACTTTCTCCTGTTAACATAATAAACCTACCTTAAGCTCCATAGAGTTAATGAGGGAGTACATTCTCCTCCTTGGAATCACACCATGCTCCAATCTCTCCAATAGAACAAAGCCCCTACAATATTAAATATAGAGGTGTTACATAACTCAATTCAAATGTGCAGTAGTTTGGATTGAACTTTGCTAGTGTGGATTTGAATCAAATAACTCTCAGTTCTCTCTCAAATTTATAGATCAAGTATATATCTATATATAGAGTTACTCCCCCTGCTTTGGGAATCCTCCAAAAAATAAATGAGATATAGATGATATAAAGCGTGTGAAAAATGATAAGATCCTCTAATATCATCAAGTACAACAAGTATATGCTCCCCCTACATGAAACATCTCATGAAAAATAATGTTTCTCCCCCATAAACCCATAAATGAAAGTTTATCCCCCTAAAGCAATAAACATGGGAATCTCCCCCTATCATAGACATTTCCCCTCCCTTTTTGACATGAAAAAGTCGAAGAGAAGTAAAAAGAAATAGATAATGGGTATAACATGGTACTAAAGCAAAAATCACACGAAGAAGGAAAAACTAGCAAAGCAAAAGCTAGATAATCATGTGAAATAAACCGATATTATAAAGATGATATACTCAAATAGAAATCATCATGAGTATAAGCTACAAACAAGTGTATCACCATATAAATCTCAAAACAGTGAAAACTAACGAAAAGTTCCCTATTGTTTGAGCGCTTAATTGACACTTTTGATAGTTTATTGGCCATTTTAATACAATCGTGATAATTTAAGGGACAAATGTAATTTACTCAAACATGTATAAGGGGAGTTTAAATGAGAAAGAGTTTATAAATATATATAAAACTAGCATGAAGGCCACGCGATGCGTGGCCGAATTTATGTAAACTATATTCTTTTTGCTATAGTATTTTTTTTCATCCACTCCGCTAATTTAAAATGAAAAGGGTAACATACGTGATTTTGGAAGCTTCATCTATGGCTGTCCCAACTTAAAAAATAAAATCGACACAAAAAATCAAATAACTCTAAGTCGTAAGAGATGATTTGAAAAAACAACTCCTTGACAAATTATATATTGCTATTGAAATTATAAATTTGATTGTAAAAATAACTAAAATAATAAAAATGACAAAAAATAAAAACAAAATCATAGGTACCTGTAGTGTTCTGGCCATGAATGTTTTGCGTTCACAGGTAAAAAGTTACTTTCACCACCAAGAAATTATGGATTGTTTTGGGTTGTGTTTTTTTTCTTTGGCTAATCCTTTAACGGATGGTTCATATATTAAAGGGGAGAGAGAGAGATAGAAGAGGAAGAGGTTGTTCTTGGAAAATTAAAAATGGAGTACATTGAATAGGAAGCCGGTTAGAGGGACTAAATTCATTGTATGGGAGTGTAGAGAAAGATGCTCTTGGATTTTGGTAGGAGGAAAATAAATGAGTATTGAAAACCTGTCTTGAAAATGTAAACGGTGGAAGAGAAAAGATGAGATGATTTGAGGAGGAGAGATGTACATTTATGTCAATGCCACATGTCATCCTCCCATGATTTAGGTCTATAGTTTTTATATAGTTATAGCATGTAGGCCATGCAATGCATGACCGAAAATCAAATTCAATTCATTAGAACCCAACCATTTAGCTTCGTAGGTAACATTATTTTATAATCAAAGTCAAATTTCAAATTATAGGAAAAAAACGCAAACAATTGTGGCTGCTCTATTTAGAAAATTTCTTAAATTGTCCATTCTGCTCAATAACATATATGAAATTAAAATAACATCTCTTTATAGAAGTCAAAAAAACAAAAATAACTTGCATACTTACTCAGTCTTTCCAAGCAAGTCGCGCGATCACCAATAAGAAAGTTTGGGACAAATCCTCTTTGTAAAATTAGCTCTAGTGGATCATTAAATCGCCATTACAACATAAATCAACCGTTCCCTCAGTATATACTTTTTTGCATCCATGAACACAAAAGTACACAGTTAACCCAACATCCAAAAATCCACTCTTTTCAATCAAAATATGAAATGTCAAACCCAAGTGAAAATTTCTTGTAATTTCAAAAAGTCGCACGATCATTTGTGTTTCTCCTTCGCGCCTCGTCGTGATTGAGTTCAATCTCTCATAAGGAAGCCTCAAATAATTGCAGTTTAAGGGATTTTTTTTTTAAAATTGTTTTTTTGGTTTTTCTTGGAGGTTCGAAACATTTGAGGGTACCCCTAAAAAATTATGAAAAAATAATTTATTTTGATATTTTTAAAAAATGAATCAATTTTTGGCAGCATGCGACCACCACTTACGAACTCTCCCGTGCGTTTTCTTTTTTAAATATTTTTTATTGGGTTCTAAACATTTCAGGGTACCTCTAAAAAATATTTCAAAATGATTTATTTTAATATTTTAAAAAAGTGTGTCAATATCTAATAGTTTTTAAGCCGTTTAAGTCCGTAAGTAGTGGCCGTTTAAGTCCACAAATATTTTGGTTATATTTGTTAACGAATAATCAACACAACGACTCAACAAAACATATTTTCCAATTATTTGGGATCGGCTATGAACAAATGCTAAAGAATGAAAATATCAGTGAACTTGAAGCCACATAATATAAATAGCAAAGAATTAAAAAAATTCATAATATAATAAGATAGTTTTAGGTTCTTTTGTATGATAAAATGCATGGTTCAATTTGCCCATGATATTAGTGAACCTGAACCCACATAATACAAATAGTTAAGAATAAAAAAAACATATAATATAATAGGATAGCTTTAGGTTCTTTTGTATAATAAAACGCATGGTTCAGTTTCAGATAGAAAAGAATGGTATCTGACAGTTTGAGATTAAAAAAATGCCTTGTCATTTCAAACACTAAGGCCTCGTTTGCGAGTTCTATTTTTTGAGAGAAAAGAAATTAAAGGAAGAGAAAGTGTGTTTCTTTTCCTTCGTTTGGGAGTTTAAGTGGAAAGAAAGTGACTTTCTCTCGTTTGGGAGTTTCTAAGGAGAGAAAAGAAAGGAAAATTTTAAAAAAACTTTCCCTTCCTTTCTCTCCAAAACTTTCTTTCCAAATCGGAAAGAAATGGAGAGAAGGGAAAGTTTTTTAATGAATTGTTCCTTCTTCCTCCCAAAAAATTATTTTCTCTCCCAAACTCCTTTCTCTTCTCTTCTTTTCTTTTCTCTCCTATTAACTTTCTCTTCTTTTCTTTTCTCTCCTAATAAAATTTTCCTTTCCTTTCTTTTCTTTCCCAAACTCCCAAACGAGGCCTAAACTAAATAAAGAAAAGGGTAATATAATTAGTATAAACGATGTTGAAAATGTAAAAAAATGCAGTTAAAATAGATATCTGTTTCAACAGGTATGAAACGCATATGGTCACATACCTGGTTATATCCGGACGTTTTCTTAGGTGCCCTCCAACTCTCCCCTGCATAAGAATCCTTGTATAAACATGGGAAGGAAGGGGTCTCAGTTGCTTTAACTCAGTTTATATATTGCTTGTGATTGAAAAGTCCTAAACATAGTTAGTGCATTTGGGGGAAAGGAAATGGAAAGAGGAGATTCCAAGAATGCGTGGAGATTGGGAATGAGGAGAAGAATGGATTGGAATTGATGAAGCATTTAGGAGATATAAAAAGTGTTAAAATTCAATTTAATGATGTTTGGAACCCCAAAAATTGCCTCGGCAATCAAAAGAGGGAGGTGAGGTGATCTTTATTACTGTCACGTGTCATCCTTAGAAAATTTCGATTAATAATTTTTATATAGTTATTTAGATTGTCAGATTAACCTTGGTAAGGCATTTGTCGCATTTTGATGCCACCAGGTGTAAAAATCATTAATCATCCTTAGTTGAGTTGTATGGTGAAGAGAATGAGGTTATCTGTAGGTGTTTAGGTAGTCGAGGGGGGTGAATTTTTAGGGATACTACATTAATGAATACCCATTTAAAAAGATGAGAAGATACATTCTGGTGGTTAGATAGAGCCTAAGTAAATGGATTCACCTCTTGCGTTTAAAGCGGAGATAGGGAGTTCGGTGCTACAATTCTTTATCCCTTTCCCTATCTATATTATCCCTTCTCCAATAGTAAATATATCCAAACAAACTATAACTCTTCACATGGCTTCAGTGAGTATAGTTTCTTCCTCTTCACATCCATTCATCCAATTTGAGCAATGAACCATTACATCTTTCCCACTTCCTCATATAACCCCATGGTGTCTTTGAATTTTAGACCTTTCTCTCTCTCTCACGAATCTGAAGAGATTGTCCACTAATGTCGTTGGAATTGAAGCAAACCATAACACAAATGTAATTTTATTTATTTTTTGATTTTCTTTTGTTAGGATGGGTAATTATAATTGCACTCGATAAATGGGCGAATTCCGTCGAATTTGGATGGGTTAAAAATGGACGGGTCAAAAATGGTTCGGGGTATGTTATGGGTCGGATTCAAGCGGTCCTGGGATGGGTCGAATTTGGTTTACCCTTTTTTGTTTCTCTTGTTTTTGGAGTACTAAATTCCAGATTAATCTTCACAACAGTGCTGTAAAAAATAACAGAGCGATAACAGAGGTGATGAAGAGCAGAGAACGGGTGATGCAATTTAGAAGTGAAATGAGAAGGGTTTTGCCCGCAACTGACTCGTTGTTGACCCGCACATAAACCTATTTATTAGGGTATTTAACCCATTTCAACCCGCACAATACATTAAATGAAACCGGATAACTTGTTTCCAGGTGGTTTCTAGGCTAATTTGTCATCTTAAATCCATATTGCCAGACCTAATTGTAATTTAACTCATTTTTGTATTTTCTAGTGGATTGTTTATATGTCTAGAGTAGATGGAGGATTCCCACTGATATTTCATTTAAAATTTAGGAAATTCTATGATTTGCTTAATTACATTTGTTGATTGTTTGAAATCATCAACTTTTCCAACAGAGCATTGAATTTCCTAGAAATTTAGCACAATATCATTGTGCTTTGTTTGAAATGGATTTCCTTTTATCTGTACATGCGAAACTCATGCCAAAACTTATGTCAAAATTTGTAATTTGCACTGTCAACATTTTAATTTAACATACTTTGTCAATTCACAAAACAACTACACAAGGTAATCATGTTGGTGAAAAAGGAAATACATACAACCCTACGCATTACATCGGACATGCTAAGTTGATGAATTTGACTGAATGAAGTAACGCTGCTAATCAAAGGATTTATTTGTATTCAAGGGCTTTTGATAGGAGTGGTGAAATCTTTTCTCAAAGCACAATTTATACAAAAAATCTTACATCCTTCTTCCCAAATAAAACAATGGTAATATTTAGAGTATTTATTTGTGTTGTTGCATTTTCAACAAACTTGGAATATTATTTTTGTGGATGTTTCATCATATTATTAGAAGAAAGTATATTGACACAATCGAAGACGAAATGTGAATTCGGTTAGTCAGTTGCATTACAAAAAAAATCATATTCTTTAAATATCCTTTGGGTTCTTAAAATATAAACACATGGAGCAAATACATACCGCCTTTGGAACCAAGGAGACTTTCACCAATTTTAAATTTCTATGGATTATAATTTTTTGGGTCATTATATTTAACATTTGAACGTAATTTTTGTAAAGGAACGTATCAATCATAAGACTTTATATATTTGTTTAATATTCAATTTCATTTACTTCAAAGAATATTTAATGCGTCAAAATTGAACTAAATACATATATTTTCTCAACCACGCTACAACAACCGAATAGAGGTCATAACTTTAGTCACTCAATGCGTGGCATGCATGCTTGTGTTTTACAGAAAAAACCCTTTTAAATATAATATGTATACAATCCAATACCTGGAAACTTAGCCTCAATATTTAAGTCCACTAAAACTTCCCTGCCATGGAAACCCCATGTGTCTCACAATTTTGGCTCTAGTATCAAACAAAAAATATTAAATCATTTACTAATTTAGTTTATGTGCAATGAAAATACAAAAACAACCCTTATTCTCGCAAAACTCTTCAGAATACCATTGATAAGCTGTCACCTGAATTACTAAAAGAAATCGCATTTAAAGCATCTGCAATGTTTTCCACCATCGATAGAAAGAAAAAATAAAAATAGTAGCAGTTGTGATTGTTTTAACCGTCCCACCAACTATCCAATATAATAGTAATGTACTTAAATATTACAAGAACTATATTTTAACCTCACGCGATGTGCGGCCGAGTTATAAATCATATGTACAATGCATTTTAAAGTTATATATATATTAGTTGTTATCGGATTGATATTTGCTAGAAAAATTATTAAGCCATTTTTGTTGAAAAATTATCACAATTAAAGAAGTCATTTTATCATTTTCCTTTGGGTTCAAAGAGAGATGAGGTGCTATAAAGATACCAAGGCGACGAAAGTAAATTCTCTATATTACTATCTATGTGTCTCTATAAATGAGCAATATTATATTTTTAAGATGGCTAGGTGATTGCTAACTGTCAAAATCCATATACTCTACATTGTTATACATCATCAAAAAACAAAGGAGAAAAAAAAATGTAAAGAAAAAATTAGACAAAAGTTCATGTAGAAAGTAGAGATCTAAAGTCTAAACATAGTGAGTCAAAGAAATATCTAAATTTACCATTTTAAAAACATAAATAAAAAATGAAAAAATTATTACAAAGAGGTGTTTCGGACAATGTAAAAATGCAGAAAATCCATAAATTATTGCAGTTGTGAAAAGCCTCCAAGTGTTGCAAAATAACAGATTTATTTATGAAATACATAAACAGGTAAAAATAGAAATAGAAAAAGGATATATGATTCTACATAATAGCCATTTTATACGACACATTTTAGGTCGCCAATCACAATGTAAATGTGAAACACTGATTGTGGGTACCCGAAATTAAGATGATGGGTCTAGAAGAGTAGCCCAATTCTAGCGGCCCAAAGTCTAGACCCCCCACCTCTTATTTGATTATGATCCAATCTCTTCCCACGTTCCCATTAAGGAAGGTTCTAGGGAGAGATGGAAGACGTGGGGGAGTCCAACTCCCCCACTTATTAAAATGAACATGTATATATTGAACCCTAGGTCTGGGGCAAAGGACAAGTTGCATTCTCTGTAACCACTCCCCGGAGTATATAGAAATAACACTGACTGCACCACCGTGGACGTAGGCACATCTTTGCTGAACCACGTACATCCTTTGTTGTGTGATTGTCATTTTATGTTCCTTATTCTTACTTGGTGATTGTTTTTTTCTTATCTATTTGTGTTGCATAATAATTGTCACCACACTAATAAATCACTTTAATACACAGATATTATAAAATGACACATTTATTTATGAAACACATAAAAGGGAAAAAACATGAATAGAAAAGGGCTAATGTATATAATACCTCAGGCTATTTATGATTCTACATAAAAGCCTTTTGTCAAACACCTAGCTTACACAAATAATTATATATATACACACCATATGATGAAGAAAACTTAGATTATGGATGTATATAATACCTCAGGGTTGAGTGTTTTCCTTCCATCTTGAACTGATAACAGCATAAACTAAGAAAAAACGAACATGCGAAGATATTTTTGGAAAACAAAACTATAGACACTTTTAACAAACTCTTAACAAAACATATCTATAGAGACCTACTCTTCCCGTAATCGCGGTTAAAAATGCAAGAAAATTAAGAGAGTTGGGTATGTGAGTAGCAACATTCGAGGAATATATAAAGAGGCCACATGGCAAAGATATTGATTGGAGACACTATATTTATATTTAGATATTAGATGGCAATAAAAAAGTTTCATTGACAGTGTACCATATTGGCACTACTTATGATAAAAATACTAACGACAGCTTTTTCAACTGTTGGTAAAATAAGTCAATAAAATAATTTTTGGGAAATTTCCTACCAATAATAAAAAATAAATTTAAAAAAAGAGTCGCTAGAAGGTAGTTTGACATTAATTGATATCTGATTTCTAATTTACAGTGCATACTCAATGTAAAACATCATAGTAAGACATCCCAAAAAGGGAGTAGAACGCTTAAACTAGGACAGAGGTAGCACAAACTACGAATCTGAAGAACATATCTTCTGCTATAGTAATATCACAATAGGACATCCATATTTTCCTTGTTATCAAATATACAATATTATAAAATCTCAGGGAAAAAGGGAGGGGGGGTAGATGTAGGTAGGGGCCTTCCTCAAACCCCGTATCAAAAAAATAAAAGTAAAAGGTGTTAGAAATATTAAACTTGCCTGCAATTCTATATTTCTATCGAACAAAAACAATAAATTACTAAGGTATATACAATACTGAATATGCGCCTGAAAGAATAACCTCGTCATTTCTACAAAAATTGAATTCCTCCAAGTGCACAATCCACATAAAATAGTTGATGAAGCATCATATCAAAAAACACAAGCTAAAACTTGATCTGATGATATACAATGCAGGACTTTGCCCACCATTCTACTTATCTAATCTACTCACTGAAGTTCCGTTTCTTAGACATTGCCCCCCGAAATGACTTGTTGCGACAAAATGTTATAAAAAACGTCATTTTGGGATCCAAAAACGAAGAAGTGAAAACTTGTGCTTGCTGGCGCAGGTAATGCACAAACAAATGGGGGCCAAAGTCCAAGTAAACCAAAAATTTTATCACCAATTCTGCAACTGAGAAGTAATACTTTTAACCAACGGGTGGTATTCTGTGTGCACATATCTCTTGGCTTTCTCTGAACCAGGTTGCTCCAGCCACTCATCATATAAACATTTCACAAGGGGATTGTCGAAAGGGTCAGCCACCAAAACCTGACAATCATTGAAAAATAATAATCAATTAGACCACGTGTCAAGTAACTAATTTTTTTTTTCAGATCAATAAACTCAACACTACAGTTAAGCGTACTTGCTGGAAGTGTCGGAGCTATGGTGTATAGAGGTGCCCCACCCAGAAATTCAAAGAAATATTATAAAACTTTAGGCTAAATCTGCAATACTTAAAACATGGGACATTTATTCACTGGGTCCACTAGTTCTTCATATTTACTCATTGGGGTACTTTAGTCTTCGTATATACTCATTGGAGTCCATTTTCACTTTTAGCGACGGTTTATAAAAATTTTAGCAACAAGTTTTTTTTCAAGAAACCGTCATTAAATGTGAAAATGAACCCCAATGAGTAAATACGAAAATTAGTGCACCCCAATGAGTAAATATGAACTAGTGGACTATCCCTAAAAAAATATGAGGTGAGGGTAAAAAATATAAAAAGAGAAAAGTTATAAACCACATATTCTCTAAGCAACTCTCACTCATTTTAAACTTCCTGCTCTTTTCTACCAAACCAAAGCAACAAACAAACACCAAAACTCTCTCCGAAACCTAAAAACTCTCTGCCTCATTTCCACGTTGCTCCTCGTTGGCTCACTCTTAGACCTGACAAAATGAGGCACGACACGATAACTCAACGCGAACCGACACGAAGTTATACGTTAATGGGTGGACCATCAATGGTTTTGGGTCATATCAGTGCGAACACGATAAGACACGATAGTTAACAGGTCGGATTAGTGTTGACTCCCTTCATCCGTTAATACTCGATAAGACCTATTAAGACCCGTTAATTTAAGGAAATAGGTTGTATTGTTGTGACTTATAAAGAGTTTATACACTACAGGAAAAAATGATTTGTATGACGCTTTTAAAAAATGACGTTATGACATTTATTAAGAAAATATCATTAAAAGTGTAGTATTACTACTTTTTTGATAGATTTATAAAAAAAAGTTCAATTTATAGTTACTAATATAACTTTATATGAAACTTTTAAAATAAAAATCATATTTAATTTGACTTATTATGACATTTTTTGGGAATATTTATGTATACCAATATTTTTATGACGTTTTAATTTCCTCCAAAAAAATATTTAAGCGCGTTCTCTTCCCGTACTCAAAATTTCCGCACTCTTTTTTGCGCTCCATTACGAAATCGAAACCCTCCTTTCTCTCTCACCCCCTCTCTCTCTCTTTAAGCCATCCCTCTCAATCGCACTCAGCCCTTCCCTCCCACTCAACCAACTGACTTTGTTCATTTTTTGTTCACTTTTAAGAGCTATTTGTCGCCGCCAAGGGAATGTACGCGGGCCAATTTTTTGTCCTTCCTCTCAGATCAATCCCTGATGGGGCTGTTGTTTGCAACGTTGAACACCATGTCGATGATCGTAGCTAGGGCTTCTAGTGACTACGCTATTTATTAGTCACAACCCAGACAATGAAACCTCTAGGTATTACAACTAATATCAACTTTTTTCTTTACATGCTTTCATTTTCCATATGCTTTTAAATAAAATATTATTATCTCCGGGGTAAACTCAAAACCCCCTTTAAATATGGCAATAATTAATCAATTTCAATAATTTACCACAAAGATTGTGATCTCTGAATGAGTAGCTTTCAATAATAGATGTTTGCTACTGTTGGATTAATAGATGATTGTATAATTCCATTGAAATTAGAATATGGAACTATGAATTACGAATGTTTTTATTTATGGTGGTGGTGGTATGAAAATTGTATAGTTACATTGAAATTTTTATCAAGATCCGTAACTCATCCACGTTTTGCTCATTTTTTAGGCGCGTTCTCTTCCCTCTCACTCTAAATTTTCACGAGTTTGGCTCCAATACTTTTGTTGAGATTTTTAAGTATTTACTTTCCATTCAACTTGCCTTCTATGTCTTTGTTCCGTGCTTCTTAATTGTTATTCGCTTTGATCTTAGGATCCATAACTTCATCATCGTCAAGTTAGTATCTAGAACCCGAACATTCATAATGACATTGTGGAACAATGACATTGTAGAACTATTTGCTTCAAGATGGTACATGTTTATACAATTTTTTGCCTTGATGCCGAGTAATATATCTTGGATAAATATCAATTAAGGATTGCACAGTGGAGTTCAAAACTTCAAATAAATCTTCATTGCATTTATATCCATCCATCTAAAAAAATCGCGGAACGAGTTTATTGCCAAGTTTTAAAAGGGGCGGAACTTTGGATTGTCCCGTATAGCCCATCTCTTTTGAATCTTCAATCAATTTCTTTTTAATATTAAGTAGTTTATGCTTGATGATAGATTGCATTATTTCGCTAAGCTACTTTTCAACCATTGATGAGTTGTCGGATCTCATAAAACAGATATAGCCATATATGAGATTGAGTTCCAGTAGAGGTATCTGGGAGTGCTAGTAAACAAAAACAAAACTCAACTCAATTAACAAACTCAAGCAATACCTATAGGTCTAAGGCCATCTAAGGACTCATAGCACAAAAGCCCACACTCAAAAACCCTCACAACCACACTCCCCACTCCACCGACAAGACCCTCCACTCTCTTGGTTCCTAGTCATGTCCATTAATTGGGCGTTAACGTTTGTCCGAAGGACACAGATTAAAATTAGCAGTATTTTTGCGTTTGTCTTTTTACAATTTGTTAAATTCCTGTTGCCTGTCAAGGTATTACCCTTGCTAAGATGGTGTTCATAATGTGTGTCCATAGGTCACAAAATATACGTATACATATTGTTATATATTTTTTGGCATGTTCTTATTTATGCAAGTTGTTTCCATGAGTTGTACTGCAGTTTCGAATCATTCGAGGTCCATTCTGCAGCAATGTTGCGGCAACGAATTCTGCCGCCAAAATTTTTTTCAGAATGCCGAAAAGAAGTTGTCTTTTGGCTTTTGGCTTTTGGGTTAAATATCATGTCATGTCGAAAATTTCCACCTTAAATGACAGGCACACCATGAACAACGCCCCTTATCGCATGTGAGGGTTAAATACCATAGACTATTCATAGCCTGATTGGATAAACTAAGTTGGAATGTAGTCACGAACATCTGAAGTCCAGGGATGATCAAACCAATGACAAAAAGTTTGTGGTGGATCAAATAGTCGAGGTCCATTATCGCATGTGAGGGTTAAATACCAGACTATTCATAGCCTGATTGGATAAACTAAGTTGGAATGTAGTCACGAACATCTGAAGCCCAGGGATGATCAAACAAATGACAAAAAGTTTGTGGTGGATCAAATAGTCGAGGTCCATGTGGTCGGAATTAAGGTTGCAAAACCTTAAGATTCGATTAGGTCCACTATATATCGACAAACACTCTAGGTCGACGGATCCCACTTGAGATGAGATGAGATAGGATTATACATATCTTTGGGTAATGTTGGGTATATAAAATAGTATGTACCCTAGGGATCTACTCAAATTAATTAATTCCTTAATTGATTACCAATTCCTATTAAAATCAAATTCTTTTTAGTTGAACCAATTTTTAATTTTATCGGATGCAATTAATTAGGTCAATTTTTACGCGGGCGATTCATAAATAAATGCAAAATCATGATCACAAACAAATCACAAAAATTTAAAGCGGAAACCCTCACGGGAAAAACCACTATCGCCCCAACCTAACAAGTCCACTAGTATTATGAACAATGTTTCAGGACTTACAAAGAGACATATATTTCTTACATATGATAACGATAACCGCTCTAAAGTCACTCCCTTGTGTTCTGACGCTCCATAATTGGACTCAACTTGAATAGTCCTCAGACCTCGGTATATCCACCATCTTGGTGACGATTTGCCCACATATATGTTACGTGCTACTCACCGACATTATTCCTCGTGCTGAAGTATTCAGTTGATTAAGAAAACTAGATGAGAATTGTAAACCGAAAGTTTATTGTATGCATGAAACTGACAAGATCTCATTCTCATTAAAAAAAAAAAAAACTCTCAAAACCTATTCAGGTTTCATAAAAATGGGATTGCTTTATTTGAAATGCGTGTATATGATGTTATTTATACTTTTCTAGCATAAGATACCAACTAAAACATATTTTCTAAAAAAGCCTCCCCTCATTCGAACCAGAGAGCCCTCATTCAAACTAGGTCTTTCACACGAGGGGTGGGTTCTCGTGCGATACTGCTATCTTCCGAGGAGTTAAGTTTACAAAATAGGATGGAATTGTGTTGGCATTTAATTGTTTAAGCATGTCCACTCCTGTAATTATGAGGATGATGGTTTGGTCCACTTTATTTCTAGCTTGACAATTTTGTTTTAGTCTGCTTATTATGTTTCACTTTTGGGCTTCTAAGCTTTGTTTTTAAACATTTTTCCTGCATGGTAATTGATTTTCCCTCGGGGAAGTTTCCTTCTTCAAAGAAATGGCTAGAGCTGTGTTGAGCTATTGTATAATCAGTATGAGTCGTTTTATTACAGAAACAGAGTCTAATATGTGTTGGTTTTCAAGTGATTATTTACTCTTTCCTGTTTAGAATTCAGCTTTGAACCCATTATCAAGGCTTTACTCTTTAGTTTTATCCCTTAATGGCTTCCTAAAAGTTAGACGCAAAGTGATTTATCGTAATTTTGAATCCATTACATTAAATTTTGCATCAGATTCTAGTTCTTGGAGTAGTTGTGGTTATCTACCAAGAAGGTAGATTAGGCAAGTGATTTATCATAATTTTGATTTTTGTGCTGAGTGAAGATTAGAACAAAATGATTCGGTTACTTTTGATATCCTAAAATAACTAGGAGAGTGGTGAAAATTGAGTTTATTTTCCTATATATTCTTATTTTATGTCGACAGTGTTCGCGTTTAAGTGGTCTAAAGGCAATTAGCTGAAAAATTGTCAAATGAAATGGAAACCAAACATCGAACACTAAGTGTTATTGCAAAACTTATGGGTTTTGATGAACCACCACGTCAGCAGTCTGTCTACAATCAACAGAGAGTGCTCTCCGAGAGTTATCTTTGGAAAACTGCTTCTATAGGCTTACGAATGAAACGATCATTTGATAAAGGCCATTCAATGAAGATAAAAATTGAAAAGCAGCAAGAGTTTAACGATATACTTGAAAGTACCGAAGTTATTGAAGAATGATAAACATCATATTCAATCAGATCTCATAACAGTCTTCAAGTCATTTAATCTTCCGAATTATAGATACGGTGATAAATGCAGGAAATTCCAGAAAATTTCGCGAGGGAATGTTTTGAGACCACTTCAGAAACTTGAGAACAATTCTATCTTGGATATATGTGGAGGTTTTAATATTGATTTTTTGCAAAACATGGTGAAATCTCAATTTGAGCTCCAAGATGAAGCGTCTCACTCACATAAACGGATTGTTGCTTTAAAACCGAAGTCAGAAAAGGCTAAAAGCGCTGCAAATTCTTCTTTTTTGTATAGTTCTATACCAATAAATGGGCAATCTTATAATGAAGTGAGAAACAAAGAAATCACAGCGGATGAGATGGAGCCTTCTAGGCACAGTTTTGCAGTGTCTAGGGAACTGGAAAGAATAAGGAAATTGTCGCCCAAATAAAAGATAGCATTCACAGCATTTCTACTGAGGTACTAAAATCAGACGATAGAGTTGATGACACTACTGTACATAAGCCAAAATCTAGGACCAGAAATGAAGCTTTTCACTATGGCATGTGTTTGAGGCCACAAGAAGCTGTCACCAAAAAGTTCAAGAAGCAATACATTTTGGAGAAAGATGGGTCAAAACCTAGAGACCCCAGATTTGGATGTAAGATATCCTCGTTTACTAGTTATATGGATTTAGGGAATAATCAAACCGTGCATGAAACTCAAGTGGACAGGGATGGACTGGAAAATAAACCGAAGAACGAAGATTTATCTGAAATTCCTAAGTTAAGTTGCAATATTCCTTGCTACGATTCGGATTGTAATCAACCGTCACAAGGAACTCAAACGATACAGGATGATCCAACAAAAAATTTCGAGGAAGACAATGCATCTACACCCTCTGAACCAATGGCCTGCAACATGTTTATGAAAGAAGGGCATTCTTGTTCTAATTCTTTGAATGATTGGATTCATGGTTCAAAGTCAAGGCCGATACCGCGACGATACGGCCGAGTTGACTAGGTATCGGTACCCACCGATCCGATTCCGAGTTACGAGTTGAGTTTTCGATTATTGGTGTGAATCGACCCTATATCAGTCATTTATTGGTAGTATCGGTTATAGCGCGGTAGAATCGGCCCATATCGGCGATATCGCAGTTGAATCCGCCCATATCGGCGATATCACGGTGGTATCTACCCATATCGGTGATATATCGGCCGAAATGGTATAAATTACTAAGCATCAATCTCTCTTTCTCAACTTCTAACTCACTCAATTGAGCCTCGATTTTGCATCCATGTTAGGATCAGAACAATCCCTTTCAATTCGGTACAGGTTATATGATATTTCATATTTCGTGCTCGCAAATTGTTTTTTGTTGGTTGAATCTCTCGTTTTTTTTCTTGTAGTGGGGGTTATCTCCCATTTAACATTCTTTTTTAAATTACTTAATTTGTATTAAAATGTATCATTATTCATCTATCCTTAAAGTGTATGATTATTTATATTATATATATCCTTAATTAGTAATAGGTACTATTATAACATTAACGAAGAATATATTACTAAATATATATTGATTTAGACAATGTCATGCATACTAAATGATGATTCAGTATAAACAATTACACAATGTTATGCGTACTAAATGATGATTCAATATAAACAATTACACAATGTTATGCATACTAAATGATGATTTTGTCCTTGTCTAATTGAACCATATTATTATTCTTATTTTTCTAAAATTTTCTATATTTTTTTCAAATTTTTTTGCGTTCTCGAAATAGTGTATAGTTGCGTATCGCCCGAGACCGATTCCAATACCGAGTCAAAAATTAAGTGTCTGAGCCATAGACCGATACCGCGACTTTGAACCATGATTGGATTCTTCTCTACAATACTTATTTGGTAGTATCAAGAACTGTTTGGAACAACTTTCGGCTCCCGGAAGGGATTCAGCCAGGCCCAATGGGCCCCAAGGTCTGCCCGGTGTTTACTTTTAAGTTGTTATCACCCCAACGATGGTGCTATGGTGCCAATTGGGTTGAGATACAATAGTAATTCATTCGCTTGGACCCATCTAGTCTTAATAAGGACCCACCTTTCAAGACCTTGGTATTCCCCATCATACAATTATAAATTCATTGACATAATTTGATGGCTTGTTGGTAACACAGCATTATGTCGTATAATACCTCGTTATTTTTCCCAAAAGATAAGTCTGTTAGAATTTTAGAAAGCATTAACACGGTACAACCTATGTATGCAATATATGCACATGATATGCAAACCAACAAAACAATGTAACACCAGAATTAGTAAATTCTATCTTAGCCCCTACAACATATGCATATGCATATGCATATGCATATGCTGTTGTGATTCATTCTCATATTTTTCGTAGATGAATTTATACGTGAGTCTTAATCGTGTACAACAATAGTAAAAATAGGGGCCTAATGTTTTTTATTTTTTTTTTGAAAAATTATGAATGTTTATTTGGTAAAGAAGAAGAAAAGCCCTTCTTCGAAGGCGAACATGCTAAATACAACTTACAAGCTATAGGAAAATCATTTCCTGGTTTAAACTTTCATTTCTCTGGTGCTGCTGCTATTGTTTGTAAGTGATTATTTTCCTACATTGTCCTGGTTTAAATTTTCATTTCTTTGGTTGTAGTTTCTTTCGGTTCTTGTTGGTTGATAGATGTACTTTGTGATTGAAACTTTTATAATTTGAGTTCAGTATATAATTATGAATGAGTAGTGCTAAATATTTTTTCATGAACTTTGACAGGTTTATATAGAATGGGATGTACATATATATTTGTATGTATGTGTATATTTATATAGAAGTATACACATACTTTGAAGTAATTGAATCGCAAACAATTGATTTAGAAGCTCATCATCCTAACATTAATGCGGTCGTGTAGCTTCGGACACAAGTTTTGTCCTTCATTATTTTATTATGATTTTTATTTGAAATTTACGAATGAGGAAGTGTTGGATAGAAGTAGATATTTATGGACAATTTCTATCTATTATTTTTGTATATAATTTTCAGGTTGAGTTGAATATTAAGCCACATGATGAAGATCTGGGGACAGGTGATCTGAGATATGTCCAGGTGACTAATGTGATTATTATATTGAAAATGCATGTGGATATTTTTTCAGTTATTTGTTAAATTATATGTATATATAGGTAATTTATGTTAATGTAATTGATGATAATGGGTTTCTACATCATTATAATTATGGTAGAGGTCATATATATAACAGTGGTAACTGTCAAGTATGTGTAAAATGTCACAACCCCTGTTGGGTTATCGCCCTTTGGTTTTAATGTTTTTTGGGTTATCGCCCTTTGGTTTTAATGTTTTTTTTGGATTTCACAGTGTCTTTATATAATCTCTCTCAATAAAAAAACTCGAATTAAGAACAGACTGGAAACATGCAATCAATATAGAGTCAAATGATTTGATAGTTTTAAATCCGTGCAATACATCTCCAAGAGCAACAGATCTCCCAGATATCTCTTCACAATAATCTTTCTAAGCCAGAATCTGAAGTGGAAGTCCATAACCAGAATCCTAAAATTGAGGAATTGAAAAGTTTCTCAAAACAATTGCATGAAAGACTGGTGGAGGTTCTTGAAGGTCAATCGGGCAGCAAGGTGGGGCCGAATATGGAATGAATATGGAATGTTACAGGTATTAATTGTACGGAATGAATACAAATATATTCAGTTGTCGAAATCATCTTACAAGGACCGTATCCTAAAGCCGAAATCATCTTCAACCGCACACTACTAACAGATTGATATGTCTTAGTATTTCATCTGTGAATCCCCAGTCCAACATATGCATTATGTGTCACAGTTTATTTTGAGCCCGTTTCCATGTTTTAAAGGTTTTTAACATTTCTCAATAACATCTTCAGAACCCTTGTTCTTGCCTTTTAAGTCTCACTTGTTTATGGATTGAAGGGTGTGTGGTAAACTTCTATATTTGCTTAGCAAAGCCCATAAGGAGCAGGATATAGCATAAAAAGAAGATAAGAGTAAATATTATAAAGAAGCAGCCAAAAGTTTGGTGGATTTAATAGATTGATGTTTTAAGGTACATTGGATTTGGGAAAATGTGACAAAGGAAAGATGGGCTTATCACTTTGACTAAGATTCCTTATTGTGTTTCATTCAAATTTGGAAAAAACTATTTACTGATTGGTTTGCGGTAGTTTAAGAGGTGGGGTGGGTGCGAATCAGTAGCCCTCTGTTTGGTTGCTGCAGAAATAGTAGAAACTAATCAAAACTTATATTTCAAATTACATTATAATGTTCTGATTTTAAGTATGCTTATGTACCTGGCGCAGTTATGTCCATCTTATATTAAGAATGATTTTCAAGTTTGAGCAACAATTATATTGAAAGAATTAAAGTTGGATGTATAGTTATGGTAATCAACACATTGTTTTCCGTTTTAGTCTATTTCATTTATTTTGCTTGCATGTTTTTCGTTTTAGTCTATGTCATTTATTTTGCTTGCACTACAGCTATGTTTCTGTTTTATGTATAGTAGGAACGAGCTTCATATGAAAGAATTGAGGATTCAAGTCAGATGCATAAGGCTCATCCTTCTTGTCTATAAAGTTTATCTTTGTAAGTTTAATTTTCATACAAATTTGACAATGTCACTCCTGTTTTCACCCATTCTTAGTTCCTGTTTGACAAAATGTGCCCTCCACACGTTACCGACACGTTGTGGACATGTTGGGACATGTGATGGTGATTCTACATTATTTATGATTATTCATGTTAAAGTGTATTTGAATTTTGTTTTGTATTGTCCATTTTCTTAATTTCATAATGTATTTTAATGTTAAAATGTATTTTGTTTTGTACTTGAATTTGACCTTTTGTATTTTGACATTGTTGATCAGGTAAAAAGTAAGGGAAAAAAAAAAGATTCCGGTGGCAAAGATGGCGCAATTATTGCATTTGCTAATATGCTTGATAACATATGACGATGGATGCGGTGATTCCGGTGGCTATTTTTGATGATGATCTTAAGACCACCTATACTCCAAAAAATGAATTAATATGGTTTCGTACGATGCAAGAACTAGATGGAGTTTGCATTATCGCATACATGAGGTTAGATTTAAGTTTTACCATGTTTTATTTAATTCATGAATGCATACATGAGGTTAGATGGAGTTTGCATTTTTGCATACATGAATGCCCTTCTAACTCGCGTGCGTTTGGTTTATGTATAGATGCTTATATGACAAATTTGGAAGGAGTTTTGAAGTTATTAGATTAGTAAATCCCCTCTCCATTCGGGACGCGTTTTCTAAAAACATTGGGCATCAATTTATAACAGAAACTCTACAGAAGGTATAAGACAAACAAATATTTGTTATTCTAATCAATACCGAGTAAGTTTGGTAGATATGTAAAAGTTTTTAAGCATAATACATGTGTGTACGTATAATATTCCTAATCCCCAATAATTCTTCATAATATATAGGTATCATTGGGTTTTACTTGTGATCGACTTTATTTCGAACAATGTGTTTTGGACTGATTCTTTACACGGGGAACCGAGCTTGGACATTAAGCTCTAGATAAACACGCAAGTAGTGTCCTAAATAAATTCTTACAATAAAATTATTGATTTCATTTTACATAATTCTTAATATAAATATGTCATGTTTTTTTTAATTGAAGTGGAATTATATCGTTTTTAACAATCAAAGGAAAAAGATCACTACTAAACTGGGAGAATGTTATGGTATTTGTTCGATAAATCAAATTTAATATTTACGTATTCACATTTGACATGAGTATAAACCAACTCCTTTATTTTTAGGGTCCTACACAGCGATGAGAATTGTGTGATTTTTTTGTATTGAAGTTCATGCGAGAGCTCTTGGAAAATTTATCGAAGTCTATAAAAATGAAGTTCACATGTTTTTAAATATTTTTTTACATTCTTTTTTATTTAGATGTGATAAAAGCTAATTGTAATTTTATTTGTCTTGTTTAGATGAAGGAGTTGACTGGAAAGTCGTCATATCAAACTCATGAGATCAATGAACTTCAACATGAGTTCATTGAATTTATTCAGCCTTATATTATATAATTTGAAGCACTTTGTCGAAACAATTTCGCGAAAGCCAAAGGAGGACCGACGCATTTATGCGTGATTTTTGGATGTACAATTTTTTAGATACTTTTTTTTAATGATGTACATAGTGGGTATATCTAGCTATGATACGTGTAGTAGGTCATTATTTTTTTGTTTTTGATAATTAATGTAGATGGTAGGTAAATCTATTTGTGTCCCACAATTTTTCTTATATGGACAAATGGCTTGGTTTGGTTCATTTTAGGTGTACTTGACTTTAATACAAAAAAATTCAAGAGTGTTTTTATGTTATTGTATATTTTGATTTGTGTTTAAATTTATGTCCACTATGACATTAATATTGGTTATTAATTTTTTTTATTATATGTTTAATTTATGACCTTTTATATTAAATCATCATGTGATGAAATTTTTTATATGACCTTTTTAAAAATTTGAAAACTGTTTATCATGACGCTTTTTAAATCAAATATGATATCTTATAGAGTATATTATGACCTTTTTTTAAAGCAGATATGACAGTTTTGAAAAAAAGTCATGATCATTACCTAATGACACTTTTTATGGGTATCAATTATGACACCCAAACTTATGAAGCTTTTTATTAAAAAATAAAGCGTCATAAAATGCGTTTTATGACACTTAAAAAAAGTCATAAAAAGGTTTTTTTCTTGTAGTGATATAATGAGAGAGTTGGTAAAAAAAAAGTCATAAAAAGGTTTTTTTTCTTAATGTTAATTTAATCATGACCATTTTTACTAAATGAGAGAGTTGGTAATGTCAATGAATTATTCGATCTAACTGTGTTAAAAAATGAGCGGATATGTCAATTTGTATACGATTTAAAATAAATCATTATCTTAATGGGTAATAATGGGTGAACACAACACGACACGACACATTAAGATAACGGGTCGGGTTTGAATAAGATTTTTTCACACGAGAAAAAAGTCACCCGTTTAGACACGAACCCGGTAAGACCCAAACACAATAAAAATCGACACGAACACGACTCGACACGATCCATTGACAGCACCGCTAGTAGCTACCGGACTCTCTCTCATCATTCACTCACAAGGCTTTAGTTTAGGTAAATATTTTCTTATTGTTTGTTGTTTTGTTTCAGGGTTTAATATGGTTAGTTTATTTTCTTATAGTTTGGATTAACATAATACGTGCATTTGTGCTATTGTATTAGAGGTGGTTTTATTGTAATACGTGCATTTGTGCTATTGTATTCGAGGTTGTTTTATTATAATTGTCTAGAAGTGCAAATTATTTATTAAATATTTGTAAAAAATCTAAAAGTAATCCTAAAAAATTTCAGCTCAAGGGCTCCCGCCACCGAACCCCCGAACTTTGTCAATGATTTGTACAAAGTAGTGCCCCACCCAAAAATTTTCCCGACTCCGCCATTGCTTGCTGGCACCAGATATTCACTAGCCTTTGACGGCCCAAAATGGCTAAGTTTAGGCATTTCATCCCATATGAAAAGAACTGTTTGCATCAGATCATATGTATCTTTTTTTTTTTATTTGGTGCCTTCAGTTATTAAAGAGTTCACACAAATATAACCACCCATGTTTGAACGGTTATAGGACTTGAGACAACATAATAAGAGGAAAAGAAAAATGGGATTAGTGTCCACAAAAAAGGCTCAAATGGGACTAAACCCTAAAAGATTATAAAATATGTATGCTATGTTTTAATGCATATAAAGTATGGAAATTGTGTCCCCAAAATTATAGATGTACCCAAACTTTAACCCTCGTATTAATAAGCACGAGAATTCATGAAATTTGTCACTACCAATGTCAATACCACAACCTAGAGAAATCCACAATCCAAAAAGAGGCCGAAATTCTTACATTATCCATGTATGTGGTCTCTAACGATTGGATCAAGTCTTTGGCAGATTGCCCTGGCGCTGGCTTAATTTGACCTCCACCATTCAAACACCCTGTCAAGTGTCAACCAAAAGCAAGGCAAAATGCATGCACAATTAAAAGCGTGACACATAAAATAGCAGGTAGAAGTTCTGTATACAGCAATTGTTTCCAATGTAAAAGGAAGTAAACTGAAAATCAAGTGTGTGTGTGTGTGTGTGTATATCTATATCTATATGTATATATATGTATATATGTATGTATACCTGAAGGGCATGCCATGACCTCCAAAAAGTGGTAGTCACATTTTCCAATTTTGATTTTCCTCACAATATTTTGCAGGTTTCGGAAGCCATAACATAGCGCAAACTTCAATACAATTTCACCTTCTACCTGCATTGTGAAAATATGATATGGTAACTTAGACGTGTGCGTGAGTCTTTACATGCAATACACACATTTTTCTATATCTGCACGTGGATGCATACATATGTCCCCTAGGGCCTGAGTCTTCATATTTTCAATTTTATTGGCTATGTTTCCTCTTTTACCCCTTGGCATATAAAAGAACCTCTGTCTTTTAATTTATCATTATTAATAGATTTTAGAAGTAAACAATGAGAGTGTTTAAATGGACCGTAGACTTTAAGGTAAACTACTATTATTCCAGTATGTATTTCAAATTTCAATGACTATCTTGCCAATCCATCTTTTCTCTAAATCAGCCATTTTTCAATTTCAAAACTGATTGGGAAAACTTTTAAGGGAGACGCATCTACGCCTTCAGTTTTGGGACGTAGCCTGGTCAGAGTATTTGCTGAAGCAGATCTTATCAAGACTGCGAATAAAATTTTGGATAGGTTGCTGAATGAAAGAATTTTGGAAACAAATCAACTATGAGAATATTTCTGGCGTAAATCGGAGTAGACATGCAAAATATATGAAGAAAAGCTCACAAATCCCTTGAAGGAAAAATATTTATCATTATCATTCAATATTCCCAAAAAGGGACACTTACATCAAAAAAAATATATATATATATACCCCTAGGGATTAGACAACACTGATAAAAGGCAAGGGGCACACTAACATAGACTAACATAGAATATTCCCCCTTTACACCTACACTAACATGGGAATGAAGGTGAGGGGCCCACTAATAGAGCAAATTAAAGATATTACGATTTATTTACTTATGGATTTACGTCATACAGTTAGCACCGTATTAGACAACGTCATGAGGAACAAGACCGTGAAGTTCGCAATCACACCATAGAGAGAAAAAAGGTAGTTTATACCTTTTTGTAAAGAGGGAGGAAATAATGCCAAACTCTGGATGAATAATTGAAGTGATCCATTGAGGTCAGAAATTTTGAATGGTTTTCATTTCTTTTAGAGTTATGTATTCTGTCTAGTCGGTTGTAATTCAAAAATGTTGACTTCATCTACATTTTCTTGTTAATCTTTCTTTTCTCTTACTCATCCTTTATGCTTCTTCCTCCTCCTTGTCTTCATCTTTTGTCCTGAACTGTCTTTTTCCCTTTACAAATTTGGGTTTTCTCTGCTGTTGTGGTTGACAGTGGATTGTGTGGCAGTTAGAATTGAGTTTAAAATATTTGAGATCAAAGTCTTGCGCGCAAGAATAGAAAATGTGCCCATATCTGAAGTGAGGAGCAAGGTTTGTTTTTCACGTCTCATTTCTATAGAATATATGAAATGGCCATAACTTGGGAATAGCCTCAGGGTCAAATTTAGATATCAGCCTCTTCAGAAATAGATAAAGGGTTGACTGCACTATAAGGGTGGAAATGCATAAGAAAAAAAAATCGTCTTGTGTGGAAATCCACAAAAATATTAGAACAGCCCATAACATATGGTTCAGAAGGAATCAAGCAGACAAGGCTAGATTCAATTGGGCTATAGAGACATGCTCGAAAGGGAAGGAGACATTCTCCTAATATTAATTCTTTTAAAGATGGAAAGACTAAATGGGACAAAGCTCTTTGTGTTCACAATGGAAAGAGCTGGAGATTGGGTGGCTATTGCTGGCTTACCGTATGACTTGTGGAAGTAAAACATTTTGTAAGACTTCACTGCTCCACAAAAGCCTTCCTCAATTTGTCCATGGCAAAGACTTTTGTTAAGGGGATTTTTTCCTTTTTAATCAGAAACGAAACCTTTATTGGTAACAGAAATATACGTGACAAACGCTTGACCAATGTGGACCAGCAGTTCACAAACAACAGAAACAGCAAAGCATAAAGAAGGAGAAGCATGAACAATAAATATCCACAAACCCGAAAAGATTGCCGCCTTAAATTACATAATAGCATTTTCCAGCCCACGATAATAAAGGAAAAGGGAGATTTCTTGAAAGGTTTAGAATACGCAGCCCATAGTGAAGCCGTAAATTCAATTCTTTTCCAAATCCATTCCTTGTCTTCCGTTTTGTCTTCAAAAATTCTACTATTCTGCTCCAACCAAATGTGCCAAAAAAACGCAAAAACTGCTCCAAGACTATCAAACTTCGATGAGATCTCAATTGGTTTTTGCCCCAAACAAGTTTAGTTCCCAACATATTTTATCCCAGAAGAAGGCAGCAAAAGGATAATGAAGGAAGCTGTGGTCAATGTACTCGTTACTATTTTTACGAAGGCGACACAAATACGTGAAAAGGTACTTAAAAGGCCTCCTCATTTGCAACATATTGCAAGTGTTTATCCTTTCATGAGCCACCAATTAAGCAAAAAAAACGAACTTTGGACGGGATTCCAGCTGCCAAAATCAAATTAGAAGGTGTAAACGAAGGAAAAGATGCATCATCACAAAGAAAATTGAAAAAGGAATTACAAGAGAAGCTTTGATTATCCAAAACCCGCTTTCTCTTATCTCCCACCCCTGCATGAAGATGTACGCCCTCAAAAATTCCGGCTAATGAAGTGAACTCGGCAATTTCTTGATCATATAGATTTCTAAGGAAAGAGAAATTCGAAGAAACCAACGAGCTAGAATCCAAGGATGTCCCAGCCCCTGCTTCCAATGACACCCCCTTTAGGAAAGACTCGATGTATGGAATATGAAGACCCAAGGGCTTCTAAAAGAACCTACCCTTTTGGAGTCCCACCTATACAATTCAACCCATCAAGTCGAGTGTAGGAAACTTAAATTTAAGCTGGCACGGAATCCTTTCAACGTCTAATCGGCAAAGCAACTAGCAGAGGATAGTCTTTTCACAAGTAAGAAGAGACGAAGAGGAAAAGTCATTTCTAGAGGATGATTCCTGTACTAGAATGTCAGGTGAGGCTGATGGCATGGAGAGCTGTGTTCCACGTGGCAAACTGAAATACAGCATCAAGAGAGAAGAGGCCTATAAGGGTGGCAACTTTATGGGAAATCTCAATCGCCGGTAGGCTGCAGTGAGAAGTGAAAAGAGGGTTCATGAAGTAACTAGTCTGGTGGAGATTAATGAGATATATAGGTCTTCAAGAAAATACCTTGGTGAACAGGATATTAATTCAGTAAGTTGTGGCACTATAACTAACCAACCCAACTTTATTTCTATAAACGAAGGAACCCACTATAATTATAATAGCCAAATATCTCTGGTGGATAAAACAATGTCTGGGGATGTGAACAGGTGGGTAGATTCAAGGCTAAGCCCAAATACCAGCAAGGGCTCAAAATTTTTGAAGACCCAAATCGATTCTAAGGAAGGTCATGGTGCAAAAGACAAGGACCCGATCCTTTCGCTCTGCTTTGGCGAAGAATCAGATAATATTGAACTAGGAGGTAGTGACGCAACGGGGCATGCAGATTCCTGTTGAGGAGAGAGATCACAAGGGTGGAGATGCAATTTCCCGAATCTCTGTTCCCAGTTAGAAATGGCATGTGAAGCTGTGAAGCTTAATATTGCGGAGGAGCTTGAACCTTGGGAGAAAGGCTTCAGACTGTATTACAGCAGGAAAAGTAAGGGTATGACTGCAAGAGACGATGACCTTTTGGGAGAATTCTTCTCCTGAGAAGAAGATAATTTTAGTGTGAATTTAGAGGATTTTGATGTCTCAAAAACAACGAAACCACAGATGAGGACATGGAGGTGGAAGAATCCAGCCACTTCCAGGTGGAGACTCTCTCAGCCACTTCTTACAGGTGGAGACTCTCTCAGCCACTTCCATGTCATTTCCCTTACCTGATGAGGCCATAAATGAAAGCTTCCCTTAATCTTCTTTAGAAGGTAATTCCGAATTTAAATATTGTAGTATTCCTTGGGTTTCTATGTCAAAAGATCTAGTTGTGTCCTGTTTCATACGAGGGAGACTCTTCTGAGGACCCATTTTCAATTTTCCGGATTTGGGGAGGATAATACAAATGTCCAAAGGAGGTTAATGTGGTTCTAAGGAATCGGCTCTTATACCTGTCTCGGGGTTGAATTCGGTCTCTATTGTTTTTATATTTAAAACTTCACTGCTGCACCTTAAAGATTCTCCTGATGGGAACTCATTCCATATAAAGGAAGTAGACTAGGATTTTTCAAATATAATTTGGACCATTGAACGAAAAAATTCCCCGGAAATTGTTTTTCTTCTCAAAATGAAAAAGGAGAAGATTGATACAAAACTGGTTCTTTCTTTCCTGGTGGGGCGTGTGCAGGGGTGGTGGAATTTAATGATTGGGTCCTTTACCTTCCATTGAGAATCCGGGGGGGAACTTTTCTGGTTTGGGATACTAGTTCCTCCATCAAGGTGGTAAAGTGGCTTGTGTGATACTTTTCTGTCCATTATAATTAAACCACACTAAGGGGATCCGTGGTGGTTCTCCGGAGTTTATGCTCCATGTAGGTCTAGGGAGAGGAAGGAGTTTGGGGAAAATCTGGCAGGGTTGTATGCCATTGTGGTCCTAATTAGTGGGCAGGTGGAAACTGTATGGTAAGGTTGGGTCGTGAAAAGTCTTGGGAGTTTCACGTCACACACAGCATGAATGAATGACTCCTTTATGAACAAAACAGAAGCATGAAAAAATTTGACTCCTTAATTAACAAAACCGAATTGGGGATATTGGGTTGAGTGTGGGAGTTTTACTTGGTATAACAAAAGAGAGTTGGCCGTTTACCATTGGATAGTTTTTTATTTTTTGAGGGGTTGGTCAAGCCTAGACAAGATTTGCATCTGACCATATTCCTTTCAAACTTCTTTTTCTTAATTGAAGGTTGCTCACGAGGGATCATTATATTGGAGAAGAGAAAAAAGAGGTTTAAACTAGCACTCCCGAAGCTTACAAGCATGTTCCTTTCTTCAACTTCTTCCCTAACTTATTTTTCCCCAACACAAGGCAACTTATAATCATGGTGAGTTGAATGTTGGAATTCTCCTCTTAATTGGATCTCGCTTGAGTCTTGAAAATACATATTGGCATTCTGGATATACATTTTTTAATTCCAGCAAAGGACACCTTTCTGGCCTGACTAAATCCCTCTTCAAACATTAAAATTTTTCAGTCGCAATCTTTTTTGATTAATTGCGTCCTAATTCCGTTGATCTTCCATACTGCTTTTGGGACTCCTTTTTGTTTAACTGACTCAAAGTAGGAACCCAATAAAAAGTGGTTCTTGGATTAATGAACGGTTGTCTGGTATTATAGGACTAGCAAGCTTCTATAGCGAGCACATTGCTCCCGACTCCCAAGCTAACCGTAGATTGGGCTTTATGGGTGTCGAGTATTTTTTACCATCAGCTAAATCCGCCCAATTAAATTTATTAGTTTGGGCCATTAAAGGTGGTGGGACAAGACTTGAGAAATTTAATAAGGTTGAAATTTGGAACTATGGGACTAAAGCCCACTTTGCTTTAAAGCAAGTGCCTGCCGCAAATGATATTCCACTGCTAGCTCACCATTTGTAGCTGGAATGGACCTATCAAGCTGGATATCTATACGTGAACGAGTTCCCTGCGATAGCCGAAAAGCAGATCAAGAGCAGACACCGGAGTTGTCTCTTATCAGTCTAAACAGTTACCTCGTTGGTCTCAATCAACAATCCACCTTTTTCTCCACACTGATTCAAAATTATGTTCCCTTGGTTTTCATGTTCACAGTTTTATCACAACTAACTTCTACAATTTTTTCACCAATTAAGGAAACAGTTCCACCTTCTATATCATCTCCAAAATTTCAAATCTATTACTAACATGTGTTGGAGAGTTTGTCACTCAGTCAATAACCCCGTGATTTTGGGGATCGGAGCGGGAAACATGTTTACTCAGTGAAGAATTTGGATCAAACCCTACTAGAGGTCAACTGTGTAGAGTTCTTGTTCCTTTTAATACCAATACATTCTTGCAAAGCCTTTTTATCCTGCTCATAAGTATCCAAACATTTATGAACCTCCACAATCATATTATCACACAACGGTACTGGACGCCCCACAGAACCAAAATAATCACAGAAAGGGGGAGGGTGCTCAATACAATTTTTTATAGGATATCTGAGTGCTTCCCTTTCTACTGTTAATAAATTTAGGAAGAGGGTAAGCAAAATCTACCTCTATCAAAACACGAGCATACAAGCCATATTTCGCTCAGTGGTAGCAACCGGGGATGCCAATATTCATCTGGAAGACCTAAGAATCTACCCCCCACCCCACCCCAAACAACATTGACAATGGAAGAGAAAAAGTTTCTAGGCTTGTATTCTAGATACTAAGAGGTTGAAATACCAACCTGAATACGAGAAGGACCACGCATCTAAAACCTTTTTCATGTCATAGGCAGATTCAAATGAAGACTATAAAAAACTTTTACATTTGGGCATCAATCTCCATTGGTTGTTGAGTGCTTCATGAGTCAGCCAACATCACAAAGACTCCTAAATCAAGCGCTTTTGTCTTTGGAAAGGATGAGCCTTTCTATCAGCTTTGATTTGCATGCATCTGATTCCTTCTAAACATCTTCACATAACTTGATAATGGTGAATCAACTCTATGAACAAGCTCAGGTAGATGAGAAAAGGTAGAGATGACTTCTAGAGATTTAAGAATGTTGAGAAAGATGAGTTTTGAGTTCTAGATGAACCTGTAAACTTATGAAGTAACCAAACCCTAGATTATTTTTATGAGAGATTAAGGTATAAACGAGGAAGAAGAGAGAAGAGAAGAGAGAGATGAGAGAAATCTGATACGGGAAGAGCGGAGAGAGAATAAAATGAATTAGGTCATCTATTCTCCCATCTCATTCTATTTATAACATAAAGTTTCAGTAATTACACATAGGTACCCTACAGAATAAAAGTAACATAAGTAAGTTTCCAAATAAGCCCATGACAACACTCCCCCTCAACTGGTGCAAAGATATCTATAATGCCCAGCTTGACATATGGTGCAAAGTAGTCTTGTTCAACACGCTTAGTTAACACATTAGCCACTTGCTTGTTCACCTGTGTTGACATATGGAGTACAAATCACTCCAAGACGAAACTTTTTCTTAATGAAATGTCGATCAACTTCCACATGCTTTGTTCTATCATGTTGAGCAGGATTGTGCGCAATCAACACGCTTAGTTAACACATTAGCCACTTGCTTGTTCACCTGTGTTGACATATGGAGTACAAATCACTCCAAGACGAAACTTTTTCTTAATGAAATGTCGATCAACTTCCACATGCTTTGTTCTATCATGTTGAACAGGATTGTGCGCAATACCAGTGGCAGCTTTTTTGTCACAATACAAATTCATTGGTTCACAAATGGGGGTAACCAAACTCGGATAACATAGCACGTAGCCACAACAACTCACAAAATGTGTCATGGATCGCAATTCAGCCTTTGCACTAGATCTCGCTACTACATCTTGTTCATTACTACGCCAAGAAACAAGATTATCCCCAACAAATGTACAATAGCCAGAAGTGGATCTTCGGTCTGTCACGGACCCTGCCCAATCTGCATCTGTATATACTTCAACCCGTAAGTGGCCATGGCAACCAAACAATATCCCTTTACCAAAAGAACCCTTGAGGTAACGGAGAATGTGATTCGCTGCCTCAAGGTGAGACATGCGCGGAGCAGGCATAAATTGACTAATCACGCTTACAGCATAAGCAATATTTGTATGCGTAAGAGAAAGATATATTAATCTCCCAACCATGCGCTGGAATCTCTCCGCGTCATCTAACAAGTCACCATCCATATCATTGAACCTATGATTTTGCCAAATAGGAGTATCAGCAGGCCTAGCTCCAATTTTTTCAGTTTCAATAATATCTAACACATACTTCCGTTGTGAAATGAACACTATTTTCTTGGATCTACACATTTCTATGCAAAGAAAGTATCTCAGTAATCCAAAGTCTTTAACCTCGAACTTTATCCCTAAATAGATCTCTTCTGGATCATCTTAAGCATCTCTTTTGGATCATCTCCAGTAATAACAATATCATCAACATAAACAATGAGGACAGTGGTGCGATCCTGATACCTCTTAATAGAGTATAGTCCGTCTGACTCTGTGTGTACCCTACCCTTTTTACACCGGTGTTAAATCTCTGAAACCATGCATGTGGCGACTGTTTCAACCCATTCAATGACTTATTCAGTTTGCACATAAATCATGATCATCACCAAGCTTGAATCCATGAGGTATCATCATGTACACGTATTCCTCCAAATCAACCATGAAGGAAGGCATTCTTTACATCCAACTTATGTAAAGGCCAGGATAAATTTGCTGCCAATGATATAAGAACTCGTACGAAATTCATCTTCGCAACTGGAGCAAAGGTCTCATTATAATCAATCTCATATATATCTGAGTGAAGCCCTTTGCAACTAATCGGGCTTTATACCTTTCAATTTGTCTATCAGTCTAGTATTTTATTATATAAACCCACTTGCAGCCTACTACTTTCTTACCTTTAGGTAATGGAATAATATCCCATGACCTATTTTTATCAAGGGCCTCCATTTTCTCAATCATAGCTTTCTTCCAATGAGTTTGTTTCAGATCATCTGAAAGGTTAGAAGGAACAGAAACAAACGATACAAAGGAAACGATATGTAGGAGATACAACAGAGTGAGATATAGGATGTTTTGTACAATGACGAACACCCTTACGTAGGGCAATATAAATACTAATATCAATGTCAACCGAGGGATAACCTAAATCACGAGAGACTTCTTGGTTATGGGGTGAGACAGTAGTTTGTTTTGCTTTTCTTGTATACACAAGAATGTCCCTTTATTTCTATTGCAATTCATTAGTTTTTGTAGCAGCGGACTTAGACATAAACTCGTCCCACGTAAAAATAGGCAATGGAAGAGGCCATTCAACTCTAGAGAAGGACGGGGATGGATTATCTACACAAAGTGGAGTCTCCCCTCTGGAGAATCCCGAGCATCGAAAAAAAGGGAACAATCTCAAATAATGTCACATCCATTTATACAAAGCGACGACGAGTGATAGGGTTATAACAACGATACCCTTTTATCTAAGAAGACATACTGAATTGTTTTATTTTCTCTGTCTGGTGATGAATATGAACATAGGAGGCACAACCAAATACTGTGGGAGGAAAGATAAATAATGAAAAATTATTATGCAGGACAGATACAGGAGTTCTATATCCTAAAATCTTAGAAGGCATGCGATTGATAAGATATGTAGCAGTTAGGGTGGCATCAACCCAATAGGTTTGGGTACTCCCATAGCTATGATAAGATATGTAGCAGTTGAGGAGGCATCAGCCCAATAAGGTTTAGGTACTCCCATAGCTATGAGAAGATAACGACACACTTATGTAATATGACGATGTTTTCGTTCAGCTATACCATTTTGTTGTGGTGTATCAACACGCGAGGTTTAATGGACAATCCCATTATCTGTGATAAAAGAGGTAAGGCCACCATACATAAACTCCCCTCCATTATCAGATCGAAGAATTTTGAGAGAGCAATCAAACCGAGTACACACCATTTTGTGAAAGTTTTTGAAAATATAGTGCACTTCACTTTTATTTTTCAGGAAATAAAACCAAATATAAGGACTAAAATCATCAACAAACACCAAATAATATCAAAAACCAAGTAAAGTAGTTATAGATTTGGACCCCAAACATCATAATGAAAAAGTCATAAAGGAGCAGTAGTTGTATTAAAACTGATTGGACAAGGAACACGACATTGTTTTGCAAAGACACAAGGTTCACAATTTAATTCAAAAGGTTCAACAGAAGCAAATTCAGGCAGCATACGCTCCAAAATAACAATAAGAATATGACCTAGCCTATTATGGCATCGCATTAACAGATTTTTATTCACATTACTAGCCCTAATACTACGTTGATTTGCAACGCGAAAAGAAAGAGGCTTGACATCCAACAAGTACAAGCCATTGTCTTCCCGTCCACTGCCAATCGTCTCCCTCGTGTCCAAATCCTGAAACACTGCAATACCCCGTATTTTTAGAATAAACTGTAAGGATATTTTTCTCATGTCCGTTTTACATTGCGTATGTCGTATACCGTTACAACCGTGAAAGGAATGTTCAAGATCATACATGCAACAAGATGGATCCGAATATTGATGTTCTTCAACAACAAAGCCTCGACAAGTTTGATTTTGGTAAGGTTGTGTTTTAAGTCCCTTAATAATTTATCTAAGTGTTGGAATATTTTTCTAAAACTGTTTTTAACAAACAGGGGCGTTTTATTGAGTCAAAAGAAATTTTTCCAAGTCTGTAGGCGGAGTTTTGGTAAAATTGATTTTGACGTTTTGGTCGTTCAAACGACATATTAACGTCATTCAAGCGACATTGCCTTGTCGTTCAAACGACATGTCGGGTCGTTAAAACGGCATTGGCAAGTCGTTCAAACGACATAGTGATCTCGTTCGAATGACGTCGCCGACTCAATTTTTTTATAAATACCTGTACTTGAGAGACCTGAGATTTTATCATCTACGAAAACTGCAAACAGCAGACTTTGAGTCTTCTCCTTTTAGGGCTTTTAAAGATTGTTTTCAATTCACAAATCATCCCAATTGCTTACATGAATTGTTTTGGAACCCAAAAACACAATTTTGTTAATATTCATATTTGTGGAGTGTTATCTCTACTGTTGATTGGGTAGTTCCTGCGGTGCTACTTGCTGGCAACGACTGCGGTTATTGGGAGTACTTGCGACTACGGGTAGTCTTTGCTGAAGTATGGAGCTGCGGTTCTTGTGGATTCACTGAGGTGGATTCATTGCTGATTTAGGTTGCGGTCTATGAGGATTTGCTGAGGTAGATTCTTTGCAGATTTCATTGTAATTGTATAAGTTGCGATTTACGACTATTATAATGAAATAAAGGTTTTGCCCTTAGGGGATTTTTTCCTGAAATCTATGTTTTACCCTGCATGCTTTATTTAATACGTTGAATCACTTAGATGCATGTTTTAGGTTAAACAAGATAAAATTGGGTTTAAGAAAATTGGTTCTCATATTTTGTGAATAATAAAATTGTGAAACTTTGATAAAAGTTATCTTTAACTGAAGCACACACAAAAGGGCCTTTGCAATTATTTTTTGCACTCTCATAAACATAAAATTTGAAGGAAATAAATTAAATCGGTTAATTTAATTAATTAAATTGTGAATAAATTAATTAATTATTATTTCATGTTATGTGAGATTAACTTCGCATGTTAAATAATTTCGAATAGAAAATAATTGCATGTGTATCGAATAATGATATATGATGCGTGACACAATTAAAAAATATACTTGTTGAATAAAAATATTTGGGACGCGTTTTGGGATGCTTTATAGGCTCGTTCAGATGTCTTAGACCCTTAGAAATGATCTTGGGGTATATATATGAGTTGAGTTGTGTATTTGCGCTGTTTTGGGGGTCCAAAATTAAGGCCTAAGGTCCAACTCAGGATTTGTGTTTAAGTCATATTAATTAGGAGATTAAGAAACTCCTTGTCATTTATCCAAGAACCTAATTGTGACTTTGGGAAGAGAGAGGCAAGAACCCTAGTTGTGAAATTGGGAGAGGAAGGATTCAAGAAGAAATTCAAGGAAACCGTCAATAAATCATCCAAGAACTCAGGCAAGAATTCTCTTGCTAATTTTATTTAGTCCAAAATACTTTCTTAATTCATCGTGTCTCGTATCCCGTGTAGAAATTCTGAAAATTTAGGAATTTGTGATGATTTGATGATAACATTAAACTATGTTCATAAAGGGTTCGATTATGATAATATAATAGAAATCTAGAATTTAGGACGGTAGATAATAAGGGTTTAAAATGATAGAAAATCATGTTCTAGGACCCTTGTTATGATTATTATGATGATTCACATGTAGAGATTATATCCATGATTAACCCTTGTATGTGGTGGAAGTTGAAGGGATTTATGAACACAAATCTGAAATTGCATGAACACATATATAGGTCTAATTTCTGTGATTTGGGACTTGAACCGGGTTTTAAAATACGTAATAAATGATCCTAAGAGGGCAAACAAAGTCATGGGGAATGGAATTGATAATTATATTAAGGTCTAAGACATTGGAATCATGTTCGGTTGGAAGATTTGGATTCCCGTTCTTGAGGAAAATTCTGGGGAAAGGGGGTTGCCGACCAAGGGCGAACCGATACGCTCCCTGGGCCGAACCGGTTTGGCCACTGGGGAGACTGGATGTGGATCCCATGGTTGTATCCGAGGGAATTTTTGGTGCTCATACGAGTTAGTTTGGACCGTGTACGGATAACAGTGGAATTTATTAAAAATGGAATGGTGATGTTACAAATAAAAGTGGAAGTTAAATTAACTTGATGGTTAATTGTATTTTATAAAGAAAATAAAATCAATAATTTACGTGATGGTAAATTATTAACTAAGGATAATTATAGAAAATCCTTACGGGGCAGCTAGGGGTAAATATTAGAGTAATTACCTTTACATATTGTAATATGTAATCATATTTTTGTGTGGACATACTTATGTTCGTGGACTGTCCTATCGTCGGGGTACACGCGTTCGGGACCGTAACACACATCGGCATAGGTGAGTTAGGCGTAGTGTAGGTCATATCTTAGGTACTACTTAGCAGCTTTAATTTATGAGAGATGAGTGTTGATGCAGGGATCCATGTGTCACCGCTAGGTATGGGCCGTGAAATGGTGTACTGCGTAAGTACCGCACAAATTGTATATGCATTGTGTTGTCCGATTGGAATAGGAGACTCCTACCGATAGAGCACGAACGGGACACTATTGGTAGATGCCTTAGTGTCGCATATATAAGGACATATATATAATTAATGAAAATGAATTGAAAAATTTTCTAAGTCTAATGATTTAAACTATAAAACACAGACCCAATATTACGTAGTATGTATGATGTTTGATGTCATCATTTTACGGGTATTATGTCTGGGTAATTTGGGAGATAGTAACTTGAATGTATATAACTTTATTTCAATGCGTTTATCTTGCTAAATGTATTCTTATACTGTCATTAGCATTTATCCATCATCTGTATCGGGACTTGGGTGGTTATATGTGTAGCCCTACTTTTAGATGAATGGTGAGACATGTTATGTATGCGAGTGATGATGGGAAGCATTCACTTTGAATTAACTGTACTTTTGTACAATAAATCTAGCAAGTTAATTTTTACACACTCTAGGGCGCTGACCGAAAATTATAAATGTTTTCTCCCTCCAGGTGCTCCAAGATAGGGATAGCAAGACTTTTGACAGATCAGCCTTGTAGTCTCACCTTGCGTATCGAATTTCAGATTGTTGATTCTAGATTAGGTTGCTACTCTCCTTCGGTTCTTTTTATTTTTGGATTATTGTATGGGCATAAGCCCGAAGTCTATTTTATTTCTTGCTAGTTCAAGACACTTATAAGTATGTTGGGATTTATTTATATTATGTGGATGTTGGATTTTATTATTGTCTTGGATGTTAATTTAAATTCCGTTTCAAACTCAATCGTGGTTTACAAATAAATATTTTATATGGCTTGATGCTGAGAATGATATAGATTGTATAGCAAGCCCCATCTTCGACGTATTGCGTTTGGCCAACCTTTACGTGAGGGAATGGCGGTTGTTACAAAAACACAATGAGACGGAATAAATGTAACTACAATTCAAGTTTTTAGTAATGTGCCTGACAGACTGGTTAGTTTTGGAGCATGAAGGATGTAGAGTATGATAATATTAAGAGGCTGAAATAAAATCTTTTTCCCGCAATAGAGAAAAACGTCCCATCAACCACTCTAATCTTATCCCTACCCGAACATACACTATAGGAAGAAAAAACAGAGATCATACCAGTCATATTATCAGTGGCTCCTAAATCATTGATCCAAGGCAGTGCATTAAAATTTGTGTAAACAGGGTGTGCCAAATGATAAGTACCTGTATGAGCAAAGTTGGAGGCAGAGGCTTTATCGGAAGGGCGGTGTGGATCAAGTTTAAATATCCTATCTCGGAGACGAGACATTTCATGGTGAAAGGCATCTACAACTTGCACGGACAGATTGCTTGAAGGCTCATTAGCGGCAGTGTGAGCCGTATGTTCGCCCCTAAACGGAGATGGTGCATAGGATGCTCCTTTAACTGAAGGAGGTCGTTGTCTAGCATTAGCTTCGGGCTTCTCGTGAATGTTCCAGCAAGTTTTTCGAGTGTGACAGGTTTGACCAAAATGGTCACATTTCAAGTGACTTTTATCATCTTGTTTCCCCCCCTTATAGGGAATGTTTCTATTCCGCTGTTAACTAACAAGAGCAATCCTTTCAGGCACGAGCACTTTCGGCTCAGACTTTAAACACATAGTGTTCCTCTTGCTTTCTTCAGTCCGAATATATGATAAGACCTCTCTAACTGAGGAGGGAACTGGAGATCTACCCAACACTTGGACCCGGGCATGCTTAAACTGTGGGTGCAAATCTCCTTAAAACTGATAAATAATATTTATTTTCATCATAGACTGAAAATCAGTATCATCAGTTGCACAGAGACATAGTCTTGATAATGATGGTACTCTTCCCACTTTCCACACAGATCATGATAGTATGTAGCAGCGAGGGAATGGTCACCCTGTTTAAAATTTCCAATCTCGTATTGAAACTCATACAGCTTTGCAAAATTACCCACGAAAGAGTAAGTCCCTTAGACAGCATTCCACAACTCCTTGACTATCATAACTAGCACATTTCTAGCCACCCAATCATTATATTTAGGGTCATCCAGGATACGGTACTTAACAGTTCCATAAACATGAGAAAGCATTCGACGACCAGTACTATACATATTAGCAATATACATATTAGCAGATTGAGCCCATTGCATATGTTTTGTTTCATCCAGCCTAACAACTGTGATATACATGTTAGGATGATGGTCATTACTACTTGTCATCGTTGAATTCACACCAACAGAAGAGATACCTCCTCCAGAATTTACTTCAAACATTTTTCAAGTAGTTTTTACTAGACAACACAAACCTCAGAAACAGAACAACTCAAGAACACAAGCACGAAAATTATGATGAATAGTAGCAAGCACTTGGATCGTAACACGAAGTATACCTAAGCAACGAACAGTACAAATCGACATTGAATAGGTCGAAAAAAAGACGCGTTTCTGAACTTGCGAGAAGAAAACGGGTCACAGAAAAAAAATTCGCGAAGGCTGTGAATGGAATTAACACTTCTCATCTTCAACTAACCCTTTATACAGTAAGTTCTTTATATCAACCATAGGATTCCATATCTATGACTTACGACTTTATACATGCTCTGATACCATATAAACTTATGAAGTAACCAAACCCTAGATTATATTTATGAGAGATTAAGGTATAAAAGAGGAAGAAGATAGAGAAGAGAGAAATTTGATATGGGAAAAAAGGAGAAAGAATGAAATGAATAGGTCATCCATTCTCCCATCCCATTCCATTTATAACATAAAGTTTCAGTAATTGCATATAGGTACCCTATAGAATAAAAGAAACATAAGTAAGCTTCCAAATAAGCCCCTGACAACGACAACTGAACCTTCTCCATTCTTAAAAAACATTAGCAAAAGAGATTTCAGGATTTGATATAGAAGATGATGAATCCAATGACTTCCAAGGATTAATCGAGATCTTAATGAAGCCATAATAAAAAAGAGCCTAGGGTCGTAACCGTAAAAGAGAAAATCCTATAATAACTAGCTCAAATACATAAGTTTCTTCTACACAAGAGTGGGAGGACTTCAAATTCATGATTAGATTAAAAGCCTTGAAAAAAAATGAAGGTATGGAATGAGGAAGTCTTTGGGGATGCAGGCATGAAACAAAATGTCACGGTAGAAAAGATAAAGGTAATTGCTAATATTGAAGAATTGGGGTTAATTAATGAAACATGTAAAAACAGAGAATAAATCTAAAAGCTGATTTTGAAATTAGAAGATCCAATAAGCTTGTCGCCTCGATACTCCTGTTTTGTGAAATTTGGGACTAAAGATTAACTTGAATAAATGTAGATTAACCAGAATAAATTTCGATCCCTCGAAAGTGGAAATCTTGAAATATAAGATCAGTTCCAGTAGAGGACAAAATCCACTCTAGGTTGGAAGGGTGGAAAACGAGGTAATGGTGTAGGGGGGTGGACTCTTATTTCATTGGTGCTACAAAGCATACCAATGTACTTTCAATCCATCTAAAAAGTTACATATGAATATTGCAAGTTAATCGAAAAGATTACTAGGAATTTGTTTTGGGGGGTGGGGTGGGGGTGAAAATAATGATCACTTGATAGAATGGAACATAACAAAAAGATTAAAAAATAAGGGCGAATTGGGCATTGATAATTTAATTGCAAAACTAAAGTTGTGCTAGGAAAAAAGTTATGGAGATTACCAACAGAGGATGATTCTCTTTGGTGCACCATAGTTAGACATAAGTATGGGTTATATGAAAACAAGTGAGATTCCGATAAGGTGGAGAGAGGGCCTTTAGAATTCTTTGGAAATACATCTTTCAATGATGGCATTAAGTCCTTTCTAAGGTGCGTCTCTTTTAGGATAGGAGATGGTACCTCTTCGATTTTGGGAGGATTGTTAGAGAGGTGATTCATCCTTTCGTGTTGCATGTCCCTGATTATTCAACCTTTTTTTCTTCATTGCCTTTTTAACGTCGGTGGACTTAAATTCTTTCATCTCTTGGAACCTCTCCTTTGAGGTAACTCAAACGACATTGGAACGGAGGAATTCATATCTTTGTTATGGCATTCAAGGTTTCACTTACAAATCTTATTTCGACCTTTGTGATAAACCTTCATTTTTTTTGTTTTTCCTTTTATGAATATTTTGGCAGCCGAAATTCCTCAAAATTCTAAAGTTAAGGTGTTTGCATGGTTGGTGCCACACGAGTTTATCCCCTAATTGGTATTATCAATGTAAGAATGGCATGAAGAGTAACCACAACATCTTCCATCACTGTTCCTTCGCAGATTTTTTTAGAAGAAAATTATTTGGTGAATTTAATATAGTTGGGACTGATTCCATGAATGTTAATTGTATAAAAGAGGTGTGCGATATTGTCTTTTCTTCTAAAGAAAATGGTGAGAACGAAACAACGAATTTTTTGAAGAAAAAAGTAGAGCAAGGACAGAATTGGGAGAGAATCAAATGTATTGCATCTCTATGGACCTCGGCATCAAAACAAGCCGCTATTCTTGATTACTCTCAGTTGGAAATTTTCATGGACAGGTCTCTCACCCTTCTCGCTTCCAGATTGTTCAGGGGATGTCACCCCTATGCCAGTTGACTTAGGAGCGTTACTTCCTTTGATTCTATTATGCCTATCCATGAACGAGTTTCTTATTCGTATGCCCACTACCTATTCGTGATAATATTCGAGACTGTCTTCATTGTATTCATGCCTTGTACAAGGATCAGTTTGATCCCATTGCCATCGGTTAATCTTTCAGGTGGGCAATCTTACTATGATTTATCTGTGAAGGGCGTCACTATGAGCATGCTCATAAACTCCAGAAGCGACATCATGGTCCTTTTTCCAATTACGTGTTGCTATAAGAGACATTTACGAGATTGATCTACCGCCTCAATTTCAGTTAAGACGCATGTTCAACATGGAGGACTTTCCCACTATTCCCTCCCTTTTGATACATCGTAGCATTTTCCTTCATGCTACTGGTAAGATAGATGGGTGTTGTTGATACATAGACGGTTCCTACACCTGCGAGTCCATGCACTTGTTATCTTATTATTGAGTTAACCACCCTTTTAGTGAGAATACATGGATATCCACGGGTTGTTTTACATCGGATGAATAATTCTTTTTGTAGTACAGAGTCTACACTCTAGCATTTCAAAAGGGGAAAACTGGCATATGCATACATATGGCCCATAAGGCCGTGTTTTTTTCGTATCTTTTATAAATTTATTAGTTATGTTCTCTCTTTTAGACCTTGGCGTATTAAAAAGACCCCTGTCCTCATTTAACATTATATGACAAACTTTAGAACTTATCAATGATATATATATATAGAGAGAGAGAGCTCGACGGATTTGATTTCGATCCTAAGAATAACTGATTTATATGCAAGGCATGTGGAGCAAGGAGGCGGGGCTCGAAAGAAATTTTCATTTCTAGATTAGGTGTTTTAATATTTTAGTCATGTAAGGGTCTTTATTTGGCCTCCAAATATAGCTAGGGGTAGGGGTTATTTTTCTCTGTTGTTCATTTTGTCATTTTTAGTTTTTTAGTTTTTAGGGTTAACCCTATAAACAAGGCCTTTGGCCTCCATTTGTAAAGACAACTTGACTTTTATAAATGAAGAATTTGAGTGAGAATCGCTTTCGCTACCCCCTACACGTCAAATTGGTATAGAAGCGATGTTCACTCTTGGCGTATTTTTGTATTAAGTGGTGTACGAAGCACGGTCCGAGCTATGGCTTCAACTCGAAACAACCGTTTGGCCGGGAGGGTGTCTTGGCCGATAAATATTCACGTGGCCAATGTTTAAAAAGGCGCCAGGCTTTGCGAGGCGTTTTGGCTTCAGCTTCGTATTGAGACGTAAACCTCACCAAAAAAAAAAAAGCAAAATAATATTAAAAAAATATTAATAAAACCATAAAAAAAAAGTAACAAAGAAATATAAAATAAAACGGCAAAAAAAATATCTTTGCGGACTTTCTCGCATAATTAAACATTTTTTTGTTCCCTCAAGATGACTTTTTTACATATTTTTAATTTTATAATATGACAATAAATTAATTAATGCAAAATCAAATTGACCAAATCATTTTTTTAGTTTCATTCACATTGGTTACTTTATAATATGACAATAAATCAATCATTGCAAAATCAAATGGACAAAATCATTTTTTTAAGTTTCATTCCCAATAGTAAATAGTATGAGTTAAGTGCAATTTCAAAACCAAAAAAAAAAGTTAGTAAATTAAAACAACATTTTTTTAAGTTAAGTGCAATTTTAGAAAAATGAAGAACTTTAACCTTTAAAAAAACAGACTTCGTGATGGAAGAAGAAAAAGAGTTTTTTTTTTTTTTCCGCACCTCTGCAAAAAGGCGTGAGGCGCATCGAGGCGTAAGCCTCAAATTCAACCCTGAGGCTTAAGCCTCGAGGCATTTTTTACCCACCTCGCCTCGAGGCGTAAACCTCAAACGCCTTTTTAAACATTACCCGTGGCAACCGGATTTGTGATCGAAACCCCAAAAATCGATCAATTATCAGACGAAGAAATGCGGTGAGGTCGCTATGAGCGGGACAAAGAAGTTATCGCCGCCGCCACACAACCAACAACAACTACTTGCTGCAAGTCACCATATCCATCATCATTTGTGAGGACAACAATGAATCTGGATGGGATGAGGATTGGGAGGATGAGAAAAGCCCCTCGGCCTCCGGCAACTTCCCCACTTCAACGACAAGCCGTCAAGCATCGGCGGGGTCTGATTTGAACCTCACCATCTCTGACTTGTTGTGTGCCATCCTCGTCCCATGTGCCCCAAAAAAATCTGCCTTATTAAACCATCAAAAGTTGTCCAAAACCTTCTCTGACACCAAATTAGAGGGGAGAGAACTTCCGGAAGATGCCAAAGTTCCGGCGAGGACCTTCAATGATGGTGACGATGGTGGTGGTCTCTTTCAGGTTCACGCGCAGCCATCGCTTGTTGATGCAAGCTCCGGTGTCATTGCCTGTGAAGGAGATAACCACCACGAAACGTTAATGGTGGTCATGAAATTGACGGCGCTGGATCGGCGGAGTGGAGGAGGAGTCGGCGGCCATGGATCTCGTCGAAGCAGTTACGAGGGAAACGATTGCCGACGAGATTCCAACCGAATATGACGATTGGAGTAGGATAAACGAGGGAAACGATCGGAGCAAAGGTTGTGAGGTGGTGGTGATACATGAAGAGATGATCGTGGCTAGGGTTTATAGTGAAGACCCATTGGGATTTCTTGGGTCGGGGCTTGGGTCGGAGCATTTGAGGCTAATTGGTATTACTGAAACAGCTTGTGGATTTCCAAAGGTTGTTAATAGAAGACATTTGGGATGTCGGTCAAATTTTAAGTGTGAGCTTCTTCATGAATCCACTGGATTGTATGGTCACCAATTAAAACTTGGCTCAATTGCTAATGAGACGGCATTATGGCCCAGGAGTGGATTTTATTGGGTTGAGAAATTTGGGCAGCCCACAATTTTTAAAATGTTAAAAACAATTTATTTGGGCCCCAAAATTTTCAGGAAAATTCTTTTTCACCCCTAATAAAAAAAATATTTTCGAAGTATTTGTTTTAGTGACATGGACGTTTGCAATTTTTCCCTCGCGCTCGAGGACGAGCTTATTCGAAGGAAGGGGGAGTGATGTACATGCAAGGCAAGTGGCACAAGGAGGTAGGTCCGAAAGAAAATTTCAATTATTGATTGTTTTCTATTTTATTAGTAAAATAAATGAATATTCCTTTGGAATATGTTAGGTTATTTTAGCATTTTAGTCATGTTAGGGTCTTTACTTGGCCTTCAAGTATAGCTAGGGGTTATTTTTATCTTTTGTTCATTTTACCCTTTATAGTCTTTTAGATTTTAGGGTCATCTTGACCAAAAAGCTATCCTCACCCTATATATAAGGCCATTACCTCCATTTGTAAGGACAACTTGACTTTTATAAGTGAAGAATTAGAGTGAGTGTTTCGTATTTTTCATTGTTGTTGTTGTTGTGTAATTAATACGCTTCCGCTACCCACTATACATCAATAACAAGAATGGAAGCATTCTTCAGCATGCGGTGTAAAGAGATGACTATTAAGAGGTCAACACTGGATGTTACACTGATTGTTGTAAAGGCAAAAAAAAAATTGAAATTAGCTAACTCCTTAAGAAGCAGTGTCTATCTTATCTTATGCTGCTTAAGCAAGTGTAGTTAGCTTTATATAAACTAACAGACAATTTCCAAAATCAAAGGACCACATTCAATTACACCCTTGTATGTCTGCGGATTACATGAACAAGAAAAGGATGGACTGAACTTACTTCTAGACTCACTTCTCGGAAATCTGTATTCCTTATTGTCTTGAAGTCCAAAGGCCCTTTAATTTCTCTACCAAATAGAGTTTTAGCAACATAGCGGAATATCGCGTCTGCATATCCTCCAGAACTTCCATGAACCCCATAAAGATGTCCTTCTTCATTAATGTTTGTTAACCTGTAGAAAAATCATAAACGCTTTAATTGTCAAAGAACCACAATGAAAATAGAGAGAACCTTTGAAGAATGAACGCCGTTCTTACAATTTATCTAGAGGAGACTCGTTCAAGGTTTTGAAATCTATTGATTTGGACTGCAAGAATCATTAGAATAAAAATCTACATCAGGAACTATGATATGTGAGAGTGAGAGAGAGAGAGAGAGAGAGAGAGAGAGAGCATTACACTTGTTCTTACCTGTATCAAATCTAAAACCTCTCCAGATGTCAATACTGAATCTACCTCTGCAATATTTAGACCAGTATTTTCCCGAGTGTCACCTTCAGATTCCACTTGAAACACAAAGTCATCCCTGGCAGCCTCAAGCTTTTTGTCGTAACAAGGCATCACAGTCACATGGTACACCTCCTCCGGCCTGTCCAGTGAATATAGTATAAGTATACAATCAAGAAAACATATCAAAACTTCTAGTCTTTTAGCTGCATGAATGCATAGAATTGTTGGAATCATAAGCTATTAACTGTAGCCTTGTTCAATGTGAAAACAAGGTCTATACATCACGTGAACATACTAACATGTCATAACGTTAACAAAATGGTGAATAAATGTCGAATCAAAGCTTGGATACCCAAAAATACAGATTTTATAGTTGCAAAGAAGTCGGTTCACAGTCGGGAACATTTCACGACGACTTGTTATTGGCAGTTTAGGAACAGCGAAGAGAGATGACAGGCATATATATAATATATATACAATACTGCTCATGTGCGGACTGACCCGCACATCAACACTTCGGACGGGACATGTGGCACCTAGCGGTGAACCTCCAAAAGAGAGATTTTGTCGATAATTTCTGGGGGTGAAGAAATGGATATAATTTGGGGGGTTTAAATTTTACATGTGCGGGTCAGTCCGCACAGAATCATTTTCGTATTCGTATTCATATTCGTATGTATATATATATATATATATATATATATATATATATAGAGAGAGAGAGAGAGAGAGATGATCTCTTGACGACTTATCACATCTTATTGCACTATTCATTATTAGGTAAACACATCATTATTATAGAAGAGAGGTATAATCTTATGATCCTATAATGAACATTAAAATAAGCACTGCCAGGTATTTGTTTCAAAATACAGAAAGTCGCGACACGGAAAGAGCAAAAGAGAATATAATCCAATGAAATTACAACATGCAAACAAAAACAAGACCATAAGCTACAATCCACTACTGAAAAAAATCTTCATAATAAATATTTAATCAGACTTCATCAAGAAGCTTTAGTCATATAAACAAAAACACGAGCTTAAACTACATATGTTTGCAACCACCAGAACCAATACATGACTAAGCACATGCTGGATCACTTGATTTGTCAATTCTTAAACCCTAACCATATTCTTTTTAATCAACGAGGGAAAAAGGGTGGGCATGGGGGAGACTGGAGGGAAACCAGTCGATAAATGCTAGGAATCTGAAAGGAATCCATTATTAATTCAAAGCTGAATGTATAGTTCTATACAATATACCTAAGTACACAATGCTGCCGCTTGATGATGTCACATAAGTAGATGTATTTGACAGGGCAGGGGGGGGGGGGGGGGGGGCGAGGAGGAGGATCTCAACAACTCGGAATCTACAGACACTTCACAATAACTAGTTCAAGTTTTTATTAATTTAGATGACATGGTAGCCTCAACAATTATAGCGTTTAAAAATTCTTAGGCACTTAACACCTAATTATATAATTCAAGAAATTTTAGATAAATAACTCCTAAAAGAACAACTATATTGGCAGACATGACTAGACTTAAAACAGATTACCTTAAACACAATTTTTGGCATATATGGTGCTTTATGATGGCTCCAATAGTTTGTTGGGGGCTCTTGACTGAGGAAATATGAGGCAGAATGTAGGATCCAAGAGTTTTTTCCGCATAACATATCCAACCTGGAATTACAGAAAGTTACATGTTGAACACAACATGACAAGATTTTTTAAGCTTCAGGCAGGACCTGGATAGACTAATCATCATTTTTAATTATGTTATTTTGTTTATAAAAATCAGTTTCCACGCCATAACAAATGTATATAGCTCCCAATAAATCGGTAGTATGTCAAGAACACATTTATGGGTGAGCAGGAATAGTGAGATGATCCAATCACAAAAACTACAACAAAAACAGCATGTATACCTGGGCATGCAGAGGCTATCATCGGTAGGGATGATTTATATTTGTCATCATCAACAGAATGGCTTTGTTTATAACGTGACATAAATTCATTACAAGATTCAATAAGTGACAAGTCTCTACTGCAGCTGGTATCAAAAATAGCCTTCACTCCTAAGGACTTAAAAAATGTGGTGAGTTTCCTGAAAACCTGAAAATCGAAATAGAACTTGCACCAGTCACAAAAAGTAGCACGCACTTACATAAATATCTTTTCGCATATATTCTATTTATAACAGGAAGATTAACTATACATAATAGAAGACTTTTGGTACAACTTGAACAGCATAAAATGCAAAACAAAAACATATATGGTCATTCTAGAAGGAAAGGGGGTAGGGAAATGGATAAATTGGATGAAGCAATAAAAGTTACCTGGAGCGGAGTAAGGCCAAAATACACTGCAAGGGAAGCCCTAGACTGGGGAGAAAGGGAAACAATAATGTCCTTCCCTTTATTAATATTAGAAAGAAATTCATCCAAACTCTGCTTCTCAAGCATAACTGTCTCCGCAGAAGTTATGCATCCACTGCATGATCCCCAAATCTTAGTTACATAATTTATTAGTGGTTATAAATAAAACATGTGGTAACAAATGAATAGAAAAAGATAATAATCGTGCCATAGAAATAAAAAAGAAAGAAAACATTGTGGTAAGCAATTGAAGTTGAATGTGTCTAAAAATTAAAGCATTTTGGCCTATTAAAGCATCATGGGTTATGAAACGGATACACAAGTCGCAATCACAATTTTCTAGCATTTGGCGGAATTTGTTAACCCGTATGTTCATGAAGTCACCATTAGTTTCTGGGCTGGCAATTTTTGGCACGATAACCCGTTTACGGTAATAACCTGATATGACCCGAAGATGACAGGATTAGCTTAACTTGTATAGATTTAAGAGTATTCAACTTATATCCAAACCGAAAGCAACACAACGCGAAAATGACACGACAACTCAAATTGCCACCCGTATCACACAATAGAATATCATTACGCTCTGCAAATTGTCAACCACACACAAAAGCACAAAGGGAGAGAGAGAGAGAGAGAGAGAGAGTACCTGCATGCTAAGCAGTCCTTAAGTGAAATTTTTACTGGTTCTGTTTGCGCGGGTTTAGTAGCGATTGCAACTTTCCCACGGTTCTGTTTAATTAACAGGAAGGATTTAGGAAAATAAATTGAAGTAAACTTAATTAAAATGATCTACAAAGGTTAAATATACATTACGAGTGTGTTTGAGAACCCCAATTCCATGCCTTGAAATTGGAATTCGAAAAGATTTCAGTTCAAAACTTTCAAAAATTGCACTAAAATTTTTCCAATTCCATGGCATGGAATGGGGGTTACCAAGCTTATTTGTATATTGAAGTAAAAATTTGGTAGGAATTTCATACACCAAAAAAAATTGACAAATAAGTCCCGTTTACATAGGCCCCGTTTGGTTGTCCCAAAATTGTAAATTGGCTCATTAATAAATTGGTCCATTTACAAATTGACTCATTAATTGTGTTTGGTTTCATTAATGAAATAATTCATTAACTACCTCATTTTCGCTCATGTCTAAAATCTGAAATTGAATCATTTCACTGAAATGCATCCATTTGAAATAGGAGTCACATATAGTGCATGCTCCTCTCTCTCTTTCCCTCCCTTCCTCCCTCACACCCCTTCCTCCCTCGCCCTCCCCCTTTATTTGTTTCTTTCTTTTTTTTCTAATAATTTTAACACTTACCAAACATTGCATAAAATTGGATTTAAACTCATTTCAAGTGCACTCATTTACAATTCACAAATTCATAATGAACCAATTTACATAATCAAACAATTTGCGCAACCAAACAGGGCCATAAGCTATATCCTAATTAGTTCCATCAAAACAAATTTTTCACAAGTAGGGACTATTACATGTTTTTCACATGTAGTAATATTACTACATTATATACTAGTCCCTCCGTCCCAAATTAAGAGCCGGTATTTATATTTTGTATAGATTAATAATATACTCAATCAACGGTCAAGATTAACTCGTGTTCATCAGTGTGGAAGTTGGTTCATTGATTATGTCCAACAAAGAAAAGTGAGCTCTTAATTTGGGACGTAGGAGTACATGTTTTGCACAAGCTACATAGGTAGTAAATTACTACGGTCCTATTTGGCTGTCTCAAAATTGTAAATTGTCCCATTTACAAATTGGTCCATTAATTGTGTTTGGTTTCATTAATGAAATGATTCATTACTTGTCATATTTTAGCTTATGCGTAAAATCTGAAATTGAAGCATTTCATAAAAAAACATGAAATGCATCCATTTGAAATATGAGTTCATTCTTATTCGTAAGCTCTCTCTCCATTCGTTTAACATCAATTTTAGATTACCAAACATAGCGTAAAATTGAATTTAAACTCATTTCAAACTCACACATTTACAATTCACTAATTCGCAATGAATAAATTTATAATTTCAGCAACCAAACAGGCCTACATGTTTTTTTTCTAATGGGACCTATTGGATCAAACCAAAATTGTTTTCTAATATGTCTATCTGACTATAAACTTAATAAACCTAGACCGATAACATAAAAGAAGTAATTGTTAAAAAAGAGCCAAAAATTGATTTGTGGAGTGAGTTGTAAGAAACATTTAGAGGTAATGATTAAGGCTCCGTTTAGTTGTCTCAAAATTGTAAATTGGCGCTTAATAAATTGGTTCATTTACAATTTAATCCATTAATTGTGCTTGGTTTTATTAATGAAATGATTAATTAATTACTCCATTTTAGCTCATGTGTAAAATCTGAAATTGGATCATTTCACAAAAAACGTAAAATGCATCCATTTGAAATAGGAGTCTCATAAAGTGCATGTTGCTCTCTCTCTCTCTCTCTCTTTGTTTTTATATTTTTTCTCATACAACCCTAACATCAATTTCAAATTACCGAACATTGCGTAAAATAAAATTTAAACTCATTTCAAATCCACTCATTTACAATTCACTAATTCACAATTAACCAATTTACATAATCAAACAATTTACACAGTCAAACAGGGCCTAAAAGTATACCCAATGAATGAAAAGAATAAAAATCGAATAGTTAGATGAAAAGATAATTACCTGTGGAAGCCTATCAAGGGCTGAAGAGGCTTTGTTTAGAGAAACAACGCAGCCCTGTGAGGGTGCTATGAAATCATTTAAATCACCGATCCTCAGTGTTGCCGAAAATTTCTCTGACATCTTTAGCTTATTTTATTATATTGGGTTGATGCTCCAAAATTTTTAATTTTGTTTCTTCACGGGAATTGAAACTAGTATACAAAAGTGACGGGGATAGAGAAGAAAGAAGAGTGATTAAAGGAATAAGGAAAATCAAGTTGAAGGATGAGAGAGAGCGGGGATAATATGCTGGTCACACAACTACATAAGCTCAAACTACTGACCCGAAATGTATCTTTCTTCTGAGGTTACATAAAAAACAGTAATCTAAACTACAAGACCGACCTTCTGCTGCAAAAATAACAAATAAACCAAAAATTATGTCAACGATGTTTCTCATTATAACTCTCATTTGGAATTTAATGGGTGCGACTAGCTGATGTACAGTACTCGCATTAATTCGTGTCCGGTTCTAATACAAGTCGATACGAATGCGATACGTCAGCGAGTCGCACTCGTCAAGTCTCAAATGAGAGTCAACCTATAATTATTGATTTGCAATACATGATGAATCAAGACATAAGACATGAATACTCATTTATGAAATTAAAATACACAAAAAAAAAAAATATCCATATAATATGGAGCCATATGGAGATGGCAAAAAGACATGTATGATATTTTTGACATTTCATGCCCATGCATGAAATGTCATGCTAAAAGGTGTTTTTTTTTTTTTTTTTTTAATAAATAGATATGGATTTTTTTTAACTATTTTTTTTTTCTTTCTTCTTTTTATTTTTTTATGGCCTGGGTTTTTTTATCACGGGGGTAAATTTATCGCCGTACCCTCGGCACGGGTATTCGCTAGTATCTATATATATAAAAGTTAACATGAAAGCTTGTAAAAATTAAACTAATTAAATAACCGATGGCATATTATGAAATTGTGAATGCATCAATGTTATATGATTGCAACTTTAATTATTCTAAACATTGGAAACGTATATGCTTGCTACGAAACCATAACAAATCATAAATGAACCTCAAATATCAATGCTTTAACCAAACCTCACCAGTTTCATTAAAGTACAACGGAACATTTTGATAATGTTTTAATCCCTCGTTATTACTCCATGCAACATATTGTTATGTCGCTATTTTGCGGAAACTCAAAGAACACTTTCTGAAATCCAAATTAAGTTTTTCAAAGTGGCGATTGATTTAGTTCAACCTCACAAATACCTAAATTGTTTAAAGGGGCAAGACATAATTAGAACAATAGTTGAAGAAAAAATACCAAACACAACTACCAACGAAGTGAAAAGGTTTGCCTTTGACCGTTTAAAATAGCACCGCTATATTTTTTCTCAAAAACATTAAAATGAAAAAACATTTTGCATATAATGAAATTTGGATCTATTTTCTTAAAATCAAAACCAAATATGTATATCAAACCCTGCTACGAGTGTTGCTTTAATATTTAATCAAAAAATGAAACCCTTAAAGCAATAAAGTTTCAACTTTGAACATGCAAACCCACAAACCCACATCAAATTCAAATCATAATTCAACCTTGTCACATACAAAATCAAAACAACAATACAAAAAAACATAAATAATATGAATAAGAATAAATTAACAAGAAACACATCAAATAAATCCATCACCCTATATAGTAATTGGTATGAAAAACAGAAGCATCAACGGGAAGAAGAGTAGTGAGATATGAGATTGTTTCGGTATTGAATAGGATAGTGATTAGCTTACTAAGCATGGGATCCCGATGCCGCTTTTTACTCTAATTCCCAGGTTGGTTCCGGAAGTCCATCCCACTGATAGCCCAAAGCAGTAGTCTTTTTTTTAAACCAGTTTTTTTAACTCACTTCAATCTGCGGTTACGGATTAATTTCATTAATCAAATTGAAACTTTTAGAGATATTAGAATATGTTAAAAAAAATCATGTATACCTTGAAATTGCAGTTTGTCCAGAGTCGATTTATAGGGTGTGAGAAAATTGTCCAAACCTAGGTTTTGGTGGGAATGAGAAATGATGCCAAAGTCGGTGGATTATCTCAAAATTTTCTGCTACCAAATCGCATTTGTTAAATAGGGAAGGATAGAGACTTTATGCTACTCTTTGATTGCAAAATTAGGGCTCATGTGCACTTAAAAGGTGCCCCCAAAAACATCACAAAGCAGCTATTGAAGGAGAAGGGCTGATCGTTGAGAGGAGAGAACAGAGACGGATTTGCGGTGGTGGCTGAGAGAATTGGAGATACGTGAAAGTCTGTGTTAAAGACGAGTGAAAGTTTGTGTGAGTGGTGGACTAAACGTTCCGTCGATTAAGGTTTTTTTTTTTTACCATTTAGGCGTTATTTGAGAGGAGCTATTTGCGTGGCAAATGTCCAAATCCACCCTAAATTTGGTGCGGGTGGGGTGAAAGTGGCGAAGTAATACACTTAGGATCCTTTGATAGCATTATTTACCATGGCAAATAGTAAATAAGTTGACAATTATATAACATTTGCCTACAATTTGGTGTATTTGATAGTAAAATTTACCTACAAGCTATTTGTCAATATACAACACCTCTTATGCATAACATGTTGGCAAATTTTGCTTTGCTATATGGGTGAGAAATATTTGTCAACAAATTTGTTAACTTCTTAAACGCTTTTAATAATTTAAAAAACAATTTAAAAACTATTTTAAATAATTAAAAAAAACTGTTATGAATATTTTAAAAATTGTTATGAATATTTTAAAAATTGTTTTAAATAGTTAAAAAAACTGTTTTAAATTAAAATCTGTTTAAAAACTGTTTTTTCGTAAAAACTGTTTTAATGTAAAAAACTATTTTAATGTAAAAATTGTTTTAATGTAAAAAATTAAAAATTGTTTTGATGTGAAAACTGTTTTAATATAAAAAATTATTTTAATATAAAAACTGTTTTAATGTAAAAAATTATTTTAATGTAAAAACTGTTTTTTCGTAAAAACTGTTTTTTCGTAAAAACTGTTTTAATGTAAAAATTGTTTTAATGTAAAAAATTTAAAAATGTTTTAATGTAAAAACTGTTTTAATGCAAAAAATTATTTTAATATAAAAACTGTTTTAATGTAAAAAAATTAAAAACTGTTTTAACGTAAAAACTGTTTTAATGTAAAAATTAAAAACTGTTTTAACGTAAAAACTGTTTTTAGTGAGTAGTTTTGGCGTAAAAAACTTTTTTTTTATATATATAGTTTGTTACTTTTTTAATAAATAAAAACGGGAAGTAAAAAAGAAAAGAAAAAACTGTTTTTTTATTAAATAAGACTTGGGACGAAAATTAAAAAAAAAAACATATTTTTTATTATTATATATGTTAATATGGACGAAAAATGTGTTATTAAAATGTTTTGCCTAAAAAACTTGTTTTACCTTATTTGATGTTTGATAGTCTAATGTGAGAAAAAAATATTTGTCTAGGCAAAGGCAAAATTTGTCCTGACAAATTTTGCCATGCCAACACTTTTGGCCAATATGTATCAAACGGATCCTTAGGGTCCGTTTGGTTGGCATAATTTGCCTAGGCAAATGTCAAAAAGTTGACAAATATGAAAATTTGTCCACATTTTGACTGTTTGGTTGCATAATTTGCCTAGGCATTATTTGCCAATATACAACACCTCCTATGCACAATCTGTGGCAAATTTTGCTTACTTATTTGAGTGGGAAATATTTGCCCACAAATTTGCCAACTTCTTAAACGATTTTAATGTTTTTTAAAAATTGTTTTGTAATGTTTCAAAAACTGTTTTTAATATTATAAAAAAATGTTAAGAAAATGTTTACAATTTTTTTAAAAAAACGTATTAACAATATTGTAAAAACTGTTTTTAACATTTTTAAAAACTGTTGTGAATATATTATAAAAACAGTTTTAAAGTTTTAAAAAATAATTTTAAAGACTGTTTTAAATATTTAAAAAAACTGTTATAAATATTTAAAAACTGTTTTGTAATGTTTTAAAAACTGCTTTTAATATTATAAAAAATTGTTAAGAGAATGTTTTACAAATTTTTTGAAAACCCGTAATATAAAAATATTGTAAAACAGTTTTTAACATTTTTAAAAACTGTTTTGGATATATTATAAAAACTGTTTTAAAGTTTTAAAAAACAATTGTTAAAACTGTTTTAAAGAGTTTAAAAAAACTGTTGTGAATGTTTAAAAACTGTTTTGTAATGTTTTGAAAACTGCTTTTAATATTATAAAAAAATTGTTAAGAGAATGTTTTACAAATTTTTTGAAAAACCGTAATATAAAAATATTGTAAAACAGTTTTTAACATTTTTAAAAACTGTTTTGGATATATTATAAAAACTGTTTTAAAGTTTTAAAAAACATTTTTTAAAACTGTTTTAAAGATTTTAAAAAACTGCTGTGAATGTTTAAAATTTGTTTTGTAATATTTTAAAAACTGTTTTTGATATTATAAAAAATTGTTAAGAGAATGTTTTACAAATTTTTTAACATTTTTGAATATAATATAAAAACTGTAATATAAAAATATTGCAAAAACTATTTTTAACATTTTTGAATGTAATATAAAAATTATTTTTAAATAAATTAATTGGATTGACTTTAATTCCGCCTAATGTTGTTTGATAGCGTCATCTGAATTTACCTAGGTAAAATTTGCCTAGGCAAATTTTGACATGCCCACGCTTTTGCCCACTAACAACCAAACGGACCCTTAGGGTCCGTTAGGTTGGCATAATTTGCCTAGGCAAATGTCAAAAAGTTGGCAAATATGAAAATTTGCCCACATTTTGACTGTTTGGTTGTATAATTTGCCTAGGCATTATTTGTCAATGTACAATCTGTGGGCAAATTTTGCTTACCTATTTGAGTGGGAAATATTTGCCCACAAATTTTGCCAACTTCTTAAACGATTTTAATGTTTTAAAAAATAATTTAAAAACTGTTTTAAATAATTAAAAAACTGTTTTGAAAATTTAAAAATTGTTTTGTAATGTTTCAAAAACTATTTTTAATATTATAAAAAAATGTTAAGAAAATGTTTACAAATTTTTTAAAAAACCGTATTAACAAAATATTGTAAAAACTGTTTTTAACATTTTTAAAAACTGTTGTGAATATTTTATAAAAACAGTTTTAAAGTTTTAAAAAATAATTTTAAAGACCGTTTTAAATATTTGAAAAGCCAAGAATTACGTGTGATAATTGATTAATTTCACAACTTTCTAATATAGCACACGTATTTAATTTCAGCCCCTAATCATGCATCTAAAGTGCGTGTGTGTGTCAAACCATAAATAAAGCATGTGACACAAAAAATATGCTGAGACACAGATTTCAGGAAAAAAACCCTTTCGGGTAAAACCTTTATTTCACTATGAATATACAAGCCGCAACTTACAATTACATAGAGAAATCTGCAATGGATCAACGCGCAGCCAACCCACAAAGACACGCAGTCTTCAACTCAGCAAGAGAATACACGCAGTACCCTCCAAGGACTCGCAGCCCAAATAACGAAGGAAGAACCGCAGCTCTCCTCAATGACACGCAGCCATAAAACTTTGTAGAGACTCCCTCAGCAATGACACGCAGCCCTCGGTTACAAAGATCTCTCCACAAAGATGAACAATAACAAAGTTTGTGTTCTATGGTTCCAAAAGATTCACAAAAGTAATTGGGATTTTTGTGTGTGAATCAAAAAGATGTTTGGCACATCAAAAATTGAAGTCTTGTTGTGTTATACTCTTAAAAACGTTTTCTCAAAGACTTGAAGAAATACACCATCGGAATAGTTATATATATAGGAAATATAAGATGGTGGATAAAAATCTGACGGAACTTCTCGAGTTTATCCCAGGCGGACCGGTCCGGCTAAGAGGCGGATCGGTCCGATTTACCGGATCGGTTCTTTTAAAAAATGGCTCCATCGGTTCGCATTCGATCCGGGGTCTACTGGACCTCGAGCAAGGCGGATCGGTCCGGGTAGAGGGCGGATCGGTCCGGTAGCGGATCGGTCCGGTAGGGAGGCGGACCGGTCCGGTTTTCCCAGAAAAATAAATGCCTCATTTTGCTTGAAAAAACTTACTTCTTATTTTTATAAAAAATATTTTATAAAAATTTCCCAATACTAAATATGAACTTTAAGGAACATATAAACAAAATTTTACCAAGTTCATTCTCGCAGAGGCTATGATGTTTAAGACACTTTGATATTCGGATCTGTTGATGTAGATGCGATCTTGAGTTTCTTCAACGGTGTAACGGCGTACGACATACAAATTGATATTGGACAAAAAATGTCCTTGCAATATTTAAAAAAACTGTTATAAATATTTAAAAGCTGTTTTGTAATGTTTTGAAAACTGCTTTTAATATTATAAAAAATTGTTAAGAGAATGTTTTACAAATTTTTTGAAAAACCGTAATATAAAAATATTGTAAAACAATTTTTAACATTTTTAAAAACTGTTTTGGATATATTATAAAAACTGTTTTAAAGTTTTAAAAAACAATTTTTAAAACTGTTTTAAAGAGTTTAAAAAAACTGTTGTGAATGTTTAAAAACTGTTTTGTAATGTTTTGAAAACTGCTTTTAATATTATAAAAAATTGTTAAGAGAATGTTTTACAAATTTTTTGAAAAACCGTAATATAAACATACTGTAAAACAGTTTTTAACATTTTTAAAAACTGTTTTGGATATATTATAAAAATTGTTTTAAAGTTTTAAAAAACATTTTTTAAAACTGTTTTAAAGAGTTTAAAAAAACTGTTGTGAATGTTTAAAATTTGTTTTGTAATATTTTAAAAACTGTTTTTGATATTATAAAAAATTGTTAAGAGAATGTTTTACAAATTTTTTAACATTTTTTAATATAATATAAAAACTGTAATATAAAAATATTGCAAAAACTATTTTTAACATTTTTGAATATAATATAAAAATTGTTTTTAAATAAATTAATTGGATTGACTTTAATTTCGCCTAATGTTGTTTGATAGCGTCATCTGAATTTGCCTAGGTAGCCATGCCCACGCTTTTGCCCACTAACAACCAAACGGACCCTTAGGTCTCGTTTGATACACCGTATAAGGGGTCCAGATAGGATAGGATAAGAGTCGGATTGGATAGGATAAGGATAGACCGTGTAAAGCTTTTTTTAATACTGCGTTTAGAACAGTTCCGAATAAGAAGACGGGATGGGATATAATAATACAGTCATTTATTTGAAATGCTCTGGATAGGATTAATTTATCTCCAGTTTTCCAAAAATCCCCTTCTTTTGTATTTAATAATAAAAAAATACAAAAATATATTGTTATCACATTTTATTTTTTTTTGAAAAAAATTATATTATTCAGAAGGAGAAAAAAAGCCTTTCTCCAGTGGCAGAAACAAGATTAACAACATCGAATTTTAAACTCCCTAACAAACTCAAGATCCATACAAGATTTACAATCTGTGAATGGGAAAGCTAAAAAGGACTCTCTAATGCCATTTCGAATATTAGAAATTAAATTTTCAGTCTTCATTGCTTGATCCTCAAAAATCGCTCTATTACGACCTTTTCAGATTTCCCAAGAAATAACGTTGTCAGACATAAAAGCTGCCCTCAATTCTCTTTCAAAACTATATGGAATAAGAGACTTCCTAGTAAGGTTTCTATTTTTATGTGGAAATTACTCCATCAAATTGTTCCTACTGATGATATAATTTCCAATATAAAAATTCCTACCGTTTCCAAATGCCACTGCTGCACTAGACCTGACCAAGAATCAATTGACCATCTTTTCGTCACTGGTGATATTGCTTCATCAATTTGGACTCATTTCAAAGGCATCATAGGTATCAGAACTTTCTCCAATTCTATCAAAGGAGAACTTATGTCATGGTGGATAAAAGTCAAAGGAAATTCTATTGTTATCACATATTTTAACTCAATAACATAAAATTTAATTCCACGTGGGATGTTAAAAAAATAATATTATGAGATGAAAATATGTATTTGTATTTATAATTTGTACACACTCAACCACTAGTAATCACTTATCTGCATAAAAAAACCATGTGTACACAAACTAGCCGCCAAAAATTATGAGATAGTAAAACTGGTTACTTACTATCTTCTCTTTCGATTCAAAACAAATCAGTTGTAGAAAATTGCTTGAAGTCACAACTGAATAACATCGATTTTACCCAAAATAGTCGCCGAAAACATACAGAAACAAATAAATTGAATTGTACACAGCTTTCAACTTGTCTAGCATATAGGTTAATAATACATTAAAAAAATATGTGTAACAAAATATTAGCGGTGAATTAACAACACATAACTTTCAACTTGTCTAGTAGGTGGGTTAACATAATATTTGCATCGATTTAAACCAAAATAGTAGTTCATGATAAAGCAACAAATAGAAAAAAATAGAAAAAATAAATAAAAAATGAGGAAGTTACCTACCGTGATGAAAAATATGAATGGAGAGTTATGTGAATCAAAGGTATCGCCGACTGCTATCTAATACTTGAGATAGTGCAAGTTGCGTGAGTTTTTTTTATCACTTAATAAGGGTAGAGTAGTAATTTTTAATCAAATTTTGACACCGTATAATTTTATACGACCTTGGAGGTGGGATTTTTTTATCCCACTCCTTATGGGATAAGGAGCTCACTTTGGATAACTTATTCCATCTCATATCCCATCCTAAATTACACCAAACATTGGATAGATAATTTTATCCAATACGAACCTCTTATACGGCGCATCAAACGAGGCCTTATTATAAAAGGGAGTATCGTCATGGAAAGTAACATCACTAAAGTGATATATACGTCGAGAGACAAGATCGTAACATTTATAAGCTTTAGACATGATAGGATAGTCCACAAAAATACATTTAATGGATTTATCATCAAGTTTGTGAGGTAAGGGGCGCCGATCCTGAACATAGTACACATATCCAAAAATCCGGGATAATAAAAGAAAAATATGGGCAGTAGGAAAGATAAAGTGAAGATGTGTTTTGCCATTTAAAACTTTGCTTGGAGTGCGGTTAATAATAAGTGTGGCAGTGAGAAGAGCAAGGTGTCAATAAGATTTAGGAACATGCATACCTTGTAAAAAGCACTGAACCATTGTCATTAAGTGACGGTTCTTACGCTTCGCTACCCCATTTTGCTCCGGAGTGTAGGGGCAAATAAATTGGTGTAAAATGCCCTTTTGGTTAAGTTGTAAACTGTGACACCCCGCCTAATTAAATACCGGGCGATCACTCCTTTATTAAATTAAATCAAGGTAAACCGTTGGTTCATTCTCAGCATCACTGTCGATAAAAATAATTTTTCCAATTTAACACCCTAAATAATTAAGCTAAGTGTCAAAACATTTTTCATACAAACTTCCAAATTTTATTAAAGAAAAGATTTTATTAATACCAAAACAACATTTCTACATTATAGAATCACACCACGAAATCTAAATAAAACCATACATTCACCAATCGAATGTCAATGATATAAAGCTAAAATCATAAACCATCCTGAAACAAACCCCATAGACAATACTGGAATAACTGAAATATAAAAATCCCCAACAATAAATGAAATGATAAAAAGGGCGACACGTGCCCCATAAATGAGAGTAATAGGAGTGGAGTCAATGACAGAAGCCGTCTACTCAAGGGACCTGCAACTCCCACCTAAGCTGCAGCTCGTTCTTCTCAAAGAATCCTAAGCAAGACGCCCCTGTGGCTGGGCACCTGAAAAATATACATATATATACAAGAGAGAGAGAGAGAAAAGGAAACGGGTCAGGGCCCGAAAGTGTGTTTGATTTTAGAATACGTTAAGCAAGTATTTAAATTGATACAGGCCAATGCAACTTCATATTAGTTCGTCTCTCTCTTGAGAAATACTCACCTCTCTTCTAATGTGCACTCCTATCGTACTAGCCTTCCCAATGGTTCGTTTATCTTAACTTACTCAAATGTTTTCAAAAACTGAACGATAACAATGTTATAAAAAGGTTACTTTCAATTTGTAGTATTCCTCTCATTTTAGCTTCATTAAATTATAAGATTTCCCGTACCTTTTCATATTTTCACAAAACAAGTATTTAATAATTTGAGTCAACAACCACGTTCTACTTATCAAATCACAGTAGGCAGTTCAAAGTTTATAACCTCATATATATATATTAACTACTCGCATAAAATATATATATAATGGCACCCCAACTAAACTATGGTGCGGGCATACTCTGCTATCCAATCCCCGTATCGCTCACATAAAGGGAAATACAAGTTCGGAATCACTCTCGAACTGTATTAACATATACAAAACAACGTTGAGGCGAAGCATAGATTTCCAAGTCCAAGAGGTCAGTACATACCCACACGTCTCTTAGGACCGTCCGACTATCAATTTAATAGCCCGTACCTAGGATCTCTATCTTCCAGGGTACGATTCAATATCCCCATAAAGCAACACAGGATACGATCGTCCCAGCGCGGTAACCTCAGGGATAGCAAGTAGCGCGGGTACGTTTTTCACATGTATATAATATATGTACACACATTCATATAAATATACCGATTTCATCATATTAATATAGGTCACTCTCATTACCCATAATTACAACCTTTGTCCTAAATTTCACCTTATTAGTATAACGTATAAGGTTTCGCCTCTAACCTTAATTCGAAGGGTTTTCTCACTCATTACCTAATACTCATGGGTTATAACTTTACAAATTCTAAAATTCAGTAAATAACTTCATTTGATTCCAACGTAACTCTCTTACGCACCTCACCCTAACAACCTAAAGTAAATATCCCATAATTACCATCTTCGTTGAAGATTAAAGGTTCTAACATATGACCATATACTCTACTGGTCCTCAATATCTCCCAAATCATTTTATTTAGAATGCCCAAGGTTTATTCCACGATAAATTAATTCGACTAATTAAACAAGGGGAATAATAAGCTGCCAGGGAGGGTCGATCGATCGACGTCTGGGGTCGACCGATCGAACCTTCGATCGATCGACGATCTAGGGTCGATCGATCGATCGAGCAGGTCTGTGAAAATTCTGCAGAAACTGCAGTGACGGGGTTGCTTAGGTTTCTTCATCAAAACTCATATTTTCCAACTCTAATTGACCCAAAAAGTGTACTGCTTACATCCTAACATAATTCCAGGTTTCTTTAACGATCAGCATGCGTATATACATCAATAAACATGATTAAACAACCTAATATTTCATCTAATCATCAAGAACCCTACAGTTTTCTTAACCTTTGTTCTAATCAGTTTTCTCCAGAAATTCCTTCTAACAAATCATCATAATTTCGTGGGTTAAACATCTACTTCACATATTAATTTCCAGAATAAGGTTCATATGATTTCTACATGCAAATCCCTATCAAAATTGGGTTTTCCTCCATGGATTATACTCTTAATCATTCCTACACTAACATGATTATTGCACCAACGAAAATACGCAAGTTAAACACTTGCCTGGGATTTCAGAGGTCTGGTTTCCTGCTGATATTGGTATGGCTGCGTTCTCCTCCTCGCGATCTACGCGTTGGTGGTGACGGTGGTGCAAAAGGTGGTGTTTTTGGCCTTGAATCACCTAGCAAAGTCTCTCCTCTCTTCTCCACTAGCCGTCTTAGGATTCTGAATGATCTAACCCTAAAAGGCTGACTTAAATGGCTGCTAAGGATGGCTGAAATTCGTGGGTTTAATTACCCTAATTTGTAAAATTACCAAAACGCCCTCCCGGGTCACTAATTAAGCCTAAAAACATCCCGAGACCCAAACTAAACCCCCGGGTACACTTTTCTGACTATCTCGACCCTTCCGGACGCGTTGGCACACTCAAAACGACCATACGGACAACTCATAAAATATTTACTTTTATTTCTCAATAATTAGTCCCGACGCGACACGGGCGCGTCCCGACTAAAATTACCAAAATTGTCATTTTCATTCACTCGTGACATTTACCATATATTACTATGCTCTTAAGTAATATTCAATAATTTCATATTATTACTAACTCACGTCACGTTAATATAGCATAAAAATACGGGGTATTACATACTCCCCCCCTAATAACGGAATTTCGTCCCGAAATTCGGAAAATAAGGCATACCTGGTAAAAACAACTCTGGATATCTCTCACGCATATCTGCCTCACGCTCCCAAGTGGATTCCTCCACATTATGATGTTCCCACTGGACCCGCACGAGTGGAACTATCTTCGACCTCAATCTCCTCTCACTGTAGTCTAGAATAGCCACCGGTCTCTCCTCGTAAGAGCTATCCGACTGCAAGTCGATCTCATCTATCGCAATGTGAGTATGGGCCATATCATCCCGAAGGTATCGTCCCAACGACGAGATGTGGAATACATCGTGGATGCGATGTAAATGTTCCGGCAAACCCAACCTGTATGCTACTGGCCCAATTCTCTCGATGATGGGAAATGGTCCTACGTACCTCGGAGCCAACTTCCCCTTCTTCCCGAACCTCATCACTCCTTTCATAGGAGATACACGCAACAACACTTGATCTCCCACATTAAACTCCCGGAAAAATCGTTTTGCATCGGCGTAGCTCTTCTGTCTGTCTTGGGCTACCCGAATACGACTCCTGATTATCTCAATCCTCGCGGAGGTCTCCTGGATCACTTCTGGTCCTAATAACTTGTTGTCCCCCACTTCGAGCCAACAGGTTGGAGAGCGACAAGGCATGCCGTACAAAGCTTCAAATGGAGCCATGCCAGTCGTAAACTGATAGGAGTTATTATAAGCAAACTCGACCAGTGGAAGATGTGGCTCCCAACCTCCCCCGAAGTCGAGGATACACATACGTAGCATATCTTCCAACATCTGATTAGTACGCTCTGTCTGTCCATCTGTCTGTGGGTGGTAAGCTGAACTCAGTCTCAACTCTGTACCCATAGCCTCCTGAAAGCTTTCCCAGAAACGCGACACAAAAATCTTGTCTCTGTCTGACACAATATTCAGGGGCACCCCATGTAATCTGACAATCTCAGCGATGAATAGTTGGGCATACTGACCCGTGGTATAATCTATCCTTACTGGCAGAAAATGAGCCACCTTGGTCAGACGGTCTACAATCACCCAGATAGAATCGTGGCCTCGCTGTGATGTAGGCAACCCTGTAATGAAGTCCATGGAAATACTTTCCCACATCCACGCAGGTACTTCCAACGGCTGAAGTAATCCCGATGGTTTCTGGTGGTCCACCTTCACCAGCTGGCAAGTAGAACATTTGGACACAAATTCAGCGATGTCCTTCTTCATCCCACTCCACCAGTACTGACGTCTCATATCCTGGTACATCTTATCGCCTCCCGGATGTACAGCAAATCGGGACCCATGAGAATGAGTCATCACCTCATGACGTAGCTCTGCTCCTTCTGGAACCACTAATCTCCCATTAAACCGCAACCCTCCATCCGAACTAACAGAATAGGACTCAGCACCCTCGGTTAGAAGTCGTACAATCTGCTCCTGACAAAATGGGTCTGTGGTCTGTGCCTGTATCACCCTCGTAACAATCTCGGGTGTGACTGTCATCACGGATATGAAAGAACGTGCTACTGCGTCTTGGTGACCCAACTCCTTCCATTTTGCTTTCCAGATGTCCGCCACATCATCAACCGGTCTACGGCTCAACGCATCAGCAACTACGTTGGCTTTCCCCGGATGATACTGTATATTGAACTGGTAATCTTTTACAAACTCTAACCATCTGCGCTGACGCATATTCAGCTCTCGCTGAGTGAACAGGTACTGCAGTGACTTATGGTCTGTGAACAAACGAAATTTCTCGCCCAATAAATAGTGCCTCCAAATTCTCAATGCAAAGACGACCGCAGCTAACTCCAGGTCGTGGGTGGGGTAATTCTTCTCATGCGGCTTAAGCTTGCGGGAAGCAAAAGTTATAGCCTTCTCTTCCTGCTGAAGTACTCCCCCAAGTCCTCGTAATGACGCATCTGTGTAAACCAGGTACTCTACACCCGGCTTCGGTAGAGCAAGGACTGGTGCCGAAGTAAGCTTGTCCTTCAGCTCGTCAAAAGCTAACTGACAAGCGTCATCCCAAACATATGGTACCCCCTTGCGAGTCAGATTCGTCAATGGACCCGCTATTTTGGAGAACCCCCGAATGAACCTCCTGTAGTATCCGGCCAACCCCAAGAAACTACGCACTTCCGTCGGTGTCGTGGGCTGCCCCCACTCCCTCACCGCTGACACTTTGCTCGGGTCAACTGCTATCCCCTGCTCAGAAACAACATGGCCTAAGAATTGTACCTCTCGCAACCAGAATCCACACTTCTCGTACTTAGCATACAACTGATGTTCTCGCAGAGTCTGAAGAACCTGCCTCAAGTGTTCGGCATGCTCCTCCTCGGAGCGTGAATATATCAAGATATCATCTATGAAGATGATGACGAACTGATCCAAGAACTCTCTGAACACTCGGTTCATCAAGTCCATGAAAACGGCTGGGGCATTTGTGAGTCCGAACGGCATCACCCTGAACTCATAGGACCCATATCTCGACAAGAAGGCAGTCTTCGAAACATCCTGCTCTCTAATTCGTAACTGATGGTACCCCGACCTCAGATCTATCTTCGAAAAGAAAGTTGCTCCCCTTAACTGGTCGAATAGATCATCGATTCGAGGCAACGGATACTTGTTCCTTATCGTGACCTTGTTTAACTCCCGGTAGTCCACACACAATCTCAGTGAGCCATCTCTCTTCTTCACAAATAAGACTGGAGCGCCCCACGGTGAGGTACTCCTACGAATGAAACCCTGACCTAATAGCTGCTCAATCTGATCTCGTAGCTCTCGCATCTCTGCCGGAGCCATACGGTACGGTGCGCGTGCTATAGGTCTCGTATCCGGCAATAAGTCTATAACGAAGTCGATCTCACGACTGGGCGGTAGGCCTGGTATCTCCTGAAACACATCGGAATACTCCCTAACAACTGGGATCGAATCCAAAGGAATCATAACCTCCTTAGAGGTATCCTCCTCAATGTAATATAAATGAGCGGTCGAACCTCCCTCTGGGCGAGGCATCGCCACTATAAACATCTCTTGCCCCGGAATGGCAAAAACAATGCTCCCACCAAAGCAATCAATCATGGCTCTATAAGATGCGAGCCAATCCATACCAATAATCACGTCATGCTCGTGCATGTCTAAGACTAGCATGTCTGCAGGCAATACCAAGCCACCAATCTCTACCCCTACTCCCCGGCATATAAAGAATATAAGCGACCCACTCCCCAATGGTGAGTCGACACACGTCACGGTGCTCTCTGCTGTGGCTAACAATCCTAAGGACTTCGCAAAATGCGTAGCTATAAAACAGTGCGTTGCCCCCGTATCAAACAAAACTTTACCCATAGTACCATGGATAGGAAACATACCCTCAATCGCGGGTGGTGCCTGTGGAGCTGCTGCCTGGTGGACGTTATAGACACGTCCGTACTGCAACTGCCCCTGCTGCACTGGAGCTGCTGGAATGGCTGGTAGGGCTGGCATCTGGGCTGGAGCTGGAAGGGCAGGTGGAAAGAGTGGTCTCTGCGGCTCATTACGAGCTCCCTGCTGCTGTGGGGCCCTATCGCCCTCTGGGCAATCCTGACGCTTATGGCCGTGCTTGCCACACACAAAACACCGGCCTCTGAAATTACCTCCCCTCTGTCCCTGCTGACCACGGCCCTGCTGGCCGTTACCTCCACGCCATTGGCCCTGTTGGCCCTGATGTGCACGCTGTTGGCCTTGCTGGCCCTGCTGTTGACCCTGCGGTCGGTGTTGGCCCTGCTGGCCCTGCTGATTAGGCTGACCCTGATGGCCCTGCCTGAATCCCCCGAATCCTTGCCTAGAATCACCTGAACGGAATCGCTTAGCAGGGTCCCCCTGATGGGAACTCTGCTCGTGCTGACGAGTCTGTCCCTGAGTTGGTGCCCCACTGGCACTATTACCCCCGGTCCTGCCCTGCTGGCTGGACTCTCCTGCTATCTTGCTTCCCTGAAGATGGAAGCGGTGATCCTGGCAATGTAGTAGCGCTGCATTGAGTACGTCAGTGAAAGTACTCAGGGATAGATTCCCAATAAGGTGCTGACGGATCCTCCAAGCTAACCCGTCGACGAACAGCAAAACTTTCTTGCTCTCAGTGGGTGCCTCATCCGGCACAATAGTGAGAAGTCTCGTGAACTCTTCCTCATACTCGGCTACAGTAAGGTTTTCCTGCTTCAGATTTAGCAATTTCCGCCTCATCTCAGTCTGCACTGCGGGTGGAAAGTACTTGCGGTCAAACCGCTCCCAGAACATCTGAATAGGAATCGTGTCCCTCTCCTCCAAAGTAGTAGTGGACTCCCACCACTGTAATGCGGCTCCCACCAGTTTAAAAGAGGCCAATAGCTGCTTCTGCACTTCGGTGCACTCATACATACGGAGGTGCCGCTGGATGTCCTTCTTCCATTGGCTGACAGTAATAATATCGGAGCTACCAGAAAAATCAGGGGGATGTGCTTTCTGAAAAGCATCCCGAACTCTCTCCCATGCAGATGGAAGCTGTGCTGGTACTGGCGCCACTGCCTGGACCTGTGGTGGAGCCTGCTAAATCACCGCTATCGCGACATTTACCGCCTGAGCAACGATGGCGGCCACTTCATTCGCATTCATTGTGCCTGGTGCCGGAGCTGCTGGCTGCTCGGCTTGGGCACGCCTATCCTTTGGAGCACGTCTCGGAGGCATCTGAAACGTGAACAAGTTTATTAGTCTACAGTTATCAACAAATCTCAAATAGCTGAAGACTTAAACGTGAAAGCAAGAATACAACAGTCCTAACAATAGGGCTCTATAGCAATAACGTTAAGCTGAAAGCAAGAATAAGCCGTACAGATCCTATGGACACTAGAACCTGATGCTCTGATACCACTTGTGACACCCCGCCTAATTAAATACCGGGCGATCACTCCTTTATTAAATTAAATCAAGGTAAACAGTTGGTTCATTCTCAGCATCACTGTCGATAAAAATAATTTTTCCAATTTAACACCCTAAATAATTAAGCTAAGTGTCAAAACATTTTTCATACAAACTTCCAAATTTTATTAAAGAAAAGATTTTATTAATACCAAAACAACATTTCTACATTATAGAATCACACCACGAAATCTAAATAAAACCATACATTCACCAATCGAATGTCAATGATATAAAGCTAAAATCATAAACCATCCTGAAACAAACCCCATAGACAATACTGGAATAACTGAAATATAAAAATCCCCAACAATAAATGAAATGATAAAAAGGGCGACACGTGCCCCATAAATGAGAGTAATAGGAGTGGAGTCAATGACAGAAGCCGTCTACTCAAGGGACCTGCAACTCTCACCTAAGCTGCAGCTCGTTCTTCTCAAAGAATCCTAAGCAAGACGCCCCTGTGGCTGGGCACCTGAAAAATATACATATATATACAAGAGAGAGAGAGAGAAAAGGAAACGGGTCAGGGCCCGAAAGTGTGTTTGATTTTAGAATACGTTAAGCAAGTATTTAAATTGATACAGGCCAATGCAACTTCATATTAGTTCGTCTCTCTCTTGAGAAATACTCACCTCTCTTCTAATGTGTACTCCTATCGTACTAGCCTTCCCAATGGTTCGTTTATCTTAACTTACTCAAATGTTTTCAAAAACTGAACGATAACAATGTTATAAAAAGGTTACTTTCAATTTGTAGTATTCCTCTCGTTTTAGCTTCATTAAATTATAAGATTTCCCGTACCTTTTCATATTTTCACAAAACAAGTATTTAATAATTTGAGTCAACAACCACGTTCTACTTATCAAATCACAGTAGGCAGTTCAAAGTTTATAACCTCATATATATATATTAACTACTCGCATAAAATATATATATAATGGCACCCCAACTAAACTATGGTGCGGGCATACTCTGCTATCCAATCCCCGTATCGCTCACATAAAGGGAAATACAAGTTCGGAATCACTCTCGAACTGTATTAACATATACAAAACAACGTTGAGGCGAAGCATAGATTTTCAAGTCCAAGAGGTCAGTACATACCCACACGTCTCTTAGGACCGTCCGACTATCAATTTAATAGCCCGTACCTAGGATCTCTATCTTCTAGGGTACGATTCAATATCCCCATAAAGCAACACAGGATACGATCGTCCCAGCGCGGTAACCTCAGGGATAGCAAGTAGCGCGGGTACGTTTTTCACATGTATATAATATATGTACACACATTCATATAAATATACCGATTTCATCATATTAATATAGGTCACTCTCATTACCCATAATTACAACCTTTGTCCTAAATTTCACCTTATTAGTATAACGTATAAGGTTTCGCCTCTAACCTTAATTCGAAGGGTTTTCTCACTCATTACCTAATACTCATGGGTTATAACTTTACAAATTCTAAAATTCAGTAAATAACTTCATTTGATTCCAACGTAACTCTCTTACGCACCTCACCCTAACAACCTAAAGTAAATATCCCATAATTACCATCTTCGTTGAAGATTAAAGGTTCTAACATATGACCATATACTCTAGTGGTCCTCAATATCTCCCAAATCATTTTATTTAGAATGCCCAAGGTTTATTCCACGATAAATTAATTCGACTAATTAAATAAGGGGAATAATAAGCTGCCAGGGAGGGTCGATCGATCGACGTCTGGGGTCGACCGATCGAACCTTCGATCGATCGACGATCTAGGGTCGATCGATCGATCGAGCAGGTCTGTGAAAATTCTGCAGAAACTGCAGTGACGGGGTTGCTTAGGTTTCTTCATCAAAACTCATATTTTCCAACTCTAATTGACCCAAAAAGTGTACTGCTTACATCCTAACATAATTCCAGGTTTCTTTAACGATCAGCATGCGTATATACATCAATAAACATGATTAAACAACCTAATATTTCATCTAATCATCAAGAACCCTACAGTTTTCTTAACCTTTGTTCTAATCAGTTTTCTCCAGAAATTCCTTCTAACAAATCATCATAATTTCGTGGGTTAAACATCTACTTCACATATTAATTTCCAGAATAAGGTTCATATGATTTCTACATGCAAATCCCTATCAAAATTGGGTTTTCCTCCATGGATTATACTCTTAATCATTCCTACACTAACATGATTATTGCACCAACGAAAATACGCAAGTTAAACACTTGCCTGGGATTTCAGAGGTCTGGTTTCCTGCTGATATTGGTATGGCTGCGTTCTCCTCCTCGCGATCTACGCGTTGGTGGTGACGGTGGTGCAAAAGGTGGTGTTTTTGGCCTTGAATCACCTAGCAAAGTCTCTCCTCTCTTCTCCACTAGCCGTCTTAGGGTTCTGAATGATCTAACCCTAAAAGGCTGACTTAAATGGCTGCTAAGGATGGCTGAAATTCGTGGGTTTAATTACCCTAATTTGTAAAATTACCAAAACGCCCTCCCGGGTCACTAATTAAGCCTAAAAACATCCCGAGACCCAAACTAAACCCCCGGGTACACTTTTCTGACTATCTCGACCCTTCCGGACGCGTTGGCACACTCAAAACGACCATACGGACAACTCATAAAATATTTACTTTTATTTCTCAATAATTAGTCCCGACGCGACACGGGCGCGTCCCGACTAAAATTACCAAAATTGTCATTTTCATTCACTCGTGACATTTACCATATATTACTATGCTCTTAAGTAATATTCAACAATTTCATATTATTACTAACTCACGTCACGTTAATATAGCATAAAAATACGGGGTATTACATAAACGAAAAGCATCAGAAACATACTCCCCCTCCCCCATCATTATCAAACCGAACGTTACGAACAGTGGTGTTAAATTGTGTTTAAATCATTTGAAGGAATGAACAAATAAAGGTAACATCCCAGATTTATGTCTGAGTAAATATATCCACGTACATCTAGAGAAATCATCAATAAAAGTGACATAGTACTTATGACCCGATAAAGCAGTGACTGGTGAGGGTCCCCAAACATCATAGTGAATAAGACCAAACACATTAGGTGCACAACTCATATAGGAAATATAACTAGTACGAATATGTTTAGATAACTCATAGGTCTCGCATATAAATCTCTTGTCCTTACAAGTTTTAAACAAAGAGGGAAAAAGTAAACATAAGTACTGAAAATTGACATGTCCTAAACGGGCATGCCACAGATGCAAAGTTTGTAAGGAAACATTAAAAGCAATGGGCTCAGTGGAAGCAGAGGCATGAAGTCCAGAAACAAAAGAAGTAGGGGTAGGAGGATCCCTAAAGTGGTATAGGCCATCGCGCTCATATCCCCTGTCAAAAATCCTTTGCGAGCTCAGGTCCTGCAAATAGCAATGTAAGGATAAGAATATGATAGATCAATTGAGATCTTTACAAAGTTGGCGAACAAATATGAGATTAAAAGAGAGGTCGAGAACATGCAATACAGAAGATAAAGTGAAAGAGGATGAGAGACGAATGTTTACCTTGCTACAAATACGAGCAAGTGAATCATCCCCAAGACACACACTACGACACACAGGGGTAGTGAGAGATATAAAAAAAGATAGTTCACCAGTCATATGATTAGACGCTCCAGAATCCAATACCAAAGTAGGCTTAACAACCATAACATGAAAAGCAGATGAGGTACTTGAAGCAATAGTGGCAGTGGGAGTAGAATGCCCAAGAGAGCTCAATTGTGCCTGCAGAAGATCAATCTGAGCCTGAAGATGACTGTCATCCTTGGGAGCACTAGGAGAAGAAGAAGCCGAAGCCTCGGCAATGGCAGTAGTCCTAGGTGGGCCAGAGTGTTTGGCCTTAGCAAACTTCTGCTTCAACTCGGGATGAAGTTTGAAGCATCGATCTCTGGAATGGCCAACAACTCCATAATTATGACATGTCAGTCATCCGTCACGAGTATAAGAACCGATATGAGCCGCAAACGCCATCTAATCAGTAGGAGGAGATTGAACTCGGGCAATAATCTGAGAGGTCTGAGATAACTGGAGACGACTCTCATCTCCATCCACAATAGCAAAGGCCTCTCAAAGGGGAGGCATAGGAGATGTGTTTATGATCTAAGTACAGAGAGCATCATACTCAGATCGTAAATCCATAAAGACACTGATAAGTGTGCTGACGATCCAGACGTTGACTCAAGATAGAAACGACCTTAGGTGGAAAGGCAATGAGAGTCTAAAACTGGGCCAACTCCTCTAAACGGCATAATAGATATCCAGAGTAGTGAGAAACAGAGAGGTTGTGCGATTCCTGTGAAGCATGAGTGATTTTTCGATAAAGCTGGAATACTCAGGCATCATTACGAGCGTGAGCATACATCTGATTCAGAACTTTCCATAAGCCCGAAACAAACACATAGAACTAGGGGTGGCCATAGGCCCGAGGCCCGCCAAGCCCGCCCAACCCGCCCAATAAAAAAATAGGGCTTGGGTAAGGTAAATAGGCCCGCAAAGCGGGCTTGGCAAAATTTTATATGCCCGATTTTTTTTTCAGGCGGGCTTGGGCATGAGTTCTTAAGCCCGATGAGGCACGGCCCAGCCCGAGGCCCGAAATATATATATATATATATATATATATGTGGGGGGGGGGGGACTTCTATAAATATAAAAATGTATACCAAGTCTTTTCATGTAAAGTGAGAAACTTTATATATGGACTTTGTAATATATGGAGTTTAAAACAGATTTTTAATTAAAAAAATTGGTCTTTAAATAAAAAAATAGGTATTTTAATTTTAAAAAAAAATCTTTTAATTAACATAATAGGGCCCGATCGGGCGGGCCTGGGTAAATAGCTTTCAAATCTGGGCGGGCTTGGGATTACATAATAAGGCCCGATCTAGGCCCGAGCAGGCTTGGGATAACACTTAATTTTTCAAGCCCGGCCCGAGCCCGACCGGGCCTGCCCAGGCCCGGCCCACGGCCACCCCTACATAGAACATAAATACAGTATAAATGCGCTCCTCCATGTAATTGAACATCCACCCTAAAATCGTGCTGTGACACCCCGCCTAATTAAATACTGGGTGATCAGTCATTTATTAAATTATAACCAATGTGAACGATTGGTTCATTATTAGGATCACTGTCGCAAAATAACTTTTCAAATTAAACACCCTAAATAATTAAGCTAAGTGACAAAACCATTTTTAAAACATAAGTTCCATATTTAATTTTAAACCCAATAATAAAAACCTTCCATAATTAATAGTTTAAGAGTCACACAATATTAGACTGGAAAAGACAATCCAAGCAATTTAATCATTCAAATACTAATTCTAACTTTAAAACTTCAAAGGAAAACATCCTGACAGTAACAAATCCCAAAGTATAAATACTGAAAATAAATGCATCACAATCTCTGATAAAATCAACTGAATAAGGGGAAAAGGGTGACACATGCCCAACTGGATAAAAACACAACTAGGAGTGGAATCAATAATGAGGTCGTCTAGGCAAGAGGCCTGCAACTCCCACCTAAGCTGCACCACGTTCCTTCCAAAGGATCCTAAGCATGACGCCCTTGTGGCTGGGCACCTGTAATATATACATATATGTACAAAAGAGAAGAGATAAAAGGAAACAGGTCAGATCCCGATTGTAAACAGTTTAAAGTTTAGTTTAGCAAGTATTTAAAATGCTTATCGGCTAATGCAACAATCATATTAGTATGCGGCACTCTCTTGAGAAATTCTCACCTCTCTTCTAATGTGCACGCCTACCGCACTATTAATCCCAACAGTTTAGCTTATCTTAAAATCCTCATAAGGTTTCATGCCGACAATTACTAGTTTTAAGACAATTAATTTCTGAAAGCAAAGTTTTCGCATAAATCTCATTTTTTATTATAAAGTTTCTCAGTATTGCCTTAAACTTTTCAAACACTTATAAATTTGGAACATTTTTTCATTTCTCGACTACTTTTAATCACAGTAGAAAGCTTCCCAATTTAAATTCTCTCTCTGTCTCTCTCTCTCTCTCTCTCTCTATATATATATATATATATATATATATATATACTATCGGCACCCCACATAAATTTAATGGTGCTGGCATACTCTGCTATCAAGTCCATGTATCACTCGAACTATGGGAAATACTAGTTCGAAATCACTCTCGAACTGCATTAACACAAAACACATACAACTTGAGGCGAAGCATAGTTCCAAGTCACTAAGAGGTCAGCACATACCCTCACGTCTCTTAGGACCGCCTGACTATCGATCCGATAGCCTGTACCAAGGATTCATATGTTCTAGAGTACAAGTCAATATCCCTCATAAAGGTCCCATCGAGATAAGACTGTCCCGACGCGATAACCTCAGTGATAGCAAGTAGCGCGGGCATGATTTTTACACGTATATAGTATATGCACAAACACAGTCATATATATGTATACCACCATTCCCATTTCTAAATTAGGTACACCCATGACCCATACTTAGGATATTCATTCTCAGTACACATTACTAGCTTATCCCGTATAACGGTTCGTCTCTTTTATTCTTATTTATGGGATTATTCCAAACTTAGTTCGTAACACTCGTAGAATCCTGTCTCCCTATGTGTAATTTTAGTAGGTACTCTTTTATTTTACAACGTAACTCCCTTACGAGCTTCACCCTTTAGACACACGTTTCCCATTATTCCTTAAGTGTAAAACACTTCCATTAATGTTAATCTCGTCTTACATTAAAGGTTCCATTTTTTTTCAAAGTCCTACTGGTCTTCTTTATATCCCAAAATGTTCTAAAAATAATGTCCAAGGATTTTTATTCATTTACATTGGAATGAACTATTTAAAAAGGGGAATATGAGTTTTCCAGGAGGGGTCGATCGATCGATGGCAGGGGCTCGATCGATCGATCCATTTGGATCTATCGATCGATCAAGCAGTTATGGCGAAACTGCAGAATTAACAGTTACGGAAATCCTATTCCAAAATCATACAAATCATCCTTTTTCACTCCCAACAATTGATATTACAAGAGTTATATACCCAAATAGATAATGTCCTACGTAACACATGCGAGTTTCATCAAGTATAACGAATTAAAAGGGCCAAAATCCTTATAAATATCAAGAACCCTAATATTATCTTTAACTTAGTTCTTCCCATTCTTTTTCTAGATTTTCTACTCCTAACTCAATGCAAATTCATGGTTCAACCTCTACATATGAATTTGATTTCCAGAATATGATTATCACCTCTATATCATGTAATTTCTAGTCTCCACTATAGGTTTTCTTTCGTGAAAACTAGTCCTAATCAACCCTACACTAATATAATTGAAGCATTAACTAAAATAAATCAAGATAGATACTTGACTGAAATATTTGTCTCATATTAGTGGAATAACTTGGTGTGGTTGTGATCCTCATCGCGCGATCTACAATTTGGCGGTGACGGCGGTGCAAATGGTGGAGTTCTTGGCCTAGAACTCCTTAGAAAGCTTCTCATCTTCCTCTCCAATGGCCGTCCTTGATTTTTGGTTATTCTAACCCTAGAAGACAAACCCTATCATCTGATATTTCCTTAGAAAATTCGTGGGTTTCCATGCCTAAAAATACAAAATGTCTAAAATGCCCTCCCGGGATGTTAAATAGGCCTAAAAAAAAACCCGAGACCCAAACTAAACCCCCAGGTACATTATTTTGACTATCTCGACCCTTCCGGACACATTGACGCACTCAAAATAACCGTACGGGTGACTTATAATTTATTCACTTTTAATAATCCGAATTTAATCCCGACACGACACAGGCGCGCCCCGATAAAATTTCCAAAATTATCAAATTAGATTCTCGTGATAATTTTACTAAATTTAATTATACATCTTACTTCACCCATAAAGTAATTTACAACAAAATTCTAATAATTACTAACTCTCATCGCGCTAGTAAATATTTAAATGATTTTCGTATTAATATTAAATTAATATCTCTGCTTAAATTTAATAAATCCCCAAAATTAAAAGTCATAAAAATACGGGGTATTACATACTCCCCCCTAATAACGGAATTTCATCCCGAAATTCAAAAAAAAGAAGGTATACCTGGTAGGAATAACTCTGGGTACTTCTCACGCATGTATGCCTCACGCTCCCAAGTCGATTCTTCTACATTATGATGCTCCCACTGGACCCGTACAAGTGGGACTACTTTCGACCTCAATCTCCTTTCGCTATGGTCTAGAATAGCCACCGACCTCTCCTCGTAAGAGCTATCGGGATGTAAATCAATCTCCTCAATCACGATGTGGGTGTGGGTCATGTCATCCCGAAGCTATCGTCTCAACGACGAGATGTGGAATACATCATGAATGCGGTGTAAATGCTCTGGCAGTCCCAATCTGTATGCTACCGGCCCAATCCTCTCGATAATGGGAAATGGTCCAACATACCTAGGGGCCAGTTTCCCTTTCTTCCCAAACCTCATCACTCCTTTCATGGGAGATACACGTAGTAATACTTGGTCCCCCAAAATAAATTATCGAAAAAACTGTTTTGCATCGGCGTAGCTTTTCTGCCTGTCTTGGGCTACCCGAATGCGACTCCTGATAATCTCAATCCTAGCGGAGGTTTCCTGAATCACCTCTGGTCCGAGCAACTTATTGTCCCCCACCTCTAGCCAACAAGTTTGAGAACGACAGGGCCTGCTATACAATGCCTCAAATGGAGCCATGCCAATCGTGAACTGATAAGAGTTATTATAAGCAAACTCCCCCAGTGAAAGATATGGCTCCCAACCTCCTCCAAAATTAAGGACACACATGCGTAGCATATCTTACAACATTTGATTGGTACGCTCTGTTTGTCCATCTGTCTGTGGGTGATAAGCTGAACTCAACCTAAACTCTGTACACATGGCCTCCTGAAAGCTCTCCCAGAAACGCGACACGAAAATCTTGTCCCTATCTGACACGATATCCAGGGGAACCCCACGTAGTCTAATAATCTCAGCAATGAACAACTGAGCATATTGGCCCGTGGTATAGTCTGTCTGTACTGGCAAAAAATGAGCCACCTTAGTCAAACGGTCCACAATCACCCAGATGGAGTCGTGACCCCGCTGTGATGTAGGCAAAACCATTAATAAAATCCATGGAAATACTCTCCCACTTCCACGTGGGTATTTCCAACGGCTGAAGTAACCCCGACGGTTTCTGGTGATCTACTTTTACCATCTGGCAAGTAGAACACTTGGACATGAACTCAACAATGTCCTTCTTCATCCCACTCTACCAGTATTATCGCCTCATATCCTGGTACATATTATCTCCCCCAGGATACATCATAAATCTGGACCCGTGAGACTGTGTCATCACTGCATGATATAAGTCTGCTCCTTCTGGGACCACTAATCTCCCATTAAACCTCAAACCTCCATCGGAACTAACTGAATAGGACTCAGCACCCTCAGCTAAAAGCCATATAATCTGCTCCTGGCAAAATGAGTCTGCTGTCTGTACCTGTATTACCCTCATAACAATCTCGGGTGTCACTGTCATGACAGATATGAAGGAACGGGCTACCGCGTCCTGGTGATCCAACTCTTTCCACTTTGCTTTCCAGACGTTCACTACATTGACTACCGGTCTACGGCTCAACGCATCAACAACTACGTTGGCCTTCCCCGAATGGTACTATTTGTCGAACTGACAGTCTTTCACAAACTCTAACCACCTGCGCTGACGCATATTCAGCTCTCGCTGAGTGAACAGGTACTGCAGTGACTTGTGGTCTGTGAACAAGCGAAACTTCTCCCACAATAAATAATGTCTCCATATCCTCAGTGCAAAGACGACCGTTGCTAACTCCAGGTCGTGAGTGGGGTAATTTCTCTCGTGTGGCTTAAGCTTGCGGGAGGAAAAAGCTATAGCCTTCTCCTCCCGCTGAAGTACTCCCCCGAGTCCCCGTAAGGAGGCATCGATGTAAACCAGATACTCCACGCTCGGCTTGGGTAAAGCAAGAACTGGAGCCGAAGTCAGCTTGTCTTTCAGCTCATAAAAAGCCAATTGATAAATATAGTCCCAAACATATGGTACCCCCTTGCGAGTCAGGTTTGTTAATGGGCCCGCTATCTTGGAGAACCCTCGGATGAATCTCCTGTAGTACCCGGCTAACCCCAAGAAACTACGCACTTCCGTCGGTGTCGTGGGTTGTCCCCACTCCTTCACTGCTGACACTTTACTCGGGTCAACTGCTATCCCCAATTCAGATACAACATATCCCTAAAACTGCACCTCCCATAACCAGAATCCGCACTTCTCGTACTTAGCATACAGCTGATGCTCTCGTAGAGTCTGAAGAACCTGCCTCAAGTGCTCAGCATGTTCTTCCTCGGTGTGTGAATATATCAGGATGTCATCTATGAAGACGATGACAAACTGATCCAAGAACTCCCTGAATACTCGGTTCGTTAAGTCCATGAATACGACTGGGGCATTTGTTAATCCAAATGGCATCACTCTGAACTCATAGGACCCATATCTTGTCAAGAAAATAGTCTTCGAAACATCCTGCTCCCTAATCCGTAGCTGATGGTAACCTGACCTCAAATCTATCTTCGAAAAGAAAGTTGCTCCCCTCAGCTGGTCGAACAGATCATCGATTCGAGACAACGTATATTTGTTACATATCGTGACCTTGTTCAGCTCCCGATAGTCCACGCATAGCCTTAGTGAACCATCTCTCTTCTTCACAAATAAAACTGGAGCGCCCCAAGGTGAGGTACTCCTACGAATGAAGCCCTGGCCTAAATGCTGCTCTATCTGATCTCGTAACTCCCTCATTTCCGCTGGTGTCGTACGGTACGGAGTGCTTGTTATTGGTCGAGTATCCGGTAATAAATCTATGACAAAATCTATCTCTCGACTGGGGGGTAGGCCTGGTGATTAGGCATAAATTCTTCCTAATTTATCCCTTGATTTAGTTACCTTTAGCACCTCGAACAACGTATTGAGTTGGATTTATCTCATAACTGTGCTACTGACTGATCCTAATGAGTACACCGAGTTTCTGGTATTTTGTAGTGATTTTGGAGGTATTTGATGTCAAGAAACGAAAGAAAGAAATCGGTAGAATCAAGAAAGAAAGAAGGAAAAGTCTCAAGGGCAAAAACGTAATTTCTACACGGAATTCGGATGAGGTACCTAGAGAGAAGTTGAAGACATCTCATTCACGAGCACAAAGGAAGAAACGGCACCCCAATCGGAATCCCGAAACACAAGTTATGAGCAGTCAAAGATGAGCCAGAAAGTCAAATAGCCGGACAGGTCCGCCATGCCAAACTCCAGAAGACCCCGGATCGCATGCAAACCGAAGGAGGCCAAAATAAAAAGAATCGGTCCGCCCCCGGATCGGTCCGTCCCAAAATAAAAAGAACCGATCCGCCTTGGGGGCAGACCGGTAGGCCTAAGACCCGGACCGGTCCGGTCCTCGAGATCTGGAAATCTTCTCTCTTCCTAAAAAGGCTCCTAGTACAGTTGACTTCCGATATTATTGTAGGGTATTTAAGACCCGATTTATTGTTGTTATGGGTACGAAGAATTAGTAGGGTTTCCTGCTTCTTTTCCAAAAACCCTAGTTTATCTAAGAGTTGCAGTTTTAATTCAAGGTTTGAAGATTGATTCAGTAATTTTTGTGAGTATTGATTTCATTCATTGTTGCACTTATTGTTGGGTAATTTTAGTGAGTAATTTTTAGTTCTAATTCGTTTCTACATCTAATTATCATTTTTCTTAGATTAATCATGAATTCCTGCACATCAATTATTGTTTTCATTAAATTCAACATGTTAGGCTAGATTTATCAAGGTCGGGGTACATGAACCCAACCTGAGGTGTGAGTGTATGTGTATAAAATTAATCCGATGAATTTATTGATTGACTATGATCGTATTGCATAATGACACAATAATTGTAGATCTTTATATCACGTTTGCCTCTGGGTACTCGTGATGATTTAGAGTGCAATTTGAGTGTCACTATCGCGATACTGATTTACTCATCCTCAGATTAGGTATGACGCAGGCTTGAACCTCGTATACATAATGCTTGGAAGTAGGGGTGGCCGTGGGCCGAGCCTGGGCAGGCCCGGTCGGGCTCGGGCCGGGCTTGAAAAATTAAGTGTTATCCCAAGCCCGCTCGGGCCTAGATCGGGCCTAGATCGGGCCTTATTATGTAATCCCAAGCCCACCCAGATTTGAAAGCTCTTTACCCAGGCCCGCCCGATCGGGCCCTATTATGTTAATTAAAAGATTTTTTTTTTAAATTAAAATACCTATTTTTTTATTTAAAGACCAATTTTTTTAATTAAAAATCTGTTTTAAACTCCATATATTACAAAGTCCATATATAAAGTTTCTCACTTTACATGAAAAGACTTAGTATACGTTTTTATATTTATAGAAGTCCCTCCCCCCCCCCCCATATATATATATATATATATATATATATATATATTTCGGGCCTCGGGATTAAGAACTCATGCCCAAGCCCGCCCGAAAAAAAATCGGGCCTATAAAATTTTGCCAAGCCCGCTTTGCGGGCCTATTTACCTTACCCAAGCCCTATTTTTTTATTGGGCGGGTTGGGCGGGTTGGGCGGGCTTGGCGGGCCTTGGGCCTATGACCACCCCTACTTGGAAGTACTAAATTTTGGGTCAGATCAATCAGATAAATTTATGATTAATATTACCACTGCACTACACTAGGGTTGGGGGATTGTATTCCCGTCCTCGTTTTTCCCATCACTTTATCAAAAGTTTCAAAATCAATTTTTATTCCTATTTTAGGTATCTTATTGTAGTTGCATTTTTCATAATTTCATCTTCGCATTTAGTTGTAATCATTACCAAAAATCAAATCATTTTCCCTTTATTTTTAGAGTCAAGGTTAGGATTCCTCCGTCTTTTCCGTCGTCATAATTTCGTTGTCCTTTTTCCCTGAGGATCGATACCCGACTTGTTGGATTATTACTTGAGCGACAGGCTTACACTTGAGCCTAGAGTGAACGCATTTCTGAGACACATTTTCAGTCGCGTCAAGTTTTTGGCGCCGTTTCCGGGGATTTAGGTAGACTTAGGATTAGATTGAGTCAATCCAAAGCTTTGACTAAAAATTTCGGAAATCCCAAAACATAAAAAAATATTAAAAAAAATATAAAAAAATATTTCACCATCATCTCTCTTAAGCTTTAATGCAAAATTCTGAAACCACTCCCACACCCCATAATACTCCAACCAGCATTCACGAAAATCCACTTGTTGAGTATAATCCTGATAGTCCCCGCACTCCAAACTCCCCACAATTTTGGATCCCACCTCCCACACCGTCGCACTCAGTATCCGATAAAACTCCCTTTCCCTTCTTAGGACACACTTCGAGCACACCCAGTGAGAACACCGAGTCAGTAAGTGAGGGAGAGATGTCTCAACACAGCAGTGCACCCGCCGGTGAGGAAGAGCCCCCATACCGTCCGATTAGAGAATTCTTATATCCCGAGCGTACTGTCACTCCAGGATGCATCATACTCCCGTATAATGCCGGGAAATTCCGTTTCAAAAATGGGATGATCCAGATGCTACCGCATTACCACGGTATGGATTCTGAAAAGCCATACCTCCATATTAGGGAATTTGAGGACGTGTGTGATACTCTAAATGATCAAACCTGCACACAAGAGGTAATCCGCCTCAAACTCTTCCCTTTCTCGCTCAAAGATAAAGCTAAAGCCTGACTATGGTCTTTACCTCCAAGCTCGATTCCATCCTGGAATGAGCTACAGTCGAAATTTCTCAAGAAATTCTTCCCACCACATCGAACAATCTCCATAAAGGCTCAAATTCAAGCATTCAGACAAGCTGAAAATGAGTCATTTCATCGATGTTATAAACGTTTCAACGAGTTAGTTGCTTCATGCCCCCATCATGGATTTGATTCAGCGCGAGTCATCTCTTTTATCTATAATGGGTTGAATCTTAACTCCAAACAACTTGTTAAAATAATGGGAAGTGGTCCGTTTATCGATTTAGATGCCCAGGATGCTGAGCTTCACTTGAGGTATGTCGCCGAGACTACCCAATCCTGGGACATTTCTGATCCCAACACTCAAAATCGAAATAGACAAGTGACCAATACTCCGTCAGCATCCGGCCTATTCCATGTAGATAAGAATTCTATGACGGATAGCCGATTAGAGACTCTTGAGATAGGATTTCGAGATCTGTGCGAGATATATGGAAAAGGACCAGCTGGACCCATTCCAAACCCAGTCGTAAAAGTGTGTGCTATTTACGAGGTGGGACATTCAACTGAGGAATGCCCGACGATACCCGCCTACAAAGCAATGCTGCAAGAGCAAGTTAGTGGTGTAGGAGGTTTTAAGGGAAATTTCGGTGCCCCGCACGGGAATTCATATAACCCTTCTTGGAAAAATCATCCTGATTTTAGCTATGGGCAACAACATGCCGCAATGAACCCTCCTTCGCATATTGCCCCTCCTCCACCACAACACTTTCAACAAGCTCCACACATGCAAGGACATGTGCAAGCACCGCCACCTCAAGGAAATTATATTCCACCACAGCGGAGAACTCTCGAGGATACCATGAATCAATTCATTGCAAACCAGACCGCAACCAATGCCAAATATGATCGTCTGATTGGCGACATAAATGCGAATCTGTCTAAAATACAATCCTCATTGAGTGTTCAAGAGAAGGGCAAATTTTCTGCCCAAGGCCAACGACCTCCCCAAGGTCAAACTAGCGTTAGCTCCACCTCCACTGAACATCAGGAGCAATGTCAAGCTGTAACCACTCTTCGTAGTGGGAGAGTTGTTGATTTATCACCTCTCCCACCCGACACAACGAAAGCCAAGGAGATTTCGCCCGGCACGAAAGAGGCCGAAGATGTCCCCTTGAATGAGAGTGACCAAGAAGTTGCTAGTGAGCCAGAGGTAGTAGTGAAACCGCCTTCCGCAGCACCGTTTCCTCAAAGGTTGATTCCCTCCCACGGAGGAAACCCGCGTGATGACGTGTTAGAAGTGCTAAAGCAAGTTAAGCTTAATTTACCTTTCCTTGAGGCCATTAAAAAAATTCCAGCATATGGCAAAGTCATCAAAGACCTACTGACGGTTAAAAGAAAGATGAAAGTGAAGAAGAATGTCTTTCTAGCACAAAATGTGAGCTCCATCCTACTAAATGAACTCCCGCATAAGTTCAAAGATCCCGGTGCACCCACCATATCCTGCATTATTGGGGAGAATAAGATTGAAAAAGCCTTACTTGACTTGGGAGCAAGCGTAAATCTACTCCCTTACTCCATTTATAGGCAACTTGACTTGGGTGACCTCAAGCCCACGAAAGTCACTCTCCAATTAGCGGATTGAACAGTGAAGATCCCACGAGGTATAGTCGAGGACGTGATCGTTCAAGTTGACACTTTCTACTTTCCAGTGGATTTTATCATTTGGGACACGGAGCCCTCCTTCCATTCGAGTAATCATGTTCCCATCATCCTTGGGCGCCCTTTCCTAGCTATGACCAACGCAATCATCAATACTAGGAATGGGCGAATGCAACTCACATTTAGGAACATGACCTTGGATACCAACATCTTCCACATAGCCCAAAATGCAGGGGAGGAAGACGATCTTCACGCGGTGATCCTCATAGATGAGATAGTAGAGGAGTACTTTGAGGAGAATTACTGTGGCGATGCTTTAGAATCCTGTTTAGCGGTGAGACACGAGAGTGAGGGGACGTACACCGCCTTCGAGAGGGAGGTTGAAGAATTGAGCGAGCTACTCGATGAGAGTATGTCGGACGAGGACGTGAGAGAGATTAATTGGGTTTCGAGATTCGAGGAATTACCTCTGGGGGATACGCAAATGGTTCCCTCCAGTGAAAAATTTCCAACCCTCGAGTTAAAGAAACTTCCCGCCCATATTAAATATGCATATCTAGGAGAGGATGAGACATTTCCTGTTGTTATCTCCTTTAGCCTAAATGAAGGGCAGGAAGGTAAATTATTGAAAATTCTGAGGAAGCACCAAAGTGCTTTTGGTTGGTGCATAGCTTATTTGAAGGGGATAAGTCCTTTAATTTGCACTCATAAGATCCATCTCAAAGAGGATGTCAAACCTTCTAGAGAAATGCAAAGAAGACTGAATCCCAACATGAAAGAAGTTGTGAGAACCGAAATAATCAAATTGTTGGATGCCGGGATCATCTACCCAATATCGGATAGCGAGTGGGTAAGCCCTATTCAAGTCATCCCGAAGAAGTCGAGTATGACTGTGATCGAGAATGCCAAGGGAGAGTTAGTTCCCCAACGTACCACCACCGGGTGGCGCGTTTGCATTGATTACCGAAAACTCAATGCGGGAACCAGGAAAGACCATTTCCCCTTGCCATTTATTGATCAAATGCTTGAAAGAGTCGCGGGCCACCCTTACTATTGCTTCCTTGATGGTTATTTCGGGTATAACCAAATTGAGGTAGATGTACTTGACCAGGAGAAGACGACCTTCACTTGCCCTTTTGGTACGTTTGCCTACAAACGTATGCCATTTGGCCTGTATAATGTACCCGCGACCTTTCAGAGGTGCATGTTGAGCTTATTTAGCGACATGGTCGAGAGAGGACTCGAAGTGTTCATGGACGATTTCAGCGTTTTTGGCACCTCTTTCGATCATTGTCTAGAAAAACTGGAAAAAGTACTTACCCGATGCGTGGAAAAGAACTTAGTGCTGAATTGGGAGAAGTGCCATTTCATGGTCACCGAGGGAATAGTTCTTGGCCACATTGTATCATCTAACGGAATAGAAGTTGATAGGGCAAAGATAGATGTCATAGCTGACCTTCCCCCATCGAAATCGCTGAAAGACGTGCGCTCCTTTGTGGGTCACACGGGGTTTTATCGAAGGTTTATTAAGGACTTTACGCCATCGCTAGGCCCTTAAGCAACTTACTCATGAAGGACTCCCCATTTGAGTGGACTGAAGCATGCCAAAGTTCTTTTGACAAATTGAAGAACATGCTTGTGTCCTCCCCCATCATGCAAGTTCCGGATTGGTCCTTACCATTCGAACTTATGTGTGATGCCAGTGATTACGCGATCGGGGCTGTTTTGGGACAACGTCAATATAAGTAAGCTCATGTCATCTACTACGCCAGTCGGACTCTTACCGGACCTCAACTCAACTACTCTACCACGGAGAAGGAGTTGCTAGCGGTAGTCTTTGCCCTCGATAAGTTCCGTAACTATCTCATTGATTCTCCTATTACTGTTTTCACCGACCACGCGGCTTGGAAGTATCTACTTGCAAAGAAAGACGCCAAGCCGCGCCTCATAAGGTGGATCCTACTCCTACAAGAGTTCAATATCTCCATTAAAGATAATAAAGGAGTAGAAAACGTCGTTGTCGACCATTTATCTCGGCTTTCGTCCGACGTGCCTAGTGATCATGTACCCATAGATGAACAATTTCTGGATGAGCAGCTTTTCGCTACCTCTTCATATCCCTAGTTTGCGGACATAGTGAACTATCTTGTCACGGGAGCCGTCCCTCCCGACTGGACACAGCAAGAGAAGAAGAGATTTCTTACTTAGTCTCGAATGTTCTTTTACGATGATCCATTCCTTTTTAAATACTGTGCAGACCAGATCATCCGACGATGTGTACCGGATGACGAAATCCCAAAAGTCATCCAGTTTTGTCATTCGAAAGCTTGTGGAGGTCATTTTTCGACGAGAAAGACGGCCGCTAAAATTCTACAATGCGGCCTCTATTGGCCCACAATCTTTCGGGATGTGAACGATGCTTGCAAATCATGCAATAGGTGTCAACGGATGGGAGCCATCACTCGACGAGACATGATGCCTCTTACCCCTATACTCATCATTGAGATATTCGACTGTTGGGGTATTGACTTCATGGGTCATTTCCCTCCATCCTTTGGTTTCCTATACATCCTCGTCGCGGTAGACTACGTTTCTAAATGGGTGGAAGCTATAGCTACCAAGACTAATGACAACAAAGTGGTGATAAAGTTCCTGCAGGAACACATACTTTCCCGCTTCGGTGCACCGAAAGCAATAATCAGCGATAATGGTACGCATTTTTGCAATAGGCCATTCGAGAAGCTTATGAGAAAGTATGGTGTCGTTCACAAGGTTGGAACGACATATCATCCACAAACGAATGGACAGGCCGAGCTAGCAAATCGGGAAATCAAGAACATTCTTGAAAAGACCGTCAATCCTACCCGGAAATATTGGTCCCTTAGATTGAACGATTCGCCATGGGCCTACCATACCGCATATAAGAATCAACTTGGCATGTCCCCTTTCCACTTTGTGTATGGCAAACCTTGCCATCTTCCTGTTGAGCTCGAACACAAGGCGTATTGGGCGATTAAACAATTGAATTATGCCTTGGACAAGGCCGGTGAAGCCCGCAAGCTTCAATTGAATGAGTTAGAAGAACTACGCAATGATGCGTATGGGAATGCCAAAATTTCGAAAGAGAGGATGAAACTCGCTCATGATAGCATCATTCGACGAAAAGAGTTTCTCCCCGGGCAAAAAGCTCTCCTCTACAACTCTCGGCTTCACCTCTTTCCGGGCAAGTTACGGTCACGTTGGTCTGGCCCATTCGCCGTGAAGAATATTTTCCCCCACAGAGCTGTTGAACTAGACGATTTAAAAGGGGGAAACACATTCAAAGTGAATGGACAATGCCTAAAGCCATATCTAGAGGCGTGTGCAGAAGAAGTCGACACCGTCTGGTTGTCGGACCCCGTTTACGGGGTTGAGTGAGCTATTGAAGTGAGGTCGTCGCACCCCCGACGCGTATGGGGTGAGAGTCGTGTGTGTGAGATTCGTGTGTGTTTTGAGCGTCGTTAGGACTGGGTTTCGTTCAGGAGAAGCATTCGTGTGTTTTGGGAATTCTGAGTCAAAGGGTGTTGACCAGTGAAATCGAGAGGGTCCTAGTTCATTTGGATAGATAGGATATCGGGAACGTGAAATTTTTTGAAGAAGAGAGCTCGAAACCGGAAGTAACAGAAGTCCAGCCCAAAAATCCTGGGGCGGACCGATTCCTTTTTCAGGCGGACCGGTCCGACCCCGGACCGGTTCCTTTTATTTTTAAAGGAACCGGTCAGCCTGTCTAGGGTTTGAACAGTCAAAAGGCCGGACCGGTCCGCCCCTACCCCGGACCGGTCCGCCTTCTGCAGACCTGCCTCTTCCTCTCCCTAAATTCACCCCCCCTTTTCCCCCAATCCCATTCATTCCCTCCAACCCATTCATTCCTCTTCCCAACCCCAACCTTTCCCTCCCAAATTCATCCCCTTTTCCCTCCAAACCCTTTCCCTCCAAAGCCAACCTTTCCCCTCGCCTTTACACTATAAATACACCTCCAATCCTCCCTTTCTCCTCACACCTTCAACCCAAATCCTCTCTTCTTCCTCTCTAGTTTTTCCAGCACTATTTCCCTCCTATTTCCATGGCCCCCCGTGCTGCCCCCATCAAATACGACTCCACCGTGATCCACCCCTCCGGTCACGGCGAATACCGCTCCCGCTAAGAGGAGCGATGGTGCGCTCAATACTTCGGTATGGACCGCAAACTCCATACGGAGCGTGCGGTCCAATGGGAAGCTCTGCCCAACTCCTTCATCGCCCTTTTCATGGCCCGGGGCTGGTGTCGTTTCCTCAACCGACCTCACAAAGCGGTGTGGGCAACCGAAGTCCGCTCCTTCTATGGTACACTCGTCCGGGCGGGCCAATTCGAGGCCGAAGCTTTCGTCGATGGGACTCCTATACCCTTTTCTTTGGCCCGTCTCACGGCCAAGTTGGCCGAGTTTGATGTCCCGGATGTCCAAGAATTAACTTATCCCCAAAATGCCCCCCGGTCGACAAGGACATTATCATGGCCCGCATTGCACCGAACGTGGCTTGGGCGGGGTAAACCGTCGCCGTTGGACGACTTAACAAGAGGGCGTGCCTTACATTTCAGATTGTGTGCGCCAACCTATTACAAACGTCCAATGACTCTGCCATGCGGCCCCGGCAAGCTACCTTGACATATCATCTCTTTGACCCCCACACTTCCATCCATTTGGGCCACACATTATACGCGGACATCATTAACGCCTCCTTGGATGAGAAGGGCGTCGCCCCACTTCCCTATGCCCGATTGATCACGTCCATCCTTAAGGATGCTGGCATAGAGGCACCGAGCGACCTTACGCGTCTCCCCGATCCTTTCGGATAAGGGACCCACACCAAAAGCGCCAAATAGCTAGCCGTCCTCCGGGCTAGGAGGGGTGATGATGTCGAAGAGGAGGCTGCCTCGAGCGGCAACGAGGAAGACATAGGGGCAGCTGGCGAAGACGTTGAGATGGGAGATCTCGGTCCGGACGAAGAGTCGGCCGACGAGGAGGACGACCCAGATTTCGAGTGGGAGGGCACGGACCTCCCCGCGCGTATGTCGGCGCTTGAGACCAACTTCAATACCTTCCAGACCAACTACGAGCGCGACATGAGCATTGTTCTCCGCTTCCAAGCGAACATCTATCGGCGCCTAGGGGATCCTAATGAGCCATTACCTTCCTACTACCAGAACCCCTATGACCCCAACGCGCCCGGTTCCTCACATCCCCCACCCCGGTGAAGCTTTATTTGGTGTTGGCAGCATTTTTTCTTTATTTTTCCCTGATTCACAGTTGTATGTTTTCCCCTGCACATGTAACACAGTCTTGTTGTAATAAAAACTGCATTTTCTCTATTTGTTTGTTTTATTTTTTCGCACTTTTTTTTCGCTTTGAGTTAGATTTTAGTCCTTTTTTGCTTGAGGACAATGCAAAAGTCTAAGTTAGGGGGGTCACAAGTGCGTATTTCTAAAAGTTCACAAATTTTCCAAAATGCCCAAAAGGTTTAAAAAAAAATCATAAAATTTTGAAAAACCCAAAAATATTTTTGTTCAAAATAAATAAAAATTGGAATTCAAATTTTTCAAAAATATCATTAAAAGTCGAATTGAAGTCTCAAGTTGTAAAATTCAACGTACACAAAGCCAAAATTGACCAAAGATGGAAATTGAGCGAAAATTGACGACTTAACGAATAAGTGTGGAGATTAACAAACCCGGTGAGATTCGAGCCTATCACTTTTTGCGAGTTTTTAAATCAATCCGAGTTAATTGTTAACTCAAAGTTCTTTTCAGTGCCTAAAAAGTTGTCAAGGATCTCAATCCTTTCATTTTGACCGGTTTTGAAAAATGTGTGTTTTGCTTTGAAAAACGTGCCAAATTGATCTCTAAACGTAAAATTCATCTCGAAAAGCATACGGTAACACAATTGGCATTTTGGGCAATGAAGTAGGCCCTCGTTTGTTACCCAAAAATATTGAACAGAAAAAGTAGCGAAAAATTACCCCTTTTGTAAACCAATTTGAGCCAAACAAATTGTCCCTTTCGTTTGATAACCCGAAAAACCCAAATAGCCGGAATTGTGAAAAATGAGAAAATTCAGAAATTAAGTCCGGAAAGTGCATAAAAAGGGGCAAGAAATAAATGAATATGCTCAACAAAAAAATAAAAAAAAAAAAAAAATTGAGCAATAGCCCGGAAAAAGCACAAATGGACATCATTAATGACTTTTCCAATTCCAACCTTCCCGAAAATTGTCATTATACCCCATATACCTTAAAACCCGAAAAAGTCCTAACCGAGTCTAAATTGCGAAATTGGTTACCGCGTAGAGAGCTAATACACCAAAAGATAATAAAGGAGATTAAGTGCGCGAAATAAAAGCAATGTTCCCGTTTTTAAAACCGTAATCCTTTGATGAGGTCCTTTCACTACAAAATTTCCGTCTTTCTAACCGTATGCGTGATTTTGCTTCCATTACATTTACTCTTTATATATCACGCATGCCAAGAGAATAGCCACAATCCGAGAGATTCACTTGTGAGAGCATTCCGTGAGAAATTGAAATCAAAACGAATTTTCGGATAAGTAACGTAATGATCAATCAGTGGAAATTAACGGTTACATTTCTGGCTACGCACACACACACCACGGTTTGAGACTTGTAAATATGACTTGATGATGACTATTTTCTGGAAAAGTTTAAATTGTACAATTTTTGCATATTTTGAATTCTCTTTGAGTCGAATTTTGTGGGTATATTCTCTGCAAACCTTCACGAGACAACACTCGTCCTACTAGGGTAATCTAGGGGTTTAATGGCTTGTTGCATACGCTAAATGCAATCGCTTGCCCGCGAAAAAGGTATTTTATCCCAATAAAATGATTTTTTTTTTAAGAATTGAGCCACGCTAGGATTCTTTTACATTTCTCGGGACGCGCAAAGTTCTAAGTTAGGGGGGTTGATTAGGCATAAATTCTTCCTAATTTATCCCTTGATTTAGTTACTTTTAGCACCTCGAACAACGTAATTGAGTTGGATTTATCTCATAACTGTGCTACTGACTGATCCTAATGAGTACACCGAGTTTCTGGTATTTTGTAGTGATTTTGCAGGTATTTGATGTCAAGAAACGAAAGAAAGAAATCGGTAGAATCAAGAAAGAAAGAAGGAAAAGTCTCAAGGGCAAAAGTGTAATTTCTACACGGAATTCAGATGAGGTACCTGAAGAGAAGTTAAAGACATCTCATTCACGAGCACAAAGGAAGAAATGACACCCCAATCGGAATCCCGAAACACAAGTTATGAGCAGTCAAAGATGAGCCAGAAAGTCAAATAGCCGGACCGGTCCGCCTTGCCAAACTCCAGAAGACCCCGGATCGCATGCAAACCGAAGGAGGCCAAAATAAAAACAACCGGTCCTCCCCAAAATAAAAAGAACCGATCCGCCTTGGGGGCAGATCGGTCGGCCTAAGACCCGGACCGGTCCGGTCCTCGAGATCTGGAAATCTTCTCTCTTCCTAAAAAGGCTCCTAGTGCAGTTGACTTCCGATATTATTGTAGGGTATTTAAGACCCGATTTATTATTGTTATGGGTACGAAGAATTAGTAGGGTTTCCTGCTTCTTTTCCAAAAACCCTAGTTTAGCTAAGAGTTGCAGTTTTAATTCAAGGTTTGAAGATTGGTTCAGTAATTTTTGTGAGTATTGATTTCATTCATTGTTGCACTTATTGTTGGGTAATTTTAGTGAGTAATTTTTAGTTCTAATTCGTTTCTACATCTAATTATCATTTTTCTTAGATTAATTATGAATTCCTGCACATCAATTATTGTTTTCATTAAATTCAACATGTTAGGCTAGATTTATCAAGGTCGGGGTACATGAACCCAACCTGAGGTGTGAGTGTATGTGTATAAAATTAATCCGATGAATTTATTGATTGACTATGATCGTATTGCATAATGACACAATAATTGTAGATCTTTATATCACGTTTGCCTCTGGGTACTCGTGATGATTTATAGTGCAATTTGAGTGTCACTATCGCGATACTGATTTACTCATCCTCAGATTAGGTATGACGCGGGCTTGAACCTCGTATACATAATGCTTGGGAGTACTAAATTCTGGGTCAGATCAATCAGATAAATTTATGATTAATATTACCACTGCACTACACTAGGGTTGGGGGATTGTATTCCCGTCCTCGTTTTTCCCATCATTTTATCAAAAGTTTAAAAATCAATTTTTATTCCTATTTTAGGTAACTTATTGTAGTTGCATTTTTCATAATTTCATCTTCGCATTTAGTTGTAATCATTCCCAAAAATCAAATCATTTTCCCATTATTTTTAGAGTCAAGGTTAGGATTCCTCCGTCTTTTCCGTCGTCACAACTTCGTTGTCCTTTTTCCTTGAGGATCGATACCCGACTTATCAGATTATTACTTGAGCGACAGGCTTACACTTGAGCCTAGAGTGAACGCATTTCTGAGACACATTTTCAGTCGCGTCACCTGGTATCTCCTGAAATACATCAAAATACTCACGAACGACTGGGATCGAGTCTAAGGGAGTCACAACCTCCTTAGAGGTATCCTCCTCTATGTAATACAAATGAGCGGTAGAGCCTCCCTCTGGGCGAGGCATCGCCACTGCAAACATTTCCTGTCCTGGAATGGCAAAGACAATACTCCCACCGAAACAATCTATCATGGCTCTATATGCTGCGAGCCAATCCATGCCAATAATAACATCGTGCTCATGCATATCTAAGACTCATATGTTTGCTGGTAAAATTAAGCTACCAATCTCTACTCCCATGGCCCGGCATATAAAGAAGATTAACGATCCATTTCCCAGTGGTGAGTCTACGCATATCACAGTGCTCTCTGTTGTGGCTAATAATCCTAAGGCCTTCGCAAAGTGAGTAGCTATAAAACAGTGTGTCACCCTAGTATCAAATAAAACCCGACCCATAGTACCATGGATAGGAAACGTACCCTCAATCGCGGGTGGTGCCTGAGGACCTGTTGCTTGGTGGAGGTTATAGACACGTCCGTACTGCAACTGTCCCCGTTGTACTGGAGCTGCTGAGATGGTTGGTAGGGCTGGTGCTGGGAGGGCGGCTGGAAAAAGTGGCATATGTGGCTCATTATGAGCACCCTGCTGCTGTGGGGACCTATCTCCCTCTGGACAATCCTGGCGCCTATGGCCATTTTTACCACATTCGAAGCATCGGCCCCTGAAACTTCCTCCCCTCTGTCCCTGCTGATTACGGCCCTGTTGGACGTTACCACCTCGCCATTGGCCCTGCTAAAAATGCTATTGGCCCTGCTGCTGACCCTGTGGCTGACGATGTTGGCCCTGCTAGCCCTGCTGATTAGGTTGGCCTTGCCTAAATCCCCCAAATCCCTGCCTGGAGTCACCTAATCGGAACTGCTTGGCAGGGTCCCCCTGATGGGAACTCTGCTCATGAGGACGAGTCTGCCCCTGTGATGTCGATGCTCCACCAGTGTTACTACCCCCTGTCCTGCCCTGCTGGCTGGACTCTCCTGCTCATTTTCTTCCCTACAGATGGAAGCGGTGATCCTGGCAGTGTAACAAAGCAGCATTGAGTACGTCTATGTAGGTACTCCGTGATAGATTGCCTATGAGGTGCTGACAGATCCTCCAAGCCAACCCGTTCATAAACAATAGTTTCTTCTTCCCCTCAGTGGGTGCCTCATATGGCACTATAGTGAGAAGTCTAGTGAACTCCTCATCATACTCAGCAACAGTCATATTCTCCTGTTTCAGATTCAGTAACTTCCGCCTCATCTCAGTCTGCACGACGGATGGAAAGTATTTATGGTCAAACCGCGCCCAAAATGACTGAATAGTGATAATATCCCTCTCCTCCAAGGTGGTGGTGGATTCCCACCAATGCAACGCGGCCCCCATTAGCTTGAAGGAAGCCAACAACTGTTTCTGCACGTCCATGCACTCGTACATGCGCAGATGCCTCTGGATATCTTTCTTCCATTGACTGGCTACAATGATATCCGAACTACCCGCGAACTCTGGGGGATGCGCCTTCTGGAAGGCATCCCTAACTCGTTCCCATGCAGATGGAAGCTGTTCCGGTACTAGCGCCACTACCTGAACCTGGGGTGGAGCCTGCTGCACTACTGCTAATGCGGCATTCACCACCTAAGCAACTATAGCGGTTACCTCGATTGCGTTCATCGTTCCCTGAACCGGAGCTGTTGGCTGCTCGACTTGGGCACGTCTGTCCTTGGGTGCACATCTCGAAGGCATCTGAAATATAAAAGGAGTTTATTAGTCTACAGTTAATAGCAAATCTCAAATAGCTGAAGACGTAAGCGTAAAAGAATTAATACAACAATCCTAAAATAGGGCTCTACAGCAAGAACGCTAAGCTGAAAGCTAAGTAAGCCGTACAGATCCAAAAGGACACTAGAACCTGATGCTCTGATACCACCTGTGACACCCCGCCTAGTTAAATACCGGATGATCAGTCCTTTATTAAATTATAACCAAGGTGAACGGTTGGTTCATTCTTAGCATCACTGTCGCAAAATAACTTTTCAAATTAAACACCCTAAATAATTAAGCTAAGTGACAAAACCATTTTTAAAACATAAGTTCCATATTTAATTTTAAACCTAATAATAAAAACCTTTCATAATTAATAGTTTAAGAGTCACACAATACTAGACTGGAAAAGACAATCCAAGCAATTTAATCATTCAAATACTAATTCTAACTTTAAAACTTCAAAGGAAAACATCCTGACAGTAACAAATCCCAAAGTATAAATACTGAAAATAAATGCATCACAATCTCTGATAAAACCAACTGAATAAGGGAAAATGGGTGACACGTGCCCAACTGGATAAAAACAGAACTAGGAGTGGAATCAATAATGAGGTCGTCTAGGCAAGAGGCCTGCAACTCCCACCTAAGCTGCACCACGTTCTTTCCAAAGAATCCTAAGCATGACGCCCTTGTGGCTGGGCACCTGTAATATATACATATATGTACAAAAGAGAAGAGATAAAAGGAAACGGGTCATATCCCGATTGTAAAACAGTTTAAAGTTTAGTTTAGCAAGTATTTAAAATGCTTATCGGCTAATGCAACAATCATATTAGTATGCGACACTCTCATGAGAAATTCTCACCTCTATTCTAATGTGCTCGCCTACTGCACTATTAATCCCAACAGTTTAGCTTATCTTAAAATCCTCATAAGGTTTCATGCCAACAATTACTAGTTCTAAGACAATTAATTTTTGAAAGCAAAGTTTTCGTATAAATCTCATTTTTTTATTATAAAGTTTCCCAGTATTGCCTTAAAGTTTTCAAACACTAATAATTTTGGAATATTTGTTTATTTCTCGACTACTTTTAATCACAGTAGAAAGCTTCCCAATTTAAATTATATATATATATATATATATATATGAATCACTATCATTATATATATATATACATATATATATACGTATATACTATCGGCACCCCACATAAATTTAATGGTGCTGGCATATTCTGCTATCAAGTCCCTGCATCACTCGTACTAAGGGAAATACTAGTTCGGAATCACTCTCGAACTGTATTAACACAAAACACATACAACTTGAGGCGAAGCATAGTTCCAAGTCACTAAGAGGTCAGCACATACCCTCACATCTCTTAGGACCGCCTGACTATCGATCCGATAGCCTGTACCAAGGATTCCTATTTTCTAGGGTACAAGTCAATATCCCCCATAAAGGTCACATCGAGATAAGACTGTCCCGGCGCGATAACCTCACTGATAGCAAGTAGCGAGAACATGATTTTTACACGTATATAGTATATGCACAAACACAGTCATATATATGTATACCACCATTCCCATTTCTAAATTAGGTACACCCACGACCCATACTTAGGATATTCATTCTTAGTACACATTACTAGCTTATCCCGTATAACGGTTCGTCTCTTTTTTTCTTATTTATGGGATTATTCCAAACTTAGTTCGTAACACTCGTAGAATTCTGTCTCCCTATGTGTAATTTTAGTAGGTACTCTTTTATTTTACAACGTAACTCCCTTACGATCTTCACCCTTTAGACACACGCTTCCCATTATTCCTTAAGTGTAAAACACTTCCATTAATGTTAATCTCGTCTTACATTAAAGGTTCCATTTTTTTTTCAAAGTCCTACTGGTCTTCTTTATATCCCCAAATATTCTAAAAATAATGTCCAAGGATTTCTATTCATTTACATTGGAATGAACTATTTAAAAAGAGGAATATGAGTTTTCCAGGAGGGATCGATCGATCGATGGTAGGGGCTCGATCGATCGATCCATTTGGGTCGATCGATCGATCATGCGGTTATGGCGAAACTGCAGAATTAACAGTTACGGAAATCCTATTCCAAAATCATACAAATCATCCTTTTTCACTCCCAAACTCCCAACAATTGATATTACAAGAGTTATATACCCAAATAGATAATGTCCTACGTAACACGTGCGAGTTTCATCAAGTATAACGAATTAAAAGGGCCAAAATCCATATAAATATCAAGAACCCTAATATTATCTTTAACTTAGTTCTTCCCATTTTTTTCCAGATTTTCTACTCCTAACTCAATGCAAATTAGTCGTTCAACCTCTACATATGAATTTGATTTCCAGAATATTATTATCACCTCTATATCATGTAATTTCAAGTCTCCACTATAGGTTTTCTTTCATGAAAACTAGTCCTAATCAACCCTACACTAATATAATTAAAGCATTAACTAAAATAAAGCAAGATAGATACTTGCCTGAAATATTTGTCTCAGATTAGTAGAATAACTTAGTGTGGTTGTGATCCTCGTCGCGCGATCTACAATTTCGCGGTGACGGCGGTGCGAATGGTGGAGTTCTTGGCCTAGAACTCCTTGGAAAGCTTCTCCTCTTCCTCTCCAATGGCCGTCCTTGGTTTTTGGTTATTCTAACCCTAGAAGACAAACCTATCATCTGATATTTCCTTAGAAAATTCGTGGGTTTCCATGCCTAAAAATATAAAATGTCTAAAATGCCCTCTCGGGATGTTAATTAGGCCTAAAAACGCCCCGAGACCCAAACTAAACCCCCGAGTACATTATTTTGACTATCTCGACCCTTTCGGACACATTGACACACTCAAAATGATCATACCAGTGACTTATAATTTATTCACTTTTAATAATCCGAATTTAATTCCGACACGACACAGGCGCGTCCCAATAAAATTTTTAAAATTATCAAATTAGATTCTCGTGATAATTTTACTAAATTTAATTATACATCTTACTTCACCCATAAAGTAATTTACAACAAAATTCTAATAATTACTAACTCTCATCACGCTAGTAAATATTTAAATGATTTTCGTATTAATATTAAATTAATATCTCTACTTAAATTTAATAAATCCCCAAAATTAAAAGTCATAAAAATACGGGGTATTGCAAGTGCAACGGTCCATCTCTCATTGATTAAAAATGGTAACATCCTTAGCATTCGATTAGATTTTAGGGCCCAACAACCAACTAGTCTTTCCTTTCGACCCAATAAATAGACGAAGAGATCTAAACCATGAATTAAAATTCGTTCCATTAAATAATACACTGGTCACCCGATGAGTAGGTCTATGTTGGGTAGAAATGACATCTTATGGACCATTCAACTCAGCTATAACTTCAAAATATCCAAATATACCCCAACAAATACACAAGAAAGGACAAAAAATTAGCAATGAGGTAATCTAAAAAATTCAAGAGCAAAGAGGGGAATAAAACCCACACAAATAAGGCCAAAAAATTGGCAATGAGTGAATCAATCTAAACCAACAACATAGAAGGGTATAAACCCTCAAGAATCATCAAATAAAGGCAAATTAATAGCCTACTTTACGAGAATAAAACCTAACTGCAAGAGGAAATAAAAAACCCCGAAATTAACAAGAGGGTATAAACCTTATATCAAGGTTAACTTACGCAATCAAACCAGTAAAAATGAGTTGCCCTAAGTAGAGAAATAAACCCACTAGGGTGTAGAGAATAAAATCCACGAATCCAGCCAATAACTACAGCCTTAGGTCGGCCATATCTAGTAGAAGGGTGAGAAAACACTATATAATGACTCACTTGAGTCTACATATATTGGAGTTCCAACTAGTTTGGATATATAGACAAAATAAGTTAGAATAATTTGAGAACTCCATCTCCTCAAAGGTACATACTCCATTGAAAAATCCAGTCCAAGAGAACCTTCAAAGGGAAGTTAATTCTAAACCCTAAAAACCACAAATATGACACTTACACTGCATCATACATATGATATATTGGTTTAATGGCTTTTTCAACACTTCAGACCTTTGAAAAATCAATTTAATTCATTTCAAATAATTTTAAATAATTTTTAAAGATTTTTGAATTAATTAAAATTTGGTTTTTTAAAGTTTTGTGGGTAAAAGTTGAATTTCAGAAACTTATTTTCTATGCGGATTGTTTGCCTGGGTAGAATTCAAAAGCGCTTGAGAATTAGAGGTGTGTGTTGTAATTATTTTCATAAATGCATTTTTAATCACATCTGATGCGTACACTTGGTGGCATCCTAACGAGGAGATTTGTGTTTGTTGTAAGACACTAAACGCGTACATTTTCCCAGTCAGTGGATCAACTTAATCAACGTTTTGCATGTATTTTATCTCAATCCCTGTGAACCCAGCTTTAACCAATCAGTGTTCGTTTAATCCACCGCATGTGTTAAACCGTTGGATCTAAGTCAACTCGGTTATACTTAATCTCTGCCATTGGATTGAGGCCATAGTTCTCGATCTTTCTACGCTTAGTATAAAAAGGGATCAACCCTCAGCAATTTGAGACTTTTATCATTTCGTCATTTCTGAGAGAGAATAGAGAGTACAGAGAAGAGAGGAAAAGAAGAGAGATAAATTAGAAGAAGAAAACCTAGTTTTCTTCGTAAGTTCAAACCTCTGTGAGTTTTCTCCCAAGCCAAACACCAAAACCTAAAAGTACAATACACCAGAAAACCTACTTTTGAGAGTTAGATCCTTCTAAGGTTTTTGTATTGTTAGTTTTGTGTTTTCGTTTGAAGACCTCTTCAAATCTTTGATTCTCTCAGAACTCGTCTCTAAGAGAGATTTAAGTTTCATTATTGAAACTGGGTTCTAAAAGAGAACATCTCACATTATAGTTTTCTATTTCTCTTTCTAGATCTAGCATTTTAGATCTATTCTGTTTCAACGAGTTTTTTGAAATAAAAAACTTTTAGTTTCCAAAATAAGTTTTCAGATCTAGAGAGTAGTGTGTTTCTAATTTTTATTTCATATTTTATGAAATACTAGTGTTCAAAAATAAAAGGAACGCAAAAGAACTCTTGCTAAAGTTTTAAGGCGTACAAATCTGAAATAATTATTTTTATATGTCAAAACTTGTTGAGTTGTTGCATGTTAAGTCTGAATCTGTTTTGTTAAAGTAGACTTCTAGTCTGGTTTGGATCGCAATTGGAGGTTTACAATTTTAAATATGTTTTCAAAGTCCTGAAATTATTTAAGACCTTGAACCGTCTTCCGATCAAGGTATCCTTGAGATCCGTGGTTTAATAAAAGTTCAAGAAGCCTTTACTTGAAAAATCAAGATTCAGAAATAACTTTCATATAAGAACTATTGTAATTTGTTAGGATTGTTTGTATAAATTCTTGAGAGGGGGAGTAGCATGTTTGCATGTAGTAGCACATAACAAACAGTATCTCACACAAACACTTAGACACTGTGGTTCTATCTGAGAATCATGAATTTGAAAGAGTTGTTGGAATCTGAATTCAAAGAGAAGGAAATCAAGGAAAAGACAAAGAATCAGCAAGAAAATATCAAGTTCCAAGTCAGATTACCTTTGGAGTGGAGAATCTCGTGTCGGTACATTCTGAACTTAGGTTAGGATCTTTGTAATTTGCTTAAGTGTTGTAACCTTATTTTTATTCTAGTGGATTTTTGTTTTGTGGCGTAGAGGTCACCGTGGATGTTTCCCTTGCTTAAGGATTTTACCACGTTAAAAATTCATGTGTCTATTTTTGTGAATATTCTTAATTGTTGTTGTGATTGGGACTGCATGGTAATTTTAGTAGATGTTTATTAGATTTTAAAAAAGGAAGGTAATAAACTATCAAATTTAATCCATACATTCAGAAATAGATTTTATAACACATCTTGTGTTTTTCGAAAAGACTCTTGCCCAAAAAATTTATTCGGAGTTTACACAACCATAACATTTTATTATTAATCTTGAAAACAAAGCTTTTAGTATTAAAGCATTTCTTCAACTTGTATCAGAGCATGAACGCCTTTTTGTGTTCCTGAAACTTGAGAAATTGTTTTCGAAACTTCTTTCTAAAAAAAATTTTGAATGTGGAAGAAAAAATTGAGAAGTTAGGTAACCTATCCAGACCACCACTCTTTGATGGAAATAATTTTTCGTACTGAAAAAGTGCGAATGACTGATTTCATTCAAGGAACCCTGGGTGATGAAGTCTGGGAAATGATTGAAAATGGATATGAACATCCTACTAAACCTACTTATGAAACTAATCCAACAAGGATTAAGAAACTTCTCTGTGAATTTACTAAGGAAGAGAAAAACTGTCTCTTGATAATAACAAAGGAAAGAATGTCATCTTTATGTCTATAGATGAACATGAATTCAAAAGAATATCCATATGTTCTACTTCTAAAGAGTCATGGGTCACTTTAGTCATTGCTCATGAGGGTGATGAACGTGTCAAAGCTGGAAAAACTCAAATGCTCATACAACAATATAATACCCTGATTATGAATGATAATGAATCTTTAGACGACTTCTACATAAGGTTAACTGACATTTTTACAAAATTTCATGCAAATGGTGTAACCTACAGTAGAAAGGAAATTGTTTCAAAGATTCTTAGGTCAATTCCATCTAAATTTGATAATAAGAGATATATTATTGAAGAAATGAATGACCCTGATATGACTCCTGAATTACTTAGTAGTAAACTGAGGATTGTTGAATTGGAACTGGACTTCAAAAAATAATTGACCAGACAGACTAGTAGAGCCTCTAGTTCTAATGTTATGTTTTCATCTAAATTACCAGTGCCTAAATTGAACTATATAGACCTAGACACTGACTGTCTTAAACCCTGTAATTTGGAAAACCTTGACAATGAAATAGCTCTTATGATCAAGCATTTCAAAAAGATTTTGAAATTTAGAAATGTTGTAGCCTCTAAACAAGGTAAATCAAATTATCAAGGTAATTAATCTCACCGAACTGATGACAAAGACAATACCAAACACACTTATGACAATAGGAGGAATTATGACCCCAACAGACCTAAACCTTACATAAAAGATGCTAAGTGTCACCATTGTGGTAAACTAGCTCACTATGATAGTAAATGTACAACTAGTTTTAACAGCAATTACAAGGTCAATATATGTAAGACATGGGACGACTCTAGTGATTCGGATGAGGATGAAACTGAGTCAACCCAGATGAATGAGTACTGCATGTCTTTTTTTTCTTAGATAATATATAATGATGATGCATGCTTGCCTTCTCATGAACCTGCTATGCCTGTTGATGTTGTTAATGATATTGTTGATAATTTTGTTCCTATTACTTCTGAAAGACTGTGTGTGAGTCAAAGTGATAATGTTGATGACGAATTGAATGTGTGCATGAGTAAAGAACCTAATCAAATCATAGGGGAAAATTCACACGATGCACATAGTGAGTCTGATGATGACCTACCTAATTGACATGAATTATACACTAAAACAATTAAGAAGAGTGCTCGCCTAGAAAAGATGATAAAAACCTTAAGTGAGCGTATCGATTTGCTTAACCAAACCATTAGGAAGAACACTAAAGATTATACTGCTCAATGTGTTGCTTATGAGACTGAGATTGAGAATTACAACTTGAGAATAAATTATTTGATTCAAAATAACCATGAATTTGAACAAAAATACAAGGTAACCCTTATTGAACTAGAAGAGTCAAAGCAAAAGGTTTCAAATGTTTTTAAAAAATGTCAACACTTTGAAACACAAACCAAGACTTATGAAAAAATTGTTACTGTAAGCAAATTTAACTCTGAAGATAAGTCTGGCATTGGTTTTGGAGAAATAGTGCACACAAGTAAGACCAAAGTTTCTCCTGAAAAAGTTGTTTTTTTTAAAATAAGGCCAAACTTCTCAAAATGTTCAAAAAGGTGAACCTAAGCTCAATGTCTCTCAATCAACACATAATCAGTACGATCAACAGTTGAAACCAAACCGTCAGACCAAGTATATTTGTCCTTCTGCCAGAGACCAAAGACAGAAACCTAAACCTAATAATGACTGGACTACCGTACCCAATAGATCCAAGCCGATTTTTAAAGACTTTAATAAGAAAGTCAAGTACTATACCCATCAGTACTGTTCCTACTGCGATATTTTTGGACATACTCTAGATGAGTGTTTCTAGAAAAGGACATACACTCCTACCAACCAGAACTTTAACTATTCTAAGAAATCCATAAATACTTATATACTTCCTAGACAGGCTACAAATAACTCTAACTCTAAAAAGAAAAAGGGAGGGTCCAAGACTAAGAAGAAATCATTTAGAAAGACCCCTCAAACCTTTTTAAAGTCTAAAGGCCACAAAACTTTTAAAACTAGGCCTATTTGGATTAGAAAAGATGATTTACTACCCCAACTCAAGTGCAACATTATCATTTCTGCTTTAAAGGCACAAAGCACTTCAACTGGATGGTATTTCGACTCCGAATGTTCTAAACATATGACCGGGGATGAAACAAAATTGAAAAATAAGAAAGACTTCTTGGGAGGTAGTGTCATGTTTGGAGATGGTGTTTCATCTCAGATCATAGGCAAGGGAATATTGAGTGAGCAAGGGCTTCCTGAACCGAATGATGTTTTATTAGTTAAAGGCCTTAAAGCTAATCTCTTAAGTATATCACTATTTTGTGACTCCAATCGCTCAGTTACCTTTTCTAAAAATGATTGCAAAATTATAGATGAAAAGGGTAATTGTATTTTGACAGGAAACAGAACCCCAAAAAACTGTTACACAGTAATTCTAAATTCTGAATCTTGTAATGTTGCCAAATTAGAGGATTCTGATATTTGGCACAATAGATTAGGACACACGAATTATGATAACCTTAGAAGATTGAGTTCCCAAGAGATAGTTAGAGGTTTACCAAAAATTAAAAATTCTTTTAATCCTGTATGTGGACCTTGTCAAGAAGGGAAAATAAGTAAATCCCCATACAAGAAAGTTAAAGATAGCCTTATCACTAAGCCCCGAGAAATTATCCACATGGACCTCATGGGTCCCCCAAGAACTGTTAGTTTATGTGGAAACTCTTACATCCTAGTTATAGTGGACGACTATACGAGATATACATGGGTAGCTTTTATGAAACATAAATCAGAAACCTTCAATGAATTCTTAAGAATCCTCTTGAGAATTGAGAATGAGAAGTATACCCAAGTATATCGAATTAGGAGTGATAGAGATGGTGAGTTTAAGGACTCTGGAATCTCTGAGTATTGTGTAGCTAATGGCTATAAACATGACTTTAACGCTCCCAAAACCCCACAACAGAATGGTATAGCTGAACGTAAGAATAAGACGTTACAAAAAATGGCTAGGGTTATGTTACATGCTAAGAATCTCCCTAGATACTTTTGGGTAGAAGCTGTCCAAACCACGTGCCACATTATTAATCGTATCGACCTCAGAAAAATTCCAAAGAAACATCTTATGAGTTGTGGTTCAACAGAAAGCCAAACTTAAAATACTTTAAAACCTTCGGTAGTATTTGCAAAGATAGAGAGCACCTTTCAAAATTTGATACCCGAGGAGAAAAGGGAATATTTCTTGGATATTCCCAAAACATTAGGGCTTCGCATGTTTTTAACTACAAAACCAAAACTATTGTGGAATCAATTAATGTAATTGTAGATGATACTAGTGTAAAGAGTAGTGACAGTCAACCAGTAACACTTGATGAGGATGAATCTGTTTTACTCACTGATCCTCACAATGATAGTGATTCATTGCCACCTGAGAGTCCTTCTGTACCCACCTGGGTTTCTAAAGATCATCCCATTGAAACCATTATCGGTAACCCTTCGGAACCAGTTCGAACTAGATCCCAACTTCGACAAGTGGCACAATTTTCTTATTTTGTTTCTCTTGAGGAACCTAAGAATATTAATGATGCCCTTACTGACTCATTTTGGATAAATGCTATGCAAAAAGAGCTAATCCAATTTAAGAGTCACGATGTTTGGAATCTGGTTCATAGACCTAAAGATTCGAAGCTTATTGGCACAAGATGGATTTTTAAAAACAAAACTGATGAAAATGGGGAGGTCATTAGAAATAAAGCTAGGTTGGTTGCACAAGGATACTCCCAGATTGAGGGAAATGATTTTGACGAAACCTTTGCACCTGTTACTCGTCTAGAATCAGTTCGTCTTCTTCTTGCAATTTCGTGTCATATGTAATTCAAATTATTCCAAATGGATGTTAAATTCTCTTTTTTAAATGGAATTTTATCTGAAGAAGTTTACGTAGAACAACCCAAAGGATTTGTTGCTCCTGTACACCCATATCACGTTTTCAAGCTTAAGAAAGCCTTATATGGTTTGAAATTCTTAGTGTCTCATAACTTTGTCTGTGGCAGAAATGATCAAACATTATTTATTAGAAAGGAAAATCAGCACGTCTTAATCGCGTAAATATATGTGGACGATATTATTTTCGGATCCACTTGTCCTAAACAAGTAGAGAATTTTTCTGATATCATGCATACTGAATTTCAGATGTCTCTAATGGGCGATCTACAATATTTTTTGGGTTTACAAGTCCAACAATGCAGTGATGGTCATTTTATTTCTCAATCTAAGTATGCTGCAGATTTAGTTAGAAAAATCGACTTAGAAAATGCTAAACCTTCTAGAACCCCCATGAGTACTTCAACTAAACTATCTAAGGATGATTATGGGAAAAGTATTGATCCCACTCTTTATAGAAGTATGATAGGGAGTTTACTGTATCTTACTGCGTATCGACCTGATATATCATTTGCCGTGTGTATATGTGCTGGATATCAAAGTAACCCTAAAGAGTCTCACTTATTAAGTGTAAAAAGGAATATTAAATATGTTAAGGGTACTCTAAAATTTGGTATTTGGTACACAAAAGATACGACTAGTTCTATTATAGGATATACCGATACCGATTGGGTCGGTCGTACTGATGATAGTAAGAGCACTTTCGGTGCTTGCTACTACGTAGGCAATAATCTTGTAGGTTGCTCATGTTAGAAACATAATTGTATTTCATTATCTAGCATCGAATCTGAATATATAGCCGCTGGTAGATGTTGTGCTCAATTACTATGGATTAGACAAATGCTTAGTGATTATGGTATCACCGAAAATCAATTAACCATGTTCTGTGATAACCAAAGTGTCATTAATATTTACAAAAATCCTGTAATGCACTAACGTTAAGCATATTAAGATTATACATCATTTTATCCGTGACCTTTTCGAATCCAAAGACCTCATTATTGAATATCTGATCACTCAAAAGCAGCTCGCAGATCTCTTTACCAAACCTTTAGATAACATTCGATTTGAGTATTTGCGAACAACCATAGGAATGATCACTATCAATTAATCTCTATGATTTTGTGATCTATACCCCTTGTATATTTGAGAAAAATTAGGGGAGAAGATCTTGAGTATTGTTCGGTATTGTTTAGCGATTTTTCTATCTATTTTTGATTCTAACTCAACTAATATGCCAATTTAGTGTTTATCTTGTTACATGCATTTCAGACCCATTGTACATCTTGTTTATATTTTGCATGGTATTGGTCTGTACATAATTGAGTAAAGTATTTTTTTTACCTTATTTTCGATTCTAGGATGGGAATGGGCAGTTAGAATTTTTGTATAGGACACAAAGGATTTCTTTTCATTTTGACCCAATAGAACAGAATACTCAAGGGAATTTTGTCTCTAATATCCAAAGGGGGAGATTGAGAACACACTATATATTGACTCACTTGAGTCTGCATATATAGGAGTTCCAACTAGTTTGGATATATAGACAAAATAAGTTTGAATAGTTTGAGAACTCCATCTCCTCAAAGGTACATACTCCATGAAAAAATTCAGTCCATGAGAACCTTCAAAGGGAAGTTAATTCTAAACCCTAAAAACCACAAATAGGACACTTGCACTGCATCACACATATCATATATTGGTTTAATGGCCTTTTCAACACTTCAAACCTTTGAAAAATCAATTTAATTCAATTCAAATCATTTTATATAATTTTAAATAATTTTTAAATATTTTTGAATTAATTAAAATTTGGTTTTTAATAGTTTTGTGGGTAAAAGTTGAATTTCAGAAACTTATTTTCTATGCTGATTGTTTGCCTGGGTAGAATTCGAAAGAGCTTGAGAATTAGAGGTGTGCGTTGTAATTATTTTCACATACGCGTTTTTAATCACATCTGATGCGTACACTTGTTGGCATCCTAACGAACATATTTGTGTTTGTTGTAAGACACAAAATGCGTACATTTTCCCAGCCAGTGGATCAACTTAATCAACCATCTGCATGTGTTTTATCTCAATCCTAGTGAACCCATCTTTAACCAATCAGTGTTCGTTTAATCCACCGCTTGTGTTAAACCGTTGGATCTAAGTCAACTCGATTATACTTAATCTCAGCCGTTGGATTGAGGCCATAGTTCTCGATCCTTCTATGCTTAGTATAAAAAGGGATCAACCCTCAGCAATTTGAGACTTTTATAATTTTGCCATTTCTGAGAGAGAAGGGAGAAGAGAGATAAATTAGAAGAAGAAACCCTAGTTTTCTTCGTAAGTTCAAACCTCTGTGAGTTTTATCCCAAGCCAAACACCAAAACCTAAAAGTTCAATACAGTAGAAAACCTACTTTTGAGAGTTAGATCCTTCTAGGGTTTCTGTGTTGTTAGTTTTGTGTTTTCGTTTGAAGACCTCTTCGAATCTTTAATTCTCTTAGAACTCGTCTCTAAGAGAGATTTAAGTTTCATTATTGAAATCGAGTCTTTTTAAAAGAGAACATCTCACGTTATAGTTTTATGTTTCTCTTTATAGATCTAGCGTTTTAGATCTATTCTGTTTCAACGAATTTTTTGAAATAAAAAACTTTTAGTTTCCAAAAATAAGTTTTCAGATCTAGTGAGTTGTGTGTTTCTAATTTTTATATCATATTTTATGAAATACTAGTGTTCTAAATAAAAGGAACACAAAAGAACTCTTGCTAAAGTTGTAAGGCGTACAAATCCGAAAATAAGTTTTATATGTCAAAACTTGCTGAATCAGTCTTTACATGTTAAGTCTGAATCTGTTTTGTTAAAGTATACTTCTAGTCTAGTTTGGATCTCAATTGGAGGTTTACAATTACAAAAATATTTTCAAAACCCTGAAATTGTTTAAGACCTTAAACCGTCTTCCGAGCAAGGTATCCTTGAGATCTCTGGTTTAATAAAAGATCAAGAAGTCTTTGCTTGAAAAATCAAGACTCAAAAATAACTTTCATATAAGAACTATTATAATATGTTAGGATTGTTTGTATAAATTCTTGAGAGGGGGAGTAGCATGTTTGTATGTAGTAGCACATCACAAACTCTATCTCACACGAACACTTAGACACTGTGGTTCTGTCTGAGAATCTTCAATTTGAAAGAGTTTATGGAATCTGAATTCAAAGAGAAGGAAATTAAGGAAAAGACAAAGAAGCAGCAATAAAAGATCAAGTTCCAAGTCAGATTACCTTTGGAGTGGAGAATCTCGTGTAGGTACATTCTGAACTTAGGTTAGGATCTTTGTGGTTTGCTTAAGTGTTGTTGATTGGGCATAAATATTGTATATTTATTCCCCTAATTTCAGTACATTTGTTAATCCGAGTGATGTAACATATAGGGATTTGATTCACATTTATTCTACTAACCTTCGTGGCGAGCATTTCGTGTTTTGTGTTTCTCTTATTGGTGTTACAGGTTAATTATGCAAGCAGTGCAGAAGAGGAAGCAAGACAATGCTAGAAAAGCTAAGAAGGCAAATTCAAGGGCAATTCGGTAATTTCTCAGCCCGAACCGGAAGGAGAAGTCAACGGGAAAGTCGAAGAGCTCGAAACAACGAGAACACTGGAAGAAACGACACCCAAATCCAAGCTACGGTTGAAAAGTTATGCCCAGTTGAAGTTGAAGAAAAATCCAAGAAAAGAAGAGAAAAGTTAGAAAAATCCTAAGTGTTGAACTCCAGGCCAGCATACATTTGCGAACCCCAGGCCAAACCGGTTCGGGGGGGCGAACCGGTTCGCAGGTACACCCGAACCGGTTCGGGGTACCTGATGCGCGAATTTTGTCTTTTATGCTGATTGGTTACCAAGACTCCTATTAGGTTTTTAACACTCCAATATTGTAGGGAACGTAGGCAACAACTGAGGAGCAGCCATTAGGAGTAGTTTTACTCAGTTTTTGATAGAGAAGAAGAAGGAGAAACATCTAGGAACATCAAAGGAACTATTTGCTTCAAGATTCAATTGTTAAGGGTTTGTTTTCAAGTTTTAATTCAAGATTCAATATTTTTGTCGCTGTTCTCGCATGCTTAGTTTTCATAGTCGATTCAATTTGTTTTCGCATTCATTATACGTATTTACATGCTTCTAGTTAGTTTCATCATGAATTCCTCAACATGCAACGTTACTATTTCATGCATTAGTCAATTTAACATGTCCGGCTAGGTTTTAAAAGGTTGGGATGCATCAACCCAACCTGATGTGTTAGTGCATGTGTCTAACGTTAATCCGATGAATTTAACGATTGATTCTGATCGTATCACATAATTACATAATAATTGTGGATCTTTATATCTCGTTTGCCTCTGGGTACTCGTGATGATTTAGAGTACAATTTGAATGCAATTATCGCGATACCGATTTACTCATCCTCAGATTAGGTATGACGCGGGCTTGAACCTCGTATACATAATGCTTGGGAGTCTTAAATTCCGGGTTGGATTAATCGGATAAATTTATGATTGACGTTGTCACTACATTACACTAGGGTTAGGGGATTGTATTCCCATCTTATTTTCTCTTCATTTAGGTTCAAAAAGTTTCAATTTAACTCTTCATTCTTCATTTAGATAATTTAGTTAGTTGCATATTTCATCGTAATTTCATAATTGCATTTAGTTTAATCAATCCCAAAAACCAAAATCAAATCTTTTCTTTTCCTTTTTTAGAGTCATCGTTAGGATTCCTCCGTCTTATCCCATCGTCACAACTCTGTTGTCCTTTTTCCCTGAGGATCGATACCCGACTTGTCGGATTATTACTTGAGCGACAGGCTTGCACTTGAGCCTAGAGAGTACACACTTTAGAGACACATTCTGAGTCGTATCAGTTGTAACCTGATTTTTATTCTTGTGGATTTTAATTTTGTGGCGTAGAGGTCACCGTGGATGTTTCCCTTGCTTAAGGGTTTTACCACGTTAAAAATTCCTGCGTCTATTTCTGTGAATGTTCTTAATTGTTGTTGTGATTGGGACTGCATGGTAATTTTAGTAGATGTTTATTAGATTTTATAATGGAAGGTAATCAACTATCAAATTTAATCCATACATTCAAAAATAGATTTTACAACACATCTTGTGTTTTTCGAAAAGAGTTTTGCCCAAAAAGTTAATTCGGAATTTACACAACCATAACATTTTATTATCAACCTTGTAAACAAAGATTTTAGTATTAAATCGTTTTTTCAAAGGGGCGTCAGCCAGATGAGAACTCTGGAGAGAAGGAGGGCGATGGCCAGACCTAGTGAGGTCGACGACTTGGGGGCTAAGTTTTGGGGCTTCTTGGGGATAGGGTTTGTTTGGTAGGGATGAGTTTAGGGTTTGAGTTATATCTGATTCCACGATAATTTTTGTGATGTATCGGCTTACCAATAACGGTGCCACATTATGGTATTTATATTACCTAATAGAAGTGTCTAGAAGTATAAGGTAAAAAATAAAAGAGAAGTCATAAAAATAGTCAAAATAACTAAAGCTCAAAACAGGTCGGCCCAATAATAAAATATGTTGCACTAATCTGATATCCAACATGTTGTTCAACAGGGAATCATGAAGACAATTAATGTCAATAAATTAATCCCTGTTGGCTGCAGAGTCAAGATTTTGATTGTCGATTGGTTCACTTTCTTAAATAATAAGATCGGGAAGGATCAAACGAAAATTAAAGTTGTTGGACGTTAAATGATTGAGGTATGAAACCAAATGCATTTCATAAAGAAAAAAAATCTCAAAAGTATTTAGTTCCTTTGAATTCATATAACACACTTTAATTCCTCACATATGTGATAGTTCCAAAGAATATCAAATCCACCTCTAGTAGACGAGTTTCTAACCTCTGAATTCTAATAGTGTAGCTGTAGTAAGACTTTAAACACTGAAAAGATAAATAAGAAATACACACACTAAATAACCATTTCCAGGTCAATTCAATATATGTATAAATGTTATTGAATAATTAAAGTTTTGAGCCAATGTAAATCGAAGTAAATTAGAGTTTTTATAAGTAGTAATTTACATTTAAAATTAAAGTTTTAATAAACCACAAATGTTATTGAAATGAATTAACAAATAAGCCATGTTAGTTTTTTTTTTAATTAAAAAATCCATTACATAATTAGAACCCAAGACAAATCAGATGTTAAACGATCAGCGACACTCCCCAATTCAATTATGTATAGAATGGGCCAAGACTGAAATGAAAGGGCAAGTTGATGCTAATCCATTTGATATATTAATCTTTTCTTTTATTTCAACTACATAGGACATAAAAAATATATTCACGCTGCACCATAATCTCAATAATGATTGACAAGTCTACTTATATATATCAACCAAAACATTATATTATGCCTAAGACTAAAACAATAAAAGCAATCATTATATGTGACTGATAAATATAAGAGGATAAACAGAATACTCCCTTTGTCTCAAATTAAAAGTCAAACTTTCCATTAAGGAATTCTTAAACGAAGAGCCACAGTTTATAAAAAATAACATACTTAATCCCACATTAGTTAAAATTAACAGAAAAAAAGATTAAATTTAAAGAGGATGACCAACAACGGGGAATACAATAAACATTTACATATAGTTTGGACAATAGAAACATGTATAGTAACATTCCATTTAAGCATATAAATGCTCCCAGCAAGACAATCCCAAAGAATGATTTATTTAATCGTTTAACAAAATCCCCTTAGCCTTAACAAATAAAAACTTCATTTATCATGACAGCACCGTGGATAAAGAAATTGAACATCCCTATTTGGGGTATAGTTTGATTTAATACTCTCGCTGTTTTCAAAGATTCTGACAATTCTTTCTCATTAAATGCTAGTAGAAACTACGCACGCACTACTCCATATGATTGAAGTTATTATTATTTTCTCAAATATCCAAATCAATATATAAAAGATAATAATAACTTTTTAACCCAGATGTAATTCCTAATTCAGTATAAGAGTCTAAGACCCGTTAAAATCTAAAATTCACATGGAGAATATATTAACAGATGAAACAACCTTACGAAAGAGTGTGAATTAAAAATCTGAAATACACAGACCATGTTTTTATTCAATGCATGAAATTCACAGGGCATGCACAACTGACAGTTTTGTGCCGGAGAGAAGAGAAAGGAAAAGAGAGAAAATAGATGCAACTGTAACAAATTGTGCGGTGGTTTTGTGGGTAGAGAAGGTCTGCATTTAATGAACTATTAATTTGGGACTAATGGAGTAATTTTTGAGTTATTTTCCTATTTCTTATGTCGTAGCATACTTTTTAAGTTTGACCAAATTGGATAGTTTAGAAATGACAGGGCTTCCTTTTTCACATTACAATTCAAAAGACTACTCCGTGTTGATTTAAGTGATCATATAAGGCTTGGACTTTTAATATACATTGTTTAAAGAGCATAATGACGTTTGTTCTTAGTACAAGTGATATAAAGACCGGATTTAACCTCTTTACTTGTGAGAGAATTCTTAACCCATTTAGGCACTCTATCTGAAGTTGGAGAAGATTTGGAATTACTTTTTTTTCTTTTCTTTTTAACTATAACTCCTAAGGAGAGAAATTTCATGAGCATAATCCACCATCAATTTGAGCTTTGGAGGAATGATTATGGTAGAAGCAATCTTCTTTCCCATTATCAGAAATATAAATGATGCAAGAGCATGGGCTTTGAATACTAATTTTATACTTTTCTTTCTATAAATTCATTTTGATTGGAGATCATTATGGATTGTCATAAGTAGCAGCAGTTCAAACTATCCAAACTAATTTAAAAACTATAAAATAATATCACACATATGCTTGACGTGCTCCTCATTTCAGAATTGATATAGAATTTCATAAATTAATTATTGGATGCCCCTTACTTATTTTTGATAGGTAGTATAGATGGAACCCCATCTTTTAGGCAGTGAGGTGGAGGAAGTGCAAAACCACGAAATGGATGGGGCAAAGACAAAAAGATAATTGATTGGAATGAAAAATGTCAACCAATTGGTGATGATGCTTTAAAGTTGGCAACTTAGTTAGATTATTTTGCACAAAAAGGGAATCTATTTCCGTTGGATATGCCATCTTGGGATAAAATGGATTCACACCGCCTCATAAGAATTTAGGGAATCCTGCAGTTAAAAGTTGTTGATTTTTTTTTTATCTACATTGATAATATAAAATTGCACATAATCTAATTAGTTTATTGTAACACATGTTCTTATAACAAACCTTTGTTTTCATCCTAAGACAGGAAAAAATCCATTCCCATGAGTTATTCAAGAGGTTATCCATGTCATTTGCATTTGTTTTGAATTTTAATGTCTTTAGTTTGAATCAAAATAGTTCTTAATGTACTTATTTTTACCAATACATTAGGTGAAGACAAAAGGTTTGCAAACCGATAAACTTGGGGTTTGGAGATATACACGAAAAAGAAATGAGTCATATATGTTGATGGATCGACCAATGAAGAGGTATATACATTTCAACTATTTTTTTCACCGTCTAACATGGAATAGTGATAAACAGTTCCATTTGCATACGAGCCATTTTATATATCATGTTCATTTGATACTTTATTTGAATTTGGTTCTTTTTTGTAGTAAAGTATAAAGAGATTATTATAAGTGTTATCGGAGGATAAACAAAATGACGTCGAAGTGCGAAATAAGATATTCGATGAATTGATGACGGGATGATCGTGTCTTGTGCATGGGAGTAGATATTCGACCGATGCCTAAAAGATCAATCACAACGTCATCATCTCAACATTACGATCAAGAGTTGGCCGAATTACGCAAAGAGGCCGAGGAACGTGAAATTTGCCATCATGGAGAGCTTGATCATGTTCGGGACGAGGTTCATGCCAAGACAGATGACAAAATCAACAAGACTAAGGAGTTTTTTTCTCAAATTAATGCATCAAGCTAGCTTCGCCGTACCCAATGATGGACTTGCTTAGGTATTTTCTTAACAATTAGAATCATTTTACTGATAATTTGAGATTAAGCTAGGTCGTGTGGGCCAATGAATATTTATGATGATGAAATTAATTTATGTGCTCATTTGGGCTTTTGTTGTTGTTGTTAAGTTGCATTTTAATGTTAAAATGGGTTAGTTTTCATGAATAAACAAAGGAAACGCTGTCGAAATTTTGTAAAAATAATAAGTAATTTAAAAATAGTTAACACGATAACATACGGATTACCATAGTTGAATATTGTACTAAATTATATTTATTCTTTCACAGGTCCGGACATCATTTGGGTCTATGGATATCATTTGGAATAGGTGTTGGTAGCTTTATTTTTTGGGTTTCCTATGTCTTCGAATTGGTTATTTGATATTTTTGGGGATTATTGTAGTTTGAATCATATACCTTATGTTTTAAGTCGATTGTTTTACTTTTTGGAGATGTTATGTTGAAAACCTTGAATATGAATGAATAAATTTTCGGAGCTTCGTTGATCTTTTATTTTTAATATTTATTTATCATAACGTATACATTTGTGGATATTATGACTAATATTGAATGAAGCTAGAACCTTCCCTAAAATGTTTTATTACAATATAATTTTTTGTGGTAATTATGGAGGTAACTTTTTAAGGGACGATTAATACTGTCCCAAATAATATTATTAGGGACGGACAAGCCCCTATCCCAAATAATATTATTAAGGATGGACAATCCCCTATCCCAAATAATATTATGATGGCTTTAGGGATGGCTATATCCATCCTTAAAATGCAGTGGTGCAATAAAAATTTTGGCGCCAACTTTTAAGGGACGGTTCATAACATTCCAAATAATATTATTAGGGACGACAAAAGTCCCTAATTCATTTGGGACGCCTATCAAATGTGAACATGCCTTGCCATCCTTAAAGGTCTTGAGAGATGGATATATAGTCTTTAGGGATGAATTTTACCCGTCCCTAAAAGTGAGTTTTTTTGTAGTGGTGAATGCAAAATTATCGAATATTCCAAATTTTAATAACGTACCAAGCACATGAACCAATTTTAATTATTCCAATTTTATCTTCTTAATCCTAAACATGCATCTACTGATATAAACATATAAAGTAAAGAAGGTTCACACGACACGCCGTTGTACGAGGAAACCACTAAAGGAAAAAACCTCGGACGACTAGGTCAGACAATCACTATGATACAAAAAATTACAAAGAGAGAATTTAATCCTATATAATGACTCGATCACCCACACGTCTTGACGCTTCATTTCTTATCTTCAACCACTCTTCCACAGTACAACATAGGCATCCACCTACGCAAGGTCCACATCACACAACTCCACGTGTACCTCGGTATCCATCGATGTAGCTTCAGTAACCACCATTGAATCGGAGCACGGACTTCACCACTTTGTCTTTGTACACAACATGTACGAAATCCACCGCATGAAATAAATATGTTCAATGAATGAAGAACACTATTCCGGTAAATATGTTCAAGATCACTAGCCTTGGATTTGTGAGATTTGATCTTGAATAAACTCCGGATGATGAAAAAACTTGGGAACTTTTTGCAAATAGTTGAAGAAACGTTTTGGCAAAGGTTCTCTCATTATTTTTTAGTAGAAGAAGTCTTTTTATAATGAAAAATGAAACTAGAGGCGACAGGTCGTTCTAACGACATCACCGTGTCGTTTGAATGAGACTTAAAACTGAATTTTTATTTTAAAGCATATCCTCAAAATTTCAAACATATTTTAACTCAGAAATATTTAAAATATGTTTCTGTAACACCTTGTGATTTTATTAGTTTAATTAATTAATTAATTAATTAGAAAATTCAGGAAAAATAAAATTTTGAATTTTATGATTTTTATTTATTAAAAATATTGGTTATGTTTTTAGAAGAATAAAACTTCAAGCGGAATTGAAATCGGAGTTAAAACATATTTTATATGACTTTTTTAAAGTTTATCCCTTATAAAAAAATTTAAGCCGAACAATCGAAATAACTGGGCGATCGATCGATCGACCCCATCAGATTTCGTGCGCTGCAATTCCTTTTGGCGAGTTTTGTTAGAATAAAACTCTTTAAGTCTTTTATATAAATAATATTTCAGGGCTAAGTTTTTAAAACTTATATTTTGCCACCCCAAAAGCAGCAGACTCTTTCTTTGTTCATCATCTTCTACCTCAAAACCCTATCCACCATTAAAATTACTTTTCAAGATCAGTTTTGAAGGCCAAGAGTAATCTGTCCCAAGTTGATTCAAGAAGGGTTTTTGATCCATTTTTCGAAGGAGCTCATATATCTAATCAGAATTTTGTCTAACTAATCACAGACATGCTTACCCTATTATTTTCCTTTAGTGTTATGTGTCTTGATTGTAACCTCCATTAAACTCGTGTTTTCTAAAATAAGTTATGAATATAATTATTAAAGAGGTAAATTTCGGGACTATTTTGTATGAAATATTAATGTTACTTATTACTTATAACTTTGTTGTTCTTTGGGTTGTGTTGGCATAGTCGGTTGTATTATGGGCATGTGCATGTAGAGCAACCCTTAAAAATAAATTTGATATTTCACGTGAGAACCCTAGATTAAATTAATTACTTGTGTTGGAAAATAATAATTATGATAGGACTTGCACGTAGCTATTATTCTGAAAATCACAATATTTATGTGTCATTGATTTCCACTATTTAGATTAAAATTATTTAATTGGAAAATTAGCGTTGTTATGAATGTTGCTATAAATTGTTAATTGTGCCACTTTATGGAAGTATTATAATTTTGATATCTCGTGGACGTTGGGTATTGTAGGTAATTGGTTTTCACCCCTTGTTATAGTACACTTGTTAGGTATGGGGCTAGTAAGTGGACCTTAGTTGCGATTTATGCTAATTAGGTATGGGACTAGTTAGTGTGAGTCTATGCGGGTTATATAATTTGGGATGGGGGCTGATTTTCTATGTTATGTCATTATTACGATAGCCTAGGATTGATATCTAGATGGAGTGAAATTTTAATAATCATCCTTTACTTAGGATATGGCGAATTTGTGTTTTGGGAACCCTTAGTTGCGACTAAGGGGTATTTTGAGGATCTTCACATCGCTGTTAAGGGTGGGGGTAAATATGTTTGATTAATGAGTATAAGAAATTATGAAAATTAATATCGCAGGACTAAAACGAATATTGAAATTTATTGACGACATAATGTGTCTAGGGCCGACAGTTTAAACGGGTCAGATGACGATTTATGTCGTGTCATGTGTGGAACCTTGTCATATCGCGAGGATGGCAGGATAAAAACTAATCAGATGGCGAACTTGACAAGGGGATGTGTGTGTGTGTGTGTGGAACCTTGTCATATCGCGATGATTGCAGGATAAAAACGGATCAGACGACGGGCTTGACAAGGGGACGTGTATCTTGGTAAATTTATAACTGTTGTTCTTTTAATGAAATTTAATATTGTTGGGAAGGTGGGTTAATTAAAATATTATTGGTGTGACTTTATAAAGAAACCTTGCGGATAGTTAAAAATTTACTTTTGGTGATTAATAACCATCGTAATTAAAATATTTTATTGTTATGGTTGATATATATAGCACTATTGTCTGGGTTCAGGGACCCTAATTGAGAAGATTAGTCGGTTTTCATGCTCGGGGCTTTGGCTCTGACACATGCGTTGACTAATCTTTTTCAGGATTTATTAGGGATTTGTTGTATAGGATTCGTTGGAGATCTTTCGGAGGTGCAGGTGGATTAATTTTATTGGTTTAGTAGTTAGATTTCTCTTTCCATTCCGGTGTATTATTTATGAGACTACTTTTGAGTTTATTGGGCCTTTCGATTCCAAAGTTGTTTTAAGATTTCAGTTGGATTTTTTTTTTAATTATTGAGATATTCGGAGATCACATGTGATGGATTTTTAATCGCACTTTGGTGTTTTATCAGTTGAATGTCATTCATATTTGGGTTTGATTATAATAATTTATCTTGTGGATTAAAATTTTTATGTCTCATATCTGTCACATGCTAATGATGATATTTAATTTACTCGCACCTGGCTTAGTTTTAGTGGCGCCCGACGCCCAAATTTAGCAGGGTGTGATAGATGGTATCAGAGCATGGTCTCAGGGCTCGTAGGTTGTGTGTCCCTTTAGCTTCTGTGTTGATTATCTTTGATTTCCTTTCGATGATTTATACTCTTAGTTTTTCTGAGTCTGATGTTGTTTGTTCCTATCTTTCAGATGGCGAACACTAGGAGAGCTGGTAGTAGGAGAGAGGAGTCCGTTTCTGGTCTTGCAGCTCAGGAGAGGCAGGGACAATTTATATAGGATGTCGAGGCACTAACGGCGATTGTGCGAGAGGCCACAACGGCCATTATTGAGATTGGGAGACAGAGAGAAGTGACGTTAGAACCGCAACAACAAGGAATACCCGTCTCAAATTGGGACAGGGTGAGGACCTGATTTTTTAAGGGGAATCCTTCTACCTTTTCAGGAGGATCCGACCCCACGGTCGATCACCAATGAAGAAGGGACATGGAGAGACACTTGAGGTTAGTGGAATGCACGGAGGTGCAAAAGCAGATGTTAACAACATTCAAATTTTCAGGGAATGCTTTACAGTGGTGGGAGGGTACCACCCCACCAGAGGAGCAAGATCAATTTAGTTATTAAGAGTTTCATATTAGGTTCAACAATAAGTACTTGCTGTATGCTATCAGGAGTGAAAAGAAAAGGGAATTTCTGGAGTTGTAGCAAGGTTCAAAATCAATTGTGAGTATGAACAATAGTTCACAAATTTATCTATGTTTGTATCGGAGGAGGTAGACACTGATAGGAAAAAGATGGAGTGCTTCATCAAAGGGTTGTCTTGGCCCATTAGGCAAATGGTTTTGGGAAATCCGGCATATACTGCTTATGCCCAAGTAGTGGTTGTCGCAATGTTACACTGGCAAGAGAAAATAAGCTATCAGAAGAAATTGGGAAAAAGACAAGAGACAGAGGGTCAAGGAGGAGACAACAAGGGTCGCAAAGACCAAGCATGGAAGAGGCAGAGGCCGACTCAAGGATAGTAAAATAATAATATTCATCAGGACAACCAGAGACAGGGTCGTCAGGGGGAGCAGAATTGGAATATGAATTCGATACCTTTTCAGGGTACTTATTTCGCTTGTGGGAAAGTGGGACACAAAGCAAATAGGTGTTTCAAGAGAGAGGACCATCAGGGTCAAGTTACTCAGGGCCAGCAAGGCTAAGGGCCTACAACACCGGCAGCGCCCGGAGTGTGGGGAGCGCCAGTAGCACTGGCAGAAATAGGTGTTCAGGGAGAGCCAGCAGCGCCGACCGCATCTGGTGCTCAGGGAGCGGCTGCAGCACCAACTAACACTGATTATGGGAGGTGCTACCTACTTCAGCCTCGTGAGGAGCAGGCACCGCAGTAGCCACGACGTGGCTAGTAGATGATCGGTACATAAAATATTTTGTTGCATATTATATGTATAGTATTCATATTTTCGCTTGGGTAAAATTAGGTGTGTGGGCGCTTAATTATAGTACGATATGGTAGGCTCATGTTGATTTTAGTTTTTATGTACGCATTTTGTTTTGGTGAATTTCAAGGGAAAAATTCTCTTGCTAGTGGGGAAGTATGTAACACCCCGCGTTTTTATTAGTTTATTTAATTAATTAATTGGAAAATTCGGGAAAATAAAATTTTGAATTTTATGATTTTTATTTATTAAAAATGTTGGTTATGATTTTAGAAGAATAAAACTTCAAGCGGAGTTGAAATCGGAGTTAAAACGGATTTTATATGAATTTTTTAAAGTTTATCCCTTATAAAAAATTTTAAGCCGAACTGTCGAAATAACTGGACGATCGATCAATCGACGCCAAGGGTCGATTGATCAACCCCAGCAGATTTCGTGCGCTGTAATTATTTTTGAAGAGTTTTGTTATAATAAAACTCTTTTAACTCTTTATATAAATGATATTTCAGGGCTAAGTTTCTAAAACTTATATTTTGCCAACCCTAGAGTAGCACACTATTGCTTTGTTCATCATCTTCTACCTCAAAACCCTAGCCACAATTAAAATTACTTTTCAAGCTCACTTTTGAAGGCCAATACTAATTTGTCCCAAGTTGGTTCAAGAAGGGTTTTTGATCCATTTTTCTAGGGGAACTCATATATCTAATCAGATTTTTGTCTAACTAATCACAAGCATGTTTACCCTATTCTTTTCCTTTAGTGTCACGTGTCTTGATTGTAACCTCCATTAAACTCATGTTTTCTAACATAAGTTATGAATATAATTATCAAAGAGATAAATTTCGGGATTGTTTTGCATGAAATATTAATGTAACTTTATACTTATAACTTTGTTGTTCTTTGGGTTGTGTTGGCGTAGTCGATTGTATTATAGGCATGTGCATGTAGAGGAGCCCTTAGAAAGCAAATTTTTATATTTCATGTGAGAACCCTAGATTAAATTAATTACTTGTGTTGGAAAATAATAACTATGATAGGACTTGCACGTGGCTATTATTCTGAAAATCACAACATTTATGTGTCATTGATTTCCACTATTTAGATTAAAATTATTTAATTGAGAAATTAGTGTTGTTATTAGTGTTGCTATAAATTGTTAATTGTGCCACTTTATGGAAGTATTATAATTTTGATATCTCAGGGATGTTGGGTATTGTAGGTAATTGGTTTTCACCCCTTGTTATAGTACACTTGTTAGGTATGGGGCTAGTAAGTGGACCTTAGTTGCGATTTATGCTAATTAGGTATGTGACTAGTTAGTGTGAGTCTATGCGGGTTATATAATATGGGGTTGGGGGCTGTTTTTCTATGTTATGCCATTGTTACGATAGCCTAGGATTGATATCTAGGTGGAGTGAAATTTTGATAATCATCATTTACTTAGGATAGGACGAATTTGTGTTTTGAGAACCCTTAGTTGGGACTAAGGGGTATTTTGAGAATTTTCACATCACTGTTAAGGGTGGGGGGAAATATATTTGATTAATGAGTATATAGAAATTTTGGAAATTAATATCGCAGGATTAAAACGGATATTAAAATTTATTGGCGACATAATGTGTCTAGGGCCGACAGTTTAAACGGGTCAGAGGACGATTTATGTCGTGTCGTGTGTGGAACCTTGTCATATCACGAGGATCGCAGAATAAAAACGGATCAGACGCCGTACTTGACAAGGGGATGTGCGTGTGTGGGGAACCTTATCATATCGCGAGGATCGCACGATAAAAACGGATCAGACGGCGGACTTGACAAGGGGACGTGTATCTTGATAAATTTATAATTGTGGTTCTCTTAATGAAATTTAATATTGTTGGGAAGGTGGGTTAGTTAAAATATTATTGGTGTTACTTTTTAAAGAAACCTTGCGGGTAGTTAGAAATTTATTTTTGGTGATTAATAGCGTTCGTAATTAAAATATTTTATTATTATGGTCGATATATATAACACTATTGTCTGGGTTCAAGGGCCCTAATTGAGAAGAGTAACCGGTTTTCATGCTCGGGGCTTTGGCTTTGACACATGCGTTGACTAATCTTTTTCAGGATTTATTTGGGAGTTGCTGCATAGGATTCATTATAGATCTTTTGGAGGTGCAACTGGATTAATTTTATTGGTTTAGTAGTTAGATTTCTCTTTCCATTCCGTCGTATTATTTATGAGACTACTTTTGAGTTTATTGGGATTTTCGGTTCCAAAGTTGTTTTAAGATTTCAGTTGGATTTATTTTTTTAATTATTGAGATATTCAGAGATCACATGTGATGGATTTTTAATCGCACTTTGGTGTTTTATCAGTTGGATATCATTCATATTTGGGTTTGATTATAATAATTTATCTCGTGGATTAATTTTTTTTTGTCTCATATCTGTCACATGCTAAGGATGATATTTAATTTACTCGCACCCAACTTAGTTTTGGTGGCGGTCGATGCCAGAATTTTGCGGGGTGTGACAGTTTCCACACATTTTAAACTTAATTCCCAATATTTAAAAACTATTTTAAATCATCTATCATTTAAACATGATTCCAAATCACATAAATCACTAAGTATCCATACTCGTGTGATCTAGAATCATCTAAATAAGAAGAATGAAACTCGACATGATATTATCTTCAAATCTTTAACCGCATATTCTTCAACTTGCAACGTCTTAGGCTTTGTGGGATCACAACTCAATAGCTAGCCTAGACTCAAACTATTTTGTCCGAGATTAAGCCAATTACAAACAAATTGACTATATTAGAAATTTGTCCTTACAAATCTATCCTTTGGCCATTCGTAACAAAACCAAAAATGTGAAATGCCTAAGCTGGTCCGTCAAGCCGAATAACCTTTATCCCATCCCATAAACCCAAAAATGAAAAATACAAGACATGGACTAGAATTTGTAGGACTGGTAAGCATGAATCTGTCTGAATGTGATGTAGCCAAGATATCTTAATCACTGAAATTATCTACACACACGAGACAAATAAACATATACCCATGTCAAGTATGGAGGAATAGAAATATATCAAATAACATATAAACATTACTCCCCCTACATCACATTTCTCTCCCCCTTTTTGCTTGGAATAGACAAATCGTGGGATAGACAATCACATGAGTAACAAATCTAGCAGTAATGTAACATGATAAGCATGGCTATATAGACAGATAAAAATCAGTAATGAGAACTGTCAGGACGACATGGATATTAAAATGTCACAGTAAACAAATATGGAGCATATGAGTGTCAAATGAATATGACTGCATACAATAATATCCAAACTCATAATGGAATAAATATGACTGCATACAATAATATCCACAACCAATAGTGAAAATGTATTGATCAACATGTCCGGATGAGATAAAAAGTGTAGTATAAATATACATCATAATGTGACTAAGTAAATACATCAGTGAACGCAAAGGATGTCACAAATACAATGATATCATTAGAAGTGCCTCAAAAAATATCTAGACAACAGTTGTATAATCATCATCATCATCAGGTCTTACCATAGAGAATCCAATACCACGGCTCTGCTCACATCAACGCATCTCCTCAAAGAATATAGTCGTATGAGAATCTCTAATAGCACGAGCCTGTGAATCCTCCTCAAAACAAGCCAACAAATAATCAATCGTTTTTGCATGAGCAATAAGTTGTGCTTGTACAGAAGCAAAATCACCCTCTTGATGTGGTGCAGTCATGTAAGGGAAAGGATTTATATCGATGGGTGTAGGCTCAATATGATTGGCTGGATTAGATGTGCACCCAGTCACAGAAGAAGATCTAGCAGCAGCAGGTGGAACTCTAGCTCTTTCCCCCTCTCGTAAATGGCTCTCTGAGCACGTGATTGTGTAAGAATCGATGACAAAATATCTGAGATGAAAAGCTAATACTCTAGTATGGGAACACTAGCTGATACACATACCCTGGAAATAAGAATACCATAGGGAAGGGGTGTCCTAATAGGAGTGCGACTGGAATGCTGGATGAAGCTTAAAATGAAACATAATAGCGCCAACCTGAGGAACCTCCCAGAAACGGTGTCAGAGGACCTCCTCAAAAGATGAACCATCAGGTAAAACGGTCGAGAAGACGGCATCAGGGACGCGAGGAATCTAAAGCATAAAAGTAATGAGTTCAGCCGAGGCAATAATAGAAACCCCCCGAATAGAAGTCTGGAGCCCGACTGAAGTGAAAATAGCATAGAGGAAGAACTCACGGACAATGTCTGGGTAGACAATGTCGTGTGCATCAAACATAGGCTCCCAGCCTCTCCTAGTGAGCCATTGAGGAATAACGTATGAATGGAACTCAAAAACTCTGAAAAACTCTCTCGAACAATAGACCGAATATACAGTCTGAGCAGGTAGTAGTGCTCGAACTCAACTCAGGTGGACCACCTCACAATAGAGAATGGAGGTCCATTGGCCCAAGCCCATTGAGATCGTGTCGAGGCTGACTGCTCCTCAATATGGCCTGAGGGAGCAGTGCGTCGTCTAGGAGTCATAGTGAAGTGTATATAGAAGATGAAGAGTGGTGCGTGAGAAAAAAATGAAACAAAATCAACCCAACCCAACACAATCTAAGAGTCCTATCTCCGTACAACGTCCAACCGTACCACCCTGAAAAGTAACCACAACCAATCAACAGAAAAATTAATAAAGGCTCAATAAACCCAACATGAGTAAATCAGATAAACAATACGCAATAGGCACGAGTGTGGGTATCCCAAAATCCAAAAAGAATTTATCAATTAATTTTTCAGAAAAAAAATCCTTCGGTAATTTTTTGAGATACACACAGGGGGCAACACAAAAAAAAAACGACAGAGAAAGCTGCCCCTTACAAAAACTCACACTATTTGAAATATTTAGTTACCCATAACTACATTTTTCCTTAAAAAAAGAAACAACAGTTCCCAACGAAAGTAGAGCAAAGGCAGTTTGAGTTTAGCCAAGAAAATCAAACAATTAGCAAGGAATGGACACCAAAAAAATCAATTCTTTGATCCCAACCATAGTGAACATGAATCATAAATGAATATAATCATAATATATATCATGAGTTAAAGAAAAATGTGTAGATTCATATCATATAAACTGGAATCCTGAATCAAACAAACCATATCCCAGTATTCCATACCTCAAAATAGAGTAAAAAAGATAGCTGTAGCATGAAGAGGGCTTGATCAAGAACAAAAATGGGTTGAATCAGATGCCAAATCGGGTTTACAAAGCTATGAGCTTAACAGCTATGGAGGTCGGCAAATCGCGAGAGAAACAGTGTAGAAGCGAAATGGAGAAGTCGTTTAAAATGTCTGATTAAAACCCATGACCCATTTTTAAGGTCGCTCTAACGAGAGAAACGTATCACTCGAACGAGACAGATGTGTCATTTGAACGAAAAGATATGTCACTCTAAAGACATAAAGTTCTATTAAAACTACCAAAACCAGTAGACCCTCGCGAGATGCAACCTAAGAAACGACCCATCTCGCCACCCAAAAATAACCTTATTCTTCGAACCACATGGATATGTTGTTCGAACGACATCCATAAGTCATTATAATGACATCAAGACATCTCACATTCTAGCTCTAAAAAGATGTAGGATTTACCCAACGAATTTTTTTTTCTCAAAACAGCAACTGGAAATATGAAACAGTAGCAAAACTGACTAAAACAAACAACTACGAGTTACATGCTAACATAGTATCAATGTGCTCAAGCATGATTATGGAATGAATGGGTGTGAAGTACAATAAATGAATCATAACATAAACACATCGAAACGATCAATAAACTCCAGTTTGATAGCTAAGTTTCCTCAAACTTAGTTTTAGCCATATGTGACAATGAATAAATTGAGCTTAAGGATTAGGCACGAGACTAGGTCGAGGTTTAGGTTAGAAATTCATCTTATACATAGGATAGGACGGATTGATAACTTGGGGACCCTTAGGTATGGGACTAAGGGGTATTTTGAGGACCTCATATCAATAAAAGGGTGGGGTAATTTACAAATTATGAAATTGAGAAATTAAGGATTAATGCCTAAGATAAAAACTGGTATTAAAATTTGAGGCGACATAATGTGTCGAGGCCGACAGTTTAAATGGGCTAGATGATGATTTATGTCATGTCGTGTGTGGAACCTTGTCATGTGTCGGGGACGACAGTTTAAACGGGTTAGAGGACGATTGACAAGGGGAAGTGTGACACTTTGGTGGATTACCACCCAGTACGGGAGGACCGTCATAATAAAAAGTGAGAACAAAAATAAAAGTTGAGTTAAGTTAATAAGAGATTAACTTCGTTGAAATTGTGAATTTAAAATTATATTGGTGTGCCTTTATAAATGGGGATCTCTACGGGTAGTTGGTAATTTATATTTATCGCGTTTAAATATTTTGTTTAATTTAAAATATTCTATTGTGATATTTATTGCGTATAATACTACTGTCTGGATTCAAGGATCCTATTTGAGGGGAGTAGTGTGTATTCATGCTCGGGGCTCTAACCTCGTGCGTTGACTAACTTTTCAGGATAAGATTTGGAGAAGCTGCATAGAATTATCAAAGTTATCATTTGGAGGTGCAGCTGGAGTTATTCATTTTATGACATAGTTTAGTTAGACTTTCCTTTTTTAGTCATATTTAATTAGAAGACTTTATTTGAGTTTTATTGGGCCATTCGGTTCCAAAGTTGTTTAGAGGATTTCTGTTGGATTATTTAGATCTTTATTATTCAGATTTTATTTAATCATTATTGGAGATTGGATTTATTCAGAGTTAGCATGTGATGGATCTTTTATCGCTCAGTTGTTTATTATAAGTTCGGATTGATTTAATTATCTTATCTTATGGATGATCTATTTATGTCTCATATTTGTCTCATGCTAAGAATGGTATTTATTTAGTTCACACCCGACTTAGTTCGACGGCGGTGGCTGGCGACCCCGTCTGTCGAATTTCACAGGGTGTGACACCTGCTTATAGGACCCTTGTTGCCCTCACCTTCCGACTCAATAAGGCCCATAACCGGTGCCTCTTCACCCTTACCCTTTCCTTTCTCCCTTTTACCCTAATTTCCACCTGCCCATGGTCCACCGATGCTTTGCATCGTGTGATGCACTTTGCCGTACAAGTGTATTGACCATTTTAATCTTTATTCAACAAGACTGACACTTCAGTCTTGTTTGGGGGTGATTATCATCGCCCATTTTTCTACCACCCCGTGCTTTCATAAATCTTATCTTTAGGGTGATACTGGTTCGGTCTGGCTGAAGACGTTAAACTTAGCGCTATCGAGAGGCAACCCACGATTTCTTATATGAGTCTCATCCTTTTGGGGGGTGGTGTTTCACATCACCCTATGCTTTTCATGTTTATTGACTTGTACACATTTTTTTCTCTTATCATTTATCCAGGTTCATTTTGGCTACATCTGTCCACTTCATTAGTGGTTGATTCTTGTAATATCTTTCCTCCCTTCTGCTCTTAATTTTAAAAATCATTTTACTTAACATCGAGGACTATGTTCCTTTTTGTTTGGGGGTGGGGAATTTTATCAAAATCGTACCTTTTTTTATTTTTAAAACTTGATTTTTAAATTTTTCGTGAAGTTTCTTTCATCTCACTCTTTGATGTGAACTTTATATCATCCATCTTTTTAGTCTATGAATTAAGATAGAGGATTTATTTTTTTCTAAATACCTTATGTAATACATAACAAGGCGTGTTGCACTATGAATTTCTAGACTCAACAAAATTTACGCACTTATCACATCACCGCGGTTTAGAGTTTAAGAGTATTATAATTCTGAAGAGAACCTTAAGGATAACTAGTAGAGACTTTAGCTTGTTAGATTTGTGTATTTCATCTTTGAGGATGTTTTACGAAATCTCTGAGTCACAAGTTGATTCGAGTTTCTTTGGGTCCGCACTTTAAATCATTGTTTAATCTCATTATTATTCACAAAAAATTTGGCTTGATCACTGAGAATGACATCACTTTAGACTTGTAAGAAATATGTGTCTTGAAATTTGTCCCGAAGACTAGATTTTCACCCATTCAGTCCACCCATTACATTCCCATGCTCTTTCATATTCCCGTATATTCCCCATCCCCTCACCTATCAACTCCATTCATACACCATCCATCTTTCATTTTTGAGAAAAAGAGTGCTTTCCCAAATGTAAAATGTCTTCAATGTTGAGAATATAAGAAAAAAAAAGAGAAAATGAAAAAAAAATAATAATAGAAAAATAGAAAAAAGAAGAAGAAAAAAAGAAAATTCAAAAAAAAGAAGAAAAGAAAAAGAGAGTTTGCAGTCAAGTTCTTGTGAAATAAATACATTTGTTCCAAGTGTAATACACTCTTCTCATCCATCTATCATACCTCATTTCATCCCATCCTTCTCATTTCATTTCTCCCTCACCCATATGCATCCATATTTTCCCCTAGGCGTTCGGGCAAATAAAATTCAACGTGGTGAATAACTCGACGTTCTCACTATAGTGATTAGCATTCTTTCATGATATCATTTTTTTTCTAGAATGTTTGTTCTTTCTTATATATGTGTGAGACGTTTGATCTTTCTTACATTTACTCACATCCTAACACACAAGAGCGATACACTAATTCATATCTCGAGAGTTCGTTTGAGAGAGATATATTCAGTGAGATTTTGAAGTTGAAGCGTTAATTCCGAAAAGGTAATTTAGGAATTCCTCTTGTGATACTCGACCCGTTTTGACTGATTCATAATACACGCGTTGAGTTCTAGGAAATATGTGCCTTGAGTATTTACTTAGCAAACCTTTTCAAACTACTGGCTTGCATTTCTCAAAATATTTATCTCGTGATGTATTGTGTGATTATTCTATGTCTAATAAGAGATTAACTGCCATTTACAAATAATGAAATTTGTGGGTATATTCTTGGGAAATCCTCACGAGACACAACTCGTCCTGTAGGACAACATATATGTTTAAAGTCTTGTTGCACATGCTAAGTGCAATCACAAGTGCCCACGAAAGTGGTACACTTTTGATTTTTTATGCTTCTTTCTCTTTATCTTTTTGCTCGAGGACTAGCAATGTTCTGTTTTTTTTTTTTTTGGGGGGGGGGGGGGGGGGAGGGTGATAAGCATCCAAAAAGTGTACATTTTATACCCCGAATAAACGTATTTTAGTTGTTAATTCTCAGTAAATTGGGTCTTATATGCTTAATTATTTAATGTGCAGGCTTGATCGCCATTTGCGAAGTTCAAATGCTTATTTCAAGGCAAACGTGTGATTTATGGAGCTAATTCCCCAGTCCCGCACCTTAACCAAGCCTAACCTAGCCCAAACCTTCACCTGAACCCCGTGTGTGTTTAGTTTGTGTTTTTAGATTTTTTTGTAAATTTTTATTTTTCATTTTTAGGTTTTACTTTTGATTTATTTACAATTTTGCTAGAATTTTAACTTATTATTAGTATTAGTTTTAGTAGGTTATTTTTAGTTTTACTAGATTTTATATTTTTAGGACTTTAGCTTTTATTTTTATTTTTATTTGATTTATAATTTTTATTTTTACTATTTGAATTTTGTTTAATAGATTTTATTTTATTTATTTTTAGAGTTTATACTTTTAGGGTTTTTAGGATTTATTTGCAATTTTTTATATTTCTTTTTATTTAGTGTTGTTTTATTTTGATTTTTAGTTTTTATTTATTTTTACCAGGATAAGTTTTTTTTAGGAATATATTTTTTCACTTTTATTAGTTTATTTTTTTAGGACTTTAGTTTTAATTTTATTAGATTTTTAATTCTAGTTTGTTAGGATTTAATTTTTAGTTTTATTAGTTTTAGTTAGATAGTTATTTTTATGGAACAAATTAGATACATACATACACACACATTATCCCATACACTCAGTCACACCCAAACAACTCACACATACTCTCACCCTAACTCCCATACACCACCACCCCCTCAACAACCCCCAACCCATCTTTTTCAACTAACCCTCTCTCTAGCCTCCATGTAATACCCCGTACTTTTATAGAGATTTAAATTGCATAAGTGGGAGTAATTTGGAAATTTGTAAAATTTATGTGAATAATAATTTTTGGAGTTTAAGAGTGTTAGATGTTTACTGACGTGTGTTACATTTACTTTTGGGACTAAGTAAATAAGTCGGATTATTTTAATTACATGTCGCAGTTGGGTAAAGCGACAAAGGATAATATTTTAATTCGAAAACCTGTATTGAGATGTGTTGGGTTTAATTAGTGAATTGTAGTTAAGTGGCTCGGATGGAAATTTCGAGTGCGCGGTTGGTTTCGGAATGGCCGAGATAGTCAGAATAGAGTATCTGGGGGTAGTGTTTAGGTTTCGGGGACTTTCGGACTAGTAGGGACTCGTAATTGAGTAAACGAGTGATTTTTGGGTTTATAAGGGATAAACCCTTATTTCTCTCTATATAAGACGTGAGAGAGTGAGAGAAAGAAAGAAAAGAGAGAAATAAGAGAAAGAGAAGAGAGAAACGAAGAGAGGGAGAAGAAAAAGGGGATTTCCGGCCAAACTCCGCGGGATTCGACTCGAGGTAGTCGGATTTTATCCACGAGACAAGTGTTTACTTTCTTTATTAATTTAGTGTGTTTATTTCTCATATTTTAGTTGGTGTGTAAAGCTATAAATATTTTTGGGATGGGTTTTCGTGAATCAAAACGGATTTTTTGGAAGTTTAACGAATAAACTCCGGATAATATCCAATTTGGGAAACTTACGAATTAATTGAAACAATTTGTTGGTTATGGGTTCTAGGATGATTAAAACCCTTTTTATGTGTGTATATATGGTTGTTTGAGGTTGGATGATGATGGGAGAGAAGATAAAAAGCTTGGAGGTGTATTAATGGAGGTTTGAGATTTTTGGAAAAGAAGGTGAATAGTGACTCCGTCCTTTACGAATTGATTCGGGTAGTAAACGAATCGATTCGGCTCTTGGTCAAAAAATAAAATTTGTAGATCTTTTCGTTACGGTCGCGTGGGCACCAACTTCGTATTTTTCTGATTTTTTTTAATTAGTAATGATTTTTCTACTAAAGGGGGTCCGAGATCGAAATCGTTAGTCATAAATTAAGGCTAGAATTATTTGGAGATAAATATTAGGGGTTCTCAAATAGAGTGTTAGGACCTCTAAAGGACTCCAGGAAATATAAAAAAAACTTTGGGTTCTTAGAAATAAATCCGAGTTATAATTCAAATGGAGATTAGGATGATATTTGGGTTTTGGAGAAGTTAGAAAACCTTAGCAGATTTTTGGATTCGAATCAACCGAATCGATTCGGACAGGCCGAATCGATTCGGTATGAGACAGTTAGAAAGTTGAACCTTTTCGAATTTATTCGTACATGCCAAATCGATTCGGTGCCAGCGAATCGATTCGGGTAGGCCGAATCGATTCGGTTCTGGCAGATTTTTGAGGTTTTGTCCTTTAAGTTTAGGGAAATTTAAACTATGGTTTTGGAGATTATTATAGGTGATGCGATACCTTTGGAATTAAAATAAGTCGATATTATACTCATTTAATTATTATGAATTGGTATATTCGGAGAGTATATATAGATCCTTAAAAGTGATTTAAGGCATGAGTTATATATTAAGTAAGAGAATACTTATAAATTTAGTATTGTAAGTGTGCGAATACTTATATACTATTACGAATGGGAGCATTCAAGGTTGTTGGCTATCGTTATGAGAGTTTTATAGCCATATATATTGAGAAGTGATATATATTATATATACGATGGGATTACTGTATATATATATTCTGATACGGAAATACATATATATCTGTGTGTGATTGGTATGTTTGTGTCTTAGAGGATGGTTCCACGGGCTTTCCTTTGGCGTAGGGTTGGAACAATTAGATTATATATTTTCTCTTGTGCGATCCGGGGAGGTTGCGCGATGTGGGTGAATCCATTGGCTTGAGGAGCAGGGAGAGTATATCCCCAGGTCATCTCATCCCGAGTACGAGTGCGATGTGTGTACTCCACTTGCAGAGGGAATATGACCGCCTCCCCCGTTGTATATATTTTTACCATGACCATGAGTGAGTCTGGCTTGTTACCGTGGTTGAGTGAGTAAACTCGAATTCGGATAGGCACTATGAGACTGCATCCTCGAGTTATTGCTCGGTGGGATGGTTATTATACTTGTTATGTATAGTATATTGCCTGTATATGAGGACAAGATATCATATATCTTTAACTAGTGTAAAGAGTAAAATGAATAAGGATTTATTCTCATTCCGGGAGATTTTATCTGGACTTAAATTGTGATTTGTATATTAAAGTGAGAATTATATGTGTATATATATATATATATATATATATATATATATGAGTTTATATATACGTTATGTGCTTAGTGCCTAATGGATCTCAACGATCAACATTGTCAGGTAGTAGTGTATTGGGGGGGGGGGGGGATCCTTATTTGGATTTCGCTTCGCAAGACATCCCACGCACGAATTTAGCGAAGTGTTGGGAATGGGGGGAAGTTTAGCCCTTAGTACTCGATTTATAGGGATTTTTTAGAGATTGGGTGAAACGGATTAGTTAGGCAGGGTAGCTTAACTAGGTTATATACAAGGTATGCGATAGGTGTGCAATATTAGAAGAGGGGTGAGGGGTATCTCATGGGAGTGCGATACCAATTTAAAATGAGATAAATTCATATTTTTAATATGACATTTATGCACTTGCAAAATATTTTCAAACTCGGGCTCTGACCCGTTTTCTCAATTTTTCCTCTCTTGCTATATATTATATATATATAGGTGTCCAGACACAGGGACACCTGGATGATGATCTTTTCGAGTCAGACGTTGCTGCAGCAGTTGTGGATGCATGCATGTTTATTTTTAGACGCTTTTATTCTTGTGATCTAGATAGGAATCATTGTAGTAACATTCAGGCCGAAAGCCCAGTTGTACTTATTTATTATTTTACCGCCTTTTTGCGCGACATTCGATTTGGTTGTATTATGTTGAGCCGAGTGTTCGGTTATTTTATTTCATTTCAGTTATATATATATATATATATATATATATATATATATATATAAACTGTGTGAATACTTTAATTGAATGGTTTCGTTAAAAAAATTAGTTAAATAAAATTTTGACGCTAGCCTAATAGGTTATTAGTAATTAAATTGGTTTTCGACATTGATGCTGAGAATGAACCATATGAGACTCGTGTTTTAATTTGGTATAGGATTGATCACCCTGTATTTTGTTGGGCGGGGTGTCACACTCCATTACCAATACACCCAACTAATCATCCATAACCCACCTCATTACCATCCTGACCATTACCACCTTTACTCCCTTCCCTAAAACCATGATACCTGAAATTCCCTATCAAAACCATAACCCATTTTTAACCCTCGAAACCCAGTAGTTGTCCCAACTCGTGCGACCCCCGATCGCCTCCTCTACTAACCCGCGTACTGATCCAACCCATGGCAGACCCGAAATCGACCATACTCGATCTCGTCGAACCTCCATAGGAACAACATCCGAACCCGCTGCGATTTACCCTTAACCCAATACCGAACTCGACAACCATGTCCGGCCAATCGGGTAGACTCAATACTCCACAACCCATGAACCACCTCTCCTCATAACCCGGTGCCATACCCTTTTATCCCAACTTCTCAACCCTTACCCCTAATCCATCAACCTCCATAACCCGATTTGATCCGAGACCTGAAACCACCTTGGCTCCAATCCATGTCGCATTTTCAAAGCCACAACCATATGATGCTAAATCGTCACGTGCCAAACCAAAGCAAACATCTAAAAAAAAACTGTGTTTTAAGTGTCCCATACCCTTTTGTCCAAAATACCCCTAAATAAACCTCACTCCATTTACACCTTTTAAAACCCTCGTATCAAATTTGATTTTTACCCTCACCCACTACCTCACCCATAACACATGCAGAATTATCTTCCAAAAATGACCCTAGCTCCATGTGCATATGAAAGATGACTCAAGGCCATTTGAAGACCGATCAACATAATCTAGGGTCTTAGAGAGAAAATTTGAGAGAGAAATACTTTTTATTTTTTTAGAGCAATTTTTATATTAATTTTTATTTTCTTTTATTTTAGAGATTAGTGTGAAATTAAATTTGTGAGATTCAAGTTGAGTGAATTTTTCATTTATTTTTTTGTTAATCACTCATTTGGAGGGTTGTATGCTTCTCATTCAAGGATGGAAGTCAATTGAATTCAAGAGATTGGTTTGATTGTTCTTCTCTCTACTCTTTTATATTAAATGTCTATTGAATGTTTGATATCATGTTAGGCTAAATCCCCTTTCAAGGGGTGGGGTGACCCATTATTTGATGTTAATCCTAATTTAATTAGTTAATTTAAATTGAATGTCCCTTTGATGATTAACTTTGCACTCTTACATTTTAATTTACGCCTCGAGAGAGGGTAAATGATTTTCGAGTGAAAATAAAAATTCTAGTTATAATACCCATTTTAGATTCAAACTAGAGATAGGTGTTTCTCAAGTGTGTTATTATTCCTTTAATTTCGACTATAAGCTTACTTTTATGATTTAAACTAATTTGATAAATCGAACCTAGCGGGTGATTTGTTAGATGATGTTTGGATCTACTACTTTCTAGAGTTGTAGGAGTGTTAAATTTAATTTTTTAAAATATTATTGTCAAAATTACATTTGCAACAAGAGTTGATTTGTGATTTTGATACTAACTTGGGATAATTAATTTTAATGAATTAATTAATTTTGATTAACTAGAATATACGCTGTTATCACATCCCTTGTTAGTCCTCACTTTTATTTCCTTACTCATCTCATATTTTAGATTTTTATTTAGTTAGATTTACTTAGTTTCTTCTCTTACTTTCTAGTTAGTAATTAGATCTTTCATTTAGTGTAGTCTTATTTCACCTCATCTCCAAATTATTTTAATATTGAAAAGAGCAAAAAAAAAAAAAAGAAAAAAAAAAGCAAAAAGTCCAAAAAGAAATTAAATAAAAAATGAATTTACATATTTCATCTCTTGCATGTTCACCCTTAGATTTGGATTGATACCTCACTTACCACTATTCTCTAGTTTTGCTATATATTTTTGTAGGTAATTGATATTTTTGATTAAAGGAGCTTTCAACAACGATACATACAAAAAGCGACTCTATCACCCCTTAGAGCAAAAACACCTCTCAGAGTCATCCTTTTAAACTAAAGTCTTAAGTGTAGAATTCATACTTGTTTTCCAATTGGACCCTTTCAGACAAGCGTGTTCTAAGATCACGAAACCCTTCGAACGACATACCAAAAGACACGGGATCACTTCACACAATATAATAGTGTTTCCAACTCTTATACTAATTTGAGAAGGCCCTTTAGCAATTATCTTTAGGTGAATGCAAAATTATTGAATTTTCCAAATTTCAATAATGTACCAAGTATGTGAACCAATTATTATTCCATTTTTATCTTCTTAATCCTAAACAGGCATTTAGTGATATAAGCATATGAAGTAAAGCAGGCTTGCATGACACGCTGATGTACGAGGAAACAACTAAGGGAAAAAACCTCAGACGACCAGGCCAGATAATCATTATGATACGAAAAATTACAAAGAGATATTTTAGTCTTAGACAATGACTCGATCACCCACAAGCCTTGATGCTTCTTCTCGTTCTTCTCTTAAACAGTTCTTCCACAGTGTAATGTAGGCATCCACTTACGCAAGGTCCATAGCACACGACTCCACGCGTACCTCGATATCCACCGATGTAGCCTCAACAATCATCACCGAATCAAAACACAGACTTCGCCGCTTCGTCTTCGTACACAACATGTACGAAATTCACCGCACGAAAGAAATATGTTCAATGAATGAAGAACACTATTCCGGTAAACAAGTTCAAGATCACAAGCCTTGGATTTGTGAGATTTGATCTTGAATAAACTCCAGAGGATGGAAAAACTTGGGAACTTTTTGCAAACAGTTGCAAAAATGTTTTGCAAAGGTTCTCTCAGTATAGAAGAAGTCTTTTTATAATGAAAAATGAAATTCGAGGCGGCAGGTCGTTCTAAAGACATCACCGTGTCGTTCAAACGATAGTGGGATGTCGTTCGAACGACAGTTAAACCTCAATTTTTATTTCAAAGCAAATCCTCGAAATTTCAAACATATTTTAACTCATAAATATTTAAAATGCGTTTCCACACATTTTAAACTTAATTCCCAATATTTAAAAAATATTTAAAAAGCATTTTAAATCGTTCATCATTTAAACATGATTCTAAATCACGTAAATCACTAAGCATTCATACCCGTGTGATCTATCATTTGAATGTGATGAATAAAACTCGCCATGATATCATCTTCGATTCTTTAACCGTATATTCTTCAACTTGTAACGTTATAGGCTTTGTGGGATCACAACTCAATAGCTAGCCTAGACTAAAACTGTTTTGTCCGAAATTAAGCCAATTACAAACAAATTGACCCTATTGGAAATTTGTCCTTACTAATCTGTAATATGTGATCGTGGACAACTAGGGTTTAAGATATGGTTTATTTAAATATTGTAATGCAATTTATAATGAATGTGACTCGCCATTGCGACATGTTTATTCACTTATGAAACAAAAAATCACATGTCCGTTTTTATGTTTAAATACATCATTTCTCATCCAACACCACACTTGCATCTAACACCACGTGATAATCCTGAAAATGAAGACAAAAAGCGATAAGCATTAAATAAATTGATAACAAAAAGTGGGCAAATTACCAAACAAGTTAATTTTTATATTGGCGAAACTCTTAATTTTCATGAGAAATTTTAGCTATCAAACAACATAAGTAGGAATGTAGGTGTTTTTCAGTATGCAAATTATTTTTATCAAACACAAGAACATGGAAATTACAGGATTTTCCATCATGCAAAATTAAGCTATCAAACATCACAAACTTTTATTTCCCAAGTAAAAATTTGCATGGACAAATTTTGTAAGGGTAAAACTTTCCATTCCACCTATTTTCTCACTTTTCTATCAAACAAGCCCTTAACCTTATTTACTAAGTATGTCAATAGGTCCTACAATCTTGTTTTTTCCAACAACTTCCATGAAACAAGATTTTTACTTTAATCGTTCATATTTATAAACATGTAGCGAATATTAACTATAAGTGTAAATAGGACCTATTGGGAAGAACATATTTTTATAGGACCTATTAGGAAATATACTATGTAAATAGGACTAATTTGTCAAACTTTCATAAATTAAATATAATAAAATAAGGCATTATTATTGAGATTAAGTTAAAAAAATATTTTGTTTGGTATTTGGTTCCATTTTAATATCTTAGAAAAATCCTTTTGCACATAAAGTTATATATTTTAATGGTATTTTTTTTATAAAATTGACTTAATTAATTTAATTGGGATCCAATTAAACCGGTCTTTTTAATTTTCACCGTCTTTATTTCGTTTAGAACTAATTCGAATTTAAATTAATAAATTAACGTAAGATAAGTAATTAGTCGGATTTAAAATTAGAAATAATTAATTTGAGATTAATCTGATTTATAGATCAATAGGACGACCCGTGTTTTTCATTATATTTATTAGGTCATTGGCGTTGTGCGGGTTTTATATTGGTAGTTGGGTTTATTGGTGGTGTTTATGGTTAGTATTGTGGTTAAATTTTGGTTTCGCGACCTTATTAGGTTCTCAGGTTACCCTTAGAACCCATTTCTTTAGGTTATCTTAGTTTATTTTCCATTATGGGAAAGAAAGTCAAAGAGGTTCCTCATCAGCCTTCCCCACGCTATAACTCATTACAATGGGTGACGCGTGAGGAGTTTGAGTGATTCATCTCCATATGGTATTACCATATGCGAGCGGTGGCTGTGCGTCCCACTTATTATCTAAACTTGGAGGGGACTTTAGTACCTTCTTGGTTAGGCGGTAGGGGATGGGAATTGAACCTCCAGTTTAGCGGGTTAGCGCACGTACGCTAGGGTTGATAAGGATTTTATAGTATCTAGTTGTAATACCCCGTATTCTTATTTGGTATTTAATTATTATTAATATTGGGAATATATTAACAAACGAGAATAATTATTACTTTAGTGAAATGGTGATAATACATGCATAATTTACGTGACATTTAAATTTGCATCTTATGTGATTTTACAATTGTATGTTATAAATTAATTGATCGGTGGACATAATTAAATGGGAATTAAGTATGTGCGGCTACTCGTAAAATAATTGAGTTATCTATTTTATTTTACGTGGGGGATATTATCAGTTGGACCGGACTCTAAGGTGGTACAAGGCCTTGAGATGTATTTTAAATACTCTGGATTGGGCCCTATGGATTGGTATACGTTTGGGACAAGTTTGGGGTCAGTATAGCTAGCATTTTGGGCTCATACGAAGGCCCAAAATTAGGCTTTTATGGACCTGTAGGATTAATGATATATATATGTGATGTTAAGCCTCATTAATCAACGACATTAAACCTAGAACATAAACCCTACCAGCATGAGGGTTTTGGGAGATCTTTAGGAGGTCTTTTAGGAAGGAGCTAAGAAATCACAAGAGATGCGATCATACACCCTTCATAATCAGTAATAAATCTTGTGTTTTGTCACTGTATAACACGTAACTTGTTTATGTCTTAATTTTTATTTAATTTATTTGGGATTAGATATATGTTACGATGATAATGTGTTATTTAGTCATGTTTTATATTGGGTTAATGCATATTACATTTGTAAACTATTATTGATTATTAAATATGATTTTGGCTGGAGTTTATGATTAAACACATGTTAATCTATGTTGAATTATAAATTTTGATGTTAGAACTCATGCGTAGTAACGATTTTTATAGGTTGTTGATATATTTGATATGAAGCGGAGTTAATTAGTGGTGAAACTCAATCTATAAATGAATCCTCCATTTAGTTATGTCAAAAGTTAAGATTTTGATGCATCGTTCTTGTTAGACCGTGAACCTATATTATGATGAAATGATAAGAAGGTTATTTAGTTGGGGATGTAGTCTAAGTTTAATTACTTATATATATATATATGTGTGTGTGTGTGTGTGTGTGTGTGTGTGTGTGTGTGTGTGTGTGTGTGTATGTGTGTGTGTATGTGTGTGTGTTATTAGGGATTGAGAAATCTTAAGAAAACACCTAACTCAGGAATTGGGGTGACAAAACCTATGAATATTTGGGAAGTCAAATTTTTGATAGTATTTGGGTACGCGAGTGTTATGAGATATCCTTTACATATTTTGTTATATATGATTGTGTGACGATGTAAACATACCATATGTGGATCGTGGGGAATCTATCAGTTGGATTTGGGTTTAGGTACAAGGATCCTGGTTGATGTAGTAGATTGTGTGGAGGTCGATATATTTAATCACGTGTTTAGTTATTTATCATCTCATGGACTGGTGACGTGGATGACTTGATCCTTCAGACAGTTTGGTATGTGACTAGCCAATGGCGTGACTGCCTGTGATCCCCCATTCTTTTGTGTGTACATGTTTTGAATTTGTTAGGTACGAGACTCCTACATGTTTACCAATAGAGGTACAATAATATCCGAGAAGGTTGGATTCTTTATGTGGTTTATGATATTTATAATTATATTGTATATTCTAGTGTTGGACATGTTATGTAATGACACTATTTTACGTTATTAATTATATTATAAGATTGTGTATATATTATTGTTTGGGTGACATGAGTGGGGATTATACCAAGTTGAATTCTTTATGTATGTAGTGGGTTACATAGTGATGTAGTTGGAAGAGAATACGATAGCATTCTAGACAACCGAGTAGTTGGGACTTGTTAGTATTAGTTATGCCTTGGGTTGGGACACTCGTGTAGCTTATATCTCTTATGATGAGGGGCGAGGTATATTTTACATGTGAGTATCAACGGGTTGGCATGATTACGTAAATTGAGGATGTGAGTTATATAAATAAGTGTTCGAATAAAAAAACTAGAGGGAGTGAATAGGTTTGATAACAAGACGTGACCAATTTTTTGACAATTTCAAAATTGCTTTCAGTTTTAAAAGACCTAGCACATGTTATAACTAAGTGATGTGATAATAACATGGATCAAAAATTAGGAAAATTTAGAACAATTTACTGGAATTAAAAACCTAAAGTCAATTTTGATGGATTACTTTAGATTTATGTGAGCTATAGGTGTTGTGTGTAATGTAAGTGATCAAATTAGCATTCAACACATTTGAGCAATTCATAAGACGAATTTATGAGGAAAACCCTCACCTAGGGGTAAAAAGAACTCGACGCACTGTAATTTCATATTTAACTTGAAATTTTTTGTATCCAAAAGTAAAAAGGCACCTATCATTCATGCACTCAGGAGTAGTTACCTATGAACTTCAGATTTTATCTCATTGACATAGGAGACCTACCTTAAGCTCTATAAAGTGAATGAGGAAGTACATTCTCCTCCTTGGAATCACACCATGCTCCAACCTATCCAATAGCACAAAGCACCTACAATTTTAGATCCGGGGGTGTTAGAAAATGCAATTCAAATCTGGAATAGTTTGAATTGAACTTTGCTAGTGTGGATTTGAATCAAATAACTCTTACTTCTCTCTTAAATATATTGATTAAGTACAAATAAATATATTTGAGAGAATCACACTGGTGGTAGCATGCACAAAGAGTAACTCCCCCTGCTTTGGGAATCCTCCAAAATATTGATGAGATATAAATGATATAAAGCATGTGTAAAACGTGTGAAAAATTATAAGATCATCTAATATCATTAGGTACAATAAGTATGCGCTCCCTTACATGAAACATCTTATGAAAAACAAGGTTTCTCTCCTATAAATCCATAAATGAAAGTTTATCCCCCTAAAGCAAGAAACATGGGAATCTCTCCCTATACGTTTCTCCCTTTTTTTACATGAAAAAGTAAAAGAGAACTTAAAAAACATAAATAATGGGTATAACATGGTAATAAATCAAAAATCACACGAAGAAGGAAAAACTAGCATAGCAAAAGCTAGATAATCATGTGAAATAAACCAATATTATAAAGATGGTATACTTAAATAGAAACTATCATGAGTACAAGCAACAAACAAGTGTATCACCATATAAATCTCAAAACAAGAACTAGGAGGTGAAATATATCAATCAATAAGCATGTGAAGCAGGATATGTAATATAAATTGATCTAACTTTAATGGGATTGTGTGTAGCGTGGATATATCAATGTAAGCATCAAAATATGGATAAAAAAGAAATCCATAAACTTCATTAAAAATGTACCAACAAACAACCAAAGGAACTCCATAGCAAATAAAGGAGTAAGATGTACAAATATCAAAGTAAAAAAAACACAAATATCCAAGTACCACATGCGATACTTCAAAGTCTCAACAAAGTACAAAATTTAGATAATCAGAAAATCTTGGATCAGCGTCGGTCATTTCATCATCATCATCATCATCATTTGTGGTAGGTATAATAGCTAGTGTAAATGGTGGTGCTGGGTTAGTAACTAGAATATCTTGGACAAGGTTGGTCCTCCTTAAGTAGTCAGAGATGAAAATAACATCGGACCTCAGGTTGGCTTGATCTCTATCCACAATATCGAAACGATGATTGAAGTAAATCATGCATATGAGTTATGATACCCCATATTTTCTATGCATTATTTAAATTATGGAAATTATTTTACTTACGTGTTGTGACATGTGATGTCATTATTTATCGTTCCTTCATGTTATGTAATTCATTTGTGGAAATTGAATTAATACCCAAAAATTCATTAATTAAACATTTGGAAATGACTACGTATTATGGGAGAATATAGAATGGCGAGGGACTACGTTTCCGGGGTTTCCTTATTTGGATCATTCCCCCGTTGTTGGGTCCCACCGATTGTGAAGTAGTTTCCTATGATGTTGTGTCACGCTTAACTAATAAATAATTAAATAATGGATGTTTGGACTCGTATCGACTTATATATATGTATACTAAGATACTTATTTACTGCAATATTGTCATATTTTGGGTTAGTATTGAGGACATTAGAATTTTTATTTTTACTTAAAATAATAGCTTTCAAGTCTATTGGGTTAGTACATGGCTTGGGTGGAGTTTGGGCCATTTGGAATAGTATTTGTGATCACTCGGTTGAGGCTCATATTAGGGCTAAGGTTAATTTAGTGGAAAACTAAGTTAATAGATCATTAGTCTAAACCTAAAACGCATTAGAAGAATTGGAGAGAAACCCTAAGGCTTAGAGATAAGAGGCACATAAGAATTAGAGAGCTTGGGAGATTGAAATCTTGGAATTCTTCACAATTAGTTAAGGTAAGTTTACTTAATGTATGAATTTGATTGTCCTTGGGTTAGAATAATAGTTATTCGTTCGAATCTGAATTAATTCTTATATGATAACCTGAATTCATAATCAAGTCCTTAATTTTCATCATTAATTTAAGGGTTAAATAAATGTTAAACTGGATGTTAATGAAATAGGTTGATTTCAACGATAAATCTCATGAATGTGAATTGAAATATGATTATAATTATTAGAAACAAGTTCACTCATTGAATCAAGTAACATTCCTTTCTTTAAGAATTATGGAATATGATTTTGTAATCTTTGAGTGAATATGATTGATACTCTATGATCTTATGTGAAATGCATGCCGATTTGTCACAAATATTATATATTATCTCTCGTTTTACTTATGCATTCTAGCATAATTGTTGTCATTAATTCCCGTATTTGAGCTCTTATATTGTATAACCTTTTTCTCATTATATATATGCCCTGCAAGGTTTATTTGATCTTTTTGCAGGTATTAGAATGCTGAACGGTGCAATTCTGGGTTATTCGAGAAAATTTCAAGGCATTATGAAACTTCAAGGACATTTTAGTCATTTATGCGTTCGAGCTTCTTGCCCGAACTTTTCACAAAAGTTGTAGTTCTCTAAGTTAGGTTCACGCAGCCACCAAATTGTGTCAATCCGGTTCCTAATGATCAAGTTATGACAGTTTTCTTGAAGTCTTTTTGTGTTGAATTGGTGGGAGGATTTGTGCCCAAAAGAGGGCACCGATCGATCGGTCCAGAGCCAACGGTCGATCGGTGATGTTGGTTTTACGTACAATTACAATCTACAGGTTATCTTCACTTCAGCGGTCGATCGATCCAAATATCGTGATCGATCGCTCCTATCAAATACTCAATTTCCCATTTTAGTTTCAAGGTTTTGGTTTTGATTCCACTTGCTATAAGTAGCAAGTGGATTTTATTTTTAATAATCTTGTTGTTAACTTGTCTTAGATATTAGAAGGTAGAATTTGGCAAACTTTGGTTCTCTCCTCTCTCCTAGGGGTTACTGCATTTCCTTGCTTCTCTTTTCATTTACTTCATTGTAAGTAATCAAACTCTATTTTATTGGTAATTAATACTCTCTTTTTCATTAATATAGTTATTGTGTATTAAATCCTAGCTTTTTATAGCTTTCTTACCTTAAGTTAATCATATTTTGTGTGTTTGTATTATTATTACTATGAGTAGTTAAGTTACTTGGGTTGGGATCATAAACCCACCTTGGATGATTGCACATCTTGATAAGTTTGGAGTTTGAATCCAATTAATGGGTATATGTGTTGATATTGGAGTTTCCTATGATGTTAACTTATCTTATCATGTAAGGGTTACGTTTAAGACTTTACCCCAACATTAATGCATTTATCCGATAACATATTAAAATATTCATTTGGTATCGTTTGGGTGACACATTTCATGCATGATTGTTAAAAATAATATTTTATTCCCATTTAATTATGATTCAATCATAAGAACAATTTTCATTTTGAGAGTCTGAGGTGGGGGGATTCTCCTCAACCTTTTGTGAATCTAAGTTCAATTTATCTAGTATAAATCTCGCTTATATCATTAGTCTTTATATAAGTGTTCCCCTTAATTATGGTTGACTTTTGTTTGCTAAGTCTCTCAACATAAATTTTACTTTATTTGTATCTCTGTATTATTAATATCTACATTTCTTCATATAATTTCCTGCAAAAATTGACTCCAGTCTTATCGGATTTTATTCTACACTCGTGATTAGCGTGCACTTGCGTTATACAATATTTTACGTGAGTCAAGTTTTGGCGCCGTTGACGTGGAATTTATTAGTAATATTTATATAAAGTTAGTTCTTTGTTGACAAGCTATGTTTCATTTTATTATTTGAGCTTTTTATTGTTTTGAAGGTTATGTTCCTTTTTCAAATGAGCCAAAACTCAAACTAAGAGTTTGACGGGGAATGCTTACCACTTAACTCATCTTCTGGCTTGAATAATCCATTTTCTGATTCGTGGGCTTCATCCCATCATCACTTTACTCTTAATACGAGGCATTTTCAAACATCTTTTTCGTCTATATCACATTATCCTAGTGCTCTGCCCTCGGTGTAATCCTTCGAACCTAAAATGAAGTACAATCATGCACCACCACATGGTATTTCTCCAGTACGTCAATCGTTTGGTGATTACCTCCACCCAGAGTTGGTCACCTTCCCTGGGTGCATCACGTTTCCCTTTAATCACGGGAATTTCCACTTCTGAAATGGCATGATCAATTTGTTGCCTTCCTTTTATTGAATGGGGAACAAAAACCCATATCGGCACATACGAGACTTCAAAGAGGCGTGCGACACATTTTCCAACCAAAATTACACACCCGAGCTTATGCGACTTAAGATTTTTTCTTTCGCAATTAAAGATAAAGCTAAGAATCGGTTAATCACTCTTCATGCCAATTTTATTAGAAATTGGCAACAACTTCAAGACCTATTTTTAAAAGAAAATTTTTCCCACACACAAGACAAATGCACTCAAGAAGTAAATTCAAAACTTTTAACAATATCATAATGAGATATTCGATAAGTGTTGGTAGAGTTTGAAGTCTTTGAAGCGGTCTTGCCCCCACCACAACTTTGACTAAATGAGATAATTTTCCACTTCTCATGGTGGACTAAACCTATTGATAGAACAATTAGTCGAAGTGATGTGTCAATGTAGCCTACTCGACTTAAGTGGTGAGGAATTTGAGACCCATTTTGAGTTTGTGTCAAAGACCTCCCAGGGTTGGGATACCACAAATTATTTTGATCGCACAAGCAATGAAAATACTACCCTCCGAGGGCAAACCCAATGTGTATTTATCCTAAAGAGAGTGATGATGCGTAAACCAAATACAACCACTTATGTCATATGATCGATGCTTTGCAACTCACACAACAGTCCCCACACACGCAAGTCGTTCAAAAGGTTTCCATTGTGGAGGAGGTTGTGTGCATCATATGTGATCACATTGGCCATCAAACGAAGGAGTGTCCCACACCTCCTAGTATCAAGATCCAGATGCAAGGGAGAGAGAAAATTATAGAGGCGTATGAAAAGCAATATCCAAACATCCCCTACGATCCCAGTAATCCTCCATATAATCCAAGTTGGAGGACGACACACCCTCTCTTGAGCTGTAAGGACCAAACTCCACCACCTCAAAGCTTTCATGGGTCGTTTCCACCTCTACCTCCTCAATACCATTAACCTTCACCTCCTACATATCTACAATTTAAACATCCTTCGGTGGGAACTCCTCCTCCCGCTTCATATTTTCCTCATCAAAGAAGGCCAAATGAGGAGCAATATGCCATTGTCCATAACTTTACCTAACTTGAGCAATCAATTTCTAAAATGGCACACACTATGCAAAAAATCCAAACATCTATTGCTTAATTTTTCCAAAATTCCCAAGGGGTTGTGAGACTAATTTTACTGACACAACCTCAACCCAATCTGAAAGGTCATATGGGTGTTGAGAGTTCCAATGCGAGCGCATCACAAATCGATCACGTGAAGGGTATCACCACCTTTAGGAGTGGCAAAGAGGTGGATAGCAACGTTGTGAGGCCTTTGCCAGAGTAACCAATTCCTACTCCTCTTAAAGTAAAAGTCATTGTTCCAAAAGATGTGCAACCTCACATTCCCGTTACTATAGACTATGACATTCCCAAAGAAGAGATAATCCTATAGTTTTGAAGGACCTAATTTGTCCCATTTCACCCCCGTTTCAACAAAGGCTCAAAGAAAAATCTACTAAGGCCTCTGAGGAAGGTTTTCTTGAACTATTGAAATAAGTGAATATGAATATTCCCCTCCTTAAGGCAATTAAACGTGTGCCAAAGTATGCCAAGTTCACGAAGGACTTGTGACCGATAAAATGGAGACAAAATATGCACAAAAAGGTGCACGTAGCTATGCAAGCAAGCGCAATTATTACCAATGAGTTATCTCTAAAGTTCAAGGACCCGGGTTGCCCCACCATTTCCTGCATAATTGGGGATTCTAAAATAGATTGTGCCCTCCTTGATTTAGGATCAAGTGTAAACTTGCTTCCTTATTTCGTGTATCTCGAGTTGAATCTTAGCGAGATTAAAGTGAATCCTACTATTTTATAATTATTCGATCGCTCGGCTAGGGTACTATGGGGAGTTGTGGAAGTGTGATTGTCCAAGTTAATTCTTTCCATTTCTCGATAGATTTAATTATTTTAGGCACTCAATTCGTACCCAAAGGTAGTTCTCAAATTCCAATAATTTTTTATCTATCGTTCCTCACTGCCGTTAATGCAAACATTAATTGTAGGAATGAGGTGATGAAAATATCTTTTAGTAATATGACGATCGAGGTTAGTGTGTTCAACCATTTTAAGCAACCCCAAAGTTTCGATGATAGTGAGGAAGGAGTTGAAAAGGCGGATTGCATTGGCACTCTTGCCCAAGAATATTTCGATCTCTCTCATTTTAGAAATCCTTTATAGTCATGTATTATAAACTCCTTGGATAACGATTTTCTCATAAATGATGAAGTCTATGCAGATGCCCTTGATGCGAATTGCTACTTCCTGAATGAGGAGTTATTGGACATGTGTTATGCACTTGTGTACTTTGAGGTGGTGAATGAAGATGTTGATGATGAGGATTGTGAAAGAGAGCTTACAAATGATGAAAATTATGGGTTATCAAAGACTCGATATTGATCTATCACTTTGAGAAATTACCCCCAAGTGACTCTTTCCCTTTCCCATCAAATGTTTCAATTCCTAAGCTTGAGCTCAAAACCTTACCAAAGGAGCTTAAGTATGTTTTCCTTGGTGGTTAAAGCAGATTTCCCGTGATTATAGCAGCGAACCTTGATAATTTTAAAGAGTAGGCCCTGCTAAAGTGTTGAGGAAACATATGAGTGCTATAAAATGGTGCATATTGGATTTGAAAAGGATCAATCCCTTTATTTTCAAGCATAGAATTTACTTGTAAGAGGATGCCAAGCCCACCCTTCAAATGCAAATACGGTTAAATCCGAACATGAGCAATGTGGTAATAGTGGAGGTAATAAAACTATTCGATGCGGGGATAATCTACCCCATTTCCCATAATGAGTGGGTGAGCCCGACACAAGTTGTGTTGAAAAAGTCGGGTGTTACAGTTATTGAGAATTCATATGGTGACCTTCTTCCCTCTCACATTCCAATTGGATATCGTGTATGCATCGACTATCGAACGCTTAATGCGATTATGAGGAAATACCACTTTACTTTACTTATCCTTGACCAAATTATTGAAAAGGCAATCGGTGATAAGTATTAAAGTTTTCTTGATTGTTATTCGAGGTAGAACCAAATTGAAATAGCTCTCGGAGATCAAGAAAATACCATACTCACTTATCCGTATGACATTTTTACCTTACGGATAATGTCTTTTAGGCTTTGTAATGCACCAAAAACATTCCAACGGTGCATGCTTAGCATCTGTAGTGACATGGTCAAAGATATTGTTGAGGTTTGGATGACTTCAATGCCTTCGGTAATTCTTATGAGGTATGTCTATCCAACCGTGAAAAGGCTACCTAGGTGCATTGAGGAAAACCTTATTCTCAATCGGGAGAAGTTCACTTCATGGTGACATAAAGGATTCTCTTAGGCCATATTGTCTTCAATAATGGTATTCAAGTTGACAAGGATAAGATTTCTGTTATTGCCAATTTCCCGATCTTATAAGCCTCAAAGATGTTGAGGTCTTTTCTTCATTATGTTGATTTTTACTGATGTTTCATTCTAGAATTTAGCTTGATTGCTCGCCCAATGTGCGATCTTATTTCTAAAGATGCTCCATTTTTGTGGACTGAGGTGAGCTAATAATCATTTGATAAGTTAAAATCTATGTTGACCATGTTCCCATCATGCAATTTCCCCACTTTACACTTCTATTTTAGGTCATGTGTGATGTAAATGACTATGTCGTAGGATCGGTGCTTGGTCAATGGAGGGATAAGAAACCTCACGTGATACCCTACGCTAGTTGTATTCTAGATAATGCACAAAAAAACTATTCCACAACGGAGAAGGAATTACTAGCCATAGTATTCGCGTTCGATATATTTCGATCTTACTTGGTAGGATCGCCCATATTTTACTTCACCGACCATGTTGCTCTTAAATACTTTCTTTCCAAGATGGATGCTAAGAGTGGTCTCATATGTTAGGCATTTCTTCTCCAAGAGTTTGACCTCTCGATTAAAGATAAAAAAGGGTGGAAAATATAGTCATGAATCATTTATCTCGATTTACAAGCAATCATGATCATATTGATCCTATCCCTATCCGAGAGTGTTTCTCAGATGAGCAACTCATGGTCATTTCAACTTTGCTATGGTTTGTAAATATTGCTAACTTCCTTATTATCGATGCCTATCCATCGAATTTCTTGTCCCAAGACAAGGTAATGCTTTTAGTTTGGCTTGATCATTCTTTTTTGATGACCCATATATGTTTAGACATTTTTTAAACCAAATCATTCGCAAATGTATCCCGAACAATGAGATCCCTAATATATTTTCTTTGTACCACAACGAAGCATGCGGAGAGCACGTTTCTTCCTAAAATAATGCTTTCAAAGTTTTACATCATAGTTTTTATTGACCTATAATTTTTAAAGATGCATAAGCTTTCTGCAGACTTGTATCCATTGCCAATTACTTGGGAAGGTCACTAAAAGGAACATGATGCTTATTTCCCCTAATCTTGTAATCAAAGTTTTTTCTTATCGGGTAAAAGGCTTAATAGGTCCTTTACCGAAATCTAATCAGTTTGAATACATTTTATGTGCCACCGACTATGTATACAAATGGGTGAAAGTCATGCCTACTAAGAATAATACCGCGAAAGTAGTATTGAAATTCCTAAAAGAGCTTGGATCGATTCGACACATTGAAGGCAATCATTAGTGACTAAGGCATTCATTTTCGCAATGACATATTCGCCGCCATGATGTCGCAATATAGTGTCAACCATAAGGTCTCCACCACATATCAACCACAAATAAACAACCAAGAAGAATTGTCTAATAAGGAGATAAAAGGGATTCTAGAAAAGACCAAAGGCCATTTAAGGATTGGTCATATAGGCTAATCCATGTGCTTTATGTGTATCGAATGACTTATAAGGAGCACCTTTGGATCTCTCCTTACCCGGTGGTATTTGAGAAAGCATGTCATTTACCGGGAGAGCTTGAGCACAGGGGGTGTCGGGCTATAAAAAAACTCACTTTTGACATAACCGAAGGTGGAGACCTTTGCAAATTCCAACTCAACAAACTAAAAGAGTTAAGGAACGATCTATACTGTAACTCTCGTATCTTTAAGATTAAAATTAAGTCCTTTCAAGAAAAAAGGATAGTGCGAAAGCACTTTTAGGTGGGAAATAAAGTCCTACTTTACGATTCTCGCCTCTACCTTTTTCCCGAGAAATTATAATCCCGGTGGAATGAACTATTCATTTTGTAAAAGGTTTTACGTCGTGGTGCCATAGAGATTGTGAATTCGAGGATCAGAACTTTGTTCAAGGTGAATGGTAAAAAGCTTAAGCCTTACATCAAGGGATTCAATCCCCATCTTTGTTAGATACCTATTGAAGACCCTCCCATGGCCCCCTCATTGGGCGCTGAATAGTATAATTCAGTTAATTCCATTTTTGTATTATCCTTTTCTTAATCCTTGGCAATCGCGCGTTGTGGCACTCGTGTTATATATACTTATGCACAACCATCCCACTTTTGCTTAGCCCTTCCCATCCTCTACCTAACCATCTTAGAGAGGTCCCTTTTTTCCAAAGTGCAAAAGTTGGTCAAACATAGAGGCACGGTCAATTAGGCCCAAAACTGCAATCGATCGATGTTTTTTTTTTTATTTTGCCTTGAAATCAAGACAGTGGGCATTTTAACTTATCGACCGATCACCCTCCGCAGGCGATCGGTGTCCTAACGTAATTGACATTTCCAACCCAAGCATAATGTTTATCCTTGTTATCAAGATAAACACATATATTGTATTGTTTACACTTATTTTTGTTTATTGTTGGGTGATGAACATTACGCTTGGGTTTGAATTGAATGCATGCTGACCGTTTTTGGGAAGATAGTTCATTTTTTGTCCCAAATACCCAATTTGAACATTTAAATGCTATTTTTTCTCTTTAAACAAAATAATTTCACATTATTATTATGTTGTTTGATGAGTTGAATTTGATTGGGTTGGTTTTCATTATCGTATTGAATGTTTGGGGCTATTTTCACTTATTTATTGGGTGTTTGAACCTATGCTTGCTGAATTATTATCCAACTTATTTTACAATTGTCAAAATATATATTATTTGTAAAAAAAATCATCCATGGACACGTTACTTTTATATTATTGAGTTATTCATAGATGAAGGTGATGTTGGTTCAATTTTTTTCTATCTCTTGTGTTGACATTTTTGCCCACCACGTGTCTGTTCAAATGCCTAACCTAGTCCCATTCTTCACCTGATGTATTCTTGCATGCTTCTCATTCGTTCTCATATGTTTACACAAGTTGGGCCACCATTGGTATGTTTTATCACTTGTTCTCACCCACTTGGATGCTTTGGATTCCATTTTTCATGTTCACCTTATAATTCTTTAAATTAGCATTCAATTTGCATTGTTGTATTAATTTCTATTTTGTAGGTACAGATGGGTGATGTTCAGAAAATACGACTCGACTCTTTGTAACCCACCCAAGGGTTTTGAAGGCTCCCGACATGAGCAAGAAAAATAGTGGTTTGAGGCATACTTTGCAACCTACCAACGCACGTTATCTATCAATTACTCTTAGGTACTAGAGGACATCCTGCCTGAGGCACTATCCCTTTTTCACCAGTTTAATCGGGAGGCGTTTCTTATCCAGAAGCCAGACATCAATGAAGAGTTTGTGCGTCAATTTTATTCCTCTTTAGTTTAAGTAAAATGAAATAGGGTATATTATAAGGATACGTGAGGGGAGTGAGTAAACCTTCATGAGAAAGGATTTGACGCGCTGGATGGGCAATTTTGATGATCCAGAAGAGTTTATGAACTTTAATGATGAGGCAATATTTTACTTGGATACCCTAATTCAGTACTTGGCACTTGGCCAAGTGTGGTCAAAGAAGATGTCCAAGTCTGCTCTCATACAAGAACTACCTCGACTTCTTTATTACATTCACGTTCGTTATTTTTTGTTGACTAAAAAATGATTCGAAGTTCGTCATAAGTATGTTGCCTTTCTTTATGCCTTGCTGAATCATTCAGGTAACATCAATCTACCCGACTACTTCCTGGATAAAATGTACATTGCGACAAAGGAATAAGCCTGGAATTATTCCCTTCCTTTACCCGTGTTGATCACTTCTGTATGTCGTGCTGCCAAATGTCCCGAGTACCCTAAATACCGAGAGACAAATCTCGAAAAGTCTCTTGGTAGATTAAATATCAATATATTCTTGGGTCATTACTAGGGAGAGCTTTCAGCTCAAAAGAGGAGATGGGTAGTGGTAGACGACTCGGACTCGGAGGATGAAATTAGAAGGGATGAATAGGTTCCCGTGCAAGAGAGTGCTCTCATATTCATCGATGATTGCTTTATGGCATTCGAGGCTCTTTTAGTTCAGATATGGGAAGAGACGTATATGAGGTGGGTTACACTAGAGTCCCGCCTAGACCGAGATCCTTTCGAGCAGTGCCAGTGGTTTGTATTGGTGTAGAGATGATAAGGGACCTCTATATGCACTCGCATGGTCCAGTCGCGTTGACGCCAAGTCATTTCAATACGTTATACGATGTGCATAATCCGATTGCTCTAAGACCCTCTGGTTCCAATTTTTAGACATTTTTTGTGTTTTGCTATTGGATGTGGAACATTTCTTTTCTTTTTTTTCTGGATGATTTATTAGAAGTTGTTACAACTCTATTTTTTTTTTGTTAAGTTTAGTTTGTGGGATTATGGATTTGGTATGATCATGTAGTTTGAAGTTATTATATTGGATTTTTATGTGTCTGAACTTGCAAATTTATAAAATCAATAGTTTAACGCCAATTGATCTAGTATCACGATTTAACCCCTCTATATTATTGTGACTTATGTCATAGTTTCTCTAACTTAACGTGTTTTCTTGTATATATTTGTTTTTACTTTTTATGTTCGTATAGGCTCATAGTGCGTAGCTTAGAGATTGTTTCTAATCGGAGAAACGCATTTTGTTCTCTATTTCATACGTCTTTAATTGAATTGAGGACAGTGTATGATTCAAGTTAAGGTGTGTGTGTTTATTCCTCGATTTTTTTATTTAGTGAGTCGTATATATATATATATATATATATATATATATATATATATATATATATATATATATATATATATATATATAAAATTAGTAGAGCAATTTGTCCTTATTTTCGATGATCAATAAGAGTTAATGCCTTATTCAAATGCGTTTATGATGATGCATGTTATATAATTTATAGGTTATTAGACTTTAGTCCTTCAATCATCGCTATTAAGAATAACTTCATAATTTAACTTCGAACCCATGAGCATATGTGCATTCTCTTATTTTGAAGACTTGGTTTAAGATTTATATAACTCGGTGATCTTTCGTGCATAGTATACACTTAAATCGAGCGAGATTTGTGCTTTCCTTCAAATCGTGAGTGTTTATACAATTACTCTATCTCTCATTGAAAGAGTTAATGTTGTTTGTAATATCATATTTCTTTATTTGATATATCATTAAATGATTCATACGAAATGTGTTACTTGAACATGATTTTCAATGTTGTTATGACGATTGAATCGCGTAAGCTTTAGGAAAGGATCATAGGCCCTCTTTGTTAAATTAACTCATATTGCCCTTAACCTCCCCCAACTTATTTCCCTAGTAAACACCTTTGAACCTAAATATTATCCCTTCGTTTCATCGCCCTAATCCCATTACCAACTCCACATTGGAGTTTTAAGCCATATTTACACCATCCTCACCTTTGGATTGGGAGCTCATTTGGGATGTTACGATGCTCGTGATTGTGTGATTGTATTTGAGCGTTGAGTTGAATTCAAAATAAAATAAAATAAAATAAAATAAATCTTGAAATAATTTTGAATACCAAATGTTTCTCTAGGAAAATAAGAGGTCACACTCCGCTTGTATAGTTATGCTTTTGGAAGTTACTTTCCAATTTTTATTATTTACCACACGTTCCATTAACCCAAGTGTTATTTCCCAAGCCCATTTGAATATATAAATATGTTTTTCATTCCATGACCTAAGCCTAGCCTATGTTACAACCCTATAAAGTCTTATTTGATCCTAGGGCGAATGTGATTCAAAAGTTAAAATGATTGCGATAATATGTTAAAATACATTTCACCCCCTTAATGTGCGATATCCATCCATTGATATTACATGTTTTATTTTATATATAAAACGTTCTTCATTGACATGTGTGGGGACTTGTTTCCTTTTACATTTACTCATTATGCCTGCATGTCCAGTGTGTTACACCCCGTTCTAAGTGTTTTCATTTGTTGAGTGTAATCACCGGAGAGGTTTAATATCATGTTATGCTTTAGTATTTTTTGGGTTTAATTTTTTTTTGCCAAATCAAAACATTCACTTGTGCTTACTCATCATTATACATTTTTAGAGTTTCAAATGTAATGAAGTTATTCATAATTACGGACTATTGGGTAAATACTCATTTACTTTGCTAATAATTTGTTGATTGCCAAATTATTGTTGAGTTTAGCTTTGACTTTCTAGGGAAAAAACTTGTTAAGAAATTTGAGGTATGTATGTTACATCCCTAAAATTCCTCACAAGACAACACTCGTCCACTAGGGTAACCTAAGGATCTAACTACCCATTGCATTTGCTAAATGTTATCGTGAACTCGCGAAAGGGACCCTTTTTCTTATGTACATATTTATTTTGTTCCTATCCCTCTGTTTTGATGGTTCTTGTTTTGCTTCATCACTAGGGACTAGCAGTGTTTAAGTTAGGGTGTGTGATTAGTCATAAATATTTTATATTATCCGTCGTTTTACTTATGTATCCTAGCAAAACTGTGGCCATTAATTCTCGTTTTTGACATCTTATAATGTATAACCTTTGTTCTTATCATATATATGCTTTGCAATATTTATTTGAGATTTTTTAGATATTGGAATGCTAAACGGTGCAATTGTGTGCTATTCGAGAAAATTTCAACGCATTACGTAACTTTGGGGTCATTTTAGTCATTTTTGTGTTCAAGCTTCGTGCCCTAACTCTTCATGGAAGTTGTATCTCTCCAAGTTATCTTAGCGTAGCCACTGATGGTGTGCCAATCCAGTTCCCAACGTTTAAGTTATGATCATTTTTCACGAAATCCTTTTGTGTTAAATTAGTGGGAGGATTTGGGACTAAAACAGGGAACCGATCGACTGTTCCAAAGCCAACGATTGATTGATGATGTTGGTTTTGCCTACAATTATAACCATGGGTTATCTTCACATCAACGGTCAATCGCTCCAAATATCATTGTTGGTCGCTCCTATAAGAGACTTTATTTCTCATTCGGGGTTCGAGGTTTTTATTTTGATTCCGCTTGCTATAAGTAGCGAGTGGATTTTCTTTGTAACGATCTTATTTTTATCTTGTCTTAGAGGTTAGAAGATATAATTTGTCACGCTTTGGTTATCTTCTCTCTCCTAGGGTATAGTCGATTTCCTTGTTTCTCTCTCTTCATTTACTTTATTGTAATTAATCAAACTTGATTTTGTTGGTACTTAATACTCTCTTGTTCATTAATATAGTTGTTGTGTATTAGATCCTAGATTTTAATGGCTTTCTTCCTTTTAGTTAATCATATTTTGTGTGCTTATATTATTATTTCTATGAGTAGATAAGTTACTTGGTTTAGGAGCATAAACCCATCTTGAATGGTTGCACTTCTTTACAGGTTTGGAGTTTGAATCCAATTAATGGGTATATGTGTTGATATTGGAGTTTTCTATGATTTTAACTTCTATTATCATGTAAGGGGTGTGTTTAAGACTTTACCCAAACATTAATGCATTTTTCATATAACATGTCGAAATCTTCATTTCGTATCATTTGAGTGACACCTTTCATGCGTGATTGTTAAAAAGAATATTTTATTCCCATTTAATTGTGATTTAATTGTAAGAACCGTTTCAATTGTGAAAGTCCGAGGTGGGGGAAGGCTCCTTAACCTTTTTTTAATCTAATTTTAACTTATCTAGTATAAATCTAGCTTATTTCAATAGTCTTTAGATAAATGTTCTCTTTAATTGTGGCTCACTTTGGTTCAACAATTCTTTCAACATAAATCATCTTTTACTTTATTTTTATCGATTGCTTGTTAACTTTTAACTAAAAGAATATCTATGTTGCTTCATATAATTCCCTATGGAATTCGTCTTCGGCCTTACCTAATTTTATACTACACTCACGATAAGGTATGGGATGACTTATAAAAATACATAGTAGGCATGAGTGATTCTCAAAGGCGCTAAGTATAGGCCTTCGTATTTATGTATTAGCTCGTGTGTAGCTCATTTACTTGTATGTGCTGGGGACCATACTCACATGGATATTATACTTGATTATGCATTTCCTTTATTGATTTTATACCAGGGATGTATAGACTGACAGTTGATATGGAACCATTTAATTGTATTCAATTGAAAAGGATAATAATTAATCACTGGGTTCACTTGGGCTTGGGATCAGACACATGTTATGTTTAGGGTTGTTTGGGTTGGGTTAACTTAAAAGCAACAAAAATATGGGAGGAGGAAGCATAGTTATTATTGTAGTCCAAATTCGGTTAAATTCTTACTCTTTGTAGACTTGTTGTTAACGTTATTGCTGAAATCTATAGCATTCAGCCTCAGCCATGATTTTTGTACTTTCATTCTCTCCAGTTGCAGATGTTATAGGATGTTTTGTCGATACTACATGCTCATTCTTTTTATTTCCATTTACATTCCAATTGGGTTGAATTTATTATAGTAGTTGTCATTTCTTTTGGGAGTCGGTTTTATATTTAAGACAATTGTATTTCTTGTGATGGATTTTATTACTGTTGCGTATTATGACATCAGAGTTTTATGTTGGCTCATACACATTGTTATTATTTATTTATTTATTTATTATCATGAATTTGAGTTGTTTTTAACCTTTCTTAGAATGTTATTCAATCGTTTAGACTCATGCATTATTTATTTTGGACCTGATCAATCTATCTATAGATTTTACAGGGTGTTACATGAGTTGTTTAGGCTCTCATGCCAGCAAACTGTCCATGCATATAGGCAAATTGTGCCTCCATAAACTCTCTAATGACCTGATGAGAACGTGTAATGGGTGTCGGTGCTAGCTCCAGTGCTGGTGCATCAGGATCATATAACACCCCGTAAATTCAAGGACCTTTGATTAAATAAAATATTTGGAGGAATTAAATTCATGATTTGAGAAATTTTAAATTTGAGGAATTTATTCATTTGGCAAATTGAGGATTAATTATTTTGGACTATTTTATATCGTCTTTTGACATCTTAAATTTGGAAGATGTTATAAATTAATCCGGATGTCGATTTTGAGCTCACGGGTGAGTTCGATAGGGAAAAGATACCCGCCAGGGGAATTTTGCCAAGAGATTTCGTTTTGGAGGACAGGGCCAACCGGGCCCAAATCAGCATCAGGTTCCTCAGGGACGCCAGGGCCAGGGGAACAACGGGGGTGGTTATCAGGGCTAATTGCCGGGACAGCAGCGTCAGGGACATCCGGGCCAACCTCAGGGATCACAACGTCAGGGTTAGCAGGGCCAGTTTTAGAGAGACTAGCTGAGGCGCTACTACATTTATGGCCATCTGACCACGTGAAGAAAGATTTCCCACAGAGAAGTTGGGGTCAGCAACAGGTAGGGATGGAAATTTTCCCCCAAAATTTGGGTCCCCACGGTTACCCGAAAAAAATCCCCAAAAAATCCTCGAAAATTCAGGGATCAGATTGGGTTCGAGGAGTAAAAAAAATCCTCGAAACATTTTGGGTCGGTTTCGGGTATACCCTCGGGTCTCCACGGGGATACCCGATTTATTAATTCATAATAAAATATATATATTTTATATTAGTATTAGTATATAAACATTTAAAAAAAACCTAACTCTCTCTTTACACAACACACTCATGCACGCCTCTCACTGTCTCAAATCTGAGATCTCATCCTCTCCTCTCCCTCATCCTAACCCTCCCCTCTCTCTGTCTCATGCCCCCTTAACCCTCACGCCTCCCTCTCCTCTCTGTCTCACGTCGTCACCCTGCCTGCCCCTGGCCATCACGTTGCTTGCCCCTGGATGTCACGCCGCCTGCCCCTGGCCATCAAGCCGTCGCCTTCCCCTCATCCTCCATCACGCCGGTAATCTTTAATCTCAGACTCATCGTTTCTCACATGTATTGTATTATTTTTTTTAAAGCAAAGAGCAAATATTTTGAACCCATCAGTTTTTTACTCATGGGTAATATTTAATCAGCCTCATCACGCCGGTAATTGGATGTACTTACTCATGGGTAATCTTTAATTTGCCTCAACCCCAAGGCTCATGAGTTTTTTTACTTTGCTTTAGCAGTAGAGTTTTGTTTATATACCATGCCAAAGGCTTAAATATATTGGCTTAAATATAATGTTGTTTTTTTATTTAATTACGGCTGTTTTTAACAAAATAATGCTGTTTGTATTTAATTAGTTCTGTTTTTTTTAACTAAATAGTGTTGTTTTTTAATTAAATAGTGTTGTTTTTAATTAAATAGTGTCGTTTTTACTTAAATAATGCCGTTTAATTAAATAGTGTTGTTTCTAATTGTTAGTGATTTAGTACGCCACTAGTTGTTGTTATTTGTTACGTTGAAATAATGCCCTTTGTTTGATTTGTATGTTATGTTCTAAAACTATAAACTATGTTGGAGATTTTGGAGTTTCACTTTAGTTGTGCTTAATCATTTCTAATTGAGATTTAATTTAAAAGTAACTTCCACTAAGGTGCTTACACAAAAAAAAAAATAAATCAAAACGGGTTGCTCACGGGGAACCCGATACCCGTTTTAAACGGGGACGGGGATCCCCGAACCCGTTATAAAGGGGAATGGGGCGGGGATGGGGAATGGTTTTTTTAACGAGGATGGGGATGGGAGTTAAAACCCGACCCCGAACCGAACCGAACCGTTGCCATCCCTAGCAACAAGAAGCCCCACAGGGGCATCAGGTACAGGGACCCCCAGCCGCACCAGCTCCTCAGGTTCCACAGCAGTTGGGACATTTCCAGTACAGACGTGTGTACAACATTCGAGATGTTCCGATTCCCCAAGCACCGCCAGCGCCACCGGCAGTAGAGCGTACGTTTTCTATTTATGAACATGAGGGTAGAATCCTTTTGTTACTAGTGCATGGCATTCATTATTAGGACACATTTTTCTAGAGTTATTGTGTTATTTGAAATGAATGTTATTCCACTCATTTGTGTGGAGTTACCTATAGGGGGTGGATCGCTCCTTTACCTAATTTGTAGGGGGTGGTAGACATTATGATTGGAGAACCGAGGTTGCGACAGGCCTCTTGGTATTAGATTTGTAGGGCAAAGATGTTATCTTGTGCAAGAATTGAGTATCCAGATATAGGACGATGGTGCAAGGTTAAAATCTCAAGTGTAGATAATAAGTAGTAAGGGCCGAAGAAGACTTTGTTTCAGAAGAACGATCCCCTAAAATTCGAGGGAGGTGCGGAACGATAAATTACCAATGGATGGAGAACATCCAAATGGGATCACATGGGGTGAGAAAGTTGACGATACATGCGTGTGTAGATAATACAAATGTGTATATGAAATCCTACCGTAATATATTAGTACTAGACCCTTGTGAAGAATGGGTTTAGTGGAGGTATCGTTAATATCAATAGTATATTTTTACCATGGAGTTGTAGGGTACTCTTCGGTTCCACCTAAAAGGAATGGGTGGGGACATTAGGATGATATATTTTATGAGGATTAACTCGTTTAGGAGGTGATATTCGATGGGTAGTTTCATCCTAGGTACGAACGGGCTCGCAATTGTGGGTGTTTGTGGTAAGGACTGTTACTGGTTTTATATAGGAAATGTTGGGTTGCCATGAAGTAGAGAGATTTAGCTCGTTATTGATATTTAGCGAAAAGGACTTAGTGATAGTGCGAGCGCAGTAGAATACCACTCTAGTGAGGCAGGAATCTGTAATTTGTCATGCGAGTATAGGGACAGAGCTTGAGTGTCCTGGTTGTATAAGTAGGTAGTGTTGCAAAGGAAGCACTGCGAGGATTTGCACCAGGAGTTGACAATTGGGGCAATAGCGAGATGAATTGATAGTAATTGGGAAAGGTTATCAAAAATAATTTGGAGGTTATAGATACGATGAAAATGAGAGAGCGGAACTTGAGATAAATATGGTCACGTATGTGATGATTTGAGATTTGTGCAGATATGTACATTATCTAGGGTGTATGGGCACTCTGGGAGGAGACAGAGTCTCCGCTGTGTAGATATTTAACAGATTCAGTGAGAAGACCCAAAAGCGTTAATCTTGGGTACATTCTTAAGGAATGGGAATGACATGTTCCTCGGGTTACGAATCATTGAAGTATGGGGATGTTTGGAAGTGACATTGAGTACTTCAAAATCTATGGTTTGTTACCACTAGGATTCGCGAGTGAGACAGATATTAGTGAACGTGCTGGTCGTAATAGCCACAGATAATATAGTTAGGTGCCGTGGGAATAGCGTGAATGTTTTTCAAGTTTCAAATGATTAGTTGAAATTTAGAACTATAGTGGATTACTATAGTATGACTGGGTATTCGCGGTACTAGGGTATGATTTGTCGAGCGGGGTGATACAACTCGGGATATATTTTCGCCCAAGGAATCTAGTGATAGTAAGGGCACGATAGAGTATGTTGTGGTTTTTTATCATAAGAGTGAATATGTATACTGTTATGTCGAGAAAAGATTAATTGGGATGTTATGACTATGAGATTAAAGTTATATTACAGTTTGGAGCCTAGTGAAAGCCAGGTTATTATTTCGTGCAAATAAGCATGGGTACAAAGTGTATGGGTTCTCTAGTTAAGTACGATAATTTAAAGACTATGTATCAAGGCTAAGAGTAGAGGATTACAGAGCTAATTAATCTTATCCGAATTTTGAGGACGAAATTCCGTTGTAAGGGGGAAGTATGTAACACCCCGTAAATTCAAAGACCTTTGATTAAAAAAAATATTTTGAGAAAAATAATTTATTTATTTAGAGGAATTAAATTCATGCTTTGAGAATTTTTAAATTTGAGGAATTTATTAATTTGGCGAGGATTAATTATTTTGGACTATTGTATGTCGCCTTTTGAGGTCTTAAATTTGAAAGATGTTATAAATTAATCCGGATGTCGATTTTGAGCACACGGGTGAGTCTGATAGGGTCAAAATAGTCTGAAATGAGTGACCATATGTATATAATGGGTTTCGGGACTTAATTAGACATAATTGAGCTCCAAATAAAGAGTTTGGGCCCTTTTTTGGAGGCCCATAGGCCCCAAAACGGGATTAGAGTTTTTAACCCTAATTGTATAAGGGTAAGGAAACTTAAAGTCATTTTAGAATATAAAAATTATGGAGAGATTAAGAGGAGAACCATTAGAAAAGAATTTGAGGATTTTGGGAGATTGCTTCAAGAACAAGAGGAGTTCCTTGAATTCAATCCAACATCTTCATCCAAAGGCTTTGTTCTATAAATTAAGTCACGTGGTTTAATTTGCAATTGTTAATTTGCATTTACCTATTCATATTAAAGGAGGTGGGAATCAATTAATATGTTAGGGTTTGTGTTCATGAGAAATTGGGGATTTATTTGATTGGAAATTATAAACCTGTAGAGGCATTAAGATTTGACTAATTTGATGCCCTAATTTGATGTAACTGATGGGGTTAGATTGAATATAATAAAAGGATGGAATTAGGATGAATCTGGGAAAGTTTTGATGAAGAGATCTATACATAATTAAGGTTTTATACATTTCAATGGCGGGCTGGGTTTCTGGGCAGATTAAAGAAGAAGATCATACTAGGGTCGTTTGAACGACCTGGTATCTCGTTCAAATGACAACATGGCTGGTTATTTAAATGTCCTGTTAAACCCTGTCAGATTTTCTCCTTCCCCTGATTCAGACTTGTTATGTGTTTTCAGATACACAGTTTCTGCAATAGTTAATTCTGCAATTTTGGTGATAACCTAGGGTTTAAGTTTGTGAATATTTACCATTGAAGTAATTAGAGGATTAATTAATTTGAATGATTAAGGTTCATGATTCAGTGATTTGAAACCTATTCAATTAAGTGGGTAGACTTAATTGAATGATGGATTGCAAATATTAAAATTTGGGTCGAGAGAGAGTCCGGGTATAATTGGTAGGGACACCAAAATATAGAAAATTAATTTGTGCATAATTAATTAAAATGAAGTTGGACCATATATTTGCATGTTTTAAGGCTTGTGAGTGGATATAGTACACCGGTAGCCTAGATTTATATATATATAGTGATGTGTAGTTTATATATATTTGTGTGAATAATATTTATAGTAAAGCATACCTATTCTAGTGCTATCAGGGAGGTTGCGCGATGTGGGAGAATCCCCTGGATAGTGAACCCAGGGTGAGTATAGTCCCCATGTCACAACGTTCAGTTCAGGAGTGTGACGAATGGTGTCTGATTCGATCTCACTATCGTGGGAAACTTTGTCCACCTCCATAACGTTTGTTTATTTTTTTGAAATAGGAGCTAACCGTATGAGGGTTTCGGGTGGATGAGAATACCCGCTTATGATAGCATGTAGAGAACACCCGATGAGTGCCTACTCGGGGGATAGTATATATTTACGACATGTATGTGTGAATGTTGTAGGATGAGTACATATATATGGTATAATTATATACACAATAATACAGGATGCGGATTGTATTAATTATATAACTTGTGAAACAATTATATGGTATTAAATGAGAATTGAATTAAATAAGTTAGTGTGATTAATAACTTATAAAATGTATACTAAATTCACTGGGGTTAGTGTAGTGGGTAAGTTGTGGATTATATGTGACAAGACTAGTTACGGGGTGGTTATCTAGGTGGGTCAGGTATAGTACGTTAGACGTGCATACTAGTGGAGGGGTGAGGTGTCCTCAAGAGAGTGTACGTGACTAACTTAAATATGAAAGCATACTTGCATTTTAATTTCCTGAATTTAAATTCACTTGCTAAATATTTTTCAAATGTTTGGGGTTCTAACCCTTGCTATTAAAACCTTTTAGGTGTCCTACCACAGGGGCGCCAGGCCTGATCTTCTTACATGATGAGTAGCTGCAGTACATGTGGATGCTACGGGATATTTTCTTAGACACCTATCTCATTCTCTCTAGATAGGGACATTTCAGTTGTACCGTTTAGACTTGTAAACATATATTCAGTTTGGCATGTATCAGTAATCTCTTTTATACTTTACTCTTGCTGGACTCTGCTTGTATAGTCGTTGTTATCGGCTAATGTTGTTATCAGTTTTGTGGCATGTTTAGATTTCCTGTTATATTAGTTATCTTGAATTTCTATTATATTGGGTGGTTTCGATTTAATTCATAAAATAAAATTTAGCACCAGCTTAATTAAAGACTAGGTAGTTAGTAATTATTAATTTTTCGACAGTGATGCTAAGGGTGAACCAGATGAGATTCCTATTTAATTTGATATAGGACTGATCACGCGGTATTTTATTAGGCGGGGTGTTACAGATCAATGGACTGATGCGGTGGTCATCACGAAGTCTGGTCGATGGAACGAGAGGAGCTTAAATTGGAAATGAAACTAATAATGCTGGTTGCATCATTCGTAAGAGTTCTTGAAACACTTAACTGATATAGATATCTGGCTATCATCTCACTATATGGTAAAAACTCCCGAGAAACCTATGTGCTATCTCGATGCATCACCACTAAGATAATATCGAGGTAATTTATAGTCTATCTATGAGAAAGATCACACATCAATATCCCGAAAGCATATGGAAAGTCCCGAGAGTGATGACGAGGCATAAGGTTATCGATAAATAAAAAATGAATAATAGAATACTTCTTAAATATATTCATCTTTTGGAAAATATTTCCAACCCATGTCGTCCTATAACCCGCAATAAAGGATGCAACATCATCATGATTAGTCCCAACCTCTCAATATGAAATATATCTCGGATTATGCACGTGAGCCTCATGAGACACCCATTCTATTAAAATAACGGGCGGCCAACCCTCTACTAAAATAAAATAGGAATCTCAGTGAAACCCCCCGTCCCAATATTTTATTAATTTTCCCGCACAAGTTGTAATAAAATGAAAACTTTGGGATTTGGATCATTATGATTGAGTTATATTTGTGGTTGACTGTTTAGGGTCTTGATTTTAATTGTTGGAAGTTTGTGGGTTAAAATTGAAAATTTGGAGAAAAATGAGGAATATTCGTTCAAAAGAGTTCAGGTCAATCGAACGAGAAACCAAGGTCATTCGAAGTAGGGGATCGAACGAGATCCCACTAAATAATAGGTCCAGGCCGTTCGAAGGCTAGTTTGAACGAGATGCCTTTCTCGTTTGAATGAGAGACGATTCTCGTTCGAACGAGCGTGAGTGAACTTTTTAAATCAGGTTGACCTTGTGTGCTATCTCGTTTGGGGTCGTCGAATGAATGAGATGTCGAGCTCTGGTGAACCCAGATTGGAAAAAAGGGGATTTTAAGGTTTGGGGATGTTGTTATAAGGGTTTTTGGGTTTATTTTAGTTATTTTGGAGTGGAAGAAGAAGAAGAAGAAGAAGAAGAAGAGAGAGAGAGAGAGAGAGAGAGAGAGAGAGAGGTCTTCCCCCACCATTTTCTAATTTGTTTACCTCTTTCCACCACAAACCACCATTCCACCACTATGTATCCACCTTGTGATACTATATCCAACTAGTCTTCTACCACATCCAAGCCTTAGATACCCATTTCCACCATTTTTGGGCATAACTACGAATTTTGTAGGTGTTGTTGGTTTTTTTTGGAGAAGATGAAGATGGAAGATTCTTGGAGCTTGAAGAGGGTTTTTGAGGGAGCTTTCATGTTAGCAGGCTTGGTGGAGCTAGGCAACCTCTCTAATGGCACCTTAGGAGGTGAGAGGTTGCCATCTTCTTAGATAATCATGCCTACCATTATTGGATATCCATTTGAGGTGGAAAACTCTACTCTTAGTTTAAGACTCTATTTTTGATATTAATGGTCTTGTTGTTAGAATTCAAGAGTATAATGCATATGAGTGAAATTATAGGTTTCTTGTAGATTTGCTATTAAACATTTTTATGGAATGAAAATGTTGGTAAAATATTATTTTTGTTGGAAATAAATGATGAGTAAATATTTCAAAGTTTTCTTGAAATAAAGATTGGGATTTTTTATGAAAATGGTGAAGTTCTAGAAATTTGATGTTAACCATTTTATAAAAATAAAATGTTTTGAAAAATAATGTTGATCTTGCTAAAAATGTTTGGTGAAAATATTTGCTGAAAATGAAGGTTTTATGAAAGTTGAACCTTTTTTGATTTTGAAGAAATAAAAATGTCTTTGTGTCTTGAAAGTGCATATTTTGCAAGTATTATGAATTTCTATAATGAAATGTATGTTTAACCCCTTTAATAGGATTTTACGATTTAAAATCCATCTTCTCAAGCATATAAACTTATAGTATTTTGATAATGAACATATTGTGACACCCCGCCTAATTAAATACCGGGTGATAAGTCCTTTATTAAATTAAAATCGAGGTGAACGGTTGGTTCATTCTTAGCATCACTGTAGTAAAATAAATTTCCAATTTAAACACCCTAAATAATTAAGCTAAGTGTCAAAACAATTTAAAACCTCATTTCCATTTTATTTAAATCCAGATATAAAAACTTTTTTAATAATTAACTGTTTAAGAATCACACAAATATGAAGAACGGTAATAAACACCCAAGAATTCAACCATTCAGATAAACCAATACCAAGTTTAAAAACTACAAATGAAATCTATCTGACACGAATTACATCCCAAAGATTACCAAATACTGAAAATAAATGAACATAAATCTGTGACAAATCCATCTAAATAGGGAAACGGACGACACAAGCCCTGACTAATCAGAACTAAATTAAGAGTAGAGTCAACAACGAGGTCGTCTAAGCAATGATGTACAACTTCCACATAAGCTCCAGCACGTCCGTTCCAAGGAATCTAAGCATGACGCCCCTGTGGCTGGACACCTGTAATACACACACACACACACACGCGCATATATATATATATATATATATATATGCAAGAGAGAGAAAAAGATCTGAAACGGGTCAGAGCCCGAGTGTAAAACAGTTTTAAAAATAGTTTATCAAGTATTTAAAATGCTTACCATCTAATGTAACAACCATGTTAGTATGCGACACTCTCTTGAGAATTCTCACCTCTCATCTAGTGCGCACGCGTACCGTACTAATAAATCTCATAAGTTTCTCTAACTTATTCTCCATAAGGTTTTATTAGGTGAAAAGCGAGGTTATGATATTTACTTTAGGAAATCATTCTCTTCAAGATTTCTTACGTTATTTAGCACAACTCATTTCCATTATAAAGTTCTCGAAAACTTATAATAAAATTGAAGCATTTATTCATTACTTATCTACTTATACGCACAATAGAAATTTCCCATATAGATATACGTATATAAATTAGTCACACATATAATATATATACTAACGACACCCCACATAAAATCTATGGTGTTGGCATACTCTGCTATCAAGTCCCCGTATCACACAAACTAAGGGAAATAATAGTTCGAAATCACTCTCGAACCGTATTAACACAATACACAAACAAATGGAGGCGAAGCATAATTCCAAGTCCTAAGAGGTCATCACATACCCTCACGTCTCTTAAAACATCTGACTATCATTTTCAGATAGCCTGTATCGAGGATACTATCTTCTAGGGTACGAGTCAATATCCCCCATAAAGGTCCAATCGAGATAAGACTATCCCGACGCAGAAACCCCCGTGATAGCAAGTAGCCCGGGTATGATTTTTACCCAGATATATAATATGCACAATCACACAGTCATATATATATATATATATATATATTCACATTTCTAAATTAGGTGCGCCCACGATCCATAATACTATTCTAGCCATGCCTAACATATCACGCTCGAGTTTTACGTATAAGTAAATCACTCTTTTTATTCTATTAAGTATAACAAATCCTTAAGTACTTCTCGACTCTCTAAGTGTATCCTCTTGAAATAATATAAAATCAGTAGGTGCACCCTCATTACTCTATTGGTCTAAGTCTTCCTTAATCCTCACAAGATATACCATAACGTACGCACGATTTCCCACTAAATTTATATTCCCAAAACCCCACGGTTAAATCACATATGGATCGTATCACCCGAACCTTGCCTACACCCCTACTGTTCTTTCCCAAGTCCCATTATGGTAAATGAAATATGTATAAGGGTTCCCACAAAGTGACACATGGTTAATCATTAAGAATAAAGAACAAGCTTCAAAATTCAGAAGAGGTCAATCGATCGAAGGTAGGGGGTTGATAGATCGATCCAGTCGATCGATCGACATTCAAGGTCGACGATCGATCGATCGCCCAGATATTTCCCAGATTCTGCATATACTATCCTACGGGTTTCATCACCAAAAGTCCTCAAAACCTCTATCAATTTTGCCCAAACTACCAAAAAACATTACTAATGGTACTATATACCTAACTATATAATTTCCTACGTGAAACATGTTCAAATTCATCAACAACATCGAATTAATGGGGTAAAATTGACATATTCCTCAAAAACCGTAATTTTGGAGGAAACATACATTATTCTAATCATTTCCCAGATTTCTTGTTTCTAAATTCATACTAATTCATGGGTAATCCTCTACATGTGATGGGTATGTCCAGAATATATTAAATTTCTCTAAACATGCGATTTAAAGTCTCTAAATTATCAATTTCTTTCATAAAACATGTTCTTGATAATCCTAAACTAATATGGGCGAGACATTAACTAAAAACAAAGTAAGATAGATACTTTCCTGGAATTCAAGGTTCTGATTTCGTGGATGAAAAGGTATGGTTGCGTTCCCCGTCGCGCGATCTACGCTTTGGTGGTGGTGGCGATGCAAACGGGTGAGTCTTTGGCCTTGAGTTGCTTGGAAAGCTCTCCAACTCCTTCTCTAATGGTCGTTCTAAGGTTCTGTGTTTGCTAACCCTAAGAGACAACTGCAAATGGCTGATATAACCTAATTAAATTCGTGGGTTAATTCACCCAAAAATACAAAATACCTATAATACCCTCCCGGGATGTCAATTAGGCCTAAAAACGCCCTGAGACCCAAACTAAACCCCCGGGTACACTTTTCTGACTATCTCGATCCTTTCAGACACACTGATGCACTCGAAATGACTGTACGGACGACTTATAATTTATTCACTTTATAGAATAATAATTTAGTCCTAACACGACACAGGTGCGTCCCGACTTAATTTCCATAATTGCCATTTTATTCACTCGTGTTAATTTTTTATAAAATCAATCTTATATATTACTTTACTCATCTAGTAATATTCAAAAAATTTCTAATAATTACTAACTCTCATCACGCTAGTAAATATTTAAAATCAATTTCCGAAATAATATTAAATTAATTTATCTCAATTAAATTTAATAAATCTCTAAATTTAAAAGCCATAAAAATACGGGGTATTACACACATAAACAAGTTTAAAGATGGTTTTGTTGGGTTTAAACATGAAATAAGAAAAATAAAATTTTAGTCTTCAAAGTGGGTGAAAAGGGGTTGAAAAAGTGACAAGTGTAAGGTTGTAAGACTACAAATGTTAATAAAGAGGAAATGGTATATTATTATAAAAGTTGTAATTGGGTTTCTTGGATAAAGAAAGTAAAGAAATGTCTAACTTGGAAAACTAGTTAGTAAAGATTTTAATAGGTGTTAATGTGTTAAAAATACTTAAGAAGTTAGTGTGGATAACTTAATTGTGTTTTAGAGAAATAACGCTTGTGACAATAGAAGAAATGATAAGTTTGGAAATAAAAAGGGTGAAATGGTAATTTTACGTAAAGTGGAGTATTTTTATGAAATAAAAATGTTGGAAAGGGTGTTGCACAAAATGGTCCTAAATGAACATGATTTTAGAATAAAAATAAAGGCTAAAGTATAAATGACATGAAATGATGATTTTGAAATGTAACACAAGTTGGGATGAAACCCCGGGTTTTAGCTTCAGTCGAATAAAAGGGAAAAGTAGAATAATGTGGACATTTACAAAATGTTAAGATATATAGAAAAGGAAACTCGTATGACACCAGGATAATTAAGGAGGGCCCAGAGCCCTGGGGTGAAAGACTCAAAATCACTGGCCAGAGCATATAGTGGCGTCACTAGCGGTGTGGAGCCCGTTAAAGTACGCTATTTATTGAGAGGTTCCGAGAAAAGATAAAAGAATAAGGAACATGTCAAGAAATGGGTTGTGTGGTAAAATGTGTTAAGACAACCTAACTCGAATGAATTAATAAATGTTAAGATAAAGGTTAAAGTGGGCAAGAAACACATAAATTGATTAATGTCCATAAAGTAAAGGAACGATGAAGTATAGGGATTAAACGGGTGAGTTAAGCAACCTAAGAAGGTTTAACCATAATCAACATAACTGCGTGTTGGGAAAGGTTTTCAAAAGTTAAATAAATATTTTCTAACACAGTGTTCGTGTGTGTTGAAAGGGGTGATTTTCAATGAAAATACTAATGTCAATGAGTTTAAATGAAAAGGGTGATTTCAGTAAAGAAAGGGTTTTCGTTTAAATAAAGTGTAGTTGTTCAAGTATTTAACCGTGTGTGTTAAGTAAATGGATAAATTGCGAGTAAAAAAAACAGGAAGTTCTTTGTAAGATGAAGGTAATGTAATTGGAATAAATCACGTTTTTTGAAATAAAAACGGTTTCATGCATTAAGTATGTATATAAGGTAGTTGGATGTGCACATAGGTTTAACATGTTAAAGTCTTCTTTCTGCCATTCGATTCTATATTTTATTTGTATATTTTTCACTGAACATTCGGCTCACACCCTCGTCTTTGTTACAACATGTTGGGTGCGAATTTATATTTTGAGAGCGTTACACAAGTAATATCTTTTATTTTGCGTAAGTAACTCTGTATGCTTGGACTCCGGGGATGCTTCCCATGGGACCCTCAAGTAGTTTGATTTGAAATTGGAATCGCATGTTAAACATGTGAAACGTCAATTAAAATAAAACTGGATTAACATCATTATATAGGTATTTTCATTTCACTTCACACCTAACACTTGGGCCGAGTCGGATTGACTACGGGTAACCTAAAAGTTTGGGTCAGGGCGTTGTACTATGACTGACTCATTCTTAGCATCATCGTCAAAATTTAAATTAATTACTAATAACTTATTAAGTCCGGTGTCAAATTTTAAACTTATTAAATTTCCGTAATAAAATTTCATTCACCATAAACCATTCCAAATAATTAAATAAACATTCACCAGAAGAAAAAATGAAATGTTGAATCAAAATAATGATCTCAATTACCGAATAAACACTCGGTATAAATCCCAATATGGTAATCGATCATCAATGAAATGACATACAACCTAAATAAAATAAACACTATCAGATAGTGGGCGACATGCCCCGAATAAACTGAACTGAGAATCCTATCTAGTTTTCAAAGATAGATGCGTCTGAGAAAATCCTATAAGCATCCACATCTGCTATAGCACCGTCTGACTGGAAGGAATGATCATGCTTGGCATCCCTGTGGTTGGGCACCTAAAAGGTTTTGAAAAATATTTTAATACGGGCCAGAGCCCAAAAACCATTTGAAAATATTTTACAAGTGTTTAAAATATAATAATAAATACGTAGTATAGACGTTCATTTTTAAACTGGCGATGCACTCCCAAGAAATACTCCTCACCTCTTATCTATAGTACGCACCTAATGCATGTATTTTAGACAACATAGTTATGTTACCCGACCTAACTAGTACCAACACTTATCTTAGCCCCATACGCTAACCTTCTAGCCAAACTATGTCACATGTATGCATTTCTTCGCTGTAATTCTTATTTAGCTAACACATACGCTAAATCATTTTAATTCTCATCGTTAACCGATGCATTCATGTTATTCACCCGTATATATATATATATATATATATATATATATATATTCATATCACACCTCGTACACATACATATATATCGCTAGCTATATGCGTATAATCGTATCCACAGAGTTGAGACATCGCGAATGCATTCTCTAGCATGCTACTAGCTCCTGGTACATCACGTACCACTCCAGGGCCAATGGGTTAGAATCTCGCTACCGAGCCCAAATCATAAACATGCAACATAAGGCAGTCATAGTACTACATCCATGGGTCATAACCATACCTCATTACCCCACACGACTCTAAACTCACATACAATGGTCATGCGACAGACCGATGACCTGGGGAATCGATCCATCACTTGCTGATGAACGCCAGGGTGGACCACCCACTACGCATAACCTCTATGATAGCATCCACAAAGTGGGTATTTTTCACATATATCAATCACAAAAATATATCTCATCCCCAGGTTCTGGCCTAGGTTAGTTTGTTACGGGATTGGCAAGTTTTTCCCATCTTCTAAGCACTATAGGGTCTCCAAACTTCACCTAAATTCAACCCAACATAAACCTATCAATTATAATCCTAAAGAATCACATTTTTATGCCCTAAATCACCCAATAACATCTTAATCCATTGGATTTAATATCAACAATAAGAAATCACTCACTTTCTTAATTAAGTTCAAGATTCTTAATTTCTCTTAAGAACTAATAGAGATTTTATCTTTTCTATGAATCATTATCAGATTCTAATCAAGATCATATCGTTTATATATTTCAATCTCAGATTATATATACAGGGGATTACAATTGATCATCAACTATGAAACATTCCTAAAATCCCATTTTTGTGACGTGAATCCCACCCAAAATCCATATTTTCACCACTCAAATATGAATTCAAGACAACGCATAAATTATCAAAGCAAGTTTAAAAACATGCCTTATGAGGTTAGAGATTATGAATTTCTTCTTGGTGATCCTTCTTGCACAAGAATCATAGCCCAAAATTGTCGTAGTCGCTCCCCGAAATGACCTTCTTGGGTTTCTTTTGAGTTCCCCCTTCTCTTTTCTCCTATTTCTCAAGCCTTGTTATTTTTGAATAATGGAATGGTTGTACCCATTGTCCAACATCCCTAATTATCCTCAAATCCTAAAATTATGCTTAGGGTTAAGTATAAAATGACCCGAACACCCCTATATGGGTCCTAATTAGTGTAAAAAGCCCCCGAAATCTAATTAACACCACAGGGTACCTAATTTTGACTATTTAGACCCATCCCGGATTACCAGTGCACTCGAAATCATCATCCGAGTTACCTAACATCAATTTCCCATCTCATTCCGAACATAACCCCAAACACGCATTCTGAATAAGATACCGTCAAAGCCCGTCGCTTTTTACTCATTTACGACGTAATATCATTTGACATAATTTTATTTATTTGTCACACTAGTAATTATATTTTCACATAAATATTAATTATTTTTTTACTAATTAATATTTATTAAATTCTCATTATTTCCCATTTCATTTAATTATGCGCACGCGTGTAATTCAAGATGCTAAAAAATAAATACTTAAAAATACGGGGTGTTACTTACTTCCCCCCTACAAAGGAAATTCGTGCCCAGAATTTCGACATACCTGACACAAAGAGCTCAGAATATTTTTTTCGCATATCATCCTACCAGTCCCTTGTCGACTCGTCAGTATTATGGTGCCCCCATTGAAAACAAATTAATGGCACCACCTTTGACCTTAGCTTATGCTCACTACTATCCAAAATAGCAACTGGTCTCTCCTCATATGAGATGTCAGGATGCAAATCAATCTTCTCCAGTGGAATATGCCAATATGCCATATCACTCCCCAGATACTTTTTCAACGACGAGACATGAAACACGTCGTGAATCCTCTGCAGATGCTCTAGTAGGGCGGGCCTATACACAATTGGCCCTATCCTCTCAATGATCGGAAAAAGCCCCACATATCTCGGTGATAGCTTCCCTTTTTCCCAAATCTCATAAATCCTTTCACCCACATCCAACAATACCTATTCACCCACATATCTCGCAACAATACCTATCTCGCAACAATACCTATTCACCCACATCCAACTCTATTCACCCACATATCTCGCAACAATACCTATTCACCCACATCCAACTCTACATGCCTCCCATCAGTGTCTACATAAATTTTCTACCTATCCTGAGCTATCTGTATATGACCCCGAATGAGCTCAATCTTGGCAGAAGTGTCTGTAATACCCCGTATTTTTACACATATTTATTTTATTATGAAATTATGGAAATTGACATTAATTAATTTAAGAGAGAAAATTTAATTATAATTAATCCGATTATATGGTAATAATTAATAGCGTGACGAGAGTTAGTAGTTATCGAAAATAATTATGTTGAAATCATGTTGAGTTATAACTATATTTAACATTACATAGTGAGTAACGTAATATATGGTTTCAAAAATAATGATTTCGTCGGGGACGAGATACATGACAATTAAGATATAATTAATTGGGACGCGCATATGAGTCACGTCACTATTATACATTTGGAGGTTAAAAAGGTAAATTATTTTTATATAACTCGAATGACTATTTTGAGTGCTTCCAGTGTGTCTGGAAATGTCGAAATAGTCAGAAAACACAACTCGGTTGTTTTATTTGGAGTCCGGGGCATTTTAGCCAAAAACAGCACCCTGGAGGGGTATTTTAGTCTTTTGGGATTTTTAGGGAATTAAATGGACGAAAATTAGGTTTAATTAAAAGTAATGTGGGTTAGAGGTTACTGTCAGTTTTCAACATACGTGAAAGAAAGAAAGAGAGAGGGAACATGGGAAGAAGAAGACTCCATAGGAGAACTAAGCCAAGAACTCAAGAGATTTCACACCAAAGTTGCGCCAAAGTGTAGATCGCGACGTGAGGATCAACCACATATCAATTTTGACCCGAGAATCAGAAATCCATTCTAAGGAAAGTGTTTATCTGCTCCTCTTTTAGCAAAGATTGTTCCTGTTGATTTAGATTAGATGTTATAAACATAGTGCAATGAGATCTTAGGGTTAATAAGACTGAATTGTAAATAAATCTTATGAATTGGAGATGGGTATGCATGTAGAGGTTTTTGCCCTCTCTTAGGCTATTAAATTTGGAGATTTTAGGTCCTAATCACGAATTATAATAAGAGTTTTTATTACTTAAATTGCTAGGTTCATGTTATGCCAATTTTCAGAGATTTAAGAAATTGTTGGGTTTCCCTTTGAAAACATAAAGATTTGAAAACTAATTTGTGTTAGAAAGTGTCCCATAATGATTAGGAACAATTTAGAAATATCAAATTGGATGTTGGATGAAATTTGGGTTGATTTTAAAGTGTATTATGTTGGAAAAATCGAATTTGGTGAAGAACTGGGCACATTTGGATTTTTTGTTAGAAGACCATCCCAGGTCGTTCGAACGACCTCGTTAGAATGAGCCTTCTAACGAGATTTCCAACGACCCTTCTAACGAGTTTCTGAGTTCATTCGAAATTGGAACTTCATTCGAACGAGAATCTTGGAACTTCGAACGAGATTCCAGAACTTGATTTTTCGATCCAATTGAGTTAAAGTCCATCCTAGGCTTATCCAAGTGAGTGTATTAACCTATGTGAGTAATGTGAATTAAATTCCAAAGTTTTAGGGAATTAAGGGTGTAATGATCCTCGAGGTATCGAACGTGTATGGAAACCTAGTAGAGAATGTAAGTCCTAGAGAGGTTATATATAAATGGATATCGTGGAGAGTAATGACGTTAATATTACTTAAGTATTATGGTAAATGGGGTTGCATGAATGCCTATTAAGTTCTATAAGTTGTGTGCATGCTTACTAATTGGAATATTATGTGTATGACATAGCTACTGGCTATCGAACAAGGTTAGCGCATTGTGGACGACTATATCTTGTGTGCCTTCAGGGGATTTTGAGCCGTACCACTAGAGTATGGAACCTAGGTACGGACTATCTGTGAGAATGATAGTGATGACGGTCGAATGGGTGCATAGGTATGTGCGTAGCCCATTGGATTGGAACTATGTTCACCTCCAATATGTGTATATGTTTTATTGGTTCTTGAGAGATTGAGCCTGTTGTTCTTCATGCACGAGCGTTTGTAACGGGACAAGATAACCGAGTATGCCTAGCACCAGGGTTTCTTAACCATGGGTGCCGTTTCGATATATATATATATATATATATATATATATATATATATATATATATATATATATATATATATATATATATATATATATATATATATATATATATATATATATATTGTATGTATATATAGAGAGATTGTATATTTGTATACTGAGTTCCTATTCCGTGTTTCATGTTGGCTACTTTATTAAAGTGTATACGTATTCGGTCACCAGTTGCAAATTAAGAATGCTATGAGAATGAGCTATAGTATCATTAAACCGATTCTTAAATAATAGATATATATTGTCTTCGGGGTATTTAAATATTATATCCGGCATAGTGATTATACCAAGTATAGTCAGGTAGAGTATTGTGACTAGTACGGGTAGCTAGGCTCGCAAGGTGTGCACATTAGATGAGAGGTGAGCATCCCAAGTGAGTACGCTAAGTTAACATGAATAATATTGGTTCTAATTAACCAATTTAAGCACTTGCTATATTAGAACTGTTTTCTACTTGGGCTCTGACATATTTTTCTACAAATCCCTTTTCTTCTTCTATTATTTTAGGTGCTCAACCACATGGACACCAGACTTAGGAGATTCCATTCATTTGCCGAGGTGTAGCTGTTGTGGAAGCTAAAAAATATTGCTAGTAGATGCTTCTGAGTCTATTTATCCTCATCTATCAGTCATTTATTTTAGTTGGACATGTCGTCCATTCTATTTACATTCAGAGTTTTAGAGTTGTTCTATTATATTATTAGACTTTGATTTCATGTTATTGGATTATTGTATGAGATTTTGACTGGATGTGTTTACTCCAGTTCTTTATTTAAATTCAACAGTTCTTTCCTTATGATATTGTGATGTATGGTGATGATTAGATATTTCCCTTTAATGATGATGGTTAATAACAAGATAAAATTTTGACACCAACCTTTTTAAATATTGGTGGTTAGTTTTTATTAAATTAAAATTTGAGTTTTTGGCAGCGATGCATTTATCTGAACCAACATGATATTCTGAAATTAATTAATTAAGGGCTGACCACTCGGTAATTAATTAGGCGGGGTGCCACAGGTGGTATCAGAGCATCAGGTTCTAGTGTCTTTAGGATCTATATGACATGTTGTGTTTCTGCGTAGCGTCCTTTGATATAGAGCCCTATATTTTAGGATTGTTGCACTTTTTATGCATTTTTCGTTCCTCAGCTATTTTGAGATAGTAACTGTAGAATTATGAAACTCTTCTCTCCTTTCAGATGCCTCCTCGACGTGCACAAAGAGTTCCCAGGGGTACCCAACCCGAGCCTCAGCCTGCACCAACTCAGGGTGTGATTAATGCCACTGAAGTTACCGCTATTGTAGCTCAGGCGGTAAATGCGGCATTGACAGTTGTGCAGCAGGCGCCACCTCATGCACCGGTTGTGGCTCCAGTTCAGGCCCAAGCCTTCCTGTATGCTTGGGAACGTGTTAGGGATGCCTTCCAGAAGGCACATCCTCCGGATTTTACATGGAGCTCTGATGTGGTGGTAGCGAGCTAATGAAAGAAGGACATCGAGAGGCATTTGAGGATGCATGAGTTCATGGAGGTGCAAAGTTAAATACTGGCCATGTTCAAGTTAGTGGGAGTAGCCCTGTAGTGGTGGGAGTCGATTATTACAGCTGACGAGAGAGACACACTCACTATTCGAGACTTTTGGGTGCAGTTCGGCCGCAAGTATTTTCCCTCGACCGTCCAGAAAAATATGAGACGGAAGTTAGTGAACTTGAAGCAGGAGGGAAAGACCGTGGAAAATATGAGGTAGATTTTATCTGCATTCTAAACATTGTACCAGATGAGATGCCGACTAAGGAGAAGAAGATTCAGCATTTTATGGATGGATTGACATAGAGGATCCGCCAGCATTTGATAGGAAATCTTTCCTTGGCTACCTATTCGGACGTGGTTAATGCAGCACTACTCCACTTCCAGGACCACCATTTTCATCTGAAAGAGGTTAAGCGAGTAGGAGAGTCCAGCCTGCAGGGCAGGACAGGAGGAAATGGTTCTAGTGGGGCATAGGGAGTTCAAGGTCAACATAAACACAGTGACCAGGGTTCCCAGCAGGGAGATCCTAAGAGGTTCAGGTCAGGAGGTTTTAGGCATGGGCAGGGAGGCTTTAGACATGGCCATCAGGATTAGCACGGCCATCAGGGCCAGCATGGCCAAGGGAGGGGTGGAAACGGCCATTAGGGTCGGGGACAACAAGGATAGAGGGGAGGACCTTTCCCGGGGAAATGTTTCACTTGTGGCAACACTGGCCACAAATGTTAGGACTGCCCTCAGAAGGGTAGAGGCCAGTAGCAGTAGCAATAGGATGCTCATTAGGAGCCCTACAGACTGTTATCTCCTGCAGTTCTCGCATCACCACCACAGATGCCAGCACTGCCACCCATTCCAGTCGTCCCCCTTCAGCAAGGGCAGCTTTAGTACGGACGATTCTACAATCTTCACCAGGCCGCAGTCCTATAGGACCCACCCACCATTGAGGGTATATTTTCTATCCAGGGGACTATAGGGCGCATTTTATTTGACATGGGGGACACACACTATTTTATTGCCACGGGGTTTGCACGTACTACGAGATTATTTAATACAACAGAGAGTACGGTTACTTGTGTGGATTCGCTGTTAAGTAGAGGTTCCGTTATTTCTTTTATTTGTCGAGGAGTGGGTATAGATATTTGGAGGTTTATCTTACCCGCTGACGTGCTCGTATTGGATATGTCTGAGTATGACGTGTTTGTAGGTATGGATTGGCTTGTCAGGTATAGGGCCATGATTGATTATTTTAGTAGGAGCATAGTTTTTTCCATAACTGGTCAGGAGATGTTCCTAGTGGCTATGCCTCTCTCTGAGGGAGGATCGTCCACACATTTATACTATATAGAGGATGAGATCTCTAGAGACGTGGTGGTACTGCTTGACTCGAATCCTATTGTTCGAGAGTTTATCGATGTGTTTTAGGAGATTTCGGGGTTACCACTAAGTAGAGAGATAGAATTCATCATTGATTTAGCACCGGTCACTTGACCGATAGCCCATGCACCTTACCGTATAGCTCCAACAGAGATGAGGGAGTTATGTGACCAAATTGAGCAGTTATTGGGGCAGGGGTTTATCCGTAGGAGAACTTCATCGTGGGGTGCTCCCGTACTATTCATTTAGAAGTGGGATGGATCGTTAAGGTTATGTGTCGATTACCGGGAGTTGAATAAAGTCATGATATGGAACAAATATTCGTTGTCTCGAATCGATGACTTATTCAATCAATTGAGAGGAGCAACCTTCTCCTCGAAGATTGAATTGAGATCGGGATATCATCAGTTAAATATTAGGGAGCATGATGTGTCGAAGACTGCCTTCTTGACGTGATATGGTTCCTATGAGTTTAGGGTTAGGCCTTTCGAGCTAACTAATGCCCCAACCATGTTTATGGACTTGATGAAAAGGGTGTTCAGAGAGTTCCTGGACCATTTCATCATCGTCTTCATAGATGACATTCTATTTTACTCGCAGATCAATGAGGAGCATGCCAAGCACTTGAGGTAGGTTCTACAGACACTACGTCAGCATGAGTTGTACGCAAAATACGAGAAATGTGGGTTTTGGCTGAAGGAGGTCCAGTTTTTTGGACATATCATCTCTGACAGAGGGATATCCGTGGATCTGAGGAAGGTGTTAGCGATGGGGGAGTGGGTACAGCCCACGACACCGACCGAGATACGCAGTTTCTTGAACCTAGCCGGATACTACAGGAGGTTCATTCGAGGGTTTTCAAATATAGCTATTCCGTTGAAGCACCTGACTCGCAAAGGGGTGCCGTGTATCTGGAGTGACGCCTGTCAGTTGGCCTTTAATGAGTTGAAAGACAAGTTAACATCAACACCAATGTTAGCATTGTCCAGGCCGGGAGTGGCGTATCTAGTCTACATTGATGCGTCCCTATTAGGACTTGGGGGTGTACTTCAGCAGGAGAATCAGGCTATAGCTTATGCCTCCCGTAAGCTTAAGACTCACGAAAGGAATTACCCCACCCACGACTTGGAGCTAGCAGCGGTCGTGTTTGCACTATGGATTTGGAGACATTATCTCCCGGGGGAGAAATTTTGCTTATTCACGGACCACAAGTCATTACAGTATCTCTTAACGCATAAGGATTTAAATATGCGTCAACGTCGGTGGCTTGAGTTTGAGAAGGATTATCAATTTGATATCCAATACCACCCGGGGAAGGCTAATGTGGTAGTAAACTCATTGAGCCATAGACCAGTAGGTGAGGTGGCAGAGGTGTGGAAAGCGAAATGGAAGGAGTTAGGACACCAGAATGCAGTGGCTCGATCGTTCATGTTTGTGATGAAAGTTACGCCCCAGATCATTATGAGAGTAGTACAGGCTTAGGCAGCTGATCCTTTATGCCAGATTCAGATAATGAAGCTTCTAGTAGAGGGGGCCTAGTCTTATACCGTGGGTTCAAATGGGGGTCTACGTTTTAATGGAAGGTTGGTTATTTCTGAGGGATAAGACTTGCAACACGAGGTGATGACAGAGTCGCACAGTTCACGATTTACGGTACATCTCGATGGGGTTAAGATGTACCAGGATATGCGGAGATAGTATTGGTGGAGCGAGATGAAGAAGGATGATATCGAGTTCATCTCGAAATGTGCCACTTGTCAGTTGGTAAAGGTGGACCATCAAAGACCGACGAGACTTCTACAGCCATTAGTGGTTCCTATGTGGAAATGGGAGAGCATTTCCATGGACTTCATCATGAGATTACCTACATCGCAGAGGGGTAACGATTTGATATGGGTGATATGCCCCAAGTGTGACCTCGGCTCGGAGGCACCAACCTCGGCCGAGACCGTGGCCGACATTGGAGAAGCCTTAGGCATGCGGCATCAGCACTCGACCATAGCAAGGTCGGCCCAGGCCGACATTACCACCAGCCTCTCGAAGGGACATCGCATGCATCACAAGGATCAGCAGCATTCTCGTATACCTTGGAATGGCAACCTCAGCCAAACATAGGACGAGCTTGCAAGAAGCCACCAGGAACCTCATCAAGACATTAGTCGATGCTCCAAACACACCAGCTTAACCTCGGCTCAAGCCGACCTTGTCCATTGTCTCGGCTAGGATTAATCCGAGACCTCCATGGTCACCTCGGACTGAATGAGCACCTGGACTTACCAACCTCAGCCTCTCCCAGGCCGAGGCCATACACCAGGCGCGATAGCTGAGCATCTGTTGACATTTGGATAAGGGCACGTGGACACAAATCAGTTATAACTAGATTATTCCCCACACGTGGGGAGAATATTGCATCATCATTCTCTACATGTGACAGTGACAGATGGCTTTCCCATATTGGTGAGGCAATCACACACATGCACATTACATGCATGAGGGGTACATTACACCCCTAGGTACTATATATAGAGGTCATTCTTTACCTTGAAAAGGATCCAAGATATATAACCCTAGCTGAAACTCTGTCTAGATACACAGTAGAGAGAGAAAGCTTGAGAGATTGTATCCATGGCCATCAGTGCCTTATTACAGTGAGGTTATTCACACACATAGTGGACGTAGGCCAATTTAGGCTGAAACACTTATATCTTGGTGCTCTCTCCTCTTCTCATTCTCCTACCTATTATGTAACTATGCTGCCATTGTTGTTCTTAGATTGAGATTGAAAACACCTTACCTGGTGGTGCTAATCCTAGCATCATCATTTTGGCGCCGTCTGTGGGAAGAGAAAAGAAGCTATCTCTTCCTCTTCTTCAGCTTAACCTCACTGGAGACTCTGGTGGTGAACCAGGCACCGCCCCTTGCATGGAGCTGCTTCACCATTGAAAGAGGTCCTTTGAGGTACTAAGCTCATCTGCTACTCAAACTCTATAGTGTTAATATATGGCACCAGAATTACCACCGCCTCTTCCGCCACCTGGGGGTGGAGGGCCTAGTTCCAGTCAGGAGCCGCCCCAGTCCAAAATGGCAAAAGTAGCTGCAACCTTGAGATCTTTAGCTGCAACACAACAAGATATGTAGGAGAAATTTGCACAGCTCAGCCAAACTATGATGAGGCCACGTGGATTCTCACCGGATATGATCACTCCGGCTGCTGTTCAGCCTCATCCTGACGCCAGGGGACCACCCCAGGCACTAATGAAGGACCAGCCTGCACCCCAGCGAAGAAGAGACGTTGATGACCCTAGGCGCTTGCTCCTGGGGAGGCAAGGAAACCCTTGCCCAGAGGACAGGTATGACAATCTAGAGGCGGAAGAAGCCCCAGAAGACTGATGGGAGCCGTATGAGGTGTCAAATAACACTGTACGACCTCTTCGATAAAGTAAAGGTTGTGTCGGCCGAAGAGGTAAAGAGGCCCAATAAAGAAGGTCAGCCTTTGATAGGTTGAGCAGATGGTCGGCCTTTGAGAGATTGGGCCCGATGAATGACCTAAGACAGATATTGTTGAGATCAAGGAGTGCAGCAGGCTCTCAGAGAGGGAACAGGCAGGGTCGGCCAGACCAAGGCCGACACTATGAAAGAAGAGGCAGGAAACAGGTGGAGGTCAACAGCCGACGTATCGTGACAGGGGAACCCTCAGTCCATCCCATGGAGGTGGATGGGGATAACCTCGGCCAGGTCGATGGTAGACAAACATGGAATAACTCTATCCAGAGCCTTGAGGAGAAGATAGGAGACCTCATTAAAAGCAGGGACCCATTACAAAGGGATTACTCAGAGGGCTATCCATTTGTGGCTATGATAGCGGGCTTCCCAACCCTAGCTAAGTTCAAGCCTCCTATAGTGTCTCCCAAGTATGATGGCAGGACTAACCCTGTACATCATATCGAGACGTACCAGTCGGCAGCAGACATCTACTCGATGCCCGATGAGATGAAGTGTAGGGCCTTCTCTGGGACCTTAACAGGGGCAGCGGAGAGTTAGTTCACCTCCCTTCCGAAGAACTCAATTGAGAACTTCAAAGGATTGGCTGAACGATTCATCCACAACTTCTGCTTTGGGGTGAGACCTCAAAAGAAGACTACCCACCTGCTGTATGTCAAGCAGGCCAAGGATGAGAGCCTAAGAGACTACATAGTGATATTCAACAAAGAGAAATTGGAGGTCGAAGATTATGAAGAGAACATAGCCATGACTGCCTCATAGGGGGTTTACAGAAAGGGAAGCTATTGTGGAAACTTGCGGAAGACCCCCTAGGTCTATGGCGGAGCTCCTGGCAACCGTAGGGAAAGTAATGAATGCGGAAGAGGCAATGGCCGCCAAGTATGAGGATGAGAACCGCGGTGGCAGTGGAAAGTCCCAAAGCAAGAAAGATGGGAAGAAGAGGTCGGGTGATGAAAAGTTCGCTCACTATACTCCTCTAACTGTAAGCTGTGAGCACATCCTCAACGAGATTAAGAATGACAGGACTCTGAGATGGCCAGAGAAACTGAAAGCCCCACCACATAAGAGGAACAAAAACCTATGGTGCGAGTTCCACCGGGATCATGGCCATGTCACGGACAGATGCTTCGCCCTGAAGGATGAGATTGAAAATATGCTAAAATCTGGAAAGTTGAGGAAGTATGTGGACGGTAAAGCTCCTAAGGGTGGAAGAGATGACCCTAAGAAAAGGAGAAATGACAGATGCCGTGATAATGTCCCGATAAGAAGAGACGATGATTCAGAAGGTGATGATGAAGACGATCCGGATCTTTTGCCAAAAGATGACAACACCCCGGTGAAGAGGGTTGGTACGATCTCGTTTGGCGTTGACACCATATGTGGAGGATTTGTAGGAGGTGGCTCTGAAGTAGCTGATAGGAAGGCTCATGTAGCAGAGGCCAGGTCAGTAGCCAAGCTTGAAGTTGTGAATCTAACGTCTTCCGATACAGTGCAGAAGAGGAAGAAAGTAGACATGGACACCCTCGTAGTTGGGTTCTCCAGACTCGACTTCAAGGGTATCTTAGCCCCCCATGATGACCCTCTGGTCATAAAAACAAGGGTGCATGGGTGCGAGGTGCAGAGGATCCTCATAGACGGGGGGATCTCGGCGGACGTGATGTTCTGGCCTTACTTCAAGAGCCTAGGTCTTAGCAGAGCAAGGCTGGTACCCTATCATCACCCATTGATAGGTTTCAGTGGAAAAAAGGTCCATCCCTTGGGCATGTATGAGATGGACGTACAGATGGGTGATGAGTGGCCTAAGAGGCTGACCAAGAAGATAAATTTTTTCGTCATGGACGAGAACATGTTTTTGGTCTATAACCTCATCATAGGAAGGGTGGCCCTTAAAGAGTTTGAAGCTGTGCCGTCGACGGTCCATCAGATGCTAAAATTTCCGACTCCTTATGGGGTAGGGGAAGTGCAAGGTGACCAGACCACAATGCGAGAATGTTACTTCAACTCGGCCAAAGAGAGAGAAGCCCATAAGAGGGCAACCACCACTTATAGCATCAATACGCTTGACCCAAGAGATGAGACAAAGTTGAAGAAGGGAGAGGCCGGGGAAGAGGTAGAACCCATCGTCCTCAATGAGGATGAGCCAGAAAAAACCATCCAGGTCGGTAAAGCCCTAAAGGCAGAAATCAAGGAAGAGCTGATAAACTTCCTCATTAGGAAATAGAGTGTCTTCGCATGGAGTCACGCAGACATGCCCGGCATCGACCCTAAAGTTATGAGTCACAGGATCAACGTGACCAAAGATGCCAGGCCAATCAAACAGAGACGAAGAGTCTATTCCAGGGAGAAGTATGACGTCATCTAAGAAGAGGTCAAAAAGTTGGAAGAGGCTGAGTTTATAGGAGAAGTCACATATCCGGAATGGTTGTCAAATGCAGTCATCGTGCCCAAGGCCAATGGGAAGTGGAGAATGTGTGTTGATTTCACTGACCTGAACAGATCTTGTCCAAAAGACAGCTATCCCTTACCTCAGATAGATCAGATGGTGGATGCTACAGCGGGACATGAGATCATGAGCTTCATGGATGGGTATTCAGGCTACAACCAGATCTTTATGGATGCGGAAGACTTAAAAAAGACGGCCTTCATTACCGACAAAGGGACGTACTGCTACAAAGTGATGCCATTCGGCCTGAAAAATGCAGGGGCGACATACCAACGTCTTGTTAATAAGATGTTTGAAGAGCAAATAGGTAAGACTATGGAGGTGTATGTAGATGATATGCTAATGAAGAGCTTGAAGGCTAACACTCATGTAACGGATCTCGAGACGACCTTCGACATTATGGACTCATACAGAATGAAACTCAACCCCGTGAAGTGTGTCTTCGGAGTAGGAGCTGGGAAGTTCCCAGGATTTATCGTCAACCAGAGAGGGATTGAAGCAAACCCTGAAAAAATCAAGGCTTTACTTGACATGAAGACACCGAGGAGTATCAAAGATGTTCAAAGACTTACGGGGAGAGTGGCTGCCCTTAACATGTTTATTTCTAGGGTAACAAACAAGTGCCTTCCGTTCTTTAAGGTGCTGAGAAAGGCCTTCTAATGGGACGAAGAGTGCGAAAAAGCCTTCAACTAGCTCAAGTCTTATTTAGGGTCTCCCTTATTGCTGTCTCGGCCTGTAGCAGAGGAGAAACTGTACGTGTATCTGGCAGTCTCCGAATCAGCCATCAGCACAGCCATAATACGGGAAGACGCTGGAATCCAAAGGCCTGTATATTTAAATAGTGAGGCCCTTCAAGGGGCCGAGCATAATTACTCTCGCATGGAAAAACTAGCTTACGCCTTGATACATGCCTCGAGAAAGATGAAGCCTTACTTCCAGGCCCACTCCATGGTTGTCCTCACTGACTCCCCACTAAGATAGGTCCTACATAAACCTGAGAAGTCCGGACGATTGATGACACGGGCCATTAAATTGGGGGAGTACGATCTTACCTACCAACCTAGGACGACCATCAAGGGTCAAGCCCTCGAAGACTTTATTACTGAGTTTACATGGGAAGAGGCCGAGGCAGAGAATGGCCTAGAGGGTGTTGAAAACCGTGGTGTCTTCCGAAATTCGGAAGAGACGAAACCAAACATCTTCCAAGATCATGAAGAGATCGCATCCAACGGGGCCAGGAACCAAGTTACGGAGAACGAGGAAGATCGGTACCTCTTTAAAAAAGGAGTCATGACAGAAGGGGTCTTCTCATCAGGTACAGATATTTGGAGCCTCTTCGTTGATGGCTCTTCCTGTGATAATGGAAGCGGTGTGGGGTTGATACTCTCAGCTCCAGATGGTGCCAACATTGAATACGCTTTGAGATTCAACTTCCGATCTTCTAACAATGAGTTCGAGTATGAGGCCATGATAACAGGTCTCTCATTGGCAAAGACTCTTCGCGTAAGCGACTCCTACTCCACAGCGACTCGCGGTTAGTTGTCAATCAAGTATTGGGAATCTATGAGGCCAGAGATGAAAGGATGGCCAAATAACCTGAAAAGGGTGAAAATAATGTTAAAACATTTTGAAGAGGAAATACCGAAGAGAGTGCCTCGACAAAGTAACAGCCACGCAGATGCATTGGCAAGGTTGGCCTCGGCAACGAAGACAGATGTTAGAAGGACCATTTCGATCGAGGTCTTGGGGAAGGCAGCCATTCAGCAAGAAGAGGTATATAACCCTTGTCACAATTTGAACTTAGGAGAATCATGGATGGACCCCCTCTTCAGATATATCAGAGAGGGAGAGCTACCTGAATCCAAGCTAGAAAGGCGGAAATTGAGATATAAGGCTGCCAAGTTCTCGGTAGTAGGAGACGTCCTTTATAAGAAAGGATTCTTGCTACCTCTCCTCAGATGTGTGCACCCCACAGAAGTTCCCCGGGTCTTACAGGAGGTCCATGAGGGTTCTTGCTCTAGCCACATAGAGGGAAGACCCTTGGCCAAAAGAATCATCACCCAGGGGCACTGGTGGCCAGCCCTGTCCAAGGACGCTGCAGCCTACGTGAGGAAATGTAATAAATGCCATAGGTTCACCGCCATCCCTCATCAGCCTCATCAGCCAATGACGTCAATCACTTTTCCATGGCCATTTGCAGTATGGGGGATTGACTTAGTAGGGCCCCTGCCAAGAGCTGCCAACAATTATAGATTCTTGATAGTTGCCATCGACTATTTTTTAAAGTGGGTGGAGGCAGAGCCGATGATAACGATCACAGAGCATAAGACCTTCTAATTTATTTGGAGGAATATCATATGCAGATATGTCCTCCCAAACACTCTCATCTCGGACAATGGGACCCAGTTCAAGAACTCCTCTTTAGAAAAGTATTACCTAAGAGTAGGAATAAAGAAATTCTTCTCATCCCCTGGCCGACCTCAGGCAAATGGTCAGACCGAGGTCACAAACAAAATAATTCTCGATGGAATCAAGAAGAGGTTAGAAGATGCGAAGGGAAGATGGACTAAAGAGGTCTACGCGGTGTTATGGGCCTACAGAACCACGGTAAGGACACCGACAGGAGAAACCCCGTTCATGTTGGCACATGGCTCAGAGACCGTCATACCAACAGAAGTAGGGCTACCAACTCATAGGATTCAGACCTATGACCCTGATAATAATGGGGGAGAGAGGAGGCTAGACCTAGATCTTATCGAAGAAAGAAGAGAGGACACAGAGGTCAGGCAAGTAGCCTACCAACAGAGGGCAGCAAAATTCTACAACCAGAGGGTGAAGTCAAGACCCATTGCAGTGGGAGACCTAGTACTAAAGAAGACCTTACAGAAAGTAAACAAACTCCACCCAAACTGACACGATCGATATAAAGTGACAAAAGAGGTTATGCCTGGCACTTACAGGCTAGAAAATCTAGAAGGATAACCTTTCGCTAATCCATGGAATGCTAACCACCTAAAGAAGTATTACATATGATGTTGCATAAAGTTGTGTAAATGTACCATCTTGTCATGAAGAGGTTATTAATAAAAGATCAGTTCCCATGGTGGTCCTTGCTTCATTTTGCACTTGTCAAAAATTAATGGGGCTAACATCTTAGGAGATGACCTCGGACCTTCATAACACCCTTCAGTGGTGACGAGGTGTGAGATCAGACACCATAATGGGATGACCTCAGACCCTTAACATCATTAATTTGGTGAGATTAATTTATGGGGCTAACATCTTAGGTGATGACCTCGGACCTTCATAACACCATTAAGTGGTGACGATGTCTGAGATCAGACACCATAATGGGATGACCTCAGACCCTTAACATCATTAATTTGGTGAGATTAATTAATGGGGCTAACATCTTAGGTGATGACCTCAGACCTTCATAACACCATTCAGTGGTGACGAGGTATGAGACCAGACACCATAATGGGATGACCTCAGACCCTTAACATCATTAATTTGGTGAGATTAATTAATGGGGCTAACATCTTAGGTGATGACCTCGGACCTTCATAACACCATTCAGTGGTGGCGAGGTCTGAGATCAGACACCATAATGGGATGACCTCAGACCCTTAACATCATTAATTTGGTGAGATTAATTAATGGGGCTAACATCTTAGGTGATGACCTCAGACCTTCATAACACCATTCAGTGGTGATGAGGTCTGAGATCAGACACCATAATGGGATGACCTCAGACCCTTAACATCATTAATTTGGTGAGATTAATTAATGGGGCTAACATCTTAGGTGATGACCTCAGACCTTCATAACACCATTCCGTGGTGACGAGGTCTGAGATCAGACACCATAATGGGATGACCTCAGACCCTTAACATCAATAATTTGGTGAGATTAGTTATAAGGATAACGTCTTAGGTGATGACCTCAGACCTTCATAACACCATTCAGTGGTGACGAGGTCTGAGCTCAGACACCACAATGGGATGACCTCAGACCCTTAACATCATTAATTTGGTGAGATTAGTTATAAGGATAACATCTTAGGTGATGACCTCAGACCTTCATAACACCATTCAGTGGTGATGAGGTCTGAGCTCAGACACCATAATGGGATGACCTCAGACCCTTAACATCATTAATTTGGTGAGATTAATTATGGGGATAACATCTTAGGTGATGACCTCAGACCTTCATAACACCATTCGATGGTGATGAGGTCTGAGCTCAGACACCACAATGGGATGACCTTAGACCCTTAACATCATTAATTTGATGAGATTATGAAGACATTTAGGTGGCAACCTCAGACCTTCATAACACCATTCAATGGTGACGAGGTCTAAGCTCAGACTACTAATTTGGTTTAGGCAAACACCATTGCATAAGCTTTAGAGCAAAAACATCATGACATACATACAAAAAAAGAAGACGGTCCTCTTCAGTGAATAACACATTCAGAGATTATAAATATTTAGAGATTACAAAGAATGGAAAAGTAAGAGCCATGTTCATTCATAAATTATAGATGTGCAGGGGTTACAATGTCAGGGGTTATAAAATGTTCAGAAATTCTCTAAGGGTTTGAGGAGGGAATGCTGGTATCTTCGGCTTGGTTAAGATGGGAAACGTTGGTCACCTCAGAAATGTCATCATGATGGTCTGCCCCTCCAACCTCAGTGCCGTCCAACGTGGCAGTCTCGGCAGGCGCGGCAGCCTCCTCCTCAACCTCCTGAAGGGCCTGGGCAAACTGAGGATCAGCAAAGCCAAGGCCTATGAAGTCAGAGGCTTTCCAAGTGCCAGCCTCCCTCTCCTTGACATCAGCCTACTTGATAGTGGCTTTGATATCTCTTTCAAGGTATTCAAAGCCGAAGCTCATAAACTCGTCAGAGCTTTTGTATTCGGCTATTATCCCCTCTGAGGCATCATCAAGGGCTGCCTTTACGGCCGAGCTGACCTTCTGCTACAGAACATTTTCCTTGGCCTTCAGAGCTACATCATGGTCCTTGTTAAGCCGAGAGACCTCCTTCTCCAGCCCCTTCACCTTCTTGTCAGACTCACCCAGCTCAGACTTCAGTCGGTTGATTTCTGCATTCAAAGAACTCTGGACCTTCTCAGCCTATTGACCCTTCTGGATGAGGGGCAACTTCCTCAGAGTCAAATTGGAGAGGTGGTGCATAGCTGCCAGGACCTGCATATTTTGTGATCAGGAATGAGTTGAAGAAAAATCAGAGGTTACACTTAGGAATTGGAAAGAAAAGTGAGGTCATACCTGAATGGATCTGTGAATGCCGAACTCAACCAGCAAAGGAGTATCAAGTGACCTGAAGAAGCGCTTGTCGGCCTCGATCATTGTAGAGCCGAAGGCATCTAGGGCCTGAAGACTATGGCCGACTATGCTGTCAGTAATCTTCAACTGCTCTAGACGAGCCGACAGGGCGTCTGCTGAAGAGATGGGAATGGCAGTATCAGCATTCTTTTTCTTCGGCCTCTGATCCTCAGGGGTATGATCAGCTGGATCCCTCTTCTTTGTGGCTTGGGGCTTCGAGGAAGAGGGAGCTAGGGGAGGAGCATTAAGTCCATCTTTCTTTGCAAGTCTCGTCAAGCTGGGTGCAGCCATTTCCCAGAGTTCGTTTGAGATATCCTTCGGACGCTCTGCAAAAATCAATAGATCTGAGTTAGAAGATCTGACATAAATAAACTCAGAGGTTCAACTTTAAATATAAAGTTCTTACCAAGCTCAGAAAGAGGACTTCCACCCAAACCTGTCTCAAAGAGGTAATGGGGGGTCATCAAGTGTTCGAACCTGACGAACAGACCATGTACCCCCTGATCTTGAAGGGATTTCACCTTCTAAAGGTTTGGTGGGCTCAGGCCAGGGTCAGCCCTCGTAGACATTGTGACCTTACCCCACCTAAGGGGCATCCTCGGCTCCAGAATGGACGAGGGAGCACATGGGCCAAATTCCCATGGTCCAGAAGCAAAAAATTAACGTGGCTTCCAGTTATGGTTGGAAGTCTGAGTTATTTGAAGCATCTTTTTTTCAGGCTTTCGAGTTACAAAATGATAGTAGCACGGATGATTTTTGGCTGATGAAGGGACATGGCAACCTACAAAGACTTGAACTGGGAGGTCTGAGTGGTGGACAACCTTCCATAAGAATATGGCCCCTATTATGACCCTCCAGGCATTAGGGGATAGTTGAGAGGGGGCCAAATTGATATAGGAAAGGATAGATTTGATAATGGGGTGGATGGGCAGATGAAACCCCAACTTGAACATCTGCTCGTACAAGCAGATTTCGCCGTCTCGGCCGTGAAAAGCCCTCTCTTCCCTCAGAGGTCTTCTTAGCTTTATGGAGGGACTAATGGAATACAGATATCTGAAGCAGAGGAGGTCTACCTCAGTTACAGTATTCTCGATCTCGGCCACTTCAGAGACGTCAACATCACTTTTAACGTCATCATCATCTAGCTCAACGTCGGCCGGAGCAAATGTTGATGGGTTACCCGGGAACCTCTGAGCAAATTCGGCACCGGTGAAGGCCGACAGAGGAATGGCGTCAAGTGGTGGTGGAAGGGCCACACTCGGCTCGACGATCTCAACCTCTGAGGAAGAGGCTGAGGAGCTTGAGTTATTATGAGATGAGGCCCGGCTGGAGACCTCGGCCTGGTCCGGGGCCTGATCTTCCCGAATGGAGAAGTCCATGGCCTCCTGGAAGGAATCCACAGACATGGGGTCTAAGGTGGAAGACTCAGACTCAGACATTGGTTTAGGATCGACAGGAACCTCTGCCTGGTTGAAAGACTCCGAGGGATCAGGATATATCACCTTCAGGGGTGGTGGGAAGATGGGTCTAATAGGGAATTCTTGTGACCTACGAGCCTCCTCCTGTGCTCTTTCTATTTGTCTGATTTTTTTTAAATTCTTCTCCCTAAGGGAGGGGAACTCCTCAAGAAGTTGGTATAGGGGTCTGAGCATCAGAGGCAGACACTACACTTAGGGAGGCTTCCTAAACTATAAACAAGATTGACTAATGAAGTAAGGCAATTTAAAGATCAAACCAAGAAACCTAAGGCAAATACAGTTCGCCTGAAAATATGAAGTTCTCGCCTGAAAATCCCTAAGCTCGCCGGAAAACACAAAAAATAGGGAAAAACAGGGAAAAACGAAGGGAAAAGGAGGGCGGAGAGTACCTAAGGAAGTAGTAGTGGAAGGAAACGACGAGAACTCGAGAAAATCCCCACCAAAGACCTCTGTAGTGAAATCGTGAAGAGAGTGCCTTTAGAGAGAGAAACACTTGGAATGCAAATCGTGCAGGAGAAAGAGAATTGAGGATGGAGGGAAAAATGAGGGTTTAAAACCCTTAAATGTACAGGCGCGATTCCCAAGGCCCATCATTGCCTTGGGAGCCCCAAAGGGCGACTGATAACACACGCTTGCCAATCAAGCCATACTTCAACACTGGAGAAGTGTCAAATAAATACTGGCTCATATTGAAATGGCCTCGGAGATGTGCAAATCCCACAGTCACCTACTTTAGCATGTCACTAAGGGCTGGGGGGTGATTGATATGATCCAAGTGTGACCTCAGCTCGGAGGCACCAACCTCGGCCGAGACCGTGGCTGACATTAGAGAAGCCTTGGGCATGCAGCATCAGCACTCGACCATAGCAAGGTCGGCCCAGGCCGACATTACCACCAACCTCTCGAAGGGACATCGCATGGATCACAAGGATCAACAGCATTCTCGTATACTTTGGAATGGCAACCTCGGCCAAACATAGGCCGAGCTTGCAAGAAGCCACCAGCAACCTCATCAAGACATTAATCGATGCTCCAAACACACCAGCTCAACCTCGTCTCAAGCCGACCTTGTCCATTTTCTCGGCTAGGATTAAGCCGAGACCTCCATGGTCACCTCAGACTGAATGAGCACCTGGACTTACCAACCTCGACCTCTCCCAGGCCGAGGCCATACACCAAGCGCGATAGCCGAGCATCTGCTGACATTTGGATAAGGGCACGTGGACACAAATCAATTATAACAAGATTATTCCCCACACGTGGGGAGAATATTGCATCATCATTCTCTACATATGACAGTGACAGATGGCTTTCCCATATTGGTGAGGCAATCACACACATGCACATTACATGCATGGGGGGTACATTACACCCCTAGGTACTACATATAGAGGTCATCCTCTACCTTGTAAAGGATCCAAGATATACAACCCTAGCTGAAACTCTGTCTAGATATACAGTAGAGAGAGAAAGCTTGAGAGATTGTATCCATGGCCATCAGTGCCTTATTACAGTGAGGTTATTCACACACACAGTGGACATAGGCCAATTTAGGCTGAACCACTTATATCTTGGTGCTCTTTCCTCTTCTCCTCATCTCATTCTCCTACCTATTACGTAACTATGCTGCCATTGTTGTTCTTAGATTGAGCTTGAAAACACCTTACCTGGTGGTGCTAATCCTAGCATCATCAATGGGTGATAGTGGATCGGCTAACCAAGGTAGCCCACTTTCTGCTAGCCCGAACGAATTACACCATGGGACAGTACGCCCAGATATTCATATCATAGATAGTGAGACTGCATGGGGTGCCTCTCAACATCATATCTGACAGAGATAAGGTATTTGTGTCTTGGTTCTGGGAGAGTTTCCAGGAGGCGATGGGTATGGGGTTGCGACTGAGCACAACCTATCACACACAGACGAATGGACAATCCGAGCGGACAAAGCAAAATGTTACGTATGTGCATCATTAATTTTTGCAGAAGCTGGGAGCAGTATCTTCCACTGGTAGAGTTTGCCTATAACAACTCCTACCAGTTTACTATCGGTATGGCTCCATTCGAGGCGCTATATGGTAGACCTTGTCGTTCCCCAGCATGTTGGTTAGAGGTGGGGGACAACAAATTACTTTGCCTGAAAGTGATTCATGATACTCTGGCAAGGATAGAGTTGATACGGAGCGGTATTTTTGAGAGTTCAATATTGGGGACAAGGTGTTACTTCGGGTGTCTCCTATTAAAGGAGTTATGCATTTTGGGAAGAAGGGAAAGTTGGCGCCTAGGTATGTAGGGCCATTTCCTATTATTAAGAGGATTGGTCCAGTCGCTTGTAGACTTGGATTACCGGAGCACTCACATAGGGTCCATGACGTGTTCCATATCTCTTCGCTAAGGATATTATTCGAGATGATTTGGCCCACACTCTCATTGTGTTGAAAGAAATCGACTTACAACCTTATATCTCATACGAAGAGGGGCCGGTTGCTATCCTAGATCGTAGTGAGAGGAAGTTGAGGTCGAAGATAGTATCACTAGTCCGTGTTCAATGGAAACACCATAATGTTGAGGAATCTACCTGGGAGCGCGAAGATGACAAGCGTGAACGTTATCTAGAGTTATTCTTGCCAGGTATATTTTCATTTCCGAATTTCGGGATGAAATTCTGTTATTAGGGGGGAAGTATGTAATACCTCGTATTTTTACGCATATTTATTTTATTATGAAATTATGGAAATTAGGATTAATTAATTTAAGAGAGAAACTTTAATTCTAATTAATCCGATTATTTGGTAATACTTACTAGCGTGACGAGAGTTAGTAGTTATCGAAAATAATTATGTTGAAATCATGTTGAGTAATAACTATGTTTAACATTACGCAGTGAGTAACGTAATAGATGGTTTCGAAAATAATGATATGGTTGGGGACGAGATACACGACAGTTAAGATATAATTAATTGGGACACGCGTATGAGTCACGTCACTATTATACATTGGGAGGTTAAAAAGGTAAATTATTTTTATATAACTCAAATGCCTATTTTGAGTGCGCCAGTGTGCCCGAAAAGGTTGAAATAGTCAGAAAACACTACTCGGGTGTTTATTTGGAGTCTAGGGCATTTTAGACCAAAACGACACCCCAGAGCGGTATTTTAGTCTTTTGGGATTATTGGGGAATTAAATGGACAAAAATTAGGTTTTAATTAAAAGCAATGTGGTTTAGAGGTTACTGTCAGTTTTCAACATACGTGAGAGAGAGAGACACACACAGAGAAAGAGAGAGAGAGCCAAGGAATAAGAAGACTCCATAGGAGAACTAAGCCAAGAACTCAAGAGATTTCACACCAAAGTTGCGCCAAAGTGTAGATCGCGACGTGAGGATCAACTACATATCAATTTCGATCTGAAAATCAGAAATCCATTCCAAGGCAAGTGTTTATCTTGCTCCTCTTTTAGCAAATATTGTTCCTGGTGATTTAGATTAGATGTTATAAACTTAGTGTAATGAGATCTTAGGGTTAATTAAACTGAATTATAAAGAAATCATATGAATTGGATATGGGTATGCATGCAGAGGCTTTGCCCTCTATTAGGCTATTAAATTTGGAGATTTTAGGTCTTAATCATGAGTTATAATAAGAGTTTTGAATACTTAAATTGCTGGATTCATGTTATGCAAATTTTTAGAGATTTAAGAAATTATTCGGTTTCCCTTTGAAAATATAAAGATTTGAACACTAATCTGTGTTAGAAAGTGTCCCATAATGATTAGGAACAGTTTAAAACTATCAAATTGGATGTTGGATGAAATTTGGGTTGAGTTTGAAGTGTGTTATGTTGGAAAAGTTGAATTTAGGGAAGAACTGGGCATGTTGGGATTTTTCATTAGAAGACCAGCCCAGGTCGTTCGAACGACCTCGTTCGAACGAGCCTTCTAACGAGATTTCCAACGACCCTTCTAACGAGTTGTTGAGTTCGTTCGAAGTTGGAACTTCGTTCGATCGAACTTGTTCGAACGAGAATCCTGGAACCTCGAACGAGATTCCAGAACTTGATTTTTGGGTTCGATTGAGTTAAAATCCATCCTAGGCTTATCCAAGCGAGTGTATTAACCTACGTGAGTAACGGGTGACTTAAACTCTAAAGTTTTAGGGAATTAAGGGTGTAATGATCCTCGAGGTATCGAACGTGTATGGAAACCTAAGAGAGAATGTAAGTCCTTGAGAGGTTATATATAAATGGATATCGTGGACAGTAATGACGTTAATATTACTTATGTATTATGGTAAATGGGGTTGCGTGAATTCCTATTAAGTTGTATAAGTTGCGTGCATGCTTATTACGTGGAATATTATGTGTATGACATACCTAGTTGCTGGCTATCGAACGTAGGAGCGCATTATGGATGACCATATTTTAATTTGCCTTCGGGGGATTTTGAGTCATACCACTAGAGTATGGAACCTATTTACAGACTATCTGTGAGAAGGATAGTGATGACGGTCGTATGGGTGCGTAGGTATATGCATAGCCCATCGTCTTGGAACTATGTTCGCCTCCAATATGTGTATATGTTTTATTCGTACTTGGGAGATTGAGCCTGTTGTCCTTTATGCATGAGCGTTTGCAACGGGACAGATAGCCGAGTATACCTAGCACCAGGGTTTCTTAACCATGGGTGCAGTTTATATATATATATATATATATATATATATATATATATATATATATATATATATATATATATATATATATATATATTTATATGTATATATAGAGAGATTATATATTTGTATACTGAGTTCCTATTCTGTATTTCATGTTAGTTACTTTATTAAAGTGTATACATATTGGGTCACCGGTTCCGGATTAAGAATGCTTTGAGAATAAGCTGTAGTATCATTAAACCTATTCTTAAATAATAGAGATATATTGTCTTCGGGGTATTTAAATATTATATCTGACATAGTGATTATACCACGTATAGTCAGGTATAGTATTGTGACTAGTATGGGTAGCTAGGCTCGCTAGGTGTGCACATTAGATGAGAGGTGAGCATCCCAAGTGAGTACGCTAAGTTAACATGAATAATATTGGTGGTAATTAACAAATTTAAGCACTTGCTATATTTAAAATGTTTTCTACTCGGGCTCTAACCCGTTTTTCTGCAAATACCTTTTCTTGTTCTATTATTTTAGGTGCTCAGCCACAGGGATACAATACTTAGGAGATTCCATTCATTTGCTGAGCTGTAGCTGCTGTGGAAGTTATAGGATATTGCTAGTAAACTCTTCTGAGTCTATTTCTCCTTATCTATCAGCCATTTATTTCAGTTGGACATGTTGTCCCTTTTATTTACATTTAGAGATTTAGAGTTGTTTTATTCTATTATTAGAACTTGATTTCATGTTATTGGATTATTCTATGGGATTTTGACTGAATGTGTTTACTCCAGTTCTTTATTTAAATTCAGTAGTTCTTTTCTTATGCTATTGTGATGTATGGTGATGATTAGATATTTACCTTTAATGATGATGGTTAATAACAAGATAAAATTTTGACACCAACCTTTTTAAATATTAGGTGGTTAGTTTTTATTAAATTAAAATTTGAGTTTTCGGCAGTGATGCATTTATCTGAACCAACTTGCTATTCTGAAATTAATTAATTAAGGACTGATCACCCGATAATTAATTAGGCGGGGTGTCACAGTGTCCTGAATCATCTCAGGTAAAAGAATCTTGTTGTCCCCCATATCTAACCATCAAGCAAGCGAGCGAACGACAAGGTTTGCAATATAATGTCTCAAAAGGCGCCATGTCAATATTGAGTTGGAAAGAATTATTATACGCTAACTTTACCCGTAATAGGTACTGCTCCCAACCTCCCATTAAATTCAGTATACATATCATGAGCATATCCTCCAGCATCTGATTAAACCTATCAGTCTGTGGATGGTAAGCCGTACTCAACCGCAATTCAGTCCCTATCACCTCCTGAAAACTCTACCAAAAATGGGGTACGAATATCTTGTCCCGATCGGACACAATATTAATTGGTACCCCATGTAACCTCACTATCTCCGCTAGAAAGAGCAGGGCAGACTATCTCGTCCTATAATCCATTCGAATTGACAAATAGTGGGCCACCTTTGTCAAACGATCCATAATTATTCATATGAAATCGTGACCCCTCTGTGATGTTTGTATCCCCTTAATGAAGTCCATTGATATACTCTCCCACTTTCAAATCGAAATCTCCAGCGGCTACAACATCCCGGTTATCCTCTGATGGTCTAACTTCACTAATTGCTAAGTGGCACACTTTGAGACAAACTCAGCTATGGCCTGCTTCATTCTAGCCTACCAATACTATCTGCGCATGTCTTGGTACATCTTATCCCTGTCGAGATGTACCACAAACCTCTATCCGTGAGACTCTATCATAACAATATGTTGCAAGTCCCCATTATTTGGGACTATAAGCCTCCCACTGAAGTGTAAGCCTCCCTCTAAACTGATCGAGTAAGACACCGCCCCTTGGTCAATAACTGATGCACCTTATCTTGATAAAATTGATCATCCGCTTGGGCCTTTTTAACTTACAAAACTATCTCGGGTGTCATGCCCTGGTAACCGCGTCATCCTTTCGTAGCTCACTCTACTTCACTTTTCCGACCACTGTAAACTCCCCCGTAGGCCTTCAACTCAACACGTTTTCCACCACGTTAGCTTTCCTTGGGTGGTACTGAAAGTCAAACTGTTAGTCCTTCACGAAGTCCAACCATCTAAGCCATCGCATCCTGAGATCCTTCTAAGTGAACAAATACCACAACGACTTATGATTCGTGAATAGACTAAATTTCTCCCCTATGAGATATTGCCTTCAAATTCTCAAGGCAAAAACTACCACAACTAGCACCAAGTCATGCAAGGGGTGGTTCCTCTCGTGGGGCTTAAGCTTGCAAGAAGCATAAGCTATAGCCCGGTCCTTCTTCTGTAGCACCCCCAAGTCCCTGTAAGGATGTATCGGTAATTACAAAGTACTCCACTCCTCCCCTAGGAATAGAGAGCATAAGTGCTAAAGTCAATTTATCCTTTAGCTCATTGAAAGCTAACGGAGAGTAATCATCCCATACAAATGGCACCCCTCTTGTAAGTCAGATTAGTCAATGGACACGTAATCTTCAAAAACCTTTTAATAAAAGGGTGACAATACTCTGCCAATCCCAAAAAGCTATGGATCTCTGTCGGTGTCGTGGGCTGACCCCACTTCCTCAATGCTGCAACCTTACTCAGGTCCACTAAAATGCCTCCATCGGACATAATATGACCCTTAAACTTCACCTCATGAAATTAGAACCCACACTGCGTACAACTGGTGGTCTCGTAATGTTTACAAACCATAAAAAAATGCTCTCCTTGCTTGCCTCGAGTTCGAGAATATACGAGAATGTCGTCTATGAACACAATCACAAACTGGCCCCAAAAGTCTTTGAATACCCTATTCATGAGATTCAAGAATATTATTGGAGCATTGGTTAGCCCAAACGGCATAATCCTGAACTCGTACGGCACAAACCGTGTCAGGAACACGGTCTTAGGGACATCCTGCTCCCTAATACACAACTGGTAATAACCCGATCTCAAGTCTATCTTTGAGAAGTAGGTTGCTCCTCTTAATTGTTTGAACAAGTCATCGATGCATGGAAAAGGATATATATTTCGGATTGTGACCTTGTTCAACTCTCTATAGTCAACACACAATCTCAAAGATACATCCCATTTCTTTACAAATAATACCATAGCACCCCATATCGCTATACTTCGATGGATGAATCCCAACCCCGAGAGCTGTTGAATCTAGTCTATCAACTACCATATCTTCAAGAGAGTGATACGATAGGGTGCGCGTGCTATCGGTATAGTATTGGATCCAAATCAATGATAAACTCAATCCCTTTGCTTGATAACAAAACCGATATCTCTTGAAAGATATCCGCAAACTCCCTAACCACTGGTATCGAGGCTAACGAGATAACCATCTCATGTGAGGTATCCTCCTCAGTATAGTAAAGGTATGTGCTCGACCCTCCCTTAGGAAGAGGAGTTGCCACCAAAAACATTTCATACCCAGAATTGGCAAACACGACGGTCCTACTAAAATAATTAACCATCACCCTATACCCTACCAACCGGTCCATACACAGAAGGATATCATACCCAGTCATGCCTAATACGAGTAAGTCGGCTGCTGAACACTATCTTCCAATATCTATCCCCTCTCCCCTAAAAATATAGTGAATAAGGGTCGCACTGCCCAAAGGTGAATCGATACACATAATAATACTGTCGACGGTCTCTAATAAATTGGTTGTCTATGTAAATCTAGTAGAAATGAAAGAATACGATACCCCCGTATCAAATAATACCCAATCCTTATGCACATGGATATGAAACGTACCCTATACAACTGGTGGCACTTGTGGAATCATCGCATTGTAGACATTGTAGACATGCCCATACTCTAACTATCCCTGCTACGGAAGGATTGATAGAGATAGTGGTGCTTCAGGTGGTAACTGCGCCTGTTGCCCCTCTTGGGCACCCTGCTGCTGCCCCGACTTTCCGCGGGTAAAGTCTCCTCATATGACCAGACTCCCCACAAAGCCTGTGAAATCCCACTGCCGCTAGCCCTGCTAGCCTTGTCGGGGCTGCCCTAGTCTCTGGCCTGATGGCCACCCCCGTTGTTCCTTTGGCCCTAAGGAACACAATGCTGCTACTGGCCCTACCTAAACCCACTGTCAGCAGGTCTGAATCCCCATGATTGAAATCTTTTATTTGGTTCCCCTGCTGGGTATCTCGCTCGTGCTGTTTACCAAACTGCTACTACGGTGCCTCACCAGCACCATTACCTCCCGTCATGCCTAGCTGGCTAGACTCTCCAACTTTCTTACTTTCGTTCATATGGAAGTGGTGGTCCTGACAATGAAGTAGTGTGGCATTGATAGCCTCGGTATATGCCTTCAATGCTAAAATACCCAACAAGTGTTATTGAATCTTCTAATTAAGTCGATCCATAAATTTTAACATTTTCTTCTTTTTAGTGTTCACCTCGCCAGGTATAAAGTTCTCCAGACGGGTGAACTCGTCCTCATACTTGGTCATAGTCTAGACCTTATATGCTACATTAAGAAACCTCCTCCACATCTCAATCTAAATCACCAAAGGGAAGTACTTACGATCGAACCTCACCTAAAGCTCTACTATCGTAATCATATCCCTCTCCTCGGACATGGTGACTAACTCCCACCACTGTAAAGCTGTACCCACTAACTTGAACATAGCCAGAATCTACTTCTGAGTGTCACTACACTCTACCATGAAAAAATGACTCTATATGTAATACTCTCCCCAATATTTTATTAAATTTCTTGCATAAGTCTAATAGTATGAAAACCTTGAGATTTGGATAATTATGATAGAGTTCATAACTGTAATTGGCTGTTTGGGGTCCTGATTGTAATTGTTGGAAGATCGTGGGAAAAATAAAAATTTGGAAAGAATTAAAGTTCAGGTTGTTCGAACGAGAAACCAAGGTCGTGTGAAGTAAGGGATCGAAAGAGGTTCGAATGAGATCCCACTAAATAACAGGTCTAGATCATTCAAATGTCATTTGAAGTAGGGGTCAAACAAGATACCTTTCTCGTTCGAACGAGAGGTTATTCTCATTCAAACAAGCACGAAGAAAATTTTAAATCGGGTTGACCTTATGCGCTATCTCGTTCTGGGCCATTGGATGGATGAGCTGTCAAGCTTTGGTGAGCCCAGATTGGGCAAAAATAGGATTTGGAAGTCTTGAAGGGTTTTATAAGGTGGTTTGGGCTTGTTTAAGTTAAGGATATTTGGAAGAAGAGAGAGAGAGAGAGAGAGAGAGATAGAGAGAGAGATAGAGAGGATATGTGTGGACCTCCCCTATCATTTTTATCATATTTCAACCTTAAACCACCATTCCACTTCCACCCCTCCATCTTATATCACCATATTTTCCATTTATTCCACCATATCCGAGCCCTACATACCCATTTACACCATTTTTGAGTGGAGCTACGAATTTTAGAGTTGTTTTTGGGGGTTTTGGAGTTGATGAAGATGAATGATTTGAGATGGTTGATGAGGGTTTTGATGGAGCTTTCATAGAGACAAGCTTGGTGGAGCTAGGCAACCTCTCTAAGGCTACCTTCGGAAGGGGGGGTTGCCATATTCTTAGACATTTCATGCCTTCCATTATTAGAGCTTCATTTGAGGTGAAAAACTTTACTCTTAGTTTAAGACTCTATTTTGTGTATTAGTAGTCTTTATTGCTAGAATTTAAGAGTAAAATGCATATGAATAAAATGATGGGTTTCTATTAGATTTGGTATTAAACATTTTTATGAAATAAAAATGTTGGAAAAAATGTTATTTTGTTGGAAACAAATGATGAGTAAATTTTTCAAATGTTTTCTTGAAATAAAAATTGGGGTTTTTATGGAAATGGTAAAACCCTAGAAATTTGATGCTAAACATTTTATGAAATGAAGTGTTTTGAAAAATGATGTTGATCTTGCTCAAAATGTTTGGTGAGATAATGTTAAGAAGTTTCTTGCAAAAATGAAGATTTTATAAAAGTTGGACATTTGTTGAATTTGAATAAATAAAAATGTCTTTTATGTCTTGAAATTGCATTTTTGCAACTATTATGAATTTCTAGAATAAATCACGTGTTTAACCCAATTACAAGGATTTTTGGAATTACATCCACCACCTTAAGCATATAAACTTGCAGTATTTGAAAAATGGACATATAAACAAGTTTAAAGAAAGTTTTGTTGGGTTTAAACATGAAATAAGAAAAAAGTAATTCTAATCTTCAAAGTGTGTGAAAAACGGTTTAAAAGTGTGATAAGTATAAGGTTGTAAGACTACAAATGTTAATAAAAGGAAATGGTAATTTGTTATGGAAAGTAGTCTTTAAGTGTAATTAGAGTTGTTGATAAAGAAAATGAAGAAATGTCTAATTTGGGAAAGGTGTTGAATAGGTGTTAATGGGTCAAAATATTGAGCAGTTGGTGTGTGTAACTTAATAATGTTTTGGGAGACTAATACTTATGAACTTGGAAGAAAAGGACAAGTTTGGAAGCGAAAAAGGTAAAATCTTAATTTTACATAATGTGGGACATTTTTATGAAATAAATTGTTTGAAAAGGGTGTTACACAAATTGGTCCTAAATAAAAATGATTTTGGAATAAAATTAATATTAAAGTGTAAAGGACATGAAATGATAATTTTCAAAATGTAACACAAGTTTGGGTGAACCCCTGGGTTTTGGCTTCAACCGGCTAAAAAGGGAAAGTTGAATAATGTGGCCATTTGAAAAATATTTAAACACATAAAAAAGAACTTGGATGACACCGCGATAATTAAGGAGGGCCCGTAGCGCTGGGGTGAAAGACCTAAAATCACTTGCTAGAGCATATAATAGCGTTGCCAGCGCTGTGGTGCCAATTAAAGTACGCGGTTTATTAAAATATTTTGAGAAAAATAATAAACAAATAAAGAATGTGTCAATAAATGGGTTGTGTGGTGAAAATGTGTTAAGACAACCTAACCTGAATGAATTAATAAATGTTTCGGTAAAGGTTAAATAGATAAGATGTGTTTAAATTGATTAATGTCCATAAAGCAAAGGAAATGTAAAGTATAATGGTTAAATGGGTAAGTTAAGTAACCTAAGAAGGTGTAACCGATAATTAACACAAGGATGTGTTTGTGAAAGGTTTTCAAAAGCTAATAAGTATTTTCTAACACGGTGTTCGCGTGTGTTGAAAGGGATTATTTTTAATGAAAATACTAATATAGATTGGTTTAAATGAAAACAGTAATTTCGGTTAGAAATGGGATTCAGTTAAAAAAAGTGCAATTGTTTGAGTATAATCGTGCGTGTTAAATTGAGGGGTAAATGTCAAATAAGAAAGAGGAAGTATTTTAGGATTAAGGTGAGTTAATCGAGATAAATAGAATTTTTGAAAATAAAAACGGTTTCATGCATTAATTGTATATATAAAGGCATGTATATCTAAAGTAGTTATATGTGAACATATGTATAACGTGTTAGAGTATTCTGTAACACCCCTTACTTGGGCTCGTAAGCATCTTATTATCTTCCTCTGTGACCAGAGAGGGGATGGTATCAAGGATCTCATCTTCAAGCACTGAACCTTGAGAAGAAAGTCATGGCATTTATTTTCAGTATTAAAATTCCTTGTGTGTGATTTAATATAATTGAGAATTAAAGTGGGAATTTAAGATAAATATTAATTTGTGTAGAAGAGTTAATATTTATGTAAATTGTATATTTACTAGTGTGATAAAGTAAATAGAATCATATTAAATGATATTGCATTGTATGTGAGTATAAGCAGAGGGAATTGATTATTTCTCAACCGGGGCATATATGTGTGAGTTACATGAGGTTGGGATAGGAATTTTTATTATCGAAATCTCGGATGACAATTTGGTGTGCATGATTGATCCGGGATGGATCGAGATAGTCAAAATGAGTGTCCAGAGGTTGTATTTGGGTTCCGGAGTCTTTTTTCTTGTTGGACTCGGCATGGATATACGAGTCATTTTACTTGTGTATTATCATTTAAAGTTGGAATAAATAGATATATGGGTTATTAGTCTTATGAGAGAGTTAGCCAATCTCAATTGTGAGAAAACCCATTTGAGAGAAACCTAAGAAAGAAGTAAAAGAGAATATAAATCTTGGAATTTTCCAGCCAAAGCCACAACTACAAAGAGGATTCAGATTCTAAACTTTAAGGCAAGTTATTAAACTTGCTAAATAATTCTTGTGTTTGAATTATTGTATAATTAATTGGTGGGTTGTTGTGTTTTGGGTATTAAGGGTTAAATTTTGATTTTGTTGATAAACCCTTTAAATTTATGCTAGATATGGTTAAATCTCGATGTTGTTGTTAAATTATTAAATTTGATATTAGATATTGTTGATACCAAATTTATTCTGCTGACGTGGACCAATTATGTGGAGACACGTGTCAATCTACATGGAACTCGTAAACATTTTTGAATAACACATTGACTCCGAGAAACTCAACCTCCCGGACCAACTCAGACGCTCCGAGCAACAAGTGTTCTCCGAGGAACTCTACTGTACCGAGAAACTCATGTATACCGAGCTACTTAGGCGGTCCGAGCAGCTTAGGCTATCCGAGCTGCATCTCGTACAAAGCATTCATATCCGGATAATCAAGAGGATTGAATGCGCATTAAATGCTGATTATTATCATACAGACGCATACGCCTATTGGACAACTGTGTATTATTCTTTCATTTGTACCGCCTCAAGGCTATAAATACATTGTAACCTCCTCATTAGCGGGGACTCAAAATTTTTTGGTAAACCCATTATCGAGAATTCTACAAACAGTCAGTAATAACACAAACAGTGGACGTAGGCCATTCTTTCAAGGCCGAACCACTTTAAAAATCTTTTGTCTTATTTATTTTTATTTGTGATTAAAGAATTAGGTTAAATCTAGTTTTTTACATCAACGGATTGGCGCCGTCTGTGGAAAAACGATTGAAACTATCGTTTTTCACCAAAACAATTCATCTCTAATGGCTGATAATCCAGAATCCAGTAATCGAAACGCTGGAAACCCCCCAAATCCATTCACTCCTTCAAGTCTCCAAGATCTGGCTGGAATAATGGCTAATTTAGCTCAGGGCCAGACCGCCATGCAAGAAACCATGCGACAACTCATGTAAACTATCCAGGGTGGAGCACCCGCCCAGTCAGGACAACGAAGCATTCATAGGAATACCCAATTGCCTTCTTCGCGAACTAGACGAACGTTACTCCTAGAGGAATCTATATCTAGACATGCTGATTCATATCGCACTGATAAATCTAATAATTTTTCTTATCAACTTGGGCGTACTTCCTCAGTACGAGCTACATACACTCAACAAAAGGTCACTCTATCTCCAGAAAGGACCAGTGCTCTTGAAAGATTAAGTAGAGTTTCTCTCTTTGATCGTTTGGGTCCTAGGAGGAATAAAAGTCCCCCTAGGATGATGTCGAGGAACTCTCAACGATTCTCTGATTTAAAGTAAGGTTCTGCCCAATCCCGACCAGCTGCTCGTCGTGAAAGATCCCAAGAGGCAAATAAACACGATCAGTTGCTCAGACCAATAGGCCTGAGGAGGGAAATGACGCATGGAAAGGCTCTATTCAGAGGTTGGAGGATAGACTAGGGGAAATGGCTAAGGCCAAAACCCTCTACAAAGAACTTTTGTCCAAGGGACACTTTTTATCCAAGCAATTATGGATTTTCCCACACCATCAAAGTTTAAAGCCCCAGTGGTAACACCAAAATATGATGGAAAAACTGATCCTGTTCTCCATATAGAACAATATCAGGCAGCTGCTGATATCTATGCTGTTCCAGACGAGATGCGATGCAGGGCGTTTTCAGGAACTCTCACTGGATCTACTCAAATATGGTACAACAATCTTCCTCGGGGGAAGATTGCAACTTTTTTTTAACTGGCTGAGCTCTTTATTGGAAACTTCTGTTTTGGAGCAAAACCAGTTAAGCGAGTAGCACACTTGTTGAGTGTTAGACAAAAAACAGGTGAGAGAACCAGGGATTATATTACTCGTTTCAATAACGAGAAGCTCGAAGTTATTGATTATGAGGAAAAGACAGCAATCATGGCTCTAATGAGTGGATTGTTGCCAAATAAATTGTACTATACTCAGGCCAAAGATCCACCTAGGACCATGTCAGAATTAATGGCAAAAGCAGCCAAAATCATGAATGCCGAGGAAGCTATGGCTGCAAAGAAGAGCATGGACACTAAGGAGACCAAAGTTGAGGCCGAGAAGATTGAGAAGAAGGATCAGAAGAATAATGGTGGTAACAAGCAGTCAAAAGCAAAGCAAGCGTTGGAACAGTTGGAGAAATTTAGAAACTATACTCCTTTGAAGGTAGATATAAACCATGTTTTAGAAGAAATTAAGAACAACGAGGATTTAAACTGGCCTGAGAAAATGAAGACAGATCTTGACAAAAGGAATAAGGCCAAATATTGCGAGTTCTATAAGGACCATGGTCACATGACCAAAAATTGCATAGCTCTTCAGAATGAAATTGAAGCGCTCATCAGACGAGGAAAGCTGGCCAAGTATGTTGATCGTAGAAATGAAGGAAAAAACAACGACCGAGCAAGACAGAGATCTAGATTTTCTCGCCGGGCAGAAGAAAATAAGAAAAGAGATCATGAAGATGATCTAGAAGACGACCCCGATCTCCCTAAAAGACCAAGACAACCAGAACGTGAGGTATTTTCAATTCGTTTTGGATCATTTGATTGTAATGTTATTACAGGTGGAGATGCATGAGGTGGAGACCTCACGGAAGAGATAAAAGCTTACCTCAATGAGGCTCAAGCTTGTTCATACATTCAACGAATAAATCTAGCTTAAGATGATCGTCCGAGGAAGGTGAACAAAGATAAACTGGTCATCGGTTTCTCTAAGAACGACCTCGCAGGTGTCCTATATCCTTATGATGACCCATTGGTGATCAAAATGAGGATGAAGGAAGTAGTGATTTCAAGAGTATTAGTGGATAATGGTAGCTCAGCGGACATCATGTTCTACTCGTGCTTTGACAGTTTAAATATGAAATTGTCTCAGTTGGAGCCTTATCATAGGCCCCTCCTCAGTTTTACTGGCGAGAAAGTTTTTCCACTTGGGACGATCAAGTTGGATATGTTCATCGGTACATGGCCTGCTTGTCGAACAGAAAGAGTGCGCTTTTTCATGATGGATAAGAATGTCCAGTCAGCTTACAATATCATCATAGGAAGGGTAGGTTTGAAGAAATTCGAAGCAGTCCCATCTACTGTACATCAATGCCTAAAGTTTCCAACCAACTTTGGAGTAAGAATTGTGAAGGGTGACCAAAAAGTAGCTCGGGAATGCTACTATTCATCTACCGAGCAGGAAGAACTGGAAGAGTCTAGGAAAAAGACTACTACCTATCAAGTGGATGAAGGTGCAGAAATTGAAACATTAGACCCTAGAGACGAGTCGCAGCTCGTCAAAGGCCAGGTGGTGGAAGCTACTAAAAATGTTGTTCTGGACGACGAGCACCCAGAACGAACAACTCAAATAGGTTCGTCGTTGGATGCCTCACTGAAAGAGGAATTGATAGCCTTCCTAAAAAGCATAAAACAAACTTTCGCATGGAGCCACGAAGATATGCCAGGAATAGACCCAAATTTCTTGTGTCACGAACTTAATGTGAACAAGGAAATCAAACCTGTGAAGCAGCGAAGAAGAGTGTTCAGTCCCGAGAAGAACCAAGCTATACAAGAGGAGGTCGAGAAGCTCCAAAAAGCTTGGTTTATTGAAGATGTCAAATATACAGTCTGGTCAGCTAATGTGGTGATGGTGAAGAAGAAGAACAACAAGTGGAGGATGTGTGTAGACTTCAGCGACCTCAACAAGGCATGCCCAAAGGATCATTTTCCTTTGCCCCGAATTAATTAATTAGTGGATGCTACCTCGGGACACGAGCTTTTGAGCTTCATGGATGCTTATTCTGGTTATAACCAGATTAAAATGAAACCTGCAGATAGGGAGAGTACCTTTTTTATTACCCCTAGGGGAACTTACTGTTATAATGTTATGTCTTTTGGTTTGAAAAATGCAGGTGCAACATATCAGCGGCTGATGAACAAAGTGTTTACAGAGAAAATCAGTCACAATATGGAGGTTTATGTTGATGATATACTGACGAAGAGCAAGAAGCTGCTGACCATCTAATTGATCTAGGTCAAACCTTTGATCAATTAGATAAATATCAAATGAAGTTGAACCCTACCAAGTGCATATTCGGAGTAAGAGAAGACATGTTCCTCGGGTATATTGTCAACCAACGAGGTATTGAAGCAAATCCAGAAAAGATCAAGGATCTATTGGGGCTACAATCTCCAATGACGAAGAAGGAAGTGCAAAGTCTCACAGGGCGAGTTGCAGCACTTAATAGATTCGTATCACGAGCAACTGATAGATGCCTCCCATTCTTCAAAACACTCCGAAAAATGTTTGAATGGAATGATGAATGCGAGAAGGCCTTTCAAGAGTTGAAGAAATACTTGGGAGCACCCCCACTGTTGTCCAGGCCAGTGATGGGAGAAAGATTGTACTTGTATCTGGCAGTTTCAGAAAATGCAGTTAGCTCGACATTGATAAGAATGGAGGATGGAGTGCAAAAACCAATTCATTACACTAGCAAGGCCTTCCAAGGAGCAGAGATCAGATATCCAAGACTGGAAAAGTTGGCACTAACATTGATCGAAGCGAGTAGAAGAATGAGGCCATACTTCCAGGCTTATACCATAGTTGTGTATACTGATATGCCATTGAGGCAAGCTCTTCATAAACCAAAAAAATCAGGGAGATTGATGTACTGGGCAGTAGAACTTGGCGAATATGATATAATTTGTGAGCCTAGGTCGTCACTTAAAGGGCAAGCGGTAGCATATTTTATCACAGAATTCACCTATCTTGACACCTCCAAGCAGCAAAATCTGAATACCGACCAACCTGTGGATGCTACAGGATCATCAAATTTAATCCTCGATCAACTTAAGTCAGTTGACGATCAGGAGGAGACGGTCGACGAGCAGCAAGAAGTGCTAGAGGAGGATAAAAGGAAGCAATAAATATTCCACCGAGGAACTCTGTTCGATAAATAAATTTAAGGACGAGATACCTATATAGAATCTATATGTAGATGGCTCATCTTGCATTACAGGCTGTGGGGCAGGGATTATTTTAAACAACCCGGATGAAATCGATGTGGAGTATGCCCTGTATTTTCAATTCAAAGCCTCTAATAATGAGGCTGAATATGAAGCTATGATTGCAGGTCTTATTTTAGCAAAAACTATGGGTGCAGAGCAGGTCATTGTATTCAGTGACTCATAGTTGATCGTAAATCAAATACTGGGAGTATATGCAGCCAAAGGAGAATTAATGATTAGGTATCATGCAAAAGCAATGGAGGTTTTATCAAGCCTGATCGTAGTACAAATAATTAGAATACCAAGATTGGAGACTACAAAAGCGGATGCTCTAGCTCGGTTAACTTCAGCCACACGCATCAAGCTACGAAGAATAATCCCAATAGAAGTCTTGGCTAGTCGAAGTATAGACGAAGATCTGATGATGAACTTTATTTCCCTTGATTTAGGACCATCTTGGATAGATCCCATCAGGGCATATATTGAGGAAGGGAAATTACCAACCGACAAACTCGCAGCCAAGAAATTGAAGTTTAAAGCTGCTCGTTATGTATTGACTAATGGTATTCTATATAGACGAGGAATTATAGCAGGTCTGCAAAGATGTGTGCACCCTTCCGAGGTGAAAGACTTGATTGAAGAGGTCCATGAAGGGTCTTGTGGAGCTCATGTAGCAGGTCAAACGCTTTTGTAAAGAGTAATGATGCAGGGATATTATTGGCCGACGATGAGGGCTGATTGTATAGCCTATGCCAAAAAATGTGACAAATGTCAACGCTTCTCCTCTATCTGAAGAGCTCCCCAAGCATTGCTAACACCCATTACCTCCCCTTGGCCATTTTCTATGTGGGGAATGGACTTGGTCGGGCCACTCCCAATGACCAGAGGAAGGTTCAAGTACCTCGTAGTCGCTGTGGATTATTTTACTAAGTGGGTGGAAGCTGAGCCCCTTATTGACATGACATACGACAAGGTGTATCAATTTATATGGAAGAACATCATTTGTAGATATGGACTTCCTCATGCATTCATCACAGACCATGGAACTCAATTTGATAACGAGGAGTTCTCTGCATATTGTCATCAGTCAAACATATTGAAAACCCATTCTGCACCAGGCCATCCCCAGAGCAATGGACAAACTGAGGTGACGAACAAAACGCTGCTGAATGGTTTGAAGAAAAGACTGGATGATGCGAAGGCAAACTGGATCAATGAGCTACATTCTGTACTGTGGGCTTATCGTACTACACTACGAGCAGCAACGGGAGAATCTCCATACATGCTAGCATTTGGAAGTGAAGCTGTTATACCTGCCGAGCTGGGTCTCCCCACACACAGAGTGCTGAATTTCAATTCTCCTATCAGTGATTTGATGAGAAGATTAGACTTGGTTATGCTCGAGGAAGTTAGAGAAGAAGCAGCAATCAGGAATGCTGCATACCAGCAACGAACAACTCTATTCTAAAACAAGAGAGTAAAGAAATGTGACTTGAAAGAAGGGGATTACGTGCTAAAGAAAGTAATTCAAAAGCACAATAAAATGGAAGCTAACTGGCATGGACCCTACAGAGTAACAGAAGTTGTTCGTCCAGGAACCTACAGGATTGAAACCTTAGAAGGAGAAGAATTTAAGAATGCATGGAATGAAGAACATCTACGCAAGTATTATCAGTAGTAGGGATTCCTATGTAAATGAAGTTTTCTTCAGTATGAATAAAGTGTTGAAGTTTTTATCCAATTCTCTCCTTTTGATGAAATTTTTTCAGAGTATTAGTGCTACACACTACGCATCAAGTTCAGAATAAACCCTCCCAACTACGATTGGTCGGTCTACTAACTACGGTTGGTCGATAAAACAAACCCTCCCAACTACGGTTGGTCGGTCTACCAACTACGGTTGGTCGATAAAATAAAATTCACCAACTACGGTTGGTCGGTAAAATAAACCCTCCCAATTACGGTTGGTCGGTAAAACAAACCCTCCCAACTACGGTTGATCGGTCTACCAACTACGGTTGGTGGATAAAACAAACCCTCCCAACTACGATTGGTTGGTCTACCAACTACGGTTGGTCGATAAAATAAACCCTCCCAACTACGGCTGGTCGGTCTACCAACTACGGTTGGTCGATAAAATAAAATCCACCAACTACGGTTGGTCGGTAAAACAAACCCTCCCAACTACGGTTGGTCGGTCTACCAACTACGGTTGGTCGATAAAATAAAATCCACCAACTACGGTTGGTCGGTAAAATAAGCCTTCCCAATTACGATTGGTCGATAAAACAAACCCTCCCAACTACGGTTGGTCGGTCTACCAACTTCGGTTGGTCGATAAAATAAAATCCACCAACTACGGTTGGTCAGGAATAGAAGATCACCAATTTCGGTTGGTCGGAAACAAAAATCTCAATCCTCTAGTTGGTCGGTAAGCCAATTTCAATCAACTCCGGTTGTTTAAATTAGGCAATACCATAAAGTGTAAGTTGTTTTATTATTTAGAATTAAAGATTGATAAATCACTGCAATGAGATCAGTATATATATATTTACCGACCAACAAGCAAAAACATTCTATAAATTATTTAGAAGAAAATCAAATGACATAAGACAAATTTTCATTCATACTAAGTAAAATTACAAAGGACGTGAGAAATGTATTACCAAAATTTTTCATTCAAAACAAGAAGGATTACATATGCTGTGGAAAGTAGAAATTATTACATAAAATCCTATTCTATTGGTTTCTTCCCTTCTGCCTTTGTAACAGGTTCTACTCCAACAGGAGGATCATCTAAGGCATAAGGAGAATTTATGAAGTTCAGGTCTCTGAGCATCCTGACATTCATTACTGATGGACGATCAAGTAAGTGCTTCGGGCAATATATCTCAACGTTGGAATGAAGACTGTAGTCACCGAGATATTTGGAGATTAAACACCGAGGAGTTCCCCAAGCAGGAATCCAGCTCATATCAAGTTTAAAAGGTGGCACGAGAAAATCGAGCAATCCAGGGTTATAATAATCCCATAGATAATGGCCCTGCTCCAATTTTAAAACACCCAATGCATTCAGCCATCCTTGTTTATAACCCTCATTATTCGCTTGCTGGATTCGATCATCAAGATGGTAGAGGGCTTCTAGCCTGATGATACGAGAAATCACCCACATGTCATTCTCATATCAGCAAGTCAAAGTGTAAAATACGTAATGAACAAGTAAAGAAAGTAAATAGAGAGAAGGCAAGATATAGAGTGGTTCAGCCTTTAAAATAAGCCTACATCCACTGTGCTGCTCCATTCTCATTATATGCGTTGCATTGTACAATATAATCATGCCTAAAGAGGCGTACAAGTACGAGAATAAAAGAGAGTACATGACGGTATGTAAGATTCCGGTGAGCTGGGGAAGTGTCTATGACGTAGATTTGTGCCTCCAAGTTGTATATCGAGGTTGTGTAGAGAGTATCTGTATTGTTGAGCCTGCCCCAGACGGGTATGGAATCCACCCCCCCTTTGAGGTGTGGTCCTCTACTTATATGAGGTAAGTGTGCCGTGTCACGTGCCCCGAGCACGTGACTTATACCAAGTCTGCAGTAGTTGCGAATGAAGGGGGTGCGGCTTGCAAAGCAAGCGGCATTGTATGAAGCTACTGAAGGCATGCCGCGCATCGTACGGAGGAGTGCTGCGGCCTATAATGGACAGGGCCGCACCCTGTGCCAAGCATCTGTGGCGTTTTGAATAGATGTCGCGCCCTGAGTGAGGTCTGGCCGCGCCCTGTATGGCCTATGAGGTCTGCGAACTGAATAGAGAAGAATACATTCCGCGAGAGGGTGCTATATTTGTACTATCATAGCCAGCCGTCCAAAACTCTCTAGACTGTTTGTGGAATTGGTAAGTCAACCTTTTCAGCTGCTCATGGAGATTTTTCACAAAAATTTCTTTATTCTCCAAGGCGGATCCTTGTGTGGAAAGTTGCTCGTTAAGGTCCAGAATCTTCTTGGACATCTCTGCCAGAGCTTTATTCTTCGCAACTAACTAAACTGCTTTATTTTCCAAAGATGCTTGAGTTCTTGCCTCTTCAATAGTAACTCGAGCAACTCTTGCTCGTCCTCGAGAAGATCTTGCTCATCCCCGAGCAGAAGTAGATGGTCCAATCCTTTTTAAGGTTTCCAATTCATATCTTAAATTGGCATTTTCGACCTCTAAGAACGAGAAACCTTCGTCGTTGACAGGGACCAGGGCTCCCGAGGTAGATACTGCAGATTTCAGTTGGGATATCTCTCCTCGCAAGTTATTGTTTTCCTGCTCCAGAAGTTTCGCGATCTGCCTATGCTCTTCAACCTCGGTCTTCAAAGTCCTATCCTTAATATCATAAGCAACGACTAACTTATCATATCCTTTGTCAGCATTTAGTTGCTGATACTTTTTCTCATACCCCTGATGCAAAAGGGCAGAAGATTCCTTGTACTGTTGTTGAAGTTCCTCGATGGTACCCTGGAGATCTTCAATCATCTCGTAATAAGCCAAATTATTGGCAACAGCTCGGTCGAGTAAGCATTTCAGATATTGGTAAGCTTCCCCTGCTCGTTCAGAGGTATCTGAGCCCAGGATATAAAAAATTTGTGACTTGTCCAAGTCTGCATGGCCAGTTTTGAAATATTCATTACATTTTTTCATCAACTCAGTATCGGGAGCTGACAAGAGTTCCATCCTGTCCATAAACTAGCAAAGAGAAGCCATAAATAGGATTAATAAATGATAAAGGTAGAGTAAGACGAAGAAAGTCAATATGAACAACAAAAACTCGAATTTTTATTCATCAGAAGACAAGTACAAGGTTCAGGGTTACATTCAAAAGAAATAATAAAATTAAAGCCCGAGCAACTTTACACCTTCTCTTTGTGTTTACGACTTCCTCGGAAAGCTGAGATGAGGAAGCTGGTTGCTCGAAGGATAGCGGCAGTTGCTTGGTTGAAACACTGGTGGGATGAATTTCTCATAGAAAGTCTAAACAACCGGAACGGGAGGAGCTTGGTCTCCAATCATCATTGAATACTCTTCAGAGGCAGCTTCGTCCTCTTCTTCTTCTCCAGGACAGGGAGGAGGACCATGAATATGGCGCTGAAAAAGTTCAGAACTCTCTGAAACCTTTAACTCCTGCAGAGCAGCAATCCATCCGTCCCTGAAGAATTTGAGGCTAGCAAAATCTAACTGAGAGGACATGGCAGCTAGGCCTTTGTTCCATCCTTTTTTCCCAACTAGCGCTAAAGGACTTTTTAACAACAAGTTTTCTCTTTGCTTTCTCCCATGAAATCCTCTCAGTAAGAAGTTCCTCGGCTGCCTTCAACTATCCTTCTATCTCTACCTTCTGACGATCAGCTTCACGAAGTCTACCAAGTTCCTCTTTAGCAGTTTTAAGCTTGGCCTCAAGCTCTCCAGCATTCTTGAGATTTTCTTCAAGCTCTTCATTCTTCTTCTTAAACTCTTTCATTTTTCTCTCCAACTCCTGAGAGGCCTCCACAGTTTTTTCTCTCTCTTGCTCGACAGACTTAACTTGTTTCTCCCAAGCAACTTTATCCTCTTCATACTTTAGACTAGAATCCTTTAAAGATTGGGATAATCCAGTAAAAGCCTCCTCTACACCTCCCAAGGAGATTGAGGACTTGATGGCTTCATCCTTCTTCAGAATGGTATTAAAACATGTTACCAACTGGAAAAAGAAAATAATTGTAAGTCAGTGCAGGGACATATCATTGAAAAATGAAAGTTTAGATTAGTAATACTTACTGAGGCAATATGCTAAGATGCCAAGGTGGTAACCCTATCCCGAGAAAGACTGTCTTCAATACCTTGGATCTCAGGGATAATCCAAGACTTCACCGAGCTCATGGCAGAGCTCGGAGCAATAAAAGTGGGAACACCACTTCTCGCAGATAAAGGCTGAGAGATAGATTAATCCAATTTGTCGGAGGAACTTTTCTTCAACCTCCTCGTAGGAGCAGGAACATTCTTAACCAAAGATGATGTCTTGGTCGGTGATATAACTATAACCTCGCTGGGAGGATAGATAGCAACAACCTTGCTCGGAGCCACTGGGGGCTTCTCGGCAACCTTTTCGACAGCTACTTGAGGGGGTGCGTCATCTTTTCTTGTCCCTTCCTCTGGAACTTCCTGCTTATTTCTCTTTGCCTCCACATTGGCAGAGTCTAATTTGTTAAAGTATGAGGGAGCTCTTCTTCTCTTCATTCTGTCACTGAGAGGAATATTTGATTCAGGAGAGGAACCTTCAGAAGCTGGTGCTGGTTCTATGTCACTTATTACTGGACGAGCAGTAAAAGATGAAGTGTAACTCTTGTACTGCAACAAGTACGAGGCTGATCTGATATGTTCGTCAGTAACAGTTTGGTACAAACTCCAGATAAGTTTCAAGTGCCTCAAATTGACATCAGTTTCTTTAGGATATTTCTTTTTTGCTATCAACTACAAATAAGTAAAAATTAAAATGTCAATGACGCATTTTATCAAACACAAAGAAAACATAATTTCAAAAATAAAATAAAATAAAAACAACCTATCCCATTGCCATAGGGGGGAAACCTGGGCCCCTGATATACAGCATCTCCATTTAATGGAGCGTGTTGCCAATTTTTTATGACAACCCCATGCTCGAAGTAATCCCTGTTGGCATCGGGGAGATTGATAACTAAAGACCTATTTAAAAACCTAGTTTTTAAATAAAAAGTGCTATCACTAACAACCCATCTATAGCAAAACATAATTTTTGGAATTCCTAAACGGGTTAAATGAATCTGATTTAACCTATGGACTCCATTAGCTATTCTCCAGGTATTGGGAGCTATTTTTGCAGGTACCACGTCAAAATATTGACAGAATTCCAAACACAAGGGGTTTGGAGGAAAAGAAAAGCCACATTCAGCTACAAAGATACTGGGGAACCAATGTCCCTCAGCCAAACGAAAATAGTCAGAAGGCTCAGAAAGATCTTCCAAGATGATCCAGGAAGGAACAGAAAAATCAGAACGAAATTTATCAAGCGACTCAACAAGGTAAACCATGATGAACAAAGGAAATAAAAGAGAAGGAAGAAGATCTTACAGAAAAAAGATGAATCAGGTGACAACGAACAGTGGAAGAAACGAACGCACAAGACAGAGAAGAAGTGAAGAAGTTCTAAGATGCAGATTTGAAAAAAGTAAAAGATGATCGAATTTTCTGAAGCGTTTAAATATTTTACCTCGAGAATGGAGAAAAACAATGATTACCAAGATGGACGATTGCATATCCGGCGGCTAAAAGAAGAAAACGGCACAAAAAACGAAGCGCTTATAGAAATTCAAAATATTTATGAAGTCTGATACTGAGCATTTAAAAAGGAGTTATATACAACGAATGCTTTCCTAAAAACCATACAAACCGAAAAACTAAGCAGCAGAATGTTCCATACTTTTCTTCAACATCAAACTACGAAACATTGGGGGCTTCTGTTGATACCAAATTTATTTTGCTGACGTGGACCAATTATGTGGAGACACGTGTCAATCTACATGGCACTCGTAAACATTTTTGAATAACACATTGACTCCGAGGAACTCAACCTCCCCGACCAACTCAGATGCTCCGAGCAACGAGTGTTCTCCGAGGAACTCTATTGTACCGAGCAACTCATGTATACCGAGCTACTTAGGTGGTTCGAGCTGCATCTCGTACAAAACATTCATATCCGAATAATTAAGAGGATTGAATGGGAATTAAATGCTGATTATTATCATACAGACGCATACGCCTATTGGACAGCTGTGTATTATTCTTTCATTTGTACCGCCTCAAGGCTATAAATACATTGTAACCTCCTCATTAGCGGGGGACTCAGAATTTCTTGGTAAACCCATTATCGAGAATTCTGCAAACAGTTAGTAATAACATAAACAGTGGATGTAGGCCATTCTTTGAAGGCCGAACCACTTTAAAAATCTTTTGTCTTATTTATTTTTATCTGTGATTAAATAATTAGTTTAAATCTAGTTTTTTACGTCAACAAATATATAATTTTGATGGTGGGAATATTGGTGGAGTTAGGTTAGAAATGGGTTTTAGAGATTTGGGTAAATCTCGTAAGGAACAAAAGCTGAACAGGATAGACCGGTTCGATCTGTGGTCCTCAAATCGGTTCATTTATGATGCAGCGGATCTGTTTGTTTTTGGAAGCCATCAGTTCAATTCGCTCTCTTCAACGTAGCAGACCGATTCATTTTTAGAAACCATCGGCTCGATTCGCACATTATAGATTTCTAACTCTTCTTTAACTATTTCCAACTGGGTTTAGTGGTTGAGATTCCTAATATGAAGTGATATTAAATTTTATAATATAAAAAGTGCGACAATGATACTATACGATGGTAGGGAGACATCAGAATGATTATAGAAGTGTATTAGGGAGATTAATACTCCGGTTTCTTCATAATTTTTTTTCCTGGGAGGAGGAATTCAATTAAGATATGGGATACGAACTAGTTGAGAGAAGTCATGTGTCCTGAGTTATATCAAATTTGTGGATTAATCAAATGTGTGATTGATTGTTAAAGCTTAAGTGAGAGATTGGGTAATAAAGTGGACTGGGAATCTATGTGAGGAAGTATTGGCAAGTGTAATGAGAGATATACACAGGTAGTCGGGTTTATTGACATATACTTTTGGATATGAGATGATATGTATAAGTGTGATGTGTACATATATCTTGTGTGTATGATATATTATGTGGAACATACCCCTCTATTGCTATAATGGGAAGTTACGCGATGTAGGTGAATCCCCTGGCTAGTGAATGCAGGGAGAGTATAGTCCCCCAGGTCATAGCGTCCAATATTTATGCAGTGTGGCTTTTATCATAGGTGAGACGTCTTGGGTATGATTCGTCTTGCTTTCAGGTGAGGAACTATGGCCGCTTCCCATACGTTTGTGCTTTGTTTTACCAAGTCGGTGCAAGAGTCCGACGGTTGGTACCCATGATGGTGTGCGTATCCCCTGGAAGATGCTAGCACTTACAGACTACATCCAGTGAGATAATGCTTTGAGGGATAATTAGTATACATATAATGAGTGACATGTATGTGTACTTGATGTGAAATGATAAATCATGTATAATAATGAGAGTAATATTATACACGCTTTAATAATTAATGTATGAATCAATATGCTTATAACTAGTGAAAGTTACTAGTAATGAATTGATATATGATTATTGAGAATGACATTAAAAGCGGTTATGTTGGTACGAATTAGATACACGAGTGTGGGTTAACGCATAATCATAAGGTTGGGTTATCCATAGATGAGTAGGGTAGCTTAACTAGGATTTAAAATGCATACGTTAGGTGCGCACTGTAGTTGAGGGGTGAGTATGAGTCTCAAGAGAGGGCAACACTAACTTAGTTATGGAATTTCGCATTCATAATTATTATGCATTTTAATTCACTTGCTAAAATATTTTTAAAACCAAGCGCTGACCCGTATATATCTTTTTTTTCCTTTGTGATTTAATTTAGGTGTCCCGCCACAAGGCCGAGGATGAGCTCCCATTTCAGACTTTATGGAGCTGCAACATATGTGGAATGTTGCAGGATTTTTGATATAGTCGCATCTCATTTTTATTAATCTAGTTAAGGACTAGCAGTGTTAATCGGGCATGTGTTTCCCAAGTGTTGTACTAATGTATATGGTTTATATTTCATACATTTGTTATATTGTATGGAACTGTTAACCGATAACTTATTCGATTACTCTTGTTGTGCAGTTATTGTTACATGTATACATGTTCCTGTTTTGTAGTTGCTATTAATGGATTTTAATTGCAATATATTATAACTGGAACTTTTTGCATCAACTTTATTTTAATTTGGAAGGGTAGTTGTATTTTTGGTCTTTACGACAGTGATGCTAAGAATGAGCCATTTGAGATTCCTGTTTTATTTTAGTAGAGGGCCGGCCACCAGTTATTTTAATAACCAGGGTGTCTCATGTTCTTTCGCGATTCATTACTATACTGCATTTTGTATATTTCTCACTAAGACTTCGACTCACACCCTCGTCTTTGTTACGACAGGTTGGGTGCAGTTTCATATTTTGAGAGCGTTACACTAGTAAGTACTCTTTTTATTTTATATTAGTAGATCTGTATGCTTCGATTCGGGGGATGTTTCCCATGGTTCCCTCACGTACTGTAATTAAAATTCGAAATCGCCTATTAAACAAGTGAAATGTTAAATAAAATAAAATTGGATTAGCAACATTATATAGGTTGTTTCATTGCACTTCACACCTAATGCTCGGTTTGGACCAAGTTGACTACGGGTAACCCATAAATCCAGGCCGAGGCATTATAAATGGTATCAGAGCTCTAGGTTCAAGGTTCCTTTCGGGAGTGCCATGGTGAGGTTAGACGTGGATCTTTCAATGTCGGCGTTGGTTTGGGCTGGTCACGCTGGTTTAGATGACGATTTAGTTCGTGTCCTCGATGGTGAAGTCAAAGAGGTTAGCACGACGGATGTAGACACTACATTCTAGGACCCCCTAAGTCTCTCCTTAGACTCCTAGCACTTCCCCCTTCCACTGTAAGCCTAGGTCGCAATCTGAGTACCGATCAAAAGACCATCAGGCGCCCTCGGGTCCATTTGACTAAGGTCAACTCTTTTGTCAAAGCGAGAGCTCTTTGAATCTTTGAAAGTCTCTGAATACCCTTTCCAATGGTCCACCCCATGCACGAATCGGCATAACGGTTCTAATGAACAGACTATTTCACTATCGAAAACCAATTCAGAGGCCATTGGGCGCTCCTGGGCCCCGAATTGACTCAATCAACTTCACCGTCAGAGATAAAGCTCTTTGAATCCTCGAAGGTCACTAAAACCCCTTTCAAACGGTCCACCCCGTATACGAAATAGCATAACCATTCGGACGAATGATGAATTTTCCCCTAAAAATCGATTCGAAAGTCATCGGGCGCTTCCGAACTCCGTTTGACCAAATTCAACTCTTCAACTTGAATGAGACTGAATGAATATCTGAAGGGAATTGAATATCCTTTCTAACGATCCACCCCATACTCGATTCTGACCTACGGTATGGACAAACGATCCATTTTGCTCCGAGAGGTCACCGGGTTGTTCCGGGCAACTTTCCAAATTGATAAAAACTCTTTGGAATGTCGAAGTAAATCTCATAACCTTTAAAATGGTCCGCCCCATGCATGATTCTGACTTACCATGCGTACAAACAATCCGTTTGCGTTCGAAGATCTCCCGTCCAAAGGATCGACATGCGCTTTCGAGCCACATTTGACCAAAAATAAACTCCCAGACCAAGGAGAGGTCTAAAGGACTATCAAAGGCCTCTAAAATACTTTCTAACGGTATTCCCCTTGCATGATTTGGATAAACAGTTTGTGCTCTATGACCATTTTTCCAGAGAAGCTTACACGAGATAGCCAATTGCCAGATCGTGGACCATGCCTATCGGCACAATGTCAAGGGTGACCTGCCGATAGGCAACCCCAGGGGTACGCCGATCGGCACCCCCTGACCCTATAAATAAGGGCCATGACCTCATTCCCAAAGACAAAAAAAACCCATCAGCACTAGTGATCTCAACAACATTCTCTCGAAGTCAACGAAGTTCCACATGAGAGATCTCATTCAAGCCTAAATACCCATCCTTTTCACACCCAATTTGGAAAATATCCTTCTCCCTTATCATCATCCATCAACATTCAAATGATTTCATCCAATATTCAAGCTCAAGCTCCAAAAGAAGGTCCAATTCCTTCTCCCTCTCTTTTAAATCTCTTGTTTTGTATAAATTATGTTAGATTCATAATCTAGTTTCATCCTAGTTCATACATATTAATATATACACTTTTATTAGTATATTTCACATACTCTATTTTTCATAAAAAACCCAAAAAATAAATAAAATAGGGTTACACCTGTAAATTCCGAACGGAATTATCCACCACACTTTTTTTCAAAACTAAAAATACATTTTCTACACCCCCCAATAAAATTCGGTTCGAATCTATGGGATAAACCCCACCTATATTCTACATTCGAACTATGTGGACTTTGATGGCTTTATAGGCTACGTAGGCGTCTCGGATTAAAATCCGAAACTCAAGTCCAATTTTCTAATTTTCCAATTTCTCTCATTTTCATAATTTCTCAAATCCCTCATTTTCATCACACATATACATATATTATATGCTTGTTCGCGTTTCATCCCACACATATGATTGTTTTCCAATAATGATCAATATCACGATGAATGATCATATTCTATCTTCTACATTTGTTATTACTTTGGGAATACTCCTACAGATGACCTCACCCTATCTTTTCCATGGTACAGGTCGAACGATTCCAATCTCCATTATTAAACACATGCACACACTTCACAGGGATAAAGGAAAATATTAACATTTACCCATAAGAGATCGAAAGGGCGGGATGGGTGCCTAACACCTTCCCATTCCATAACTTAGCCCTCGGACCTCCGATCTATTGATTTCGCACGCATCAGTTTTCTCCTTGATGCCGCTCTCTTGAGACGGCAACATATTCTTTTGCCTGTTTTTAGAAAAATAGGCTGGTGACTCTATCTCTTTACATTCACCCCACACCGACAATGACCGAAGTCCCCTTTTCGAAGAGAAGTGTGCGAGACCGTGACACAGTTTCTTCCCCCGGGGGATCCTCTTTCTTTCTTTTCCACCTCGGAACGAACGCCGCGCTGACCGGGATGGCCACAGTGGCGACTCTGTTGAGGACTTATTTTAAGAGGGCTAGACTCTATTTACATGGGTGTTTTATTTTCTTGTATATTACCCTATTTGCATGTTCCCCCTTTATTATTCATGTGTACCTCATGCTTATGCTACTATTCACACACTTGTAGAAGATTCTCCATGTACACTTCGCACCAGTGCACCTAGGATTACGTAATCCACGTATTGTACACATCACTTATCCATGCTTGGTATACTTTTGGTACTTGTACTTTGCTCCCTGTTTGGCATGATTAAGAAAGACACTCTCACCATAAGATACTAATAAGAGAATCATGGATGATCTACACGACTTCACCCAAGAGCATTGTTATTTACCCAAATTTTGTCCTATAAATGGGGAGTCACTTCGTGATGGGCGCTGGTCCGGCAGGGTGCAATTAGCCTAAGTGATATTACTCTCACCTTGCATTGGCCAAGTACCTTCGACGTATATCAAACGGTTCCCCCGCATCATACTGCTTGACCAAAGTCATGACGGGAGGTATATCGCATGGAACTCGCTCACGTACGATGAGTATATAGAATTCGCTCTCACACGTACCGTCCCCATGAGGTGTATAGTGAGGCAATTCATGTACACTCAGTTATATCAAATGGCTTGTCCACACGTACCAATTGCCCTTAAAATCAAGACGTATATCGTGGAAGTCACGCCAAAGGGGGGATCTTTTTCCAATTCACCCAACCAACTGCATACCCTCATATAGGTGTTAAGCCTAGGACACACATATTAGATTACCGGTTTTGACCCGAAACTCTGTCAAAATTCTGGGTCGGCCTGCCGCCCAAATTTTGTGCGTATTTTTAAAATGGGACCCTGCCTGTGATCTTACTTACAATTCCAACCATAGCTTTACATATGTTGCAAACCTAATTTTTCCAGGCTCGGGTCCTATCTGGCATTTCATTTTGCATTTAGGATAATTTAATACAAGTGAGAACCTAATAAACATAATAATCATGCTGAGACCCCCTCTAGTCCTTTCCTCTCTCTTTTCCCCAAAAAAGCATCCAAAAACATTTTCCCTCTTTTATAAAAAATACCAACAACATTTTCGTTCTCATCTTTTCCAAAAATGTCAAAAATATATTCCTCCTTTTATAAAAATAAAAAGTTCCCTTTTTTTTTCTCTCCGAAAATAAATTCCAAAATTTTCTTCTCAGGTCGATCACATACCCTTGGCCTGGCTCTCTATTGGCTTCAGTCTTCAGTCAAACCACCCTAAAGTTCTGTCAGTACCTTTACTTCCTCGGAGTTCAAGACTCACCCGCCTTCCATGGAGAATACAGATCAAATACTGAATGTACAGTCGGATTTATTGATGATTCTGGCTCAGCTCACTGCCAAAATTGACAACCTTCAAACCGAAGTTCATGAGATCCAAAGAAATCGGGTCCCTATCCCCGAAGATCCCGAGGTCATTGTACCTCATGCCATGGGTCCGCCTGTACCCGAGCCTATCTGGTTTCCTGAAGAATACCATCATGCTTCACGGGCTCCTCTTGCTAATGGGCCGCCACCAACCCAACTTCTTATGCCAAACCTTGCTCAGATCGGTGCTAATTTACCCGTAACTATTGATCTGAAAGTGGAAGAACTGAACAAGGTCAAGGAAGACCTCAAGATGCTAACTAAGAAATTTGATCAAGTCAGAATCTATGTGAATTGCATGGAATACACCCACATGTCTTCTTATCCTAAAGCCAGGTTACCAAAAAAATTCAAGATGCCCAATATCGAGAAGTTTGGAGGCAGTGGACCCCCGATCGTTCATCTCTGTAGCTATCATCGAGCCATGACTCTCCTAGGGTCTTTTGAATAAATAATGGCTCAAATATTCTAGAAGACTTTGAAGGATAGCGCCCTCCGTTGCTTCCTATCCCTTAAAGAATCTAGAATCCGCAGTTGGGAAGATGTTGCCCGTGAGTTCATGTCTCAATACAAGTACAACAAGGAGCTAGAGGTTACCCATCGTGACTTAGATCTACTTAAATAGAATCTTAGGAAATTAGTCAGCAACTTCATAGCAAGATGGAAAGAAAAGGCATCTACTATGACCAATCGGCCCTCCGAAGAAGAACTTAGTCATTGCGAAAAAGAACTTTCTATACCATGTCTGAGCAACAATGGGAGGATAATATTCCCTTCACTTTTGAGCCCTCCGAGAAACAGGAGTAGAAATCGAAGAAAGTCTTGCCAATACAAAAGTTGAAGCGAAGAAAACCTCTGGACAGTTTTCTTTTAGAAAGTTTGAAAAGCCTACTGGTACCGCAGTCTGTACTATCAATAACATCTCTCAGCCTGCCGCTTCATGGGAACCGAAAAGTTGCCCAAACCTAATTCGAAAAGAATATACTGAGATTCATGCTCCTCTCTCCAAAGTATACCAGGCTCTACTAAATTAAAACCATCAAACCTTGGACCCTCATCCGTTAGCAAATTCGCTTCCAAAGAAATTCAAACCTGATGCCCATTGTAACTATCACCAAACTGCTGGCCATACCACCGACTAATGTTTCCATCTCCGAAACACAATCCAAAGATTGATTTATCTGGGTATCATCACTTCACCAGCTAATCCTAAACCAAACAGTACCCATAATCGACTCCCAAGTCATACAAACGCCATTTTCCTAGAAGAAAACTCAGAACTCAACTCATCTACCCAAATTATACCAAGTAAATCACAAGTCATACCCATATACTCTTATAAACCTCTCCAAACATGCTCATGTTTTCTTTTACACCCTATCAACCTTGCCGATCAAACCTTATCGCTCCTCACCAGAGCCTTCATCACTGTTCGCACCCATTTTGGACATAAAGACATGAAATTATCAGAAGTGCTGAACCAGCTCCTAGAGTTCAGGCTGAAATTGGCCTCCCAGATGACCATTGACTATCAGAGATTTAGTGGGTTATTCTTAAAAGCTTAAAAATGGGATCGAGAATCAGATAACTGGGTAGTTTCAGCTGATGAAGTCAGTCTAGATGACCTGGTCCAGATCATGGCAAATTTGATCCAAAAAACTAGTGATATTTATAGCATATCCGAGCTGTTCGGCGATTTAAAATTATAAGGGAACCTAGTTCCCTTAGTCTTGCATTTCCTTGCTGAATGGGAGGAATTATACGAAGATGCCATAAAAGTTATAGAGTGTATTGACTTTGCCTGGAAATACAATATCATTGCCACCAGATGGGGGGATGATTTCAAAGACTTAGATGAAGAGCCAAATTCAAGAAATACTAGTTTGATAGCCAACCTATGTGGGATGATATCATTCGAGGAGATGCTAGGAGAGATCAACCAGGTACCTGAGCAACCCTATATCGATGAAGAAATAGTATTTCTATTTTCCCCCTCTTTCGTGAACCACATGACTAGGTCGGGGAGACATTACCAAAATCCGAGCTTACAAGCATCAACAAGAGATAAATGGAAAGGTGTTGAGAATCTCCCTATACCAGAAATGGCCCTCGAAGAAAGAAAGTTCCTTGATCAACTGAAGAAAACTCAAGCTAACATCACTCTATGGGGACTTTTCATGTCTTCCCAACTACACTAAAATGCCCTAATCAAGATACATACAGGACCCACAATTCTTCCCTCAACCACACCAGAAAAAACAGTGAACCTAGTTGGATCATTGACCTATACTCGAATGCTCTCCTTTTCTAAAGAGGAAATCCCTAAGAATGGTCCTAACCACAATCATAATAACAATATCTCTATCAAAGTCATAGGGAAAACTATTCCCTTCTCACTCATCGATAATGGATCAACTCTGAATGTGTGCCTACTAAGAACCCTTAATTGTTTGGGACTGAAAATGAGCATCCTTACTCCAACCTTCGCTACCGTGTGTGCCTACGACAACACCCGACGAGAAGTAATGGGATCTATTAAGCTTGCAATAGGGGCTGGACCTATAAATCTTATTGTTGTATTTTCGTGGCTCAACAGCATCAAAGGGGTGTCTTATTCCTTTCATAAAAAATTAAAGTTCTTTCCCAATGGACAAGTTATCACTATCTTAGGAGACAGTGACAACACCAAGAATGCAAGCACCAGTAATCTGGTACTCGAGATACAACACGGGGTGAACGATATGCTGCTATTAGGTTTCTAGGTCGAACCACTCCTACTCCCAAAAGGGGACGACTTCAAAGATAGGGTTTGTCCAGAATATAATCCCATGGAAATGTCAATGTAATCCAAATGTTCAAGAATATGCACTTCATGACCGGACTAGGGCTAGGGTAAGGACAAAAAGGGATAATTGAACCTATTATGTTGAAGGAGAACTTTCCTCCTTGTGGCTTAGGCTATCAACCATCAGAAGAAGAACTCAGATTGATCCGATAACCTCAAATGCAGATAAAGTTAGAATGTGCCAGAACCATCTCAAAAGATTCCCTAAATGATAGATTCATCCGAGAGGGTGAAGATTTCCCCTTATACGACTTCCCTAAACCTTGGTATGACCCTATAGATTAAAGGATGAAACCAGGAATGGAGATCTATTTTCAAGACAACTATCTGGGGGCCGAAAGTTCCCAACACTATATACAACCAATCCCTGAGGAACCATAACTGATATTGGGGATTCTGAGGATTCTTTCAACTTACAGATACTGGGGCTGACACTCTGCATGATCCACTCAGGGACTACATCATCTAATCCATCTTACCTCATCAAATATGCTGATGCACCTCTTCTTAATTGGCATGCTGCACCTGTGCCACCAGCTGATATTCAACCTAATCCTGATGTTTACCCCCTTTCCCCTATAGTTGTTTCCTCTCACGCTGATGTAATCGAGACCTCCTTAAATGAGGTTTTCAATGCCGTTTTTTCTATTAATGAAATAAATAAAGATTTTGAGTATCTTGCTGTGCCTTAATTAATTGTCTTGATTCCAATTAAACTCTTGAAGATGATGACTTTGTAAATGAATAGTTATTAACTGATCTAAATAAGGTTAATAACAAACAACATAGCCGCGTCCAAGTTAATGAAGATGAAACTGTTGTTATTCATCTCGGTTCTAGTAGCCAAATACGTGAAATTAGGATATGGGCTACCCTTGATGATCACGCAACTCAAGGAGTTACTGAAGGAGTTCGTGGATGTATTCACATGGTCCTATGATGATATGCCAAGCATTGATCCTGAGATAGCACAGCATGAGATTCCAACTCTCTCGAAATGTAGACCAGTCAAATAGAAGCTGTAAAAGCTTCGCACCGAATGGTCACTCAAAGTAAATGAAGAAGTAGTCAAGCAACTAAACGTTGATTTAATTTGGGTGATTGAATATCCCACATGTCTAGACAATATCGTACATGTGCTAAAATTTAGAGGAAAGGTCCGTATGTGTGTCGACTACCGAGACTTGAACAAGGTCTCTTCGAAGGATGATTACTCGTACCCAACATCGATATGATTGCGAACAACATAGCCAGTCATTCTCTCAAGTCATTCATTGACGAATTTTCCAAATATAACCAGATCAAGATGCACCATGATTATCAAGAGAAAACCTCATTCATCACCCTTTGGGGAACCTTTTGCTATACTGTCATGCCATTTGGTCTAAAAAATGCAGGGGCTACCTACCAAAGGGCTGCCACAACCATTCTGCATGATCTAATACACAAGGAAGTTGAGGTTTATGTGGATGACATGATTATCAAGTCTAAGACTAGAGAAGGTCATGTTCCCACTCTCCGAAAATTCTTTGAACGATTGCGACAATACCAAATACGACTTAACCCACAGAAATGTGTCTTCGGCGTTACCAAGGGGAAACTCTTGGGATTCATGGTTAGTGAGAAAGGGATAGAAGCATATCCTGCCAAGATAAAAGCCATACTTGAGATACCACCTCCCTGAATGGAGAAAGAAGTCCAAGGATTCCTTGGGAAATTACAGTAATCAGTCGATTCATCAGCCAATTGACTTCCATCTGTGAACCCATCTTCAAACTCCTCCAAAAGGATTCAACCAAGGTTTGGAATGAAGCTTGCCAAGAAGTCTTCGACCGAATTAAGTAATACCTAGACCAACCTTCGGTGCTTATGCCATCACAACCTGGTCTTCCCATACTCATATACCTAATCGTGACCGATACTGCAGTCGGGGCTTTGCTAGCTCAATACCTTGAAGCAACCCGCTAAGAAAAAGCCATATACTATGCCAGTAAAAAGTTGGCTAGTTACGAGGTTAACTACATCGCCTTGGAGAAGGCATGTGTTGCTCTTATCTGGGTTACCTAAAAGTTATGGCATTACATGCTTGCTTTCCCCAATAGACTCGTATCCCCGATGGATCCCATCAAATATCTACTCAAGAAGCCCGCCCTATCCAGCCAAATGGCCGATTGGTTGATGCTTCTAGCCGAGTTTGATATTACCTATGGCACACAAAAATCCATAAAAGGAAGAGCCATCTCTGACTACCTTGCTGACTACCCTATGGAAGAGGCTGATGTCTGAATTTCTAAATTCTCGAATGAGAATACCCTTTGTGCCTCCCACGAAGATCTTCGATGGCAAATGTTCTTTGAAAGTGCTACCAATAAAAAATGATATGGCATTGGGATTCTCCTAATTTCCCCTGATGACTCCCACACTCCTATTGCCATCAAATTGTATTTGCCCTGCATTAATAACATGACTAAATACGAGGCGTGTATGATAGGCCTCAAAGTTACCCTCAAGAAAGGAATTAGATACCTCGATGTATATGGGGATTCAACCCTCATCATCGATCAAGTACTCAGGAAATGGGAAGTCAAGGATGAGAAACTCGTACCCTTTTATGACCACCTTGAAGAACTAGCTTCCCAGTTCCAAGAAATCACCTTCCACTACCAGTCCCGAGCAAAGAATAACCTAGATGATGACCTTGCCACCGTAGCCTCCATAATTGACATGCCTGAAGGAATAACCATAGCTCCCTTCCTTGTCCAAAAACAGGATAAACTAACCCAGTGCTACCACATTATGCTCTACACAAAGAAAGAATCCGAAATAACCGACTACTATTACTATGATATTTGGCGCCTCTTTAGACACGGTAGGTATCCCCAAGGAGCCAATAAGAACGACCGAGAAATTCTTCATAGACTGGACGCCCAGTGCATTGTCTGTGATAAAACACTGTTTAAGAGAAACTTCGATGGAACCCATTTACATTGCATCGCAGGGGCTGACATTGAAGAGATGATGCAGAAAATCCACAGTGGGGAATGCGTACCCCACATGAACGGCCATATGCTCGCCAAAAAGATCATCCGACAGGGATACTACTAGACTACCACGGTATAGGACTGGACAACCTACGTACGAAGAAGTCTCAAATGCCAACAGTTCTCCAACTTACAACATTTACCGCCGCGAGAACTATATAACATGACTTATCCTTGGCCATTTCGACACGAGGCATCGACATCATAGGGAAAATCACATCGAAGGCATCCGATGGGCATGAGTTCATCCTAGTCTCTATTGACTACTTCACTAAATGGGTCGAAGTCGAGTCATACACTGTTCTGAATGCCAAGAAAGTGGCCAAATTCATCAAGAAAAAAATCATCTTCCAATATGGGGTCCCATAGGAGCTGGTGTGAGACAATGGGTTAAATTTTGAGGCAGAGGTTACGAAAGTGGTCGACGAGTATGGAATTCAGAGACATAAATCATCTCCATACCGACCTCAAACCAACGGAGCAGTTGAAGAAGACAATAAGAATCTCAAAGCCATCATCATCAAGATGAATGAGAGTTGTCATGATTGGGCCGATAGAATCCCTTACGCCCCCTGGGGCTACCACACGTTAGTCCGAACCTCTATTGGGGCTTACCTTTACTCTCTAGTCTATGGCATGGAAGTATTCTTACCCGTGGAGCTAGAAATACCCTCAGTGCGCGTCATGCTTAAAAGCAAGGTCAGCGAAGAAGACTGGTACCAAAGCCATATTGATGAGATGACCCTCCTAGATGAAAGGAGATTGAAATCTCTATATCACATGCAAGGGTACCATCGTCGTATAGCGAAACCTTTCAATAAGAGAGTCAAGTACTGCGGTCTCCGAGAGGGGGACTTAGCCCTCAAGGAAATAGTAGAGCCTATTCGGGACCCTAGAGGTAAATTTAAGCCCAATTGGAGTGGCCCATATACTGTGAAGAAGATCTTGTCGGGCAACGCCGCTGTGCTCACCAACCTCAACGGGGAAGAAATGACGCGTCCATTTAACCTGGACCATCTCAAGAAATTCTACCCCTAGTCCAAAATCTCGATGCGCTACGAATCTTCTCATCTCCCTTCTATTCTAAAAAAACTCTCTCCATTTCACCTACCCAGAACTATGTGGGCCTGATACTCTTAAAAAAACATTTAAAAAAAATTTAATTTCAAAATTTTTCAAAACCCTCAGAGGTACGTAGGCAGCTCATTCACTTCACATGAGCCCCGCCCCCTTTTTTTTTTCACAAAATACTATTTACAAGGACACAAGTATTCGATTGAGTCTTAATGTAGTGTTGTCTCAATTATGGACAAAAATATTTGAGTCATAGGATAGTGTTCAAGTGTATCCATCCAAGCCTATGACGTGATATTTGAAGACGTAGCGGTCAAGATTATAAAGCTTCATCAAATGCCGAGTTTAGTTTGCCTCGTTTCTACGTCAATAACATTATTCCAATGCTCCTAAGGTATGAATGCATTTTATATATATGGGAGCTTGGAAATTTATTGGGTGTAATTTATAATTTTTATAAAATTGTTTTAACGACTTTGTTTTACTCATAAAATATTTTTTTAGAACTTTTCATAAAAAGTTTTGAACTTAAAATGAATAGGACATTTTCTGACACGTCGTTCGAACGAACTGGAATGTCGTTCAAACGACATTCCTATGTCTTTCGAACGAACTGGCATCTCGTTTGAACGAGATTGCCAGGTCGTTTGAACGAGACTTCTAACGCGTTTCCTTTTTCCCTTCGGGAAAATCGTTAGTAAAGTCGTTCGAACGAAAAATTCGTTCGACCGACATTGGCGGGAATAGTTTTTGGGCAGTTTTTGCATTTTTCACCATGTTCCCACTACCTTTTCTCCACTACTTTTTGACAGAATTATGTAGTGCGAAAACCAACCTTTTCAAACCAAATTTTTCATATTCCTCCATCTCCTAGAGAGAGTTTTATAGAGTTCAATTTCAAATGAAAAGGTTCAAGTTTTAAGTGTTTGTTTTTCAAGAAAAATCCTTAAACACTTTTGTTTACTTTATCCAAGTTCCTTAATATATATACTTTGCTTGGAGTTTTGGCACCGATTTTATCTCTACCATTGGAAGAGTGTTTGGGTTTACTTCTACATCCCACAAAGAAGAAGTTCGTTTTCTTTGACATACCCACTTGGAGAAAGGCTCCTTGTTCGGGTGGCGGTGACCGAGAAAAGTCCGATCGGTGGATTTCGAGACCGCGGTGGACCTCCGTGGTTATTCTCTAGGCAGAGGTGTGTACAAGAAGGAGCGTCGGGGCTTGAACGGAGTCAAGTTGAGTGTTGTAAGTCTTGCTGTCCTGTACTTGTAAAACCATACTTAGTGCATTTGAGGCTAGGGTTGTCCGAGGCTTTTTCTCGTTGTGGGTTTTTCTTCGTACATCGCGGCGTAGTGGTTATTTGTTTATTTTATTTTTTGCATATTCACATTAGATGAATGCTTAGGTAAAAAGATAAAATTGGTTTAACTCACTACTCATGCTTAAAGTTGGTGCTAAAATCAATTTGGGTAATGTTAAATTAATTTAGTTCAAGTCATTAATTTTATTGGATAAAATTTGGTTTGGCCTAATTTGTAAAATTGAATTAATTAATTGTTAGGAAAATTTCTAGGACTTGGGTTGAGTTAATATGTTTAAGTGAAAATTAATTTGTTGATTAATTTAATGTCATTTCTTGTTTTGTTTTTATTTTAATTTGAAAGAAATTAAAATTTGATTTATGTACTTGCTTAATTTAACCATCTCGCTCCCGCATCTAAAAGAAAATTGAATTTTTGTAAGATTTAAAAATTGGGGGTCCTCACGTTTTCAACAAGTGGTATCAGAGACGGAGCGCTAAGTTATTGCGTTAAGGTCCTTTTAAATATTTTTGGTTAAAAATGGATTTTTCCCCATTTTCGAAATTTCCTATTTTCGATGGTTCTAATTACGCATATTGGAAAGCACGTATGTATTTGGAACTTAGGTCTCTAGATGAGAGGGTTTGGTTGTCAGTCATTAACGGGTGGTCTCCACCTACACATTTAGTAGACAATGAGCGTGTTCCCAAACCTACCGATAGATGGAGTGAGAATGAATTTAAACTTGCAAATTTTAATTTCCGTGGTTTAAATGCCTTGTTTAGCACTGTCACACTAGATGAATTCCGATGCATTATGACGTGTGAAACCGCTAAAGAAGCTCGAGATATTTTACAACTCACTCATGAAGGAACTAGTGTCGTAAAAGCATCTAAACTCCAAATCCTCACCACTCAATTTGAAATCATCAAAATGAATGAAAAAGAAACATTTGATGAATTTTATGCTAGACTTTCCGATATAGTTAATTCATCTTTTAATTTGGGAGATAAAATACCCGACAACCGAGTAGTAAAGAAAATTTTAAGGTCCTTACCCGATAGATTTATTCCTAAAGTGACCGTGTTAAATTCTTTACCCACTTTAGCCTCTACGAAATTAGAAGAGCTCGTAGGTGATTTACAAACCTATGAACTAGACATGTTTTCCTCTAAAACTGAAAAGAAAATAGATAAGGGCTAGCATTGAAAGCCCGAAAGGAGGAAAAATAAGTAGTAGGGAGTGAAAGTGAGAGCGACTCGAAAGATATGGCTATGTTTGCTAGGAAGTTTCGAAAATTCCTTAAATTTAACAAAGATAAATTTAAAAACTATTTTAAGAAATTTGATAATTCTAAGCATGACAAAGCTGAGAAGGTCCCTAAAACTTTTAATGAAAATTTAAATAGGGACGATTCAAGGAGGTGTTTTGGTTGTGAAGGGTATGGCCATAGGTAAAAAGAGTGCCCCACTAAACTAAGGAGAGAGGGTAAGCAACCAATTTCCTACAATGCAACCCTTAGTGATAGTGATAAGGAAGAGGTACCCGATTCCCCCACTAAGCCCAACTTTGTGACTTTTATGGCTAGTTACGTGAGTGATAGTGAGCACTCCTCTATTGATGAAATCTTAACACATGACACTTCCAAGGTCAAAGTTTATGATTACCTTATTTTTGATGGTTGTGAGAGTGAAAAAGAGAGAGAACGTGATGATGAGGTTGATGTGAGTGAACTTCAATTTGCATTTCAAGAATTATATGAAGAATCTATCAAATTAAAAAGAGAAAATTTAAAGTTAGAAGCTAGTTTGAAAGAGCGTGTCGAGGCCATTAATGAGAGTGTTTTAGTGGAATACCTTAGGACACGTGAGAGAGATCTTTGTGAGAAGCTTAAATATGTAGAAGGCGAGAGAGATAGCCTTAAAGGTTTAATGGAATCCTTGAAAAAGGAGCTTCTTGCATTTAAAGAGCGGAATGTTTTATTAGAGTCTAACATTTTAGAATTAGAAAATAAATTAAAAGACTCTATTAAAGTCAAATTTGATTTGGAGTGTCGTTCGGAGAAATTAGATAAAATATTAGGAACGGCCCAAATTAAAAATGACACTTGCGGTTTAGGCTTCGATACTTATAATGAATCAACTCATAAATCCAAAACCAATATTTTAGGAGAATATGAACAATGTTTTAGATCATTTCTTAGGTAAGTCTTTTCGTCGAGTCTTTAGGTGCTCACATTGTGGTAAAAAAGGTCATCTTAAGAAATTTTGTTTTGATCTTAAACGAGGTCCTAGAAACTCCCAACATAAGGCAACCGAGGTAGCCAAGATTCCTACACCCCGAGATAGTCATTCGTCATTAGTTTGGGTTAGGAGATCCGACTTGGTAGCTTTACAAGATAGGATTTTTGATTCTCATTTACTTTCACATACTTCCCCCCTTGCTAAATCTAAAGGTTGAATGTGTCAGTTATTTGCATACTTTAGCTTTTGTGCTTCATGCTATATCATCATGCTAATTGTATGCTTATATATCATTTTCTAGTCATTGCTTTATCACATATCACATGCTAGAATTATGTTGTTTGTTTATCTTTTGTATTATAGTTCTTTCATTTTAGTTTGCATTAAATGAAAAATACAAAAAGATTTTTGTTTATCATTTGTGTTTTACTTTGTTAGTAATTTTGGCTTTAAGAAAAATACAAATGATTTTGTTTGTCTTTTAAGTAAATATTTTAATTTTTTTTTTCAAAAACTCAAACAGATTTTTTTTTGTGTAATTTAGTTTGCTACACTCTATGTGGCATATATTTGTGTTTGAGTCCCTTTTTTTTCGCTGCCATGTGGCTAGAACTTTTGGTTTAGACTGTCAATCCTTAAAATGTTCTTTACCATGCTTATATGGAGTAGTTGGATTTTGTGTTGATATAATGGATTCTATTTTTATATGCCTCAATTAACATATGCACGAGCTCACTTGAAATTATAAATTCCTATGTATATTTGAGCTTTGTGAGGTGTTCTCCTACCAATCTTGTCATCTACGTGTTATGTGACCTAGGAGGACTAGTGCATGTTAAAATTCGTTGCATGAGAGAATTGAGCGATAAAAATAAATGATATATGTGAATGTGCACGGGGAAAGGCTCCGAAAGGAAAAATCGTCCTTTACAAGTAAGCCACCGTTTGCTTAGACCTAATAGAAATACGAGGTCCAAAGTCCTAAAAGAATAATGGCATTAAAAGAAAAATATTTGCCATGGCCTAATTGTTTAGTTTGATATTGTCATTCAAAAATTAATATGCTTAAATTGAGGGAGATTGGATGGTATATCAACGGTTTGCACAATATCCATTTATCCTAGTTGTACTTTCAATGTCATGACTCTATTGGTTTATAGAATCATCAAAATTCTAGGCTTGTATGCATTGTGTATGTTTGTTCATTGGGTTCAATCTGTATTGTCACATGAGGTTATATTCAAATGTGATAAAGTTTGCAATCAAATGAGAACTCCGTGAACATGTTTTAAGTGCTTGGGTCAAAATTTAGTTGTCACTATTTCACACCCCAACACTTTCGTTTCCATATGACACATTTTTGCCATACGAGTGTGAAAAGCTTATTGTATTTTGTGTCATGTGTGGTGTCTATACCTATATATATGTGCGTGTGCGTTAGTGATATTCATTATGTCTACATATATATGGTATTTTTTTTCTTTTCCTTGCTTCCTAATCCATATATGCTTCAAATTTATAATTGGTATCTATCGTGTTGCTTATTGTTGTTGATTTCACATGCTTAGTATCTCATGTATCACATTGATATCATTTTTTTTTCATCTTCGTTGGTATCCGTTATTCTTTGTATGGATTAGTTTCGATTTTGTTTCCCATATTCTTTCATGTTCTTATCACTCTAAGCTTCATCCTGTTTAAATTGGTTTTTATCCTTTGTCTATTCCTGAATAAAAAGGGGGAGAATGATATTGTACTCATATCTTAGTTTGGGAGATTTATCTTAGGGGGAGACGTCTTTCTAAGTAGGTATTTTATTTGATAAAGGGGAGAATTAATTTAGGGTGAGTATTTATTTTTACATGCATTTAATATTATTGATATTCCCTATGTGTTTGATAGTTTGCTTAAGTGTGCAGGAATTCTTCTAAATATGGAAACTTTCCTCATCGGCAAAGATATTGATCCTTGGGTTTTGAGTCAAGCTATGTATTTTTTATTTTGGGTGGCATATTTTTTTAAGTCTGTAGAGCTTGACGTCCCTTTAGGATTTTTGGTTGGTTTTTGTCCCAGAATAGCCAAAGGGGGAAATTTATAAGGACACAAGTCCCCGATTGAGTCTCAATGTAGTGCTGGCTCAATTCCGGACAAAAATATTTGAGTCATAGAATAGTGTTCAAGTATATCCATCCAAGCCTATGACGTGATAGTTGAAGATGTAGCGATCAAGATTATAAAGCTTCATCAAATGCCGAGTTTAGTGTGCCTCGTTTCTACGTCAACAACATTATTCCAATGCTCCTAAGGTATGAATGCATTTTCTATATATAGGAGCTTGGAAATTTATTGGGTGTAATTTATAATTTTTATAAAATTGTTTTAACAACTTTGTTTTAGTCATAAAATATTTTTTAGAACTTTTCATAAAAAGTTTTGAACTTAAAATGAATAGGGCATTTTCTGATAAGTCGTTCGAACGAACTGGAATGTCGTTCAAACGAGATGCCTATGCCGTTCGAATGAACTGGCATCTCGTTTGAACGAGATTGCCAGGTCGTTCGAACGAGACTTCTAATGAGTTTCCTTTTTCCCTTCTGGAACATCGTTAGTAAAGTCGTTCGAATGAAAAATTCGTTCGAACGACATTGGCGGGAACAGTTTTTGGGTATTTTTTTTGCATTTTTCACCATGTTCCCACTACCTTTTCCCCCTACTTTCTGACAAAATTATGTAGTACGGAAACCAACCTTTTCAAACCAAAATTTTCATATTCCTCCATCTCCTAGAGAGAGTTTTATAGAGTTCAATTTCAAATGAAAAGGTTCAAGTTTTAAGTGTTTGTTTTTTAAGAAAAATCCTTAAACACTTTTGTTTACACCCATTTGTTTAGTTTATCAAACTTACTTAATATATATACTTTGCTTGGAGTTTTGACACCAGTTTTATCTCTACCATTGGTAGAGTGTTTGGGTTTACTTCTACATACCACAAAGAAGAAGTTCGTTTGCTTTGACATACCCACTTGGAGAAAGGCTCCTTGTTCGGGTGGCGATGATCGAGAAAAGTCCAATCGGTGGATTCCGAGACCTCCGTGGGTATTTGCTAGGCAGAGTTGTGTACAAGAAGGAGCATAGGGGCTTGGACATAGTCAAGTCGAGTGTTATAAGTCTTACTGTCATGTACTTGTAAAACTATACTTAGGGGATTTGAGGCTAGGGATGTCCGAGGCTTTTTTCCCGTTGTGGGTTTTCCTCGTACATCGCGGCGTAGTGGTTATTTGTTTATTTTATCTTTTGCATATTCACATTAGATGAATGATTAGGAAAAAAGATAAAATTTGTTTAAATCACTACTCATGCTTAAAATTGGTGCTAAATTCAATTTGGGTAATGTTTAATTATTTTAGTTCAAGTCATTAATTTTATTGGATAAAATTTGGTTTGGCCTAATTTGTAAAATTGAATTAATTAATTGTTAGGCAAATTTCTAGGACTTGGGTTGAGTTAAATGTTTAAGTGAAAACTAATTTGTTAATTAATTCAATGCCACTTCTTGTTTTGTTTTTATTTTAATTTGAAAGAAATTAAAATTTGATTTATGTACTTGCTTAATTGAACTATCTCGCTTCCGCATCTAAAAGGAAATTGAATTTTTGTAAGATTTGAAAATTGGGTGTCTTCAAATTTTCAACACTATTATTTTATTACCTCTGAGAATGACAGTTCATTTTAACATATACACGGACAAAATGATTATGTCTTCCTTAGCGATTGGGATAGATACTTCAAAATGCAAAAAGTCATCAAAAGGCACAACTAGATGATTGAAAACTTATTTATTTCATTATCTGAAATTTCCGTACGATTACATCGGCGTAAGGAGTCAAACCACTTTCCTGACCAATAAAACCCAGATAATAACAAGTCCCACTACTCCTGAATATCACCCCAAGTATTCCCACAAAACACAAAACAACACCTTTTACAAGAAGCTTCAAAAAAACCTACCCACACCTACCAGAGGAACCAACACCATCATCACCTGCACCCTAGACTCCCCAAGCCTCCCCTTCATGAATGGAGTATCGCAAATGCTCCATGGAGCGATAATATCAAACTAACTTGGAGCAGACCACAACGCATCCCTCCATGGTGTCAGATATGACAAACTACCTTTGACCCATCTCCACAGCCATCATCCTAGCCGCTACCTTATTCCAAAACCACTCCATGTAGTCCTCAGAGACATGACAGACTCGCCTAGTAGGATGAGAAGGAAGGGTCAACGGACGACAATTTTCCCACAGGGAACCAAGCCGCATGCACATACGTTTTGTCAGGTCCTCCACAAGAAAGAAGTTTGGTGTCCGCGGTGGCACAATTTTCTCCTAACCAAATTGGGATAGTAGCCACCAGGAAAAATAGAAAGAGTTCTGCCTAAGGCCAACCAGTCTTATGCACTGGTACTCTCCAAGATCTAGAATGGGTAGCAGCTCCCCCCACCAAGGCACAGACCAACCTAGGTGTGACAACCCGAATATAATTATGATAAATTATGTTTAAATCATGATTAGCTTATGTGATATGAATAATATGTTATTAGTATTTATAATGTTAAGTCATTATATTTAGTCTAATCCTACCATCATAAAGCATGAAATATCGAATTAGTTACAAATGTGAGATTTTGAAGTTTTCGGTAGGAATGTTCATGTTTAAGTCTAGTTTTGACCTTTATAACGTAATAACTGACTTGAGGTGAAAGCTAGATATTTGTAGATAGGTGATTTAGGGTTGTAACACAGAAAACAATGTGTTAAACGGAGGTTCGAGTAAGAAGTTATACCAAAACTATGAAACAAGGGCAAAACAGTCCAACCATTAAGTAGTATTTTGTTTTATTATGGCAACAAATGTTTTGTTTTCGAAACCAACTTTAAATCTTCTTGGTAATCCAATTCTTATCATATTAGGTTTCCAACACAAAAGACGACACATCATTCTTAGTTTCCTAGAGCAAGATATGACCATTTCTTTACCACATAGCAAATCCGCCTTATAGGATCATCTATGGTTCAGTCATCTTCCAAGAATTTTCATAATTTTTATACATCATAACTTTATATGATATTTCACCCAATTTAATAAAACATATTTAATAATACAAGATTAAAATTTTATAATTTTTAGAGTTCATTTGCTATGTCAAGCAAAACATCAAACATATGGTATGTATATTCACTCTTTTGGGGCAGATTTCATACCCGAATTTAAAATCATCACCCAGGGTTCATTTCTTAGTATTTTTACTTGATTTTCGGATATGATATACATATACGAGTCTATTTTAATATCCAATTAGAATCAATCAATTCCAGTAAGTATACAAAAAGATATGGAAGTTTGAATAAACAAGTTTTCTAAACAAAGAAATTCTAGGGTTTTGTACATTCAATCCATACATATGCACCCAAGCATGAAATATCAATAAAAAATCAAGGATTTCTATCATATAAATCATAAATACAAGAAAAATAACAATATTCATGGGTGGAATTACCTTAGGGGATTTTACGTAATTTTCTATGAATTTTTCTTCAATTCCTCCTCACACTTTCTTCCTAAACTCCCTAATTCTCTTTCTTTAAGCTTCAAATCTCTCATGGTTGAATTTGGATGAATAAGTAGGTAATTATAAGGATTTGAAGTCAGCCAAATCCACCACCCGCTTTAATTTGAATATGTTAGATATCATTACCGAGTCTAGATGGGACTTCATTTATGATGAATGATTTGAATTGAATCATATGATGCTTATGAATTGAGTTATGTTGAAGTTGTTCTTTGAATTGTTAGTATTCTAATGATGATACTAATATTGTAAGAATGATAGGAAGAGAAGAAGAGCCGACTGAGCAAGATCCAGATAAAGGAAAGGGGAAAGCTTGTTAAATTTCCAAGGTGAGTGTACTTATGATTTGTTTCATATACAAATATGAATATAGATCTAAGAGCGGATTTGTTTGAATACTCCGATATTCAGAATTTGTTTGGATATTAAAATATCCAGGATTTGTTTGGGTCTCATGATCCAGGGTTGGTTTGAATACTTCGGTATTCAGGATTTGTTTGGATATTATAATATCCAGGATTTGTTTGGGTCTTATGATCCAGGATTGGAATTGGACAAAGATCCAATGATTTGTTGGAACTTATGTTCCATGATTTGTTATTGCCAATGGGCAGACTTATTATTGCCAACGGTCAGGATTGATTGGATGTAATATCCACGTATTTGATATATAATTGTTATTTCATTTTATGGCAGGATTGGTTGGATTAATATCCAAAAATTTGATATATAACTGTTAATTCATTGTATGGCAGGATTCGTTGGATTTAATATCCACGGATTTGATATATAACTGATAATTCATTATATGGCAGGATTGATTGAATTAATATCCACCAATTTGATATATAACTATTAATTCATTATATGGTAGGATTGGTTGGATTTAATATCCACATATGTGATATATATGACTGTTAATTCATTGTATGGCAGGATTGGTTGGATTAATATCCACAGATTTGATATAGAACTGTTATTTCATTTCAGGGAAGGATTCCCTCACTAAGCTTAATGTTTATGGTTTATATTTTGACATTTTCAGGGTTGTAAGATGCCAACTAGGATGTCATATGATTAGTGATTTGAGAGTTGCACCGTTAGAAAGAGTTGGGGATTAGACATAAGGGTTTGTCATTGTCACACTGAGGTTTTAATACACTCACATATTGTATATATTGAGTTAGCATGGATTGAGTTGATCATAGTTAATCACATTATTGTATTCCTGCTTAATTGCGACTCTGATATTGATTTCGGTATGGAATAAGAATAATATTATGTTCATTGTGCACATTATCTAGGAAAATATTGATAAGTGAATTATATTTTCAATGGGCTCAAGATCATGATCCAATTATTCTAATAAAAAAATGATTAGTATGGATATTGGGTTTGGGGTGTGATAATTAGTGGTATCAGAGCGTCTAGGTTATTAATTCTGGACGTGTGTGGCGATTAGATGGCAGTTGTTGGTTTGATATGATATTTATGAATTGTTTATGTACTAACCAATAATTTAGTATTATAAATTGTTTGTGTTGGTTGTTATAACTCGGTTATTATAGATGGAACCTGGGGCATGGGATAAGCCAGTGGTTTCAAGCCAGGTGGGCGACTCTTTACGATAAAAGGGGCTCATATTACCCCGGATGTGGTGACAGGTACACTTTATGTTACTGATAAAAGTGTTTATATTTTGATTGATCCCGGTTCCACACATTCTTTTGTGTCCTATGCTTTTGCTGTATACCTGAATAGACCATGTACTCGTTTAGATGTGGGGTTGGGTATTTATATGCCTATGGGGGATATGGTTATAGCTGCATATGCTTTTCATGATTGTGTTTTGACTGTGGGGACTAGAGATACAGTTATAGAACTATTTCCATTGGATATTTCTGATTTTGATATAATTCTGGGAATGGATTGGTTATCTAAATATCATGCATCTATAGATTGTTTTTGTAAGGAACTTATTTTTAATATGCCCGGTGAGCCTAAATTTAAATTTGTGGGGGAAAGGAAAATTGTTCCTAGTTGCATCATTTCTGCTATTCAGATGAGGAAATTATTGAGTAAGGGTTGTGAGGGTTTTATTGCATATGTTCTTGACACTAGGAAGGGGGCTTTACAATTAGTCGATGCTCCTATTGTACATGATTTTCCAGAAGTGTTTTCTAGTGAGTTACCGGGGTTACCCCAAGAGAGAGAAGTTGAATTTAGTATTGAATTGGCACCAAGGACAACCCCTATTTCTATGGCACCGTATAGAATGGCACCTGCTGAGTTGAAAGAACTCAAGATTCAGTTGCAGGATTTACTTGATAGGGGGTTCATACAACCTAGTGTATCTCCATGGGGTGCACCAGTTTTATTTGTGAAGAAGAAAGATGGTACCATGCATTTGTGTATTGATTATCGACAACTGAATAAAGCTACAATTAAGAACAAGTACCCTTTACCTCGTATAGATGATTTGTTTGATCAGTTACAGGGTGCTAAAGTGTTTTCAAAAATAGACTTGCGATCGGGCTATCATCAGTTGAGGGTCAAGGAAAGTGATATTTCTAAAACTGCTTTTCGTACTCGGTATGGACATTTTGAATTTTTGGTGATGCCTTTTGGGGTGACTAATGCTCAAGCTGTATTTATGGATCTTACGAACTGGGTACTTCATCCTTTTGTTGATTTATTTGTGATAGTTTTTATTGATGATATTCTGATTTATTCATGTGATATGGTTGAACTTGAAAAGCATCTCATAGCTATTTTGAATCTATTGAAAGATGAGAAGTTGTATGCTAAGTTTAGCAAGTGTGAATTTTGGCTAACACAACTCGTATTTTTAGATCGTGTTATTTCTAGAGATGGTACATGTGTTGATCCTAAAAAGGTAGAGGCTATTGTAAAATGGGAGAGGCCCAATAATGTGACTGAGGTGAGGAGTTTTCTGGGTTTAGCTGGGTATTATAGAAGGTTTATTAAGGGATTTTATTTGATTGCCTTGCCAATGACTAAACTAACCCGGAAAGATGTTAAGTTTGAATGGAATTCTGATTGCAAAAATAGTTTTGATGAATTGAAAAAGAGGTTGGTAACTGCACCTGTTCTTACTATTCCGCATGGTGGAGATGGTTTTGTTATTTATACTGATGCTTCACATCAAGGGTTGGGTTGTGTTTTTATGTAGCATGGTAAGGTTATTGCTTATGCTTCTAGGCAGTTGCGTACACATGAACGTAATTATCCTACACATGATTTGGAACTCCCTGCTATTGTGTTTGATTTGGAATTTTTTTCTGACCATCAAAGCCTTAAGTATTTATTTACTCAGAAGGAGTTGAATTTGAGGCAAAGGCGGCGGATGAAGTCAATTAAAGATTATGATTGTACAATTCATGACCACCCAGGGAAGGCAAATGTAGTTGCAGATGCTCTGAGTAAAAAGGCTTCGGGCAGGCTATCTTGTATTCGATGTGCTAGAGTTTCCAACATCATCGAGTTGATATTGATGAGAGTAGAAGTGAAGCTAGCATATGGGGACATGTTCCTTACTCATGTAAGCGTGATGCCATTATTAGATACCCGTATTCGTGATTTTCAAAGTCAAGATCCTTTTTGTAGGAGGGTAGTGAGACTGGGGTCTATAAATAACTGGAAAGGGTGAGGCGTGACCCACTCCATTGGACGCTGCCTGCAAGGTCTTCAAGGTCTCCTGGTGCAACTTCTGAAGAAAACTTCTCCTTCTGGTAACAATGGAACTCAAACTTCAACTCACTCCCTGCAAGAAGATGAACTTTCACAGAAAAAATAGTAATTTTCTCAAGAGAAACACCTGAAAGTGATGGATGTCAGTGGGGAGTGAAGGAACAAGGCACTCAGCACTAAGAGAATGAGCAGGGAGAGAATACTAGGTAGGTCTGGTGATATTTTAGCAGAGTAACAGTGCAATTTCTATTGAGTTTTTTCTCCTCTTTTGACCTTGCCCAAGGGTCCTATTTATACTTGGGCACTAAGGCTGGGTGGGCACTTTTGGCGCCAAAACTTAGAGGGTTGGTGAGGGACAAAGTCTGCAGTGCACTATTTGTACCTACCCCCTCTGGAAGACGCCACCTGGCGCCGACCAAAGTTCAAAAGCAAATATGTCTTCTAATGGAGATAAAATATCAGATCTGGTAATTATCTTTTGAAACGGTAACTTGTGGTGCAATTTTGCAAATCTTGAGAAAGGAGGCCTTAACGTTCCCTCTCCTCTAAAATTATTATTTTTCTTGAGAGGGACCTTGAGGACCCCTTCTTTTGGAGAAGTCATTTTCTTATAAAGAGTTTATTTCTTGTGAGTAGCCAGCTCTTTGGTTGCTCACTTCACTTATGACCAATTGTGAAGTTTGTGTAGTCTTGAGTGATTTCTGGGTCTTCCTACTAGTATTCTCTCAATCCTATAGTGCCAAGTGGTTGAGCTTGCTCAACATACCTTGTCCCTCAGCCGCCAAGCCAAAACTCCCAGGAGGTCCCAACTAGCCTGCTTGAGCCCTGCTTGCTCAACTAGGCAACCTGTACAAGAAGTCAAAGTGTTAGTACTATTGTTCTTTTAAAGAATGATGTTTCATGATGAGGAGTTTCTCGTGGTAGCTACTCCCTTATCCTGGACGCCCTGGGTGGGTTCCTTCTCGATATGAGCTTCTGCCAGAACCCTTGCAGTGGCACTTCTCAAATAACATTTATGCAGTGACCCTTGCAATGGCGGTGACCCTTACAGTGGCACTTCTCAATCTTGGACTTCTGCGGTGACCCTTGTGAGTCACCTCTCGAATGTTACTGCTACAGTGACCCTTACAGTGGCGCTGACCCTTGCAGTGGCACTTCTCAATCTTGGACTTCTGCGGTGACCCTTGCGAGGCACCTCTCGAATGTCATTGTTGCAGTGACCATTGCAGTGGCGCTGACCCTTGCAATGGCACTTCTCAATCTTTGATTTCTGCGGTGACCCTTGCGAGGCACCTCTCGAATGCATTACTATAGTAACCCTTGAAGTGGCACTGACCCTTGCAATGGCACTTCTCAATCTTGGATTTCTGCAGTGACCCTTGCGAGGCACCTTGTGAATGTCATTGCTGCAGTGACCCTTGCAGTGGCGCTGACCCTTGCAGTGGCGATTCTCAATCTTGGATTTCTGCGGTGACCCTTGCGAGGAACCTCTCGAATGTCATTGCTTCAGTGACCCTTGCGGTGGCGCTGACCCTTACAGTGGCACTTCTCAATCTTGGATTTCTGCGGTGACCCTTGTGAGGCACCTCTCGAATGTCATTGTTGCAGCGACCCTTGCGGTGGCGCTGACCCTTGCAGTGGCACTTCTCAATCTTGGACTTCTGCGGTAACCCTTGCGAGGCACCTCTCGAATGTCATTGTTGCAGTGACATTTGCAGTGGCGCTGGCCCTTGCAGCTGCAGTGACCCTTGCAGCTGCAGTGACCCGTGAAATAGCACTGACCCTTGCAGTGACAGTGACCCTTACAGTGGCGCTGACCCTTGCAGTGGCACTTCTCAATCTTGGACTTCTGCATTGACCCTTGCGAGGCACCTCTCGAATGTTATTTCTGCAGTGACCCTTGCGGCGGCACCTCTCGAATGTCATTTCTGCAGCGACCCTTGCAGTGGTACTTCTTGATCTTGGGCTTCTGTAGTGGCCCTTGCGAGGCACTTCTTTAAATGTCATTTCCGCGGTGACCCTTGCGGTGGCACTTCTCGAATGTCATTTCTAGAGTGACCCTTCGGTGGCCCTTCTCAACTTGGACTTCTACCGGGACCCTGGGTGGAGTTCCTTCTTAATATGAGTTTCTTCCAGGACCCTGGGTGGGTTCCTGCTCAATATGGGTTTCTGCCGGGACCCTGGGGTGGTTCCTCCTCAATATGAGTTTCTGTCGGGACCCTAGGGGTTCCTGCTCAATATGAGTTTCTGCCGGGACCCTGGGTGGGTTCTTGCCCAATATAAGTTTATGCTGGGACCCTGGGTGGGTTCCTTCTCAATATATCCGATAAAAAAATATTTTTACTTAGTTTTTTATTTATAGGTAGACACCCTTCTACATTAGCCCCTCGTGCAAAGTCTTTAGTGTTGGGTAGACTAAAAGGCTTTGTACGCCATAAATTCATTTTTTTTTCAGGGACCCTAGGATTTCTTCATCATTCCCCTTAGGGTCATTAAATGTTATGTCACTTCATCCCAAGTTTTGTAAATGAGGCCACTTATAGTGGACCTCCTTATCTGGGTATAAACTTGGGCGAAGGGGTTACCCGAGGTGAGCCCCTCTCCCCTAGCCTTCTTCTGTTGGACTTTCCTCTTAGGCGGAGGGGTTACTCGCGATGGGTCCCTCGCCCTTGGCCTTCCTCTGTGGCCTTCTGTCTTGGGCGGAGGGTTACTCGCGGTGCGCCCCTCGCTATTGTCCTTCATCTATGTCTTTCATCTTGGGAGGAGGAGTTACTCGCGATGAGACCCTCTCCCTTGGCCTTTTTCTGTGGCCTTCTATCTTGGGCGGAGGGGTTACCCACGGTGAGCCCCTAGCCCTTGGCCTTCTATCTTGGGCGGAGAGATTACTCGCAGTGAGCCCCTCGTCCTTGGCCTTCTTCCATGGCCTTCTATCTTGGGCGGAGGGGTTACTCACGGTGAGCCCCTCGCCCTTGGCCTTCTTCTGTGGCCTTCTATCTTGGGCGGAGGGGTTACTCTCGGTGGGCCCCTCGCCTTTGGCCTTCTTCTGCGGCCTTTCATCTTGGGCGGCGGGGTTACTCGCGATGATCCCCTTTCCCTTGGCCTTCTTCTCTGGCCTTCTATCTTGGGCATAGGGGTTACTTGCGGTGAGCCCCTCGCCCTTGGCCTTCTTATGTGTCCTTCTATCTTGGACGAAGGGGTTACTCGTGGTGGGCCCCTCGCCCTTGGCCTTCTTATGCGGCCTTTCATCTTGGGTGGCGAGGTTACTCGCGGTGAGCCCCTCGCCCTTGGCCTTCTTCTGTGGCCTTCTATCTTAGGCGGAGGGGTTACCCGCGGTCAGCCCCTCGCTCTTGGCCTTCTTCTGTGGCCTTCTATCTGAGGCGGAGGGGTTACTCGCGGTGAGCCCCTCACTCTTGGCCTTCTATCTTGGGCGAGGGGGTTACTCGCGGTGAGCCCCTCACCCTTGGCCTTCTTCTATGGCCTTCTATCTTGGGCGGAGGGGTTACTCGCGGTGATCCCCTTGCCCTTGGCCTTCTTCTGTGGCCTTCTATCTTGGGCAGAGGGGTTACTCGCGGTGGGCCCCTCGCCCTTGGCCTTCTTCTGCGGCCTTTCATCTTGGGCAGCGGGGTTACTCGCGGTGGGCCCCTCACCCTTGGCCTTCTTCTATGGCCTTCTATCTTGGGCGGAGGGGTTACCCGCGGTGAGCCCCTCTCCCTTAGCCTTCTTCTGTGGCCTTCTATCCGAGGCGGAGGGGTTACTCGTGGTGAGCCCCTCGCCCTTCTCCTTCTTCTGTGGCCTTCTATCTTGGGCGGAGAGGTTACTCGCGATGCGCCCCTCGCCCTTGGCCTTCTTCTGCCGCCTTATATCTTGGGCGGAGGGGTTACTCGCAGTGAGACCCTCGCCCTTGGCCTTCTTCTGTGGCCTTCTATCTTGGGCGGAGGGGTTACTCGCGGTGAGCCCCTCGCCCTTGGCCTTCTTCTGTAGCCTTCTATCTTGGGCGGGGGGGGGGGGGGGGGGGGGGTTACTCGGGGTGATCCCCTCGCCCTTGGCCTTTTTCTGTGGCCTTCTATCTTGGGCGGAGGGGTTACTCGCGGTAAGCCCCTCGCCCTGAGTTCTTTTCTGTAGCATCAAGTTTGGGAAGAGAGGACACTCAAGGTGGATCCCCTCGCCCTAGGCTATTTTCTGTCAAACTTGCAATCTTGGGAAGGTGGAGCCACTATAAGTGGAACCCCACACTCCAAGTTATTTTACTATTTGTTCACTTGCTTGAGGACTTCTCAATATTAGCCCCCTCGTGCATAAGTGTCTTGTAACGTTAAGAGACTTGTGCACGAAACTGTTGTACCTTTTATTTATACTTGGCAGTTGCTCAAGACTGTGAGCACTCTGGTGCCCTTGGAGCCTTAGGTGCTAAACTGTCGCACCTTATATTTATACTTGACGCTTGCTCAAGACTGTGAGCGCTCCGGTGCCTTTAGAGCCTTAGGTTCTCAACTGGCGTACCTTATATTTATACTTTACGCTTGCTCAAGACTGTGAGCGCTTCGGTGCCCTTAGAGCTTTAGGTGCTCAACTGGCGCACCTTATATTTATACTTGGCACTTGCTCAAGACTGTGAGCGCTCCGGTGCCCTTGGAGCCTTAGGTGCTCATCTGGAGCACCTTACGTTTGTACGTGGTATTTGCTCAAGACTGTGATCACTCCGATGCCCTTGGAGCCTTAGGTGCTCAACTGGCGCACCTTGACTGTGAGCGCTCCGGTTCCCTTGGAGCCTTACGTTTATACTTGGCATTTTCTCAATACTGTGAGCCTCCGATGCACTTGGAGCCTTAGGTGCTCATCTGGAGCACCTTATGTTTATACTTGGCACTTGCTCAAGACTGTGAGCGCTCCGGTATCCTTAGAGGCTTAGGTGCTAAACAGTCGCACCTTATATTTATACTTGGCCTTTGCTCAAGACTATGAGCGCTCCGGCGCCCTTGGAGCTTTAGGTGATAAACTGTCGCACATATACTTATACTTGGCAATTGCTCAATATTGTGAGCACTCCGATGCCCTTGGAGCCTTAGGTACTAAACTGTCATACCTTATATTTATATTTATATTTGGCACTTGCTCAAGATTGTGAGCGCTTCGATGCCCTTGGAGCCTAAGGTGATCATCCGGAGCACCTTATATTTATATTTGGCCCTTACTCAAGACTGTGAGCACTCCGGTGCCCTTGGAGTCTTAGGCTTTCGTACCTTATATTTATACTTGGCAGTTGCTCAAGACTGTGAGCGCTCCAGTGCCCTTGGAGCCATAGGTGCTAAACTGTCACACCTTATATTTATACTTGGCAGTTGCTCAAGACTGTGAGCACTCCAGTGCCCTTGGATCCTTAGGTGCTAAACTGTCGCACCTTATATTTATACTTGGTAGTTTCTCAAGACTGTGAGCGCTCCTATGCCCTTAGAGCCTTAGGTACTAAACTGTTGTACCTTATATGTATAATTGCACTTGCTCAATACTTTGAGTTACTCTTTTTTATGTGAGAACCTCAAGATTGAACTTCCCATTTCTAACTGTGGGGTATTTGCATATGAGTGAGCAAGTTAAAATTTTGAAGTTGCCCCTCTAACTGCAGTGTACTTGCATATAGCTGAGCAAGTTTAAAATTTTGAAGCTACCCCTTTAACGGGGTACTTGCATATAACTGAGCAAGTTGAAATTTTGGAAGTGGCCCCTCTGGCTGCGGGGTACTTGCATATAATTGAGCAAGTTAAATTTTTTGAAGCTATCCCTCTAACTACGGGGTACTTGCATATGAGATGAGCAAATTAAAATTTTGAAGTTGCCCCTCTAACTGCGGGGTACTTGCATATAGCTGGGCAAGTTTAAAATTTTGAAGCTGCCCCTTTAACTGTGGGGTACTTGCATATAACTGAGCAAGTTGAAATTTGGAAGTGGCCCCTCTGGCTGCGGGGTACTTGCATATAATTGAGCAAGTTAAAAAAATTTGAAGCTACCCCTCTAACTGCGGGGTACTTGCATATGAGTTGAGGTAGTTAAAAATTTTAGCGCAGGCTCATGTGCCCGTGGGGTACTTTTTAGTGCACCCCCGTGTGATTATGGGGTATTTCGTTATGCGCATTCATTTCTTAGGGAGTAGCTAGGATATGGGGTTAGTCCTTCTCTTTCCCACAAACTTTGAATAAAATTTCGCATATATCCTAAGTAAAGAAATAATTATTTCTTTATACTGGAAATTTCCCTTCGTCTGCAAGGGTGCTTGTTCCAAACTTTTCTTAGGAACCTTTTTTGTCTTATAAAAATAACAAGTTTAGAGAGGGGGGTAAACCTGCTTCTCCCTATTTTCTGAAAACTGGTCAAGTACATTTTCCTTGAGAACAGAGGTTAAGACTTGTTCTCTAGGCTCTAAATCTACATTGAATAATAAAGAAACGTAGTGATTTTTTTTATTATTATTACTAGGAGGATAACCTCCATGCTGGTCCTGTCGGGTCTTAGGGACTTTACTCACTATACTTTTACTTTTGGGTTGGATATCCCCCCAAGTATGATGAGGAAAGTTCCTTATATCATGGGCCCTCTTCTAATCTAGCAGAGGTTCTGCCCTTCTTTTAAGAAACGAACGCATAAATCTAGTGTACCCACCGCACAATGTAGGTAAATGAGTCATGCACAAAATTTATGGTGCCAAAAATAATGGGTATTACTTTTCTTCATTGCAGTTAGAGTTTATATTTCTTACAAGAAGTGTACTCACAAAACTAGTGCAGGCTATTCAATGTTTTTAAGAAAATGAAACTGGGCAGGAGTTAGTCATAGTACCTTCTCAGTTGTAGTGGTGAAGACGTCTGTTGACGACGGGTTGAATTTTGGGGCGAGGGCCTCTATAGGTCCCTCGCCACTGCCTGTAATGGTGGCGGTTCCTCACTCAGAAGTCCCACTCTTGGAACTGAATTTATTAGGGGTCCCTCATACCCACATGCCATTGAGGAGGGTTCCTCTCTTATGGGTTCCTCGTCTAGGGTGCATGCCTCTAAGGGTTCCTCGCAAGGGCTATTACCAATTGGATGTTCCTCGTGACCTTGGGTATGTCAGTGATGACGCCTGCTAGCGAGAGACCCTCATTGTCTTCAGCTTCCTTTTACCTGGCGTCGGGTCTCGTGAATCTCTTGTCAGAAATAGTAAGGCCACAGGTTACAACCGTGGGTTCCGTCGCCAACGAGAGTGTGTCCGTAGGTTTCTGTCTCAATGGTTCCTCGACCATCCAAAGTGAATCTCCGTCGGTGACCTTCAGTTTTCCATGTGGCAGTGGCGCAACCAAGGGCCTCCCTCGAGACCCATCTCATATTATGGGTTCCTCGCCGACGGCATCTTCCATTCAAAATTTGGGCTTTATCACAAATAAGGGTTCCTCGCCTATCATTGTTCCCTTGGGGAGCGCGCCACCAACAATTGGTGTCTCGTGACCCTCTTTATTATTGGGTTCCTCGTCGATGACCAGTGCTTGTAAGGTTTCCTCTACACCCGCCGTTTCTTTAGGCTTCGTGACTTGCGAGGGTTCCTCGTTGTTGCCATTTTCGTTTTTGGGTTCCTCGCCAAATACTCTTTTGATTAGAGGGTCTCACCAAAAAAAAAAACTCCCCTTGATGGAGGATTTTACCCAGGGTTCCTCGAGTGTTGAATTTGAACCCGAGGGTCCCTCGCCGATTGTTGTTTCCACTAATCAATCACAAATTAATGAGGGTTCCTCGCGAGCGAGTTCCTCGAGTGCTGCTGTTATGGGGTACGTGCTGCCAGCCGCGGTTACCTCACGACCATATTTACTGGCGAGTTCTTCTTCCGCTACAGGCTCTACACGTAATTTTCTATGTTAGAGATTTGTATTCTTTGGGTTCCTGCCAAAAAGAAACCTTTTATGAGGGTTCCTCACACATCAACTTTTCGTTCGAGAGTGTCTCGACCTCAACTATGTTGGAAGGGGGTGTCTCGACGTCTGCTAATGTTGGTGTTGGTTCCTCGCGCTTTGCGCTAAACATGGGGGTTCCTCGCGTCACACAACTAAGGGTTCCTCGCCGAATCAGCTATCGGCGGCTGGGGGTGACTCGACCCCGTGCGGTGTTGACAGTTCCTTGACTGGTCATGTTGCGTTTGGGGAAATGCATAATTTGCAATTTGTTTCAGGTGGGGGTGTCTTGACCTCATGTCGCGTCGAGGGTTCCTCAGGCATCGACTTCATCTCTAAGGATGTCTCGCCGACTGCCAACGCTACCAGGAGTTCCTCGTATTGACCTCATATCCTAGGGTGTCTCGCCAACTGTTGGCGTGTGGGGAATATGCTTCTGCTGCCATGGACACTTTATTGACGATGAGAGGTACCCAGGGCTCCTCGCCCCTGGGTTCTTAGTGATTTTTTGTTTCTACAGGGGTCTCCACTTCCACTCCCTTCTTGGCGGCGGGGGGTGTGTCGCCAACTGTTGGTACTATGGGGGTGTGCTGCTGGCCAAGGGTTCCTCGCGACCCCCTTTCCAGTGAGTTCATCGTGACCCCCTCGCCAGTTAGAGGTTTTCCATCTTTTGGGATTTCCACTATGGGACCCACTGCCGAGGGTCCCTTGTCGTTAGTTGCTGCTGCCATGGGTTCTTTTCTTAAGGGTTCCTCATTTCTATCATTGAGCGATAGGAGTTCCTCGACCATACCGAATTCATCGCCAAACACTTAGGGTTCCTAGGGTTCTTCCAGTGAACTTGACGATTGTCAGAACTTGCTCCAGCACCGTCCTTCACGGCTGAGCTGCTTCTGCCAGAATCGCTACCGGAACGGCTGCCCCTCCAGAGGGGGCTGTTGCTGGTGTTACACAATCTTGACCCAAACATGCCAAGTCTCAAAAAACATACTCAAATGCCTCTGCCACCGGAGCTGCTACCTGTGAGCTGGCCTGCCCTCTCGGAGGAGAAGGTATTTTTGCTCCGGCCACCACCACATCCACCAGAGTGGCCTAGTCTCGTTGGGCTCCCTTCCCAGATGAAATGTCCTCAAACACCAGCTGCTTAGAAACATTAAAACCTTCTTTGTCCATGGAAGTGAGGATACCTCTCCAGCAGAGTCGCCAAATGTAGGAGGGTAGTGAGACTGGGGTCTATGAATAACTGGAGAGGGTGAGGCATGCCCCACTCCAATGGACGCTGCCTGTAAGGTCTTCAAGGTCTCCTGGTGCAACTTCTGAAGAAAACTTCTCATTCTGGTAATAATGGAACTCAAACTTCAACTCACTCCCTGCAAGAAGATGAACTTTCACAGCAAAAATAGTAATTTTCTCAAGGGAAACACCTGAAAGTGATGACTGTCAGTGGGGAGTGAAGGAACAAGGCACTCAGCACTAAGAGAATGAGCAGGGAGAGAATGCTAGGTAGGTCTGGTGATATTTTAGCAGATTAACAGTGCAATTTCTATTGAGTTTTTTCTCCTCTTATGACCTTGCCCAAGGGTCCTATTTATACTTGGGCACTAAGGATGGGTTGGCACTTTTGGCGCCAAAACTTAGAGGGTTGGTGAGGGACAAAGTCTGTAGTATACTATTTGTCCCTACCTGCAGGCAGCTCTGCCTGTCCCCTCTGGAAGACGCCACCTGGCGCCGACCAAAGTTCAAAAGAAAATATGTCTTTTAATGGAGATAAAATATCAGATCTGGTAATTATCTTTTGAAACGGTAACTTGTGGTGAAATTTTGCAAATCTTGAGAAAGGAGGCCTTAAGGTCCCCTCTCCTCTAAAATTGTTGTTTTTCTTGAGAGGGACCTTGAGGACCCCTTCTTCTCGAGAAGTCATTTTCTTATAAAGAGTTTATTTCTTATGAGTAGCCAGCTCTTTGGCTGCTCACTTCACTTATAACCAATTGTGAAGTGTGTGTAGTCTTGAGTGACTTCTGGGTCTTCCTACTAGTATTCTCTCAATCCTATAGTGCTAAGTGGTTGAGCTTGCTCAACATATCTTGTCCCTCAGCCGCCAAACCAAAACTCCCAGGAGGTCCCCACTAGCCTGCTTGAGCCTTGCGTGCTCAACTAGGCAACCTGTACAAGAAGTCAAAGTGTTAGTACTGTTGTTTTTTTAAAGAATGACATTTGATGACGAGGAGTTTCTCGTGGTAGCTACTCCCTCATCCTGGCCGCCCTGGGTGGGTTCCTTCTCGATATGAGCTTCTGCCGGAACCCTTGCAGTGGCACTTCTCAGATGACATTTATGCAGTGACCCTTGCAGTGGCGGCGACCCTTGCCGTGGCACATCTCAATCTTGGACTTCTGCGATGACCCTTGCGAGGCACCTCTCGAATGTCACTGCTATAGTGACCCTTGCAGTGGCGCTGACCCTTTCGGTGTAACTTCTCAATCTTGGACTTCTGCAGTGACCCTTGCGAGGCACCTCTCGAATGTTGTTGTTGCAGTGACCCTTGTAGTGGCACTGACCCTTGCAATGGCACTTCTCAATCTTGGATTTCTGCGGTGACCCTTGCGAGGCACCTCTCGAATGTTATTGATATAGTGACCCTTGTAGTGGCGCTGGCCCTTGCAGTGGCACTTCTCAATCTTGGATTTCTGCGGTGACCCTTGCGAGGCACCTTGTGAATGTTATTGCTGCAGTGACCCTTGCAGTGGCGCTGACCCTTGCCGTGGCACTTCTCAATCTTGGATTTCTGCGGTGACCCTTGCGAGGCACCTCTCGAATGCCATTGCTGCAGTGACCCTTGCGGTGGCGCTGACCCTTGCAGTGACACTTCTCAATCTTGGATTTCTGTGGTGACCCTTGCGAGGCACCTCTCGAATGTCATTGCTGCAGTGACCCTTGCGGTGGCGCTGACCCTTATAGTGGCACTTCTCAATCTTGGACTTTTGTGGTGACCCTTGCGAGGCACCTATCGAATGTCATTGCTGCAGTGACACTTGAAGTGGCTATGGCCCTTGCTGTGGCGCTGACCCTTGCAGTGGCGCTGACCCTTGCAGCTGTAGTGACCCTTACAGTGGTGCTGACCCTTGCAGTGGCGCTGACCCTTGCAGTGGCACTTCTCAATCTTGGACTTCTATGGTGACCCTTGCGAGGCACCTCTCGAATGTCATTTCTGCAGTGACCCTTGCGACGGCACCTCTCGAATGTCATTTCTGTAGCGACCCTTGCAGTGGCACTTCTCGATCTTGGGCTTCTATAGTGGCCCTTGCGGGGCACTTCTTCAAATGTCATTTCCGCGGTGACCCTTGCAGTGGCACTTCTCGAATGTCATTTCTGCAGTGACCCTTGCGGTGGCCCTTCTCAACTTGGACTTCTACCGGGACCCTGGGTGGAGTTCCTTCTTAATATGAGTTTCTGCCAGGACCGTGGGTGGGTTTCTGCTCAATATGGGTTTCTGCCGGGACCCTGGGGTGGTTCCTCCTCAATATGAGTTTCTGCCGGGACCCTGGGGGTTCCAGCTCAATATGAGTTTCTGCCGGGAGCCTGGGTGGGTTCCTGCGCAATATAAGTTTCTGCTAGGACCCTGGGTGGGTTCCTTCTCAATATATCCGATAAAAAATATTTTTACTTAGTTTTTTATTTGTAGGTAGACACCCTTCTACGCTTTTCTTGAGAAGAAACGACAAGATGTTCGAGATGGTAAGTCTAAAGATTTTTATATTATGAATGATTGCACTTGATTGTATAAACAACGGTTATGTGTGCCTGATGTGAGTGGATTGAAAGAGGAAATTTTGGATGAGGCTCATAATTCTATTTATGCTATGCATCCTGGTAGTACTAAAATGTACATGGATTTGAAGGAGCATTATTGGTGGAATAATATGAAGAAGGAAATAGTTGATTTCGTTGCTAGGTGCCTTATATGTCAGCAAGTGAAAGTGGAGCATCAGAAACCTACTGGTCTGCTTCAACCATTGCCAATACCGGAATGGAAATGGGATCATGTAACGATGGATTTTGTGGTTGGGCTTCCTCGATCTCAGAAGGGGTCCGAATCGATTTAGGTAGTGGTGGACAGATTGACCAAGTCCGCTCATTTTCTAGCAGTTAAGACTACGCATACAGTTGATAGGTATGATAGATTGTATGTTAATGAGATTATTCGATTGCATGGAGCACCAGTATCTATTCTTTCAGATAGGGACCCTACTTCTACATCCAGATTTTGGGACAGATTGTAGTATGCTATGGGTACTAACTTAAAGTTTAGTAAAACTTTTTATCCTCAGACAGATGGGCAGTCTAAAAGGACAATACAAATTTTGGAAGATATGCTTAGAGCTTGTGTGCTTGATTTTAAAGGAAATTGGGATGACTATTTGCCTTTGATAGAATTTGCATATAATAATAGTTTTCAATCTACTATTGGTATGGTGCCATATGAAGCGTTGTATGGTAGACGGTGTCGTACACCCGTATATTGGGGTGAAGTTGGTGAAAGGAAGATAGAGGGTCCAGAGTTGATTGAAGTCACCATTGAAAAAGTGAAGATTATTCAAGATAAAATGAGAATAACTCAAAGAAGACAGAAAAGTTATGCGGATAAGCGATGGAAAGATTTAGAATTTCAGAAAGGGGATTACTTGTTTCTTCGGATATCTCCATGGAAAGGAGTTATGAGATTTGAAAAGAAAGGTAAATTAAGTCCACACTACATTGGAACTTATGAAATTATTGAGAAAGTCGGGATAGTTGCCTACAAGTTAGCGTTACCACAGGAGTTATCTCGATTACATGATTTTTTCCATGTTTTTATGTTGAGGAAGTAGTATCGGATCCTTCACATGTATTGGTGGAGCAACCTATTGCGTTAAAGGAAGATTTGAGCTATGTGGAACAACCACTTGCAATCGTCGATAGGAAAGAACAAATATTGAGATCAAAAGTGATCCCACTTGTGAAAGTTTTGTGCAGAAGGAATTCCATGGAATAACCTACATGGGAGAGTGAGGGTAGCATGAAGATATGTTATCCATAATTGTTTGATGCAGAAAACCAAGGTATGTCAATTTCGGGGACGAAATTTCCTAACAGGGGGAATAGTGGCAACCCGAATATAATTATGATAAATTATGTTTAAATCATGATTAGCTTATGTGATATGAATTATATGTTATTAGTATGTATAATGTTAAGTCATTATATTTAGTCTAATCCTACCATCTTAAAGCATGAAATATCGAATTAGTTACAAATGTGAGATTTTGAAGTTTTCGGTAGGAATGTTCATGTTTAAGGCTAGTTTTGACCTTTATAACGTAATAACTGACTTGAGGTGAAAGCTAGATATTTGTAGACAGGTGAGTTAGGGTTGTAACACAGAAAACGGTGTGTTAAACAGAGGTTCGAGTAAGAAGTTATACCAAAACTATGAAACAAGGGCAAAATAGTCCATCCATTAAGTAGTATTTTGTCTTATTATGGCAACAAATGTTTTGTTTTCATTGGTCGGGAAGGGTGGTGGATTTGGCCGACTTAAAAACCTTATAATTACCTACTTATTCATCCAAATTCATCCACGAGATATTTGAAGCTTAAAGAAAGAAAATTAGGGAGTTTAGGAAGAAAGTGTGAGGAGGAATTGAAGAAAAATTCATAGAAAATTACGTAAAATACCCTAAGGTAATTCCACCCATGAATCTTGTTATTTTTCTTGTATTTATGATTTATATGATATAAATCCTTGATTGTTTATTGATCTTTCTTGCTTGGGTGCATATGTATGGATATTTGCAAGTTTAAGTTAAGTTGAATGTACAAAACCCTAGAATTGCTTTGTTTAGAAACCTTGTTTATTCAAACTTCCATACCTTTTTTTTTATATTTACTGGAATTGATTGATTCCAATTGGATATTAAAATAGACTCATATATGTATATCATATCCGAAAATCAAGTAAAAATACCAAGAAATGAACCTTGGGTGATGATTTGAAGTTCGGATATGAAATCTACCCCAAAAGAGTGAATATACATACCATATGTTTGATGTTTTACTTGACATAGAAAATGAACTCTAAAAACTATGAAATTTTAATTTGTATTATTAAATATGTTTTCTGAATTTGGGTGAAATATCATAGAAATTTATGATGTATAAAAATTATGAAAATTCTTGGAAGATGAGTGAACCATAGATGAGCCTATAGGGCGGATTTGTATGTGGTAAAGAAATGGCCATACTTGCTCTAGGAAACTCAGAATGATGTGTCGTCTTTTGTGTTAGAAACATAATATGATAAGTATTGGATTACCAAGAAGATTTAAAGTTGGTTTGGGCTGTAATTTGAATATGTTAGATATCATTACCGAGTCTAGATGGAACTTCATTTATGATGAATGATTTGAATTGAATCATATGATGCTTATGAATTGAGTTATGTTGAAGTTGTTCTTTGAATTGTTAGTATTCTAATGATGATACTAATATTGTAAGAATGATAGTAAGGTAATAAGAACCGACTGAACAAGATATAGATAAAGGAAAGGGGAAAGCTTGTTAAATTTCCAAGGTGAGTGTACTTATGATTTGCTTCATATATAAATATGAATGTAGCTCTAAGAGCGGATTTGTTTGAATACTTCGGTATTAAGTATTTATTTGGATATTAAAATATCCAAGATTTGTTTGGGTCCCCCGTAATTTTATTGATTTTTATTTAAGGGAATAATTGAATTAAATGAGAATTAATTGGGAATTAATTCGGATGTAAATACTAGCGAGACGTGTGTTGGTATTTGAGTATGATGTTAAAATTGAATATTCCTGAGTATATATGGTAATATATGAGTATTGAAAATATAAAATTATCGCAAGGCAGAAATACGACAATTTGGGAAATTTAGTTGGGACGCGCGTGTCGGTCGCATCAAGAATGAATTTATTTAAATTAAAAATTAAATCATATTTTTATCAACCGAATGTTTGTTTTGAGTGCGCCAATGTGTCCAGAAGGGTCGAAATAGTCAGAAAACACTAGCCGAGGGTTTAGGTTGGGTCCCGGGGCACTTTTAGGCCAAACCGGCAATCTAGAAGGGTATTTTGGTAATTTTAAAAATTGAGGAATTAAAACCCACGAATTTTAGAGTTTATTTTTATACTTTTAAAGAGGCCACTAAGGCCATTACCAACAAAAGGCAAGAGAGTGGGCTACGGGTGTTTTGAGAGGAGTTAGAGAGAAGTTAAAAGAGGTTCCACCAAACCATCTCCCATCACCAGAAATTTGAAAGGATTTGTGACCGAAAAGAAGAGAGAGAGCCAACCTTGATCATCAACAATGAACCAGAACTTCGAATTTAAGGCAAGTGATTTGATGTCATTAATTACAATGAATATTTCCTCCATCTTTAGTGTAGAAACCATATATGCCTTGAAAGTTTTGGTGAAAACCCAATGGGATTGTTGTAGGAACTCTTAATCTTGGTTAGGAACTGCATGTAGAATGATTATGGACGAAATTGGTATCCAAAAAACTTAACTTTGATGATTTAAAAAACGGATTAACGATGAGTATTTAGGTACAATGAAATTCTGGGTCCATGTTCATAGGGTTTGGGGTAAAATTTGGGGATTTATGATTTTGACATGTTGATTAGTAAGATTTGACCGCAAAAATATGTTAAGGAATGACCTAGGGTGACTTAAAATAGTTTACAAACATTAAAACGTAATTTGTATGATTTTAGAATGGAATTAGAGAAGAGAAAAATGAAGAAAACTAGTTGGGAAAATTTCTGGGCGTTTTCTGCCATCTCGTTAGAAGACCTGCCTAGTTCGTTCGAACGACCCCGTTCGAATGAGCTTCTAACAAGATGACAGTATCCCTTCTAACGAGTTCGTTCGAAGACTTTGTTCGAACGACCCTCGTTCGAACATCCTCGTTCGAATGAGATTTCTAACGAGTTGACATAATGGCCTTTTTAGGCCTGATTTTATTTCGAACATCCAGTAGACTTATTTAATTGAGTGTTAACCTTCCCTTGTTGACTAGTGGGTATAGTTGTGAGATTGGAATACGTTGGGGATTTAAAGTTAGAATTTTGTAATAAATCAGATGACATCTATGGGTTAGAAAATAAGTACTCGAATTTGCGACGTGAGAAGAGTTAATTAACAAACGATGTATATTATTCGGGGACTTATATGTGTATTACATTAATGACGGTATAAGAATGAAAAATATACCTCTATTAATATTATAAGATATCTAAGATGTGTGAATGCTTAGTATATGTGGTTATCTGTGTATAACATACCTACCATATTTGCTATCACGGGAGGTCGGCGTTCGATCAGGGCCATCTAATCTTTGTGTGCCTACGGGGGGATTTAGATTGGTACCTTGAGGACATAGGTCAGAGAATGACTTATTGAGGAGTTAATAAGTCTGTTGATCATGGGAGCGTAGGTATGTGCATGACCCATGTGATGTGAACTACGTTCGCCTCCATTGTGTCTGATTGTTACTTATCAAAACGGTTCCTGAGAGATTCGGAATACACTATCCTTATGTACGTGATGTACCAGGATTTGATAGCAGAGTATGTGTGCACCGCAGCTTAGTCTAGGGGTGCCATTATTGTATATTTATGATGAGAATGATATACTGAAATACTGAAATGAACTGTTCATATAGGTACAAATGTGAATTTATGTAACATCTTTGTAGAGTTAAAAATGGAAAAACTCTTAGTAATTATTGCAACTAATCCTGAGGAATGAAGGTAAAACTCTATGTTTATATTAAAATGTCGGGAATTAAACTACGAATATTATAGTAAACTCAGATATTGTATTAGAGTAGTTAGTTAGTGGAATAACTAGAATGGGTACGGGTACGTAGGAGTGCACACTTAGTTGAGGGGTGAGAAACTCATGTGAGTGCACGCACTATCGTGTATTTTATATTCACTGTTTAATGATATTAAACACTTGCTGTATTTTAAACTGTTTTCACAATCGGGCTCTGACCCGTTTGCTTTCAAATCTATTTTCTTGTAAAACCTTTGAGGTGCCTAGCCTCAGGGACACCAAGCGTAGGAGTTCCATTCCGGTGACGTGCTGTAGCTGCTGCGGAAGTTACAGGATCTCGATAGTAGACGCCTCCACTTTCTATCTTGACTCTATTTCAGATTTACTCATCTGTAGGGCATGTCGCCCCTTTTCTTTTAGAGACATCTTACTTACTCAGTTTTTTTTAGATTTTGGGTTGTAATTAATTAGTGATTCAGACTTCGTATTTGGTTGTATTCAGTATTTGGATTATTTAGAGGAGTGTTCCTCCATATTTATTGTTATTCCATTATATTCTATTGTCACTGTGTTGTGGTTGTGGTATTAGCATTTCATAATTTAAATGGATTGTATTTTAATCAGACGTAATCAAAATTGACAACTCACTTTTTAAATATTAGGTGGCTAGAAATTGTTAAAACGTTTTTCGACAGTGATGCTATGAACTGAACCAACTTGACATTTTGTATTAATTTGAATAAAGGAGTAGCTACCCGGTATTTAATTAGTCGGGGTGCCATAGGTGGTATCAGAGCATCAGGTTCTAGTGTCCTTAGGATCTGTACGGCTTGTTATGTTTCCACTGAGCTTTCTTTGATATAGAACCCTATATTTCAGGATTGTTGTACTATATTGTGTATGTTTCGCTCTTCAGCTATTTTGAGATAATAACTGCGAACTTATAAGACTATACTATCATTTCAGATGCCTCCACGACGTGCACAGTGAGTTCCTCGGGATGCTCAGCACGAGCCACAGCCTGCACCAGTTCAGGGCTCTATGAATGCCGCAGAGGTTGCCGCTATTGTAGCCCAAGCGATAAATGCCGCCCTAGCAGTTGTGCAGCAGGCACCACCTCAGGCGTCGGTAGTCGCGCCAGTACATGCTCATGCATTCCCGTCTGCTTGGGAACATATTCGTGATGCTTTTCAAAAAGCACACCCTCCAGAGTTTGCAGGTAACTCCGACATCGTTGTGTCCAGTCAGTGGAAGAAGGACATCCAAGGCACTTGAGGATGTACGAGTGCACGGATGTACAGAAACAGATACTGGCTACTTTTAAGTTAGTAGGATCAGCGTTGCAGTGGTGGGAGTCCATTACCACCACGGAGGAGAGAGACCCTTTCTATTCAGGAGTTCTGGGTGCGGTTCGACCGCAAGTATTTTCCATCAGCCGTTCACACCGAAATGAGGAGGAAGTTAATGAACCTCAAGAAGGAAGGGAAGACCATGGCAGAGTATGGGGTTGAGTTCACTAATATCTTGAACATCGTTCCAGATGAGATTTCGACCGAAGAGAAAAAGATTCAGAAGTTCATGGATGGGTTGACCTGGAGGATCCTTCAGCACTTGTTGGGAAATCTCTCATTGGCCACTTATTCTGATGTGGTTAACGCAACACTGCTTCACTGCCAGGACCACTGCTTCCACTTGCCAGATGGTAAGCGATCAGGAGAGTCCAGCCATCAGGGCAGGACAGGGGGAAATGGTGCCAGCGGGGCACAATCAGCTCAGGGTCAGCATAGGCAGGGTGATCAGGGTTCCCATCAGGGGGATTTTAAGAGGTTTAGATCTGGGGGTTTTAGAAATGGTCAGGGAGGTTTTCGTCAAGGCCAGCAGGGTCAACACTTGTGTGTTGTAATTTTAATTGAATTAATTATGGAAATATATATATTGAAATATTAATCGGGGAGTGAATGGTTAATGTTTAGGGAAATTTATTTACTAAGTGAATAGTAATAATTTAATTACGTCATTTCGGGTATTAATGACGAGGTATGCACTTATCCCAGCCGGAAGTCGGTATAGACTAAATTGGGTGTGAAATAGGGATTTTTATAAATTAATTCGGATGCCAATTCTGAGTACGTGGTTGAGTCCGGATGGGTCGAGATAGTCAGAAAAGAGTACCCGGGGGTAGTAATTGGGTCTCGGGGTATTTTTGGGCATAGCCGGGTCACACGGGGTGAGTTGGGCCACTTTAATTAAGCCCATAAGGTGAAAAACGGGATTGAGGGTTTTAACCTAAGTGAGGGATTAGGAAATCAGCAGCCAACACAATTCTAAGCCTAGGGCTTGAGAGGGCAATTGGGGGAAAGCTTAGCGAAAGCCAATTTGGGGATTTCGGAGCCAAATTGAGGGACTACGCCAACGGATCAGACACTATGAACACTTGCATGCAAGTGGTTAACTGTATTGATTTCTAAATTTATGATAATCAATTCATATCATAGTGATGTGTAGATCAAAATTCGTTTTGGGTGTGTAACCAAAAATTAAAATTGGGTTTTTATGAATTTAGAGTAATGGGCATGTTTAATTACTCAATGGACATTAAGTCATGGTTTGAATCTATTAAGATTAACTTGTAGAGTGGATTACAAAACATATAGTGATTACATGGAATGAATGTGGTAGGGTCAGATTTGGTAGAACAGACCCGGGTGAAAAACCAAAATCGAATATATTTAGGGTTTCGTATAATTGGTTGATGGATTAAGGTCTCTAGGGTGTTTAGAACCTTTTCTGGTGTGGAGAATATGTTGGTTGTGATGTTGGTAAAGGTTTGGGAGAAACCAAAAGCTTAAGGGTTCGTTAATGGCTGAAACAGCAAGCCGGGGAAGACGATCACCTGCTCGATCGATCGATCGACCCAGGGGGATCGATCAATCGACGGTTCCAGAAACTTGGCAGTTCGGCCAGTTTGTTTATAAAGAGGATTTTATTTAAAATTTAATCCCTTACTTTTATTTAGTCATAAATGCATATGGGACACATATTTCCTTACAATTATAGGGTGATATAATTGGGTTTAGGAGGGTGTGAACGGTATGTAATGAGACGAACAAATTTGGGAAAATAATTCATAAGTAGTGATATTTGGGCCGAGGAATAATATTCGGGTATTGTAGTTGGGTGACGATACATTATTAAAGGGATTGAGGTGAATTATTCAATGAAATTCTGGACCAAGTGGGCGAGTCCAGGTATGTTGGTAATTATAGGTGAATATAATTGGGAAATTTATGGGGAGAAATGCGTGACACAGTGTGGGTGAAAATGTGGGAAGGAAATTATGAGATGTAAAAAGGGACCAAGTGGGTGAGTCCGGGTATGTTGGTTAAATGACGCCAAGGTATTAAATTAATTATTGAGAAAGGGTAATTAATTTGGAGTCGGTATATAGACTCGGGAAATATTAAGGTATGGGCCGACTGAGCGAGGCCGGGAATAATGGTTGGGTGACACCAAGTTATTAAATTAATAAATGTGATAATTAATTTAAGTAGAGTCGGATTGTAGACTCGGGTAGTATTAAATTAATAAATGTGATAATTAATTTAATTAGAGTCGGATTGTGGACTGGGGTAGGATTGAATTAATTAATGGGTAAATTAATTAAATTAGAGTCGGACGATAGACTCGGGGCGTATTAAATTAATAAGTGTGTTAAATAATTTAATTAGAGTCAGACGATAGACTCGGGGCGGTATTAAATTAATAAGTGTGTTAAATAATTTAATTAGAGTCGGACGATAGACTCGGGGTGGTATTAAATTAATGGGTGTGTTAATTAATTTAATTAGAGTCTAATCATGAACTCGGGGAAAGTATTATATAAATTTAGGTGTGAATTAAATATATTAGAGTCGGACCATAGACTCGGGAAGACGATAAATTATTAAGTGTGAAAATTAATTACGTTGAGTAGGGCCACAGACTCAGGAAATTACAGGCAGTGTACGGGATTTTGAGTACACGATAAAGCCGGGGTTTATATTATATATATACGGTGTACTGATAGTATATATATATATATATATATATATATATATATATATATATGTGTGTGTGATATAAAATATCAGTGACTAGATATTTATTCATTTATATACTCTAAGGCTATCAAGGGAGGTTGCGCGATGTGGGTGAATCCCCTAGCTTGAGGAGTAGGGCGAGTATATCCCCAGGTCATAGCGTCCGGTATCTCACTTTCAGGGAAGGAATATGACCGCCTCCACTACGTTTATATTTTGGGCCAAGTTGGTGAGAGATTCCAACTTGGGGAACTAGGTTTTGTGAACACACCTAGTGAGATAGCATTTTAGAGGGAATCATCCGGCGAGGGTATACTCGAAGGGATGGATATACGTACGTTATATGTGCGAATATTGTGGTAAAGGTACGTATATAATGGTAGTAAATATTATATACGGGTAATAATACAGTGTGTGATGTATTTACTTTATATAACTTGTGACACGGTTATATGCTAATATTTAATAGGAATTAATTAAGTTAATTGTGAGATAACTTATAATTCAAGAATCATTATACTCGGGTTAGAGTGGTATGGCACGGGAAGGTTATACCAGGACTATTTGGACGGGGTAGTGCAACTAGGTGGGGTTAAGGTAGCCGGTAGGTGTGCACAATAGTGGAGGGGTGAGAATGTTAACAATGGAGTGCAACACTAACTTAAATATGAGGCGCATTCATGCATTTTAAATTACTGCAGCTAACTCACTTGCTAAATATTTTCAAAATGTTTTGGGTTCTAACCCTTGCTATAAAACTATTTTCAAAACCTTTTAGGTGTCCAGCCACAGGGACACCAGGATTGATATTCTATTCCAGGGACACAGAGCTGCGGCATATGTGGATGATAGCAGGAGTTTGGATTAGACGCATCATTCATTCATTCCTAGAGTAGGAATCTTGTATCATTTTCAGTTTTATTTAGGGAATGTCGCCCAGACTTTCAATTCAGTTTCAAATTTGTTTTATTCTAGTGTTGGATATTGTATTGGATTATTTCACTTTGGTGGTCGATGGTTTATTCGGCAAGTTGTGTAATTAATTATTTCAGTTGAGTTTTATTCAGTTGTGTGAATAGTTTATACTTATTTCCGCATGTACTATTTTGTTTAATAAAAAAGTTAAAATTGGCACCAGCTTTTGGAATACTAAGTGGTTAGTAAGTTTCAAAAAAGTTTTCGACAGTGATGCTAAGGATGATCCAACTGGGATTCCTGTTTTAATTTGGTATAGGACTGATCACCCGGTATTTTATTAAGCGGGGTGTCACACTAGGATGTCATATGATCATTGATTTGAGAGTTGAACCGTTAGAAAGAGCTGGGGATTAGACATGGGGGTTTGTAATTTTCACACTGAGGTTTTAATACACTCACACATTGTATATATTGAGTTAGCATGGATTCAGTTGATCATTGATAATCACATTATTGTATGCCTGCTTAATTACGACTCTGATATTGATTTCGGTATGGAATAAGTATAATATTATGTTTATTGTGCACATTATGTAGGAAAATATTGATAAATGAATTATATTTTCAATGGGCTCAAGATCATGATCCAATTATTCTAATAAAAAATGATTAGTATGGATATTGGGTTTGGGGTGTGACAGTAGGCCTCGAGCCCCCTGCTCTACAAACCAGTTCCCCTAACTCTTAATGTATATGCCTATGCTAATGAAATAGTGCGAGAAGAAGTTCGAAACCTCTGGTAAGGGATACTCATGTGGGACCGCCATACGAAACCTCTCTGACAACCACATAAACTTCATTACAGGGCTCCCTCTTAGAAAGTCAGAACGACCCTCCCGCCGGGCATCCAGACCATTCAAGGTCTCCGCCAGTATCACCATCGAAGGATTGCGATGGTATGACATCCAAGAAATAATAGCATCCAGTTGGGAGTCCACCAGTGTCTCCCCAGTCACTAACATAACTTTTGAAACAATGCCTATAATGACGGCCCCAACATATCCGGCACCACCCACGTCCTGCAATTGCACCGACTGCAACACCACGGGGAGGGAAATCATTCCCCCCATAACCAAGGGCCTGGACATCAAAGGTGAAATATGAAGAAGCCCAGAAAACAATTCCCTAGGAGAATGGGAAAACTCAGGTAGAGCCACAGCAATACTGGGATTTATCCCCAGCATGGCAGAAAATTCCTCGTAGGTAGGACAAATCTCATCCAACTCGAAGCGGAAGACATGATCCTCGGGATACGAAAACTCGACAGTCGCCATCAGCATGTTCCACTCAATGGGCAGGTTGCGCCACAAAGAGACTCGCTGCTTGTGAAAGGTGTCATAATTAACATTGTAAGAACACATTGCTTCCAAGGCTTTGAGGTAGTTAGCAAACTCAATGCTACCAGGGAGATCAATCTTACAAGACTAATAGATAGTAAGCAAGTAATAACGTGGAAAAGAAAGAAAGTAAAGTGTGAGGAGGAAAGCCCCACCCACACCCTCTTTTATGCTTGGAAATTCCCAGGCCAAGACAAGGAACCCAGTAAAAATCGGAGTAAAACTTTCCCCACTAAGTACCAAGCAATTAAAGAAAGTGAAATCAAAGCCTTGGATTGATTGGAATGGACTGACATGCCGGTAGGTAGGACAGGGGTCATGCCGGTCGGCAACCCCCCATTTTGGGAAACTTTCCTTTTTCCTCTTTTGTCAAAATAAAAAAAAACCAACAAAATAATTTTTATTTTAAGGGAATTCCGAATTTCCTTTATACTTATGATTTACTAATCTCATTTCGAATAAAATACTTCTCAAAATAAATTTTCAATTTTTTTCGATCTCAACAGCAAAGTAAAAAGAGCATGTGCATTAATCACTAAACAAAGAAAATTAACAAAAAATTTCATTTTTCATTTGCATACATTTTGCTGTGTTACATTAACATTTTGCAGGAAAAATAGAAAAAATAACGGGACTTAGCCCGAACCCAATCTCTCTCTCCCTATTTCTTCTCTCTTCTCTCTCTCTCTCTAGGATCCCCTATCCCCGCAGCACGTCCTCTTTCCCGTGCGGTGAGACGATGTGCCCCCACTTCTAGAGATCGATCCTTCCCCAGACGAGGCCGATGGCACCAAGCAAGAAGGAACCGGAACCGACCCATGAATATGAGAAATCACTGAGGATATCCAGTCCCTGATGTCCTTCAACCAAGTGGTCGAAACACTGATATGCTGCAAGGAAGAATAGAAAAGATCAAATCAGTCAAGCATGAGGAGAGAGAAAAAAGTCAAGGAAATCAAAAGAAAACATACCGCAGGCCGAAGAACCTTCACTGTCAGACCTAACTCCTCCGGGTCCATCGCACGAGGGCGATGCTGCAGACGCACGAATCCCCCATTAGCTCGCCGAAGGTTGTAACTAGGGGAATACAAACTTAAAAAAGAAGGGCTTAAAGTCGTCGCCATCGCCGTTGACATAGCCGCACCACCTGCGCTATGAGAAGACCCCACCTGCCGACTCAAGCCCGCCTTAGGGAGAGGCATCACATTGTAAATGCTACGGGGCATCAACCAACTAATGACGAAGTCCATATAATCATACATCACCGCTATGTCAGTGTACATGGAGTGGCTCTCCTGTCATCGCAGCCAACCGGACATCATCAGATATCTCCCGTACGCACCTCATGAACATAGGGGTCCTCGTCGACGGGAACAAAACCTTATCCTCCAAAATATGATGAGCTACCTTCTCCCCAAGATACCAAGAGTAGCCGAAATCATGCGCCAGCAGGCGCCGGATCTGCGCATGTCCCCCAGTCACCCCGGTGTGCTGAATAGCCGTCCCCCAGGGATAAAAGGTCACCTACAAATCCCCAGTGAAAGCGAAGGATCAATGTTAATAAAATGTATCAGAGGAAAAGAACAGTCTCAAAGATATAATAATGCTTACCCGCTCGCTCGTCAGGACATTCGAGATCTGACGCACTACCTCAATTTTTCTTCGACTGTCGATTGGACTTCCACCACCGAAACATCCGACAAAAGTCCCCAACGGAGTCACCCTTCAAATAAATCAATTAGGTGTTCAAACCAATCACCTTGTAGAACCACGTCTACAAAAGACAATGATCATCATTTAAGAAATCAAAAGGAAATGCATGAATGGAAAATGCGAAGGTATAAAGGAAAATGCGCAAAATAAAGAGTACCTCGAGAAGATACGTGGCCCCAGTAAAAGTCGACTGGCAGCACCGGCTGAATGCATCCAAATAATAGTAAAGGCTCGCTAAAGTCAGGCTCCCCCAGTCATATAAGCAGATGTTCAAAAACACCCTCAGAAATGGCAGAAACCACAAGTGACCGATGTCGCCACTCATCGCCACTAGAAAACTTCCCAGCACCAACAAGATAAAAAAATGGGCCATTTGACGCACCTGCTGCCCGTCGTTCTCGTCAACACTTCTCCTTAGTAAAAGCTCCCTCAAAGAAGACAAGCAGAGGGAATCCCTGGAAACCACCCTCTCTACGTCACCTAAAGCTGCCGTCACCGCCTCCGGTGTCACTCGCAACATACTATCCACCTAAATCTGGGCACCCTCGCAATCTAGCCCTAGTAGCTGCTGAACATCAATGGAGTCACCATCATCTCCTCGAAGCCAAAATGTAAGGTGTGGGTAGTGTCCCACCACTTCTTTCCCAAAGCACATAAAACCGCAGTGGAGTGGGGCGTCTCATCCATTGCCGACGCTAGCCTTCCAAAACTCGCAGAGGACACCATCCAGTGCACCATAATAGGAATATGATCCTAAACATCCTTGAGCCCTGTCGTACCACGGACATGAATAGTCAATATGGAGACGTCATACTTGTAAATAAATAAACAGAATCCTTGTCAGATTCAATAAATAAAGCAATCTCGTCAAGAAAAGAAGAAAGGAACATCTAGAGTCATGCAATACTTACATAGCCTCCAGGGCTCACCACCCTTGAAGAGCGATGACGCAAAGGCTCGAGCAAAAGAGTCTGATCATCCGCTGCAGGCTCAAACGAGTCGAAGGAATTCTCGGAGCCTAATGCGAGGGGCACCCTAGTCCTCCACTCCAACCCTGTCCAGTCATCGGCATTGAGCCACACCATATGAGTTGCACTGCTTGAAAAGTCAGCCATTTCGGACGTTAGGGCGATTTGCAGAGGTTTATAGCAGAAAAAAAGAAGTCAGAAATTTGTACAAAATGAGGAGAAACCGCCCCCCTTTTTATAAGAGACACCCCAAACGTCTGTGCCAATGCTGAATGGCACACCGATACCCATGCCGGTCGGCACACCCTGTAAAATTTCGTATAAAAAAGTCAGAAACAATACCAAAAAATTCTAAACATTTCTCGAAAAATTCCTAAAATTGCCAAATCCGTTCTAGCACCTTACTCACCAAGAAGAACATTTTTACATCCCCAGAGAAATTTCAGAGAATCATTCTCCCAAGCAACGTCTCCAAAGGACACTCCAAATTTTCCCCAGTGGAATCCCCAAAGGAAAAGTACACCTCTTTTAGGTTAGAATTGACCTCGATCTTGGATCGTCACCTTAATTAGGTCAGAATTGACCTCAGTCCTTGGTCCTCACCTCTTTTAGTTTATAATTGATCTCGGTCTTGGATCGTCACCTTAGTTAGGTCAGAATTGACCTCGGTCCTTGGTCGTCACCTCTCTTAGGTTAGAATTGACCTCAGCCTTAGATCATCACCTCTTTTAGGTCAAAATCAACCTCATTCATGGATTTTCACCTTAGTTAGGTCAGAATTGACCTCCGTCCTCGGTCATCACCTCTCTTAGGTCAGAATTGACCTCGATCTTGGATCGTTACCTTAGTTAGGTCAGAATTGACCTCGATCGTCAACTTTTTTAGGTCAGAATTGACCTCAGTCTTGGATCGTCACCTTAGTTGGATCAGAATTGACCTTGGTCCTCGGTCGTCACATTTTTTAAGCTAAAATTGACCTCTGTCTTGGATCGTCACCTTAGTTGGGTTAGAATTGACCTCGGTCCTTGGTCGTTACCTCTCTTAGGTCAGAATTGACCTCGGTCTTGAATCGTCACCTTAGTTAGGTCAGAAATGACCTCGGTCCTCGATCGTCACCTTTCTTAGGTCAGAATTGATCTCGGTCTTAGATCCTAACCTTAGTTAGGTTAGAATTGACCTCGATCCTGAGTCGTCACCTCTCTTAGGTCAGAATTGACCTCAATTTTAGGTTGTCACCTTAGTTAGGTCATAATTGATCGCGATCCTCGATCGTCGCCTCATTTAGTTCAGAAATGACCTCGATCTTGGATCGTCACCTTGGATAGGTCAGAATTGACCTCAGTCCTCAGTCTTCACCTTGGTTAGGTTATAATTGACCTCGATCCTCGGATGTCACCTCTCTTAGGTCAAAACTGACATCGGTCTTGGATCATCACCTTAGTTAGGTTAGAATTGACCTCGGTCCCCGGTCGTCACATATTTTAGGTCAAAATTGACCTCGATCTTGGATTGTCACCTTAGTTGGGTCAGAATTGACCCCAGTCCTCGGTTGTTACCTCTTTTAGGTCAGAATTGACCTTCTTGGATCATCACTTTAGTTGGGTCAGAATTGGCCTCGGTCCTCGATTATCACCTTTCTTAGGTTAGAATTGACCTCAGTCTTGAATCGTCACCTTAGTTAGGTCAGAATTGACCTCGGTCCTCGGTCGTCAGCTCTTTTAGGTCAAAATTAACCTCGGTCTTATATCGTCACCTTAGTTAGGTCCTCGGTGCCACCTCTCTTATGTCCGAATTGACCTCGGTCTTGGATCGTCACCTTAATTAGGTCATAATTGATCTCGGTCCTTGGTCGTTACCTCTTTCAGGTCGTCACCTCTTGTTTTGTATAAATTATGTTAGATTCATAATCTAGTTTCATCCTAGTTCATACATATTAATATCTACACTTTTATTAGTATATTGGACATACTCCATTTTTCATAAAAAACCCAAAAAATAAAGAAAAGAGGGTTACACTCGTACATTCCGAACGAAATTATCCACCACACTTATTTTCAAAACTAGAAACACATTTTATACACACACACACCTAATAAAATTTCGTTCGAATCTATGGGATAAACCCCACCCCTATTCTACATTCGAACTATGTGGACTTTGATGCCTTTATAGGCTACGTAGGCGTCTCGAATTAAAATTCGAGACTCAATTCCAATTTTCTAATTTTCCAATTTCTTTCATTTTCATAATTTCTCAAATCCCTCATTTTCATCACACATATACATAAATCATATGCTTGTTTGCGTTTCATCCCACACATATTATCGTTTCCCAACAACGATCAATATCACGATGAACACTCATATTCTATATTCTACATTTGTTATTACTTTAGGAATACTACTACAGATGACCTCACCCTATATTTTCCATGGTATGGGTCGAACGATTCCAATATCCATTATATAAGCATATGCACACACTTCACGGGGATAAAGGAAAATATTAACATTTGCTCATGAGAGATCGAAAGGGCGGTATGGGTGCCTAAAACCTTCCCATTCCATAACTTAGCCTCTAGACCTCCAATCTATTGGTTTCGCATGCATCAGTTTTGTCCTTGATGTTGCTCCCTTGAGATGGCAACATATTCTTTTGCCTGTTTTGAGCAAAATAGGCTGGCAAATCTTTCTCTTTACATTCACCCCACACCGATGACGGTTGAATCTCACTTTTCAAAGAGAAGGGTGCAAAACCGTGACGCAGTTTCTTCCCCGGGGCATCCTCTTTCTCTCTTCCCCCTCGAAATGAATGCCGTGCCGACCGGGATGGCCCCAACGGGTGAATTGTTGCCAAGTGGCATATGACTAAGTTAGTTGTTATTAACCTCTTACGTGCTTCTTATTAGATATATTAATAATTTATGGGTGTCCTTGCAAGTCGATAGTAATTACACAGTGGTTGAGTCTTTTGAGATGCTAATAGAGGGAGATGATGCCCATTGGACAGGTGGCACAAGTTACATATAATCAACGATGTAGGTTGATAGTTAGGGTGACGTGACTGAGTAATGAATATTGGTTATTAAAATGCATATAGTCCATATATATGACACTTATGGATGATTAGGAAAATTTGATCCTTGGGGTAATACTATGATTGATGGATAGTTCGATAAGCATGTAAATTACGAGGGCCAATGATTAAGGTTATGTACGTTCAATTTTAGTTGATAAGATGTTATCCTCGTGGGTGGGTGACTTAGTGATTATCGACTGATGGATGTATCTCATGAGCTGTGATTAGAGTTACGGGCCATTAACTGAAAATGTGTCACATGTGTAACAATGATGAATTGTAGTGACATGGGAGTGAATCCTAGGTAGCCCTTTATGGGGTATTGGGGAGGATGATGCATCGTTTGATGAATAGGATCTTTAGTGACGTATGTAGGATGTATTGGTTATAGACAATGTCCTGTATCCTACCAAAATTCTTAGTAGTCTCAGCCAATGGTTAATGTGTGGCGCATAGCATTAGCTGTAGTAAGAAGGTCTTTGAATTATCCTGGGGATGAAAGGTCAACTTATTGTGATTACATGAGATGTCCGACGACTATGACCTACCATGTTAGGGAATTATAGATTAATATTTAGGTGAGTGGTTAGCAATCGATGAAACAAATATCAAGAAATCATAGGGAATAATTATTTTGTAGAAATTATGGTCGATAAACTGTTATCGAGTCTTTATGATAATTGGTTGGGTATACTCGGTGTCCTTAGGAAATCGACCAGGTTCGATGTTTTGGATTGTGTTGTGTTCACTAATAGTATGTAGAGAACTTTGTGATGACCTCGGGTTATCGGCTAAGTTCAGAGGACTCGCTCCATTTAGCCTTTGGTGAGGCCATCAAGATTTAATGAAGATAGGGGCACAATCTTCTGTGGGTAAATTAGAGAGTCATGTCACGATTGGGAATAATACTCGTTGTCTTGAGGGGACTGATGTAAAGAGGGTCATATGAGATTTTGACGAGTGCCAAGAAATGAATTAGAGACTTGGGTCAACGGTGTTATGGTTTTGGACTTGCACGTGGCAGATGGGATGGGATGTTGAAGTATGGTTAGGGTATCGATATGAGTCGACAGTATATGTTAGAATAACACTAGTAAAGGAAAGTTTATACCTTAGGTCATCTTGTTATACTCGAAGGTGTATGTTCGGGTAGTGTTTGTTAGCCTTATAGTGTTAATAATGAGCGATTGGATATCGCGGGAGTTCAATTTGAATTGAACTTAGGGATGGGTGATGGTGACATTGTGAAGATGATGGTTATTTTAGGGCAAGTATTTCGTTGGATAAGGTATTTCCTAAGGAGACATTGGGTTGGATCATTGTGTGATAGGGTGAGACGGTAACCTAGGTGTGATAAGTTGATGTCGTCATCACTAATGAGATGGATAAGGACGGTGTCGATAAGGGTATTGACATTCGTTGATCGGAGTGACTCGTATTTTCCAAGAAGGTGAAGAGGGAACCTTCTTCTTAAGGAGGGAAGTCCAATATTTAACGTTCTAGAGAACTTTAAGGTTGTTATGTTTCTTCGTTCTCGAACAAGTGTTGGGTTATGGTTAAATTCGTCACGACTGGTGACTTAACCTGGGGTATATAGCTAGGCTAGGACCCTCCAGATGTGTGGAATAAATTCGATCATTATAAGCCATCACAGTTATATGTGAGTGGGACGATATTGGACCTATTGTTTGTCTCTTATGATTTTTGTATTTTCCATTCTATTTCGATGATAGAGAATTGAGTTCCTCATGGTTGTGATAATCTGGATTTGTACCACGATATGGTATGGAGTGGTTTGGCTAAGTAGCGTGAAAGTTGAACTAGCATGGTTAGAGAAGCTCAATAAATGGGTGCACCATTGTCTAAGGTATCCTTGTTATGATAACAAGCTCCGTGTGCGTGTGGTTACACTTTTGGCCACACGGTTTGCTCATAGTATTCGCTTTCCTTAGGTGTAGTGACATAGGATTGGGACGACATGGCGGCTAAAGGGCTCTTGTTGCAAAGGGCAAAATGATGACTTGAGGACATCGTAGAATGTTAAGACTCGAGGAAGACTTAACACTAAGTGTGATTTATCACGGTTAGTGGATTGTGTAATTCTCATGTGTGTGTTCCTTAGTTAGATGCCTAGAGTAATCCTAGATTTATTTGAGGATCATATGAAAGGGTATTAGTTAGACACATAGATTGAGATTTAGAGGTGTATTAACATTTGATGTGAGAGACTAGTGATTCAAGATTAATGTCGAGTTTGAATGAAGTCATGTGGTTGGGACAATTTAAAAATTTGTAAAAAGGGCATGAGGAGAAATCCTAAGATTTGATGATTCATAATGATGAATTAGGTGTTGATTTTGTTACAATATATACTTGGGTGAGTGTCGATCACTGGGGAGGGTTGCTCGATAGAGGTGACGGTATCCTTTGGGTATTAGAAAAGGTAGTCCTAGGACTCGACCAAGTATGATAACTGAAGAGTGCAGACTCGAGGACTATTAGGAGAATTTTATGACTAGTTCGAGGGTGAGCATTAGGTCATGTTGCATGACAAATATTTGATGACAAACTTATGAATGAGCATATAATGATATCTTATAATTCGGGGACTTCGTTGATTCAGTCTTGGAGGATTCTTATGATGAAGAGTAGAAATTGGTAATCCCCATAAGTTTGATATTTTATTAAATTTTCCTCATAAGTGTAATAATAAGAAAACCTTTTGATTTAGATCATTATGATTGAGTTCATAGCTGCAATTGGCTGTTTTGGGTCCTGATTGTAATTGTTGGATAATTGTGGGAAAATTTAGAGAGAATTGAAGAAGGGCCGTTCGAATGAGTTCAGGCCATTTGAACGAGAAACCAAGGTCGTGTAAAGTAGGGGATTGAATGAGGTTTAAATGAGATCCCACAGAATAATAGGTTCGGGTCGTTCGAATGCCGTTTGAAGCTGGGGGTCGAACGAGATGCCTTTCTCATTCTAACGATAGGTGATTCTCGTTCGAACGAGCGCAGAGAATTTTTTAAATCAGGTTGCCCTTGTTCACTGTCTCATTTTGGGTCGTTGGATAAATGAGCTGTCAAGCTCTGGTGAGCCTAGATTGGGCAAAAATGGGATTTGGAAGTGTTGAAGGGTTTTATAAGGGTGGTTTGGGACAGTTTAGGTTAAGGATATTTTGAAGAAAAGAGAGAAAACTATATATATATATATATATATATATATATATATATATATATATATATATATAGAGAGAGAGAGAGAGAGAGAGAGAGAGAGAGAGAGAGAGAGAGAGAGAGGATGAGGTGGTCCTCCCCCACCATTTTTATCATATTTACACCTTAAACCACCATCCCATCACAACCCCTCCACCTTATATCTCCATATTTGCCATGTATTCCACCATATCCAAGCCCTACATACCCATTTCCACCATTGTTGAGTGGAGCTACGAATTTGGAGGTGCTGTTGGGGGGGTTTAGGGAAGATAAAGATGGATAATTTGAGAAGCTTGAAAAGGGTTTTAATGGGGCTTTCATGGGGACAAGCTTGGTGGAGCTAGGTAACCTCTCTAAGGCCACCTTAGGAGGTGGGAGGTTTCCATCTTCTTTGAAATTTCATGCTTCCATTGTTGGAGCTTCATTTGAGGTGGGGAATTCTACTCTTAGTTTAAGGCTCTATTTTGTGTATTATTAGTCTTTATTGCTAGAATTTAAGAGTAGAATGCATACGAATAAAATGACGGGTTTCTAGTAGATTTGGTATTAAACAATTTTATGATATAAATTTGTCGGCAAAAATGTTATATTTTTGGAAATAAATGATGAGTAAATATTTCAAAGTTTTCTTGAAATTAAGATAGGGTTTTTTTATGGAAATAGAGAAATCCTAGAAATTTTATGCTAAACATTTTATGAAATAAAATGTTTTGAAAAATGATTTTTATCTTGCTCAAAATGTTAAGAAGTTTCTTGCAAAATTGAAGATTTTATGAACGCTGGACATTTGTTGAATTTAAAGAAATAAAAATGTCTTTTATGTTTTGGAAGTGCATTTATTTTCAAGTATTATGAATTTCTAGAATAAATCATGTGTTTAACCTAATTACAGGGATTTTTGGAATTAACATCCATCACCTCAAACATATAAACTTGTAATATTTTGACAAAGGACATATAAACAAGTTTAAAGAGGTTTTGTTAGGTTTAAATATGAAATAAGAAAAATAGTAATTCTATTCTTCAAAGTGTGGGAAAAAGGGGTTAAAGGTGCGATAGTTATAAGATTGTAAGACTACAAATGTTAATAAAAGGAAATGGTAATTTGTTATGAAAAGTAGTCTTTAAGTGTAATTAGAGTTGTTAATAAAGAAAGTGAAGAAATGTCTAATTTGGGAAAGGTGTTGAATAGGTGTTAACGGGTTAAAATATTGAGAGTTCGCGTGTGTAACTTAATAATGTTTTAGGAGACTAATACTTAAGAACTTGGAAGAAAAGGACAAGTTTGGAAGCGAAAAAGGTAAAATCTTAATTTTACGTAATGCAGAACATTTTTATGAAATAAATTTTTTGAAAAGGGTGTTACACAAATTGGTCCTAAATAAAAATGATTTTGAAATAAAATTAATGTTAAAGTGTAAAGAACATGAAATGATAATTTTCAAAATGTAACACAAGTTTGGATGAAACCCGAGTTTTGGATTCTATTGGGTTAGAAGGGAAAGTTGAATAATGTGGACATTTAAAAAATGTTTAAACACATTAAAAAGGAACTCGGATGACACCGGGATAATTAAGGAGAGCCCGCAGCCCTGGGGTGAAAGACCCAAAATCAATGGCCAAAGCATATGGTGTCTTCGCCCACGGTGTGTAGCCTGTTAAAGAATGCGATTTATTAGAATATTCCGAGAAAAAAAATAAAGAAATAAGGAATGTGTCAAAATATGGTTTGTGTGGTGAAAATGTTTTAAGACAACCTGAATCGAATGAATTAATAAATGTTTCGATAAAGGTTAAACGAACAAGATGTGTGTAAATTGATTAATGTTCATAAAGTAAAGAAGAGGTAAAATATAATGGTTAAGTGGGTAAGTTAAGAAACTTAAGAAGGTTTAACCCATAATTAACACAAGGATGTGTTTGTGAAATATTTTTAAAATCTAATAAGTATTTTCTAACACGTTGTTCGCATGCATTGAAAGGGTGATTTTTAATGAAAATACTAATGTGGATTGGTTTAAATGAAAAGGGTAATTTCGGTAAAGAAATGGGTTTCAGTTAAAGAAAGCGCAATTGTTTGAGTATTTAATCGTGTATGTTAAATAGAGGGGTAAATGTCATATAAGAAAGAGGAAATCTTTTAAGATTAAGGTGAATTAATTGGGATAAATCACGTTTTTATAAATAAAAACGGTTTCATGCATTAAGTTTATATATAAAGGCATGTATATCTAAAGTATTTACATGTGCACCTAGGTATAACGTGTTAGAGTATTCTTCCTGCGGTTCAATTCTAAACTGCATTTTGTATAATTTTTCACTGAGACTTTGACTCACAACCTCGTCTTTATTACAATAGGTTGGGCCCGGTTTCATATTTTGAGAGCGTTACACATGTAAGTATTCTTTTAATTTTACGTTAGTAGCTGTGTATGCTTGGATTAGGGGGATGTTTTCCACGGGTCCCTCACATAGTATAATTAAAATTAGAAATCACATATTAAACAAGTGAAACATTAAATAAAAATAAAATTAGGTTAGCAACATTATATAGGTTGTTTCATTGCACTTCACACCTAATGCTCGGGTTAGACAGGGTTGATTACGAGTAACCCAAAAATCCTGGCCGGTGCATTATAATATATATCCTTCTTTACTAACTGGCAGGAACTACGTCTGTACTACCTTGGAACTCTGGTGGATGCCCTTTCTGAAAGGCCTCTCGGACCCTCTCCCACACTGATGGTCCCGGGTGGGCCTAGATAATTGGTGCCATCGATTGCTGTGGCGAGTCTGCGGGAACTGCTACTCCTTGGCAGTTATGGAGGCGTTAATCGCCTAAGCAACTATAGTGGCCACCTTTGCGGCCGTCCCAGTCCCCTATGGCATTTGTGGCTCCTGTTGAGCCTTTACCTCGTTGGCCCTCCTGGAAGCCTTAGCTGGTCGTCCTCTCTTTAGTGGCATCTAAAACCAGACCGAATTTGTATAAGTTCGCAACGTAAATGCGTAAGTGAATGCAACAGTCTTAATAATAGGGCTCTATATCAAAGAACACTGCACTGAAATCAGAGTAAGCCTCAAAGATCCTAAAAACACTAGAAACTAATGCTCTGATACCATTTTTGACATCCCGTCTATCAAAACAACGGGTGGGTGGCCCTCTATTAAAATAAAACGGGAATCTCAGATTGCCTCATTCTTAGCATCACTATCGAAAATCAAATTAATTACTAATAACCTATTAAGTCTGGTGTCATTTTTAAACTTATTAAATTATCATAATAAAATTTCATTCACTACAAACCATTCCAAATAATTAAATAACCATTTACCAAAATAATAAACGAAATGCTAAATCAAAATAATAATTCGAATAACCAAATGAACACTCGGTATAAATCCCAATACAATAATCCATCATAACTAAAATGATGTATAGTCTAAATAAAATAAACACTGTCTCATAGTGGGCAACATGCCCCGAATAAGCTGAACTAATAAGCCTATCCATAACTCAAAGTTAGATGCGTCTAAGAAGTCCCAACAAGCATCCACATCTGCTGCAGCACCGTTTGACTGGAAGGAATGATCATGCCTGACGTCCCTATAGCTGGGCACCTAAATGGTTTTGGAAAATATTTTGATGCGGGTCAGATACCAAAAACCATTTGAAAATAATTTGCAAGTGCTTAAAATACAATAATAAATACACAGTGTAAGCGTTCATTTTTAAACCGGTGACACACTCCTATGAAATACTCCTCACCTCTCATCTATAGTGCGCACCTAACACATGTATTTTAATCATTCTAGTTATGCTACACGACCTAACTAGTATCAACACTTATCTTAGCCCCATACGCTAGCCTTCTAGCCAAACTATGTCACATGTATTTATTTCTTCACTTTAATTCTTATTTAGCTAACACATACACTAAATAATTTTAATTCTTATTTAGCTAACATATACACTAAATCATTTTAATTCTCATCGTTCACCAATCCATAGAACTTCACACTAGTCATTAATTTTATAATCACACATTCATGCTATTCACCCATGTATATATATATATATATATATATATATATATATATATATATATATATATATAAACTCACGTACAGTGTCCAACACGTGTTGGACAACGCTAGGATGGACCGCCCACTACAAGAAAACTCCACGATAGCATCCATCGAGTAGGTATATTTCACATATATTAATCACACACACACGCACACACACGTACACAATATATATATATATATATATATATATATATATATATATATATATATACTGTCCTTATACCCGTATATATATACGTAACCGACTAAATATGAATATCCCTCGTAGCACTAGCCCGTAATTCTCGAGTCTAATCCCTCGACTCTTGAATACATAAGTAGTCATTTACTTGAATACACAAAAGCAATTATTATCCTCTACACTAACCTATTATTCTCTAGCATGTATCCCAATTTAATACGAAATCTTAAACCGATTTCATTATTTAATTACCGAATGTCATTCACCCTAAACACCCATATTTTTGTACCACAAATTTTTTCTCGACTATCCATAGATAAAATAATATTCTAAATATTTTTTTCCAAAGTTCTAATCCCATCTACGGACCTCCTAAATCAACCCAAGTCCAAACTGATTCAAGAAACAGTTAAAATACCCAACCCGGGTTGAACAAGTGGACCAAACCGGTTCGCCCCCTCGTTCTGGCCTGGGTTGGTCTATTATGGGATTGACGAGTTTTTACCATCTTCTAAGCAATATAGGGTCTCCAAACTTTACCCAAATTCAACCTAATATAATCTTGTCAATTATAAGCATAAAGAATCACATTTTATGCCTTAAATCACCCAAAAACATCTTAATCCATGGGATTTAATATCAATAACAAGAGATCGCTCACTTTCTTGATTAAATTCAAGATTCTTAATTTCTCTCAAGAACTAATCAAGATTTCATCTTTTCTATGAATCAATATCATATTCTAATCAAGATCACATCGTTTATATATTTTAATGTCATATTATATATACATGGATTATATTTAATCATCTACTATGATACATTCCCCAAATCCCATTTTTGTTAAATGAATCCCACCCAAAATCCATATTTTCACTAAATATAATACGAATTTAAGACAAAGAATAAATTATCAAAGCGAGTTTAAACACTTTCCTTATGATGTTAGAGATTCTGAATTTCTTCTTGGAGATCCTTGTTGCACACAAATCCTAGCCCGGAATTGTCCCAATCTCTCTCCGGAGTGACCTTACTAAGTTTTTCTTGAGTTCTCCCTTCTCTTTCCTCCTCTCTCTCAAGCCTAGGTATGTTAGAATGATGGAATGGGTGTACCCATCATCCAACATCCCTAATATACCCAAAATCCCAAAATTATGTTTAGGGTTAAGTATAAAATGACCCAAATGCCCCTATATGGATCCTAACTAGTCCAAAAAGTCCCTGAAACCCGATTACCATCCCGAGTACCTAATTTTGACTATTTTGACCTACACTGGATTATTCGTGCACTCGAAATCATAATTTGAGTCACCTAACATCAATTTCTCATCTCATTCCCAATAGAACCCCACACATGTATCCCAATTGAGATACCGTCAAAACCCATCGCTTTTTACTCACTTACAACGTAATATCATTTGACATAATTTTCTTTACTTATTACACTAGTAAATATATTTTTTGCATAAATATTAATTATTTTCTCTCTAATTAATATTTATTAAATTCTCCTTATTTCTCATTTCATTTAAATTACGTGCACGTGTGTAATTTAAAATGCTAAAAAAATGAGTACTTAAAAATATGGGGTATTACACCTCAACAACTATATAAGACGCTAAAACCTCATCAGTCAAGATAACCTCAAGATTGTTCATAACGATAGGAGACGTAGATGTGACAAGCTTATTCCCATAAAACTCACGAACAATAGTAGCATTGGCCAAAGAACGTGGCCTAAGCAAATGTGAATCACAGATCATCTCAAACAAGGGTAAAGAAATTAAACCTCCTCCAATCAATATAGGATCTAAGTCACCATCTCCCTCAGCTATAACGGAACGTGACATAAAACCCCAATGAAGTACGGAACCATATCTCTCAAACTAAATCCTAGACACATCAAAGGTAGGATCAGGGTAAGAGAATTTAGGCTCTCGAGGCCTGCCTACGATGAGATAAACGAGGTGGTGATGGAGTTGACTGTCTACTATGGGAACTCTCACCAGGACCACTTAGGGGTCAAGGTAATACAACTATCTTCCTCGAACGTGTCTTATGTTTACCCAAGGTATAAAAAATAAGCTATGAAACAAGACACAAGCATAATAGGAATGGAAAGCTAAGAAAATATGAGAGTACAATGGTGTACGAAATCTATAATCCCCAAAAATCAATAACAACCTCATATCTAATCCAGATCAACTACAATGGAAGTAAATCAATAAATAAAAGCGAAGATTAAAGACTTACCCAAGAGAATCTAAACAAAACCAAACATAATTGAAAATTAGGGCTTGAATATCAAATACCACCAAAACCACTCCAAAAACCACTTAAAACAATGAAGCACTAATAAAAATCCAAAATTGGGCCAAAATCTTCTTAAGTTTATGCTATGAGATGTTTGAAATGTGAAATGATCAACTGAAACAAGAAAACCCTATTTCAAGTGTAGACAATCGTGTGTACGAGGTAGTCTTCCATGTGTATGACTCTATTTAATCCATGCATACGATTTTCACCAGAATGTTTAGTGAGGGACAATATAGTCCAGAAAAGACTAAGTGGGAAGAAAAACCAAAACTCTCAAAATAAGTATGGTATAATTGAATGCAACGACATGTAAAATAATTCATTTTTTACTTGAAAAGCACATATTTGAGATAAATGCATTAAAATCAAAACTGACACACACACACGCATACACACACATATGTGTGTATATATATATATATATATATATATATATATATATATATATATATGAAATCTTCAAAATAAAAAATGTGTGATAGTAAATAGGCATATCATGGTAAATTTGATTTGACAAATAAATTTCCTTTGAATCTTGATGAATGAATAGATTAACACATTCAATTCAGCATATAAGGATAAATTTTTTTATCAAATAATTTCAAGCAACTTTATTTTTCAATTAAGGCATGATTCATGACAAATAATATAAGATCAAAAGAATACAAATAACCAAGTCCTAAGAAATTACAAATGATGATTAATTTTATAATTACATCAATATCCTTTCAAGATTTCAAGAAATAGTAGTTTCCAACCATTTAACTCCCTTAAACATATGTTATTTGAAATATTTCGAATGCAAAACTAAGATAACAATTTTCGTTTGAAAAGTTATCGCCCTATCTTGTTGTGAATGCCAGAAAATCTCTTGGCTTATGGCTCTTTCTAAATATTGGCTTTTGTTATTGATTGGCTTTTTACACACCTAGATGGAACTTTTCCAATGATACTTAAATTCAAAATTGGGTGTAATCATTCTAATAATAGCCCTTATCAAAGCATATAAAACGGTCATTTTTCAACTCCTTCAAGTATGAAATACATACAAATCTCATAGATGTATCACAGAAACGTAAAGAAACTAATAAGAAATCTCAGGATTTGATCATGATTAAATCAAGTACTAAAAGCAAAGATCACATAACTATAGTCATATGTATCAAATGATATGAAAGTGCTCAAGTAATGTGAAATCAACACTAAAGATTTTAATAGATTTGACAATCATATTTTTTCAAATGAATTCCAACCAAAACAATGACATTATCGGCATTTACAATAAGATGGTTAAAAATCCATATTTCAATCAATATTTAAGTTAAGTTTATTCATCAAATTGAATGAATCAAAGAATTAATCCCATAATCATAAAAGGGAACAGAGTGAAAAATCTTTTTGGACTTTGTATAAAAGAATGATGATTGTATTTACAAACATGTTAAGCAAGGACCAAAGCACATAAAAATGCATGAAAATGCACAAATGTATAAAATTCCTTACGAAAACATGAAAAATGATCAAAGTAAACTTTAAAGCACACACCCTCATGATTTGATCCTAAACAAATCAAGAATGCATAAGCGGACCTATACACAAACAAAATCCTAGTCACCCTAGTAAACTATCCCATATAGCGATGAGTGTTTTATATCCTGACAATTAGAGGAACATATACAACCTCTTTCTTCACAAACTTCTTTTGAGGTGCAACAAGCTCAACTTTCTTTCTTAGTCCAGTCCTTGGTAATCTAATCATAAACTTGGGCATCCATTTTGTATTCCTCATAGGATTCTTGTCATTATTCCTTGGAATTTGAGCAAATGATTTAGGTTTAGGTCAAGCTATCTCCCTTCTATACTCACCTCTACATTTCACTAGAAAATCCACTCTCTTCATAAACTCAAAAACTTAGCCCCAAAGGTCATTTATAGGATCCCTATGGAATACTTGCCTCCTATTATTCATGAACACATGGTTTCTTTCTCTCAAGTACCTACAAGCTAGATTGTTGTGACCTTTTACCTTGCAAAAAGTAAAAATCAACCTTCCTTCTCGCACTCTTCTTTACCTCATAAGCCCTCGCTTTAACTTTTTTTAGTTTCTTTCTCTTAAAGAAAATATGGACAACAAGATTCGTTTCGCCACAAAATGAGCACCCGTTACCATTTTTTCAACCTTGGATTTAGGCTCAACTTACTTATTTTTCATCAAAGGAATTTGTTCCTTATCCTTCTTTTCAAAGTTAGAAACTTCAACTTTTAATTTGAATTTACAACCTTTTTCAAATATTGGTTATACAAAACCAATGCCAACTATTGTAATTCTTGATTTGAGTAAGTTTCATCTAAATGTTGTCAAGAACACATGTTCTATTAAACATCTCCTTTTTTAAATCTTTATCATGTTGCAACTCATGTTTAGACTTTTCAAAATTTCATTTTGAATTCCTATCTCTTCATTTTCTTTCAAAATGGCCTCATTTTTATTTTTGAAGAATCACATCCTTTTTTCTAAACATCAACCTCCTTTAAAATTTTAAAACATTCCAATTGAACACAATCAATTTTTTCAACTTTGTCAATATGTTCACTTTGGAAAGTTTTCATTTTGTTCAAAAGTTTGATGTTTGACTTATTAAGTTTTAAAGAATCTCGATAGAGTTCATCAAAGGCTTCTTGAATGTCATCCACTTCATCATCACTTTCATTTTGTGATTTAGGAATATACATGTGTGAACCTTTGCTACTACATGATGAAGAGTCACTAAGTTACATATCACTAGAAGCTTTAACTCGATTATTTCTCACAATACTTTTTAATTACATTATATCAGTACTTGCCTTCTCACTCTTATCTAGTCTAACTATTAAAGCTATCTCATTCTCCTCACTAGTAGTGCTTTACTCACCCTCCCTATCAATGTCATTCAAACCAACCTTGTAGTCTTTCTTCTTTTTGTTTACTTCTTTATTTTCTCCAACTTCCTCAAATGTGGTGGAAAAACATTGATGTGGTGTCCCACACCTCCACATCCATAATAATGATCTTATTTTGTATGAGCAATATTTTATAGTTGCTCATAATTTAGGCTTATTTTATAGTTTTGGCATTTCCCGTTATAATCCGACATCTCAAACTGAACATTAGATCTCAAAGATCATTCAAATACACATTGAAAAGTTATGGAGGTATAAACTTGTGGCTTTCATGAATTTATATGAATCATATTTTGGGATATTAGCCTTTAAAAACTGAGGCTTTCTATAAAAGGAATTTTAAAATATTTTTTTTGGTCTAGTTCAAACGAGACAGCAGTCTCGTTCAAACGAGAAAGCAGTCTCGTTAGAACCATCATCTAACATCCTTCAAATAAGACATCCTTGCCTTGATAAAGAATTATCGTTGGAAGTACATGAGATGCCAGTTCAAATGAGATTGGGCTTTCGTTAGAACGAAACTTGATGTCTTTCGAACGAAACTGTTGTTCTCATTCGAATGGGGTCTGTTTCCACTCGAATGACTTCGTCGCCTTGAAATTCGTGTTTTGTTATAAAATCCTATTTTTTGCAGAAATTTGAGTGAACTTTGGCAAACATTATTTTCTAATACTTGTTACAAAGTTTTTTCTTTTTGGTTTTTTAAAACCACTTTTACTTTCACAAATCTTTCATTCCCATATGTGATTTGCGAGATTTATGAAACCTTACTTTCCAAATACACTTCCATATACTCTTGTAGAGTTCTACTCTACTACCGACTTATGGAACCGAGGTTTCATTGCTGAAGAAGGCGAAGGCTGATCGGTGCATACCAAGGAAAGATCGCTTCCTGTGGATGACTCTATACTGGGTCATTTTCTGTAGGAGAAATTGAAGACTCTGCGTGTTATAATTATTCGGTATACTATATATCAATTACTCTGCAGTGCTGAAGACATGTTTTCCTTTTTAAGGATTTTTCCATACTTCTTGAGTATATTTACATGCTTGGTTTGATGAATTAAAATTTGGACTACATCTTTGTATGCACACTTAAATTAATCAAAGATTAAATTTGATAAAATTGGATTTTTGTGTGGCAAACTAAAATACAAATAATTTCATGGAATCCCAGCATTCTCAAATTAGTATCAGAGCAGGTTACACTAAGTTTTTGTGTGATCTGTTAAAAGATTGGATTTCATAGATAATTTGTATAACAGGATACCTGTGTTTGATGGGTCAAACTATGCTTATTGGAAAGATAGGATGAGGTCTGCATTAAAATATATAGATGGACGTGTTTAGCTTGTATGGGAAAGAGGGTGAACACCACCCATGGTGACTAATGACAATGTCAAAAGTCTAAAACATGTCTCTGTATAGACATAGGATGATTTTAAAAGGAGCAATTCTAACTCACGCGGTTTGAGTGCCAACTTTGGAGTCGCCACTCGTGACGAGTTTCACCCGAATTATGACATGCACCACGTCTAAAGAAGCTTAGGATACCCTCCAACTCACTCACGAGGGTACCATCGATGTGAAAAGTTCTAAGCTGTAAAATCTTACCACACAATTTGAAATGATTACTATGCTAGAGTCTGAGTCTTTTAATGAGTTTTACGCACGTTTATCGGACATAGTAAACTCTAGTTCTAATCTAGGTGAGGAAATCCCCGAGACGCATGTTGTTGAGAAAATTTTGAGATATCTTCTGTCCCGTTTTATTATTCGTTTGGGATATTAGACAATCTTATATTAGAAAAACTCGTATGAGACATTCAATCGTATGAGATATATATGTTTCCCAAAACTGTTAAACTAAGGAAAAGGGAATTGCGTTAAAAGTAAAATCTAAGAAGAAAGAGGAAGTGCCGTCTGACTCTGAGTATGATTTTAACTTGGATGATTTAGCCCTTTTTATAACAAAATTTAATATGTTTCTCAAACTTACAAAAGAAAAATCCTCCAGAGAGAAGAAAAGTTTTGATAAAGATAAAAAATATAAACTGGGCAAGAAATTTTTTATAAAAAAAAGAAAAAATACCCAAACAAAGATGAAGATAGATGTTATGAATGTGAGGGTAAGGGTCACAAATCTCATGAGTGTTTTATGAGATTAAAGAGACAAGGCAAAGCTACCTTAAATGCCACACTTAGCGAGAGCGATGTCGAGTCGGTGGATTCTGGGGACGAATCACCGCATGGACGTAACTTCACCACACTCATGGATAGTCATATTAATAAACCTAGTGCACCTTACGATGATGAGGAAAATACTAAACATGATGACATCGACAGTGAATTCTATTCATTTCGGTGAGAGTGAGGGAGAGTATGTTTTAAGTGAGAACGAGAGTGACATTCAACGAGCTTATGCTGATTTTTACACTGAGTCCTTTAAATTAAGAAACAAAACAAAGGTTTATCCATTAGAGTTTTATCCTTAGAGAAGGAGATGAGAGAGGCGAGAGAGAGAGAGAGTCCTCGGTGAGAGTTTCTTTGGGAAAGAGAGTCATTGTAGAGGAGAGGGAAAATGGTGACTTCACCGGTAAAGTGGCTAGTCTAACGAGAGATCTTCAAGCATCCGTGAAGACTCGTGAGAAACTTAAAGTCCTTGTATCCCAACTCGAGAAAGATCTCAAACGTGCTCAGGATGTCAAGCTTACCATAAAGGATACATCAAAGAAGGTTAGAAAGATGCTCATCGATCTCACTTTAGGTTTTAGGGAGAAGTAAGGAATAGTTTATGACGGTGAATCCACTTACCATACCACACCCGAATCGGTTCTTAAATTTATGATAAATCCTTATGGGCCTCGACCTAAACCACAAAAGAGAGTTCAACCTAAGAAAGCGAACCAAGGAAGATCCAAACAAGTCTATATTTGCATTTTTTTTGCAAAAGGAGAGGTCACCTTAGAGAGTTTTGCTACAAGTTAGGTAGAATTAAATGTACAAATACTCTCGTTCACCACTATAGTGACTTCGCTAGTCTTAGAAACCAAGTTAAGTTACGTAGACATAACTTCACAAAGTTTAATGAAATAATTTCAATGAATGTCTTTGACATTTGAGAACTCTTCTAACACTTCAACTAGAGTCAATAACGATAAGGTCAAACAAAAGGTTACCTTGACTTGGGTACCTAAGCAAGACGTTAAAGACCTTATTGGGTAGGTTGCTCTCAAGGTTCAATATACTTCCCAATGGTATTTTGATAGTGGATGCTCTAGGCAAATGACTAGTGACATATCATTTTTTATCCACTTTAAGGATCGCAAGGAAGGTAAAGTTACTTTTGGATATGGAAGTAAGTCTAGTATTTTAGGACAAGGATATGTTGTGATACCCATATTCCCTAAACTAGATAATGTGTTGTACGTGAAGGGGTTAAAAGCAAACTTAATTAGCATAAGCCAATAGTGCGACGCAAACTTTGCGGTAAAGTTTAACCGGTACGAATGCAGTGTTTATGATCAATCCGATGAACTTCTACTATAAGGTGTGAGGATCGAAGATAATTGCTATGGGATCATTCCTAGGTCCTTCTTTTGTGTGCAACAGTGCCATGGTCTCCTATATGGACCTTTGGTATCAACGATTGGGTCATGTGAACTTTATAGATCTTGAGAGATTAGTGAAAAAGGACCAAGGTCATGTTAACTCAATTTGATGCAATTGAGTTCCTAATAACTAAGTGCCATGTCCTACAAAACTAACATGGTGTCACTATTCATCGAATGCGTAGTGACAATGACATTGAATTTAAAGAAGCTAAGGTGGATCGATATTATGATGGAGTGGCACCAAACATGATTTTTTAGTCATTTGTACTCCTCAACAAAGTGGGATTATTGAGAGGAAGAATCAAAAAATACAAGAAATGGCTAAATCCATGCTTTCTAGGAGAAACATACCTAGATATTTTTAGGCGGAGACGGTGAATACTGCATGCCATATAATGAATAAGGTATATCTTCATTCGCACATGCTACACACACCATATGGTTTGTGGATAGGGAAGAAGCCTTACCTATCGTATTTTCGTGTCTTTGGGAGCACTTGCTACATCTTAAGAGATAGAGAGCAATTAGGAAAGTTCGATTCTCGGAGTGATACGGGGATATTTTTAGGTAATCATCGACGAGTAGGGCTTATAGGGTGTCTGACCTTGCAAGCTCTAAAGTTATGGAGTAAATAAATGTCATGATTAGAGCTGACGAGATGCCGGCGTCTATTGCTCCTAGCCCTCAGTGTGAGGATGATGCACCCCCTGGTGACGATCCCATCCTATCCTATACTACCTCGGTGGACCCCACTTCTAATTTAAATGATCCACCTGCTTAAGTTCAAAAGAGTTATGACCCTTCCATTATACTAGGTGATTCCACACGAGGTGTCAAGACTCATGTTTGACTCGAGAATGCTGTTAGCTATCTGTGTTACACCTCCTTAGTCGAGCCTAAAAATGTGAAAGAAGCACTCAAGGATGAGCATTGACTATCCTCTATACAAGATGAGTTTATTTAATTTTATAAGAATAATGTCTGGGAGTTAGTCCCCTGACCTTGTGAGACAAATGTGATAGGTAACAAGTGGATTTACAAGAATAAGGTGGATGCGAATGGTACCATAGTTTGTAATAAGGCTAGGTTAGTCGCTCAAGGCTACAAACATATAAAAGGTGTAGACTTTGAAGATCCATTCGTTCCTATTACTAGACTTGAGTCCGTCCTCTTACTACTGGACATAGCATGTCATCTGCGCTTCAAGTTATATTAGATGGATGTCAAGAGTGCTTTTCTGAATGGCATTCTACAGGAGGAAGTTTACGTGGAACAATTAAAGAGGTTTGAAGACCCTAAGAAATCGGGACATGTCTAGGATCTTAAGAAGATCTTATATGGTTTGAAGCAAGCACCTCATGCTTGGTACGAGAGGCTGACTTCCTATCTCCTAGCTCATGGCCTTAAGAGAAAGGGAATATATAAGATGCGATTTATGAGGATAGATAGTGGTGTTATCTTGTTTACCCAAGTCTATGTAGACGACATAGTATTTGGATCCATGTTCTCCCACTATGCTCAATTTTGAGGAGGACATGAAGAACGAGTTTGAAATAAGTATGGTTGGTGAGATTATGTTCTTCCTATTGAAGAGGAAGTCCAAAGGTCTATTAAAAATGCATATAGATCGAACGACAAAAAAATTACACATGGTGTATCTATATAGGATATTCAAGATCTCATAACTTTGCAGTTTCTTCTAGCTTAAACCGTATAGATTTGATCTTTTTTGTGTTACACGGATCCGTGTTGTAAATTTAACTGTTTAGAAGTCACAAAATCGAAATGATTTTTTTTTACAATCATAACAACATGAAAATAAGATCTTTCGATAATTTTTATGTCTTTAAGCCTCTACAACCCGTAGAAAAAATTTCAACCCCATCCGATCTACAATTCTCAAGTTATGAGTCTAACAAATAAATACCATGACGTGTCGCACATTTTTTTGGGCAGATGAAATCGTGTGTTCTTGAATTCATTTCATCACCAAACCTTCATATCCATGAATCCAAAATTATTATATCTGGGATTGTTTATATTATAACACTTTCTTAAAATTTTAATTCACCTTCTTGATCTGATCTTGATTTGATTCCAGATCTAATCTCTATTGTCAGATCTTCTTCGTGAATCACTGTTTTGTAAAGACGCACGAAAGAGGTGGATGAAATGATCTTTAAATAACTTAAAATTTCTTATTCATCTTCCTCTATATGTCAGGAACCCGTGGTTCTACTTTCAGAATTTTTGGCCTCTTAAATTACCCTTAATCAATTTTATAATATGAGAGCTTTGAAAGAGACCTCGAGATCTCCCATGCTATTCCTTTAAGCCAATACATGTCATCGGTGTGTGGGCACCAATGATCATGACCCTACCACTCCTTTTTAGTTATTTTTTTGATCTATATTGATCCTACAATTATTAGGAGACAAGGGGTTGCTTATATAGGCTAGCACGGGGACCTCCAGGAGAAATAGGAGACTAGCTTCCTACAAAATTTAGGAATCCTAATTAAACTTTGTAATTAATTCCATAATTCCATAAATTATTTTTCATTCCACTAAAGAATAATAATTTCACTCTAGTCTACTATCTCAAAATTATAATTACGAGCTCCTCATTTTTAAATGCTTAATAATCTCCCCACGTTAAGATTACAGATACCTGCCGATTAAATTAAATTACTGACAATTATATTTAATCGACCTCTTATAAATTCCTTGAGACCGTTCGCTTAACTTATTTGATATGTCGGATAATTAAATCCACCGGTCGGGTTTGACATAATCAAAACTTATTAGCTACATCAAGAGGATATCATCAATATCTATATGGAGACGTGGATTCCATTCATAATTAACTTTCACCAAACACTAATCAACATTACCTAATCTGCCAAGCTTATTGATCCATAAATGAATATCACCCAATAGGTCAAAGTAATGAACAATTGATGCACGTGTCCATCAATTATGTTTGGATTAGGAGATCAAGCACTCATAATAACCATGAGATATGCATTATCTTATATAGTTATTATAAAGACAATTATATCTAATTGGTCCCGTTAAATACACACAAAGTGAACTAGCACAATAAGTCGAAACTATACCGTTTCCTGTAATTAAGATAGACCTACTAAAATAGTGTGCTACAATCCTACTTATGGTGTGTCCATCTCCATCTAAGATTGTGAAACAGACTTATATTTTACAAGGACCGATGATGTGGTCTTCCATGTGTAAGCCAAACTCTACACACCAAATCATCTATTGTGTAGAATAAAAGACACCTATGCATAAATATATAAATTAATATGATGCAAACATCACTTGTGAAGATTCTCAATAAATAGACATACTAAAATTTACTAGTGAACCATGAATTTTAGTATATAACCCCAAAAATCTCCCACTTATACTCAAAGACATGGAATCGTGCATCTAGCAACCAAACCTCACACCTAAAGTAAAAGGCTTACCAGTTGTCAACCAATGCAATCACCGCCACTGGAAACTCCCTACTTTACAATTTCTTATACAAGGCGTACTATATACTTTCTGGAAGCGTAACTAAGACTGAATACGTGAGTTAGTAACCTACATGTTACTTATCTCTTTACTTGGCAACCAAATATATATCCATTAATGCTTTTCGGGTACTTGAATATTTATTCTACCAAAACCAATGTTCTATTCTAGAGTAATACAAATTCCAAATCTGAAAGCGCGAATGTCTTTCTTGAAATATTGCATAAAAAAGTCTCGAAAGAAGAATATCAATATGATAACTTACATAAGTAAAAGTACATTATTTCTAGCGATCAAATGTTAATTTGATCCCTAAAATGTAACAAAATTTTCTAATGACTACCACTGTGTAACTGTATGACATATCCCTACATCGCGTGCGATGAAAAATATATCTATACATCTAGTATCTAAAAATACCACCACTCTTCTATCACTCCTTTCGTACACACTGAACACATCCAACCATTTGTCAAAATCATGAATTTGATTACCTCTCCTACTTGATTCACTTACAACTGATGAGTATGACCCCATTTTGTTGAATCTATATGGTACCAAATATCATAACTTTTCCAAGAATGTTATCCATCTTTATGAAGGAATACCGTATTATAGTAATAGGGTTTGTGTGACACCCCGCCTAATTAAACATCGGGTGATCAGGCCTTTATTAAATTAAAAAATGTTTCTCAAATGGTTCATTCTTAGCATCACTGTCGAAAACTTTTTAATTACTAATCCCCTAAGTAAAATTAGACCGGTGCCAAATTTTATCTTTCTTAAAACAGATAAATCAACTATGCGGAACAAAGTAAAAATAGTCATGTACTATAACCCAGTCAACAAAGTAAAAGTACAACAGAACAAAAGTATTTCCGAATAAACCATCGGCAAAAATCCTAAACAACAATATAATAATCACTAGTCTGAAACTAACATCTGAGAATAAAACCAGACCACAAGTCTATACATAGAATAGTGTGAGATCCTGTACTAGATCTGAATGAGAGATATCGTCTAGTCAAAATCCTGTAAGCATCCACTGTGCTACAACTCCGAGTCTCTGGAATGGAATCATCATACATGGCATCCCTGTGGCTGGACACCTAAAAGGTTTTGAAAATATTTTATAGCAAGAGTTAGTACTCAAAACATTTTGAAAATATTTAGCAAGCGTTTATCACAATAAAATGCGGTTATTGATTACACATGTAAGGTTCTCATACACTCTGTTGAGTTAACTCACCCCTCATCTTTTGTGCACATCTAACGTTCTACACTTAGTTTATCTAGCCATACCTCCCAAGCTAACTAAAACCAAAGTAGTCAACTGAACTTATCTATACCCAAGTTCCAGTACCGCCCATACATTACAACCCTTTCACTAACATCTCGCGTATGTTAATTAATTCTCAAGTAACATTTCATCTATGTTATTTTTCAAGACTTCCCATTTAGTTTCACTACTAAAATTACTACAATTCTCACAATTATTAACTTTCCCACTTATGTAGTTAAGTTTCACTACTTGAATTACTAAATAGATTTTCTCTATCTAAAGGTTCATTTCGTAATTAAGTTTCACTACTTAACTTACCAATTCAGTATGTATCTTCAAATACATATATCAATCTACTAACACACGGAAGTAGAATATCATCAAGTATATATATTTCACACACAATATATACTAAATATCAGTCATTTCTATTTTGTCTTTTTTATACACGTAAATGACTCTTGGTTCGGAATGATTCATCGACCCCAAGTAAGAATTGGTTCGGAATGATACATCGACCCCAATTATTTTAAAAATATATATATATACACATATTCTGGTTCGGGACTCTCTCATCGCGACACCAGTTCAAAGTTTGGTTCGGTATTTCTCATCGACCCCAAACATATAATAACTTTATGTTAGTTCGGAATGTCTCATCGACCCTAACATAGTTAATTTAGGTATAATCTCTCTACCTAAAAGATCACATAATTCAGTAGGTACACGCCCGACCTATTAATCATATACGTACGTAATATTTTAATCTCATATATTTACCGTACAATATTCGCTTTACGATTTATCTCATTAATCTTATTTATTTGAGTATTCACACAACTCTAAGGGTCCTTGTTACCCCTCCCTTAATTCAGTAGTTAAGTTAATTTTAACCTACTGGTGTTTTCTTTCCGGAATTAAGTCTCACTCTTTCCGTAATTAAATTAACCATCTCAACCCACGGCTAAGTCAATCGTTCTTTTGTCATTCCATTTCTCCAATATTACTACTCAATCATAAGTGGAGGAACCTAATGGTACACCTACTGGTAATTTCCAAGTCTCCTCATAGGAAAAATATCATTTCTAAGGTTCCCATTAAGTAACGGAAATTAAAGAAATTTATACACAAATTTTCTATAGTTCAGACAGGGTCGATCGATCGAAGGAAGATGATCGATCGATCGACTGCTTCGATCGATCGATACTCAAGGGTCGATCGATCGATCAAGCAGTGACAGACCCAGTTCATCTTCTTCCTACGGGTTTCACCATTTTTACATCTCTAACTTTCATAATAAGCCATCAAATACACAACCAACAATTTCTAATCATTCCTACATGTTCTGGGATGATTACTAACGATTTAAATCAACAAAATCATTATAAATCTTGGCCAAATTCACTGAAAATCTCTATAATATTCAAGAACCCTAAAACTGCATTCTTTATATTTTTCATCAAAATTACAGATTTTCATACGAATTTCTCATCAAGTTTTCTATGATATAAACATACTTGGTAATTCAAAAACGTCCTACATGCAAATCCTAATCAATCATGGATTATTATCAATTGTTTGATCCCAAGAATATCATAAAAATCATGTTCTTCCTCAAGCTTAAACATGGGTATTATAACTCAATTATTTTGCAAATAAACACTTGCCTTAAAATTTGTAGGGTCTGAATTCGTGGTTGTTGATGATGATTGATGATATTGATTCTTAAATCCTCTTTCCCAACAATCCTTGTGGTGAAATTCTCGTAAGATAATCCCTCCTTCCTTTTTGCCTTAGCAATTTGCCTCTCCCTCTCTTCTCTAATGGCTATGGTGTAACTCTAATTGCCTAACCCTAGCCACCACTCATATAATCAGATTTAGGGTTACAAAATTCGTAGGTCTTCTTTCCCATAATTGTAAAGAGACCAAAATGCCCCCGAATGGTCCCAATTTAGCCCAAAAATGACCCGGCACTCAATTAGTACCCCCGGGTACACTATTTTGACTAATTCGACCCTTTCGGAATCAACCGTGGACTCTAAATTATCATTTGAGTCACTTAACAAGTATTACTCGTTCTCACCCCAACACGGTCTACACGCGTTAAGTAACTATTTACCACTCGCACTAAGTAAATAAAATGAGGCAATATATATCGGTATCTATCTCTCGATTAATATACCAAAAATTATAATTTTAAATAAAACTCTCTAAATTACTACTCTTACGTAATTTAAATTAAGCCGACATTTTCACATTTAATTCTCCAATCTGATTAAATGGAATATTCAGAAATACGGGGTATTACATACTTCCCCCTTTGCAAAGGAATTTCGTCCTCGAAATTAGGATAAGGCTGGTATTAAGGCTAAGGACCCTAGACATAATTGCATCCTCTAATACCAAGTGTCAAATCATCACATCCTAATGGTCACCCCAAGTACATACCTTGCTTCATAATAAATTCTTACCGCACGTTACCCATGCCGCATATATCATAATTAAGTCTCACTACTTAATTTCTCATAGATTTCCCAATCCAACGTTAATTCTTGAAATTAAGTTTCTCCCTACTTAATTTACCCATTTAATGTATATCTCTATATAACATCTAAGTTCCTACTATCACTCATAAGTAGAATATTATAAGGTATATATATCACACACAATATATACTTTAGGAAAAATTGGTCCGGCAAAATCATCGGCCCCAATAATCCTATCATTTACATTGGTCCGGGAATCCATTAACCCCAAGGTAAATGTAATGCACATGTTGGTTTCGACCTTTCGTCGATACCAATTTTTTTTATCATCGATTTGGTTCGGAAAATCATCGACCCCAAATCGATCTTTCATGTATTGGTCCGGAACATCATCGACCCCAATACAGAGATTAAGCACACTTACTATCGCACATAAGTAGGAAAAATCAATAGGTATATATGTCTTACACATAACATATACTACCAACACTTATTTTATAATCACCCCCCTTCTATAACACTTTTGGGGTTATTGGCTCGGAATTCCACCTCGATCACCAATAGTTATTAATTACTTGTCTCGGGATCACATCTCGAGCACCAATATGTGCATATATTTCTCATCGCACATGAGTAGACAATTGTGAGCCATATATTTCACATTTCATATACTTTACTCCAATAGAATGTCCTCATATCACGCGTTAAGGACTAAAAGATCGAAATGTCTCCTCGAACCACACCCAAAGTACATGTATTGTTCGTAATCGATACCCACGAACCCAATCCTCATGTACAGTCCATATAGGCACTCACTCTATCTATAAATATGCTCTTATAGGCATACATTCAACCTATGAATTGATCAATGGGCTTCTCTAAAATTCCACTATCATAAGGGCGTATCATCATTCTTTCTCACTAACATTGAGTCGTAGGTCGCACAACGTACTCAAAATAAAACTTTATCTTTATTCCTTCCTGACCTTCTCTCACAGGGTGGAATTTTAGGATTTCATCCTGATTCACAATCATGTAGAGCGACACTGTGCACTCTCCCTTTTCAACTACATACTAATCCATCCCGGTCACCCCATTTCGCTACCCCCAACGAAATGTTGGCTTAATTATGATGTTCACAACCCATCAATAATTTATAAGTCTGTCTCCTCATTCTATCATTGGAAATGTGGGTTCACTACCACATTCCGGTTGTTCATTTCGAGTCTATCTTGTCTAATAACTAGAGGTGTATCTGGAGACAATCTCACTACGTCTCTCCTCAACATCGCTTCCCACTTATGTCATCTTTCCTGAAGTGGTACTCTATTCCCCTTTCTCTCCGGGTTTATTATACTTTACAATCCGTGCACTCTTCGCAATTGGTGCACTTTTTGGGTTGGTTACTTTATAAGGATCAACATTTTAGTAACACGTAAGTCACTCACAACACTCAGTCAAGTAGCACCTTGCGCTACTTCTTCACCACAATTAGGTCTCCCATATCAAGAGATAACCTTTGAACGGTTTCCCACCGACTTTCATCCCATAGGGTGTGCTGGGTCTCTCAGCACATATAATCTTGGATCATCGGCTATCTCCCATGACGTTCAACCCATTTCATCGATACGACTTGTTTCCTAATTTCCCCATCGTCGTACCAAAAATATTCCACATCCCTCTATCTCGGATGTCTAAGGAATCCAATTGACTAGGGTGCCCATAGACCCTTTTCTCCGTGCACATTTGCAACAACATTGCAAATGCCTCACCCGTAACATGCTTCTCTTCAACTCCAGCCTAGTCTACACGACGTGACTACTATCTTGTGGGTATTCTCAATACCCTAGAGACAAAAATCAAATCTTTGCCCACAAAGTCCCACTTATCCCTTCGTGGTGAGGTAAGCCTTTCAGTGTTTCTCCACAACACTACCGGCTCCACTGATGTCCTAGCATCTAATAATGTCTCTTCTCCTGACGTGCATAAAAATTCAGTCGTATTCCCTTCCGCAACCGAACTTAAATAAGGGACTTCCCCCCCATGTATTCTTACTGAGCATTATCGGAACAACACATAGTCGATATGCTCAAATTCGATTTCTCGACAATATGTGCAACCATACTCCAATATTGCTAAAGGAGTCAAGTGGCACCGCGCTTATACTATATTTAAGTCTTTAGCACTAACTACAACAGCGAGCTCGATCTCTCCGCTCAGCAGTCATACCACAAACATTGACTCACATCATTTAGGTTCCCACACACCTAAATCAATTACTAAGATGTTCATAACCTCCGAAGTTTCTCACATTGAAGAATAATGACAACTCGACTCTATCTCAGGTGAGTAGTCGTCATATACCCCATTCACTCGAGGCTAAAACTCATATACTTCCTTATCCATCGCTCTGGTGATTTAGATGGTTCCCGGACATAACACGCTTGTCCTCTCCAGAATGCAAAAGTTATTGGAGTTATTATTTCTTCAAATAACTTCCAGCAAAAAATAAAACGCGTGGCCCGAGAATCCACGCTAGACAACTTTTCAAAAATTCCTAACTCCAGGCCATGCTGACCAATTTGGGTACCCCTCCTCTCGGATTGGGTAGTCTCGATCCTGAACACTATCATCTTGGTTCCCTTAGTTCTGCTGACCAAGAGGGACGCACTATGGAACTTAACAGTCCCTACTTAGGATCTAATCATTAAATCCTCTAGTGGGTTTCCACTTATGGCTTGCACCAGCCCATTACATTCAGTCTTACCCTTTGACTAAATCTTTAAACTCTCTTGACTTCGCCCCCTAGGAGCATTTACCCCAACCTTGTAAGAAGTACCATACTGCCTTCATATACATAAGTTGTCCAAGAAGAGTTTTAACAAGATTTCGAATCATAACTCGAGAGTTCATTCTCTCAAGGGCTCTTTTCCCTCGTACCCATCTCATCGATACAAGTTTACTTCAACGGATAATATCTTTCTCACGGTTGGCCTCTACTAGGCTTTCACATGGTGGGTTCCGGTATTTCCATTCTCTTTGCTTCTAAATCAACAATAGAGAACTTTGTGGTTATACAATACGTAAGGTCTCTCTATTTGTACACGGACCCTCGATCCGGATGCGGTGATTTGCATCTCCGCCACGTAGTCTCTAAAAATTTACTCAAATTTTTCACTTCTGAGTATTTCTACTCTGTCCCAAAAGCCAAAACCTCTGGACATACTACTTCCATTGGTTAACACGTACAGTTGCCGTTTTATCACATTTTACGGCTCGTCCTCATCAATTTTTTTTTTGCAGACCTACTCCCACTATCACTGCATTGGGCGGTCTAGACTAGCCTTCCTCTTACCGTCGCGACACTTGGGAAATGCCTGCTATGCCTCAACAACCCTTGCAGCAGTTACTTCCATTACCCGCTAGGAGTGACCTCGATCACGGTCATCTCTCCTATGATTGCCATCATCGAACACCCCATGCTTTACCGAGCTCCTCCCTCATGTCGTCCTTCCAACGCTAATGCTGTTCCTACCACCATATTCGACGTACCGTGCACAATCGAACTCGTATATATATCACTACGTCTACTAAATAGCAGGAGAACGTGAACTACGTACGTAGAGGAGTACAATCATCCTAAGATAGGGCTCTATATAAATCAAACGATACGCTGAAAACGTAGTAAGCCGTACAGATCCTATGGACATTAGAACCTGACGCTCTGATACCATCTGTGAAACCCCACCTAATTAAACATCGGGTGATCAGGCCTTTATTAAATTAAAACAGGTTTCTAAAATGGTTCATTCTTAGCATCACTGTCGAAAACTTTTTAATTACTAATCCCCTAAGTAAAATTAGACCGGTGCCAAATTTTATCTTTCTTAAAACAGATAAATCAACTATGCGGAACAAAGTAAAAAATGTCATGTACTATACCCCAGTCAACAAAGTAAAAGTACAACAGAACAAAAGTATTTCCGAATAAACCATCGGCAAAAATCCCAAACAACAATAGAATAATCACTAGTCTGAAACTAACATCTGAGAATAAAACCGGACCACAAGTCCATACATAGAATAGTGTGAGATCCTGTACTAGATCTGAATGAGAGACATCGTCTAGTCAAAATCCTGTAAGCATCCACTGTGCTACAGCTCCGAGTCTCTGGAATGGAATCATCATACATGGCATCCCTGTGGCTGGACACCTAAAAGGTTTTGAAAATATTTTATAGCAAGAGTTAGTACTCAAAACATTTTGAAAATATTTAGCAAGCGTTTATCACAATAAAATGCGGTTATTGATTACACATGTTAGGTTCTCGTACACTCTGTTGAGTTAACTCACCCCTCATCTTTTGTGCACACCTAACGTTCTACACTTAGTTTATCTAGCCATACCTCCCAAGCTAACTAAAACCAAAGTAGTCAACTGAACTTATCTATACCCAAGTTCCAGTACCGCCCATACATTACAACCCTTTCACTAACATCTCGCGTATGTTAATTAATTCTCAAGTAACATTTCATCTATGTTATTTTTCAAGACTTCCCATTTAGTTTCACTACTAAAATTACTACAATTCTCACAATTGTTAACTTTCCCACTTATGTAGTTAAGTTTCACTACTTGAATTACTAAATAGATTTTCTCTATCTAAAGGTTCATTTCGTAATTAAGTTTCACTACTTAACTTACCAATTCAGTATGTATCTTCAAATACATATATCAATCTACTAACACACGGAAGTAGAATATCATCAAGTATATATATTTCACATACAATATATACTAAATATCAGTCATTTCTATTTTGTCCTTTTTATACACGTAAAGGACTCTTGGTTCGGAATGATTCATCGACCCCAAGTAAGAATTGGTTCGGAATGATACATCGACCCCAATTATTTTAAATATATATATATATATATACACATATTCTGGTTCGGGACTCTCTCATCGCGACACCAGTTCAAAGTTTGGTTCGGTATTTCTCATCGACCCCAAACATATAATAACTTTATGTTAGTTCGGAATGTCTCATCGACCCTAACATAGTTAATTTAGGTATAATCTCTCTACCTAAAAGATCACATAATTCAGTAGGTACACGCCCGACCTATTAATCATATACGTACGTAATATTTTAATCTCATATATTTACCGTACAATATTCTCTTTACGATTTATCTCATTAATCGTATTTATTTGAGTATTCACACAACTCTAAGGGTCCTGGTTACCCCTCCCTTAATTCAGTAGTTAAGTTAATTTTAACCTACTGGTGTTTTCTTTCCGGAATTAAGTCTCACTCTTTCCATAATTAAATTAACCTTCTCAACCCACGGCTAAGTCAATCGTTCTTTCGTCATTCCATTTCTCCAATATTACTACTCAATCATAAGTGGAGGAACCTAATGGTACACCTACTGGTAATTTCCAAGTCTCCTCATAGGAAAAATATCATTTCTAAGGTTCCCATTAAGTAACGGCAATTAAAGAAATTTATACACAAATTTTCTATAGTTCAGACAGGGTCGATCGATCGAAGGAAGATGATCGATCGATCGACTGCTTCGATCGATCGATACTCAAGGGTCGATCGATCGATCAAGCAGTGACAGACCCAGTTCATCTTCTTCCTACGGGTTTCACCATTTTTACATCTCTAACTATCATGATAAGCCATCAAATTCACAACCAACAATTTCTAATCATTCCTACATGTTCAGGGATGATTACTAACGATTTAAATCAACAAAATCATTATAAATCTTGGCCAAAGTCACTGAAAATCTCTATAATATTTAAGAACCCTAAAACTGCATTCTTTATATTTTTCATCAAAATTCCAGATTTTCATACGAATTTCTCATCAAGTTTTCTATGATATAAACATACTTGGTAATTCAAAAACGTCCTACATGCAAATCCTAATCAATCATGGATTATTATCAATTGTTTGATCCCAAGAATATCATAAAAATCATGTTCTTCCTCAAGCTTAAACATGGGTATTATAACTCAATTATTTTGCAAATAAACACTTGCCTTAAAATTTGTAGGGTCTGAATTCGTGGTTGTTGATGATGATTGATGATATTGATTCTTAAATCCTCTTTCCCAACAATCCTTGTGGTGAAATTCTCGTAAGATAATCCCTCCTTCCTTTTTGCCTTAGCAATTTGCCTCTCCCTCTCTTCTCTAATGGCTATGGTGTAACTCTAATTGCCTAACCCTAGCCACCACTCATATAATCAGATTTAGGGTTACAAAATTCGTAGGTCTTCTTTCCCATAATTGTAAAGAGACCAAAATGCCCCCGAATGGTCCCAATTTAGCCCAAAAATGACCCGGCACTCAACTAGTACCCCCGGGTACACTATTTTGACTAATTCGACCCTTTCGGAATCAACCGTGGACTCTAAATTATCATTTGAGTCACTTAACAAGTATTACTCGTTCTCACCCCAACACGGTCTACACGCGTTAAGTAACTATTTACCACTCGCACTAAGTAAATAAAATGAGGCAATATATATCGGTATCTATCTCTCGATTAATATACCAAAAATTACAATTTTAAATAAAACTCTCTAAATTACTACTCTTACGTAATTTAAATTAAGCCGACATTTTCTCATTTAATTCTCCAATCTGATTAAATGGAATATTCAGAAATACGGGGTATTACAGTTTGTTATCTTCTTCTCCAGGGGTCACGAAGGGTGACAATCCTAAGAATAAGAAATGATCCCACTATGATGAAGTTATTCATTTACGGGTGTACAAATTGTGATGCGTTTATATAGTTTTCACCATTATGAGAATTGACAATCCTGCCACTACGATAAGGTAGTAGACAGTCATAGTCATTTCTTTGTAGTGTTTTCACCTATACTGGTGGTATGAAAGAAGCTCTCATAAGCCTATTAGAACTTCTTTTGTTCCGAACAATGCTTTTGGGAATGTAATCTAAACACTTATCCTTGTTCCAACTTGTCAAGTTTTCTCCCAACACAATTGTTGCATTACCCATTATATAAAGTACCGGAATTGAGTTAAAAGAGATATACTATCTTTAATAGGAGTAAAGAAAACTTACTTGGAAAATAATAGTGACATATGTGTATCTATATCGTATGAATAACCATCATGAATCTTATCACGTGTAAAAGAAACTAAATTCTTCTTTCTTTAACACATCGTTACTGAAAGTTACATGTGGCATAATCTTCATGGATATAATTCGAACTATTGATCTGTAATTCTTAAATTCCTACATAGGAAGTTATAGAATTACATTGTGAAAGTGGTGATCGCTTAAATAAGCTATGATACCAATTTGTGAAAGTATGTGTGATACTTGATTAAATCGAATTCGCAAATTTCCAAGTTAAACTGATCTAATCAGTGTCAATTTTTAATCCAATTTAATCAAACCCTAAAACATGCGAGTAGGTGTCGTGGATCACGTCAACACAAAAAAATATGAATTGTTGACTCATAGATTTCAGAAAAAAACTCCTTTCGAGTAAAACCTTTTATTTCACAATACGTAATGGATTTACCGTAGTAAACCCACATAGGCCACTACTTAAATAAGTAATGGAATTTTACAGTAACTCCACAAGAAGCGCAGTTCAGTCAGCCCATGAATAACCACGAGTGCTCCCTTTGATACACAGTCATGCCAACCCAGTACCTCCCTCAAGTGGCACGTAGATCAGCAGGAGAGATCTTCTCTACAAGAGAAGCTTCACAAAATTGTGTTCTTGGGTTACAAAAAAATTCATATAAATATTGGGATGTTTTGTGAATTGAGAACAAAAGGTTTTAAACCCTAAATGAAGATAGAGGATTTATCGATTTGTAGTGTTTGCAAAAACTAAAACGTTAGGTCTTCGTAACGAAAAATGGAGCGGTTTAACACACTTTATATAAAAAACTTAATATGGCGCGTCGCTCGAACAAAATTGGAATGTCGCTTGAACGAGCTGCTTTTAACGCTCGAACGAGACAAAAAAAAATAAAAATTTTATTTCGCCAAAAATGCTCCACCTAAACACTTAGAAAAAATTCTTTGACAAAACACTCCTCTCTAACACTTAGAAAATATTTTATAAAAAAGTATCCCAACACTCTAAGTGAACCGTAAAGTAGCAAAAAGACAACCCTACCAAAATTAATCTCACGAAGGCATATGTTTTGAAGAACGTTGATATTTGGATCCGTCATAATGCATGATTGAACTTGAATAAGTCTTCAACGGTTGTAGCAGTACACGACATACACAAATGTAAACCGGATGGTTTCTCTCTAAAGAGTGTTTGATTCAAGTGCAACTCTTTCGCAATAAGTAGTAACCGAGCAAGACCGAAATCATATTCCTTAGGGATTGAATGCTTTTAGGAGAACAAGACTAGGATAAAGGATATTCTCTAAACGTCAAAAAGTTAAAGTGTAAAAGATGATTTGATTGTTTAAAGAGGTGATTGTGATTAACTGCTAAACTAACATGCGTAAAATTGACAAAGAACTAGTCAACAATAAAGATATACCGAAACAAACTAACTTAAGATTAAGTTGAAGATATTAAAGGGATTGATGATCATTTTACCACCTTGTATTCGCTAATAAAGATGATAGGACATAGTTCAAATTAGTTCCAATCGAGCATAACTAATTAGATCCGAACATTAACCATGTAGAGACTAAACTCATCGATGGAGGATTAGGGGTTAAATAGTTATTGCTAAATGGGTTGGGGTTGTAGTAAAGCATCAAATACTACCCCTTGCATGACAACGGAAGTTAAGAGACTAGGATACTCCAATACCAACACATGAAGTTCAATTAGATTAATTCTAAACCAAACCCTAAATATGAAGTTCAAACATCTGAGGTGGGATTATGATCCCCAACCTTAAGTTTATCTACTCATACTAGAAACTAGGCTACACATCCAAAGGAACCTCATACATAAGCAAGGCATAAAGTGTAAACACAAAACAATACTAGATGTTGTAGTAAATGAAATTTAAAGGTATGGAACACAAGTAGATATGGAGTAAATGAACAAGGCTTCCATCAACAACAACTAACTTATGAGAATTCAATGCTTTACAAGTAGGAAGAGTAATAAAACACACTTGACCTAGGAGAGAGAAGATAAATTTTTTATGTATTCAACTTCTAAAAAAATTAATCCATAGCCACAAATGAAAGAAAAACAAGGGATAAATATCCCAAAAAATCTATCAAAAATGGCAAACTAGTAATAAGGAGAAAGCCGAGAGTGCAGAACCGAATTGATTCGACTGAGAGAGAATCGATTTGGATAAGGGAAGATGGTGCACTGTCTTCAACAAAATCGATTCGGTAAGGGCCAAATCGATTCGGACCTGCTCTTAAAATGGGGATTGGCTGGAATAGCTTCATTTTTCACAAGTTTCACAGAATCGTCCGTAAGTTCTTCGTTTGAGCATGGATTCATGTACTGTTGGAGGCCACACGAAGATAAATCGAAGGGCTTCAACCTCCATGAGAGATCGGGGCTAAAATGCGAATGCTGAATTTACTAAAATGACCTTGAAGCTGTAAATGCCGACAAAACTTTTTCGAGACTCAACCAAACTTCACAACTTGCATCACTGAGACCTACAAAAGCTCAATTAAGGCACAAATAATATATATATATATATATGATGAAAATAGGGGTTAATCAATAAATGATCATAAGAACGAGGAATAACATGTACAGGAATGCTAGAATGTACAAATTAATGTGGTTATAAATATAATAAATGTGACTTATCACACCCCCTAACTTATACATTGCTAGTCTAGAGCAATGAAGTAAGAAGAAGAAAGGGCCATCAATAAAACCATAATAGGAGAAATGTGTACATAAAATAAAAATGCCACTTTAGTGGGCGAATGATTACATTAGCATATGTAATAAGCCGTTAAAACCCTAGGTGGCCCCAGGGGACGAGTGTTGTCTCATGAGGGTTTCTAAGGACGACACCCACAAACATCAATTCAACTAATACTATGATATGGAAAAAACCAATGCATAGCTCAACAATTATCAAAGAAGCATAATCCATTAACAAAGGGAACAAAGCTCACACAAAAGACGACAATGATTGAATTAAACGAGTAACTTCAATAAAAATTGAAAGCATGGAAATACGAAATAAGCGAACACATGTGTTAATTTAGATTTGGCAAAACTTTCATAATCCATATAAATGCTAAAGCATGCATAACTCAAGTTCTCTCCAGTTGTTACACTCAACAAATGAAAACACTCAGAAATAGGATGTAACACACTCTAGACATACATGCATAATGCGTAATTGTAAAAGGAAACAAGTCCGCGCACATGTCATCAATGAGGAGCGAAATATAAAAGTGAAAAATACAATCTCATTAACTGATATCGCATATTAACCGATGTGAAATGCACTCAAACATATTATCGCTAATGTTTGACTTGTGAATCAACATCTCCCTAGGATTGAATATGACTTTTCAGGTTGTAATTTGAGGTAGGCTAGGGGTTGCAAGCGAAAGTCTATTTACGGAAGCAACGGGGTTTGGGAATAACATGCGGGATAATGGAATTTATGGGCAATTAAAGAATTAATTCAAATTCCAATAGCAAGATATTCATGAGAGTAGGACTTCATTCACATACACACAGTGAAAAGGTATTCACGCATCATGGATCCATTTATTATATTTTTCTTGATTTCTTCCTCCTTTTTCTTTTCTATTTCTTTTTCTTTACTCTTTATTTTCGCTTTCTTCTTCTTTTCTCTTTCATTTTCTTTTCTTGATTGAAAACCACATGAGTAAAACATCATTCAATCCCTGGAATAATCCCAAATCAAAGCACGAAAGGTGTATATATTGGTAGAAACTCCAATATGAAGTTGGTGAGGGGATTTGGGAATGAAACGATAGGTCATAAAAAGGATCAACGGGGTTGGCTAGGGAAATGTGTAAGGGTAAGGCTAAGGTCATATGGGTTAAATATCAAAGAGGGACTATGATACTTTCCTAGGGTTTCATGTGATTCTCGGGACACAACACTATTGAAAATCATGCTTAAGTGATACATTTCATAATGAAGTTAATTAATATGCAATCAATGAAAAGAAAATGAGATCGTCAACTAGATTATTTTTCAAGAAAGATATAGAGTATATGTATACGCTCACAAATTAAAATAAGTCTCGAATCTCACTTATGTAAGGGTATATTATACGCATTATGATCACGAGTTAGAATAACTTTAAACCAAATCATAAACAATTATTTGTGTAATGTGCTCACGGGATTCACAGTTTAATTTCATGAAGTTATTCACAATGTTAATAATATACCAACTAAAGGCTAATAAATCATAAACTCTAAGCATGCATCATCACTATTCAAAGGGATAAGGCAATCATATATGTAATCATTGGAGACACGAGAGAAAAAGAATAATTTGATTTTTTTAAATAAATAAATAAATATTAACATGATAAACAGTAACAGAAATGTAATCCATACCCCTTAACTTGAAATGAACATTGTCCCTAATGTTAGTAGGGACAAAAATGGAAAAGAGTGAGAAAATATTCACCCCGGAAGGATCAAATACTATAACCGTGTAACGACATACCTGTCAAAATGTTAGTACTAACAACAACAATACATACAATAGAGATAGATATATACAAGGGAAAATAAGAAGAGAAACTAAGAAATTTTATTAATATCATAACGAGTTGTGTTCATGTGCTTCTAAACTAAAATTAGAAAATACAAAATAAATGTATCCTCTCAATCACGTCCTACACAACTTAAAAACCAACAATTGTTCAAAAACCACAAATACAATATAGAGATACACAAAATACAGGAGAAAATATAAGGCAACTCCCTAAGGAAAGTCTGGGCAGTGACTTGATGAACCGGGTGCGGTGGGGTCATGAGCTGCACAGGGATCATAAAAGTAAGGTGGAAGAGGCACCTCGCCCCCTCGCATATGGGCATGCATCTTCATTTGCATGCGCATGATCATGGAGATGTCTCTCATAGTCACCCCTAAAAGTACCAAAGTTAGTCTGAAGCGCATCCATCCTCACCCCCAAATCTCTAATGGGGTCCACCGAAGGTGGAACATGGGGTGGCACCTTTGGAACGCCAGGCATAGGAGCATCAAAATAAAAAACGTTACCAATAAACACATGGCTAAGCATCCTTCGACTCTTCCTCTCCCAGTAATCCCTTCCCAAACACTTCTCTATAGCGTCGTCATCAAGCAATGTGGGAAGCCTAAGAATATTGTCCATCCCAGCTACCTTACATCTCGCATCCCTATAAATCTTAGAGACCAGACGCGCGTAAGGGAGAGTGTCGATCCCTTATCATAATTTGCGACGCCTAACATTTGTTGAAGCACTAGGGCGGGAAGGCTTATCACGGTATTGGTATCCAAGCGCTTGTAAAGGAAATAGGCCTGCTTGGATCTCATAACATATTTGGTTTGGGTGGTGATGATTGAGTCGACGGCGACCAAGTGAATCAAGCGGTGAGAATCGAGCGTATGCTTAGTTGGGAACATCTCACCTGCCCAGACATGACCCGAAGCTAGACGCGCAACAAAACCATCAGTTAGAAGCAAAGTCAAAGGGTCACTTGACGGATAGACATAAACCTCCAGGTTATCCGCCCCGCTCAATCTCAAAGAAAGAATAGGCTTCGAAATTAGGATCATCCTACCCCCAACATAAGCTTCATAATTCTCGTCTCCAATTAAGACAAGAGAAGCATAAAATCTCCTCACATGATCTTAGTTAACATCTCCCCCCCATGGCGAGGTGGGTCTCCCAGTTGAATTTATGAAAATAACTCCTAACGGAGGAAGGAAGGTCCTCAACTTTTATAGGACGCTCAATAGAAATTGCCCACCTCGAAGGAAACTTCTCTCTACATTAATACCTTTCCTCTCGCGAGTAGAAGGATTCAAAACCAGTGCGACTAGTAACAAAGTTTGTGGTTGGTTTCTGAGCCATGTCGAACCTATAAAAATATCAATTCAATACATACACAATTAGTGTAATGCACAAAATCAGTTTAAGCCTGAAAAGGGGTCAAAAAGGAACTAAGGGGTGCATGTTGAAAGAAAATGGTCGGACAAATGTAACCTACATACACCATAATCAAACAAGGGATAATAAATGTTAATGTTCGATAAATGGTGCGAAAATGGATCAATTAGGCACATAAGACCCATTGGGGCATTTTATCGAACAGTTTGTTCAAACTAGGGAGGTAATGCATTTAATTCATTAAAAAACCCCAAAAAATACAACACAATTGTCATAACAATAATTACAAGTTATATTTATTGAATAAATGAGGAATTAAGTAGAGAAAAATGGGCATTTCAGTGAATTAGAGGTAAAATTTGAACATAGAAAAATTATCCTCTAGCTTGAATAAAGAGCATACAAATTTCAACTTGAAATTAATATAAGAAGGTTTGGAATTAATACCTTGAATGAGTGTCCTTTGAGAAATGGAGAGAAAATGAGTAGGGAGAGGTATATGGGAAGAGAAAAATTCATGGGGTTATAAGGGTGAGAAGAAAAGTTGAGGAAAAAGAGGTTAAATGAATGAGGAAGAAATTTGAAGGGGTGGCAAAACCGAATAGATTTGGAAAATACCGAATTGATTTGACACAAAAACTCTTGGGAACTATCGAAGACCGAATTGATTCGAAAGTGAGCGAATCGATTCGAAATGGTGCTACTTTTGTACTATTGCTATCCGAATAAATTCAGAAGGGAGCAAATCGGTTCGCTAATCGAGGGAGAGTACACTAGAAAGGATTAAATCGATTCTCTAAAGGATACCTGCTTCACTGCCTAAGGCTGAATAGATTCGGCAAGGACTGAATCGATTCGCAAATCGATTTCCAACTTTCTGCTTAACTGTTTTGGTAATTCTCATGGAAATCAAGGATTAGGCTGATTTTATTTAGTTTTCTTGGATCCTATGGATATAATTAAGATATATAACTAGTTCGGGAGAAAAATTTGCAACCCCACACCTTCCGAGGGTTGATCGACACAAAAACACGATTCTAAAAGTGTTATTAATCTCCATAAAAGGGGTCGAACAACATAATTGATTCTGTAGACGGGTCGAATGATAATAGAAATGGTTTAAGGCATTAACCGTTCACCTTAAACAAGTTCCTATCTCTTGGGTTTTCAATCTCTATCGCACCATGAGGATAGAAGATCTTAACTACAAACGGACCCGTCCACCTCGACCTTAAATTTCCCCAAAACAATTATAACCTAGAATTGTACAAGAGTACTTTTTGAAGAGGGTGAAATATTTTGCGGGATATGCTCTTGTTATTCCTTTATTTCACATGTTCTTTATAAATTCTAGCGCTCTCATAAGACTCATTTCGAATCTCCTCCAACTCATTGAGTTGGAGCATTTATTTCTTTTCGTATTTGTCTAGTTCGAAATTCAATTTTTTTATCTCCCAATAGGCTTTGTGTTCGAGTTCAACAGGGAGATGGCATGGTTTGCCGTACATAAGCCTAAAGGGAGACATGCTTAGAGGAGATTTATAGGCTATGCGATATGCCCATAAAGAGTCGGTAAGCCTAAAAGACCAATCCTTGCGGTTGGGATGGACCATCTTCTCAAGGATGTGCTTTATATCTCGATTGGCCAACTCAACTTGGCCACTAGTTTGCGGGTGGTAGGTCATTCCGACTTTATGAACGACCCCACACTTTCGCATGAGATTGGCAAACAGAGCATTACATAAATGGGTTCTGTTGTCACTAATGATCGCCTTTGGAGTTCCGAATCGTGAAATTACGTGTTCCTTATAGAACTTTAACACCACTCTATGATCTTTGGTCCTCGACGCTATGGCCTCTACCCACCTGGAACTGTAATCGACCACAAATAGGATGTAAAGGTTACCAAACAAATGGGGAAATGGGCCCATAAAATCTAGGCCACAGCAGTCAAATAATACTATCTCAATAATAGGGGACATTGACATCATGTTCCTACGACTTATAGCGCCCAATTTCTGGCAATGCTCGCATAAAATGCAGAATTCGTGCGCATCCTTAAAGAGCGTGGGCCAATAAAGTCCGCATTAATATTTTTACAACGATTTTCTTAGAAGAAAAAAGGCCTCCACACTCCTATGAGTGGGAGAATCAAATTACGCTCAATATCTCATCGTTCGGAACACAATTTTGGATAATCTAGTATGCACAGTACTTAAACAAGTAAGGGTCATCAAATAAGAACCTACGCACCCAACTAAAGAACTTCCTCTTTCCTTGAGGGGTCTAATGAGATGTAATGGATCCCGTTAAGAGGTAGTTCACTATATAAGTGAACCATGGAAGAGAGGAAGTGGAGAACAATTGTTCATCCAGGAAGACTTCCATGATGGGAAATTAGTCTTTGGGTGCTTCGAATGTCAACAATGACAAGTGGTCGGCGACAACATTCTCTACTCCTTTTTTTTTGTCTTTGATAGTCAAATTAAATTCTTGGAGTGGAAGGACCCACCTAATCAAACGCGACTTGGCATCTTTTTTAGAAAGAAGGTATTTTAACTTCGTGGGATCCGTAAATCACCCCAGTAAATATGTTCCAAATTTATCCAAGGCATAAACAATCGCTAACAACTATTTTTTCGTGGTCGAATAGTTCAATTGTGAACCGTGAAGAGTTTGACTTGCATAGTATATCACATGGGGTTTCTTGTCATTCCTCTGTCCTAACACGACCCCAACCACAAAATCTCTCGCATCACATATTATCTCAAAAGGCAAGGTCCTGTTAGGGGCTTGAATAATGGGAGTGGTGGTAAGCATGATTTTTAACTTCTTAAAAGCTACTTGAGACTCATCGCTCCATTCAAAAGGGGTCTCCTTATAGAGGAGATTACATAGAGGCTTATCAATAGAGATAAAGCCCTTTATGAACTGTCAATAAACCCCGCAGGCCCAACGAAAGGCCTTACATCTTTGAGGGATTTTGGTGCGAGAAAATATGCAATCACCTCTACCTTAGCCTTATCTAACTTTATACCATCTGAGGATATAACATGGCCGAGAACAATCCCTTTAGTAACCATAAAATGGCACTTTTACCAGTTTAGAACGAGATCTTTCTTAACACACCTAGATAAAACCTTCTCAAGGATAGAAAGACAATGGTCATAAGAGTTACCCAAGACGCTGAAATTATCCATGAATACCTCCAAACCTCTCTCTACCATATCATTAAACATACTCAACATGCACCTTTGGAACGTCACCTGCGTAATACACAACCCAAAGAACATTCATTTGTAGGAAAATGTTCCAAAATGACATGTGAACGTTGTTTTGTCTCGATCCTTGATATCAAGATCAATTTGGTTATATCCACTATAACCATCGAGAAAATAGTAATAAGGGTGGCCAGAAATATGTTCCAACATTTGATCGATAAAAGGAAAGGGGAAATGATCTTTTAAGGTCATGGCATTAAGTTTTATGAAATCAATGCATACATGCTAACCAATGGTGGTGTGTTCGGTTATCAACTCCCCCTTCGTATTTTTGATGAATATAACTCCCAATTTATTGGGAACCACATGCATCGGGCTCACCTATTTGCTGTACAATATTGGGCATATTATGTCAGCATCTAAAAGATCATCACCTCGGCTCTCACAACTTCCTTCATTACCGGATTTAGCTTGCGTTGCATCTCACAAGAGGGTTTTACATCCTCCTTAAGATGGATTTTGTGAGTGCATATCAAAGGGATTACTCCCTTTAAATCTGCAATGGTCCACCCAAAATACCCTTGTGCCTCTTTAACAAGTTCACACTAATTTTAGTTCTTGACCCCCATCAAGGATAAATGATACAACTATGGGATATGTCTCATTTTCACCCAAATATGCATATGTTAGTTCCAAAGGCAATTGCTTGAGATCAAGCTTGGTAAATCACACATCCGAGGGTACCTTGTACGAGTCGCGAGGGGGTAAGTCCTCAAAAGTGGAACACTAATTATCTTCGTCAATTCTCTCATCCTTATCTAACATCAAACTAATAAACTTGACTTCATAATAATAAGGAGAATAATCATTCTCCAAGTTAATTGAGTTTACCAAACAATCCTTCAAAGGATCCATAAAATATGAAGCATCAAAATGCTCCTGTACTACCTCCTCTATGCGGTTAACTTCTTGGACCTCATCATCATCACCCATCTTTTTTGAAACATTAAAAATGTTAAGCTCCAAGGTCATGCTTCTAAATGTAAGATTTATTTATCCATTCTTAGCGTTAATTAAAGCATTAGAAGTTTCTAGGAAAGGACGACCGAGGATGATGGGAGTAGTGTTGCTACTCGGGAAAACCAGATGAGTGTATAAGACCATAAAGTCCGCCGAGAAATAAAATTTGTAAACTTGAATTATGACACATTCTACAACCCCTCTCGGAACCCTAATGGAGCGATCCTCTAATTGAAGAGTTATTTTAATGGGATTGAGGTCTCGTAATCTGAGTTGTTCATACATATGGTAAGGTAAGAAATTAATACTCGTGCCTAGGTCAAGCAAAGCTTTCTCGATCCTAAGGTTTCCTATCACGTAGGAGATGGTAGGACAATCGGGATCTTTATACTTAGGAGGTGTCTTGAATTGAATTATCAACCTCACATTTTAGGCCAAAAATGGTTTCTTCCTCACAAAAAGCTTCCACTTCACAGTGATCAAGTTTTTTAGGAACTTGGCATAACTGGGAACTTGTTTAATTTCATCTAAAAGGGAAATGTTAATTTTCACTTATTTGAACATCTCTAAGATGTCGGCATTGTTAATATTTCGCTTTGGAGGAATGAGCCTTTGGGGATAAGGCACAGGAATGGGAGACTTTGAAACCACTTTCGGCTCTACTTGGGGTTTCTCCTTACTTTTTTTAAGGAAGCATCTTCAACCTCTATTGGGTCGGGCGAGACTTCCTTACTAAAGTTTGGGCGTGGATGAGGGATATACTTATCAACGACTTTCTCGATCTGTAGAACCGTAATAGCCTTTGCATGATTGGGATGGGGATTCAAAGTGTCAATCGCACAATGTTTCCCAACAGGCCTTTGGGGTTATGAAGGGAACTTTACCTTTTCTTGAATGCTTAAGGATGAGGTCAACTTAGAGATTTGAGCTTCAAGCCGAGTATTAGTATCTTGTTGAGAAGTCGTGAAAGCTTAAAGAGCATCTTCAAGACTTTTTTTTATTCGAGTGAGCATAGGGGGTATAGCCGGCGAAGTAGGTTCTAGAGGGGGACCTTACATTTGTACTTGAGGAGGAGGAAGTTAATTATATATTTTATGGTAATTTTAAGGCGGAGGAGGATTTTGATAATTCAGGTGAGGGGGATTTTTCACTTGCTGGGATTGCCCGTAAGAAAAATCGGGTTGGTTTCTCCACGAAGGATTATACCCTTCTCCGAGAGGAGTTTAAAATTATTTCTTATATGTGGCCATTGCGTTTGCTTGGTTGTGAAGCATCACTTTGTACGCTGGGATTATAGGACAATACTTGGTTGAGTGATGTTCCACGTCGCATATGGTATACGACTCCTCAATTTGCTAAGGAGAAGGATTGTCGGGTTCCCAATTATTTTAGTCCATGGCATCAATATACTTGGTAAGTTGGGCTACTCTCAAGGACATATCATACCCATCGGTGAGGTGATATATCCCATGGATTGAGGAGGTCAGAATGGGTGAACGCGATTTGGCTTTGCTAGGGTCCGAGGTGTCCCATGCTGGGGCAGTATCGGCCCAATATTTAAGTGTGCCCACGCGTCATCCGGGTCTAGCCCAAAGAACTCACCATAGCACATTGTCTCCACTATTTATTTCGCATTTAGGGCAATCCCGTTATGGAAAAAAGAGATTAATCTCTATTTCTCAAAGCCATGATGTGGGAATTTATGAAGTAGATCATTAAATCTTTCCCAACATCGCTCAAAAGTCTCATCCTCATCTTGAGCAAAGGTTTGGATTTGACCTTTGAGAGCATTGGTGCGATGGGTTGGGAAAAACTTCTTTAAAATTTACGCCTGCATATCGCACCAACTACTAATGGAATTGGGAGATATGGGCCAAATCCAAGTTTGGCTTTGTCCTTCAAGGAGAAAGGGAAAAGTTTGAGTCGGGTTACATCAAGAGGACAATTTTGGTCGCTAAACGTAGCGCAAACCTCTTCAAACTCTCAAACATGAGGATAAGTCTGCTCACTTTCCATGTCGTGGAAAGTAGGAAGTAATTGAATTATTCCATTTCTAAATGGAATTGCGCGGCATTATACGGAAAGATGATACACGAAGGAGTGGTGGTCCTCTCCAGTTGAAAATACTCTCTCATTGGTCGATAGGGAGGCTCTACATCCCTTTGACTACCATGATCACTTTGATTGTCACCCGTGGTGGTGGGCTCGAAGTATAAGCTGAGATTGAAATGAAAGGAGTTGGAGATGGTCTCTAATAGTCCTCATATTCATTGGACGATGAGGATTCAACAATAGGATTTGATGTACTATCGCTCGCATCTTGCATCTATGGAATTGGGATTGATTTTGGAAATCGTGTTGTCACGGTGACCACATGGAACGTAATAGTGTAAAGATAACTTCTTCTAGCCTAAAATTTTTGTCAATCCTCGGTAACGGCACCACAAACTTGGTTGCTCTCTAAAGAGTGTTTGATTCAAGTGAAAATATTTCACAACAAATATTAATCGGGAAAGACCAGAATCGAATTCCTCAGGGATTGAACGCTCCTAGGAGAACAAGATTAGGATAAAGGATATTCTCTAAACTTCAAAAACTTAAAGTGTAAAAGATGATTTGATTGTTTGAAGAGTTGTGATTGCGATTAACCGCTAAACTAACATGCGTAAAATTGATAAAGAACAAGTCACGAGTAAAGATATAACTAAACGAACTAAGTTAAGCTTAAGTTCACAATATTAAATGGATTGAGGATCATTCTCCCACATTGGATTCGCTAATAAATATGATAGGACTTGGATCAAATTAGTTCCAATCGAGCATAACTAATTAGATCCGTACATCAATCATGTAGATATTAAACTCATTGATGGAGGATTATGGGTTAAATAGTTATTGATAAATGGTTTGGGGTTGTAGTAAAGCATCAAATATTACCCCTTGCATGACAAGGTAAGTTAAGAGACTAGGATACTCCAATACCAACACATGAAGTTTAATTAGAACAATTTTAAACCAAACCCTAAATATGAAGTTCAAGCATTTGAGGTGGAATTATGATCCCCAACCTTAAGTTTAGCTACTCATACTAGAAACTATTCTACACATGCAAAGGAACCACATATTTAATCAAGGCATAAAGTGTAATCACAAAATAATACTAAATGTGGTAATAACTGCAATTTAAAGCTATGGAACACAAGTAGATATGGAGTAAATAAACAAAGCTTCCATTAACAACAACTAACTTGCGAGAATTCAATGCCTTACAAGTAGGAAGAGCAATAAAATACACTTGACCTAGGAGAGAGAAGAGAGAGTTTTTATGTGTTCAAGTTCTAACAAAAGTAATATATATCCACAAATGAAGGAAAAATAAGGGATAAATATCCCCCAAAATCTATCCAAAATGGCAAACTAGTAATAAGGAGAAAGATAAGACTATAGAACCGAATCGATTAGGCTGAGAGCGAATCAATTCGGATAAGTGAAGCTGATGCATTGTCTTCAACCAAATCGATTCAGCACGGGCCGAATTGATTCGGGCTTGCTCTCAAAATGGGGATGGGCTGGAATGTCTTCATTTTCCCTAATTTTCATAGAATCGTTTGTAGCTTCTTCGTTGGAGCATGAATTCATGTGCCATTGTAGACCACGCGAAGATGAATCGAAGGGATTCAACTTTTGTTAAGATATCGGGGCTAAAATCCAAATGCTGAATTTACTAAAATGCCCTAGAAGCTACAAATGTCGACAGAGCTTTTTTGGGACTCAACCAAACTTCACACCTTGCATTCCCGAGACCTACAGAAACTCAATTAAGGCACACACAATATATATATATGATGAAAATAGGGTTTAATCTATAAATGAGCATAAGAACCAAGAATAGCATGTATGGGAATGCTGGAATGTACAGATTAACGGGTTTATAAATACAATAAACGTGACTTATCACTGAACAATAAAATAATGTCCTTACAAATCTCCTCCTATGTCTATGCTGGTAAAAAAAATTAAAACATCCAAATTATGAAATCAAGATTCCTATACAAATCTAATACCCTCCCATGAACCCAAAACTGAAAAGGTACTAAACATATAAGTCTAAAATTTTTTTCTACAAAATCTTTAACTTAAAAAATCTTCGAATCTTTAAGCTTTTATCATCAGGGTGTGCAACATAATGATCTTCAGTATTTGTTCCTACACACATGAGATAAAGCAAATACCTTCGTGACACGTCGAGTTTAAAATGATATAATAATAAATCCATCACTAATCAAATCTCCCCTATAATGCAAAACTCTCCCATAATTCGTTCTTCCCTTTTTTATTTGTCCGAAATAGACAAGGAAAAGAATAAACAAAAAAAACATGGAGTGTCATGAAAATTAATCATAGAAAACATGGATTAAACTACGCTCATGCAAAGAAATCCTCAAAGGCATCCACAAACTATTTTTGATTTTTCAATTTTTTATACAAAAAATGCAAAAATAATTTGACAAATCACACACCATGACTTTACACTAAGATAACCAAATCATGGAAACGAAGTGAATAGGTGTGAAAAATTTGATAGGCAAATCAATACAATCACGCATAACATATATGCACGATGAATATGTGTACTCCTAACGAATGAATCTCAAAATCGTCCTTAGGTTTCAAAAAATGTGAATTTAGATGACATCGGGTTAATTAAATCGACAAATCAAAGTCATACATGATTTTCACACCATTAACATCTAAAACTATGTAATGCCTTTTCATGACTTTTCAAGGATGTACAAACCCGTTTTATATTCCATCCAAACCCCCTCATAAATAATAATGCCTTATTTTTCTTTTGAGGTGATGAAACTAAATGAATTGGCCCACTTTAGGCATATTTTTGTTTTTGTTGCCTTTAATTTTTTTGTGCTCTTTTCAACCTCTTTGGACCTTGGTAAATATTTATTGTTCCACACTTTTTCTAGGTTCGATTTATACGGTGGCTTAATCGCAAAGGATACATGAGTACCTTTCGTAACCCTTCCCCGTTTTTCAAATAGATCACAAACTGACAACAACGGTTCTTATATGCACTACTTTCATTGTCAAGTTTTATCGCATTTGGTTCATTTTAAAGACATAATTGAGATGAAAACACATCGACCAACATGTGATAAACAAGAACGATAATCAAATAAATCCATGCAAGTGTGTAATAAAGAAACTCATGAGTCAAACATATAGGTAGTAACAACATATTGCATCTTAATGACTCCAAACACTGTAAATCTTAAAAATAAAATGATGATACATACCAAACCACTATAAAATAGTCACATGGATATTGAATGAAATTGTGACTCGGTCATACTAAATGTCCATCCATAAATGGTGTAAACAAAATGCAAAAATCTTTTTGAACTTTTCCAAAATTTTTATCAAAATAAAATATTTTTGTATTTTTCAAATGTTTTATCAAAAACAAAAATCTAATATAAAAAGTACACATGTCATCACACTAGCAAACATATATTATGAAGCACAACTATTGTATGATAGACAAAGCATGCAAGCAACTAGCCATAAGAAATAACAAGTGATGCATCATGTGCAAGCATGTGAGAATCAACTAATTTACCATCTATCTTCTCTAAAATTGATTTCCTAACCCAAATAGATGTAAAACGTCGAATAGGGGTTTTGGGAACCAAGGGAACACTAGATTTCAACTTCCTAGGACCTTTCCTACCACAATGTGAACATGTGTAAACGGGTGGAACGACACCTATGGGTTGACCTTTTCTAATGTCCTTGGAATTTAGTGACCTTATAAAAAAATAATGGTCTTGACTTTAACACTTGAAACAAGAGAATATAACGAGCCACTACCATTGCTACCAGCACTACTCGAGTCTATCAAATCATTTTTCATCTCTCAAATTTTTTACTCAAGCAAAGAATTAGACTCTTCCAATTTCAGGGACTCATTCTCTAAATTTTTAATTATTCCTAGAAGGTTATCACGTTCTCCCATAAAATACGTACACTTATCCTTAAGAGTCTCTTCACGTGCCACAAACTCATCGATTAAAATATTTTTATCCTCTTTGGCACAAACACAAATCCTAGAATTTTTAAAGTCCTCCATTTATTTTTCTAAAAATAGGACTCTATCATCACTCTCCTTTTTGGACAATTTTAACGCATTAAAGTCATGGTCCAAAGAAACAAATTTCTCATGATAAAAGTCTCTTTGACTTTGAGCCGTTTGCAAGATATCCATAGCATATTTAAAGGGAGAATGGTCTTTTTTCAAAAAATCAATTATTTTACCAAACATCAAATTCAAATGATTTAAATCATCAAAATCCTGACTCGTTTCAACAAGGTGGGGATCCAATTACATAAGTGCTCCATCGAAAAAATAGCGATTTAAAAAAAAATCAATATCACACAATTTTGAGAAAAATGGATCCAACGCAATAACTTAGCGCAACAGGCTCTGATACCAATTTGTGAAAGTGGCGATCGCTTAAATAAGCTCTGATACCAATTTGTGAAAGTATGTGTGATACTTGATCAAACCGAATTCGTAAATTTCCAAGTTAACCTTATTTAATCGGTGTCAATTTTTAATCCTATTTAATTCAGCCCTAAAACATGCATCTAGGTGTAGTGGATCATGCTAACACAAACAAATATGAATTGCTGACTCATAAATTTCAGGAAAAAACCCCTTTCGGGTAATACCTTTTATTTCACAAATAGTACTCACAATGATTACAAGAAAAATACGCAATGGATTAACCGTAGTAAACCCACATAGGCCGCAACCTAAATCAACAATGAAATTACACAACAACTCCACAAGAATCGCAGTTCAGTCAGCCCAGGAACACCCACAAGTACTCATTTTGACAAGCAGTCGCGTCAGCCCAATACCTCCCTCAAGTGGCGCCTATATCAACAGTAGAGATCTTCTCTACCAAAGAAACTTCAAAAAATTGTGTTCTTGGGTTCCAAAACAATTCACATAAATATTGGGATGTTTTGTAAATTGAAAACAAAAGGATTTGAACCCTAAATGAAGAAGACAAAAGATTTTACCAATTTGCAGTGTTCGTAGAAACTAAAAAGGTAGGCATTTTAATGAAAACAGAGTGGCTTAACACGCTTTGTATAAAAAACTCAAGGCGACGTGCCTCTCGAATGAAGACGCTATCTCTTGAACGGCTTCGCGCGACATCATCCTGTCGCTCGAATGAGCTGCTTATGTCACTTGAACGAGACAGGAAAAATAAAAGTTTTATTTTGCCAAAAATACTTCGCCTCAACACTTAGAAAAAAAACTTTGATGAAAAAATCCGCTCAACACTTAGAGAATATTTTAGAAAAAATTATCCCAACACTCTAAGTGAACCGTAAAGTAACCAAAACACAACGTTATCAAAATTAATCTCATGGAGGCATCTTTGTTGAAGAACGTTGATATTCAGATATATCTTTACGTTTAATTATTTAATATAAGTCTTCAATGGTTGTATCGGTATACGGCATACTCAAATGTAAACGGGATAATAAAATAATGTCCTACTCCCACTATGATGAAGTTATCCATTTACTGCTGTACAAATCGTGATGCGTTTATATAGTTTTCACCATTATGAGAATTGACAATCCTCCCACTACGATAAGGCAGTAGACTGTCATACTCATTTCTTTATGATGTTTTCATATATACCGGTGGTATGAAAGAAGTTCTCATAAGCCTATTAGACCTTCATTTGTTTCGAACAATACTTTTGGGAAAGTGGTCTAGAATACAGATTTAAACATTTATCCTTGTTCCAACTTGTCAAGTTTTCTCCCAACACAAATGTTGCACTACCTATTATATAAAGTACCGAAATTGAGTGGAAAGTGATCCACTGTCTTTAATGGGAGTAAACAAAACTGACTTGGAAAATAATCTTGACATATGCGTATTTATATCTTATGAATAACCATCATGAATCTTATCACGTGTGAAAGAAACGAAATTCTTCTTTCTTTGACACATTGTTACTGAAAGTAACTTGTGGCATAATCTTCATGGATATAATTAGAACTGTTGATCTGTAATTATTAAATTCTTAAGTTGGTATTCCTAGAATTAAACCAGTCGTAATAAACTAATTCTAATATTTTTGTAGCTATAATACCTCCTGGTCATTTTTCATCTAAATCATATTCATTAACTAGAAGTGCCTCCACTTTCGATCAATGTAAGAATCCACCTTCCACCAGTTTAGAATTCATTTAGACAAATATTTAATGCTATAGATATATTTTGGTTTATAGAGAATAATCATTTAGTGATAAGTCATGAATATTATTAAAAAATTATCGTCTATAAAATATGAAATTTATTTTAAAATTATTATCCGCTTTAGTACCAAAGATGAATATATTGTTTATTGCCCTTAACAACACATATGCTGTTAAAATAAAACAAATATCCTTCCATAAAAAGAGTAGAAGCTGAACCAAAGTTCCTTCTACTTATAAGCAATCATTTAAAATTAATCTCTAATTATCAAAACTAAGACTCACGCCTCCTACTACCATTATAAATTCCCAGTAAATAAATTCTCCTATCACTAGTTGACTGGTTTCTAGAACCAATGATTAACGGCTCATGTTTCTACAATCTACGTTACTGTAGAACAAAACATTAAACATTATTCAATATTTTTTTGCAAATAAAATGCATCTATTTTGTTCTTTTAAAGAAGATAAACTTATTAACTCCTACTAGTATTCTGACTGCTCTTAGTGAATTCACTTGCAATTACGCAGTTCGCTAATTGTCTTTGAAACCTAGACACTGCCTGAATTCCAATTTAATAGTTTTTGATTTCACTTTAGCTTGCATCAATCTTTTGGCTAAGAAGTGAAGTTATTTCAGTAACTTGAATACTTATATAATATCATGATAAAACCTTTTATTGGGGAGAATGTCGACGTGGGTTTCCCCGTCAATTTCACCTTTTTAGATTTCTAGTTCCTTCAAATGATAAATCACCATCAAAACATAATCTTATAATTAGGATTGTATTAATCATACTAATATTCCTTTAAAGTCATTCATGGTAACTTGCCTAACTATATGCCCTAATTATCAAACATTAGATGTGAGATAATCATCATATTATTGGTAATGGACATTGATTAATACTGATGTCATAATATATCTGACTTACTGAACAAGTCATATTGTGCCATACCATTAATATTTTCCACTTATATCCTAGATTTCTGTAAAGAAATCTTATAATGTGACTATTCAAGACAACACTGAGAAATTACACATATGCTTTTCTCTATCATCAACACTATGTCCAATTTAAATTCAGTCCTTTTAGTTATGGCCAAATGGTATATAAAACTGAGTATGAAATAAGTTGATATTGGAGTTACCATTTAAATCTAGAGAATCACATAACAAAGAACATATCATGACAAGTAATTAACTTTGAATTCAATTTAAATTTGGTTCCGTCTAGCATTTTAAAAGAATTCATCAGTATCCCAATTACCATTTGTATAGCATTCCTCTTTGGAGAACCTACTATACATAATCACATTAGGAAGGTAAATTCCTTTAGTTTTACCATCTAAGTAAAGACTATGCCAAATACAATTAATAGCTAGAACTTCGGTCCTACAAAATAATAGCATTCCACTTTGGAGAACCTACTATAATTTTCTGTCTAAGTGTATACCACCAACAAATTTTAGACTATCCCATATCACATAGAATCTACCTTTAGGGGCCGCCCATATGATTATGAGCCCATAATTACCCCTAAGAAAATTTGCACTGGTTACCACAATAATTATTATTCCTCTTTAGAGGACCTACTCGTTATTGAAAAGTTATAAACCGTTGTTGGAGATCGTTGAATTTGTATGTGACCAAATCCCTCTCCCACTTAGTAATTTAAAACTTTTGCGAGGGTTGTCAAAAAGAGAAGTTTAATTTTAATGTTTTAAAAATATAGGGTAACCGACGCATGCCAAAATTTACAGTTGCCCAAATTTTTGTGCATTAAAAACTTATGTAATAAATATAAATTCTAAATTCCCTTAAATGAATTCGAAAATTTAATTTATATTTTCTAATTACACATTAAAACCCCATAATTTTAAAAAATTTAAATTAAACATATAACCATGGAGACTGTTCAATTTTAAATTGTCCAATTAAAATAATGGGATTTTCAATTTATTTATTCAAGTCAAAATAACTAATTTACTTATTTTAATTATCCAAAAATAATTAAATTATTTTAAATTAAAATAATTCTGAAAATTAAATTAAATTTTAGTAATAAATAAAACCCATTAAATTTAATGAATTTAAAATGAACCATCAAAAAATTTATTTTCCAAGAAAATCATGATATAAGGCCGGATTGGTATTCCATGTTGTCCATGATTCTAAGGGCCGTTAACACTTATTAATAATCCAATAATTAAAACATGTATAATAGAGACATAAATCCACATAAATAAGAAAATTGAGATAAATAAGGATTCCCGACTATTATGGTCAAGATGCAATTATGTTGGGAACTCAACAGTCATCCTTAAACTCAACAGTCATCTTTGAACCCAAGAGTTATCCTTGAACTCAACAGTTATCCTTGAACTCAAGAGTCACGATCAAAATAATAACAAATTACAGATGTCCTATGCCTCCATTATGGAGTTCGCATTCTACATCAATATTGTATTAATCCAGAATAAAAAAAACCACGAATAAACCATCGTGGGGTCTAATCACATAAAATAAAAACATAAATACATGACCATAATAGTGGAATTAGATCGCTGCAAAACAGAAGTTAACACAAATCTATATTATACCCAACACCCATGCACACATACAATTATTTTATTTGGACAACATGGATGAATTCAACCTATACGCAGTATCAACATGGCTTTGATACCAATTATTGGAGCGAAAGTCCAAAGGTCTATTGAAAACGCGTACATATCGAACGAAAAAAAATTACACATGGTGTATCTACATAGGAGATTCAAGATCTCATACCTTTGCGGTTCCTTCTGGCTTGAACTGTAGAGATTTGATCTCTTTCGTGTTACACCGATCTATGTCGTAAATTTAATGGTGTGGCAGCCACAAAATCGAAATGATTTTTTTCAAAAATCATAACAGTGTAAAAATAAGATCTTTTGCTAATTTTTATGTCTTTCAGCCTCTGGAACCCGTCGAAAAAATTTCAGCCCCATCCGATCAACAGTTCTCAAGTTATGGGTCTAACAAGTAGATACCATGATGTGTCGCACATTTGTCTGGGCAGATGAAATCATGTGTTCTTGAATTGATTTCACCATCAAACCTTCATATACACAAATCCAAAATTATTATATCAGGGATTATGTATATTATAACACTTTCTTGAAATTTTAATTCACCTTCTTGATCTGATCTTGATTTGATTCCAGATCTAATCTATGTTGTCAGATCAGTTTCCTGAACATTGTTTTGTAAAGATGCGTGAAGAAGGCGGATCAAACGATCTCTAAATGACTTGAATTTTTTTGTGCCTCTTCCTCTATAGGTAAAAAACCCACGGTTCTACTTTCGGAATTATTGTACTCTCCGATTGCCAAAAATCAATTTTATTATATGAGAGCTTTGAAAGAGACCTCGAGATCTTCCATGCTATTCCTTTAAGCCAATACATGTCATCAGTGTGTGGGCGCCAATGATCACAACCTCACCACTCCTTTTTAGGTGTTTTCTGAACTATATTGATCCCACACTTATTAGGAGATAAGGGGTTGCTTATATAGGCTAGCACGGGGACCCCAGGAGAAATAGAAGATTAGCCTCCTATAGAATTTAGGAATCCTAATTAAACTCTATAATTAATTCCATAATTCTATTAATTATTATTCATTTCACTAAATAATAATAATTTCACTCTAGTTTATTATCTCAAAATTATAATTTCTAACTCCTCGTTTTTAAATGCTCAATAACCTCCCCATGTTAAGATTACAGATACCTGTCGATTAAATTATATTATTGACAATTATATTTAATCGACCTCTTATAAATTCCTTGAGACCATTCGCTTAACTTATTTGATATGTCGAATAATTAAATCCACCGGCAGGGTTTGACATAATCAAAACTTATAAGCTACATCAAGAGGCTATCATCAATCTTTATACGGAGACGTGGATTCCATTCGTAATTAACTTTCACCATACACTAATCAACATTACCCAATCTACCAAGCTTATTGATCCGTAAATTAATGTCACCCAATAGGTCAAAGTAATGAACAATTGATGCAGGTGTTCATAAATTATGTTTGGATTAAGAGTTTAAGCACTCATAACAACCATGAGATATGCATTATCTTATATAGTCAGTATAAAGACAATTATCTCTAATTGGTCCCGTTCAATACACACAAAGTGCACTAGCACAATAAGTCAAATTTGTACTATTTCTCGTAATCAAGATAGACCAACTAAAATAGTGTGCTACAATCCTACTGATGGTGTGTCCATCTCCATTTAAGATTGTAAACCACACTTATATTCTACAAGGACCGATGATCTGATGTTCCGTGTGTAAGTCAAACTCTACACAACAAATCATCTAATGTGTAGAATAAAAGACACATATGCATATATATATATATATATAGGGAGAGGTTCTAAAGTGAACCAAAAGAATGAACTTTTTAATGAACCTACTAAGAAATTAAAAATTGATCCTTAATTTCTTGTTGTAATTGGTTCGCGCCAGCGGGGGGATTGAAAAATTATTCATTGCCACTGGCGCAAACCAATTATAAGAAGAAATTAAGGATAAATTTTTTAATGTCTTAGTAGGTTCATTAAAAAGTTCATTCTTTTGGTTCACTTTTGAACCTCTCCCTATACACACACACACACACACACACACACACTATGGTGATAATCTTAAAAAGCTTAAAGTTGTGCCTTGGTGTGATGGTGAGTTCCCTCGCCAAAGCTACGGTTTGTCTCAGGTTCAAAATACGGGAGCAGTCTCTTCGATTATGGGGATAAGAAAGCCGACATCTGCCTATTCAAGATCCTGCAGTTAAGCGTATTGCCTTTAGACTGAAGGCACGAAGAATTTTTTTCAAAATATCAAGTCCTGTATAATATAAGTCTAATGTTTTTATATAAAATAAAAAATAGTTAACAATTTAAAAAATTTAGGCAAAATTTCCTTAGTTCATAGGATTATCCGCCCAGTATAAAGTACCTAATTGCAGAACGACAAAAAATTTGAAAGTATGCAATTTCAGAATGAAAAAAATTCGTTCCCCCAACAAAACGAAGTGTTAAGTCGTGTATAATTTTAGTTATACAATTTTATATACAATACATATAGCGTTACACAATTTTAAATTTTTGGAGAGTTTCCTTTGTTTATAAAATTACCCCCTTATTTAAAAAAGAAAAAATACTCCAATAATAATACTAATAATCTGTCATAAACATCGTATAAGAAAATTCAACTAAATTCGTGAAAATAACACCAATACTTAATTCAAAAAGATTTATTACATAACACAAATAATTGTAAACTATCTGTAAGGACATTTTTGTCCATTATCAATTTATATGTCGTACGCCGTTACACCGTTGAAGAAACTCAAGATCGCATCTACATCAACGATCCGAATATCAAAGGGTCTTCAACATCATAGCCTCTGCGAGAATGAACTTGGTAAAATTTTGTTTTTACGTTCCTTAAAGTTCATATTTAGTATTGGGAAATTTTTATAAAATGTTTTTTATAAAAATAAGAAGTTTTTATTTTTCTGGGAAGTCGGACCGGTCCGCCTCTCAGCCGGACCGATCTGCCACCGGACCGGTCCGCCCCTCAACCGGACCGATCCGCTTGCTGCAGATCCAGTATACCCCGGACCGTAAGTGAACCGATGAAGCCTCGAATAAAAGAACCTATCCGGTCAACCGGACCGATCCGCCTCAGATCCGGACCGGTTCGCCTGGGATAAATTCAGCCAGATTTGTTTGAGATTTTTTAGGCTCAAAGTTTTCTTATTTAAAGCCAACTTCGGGGAGTTATTTTCCAAGACTTTTCAACACGATTTTCAGAGTCCTAAATACTCTAAGTCTTCACCTTTTTGATGTGCCAAACATATTTTTGATTCACACACAAAAATCCCAATTACTTTTGTGAATCTTTTGGAACCCTAGAACACAAACTGTGTTGTTGTTCATCTTTGTGGAGAGATCTTTGCAACCGAGGGCTGCGTGCCATTGCTGAGGGAGTCTCTACAAAGTTTTATGGCTGCGTGTCATTGAGGAGAGCTGCGATTCTTCCTTCGTTGTTTGGGCTGCGAGTCCTTGGAGGGTGCTGCGTGTATTCTCTTGTTGAGTTCAAGACTGCGTGTCTTTGTGGGTTGACTGCGCGTTGATCCATTGCAGATTTCTCTATGTAATTGTAAGTTGCGACTTGTATATTCATAGTGAAATAAAGGTTTTACCCGAAAGGGGTTTTTCCTTGAAATCTGTGTCTCAGCATATTTTTGTGTCACATGCTTTATTTATTTATGGGTTGACACACGCACCTTAGATGCATGTTTAGGGTTGAAATTAAATAAGTGTGTCAAATTAGAAAGTTGCGAAGTTAATCAATTATCACACAGTTCGCACTTCTCACTATCGACCCAGTTTAATTTTAATACAAAAAAGTTATGGAACATGAATGAGTACTGAAAAATGAATGAGTGTTGATAAACGAAAAGCAAAAGGCTCTAGATGGCAGAAAATGTATGAGTACAAGTTCCTTGTGTAACGTCCGATACGAATTTCATAAAAGTGTCGCAGTCACCACAAGTTCTAAGGTTCTTCATAATTCGAATAGGTGATCCACTCGGTGAGTTCATAATCACAAAAGCAATAGCAATCTTCTTACAATGGAATAAAAGCTCATTCTTTTTTTGGCCTTCCTCCACAAAATGAAAAAAATTCTTATCGGGCTCGTACCCCGTTTCTGGAAAGTGTTGATAAAACTCCCGTAACTCCACGTAGATTTCTTCACTCTCATCACGTGCCCTATAAAAAACTCAATAATATCATAACAATTTAAGAGAGTCTGCTTTATTGCCTATTGCAAATGTTGCAGATGAGAATCTGCTTAAGAGAATCTGCTTTAATATGGATCATATCGATATTAAATATTAATTTATTATAAAAATATTGCGAAAATATTGTTTAACACGCCTATTGTGTTTATGCCTGGTTGTATGAGTTTTAAATAAACGATTCTATAAATCTAATGAAAAAGCTATATTAAAACAGATTTAACATCAAAGTTATACAATTGCAGTGAAACTAATTTGATATCATACAACAACGCAATTAAGTCTAAAATATAGTACCTGCTTTGGTCATTCCAATACCACTATCAATGATGGACATCATCTTGTTAACCTTATCAGGAACGATCCTGATAAAGAGCTCAGGTTGAGCGTCATGCTTGCTTTTATCGATCAAGATTTCAAAGCAAATCTTGTCTAAATCATCAGATGGGTTCCCTTAGGAAAATCTCTTTATTGCTATAGACAATGTTGATGATGATATCATAGACACGTTTACCGACGACCATCGTTAAATCGCAAACCCCAACGTTCAAGAACATATATTTCTGATTTCATTTTCCTTCAAAACAAACACCATAAAGGATCATATTACAAATTTATTTAAAAAACCCATTCTTTCCACCAGAGAAAAATAGAATTTCTTAAACTAAGAAAAAAGTAAATATCAAATAAGTTTACCGATGGTGGCCCAATCCCCAACTCTCCGATGTTTTTTTTTCTCTCTATAGAGAATAGTTGGTTCTTCTCACTGAATCTGTACGACCTCTGAAGGAGATAAAGGGGCATAAACCCTGTGGTGCAAATGGAAAAATCTCTCTGTCCCTGCAAAATAAAGAGCATACTGCTCATACTATGTGTAGCATTTAGTCCTACACATTTCCTAAAGACTATCCGGTAGTGTAATATTCCTATCTAAAGAAAGGATCCAAAGAATTACATACACCTCGTGATTATTATATAAATGTATACACTTAATATGCCCTTATATGGTCCTAGATCTTAAGATGCATTCTGTGAAGAGAGGAAGCACATGAAGGGTATATATTAACACTAACCTTCGAACTGCTTACCAACTAATATGAGGAGATTAGGACAGAAAACTGCTTACCAGCATTTTCAAACCTATCAAGTGAAAAAGACTTTACCAACTGGTATGATGAGATTCGAATCATTCCAAACTTACAATATCCTCCAAAACTGCTTACCTGCACTTGAAAATGGTCCGAAAACCTTAATACAGTCCAAAAGACAAAAATTCTTGGAATTATAAACTTATAAACATATTAATAATATATATGTAAGTTATAAACTTATATCTAACTTCTTAAACTTATAAACATATTAATAATATATATGACCGACCAAATTATTATCGGGTCCTGACCACCTAGCTGCTTACACACTATCCGATCTCCAACATTATCGGGTCCTAACCACCTAGCAGCATTTGCATCACCAACATTTGCAACATCAGTCTCGAGATTAAGGAGAACATCACCGTTTTGTAAGATCCTCTTGTCCCACTCAGCTATCGCATTAGTGAAGTTTTGCATGTTCACTTCTCTATTTTAGCAAAACATTCGCTTGTGAAGGACCTGCATAATCTACCAAATGTTTAACTATAATTAGTCATAAAATTATAACACCAAAAAAAAGGTTTGATAAGAAAGTAAAGAAATAAACAAAAGACATAAGAGTTACCAATACATGATATGTATAGCAGTTACATGTACAGCAATTACCATTACCTGTGTTAGAGACTAATATATGTAATACCCATTGCAATAAAACTAGTTAGGTAAAACATTGTTCATATCATTATTACTAACCACTTGAAATGAGTTTCAATTTAAACATTTGGATCAAGGGAATCGCAAAAAAAATATATAATGTGCGCCACATTAAATAAAGACAGATATGTAACTGCATTTAGGGAATGGCATTACTGTATAATCATGATCAAGCAAATGAACATATAATATACTTGCTTACTGCATATATTAATAAAAATTATAAAATCCATATAACCTCTAAGCTTCGAGGGCCCAATGCCTTGCTGAAAAAGGCTATATGTCTGTTTCCTCATCAGGACTACTCCAATGCCCTTATTTCTTGCATCGGTTTCCACAGTAAAAGTTTGTTTAAAGTATGGTAAAGCCAATACTGGGGCTATGTTTATGGCTTGCTAGAGTAATTTGAATGCCTGATCAGCCTCTTCACCCTAATTGCAGGCCTCTTTCTCGGGCTTGTTGGCCAGGGGTTTTGCAATGTTGCTCCATTGATGTTGCTGTCATAATTCTGTTGCTAGAGTAATAACATGCATATTACAACATGTAAGTAATGAGCATATGAATATTTTCTTATTGAGTATCGATATCAAAGAAAAGTAATGAGAATACGAATATTTTCTTATTGAGTACAGATATTTAATTGGACAAAATACACAACACTTACCGATACCCAAACTGCATTTACCCTTGCAAAAAAGGTTGGCTTTCGATTAAAAAAATCAATTTTGGTTTGTTGAACTGGTTGCGTATCATACCTGCTACGCTTATTTGATAAAGTTTCGTAAGACTTTTTGTACTCTTAAGAACCTCCTCGCGTACTCTGTTTGGTCAGGTTGGTCAGGTGGTGACACATCATAATGGTAGTCAACTGATAAAAACTGTGTCATTTGTCATTATCGATATGTACATGTTAACCGCAACTTTTGTTATGATTCTGTATGGGCGAGGTTATGTATTGATTGAACATATTTGTTTTGGGAAATTCTTATTGAAGGAAACATGGAGCATTGATTTAATACTTGATTGGCTGGATACTGGGCAAAGATGTAATCGGGGCTTGCAGCGTGAGAACATTTGGAATATCTGATGCAATAGTCTTCAACAACAACATGTTCAATGATATAGCTACACAAAAGAGAGAATATGAATCAATTTTTTTAGAAACAGAACATCAAGAATATATAATACACACGATAATCAATAACATTTCATGATCCCGTGATAATTTGTTATAGAAATTTAACTGAAAACTAAACAATAACATATCATGATCCCGCGAAGAAACAACTTGAAATTTTTAGCAGAATTCCCGTACCTGAAGGCACGGTAAAATTTTCAAAATACGAAATTGCAAAGGGAATCCAATCCCTTTGTCAAATGTCTTTGACGAAAAAGTTTAAATTAAAGTGAGTTTCAAATCAAGATGTGTAATAATCACTTAGTGAACCTAATGTTTGAATTAAAGTGAGTTTTGTGAATAATGTGTGGTAGATAAGTACCATTCCTCCTCCAAAAAACTCTGAAGAAAGGACTTCAAGATTTCAACAAAGTAAAATATCCCTGAAATGGTGTGGCAATAAGATTTTACGGATCAATTCGGATCTGTCTTACCAGTAGCCAAACCAACCGGATCAGTAGGCGAGATCCATGGCTGGTGTTCCATGTGTTTGGCAGCTAAACCAACCGAATCAATGTTTGTTGGACCTGCATAAGATTATACTGCATAAGAATCAAAGCATAAGGTTATACTGCATAAGAATAAAAGTTTATTAAACTCGTTTGAGCTGTATAAGAGTTGCATAAGATTATACTACATAAGAATCAACCTGAATAGCTCACTTATCCATTCCATGCTCAATAGCATACCAAATGACTTATGTATAACGTGTAGTATTCACATTCTTCCCCAGTTATGAGTTATGACCAATAAAATAAACCTGAAAATACTAAAGAATCATAAATTAATTAAGAGAATACAAATATGAAAAGAACTACAAAATGAACACACTTCGAAAGCGATCCGATCATATATTGGACTTAAACTAAACACCAAAATAAAGGAAATTAATTTCCAGTTTAAATCTAAAACTCAACCTCAAATATGGTAGATTGGGATATTAAAACATTAGAGAAAGAGAAATATGCCTACTATGTGTATGTATTGTGTCAGATACAAGCGCTTGCATTTGTCAGATACATGCGTATGTATTCTCTTAATCTCCTTTGAGTGTTCTGTCATATGGTCTCGCTAAGGCATTATTTCTCAATGGAGTATACATTTAGTTTATGGGGGATAGCAGGGGATTCCCCCACTGTGATGCTGCTATCCATTGCGTCGTTAAGGCGTTGCTGCTCGTAGTAAATTACATGAGCATATGTAACATATCCCTAAAATGGATTGGCAATCAGATTTTACGGATCAATCCGGATCTGTCTTACTAGTAGCCAAACCAACCGGATCATTAAGGCGAGCTCCATGGCAGGTGTTCCATGTGTTTGGCAACCAAACCAACCGAATCAAAGTTTTTTGGACTTGAATAAGATTATACTACATAATAATCAAAGCATGAGGTTATACTGCATAAGAATCAAAGTTTGTTAAACTCGTTTGAGCTGTATAAGAGCTGCATAAGATTATACTTCATAAGAATCAACCTCAATAGCTCACTTATCCATTCCTTGCTCAATTGCATACCAAATGACTTATGTATAACATGTAATATTCACATTCTTCTCCAGTTATGAGTTATGAGCAAGAAAACAAACCTGAAAATACTAAAGAATCACAAATTAATTAAGAGAATACAAATATGAAAAGAACCACAAAATGAACACACTTCGAAAGCGATCCGATCATATATTGGGCATAAACTAAACACCAAAATAAAGGAAGTTAATATCCAGTTGAAATCTAAAACTCAACCTCAAATATGGTAGATTGGGATATTAAAACATTAGAGAAAGAGAAATGTGTCTACTATGCGTATGTATTCTGTCAGATACACGCGCTCGCATTTGTCAGATACATGCGTATGTATTCTCTTCATTGTGACACCCCGCCTAATAAAATATCGGGTGATCAGTCCTATACCAAATTAAAACAGGAATCCCAGTTGGATCATCCTTAGCATCACTGTCAAAATTTTTTTAAAACATACTAACCACCTAGTATTCCAAAAACTGGTGCCAAATTTTAACTTTTTGATTTAACAAAATAGTACATGCGGAATTAAATATAAACCATTCACACAACTGAATAAATCATCTGAATAATTAATTTAAATAACTTGCCGAATAAACCATCGGCCACCAAAGTAAAATAATCCAATACAAACATCAAACACCTGAAGGATTACATCTGAAAACTGTACTGAGAAGTCTGGGCGACAAGCTCTAAATAAAACTGAACTGAGAAATGATTCCTACTCTAGGAATAAATGAACGATGCGTCTAATCCAAACTCCTGCTAGCATCCACATATGCTGCAGCTCCGTGTCCCTGGAATAGAATATCAATCCTGGCATCCTTGTGGCCGGACACCTAAAAGGTTTTGAAAATAGTTTTATAGAAAGGGTTAGAACCCAAAATATTTTGAAAATATTTAGCAAGTGAATTAACTGCAGTAATTTAAAATGCATGAATGCGCTTCATATTTAAGTTAGTGTCGCACTCCCTTGTGGACATTCTCACCTCTCCACTATTGTGCACACCTACCGGTTACCCTAACCCCACCTAGTTGTACTACCCCGTTCAACTAGTCCTGGTATAACCAACCCTTGCCATATTACTCTAACCCGAGTATAATGAGTCTTGAATTATAAGTTATCTCACAATTAACTTACTTAATTCCTCTTAAATATTAGCATATAACCGTGTTACTAGTTATATAAAGTAAATACATCACACACTGCATTATTACCCGTATATAATATTTACTACCATTATATATATATATACCTTAACCACAATATCCACACATATAATATACGTACATCCATCCCTTCGAGTATACCCTCGCCTCGCCGGATGATTCCCTCTAAAATGCTATCTCACTAGGTGTGCTCACAAAACCTAGTTATCCAAGTTGGAATCTCTCACCAACTTGGCCCAAAATATAAACGTAGTGGAGGCGGTCATATTCCTTCCCTGAAAGTGAGATACATCCCTCACCCATATATACCGAACGCTATGACCTGGGGATATACCCGCCCTACTCCTCAAGCTAGGGGATTCACCCAAATCGCGCAACCTCCCTTGATAGCATTAGAGTATATAAATTGAATAAATATCTAGTCACTGATATTTAATATCACACACAATATATATACATATATATATATATATATATACTATCACTACACCGTATATATATAATATAAACCCCGACTTTACCGTGTACTCAAAATCCCGTACACTACCTGTAATTTTCTGAGTCTGTGGCCCGACTCAACGTAATTAATTTTCTCACTTAATAATTTATGATCCTCCCGAGTCTATGTCCGACTCTAATATAATTAATTCATGCCTCAATTCATATAATACTTTCCCCGAGTCTGTGGTCCGACTCTAATTAAATTAATTAACACACCCATTAATTTAATACCTCCCCGAGTCTACAATCCGACTCTAATTAAATTAATTAACACACCCATTAATTTAATACCCACCCGAGTCTACAATCCAACTCTTATTTAATTAATTTACACGTTAATTAATCAACACAAATCCGAGTCTGTGGTCCGACTCTAATATAATTAATTTACACAATAATTAATTTATACCAAATTGAGTCTGTGGTCCGACTCCCAATTAATTAATTTAGACATTAATTAATTTATACCAAACTCCGGGTCTACAACCCGACCCTAAACTAATTAATTACAACATCAATTAATTTAATACTTTTCCGAGTCTACCCTCCGACTCTACCTTCATTAATTATCACATCCATTAATTTAATAACTTGGTGTCACCCAACCATTATCCCCGGACTCACTTACTTAGCCCGTAACTTAATATTTCCCGAGTCTTTGTTCCTATCACAAGGAAACACACAATAGGCATTCACAACCCAAGTAATCCTATAAAACAGTAGGTATTTACACAACCCAATTCTTCATACTTGTACGTAATATATTTCTCTCTAATATTCACCGTACTTGTTTGCTTTACGAATTTATTTCACTTTCGTATTAATTCAAGTATTCACATAACTCTAAGGGTCCTAGTTACCCCTTGTTATATCAATTCAGTAGTTACCCTTGTTAACCCACTGACCTAATGAATTTAAGCTCGCTCACGCTTTTCCGTAATTATATTCTTATCATCTCGAATTAGAGTACTTCACAATCAAGCCTATGAATCTCCACCGTAACTCTCTCACAAAATTAAAGTTCAACACTAAATCATAGACCTACTTCCATATCATTATTCCATCAATATATTTCATCAAGGTCCCAAACACTTCCCCGATAAAATTTTAGACATTTGAGGCTTAAAAAGAAAAATCTCAATTTTTCTGGCAGATTAAACACCCTCTAGTAAAATTTTGATTTCTCCCTCTACAGAACTCCGATTGACCTGATTAAAAGTTCATTGGATAGCTAAGAGAAATATCTTTCCAGTAATGTATGGTTCACACTCTAATTCGAAGTATAATGCAAATCGCACACGTTTAAAGTCACGTCAAAATTCTGGCAGATTACTATGTTGACAAATCAAACACCCTGTAATAAAATGTCGATTACTCCCTCTACAGAACTCCGATTGATCTGATTCCAAGTTCATTGGATAGCTAAGAGAAATAACTTTCCAGGAATTTATGGTTCACACTCTAATTAGAAGTAAAACTCAAATGGCATACGTTTAAATTGGTGTCAAAAATTCTGGCAGGTTGACATCTTGTGTTCATCAATTTAACCCTAAGTCATTCAAGATTCATGTTCTTCATCCAAGAACTCATAAATATTCCATGTTAATCATCAATTATATTCAAATTTCATTTTATCTTTACTTAGGGATATATAATACACCTATTTCTTACTTTGAATCTCATTCAATAGCTACATGAACAAAACCCCCATTTTTATACGCATTTATCCCCAAAACGAATTTTGGTTTACACATCAATATGATATGAATTGATTATCATAAATTTAGAGATCACAACAGTTAACCACTTGCCTGTAAGTATTCGTAGTGTCTGATCCGTTGGCGTAGTCCCTCAATTTGGCTCCAAAATCCCCAGATTGCCTTTTGCTAAGCTTTTCCCCAATTTCCCTCTCAAGCCCTAGGCTTAGAATTGTGTTGGCTGCTGATTTCCTAATCCCTCACTTAGGTTAAAACCCTCCATCCCGTTTTTTACCTAATGGGCCTAATTAAAATAGCCCAAATCACCTCGTGTGGGCCCGGCTATGCTAAAAAATGCCCCGAGACCCAATTACTACCCCCGGGGTACTCTTTTTTGACTATCTCGACCCATCCGAACACAATCGCGCACTCAGAATTAGCATTCCAATTAATTTATAAAAATCCTTATCTCACACCCAATTTAGTCTATACCGACTCCTGGCTGGGATAAGTGCATACCCCGTCATTAATACCCGAAATGACTCGATTAAATTATTACTATTCACTTAGTAAATAAATTTCCCTAAACATTAACCATTCACTCCCCGATTAATATTTAAATATATATATTGCCATAATTAATTCAATTAAAATTACAACACACAAGTAATTTAAAATTCTCGAATTAATTAAATATTAAATGTACAAAAATACGGGGTGTTACATTCATCTTCTTTGAGTGTTCTCTCATATGGTCTCGCTAAGGCATTTCTGCTCGATAGAGTATACATTTAGTTTGTGGGAGATAGCAGGGGATTCCCCTATTGTGAGGCTGCCATCCATTGCCTAGCTAAGGCGTTGCTGCTCGTAGTAAATTACATGAGCATATGCCTCTCTCGATAGCTTTTGCCAGTCCATTATACTACAAACTTTGTTCTTCTCCATGTCACTTAACGCAGGATGAGCCTGTTTAGTTCAACAAATAGAAATTCATGACTTTTGCTAAAGATACATTTGGAAAACTAATAATATCAAGATTACGATCACATTTTTATCTGATAAAAAAAGAGTAAGCATTGGAAATAAAAGAAAATGAAGATTCCCATTTGCAAAAAACTTGAAAAAAAGCGTACCCAAATCAATAATCAATATATATATATATATATATATATATATATAGAGAGAGAGAGAGAGAGAGAAGCCAAAAATAAAATGTGATTAATGAAATACCATATGAAACTATGTGATTAATGCAATAATTAGTCAATTCCACTATTTAGTTCCACTTAGGAGAGAAAATATTAAATTAGATATTTGGATTAAGAAGGATTTTTTTAAGAAAAGATGTAAATAACAATTAGAAATAAAACTTTAAAGTTTTAAACTTTGGTTAGTGATCATTAACAATCCAAAGTACATAAATACACCCACAAAGTACATTGTAAACATACATTAGGGTTTCAAAACCCACAACATTTAAAGTTTTAAACAAACGTAAGATGCAAATAAAAAGGGGGTTACCTGGGATCGCACATGTAGAAATCTGTTATATAAGAAGATCACACCTAAAAAGAATGTACACATCCAGTTATAAAAATAGTGTACAATTCAAACACGAAAATTCAAATGATATACAAATCATTTCTTAAATAATTATTAACCTATCAAACCCCCTAAAAATGAAGTTCTAAGAAGCCATTATGGGAACTTCAATAACTTGAAAGGAAATAAAGAAACTATAATGAACCCAAAAATTATGTGAACAAAGCCCTAAATTATGTGCACAAATCCCTCAATTAAGTGAACACAACACATGATGTTAGAGAAAATGAACAAAATGACATGAACAAATCCCTAAATTAAGTGAAACCTAAAATTACATAGCCCTATACTTGCTATTGAGAAAATTGATCAAGATGTAACAAAAATTAATTAGGTGGTCACAAGAAATCCTGTAACAAAAATAAACAAAACAATGTAAGTTTTTTTTAAAGAAATTTAATGTTAGTAGCAAAGAGAAAAACATAGATCTATTACCTGTAACTAATCATCTCATTAACAAAAAATGGAAGATTTAAATAAGCATCTCTAGACCATCAAAACCAACTTTGATAAGAAAAAGGGGTTGTGGGTGTTCTCGTTAGTTCGTAGGTTGGGGAATGAGCATTTGGGTTCGGGGGTAGGTTTGGAGAGGGAGAGAAAGAGGGGCCGAGTGGTTTTCAGAATGAGGGGAGTGTTTAAAGTGAGTTTGATGTGTGTTTACCAAAATGACCTTGTGTTTGAATTAAAGTGAAAGAGCTAAATCAATTAGCGAGATGAAAAAGAGGGGGAATCCAAAATTTGCAAGGGCAAAATAGGAAGTGCAAATTTTTGTTACCTTGATGACATCATTGTTCTATCTTATGACATACATAAGTTTCCTACTTTATTATAAAGATACATAAAATAATATGATGCAAACATCACTTGTAAAGATTCTCACTAAATAGACATACTAAAATTTACTAGTGAACCATGACTTTTGGTATATAACCCCAACACTTCCTAGGTATCCAAGTTCGTTATCTTGAGGTTGGGATATTAATATCTCAATCCAAATATGCAAAGGACCTATTGAACAACTTCAGTTTGGACTCCTCTAAGCACTCACGCACCCCAATGAGTGGATTGACTAAGTTCAACAAAAATATTTTTGGCAAGGACGTAGAGCAAACCCTTTATCGGAGTATGATAGGTAGTCTTGTCTACTTAACCGCTAGTCGTCTCGATATTGATTTTAACATTGGAGTTTGTGCTCGATAATAGGCATCCCCGAAAGAGTCTCACTTACTCACACTTAAACGTATCATCAAATAGGTGAGTGGTACTCTTGCCTACGGTATTTGGTTTTCCATTGATACCAATGGCCATTTGTTCACCTATTCGGATGTCGATTGGGCCTGGGATATTAATGGTTGTAGGAGCATCTTGGGTGGGTGTTTTTATTTTGGGAGTTCTATTGTCTAGTCATTGAACAAGATGCGAAACTCTATATCTTTGTTCACGGCAGAGGCTGAGTATATTACTACCGGAAGTTGTTGCATGCAAGTATTTTGGATGAAGCAAATGTTGAAAGATTATGGGATTTCTTAAGGCACAATGACTATTTCTTATGACATACGAGTGCGATAAATATATCCCATAATCCGGTCCAACATTCGCACACAAAACACATTAGGATACATGAGCATTTTATACGCGATCTCGTTTAGGACATGGTAGTGTCTTTGAGCTTTATGAACACCAAATGTCAATTAGACGATATTTCACAAAACTTTTAGATGCATTTAGATTTGAGGATCTTAGGAGATCTTTAGGTATTTGCACTGCTGATTGAGTTCGGGTACTTTATCTATGCAGGATTTTTATCATGTTCATATTTATATTACTATTACTAGATTGCATTATCATTGTATTTATCTATTTTTTATTTTTGATATATTTCAAAAAATAAAAAAAAATGTAATACCCCGTATTTTTGGCTATATTTATTTTTGGGATTAATTATTTAATTGAGAATTAATTGGTAATTAATCCAGGTTAAAATACTAGCGAGATGCGAGTTGGTATTTGATTATATGTGCATATGATTATATAAGAATCTGGAATTATGAAATTTGTCGTGAGATTTATATACGACAATTTGGGAATTTTATTGAGACGCGTGTGACCACCGCGTCATGGTGTATTATTTTAATTATAAAAGTGATTTTTATTTCTATTATCCGTATGGTCATTTTGAGTGCGCCAACGCGTCCGGAAGGGTCGAGATAGTCAGAAAACACTAGCCGGGAGTTTAGTTTGGGTCCCGGGGTATTTTTAGGCCATACCGGCAACATATAGAGGTAGTTTGGTAATTTTGCATTTTTGAGAAGTAAAAGTGACGAAAATTGGTAAATTACATCTGATGTGGATTTGACCCACTAAGCCACTAACCAACCCATGATAACCCAATAGGCTACGTAGGTTATTAGAAGTTAGGTTTCTAAATTTCTCCAAGAATAAACCCTAGCCACCATAGCCATTGGAGAAGAAGAGCTTGTTGAGAGAGAGAGAGAAGGAACTCTGCAGAGAAAGAAAGAGAACACTTCACAAATTCGTCATCAAAATCAGAGATAAACTTAAGGCAAGTGATTTAATTCCATTTAAATTCAGAGAATGTTCCTTCCATGTTAGATAATTCAAATTTATGTTTGTTCTTGGAAGATAATGAAAAACCCATGAGTTTGGAAGTAAAATACTAAATCTTGATGAAAGGATGGCATGTAGAATCATATTTAGAGGACTAATCTGATGTTGATATATATTGTAAGACACAAAAACGAATTTAATTGGATAAATTAAGGATCTAAAAGTTTTAGGGTTCATGTTCTTGAAAAATTGGGGAAATTGTAGAGATTTGTGATTTAATGATGTTTAGGACGAATTAATTCCTTAAAACATGTTAGGAGATGACTTTAATAAGTTTAGGATGAATTAGAGACCCTAAAACGTTGTTGGGATGAACTTTGGAAGAGGTTTGAGGTGTTAAAATGGATGAAAAACGAGATTGGAGAAAATCTGGGCCGAAACTGGTCCCTCGTTAGAAGACCTCTCCAGGTCGTTTGAACGAGCTCGTTCGAACGAGCTTCTAACGAGTTGACCAGTCGCTTATAACGAAAGGGAATTTCGTTCGATAACTTCGTTCGAACGAGATCTCGTTAGAAGGTACAGTTCGTTCGAACGAACTAAAATCTCGTTCGAACAACCTCGTTCGAACGAGACTTCTAACGAGCTGACAGTTTAGGCCTTTTTTTGGCTTGTTTTGTTTTTGGGAGTCCCGTAAACTTGTTCGAGGATAGAGATGACATTCCTTTGATGATATATTGATAGATTTGGGACATTTGGGTTATTATGAGGAGTAAATTATATATGAGTGATTTAAATAATGGTTAATATGGGATTGAGACGTGAGTGTTTACCACGACGTGAGAATAGATTATGGCGCGTGTAAATATAGTCAGGGATTATATAAGTGGTATATATATTAAGTTGGTATGAGAATGTGATAAGTACTACCATTAAACTATGGTGATTACTAAGATGTGTGCTTACTTAGTATTAGTATATGATTTGTGTGTATGACATACCTACCATACTTGCAATCACGGGAGGTTTACGTTCTCTTAGGGCCCTCTAATCCTTGTGTTGCCCGGATTTAGACTGGCTACCTCGATGAACATAGGTCAGAGAAAGACTTATTGGGATGTTAATAAGTCCGCTGATCGTGGGAGCGTAGGTATGTGCGTGACCCATGTGATGTGACTGTGTTCGCCTCCACTATTTGTGATGTTGTTATCTGTGAACTATTCCTAAGAGATTCGGAATATGTGATCCTTATGTACGTGATGTATCGGGATGTATAGCAGAGTATGTGTGCACCGCAGCTTAGTCTCGGGTGCTTATATTGTATATTTATGATGTGAATAATATACACTTAATAAACTGGGAACTTTCTTATGGTGTTGTGTTTATAACTATGGAATAACTAAAGGGTTGATCTTTAATGAGTTGTATTACTTTTATATGAGAACCTGAATTTATGTTAAGCATCTATTTAATTGAGATCGTTATTATGTTAATGGGAACCGAGTAATAAGAGTAGAACCTATGACAGTCTAGCTAGATATGTTGTCACTTAGCTAGTGGTTTGTGTCATTTCAGATGGGTACTTACGTTAGGAGTGCACAGATAGACGAGAGGTGAGAATTTCATGTGAGTGCACGTCCTAACATGTACTTTGCATTTAATCTTTTAAATGTTTTTAAAGCACTTGCAGGTTTTTAAAATATCTCCACATTCGGGCTCTGACCCGTTTGCTTTCAAATCTTTTTCTTGTAAAACCATTTTAGGTGCCCAGCCACAAGGACACCATGCATATGATATTCATTCGGGTGACGAGCTGTAGCTGGTTGTGGAAGCTATAGGGATTTTCTTTTAGACGCTTCTACCATTTGGATTCCTGATTCAGTATTTATCAGTTGTAGGGCATGTTGCCCATCTCTATTAGAGACATCTTTCCATTTCAGTTTTTCAGTATTTGGCATGTATTGATTCAGTATTCAGTTTAGTTATTTTAGTTTGTGGTACTGTAGTGAGGAGTTTTCCTCCAGACTTTATTTACATTATGTGATGGTGATTCTATTTACTTCATTATGGTGAATGGTGTTATTATTCTTTATTACACTTGTTGCATGTTAATCAGACTTTAATTAAAATTTGGCACTTACTATTTTAATACTAGGTGGTTAGTAATAATAAAAATGTTTTCGACAGTGATGCTATTAACTGAGCCAACTTGGCATTTTGAATTAATTTAATAAAGGAGTAGCTACCCGGTATTTAATTAGTCGGGGTGTCACAGGTGGTATCAGAGCATCAGGTTCTAGTGTCCTTTAGGATCTGTACGGCTATTATGTTTCCGCTAAGTTTCTTTGATATAGAGCCCTATATATTAGGACTGTTGTACTCTTTTTGTGTATGCTTCATTCTTCAGCTATTTTAAGTTTATAACTGCGAACTTATAAACTTCATTCTTATTTCAGATGCCTCCACGACGTGCACGACGAGTTCCCAGGGATGCAACGCCCGAACCCCAGCTCGCTCCAGTTCAGGGCATGATGAACGCCGCTGAGGTTGCAGCCATTGTAGCCCAAGCGGTAAATTCCGCGATTGCCGTAGTTCAGCAGGCACCACCTCAGGCCCCGGTTGTCGCGCCAGTACAGGCAAATGCATTCCCGTCTGCTTGGGAACGTGTACATGACGCTTTTCAGAAAGCGCATCCGCCAGAGTTTGCAGGTAGCTCAGATGTGGTAGTCTCGAGCCAGTGGAGGAAAGATATGCAGAGGCACTTGAGGATGTATGAGTGCACGGACGTTCAGAAGCAGGTGCTAGCTACTTTCAAGCTAGTTGGATCTGCACTGCAGTGGTGGGAGTCTATTACCACCATGGAGGAGAGGGATACTCTCACTATTCAGGACTTCTGGGTGCGGTTTGACCGCAAGTACTTTCCGTCCGCTGTTCATACGGAAATGAGGAGGAAACTGATGAATCTGAGGTAAGAGGGTAAGACCGTGGCCGAGTATGAGGCCGAGTTCATGAATTTGTTGAATATCATTCCGGATGAGATACCGACAGAAAAGAAGAAGATTGAGAAATTCACAGACGGATTGACATGGAGGATCCGTCAGCATCTGTTAGGGAACCTTTCGTTGGCCACTTATTCTGATATGGTTAACGCTGCTTTGTTACACTGCCAGGATCATCGCTTTCATATGGCTGAGGGCAAGATATCGAGAGAGTCTAGCCATCAGGGCAGGACTAGAGGGCATGGTGCCGGTGGGGCACAATCTGTTCAGGGGCAGAGACAGAGTGAGCAGGGTTCCCAGCAGGGGGATCAGAAGAGGTTCACATCAGGAAATTACAGGCACGGACAGGGAGGTTTACGTCAGGGCCATCAGGGTCCAAACGGACATCAGGGCCAACAGGGGCAGAATGGGAAGCAGTTCCAGCAGGGCCAGCAGGGCCAAGGGAGGAACGGTAACGGCCACCAAGGCCGGGGACAGCAGGGGCAGAGAGAAGGGAACTTCCCAGCGAAGTGTTTTATTTATGGCAAGACTGGCCATAAACGACAGGATTGTCCTGATAGGGGCAGGGCCCCACATCAGCAGCAGCAGGGTGTTCGCCAGGAGCCGCAGAGGCCTATGTTTCCCGACGCTCTCCCCGCACCACCACAGATGGCAACATTGCCACCCATCCCAGCAGTCCCAGTTCAGCAGGGGCAGCTACAGTATGGACGTGTTTACAACGTCCACCAGGCAGCAGTTCCACAGGCACCGCCCGCGATTGAGGGTACGTTTCCTATCCATGGCACTATGGGTCGGGTATTATTTGATACGGGGCTACACATTGTTTTATAGCTACACATTTCACGAAAGCCTTAGGATTGTTAGCTACGGCAGAGAGCACAGTGACGTGTGTCGACTCACCATTGGGGAGTGGGTCACTTATATTCTTTATATGCCAGGGAGTGGGGGTAGAGATTGGTAGTCTGGTATTACCTGTAGATATGTTGGTATTAGATATGCATGTTCACGATGTGATTATCGGCATGGATTGGCTCGCTGATTATAGGGCCATGATTGATTGCTTCAGCGGGAGCATTGTTTTTGCCATTCCGGGGCAAGAGATGTTTGTAGTGGCGATGCCTCGCCCAGAGGGAGGCTCGACCGCTCATTTGTATTACCTAGAGGAGGATACCTCTAAGGAGGTTGTGATTCCTTTAGATTCGATCCCAGTCATCAGGGAGTATTCGGATGTGTTTCAGAAGATACCAGGCCTACCGCCCAGTCGAGAGATAGACTTTGTTATAGACCTATTGCCAGATACGAGGCCTATAGCACGCGCACCGTATCGTATGGCTCCGGCAGAGATGCGAGAGCTACGAGATCAGAAAGAGAAGCTGTTAGGTCAGGGCTTTATTCGCAGGAGTACCTCACCTTGGGGCGCTCCAGTTCTGTTTGTGAAGAAGAGAGATGGTTCACTGAGATTGTGTGTGGACTACCGAGAGTTGAATAAGGTCACGATATGGAATAAGTATCCGTTGCCTCGAATCGATGACCTATTTGACCAATTGAGAGGAGCTTCTTTCTTCTCGAAGATTGATTTGAGATCGGGTTACCATCAGTTGCGTATCAGGGAGGAGGATGTCTCGAAGACTGCGTTCTTGTCGAGATATGATTCTTACGAGTTTTGGGTTATGCCTTTTGGTTTGACCAACGCTCCAGCAGTGTTTATGGACTTGATGAACAGAGTGTTTAGGGATTTCCTAGATCAGTTTGTCATTGTCTTCATCGATGATATTCTGGTTTACTCCCAGACAGAGGAGGAGCACGCCGAGCATTTGAGGCAAGTTTTGCAGACACTCCGTCAGAACGAGTTGTATGCAAAATATGAGAATGCGGGTTTTGGCTGAAGGAGGTCCAGTTTTTGGGACATTATTTCCGACCGAGGGATATCTGTTGATCCGGGGAAAGTATCTACGGTGAGGGAGTGGGGACAGCCCATGACACCGACTGAGATTCGTAGTTTCTTGGGACTAGCAGGATACTACAGGAGGTTTATTCGGAGTTTCTCGAAGATAGCAGGTCCTTTGACACATCTGACTCGTAAGGGTGTGCCATTCATCTGGAGTGATGCCTGTCAGTTGGCATTCGATGAGTTGAAGGATAAATTGACCTCAACACTTGTGTTAGCATTGTCGAGACCGGGAGTTGAGTATTTGGTTTACACCGATGCGTCTTTGCAAGGACTTGGAGGTGTATTGCAGCAGGAGAGATAGGCCATAGCTTATGCTTCCCATAAGCTTAAGACTCATGAAAAGAATTACCCCACCCATGATTTGGAGTTAGCGGCAGTGGTATTTGCCCTACGGATTTGGAGGCACTATCTTTCGGGGGAGAAGTTCCAATTGTTCACGCACCACAAGTCCCTACAGTACCTGTTCACTCAGAAGGAGTTGAACATGCGGCAAAGGAGGTGGCTTAAGTTTGTGAAAGACTACCAGTTCGATATCCAGTATCACCCAAGTAAGGCTAACGTGGTAGCAGACGCGTTGATCCGTAGGCCAGCAGATGAGGTGGCAGAAGTGTGGAAGGCAAAGTGGAAGGAGTTGGGACACCAGGATGCAGTGGCCCGATCTTTCATGTCTGTGATGACCGTTACACCATAGATTGTCACGAAGGTAGTACGTGCACAGGCAAATGACTCGTTCTGTCAGGAGCAAATAGTTCGATTACTAGCAGAGGGAGACGAGTCCTATACCTTCAGCTCGGACGGGGGATTACGTTTCAATGGGAGATTGGTGGTTCCGGAAGGGGAGAAATTGCGACACGAGGTGATGGCAGAATCGCACGGCTCACGGTTCATGGTACATCCCAGAGGGGACAAAATGTAACAAGACATGAGACGGCAGTATTGGTGGAGAGGTATGGAGAGAGATATTGTTGAATTTGTTTCGAAATGCGCCACTTGCCAGCTAGTAAAAGTGGATCATCAGAGACCGACATGACTTCTACAGCCGTTGGAGGTTTCGGTGTGGATGTGGGAGAGCATATCCATGGATTTTATCACGGGGTTGCCTACGTCGCAGAGGGGTCACGACTCCGTTTGGGTAATTGTGGACAGATTGTCCAAAGTCGCTCACTTTTTACCCATAAGGACCGACTACACTACGGGACAGTATGCCCAGCTCTTCATTTCAGAGGTTGTGAGACTTCACGGTGTGCCCCTAAATATCGTGTCTGACAGAGACAAGATATTTATTTCACGGTTTTGGGAGAGTTTTCAGGAGGCCATGGGCACGGAATTGCGATTGAGTACGGCATATCATCCGCAGACCGATGGGCAGACAGAGCGCACAAATCAGATGTTGGAGGACATGCTACGCATGTGCATTATTGACTTTGGGGGTGGATGGGAACAGTACCTTCCATTGGTGGAGTTTTCTTACAACAACTCCTATCAGTTCACTATTGGCATGGATCCATTTGAGGCATTGTACGGTAGACCTTGTCATTCCCCAGCATGTTGGTTAGAGGTGGGGGACAACAAACTACTTGGGCCGAAAGTGATTCAGGATACTTCGGCAAGGATTGAGTTGATTCGGAGTCGCATTCGGGTAGCTCAAAACCGGCAAAAGAGTTATGCTGATGCAAAGAGATTTTTCAGGGAGTTCCAAGTGGGGGACCAGGTTTTGCTCAGAGTATCTCCTATGAAGGGGATTATGCGTTTCGGGAAGAAGGGGAAGTTGGCACCGAGGTATGTGGGGCCGTTTCCTATTATTGAGCGGATCGGACCGGTTGCGTATAGACTTGGGTTACCGGAACATTTGCATCGGATTCACGATGTGTTTCATATTTCCTCTCTAAGGAAATACCTTAGAGATAATTTGTCTCATTCTCACATTGCTATGGAGGACATCGATCTCCAGCCGGATAGCTCCTACGAGGAGGGGCCGATTGCTATTTTGGACCGAAGTGAGAGGAAGCTGCGGTCAAAGATAGTTCCGCTAGTGCATGTTCAGTGGCGACATCACAATGTTGAAGAATCCACATGGGAGCGCGAGGATGAGATGCGCGAACGTTATCCAGAGTTGTTTTTAGCAGGTACTTTCTAGTTTCGAATTTCGGGACGAAATTCAGTTATCAGGGGGGAAGTATGTAATACCCCGTATTTTTGGCTATATTTATTTTTGGGATTAATTATTTAATTGAGAATTAATTGGTAATTAATCCGGGTTAAAATACTAGCGATATGCGAGTTGGTATTTGATTATATGTGCATATGATTATATAAGAATCTGGAATTATGAAATTTGTCGTGAGATTTATATACGACAATTTGGGAATTTTATTGAGACGTGTGTGACCGCAGCGTCATGGTGTATTATTTTAATTATAAAAGTTATTTTTATTTCTATTATCCGTATGGTCGTTTTGAGTGCGCCAACGCGTCCGGAAGGGTCGAGATAGTCAGAAAACACTAGCCGGGAGTTTAGTTTGGGTCCCGGGGTATTTTTAGGCCATACCGGCAACATATAGGGGTAGTTTGGTAATTTTGCATTTTTGAGAAGTAAAAGTGACGAAAATTGGTAAATTACATCTGATGTGGATTTGACCCACTAAGCCACTAACCATCCCATGTTAACCCAATAGGCTACGTAGGTTATTAGAAGTTAGGTTTCTAAGTTTCTCCAAGAATAAACCCTAGCCACCATAGCCATTGGAGAAGAAGAGCTTGTTGAGAGAGAGAGAAGGAACTCTGCAGAGAAAGAAAGAGAACACTTCACAAATTCGTCATCAAAATCAGAGATAAACTTAAGGCAAGTGATTTAATTCCATTTAAATTCAGAGAATGTTCCTTCCATGTTAGATAATTCAAATTTATGTTTGTTCTTGGAAGATAATGAAAAACCCATGAGTTTGGAAGTAGAATACTAAATCTTGATGAAAGGATGGCATGTAGAATCATATTTAGAGGACTAATCTGATTTTGATATATATTGTAAGACACAAAAACTAATTTAATTGGATAAATTAAGGATCTAAAAGTTTTAGGGTTCATGTTCTTGAAAAATTGGGGAAAGTGTAGAGACTTGTGATTTAATGATGTTTAGGACGAATTAATTCCTTAAAACGTGTTAGGAGATGACTTTAATAAGTTTAGGATGAATTAGAGACCCTAAAACGTTGTTGGGATGAACTTTGGAAGAGGTTTGAGGTGTTAAAATGGATGAAAAACGAGATTGGAGAAAATCTGGGCCGAAACTGGTCCCTCGTTAGAAGGCCTCTCCAGATCGTTTGAACGAGCTCGTTCGAACGAGCTTCTAACGAGTTGACCAGTCGCTTCTAACGAAAGGGAATTTCGTTCGATAACTTCGTTCGAACGAGATCTCGTTAGAAGGTACAGTTCGTTCGAACGAACTAAAATCTCGTTCGAACAACCTCGTTCGACTGAGACTTCTAACGAGCTGACAGATTAGGCCTTTTTGGCCTGTTTTGATTTTGGGAGTCCCGTAAACTTGTTCGAGGATAGAGATGAAATTCCTTTGATGATATATTGATAGATTTGGGACATTTTAGTTATTATGAGGAGTAAATTATATATGAGTGATTTAAATAATGGTTAATATGGGATTGAGACGTGAGTGTTTACCACGACGTGAGAATAGATTATGGCTCGTGTAAATATAGTCAGGGATTATATAAGTGGTATATATATTAAGTTGGTACGAGAATGTGATAAGTACTACCATTAAACTACGGTGATTACTAAGATGTGTGCTTACTTAGTATTAGTATATGATTTGTGTGTATGACATACCTACCATACTTGCTATCACGGGAGGTTTGCGTTCACTTAGGGCCCTCTAATCCTTGTGTTGCCCGGATTTAGACTGGTTACCTCGATGAACATAGGTCAGAGAAAGACTTATTGGGATGTTAATAAGTCCGCTGATCGTGGGAGCGTAGGTATGTGCGTGACCCATGTGATGTGACTGTGTTCGCCTCCACTATTTGTGATGTTGTTATCTGTGAACTATTCCTGAGAGATTCGGAATATGTGATCCTTATATACGTGATGTACCGGGATGGATAGCAGAGTATGTGTGCACCGCAGCTTAGTCTCGGATGCTTATATTGTATATTTATGATGTGAATAATATACACTTAATAAACTGGGAACTTTCTTATGGTGTTTGTGTATAACTATGGAATAGCTAAAGGGTTGATCTTTAATGAGTTGTATTACTTTTATATGAGAAACTGAATTTACGTTAAGCCCCTATTTAATTGAGATCGTTATTATGTTAATGGGAACCGAGTAATAAGAGTAGAACCTATGACAGTCTAGCTAGATATGTTGTCACTTAGCTAGTGGTTTGTGTCATTTCAGATGGGTACTTACGTTAGGAGTGCACAGATAGACGAGAGGTGAGAATTTCATGTGAGTGCACGTCCTAACATGTACTTTGCATTTAATCTTTTAAATGTTTTTAAAGCACTTGCAGGTTTTTAAAATATCTCCACATTCGGGCTCTGACCCGTTTGCTTTCAAATCTTTTTCTTGTAAAACCATTTTAGGTGCCCAGCCACAAGGACACCATGCATAGGATATTCATTCAGGTGACGAGCTGTAGCTGGTTGTGGAAGCTACAGGGATTTGCTTTTATACGCTTCTACCATTTGGATTCCTGATTCAGTATTTATCAGTTGTAGGGCATGTTGCCCATCTCTATTAGAGACATCTTTCCATTTCAGTTTTTCAGTATTTGGCATGTATTGATTCAGTATTCAGTTTAGTTATTTTAGTTTGTGGTACTGTAGTGAGGAGTTTTCCTCCAGACTTTATTTACATTATGTGATCGTGATTCTATTTACTTCATTATGGTGAATGGTGTTATTATTCTTTATTACACTTGTTGCATGTTAATCAGACTTTAATTAAAATTTGGCACTTACTTTTTAAATACTCGGTGGTTAGTAATAATAAAAATGTTTTCGACAGTGATGCTATTAACTGAGCCAACTTGGCATTTTAAATTAATTTAATAAAGGAGTAGCTACCCGGTATTTAATTAGTCGGGGTGTCACAAAAAAGTTTTATTTTTCCTTGATTTTTTTGAAAAAATAAATAAAGATTTTTTATTTTTAAGAAAAAGTTGAAAAAAGGGATTTATTTTTTTTTGATAAATTTTTTGAAAAAGACAAAAAAAGAGTTTTGTATTTTTGATTTTTCATCATAAATAAATGAACATTTATGATATTCGGATCACTCCTTCATACCATCCATTCACGTGACTTTCTCGTAATGTTTTGAGACATTATTTTTTTTCCAATAGCGTGCTTAATAATGTGTGGATATCATTACATTGTTCATTGATGATTACTATCTACATGTTAGACTCTTTGTCACCTTTATTGCATACGTGCATGAGCTTTTTGAACATTATGCTTGCTTGTAATTTATTGAATGTGATGTTCTCATTTCAATTCTTCTTAATAACGGACAAAATGTGAAAAGAGAAAAGTTGTGCATGTAAGAACCAGTGCCCGAATTTCATTTTTTTTCGAAAAATATTATTATATGTTAAGCAATGGAAAAGGGTCTATGAAAGATCAAAATATTCTTTGCATTAAAAGCCACCATTTGCACAAAAGAGCCTAAAAATATTAAAGGCAAACAAAAACAAAAGTGCCAAACCAATTTTGTTTAGATTCAATGATACTTTACTATACATGAGCATTGTGATTTCTTTAAAATATTTGACAGTGAATTCTAACATATGAGAGATATTGATGGAGTTATAAAGTAGAAGATCAATGGGTTTGGACAATAGACTTTCTTGAAAAATATTAAAAAGTTTTACGTTATTGGTGTGAGAATCATTTAAGTTCATGGCATATTAATTAAGTTGAGTGAATTTCATACGAGTTCACCAATTTTACACCTAAGTTAGACTTTGAGTTCTTTATTTAGAAGTGTCTCATGACTTCGTGCACCTATGTTATGAACCTTTATGTTGATTTGCCTATGGAAAATGGTCACACAATTACATTTTATTTTCACAATTTGGATATTTTAGTGTTGTTCCATAGTGACTATGTGTTTTTGTACCTTTATGTACTTCTTATACTTGAACTTTTTTGAAAAAGTTTCAAAAATAATTGGTATGTATTTTGAAATTATCATTAGATGTGCTTTACTTGATTATCTTTATGATGATATCTTAGCTTTTTATTGTGATGGTTGATATTCATGACTAGTTTCTACTCCTTTGTCTATTATGAACAAAAAGGGGGAGAACAAATTGAGGGAGAGTTTTAGTTTTCTTTAAAACTCATATGCATCACGGTATGTCTTTGTTTCATGTGTGTAGATATCTTTCGATTTGATGATGATTTCATGGAATACACAATATGAAGACAAAACTAGACAAGGAGAGAACACGTTCAGTCAAAGACAAAGTTCAAATATCATTACATTTCTAGGGTTAAGAGGACATTAGGATTTATTGTCTTAGAGGGTGTTATTGTAATTTGGTTTTTTGATTTTGTTTTGTACTGATATAGCCAAAGAGAAGATTTATAAGAGAAATATTTTATAGTTGCTCATAGCTTAGGATTTTTTTTATAGTTTTGGCGTATCCCGTTACAATTCGATATCTCAAACCGAACATTACTCCTACATGATCATTTGAAGACACACCGACAAGTTATGGAAGTACAAACTTGTCGCTTTCATGAATTTATATGAATAATATTTTGGGATTTTAGCTTTTAAAAATATAGTATTTTCATAAAAGGAATTTTAAAATGATTTTTTTATCTCATTCAAACGAGATCGAGTCTCATTCAAACGAGATAGCATGCTCATTAGAACCAACATCTAATGACCTTCAAATGAGACATACATGCCTTGACAGAAAATTCTCGTTGAAAGTACATGAGATGGTAGTTCAAACGAGATTGGGATTTCATTAGAATGAACCTTGTTGTCGTTAAAATAAAACTGTTATTTTCGTTCGAACAAGGTATTTTTTGTTCGAATGACCCTACCGCCTAGAAATTTGTGTTTTTGTTATAAAACCCATTTTGTTAAGAAATATGAGTGAAGTTTGGTGAAAATGATTTTCCAATACCCTTTCCAAAGTTTTTCCTTCTTGGTTTTCCAAAACCACTTTTATTTTCACAAATCTTTCATCCCTATATGTGATTTGTGATATTTATGAAACCCTAGTTTTCAAATACCCTTGCATAAACCCTTGTAGAGTTCTACTCTACTGTTGACTTATAGAACCGATATTTCATTACTGAAGAAAATGAAGGATGATCGGTGGATACCGATGGAAGTTTGTTTCCCGTGGAACCCTAAACTGGGTCATTATATGTAGGAGAAACTGAAGACTCTGCGTGTTATACTTAGTCGGTCTAAGTAGTTTGAAAATTGACTGTTTGTCAATTACTCTATAGTGATGAATATAGGTTTTGACCTTTTAGGGATTTTACTAACTTATTGAGTATATTTGCATGCTTGGTTTGATGAATTAAAATTTGTACTACATCTTTGTATGCACACTTAAATTAATCAATAAAAAAATTTAATAAAATTGGATTTGTGTTTGTCAAACTACAATACAAATAATTCCATTGAATACCAACATTCTCATTTTACTTCACCTTATGATTCTTAGACTCACTCTTCTCTCCATAAGAAATATGTTTAGTGAGTTTGTATAGTTTTGTCTCAACTTTCTACCATTTTAAAAAAATCTTTTAATTTTTGTATAACTTTCTAAATATTTTCATAAACTGAGCCATGTCTTCCTAAAAAATTTCTTAGGGCTTATCCTCACATAAATTTGAAGTGATCAAAGTAACTCCTCTAAGCTATATTTGTTCGCATCCTTAACCTCATTTAGGATAGATAATTTGGTACTAAACCTCGAACCTAGGGTCCTAAGAAACTTTTTAACGACCTTGCTCTCCAGAATCTTTTCACCATGATTAAAAGAAGTATTGAAAACTTTCGTCAATCTCGTATAGTAGTCGTAAAACTCTCATTTTCATTTATTCTCATTGTTTTGAACTTTGTCGCGATGTGTTGCAACTTAACTCGTGTAACACTTGATGTTACTCGCAAAATATCCCAAGCCTCCTTATCCAAATCATAATTTATAATACAGATTTATTCTTAAATGCTAACGGATGGGAACAATGTATTCAAAGCAATAAAATTGTAGTGACAATCCATGAATGTTGCATCAGTCCATAAAACTCTTTGTTTCTTCACTCTCACTCCATCATCTTTGATTGTAAGATAAATCCAAACTTCTTTTACGCTCATCCACACTCTCCCATGTTTGGATCTCAAATGCGTTCTCATTTTCACCTTCCAATGACTATAGTTTGAACTTTTAAAATATGATGGTCGATTAATAGAGCTATTATCACGATATTGATCCATCAATCATAAAACAACACTATTCCCAAGCAAACAAGGTTTATGAGCAATAAATAGTAAGCACACAACAAATATAAGATCAACTCTTTGCACGTAAATGAAAAACAAGAGCAACCGCTATGATTCCAATTGAGGATGCATGTTATACAAACAACTGCTCAACTCTAAACAAACCTAAAGGGGGTGAATAGGTTTGATTTCAAGACATGACAAATTTTTAAACGATTTCAAAACTGCCTCTAATTTTAAAAGAGCTAGCACATATTATACCTATGTGATGTGATGAATAATATGGATCAACAATTCAATATGAAAACTTACACAAATCTAGGACAATTCACTAAAATTGAAAATCTAAAGTCAATTTTGATGAATTACATAAGATATACATGATATATATGTGTTGTGTGTGATGTAAGTGATCAAATTAATATTCAACACATTCAAGGAATTCATAAGACGTATTTATGAGGAAATCCCCCACCCAGAGGTAAAAAACTTCTAAACACTCCAATTTCTTGTTCAACTTGAAAATAATTTTATACAAAGGAAGAAGGTACCTCTCACTCATGCACTCAAAAGTAGTTACCTATGAACTTCCCCCATTGACATAAGAAATCCACCTTAAGCTCCATAAAGTGAATGAGGAAGTACATTCTCCACGGAATCAGGCCATGGTCAAATCTCTCTAATAGAATGAATCACCTCTAATTTTAGATCTAGGAGTGTTACACCATGAAATTCAAAGTGGAATAGGTTGAATTGAACTTGGCTAGTGCGGATCTGAATCGAATCACTCGCAATTCTCTCAAATACATACACTAAGTATAAATCAAAGTTTTCTCACAGTTGGTAGAGCACGAGTGAATTTGAAATAGATAATCAATATAAAAACTCTCAACATCGAAAATACTCTTAGAAGACTAGTGTGTTTGAGTTATGAGGTTTTCAGATAATTTGAAATGGAAGGGAAATGGACCTATTTATAGGGAATTTTAAAAAATCTGCTCTGCTGTGCACACGATTGAGTTTGTCCATGCAAATAATTTCAACCAGTATGTAACCTTCGTTGAATTGGTGCGTAACCATACATACGAGTAAAATCCTAATCATGTGTACGGTTTCAATCCAAAGTGAAAAAATAGACTTAAAATGCGACATATTTAAAGTAGGTATTTTCCTAAATGTCTTACACAAAACAAATCAAAGATAAATTCACTTGTTCAGGATTTTAGAACACATTTTAAAAAATGCGTAAATCCATGTGGCCAAAAATTTTCAATCATAAAACTATCAAATGATACATCTTCAATGTACGTGGAAACGGAAGTCTTATGTTGAAGACTGACTTGATTGATCTTCAAAGTCTAAAATTCCATGTAGTCTGAATGAACGCGCTTCACTTTACGATGTTCAAACCTATGTAGCTCAAATCACTCAATGACTCAATGTTTTGACATCGAATTTAGCCAACTTTTATATAATACAAATATTTACATTTTCATAAATGACTCGCATGACTATTTCTACATCGATATAGTAAGATATTTCTTCCAACTTTCTTCTCACCCAAATATTATCAAAATATTTTCTAGATGTTCATAGGCAGGAGTAACAATGACGATCAATCAGAATTGTCACTTCCACTATCCAATAATTTCCATTCCTAGATTAGGTTGTTATTTTCATTCAATTATTTAGTCAGACTCATTTCATTCAGATATTTGTATGGACCATGTTGGCCCCAGTTTATTTTAGTTGAGATTATTTATGGGATATAAGACGGAGTCTATTTACTTATTATGGATGTGGAGACATTTGGTTTATTCAGTGCTTATATTTTATTTCATCGCATGCCAAAGATGGTTTAAATTTCATTACAATCTTTTAATATTATCATCATGATGTTGATAATGATAGAAATTTTTTTAATGCGCCCTATCTTAGGCGTCGAGGCTTAGGCACCTGATACATGGAAAATAAGTGGTTTTATAGTTGGCATCAGAGCCTCCTAGTATCTATTATCTTATGTTTTGTGGGATTACTTTTATGTTATGAAATGTGTTCTTTGATTTATTAGACTCTTATATTTTGAATTCGTTGTATTCTTATCTATAAATCATTAGATAATACTAATTATTGGTTTTCTCTTCCAACCGGATGCTCAATTAGAGCAGTAACCACAACAACTGTAGGTACTGCATGCATCACCCAAAGTAGACATGACTGCCATCATTGCTCAGGAAGTTATCACTGAAGTGATCGCTGTGCTACAACACCTTCAACAACCCCACACTACAACATCTTCAACATCCCCCACAACCACAATCGTAAGTGGAAGGTCCATTTCAACAACACATTTACACTTCGGAGTGGGCACGTGGGGTTTTTGCTAAAGGTAACTTACCGAATTTTTCATGGATCAATGATATTCTTATGGAGCATCAATGGAGGAAGGATATACACAAGAACATGAGGATGATTGAATTCACTTATGTTTAGATGCATATATTTGCCATGTTTAATCTTATGGATGGGTCATTATAGTGGTGTGAGTATATAACCATCGAAAAGGAGGGGAAAACCAAGCCTTTTTATGAGTTTAGAGTAGGTTCGATGACAAGTACTTTCCACCGCCCGTTAGGGATTAAAAGAAAATGGAATTGTTCAGTCTAAGATAGGGGAGCCGCACTGTTGTGAAATATGAGCAGAGTTCACCAGCCTCTCTTTGTTTGCACCATAGGAGGTGGGTACTGAGGATAAGAATATGGATTGCTTCATCCGTGTGGTTACATGGTGGATCAAGTAGATACTATTTAGAAACCCATTTTACACCACTTATACACAAGTCGTGAATGCCTCTTTATCTCACTATTAGGATTATAGAGAGTTTAAAAAAGGAAAGGGTGAAAAGAGGCCAATGGAGATGTGTCTAGCCAATCTGGCATGACAGGAGGAGGTATCACAGGAGAGGTATCCTGCACAGAGAGGGCCAACAACCTAAGGAGCCACAATTAGGAGATTTACCTCCAAAGAGGCACATGAGTTATGATGATTATAACTATCAAGACCAAGAGCAGAGTCCAGTAGAGTCAGAAACAGGGGAGAGGCTAGTATGGCTAGCAACGTGATAGATGCCCACATGAGATGTTTCCTAGTACTTATTTTTTATATGGCGAGGTGGGGCATACAACCAAGAGGTGACCTAAGAGAAATCAGGGCGACCCTACGTTTATCTACTAATAGGATTGTTGTGTTCCCTACATTTATCTTGTTCTGCGAGATGTACTCGCTTGAATGACGTTTTGACATAGTTTCTTTCGTTTCAGACGTCGCCGAGAATAAGTCGATTAGGAAGGGGCAAGATGAGAGATGTAATACCCATAACAGATTTTGGGTACGCTTTGATTTGAGGTATTTCTTTCCGTGATTCAGGCAGAGATAAAAAGGAGAGTTTCGTGATCGATAAGGTAAGTACTGTAGAGGAGAGAGTAGGGAGCCCTTGGGAGATTTAGATTGAGAAAGTTTTCAACATTGTTTAGGAAACCTGGTGTTGGTGACTTATACCGACGTGAGGTGTGAGGGGTGGTCCCAATATCGAGAGTATTTCCTTCTGGTAAGAGGGAGTGAGAAATTTAAAGCTTTGGGTCCATTGAGTAGGACCGAAGGAGTTTTCGATAGTTGCAATAGTGTCTTGTCCTTCAGGATGGTTAGGAAGGATTTATGAGGAAGATATTTCTTTGAGGAGAATTAGGCATTGGGAAGGAGTGAGCAAGTGTGGTCTTTATACGACATCTTTTGGGATATTAAACCGTCTTGTAATGAGCTAGTAGAGAGTTGATCTATTGATTTCAGGAGTGTAATTTGTTAAGGTTAAAGGGTTATGGATAGGTTAGGGCAGGAAAATTCTAGGGTTTCGATGAGGGAAGAACTTATCTTGTGGAAAGGTGTTGATGTGATGTAAGGGATTAGTATAACTGAGGAGGTTCAAAGCTTATTAGAGTTATTTTGAGCGGAGAATTCGGCTCATGGTTGTGCTAGTTTTGATAACTAGGTATTGGTTAGAGTATTGTATTTGCTGAGGCCTTGTGTCTTATACATAAGGTGTTTATTTGGCGTGTCGAAAGACATGGAATTGTTTTATATTTTTTTTTGCATAGGCCTTAGGGCAATATCTAAAATATGAAAATCTTTTATAAAACCCTAACCCTGGTTCAACTGATCTCAATTCCCGACATAGCTACACAGTAGTGTATTGGGAGGGTTCCTTGTTTGGATTTCGCTTGCGAGACCTCCCCCGCATGAATGTAGATAGTGTTAGGAATTGAGAAGAGTTCAACCATTGGGAATTTTAAACTTTTATATACTTAATATGTTGCTAGGTTATGTTGTTGAGATTTATAGTACGGATTGAGGCTTGTAGAGCCGGGTTATTGTTTTACGAGTTGAGCTCGGGTACGGGGTGTATGGGAGCCCTGGGTAGTTAGTTTAAATATTAAAATTTGTATGGTTCGATATGAGAACTGGGAGAGATCAGTATAGTTATCTAGAGGGTAGATGAAAGGACTAGGTGAGATTGAGGTCCTAGGCATATTTTAAATTTCGCAGGTGAAATTATTGTAAGGGGGGAAGAGTGTAACACCCCACGATTTTGGGACTGAGAAATTAAATTTTGAGAAAAAATAAAATTCATTTAAATCAGAAAATTCTAGAATTTAGAATTTGAATTCCAAAACTAGAGAACGTTTCAAAGTATTCCGGATGATGATTTTGAGTGTACCATCGATCTCGGATGGGTCGAGATAGTCAAAATGACTGTCATTGGGTTTTATTTCGGTTCCAGATTATTTTTAAGTTAGTTCGACTCGAATTGGAGTAAACGAGTCATTTAAAGTGTGTATTAACATTTAAAACTGGGATTATTGTTTTAAAGGTTTAAGAGGCTTACAGATCAAGCCTTCTCATTCGAGAAAGAAAGAAGAGAGAAAGAGAAAGGAAAAGAGAAAGAATAAGAAAGGAGGATAAAGAGGAGAAAATCTTGGAGACTTCCGGTCCAAACGCGATCCCGAGGACGATTCAACCTCTACAAATCTGAGCCAGGGGTTTAATCTTGCTAAGTATTTCATTTGTGTATTTCATTTCATAAATGTGGATAAAGGTAATGGATTTTTGGTATTAATATCCCAACCTAGATTTTTGGGTATTAAAATGGAAATTTGATGTTTATACTTGGGTTTGATGACATATAAATTATTGGGATGAGATGTAGGATGAGTTTATATGTCAAGAATATTATTGGGTTAAAGATTTGGGGGTTAGATGATGAGATTTGGGTGTTTGTGGATTTAGGGTTTGTTGAAAAATGGAAAACGGGCCAAGACATCTGGTATGGCCGATCGACCGCGGTCCGGGGACCGATCGACCGCACCCTAAGGAGAAAGCCTACTGCATTTCTTCGTAGAAAAAATTTGGACCCGTGGTCGACCGAGGGTTTGGGACGGTCGACCGGTCCTCTGTTTTTAGCTCTAGAATTTGATTTTCTTTTACACCTTCCCCTTGGGGTTTAAAACTTGATGACCTTCTTAGTGAGTGTTTTATAGAGGAGTATGTTTGGGAGTTTCTCACACGCTATGATCGAGGGAGCATATCGTAGTAACTTAGGAAAGATAAAGATGTATCGGAATCGTTGTATCGAGGTAGTGGGAAACCTCATTAGGAATGGGAGTTCTATTTAAAGGTCAGAGGTGAGCTTAGACTTTACGTAAGATTTAGGACCCTTTGAGAGAGTGGTGAGGGTATGGTGAAATTTTTGAGCCAATGTTTGTGCCGAATCCTTATAGTGACAGGATTCTAATTAAGTTATGATTGAGGACCGATGAGAGAATGTGGCCGCGTATCCTTAGTAATGTGTAACTTAAGGAATAAATTGTAATGTACTAAGATTAAGGGTTCATAAGAGAAAATTGAATCGTATGCGAAATTATGAATGATGGAATCGTACTATCAACTAGAATAGGTGTGTTCTAATGATTGGTCAGGAGAGTGGCTATATGACTACACGTGATTTATAATGGAGATTCCCATATTTGATGGGATCATGAAATGAATTTGGGATTGAGATTGAGGCTTATCGATTATTAATTAGGTGATGGCCTATGATCGAGATAAGTATCGTGGGTTGATGTATTTTCAAATATGAATGGAATGTATAATGATTGTTATACACATTAACCTTTGGGGTGATAACCTCAATGTTGAATATTGGAAGACTATTCATATCATAGGAGAAATGGATGAATATGCTTCAAGTGAGGGATCGTATTCACATAATGAGGTAAACTAAATGTGTTGGGACGACGGCTAGTATATTGAGGATTATGTATACTTATAGCCGAGTTTATAAATCTTATACGCACGGACGAGAGAAAGTGTGTATATTTATGTGGATATGTAGATATATATATAATGGTATTGATATGGATATATGTGTATACTCATGTTGTAAATATCTAAACCTTATGTGATGGTTTAATTATATGATGGGATCATATGGAGGTATATATATTATGCATGTGAATGATATATATACTTATGTGGTTAAGCATACCCCGCACGTGCTGTCATTGGGAAGTTTCCACGATGAGGGTTAGCACCCTGGCTCGAGGAGCAGAGTGTGGATATTCCCCAGGTCATAGTCTTCCATTGTGTTATTATGTGATTTACATTTTTTTGGGATGAGACGTGGTGGGTATGTTTCGTCTCATTGCCGATTAGGAACTATGACCGCTTCCCGGACGTTGTGTGTGTGAGTTTATCACGAGGATGGGTGTCGTTTAGCCCCTCCAGGTGGTCCCCAGTATGCTACGTGGTTTGGGAACTGGGAAGATGATAGCATGGTGCAGTCTATTGGCGATATATATAGCCGGTTATATTATGTGTATGGCCATTGTACATCATATGTGGTATGTACACTTGGCTATGGGAATGAATGATTGTATCTATATATATGTTTAGAGTAAATACATATATACTTATACATATCATATAGATTGAAGGATATAAAAGTTCTATGGTGTACATCTTGGGAGATTATGGTGTACTAGATTGTTGGGGGTTGATGTATCGCATTTAAGGAATATTTCGGTTACATCATCCCAAGCATATTAGTGGAGATTTTGAGGTTGTTGTTAGATAGTAATCTAAATTTTAGTAGTAGTATTTGTGTGTATGACATAATAGATCCCCACGATCGACATTGTCAAGGAATAGTGTATTGGGGGGGGGGGGGGGGGTTCCTTGTTTGGATTTCGCTTTGCGAGACGCCCCACGCACGAAACGTAGCGCAATGTTGAGAGTGGAGAGAAGTTTTGTCCTTATTAATTTGTATGCATGTTATTTAGAAATTAAATTATATTATTGAAGCCTAATGTCAATGGGTAACGTACTAAGACTTATAACAGTTGTAAGCTAATAGAATGAAACTAAACTTAATATAGCACTTATGTGTAAAATAATTAAGAGTGATTAGAATGGAAAGGATCCTTGGGGTATGTTAGAATGGCAGGTCTTACAGGTATAGGCCGTGCCTATGGTAAGTTAGGTTGTCCTTAGGGTTGGGGTAACCAAATTAAGATTCCAGGATGCGAATAGGTGCGCGCTGTTAGATGAGAGGTGAGTTTAGGGGTTTCACGAGAGTGCGACTCCACTTTAATTATGAAATAAGTGCATTTATATTTATTATGCATAGTTAACACACTTGCTAAACATTTTTACACCTCGGGTTCTGACCCATTTATATTTATCTCCTGCTATATATATATATATACTACTACAGGTGTCCTACCGCATGGATACCGGATGCCCTTCTGTCCAGAGTCTTGGGAGCCGTAACAGGTGCGAACTGTTGCGGGATTTATGTTGTAGTGCCCCCTATTTCTTTGTAAATATAGATAGGATTCATTGTGTACATCGGGACCATACTTTAGAGTTATTAATATTTGTTTATATTTCTTCCCCATGGATGTTGTACTGTTTGTGACCCGACAGTTTATTCGGGTATATTTCCTTGTATGTACTCATTCCATTTTATTCTAGCATTTAATTTATTATCGTACTTGTATACATTTTTTCCTTTATCAGTAGTTCTATCGTGTTGGTTTGTTGTTCGTGGTGTGTTTTATTTAATTTTGGCATCCGCTTTTAATAGTTTCGGGTAGTTAGCCATTTTCAGTTGATGTTGAGACTGAGCCATCTGAGATACCGGATTTAATGTAGTATAGGTCTGTCCACCCGTTATTATTTTGAGCAGGTTGTCACAGATGGTATCAGAGCATCAGGTTCTAGAGTCTTTAGGATCTGTGCAGGTTTTCTGTGTTCTTCCATTGACGTTCTTGATATAGAACCCTACTTTTAGGATTGTTGTGTTCCTTACGTTTATCTTGTTCTGCAAGATGTACTCGCTTGAATGACGTTCTGACACAGCTGCTTTCGTTTCAGACGTCACCGAGAATAAGTCGGTTAGGAAGAGGCAAGATGAGAGATGTAATACCCATAACAAAATTTGGGTACTTTTTGATTTGAGGTATTTCTTTTCGTGATCCAGGCAGAGATAAGAAGGAGAGTTTCGTGATCGATAAGGTAAGTACTATCGAGGAGAGAGTAGGGAGCCCTTGGGAGGTTTAGATTGAGAATTTTTTCAACATTTGTTAGGAATCCTGGTGTTGGTGACTTTTACCGACGTGAGGTGTGAGGGGTGGTCCCAATATCGGGAGTATTGCTTTCTGGTAAGAGGGAGTGAGAAATTTAAAGTTTTGGGTCCATTGAGTAGGACTAAGGGAGTTTTCGGTAGTCGCAATAGCATCTTGTCCTTCGGGATGGTTAGGAAGGATTTATGAGGAAGATATTTCTTTGAGGAGAATTAGGCATTGGGAAGGAGTGAGCAAGTGTGGTCTTTATATGACATATTTTGGGATATTAAACCGTCTTGTAATGAGCTAGTAGAGAGTTGCTCTTTTGATTTCGGGAGTGTAATTTGTTAAGGTTAATGGGTTATGGATAGGCTAGGGCAGGAAAATTCTAGTGTTCCGATGAGGGAAGAACTTATCTTGTGTAAAGGTGTTGATGTTATGTAAGGGATTATTATAACTGAGGAGGTTCAAAGCTTAGTAGAGTTATTTTGAGCGAAGAATTCGACTCATGGTTGTGCTAGTTTTGATAACTAGGTATTGGTTAGAGTATTGTATTTGTTGAGGCCTTGTGTCTTAAACATAAGGTGTTTATTTGGCGTGTCGAAAGACATGGAATTGTTTTATATTATGTGTTGCATAGGCCTTCGGGCAATATCTAAAATATGAAAATATTTTATAAAAGCTTAACCCTGCACTACACCAAATCTGCACTATTGTCACGGTCATTGACCTTGACAAATTGGACTTGTCAAGGTCAATGACCGTGACAATTCGGGGCGAGACAAATTTCTTTGTCACGGACGTGTCACGATCATTGACCTTGACAACTCCGTTATAATTGTCACGGTCATGTCAAGGTTATGGACCGTGACAAGTTTAGTCACGGTTAATAACCGTGACAAAGCCTTGACCTTTTTAAAAATATTGTCACGGTCAATGATTGTGACAAGTCCGTGATAAGATTTGTCAAGGGCTTGTCACGGTCAATGACCGTGACAATTCTGGGAAGAATTGAAAAAAATTCTGCTGGGCAGTATGGCCACTGCCACTGCCCAGCAGTATATTTGTACCTGTTATAACAACATTGGTTGTACCTATTCAAACATCATATATCCAAATATACCCAAGATAGTGCAAATATATATTCACGACGATATAATCCAAATATTCAAAATATAAACAATATACATGACAAAATAATTCAAATATAATTAAAATGTACAAACTTAAAAATAATGTTACTACATGTCTTGGGTAAATGTGAGGAGGTGAGTTGGACACACGATATATGAATTGACACACCCACTAATATACATCGTGCCTCATTGTTCGCGAACCACAATAGGGAGTTCTCCTTCCCGGGTATCACATGCGTGACGAGCACTTTGGACTCGATCCCTTGAAGCGCACGTCCATGAACTATTCCACCCTCAACGATATTCGGGTCTCTCAACCCCCGCCCTATCCGCTGGCCATCAAATACATCCAATATGAACACGCTCGGACAACCAAGTGTCGACAGTGGTCTGGGGAAGGGAGCCAAATAAGGAAGTGGATCATCAAAATACGCACGTGACGGTGAAGAAGCAGCGAGGTCCACATCCTTGTCCTCCTGCGCCTCGTTCTCCCTCACCTCCACCTCCTCCTCCTCCTCCACCGCCTTATCCTTCCCTTTCCCTTTCCCCTTCCCCTTTAGGTCTCCACCCAACGTACGCTTCATGAATGCGTACATATCTTCGACCGTCACCTCCGAATGGGATAGCTTCGTGTCGTGTGAATCCACCATTTGAGTCAACCCGGTGTCGCTCGTATCCAATCCGATGATCCTAGATTTGGCCACCCCCGAGCTCACCCCCTTGTCCTCCCCTTGCGATCAGAGCCAAGCACTTGGCTGAGTGCGTCTGTGGACAAAGACACCTTGTCGGCATCAGACTGCAACTCATGCACTTCCTTAAGCTTTGCCTGAAACGACAAAAAGCACATGATTAGTAAAATAAGTAAACTAAAAAATTATAACGTAATTAACAAAAATTAAACTGTCGGATTACTTACAATCATCACCGCGACGCTCTGGGACACCTCCTTGTCCTTCCCCTTCTTTGTCCGAAGAGCCACATAAGTATCGAGCCTATGTGGCTTACCCCCTAGCCCACTCCCTACCCCCTAAAATAAAATAAAGTAAAATTAGTATCGGCCCCTCAAAGCAAAATAATGAAGAATAATATATTTCTGTAGTTATAGAAAAATTAAATCTTACCTTCATCCTATGCTCCACCTCGGCGTAAGAGGTCCGGCCGGAGTAGTGCACGTCCGTCTTTTTTTCCCGGTTTTCCCCCCCGATTGGCGAGATGCCAATTGTCGATCCTCGATCTCATTGTCAATGAACTTTTGCCATTGTGCCAATGAGATCGGCTCCTTGGGCGGGACGGATCCATGTCATTGTATAATGGACTCTCGTGTTTTCCCAAAGTACCATGTCCGCATATTTTTCTTCCACGTCTTGTGTTGCTCCCTCAACTGCTCCAAGACGGAATCGCGTAGCTTTGGATCCATGTTGAATTGTTCCTGTCCAACAAATTCAATGTTAGTTGCGAATAAATATAAATATAAATATGAAATAAAATTGAAATTGAAATTGAAATTGAAATCGAAATCGAAATCGAAATTGAAATTGAAATTGAAATTGAAATTGAAATTGAAATTGAAATTGAAATTGAAATTGAAATTGAAATTGAAATTGAAATTGAAATTGAAATTGAAATTGAAATTGAAATTGAAATTGAAATATTCATATAAATATAAATATATTACCTGTAGTGCCACCCAAACACCTAACTTGAGCTCATATGGCACCTCCTTCCAACTCATAAACCCCGGGCCGATGACCGTCTTTAGCAGCTTGTGGGATCTCGCTAATAGCTCCGATTTGTTCTCGACGGTAATACTAAATTTTCCATATTTGGGGAGCCTAGGGGCGGAGGATCCCTCGTCGCCTCTGCTACCACCGAGCCCAGACGACATCATCATAAACAACATCATCATCTTCGCGTTAATATCTAAAGGAGACATTTGCTGTAAAAAAATGTTATTAGTACAGATAAAAAAATGGTAATAGTACACATACACACACGCCTACCCCACCCCCACCACACACACGCACACTTCATGCCACTTTTAAAACTAACCAACCCAACATTTCATCAATTAAACTAACAATTAAAGTATACAATTATTAATTTACTAATTTACAATGAGGGAAAATCCTACTTTCATATGATATTGGCACTAATTATTAATTTACTTTCATCTAAAACTATACAATTAAAATTACAATTAAAGTTATACAATTTCTTAATTAAATCTATACAATTGTTAAAATTGCCCCACCACACCCCCCCTCTCCCACCCCCACCCCCACCACACCCCTTGCCCCCTCCCCCCGCCACGCACACACGCACAAACCTATGCACATGTACACACACCCCACCCCCACCCCCACCCCCTCCCCCCTCCCCCCACCACGACCGCGACAACTACATTTGTCATGTCCTTTATCTTTATATTTATTCTTTGAGATTCTTTTATATTTCAAAAGTCTCTTATCCTCATTATATTTTATCACAATATGCATATCTTATAAGAGAGTCGGGTTTGGCATGAATAATTTGTAATGAAGTCTAGAACGAATCTTACTAAAATCAATTGGGGTATTTTCATATTTTTATTACTTTATTAATTTATTGTTTATCAATAAAATTATGACATGAGATAATTATAATTGGAGCATAAATTTCATTATCATAAAGGGATAAATCCAACCAAGTACAGAGATTCTACAAATTAAAGTGAGAGTTAAATTTAAGACTTTCTAATAACATGCATGTGTATGGATTCTACATAGTTGGGCAAGAAAGTAACTAATGATATTCCTAAAAACATACAATTGGCAACATTTTGTGAATTTACTAAACTTTATATAATATTATCAAATTCTGTTAAAAAATTATCTAGGGTTTTACCTAATTGAATTATCATATTTTTAGTTAGAAAATTCCACCCCCACCCCCTCCCCCCACTACACCCCACCCCCACTACCCCCTTCCCCCCTTCCCCACCACACACATATATACATACACACACATATACACGTACCCCACCCCCTCCCCCTCCCCCACCCCCACCAAACCTGCACCACCCCACCCCCATTACCCCCTTCCCCCCCCCCCCCCACACACACCAACACACACATATATACACACACATACACACATACACATACACACACATATAGAATTGAAAGAGAAAGAGAGGAAAAAAAATATACCTTGGAGAGAGAGAGAGAGGGGAAAACCAAAAAAGGTGGGAAAAAATAAGCCTAGGGCTTTTTTTTACTGCGAAAATTGTCACGGTCGTGTCAAGGTCATTGACCGTGACACAAATCTCGCGTTTTGTGTCACGGTCATTGACCTTGACACGACCGTGACAAAGAATTGTCACGGTCATTGACCGCGATAAGTTCGTGACAAGTAAATTTGTCACGGACTTGTCATGATCATTGACCGTGACAATTCTTTGTCACGGTCGTGTCAAGGTCAATAACCGTGACACGAAATGCGATATTTGTGTCACGGTCAATGACCTTGACAAGGGTGGCCGGCTGAAATGTGACAATTTTATCATTTTGGTGTAGTGTTGGTTCAGCTGATCTCAATTGCTGACATAGCTACAGTAGTGTATTGGGAGGGTTCCTTGTTTGGATTTCGCTTGCGAGACCTCCCCCGCATGAATGTAGCTAGTGTCAGGAATTGAGAAGAGTTCAACCATTGGGAATTTTAACTTTTATATACTTAATATGTTGCTATTGGTTATGTTGTTGAGAGTTATAGTACCAATTGAGTCTTGTAGAGTCGGGTTATTGTTTTATGAGTTGAGCTCGGGTACGGGGTGTATGGGCGCCCTGGGTAGTTAGTTTAAATTTTAAAATTTATATCGTTCGATATGAGAACTGGGAGAGATAGGTATAGTGATCTAGAGGGTAGATGAAAGGACTAGGTGAGATTGAGGTCCTAGGCATATTTTAAATTTCGCGGGCGAAATTCTTGTAAGGGGGGAAGAGTGTAACACCCCACGATTTTGGGACTGAGAAATTAAATTTTGAGAAAAAATAAAATTCATTTAAATCGGAAAATTCTAGAACTTAGAATTTGAAGTCCAAAAGTAGAGAGCGTTTCAAAGTATTCCGGATAATGATTTTGAGTGTACCATCGATCTCGGATGGGTCGAGATAGTCAAAATCACTGTCATTGGGTTTTATTTCTGTTCCGGATTATTTTTAAGTTAGTTCGACTCAAATTAGAGTAAACGAGTCATTTAAAGTGTGTATTAACATTTAAAACTGGGATTATTGTTTTAAAGGTTTAAGAGGCTTACAGATCAAGCCTTCTCATTCGAGAGAAAGAAAGAAGAGAGAAAGAGAAAGGAAAAGAGAAAGAAGAAGAAAGGAGGATAGAGAGGAGAAAATCTTGGAGACTTCCGGTCCAAACGCGATCCCGAGGACGATTCAACCTCTAAAATCTGAGCCAAGTGTTTAATCTTGCTAAGTATTTCATTTGTGTATTTCATTTCATAAATGTGGATAAAGGTAATGGATTTTTGGTATTAATATCCCAACCTAGATTTTTGGGTATTAAAATGGAAATTTGATGTTTATACTTGGGTTTGATGACATATAAATTGTTGGTATGAGATGTAGGATGAGTTTATATGTCAAGAATATTATTGGGTTAAAGATTTGGGGGTTAGATGATGAGATTCGGGTGTTTGGGGATTTAGGGTTTGTTGAAAAATGGAAAAAGGTCCAAGACATCTGGTATGGCCGGTCGACCGCGGTCCGGGGACCGATCGACCGCGCCCTAAGGAAAAAGCCTACTGCATTTCTTCATAGGAAAAATTTGGACCCGCGGTCGACCGGGGGTCTGGGACCGGTCGATCGATCCTCTGGTTTTAGCTCTAGAATTTGATTTTCTTCTACTCCTTCCCCTTGGGGTTTAAAACTTGATAACCTTCTTAGTGAATGTTTTATAGAGGAGTATGTTTGGGAGTTTCTCACACGCTATGATTGAGGGAGCATATCGTAGTAACTTATGAAAGATAAAGATGTATTGGAATCGTTGTATCGAGGTAGTGGGAAACCTCATTAGGAATGGGAGATCTATTTAAAGGTCAGAGGTGAGCTTAGACTTGACGTAAGATTTAGGACCCTTTGAGAGAGTGGTGAGGGTATGGTGAAATTTTTGGGCCGATGTTTGTGCCGAATCCTTATAGTGACATGATTCTTATTAAGTTATTATTGAGGACCGATGAGAGAAACTGTCCACGTATCCTTAGTAATGTGTAACTTAAGGAATAAATTGTAATGTACTAAGATTAAGGGTTCATAAGAGAAAATTGAACCGTAGGGGAAATTATGAATGATGGAATCGTACTATCAACTAGAATAGGTGTGTTCTAATGATTGGTCGGGAGAGTGGCTGTATGACTACGCGTGATTTATAATGGAGATTCCCATATTTGATGGGATCATGAAATGAATTTGGGATTGAGATTGAGGCTTATCGATTATTAATTAGGTGATTGCCTATGATTGAGATAAGTATCGTGGGTTGATGTATTTTCAGATATTAATGGAATGCATAATGATTGTTATACACATTAACCTTTGGGGTGATAACCTCTATGTTGAATATTGGAAAACTATTCATATCATAAGAGAAATGGATGAATATGCTTCAAGTGAGGGATCATATTCACATAACGAGGTAAACTAAATTTGTTGGGACGACGACTAGTATATTGAGGATTATGTATACTTATAGCCGAGTTTATAAATCTTATACGTACGAGATAAAGTGTGTATATTTATGTGGATATGTAGATATAGATATGGATATATGTGTATACTCATGTTGTAAATATTTAAACCTTATGTGATGGGATCATATGGACGTATATATATTATGCATGTGAATGATATATACACTTATGTGGTTAAGCATACCCCGCACGTGCTATCATTGGGAAGTTTTCGCGATGAGGGTGAGCACCCTGGCTCGAGGAATAGAGTGTGGATATTCACCAGGTCATAGTCGTCCATTGTGTTATTATGTGATCGACATTTTTTTGGGATGAGACGTGGTGGGTATGTTTCGTCTCATTGTCGGTTAGGAACTATGACCGCTTCCCGGACGTTGTGTGTGTGAGTTTATCACGAGATGGGTGTCTTTTTGCCCCGCCAGGTCGTCCCCAATATGCTACGTGGTTTGGGCACTGGGAAGATGATAGAATGGTGAAGTCTATTGATGATATATATAGCCGGTTATATTATGTGTATGGCCATTGTACATCATTTGTGGTATGTACACTTGGCTATGGGAATGAATGATTGTATCTATATATATGTTTAGAGTAAATACATATATACTTATACATATCATATAGATGGAAGGATATAAAAGTTTTATGGTGTACATCTTGGGAGATTATGGTGTACTAGATTGTTGGGGTTGATGTATCGAATTTAAGGAATATTTCGGTTACATCATCCCAAGGATATTAGTGGAGATTTTGAGGTTTTCCTTAGATAGTAATCTAAATTGTAGTAGTAGTATTTGTGTGTATGACATAATATATCCCCACGATCGACATTGTCAAGGAGTAGTGTATTGGGGGGGGTTCCTTGTTTGGATTTCGCTTTGCGAGACGCCCCCCACGCACGAAACGTAGCGCAATGTTGAGAGTGGAGAGAAGTTTTGTCCTTATTAATTTGTATGCATGTTATTTAGAAATTAAATTATGTTATTGAAGCCTAATGTCAATGGGTAACGTACTAAGACTTATAACTGTTGTAAGCTAATAAAATGAAACTAAACTTAATATAGCACTTATGTGTAAAATAATTAATAGTGATTAGAATGGAAAGGATCCTTGGGGTATGTTAGAATGGAAGGTCTTAAGGGTATAGGCCGTGCCTATGGTAAGTTAGGTTGTCCTTAGGGTTGGGGTAACCAAATTAAGATTCCAGGATGCGAATAGGTGCGCGCTGTTAGATGAGAGGTGAGTTTGGGGGTTTCACGAGAGTGCGACTCCACTTTAATTATGAAATAACTGCATTTATATTTATTATACACTGTTAACACACTTGCTAAACATTTTTACACCTCGAGCTCTGATCCGTTTATATTTCTCTCCTGCTATATATATATATATATATACTACTACAGGTGTCCTACCGCATGGTTGCCGGATGCCCTTCTGTCCAGAGTCTTGGGAGCCGTAACAGGTGCGGATTGTTGCGGTATATATGTTGTAGTCTCACCTATTTCTTTGTAAATATAGATAGGATTCATTGTGTACATCGGGACCATACTTTAGAGTTATTTATATTTGTTTATATTTCTTCCCCATGGATGATGTACTGGCTGTGACCCCACAGTTTATTTGGGTATATTTCCTTGTATGTACTCATTCCATTTTATTCTAGCATTTCATTTATTATCGTACTTGTATTCATGTTTTCCTTTATCATTAGTTCTATATTGTTGGTTTGTTGTTCGTGGTGTGTTTTATTTAATTTTGGCATCCGCTTTTAATAGTTTTGGGTAGTTAGCCTTATATTATTTAGTATTGTCAGTTGATGTTGAGACTGAGCCATCTGAGATACCTGATTTAATGTAGTATAGGGCAGGCCACCCGTTATTATTTTTAGCGGGTTGTCACACTATATTTAGAGGGGGTTTTAACGTCTTTTAGTAAATTATGGGCTTGCTACCGAGTAGGGAGATCGACTTTGAATTTAATTTGGATTCGGACGCTAGATCGATGGCCCCAGAACCTTATCGTATGGCTCTATTCTAGGTAAGAGAGTTGAGAGAGTAAGTTTAGTAGTTGTTTGACATGGGTTTAATGAGGATGAGTACCACATCTTGTGGATCTCTAGTCCTTTTTGTGTAAAAGAAGGATGGATCGTTGAGGTTACATGTGGATTATCAAGAGTTGAAAAAGGTTGGCATATGGAATAATTAGTTGTTGTCCCGTATCAATGAATTATTCAACTAGATAAGAGATGTTTTGTACTCCTCAAAGATTGATTTGAGGTTGGGGTACTATTAGTTGAGGATTCAGGAGCAAGATGTTCAGAATATGGTGTTCCTGTCATGATATGTGTCATATGAGTTTATAGTTATACCATTCAAATTGACCAATGCACAAATTGTGTTCATGAACTTGATGAAATGAGTATTCATGGAGTATTTGGATTAATTTTTCATCGTGTTCACCCATGACAACACCATGACAAATTGTGTTCATGAACTTGATGAAATGAGTATTCATCGTGTTCACCTACGAATTTGAGAGCTCTTTATCAGCTGTATGAAAGAGGGGTTAGGGTTAGAACACCCATGACAACACCAATACCATTAGAGAGAAGAGAGACACAATTTTCTAAGGCAAAAGAAAGAATTGGAAAGGATTCAAAGGAGATTGTCACCACAAACTTGTTGGGAAGGAGGATTGAAGGAGAAAAACAATCAAACATCATCAACAATCACGAAATCAGGAATCCTCTATCAAGGCAAGTTGTTTATTGCAAAAATTATAAATTTATAATACCCATGTGTAGGGATTTTGAGTAGTTTTGTTAAATCAATATCTTGGTAGGAGAATAATGGTATTTATACATGTTGGGATATGAATCGCATATAGAATGATTTAACATATGTAGATGATTAGTATTCAGATTAGACTTGATGATTATTTCAGAATAAAATCTAGGTTTTGAATGAAAATATGGGAAGAACACCATAACTAGGGTTTCAAGAAATTCTGGTTTTAATTCACGATTTCTTTAAAGGAATTGGAGTTTTGATGTATTTGATACGTTAGAAATTGTCCTAATATATGTGGAAACATGTTAGGATTATTGGGTCGAAGTTTGGTGGACTATAATGAAGTTTGGATATTTGTTAATGGAGGAAAATGTTAACGAAGAAGACGAACTGCGTCTATCCCTGTTCGATCTATCGATCGATATCGAAGTATCGATCGATTGACTAGGTCGATCGATCGAACCCAGCAGTCGATCGATCGACGCAAGCTATTTTTCCCGAATTTTCTGTGTTTAAGTCTTCATTGATTTCCGCAAATGAATGAGTATCCTAGGATTTATATTATACTTATATGAGCGTGAGAGCAAGACCAATAGGTATATTGTTGAGGTCTGATAAAGCCATTGGGTGTAGGGCTTGGATTATGGACCGACGAAAATAATCTGATTTAGTAGAGTATCGGGGAATTCGGAATTGAGTTACGAGGTGAGGTAAATTAAATTTAAGTAATAAACTAGTAGGGTAAGTAATAACTACTGAAATTATATGTGAGGGGTAACTAGGACCCTTAGAGTTGTGTAAATACTCAAATAAATGCGATTAATGAGATAAATCGTAAAGCGAATATTGTACGGTAAATATAAGAGATTTAAAATATTACGTACGTATATAATTAATAGGTCGGGCGTGTACCTACTAAATTATATGATCTTTTAGGTTATGAGATTTAGACCTAAAGTAAATATGTTAGGGTCGATGTGATATTCCGAACTAACATAGGGTTATTATATGTTTGGGGTCGATGTAAAATTCCGAACCAAACCTTTGAACTGGTGGCGTATTGAAAGAGTCCGATCCAAAAATTGTGTATATAAATAATTGGGGTCGATGTATCATTCCGAACCAATTCTTACTTGGGGTCGATGATTCATTCCCAACCAAGAGTCCTTTACGTGTGCATATAAATAATTGGGGTCAATGTATCATTCCGAACCAAATCTTACTTGGGGTCGATGAATCATTTCAAACCAAGAGTCCTTTCTGTGTGTAAAAAGGACAAAATAGTAATGACTGATATTTAGTATATATTGTATGTGAAATATATACTTGATGATATTCTACTTCTGTGTATTAGTAGATTGATATATATTATGTATTTAAAGATACATACCGAACTGGTAAGTTAAGTAGTGAAACTTAATTACGAAATGTAATGTTAGATAGAGAATATCTATTTAGTAATTTAAGTAGTGAAACTTAATTACAAAAGTGGGAAGATAGAAATTGTGATAATTGTAGAAATTTAGTAGTGAAACTAAATGAGAAGTTTTGGAAAATGATATAGGTGAAATGTTACTTGAGTATTAATTAACCTTCACGAGATGTTAATGAAATGGATGAACTGTGTGGGCGATACGAGAACTTAAGTATGGATAAATTCAGATGATTACTTAGTCCTAGGTAGCTTGGTAGATATGGCTAGGTAGGCTAAGTGTAGAACGTTAGGTGTGCACAAAAGATGAGGGGTGAGTAAACTCAAGAGAGTGTACGAGAACCTAACATGTGTAATCAATAACTGCATTTTTATATTGTGATAAACGCTTGGTAAATATTTTCAAAATATTTTGAGTACTAACTCTTGCTATAAAATATTTTCAAAACCTTTTAGGTGTCCAGCCACAGGGATGCCATGTATGATGATTTCCTTCCAGGGACTCGAAGCTGTAGCATAGTGGATGCTTACAGGATTTTGATTCGACGATATCTCTCATTCAAATTTAGTGCAGGATCTCACACTATTCTTTATATGGACTTGTGGTCCGGTTTCAGTCTCAGATGTTTAGTCTCAGACTAGTAGTTGTTCTATTGTGTTTGGGATTTTTAGCCAATGGTTTATTCGGTAATGCTCTTGTTCTGTTGTACTTATACTTTGTTGATTGGGTTTTAGTACATGGTGTTTGTCTTAATTTTTCCGCATGTTGATTTATCTGTCTTAAGAAAGATAAAATTCGGCACCGGTCTAATTTTTACATTAGGTGATTAGTAACTAAAAAGTTTTCAACAGTGATGCTAAGAATGAACCATTTGAGAAACCTGTTTTAATTTAATAAAGGCCTGATCACCCGATGTTTAATTAGGCGGGGTTACACAGATGGTATCACAGCATCAGGTTCTATTGTCCATAGTATCTGTACGGCTTACTACGTTTTCAGCGTATCGTTTGATTGATATAGAGCCCTATCTTAGGATTGTTATACTCCTCTATGTACGTAGTTTACGTTCTCCTGCTATTTAGTAGATGTAGTGTTATATATACGAGTTCAATTGGGCATGGTACGTCGCACATGGCGGTAGGACCAACATTGACGTTAGAAGGACTGCAGGAGGGAGGAGCTCGTCATGAAGCATGGAGTGTTCGAAGATGGTAACCATAGGAGAGATGACCGTTGTCGAGGTCACTCCTAGTGTGTAATGGAAGTAGATGCTGCAAGGGTTGTTGAGGCATAGCAGGAATTTTTGAAGTGTCGCGATGGCAAGGGGGATGCTAATCTAGACCCGCCCAATGCAGTGATAGTGGGAGGGAGTCTGAAGAAATTTTTTATGAGGACGAGCCGTAAAATGTGATGAAACGGCAACTGTGCATGGTAACCAATGGAAGTAGAATGTACAGAGGTTTTGGCATTTAGGGATAGAGTAGAAATACCCAGAAATGAAAATTTGAGTAAAATTTTTGAAGCAACGTGGCGGGGATACCAGTCACCACATCCGGACCGAGGGTCCGTATACAAATAGAGGGACCTTACGTATAGTTTAATGGCAAAGTTCTCCAGTGATGATTCAGAAGCAACGTGAATGGAAATATCTGAACCCATCACATGAAAGCCTGAAAGAGGCCAACTGTGAGAAAGAAATTTATCCGTTGAAGTGAACTTATACCGATGAGATAGGTATAAGGGAAAAAGAGCCCTTGAGAGAATGGACTCTCGAGTTGTCATTCGCAATTTTGGTAAAACTCTTCTTGGACGACTTATGTATATGAAGGCAGTATGGTACTTCTTACAAGGTTGAGGTAAATGCTCCTAGGTGGGCGGAGCTAAGAGAGTTTAAGGATTTAGTTAAAGAGTAAGACTGAATGTAATGGGGATGGTGCAAGCCATAAGTGGAAACCCACTAGGGGATTTAATGATTAGATTCTAAGTCGGGACTGTTAAGTCCCATAGTGCGTTCCTCTTGGTCAGCAGAACTAAGGGAACCATGATGATAGTGTTCAGAATCGAGGCTACCAAGTCCGAGAGGAGGGATACCCTAAACCAGTCGGTGTGACCTGGAATAAGGGGATTATGAAAAGATGTCTTATGAGGGACATAAAACCACGCACGTTGATCTTGTCCAAAGTTATTTAAGGGAATAATAACTCCGATAAGTTTTGCATTTCGGAAAGGACAAGCGTGTTACGTTCGAAAACCATCTGAACCACCAGAGCGATGGACAAGGAAGTATATGGGTTTTAGCCTCGAGTGAATGGGGTATATGATGATGCCTCACCTGAAAGAGGGTCGAGTTGTCATTATTCATCAATATGTGGAAGACTTCAGAGATTATGGATGTCTTATAGTAATTGATTACGGTGTGTAAGAACCTAAATGATGTGAGTCAAGGTATGTCATATGACCGCTGAGCGGAGAGATCGAGCTCGCTGTTGTAGTTAGTGTGAAGGACTTAGTGATAGTATAAGCGCGGTGCCACTTGACTCCTTTAGAAATATTGGGGTATGGTTGTACATATTTTTGAGGAATGGAAATTGGAGTATCTCGACTATGTGTTGTTCCGACAATGCTTAGTAAGAATGTATGGGGAGAAGTCCCTTGTTTAAGTTCGGTTGTGAAAGGGGATACGACTAAATTTTTTATGCACGTCAGGGGAAGAGACGTTGTTAGATGCTAGGGCATCAGTGGAGCCGATAGTGTTATGGAGAAACACTGAAAGGCTTACTTCACCACGAAGGGATAAGTGGGACTTTGTGGGCAAGGATTTGATTTTTGGTCTATAGGGGATTGAGAATACCCGCAAGATTGTAGTCACGTCGTGTAGACTAGTCTAGAGTTGAGGAAAAGCATGTTACGGGTGCAACGTTTACAATGTTTTTGCAAATGTGCACGGAGAAAAGGGTGTATGGTCACCCTAGTCAATTGGCACTCTTAGACATCCGAGATAGATAGATGCAGAAAAATTATTTTTAAGTACGCCGGTGGGGAAGTTTTGAGGCAAGTCGTATCGACGAAATGGATTGAATGTCATGAGAGATAGACGATGATCCAAGCTTATGTGCTGAGAGAGCCAACACACTCTATGGGATAAAAATTAGTGGGAAGACGTTCAAAGGTTATCTCCTGATATGGGAGACCTAACTGTTGTAAACAAAAATAACGCAAGGTGCTACTTAACTGAGTGTTGAGAGTGACTTACGCGTTACTAAAAGGTTGAATCTTATAAAGTAACCAACCCCAAAAGTGCGCCAATTACGAAGAGTGCACGGATTGTAAAGTATAATATACCTGGAGAGAAAGGGGAATAGAGTACCACTTAAGGAAAGATGACGTAAGTGAGAAGCGGTGTTGAGGAAGAGACATAGTGAGATTGTCTCTAGATGCACCACTATCTGATAGAGAAAGATGGACTCGAAATGAGCAACCGAAATGTGGTAGTGAACCTACATTTCCAATGATGGAATGAGGAGACAGACTTAGAAATTATTGATGGGCTATGAACATCATAATTAAGCCAACATTTCGCTGGGGTAGCGGAATGGGGTGACCGGGATGGATTAGTATGTAGTTGAAAAGGGAGAGTGCACAAGTGCACGGTGCTGCTCTACATGATTGTGAATCAGGATGAAATCCTAAAATTCCACCCTGTCAGAGATGGTCAGGGAGGAATAGAGATAAAATTTTATTTTTAGTATGTTGTGTTACCTACGACTCAATGTTAGTGAGAAAGGATGATGATACGCCCTTATGATAGTAGAATTTTGGAGAAGCCACTAATCAATTCGTAGGTTGAATGTATACCTATATGATCATATATATAGGTAGTGTGTGGGCCTATATGGACTATACATAAGGATTAGGTTCGTGGGTACCTATTAAGAACTTATGTGTACTTTAAGGTGTGGTTCGAGGAGACATTTCGAACTTTTAGTCCTTAACGCATGATATGAGGACATTCTATTGGGGCATGACACTTTAGAATATAAGAAGTGTGAAATATATGGATCACAAATTGTCTACTCATGTGCGATGAGATATATATATACTTTTATTGTGCTCGAAGTGTGATTCCGAGACAATATAACCAATCACTATTGGTGATCGAGGTGGGATTCCGAGCCAATAACCCCAAAAGTGTTATAAAAGGGGGTGATTATAAAATAAGTGTTGATAGTATATGTTATGTGTAATATATATATATATATACCTTATGATTTCGTGCTTATGTGCGATAATAAGTATGCTTAAATTCTGTATTGGGGTCGATGATGTTCCGGACCAATACGCGAAGGATCGATTTGGAGTCAATGATTTTTCCGAACCAAATCGATGATAAATTTGGTATCGACGGAAGGTCTGAACCAACACATGCATTACATTTACCTTGGGGTCGAGGGATTTCCGGACCAATGTAAATGATAGGATTATTAGGGCCGATGATTTTGCCAGACCAATTTCCCTTATAGTATATCTTGTGTGTGAAATATATACCTTATAATATTCTACTTATGAGTGACAGTAGACAGATAGATGTTATATATAGAGATATACATCAAAAGGGTAAATTAAGTAAGGAGAAACTTAATTTCAAGAGTTAACGTTAGATTGGGAAAAATCTATGGAGAAATTAAGTAGTGAGGCTTAATTATGATATATGCGGCATGGGTAACATGCGATAAGAGTGTATAATGAAGCAAGGCATGTACTTGGCGCGACCGTTAGGATGATATGATTTGATTTTTGGATATTAGAGGATGCGGTGATGTTTAAGGTCCTTAGTCTTAATACCAGTCTTATCCTAATTTCGAGGACGAAATTTCTTTGTAAGGGGGGAAGTATGTAACACCCCGTATTTCTGAATATTTCGATTTAATTAAATTGGAGAATTAAATGAGAAAATACGACTTAATTTAAATTACGTAAGAGTAGTAATTTAATGAGTTTTTATTTAAAATTGTAATTATGGAATATTAATCGAGAGATGGATACCGATTTATATTGCCTCATTATAATTACTTAGTGCGAGTGGTAAATAGTTACTTAACGCGAGTAGACCGTGTTGGGGTGAGAATGAATAATATTTTTTAAGTGACTCAAATGATAATTTAGAGGTCACAGATGAGTCCGAAAGGGTCAAAATAGTATACGCGGGGGTACTAGTTGGGTCCCAGGAAGTTTTTAGGCTAAGCCGGGACCGTTCAGGGGCGTTTTGGTCTTTTAACATGAGAGGGTATGGAGACCTACGAATTTGAGAGCTCTTTATCATCTGTATGAAAGAGGGGTTAGGGTTACAACACCCATTACAACACCAATACCATTAGAGAGAAGAGAGACACAATTTTCTAAAGCAAAAGAAAGAATTGGAAAGGATTCAAAGGAGATTGTCACCACAAACTTGTTGGGAAGGAGGATTGAAGGAGAAAAACAATCAAACATCATCAAAAATCATGAAATCAGGAATCCTCTATCAAGGCAAGTTGTTTATTGCAAAAATTATGAAGTTATAATACCCATGTGTAGGGTTTTTGAGTAGTTTTGTTAAATCAATATCTTGATAGGAGAATAATGGTATTTATGCATGTTGGGATAGGAATCGCATGTAGAATGATTTAACATATGAAGAGGATTAGTATTCAGATTAGACTTGATGATTATTTCAGAATAAAATCTGGGTTTTGAATGAAAATATGGGAAGAACACCAAAACTAGGGTTTCAAGAAATTCTGGTTTTAATTCACTATTTCTTTAAAGGAATTTGAGTTTTGATGTATTTGACACGTTAGAAATTGACCTAGTATATGTGGAAACATGTTAGGATTATTGGGTCGAAGTTTGGTAGACTATAATGAAGTTTGGAGATTTGTTAAAGGAGGAAAAGGTTAACGAAGAAGACGAATTGCATCTGTCCCTGTTCGATCGATCTCGAAGTATCGATCGATCAAATCCAGCAGTCGATCGATCGACGCAAGCTGTTTTTCTCAAATTTTCTGTGTTTAAGTCTTTACTGATTTCCGAAAATGAATGAGTATCCTAGGATTTATATTATACTTATATGAGAGTGAGAACAAGATCAGTAGGTATATTGTTGAGGTCCGATAAGGCCATTGGGTGTAGGGCTTGGATTATGGACCGACGAAAATAATCTGATTTAGTAGAGTATCGGGGAATTCGGAATTGAGTTACGAGGTGAGGTAAGTTCAATTTAAGTAATAAACCAGTAGGGTAAGTAATAACTACTGAAATTATATGTGAGGGGTAACTAGGACCCTTAGAGTTGTGTAAATACTCAAATAAATGCGATTAATGAGATAAATCGTAAAGCGAATATTGTACGGTAAATATAAGAGATTTAAAATATTACGTATGTATATAATTAATAGGTCGAGCATGTACCTAATAAATTATATGATCTTTTAGGTCGTGAGATTTATACCTAAAGTAAATATGTTAGGGTCGATGTGATATTCCGAACTAACATAGGGTTATTATATTTTTGGGGTCGATGTAAAATGCCGAACCAAACCTTTGAACTGGTGGCGTGATGAATGAGTCCGAGCCAGAAATTGTGTATATAAATGATTGGGGTCGATGTATCATTCCGAACCAATTCTTACTTGGGATTGATGAATCATTCCGAACCAAGAGTCCTTTACGTGTGTATATAAATAATAGGGGTCGATGTATCATTCCGAACCAATTCTTACTTGGGGTCGATGAATCATTCCGAACCAAGAGTCCTTTCTGTGTGTAAAAAGGACAAAATAGTAATGACTGATATTTAGTATATATTGTATGTGAAATATATACTTGATGATATTCTACTTCTGTGTATTAGTAGATTGATATATATTATGTATTTAAAGATACATACCGAACTGGTAAGTTAAGTAGTGAAACTTAATTATGAAACGTAATGTTAGATAGAGAATATCTATTTAGTAATTTAAATAGTGAAACTTAATTACAAAAGTGGGAAGATAGAAATTGTGATAATTGTAGAAATTTAGTAGTGAAACTAAATGAGAAGTTTTGGAAAATGATATAGGTGAAATGTTACTTGAGTATTAATTAACCTTCACGAGATGTTAATGAAATGGATGAACTGTGTGGGCGATACGAGAACTTAAGTATGGATAAGTTCAGATGATTACTTAGTCCTAGGTAGCTTGGTAGATATGGCTAGGTAGGCTAAGTGTAGAACGTTAGGAGTGAACAAAAGATGAGGGGTGAGTAAACTCAAGAGAGTGTACGAGAACCTAACATGTGTAATCAATAACCACATTTTTATATTGTGATAAACTCTTGTTAAATATTTTCAAAATATTTTGAGTACTAACTCTTGCTATAAAATATTTTCAAAACCTTTTAGGTGTCCAGCCACAGGGATGCCATGTATGATGATTTCCTTCCAGGGACTCGAAGCTGTAGCACAATGGATGTTTACAGGATTTTGATTAGACGATATCTCTCATTCAGATTTAGTGCAGGATCTCACACTATTATTTGTATGGACTTGTGGTCCAGTTTCAGTCTCAGATGTTTAGTCTCAGACTAGTAGTTGTTCTATTGTGTTTGGGATTTTTAGCCAATGGTTTATTCGGTAATACTCTTGTTCTGTTGTACTTATACTTTGTTGATTGGGTTTTAGTACATGGTGTTTGTCTTATTTTTTCCGCATGTTGATTTATCTGTCTTAAGAAAGATAAAATTTTGCACCGGTCTAATTTTCACATTAGGTGATTAGTAATTAAAAAGTTTTCGACAGTGATGCTAAGAATGAACCATTTGAGAAACCTGTTTTAATTTAATAAATTCCTGATCACCCGATGTTTAATTAGGCGAGGTGTCACAGTATCAATGTTGGAGGGGGATATCCCACGAAACCAATGGAGGTGTGCAATTTTCTAGTTTTGGTAGGGTACTATCATCGGTTTATCTAAGGCTTCTCGAAGATATCCGAGCCTTTAATAGACTTGAAAAAGAATGGGTGCCTTCTATTTGAGATTAGTTTTTTTAGGAGTATTGTGATAAGTTGAAGACTAATTTGACTTCAACCACGATACTTGCTTTACCTTATGGTGGGGTGTATTATATGGTTTACACTAACACCTCGCTATAGGGACTTGGGCGTATTTTAATGCCGAAGGAGAGGCCTATATCTGATGCTTCCCAAAATATTAAGACTCGTGAAGGGAATTACCCCAACCATGACTTGGAGTTCGTAGGACTGAATTTTGTCCTTTAAGTGTGGAGACATTATTTATTGGGAAAGATAGTTCATCTGTTCATAGACCATAATAACTTGCAATAAATGTTCAGGTTAAAGGAGTTAAACATGAGACAACATCATTGGATAAAGTTCGTAAAGGATTGTTAACTTGATATTTAGTATCAACCGAGCAACGTGAAGGAAGTAGCATACGCCTTGAGTCGCAAGCCGATAATTACATTATCGACTATTTATAAGTCAAAATGAGGTTCTCTTTGCACAACAAATGAGTTAACGCATGCCCTTATGGAAGTCCTTACCATCACATATGTGATAATTATTGAAGTTGTGAAGAAACAATTAGGGGACCCTTCATATTAGGATAAGGCCAGGGATTTGTTGACCGCGGGGGAGCGGTCTTACTCGGCTGGATCATATGGGGGTTTACGGTTCTAGGGTAGATTAGTGATATTTGAGGAAGAGGAGTTATAAAGAGTAATATTGATCGAGGCACATGGGTTACAATTTGAAGTACATCATGAAGGGTAAAAGATATATCGAACATAAGACGCTAATATTGTGTAGGCAAGCATGAAGAAGTACATTGTTGTGTTTGTGTCTAAGTGTATGCCTTGTGAGACGATAAAGGTTGATCACCAAAGACTAGTGGGTGGTCTACAATATTTTGAGATTTTAATGTGGAAATAAGAGATAATTTCCATGGATTTCATTATTTTCTGATTTCACAACAGGGGCATGACTCCATCCGGGTGATCGTGGAATGTTTGACTAAGGTAGATCACTTTCTTCTAATTCAGACATACTTCACATTAGAGGAGTATGCTGGGTTTTTCAGATGAGATATTGTGATAGCACATGGTGGGACACTCGACATTATGTATGATAGGTAGAAGACTTTTGTGTTCCACTTTTGGCGGTGTTTTTAACAGGAAATGGGGACTAAGTTATGGTTGAGTACCTCGCATTACCCATCGAGTGACAAATAGACAACATGGGTGAGCTAGTTACTGGAGGATATTCTATGGGTATATATTTTAGACTTCAAGGGTAGTTGGGATAAGTACCTACCCATCAAGTGACAGACAGACAACACAGGTGAACCAAATAGTCATGTAATTTTGGGGATGAGGCACCTATAGTTTTCTATCAGGGATCAAGTGTTAATTAAGGAATCTGGGGAGTGATGCGGTTCAAGAATAAGGGTACCTGAGATCCTCGATATGTGATTCCATTTACCATTATTGATTATATAATACCGGTTGCGTATCATTTTGACTCGTCAAATCATCTTTAATAGGTTCAATATTTATTCCATTGATCTTGATGAAATAGATCTTCACCTGGACATGAGCTATGAGAAGAAGTCTATTGCTATTATATATCGTACATCGCTCCAAGGTTATTCTGTTGGTGCATGTCCAGTGGGAGTACCACATTAAGGCAAAGTGTACGTGGGAGATGGAGGATGACATGTGAAAGAAATATTCGAAAATCTTCTAGTTAGGTATGTTTCAAATTTTGAGGAAATAATTCCTTTATTAAGGTGAAAGAGTGTAATATTCCATATTTTAATTTGGTACTTGATTATTATTAAATGTAGGAATAAATTAATAAATGGGAATAATTTTTATTTGAGTGAAATCCTAATAATATATGTATAATTATGTGACATTTAAATTTGTATGTTACATGATTTTAGAGCTTTATGTTGTTAGTTAATTTTTAGTGGAAATACTTATATGATAATTAACTATGTACAGTTACTTGTAAAATAATTAAGTTGTGTACTTTAATTTACGTATGGGATATTATCGGTTGTGAAGGTGTGTTTGATAAGCTCACGTAATCAACATTGCCAATCCTAAGGGTGGTGGGTGAATATATTTGATTGAATCTTAAGGTCAATTTTTATATTTTCACAAAACTACTTACAATTTTAAAAACTCTCAACACTTGATTTGACAAAAACCTTTTCAAATGACTTGATTAACTCATACAAATATGAAATCAAGTGAATCTAATGGTGAAACCTATATCTAATACACTTAATCCAATTTTAGGCAAATTTACAAGATGCAAAATAAATCTATGTGATGTGTGAGATTAAGTGTGTACAAAATACAAAACATACACAAGCAACCATAAAACATGGTTAATGAGGAAAAAACCCAACTAGAGGTAAAATCCCTCGACACACTCCAATACTTATTTCTACTTGAAAATAAATTTTACTAAAGACAAGAAGGTACCTCTCACATAATCTCTATCGTGTAGCTACCTAAGAACCTTTCAATGTTCCCCCATAATCAATGAGAATACACTGCAGGCTGTATTCTATGAACGAAGAAGTTCATTATCTTTCTTAAAGTCACGCCAAACTCCAAATTCTCTAATAACTCATAATGCCTCCAATTTTTTATCATGGAGTAGAAGATGAAAGCAATTCATTAGATGCTGAGTAAATTGATAAAGGCTAATGTGAAGATGTGATTGAATCCACTCTCAATTTTATCAAAAACACTTTAGATCAAACACAAATCAAAGTTTAATTTTTTTTTTTGAAAAACAAGTGAGATTTGGTTTGAAGAGAGACAAAAGAGATCTCCACTTTCGAAAATCACTCTGATGGATATTTCAATTGTGTAAATTTTAGATCTTAAGAAATTGAAGGTAAATCGTCCTTAAAATAATGATTTTTCAAAAACTAGGGTCGCGGGAGCACAATGCACGTTTTTCACTAGCATGAAACCTGGAAGTATGGAACATCTAAAAGGTCGTGTAGACAATCATGTTTTGATGTCGTTTGAATGCCACTATGCGCATGTGCTTAATATGGATCCATGCAAAACGTTAAGGCGAAAAATATTCTCCAAAAGCCTTAACAAGTTCAAAATCTAAAACAAACTCCTAAAAAATTTTCTAAACAATCTAAAAATTCTCTCAGACTGTTTTAAATTGCTTGTTCAAACATTTTAAAAAATCCTCACACATTTTTAGAAAAAATAGTGCATGATTGTGTTTAGCCATGTACAATTCACAGATACATAAAAAGGATATAAACTTCATTCCAATAGGAATATATGGAAATGGAAGTCATAAATGAGTGGCGTACAAGATCTTCAAGTCATCAAAGGTTCATCTAAGTCTAATATAAGACAAAAGATCGCCTTTCACTCGTAACGAATCAAGTCTATATGACTTGAAAGACTTAAAGAATAAAATTTTTGCCACGGGAATGTAACCAACTAATATTAATACATACTTACATTTTCAATCTTTAGCTTTGGCTATTCTGTGGCAAAACTCCCCCAAACCAAAAAATGATCTTATTAGCCCAAAAGACTCACACCTCTCTAGCTATATAGTTAAATTAATATTAAGGTAATGTACAACAATCCATAAGACCAACAAAAAAGTAAAAAGTCGAGTATGAACAATGAGCTAGAGTCAGAGTCATTAATTCTAAGACTAAAACCACATGAAATCACAAAAAGCATCACGCCGGTAATAATATGCTCGAAGAGAAACTCACCCTGCTGGGAAATCCTCCGATAAGTATCAAATAGATAAATGAGATAAAACATGTGATAATATATGCGATCATGTGAAAAATTGACATGTGAAACACATCATTTAATACAAAGATAGAAAGTGATCAATCACGTGAATAATGCAATGTAACAAAGATTCTCACCCTATATGGCAAATTCTAAGACAAGCAACAACTTCTCCTATAATAGACATTACTTTCTCCCCCTTAGTGAAAGGAAACTTAATCCTCTTTTGGGCACAAAAGAAGAATAAAGGAATAAATTTTCTCCCTCCTAATATCAAGGTGAATAAAGTTTTCTCCCCTTTTTGTCACGAAAAAATAAAAGAGAAGTCAAAATTATAAATTACATGGCAAAGCAAAGTCATATAAGCAAGAAAGGCTAGCGAAGCAAAAACTAGCTAGTTATAAAAACGGAATCAACAAATGGGCATGTGAACAACCAAACTATAACATGGGAATCAACAAATGAGCAAATACACATGTGAATCACATTATCACAACATGAATGTCATAAACATAAACTATAAGATGAATTATATCAAACAATATGCAAAAATGCAATATATGAGATAACATAACGTCAAACTAGTAAAAATTAGATCACATGACAATGCATGGATATATAGCATGCACATATACATAATATGAAAATATAACACAAGATCTCAATGAAAACAAATAAATCCATAAATGAGGAGATTTCATAAAATAACCACATACTATCAAAATATCCAAAAGATCCAAGATATACATCAAAAGTGACTAAATTACCAAACAAGAGTACTAATATCCAAATACAGACAAGATGATCAAAATAACACATAGAGTGTCTCACCAGGACCACTTTGAACATAGACCCTCTTCCTAGCATGTGTCTTAGATCTACCCACTATGCAAAAAATGGAATAGAACTTAAAAAAATGAAAAATATAGGTCCAAAATGACAATAGTACACAAACCCCAAATGTACTAGCCCAAAATCACCAACAATCTAATAAATCAAATCACCCAATAAACTCCTAAAATAGTAGATTCAAAATAAAAATACTAAAATCAAAGTAAATCAACTAAAATCAAAGAGAATAAAAGATTTACCCAAATGAAATTAGGGAAATGACACAAATCTATCAAATCTAGGGCTGGACATAATAACCCATGCAAAAATATCTCAAGATGCGATCAAAGTGAGATGAAATGGATAAAAATGAATATAGGGACAATTTCTAATAGGGTTTTGGATATGGGATGGATTTTGAAATGAAATTGTCGAATGAACTAATTTCCTTCTTTTAAATTAACCGTGCGAACGGTTTGCCTTGCTAACGATTCCCTTTTATAAATAGAGTAAAATGGCAACTAACCTTAAAAACTCCAAAAATTCCTAACTCAACCTCCTAAATTCCAAAATTCAGAATACTGGTGCTATGAATGACTGAAAATGCATGAAAAATCATTTAATTTGACTTTAATAGAACCAATTTGTGATAAAAAAATCTAAAATAGCAAAATCAACAACACACGCACATACACACATATACAAATGAAAACAAAACGCATGTAAAGTGTGACTATGATTAGGCAACTCATGATTAATTGATTTGACACAAGGATTTAATTAAATCTTGATTAAAAACATGAACTAAAAACACATTTAACTGAATTTCAATGAATTGAACATTAAAGGTATATATTCTTGTCAAGTTAATATTTTAAAACTTTGTAACATCAATCAAGGTATAATTCATGTGTCAAATAAATATACAAAATGAACAGGAATATACATAATCAAATCATGTAAAACATTACAAATGGTGCTAAAAACAATCATGACATCAATATCCTTTTGATAAAAATAGTAGTTTCATTCCATTTACTCCCTCAAGCATATGTTTATCAAAATATTTTAAATGCCAACTAAATAGAAAATTTCATTTTTTAAATGCTAAGCCTTATCTTGTTTTTCATGCCGGGTCAAGCTCTTGGCTGATGGCTCTTTTTCATCATATTTGGCTTTTATCATCGATTGACTTTTCACACGTCTAGAGGACACTTGCCCAAAAATAATTGAAATTCAAAAATCAGTATTGTGGAAACCACATTCTAGGACCCCCTATGCCTCTCCTTAGGTCCCTAGCACCTCCCGATTTCACTACAAACCCTAGGTCGCACTCCAAGTACCAATCTAGAGCCCCCTGGCCCCCAGTTTGACCTCGATCAACTTCGCCGTCAGGGAGAAAGCTCTTTGAATATTCTAAAGGCACTGAAAACCCTTTACAAAGGTTTGCCCCATGCGTAAAATGACATAACCATTCGAACGAACGATTATCTTTCCCCTGAAAATTGATCCGGTGGCCACCGGGCGCTCCCGGGCTCTGTTTGACCAAGATCAACCCTTTATCTCGAATGAGACTTAATGAATCTTCAAAGGGCACTGAGTACCCTTTCTAACAATCTGGACCGTGCACGATTCTGACCTACAATATGGACGAACAATCCTTTTTACTCCAAGAGATCACTGGGGACTTTCGAGCCCCGATTGACCAAGTTCAACTTTCCAAATGAAGAAAAACTGTTTGGAATGTCGAAGTACATCTCCTAAACTTTCCAACGGTCCACCCCATGTGCGATTCTGACTTATCATGCGGACAAACGATCCGTTTCCATCCGACGATCTCCTGTCCAAAAGACCGACGTGCGCTTCTGAGCCACATTTGACCCAAAGTCAACTCCCGGACCTGAGGGAGGTCCAACGAATTATGTTCTACGACTGCTTTTTGAAGAAAATCTGCACGAGACTGCCAATTGTAAGGTCCAGATCCTTGCCTATCGGTAGTGTGTCTAGGGTCACCTGCCGATAGGCAGGACAAAGGATGTGCCAATCTTCAACCCATTGATCCTATAAAAGGAGGGAATGACCTCACTACCAAGCACACCAATGCCAGAGATCCATTAGCATTAGTGATCTCAATAAAATTCTCTCGAAATCAGCGAAGTTCCCCATGTGAAGTTCCATTCAAACTTACATTCCCATCCTTTTCATACCTAATTTGGCAAAATCATATTCTCTCTCATCCCACACTCATCTCACATTCAAGGGAGTTCATCTAAGATCAAGCTTCAAATAAGGTCCAATTCCTTCATTTTCTCTTTAAATTCCTTGTTTTTGCATAAATTTCATTAGATTCATAATCTAGTTCCTACTTTAGTTCATACACATTAATATCTAAATTTTTATTAGTATATTGCACATACTTTATTTTCGATAAAAACCCCAAAACAAACAAAAATAGGGTTATGCCCATAAATTCCGAACGGAATTATCCATCACACATTTTCAAAACCAAAAACACATTTTCTACACCCACCCATCTCTATACTAATATAAAATGCAATACAAGCCTTTATATCATCTTTACAAGAGCACGTCCATGTCATCGGTTGTCTATTAATCATATTAAAATTCTACACAGCCTGTCAAGAGGTAGAAACTAATGGTATATTCAAACGTCACCTTAATAAGTTTAGAGCCTTTTTTTCTTCTAACTTTTCCCCTTATCTCTCTCTAGATGATTGCTCTTGGCTACTGGGAAGCCATTTCTTATTTCTCTCAGCCATTTCATATCTCACCCATTTCTCAACTCTCTCATTAACTCCATCACAACCATTTCCTCCGTGCCCGCCCCCCTCCCCCCTCCAGCAGCAACAATGCCACCACTGAACACCTTCAGCGTCATTCTCTCCACCATCTTCTCTCTTCTCTTCTCCAGTCTAGTGGTCGGTCGACGATCGTTAGAGAGACATCTCCTCTAAAGTTTTATCAGTATTGGAAGCAAATGATGACGTCCACTGCTTGAAATCTCTACTTCTTTGTATTTACCTCTAGGGTCCCAATATCTCCACTCATATATAACAAACTCATAAACACATAAAATCAAATCCAATACCTCAATCCATTTCATTCATTTCTCTTGTTGTTGTGGATCCACCAAAATGGTGGTGTCTGGTCCTTTTATGCCTGGACAGATAATACAAAACAAGATTATTTCATTATTACATGAAATAATCATGTTTTGTATTACCTGTCTAGGTGTGAAAGGACCAAACACCACCATTATGGTGGATATATTTGGGTTTATTGGAGGAGCCACATGAGAGACACAAAGATGAGCTCACTTTTGGCAAATTTTTATGGTGGGGATCATATTGGTGGGTAATATTTTATATAAAACCTTAATTATTGGTAGGTATTATGTATTTGTGGTATTGACTTATCCAATTTAATCAAGCACCAGTATAGCCCTTATTTCTCAGCCTTTTTTAATATTTAGATTTTTTTTTTCCTTTTGTAAAGCGAGAGTGATACTAAAAACAACAAATTATGTAAACTACTTTTTCGAGATTTTTTACTTTCGATATTTATTCTAATTTGGGTGATTAACATTAACAGAAAATATTTAAAAGGCAATATGAATCTTTTCCTCTACGCAACAAATTAAAAATAATATTTAATTTCCACTTTTTACAACATTTGCTTTCAAATAATGATCTGGGTGTTAATTGAATCATTATTGAAAATTGCACATTAGTTTATGTGGATGAAACAAGTTTAATATTAAAGTTTGGAAAAATCTATGTGTACCATTTTTTTTACCAAATTTGTATCCAAGGTACACTAAAACGTGGTACCCCAATGAATTATAGGTTGTTTAATTTTAGTGTTAATGTGTGTCGACAATCACAATCACCTACCCGCGCATCGTGCGGGTTTACACCTAGTCTATAATAAAATTTCGTTCAGATCTATGGGATAAACCCCACCCCATGCCGCATTCGAACTACGTGGACTTTGATGCCTGTAAAGGCTATGTAGGCGTTTCGGATTAAAGCCCAAGACTCGAGTCCAATTTTCCACTTTTCTAATTTTTTGACTTCCCAAATTCTAATTTTCTTAATTTCATAAATTCCCCAATTTTCCTAAAATCTCTCATTTCCACATTTATCATATTCTTGCATTACATAGTATGATTGTTTACGTTTCATCCAACACCTATTTTCATTTCATAATAACAATTAATATCGCGATAAACACACAAATCGTATTTTCTATATATATTATTTTGGAAACATTCCTATGGATGGCCTCACTCTACCTTTCCCATGGTATGAGTTTAACGATTCCGATATCTATTATATATACACATGCACACACTTCACAGAGAAATAAAGGAAAACAATAACACTATCCCAAGAGAGACCGAAAGGGCGGGATGGGGCCTAACACCTTCCCATTCCGTAACTTAGCCACCGAACCTTCGATATATTGGTTTCGTATGCATCAGTTTGTCCTTGATGCCGTTCTCTCGAAGTGGCAACATGTGCAAAATAGGCTAGAGACTCCATCTCTTTACATTTACCTCACACCGACGACGACCGAAGCGCCCTGAAATGGGTGCCAGATCGCTATCTTTCGAGGGATCCTCCACTCCCTTCCCCTCTAAGATTTTTCGAAATGGTCACAGTGGTGACTCCGCTGGAGGATTTTTTCATTAGAGGTCTAGACTCTATTTGCGTGGGTGTTTTTGTTTTCTTGTCTGCGTACACACACATTTGTATGTTCCCCTTTTCTCTCCTTATTTCTTGTACATACACACCTCATTCTTATACCACTACTCACACACTTGTATAAATTCTCCATATACACTTCACACCACGTGCACCTAGGGTCACATACACCACTTAGAAATTCATGCTTAGGTGTCACTAACACACACCTTCTCTTGTATATATACATGCTCACTTACACTTATCACACACGAATTGTAGTTGATTCATGCTTAGGTTCACTACCATACACTCACTTATAGATAATCACACACAACTCACTCTCATATATCCATTCTTAGTATTGATTTATTTCTTGTACATCATCCCCTTTCTTGGCGTGATGCTCATAAATAAAGATACTCTCTCCATAAGATACTAAAAAAGAATCATGCATGATACACATAACATCACCAAAGAGTATTGCTATTGACCAAATTTTGTCCTGTAATTGGGGCATCACTTTGTGATGGGCGCTGGTCCGGCGGTCGCAGTTAGCCTAAGCGATATGACTCTCACCTTCCATTGGCCAAGTACCTTCAACGTATATAGAACGGGTCCCCCCGATCATACCGCTTGACCGAAGCCATGACATGATGTATATCGCAGGGAACTCGTTCACGTACGTCAAGTATATCGAATTCGCTCTCACACGTACTATCCCTACGAGGTATATAGTGAGTCAATTCACGTGCACTCAGGTATATCAAATGGCTTGTCCACACGTACTGATTGCCCTCAAAAGCAAGACGTATATCATAGAAGTCATGCCAAAGGGGGGAACCCTTCCAATTAACCCAACAACTGCATCCCTTCGTATAGGTATCAAACCTAGGTTACGCATGTTTAGTTTGTTGGCTTCAACCTGAAACTTTGCCGAAAAGCCGAGTCGGCATGCCGCCAAAATTTTCGTCCAATTTTTAAAACGGGACCTTACACATGAGCCTGGTAACAAGTCTAACCATAGTTTTTACATATTTTTCAAACCCAATTTTTTTCTGGCTCGGGTCCCATCTGACATTTCTGTTTTTGCATTTAGGTAAACCTAATAGGTGGGAACCTAATAAACATAATAATAATAATCATGCTGAGACCCGTCTCTCGTCTTGTCCTTCTTTCTTTTTCCAAAAAGTGTCCAAAGACATTTTTCCTCTTTTACCAAAAATATTTCCTTCCCTTTATAAGAAAAAAACATTTTGTCCTCATCTTTTCCAAAAATGTCCAAAATATTCTTTCCTCTTTTCCAAAAATATATCCCAATTCTTTCTCCTTCTCAGGTCGATCGCATAACCTTGGCCTGGCTCCCTATTGGCTTCAATCTTCAGTCGAATCGCCCCGAAGCTTCGTCAGTCCCCTTACTTCCTCCGAGTTGAAGATTCATCCACTTCCTATGGAGAACACGGATCAAGTGCCGATTGTACATTCAAATTTGATGACGGTTCTAGCTAATCTCACTACCAAGATTGACAACCTTCAAACCGAGGTTCATGAGATATAACAAAATTGGGTCCTTATTCTAAAAAATCCCTAGGTCCTCTTCCCTCGCGCTATGGGTCCGCCTACACCCCGGCCTATTTGGGTTCCCGAGAAATACCGGCATGCTCCACGTGCTCCTCCTGCTAATGAGACGTCGCCAGCCTAACTTCCTATGCTGAATCTTGCCCAGCCAGGGGCTAACTTACCCGTGATTGTTGATTTGAAGGAGGAAGAATTAAACAAGTTCAAGGAAGACCTCAAGATGTTGACTAAGAAGTTCGACCAAGTCAGAATCTCTGAGAAGTACATGGAATACACCCATATGTCTCCCTATCCTAAAGCCAGGTTATTAAAAAAATTCAAGATGCCCAACATCGAGAAGTTCGGGGTTAGTGGACCCCCGATCGTTCATCTCCACAGCTATCACTGAGCCATGAATCTCCTACGGGCCTCTGAAGAAATAATGGCCCAGACGTTCCACCAGACTTTGAAGGATAACGCTCTCCGTTGGTTCTTATCCCCTGAGGAGTCCAAAATCCGCCGTTGGGAAGATATTGCCCGCGATTTCATGTCACAGTACAAGTACAATAAAGAATTAAAGGTCTCGCATCATGATTTAGAGCTACTTAAGTAGAACTATGGGGAATCAGTCAGTAACTTCATAGAAAGATGGAGAGAAAAAGCAGTTACCATGACCATTCGGCCTGTCAAAAAAGAACAAGTTAGTATCATGAAAAAGAACTTCTTACCCTATGTCCGAGCGATGATGGGATGACAGTATTACCCTCATTTTTGAGTCTTTCGTGAAGCAGGAGTGGAGATTAAAGAAGGTCTTGCCAAGATAGAAGTTGAACCAAAGAAGACATCTAGACATTTCACTCCTAGAAAGTTTGAAAAACTTGCTAATATCGTAATTTCCACCATCAATAACATTTCTCAACCTATCACTTCATGGGCACCAAAAAGTCACCCCAGCCCAGCCCGAAAGGAATACACCGAGCTTTATGCTCCCCTTTCCAAAGTATACCAGACCCTCTTAAGCCAAAACCTTATCAAACCATTGGACCCCCATCAACTATCAACCCACTTTCAAAAAATTTCAAGCCAGATGCCTATTGTGACTTCCATCAAATCGCCGACCATACCACCGACCAATATTTTCACCTTCGAAATGTGATCCAAGGAATGATTGGTCAGGGTATCATCCCCCACCAGCCAATCCTAAACCAAACAATAGCCATAATCCATTCTCGAATCATACGAATGCCATCTTCTTGGACGAAGAATCAGAATTTGACCTATCTACCCAGATCATACCACCTAAATCACCAATCATACCTATATACTCTCCTAAACCTCTCCAAACATGCCCATATTTTCTCCTATACCCTACCAGCTTTGCCAATCAAGCCTTATACCTCCTCATCGGAGCATGCATCACTGTCCACACTCGCTCTGGAGGTAAAGATATGAAGTTGTCAGAAGTGCTAAACCAATTCCTAGAGTTTGGGCTAAAATTGCCCTCCCAGATGACCATCGACTGTCAGTGGTTCAGTATGTTGTTCTTATAAGCCCGAAAATGGGCCCGACAGTCAGATAATTGGGTGGTACCAACTGACAAAGTTAGTCTAGATGATATGGACCAGATCATGGAAGATATATTCCGATAGACAGGTGATATTTATTGTATATCTGGGCTACTCGATGCTTTAAAACTACAAGGGTGTCAAGTCCCTTCACTTTGACATCTCCCTGCCGAATGGGATGACTTATACAAAGAGGCCATTGAAGTTGTGGAGTGCATTCACTTTGCATGGAAGGATGATATCATTACCATCGGATAGGGGGACGACTTCGATGATTCAGAAAAAGGTTAGTCCTATACTCACCATAGGCGGAATGATATCATTCGAGGATGTGATAAGAAAGATCAACAAGGTGGTTGAACAACCCGATATCGATGACAAAATGGTATTTCTAGTTTTCCCTCCTTTTGTGAACCACACGACCAGGTCAGGAAGACATTAACAAATTCCAAGCCTAAAACCATCAACGAGCGATAAAGGGAAGGGTGTTGAGAATCTCCCTACCAGAAATGACTCTCGAAGAAAGTAAGGTCCTAGATCATTTAAAAAAAACCAATCCAATATCACTATATGGGAACTTTTTATGTCTTCCCAGCTGTATCGAAATGCCCTGATTAAGCTACTCACAGGACCCACAGTTCCACCCTCAACTATGCCGAAAGAAGCAGTGAATATAGTCAAATCCTTGACTTTTACTAGAGTGCTCTCCTTATCCCAAGAAGAAATCCCCAAGATGGGACCAAAACACAATTATGATCTCAACATCTCTGTCGAAGTCATGAGAAAAATGATCCTACTCTCTCTTGTCGATAATGAATCAACTCTTATTATTTTCCCGTTGAGGACCCTCAATTGTTTGGGATTGAAAGTGAGGGACCTTGATCCAACATCTGTCATCGTACGTGCCTATGATAATACCCTTCGAGAGGTAATGTGATCTGTAAAGCTTGCAATAGGGGTGGTTGGCCCTATAAATATGATTATTAAATTCCAAGTCATCGATATCCCAACCTATTTCAATCTGCTTCTCGGACAACCGTGGCTCCATATCATCAAGGGGGTGTCTTCTTCCCTTCATCAGAAACTTAAATTTGTCTCCAATGAAAATGTCATCACCATCTTGGGCGAGGGCGACAATACCGAGAGTGCAAGCACCAATAATCTAGTACTTGAAATACAACACGGGACAAATGATATGCTTATGTCAGGTTTATGGGTTAAACCACTTCTACTCCCAGTAGGGGATGCTTTTAAAGATAAGGTTCGTCCAAAATATGACCCCCATGGAAATGTCAATGTAATACAGATGTTCTAAAACATTCACTTTATACCCGGACTAGGGCTAGGAAAAAGAAAATAAGGGATACTTGAACCTATTACGTTGAAGAAGGCCTTTCCTCCTCGTAGCTTGGTCTATCAGCCATAAAAAAAGAACTTAGAATGATCCTTCAGTATCGACTAAAGAGGAGGTTATAATGTGCAAAAACTATCTCGGAAGATTCCTTAAATGAAAGATTCATCAGAGAGGGTGAAGATTTCCCCTTCCGCGGCTTCCCCGAACCATGGTATGACCATGCAGATAACAAGATGAAACCAGGAATGGAGATATTCTTTCAAGACAACTACTCATGGGTCGAGAGTTCCCATCACCGTGTACAACCGATCACTGAGGATATCAGAGATTCTGAGGAAAGTGACTTCGAGGATTCTTTCAATTTATATATACTTGGGCTAACACTCTGCATGATCCACTCAGGGGATACATTATCGGATCCATCTTGTCTGATCAAAGCTGCTGATGCACCTCTCCTCAACTGACATTTTACATTTGTGCCACCTCTTAATATTCAACCTAACCCTGATATTTATCCCCTTTATTCTTCCTTAGTTATTTCCCCTTACTCTGATGTAATCAAGACCTCCTTTGATGAGGTTCTCAATGTTGTTTTTCCTATTAATGAAATAAATGAAGATTATCTTGTTGTGCCTTACATTAATTATCTTGACCTAAATAAGGTTAATAACAAACAACATAATCGCGTTCAATTTAATAAAGATGAATCTGTTGTTATTAATCACGATTATAGTAGCCAACTACGCGATATTAGGAAAGGAGCCACCCTTAATGAGAACGAGCGTGCACAACTCAAAAAATTATTGAATGAATTCATGGATGTCTTCGCATGGTCCTACAACGACATGCCTGACATTGAACCTGAGATAGCTCAGCACGAGATTCCAACTCTCCCATAATGAAAACCGGTCAAACAGAAACTGTGAAAGCTCTGCATCGAATGGTCACTCAAAGTTAAAGAAGAAATAGTCAAACAACTGAACATGGGCTTCATTTGTGTGATAGAATATCCCATATGGCTAGCCAATATCGTACCCATGCTGAAGTTAGGAGGGAAGGTTCACATGTGTGTCGACTACCGAGACTTGAACAAGGCCTCTCCAAAGGACGATTACCCGCTACCCAATATCAACATGATTGTGGACAATACGGCCAATCACGCTCTTAAGTCATTCGTTGATGGGTTTTTTAGATATAATCATATCAATATGCACCCCGACCACCAAGAGAAAACCTCATTCATCACCCATTAGGGAACCTTTTGCTATACTGTCATGCCATTTGGTCTAAAAAATGCAAGGCCTACCTACCATAGGGCCACTATAACCATTTTGAATGATCTGATACATAAGGAAGTCGAGGTCTACGTAGACGACATGATTATGAAGTCCAAGACTAGGGAGGGTCATGCTCCCAATTTCTGGAAGTTCTTTGAGCGACTGCAATAGTACCAGATGCGACATAATCCACATAAATGTGTCTTCGGCGTTAATAAGGGAAAAATATTAGGATTTAGTAGATCCTGCCAAGCTGAAAGCCATACTCGAGATGCCATCTCCCAAAATGGAGAAGGAAGTCCAAGGATTACTCGAGAAATTACAGTCCATTAGTCAGTTCATCAACCAGTTTACTTTCATCTGTGAATCCATCTTAAACTCCTCCAAAAGGATTCAACCAAGGTCTGGAACGAATCTTGCCAAGAAGCCTTTGATCGAATCAAGCAATACCTAACCCAACCTATAGTACTCATACTAGCGCAGCCTGGTCTTCCCTTACTCCTATACTTAACCATAACCGAAACTATAGCTGGGGCTTTATTAGCCTAATACCTTAAAGAAACCCGTAAAGAGAGACCCATCTATTATGCCAGTCGTAAGTTGGTCAGTTACGAAGTTAATTACATTACCATAGAGAAAGCATGTGATGCTCTTGTATGGATTATTCAAAATTTATGGCACTACATACTCGCCTTCCTCATCAAATTAATATCCCAAATGGATCCAATTAAGTACCTAGTCGAAAAGCCTGCCCTATCTAGATGAATGGCCCATTGGTTTATGCTCCTAGCTTAATTTGATATTACTTATGTCACGTAAAAATCTATGAAATGAAGATACATATATGACTACCTTACGGATAACCCCATGGAAGAAGTCAATGTCTGGATCTCTGGGTTCCAAGATGAAAATATCCTCTGTACCTCCTAAGAAGACCTTTAATGGCAAATGTTCTCTGATGGCGCTACCAATAAGAAATGGTATGCCATTGGGATACTCCTAGTTTCCCCTGATGAGTCTCACACTCATATTTCCATCAAACTAGATTTTCCTTGCACCAACAACATGACTAAATATGAGGCATGCACGGTAGGCCTCATAGTTTCCCTCAAGAAAAGAATTCGATACTTTCATGTCTATGGGGGTTCAACCCTCAGCATCGGTTAAATATTCAGAAAATGGAAAGTTAAGGAGGAGAAACTCTTACCCGTTCTAATTCCAAGAAATCACATTCCACTACTTACCCCGAGCAAAAAAAAAACCCTAGCCAATGCCCTTACTACCTTAGCCTCCATGATTGACATGCCCGAAGGATTAACCATGGCCCCTTTCCTTGTCTAAAAGCAAGATAAAATAACCCACTTCTACCACGTTGAACTCATCACAAAGGAAGATCCCAAGATAACCACCTGCTGGTACTATGATATTTGGTGTCTCCTCAAATAGAGTAGGTATCCCAAGGTTCTAATAAGAAAGATCGAGCAACCCTTCATAGATGGGATGCCTAGTACATTGTCTGTGATAAAGCACTGCTCAAGAGAAACTTCGATGGAACCCATTTGCACTGCATCGCAGGGGCTGACGTTGAAGAAATGATGCAAAAAATCCACAAAAGGGAATGCTAACCCCACATGAATGTCCATATGCTCGCTAAGAAGATCATCTGACAAGGATACTATTGGACTACCATGGTTTAGGATTGCACAACCTACGTTCGAAGATTCCTCAAATGCCAGCAGTTTTCCAACCTACAACACTTGCCCCCACGAGAATCATACACCATGACCTCTCCCTAGCCGTTCTCCACATGGGGCATCAACATCATAGGGAAAGTTATACCAAAAGTGTCCAACGGGCATGAGTTCATCCTATTCACCATTGGTTACTTCACTAAATGGGTTAAATTCGAGTCATACGCAGTCCTGAATGCCAAGAAAGTGGATAAGTTCATTAAGAAAAACATCATTTGCCGATATGTAGTCCCGCACGAGCTGGTATCTGACAATGGGTTACACTTCGAGGCAAAAGTTACAGAGGTGGTCGACGAGTATGGAATTTAGAGACACAAATCTTCTCCATACCTATCCCAAACCAACAGAGAAATCGAAGCAACTAATAAGAACCTCAAAACCATCATCATTAAAATGATCGAGAGTTATCGAGATTGGGACAAGATCTTTCACGCCCTCTGGGGCTATCGCATTTAAGTTCGAACCTCTACTGGGGCTACCCCTTACTTTTTAGTCTATGGCATGGATGTAGTCCTACCCGTGGAGCTAGAAATCCCTTCGATATGCATCATGCTTGAAGGTAAAGTCAGTGAGGAAGACTCGCACTAAAGCCGTCTCGACGAGCTACCCCTCTTGGACAAAAGGAGGCTGAAAGCTCTATATCACATACAAGGGTACCATCGCCGTATAGAGCAATCATTAAAAAAGAGAGTCAAGAACCGCGGTGTTCAAGAAGGAGATTTATCCCTTAAAGAAATAGTAGAGCCCATCTGGGACCCCAGAGGGAAATTAAAGCCAAATTGGAGCGGCCCCTACAGTGTGAAGAAGATCTTGTCTGGCGACGCCGTTATGCTCACCAACCTTGATGGAGAAGAAATGGCACATCCATCTAACTTGGACCGTCTCGAGAAATTCTATCCCTAGTCCAAAATCTCGAGGCACTACAACTCTTCTCACCTCCATTCTATTCTTAAAAAAAGTCTTCATTTCCCTTCACTTAGAACTACGTGGGGCCTAATCCTCTAAAAACATTTTTTCTTTCAAAAAATGAATTTTAATTTTTTTCAAAACCCTTAGAGGTACGTAGGCAGTGCATCCGCTTTACATGAGCACGCCCCCTTTCTTTTTTCACAAAATTCTATTCTTTTCTTACCCCCGAGAACGACAGTTCATTTTAACACATACATGAAAGAAAGGATTATGTATCCCTTAGATATTGGTATAGATAATTCAAATTCAAAACTCATCAAGAGGCACAACTAGATGATCAAAAACTCCTTTATTTTATTATTCAAAATTTCAGTACGATTACATTAGCATAGGGAGTCAAATGACTTCCCTTGTCAGCCTACTCATACCTTCCTAAAAACAAAAAATAGAAACAAGCCCCACTACTCCTAAAAATAACCCTACAATTATTCCCACATAAGAACCACAAACAGAACTAAAAACCATGCAAAAAGCTTCACAAAATTCTACCCGTAGCTACCAGAGGAACTGGCCCCATCATCACCCACATCCAGGGGTCCCCAAACTTCCCTTGCCTGAATGGAGTGCCGCAAACATTCCATAGAGCGATAAGCCCAGACTAGCTTCGGGAAAATCATAACACCGCCCTCCATGGTGTTAGATATGGAAAACCACCTTTGCTCAGTCTCCACAGCCAGCATCTTAGCCACTACCTTTTTCCATAACCACTTCATGCAGTCCCCTGAGACGTGCTCGACTCTACCAACAAATTGGGAGGGATGAGTCAACGGACGATGATTCTCCCATAAAGAACCAAGCCCCATGCGCATACACTCTATCAGGTCCTCCACAAGAAAGAAGTTCAGTGTCCGTGGTGTCACAATTTATTCCCATCCAAATTGGTGCAACAACAACAAGGGAAAGTAAAAAGAGTCCCACCCGAGGCCTACTAACTGAACATATTGGTAATCCTCGTGTTCTAAAATGGGTAGCATCTCCCCCCACCAAGGCACTAACCAACATAAGCCTCGAGCCGTATGCTCTACAAACCAGTTCTCCCAGCTCTCAATGTCCAGGTCTATGTTGATCTAATAGTGTGAGAAGAAGTTTGGCATCGCTGGCAAAGGATACTCAGGTGGGACCGCCATACGGAACCTCTCTCATAGCCACATTAATAACAATATCGGGCTACCCCTCAGAAAGTCATAACGATCTTTCCATCAGGCATTTAGACCATTCAAAGTCTCCGCTGGTATCACAGCCGCAAGATTGCGATGGTATGACATCCAAGAAATAATAGGTGCAAGTTGGGGGTCCATGAGTACTTCTCGAGTTACCAACAACAGTTTTGAAACCAGGACCAGAATGATGCCCCCGGCATGACCAGCATCACCAATATCTCGTAATTGCACATAATGCAGCACCTCAGGAAGATAAATCATTCATCCTGTGACCATTGACCTAGCTGCTGAAGGTGAAATATTGAGAAGTCTCGCCAATAGCTCACTGAGGGATCGAGAAAACTCGGGCATAGCCGCTGTAATGTTGAGATTTATCCCCAACATGGCGGAGAACTCTTCATAGGTCGGATAGATTTCTTCCAACCCGAAGCGAAAGACATGGTCCTGGGGGTACCAGAACTCAATTTCCACCATCAGCATATTCCACTTTATGGGCCAGTTGCACCACAAAGAGACTCACTGCATGTTGAAAACGTCGTAGTCAACATTATATGAACACATTGATTCCAAGGTTTCGAGGTAGCTCACAAACTCAATGCTGCCAGGGAGAGCCATATCACAAAAGTAGAAGAAAATGATCAAAGAATAATGTAAAGGAGAAGGGATGTGTAAGTGTGAATGAAAAGCTCCATCCACACCCCTATTTTTACTTGAAAATTCTCAAACAAGGAGAAGGAACCCTACAGAATTCAAAGGAAATCTTACCCCACTAAGTACCAAACAATTAAAGGAAGTGCAATTAAAGCCTTGGATTGATGGGACTGGATTGACATGCCGATAGGCAGGACAGGGATCATGCCAATCGGCTAACCCTATTTTTGGGAAAATCCCCTTTTTCTTTTTTTTTTTGTCAAAACCAAAAAATTCAATAAAAATATTATTTATTCTAAAGGAATTCCGAATTTCCTTTTTTGACTTATCCTATTTTAAAATAAAGCCTTTCTTCAATCATTTTTTATTCTTTTTAGAGTCTCAACAGCAAAGTAAAAAAATCATATGCATTAATCATTCAAAAAAAATTAATTAGAAAAAAAAATTCATTTCATTTGCATAGATATTTTCTGTGCTACATTGGTTTTTGTGGGAAAAACAAGAAATGCCACGAGGCTGAGCCTGAACCCCATTCTTCTTATCTCTCTCTCTCACCCACATTTTCACCTACAAACTCTCTCTCTCTCTCTCTCTCTCTCTCTCTCTCTCTTCCTCCCTCCCTATGACGTGTCCTCTTCCCTCTACGGCGAGATGATGTGCCACCACTCCCAAAACCCGACCCTTCCTCAGACGAGGCAGACGACACCAGATAAGAAGGAACTGAAATCGCATTTCGAATGTGGGAGTTCACTAAAGATATCCAGTTCCTGATGTCTTTCGTCCAAGTGGTGGAGACCTGGATGTCCTGCAAAGGAAAATAGAAAATAACAAATCATTCACTCTGAGGTAAATAAAAGAAATCAGGAAATCGAAGGACAAAGAGACAAAAAGAATACCTCAGGTCGAAGGACCTCCTCTGCCAAGCCTAGCTCCTCCGGGTCCATAGCATTAGGACGATGATGCATACACACCGACCCTCCATCAACCCGCCAAATATTTTAACTAGGTGAGTGAATCCGTACGAAAGAAACCTCTGACGTCGCTGCCGCCGCTGATGTTGACGCACCGCCTGCACTATGAGAGGAACCCACCTGTCGACTTGAACCCGCACTAGGGAGAGGCATCACGTCATATATGCTAGGTGGAATCACCCATCTTGACACAAACTCCATGTAATCGTACACCACCACTATGTCGGTATATAACGAGTAAGGCTCACCCATCATTGCCGCCACCCGGGCGTCGTCCGACATCTCTCGCACTCACATCACAAGCACTTGAGCCTTCGCTGATGGCACCGCAACTTCATCTTCCACAATATTTCGAACTATCCTCTCCCTAAGGTACCAAGAATAGCCAAACTCATTCGCCAATAGACGTCGCATCTGTGCATGTCCCCTAGTCAACCTAGTGTGCTCTATGCCCGCCCCCCAGGGATAAAAGGTCACTTGTAAATTTCCTAGCAAGAGAAAAAAAGATCAGTATGAACAAAAGATCATTAAGGGAAAGACAACCTCAAGAAAAAAGGGGGACTTAACTGCTCAGTCATCAGGCCATTCAAGACCCGACGCACTGTCTCCAGAGAAAGGGACTTCTTCGATTGCCGATTAGATTTTTGTCACCGATACATTCGACAGATGTCCGAAATCACCGTCAAAAATAGCAAAAACCACAAGTGGATGATGTCACCACTCGTCTCCACCAAGAAACCTCCCATCACTAACAAAATAAACAGACGATCCATCTGACGTACCTATTGCCTATCGCTCCAATCAATCCTCCTCCTTAGCAACAACTCTCTCAAAAGAGATAAACGAAGAGAGTCCCCATAAACCACCCTCTCCACATCACCCAACGCCATCGTCACCACCTCCAGCGTCACCCTCAATGTCCTGTCCACCTCCATCCACATAGCATCTCAATTCAGCCCCAACAGTTGCTGCACATTTATGGGAGTCACCATAATCTCCCAAAAGACAAAATGAAAGGTGTGAGTAGTGTCCCACCACCTCTCCCCCAGAGCACAGAGAACAACCGTAGAACGAGGTGTCTCATCCAGAATAAATACCAGTCTCCTAAAGTTGGCTAATAACATCATCCAGCGCACCATATGTGGAAGATGTTCCCAAACATCCCTAAGCCCCGTCGTCCCTTGGACACGTATAGTCGACATAGAAACATCCGACTCTCGAAAAAACAAAGAGAACCCTTGTCAGAATAAATAATCTCATCAAGAAAAATGGAAAAGAATACCAAAAGTCATCAATACTTACGTAGTTGAGAGCATTCACCACCCTGGAGGAGCGATGATGCGAAGGCTCGCACAAGAGAATCCGATCATCTGCCACTGGCTCGAATGAGTTAAAAGAGTTCTCGCTGCCCAGTGCAAGGGGGACCTTAGCCCTCTATTCCAATCCTGACCAATCGTCAGCATAGATCCATGCCATGTGTGTTGTGATACTTGATAAATCGGCCATCTTTGACATTAACACAATTTACATAAGGAAATTGCACAAGAAGGCAAGTCGAAAAGCTATAAAAAATAAGGAGAACACGCCCCTTTTTATAGGAGGCTAAGGGGCATGCCGATCAGCATCTCCCTGCCACCCATCGATTGGAACTGTCCCTTTAACTGCTCGAGGAACCCCAAAAGACCATGCCATTAGCGTTTGTTACCTCTCTATCTATATCGATCGACACCCCCTTTGAAATTTCATACAAAAAGCCTAAAAAATACTAGAAAATCCTCAAAAAATTCCTAAAATTACCAAATGAATTTTAGAACCTTTTTACCACACTCAGAACTCTTACCTCCCCAGTGGAATTCTCAAAATCAATTTCATATCTCCCCAGCAACGTCTCTAAAGGACACCACAAAATTAAAAAATTTCCCAGCTAAGGAACATCCAACCCTCGGATCATTTCCTCTTCCCCAGTGTAACCTAAAATCAAATGTTTCCTCACATCCTCAATGTAACTATAGATACATATCCCCAGAGTAATCCCTAACTTAATCCCTCAGAATTGGCTTCATCCCGTAGAATTAGCCGATTCTACTTAAGTCCTCAAAATTGGCTTCGACTAGCAGAATTGATCGCTTCTACTTAAGCCCTTAGAGCTTTGACCCGCAGAATTAGTTGCTTCTATCTCAAGCCCTCAGAATTGGCTTCGACCCATAGAATTGGTCACTTCTACTTAAGCCCTCAGAATTGGCTTCGACCCACATAATTGGTTGCTTCTACATAAGCCCTCTGAATTGGCTTCGACCCGCATAATTGATCGCTTCTACTTAAGCCCTCTGAATTGGCTTTGACCCGTAGAATTTGTGACCGCTATCTTAAGCCCACAAAATTGGCCTCGACCCACAGAATTGGACGCTTCTACTTAAGCTCTCAATATTACCTTCGACCCATATAATCGGTCACTTTTATCTTAAGCCCATAGAATTGGCTTCGACCCGCAGAATTGGGCGCTTCTTTCTTAAGCCCGCAGAATTGTCTTTGACCCGCATAATTTGTCATCTCTATCTTAAGCCCTCAGAATTATCTTCGACCCACATAATTGGTCATCCCTATCTTAAGCCCTCATAATTGGCTTTGACCAACATAATTGGTTGTTTTTACTTAATCCCTCAGAATTGGCTTAGACCTGCAGGATTGATCACTTTTATCTCAAGCCCTTAGAATTGGCTTTGACCCGTAGAACTGGTCACCCCTAACTTAATCCCCAAGAGTTGGCTTTGGCCCACAGAATTGGTCATTACAACTTAGGTCCTCGAAATTAATTCCGGCCCGCAGGATTGGTTGCCTCCCTAACTTTGACCACAGGCATCACCCTCTTTAGGTCCTCAGAATTGGCCAACTCAACATCACCTTAGGTCCTCAGAATCAACCCCGATCCTCTGAATCGGTCATCCGCATTCCTTAGGTCCACAAAATCAACCTCCATCATGTGGTGTTTATTCGACAACTTTCGCTTGTTCCAAGATCACCCGTCGAGGGTCTCTATAGAAACCACATTCTAAGAACCCCTAAGACTCTCCTTAGTCCCCTAGCACCTCCCTATTTAACTAAAAACCCTAGGTCGCACTCCGAGTACCAATATAGAGGACACCAGGCGCCCTGAGTCCCCAATTTGACCTGAATCAACTTCACCGTCAGGGCAAAAGATCTTTGAATTTTTGAAGGGCACTGAAACCCCTTTCCAATGGTCTACCCCGTGCATGAAATGGCATAATCGTTCGGACAAATGATCAATATTCCCCCGAAAATCTATCTAGAGGCCACCGGGCGCTCCTGAGATCCGTTTGACCAAGGTCAACCCTTCAGCTCAAATGAGACTGAATGAATCTCCGAAGGGCACTTAAAACCCTTTTTAATGGTCATCCCCATGTGTGATTCTGACCTACTATGGGGACGAATGATCCATATCCGTTCGATGATCTCCCATCCAAAAGATCGACGTGCGCTTTTGAGCCACATTTGACCCAAAGTCAACTCCCGGACCTGGGGTTGGTCCAAGTAATCTTGAAGGTCTTTGAAGTAACTCTCTAATGCTATGACCCATGCACGATTCGAATCAACGAATTATGTTCTACGACTATTTTTCCAGGAAAATCTGCACGAGACTGCCAATTGGCAGGTCCAGATCCCTGCCTATCGACAGTGTGTCTAGGGTCGACAAGACAACGGCTGTGTCGATCAGCAACCCCCTGACCTTATAAAAAGAGGGCATGACCTCACTACCAAGCACACCAATGCCAGAGATCCATCAGTATTAGTGATCTCAACAACATTTTCTCAAAATCAACGAAGTTCTCCATGTGAAGTTCCATTCAAGCTTAATATCCCATCCTTTTCATACCCAATTTGTCAAAACCATATTCTCTCTCATCCCACACCCATCTCACATCTAAAGGAGTTCATCCAAGATTAAAGATCAAGCTTCAAATAAGGTCCAATTCCTTACCTATCTTTTTAAATTCCTTATTTTTGCATAAATTTCATTAGATTCATAATCTAGTTCCTACTTTAGCTCATGCACATTAATATCTACATTTTTATTAGTATATTGCATGTACTTTATTTTCTATTCAAAACCCCATAACAAATAAAAAGAGAGTTACGCCCATAAATCTGAACGGAATTATCCATCACACCTTTTCAAAACCAAAAACACATTTTCTACACACACATACATCTATAATAAAATTCCATTCGGATATATGGGATAAACCCAACCCCCATGTCGCATTTGAACTACGTGGACTTTGATGCCTTTATAAGCTATGTAGGCATTTCAGAATAATGCCCGAGACTCGAGTCTAATTTTCTAACTTTTCCACTTTTTCGACTTCCCAAATTCTAAATTTCTAATTTTCTCAATTTCACAAATTCCCCATTTCCCCTAAAATCTCGCATTTCCACATTTATCATATTCTTGCATTATATATTATGCTTGTGTGCGTTTCATCCAACACGTATTATCTTTTCATAATAACGATTAATATCGCGATAAACGCACAAATCGTATTTTTTATATATATTATTTTGGGAATATTCCTATGGATGACCTCACTTTACCTTTCCCATGGTAGGAGTTGAAGAATTCCGATCTCCATTATATATACACACGCACACACTTCATGTAGAAATAAAGGAAAACAATAACACTAGCCCATGAGAGACCAAAAGGGTGGGATGGTTGCCTAACACCTTCCCATTCCGTAACTTAGCCCTAGAACCTTTGATCTATTGGTTTTGTATGCATCAATTTATCCTTGATGTCTGTCCCTGGAAGTGGCAGCATGTTCTTTTGCTTGTTTTGTGCAAAATAGGCTGGCGAATCTGATAATACAAATATAGCACCCTGTCGTGGCCCTTATCAACATAGGGCGCGGCCCTGCTGAACTCGGTGTGCGGCCGTACAAGTACTGGGTGCGGCATTTACCCTTTGTCTTAAAATACAGGTCGCGGCCCTACCATGTACAGGGTGCGACACCTGCGGCTCTGGCCTCGTGTATGGTGCGACACTGTATGCTTGCCTTATAGGCCTCATTCCCTTTCTACTACAGCAACTTCGGACTTACGTCACGTGCTCAGGACACGTGATAACTCACATACCTCTTATAAATAAAGGACTACACCTCGAAATAAGGGATCAATTCCACACGCCCGGGGCAGGTTCTACAATACAGATTCTCTCTACACAGCCTCAATCTATGACTTGGAGGCCACACATCTACATCACAACCACCTCTCCGGCACACCGGAATCCTCAATACTGCCATGTACTCTCCTTTATTCTTATACTTGTACACCTCTTTAGGCACGATTATATTATACAATGCGATGCATATAATGAGAACGGAGCAACACAGTGGATGTAGGCCTCTTTTACAGGCTTAACCACTCTATATCTTGTCTTCTCTCTATTCACTTGCTTTACTTATCCATTACGTACTTTACACTTGACTTGTTGAAACGAGAGAGACTAATGGAAGATTTCTCGTATCATTAATTTGGCACCGTCTGTGGGAATAAGCTCTATTTTAATCTTGTTTCTCTATAGTTCGAGTTCTTCAACACCTTATTTTATTCGTGGGATCCTTTGGATCATTATCTCACGAGTAGATTCAGGTTATTGAGCTCTATTTTATAATTCACCCCAATAAATGGGTAATTTGTGTATTCATATCTGTTCTGGTCTCTCTTTTGTGACCTTGGATTTATCTTACATGCCCTTGTGATATCATTGCATCTGAATAGTGATGAAAAGCATGATGGGATTTCACCCCCGAGAAGATGAATGGTTAGGGAAGAATTATGTTTGCTCCCTTTTTATTATTTGCCTATAATCTAGGGTTTTATCATTAGAACTATGCCATTAGGTGCACCGAGAAGTTATTCTCTCAAGGATAGACCCTGGTAGGCATGCTCTCCTTGTGTTTCTGGAGAAAAACTTGGCTTCTGGGTTTTGGTTTCGAGATTGCATCTCCCTGGCTAATAGGGGATGCAACAGGTAATTTTAAATACCTTCATGCCGCGGCCTAGACCAGTGAGGTTATATTGCAGTAACATCAGAACAAAAGGCTAGAACGGGTCTTGGAATCATTTCAGGCCGCGATTGTGACCCTATTTTGCTGGCCGCGGCATTATAAGAATAGCGGAAGCTCAAAAGCTACCTCCTAACCTTATATTGGGTTAACCTTATACTTCTGAAATTACTCACTTCTGCTTGTTTGGTCTCAGATTATATATTATATAAAGACTAACAAAGGCAGAAAAAGGAAGGAGAGACCATCCAGAGCACAGAAATCAAGGATGAGATTGTGCAGCTATACAATCACCTCTATGACAGTCATGCCTCACTTCAAACCCAGGTCAACTACTTAACTCAGAGGGTCCTAATGCTAGAGGCCGCGACCTCTCAAAATATAGGTGCGGCATCAAAGAAAATAGCTCCACCAGCTTTTGTTGCCACGACAGTTGAAGAGGGTCTGACCGCAGAGGTAGTCAGCAAGTGCCAGAAAAGGAGAGCTGAAAAGGCAGAGAAGAAGTCTGGGGCCTACACTCTGTTGACCTTCCCGATTAAAGAGATATTTGAGTTCATCAAAGAGGACAAGCTTCTGAGGTGGCCAGAAAAGCTGAAAGCTCCACCCCATAAGAGGAGCAAAGCTACTTGGTGAAAATTCCATCAGGACCATGGCCATGGCATCGAGAAATGTTATGCTCCGAAGGATGAAATTGAAAGGCTAATTAGACAAGGGATGCTGAGGAGATTCCTCAAAGATGATTAGAGCATGCAGCCTTATCTCAAATGCCACATGCCCATTTTTCATGCTTTCTTTTATATTCCATTTGTCCCTACTTACAGAGACAACTCATGCTTATGTTGTTTTAAACTAAACCTTATATTGTCCTTCCAAAGTCATATATATATATATATATATATATATGAATAGTTCCATGAAATGTTATCTTATAAAGACCATTTTCATCTTAAGTAGATCCCGATCCGAGGTAATATGTTATCTCGAGAATGATAATATCTAAATTGGCAATGACGCTCGATAAGACGCCTGATTTTCCGAAAATTGATAATAATTAAAAGGGGCGATGGCAAATATTGGAAGCAGTTATACAAGATTAAACTGCAACGTCTCTCATAAAGGCTTCCAATGCGCGCTCTTAGCTTTCGGGATGCGTAATTAAATCGAGAGACTTGTAACTCTAGCCCGGGATGGCTTTAAATATATCTATATCTAGGGGTGGCTTAATAACATAACCCAGCCTGAGGAGGCTATAAAATATCCTATATGTTAGCTGTGGGTGGCTTAATAACATAACCCAGCCTGAGGAGGCTTGAAAATATCCTATATATTAGCTGTGGGTGGCTTAATAACATAATTCAGCCTGAGGAGGCTTGAAAATATCCTATATGTTGGTTGTGGGTGGCTTAATAACATAACCCAGCTTGAGGAGGCTTGAAAATACCATATGTTAGCTGTGGGTGGGTTAATAACATAACCCAGCATGAGGAGGCTTGAAAATATCTTACATGTTAGCTGTGGGTGGCTTAATAACACAACCCAGCCTGAGGAGGCTTGAAAATATCCTATATATGCACAAAGCCTCATGTTCGGATGAAGGGGCCAAAAATCTACAAATAGTCCTGTTAATTCAACTGCAAGCGTTAAAGGAAACCTTTATAAATATTCATACAGGTAAAACGACTAAAGGGGGGAGCCATGGAAAAACAACCTACTCTATATGCTCCATTTTGATCATGGGAAGAGCTTCCGCCATCTTATTTAAGAGGACCGCCGCTTTGGTTCAAGTGGCAAGAAAAGGTTCCAAAGCCTAACATGTCGCGGCCGTGACTTGTGTGATGCCGCAACCTCTATCAATTAATCATGAAGGTTCATTGACATTATTCTAGGGAGCCAGGGAAATTCAATCGAAGCGGTTATTGAAGAAATATGTTATAGTGCCACGAAAGTATTTCTACAAGCTCATCAATAAGGCAGTTGTATTTGAGCCATAAGAGGCACACAGAAAGTATTAAATTAAGCATGGAAACGAGGAAAAAATATGCAAGAGATACAAGAGAATGAAGCCTATACAATTAATAAAAGGTGGTCGCAGCCTTGATATTATCAGTTAACGATTACAAGAAAATTGTCCGCAGCCTCTACAAAAGTAAAGTAACAAAAGGGAAGCATCCCTCTATCAATGATCAAAAATGAAAAACTCAGGAAGCATCATCATCATGCTCATCAGCTTCCTCCCCATCCATTACTATTTCAGTCCCTTCCTCCACGGCCACTGCCTCTGTTTCCGCTCTCAGTCTAGCTTTCTCTTCAGCCGCAGCTTTGAGCTCAGCAATGTAGTCTTGGTGTTCAGCATCACTCAGTTTCCAGGACAGATGCTTCTCCTTAGCCTCAGGGAATTTCTTTACAAACCTGTTCCTTACCTCCTGGTAGCCGCAGAGGTAGGCCCTGTTATTGATAAGGAAAAGGTCCTTCGATCCCTTGAATGACTCCACGGTATGGTCTATGGCCAGTTGAAGAGCATCGTCGTGATCAGCCTCCATCTTTTTTATAGCCGTGGCGTGGTCTAGGTTTTCTTGGGTGGACTTGGCCTCCAGCTCCTCGTACTTCATTTGTAGAAGTACGGGCTTATTATTTAAAATTTCTACGGCCTTTGCAGCTTCCGTGGTCTGAGCTTGGGAGGCCTTGAGGGATTTCACGGCCTTTTTGAAGTTTTCCTCCACCTCTTCCCTCTTATCATTGGCAGAGTTCAGGTTCATTTGGGCCTCCTTAAGATCCGCAACAGAAGACTATTTCCCCTCTTCAAACGAAGTAGTTCGTCCAGCCTCCATATCCGTGGCATGCACCCTCTTCTCGGCCTCTTTCAATTGGTACATGGCCTCATACTTTCTTTTCTGAGCTAAAATGACGTTCGCGGCCTGAAATTGAAAAGTTAGTTACAAAATGTAGAATGACAATGGAAAACAAAGCAGCACTAAGAACTTATCCTCAGAAGACTATGGAGGCCACAGTCCTCCAGGTCATCATGGTCTTCTCCTACAAGCCTATCCAGATCTGCGGTGTCCAGGGCCCTTTTCATTCTTCGGGAGGCTTTTGCAGTGGTGTCCCATGACGACTCAGGGTTGGGTTGCCTCAATTGAGGTCGCGAACGTCCATCAGGACCAGAAGTGCCACGGCACTAAGGAGGAGCTAGATTTGCATTTACTGCAACAACAGGCGGTGGTGGTGGAGAGGTTGTATCTAGAGGGACATCGTCGGTCATCAAACCTGCCACGACCATATTGGCCCCTATATCGTCATCAAATTCAGGTGTTGGATGGGCGGCAAGACCAATTTTCTCTGTGACAGGAGTTGAGTTCGCGGACGGTGTGTCCAAATTGTTTGACGGTGCCGCGGTAGGTGCCTTAGATTTGGACATTTTCCTGAACCTGCTCTGCGCAGTATTGTTCAGAACGACTGCGTCAATGTCCATTTCTGCCAATTGTGTGGCCAGTAATTCCCTGTCAACCTCCTCACCTGAAAAAGCGACAGCAGATATTGGAAAAGGAATTTAAGAGCATAAGTGACCGCGAAATAAAAATCATGACGCAGTGTATTACCTTAGGCGCCCATAACTTGAGGAATGGACTTGTTGGGAAAAATCCCTGCTTCGAATATGGTCGTTGATGTAACAAGTGTATTGAACTTTTTACGTTCAGTAGGAACTGCCGCGGCCTCATCAACTCTTCTCTTGCTGCTTGTTCAAGTGCAAATTGTCAAGAACTACAGAAAAGACAATTTAAAGGTTAGTGGAGGTTAATGTACAAAATATGAAAAGAGGCCGTGGCTATAGTCTAAATACCCAATTTGGATGGAGACCCCCATTGCCGTGGCATTCTATACGACCTTTCCCTCTCGTTCTCCTCGGGGTGAATCTCCCAACCCTTACCGGAGATGTAAAAATACTTCCCCTTCCAGTTCTTCACACTGGTCGACCTCCCAGTGTAAAGGGTCTCGTCCCTGTCGCGAACTGAGAAGTAGTAGTCCCCTGCGAACTTCACCGCGTTCTCCTTTAGGTGGTAGAAATGTAAGAACTCCGCGAGAGTGATGTCCTTTTTGAATAGATTCTCCCAAAGGACAACCGCAACAATAATGGCTCTCTAACCATTAGGATCTAATTGGGATGGGGCCAATTTCATTATCTGAAAAAGGCGACGGATGGGGACAGGAACAGGCACCCACAACCCATAAATAAATGCATGAAGCGGGAAGCAAACTCCATCACCAGCCAGAGCTGTGTAAGGTCTTTGGTTCGCGGCAGGTGCCGAGCACATCAAATTTTCTGGAAATTCGAAGGCCTCAGCCACCTGCTCAATCCAGTCTTGGGTCATGGCGCTACGGATATCAAGTGCATCTAAGGGCCTCTCATCCCTCCCGGATGTACCAGATGGGTTATCTTCAATTTCCGCGGCATCATCCCCTGCACCAAATGGATAATTACTTGAATTATCTTCTTCTTCCATCGGCACGGATTGAAAATCCTTCCCAGACGTAGAGTCCGTAGAGTCTGAGTCTAGTATCACACAGTTGGGTCAGTCCCTTAGTTTGCAAGGCCCTATTGATCTCAGAGGGGGTATAGAAGTGAGTTCGGGAGGAGAGGTTCCAAAGTGCTTTGCCCAAAATCCTCTCAGAAACTCGTCTGGTTCAAAGCTCATATTGCTGCAGCAGTACCTGAAAAGCAGAGTCGGCAGTTAGACGCCGCAGCCAGTATGGTTTGGAAAGGACTTTAAGAAGCCGCGGGAAGATTATATATAACTAATAAATGTTCCTAAGGGATCGTCCTCTGGCCCTACTGGCCACAACCACCTTCTAAATCATACTTGGAACATACACGGCCGTGGCAACAGGCTCACAGGGATTTAGAATTCTGTGACCACGGCCATTTCTAAAATTGTTAAAGGTCAATTCAAGAGATTCTAATAGCAATTACAATTATTTATCATGGATGTGTATTTGGTTCATAAAAGTTTGAAGACTTCAAAATACAAGGGTGGGATTCAGCTTTAAAAGACCCCACCGCCGCGGCAGAATAAATGGATATGCATCAAAGTGCCGCGGAGGGGTCGAAAGCCATCGCCCAATGTATTATGAAAATAAGGACCAAAATAGTTCAAAGGGATAGATTCTTAAAATTCTATCATGCCGCATCCTATCTTTTAAACAGTTATGTAACTAACATTTAATCGATTTAAGATCAAATTCACAGATTACGAAGAGTTTGGCTATGAACAGTAAGAACAACTATATGATTTTCATGACATTTGGAAGATCAGGGGTCAAGTGCAGCAGATTATTCCACTTAAACCCTAGTTTTCTACCAAGCAATGAAGAAATTCGTGTGTTTGTGTGTTCAAAGAGGAAGTACGAGCTGCGAGTAAAGTGTTTACTAAGATTCTTGGAGAAGTTACCTGGAAATGAAGAAATCAGCGATGCTCAGCCTCCCACCACGTTGGAACCGCAACACACAATCAGGAAGGGACGCCAAAAAATGGATGAAAGATGGACACAGAGTTTCGCTCTCGATTTACTCTCAAAGTTGTGGAAACCTAATGAAGTCCATGACCAAAAACAATTTATATAAGAGAGCGCGGAAGACGAAATGTCGCTTTGAGAAATATCGCGGCACATAAAGTAATTAAGCCGCAGCCCCAATCGAATTCTCTTGGCCCTACGACTTGGGGGCTTGATAATACAAATATAGCACCCTGCCGCGACCCTTATCAATATAGGGTGCAGACCTGCTGAACTTGGTGTGCGGCCCTATAAGTACTGGGCGCGACATTCACCCTTTGTTTTAAAATAGAGGCTGCGGCCCTACCATGTACAGGGCGCGGCACCTGCGGCTCTGGCCTCGTGTATGGTACGACACTGTATGCTTGCCTTATAGGTCGCATTCCCTTTATACTACAGCAACTCTGGACTTACGTCACATTCTCAGGACACGTGAGAACTCACATACCCCTTATAAATAGAGGACTACACCTCGAAATAAGGGATCAATTCAACACGCTCGAGGCAGGTTCTACAATATAGATTCTCTCTACACAGCCTCAACCTACAACTTGGAGGCCACACATCTACATCGCAGCCACCTCTCCGGCATACCAGAATCCTCAATACTGCCATGTACTCTCCTTTATTCTCATACTTGTACGCCCCTTTAGGCACGATTATATTATACAATACGATGCATATAATGAGAACGGAGCAACATAGTGGATGTAGGCCTCTTTTAAAGGCTGAACCACTCTATATCTCGTCTTCTCTCTATTTACTTGCTTCACTTATCCATTACGTACTTTACACTTGACTTGTTGAAATGAGATTGACTAGTGGACGATTTCTCGTATCATCATAATCCATCTCTTTACATTTTGTCCCACATTGATGATGGCCGAAGTGCCCTAAAAAGGGCGCGAGACCGCTATTTTTTAGGAATTCTCCACCCCTTCCCCTTGAAGATTTCTCGGGATGGCCACAAGTGTAATTACTCTAACGACAACCCTTATCAATGCTTTTTAAATCGATCCTTTTTTAAATCCTTTATAGTAAGAAACTTATAAAATCTCACATTAAACAAACAAAATATAAATAAGATCTAAGGATTAGATCATGATTAAGTTAAGCACTAAAATAAATATCCACGTAATTAACATGATATGCAACAAGTGATACACATGTGCTCAAGTAGTGTGAAATAGATACCATATATTTAAACAAATTTGTTAGTCCTGATTTATCCAATGAATTTCAACCAAAAAATTAAATCAATCAAATATTTTCATCAAATGGTTTGAATTCACTTTTTAATCATCATTCAAATTAAATCGATCATCAAATCAATATGAATAAAAGACTTAACCACATTTCACAAAAATAACAAGCATAGAATCTTTTTCGATTTTTTGAATAAGAATCGTGCATGAGTATATATGAAATCATGTTTGTAAAAAACATTGCATATAAAGAAAATGCATGAAAAATGCACATATACATGAAATCTCACTATCCCATGAAAAAAATGATACTTAATGAAGTTTTGTCACCCACATTGACTTATTTCCCCCACAAATCAAGAATAACTTAGGAATGTAAACCTACAAGAACCTATTTATCCTAGAAAACTATCTATTTAAATAGCGATGGGTGTTGCATCCCCCTGGGTTAATAGGACACACAAACTTTACCTATTGTATATCAACTTTCTTTTGAGGTGTATCAATCTCAACCTTATTTTGAGGATCAACCAAATCAACATTCATTTGAGGTGCCTAACTAGGCAAACCTTTAGCAACTCTAGGTATCCATATTCCACCCCTCTTAGGATTATTATTCCAAGTCATTAGAATTTTAGTATGATGTCTAGTTACTAGGAGTCTTACCTCTAGCCTCACCATTGCCTTGTACTAGAAATGACATTTTTGTCACTAACGCATCAATTTAGCCTCCTAGCTCATGAATAAGAATCCTGTGGAGCATGTTTATCCTATTTCCAACGAACCTTTGGTTTCTTTTCTTCAATCACAGCCAAGATTGATTCAAGAGACCAAGTACAATAAGTCACTTTCCTTCCTTTAAACCTTCTCACATTCCTTCTCAAGTATTTCTTCACAAATTGTGCTTTTTGACAAGCTCTTTCAAATTTTTTTATTTTAAAGCAAAAAAATGCACAACATGGTTTGATTTACCATAAAAATACAACTAAATCTATTTTTTATGATCTCAAATTTTGATTCAACTTCCTAAATTTTCAAAGTAGGAGTTTGTACCTTAACCTCGTTTTGAGCATTTGAGCATTTCAACTTTCAACATTCAATTTTATTTTTCCAATCTTTTTCTCAAGCTTTGAATCATTGAAACCAATCCCATGATTATTAGGCTTGAATTTATTATTACACAATAAAATGTTACAAAGAACATTTGTTCTATCATATATTCTAATTTGTTAATCTTTAACATGATCAAGTTCAATATTCACCTTTTTATAGTCAAATTTTAAAATAGAATTTTCAAGCTCAATGTTTCCTTTTTCTTTTGTAATGATTACATTTTGTGATTTTAACGACTCACACTTCTTAGTCAAAACATCAACAACCTTTTCAAGGTCAAAACATTTTAGGATTTTTTCTTTCTCATAAAGTCCATTTTGTAAACCTTTCATTTTTGACAAAAGTTTTATACTAGACTTTTGAGTTTTAAAGACTCTCGATAGAGTTTGTCAAAAGCCTCTTGAATATCATCTACATCCTTATCACTCTCACCTTGTTATTTTTAATTGAAAGTATGTGAATTTTTACTATTACACGAAGATGAGTCACTCAAAGACTTATCTCTCATATCTTTCTCACGATTTTTCTTCACCACACTGTCTAATGACTCTCTCTCATTATTTTGCCTATATTTTTCTTCTAGCCTAACCATAAAGGATATTTCGCTTCCACACTCATCACTTGATGAACTATTTTCACTCTCGCTCTTTGAGTTACATAAGCTTGACTTATTCACCTTCTCTTTCTTCTCTTCACTCTTGTTTTTCTCGATCTTTTTCAAATGTGCAGGACACACATTTATATGATGACCAATGCCACCACAACTGAAGCGCTTGTCCTCATCCTTAGACTTTACTTTCTTGTAATCGCCCTTCTCAACAAAAGAGTTATGTTTATAAGGCTTTTTTTTTAACTTCTTTCCATTTTTAAATTTTTTTTTGTTATTTTTATAGAACTTGCTAAAACGTTTAACAAAAAATTCCATGTATAATTCAACATTCTCTTTAGGGTTTTCAATACCTTTCTCAGAAATATTTTCATTTGAATCAACAACAAATGCATAGTCCCTTTTCAGGTCTGGAATCACCACACTATCCTCTTAATCATAAATTTTAAGTGAGCTAGCAAGCTCTTCTAAACTAAAAGTGTTGGTAACCTTAAATTCATTCAAAATAGCAACCTTAGTAGTAAATCTATACGCTAAAGTTCTAAGGAGAATTTTCACAACTTTGTTTTCTAAAATCTTCTCACCTAAGTTTAAAGATGCATTCAAAACCTCCTTAAACCTAGTAAAATAGTCATCGAAAGACTCACTCATATATTCTCATGGTTTCAAATTTTATTGTGATATGTTGGAGTTTTGCACGTTTCACATTTGACGTTCCCCTGTGAGTAGCTATCAAAAGATATCCCATGTTTATTTGGCATGATTGAAATTGAGAATGTGATTGTATTCTTAAGTACTCACCAAATCAATTAAAGCATTCAAATAACTGAGTTAAAGTTTCAATTAACAAATTCGTCTTCTGTCCATCACACTCTAGGTTTCTTTACCCTCACATCTTCTTCTTCCATGGTAAGATAAATCAAACCTTATTTTATGCTTATCCACATGCATTCATGGTTGGATGTAAAATGTGCTCTCATTTTTACTTTCCAATGCTCCTAGTTTGATCCATCAAAGTACGATGGATGATTGGTGGTACTAGAATCACAAAATTGATCCACAAGAATAAAATTACAACAATTCACAAATCAAGCAGAAATATGATCAAAATGCAAATAACACACAAACAAATAAGATCTACTCAAGCATGTTAATTTTACACAATTGAGAAACAATGGTCTGCTACTAAATGAAGTTGTTTGTGATAAGCTCATGTAATCAACAACACCAAACCTTCAAGGGGTGAATAGGTTTGATTGTATCCTATGAGCAATTTTGAATTTTTCACAAACTTACTTACAATTTTCAATCTCTCAACACTTGATTTGATGAAAAAAATATTTTCAAATGACTAATTCACATAAAGATGAAATTAAGTGAATCTAGTAGTGAAACCTAAATCTAACACATTTAATCCAATTTTAAGAAAATTTACAAGATGCAAACTGGATATATATGATGTGTACGATCAATTGTGTACTAAACAATACAAAATATACATAAGCAAGCATAAGACAATGTTTTTATGGAAAAAACTCCACCTAGGGGTAAAAAGCACTGATGCACTCCAATTCTCATTGCTACTTAAAAGTTAGTTTTACAAAAGACAATAAGGTACCTCTCACACAATATCTATTGTGTAGTTACCTATAAACCTTTCAAATTTCCTTCATAGTCAACGAGAATCCACCGCAAGTTCCATACCTAAAACAAAGAATTCCATTATCTTAATTGAAGTCAAACCACACTCCAAATTCTACAATAACTCGAAATGCCTCCAATTTTAGATCACGGAGTAAAAGATCAAATAAATCCAGTAGATGTATATTGAACTAACAAAGGCTAATGGGAACATCTAATTAAATCCACTCTCAATTCTCCCAATAACACTTTGGATCAAACATAGTTCAAAATTTCAAAAGTTTTCGAAGAAAAAGTTGTGATGCCCCATTTCTGGGTGTCAATTTGAAAAACCTTGTATACTTTGATTCCATTTGAGAAAATCCTTTTTTAAAATAAAACCTTTAAATTTTTTGTGTCATAAAATTCATTTAATTTAATTAATGAAATGATCTCCAACTTATGAAGTTTATAAACCACTTGAAATAAAAGGGTTTCATGGAATACATAATAATCAAAGAAAGTCTACATCATCCTGTCTTATAGTTTACAAACCAAATTTAATATATTCAAATATAGTCCACATGCTAAAAACCATTGTTTGAGATTAAGTTACATGTTCAAAATGAATAGTAAATTGAGCTCTACTGGCACATAAATCCTTCCCTACCTCTCGCAATTTCTTTGTCTTAATCTTTCTCTGAAGTACCCAGGGGTGTGAAAAAAAGTGGGGTATAACGTGCACCTAATAGGAGAAATACTAGTAGAGTAACACGTACAAAGGAATATATGTACATATAAAGTGTATTTTAACAATTATGAAATCATCCTTCATTTGGTTGAGTGTTCTCATGCAAGCTGTATTGTAACCATGCAATGTGCGTTATAACCATGCAACCTGGGCAATAATCCCACTCACACTTAATTCTTATTTTAATACTTCTCGTATCTCGGGTGATGAGCCCACTAACACTTAATCCTTGTATTAATACTGCCCTTATCCCATTAATTTAACCATTAACACAATTTCACACCTTTCAAGTTGTTTCATAAACTTGCCTTTACATTAATGAACACCGTTCTTCCAATCATCTTTTCATTTGATTAATAGGGGTACCAATCCATGAGTGTTATATGGCTTTTCACCGACTCCCACCATTTCGGAATATACTACTAATCAGTGATTTGGGTCTAGGCAATAAGCCTCACCATATGGACCTGGGCCCTCCTTAAATTTTTCTATTACCTCGAGTGTCTTTTACTTGTTACATCTTTATAACCCTTTTACCTTTCTTTCTTTCTTTCTTATACACTTTTATGCCTTTTTCTATTTTACCTGCTGATGAGGCCAAATACCCAGAATGAGACTAGTCCTAACACGTAATTTTCCATGTTTCATACATTATCAAAATTTCGTTTATATTTTACCTTCAACTCGGTACTTCATCTTTGAAAATAACTTTATTTACCAATTCTTGTGACACTTAATCTTTGAGCCCAAAATTTCCCTTTATACACTTTAATGCATTTTTCACTATTCATACATACTTGTAAACTTGCATTTTATACACTTTTCCAAGATATGAGTTCCCACCACACAAAATCCAACACTTTTGACTCGAGTCCTTTAGTTTAGAAAACTTACTCATAAGTCGAATTTTTACATAAAATAACACTTTTTTTTACTAAAACATTACTTTTGTCTTATATCTCCCACTTTTAATTCCTATTATTGATATCTAAAAATGGATCGATTCCAAGTTTGAAATCACAGATAAATAAAAAAGAAGTAATTAAATCACACACTCAGAGGTTTTTAAAGTGGTTTAGCTAGGAATTATCCTATGTCCACTGTTAGTTGTCATTGATCCATGTTTACAATAGCTCAGTGAGTATGTAATTCAAGTTGTACCTTGAGCAAAGGGGTTGTGTTACATTTATATGGGTGCAAAACCGTAGAGATCGAACTCTTTTATATGCCAAGCATTTACATCTGTAAACAATTCAGTGCTAGTTGGCATTATGATCATTTCCAGGTGTGTATAATAAATATGACTCTTTCCATACAGTGCCAGTTGACCTCCTTCCCGGTTAACTTCCAGTATTCTTGGTGGTGGCCTTCTAGAGTTGGTCGGTGTTCATGACGACTAAGTGTTTTTGAAGCCGATTAAGTAGGCCGGTCAGCGGTACTCAATAATAAGTGTTCATTCATCATTGGTCCACGTGGAAGTATAATGTTTACATACAACAGAATACCCCAATGCTTTATGTTTAATGCCTGCATGAAAGTATGGAGTATTTAGTCAAGAAAGTTTAATCGACATAACAAGTTGGCGGCAGACCTCCCACACTTGTAAAAAATTCTGACAATTTTATTTGAGGATGGCATTTTCGTGAATATTTTAAGTTTTGACGAACCGCCAAAGGGCATATCGGTATTTCCCACTTCTGAAACTGAGACGTCTTAGGAGTGTCAATCATTTGGTCATGTAATCATTACCTTCACAATTTTCGAGGCAAGCTATAAAAGTATAAAATTTTACCCGTTATCACCTTACCGTGATCCTTTTGAACTGTAACCATTTTTTTGCCTTCAAGCTATTTTCTATGCGACCGTTTGCTACCATTTTCTTTAGTTCTTGCTTAATCCTTAAATATCTGTAAGCCACCTTTTATTCCTTTTATTTTATCTTCTATTTCTCTTTTTAATCATGGTTCGCATCATTGCTGAGGATTCTTTAGAATATTTTAGAGGAAAAAAGAAAATTCCATCTTGGGTAAACCTGGAAATTCCACAGGGGACCATTGAAGTTTCTTCTTTTCTTAAGGGTCATTGGATCCCCACTTTGTTTATAGCTAAGGGTAGTCTTACAATACCACCAAACCCTCTTTTCCTTCGTTTTCACGAACACTTTGATGTTATTTCTTCACGAATAGCCCCCAATACTTGGAGGGTTATAAATGGAGTCAATAGGTTGAACGAACTCTATGGAACTCACATCGAGATTCCAGAGTTGATGTACTGCTATAAGTGGGGTCACTATTAGTGAGGGTACTTATTATTTGAAAACTACCCAAGCCAGTAGGGATTTAATAGTAAATTTATCGGACTCCAATAAGGACTATTGGGATCATTCTTTGATTATCAAGAACAGACAATATGCTCTCCTTCCTGGAGTGGTTTATTATGGTCCCAGATGTCCCCAATTAGGATAGGGGATAGGTTGTTATCTTCTTACTTGATATTTCTCTTTTGGCTCCCCTTTTTGATGTATGATAATTTACATTACTGATGTTTTTAATGCAAAGGAGTGCAAAAATAAGTGTACCAAAGAAGGGGAAATTAACCTTGAAGAAGTTAAGTTCTTATGGGGATTTAATCAAAGAATAGGAGGATGACATCCCCGATCAGCTTCTCTGCTGCTGGAGTAGAAGAGCTACATAATATCTTTTGTTGCTCGGCCTACAGTTTCTCTGCCTTTAGATATAGTTAACCTAAAAGAAGACCCTGTGACCACTTCTTCAGTTGAGAAAGAGCTCGGGACTTCATCATAATTTGAGTCCTTAGACATTCCTTCTTCCCCACAAGATGTTATGGGTAAGATGAAGATTCCCAATTTGATGTATAAAGAGCCTTCCCTTAAGAAATATGCTAATATTGGTTCTCAGAAGAAGGTTGAGGCTGGAAAGAAGCCCCAAGAAGTTGAGAAGAGACCTCAAGTTCTTAATTATGAGGAAATAAAAAATGCTTAACCTTAATATAAGAGGTTGAGGAAAGGTCTGGTTGAGAAGCAGACTAACAAGACTGTTATTAATTAACAGGAGTTGGTTGAGAAATCCGTAGATGCCACTGTGGCATCTTCTGTAGTTGTTGTTCCTAGCCTAGCTAGGAGATTGATCAAAGATGTCACCCTTCCAAATCATAAGGTTACTGCTGCCCCAATGACTCATTTAGGACTTTTTGAGAGGGCCAGTCAAAGTTTGGCTCTGGTAAGTATCCACATTTCATGTTGGTCGAATATAACTTATGTATTTTTCTTGTATTGACATTATTCTTTTCTTACAGTTACTGGTTGATTTCAACCAAATGTTGGAGAAGGATGACTAAATAAGAGCATCTTCTTCTACTTATCTGGAGGAATCTGTTGAGTTTTTGTAGAAATCCTTGAAAGATTCTCAAGAGGCATTGGAGAAGGAAAACTGAGCATAGAAGACCAAGATTTTAGTTGTTGATGAATCTCGATAGCAGGATGTCAATGCCTTGAATGTGGCCATGTTGGCCAGTACTGAAGCTGAGAGCAAGGCAAAGGTTGTTGAAGATAAGTTGGCTTTAAATCAGACTTCTCTCTAAGCTACTGAGAAGAAGGTGGTAGGTATGGTTATTAACTTAATTGCCGAGAAGGTGAAGAGAAAGAATACCAAATAAGCTTATTTTGATTAAGGCTGGGAGAAGGCGATTTCAGTGACCTCTGCTCCGATTATCTATGTTAAGAAGAATTTTTTTAAAGATGGGTGGTCTACAACTCTGAAGGAGGTCGACACTGCTGAAGATTCAGATTTGTTCCAAAGGCATGATCCTATCTCACCTTCAAATCTGGACAAAGAAGTTGAAGATGAGGAGGGTTCATGGGAGTTTTCTTTAGAACCTGTTGAATCTTTTATCTTGGTAACCAACAAATCTACTTCCCTACCTGCTGACCAAGGGAACGCTCAGAAGGTCAATAAGGATAAGGAGAAGTTGTAAACTCCTTATGATTTTTGACCCTTGCACTTTATATTTTCTCTTTCTCTTTATTTTCCTCTACTGTAGTTCTTATAATGTTTCCCCTTATTAATGAAATACCACTTTTTCTTCAATCAACTATTTACTGTACTTTGTTTGTTGTTGATCAATTGTTGCTTTTTATATTTATCAATCACTTAATCAGTAATATAAATTTATGCTTGTTTCTTTACTCCTAGTTTAATGCCAGGATGGAACAAATTGCCTCTGCCAACTCTAATTTATTCAATCGCTTCCACGGCCTGTTTAAAGTTGGTCACTTGGACTTGACTAAGGAAGAGTTATTAGACTTGCTCGGGGCTGATGTTTCTGATCAAGCGAAGGAAGCCTACTCCTACTTTTGAATTCTCTTTGATCAGGAAGTGGCGAATAATGTTGCATATCATGAGATGATAGATCAGTTGCAACATGATCACAATGAATCAAAATCTCTTATTCACATCGAATATGAGGCTAAATACAAAGCCCTAAGTGAAGGATGAGGATTTAACTAGAAACTGCATGACATTACCTCTGCTTTGGATAGGAGAGAGATTATATTAAAACATGAGGTTAAGTTAGCCCAAGAAATTACTTCCCTGTTAGAGAAAGAGAACAATACCCTAAGGGATGAACTTTATGGTTTGAAGAAATTATTCGCTATTGGTCCCATTGAAGGTGCCTCTTTCTTGGAAACTAAGAATGCCAGATTGCTGGAGGAATTGGAGTCTTTGCAGAAGAAAAAAATACATTTTGGGCCAAACTTCCAGGGCGAGAAGGGAAATTATTGCTCGGCCGAATGTTAGAGAGGAAAGGATAAATAAGACCTTAGCCGATCAATCTACCAAGCTGAAGTCCAAAAGTAACGCTATCACCGATCTAACACTCCAACTGAATGCCAAAGATTCTCCCCTTGCCGATTAGGCTACTCAGTTAAAAATAAAAGGTGATGTCCTCAGAAAACTTCAACATCAAGTGGATAGATTAACTTTACAGTTTTATAAACAACCATGGGAAGTGTGGATGGAAGGTTGCAATAAAGCTTTGTCCCATATAAATGATCACTTAGCTCAAATCCAACGCTAGGGTTACAAGTGGGGATGGACCAGCTTGCCAATTTTGCTGAAGTATGATAAGAACAGTGAACTGTGGCATTGAAATGATCCTGGTTTCCTGAATTGTGAGAAGCCTCCATTCAAACTAGACTTGAATTGTATTCCTCCGAACTCCATTCCCCAAAGTCTGATATTCAAATATCTGGGGGATTATGAGCTTCATGGAGAACTTGAGATAGTTCTTTCGCCACATCTGATTAACCAGTCGAGAAGTATTAATAGGTAGATGTTGAGGGATTTTAACTTCATAAATTCTCCCTATACTTTGGACGACCCTCCAACTGGCGCGGATAAGGCCCAAGGAAAACGTCCTTCCGAATAACTGTTGTTCTTCTATTTTATTTGTATTGTGCTGAGAATTAATGAAATGAAGATTTTTTCTTGATTTTTACTTGTCATTGTTGTTTTTCCTTTTCGATTGACTAGGTAATCTTTCAGGATTAGTTAGTCGGCTCATAAGTTGAATTTTCTTCCTTTGCTATTCAAGCTCATGGTTGCTATTAATCTTATCACCAAGTAGGTAACTTGTGTATAGGATAGCTAATTAAATTAGAGACTAATGAACCTGCTCAAATGTGAAGCGTGGTAATGTAAAGCTATAAATTCTACTAATGTTGTTTAAAACTGCCATGAGTTTTATTAACACTAGTTATCAGCGGTGACCAAATGTGTTGGATTATAAAGCCATAGATTCTAGTAATGTTATTTTTTGATAAAACTGCAATGAGTATTTTTAACATTAGTTATCAGCGGCGACCAAGTGTATCAGGAGTGTATGTATGTCTTCATATTATTTAGGAATGTATACATGTGTTCCTGTATTTAACCTGGTCAAGTAAAACTTCTTATTTTTTTAGACACAAAGTTTTACGAGCTTCTCGTTCTTGAATTGTCGAAGATAAAGTCATACATGAATCACTTTTCTAGAGTTGGAAAAGTTTGAAAAGATGAAGTATGAACTTTTTTGAAGTTGGAAAAGTTTGAAAAGTTGAAGTATAAACTTTTTCGAAGTTCTAAAAGTTTGAAAAGTTGAACTTTTGATAATTTCATTGGCAGTTGCAATGGCATACTTCGAAAAGCAAAAGATAAAATATGATGCACATTTTAATCAAACTGAATTTCATTGATAGACTGAGTTGAATCTGAATACATGTATATATAAAAGAACAAAGATCACTGATAATATTTGCGAAGATGGTCAGCATTCCAAGGATTCTTAAACTCTCCCCCTCTAAAGTTTCTAGTTGATAAGTCCTTGGTCGGATTTCGCTCGAGATACGATAAGGACCATGACATTTGGGCTCCTATTTATTGTTCTTTCGAATCACCTTTTTGAGAACCAGGTCTCCTTGCTTAAGGTTGGTCGACTTGACCCTCCTATTGTAAAAGCTTACATCCCATTGTTGGTAAGCAACCATCCGAATAACAACATCCTCTCTGACTTCTTCCACCATATCTAGATATAGTCTTCTTATTAAATCTCTTTTGGACGAATCAGATTTGAGCACTCTGTGAGTCGGTAGACCTATCTCCACTAATACCACTGCTTCGGTGCCAAAAGAAAGCATGTGAGGTGTCTCCCCTATTACCGTTCTCGCCGTAGTCCTGTAAGCCCAAAGAATATAATGGATCTCATTAATCTAGCTTCCTTTAGCGTCATCCAATATTTTCTTTATGCCATCCAGTAGAGTTTTTTTAGTGATTTTTATCTGATAGTTACATTGAGGGTGACCAGGAGCTAACTGAAGTTTTTGAATTCTCGAGCTCAAATAATATTTTTCAAATTCATCATTGTCGAGATGTGTAGCATGGTCAGTGATGAAGGCATAGGGAATTCCATAACGACGTATGATTTGCTTCCAGATAAATTGAAACACCTTTTCGTATGGCATATCTACTAAGGGCTCAGCCTCTACCCATTTTGTAAAGTAATCCACTATGACGACCAAGTATTTGATCCTTCCTTTCATGGTCGGTAGTGGTTCGACCATGTCAATCCCCCAAATAGAAAATGGCCTAGGTGAGATAATTAGAGTCAGAGAAGCACCCTATTTTCTATGAACAGCATCAAATCTCTGGCATTTGTCACATTTATTGGCAAATGAAATACAATCGTCTTTTATTATCTGTCAGTAATAATCCTGCATAGCTATGCATTGTACTAAATATCTTACATCCAAATGAGCACCACAAGAACCCTGATGCACTTTTTTAATCAAGCCTTCAACTTACATTGGGTGGACACATCGAAGTAAAGATATTGTATACCCCTTTTTTGTATAGAACGCCGTTCTCCAGAGTGTAACAGGCTGCTTTATATCTCAACTTCCTGGCTTCTTTTTAGTCGGTGGGTAGTGCTCCTATCTCAATATAGTTTCTTATGGGATCCTTCAATGAGGGACCAAATTTGACTATCATGTTGACTATATTCACATCAATGCTCCTTCCAGTAAGGCTTTTTATTGGTATTGTTCGACGAAGATCCATTGGAGTGGATGATTTCAACCAAGCAAGTGCATATGCTCTGGCATTGTCCAGTCTTGAGATTCTCACAATTCTGACTGTAGTGAATGTATAAATGATTTCCATGGTTTTCTTCCAGTACCTTGTCATTACTTCTCCTTTGACCCCATAAATTTGAAGCAACTGATGAGCAATGAGTTAAGAATTGTTGTGTGCGACCACCTGTTCGATGCCTAATGAAGATGCTAACTCCAGTCTAGTGATTATGGTGCCGAACAATTGGATAAGAGCCAAACTAATAGTTGATTCTGAGATGGACAAATACAAATACAAATACAATTTCTCTGTCATAAGTTGTCGAGAGAGTAACGGTGGAAACCCCAAGTACTTTTTCAGTTCAGCAAAAGATATTTTTCATTCGTTATTCCATTCAAAAGTTTTTCTAAGTACTTAAAAAATAGAAAGAACTTGTATGTTCCTCTTGAAATGAAACGGTTTAAGGCTGCTACCGTTCCTGTCAGCTTTTGCACTTTTTTATTGATGGTTGGGGACTGCATTTCCTGTAAAACTTTGATCTTGTTGGGATTAGCCTCTATCCCCCTTTGATTAATAATATATCCCCAAAAAAATCCCTTCCTGTACTCTAAAAGTACATTTAGTCGGGTTGAGATTCATTTGATGCTTCTCAAGTTGATCAAATGTTTGGGTCAAGTCGGTAATATGGATGGCAACAAATTTTCTCTTAGTGAGCATGTCATCCACATAAACTTCCATATTTTTCCAAATTTTCTCTTCAAAGACTTAACCTCTGATACGTTGCTCGTGGATTTTTCAGCCCAAAGGGTATAATGTTGTAGCAATGTGTTCCTCAGTCACGCTTCATTTTTATTTAATTGTAACCCGAGTATGCATCCATAAAGCTAAGAAACTCATGTCTTGCGATTGCCTCTACAAATTTATCAATCCTTGGCAGAGGGAAACGATCTTTTGGGCATGATTTGTTGAGGTCAGTAAAGTTGATGCACATGCGCCATTTATTTATGACACCCCGCCTAATTAAATATCGGGTGATCAATCCTTTATTAAATTAAATCAAAGTGTCCAGTTGGTTCATTCTTAGCATTACTGTCGAAAAATAATTTTTTTCTTTATGAACCACCAAATAAATATTTAAGCTAAGTGTCAAAACATTTGATTTTATGAATTAACACCTATTGTTATGATTTAATATGAAACCATTTTCATGCACACAATTGATAATATTAAACCAAACCATCCAAATGAAATATCCAAGCTAGATTAATCAAATCCGAATAATAAATCCCAATCGCAGGATAAGGAACTAAAAAAAACAATCCAACAATAGCTAAATCCTGAAATGATAAAGAATACAAGTCTCTCTCTGAACTAAATGAGATATGGAAACGGGCGACACATGCCCTGTTTGAGAATAACTAAATAGAAGATTGGAAAGACAAGAATGGAGTCGTCTACTGCAAGGACCTGCAACTTCCACGATAGCTGCATCACGTCAATGGTCCAAAGATCTAGGCCCGACGCCCCTGTGTCTGAGAACCTATATATATATATATATATATATATATATATATATATATATATATATATATATATATATATATATATACAAAAGGAAGAAAAGATAGCAGGAAATGGGTCAGAGCCCGAGTGTAAAACAACTTTAAAAATAGTTTAGCAAGTATTTAAAATGCTTACTAGTTGATATTACATACATGTTAGTACCTCGACCCTCACTTGAGAATTCTCACATCTCAACTAGTGTGCACGCCTAACATACTACCGAATTAACCTAGTTAAATCTAACCCAATTAACTAGTCCAACCGAATTTTCATTCACGAAACCTAATCCAAGTGATCGCATAACCATAGATTATATCCGATGACCCTTTTTATTAGGAATTTTCCAAGACATTTATATTCATCTCAATTTAGACTTAAGTTCTCAACCATTTAACTCCTTTAATGTTAAATACTCAATACTTATCTACTTATAAGCAGATTAGATTAATCACAGGTACATATATTTATCACCCATAATATATATACTAGTAGGGAACCCCCCCCCCCCCCATAAGTCTATGGTGATGGCATACTTTGATATCAAGTCCCCGTATCACTCGTACAAAATGGAAATACAAGTCCAGAATGACTCTCGAACTGTATTAACACAAAACATACATAATGGAGGCGAAGCATAGTTCTAAGTCACTAAGAGGTCAGCACATACCCTCACGTCTCTTAGGACTGTCTGACTATCATTCTTGAATAGCCTGTACCAAGGATTCTATGCTCTAAGGTACAAGTCAATATCCCCCATAAAGGTCCAATCGAGATAAGACTGTCCCGATACGGAACCTCCGTGATAGTAATAGCGCGGGTATGATTACACAAAAATATACAATATTATATACATACATGCACCCATATATATATACATATATATATACATATATATATACATATATATATATATATATATATATATACACATATATATATATATGTATATATATATATATACATATATATATACATATATATGTATATATATATATATATACATATATACATATATATATATATATATATATATATGTATATATATATATATATATATATATATATATATATATATATGTATATATATATATATATTCTAATTAATCATCTAGGTACGCCCACGACCCATCACATATTTGAACCATACGTGGCATATAACGCCCGAGTTCTACGTATAATTTAAGTCATTCTTTTTATTTTTCTCAATTACCGCAAATCCTTAAGTACTTCCCGACTCTCTAAGTGTATCCTCTTAATAAATATAAAATCAGTAGATGTACCCTCACTACCCTATTGGTCCATGTCATTCTTAATTTTCACAAGACTTAATTTAACGTACGCACGATTTCCCACTCAATTTATACACCCGAAATCCCACGATCAAATCTCATATAAAGTCGTATTATTCGGAATGCACTTATACCCTACTGGTCCTTCTCAAGTCCCATTATGATATATAAATTATGTACAAAGGTTCTTACACATAGAGATTGGATTAACATCTAAAAGGAGAAAATTTTCCCATTTCCAGGAGGAGTCGATCGATCGATGAAAGGGGGTCGATCGATCAATCCAGTCGATCGATCAATCGAGAAGTTATTGCCCAGATTCTGTAATTATTTATCTACGGGTTTCCATAACACAAATTCTCAAAACCTCTAATAATACGTCCTAAACTCCCAATTAATTAAACTAATAGTCACAGTATCCTAAAAACATGATTTCTAACGTAAAACATATACGAATTCACCAAGGGCTATTAATAAAAGGGTTAATTCAAATTAATACATCAAGAACCCTATTTTAATTAGCATGGCAATATTTTCTAATTCTTCTAGAATTTAACCTCTATTGAACATCAATTTCATAGTTAATCATCTACATATAACCATAGGGTTGTCCAAACATGATTTCTATTCATAATTTCATTATGAATCTCTCAATTATCACTTATCTTTCATAAAAAATAAATTTATCATCTCCTAAACTATCATGGATGTGTTATCAACTAAAGAACAACAAGTTAGATACTTTCCTGGAAATCAAAGGTCTGGTCCGACGGATTTGAGTGGAATAGGAATGTTTCCCTTCTCCCGATCTATGCGTTAGTGGTGGAATTGATGAGAGTGGTGTAGGGTTGGTGGCTCTCCTCCTTGGAAGCCTTCTCTCTTATCTCTTCCTTAGCCTCTCCGCAACTCCAATGTTTCTAACCCTCGAGGACTCTAACTCTCATCAGATATAACACTCCAATTTTCGTCCATAATTAAGGCCTAAAATGGGTTATTACCAAAATGCCCTCCCGGGTTACCGGCTAGGTCTAAAAACGTCCCGAGACCCAAACTAAACTCCCTGAGTACACTTTTTTAACTATCTTGACCCTTTCGAACACGTTGGTGCACTAGAAATGACCATACGGGTGATTTATAATTTCTTTGCTTATTATTTTATTAATTTAGTCCCGACACGACCCATGCGCGTCCCGACTTAATTTCTATAACTGTCATATTATTCACTCGCAACAATTTTAATAAATTTAATCTCATATATTGTTGTACTCATCTATTAATATTCAACATAATTCTAACCAATAATTACTAACTCTCATCATGCTAGAACATATTTATTTTAAAATCCGGATAAATATTATATTAATATATGCCAATTTAATTTAATTAATCCTATACTTAAATGCCATAATAAAAACGGAGTCTAACATACTTCCCCCCTAATAAGGCATACTTGGTAAAAACAATTTCGGATACTTTTCACGCATATCTGCCTCGCGCTCTCAAGTGGACTCCTCTGCATTATGATGCTCCCACTGGACCCGTACAAGTGGGACTACCTTCGAACTTAATATCCTCTCACTGTGGTCTAGGATAGTCACTGGTCTCTTCTCATAAGAACTATCGGTCTGCAAATCAATCTCATTAAAGAAATATGCAAATCATCCTAAAGATACCGCCTCAACGATAAAATGTGGAACACATCATGAATACGATGCAAGTGCTCCGGCAACCCATGTCTCTATGCCACTGGTCCAATGCTATCGATAATGGGAAATGGTCCTACGTACCTCAGAGCCAATTTCCCTTTCTTTCCAAACCTCATTACTCCCTTCACAGGAGACACTCGTAGTAGTACTTGATCTCCCATGCTAAACTCCCTGAAAGACTGCTTTAAATTAGCGTAGCTTTTTTGCCTGTCCTGGGCTACCCGAATGCGACTCCTGATCAACTCAATCCAGACTGTTGTCTCCTGAATCACCTCTGGCCTAAGTATCTTATTGTCCCCCACCTCTAGCCAACAAGTGGGAGAATGACAAGGACTTCCATACAACGCCTCGAAAGGGGCCATGCCAATCGTAAACTAATAGGAGTTATTATAAGTGAAATCTACTAGAGGAAGGTACTGCTCCGATCCTCCTCTAAAGTCAAGGACACACATGCGTATCTTATCCTCCAGCATCTGATTAATACACTCAGTGTGTCCATCTATCTGGGGGTGATATGTCGTACTCAACTGTAGCTCGGTGCCCAAGGCCTCCTGAAAGCTCTCTTAGAAGCATTGCACAAAAATCTTATCCCTGTCAGACACGATAACCAGGGGCACCCCATGCAACCTCGCTATCTCAGTAATGAATAACTAGACATACTATCCCGTAGTGTGGTTTTTCCGTACCGATAGAAAATGTGCTACCTTGGTCAAACGATCCACCACAACCCATATAGAATCGTAACTCCACGGTGATGTAGGCAACCCAATGATGAAATCCATGAAAATGCTATCCCATTTCCACGTAGGTATCTCCAGCGGCTGAAGTAATCTTGATGGTCCACCTTTAACAACTGGCAAGTGGCACACTTGTACACGAACTCTGTAATATCCTTCTTTATCCCATGCCACTAGCACTGCTGCCTCAAATCTTGGTACATTTTTCCCCCTTTGGGGTGTACCACAAATATGGACCCGTACGACTGCATAATCACTGCATGACGTAACTCTTCTCCCTCCGGGACCATCAATCTCCCATTAAACTGCAAACCCCCATCAAAACTTACTGAATAGGATTCAACACCCTCATCTAGGAGCTATACAATCTGATCCTGACAAAATGTATCACTTGCTTGTGCCTGGATCACCCTCGTAACAATCTCTGGTGTAACCGTCATAATGGATACAAAGGATTGGGCCACTGTGGCCTGGTGTCCCAACTCCTTCCACTTTGCCTTCCACACTTCTGCCACCTCACCTACCGGCCTATGGCTTAATGCATCAGCAACCAAGTTAGCTTTCCCCGGATGGTATTGTATCTCGAACTGATATTATTTCACAAACTCAAACCACATGCGTTGATGCATGTTCAACTCCCGCTGAGTGAACAAGTATTGCATTGACTTATGGTCCGTGAACAGGCAAAATTTCTCCCCCAACAAGTAGTGTCTCCAAATCTGCAAGGCAAACACAACTACTGCTAGCTCCAAGTAGTGGGTGGGGTGATTCCTCTCGTGATGCTTAAGTTTACGGGAGGCATAAGCTATAGACTGCTCCTCCTGCTAAATTACTCCACCGAGTCCCTGTATATAGGTGTCAGTATACACAAAGAACTCCATTCCTGGCCTGGGTAAAGAAAGAACTGGTGCCGAAGTCAACTTATCCTTTAGCTCATCAAAAGCTAACTGACAAATGTCATCCCAAATGAATGGTACCCCCTTGCATGTCAAATTCGTCAATGGTACCGCAATCTTCAAGAACCCTCCAATAAATCACTTGTAATACCCGACTAACCCCAAGAAGCTACGCACCTTAGTTGGTGTCGTGGGATGTCCCCACTCCCTTACCGTCGACACTTTGCTCGGGTCCACTGATATCCCCAATTGTGACACAACGTGACCCAAAAAATGCACCTCCCATAACCGAAATCCTCACTTCTCATACTTGGCATACAACTGATGCTCTCGTAGAGTCTGAAGAACCCGTCTCAAGTGCTCAGCATGATCCTCCTCAGTCTGTGAATAAATCACAATGTCATCTATGAAGATAATGACAAACTGATCCAAGAGCTCTCTGAACACCAGGTTCATCAAGTCCATGAATACGGCTGGAGCATTTGTCAGTCCAAACGGCATCACCCTAAACTCATAGGACCTATACCTAGTCAAGAATGTAGTCTTTGACACATCCTGCTCCCTAATTCGTAGCTGATGGTATCCCGATCTCAAATCTATCTTTGAAAAGAAGGCAACTCCCTTCAACTAGTCGAACAAGTCATCGATTCGGGGCAACGAATACTTATTCTTTATCGTGACCTTGTTTAACTCTCGGTAGTCCATGCACAACCTCAATGAACCTTCTATCTTTTTCACAAACAACACTTGAGCACCCCAAGGCGAGGTGCTCCTATGAATGAATCCCTGACCCAATTGCAGCTCAATCTGATCCTGTAACTCTCTCATCTCAACTGGAACCATATGATATGGTACACGGGCTATCGGCCAAGTTCCCAGTATCAAGTCTATAACGAAATCTATCTCTCGACTGGGAGATAGTCCCGGTATCTCCTGGAACACATCAGAAAACTCACAAACAATCAAAATCGAGTCCAGGGAAATCATTATCTCCTTAGAGGTCTCCTCCTCCATGTAATATAAATGGGTGGACGATCCCCCCTCAGGGAGAGGCATCGCCACCAGGAACATCTCCTGACCCAGTATGGCAAAGATAATACTCCTACTGAAACAATTTATCATGGCTCTATACGCAGCAAGCCAATCCATGCCAATAATGGCGTCATGCTCATGCATATCTAAAATTAGCATCTCTACAGGTAAAATCAATCTATCAATCTTTATACCTACTCCCCAACATATAAAGAAAATTAAAGACCCATTTCCCAGTGGTGAGCCTACACATGTCACTGTACTCTCTGCCATGTCTAATAACCCCATGGCCCGTGCAAATCTAGTGGATATAAAATAGTGCGACGCCCTAGTATCAAATAAAACATGCCCCATAGTGCTATGGATAAGGAAAATTACCCTCAATTGCGGGTGGTTCCTGTGGTGCTACTGGCGGGTGGACATTATAAATATGTTCATACTACAACTGCCCCTGCTGAACGGGGACTGCTAGGATGGCTGGTAAAGCTGGCATCGGAGGTGGTGCTAGGAGGGCGGCTGGGAAGAGCGATCTCTGCGGCTCTTGACGGGCACCCTGCTGCTGTGGGGCCCTATCCCCCTCTGGTCAATCTGGCTCCTAAGGCCATTCTTGTTGCAACCAAAACACCTGCCCCTGAAGTTTCCTCCCCTTTATCCCTACTGACCTCGGCCCTAATGGTCGTTATCACCCTTCCATTTAGTCTTGTCAATGAATGAGATTTTATCCGAATCCGATCTAGTTAAACGGATATGGATCATGCCTAAAATCTGATTACCCGATTATCCGTTTATTAAATGGAGCGAATTTGGATTCATATACTCCGATCCGTTGATAATCTGATCCGATTAATATTTTTAATATACATATATATATATATATACATATAAAATTATATGTAATATATTTTTAATTAATATATATTGTATTTAATAATATCTTAAATATATATTTTAAATAATTATTGTAATTGTTCTTTATTTCATTATCGATTTTTTTGAACATTTGCAAAATAAATTAATGAAATAAGAGTTGAAAATAAAATGTTGCAATTCAAGTTTAACATAAATGGATAATCAGATAAACAGATCGGATCCGAATCCATTTAATATAAATGGATATGTATTTGGATTTGCCTGATCCGATCCGATTAATAAACGGATCGGATCCAAATTCGTTTAACATAAACGGATATGGATTTGGATTTGGATTTGCCTGATTCGGTCCAAACTCGATCTGTTTACAAGCCTACCTCTATTAGCCCTGCTGGACCTGCTGATAACGCTAGTGGCCCTGATGGCCCTACTACTAGCTCGACTGGTAACGATGTCAGCCCTGCTGACTAGACGGCTAAACCCCCAATATCCTTGCCTAGAATCACCGGATCGAAATCGCTTGGCAGGGTCCCCCTGATGGGAGCTCTGCTCACTATGACGGACCTGTTCCTGAGTTGGTGGTGCCCTACCGACACTACTACCTCTTATCCAGCCGTGCTGGCTGGACTCCCCTGCTCGCTTGCTTCCCTGCTGATAGAAGCGGTGATCCTGGCAGTGCAACAGAGTAGCGTTGAGTAAATCAGTGTAAGTACCCAATGACAGATTACCTATGAGGTGCTCACGAATCCTCCTGGTCAATCCATCCATAAACATAAAGATTTTCTTCTCCTCGGTAGGTGCCTCATCCGACACTATAGTGAGAAGTCTCATGAACTCCTCCTCATACTCTATAACCATCATACTTTCCTTCTTAAGATTCAGCAATCTCCACCTCATCTCAGTCTACATGGTGGAGGGAAAGTATTTACAGTCGAACCGCACCTAAAAAGTCTAAATCGACATACTGTCTCTCTCCTCTAAGGCGGTAGTGGACTACCACCACTGTAAGGAGGCTCCTACTAGCTTAAAGGAATCTAGTAACTATCTCTGAATGTTTGAGCACTCATACATGCATAAATGCCTCTGGATGTCCTTCTTCCATTGGATAGCGATGACAATGTTGGAACTGAACAAGAACTCTAGAGGATGTGCCTTCTAAAAGGCATCCCTAACCCTCTCCCATGTCGTGGGAAGCTGAGCTGGCACTGGCGCTACTGCCTGAACCTGGGGTGGGGCCTGTTGCACCACCGCTAATGCTGCATTCACCTCCTGAGAAACAATAGCAGTGACTTCAGTTGCGTTCATCATTCCCTGTGCCTGAGCTGCTAGCTGCTCGGGTTGGGCATTTCTGTCTCGAGTTGCTCGTCTCAGAGGCATTTGAAATGAGAAGGAATTTTATTGGTCCGCAGTTATTATTAAATCTCAAATTGCTGAAGACGTAATCTTATAACAAGAATAAAATAGTCCTAAAAATAGGGCTCTTTATCAAAGACGCTAAGCTGGAAGCATAATAAGACGTACAGATCCTAAAGGACGCTAGAACCGAATGCTCTGATACCACCTGTGACACCCCGCCTAATTAAATACGATGTGATTAGTCCTTTGTTAAATTAAATCAAAGTGTCCGGTTTGTTCATTCTTAACAACACTGTCGAAAAATAATTTTTTTCTTTATTAACCACTTCTTTAATCAAGCCTTCGACTTCCATTGGGTGGACACATCGAAGTAAAGATTTTTTATACCCCCTTTTGAATAGAATGCCGTTCTCTAGAGTGTAACAAGTTGCTTTATATCTCAACTTCCTCGCTTCTTTTTAGTCGGCGGGCAATGCTTCTGTCTCAATATAGTTTTTGATGGGATCCATCCATGAGGGACCAAATTTCACTATCATGTTGGCTATCTCCACATCAATGCTCCTGCCAGTGAGGCTTTCTACTAGTATTGTTCGATGAAGATCCATTGGAGTGAATGATTCCAACCAATCTAGTGCATATGATTAGGCACTTTCCAGTCTTGAGATTCTCACTATTCTGACTGCAGTGAATGAATAAATGATTTCCATAGTTGTCCTCCAGTACCTTGTCATTACTTCTCCTTTGACCTCAGAAATTTGAAGCAACTGATGATCAATGAGTTGAGAATTGCTGTACGCGACCACCTGTTCGGCGCCTAATGAAGATTCTAACTCCAATCCAGTGATTAAGGTACCGAACAGGTGGATAAGCATCGAACTAATAGTTGATTCTGAGATGGACAAATACAAATACAATTTCTCTCTCATAAGTGGTCGAGAGAGTAACGGTGGAAACCCCAAGTACTTATTCAGTTCAATAAAAGAAATTTTTCATTAGTTATTTCATTAAAAAGTTTTTCTAAGTACTTAAAAAATGGAAGGCACTTGTCTGTTGGTCTTGAAATGAAACGGTTTCAGGCTGCTACCCTTCCTATCAGCTTTTGTACTTTTTTCTTGATGGTGGGGGCTGCATTTCCATCAAAACTTTGATCTTGTCTGGATTATCCTCTATCCCCCTTTGATTAATAATATATCCCCCAAAAAATCCCTTCATGTACTCTAAAAGTACATTTAGTCGGGTTGAGCTTCATTTAATACTTCTTAAGTTGATCAAATGTTTGGGTTAAGTCGGCAATATGGTTGGAAGCAAATTTTCTCTTGGTGAGCATGTCATCCACATAAACTTCCATATTTTTCCAAATCTTCTCTTCAAATACTTTAACCTCTGGTACGTTGCTCCTGGATTTTTCAGCCCAAAGGGAATAACGTTGTAGCAATATGTTCCTCAGCTAGTAACAAAGGATGTGCTCTCCTTATCCCGAGACTTCATTTTATTTAATTGTAACCCAAGTATGCATCCATAAAGACAAGAAACTCAAGTCTTGTGATTTCATTTACAAATTGATCAATCCTTAGCAGAGGGAAACGATCTTTTGGGCATGCTTTGTTGAGGTTAGTAAAGTCGATGCACATGCGCCATTTATTTTTGACACCGTGCCTAATTAAATACCGGGTGGTCAGTCCTTTATTAAATTAAATCAAAGTGTACGATTGGTTCATTCTTAGCATCATTGTTGAAAAATAATTTTTTTCTTTATTGACCACCAAATAAATAATTAAGCTAAGTGTCAAAACATTTGATTTTATGAATTAAGACCTATTGTTATGATTTAATATGAAACCATTTTCATGCACACAATTGATAATATTAAACCAAACCATCCAAATGAAATATTCAAGCAAGATTAATCAATCCAAAGAATAAATCCCAATCGCAGGATAATTAAATAAAAAAAAATAATCCCAACAATAGCTAAATCCTGAAATGATAAAAAGTATAAGTCTCTCTCTGAAATAAATAAGATATGGAAACAGACGACACATGCCCTGTATGAGAATAACTAATTAGAAGACTGGAAAGATAAGAATGGAGTCATCTACTGCAAGTACCTGCAACTTCCACGATAGCTGTAGCACGCCAATGGTCCAAAGATCTAGGCCTAACGCCCCTGTGGCTAAGCACATGTAATATATATATATATATATATATATGATATACCCATATATACTCTCGGCCAGGTCGAGGGCATCCTCCACCCTGACGAGGCCAATATGATCACTTAGTCAATATCAGACGACCCTTCAAGGGGTCGACCCCTCATAATGACTCAGACGACCCTTCAAGGGGCCGACCCCTCATTATGACTCAGACGACCCTTCAAGGGGATGACCCCTCATCAGGCCCAGACGACCCTTCAAGAGGCCGACCCCTCATCAAGCCCAGACGACCCTTCAAGGGGCCGACCCCTCATCATGGCTCAGACGACCCTATGAGGGTACGACATTACGAGGCCCAGACTAGGCCTGGCTCGCTGCCAATAGGAACTTTGCCCTCGGCCTCGCATCATAGGCCGAGGGTGATATCATCACAGTGCATGATTTGGGAGACGTGTGGAACAGTGCGTGTGGGACTCATATGGCTTGTGGAAGACCGTTATAATAATATCGACCCCTTACGTGAGGGAATATTATCTCATCATTAATCACAGGTGGCATCTCTAGGTGTCAGCAGGGGATTGGCTAGATCATAACTCACATGCACCATGCATGTTTAGGGTTACACTACTCCCCCCAAGACCTATATATACCTGCCACCTACAACCCTGCAAAAGGATCGATAATTGTAACCCTAGCTAAAACTCTGCTTGTACACAGTAGAGCGAGAGAGAGTGAGCTTATGTGCATTGTATCCAAGGCCATTAGTGCCCATACTTAGTGGATCACACACTCATAGTGGATGTAGCCCTAATTGGTTGAACCACTATACATCATTGTCTTATTCCTCTTGTACTCATCCCCTTCTATACACTTACACACATACATCTCTATGGCTGCTATTGTTATTACTGTTTGAGCTCTCCACCTCTTATCTGGTGGTGCTGAATCTTAGCATCATCAGTTTGGCACCGTCTATGGTAATGAGAAGACATCTCTTCCTTTATACAACTTGACCTCACCGGGCACTCTGGTGGTGAACCAGATCTCCCCCTTTATGGAGTTGTTTCACCATTGAAAGAGACCCATTAAGGCTTTCAAGATCATCAGTCTTTTAATCATTCAGCTCTTTTATAACTCAAACACATGGCACCTGAGATGCCACCACCACCTCTTCCTCCACCAGACAGTGGAGTAGGACCCATTTCCAATCAACCACCACCTCAGTCTGAGATGGTTGATGTGGCGGCCGCCTTGAAGTCTCTGTAAGCAAGCCAACGGATTATGTAGGAGCAATTCACAGCTCTTAGCCAAAACAAACTAAGACCTCCAGGAGTCTCACCGGAGATGATTATTCCGATAGCGGTTCCAGGGCATCATGAGGCCAGGGGACCACCCCAGGCACCACATAAAGACTTGTCGCTTCCTCAGCGACGGAGGGATGTTGATGAACCCCGGTGTCTATGACTAAGGAGGCAAGGAAAACCTTGCCCAGAAGACAAGTATGATGATCTGGAGGGGGAGGGCCCCCATAGAGTGATGGGAGCCATATGAGGTCTCCAACAATACTGTTCGACCTCTCCAGGAGAGCAGAGGGAAGTGTGGAAGGCAAAATCCTGACGATCGCCCGAGGGGCTCCGCTTTCGATCATCTGAGCAGAGGGTCGACATTTGAGAGGCTAGGCCCAGTAAATGACTTGCGAGAAAAATTATCCCGGTTGAGAAGTGTTGCGAGGTCCAGAAGGGAGGCAGCAGATGGCCGACCCCATGAGGGACGACCCCACGAATGGGATGACAGTTAGGGAGAAGTAAACAGTTGACACAAACCTGCCGCAATGGAACCCTCCATTCACCTCAGAGAGGTGGCAGGGGATAACATCGGCCAAGTTGACCCTACGAGGCCCTGGAATGACTCGATTCAAAGGTTGGAAGATAAGATTGGTGATATTCTGAAAAGCCGGGACCCTCTTCAGAGAGGATACTCCATAGGCTCATCCTTTGTGGCGAAGATAGTCAACTTCCCCATGCCATCCAAGTTTAAGCCATCAGTGGTCACCCCACGGTATGATGGGAGTACCAACCATGTCCATCATATTAAGATGTACCAATCAGCGGTAGACATATACTCTATCTCAGACGAGATGAGGTGTCGTGCCTTCTCTGGCACTCTGACTAGGGCTGAACATGTCTGGTATATGTCTCTCCCTAAGAACTCCATTGAAAACTTTAAGTAATTAGCAGGGTTTATCCATAACTTTTGCTTTGGAGTGAGGACACAGAAGAAGACTACACACCTTCTCTATGTTAAGCAGGGTAAGAATAAGAGCCTAAGAGACTACATAGCCAGATTCAACAAAGAAAAGTTAGAGGTCAAAGACTATGAGGAAAGTATTGCAATGACAACCCTCATTGGAGGACTCCAGAAGGGAAAGATATTATGAAAGCTTAAGGAAGACCCCCCGAGGACAATGGCTGAATTGCTGTCAACAGCAAGAAAGGTGATGAACGCTGAAGAGGCGATGGTCGTAAAATATAAAGATGAAAAAGGAGGTACTAGTGGGGGTAAGTACCAGAAAAGGAACAAAAAGGGGAAGAAGAGGCTGGAAGATGACAAATTTGCCGACTATACCCCTCTGGCGGTTAGTTACGAGCACATTCTGAATGAGATAAAGAGTGACCGATCATTGAAGTGGCCTGAGAAGTTGAGGGTAGCCCCTCATAAGAGGAACAAAAACCTGTGGTGTGAGTTTCACCAAGACCATGGCCATGTGATCGACAAATATTTTTCTCTGAAAGATGAAATCAAAAAAATGCTAAAAGAAGGAAAGGTTAGGAAGTACGTTGACAAAGGAGCCTTCAAGGGGGTAGAGGGGACGACCCCAAAAAGAAGAGAGGTGATGCATGCTGAGAAGATCCTCCAAACAGAAAAGATGACCCTTCAGATGATGAGGACGACCCTGAACTCCCACCGAGAAATGACCATGGCCCTGTCAAGAGACTCAATATGATCTCACTCAGTGTTGGAATGATCTCCGGGGAGACTAGCAGGAGGAGGGTCAGAGGTCGCAGACAGAAAGGCCCATGTGGCTGAAGCCAAGGCCATGACAAAAACTGTGCATTCAACCTCTATAAAAGCAAAGTCAGATAAGAGGAAGAAGGTTGATATGGATACTCTGATAGTGGAATTCTCAAGGATGGACTTCAAAGGCCTCTTAGCCCCGAATGATGACCCTCTAGTCATCACTACCAGGATGCACGGATGTGAGGTGCCGAGGATCTTGGTAGATGGGGGTAGTTCTGCAGATGTGATTTTTTGGTCATGCTTAAAAGCCTTAGGCCTCATCCGTGCTAGACTCGTCCCATACCATCATCCATTGATTGGGTTAAGTGAGGAAAAAGTTCATACTCTAGGAGTGTATGAGGCCGATGTCAGGATGGGGGACGAGTGGTCGAGATGGCTTACCAATAAGGTCAGCATCTTCGTGATGGATGAACATGTCTTCTCATCCTACAACATTATACTGGGGTGAGTAGCCCTCAAGGGGTTTGAGGTTGTGCCATCTACGATTCATTAGATGATTAAATTTCTGACCCCTTATGGGGTAGGGGAAGTTCAGGGAGACCAGACGACGGCACGGGAATGTTACTTCAACTCCGCCGATGAAAGAGAGGAGCACAAGAAGGCAACATCTACTTACAATATTGACACCCTTGACCCCAGGGATGAGAAAAAATTGAAGAAAGGAGAAGCTGCGAAAGAGGTAGAATCCATCATCCTCAATGAGGATGAGATGGAAAAAAACCGTCCAAGTTGGCAAAGATCTGAAGATAGAGATAAAAGAAGACCTCATCAAACTGCTTAGGAGAAGGCAGAGTGTCTTTGCATGGAGTCACGTGAATATGCCGGGGATCGACCCTGAAATTATGTGCCACAAGCTCAACGTGGTAGAGGGTGCAAAGCTAGTAAAGCAGAAAAGGAGAATTTATTCTCGAGAGAAATATGAGGTCATTAGGGATGAGGCCAAGAAGCTAGAAGATGTAGGGTTTATCAGGGAGGTCATCTATCCCGAATGGATGTCCAAAGACAGCTTCCCTCTCCCCCGCATTGATCAGATGGTAGACGCCACCGCTGGCCATGAGCTCATGAACTTTATGGATGCTTATTCAGGGTACAACCAGATATTTGTGAACCCTTAAGACTCAGAGAAAATAGCCTTTATTACCGACAAGGGGACATACTGTTATAGGGTCATGCTATTTGTCCTAAAATATGCGGGGGCAACATATCAGCGCCTCGTGAATAAAATGTTTGAAGACCAAATTGGGAAGTCTATGGAGGTTTATATCGATGATATGCTGACCAAGATTTTAAAGGCCGAGGATCATGTGGACTACCTTGAGAGGACCTTTAACACAATGGACAAGTACCGAATGAAGCTCAACCCGGCCAAATGTGTATTCGGGGTCAGAGTAGGGAAGTTCTTGGGGTTCATTGTCAACCAAATAGGCATCGAGGCCAATCCTGAAAAGATAAAGTCCCTCGTAGAAATGAAGACCCCCAAGACCATCAAAGACGTTCAAAGGCTCACAGGGCGAGTAGATGCTTTGAATAGATTCGTGTCCAGAGCCAAAGACAGGTGTTTACCATTCTTTAAGATTCTCAGAAAGGCCTTTGAATGGAGTGAAGAGTGTGATCTGGATTTCAAGGAGCTAAAGTCATATTTAGGGTCTCCCTTGATTTTGTCACGACCAGTGCAAGGCGAACAACTACATGTGTACCTAGCCGTCTCAGAATCAACCATCAATGCAGTCATTGTGAGAGAAGAGGATGGAGTACAGAAGCCTGTGTATTCCAATAGTAAGGCACTCCAGGGGGCAGAGCAAAGATACCAAGGATTGAGAAGTTAGTATATGCCTTGATCCATGCATTAAGAAAAATGAAGTCGTACTTCTAGTCCCATACAATGGTCATCCTCACCGACTCTCCTCTCAGACAGGTCTTACACAAGATAAAAAAAATTGGGGAGGCTAATGCCTTGTCTATAGAGTTGGGGGAGTTTGACATTGTATATCAACCTAGGGTGGCCATTAAGGGGCAAGCGTTAGAGGACTTCGTGGCTGAATTTACTTGGGAAGATGATAATGATGAAGAGGAATACCTCGAGAAGATAGATACCCGGCAAGATAGAATTGTTGATCCCTCCACAGACAAGGCTGAGACAAGCACCTCTAGAGAAAAAGTGGCAGAAAACGAAGAGGGAAGATATCTCTTTAGATAGGGGTCCCTCACCGAGGGAAAATTCTCGGAGGAAAAAACCGTGTGGAACCTCTTCGTGGACGGGTCCTCTTGCGAAAGAGAAAGTGGGGCTGGATTAATTATAACAGCACCTGATGGCACAGACATTGAGTACGCCCTAAGGTTCAACTTCAAAGCCTCCAATAACGAGTCTGAATATGATTCCCTGATAGCAGGCCTCTCCTTGGCTAAGTCTCTTAGTGTCTATGATATTGCGGTCCATAGTGATTCAAGACTAGTGGTGAATTAGATACTAGGAGCCTAAGAGGCTAAGGATGAGAAAATGGCCAAATACCTAGAAAGGGTAAGGGCACTATTAAAGAGCTTCAGGGAGGTAAAGTTGAATAGGATACCTAGGCATGATAATGGCCGAGCCGATGCACTCGCTAGACTGGACTCAGCAACTAGGACAAAAGTCAGGAGGACAGTCCCAGTAGAAATTTTACTTCGACCAACTATCGAAGAAGAAGAGGGAACACTTGGCTTTTTCTTAAACATCGATAAGGAAGCTTCATGGATGGACCCTCTAATAAGATACATTAAAGAGGGGGAGATGCCGGAGGCAAAATAAGAGAGAAAGAAGTTAAGATACAGAGCTGTGAAATTCACTGTCATCGGAGACACCTTGTATAAAAAGGGGTTCTTGCTCCCCTTAATCAGATGTGTGCACTCATCTGAGGTCCCTCACATTCTGCAAGATGTGCACGAGGGGTCATGCTCAAGCCACATTGGGGGCAGATCGTTAGCAAAAAGGATAGTAACCCAGGGATATTTGTGGCCGACCCTAGGGAAAGACGCCATGACATACGTAAAAAAGTGCGATAAATGTCAAAGATTTTCCACAATCCCTCACCAGCCCCACCAGCCTCTTACCTCCATCTTATCCCCATGGCCATTCGCGGTATGGGGGATCGATATAGCAGGAGATCTTCCCAGGGCCATCAATAACTATCGATACTTGATCGTGGCAATTGACTATTTTTCAAAATCGGTGGAGGCGGAGTCGATGGTGACGACCACAGAGCAGAAGACCTTCCAGTTTATCTGGAAAAACATTATATGCAGATATGGTCTCCCCAACACCCTCATCTCGGATAACGGGACTCAATTCAAGAATACATCTCTGGAAAAGTACTGTGAGAGGGTGAGTATCAAATAATTCTTCTCTACCCCGGGCCGACCTCAGGCTAACGGGCAAACGAAAGTTACAAATAGGATAATCATAAACGGTATCAAGAAGAAGCTTGAGGAGGCAAAAGGAAAATGGGTCGAGGAGTTGTATGATGTACTGTGGGCCTACTTGACGACGATAAAGACTCCTACCGAAGAACCCTCGTTCATGCTGGCGTATGGCTCAGAAGCCGTCATCCCCATCGAGATTGGGCTTCCTACTCATAGGGTCCAAATGTATGACCCCCAGAGGAATATGGAAGAAAGTAAACTTGACTTAGACTTGATCGAGGAAATGAGGGAGGACGCTGAGATAAGGTAAGCTGCCTACCAACAGAGGAATGCCAGGTTTTACAACCATAGGGTGAAGCAAAGGCGAATCTCATTGGGGAACTTAGTACTCAAAAAGACTTGGAAAAAGCCTAACAAGCTCCACCCAAATTGGCATGGCCCATATAGGGTCATTAATGAAGTTGTCCCTGGAACCTATAGACTAGAAAACCTTGAAGGGGAACCCTTTTTGAATCCGTGGAATGCAGATCACCTGAAGAAATACTATCAATAATGTTGTAATATCCTATCGGATCACAGTTGTAATGAACGTATTGCTCCAGCAGAACACTTGGAATGTTAATGAGAATGTCATATTGGTCCCTCATCTTGTGTTTGTTAATTCTAGTATAATTGGGGATATTCTCGGTGGTAACCACCCTCGGCTATAATGAGGGTCAATGGTGGGGACGACCCCCTATTCACCCTCAAGAAAGACGAGGGGGACTTGAAATTTAAAACATCATTGATTGGTGGTAACCACCCTCGGCTATAATGAGGATCAATGGTGAGAACGACCCCCCATTCACCCTTAAGAAAGACGAGGGGGACTTTATTGAAAATCATTAAGATTATTGGCAACCACCCTCAGCTATAATGAGGGTCAATGGTGGGGACGACCCCCCATTCACCCTCAAGAAAGACGAGAGGGGACTTGAAATTTAAAACATCATTAATTGGTGGTAACCACCCTCGGCTATAATGAGGGTCAATAGTGGGGATGACCCCCCATTTACCCTCAAGAAAGACGAGGGGGGACTTAATTTAAAACATCATTGATTGGTGGTAACCACCCTCGGCTATAATGAGGGTCAATGGTGGGGACGACCCCCCATTCACCCTCAAGAAAGATGAGGGGGGACTTAATTTAAAATCATTAAGATTGGTGGTAACCACCCTCGGCTATAATGGGGGTCAATGGTGGGGACGACCCCCCATTCACCCTCAATAAAGACGAGGGGGGACTTAATTGAAAATCATTAAGATTGGTGGTAACCACCCTCGGCTATAATGAGGGTCAATGGTGGGGACGACCCCCCATTCACCCTCAAGAAAGATGAGGGAGGACTTGAAACATCATTGATTGGTGGTAACCACCCTCGGCTATAATGAGAGTCAATGGTGGGGACGACCCCCCATTCACCCTCAAGAAAGACGAGGGGGGACTTGAAACATCATTGATTGGTGGTTACCACCCTCGGCTATAATGAGGGTCAATGGTGGGGACGACCCCCCATTCACCCTCAAGAAAGACGAGGGGGGACTTGAAATTTAAAAACATCATTGATTGGTGGTAACCACCCTCGACTATAATGAGGGTCAATGGTGGGGACGCCCCCCATTCACCCTCAATAAAGACGAGGAGGAACTTAATTGAAAATCATGAAGATTGGTGGTAACCACCCTCGGCTATAATGAGGGTCAATGGTGGGGACGACCCCCAATTCACCCTCAAGAAAAACGAGGGGGACTTGTAAGATGGGTGAACACATAACAGTTAAGTCAAATCATACAAGAGACAAGCATAGAAGACAGGAAGAGAGAAATTCCATTATAAGAGAAAATTTCATGAAGCCGTGCTACAATATTTGTCCAAAAGGATCTTTTGGAACAAAATTAAAAAGTTTGGACTATATATTAATTATAAAATTGTCAAAGAACTTTTCTTCAAATGACCCTACTATTTTTTGCAACAAGTCATTAACCAAAATTATTAAACATTGAACATATAAACTGAAAAGAAAATAAAATTACGCTTGAAACTAATGACACTCAACTATTTCTTTAATGTGTGTTTTTTTAAAAAAATGACAATATATAAACTGAATTTATAATAGACACAATTCTTTAAAGAGTTGCTAATAGTTGTAACCAATCTAAACAAATAAAGGCTTGAACAATGCTTGGCACAAACATAACTATTTACTAATGCAAAAAGAGTTAAAGCAACGTACGCCGGGATAGAAAACAGGAGAAGAGGGAAGGCGTCCCAGCTGCAAGCCTGATAAAAGACACAATAAAAAGGAAGAGAAATCAATTAGGTTTTCAAACAAAAATATTGCAAACACATACAAAAATAAAGAACGGATCGCATATACACAAATCAAGAAATCGCACACACACATATCAAGAACAAATCGCATATACACAACACATATACACAAACCCTTGCAAATATAAATTAGAGATTTTTGTACCTGATTGATGAATCTCGCCGGCGCCGGAGGTGATGAGACGTGAGAGAGCTGGAGGTGCTGTGAGCTGGAGTTTGCGTGAGCGAGACAGAGAGAGAGAGAGAGTCGTGCGATGACCCAGATAGAGGGAGAGTCAGAGAGAGAGAGAGCGACCCACAGAGAGGGAAGAGCGAATTTTGAGGGACGAGAGAGGGAGAGAGGGACGGGTAGTTGATGTACGGGAGAGAGAGAGGAGCGAATTTTGAGGCTCCAAATTTTGAGCGAGGGAATGAAAAATATTAGCACCGCCTTTTTTTTTCATTTATCTCAATTTTTACTCCAAAGATGAAAATAACTCATATATATTTGTGTCATCTATATATAAATATGAGATAAATGATTTATTTTTTATGTCAATTTTATTTAAATTGAAATAAAAATTTACTTTCAAAGTAAAATTGACATAAATGAATATTATTTATGTCAATTTACATTTGTCTGACATAACGTTCATTTGTAAATTGACATAAATGATATTTTTTCTTGTAGTGTATTGAGCAACATCAGAGGGCAGGGCTTCAAGAAAAACAACAAGGGTCTCTTCGGCGACCAAAACAGGCCGATCCTCAGAGGTGCCTATGCCTTAAACATTCACCTGTGACTCTACATGGGCCAGCGACTCAGCAATCAGGGGGTCGTTCAACTCCACCACTTCTAGAGAGGGGCGGACAGACGATACAGCATCAACGAACTTCGAGACGACCCACCAACAGGCTGTCCTGATCCCCCTCTCCAAGTATTCAAGACCGAAGCCTTGAAACTCGTTTGGGAGTTTGTAAGCTTCCATTACATCAGCCTCGGCCTTCTTCACTGCCTCAGCTAGTTCTCCCTTGAACTGAGCGCTCAGGGCTTCTTCCTTTGCCTTGAAGAGGTCATCCTCGCTTTCAGGTCTGCATCTTGCTGCCTCATAAGCTCATCCAGGACCCTAGCGTGCTCAGCCCTGGCACTCTCCAATGTTTCCCTGGCAATCTCAAGCTCGGTCTGTAGCTCAACCTCAGGCTGGATGGCTCTCTTGGCTTCATGAAATTTTTGTTGATTCTTGGCCATCCATTTAGTGGCCGACGTGAAGGCATAAATATCCTGCACAAAAGTGGGCACTTAGTAAGGGGTCGAGGGAATAGTTGGTGAAAAGTTGAGGAAATAAAGAGAATACAAGTACCTGGGCCAGAGTATATAGACCGTAATCATACACCTTGGCTGGGGGCATCTTCGACAAAAAGTCATAATCAGCGACCGAGGGAGCAGAGAACATGGAAGCCTTGGCCGCCCTCAGGTTGGCTAGGAGGGAAGATGGTTCAGCCTTCAAAAATGTCAAGTTTTGAGACCAATAAGACCCCATACTGGAGGAGGATCTCATTATGAATCTATTCAGAATTTCAGGTTGGCTCCAAACATGATTTCTATTCAGAATTTCATTATGAATCTCCCAATTATCATTTATCTTTCATGAAGCATAAATTTATCATCTCCTAAACTATCATGGATGTGTTATCAACTAAAGGACAACAAGTTAGATACTTGCCTGGAAATCAAAGTTCTGGTCTGACGGATTTGAGTGGTATAGGAATGTTTCCCTTCTCCCGATCTACGTGTTGGTGGTGGAATTGATGAGAGTGGTGTAGGGTTAGTGGCTCTCCTCCTTGGAAGCCTTCTCTCTTCTCTCTTCCTTAGCCTCTCTGCAACTCCAACGTTTCTAACCTCGAGGAGTCTAACTCTCATCAGATATAACACTCCAATTTTCGTCCATAATTAAGGCCTAAAATGGGTCATTACCAAAATGCCCTCTTGGGTTACCGGTTAGGCCTAGAAATGTCCCGAGATCCAAATTAAACCCCCTGGTACACTTTTCTGGCTATTTCGACCCTTCCGGACATGTTGGCGCACTCGAAAGGACCATACGGGCGATTTATAATTTCTTTGCTTATTATTCCATTAATTTAGTCCCGACACGACACATGCACATCCCAACTTAATTTCTATAATTGTCATATTATTCACCCGTTACAATTTCAATAAATTCAATCTAATATATTACTTTAATCATCTTGTAATATTCAACATAATTCTCACCAATAATTACTAACTCTCATCACGCTAGTAAATATTTATTTTAAAATTCGGATTAATATTAAATTAATCTATCCCAATTTAATTTAATTAATCCTATACTTAAATGCCATAAAAATATGTGGTATTCCATTATTGTTGTTCTTCTTCACCATTACTACATTGGACAACCATGTCGAGTACCTGACATATTCTATAAACTGTGCTTTCTGCAGTTTCTCCACTTCCTCATGAATTGCCACGTTCTGTTCGGGACTGAAAACTCTTCACTTTTACTTAATTAGTTTGGAGTATTTGACGATATTAAGTTCATAGCAGGGAAGATTAGGATCAATTCTGGTATGTCCTGATGGCTCTAGGCAAACATGCTCTTTCTTTCTCTAAGGAATGTAATTAATTCCTCTTTGATAGAAAGGGTTAACCTTGAACCAATTTGTGTAGTTCTATCTAGTTTCTCCCCATCTAGGATAATGTGTTCTGTCTCCTCCATGACTTGTCCTTTCATTAGGTCTTTTTCCTCTATTGGATCTAAAGTATCAATATGATAAGAGGTGGTGATCTTTTTGACTTCTTGTTGATCGACAGAAGTGTAGTAACATTCCCTTATATCTTTGTGGTTGCCATTAACTATGCTGACTTCGTAGTTGGTCGGGAACTTCATACATTGATGCACTGTGGATGAAATAGCCTCTAACTATTTTATTCCCACTATGTCGAGAATGATGTTATAAGTGGATGGGACATTCTTGTCTAACACAAAGAAATGAATCAATTCTTGCATGCTTGTCGGCCAGGTGCCGACTAAAACATCCAACTTGAAGGGTAAACTCTTTCTCCTGCAAATCCAATAAGTGGTCTATGGTAGGGCTCCAGTATGCTTTCTTTCAACCCAAGCTTGCTGAAACACTCATAAAACATTACATTCACCGAACTGTCGTTATTGAATAGTATCCTTGCTACCCTACCCTTACAAACTTGACGTATGATTACTAACGGATCATCGTGATGATAATGTACCCTATTCAGATCATTCTTGGAGAAGCCAATTTCCAACCTATCTCTGTTGACTTTCCTTAGTCGGTTGTCGTCGGACTCAGTCATGTCAATTTTTCTGATGGTGGGGCAATCTGTGTCTTCATTCATATAAGTTTTTCATTATACTATTGCATCTCCTCCTTTGGTATCAACTCATGCAATAAAGTGACATCCGAAAGACACCATGCCGACATCCATTTTTGGCTCATCAGGCTTCTTGGTCAAGTCAGGATCATCTATAGTTTTCTAGTTGTGTGCTTTTTTATTGTTATCTACTCCTCGATGAAGTGAAAGAGATCTCCTCATATTGTCTTGACCACGAGCATTATCGATAAACTTAGATAATTTTCCTCGTTGGATCAAAGCTTCCACCTCATTCTTCAGGGAAATATACTTATTAGTGGTGTGGCCATGATCTTTATGATACTCGCAAAACTTTGAAGTGTCCTTTCTGTTGGGGGATGACTTTAACTTTCTCGACCAATGTAGCTTCGTTTTATTCCGAATTTCTTCTAAGATATGGTGTACACCTTTATTGAGTGGGTTATACTCACCATATTTCTTCAGCCTATCCAACTTATCCATTTTATTATCTCTCTGATCTTTCTTGAAAGAATTATTCTTTGGCCCTTCAGGTTTGGACTCTATGGCTCCCTTAGCTGTCATGGCTTCCTCGATGTTCATTATCTTAGCAGCTTTGACCATCAATTCTGCCATGGTTTTTGGTGGTTTCTTTTTTAGGGAATAAAAATGATCTTTAGCAAGCAACTCACTCGTGAGACCAGTAATAGAAGTCTTATCCTCGTAATCTATAACTTCCAATTTCTCATTATTAAATCAGGTGATGTAGTCCCGAGTACTTTCCTAAGCCTTTTGTTGCACAGTCAAGAGATGAGTAACATCTTTAATCGGCTAAGCCCCAAAGCATAAATTAGTAATAAATTTCTCGATGAGTTGATTAAAATTGGAAATCTTACCTATGGGCAGGCCGTTATACCAAATCTGGGCTGGTCCTGTGATAGAGCTAGAGAAAGCCCTACATCTCATTTCGTCAGGGACTGAGTAGATGTCAGTGGTATCTTGATATTGCTCTATATACAGGGTCAAATAAGTTATCCTATCATACTTGGGAGTGACTACTGGTGTTTTGAATTTTGATGGTGTGTGATAATTCGTAATGGCCTGAATGAAGGGTGATCATTTGACAAAACTCCTTTGTAGGGGATTTCGATTTTAGCCATTTTACCCAAACAATCTTCCAAGCACTGCATGGATCCTTTCCAGGAGTGATCTCTAGATGTAGCTGAGTTAGTTTTGTGACTCTAGTTGAGTTAGCTTTTGTGGCTTTACGGTGTCTATTGGCTGAGCTCTTTTTCAAAGAAGTCTACTCGACGCTCACAAAGCCCTTAATATTGATTCTTGATCTTTGGGAGCCTTCAGGGCGACGTTCCTGCTCCTTGCGGTTGCTTCTAATTGCTCGGGGACCTAGCCAATCAAAGGCAAAATCCCTACATAGCCTGTCCAAAGCACTTGGTTTTTCCCTGGAAAAGAATCGATCATCATAGTAATCCGTTGAATGGAATGAGGAGGTTGCACCAGGGTAGTTAGAATGATCATAAGAAGCACTGGAATAGTGACTCCTCCCTTGTCTGGTAGGTGAAGGTGGTATATCTCTTCTTGAATTAGAAGATTTATCATGTATCGCGGGAGCCAATTGACATACTGACTCTTGCATTTTAACACCCCGTGTTTTAATTAATTTAGAGAAAAATAAAATTTTGGAGTTAATGGCCTTTAAGAATTTAACTTGGTTTTATTAGTAAATTTACAATCGGGAATTAATTCGAGTCTTTTATAAAAAAAAAGTTATAACGTTTTTATTTAAATATTATACTGGAAGGTGCGTATTTGTTCAGATAATGTATTTTTATTAGATAAATAAAGTCGAATTTTAAAAGATTTCATTTTGGGTTGTGGCGATCGTTCAAACGACAATGCATGTCGTTCGAACGACGTCGCATGTCGTTCGAACGATAGGTGTCCTCATTCGAACGACGGTGAGGCCGTGGCTTGGTTAGACTCCTAATTGTTTCCAACTCTTAAACCTTTATATATCAAACTGTTATGGGGCTGGGACTCTTAAAATCATTTTTCTCTCAAACTTTCTCCAGAAAACTTTTCCAAACCTATTTGCCCTCTCATCTTTAACCCCTAGCCCCAAATTTTAACAAGTTTTGAATATTAAATTAGTGTTTTCTCAAGAGGGGTTCAATCGTCTACTCAGATTTTTTTCCAACTAATTTCAGGCATGAATACTCTATTCCTTTACTTTAGTATTATGCGTTTTAAGTGTCGCCTAAACCCTTGATCATGTGTTTTTTATTAAAAGCAATTAGTAACCTAATTAGAGAAAGTGGACATTAAATCTTAGGGCTATTTTTATAAAATCGTTTAATATGAATAAGATTCATAATCCCTTGGGTACTAAGGATTGATGAGTGGATTTGGGGTTTTATTGGTGTAGGTTGCATGTAGAAAAATCCTAGCTTTGAATTAAATGAAATTGGGGGCGTATAACTCATGTAAATTGTGTAGAATTAATGAGACTTGAAATATGATGTATTAATGATGAAATCTCGGTGTATTTATGTGAAAATTAAATTAAGATTTAATGGAATTGGAATGTCATGCGTAGTTTGGTATATTGATTAATTATGATTGTTTGTGTGACTTGTTAGTATTATTAAATTGCCATTATGACAATGGGTTGTTGGGTATTTTTTTCTCTCCTTATATTTTAGGATGCCTTCTAGGTATGGGACTAGTGGGTAGGCCTTTTGATGATTTACGCCTTCTAGGTATGGAACTAGTGAGGGTATATTATTATGACTTTATTATGTCGGGGGGATGATTTTTGATACTTTATCGTCGTTACGTTAGCCTAGGCATGATACTAGGTCGAGGTTCATGTTAGAAATTCATCCTATACATAGGGTAGGACGTATTGATAACTTGGGGACCTTTAGGTATGGGACTAAGGGGTATTTTAAGGATCTTACATCGATTAAAAGGGTGGGGTAATCTATAAATTGAGAAATTGAGAATTAATGCTTAAGATAAAAACATGTATTAAAATTTGTGGCGACATAATGTGTCAGGGATCGACAGTTTAAACGGGTCAGCGGGCGATTTATGTCATGTCGTGTGAAGAACCTTGTCATGGGGCGGGATCGACAGTTTAAATGGACCAGATGCCATTTGACAAGGGGAAGCGTGACACTTTGGTGGAATACCACCCGGGGCAGGAGGACCGCCATAATAAAAAGTGAGAACAATAATAAAAGTTGGTTAATTTAATTAAATTAACATCGTGGGACTTGGGAATTTAAAATCATATTGGTGTGCCTTTTTAAATGGGGATCTCTACGAGTAGTTAGTGATTTATATTTATCGCGTTTACTTTTCATTTAATTTAAAATACTCTATTGTGATATTTATTGCGTATAATGATATTGTCTAGGTTCATGGATCCTATTTGAGGGGAGTAGTGTGTATTCATTCTCGGGGCTACGACCTCGTGCATTGACTAACTTTTCAAGAAATAGTATTTGTATAAGCTGAATAGAATTATTTGAAGATTTGCTTGGAGGTGCAGTTGGAGTTGGTCTACCTTATGCGTATTGATTTAGTTTAGTTTTCCATTCCTTGGCATTTACTTTGAGACATATTTTATGGTTTTGATTGGGGCATTCCGTTCCAAAGTTGTATGAGTTTTATTCAGTTATTTCATTGGATTCAGTTGGAGATTATTCAGTTTCATATTATTAGAGATTGGATTTAATTTGAGTTTAGCATAGAGATGGATCTTTTATCGCTTGGTTGGATGGTTGATCTTGTGGGATTGATTATCATTATTCTTGTGGATTAATTTTATATGTCTCATATTTGTCTCATGATAAGAATGGTATTTTATTTACTCACTCCCGACTTAGTTTTGGTGGCGGCCGACGCCAAAATTAGGCGGGGTGTGAAATGCATTGCCTCTTGCCCTTTTGCCAAATTGAACAAAATTATTTGAAGATCTCCATCGCCAGGAGGGGTAGATAACATTGGAATATTAGCGGCAGTAGCAAGACTACTTTTAGGTAAATTAGTCGTCCTTTTAAGGCAAACGATGAACAATGGAATAAAGTGAAGTAGAGAACGATGGATGAAGTCATTCCCAAAGATGTCGCCAATCTATTGATGTCTAAAAATGGATTTATTCCAAGTTTATAATCACAGATAAATAAAAAAGAAGTAATTAAATCACACACATAAGAATAGAGGTTTTTAAAGTGGTTCAGCTAGGAATTAGCCTATGTCCATTGTTAGTTGTCATTGTTCAGTGTTTACAATAGCTCAGTGAGTATGTGATCCAAGTTTTCTCTTGAGCTAATGGGTCTTGTTATATTTATAGGGGTGTAAAACTCGAAAGATGGAATGCTTTAATATTCCAAGCGTTTATCTCTGTATACAAATAAGTGCTAGTTGGCATTATGGTAATTGCCACGTGTGTATAATAAATATGACTCTTTCCATTCAGTGCCAGTTGGCCTTTTTCCCGAGTAACTTCCAGTATTCTTGGTGGTTGCCTTTTAGAGTTGGTCGGTGTTCAAGACAACTAAGTGTTTATAAGGCCGATTAAGTAGGTGAGTCAGCGGTACTGGATAACAGGTGTCCATTCATCATTAGTCCACATGGAAGTATAATTTTTACATACAACACCTATCATTTTATGTGTTCATATTATTCCATTTAAAGCCAACTTTTTAAAATAATAATCAGGTTTAAAAAATGTACCACTTATTCCAAACTTTTCATTGATTCGTACTTTTGCCCAAAAACTATACTTTTCACATTTCAAAACTTGTCTTATAATTTAATAACCTTTTATTGTTTCCCTTGTTCTTTGTTTCACCTCAGGCCTTAACTTTTCAATATTACACATTTTAATACCCATACTTTTACTACTTTTCAACTTTACACCCATTTATTTTATTTTCTTCAAGTTTTTATAACTTTGTTCACATAAATTATATCATTTTATCCCATCCTAGGAGCCCCTAAAGAACTTACTTTGGTCCCTAACAGTCGCTCATTCACCGTAAATCTTAGGTCGAACTCCGAGTACCGATCTAGAGGCCATGGAGCGCAGACGAGCCCTATTTGAATTTGATAAACTTTCTTTCTTGAGTGGAAGCTAAATTAATCTTCTAAGGGTTCTGAATCCCCTTTCCAACGGTCTGTCCCTTACGTGAATTAGACTTATAGTTCGGACAAACAATTTATTTTACTCAGAGTACTGATCCAAAGGCCACCGGGCGCTCTTGAGCCCTATTTGACTTTATAAACTCTCTTACTTGACGGTAAGCTCAATTTATCTTCAAAAGTCTCTAAATACCCTTTCAAATGGTCCATCACATGTGCAAATAGATCTTACGGTTCAGATGAATGATTCGTTTTACTCCAAAAATTGATGTAGAGGCCACCGGGCAATCCTGTGCCCCGTTTGAAGCCACTCAACTCTCCATCTAGAGTTAATCTCAATGAAATCTCGAAGGTCTCTGAATATCTTTTCTAACTGTCTACCTCGTGTGTGAATTGATCTTACGGTTCAAACGAAGGATTATTTTTCATCCGAGGATATCTTGTTTAGAGACCGATGGGTGCTTTCGGGCCCCGTTTGACCTCGATCAACCCTCAGACTTGGGAGTGTCTCATGAATTCTTAAAAGTCTTTAAATACCCTTTCAAACGGTCCACCCAGTGTGAAATTCTGATTTACGGATTGCATTTTATGACCATTTTTCCGAAAAAACTGTCCCAAATTGCCAAATGGCACCCTCAGGACCTTGCTTATCGGTAGTGAGCCAGAGGTTCTATGCCAATAGCCAAGTCTAGTAACATGTCAATTGGAATCCCCTTGGCCCTATAAATAGAAGCTATGACTTCACTTTGAAAAGCACCCCTGAACATCCCTCTTAGCAATTCAGAGGACATTCTCTCGAATTCAAAGTTGTTTCCTTCCTTAGAAATCCCATTTACCACATTTCATTCCATATTTTCTTACTTCATTTAGTAAATTCTACCATCTCTTCATACCACTTTCATCCCATTGCAAGATCAACATATCTACACTCAAGATCAACACCAAGAATTCATAAGGAGGTCCAATTTTCCATCATTTTCTCTAATTCTCTTATTTTAGTATTAGTTACTTTATTTCTATTTTATCACTTTGTTTCATTTCATCACAAACATTAATCTCAAAACCTTTACTAGTAGTATTTGCACATACTCTATTTTCATTAAAAAAAAACATAAACAAGGGAAAAAAGGGTTTATCTACAAATTTCTAAAGGGGGATTCTTATCTCACATTCTCACTTTTAAAACATATTTTCTCTACACACACATAAGATAAATCCCCCCGCGTGTATCTATGGATTAAAATCCACCCCATGTTATATTCGAATTACATGGACTCTGATGCCCTTGGCTACGTAGGTGTCTTGGGTAAATCTTGGGATTCGAGTCATCCCTTATGCGCATTTATAATATTATATATATATATAATGGATGTCATATTCTTGCATGCTTGTGTTTCGTCCGATATATACATTTGTTTTTCCATAATGAGTTTTGATTCGAGAAACACTCATACTATATTTTGAATTATTATTTTCAAGAACAACCCTAAGGATGAATTCACTCCGTCCGTTTCCATGACATGAATTGAAAGATTCCAGTCTTCATTTATATTATGCACGTAAGCACACACTTCATGAAATCTAACAGGAAAAAGATTAACATATGCTCATGAGAGACCAAAAGGGGGGATAAGTGACCAACACCTTCCTATTCTATAACTTATTCCCCAGAACTTCAAACTACTTAGTTTCGCAAGCATCAATATTGTCTTTGATGTCGTTCTCTCGAGGAGACGACATTTCTTTTGCCTTTTTTGTACAATATAGGTGGACGACTCTAAAACTATTCATTATCCCACATTGATGACGGTCGAGGGCCCTGAGAAAGGGAACAATCCCATGCGCGAGCGCTAAAGGGAACCCCTGGACAAGAGAAAGAAGATGAGGGAAGCCCCCGGGATGGCCACAGTGACGACTCCATTAGGGACTTTTTAAGGGGACTAGACACTAATTCTGAATAGGTGTTATTCTTTTCTGCATGTGTGCGTATTCACTTACCTGTATGTTTCATTTTCTCCTCTATATAATTTTTTGTGTATATCTACCTCATGTTTATATCACTTTTCACTCACTTATACACTTCACACACTTGTAGATACTCTCCCTGTTCACTTTACACACTTCCACTTAGCTTCACTTCTATTCACATGTTCCACACACCACTTAGACTATCCATGATTATGCTTCACTACTGCACACCCACATTTCTCACACTTGTATATATCCATGCTTACTTACACATATCATACGCCACTTGTAGTTGATCCATGTATAATCACACTCACTTGTATATATTCACATGTCACTCACTTACTCACTTATATCCCTGCTAACCTATCACCATGCCTATTATAGTCTTTATGCTCCATGCTAAATCTACTTTTCATGATATATGCTCCCTCATTAGTCTAGTATTCCCGTTACTCATCATTCAAATAAAAATACTATCTCTCCATAATATGCTAATTAATACTCATGCATTTTTTCACCCTACATCAACAAGAGCATGATAATATTGACAAAATTTTTGTCCCGTGCTGGAGGGTCACTTTGTGATGGGCGCTGGTCCTACGAGGCGTAGTTAGCCTAAGGCATGACTCTTACCTTCCATTGGCCTCCTACCTTTGACGTATATCTAATGGTTCTACCCACATCATACCACTTGTACAACTCACGACGGGAGGTATAGAGCAGGGAACTCATTAAAGTACGTCGAGTATATCGAATTCACTCTCACACGTATCATCCCCAGAGGTATATCGTGAGGAAATTCACGTACATTCAGGTATATTAAATGGCTTGTCCACATGCATCGATGAATGATTCCCCTTATAGGCAAGAGGTATATCATGGAAGTCATGCCAAGGGGGGAACCCTTCCACTAACGCAATAATTCCATAAATCTCATGTAGGCGTCAAACCTAGGGCACTCATATTTAGTATTTCGATTACCATGCGAAACTCTACCGAAATTTTGGGTTGGCATACCGCTCGAATTTCGCACTATTTTTCCCTTTTTAAAAAAATAGGACCCTTTCCGTGAGTCTGGAAATAAGACAAACTGGGTCTTACATGTTTTTAAACCCTATTTTCTCAGGCTCGTGTCCTGTCTAACATTTTTCTTATAATTAGGCAAACCTAATACAAGTTAAAAACCTAATACTAATACTACTACTAATAATAATCATGCTAAGACTCTTATCTTTTTCCCTCCTTTTTAAGAAACCAAAATTACCAAAAATATTTTCTCATCCTTCCCAAAATACCCAAAAACTTTTTCCCTCCTTTCGAAAATAAATTCAAACCGTTTTCCCTCTCGGGTTTATTATATACCTGATTTTGGCCTGGCTTCCCACTAGCTTCGGTCCGTCAAACCACCCCGAAGCTCCGCCAATTCTTCTGCTACTTCGTTCGAGTTTGGGATCTACCTCCACAATCTCTATGTGGAGAACAATGACCAAGAACCAAATGTTCATTCAGATATTATTACCGTCTTAGCCAAACTCAGTGCTAAGATTGACAACCTTCAAATCAAGGTCCATGAAATGCAGCGACATCAAACCCAAATTCTCAAAGAACTCGAGGTTCTCTTTACTCGTGCTATGGGTCTACCCACTTCCAAACCTTCATATGTCTCAGAAGAGTAGCGACATATTCCTCATGTCCCACCTGCCAATGGGACGCTACCAGCTCAATTCCCAATTTTGAACCTTGCCCAGTTAGGGGATAATCTTCCAGTACCCGTGAATCCCAAAGAGAAGGAATTGAACAAGGTCAATGAAGATCGCAAACTACTATCAAAGAATTTTGACCAAATAAGGATATCCGAGAACTACATGGACTATACCTATATATCTCCTTATCCTAAAGCTAGACTACCAGATAAGTTTAAGATGGCAGACATCGATAAGTTTGGGGGAAGTGGACCCCTAATTATTCACCTTCGAAGCTATCACCGAGCCATGAGCCTCCTTGGTGCCTCCTAAGAGATAATGGGCCAAATTTTTTAACATTCCTTGAAAGAAATCTCCATCCGATGGTTATTTTCTCTTAAAGAATCCAGAATTCGTAATTGGGAGGATTTCACTCGAGAATTCATTTCTCAGTACAAGTATAATGAGGAGCTAGAGGTTACACGCCTAGATCTAGAGCTTCTTAAGAAAAAACCTGTGGATACAGTCAGTAGCTTCATAGGAAGATGAGAGAGAAAGATACTACCATGACCAATAGGATCTCCAAGGAGGAACAAGTCAGTATTGTAAAGAAGAACTTCTTGACTCATATCTGATCATCTATGGGAGGACAATATTACCTACACTTTTGAACCCTTCAATAGGATGATGTAGAAATTAAGGAAAGTATTACCAAAGTTAAGTCTGAACCAAAGAAAGTGACCAGACAGTTCACTCCCTGAAAGAATGAGAAGCCTACAAGTGTTATAGTCTCAACTATTAACGACATTTCACAACCTGCTACCTCCTGGGCCCCCAAAAGTTGCCCTAATAAAGAATACACCGAGATTCATGCTCCCCTGTCCAAAGTCTACCAGGCCCTATTGAGACGAAATCTCAACTAACCCTTGGACCCCCGTCCATTACCAAATCCACTCCCTAAAAACTTCATAACCGATGCCTATTGTGATTTCCACCAATCCCAGGTCATACCCTCGACCAATGTTTTCACCTTAGAAATGTGGTACAAGTCCTAATTAACTTGGTTACCATCGCCCCACCATCTAATCCTAAATCCGATACCACTAATAACACACTTTCAACACATAAAAATGACATATTTCTTGAAAGTGACCTAGAATTTGAACCATCTACTCAAATTGTGCATAGAAAAACACCCATCATCCCTACATTGTCACCCAAACTGCTCAAGGTTTGTCCATCCTTTCTCCTACACCCTACCTTCTTCGTCGATCAAGATTAGGTCCTACATCATCGTCCACACCCGATCTGAGGGGGGAGGCATGGAGTTAACTGCTATATTAAACCAACTCTTAGAGTTTGGGCTAAAATTGGCCATCGGGATGACCGTCGATTATCTGATATTCAGTAGCTTGTTCATGAAAGCCTGAAAGTGGGCTCGAGAATCAGATAAATGGATGGTACCTTTTGAATAAGTTAGTCTAGATGATGTGGTACAGAACATGGCCAATATGTTTCGACAGATAAGTGAAATTTGTAGCATCTTTGAGTTGCTCGCCGCTTTAAAGCTTCATGGACGGTTGGTCCCTACACTCGGGCACTCATCCGTTGAGTATGAAGATTTATATGATGAAGCCGTTGAGTTTATCTAATGTATTGATTACTTTTGGCAAGAGTACATAGTATCCACTGGGTGGGGGATGATTTTGATAGCTTAGATAATGAACCAAGTCAGGAAGAAGTTAGTTAAGTAGCCAGTTTGTGTGGAATGATATCCTTTGAAGATATGTTGGGGGTAATAAATAAGGTATCCATTCATCTTAAGATAGATGAAGACACAATATTCTTATTCTTTCCCGTTTTTATGAACCACATGACCAGGTCAGGGAGACACTATAAATATCCAAATCCTCAGTCACCAGAGGTGGATAAGGAAAAGTGAGTTGTCGAAAAACTTCCAATACCAGAAATTACCATAGAAGAAAGAAAAGTCCTTGATCAACTCAAGAACACCCAAGCCAATATCACCCTATAGGGGCTTTTTATGTCCTCTTAGTTCCATCGAAATGCCTTAATAAAACTCCTCACGAGACCCATAGTCCATTCTTCCACTACTCCCGAAGAAGCCATAAATACGATTGGGTCCTTGGCCTCTTATAGACTCCTCTCCTTTTCTGAAGAAGAAATATCAATGTTTGGCCCTGATCACAATTACACCCTTAACATATCTATCGAATTCTTGGAAAAGACAGTCCCACTATCACTTGTCGATAACGGATCTGCTCTCAGTGTTCGTCCGCTCAGAACCTTTAATTATTTGGGACTTAAGATAGTGATCTCACTCCCACCTGTGTCGCCAAGCATGCTTGTGATAATGCTCGTTGAGAAGTAGTGGGGTCCATAAAACTCACACTAGGGGATGGACCTATCAATCCTATCACCTAGTTTTAAGTCATCGAGGCACCTTCTTGCTTCAGTCTACTCCTTAGTCGTCCATGGTTTCACATCATATGAGGAGTTTCCTCTTCCCTTTATCAAAAACTGAAGTTCTTTGCCAAATTTCAGGTTCTCACCATTTTGAAGCACCCTATACTCTTGACTCACTTGAGTCTATATTGTATAAGTGTTCATCTAGTTTGGAAATTGTGACAAAATTATGTCTAACCTAGAATCCAAAGAACCCCATAGCTTGCACTACTATTTCATCATTGATTGAAGTGATCTAGACCTCATTACCAACACTCACACACAGTAGAATGGATCATATACAGCTCATATTGCATAATAATGTGTGTACATATGTTGAGTGTGTTTAAATCCCTAATATTGTTTTTTAAATATTTTTTAGGGATTTTATAAACTTTTTAAAATAAGGTTTTATTAATTAAAACTTGGTTTTAAAAGTTTGTGGGGTCAATCTGCTATTTCACATTGTTGGTTTTATTGGCCTAAAGTTACCTTGGGTAGAATCCGAAAGCGGCAGAGACTTCAGGGTGTGATTTTAATTAACTTTAGACGCGCGTTTTATCTCGTCTTATATGCCTACGTGTGTTGTCTTCTGATTGGTGGAAAGTGTTTCTTTGCTGAGACCAAACTAGTGATTATTTTCATCCCTTGGATCGTTTTTATCAACGATCTGCATGTCTCCTTTCCTAATCCCTGTGAATCCCTTAAGAACCAATCAGGTGAACTTTAATCACCGCTTATAGTGAACCATTGGATCCAAGTCAATTGATCTTGACTAAATATGATCCCTTGATTTCAATCCTCATTCTCGAACCTTCTCAGCCTCCTATAAAAAGGCTCCTACTCTCAGCCTTTAGAGACTTTTCGCCATTTCGTCCTTTGAGAGAAAAAAGAGAGTAGAGAGAGAAGAGAGAAAAGAGAGAAAGAGAGAAAACAGAAGAGAGAGAAAGAGTTAGAAAACCTAACACTAACCCTAAATCGTCCAAACAGTTCAAACCAAATATAAACCTTCAAACCCCTGTATTTTCCCAAACACAACCTTGAGTGTTTGAGTGTTTGAGAGGTGATTTGAGAGTTGGTTTGTTGCTGTAACCTCTTCATTCTTTAGATCTTGTTTCCAACGTAATCATTTTCTTAAATCAATCTTACTGGTATATAGAAATTTCAGATCTGAGTTCTTCATGGTATATTACACTTAGTTTGCATTTTTTATTTCTCAGCTTGAGAAATATATTGTTGATTTGCTTTCTGTAAATGTTTTTAACTTTGAAATCAACAATAATGTTTTTTGTTTCTAGTTCTCTTGAAACAAAACCTTTAACCTAGTTTGGAATCGCACTTGGTGGTTTTTAATCTCAAAAATCTTTTCAAAAACAAAGATTGACTAAGATCTTGATACGTCTTCTGAGCAAGATAGTCGTGGATTCTGGGATTGCTTTAAAGGTCAAAAAGGTTAAGTTTTGGGAGAAGAGAGAAAAAGAAAAGTCACTGCATATAGTCTTATATGTAATTTGTTAGGACTGATTGTACATAATAAGTGTGTGTGTGTGTGTGTGCGTGCATGTGTTAGAGAGCACCTCTACAAACACTTTCACCCTACCACACGAAAAGTGTTGGTAATAAGATCTTGTGAACAAGAGTCGACATAAAGAGCTTGAACAAATTGGAAGTTAACAAACTAGGAGAACAACATCAACAATCAGAACTGCAGAGAAGTTATAAGAACACCAGAGGGTACATTCCTAAACTTATATAGGTATGAGTTGTATGCATGTTTGTTATATAGTTTGTAACTGTTAAAATTTGTTTATAGTGGAATTTTTGTTTTTCTCCATAGAGGGAGTCGTGGATGTTTCCTCAGTTGGGTGAGGTTTTACCACGTAAAAAATATTGTTCTTAATCTTCCTACATCTTCTCATCTCATTCTTGGTTGTGCTGAGTTTAAAGTTTGTTTAAACTATTTTATAAACCTATTGATCAAATCTTGAATGGATCTCGTACATACTTTTATAAAACACATCTTGTGTTCAAATAGTTTTGGTTTTTAAGAAAAGAGTTTCTTCAAAAAACTGTTCCGAGTTACTTAAATAATTTAATTTTATTAAACGGCTTTAGTAACAGAATTTCACATTTTAGGGGACGATGACAGTACAAATAATGCCAGCACTAAAGTTTAATATTGGAGATCCAACATGGGACCAATGACATGGTCCTTTCTGGTTTTAGAATTGATCTACTCCCCCTCCCACCAGGGGATAACTTCAAAGGCCGAGTCTGTCTAGAATAAATCCAATATGGAAATGTCAATGTGATTTAGATGTTCAAGAACATGAACTTCAATCCCGAAAAGGGGCAAAGGCGACACCCGGAAGGGATCCTTGAGACCATAGTCCTGAAGGAGTACTTTCTCCCATGTGGCCTGGGTTACCAACCTTAACTCTATGAACTGAAAGCACTCCGTTGATTGAAACAAAAAAAGAATCTTGGAATATAAAAAGACTATTTTAAAAGACTCCTTGAATGGAAGATTTATCAAGGAGGGTCAAAATTTCCCCTTATGTGGATTCCCTGAACCGTGATACGACCATATTGAAAAAAAATGAAACCAGGGCTGGAAATCTTCTTTTAAGACAGTAAATCTTAGGTCGAAGACTACAAAAATGAAGTGCCACCTCTCATTGAGAAATCCGTGACAATTATCGAGGACTCTAAGGAAAGTGATTTTGAAGACTCATTCAACCTGCAGATACCGAGGCAAAGTCTATGTATGGGCCACTCAGATGCCATGCCATCGGACCCGTCCACTCAAATCAAAGCTGCTAACATGCCTCTCCTCAATTAAGATGCCATACCAGTCCAAGCTATTGAGATTAAACCTAACCATGCTATTTACCCTATCCAAGTGTCTTAACATGTTATTGTTTTTCCTTTTCCTGATATCAATGTAACTGAGACCTCTTTTGACGGGCTTCTCAATGCTGTTTTTCTCGAAAATGAAATAAATGAGGATTTTGAGTATCTTGATATGACTTACATTAATTATTTTGATTCTGATCAAACCTTTGATGATGATAATTTTGCAAATCGACAATTCTTAACCGATCTTAATAAGAAGAATAACAAACAACAAAACCATGTTCAAACTAATGATGATGAGACTAGTGTTATTAATCTTGGTTCTAGTATCAGTCAGCGCGAGATTAGGATAGGGTCACCCTTAATGAGAATGAGTGTGTAATATTTTAAGAACTGCTGAAAGAATTCGTGGACATCTCGCATGGTTATATGATGACATGCCCGATATTGATAAAAAAAATATATCAGCATGAGATCTCGACATTCCCAGAATGGAAGTCGATCAAACAGAACGTAAGTAAACTCCATACTAAATGGTCACTCAAGGTCAAAGAGGAAGTGGCCAAGAAATTTAATATGGGTTTCATTCGCATAGTCGAATATCCTATATGGCTTGCCAACATCGTCCTCATGCCAAAATCGGGAGGAAAAGTCTGTATGTGCGTCGACTACCAGGATTTGAATAAACCATCCCCAAAGGACGATTACCTATTACCCAATATCTACATGATAGTGGACAACACGTCCAGCCATGCCCTCGAATCATTAGTCAATAGATTCGTCGAATATAACCAGATCAAGATGTAACCTGACCATCAAGAGAAAACCGCCTTCAACACCCCATGGGGAACCTTTTGTTATATTATTATGCCATTCGGACTCAAGAACACTGAGGCTACCTACCAAAGGGATTCCACAACCATCCTTCAGGTCGAAGAAGACATGATCATTCAGTCTAAGACTCGAGAAGGTCATATTCCCACCCTTCGAAAGTTCTTCGAGCGATTGTGATAATACTATATGCTGCTAAACTCACATAAATATGTTTTGAGCATCACGAAAGGAAAACTCTTGGGATTCATGGTCAGTGAGAAGGGAATCTAAGTAGACCCTGCCAAGTTAAAAGCCATACTTGAGATGCCACCACCACGAACGAAAAAACAAGTCCAAGAATTCCTGGGTCTACGAACCCAATTTCAAACACCTCCAAAAAGACTCAACTAAAGTCTAGAATAAAGCCTGCTAAGAAGCCTTTGACCAAAGTAAGCGTTACCTCACCCGACCTACGGTGCTCATGCCTCCGCAGCCAGATCTACCACTTCTCTTATACTTAATCGTAATAAATACCGCAATAAGGGATTTGTTAGCCTAATACATTGAAAAATCCCACAAGGAAAGAGCTATATATTACACCAACCAGAAATTGGCCAGATATGAAGTTAACTACACTGCTTTGGAGAAAGCATGTGCCACCCTGGTCCGGGTCACACAAAAGTTATGGCACTATATGCTTGCCTTTTCCATCAGACTAGTATCCCGAATAGATCCCATTAAATACTTATAAGAGAAACCTACTCTCTCCACCCGAATGGCCCGTTTGTTGATGTTATTAGCTAAATTTTATATTGTGTACGTCACACAAAAAGCTATGAAAGGGAGAGCCATCTTCGACTACATTGATAATTACCCCATGGAAGGAATCGATGTTTGGGTCTCTGAATTCCTAGATGAAGACATTCTCTACACCTCTCAGGAGGAAGTTAGATGGAAGATGTTCTTTGATGGTGATGCTAACAAGAAATGATACGAGATTGGGATACTCCTTATCTCCCCTGATGACTCTCATAACCCCATTAACATCAAATTAGACTTCCCTTACACCAATAATATGACTGAGTATGGGCATACCTTGTGGGCCTAAAAATATCCCTCAAGAAAGGTATCAAGCACCTAGACGTTTATGGGGACTCTACCCTTATTGTTAGTCAAATCCTCAGAAAATGGAAAGTCAAAGACGAGAACCGCCTACCCTTTCACGCCCACCTAGAACATCTAACCTCCTAGTTCAAAGATGTCACCTTCCACTACTCCCCTCATATAAAAAATAGTTTAGCTGATTCCCCTTGCTACCTTGGTGTCCATGGTTGATATGCCCAAGAGAATAATAATGGACCCTCTCCTGATTCAGAAATAGGCTATGCCTACTCACTACTACCCCATTGAGCTCGTCACTGAGGAAGATTCCAACATGGCCAAGTTATGGTACTATGACATTTGATACCTCCTAAAATATGATAGACATTCCCAAGATGTAGATAAGAAAAACCATGTGACCCTTCGTAAATTGGATACCCAATACATCATTTGTGAGAGAGCACTTTTCAAGAGAAACTTTGATGGAACCCATTTGCACAGCATATCAGAGGTTGACATTGAAGAAATGATATAGAAAATCTATAGTGGGGAATGCATCCCCCACATGAACGGTCATATAATTTCCAAGAAGATCATCCATTAAGGGAATTATTGGAACACTATGGTTCAAGATTGCACTGCCTACGTTCGAAGATGCCTCAAGTGCCCATAGTTTTCCAATCTCCAACATTTACCTCATCGGGAATTATACAACATGATCTCTCCCTGACCTTTCTTCACCTGGGGCATATACATCATAGGGAAGGTCACTCCCAAAGCTTCTAATGGTCATGAATTCATCTTGGTTGCCATTGATTATTTTCCAAATGGGTTGAAGTTGTGTCATACGAAATGCTAAATGCTAATAAAGTGACCAAGTCCATCAAAAAGAACATTATCTGCTAATACAAGGTTCCCCATGAGTTAGTATTAGATAACAGACTCCACTTTGAAGCCGAGGTCATAGAACTGGTCGATGGGTACGATATTGAAAGATACAAATCTTCTCCCTACTAACCCTAAACCAATGGTGCTATCAAAGTCGTCAACAAAAGCCTCAAAACTAACATTATCAAGATGGCCAAGAGTTATAGAGATTGGGCTGACTGGATACCATACGCCCTCGGGGGCTATCGTACGTTAATCAGAACACTTATTAGGGATACCCCTTATTCTCTAGTATACGGTATGGAAATAGTCTTACCCGTTGAGATAAAAATACCTTCATTGTGGATCATGCTCGAAAGACTGTCATCAGATCCACTTTGATGAACTATCACTCTTGGAAGAAAAGAGACTTAATGCTCTATACCACATATAGGGGTATGATTGCTAGATAGTGCGATCATTCAATTAAATATTCAAAGATTGTACTGTCCAGGAAGGAAACCTTGCCATCGAGGAGATCATAGAACCCGTTTGGCACGCCAAAGGGAAATTCAACCCAAATTGGAGCGGCCCCTACATTGTGAAGAAAATTCTATCAGGCGGTGTCGCTATGCTTGCTGATCTTGCCGGAGAAGAGATGGCGTGTTTAGTTAAACAGGACAGTCTTAAGAAATTTTACCCTTAGTCTAAAATCTCGACGTGCTATAACTCTTATCATCCCTTTTTTATTCTTAAAAAAATATATTTTCATTTCCCCTGTCCAGAATTACGTGGGACATGATCCTATAAAAAAAATTCTTTTCAAAATGAAACTCATAAAAAATTTTAATAGACCATATGCCATACATGGGAATGGTCCCATTCATTTTCATAAAATTCTATTATTTTCTAACCTCGAAGAAAGACGATCCATTTCATCATTTACATGAACAAAAGGATCATGTATGCCTTAGTGATTGGTATAGATAATTCAAATGCAAAACTCGTTAAGAGGCACAATAAAATATGATCAAAATCATTTTTGTTTATAATAAGGGAATACATCACCGTTACATGAAGTATCAGTGAAGGGAGTTAAATAGACCACACCCCTTTTCACTGACAAAACCATTTTAAACAAGCCTAATGCCTACCAGCTTCACAAAAATTATCCCTAACCCGAGAGGAAAACACCAAAACACAAATTACCCTATAACCACAAAATGTTACCCCAACATCACAAATATTATCCTCAACTACCAGACGACCCCACTTTGTCATCATTCCCTGCCTTCGAAGGTCCCCAAGTCTCCCACTCCTAGTTAACACTCCGTATGCTCTCCATGGAGCGATATGTCTTGATAAGCTTGGACGAAACCAAGACTCCCTCCTCCATGATGTTGAAGGCAACAAGCCATCTTTTCCCAGTATTTTCCTCCATTACCCAATTACACAACCACATACAAATTGTGATGGACAGGTAGATGGCCGGTGCCATTGCCACAAGGAGCTCAATATCATCTGCAATGATTCAGTCAGGTCCTCCACCAGGAAGAAGTTCATTATACGAGGATGCACAATTTGTTCTCATCTGACTTAGTGTGTAGCCGCCGTGAGAAATAAAAGGAAGTCTAGATAAGGAAAACCAACCACACAATCTGGTACTCTCTTAGCTGTAATACAGGCTGCAAGTCTCCCCGCTATAGCACCGACTAAATAAGACACATGGCTCTATGCTCCTCAAACTAATTGACCCACTTCTTTACCGATGTGCCATAACTGAAAAAAGTCTGAACAAAGAAATTAAGCATACCCGCCAAGGGAAACTCACGAGGGGCCACGAGACAGAAGTTCTCTGCAGGCCACATGAACAACATTACCGAGCCCCCTCAAAAAATTTAAATGACCCTCTTTCCAAGAATAAAGACCATTTAGGGTCTCCTCTAGAACCACCATCGCATGATTAGGGTGATAAGACATTCGTGTCGCTATTGTAGTCACTTGGGGATTAACTGTCAAGTTCCATATCACCAGTAAAAGCCTCACAATAAGTCCCAAAGCAATAGCTACGGTAAAGCCATCATCATCAAAATCCCTCGGACGCACTGAATACATAATCGTCTGGAGTGAAACAGTCCCTCTATTAATCAACGATCGAGCCACCGAAGGGGAAATATGGAGTAACTCAACCAGAAATGCCCGCGGAGAACGAGAAAAATCTGGCATAGCCACAGCGAAACTAGGGCCAACTCACCAACATTACTGAGAATTTCTTATAGGTAGCATATACCTCGTCCAAGTCAAAATGAAAGACATGGTCCTCTAGGTACTACAATTGTACCTCCACTGCTAGCAGGTTCCAGTTTATGGCTCGATTATGCCACAGAGAAACCCGATGCAAGCTGAAAGTATCATAGTCAACATTGTAATGGCACATAACCTCTAAACCTACAAGATAAGAGGAGAATTATTCATACATGGGAAGATCCATTTTTGGGAATAGGAAATGAGAATCAAGAAAATAAATATTGTTGTTGGTGAAGAAATCACAACCAATACCCTTCCTTTTATACCCAAAATCCTTGGTAAAAAATGAAATTTCTGGAAACCCCTTTAATTCTCAACCCTATAGAAGTACATAAGTATGCAAGAAAGTGCAATAAAAGCCTACGAGTGATTTTAATTAACCCGTATGGAAATAGTTAGGTCAAAGGGTATGCCAATCGGCAAACCCCCTATTTTGAAAAATTCCATTTTTCATCTTCTACCCAAAATCAATTTTTAAAAAATCCTTATTTTAAAAAACTACCCCAGGGTCATTCATTTTCATTACTCCTTTTCTTTATTTATTTAATAAACGTTTTCCTTAAAAATCATTTTCATTATCAAAATAAATTCTTACTCAAAAATCTTTTCCTTTTTTGTTGGAAACCCAAAATTCTTGCTCTGAAAAGAAATAGTAAACTCCGAGTTAATTACTTTTACTCCTCTTTTCTAAAAGAAATAAAGATTTTATCTTCCATTATCATTTCCATATTTATATCTATAAAAAAAACAATCTCATGAGAAAATTCAAAGTACATATAGGATAGGTCACTAAATCAAGGAAAACACTAAGAAAATACATATTTTTCATTTATATTCTTACTTTATATGATTATGTTTTGAAGATAGAAAGAGAAACAAAAAAAAATACAAAACGAGACTTCACCTGAACCCCTGACCTTCCCTTCGAACTCTCAACCTCCGCGGCGAACGCACTTTCCTCGGAGACGAGTGGTGGATCCTCCACTCCCAGAACCCGAATCCTCATCTGAAGTGGCATGCTACACAATGCAGGAAGGAGTCAACTTTTTAATATACTTAGCCATATAGGACATTCAATCCTTTATATCCCACAGCCAGTTGGTCGGCACCTAAACATACGGCAAGCAAAAAGAGCAATAAAGGATGAATAAGTCAGTAAAGAGTAAGGAAAAAATCAATGGAAGAAGAAAAGAAAAAGATAAAGAACATACGTCAGGTTAGAGGGCCTCATTCAGAAGCCTTGTCAACCTAGACAGTGATGCATGAGGACGGTGTGGCACACTCAGTGACTCCCCACTACTTAGTCAAATATTTTATGAAGGGGGTCACCTGACTAATCGGAGCCTCATTTACTGCCTCCGCAGTCATCGATGTACCACCACCCAGGCCATGGACCGACCCCACTAAGCCGTGGAGGGTGGAGGCATGTTCTCCATGTCATAGATATAGGAGGGAGTTAACCAGTTCGTCACAAAGTCCCAATAATCATAGCTCACCACTGTACCCATGTAACGCATATAGGCTCGCCTATCATTGCTACCGCCCTGGCATCGTCCGATATCTCTATCACCTACCTCATATACTTATGGATGCTAAAGTCGAATCGCCACCTCCTCCTCCATAATGCACAATTAACCGTTGCATTTGTGCATGAATCCCCGTCACCCCTATTTCCCACGGAGTCACCCCTCATGGGTAGAAATTCACCTGTAATCCCCAACAGAAATCAATATCTACTCACTATATAAATATTCCAAGAAGAGCTTAGAAAAGATAAAAGATAACATGGTTGCTCGCCATGGAATTTATAACCCGTCGCACATCCCCCAAAGATAAGGGCTGATTCGACCCCCGATTGGAATTTTGCCATTGAAACATCTAGAAGAAGTCCCCCAAATCCTCATACTAGTGGGACATCAACCCCTCATTGTGCTCAATCACCTCATAGAACCACGTATGCAAAAGATAGGAATTAACAAAAAGAATAAAAGAAGAATTCAAGGAAATCTATAAAAAGAAAAATAAATCCAAGGTTACCTCCAGAAGATATGTGGCTTCCGTAAAAAATTTCTGGCAGCACCGGCTGAAAGCATACAAAGAAGAATAAATGGATGCCAAAGTCAGGATCCCCTAATCTTACAACGAGATGTAAAAAATCATCCTTAAATAGGACAAGAACCTAAGATGGACAACGTCACCACTCATCGCGACTAACAAACCACCAAGAAAAAGAAAAAAAAAATAGACGGGCTGTCGGTCTCACCTGTCGCCCATCACTAACATCCACCCTCCTCCTCAAAAGATTCTCCCTCAAAACCAAATTTCGGATAGAATCCCAGGACACGATATTATACCCATGGCCCCCCAGAACCGTCTGCACTGCCTCCAGTGTCATCGTTAATGTGCGGTTCACCACTATTTGGAAGCCTTCACAATCCATTTCCAATAGCTGCTGAACATAAATAGAAGTAATAATAATCTCTCTGAATCCAAGATAGAATGTGTGGGTAGTGTCCCACCACATCTACCCAAGAGCACATAACATCGCAGTGGAATGCGATGTCTTATCCAGCGCCTCCGCCAAAGGGGCAAACCTGACGTATGACACCATCCAGCGCACAATAGCAGCGTAATTCTACCAAACCTCCTTCAACCCAGTCATCCCCCGGGACCAAATGCTCTAAGATACTATGTCAGTCTGCAAGAAAATAGAAGAGAAACCCTCCATTAGCACAAAAGGAACAAAAGAGAAAAGTAAATTGAAAGACCAAAAGTCACCATGCTTATATAGCCACTAAGGCTCTTCACCCTAGACAAACAATGATATGCGATCTCGTATAGTAGGATACGCTCATCAACTACATGATAAAAAAATCAAAAGCATTCTCATTGCCCAATGCATGGGGCACCCTAGACCGCCACTCCAGGTTGGCCCAATCATCAACAACTAATCACTCATTATTGTTATCCTCACTTGAAAATACTTCAAAAATTGAAGGTGTGAAAAATGGGGAGGGATCACCCCCTTTTTATAAAAGGATAAAGGGCCTACCGATCAGTAGCCCCCAACCCATACCGATCGACAACTGCCTTTTCCTCTTCCCAAAGGATTCCAGGATTCTGTAAAATTGCCGATTAGAACCCCCTCAAACCTGTCTATCAGTAGTCCCCTAGATTTTGCACAAGAATATACCAAAAAAATAGAAATTGCCCGTAAAAATCTTGAACATATATAGATTATTATTTTCCCCCAAGAAAAAGATTTTTGGAGCATTAACCCCTTATAAACTCCCAAAATCCCCAGTTGGATTAATCTTACACTCTTATCCCCAACATACTCCACACCAGAACCAATGATACACCGACATCCAAGAACACTACCATTCCCCATTAAGAACCTCAAAACATCCCCCATAGAAGTTTCAAGACAACACAATCCCCACTGAACCACAAGTGCACTTGCACCCCAAAGATAATTTAAATTTTCCTAAGAGAGTTATTCCCCATGTTATAACTTTAGGTCCTCAGAATAGACCTCGACCCTTAAATTAGTAGTTATAACCTTATGTCCTTAAAATTAAGCTCGACTCACAGAATTAGTCATCAAACCTTTAGGTCCTCAGAATTGACCTTGGCCCTGAGGATTAGTCATTTCCAACTCAAGAGCCTCATAATTGACCTCAGCCCACAGAATTAGTCGTTAAATCTTTAGGTCCTCAAAATTGACCTCGACCCTCAGAATTAGTCGTCACAACTTTAGGTCATCAAAATTGATCTCGTCCCTAAGAATTTGTCGTCACAACTTTAGGTCATCAAAATTGATCTCGTCCCTAAGAATTTGTTGTCACAAATTTAAGTCCTCAAAATTGACCTCAGCCCTCAGAATTTCTCATCACAACTTTAGGTCTAAGGAATTAACCTCGACCAGTAGAATCAGTTTTCATAATTCAAGGTCCTCAAAATTGATCTTGACCTTCAGAATTGGTCGTTATAGTTTAAAGTCCTCAAAATTAACCTTGACCCTCAAAATTGGGCATCACAACTCAAGGTCCTTAGAATTGACCTCGACCCGTAAAATTGGTCGTCCTAAACTAAAGATCCTTATAATTGAATTCAACCCTAAAAATTGGTCATCATAATGTCAGGTCCTCAGAATTGACCTCAACCCGCAAAATTGATTATCCCCAGCACAACCTTAGGTCCTCAAAATTGGCCTTTACCCACTGAATTGGTCACCCTTTCCCCTTAAACCCAATCTTAACAAATCTTTAACCCACTAAATCGGTTATCCTCATCTCGGTAGGTCCTCAGAATTGACCTCAATCAACTGAATCGGTCATCATTGTCTCCTTAGGTCCTCAAAATTGACCTTGACCTTCTGAATCGGTCACCCTCATACTCTAGGTGCTCAGAATTTACCAAAAATCCTCTTCCCCATTGTCGATGTTGTGCCTATCATTTGACGACCTTCACTTGGTCTAAGCTTTTTTGTCGAGGGGCTCATTATGGCACCCCATACTTGGACTCTATTAATCACTTCCTTAGGTCCGTAGCACTCACTCATTCACCATAAACCATAGGTCATCCTTCGAGTACCGATCTAAATGCCACCGAGCACTCTCAGGCCCTGTATGGAGTCTCTTACTTGAGTGAAAGATCAATGAATCTTCGAAGGGATTTTAATTCCCTTTTTAATAGTCCATCCCGTACATGAATCAAACTTACAGTTCAGACAAACGGTTCATTTTACTTCGAGTATTTATCTGGAGGGCATCGGATGCTCTTAAGCCCCATCAACTCTAGTGAATTCTGTCACTTGATCATAAGCTCAACGAATATTTGAAGGGATCTGAATCCCCTATCTAATGTTTTGTCCCGTGTGTGAATCAGCCTTAGAATTTGGATGAATGATCCATTTTACTTTAAAAATTGATCTAGAGGCTACTGAGCACTCCCAACCTCCGTTTGACTCTGGCCACCTCTCTAATTTGAGCGAAGCTCAATGAAATGTTGAATATATCTAAATAACCTTTCCAGTGGTCTATCCCATGCACAAATAGGCCTTACTATTCAGACGAATGATTCATTTTCCTTTAAGAATTTCCTGTCTAGAGACCAAGGGACGTTTTCGCTCCCCATTTGACCTTGGTTAACTTTCAAACTTAGGTGTGGCTCAATGGATTCTTAGGCGGCTGTGAATACCCTTTCCAACAGTCTACTCTGTGGGCGATTTTGACTTACGGATTGAATTTTATGACCATTTTTCTGAAAAACCTATCCTAGACTCTCAAATGGCACCCTCAGAACCCTACCTATCGGTAGTGTACCTAAGGGTCTATGCCGATAGTCATGTCTAGGACCATTTCAATTGGCACCCCTTTGGCCCTATAAATAGAGTCCATTACATCACTTTGAAAAGTTCCCCGGAACATCCCTCTCAGCAACTCAGAGAACATTCTCTTGAATTTATACAAGGGGACCACTCGATATTGTGTTCAATAGGGACCACACATTTCTTTTCTCATTCAAGATTAGTTTACAAGAGGATAGGGGTGTGCAGTTGCATATGAGTACGAAATTAACCCTCAAGCGGATGGAAAGACTTAGTGGACAAACCATATTCTAGAGAATATGTTGTAGGCATGTGTACTCAATTTCAACGGAAGTTAGGACCAACACTTTCCACTTATAGAGTTTACTTACAACGTTAGTCACCAACATAATATTGGCATGGAATATTACAAGGATTTGTAGGACTGACCTTTTTATTCCCCAATTTATTGGTTACAGATGGGAGACATTAATTTATTAGGGTTGGATTATGTACGGGACACCTCAAAGAAGTTAGCGCTCATCTGAGAGCGTATGAGAACTACCCAGAGTAGGCAAAAGAGTTATGCGGACAAGATCGGATGCAAATTGGAGTTTTAGGCGGGGGTAGGTGCCTATGGAGGTCTCCGTGATGTAGGGGTTATGAGGTTTGGATCCAAGGGGAAGTTGATGCCCTATTATATAAGGTCATTTCACGATCTTGTATAGGGTGGGGCCAACGTAATATCGATTAGACTTACCCAATCACCTTCAGCGTGTGCATGACGCATTTTACGTGTCCATATTGAAGAAGTTATTTATGGATAGGATCATCTATCAACATATTTATCTCGATGGGATTGAGCTATAATATGCGAGTTAAAAGGATAGACCATAGTGTATCCCAAACTAGAGAAAGAAAATATTTCAGTCAAAGGTTATTCCTTTGGTTCATGTCCAATTGGAACATCATAGAAGGCAGAGTCTATACATGAGTGTGAGGACAACATGCGAGAGAGATATCGAAAGATCTTCAAATCAGGTATACAAAAATTGAATTTTGAGGACAAAATTCCTCTTCTGAGGGAGATGAGTGTAAACCCCATATTTTTAGGTATTTATTATAATATTTAATTGATTATTAGTTGCTTGTTAATTAGATATAACTTGTGACATTCGATATTCCATGTTGTAGATTGGCATGTTACATAGTTTAATTGTGCGTTTCTGAAGCACCTTATACTCTTGACTCACTTGAGTCTATATTGTATAAGTGTTCATCTAGTTTGGAAATTGTGACAAAATTATGTCTAACCTAGAATCCAAAGAACCCCAGAGCTTGCACTACTATTTCATCATTGATTGAAGTGATCTAGACCTCATTACCAACACTCACACACAGTAGAATGCATCATATACATCTCATATTGCATAATAATGTGTGTACATATGTTGAGTGTGTTTAAATCCCTAATATTGGTTTTTAAATATTTTTTTTGGGATTTTATAAACTTTTTAAAATAAGGTTTTATTAATTAAAACTTGGTTTTAAAAGTTTGTGGGGTCAATCTGCTATTTCATATTGTTGGTTTTATTAGCCTCAAGTTATCTTGGGTAGAATCCGAAAGCGGCAGAGAATTTAGGGTGTGATTTTAATTACTTTAGACATGCGTTTCATCTCCTCTAATTGTCCAACACTTGGTGCCTTCTGATTGGTGGTAAGTGTGTTTGTTTATAGAGAGTAAACCAACGTCTGTTTTTCCAACCCTTGGATCGTTTTTATCAACGATCTGCAAGCGCCCTTTATGATCCCTGTGAATCCCTCAAGAGACAATCAGGTGAACTTTAATCACCGCATATCGTGAACCATTGGATCCAAGTCAATTGATCTTGACTAAATCTGATCCCTTGATTTCAATCCTCATTCTCGAACCTTCTCAGCCTCCTATAAAAAGGCTCCTACTCTCAGCCTTCGAAGAATTTTGGCCATTTCGTCCTTTGAGAGAAAATAAAGAGAGTAGAGAGAGAAGATATAAAAGAGAGAGAAAGAGAGAAAGCAGAAGAGAGAGAAAGAGTTAGAAAACCTAACCCTAACCCTAAATCGACCAAACAGTTCAAACCAAAAATAAACCTTCAAACCACTGTATTTTCCCAAACACAACCTTGAGTGTTTGAGTGTTTAAGAGGTGATTTGAGAGTTGGTTTGTTGCTGTAACCTCTTCGTTCTTTAGATCTTATTTCCAACTTAGTCATTTTCTCAGATCTATGTTTCTGGCATATAAAAATTTCAGATCTGAGTTCTTCATGGTATATTAAACTTATTTTGCATTTTTATTTCTCAGCTTGAGAAATATATTGTTGATTATTTTCTGAAAAGATTTTTAACTTTGAAATCAACAAAAATGTTTTCTGATTCTAGTTCTCTTGAAACAAGACCTTTGACCTAGTTTGGAATCGCACTTGGTAGTTTTCAATCTCAAAAATCTTTTCAAAAATAAAGATTGATTAAGATCTTGATACGTCTTCTGAGCAAGATAGCCGTGGATTCTGGGATTGCTTTAAAGGTAAAAAAGGTTAAGTTTTGTGAGAAGAGAGAAAAATAAAAGTCACTACATATAGACTTATATGTAATTTGTTAGGACTGATTGTACATAATAAGTATGTGTGTGTGTGTGTGCATGCATGTGTTAGAGAGCACCTCCACAAACACTTTCACCCTACCACACTAAAAGTGTTGGTAATAAGATCTTGTGAACAAGAGTCGACGTAAAGAGCTTGACCAAATTGGGAGTTAACAAACTGGGAGAACAACATCAACTATCAGAACTGCAGAGAAGTTATAAGGACACCGGAGGGTACATTCCTAAACTTATATAGGTCTGAGTTGTATGCATGTTTGTTATATAGTTTGTAACAGTTAAAATTTGTTGTTTTACTCCGTAGAGGGAGTCGTGGATGTTTCCTCAGTTGGGTGAGGTTTTACCACGTAAAAAATCTTGTTCTTAATCTTCTTACATCTTCTCATCTCATTCTTGATTGTGCTGAGTTTAAAGTTTGTTTAAACTATTTTATAAACCTGTTGATCAAATCTTAAATAGATCTCGTACATACCTTTTAAAACACATCTTGTGTTCATATAGTTTTGATTTTTAAGAAAAGAGTTTCTTCAAAAAACTGTTCGGAGTTACTTAAATAGTTTAATTTTATTAAACGGCTTTAGTAACAGATTTTCAATTGGTATCAGAGCTTTGTAAAACTTCTTTTAAAGAGATCATGTGATTCTGAAATTGTTTTCTGAAAATAAAATATGGACGAGAAAAATGAAAGATTTGGTAACTTGACCAGACCTCCTATCTTTGATGGATCCAATTTTACTTACTGGAAAGTAAGAATGATCGCTTTCATTCAAGGAACTCTGGGAGATGATGTCTGGGACATTGTTGAAAATGGTTACATTTTTCCTATAAAAACAACCACTGAAGGAAGTAATGAGAGAGTTAAGAAAGTATTAAGTGAGTTCACACAAGAAGAGAAACAAGTTTCTCAAAATAATAACAAAGGAAAGAATGCCATATTTATGTCCATAAATGAACATGAGTTCAAAAGAATCTCATCTTGTACCACTTCTAACGAAGCTTGGGACACTTTGGTTACTGTTCATGAAGGTGACACTAGAGTTAAAGCTGCTAAAACTCAAATGCTCATTCAACAGTATAACTCTTTAATTATGTCTGAGACTGAGTCATTTGATGACTTCTATATGAACCTGACTGATATTGTGACAAAACTACATGCTAATGGGATAACATATGACAGACAATAAATTGTATCTAAAATTCTAAGATCATTACCAGAGAAATTTGATAACAAAAGATATGCTATTGAGGAAATGTGTGATATAAATCTCACTCCTGAATTACTCAGTAGTAAATTAAGAACTGTGGAAATGGAACTAGAATTTAAGAAGCAATTGACCCAGTCCCATAGGAAATAGAGTAGTTCCAATCTAAGCTTCTCTTCTAAATTTATTAAGCCCGAGTTTAATACTTCCAATGATGACTCTGATGAGGAATGAGATATAGAGAGTTTGGACAATCAGATTGCCTTGATGTCAAAACAGTTTAAGAAAATCATTAAATTTAGAAACAACATGGCAAATAAACAAGGAAAGTCTAATTATCCAACTCCCTTTAATCACAGACCTCATGAGAAAATCCATGACAAAAATCACAAGGACTCTCACGCTAGACCTAACAGAGACCTTAAGAAGACTGGATGCTATAGATGTGGAAAACTAGGAAACATTGCACAAGACTGCAGAGTTAACTTGAACACTCAAAACAAACACACTAAAGCCAACATTTGCAAGACATGGGATGATTCAAGTGACTCTGAAAGTGAGGAACCTGAGTCATCTGATGTTTTTGACCCTTGCATTTCCTTCTTTGCCAAGATTATCTATAATGATGATATGCCTGTGTTTGTTAGTGAGGATGAATCTAGTAATTTTACTACTGATGTTTCGAATAATGCTGTTACTGGTTTAGATGCTTTGATTACTGAGAATATTGCTATCTCTTCTTCGGGGTGTGTGAGTCGAAGGGAAAGCGATAATGACGGTGTCAATGGGTGTGTGAGTTCAAAGAATGAAGCCTTAGGGGTCACTTCACACACTACACTTAGTGACTCGGACAATGAAGACCTCCTAGATATCCACACACTCTATGCTAAAACTCTCAAGAAAAGCACTAGACTAAAAAAAATTGTGAAAGATCTCACCAAAAGCTGGAAGATCTAAGCCTAAAGGTCAAACTGAATGCTGAAGAGTATACTACCCAATGTTTAACTCATGAAAGTGAAATCAAAATATTTGATTGAAAACTCAAAGATTTGACTCAAACAAATGAAACTCAGGAGAAAAAAATACAAAGGGACATTGTTAGAATTGGAACAAACTAAAGAAAAGACAGCAACTGTTTTCAAAAAAAATTACAAAATTTGAAAATAATTCAAACTGTTTTGATGAAGTTGTTGCTGAATCTAAAACCAATTCTGATGATCCAACTAGAATAGGGTTTTTGCCCCAATTTGAAGACACAAACAAAATCTTTTGAAACTATCAAGTTTGTGTGAGGAGGTAAAAGACCTATTGAAACCTGACCAGATTTTCATTTCCTAAAAACTGAGTTTGATTCAAAACATCAAAATTTTAACAATGGGGAATCAAGTTTCTCTAAACATGAAAGTTCACCTAAGGCTAAATACGTCTGCCCTCCTATTAGGAAGAGTGAGTCCGCATTCAAGACTGTCCTACCTAGGAATAGAGTCCAACCTCAAAATTCCTCAAAATCGTTGTTTAGAGACTTTCCTAAGGAGACCCCAACCTTGAGCAATCTTTATTGCTCTTACTGTGATATATACGGTCACTCTTTTTATGGTTGCTATGCTAGGAGACTAGTTAAACCTGTCTGTTATCCTCCTACCTATCAGAACTTTAACTATTCTAGGAGGAGCCGCAACAATTATGTACTTCCTAAACAACCAGACAAAAACTCTAATTATAGAAAGAGAAAGACCAAACCTAAAAGAAAATTTCCTAGAAGGACTCCTAAGCACTTTCCTAAATCAAATGCTCATGTTTTTCATAAAACTCAAAATCATGCGCAAAACATTTTTCAACAAAAATCGAATGCTCGCAGATTTTATCAATTGAGAGCTAATAAGCGCAAAATGAAAACTAGAGCAATTTGGGTTAGAAAAGAAGATCTATTACCTCAGATGAAGTGTAATATAGTTATTACTACTTTAAAAGCTGAGCACACATCATCTAGTTGGTATTTAGACTCTGGGTGTTCTAAGCATATAACTGGGGATGATACTAAACTTTTGAATAAAACCAGCTTTGCTGGTGGAAAAGTCATTTTTGGTGATGGAGTATCATCTTAAATCATAGGCAAAGGAACTCTCCAAGAAGATGGACTTCATATTCTTGAAAATGTTCTTCTAGTTAAAGGTCTTAAGGCCAATCTACTTAGTATCTCGCAATTTTGTGACTCAGATCACACTGTTACCTTTTCAAAGAACAATTGCAAAATTTTAAATGAAAAAGGTGAATGCATAATTACGGGATTCAGAACTCCTGATAATTGTTATACTGTCATGAATAAATTTGAAATCTGTAATGTTGCCAGAATGGATGACAACGAGATATGGCATAACAGAATGGGTCACATAAATTTCGATAATCTTGGTAGACTAACCTCTCAAGAAATAGTTAGAGGAGTTCCTAAAATCAAACCCATTCCCAACATTGTCTGTGGTTCCTGTCAGGAAGGTAAAATTGTTAAGGCACCTCATAAGAAAGTTAATGATGTTCTTACCTCTAATCCCTTAGAACTCATCCATATGGATCTAATGGGTCCTTCCCAAACTGTTAGTCCCTGTGGACACAGTTATATTCTAGTTATGGTTGATGACTTCACCAGATTTACTTGGGTAGCCTTTTCAAAACAAAAGTCTGACACTTTTCAAACCTTTTTAAAAATACTTCTTCGAATTGAAAATGAAAAGGACACTAAAGTAAATAGAATCCGTAGTGATAGAGGTGGAGAATTCAAAGACACTGGTATTATAGAGTATTGTGACTATAATGGTTACAAACACGAGTTTAGTGATCATAAAACTCCTCAACAAAATGGAATTGCCGAGAGAAAGAATCGTACCCTTCAAGATATGGCACGTGTTATGTTACATGCCAAGAATTTGCCTAAATATTTTTGGGTAGAATCTATTCGTACTGCATGTCACATCATAAATAGGGTCTATCTTAATAAGAATTCCAAACAAATCCCTTACGAACTTTGGTATAATAAAAATCCTAATCTTAAGTACCTTAGAACCTTTGGTAGTACTTGTGATGTATGCAAAGATAGGGAACACTTGTCCAAATTTGAGAGCCGGGGAGATAAAGCTATATTTTTAGGATACTCGCCTATCAGTAGAGCCTATCGAGTGTATAATCTTCGCACTAAAACCTTGATGGAATCCATAAATGTAATTGTGAGTGACACTACTGTAGAGAACAAGACTGGTGAATCAACTATTGTAGAAGAGCCTACAAACATTTTAGAAAATGACTCTCCTGAAATTGATGATTCATTACCAATTGAGATACCTGAAGTACCAAATTGGGTTTGTAAAGATCATCCCATAAATAACGTAGTTGGTAACCCTAGTGAGCGAGTGCGTACAAGATCTCAACTAAGAAATTATGCACATTATGCATGTTTTCTTTCCCTAGTGGAACCAAAGAATGTAAATTAGGCATTGAATGACTATCACTGGATTTCTGCTATGCAAGAAGAACTTCTTCAATTTGTCATTCATGATGTTTAGTATCTTGTACCTAGGCCTGATCACAAAAAGGTTATTGGCACACGTTGGATTTTTAAAAATAAGTCTGATGAAAGTGGGATAATCATTAGAAACAAAGCTAGATTAGTTGCTCAAGGATACTCTCAGATTGAAGGAATAGATTTTAACAAGACTTTTCCTCCTGTTACTCATTTAGAATCTGTTCGTCTTCTCTTTGTTATAGCTTGCCACTTGCATTTTAAACTCTACCAAATGGATGTCAAATCTTCATTCCTTAATGGAATATTGACTGAGGAGACCTATGTAGAACAACCTAAAGGGTTCATTGACCCTCAATATCCAAATCATGTATTTCGTCTTAAAAAGGCTTTGTATGGCCTTAAACAAGCACCTATAGCTTGGTATGAGCGTCTTTCCAGTTTCCTCTTAGATAAAGGTTTCAAAAGAGGTGGAAATGATCAAACCCTTTTTGTCAAACATTTTGGCAAACACATCATTATTCCTCAAGTTTATTTTGACGACATTATCTTTGGATCAACTTGTCCCTCAGAAGTAAAATCCTTCTCTGAAATAATGCATAAGGAGTTTCAAATGTCTCTTATAGGGGAGTGACAATTTTTCTTAGGTCTTCAAGTCAAACAAAATTCAGAAGGATTATTTGTATCGCAATCTAAGTACGCTTTAGAGATAGTAAAGAAATTTGGCCTTGAGAGTGCTAAAAATGCTAAAACACCCATGAGTACTACGATAAAACTTTCTAAAGAAGAAACTGGAAAATCTATAGATCCTACTCTAAATCGTAGTATGATAGGAACCTTACTATACCTTACTACCTCACGTCCTGATATTATGTATGTTGTGTGTGTGTATGTGCTCGTTATCAAAATAACCCTAAAGAGAGCCATCTGAATTCTGTTAAACGAATCATTAAATATGTAAAAGGCACTCTGAATCTAGGACTTTGGTATACTAATGACACACCAAGCACTATAATTGGGTACACTGATGCTGACTGGGCTGGGTGTACTGATGATAGTAAAAGCACATCAAGAGCATGTTATTATATAGGTAATAACTTGGTAGGATGGAGTAGTAAGAAACAAAACTGCACATCACTCTCAACAGTTGAATCTGAATACATAGCCGCTGGTAGCTGTTATGCTCAATTACTATGGTTTAAACAAATGTTGAGTGATTATGGTATTCAAGAAAACCAGTGGCATCTCTATTGTGATAATCAAAGTGTGATTAATATTTCTAAAAACCCTGTTCAACTCTCGCGAACAAAGCACATAAAAATAAGACATCATTTTATACGCGAATTGGTTGAAACTAAGGAATTCGAAATCAATTATCTTCCTACTGATTTGCAACTCGCAGATATGTTTACCAAACCGTTAGATTACAATCGATTTATTTCTTTGCATAAATCTATTGGTATAGTGTGTGCTGATTAATCACTTTGATCTCTTTATTTTTTCCCTTTGTCTATTTGAGACAAAATGGGGGAGAAATTTGAGTCTAATGAATTTCATATATGCTAAACAGCTTGATCTTAGTGATTCATTGCAGGATTCTGTACAGTTATTCTCAACAGTTGTTATAGGGTATTCAATTGTAAATAGTTGAGTTATGTACTTTTGCTTTCTAGGAATTGGGTAGATAGATTTTTATAGGAATAGGTTTCCTCATTCTTGTTGCCCTACGAGTTCTAGATGACTCAAAGGAGATTTTGTCTCATATTTCCAAAGGGGGAGATTGAAGAACCTTATACTCTTGACTCACTTGAGTCTATATTGTATAAGTGTTCATCTAGTTTGGAAATTGTGACAAAATTATGTCTAACTTAGAATCCAAAGAACCCCAGAGCTTGCACTACTATTTCATCATTGATTGAAGTGATCTAGACCTCATTACCAACACTCACACACAGTAGAATGGATCATATACATCTCATATTGCATAATAATGTGTGTACATATGTTGAGTGTGTTTAAATCCCTAATATTGATTTTTAAATATTTTTTTTGGGATTTTATAAACTTTTTAAAATAAGGTTTTATTAATTAAAACTTGGTTTTAAAAGTTTGTGGGGTCAATCTGCTATTTCATATTGTTAGTTTTATTGGCCTCAAGTTATCTTGGGTAGAATACGAAAGCGGCAGAGAATTCAGGGTGTGATTTTAATTACTTTAGACTCGCGTTTCATCTCCTCTAATTGTCCAACACTTGGTGCCTTCTGATTGGTGGTAAGTGTGTTTGTTTATAGAGAATAAACCAGCGTCTATTTTTCAACCCTTGGATCGTTTTTATCAACGATCTGCATGCGCCCTTTTATGATCCCTGTGAATCCCTCAAGAACCAATCAGGTGAACTTTAATCACCGCTAATCGTGAACCATTGGATCCAAGTCAATTGATCTTGACTAAATCTGATCCCTTGATTTCAATCCTCATTCTCGAACCTTCTCAGCCTCCTTTAAAAAGGCTCCTACTCTCAGCCTTCGAAGACTTTTGGCCATTTCGTCCTTTGAGAGAAAAAAATAGAGTATAGAGAGAAGAGAGAAAAGAGAGATAAAGAGAGAAACCAGAAGAGAGAGAAAGAGTTAGAAAACCTAACCCTAACCCTAAATCGTCCAAACAGTTCAAACCAAAAATAAACCTTCAAACCCCTGTATTTTCCCAAACACAACCTTGAGTGTTTGAGTGTTTGAGAGGTGATTTGAGAGTTGGTTGTTGCTGTAACCTCTTCGTTCTTTAGATCTTGTTTCCAACTTAATCATTTTCTTAGATCTATGTTTTTGGCATATAAATATTTCTGATCTGAGTTCTTCATGGTATATTACACTTAGTTTGCATTTTTTATTTCTCAGCTTGAGAAATATATTGTTGATTCTTTTCTGAAAAGATTTTTAACTTTGAAATCAACAATAATGTTTTCTATTTCTAGTTCTAGTTCTCTTGAAACAAGACCTTTGACCTAGTTTGGAATCGAACATAGTGGTTTTCAATCTCAAAAATCTTTTCAAAAATAAAGATTGATTAAGATCTTGATACGTCTTCTGAGCAAGATAGCCGTGGATTCTGGGATTGCTTTAAAGGTCAAAAAGGTTAAGTTTTGTGAGAAGAGAGAAAAAGAAAAGTCACTGCATATAGACTTATATGTAATTTGTTAGGACTGATTGTACATAATAAGTGTGTGTGTGTGTGCATGCGTGTGTTAGAGAGCACCTCCACAAACACTTTCACCCTACCACACTAAAAGTGTTGGTAATAAGATCTTGTGAACAAGAGTCGACGTAAAGATCTTGAACAAATTGGGAGTTAACAAACTGGGAGAACAACATCAACTATCAGAACTGCAGAGAAGTTATAAGGACACCAGAGGGTACATTCCTAAACTTTTATAGGTCTGAGTTGTATGCATGTTTGTTATATAGTTTATAACTGTTAAAATTTGTTGTTTTACTCCGTAGAGGGAGTCGTGGATGTTTCCTCAGTTGGATGAGGTTTTACCACGTAAAAAATCTTGTTCTTAATCTTCCTACATCTTCTCATCTCATTCTTGATTGTGCTGAGTTTAAAGTTTGTTTAAACTATTTTATAAACCTGTTGATCAAATCTTGAATAGATCTCGTACATACCTTTTAAACACATCTTGTGTTCATATAGTTTTGATTTTTAAGAAAAGAGTTTCTTCAAAAAACTGTTTGGAGTTACTTAAATAGCTTAATTTTATTAATTGGCTTTAGTAACAGATTTTCAATTGGTATCAGAGCTTTGTAAAACTTCTTTTAAAGAGATCATGTGTTTCTGAAATTGTTTTCTGAAAATAAAATATGGACGAGAAAAATGAAAGATTTGGTAACTTGACCAGACCTCCTATCTTTGATGGAACCAATTTTGCTTACTGGAAAGTAAGAATGATTGCTTTCATTCAAGGAACTCTGGAAGATGATGTCTGGGACATTGTTGAAAATGGTTACATTTTCCCTTTAAAACCATCCACTAAAGGAAGTAATGAGAGGGTTAAGAAAGTATTAAGTGAGTTCACACCAGAAGAGAAACAAGTTTCTCGAAATAATAACAAAGGAAAGAATGCAATATTTATGTCCATAAATGAACATGAGTTCAAAAGAATCTCATGCCAGAATGATAAAGGTATTAATAAAATGATGACATGCCAGTCGTGAGACTTTCACTATTTCAGATCATTTTTTAGATAATTTACAGCCTTATGCAGATTACCAGAATAATTGTTCGGATTCTTCAAGTGGAAGAATGTTGTAATACCCCGTATTTTTGGCTATATTTATTTTTGGGATTAATTATTTAAATGAGAATTAATTGGAAATTAATCCGGATAAAATACTAACGAGATGTGAGTTGGTATTTGACTATATTGAGCATATATGATATTATATGAATATTGAATTATGAAATTTGTCGTGACATTGATATACGACAATTTGGTCATTTTGGGACACGTGTGACAGTCGCGTCAGGATATAATTATTTTAATTATAAAAGTAAATTTAAATTCTATTAACCGTATGGTCGTTTTGAGTGCGCCAACGCGTCCGTAAGGGTCGAGATAGTCAGAAAACACTAGCCGGGGGTGTAGTTTGGGTCCCGGGGTATTTTTAGGCCATACCGGCAATATAAAGGGTATTTTGGTAATTTCGTATTTTTGGAAATATTATGTGACGAAAATTAGTGAAGTAAATCTGATGTGGGCTTGACCCACTAAGCCACTAACCAACCCATATTAACCCAATAGGTTACGTAGGTTATTAGAATTAGGTTTCTAATTACTTTCCATAAGAAAACCCTAGCCACCATTAGAGAAAAGCTTGGAGAGAGAGAGAGATAGAAGGAATTCTGCAGAAAAGCTCCATCAAATCAACATCAAATTCAGAGACACTCAAGGCAAGTGGTTTATTATAGTTTAATTTTAGAGAATGCTCTTTCCATGTGTAGGAATTTAATAAAATTAATTTGTTCTTGGTGAAATATGAAAACCCATGTATTTTGGAGTTTAGAACTTGAAATCTTGAGGAGAATTGCATGTAGAATGGTAGGTAGATGATTATACTGATAATATTAGTTATTGGATGAAATTAAAACGGATTTAATTGGGTAAATTAATGATTATAAATTTTATGGTTTACATTCTTGAAAATCTGGGGAAAAAGTGTAGAGACTTGAGGATTTAATGATGTTAGAATGAATTGATTCCTTAAAATATGTTAGAATGTGACCTAGGTACGTTTAGGGATGAATAGAGACCTTAAACAATCGTTGGTTTGATGCTTAGATGAGTTTTGAAGAGACAAAAATGGTGAAAAACGAAACTAGGGAATTCTGGGCTTGAAACTGGTCGTTCGTTAGAAGACCTCCCCAGGTCGTTCGAACGAGCTCGTTCGAACGAGCTTCTAACGAGTTGACCAGTCGCTTCTAACGAGAGGAAATTTCATTCGATACCTTCGTTCGAACGAGATCTCGTTAGAAGGAAGTTCGTTCGAACGAACTGAATCTCGTTCGAACAGCCTCGATCGAACGAGACTTCTATCGAGCTGGCAGTTTAGGCCTTTTTGGCCTGTTTTGATTTTTGGAGTCCCGTAAACTTGTTCGAGGATAGAGATAACATTCCTTTGATGGTGTATTAGTATATTTGGGACATTTGGGTTATAATGAGAAGTAAAACTATATAAGTGTGGATCAAATCAAATAGACATTTGAGTTGAGACGTGAGTGCCTACTACGACGTGAGAATAAATTATGGCGCGTATAAATATGGACCGGGATTATATAAGTTGTATATATAGTAAGTTGGTACGAGAATATGATAAGTACTACAATTAAACTACGGTGATTACTAAGATGCGTGTTTACTTAGTATTGGTATATGATTTGTGTGTATGACATACCTACCATACTTGCTATCACGGGAGGTTTGCGTTCGCTTAGGGCCCTCTAATCCTTGTGTTGCCCGGATTTAGACTGGTTACCTCGATGAACATAGGTCAGTGAAAGACTTATTGGGATGTTAATAAGTCCGCTGATCGTGGGAGCGTAGGTATGTGCGTGACCCATGTAATGTGACTGTGTTCGCCTCCACTATTTGTGATGTTGTTATCTGTGAACTATTCCTGAGAGATTCGGAATATGTGATCCTTATTTACGTGATTTACCGGGATGGATAGCAGAGTATGTGTGCACCACAGCTTAGTCTCGGGTGCTTATATTGTATATTTATGATGTGAATAATATACACTTAATAAACTGAGAACTTTCATATGGTATTGTGTGTAACTATGGAGTAAATAAAAGGGATGATCTATAATGAGTTGTATTACTTTTATATGAGGACCTGAATTTATGTTAAACCCCTATTTAATTGAGATCGTTAATGTTAATGGGAACCGAGTAATAAGGGTAGAACCTACGACAGTCTAGCTAGATATGATGTCACTTAGCTAGTGGTTAGATGGGTACTTACGTTAGGAGTGCACAGTTAGACGAGAGGTGAGAATTCCATGTGAGTGCACGTCCTAACATGTACTTTGCATTTTATGTTTTAAATGTTTTTAAAGCACTTGCAGGTTTTTAAAATATCTCCACATTCGGGCTCTGACCCGTTTGCTTTCAAATCTATTTTTTTGTAAAACCATTTTAGGTGCCCAGCCACAAGGACACCCTGCATAGGATACTCATTCAGGTGACGAGCTGTAGCTGTTTGTGGAAGCTACAGGGATTTGGTTTTAGACGCTTCTACCATTTGGATTCCTGATTCAGTATTTATCAGTTGTAGGGCATGTTGCCCATTTCTATTTGAGACATCTTTCCATTTCAGTTTTTTAGACTTTGGCATGTATTGATTCAGTATTCAGTTCAGTTATTTCAGTTTATGGTACTGTAGTGAGGAGTTTTCCTCCAGATTTTATTTACATTATGTGATGGTTATTCTATTTACTTCATTATGGTGAATGGTGTTATTATTCTTTATTACACTTGTTGCATGTTAATCAGACTTTAATTAAAATTTGGCAACTTACTTTTTAAATACTAGGTGGTTAGTAATTATAAAAATGTTTTCGACAGTGATGCTATTAACTGAGCCAACTTGGCATTTTGAATTAATTTAATAAAGGAGTAGCTACCCGGTATTTAATTAGTCGAGGTGTCACAGGTGGTATCAGAGCATCAGGTTCTAGTGTCCTTTAGGATATGTACGGCTATTATGTTCCCGCTAAGTTTCTTTGATATAGAGCCCTATATATTAGGACTGTTGTACTCTTTTTGTGTATACTACGTTCTTCAGCTATATTAAGTTTATAACTGCGAACTTATAAACTTCATTCTTATTTCAGATGCCTCCACGACGTGCACGATGAGTTCCCAGGGATGCAACGCCCGAACCCCAGCCCGCTCCTGTTCAGGGCATGATGAACGCCGCTGAGGTTGCAGCCATTGTAGCCCAAGCGATAAATGCCGTGATTGCCGTAGTTCAGTAGGCACCACCTCAGGCGCCGGTTGCCGCGCCAGTACAGGCAAATGCATTCCCGTCTGCTTGGGAACGTGTACGCGACGCTTTTCAGAAAGCGCATCCGCCAGAGTTTGCAGGTAGCTCAGATGTGGTAGTCTCGAGCCAATGGAGGAAGGATATGCAGAGACACTTGAGAATGTATGAGTGCATGGATGTTCAGAAGCAGGTGCTAGCTACTTTCAAGCTAGTTGGATCTACATTGCAGTGGTGGGAGTCTATTACCACCTTGGAGGAGAGGGATACTCTCACTATTCAGGACTTCTGGGTGCGGTTTGATCGCAAGTACTTTCTGTCCGCTGTTCATACGGAAATGAGGAGGAAACTGATGAATCTGAGGCAAGAGGGTAAGACCGTGGCCGAGTATGAGGCCGAGTTCACGAATCTGTTGAATATCGTTCCGGATGAGATACCGACAGAAAAGAAGAAGATTGAGAAATTCACATACGGATTGACATGGAGGATCCGTCAGCATCTGTTAGGGAACCTTTCGTTGGCCACTTATTCTGATGTGGTTAACGCTGCTTTGTTACACTGCCAGGATCACCGCTTTCATATGGCTGAGGGCAAGAGATCGGGAGAGTCTAGCCATCAGGGCAGGACATGAGGACATGGTGCCGGTGGGGCACAATCTGTTCAGGGGCAGAGACAGAGTGAGCAGGGTTCTCAGCAGGGGGATCAGAAGAGGTTCAGATCAGGAAATTACAGGCACGGACAGGGAGGTTTCCGTCAGGGCCATCAGGGTCCAAACGGCCATCAGGGCCAACAGGGGCAGAATGGGCAGCAGTTCCAGCAGGGCCAGCAGGGCCAGGGAGGAACGGTAACGGCCACCAAGGCCGGGGACAGCAGGGGCAGAGAGGAGGAAACTTCCCAAGGAAGTGTTTTGTTTGTGGAAAGACTGGCCATAAACGACAGGATTGTCCTGATAGGGGCAGGGCCCCACAGCAGCAGCAGCAGGGTGCTCGCCAGGAGCCGCAGAGGCCTATGTTTCCCGCCGCTCTCCCCGCACCGCCACAGATGGCAGCATTGCCACCCATTCCAGCAGTCCCAGTTCAGCAGGGGCAGCTACAGTATGGACGTGTCTATAACGTCCACCAGGCAGCAGTTCCATAGGCACCGCCCGCGATTGAGGGTACGTTTCCTATCCATGGCACTATGGGTCGGGTATTATTTGATACGGGGGCTACACATTGTTTTATAGCTACACATTTTGCGAAAGCCTTAGGATTGTTAGCTACGGCAGAGAGCACAGTGACGTGTGTCGACTCACCATTGGGGAGTGGGTCACTTATATTCTTTATATGCCGGGGAGTGGGGGTAGAGATTGGTAGTATGTTATTACTGTAACACCCCGCCCGCCCGGGGAGAGCGAACGGAGCGCTAATCATCGATAAAACTAACCAAAACCACAATATAACAAGGTATAGAGCATCTAAATCCCATAATAGAAAAGAACCCTCTAATCTCAAATCTCTTCAAATAAATACAACAATTCTCTCGAATAATTACAACATCTAACTTGAAATAAAATAAATCTCCAATGCTCTATACATCAAAATAAATACAAGTCTTCTCTCTTGTATTAAAAATCTTCCCAAAAGAATCCTTGCTAAAATCAATCTCCATAGCGCCCCAAAATCTGCGCTAACCTGCCACTAAAAGAAAATATGGGGAAGTACACAATACGACAGGAAAGATGCTCAACAAATATTAGCGGTGAATAAAGCGTAACAATACGAGTACGAATATTCAAATCAAATGCGAATCTCACAAGCATTTTTATCAATATAATTTCTCAACAACACATTAATCAGAGTCACCAGGCCTCACCATACCGCGCCATACTTTATCAAGTAGCCGGAAAAGGAGTCTTGGCGGGTGCCCAACCTCAGTGCCATATTAAAATCTCATGACAACATGCTCAACACCAAATATAATACCACATGAATCGAAATTAGATTCCAACAAATATTTCCAGATTCCAATTGAATTTAGCAATTCAAATATGAGTCAACAATCGCAGGAAAACAAAGGGAATAACACTCGCGAGATTAAGGAGCATATTGTGTAAAACCCCATACCTCAAAATCATCAAATGAATCATCGCATAATTCAGCCTCAAAATCTAATCCCACCATCATGTTCCTCTCACGAAAATAATCAAATCTCGTTCTAGCCCAAACTCGAGAAAACACCAAATAAGCTTTCTAATCTAAGGTTGAAATCTTGAATAGGTTTGGGGCTATGATTTGTAGATGAAAGGGAGTAATTTTGGAGAGGTCTTCTGGTTGAAAAGTTTGAGAACAAGTGATTTGAAAATCCAAGCCACGAATTTGTTGATATATAAATGATTAAGTGTTTGATTAAGAAAAGAGTTCTAATCAGATACAAAAACTAAAAATTTTATTCCGGACGATCGGACCGTTGGAATCACTTGAAATTTTAGTATGTTGTAGCGAACGGCGAGACAGAACTGCTGACAAAAATTCAGCTTGATCGGATGGTCGAATTTCTAAAAATATTATTTTTACTAGAAAGTTTTATGTTTTGAGGACTCTTAGAGAGTTTTATATTTTGAGGACTCTTCTAAATAATAAAAATTCAATTAAATCTCCATTTTAATTCCGATTTCGAAATCGTTTGAAAATCTCTCCCTTAAAAATAATAACCAACATATTTGAGTAATAAAAATAATTTTCTCTCAAAATTTATTTTCCTCTTAATTTCGAAAATACCCCAAAAATTACGCGGGTTGTTACACTTCCCCACTAACAATGGAATTTCGCCCTCGAAATTCGCCGAATGCCTAACTCTCAAAAAATCTGGCCAACAATCTCCAAAAATAAATTCCTCACATCTAATCTAGATGTCTAACACGAAACGATCATCTAAAGATTCTATCTCCAAAAATACGCGCCACAAAAATGCAACAGACCCAAAATCCAAGACCCGAGGGTTGTCGTATACCTAGGCTCTGATACCATTCTGTAACACCCCGCCCGCCCGGGGAGAGCGAACGGAGCGCTAATCATCGATAAAACTAACCAAAACCACAATATAACAAGGTATAGAGCATCTAAATCCCATAATAGAAAAGAACCCTCTAATCTCAAATCTCTTCAAATAAATACAACAATTCTCTCGAATAATTACAACATCTAACTCGAAATAAAATAAATCTCCAATGCTCTATACATCAAAATAAATACAAGTCTTCTCTCTTGTATTAAAAATCTTCCCAAAAGAATCCTTGCTAAAATCAATCTCCATAGTGCCCCAAAATCTGCGCTAACCTGCCACTAAAAGAAAATATGGGGAAGTACACAATACGACAGGAAAGATGCTCAACAAATATTAGCGGTGAATAAAGCGTAACAATACGAGTACGAATATTCAAATCAAATGCGAATCTCACAATTATTTTTATCAATATAATTTCTCAACAACACATTAATCAGAGTCACCAGGCCTCGCCATACCGCGTCATACTTTATCAAGTAGCCGGAAAAGGAGTCTTGGCGGGTGCCCAACCTCAGTGCCATATTAAAATCTCATGACAACATGATCAACACCAAATATAATACCACATGAATCGAAATTAGATTCCAACAAATATTTCCAGATTCTAATTGAATTTAGCAATTCAAATATGAGTCAACAATCGCAAGAAAACAAAGGGAATAACACTCGCGAGATTAAGGAGCATATTGTGTAAAACCCCATACCTCAAAATCATCAAATGAATCATCGCATAATTCAGCCTCAAAATCTAATCCCACCATCATGTTCCTCTCACGAAAATAATCAAATCTCGTTCTAGCCCAAACTCGAGAAAACACCAAATAAGCTTTATAATCTAAGGTTGAAATCTTGAATAGGTTTGGGGCTATGATTTGTAGATGAAAGGGAGTAATTTTGGAGAGGTCTTTTGGTTGAAAAGTTTGAGAACAAGTGATTTGAAAATCCAAGCCACGAATTTGTTGATATATAAATGATTAAGTGTTTGATTAAGAAAAGAGTTCTAATCAGATACAAAAACTAAAAATTTTATTCCGGACGATCGGACCGTTGGAATCACTTGAAATTTTAATATGTTGTAGAGAACGGCGAGACAGGACTGCTGACAAAAATTCAGCTTGATCGGAGGGTCGGATTTCTAAAAATATTATTTTTACTAGAAAGTTTTATGTTTTGAGGACTCTTAGAGAGTTTTATATTTTGAGGACTCTTCTAAATAATAAAAATTCAATTAAATCTCCATTTTAATTCCGATTTCGAAATCGTTTGAAAATCTCGCCCTTAAAAATAATAACCAACATATTTGAGTGATAAAAATAATTTTATCTCAAAATTTATTTTCCTCTTAATTTCGAAAATACCCCAAAAATTACGCGGGTTGTTACAATTACCTGCAGATATGTTGGTATTAGATATGCATGTTCACGATGTGATTATCGGTATGGATTGGCTCGCTGATTATAGGTCCATGATTGATTTCTTCAGCGGGAGCATTGTTTTTGTCATTCCGGGGCAAGAGATGTTTGTAGTGGCGATGCCTCGCCCAGAGGGAGGCTCGACCGCTCATTTGTATTACCTAGAGGAGGATACCTCTAAGGACGTTGTGATTCCTTTAGATTCGATCCCAGTCGTCATGGAGTATTCGGATGTGTTTCATGAGATACCAGGCCTACCGCCCAGTCGAGAGATAGACTTTGTTATAGACCTATTGCCATATACGAGGCCTATAGCACGCGCACCGTACCGTATGGCTCCGGCAGAGATGCGAGAGCTACGAGATCAGATAGAGCAACTGTTAGGTCAGGGCTTTATTCGCAGGAGTACCTCACCTTGGGGCGCTCCAGTTTTGTTTGTGAAGAAGAGGGACGGTTCACTGAGATTGTGTGTGGACTACCGAGAGTTGAATAAGGTCACGATACGGAATAAGTATCTGTTGCCTCGAATAGATGACCTATTTGACCAGTTGAGAGGAGCTTCTTTCTTCTCGAAGATTGATTTGAGATCGGGATACCATCAGTTGCGTATCATTGAGGAGGATGTCTCGAAGACTGCATTCTTGTCGAGATATGGTTCTTACGAGTTTCGGGTTATGCCTTTTGGTTTAACCAACGCTCCAGCAGTGTTTATGGACTTGATGAACAGAGTGTTCAGGGATTTCCTAGATCAGTTTGTCATTGTCTTCATCGATGATATTCTGGTTTACTCCCAGACAGAGGAGGAGCACGCCGAGCATTTGAGGCAAGTTTTGCAGACACTACGTCAGAACGAGTTGTATGCAAAGTTTGAGAAGTGCGGGTTTTGGTTGAAGGAGGTCCAGTTTTTGGGACACATTATTTCCGACCGAGGAATATCTGTTGATCCGGGGAAAGTATCCGCGGTGAGGGAGTGGGGACAACCCATGACACAGACTAAAATTCGTAGTTTCTTGGGCCTAGCAGGATACTACAGGAGGTTTATTCGGGGTTTCTCGAAGATAGCAGGTCCTTTGACACATCTGACTCGTAAGGGTGTGCCATTCATCTGGAGTGATGCCTATCGGTTGGCATTCGATGAGTTGAAGGATAAATTGACCTCAGCACCTGTGTTAGCATTGCCGAGATTGGGAGTTGAGTATTTGGTTTACACCGATGCGTCTTTGCAAGGACTTGGAGGTGTATTGCAGCAGGAGAGGCAGGCCATAGCTTATGCTTCCCGTAAGCTTAAGCCTCATGAGAAGAATTACCCCACGCATGATTTGGAGTTGGCGGCAGTGGTATTTGCCCTACGGATTTGGAGGCACTATCTTTTGGGGGAGAAGTTCCAACTATTCACGGACCACAAGTCCCTAAAATACCTGTTCACGCAGAAGGAGTTGAATATGCGGCAGCGTAGGTGACTTGAGTTTGTGAAAGACTACCAGTTCGATATCCAGTATCACCCGGGTAAGGCTAACGTGGTAGCAGACGCGTTGAGCCGTAAGCCAGCAGATGAGGTGGCAGAGGTGTGGAAGGCAAAGTGGAAGGAGTTGGGACACCAGGATGCAGTGGTCCGATCTTTCATGTCTGTGATGACCGTTACACCACAGATTGTCAAGAAGATAGTACGGGCACAGGCTAATGACTCGTTCTGTCAGGAGCAGATAGTTCGATTACTAGCAGAGGGAGCCGAGTCCTATACCGTCAGCTCAGACGGGGGATTACGCTTCAATGGGAGATCGGTGGTTCCGGAAGGGGAGAAATTACGACACGAGGTGATGGCAGAGTCACACGGCTCACGGTTCGCGGTACATCCCGGAGGGGATAAAATGTACCAAGACATGAGACGGAAGTATTGGTGGAGCGGTATGAAGAGAGAAATTGCTGAGTTTGTTTCGAAATGCGCCACTTGCCAGCTAGTAAAAGTGGATCATCAGAGACCGACAGGACTTCTACAGCCGTTGGAGGTCCCGGTGTGGATGTGGGAGAGCATATCCATGGATTTTATCACGGGGTTGCCTACGTCGCAGAGGGGTCACGACTCCGTTTGGGTAATTGTGGACAGATTTTCCAAAGTCGCTCACTTTTTACCCGTAAGGACTGACTACACTACGGGACAGTATGCCCAGCTCTTCATTTCAGAGGTTGTGAGACTTCACGGTGTGCCCCTAAATATCGTGTCTGACAGAGACAAGATATTTGTTTCGCGGTTTTGGGAGAGTTTCCAGGAGGCCATGGGCACGGAATTGCGGTTGAGTACGGCTTATCATCCGCGGACCGATGGGCAGACAGATCGCACAAATCAGATGTTGGAGGACATGCTACACATGTGCATTATTGACTTTGGGGGTGGATGGGAGCAGTACCTTCCATTGGTGGAGTTTGCTTACAACAACTCCTATCAGTTCACTATGGGCATGGCTCCGTTTGAGGCGTTGTATGGTAGGCCTTGTCGTTCCCCAGCATGTTGGTTAGAGGTGGGGGACAACAAACTACTTGGGCCGAAAGTGATTCAGGATACTTCGGCAAGGATTGAGTTGATTCGGAGTCGCATTCGGGTAGCTCAAGACCGGCAGAAGAGTTATGCTGATGCAAAGAGATTTTTCAGGGAGTTTTAAGTGGGGGACCAGGTTTTGCATAGAGTATCTCCTATGAAGGGGATTATTCATTTCGGGAAGAAGGGGAAGTTGGCACTAAGGTATGTGGGGCCGTTTCCTATTATTGAGCTGATCGGACCGGTTGCGTATAGACTTGGGTTACCGAAACATTTTCATCGGATTCACGATGTGTTTCATATTTCCTCGCTAAGGAAATACCTTAGAGATAATTTGGCTCATTCCCACATTGATGTGGAGGACATTGATCTCCAGTCGGATAGCTCCTACGAGGAGGGGTCGATTGCTATTTTGGACCGAAGTGAGAGGAAGCTGCGGTCAAAGATAGTTCCGTTGGTGCGTGTTCAGTGGCGACATCACAATGTCGAGGAGTCCACATGGGAGCGCGAGGATGAGATGCGCGAACATTATCCAGAGTTGTTTTTAGCAGGTACTTTCTAGTTTCGAATTTCGGGACGAAATTCAGTTATTAGGGGGGAAGTATGTAATACCCCGTATTTTTGGCTATATTTATTTTTGGGATTAATTATTTAAATGAGAATTAATTGGAAATTAATCCGGATAAAATACTAACGAGATGTGAGTTGGTATTTGACTATATTGAGCATATATGATGTTATATGAATATTGAATTATGAAATTTGTCGTGACATTGATATACGGCAATTTGGTCATTTTGGGACGCGTCTGACAAGCGCGTCAGGATATAATTATTTTAATTATAAAAGTGAATTTAAATTCTATTAACCATATGGTCATTTTGAGTGCGCCAATGCGTCCGGAAGGATCGATATAGTCAGAAAACACTAGTCGGGGGTGTAGTTTGGGTCCCGGGGTATTTTTAGGCCATACCGGCAATATAAAGGGTATTTTGGTAATTTCGTATTTTTGGAAATATTAAGTGACGAAAATTAGTGAAGTAAATCTGATGTGGGTTTGACCCACTAAGCCACTAACCAACCCATATTAACCCAATAGGTTACGTAGGTTATTAGAATTAGGTTTCTAATTACTTTCCATAAGAAAACCCCAGCCACCATTAGAGAAAAGCTTGGAGAGAGAGAGAGATAGAAGGAATTCTGCAGAAAAGCTCCATCAAATCAACATCAAATTCAGATACACTCAAGGCAAGTGGTTTATTATAGTTTAATTTTAGAGAATGCTCTTTCCATGTGTAGGAATTTAATAAAATTAATATGTTCTTGGTGAAATATGAAAACCCATGTATTTTGGAGTTTAGAACTTGAAATCTTGAGGAGAATTGCATGTAGAATGGTAGGTAGATGATTATACTGATAATATTAGTTATTGGATGAAATTAAAACGGATTTAATTGGGTAAATTAATGATTAGAAATTCTATGGTTTACATTCTTGAAAATCTGGGGAAAAAGTGTAGAGACTTGAGGATTTAATGATGTTAGAATGAATTGATTCCTTAAAATATGTTAGAATGTGACCTAGGTACGTTTAGGGGTGAATAGAGACCTTAAACAATCGTTGGTTTGATGCTTAGATGAGTTTTGAAGAGACAAAAATGGTGAAAAACGAAACTAGGGAATTCTGGGCTTGAAACTAGTCGTTCGTTAGAAGACCTCCCCAAGTCATTCGAATGAGCTCGTTCGAACGAGCTTCTAACGAGTTGACCAGTCGCTTCTAATGAGAGGAAATTTCGTTCGATACCTTCGTTCAAACGAGATCTCGTTGGAAGGCAGTTCGTTCGAACGAACTGAATCTCGTTCGAACAGCCTCGTTCGAACGAGATTTCTATCGAGCTGGCAGTTTAGGCCTTTTTGGCCTGTTTTGATTTTTGGAGTCCCGTAAACTTGTTCGAGGATAGAGATAACATTCCTTTGATGGTGTATTAGTATATTTGGGACATTTGGGTTATAATGAGAAGTAAAACTGTTGCCCAGAAAAATACTCAAGAGGGGGGGTGAATTGAGATTTTACAAACTTTTCGGGTTAAATTAAAATTTCAGAAAATATTTAATTTAAAACACTTAATACAAATTTCTGATTAAATAAATCTTAAATGATTAAACCAATACCGATTAAATAAATGTAATCAATTAATTTAAACAATATAAAATCAAAGATTATAACATACAATAAATAAGTTATCAAATTAATACTTCCAATTGATTAAACAAGAGAAGAAGCAGATTACAACATCCAATAAATAAATAATCAATTTTCGTATTTAATTTATATTAATATTCTGGAATTAATTAAATATTACGAAAATAATTATTTCTGTCTTAAAATAAAATTATCAAATTTTCAGAAATAATTCAATTGCAAGTGTAAGTGCTTAAAAACAATTAACCAATCACACACAAGCAAATAAATAAATAAAAGTGCTGAAAATAAATGACACCGTATTTTAACGTGGTTCAGCCAAATTCCGGCCTACGTCCACGCGCCAAGAGCAAGCTTCCGTCTCCCGCGCTTCACTAGTCCTGATCCACTTGTACGGTAGGATCAAACCACCATTTCCAAACACTTGAAGCAAATACCGGCTCCAAGTACAACCGAAGCTAAAATCCCAGCTTCAAACAAATCCGAATGTTGAGTACAAAGTTTGGATGTCGAAACTCTCTAAAAAACAAATTGATCCGAGTTTCTTCTTGAGTGAGACTTTACAATAAATCTGATTTTTGGCACTAGTCTTCTTCTTGAAATTTTTGTAGAAGAATAATGATTCTTGTGCTCTTCAAATTTCTTCTTCAACAAATAATTGAGTATATTGATTGTTGCTGTCTCAAATATGTGGAGCTGAATATTTCTTGTATTACTCTCTTGAACTGAGTGTATGAGCAGAGTAACAATATTTCTGGTTGCTCTCTTGATTGTATGTGAGCTGAATAAATTTTTAGTTGCTCTCTAATTTTTCATGTCTTTTTTTTTCTCTGCATTTTCCAACTGAATGTGGTCTTCTTTTGTAGCCTAAGAGAAAATAGCCGTTGGAAGAAAACTTGAGCTGAGCTCATCTTCAACTTGGAGATAGTGAACAGAGGGAGCATTAAATGCTCAAGATCTTGTAATGAAATCGTATCTGATGAAAACCATCTATGCTGTCTAAGAAATAATGTTAGACTAATAGAGAGAGAGAGACGTTAAAATATAAAAATATAAATAAGTTAATTATCAGTCAACATGTCTCATCACTTGAAAAATAAGTGAAAATCTTCTGCAAACGTCTTCAATGTGAATAAAAAAATATATACTGGTTTCTTTGTCAAATCAACCAATCAGTCAAAACATGTTTGATAACAAATAAAAAATGTGCGTGGCTCCAAAAAAAATTAACCAAGGAAGATGCATGGCTCGAGGTCTGCCAACGCAAAAAAAAAAAAAAAATCCAAAGCTTGTATTCGCGTGTAAGCAAAAGAAACCAACTGACATAACTGATGATGACGCATGGGAAAAATAGAACTTGTCCGAGCCAGTTAATTTGCGGGAAGCTTAAGTGATCAAAAGAGATGACCAATAAACATACATATCTTTTTAATGCGCAAGCTATCAAGTACCTAGACTCCTAATGGGTACACCGCCAAAAGCTTTTGTCAGGATTCATTTCAAGTCCAAGTGGGACTGTACAAAGGAAGGATTGTGCGTAATATATAATGAGTCTCAAAAGACAATATGTCTTATCCCAATAAACATGACTAAAATATTAAGAAATATTTTCTCTGCAGAAAGAATGGTGTGTAAATCAATTGTGAGTACACTGCTCAAAGATGGTTATAGAAAAGATGAAAATAATGGAGCTTTTATGCATATACAACCATTTATGAATTTATCTGAATATGAACTCAGAACATAAAAAGTGAGGTCCAAAAAAAAATTAAATAATGAAACTCAGTTTAGACCAAAAGACGTCAAAAAAAATACGGACAGTTGGCTTTCAATGAACATATTTGACATGTATAAAAACTCGAAAATCATTTTTTCTTTTAAAAAAATTATAATCAATTTAAAAAATATTTTCAGTAAAAATAATGTAATATCATTTCAAATAAAATAAACCCATAACTGTGATAACTCGTCTAAAGAGTGTGCACTAGCAGGTAGCAGGTAAGAAGATACAGATATAACAGGTAAGGTACAGATAGCAGGTATGGCTTTGAACCTAAATAAATGTCTACCAACTCAAATGCCAAAGCACAAAAAAGGACGAAAGCTACATGAAGTCTATATTGACAAGACAAGTCACAAAGGAGTCTACATGCATGGGACAAAGCACTCAAGTGCTAGATCAAGCTATTTGGCCAAAACCAAAACCCACGCATGCAATTTGTTATGACAACAAGCCAAAAAAAATATTAAACATATAAGGCATTGTATATATGTATAAACATATAGCGCACATACAATATATTTAAAGTCAAAAATAATTATTCTGCAACTATTATAAAAGAATATTTAGTGTCAAAACAAATGATGCTAAAGTAATGGAGTATGGCCGAGAATAATAAAAAAAAAAACAAGCCTACCATATTCTAACCAAATGATATATTAGTAAACAAAAATATTGTTTTAAAAATTCATTTTAGTTTGAAAAATAATTCCGAAAATTATTTTAGAATAAGAAATTCATTTTAAACAAAGTTGCACCAATTTTACTAAAAAAAATTATTTTCAGTAAAAAATAATATAATTTCTTTTAGAAAAAATTATTATGCTCACAATTAATTAGTCACACAATTAAAAATCATAGATCAAGAAATATGCATGTGTGCCTAATGTGTCAAGTGCAAATGTGCAACATACGTGAATACCTTTACTCGAATACGTCGTTGAGTTGAGTCGAGGCAAGATTATACAATAATAAATATCTATAGAATAACCTAATAAAAATGTGTTTGGAATCATCAAAATCAATATATTAAGTTAAACTAAAATGTACATTTAATTAAACTGATTTAATTAATTAGGGATAAAATACATTTTCGTTAACAATCTCCCCCTTTTTGATGATGACAAACAATGATTCACATATATTCATAAATTGTATGAATTAAGCACAAATAGTGAATCATAAATATTTCTCCCCCTTTGACATTATCAAAAAGATATTTCTTATAAATTCAGTGTCACGGGTAAAAAGGGCGAAGCTCCCCCTATCAAAAATAATTCGTGCATGGGATACAACCATAAATCTCAAGGAACGTATAAATAGCATGAAAATTTTCAATACGCACACGGGTCATCATAAATTTTTCATAGCATGTATTTGAATGTGTAGATAGACAATAATATCATCAAATAATGAATAAGTCATAAAAATGAAAAATAATAAAATATATGTGATCAACTTTTCAAAATGCATCAATGATACCAATTGTTGTAGTCATACACAAATCGTGCGTTGCACACAATAGTTCCTCGGAACAACTTTTTACGCAAAAATAGGAATCACAACTCAATGTTCTCAAATCATGCAAATACGAGAGATATATCAATGTGCATAATTAACTTTCTCACTAATGTAATAAAATTGCAACATATAAATTTTCAATAGGCTCATGTCAAGTGTAGTTTTTTATCACCAAAAAAACTTTCAATTTCACAACCATGATACATTTCATAACTCGATGTGTCCAAATAATTTGAAATAAAGCACACGAGTTAGAAGATTGCGGCCTATAGCAAAAAAAATTGCGTTTTGTTCAAACTTTCGCCATTTTCAAGATACGAGCATAAGATTCTCGAAATAATCAATCATATTGCAATATACATATTAATATTTAAGATCAAGTTTATTCTGATAATCAAATAATATCCAAAGACCTTTTATCTCCCCCTAAGGGATACCAATAAAGGCATATATGCATATACCAAATAATGTGCATCTTTTTCATGAGATAAAATATTATCAATATTTTTCTTTCTTAATTATCTTCTAATAAGATGTAATATTTCCATGAAAGTCATTAAATCAATTTTTCAAGAATGAAACATATCATGAGGCCATAAGAAATTAAACTCAATAATTTTAGATTTTTAATAACGAGAAGCTCGACATAAAATCAATATATTCAGATTTTCAACAAATACCAAACAATTTGTTCAGGGACTTCAAAATCAATCAATCAATAAATTTCTCAATAATGAGAGTGACATAAGTTAATCAACTTCAATATATTTTCAGATTTTTAAGCACAATCAATATAAGAGTCAATTTGTTCCAAAAAAAATAATGTTCTTTATAAAAGACAATATTATTCAACTAATCGATTCATATAACATGTCATGAAACTAAAACATAAAAAATCTCAATAATCATCTGATTTTTCAAGTAAGCACAAGTAACACAAAAATTAACTATAAAAATTATATACTTCATGAAATGTCACTAAAATTTAATGAATGGCACAAAACATGTAACATGTCATAAATTTAGCACATAAAGATTAATATGATCATATCATCAAAATTAATGAGTGCATATCATAAAATCATCAAGTAGCTCATATGACTAACATTTATACAAATGACACTTTATCAAAAAAAAATTCTCAAATGACATTTTCGTTTGAATTTTATATTCAATAAAGTCATGAATTAATCCAATATCATTATTCACAAAAATATGTCAAGATGTAATAAAAAATTATGAATATTCACCAACGAAAAATTTATCATCAGAATCAAGTGTATGTGTCATATAACATAAAATCATCAAGAATAATAAATATACAAATTTACATGTGAATACTAAATTATCAACAAGCTCATATGATATAACAAATATTCTATGCATGGAAATATATCAATTATGAAATAAATCATTAATAAACATATGATATTAATTTCAAGAATAGTGTTCCTTGCCACCTTACCAATACCAAAGATGTATTCAAGAAACTTCTTCCAAGTGTGGCATTTCCAACATTAGGCAATGATAATTGAAATTTGTAATATGACTAAATCATATGCCTTGAAAATCCACATTCCATCTCAAAATGCAACCTACACAACTTTAAAGATTTTCTCTTTTCCATCCAAGAATGTGTTAGGTCCATAAAGCAATATTAAATAGAAAATTTCATAATTCATTTTCTTATCAAAAATTCAAGCGTAGTCATAATAAGAGATAATCGTCAAGAACAATAACGATACGCAACTTATGACATACTAGAATGTACATAACAAATAATAATCATTATTGTCAATTTTATCATGTACTAAAATAAAATTTTCATCAAGGTATGTAAATAACTTATCATTCTTAGTATACATTGTTTTGGACAAAAGGTGAGGGTTTTCTCATTTTCAAACAAATGATACATTTAGGAATACCATGAAATTAATCAGATTACTATTCATGAATAAGCATATAAAATTCAAAAATCATATGAAATAATATTTCATGAAAATAAGTGTATTAGATATGAAAACAATATATCACAATATTTATCAAGAAAGGAATGTGTTCAACAAAAAAAATCTAACACTAACTGAATTCACATAAATTTTTATTCAAGTCCCAATACCAGTTTTGCACCTAAAAACATTTTCTTTTGGAACCCAAAAAGAGTGTGGTAAATTACGGTTTACATACATATTTGCTTCTTTCGGAATCCAAGCTAATTTAGTATTATATTTTCTTTTTCTAAATTTACAAAATTTGGAGTAATGTGTATGTCTACCACAATATGAACATAAAGAGTTAGAATGACTAGATGAGGCATCATTTCGAAATAAATTAGAATAATTCTTTTTCTCATTTTCTTCCTCATATCCTATACCATTATTATTAAATCGAATTCTTTGTTTTTCCATAATTTTATGAAAATAATCATTTCCTTTAGTAAATGTGTCTATGGATTTCTGTAAATATTCAATTTCCTTTTTCAACTCAATATTTTCAGATTCAAGAGAATTAGGGATACTAACATATTTTTCCTTTTCCAAGGAATTAATCTCATTTTTCAATGATTCATTTTCTAATTTCAAATTATCAAAATCTTTTGATATAAAATCACATATGGCATGAGTCTTTTTCAGTGTAATAAATTTCTTTCCAATATTTTCATATTTTTCATATAACTCATTAAATGCATCTTGTAATTCATCATAATCATCAATAATGTCATCATGATTTGAACTGTGAGTAGAGTAAGATTCATTATCACTAATGCTAGGGTTAGATTGTACCTCTTCATTACCAATTGCCATGAGACAGGGAGTAATAGATTCTTCAATACTTGATTCATCAATATTGGCATATAGGCAAGGGGTGCACATATTTTTACTAAGTGCATCAAAATCAGAACATTCAAGGAAGTTTTCTTTCAAAATGAAGTTGGAAACATATGGTCCACTGCACATCCATTTTCTCTTCATATAATGAAATAAGGAGTAGCTACAATAGATCAGACATTTTAGCATACAAATAATAAAAATGTAAAGTGCAATATTCAAAATAAATACAGAAAAGTTTGTCATGATCTTTAACTCTATGATTGTTAAATCAAAATATATAAGAAGAGCACTAGCTATGATACCAATTGTTGCCCAGAAAAATACTCAAGAGGGGGGTGAATTGAGATTTTACAAACTTTTAGGGTTAAATTACAATTTCAGAAAATATTTAATTTAAAACACTTAATACAAATTTCTGATTAAATAAATCTTAAATGATTAAACCAATACTGATTAAATAAATGTAATCAATTAATTTAAACAATATAAAATCCGAGATTATAACATACAATAAATAAGTTATCAAATTAATACTTCCAATTGATTAAACAAGAGAAGAAGCAGATTACAACATCCAATAAATAAATAATCAATTTTCGTATTTAATTTATATTAATATTCTGGAATTAATTAAATATTATTAAAATAATTATTTCTGTCTTAAAATAAAATTATCAAATTTTCAGAAATAATTCAATTGCAAGTGTAAGTGCTTAAAAACAATTAACTAATCACACACAAGCAAATAAATAAATAAAAGTGCTGAAAATAAATGACACCGTATTTTAACGTGGTTCGGCCAAATCCCGGCCTACGTCCACGCGCCAAGAGCAAGCTTCCGTCTCCCGCGCTTCACTAGTCCTGATCCACTTGTACGGTAGGATCAAACCACCATTTCCAGACACTTGAAGCAAATACCGGCTCCAAGTAAAACCGAAGCTAAAATCCCAGCTTCAAACAAATCCGAATGTTGAGTACAAAGTTTGGATGTCGAAACTCTCTAAAAAACAAATTGATCCGAGTTTCTTCTTGAGTGAGACTTTACAATAAATCTGATTTTTGGCACTAGTCTTCTTCTTAAAATTTTTGTAGAAGAATAATGATTCTTGTGCTCTTCAAATTTCTTCTTCAACAAATAATTGAGTATATTGATTGTTGCTGTCTCAAATATGTGGAGCTGAATATTTCTTGTATTACTCTCTTGAACTGAGTGTATGAGCAGAGTAACAATATTTCTGGTTGCACTCTTGATTGTATGTGAGCTGAATAAATTTTTAGTTGCTCTCTAATTTTTCATGTCTTTTTTTTTCTCTGCATTTTCCAACTGAATGTGGTCTTCTTTTGTAGCCTAAGAGAAAATAGCCGTTGGAAGAAAACTTGAGCTGAGCTCATCTTCAACTTGGAGATAGTGAACAGAGGGAGCATTAAATGCTCAAGATCTTGTAATGAAATCGTATCTGATGAAAACCATCTATGCTGTCTAAGAAATAATGTTAGACTGATAGAGAGAGAGAGACGTTAAAATATAAAAATATAAACAAGTTAATTATCAGTCATCATGTCTCATCACTTGAAAAATAAGTGAAAATCTTCTGCAAACGTCTTCAATGTGAATAAAAAAAATATATACTGGTTTCTTTGTCAAATCAACCAATCAGTCAAAACATGTTTGATAAAAAATAAAAAGTGTGCGTGGCTCCAAAAAAAATAACCAAGGAAGATGCATGGCTCGAGGTCTGCCAACGCAAAAAAATAAATAAATCCAAAGCTTGTATTCACGTGTAAGCAAAAGAAACCAACTGACATAACTGATGATGACGCATGGGAAAAATAGAACTTGTCCGAGCCAGTTAATTTGCGGGAAGCTTAAGTGATCAAAAGAGATGACCAATAAACATACATATCTCATTCATGCGCAAGCTATCAAGTACCTAGACTCCTAATGGGTACACCGCCAAAAGCTTTTGTCAGGATTCATTTCAAGTCCAAGTGGGACTGTACAAAGGAAGGATTGTGCGTAATATATAATGAGTCTGAAAAGACAATATGTCTTGTCCCAATAAACATGACCAAAATATTAAGAAATATTTTCTCTGCAGAAAGAATGGTGTGTAAATCAATTGTGAGTACACTGCTCAAAGATGGTTATAGAAAAGATGAAAATAATGGAGCTTTTATGCATATACAACCATTTATGAATTTATCTGAATATGAACTCAGAACATAAAAAGTGAGGTCCAAAAAAAAATTAAATAATGAAACTCAGTTTAGACCAAAAGACGTCAAAAAAAATACGGACAGTTGGCTTTCAATGAACATATTTGACATGTATAAAAACTCGAAAATCATTTTTTCTTTTAAACAAAACTTATAATCAATTTAAAAAATATTTTCAGTAAAAATAATGTAATATCATTTCAAATAAAATAAACCCATAACTGTGATAACTCGTCTAAAGAGTGTGCACTAGCAGGTAGCAGGTATGAAGATACAGATATAACAGGTAAGGTACAGATAGCAGGTATGGCTTTGAACCTAATGAAAATGTCTACCAACTCAAATGCTAAAGCACAAAAAAGGACGAAAGCTACAGGAAGTCTATATTGACAAGACAAGTCACAAAGGAGTCTACATGCATGGGACAAAGCACTCAAGTGCTAGATCAAGCTATTTGGCCAAAACCAAAATCCACGCATGCAATTTGTTATGACAACAAGCCAAAAAAAATATTAAACATATAAGGCATTGTATATATGTATAAACATATAGGCGCACATACAATATATTTAACTTCAAAACTAATTATTCTGCAACTATTATAAAAGAATATTTAGTGTCAAAACAAATGATGCTAAAGTAATGGAGTATGGCCGAGAATAATAAAAAAAAAACAAGCCTACCATATTCTAACCAAATGATATATTAGTAAACAAAAATATTGTTTTAAAAATTCATTTTAGTTTGAAAAATAATTCCGAAAATTATTTTAGAATAAGAAATTCATTTTAAACAAAGTTGCACCAATTTTACTAAAAAAAATTATTTTCAGTAAAAAATAATATAATTTCTTTTAGAAAAAAATTATTATGCTTACAATTAATTAGTCACACAATTAAAAATCATAGATCAAGAAATATGCATGTGTGACTAATGTGTCAAGTGCAAATGTGCAACATACGTGAATACCTTTACTCGAATACGTCGTTGAGTAGAGTCGAGGCAAGATTATACAATAATAAATATCTATAGAATAACCTAATGAAAATGTGTTTGGAATCATCAAAATCAATATATTAAGTTAAACTAAAATGTACATTTAATTAAACTGATTTAATTAATTAGGGATAAAATACATTTTCGTTAACAAAAACTATACAAGTGTGGATCAAATCAAATAGACATTTGAGTTGAGACGTGAGTGCCTACTACGACGTGAGAATAAATTATGGCGCGTATAAATATGGACCGGGATTATATAAGTTGTATATATAGTAAGTTGGTACGAGAATGTGATAAGTACTACAATTAAACTACGGTGATTACTAAGATGCGTGTTTACTTAGTATTGGTATATGATTTGTGTGTATGACATACCTACCATACTTGCTATCACCGGAGGTTTGCGTTCGCTTTGGGCCCTCTAATCCTTGTGTTGCCCGGATTTAGACTGGTTACCTCGATGAACATAGGTCAGAGAAAGACTTATTGGGATGTTAATAAGTCCGCTGATTGTGGGAGCGTAGGTATGTGCGTGACCCATGTGATGTGACTGTGTTCGCCTCCACTATTTGTGATGTTGTTATCTGTGAACTATTCCTGAGAGATTCGGAATATGTGATCCTTATGTACGTGATGTACCGGGATGGATAGCAGAGTATGTGTGCACCGCAGCTTAGTCTCGGGTGCTTATATTGTATATTTATGATGTGAATAATATACACTTAATAAACTGAGAACTTTCATATGGTATTTTGTGTAACTATGGAGTAAATAAAAGGGATGATCTATAATGAGTTGTATTACTTTTATATGAGGACCTGAATTTATGTTAAACCCCTATTTAATTGAGATCGTTAATGTTAATGGGAACCGAGTAATAAGGGTAGAACCTATGACAGTCTAGCTAGATATGATGTCACTTAGCTAGTGGTTAGATGGGAACTTACGTTAGGAGTGCACAGTTATACGAGAGGTGAGAATTCCATGTGAGTGCACGTCCTAACATGTACTTTGCATTTTATGTTTTAAATGTTTTTAAAGCACTTGCAGGTTTTTAAAATATCTCCACATTCGGGCTCTGACCCGTTTGCTTTCAAATCTATTTTTTTGTAAAACCATTTTAGGTGCCCAGCCACAAGGACACCCTGCATAGGATACTCATTCAGATGACGAGCTGTAGCTGTTTGTGGAAGCTACAGGGATTTGCTTTTAGACGCTTCTACCATTTGGATTCCTGATTCAGTATTTATCAGTTGTAGGGCATGTTGCCCATTTATAGTAGAGACATCTTTCCATTTCAGTTTTTTAGACTTTGGCATGTATTGATTCAGTATTCAGTTCAGTTATTTCAGTTTATGGTACTGTAGTGAGGAGTTTTCCTCCAGATTTTATTTACATTATGTGATGGTTATTCTATTTACTTCATTATGGTGAATGGTGTTATTATTCTTTATTACACTTGTTGCATGTTAATCAGACTTTAATTAAAATTTGGCAACTTACTTTTTAAATACTAGGTGGTTAGTAATTATAAAAATGTTTTCGACAGTGATGCTATTAACTGAGCCAACTTGGCATTTTGAATTAATTTAATAAAGGAGTAGCTACCCGATATTTAATTAGTCGGGGTGTCACAAATGTGTCTAGGAGGATCATTTTCTCACTGGATCGCGGTGCACCTTCTATCCATCTTTTGAATAATATCCACCCAGACATATTCTTATTAGATGGTATATGATTTTTTTCTATATTTACATCACCTCAATAACATGACTTATATAGTTCCCTTTCCAATATATTAAGTCAAATAATATTGGCCATTTAGACCACGCCTTCATTTTACTCGAATATTTCAAATCCTCCCTAGATTTTTGCTTTTGGCCAATAAAATGAGGGTGTTTCCCTCAAGCTTATTCTCCGAAGTCCCAGCCTTTGCCTTATCCTAGTTTTTATATCCAGAAAGTAGAGAAGGTTGGTTCCTGCACTCGTGACTAGCAGATAAAATGTTAGATTTGTCATTTTTAAAAGCGCGACTATTCAACAGAATTCTATGATGACCGACATAATATACCTTACCACTATGCTATAGTTAAGTGGAATAAATTTCCTCCCCACATATGGCATACCCATAATAACTATGAACATTGAAAGTTGACAAGTTCCCATAGGCGAGAAAGTCATGGATTTCATTCAAGACTATTGCTTCAAGTGTGAGATATTCACCCTTACGAGCCTAAAATTCCCTCATACTTTCATCCCATAACTCTTTCAATTATTTAATTGACAAGGCTAAGAAAGTATCAATATCTTCGGTGGGAACCTTTGGCCCAAGTATCAATAACGACAATAATGTGAACAATTTTCTCTTGCACAATATTGGAGGGCGACCTAAAGGCGCTAAAACTGGTCAATAGCTCTAATTAATGCTTAAATTACTAAAAGAGTTAAACCCATCGGTTATAATCCAAAATATTCATTGCATGAATCCTTTGCAAATTCAATGGGTCGTCCGTATAAAAGTTGACATATAATTGAATTAATGGGATGACGTGTGAGATTCCCACTCACCTCAGCACTAGCATTCCATGCCATGGTCTTTGTTATCCATGGTACAATGAACTTTTTTTAACTGTGGCCTATGGGGAAAATACTTCAGTACCTTATATGGAACTTGTGAGCATTTGTGAAATTTAGTGGGTTTTTCATTTTTACTCCCACAAACCGTATAACTTGGGTCATTTCATACGAGATACTTATCCTTCAGTTCATGTTTATTGCAGCACTATATGCAATCATACTTTCATACATGAATATATTTGTGCTTCAAATCCAAACCCTTAAAGTTCTTCTCCATGGTTATATAATTATCTGGTAACTTGTTCTCATTCGGGATAATGTCTTCAGCCTACAAAGAATTATGATTACACTATTTTTGGATAAACTAAAATAAAAAATCAACCATTGCATACAATACCGAGTGATCTTCATCGTAATGTTTACACAAAGGTCTATCATTTCCTACTAACTACTCCTCATGACTTCTATCGTTTCCTATAATATAATAATATATTTAGGACTATAATTGTAACATTATTTTATTTTAGTGTGTATATGGTCATTAAATTCAAACTCACCAGAGTCAGAGTGATATTGTTTACGAATTTATTAGTATGTTTCCGTCGGGCATGCAAGTACAAGTTGACCCGATTAATGCCAGTCCCTTCTTTCGGAGTCCCCTTGGTTATTTCCACCTATTCATCCTTCCAATCATCATATGATTTGGACCCAACTCAATGGACATCAACTATTTTTTGCAATGTTTTGTCTACTATTCTCTCTCTGGGCAAGTTTTTACTCTTTGGCCTCTTTCTCCAAGAAATCATTCCATTAGCTAGCGGGTATTTAAAATTTTTGGGAAACTTTGTCTTTAAACCCCAAGATATTAGAACTTGGTGTACTCAATGAGAAATAATGCTTGTGGAGGTTCTTTAGAGAGGTTTTCAATTGATCACCTAGTTGGGAAATACAATTGTCTTCAAATCGGGTAGGAATGTAATTTTGTTACAAAATTAATCCAATAAGTCATCCTTTACGTCACAATCAACATTCTACCAATTGTCTTCCCCCGATCCCCACAGTCATCTTTACGAGAGCCAAACAGCGGGCTTTAAAATATGGACGAGATTTTTATTACCTGTAGAATTCCTGGCAGAGAAGAACCCAATGTGATTCTTATCTTATGCTTGGGATTCATCGGTAATGGGATTTGGGGAATTGGATTAATAAGGATTTTTGGAGTTTGATGACTGAAAGACAATGTATATGGTGTAGTAGAATTAACCGATGACAGAGTAGAGTATGAAGAACCCCCATGTGCTGAGAATTTAGGTAGTAAATTAGGAGAGGATTTAGATGGAGGAGGATGGTTGTTATTTGATTGTTTATTACTATTCTTATTCGACATTTCCTACAACCAAATAAAAAGGAATTCAACAAAGAATGTATGATAATCATGTTTAAGACTACATAAACACACACGCGCATTTATATATATATAACTCAGCAATAGCATTTAAAACATGCTCGATGTGTCTGATTTATTATTTTTGAAGTATTTATGAAAAGATGTAAGTGGCCAACTAGGCGGAACTATAAATTTAATTTCCATCTAAGTGTCCATAACAAGAACTCCAAATCCTTTATTCTGCAAGTTTTTTGCATGATCACATTTAATGTACATTTCGCAATCTGGGTGAATGCTCTATTTATGAAATTGTATCCACAATGGATGAATTTTTTGTACCTTTTCTAATAGTGTCACTAACGTCAGTGCACAGTCGAGGTTATGGACGGAAAATCTATGCTCTATTGCCTTATCCTAACATTCTAGCATAAAAAATAGTGTACGGTCGAGCAAGTACAATCATAAAGGATTAAATCCATAGTTTTTAAGGTAATTAAATTATTCAATTTTTTTAATCATGTCCTGATAAATAGGACTCATTTTATATATCAACAAAACACGAAGAAATGAGAAGATATATAAAACGAATGAGGGGTGAGTCCTATAAATATGACCACCACGTGTGTCGAATTGTATTTATTATATCTTGAGAAGATATATAAAATGAGGGGTGTGAATATGACCAGTGTTTTCAAACGTTATTGGGAAAACGAAGAAATTATAAAAAAATGTCACCACATATGGGACGACAAATAAATACAAGGAGTAGATCCTCCAATTAATCATAAAATTACTATGAGTCCACCAAGTAATTATAGTTTTCCAATTAATCAACAAAACACAAAAAGTCCAATTTTAGTGCAATTTTAATTCTATTAATCGTAGAATTACTATGTGTCCACCAATGTGCAAGCTCTTCCACTAATTTTTGTTCACCCAAACAACAATCACTTAAGGAAGGGTTGAACACGACCACAAAAATTAACCTCGAAGATATATGCACCAATTAGGAATAAAATAATACACGAACACTTAATGAAAAAAGGATCATCATTGAAGTGAAGATATCCTTCAATCTTATAATATCAACATCAATTAATTAATATTTTCCAATTAACCAATCAAGCACAACAAGTCAAAGTTTAATTCAAATTTAATCAAATTAATCATAAAATTACTATGTGTCCACCAATGTGCAAGTCTTTCCACCAATTTGTGTTCACCGAAACAACAACCAATTAAGTAAGGGGTTAATGCAACCACAACAGTCAACTTATTTTACATGAGACTATTTTATATTAAAAAAATGATAAGTAAAACTATGTGAATAAATAAAGCAGTTAAGATCAGTTGAACTTCAGTAATTGTTCTCCAAATTCATGCACACATGGAACGAGAAGAAAAAATATTAACATATTATTCAATTAGAAGTAAACACTGTAATTATTTTGTTCATATTCCCAACATACACAGCCATATACATAAACAATTGAAATAACAATTATTAACATTTTTAGATTTAATATTTTTAATTATTTACCTCTGACTGGCTTTTTCTGATATACACAACCATAACCATAAAAGTTTACATACATTTCGATACACGAATTACTTTTAATGATATTTTTGAATATTTATGAGAAATTTAGAGGGCCAAGACTGTATAATTAAATATACATTAAAAGTTGGTGAATGATGAATTTACCCAAAATGAAAATAACACTTTAATTACAAATAAAATGTAGCTGAATGAAAATAGTATCAATGGTCAAAGCTCAATTTATTAAAATATGTTAAAGTTTTTTAAATACCTTAGTAAATCATATCTTTAAATCAAATTTCAGCTATAAAAAAATAATTTTGTTTAAAAATTTTATTAACCAAATTGCAGCCCTAAAATGCATGACATAGTTTATGAAAGTTATGATCTCATTGTAATACCTCGTATTTTTATAAATATTATTTAATTAATTAAATTGTGAAAATTAATTATATTTTCTTATTATGACTAGAGATGTCAAGATTTATTTTGGTATGTGTTATTTATGTTGGATTGGAATTTGGAATTAAGACACGGTTATTAATTAATTGAATTAATTAATATTTGGGCTTGCATATCGAGAAACTATTAAATAACTGAATTGCTAGTTATTTGTTTTGTTATATTTTGTATCGGGCCAGTGGACACATAGAATGCCCATTTTTAGTTTAAAATGGTGTAATTTATGTCTATTGGATTAGTATAGGACTTGGGTGGGTTTTTAGACTATTTAGATACTATTTTGACCTTTTCGTGAGGGATCCATTTGGGTCCCAACCATAATTTTGTGATTAAGAGTTGTAAGCGACCATTAGAAACCTCATTTATCATAAAACACAATTGGGTATCAACTTTGGGGGATGGAGAGAAGACCCATGAAGAGAAAAGGAGAAATTGAAAGATTTAACTTGGGTTTTCTCCATAAATCATGAGGCGAGTTCTATATAGAATATAATTATGACTGCATATGTGTTAGATTATATTTATATCATTGGATTCTAAACCCTAAACATGTTTTAAATCTGATTTGAAAGATTTAATTAATTAATTTCATAGTTGACGTAGTTATGTTAGTAATTAAGTTAAATCCCTTTTGATTTTGATTGATTTAATCATGTATATGACTTAAAATTGTTAAAGCGATGATTTAAATATGCTTTCTATTGTATATTAGTTGAAAAATCTCTGATTGTATGTGTTAATCCCTTCAAATTGTTAGTTAATTGTTGAAAGTTACAAATCTAGTGTTCTTGAATTATAATTAGTGTTTTCGTTTGAATCTTGATTTAAAACTAGGGTTTTGAAGTTAGGAAGAGATCTTAATTGGTTATATGATGATATATTATTGTTTGGATGTTGTATGGTGGCTTAAATGACGGTTTGGAGTTCATTAATGGAGATTTGGGTGGAGAAAACATGATTTTTGGAAAAGATGACTCGAAGGAGTGTCGAATGATCGATCGACTAGTGTTGATAAATTGATGAAACTGAAAGTTAGATAAGGTTGTGCAGAATCGAATTATTAAGCCGTGAGCATCAGTTTCGTATTTTTTTAATTTTTTTTAATGTGTTATGACTTTTCTACTAAAAGGTGCATGTGACACCCCGCCTAATTAAATATCGGGTGGTCAATCCTTTATTAAATTAAAGCAGGTATCTTATTTGGTTCATTCTTAGCATCACTGTAATTTTTTTATTATTATTTACTAACCACCTAGTATTCAAAAAGTCGGTGATAAATTTTATCTTTTTATTTAACAGTCCATGAATATGCAAAAATAATTTAAACAATTCACCATAATAGTCCAAACCATCACAATGTAAAAATAAATGTCATGCCAAATAAATAATTGGCTACATAATCCAAACCAAAAAAATAACTCCACCATTGATAAAGGAAAACCAATACAAGTATGAAACTGAATAATTGATGAAGCACTAAAGGACAAATCCTGAAATGGAATCCTACACCAAATATGAAATAAAAGAAGCGCCTAGTCGAATCCTTTAAGCCTCCACAGTTCTGCAGTTGTGAGTCCCTGGAATGAATCGTCAAGTATGGCGTTCCTGTGGCTGGACACCTAAAAGGTTTTGAAAATTCTTTTATAGCAAGGGTTAGAACCCAAAAAATTTTGAAAATATTTTGTAAGTATTTATCACAATTTAAAAATCAGTTATTAGATACACATGTTAGGTTCACGTACACCCTCTTGAGTTTCTTCACCCCTCATCTATTGTGCACACCTAACGTCTCTACTTAGCCCACCTAGCCATACTACCCAAGATAACTAGACATAAGTAAATATATGAACTTATTAACACATCAAGTTCCCATACCGCCCATACAGTACTCTAGCCGAATTAACATCTCTCGTATGTTATTAACATCACAAGTAACATTTCTCACATGTTATCTTTTCAAATCATTTAATTAAGTTTTTCTACTTAATTTTTCTTTGCAAATATACATCATCTAGTAGTCTACTGTCACATATAAGTAGATTATTCCTCTGATATATATTTTACAAACTAATATATACTATAAGTTCATAATCTACTCTCAAGTCCCTATATCACACATTAGGGACTATTGGTTCGAATTATCACCTCAAACCTGGTTCGTATTGTCACATCGAACCTAAAATCAAATCATAAGAAAGCTGAGGCGGACATGGTTTAAGCCTTTGGGATACACACATACCTAACGTACCCAAATGACCTTCCAAGCCCACTAATACAAGGCACATAGTGGACCGCCCTAAGTTCCATGCCCTTGGTCACAAATCTAAACCTCTCTGTCCTCGCCAAGGCCAGATTGGTCTTCTTACACTACACCAAAATGGGCAAATTGTCACCTTTCAGCCGGCCAGCCTTGTCAAGGTCATTGACCGTGACAAAAAACACGCGTTTTATGTCACGGTCATTGACCTTAACATGACCGTGACAACTAATTGTCACGGTCAATGACCGTGACAAGCCCGTGACAAATTTAGTTGTCATGGACTTGTCACGGTCATTGACCGTGACAATTCTTTAAATACTTGTCACGGTCAAAGATCTTGACACGACCGTGACAATATCTGCAGCTAAAACCCTACCCCCTTCTTTTTTCCCTACCCCCGTTCCCTCCATCTCTCTCTCTCTCTCTCGACGCTGCTCTCTCTCTCTCTCTCTACTTTCAGGTCCATTTTCTCTCTCTCTCTCTCTTCCATTTATATAAGTATTTTTGTGTATATTTATGTGTGTATGTGTATATATATATGTGTGTATGTGTGTGCGTGTGTGGGGGGTGGGGCAGGGTGGGGGTAGGGGTGGGGAGGGGGTGGTGGAGGAGGGCAGGGGGTGGGGTGGGGTGGGGTGGGGTGTGTGTGTGTGTGTGTGTGTGTGTGGTGTGTGGTGGGGGAGGGGGTGGGGGAGGGGGGCAGGGGGTGGGGTGGGGTGGGGTGCGTGTGTGTGTGTGTGTGTGTGTGTGTGCGTAGGTGTGTGTGTGTGTGCGGCGGGGGGAGGGGGGCAAAAGGTGGGGGTGGGGTGGGGCACCCATTTAATAACTCTTTAAATATTTGGAAAAAATATAATACTACAAAATTGAAACGAAATGGTATTGACGGAACTTACACATACGTTATGTACTGTGCTCTTACGTTGAAAATTATTAGATAGAAAAAGAAAAATATAAATTGAGATAACCTTAGAATCTAATTAGGCTAAAAATATAATGGCATCAACTAACATATATACACAACACTAAAAGTAGACATCAATTTTATAAATAATTGATAATAGTTGGATAATAATTGGATAATAAACATCGGGAGGGGGTGGGGGTGGGTGGGGTTTTGAATATTATATACATTCAAAATAAATAATTCATAATAGTTGGATAATAATTGGATAATAATTGATATTTTCATTCAAAATAAATATTTCATTCAAAAATATTGGATAATAATTGATATTTTCATTTAAATTGATAATAATTTTATTCATGAAATTAATTCAATTAGGTAAAACCCATGATAATGAAATTTATGCTACAATTATAATTATCTCATGTCATAATTTTATTGATAAACAATATATGTAGTTGTCACGGTCGTGGTGGGGGGAGGGGGTGGGGGTGGGGTGGGTAGGGGTGGGGTGTGTGTGTGTGTGCGTAGGTGCGTAGGTGTGCGTGTGTGTGTGGCGGCGGGAGGGGGGCAGGGGGTGGGGGTGGGGCACCCATTTAATAACTCTTTAAATATTTGGAAAAAACATAATATTACAAAATTGAAACGAAATGGTATTGACGGAACTTACACATACGTTATGTACTGTGCTCTTACGTTGAAAATTATTAGATAGAAAAAGAAAAATATAAATTGAGATAATCTTAGAATCTAATTAGGCTAAAAATATAATGGCATCAACTAACATATATACACAACACTAAAAGTAGACATCAATTTTATAAATAATTGATAATAGTTGGATAATAATTGGATAATAAACATCGGGAGGGGGTGGGGGTGGGGGTGGGGGTGGGTGGGGTTTAGAATATTATTTACATTCAAAATAAATAATTCATAATAGTTGGATAATAATTGATATTTTCATTCAAAATAAATATTTCATTCAAAAATATTGGATAATAATTGATATTTTCATTTAAATTGATAATAATTTTATTCATGAAATTAATTCAATTAGGTAAAACCCATGATAATGAAATTTATGCTACAATTATAATTATCTCATGTCATAATTTAATTGATAAACAATATATGTAGTTGTCACGGTCGTGGTGGGGGGAGGGGGTGGGGTGGGGTGGGTAGGGGTGGTGTGTGTGTGTGTGTGTGTGTGTGCGTGCGTAGGTGCGTAGCTTATTTTACTAATCATGTGCGTAGGTAAAACCCATGATAATGAAATTTATTTTTAGTTTACTTATTTTACTAATCATGTGCTTTTTTTCGTTTCAGGCAAAGCTTAAGGAAGTGCATGAGTCGCAGTCTGATGCCGACAAGGCATTTTTGTCCATAGACGCACTCAGCCAAGTGCTTGGCTCTGATCGCAAGGGGATGACAAGGGGAGTGAGCTCGCGGGTGGCCAAATCTAGGATCATCGGATTGGAGACGAGCGACACCGGGTTGGCTCGAACGGTGGATTCACACGACGCGAAGCTGTCCCATTTGGAGGCAACGGTCCAAGATATGTACGCATTCATGAAGCGTACGTTGGGTGGAGACCGTAAAGGTAAAGGGAAAGGGAAGGAGAAGGAGAAGGCGATGGAGGAGGAGGTGCGGGAGGACGAGGCGCAGGATGACGAGGATGTGGACCTCGCTGCTTCATCACCGACCCGTTCGTACTTCGACGATCCACTTCCCTATTTGACGCCCTCCAACAGACCATTGTCGACAATTGGTTGGCCGAGCGTGTTCATATTGGACGTATTTGATGGCCAGCGAATAGGGCGGGGGTTGAGGGACCCGAATATCGTCGAGGGTGGAATAGTCCATGGACGTGTGCTTCAAGAGATGGAGTCCAGGGTGCTCGTCACGCATGTCATACCCGGGAAGGAGAACTCCCTATTGTGGTTGCGCGAACAATGCCGCACGACGTATATTAGTGGGTGCGTCAATTCGTATGTCGTGTGGCTTACTCACCTCCTCAGTTTTATCCAAGACATGTAGTAACATTATCTTTAAGTTTGTCCATTTTAATTATATTTGGATTATATCGTCATGTATATTATTTTTACTTTGAATATTTGGATTATATCGTCATGAATATATATTTTCATTATCTTTAGTTTGTGTTGGATATATGATGTTTGGAACAGGTACAACGTTGCTATAACAGGTACAAATATACTGCTGGGCAGTGGCGGTGGCCATACTGCCCAGCAGATTGTTTTTTAATTCTGTCCAGAATTGTCACGGTCATTGACCGTGACACGCCCGTGACAATTTTATCACAAATGTGTCACGGTCAATGACCGTGACAATTGTGGCCAGAAGGGTAATGTCTTTGTCACGGTTATAAACCGTGACAAACGTGTCACGGCCATTGACCTTGACATGACCGTGACATAAAACGCGAGTTTTGTGTCAAGGTCAATGACCGTGACACGACCGTGACAAAAAAAGTTGTCTCGCCTCGAAATGTCACGGTCATTGACCTTGACAAGTTGTATTTGTCAAGGTCAATGACCTTGACAAATGGGCAGATTTGGTGTAGTGTTACAAACAACCCCCGTTATAGCAAGCAACAGTATGTTCACCAATACAATCAAGTATACCATAGGTAGTCACTCCACCTATAAAATAATCATTAGGTATACACACAAACCAAATTTCATAACTTCGTATGTAGTATATATCTCTCACATACTCACCGTACTTATTACCTTATTATTTTTCTCACTATCGTATTCACCTAAGTATGATTTCCCAACTCTAAGGGCCCTTTCTACCCCTTAGATATTTTCAGTAGTTAACACACTCTTACACTACTGGTCTATATACTACAATCACTCAAAACATCCATAATTCATCTCATCCTCTCTAATTTATTACAACGCATTTTAATCCGTTTAATTTTCGTCTTAATTCTGTCGATAAGATTAAGTTACCAATCCCTAACATAGCCGATAGTAATAAATATAAGTCTCTCTTTATATTATATCAACGTCCAAAAAGTTTCCCCAATTTCAATTTAGGAGTTCTAGGCTAAAAAAGGAAAATTCATGTTTTCTAGGAAACCGAACCGATTCGTCAGGAGGACAAATTGATTAATCCTTTCGAATCGATTTGCCCCTGGGCCGAATCGATTCAAAAATATGCAGATCATCTTTTACCTCTACGTAAGTGCATTTTTCATTATTTTTCTTATTCTTCTCTCCATGAATCATTACCAAATTATCATTCAAACTCCCCAAAAATTAAACACATGTACTAGGATGAATTCTAATGTAAATAAAACACCAAAGCCTCAAAATTTCCACCCAAGAATAGATCAAATTCAGTTTTCATAAAAAACCTTAGGTTTTGTTTTCTTCAACCATTATTCATCAAAACTCACATTTAATTCATGGTAATTAACACATGGCCACTGGTTTATCATCCTCTACAGATATTAATTCATACTACATGCAATTACTACCCAGAACATGAGATCTAATCACTTTCTTTCACAAGATCATCAATTTAATCACTATGTTATAACCCTACTCTAGCATGGGTATTACTTCAAAGAAAGTTGAAAATAAACACTTGACTTATGATGTCTGTTCTGATTTCATGGTTTGAAGTTGCATTTGAGTGTTTTTCCTTCTAATCCACACTCTTAGGATGATGATGGTGTAATATTGACAAAGAATTCTTCAAGATTCCTCTCTAAATCTCCAAGAATGCTCTCTCTTTATTTTCTAACAGCCTGTGTTATATTTTCAAGCTTCTAGACCCATCCTCACCCTCTAATCATCTAATATAAGACCTAAAACTTCGTAGGTCTCTTCACCCTAAATTGCTAAATTACTTAAATGCCCCCATAAGGTGCCAGTTTAGTGTAAAATTGACCTGGGACCCAACTATACCCCAAGGTATACTAGTCCGGATATTTTGAACTTTTCAGAATCATTTGTTACCTCGAAATCATCATTCAAGTCACTCTAAATATATTTCTCACCTCTACCTCAAATTAGTCTACATACGACTCCCGAATGAGATAAAATCCAACTACACCAATATCACTCGCGATGACGTGTTATAATTACAGTAACTTATTTACTATTCACTTAGTAAATTTATTTCATACTATCAATCATTACCTGTCTCGATTAAGATTAAATAATCGCATCAATATTTAATTCAATTAAATTATGTCACTCATGTAATTTAACAAAAACTAATTAATTTACTCAATTAATTAAATTTCAAATATGCAGAAATACGGGGTATTACATACTTCTCCCCTCAGAAAGGAGTTTCATCCTACAAATTAGGTTATGCCTGCGGTGAATAACTCTGGATCCTGCTCTCGTATGTTATACTCCCACTCCCATGCCGACTCGTTAATATTGTGGTGCCCCCACTGAACTCACACTAATGGTTCCACCTTGGACCGCTGCTTACACTCACTATGATCCAGAATAGCCAAGGGTCTCTCCTCGTATTAGACATCTAGCTATAAATAGATCTCCTCAAGTGGAATGTGCTAAAAATCTCTCTCGCTCCTTCGATATTTCTTCAGCGATGATACATGGAACATGCTACGTATCCACTGAAGATGTTCCAGAAAATCCAGTCTTTAAGCCACCGGTTCCACTCCCTTAATCATAGGAAATGGCCCCATGTATCGCGGCACTAGCTTCCATTTCTTATCAAACCTCATGACTCCCTTCATAAGAGACACATGTACCAACACCTGATCACAAACCTCTAACTCCATATGTCTACGGTCTACGTCGGCATAGCTCTTCTTCCTATCTTGAGCTATTTGGATCCATCAACGAATCATCTCAATCTTTGTAGTAGTCTCCTGTATAATCTCTAGCCCTAATAGCTTGTTGTCTCCAACTTCTAACCAATAAGTGGGCGAACGACAAGGTCTCCCATATAGTGCCTTGAACGATGCCATATCGATAGTGAATTGGTAAGAATTGTTATACGCAAACTCTTCCATTGGAAGGTATGTCCCCTAAACTCCACTGAAATCTAGGATACACATCCTCAACATGTCCTCAATTATCTGATTAACCTTCTAGGTCTACCCATTTGTTTATGGGTGGTATGATGTACTCAACCTCAAGTCTGTACCCATGGCCTCATAAAAACTCTACCAGAAATATGACACAAATATCTTGTCTCTGTCAGACACTATATTGGCCGGTACCCCATGTAGCTTTACTATCTTCGCTATAAACACCTACGCATACTACATCGTCTCAAAATCATGCGGAATGGAAAGAAATGGGCCTCCTTGGTCAGTTGATCCACTATCATCCAAATATAATCGTAATCCCTTTGAGAAGTTGACAGTCCCATAATGAAGCCCATCGAAATTCTTTCCCACTTCCACATTGGAATATCTAACGACTGTAGCATCCATGAAGGCCTCTGGTGGTCCACCGTAAGCAACTGACAGGTAGTATACTTCGAGACAAACTCTGTTATGTCCCGCTTCATCCTTAACCACCAATACTACCTCCTCATATTCTTGTATATCTTATCCCTGTCGAGATGTACCATAAACCTCGAACCGTAAGACTCAATAATAATTACCAGTCGCAAATCCTCTTTCTCTGGCATAACAAGCCTCCCATTAAAATGTAGGCCACTCTCTAAATTAATTAAGTAGGACTCTTCTCCCTCGACTAATAGATGACGTACCTTATCGTAGCTGAACTGATCCTCCACTTGTGATTTCACTACCTACATTATAATCTTGGGTGTGATAAATATAACTGACATACATGCTTGGGAGACCTCATCATCGTGTCGAAGCTCCCTCCACTTTGCTTTTTAGACCTCAGCTAACTCCCCATAGGCCATCGGCTCAACGTGTCTGCCACCACATTAGTGTTACTAGTGTGATATTGTATGTTGAAGTGATAATCCTTCATGAAGTTGAACTAACTCCTCTGTCTCATGTTCAGATCCTTCTGGGTGAAGAGATAATAAAGCTATTTGTGGTCTGTGAATAGCATAAATTCCTCCCCCAAAAGATAATTTCTCCATATCCTCAAAGCAAACATAACCGTTGCCAACTCATGGTCGTGTGTGGGGTAATTCTTCTCACGGGGCTTGAGCTTTCTAGACGCATAAGCTATATCCCTCTCCTACTGCTATAATACACCCCAAAGTCCCAGTAAGAATGCATCTATATATACACGATACTCCACTACTCCCCTAGGCAATGCAAGTATCGACGCTAACGTCAACTTGTCCTTTAATTCATCGAAGGCTAACTGACAGTGATCACTCCACACAAATGGTACTCCCTTGTGAGTCAGATTCGTCAACGGACATTTAATCTTCAAAAACCCCTTATTAAAACGTCGATAATACCCAATAATTTCCAAAAAGCTGCGAATCTCAATCGGTGACGTGGGTTATCCCCACTCCCTTACTACCGATGCCTTACTCGAATCCATGCTAATACCCCCTGTATGGCATGATGTGTCCCTATTACTACCATAGAAAAAATCCACACTTCCCAAATTTGGCATACAATCGGTGGTCCCGTAGCGTCCGCAGAACCATATGTAAGTTCTCAGTGTGCTCCTTCTTAGTACGAGAGTGAACCAGAATGTCATCTATGAATACGATCACGAATTGGTTTAAAAAATACATGAATACTCTGTTCATGATATCCATGAACACTTCTGGCGCATTTTTTTAGCCCAGATGGCATCACCCTAAACTCATACGCTCGGTACCGTGATAGAAAAGCGATTTTAGGCACGTCTACCTCTTAAATGCACAACTGATGGTACCTTGACCTCAAATCAATCTTGTAGAAGTACGTAACCCCTCTTAACTTGTCAAATAGGTCATAAATCCTTGACAATAGATAATTATTTTGAATTGTGACCTTGTTCATCTCCGTGTGATCCACACACAAGCGAAGTGAACCATCCCACTTAATGACAAATAATATCGGTGCACCCCACGACGATGTTCTCCTCCGAATGAAACCCTAAACCAAGAGCTTCTACATCTTCTCTCTCAAATCCCGCATCTCTAAAGGGGCCATGCGATACGATGCTCTGGCAAATAGTCTCGTACATGGTGCTAAATAAGTCACAAACTCTATTTCCTGGGTCGATGGTTGCCCGAGTATCTCCTGGAACACATCCTCGAACTCCCTCACCATTGGAAATGAGTCTAACGGAACTATTATATCATGCGAGGTCTCCTCCTCAATATAACATGACCTTACCTCAGGAAGAGGCATCGCCACCAAGAACATCTCTTGTCCCAGAATGGTGAATACTATGGTCCTCTCGTAACAATCTACCGTCGCTCGGTAACTTGCCAACCAATACATGCCTAGGATAACACCATACCCCTCCATATCTAACATAAGGAGGTCTTCTACTAGACTCAGTATCCCAATAATAATGTCTACCCCTCTACATATCGAGTGAATGAGCGACCCACTACCCAACGGTGACTCAACACACATAAGGTGAGTGTCAGTTGTCTCTAAAAGACCGATAACTCATGAAAATCAAGTAGAAATGAAAGAGTGTGACGCACCCGTATAAAAAATAATCCTACCCTCAAGCCCATGGATAGGAAACTTACCCTCTATTAATGGTGGCGCTTGTGGGGCTGGAGGCATAGGCACATCCCGAACGTTATACACACGCCTATAATGCATCTGATCCTACTTTTGTTGTGGGACTGGTGCTGGTGCTGGAGCTAGAGCGAGAGGTAATGGAGCCTACTGGACCTATTGGGTACCCTTCTATTATGCCTCGACCTTCTGTGGGCAATTTCTACTCTTGTGACCCTGTTGGACACATATAAAGTACTGCCTCAAAAATGGTCTATGTCTCTCGCCCGGATGGCCCTAATGCTGCCTCTGATAACCTCGACCCTGCTGGCCACCTCCATTGTTCCCCTAGCCCTGACGGCCCTGGGGAATCTACTACTACTACTGATGATGATTATTAGGGCCCTAATGGCCCTACCTAAAATCCTTACCTTCTGGTCTATAGCCTTCAGTCATGAACCTCTTGGCCTAATCCCCCTGTCGGGAATCCTGCCCCTGCTGGGGTGCCCCACTGGCACTGCTCCCCCCAGATTTAATTCATGGTAATTAACACATAGCCACTGATTTATCATCATCTACAAATATTAATTCATACTACATGAAATTCCTACCCGTAACATGAGATCTAATCACTTTCTTTCACAAGATCATTAATTTAATCACTATGTTATAACACTACTCTAGCATGGGTATTATAAATTCAAAGAAAGTTGCAAGAAAACACTTGCCTTATGGTTTGAAATTGTATTTCAGTGTCTTTCCTTCCAATCCACACTCCTAGGTTGATGATGGTGCAAGATTGACAAAGAATTCTTCAAGATTCCTCTTTAAACCTCCAAGAAAGCTCTCTCTTTGTTTTCTAATGGCCTCTATTAGATTTTCAAGCTCTTAAACCTAGCATCACCCTCTAATAATCTAATATAAGACTTAAAAATTCGTAGGTCTCTTCACCCTAAATTGCTAAATGACCGAAATGCCCCCATAAGGTGTCGGTTTGGTCTAAAATTGACCAAAGACCCAAACTATACCCTCAGGTATACTATTATTTGGACCTTTTCGGAATCATCTCTGACCTCAAAATCATCATCCAAGTCACTCTAAATATATTTCTCATCTCTACCTCAAATTAATCTACACACGACTCCCAATTGAGATAAAATCCAACTATGCCAATATCACTCGCTATGACGTGTTATAATTACTGTAACTTATCTACTATTCACTTAGTAAATTTATTTCATAATATTAATCATTATCTCTCTCGATTAATATTAAATAATCACATCATTATTTAATTCAATTAAATTACATCACTCATCTAATTTAACAAAAACTAATTAATTTACTCAATTAATTAAATTTCAAATATGTAGAAATAAGAGGTATTACAGTGCGCGAGCCCGAATTATTGGATAAGTGATTTTCGGTTAGACTTTCTTTTGAAATTTTTGTTTTCAGGGGCCTAGGGCTAGGATTTTCTAGCGTGTAGAATAAAGATAGCTTCTTATAAATTAACGTATTGGATATTGGTAATTAGGGTATTAGGATATAATGGAGGATTGTTGACTTAAGAGAGCTAATTTGGGGATGGGTCCTTTGATTGTATACCCAAGGGTAGGATGGGTTATTGAATTGTAATTTTGGAAGTTTAGAGGATTGCATTTGGTGACCATCATTATTAAAGCCATTATTATAATATAGTGGGGGTATATCCATTGGGTGAAATTAGGATTGCGTCGAAAACCCTAAAGTAGGGGAGTTTTTAGGTTTATTAGTATTATATAAATTTGGTGTGGGTTAATACCATGATGTGATGCCTTAGGATATTGGACTTAGGCTAATTGAGATTGAACATAGTTGATGTATGATTTATAATATATGATAGGGTGAGTCTACACTTAGAATTTGGAACCCAAGAGGTTAGAGTTAATGTTTTATTGGATGATTATAAGGTTATAAATGTAATATACCTTTCCATGATAGCGATGATAGTATGACTTGATGAAGTTAAGGTCGATATATGTATGTGGATTGATGTAACCGGTTAGTGAGGGTTATGTATGTGTATGCTTTAGACTGTTAATGAGGGTGGAAATTACTTGTGTGCTTTATGTGCAATGCATACCATGTGTTAGTGCTCATGGAGTATGGTACTTAGAGGCTTTCCATGAGATGGACATGTGCGAAGAGGACTGTGATGGTATCCCGGTGAGTATACGGGATCTTCCTTAATTATAATTTTTACCCTTGGGTCACACATCTAGGTACCTATGACCGAAAGGGTCTTCGGGGTTGTTGTTTTCATAAAGTCCTTGGTATGGTACGGTTTATGACCAATTGGTATGCGTGGTGATTTTTCCCTTAACTGTGCTGAGGTCTTAGGTTTGGGATGGCCTAAGACAATGCCTAGTACGTGTGAGAGATCCCTGAAGGCAATAAGAGTAGACATTTGTTATTTGTGGGAGTGATAATAACCTCATTTATATTCATATGTCAAGGTTGTACCTTTGTATGGACGTTAGACGTGAGTAGAGTCTTTCTCCTATAATATGATATTATTGCATGACGGTACCAGAGATAGTTATACTAGTTTATGTGTTATACTGGTGGTGTATGTGACTCATAGTAGGGATGCCCTCTACATACTTATGTTTTGTAATGGTGCATTACATATACTAGAGAACTGTATGTTGTATTATTGGAATGAGATAGTCCAATGTGTATATACTTGAGATATAAGCCTCTTATTGGTATATTGGTTATTTGGTGAGACGAACTGTAGGTTTGAGACTACAACACAACTTAGGTTTTAAAATGAAAGAGATGACACTATGGATTATAATCTAAAGATTAAAGAATGAAGATGTGAAGCTTTAATTACATGGGCTACATATGGCTTAAGGATTTAGAACCTCGTGATATTTTAAGTTGTTGGGATGGGTAACTAATAACTTAAAATATGTTAAAACACACGAGGAAGGTGTGTAGTTATAATGTGGCCTAGATTCAATTATAATCCTATTCAGCATAGGCTTGTTGTTTACGTTTTCTTTTAAAAACTATTTTTACAGGTGTTGTTGTAGTTCCAGTAGATGCGGGATCGTTGGTGGGGCATCTCTAACAACGTCCCATTTTTTACTCCCATGATCATAGGAGCCGAGAAAATGTAGCTCATCCATTTATTGAACTTTTTATTTTTAGTTGGGTTGTACATGTATTTTTACGTTCAGAGATGGTGCATGTTATTTGGTTAGTAATTGGCATCAAAGTTGGTTTTGTATGGATCCATTATTTCATTGTATTGTCTATATCCTTTTGATTCCTCTTTATTTCTTAGGCTAATAATGTTACCAAAAGTTTTTATTCCCGTGATTTTTATGGTAGACCTGTGTAAAACCACTCTTCCACCACCAATATTGTCCCCACTTTAACCACCGCACCCAACGATATGAGGTTTTTATTAGCACTATATCCATAAACTGGTGTCAGTGGGTTAAAACTCCTGACAAGTGCATCATCAATCACATACCTTACCAGTGGAGCTAAAAGGCCTCGGTGTTAGAAGAATGCAAATTTACATATATGAACCATTACTTTCCCTCACCTAGGCGATGTGGGATGTAACTTTCTGGCTACCAAATCAACCATAGCCCAGTCTGTTACAATCCACCCCCCTTAGGGATCCGAACGTCCTCGTTGGGATGAAATCAAACATCACCCAACATTTTGACACACTTATTTAGGATAGGTACTGGCTTTGATACAATTATGTAAGACCCCACTCTTCCACCACCAATATTATGTCCAATTTAACCACCACACCCAGCGGTATGTTTTTTTTTATCTGCTCTATATCCACAAACTACTGCTAGTGGGGTTCGAACTCCTGACATATGCATCATCAATCACATGACTTACTAGTGGAGCTAAAAGGCCTCGGTGTTAGAAGAATGAAAATTTACATATATGAACCATTACTTTCCCTCACCCAGGAAACGTGGGTTGTAACTTCCTAGATACCAAATCAACCAAAGTCCTATCTGTTATAATTGTATAATCTATAATGACAATTGATTAGGAGATGTTGTGTCATTATTTCCTCACAAACGACCTGATTAAACCAAGTGTATCAAGAGGATTTTTTGATTGTATTTCACTTATGAGGCATCCCACACATGAGGTTGAATTCGGTCAAGATTAAAGGGCTTTTAGATGAGAGACCTTTAGTAAGTGCTTAGTGTATGGTTCGAGGTAAAATGTTTTCACTCACAATCTATAACGGCATTATAATTAAGTTTTTGAAGACATTGTCTGTGCAGCCATGTAGTGGTCAGTATGAGGAGTTTAACTATCTTTCTCTTTTTGCATCGGTAAAAATTAATACGAAGGAGAAAGAGGATGTTTGCGTTATTAGCTTATACGAGAATGAATTTTTGAGTGGAAGAAACCTTATATGAAGGGTTTGACAGATGTTACTAGGTAACTCATTGTTCACCACTTGCGCTCAAGTGGTTAAAGTTATCCCTACATCAGTAGGACAATTATAACTATTATGGTGATAGAGTATCTAAGAGTTAGAAGGAAAAGGACAAAGTAAGTCTAATAAAAAGATACGGTGTAAAGTGGACCCAAGTAGGGAGACCTCGTCAGTAGTAGGAACCACGTTGAGGGAATGAAACCTAAGAGGTTTATAAGAATAGATGACGTGATCTATTTTGGTCGGTAGGGCCAGGGGAATTTTGGCTAGTAGAGCCACGACCTATGAGAGAAGGTAAACAACATAAAATTTTGAATTTATGACCAATGAGGCATGGTCAACATGGACGCTAGTGGGGACATCATTTCGAATGTTCCTTTAGAGGAAGGTGTTACACTCGTGGCGAGTGAGGCCGACTAATTATTAGATACCTTAGTGGAAATAAAAACATTTGGGTACATGTGGCGGATAAATATGTGTAGCATGTATAAGTCTAGCTTTGACATGGAGGATTTATCTTATTTTTTCAATACTGTGCATGTACTTCGATTATGAGGTATATAGATTTTCTTTGATCTTTATGCATTTTTATGGTTACCCCCAACTAAGAGGGGGATGTTTTACATTATGATTATAGAGACGTGGCTATATTTTTAGTCGGCTTGGTTTCAACCTCTTTGTTGACTTTTATATGAGATATCATCATACTAGTATTGAGCTTGTGAGTATAGATATGTTGTACGCTTATATCGACTAGCGGGGGTAGGCTTTTTCTGCCATGTTTGGATAAGGATTTATTTGTGTGGTTATGCTTAGGATCGGGAGAAAGGGATAGCATGCTTGTATACGTATGGATCTGAGTATATTATGGGAGATTATGATCATGTGGATATGTCACTGATAGTTCGAGAATTTTCTAGTTTTCCTAGGATAAGTGTTGAGTTATCATCTACATAAGAGATAAATTTTTGCCTCTGTGATTGGCACTAGGTTTAGGTCATTCGCGAGGGCATTTACATGGGAATGACTTCATCATTGATAGTAGAGGTTCCATGGAAGTAGACCCCACAATTTTGAAGAATGGTTGAGCATTTGGGGATGACGTTACTTTCATGGAATTCCAAAAGAAGGAATGGTGTAGTAGTGGTGTTCACTACACCCAAATTTGTCATTAAGTGTAGTTTATGCCTCAAAGTTTAAATATACCAAGAGTAGGTATGTATATAGTATTGGTAATAAGTCTTTTCTCCGATTGAGGACAATAGAGGGTTACATTTTCAGGAATTTTTTTGTCGAGAGGATCCCCAAACTAAAAGTGGTGGTCGTGAACCATCTGCATATTTTGTTATTCACTTTATGTTCAATAAACGAGTACGATTATTATGGTAAGAGGATATACTCATTTTATTGTGATACAGTTCAAGGGTTCCAAGGGGTACAAGGGATCATTTTGGGTTATGAGAGATAGTTTGACCAAGTTTATTAGAGTTATAAGGGATGTAATCCCTTTGTTCCAGGATGTGAGTAGTACATCTAATAGGATAGTGTGTTCAAAATTTAGAATGTGAAGTTTTGTCAAAACAGGTAAGGGAAAGGGAGGGTGAGCGGAGGCTTGAATAGCAGATTCAAGAGGGAGATTATGTATCGTTAATGTTTTCCCCCGTATGGAAAACTATGAAGTCTAGGTTCCTATAGGGGATAGGCAACCAGATGAAGTTTCCTTTTGAAAGTTTAAGTAGGACGATGTCAGTGCCACTTGATCTCACCTTACCCACGCCAGTGTGCACGATGTTATTTCTTTGGATGTATATAAGAAGAAATCCTTTAGTGTCAAGTTCGCGTATTAACTATTAGATCTATTTGGTTGAGAATATAGTTGTAACCAACCGATGGAGTTCCTCCGACGTTGGCTGGACCCGAAAGATTGGGAGAGAAAAAGGAGAAATCAATATCTCCATGTGTGGGGGGATTCAAGGATATAAATCCTCTTTCTGCCACTCGCGCGATCTTATCGGGTTGCCTCAGAAATAAATTGGTCATCGTCAAAGGGGAGTAAAATATATAGAATGGAGTCGCCAACCTATTTTGATCAGAACAAGAAAATGAAAGAATCCATCCTGAGATAACGACATCAAAGGACAAACTGAAGCACACGAAATCAAATGATTCGAGGGTACGAGGACTAAGTTATAGAATGGGAAGGTGTTAGGAACCCATTATGCCCTTTCGTTCTTTAATGGGATATAATAATGTTCTCCTTTTTTCTTCAAGATGTGACTAATGTGTTATGTGAAATGTGGAAATAAGCAAGAAAAAGGAATCATCCTACTCACGTCATGGAGAGGGTGGAGAGGGGTCTTCCTAAGGAGTACACAAAAAAAGTAAAATAATAGAAAATATGATGTTAGTTCCTACCAAATCACACTATGAGAAAGTGAATGTGCGTGTCGGTCAGTAACACTAATATGTAGGCGTGTGAACACATCCAATCATATTAAATATTAGATATAAACAAAGTAACGCAATGAATGAAATAGGAATCGAATCCCGATAACGATTCAGGATGACTACGTAGCCATATTTGGCATCAAAGTCCACATAGTTCGACATATCTTAAGGGTGGGGTTTAATCCATAAACCCAAATTTATGGCTCCTTTTTAATTGTTTTTTAATACAATGTGCCCAAGCGTAGAAGTGTAGAGAAAGTGTGGAAATCCTACTCTTGGAGTTTATAAGTAAACCCTTTTTTTATCTTTTTAATTTTGTTAAAATATATTATGTGAATACTACTAATAAAAAGGATATTACTTGATGTGAGATAATGGAGTAAAACTAAAAGATATAAAAAATGGAAACAAAGTAAGTAAACAACACTAAATAAATAAATTAGAAAAGAGTAAGGCTAGACATCCTAGATGAATTTTCTACTGATTTTTAGAGAAGAGCAGGTTGATTTTATGGTCGTGAAGTAGGGGTGAGGTAAGTGTCCAAAGGTGGTATAAAGGTGAGGTAAGAAAAATGAAACGAATGTTAGAAAATTGGATTTTTTTGGAATGACGGTGCACTGATTTCGAGGGAATGTTTATGATTGTTGAAAAAAGGGTCCTAGGGAATGAGGTCATAACCACCTTTAATAATTAAAAAATTAGGGTTCATGGGGATGCCAATTGACATAGACCCTGGCCTGTCTATTGACATACCCCTGGCTTATTGGCGAAGTAAGTACACCCCTACCTATAGGCAGAGGTTCTGGGGTGCATATAGGTAGTCCGAAAAAAGGACTTTTTCAAAAAATTAGCATAAAATGCAAACCATAAGTCCAAATTGTGCACGACTAGGACCGTTGAAATGGGTATTCAGAGCCCTATAAAAATTCATGAGCCACTCCCAGTTTTGAGAGTTGACTAAAGTCAAACGGGGCTCGGAACCACCAGATGGCCTCTATACGAACTGTAAGGCCGATTCATGAACGGTATGAACCTTTGGAAAGGGTATTCAAAGACCTATGAAGGTGAAATGATCTTATCTTGGGTTTTAGAGTTGAACAAGGTCGAACGGGGCTCAAGAGTTCCCAGTGGCCTCTAGATCAGGGTTTGGAGTATAAAGGTGAGTGTGTGTGAACCGTGAGGTTATTTTGCGTATGGTATGGACCATTAGAAAGGGGATTCTGAGCCCTATGAGAGTGAAATGAGATTACCTCAATTCAAAGAGTTGACTCAAGTCAAATGGGGTTCGGAACCTCCCGGTGGCCAAGGTTTGGAGTAAAAAGGAGAGTATGCACGAACCATGAGGTCGATTCGTGCACAATATGGATCGTTGGAAAGAGGATTCAGATACATATGAGAGTGAAATGAGATTATCTCAATTTTGAGAGTTAACTGAGGTCAAAAGGGGCTCGAGGGAGCCCAGTGGCCTCTAGATCAAGATTTAGAGTAAAAAGGTAAGTACACACGAACCGTGAGGTTGATTTGCTCATGGTATGGACCGTTTGAAATTGGATTCCAAACCTTATGAGAGTGAAATGAGATTTTCTTGATTTGGAGAGTTAACCAAAGTTAAATGGAGCTTGGGACTACCTTATGGACTCTGGATCAGGGTTTGGAGTAGGACCTAGGGTCTTATGGTGTGAGGAGAAGTGTTATGGACCTAATGAGGAATTTAGAGGTTACTAGGATGGGGTGTTTACAAAGCCCCTCGATGGGTGAGCTAGAATAAGTGGAGGCCATCGATAGATAGACACATCATCAATGTTTAAGATTTTCGAATGGCCGAGGCTTCTGCTGATGTTTTGGAGGTGATTGCTTTAAAAGGGTTAAGGATAATTCAACGAACCTAAAGAGTTGAGGTGACCAATTCAAAAGGTAGAGGTCGATTCTGCATTGAGATGACCAATTCAGAGGGTCGGGGTTTGCTTCTGCGGACCTAAAGAGTTGGGATGATCGATTCAAAGGATCGAAGTCCATTTTGTGGGCCTAAAGAGTTAGGATGATCGGTTCAAAGGGTCGAGGTCTATTCTATGAACCTAGGTCAATTTTGCAGACCTGAAGAGTTAAGATGATTGATTCAGAGGGTCGAGATCAATTATGTAGACCTAAAGAGTTGTGATGATTAATTTAGAGGGTCGAGGACGATTCTGCAAACCTAGTTCAACTCTACAGACCTAAAGAGCTGAGATGACTGATTCAGTGGGTCAAGTTCAATTTTGTCGCCCTAAGTTAATTCGGTTGACCTAAAAAGTCAATATGATCGATTTATAGGGTTAAGGTCGATTTAGCGAACCTAGGTCAATTCTGTGGACCTAAAGAGTTGAGATGTCCAATTCAGAAGGTCAAGGTCAATTCTGCAGACCTAGGTCAATTCTAAGGACCTAAAGAGTTAATGATAAGGGCGTTCTTAAATTCTAACTTCACTGGGCAGCGTGTTGGTATTGTGAGTTCTTGTAAGTGATGACATACTTTAATTTTAATCCCGTTGGGGAATGAACAGGTAATGTGAGCGCTGGTGCATTTTGATTTTGGTCTCATTGGGGAGTGTACTACTAATATGATTGTTGGCACTCTTTGATTTTAGTTTTACTGGGGAGTGTGCTGATAATGTGAGTACTCGTGCACTTTGATTTTAATCTCACGAGGGAGTATAATGGTGAGGGATTTACGAGTGCTTTTGCTCTTTGTTTGTGATCCCATTGGGTAGTATGCTGGTGCCGAGGAGTAGTGATGACATCTACTTCTGGTTCTTTCCTTTTTGGATTTTCATGTAGATACGTCATTGTCGCTGGAGGGACTTTGCATTGACAATATTGTATGCTTGATTTAGTGGATTTTCTTTGTACATGAAAACAGACTAAAAAGGTTAAAATGATGCATTTTTATTTGATTATCTTGATTTAGTAGCCTACTCTACACGCACTTTAATTTTCAGTCGAGGTTGTATTTTTATAAAATGTAGGAAAAATGTTTTTTTTAATATGTTTTTGGCATATTTGAATAGAGGAAGGCTTTGTATGCTTGCTTGCAAAGAGATTCCCTTTGAGGGGACTTATTTTGAAATAAAAAGGTTTAGAAGAAAAAATATGGGTTTCCCAAAATAAGGTGTGATCAACATATCCCTGTCCTGCTTATTGGCTTATTAGTGCATTGGAGGAGTATCATACTTCTGACGGTGCTAAATTTAGTGTGTCTAAGAGACTGTAATGATAATGGTTTTACTAGTATTATGGTCCTAGGATTGACTACAAAGATGCTTTTAGTGATCAGTGACACGATGGCTGACCCTCAGGTGACCACGATAGTGTTGTGGATGTCTTATTATTGTAGTCCACTTGTTACTATACTAGATGAGACTTTGAATGGACTAGATGCCTAAAACGAAGGCTGGTCCAATTTCTTAAGGGGAAGCCCTCGAATATTATTCATGTAGTTGTCTGAGAAACTGCATCTGGCAGCCCCTCCTGAGTACCCTCTGATAGGAGTTCCTAATTTCTTTTCCCAATATTTATTCAGTTTTTTTCCCATCCATGAAGAATTAGGTGAATTGTCTCACAGAGTATGGGACCAGTAATCTTCACTGGTCCTTACCATGGTGGGGAAATCTACAGCTTGTCCTCCAATTGGGTGATTATTCGTATGTGCGATTAGTGTGCCTTCGCCAGACTTCTTTTTACTTTTCATGTTAGATTATGCACCAAGTGGACTCGGAGTAGATCGTTCCTCCACATATAACCAACTTCTTTCCCGTGGACCTTACTGAGTTGCTGAGAATGATTTTGGGGCCTTTATGGCAGCGCCGTCAACCGTCTACTCATATATCACAGTCTATCGGGGAGGTCGGGTTCATATACGGGGATTATTTGTAGTGGATTTGGAAGCGGGTAACTGTGAACATGTCTACTGAAGAGACTAGACAAAGGTGGCTTATAATGTTTGACACTTTGGAGAAAGGTGTCATAGTTTCGTCTAAGATGATTAAGGCATTTATCTACATGGAACGGATACAAAATTGTAACCAAGATTAGGATTCTTAGAGTTATCCAGGGACATAAAACACTGATGAGGCGGGTATGTTCGGTAGCTGAAAGTGGGTCTTTAATATGAGGGAGGTGTTGGTAATAGGTGAGTTTGTTTTATAGGGTTTAAGATATTTGTCTTGTGAAGCTTATAAGAGTGTTGGTTATTTTTCATTCCTATTGCTGATAATTCATGTAATTGTCGGATTCTATTTTTAATCAAAGATGATGATGATTTCAATGCATTTTGTCATGTCTTTGATGAAATCTTTTATTTGAACTATCAATACCGATTGCTAAGGAATACATAATCCTTTTATTCATTTAAATGATGAGGGAGACTATCGTTCTCAGAAGGAGAAAAAAATAGCATTTTGTGAAAGACAAAGGACTGTACCTATTGTTGTCTTATGGGATGCATACGTACCTCTATGGGGTTTGAAAATTGGGAGCTTATCTATTTTGAAAAAGGTGATTTTTGATATAGGATCGGGTCCTACGTAGTTCTGTGTAAGGGGAATGTTTTTAGAATAATAAGGAGGTGAGAAGAATCATAGCACAATGAGAGTTCAGACTAAGGGTAAAATTTCTTAAGACGGTCCATATTGAATAGACACTCCATTTCCTATCCATCGAGGTCTGAGAGCATAGCGGCGTTACCTGACAAGATTTCCTTTACGATCTAGGGGCCACTCTGGTTGGGTTTGAATTTTCCTCTTAGATCCCAAACATGTTCTATTATTTCCTTGAAGGCAAGATCGCCTTCTTGGACACCGCAATCTTTGACCTTTTTATTGAATGATCGCGTAATATGGCGATGGCCCCATTTTATATGATATAGATCTTTCAACCTCCTTTCATCTAAGAGAATAAGTTTTTCATAATAGTTTTACTTCAAATCCTTTTCACTGACTTGACTTTCGAGCATAACCCATAGGTAAGGTATTTCAAGTTCAATAGGAAGGACCACCTCCATACCATATACCATAGAGTTAAGAGTTTCCCTAGTGGGTGTTCTGATGGAGGTACGATAACCCCAAGAGTCATATGGGATTCGGTTAGCCTAGTCTTTGTAACTTTCGATCATCTTGATAATTATGGTCTTGATGATTTTATTTGCAGCTTCGATAGCCCTATTGGTTTGTGGTCGGTAAAGAGAGGACTTAAGCCCTTGGATTCCATACTCCTCACCTAGTTCTATGACCTCAGCTTTGGAATGGAGCCCATTGGGAACTCAGTAGAGACAAATAATGTTCTTTCTGATGAATTTAATTACTTTCTTTGCATTTAACACCATGCATGACTCGTCTTCGACCCATTTTGTGAAGTAGTCAATGATGACCGGATGAATTCATGCATGTTTGAATCCTTAGGAGTAAATTTCCCGATGATGTATATTCCCCAAGTGGAGAAGGGCCAGGAAAAATCATGTTATATAACTCCCGAGGAGGCAAGTGTTGAACGTTTGAAAACTGCATGCATTTGAGGCATCTTCTAATGTAAGTAGCGCAACTTTAAACCATAGTAGTCCAGTAATATCCCCGATGGATGACCTTCTTGGAAAGCATATAACCATTAATGTGAGATCCACATTCCTCGATGTGGATCTTCTTCATCATGTCTTCGATCCCATCCCTTGCTATGTAAGACAAGTGGGGTCTATCAAAATTCCTTTTAAGGAGTGCCTTATCACAAATGATGTACTAAAAAACCAACCTATGAAGGGTCGCACGGTCTTTCTTGTCAGTCTCTAGAGGATACTACGATGATTGAGGAGGAGCCAAATGTCATAATACCATAATCATGTTATTGATACCAAAAACTATCCACCCACGTGGACAAATCAGAAACGAACACATGTCATCCAGCATGGCAGGAATCCTAGTCATTAGACTTACCGCCTACATAAGGACTGTCAACCAATATGCACAATGACAACCAACAATAAAGAAGACCGACCAAGAAGAGCCAACAATCATATACATTGTTAACTCCATGTTCTGATGTAAATGCCTAATTTATAAAGGCATTCCATTTTTTTACATGCCACCTCTCTATCTCCTTATGAGACTATAAATACAATATAATCCCTTCATTAAGGGCAAGTTAGAAAACCATTCAAATACGAGAGGCAACACAGAATACAAGGGAATAATAAATACAGTGGATGCATGCTTTTCCCATATAGCCAAACCACTTTAAAAACCCTTGTGTCTCTTTTACATATCTTTATCTATGATTAAATAATTAGACCTAGTCTAGTTTTTTACATCAACAGATCGACGTCATCTATGGGAACATATTTTTAAACGTTTTTTTGCCATCCCGATCGACGCGGCGTTCGTTCCAGAGGGAGAAGGAGGAGGATCCCTCGAGGAAGAACTGTGTCACGGTCTAGCACCCTTCTCTTCTAAAAGGTGGCTTCGGTCGTCTTTAGTGTGGGGTGAATGTAAAGAGATAAAGTCGCCATCTAGTTTTGCTCAAAACAGGCAAAAAAATATGTTTCCACTTCGAGAGAGCGGGATCAAGGAAAAACTGATGCATGCGAAACCAATAGATCAGAGGTCCGGGGGCTAAGTTACGGCATGGGAAGGTGTAAGGCACCCATCCCACCCTTTCGGTCTCTCATGGGTAAATTTTAATATTTTCCTTTATCCGCGTGAAGTGTGTGTGTGTATGTGTTTATATAATGGAGATTGAAATCGTTCGACCCATACCATGGAAAAGATAGGGTGAGGTCATCCACAGGAATATTCCCAAAATAATAATAAAATTTTAGAATATGAGCATACATCGAGAAACTAATCGTTATTAGTAAACGATAATATGTGTGGGATGAAACGCGAACAAGCATAATATATGTATATGTATGCTAATTATGAAAATGATGGATTTTGAGGATTTTGAAAAATAAGAGAAATTGAAAAATTAGAAAATTAGAAAATTATACTCAAAATTCCTACAGAGCCTATAAAGGCATCAACGTCCAAGTAATTCAAATACAGAATAGGGGTGGGGTTTATATCATAGATTCGAACGGAATTTTATTAGGTGTGTGCGTGTAGAAAATGTATTTTTGGTTTTGAAAAAGCGTGATGGATAATTCCATTCGAAATTTACGGGTGTAACCTTCTTTTATTTATTTTTAGGTTTTTTATGAAAATTAAAGTATGTGCAATATACTAATAAAAGTGTAGATTTTAATGCATGTGAACAAAAGAGAAACTAGATTATGAATCTAATGTAGTTTACGCAAAAACTAGAGACTTAAAAAAGAGGGAGAAGGAATTGGAGCTTGATCTTAGATCTTGGATGAACTCCTTTGAATGTTAATGGATGTTGATGAGAGAGAAGGATATTTTCCCAATTGGGTGTAAAAAGGATGGGTATTTAGGCTTGAATGGAACTTCTCACATAGAACTTTGCTAACTTCGAGAGAATGTTGTTGTGATCACTGATGCTGATGGGTGTGTTGTGTGTATTAGGAATGAGGTCATGGCCATTATTTATAGGGGAGAAGGGGGTACCGATCGCCTTCCCCAGGGGGTCCCTATCAGCAGGTCACCCTTGACACTGTGCCGATAGGCAGGGCTGAGGACTTATCAATTGGAAGTTATGTGCAGACTTTCCCGAAAAAATGACTGTAGCACACAAAATCTTGATCCGAATCGCGCATGGGGCATACCGTTAGAAATGTATTTTAGATACCTTTGAGAGTCCTTTGGACCACTTTCGGGTCCAGTAGTTGACTTTGGGTCAAATGTGGCTCGAAAGTGCACGTCAATCCTTTAGGCTGGAGATCGTCAGATGCAAATGGATCTTTTGTCCGTATGGTAAGTCAGAATCGCGGATAGGGTGGACTTTTGGAAAGGTTAGGAGATGTACTTTGACATTCCAAAGGGTTTCCCTTGGTTCGAAAAGTTGACCTTGGTCAACCAGTTCCCGAAAGCACCCGGTGACCTCTCGGCGTAAAACAAATCGTTCATCCATACCGTAGGTAAAAATTGTGCACGGGGCGGATCCTTAGAATAGGTATTCACTACACTTCGGAGATTCATTTAGTCTCGTTCGATCTGAAGAGTTGACTTTGGTCAAACAAAGTCCGAGAGCGCCCGGTGGCCTCCGGATCGATTTTTGGGGGAAAACTGATCGTTCGTCCAAATAGTTATGTTGTTTTGTGCATGGGGTGGACCGTTGGAAAGGGGTTTTAGTGCGCATCAAAGATTCAAAGAGATTTCACTCTGACAGTGGATTTTATCGGAGTCAAATGGGCCCCAGGGGCGCCCGATGGTCTCTAGATCGGTACTCGGAGTGCGACCTAGGTTTGCGATGGAATGGAAAATAGATAGGAGTTTAAGGAGAGACTTAAGGGGTGCTAGAATGTATTTTCTATAGATCCCCTCGACGGGTGAGCTTGGAACAAGTGATGGACGTCGAATCGACACCACATGAGAGAGGGAGGTCATTTATGTGGACTTAAGGGATGTGGATGACCGATTCAAAGGGTCGGGGTTAATTCTTACCTAAAAGAGGTAAAGACTGAGGGCCAGGGTCAATTCTAACCTAACTAAGGTGATGATCCAAGACCGAGGTCAATTCTAACCTAAAAGAGGTGGCGACCCTAGACCGAGGTCAATTCTGACCTAATTAAGGTGACGATCTAAGATCGAGGTTAATTATGACCTAAAAGAGGTGACGACCGAGGACCGAGGTCAATTATGACCTAAATAAGGTGATGATCTAAGACTGAGGTCAATTCTAACCTAAGAGAGGTGATGATCAAGGATCGAGGTTAATTCTGACCTAACTAAGGTGACGATCCAAGACCGAGGTCAATTTTAACATAAAAGAGGTGACGACCGAGCACCGAGGTCAATTCTGACCTAACTAAGGTGATAATCTAAGATTGAGGTCAATTCTGACCTAAGAGAGGTGATGATCTAGGGTCGAGGTCAATTCTGACCTAACTAAGGTGATGATCTAAGACTGAGGTCAATTATGACCTAAGAGATGTGATGACCGAGGACCGAGGTCAATTTTGACCTAACTAAGGTGACGATCCAAGATCGAGTTCAATTCTGACCTAAGAGAGGTGACGACCGAGGTTAATTCTGACCTAAGAGAGGTGACGACCGAGGTCAATTCTGGCCTAAATTGGGGCTGGATCTCCTCATTTAGCACAGCTTTCTGACTTCTTTTCTTCTACTATAAACCTCTGCAAATCTTCCTACCATACAAAATGGCTGACTTCTCAAAAAGTGTGACACATATGGCATTGCACAATGATGATGACTAAGTAGGGTTGGAGGAGGGATAAGATGACCCTTGCATTGGGCATCGAGAACTCTTTTGACTCATTTGAGCCAGTGGTGGATGATCAAACTCTTCTACACGAGCCTTTGCATCATCGCTCTTCAAGGGTGGTGAACCCTGGTGGCTATGTAAGTATTTCTTGACTCTTGGTATTCCTTTCTTCTTTTCTTGACCAGATTGCTTTATTTCTTGAATCTGACAAGGATTTTCTTCATTTCTTGAAAGTCTGACATATTTATGTCGACTACTCATCCCCGCGATATGACAGGGCTCAAGGATGTTTGGGAGAACCTTCTTGCTGTGGTTCACTGGATGGTGTCCTCTATGGGTTTGGGAGGCTAGCGTCGGCTTTGGATAAGATGCCACGTTCCACTACGGTTCTATGTTCTTTAGGAGAGAGTTCGTGGGACACTACCCACACCTTCCATTTTGGCTTTGGGAAGATGACGGTGACTCCCATTGAGGTTTAGCAGTTGCTGGGGATGGACTGGAGGGTTTCTAAATTGAGGTGGACATGACACTGAGAGTGACAGCGGCTTTTGGTGACGTGGAGAGGGAAGTTTCTTGAGATCCCCTCCGCGTGTCTTCTTTGAGGGAGATTTTGCTGAGGAGGAGGAGTAGGGTTGATGAGAACGACGGGCAGAAGGTACGTTAGATGGCCCATTTTTTTTATCTTGCTCGTGTTAGGGGTTTTCTGGTGGTGACAAGTGGCTACGTCGTCCATTTGTGGTTTCTGCCATTTCTGAGGGTGTTTTCGAACATCTGCTTCTATGATTGGGGGAGCCTGACTTTGGCGACTTTATTATTCTTTGGATGCATTCAGCCAGTTCTTCCGACCGAGTTTTACTGCGTCCACGTATCTTCTAGAAGTATTATTTATTTTGCACATTTTCCTTTATGCATTTGCATTTTCCATTCATGCACTTCTCTTTTATTTCTTGAATGCTGATCCTTATCCTTTGCAGACGTAGTTCTACGAGGTGATTGGTTTGAACACCCAACTGATTTCTTCAAATGATGACTTCGATGGGGACTTTTGTCACATGTTTTGGTGGCAGAGGTCGAATCGGCAATCAAAGAACCTTTCTCGGGAGGCAGTGGATCGGGTCTTGAATGGCCTGACGAGTGAGCGAGTAATAATTATTTTAACCTTGAGACTATTCTTTTCCTTTGATGATGTTTTATTAATATTGATCCTTTGCTTTGGCTGGGGATTCTCATGTGACCTTTTATTCTTGGGAGATGGCTATTCAACACACTAGGGTAACTGGGGGACATGCGCAAATGTGGCGCCTGCTGGTGCATGAGTTTGGCTACTCCTGGTATCTTGGGGAGAGGGCATTCCGGTAGATTATGGAGGATGAGGTTGAGATGCCGCCAGTAAGGCCACTTATGTTCATGAGGCGTGTGCGAAAGATGTCTGATGATGCCCGGGTGGCAGCGATAATAGGAGATACATTCTCCATGTACACTAACATAGAGGTGATGTACAACTATCTGGACTTCGTCTCAAATTGGTTAATGCCCCTTAGCATTTATGATGTGATGCCTCTCCTAGAGCTGGCTTGATTCGACATGTGGGGTCCTCTCATAGTGCAGGCGGTGTGGCTACATTAGCGACGGCAACGACGATGTCAGGGCCTTCTTTTTTGCGGCTACATTCTCCTAGTTAAAATTTTTGATGAGATGATGGGGCATCAGTGCATCTACCGCATCGCACTCATGCGATGGACCTGGAGGAGTTGGGTCCGACAGAGGAGGTCATCCGACCTGCGGTATGTCTTTTTTTTTATTTCCATGATTTCTTTCTTTTCTCATGTTTGACTGATTTGATCTTTTCCATTCTTCCTCATAGCATATCAGTGTTTCGACCACTTGGCTGAAGCATATTAGGGACTGGATACCTTCGACGACTGCTCATATTCATGAGACAATTTCGATCCCTTCTTGCATGGTGTCGTCTGCCTCATCTGGGGAATGATAGAGCTCTGTAAGTGGGGTTATGTCATCTCGCTACAGGGGGAAGAGGGCACGTCGCAGGGATGGGAGATCTTAGAGAGAGAGAGAGAGAGATTGGGTTCGAGCTGAAACCCGTAGTTTTTTCCGCTTTTTCCTACAAAATGTTAATGTAACAAAGCAAAAAATATATGCAAATGAAGAATGCATTTTTTTTTTGGTTAATTTTGTTGTTTAGTGATTAATGCACATGCTCTTTTTACTTTGCCGCTCAGACTGTAAAAAGAATTTTGAAAATTAATTTGAGAAGGATTTTATTTAAAATGAGATTAGTAACAATATGAGTATAAAGGAAATTCGGAATTTCCTTAAGAAAAAAATTATTTTCATTTAGTTTTTTTATTTTGACAAAACAGGAAAAAGGGAATTTTCCCAAAATAAGGGATTGCCGATCGGCATGACCCCGTTCTCCAGTCCAATCAATCCAAGGATTCGATTGCACTTTCTTCAATTACTTGGTACTTAGTGGGGTAAGTTTTACTCCAATTTCTGCAGGGTTACTTGTCCTTGCTTGAGAGTTTCCAAGTATAAAAGGGGGTGTGGATGGGGCTTTGCTTCTCATACTTTCATTTTCTTTCTTTTTCACATTCTTACTTGCTTATTATCTCTTAGTCTTGTAAGATGGTTCTCCTAAGTAGCATTCAGTTCGTTAACTACCTCAAATCCTTGGAAGCAATGTGTTCTTACAATGCTGATTATGATGCCTTTCACTTGCGGTGAGTCTCTTTATGGTGCAACCGGCCCATTGAGTGGAACATATTGATGGCGGCTATCGAGTTTTGGTATCCCAAGGATCACGTCTTTCGCTTCGGGTTGGATGAGATTTGTCTTACTTACGAGGAATTTTCTGCCATGCTAGGGATAAATCCTAGCGTTGCTGCAGCTCTACCTGAGTTTTCCATTCTCCCAGGGAATTACTGGCTGGACGTCTTGATATTTTGCCTTCGATGGACAGAACATTGGTTATGGGAAGAATGATTTCCCTTCCGACTGTGCTGTAGTCCGTGCATTCGCAGGACGTGGGTGATGGTGGATATGTCGGGGCTGTCATTTTAGGCATTATTTCCAAAGTTTTGTTTGTGATTGGAAAGACGTTGGTGGACCCCCAACTGGCTTCTATTATTTCTTGGATGGCATACCATCATAATCCTACGGCGGTGATATTAGCGGAGACCTTGAATGGCTTGGATGCCTAGAAGGAGGGTAGTCCTGACTTTCAGAGGGGTAGCCCTGTAATGTCATTTATGTGGTTGTCGGAGAGGTTTCATATGGTGATACTACCTGAGTATCCTTTGTCATCGGTTCCAAACTTCTTCTCGCGCAATTTCATTACCGTAATCCTAGACATTGAGAATTGGGGGAACTGGTTTGTAGAGCATGGGGCTCGAGGCCTATGTTAGTATGTGCCTTGGTGTGGGGAGTTACTGCCCATTTTAGAACTCGGGGTGTACCAATATGTCCAGTTAGTAGGCCTCAAGTAGACCTCTTCCTACTTTCCCTAGCGACTGTTGCGCCAATATGGTTGAGAGCAAATTGTGCCACCGTGAACACCGAACTTATTTCCTGTGGAGGAAAAAACAGAGCTTATACGCATAAGGCTTGGTTCTCTGTGGGAGAATCATCATCCATCGACCCTTCCTTCTTAGTCTACTGGGTGAGTTTGGCATGTCTCTAGGGACTACATGAAGTGGTTGTGGAAGAAGGTAGTGGCTAGGATGCTAACTGTGGAGACTGGTCAGAGGTGGTTTGCCATATCCGACACCATGGTGGGAGGTGAAGTGGTCTACCCTAAGATGGTCTGGGCTAATCGCTCTATGGAGCGTCTGTGATACTTCATTCAGGAAGGGGAGGTTTGGGGAGCCCAAGATGCAAGTGATGATGGTGTTGGTTCCTCTGGTAGCTACGGGTAGGGCTTTTGAGAACCTTCTTGTAATATGTGTGGTTTTGTGCTTTGTGGGAATAATTAGGGGATGAGTTTTAGGAGTATTGGGGCTTGTTATTATCTGGGTTTTTTTTAGTAGGTGTAGTGTTGTCCAGGGAAGTCGTTTGACTCTTTATGCTGATGTAATCGTACGAAAATTTTAGATAATGAAATAATAAGTTTTTGATCATCTAGTCGTGCCTCTTGATGACTTTTTGCATTTTGAATTATCTATACCGATCGCTCAGGCATACATAGTCTTTTTGTTCTTGTATATGTTAAAAATGAATTGTCATTCTCGGGATAAGAAAAGAATAGCATTTTATGAAAAATAAGGGGGGGTCGTGCTCTTGCGAAGCGGATGAGATGCCTACGTACCTCTGAGGGTTTTGAAAAAAAAATTGAAATTCATTTTGAAGATGTTTTTAAAGGATCTGGCCCACGTAGTTCTGGGTAGGGGAAAAATAAGAGATTTTTTTATAATAGAAGGGAGATGAGAAGAGTCGTAGCGCGCTAAGATTTCGGACTAGGGGTATAATTTATTGAGATAGTTCAGGTTGACTGGACGCATAATTTCTTCTCCGTCGAGGTTGGTGAGCACAGCGGCACCGCCCAACAGGATCTTCTTCATAATGTATGGGCCGCTCTAATTGGGCTTAAATTTCTCTCTGGGGTCCCAGATAGGCTCTACTATTTCTTTAAGGGCTAAGTCCCCTTATCGAGCACCGCGGTCCTTAACTCTCTCACTGAATGATCACGCTATATGGCGATGGCACCCTTGTATATGATATAGAGCTTTCAATCTCCTTTCATATAGGAGGGTCAACTCGTCAAGACGGCTTTGGTGCCAGTCTTCCTCGTTGACTTTGCTTTCAAGCACAACGCTCAACGAGGGTATTTCTAGCTCCATGGGTATAACTGCTTCCATGTTGTAGACTATAGAGAGTAAGGTGTAGCCTCAGTAGAGGTTCAAACTCAAGTGCGGTATCCCTAGAGGGCGTAAGGGATCCTATCGGCCTAATCACGACAACTCTCGGTCATCTTGTTGATGATAGCTTTGAGATTCTTATTTGCTATTTTGACTGCTCCATTGGTTTGAGGTCGGTATGGAGAGGATTTATGTATTTGAATCCTATACTCGTCGACCACTTTTGTGACCTCCACCTCAAAATGTAACCGATTGTATGATATCATCTCGTGTGGGACCCCATATCGGTAGATGATGTTTTTCTTGATGAATTTGGCCACTTTCTTGGCATTCAGAATTGCTTATGACTCGGGTTGGACCCATTTAGTGAAGTAGTCAATAGATATTAGGATGAATTCATGTCCATTGGATGCCTTCTGTGTAACTTTTCCTATGATGTTGAAGCCCCATGTAGAAAACGACCAGGGAGAAGTCATGTTGTACAATTCTTGCGGAGGCAGATGTTGTAGGTTGGAGAACTGTTGGCATTTGAGACATCTTCGAACGTAGGCTATGCGATCCTGAACCATGGTAGTCCAGTAGTATCCCTGTCGAATGATCTTTTTGGTGAGCATATGTCCGTTCATATGGCGTACACATTCGCCATTGTGGATTTTATGCATCATTGTAAATGGGATCCATCGAAGTTTTTTTTAAATAGTGTCTTATCACAAATAATGTACTAGGCGGCCAGTCTGTGGAGAGATGCTCGGTCTTTCTTGTCGGCTCCTTTGGGATAACTACCATGTTTGAGGAGGCCCAAATATCATAGTACAACAATCGGCTATTTTGGGCTTTTCCTCCTTATTGAGCTTGACGTGATAGCAGTGGGTTAGTTTGTCTTATTTCTGGATAAGGAAGGGGTCCATGTTTATTCCTTCGAGCATGTCAATCATGGAGGCTAAGGTGGAAAGGGGATCATCCAGGTTGTTCTTTGCTCGAGGCAAGTAATGGAAGGTGATTTCTTGGAATTAGGAAGCTAGTTCTTCAAGGTGGTCATGGAAAGATAAGAGTTTCTCATCCTTGACTTTCCATTTCCTAAGTACTTAACCTATGATGATATCTGAATCCCCGTAGACATCGAGGTATCAAATTTCTTTCCTGAGGGCAACTTTGAGGCCTACCGTGCACGCCTCGTATTCAGTCATGTTGTTGGTGCTGGGAAAATCCAATTTGATGGCAACGGGAGTGTGGGAGTCATTAGGGGAAATTAGGATAATTCCAATGCCATATCTTTTTTTGTTGGTAGAGACATCAAAGAACATTTTCAATCGAAGATCTTCTTGACAGGTGCAAAGGATAGGGAATTCAGAAATCCAAACATCGGCTTCTTCCATAGGGTAGTCAACAAGGTAGTTAGAGATGGGCCTTGCTTTTATAGCCTTCTGTGTGGCAGAGGTGATATTAAACTCGGCTAGAAGCATCAACCAATAGACCATTCGATTGGATAGGGTGGGCTTCTCCAGTAGGTACTTGATGGGATCCATTCGGGATATGAGTTTGATGGGGAAGGCGTGCATGTAGTGCCATAATGTTTAGGTAACCCAGACAAGAGCAACACATGCTTTTTCCATGGCGATGTAGTTGACCTCGTAACCGACCAATTTTTTATTGGCATAGTATATGGATTTCTCTTTATGGGTTTCTTCAAGGTATTGGGCTAGCACAGCCCCAGCTGTAGTATTGGTCACGGTTAGGTATAGGGGTAAGGGTAGACTAGGTTGCAGATGCATGAGCACCGGAGGTCGGGTTAGGTATTGCTTAATTTGGTCAAAGTCTTCTTGGAAAGCTTCATTACATACCTTGGTTTAATCCTTTCGGAGGATTTTGAAGATGGGTTCATATAGGGAAGTTAATTGGCTGATGAATCGAATGATGTACTGTGATTTCCCAAGGAATACTCGGACTTATTTCTCCGTTTGGGGAGGTGGCATCTTAAGTATGGCTTTCATCTTAGCAGCATCTGCTTCTATCACTTTCTCACTGACCATGAATCCCAAGAGTTTCCCTTTAGTAACTCTGAAGACACATTTTTGTGGGTTAAACCACATTTGGTATTGTCGTAGTCCTTCAAAGAATTTCCAGAGAGAAGAAACATGACCTTATCTAGTCTTGGACTTGATAATCATGTCATATACATAGACCTCGACTTCCTTGTGTATCAAATAATGCCGAATGGTTGTTGCAGCCCTTTGGTAGGTAGCCCCTGCATTTTTTAGACCAAATGGCATAACAGTGTAGCAAAAGGTTCCCCAATGGGTGATGAATGCGGTTTTTTCTTGATGATCAGGATGCATCTTGATCTACTTATATCTGATAAACCCGTCAATGAATGACTTGAGAGTGTGACTGGATATATTGTCCACAATCATATTGATGTTGAGTAGCGGGTAATCATCCTTCGGAGAGGCCTTGTTCAAGTCTTGGTAGTCGACACACATGCGGACCTTTCCTCCTAATTTCGGTACGAGTACGATATTGGCTAGCCATGTAGGATATTCGATCACACGAATTAATCCCACGTTCAATTGCTTGACTACTTCTTCTTTTACTTTGAGTGACCATTCGGTGCGGAGCTTTCACAACTTATGTTTGACTCGTTTACATTCCGAGAGAGTTGGAATCTCATGTTGTGCTATCTCAGGGTCAATGTCGGGCATATCATCGTAGGACCTTGCAAAGACATCCATGAATTCCTTCATTAGTTCTTTGAGTTGCATGCGCTCATGTTCATCAAGGGTATCCCCTATCCTAATCTCGCGCATTTGGCTACTGGAACCGAGATTAATAATAATAGTTTTATCTTCATTAACTTGAACGCGGTTATATTGGTTGTTGTTAACCTTATTTAGATCAGTTAAGAATTATTCACTTGCAAAGTCATCATCATCAAAAGTTTTATTAGAAACAAGACAATTAATGTAAGGCACAACAAGATACTCAAAATCTTTGTTTATTTCATTGATAGGAAAAATAGCAATGAGAACCTCATCATAGGAGGTTTCGATTACATCAGAGTGAGAGGAAACAACTACAGATCAAAGGGGATAAACATCAGGATTAGGTTGAATATCAGCAGGTGGCACATGTGCAACATGCCAGTTGAGAAGAGGTATATCAGCATCTTTGATGAGGTAGGATGGATCGAATGATATAGTCCCTGAGTGGATAATGCAGAATGCCAACCCCAGTATCTGCAAGTGGAAAGAGTCCTCGGAGTCGATGTCCTCATAATCCCTGATATCAGTTATGGCCTCTCCAATGAACGGTTGTATACAATGTTGAGAACTCTTGGCCCCCGGGTAGTTGTCTTGAAAAAAGACCTCCATTGCTGGTTTCATATTCTTGTCTACAGGGTTATACCAAGGTTTATTGAAGTCACGGAAGGGGAAATATTTACCCTCTATGATGAATCTTCCATTTAGAGAATCTTCTAAGATAGTTCTTCCTTATTCTAACTTTCTCTTCAGTTAAGGCTGACGGATCAATCTGAGTTCTTCTTCTGATGGTTGATAGCCCAAGCTACGGGGCGAAAAGGCCTCCTTCAACACAATAGGTTAAGTTATCCCTTATTGTCTTTTCCCTAGCCCCAGTCCGGGTATGAAGTGCATGTTCTTGAACATTTGAATTACATTAACATTTCTATAGTAATCATATTCTAAACAAACCCTGTCTTTGAAGTCGTCCCCTACTGGGACTAGGAGTGGTTGACCTGGAAGCTTGATAGCAGCATATCGTTTACCCCGTGTTGTATCTTAAGTACCGAATTACTGGTGCTTGCATTCTCGATGTTATCACTGTCTCCCAAGATGGTAGTAACTTTTCCATTGGCAAGAACTTCAATTTATGATAAAAGGAAGAAGACACCCCTTTGATGATGTGGATCCATGGTCGTTCGAGCAGTAAATTGAAATAGGATGGGATGTCAATGACTTGGAATTCAAAACCATGATTTATAGGTCCACCCCTTATTGTAATCTTGATAGATCCCATTACTTTTTGGTGGGATTTATCATAGGCACGCATGGTAGCAGAGGTTGGAGAAAGGTCGCTCACTTTCAATCCCAATAAATCAAGGGTTCTTAGTGAGCACACATTCAGAGCCGATCCATTATCGATGAGTGAGAGGGGGATAGTTTTTTCCATGACTTAAACAGAGATATTGAGAGCATGATTGTGGTTGGTACTAATTTTAGGGTCAAAGAAGGAGAGCATTCGAGTAGAGGTCAAGGATTCAACTAGATTCACTGCTTCTTCTGGTGTGGTTGAGGGAGGAACTGTGGGTCATGTGAGTAGCTTGATTAGGTAATTTCGGCACAGTTGGAAAGACATGAAAGTCCCCATAGAGTGATATTATCTTGGGTCTTCTTCAGTTGATCATGAACCTTGCTTTCTTTAAAAGTCATTTCTGTCATAGGGAGGTTCTCAATACCTCTCCATTTATTGCTTGTTGGTGGTAGTAGGTTTGGATCCTAGTAGTGTCTCCTCGACCTGGTCATGTGGTTCACAGAAGAGGGGGAAAATAAAAACCCTATTTCTTCATCGATATCGGGTTGTTCAGCTACCTGGTTGATCTCTCCTAGCAACTCCTCAAATGATATCACTCTGCATAGGTTGGCTATCAGACTAGTCTTTCCTGAATCTGGCTCTTCATTTGAGTCTTCAAAATCTTCTCCCCATTCGGTGGAAACGATATTGTCTTTCCATGTAAATTCAATATACTCTACAACTTCCATGGCTTCTTCATATAATTCCTCCCATTCGGTGGGGAAATGCAAGATTGAGAGGACCAAGTGCCCTTATAATTTTAAAGCGTCGATCAAATATCACCAGTCTGTCAAAATAAATATGCCATGATATGTACTAGGTTATCTAGACTGACTTCGTCGGCTGGCATAATACATTTGTCTGACTCTCGGGCCCATTTGTGATCTTCTAAGAATAACCCACTGAATCTGTGATAATCGATGGTCATCTGGGAGGGTAATTTCAACCCTAAATCTAGGAGTTAGTTCAGCACTTCTAAAAATTCCATGTCTTTACCTTCATAACGGGTACAGACAGCGATGCATGCTCTGGTGAGGAGTGATAAGGTTTGATCGGCAAGGTTGGTAGGGTGTAAGAGGAAATATGGGCATGTTTAGAGAGGTTTAGGAGAGTATATGGGTATGACTAGTGATTTACTTGGCATGATTTGGGTAGATAGGTCGAGTTCTGAGCCTTATTCTAGGAAGATGGAATTTGCATGATTTGGGAGTGGATTATGGGTAGTGTTTGGTTTAAGATTAGCTGGTGGGGCGATGATACCCCGGTCAATCAGGCTTTGGATTGTGTTTCGGAGATGGAAACATTAGTTGGGGGTATGGCTAACAGTTTGGTGATAGTCACAATGGGAATCAGGTTTGAAATTCTTCGAAAGTGGATTTGGTAACAGACGAGGGTCCAAGGGTTTGATAAGCTTTTTGTTTAAGATATCCTGGTAGACTTTGGAGAGAGGAGCGTTTGAATTGGGTTTGGGCGACTTTTTGGTTCCCACAAAGTGGGAGGCTGAGAGATGTTGTTGATAGTAAAAATTACGATACTAGCAGGATTTTCAAACTTTCTAGGAGCAAACAGTCCAGAGATTTTCTTTGGTTCAACTTCCGTATTGGCAAGACCTTCTTCGATTTCTACTCCTATTTCTCGAAGGGCTCAGAAGTGAGGGTAATACTGTCCTGCCATTATTGCTCGGACATGAGGTGGAAAGTTCTTCTTTATAATACTAAATTTTTCTTCTTCGAAAAGCCGATGGGTCATAGTAGCTACTTTTCTCTCCATCTTTTTATGAATTTGCTGACTGATTCCCTAGAATTCTATTTGAGTAGCTCCAAGTCATGGCGGGTAACTCTATCTTCTCATTGCACTTGTACTATGATATCAACTCACGGGCAACGTCCTCCCAACTATAAATTTTAGATTCTTCAAGGGATAGGAACCAACATAGGGCACTATTTTTCAAAGTATGTTGGAACATCTGAGCAAGTATTTCTTCGCAAGCCCCTAAGAGAATCATGGCTTAGTGATAGCTACGTAGATGAATGATCAAGGGTCCACTGCCTCCAAAATTCTCGATATTGGGCATCTTGAATTTTTCTGGTAACCTAGATTTATGATAGGAAGACATGTGGGTGTAGTCCATGTAGTTCCCAGAGATTCTGACTTGGTCGAATTTCTTGGTTAGCATCTTGACGTCTTCCTTGACCTTGTTCAGTTCTTCCTCTTTCAAATCAACAGTTTTGGGTCATTTAGCCCCAGTCTGAGCAAGGTTTAGCATAGGAAACTGGGATGGTGGAGGGCCATTAGCAGGAGGAGCACGTTGAGCATAATGGTATTCTTCAGGAACCTAGATAGGTTCGGGTTCAGGCGGACCCATGGTCAAGGGAAAATAACCTTAGGATCTTCGACGATAGGGGCCTAGTTTCTTTGCATGTCATGAACCTAGATTTGAAGGTTGTCAATTTTGGCAGTTAGCTGAACCAGAACAGTCAAAAAATTCGGCTGTAGAATCGGCACTTGATTCGTATTCTCCATGGAAGGCAGGTGAGTCTCAAACTCGGAGGAAGTAAAGGGACTAACAGAATTTCAAGGTGGTTCGACTAGAGACCGAAGCCAATAGGGAGCGAGGCCAAGGGTATGTAATCAACCTGAGAAGGAAAAAAATTGGAATTCATTTTCGAAAAAGAAAAAAAGGGAACTTGTTATTTTTAGAAAAAAGAGGAAAATATATTTTTTGATTTTTTTGGAGAAAATGAAGACGAAAATGTCTGTTTTTCTTTTGTTTTGAAGGAAAAGGAGGGAAAATATTTTTGGTATTTTTGATGAAAAAAAGGAAAGCGAAAAAGACGAGAGACGGGTCTCGGCATGATTATTATGTTTATTAAGTTCTCACTTGTATTAAGTTCACCTAAATGAAAAATAAAATGTCGGAGGAGACCCGAGCTTGGAAAAATTGGGTTTGCAACATACGTAAAGCTATGGTTGGACTTGTAATCAGACTCACGGGAAGGGTCCCATTTTAAAAATTGTGTGAAAATTTGGGCGGCAAGCCGACCTCGAATTTCAATAAAGTTTTGGGCCGAAACCGACAATCTAACATGTGTGTCCTAGGCTTGACACCTATATGGGGGTATGCAGTTAGTTGGATGAATTGGAAAGGGTTCCCCCTTTGGCGTAACTTCCACGATATATGTCTTATTTTCAAGGGCAATCAGTACATGTGGACAAGCCCCCACCCCCCATTTTATATACCTGAGTGTACGTGAATTACCTCACTATATACCTCATGGGGACGGAAAGCGTGAGAGCGAATTCGATATACTCGACGTACGTGAACAAGTTCCCTACGATATACCTCCTGTCATGACTTAGGTCAAGAGGTACGATATGGGGGAACCGTTTTATATACGTCGAAGGAACTTGGACAATGGAAGGTGAGAGTTATATCACTTAGGCTAACTGCGCCCTATCGTACCAACGCCCATCATGAAGTGACTCTCCAGTTACGAGATAAAATCTGGTCAATAACAATGCTTTTTAGTGATGTTATGTGAATCATGCATGATTCTTTTATTAGTATCTTTATGGAAAGAGTATCTTTTTCTTGATCATGCCAAACAGGGAGCAAAGTACAAGTACCAATAGTAAAGTTATACCAAACATGGATAAGTGATGTGTGAGTGATGTGTAACTATCTACCAATGAGTGTATGATAAGTGATCATGGATATATACAAGTGGAGGTGTGTGCTAGTGACACCAAAGCATGGATTTCTAAATGATGTGTGCAACATCTGGATATACGTGATCCAAGGTGCACGTGCTGTGAAGTGTACATGGAGAGTCTTCTAAAAAGTGCGTGAATAGTAGCATAAGCATGAAGTGCATATGAATAATAAAGGGGAACATGCAAATAGGGGGTGTACAAGAAAATAAAACACCCATGTAAATAGAGTCTAGCCCTCTTAAAAATAGTCCCCAGTGGAGTCTCCGCTATGGCCATCCCCGTCGGCGTGGCATTCGTTCCAGAGGGGGAAGGAGGAGGATCCCTCGAAGAAGAATTGTGTCGCGTTCTCTCACCCTTCTCTTCAAAAAAGGGGCTTCGGTCATCGTCGGTGTGGGGTGAATGTAAAGAGATAGAGTCGCCAGCCTATTTTTCTCAAATAGGCAAAAGAATATGTTTCCACTTCGAGAGAGCGGCATCAACGATAAATTGATGCATGAGAAGCCAATAGATCGGAGGTCCGAGGGATAAGTTAAGGAATGGGAATGTGTTAGGCACCCATCCCGCCCTTTTGGTCTCTTATGGGAAAATGTTAATATTTTCCTTTATCCCCACGAAGTGTGTGTATGTGTTTGTATAATGGAGATTGGAATCGTTCGACCCATAACATGGAAAATATAGGGTGAGGTCATCCACAGCAATATTCCCAAAATAATAATAAACGTTAGAATATGAATGTTCATCACGATATTGATCATTATTGGGAAAGGATAATATGTGTTGGATAAAAAAGCGAACAAGCATAATATATGTGTATGTATGATAATTATGAAAATGAAGGATTTTGAGGATTTTGAAAAATAAGAGAAATTGGAAAATTAGAAAATTGGACTCGAGTCTCGAATTTTAATTCGAGATGCCTATGTAGACTATAAAGGCATCAAAGTCCACATAATTCGAATGTAGAATAGGGGTGGAGTTTATCCCATAGATTCGAACGGAATTTTATTAGGTGTGTGCGAGTAGAAAATGTATTTTTGGTTTTGAAAAAGCATGGTGGATAATTCCGTTCGGAATTTATGGGTGTAACCCTCTTTTATTTGTTTTTGGTTTTTTTTTATGAAAAATAAAGTTGTGCAATATACTAATAAAATTGTATATGTTAATGTGTGTGAACTAAAGTGAAACTAGATTATGAATCTAATGTAGTTTATGCAAAAACAACAGATTAAAAAGATAGGGAAAAGGAATTGGACCTTCCTTGGATCTTGAGCTTAGATCTTAGATGAACTACTTTGACTGTTGATGGATTTTGATGATAGAGAAGGCTATTTTCCCAATTGGGTGTGAAAAGGATGGGTATTTATGCATGAATGGAACTTCTCATATGGAACTTCGATAACTTTGAGAGAATGTTATTGAGATCACTGATGCTGATAGGTGTGCTATGTGTCTTGGGAATGAGGTCATGGCACTTATTTATAGGTGAAAAGGGGGGTTACGATCGGCCTAACCAATGGGGTGCCTATCAGCAGGTCACCCTTGGCATTGTGCCAATAGGCAGGGTTCAGGACCTACCAATTGGCTGTCCCATGCAGACTTTCTCGGAAAAATGGTTGTAGCGCACAAACCGTTGATCCAAATCGTGTGTGGGGCATACCGTTAGAAATTTATTTCAATGACCTTCGAGAGTCATTTAGACCACTACTGGGTCTGGAAGTTGCCTTTGGGTCAAATGTGGCTCAAAAGCGCACGTCGGTCCTTTGGACTAGAGATCACTGAACGCAAACGGATTGTTCGTCAGTATGGTAAGTCAGAATCGTGCACAAGGCGAACCGTTGGAAAGGTTAGGACATTTACATTGGCATTACAAAGGGTTTCGCTCAGTTTGGAAAATTGACCTTAGTCAATCGGAGCCCGAAAGCGCTCGATGACCTCTCGGAGTAAAATGGATCGTTAAAAAGGGTATTCAGTGCCCTTTGGAGATTCACTCAGTCTCATTCGAGTTGAAGAGATGACTTTGGTCAAACGGAGTTCGGGAGCACCTGATGTCCTCCGGATCGATTTTTAGTGGAAAACTAATCGCTCGTCCAAACGGTTATGTTGTTTCGGGCACGGGGCGAACCATTGGAAAGGGGTTTCAGTGACCTTCAAAGATTCAAAGATATTTTTCTCTGACGGAGGAGTTCACCGGAGTCAAATGGGATCGGGGGTGCTCGATGGTCTCTTGATTAATACTTAAAGTGCAACCTAGGTTTGCGGTGGAAAGGGGAAGCGCTAGGAGTCTAAGGAGAAACTTAGGGGGTGCTAGAATGTGGTGTCTACAGTTTTCATTCATTCATTTATAAGCATTTTAATAATAACTGACATTCCTGAATCCAGTGCCAGAAATGATGGAAATCCTCATATTCCATTTGTTCCTCCAATAAATAATGATCTGACTAGAATCTTGGCTAGTCTTACCAGAGTACATGAGGTTATGCAGGGCATTATTAGGCAATTGGCCCAAACTCTACAAGCTGGGTCTCCCGCATTGTCTAGTCATAGGAATAGGAATATGCCACCACTGCCTCCAAAAACCAGCAGGCACAGCCAATCCAAGACTTCCAGAGACACTTTTTATCACACAAGAGCAAGTTCTTCTCTTATAACATTAGAATCTTATAATGAGAAATCCTTTACTCCTGAAAGATATAGTGTTTTAGGAAGGTTAAGCAGAGCATCTCCCTTTGATTTTCTGGGACCTAGAGGGAATAAAAATGTTCCTAGGGAATTGTCGATGAATACTCGACGACCATTCGATCAAGGTGAAGGCTCATCCCAATCCAGATTAGACGCCCGACGATCTATCCATGTCGAGCAGACCTCACAATAGGATAGCTCAACATAAACAGTTGGTCATAATAGCCAAGCTACAATGCATAAATTTGAGTTTGGTAATAATGTATGGAAGGGATTTATTCAGCAATTGTAAGATAGGTTTGGAGAGATGGTGTTGATACCAAATTTAGTCTGCTGACATGGACCAATCACCTGAAGACACGTGTCAGCTTACATGGCAAATATCGATACTCCAGACGACCAACTCAAGTCCACTGAGCAACTAAGAAGCCACGAGGAACTCAGGGGCCCCGAGCAGCTCTAAGCGTGTCGATCTACTTAGGTGGTCCGAGCAGCTTAGGCGGTCCGAGCAGCTTAGATGGTCCGAGCTACTTAGCGAACAGCGCACCCAAATCAAGAGAATCAAGAGAGACGACTGCACATTAAATGCCCTTTATTAGCATACATATATGTATGTCTACTAGATAAAAGCGCATAGTCTTTTCATTTGTACCGCCTCAAGGCTATAAATACATTGTAACCTCCTCATTAGCAGGGGACTCGGAATTTCTTGGTAAATCCATTATCGAGAATTATGCAAATAGTGAGCAATAACAAATATAGTGGACGTAGGCCATTCTTACAAGGCTGAACCACTTTAAAAATCTTTTGTCTTATTTTTTTTTTATCTGTGATTAAAATAATTAGGTCAAATCTAATTTTTTACATCAACAGATTGGCGCCGTCTGTGGGAAACGACTGTAATTATCGTTTTTCATCAAAACAAGTCATCACTAATGGCTGATCATCCTGAATCCAGCAATCAAAACGCTAGAATCTATCCAAATCCATCTACTCCTCCAAATGTCCAAGATCTAGCTGGCATAATAGCTAATTTGGCTCAGGGCCATACGGCCATGCAAGAAACCATGCAACAACTTATGCAGACTATCCAGGGTGGAGCGCCAGCCCAGTCAGGACAACGAAGCATTCAAAGAAATACCCGATTACCTTTTTTGAGAACTATGTGAACGTTATTCCCAGAGGAATCTCAGTCTAGACACACCGATTCATATCGTACTGAGAGATCTAATGATCCTTCTTATCAGCCTGGACGAACTTCCTCGGTACGAGCTACAGACACTCAATAAAACATCACGCTATCTCTAGAAAGGAAAAGTGCTCTTGAAAGATTAAGTAGAGTCTCTCATTTTGATCGTTTAGGTCCTAGGAGGAATAGAAGTCCCCTTAGGATAGTGTTGAGGAACTCTCAACGACCCTCTGATTTAAAAGAAGGCTCTGCCCAATCACGACCAGCTGCTCATCGTGAAAGATCCTAAGAGGTTAATTCAACACGGTCTGTTGCTCGAACCAATAGGATCGAAGAAGGAAATGACGCATGTAAATGTTCTATTCAGAGGTTGGAAGACAGGTTAGGGGAAATGGCTAAGGCCAAGAACCCTTTACAAAGAACTTTTATTCAAGGGACACCCTTTGTACAGGCGATTGTGGATTTTTCCACACCATCAAAATTTAAAGCTCATGTGGTGACGCCTAAATATGATGGAAAAACTGACCCTATCCTTCATATAGAAAAATACCAGGTAGCTGCCGATATCTATGCTGTTCCAGACGAGATGCGATGTAGGGCATTTTCAGGAACTCTCACTGGATCTACTCAAATATGGTACAACAATCTTCCTCTTGGGAAGATTGCAACTTTCTTTCAACTGGCCGAGCTCTTTATTGGGAACTTTTATTTTGGACCAAAACCAGTTAAACGAGTAGCACACTTGTTAAGTGTTAGACAGAAGGCAGGTGAGAGCACCAGGGATTATATTACTCGTTTCAATAATGAGAAGCTCGAAGTTATTGATTACAAAGAGAAGACATCAATCACTGCTCTGATGAGTGGACTATTGCCAAATAAATTGTACTACACTCTAGCCAAAGATCCGCCTACAACCATGGCAGAGTTAATGGAAAAGGCAGCCAAAATTATGAACGTCGAGGAAGCTATGGGTGCAAAGAAGAATATGGACACCAAAGAAACCAAGGGTGAGGGTGACAAAGCTGAGAAGAAAGAACAGAAGAACAATGGTGGTAATAGGCAATCAAAATAAAAGCAAGCATTAGAACAGTTGAAGAAATTTGGAGACTATACTCCTTTGAAAGTAGACATAAACCATGTTTTGGAAGAGATCAAGAACAGCGAGGAGCTAAACTGACCTGAAAAAATGAAGACAGATCCTGACAAGAGGAATAAATCCAAATATTACGAGTTCCATAAGGACATGGTCATACGACCAAAAACTACATAGCTCACCAGAATGAAATCGAAGAGCTCATCAGGCGGGAAAAATTGAACAAGTATGTGGATCGTCGAAATGGTGGAAAGAGCAACAATCGAGCAAGGCAGAGGTCTAGATCTCCTTGTCGAGCAAAAGAAGATAAGAAGAGAAATCATGAAGAAGACCTGGATGATGATCAAGACGATCCCGACCCCCCCAAAAGACCAAAACAGCCAGAACGTGAGGTATTTTCTATCCGTTTTGGATCATTTGATTGCAATGTAATTACTGGTGGAGATGCAGGAGTTGGAGACCTTATTGCAGAGAGGAAATCTTATCTCAATAAGTCTCAAGCTTGTTCGTACATTCAATGGATAAATCTAGCTAAAGATGATCGCCCGAGGAAGGTGAACAAAGATAAACTGGTCATCGGTTTCTCTAAGAATGACCTCGCAGGTGTGCTATATCCTCATGATGACCCATTGGTGATCAAAATGAGGATGAAGGAAGTAGTGATTTCAGGAGTATTGGTGGATAATGGCAGCTCGAAAGATATTATGTTCTACCCATGTTTTGATAGTTTGAACCTAAAGCTATCCCAGTTGGAGCCATATCATCGGCCCCTCCTCGGTTTTACTAGCGAGAAAGTTTTTCCACTTGGGACGATCAAGTTGGATATGTTCATCGGTACATGGCCTGCTTGTCGAACGAAAAGAGTGCGCTTTTTCGTGATGGATAAAAATGTCCAATCAGCTTACAATATCATCATGGGAAGGGTAGGTTTGAAAAAGTTCGAAGCAGTACCATCTACGGTACATCAATGTTTAAAATTCCCAACCAACTTTGGAGTAGGAGTGGTGAAGGGCGACCAAAAAGTAGCTCGGGAATGCTACTATTCCTCTACCGAGCAAGAAGAGCGTATAGAATCCAGGAAGAATATTACTACTTATCAGGTAGATGAGATAGAAGATGTAGAGATTGAGACTTTAGACCCAAGAGATGAGTCTCAGCTCGTTAAGGGTCAGGTCATGGAGGCTACTAAAAATATCATTCTGGACGACGAGCATCCAGAGCGAACAACTCAAATTGGTGCTTCACTAGATGTGTCAATAAAACAAGAGCTGAAAGCGTTTCTAAAAAGCAAAAAACAAACTTTTGCATGGAGCCACGAGGACATGCCAGGGATAGACCCAGCTTTCCTATGTCACATGCTTAATGTGAATAAGGAGATCAAGCCAGTAAAACAAAGAAGAAGAGTGTTCAACCCCGAAAAGAACCAAGCTATACAAGAAGAAGTCGAAAAGATCCAAAAAGCCTATTTTATTAAGGATGTCAAATATCCTGATTGGCTAGCTAATGTGGTGATGGTGAAGAAGAAAAAAAACAAGTGGAGGATGTGCGTGGACTTCACTGATCTCAACAAGGCATGCCCAAAGGATTATTTTCCCTTTCCCCGAATCGATCAACTGGTGGATGCTACCTCGGGGCATGAAGTATTAAGTTTCATGGATGCTTATTCTGGTTATAACCAAATCAAAATGAAACTTGAAGACAGGGAGAGTACCTCTTTTATCACCCCAAGGGGAACTTATTATTACAATGTTATGCCTTTTGGACTTAAAAATGTAGGTGCAACCTATTAGCGGTTGATGAACAAGGTGTTTGTAGAGCAAATCAGTCACAATATGGAGGTTTATGTTAATGGTATGTTGACGAAGAGCAAGAAAGTTGTTGATCATCTGATTGACCTAGGCCAGACCTTTAATCAATTAGATAAATATCAAATGAAGTTGAACCCTACCAAGTGCATATTCGGAGTACGAGAAGGCATATTTCTCGGGTATATTGTCAATCAACGAGGTATTGAAACAAAACCTGAAAATATCAAGGCTCTATTGGAGCTACGATCTCCAACGATGAAAAAGAGTGGAGGATGGAGTGCAAAAACTAATCTATTACTACTTGTATCTAGCAGTTTCAGAAAACGCAGTGAGCTCGGCGCTAATAAGAGTGGAGGATGGAGTGCAAAAACTAATCTATTACACTAGCAAGGTCTTCCGAGGAGGAGAGATCAGATATCCAAGGCTCAAAAAGTTTGCACTGGCATTAATCGAGGCAAGTAGAAGGATGAGGCCATACTTCCAAGATCATACTATGGTTGTGTATACAGACATGCCGTTAAGGCAAGCTCTGCACAAACTAGAGAAATCATGAAGATTGATGTATTGGGCGGTAGAATTGGGTGAATACGATATAATTTATGAGCCTAGGTCGTCACTCAAAGGGAAAGCAGTGGCAGATTTTATTGCATAATTCACCTATCGAGACACCTCTGAAGAACAGAAGTCGAATACCAACCTGTGGATGTTACAGGATCATCAAATTTAAACCCCAATTAAGTTAAGTCGGTAGATGAGCAAGAGAAGATGGTCGATGAGCATTAAGAAGTGCTAGAGGAGGATATAAGGAAGCATCGAATATTCCACCGAGGAACTCTGTCTGGCCAAGAGTTTGATAATGAGATACCTGTGTGGAATTTATATGTAGATGGCTCTTCTTGCACTATGGGCAGTGGAGCATGAGTTATTTTAAACAGCCCCGATGAGATCGATGTGGAGTATGTTTTGCGTTTTCAATTTAAGGCCTCAAATAATGAGGCTGAATATGAAGCTATGATCGTGGGTCTCAGTCTTGCCAAAACTATGAAAGCAGAGCAAGTCGTTGCATTCAGTGACTCACAGTTGATTGTAAACCAAATGTTGGGAGTGTATGGAGCAAAAGGAGAATTAATGATCCAATATCATGCGAAAGCAATGGAGATTGTATCAAGCTTTAGTGCAGTACAGTTGATTAGAATACCAAGATTAGAGAATTCAAGAGCATATGCGTTAGCTCGATTAGCCTCAGCCACACGCACCGAGCTACGAAGAACAATCCCAATATAAATTTTGGCTAATCGGAGCATTGACAAAGATCTAACGATGAACTTTATTTCCCTTGATTTAGGACCATCTTGGATGGATCCCATCAGGGCATATATTGAAGAGGGGGCTTTACCAACTCATAAACTCGCAGCCAAGAAACTAAAGTTTAAAGCTGCTCGTTATGTATTAATCGATGGCATTTTGTACAGACGAGGAGTGATAGCAGGTTTGCAAAGATGTATCCACCCCTCCGAGGTAAAAAAATTTGATTGAAGAGGTCCATGAAGGGTCTTGTGGAGCCCATGTAGCAGGTAGGACACTCTTACAAAGAATGACAACGCAAGGGTATTACTGGCCAACGATGAGAGCTGATTGTGTAGCTTATGCCAAGAAATGTGACAAATGTCAACGCTTCTCTTCTATTCGAAGAACCCCCCAAGCATTGTTAACACCCATTACTTTCCCTTGGACATTTGCCTTGTGGGGAATAGACTTGGTCGGTCCACTCCCAACGACCAGGGGAAGATTTAAATATCTTGTGGTCGCGGTGGATTACTTTACTAAATGGGTGGAAGTTGAGCCTCTTATTGCTATGACATACGATAAGGTGTATCAATTTATTTGGAAGAATATCATTTATAGATATGGTCTTCCCCATGCATTCATCACAGAACATGGAACCCAGTTTGACAACGAAGAGTTTGTTGCATATTGTCATCAGTCAAACATATTGAAAACCCACTCTGCACCAGGCCATCACCAGAGCAATGGAAAAACTGAGGTGACAAACAGAACGCTACTGAATGGTTTGAAAAAATTACTGGACAATGCAAAGGCAAATTGGATTAACGAGCTACATTCTGTGATGTGGGCTTATCGTACTACGCCGCGAGCAGCAACAGGAGAATATCCATACATGCTGGCATTTGGAAGTGAAGCAGTTATACCTGCTGAGTTGGGCCTCCCCACACACAGGGTGCTGAATTTCAATTCTCCTATCAGTGACTTGATGAGGCTATTGGATCTAGATATGCTCGAAGAAGTTAGATAAGACACAGCAATCAGTAATGCTGCATGCCAACAATGAATAGCTCTGTTTTACAACAAGAGGGTAAAGAAGTGTGATTTGAAGGAAGGAGACTATGTGCTAAAGAAAGTAATTAAAAAGCACAATAATCTGGAAGCTAACTGGCATGGACCCTACAGAGTAACAGAAGTTGTTCGTCCAGGAACCTACAGGATTGAAACCTTGGAGGGAGAAGAATTTAAGGATGCGTGGAATGCAGAGCATCTACGTAAGTATTATTAATAGTTGGGATTCCTATGTAAACGCAGTTTTCTTCAGTATGAATAAAGCGTTGAAATTTTTACCCAGTTCTCTCTTTTTGATGAAATTTTTCGGAGTATTAGTGCTACACACTACGCATCAAGTTCATAACGGTTGGTCGGTAAATAAAAATCCACCAACTACGATTGTTCGGTAAATAAAAATCCACCAACTACGGTTGGTCGGTAAATAAAAATCCACCAACTACGGTTGGACGATAAATAAAATCCACCAACTACGGTTGGTCGGTAAATAAAAATCCACCAACTACGGTTGGTCGGTAAATAAAATCCACCAACTACGGTTGGTCGGTAAATAAAAATCCACCAACTACGGTTGGTCGGTAAAGTAAAATCCACCAACTATGATTTGTCGGTAAAGCAAAATCCACCAACTACGGTTGGTCAGCAAATCAATTTACAATCAACTCATGTTGGTTAAACTAAGCAGGATCATGGGATGTAAGTCGTTTTATTGCTTAAGATCAAAGAGTGATAAGTCACTACAATCAAAAAAAATAAAACAGAATAGCGTATCAAAATATGTATGTATTCATAAACAAAGGTATTCTGTAAAATACTTGGAAGAAAATAAAATAGCAGAAGATGAAAGAGTTTCTTCATTCAAATTAAGACGAATTACATATGCTGTGAAAACTACAAATCATTACATCAAAGACCCTACTCTATTGATTTTTTCCCTTTTGCCTTTGAAACAGGTTCTACTCCAGCAGGAGGATCGTCTAAGGCATAAGGAGAATTTATAAAATTTACATCTCGAAGCATCCTGACATTTATCACAGATGGTCGATCGAGCAAGTGCTCCGGGCGAAATATCTCGAAATTATAATGAAAATTGTAGTCGCCAAGATACTTAGAGATTAAGCACTGAGGAAATGCCCGAGCAGGAATCCATCTCATATCAATTTTAAAAGGTGGCATGGGCAACTCGAGCAATCCAGGGTCATAATAATCCCATAGATAGTGGCCCTGTTCCAACTTTAACACCCCCAGTGCAGTTAGCCATCCTTATTTGTAATATTTGACTGCTGGATCCGATCATCGAGGTGATAAAGGGCTTCATTAAATCCACCATCCAAAATTCTCTAGGATGTTTATGGAATTGGTAAGTTAACCTCTCCAGTTGCTCATGAAGATTCTTCACCAGAATCTCTTTATTTTCCAAGGCAGAGCTTTGTGTGGAAAGTTGCTCGTCGAGGTTCAGAATCTTCTTGGACATCTCTGCTAAGGCTTGGTTCTTCGCCATCAACTAGAATGCCTGATTCTCCAAGGCTGATTGGGTCCTCACCTCTTCAATTGAAATTTGAGCAGCCCTCGCTCGTCCCCAAGAAGACCTTGCTAGTCCGCGAGCAGAGGTGGAAGGTCCAGCTCTTTTTAAAGTTTCCAACTCATCTCTTAAGTTGGCATTTTCAACCTCCAAGAAAGAGAAACTTTCGTCATTGACAGGGATCAAGGCTCCCGAGGAAGATGCTGCAAATTTTAGTTGGGATATCTCTTCTTGCAAAACATTATTTTCCTGCTCCAACAGTTTAGCGATCTTCCTGTGCTCTTCAACCTCAAGTTTTAGAATGCTCTCTTTTTTCTCATAAGCAGCGATAAACTTATCATATCCTTTGTCAACATTGAGTTGCTGATATTTTTTCTCATACCCTTGATGAAAAAGGGTACAAGACTCCTTATATTATTGTTGAAGTTCTTCGATGGTACCCTGAAGATCTTCAATCATCTCGTAATATGCCATATTGTTGGCAACTGCACGGTTGAGCAAGCACTTTAAATATTGATAGGCTTCGACTGCTCGTTCAGAAGTATCTGGACCAAGGATGTAAATGATTTGAGCTTCATTCAGATCTGCATGACCAGCTTTGAAGTAGTCATTGCATTTTTTTCATCAGTTCTGTATCGTGAGCTGACAAGAGCTCCATCCTAGCCATAAACTAGTAAAGAAAATAGATAGAAAGAATCAATATGAATGCAGACAGAGCAAGCAGAAGAAAAAGTCAAGAAAAACAATCAAAAGTTCAAATTTTCATTTCATCATAAAGGAAAATACAAAAGTCAAGGTTACATTCAATGAAATGACAAAGTAAAACACCCAAACTACTCTACACCTTCTTTTTAATTCCTATAACTTCCTCAGGAGGTTTTGAGGAAGAGGTTGGTTGCTCGGTGGATAAGAGTATCTGCTCGGCAAGAGTAATAGTTGGTTGGGGTTGCTCAGAGCATGATTGAATAGCTGGAATAGAAACGGCCTGATCTCCAAGTATCATGGAGGATTCTTCTGAGGCAGCTTCGTCCTTTTCTTCTTCCCCAGAAGAGGGAGGAGGTCCATGAGTGTGTTGCTGAAATAAGTCAGAATCTTCAGCAACTTTCAGCTCTTGTAGGGCCGCCACCCATCCATCCCTAAAGTATTTAAGGCTGGCGTATTCCATTTATGAGGACATGGCAACCAAACACTTATTCCAGCCTTTATCCCATCCTATGCTGAAAGATTTTTTGACTGCCTTCTTTCTTTTTGCCTTCTCTGAGGAGGTCCTTTCCCTAAGGAGCTCCTAGGCAACCCTCAACTTTTCCTCCACCTCCAATTTCTAGCGCCCAACTTCCTGAAGTCTAATAACTTCCTATTTGGAAGACTTGAGTTTAACTTCCAGCTCCTTATTGTTCTGCTCAAAGACTTTGTTGTTCTGCTCAGACTCTGTCAATTTTTTCTCCAGATCCTTGGAGTCACTCACCACCTGATTTATTTCTTGCTCGATGGACTTAAGCTTCTTCTCCCAAGCAACTTTATCCTCTTCATACTTCTGACGAGAGTCTTTTAAAGACTAAGTTAGACCAACAAAAGCCTCCTCTACACCTCCCGAGGAGCTTGAAGCCTTGAGAGTTTCATCCTTCTTCAGAATAGTGTTGAAACATGTTACCAGCTGAAAAAAGAAATAATTTTGAGTTAGTGCAGGGACATAGCAGTGAAAAATGAGAACTCAGATCAATAATACTTACTGAGGAAATATGTTGAGCAGCCAAGGTAGTGACCCTGTCACGAGAAAGGGTGTATTCAATACCTTGGACCTCTGGGATAATACAAGACTTCACCGAGCTTATAGCAGAGCTCGAAGGAACAAAAGTGGGAGTACCACCTTCAACATTTAAAGATTGAGAGACGGTTTCTACTAGTCTCTCAAGAGAACTTTTCTTTAACCTCCTCATAGGAGCAGGATCATTCTCAACCAAGGATGTTGTCTTGGTTGGTGATATAATGATAACCTCGCTTGGAGGAGAAACAGCAACAACCTTGCTCGGGGCCACTGGGGGCTTTTCAATAACCTTCTTAGTAGCAGCAGGAGAGGGCGCATCAATATACCTTGTCCCTTCTTTCGGGGCACTTTGCTTACTTTTCTTTGCCTCAGAGGTAGATTCATCAAAGAAAATAGGAACTTTTCTTCTCTTCATTATGCTACTAATTGGAATATTTGACTCTAAAGAAGAACCTTACACACTAGTATAAGAAGCTGGTACTTGGTCGATGTCAACCACCACTGGACGAGCAGTGAAGGAGGAAGTATAACTCTTGTACTGCAACAAGTAAGAAGCTGATCTGATATGTTCGTCAACAACAGATTGGTGCAAACTCTAGATAAGTTTCAAAGGCTTCAAATTAACCTCTGTCTCCTTTGGAGATTTTCTTTTGCTGTCAACTGCAAATAATCAAAAAATCAAATATCAGTGAAACATTTTATCAAACACGAAGAAAACATAATTTCAAAAATAGAGTAAAAATAAAAACAACATATCCCATTGCCATAAGGAGGACATCTAGGACCTTGATATACATCATCTCCATTTAATGGAGGATGTTGGCAATTTTTCATTACCACTCCATGTTCAAAATAATCCCTGTTGGTGGCAGGAAGATTGACAACTAATGCCCTATTTAAAAACCTAGTTTTTAAATAAAAAGTACTATCACTAACAACCCATCTGTAACAAAACATAATTTTTGGAATTCTTAAATGGGTTCCATGAATTTGATTTAACCTATGGACTCCATTAACTATTCTCCAAGTATTTGGTGCTATTTTTGCAGGAACAACGTCAAAATATTGACAGAACTCCAAACACAAACGATTTGGAGGAAAAGAAAAGCCACATTCGGCCACAAAGAGACTTGGGAACCAATGTCCCTCAGCCAAAGAAAAATAGTCAGAAGGTTCAGAAAGTTCTTCCAATGTGACCCATGAAGGAATTGAAATTTCATAATGAAATTTGTCAAGCGATTCAACAACGTAAACCATGATGAACAAAGTAAATAAAAGAAAAGGAAGAAAATCTTACAGGAAAGGAGTGAATCTGTTGACAATGAACGATGGAAGAAATGAACGCACAAGATAGAGAAGAAATGGGAGTTCAAAGATACAGATTTGAAAAAGTAAAAGAGATAGGGTTTTCTATAGCGCTTAAATACTTTACCTCGGGAAAGGAGAAAAACAATGATTACCAGGACGGACGATTGCATATCCGGCGGCTAAAAGGAAGAAAAGGGCACAAAAAACGAAGCGGTTATGGAAATTCAAAATATTTATGAGGACTTACAGCGAATACTTTCCTAAAACCCATACCAACCGAAAATCTAAGCAGCAGAATGTTCCATACTTTTCTTCAACATCAAACTATGAAACATTGGGGGCTTCTGTTGATACCAAATTTAGTCTGCTGATATGGACCAATCACCTAAAGACACGTGTCAGCTTACATGGAAAATACTGATACTCCAGACGAGCAACTCAAGTCCACCGGGCAACTAAGAAGCCACGAGGAACCCAGGGCCCCGAGCAGCTCTAAGCGTGTTGAGCTACTTAAGGGGTCCGAGCAGCTTAGGCGGTCCGAGCAACTTAGACGATTCAAGCTACTTAGCGAACAGCGCACCTAAATCAAGAGAATCAAGAGAGACGACTACGCATTAAATGCCCTTTATTAGCATACAGATGTATATGTCTACTAGATAACAGCGCATAGTCCTTTCATTTGTACCGCCTCAAGACTATAAATACATTGTAACCTCCTCATTAGCAGGGGACTCGGAATTTCTTGGTAAATCCATTATCGAGAATTCTGCAAACAGTGAGCAATAACAAATACAGTGGACGTAGGCCATTCTTACTAGGCTGAACCACTTTAAAAATATTTTGTCTTATTTATTTTTATCTGTGATTAAAATAATTAGGTCAAATCTAATTTTTTACATCAACAGATGGTAAAAGCGAAGAACCCTTTGCAGCGAAGCTTTGTGAAAGGGTCTTCTTTTGTACAAGCTATTGTGATTTTTCCTACTCCTTTAAAGTTCAAAGCTCTTTTGGTTACTCCCAAGTACGATGGAAAAATACATCTTGTTCTTCATATATAGTAGTATCAAGGAGCAACTTATATTTATGTTGTTCCTGATGAAGTGAGATGCAGGGTGTTCTCAGGTACAATCACAGGTCCTTCTCAGATTTGGTACAATATCCTTCCTACGGGACAAATTTCTAGTTTCAACTAGCTTGTCGAAATATTTATTGGTAACTTCTACTTTGTAGCCAAACCAGTAAAAAGAGTAGCTCACTTGCTAAGTGTGAGGCAGCGGGTAGGAGAAAGCACCAGTAATTACATCACTCGCTTTAACAATGAGAACTTGGAGGTGATTGATTATGAGGAGAAAAAAGTTATTACAACTCTTATGAGTGGACTACTTCTCGAGAAGCTTTATTATATTCTTGCCAAAGATCCTCCTAAGACTATGACTGAATAAATGGCCAAAACAACCAAGATAATGAACACCGAGGAAGCCATCGCAGCAAAATTGGGTTCGAGCATAAAGTCTGAGGGAAAAACCAAAAAGAAGGAGCAGAAGGAACACAAGGGGCATAAGGATTCAAAGCATTAGAAGATTGATAACAGGCTTAGGAAATACAAAAATTACACTCCATTAAAGATGGGCACTCACCATGATTTGGAGGAAATTAAGCACAACAAGGAGGTACATTGGATCGAGAAGGTAAGAGCACCTGTTGGGAAGGGGGATAAATCTAAATACTGTGAATTTCATGAGGACCATGGGAAAAATACAGACCTTTTTATTTCTCTACAAAATTAGATAGAAACCCTCATTCGATAAGGAAAACTGGATAAGTTTTTTTATCGTCAGGATGACAGAGGAGATCGATGAAGGTCAAAGTCTCTATGCAGGCCCAGGGAAGAAAAGAAAATAACGAATAAAGATGATCCTGAAGTTGATCCCAATTTTAAAAAAACGAACGTGAGGTATTTACACTTAGTTCTGTTGATTGTCAAATGATTACAGGTGGAGATACGGGAAGTGGAGTTCACATTACAAAGAGAAATGCTTACTTCAATGAGGCTTTAGATTGTTCTTACATCTAGAGGATCAATTTAGTTGAGGAAGAGAGTTAGAGGAAGGTGAATAAAGAAAAATTGGTGATTGGATTTTCCAAAAATGATCTCTTAGGAATTATGTACACCCATGACGACCCTTTAATGGTCAAATTAAAATATCAAGATACAAATGTTTCCATGGTGTTGATTGACAATAGTAGCTCGGCAGATATCATGTTTTATTCCTGCTTTCAAAAGTTAGATTTGAAACTCAGTCAGCTAGATCCATATCACAGGCCCTTAATCGGATTTTCTAGTGAAAAAGTTTATCTTTTGGTCACAATCAAGCTGGAGGTGTTACTCGGCACCTGATCAGCAAGTCGAACAGAGAAAACTCATTTCTTTATGAGGGATAAGAACTTACAGTCAACCTACAATGTCATCATGGGCAGAGTAGGGTTAAAGAAGTTTGAAGTAGTTCCCTCAATATTCCATCAGTGTTTGAAGTTCCCAACCAACTTAGGAGTAGGTGTAGTGAAGGGTGATCAAAAAGTAGCTCAAAAATTTTATTACTCCTCTGCCGAGAAAGAAGATCAGGAGCAAATAAAGAAGAAGACCACCACTTATCAAGTGGACATTACTGAGCCCAATAGCAAATCTGAGGTTGAAACCTTAGATCGAGGGGAGGAGACAGAGTTGGTGAAAGGGAAAATTATGGAAGCAACGAAGAATATCATCTTAAATAATGACAAGACAGAGCGAACTACACAGGTGAGCTCAATGCTAGACTCGGTTCTTAAACAGGAGCTACTGACAATCCTAAGACAGGGAAAGCATGTATTCTCTTGAGTCATGAGGATATGTATGGGATTGATACCAATTCCCTCTGCCATGAATTCAATGTCAATAAGGACGTCAAGCCTATAAAACAAAGGTTCAGGGTGTTTAGCCTCAAGAAGAATCAAGCTTTCAGAAGGAGGTAGAGAAGCGTCAAAAAGCCTCATTCATTGAAGATGTAAAATATCCAGATTGGTTGGCCAACGTTATTATGGTCAAAAAGAAAAATAATAAGTGAAGAATGTGTGTAGACTTCATTGATCTGAATAAAGCATGTCCAAAGGATCATTTTCCTTTGCCCATGATTGATCAGCTTATGGATGCTACGTCGGTACATGAGTTATTTAGTTTTATGGATACCTATTCTGGTTACAACTAGATTAAAATGAAGCCTGAAGGTAGGGAAAGTACCTCTTTTGTTTCTTCCCAAGGAACTTACTGTTATAATGTGATGCCCTTTGGCTTGAAAAATGCAGGTGCCACCTACTAGAGGCTTGTAAACAAGGTCTTTGAAGATCAAATAGGCAAGAACATGGAAGTGTATGTGGATAATATGCTGACGAAGAGTAAAAAAGCGTCTAGTCATATTGCCAACGTTAACCAAACCTTTGATCGGATGAAAAAGCACCAGATGAAACTAAATCTGATAAAATGTGTGTTCGATGTGCATGAAGTAATGTTCCCTGGGTACATAGTGAATCAAAGGAGAATTGAAGCTAATCCTGATAAAATAAAGTCACTTATTGAAATGCAGTCTTCTACTTGCAAGAAAGATGTTCAAAGACTCACTTGGAGAGTAGCTGCCTTGAATTGATTCGTTTCCCGATCAATAGACATGTGTTTGCCATTCTTTAAGGTATTGAGGAAGACCTTTGAATGGAATAATAGATGCGAGAAAGATTTTCAGGAGTTGAAAAGTATCGAGGATCACCCCCATTGCTCTCTCGACCAATTTTGGGAGGAAAATTGTATTTATACTTGGTCATTTCTAATTTAGCTGTAAGTTTGCTTTGATACGAGAGGATAATGGGGTTCATAAGCCAGTCTACTACACCAGCAAAGCCTTTCAAGGAGAAAAAATTAGATATCCATGATTGGAAAAACTTGCGTTAGCGCTTATAGAGGCATTCGGACGTATGAAACCTTATTTCCAAGTGCATACTATAGTGGTGTAAACTGATATGCCTCTTCGACAAGCTCTTCATAAACATGAGAAGTCTGGGAGATTAATGTATTGGGAAATAGAATTGGGAGAGTATGACATTGTGTATGAGTGAAGGTTCTCATTAAAAGGCCAAGCTGGTGCAGACTTTATTACAGAATTCACTTATTCGGAGGTCCCCAAGCAAAAGAGAGTTTAGGCAGAGAAAGACCCAATAAAAACCAGAGTCATCATCGATCAACAGTCCAAGAAGACCTCAATAGGGGAGATCTTAGTAGAAGTTATTACCAACATACCGAAATAATCTAACAGGGTGCAGGAGATGGCTCAAAGATATGATGAGGCAAGAAAGAGGTTATTCCACTAGGGGACATTATTAGACTAAGTCTTTGACAACGGCATCCCATTATGGAATCTATACGTGGATGGATCTTTGTGTTCTATAGAAAGTGGAGCGAGTTTTACACTCCACACGCCTGACGGGATTGATATTGAGTATGTGCTTAGATTCCAGTTCGAATCCTTAAACAATGAAGCAGAGTATGAAGCATAAATTATGCGATTAAGCTTGGCTCAAACACTAAACGTCGATCAAGTTCTGGTGAACAGTGATTCTCAGTTGGTGGTTAACCATATCTTAAGTTTATATATAGACAACGGAGAATTAATGACAAGGTACCTCACCAAAGCATTGTAAATCATAGCAAAATTACCAGCTGTTCAGATGAGCAAAATTCCAAGACTAAGTAATGCCCGAGAAGACACACTTGCTCGGCTTGCATTAGCAACAAGGATTGAACTCAGGAGAATGATCCCCTTTGAGATTCTAGCAAGTATGAGCATTGATAAAGACCTGATGGTTAATTTCATTACAGTAGATATGGGACCTTCCTGGATGGATCCCATCAAAGTTTATACTGAGGAAGAAACTCTACCAGCAGATCCAATTGAGGCCAAAAGACTTAAGTATAAAGCGGAGAGGTATGTGTTAGATAAAGGAATGCTATACAGGAGAGGGTTAACATCTACTTTGTATTTCCACTCAATGGAGGTTCAAGATGTGATAACAGAAGTTTATGAGGGATCTTATTGAGCTCATGTGGTAGGCAGATCGTTACCACAGCGAATGCACACACAAGGATACTACTGGCCGACCATGAGAGCAGATTGTACAGCTTTTGCCAAGAAATGTGACAAATGTTAAAAGTTCTCTAATATTCGCAAAACTCTACATGCTTCTTTAACACCCATTACTTTACCTTAGCCATTTGTTATTTGGGGAATAGATTTGGTTGGGCAATTACCGACCACCAAAGGAAGATTCGGGTGCTTGGTCATAGTTGTTGATTATTTCACCAAATGGTTTGAAGCAGAGCCATTAGTGGATACACCCTATGAGAAGGTGTACCAGTTCATCTGGAAAAATACCATTTGTAGATATGGTTTCCAATATGCCTTTATTATAGATCATGGCTCACAGTTTGACAACGATGAGTTTGCACCGTATTACGCCCAGTCCAAGATTCAGAAGTTTCATTTTGCTCCAGTCATCCTCAAAGCAATGGGCAAACCGAGATGACTAATAGGACTTTGCTCAATGGGTTGAAGAAGAGACTTGATCATGCAAATGGTAACTGGATAAATGAATTACACTCAGTATTATGGGCTTACCGAACAACTCCTAGGGCTGCAACAGGTGAAACACCATACATGCTAGCATTTGGGACTGAAGCACTAGTACTAGCTGAGATAGGTTTGCCAACTCATAGAGTGTTAAATTTTGATTCTCCCATAAGCAATTTGATGCAAAGGCTAGACCTTGATATCTTGGAAGAGGTGCGAGGAGATGCAACCTTGAGGAATGCTGCCTATCAACAACAAATAGCATGATTTTATAACAAGAGAGTGAAGCCGACTAACTTAAAAGAGGGAGATTATGTACTTAAAAGGGTGATTCAGAAAATCAATAAGCTTGATGCTAATTGGCATGGGCCTTATCATGTCTCAGCAGTTGTTCGACCATGAACTTATCGAATTGAAACTTTGGAGGGAGAAGAATTCAAAAATTCATGGAATGTCAAGCATCTTAGGAAGTACTACTAGTAATGTAGCAAGAAACATCTTTTGTAATCAATTTGCTTCAATATCAATAAAAGGTGGGATTTATTTTCCATTTTTCAATTTTTTGGGGAATATTGATGATATGCATCCCCTAATACTTGGTCGGCAGGCGATACTTAATCAGAAAAACACAAACCCAAGTCAAAGTAGGATTTTAAGTCCTTAGTACTTGGTCAAGAAACATCAGGGATAAAACTCTGTATAAAAATCAACAAGTTTTATCCAAACTGAGCAAAATAAAGGAAGAACGTTATGAAGATTCCTAAATAGGAATGTAGACACATATTCCACATACGTTTGGTCACCATTAGCAACTAATGATAAACCTAAAAATTTAGGTGCATTAGTAAAACCTATGCCAATACCACAGGTGACTAATTCTAAACTTGGATTTTAATCTAGGTACACTAGTGGAACGTATGGCCACATTAATGGTAACTGGTATTAAACTTAAAAATATAAGTACATCAGTAGAACCTGTGATAATCTCATTGGTAAAGTATACTAAATTTAGGCAAATGCCTAAGTGTATTAATAGAACTAATGAAACAACAAAGTCATTCAGGAATCCAGAAGTTAACAAGATAAGTTAATAAATTGCATTTCGTTTATATTAATGATGATTACATGCAAATATTTTGTATAAATGAAATACAGGAACAAATTATTATCAACATTATTCTACTGGACGTTTTCCTCAGCTTTAGAAGAGCTCGGAGCTGGTTCCATGCCTGCTGGAGGATCATCCAATGTGTATGGAGAATTGATCAAGTTAAAATCATGAAGAATTATCCTATTACTGTTGCTCGGAGTATTCAAAAAATGAGGGGGAGAAGTATTTCCAGCTCATCAAGCAGACCATAGTCCCCTAAATATTTAGAGATCAAGCATTGAGGAATGGTTTCTGTAGGGATCCAGCTAACGCTAGCTTGAAGGGCCATTTGTCACAGTCTAAGAACCCAAGATCATCCCAGTACCATAGTTTGTTGTCCTGGTCAACCTTCATAACTGTTAGGCAATTGATCCAGCCACATTTATAGCCTTCGTGATGAGCCTCACTAAAATGATCATCAAATCATCCAAGGGCTTCATTGTACCCTTCTATCCAAACTTCTCTGGGTTTCTTGTGAAACTAGAAGGTTAATCGTTCAACCTGGTGTTGCAATTTCTCCAACACTCCATCCTTAATTTATAATTGAGAAAATTGGGTAGAAAGTTGCTCGTCTTGAGTTAGGACCTATTCAGACATCTCATCAATGGCTAAGTTCTTGGCCTTTATCTATGCAGCCTGATTGGCAAGCATTTTTTGAGTTTTAGCCTCATCAGTTGTAGGTCAGCTAGATCTAAATCTTGGTCAGGAAGTAGAAGTTGTTTTGTATTTCTTCAAAACTTCTAGTTCCTCTATTAGCCTAGAATTCTTAATTTCTAAGAATGATACCCCTTCATCAGCAGTAGAAGTTGTAGAATAAGCCTTCAAAGAGTCCAGTTCACTCATTAACTTATTATTTTCTTCCTCCAAGAACTTGGCAATGGCTCTAGCTTCATCAACCTCACACTTGAGCATGAATTCCTTCTTCCTAAAAATAGAAATGTGCTTCTCTAATTTCTCCTCAAAGCCCCGAGCTCCACTTAAGGCCTTGTACTTATCCTCATAATCAGCATGAAGGAGAGCCTTAGATTCATTATGTTATTCTTAAAGTTCTTTAATAATTTCAAAGTAAGCCATATTATTGGTCACAACCCGATGAAGAAGAAACTTTAGATAAATATATGCATCTTTGGCTTGATCAGTGGCATCTGTCCCGAGCAAGTTTAATAAATCTTCCTTGATCAAAGTCATATGACCAGCCTTGAACAAATTGTTATAGCACTTGAGTAGATCGAATCATTGGAACATATTTCTTCCATCTTGGCCATAAACTAGAAAAATAAAGAGATATTCAATCAACAACAAGAAAATGAGTATATGATAGCAATCAAGAAAGAATGAACAACCAAGAAACGACAAACAATATGAAGAAAAAAGTCCTTTTATTTATATGAACGAAAATAACAATTACAACAGAAAAGCAACGAAAGAAAGGAAAAAAATACAGAGACTAATTGTTGAGAAAATCTACACCTTGTCGTTGTCAGTTTCAACTCCAGCATGGTTGGGAGAGGGGATGGCTGGAGTGACTTTCTCGGTGGATGGGAGGACTGACTCAACAACAGTCTTAGGTTGATTGGCTAAAGACTCAACCACCAGAGATGAATCAGCATAACCAACATCATCTTCAACTTCATTGTCCATGTTAGGGAGAGAGCCACGCTCATTCCTTTGAAAGAGTTCGGAGTCTTTTGTTGTGCCAACCTCCATTAGAGGAGAAAACTAACCATCCTTGAAAATTTTCTTCTTTCCATACTCAATCTGATCAGAGGCAGCAGTGATGGATTTATCCAATCCTTTATTAAAGAAATTTTCCCTAGACTTATCAACAGTTAGGCCCTTAGCTAGCTCAGCCACTTACGTTTGAGCTTCAGCAACATTAATTTTAGCCTTCTATCGAGCTTCCTCGACAGCTTTTATTTTGTTGTCCTAAATTTTCCTTTCATTCTCTAATGCTTGCTGGGAATCAAGCAAGGACTTCTTAAGACCAGCAAAGTCCCCCTCAACATCGGCTGAAGAAAAATGAAGAGCATCATCCTTCCCCAACATCTAGTTAAAATCTACTAGGAACTATAAAGAAGTCAGGAAAAATCAGTATAAAATGTTAAAGATAAAGTAGAAAGTACGAAAGAGTAAAAGAAGAATTCTCACCATAGAAAGGCTTTAAGCAGCCCTTTCAAAAAATTTAAGTCGACGTATAGAAAAAGCATCACCCCTGTGGTCTAGAAGAGTACCAAACTTAATCAATTTCTTGTCCAAGAGAGGACCTATGGCTACAGAGGATCCAACAGCAGATGGAGTAACACCGACCAAGCTTTATTGGTCGACATCAATAGTTTCTTCAACCTAGTTAGTAGCAGGACCTCTTCTCAATATTTTTAAGAGAAAATCATCTCTTGGGGGCTTCTTACCAACATCATTCTTCTTTTTGGACCCACCATCCATAATCTTATTAGTGCTAGTAGCAGCATCATCTCTAAGAAGGTTAGGAAATTTTCTGTTTCCCATGACTGCAGAAAGAAGAACGTCTGACTCAAGAGAAAAAGAGGGGACAATAACAAGTTCACCACTGCCTAGTGAAGTGGACACTGGGTCCTGGTCCAAGTCAAGCACAATGGTAGGAGCAACAGTAGAAGGTCGGGCAATAAAGGAGGTAATAAAACTCCTATATTTCAACAAGTATAAGGCCGACCTAGTATGTTCTTCACTAATTTTTTGATGAAGGACCAAGAGAAACTTGAGCACGTCAAGCTTAATATCACCCTCCTTGGGACACTTCCTCTTCCTATCAACTGTAAGTAAACAAACATCCAATGTTAATTAACATTTCAGCGGATAATTCAGCAACATAAGCATATAAAATATATTTAGTACAACCTATGCCATGACCCTCTTAAGGGAATCTTGGTCCAGTATATACTTCCTCCTCTTCAAGAGGTACATATTACAAAATTTTTGCAATAATGCCAAGATCGAAGTAATCCCTATAGGAATCGGGCAGAATAATGACTAGAGCTTTATTATTAGACCTAATTTTCAAATAATATGTACTTTCACTGGTGACCCATTTGTAACAGAACATGATCTCAGGGATACTGATATGGGTCCCATAGATTTGATTAAGCCTATGGACATCAATAACTACTCTCCATTTTTGGGGGGCTACTCTAGAAGGTACAATATCAAAGTATTGACAAAACTCTGAGCAAAAATGATTTGGGGAAAAGTGAAGCCTCATTCAGCTATGAATAAGGAAGGAATTCAATGACCTTCAGACAAAGAGAAAACAAATATATAGGGATTAGAAAACTCTAAGTCCACCCAGTCTGGTATATTCCATTCCTTTATAAACTCATCTAGAGAAACAAATACGTAGATCATGATTCAATGTGAAGAAAAGAAGAAAGAGAAAGAATTCTTACCAAAACTTAGGGATTCAGCAAGAACTAGAAGACAGGAAGAACGATCGCATGAAAGCTTAAGAATTTGTAGCAAAACTTAGAAAGTTTGAGGTAAGAGACTGTCGAAAATGTGCCACCTTTTATAGAGCACCTCGAAAGACAGCGAGCGCAATGATTAAAGAGAAATGATGACTGAAATTTTGACGAGGAGGCAAAAAAAGACGTGTTTTCCCTAAGATTATTAGCTAAAGTTCAGAATATTTACAACAATGCCATCGGCAATACACGTTACCGCCATACTAATAAAATTTTACTAGTGTGGGAAGTCAACAACTAACTAAACATTAGGAATATAACCCAAGCTAATACTAAGACTAAATTCTCCATACTTTCAAGCAAGCATCAAGTATGGAACATTGGTGGCTTCTGTTGATACCAAAAATTATCCACCTATGTGGACAAATCAGAACCGAACATGTGTCATCTAACATAGAAATAATCCTAGTCATTAGACTCACCGACATACACATGGAATGCCGGTCAACATGAAAAATGCCGACCAATATGCAGAATGTAGTCCCTTCATCAAGGAAGAATTTCTAAACAATAGGGTCAGAAAAGCGTCAACAGTCATATACATTATGAACTCCATGTACTCATGTAAATGCCTAATTTATAAAGGCATTCCATCTTTTTACATTCCACCTCTCTATCTCCTTATGAGACTATAAATACAATGTAGTCCCTTCATCAAGGACAAGTTGGAAAACCATTCAAATACGAGAGGCAACACAGAATACAAGGGAATAAGAAATACAGTGGAAGTAGGCTTTTCCCATATAGCCGAACCACTTTAAAAACCTTTATGTCTCTTTTACATATCTTTATCTGTCATTAAATAATTAGACCTAGTCTATCTTTTTACATCAACACCTACCATGTCTGGATCTTCTTTTATCACGAGTTGAATGTGGCAGAAGTGAGTGGGTGCAACCTATTTTTGTACTAAAAAGGGGGGCATTATTATCCCCTCAGTCTTGTCGACCCTAGAGGCTAGGTTCACTATTGCGTCAGCTAGGGTATTTACCGAGCGAGGGAGGTAGTGGAAGGTGACATCTTTGAATTAGTAGGTGAGCTCTTCTAAGTAAATGTGGAAGGGTTAAGATTCTCATATTTAACTTTCCATTTACTGAGGATCTTCCCCACGATGAGGGTTGAGTTCCCATAGACATCAATTCATTTGATTCCTCTCTTGAGGGTGATCTTAAGCCCTACAGTACATACTCCATATTCCTACATGTTTTGGTGTAAGGGAAGACTAATTTGATGGAAATGGGAGTGTGAGAATCATTAGGGGCGATGAGAAGTATCCCAATACCATATTCTTTCTTGTTAACAGCTCTGTTGAAGAACATGTGCCATCTGAGATCCTCACGTGAGGTGCAAAGAATGTTTTCATCTAGAAATTTAAAATTTAAACCTCGGTTCCTTCTACGAGATTATCAGAAAATTAATCAAAAATGGCTCTTCTCTTTATATATTTGTATGGGATATATGTGATGTCAAATTCAGCCAGTAATATCAGTCAGGGGATGTAGAAAGACAAGGAGAGCTTCTTTAATAGGTATTTTATTAGATCTATTCGGGATACCAGTTTGATAGGGAATACGAGCATGTAGTGCCGAAGCTTCTACATGATCCAAACTAAGGTGACACAAGACCTTTCTAATGTGGTGTAGGTCACCTCATGCCCAACCATCTTTCGACTAGCGTAGTAAATTTATCTCTCTTTATGGGATTTTAGAATTCACTAGGCTAACATAGCCCTTACTGCGGTGTTGGTGATAGTTAGGTATAGGAGGAGGGGGAGAAATTGGTGCGGAGGCATGATAATCAGAGGTCAGGTGAGGTATTATTTGATCTAATCGAGGCTTCCTGACATGACTCATTCGAGACTGTATTCGAATCCTTCTAACGAATCTTGAAAATAGGCTTGTAGATAAAGGTCTGTTGGCTGATGAACCAATTGATGTATTGGAGCTTAGCCAGGAATCCACGTACTTCTTTCTTTGCCTGGGGTGGTGGCATCTCAAGTATTGCTTTTAGTTTGGTAGGGACTGCCTAAATCTCCTTTTCATTGACCATAAATCCAAGGAGTTTACCCTTCATGACACCTAAGACGCATTTCTATGGGTTGAGTCGCATCTGTTATTATTGTAGCCTCTAAAGAATTTTCTCAGGGAAAGAGTGTGTCATTCTCGATTCTTGTACTTGATGATCATATCTTGGACATATACTTAAACTTACTTATGGATAGGATTATGAATAATAATTGTAGTGTCCCTTCGGTAGGTAGTCACAGAATTCTTGAGATCGAATGGCATGACTGCATAGCAAAAGGTTCCTCATGGGGTGATGAAGACGGTCTTTTCCTGATGGTCAGGATGCATTATAATTTAACTATACTCAATGAAACCATCGATAAATGACTCGAGGGAATAACTAGCAGTGTTATTTATGATCATGTCGATGTTAGACAAAGGATAATCATCCTTCGGGGATGCTTTGTTCAAATCTCGATAATCTATGCACATGCGAACTTTTCCTCCATATTTTGGCACGAGTACAATGTTTGCAATCTATGTAGCATATTTGACCACATGAATGTAACTTATGTTCAATTGTTTCAACACTTCGTCTTTGACTTTGAGGGTCCACTCTGTCCATAGCTTTCTCAGGTTCTTCTTGATATGTTTGCTTTCTGTGATGGTGTGGATCTCGTGTTATGCTATTTTCGGGTAAATACCAGGCACGACATAGCAGGACCATACGAAGATTTTCATAAACTCTTTCAAAAGATCTTAATTATGACCGCTCATGCTCGTTGAGGGTGGATCCTATCCAAATCTCGCGCGGATGGCCATTAGAATCGAGATTAATAAAATAGTCAAGTCATCATTACTTTAAATGCGGTGATGTTATTTAGTTTTTTCTTATTTAGATTAGTTAAGAATTGTTCATTTATTAAATCATCTTCATCAATCGTTTTATTAGATTCAAGGCAATTAATGTAAGGCACAACAATATACTCGATATCATCATTCATTTCATTTACGACATTTCTGGGAAATACAGCTGTGAGGGCCTTATCAAAGGAGGCCACATTCACAATCACATCAGAAATAGATGAAAAAATTATAGTTTCATGTTTCATGGAAGGGATGAACAATAGGTTTCGGGTTAACTTGTGCAGGCTTGAAAGGGATGACATGACAGTTAAGGAGCGGTGCATTAGTAGTGGTTATCTTCTTAGATGGGTCAGACGGCTCGATTTTCAGGTGGATCATGGCGAGATCCATCCCCAGTATATGCAGGTCAAATGGCTCATCGATATCACTACCTTCAAAATTCTCGATGCTTTTTACATCTTTATTAATTAGAGGCTCCACTTCACGCTTTTATCCTTTATCCTAAGCGACTTTATCTTCAAAAAAATCTACAGCCCCAGTTTTATCTTTTTCTCCACGAGGTCATGCCATGGTTCAAAAAATCCACAAAAGGGTAAGTCTTCACCATCTTTAACAAACCTCCCGTTCAGGGAGTCTTTTGAGATTATCTTCTCATTTTTTAAATCTTCTTCTAGTATGGCCAACAAAGTGCTCTGAGTTCATCCAATGATGGTTGGTATCCCGGGCCGCAGGGGAAAGCCTTCCTTTAGGATTATCATCTTGAGAATTCCCTATTGTTATAGATTCAGCCCCATTCCGAGCATGAAGTGCATTTTTTAAACATTTGAATTATGTTGACATTCCCATAAGGGTTGTGCTCTAGACACACTCGTTCCTTGAAAATGTCCCCAGCTAGAACGGGAAGTGGATCGATCTTAAATCCTGTGAGGAATATATCATTGACCCCATTCTGAATTTTTAATATTGGGTTTCCTATATTGATACCATATTATTTGTCTCCATATCCCCAAGTATGGTGATGATTTATCCGTTGGCAAAGAACTTTAATTTTATTGGAGATAATAAGATACACCCTGGATACTATAGAGCCATGGGCGGCCGACAAGTAGGTTGAAGTAGGCATGTATGTCGATGACTTGAAATTCTATTTGGGGGCAAATAGGGTCAGCCCCTAGTGTATTATGGAACCCCATAATCTCTTAAAGAATATTTTCATAGGCACATATAGTGCAGAAGTTGGAGTAAGGTCACTAACATTTATCCCCAGACAATTAAGGATTCTGAGTGGGGATATTGAGGGCATGGTCGTGATCAGGATCGATCTTCATAATTTCCTCCTCGGCAAAGGATATAAGTCTTATAGTAGTAAGAGATCCGACCATATTCGTGACTTCTTTGGGAGTAGTCGAAGGAGGAATTGTGGGTCCAGTGAGTAGTTTTATAAGAGAATTCTTGTGTAGCTAGGAGGACATTAAAAGCCCCATAGAGTGATATTGGCCTAAGTCTTTTTGAGCTGGTCGAGGTCCTTACATTCTTAAACTTTCATCTCTGACATCAAAAGTTCCTCGATGATTTCGTTTCCCTTATATGTTCCTGTTGCAGAGGAATTGGATCCATGTAGTGTCACCCGGATTAGGTCATGTGATTTATAGAGGCATGGAATATCAGGAACCCCGTATCTTGATCTAACTCGGGGGAAATGGATACCTTGTTTACCTCTCCTAGCAACTCTTTAAAGGAAATCATTTCGCAAAAGAGACGAATGAGTTGGCCTTTTTACTGTTTGATTTATCATCTGGGTTGATAAAATCGTCCTTCCATCTGGTGGCAATGATTCATCGTTCCAGGCAAAGGTAATACATTCCACAATCTCCATTTCTTCATCATACAAGTCTTCCCATTTAGCATGGAAGTGTTGAAAGCAAGGGACCGGGATGCAATACCCCGTATTTTTAATGATTTTAATTATGGGTTTAATTGATTTAAATAATAGGAAATTAATTTATAATTAATCCGAATTTAATTAGATATTTACTAGGGTGATGAGAGTTAGTATTTATTGATGTGAATTATGTCGAATATTATTGAGTGAGTGAAGTAATATGTGATTATGAATTTATTAAAATAGTCGCGAGTGGAAAATATGACAATTAATGTCTTTAAGTCGAGACGCGCGTGTTAGTCGTGTCGGGTCGCAATTTAATGGAATAAAATGCAATTTATTTTTACGTCATCCTTATGGTCATTTCTAGTGCGCCAAAGCATCCTAAAGGGTCGATATAGTTAGAAAAGTATACTCGGGGATTTAGTTTGGGTCCCGGGGCGGTTTTAGACCAAACTGGCCCTGGGAGGGTATTTTAGTCATTTTATTTTTTAGAGTAATTAAACCTATGAATTTTATAAGTCTATATCAGCTGCTAAGGTTAGGCATTCTAGGGTTATCAAACACAAAATCTTAGGAGGCCATTAGAGGAGTACCGAGAAGAGATTTTCATGCCAAAAACCACCATTGTTACACCTCTTTCACAGCCAACACAACCGGAGCGTAGATCGAATAATGAGGAATGCAATCATACCCTTCGTCATCATAAGATCAGACCTACTAAGGCAAGTATTGTTCTTTCTCAAATTCAAGTTGTTAAAATATCCATATTAGTAGAATATGATTAAAAGATGAATATCATGCATGAAGAGGATAATTTTATGGATTAAATCATATTTTGGGTAGGATTCATATTTAGGATTGGATCACAGATATTGAAAGACAAAATTGAAAATATTTTGAATATTGATGTGTTTATAAATTGAAGTTTTATACATGTTCTTGAAGAAAAATCATAAACTAGGATTCTAGAGAATTTAATTGGAATTTAGTTGATAAATTGATGAATCTTGATGTTTAAATGATTACTGTACGTTTGAAATCATTGTTATGAGTTAGAATAAAGTTTAGCATATTTATTTTGGAGTTTGGAAATGAGTTGTGAAGGTTTTAGAGGTTAAAAATGGGTTAAACCCGTATCGAACTAAGGTTGAAGATGAAGAACTGTATGGGCGAACGAAACCAATCCGGCTCCAGGCCGAACCGGTTCGGCTGCCCAATATTTGGCCAATTTCTCCTTTTTAATTAGAATCTTTAGGAATTGTGTGGAATTAGATTATGGGATTTAACTCTAATTAATTTGAGGAATATATGGGAATACTTGTAGGCCTAGGTTTGGTTTTGGGCCAAGTTCTATAAGGGGAAAAACTAAGGATTTAATTTAATTAGGTTAAATCGAGATAAATACCTAATTTGGAGAATGATTCGAATAACAGGATTTTGAGGGTTATGGTGAACTAGACTAGTAGGGCATAGTGTGTTAATTACTGATATTATATATAGATTAAGGGATGCATTCGGGTGATGATAATTACTCGGGTGCATACGACGAGAAGTAAAGCTTCAATCCTTTAATATGTGGGATAATCGGAATATATATATATATACTACATATGAGACTTGTAATATGGAACGTGTGCATACCTATATTGAACTTATAGATACTTAGGTTGTGTAAATACCTATTATATGGATTATTATATGTATGACATACTTACCATACTTACTATCACTGGAGGTCTCAAAAAGGGGACAATCTTATCTTAATGAGCCTTTGGGGGATTTAGATTGGTGCCTCAGAACATAGGACTTAGGTTGGATTGCCATATGTGTGAACAATGGTATTGAACTGTCTTTAAGGTGCGTAGGTATGTGCGTATCCCAAAAGTCTAGGACTATGTTTGCCTCCAATATGTGTGATTTGTGTTAATACGATTGCAGAGTGATTCAGAATTCGTAATCCTTATGTATGTGATGTACCGGCATTTTATAGCAGAGTATGCACGCACCGTAGGTTTAGCCTTTAGGGGTGCTATATTTGTATATATATTATGATAGTGACATATGTGTATATATATAACTTGTGATTATTCTACTATGTTGCTTAGTATATAAGAAAGGTTATGACATATAATACAAGATAAGAAGGTGGAAACTTAAATGTATAAATAGATACTTGAATTGATTAATAAATGTTGGAAATGCGATAATGTACTATTGGATAATTTTGGTGGACACAATAACTTAGTCATCATACATAGATTTGGTTCAAACTGGTTCGATGGGATAGTGTAACTAGGACAAGTTAAGAGTATGATTTAGACGTGCATAATAGTTGAGGGGTGAGAATGTCAAGTGAGAGTACGTGACTAACATGTATATAATTATTTGGTATTTATGCATCTAAATACCTGCTATTTTAAAACTATTTTCAACTCAGGCTCTGACCCGTTTTCTTCCAAATCTATTTTGTATTTGTAAAAACCTTTTAGGTGCCCAGCCACAAGAACACCGGGCATAGGAGTTCCCATTAGTTGACATATTATAACTGATGTGGAAGTTACAGGACCTCAGAACTAGGCCCATATTTATCCTTGATTCATTCACAGACATTTATATCAGTCAGGGCATATCGCCCATTCTTATTTAGAGATAGTGCTTTCAGTCATTTATATATATATTTTAGATTTTGGGATTTATTTCATTTCAGACTATTGTATTTGGGATTTTACTGGGAGTGTTTACTCCAGACTCAATTTATTTCAGTATAACATTTTAATTCCTAAAATATTTTTTATTGGATAGTGACATATATATATATATATATATATATATATATATATATATATATATATATATATATGTGTGTGTGTGTGTGTGTGTGTGTGTGTGTGTGTGTGATGAAAATAGGGGTTATATAATAAATGACCATAAGTTCTAGGAATAATGTGCACGGGAATGTTAGAATGCGCAAATATACAGGGTTTCAATAATCGTGACTAATCACACCCCTAACTTACACATTACCAGTCCTGAGCAATGACGTATGAAGAAACATAGCCATAAATACGACCACAATAGAGAAAATATGTACAAAAAAAGAAAAATGCCACTTTCGCGAGCGAACGATTGCATTCAGCATATGCAATAAGTTGTTAAACCCCTAGGCGACCCTAGGGGACGATTTTTGTCTCGTGAGGGTTTTTAGGGATGCTACCCATAAACATCAAGTCAACTCATACAATGATTACCAAAAAACAAATGTACAACTCAACAATAACAAAGAAAGCATAATTTATCAACAAAGTGAAAGATGTCCACATAAAACTCTACAATTATTGACATTATAAAAGGAACTTCAACAAAAATTGAAAAAATAGAAATGTGAAATAAGCGGAAACATGTGATAATTTAGATTTGGCAAAACTTTCATAACCCATGTAGACATCAAAGCATGCATGACTCAAGTTCTCTCCCATTGTTACACTCAACAAATGCAAGCACTCAGAAACGGGATGTAACACACATGGTACATGCGAGCATAAAGAGTAATTATAAAAGGAAACTAGGTCGCGCACATGTCATCAATTGAAAAATGATATATAAAAGTCAAAAATACAATCTCATGAAAGGATATTACATATTAATCGAGGTGAAATGCACTCTAACATATTCTCTCAAATGTTCAACCTTTGAATCAACTTCACCCTAGGATCAAATAGGATTTTTTGGGTATGTAACTTGGGTTAGGCTAGGGTTTGGAAACGAAAGTCTGTTTATGAGATCAAAGAGGGATTTGTGAATAACACGCGGGATAATGGGAAGAGTGGGAAATTTCAAAATTGGAATTCAAGTTACACAAACAAGATATTCATGAGAGTAAGACTTTTAATTTCGTACACGCGGTGTAATGGGATTCATGCATTTTGGATTTATTTATTCTATTTTTCTTTTTTCTTTTTTTTTTCTTTTCTTTCTTGAGTCCACTCATCGCTTGATTGCAATCCACACAAACAACATCAAAAACCCTAGAAATAATCCCAAATCGATGTACGATTGGTGTATATAAGGGTAAAAAAATCCAATGTGGAGTTGGTTGGGGGAATTAGGAACGAAAAGAAAGGTTATAATATGGCTCAATGGGGTTGACTATGAAAATGTACATGGGTAAGGCTAAGGTCGTATGGGTTAAATAATAAAGATGCCTATGATCCTTTCCTAGGGTGTCAAGTGATTCTCGGGACTCAGCACTTTTGAAAATCATGCTCGAGTGTCAATTTCATGATGAATTCAATTAATATGTAATCAATGAAAGGAAAATGAGATTGCCAACAAAATACATTTCTGAAGAAAGAGAAAGAATAATTGTATACGCTCACAAATGAAGCTTTGTCTCGAATCTCTCTTATGTAAGAGTATCGCATGCACTTTATGATCAATGAATTAGAATAGCTTTAAACAAAATCATAAACAATTATTTGTGTAGGTGCTCATAGGCTTCACAATTTAATTTATGAAGTTATTCACAATGCTAAAAATACATGGGCTAAAGGCTAATAAATCATAAACTCTTAACATGCATCATTGTTATACAAATAGATAGGAAGATCATATACGTAATCATTGGGGACAAGGGAGAAAAAGAATTTTTTTTTTTATTTTTTTATTTCTAAAAATGAATAAATGTGAATTAATAATAACATGTTAATTGGTTACAGAAATGTAAATCACACCCCCTAACTTGAAATATACATTGTCCCCAATGTCAGTAAGTAATTCAATTGCGCACCGTTTACAGTTCGACTAGCATAATAGATTACGTGGGCCTTTTTATCTCTTCTTTGTCCCAACACCACCCCAACCGCGAAATCACTCGTGTCACACATGAGCTCAAAGTGCAAGGTCCAGCTCAGGGCTTGAATAATAAAGGCGTTGGTAAGAATGCTTTTTAACTTCTCAAAAGCTACTTGATATGCATCGCTCCATTCAAACGGGGTCTCTTTTGAGAGGAGATTACACAAGCGCCTAGCAATGGAGCTAAAGTCCTTGATAAATCATCGAGAAAATCCCCTATGTCCAAGAAAAAACCTCACGTCTTTGAGTGATTTTGTGGAGGGAAAATTGGCAATCACCTTAATTTTTTCTTTATCACCTTAATGCCTGCAGAGGAGACAATATGATCGAGAACAATCCCTTTAGTGACCATAAAATGGCACTTTTTGCAATTGAGGACGAGATTTTTCTTGATGCATCTAGACAAAACCCTCTCAATAATAGAGAGGCAATGTTCAAAGGAGCTACAAAAGACGCTAAAGTCGTCCATGAATACCTCCAAGCCTTGTTCTACCATATCGCTAAACATGCTCAACATCAACCTTTGGAATCTAATCGGGGCATTACAAAACCCGAAGGACGTCCTTTTATAAGCAAATGTGCCAAAAAAGCATGTGAAGGTGGTCTTGTCTTGGTCTTGGATATCGATCTCGATTTGGGTATATCCAGAATAACCATCATGGAAGCAATAATATGGGTGGCCCGAATTGCGCTCTAACCTTTGGTTAACAAATGGAAGGGGTAAGTGATGCTTTTCGATCACGACATTGAGCTTTTAGTAGTCAATGCACATGCGCCACTCGGTGGTGGTGCGTTTCGAGATCAATTCATCCTTCGCATTGATATTTCTTCTAATAGCTCAATGACCTTGAACCTAACCACCTCCTTCATTATGGGGTTCACCCAATGTTGCATTTCCAGGGTGGGTTTGAATCCCTCCTCGAGGCGTATCTTGTGATTGCATTGTGACACCACGCCTAATTAAAAATTGGGTGATCAGTCCTTTATTGAATCAAATAGGTATCTCATTTGGTTCATTCTCAGCATCACCGTCGAAAACTTGTTATTATTTACTAACCACCTAGTATTCAAGAATTCGGTGCCAAATTTTATCTTTTTATTTAAAAATAAGTAAAACATGTGAACAAATAAAATTAAATCATTCATTATAATAGTTCAAACCATCATGAGATATAATAAATAAATGAATGTCATGCTAAAAATCCAAACCAAGATAATAACTCCACAAATGAAAAATGAAAACCCATACAAGTGTGAATCTGAATAACTGAAAAAAATATTGGAAGACATCATGTCATTTAAGTAATACTAAAATGGAATCCTACACTAGATATTAAATATAGGAAGCGCCTAATCAAATCTAGCAAGCCTCCACAGTGCTGCAGGTGCGAGTCCCTGGAATGGATCGCCAAGTCTGGCATCCCTGTGGCTGGACACCTAAAAGGTTTTGAAAAGGATTTTATAGCAAGGGTTAGAACCCAAAACATTTTTAAAATATTTAGCATGCATTTATCACAATTTAAAGATCAGTTATTAGATACACATGTTAGGTTCACGTACGCTCTCTTGAGTTTCCTCACCCCTCAGCTATTGTGCATGCCTAACGTCTCTACTTAGCCCACCTGTCCATAATAACCAAGCTAACTAGACATAAGTAACTATCTGAACATATCCACATCTAAGTCCCCGTACTTCCCATACAGTATGCTATCTCATAAACATCTCTCGTATGTTATTGATCTCATAAGTAACATTTCTCACATGTTATCTTTTAAATCATTTAATTAAGGTTCTCTACTTAATTTTACTTTTCAAATATACATCATCTAATAGTCTACAATCAAACATAAGTAGATTATTCCTTAGGTATATATTTTTCACACTAATATGTACTATAAGTGCATACTTTGTTATCAAGTCCCTGTATCACACATTCGGAATGTCTCCTTGAACCTCATTCGGATTGTCACATCGAACCTAAAATCAAATCACAAGCAAGTGGAGGCGGACATAGTTCTAATCCTTTGGGATATGCACATAGCTAACATGCCCAAACCACCTTCCAAACCTACTAATACATGGCACATAATGGACCGCCCAAAGTTCCATGCCCTTGGGAACAAATCCAAACCTTGTGGGCATCACCAAGGTAATATTGGCCTTCTTAAAAATAACTCAATGATATAAAGTAGCGGTATGTTCACCATTATAATCAAGTATAAAATAGGTATTCACCCCACCTATAAAATAATCAATAGGTATACACAACATAAGACCCAGATTTTTCATTCATACTCAACATAAGACCCAGATTTTTCTCATCTAAATAATCATTCATTAATCCTCTACACATATACATTCAGTCTACATAAATTCCTACCTAGAACATGCATTGCATTTAATTAATTCACTTTAACTTCAATATTCATCATTTATATCTATATAATCAACCCCATTCTCAACATGGGCATTATAACTTCAAAGAAAACCATAAATAAATATTTGATTTATCATGACTGATCTGATTTCATGGTTTGAAGTTTTGTTTGAATGTCATCTCTTCCAATCCACACTCCTAGGTTTATGAAGGTGCAAGAATGACAAAGAGTTCTTCAATATTCCTCTCCAAACCTCTAAGAAAGCTCTCTCTTTTTTCTCTAATGGCCTCTCTTATATTTTTAATCTTCTAACCCTAGCCTCACCCTCTTATCATTTGATATAAGACTTAAAAATTCGTGATTCTCTTAACCCTAATTTGTCAAATGATCGAAATGCCCCCATAAGGTGTCGGTTTGGTCTAAAATTAACTCGGGACACAAACTATACCCCCATGTATACTATTCTGACTATTTAGACCCTTTTGGAATCATTAGTGACCTTGAAATCATCATTCGAGTCATTCTAAATATATTTCCCATCTCTACCTCGAATTAGTCCACACGTGACTCCCGGTTGAGATTAAATTCAACTACGCCAATATCACTCGCTATGACGTGCTATAATTAATCTAACTCATTTACTATTCACTAAGTAAATTCATTTCATAATATTAATCATTATCTCTCTCTCTCTCTCTCTCAATTAATATTAAATAATCACATCATTAGTTAATTCAATTAAATTACGTCACTCATGTAATTTAACATAAGACTAATTAATTTCTCAATTAATTAAATTTAAAGTACTCATAAATACGGGGTATTACATACTTCCCCCTTACAAAGGAATTTTGTCCCTGAAAATTAAGACATACCTATGGTGAATAACTCTAGATACTAGTCTTGCATGTCATACTCCCACTCCCATGTCAACTCATCAATGTTGTGGTGCCCCAACTGAACTCGTACTAATGGTACCACCTTGGATCGCAGCTTGCGCTCACTACGATCTAGAATAACCATGTGTATTTCCTCGTATGAGACGTCTGGATACAAATCAATCTCCTTGAGTGGAACGTGCTAATAATCTCTCTTCCTCCTCCGATATATCTCCAGTGATGACACATGGAACACGTCGTGTATCCGCTGAAGATGCCCCGATATACCTAATATGTCGGCCACTGGTCCTACTCTCTCAATCACAAGAAATGGCCCCACGTAATTCAGCGCTAGCTTCCCTTTCTTATAGAACCTCATGATCCCCTTCATTGTAGACACCCATACTAACACTCGGTCATTAACATCTAACTCATCGTGTCTACGGTCCACGTTAGCATAGTTTTTCTTCCTGTCCTGAGCTATTCGAATCCACCAATGAATCAGCTCAATCTTGGCAATAGTATCTTGTATCATCTCTGGTCCAAATAACTTAATATCCCATGCCTTTAAATAGCAAGCGAACGAACGACAAGGTCTCCCATATAGTGCCTCAATCGGTGCTATACCGATAGGTAATTAGTAAGAGTTATTATACGTAAACTCTACCAATGGAAGGTATCACTCCCAACCTCCCCTGAAATCCAGGATATACATCCTCAACATGTCCTCAAGCATCTAATTAACCCTCTCAGTCTGCCCATATGTCTGTGGGTGGTATACAGTACTCAAACTCAAGTCTGTACCCATGGCCTCTTGAAAACTCAGCCAGAAATGAGACATAAATATCTTATCTCTATCAGAAACTATGTTGACCGGTACCCCCATGCAACTTAACTATCTCTGCTATAAACAACTATGCATACTGCATTGTCTCAAAATCGATGTGTACTGGAAAAAAATGGTCCACCTTGGCAGTCGATCCACCATCACCCAAATGGAATCGTTACCCCTCTATGACGTCGGTAGTCCCATAATGAAGTCCATCAAAATGCTTTCCTAATTCCTTATGGTAATCTCAAATGACTGTAGCATCTCTGAAGGCCTCTGGTAGTCCACCTTAACCAACTGAACGTAACACATTTCGAGACAAACTCTGATATGTCCCACTTCATCCTTGACCATCAATATTGTCTCCTCATATCCTAGTACATATTATCCTCATCGGTATGTATCTTAAACCTCGAATTGTGAGACTCAGTCGTAACTGCTTGTCATAAATCCTCATCCTCTGGCATGAGAAACCTTCCATTAAAACGTAGGCTATCCTCTAAAATAACTGAGTAGGACTATACTCCCTCTGCCAATAGCTGATGTACCCTGTCCTGGAAAAATTGATCATCCGCATATACTTTCACTACCCGCGTCATAATCTCGAGAGTGATAGATAGAACTGACATACATGCGTTGGCGACCTCATCATCATGTCGAAGCTCCCTCCACTTCGCTTTCTAAACCTTCGCTAATGCGCAGTCCATCAGCTTAATGCATTTGCCACCATGTTAGCCTTACCACTGTATGTTTAACTGATAATCCTTCACGAAGTCAAGCCACATTTTGTCTCATGTTCAGATCCTTCTGGATGAAGCGATACTGAAGCAATTTATGATCCGTGAATAGCGTAAACTACTCCCCCAAAAGAAAATGTCTCTATATCTTTAAATCAAACACAACAGCTGCTAACTCAAGGTCATGTGTGGGGTAATTATTTTCATGGGGCGTAAGATTTCTAGACGCATAAGTTATATCCCTCTCCTCATGCTATAATATGCCCCTAAATGCCTGTAAGTATGCATCCGTATACACTCAATACTCCACTCATCCCCTAGGCAATGCAAGTACTAGCGCTTACGTCAACCTATCCTTTAACTCATCGAAAGCTAGATAACAGTGATCACTCAACATAAACAATACCCCCTTGCAAGTTAGATTCATCAACGGACCCGTAATCTTCGAAAAACCCTTAATAAAATGTTGATAGTACCCGTCAATCCCAAAAAGCTGTGAATCTCAGTCGGTGTTGTGGGTTGTCCCCACTCCTTCACCGCCAATACCTTAATCGAATCCATGGCATTATCCCTATCTTATATGATGTCGCTAAGAAACTATACATCCCATGGCCAAAATCCACACTTCTCGAATTTGGCATACAACTTGTGGTCCTATAGCGTCAGTAGAACCATACATAAATGCTCAGTGTGCTCCTCCTCAGTACGAGAGTAGACTAGAATGTCATCTATGAACACAATCATGAACTGGTCCAGAAACTCCCTGAAAACTCTGTTCATAAGATCCATGAACACTGCTAGCGCATTCCTGAGCCCAAATGGCATCACCTTAAATTCGTACGACCCGTACCGCAATAGGAAAGAGGTCTTAGGTATGTACTCCTCTCGAATGCATAACTGATGGTACCCTGACATCAAATTAATCTTGGAGAAGTACGCGGCTGCTCTCAACTAGTCAAGTAGGTCATCTATCCTCGATAATGGATACTTATTTTGGATCATAACCTTGTTCTGTTCCTTGTAATCTACACACAAGCGGAGTGAACCATCCTTCTTCTTTACAAATAATACACGTGCCCCCGACGACGATGTACTCCATTGAATGAAACCTTATCCCAAAAGTTGTTAAATCTTCTCCCTCAATTCGCACATCTTGGAAGGGTCGATGTGATACAGTGCTCTAGAAATTTATTCGTACCCGGTATTAAATTGATCAAAAACTCTATTTGCTGACTCGGTGACAGACCGGGTATCTCCTGAAACATATCCTTGAACTCCCTCACCACTGGAATTGAGTATAACGGAACTACTATCTCCTACAAGGTCTCCTCCTCAATATAATATAAGTGGGTGTGAGAAACTCCCTCAAGCAGAGGCACTGCCACCAAGAATATATCATGTCTCATAATGGAGAACACTATAGTCCTCCCGTAACAATCTACCATCGCTCAGTAACCTGCCAACCAATACATGCCTAGGATAACATCATACCCTCCATATCCAACACAAGGAAGTATGATGCTAGACTCAGTCTCTCAATAATCTTGTCCACCCCTCTACATATCGAGTGAATGAGTGACCCACTACCCAACGGTGACTCAACACACATAAGGAGAGTGCTAGTTTTCTCTAAAAGATCGACATTTCGTGCAAATATAGTAGCAATGAAAGAGTGCGACACTCCAGTATCAAAAAGAATCACACCCTCAAGCCCATGGATAGTAAACATACCCTCTACTATTGGCAGTGTCTGTGGTGCTGGAGGCATAGGCACATCCTGGACGTTATACACACGCCTGTATTGCATCTGACCCTACTACTATTTGGGGGATGGTGCTGGTGCTAAAGGTAACGGAGCCTGCCTGTGGGGCATCCTACTACTGTGCCCCGCCCTATTGTGGTAAATTTATCCTCTTGTGACCTTGTTGGCCACATGTAAATCACTACCCCAGAATTAGTCTATTTTTGGCCTTGTCGCTGTCCCTGATGTCCCCGTCCCTACTGGCCACATCTATTATCCCCTTAGCCTTGGTGGCTTTAGGGAACTTGCTGCTGGTGTTGCCAATTAGGACCCTACTAGACCTTCCTAAAACCCAGACCATTTGGTTTATAGCCTTCAGTCATGAACCTCTGAGCCTGATCCCCCTACCGAGAATCCTACGCCTGTTGTATCCCTGCCTGCTGCCGCGGTGACCCACTGGCACTGCTAGCCCTAGTCCTAGCAGACTAAATAATATCCCCTGATCTCTTACTTCCCTTCAGATGGAATCAGTGGTCCTGGAAGTGTAATAATACTGCATTGACGACATCAGTATATGTCACCAATTTGGGGTTGCCGATCAAGTTGTGCCTGATCCTCCAGGCTGATCCATCCATAAACTTTGCTTTCTTTCTCTCCTCATTGCTTACCTCGTCTAGGACAAAATTATCCAAATGGATTAACTCCTCCTCATAATCTGCCACGGAGCGATAACCCTGAGTCACCTCACCAAACTTCTTTTGTATCTCTGCCTCAACTGTTGGAGAAAAGTACATGTGGTCAAACCGCATCGAGAACTCGGTGATAATCATCAAATCTCTCTCCTTGGCAGTGATAATTGACTCCCACCCCTATAATGCTGCTCCAGATAGCCTAAAAGTCGTTAACATTCACTTCTGCATCTCACTACACTCCACCATGCACAGGTGGTGTTGTATATTCTTCTTCCACTAACAAACCTCAATAACATCAGAGCTACCCTGAAACTCGGGCGGGTGGCCCTTATGAAGGGTTTCCTTGATTCTCTGCCAATTAGATGGCCCTTCATGGGCTTGGATCGCTGGTGCCACTGGCGGTTGTGCCTCGTGGCTGAGGAAAGTGGGATTCCATGGCTTCCATAGCAGGGTTGACCGCCTGGGCCATAAATATCGGCTACCTGTGTAGTCAAAATCATCTTCGGTGGTGGCGGTACCTATGGATCATAGGGGGTCTCCCACACCTCCTCTCTAGCCACTGCCCTCTCCACACTCTCTCTTATGGGTGGCATCTAAAATATAAAATGAGTTGTATGAGTTCACAATCAATACAAGATTTAATAGCAGAAGCACAATATCTCAGATATGTAAAGATAAAGGCAACAGTCCTAATAATAGGGCTCTATGTCAAAAGAATGCCACGTTATAATCGTAGTAAGCCATATAAATCCTATGGACACTAAAACCTGGCTTTGATACCATCGGTGACACCCTGCCTAATTAAATATCGGGTGACCAGTCCTTTATTGAATCAAAACAAGTATCCCATTTGGTTCATTCTCAGCATCATTGTCGAAAACTTTTTATTTTTTACGGACCACCTAGTATTCAAAAAGCCAGTGCCAAATTTTATCTTTTTATTTAACATTAAGTAAAACATGTGAACAACTAAATTAAATTATTCAATATAAAAGTTTAAACCATCACGAGATATAATAAATAAATTAATTTAATGCTAAAAATCCAACCCAGGATAGACAACTCCACAAATAAAAAATGAAAACCCATACAAGTATGAATCTGAATAACTGAAATAAATACTAAAGGACAACATGTCCATAAAGTAATACTAAAATGGAATCCTACACTAGATATGAAATATAGGAAGCTCCTAATCAAATCCTAGAAGCTTCCACAGTGTTGCAGCTACGAGTCCCTGGAATGGATCATCAAGTTTGGCATCCCTGTGGCTGAACACCTAAAACGTTTTGAAAAAGATTTTATAGCATGGGTTAGAACCCAAAAAATTTTGAAAATATTTAGCAAGAATTTATCACAATTTATAAAATTAGTTATTATATACACATGTTAGGTTCATGTACACTCTCTTAAGTTTCCTCACCCCTCATCTATTGTGCACGCCTCTCTACTTAGCCCACCCATTCATACTACCTAAGATAAATAGACATAAGTAACTATCTGAACTTATCCACATCTAACTCCCCATACCGTCCATACAATACGCTATCTCATAAATATCTCTCGTATGTTATTAACCTCATAAGTAACATTTCTCACATGTTATCTTTTAAGTCACTTAATTAAATTTCGCTACGTAATTTTGCTTTTCAAATATACATCAACTAACAGTCTACTATCACATGTAAGTAGATTATTCCTCATGTATATATTTTTCATACTAATATATACTATAAGTTCATACTCTACTATCAAGTCCCTGTACCACACATTAAGGACTATTGGTTCGGAATGTCTCCTTGAACCTGGTTCGAAATTTTACATCGAACCTAAAATTAAATCACAAGCAAGTGAAGGCGAACATAGTTCTAAGCCTTTGGGATACGCACATACCTAATGTACCCAAATGACCGTCCAAACCCACTAATACACGGCACATAGTGGACAACCCTAAGTTCCATGTCCTTGGGCATAAATCTAAACCTGGCTAGCATTACCAAGGTAGGATTGGCCTTCTTATAAACAACCCTCGTGATAGCAAGTAGAGGTATGTTCACCATTATAATCAAGTACACAATAGGTATTCACCCCACCTATAAAATAAGCAGTAGGTATACACAGAACCCAAATATCATAATACGTACGTAGTACATTTCTCTCAACTACTCACCGTACTTTTTAACTTACGATTATTCTCACTATCGTATTTATTCAAGTATAATCCACAAATCTTACGTCCCTTGATACCCCTTAGGTGTTTCCACTAGTTAACTCAACCTACCACTATTGGTCTACCTAAAAATATCTCTCACCTTATTGGTAATCCATTCTCATCCTCTCGAATCAATTACGACACATTTTAACCCATTTAATTTCCGTCTTAATTGTCTCGATAAGACTATGTCACAAACCCATACTATAAGCCTATTGCAATAAATTTAAGTCTCTCTTTATATTATATCTACGTCCCAAAAGTTTCCCCGATTAAAATTTACGAGGTCTAGGCTAAAAAGGGAAAATTCATGTTTTGGGGGAAACCAAGTCAATTACCGAGAGACCGAATCGATTCGCCTAGGGGCCGAATCATTTTGAAATTCTGTAGATCATCTTCTTCCTCTATGTAAGTGCATTTTTCACCATTTTCATATATCAAACACTCATCATACCACACCAAACTCGCAACCAATGGTCCCAAACATCATAAACATATATTAGGGTAAATTCTAATGTGATTAAACATTACAACCTTGTGATTTCTATTCCCAAAATAAATCAAACCAATTTATCAACAAAAACCCTAGATCTATTTGTTTTTCATTCATACTCAACATAAGACCCAGATTTTTCTCATCTAAATCATCATTCATTAGTCCTCTACACATATCAATTCAGTCTACATAAATTCTTACCCAGAACATGCATTGCATTTAATTAATTCACTTTAACTTCAAGATTCAACATTTATATCAATATAATCAACCCCATTCTCAGCATAAGCATTATAACTTCAAAGAAAACCATAAATAAATACATGATTTATGACATCTGATCTAATTTCATGCCTTGAAGTTGTGTTTGAGTGTCTTCTCTTCCAATCCACACTCATAGGTTGATGAAGGTGCAAGAATGACAAAGAGTTCTTCAAGATTCCTTTCCAAACCTCTAAGAAAGCTCTCTCTTTTTTCTCTAATGGCCTCTCTTATATTTTTAAGCTTTAAACCCTAGCCACACCCTCTTATAATTTGATATAAGACTCAAAAATTCGTGGATCTCTTAACCCTAATTTGTCAAATGATCAAAATGCCCCCATAAGGTGCCGGTTTGGTCTGAAATTGACCTGGGACCCAAACTATACCCCCGGGTATACTTTTATGACTATTTAGACCCTTTTAGAATCATTCGTGACCTTGAAATCATCATTTGAGTCACTGTAAATATATTTCCCATCTCTACCTCGAATTAATCCACACGTGACTCTCGGTTGAGATTAAATTCAACTACGTCAATACCACTCGCTATGGCGTATTATAATTACTGTAACTCATTTACTATTCACTAAGTAAATTCATTTCATAATATTAATCATTATCTCTCTCTCTCGATTAATAATATATAATCACATCATTAGTTAATTCAAGTAAATTACGTCACTTGTGTAATTTAACATGAGACTAATTAATTTCTCAATTAATTAAATTTAATGTACTCATAAATATGGGGTATTACAAGCATATCAATGGGATTACTCCCTTTAGGTCCGCAATTGTCCACCCAAAGGAACTTTTGTGCCTTTTTAACAAGTTCATCAATTGGCCTTCTTGGCCCTCATCGAGGTGAGATGAGACAACAACGGGATATGTCTCATTCTCACCCAAATACACATACTTAAGGTCGAATGGAAATTTCTTCCGATCAAGCTTTAGGAATCTCACATCTGAGGCTACCTCATAAGAATCGCAAGGGGGTAAATCCTCAAAAGTCGAACACCAACTAACCTCCTCTATTCTCTCTTCCTCATCCAATATCGAACTCATAAGATTGACTTCAAAGTGATCTTGGATATGCCTCAGGAATAATCATTCTCTAAGTCGAGTGAGTTTACTAAACATGCCTCGAGAGAGTCCGCACAATAATTGACTTCAAAGTGCTCTTAGACAATCTCCTCAATGAGGTCAACATCATGGATCTCCTCATCATCACCCATTTGCTTTGCAATATTAAATATGTTAAGCTCCAAGGTCATGTTCCCAATAGTGAGATTCATTTTCCCATTTATAGCATTGATTAAGGCATTGGTGGTTGCTATAAAAGGCCAACCGAGGATAATGGGGATATGGTTTCTATTGGTAGTAATGGGATGAGTATCCAACACCATAAAACCCGTCGGGAAGTAGAATTGGTCAACTTGAATGATAACGTCTTCTATTACCCCTCTTAGAATGTTAACAGAGCGATCCTCTAATTGAAGAGTGATTTTGGTGGGTGTGAGGTCACCTAGGTCGAGTTGTTCATACAAGGAGTATGGTAGAATAATGACACTCGTGCCTAAATCGATCAATGCTTGCTCGATTTTAAAGTTATCGATAACACAAGAGATGGTGGATATCCATGGCCCTTATATTTGGGGGGTAGATCGGATTGGATGATAGAGCTTACATTTTGATCCAAAAATGCCTTCTTCCTCACTAAGAGTTTTCGCTTCATCGTAATCATGTCTTTGAGGAACTTGGCATAGGCGGGAATTTTCTTTATCGCATCTTGGAGGGGGATGTTGATTTTAATTTTCTTGAATATCTCCAAGACATCAGCATTGCTAATGTTTCTTTTTAGAGCGACAAGCCTTTGAGGATAAGGCATGGGTATGGGTAATTTCATAACTACCTCCGGCTATACTCGAGGCTCCTTTTTGCTCTCTTTTGGATAAGAATCTTCAACCTCTATTGAGTCGAGTGAGACTTCCTTAGTGATTGGGAGCGGGGGAAGGATAGACTTGTCGATGACTTTCTCACTCCTTAGAACGTTAATAGCCTTCGCTCGATCGGGAAGGGGATTCGAGTCATCGGTATTTACACTATTTTTTCCAAGGGGCCTTTGAGGTTATGAAGGAAACTTACCCTTTTCTTGAACGATCAATGAGTTGGTCAACTTAGAGATTGAATATTTGAGTGCTGGAAAGTTTTGCACATTTTGATTGTTCACCACTTGTTGAGAACTCATAAAAGCTTGAAAAGTATCGTAAAGTCTTTTCTGTTTTGGGTGCGCGTAGGGAGGTATAATTGGAGGAGGAGGTCCTGGTGGGGGACATTGCATGTGCACTTGGGGAGAAGGAGATTGTAAGTGCAGTTGTTGGAAATTTAGAGGTGGGAATGGACCTTGATAATTCACATGAGGGGGATTTAGAGCTTGTTGGGGTTGACCATAGGATAAATCGAGGTGGTTTCTCCAAGAAGTATTGTATCCTTCTATAATAGGAGTCATGAATTGATTCTTGTAAGTGGACATTGCATTCTCTTGATCGTAAATGATCAATTTATAAATCGGGATTGTAGGACAATCCTTGGTAGAGTGATCTTTGATGTCGCAAATAGCACAAGCCTCCTCGATGTGAAAAGGAGTGGTGATGATGGGATCACGACTTTTTACGTCCATTGCCTCAACTATCTTTGCTAGTTGGGCGACTCTCAATGACATATCATCCCCGTCGGTGATGTGATATATCCCATGGCTAGAGGTAGTTGGATTAGAAGATTGCGAATTGGCTTTGGATGGGTTTGAAGTCTCCCATCCTTGAGTTATTTTGGCACAATATTTGAAGTGTGACTCGGCCTCATCTAGATTTAAGCCAAAGAATTCCCCAGAGCATATGGTCTCCACCATTTGTTTAGCACTGAGTTTAAGCCCATTGTGGAAAAAGGTGATTAGTATCTATTTTTCAAAACCGTGATGGGGCACTTATTCAATAGCTCATTAAGTCTCTCCCAACACATCAAAGTTCTCTCTCTTGCCTTGGGAAAATGTTTGAATTTGTCCCTTGTGGGCATTAGTGTGGTGGGTAGGGAAGAACTTCTTCAAGAATTTGGTGTAAGGAAAACTTTCCAATTGAGTCAATTTGTAAGTGTTGGCTTAATTTTGGACAAAACTATTTGAGTCATAGGATAGAAGTTTGTGACCTTCGAGCCTATGACATTTGAGTTTAAGATGTAGCAGCCAAGAGATTGAAGTTCACATCATATGTCGTGTTTCGTGCCTTGTTTAGCGTCATCAACTTTTCAACTTTCCAAGTTCTCTCAGGTATGAATGCACGTGTTATATAGAGACTTAGAATTTTTATTGGTGTCATATTTTTTAGTAATCAAAGTATAAAAATATTTTTTATTTATCTAAGAAAAATAAAATTTTCTGAAATGTCATTTGATATGGTCGTTCGAACAACCTCGTTCGAATGAGATTTCCAAGATGTTTGAACGAGACATCTAATGAGCTTACTCTTTGTTTTTCTCTAAAATCTCGTTAGAATTTTTATTTGAACATGATCGTTCAAACGAAGTCGTTCGAATAAAATTCGTTTGTCAAGGCTCTGCATTTTCGTTTGTATGTCGTTCGAACGACATTGTAGTTTTTTGAGCAATTTTCTAACAGATTTTCTTAAAACTTACCACTACTCTGTTTATTTCTTACCTTCTTTTAAGAGTGTGGGAGTATAGTTTTTGAAGAGACTTTTACATGCTTTGAGAGAAAAAACTTTTTCTAAAAAGTCCCAGTGGTTTTTTGTGAATCAAAATGAACTAATTTCAACACAAAAACAAGTTTACACCCATATAGTTTACATGATCCAAGTTTCTTCATAACATTTGTTTGGAGATCATCAGTTTGGCACCGAGTTTCATTCTCTACCCAAAAGAGATTGTTTCTTGCGAAGGATTTCATGTTTATGTTCGTGGTGTACATACGGAAGTGGATTTCGTGTGTTTGGCGGTAGCTTTGCCCTATCGATGGACTCCGAGACGAAGGTGGATTCCTGAGTTGTCACTAGGCAGAGGTGGAGGAACGAAAAGTGTTAAGACTTGCGAGAGCGTCAAGTCATTGAGTACGACTTCTTGTCGTGTCCTTTGTAAATCCGTTCTTAGTGGACTTGTGGTTGGATCGTCCAAGATTTTTCTCGTTGTGTACTTTCCTCATACATCGCGACGTTATGATTGTGATTCTATCATGAAAAAATCACCTAGATGCATGATTAGGTTTAAAAATATAAAATTGGTTTAATCACAACATTTGGGTAAATTGGTGCCAATTTAATATGGGGTCATTTTAGTTTAATTTAATTCAAATCAACAAATTTTATTTGGCAATATTCATGTTTAGTTTGTTTGGCATATTTTAGAACTTGAATTAATGTTGTTTAAGAGAAAATTTAAATCTTAGTTTAATCTCATTTTAATTTTGAAAGAAATTTAAAATTGTTTAATCCATCCCATTATCACATTCTATCATTGGTCTTGCATATCGCACCTACTCCATTTAGAATTTGGAGCCCAGGACCAAAGCCAAGATTTAGATTTGTCTTTGAGAGAGAACGAAAAGAGTTTGAGTCATGTGACATCAAGTGGATAATTTGGATTGCTAAAGGTAGCGCACACTTCCTCAAACTCCCACACATGTAAGTACAGTTGCTCACTTTCCATGCTGTGGTAAGTGGGTAGTAATTGTATCATACCATTTCGAAAATGGAATTGCGGGGCATTGTATGGAAAAATGATGCACAACAAAGAAGTGGTCCTCTCCGGTTGTAAGTAATCTCTCATTGGCCGATATGGACGCTCAGCCTCTCCTCATCCACTATACTCGCTTTGATTATCACCCATTATGGTGAAATTGGAGTGGGCCTCGGAATGTGAGAAGGTAGATGGGATAGGATATGTCTCCAATAATCTGAACGTACATTAGACGACGAGGATTCTATTATACGATTTGAATTGCTATCACTCGAGCCTTGCATTTATGAGAGTTTAGGATAAGTTTTGGAAACCGTGTTATCACGGTGACCATGGGGAACGAAAAAGTGTATAGATAACGTCGTATAACCTAAATTTATGGCCAATACTTGTCAACGGCACCAAAAACTTAATGATCTAAAAATAGTGTGTGATTCAAGTGTAACTCATTCACAATAATTAATAACCGATCAAGTCTGGGATCGTATTCCCCAAGTACTAGACTTTCCTAAGAGAACTAAAGTGGGTAAAAGGATATTCTCTAAACGTCACATAGTGAAAGTGTAAAAGATGATTTGTTGTTTGGAGTGGTGAAGATTAATCGACCGCTATGCTAACATGCGTTTAATTAATAACGAAAGAGTAAACAGTGAAGAAATTGTGAAATAATCTAGCAAAGCTTGAGTTCAAGAGATAAAATGGATTGAATATCATTCTTCCACCTTGGATTCACTAAGAAGATGATGTTACTTGGTTCAAATTAATTTATAATCTATCATAACCAATTAAGTTCGAACATCAACCATTTAGAGACTAAACTCATCAATGGATGAATAAGGGTTAATTAGTTTTGGTTCTAGATGGGTTGGGATTGTAGTAATGCTTCAAATATTACCATTGCAAGACAAGAGAAGTTAAGAAACTAGGATACTCCAATACTAACACATGAAGTTCCATTAAAATAACTATAAACCAAGCCCTAACTATGAATCTCAAGCATCCATGGTGGGATCATGATCCCCAACCTATAGGACTAGCCACGCATGATAAAAACTAAGTAAAACATTCAAAAGAATATCATAAATGAAGAATCCATATATTTATATAGCAACCAACACAAGAGAGATCAATAAATGCCAGTTAAAGCAACCAGAATAAGCAAGGATGAAGTAGGTGATCAAGTAATACAATAAATCCAACTGAATTAATGTATTAAATGCTTAACAAAAGAGAGAAAGCCATAAAAGTCTATGACCTGGGAGAGATAAGAGAGAGTTTTAAACTTAGAAACTTTCTAAAATAATATCTAGTCCTTTACAAAAGGAGAAAATAAAGGGATATACCCCAAAAATCTCGAAATGGAAAACTTGTAAGTACAATGAAATAGAGGCTAATCGATTCGATTTGAGACCCTAATTGATTCGCATATGATTTCATTTGCACTGGACCAAAATAAATCGATTCGGCCTGAGGCCTAATTCTATTGGGACCTTCTTGCAAAATGAGGAAGGGGCTGGTGCGGTTTGTTTAGGCCATCACTCCAAAGAATCTTTCGTAACTTCTTAGTTCTAGCTCGGATTCATGCACTGTCAGAGGCCTCATGGAGATTACTTGAAAACATTAAACTTGCATGAAGAGTTCGGTATTAAAACCCGAGTGATGAATTTACTAAAATGCCCCCGACATTGCGACTGTCAATGAAACCTTCTCGAGATTCAACCTAACTTCAAGTCTTGCATTCTCGACACCTATAAAAGATCAAATAAACCACGCACAATATATATATATGATGAAAATAGGGGTTATACAGTAAATTATCATTAGTTTTAGGGAAAACGTGCATGGGAATGCTAGAATGAGCAAATATACGGGGTTTTAAATGCAATCATCGTGACTAATTAGTTTGTCATAGTAGTTGCTTTCTCTCGCCACATTCCAATAAAGTTTCTAACTGATTCACTCGAGTTTTTCTTGAGTAGTTCCAAGTCTCGATGGGTAACTTCCAGCTCTTTGTTATACTTGTACTGAGTCATTAATTCTCGGGCTACATCTTCTCAACTACGGGTTCTAGATCTTTAAGGGATAGGAACCACCAGAGGTAACCTTCTTTGAGAGTTTGCTGGAACATCTGGTCCATTATCTCCTCCAACGCCTCGAGGAGAGTCATGGCACGATGGTAGCTGCGTAGGTGCATAATTGGAGGTTCATTGCCTCTTAACTTCTCAATGTTTGACATATTCAAATTTTTTTAGTAGTCGATCTTTAGGAAAGGGAGACATGTGGGTGTAGTGCATGTAGTTCCTTGAGATCTTAACCTGATAAAACCTTTTAGAAATTAATTTATGGTCCTCTTTGTCCTTATTCAATTATTCTTCCCCAGGATCAACTAGAAGTGGTAGATTACCCCCTGTCTAGGCAAGCTTTGATATCGACAGCTGATTTGGTGACAGTCCATTGGCGGTTGGGTCACATGGGGCATGCTAGTAATCTTTTGGAACCCGCACTGGTTCTGGAGCTGGAGGACCCGTAGCATGGGGAAAGATTATTTTGGGTTCGAGAGCCTTAGGACCCATAGCATGGGGAAAGAGGATTTTAGATTTCCTGAAGGTTGTTGATCTTAGGACTGAGCTGAGCAAGGGCTGCCACCAGATCTTGCTGGGAATTTGAGTTCTGGTTAATATTCTTCGTAAATAACCTTCGAATCAATTTTTCTAATTTTGGGTAAGAATCATAGGAATCAATGGAACTTTGGGGTGGCTTTATAAAAGATCTGAGCCAATAGGAGCTAGGCTAAGATTGGGGTATGTGATCACACTTGAGAGGAAAAAAATTCTTTTTGAGTTTATTTTGAGGGAAAGAGGAATATTTTTTAGTATATATGTTTTTCCTTTTTTTTAAAAAAGGGAGAAAATATTTTTAGTATTTTTGAAAATGGGAAAAAGTAAAATCCTCAGCATTGTTATTATTATCAGGTTCCACTTGTATTATGTTATACCTAGGGTGTAAGAAAAATGTCAGATAAGACCCGAGTCTAGGGTAAAGATAGGGTATGCGATACAAGAGGCGGTTTGACTTGTTTCCAAACTCACGGATAGGGTCCTGTTTTAAAAACGGGCAAAATAGAACAAAAATTTTGGGTGGTAAGGCGACCCAAAATTTCGATAGAGTTTCATGTTGGAATCGAAAGACTAGGTATGAGTGTTCTAGGGCACACATCTATATGAGGTTGATGCATTGGTGGGCTAGTGGAAACATTCCCCCATTTGGCATGAATTTCATGATATGCCTCTTTTATATAAGGGAAATCATTTATCAATACGTGCAAAAAAGACATTTGATATACCTGAGTGTACGTGAATTTCCTCACGATATAACTCGTGGAGACGGTACGTGTGAGAGCTAATTCGATATACTTGAGCGTACATGAACGAGATCCCTTTTATATACCTCCCATTGTGAGTTCAGCCAAGCGAGATGACGTGGGGAAACCTTTTGATATACTTCGAAGGTACTAGGCCAATAGAATGTGGGATCCATATCTCTTAGGTTAACTGTGCCCTGCAGGACCAGCACCCATCACTAAGTGACCCCCCAGTATGGGGCAATGCTTAAATGACGTAGTGTGTAAGAATCCATGATTCTTAATTAAACTTTATGGAGAGTTTTATATATTCTAAGTGAGAGAAATACTACTACTATGAGGGAGAACAAAGAATACACAAGTAGTATGATAAGACCAACTAGAGAATATGTACATAAAGCATAGATATTTAAAAGTGATGTATAAAATATGTTAGTGAGCGTGAAGCTATATACAAGTGAAAAGAATGTGAGAGTGTGTGCTAGTGTGACTAAGCATAAATAACTGCAATTGATGTGGATCATATTCAAGTGTGAGTGAGTGGAGTGAAACATGGTAACGATATACAAGTGAGTAAAGCGTGAAGCATGTGATAAGGAGATGGTATATACATGTGATGAGAAAAAACATAGTAGAGAGAGGAATACAAACATCAGATATGAACAAGGCATGTATACAACATGTAATTATGAGAGTAAAAGGAATATACAAGTGGAGGCATACGTACGCACGTAGAAAAATAGAGAGAACGGAGAGAAAAGGAAACAAAACATATGTGAAGTAGAGTTTACTCCTCTAAAAATGTAGTCCTCAGCAGAGTTGCCACTATGGACATCTGAGATGAATTCCTCCGGCGCGAGCTGGACCCGAAATGGAAGGGAGAGAAAATGGTGTAATCTCTCTCTTCACGTGTGTGGGGATTCAAGGATAGGAGTGATTTTTCCACCATTCACACGATCTTCGTGAGCTGGCCATCGTCAAAGGGAAAAAAAATATAGAAAATGGAGTCGCCAACCTATTTTGCTCAAAATAGGCAAAAGAGTCTAGTCTTCCAGAGAGAACGACATCAAAAGACAAACTGATGCATACGTAACTAAATGAGTCGAGGGCTCGGGGACTAAGTTACAAAATGGGAAGGTGTTAGGCACCCATTCCACCCTTTCGGTCTCTCATGAGCAATAATAATGTTCTCTTTTTTCCTCCAAGATGTGGCTCAAGTGTATAATTGAGAAAACGTGAGTGTGTGATAATTGATGAACTTCGTAAATATCTAATTTGGCACACTTATTTAATTAGAGTCTATTTTTTAATCAAACTAATTCAGCCCCTAAACATGCATCTAAATATGATAAATCATTCAAATCATGCATTAAAAAAAGATGACCGATATAGGAAAAAACCCCTTTCGGGTAATAACCTTTTATAACACTTTGAAGAATTCACAATACCTTTGAATTACATACAACCTGATAATCGCCCACAAGTGTGTAATGCACGGTGCCTTCAGCAAATCTTCAAAGATACGAGAGACAGTGAAATACCCTCCAGGCGTCGGTTCGTCGTCTTCGGCTCGTCCACACGCAGAAGGACTACGCTCGGTATCCACCGATCAAAATATGGATATGCCTTCTCCACCAAGGTTGAACAAAATCAAAGTTGTTCTTAAACACCAAACACAATTCACTAAAGCAAGATGGAAGTTTTGTGAATTGTAAACAAAAGAGGATTAAACCCTTAAAGGAAGAAGCCAAAAAGGATTCTTCTTTCACAGTATTTCTGTTCGTCAAAATGCTGTGACGTATTAATGAAAAAATTACCAAATAATGAGTATTTATAAAAAAATGCGCCGCCTCGAAAACAGAGCTCGTTCGAAAGAGAAGCGTATGTCGCTCGAACGAAGGACGCATGTCGTTCGAACGACATCGCGCGACTTCCAATCTCGTTCGAACGAGATGCTTATATCGCGCAAACAACCTGGGTGTCAAAATCGAGCTCCATTTCAAAACTTAGAAAAAATACTCATTCTCAATATTTGATGAAAAAGTCCGCTCCAACACTTAGAAATTATTTTGTAAAAATATCCCAAAAGCTCTAAGTGAAAAGTAAAGGTATTTAAAACATAACCTTACCAAAGTAAACTTCGCGGAGACTTGAATGATGAAGAACTTGAGTAATTCGGATCCGTCTTTGATGTAGATGTCTCTTGAATGCTCTTCGACGGTGTAGCGGTATATGATATAATAAATTGATAACGGACCTATGAAAATATGTCCTTACAATAATGTGTGTGATCTGAAAATAAGCGAGAAAGGAGTCATCCTAAGGAGTATACAAAAGAAAGGAAAATAATAAAAAAATATGATGTTAGTTCCCACCGAATAAGAATTCACTATGAAAAATTGAATGTGCATGTCCGGAAGGAAGATTAATATGTAGGCGTGTGAATGCGTGCAATAATACCAAATGTGAGATATAAACGAAGTAACACAATGACCAAAATAGGACTCGAATCACAATAATAACTTGGGATGCCTAAGTATCAATAACAGGCATTAAATTCCACGTGGTTAGACATATCATAAGGGTGGGTTTTTAACCCATAAACCTAAATTTAGGAATCCCTTTTAATTATTTTTGAACAAAAAGTGTTGAAGTGTAATTGTGTAGAAAAAATGAGGAAATCCTACTTTTAGAGTTTATAAGTAAACCTTTTTTTGTCTATTTGATTTTGTGAAAATATATTATGTACATACTAATAATAAAAAGGATATTAGTTAATGTGAGATAATGGATCAAAATTTAAAGATATCAAAAATGGAAACAAAGTAAGTAAACAACACTAAATAAATAAATTAGACAAAGAGTAAAGCTAGACTTCCTAGATGAATTTGCTACTGATTTTTGGAGGAGAGTAGGATGATTTTATAGTGGTGGAACGGTGGTGAAGTAGGGATGAGGTAAGTGGCCAAAGGTGGTATGAAAGTGAGGTAAGAAAGATGAAAGGAATGTTAGAAATTTGGATTTTGTGGAATGATGACGTATTAAGTTCGAGGAAATGTTTCTGATTGCTGAAAAAGGGTCCTTAGGAATGAGGTCATGACCTCCTTAAATAGTAAAAAAATTAGGTTTCATGGGGGATGTCGATCATAATAGGCCCTAGCCTGCCTATCGGCATACCCCTAGCTTGCTGGCGAAGGCAAGAGGTTTGGGGTGCCTATAGGCAGTCCGAAAAGGACATTTTCAAAAAAATGGACATAAAATGTGTAGACACCCCATTATGTTACCCCTTAAACTCTCCTTAGGTCCCTAGCACCTCCCTTCATCACTACAGACCCATGTCATACCTCGAGTACTGACCTAGAAGCCATCGGGCACTCCCTGGCTCTGTTTGACCAAAATTCAAAGTCTTCACCACGATTCAGACCAACAGTTTGTGCTTTGCAGCCGATTTTTCGAAAAGGCCTGAAACATACTGTAAAACAGGAGGTTCCAGACCCTGCCTATCGGCAAGTGCCGATAGGTAGGACCAGGGCTATGCCGATCGACAATGACCTGGGCCTATAAAAAGGAGGCCTTGCCCTCATTGTAAAGGGAGATGATATCAGAAGCATATCACTCTCAACAAATCCAGAAAACCTCTCTCGAAGTCAGCAGGATTTCCGCATCCAAATACCTTTTCAACCTTCACCTTTGATCATCCTTTTCATCAAACTTGGTGAATTAACCATTATCCATCATCATCCAAGTGCAAGGACTGCTCTTCAGCATTCAAGATCAAGCTCAAGATCTTCATGAAGGTCCAATTTTCTCAATTCTCTCCTTAAATTCTCATAAATTCACATTAACTTGTTTTATTACTTAGCACTTTTATTCTCTCATCTCACATATCCTAATATACTTTTTATTTAGTATTATTGCACATATCTTATTTTCATACAAATAAAAACCCAAAAAACAAGAAAAAGAGGGTTTTCTCATAAATTCCAAACGGGAATTCTCACACTTTTCTTTCACTTTTCTCACAACTAAAACACTTTTTCTACACACAAATAAAAGAAGTCCCCGGTTGGATTTACGGGATAAACCCCACCCCTCATTTTTCATGCGAACTATGTGGACTTTGATGCCTCTATAGGCTAAGTAGGCGTCTCGGGATAAAATTTGAGATTTGGGTCATATTTTTACTCTTTCTTTCATCTCCTATTCTCTCCAACTTCAATTCTCCTAGATTACATATATATACATATATTTGTTCTTAGTGGCGTATTATTCCACATGCGTTGTCATTCCATCGTAACGATTAACTTAAGGATAATCACGTAAATCCTATTTTCTAATATTTTTATACCTTCCTACGGATGACTCGCTTTACCTCTTCCATGGTACAAGTCGATAATCCCTACCTCCACTATATATACACATGCACACATATCGTAGGGAAAATAAAGGAAAATAGCAAAAACCCATGAGAGACCATAAGGGCGGAATGGGTGCCTAACACCTTCCCATATAAGATTGTCGGTTTCAACCCGAAACTCTCATGAAATTTCGGGTCGGCCTGCCGCTCGAATTTTCACGCATTTTTAAAATGGGGCCCTATCCGTGAGCCTAGTCACAATCCAGCCATAGCTTTGCATATATTACAAACCTAATTTTTCCAGGCCCGGGTCCCGTTCGGCATTTCATTTTGCATTTAGGAGAATTAATACAAGTGAAAACATAATAATTGTAATAATCATGTTGGAAAGGTAATTCAAATCTTGCAATATTCAAATGCAAGATTTGAAAATGCAAGATTTTCATTTTGCATTTAGGAGAATTACCTTTCCTCTTTTTATCAAAAAGCCAAAAATAAAGAAAAAAAATGTCAAAAATGTCAAAAATATTTTCATCCCTTTTTTCTCAAAATAAATCCCATTATTCCGCCTTCTTAGGTCGATCGCAAACCCTTGGCCTGGCTCCTTATTGGCTTCGGTCTTCAGTCTAATCACCCCGAAGTTCCGTCCGTTCCCCTATTACTTTTTCCGATTCCGATATCCATCCGCTTTCCATGGAGAACACAGATCAAGTCCCCATTGTGCAGCCGGATCTGATGGCAATCCTATCTCAGCTCGTGTCCAAGATTGATAACCTCCAAACTGAGGTCCAAGAAATGCAACAAAACTAGGTTCATGTTCCTCAAGATCCCGAGGCCCTATTTCCTCACGCTATGGGTCCAACCGAGCCTATATGGGTTCCTGAAGAGTATCAGCACTCTCCACATGCTCCTCCTGCTAATAGGCCATCGCTTGCCCAGCTTCTGATGCCGAATCATGCCCAGCATGGGGTTAACTTGCCTATGATCATTGATCTGAAGGAAGAAGAGTTGAACAAAGTCAAAGAGGACCTCAAGATGCTCACCAAGAAGTTTGACCAAGTCAGAATCTCAGGGAATTACATGGACTACACCCACATGTCTCCTTATCCTAAAGTGAGGTTACCCGAGAAGTTCAAGATGCCAAATATCAAGAAATTCGAAGGAAGTGGCTTGATAATTCACCGTTCCATGACTCTACTAGGGGATTTTGAAGAAGTGATGGCCCAAATGTTTGAGCAAACTTTGAAGGATAGCGCCCTCCGATGGTTTTTATCTCTCGAAGAGTCCAGAATTCGTAGTTAGGAGGATGTGGCTTGATAATTCATGTCGCAGAACAAATACAATGAGGATCTTGAGGTCACCCACTGTGATTTAGAGCTGCTCAAATAAAACTCTGGGGAATCAGTCAGTAACTTCATCCGATGGAGGGAAAAAGCAGCAACCATGACCAATCGGCCTTCTAAGGAAAAACAAGTCAGCATAGTAAAGAAGAACTTCTTACCCCATGTCCGAGCAATGATGGGAGGATAATACTATCCCCATTTTTGAGCTCTCAGAGAAGCAGGAGTAGAAATCGAGGAAGGTCTTGCTAAAACAGATGTCGAACCGAAAAAGGTGCCCGGGCAGTTCACCCCAAAGAAATATGATAAGCTTGCCAGTGCTGCAGTCTTAACCATCAATAATATCTCTCAACTAACCACCTCATAAGCACCAGAAATCTGCCCTATCCCAGTCCGAAAGGAATACATCGAGCTCCATGCTCCTCTATCCAAAGTCTATTAAGCCTTGCTAAGCCGAAACCTTATCCAACCCTTGGATCCTCGTCCATTGCCAAATCCACTCCCAAGAAACTTCAAGGCAGATGCCCATTATGCCTTTCACCAAACAGCTGGCCATACCAGTGACCAATTATTTCACCTCCGAAACATAATCCAAGGTCTAATTGACTGGGGTACCATCACCCCACCATCCAATCCTAAGCCAAACACTACTCACAACCCACTCCCAAATCATGCCAATGCCATCTTTCTAGAAGAGAACCCAGAATTTGATCCCTCATCTCAAATCACACCCATATACTCTCCTAAACCTCTCTAAATTTGCCCATATTTCCTCCTACACCCTGCTAGCCTCGTTGATCAGGCACTGTCACTCCTTACCAAAGCATGCATCGCTATCCGTACCCATTCCGAAAATGGAAGTATGGTATTATCAGAAGTCTTAAACCAAGTCCTAGAGTTTGGGCTGAAATTGCCCTCACAGATGATCATTGATTGCCAAAGGTTCAGTACGCTATTCTTAGAAGCAAAAAAATGGGCCCGAGAGTCAGATAGTTGGGTAGTACCGTCTGATAAAGTCAGCCTGGATGATGTTGTCCAGATTATGGTAGAATTATTCAGATAAACAAATAACATTTGCAGTATCACCGACTTATTCGATGCTTTGAAGCTACAAGGGTGATGGTCCCTTCACCCTTACACATCCCCACCGATTGGGAAGACCTGTATGAAGAATCCGTTGAAGTTGTGGAATGTATCTGTAGGAGGGTAGTGAGTATGGGGTCTATGAATAACTGGAAAGGGTGAGGCATGACCCACTCCAATGGATGCTTCATGCAAGGTCTTTAAGGTCTCCTAATGCAACTTCTGAAGAAAACTTCTCCTTCTGGTAATAATGGAACTCAAGCTTCAACTCATTCCCTGCAAGAAGGTGAACTTTAACAGCAAAAATAGTAATCTTCTCAAGGGAAACACCTGAGAGTGATGGCTATCAGTGGGGAATGAAGGAACAAGGCACTCAGCACTAAGAGAATGAGCAGGGAGAGAATACTAGAGAGGTTCTGGTGTGATTTTGACAGAGTGACTTTGCTATTGAGTTTTTTCTATCATTTCTATGACCTTGCCTAGGGGTCCTATTTATACTTAGGCACTAAGGCTGGGTTGGCACTTTTGGCGCCAAAACTTAAAGGGTTGGTGAGGGACAAAGTCTGTAGTGTACTATTTGTCCCTACCTGCAGGCAGGTCTGCCTGTCCCCTCTGGCAGATGCCCCCTGGCACCGACCAAAGTTCAAAAGAAAATATGTCTTCTAATGGAGACAAAATATCTGATTTGCTAAATATCTTTTGAAACGGTAACTTTGATACAAACTTTGTAAACTTGAGGGGGGGTCTCGAGGACCACCTCCTCTAAAATATTTTCAAGCTTAAGGGGGGTCTCGAGGACCCCCTTCTAAAATAATTTTTCTTGAGAGGGGTTTAGAGGACCCTCTCCTATAAAATCATTTTATAAACAGTTCTTTTCTTGTGAGCAGCCAGCCCTTTGGTTGCTCACTTCACTTTTGACTAAGTGTGAGGTGTGTGAGGACTGGGTGACCCTAGGGTCTCCTACTAGTATTCTCTCAATCCTATAGTGATAAGTGGTTGAGCCTGCTCAATATACCTTGTCCCTCAGCCGCCAAGACAAAACTCCCGGGAGGTCCCAACTAGCCTGCTTGCTCAACTAAGCAACCTGTACAAGAAAGTAAAGTTTTAATACTGTTGTTCTTTTAAAGACTTACATCTCATGATGAGGAGTTGCTCGTGGTAGCTACTCCCTCATCCTGGCCACTCTGGGTGGGTTCCTTCTCAATATGAGTTTCTTTCAAAACCCTTGTAATGGCACTTCTCAAATAACATTTCTGCAGTGACCCTTGCAGTGGCGCAGAGCCTTACAGTGGTGCTGACCCTCTCGAATGTCATTACTGCGGTGACCTTGCAGTGGCGCTGACCCTTGAAGTGATGCTGACCCCTGCAGGCGCTGACCCTTGCATTATCACTTCTCAATCTTGTATTTTTGTGGTAAGCCTTATGTGGCACCTCTCGAATGTCACTACTGCAGTGATCCCTGCAATGGCGCTGAGCCTTGCAGTGGCGCTGACCCTCTCGAATGTCATTGCTGCAGTGACCCTTGCAGTGGCACTGACCCCTGCAGTGGTGCTGACTCTTGCAATGGCACTTCTCAATCTTGGACTTCTGCGGTGACCCTCGCGGGCACCTCTCGAATGTTATTACTGTAGCGGCGCTGACCCTTGCAATGGCAATTCTCAATCTTGGACTTCTGCGGTGATCCTCGCGGGCACCTCTCGAATGTTATTGATGTAGCGGCGTTGACGCTTGCAGCGGCGCTGATGCTTGCAGTGGCGCTGGGGGTTCCTGCTGAATATGAGTTTCTGTCGGGACCCTGGGGTGGTTCCTTCTCAATTATGCGTTTCTGTCGGGACCCTGGGTGGGTTCCTTCTTAATACGAGTTTCTGTCGGGACCCTGGAGGGTTCCTGCTCAATATGAGTTTCTACCGGGACCCTGGGGTGGCTCCTCCTCAATATGAGTTTCTGTCGGTACCCTGGGGGGTTCCATCCCAATATGAGTTTTTGCCGAGACCCCGGGGGGTTCCTACTCAATATGAGTTTCTATCGGGACCTGGGTTTCTTCTCAGTATTTCTAATAAAATAATATTTTTACTTTTTTATAGGTAGACACCCTTCTACATTATCCCCTCGTGCAAATTTTTTTAGGTTGGGTAGACCAAAAAAGCTTTGTACGCCATAAAGTCGATTTTTATTTTTTTATTTTGGGGGACCCTAGCATTCCTTCATCATTCCCCCTTAGGGTCATTAAATGTCCTGTCACTTCATCCCAAGTTTTGTAGATGAGGCCACTTATTGTGGACCTCCTTATCTGGGTATCAACTTGGGCGGAGGGGTTACTCACGGTGAGCCCCTCGTTCTTGGCCTGCTTCTGTGGCCTTTTTTCTAGGGCGGAGGGGTTGCGCGCCGTGAGTCCCTCACCCTTGGCCCTCCATCTTGGGCGAAAGGGTTGCTCGCGGTGATCCCATCTCCCTTGGCCTTCTTCTGTGGCCTTCTATCTTGGGCGGAGGGGTTGCTCGCGGTGAGCCCCTCGCCCTTGGCCTTTTTCTGTGGCCTTCGATCTTGGGCGGAGGGGTTGCTCGCAGTGAGCCCCTCGCCCTTGGCCTTCTTCTGCGTCCTTCCATCTTGGGCAGAGGGGTTTCTCGCCGTGAGCCCCTCGCCCTTGGCCTTCTTCTGTGGCCTTCCATTTTGGGTGGAGTGGTTGTTCGCAGTGAGCCCCTCGCCCTTGGCCTTCTTCTGTGGACTTTCTCCTTGGGCGGAGGGGTTACTCGTAGTGGGCCCCTCGCCCTTGGCCTTTCATTTTGGGCGGAGGGGTTACTCGCGGTGAGTCCCTCTCCCTTGGCCTTCTTCTGTGGCCTTTCCTTTTTGGGCGGAGGGGTTACTCACGGTGGACCCCTCGCCCTTGGCCTTTTTCCGTGGCCTTTCATTTTGGGCGGAGGGGTTACTCGTGGTGAGCCCCTCTCCCTTGACCTTATTCTGTGGCCTTCTTTCTTGGGCGTAGGGGTTACTCGCGGTGAGCCCCTCGCCCTTGGCCTTCTTCTGGGGACTTTCATCTTGGGCGGAGGGGTTCCTCGCGGTGAGTCCCTCGCCCTTGGCTATTTTCTATCAAACTTGCAATCTTGGGCAGGTGGAGTCACTCTAAGTGGGTCCCCACCCTCCACGCTTATTTTATTATTTGTTCACTTGCTTGAGGACTTCTCAATATTAGCCCCCTCGTGGAGAAGTGTCTTGTAATTTCGAGAGACTTGTGCACGAAATTATCGTACCCTTTATTTATACTTGGCAGTTGGTCAAGACTATGAGTGCTCTAATGCCCTTGGAGCCTTAGGTAGTAAACAGTTGTACCTTATGTTTGTACTTGTCCTTTGCTCAAGACTGTGAGCGCTCCGACGCTCTTGGAGCCTTAGGTGCTAAACAGTCGCACCTTATATTTATACTTGGCACTTGCTCAAGACTGTGAGCGCTCCGGTGCCCTAGGAGCCTTAGGTGCTCATCTGGAGCACCTTACATTTATACTTGGCACTTGCTCAAGACTGTGAGCGCTTCGATGCCCTTGGAGCCACAGGTGCTCAACTGGCGCACCTTATATTTATATTTGGCACTTGCTCAAGACTGTGAGCGCTCCGATTCCCTTGGATCCTTAGGTGCTCAACTGGCGCACCTTATATTTATACTTGGCACTTGATCATAACTGTGAGCGCTCCGGTGCCCTTGGAGCCTTAGGTGCTAAACTGTCGCACATATACTTATACTTGGCAATTGCTCAATATTATAAGCACTCCGATGCCCTTGGAGCCTTAGGTACAAAGCTGTCGTACCTTATATTTATATGTATATTTGTCACTTGCTCAAGTTTATGAGTGCTCCGGTGCCCTTAGAGCCTAAGGTGCTCATCCAGAGCACCTTATGTTTATATTTGGCCCTTGCTCAAAACTGTGAGCGCTCCGGTGCCCTTAGAGTCTTAGGTACTAAACTTTCGTACCTTATATTTATACTTGGCAGTTGCTCAAGACTGTGAGCACTCCAGTGCCCTTGGAGCCTTAGATGCTAAACTGTCGCACCTTATATTTATACTTGATACTTGCTCGAGACTGTGAGCGCTCCGGTGCCCTTAGAACCTTAGGTTCTCAATTGGCGCACCTTATATTTATACTTGGCCTTTGCTCAAGACTGTGAGCACTCCAGTGCCCTTGGAGCCTTAGGTGCTAAATTTTCGCACCTTATATTTATACTTGACACTTTCTCGAGACTGTGAGCGCTCCGGTGCCCTTGGAGCCTTAGGTTCTCAATTGGCACACCTTATATTTATACTTGGCCTTTGCTCAAGACTGTGAGCACTCCAGTTCCCTTGGAGCCTTAGGTGCTAAACTGTCGCACCTTATATTTATACTTGACACTTTCTCGAGACTGTGAGCGCTCCGGTGCCCTTGGAGCCTTAGGTTCTCAATTGGCGCACCTTATATTTATACTTGGCCTTTGCTCAAGACTGTGAGCGCTTCAGCGCCCTTGGAGCTTTAGGTACTAAACTGTTGTACCTTATATGTATAATTGCACCTGCTCAATAATTTGAGTTTCTCTTTTTTATGTGAGAACCTCAAGATTGAACTTCCCGCTTCTAACTGTGGGGTATTTGCATACGAGATGAGCAAGTTAAAATTTTGAAGCTGACCCTCTAACTGTGGGGTACTTGCATATAACTGAGCAAGTTAAAATTTGGAAGCGGCCCCTCTAGCTGCGGGGTACTTCTTGCATATAACTAAGCAAGTTAAAAGAATTTTGAAGCTGCCCCTCTAACTGCGGATACTTGCATATAGCTGAGCAAGTTTAAAATTTTGAAGATGACCCTTTAACTGCGGGGTACTTGCATATAACTGAGCAAGTTAAAATTTGAACGCTACCCCTCTAACTGCGGGGTACTTGCATATAGCTAAGAAAGTTATATTTGTTAGCGCAACCCCGTGTGACTTTGGGGTATTTTGTTATGCATATTCATTTCTTGGGAAGTAACTAAGAAATGGGGTTAGCACTTCTCCTTCCCAAAAACTTTGCATAAAATTTCACATATATTATAAGTAAAGAAATAATTATTTCTTTATACTAAAAATTTCCCTTGGTCTGAAGGGTCCTTGTTCCAAACTTTTCTTAGGAACCTTTTTTGTCTTATAAAAATAACAAGTTTAGAGAGGGGGGTAGACCCGCTTCTCCCTATTTTTTAAAAACTGCTCAAGTAAAGTTTTCTTCAGAACAGAGGTTAGGACTTGTTCTCTAGGCTATAAATCTATATTGAATAATAAAAAAAAATGTAGTGATTTTTTTTATTATTATTATTACTAGGAGGATAACCTCTTGCTGGTCCTATTGGGTCTTAGGGACTTTACTCACTATACTTTTACTTTTGGATTGGATATCCCCCCAAGTATGATGAGGAAAGTTCCATATATCATCGGCCCTCTTCTAATCTAGTAGAGGTTCTGCCCTTCTTTTAAGAAAATGAAACTTGGCAAGAGTTAGGCATAGTACCTTCTTGGCTATAGTGGTGAGGATTTCCATTAACGACGGGTTGAATTTTGGGATGATTGCAGGTATTTTGTCGTCAAACATGTTGGAGGTTCCTCTTGACCTTTGTCCACCACAAGATGATTTAGGAGCACCGACTGGTATGGATTTTTTGTCGAGGGTCGTAACGGGTGAGGGTACTTCGCAGGAGGCTGCTGTTGGCGCCAATCTGGGTTCCTCAAAATTTGGAACTTCTTTATTTGTGGGTTCCTCGAAATCTAGGTTCCACCCAAGATCTGGGTTCCCAAACTTTATTTACAGTCTCCAATTTGTGTTCCACCCAAGATTCTAGGGGTTCCTCGTTAAGGTCATTGACTACAGAGGATTCCTTGCGACTGTGTATTGCCTATACGGGTTACTTGCCATAGCGCAATTTTGAAAGGGGTTCCTCTACGATTATGACTTACTCTATTCTCGCAACCATGAGGGGTTCCTCGAGCTCCGAGGGTTCCCTGCCACCGTCATCAATTCGGATGGGTTCCTCATCTAAAATGGCGTTGAGCCCTTATTTTCCAACGAGTTCCTTGCCAACAACATCTGTGTCAGATAATTTGGGACATGTTATGAGAGAGGGTTCCTCGACGACTCTGGGTTCCTGACATAATTTTTTATTGGCAGTTTCTTGTCCTCTGCTCCAGCTGAAAGGGGTTCCTCGCGCGTTGTTGTCCTAACATAAGGGGTCCCTCGTCCGGACCCTTCTTAGCTATGGGTTCTTTATTCTAAGTTTTGAACATAAGAGGCTCCTCATCTGGTGGGTTCCTCGCACAAGTTGTTATCTATGGATGGTTCCCCATTTGGACTTCTGTATTTCCTCAGGGTTCTTTGGGTGGGAATTTTGTAGCCTCGGGTCCCTCGCACTTGAGGGGTATCTCACTTGGCATTTTGACCACAAGGGGTTCCTCACTTTAAATCACGACCACAAGAGGTTCCTTGTGGCCATCATTAGTCAAGGGTTCCTCGTCGCTACCTGTCATTAGCGAGACACAACTCCGCCCCTCGCGCTCATGTGTGACTCTAGAAATGGCTTGCTCGTTGCAACTGTCGGCGGCGGCTTCTGTGTCAATAATTTGGGTTCTATCGTAGAAAAGGGTTACTCGCAGATCCCTTTGGGTCCCTCGTGCGCTATTTTTAGCGATATGATATTTGGGACGACCTTGGGTCTTGCGCCGTCGTCAAGGGTGCCTCATGAATTTTGTCCCTCCCAAAACGTTAAGGGTTCTTCACGAGAGGTTGAGGGTTCCTCGCAACTTCGTGACACTAGCACACATCCTTCTCCCACGCGCAATACTGGCAGGAGGTTCCTCGCGACCTTTAGTCAGCTCTCATGCGACTTCAAACACACTTTTGGGTTCCTCACCCTCAGTACCTATGAGCAAGATTTTAGGTTTTGTGCCCGGGACTTCGCGCATGATGGGTCCCTCGCCAGAGACTTTTGTAACCAAGGGTTCCTCACTGATGATGAGTACCTCCAAATTTCGTGATGTTGAGAAGTAATTCGTGATGTCGAGGAATCCAAAGGAGTTCCTCGTCGCTGCCTGAGATGAGGGAGGGGTCCTCGCACAGAGGCCCCTCAGCACAATATGATTTCATATGACATTCCATGTTGGGTTCCTCGACCATGATCTTGTCCGTCGCTTGAGATGGGGGTCCTCGTACAGAGGCCCCTTATCTAGGTTTGATTTCGTCAGAGGTTCCTCGTCAAACTCTTTTATGGCTGGAGTTCCATATTAGCGGTAAACTTGGGCATCAACTCGCCGATATTTGTTCTAACTAACGAAGGTTCCTCGCGACACAAAAAAAAAATCTTCCCATGTTGCCAAAGCCGTGGAGATTCTTGAGTAGTGTTCTTTATCGATTTCTGGGACCATCTCGTTCACAGTCGCTGTCAACGAAGGTAACTAGTCATTTGCAGGCTCCTCATGCGCCGACCCTCAACTGAGGGTTTCTATTGCCAGAGATCTCGGATCGCAGTTCTTTCAAGATGGGGTGTCTCGACTGTTGGAATTTTTTCTTGGAGAGAGGGGGTCTCGACATCTTCGGATTCTATAAAAATGGGTGTCTCGACTGTTGGAATTTTTTCTTGGAGGGAGGGCGGTCTCGACCCCTAGTTCTTTATTTCAAGAGGAGGGGGTCTCAACACCTTTGGATTCCACAGAAATGGGTGTCTCGCTGACCGTTGGCGCTATGGGGGGTGCGCTGCCAACCATGGGTTCCTCGCGACCCCCCTTTTTGGTGAGTTCCTCACGACATAATTCCGCATTCGAGGGTTCCTCGCTAACCAAGTATACACTTGACAGTTCCTCGTGTGTTGGCAGTTTGGTGCTTGGGGTAAGGACCCTTGAGGGTTCCTCGCCATTGGATAAGATGGGGTCCCTCGCCAATGTTCAATACTACCAAGGGTTCCTCATGCGTCGACTGCCCATCCGTGGGTGTCTCGACCTCATGGTTCATCGAGACTGCAACCATGACTTTTTTTTGTTGGCGACGAGGGACACCCAGGGTTCCTCGCCTATGAGTTCCTCGCTCCTCGACTTCCCATCTGGGGGTGTCTCAACGTTATGCTTCGTCGATACTGCTTCCACAACTTCTTTGTAGGTGACAAGGGCCACCCAGGGTTCCTCGCGAGTTAACATTTCTATAAGGGTTGCTGCTGCTACTTCATTTTTTATACGACAAGGGACACCCAGGGTTTCTCATCCATGGGTTCCTCGCGAGTTGGTGTTTCTAAGAGGGGATGCTGTAGTTGAGAGTTCCTTACTTGGAATTTCTACCACGATGGGTTCTTTTCTTGAGGGTTCCTCATCGCTATCATTGAGCGAGAGGAGTTCCTCGACCATACCAAATTCTTCGCCAAACATTTAGGGTTCCTGGGGTTAATGCCATTGAACTTGACGGTTGTCACAACTTGCTCCAGTGCCGTCCTCCGCGACTGAGCTACTTATACCGGAATCGCAGTCGAAACGGCTGCCCCTCCAGAGGGGGTTGTTGCTGGTGTTACACAATCTTGACCCAAACTTGCCAAGTCTCAAAAAACATACTCATAACCCTCTGCCACCGGAGCTGCTGCCGGTGAGCTGGTTTTCCCGCCTGGAGAAGCAGGTACGTTTGCTCCGATCACGACCACATCCACCTGAGTGGCCTGGTCTCTTTGCGCTCCATTTCCAGATTGAATGTCTTCAAACACTAGCTGCATAGAAACATTAAAACCTTCTTTGTCCATGGAAGTGAGGATACCTCCCCAGTGGAGTTGCCAAATGTAGGAGGGTAGTGAGACTGGGGTCTATGAATAACTGGAAAGGGTGAGGCGTGACCCACTCCAATGGACGCTGCCTGCAAGGTCTTTAAGGTCTCCTGGTGCAACTTCTGAAGAAAACTTCTCCTTCTGGTAACAATGGAACTCAAGCTTCAACTCACTCCCTGCAAGAAGGTGAACTTTAACGCAAAAATAGTAATCTTCTCAAGGGAAACACATGAGAGTGATGGCTGTCAGTGGGGAATGAAGGAACAAGGCACTCAGCACTAAGAGAATGAGCAGGGAGAGAATACTAGAGAGGTTCTGGTGTGATTTTGACAGAGTGACTTTGCTATTGAGTTTTTTCTATCATTTCTATGACCTTGCCCAGGGGTCCTATTTATACTTGGGCACTAAGGCTGGGTTGGCACTTTTGGCGCCAAAACTTAGAGGGTTGGTGAGGGACAAAGTCTGCAGTGTACTATTTATCCCTACCTACAGGCAGGTCTGCCTGTCCCCTCTTGAAGATGCCCCCTAGCGCCGACCAAAGTTCAAAAGCAAATATATCTTCTAATGGAGACAAAATATCTGATTTGCTAAATATCTTTTGAAACGGTAACTTTGATACAACCTTTGTAAACTTGAGGGGGGGTCTCGAGGACCACCTCCTCTAAAATATTTTCAAGCTTGAAGGGGGTCTCGAGGACCCCCTTCTAAAATCATTTTTCTTGAGAGGGCTTTAGAGGACCCTCTCCTCTAAAATCATTTTATAAACAGCTCTTTTCTTGTGAGAAGACAGCCCTTTGGTTACTCACTTCACTTGTGAGTAAGTGTGAGGTGTGTGAGGACTGGGTGACCCTAGGGTCTCCTACTAGTATTATCTCAATCCTATAGTGATAAGTGGTTGAGCTTACTCAACATACCTTGTCCCTCAGCCGCCAAGACAAAACTCCCGGGAGGTCCCAACTAGCCTACTTGAGCCCTGCTTGCTCAACTAGGCAACCTGTACAAGAAAGTAAAGTGTTAATACTGTTGTTCATTTAAAGACTGACGTCTCATGATGAGGAGTTGCTCGTGGTAGCTACTCCCTCATCCTGGCCACTCTGGGTGGGTTCCTTCTCAATATGAGTTTCTTCTGAAACCCTTGTAATGGCACTTCTCAAATAACATTTCTGCAGTGACCCTTGCAGTGGCGCTGAGCCTTGCAGTGGTGCTGACCCTCTCGAATGTCATTACTGCGATGACCTTGCAGTGGCGCTGACCCTTGCATTAGCACTTCTCAATCTTGTATTTCTGTGGTAAGACTTACGAGGCACCTCTCGAATGTCATTACTGCAGTGATCCCTGCAATGGCGCTGAGCCTTGCAGTGGCACTAACCCTCTCGAATGTCATTGTTGCAGTGACCTTTGCAGTGGCGCTGACTCTTGCAATGGCACTTCTCAATCTTGGACTTCTGCGGTGACCCTCGCGGGCAGCGGCGCTGACGTTTGCAGCGGCGCTGACGCTTTCAGCGACGCTGACCCTTGCAATGGCGCTTCTTAATCTTGGACTTCTGCGGTGACCCTCGCGGGCACCTCTCGAATGTTATTGCTATAGAAGCGTTGACGCTTGCAGCGGCGCTGACCCTTGCAGCGGCGCTAACACTTGCAGTGGCGCTGGGGGTTCCTGCTGAATATGATTTTCTATCGGGACCCTGGGGTGGTTCCTTCTTAATTATGCGTTTATGTCGGGACCCTGGGTGGGTTCCTTCTTAATACGAGTTTCTGTCGGGACCCTGGGGGGTTCCTACTCAATATGAGTTTCTACCGGGACCTTGGGGTGGCTCCTCCTCAATATGAGTTTCTGTCAGGACCCTGGGGGGTTCCTACCCAATATGAGTTTCTACCGGGACCCCAGGAGGGTTCCTGCTCTATATGAGTTTCTGCCGGGACCCTGGGTTTCTTCTCAGTATTTCTAATAAAATAATATTTTTACTTTTTTATAGGTAGACACCCTTCTACAGTATCGACTTTACGAGGAAAGACAGAATTGTTACCACCAGATGGGGGGAAGAATTCGAAGATTCGAATGAAGAGAAAGCTTCAGAGAAAACTGGCCCGGTAGACGACATATGTGGGATGATATCATTTGAAGAACTTCTTGGAGAAATAAACAAGGTAGCAAAACAACCCAAGGTTGTCAAGGAAATAGGATTCATGTTCTTCCCTTCTTCAGTAAATCACATGACCAGATCAGGAAGGCATTAGCAGATTCCAAGCTCATTACCAGCAAATGACAAGGGGAAGGGCATGGAAAACCTTCCTATGCCAGAGATGACCCTCGAGGAGAGCAAGATCCTCGACCAACTAAAGAAAACTCAAGCTAACATCACTCTATGGGGGCTTTTCATGTCTTCTCAGCTGCACAGAAATGCTTTGATCCAGTTGCTCACTGGACCCACAGTTCCTCTTTCTACCACACCAGAAGAAGCGGTAAACTTGGTCGGATCCTTGACCTCTACCCGAATGCTATCCTTTTCCAAAGAAGAAATCCCCAATATTGGGCCAAACCACAATCATGCACTCAACATCTCCATCTAAGTTATGGGGAAGGTTGTACCACTCTCTCTTGTTGATAATGGATTCACCTGGAATGTCTGCCCACTAAGAACATTCAGATGTTTAGGACTGAAAGAAAGCGACCTCACTCTAACCTCTGCTAATGTGTGTGACTACGATAATACCCATCGGGAGGTGATGGGATCCATAAAGCTTGTCGTCGAATTCCAAGTTATTGACATCCCAGCTTTTTTCAATCTGTTGCTCAGATGACCTTGTCTCCATGGTATCAATGGTTTTTTTTCCTCACTCCATCAGAAATTAAAATTCTTCGCTGACAAACGAGTCATCACCATTTTGGGCGACGAAGACAATGCCAAGGGTGCAAGTACCAGCAGTCCAATTCTTGAGATATAGCACGGGTTAAATGATATGCTCCTATCAGGATTCTGAGTTGAACCACTCCTACTCCCGGCAGGGGACAACTTCAAAGAAAGGGTTTGTCCAGAATACGACCCTCATGGCAATGTCAATGTGATTCAGATGTTCAGAAACATGCACTTTATGCCCGGACTGGGGCTAGTACAAAGACATCAAGGGATACTTGAGCCAATTGAACTGAAGAAAGATTTCCCTCCTTGTGGTTTGGGGTATCAACCATCAGAACAAGAGCTCAGAATGATCCGCCAGTCTCGACCAAAGAGAGGACTAGACTGCATCTAGACTATCCTAGGTGACTCCTTGAATGGATGATTCATCAAAGAGGGTGAAGATTTCTCCTTTTGTGGCTTTTCAGAACTATGGTATGACCATACAGATAAGAAGATGAATCCTGGAATGGAGATATTTTTTCAAGACAGCTACCCATGGGCCGAAAGTTCCCAACACCATGTACAACCGCTCATCAAAGATATCGAAGAGACTAAGGAAAGTGACTTCAAAGATTCCTTCAACTTATAGACACTAGGCTAACACTCTGCATGGTTCACTCAGGGACTACATCACCGAATCCGTCCCAACTGATTAAAGCTTCTGATACACCTCTCCTCAACTGGCATACTGCGCCAGTTCTACCTGCTAAAACCTCCCCTAATCCTAATGTCTACCCCATTTCTTCTTCTGTTGTCTATCCATGTTCAAATGTAATCGAGTCCTCCTTTGATGAGGTTCTTAATGCTGTTTTTCCTATCAATGAAATAAACGAAGATTTTGAGTATCTTGTTGTGCCTTGCATTAACTGTTTAGATTCTAATCAGAATTTTGATGATGATGATTTTGCAAATGAAAAATTCTTAACTGATCTAAATAAGGTTAATAATAAACAACATAACTGCGTTCAAGATAATGAAAAAGAGACTGTTGTTAATAACCTCGGTTCTAGTAGCCAACTACGCGAGATTAGGATAGGGGATACCCTCGACGAGCATGAGCGTGCATAACTCGAAGAATTTCTAAAGGAATTCGTGGATGTATTCTCATGGTCCTATGATGATATGCTCAGCATTGATCATGAAATAGCTCAGCATGAGATTCCCACACTCCTAGATTGCAAGTCGGTTAAATAGAAGTTGAGAAAGCTTCGCATCGAATGGTCGCCCAAGGTCAAAGAAGAGGTGGTCAAATAGTTGAACGTAGGTTTCATTCGTTTGATCGAGTATCCCACATGGCTAGCCAACATAGGGCCCGTGAAACTTGAACAAAGCCTCTCCAAAGGATGATTATCTGTTACCCAATATCGACATGATCGTAGACAATACAGCCAGTCATTCATCGACAGATACAACCAAATCAAAATACACCCAGACCACCAAGAAAAGACCGCATTCATCACCCCATGAGGAACCTTTTGTTACACTATTATGCCATTTGGTCTCAAGAACGCTGGGACTACCTACCAGAGGGCTGCCACAACCATACTGCACGATCTGATTCATAAAGAGGTTGAGGTCTATGTGGATGTTATGATTATCAAATCCAAGACTAGAGAAGGTCATGTTCTCGCTCTCCAAAAGTTCTTCGAACGACTAAAATGATATCAGATGAGACTCAATCCGCAGAAATGCGTCTTCGACATTACAAAGGGAAAACTCTTGGGATTCATGGTCAGTGAGAAAGGGATAGAAGAAGATCCTGCCAAGCTGAAAGCCATACTTGAAATGCCACCTACCTTAACAGAGAAAGAAGTTCGAGGTTTCCTTGGGAAATTATAATACATCATCTGGTTCATCAGCCAGCTAACCTCCATCTGCGAACCTATCTTCAAACTCCTCCGAAAGGATTCAACTAAGGTTTGGAATGAGGCCTGCCAAGAAGCTTTTGACCGAATTAAATAATATCTGACCCAACCCCCGGTACTCATGCCACCACAGCCTAATCTCCCTTTGCTCCTATACCTAACCATAACCGACACTACAGCTGGGGATTTGCTAGCCCAATACCTTGAAGATTCCCGCAAAGAAAGAACCATATATTATGCCAGTCACAAATTGGTCGGATACGAGGTCAACTACACTACTTTGGAAAAGGCATGTGTCGTGCTTGTCTGGGTCACCCAAAAGCTGCGGCATTACATGCTCGCCTTCCCCATCAAACGTGTATCCCGAATGGACCCCATCAAATACCTGCTTGAGAAACCCGCCTTGTCTAGCGGAATGGCTCGATGGTTGATGCTCCTAGCCGAGTTCAATATCGTGTACGTCACATAAAAATCTATGAAAGGAAGAACCATCTCTCACTACCTCGCTGATTACCCCATGGATGAGGACGATGTCTGAATCTCTGAATCCCAGGATGAAAACATCCTCTGCACTACCCGGGACAATCTCCGATGGCAAATGTTCTTTGACGGTGCTGCCAATAAAAAGGGATATGGCATTGGGATACGTATGATCGCCCCAGATGACTCCCACACTCCCATCTCCATCAAATTGGATTTCCCTTACAAGAACAACATGGTTGAATATGAGGCATGCACGGTAGGCCTCAAGGTTGCTCTCGAGAAAGATATTCAATGCCTAGACGTCTACGGGGATTCTTCCCTCATCATCGGTCAAGTGCTCAGAAAATGGAGAGTTAAGCACGAGAAGCTCCAGCCCTTCCATGACCACTTAGAAGAGATAGCCTCCCAATTCCAAGACATCACTTTCCATTACCTACCTCGAGCAAGGAATAACCTAGCCGATGCCCTTGCTACCTTGGCCTCCATGGTCGACATGCCCGAAGGAATAACAATGACCCCCTTCCTTGTTCAAAAGCAAGACAAACCAACCCACTGGTACCACATTAAGCTCGTCGCCACAGAAGATCCCGAGATAGCCAATTGTTGGTACTATGATACTTGGCACCTCCTCAAGCATGGTAGGTATCCCGAGGGTTCTAACAAGAAAGATCGAGCAACCTTTCGAAGATTGGCTGCCCATTACATCATCTGTTACAAAGCACAGCTCAAAAGGAACTTTGATGGAACCCATCTACACTGCATCACATGGGCTAACATTGAAAAGATAATGCAGAAGATCTGCAGCGGGGAATGCGAACCCCACATGAACGATCACATGCTTGCCAAGAAGATCATCCGACAAGGCTACTACTGGACCACCATGACCCAGGATTGCACTGCCTATGTCTGGAGATGCCTCAAATGCCAACAGTTCTCCAACCTTCAGCATCTGCCTCCGTGCAAATTATACAACATGACTTCTCCCTCACCATTCTCCACCTGGGGCATCGACATTATAGGGAAGGTTACACTGAAGGCTACCAACGGGCATGAGTTCATCCTAGTTGCCATTGATTACTTCACCAAATGGGTCAAAGTTGAGTCATACGCAGTGCTGAACGCCAAGAAAGTGGCCAAATTCATCAAGAATAACATCATCTACCGATATGGGGTCCCGCACGAGCTAGTGTCAAATAACGGGTTACATTTCGAGGCATAAGTTACAGAAGTGGTCAACGAGTATGGTACTTAGAGACATAAATATTCTCCCTACCGACCTCAGACCAATGGTGCAGTTGAAGTCGCCAATAAGAACCTCAAAGCCATCATCAGCAAAATGATCAAAAGCTATCAAGATTGGGCCGACCGGATCTCGTACGCCCTCTGGGGCTATCGAACCTCAATTCGAACCTCTATTGGGGCTACCCCTTACTCTCTAGTCTACGACATGGAAGCAGTCCTACTCGTGGAGCTGGAAATACCCCCGCTACACGTCATGCTTGAAAGCAAGGTCAGTGAAAAAGACTAGTGCCAAAGCAATCTTGACGAGCTGACCCTCCTAGACGAAAGGAGATTAAAAGAACTATACCACATACAAGGGTACCATCGCCGAATAGCGCGATCATTCAATAAGAGAGTCAAGGACCACGGTGTCCGAGAAGGGGATCTAGGCCTCAAAGAAATCATAAAACCCATCTGGGACCCCAGAGGGAAATTCAAGTCCAATTGGAGCGGCCCCTACATTATTAAGAAGATCTTGTCTGGCGATGCTGCCATGCCCACCGATTTAGATGGGGAAGAGATGGCTCGTCCAGTCAACCTGGACCATCTCAAGAAGTTCTACCCCTTGTCCGAAATCTCAACGCGCTACGACTCTTCTCATCTCCCTTCTATTCTAAAAAAAATCTCTTCATTTCCCTCTACCCAGAACTACATGGGCCTGATCCTCTGCAAAAAACAATTTTCAAACAAATTAAAACTTTTCAAAAACCCTAGAGGTAAGTAGGCAGCTCATACACCTTACATGAGCACGACCCTTTCTTTTTCACAAAATACTATTATTTTCTTATCTCTGAGAATGACAGTTCATTCTAACATACACTTGAATAAAAGGATTATGTATGCCTTAGCGATCGGTATAGATAATTCAAAAAATACAAAACTCATCAAAAGGCACAGCTGGATTATCAAAAAATTGTTCATCTCATTAATAAGAAATTGCAGTGCAATTACATAAAGGAACGGATAACTCCCTTCCCCCCATACCTTCCTAAAAAAAAGCTAAAATAAAACCCCCACAGTTGTTCCCCATGACAAAATAAACTCTCCAAGAGTCCTAGCAGCAGCTACCAGAGGATCCCGCCCTGTCATCATCATCTGCATCCTGGGGTCCCCAAGCTTCCCCCGCCTAAACAGAGTGTCACAAATGCTCCATATACCAATAACCTCGAACCAGCTTAGAAAAAACTACCACACCTCCTTCTATGGTTTTAAACAAAACAAACCACAGTTTTCCAGTCTCCACTGCCAACATCTTGCTGACTACTCTCCTCCACAACCACTTTATATAATCCCTAGGGATATGCCAAACTCTCCCAACAGACTGAGAAGGACGGGTCGACGGACGCCGATTCTCCCACATAGAGCCAAGCCTCATGCACAGACACTCATTCAAATCTTCTATCGAAAAAAAGTCTAGTGTCCGAGGTGGAACCACCTGCTCCCAACCAAATTAACGCAGAAGCCGGCAAGGGAAATAGAAAGAGGTCTGCCTGAGACCAACCAGACGGACATACGGGTATTCTCCCAGCTCCAGAATAGGCAGCAACTGTCCTCACCAAGGCACTCACCAGCACAAATTTAGAGCCCCGTTCTCCACAAGCCAATTCTCCCAGCTCTCAATATCCAAGCCAGCACTGATGAAGTAGTGCGAAAACAAGTTGGGTATAGCCGACAAAGGATATTCTGGAGGAGTCACCAGGAGGAGTCTTTCAGACAACCACATGAACAGCATCACGGGGATACCCCTCAGGAAGGCATAACGACCTCCTCGCCAGGTATCAAGTCCATTCAAAGTCTCCATCAGTATCACCAACGCAGGATTGCGACGGTATGACATCCAGTGGTAATGGCTGCAAGTTGTGGGTCCACTAGAATCTCCCTAATCATTAGCAGTAATTTTGATACTAAGCGCAGAACAACGGCTCTGGCGTATCCAGCATCGCCAGTCTCCTGCAAATGCACGGATTGTAACACCGCTGAAAGGGAGATCGTTCCTCTAGTAACCAATGGTCTGGCAGCCGAAGGCGAAATGCGAAGAAGCCCAGCCAGCAAATCCTTGGGAGAACAAGAAAATTTGGGTAAAGCCGCGGCAACATTGGGATTTATCCCCAGCATGGCAAAAAATTCTCATAGGTAGGACAAACTTCATCCTTCCCAAAGCGGAATACATGATCTTTGGGGTACCAAAATTGTACCGCCGCCATCAGCAGGTTCCTCTCAATGGGTCGATTGCGCCACAAAGAGTCTCGACGCATGTTGAAATCATCGTAGTCAACATTATAAGAGCACATTGCTTCCAAGGCTTCGAGGTAGTTAGTAAACTCAATGCTACCAGTGAGAGCCATCTTGCAAGACTAAGAAATAGTAGGCGAGTAAGTAATAATGTGAAGGTGTGATGGAAACACTCCACCCTTACCCCTATTTATACTTGAGAACCCTCACAAAAGACATGACCCCTGCAGAAATTGGAGGGAATCCTACCCCACAAAGTACAAAAGGCTGAAGAGGGCACTAATCAAAGCTTTGAATTGATGGGACTGGACTTGACTGCCGATAGGCAGGGCAAGGGGCTTGCCAATCGGCTACCCCCTATTTTTGGAAATTTTCATTTTTCCTCTTTTGCCAAAATTAGAAGCTAAATAAAAATAAATTGATATTCTCAACAGAATCTCAAAAATACTCTTCCACCCCTATATAATTTCTCATTTTTAAAACCTTCCTTCAAAATCCCAAATAAATCTCTTTTTACGATCTCAGCAGCAAAGTAAAAAGTGCATGTGCATGCATTCACTCATCCATCATTAACAAAGATAATAAAAAACTCCATTGCATTGCATAAATATTTGTTCTCTGTGTTACATCAATATTGCAGGAAATAAAATAAAAGCAAAAAACAACGGGACTCAGCCCGAACCCACATTCTATCTCTCTCTCACCTACCCTTCACCCCACTCTCTAAGAGCTTCCACCCCTGCGACGCGCTCTCTTTCCCCTATGGCGAGATGACGCACCATCACTACTCAAGCTAGGGTCCTCCCCGGACGAAGCATACGGCACTAAGCAACAAGGAATCGGGACCGCATCCCGAATATGGGCAGTCGCCGAAGATATCCAGTCTCTGATATCCCTCAGCCAAGTAGTCGACACCCGGACTTGCTACAAGTAAAAGGAAAAATCAGTATCAAAGTAGAAAGGATCAAAACAAAAAAGAAAGAAAGAAAGAAAAGAAAAGAAAGGTATACCGCAGGACGAAGAACCTCCTCTGTCCAACCCAACTCCTCCGGATCCATCGCGTGAGGAAGGTGTAACATAGGCACCATCCCCCCATCATCCCGCTCAATGTTGTATGAAGGGGTATGCAATCGCACAAAGGGGACCTCTGAAGTCGCCGCTGCCACAGACGTCGATGGACCACCGCCACTGTGGGAAGACCCCACCATCCAACTCGAACTCGCAGGAGGGAAAGTCAAGGCATCATATATGTTGGGCACCATCAACCAGCTCGTCACAAAGGTCATATAGTTATACGACGCAGCCGTATTAATGTATAATAGGTAGGACTCACCGATCATCATCGCGATCCTTGCATCATTCGGCAGCAGCCGCTCCCGCCTCATAGACGTAGGAGGTTGCACGACTGGCACCATCACCTCCTCCTCGGCAATCTACCAAACCACCCACTCCTCGAGATACCAATAATAGCCAAACTCATGTGCCAGCAAATGCCTCATCTGCGCATTCACCCCGGTCGCCCCCGTATCCTGAATGGCTGTCCCCCAAGGGTAAAAAGTCACCTAAAAATCCCCAGCAAGCATAAGTCAATACAGAATCAGAATGTGAAAAAATCAAGACTGAAAAGAAAGAGTCTTACCCTACCACCGGTCAGGCCGTTCAAGACCTGACGCACCGCCTCTAGAGAGAGAGATCCCTTCGACTGTCGATTGGCCTTGCGCCATCGATACAATCGGTAAAAGTTCCCAACGGTCTCGTCCTTCAAGGCAATCAATGAGGTATTACACCCAATCACCTCATAGAACCACGTTTGCCAAAGATAATAATTCACAATCAAAAAGAGACGCATAAGGAAAATGCAAATGCATGAAAAGAAAATGCGCAAATTAAAGAATACCTCAAGGAGATACGTGGCTCCAATAAAAGTTTATCGGCAGCACCGGCTGAATGCGTCCAAAGAAAAATAGAGGGTCGCCAAATTCACGCTCCCCCAATCATAGATAGGGATGTTCGAAAACATCCTCAAATACGGCAAGAACCACAAATGGACGATGTCGATGCTCGATGCCACCATGAAACCTCCCAGCACCAATAATATGAACAACCGGGCCATCTACCTCACCTACAGCCCGTCCTCCACATCAATCACCCTGCTCAACAAAATATCCTTCAGTAAGGACAGTCGGATGGAATCCCCAGACACTATCCTCCCTACATCATCGAGCGCCGCCCTCACCGCCTCCAGCCTCACCCGCAGAGAGCGATCCACCTCTATCTACTCCCCATCGCAATCCAACCCCAGCAGCTGCTGCACATTTATGGGAGTCACGATCATCTCCCCAAAGCCAAAATGGAAAGTGTGGGTAGTATCCCACCACCTCTCCCCCAAAGCGCACAGGACCGCTGTCGAACGAGGCGTCTCATCTAGCACAGATGCCAACCTCCCAAAACCTGCTGAGGATACCATCCAACGCACCCCAGGTGGAAGATGCCAAGGGTCATGCAGATCGGCATTGACCCCACACCCATCGATCGGTACTGACCCCTTACATTCCCGAGGCAGTTCAAAAGTCTGTGCCACTTCCGAATGGCACCCTCTGTATCATGCCGATCGGCACCCCCCTTAAAATTTCATACAAAAATTCCCAGAAAATACCAGAAAGCCCTGAAAAATTCTCAGAAAAATCCTAAAAATTCCAAGAAGGATTTAGAACATTTTCACCTAGAAAATTTTGCACTCCCTTAAGAGAAACCCCTATTTCCCCAGCGGAACTCCCAAAAACCAAGTAAAACTCCTCCCGACAACGTCCTCGAAGGATCTCTAAAGATCACCCCCTGTACCCCAAAGGTCCCAATTTTCCCCAAGCAATACATCCAAACCCTGGGCCACCTAATCACCTTCCCAACGGAATTTTTGCAAAAGATTTCCCCTAGCAATCGGCTCCCCAGCCCAAAACAAAACCATAAGATAAATCTCCCCAGCAGGGTTTCCTAAGAACATCTCTACTTAAGCCCACAGAATTGGCTTCCACCCGCAGAATTGGTCATCTCACCTTAAGCCTGCAGAATTAGCTTCGACCCGCAGAATTGGTCATCACCCTTAAGCCCGTAGAATTGGCTTCGTCCCGTAGAATTGGTCATCTCATCTTCAAGCCCTTAGAATTGGCTTCGACCCGCAGAATCGGTCACCCTCATCTTCAAGCCCTCAAAATTGGCTTCGACCAGCAGAATCGGTCACCCTCATTTTGAAGCCCGCAGAATTGGCTTCGACTCACACAATTGGTCATCTCTACTTAAGCCCGCAGAATTGGCTTCAACCCACAGAATTGGTCATCTTTACTTAATCCCCTAGAATTGGCTTTGACCCGCAGAATTGGTCATCTCACCTTAAGCCCACAGAATTGGCTTCGACCCATAGAATTGGTAATCTCACCTTAAGCCCGCAAAATTGTTTTCAACCCACAGAATCGATCATCTCTACTTAAGCCCGTGGAATTGGCTTCGACCCGCAGAATTTGTCATCTCACCTTAAGCCCGTAGAATTGGCTTCGACCCGTAGAATTGGTCATCGCCCTTAAGCCCGTAGAATTGGCTTCGACCCGCAGAATTGGTTATCTCACCTATAAGCCCGCAGAATTGGTTGTCACCCTTAAGCCCGCAGAATTGGTCATCTCTACTTAAGCCCGCAGAATTAGCTTCGACCCACGGAAATGGTCATCTCTACTTAAGCCCGCAGAATTGGCTTCGACCCAATCGATCACCATCACCCTTAAGACCTCAGAATTAGCTTCGACCCGCAGAATTGTTCACCCTCATCTTTAAGCACTCAAAATTGGTTTCGACCCACACAATCGGTCACCCTCATCTTCAAGCCCTCAGAATTGGCTTCGACCCACAGAATCGGTCACCCTTATCTTCAAGCCCTTAGAATTGCCTTCGACCCGCAAAATCGGTCATCCCCAGCACCTCTTCAGGAATTGGCATAAACCTTTCCTCCAAACCATCCCTTAGGTCCTCAAAATCGACATCGACCCCCTGAATTGGTCATCCTCGCTCCATCAGGTCCTCAGAACCGACCTCGACCCTCTGAATTGGTCATCCTCCCTCAAAAGCATCATGCGGTGTCTATTCGACGGCTATCATTTGTTCCAAACTCACCCATTAAGGGGCTCTATTGACACCCCATTCTGTTACCCCTTAAACTCTCCTTAGGTCCCTAGCACCTCCCTTCATCACTACAAACCCAGGTCATACCCCGAGTACTGACCTAGAAGCCATCGGGCACTCTCATGCTCCGTTTAACCAAAACATAAAGTCTTCAGCTCGACCGAGACTGAATGAATCTTCAAAGGAAACTGAAACCCCTTTCCAACGGTCCGCTCTGTGCACAATTCTGACTTACGGTACGGAAGAAGGATCCATTTTACTTCGAAAGGTCGCCGAATGCTTTCAGGGCCCGATTGACCAAATTCAACTCCCCGAACCAGATCAAACTCTTTGGAATGTCGAATTACATCTCCTAACATTTCCAACGGTGTGCCCCGTGCGCGATTCGGACTTACCATGCGAACGAACGATCCATTTGTGTCCGATGATTCCCCGTCTAATTGACCGACGAATTATTTTGAGCCATATTTTACCCAAAGGCAACTCTCGAACCAGAGAGCGGTACAAAGGACTTTTGAAGGTCTCTGAATTACCTTTCCAACGGTCTACCCCGTGCGTAATTCGAACCAACAGTTTGCGCTCTGCGGCCAATTTTCCGAAAAGGCCTAAAAAATACTTTCAAATGGTAGGTTCCAGACCCTACCTATCGGCAAGTGCCGATAGGCAGGACCAGGGCTATGCCGATCGACAATGACCTGGGACTATAAAAAGGAGGCCTTGCCCTCATTGCAAAGGGAGCCCAGATCAGAAGCATATCACTCTCAGCAAATCCAGAAAACCTCTCTCGAAGTCAGCGTGATTTCCACATCCAAATCCCTTTTCAACCCTCACCTTTCATCATCCATTTCATCAAACTTGGTGAATTAACCATTCTCCATCATCAGCCAAGTGCAAGGGCTGCTCTCCAACATTTAAGATCAAGCTCAAGATCTTCAAGAAGGTCCAATTTTCTCAATTCTCTCATTAAATTCTCATACATTCGCATTAACTTGTTTTATTACTTAACACTTTTATTCTCTCGTCTCACATATCCTAATATGCTTTTTATTTAGTATTATTTCACATCTCTTATTTTCATACAAATAAAAACCCAAAAAATAAGAAACAAGAAGGTTTGCTCATAAATTCCAAACGGGAATTCTCACACTTTTCTCACAACTAAAACACTTTTTCTACACACACACACAAATAAGAGAAGTCCCGAGTTGGATTTATGGGATAAACCCCACCCCTCATTTTGCATGAGAACTACGTGGACTTTGATGCCTCTATAGGCTACGTAGGCATCTCGGGGTAAAATCCGAGATTCAAGTCCTATTTTTACTCTTTCTTTCATCTCCTATTCTCTATAACTTCAATTCTCCTAGATTACATATATATACATATATTTGTTCTTAGTGGCGTAATATTCCACATGCGTTGTCATTCCATCGTAACAATCAACGTAAGGATAATCGCATAAATCCTATTTTCTAATATTTTTATACCTTCCTATGGATGACTCGCTTTACCTCTTCCATGGTACAAGTCGATAATTCCTACCTCCACTATATATACACATGCACACATATCACGGGGAAAATAAAATAAAATAGGAAAAATCCATGAGAGATCGTAAGGGCGGAATGGGTGCCTAACACCTTCCCATTTCGTAACTTAGCCTCCGGACCCTTTTCGAATCATTTTGGTTTCGTATGCATCAGTATGTCTTTGGATGTTGTCCTTCAGGATGGCTCCCCTTCTTTTGTCTGTTTTGAGTAAAATAGACTGGTGACTCTATCCCTCTATATTTTTTCACCTCACCCAAATGACGTCGGTTGAAGCGCTCCTGAGAGGGACGCGCGGAACCTAGGATCCTCCCTCATGCCGCCCGCCCTCCGCAAGGATTGGGGATAGACACAAAGTGTAGATCTTAATATTAAATCGTAAAAAACAAGTACCATTGGAAAGGGAATTCACGGGTAATAAAAAACCATTGGACCACTTTCGGGTTCAAGAGTTGACGAAGGTCAAATAGGGCTTGAAAGCACCCGATGGCCTATAGAAGGAGTTCTCCAAGTAAAAAGGAGAGTACGCATGAACCATGAGGCTGATTCGCGCATGGTATGGAGCATTAGAAAGGGTATTTAGAGTTTTATGAAGGTTAAATAATCTTATCTTAGGTTAGGGATTCAAACAAGGTCAAATGTGGCCTGGAAGTGTCCGGGGGCCTCTAAATCAAGGTTTGGAGTAAAAAGGTGAGTACGCACGAATTGTGAGGTTGATTCATGCATGGTATGGACAATTAAAAAGGGGATTCTGGGTCATATAAGAGTTCAATGAGATTATCTCAATTTGGAGAGTTGAGAAAAGTCAAATGGGGCTCGAAATAGCCCGGTGGCCTAAAGATCAGGGTTTGTAGTAAAAAGGAGAGTACGCGAGAACAGTGAGGCAGATTCGCACACGGTATGGATTGTTGGAAAGTGGATTTTGAGACCTGTGAGAGAGCAATCAGCCTCCCTCAATTTGGGTCATTTCCCATGGCCAAAGGGTTTTGAGAGAGCCCAATGGCCTGATACTAGATTAGGGTTTTTAGTAAAAAGGTGAGTACATGCGAATCGTGAGATCAATTCCTGCACAGTATGGACATTTGGAAAGGGGATTTAGATCACTATGAGAGTGCAATGAGCTTTGATCATTTTGGAGATTAAACCAAAGTCAAACGGGGCTCAGGAGGGCCCGGCGGCCTCTCGATCAGGGTTTAGAGTAAGACCTAGGGTAGTATGGTCGGAGGAGAAGTGTAATGGACCTAAAGAAGTATTTACATTGTCCTAGGATGGGGTGTCAACAATAGCCAAATGTGATTTACGATAAGAGAGACTATAATGTATGCTAGATCATAGATTCCTTTTCAGTAATGTAAGGACGCTATGGGTGAGATATGCTTAGATTTTCGACTAGAAATATAATAAATTTTAATTTCAAGATCGAAGTTCCTTGTATAAGTGGGGAATAACGTAAAAACCCATATTTTTATGCATATTTTTTAATTAATTAAATATTGAAAATTAATTACATTTGCTTTTTGTAACTAGAGATGCACCATTTATATCGTTAGGTGTTATTGAAGTTGGATTGCAAGTTGAACTTAAGACACGGTGATTAATTAATTGAATTAATTAATATTTGAACTCGTATCGAAAAATTATTAAATAACTGAATTATTAGTTATTTATTTTGTTATATTTTTCTATCGGGTCAGTGAACCCATAGAATGCACATTTTTAGTTTAAAATGGTGTAATTTAGGCCTATTGGAGTAGTATGGGATCTAGGTGGGTTTTTAGACCATTTGGAGACTATTTTGGACCTTTTTGTTAGGGGCCAATTTGGGTCCCAACCTTAATTTTGTGATTAATAGTTGTAAGGGGTCATTATAAACCTCATCTATATAACTATATATAAATTGTTCCTTCAAATTGTGTGAAGCTAGCATGTGGCAGATGTATTAAATATCATTAAGTCCCAAATTAGAGTTGAGAAGGGCATTGGGACTTCTCCCGCTCTCTTTAGGATGCCTCATATTTCTCTCTTTTAAATTTCTAAGGTATCCACGTGTCAAATTAATTCATCTTTACCGATTAGTTTTTCAACATATAAAAAGCTCCAAAAATGAATCCATACATGAATCCACCCCTCAGTCAACTGTGCAAATTCATAAAGACTTCATAAAACTCTCGAATCTAAGGGGGTCTAAAGGCTTCGTGAAAATATCGGCTAACTAAAGGTCAGTAGACACAAAACTCAAGGAAATGACCTTCTCTTCTACAAGTTCACGGATAAAGTGCTCATGTATCCTAATGTGCTTTGTGCGCGAATGTTGGACTAAATTATGGGATATGTGTATCACACTCGTGTTATCACAGGAAATAGTCATGGTATCTGGTGATATCCCATAATCCTCCAACATCTACTTCATCCATAGAAGTTGCGTGCAACAACTCCCGTCGGCTATGTACTCAGCCTCCGTAGTGGACAAAGAGGTGGAGTTTTGCTTCTTGCTCAACCAAGAGACAAGAGCAGAACCAAAGAAGAAACACCCACCAGAAGTGATCCTACATCCATCTGCATCCCAGGCCCCCAATTAGCATTCGAATAGGCGGATAAACGGTCATAGGTATCAAAGGAATACCAAATGCCAAATAAGAGAGTCCCACTCACGTATTTGATAATACGTTTAAGAGCGAGTAAGTGTGACTCTTTTGGGGATGCCTGATATCACGTACAGACCCCAACACTAAGGGCTATGTCGAGATGGCTGGCAGTCAAGTAGAGAAGACTACCTATCATACTCTGATACAAGGTTTGCTATATGTCCTTGCCTGAAGTGTCCTTCCTAAGCTTTGTTGAGGTACTCATTGGGGTACGTGCGTGCTTAGCGGAGTCTAAACCAGATTTATTCATAAGGTCTCTAGCATACTTAGATTGGGAGATGAACATCCCATCCTCTAGTTGACAAACTTGAAGACCAACGAAGAAGGTAATCTCACCAACCATAATCATCTCAAACTCACTATTCATCTTCTCCTCAAAGTCGTGAGCATGTTGGGAGCACGTGGATCCAAATACTACATCATTTACATAGACCTGCCTAACCAAATTAGCATCGTCTCCTCTCCTAACAAATAACGTCTTATCAACTCCCCCTCTCATGAAGCCACAATCTAAGAAATATGAAGTAAGCCGCTCATACCAAGCATGGGGTGCTTGCTTCAAATCATATAGGGATTTTCTCATAAAATAGACATAATCAGGGTGTTGAGGGTTTTTAAACCCTTTTGATTGTTCCACATAAACTTCCTCCTATAGAATGTCATTCAGAAAGGCACTCTTGACATCCATCTATTATAACTTGAAGCACAGATGGCATGCGATGGCAAGTAGTAAGCGGACGGACTCAAGCCTTGCAATAAGATAAACTGTATCATCAAAGTCAAAACCCTCAATCTGTGTGTAGCCTTGAGCGACCAACCTAGCCTTATTTCGGATAATGGTACCATTCTCATCCATCTTGTTCTTGTAGATCCACTTGGTACCTATCACATTCTTCTCACTAGGTCAGGGGACAAGTTCCCAGACATTATTCTTTCTAAATTGAAGTAACTCATCCTACATATTAGATATCCTATGTTCATCCGTAAGTTCTTCCTTAACGCTCTTGGGCTCGACTTTAGACGTGTAGAAAACAAAGTTAACCACGTTCTCCAACTAAGCACGAGTCTTGACCCATGGGGTGAGATCTCCTAGAATGGAAGTAGGATCATGACTCTTGTGAACCCAAGAAGGTGTTCCCCCTAAGTCAGTAATAGGGTACACCCTAGGTGCGGGAGGCACAATGGGATCATCAGTAGGAAGTGAACCCTCCTCACACAATAGGTTAGAATCAACAAACGTCGGTGGTTCGTCATCTTATACGGTGACGTTTATTGACTCCATAACCTTAGAGCCACTCATGTTAAAACTTGATATGCTCTACTAGTCGATGAATACCCTAACAATATTCCCTCGTCCCTCTCGGATTCAAACTTTCCTAATTGCTCTCTATCCCATAGGATTTAGCATTTTCTCCCAAAGACACAGAAATATGAAAGGTTGGTATTCTTTTCAGTCCATAATTTGTAGGGCATCTTAAGTGTGAGTGGATGAAAGTAAACCCTATTCATTGTATGGCATGCGATAGACACCACCTCTGCCCAAAATCCTCTAGCAACTCTACGATCTAGAAGCATAGATCTAGCCATCTCCTGAATTGTCTAATTCTTCCACTCAATAATCCAATTTTGCTTAGGAGTATTCATGGTCAAAAATTCATGTTTGATCCCGAGGCTATCACAGTAAAGATCTATTTTATCTTCCTTAAATTCAGTGCCATTGTCACTACGTATCCTATTGATAGTGACTATGTGTTGATTTTACAAGACACGTCACTTGTTCGTGAGAAATACCACAGCATCAAATTTCTCTCTCAAAAAACCTACAATCGAGTAACAAGACAAAATAATCTACCATCACGAGGATATACCTCTTACCACCCAAACTCTCAGTACGAGTAAGACCTATATGATCCATGTATATCAACTCAAGCACTCGTGAAGTGGTAATGGAATTCAACTTCTTGTGGGGGCTACGAACTTGCTTTCCCAATTGACAAGGTCGACAAACTCGGGAAGTTGACTTTCCAAGTGATGGAAAGCCACGTACTAGTTCTTTTTTAGCTAATCTCTCCATATCTCTAAAATTCACATGACCTAGACGTTGATGCCACAGATCCATAGGAGTGATCGTGGCACTGTTCCAGACTAATGAGGAACTGTTGCAAACTAATGAGGACTTAGACAAAATTCTATAGCAACTATCTTCAGTCCTCACCCCTTGCAATAGAAGTTTACTATCTTGATCATAAACATTGCACTCATTCCGGTCAAACTTTACTGCAAAGTCAGCATCGCATAGTTGGCTAATGCTGAGAAGATTTGCTTCCAAACCTTTTACGTAAAAAACATCCTCTAGCTTAAGAAATCCTGGTATCTCTACGGTACCACTTCCTACTATGCTAGACATGCTCCCATCTCCAAACATGACTTTATTGTCCTTACGATCCTCTAGGTAGGTAAAAAATGAAACATCATCAGTCATGTGTCTGGTGCACCCACTATCAAAGTACCATTGAGAGGTATTATGTGCTTTAAGAACAACAAGGGATTTTGCGTCATGTTTAGGCACCCAATTGGAGGTAACCTTCTATTTTCCCTGGTCATTGTTGGTTCTAGTCGGGATTCTAGAAGTATTCACAGACGGTAAAGAAATTCGTTGGAACTCTTCCACTAAACTCTGAGATGTGGCGACTAGAAACTCAACCTACTCTCTAAAACTCGAAAAATCGCTAGTGGCACGTGGTGGAGCAAATGTATGTCGTGTCCGACCCAAACTATAGCAAGACTCCCTAAGGTGGCCTTTTCTTTGGCAATAGGTACAAAAGTACACAGTGTTAGGCCGACCCTGGTTTTCTTTCCTTAGCCGGACTCTTCTCCAAGGTTTTAGTCAATGGCCATATCGTAATAAACTCAGGAATTGGTTTCAATGTCACATAAGACATGAAAGCACCATCAAAATCTATTCTCTATCTTTCACCAAACCCTAAAGCATGGGCGAGGAGCATATTTTCAATCTTTCCATATCTATCCACTATATTTACCTTGGCCTCCCAGGCTCTCTCAAGGTCATGAGTGAGTTGGTCTATAAGGGCTTCAAGTTTCTTTTGAGTGTCAGGGAGGAATGGAGCTAACTCATAAGACTAGCCACTTTCTTTGTCAAGTCCCATTTATCTTTCTATAAGCTACTCTCTCTCTCTCTCAAGGAAATTCTAATGGAAGAATCTCTCTATATCATCTCTCTCAAATCTTTCTCTAAGGAAACTGTCTTAAGTGCTAACGCTTTGTTACGCCTTTTAGTTTAAAAGAATCAGCATATAAATCCATGTACGCGCATTGTAAATCACTTTGGCTCTCACTTGCAATACCCTTTCCCTCACTCGCATCATTTTCACTGTTGCGGTGTCCCTGTGAAGTAGCATCCTCATCGTCGTGAGGTGAAGTACCAGTACTCACATGACTAGCCATGAATGCGGTGAAGTTACATTAATGTGATGACTCATCTCCAGAATCCACCGACTCGACCGAACTGTCGTCACTCAGGGAGGCATTTAAAGCAGCTTTGACTTTACCTTGACGCTTCAACCTAGTAGTACACTCAAATGCCTTATGACCTCTACCATCACACTCATGACATCTCTCCTCATCTTTCTTAGATGTGTCATTTTTATAATTTTTCTTTTCAAATTTATTTTTCTCAAAATTCTTTTTATCTTTGATATTGCCATTTTTCTTTAATTTGAGAAATATCTTGAATTGTTTTGCAAACAAAGCCAAATCTTCTAAGTCAAAATCAAACTCCGAATCAGACAACTCTTCCTCTCTTCTCCTAGACGACTCACCTCTCTTTCTCGTTAACCCCTGGGCTTTAAGTGCTACCCTTTTATCTTTTGATTATATCATGTTAGGAAATATGTCAATTTCATAAGTCTGGAGGTCCACTACACCAAAACAAGTTATTAGTAACAGACTTATTTTACGATTACTAATGCTCTTATACTATTACTATGTGTAACATTCTTAGAGTGTTACTAATAACTTATAAGTGTTACTAATACATATTTTGTATTTTAAAAATAAAAGAAAAAAAACCCTCAAAACACTTCCCACTTCACATCAACAACACACACTCTATAAAAAAAACTAATCTCTCACTCCTTCTCTCTCCAGCAGTCAAACCACCTCGGTAGCCAACCTTCGTTGGCTGAAATGTTCTCCAGCAACAACAACCCACGCTGGAAGCAATTAAACCTATCTTTTTCGGCAGGTACGAACTGAAATGACAATATCTCCTGTCGGTTTTACAGATCCAGTCATTTTATATATCTCAAGTGGATCTTTTATATATATATTATATCTGTAATGAAGATTTCAATTTTTTTTAAACACTAATCTACTTTTTTCAAAATTCATTTAGCAGGCCCTTCATTTTTTATGGTCAGAATTAATTGACATTTGTGAGTGGGAAGTTCCTTCCCCTGTGTGTTTTGCTTAATTTATATTAATTATGTGTACATGTGTGAATTTGTTGATACATTTGGTTTGTAGGCTATTTGTCTCTTAAATTTTGTTATTTTTGTTACTTTTAAATGGGGGATTCATTGGATATTTAAGAGTTTCGTTGCCTTTATAATTTTTCTTACTTTCAGGCCACTGAATTTGTTTGGTTTGAGTTTTACAGCAACTAATTTTACACTCTGAGAGTCTTTCTCCCTCTCTACCTCAATTGCATTTCAAGTTTGATTGTTCCTGTCATATATTTACACTTGATTTGAATGATAGCATAGAAAATTTTTGGTCATATATATATGACAAGTCAGTGTTTTAGAAGTCCATTTTTAAATGGTTGAGTTACCTAGCATCATAATATTATACAAGGAAGGCATAAACAACACATATCTAATACAATCTGCAGTTTGCTGAGATTGGCGTTTGACAAATGGTCTTGCTATGATGAGTAGGCCTTAACAATATTAATATTGGAGTCCTATGTTATTTATCGTATAAAGCAATGGGCCTCTTATTCTCGCACCGTAGTTAGTATAGTTGGTGATGCAATGATTGAATTTATGGGATTATTTCAACTTTAATATAGTAATTATTTTACTTTTTTGGTGATGTTGTTTTGGAAACATGATTATATTCTATAAAATTTTGATTAACTTTCATCGCATGACGCATTTGACATGGTCTCCTTTTACTATAGGTCTTTTTTTTGTCTGCTCATGATACTTCTATGATTGGACAATTTCATCTTTCAATGAAATTTCCATCAAGGTTACACCAACTTTTATTATGTTCTAATGTTTTGGAGGCTTATTATGAATGAATTGTACGCTGTTTTAGCAAAACGATCATGATTCTATTATAGTTTATTGGCAGTTTTTAACCCCACCCCTCCTATGCTCTCCCCTCCTCATAGTACAGGTGACATTTTATGATTTCATTCTATACTGAGACGTGCATATGTTCCTTTGAGCCGATTGATTAGATGAGACTTATGTTTAATCATTTATGATGATGCATTTACACCAAGGGGAGAGGTAAAGAAATTAATTATATTACTTATAAAAGTAAAATAATTAATCTTGTAGTGTTCCAGTGGTATATCCATTCATATCCTCCGACTTAATATTTAAAGTGTTAATACTTGTTCTTATCATTGTATGTAGAAATAATATTTGTTCGAAGGCCTAAGGGACATCATTTGGTGGCTTAACAGATGTGGGAGTCTATTCGTGCGAACAACAAGAAAGTTTTATACCGTCTTATTGTGAACTCAGAAGCATACGTCAACGCCATTTATCAACAATTATCACGTAGTTCTTTAACCTTTGCCAAAGTAATGGTGTTACCAGAGAAACCAAGCCTCGATCACAACTCGAGTTGCTTAATTTGAAATTTATCAGGGAAATCCTCCTCGTTCTCATCAATTGTGGCAAGTATGATAGAGGGCCTTGATGTGTCCTCTTTGTTTCCCGTGGCTTGTGAAGCTTGAGACATAGGATTACTGGAGCTTCTCCTATAGTACAGGGAAAACATAAATGTTTATGATTCAAGAGATCAAACACCACTGCATCATTGTATTCTCAGAAACAATGCTACATTTGCAAAGTTTCGCCTTACAAGGTAATTCATGGATCTTTTATAACGTAGACTTGAAGTTTCTCCTTACAAATTTCTCCTTACAAGCTATATTTCTTCATTGTTTCTAGATTCTCACTCTTATCCGCTGGACTTAAATAATCTACTACAAATATTTTTATAACGTAGACTTGAATTAACGCAAAGCTCCACTGAATTTTGTACTATTTCGCTTTTTATGCATGTTTTCTTTTTTCTGTATTCAAATATGGTAAATCTATCTTGTTTAAAATATTTCATATGTATATAGATTGCTAATGTTGATCATTTTTTTATTATGGTAGATTATCTAGCTTATTACCTGAATTTATGTTAGACATGTCGTTGAAGAGTTTTTATTAAGTTTTCCCTGCAAATCATGGTTATTATTATTTATGTTTTTGCAGCTGCATATACTTCCCAGATTAGTGATAGGTAGACCTACTTTTGCATTGCAATATGGTTCCTAAAATGGCTTCCATTAAGATTAGTTTATTGGTTTCTAGTCCTTTGTTCATGGGTAATTCTAGGAGACACACGCAGAGTTGGTATTACAAGACCTGAAATCGTCCCCCTCGAATTAAAGAACACTGTTGGAAAAACCCCAATTTTAAATATTGGATCAGTTGCTAAAATCAAATCCGATGAAATCAAGGTTCGAAACTACTATGTCACGAATTTTAACATTTGTTTTAATATCTACAAATTTTATATTTCTCTTCTAATTTTTTTGGTACTTGATTCCATGCTATTGCACTTTTATGACATTATTCATTACATAAACCTACAAAAATGAAAAACATTTCAGCTTTCATAGTAAAGATTACATCATATTTTGATTAGTTATTAACAGTGTATTCTGATTATTGTATCAGTTATTAATAGTGTATCCTAATTATTATACTTGTAAACTTTTTATATTGTCAGTAATTGTGATAAAATGAACAAGATAAGATGTTTATTGTTTGTGCATCGACAAAAAATGGATGTATTCTTTGTAACTAAAGGGATGAATGTATAATACTTTAAAATTTTGTAACAATGTTATTTTTGTCTTCTAGTAATATATGCAAAAATATGAATAATAGTCTACATGTCCATGTCCTACTTTTTGTAAGATATTGTGTCGGCCTGTCAAGTAGTGTAGTGTTTTCTTAAGGGTTTTGTTATACTATGAATTATCATGTGATCAACGGTAAAAAAGTGTTAGTAATTTGCTTCCCCACGCCTTTTTCTAACACTTTTTTAGTGTTAGTAATTATTTTAGTAACACTACAGTAGTGTTACTAATTGACTGTTTTGGTGTAGTGATCTCCTATCAATTCTTCTAATTTCAGACGACTCAAATTTTCTACAGAATTTAGCACAGTGACTTTAAGGATAAAACGCTTAGGCAGTGATCTCAAAATCTTCACCTAAATGGACACTAGTGTTAACAATATAAGATAAACATGCATAAAATTCATCAAAACACTCAGATTCAAGCATGGTGATTGTCTCAAATTGTGTAGTTAAATTTTGAAAGTTTTATTCTTTGACTGCATTAGTGCCTTCATGGGTAAGTTGTAAAATATCCCATGCTTATTTTGACGTGGTACACGTCATGATGCGTTGAAACTCGTTGGGGGTGATGTTTGTGAAAATTGCACTAAGCCCACGTGAGTTATATGTGCTCCATTTAAATTTACCCTCAATCCATGTAGTCACAGGTTTTAAAGTTGTTACCTTATCTACAGTGATAGTGGGAGGCATCCACGCTCTTTCACACATAACCCAAACACGTTTGTCAATCGCCTTTAAGTGGGATTTCATACGGGCTTTCCAATATCCGTAATTTGACCAATCAAAAATTGTCACTCGATTATACAAGTTTTCCATTGAAAAATGTGCTTTTTTTTAAAATCAATTTTTAAACCAAAATTGATATCCAGGAAAATTTTGCGAATAAAATTACACGGTATAATTGTGTAATAAACTCTGATACCAATTTGAGAAAGTATGTGTGATACTTGATTAAACCGAATTCAAAAATTTCCAAGTTAACCTTATTTAATCGGTGTCAATTTTTAATCCAATTTAATTCATCCCTAAAACATGCATCTAGATGTAGTGGATCATGCCAACACAAACAAATATGAATTGCTGACTCAAAAATTTCAGGAAAATCTACGAAGGGAAAAACCTTTTACTTCACTAATAATACTCACAATGATTACAAGCGAAATCTGTAAAGCATTTACCGCAGCAAACTCTCATAGGCTGCAACCTAAATCAGTAATGGAATTCGACAGAAACTCCAGACGAACTGTAGTTCAGTCAGCCCAGGAACACCCATGAGTACTCCCATTGACACGCAATCACGTCATCCCAGCACCTCCCTCAAGTGGCACCTAGATTAGCAGCAAAGATCTTCTCTAAAAGTGAAACTTCACAAAATTGTGTTCTTGCATTCCAAAATAATTCACATAAAGATTGGGATGATTTGTGAATTGAAAACAAAAGTATTTGAACCCTAAATGAAGAAGAAAAAGAATTATGTTGGTTTGCAGTTTGTACTGAATGAAAAACGTCAGGTCTTCTTAAATAAATTAGAATGGTTTAACACGCTTTATATAAAAAACTTAAGGCGGCGCGTCACTCGAACGAAATGGTATGTTGCTTGAATGAAGCAGGCTATCGATCGGACGGCTTTGCGCTACAAGCAGACATCACTTTAAAGACCTGTTTCTATCGCTCGAACAACGGAAAAAAATAAAAATAAAAATTATTTCATTAAAAACTCCGCCTCAACACTTAAGAAAATTTCTTTGACGAAAAACTCCGCTTCAACATTTAAAAAATATTTTAAAAAAATTATCCCCATACTCTAAGTGAATCGTTAAGGTATAAAGACACAACCTTACCAAAATTAATCTCCTGGAGGCTTGAATGTTGAAGAACTTTGATATTCAGATCCGTCTGAATGCATGATTGAACTTGAATAAGTCTTCAACGGTTGTAGCGGTATACAACATACTCAAATGTAAATCGGACAATAAAATAATATCCTTACAGTTAAGGAGAACTAAACGTACACATACTCCCGCACATCGCTATAGTGACTTTGGTAATCTTAGAGAGCAAGTTGAGTTACTAGTAACGAATTTGCAAAGCTTAATGGAATAATTTCAAAGGATGTGTATGCCTTTTGAGAATGATTCTAACGCTACGAATAGAGCTAACAATGATAAGGTTAAAAAAAAGTTTACCTCCACTTGGGTACTTAAGTAAGGCGACAAAGCTTTTGTTGTTATATTGCTCTCAAGGTTTAAAATACTTCCCGATGGTATTTTGATAGTGGGTGTTCTAGACACATGGCCGGTGACAAGTCAAATTTTCACGACCTTGTGGATCACAAGGAAGGCAAAGTCACCTTTGGATATAGGTGTTGGTCTAGGATTTTAAGACGTGGTTGTCTTAAGATACTCCGATTTCCTAAACTAGACAATGTGTTGTACGTCGAAGGGTTAAAGAGAACCTCATTCGCATAATCCAACTTTGTGATGAAAACTTTACGGTCAGGTTTGATCGGTCTGAATGTAACGTATATGATCAATCCAGTGAAATATTACTACAAGAAGTGAGGACCGACAATAATTTCTATGTGATAATTCCCAAGTCCTCCATTGTGTGAAATAATGCCATGGTCTCCTCTATGGACCTTTGGTATCAACAACAAGGTCAAGTGAACTCTAGAAATATTAAGAGATTAGTGAAGAAAGGCCTATTTCATGGCTTACCATCTCTTGGGAAACCAATTTCCATGGTTTGTGGTCCTTGCCAACAAGAAAAACAAATCAAGAGTCCCCATTATCACCTCTCGTGCATTAGAGTTGATAGATATGGATCTTATGGTTCCTACATGTACGGAGAACATATGTGGTAAGGAATAAATTCTTGTGATGGTCGATGACTTTTCAAGATACTCTATCATGGAGTTTCTTAGAAAAAAATTCAAATACGGTTGAGTTCCTAACAACCAAATGTTGTGTCCTACAAAACCAACATGGTGTCAGTATTAATCGGATGCATAGTGATATTGATGTTGAATTTAAAAAAGTTAGAGTGGATACCTATTATGATGGACTGGGCATCAAACACGAGTTTTTGACTGTTCGAACTCCTCAAGAAAATAGAATAGTTGAGAGGAAGAACCAAATAATTCAAGAGATAGCTAGATCCATGCTTCTTAGGAGAAGCGTGCCTAGACATTTTTGGGTAAAGGCAATTAATACCGCATGCCATATGGAAAAAGGTTATATCTTCGTCCACATATACTACACATGCCATATGAGTTGTGGATAAGGACGAAACCCAACTTATGTATTTTTGTGTCTCTGGGAGTCTTAGAAACATTTTGAGAGATAGAGAGCATTTAGGAAAGTTAGACTCCCTAAGCAATGAAAGGATATCTTTAGGTTATTCATCGTTGAGTAGGGCTTACAGGGTGCGATACTGGTTGCCCAAGTCTGTGTGGACGACATAGTATTTGGATCCACATGCTCCCAAAATCTCACACTTTTGAGGAGGAGATGAAGAGAGAGTTTGAGATGAGCATGGTCGGTGAGTTTATGTTCTTCTTAGGTCTCTAGGTACGTCAACTTGAGGATGAGATATTTATATCTCAATCTAAACATTACATAATTAATTAAAGTTTTTTAGAAGCAAAGTTTTTTTTATAATATCAATCCCCAATAGTCAATAGCTGCAAAACATGAACAATAAGAAATAATCACGCAAGTATGACCCCATGAGAATAAATTTCCCCTGCTCGAGAATTATCCATAAATAAATATCAATATGAAACAACATGGGAAATATGAACAATAAACTCACCCAATATAATATCAATTACACTATTGAACGTATTTCTCCCCACAATATCCACAAAATATATTATCTTTCCCCCATATTATATGTTTCTCCCCTTTTTAACACTAAATAATCAAAGCAAGGTGGAAAAGAAACATAGAAACCGGGCATAGGGTATATAACCCAACAAAATATAAAGCATGGTAAATAATCAGAAAAGTCTCAAAACAAAATAGATAAGATGTAGGCTAACAAACACAAGAGCTAGATAAAACATCTACATAAGTGATAACCATTGTAAATATGAATAACATGGGATATAACTAATAAAACGTGATATAGAGCAACAATATGACAATAACAACAATATATCTATCCAGATCATGTAAAGGTTTATAGAGAAAAATCAAGAATCATATATATGTCATGAATTCAAGTCAAACTCCATAAAATCCAAAGTATCCAAAATAAACTCCATATCATGTATAATGTAGAGCCAATAAAAAGATACCAAAACTTATAATACACACCACTAATATCCTCTAAAAAAAATAATAGGAAACTAGGGATTAAAATACATCAGAGATAGATAAATTAGCATTGGAATCTTTTGAATCCAACAAATCAAATTACATATCATATTCATTTATGATAGGTGGAGGAATAACATGAACGGCAGGAGGTGAAGTAGGGGCAACATGATATGTATGAGCAGGTAAAATATGAATAAGATGATCAATACCAAGTTGCATTAGCGTAATCTTATCTATAATAAACATTTAAAATGAATCCAAACACCTAATAATGGTGTCATGTCTCTCTCTAATTAGTTTGAATTGAGATTCCATGAATGCTCTGGAATGTTGGTGTACTCTAGGGCCGGTAGGATCGGGGGCAAGAGTAGGAGCATGAGGCTATGAAGGTGAGGGAGGTGCATACTCATGCTAATCAATGGTTGTTGTTGCAATGTCAATGAGTGGGTTGATAACCAGCAAAACTTGACTTGGAAGGCATCTAACAGTTTAACCCTCAGAATCAGAAATTAATGTACTCATAATTGGAACCCTAATGGAACGAAAAACTTCAACGGTAATCCTGATAACTCAGAGAAAGTTCAAGTATTTCTAGATCATATGACCAAAAGGTAACGCATATAGTGAACAATCCTTAGAAGTTATGCTCTATCTTGTTTTAAATTCATGTTATGCCTTATCATGTTTTTCATGGCTTTGAATTTTGGTAGCACTTGGTTATTAGATATTACATAACATGTATACATTTGACATCAATTGTATTTTCATACACGCCCTATATAACACCTACCTGAAGATACTTAAATTCAAGTTAAGCATTATCACTCCAAAGGTAGCCCAAATAAATGCATATAAAACAACACATATTTAACTCCGTCAATAATATACAACTTTTACTCGCAAAAGTGAACCATAAAGACTTAAAAACTAATCTATAAGACGATAAAATTATATACATTCTATCCCAATCATCATAGTGAGTTTTAAGAAACTACCAAAATAAATATGATAATGCGGTATTGTGATTATACAAGCTAAAAATATGCAAAACACTTGAACAAATTAATTTTCATGATATTTTCAAATATGTAGCACATAAACACATGAAATCAAGTTTATCAAATTATCTTATTTTTAACAAATATTATTAATTAACATTTACACATGTTAATCCCAAATTAAAAACACAACAAAGAAAATCGTTTTAGATTTACAATTGACAAGATTAAGCACATAAAATGCATGAAATGTAAATGGCATACTAAATAAATCGCACCAAAAGTATGAAAATATCCATGATATAACAATGAAATCTATCACCCAATGAAATTTTCCCAAAATATCAAGATCGCTTGTAATGCCACGGTCCGAATTTATGGGTTACTCATGGTCAATCCGGTCCGACCCAAGCGTTAGGTACGAAGTGCAATGAGACAACTATATTATGTTGCAAGTCCAATTTTATTTAATTTAACGTTTCACTTATTTAGCATGTGAATCCAATTTAAATCAGTCTACATGAGGGGCCCGTGGGAAATATCCCCACAATCCAAGCATACAGTGCTACTAACGTAAAATTAAAAAAGTTCACTGACATATACAATGATCTCAAAATGCGGAACTACACCCAACCTGTCATAACAAAGACGAGGGAATGAGTCGAATGAACAATGGGAAGTACAATGATGCAATATAGAATCGAATGGCAAAAAGGAGACTCTAACACATTAAAAATGCGTGCACATACAAATACCTTATATATATATGGAGAGGTTCAAAAGTGAACGCAAAAGATGAACATTCTAATGAATGTTAACAAAAAAAATAACAACCCATTAATTTTAATTCCTACATTGTACTTAGTCCGCGCCAGCGGCAACGGACACACGTGTCGATCAAATTTTTTTTTACACACCCCCACCCACCCACACACCCACTTCCACACACACACACCTGCTTCTCATGGGCAACAGGATTGGTTTTTTTTAACCTTTGTTTGGAAGACGTTGTGTCCTTTGTAGATTAAAAAAAATTCCAAAGCTTCAAGGGTGTCAAAACATGGGAAGCGGTGAACAAAAAGGAATTTGGGGAAAACAAATAAAGGCATATTGGTTTGAGGTGAAGAAATTGGGCATTCAAGGTTCTAGTTAGAGGCTGGGTTGGATCAGTGCGTTAATGGGTATGTCAAGGTAAGGTCAACGGGTTTATATGGTTAGGAATCAAGTTGGGGTTTTGGGTAGGTTCGAGCAGTTGGTTGGATAGTTAATGAGTAGAGAAGGTTTGAAGTTTAGAAGTGGGTTAAAGGTTGAACTCGGTAGAGCAGCGAGGGTGGTAGGATACGGACGCCTAACGAATTTATATGAGGGTGCTGGGTTGGGGCATGGGGGTGTAAAAAAAATTCGGTCAACACCCAAGTGTGTTCGTTGCCGCTGGCGCGGACCAATTACAACATAGTAATTAAAATTAATGGGTTGTTGTGTATGTTTTTTTAATGTTCATTACAATGTTCTTCTTTTACGTTCACTTTTGAACCTCTCCCTGTATATATACATATATATATACACATACATTAATACATACATACTTAAATGAATGAAATCATTTTTATTCCAAAACGTTACTTGCCCTGATTAATTTACCTTAATCTTATAAAAGAATTTCCCTTTTACTTGACTTCACATTTATTTCTTGATTTAGCACACCCAGTTAAATACTTTAAACAATAACCCTTTCTTTAAGGAAAAGCATTTCTGTCACCAAATTTACCCATTTATTCATTCCATTTCACGTTAGTATTTTCATTGAAAATCACCTTTCAACACACGCAAGCACCGCGTTAGAAAATACTTATTTTTCCTATAAACCTTTTATAAACACACCCTTTTGTTAATTATGGGTTAAACCTCTTTAGGTTGTTTAACTGCCCATCTAGTCACTTCACTTTACCATTCCTCACTTTATGGCCATTAATCAAATTTCACATTTAGTTCCTTTACCAGAACATTTATTAATTCATTCAAACTAGGTTGTATTTTCTCATATTCATACCACAATCCATTTCATGACATGTTCAACTTTTCATTATCTTTTTTTTCTCCGAATATTCCAATATCCGCATACTTTAATGGGCTCCACACCGTCGGCTATGTTACCATATGCTCTGGCTAGGGATTTTGGGTCTTTCACCCCAGCGCTCTAGGCCCTCATTAATTATTTCGGTGTCATCCGAGTCCATATTAATGTGTTTTAATATTTTATAAATGTTCACATTATTCCACTTTTCCTTTACCGGTTAAAGCCAAACTCGGGGTCTCAGCCCAACTTGTGTTACACTTTAAACTAATCATCTCTGGTCCTTCAGACCCTTACATTGAGTTTATCCTAAAAATCAAATTCATTTAGGACCATTTTGTGTAACACCTCTTCCAATATTTTTATTTCATAAAAATGTTCCACTTTACGTAAAATTATCATTTTACCCATTTGTTTCGAAACTTGTCATTTTCTCCATTTAACAAGCGTTATTTCCCAAAACATTATTAAGTTACCCACACTAACTTCTCAATTGTCTTTAATTCATTAACACGTGTTTAACACTTTTGAATAACATACCTCTCAAGTTGGAAACCTCTTTATTTCATCACTTTCTTTTTTTAAGAAATAATTGAACGTTTAAAGACTACTTTATAAGAAAATACCACTTTCCTTTATTGATACATGTAGCCTTGAAACCTTACACTTATCACACATTTAATACTTTTCACACACTTTAAGGGCTGAAATTTATATTTTCTTTATTTCATATTTAAACCAAATAAGACCTTCATCAAACTTGTTTATATACTCATCATCAAAATACTATAAGTTTATATGCAGGAGAAGATGGGTTTTAAGTTCAAAAATTCTATTGAATGGGTCTAACATATTGTTCATTCTAAAAAATTCATAATATTAACAAGAGTCATTTACTGTTTGGGGTACATTTGTTATCAGTATTTTGTTCCCGGAGTACGTTTGTTTAAGTATTAGTTCGATGGGGGTTGAATTGGATGGAATCCGTTAACTTCCGTTAAAAAGCTTTCTCTCACTTGTCAAATCTCTTATTTGCCCCTGATGATACATCTTTGCCCTTGATGTCATTGATTGGGTCCAAAATTTTGTTACACAAGAACTTTTTAATAAAAAAAGGTTTAATATTTATAAAAAACTCTACAATATTCCTAAAAAAAAGTTTGATAAAAATTATTTAGTATTTATAAAATATGTTCAATATTTATAATAATTGTTTAAAATTTAAAAAAACTATTTAGTAAAAACTGTTTCCGAAATTGAATACATACATACATACATATATATATATATATATATATATATGTATATGGTTTAAAAATTTAGGGAAAAAACTTTTAAAAAGTTTTTTTTAAAACTCCGAAAATTGTTAAAAATTGTTTAAAAAATATAAATTTCGGTCGAAAAAAGTATATAAATTCCTGGCAAAAAAATATATGAATTGATTTCAATTAAAAAAATTATTTTTATAAAAAAAAAGTTTTTCAGTTAAAAAAATATATTTCAACAAAAAAACCTTTTTCAACCAAAAAAAATGATCTTCAACAAAAAAAATTGTTTTCAACCCAAAAAAAATGCTTTCCAACTTCAAAAAAAAAATATCTCCAACAAAAAATTAAAAATAAAACTGATTTCAATTAAAAATATATATTTCAAGAAAAAAATTGATTTTCAACAACAGAAAATTGTTTTCTACCCAAAAAATATTTCTAACTACAAAAAAAAAATATTTCCAGCAAAAAAATTAAAAAATAAAACTGATTCTAGTTAAAAAATATATATATATTACAAGAAAAAAAAACGTTTATAACCAAAAAAAATTATTTAAAAACAAAAACAGTTAAAAACATATGAGGTGTTTACTAAAATAGTTTAAAAACTGTTTTGTTTGGGATTTATGTATTAGACAATAGTTTTCAGGCTAATTTTTTTTAAATCATTTTTATTTTGCTGAAAAATATTTTTTGGGGATGAAAAGAGATTTACTTATATTTTTGCTTGAAATATTTTTATTGTTGCTGATAATATTTTTATTGTGGCTGGAAAATTGTTAAAAAATTGTTGGATTTAAACCGTTATATTTTATATGCTTTTTTTGTTGGAAATTTATTGAAATTTGTAGCTTGGATTTCTGGAATTTATTTTCTAAAAACCTTTTTTTTTCTCAATTTTTTTTTAATTGAAAACAGTTTTAAATGAGTTTTATTTTAATATATTTTTGCCTAGAAATTTTTTTTTTTTGGCTAAAAACATTTCTATCAAGCGAAGAACTTTTTTTTCTGAAAATAATTTTTTTTAAACCGAATTTAGTTTTTAAACAGTTAACAAACAGTTTTTAGAAAATACTTTTTATAAAACAGTTAACAAACAGTTCTTTTTGTATATATAAAAAATACATTTTTATATTCTTTTTACTTCGTATATAACTTTTTTTTTCTGAAAATCATATTTTTAAATGATTTTCTTCGTTTAGACATTTATAAACATTTTTAACAGAAAATCATATTTTTTTTCTGAAAATGATTTTCTTCGTGTAAACATTTTTAAACATCTTGAAAATCATATTTTTAATTGAAAATCCTTTTTAAACAGTTTTTTAAAATCATTTATTACTCTTTATTTTAACTAAAATTCATTTTTAAACATGCTAGAATTTTTTAAACATATAAACTAGAATAGTTAATTTTATTTAAAACAGTTTTTATTTGAAAAAGCATGTAAAAGAAATGTATAGTTTATATGATTTTTTATAAAAGAAATGTATTTTATAGAGGGCCACATGCGTCTTTTTGTTTCATCAGGGGCAAATAAGAGATTTGACAACTGAAAGAAAGCTTTTTAACGGAAGTTAACGGATTCCATCCAAATCAACCCCCATCGAACTAATACGTAAACAAACGTACCCCAGGAACAAAATATTGATAACAAACGTACCCCAAACAGTAAATGACCCTATTAACAAAACATACTTTTGAGGCTAAAAGACATTTGTATTTCTCCAAAACTTGAGTAAATGTTTATTTATACAAAAATTCCAATTTTTACAAGAAAACTTGGAAGATATTTGTTCATAAAACATTCCCAATATTTTTATTCCATAAAAATATTTAAACACCAAGCTTCCTTGAAACATATCATTTTTTTATCAAAATCACTGAAACCCTTGTAAACCCATATTCACAAATCATAAGAAATATTATTCTTAAACGATACATGCATCCTAATCTTAAACTCTACATGCAAGATCAAATACAAAGAACATAGAGTCTTAAACTTAAAGAGTAGAGTTTTTTCCATCTCAATGGAGCTCCAAAATAATAGGATGAAGACAGAACAAACTGGCAACCTCCCACCTCCTAAGGAGGTCTCAAAGATTTTTTCTAGCTCCACAAAGATTGCCTCTATGAAAGCTCTAAGAAAAACCTCCCTTCAAACTCCATTAATATTCTATTCTCCTTCCTCAAAAACCACTAATAACATCCCCAAATTTCATAGCTTTGCTCAACCATGGTGTAATTGGGTGTATACTAGTGTTTGGAGGTGGTGACAAGGTGTGTCTATGTGGGAAAATGGTTGGGGAAGAAGATGAGCCTTCACACTTAGAGAGAGAGGGGAAATTTGCTGAAAATGGTGGGGGAACCCACCCTCACTCTCTCGTCTTATAACCCAAAAACAACCCCAACAAAACCCTTTTAAAATTAACATCCAACACTTAAATCCCGATTTTGATCATCTGGGTTCACCATGAGTCGACCCGTTATCAATCCAAGGACCCAAAATGCGATAGCACACAAGGGCATACCGATTTAAAAGATTTATGAATAGGTCGTTCGAACGAGAATGGGACCACGTTTGAATGAGAATAGGATCTCGTTCGATCAGACCTCAAACGACCTTCTAACGAGGTTGGAAATCTAATACAGGGACATCTCGTTAAATCTTCGTTAAAACCCAACATTGAACGACTTGCATTTTTTGTTGGAACCAACATCATCCTCGTTCGAACGACATAGGGTCCTTGTTCGAATGAGTTTTGCTCGGTTATGGAGATGGTTTAAACTGGGTTTGGAATCAGCAAATGGGTATGGAGGTTAATGTTCGGTTCAATGGCAACTTGTGGTAATGGGAAATTAGGTTAGGAAAATGGGTATGGTGATAATGAAGGTTAGGTTTATGTGGATTTAATGGAGATAAGAGAGAGGGTAGTTGGTGTGAGGTTGAAGATAAAGTTTGGGGTTATTATCTATGTGAGGGTGTAGGAGAGCAGGGGTGTGGGTGATTATGGTGTTAAGGTGTAAATGAGAGGTAGGATAGTTAGTGTGTGTGTGTGTGTGTGTGTATGTGTGTACCTTTTTTTCAAAAAAAACATATTAAAAATATTAACAACTAAAAATAATAAAATTAAATTAAAAGCTAAAAAATAAATTCCTAATCTATTAAAAAGATTCAAAATAAAATAAAAATAATAAAAAAATTAAAAATCTATTAAACTAAAATCTAAAGTCCTAAAAAATGTAAAATCTAATAAAAACAAATTCCTAAAAAAAACTTATCCTAATAAAGTAAAATAAAGACTAAAAAATCAAAAATCAAAATGAAACTACACTAAATAAAAGGAAATATAAAAAATAGCAAAAAATCCTAAAAATCTAAAATAAATCCTAAAAAATAAAAACGACAAAAAATAAAAAAATCTAAAAATTAATAAAAGTACAAACTCAACACACTCAGGGCTCGGGGAAGGTTTAGGCCAAGTCTGAGACTAGGCTCGGGGCATCGAAAATGATCTTCGCAAGCTCAAACGGGACTCAGACTTCACGGTCACTTTGATTTCTTTCGTCCAATGCTTTTAACTGCTATTGTGTTGCAATTTACTGGATATAGAACTATTTGATGCTGCAACTGCGTACTGACCTGCAAAATTATAAAATACGAATATAAGGCCAATTTTATTAATAACGAGCGATTAAAATGTAACTATTCGGGGTATAAAATAAACACTTTTGGGTGCTTATCACACCACCCCCAAACAGAACATTGCTAGTCCTCGAACAAAAATAGAGAAAAAACAGAGATAAGTAACCAAAAGTATGCCACTTTCACAGGCACTGACGATTGCACTAAGCATGTGCATCAAGCCTTTAAACATGTAGGTTACCCTGCAGAAAGAGTGGTGTCTCTTGAGGGTTTGCAGTGAATATACCCACAAAATTCAAAAAAAAATTTAAAATGCAGTTTCTTATTTAATGATGAAACGCTATACAATCCACTTAAAAGGACATCAAGGAACACTGTATTCAACTATCAAAATAAGACATAAAATTACTTAATAAAAAAAGCGTAACCCTTCCTAAAACTTAGCATGTGGTAGTGTGAGACAATAGTAAGTATCTTTAAAGTAATTCCTAGATCGCCTTTAAAATCAATGCTTACTTCAATTCTCACTGGATATACCTCTCTGAATCGAACTCTCTAAGAATTGGGTAAGTGTATCTCTCTAGTGTGTGAGGAGGTGAGTAAAAGTAAACAAGTTCAAACATCTCACACACTTTATAGAAAAGTATGGATACATGAAAGAAAGTTTGATCTCATGAAGGAATGCTAACCAGTATGTTAAGAATATCAAGTTATTCACCATATAGACTTCTAGTTTGCCCGAACACTTTACCATAGGTGAAAATGTGATTTATGTAAAACATGAGTGGATAATGAAGATGATGCTAGTAGGGTTTTTGAGAAGAGTGTGACACACTTTGGGTAACTAATGTCTTCATCTTTTGAATTTACGATCACATGCTTTCTTTTTCTTCTTTTCTATTTTTTTTCTTTCTTTTTCAGCTTATTTTTCTATTTTTTGTTTCTTTTTCTCCTTTTTTTTTCTTTTTTTATTGCGATGCAATTTTTTTTCTTTTCACAACACAAATGAAGACAATTTACAATTGAAATTCTAAACACTCTTTTTCCCAAAAACGATGGTAATGATGGGAAATGACATATGGATGGTATCTAGTACATACATGGATAGTGGAAATATGGAAAAATGGGTGAATGATAATGGTGATAAAGAAAAAATGGTAAGTGTATGATTAAATCGGTTTAGTGCTCAGGACAAACTACAGACACTTGTTTCTTACAACTTGAAAATAATATCATTCTTAGTGATTAAGCCAAAATTTGAAAAATAATGAGATCGTGCAACAACTAAGTATCGTACCCAAAGAAAGTTGAGTCAACCAGTGACTCGGAGATACGTAAAAATCCTCAAAAGGTGAATGGCTCAAATCTCACAGGTTTAAGTCGCCACTAGTGATCATTTAAGTCTCTCTTGAGAATATAGTTGTTCCTCCACTTTTTATTGTATACGTGATAGTGCGAATTGCCGAGTTTAGGAACTCATAGTGCAAGTACGCTTTAAGAGGTATTAATTAATTTTATAAAAAAAGCTTAATTTTAGGGTCGAACACGGGCATTATGAAACTTCTAAAAGAGGGATGATAGACAATTCATGTCATAAAATTTTTGGTTGAATTGCACAAAAAAGCATTTTAAATTATTTGTTTCCGAAAAATTTCAAAAGAGGTACGATTTTGATAAATTTCCCACCCCCGAACAAAAGAGAACATCATCCTCGATGTTTAAAAATATATATAAAAATAGAAAGTACAAGCAAGGAAAGAGATTATCATAATGAACCGCTTACGAAAGTACCGCATGATGGAGTAGAGACGTAACCTAAAGAACAAATGCGACACAAAAATTTGTACAAGCCTATAAAGCATGTCGAAATCCTTGGGTGATGTGAAAAACCACCCCCAAACAAGATAAGACTTATACTCAGAAATAATGAATGATGGTCTGCCTCCCAGTTGCGCTAAGTTTAACGTCTTCAGCCAGACTGATCGAATCTCACCCTAAGGTTAAGAACTATGAAAGCACAGGGCGGCAGAATAATGGGGTGATTATAATCACCCCCAAACAAGACTGAAGCATCAGTCTTATTGGATAAAGGCTAAAGAGGGTCAATGAACTTGTATGGCCAAGTGCTTTACACGATGCAAAGCATCGTGGGATCACGGGTGGGTGAGTAGAAAGGTATATGGAAGAAGGGTAAGGGCGAGGGTAAATAGGCACCAATCACGCTCCTTATTGAGCCGAAAGGTGAGGGAAATAAGGGACCAATAAGTATGGTGCTCAAGTTGGTGGGGGAGGCAGAATGGTTTGACATTAGTGATGGGGTGGGCCTCATAGAATGTGCGCGATCGTTCTATAAATGGACGATGATAATGGTCACACCGTGACACATCAATGAGCTGGCAAAAATAAAAATCACTACGACATGATAATGGCGGGCTTGAAAGAACAAGCTCGGTGTCACGTAAGATTAGAGTAGCATAAATATTCTCATAGATATAGGGGTGGAAGAAAAATGCAAGATTCGTCTCATGGATAACTAGGGTGGAGGGTGGGTGGAGGTGAGGATCGACGTACTTAAATGTGAACGGGGAAGGTAGAATAGCAATCTCCAAATAAAGTGGTGGGTGAGGGTGACAAATGGTGGGTCGGATGGGACAAATGGTGGAGGAAGATGATCCAACTCAAGTGTATGGGACGTACACTCGTCAGGAGGAGGAAATGAATACTTATAAGGGAGTGTGGTATCAAGTGATGGAGAGATCAAATGATCTACCAATGTGTCACCATCTGAGGTAATGGGAAAATATAACGCGGCATCCAAAGTCAAGATAGAAGAATCAACATGAATATATGACTCAAAAGGAGCCAAACATGGTGGGATAGGATCCATATTCTGAGAGGTAGGAACCATCTCAGATTTAATCTCAAGATAATGGTAAGCACATGCAGTCGGAGCTAACCTCTATGGAAGGTTTGCCTCAAGGACACACACAAAGGGATCAAAAGGTGTAGACGTGGGCATAATTTTGGATCCAGTGGAAGGGGAAATGCTAACCTCAATGGTGGGTTCGAGAGGATAGGACGGTGTGGGATCAGTCTCACAATCGTTGGATATGTCAACACAATTGTCAACTTGGGGCCCAAACCACCAGGTGGTCTTTACTTCGAGATTCTCTAGATGATAGGGTTGGTCACACTCAAAATCAATGGCACAAGATGACTCATCATCTCTCCACATGGGGGTAACAATGGGTTGGTTTAGGGTGAAATCCGACTCTCGCGCACACTTAAATGCATTAAATCTTTGTTCAATCCGTTAAAGGGCTTCATTATGAGATTTAAGAGTGTGCTCGTGTTCGAGGAAGCACTTTTGCAAGATGCTCTCCAAAGCGGAAGGGCATAGTGGTAGTGAAATGTCGGCAGATGGTAGTTGAGGTGGACACAACTCACTATAGATACTAGGATGCGGAGAATATACATATGAAGTGTAAGGAATGGGGTCAAGTTCGTCATACACGAGAGGAGAATCTCCGTGAGAGACAAAAGGTTGATCAGCATAAGGAGCATAGTAAGGAGACTGATAAGGATGAGGTGCATGAGGTGGCGATGATGACTGTTGGAAACCATAAGGACCCACAACATGGGGTTGGGATTCATATGGCATGGAAGGGTGATTAGGACTCCATGAATAGCTTGGGTTCTCATATCCCTCGGCGTTGGATATGTCACGACAATACGTCGAGGGTGGTTCTAAAACAGCGTCATATGGAAACACTTGGGCCATGGTTGGCTCGGATTGATATAAAAGATATGGACACTCATGGGACAAGTGATAAACTGAAAAGCAAAGGGTGCATGGTGAAGCATGGAATGGGTTGACACTCATCACCGGAGGCAGTGGAAGATGAAATGTGTGCGTGGACGACACAAGACTATCAACAGTGGGTGTTTCAGAGTTAAAGCCACGAAGTAATGTATGGAGGTTTGATTCGGGCTCAATGTCAAACAAGCTTCGAGAGAATCGGAAATGGCCAAAGTATTGTCGTAAAGGATGTTCTTTTGCCATAACGAGAGGAATATTTTTGGATTTTTAGATATTTTATAAAACAAAAGAAAAACTTTTTGTGATTTTTGAAAATAAGAAAAGGAAAATATTTTTGGCATTTGGAATATGGAAAAAAAGAAAAAAAAAATTTGGGGAATTATTGGAAATATTTTTTAAAAAAGGTGGAATATTTTTTGGGGATTTTTCGAAAAAGGGGAGAAAATTAACTCTTTTGGAAACTCAAAAGGATGGAGCAGAAAACCGACTACCAAAAGAGATGAATTAGACACGTATGAGAAAAGGAAAAATCCTAATGAGCACGTAGTTGATTATTATCTTCAATTAAGTGATAGAGTAGTCAAATTTTAAATTAATCCGTGGGCAAGAAAAACACGGAGCCGTACGTCGCCTTTGAAAAAAATTATGCTCCTACCTTCCTCCGCAGAGGACAAGAGGCTTACTAGTTAAGGCTCACTACACTAGCTACTACAACGAGCGACCATCCGGTACCACGCTGGGGAAAGCACAAACCCGTTTTACTAGGCGGCCTCACTTAAAACCTAGTTTTCCAAGACAAAAGTCTTAAGAAAGTCAATTGAAGGTTTGCAGGGGTAGAAAGGACTCACTAGAGTATCCTTCGAGTGTCTTGGTCCAAAAGGTTCCTAATGAACACCAATTCTAATGGGCTTACTAGTTGATTGATTTTAATTTAAGTGATAGCACGGGTAACAAGCAAATGGATAAGTGATTGAGTGGGTGATGAAATTGCAACTTGTTTCAATGATAGGGTCTAGGTCTTAGGCAGATTAATTCATCAAACCATTCAATTTAAGTGTGATGTAGAAAGTAAAAGCACATAGGGGCAATTAATCACACAAAAAATGAACTCGCTTGCAGGAGATTCGAGAGTGATAAAGAAATTACCTCCCACGATTTGTACACACGTGGGGTGAAGATCGAGCTGAGTCAACCGGGGGGAAGATCGCATAACTTCAGTCCTCCCCGGGAGTCCTACGGACCAAAAATAGAGAGGCTTCAAAATTTTCACTCCAAGGACGCTCTCTCTCTATTTTGTCTAGTTTCCCTTTTCGCTTTTTTTTTAGGAATAATTATTACAAATAAATCGGTGTCAAAATGCACCCAAATAAATACGAGGCCTCAATAATCCTATACAACCATTCTAAGGAGGAGGAAGAGAGAAAAATTATAACTAAAAAAATAAAAATAAAAATAAATATTACAAATATTCACTTGCTTCAATCTTCAAGAAACAGACAATGGCGCCATTTGATAATGGGCTTTTTATGTATCGTTGTTAGCTTCCAAAGTCAATCTCAAAATTCCCTTGAATTACCTACAAACTTGTTAAACAACTCGTATTGCGATAAGTATGGGTATCAATCCAACTTTCAAGGTGAAACAATTATTGTGAAAACTTGTAATTCCAATTTTTATTAAAAAATATACTTTTTTTAAAAACAATTTCAAGCTAGAATTAACTAATTAATGCTAAAAATATGAAATGATTAAATAACTAAAAATACTGTGCAACCAAGTGTGATCAATGTGAGAATATTCAAGAGATGGGATTACACCGTGTGTTCCGTTATTTTTAATTTTTTAATTTATTTAATTAAAATATTTCGAGATAGTATTAAATTTATAATCTAACTCTCGTTACAATCATAAATTCAATAATTTCTTTTTTAGAAAACTCATTTCAAAATTCTACACTATGAAACTCTAAGATTTATACTCTTTTTAAAGAAATTACCTGCTAGGATTAATTAAATCAGAATTGCATGAATCATCGAAATTCAACACCAAATGAATATTTAATTCTAGGAAAAACCTATCTCTAGTTCGATTCCCAAAATCAAATATCCAAACAAAATGAACTCATTATCTATCGATACGTAAATTAATGTGTGACAATTAAAAATAACTTTTACTAGAAATAAAATAATTAATTAAATTAATTAATTAATTTAATATCCTACACAATTTCATCCCACCCCTTGAACGGAGTGTTTAGCCTAACATTCTCATATTAGCATAAATAATATCCAATAACATATCAAGAATGATATAAATTGAGAATTGTTTTCATGAAAGTGCATCCAACTTCTTCACAATCAACTCACTTGATTACACAAAACAAAAATAAAAACTGAACCTAAAAATGTATTCTAATACTAAATTGATTTTTTTTGTATTTTTATGAATTTAGTTTTATATTCCTAACTGTACAAAATATACACTGCGTTTTCTATCTGCAGTCTCCTATATGAGTTTTTCCCGGTTATGGAGATGGGTAAAACCGGGTTTGGAATCAGCAAAGAGGTATGGAGATTAATGTTGGGTTCAATGGCAGCTTTTGGTAATGGGAAATTAGGTTAGGGAAAATGGGTATGGGGATAATGAGGGTTAGGTTTACCTGGGTTTAATGGAGGTGAGAGAGAGGGTAGTTGGTGTGAGGTTGAAGATGAAGTTTGGGGGTTATTGTCTGTGTGAGTGTGTAGGAGAGTAGGGGTGTGGATGATTGGGGTGATAAGGTGTAAATGAGATGTAGGATAATTAGTGTGCGTGTGGTTCTACCTTTTTTAAAAAATATATATTAAAAATATTTACAACTAAAAATAAAAAATTAAATTAAAAGCTAAAAATCAAATTCATAATCTATTAACAAAAGATTCAAAATAAAATAAAAAAATTGAAAAATTTATTAAACTAAAAACTAAAGTCCTAAAAAATGTAAAATCTAATAAAAAAATTCCTAAAAAAACTTATCCTAATAAAAAAAGTAAAATAAAGACTAAAAACTAAAAACTAACATATCAAAATAAAAATAAAACTACACTATACAAAAAGAAATATAAAAAATAGCAAATAAATCCTAAAAATCCTAAATAAATCTAAAATAAATCCTAAAAAATAAAGACAACACGAAAAAAAAATCTAAAAATTAAAAAAAGTACAAACTCAACACACTCAGGGCTCGAGGAAGGTTTAGGTCAGGTCTGGGACTGGGCTCAGGGTATCGAAAATGATCTACACAAGCTCAAACGGGACTCAGACTTCAAGGTCACTTTGATTTCTTTCGTTCAATGCTTTTGACCCTATTGTGTCGCAATTGACTGGATTTGGCTCTATTTGAGGCTGCGACTGCGTACTGACCTGGAAAATGATAAAATACAAATATAAGGCCAATTTTATTAAAAACGAACGAATAAAATGCATATATTCGGGGTATAAAATAGACATTTTTTGGTACTCATCACTTTCTATAACAAAGGTGAGGGAATGAGTTGAATGCCCAGTGGGAAGTACAACGATGCAATATAGAATCAAACGACATTAATGAGACTCTAACACATTATATTTACATGCACATGAAACTACCTTATATATATATATACACACTTAAATGCAAGAAATCGTTTTTATTCCAAAATGTTACTTACCCCGATTAATTCACCTTAATCCTGTAAAATAATTTCCCTTTAACTTGACTTGACATTTATTTCTTAATTTAACACACCCGGTTAAATACTTTACACAGTAACCCTTTGTTTAAGGAAAAGCATTTTTGTCACTGAATTTACCCCGTTATTCATACCAATTTACTTTAGTATTTTCATTTAAAATCACCTTTTAACACACGCAAGAACTGTGTTAGAAAATACTTATTTTTCCTTGAAACCTTTCATAAACACACCCGTGTGTTAATTATGGGTTAAACCTCTTTAGGTTTCTTAACTATCCATCTATTCACTTCACTTTACCATTCCTTACTTTATGGACATTAATCAAATTTCACATTTACTTGTCCACTTTATCCTTTACCAAGACATTTATTAATTCATTCAAGTCAGGTCGTCTTTTCTCATATTCATCCCTCAACCCATTTCTTGACATGTTCCACTTTTCATTATCTTTTTTCTCAGAATCTTCTAATATCCACATACTTTGACAGGCTCCAGACCGCCGGTTGGCCAGTGATTTTGGGTCTTTTGCCCCAGCTCTCTGGGCCCTCATTAATTATTTTGGTGTCATCTGAGTCCATATTAATGTGTTTTAACATTTTACAAAAGTTCACATTATTCCACTTTTTCTTTCCTAGCCGAAGCCAAACCTGGGGTCTCACCCCAACTTGTGTTACACTTTAAACTAATCGTCTCTTATCCTTTAGACCCTTAAATTGATTTTACCCCGAAAATCAAGTTCATTTAGGACCATTTTGGGTAATCCCTCTTTCAAGACTTTTATTTCATAAAAATTTTCCACTTTACGTAAAATTACTATTTTACCCATTTATTTCCAAACTTTTTCTTTTCTCTATTTCACAAATATTATTTCCCAAAAATTATTAAGTAACCCACACTAACTTCTCAAATGTCTTTAATTCATTAACACATGTTAACACTTTTGAGTAACATACTTCTCAAGTTGGAAACCTCTTTATTTCATCAGTGTCTTTCTCTAAGAAATCATTGAACATTTCAAGACTACTTTATAAGAAAACACCATTTTCCTTTGTTAATACATGTAGTCTAGAAACCTTACACGTTTCACACTTTTCACACACTTTAAGGGCTGAAATTTATATTTTCTTTATTTCATATTTAAACCAAATGAGACCTTCATCAAACTTCTTTTATACTCATAAGCAAAATAATACAAGTTTATATGCATGATAAGATGGATTTTAAGTCCAAAAATCCTATTGAATGGGTCTAATAGATGGTTCATTCTAGAAATTGCACAATTCTAACAAAAATATACTTTTCAGACTAAAAGACATTTGTATTTATCCAAAGCTTGAGTAAATATTTATACAAAAATCCTATTTTTTACTAGAAAACTTTGAAAATATTTGTTCATTAAACATTCCCAACATTTTTATTCCCCATAAAAATATTAAAACACCAAGCTTCCTTGAAACATATCATTTTGCTAAAAATCATTGAAACCCTTCGTAAACCCATTTTCACAAATCATAAGAACTATCATTCTTAAATCATACATGCATCCGACTCTTAAACTCTTCATGCAAGATCAAATACTAAGAACATAGAGTCTTAAACTTAAAGAGTAGATGTTTGTTCACCTCAATGGAGCTCCAAAATGGTAGGATAAAGATAGAAGAATAGGAAAACCTCATGCCTCCTAAGGTGGCCTCAAAGAGGTCCTGCATGAAAGCTCCGAGCAAAACCCCCTTCAAACTCCATTAATCTTATATTAACCTTCCTCAAAAATCCCCCAATAACATTCCTAAATTCCGTGGCTTTGCTCAACCATGGTGGAAGTGGGTATATACTAGTGTTTGGAGGTGGTGGCAAAGTCTGGCTATGTGGGAAAATGGTCGTGGAAGAAGATGAGTATTCATACTTAGAGAGAGGGGAAATGTGTTAAAAATGGTAGGGGGACCCACCCTCACTCTCCCTTCTTCTAACCCACAAACAACCCCAAAAAAAACCTTTTAAAATTAACCCCAACACTTAAATCTCGATTTTGATCATTTGGGTTCATCAGGAGTCGACACGTCATTGATCCAAGGGTTTTAAATGAGAAAACACACAAGGGCATCCCAATTTAAAAGATTTTTGAATAGTTCGTTGGAACGAGAATGGGACCTCGTTTAAACGAGATTAGGATCTCGTTCGATCAGCCCTCAAACGATCTTTTAACGAAGTTGGAAATCTAATGCATGGACATCTCGTTAGATCTTCGTTGGAACCTAACTTCGAACGACTTGCATTTTTCATTCGAACGACACAAGGACCTCGTTCGAACAACCCTTGTAATCATTTAAACCAAAGAATCTCCTAAAATTCCTAATAAATTCCAAAAAAAATTCTTTAAGGCCAATTGAATATAAATGAAATGCCCATATATTAACGATACAAATCCCATTAGTTTCCTATGATTACAATTTACACGGGAAAGATAATAAATTATTGGACGCGGGTATTAAATCACCTTTGATGGGATCAACAATATACAAGCAAATAAATAGGAAAGCTATGAAACCAACCTATCTAGGTAGAAAAAGGTGACGTATCTCTTAAATATTTAGGAGGCACAAAGACAATGTTATTCCTAACTCTAGGAACTCTAGCATTATCAATCCCAGTTCTAGGTACTTATTTATGTCAACTCATCATTCATCTTCTCGATACACGAGGAACATATATTTAATTTTAAAAAGATAACCTATTTGTCATCATCTTTTATGTTTTCCTTTCACCTTGATTAACAACAAAGTTGTAGCTCCCGTTTTTATCAAGCCGAATGTGTTTTTAAGTTAAACCAAATTTTCCAAAAAAAAACTCTTTCCAATTTCAAAACGCACCAAGTGTGTGAAGAAATTTTGCTTACCCATTTTATCTTGTTTAATCCTAAACATGCATCTAGGTGATTAAGCAAGGAAAATAAACAGGTACACAAAAGACAACGCCGAATGTATGAGGAAAACACTAAGGGGAAACACCTCAGATGGCCCAAGCGAGAAAATCACTATGATACGGTAATTACAACGCAAGACAGAGAGACTTACACAACGACTCAATACCCACAATCCATATAGCTCTTCTTCTCTTCAATCGCTCCTCCACAGTGTCCATGCAGAAATCCTTCCACGATACTCTGCCCATAATACGCGAGTCCGTGCACACCTCGGCATCCACCGATGCAGCTTTGGTAACCATCTACGATGTTGAACACAGAGTCCATTGCTTCTTCACCATAACACTCAGTAAATTAGGTTGTTCAATATGGATGAACATACTACAATGGTGCAAACAAGATCGCTACAGCAATTGTATATGAAAGTTAGGATCTTTAAACACAAAGGATAGTTTATGCTTTGAAAACATTTGAAAACGTTATGCGGAAAAACATAACTTTCCTAAACTGTGTTTAGGATCTGCACACCTCAAAATTCTAAGAAACAACTGCCTTAAATAAAAAAGTTAAGTCGGCAGGTCGTTTGAACGAGATCTTAATTTCATTTGAATAACTTGGCTTATGTCATTTGAACGACTTCACTATGTCGTTTGAACAACCTTGAGTTGTCGTTTGCACGAATAAACATGTCATTTGATCCTCCATTTTTAAAGGAAAAGTCTTACACGTTTTTAAACAAAACAACTTAGGATCTATACGACTCTAAACAATCTTTATCTCAGAAATATCCTTTTAAAAATTTTGAAACATTTTCTAATGAAAATTCCATCCTTAAAAAATTTTGAATTTCCATAACATTATGCCTTCATGCCTGAGAGAATCTCAGAAGCAATATGTATGAAGACTTAAAACGTTGCACCATTAAATACGGCGTGATATATCTTTGAATCTTGGTCAGTACGTCTTCTAAACAGCTTGGCATAGACATTGTGGGAATCGTGACAAACAAAATCTATCTATGACTCAAACAAGTTTTGTCCGTAACTAAGTCAATTACAAACTAATGGCTCGATTGGAACTTTTGTCCTTACAAATCTACCCCTTTCACTATTTTGGGACGAAACCAAAACAGTGAATGCTAAGTCGGGTCGTCAAGCCATATGACACCTAAATCCCAACCCATAAACCCAAAATCAAAAATTACAGGACTAGGACTAGTATATGTAGGATCGGCAGCATGAAACATCTAAATGTAATGTAGTCGCAAAATCTCGAACATAAAGAATACCTACACACATGAAACAGACAAATACCCAATCAAGTATGGAGGAACAAATGGTATAAAAATAATACCAAGTAAATTAAACCATTTATTAAATATATGTGAGAAAATCATATGATACTAATATGAAACAATATAATCAAAATTCTAATATATCAAACAGAGAGGGGCAAAGGTATAACTATGTAAACATATGTGCACATCATAAGTCAAAACACTCTCCCCCTACATCACCTACATCTCTCCCTCTTTTTGTCTCAAATAGACAATAAGTGAAAAATCAAATCAAACCATCAAATCTAGCAAGTGAATAAGCAAATGAAGAATATCTAGATAAATAATGTAACCAGCTAAGAATAATCAAGAAATGTTATATCGTAGATAGCAAACAATATAGTCACATGAAAGAAATCATCAAAATCAGTAAAGATGTGACTAACAACCTATGTAGTATAATAATCAAGTATAATCAATCAAAGATGACTGCATGTAAACTGTCCAAACAAACCCACAAGTACCAAGAATATATAATATATAAAGCAAGTACTGAAAACAGAAGAATCATAAAAATCTTCCAGGGGTCGTTCGAACAACAACGACCAGTCGTTGGAACAACTTAGCGTGTCGCTTGAACCATCCATCAAACTTAAAACGTCAAAACAACAGCACCTCGCGTGAACAACCTTTCAAACGACCTCCGTGCAATTGGAACGACTTAGCATGTCATTTGAGCCATCCATCAAACGACCCTTAAAACTTCAAAACAATAAAACCTCACGTGAACAACCATTCAAACGACCTTCGCACAACCTACTCGTGACCTATACCTGAAACTTTACCAGCCTCTTTTGAAGCCTCACGAGAACCATACTTATAATAACATGGACTTATCATTCGAACGAATTCCTGATGTCGTTTGAACGACATCACAAATCCTCAATTCCAGTTCCTAAAATGTTAAAGTTTTTCCCAATGAAAAAATTTTGTGAAAAATCACTGGAAATATGAAACAACGGCAAAACAGACTCAAAAACTGAAAAAATAAAACAAGTAAAAACAATATGAGTTACATGCTAACATAGTACCGATGTGCTCAAACGTGATTATGGAGTGAATGGGCGTGAACTACGACAAATGAATCACAATATAAACATATCGAAATAATCAAAACGCTCTAATTGATAGCTAAATTTAATCAAACTTAGTTTTAGCCATATGTGACAATAATATTGTGAGCTTAGGAAACTACATAAACTACATGCACATAAATTCAAAACATTAACGATTCTACAAATAAATAGCGTCATGATACGACTTTTCAACATAAGGATTTATGGTGCAAACCCGTTGTTCCTTTCCATCCAAACTCCCTCATATATACATATTTCTTTTTTTAATCAAATGATGTTCTATATTTCTCAACTTAAAGAATTCCTATTGGCCCTTATGTGGCAATTTTTATGTTTTTATTGCCTTGATTTTTTCTTGGGCCCTTTTAAACGGTGGCTTTCACGAAGAGATAGTTATTCTCTCATAGCCCTTTCCCATGCATACTCATTATTTTTTAATATGAAATTTATATCCTCACGGGTAACGGTTCTTAGATGCACACCTCCTCATAAGTCTAATTAAATATAGATGACAAGATTTAAAGGAGAACATCTCACCAAACTCAAATATGCATGAGAAGTCAAAACATTCATGTAAGCTCGTGCATGTGTGCAAAGATGGCATATGTACAAAGACGAATCAACATGCATATCAACTTCGAAATAACCTCGTAATATGATGGCTAAGATCATTCTAAGCATCAATAATTATGACCAAACACCCCAGCCACGTGGATAATAAAATGATGGGGGTCCAAGCACACCAATATGCCATATCAAACATGTAAACTCATGACACAAAAATAAATCGAAAATCTTTTTGTGTTTTTCAAACAATATTTTTTACTCAAAAATTAAAATCTTTTTGCCTTTTCAAAAATATATGAAACCAAATATCTTTTTGTATTTTTCAATAAGACTCAAAACAAATGAAAAAAATATAATACAAAGAGATACACAAGTCATATCACTAGCAAGGAATATATAATGATGCAAAGACTAGCGTATGACAAGCATGGTAACACAATCATCCATTAGATCTAGCATGGGGGGAATCACGTGCAACCAAACAAGAACCATGAGGTTTAATTCCTAAATCTAATTTCCTAACCCAAGTGGGTGTGTAACAATGCATGGGAGTTTTAAGAACCGAGGAAACTTCATTCTTAAACTTCCTAAACTTCCTAGGAGCATTCCTAAGGTCATAGCAAAAACTTTTAAGGTGACCTTTACTACCGCAAAAAGTGGAAGTGTAACGATGGTGGGAATGATTACCTACAAAAGGACCTCTCGTAATGTTCCTATTGGGTTATCTCACACGATTGGCATTGACTTTTGGAATGGGAGCAACACGATCTTCGAAGACTATACCAAACCTATCATCCTTGATTTGGATAGTGCCTAACATCCTATCCAACTTTTTAGACCTAGCCTCTAAATAAAACTTCACCTTGCTTGAATCTTTCAATATCTCCTCTAACTCACTAATCCTAAACTCAAGCAAATGCCTAGACTCTTCAAAATCTAAAATCTCCTTTTTCAACGTTTCCATCAAACCACGAAAATTATCTCTCTCACCCTCAACATACACTAACTTCTCTCGAAGAGTCTTCTCTCGTGCCCTAAGATCCTCAATCAAAGTATCATTATTTTTTATGGCACGCTCTTTTAACTTATCTTGCAACTTCAAGTTAGCCTTCTTAATTTTCACCACTTCCTTATACAACTCATTGAAGTCAACTTGCAACTCTCCTACATCTATGTCCTCTTCCTCACTAGCTTAACCCTCACTCTCTTGGGACTCACACTCAACGGCCTTGGAAGTGTCATTCATATGACAATATTCATAAGAATAGTTATCGGCGTCGCTCACATGACATGCCATGAATGCAACAAATTTGCACTCAATGGGGTAATCACCTCCCTCTTTCGGGTCACTATCATTTCAGGTGGCATTATATGCTATTAATTTCTTTCCCTTCTTCTTAAGTCTAGTGGGACACTCCGCTACCTTATGACCATATATACCCCTCACAACCAAAACACCTATTTAACTCATCCCTCTTATTATTCTCACTTTGATTCTTAAGGACGTGATCGGCCTCATTATTCTTAAATTTTCAAGTCTTTTACATCTTTCGATTGCTTATGGAACTTGATAAACTTTTTGAACTTCTTTTCCAACAAATCCATATCCTCAAAGTCGTTGTTGGAATCATCATTTGAAACTTTAGTCTCCTCCTGTCGAGTTTTCAAAGCAATACCATTTTCTTTCTTTGGCACTTTCTTGGACGTACACATGTAGAGTTCATAGGTTTGTAATTCACCTACAAGCTCTTCAAGTTTCGCAGATTCTAAATACCCAAAGAGTTTAAAATGGTCACTTTAGGATCAAATTTACTATGTAAGGACCTTAAGATTTTCTTTATGACTCGATTGTCGGGTATTTTCTCTCCCAAGTTAAACGATGTGTCGACTATGTGGGACAATATAGTGTAAAATTCATCAAATGTCTCACTCTCTAACATCTTAATTAGCTCAAAATTGGGTGGTGATATTTTGGAGTTTAGAAGCCCTAACCATACTAGTGACCTCGTGAGTAAGTGCAAGAACATCCCAAGCCTATTTCGAGGTTTCATACATCATAATTCGATTATAGTCTTTCGGGGTGACAGACAAGGAAATAACATTCAAGTCTTGAGAGTTTTAAAGTGAAAGTTTACGTTCGACTTCGGTCCATGACTCAACAATTTTTAAATTAGTGGCCTCTCCATCTCTCATGACTGGGGGTGACCAACATTTTTCAACCGCTAACCAAACACGCTCATCAATTGATTTTAAAGAACTTTTCATTTGGTAATTTCCAATAAGCACAATTAGTGCCATCAAAAATAGGAGTACGTAAACTATCAAACCCGCCAAAATTCATGCTTAAAAATACATGGGATCAAAATGCAAAAAAATTATTTTTCCAACTCTGATACCAATTTGTAGGTTCCATTTTTATCAAGCGGAATGTGTTTTTAAGTTAAACCAAATTTTCCAAAAAAAAAAATCCAATTTTCAAAACGCACCAAGTGTGTGAACAAATTTTACTTAGCCCATTTTATCTTGTTTAATCCTAAAGATGCATCAAGGTGATTGGGCAAGTAAAATAAATAAGTTCACAAAAGGCGACATCGATGTACGAGGAAACCACTAAGGGAAAAAATCTCGGACGATCCAAGTCAGACAATCACTATGATACAGTAATTATAAAGGAAGACATATAGACTTACACAACGACTTGATCCCCACAAGCCTTGTATCTCTACTTCTCTTCGACCGGTCCTTCACAATGCTCATGCAAAAATCCTTCTATGATACTTTGTCCATAATGCGTGAGTCCACACACACCTTAGTATCCACCGATGCAGCTTTGGCAACCATCTACGATGTTGAACATGGATTCCATCACTTTTTCATCGTAACACTCAGCAAATCAGGTTATTCAATATGGATGAACAAACTCCAATAGTGGAAATAAGATCTCAATAGCAATTGTATACAAAAGCTCAGATCTTTAAAGACAAAGGATGGCTTATGCTTTGGAAACCTTTGAAAATGTTATGCAAAAAACAAAATTGTCCAAAACTGTGTTTAGGTTCTGTACACCCCGAAATTCTAAGAAACAACTGCCTTAAATAAAAAAAGTTAAGTCGGTAGGTCGTTTGAACGAGATCTCAATTTTGTTTGAACGACTTGGCTTATGTCGTTTGAATGACTTCACCATATCGTTTGAACGACCTTGAGTTGTCGTTTGAACGACTAAACATGTCGCTTGATCCTCCATTTTTAAAGGAAAAGTCTTATATGTTTTTAAACAAAACAACTTAGGATCTATATGACTCTAAACAATATTTATCTCAGACATATCCTTTTAAAAACATTTAAAACATTTTCTAATGAAAATTCCATCCTTAAAACAATTTTGAATTTCCATAACATTATGCAATCATACCTGAGAGAATGTCGGAATGCAATATGTATGAAGACGTGAAACGTTGCACCATTAAATATGGCATGATCTTTCTTTGAAGTTTGGTTGCTACGTCTTCTAAACAGCTTGTCATAGACATTGTGGGAATCATGACAAATAAAATCTATCTATAACTCAAGCAAGTTTTCTCCGGCATTAAGTCAATTACAAACTAATGACTCAATTGGAAATTTTATCCTTACAAAAGTCAAACTTTTGCATGAGGTTTTTAAATTTAACATTAAACTCTCTAATAATATCACTTCTTCTACCAACCTTCTGCTTACCAGAAAAAATCTCAATTTTGAGACATCGACTTACACAATTATGAATGGTATGTCCCTTAAACTTGCAATATGTATAAAATGGAACATTTCTATTGAAATTCAATCTTGGTCTAGGTTTTTCAAAGAGCCTCCTTCTTTTCTTTTCAATGTTTTGTTTTGTGAAGCAAAGATGTTCATTTTGGCTATGTTTCCCACAAAGAGAGCATCCAAAAAATTTGGAAGAATTTTAACCCTTTTTATTTCTTAATTATTTAACAAAAATATTCTTAGTATTTCCAAATAACTTAGGGATATAACCTTCTCCTCTTGTGTTTCTTTTTGAGGTTTTTCCCTTGTCGTGCTCTCAGTATAATTTGTGTTCTCATGAGATGATTGAACTTTTTCTTTTAATATTTTACTTGAGTTGGAAAATCTAGTACCAAATTTGTCTCTTTACTTTTCCATGCTTAAAGAAAAAAAAATTAGTTTTTTGGAATTTTCAACCCATTTCATTTTTAAACTTTTTGCAATTTTCAGTTCAATTGACTTTTTTTCAAATTCACTTTAAGAAGGTAATTTTGTGTCTCGAGGCCATCTTTCTCCCTCTTAAAAATTTTAATTTCTTTCTTAGTTGAAGACATCGCAAAGTTCAAGCTATACACTAACTCAACCAATTCATGATTCCAACTTGAGTTTTTAAATATTTTCAAAATATTTTATTTTTCAAGTTGACCAGTCTTGAATTTTGATATAAGATTAATGTTAAATCTTTTCAATTTCATAGATTTTTGGTATAGCTCATCAAATGCTTGATTTAAATTTTCATCGCCATTTTCACTTCCACGTGATGAATTAGAACAGTATATATCTATATGCATGTATGTATGTGTGTATGTGTGTGTATATATATCAATGTTATCAAGAGATAATGAATCATCGTGAGATTTAAATCAAGACACGTAATTAAAATTACTCTCAACGTATTGCAAAGGACTCTCACTTGACTTATCTACATGAAAATCACTCATCTTCTCAACACAAGCACTATCTTCAATATCATCAAGTTTCACCATAAAAGCAATGGAATTTCCACTCATCACTCAGTAAATCTTATGTGTATTCACTCTCCGAGTCATTAAGGCTCGTTGTGTAATTTTTTTCCTTATAAAATTCCTTATCCTTCGGATTCTTCCTCATATATGTGGGTTACACTTTTATGTAGTAACTAATATCACCACAATCAAAAAACCTATCATATTCTCTTGTCTTTCCTCTCCTATGTCAAATGAAATTTTTTCACATTGTTTTGTAGAACTTTCTAAATTTCATAAAAAAAGAGTCATGCGTTCATCAACACAAGCATTAGGATTCTTATCTTTTTCATAGACAACCACTTGTTTAGTACCTTTGACTTTGAATGCGAAGCCATTCGAGGATTTCACGTCTTAAGCATTTTTATTCTCACAAGTTTGCAATAAACCTAGCCATATTCGTGATAAATCTAGAATCCAATGATATTTAAATCTTCCTAACGACCTTATTCTCTAAGGTTTCTCTCTAATATTATATGAGGCATTGACCACTTTTGTTAACCTCGTATAATAATCATCAAACGTCTCTTCTTCTTTTATCATCATGATCTCAAAAATAGGGGTAAATGTTTGCAACTTCACTCTCTTAACCATGGAAATACCCTCATGAGCCATAATATAGATATCACGTATTTCCATAGCATTTTTGCAATTCAAAATCCTCTCATACTCCTTAGTATTAACGTACATAAACAATGCCTTCAATGAAATTTAGCTATAATTGCATGTCAAAAAATGGCTTTGGTTTAATTCAATTTAGGTCTCCTAATCTAAACACCTTTAACATCCACCATAATCCAATTCCATACATCTTATATACTCATTCACACATGCTCATGTTCGATCTCAAATGACCTCTCATTTTCACTTTACAATGTCAATAATTAGAACAATTAAAATGAGGCTGACAGTTCATGACCATCTCTCTTTGAATCCATCGTACTCTAGCTAAACAACATAAACACAAATAGATTAAGCGCAAAAATAAATCTAAAACTAAAGATCACACAATCAAAGAAAAAGGATCTACTCTAACACTCGAGTACTAGTAAGTGCAAAACGAATTGATACGAGTTGAAAAATTGAGGTTCAGATATATGTGAACATCTATAAATATTTTATAGGGGGTGAATGGGATATAAACAAAATTAAGACCAATTTTTCCCTAATTACGAATCGTAGCACCCTAAACTTGAGAAAACTTGTAGAAGACCAGTTTTAACCCATCAAATCAAAATTGAACAATTGTGAAGGGTATTTTAAGTAAAAAAAATTTAAATGATTTGAATTGTAACTCACGCATATAAGGAAAGATAAATTCTAATTAATGTTAAATAACTAGGTTAGATCCATTTAAAGTTCGATTAACCTATCAAAGTATGATCATCCCTAGATCTAAATGTGGATATGTGTGATAAGAACTAAATTAATAATACAGTACAAAAATAATCACACAAAACTAGATCGATGAGGAAAAATTTAACTTAGGGAAAAAACCTCTGGTCCATTCATCTATTTCATTCAATTTGAAAAGAATTTTACAAAATGGGAGAAAATACGTCTCGCTTGAATTTTCACTGTTAGTTACTTATGTACATTTCAACTTTCCCCCACTTGAATAAGATTCAAGATCGAAGCTCTACTATGGTCATCCCGTGCCCTTATTCACGGTGGCTCTCCCACATGTGTAATGTGGAAAAAATATATAAACAGTCGTCGCCGTAGATGAGAGGTATGTGAATGTGTATAAGTCGGAGTCTCCAACCTATTTTACTCAAAATGGGAAAAAAAGGAGTCATCTCCGACGAGATAGCTAAAATACAACTAGTGCATGTGAAACCAAATGAGATATGGGCTCGAAGACTATGTTACGGAGTGAGACCATGTCAGGAACCCACTCTAACCTTTTGATCTCTCGTGGGCTTAATAAAATGTTCACCTCAACCTAAATGCATGGACATGTGTATATATGTAAAATTTGTCATGTGTGCAAAATTTATAAAGTGAATATATACATGAATGTGGAAGTGAGTGTGTGTGTGTGTGTGTGGAGTGGATTCATAATATCCAAATCATAGAAAGGATGGGAATGAATCCTTATAATGATATAAATGAACTAAAATGAATAAAATTCTAATAGAAATATATAAGAATGGATAAATGTGAAGTCGTTGAGTTCTAATAAGCTGTAGTCTTCGATTCTTGACTTGGCAGAGTAGATGACTTTCCTTGCTGAATAGAAGAGGAAGCTTCTGCCCTTTTTCCTTCTTTTGAGTCTACGCGCTTCTGCTTAGTATGTTGTTTCTTTTGATTTTAGAGGCCAGTTTCATTGATCTTCTCATAAGTGGAATGGAACACACTGCCTGTAATTAGCGATCTTCCTTTTTTTCACAAGCATGAGTAGGACTTCTAGTGTTGGGAAAGTCATCCTTGGCATAAGCTCTAGTGGATCTATCTCTCTATTATGGCATTATCATATACTTTCAAATTCTTATTTATACAACTATGGGACACCCCAAAATTATAATTTCATCGTGGAAAAGTAATGACGCGTGTATGGGACCGTTAGAGAGATAATAAATGTGAGAGAACTAACTAGATGAGTAAAATGGTTTGATTGCATAAGTGATATGACAATGTATTAATATAAACTAAATGAAATAACTGAGAACGGACTTGAATCCCAAAATAACTTTAGGATGTCTACGTACCTACAGATGGCATCAAAGTCCACATAGTTTGCAATATGAGAAAGATTAGGGTCTAACCCATAATCCAAACCTAGGGTATCTCGTTTGATTTATGAAAAGTAGGTGAAATGCGGTAAAAGTATAGGAAAATGTGAGAACACTCTAAATTGGGAATTATGGTCTAAACCCCCTTTTTGGGGCTTTTTAGTTTATGAAAATAAACTTGAAGATATATATATAGTAGTAAAAAGGTATGATTAGTAATATAAATAGAATAAACAATCTACAAATGGAATAAGAACACTAAAATATGGAAAATGATATTTATGGGACAAGTAAAACATAAAGGAATTTGGACCTTTAAGAACTCTGAAAAATTGTCTTGAACTCTTTGTTGACTGAGTTTTCGTGTATGGGTGATAGTGGTGGAGTGGTGGTTAAAGGTGATGTAAGACAATGTATTATGTCGTGAAAGTGATGTGTTCTAAATTTAGAATAGTTATTGCACTAAAATCTAGGTCTTGTAAAAATGAGGTAAGGATCTCCTTATATAGGAAAACCCTAAAAGAAGAAAGGATAATTTTTCCCCAAGGACCTATCAGCCAAGAGGTGGACTTAAGTTGCAGATGAAGTAATCCAAGTCCACCTCCACGTAGGTAGAGGTGTCTATGCATATAGGTAGGCAACAATGGTTTTTTTCCATAACTTGCGAACTGTAAGGCCAATTCCCACGCGGTCAGAATGTTGGAAAGAGGATTCAGTGCTCTATGATTTTATGATGGGGGCCTTCTAGGTTTGAGAGTTTACCAAATATGAATTGTCTTGGGGAGATCATTATTGCACTTCGAATAGGGTTTGAAGGAGAATCGAGAGTCCATGATTGAAGGGACTTTATTTTGACCATATGCTGGAGTGTAAGGGTGCTTGAATAGGGTGTCTATAAAGACCCTTGATGGGAAAGCCTGGAATAAGATAAGGTTCACCTAAAGATAGACACTCGATAGAGGTTATGAGTGTTGAGTCTTAATATATTATAACTCTAGTGGGGATTAGCAGTTGCTAAGAGGATTGAGGCTTTGCTTGGAGACCATGGTAAGTTATGACCATGATGAGGGTAGAGGCCTGATTCCGAGGGTGGAGAAGTTTGATTTTGAGGACCTGGGTAGTTTATATAAGGGTAGTGACCTAATTCTGATAGCCTAGAGAGTATATGATGAGAAATTATGGCCTAATTCTGAGGGATCAAAGAGTTTGTTGATGAGACATGTGGCTTTCTTCTAAGGGCTTAGAGATTATATAATGAAGTATATAGCCTACATCTGAGGGTTGGGGTCTATTTTGAGGACCTAAAGATTGCATGCGACCAATACGTGGATCACAAATCTTAGGGCCAAGATATATCTTTGGAACTAAGGATTGTATTCGAACAATATGGGGATCGAGACCTAATTATAAGGGCTAAGGTCGATTTTGAGGACCTAAGGTGTATATGCGACTAATACGGGGGTCGTGATCTAATTTCGAGACCCAAGGTATATTCCGAGGAACCAAGGATCTTATGCAACTAATGCAGGGATTACGACCTAATTTTGAGTAATAATATCTATTTTGACAACCTAAGGAGTGTATGTAACTAATACGGGGATCACAACATTATTTTTTAGATCGAGGTCTATTCTGAGGACCCAATGGGTGTATGCGACAAATTCGGTAATTGCGACCTAATTCTGAGGTACAATGTCTATTCTGAGGACCTAATAAGTTTAAAGTGGCTTTGTAAAGGACATGTGATGCTATGAGAACATTTTGAATAGTTTTGAATTTTTTCGAAAGGTTTGGTTATTTTTAACAATTTCCAAATGCTTGTGCAACTTTGAATTTTGATGATTTTTATAATAGATGTGCATTTTGTGTATTTTGAGCTTTTGCGATTTTTGGGATCTTTTGTGATTTGTTTGGAAATTTTTGGGATTTTTTGGAGAATTTTTTTATATTTGGACGTTCACCCGTGCTGGAATTGCCCCTACAATTTCTGGAGAATATGTTCCTTCCTCCTTCAGCACCAATAATTTAGGATCCACCTCTCACCTTCGTGGGAGGCGAGTCTGTCGAGAGTAGTGATAAATGACAGTAGTTTAGGAAAAGTCGCGTCCTAATAATTTTGCTTTCTTTTTTTATTTTTTATTTTTTTTGAAACTTACTTGTTACACAAAGCATATATATATATATATATATATATATATATATATATATATATATATATGTATATATATATGGTGCAATTTTATTCGATTGTCTTGATTAAGTGAGTTATTCTACATACACTTTTACTTCTCCACTAAGGGTTTTACGAGACTTGAAAAAAATATATATAGTTATTTTTTGAAATTTTTAAATATTTTGTAATAAAGATAAATAAATGGACAACCAGGAGAATTTATGGTGAAAAATAATTTATTGGGAAATCATTTGGATAAAAAATGAAAAAATTGAAGTTCCCAAATAGTGGGTGCCTAATGGCATACCCCTAGGGGTGGCAATATGGGTCAGTGGGTCGTGTTTTGACCCGACACGACACGACCCGACAAGGTTTTTTCGGACACGAACACGACACGACACGAATTCGTGTTTTTTTTAGCTGACACGAACACGACACGAATAAAAAATAACACGACACGACAACCATAATTTCTTAAATTTTAGGCTTAAAAAACACGATAACACGATAACACGACACGACACGACTCATAATTAAGACACGAACACGACACGACACGACACGACTTCGTGTCAAAAAAACACGACACGAACACGAAATATCGTGTCAATTTCGGATCAATTTCGTGTCGTTCCGTGTCGTTTTTTCGTGTCGTTTCTAAAATTGCCACCCCTACATACCCCTTCGCCTGCCAGCCGACATGTCGGTACAAAGTACTTATTGCTCAGCCTTTTGCACTCTCTTGTTGTTGTATGGGTACATGATTCCAGAAGTAAATTCAGTAGCTCGTTGTCTTTATCGCTTTGTGAGGAGTTTTGTTTTATAAAAAGGGGTTTAAAATGGGCATTTAAGATCACCACTTCCTTTTCATGTCTTCTCCTTTTTTAAAGACTTTTTTTCATATGGCCATTTCTTCGACTGAATGGTATTCTACTTACCTCAACTATTTGGAAGACATGTTTTTATACAAAGTCGGCAATGCAGTGTTTAACTTGCATTCGGTAACCTTTTGGTACAATTGTCAGATCAATTGGGGCCTGCTAGAGGCGGCTTTGCATTTTTTATGCCCAAAGGACCACATATTTTGCTTTGCATTGATTGAGGTTTGTCCGACCTAGGAGGAATTTTCTTCCATGTTAGGTATATACCCTCATGTTCCATTTGTAAGGGTGGAAGCCCTCAAATTTTAAATTCTTAAAACTAATGTGATGGTTCAATTAAATTCCCAACTAATATTTCAATACAACTTTTAAACAAAAACAAATTTCAAATTTTAATTTCTTGAAAATTAAAACTAAAGTAAACTTAAAGTGAAATTAAACTACTCAAACGTATTAATTTCCACTTAAACAAAATTTATTCAACCCAAGTTCTCAAATTTGCCTAAAAATAATTAATTTAATTTTTAATAAAGGCCAAACCAAGTTTTATCAAATTAAATTCTGGACTTGAATTAAATTAAACCTAAATCATACAAACTTAAATTAGCACCAAATTAAACAAGTGTGATGATTATACAAATTTTTATCTTGTTTATCCTACCATTCATCTATGGTGATTTTTGCAAGATAAAATAAAGCACAATCACACTACACGGCGATGTACGAGTAAAACCCAAATGGAAAAAACCTCAAACGTCCCTTGCCTAACTAATCAACTAGGTATGGAAAGTTTTATAAAGACAATGACAAGAAGACTTACAACACTCGACTCGACTCGACTCCTTCAAGTCCCGGCGCTTCCTTCGCACTTCAACCTCTGCCTTGCAGATAACTTTGGAGTCCACCGAAATCTTGGAGTCCACCAATGGAGGCACAACAACCGTCAACCACATATAGTACCCTTCACCATATCAGAAAGCCGCAACACAAACCAATCTTCCTTTTGGGTAATTAAGAAACTCAAACAATCTCCTTCAAATGATTGAGAAGAAAATAGGTGCCAAACAAAACTCTCTAAGCCAAATATATATATATAGAGAGAGAGAGAGAGAGAGGGCTTCTCTTAAACGGACGTCCGTTTTTAGACTAAAAAAGGACCAAAATGGTCCGATTTTTTAAAAATAGTAAAATGCATTTTTTTGAGTTGATTTTTTTTTTGAGATATATAGACATACATGGGTACCCCTACAAAAAAAATCAACTCAAAATGAATTTGTTTGCTATTTTAAAAAAATCTTTCAAAATCTGTCAGATTTTGCTGGCGCAAACCCAAATATGTATTGACATATATAGACAGATTTTGAAAGATTTTTTTAAAATAGCAAACAAATTCATTTTAAGCTGAATTTTTTTGGGGGGGTACCCATGTATGTCTATATATACCAGGAAAAAAATCAACTCAAAAAAATGCATTTTACTATTTTTTAAAAATCAGTCCGTTTTTAGCTAAAAAACGGACGTCTCTTTTAGAGAATTTCTGTATATATATATATATATATATATATATATGAAATCTTGGAATTAAACAAACATGGGTGTATGTGTTTTTGGAAGATTTTAATCCATTAAAACTCAACACATAAAAGGGGACTTTTCGTTGATAAATGTTTGCTCTCAAAAGCTCATTAGAAGTATGAAAAAAGTCACAGGAAAAACTTTTATCCCCGAAGTATTAAGGTTGGTGAAAAGTTAGTGGGGTAATGGGGGGTTAAAAACGAAACTGCTAAAAAAATTGATTTCCCGCCCAGGTCGTTCGAACGAACTTTTCAACGATATTTCAGAAAAAAAATGCCCCAAACTCGTTTGAAGTTCGTTCGAAGTCTCATTCGAACGACTTCGTTTGAACGATTTTTCTAACAAGAATTCAGAGATTATAAGTCAAAGTCATTAGGAAACTCGTTCGATTTCTCGTTCGAACGACAATCTTGTTCGAACGAAAATTCCAAAAATTTTATTTTTCACTTTTAAGCCCAAAAACTTTTGAAAAAAGTTCTAAAGAGATTTTCTGAATATAAAAGTTCATAAAAAGTATTTTATGAAATACACCCAATAAAATTTCCAAGCTCCTATATATATATATAAAACCCATTCATACCTTTGGAGACTTGGAATCCAATTGATGTTGACGTAGAAACATGGCACTAAACTTAACAAGGATGAAGCTGAAAATTCTTGGCCGCTATGTCTTCAACTCTTCAAACGTCATACGCTTGATAGGAACAAACATCTATCATATGACTCAAATGGTTTTATCCAGAATTAAGTCAATACTACATATGAACTCAATTGAAAATTTGTATCCTTACAAATCTTCCCCTTTGGCTATTCCGGGACAAAACCCAAAAGGACTGTCAAGCTCGTCTAGACACAACATCCCACCAAAAAAAAATACAAACGCGATGACTCGGCCCAAGGAAGTGCTTTGCCGCTTTATCAAATGTGTTGCTAAAATGAATTCCTGCACACTTAAGTAAATCATCAAATGCATAGGGAATATAACAATATTAAATTCGAAAAATAAATACTCCCCCTTAATTAATTCTCTCCCTTTATCTACTAAAGACTCCCTAAGAAGATTGCGCAACTCCCCCTAAGTTAGATCTCCCAAACTAAAGGTTTAGATACCATTTCTCCCACTTTTTGTTCAGGATTAGACAAAGGTTAAAGAATTATTCACCAACTTATTTCTCCCTCTTATTTTAAGCAAATACTATTTCTCCCCCTAAAGTATAAACAATGGATGTGAATTAAGAAGAAACAAGTTAAACATGTAAAGGTGCATAAACAGGAACAATAAAGCATATGGCAACAATAAATGCAACTAATCCACACAATAACAAAGGATACCACTTATGATCCGATGATAAGAAAAATGATTACTAAATTGTAATAAACATAAGCATGGGATATTAACCACAATTCGCAACAAGATAGATACCAATTATGAATTCAAAGCAAATATGGACTAGCTAGCATGGCAAAGACTTGAAAACAAAAAAAAAACATATATATACACACACACACACACACGCGCACACAATGAATATCACTAACGCGCACACACATATACATAGGTATAAACACCACACACAAAACAAAATACAATAAGCTTTTCACACTCGTATGGCAAAAATATGTCCAAATACATGTGGTAAACGGAAGTGAAGGGGTGTGAACTATAGATAAAGGAATATAGACTCAATCACTTAAAACATGTTCACGGAGTTCTCTTTTGATTGTAAAATTTTATCACATTTAGATATAGCCTCATATGACAATATAGATTGAACTCAATTAATAAACATACACAATGCACACAAGCCTAGAATTTTGATGATTCTACAAACCAATAGAGTCATGACAAGATAGCCAACTAGGATACAAAGTCATTGTGCAAATCCGTTGATATTTCATTTAAACTCCCTCAAATATAATATTTTCTTTTCTTTTCTTTTCTTTTGACGGAAATATCAATCTAAACAAACTAGGCCTAGGCTATATTTTTCTTTGAATGCCATATTTTTCTTTTAGGACTTTGGACCACGTATATCTTTTAGGTCCATTGCAAACGGTGGATTAATCGCAAAGGATGATTGTTCCTTTCGTAGCCCTTTCCCGTGCACTAGCATATATTATTTTTAAACACACAGTAATCTCACATGCAATTTACTAACATGAACAAATACTCTTAAGTCACAAAATATGTAGATGACTAGATTTGTAGGAGAACATCTCACAAAGCTCAAATATACATGAGAAGTTAAATTTCAAATGAGCTCGTGCATGTGTGAAACGAGGCATATAAAAATATAATCCATTAAGCAACACAAAATCCAACTACTCCATGCAAGCATGACAAAGAACATTTTAAGGATTGAAAATCTTAACCAAAAGTTCTAACAACATGGAAGAGAAAAGGGAAAGGGTTCAAACACGAGTATATGCCACATAAAGTGTGCCAAACTAAAATACACAAAAAAAAAATCTTTTTGAGTTTTTCAAAAAATTCACCAAACACAAAAAAATTCAACTCAAAGGAAAAAAAACAAAGAAATTTTTTTTGCATTTTTCTCAATAATACACAAACAAGTAAAAATAAATACAAAAGATTTACACAAATCATAATTCTAGCATGTGATTAATTATGGAGCCTAGACTAGAAAACGACAAACATACATACAACTAGCATAAATATATCATAAAGCACAAAACACTAGAGTATGTAAACAAAATTAACACATTCAACCTTTCGATTTAGCATGGGAAGCTTCACGTGATAGCAAATGAGAATCATAAACCCTATTTTGTAAAGTTACTAAGTCGTATCTCCTAACCCAAACAAGTGAAGAGTGACAATCTCGAGATTAGGTGACCTTGGCTACCTCGGTGACCTTTACTCTTGGATTTCCTAGGATCCTTTTTTAGATCAAAATAAAATTTCCTAAGATGACCTTTTCGACCACAATGTGAGCAAGTAAAGACCCGGCGAAAAGTAGTACCTAAGGATTGATCTTTGGAAATGTTCCTAGGTGATTATCTCAAAATAGTGATTTTGGCTTTATTAGCGGAAGTATTATAAAAATCGAAGTCTAAACCACAGGTGTCATTTTTTACTTGGATAGTTTCTAATATTTTATCTAATTTAGCGGACCTACATTCGAAATAAAATTTAACCTTACCAGAGTCTCTCAATTTTTCTTCTAATTCTAAGATCCTAGACTCTAGCAAAACCTTCCTCTCTTCAAGCACTAGAAGCCCTTTCTCCATTGTTTCCATCAAACCTCTAAGGATATCTCTCTCACCTTCAACATACTCAAGCTTCTCTCGAAGAGTTCTCTCACGTGTCCTAAGATCTTCCACTAAATCACTCTCATCAATGACCTTGGCATGCTCTCTTAAACAAGCTTCTAACTTCAAGTTTGCCCTTTTTAATTTAATTGATTCGGCATACAATTCTTAAAATGCTACTTGAAGCTCATTCACATCAACCTCTACTTTATCTTCATTCTCTCTTTCATCTCCACTCTCACAACCATCAAAAACATGGGATTCACAAAATTTGGCCTTGAAAGTGTCATGTATTATAATGTCATAATTGGACGAGTTCTCACTATCACTTACAGGACTTGCCATGAAAGCAGTCACTACACCAAAATGGGCAAATTGTCACCTTTCAGCCGGCCAGCCTTGTCAAGGTCATTAACCGTGACAAAAAAAACACGCGTTTTATGTCACGGTCATTGACCTTGACACGACCGTGACAACGAATTGTCACGGTCAATGACCGTGACAAGCCCGTGACAATTCAATTTGTCACGGTCTTGTCACGGTCATTGACCGTGACAATTATTTAAATTCTTGTCACGGTCAAAGACCTTGACACGACCGTGACAATATTCGCAGCAAAAACCCTATCCCCCTTCTTTTTTCCCTCCCGCGTCGTTCCCTCCATTTCTCTCTCTCTCTCTCTCGACGTTGTTCTCTCTCTCTCTCTCTACTTTCAGGTCCATTTTCTCTCTCTCTCTCTCTCTCTCTCTCTCTTTCATTTATATATATATTTGTGTGTATATTTGTGTGTATGTGTATATATATATGTGTGTATGTGTGTGCGTGGAGGGGGGCAGGGGGGCAGGGGGTGGGGCGGGGTGGGTCAGGGTGGGGGAGGGGGTGGGGACGGTGGAGGGGGGCAGGGGGTGGGGCAGGGTGGGGGAGGGGGTGGTGGAGGGTGGGGTGGGGTGTGTGTGTGTGTGTGTGTGTGGTGGTGTGTGGTGGGGGAGGGGGTGGGGTGGGGTGGGGTGGGGTGTGTGTGTGTGTGTGTGGTGGTGTGTGGTGGGGAAGGGGGTGGTGGAGGGGTGGGGCAGGGGGTGGTTAGGGGTGGAGTGTGTGTGTGTGTGTGGTGGTGTGTGGTGGGGGAGGGGGTGGGGTGGGGTGGGGTGGTGTGTGTGTGTGTGTGTGTGGTGGTGTGTGGTGGGGGAGGGGGTGGTGGAGGGGTGGGGCAGGGGGTGGTTAGGGGTGGGGTGTGTGTGTGTGTGTGGTGGTGTGTGGTGGGGGAGGGGGTGGGGTGGGGTGGGGTGGGGTGTGTGTGTGGTGGTGTGTGGTGGTGGAGGGGGGCAGGGGTGGGGTGGGGTGGCAATTTTTGACACGACACGATACCCGACACGAACTCGACACGAACTCGGATGATAAATTATTTATGTGTTGCAAGAATTTGAAATTAATTAAATTAAGTTATTGTAGGCGTATGAGTGCTATGATTGGTTAAGAGAGAAGAAAAAAATTATTTTATATTTTACTTAATGGGTTATGCGGGTCAACCCGAACACGACACGATAATAAATAGGTCGGGTTAGTGTTTGCTCATCTGACACGATTAGTTAAATGGGTCGGGTTAGGGTTGACTAATACTTAACACGAACCATACATGACACGACCCGAACACGACACGACGCACACGAATTGCCACCCCTAGTGGGAATTGATATCCAAGACACATAGGCTCGATACTTATGTGGCTCTTCGGACGAAGAAGGGGAAGGACAAGGAGGTGTCCCCGAGCGTCGCGGCCACGATTGTAAGTAATCCGACAGTTTAATTATTGTTAATTACGTTATAATTTTTTAGTTTACTTATTTTACTAATCATGTGCTTTTTGTCGTTTCAGGCAAAGCTTAAGGAAGTGCATGAGTCGCAGTCTGATGCCGACAAGGCATCTTTGTCCACAGACGCACTCAGCCAAGTGCTTGGCTCTGATCGCAAGGGGAGGACAAGGGGAGTGAGCTCGCGGATGGCCAAATCTAGGATCATCGGATTGGAGACGAGCGACACCGGGTTGGCTCGAACGGTGGATTCACACGACGCGAAGCTGTCCCGTTTGGAGGCGACGGTCCAAGATATGTACACATTCATGAAGCGTACGTTGGGTGGAGACCGTAAAGAGAAAGGGAAAGGGAAAGGGAAGGAGAAGGCGGTAGAGGAGGAGGTGCGGGAGGACGAGGAGGTGCGGGAGGACGAGGCGCAGGATGACGAGGATGTGGACCTCGCTGCTTCATCACCGACACGTTCGTACTTCGACGATCCACTTCCCTATTTGACGCCCTCCAGCAGACCATTATCGACGTTTGGTTGGCCGAGCGTGTTCATATTGGACATATTTGATGGCCAGCGGATAGGGCGGGGGTTGAGGGACCCGGATATCATCGAGGGTGGAATAGTCCATGGACGTGTGCTTCAAGGGATGGAGTCCAGGGTGCTCGTCACGCATGTCATACCCGGGAAGGAGAACTCCCTACTGTGGTTGCGTGAACAATGCGGCACGACATATATTAGTGGGTGCGTCAATTCGTATGTCGTGTGGCCTACTCACCTCCTCAGTTTTATACAAGACATGTAGTAACATTATTTTCAAGTTTGTCCATTTTAATTATATTTGGATTATATCGTCATGTATATTATTTTTACTTTGAAAATTTGGATTATACTGTCATGAATATATATTTGCATTATCTTTAGTTTGTGTTGGATATATGATGTTTGGAACAGGTACAACGTTGTTATAACAGGTACAAATATACTGCTGGGCAGTGGCGGTGGCCATACTGCCCAGCAGATTTTTTTTAAATTCTGCCCAGAATTGTCACGGTCATTGACCGTGACAAGCCCGTGACAAGAATTGTCAAGGACTTGTCACGGTCAATGACCGTGATAATTTTTTTTTAAAAGGATCACGGTTTTGTCACGGTTATAAACCGTGACAAACGTGTCACGGTCATTGACCTTGACACGACCGTGACACAAAACGCGAGTTTTGTGTCAAGGTCAATGACCGTGACACGACCGTGACAAAAAAAGTTGTCTCGCCTCGAAATGTCACGGTCATTGACCTTGACAAGGTGAATTTGTCAAGGTCAATGACCTTGACAAATGGGCAGATTTGGTGTAGTGAGTAAAATTGCGCTCAATGGGAGAATCAGGTCCGTCTTCCTTATCACCATCATTAAGGGTATCATTCTATGAAATTGGTTGCTTTCCCTCTCTCCTTAGCTTAGTGGGACATTCAAAAGCCTTATGGCCATACCCTTCACAACCAAAACAAAGATTTTACTTGTCCCTATTAAGATCATCATTATAATTTTTAGGGATCTTCTAGGGGTTGTAATACTTGTACTTGTCAAATTTCATATATTCATTTTTTAGACTCTCTTTATTAGTCTTAAGAAATTTTCTAAATTTCCTAGCAAACATTGCCATATCTTCCGAGTCAAAATCACTCTCATCATCCGAAATTTATTTTTTATCCTTTTGGGCTTTCAAAGAGATGCCCTTATCTTTCTTCTTTTCGATCTTAGATGAAAGCATGTCAAGTTCATAGGTTTGTAAATCACCTACGAGCTCTTCTAGTTTCGTAGAGGCTAAAGTGGGTAAAGAATTCAACACGGTCACTTTAGGAATGAATCTATCGTATAGGGACCTTAAAATTTTCTTTACAACTTGATCGTTGGGCATCTTTTCTCCCAAATGAAATGATGAATTAATAATATCTGAAAGTGTAGCATAAAATTCATCAAAATTTTCATTTTCAAGCATTTTAATGGTCTCGAATTGAGCGGTGAGGTTTTGGAGTTTCGAATCTTTTATGACACTAGTTCCCTCGTGGGTGAGTTGTAAAATATCCCAAGCTTCTTTAGCGATTTCACACATCACGATACGTCAAAATTCATTTGTGTGACTGCACTAAACAAAGTATTCAAGCCTCGGGAATTAAAATTGGCTAGTTTAAGTTCATTCTCACTCCATCTCTCTACGAATTTGGGGACATGTTCATTTTCTACTAAACATCTAGGTGGGGACCACCCGGTAACGATAGACAACCAAACCCTCTCATCTATGGACTTTAGAGCAGATTTCATATGCGCTTTTCAGTACACGTAATTAGACCCACCAAAAACTGAAAATTTTAAAAACGGGGAAAATTCAATTTTTTAAACAAAACTAAATAAAGGATCTTAACGCAATAACTTAGCACTCTAACTCTGATACCACTTGTAAGCGTGGAAGCCCCCAAAATTTAAATTCTAAAATTAATGTGATGGTTCAATTAAATTCTCAACTAATATTTCAATACAACTTTTGAACAAAAATAAACTTCAAATCTTAATTTCTTCAAAATTAAAATTAAATTAAACTTAAAGTGAAATTAAACTACTCAAACATATTAATTTCCACTTAAACAAAATTTATTCAACCCAAGTCCTAAAATTTGCCTAACAATAATTAACTCAATTTTTAATAGAGGTCAAACCAAATTTTATCAAATTAAATTCTAGACTTGAATTAAATTAACACCAAATTAAACAAGTGTGATGATTATACCAATTTTTATCTTGTTTATTTTAGCGTGTATCTATGGTGATTTTTCCATGATAAAAATAAACACAATCACACTACACGGCGATGTACGAGAAAACCTAAATGGAAAACACCTCGGACAACCCTTGCCTAACTAATCCACTAGGTACGAAAAGTTTTACAAAGACAACGACAAGAAGACTTACAACACTCGACTCGACTCCTTCAAGCCCCGATGCTTCCTTCGCACTTCAACCTCTGCCTTGTAGATACCTCCGAAGTCCACCGAAATCTCGGAGTCCACCAATGGAGGCGCAGCAACCGTCAACCACACATGGTGCCTTTCACCAGGTGAGAAAGTCTCAGCACAAACCAATCTTCCTTTTCGGATAGTGAAGAAACCCAAGCAATCTCCTTCAAATGATTGAGAAGAAAACAGATGCCAAACAAAACTCTCCAAGCAAATATATATATATATATATATATATATATATATATATATATATATATATGGGAATTAAACAAACATGGGTGTATGCGTTTTTTGGAAGATTTTAATCCATTAAAACTCAACACATAAAAGGGGACTTTTCGTTAATAAATGTTTGCTCTCAAAAGCTCATTAGAAGTATGGAAAAAGTCATTGTAAAAACTTCTATCCCCGAAGTATTAAGGTTAGTGAAAAGTTAGTGGGGTAATGGGGGGTTAGAAACGAAACTGCTAAAAAAAATTGATTTCCCGCCCAGGTCGTTCGAACGACTTTTTCAACGATATTTCAGAGAAAAATTGCCCCAAACTCATTTGAAGTTCGTTCGAATGACTTGGCTTGAATGGCTTTTCTAACAAAAATTCAGAGATTATAAGTCAAACTTGTTGAAAAATTTGTTCGATTTCTCGTTCGAACGACAATTCAAACGAAAATTCCAAAAAAATTGTTTTTCACTTTTAAGCCCAAAAACTTTTGAAAAAAGTTCTAAAGAGATTTTCTGAATATAAACGTTCATAAAAAGTATTTTATGAAATACACCCAATAAAAGTTACAAACTCATATATATATATATATATATATATATAACGTATTCTTACCTTTGGAGCCTTGGAATCCAATTGATGTTAACGTAGAAACATGGCACTAAACTCGGTAAGGATGAAGCTGAAAATTTTGGGCCACTACGTCTTCAGCTCTTCAAACGTCATAGACTTGATAGGAACAAATATCTATCATATGACTCAAATGGTTTCGTTCGAAATTAAGCCAATACTACATATGGACTCAATTGGAAATTTGTGTCCTTACACCATTTGTCATGCCAGACTTCCCCGGTCTCCGAGGGATGTGTTGGATCAATTGTTAAATATTTCTCCTTTTATTACCCAACCCTGGGTGCATGGAGGAGGAATTGACCTCCGAGTGCCGTTTGAGTTGGTACTCCATCAAGATGTCTGATCTACAGGGTACAGTGTAGCTATTGTGCGATTTGACCACCAAATTTCTTCTAGTGATGGGTGATATAAGTGTAGATACCCAAGTTGTCACCATAGTTATGTGGATGGTCTATCATTTTAATCCTGGTGCTACCTTTCTGGAAGAGATGTTGAACGTTCTTAATGATTGGAAATCGAACCCTTCTACCTTTTTATGAGGAATTCATGTGATGTTGTATATGTAGTTAGTATAGAGGTTTCGGTTTATTGTATCCCCTCCTTTTCCATCAACTAGTACTAGAAAATTTTATAGTCGACCGTTATGGACTTTGGCGCGTCTACAAATGACTGGTACAACTGGCTGATGGAAAATGGATTCAATTTCGTGTGTTGGTTCGTTTCATAGTAGGGTGAGTTGACACTCGTGTTGCAATTAGATGACTATCGTTGTGTCCATATCATGAGCTTCCATCGAAATTCATTATATCTCTGTTGGAGACTCTTGCGTCAAGTGGGATATGAGAAAATTACTCCTCCTCGCATAAGCAACTTCTTTCACATGGAGGATCTAACTAAGTCGCTAAGGATGTCTGTAGCAATGACGGAAGCCTACTAGACATCCGACCCTTTCTATGGGAGAGGCTTCAGTGGTGTTAGTGGGTTATCTGAAATGGTAATAGAAGGACCTAGTCTTGAAGGTATTCATGGTGGAATCTGGTCAACATTCGCTTATTACAGTTAAACAAGTTGAAAGGGGTCCGGTGGTTATGTTTAATTTTTTTAGAATGTACCGTCGCATCGAGCGTATACAGGTATGGATCCATAATGGAGATTGATGGGGACCTGTGGAGGATGATGATGATGATGATGATGATGATGATGATGATGATGATGATGATGATGCACTTGGCCCATTTGGTAGTTGATGGAGGTTTGTGTGAAAATTTAATGGTTTGGTAGGTTTGGTTACTGGTGGGAGTTTAGTGTAAGCTTGGTGTATTTATAGGTTTGAGTTTGGTTGTAGTCTTTATGATATAAGGAATTGGTGTTCGTGATGTTTTTCTTTATTTTGAATAAATATGTTTTTATGAAATAAATTTTAATCGTGTGCGTATTCTTGTTGTGATTTTGTGATAAAATCATTCATATAAGAATTATCTATACTAAACACTAAGGCATACGTAATAGTTTTGTTCAATTTAAAATGATAAGGGAGATTTATGCCTCTTAATGACAGAAGACAAGAGCATTTTATGAAAAAGAAAGGACTGCAATCAAAGTCACTTTATGGGTTACATGTGTATCTCTGTGAGGATAAAAAGGAGTTGTATTAGTGGTAAAATGTTTTTGAGAGGATCGGGTCCTAAGTAGTTCCAATAAACGGAAAAATAAAGATTTTTTTAAGAACATATCAAGGTTGAGAAATGTGTAGCGTGACGAGAGTCAAAAAAAGGATAGAACTTCTTGAGATGATTTAGGTTGATTGGGCTTTCATTTCCTCTCCATCGAGATCAGTTAGTGTAGAGGCACCACCTGATAAGATTTTCTTCATAAGGTATAGCCCATTCCAATAAAGCTTGAATTTTCCTCGAGGGTCCCAGATGAGTTCTACGATTTATTTGAGAGTGAGGTCTCTTTATCGCACTCTGCGGTCTCTGACTTTCTTATTTAATTAATGTGTAATACGGCGATGATATCCTTGCATGTGATATAATGCCTTAAATCTCTTTTCATCCAAGAATGGCAATTGCTCATAGCGGTTTTGGTACCAATCAACTTTTCCCACTTGGCTTTCGAGCATGACTCGTAAGGAAGGTATCTCGAGTTCAATAAATAAAATGACCCCTTGTCGTAGACCAGGGAATATGGGGCAGCCCCAGTGGGTGTTCTAATGGATATGTGATAGACCCATAGGTCATAAGGGATTCTATCAGCCCAATCCCGACAACTTCTAGTCATCTTGTTGATGATGGATTTGAGGCTCTTATTTGCATATTGGATAGCCCCACTGGTTTGTGGTATATATAGTGATTATTTGAGTCTCCGAATTTTGTATTCCTCGACCAGTTCTAAGACTTAAGCTTCGAAATGGAGGCCATTATTAACTGATACAAGCTCATGAGGGACCCTATAGTGGCAGGTGATATTTTTTCATATGAACTTGGCCACTTTCTTAGCATTTCGCACGACATATGACTCGACTTCGACCCATTTGGTGAAGTAACCAATATTTACCACGATAAATCCATTCCCATAAAATGATTTGGGATTGACTTTTCTAATCATGTCGATGCCCCAATTTTAGAAAGGACATGGAGAAGTCATGTTGTATAACTCGCGGGGAGGCAAATGTTGAATATTGGCAAATTGTTGATATTTGAGACATCTTTTGACATAGGTTCAACATTCATGGACCATGGTAATCCAATAATTATGAAACCTATAGTATTTCAAATAAAAGAATTTTATATGATAACAACACAATTGATATTTGATCATACTTCAGTATCTTCTCTATAATGTACTTGAGATGAAAATAAGCACTTAATATATAATGAGATACAATACAATGATCATATCATCCAAGCAACGAAGATATCTCAAGATCATAGGCATTGGAAAAGAATGTATAAGTCAATACAGGTTCAATCAATCCAACATCATGACATGAGTTCATAACTAAATCAAAGAAAGAGATGTGAATATCAAGATCAAGAAACATTTCCAATACATGCAAAGAGTTCCATGATCCAAAGAATTAAGTCAATGATGCAACATGCCCATGATCAATCCAAAGCAAGCTCAAGGCACATTTCAAAAAGCATTACTCAAAATCAAATGATCAAAAGAATCAATACAAAATCTTTTAAAGATTCAAAGGTTTAGGATTATTTGTAAACAGGTAAACAATCTCACAAAATTAAGTACAAACCCCAAACCAACTTCCCAAAGCCTTACAAAACCTATCCTAAACACAAAGATCACTTTGACCAAAAAGTCAACTTATATAATCGACTACATAAAAGGATAGAGTCGACTCTATGCCAAGGTAGGGCCAACTCTCGACCCTGGTATTTTAGGCCAAATGATTTTGACTTTTTTACTTAGGAAAAAAATCAAAAGGAGGTCCACATTATTTTCTCTTTATATAGAGTTAACTCTATATATTTATAGATAACTCCAAGGGTGTTTTGATCAAGTTTTTAACAATTCTATTTTGAATTTCAAAATCCCAAATTCCTGAATTTATTAAACTACCCTCTAACGACTAGTTTTCTAAAATGCCTATAAAAAGACCCATTTGGATTCCATTCTAAACACACAAGCTATTGCAACATTATCTCAAGATTGAAAGTTCCATTATCAATCTTTTGTCTTCCATATTTGAGTTTCTAAAGAGAGAAACCAAGTCCCAAAACCCATTTAGACGTTTTAGTCCCAAAAACTCCATTAAATCAAAAGCTTCAAGAAAACCCACTTGAGAGAAATTTCCAACCCATTTTATCAAAATTCTCAATCCCTTACCCACTTGTGCTAAATATCCGAAACCTTAACCTTTGAAACATTGTACTTGTGATTGTTTGAAAGTATACTTTCTAGAAAGAGAAATTAAAAACCCATTTCACCATTGTTGCTAACTTAAGCAACCTTTATTTTACACTTCGGTTACTAAACCTATTGTTATTACTATGGTTGAACTTTATCATATTTTCACGGCCAGTAGTGTCATATTAATGGTGAGTCAACGTGCAATAAGATGTTAGGCTCCTGCATGTGTACTACCTGGGATAGGATGAGTTTAGCATCTTCTTAGTTGCGGTTTGCATGGTATTATAAATCCTTGTGAGGTTATTGGTTCTACAATAGTGAATCGGAGATAGTGAAGTTTCTCAAATATCATCTCGAGCATGGATATAGTCAAGGCCGAACCACGTTGAAATCTCAGTTTATAAAATCTCTCTAAACTCTCTCTTTAATATTACTATCAACTAATTAGCTTATTACTTATTATTAGATTAATTGATTTATTATTAAATGAAGCATCCCATTGCAATTAAACTTTTAGAAGAGGATTCTGAAAAAGTTTTAGATTTCCATTTAATTAATAACACCCAATTCACACCCCACACCCCACCCCACCCCCCGGCTGGGTATATTTTCGAGCCAACAAGTACCCTTGTTAAATGGTCTTTTGGTAATCATGTGTTTGTTCATTCGGGGTTTGTATTCCCCACTATGTATTTTCCACATGATTTCTTTAATATCAACCCTTGTTATGCACTACAAATGGGTACCATCAAAATTTCTCTTAAATAGGGATTTATCGCAAATGATGTACTGAGATGAGAGCTTTTGAAGAGTCAAGCGACCTTTCTTGTCAGCCCCCTGAGGGTGTCGTCCATACTTAAGGAGGCACCGGATATTGTAATACCATAGCCTGACCCTGGATCTTTTTTAGTGGCGAGTTCTATGCGGTAGAAATAGGTTGTCTTGGGATGCTTCTGAACTTGTAAGGGGGGAATTGTTATTCAATCATGCATATCAACCATATAGGATAGTGCTGATAATGCATTGGCGAAGATATTTCGGGAATGAGAGAAGTAATGTAAGGTAACATCTTTGATTTCGAGGTGAGATCCTCAAGATGTGCGTGGAGGGTATGAGATTCTCATCTTTGTTTTTTCATTTTCTAATAACCTACCTCATGATTATAATTGAAACTCCATAGAGATCTAGATATCGGATTCCCCTTCAAGAGCAACTTTGAGACCAACGATGCACGTCTTGTATTCTTCCATGTTGTTGGTATAGGAAAACTCTAGCTTGATGGAGATGGGAGTATGTGAATTATTTAGTGCGATTAAATGTATTCCAATGCCATATCCCTTCATATTGGCGATCTCGTCAAATAATAACTTCCACAGGGGCTATTTGGGAGTAGTGTAGAGAATCTCTTCATTGGGTTTTTTATCCATACGCCAACTTCTTCTAGAGGGTCTTCTAATTAGTCAGAGATAGCTCTTTCTTGGATAGGATTTTGTGTGACGCAGATAATGTCGAATTCGGCTAATAAAATCAACCATCGGGCCATTCAGAGATGGAGGCAGGGACGGGGATGGCGATGGCTCCCCCGGCCCCGACCCGTCCCATTTTCATCCCTTAGAAAACCCTACTATACGTGTGCAACGAGAAGATGCAACTTTTTTGGATGGTGCTACCTACAAAAATAAACAAATATCAATAAATGACTCTAAGTTGTTTCATATGGTTGTTGAGGATATTGCTTAAATGAGGCATCAAATGTCATTCTTCAAGTAAATTGTTGTTATTGGGGAAGTTCTTAACTAATTGTTGTATGTGAACTTTGGTTGTAAAATCAGTTGTGGGATGTATTGGTTGGTAAATTATTAAATGGAATTTTGGTTGGTAATTTGTTGAATGAAATTTGAGTGGTTCATTAACTGATTATTGAATGGAATTTTAGTTGGTAAATTTTATTTGATACTATTAATTTTACTTGGAAACAATTTAAATGGTATTGATTTTGGTTGTAAAAATAGTTTGAATGGTATGATAGGTAATAGGTCATTCGAGTGTCACAATAAACTAAGGTGTGAGGGAAAGTAGGAGAAAAATTAAAATCCCATGCCTCAGATTCTGAGGATAGTGAGTGTCCCATTGATTACAACGACGTCGTGTTTATTGTTGTTTTGGATGTATCAAGTACTAAGTCTTCCCTTATTGTTTGATGATGGTGGCATAAAATATATACCATGGTGAATATAAGGAGTATGGTGATGACAACAAAGAGAGGTTGACATTGAAAAGGATAATTTTGAGATATTTGATGTCCCTCAAGATGGATAGGCTTAACATTAAACTTACCTCAAAGATTAAGAAGAGTGGGGAGGATATCTCTCTCACTTTGCCCCTCACTCCGCCTCACTCATCTCTCTCACTCCGTCATTTTAATGTTGTTGATTTGTGGAAAGGTAAGGTTACAACATATCGCCACTTGCACTAATGGTCTATGATGTATTATCCATTCTCGTGACATCGGTTGCTTCCAAGTTCACTTTGAGTACGGGTGGTAGAGTGCTTGAATAATTTCGAAGTTCCTTAACTCCTTCTACTGTGGAGTGTTTGATATGCACATAAGATCGGCTTAGAAATCTTTTGCTCTCATTTTGTGTTGAAGACACAATTAAAGATCTTGAAGAAATTGAGGAAGGTATATTTTTTCAATTTTATTTCAACATGTCTGCAGATTCATTTTATACTGAAAATAACTATTTTGTTTTGCTCATTATCATTGTAGTTGTGCTTGAGGAGATGAAAGGTTTATCGCTTAGGTTGACTAGTTGAATATTGATATTTTCAGCGTTTACTTTACATTTTACAATTAACATTTTTGTCACAAATGTAAAATTTATTTAGTTGGTTAATAATCTTTTTTTTTTGGTAAAATAGTTAAATGGAATGCGGATGTTTAATGAAGGGCGAAACTTATTGGATAATTGGATGCTTGGAATTGGAAGATCTGTTACTATTTTTTATAATCAATTTTGTTTGCTCTTGGACTTGGACTCTCATTGATTATTTTTCTAACTATTTTTGGACTACATTTAGTACTGTTTTGTATTAAAAATAAGTTGGAACTTTTTTGGATTATTTTTAGACTGTTTTGGACTATAATTAGCAGTGCTTTGTATTAAATATAAGTTGTGACCGTTTATTTGGGACCATTTTGTATCAAGTATATTGATATCAATTACAATTACTTTTTAAAAATTAAATGATCACTTAAACTGTTTTGTAACTTGAGAATAATTATTTTCATATATTCAAAGTAATAATAATTCAAAGTAACATGACTTTGACATCTCAAAATTAAATGTCATGTAAAGGAGGCTACACTTCCTCTAAACACAATAGTGCAAACAAGAATTTACCAAACACTCTTTAAACTCCAGACAGAATTCGAAGCTAAGTTATTACCCATCCACTTTTTATATTTACTAAGAAATAAGCCTACAAAACCGTTGATGCTTCGATTCAATATAGAACTCTTTTGTCCTATTAAAACTGGTTTCGTTATATAAACAATTCATCAAACCGCTCGAAACTATATTTGTTGTATGTGCTCGAGCATGTAAAGGCGTCTCAAATTGTTACAGTGATACAGGCCCTATTACTTAAAATAGGTATGTTTGAACCTATTTAATTGCAAAAATGATCCAACCAAAAACTCAAGTTCCATTGGACCAGCTCTGTAGGTAGAGAAAATAGGTGATATAACAGTGTGGGTGATTATATCCGTAGAATTTCTTGCATTTCTTCAGATGGAGAGCTTCTAAATTCAAAATTTTATGCTCAAACTTGAGAATTATGAACTCCCAGACTAATGGAGACCTGGCAAATGGACAGGATTCAGGGAGGACCGGCCCAAAAATGGGCAGACTCTAAGCAGGTTTAATAACGGGTCAGTTCGGGTTTAGTTGATCCGCCAATGAATAGTGATTTCGAATTTTTGTCTTATTATAAATATTTGGAGATTAGTTGTACGTAGGTTCATTCTTCTCTTCTACACAAAAATTGAGAGGTCACCTTTTCTAGAGAGAGTGAAAGGGTGCTTGAGAGAAGAGAAGATTGCTTGGAAAGGAGGAGAACCAAGGGTCAAAGGTCACCACCACCAACCACCACCTGAAGTTGACCGGAGAAGGGGAGAACCACATGTGATATACAACCCCAAAGGATCAGACCTGCATTAGAGGCAAGTTATTTGATAATTGCAATCTAGTTAGTATAATGTCCATGTTAGAATAGTTATAAAAAAATGAGATTTTACATGTTTAGAAGATAAAGATAGAGTTGTTAATTGATTTCTGGAAAATGGAAATATATTGGAATCAAACTCGTGTTGTAGATAGATAGTAATCCACGAAATAATCATCAATTTGTTGAAGATATTCTGAGAATCATTGGTTTGTTCTTGAAGATATCATGTAGATAATTTTCTGGAAAAAAATAGGACAAATATATGCTTTTAATTCAAACTCTTGATGATTCTAGGATGTTTAGATCATTAGAAATCATTTACATATGTTGCTATATCATGTAGTAATGATTATAAGGAATTTGGGTTGTTAATATGGAGGTTTGAATGATCAAAAGTTATGAAACCCGTAGTATAAGAATTGCAGAATCTGGGTTGATATCTGGGCGATCGATCGATCGACCCCCTGCCTTCGATCGATCGACCTCCCCATAAATGATGATGTTGTTTCTTTTTAATTCTTGTTCTTATCCCAAATCTTTTGTAAATCTCTGGTGATTATTAATTGGATATTATGGGACTTAGGGAAGATCAGTAAGCCCTAGATAAGAACCGAATTAATGTGATTGGGATTTAATTGATGAGAATTATGATAATTAAATTGGAAGAAATTTCGGTTGCTAGATTCATGTGTTGGATTCTAATTTGTATGCATGAGGATTAAGAATAGGTCCAGGAGGGGAAATTTAATAAATCACCTGGGCAGCCTTAGGTTTACAAGAGGGCTTAATCCTAGGTGATAGAAGATGTGTTAATAAGAGATTAGAAACTATCGGTTATAACCCTAATTATAGGAGAGTTTAATTCGTAGTAATTCGAGAGATAAGATGATATGGACCAGTAGGATATTAGTGATTTATTACTGAATAAACATATTGAGGAAAACCTATTTAAACCTTGAGTAATGAGTGAGACTCTGGAATAATTAAATTAAAGAAGTAATGTCATAATATTTTAATACGTAAAATTTAAGAGATATAATGCTACGTATGGGAATTATCTTAGGGTAGTGTTAGTACCTTGTTGATATTATATCTATAGGTAGATGATAATGCCTATTCGATTAATTGATGATTTATATGTATGACATACCTAGCTTACTTGCTATCGACGGGACGTTTGCGCGTAAGGACAGTCATATCCTGATGAATCCATGGGATTTTTGATTTGTCGCTCGAGAACATAGGACTATGAAAGATTTATCGGTGAGTTGATAAGTTCGCTGACTATGGGAACGTAGGTATGTGCGTGACCCGTGGGTATGAGAACTATGTTCGCCTTCAATTTTTGTGTTGATAATTGTGGTTCGATGAATCCTTACCGAACCTTTAGTCCCCTATTCGACGAGCAGCGATACTGGGACGTGATAGCAGAGTAATGCATGCACCGCGGCTGTGGCTCGGGGTGCCGTATTATATATGTATATATATAATAAATTGAATGAATGTATATATAGTGGTTGATCAATCTACTGTGTGATAATTGTAGATGACGGTGAATAGAGAAAAAGAATTGAATTAATTTAATGAATATTTATTCTTATAGATTTGAAAAGCTTAATTCATATTAATGAGAAACGTATATGAATTATACTACGTATGGTATGGGACATACGGGGTTATGATATGGGATAGAATCATATTATGGAAACTAGTTAGGAGGAACCATTAACTAGGAGGTTAATAGGAAACATTAAGCATGCACTCTAGATGAGATGTGAGAATATCAAGTGAGTCTGGATACTAACATGTACATAATAAATGTTTTATTGCACTTGTTAAATACTTGTTTTCAAAACTACTTTTACATCGGGCTCTGACCCGTTTCCTTACATATTCTCTTTTTTATTGTACCTTCTATATCAAGTGTCCAGTAGCAGGGACACCAACCTTAGAGGATTATGACGAGCTATGGAATATTGCTTAGACGCCTATCTTCATTTGATTTACATTATGTAGTGTTTTTTATTTTTAGGGCATGTCGCCCCGAGAAATTTAATTATCTCCTTTATATCTCAATCAAAATATTCTTGTATTCGTGTCATTTTAATACATTTATTATTATTGTGTTTACTGTATTGAGAAATTATTTGAGAATGTTTATTCCAATTGCATTTACATCCTTGTGAGTTATCTATTCAATTATTGTGGTAGAATAAAATGTGTAGTGTTATTCGTAAATTAAAAATGAATTTTGTTGAATTAAAATTTGGAAGGTTTTTAACACCAGCTTAATTGAGTATCGAGTGATTTGTAAATATTTTCGACAGTAATGTTAAGAATGAACCAAGTGTATATTCTGTTTCAATTTGGTATGGGACTGGCTAGGCCTGTCAACGGGTCGGATTTAGGGAGATCCAGATCCGTGTAATCGGGTCTTCATCGGGTTCGGGTCCGGGTCTTCATCGGGTCTACAATATTGGATCCAAACCCGGATCCATTCGGATCTCGGGTTCGGGTCTGGTCAAATATGTACATTTATTTTATTTTATCCCCCTTCTTTATTATTTAATCTTAAATTTAAATATTTTGTAATGTATTGTAGAATATTATTAGTATAAATAAAACATATATTACTTATATTTATTATATACATAAATATATATTTTTATATATAATACTTGCATGTTATATTTATAAGATATATTTATAAATATATATAAATTTATAGTATATATGTATATATATACAAAATAATAATGAACAATTCGGGTCGGGTCTTCGGGTCCGGGTCTTGTATAAGATCCAGACCCTACCCGTTTAATAAACGGGTCTTCGGGTATTCGGGTCTTCGGGTCTCGGGTCCAAAAAAATATGCTCAGACCCTATTGTACAGATCGGGTTCTGATCGGGTTCGGGTCCAGGCCTGACCCATTGACAGGCCTAGGGCTAACCACCCGGTATTTAATTAGGCGGAATGTTGCAACAAATCTACAAAATGTCAAAATTAATGGCAGGCTGTAAACGGTTAGCTAACCCACCCACACAAACCCGGTAGCAGCCCATTAAAGACCACGAGTGAAATTGTCAGCACCCTGTTTTATGCCATGGGCATGTTTGGATGGATTTTACTAGGTCAACTCAGGTACTAAAGACTTCAACAAACGGCATTAAAAATCCAACTGAACAGAATGATACCTGAGTTGGGGGAATTAACCGGCCATTTTAGGTTAGGGAAAAAAAGAAGAGGGACCCAACGAAGGCACATTTTAATTATTGTTCAAGCACCCCTCTTGTTTGATAACCTCGTATTTTCAGCTCAGCATGCTTCAACAATCAGTGTACTTACATATTTATTTATTTTTATTTCGGAGGGGTAGAATAAGAGGTGCCAGTACTAATTTGAAGAGGTGCCTTGATCGGGACCCAAAAAATTCACAGAAAGAGGAAATAGTGATACTTCCACATAACATTGATGGCCTAGTTTATCGTGTACCGGAAGAAATACTACACAAGTTCCAATCCTTGAATCCGAGTTTGATATAACACTGGTTTAGTTACTGAGCATTCATTAAAAATTAACTACATTACAGTAACTTTTTGTATAGGGCACATAAAAGATACAAATGCATGATATAGGGAGTAGTCCCACACATTAAAACCAAAAGCAAGAGTGAATAAATAAACCTAGAGATCTCCAAAAGTTGAGATTTGGAGTGCCTTGTTGGCTTTTCTCAGTTATTCGAGCGAACCTAGAGATTGTAATCCTGAAACGGCTGCATTTTGTCCGCCAAAGGATTCAACCTCTTGCATCCCCAGCTTCTGTACATCCTCGGGTGAAAGTATCTTGATGTACCACACATTATTTACAAATGCGCTGCAAATTTACCATAAGAAATGAGTGATGTTTGGACGTCACAATGCACAGAGGAAAACGCAAAGAAAGAAAATATCCAACTAATTGTATTGTAAAGAAAACTGTAGCACAGCTATTTTCCTTTTGTTTGCATGTTCCTCTATTAACTTCCAAGATCCAAACACAGGCACATTCACATTTATTATGTGATTGCTCGAAGGAACATGGACAGATCAAATTCAAAGAATGTAATAATTTTTTGAGAAGTGCAAATGAACCCCCTGAACTATACAGTTTTTGCATGAAACTAGTTTATTAAAACAATTTATTAAATAACAAAAATGATTATGAATCTTGATGCAATGATCCCCTGGGGCACCGTTTAGCTACAAAAAAAATGAGTTCACAACATATAGAGTGGTCTTCGCAGCCAGATGTTCATGGAGTTTTTCTGCATCAAAAATAGTTCAGGTGATTTTCTTGCATTTTACCCTATTTTTTCCCCAAGCAAAGTAACTTTTTTTCTCGAATTACCAGTGCCGCTTTAATGAGCTACATATTAAAAGCTCTACTACCAGAACAATTGATAAGGTACCAACTCCATGTAAACGAAAGGTTAGAAATTAGGTTTGTCTTATAGTGTAATATAGGACTTACTCCCAGGGGTCGTCTCCAAGGAGAAGCATTTCGTTCTCCCTGTCAACAAATACAAGCTGCCAGCCTGATCTTTGAGGGTCGTCAAGAAACCCTTCGATCCCGAACATCCGACCCAGCTCCTCTCTCAGCTCATTGTAGCTGTTGAAGCGGGAGATATCCACGGTCCTACCAACCGACCCTGATTTGTAAACCTGCACAAACAGACATAAACAAGCCTCATCCAACCACTAATCTAAATCAAGTGTGAGCGAAATACACATGATATCATAGCTCTGTGATTACTGCACCCGTTACATGTAAGAAGTTGCGGGTCCGAAACTTCAAGTGAGCAGTTTCTCTGTTTAATTAGAAAAGAAGTTGATCCTATGCTAAAAATACCCTTCGTACAGTTGATTACCCTTCGGGGAAGATTAAAACGACATACTATCCCAGTTTTATACTGTATCCTCTTTCCGTGATAAAAACAACTCTAGCTTGTTCATGCAGATTTAAAATAAATAAATAAAATAAAATAAAAAAGAATATTTGTATTTAGGCGTCAAAAGTTGTCACTGGTTGCACTGTGGGATTCACTCACTTTTTACAACACTTCTGAGGGGAAACTAAAAGAAAGAAAAAACTGTCTCAAAGAATCTCATATAAATTAGGGGCGATCCATTACGATAAAAGGGAAAAACAAATAAATATTTGTTACAATGCAAAATTCTCTATAAATAGAAATATATGTTTAGTTATATATCCAAACAAGATATACATATTTCTAATAGATTAGAAGAAATCTCAAAGAATCCCGTGATTCAGTGTATCATTCTTTAAATACATGTATATCTTAATGACATATTTTTTAGTCCTTCCATTCGCGATGGCCTTCTTCTCATCATATTAAAGGGCCGCTGCTCTGTATGAGGTTATACTGTAGAGCAAGCGAAGAAAACACAAGGGTGCACGTTAGTGCTCCTGCAAGAGAATGACCTAGCTAACAAACAAGAAAACAGATGCAATGTTTAAAAATGTGAAAGGCGAGGCGAGGCGTGGCATTTTAGTCGCGGCGAGGCGTAAGCCTCACCGAAAAGAAAAAAAAAAGAAAAATAATATTTAAAAAATACTAATAAAACCATAAAAATAAAATAACAAAGAAATATAAAATAAAACTACAAAAAAAACATCCTTGAGGGTTTTCTCACATAGTTTGACATTTTTTTGTTCCCCCCGAGATAACTTTTTAGAAAAAGAAAATCAATTTGAACATATTGGTTATTTTACAATATGACAATAAATTAATCAATGCAAAATTGTACTGGCAAAATCATTTTTTTAGCTTCATTCTCATATTGGTTATTTTATAATATGACAATAAATTAATCAATGCAACTTAACAAGAAAATTTATTAAAAAAACATTGATTTTCAAGCTAAGATTAAAAAAATAGTAACTTTATTAAAAAAATAATAAAACATATCAACCTAAGTTTATTAAAAAAAACAGCAACCTTTAAAATATATTAGTATAAGTTAAAGAAAACATATTTATCTAAGTTGAAAATAAAATAAAATAAAAAAACCTTCTAAAAAAAGTCATATTGAAGTTAATTAGTACATTTATTTCAAACAAACTATATATTTATAACAAAATATAGTTTCAAACAAATTTATACACTTATTTCAAACAAATTAGTAAAGAAATAAAATTAAGTGCAATTTTAAAACTAAACTAAAAAAAGAATAAGAGTTGGTAGATTAAAACAACATTTTTTTTTAAGTTAAGTGCAATTTTAGAAAAATGAAATACTTTAACCTTTAAAAAAACAGACTTTGTGATGAAAGAAGAAAAATATTTTTTTTTTTCCCCGGGCCTCAGCAAAAAAGCGTGAGGCGCATCAAGGCGTAAGCCTCAAATTAAGCCCTGAGGCTTGAGCCTCGAGGCTTTTTTTCAGCGCCTCGTGCACCTTTTTAAACATTGAACAGATGCACTGACGCGCAAGGGCTTTCGCACAGCTAAAGTGTCGCACAAACTGAAAATGGGCCTCAAAGTGAAAAGCATGAAAATTTTGGACCCAAAAGTGCATTATGAAGAACTACGAGACACAAAAGTATAAATAACCCAAACAAGAGAATGGCCTAGCTGACAAACAAGAAAACAGAGCAAGGGCTTTCGCGCAGCTGACTAAAAATGGACCCCAAAGTGAAAAACATGAAAAGTTTGGACCCAAAAGTGCATTATGAAGAACTACGGGACACAAAAGAACAAATAACCCAAACAAAATTATCAGCTCTGTGGCATGTACCTTGACAAATGTACGGGTAGGGAGTGGTGTATTAACTTGTCCTGCACCCTGCAGTAACTCAGAAGAGTCTTGCATGTAACCATAAAGAGAACTCTGAAACGCAGAAGCGCCTAATGGCATAGAGGACATGTCACCATCAATTGAAGTATTTCCAATACTGGATACAGTACTGGGGAGTAGGAAACCAGAGGAGTCAATATTAGCACCAAACATAGCCTGATTCTGAGCATCCAACCTACAAGTTTCCTGTTCTACAGGGAGAGAAACTGAGCTGGAAGTATTGACTTGTGAATGAGGAAACTTTGATGCCCATGTTTGTTGGGAAGGTGGCTGCTCACCGATTATTGATTGACCCGTTTTTGAGAAATTCAAAAGATTGCCTGTCCCTTCAGAACATAGTGAACCTAGCATATTCTGCATGCTGGAAGGAGTGAATTTAGTATTTGCATCGGTAAAGTCTGTTCTTGAAAAAGAAGGAGAAGGGAGATTCGATTGATGTCTCTGCTGGAGCTGATCATTTTGAATCAAATATGCCTCTGGATACGTGCGTTGCTGTTGCTCCTCTGGTTGATTGTTAACATGTTGCTGCAACTGCAATGACCTAGGCAGGTTCTCGGATAGTATTTGGGTTTGCCCGTATTGCTGAATTACTTGCTGTTGCTGCTGTAAGAGGGGATTAGGGCTGCCTGAGTGCTGAAGGTATTGGACAGGTTGCTGAAACTGCATCAGCTGTTGTTTTAGAGAATCTCCACTTCCTAAATTCTGCAAACCAGCTGCCAACATCGCTTGGTACTGCTGATTAAGGTCATTTCGGAGGAAGGTTGGGTCGACTCTCTGCTGCATCCAGGGAAACATACCAACGGACTGGAAATTGAGGGAGTGGAGTCCTTGCTCACCAGTATCCCCTCCTCTTAACCACGTCATGCTGTTAATGGCTTCGTCTCTGCTATCTGCAATTAATGCACAGTTGGGAGGGAACAAAGAGACAGATAAAGAAAACAATCTTCGAAAATGGAAATGGCAGAGCAACCAATACGTCTACTGGAACAAGATCTAAAAAGAATGTGTACAGATACAATTATAGCATACAAATATGAGATTACATGGATATACCTACACGTTTTAATTTTTTTCTTTTTAACTTCCAATATTTGTCTTCACATGTTCCTCCAAAAAGATTCGATCAAGTATCTAAATCAAGAGTATATATAAAACTATGCATTTCCAAACAAATATTAAGCCCATATTTGAGAGCATCATTGAGATATAAAGAAATATCAAATGCACCCACGCCCTTTTATTGAGGTATCCATAGACTTCTTTGATGGAGGCAAACCTGAGTTAAAATTGTACTCAACTCGAGGGAGGACCTAAGTGAACCTATCATAATTAAAACATCATCAGCCAAGGTTGTAGAAACACATTGGAGTCTCATCATTTAACAAAAATATTGTAGTGTATCGTAAGATAAAATAACTGTATTGTGTATCGTAAGATAAGGTTTGAATTTTAAAATAGCTGTATAGAGGTTAATATCCTAAGCATCAACAATTCAAAATAATATTGTAACAATAAAAAGAAAAAGAAAAAGTAAAAAACTAGAACTCTTTTGTGTTTCTATATTCGATCATAATCCCCACAAAATCACAAGTTTCTAACTTTGTTTCAATCCTTCAAATTAATATCGACGGGCATAACTCTCATCAGCAAACAATGTTAGGCATCTCTTCCAACCATTTCTTACTCAACTAAGTGATCTTTTAGTCTACTTGTGCTGCACGGCCCTTATCTATTTTGATTCCACAATAATTACATCTCAATTTTTAACCTTGTTGGACTTGAGACACAATAAAGTAAAAGTAAAGCATTTTGTAGAAGAATATATATATATCTCGTATGTATCGCCTCGTGTATCATATGCATAATTTATATCACATATAAAATATATCATCCGATTCATTTTAAAAAGTTTTAAACAAGATTGTTTCTCACAAAACGTGTTGTATCGTATAATACTAAAAAGTGATGACCAATATTGTGTATTGTACGATACTATAACAATCATAAGGTACTAAATGATGACCAACAAAGTATTTCCCAATTGGGACATCTTTAATCATATCTACTAAATGCAATTTGGCAGTAGAAGGGCCATAACGGTTTAGAATAAAACAAAATTGACGTAAACTACACGTCAAAAGGCTCCTAAAAATATCTAACACACTTTTAGAGAGAGACACTCTTTTCTATTCCAAAATCAAGTTTCACTCAATTGAGGCATACAAGGGGGTATTTAAAGAGGAAGAGTTGCTTAGGCTTTAAGCTAAGTCCCTAATTACAAAAATGTCAATACTACTCCTTCCCTCTAAATAATAAAGCAAAAGAAAGAAAAATACAATAACAAAAAATAAAATGACTAACAAAGCCCTAAAATGGCGCCCATTTCCATCACTCTCCCCCTCCTCTTAAGACCAAGCTCGTCCTCGAGCATTCAAAAAAATTGGGGACTCGTGACGAAATTTCAAAATTGCTAAAAACTTGTGGGGGCCCAAACATAATTTCTGAAAGTTAAGTGCACATCCCACCAATTTTCTTCTTTTTTTCTCTTCTTCACCCAAACCAGCCCTAAAAGCTTCCTCCCGAGTTAAAAACCAACGTTTTGGAGCACCAAAATGGGTTTGGGATGAGATTTGGCAGTCCAACAGATTTTGGGCACAACTAGGGCAAAAGCCTAGGTTTTTGGGTCTAGGGGGTGGGGCGAGAGGCTGGGGTGGGTTCCGGACGGGCATTAGTTGGATTTTGGGTTTGGGTGGGCTAGGGTTTAGGCCGGCGGCAACAGAGGGGCTGCTGCAGTGGTCGGATGATGGTTTGGGGGCAGCAGGTTGACTTGGAAATGGGTTGGGAAACGGGTGGGGGTGGCTGGAACGGTCGGCGGACAGAGGGCGCTTGCCTAGGGTTGGTATTTGGGCCGGAGAGTAGGGGGAGGTGTCGGGCAGGGGTTTTGGGGTAGTGCAGGCCGGGGATAGGGCCTGGATGGGGACGGATGGGGTTTTGGATTTTGGAGGAGATGATTTGGATGAGGAGATCAAACTTTTGGATTATTTGTTGATGTTTTTGCCTCATCTCTTGCATCAACTCTTGAGCCCTCTCTTACCTCTTGGATCTCTTTTAGTTGTTTTCATTGTTTTGGAGCCATTGAAGAGTAGCGTACGATTTGATAAAAACACACTAATACACCAAACACGAATATGAAGCAACACCCGCTCTGATACCAATTTGATGTAAACTACATGTCCAAAGGCTCCTATAAATATCTAAGCACACACTTTAGAGAGACTCTTTTCTATTCTAATATTCAAGTCTCACTCAACTGAAGCTTACATGGGGGTATTTAAAAGGGAAGAGTAGCTTAAGCTTTAAGCTAAGGCCCTAATTACAAAAATGTCATTACTACTCCTTACCTCTAAATGATAAAGCAAAAGAAAGAAAAATACAATAACAAAAGAAAAGAAAATGACTAATAAAGCTCTAAAATGGGGCCCATTTCCATCAAAAATAAGTGAAAACACTTTATAGTAAGGAACCTAAACCTATGAGTTACTAATTTCATAATAAACAGGTAACCGTGGAAAGGTGAATACAACCTTGTCGACCACCATACATTTGTCTCCTACTGACAGGAAAACTACAGTTCAGACAACTAGCAAACCTAAGTTGAGGGAACCAATAAGTAGTTTCTCAGTGCCAAATAAAGAAACTTCAAGTTTTTCTGTCCCTCTTTGATATTGAGATCAATGATTAGTCTCATAAAAAATGCAAATCATCATGCTCAGGGGCACTAAAAGTCTTTATAAAAAGAGCATGTTACTATATCAACAAGTACTCTTCAAGGTTCGAGCAAAATGGAGTACTAACATTAAGTTGAAGAATATTTGGGATCTGAGATGGGAAAGAGTTAACAGAGCAGGATACAGCCTTTCAATGGAGCTAGACTTAAGTGCTACATTTAGCCTTAAAGGAGGCCACAGCCATAGGTATATGGAATGAATCATCTTTCTTTCAAAAATAAATCTGACAATGCCTTTTCAGGGAAGGAGAGATTTTCAAAAGGTGGCAATTTTTAGGTTTCAAAAAACTCCAATTAAGTAGTAGTAGTGAGATAATATTAGGCGGGAAGGAAGGTTTTAGAGGGACAGAATTACATTTTTGTGGATAAATTTGATGTTTGGAGGGAAGCACAGAGAAAAGGACAGGAAAATTGATAAGAGGGGTTGAGGTGAATAGAAGCGTTTGTCACTTGTAAAATGAACTGAAGGGACAAATAGGTAGGGGTGTGAATTTCAAGCCTAAAAAAAGAAAAAGAAAAAAAACAGATTAGTTCGAAGTTCTATGAAATACAAATTATTTATTTTCATGGGTGGGTGTAGGAGGGCAGTGAGTTGGGTGATGCTGATAAGGTCTGAGTTAGCCTTGATGGCTATGAGACGAAACCTGCTTCCACAGAGGTGAAACAATGGAGAAATCTATTAATAGGACCAGCAAGAATGAGTTACGAAGGGTGAGAACCCAGGCACTTAAGTGATCGAAGGCAGCCGTGCAAATATGAGGAACCACTAATCTATGTTTAATGAGGTTCTGGAATGGGAAAATGGGTGAGCGTTGCCAAAGATTCAAGGCAACAGAGAAACGACCTATGACGCACATATGCGGGTGCGATACGGCCCGGGTGCGGCGATTCGAAAAATCTCAAAAAAGTAGGATTCGGGTGCGTTAGGAAATATAATAAAAATATAAATATACTATAATACTCCTTAATATTATGTAGATTGTACATTAGGCTATATGCAAATTAATAACTACTTTTATAAATCTTCAACATAAAAATTGGACCACAACGAAAAAGATTTAAGTGATAATATCATTCTTGAAAAAGATCTATTCTCAAACAACTTCCCACTACTTAATTTCAGCTTTCGTACCATGTATCTAACTTTCGAACACTACTCGTGTAAATCATGATGGAACTATTATTCAGTGTCACCACTCGAGGTCGGAAAATGTTGAAAGTTGATTTGCAATAGCTTGACAATGTCGAGCTTGAAGATCCACATCAATAAAATCCACATCAATGATTTTCAATTCAATATGTAGCTTTCTAGCCCTTAAATTTCTGTCTTTGGCCAACTCTCACCCTCTCTTCTCCTTCTCAAAGTTCCATCCAATCTAGACTATATAGCCTCTTCATAGCTTCACAGAGAACGTTGATAAAAAAAAATACTAGAATAATTGGTTGACCTGAGTATTCTTCACGAGAAAAATCAAAATTCTTAAAGAATTCATGAAGAATCCGTAATTAAATTTAATTAAAATAATTGGATACACGGTGGGTGCAAATCGGAGGAGAATCAGGTGAGAATCGCACCTAATTCGGGTGCGATTCGGATTCGTTTACTATTTTGAAAAATCCGTTCGGATTCGTTTGCCATTTTGAAAAATCCGTTCGGATTCGTTTGCCATTTTTCTAATGATTGAGAAGGCAAGGTTATGTTGATAATATGGGAGAAGGAACGTATCCCAGAGCCGAAAAATAAAAAAGTAAAGTCAACCCAGATGTTAACTTCCGATGATTCCTGGGCCTGGACATTTAATAAAGTGTTAATGACACAGAAGCATCATATTTTTATTTATTTACTATTTTTATGTCTTTCATCTTCTGCTTAATCCTGGCCTACAAAAGTGGGCTTGTAGCTTATTTTGTGATGATTATATTTTGTTTATTTTGATTATAATTGTTAGTTTTGTTGATTATGCGTTAATTCCGTCGTGTTACGTCAAATTAGTACCAGAGTTGCATTTGCTCTTCGAATTTGTGAGTTACGATGTTGGATTCAGATTGGTTTGACTGGAACAATGGATGGATGGCAACAAAGGCTGATTCCGAAATCACCTCCACACCGTGGATAGAGGCACCTGTGTGCTACATTGCATAGAAGCCCTTAGCCAGTGTCAAACCTTAGAGGCGTTCGTCCCTACTGCGACCAGGCCACGTGTGGCACAATCCTTCAAGTGGTGGCTTCCCTTGGTGCATCAAACCCTACCACAACCTTCATCTGAGCCTCCCTTCATCAAAACTCTGTAAACACGTATCCTCCCACCAACTTCTGTCCAACTCAACCACGACGACTTGCCTCAACCCGGTTACCCATCCGGTAGGGGTGTTTACGTTCTGTTCGATCTGGTTTTGAGGTTTTTATTTTGGACTGCACCGATATTGTCGGTTTTTTAAAATCAAACCGAGACCGGACCGATTATATCAGCTAACCAGACCGATCTGTCGGTTTGGGCTTGAATTAATTTGAGCCTTTTAAACAAATAAATTTATTGTTTATAGAAACTTATAATCATTCTATCAACAAAATAGGAACTTTACAATTAACAGTCATAATTAAAATTAAAATTTTAAGACACGCAAATGTAAATATAGAATGGATATATAATATCAACATAGTCAATAAACCATTATTTAACCTTAAAAATATTGCATAACAACCTCTAAACAAATAACACATAATAATCTATATATACAATTTCAATTATACTCATTATCAGTTCATAATACAATCTTTATGCCTAAAATGCGAACTGGACCGACTAAAGTCGGTCCTCTTAAAATGCAAACTTTACAATGCAAACTGAACTGACCGACTAAGTGTTCATTTCTGATTGATTTTGTGTCCTTTTCGGGTATGTTATTTATGCTGATGATGAGAAGGTGTGGGCTATCGTGGATGCCTACACCTACTTTTGTTTCAAACATTCGTAGTTTTCACAATGGGCCCAACCCAACTGGGTGGGAAAGGTTCGGGCCATATCCATGGAAAATTTAGGAGAGGAAGATGGGACAGTTGATCTCCACCCATGAACTGGGAATGGATGACAAGAAAGGCAAAGTATAGTTTCAACAATAAAGGAACCTTTGAATGCAATCAAGGAGCAACAAAAGAAGAATCTACACCACCGTCATTAGAAATTTAAAAAAAAAGAATACAGTCCAACTTTCTCATCTAACGAGGCTGATAAATCCTTCTTGTTGTTTCATTCTTTGACCTTGGAGCACATCATGTTGCATATGAATGAAACCATGAAACCGGAGGAAGATTAAAGGATTCAGAATTGTGAAGATAGTAAGAACCAACTCTTTCAACGAGTGATTTACTCAAACATATATTCAACTGCTCGAAAAGGAGAAAAATATTGGTATTCACCTCAATTATATGATGAACACATTGAATATGGAGATCTTATTGTTTATCAAAATTACCTTAAAATGTGCAGCTTTATGTTCTGATACGTGGAATCATAATTGTCTTGCTATAACTGAAATGAATCTAGATTGTATCAGAAGAGATGTGAAGTCATCAGAGTGGTATCTAATACAGAATACAATAAATTACCAGAATAACCTTGTAACTACGCTTATAACAATGATCACGAGCCAATACTCCTCGCATCTCTCTCTTCACTTCTTCGTGTTCCATGTACTCAATTCTTAGGAAAATCTAGACACTTTCTCAATGTGTATGTGTATGTGTGATAAGGTTCTTTGATTATCTCTCCATGTCTCTGTGCATAGTCTTTGGGATCTGGGCTCCCTGCTAGTCTCCTCGCCTCATATATTCATCTATAGGTTTATAATATATATATATATATATATATATATATATATATATATGTGTGTGTGTGTGTGTGTGTATATATATATATATATGTATGTATTTATGTATGTATGTATGTAGGCCAATGTGAGTTATGCATATACAACACATTTTCTTCAACTAGTTTGCACAATTGCTTTGCGCATATATTGTGACAAAAAATACAAAAGTAAGCAAATTGTATGAAAATGTACACTTAATATTACCTAGAAAATGGGTCTCTCTATTGCGGAATACAAGTACACTTACTGGGGTGTAGAGTCTGTTATTTCGATATTTCGGATAATGGGAAACACTAAAATTATTGAAGATGTTGCTTTGGTATTACAAATATCTTTCAAGTGCACCTATAATCGACTAAGCGGGGTTTACTATGAATGTAGCTTATGATAGTATAGTGTATTAGTATAAATAACAAAACAACATATAATTCTTTAATTTGGATCATTTAAACCGCTAACGTTACAACATATAACTTCCGTGCCTAATTATCCCTCCTATTCTGGTAATCAATTAAGCACTCCGGAAATCTGAACTCTCTTCGTAACTGAAAAGGTCTTCCTTCTTTCCTTAACCCTAGGGGGAAAAAATTCTTCAATTTCCTTTCAGTATCCAATAACTGGAGATTACATTGCACATAATCTGCTACAAATTTTAGAAAATTTCCAAAACTCTTCCAAGTCTCCTATGCAACCAAGTAGACAAGTTACTCTGATGATAACATTCCTAATCAATTAATTGGATTTTCTGGCCTGATAACTAGCCATCATAGGTCTGGGTTATCTTCATAACCATCTTCGTGACCTCGCTTCCTGTCATATCTAAGTTTGCAGGGAGAATTTTGACTTCCTCCTGACCCTAACCAGATCCTTGAATTGGAAACAGAAGACAACCACCCTGTCCATCCCTACAAGAGATTCAGCACTAGACTTCCAAGAAGTATTTTTTCCCTCCGACCTTCTACTTCATTATATTCCATAGTCCACCTTAATTGCGAGGTCCAGGAAGACAGTCCCCAACTAACTTATGGCCAGCTTCTTGTTAAAGCTTTCCTCCTTGGGACATTCTGCTCCAACAAGCCAATCTCAAAATTAGTTTCAGTAGCCTCAGGTCCCATTTCAGAATCCACTACAAGCACCAAAACCCTTCTCAAGTCCAACAAATTTGACTGGAAGAAGACATCCCCTAGCTTCAGCACCCTCCTCAACTACTATCGACAACTTCAAAGCAACTTTTATTGGAAGCCTTCAACGAACCCAGAAATGTTTGTAATATTGAACTAGGGTGAGAAGTGAGAACAGCCAACATGTAGGCTTCCCAGCACCACCAATATTGGAGCTCGCTCCTATGAGAGCTTGATTGGAGCTGTCGCAAACAGAATCGCCACTCAACATAATACTAGTGGCATTTAACAGTATAGACCCCTGTGAAGCATGAACAAGAGTTTAGGACAGAGATTTAACACAACGCATTTGGCGACATGTCAAGTTCCATATAAAAAAAAAGGGTCATGAATTTGAAGTGGACAACTTATATTAGTGCATTTTTATGGGGAAAATTAACATACACAACTATTTATATAATAAATCAAAATATCCATATCTGCGTACGCATTAGGATATGTATAAGCATACATACAAAATATATTATGGCAACCCCCCACCCCACAACACACAAGTACCCCAATCCCCCATCTCCCCCCCCCCCCCCCCCCTTTTTTTCTTCATTATAATTGAACTTTTAATATGGTTTCTGACTAGTAAACTTCATTTGCATGTTAAAATAAAGCCCTATCTCAACATTCAAGTTCCCATAAATGGGTAAGGCACATGCCTAAAATTAAGAACGATACTGTAAAAATTTCGACACATCAGAAGTATAGACACATTCAAAATTGTTCCCCTAAAACGCATGTGCTTCCTGTTGGAGAAATGCCATAAATCAATTGATAAATTGCATTTAATGGATATCATCTCTGACGAATGTTGATTTATACTCCATGTTATTCAAAATTACAAATATCGGCAAGTTATATTTGTATACTCAGTAGATAGCTTGGGTCATAATTATAGAGCCAAGAGGTCTACACTGCTCTACTCATTGTTCTAAATTGTTGCTAGCAAGAAGCACATCAAGACAATGTATCTTTTTTTAGACTGCTACCAGAGTAGTTTACCTTCCGCCTTCTACTGGTCCTTGGTCATTATTGTACAAACAAGCTTTTTGCTACCCACTGGGGATGGAAGGCAATAAGACAGAGTAAGTCCCATAATTTCAGGAAGTGAATCCTCTATTGTTGTTAAATAGATGGACAGTCAATTCCAATAGTAATAAAGAATTTCCTTAAGTTCCCTCATTACCCTTCCATAATAGAGCAATTTGTGTTCTATCATTGATGCGAGGATTGACTATCTCCCCTACTCTTGCCCCTTAAGGGAGCATTTCTTTAAAATGGATCCTTAATTAATATAATGGCACTGCTAATATGTTAAGTTTTGGGTTTGTGAGGCAAGGATTTGTGTTTTGACCATGATTGTCCATGGTGTAATGGACACAAACCACAATAACAGTAGTGCACAGCAGAATGTTACCAAATACTCTCTCCTCCTCTTGCGTTCCAGATCTCGCATAGCAAATTAGGAAAGTTCTTTCTCGAAATCAGGTGCCCTGCTTTTGTTTAAAAGGGAATGACAAAGAAAAGCGAGAAAAGAAACATGTGTATTACAAAGTACTCCTGATTTGCTCCATCTCGACTAGATCTACACAAACCTAGGTACTCCAATACGAGTTGCCCAATAAATCGAATTTAAAATATAAAAGTACCAAAATAATGGTTCCAAGAGAATTGTGAACTGATAGCGTCCCAGCTAAGCCTACCCCCAACGTACCATGTACGCATGCCCTTACTACACACCAAAGCAATCCACATTCCAGGTAGATTAATATAGATGCCTGTATGGCCAAGAGGCATATATACAATGAATGTTGTCGATGTTACGCACTATCGTAAACTGGGGCTACTCTAGAACCCCCAACATCAAGGGGTGCCTTTTGCCTGCCTTCCACCAGGGCCTTTGAAATTATCCGAGCCTTATCACTAGATTAATGGAGTTCACCATCAAATTGTTGGAATTTGGAGCCTGACAATGAAGATGAATCTTACTGTCAACTTGGTGATGTTTTGAAGGTCAAAGTTATTGCCAGAGTAGAAGAGATGAAACTAAAATCATTGCTCTCCCATCTCCATCATGATCGAAAATGGGACATACGTGACAATTTTGGCCCTTGTACTATTTTCAAACCCAATGCCACATTATTGAGACAAATCAATGTTTGATAAACTTCTTAACCACACAAGGCCTAAAAAGACTGGCAAACTTTAACAAGACTCACTTCAGAAAGAATTTTTAGGTGCGCATATTCTCATCTATCAGGAGGGAAAAATATTGATGAGAAAATGAAGTTAGATTAAACACATCACAATTAGATGCAAGAAATGGTTCCTTTGAAAATGAACAAGGCCCTAAAATGGTATTGTAACTAAGTTAGTGAGACAGCTACCTTGAAAAGATGAGGCTCCAGGATACCAAGGTCTTTTGAGCCTGAGGGGAAACAACGATGGATACATGGGAAAAGTTGTCAAAGGTTCAATTTCCCATAACGATACACGGGGCTGCCTCTCACCAGCAGTTGACTCATCCCAACCAACCTGCATGTTAAAGGAGGATAAAAATAAGGTATGCACCAAGTGTTAAGAAAAGCAAAGAAAATTTAATTACAATACAATAGTAGGATAGTATGAAGGGCAAAATGTTACAGATATTAGCAAGGCATAAGATCGAGAAATTATTAAATGAAGCTGCTAAAATCATGATTCCAGTACATTTTGTCCCCGCAAAAAAACAAATTTCATTTCACATAAATAAAAAGAAGTAAGAGGCTAAAGAAGACAAGATCTACACCAACATTCGTAGACATGAAAACAAAAACCAGCACATCTCAAGACCAACAAGCAATCAAACTGGGATTCTTCTCGGAAAATCTGCTAAGTCTCCAAACATATACAAACTAATCAAAAAATTAAGCCATACCAAACGCAATTACAAAAATATATTCTAGATAAAACCTCCTTCCATTGATCTGAAAAAGGCCGCCTTTCCATCAAATCATAAGTCAAAAAGGCAAGCTTTCCATCAAATATTCCCATATCTTTTTATTCCCAATTCGTTGTCTTGAAAAGTTTGTCATTTTTTTCCAACCAAATAGTCCAAAACAAAGTCGAGACAATTTATCTCTATAGTTTCTTCTTTTTTATGGCTGGAACACATATACTCACCATTAAATCCACAGCCATGTATGGAAGCATTCCACAGATACCAAGCTCAACAAATTTCCATACCATATGAAAGGTGCAATTCTGAAATGGAGGAGCAAGTGGTCTACACTTTCACCATTATTTCTGCACAGGAAGCAGAAACCATTGTGGGGATATTCTCATAAAGTTTTTTCAGTTTTGCAACATGTTAACAGTGCTCAACTAGCCATGTAACAAGCAAGCCATAATATACCGTGATTGTAATTATAATCACAAAACAGAGACTTCTAAATAATTATAGAGCTTAGGTGGACCTGAATATAAGTAAGTGATCAATAAATGTCTTAAATGCAATAATCCAATTGTTCTTCCTTTGAATGGCCTTCTCTTGTGTTTTCATTTGAATCATTTTTCCCTTTTTTCAAAAATGAGATTCATTTCCAAGATTCCTCCAAATATGTCCCCGTCACCATCTCCGAAAAGAACAATTTACCACGAAACAGAATATGCACAAAAAGTTGCGCACAGAATGTTGTGATTCAGTAGATATGGATAGACAGTTGAGCTAAGTTATTTTCTCCGAGAAGAAGAAGCATCACCTTCAAAGAGAGAAATTCCCTTTCCTTTTAAGGGGCAAACACCTTCACTCCCACCCATCACACTGAAAGAGACTCCGGCACGAAGGAGATGAAAGATCGAAGAGGATTTTTAAAAAAATCGCAAGCAATTTCACCAAGTCTAAAAAAGAAATCTCAAGCAATTTGTCACCAAGTCCATCTGAAGCTTCCTTACGACGTTGAAAGAATTAATCCAAACCAATATAGAACCCGAAAAAGAATCATCTTCAGAGCGTACATCATCATAATTCAATTTGGAACCCTAGACGATTCTCGGGCGCCTTCATTGCCCATCCACTTTTGGAATCAACCAAATATTCAATACCCAAACGATCCGGATTACTTACAATGACCTTGTCTCCAAACAACTTCTCAGTACATCCTTTTATTCAACTTCGCTCCATGCCCTAGGTTTGCAAGAATGAACAAAAATTAACATTTCTTGTTCCCCTTTGCTGCAGATTGAATATTGTCGTTCACACAACTCCCATCAAATAAGCACTAAGACAGTATCTTCTCTTTTGATAGACCTTCTTCTTTTCCATCGACGTACTTCTCAGAGTTCCGATCTCAGAATACTACCTTTAACAGGTTCTTTCTTTTCCCCGTCAACGACCCTTATTTTGTTTGCACCCTCACCACTCCTGACCCGATCTCCCTCAACCCCGGTAAATTCACGTGTTGACAGAGATAACTACTTAAATAAACATCCAAGCCCAAAACTCTGAGTATTGTCACCGAGGACAAATCAATAAATAAAGTGAGGAAGCCAGACAAGATGGAATCAGAATTGTTGTATGTGCGTCAAATCCAATTGTTTTTTTATAAATTATATCATTTCTCTACTGTTTAGTACATTCTTGTTTAGCCTACTGTTGTTGAGATATAATTTATAATTAAATTTCTTTTTATAATTATACCTTTTTGGATGGCAAAAGAAGAAAACGCCTCTGTTTCCACTGTTTAGCAGGCAAATATAAGAATGTGGAAAAAAGCGTCGACCGAGTGTCCAAAATTAAGAATTTATTCAGTAGATTTAGGACACATCAACGAATTAGCAGACATGTATCGGATAGAATCCACAAAATATTAATATCCAGTTCAGATATTTTTCCTTCATAAACGTATGCATGCTTTCTTGGTGATATCCTAGAGAGAAGTATCCAGTCTTTATAGATGACTCCTAGTTATGTAAATCTATGAATGCGGAAGCGTTATTACTACTCTACACACCAACTACTAACTACACAACAACACCAACAAAAAAATAAAACTAAACTACGAAAAATAATTTTCTTTTCTCTCTATATTATTTTTATAGATATCGAAGTCGTGTTTACAAATGAGGACCAAGGGCCTCTATTTATAGGAGAGGTTAGCTTGCTAACCAAGCTCATATCCAAAAAGGTAAAAAAGGACAACTGATAATTAAAAATGACTAATTAGCCCCAAACATGCTTGGAGAGTAATTAAAGACTAAAAAGAAAAGAAAATGACAATAAAACCTAAACTAAGAATACAAAATAAAAGATAATCTTCTCCCAGGAGCACAACCACGCACCATGTGTCGCTACGGATCACCAAACACATCACCTGGGGGAGAAGTATCCATGCTTTATACGTGGTATCCTAGGAACTTTGACAGTTCTCCCGCTAAACAAGCGTGGATGCTCCAAAAATTGCAGAAATTAAGTATGTGGCAAGGACAGAGAATGATACGATACAATGTTTTAAAAGGCGAAATGAGGCGCGCCCCGAGGCGAGGTGGAAACAGGGTGTATAGAGGCTTACGCCTCTAGGGCCTTTAACTGAGGTTACGCCTTGTTTGGCCGAGGCGGTTGAGGCTTAAGCCTCGTATTTTTGCTGCTCATTTCAGGTCAAAGTGGTCAAATGTTTTTTTTAAAAAACAGTCGTGTAGTTGTGAGCAGTGAAAGAAAAAGTCATTTGTTGCTCATTTCTAACCTAAAACCCATCGACAACACTTCCAAACTAAAACCCTAGCAGGCGATCAATATTTGCAACCTAAAACCTCTCTAATTGATGTAAATGACATCAAATGGGAGCAAGAAAAAATTACTCTCGTCTAAACTCTCGCAATTAAATATATCTCAAAATGGAAGAATGCCTCAAATGAGGCTACAAAGAAGTATTTATAGGAAGGAGGTTGCTTGGGCTCTAAGCTATCAATCTAATTACAATTACGTCCCTAGATGCCCATAACCTTCCTTCCTCTAAATACTAAATAAAAGAAAAATACAATGCAATACTAAAAATAAAGAAAATGCTAAAAAGACCAAACAAATGACAATAAGGCCCTTATTCACATCACCACCACCACCACAACCCCCGGGGAAAGAGTTCGTCCTCGAACTCAAAGGGGAAGGCCTTCAGTGTCACCATCGAGGATAGTAATGAGAGCATGCTTCTCCTCAAGATACTCAGGATCGCCCGAAGCTATAAGAGCGCGACACCGTGGAAGGGAACAATCCAAGGCTCTACGATCAATTACTCCACAATTGTAACATTTGAATGTTACCGGATGAGTGGATACAGGAGGTGGAATCATGGGTGGAGGTAGATGGGGTCACAGGCGCAGTGGAAGTCACTGGTGCTGAAGGAGTTGGAGTGGAGCGACTACGAGGAGGAAGGGCGGTTTGATGAAATGACTCGACTTTTTCGTGGCGTACTCGACCAATTTTGCAAAGGAGGTAACGTCACGCAAGGCGAGATCCCGTTGGATATAGGTCTGCAACCCGTGGATATAACGACGAATCCGCTGCTCCTCACTCTCGCCGAGGCGAGCACGAGTACAAAGAAGTTGAAAGCGTTTTGTATAGTCCAAAATTGTAGTGTCATGTCAAAGAGGCTAGACCCGCAAAAAGAGATCACGCTCGTAAGTAGCGGGAACAAAAGCAACCATCAATTGTGTCCGGAGCTCTGCACAAGACTGGATAGGAGGCTGACCCTCAAAAACACGGCGCTGCTCCAAATCATTCCACCAAACACTAGCGTAGCCCTGAAACTTGGTTGTCGCTAACAAAAAAACACTGGCGTTCAATTGCTTGTACTCAAAAACCCTCTACAAAGCAGCAAGCCAATCAACAATGGAATCGGGTTGGAGGTGGTCATCGAACATCGGGACATCCACCCAAATATCGCCCTGCAGACTCCTCGATAATAACTGAAGGACTTAAGTGTGTAACGGCATCACCACCCTGTAGGGCCAAGGCATCCTCATCTAGGTCATCATCGCCTAGTGGAGGCTCATCAAGTTGTGCTCTCTGAGACTGTCTCCAAGGCGATGAATGAGGAGGATCTGGAGCTGGTGGGAGTGCCTGTAAAGGGGCTGGTGGAGGAGAAATATAAGGTGAAATGGCCTCCCACAGTGGGGAAGGAGGTGGAGTGGGGGCCAAAGGCGGGCAGTAGGGGCAATAGTCCATCTGGTGCCTCTTCTGGTAGCACAATAAACAATGTTGCCTCAAGAGAAACACATACGAGGTGACCTTCGTGCCCAATGAATCAAAAGGGGGCATACCAGTGCGCCACTCTGTGAGAGATGGAGGCTCTATCTCTAGGGCAGAGCGAGGTCAGGCTGAGGGTGGGCCATTATGTGGGGGTAGGCTAATCCGCTCTCATACTCTCTCATGTGAATCAACAGGGGCAGAATGGACGGAAGGTGCATCCCACACAGAATGGGAGTGGGGTACATGTCCCGAGTATCCGGTGGGTGGGGGTGTGTGTAGTATAGGTGAGGGCTGAAGCGTGGGGGAGGCGATATGGGATAGGTGCATAGTTGTCAAAATCGTCCGATTCGCGAGTCGAATCGTCCGATTCGGTTCGATTCAAGGGTTGAACGATTCGAATCAAGAGGTGAATCGTAATTGTTCAATTAATCGAACGATTTGGTTTGGAATCGTACGATTCGATTTGGAATCGTGAATCGTCCCTTAATGCGATTCAGTAAAGTGGTTTTTTAAAACCCTTTTTCGGCACATGCGACTTATTTTAACTCTTTGTAACAACAAAAAAAAAAAAACTTGCGAGCCCTAATCGACTGCTGCTTCTCTCAAACCTAAGCCATCTATTGTTGTACGAGCCATAATCCACCCGTAACCTACAAACCGAAGCCCTAATCCAATCGTAACCTGTAAACCGAAGCCATACGAACCCTGTTTCTGCAAACCGAAGCCATCTATTGCTGCGTTTTCGCTGTTTTTGGTGTTTTTGCAAATCGGAAGGGGCTTTTAGCTGTTTTGTTTATTTTTTTTGTTATAAAACCTTTTGTTATAATCTGTAAGACACAAAAGTTATTAAATATTAGTTTTAAAACCTTTTGCTGTTTTTTTTTGTTATAAGAAGGGCCGTTTTATGTTTGTTTTTTTTGTTATAAAAGCAGTTATCAACTAATGGTTTTTACACTTTTTTTTGTTTTTAAATGAAGAGCCGTTTTTTCTCTTTTTGATTTTTTTTTGTTAGTAACCTTTTTTGTTAAATTAATATATTTCACTGTTTTAAATTAATATATTTTAATATTTGTAGGCTTTTTAATATAATTTAACTGTTTAATTGTTCTAAATTAATACTTGTAGGTTTTTTAATATAGTTTGACTGTTTAATTTTCTAAATTAATATTTGTAGGCTGTTTTAATATTTTGAGTTTTTTATTAATTAATGAATTTTTATGATTTATTTTTGTTTTTTACATTTTTAAGATTAAAATGAATGAGAACATGTGCTAAGTTTAATTTTTGTGCTATATTTTGGTATATTATCATGTGTTACGATTAGTTTTTTTTGTCATATCATTCTTAATTACCAATTCTATAGTTTTAAATCCATTTGCGTATGTTTTACAACATTATTATCTTTTGGTTCCGAATCGGCCGGTTCGATTCACGATTCGATTCACGATTCGCGATTCGACAACTATGGATAAGTGAGGTTAATAGTAGTAGGTGGAGCCGGGGGCATGGAGGGAAGATGATGAGGTTAGAGGGGTGTTTGGGGACGATGGCGAGGGTAAATGGAGATGTGGTGTAGGGGAGGTCATGTTGAAGGGTGGTGGGGTAAGTGTGGTGGTTTTGTGGCGATAAATGGGTGGGACAAGAATGCGAGGGGGGGGGAGGGGAAATGGTGGTGTGATGGTAGTTTGGGTGGTGGTGGAGGAGAAGTAGGTGATTCTTGCGAATTTCGGAGGGCGAGTGTATTTGAACTGTGTGGGGTTGAAATTATAGGGTTTGTTGGTGAAGATTTGGGTTAAAGTGCATGATGGGTTCATCTAAGACCGGAATTGTTACCTTTGCATGTGGTTGAGTTGGATTTGACCCCTTTGCCTACCGAATGTCACGGATCATCTCGGCTATTGTCGCAAAGTAAGTTCAGACCATGGGTGGGACGATTTTAACACATCTTGGAGAAGAAGTCATCGGAAAAGTACCGGAATGAGTCGTTGTCATCGGAAAAACTTCGGGAGGACTGTTCGGACACCGCTGGCTTTGGCCCAAGGCAGGCGGCTCATCAGGCACTGCCTGTGGGTTATTTACACCGGGTTGTTGACGTTCGGGGTTCGTCTGGCTTCGAAGTTGGTAGCCGGTAGTCAGGTAATGATTTCCGGTGGGCTGGGGTAAGATCGGGTTCAGGGCGGTGGGGTTTTGGGTCGGGTGTTGTTCAGAATGGGGTTCAGTGCTGGGGGGATTGGCCTGGCTAGTGGCGGTTGGTTTTGGATGGGTTTTGTGATGTCCGAACAGTGGCTTGAGGTGGTGGGGCTTCGCCCTTCGTGGTGGTGCCTTCTTGGATGCATTTGGGGCTAGGGTTTATAGAATTAGGTTTGTTTTATGGTAGGGGTATGAAAAGAGTTTATATTGGGGAATTAGGGTTAGGGTTTTGAGATAATACCGAAGCGGTGCAAGGGCGACAGCGGTGATTGTTGGTGGAGGAAGTCGCGCGTCGATTTCATCCATCCGGGACATCAATCGGTTGATGACCTCTTCGAGACGCTCATTAAGAGTCTCCACGGTGGTGTGCACCTTTCTTGAACCCATCATGACGTTTACGAGTTTTTGTTTTTTAACAACAACAACAACAATGGGTAGAACTGACTAGGTTCTGATACCGATTAACGTAAATGACGTCAAATGGGAGCAAGAAAAGACGACCCTCGTCTAATCTCCCTCAATTCAATATATCTCAAAATAGAAGAATGCTTCAAATGAGGCTACAAACGAGTATTTATAGGAAATAGGTTGCGTGGGCTCTAAACTATCAATCTAATTACAATTACGTCCCTAGATGCCCATAACCTTCCTTCCTCTAAATACTACACAAAAGAAAAATACAATGCAATACTAAAAATAATGAAAAGACAAAAAATGACAATAAAGCCCTTATTCACATCACTAATTTTGAAGTCCTGGTAGCCAATCGTCGTTTCTAACCTACAACCGCAGGTAATTTCCATGTTTATTTTTTTTATTCGGTCCGATGCGTCTTTTTTTGTTGTTTTTTCTGATATCCATATAACAAAGGAGCATGGTTTTAGCAAAAATATCTTCATTTTTGTATGCACGACATTTTCTGATTTTATGCCCATGCATTAATATATATATATATATATATAGCAAAAAAAAGACTATATATATGTTGTTTTTATTTTTGTTATATATATATGACTTTTTTGCTAACACAAAATTTGCATTATTGTAGTGAGTTGTAACTATGTCAAATAGGAAGGATCCAGCTTGGAAATACGGGAAGGAGGTGGAAATGTCGAATAAGGGTTACAAATATATTGAATGTGACTTTTGCGGGAAAATTATTAAAGGTGGGGTTAAGCGAATGAAGGACCATTTTGCGGGTACTAAACATGACGTGGTTAAATGTGTGAAGGTATCTCTTGAGGTTAGCCAAGGGATGAAAGATTATTTGATGAGAGGTGTTGATGATAGGCAAACAAAAAGAAGAGAAGCGAGGAAAGGATTAATAATGGCTCTTGCTATGGATAAGGCCAAGGAGGAGATAGCAAAAATTATGGATTATGTTGAGGGGGCTTACGAGTTATGGAGCATCATTGACAAGAAGTGGGATTTTCAATTGCATCATCATTTGCACACGGAAGGATATTTTCTAAATCCCCATTTCCAATACGATGATAATTTCTCCGCGCATTTTGAGATTAAGTCAAGGTTGTACATTTGCATAGACAAACTCATCACTTATCCAATGGAGAGGGAAAAAGTTGATTTGTAGTTGGATGTGTTTCGAAGGAGGGAGGGTATGTTTGGGTATTCACGGCTGAAAATCACGTGTAAAAAGGAAACCTGGTAAATTAATTTTTTTAAGTTAAATTTTCTACTTATTTTTTTAAATTTTACTTGATGTTAATATTTTTTTCTCAGCTGATTCGTGGATTCGACTCGGATATTATTTTTTTAAAATTTTACTTAATGTTAATATTTTTTTCTCAGTTGATTCGTGGATTCGACTCGGATATGAAACCCCAGAATTGACAAGTTTTGCTGTGAAAGTTTTAAGTTTAACTTGTTCATCCTCCGCTTGTGAGCGTAGCTGGAGTACGTTTAATTAGGTAATTATTATTTATGAATTAATTCTCGCTCTATAAATATAGTTGTAAATTGATGACTAACTTTTAGTCCCTTCACAAAAATTTATAATAGATCCGCATGAAGAAGTCATTTGGCGACATCGAAGCTCAACACGCTTGTTTTCATCATGTATAACAAAAAATTAAAAGATAGGCACTTGATGAAAAAGGCACTTAAGGAAGACCGGGATCAATTCGTCATAATAGACATTGTGCCTTCTAACGATGAGTGGGTTGCCGAGCAAACCAATGGATGCCAAAGCGATGAATCGGGGTTGACTATTGAGGGAGGTGCGAGTACACAAGTGCAACAAAGAAAGAGGAGGTCGAAGAGTTCAAAAACTACAAAAAGGTAAAAATCAATATTTATATTTGTATTTTTTATTTTACTAATTTCAAACAAATAACAAAACTAATTTTTAATACTCTCATATTATTATTTATTATATAAAGGAAAAGGATTGCAACTGGTGGACGAAGAAGAGGAGTGGGAGGATCTCAACTCGGACGATGAGGATGATAGATTGATTCGATATGCAGATGATTCCATGGATGAACCTTTAAACGATGATGATGGGGATGGGGGTGGTGGAGATGAAGCATATTATCCATCTTCCCAACCATTGGATACCAATGATCCACTACTTAATATATAGTGATGATTTGATGATTCAGTGTCAGATACATTATTTTTTGTTATGATTTGGTGATGGTGATGGTGATGGTGATGGTGATGGTGACTATCTTGTCTTTGAGGGTTATGGTTTTAATTATGGATTTCTTTTATCTTGATGGTAGAATATGTATTATGATGACAGGGCAGTGTTATTATATGTATTGTGTTGTGGGATCGACTTTAACACCGTTTGTTTTCATGATAGATGTGATACATATTTTGTTCCTCGTTTAATTATTATTTTTATATCATTTTTAGTGATTTTTGTGGAAAAAAGTTGAAGCTTATGCCTCGTTCCGCCTCGAGGCTTACGTCTCGCCTCAACTATGCCGCACGCCTTTTAAAGAATTGACATGATATGGATAAGACTTCACCGTCACCCTTTAGTTGTAACCCTTAACTTTGAAGATAACCTCTTTGATCAAACATGATAAAGCCCTCCATCCATTTCCCCCATTTTATAAAAGATTCTACACTCTTGGGAGATAGGAGATCATTCCTACCCATTTCAAAGATTAAAAAAAATAGGTTGTACCCAGTGCACAAGGCTCCCCGCTTAACTGTAGGGACTAGGAGAGGCGAATGTCCGCAGGCCTTATCCCCATACATGGAGAGGCTGCTCCCATGTCTCAAACCCGAGATCAAGTGTAGCTTGGACGGGGGCACTTGCCATCGCACCAAGGTCACAAAGATAAAAATCCAAAATATTTATTCCTTAAGGTCACACTAATCATTGGGCACTCCAATAATAGTCCACAAAAGGAAACTCTCCAAAGTCTTCTTGACTAAAACTGAAAATAGAAAAGCTTCCTACAATTTTTCAACATATCCCAACAATGTCTTTAAAGCTAATCACAAGACTACTATCAAGTAACTTTAGTGATCTCTAGTCAATTTTTCTTTCAACTCCTACACCACACAATTTTTAAGAAGTAGATATTGTGAACTTATGTACTCTTCACCCAACTGCTAGGGAAAATAAATGTATCCAAGTGTTAGAAATAGGTTTTCCCAATGGTTTTTTATCATCTTAAAAGATATATTTCCAAGAGGGGTCAAATATGCAATAGTTATAGATAAGTCCATCCAATTGTCACATGCTTTAATAAATCCTAGATACTGCTAAGTTGCTCAAAATTCAATTAAGATATGCCCATTAGGATTTCAAGTGCACAACAATCTTCCCAAATAATTTAATCTACATATAGGCTTAGGTTTAAATACAAACAACCATAACTTGCCTCGATCAATCACGTGAAATTTGGTAACATAAATGTATATATAAATTCATGGATAGGACAATTCAAACATGGACTCATAAGCATAATACAATTTTATGAATGAAATCCATGTGAAGGAATCAACCAGAAGAAAAGAGTAATTAAAACAGCCAAATTATCGTCCAATGTTTCGAGTCGAACGATTCTGACTGAAAATGGAATATTGATAAGTTCTACTTTATTGTTGTAAGTCAGTGTATCCGGGCCCGACTAATCCCAGAAGGCATGAGAAGATCCTTTAATGCAAACCGCCCAAATAATATAGATACTACTGCAACCATATATTCTCACTATTTTTTATAGTCGGAGTGTTGGGCTTTTGTGTAATCCTAGAGTTGGTGTTCATTTGAGGTTGGTCCGTTTGTTCATGTTACTCCCCCTCTGGATGCGGGGGTCGGGTGGCATTGAGCCATTAATTTTATTACTCTGCTTAAACAGAGTTACTATTGCAACTAGCCACCAATACACACAAAGATATAAGACAATAATGAGGTAAAATAAAGGGCAGTAACAACTTTATCAAATATAAAAAAAAAAATTGATATGACAGAATTATTAACCAATAAAAACAATAAATAGGACATTGCCATTTAGTAATATACATGGAACATGTATGGTTTAACAAGTAGAATAAAAAAAAATGAAATGGAGACAAGGTGGTGTCATCTTATGCTAGAGGTATCTTATGTGATAAGTGGACATCCCATAGATGAAAAGGTATCTTGTGAGAAGTATCTACAAAACTGTCATTAGGTGAACAAGCTCTTCCCGCTGTACCCATTTGATGTGATAAAGCAAGGAGGAGGAGGCAAGGTCTAATCAGCATCAATAATTTCTATTTTCTTTTATTTTTATTAAATAAAATGTCAATAAATATGCATATTAGATAAGTAAGCACAAATAAAATTTATGGAAGTACATTGATATGTGTACAAAACAGTCAGATTGAGGTTCACACAGAAATCCTTGCCTCCCCAAGCTCAGCAGATAAACTTTAATGGCATTTATTGGAAACAGTATCTATATGTACATATATATATAAAATAAAAAAAGAAGGGGGTTTATGTCTTTGTCAACTGATGGTTGAAATTGAATGTGGAGGGTTTGAATCTAATGGTTAAATATGCAGCCCCGTGTCTTTTACCCCACCTTCTCACTTAGCCATTCACATACATTTACATGCGCATCCACTCACATAAGCTACAAAAACTGAAAGCTTTTTTGCACAAGGCTCAAAGTAAAAGTTGGTACCTGCTGCAACAACTCTCATCTGCAAATTGTGTATAGTCCCATCACAGAACGCCTTATTCCAATGGACAAACAATCAAATTTGTACAATAAACCTTTATCTGATGAACATACCTCTCACCATCTCATGTATTAGTCCTTAGACTATGTACACATCTCCTCAAACACATATCCTCTTCATCAGCTTATTTAGTGAGCACCCATTTTGAAACTCTCTCTCTCTCTCTCTCTCTAATTGTTATGAAGTTTTATACGTAGGGTTTTTTAATTCAGTTTTTGTTTTTACAGATCACGGTGTTGGGGATATAGAAATTTTTGCAAATTTTGGGGCTACAAAAGTTTTTTTCTTATTTGCACTCTATAGACGGAAAACATAGAAATAAATAGAAGATGAATGGTCTATTCACATCTCGAACCAGATTTCTCCGAGTTTATTGAAGTTTATCCAAGTGGAAGATACGTGTACAATGAAATCATTGGGAAAGAAACTTCGAAGACCGGGTACAAATCCTTCCTCTCTAATTTAAATGTTTTGGGGATTTTGGAATTGTTTGTAGATGGATAAATATTTTGGTTTTCAGAAATGGGGATCCCCATTTCAATACATGTGGTAGAATGGCCATTCTCATTTGATGTGATTGTTATGAATGATGCAGCTATACGGCATTGACGAGTATGAAGGAATTTAAGTTGCCCAATTCAACATTATTTATTTTCCGTCTACAGAAGTTTTCTGCTTATCTGGATCCATCTCCGTTGCGAGGTATACATCCTTCTTTCTCTCTCCGCCAGATCCATTTCCATCTCCGATGGTCGCCCCATCTAAATTCGTTCACAAGGATGAAATCATTTTTTGACAGATAGCTTGGGGTTAAGGTTTGGGTAGAGATGAAATCATTTTTTGTCATTAATTTTATATATAGCATCTTTTTTAACACTTAATATTCTTGAAAGAAATTTGAATTCTATTACATTTATTTTGACATTTTAAACCACATATATTTGAATGAATTTTATGGCGATTGTTATTTCACCGTGCCATCGACACGAGTACACATTAATTTAACCTTTGGAAAATAGATACATAAGAAAATAAAAGTAGAAATGTGAAAAGAGAAATAAAATTTAAAATGAAAAAAGAAAATAGACATTGGTTGAATAATTTTTGTCAAGTTTAAACACATTAGTCTAAATGACGTCACCTAGCCATGACGAGTTAGTGTACCATGGGATGACCAACAGTATTTAACCAAATTTATCATGGGAACAAATTTATCGTCGTCCCATCGGCATGGTTACACCCTAATATCTATATATATGAGAAGGATTAGGACAAGAAAATGGACCAGGAGTCCACAGGAGTCCACAAAAAGAGAGGAAAATACAAACTAACTACCAAAGTCACAAGCCTGGTGTAATTATAATAAGTGTATGCAAGTTAAGCTCATTTACCTTGACAGATCGCCAGTGAGAATTTGGCCAGCGAACAGGATCTAAGTCACCGATGCCAGTGATCGTACCCATGTATCTGGACAGTTCAAGTTATTCACACGTAAGAAAGCAAAACTACCATGAGCGATAAATCACGCACAAACAGGTTCAATGACAGTCATACGATTACATGGTATATGGGGCGTATTTGCACGCAATTCTAATGACATCCTAGCTTTACCATCGACCAAATCCCATAATTTTTTAATTTTTTATCAATTAAAAAAATAGGCAAACTACTGTTCACCTATGTAGTCCTGTTTATGTATAGATATATATACACATGATACAAACATACATACATATGGTATATATAAAAACAATAAGGTTTAATTACACTTTCACCCCTTCAACTTCACCATTCCTAGGACTGAACTCCCTCAACTTTTTTAAACGCTCCATACTACACCCTAACCATAACAGTGTTAATTTTTGGGTTGCAGTGTTGGTCACGTGACATGCACATGAGGGTATTTTTGTCAAAAAGCCCATAAAAACTCATCTCTCATCTCTCTCTCTCTCTCTCTCTCTCTCTCTCTCTCTATATATATATATATATATAAGAGAGAGAGAGATCGTACACATACTCACCTGCTTCTCACCAAAAACCCACCGCCCTCAGCCGTCTCACCAAAACCCACTACCTCTCTCTCAATCTCTATGTGAATTTCAGAGGATCGCGGCTGGTTCGGTAGTGGTGAGGAGGTCGGATAGGTTGGAGGATGTATTGCGACACTGTTGGGAGTGTCAGATTACTGGAGAGTGTAGAAACGGAGAGGTTAGGGTTTGCTCAATTGGTGGCTTGTTTGGGAATGGATTTGGAACTCGACTCCTTGGGACGTGCTAGGAATACCTGCTGCTGCATTGCAATGGTGGTGAGGGGCCGTTGAGTGGTCGGTTGGGATGGGATCTGTGATTAGCGATGGAATGTGTTCTTGACGGTAGTGTTGGTTCCAGCTAGGTGCAATTTGAAACCTTATTGTTTTTTTTTGTTTTTTTTTTGGGGGGGGGTGTCCTCGAACTTGATAAAATCTGTAATTTTTTGTAAGTTCTATTTTTTTTAAAGAAAATATATGTAGTTATGTAGTTATGTATATATAAATTTTGGTCAAGATTTTTGCAATATATTTTCTGTATATTTTTTCCTGTAAGTTCCAGATTTGAGTAATTTAGAGATTATTTATGTATCCTTTTCTTCAATTTTCATATTTCCTAATTTTTTTCTGTAATTTTCATGTTTTATAAATACTTTTTCAGTAATTTTCAGATTTTTAAAATGTTCTTTTTATTGCAATTTTCAGATTTTTAAAATATTTTCTGTTATTTTCAGATGTTTTTTTTCTAATTTAAATTTTGTAGAAATTTATATTGAACTGGACAAAAATACCCACGTGCGCATGGCACGTGACCAACTTTCTGTCAAAAAATTAACACATTTGGGGTTAAGGTGTAGTATGAAGTGTTTAAAAGGTTGAGCGGGTTTAATTTAGAAAATGAAAGTAGGGTGGTGAAGTGAAAACGGGGGTAATATTGGAATGGGGAAAGTGTAATTAACCCAAACAAGAATATATATAAAGACATGAAACATACAGAGAGTAATATATACTGTAGATACCATATGTATATATAAAAATTAAAAAACTTCAGAAATTACACAAAACCTTGATCGACTGTGACAGTAAATAAACACAATGTGTGCAAAAAATGTCACCCAGCATGTCCAAAATGTGTCCCGATAGTGTTCAAAACATGTCTAATGTGTCCCCTGCGTTCCCAATTTTATATAACATAAGAACAGACATCTTTATCAGGGTTTATCCGCGTCCAACAGACTCACAGGCCTCTGGAGAGTCCGTGAGCAAGTCCATTAAGAAAATTAATTATTCATTCTATAACCTATATCAAGCAATACTTAGTAACAACGTGCAGAGTCATTTCCGCAATAAAGTCCAGTAACACCATTGTGCGAATGTAGATATGACGCAATGTTTCAGTGACATCAATAACAAATGCATCCCCATTGAAGACGTCACAGCAATATGTACCGGTTAAATTATGTCAATGCAATAAATCATATAGCACACATAAAAACATAGGATTAAAGGAAAAATAATGACCTCATATTTAAGAAACAACTACATTACCTTCGGACACTTGATTCTTCAGTTTCAAAAAGCATCCGAAAACGCATCCCAACAGAAACACGTGTGTGAAATACAGCTTTTACATATTTTGAAAGGGGTATGACAAACTCAGATGGACTAGCCCTGAATACAATTGACATGTAAGTAGAGAGATGAGAAGAAAAAAAAATTTGCTTCTCTTCATTGGCACCTTGGGTTATAAAAAATTGTAAAACAGCTATTAGTAGCAGCAGCATGAGCAGCGGCAGCAAGCAGTCCAATGTGCATGCTATCACTTGATAGAACAGATGATGGCATCACAGTTTGCGGTCGAGTGGCGCGACGAATCCCCAGAAGGAGCTGATTTTTCTCATTCCTAATAGATAAATGAATACCATATAATCAAAACAAATGGGCACTCCAGATTTCATATAAACAGTTCATGAGGAGATTGAACGCACACACGTATAACCCTTGTAGGGTCACTTCCCTTAATTATGTCCCCACCACTTGGGGATTGGAGGTTCTACACATACCCTCGGGATTAGTCGGCCCGAAGACTGGGATATCCCAAGTTATCAAAAAAATTAGAACAAAAATATCAGATAATCCATACCAGATAAAAAGAACAGAATCTCCAGCAACAAGTCTCTTGGCACTGACAAACACACTCCAGCCAGTAGTAAGAAGATGTCGTTTGGGTTGTCCTGCACAATGAGGGGAAATTATCGCATGCCTGAATTATTTATTAAAAAAATAATAATGTATCACATGTAGAAAATTTTCGTATTAGAACTTCTTATAATGATCCTTGTCATTTTTTCTTCCATCTCGGAGTCTTCTTATTTTCATGAACCATAACATCTTATATAAATAATTAATTATGAACAAATTTGGATCATTAGAAAAACTTGATTAACCATCAAAGACAGTCAACAAGCAGTTGTCAAATACAATCAAGATACAAACTTAGATGCATGTGTTAAAATGCCATATAATCTGAAGTTGATTTTTATTTGACAAGTCTCAGCCAACTGTTACTGGATAACTGAGCAATGGCCATTCCATGAAGTGACCTACAATGAGTGAAATTAAGTCAAGCGCAGCGCTTAAGAAATAATTATCACAAAATGGAAGTGTTCAAGCAACTGAGACTTGAATGGTCCCCCAGATGTAAAAGGTAATATTTATATTCTGCAATCCTAAGCCACAACAGAGGCACTGATATTATCACAGGGATTACAAATGACTCATGACCTTACAACCAATATGATTTTAATCATTTTGTTGAATGCATAACATATAACTATATCGTGCCTTCATTATAGTAGATCTAGCTATAGTGTCAGTGAACTATTGGAACAGCTAATTTATAAATTTAAACAGGGATAGGGAAATTAATAAATGTTCAGAAGTCAGAGACAAAGAAATAAAAGGATCATCCAAGAACTCTCGGGTTCAAAAATTCTCAATATACTACGCAACATGTCTAGCAAAAATGGAATTCACCAAACTGCATTCGACTTCTAAAACAGATGAAACATGAATGTACTATCCCTGGCAGCAAATTATTCCTCCAATCAGTCCTACTCCAAATTAATCTAAGTTGACCGTAATACGATTCTATTCAACCCTAAACTTTATTATGTGATCGAGCAACCTCTGTCGGTCCTCCCCTTTCCTGCTTATCATGCTGATCCAAACAGCAAACGGAGAAATATTATATTTGGACATAATCTCCATTCCAGTTTGGGCGGAATAGAAAAAAAAGTATTATTAATAGAGAGAGAAAGGAGAACAATAGACCTCCCAAGTATAAGATAAATCATCTCAAATCCACCAACGCATTCTCAACCCCAAGTACCTCCTAATAGGCATTAAACCTACGAGAAAAAATAGGGTCATAATTCACAAAAGAAACTAAACCACTAAGCTCTCTCACTTCCTTCTCGCTTTTTTGCCAAGCAACTTGACTTTACTAGTGAAAGGAGTGAGAGAGGAAATGTTGGTGACACAAAAGTGTAGAAAATTTTCAGGGTTTGCCAAACTCCATATAGTTTTTCAGCCTAAAAGTGAGCAGTTGTTTCCTGATACATACTAATATTGTTATCAAGTCCCATCCCAGGAATTTCAAATACTTCCATATATTTGCAGTAACTAACCACATCTCACTTAAGTTTTTTTCTTGAGTTTACCACTGCGAGATCCAAGGGCTATTCAACCGACTCGGAGTGTTTGTAAAATAACAGATGATGAATACCTACCCCGGAATATATGCCTAAACTTCCATTCAACATCATGGAGATCTCTAGCAATGAGTTCCTGAGCAGGTGGCTGCTGTGAGAAATCCTGAGGGACCCAAAACAACCAACAAATACATTATCAGCATCCAATTTTGAGTTAGAATAAGCAGAACAAGAGAGTGGTTATTACAAGTGGAGGAAAAACTTTTTCCGCAGCTCGACGAGGAACAGAGAAACCCCCATGGGTACTAGTATCACTTGCTGTTAATGTTTTGCAAAAATAATTTGTTGGTTGCCTGCTTGGAATCCCCAGCTCCACAGGAAGATATGTATCCTTTTGCTCTTGCTGAGTATGAACTACCAAACATTAATTTTACAGTAAAATTCATGAGATTATAATTGGAATCACAATCATAACTACCGGCGTCAAGGGCTGCAATGTCATTTGAGCATATACTTCATCCGTTTCAACATCTGCCTGAAATTCCACATGTAGGAGATTATTTTTGTATGATCTATACAACCTTAACCACAACTAACTTCATATCAATATACGAAAAGGATGACATTTAAAGAAGATAACCCACATGCATTGTAACATTGTGGAGTTGGCAGATCAACTGGGGCGACAAGCTCGGGTAATTAGGTATGTGAGCATCAACTTCTTTATTAGTAGTGGCAGCAACCTGGCTTCCAATCCCAACACAGGCACCTTAAAAAAATTCTTTTTGAAACAACATATTTTCCAACATATCAACTACAGTATGCCCTATATATTACATATCACAAAATTGATGACATTATGCAATGTAAACTTATGGAAAATAAAAACCTGCTCACTATGACCCTGAGGGAAGTAAACCACACGGCTGCCCACAGTCGGTAGGGACACGAGAGGGCCAGCACACGCATGCCATAGCTCTGAATTCAAGCATTTATTCTCCCCTTCCATAAGATATAACCAGTATATAATTCATCAGTTTAAATTCAATTCATCCCCAAAAATGATAATAATAAAAGAATGTATAGTAAGAAGAATGAATGAAAAAGACAGACAGACATATATACATATGTAAAAGTCCAAGGGAAAAGGAACAGGCAAACATAAAGGAGAGCGACATAGAGAAAGATAAAAACCTTCATGTGGTTGCTGACCCAGGCCTGATGTTGAAAGCTTCATATTATATTTAATCAATGTTTACTTGAATATAATAATAATAATAATAGAAAAATCCTTAGCTCAAACAACCCTCACTAACAAGAGTCATAATCCTGAGGCCAAAACCTTTACTCCACCACAACATTTTGGCGTCAATTACAAACCCTAGGTAAAACTTCAACCGAGCTCGGAGAGCCTCTTCTTGGAAACCCCCATGAATGAGGAGCAAACTATTTATCTCACAATCGCTGTTGCTGAACAAGCTTATGTATGTTTTATAGGGCACCCGACCAAGGTCGACCTGGGAGCAGTAGAGAGAGAGAGAAACAAGTATCAGACTAACTCTACTTCTCTCTCTCTCTATCATCACCGCAAGGTTTTGGGGAAATCCAATCGGGGCCGTTGGGAGAGCCGTACCTGGAGATCTGGACCGTTGAATTTCGAGTGATACGACACCAAGCATGTGCCACCATCCTTCAGTGGTCATTGTCAGAGTACGGAGCTTCAATATAAAAATACACAAAATAAAAGAGAATGAGGTGAGAGGCCGTATCTCACGATTTTTAAGCGCTTTTCTTCCATACCGCAAGCAACTGTACCTTTTTCCGGATGTAATTTAATTCCCGGCCTTAATAAAAATGTTACTCTGGCGTGTGGGGTTCCTTCGCAAATTCGGAAACCGGGGACCAATTTGACAAGTGAAATTCTGATTTGTCAAAAGTTATCGCTGGCGTCATTTGATATGTCTTTTGCAAAGAATAAATATATAGAATCGGAGAATGACTAGATTAGATTCAATCATAACGTATGATAAAAATAATTTAGAGTTGTCTACTCATATAATTTCTAAATTACAATTTTAAAATATTTATTTTTTATTTAAAAATACAAAGTAATGGGATATGTTAGGAGAAAGAGCATAATACGGGAATATGTTTGGAGAATGAGGATAATACTATTAACTAAGCAGTGAGTATTTTGTTCGCCTTTTTGCGACTAGTGAACCACATCGTCAAACCTGATGAAAAATTCTAGATGGAATAAAAACACGACTTTCAATGCAAATAAACATAATGTTTGATCGAGAGTTTCATGGTAATGTGACTAGGGGTTCGAAGCGCGTCAAGCCCACTCAGTCCGCTTGAAAAAAAATAAGGCTTCGATCAGGCAAATAGACCCACGAACTGCGCTTGCCAAATTTTTATAGGCCCGATTTTTTTCTGAACGGGCTTGAACATGTATTTTTAGGCCCGCTTAAGTCCGATCCGACTCGAGAATTAGATATAATATTGATCTTGCATATATATATATATATATATATATATATATATATATATATATATATATATATATATATATATATATATATATATATATATATATAGGCAGGCTCCTGTGCACACTAAGTTTGCACATTACCTTTTAAAAGTGTGCAAACTTAGTGCTGGCGCACACCAATTTTTTTATGTGATATTTAAACATTTCAAGGAACCCATATAAAAAAAAGAAGCTCAAAAAAACTTTTTTTGCTATTTTTAAAAAATCGGTCAAACTTTCGCAGTTTTTAAAGGGCTTAAAAACTGCGAAAGTTTGACCGATTTTTTAAAAATAGCAAAAAAAGTTTTTTTGAGCTTCTTTTTTTTATATGGGTTCCTTGAAATGTTTAAATATCACACAAAAAAATCAACTCAAAAATAATTTTTTTACTACTTTTAAAAGGTAATATGCAAACTTAGTGTGCAAACTTAGTGTGCACAGGAGTCTGCCTCTATGTATATATATATATATATATGTGTATATATATATATATATATATATATATATATATGTATATATATATATATATAGTTCTTGTGCACACTGTCCCGCATTTTAACAGTTCGGACCGGACATGTGTCGTCTGACTGTGAGCCTATAAATTATCGGTTAAATTATAGGCGTTTTCCATTTCTCTCTCTTTTAGGTTCACCGTCAGGGGACACGTGTCAAGTCCGCACTGTTAAAACGCGAAATTGTTTGCACAAGAGGAGTAACGTGTGTGTGTGTGTGTATATATATATATATATAAGTAGTTTAGTTTTTATTCCTTTGAGGTTCAAAGTTATAAAAAAGAATATAAATGTGGAACATTTAGAAATATCAATTTTAGCTTTTATTTACTCTTAGTCTTAAGACTACATCCTAAAATAAATTTTCTAAACAATAAAATAGATCACAAATTTGTTAAACAAAAAAATTTAGGTAAAAAAATTGTGTTCAGGTCTGAGCAACGGGCCTGGGACTTGATATGAGTAAAGCATACGATATGGTGGATTTAGGAGTTTCTTCATAATGTTATGGTTAAATTGGGCTTTACTAGTAAATGGGTTGACTTAATAATGCAATGTGTCTCATTGATTACTTTTTCAATTATCGTAAACGGTTAACCCATAGGGAATTTCAACCCTAAAAGAGGTCTCCGATAGGGGAGCCCTCTCTCGTCGTATGTTTTTTTTGTTATGAGCGAAAGGACTAACATCTGTAATACCCTGTATTTTTGAAAATTAATTAAATAATTATTTAATTATTAATTAATATTTACTCGGGTGGATTAACGGGTAATTTATTGGAATTATATAGTTTGAATTATTAATCAAAATTTTAAATGAGAAATTTAAATAATTTATGGACGACTCGTAAATTAAATTAACAAGATTGTAATTAATTTGATATTTCAAATTAGTATGTTTGGACAGAGCTCTGGGGAGTACAAAGTCCCGAAATGGTATTTTTAATGGGGTAAATTAGGCTCCAGAGGTAGGTTTATATTTGGGCCTAGTTCTAAGAATATTGAATTAGTGTTTTGGGTATATTTGAGTGTTCAAAAGTAGACCCATGGTAGACCTATGGGTTTAGGATTTTAAATAGGATTATAATCCTCATTGAATATGATAATATGTCATAATTAAAACATAGCAAGTAAGAGGCGAGTTTTGAGAAAAGAGAAAGAACGCTCAAGAAGAAGAATTCATTTAAGGCAAGAAATACTATCTTGCTTATTGTGTAAATATAATCGATTTATGACTTTCATCGTTGTTTATGAAACAATTGGCTATGAGCATATTAATAGGGTTCAAAATTGGATTTTAATGTGTATAATATGATTTTCAAACACGTTTATTGTATATTAGAGTTGATTAACTGATTAAACCCATATTCAAGTTAAAAATTGTGTTAACTTATAACTATTTGGTTATTATTATCAGAAGCCCTTCAGAGGACGTTGTTATGGTTGTGGAGTGAAGGGCCATTCAGCCAAGAGGTGATCGAAGGCCAACTTGGGGGAGTTCAATGAGTAGGGTAATAGGATCCTACCGCTTCAGATGATTCTACCAGGACTTTAGTTGTCTGCACCATACTATGTTTCGCTAGTTCTATCGGCACCACAAGAGTCAGGGAGATAATAATTACCACACTAGGGGATGGTCAACGTGGTATCTTGTGAGAATGGATACCATATCGGATGGACTCGATTATAGCTTTGTCGATTGATTTGTTATGTGCATTTTTTCCCTAATCTATGTGTGTATGAGGTAATGGTATGTGTGGCATTTAGATATACAAGATGCGATATATGTATCTACTAAGATGTTTGGCATGGGTGATCTACCGTATAATGGGTTATTTATTGGTTATTTTTGGCGTGTCAGTCCATCGCAACACAAATGAACTGTTAGGATGGATGGCATATATTGGCCTGCCACGACGCGAGTGAGTTGTTATGCAGGATAACATGGGTAATGTACTTTATTATTTATCCTACTAGTCCCCCGCGACATGTGTGATATGTTGAGTTGGATAGTGCGGTTTGTCCTGACATGGCGTGATTGAGTTGTTGGGCAAAAGGGCATGGTTGATTTGCCACAGCGTGTGTGGGTTGTTGACTGGTATTGGTATGTTTGGTTGCCACGACATGGTTAATCTGCTACATCCATGACGAGTGTTGAGAATATTCGCCTTGGTTTGGGCCTTTTTTCTTGTAAGATTATGTAGGCTATGGGATCTAGCGCTCAAAGGGTAGATTACGAGTATATACGAGGATTTTCTTATTTGTATTATTCGTCCGTCGTATGAAATTTTATAAAATGTTGAGAATTGGCTCCAGCAGCTTACTATTTTCTTATCTATCTGTGTGATATGAGATAGAACTAAGGCAAATTTCGAGGACATAATTCCATTTTAGGGGGGACCCGTAGTTTCAGTATTAATTAAATTATTATTTAATTATTAATTAATATTTATTCAGGTGAATTAAAGGGTAATTTTTTGGGTTTAATTGGTTTGGATTATTAAACAAAATTTAAAAACAAGATTTTTGAATAACTTGTGAACAACTCAAAAATTAAATTAATATGGTTATTGTAGACACCCCATTCTGCTCCATAAATATAACACAACTTATTATGCCCTCTCAAAGGCCCAAATGAAATTCAAAACTCAAGACAGTCTAAAAAACCTCACTAAAAGACCCAAAGGCCTAAGAGGCCCAAAAATAAATCACCAAGATAAATCCAAACTGGTTCAGAAACACGTTTGACTGATCGGTCTTGGGTGTACAGTACCCATGGTTGATCGGTATTATCGATCTCGAGCCCTAGGCAGTTTGCTTGTAAAAAGGGTCCCTTAACTACTATTTCAGTGAGGATTAACTCCGCTCTTGAAGGCGAGATTTCTATCCGTAAGTGATTTCTCTCCAAAAATAGCCTCCAAAACTCTCTCATTTTACCTTCAAAAACCCTTATAAGCTTAAATATAAAGTGACAACCCAAAGCCGTAATTTTTTCCTTCTCATTCAAAACCAAAAGAAACCAAAAACTTCTTTTTATCTCTTTTTTATTTTCTTGTTTCCTTTAAAAGTATTGTATCTTAAATTAACCTTAGATCCACTCTAAAAAAATTGTTTGATTCTAAGTCGAAATGTTGTCGAAATGAAAAGGAACACGTGTAATATTGCAGGTACGCTACTTCTGAAAAAAATTATCTTAAAGTTTTGATAAAAGAAGGTGGTGTTTTGTTGCAAGGCCACCCCCAAAATATTCTTTTCTCCATCCCTTTCTTCTTTTAGGCTTAACTTTTCTCTAAAAGACATGTCTGAACTACATTGACTTTGATTCCGCCCATGGTGGATACATAGGCATAGTAGAGAAACTTGATCTCTAAATCTCAAGTCAGATATTGTACATAATCATCTATTATTATCCTTATTCTCATAAACATCCAAAAACTAAACAAAAAGCTTCAAAATGAGGAAATGTTCTCGTGTAGATTAGAGGATCAATAGATCCAGGAATTTTATCTATTATTTTTTTCTCAATGTTGGAAGATTGGTCATGCTTTCTTCATCAAGATAAGACTCATTCCAGTTCTTTCATGAACATTGATCATTCATATCCTCAGATACGATCTTGTTTCACTCTAAAATACCTTGAAACATCAAGGAAAGTCTAGATCTCTTGCATCGAGCCTCTTTAAGAGGTAAAATCCCTCTTGCTTATTTACGAATTACGCGGACTTTGAATCGCTTCATGCGAATATGTAAGCATCGTCAGAGTGAACAAAACCGACTTTATACATATTTATCATGTCTATATCATCTGCACACGCGTCTACACTGCACGACATAATCTATTTACATACTAACTTTTTTCACTTTATTATTTATTTTACTCTATAACATGATAAATATATATTTTATATTTACATTTGAGACTGAAAAGGGTGGAGCGGGTGCCTAACACCTTCCCAATTCGTAACTCAGTCCCGGACCTTTGACTCTCTAATTAAACATGCAGATCACTTGCCATCAACAGGTCTCCACGGAGGTCTTCCCCTTTATTTTCTCTGTTTTGTATAAAATAGATTGGCGACTCCATTTTTCCTACGAAGATAGAGAACAAGGCGGTGACCATGTGTCACCAGCCCCAGAAAGAAAGTGTCGGGGGGGGGGGGGGGGGATCTCATAGTGACGACTCCATTGGGAACTAATTTTATTAAGAGGACTAAACTCGATTTAATGTACATTTGTATTTATTTCAGGATGTTATTCTTGTACATTCCTATATATATTACGCTTCTTTTGCTATTTGTTCTTATTCTTCTTTAAATACCTGACTAGGTAGAAAAATACCGGTATTGCATGCTCCTGTAGGGATAAGGATACACATTAAGCGTCTCTTGAACCTTGTTTGTGACATGTATGCCAAAATACATAATAACCTCAAGTGAAAATGACTTTTGCCAAAAAAAATAAAAAGATTTTACAAAAGATGCACACGACTTCACCGTATAGCATTTGCATATCACTACATACCCTAATACCCTAGGAAGCCTGGATATGGGACTTAGGTCTAACCAACGCGAGTTCCTAGCAACAAGTTCCACTCTTCTTGGCCTCGCACCCTCGATGTATATAGAATGGTATGTTCTCGGTGAACATCACTCACTTACCTCAAGTATATCGAGTAAACTTTCCCATGTACTGTGTTCACCAGGTATATCAGGAGGCTTAATTCATGTATATTTGGGTATATCAAAATGACCCTCTCACACGTACCCCCTGAAGTATATCACGAGGGATCGTAGCCAAAGAAATGATCATTTATCCTTGCAGAAAGCCTTGCATATCCTCATGCAGTAGAATCTTAGGACACGAACAAATAAATTAGCCAAGAGATTCACGAGATGATGTCATATCCCAAAAGGGTTTTGTATCCGCTAATAAAGTTTCTTAAATCAAGATGGGACTGAAGGATTCCAAAATTCTCTCACTTTGCACAAATCTAGACCAATGGATGCAAGCTAAGCGAGGAGTGTCGTAGGAGATGGATCATCACCTGAGCTTACCCCAAATAAATAACCATTATTGGTTAAAATCATACTTTTTCCTCTTAGGATAACGGTCAGGCAAAATCTTAATTCCACATTTTTCATAACATTGCTATTATCGTCTTAGACAAGGGACAAAAGTCGCATCTCTCGAACTTTGACATCTTATTGTCTCGATAGCATACAAAATGAAGATGGAGTGTTATTATCCGATCTTCTGGCCAGGCTAACCTCCCGCAGGGGAGAAATGTCAACTATGGGTCAGGAACGTGTCTCTTTCTGAAATTGATTGGAGAAAACCGAAGGATAAGGAAAAAAACCACATCCTACCAATATAGTACCCCCTCGGCTATGGTCCAAGCTACCAATAACCCTTTGGTTGCAACTACTGAAAACACAATTATAGGTAATGCAATCGAGAATCCAACGAATCTTGGGCGCCTTATTGTAGTTCCAAATACTCCAACAAGATTTTTGACAACTTCGACCTGCCAACGACATACAGTAGACATCCAACACCAGTCCCTTTACCCCAATGCTAGACTGCTCGACCAAATGAAAATGTTAGATTTTGAGAAGTTCATGAGAATGGTTCCACTGACGGTCCACCTCAAGCTATATGTCTGCGTCATACAATCCTAAAGGGCTTCTCAAGAAGTCATAGCATAAATGTTCGGACACACCTTATTTGGAGGAGCACTAAAATGGTTCTTGTACATAGATGATGGATAAACCATAAGTCGGAGTAACATATGCAGAGAGTTTGTAAAGAAATACAAATACCACGATGAACTGGAAATTACTCATTGAGATCTAAAGATGACGAAGCAGGAAATCAACGAGCACCTAGGCACCTTCATTGCTCATTGGAAAAATAAATCCGACAAGATGGTAAACTAACCTTCAGAGGAGAAGCATATAGTTATTGTAAATAAGAATTATCCAGCCTTACCGAAACAACTAAAGACGTAATATTTATCACACTTCAAAGCCTTGATGTATGTAGGAGCCCTACTGGAGGACGATCTCATAAACTGACCTCATAATAGAGAGACTAAATATAGAAGAATTATTTTTTGTGTATAAATAGGAGGACTGTTAATCCCAATAACAGTTGTCAATGATATTCAAGCTCCGACGCTCGCACCTACACCCTGGAATACTATAAAAGTCCAACGGACATTCCATCATGTGTACGCTTCCATAGGTACAATTATCAATCCCTTAAGAAGAAGGGCCGTATAAATCCCTTAGATCTCAGACCATTACCCGACACCTTATTAGAAGGCTTCAAGAACGACTTTAACTGCAAGTATCATCAAATAAAGGGTCACAACTTGGAAGGGTGTCGAGCTGTAAGGTTTATCATCCAAAACTTGATCAACCAAGGAAATATTACTGCATTGACTAAACCAAAACTTAATGTTAGAAGGAATCCTCTACCTAACCATAACTCAGGGGTGAATTCCCTTACCACAAAAGACAATTTCGGAGATCCATCTCTCTTGATCAAGCCTATTAAGTCAACTAAATAATATAACAGAAGAGCCTAAAAAATCTCGTCAATAGACAATTAGATCATGTGGTGCCAACACAAACCCACATAGATTTAATGGTTCAAATGCTTGGAGCTTTGAAGGCCACCAATCGAGATCCTCTATAAGTAAGATTGTACCAGTTAATGTACCTAATGTTCCAAAATTTTAAATCTCCTTTTATCATACACCATTCACAAATAAGAAAATCTATATGAGCACTGGGAGGTGATGTATGATGAGGCGCAGCAAGCTGCAGGGTGCACAAGAGCATGGGAGAACAGAAAAATTGATTAAGTGCGAAAATTAGTGTGTGCAAAGACGCTAGTCGTTGTTTTTGTTTCGCCAACTCAATACAAAAACCTAAGTTACAACTACACTTGCGGGGCAAGTAGAGTGGTAAGTCGGGTATCGAGAATCCACAGGGACAAGTTGTTAGAATTTATAAGGTTTAATATTCCGAAATAAAAGTGTAAAAGGTGAATTACAAACTAAAAGAAAAGATGCATGAAAGGGAAAGATTAATCTAGGCGAGGAAAATCAAACTAAATTAATAAAGAGAATAAAAACTATAGGTTGCGTCGAATATCCCTCACCCGAGTTAATTAGTATAAAATGGTTACATGGGTCGACGAGTTATTAAGGTTGCGTCTCGTTTCGACAGTTAAGTAACTCAAGAGTTATCACACCCCTAAATTTGCATAAAAGCCTAATAAGATTTTGGCGTCAACAAATACCCCAGAAATTACGCACGCAAGGTCGTAAGCACAGAGCATACATGATATACCTCGTCAAATCTCCTAGGCATAATAACTAGGACAACACACTCGAAATAAATCCGTAAACACCATCACCAAAGCAAAGCAACCAAATCAACCCTAGGTGAGTTCAATCCAAGACAACCTAAACTAAATTAGCCACTAAGCATGATAAACAACATAAATAAATCAACTAATTAAATTACACTACACAAATTAAACTAGACTTGAAATAAATAAAGCATGAAATAAATCTAGGGCACAAAGCAAGAACAAGAGGAATAAGACGAATAGTGCAAGGAACTTACATTAATGGTGGATTACACAACAAAAATGAGGAGAGGGGAAACACTCCACAAAAATCCCCAAATGCTTCTAACCTAAAATGAAATATATCTTCAAAGAAAAGCCTACAACATTCTATTTATACCCCAAAACAAACCCCCAATAAAACCAAGCCAAAAAACCCTAAATAAGTCAATTTTCGTTCATATCTGATGGGACCGGTCGACCTCTGTTTTGGGACCGGTCGACCGCACTTTTGGAATTTGCCCCCCCTTTTCCTCTCCGAACCAATTTTGACGCGTTGCACGGAAATCGCCATAACTCCCTCATACGGAATCGAAATGAGGCGTGGTCAGAACCGACGCGAAGCTAATTCAATTATATACATTATTATATTTTGAAACCCTCCAAATTATGCAATATGAAATTAACAAAATGCCCTTGAAGTAGAAGAAAATATCAAAACCTTTCGAAAATGGGCATAACTTCCACATACGGAGTCAGAATGACGCACGGTCAGTGGCTACGAAAAGATAATTTGATGATCTACATGTTGGTAACTTCATTCCATAAAAAATAGTGAATTTGAAAAGACCAAATTGTCCTTGAAGTAGCATTCGACGACATAACTTCTCTGAAATGACTCTGAACCTCACTTTTAGCATTCCAATACCTACAAAAGCACAATTAACCCCTGCAAAGCATGTATATATCCAAATCCAAGGTTTTCTGGTTAATGAGAATAATTATAGCCATTTAGGACCGTAAAAGTGCTAGAATGCATAAAGATAACGGGCGGAAATATGCAATATTCGATACGAATCACACCCCCTAACTTAAACATTGCTAGTCCCTAGTGATGAAACAAACAAAACTAATCCACAGAAGGAAATACAAAACGCATATATGCATCAAAATATAATTTCCACTTTCATAGGGAACACGATTGCATTTAGCATATGCAATAAGCCGTTAAACCCCTAGGTTACCCTATTGGACGAGTGTCGTCTCGTGAGGGTTTTCAGGGATGAAACCCACAAACATCATACGGTTTCCTCAAAATATGCCCAAACCAACATGCGACAAGCCCAACAAAAGTGAAAAAGATTTCATATGCATCATTAGAAAAGTGAATGAATTCACACAAAAGTCTGAATCATTAACATTATGAGATGCACCTCATAGAATTGAAACCTTAAAATGTGGGAGGGGAGCGAGCACATGCAAAGTGTGATTTGGTAAAAACTTATATAAACCGGATAAACATAAAAGCAAGCATATATTCAATCCTCACGTGCATTACACTCATCAAGTGAATTCACTCGAAACAGGAAGCTAACACACGGGACATGCGGGCATAAGGAGTAAATGTAGATGGAAACTACGTCGCACACATGTCACAGATGAAGAACGCTATATATAAAATGAAAAATGTAATCTCAATTAAAGGATACCGCTCATTAAAGGGGGCAAAATGTATTTTCACAAATTATCAAAACTATTTAAACCTTTGAATTACATCTACTTAAGATCACATAGGACTTTAATAGGGTTATAATGTAGGTATGGCTAGGGTATGATATGAAAGGAATGTATGTACGGATTCAAAGTGTTCGGGATGAAAACTCGGGATAATGAAAAAATGCAGAAAATATCAAAATTGGAAAACGAGTTACAAAACGGCATTAGATATATCATCGGGGAGAGTAATCAAAGCTTATTGAACTGTATACAACATTTACAACTTTCTCTTTCTTTTTCTCATTTTTCTCTTTTGTTTTCTTTTGCTTTTTGCTTTCTCTTTTTCTTCACTTTTTTCACTACTTTCTTTTCTTTACTTTTCAAACTCTCATATGCCTAAATTGCAACCGACATCATAACAACATCATTCAATACCAAGTAACATTCCAAAAAAAGGTATGGAAATGTACGTATGGGCTAAAACTCCAATTTAGAGTTGGTTATGGAAATGGGGTTATGAAACGAAAGGCTATATTTAGGCTCAAAGGGGTTAACGAGGGTAAACATATAAGGTGAGGTCCAGGCTAATATGGGTGGTATAACAAAGAGGGCCTATGATCATTTCACAAAGTTAACGCAATTCTTGAATCAAAACAATATATGAAAATCACGATCAAGTAACACATTTCAAGTATGAACTAAAATAATGAACGATCAAATGAAAGAATAGAGAGATTACCAACGAATTCAATGTTTTCAATGAGAAAAGAATAGTGTATACACTCACAAACGACGAAAGGTACAAAGCTTACTCGGTGTAAGTATATACAATGCAACAAAAGATTATTGAGTTATAAAAATCTTAAACCAAATCAATAGAACAATAAAAGTGCATGTGCTCATGGGATTAAAGTTTAATTCATGAAGTTATTCATAGTATCAATAATTGAGACTAAAGTATAATAACTTCTAAAATCGAGAACATGCATCATTGGGTTGTTTATTGGATCGGGCAATTATTGAAATTTATCATCGGAAACAAAGGCAAAATGCCCAAAAAAGGAGAAAAAAGAAAGAAAATATTTTTGAATTTTTTCAATTTTTCTAAGAAGAGCATACCAAGTAACTAACATGTGAGCAAAAACATGGACTAAATAATGAAATGGATGGAATATCCCACACCCCCTAACTTAAAACTTGACATTGTCCTCAATGTAAATTAAGAACCAAGTCAACGAGAGGAAAAGAGTGATATTACCCAAAAATGGAGCGATCCCCATAAGAACAAGTCCAAAGAATCTATAAAACAATTTAGTACCGAGCATAGCAAAAACAAATAATAAAAAGTTAACTAAGTACACTAGACTAAATTAAAAATAAAGAAAGAATAAAAAGCTAACTATATACAACCTACTATTTAGACTTCACACTAACTGTACACTAGAAGTCTAAATAGGTGAGGGTACACCATAAAAACGATTTGACTTTGGAGGATAACCGGTGTACCCTCACATACAAGCATGCCCTCCGAAAAATATGGATTCCGTTTTAACAACGGAAGGCATGTGTGAGGCGGAAGAAATGAACCATCGCCAATTAAAAGTTTTGGTGGGACGATGGGGGGTTTGGATTGAACGGATGACAAAAACAAGTGGCGACCGAGAAAAGCCGAAAATCCTCCCAAAGATTTTGAAGTTGGAATAGGAGGTGGCGCACACAAAGGCAAAGATGCAATCGTGGAGGGAGACTCGAGCAAGTACTCCTCATCGGCGATAGGATTTAAAACATTAAAGTTTGAAACTGAATCATCGGGTACTTGTGACGGTGTGATAACAGAGAATGAAAATGGGGATGAATGAAATTCAAACTCATAAGCTGAATCATCATCGGATGAAGTTGGAATTTCAAAGGAAATAATATCATTTTCAATGAAATGTTCTTCTTTGGGGGCCAAAGAAGAAATCATTTCATTGCAAATAAATATTACGTCATTTTCATCCTCACTTTCAATATCTATTACGCGATGGGCAAAGTATAGAATGGTTTGTTCCAAAGTAGGCACAAGTACCTCATTTGGTTCAAAACATTCCTCGACTTCGAATGTCTCGGAAGCAAAATCGTCGTCGGACTCAAATAATAAATCCAACTCATGTTCCCACGAACGATTTTCTTCCCGATAGCTATTTTCCATTTTCATACATACGCAAACCCTCACCGAATGTCATGGGTCGATGTGCGGATGCATGAAAATGAGAACTTTGAAAATTACCATCGGACTTAAACGAAACTCATTAATATAGGAATTTTGAAAACTATTGCAATTCGTTTCAAAATTCCTATTATAAGGAGGTAAAGGCCCAAAATCATTATTGAAGCCCTTATACTTTTGACTCATTTGAGTCTAGACTGTATAAGAGCTCATCTAGTTTGGAAATTGTGACAAAATAGAGTCTATCCTAGAAACCAAAGAGCTTCAGAGATTGGGTTGCTTCTTCTTCTATCTATCATGTAATGATCCTAAGACTATAGCCATCACTCACACACTTAGAATTTGATTCTTGCATATCATATTGCACCCCTATGTGTTTTAATGTTGTGAGTGTGTTTAAATCCCTCAATTTGATTTTTAATAATTTTTTGGGAATTTAAAACATATTTTAAACAAGGTTTTATTTAATTAAAATTTGATTTAAAAAGTCTTGGGGTTATTATATAAATATGGATTGTTGTGTTTATTGGCCTAAAGTTACTCTGGGTAGAAACCGAAAGCGCTAGAGACTTTAGGGTTGGCTTTGTAATTATTTTGTGACGCGCGTTTACCTTCGTTCACAGGCCAACACCTGCTGTCTTCTGATTGGACCAAACTGTGTTTCTTTACTGAGACAAACCATCGCACGCTTACAGCCCTTGGATCTATCCTTATCGATGGCCTGCATGTCTTTTGAGTGAATCCCCGTGTAATACCTTAAGCCAATCATAGGCTGTTTAATCCACCGCCTGTTGTGAGCCCTTGGATTGCAGTCAATGGAGCTTGACTCAATCTCAGCCATTGTTTTTGAACGAGGCTCTGGAATCTTCTCCTCTCCCTATTTAAAGACCCTTCATCTCAGCCTTCGAAAGCTTTTGCCATTTTGCAAAGTCTCAGAGAATAGAGAGAGAGAGAGAGAAGAGAGAGAAGAGAGAAGAGAGAAGTTAGAGAGAGAAACCAAACCCTAGTTAGAAACCCTAACTTCGTCCAAACACTTCTCAAGCCCAAACTACTTACCTCTCCAGAAAAACCACCAAAACCAAAAACACCATCCTTAGTGTTTTCTTAGGTTTATGAGAGTTCTGGTTAAGAGATCTTGGGTTGCTGAAATCCTTGTGTTCATAAATCTTATTTCCAACTTAGACATAGACTCAGATCTTGTTTCTTTTTCAATAGAAATCATAGATCTGAAGTTTTTCATGTCACAGAACACTTAGCTGCATTTTTTTTCTCATCTTGAGAATTTCGTTGTTGATTATTTTCTGTTAAAACATTTTTCTTCTTCAAAGATCAACAATAGATGTTTTTCTATTTCTGTTTTTACAAAACCTAACCTGACCTAGTGGGATTCGCACTTGGAGGGTTCTCAATCTTCATAATATTTTCAAAACTGATTGAGAAAGGTCTTGACCGATTTCTTAAGCAAGATCTCCGTGGAATCTGGGTTAGTTTGAAAGGTCGAAAAGGTTCTTGGTTTTGTAAGAAAGAAAAATAACAAATACACTGCATATAGACTTTATATGTGATTTATTAGGATCGTCTGTAACTAATAAGTGTGTGTGTGTGCATGCATGTGTTTTAGAACACCATTCACAAACATTGTCACACTACAAACACTCAAAGTGTTGGCTATAAGATTTGGTGAACAATAAGTCGACGTAAAGTGCTGAAACAAAGAAGAGTTGACAAACTGAGACAACTACATCAACAAACAAGATCTGCAGAAAAGTTAAGGACGCCAGAGGGTACAATCCTGAACTTGTATAGATTTGTTTTTGTGTGCATGTTAGTTAAATAGGTTGTAACTCATATATTTGTTTTAGTGATTTTTTTTTGTTTTACTCCGTAGAGGGAGTCGTGGATGTTTCCTCAAGGTTGAGGTTTTACCACGTTAAAAATCTGAGTATCAATATTTCTACATCTTCTCATCCCTTTCTAATAGTGTGCTGAGTTTAAAACATTTTAAACTGTTTACTAAAACTTGTTATCAAATCTTGTCCATATCTCGTACATCATTTTGTTAACACATCTTGTGTTCAAAATCGTTTTGATTTAAGTAAAGAGTTTCTTCAACAAACTTTCGGAGTTGCTTAAATAGTTTATTTTCATAAACGGCTTTGGCAACGTTATTTTCAATTATCATCATCATCATCAAAATTCCAATAACCTAAGTTTTGACTTTCGTTATACTCGCCCAAAGTAATATTTGAATTTGTTTTACTTTGGGATGCTAAGTATTCACCGAAAGTCATAGACCTAGAATTTTGAGAATTATAAGAAGGATTACCGAAAGAATTGGAATAAGACATACTTACCCCAATAATGGCTCAAGTGGCGAATTCCACAAAATAGGTGCGCGCGGGAAAAATTCGAGCGTTTCTAAGTGCTCAAATGCGGAAGTCCTGTAAAAAGGTTACCAAATAATACAAATAGAAAGAAATAATATGAAATACTAAATCAAATAAAGTCTTAAACAAACTAGTCCCCGGCAATGACGCCATTTTGATTAAGTGCGAAAAGTAGCGCGTGTAAAGACGCTAGTCGTTGTTTTTGTTTCGCCAACTCAATACAAAAACCTAAGTTACAACTACACTTGCGGGGCAAGTAGAGCGGTAAGTCGGGTATCGAGAATCCACAGGGACAAGTTGTTAGAATTTATAAGGTTTAATATTTCGAAATAAAAGTGTAAAAGGTGAATTACAAACTAAAAGAAAAGATTCATGAAAGGGTGATACGACGCAAATATTGCGTATTTCACTCGTTAACCTACGCGTTATTAGCCCCCTCGGGTATCTTAATCCCTATATTTATGCTCGTTAACCAGACAACCTCGGATTTCTATGTTAACATATTTTGCAGGGGTTAATTGAGCTTTTGTAGGTATTTGGATGCTTAGTATGAAGTTCGGACGCTTTCCGGAATTGTTTCGTCGACTTTTGCATCTTCGGGGGCATTTTAGTAATTCCCTCATTCGGGTTTGAATCCCGAGCTCTTCACGGAAGTTGAAGACCTTTGATTTCTCTTCGCGTGGCCACCGACGGTGCATGATTCCGAGTTGTATCGATGGAGTTATGGCATTTTTAGGATGGTTTTTACTGTAAAAGTACACTCAAGGTCACATTCAAGGGCATTTTAGTCATTTCATATTTTGGCTTTTTGGCCCAATGTCTTCTTGGATGTTGTATTCCTCTGAGTTATCTTCGCGTAGCCTCCGACCGTGCCTCATTCCGAGCTATAACGAAGAAATGGCGGCATTTTCCGTAAAACAGGACAAAGCTGCAGAATTCAGACCTGTAGGGGGCGAATCGATTCGCCCCAAAGCCAAATCGATTCGGCCCTGCTGATATTTGGCAATTTTCCTTTTATTTACAATTTTGCCATGGGATATTTTGTATTTAACCCTTATCTCTTCATTTTGAAGAGAAGACATCTAGATATCTTCATTTTTCTCTAGTTTTAGGGCTTTTATAATTGGAAGCTAAACCCTATCCCTCTTGCTTTGGATGGTTGTACTCTTTGTTTTGTAAGTTGTACCTTAACCTTTTATTCCTTAATATAGTTATTTTAGTTGTTTTTCTTACTTTGTTCTTCATTTCCATGCCTAGATAAATTAGTTTAGTTTAATTAATTCTTGTTTTATTAGTTAATTAGTTGTTTAAAGTAGTTTAATCCATGATTTGTCCGTAGATAAATAGGTTCGGGATTGTGTTCCGCCATTTACGGGTTTAGAACCTCGAAAGTTAAGTTTTCGTGTGAAATTGTATTTAATTGAAACCGCGTGTATTAAAGTTGGATTATTATGCGTTTAACTTTATTTGTCACGCAACTTTAGTGTTTATAGCGATAATCCGAATTTAATCCGCGTGCGACCATTTTTCAGTTAAATGTTTTATCTCGCAACTTTGGGTTAAATTCCTTCTTGTGTGATGTTTATTCTTAATTAAAAATGCTCGATTAAATGCTTTGGAGCCTTAATTCTAATTAGTAGTTGTTTCGATCCGTTTGGTAGAATGCGATCCCGATCCTCGCTTTACTTTTGTGTAGCGTAACTTATTCTTTTGTTTTGTCACCATAACCACCCTATCACCTTTCCTTTTATTTATTTTACACTTTTATTCCTGAAGTAATTAAAACAATTAAAATCTAAAATTCAATCACTCCCTGTGGATTTCTTACGATACCCGACTTACCGCTGTGCTTGCTTGTCAAGTGTAGTAGTAGCTTAGGTTTTCTTTTGTATCGCGGCGGAGAAACACACGACGATTGTGCACCTACACGCGCACACTTTTTCCGCCATGTCACAAAATGGCGCCGTTGCCGGGGAGTGTGTTTTAGATTGTAATTGTTTTATTATTTCGTAGTATTTTTCCTTTTGTATTTGTATTCTTTGTTTTAACCTTTTTTGCAGGATTTGCGTACTTTGAGTGCTAAGAAACTTTGATTCGTGGTTGCTCACTTTCTTGCTAGGATTATCCATCTACAACAACGAGGTAATCATGTCCTACTATTATAGTTATTACGGTTATTCTAATGATTCATACTTTGGGGATAGTTTTCAAGTTTTCCATTTTCAAGATTTTCTTGAAAATGAAAGACTTGAAAACATTTATCGGAATGAAAATCGTTATTGGGAGCTTGAGTTAGATTCATTATTTGAATCCAATGACGATCTTCATTTCATTACTTTCGAAGACGAGTTTCAACCAAATGAGGAGTCCGAGGCTCTTGAGCCGAGGAAGCCTATTTTGGAAGAGACTTTGCTTCTTTACTCCCAAGGTTTGGAAAGCCTAAATGATGCTGGAATGAGACTTGGTGCACTTTGCGATGAGATGAATTCTTATGCACAAAACAACGAGGAGGTGGAAACTTGTGTTTCACCTCAATTTTTCAGAGAATTTCTCATCGAATGTGAATCTTTCTCCCCCGAAATTCAATCTCCTTCCGACGATGAGTCGATTGAGATTGAATTTGTTTCATCACCATATTCGTTTTCCGTGATCGAACCATTAGAATTACCGGTTGATTCCTATGAGTCGGTAGAAATTAAAACTTCTACACTTTTTGCCGATGAGGACTCCTTACCGGACTTGTTTTCGATGGATGTTATCCCCGTGTGTGCACCATCTCCCATTCCACTTGAAAAACCTTTGGGAGATGAGTCGAATTTTTTTGGACCTCAAGTGTACCTTTCCCCCTTATTATCCAAATCCCCCATCGTCCGCCCAAAATTTCAAATTGGCGATGGTTCACTTTTTTCACCGCCCACATGCCTTCCGTTGTTCAAACGGAATTCTTATTTTTCGGGAGGCATGTTCACTTTGGAGGGTCCACCGTTGATCTTTCAAAGTCAAATCCCTTTTTGGGTGGACCCTCAACTATTTAGACTTCTAGTGTATAGTTAGTGTGAAGCCTAAATAGTAGGTTGTAAATAATTAGCTTTTAAATTTTCTTTCTTTCCTATTTTTCTTTCCTTTTAATTTAGTCTAGTTTAATTAGTTAACTTTTTGTTATTTATTTTTTCTATGCTCGGTACTAACTTGTTTTGTAGATTTCATTGGACTCGTGCTTATGGAGATCGCTCCAATTTTGGGTAATATCGTTCTTTTCCTCTCTTTGTGTTGTGTTCTTAATGCGCATTGAGGACAATGCAACATTTAAGTTAGGTGGTGTAGGATATTCTATCCATTTCATGTGTAGTCCATGGATTTGCTCACTTTTAGTTACTAAGTATACCTTTTTGTGAAAATTTTGAAAAATTTCAAAAATATTTTCTTTCTTTTTTTTCCCTTTGTTGGGCATTTTGCCTTGTTTTCGATGATAAATTTCAATAATTGCCCGATCCAATAGACAACTCAAAGATGCATGTTCTCGATTTTAGAAGTTATTAGACTTTAGTCCTCAAATCATTGATATTGTGAATAACTTCATGAATTAAACTTTATCCCATGAGCACATGCACTTTCCTTGTTATATTGATTTGGTTTAAGATTTTTATAACTCGATAATCTCTTGTTGCATTGTATATACTTACACCGAGTAAGCTTTGTACCTTTCGTCGTTTGTGAGTGTTATACACTATTCTTTCCTCTTTGAAAATGTTGAATTCGTTGGTAATCTCTCTATTCTTTCATTTGACCGTTCATTAATTGAGTTCATACTTGGAATGTGTTACTTGAGCATGATTTTCATATATTGTTTTGACTTGAGAATTGCGTAAACTTTGTGAAATGATCATAGGCCCTCTTTCTTATATCATTCATATTAGCCTTGACCTCACCCTTATATGTTTACCCTCGTTAACCCCTTTGAGCCTAAATATAGCCTTTCGTTTCATAACCCCCTTCCCATAACCAACTCTACATTTGAGTTTTATACCATACATACACCTTCCATACCTTTGTTTGGAATGTTACTTGGGATTGAATGTTGTTATTGTGATGTCGGTTGCAATTTAGGCATATGAGAGTTTGATAAGTAAAGAAAAGAAAGTAGTGAAAAAAGTGAAGAAAAAGAGAAAGCAAAAAGCAATAGAAAACAGAAGAGAAAAATGAGAAAAAGAAGAAAAAGAAAACAAAAGAAAAAATGAGAAAAGGAAGAAAAGAAAAGAAAGAGAAAGTTGTATATGTTGTGTATATAGTTCAATAAGCTTTGATTACTCTCCCCGATGATATATCTAATGCCGTTTTGAAACTTGTTTTTCCAATTTTGTTATTGCACGCATTCTCCCATTATCCCGAGTTTTCATCCCGAACACTTTGAATCCGTACATACATTCCTTCATTCCGTACCCTAGCCTATCCTACATTACAACCCTATTAAAGTCCTATGTGATCTTAGGTTGATGTAATTCAAAAGTCATAATAGTTTTGATAATCTGTGAAAATGCATTTCGCCTCTTTTAGTGTGCGGTATCCTTTCATTGAGATTACAGTTTTTCATTTTATATATAGAGTTCTTCTTTTGTGACATGTGTGCGGCCTAGTTTCCATTTACATTTACTCTTTAGCCCGCATGTCCCGTGTGTTACCTCCCTGTTTTGAGTGAATTCGCTTGATGAACGTAATGCCCATGAGGATTGAATATATGCTTGCTTTGATTAGTATCCGGTTTATATAAGTTTTTCGCCAAATCACACTATGCATGTGCTCTACCCCCCTCCCACTTTTAAAGTTTCAATTTTATGAGGTGCATTCAGCTTGTTAATAACAACGGACTTTAGCTTGAATTCGTTCAATATGCTAATAACATGTTTGAAATCTTTTTCGTTGTTGTTGAGTTTGTCGCATGTTGTGTTGGGCATATTTTGAGGAAACCGTATGATGTTTGTGGGTTTCATCCCTGAAAACCCTCACGAGACGACACTCGTCCACTAGGGTGACCTAGGGGTTTAACGGCTTATTGCATACGCTAAATGCAATCGAATCGCCCACGAAAGTGGCCTTATGCTTTTATACCATACTTTTGTACTTCTCCTGCTTTTGGTTTGCTTGTAGTTCTTGTTGTTTCCTATTTCATTGCTAGGGACTAGCAATGTGTAAGTTAGGGGGTGTGATACGACGCAAATATTGCGTATTTCACTCGTTAACCTACGCGTTATTAGCCCCCTCGGGTATCTTAATCCCTATATTTATGCTCGTTAACCAGACAACCTCGGATTTCTATGTTAACATATTTTGCAGGGGTTAATTGAGCTTTTGTAGGTATTTGGATGCTTAGTATGAAGTTCGGACGCTTTCCGGAATTGTTTCGTCGACTTTTGCATCTTCGGGGGCATTTTAGTAATTCCCTCATTCGGGTTTGAATCCCGAGCTCTTCACGGAAGTTGAAGACCTTTGATTTCTCTTCGCGTGGCCACCGACGGTGCATGATTCCGAGTTGTATCGATGGAGTTATGGCATTTTTAGGATGGTTTTTACTGTAAAAGTACACTCAAGGTCACATTCAAGGGCATTTTAGTCATTTCATATTTTGGCTTTTTGGCCCAATGTCTTCTTGGATGTTGTATTCCTCTGAGTTATCTTCGCGTAGCCTCCGACCGTGCCTCATTCCGAGCTATAACGAAGAAATGGCGGCATTTTCCGTAAAACAGGACAAAGCTGCAGAATTCAGACCTGTAGGGGGCGAATCGATTCGCCCCAAAGCCAAATCGATTCGGCCCTGCTGATATTTGGCAATTTTCCTTTTATTTACAATTTTGCCATGGGATATTTTGTATTTAACCCTTATCTCTTCATTTTGAAGAGAAGACATCTAGATATCTTCATTTTTCTCTAGTTTTAGGGCTTTTATAATTGGAAGCTAAACCCTATCCCTCTTGCTTTGGATGGTTGTACTCTTTGTTTTGTAAGTTGTACCTTAACCTTTTATTCCTTAATATAGTTATTTTAGTTGTTTTTCTTACTTTGTTCTTCATTTCCATGCCTAGATAAATTAGTTTAGTTTAATTAATTCTTGTTTTATTAGTTAATTAGTTGTTTAAAGTAGTTTAATCCATGATTTGTCCGTAGATAAATAGGTTCGGGATTGTGTTCCGCCATTTACGGGTTTAGAACCTCGAAAGTTAGGTTTTCGTGTGAAATTGCATTTAATTGAAACCGCGTGTATTAAAGTTGGATTATTATGCGTTTAACTTTATTTGTCACGCAACTTTAGTGTTTATAGCGATAATCCGAATTTAATCCGCGTGCGACCATTTTTCAGTTAAATGTTTTATCTCGCAACTTTGGGTTAAATTCCTTCTTGTGTGATGTTTATTCTTAATTAAAAATGCTCGATTAAATGCTTTGGAGCCTTAATTCTAATTAGTAGTTGTTTCGATCCGTTTGGTAGAATGCGATCCCGATCCTCGCTTTACTTTTGTGTAGCGTAACTTATTCTTTTGTTTTGTCACCATAACCACCCTATCACCTTTCCTTTTATTTATTTTACACTTTTATTCCTGAAGTAATTAAAACAATTAAAATCTAAAATTCAATCACTCCCTGTGGATTTCTTACGATACCCGACTTACCGCTGTGCTTGCTTGTCAAGTGTAGTAGTAGCTTAGGTTTTCTTTTGTATCGCGGCGGAGAAACACACGACGATTGTGCACCTACACGCGCACACTTTTTCCGCCATGTCAAAGGGAAAGATTAATCTAGGCGAGGAAAATTAAACTGAATTAATAAAGAGAATAAAAACTATAGGTTGCGTCGAATATCCCTCACCCGAGTTAATTAGTATAAAATGGTTACATGGGTCGACGAGTTATTAAGGTTGCGTCTCGTTTCGACAGTTAAGTAAATCAAGAGTTGTCACACCCCTAAATTTGCATAAAAGTCTAATAAGATTTTGGCGTCAACAAATACCCCAGAAATTACACATGCAAGGTCGTAAGCACGGAGCATACATGATATACCCCGTCAAATCTCCTGGGCATAATAACTAGGACAACACACTCGAAATAAATCCGTAAACACCATCACCAAAGCAAAGAAACCAAATCAACCCTAGGTGAGTTCAATCCAAGACAACCTAAACTAAATTAGCCACTAAGCATGATAAACAACATAAATAAATCAACTAATTAAATTACACTACACAAATTAAACTAGACTTGAAATAAATAAAGCATGAAATAAATCTAGGGCACAAAGCAAGAACAAGAGGAATAACACGAATAGTGCAAGGAACTTACATTAATGGTGGATTACACAACAAAAATGAGGAGAGGGAAAACACTCCACAAAAATCCCCAAATGCTTCTAACCTAAAATGAAATATATCTTCAAAGAAAAGCCTACAACTTCTATTTATACCCCAAAACAAACCCTCAACAAAACCAAGCCAAAAAACCATAAATAAGTCAATTTTCGTTCATATCTGATGGGACCGGTCGACCTCTGTTTTGGGACCGGTCGACCGCACTTTTGGAATTTGCCCCCCCTTTTCCCTCCGAACCAATTTTGACGCGTTGCACGAAAATCGCCATAACTCCCTCATACGGAATCGAAATGAGGCGTGGTCGGAACCGACGCGAAGCTAATTCAATTATCTATATGATTATATTTTGAAACCCTCCAAATTATGCAATATGAAATTACCAAAATGCCCTTGAAGTAGAAGAAAATATCAAAACCTTTCGAAAATGGGCATAACTTCCACATACAGAGTCAGAATGACGCACGGTCAGTGGCCACGGAAAGATAATTTGATGATCTACATGTTGGTAACTTCATTCCATAAAAAATAGTGAATTTGAAAAGACGAAATTGCCATTGAAGTAGCATTCGATGACGTAACTTCTCTGAAATGCAACCGAACCTCACTTTTAGCATTTCAATACCTACAAAAGCACAATTAACCTCTGCAAAACATGTATATATCCAAATCCAAGGTTTTCTGGTTAATGAGAATAATTATAGGCATTTAGGACTGTAAAAGTGCTAGAATGCATAAAGATAACGGGCGAAAATATGCAATATTCGATACGAATCAAAAATCATCCTAACTGTTTGGGGTAAATAATTTAAAACAGAAGACAGTCATGACTCATGGGCATAATCGTCGTCACATAATTCAGCAGTCGAGTTATTAATTGAGGAAGACTTGATACTCTACTTTGATGATCTGATTATCTCCCCTCCTCGAGATAATGAAGATTATATTTGCACTCTAAACTTTGACGAAATATTAGCAAAATTACTTACCCCTGATTGGGAGTATGTAAAAGTCTACCACGTTAATCGGTGTGAAAGATTTTATAAAGACCCGGTCCTGAACCCCAATCCTTTGGTAGAGAGGGACAAAAATCAAAGGAAAGTAAGTGCTTGAGGAAGACCTACCGAGGGAAATTAAAAAAAATTGAGTTTTAGATCAGCTGAAAAAGACATAGGGCAATATCTCTATATGGGGACTCCTCTTGTTCTCCTAATCACATAGATATTTCATTCTCAAATAATTCTCTCAAAAAGTGGTACTCGTTTGCTATTATCCTGAAGAACTAATGGAGATAGTTGTGAGCCTAAATTTTGCAAAGATAATATTATTCACCAACATCGAGTTACCCGAGACAGAACCATATTACAACATGGACATTAACATCACGGTAAATATTTAGGGGCAAAGAATTCCCTTGGGTGCTGGTTGATAATAGATCCGGCCTGAATGTCTGCCCATTGAGAATCGCCAAATGCATGGGGATTAATCGTGAGGATCTCGCACCTACCACTCAGGTTGTGAGAGCCTATGACAACACTAGATGAAAAGTGATGGGTTTTATTAAACTCAGTATTGGGTTCGCCTAATTAGACAGCCTCACTGAGTTTTAAGTAATTAGTATGATTAATTGTTTTAATCTGTTTCTCGAAAAAATAAAGCTCCATGATATTAGGTGTGTTAATTTGTCACTACAAAAGAATCTAAAATTCTTACATGGAGAAATGTTTATCACAATATCGAGAGATTCCAACTTACTTAAAGGGGAGGGACCCAATACCTCACTCCTTAAAATAAAACGTGAAAGTGAAGACATATACATCAGTGGTTTTTATCTAAACCCGCCTGTATAAACCATTTCAACCGATACAAAAGAACATATCTCACCACCGTACTCTTAATATGTCTATTGTAACGTCACCCACATGACGAAGAAAATGAGATTCCTACCTAGAATGGGACTTGTAATATCCCGCCCCGATAAATTAATTGAATTAGATATTGGTTATAGTTAAGGAGGGGTTAAGTATAAATATGGAGGAGTTATGGTTGAAAAGTTGGGGAAAAATAAAAATAAAAGAAACAGGGTCGTTCGAACGACTGTGTAATAGGTCATTAGAAGTAGGGCTTCTAATGACTTGCTACTAATTTACAGTAGCATGTCGCGCGAAGCATGTTTCGAATGACATAGTTTAAGTCGTTCGAACGACCTAGGTTAAGTCGTTCGAACAACATTGGTCGAGTTTTTATATCAGATTACCCCTGTGTGCTGTCATAATTTGGAGCGTTGATTGGGTGTGTTGTCGAGCCCATATCAGTTAGCAATGGTAAAATGGAGTTTTAAGGCTTAAGGTGTATTTTATAAGGCGATGTTTGGGGTTTATTATTGTTAGGAGAAGATGAAAGAAGGAGAGAGAGAGAGAGAGAGAGAGTGAGAGATAAATGGGGATGTGGGTGGTCTTCCAACTCTACCTACCACCATTCCACCACTCTTCCACCGTTTCCATGGTGTATTCAACCCAAAATACCCATTGCCACCATAGATATATAAGAGCTACGAATTTTGGGGGTATTTGGGGGGGGGGGGGGGGGAGTTGGATATGAAGATGGAGCTTTTATGGGGTGTGGAGTGGGTTTGAAGGAGTTTTTAGTTTAGAACTTTGGAGGATGCAATGGTAACCCCTTGAGGACACCTTTGAAGGTGGAGGTTGCTCCTCCTACACCAACACCACCATTGAAGACATTAGAGTTGGGTAACCTTACTCGGTGTAAGAATGTTGTTTTTGCATTGTAGTCTTGTATTTAGACCATTTAAGTAGTTTTTAATTAGGTAAATGGTATATTATTGTGTATAAGACAATAAACATTTTTATGGGATAAAAATGTTGGAAAAAAAATTAATTTGTTAAAAAATAAAGAATGGATAATTATTTCAAGGTTTTGAAATAGTGAAAGTTGATGTTTTATGAAAATGGTGTATTTTCTAGTAATTTTGATGAAAAATATTTTATAATATAAGATGTTTGCAAATATGGTGATTTTTGTTGGAAAATGATATTTTGTTAAAATTAAATAAATAGTAAATATTTCAAGGTTCTGGAATATTGAAAGATGTTATTTTATGAAATGGACATTTATAGCAATATTAGTGTTAAACATTTTATGAAATAAAATGCCTGGAAATGATGATTTACTTGATAAATATTTGGTGAAAAATATGTTTAAACCATGTAGCAGGATTTTTGGGTTTAAAGTTCGTCTTCTCATGCCTATAAACTAGTAGTATTTTGTCATAGAATGTATAAACAAATTCAAAGAAGAGTTTGTTGGGTTTAAATAAGATATAACAAAAGTTGAAATTTTAGTCTCAAATTATGTGTAATTAGGACTAAAATACATAATGGGTATGAAGTTAAAAGACTACATATTAAACAAAAGAAATGGCAATTTTCTTATAAAAGTGGTCTTAAGTGTAAGCATATTTCTTGAATGAAGAAGTAAAGAAATGTGTACTTAGGAAATGTTGATAAAAGGTATTAATTAAGTGTTAATGGGTAAAAATGGAATGGTTAGTGAGTGTAACTTACCAATGAGTGGAATATTAACATTTGTAGAATTAAGTAGGATTGGGTGTAAAAGTGTTTTCAATTAAGAAAGATATTACTCCAAGTGTAAAAAGATGTTAAAGGGTAAAAAAACACTTAAGAAGTTGGTATGAATAACTTTGGGTGAAATTAACACTTAAGAAATGGAGTAAAAGGTGATTTTTGAAACAAATGGGTAAAATGGTAATTTTACTTAAAGTGGAATATTTTTATGAAATAAAAATATTGGAAAGGGTATTACATAAAGTGGTCCTAAACGAATATGATTTTTGGAATAAAAATCAAGGTTAGAGTGTAAAGGACATGAAATGGTAAATTTTCAAACTGTAGCACAAATGGGGCAGTAAAGTCGCGGGTTTTTGGCTTCGACCCGGGTAAAAAGGATAGGTGAAATAATGTGGACATTTGTAAAATGTTAAAACACATAAAGGAACTCAAATGACACTGGGATAAAGCAAGAAGGGGTTGGGGCCCTTGGGTGACAAGCCTTAAATTACTGGCCATAGCAAGGTGCGCATAGCCGGTGGTGTGGAGCTGGTGGAAGTATGCGGTATATCAAGATTCTGGGAAAATATAAAGAAAATATGGAACATGTCAAGAAATGGGTTGTGTGGTAAAATGTGTGTGACGCCCCGCCCAATTAAATATCGGGTAATCAGTCATTTATAAAATTTAAAACAGAATGTTCGGTTGGTTCATTCTTAGCATCACTGTCGAAAACATAATAACTCATTTAAGCACCTAATATAATTAAGCTAAGTGTCAAAACATTTTTTTTCCTTTTTAATACCAAACCAAGAAATTTAATATAAACCATCCACGCATAATTAATAAATAAAATACGGAATCAGAATCACATGCTGGAATAACTAAGACTGGATAAAACATTCCAGTTCAAAACTCCAAACCAAAACCATAGTAATCATAAATCCAAATGAAATTGAACGAAAAGTAAACTGAACATAATCTCTGAAAAACTGTCTAAGGAATGGGCGGCACATTCCCTAAATAGAAAGTCTATAAATAATGGAAATGAAATGATGGAGGTGTCTACTACGAAGACCTACAGCTTCCACAACAACTGCATCACGCCAAGCAATCCAAATCTCTAAGCCTGGTGTCCCTGTAGCTGAGCACCTGATATAATACATATATATAGCAAGAGATAGAAGAGATGCAAGAAACGGGTCAGAGCCCGATGTGTAAAAATATTTGTTTTAGCAAGTATTTAAAATTTTGCAATAAAGCAAGTATCAATGGTATGTTAGTTCGAACTCTCACGTGAGATTCTCACCTCTCGTCTATTGTGCACGCCTAACGTACCTCTATCCCCACCTAGCCATTTGTAACACTTCCAACTAGATAAAGACTTACACTTCTTGTTATAACTCGTAGCAGCATTTCGAAATTCCCAATTTTCCCACATTATTAATATCAGCATTTATTAATAAATTCGGTTAAGTGTTATCACACTAAGTTAAGTATCCACAACTTATGTCGCTTAAGATTGTATTATCACAATATCCTAAAATTATCTCTCAGTAGGAATAACACATTTATATATATACATATATTCACCACTAGAATATACATATACTAATACAGTACCCCAAGGCTAAACTTGTAGTGCATTGCATACTCTGCTATTAGGTCCTGGTACATCTCGTACTCTAATAAGGACTATCGGTTTGGAAGTTTCCCACGAACCATATATACAAAACACACATAATGGAGGGCAACATAGTTCACATATCTATGGGTCACGCACATACCTACGCTCCCATAGTCAGCTGGCTTATCAACTCACCAATAAGCCTTCACAGTCCTATGTTCTGAGATACAAGTCAATGATCCCCTCAGGATAAGACTGTCTCTACACCACCTCCCGTGATAGCAAGCAGCTAGGTATGTCATACACATAATACTAGCAAGTAATAGGTATTCACACATCCTATTAATAATTATGGGTATTCTCCCAGCTTTCTTATATATTGATCATATGTATTCCATTCTCATTATTACGTATATTAAAGTATTACTAAATTACTAACATTCCTTAGTAATTTCCAAAGTAACTCTACTTTCCGGATTAATTAAAATATAAAACTCCCATACTTTCTCGTATACCTGCCTCTTTTAAATATGTTAATTGGTAAGTTTCCCTCACTCGTAAAGGCTGAAAAATTCCTAACCCCCCCTAAGAAATTTCCCGAAAATTCACCTTGTCGTTCGAACCAGAATGACATGTCATTCGAACCACTTCCACATGTCGCTCAAACCACTTCCACATGTCGTTCGAACAACTTCGCGCGAGATCCCCATCTCGTTTGAACCACTTCGCGCGAGACCTACTGTTTCGTCTCCTTCACCAAATTTTAGCATTTTCTACCATTTTTGGACCTAAAAACTTCTAAGATTCAACACCCAACGCCTCATCATCAATACCCATCGACACCTAACAGGTTATAAATCATTTATACCATCCTAGGATCCTTAATTCGTCACTAATCATCATGATTACATAAAACTCCCAAAATTAATTCACATGAACCCTAGTTTCCAAAATTCCAATTAAAGAACCTAATCAACCCAGATTTGTTCACCAATATGTGATTCAATTTCGTAGTTTAATCTCTACATACATGGAGAAATATCATCAACTATTTAGTCCAGTCTCTAATCATCATTTAAACCCCAAGTTTTCACCCAATTAACATGTAAATCAAAGAATAAATTCACCTACACTAACATGAGTATGATTATTGCTAAAGAAAGCAAGTAATAAACACTTGCCTTAAATTTGTCGTCTGATTTCTTGACGTAGTTGGTATGGTTGTGTTCCCCTTATCTCGATCTACATGGTGGTGGTGGTGGTTGTGCAATGTGGTGTTAACTTGGCCCTTTTTTTCTTGGAAATAGCTCTTCCTCACACCTTCTATGGTCGTTCTTAACTTATTGACACTTTTCTAACCCTAATGGACTTTCCTTGGCTGATAAATATTTCTTAATTTTCGTCCATTTAATTCCTCCAAAAATCCAAATTACAAAACTACCCCTACCGGGTGCTGGCTTGGCCTAAAAATGTCCCGGAGTCCAAATAAAATACCCGAGTAGAGTATTCTGACTATCTTGACCCTTCCGGACTCAATGGCGCACTCGAAATGAACATACGAGTTACTTAAAAATAATTTATCTTTATATTCCACTTAATTATCCTGACATGACTCACACACGTGTTCCGACTTAATATATCAACTGTCGTATTTCTCTATCACAACAAGTTACATAAAATCTATATTACTTATTCTCACAGTAATATCAATAGTTACTAACTTCTCGTCATGCTAGAAAATATTCAGATTAAATTCGAATTATTAATTACTAACTTCGCGTGTTCCGACTTACTATATCAACTGTCGTGGTTCAGCCAGTTAGGCCTACGTCCACTGTGCAAGTGTACGATGTGTATCAATATGTGAGGGCACTAATGGCCATAGATACAATCTCTCAAGCTTTCTCTCTCTACTATGTATTTGAACAGAGTTTCAGCTAGGGTTGCTAATTTCGGGGATCCTTTACAAGGTAGAGGATGACCTTTATATATAGTCCCTAGGGGGTGTAATGTGCCCCCCATGCATGAAATGAGCATGTGTGTGTTGATTTAGCCAATATGGAGAAGACATCTGTCACTGTCACATGTAGATAATGATGATGAAATATTCTCCCCGCGTATGGGGAATGATTTGTTATAACTGATTTGTGTCCACGTGTTCTTATCCATGTCGATAGGTGCTCGGCTATCGTGCTTGGTCATGACCTCGGCCTGGGAGAAGCCGAGTGATAAGTCTAGTTGCTCGTTCAATCCGAGATGAGCCATGAAGGTCTTGGCTTAAGTTCAGCCGAGATAATGGATAGGGGTCGGCTTGGGCCGAGGTTGAGCTGGCATGTGCTTGGAGCATTAACTGATATCTTGATGATGTTGACCTTGGTAGAAGTAAGGCTTCTTGCGATCTCGGCCTACATCTGGCCGAGGTTGCCATTCCCATGTGTACTGGAGTGCTGCTGACCCTTATGATACGTGCAGTGTCCCTTGGAGAGGTTGGTGGTAGTGTCGGCCTGGGCCAACCTTGCTATGGTTGAGGGCTGATGTCGCGTGCCCAAGGCTTTTCCAGTGTCGGCCATAATCTGGGTCGAGGTTGGTGTCTCTGAGCCGAGGTCACACTTGGGGCATATCAATCACCCCCCAGCCCTTAGTTACGTGTGAGAGCAGGTGACTATGGGATCTCTAAACCTCCGAGGCCTTTCTCCTATGAGCCAATGTTCGTTTGACACTTGTCCAATGCTGAAGTGTGGCTTGCTTGGCAAGCATGTGTTGCCAGCCGCCCTTTGGGGTTCCCAAGGCAATAATGGGCCTTGGGAAACGTGCCTACATATTTAAGGGTTTGAACCCTCGTTTTCCCTCCTTCTTCCTTAATTCTCTTTCCTGGCACGATTTCACTTCAGCAGTTTTTCTCTCTAAAGGGCATTTTCTTCACGATTTCGCTTCAGAAGTCCTTGGTGGTGATTTCCTCGCATTTTCTTCGCTTTCTTTTATCGTTTCATCTTCAGGTATCTTCTTCCCTTAATTTGTCTTCGTGGCTTGGGGCTTTAAGTCAGAGGGAGCTGGAGGAGGAGCATTAAGACCTGCCTTCTTTGCGAGCCTCGTCAAGCTAGGCGCAGCCATTTCCCAAAGCTCGTCTGAGATATCCTTTGGGCGCTCAGCAAAAATTAATAGATATGAGTTAGATAATCGGATATGAGTAAACTCAGAGGTCCAATGGGAAATGGAGAATGTGTGTTGATTTCACTTCAGCAGTTTCTCTCTCTAAAGGGCATTTTCTTCACGATTTCGCTTCAGGAGTCCTTGGTGGTGATTTCCTTGCATTTTTTTTGCTTTCCCTTATCGTTTCATCTTCAGGTATCTTATTCCCTTCATTTGTCTTCATTTTCTCTGCTTTTTCCCTTCTATTTGTGTTTTTCGACGAGTTTCTGAGTTTTTCGGTGAGGCTTCCATAGTTTTCAGGCGAACTGTTCTTGCTAAGTTTGGGCAGTTTGATCTTTAAATTGCTTTATTTCCTTAGCCAATCTTGTTTGTCGTTTGATCTTTAAAGTGTAGTGTCGGCCTCTGATGCTCAAACCCCTCTAACAACTTCTTGAGGAGTTCCCTTCTCTCAGAGAGAAGACTTTAGAAAAAATTAGACAAATAGAGAGGGCACAGGAGGAGGCTCGTAGGTCATAAGAATTCCCTCTTAGACCCATCTTTCCACCACCCTTGAAGGTGATGTGCCCTGATCCCTTGGAACCTTTTAACCAGGCAGAGGTTCCTGTCGAACCAGTACCGATGTTCGAGTCTGAGTCTTCCACCTCAGACCCCATGTCTGTGGATTCCTTCCAGGAGGCCATGGACTTCACAACTCGGGAAGATCAGGACCCTGATCAGGCCGAGGTCTCTAGTCGGGCCTCATCCCATTATAATTCGAGCATCGCGTCCTCTTCCTCAGAGGTTGAGATTGTCGAGCCGAGAGTGGTTATTCCGCCCATACTTGACGCCATTCCTCTGTCGGCCGTCACCGGGGCTGAATTCGCTCGGAGGTTCCCAAGTAACCCATCAATGTCTTCTCCAGCCAACGTTGAGCTAGATGATGATGATGATGACGTTAAAAGTGATGTCGACGTCTCTGAGGCGGCCGAGATCGAGAGTACCGTTACTGAGGTACACCTTCTTTGCTTCAGATATCTGTACTCTATCGGCCCCTCCATAAAGCTTAGAAGACCTCTGAGGGAAGAGAGGGCTTACCATGACCGAGATGGTGAGATCTGCTTGTATGAGCAGATGTTCGAGTTAGGGTTTCATTTGCCCATTCATCCCATTATTAGGTCCATCCTTGCCTTCATCAATTTAGCCCCTTCCCAATTGTCCCCTAATGCTTGGAGGGTCATAATAGGGGCCATAGTCTTGTGGAGGGCTGTCCACCACTCATTCCTTCCAGTTCAAGTCTTTGTTGGTTGTTATGTTCCCTCCTTTGCCAAAAATCATCCGAGCTACTATCATTTTGTAGCTCGGAAGTCTGAGAAAAAGATGCTCCAAATAACTCAGACTTTCAACCACAACTGGAAGCCTCGTTATTTATTCACTTTTGGGCTATAGAAATTTGGTCCATGTGTTCCCTCATCCTTGCTAGAGCCGAGGATGCCCCTGAGATGGGGTAAGGTCACAATGTCTGCGAGGGCCGACCCTGGTCTAAGCCTGCAGAATCTTCAGAAGGTGAAAGACCTTCAAGATCAGGGGATGCATGGTCTGCTCATAAAATTCGAACATTTGATGACCCCCCACTACCTCTCTGAGACCGGCCTAGGTGAAAGTCCTCTTGTCGAGTTTGGTAAGCGTTTTTTATTCCAAGTTGAACCTCTGAGTTTATTCATATATGATTCTCTAACTCGGATCTATTAATTTTTATAGAGCTCCCAAAGGATATCTCAAACGAGCTTTGGGAAATAGTTGCGCCTAGCTTGATGAGGCTCGCAAAGAAGGCAGGTCTTAATGCTCCTCCTCCAGCTCCCTCTGCCTCAAAGCCCCAAGCCACTAAGAAGAGGGCTCCAACTGAACATGCCCCTGAGGATCAGAGGAAGAAGAAAAAGAGTGTTGATTCTGCCATCCCAATCTCTTCAGCAGACGCTTTGTTGGCTCGTCTAGAGCAATTAAAGATTACCGACAGCATCGTGGGCCACAGTCTGCAGGCTCTGGATTCCTTCGACTCCACCATGATCGAGGCTGATAAGCATTTCTTCTGGTCATTGGATACACCCCTGCTGGTGGAGTTCGGCATCCACAGATCCATTCAGGTATAACCTCATATTTCTTTGTAATTTCTAAGTGTAACCTCTGATATGGTCTCCAACTTATTCATTATCACAAAATCTGCAGGGCTTGGCAGGTATGCACCACCTCTTCAACTGGACTCTGAGGAAGTTGCCCCTCATCCAGAAGGGTCAAGAGGTCGAGAAGGTGCAAAGCACTCTGAACTCAGAAATTGACTGCTTGAAGTCTGAGCTGGGTGAGTCTGAGAAGAAGGTGAAGGGGTTGGAGAAGGATATCTCTCAGCTTAATAAGGACCATGATGTGGTTCTGAAGGCCAAGGACGGCGTTCTGCAACAGAAGGTCAACTCGGTTGTGAAAGCAGCCCTCGATGATGCCTCTGAAGGGATAATAGTTGAATACTAAACCTCTGATGAGTTTATGAGCTTCGTCTTTGAGTACCTTGAAAGAAGTATCAAAGCCATTATCAAGTGGGCTGATGTCAAGGAGAGGGAGGCTGGGAGTTTGAAGGCCTCTGATTTCTTAGGCCTCGACTTTTCCAACCCTCAGCTCGCCCAGGCCCTTCAGGAGGTTGAGGAGGAGGTTGTTGTGCCTGCAGAGATGGTAACATAGGACGACACTGAGATTGGAGGGGCCAACCATATAAAAGACATTACTGAGGTGGCCCAGGTCATCCAACAGGATCAGGCCGAAGACACTAGCATTCTCCCTTCTAACTCTTAGATTTAAATATCGGGTGATCAGCCCTTTATAAAATTTAAAATAGAATGTTCGATTGTTTCATTCTTAGCATCACTGTCGAAAACATAATAACTCATTTAATCACCTAATATAATTAAGCTAAGTGTCAAAACATTTTTTTTTCCTTTTTAATTAAAACCATTTAATTACCAAACCAAGAAATTTAATATAAACCATCCACGCATAATTAATAAATAAAATACGGAATCAGAATCACATGCTGGAATAACTAAGACTGGATAAAAGATTCCAGTTCAAAACTCCAAACCAAAACCATAGGAATCATAAATCAAAATGAAATTGAACGAAAAGTAAACTGAACATAATCTCTGAAAAATTGTCTAAGGAATGGGCGACACATGCCCTAAATAGAAAGTCTATAAAGAATGGAAATGAAATGATGGCGGCGTCTACTATGAAGACCTACAACTTCCACAACAGCTGTAGCATGCCAAGCAATCCAAATCTCTAAGCCTGGTGTCCCTGTGGCTGAGCACCTGATATAATACATATATATAGCAAGAGAGAGAAGAGATGCAAGAAACGGGTCAGAGCCCGATGTGTAAAAATATTTGTTTTAGCAAGTATTTAAAATTTTTGCAATAAAGCAAGTATCAATTGCATGTTAGTTCGAACTCTCACATGAGATTCTCACATTTCGTCTATTGTGCACGCCTAACGTACCTATATCCCCACCTAGACATTTGTAACACTTCCAACTAGATAAAGACTTACACTTCTTGTTATAACTCGTAGCAGCATTTCGAAATTCCCAATTTTCCCACATTATTAATATCAGCATTTATTAATAAATTCGGTTAAGTGTTATCACACTAAGTTAAGTATCCACAACTTACGTCACTTAAGATTTTACTATCCCAATATCCTAAAATTATCTCTCAGTAGGAATAACACATATATATATATACATATATTCACCACTATAATATACATATACTAATACAGTACCCCAAGGCTAAACTTGTAGTGCATTGCATACTCTGCTATCATGTCCCGGTACATCTCGTACTCTAATAAGGACTATCGGTTCGGAAGTTTCCCACGAACCATATATACAAAATACACATAATGGAGGGGAACATAGTTCACATATCTATGGGTCACGCACATACCTACGCTCCCATAGTCAGCTGGCTTATCAACTCACCAATAAGCCTTCACAGTCCTATGTTCTGAGATACAAGTCAATAATCCCCTTAGGATAATACTGTCTCTACACCACCTCCCGTGATAGCAAGTAGCTAGGTATGTCATACACATAATACTAGAAAGTAATAGGTATTCACACATCCTATCAATAATTATGGGTATTCTCCCAAATTTGTTCATCAAGATGTGATTCAATTCTGTAGTTTAATCTCTACATACATGGAGGAATATCATCAACTATTTAGTCCAGTCTCTAATCATCATTTAAACCCCAAGTTTTCACCCAGTTAACATGTAAATCAAGGAATAAATTCACCTACACTAAAATGAGTATGATTATTGCTAAGAAAGCAAGTAATAAACACTTTCCTTAAATTTGTCATCTGATTTCTTGACGTTGTTGGTATGGTTGTGTTCCCGTTGTCTCGATCTACACGGTGGTGGTGGTGGTTGTGCAATGTGGTGTTAACTTGGCCTTTTTCTCTTGAAAATAGCTCTCCCTCACACCTTATATGGCCGTTCTTAACTTATTGACACTTTTCTAACCCTAATGGACTTTCCTTGGCTGATAAATAACTCTTAATTTTCGTCCATTTAATTCCTCCAAAAATCCAAATTACAAAACTGCAGCTATCGGGTGCCGACTTGGCCTAGAAATGTCTCGGAGTCCAAATAAAATACCCGGGTAGAGTTTTTAGACTATCTTGACCCTTCCGGACTCAATAGCGCACTCAAAATGAACATACGAGTTACTTAAAAATAATTTACCTTTATATTCCACTTAATTAATCCTGACATGACCCACACGCGTGTTCTGACTTAATATATCAACTGTCGTATTTCTCTATCACAACAAGTTATATAAAATCCATATTACTTATTCTCACAGTAATATCAATAATTACTAACTTCTCGCCATGCTAGTAAATATTCAGATTAAATCCGAATTATCAATTAATTCTCACATTTTAATTTAATTAAACCCGCAATAATAATAAATAACATAATTATTTAAGTCTTCAAAAATACGGGGTATTACAATGTGTTAGTACAACATAACTTGAATGGGTATGATAAATGTTCCGGTAGAGGTGGAATGGATAAGTTAATGCGTGAATTTACTAATATCCATGAGATAAGGTAAAATGAATAAAGTAAGTGGGTAAATGGATAATTAAGCAATCAAATTGTTAAGCCCATAATTTGACACAAGAATGTGTTGTAAAATGGATTTTCAAAGGTTAAATAACTATTTTCTAACACGATGAATGCGTGTGTTGAAATTCTAATTTTCAATAAAAATACTAAAGTATATTAAAATGAATGAAGGGGTTCAATTTCGATAAAGGAATAGGTTCGAATAAATCAAGTGTAATGGTTTCAAGTGTTGAACCGGGTGTGTTAAATGAAGTGAGAATGTTAAGTATGAATAAAGAAAGCCTTTAATAAGATTAAGGTAAATTAATCTGGGCAAGTAAGGGTTTCAGAAGTAAAACGGTTAATGCGTTGGAATATGTAATTTTTAAAAGTATACGTATCTAGATATATGTACATATTTTCGCATGCATGTGGTTGTAGCGTGTGAGTATTCATTTTTTACATTTATTTATATACTACTTGTATAAATCCCACTAGGCATAAGCTTACACCCTCGCTTTGTAACGGTAGGTTGGGAGCGGTTTCGTATTTTGAGGGCGATATACAGGTAAGTATATTTTATTTATGTTTACGTTAGTAACTCTGTTTACTTGAACTTGGGATGCTCCCCATGGGTCCCTCACGTAGTTTATCTTGAAATTGGAATCGCATGCTAAACAAGTGAAATGTTAACTAAAATAAAACAGGACTAGCAACATTATGTAGGTTATTCCGTTACACTTCACACCTAACACTCGGGCCGGACCAAATTGACTCATGACTAACCCATAAATTCGGGTCGGGGCGTTATAAATGGTATCAGAACTCTAGGTTCATGGGTCCTTTCGAGTGTGACGTGGCGAGGCCAATATTAGATCTTTTGACATCGCTGTGGTTTGGGTCGGTCATTCTAGTTTGACGACGACTTAGCTCGTGTCCTCAACAGTAAAGTCTAAGAGGTTAGCATGACAAGTTTGATTAGTGCCAAGTGGCACACAATTATATTGATGGTTATTAATCGCTTCCGCATTTCTGATTAGAATTATAATAATTTATGTGTGTCCATGTAAACATATAGTTGTGACACCGTGGTTGTTAGTGTGAGGTGCTTATGTTTAAATTTGGTGACATAGGATCAATCGAGGTGTTGATAGAATGATATGACGCCTAATGGGCAAGTGGCACAAGTTGCATATAGCCAACAATAAAGGTTGATGGTTAGGGTGCCTCAATTAGGCACTAATGATTAGTGGTTAAAAGGGGCATGCATAACCCTTAAATGAGACACCTATGGGTAGTTAATGCTGATGATGTAATAAGGAAAATTTGATCCTTGGGGTGATATCGCAATTGATAGTATTTTGGCGAACACACGAAGTTGTGTAGGTTAATAGTGGCAATGCCGTAATATTTTGTGTGAAAGGTATTGTGGGATGAATTTGGTGATGAGAGTAGCTTCGTAGTGGCAATAATGAGTAGACTTTTCTATGACCTAGTGGTAAAGGTTGTGTATCTAACATATGGAGGCCAGATAGTTGAATAACATTCACAAGTATTGATTATGTGGTGAAAACGTATTACCCCTTTGATTGAGAACTTAGGTTGGGTGTAACTTGGTTATGATATGATATTGAGGTATATGATCTCGTGCGGCATCTATGGTGAGGGCCTTAGTGTTTATCGGTAATACCCAACGCCCATATCCTACCAAGATCAATATAGTTGTGTTAACTCGTGGATTGGCACATGGTGTGATATTCACATAGCAAGGCAATTTATCTTCCATAGTTGAACATTCATTTGATGATAGGGTCAGGCAGGCCTTGAGGTTTATAAACTTCAGGCAATGCCTTGTATCCTGCCATGACCTGTGGTAGCACTGATTATAGTTTATACGTGACTTATTGTCACAGTCTTTTAGAAGAAAGGTGAGATTAGTATCTAAGTGAAAACTCGTTTTATCCGCCGAGGTAATGTCTAAGTGCGAGAAAATCCTAGTGTGTGAATAGTTTATAGGCACGTTGAGGTGCCCATAGGAAAAAAAACTTGTATGTGGCATCATTGAGGATGAATATCGAATATTGTGATGTCTTGATATGTTTGAGGATTAAGGTGCAAGATAATCAAGAAGCTCGTAGACTTGTGTTCGTGTGAGCACCAAGTAATATCGAGCTGGGTATCGAAAAGTTTAAAGAGTGCACCTATGATGATAAAAGTATAGACGATGAAATCTTGTCGAGTTTTGGGAGTTTACATGAAGCATGTTTGGTGTTCTTAGGAGACCAATTAAGTCTAATAGAAAGAGGCAGAAGAATTCTAGTAATGATTAAGTTGAGGGTCGGATGATGATCCGAGATTGCTGGTTGTGTAGAATGCGTGTCGGGTACGGCTTTCCAATCGGCATATATGGGTGGTGATCCCGGGCTATCAGTCATATAGTATATACGTCGAGTATGGCTTTCCAATCGACACAGGTGGGTGGTGCAATCCCTAAGGTAGGACGATAGTAGTGTCGTTATAAGAGTGTTGCTAGAGTGTCATGGAATGACTAGTATGGGTCTGGTAATACTCGATTTCGGGACTTACTAGGAGATATATTCGAGACTTAGAGTGATGACACCATGTGGAGACTTGTAAATGGCGTTTAAGGTGGGGTGGCATCAAAACATGATTTTTATGTCGGGATGTTGACAGTGTATGCTAGAGTAACTTTAGCAATGCAATGATTAGTTATTGACATGTCTTGTTAAGCTGGTACAAATTGGCAGAGGTAGCCCCGTGTGATATTAATTGCCCTTAGGGTACTGATGACGGCAGGTGTGGTCATCACGAAACTCCCGTGTGGATAGAAAGGGTAAGGTGAATTGGTGGCAACCTTATGGAAAAAAAGAACACGGGTAGGTGAGTGACTTGCTTGACTAAGTAATGAATATGGGAGTTTAGGATCTTGATCGTGAGATGTTAAGCAGGAAAAAACCTAGGTGTAATAGGTTGGTGATGTCATCACAAGTTATTGGATAAGGTCGATGTTGATAAGGCGTGAGTTATTCTCCAATCAGAATGATTTATTTACGTCAAGGGTGCGAAAGGTAGGGCCTTGCTCCCAATGAGGGAAGTCGGGCATTGACTTCCTCAAGGACTACTGGTTCGTAAATTACGATCGCATTATGAGAATGAATAATTAAGATGTAATTCGTCATGGCTAGTGACCCAGGCCAGAATATATGGCCAGACATAGTTCTCGGTGAGAGTTTTGTGAATGGGTGGTATTACTTCTAGTATACGGTGTAGGTTCGCTTTCATGAGTAAAAATCGATTGCCTATGGGCGAAATTCCTCGGGACTGCAGCTTGTCCCTTTGACTCAATTGTGTTCCTTTATATTTCGGTAATCAAGATTCAGTATTCTCACCTGTGTGGTGACTCAATTCGGTTCCATATTATGGTACGGCGCGGTTGAGCCCTGAAGAGTGCGATGGACCGGGTCTGGTCAATGCATCTTCGTAACTGGGTGCACTCATCTGAGGTATTCTTGTTATTGCATAAAATTTTACATATGGGTGGCTACACTTTTGGCCATTCTATTTGTTCGTAGTATCAATTCTCCTTTAGACTAGTGGAATCTCGATTGGCCGACTTGGCAGTTAGTGGCTCGGGTTGTGAAGAGCGGGTTAATGGTTTGAGGATATAGCATAGTGTTGGAAATCGAGGGAAAAACTTAACACATAATGCTGCTTTTCGAAGGTGAGTGGATTGAAGTTAGAGACTAGTGAGTACTCAAGGATGAGACACCTAAGGTAGTGTTAGATTCATCAGAGTGATGAAGTGGAAGGTGTGAATCGGACGTACAATAATGATTTGATGGATTTATTCTCCCATTGAATGAGAGAATGACATGGTATGGTTATCGATAAATTCATGTGAGTTAAATAATTAGGATAACCTAGGAATTTGTGAGACATAGGATGTATAGTCCTAAGTTAAAAATTAGTTTTGGAGGTGTATGTGACGGTTGATCGCATCATGAGTTTTTTTGGGTGAGCGTTGGTCGCTAGAAAATGGTTTGCCAGGAATGGCACTAGTATGCCTTAGATACTAGCATGGGTAGTGCTAGGTATGATTTGTACTTGGTCATAATGCGAGTGAAGGATCGAAGTTGATTATGTAGTGTCATGTTTGACGAAATGATGAGCATTAGATCATGTTGCATGTTAAACATTTGGTGACCTTAGTACTAAGGAGCTCGATGAATTGTCATGGAGGAATCCTAGGACTTAGGATGGAAGTTGGTGAACCCCATGAGTTTGAGGATTAATGGAATGAGAATTTTGGGGACGAAATTCCCCACGGAGGGAAGTTTTTAATATCCCGTCCCGATAAATTAATTAAATTAGATATTGGTTATAACTGAGGAGGGATTAAGTATAAATATGGAAGAATTATGGGTGAAAAGTTGGAGAAAAATAAAAAGAAAAGAAACAGGGTTGTTCAAACGATTGTGCAATAGGTTGTTAGAAGCAGGCCTTCTAACGACTTGCTACTGATTTGCAATAGTAGGTCGCGTGAAGCATATTTCGAACGACATAGTTAAATCATTCAAACGACATTGGTTGAGTTTTTAGATCAGATTGCCCCCATGCGGTGTCACAATTTGGAGCATTGATTGGGTGTGTTGTCGAGCCCATATTAGTTCAATAAGGGCAAAATGGGTTTTTAAGGCTTAAGGTGTATTTTATAAGGTGTTGTTTGGGTTATTTTGGGTTTATTATTGTTGGGAGAAGATGGAAGAATGGGAGAGAGAGTGAGAGAGAAAAGTTGAGGTGGGTGGTCTTCCACCTCCACCAACCACCAAACTGCCACTCTCCCACCATTTCTATTGTGTATTCAACCCAAAATACCCATTTCCACCATGGACATAGAAAAGCTACGAATTTGGATGTATCTTTTGGAGATGACGATGGAGCTTTTATGGTATGTTGAGTGAGTTTAAAGGAGTTCTTAGCTTGGAACTTTGGAGGATGCAATAGTAGCCCTTTGAGGCCACCTTTAAAGGTGGGTGTTGCTCTTCCTACACCAACACCACCATTGAAGCAATTAAAGTTGGGTAATGTCACTCTTAGTGTAAGAATGTTGTTTTTTCATTGTAGTTTTTTATTTAGACTATTTGAGTAAGGTGTAATTAGTTAAATGGTATATTTGTTATGTAGAAGACAATAAACATTTTTATAAGATAAAAATGTTGAAAAAATATTAATTTTAAAAAAATAAAGAATGGATAATTATTTCAAGGTTTTAAAATAGTGAAAGTTGATGTTTTATGAAAATTGTGTATTTTATAGTAATTTTGATGTTGAAAATAAGGTAATTTTTTTTGGGAAATGATACTTTATTGAAATTAAAGATAAGTAAATATTTCAAGGTTTTGGAATATTGAAAGATGGTATTTTATGAAATGGACATTTCTAGAAATACTGGTGTTAAACATTTTATGAAATAAAATATTTGAAAATGATGATTTACTTGGTAAATATTTAGTGAAAAATAAGTTTAAACCATGTAATAGGATTTTTGGATTTGAACCCATTACACCAAATCCTGCACATGGTCAAGTCCTGGGCGCCACGGTCCAGATCCGTGACCAGCTGGACGTGGCCACATCAAACTTTGCGTGACCAATTCCATGACCCAGCAAGGTCATAGATCGTCTTGAAGTTGGTCACAACCCATGTCCGTGACCACTAAGGGTCATGGACCATAGCCGTGAGACGTGCGTGAACATTATGGCGCCAATATCGCGTCAAAGTTCCCTCCAAGCTAGTCGCGGATGGGGTCACGATCTAAGTCCGTCACCAACAAACAAAATACACGTTGCCATGGTCACGACTTTGGGCCGTGACTATCCCAATTTATGAGTCACTGCTTTGGATCGTGACGATGTGCTTGTTTCCAGACTGATGTGCTAAATTTTAAAGGGGTCATGGCATGTGGTCACGGATCAGGGTCGTGACCCACCGTCTTTATACTAAAATCCCCAAACCAGTTTTCATATTTCTCTCGAAAATTTCCAAATGCTTAAACTTTCCCTCTCTCCGGAGATTTCAACAATTTTCAATCTCAATCTCCCATTTCAATCTCAATCTCAATATTAAAGGTAATGACATTATCTTATAAACCCTAATTTTTTGTATAGAAATCTCTGTGTATGTGTGTATATCCGTGTGTGTATTTTTGTGTGTATATGTGTATTTCTATGTATATGTGTGAGTATGTGTGTATATATGTGTGCGTATACGCATATATGTGTGTGTATTGTGTATGTATGTGTATACTATATATGTGTGTGTGTGTATACTGTGTATGTGTCTGTGTATTGTGTCCTCTGTGTGTGTGTTTTAGAGATAATTTAAAAAAATGGAAAAGTAGGTGTATATAATTATTTGGGTAAAAATTAAAATAAATACAAAAGTAGGTACACATACATATTGTATATATTGCGCGCGTGTGTGTATTTATGTGTGTGTACTATGTATGGTATATGCTATATGATTTATTAGAATTTTTATGTGTATGGTTTGATATGATTCAATTTTGGGTCTTATACGACGATTTGTTATTTGAATTTCACATCAGTGAGATACAACATGCACGGGATTCATGGCCTCGTACATAATAACTAGTAAATTAATAGAAAAGTACTCTTAGGTCCCTTGAAAAGAAATTTTAAACACTAAAGGAATTTCTACAAATTTTAAACACTTAGGTCCGTTAATAGTAAATTATCCTTAAATGTTTAAAAATTGTCAACAAGGGACCTAATTGTAAATTACCCTAAATTAAAATTGCACTGAGTGAATAGAAGGGTAGTAATTATTCAAAACCTAAATCAAACTAACCTAACTAGTTAATGATTAATAATAACCATTATTTATAGGAATCATATTCACACCCTCGTTCATTTCTCTCAGGAAAAATGAGTCACGGTGATAATAAATGGCAACAAGAGTGTGAAAAGTTACTGGACCACACTTGTACCTATTTCATTAATGAGCCTCATTCAAAGGGTACTCTGGTTTATTGGTATGGGAATAGGAAGATCGAACAACTTAACTACCTTGTAAACCGTGGAGTTCATCTCTAGCAAGAGTACTTATCCAATCGTATTCTGTTTTCCCTACCATAATGCTGGGATGAAGCTGTACAATATATATTTCACGTACATAATCCCAATAGAGCACTGACCTTGCTTACGCTATTAGAAAAGGCAAAAAATAAAATTCACCCATTATGGATATAATTACGTACAAGGAGCATCGAGGAAGATTGTAATGTCTCGCGACTTATACACATCAAACTCAATCTTTCCAATAGGCTCAAGAGGAAGGGATTTCGAGTTCACGTCAGTGACATCTATGCATCCATTATATATACGCTTCTCCTAATTGGCCACGTGAAAAAATCCATAGTTTTTTAAAAATAAATCCCGACTGGATGGAGATCAGACATATTGAACTTTTATTAAAGTCTTACCATGAAAAGGTAGATTATAATATATGGTCAAAAAATTTATTTTGTTAGATATAATTTCATATTAAACTTTGAAATCAAGCATCTATTATAGATACATATTGAACTTTTATTATTTTTGTAGATAATGTCGGGCGGTAATGGACAGAACGCTCCAACCGACAAGATGAAACCACCCTAAGGAGAATTCCCATCACCAATTAGTGAGCATATTGTACCGCAATGAGCACGGAGAGAAGGATGAATGTCCAGTATGTGGCGAGCCTAAATATGTTGTTTGTGAGAAGGTAAAGGACAAACCTACAAGATATCAAAAGTTCTCTCAAGTCTCACAAAAAATTTTGAAGTATTTTCCACTGGGGCCACGGTTAAAACGGTTTTTTACTGTACCATGAATAATGGAGGCCATAACATGGCACACTCGATGCTAGGTGGGTGGGAATCTGATACGTCATCTGGTTGATTCACTCATCTGGTAAATTTCAAATGCACAACACCATAAATTTGCAAAGGAATTGCCTAATATTCGTCTTACAATCTCAACCGAAGGGTTTAACCCTTTCGGTAATTTAAGTACTAGTCAGAGTTATTAGCCAGTTCTCATGACGCCTTTAAGTCTCTCTCTGACACTATGCATAAGAAAGGAGTTAACATTATTATCTTTGTTAATACCAGGGCCGAAGGCTCCAAGTAATGATATTGATATATTCTTAGCCCCATTAATCGAAGAACTTAAATATTTGTGGGATAAAGGCGTGACGACGTTCGAATCTCACAAGGGTGTAGAGTTCACACTTAAAGCAATGGCGATGTGGGCGATCTATGACCTTCCTGCTTATGGGATCTGGTCCGACTGTAATGTTCATGGTTATTTCCCATATGCGGGGAGGAAACTGAAGTCAGTTGGCTACAACATAATAGTAAGATGAGTTATACGGGTCATCGTAGATTTCTACCGACCAGTAACCCTTTCAGGAATGAAAAGTCTAATTTTTATCCTATTGGTCACGAGTGTCGGATACCACCTGTTCGGCTTTCTGATCAGCAGATCATGGAGAAGGCAGCGATTGAGACTGCGAGGCATAGGTACGTAGAAAACACCCCAAGTTTGTAAACCTGAAGCGTAAAGCAAGGGGGATCCTAATGACCATAGTAAAGCAAAACCATAGTCTAGGCAATCAATATATTTTGATTTGTCGTATTGGAAACGTCAACGTGTAAGGCATGTAATTTATGTGATGAACACATAAAATAATGTTGCAGAACATTTGATAGGAACATGTCGGGGTGGATCTCATTCCAAGGATGGAGATCGGGCCCATAGAGATCTAAAGGATATTAAAATAAAGAAGAAACTTTGGTTAAAAAATGATCATACAACAGGAAGAATTTATACCCTTTCGACTGCCTTTACTTTGACTACTAGTGAGAAGAATATCCTCTTAGACACGTTGTTTAACTTGAAGACTCCAACAGGTTATTCTGGTAATTTACATAGGGAAGTAAGCTACCAATCAAATGACTTAAAATAGTGAAAGTCTCACGACTGGCATGTAATCATCCAATTAATCCCTCTGTTATTTCGGCATTGCTTCTTTAAACACAAAGATCTCCATCGGGTAATTATGAAAATCAATTTGTGTTTTACCCTACTCTGTGAAAAAGTGGTAAACAAAAGGCACATTAAAGCTGGAAAATCAAATTTAGTCGAGGCAGTTTGTGTATTAGAGAAATATTTCCTCCGTCGTTCTTTGATATCAGCATCCACTTACTTGTGCATTTATGCGATGAAACTTTATTATGTGGTCCCGTTAGGTATCGTTGGATGTATCCTTTTGTGCACTTGATGAAAATCTTCAAAGATTACGTAAAGAATACACGGTATATTGGAGGGTCATATACTGCAGAATACGCAACTGTGGAATCATCGTTATATGCTGGGAATATATGCCAGAATAAGAGGTGAGGAGGTTCAATACTCATAGAGGAGTAATGATCAAGGAACCTGACGATTTTGAGGACGAATTACCATTTGAGAACCCTAAAGAGGTGAAACTCACACATATACAATATGAGCAAACAACTCGTTATATCTTCGAATCTCAAGATGAAGTCAAAGACTGGAGAGAGTGAGTATCTACTGAATTCTTCTTCTTTAAATATATGTATTTTATATTTTATGATCTAAACTTTACGATTTACCCGTAGGAAGTACGAGAAAGAAATTGCCTAAAATCAAATGAGAAATTACACGACAACTGATTTTAGGGCATGGGCATCAAAAGAAGTAAATTTCACTTCTTATATGTGCAGTTATTTATTCGTGTGTGATAAAAACATGCCCTAATACAAATTCTTTAATAAATTCAGCTCCTAAATGATGTCTCTTCCAGGCTTGCACGCCTAGCAAAAGGCCATAGTTTTTGTGCAAAAGAGTTTAAGAAATTCCGCACCAACGGTTTTGATTTCATTTCATATCCATTTGAGGAAAAGCTTTTGATGCAAAATAATGGAATATCAATTTTTTTCCTTGACCACCTGTATCGCTAGCAAAAGGGTTTAAAATCCAAAAATTATGGTGCTAACCTAGTATGGGATAATCCAACAAATTTTAGAACCCGATTACTTAGATTTCACAGAAACCCTATTCTATTGTGATTGGGTAAAGGTGGATGATACTACGAATGCTTGCAAAGTTGATTCTGACTCCAAACTTATTATAGTATATTTATTAGGCCTGGCAATTCGGGTTACCGTGTCGTGTTCGGGTCGTGTCGAGACCTGATATTTTGACATATACCATTGACCCGAACACGACCCGTTTAAATAATCGTGTCATTGTACCTAACTCGAACACGAACCTGTTTATAAGCAGGTTACACGACACGACCCATCTAACCTATTTAATAAATAGGTCGTGTCCAACCCACTAACATGACACGACCCGTTTAACCTGTTTAATAAATAGGTTGGAGAACACGACCCAACTTATTCATAACCTATTTAGTAATTAAGTCAAGTTTAACCTGTTTACATGATCCACCATGACCTGTTTATGACATTAAATGATTTTCACTATTTATTTCCAAACAAAATTTATCAAATAAACATCATGACATTAATGAAAAAAATGTTTGTCAAATCTAATAAGCATAACATAATAATACCAAATTGCAAATTTAACAAATAATCATCGTAACATTAAATCATTATCCAAAATAACATCATACAACAAAGTCTAATCCATTATATATTAGAACACATTAAAAATTTCAAGTTCAAATTACAATTTGTAAATCTTTAACTAAATTGCAAAAAGATGTCATGCTCCACTCTATCCAAAAGCTAGCCTCCTTTCATTTCATTCCATACCTACGAACAAAAAAAAGTAATGAGTATAATGCACGATAAGAATAAAGAAATAAATATAATACTTAAATTATATATCAAAAAATAATTAAATTGTATGTTCTGTTAAAAAAACTAAAATGGATTTGTAGATAAAAAGAAAAATAAATTATAAGTGAGGGTATGGGATTAATCTCAATTTGATGCAACTCCTCACTGCTATGGGATTTGTACAGTGCTATGAAATTAAATTGCAAACTACTCACTGGAAGGAAATCGAATTCGTAGAATCGTAAAAAAACCATAACAGAAAGAAACCGTAATAGAAAGAAAGATTTCTATAATCTGCACCGGAAACCATAACAGAAAATCGATTTCGTATAATCTGCACCAGAAGGAAATTGTTCATATAATCGTAACAAAAACCATAACATAAAATAAGATTTCTAGTGTTGAGATCTAGTGTTGAAAGAAAATAAGAAAACCATAACAGAAAATAAAAAAAACGTAACAAAAAATAGGAAAAGAAGAAGAAATTGTAAATATAAGAAGAAGAAATCGTAAATAGAAGAAGAAGAAACCGTAATACCTTTTTTATTGAGTTGACTGTTGAGAGAATCGGCCGGCCGTGGTGGGTTCTTCTCGTTGAGATTGAGAAGAAAGATTTTGATTTGGGGAGGAAGAGAATCGGCTGTGGGTTCTTCTAGTGTTAGGGTTTTCTTTTCTTGTTACCTTTTATATGTGTAAAGATGACTTATTTTGACCATTAGATGTGATTGAAAATAAATTTTTACGGTTGAAAATAAATTGTATTTAAACAGGTATTTTGACATGAAAATGACCCGAATTGACACGATTATTATTCGTGTCAATTACGGGTCAATTTCGGGTTAACAGGTGTGACACGAAACACGACCTGTTTATTATACGTGTTAAACGGGTTTGACCCGAAATTGACCCGCACCTATTTAAGCATGACCTGAACATGCCATTTGCGTGTCGTGTTTTCATACCGTGTCAAAAATTGCCACCCCTAATATTTATCAAAGCTGAAGAGTAAAGATTGCATAACCGATGCGCCTTTTATCTGTGCCTTTTAGAACGTAAAGAAGGTATTCTACTCGAAGTGCATAAATAATGGCAATTGGTCTATTGTTGTGCATGTACCAAAGGGTATAACTACTCAAGTGGATGCATTAAAGGCTCCAAAATATTTCCAGTTAGCTCTTGATGAAAACTCAAATTTGAAGGATCTTTTAGTTGATTTAAAGGAAGATTGAGTATCAAAATATTATTTTATCCCCGTCATTATTATTTGTATCCTATTATGATATTGACATTGTATTATCTCTTTACTTTGATGTCTAGTTACTTTTACGAATGTTGAATATGATTTATGTAAGTTAACTTTCAATAATATGTTATGTTTAGTCGAATGTTTAGTTAATTTCATAAGACGCTCGATTTGAGAATAGAGTCATTTGAGTTTGTAATTGGATCAAATTGACCCAACTCATTTTCCACGTGTTCCTGTACATATACATTGTTGATCAGTTTCATTAATGCAGTCTTCATAAAATGAAGTTAAATTATATAATTGATATGCATTATCATTTAAATCTTTTAGATGATGGAAGGAGTACGGGATAATTATTGGTTTTGTTTGGTTTGGCTATTAGATAATTGTTGGTTGTTGTCTTGTTGTTGGATAGTATGTTAGAAGGAGTACGGGATAATTGTTGGTTGTTGGTTTGCTGATGGTTTTTGGCTGTTGGTTAATAACGGGACCCCCGATTTGAGAACACGACGTTAATTTTAAAATATTTAGACTTAGGCTAAATATGATGCATTTTCTTGTTTGGAGTTTGATAAAGTATTCCAAACACGACTCCTCTCCTTACGGGGAGTGTGGCCTTCATCAAGAACCACCAATCCAGGACACTCCAATAGTATTTTCCCCCATTATTGATGTTTCTCATGTAAAACACTATGTTTCCCTTTCTTTGGGTGTACCTTCGATAGCCTCTCATACAAATTATAACTTACTCCCGGGACACTTTGGTCTTTCTGCCATGAATGTACCTTCGTCACGCGTACAACTTCTTTACTCGCACACCTATTCTCTTGGAGAAGCTTAAGATCTATATTTTCATTTCCAGATTTGTCGGGATCGTTGAGCACCAGTGGTGTATTTAGTACATAACAAAAATAACTAAGCACACTTTGTGAAACATTTTTTTTATAGTCTAAAAAAAGGAATAATTACTGGAAATAAAAATTATTTTTTGAATTTTTGGACTTTTTTTGAGTTTTTTTAAGGTCTACTTACTGAAAAAACCGATTCTAGAAATTTCCAGGAAAAAAATTATTTTTGAGTTTTTTTTTTATGTATTTTTTTTAAACTAGTTCTAAATCTACTATTTACTATAAAAGAATGCTTAGATTTGATTTTTTTAAACTAAAAAAAAAACAGAAATATTGTTGTTCATTTAAAAAAAAAAAATTCTTTGTATTTTTTTCTTTTATGAAACTTTTTTTTACTTACAAAAATGCAAAAAGTAAGAAAAACTAGTCCGAAAGTCACAACTTTTTTTATAAAAAAATCGAACAAATCATCCGGAACGGCGCCAGAAACTTATTGTTAATTTATAAAATATCGTAAGTGCACTGGCTATTATAGAATAGCGAGTGTAAGTACAAGACGAACCCACAGAGATTTGTCAAGTTTTTTGTTCAAAATAATTGTAACTTTCCAATTAGATAAAATGGGTTTAGAGATGAGATGTAATATTAAACTAATCTAACACAAATAAAAATTGTGACTACGAAAGATATAAACTAGCGTGTGAGAAAACTAGGACGTCGGATTAATTTATCACGTTTAACTAATATTATACAATAATTTAAACTCGTCATTCCCGATTTTATAATTCAAATTAAACCGACTCTCGTCGCATTTAATTCGAAAAATAATACGGTTAAGTTCAAAATAAAATTTAACGTCTTTAAATTTAGACGACTAAAATCCATATTCCCTTAAAAAGTTAACTTTTAAAGTATAATCTTTAAGCATGGACTATCAATTAATTTAATAAAAGTATAACCCATCAAAAAGTATTTATACATAAAATAAAAAATGATTTTGTTCCAAACAAAGTCGAAGGTTTAAAACATACTCTCGTGCCCTTTTAAATGAATACCGATTTTTAAAACCTTTAGCACATATCGAGAACAAAGACGAATTTAAATCTAACACATTATTAATCACACATGATAAATTTCACCTAGCCCTAGTAAAGAAATTAAGTTAGCATAATTAAAGACATAATAAAATTGCAAGAACGAATATTAATTTTCATTAATAAAGCAAACTTACAAATGTTGTGTCTCACAAATGATCTTGACAAAATTTCTCACACAAAGATACAATTCTTAGCCCTCAAATATAAATAAAACTCTCCAAATAAAGGAACAACAAACTATCTCTCAAAACTCTCTCTAATTTTTTTTCTCCCCAAAATAATGAACTCAAGAGTCCTATTTATAGGCTTAGGGGGAAGGTATTTGGATTAGTATAAAATACCTATTTAATTGATTTAAAACGGACTTTTAAAAATCCACAAATCAATTCAAATAAGATATTCACGAAATTCGTCGCCTTCTATAAAATGGGGAGTCTTACTTTTGTGGGATTTGAAATCCAAATTAATCTATACAGATTTTTCTTTAACCAAATCAATGAATAGCCGTTTATTTTGAACGTTTTAGCTCTGAGTGAATTGGATCGATGACGTGACTGCTGACTGGGGCGATGACTTGGCGGATGACTGTCAAGTGGCACTGCTGATGTGGCTTGCTCACATATCTACTTCCTTTAAAAAAAATCAATAGGGATGCAAGGTTCAAACTTAAGACCTCTTCCAAGAAAGGTAATGCGTGCGACCTCCAATCCAGCTGCCTTCTTTATGTATATATCTATTTTAATAAATTATATACAAACCCAATTTCCGAAATTCCTTTTTTCATTGTTTGGGCTCAAGATTTTTTTCTTCTTCCAATTCTTTCCACAAACTTTATATCTTCATCAAATGAACTCGGATCTTCACCAAAATTTAGAAGTACCTGTAACAAAATAAAATAACTTATATTAATTCAAATTCAGCCCCTTAAAGTTTAGAAAATTATAATTTAACCCTTAATTGTATTTTAGGCCCACAACTTTCATAACTTTTTCGTTTTAGCTCCGAATTTAATCAAATTTCAGGGAGAACTTTTTTTTCCTAGATAACATTTAAAAATTATTTTCAGGCCCAAAAGTTTTTTGAAATTATGATTTTACCCCGCCAAATTACTAAAATTGTATTTTTAACGCGAATTTAATTCAAATTTATATATTTCTTTTATTTTACGAAAATGACTTTAAAAGCCCATTATTTAAGATACAATGGGTCTAACAAGGCCTAGATTTGGTCATAATTCATAAAAAATAATGCACTCATCATTAACCCAATGGGCACTCGTAGAAACTGACCGATTAGACTCTCGGTTTGAGGATAAAATATTTTTTTGAATTAAAAATAATCAGGGCTTAGGCTCGTGACTATTTTATTTTTGAAATAAAAGGTGATCATGGTCCAAAGCCATAACCAACTTTTATTTCGTAAACCAACTTTATTTTAATGATAAGGTAGTCACAGATCAAAGCCGTGACCATATTTTATGTAAAAATAAAATAATCACGGCTCAAAGCCGTGACCACCTTTTACTTTAAAAATAACATAGTCACGGCACACAATCGTGACTATTTTATTTTTAAGATAAAATGTGGTCATGACTTTGGGCCGTGATCATATTTTATGGACACAAAAAAGTGGGTCGCAGATATGGGCCGTGTCCATCCTAGTCCGTGACTAATGTGTATGGTTAGGGATTTGGGCCGTGACCACCAATGTTGGTCACGCCAGATTTGGTCACGGACCAAATACGCGACCCACCATCAATGGTCAGGGATTTGGGCCGTGACCATGCGCAATATTTGGTGTAGTGAAAGTCCATCTTCTCATGCGTATAAACTTGTAGTATTTTGACATAGGATGTATAAACAAGTTCAAAGAAGATTTTGTGGGGTTTAAACCAAAAATTACAAAAGTTAGAATTTTAGTATGAAAGTATGTGTAATTAGGACTAAAAGACATAATGGGTATGAAGTTAAAAGACTACATGTTAAAGTAAAGGAATGAAATTTTTCTTAAAAAAGTGGTCTTAAGTGTGAATGTATTTTTGAATGAAGAAGTAAAGAAATGTGTACTTGGGAAATATTAATAAAAGGTATTAATGGGTAAACATGGAATGGTTAGTGAGTGTAACTTACTAATATGTGAAATATTAACACTATGGAATTAAGTATAAAGGTGTAAAAGTGTTATAATTAAGAAATATATTACTCCAACTGTAAAAAGGTGTTAAAGGATTAAAAACACTTAAAAAGTTGGCATTGATAACTTAATAGTGTTTTTGGCTGAAATTTACACTTGAAAAATGGAGTAAAAGAAGATTTTGGAAACAAATGGGTAAAATGGTAACTTTACTTCAAGTGGAATATTTTTATGAAATAAAAATATTGAAAATGGTGTTACATAAAATGGTCCTAAACGAATATGATTTTTAGAATAAAAATTAAGGTTAAAGTGTAAAGGACATGAAATGGTAAATTTTCAAAGTCTAGCACAAATGGGGAGGTAAAGTCCCAGGTTTTTTACTTCGACTGGGTAAAAATGATAAGTGGAATAATGTGGACATTTGTGTAATATTAAAACACATAAAAGGAACTCGGATGACACCGGGATAAAGCAAGAGGGGATGCAAGGTTCGAACTCAAGACCTCTTCCAAGAAAGGTCATGCGTGCAACCACCAGGCCAGCTGCCTTCTTTATGTATATATATTTCAATAAATTATATACAAACCCAATTTTCGAAATTCCTTTTTTCATTCTTTGGCCCCAAGTTTTTTTCTTCTTTCAATTCTTCCCACAATCTTTATATCTTCACCAAATGAACTCGGATCTTCACCAAACTTCAGAGGTACTTGTAACAATATAAAATGACCTATATTAATTCAAATTCATCCCCTTAAAGTTTAAAAAATTATAATTTTACCCTTAATTATATTTTAGACCCCCAGGTTTCATAACTTTTTCGTTTTAGCTCCGAATTTAACTAAATTTCAAGGAAAACATTATTTTGCCTATTTAAACATTTAAAAATTATTTTTAGGCCCAAAAAGTTTATGAAATTATGGTTTTACTCCTCCCCGGATTACTAAAATTACATTTTTAACTCGAATTTATTCAAACTTGCATTTTTCTTTTATTTTTCGAAAAAGACTTTAAAAACTTATTATTTAAGATATAATGGGCCTAACAAGGCCTGGATTTGGGCATAATTCATACAAAATAATGCACTCATCAAATACCCCCAAACCTAAACTTTGTTAGTCCTTGAGCAAAACTAAAGTTTTAAAATCTAACGCACTTTCGTAGGAGTCACGATTGCATTAAGCATGTGCAACAAGCCGTTAAACCTTTAGGATATCCTAGTGGACGAGTTTTGTCTCGTGAGGGTTTGTAGTGAATATATCCAAAAAATTCAAAAACTTTATTCAATTCAAAGGACTCAAAAGTAATATAACCAAGTTTGAATGCAAACTTCATAAATATAGTAGAACTTCATTTGTCTATCTCAACTTATCGTGTGTGTGCATAGTCGACATAACTGTCCATTTCATAAGATTTGATAGTTATATTTCTTATTCGAAAGTTCGTTTTGATTTCAAAATATCACAGAATGCATTCACAATCGAACATTCAAAAATGGTTTATTTTCTCTCGGTATATGTGAATAAAAAAATAAATTTTAAATGAACTAATTTCACATATACATTATCAAAAATGAACTTTTTTATAATGGATGAATATGATCTCATGAATGGAAAATCGTTTACTTTTTGAAAACATTGAATCACACCATAGATGCTATTTATCTTTTCTCCACACTATAACTAATTTCCCTTGAGATTGATTAGGATTTTCTTTGGTTGTATTATAGGCTCGGATTTTGGCTAAAAAAATGACTTTTGAGATCATTTTTTTTAGAATATAGAGATTTTTTCGCTATTTTGACTATTAGGCACTTTTTCTTCCAACATCCATTTTTTTTTTCTCTTTCCTTTTTCTTTTCAAACTCACATTTTTTCATCTTTTTTTTCCCTTTTTTTCTTCCCTTTTCTTTTCATACATCATTCTTTTGCAAGCTTATTCTTCTTTCATTTTTTGGCCTTTCCCTCACCGTAATTTTTTTACCTTAGTATTCTCAGAAAATGGGTATGCCTTCTTTTTATAGGTTTCGAACTCCCAGTTGGAGTTGGGTAGGATACTACTTTTTTAAAAAAAGGCTTTTTTTTTTTTATCTCAAATGGGCTTGTAACAAAATAATGTAAAAAGGTCGAAGTTTAGTCTTAATTTTGGGCTTTCAAACGATGGCCTAATCTCGCTTCCCAAGTTTCGTGAAGTTATTTTATGTCTCAAGATGACTTACTAAGACTTCTAGTGCTTTAGATTCACATTTTAACTTTTTATTTTCAGTAATCGAACAAAATAAAGAATTTAAGATCGTCAACGAATTTATCACTGAATGAAAGTTTGAGTTATTTTAACTCGGATTGATTTAAATAACTTAAAAATGATGAATGGCCCAATATCTCACCGAGTTAAAATCTTCACATTTCTTCGTCAAGCATATTAACATTCGCCTCAATATTAATTTTTGATCAAATTATATGGTTAATGTGTAAAAAAATCCATAAGTTGAGAGACCAATGAATTAATTCTATATTAAGAAATCATTTCAAAACTCAATTATATTGAAAATCTGTTTAGATTTTTGAAATTTTTCTGATTTTTTTTTCAAAGCGGAGAAAAAGGACCTCAATACCCCCAAACCTAATTTCTACGTTGTCCTCAATGTACAAGACAAAAATTTAAAAGGCAGGAAAGATATGAAAGATATTACCGTAATGAGGGACTTTTTCCAATGCACAATTTTCGCAAAATGAAAATTATGATACAACAAGAATGACCCAATTTCATGTTCACTCTTGGTACAGAGGGTCTCAGAGGATAATGTCCTCCACTTCTCGATCTCGTAATTCCAGATATGGCTTCAATCTTTGACCATTAACTTTGAAAATTTCACCATTTTTAGGATTCACTATCTCAACTTCCCCATGTGGGTAAACTCTCCTAACAATAAAGGGACCGGACCATCTAGACCTCAACTTACCAGGAAAGAGATGCAATCTAGAATTATACAAGAACTTTTTTTCCAAGCTCGAATGACTTCCGTAGGATGGACTTGTAATGGAACATTTTCATTTTCTCTTTATAAAATTTTCATTTTCGTTCGCATCATTCCTAATCTCCTCCAACTCATTGAGTTGGAGTTTTCAAACCTCTCCCGCAATAGGTAAATCAAAATTGAAGGTCTTAATGGCCCAATAGGCCTTGTGTTCTAACTCTACTGGAAGGTGACAGGCTTTTTCATAGACAAACCTATATGGGGAGATACCAAGTGACATTTTGTAGGTAGTGTGATAATCCCACAATGCATCCAATAACCTTAAGGACCAATCTTTTCGATTTGGATTCACCATTTTCTCGATGATTTGGTTGATTTTCCTATTAGAAACTTCTACTTGACCACTTATTTAAGGGTGATAAGAACATCCTACTTTGTGCGTGATCGAATACTTTTTCATGAGACTTTCGAAGGATCGATTACATAAATGGGTTCCCCGATCGCTAATGATGGCTCGAAGCCTATCGAAACGAGAGAAAATATTTTCTCGAATGAATTTGACTACCACTTGGCGGTCATTATTCCTAAACAGTATGGCTTCTACCCACTTAAATACATAATTAACCGCCAAAAGGATGTAGATATTACCGTAGGAATTTAGGAATGGACCCATAAAATCAATACCCCAACAGTCAAAAACCTCGATAATCATAATGGGATTTAAGGGAATCATGTTCTCACGTGTGATATTTCCTAACCATTGGCAATGGTCACAACTCCTACTGTAATCGTTCGAGTCACGAAAAATGGTGGGCCAATAGAATCCACAGTACAAAATTTTTACAGCGGTCTTTTTAGCACTGAAATGGCCTCCACAGGCTTGGTCATGGAATAAAAAGATTGCGCTTTGAATATCATGACCTGGTACACACTTACGAATGATTTGATCAGGGCAATACTTGAAAAGATATGGGTCGTCCCAAAAGAAATGCTTGCCTTCCTTTAAAAATTTAGAACAATCTTATTTAGGCCAATGCAAAGGCATTTCACCCTTCACAAGATAATTCACAATATCAGGGAACCATGAAAGCTGGGAGACAAGCATGAGTTGCTCGTCGGGAAAGGATTCATTTAGCGGTAACAGGTTGTCAGATGATTCAATGGTTAACTTGGATAAGTGATCAGCCAGTACATTCTCACACCTTTCCTTATCCCAAATTTTAAGGTTAAACTCTTGTTGTAATATGATCCACCTAATGAGACGAGATTTAGTATCCTACAAAAGGTATCGTAAGGCCGAGTGATCAGTGAAAATGACAACTTTGGATCCTATCAAATAAGACCTAAACTTCTCAAGAGAAAAAACAGTAGCGAGAAACTCTTTTTCAGTTGTGGAATAATTTTATTAGGCATCATTTAGAGTCCTACTAGCATAGTAGATGACACGAGGAAGTTTCTCATTATGCTGACCTAGAACCGCACCTATGGTATAGTCAGAAGCATCACACATGATCTTAAACGGCTGATTCCAGTCGGGGGGTCTCATAATAGGTGCAAAGGTTAATTCTCTTTTTAGCCTTTTAAAATCTTGAAGGCATTTGTCAGTGAAATCGAAAGGTGTGTCCTTGGCAAGAAGATTTCATAAGGGTTGAGAGCTTTGGCTAAAATCCTTAATAAATCTCCGATAGAAGCCGATATATCCTAAGGATGATCGAATATCCCGCATATTCTTTTGGGAGGGGGATATTAGCAGTAAGATTTGTTTTAGCTTTATCTACCTCAATACCCTTTTAGAAATGATGTGACCTCACACTATTCCTTGTTTGATTATGAAGTGACACTTCTCCCAATTAAGCACAAGGTTATTTTCCTTACACCTCTTCAGAACAAGGGTGAGGTGAAGGAGGCATTCATCAAAACTATACCCAAAAATAGAAAAATCATCCATAAAGACTTCGAGAAACCGGTCCACCATATTCGAAAAGATACTCATTATGCATCACTGAAAGGTAGCGGGTGCATTACATAACCCAAAGGGAATGCGTCGGTAAGCAAAAGTATCAAATGAACAAGTGAAAGTGGTTTTCTCTTGATCCTCGGGAGCAATAGGAGTTTAATTGTAGTCGGAGTAACCATCGATAAAATAGGAATATGGATCGTCAACTAATATCTCTAGCATTTGGTTTATAAAAGGAAGAGGAAAGTGATAGTTTTGTGTAACAACGTTAAACTTCCTATAATCAATACACACTCGACAACTAGTTTGAATCCTAATGGGTACTAACTTATCATCGTTATTTTTCACCACCGTAACACCGATTTTCGTAGGAACCACTTGAATGGGACTGACCCATTGGCTATCAGAGATAGGGTAAATGATACCTGCATCGAGCAATTTTAGCACCTTAGCTCGGACGACCTCTTTTATATTGGGATTAAGTATACGTTGTGCTTCACGGGAATTTTTAACATTATCTTCTTAGTGTATCCTATGCATACACACCGAGGGATTTATCCCCTTAATGTCAGCTATAGTCCATCATATGTCTTCCTTGTGTTTTTTGAGAACACGCAATAGTTTACCTTCTTGTTCTTTGTCCAAGTTAGATGCGATGATAACAGGGAAGGATTCAGCAGGTCCTAAGAACCTATACTCAAGCGTTTCAGGTAGGGGCTTGAATTCAAGCTCAGGATCTTTCTCAATCGAGGGTGGAATAGGTGACGTGGAAAGTGAGAGGGGTTCAGGCTTATACTTCCAACGTCGTACTTTCATGATAGGGTTGGAGTCGAGGAGGGCGTTGACTTCTTCGATTGAATCTTCGACATCAAATTCGGACAAAAAAATACAAGATATGTTGCTAAAGGGTCGTCATTATAAGTTTGCTCAAAAGTCTCTTGGACGATACTATCAATCACGTCGACATCCACGAGTTCATCGTCATTGGGTGGTTATTTGGCCAAATTGAACACGTTAAGCTGCATAGAAATGTTCCCAAAGGATAGGTTTAATTAGTCGTTACGAGACCTAATGATGGCATCAAATGTGGCGAGGAAATGATGACCCAAAATAACAGGGATTTGTGCAAGAGGACTTTAAACTTGTCGGATGTCCAAGACAACGAAATCGACGGGAAATACAAAGTCACCCACTTTAATTAGGACATCCTCAATGCTACCTCTCAGAATTTTCACAGAACGATCGACTAAGGACAAGGTAATCCTAGTCGGCTTCAACTCCCCCAAACCTAGTTTCTTGTACACAGTGTACGGCAGAAGGCTCACACTTGGTCCTAAATCTAAAAGGACTTTCTCAATGATGTGCCCCCTATCTTGATAGAGATTTTCAGAGTACCGGGATACTTATACTTGATGGGAGTTCGATAAGAAATGATCGAGCTTGCTTGCTCGATGAGAAAATTTTTCTTGGGTACGTTGGTGTTTCTCTTGAAGGTACAAAGGTCCTTCAAAAATTTGGCGTAGGACAACACTTATTGAATATAATCAAGTTGTGGGATATTGATTTGTACTTTCTTGAATACTTCCAACATCTTATCAACTTGCGCCATTTTCTTTTGGGGCACCAACCGTTGGGGAAATGGAGCCTTTGGGACATAGGTCTCTACAGATGGATCAGAAGGTGAGGGTAAGGAGGAAGTTGGATCTAGGGGTGGATCTTCCTTCTCCTTACATTTCTCAGATTCACTCTCGGTAGGTGGTGAATTTTTTTTCTCTATTTCCTTGCCGGACCTAAGCCTGATGATGGCTTTTGCATGCTCTTGGGTGTGTTAAATAATCGTGTCGTGTTGAACAACAAATTTACCCCTAGGCATGTTACTTTTTGGATTGGGTTCGGCCTGACTCAGGAATGTTCCCTTATTCCTCTCACTCAATGTGTTCGCAAGTTGGCTCATTTAAACCTCGAGATTATTAATGGCTTGAGTGTTTGCATGCATGCTTTGCTGGGGGGATTGGAGGACATTTTGAGTGGTTTACTAGAATTGAATGGTACTTTGGGAAAGAAGGTTCATCGAATCCTTTAAAGATTGGATCTTTCGGGGTGAGGGATACGATTGTGCGGTGGCATTCTTTTTGAAATCGGGGGGGGGGGGGGGGGGGTACCAGAAGATTAGCCTCCATTTTCCTGGTATTGACCCTTAGACCATGAAAGATTGGGGTGGTCTCGCCACCCCGAATTGTACGCATTGGAATATGGGTCATACTTTAGCCTATTTTAATAGAGGGCATTGACTTACTCGGTGAGTGCCTTGTGGGCTGGAAGGGCGGGGCAATTCTCGACTAAGTGGTCGAATGCATCGCAAAGTATACACATAGGGGAACCTATATGTTGAACGACCACAAGTACGGTTCTATTGACCTCTTTTCTCGTCTCTAAACGTCGGGCCAATGTGGACACTTTGGCATTTAAATCATAACTTTGTTCGACTTGGTGAGCGAAACCCTTATTGGATGTGGTGGACATAAATTCTCTATTGGGTGCCTATTGCTGGTACTTTTTTGTTATGGCTTTTAGGAAGACCCACGCGTCAACCTCACTTTTCTCAGTAAAATAACCGTTACATAGAGACTCAAGCATAGTTCAAGTATTACAATCGAACCCCTCATACAAAATTTGGAATTGGTGTCCCATCTAAATCCCATTGTGTGGACAATGCAGTAGCAAGTCCTTGAATCGCTCAAAATACATCCACAAGGCTTCTCCCTCCTTTTGGCTAAATGTGTTGATGGTGTGACGTATTGACACCATCTTGTGGTTGGGAAAGAATTTTTACAGGAAGGTGACACTCATTTGGTTCCAAGTGGTGATAAATTAGGGTTCTAATGAGTTAAACCAACTCTTAGTTTCACCTTTCAACGAGAACGAAAATAATTTAAGTTTTATAATCTCGCCAGTGAGTTGTTGGTACTTAATGGTCCCACAAATTTCTTAAAACTCACGCACATAGAGGTAGGGATCCTCTTTTTTAGTGCCACGAAACACGAGCAATAATTGGATTATTCCCGAATGGAATTGGAAATTATCCGCGGTGTGCTCGGGTAGACGTATACACGAAGGTTGACTAGACCTAGTCGGATAAAAGTCATCTTTAAGGGAATTTGGTGCCGACTCGTCTTCCATCTCGGTGAATATCGAAAATCTACCTACGTGAGTATGAGGAATGCTAGACTCCACACTTGAGAAACGACCGGTATGATCTCGAAACCAACTTCGTACACACTGAGTTCACTCGAATTTTCCTTTTTTTTTATTTTTTTTCCTTTTTTTTTCTTTTTATTTTTATGTGAAGAAAAAAATATACATTTAACTCAAACCACATAATTCCTAGTTAGCACAAAGCAAATTGAATTATCTAATTTAAGTGAGGGAAATTTCAATTTTAAAATCTAGTTTTTTTTAGATTAGTCGACGACGGCAGGGGTCTCTAAATTAATCTCCCTAATTAGACAACTCCTACTCTTTGATAAGGGAGAATTTAAAAGACGACCAACTATGGTTATTGCCTCAAATCCCACTTTTTCCTCCAGGTAGGTGGTCGGTACGAAGACTCATTAAAAATCACCAATCCTAGAAAATGTAAAATAGGATCGATTTGACAAAATCGCGTTGGAGTAGCTTTTAATTATAGCCTCGTTAAGAGGTTTTCTATGAGCTATGTGATATCCAAAGGCTAATGCCTACTTGATTTCAAATTAAATGTGATGGATCAGGATATGCAAATGCTTGGTTAATTAGTGATTTTCGGGCGCCAAGTAAGGGTGATGAAATTCCCACCTTATCTTTCATACGGGTTTTTCCCTTAAGCCAATTTATGCAACGTGCTAAATTAAATGCAAAATTAAACCACGTATGAGCACACAAAAATGTACCTCCGGCGTGAACTTTTTATGGTCACTTGTTTACGCCGGGCGAAGTTTTAGTTGATGTCGATCGGAGGGAAACATCGCCTATGTTTCAATTGACCCTGAGAGTTCCTTGTGCTCGTGGAAAGATTATCAAAGTTTTCTTTATGTTCGCTCACGGTTGCACACTTTTTTCGAATTTTTCTTCACTTTTGTCCCTTTTTTTTCTCTTTTTTTAATGTGCTGCTGAAAAAACAACAAAACAAACTATACCAAACGTAAAGTGCGATACAAAATAATAATAATAAATAAAATAAAAGAAAAAAATAAACACGATACGAGCATGAGTGGTGTATTTACTACATGACAAAAGCACACTTTTTGAAATATTTTTTTATAGTCTGAAAAAAATAGAATAATTACTGGGAATAAAAATTATTTTTTGAATTTTTAGATTTTTTTTAGTTTTTTAGGGTCTACTTACTGAAAAAACTGATTCTGGAAATTTACAGAAAAAAAATGATTTTCAAGTATTTTTTTTCCAATTTTTTTTATGTATTTTTGTTTTTAAACTAGTTCTAAATCTAATACTTACTATAAAAGAATGCTTAGATTTGATTTTTTTTAAACTAAAAAAAACAGAAATATTGTTGTTGATTTTTTTTTTCAAAATTTTTCTTTGTATTTTTTTTCTTTTATGAAACTTTTTTTTACTTACAAAAATGCGAAAAGTAAGAAAAACTAGTCTGAAAGTCACAATTTTTTATTATAAAAGAATCGAACAAATCGTCTGCAACGACGCCAAAAATTTGTTGTCAATTTATAAAATACCGCAAGTGCACGACCTATTGTAGAATAGTGAGTGTATGTAACCCACATATATTTGTCAAATTTTTCGGTCAAAATAATTCCAACTTTCCAACTAGATTAAATGGGTTTCGAGATGAGATGTAATATTAAACTAAGCTAACACAAGTAAAAAGTGTGACTACGAAAGATATAAACTAGCGTGTGAGAAAACTAGGATGTCGGATCCATTTATCACGTTTAACTAATATTATGCAATTTTTTAAACTTGCAATTCATGATTTTATAACTCAAATTAAACCAACTCTCATCGTATATAATTCGAAAAATAATACGATTAAGTTCAAAATAAAATTTTACGTCTCTAAATTTATACCGCTAAAATCCTATTCCCTTAAAAAATTCACTTTTAATTTTTAAAGCATAGTCTTTACGCATGGACTATCAATTAATTTAATAAAAGTATAACCCATCAAAAAGTAGTTTACATAAAATAAAAAAACTAATTTTGTTCCAATTAAAGTCGAAGGTTTAAAACATACTCTCGTGTCGTTTTAAATGAATACCGATTTTTTAAAACCTTTAGCACATATCGGGAACAAAGACGAATTTAAATCTCGCACAATATTAATCACACATGATAAATTTTACTTAGTCCTAGTAAAGAAATTAAGCTAGTATAATTGAAGACATAATAAAATTGCAAGAATGAATACTAATTTTCATTAATAAAACAAACTTACAAATGTTATGTCTCACAAATAATCTTGACAAAATTCCTGACACAAAGTTACAATTCTTGGCCCTCAAATATAAATAAAACTATCCGAATAAAGGAACCCAAAACTATCTCTCAAAACTCTCTCTAATTTTTTCTCTGCAAAATAATGAACCCAGGGGTCCTATTTATAGGCTTAGGGAGAGAGTATTTGGATTAGTATAAAATACCAATTTAATTAATTTAAAATGGACTTTCAAAAATCCATAAATCAATTCAAATAAGATATTCACGAAATTCGGTGCCTTCCATAAAATGGGGAGTCTTACTTTTATGGGATTTGAAATCTAAATTAATCTGAACAGATTTTTCTTTGACCAAATCAATCAATAGCCGTTTGTGTTGAATGCTTTAGCTGTGAGTGAATTGGATCGATGACGTGGGTGCTGACTGGAGCGATGACTACCAAGTGGCACTGCTGATGTGGCTTGCTCACATATGTGCTTCCTTTAAAAAAAATCAATAGGGATGCAAGGTTCGAACTCAAGACATATTCCAAGAAAGGTCATGCGCGCGGCCACCAGGCCAACTACCTTCTTTATGTATATATCTATTTTAATAAATTATATACAAACACAATTTTCAAAATTCCTTGGCCCCAAGATTTTTTTCTTCTTTCAATTCTTCCCATAATCTTTATATCTTCACCAAATGAACTCGGATAATCACCAAACTTTAGAGGTACCTGTAACAATATAAAATAACTTATATTAATTCAAATTCAGCCCCTTAAAGTTTAAAAAATTATAATTTTAACCTTAATTGTATTTTAGACCCCCCAACTTTCATAACTTTTTTGTTTTTGCTCCGAATTGAATCAAATTTCAGGGAGAACTTTATTTGGCCCAGATAAACATTTAAAAATTATTTTTTAACCCAAGAAATTTTTGAAATTATGGTTTCACCCCCCTCCCCCCAGGTTACTAAAATTTCATTTTAGCTTGAATTTTATTCAAGCTTGTATTATTCTTTTATTTTATTTAAAAGATTCTAAAAGCTCATTATTTAAGATACAATGGGTGTAACAAGGTCTAGATTTGGGCATAATTCATACAAAATAATGCACTCATCAGTAACCTAATTGGAACTCGCAGTAACTGACCGATTAGACTCATGGTTTGAGGATAAAATATATTTTTTTTAAAATTAAAAATAGTCACAACTTAGGGACGTAACTATTTTATTTTTGAAATGAAAGGGGGTCACAGTCCAAAGCCGTGACCAACTTTTATTTTAATAATAAGGTAATCACGGAACAAAGCCGTGGCTATATTTTATATAAAAATAAAATGGTCACGGCCCAAAGCCGTGACCACCTTTTACTTCAAAAATAAAATAGTCATGACCCACAATCGTGACTATTTTATTTTTAAGATAAAATCTGGTCACGACATTGGGTCGTGATCATATAGTGAAAATCCATCTTCTTATGAAAATAAACTTCTAGTATTTTGACATAGGATTTATAAACAAGTTCAAAGAAGATTTTGTTGGGTTTAAATCAGAAATTACAAAAGTTAAAATTTTAGTCTCAAAGTATGTATAATTGGGACTAAAACACATAATGGGTATGAAGATAAAAGACTACATGTTAAATAAAAGAAATGAAAATTTTCTTTAAAAAGTGGTCTTATTTGTGAATGTATTTCTTGAATGAAGAAGTAAATAAATGTGTACTTGAGAAATGTTAATAAAAGGTATTAATGGGTAAATATGAAATGGTTAGTGAGTGTAACTTACAAATGTGTGAAATATTAACACTTATGGAATTAAGTAGGGTTTTAAGATGTAAAAGTGTTTTCAATTAAGAAAGATATTACTCCAACCGTAAAAAAGTGTTAAAGGGTTAAAAACACTTAAGAATTTGGCATGGATAACTTAATAGTGTTTTTGGGTGAAATTTACACTTGAGAAATGGAGTAAAAGAAGATTTTGGAAACAAATGGGTAAAATGGTAACTTTACTTAAAGTGAAACATTTTAATGAAATAAAAATATTGGAAAGTATGTTATATAAAGTGGTTCTAAACGAATATGATTTTTGGAATAAAAATCAAGGCTAAAGTGTAAGGACATGAAATAGTAAATTTTCAACGTGTAGCACAAATGGGGCGGCAACGTCCTAGTATTTTGGCGTCGATGGGGTAAAAAGGATAAGTGGAATGATGTGAAAATTTGTAAAATGTTAAAATACATAAAAGGAAATCGGATGACACCGGGATAAATCAAGAAGGACCCGGGGGCCTTAGGTGAAAAGCCCTAAATCACTGTCCATAACATATGGCGCGCATAGCTGGTGATGTGGAGCCCGTGGAAGTATGCAGTATGGAAAGATTTCGAAAAAAGATAAAGAAAATATGGAACATGTCAAGAAATAGGTTATGTGGTCAAATGTGTTAATACAACATAACTTGAATGGATATAATAAATGTTCCGATAGAGGTGAAATGGACAAGTTAATGCGTAAATCTACTAATGTCCATGAGATAAGGTAAAAAGAATAAAGTAAGTGGGTAATTAAGCAACCAAGTTGTTAAACCCATAATTTTACACAAGAATGTGTTGTAAAAGGGATTTTCAAAGGTTAAATAAGTATTTTCTAACACAGTGAATGCGTGTGTTGAAATTCTGATTTTTAATAAAAATACTAAAGTATATTAAAATGAATGAAGGGGTTAAATTCCGATAAAGGAATAGGTTTGGATAAATCAAGTGTAATGGTTTCAAGTGTTGAACAGGGTGCGTTAAATGAAGTGATAATTTTAATTATGAATAAAGAAAGACTTTAATAAGATTAAAGTAAATTAATCTGGGCAAGTAAGGGTTTTGGAAGTAAAACGGTTAATGCGTTGGAATATGTAATTTTTAAAAGTATACATATATATATATATATATATATATATATTCGCATGCATGTGGTTGTAGCGTGTGAGTATTCCTTTTTGACGTTTATTTATATACTTCTTGTATAAATCCCATTGGGCATAAGCTCACACCCTCGCTTTGTAACGATAGGTTGGGAGCGGTTTCGTATTTTGAGGGCGATATACAGGTAAGTATATTTTATTTATATTTATATTAGTAAATCTATTTACTCGGACTTGGGGTGCTCCCCATGGGTCCCTCATATAGCTTATTTTAAAATTGGAATCGCATGCTAAATAAGTGAACTGGTAACTAAAATAAAATTGGACTTACAATATTATGTAAGTTGTCCTATTGCACTTCACACCTAACGCTCGGACCGGACCGGGTTGACTCACGAGTAACCCATAAATCCGGGTCGGTACGTTACACCTCGGTAGTCTAGTACTAAGGGAGTGGGGTATAAGCGAAAGAGTGACGATCTTGTCTCCAAAGCACTAAAGGTCAAGGAGCTAAAATTCAAGAAACCATGGGCCACAAATGCACCTAGTTGCTCTAGCCTCGACGAACACTTTATCAAGGAGGGGGGGGCTTTTCCCTTTTGTGGGTTTCTCTAACCATGGATGGATTCCAACTCCAAAAAATAAATGTCAGGGTGAGAGAATTTCTTCGAAGACCGTCTCATGTGGATAGAGGAAGAAGTACACAAAATATTAGAGTTGATTGGAAAGTTGGACAAGCTCTCTGTAAGTTAGGAACCCATCGAGGATTTGAGGAATATCGAAATGTTCTGAGAGGTAAAGATGGTAGATGGGAAGAATTGGACTTTCTGCCACCTACCAATAACCGCTTATCCTTTTGAAGACGCGATTGGCTACATGCTTCAGAAAGAACCTCTGGCTACTATCTGTAAATTTGAGGAGAATGACCTTGAGGCAAACTATTTCGTTGTACTCAACCATGTAGACCATTTTATTGATGAAATAAATTTTTTACTTTAAGTATCCTTATGTGAAAAACATTGATGATGATGAATGTTCTAACCAAAGTAATTAATTCAATTTATATAATGAGGAATTAGAAGACCACCTAAAAGATCTTAACGACAAACAAGCCAATCACATACAACCTATTGGCGAAATGACAATGGTTAAATTAGGATCTTCAGATGAGATAAAAGAAATTAAAATAGGGAGTTCTTTAGACTATCTAAAAAGGTCTGAATTCATCTAACTCCTCAAAGAATACATCGATGTCTTCACATGGTCTTATGATGATATGTCAGGAATTAACCCAAAATTATTATCCACTAGATACCCATGTATCTTGAGTCCAATCCAGTAAAAAAAACTCAAAAGGTTCATGCCAGAATGGTCCCTCAGGATTAAAATAGGAAGTAATAAAATAGCTCAATGTAGGCTTCTTAAGGATATTCGAATAACCCACGTGTCAAGCTAACATCGTAGATATCCCAAAATAGGATGGAAAGTAAGGATGTGAGTTAATTATAGATATTTGAACAAATCTAGCCCTAAAGATGATTATCCATTATAAAATATAGATATGATCATCGACATCACCGCTGACCATTCCCTAAAGTCCTTCATTGATGGCTTCGCTGGCTACAATCTAATTAAGATGTACTCGAAAGACTAAGAGAAAATAACTTTCACTACACCTTGGGTGACTTTTTGTTACAAAATGATATCGTTCGAACTCAAGAATATCAGTGCAACTTACCAACAATGGGCTACTACCTTGATGCATGATATTATCCACAAAGAGGTTGAAGTGTATGTGGATGACATGATTGTCTAATCTAATATATGGTAAAGGTATATTCTGACACTATGAAAGTTCTTTAAAAGATCGAGGATGCATCAGATGCGCCTAAACCCCCAAAAGTTTATCTTTGGGGTCACTAAAGGGAAGCTACTAGGATTCCTCATCAGTAAAAAAAGGATCAAATTATACCTAACCAAAGTCAAGGCCATTATGGAGATACCACCCTCACATATTGAGAAGGAAGTCAGGGGTTTCCTATGAAGGCTCTAATATATCAGTAGTTTCATTTATCATATGACCTCCGTATGCAAGCAAATCTTCAAGATACTTCATAAAGATTCTACCAACATTTAGAACTCTACCCGCTAAGAGGCCATTAATAGAATCAAGTAATATCAAATTAACCTTCATGTACTAGCTCCACCTCGACCTGGACATCCTTTTCTCTTATGTCTCTCAATAACAGACACCGTAGTGGGAGCTATGATGGCTTAATATGTTGACGAATCTCGAAAAGAATAAGTCATATGCTATGTTAGTTGAAATCTCAATGCCTACGAAGAAATGTACACGACCTTGAAGAAATATTTTTTATCATTAGTATAGGCAACACATAAGCTAAGGCACTATATGGTTGCTTTTAAAATCGATATAATCTCCCGAATGGATCGAAATACTTACTCAAAAAAACTGCATTGACATGGCCAATTGGCTATTCTTGCTTACTAAATTTGATATTAAGAACGTACGTCAAAAGGACATTAATGGGCAGGCTATTGCAGATTACTTGGTCAAATCTCCCCTAATAGAACAAGACGAGATTATTTCACACTTCCCATATGAAGAAATTTTTGTAATTGAAAGTTAGGATGAATATCCACGGTAGATATATTTCGACGGAGTAATAAACAAATAAGGGTGCGACATAGGAATGTTATTGATCTCGCTCGATAGAAAGCATTAACCAACAACATCGCCGAATACAAAGCTTGTATTGAAGGGATGAAGATAGCCCACAAAAGGGGAATGTAAAAATTCTAGGTGTATGGAGACTCTTCCCTCATCATCTGCCAAATTCTAGGATATTAGAAAATCACGGAGGAAAATTTATTTCCCTATTATGAATACCTAAAGGAAATAATTTCCATATTCAATGATGTTAAATTCTTACATCTCTTAAGAGTTCAGAACATCTTCGTTGACCTTTTGGCTACTCTGGCCTCCACGGTGGAAATCCCTAGAGATATGGATAAGGAACAAGATGATGTATGTGTGGCCATTCTGAATGCGGGCCTTGAAAGATCGAGAGAAAGTGTATGAAGTGGCCAACGTCAAGGGTAAAAAAATGTATGAATGTGTAAAGATTAAAGTCATCAGCCTATATTACTCAAAATAAGAAAAATAGGTAGATGCCTTTGAAGAGATGATATAATAAGGACAAAATTAATGCATGTGAAATAAAAAAAACACGGACTCAGAGATTATGTTACTAAATGGGAAGGTGTTAGGCACCCATTCTGTGCTTTCGGTCTCTCATGGGCAATACAAATATTCTTTTTCTAAAATATGTAAACATGTGTATAATGTATGTGAGTTGAAAATGTTTATATAAATGAACAATACGTTAGGAGTGAAATCATCATGTCCGCGTCATGAAAAAGACGGGAATGAATCATTCTAATGAGTAAAACTAAAAGAAAGAAAAAAGTAAAGATAGCCAAAATATGAGTGATGCGTCGAATCGTGACTCACTATGAAAGAATAAATACACACGTCAATGGGATAACTAAAAAGGTGAACAATAAATAAAATTAGCTAGACTATGAGCGATGCACCGGATCATGGCTTATTATGAAAAAATATGAACGTATTTCACCGGGACTAATAAAAAGTGAGAAACTAAATAATTATAGATAACTAAGAGCGATGCATTGGATCGTGACTCATTATGAACAAGTGAATATAAACATGTTAACGGGATTGCCAAAAGTAACAAAAAATAATAAACTAATGTTTGCGTAGAATTCTAGTAAAAATCAAATGAATGAAGTAAAATGAGGACTCGAATCCTAAAGTAGTTTCGAGACACCTATGTAGTCAAAATCGACATCAAAGTTAACATAGTTCGAATGGGGAATAAAGTGGGATCTAACCCATAAATCCAAGATTTTCTCTTCTTTGTTAATAAAAAAGTGTGCAAAAGTGGTGAACCTGTGAAAAAAATGAATAAAAACTCTAATTTGGGGTTTATAGGATAAAATTTCTTTTTTTTGAAGTTTTTTTGTTTATATAAATAAGTTTAAGAATATACAAATAATTAAAAGTGTGATTAGTGGTGAGAACAATAAGAATTAACTAGAAAATATACAAAAAGTAATGAAATATGTGAAATGACATTAAATTGATTAAGTAGAATGAAGAGGGTTTGTACCTTCAAAGTGATTTAGATTATGAGCTTTGGAAGTTGGGTAATCTGATTTTTGAATGGTGGTGAAGTGGTACAGGGGGAATGTGTGCCTATAGGCAGGTTGAAATGGATTTTTCGGTAAAATGACCATAAAATGCAAATGGAAAATTCTATTTGCGCATGGTCGGGACCATTATAAAGAGGAATTAAAGATTCATTAAAGTGCTTAAGATACTCTTGGGTTCGAGAGTTAACCAAAGTCGAATAGAGCTCGGAAAGCATCCGGTTGCTTTATAGTTAAGGTTTTGTGGTAAAAAGGTTACTAAGTGTAAATCTTAAGTCCGATTTGTGAACGATCAAGACCGTTTGAAAGAGGATTCAAAGATCTATGGAAGTGCATTGAGATACTCTTGGGTTCAAGAGTTAACATAAGTCAAACAAAACTCGAAAAGAAATCGGTCATTCTCTAGTTAGGATTGAAGGAGGGGGGTTCATGTAACACCCCGTATTTTTTGTACATTTAATATTTAATTAATTCGGAAATTTTAAATTACTGGTGTGTTGTAATTTTAATTGAATTAATTATGGCAATATATATACTTAAATATTAATCGGGGAGTGAATGGTTAATGTTTAGCGAAATTTATTTACTAAGTGAATAGTAATAATTTAATTACGTCATTTTGAGTATTAATGACGAGGTATACACTTATCCCAGCAGGGAGTCGGTATAGACTAAATTGGGTGTGAGATAAGATTTTTTATAAATTAATTCGGATGTCAATTTTGAGTGCGCGGTTGAGTTCGGATGGGTCGAGATTGTCAGAAAAGAGTACCTGGGGGTAGTAATTGGGTCTCGGGATATTTTTGGTCATAGCCGAGCCTACACGGGGTGAGTTGGGCCACTTTAATTAAGCCCATTAGGTGAAAAAAGGGATTAAGGGTTTTTAACCTAATTGGGAGATTAAGGAATGGCAGCCAACATAATTCTAAGCCTAGGGCTTGAGAGGAAAATTGGGGGAAAGCTTAGCAAAAGCCAATTTGGAGATTTTGGAGCCAAATTGAGGGACTACGCCAACGGATTAGACATTACGAACACTTTCAGGCAAGTGATTAACTGTTTTGATTCTTAATGTATGATAATCAATTCATATTATAGTGATGTGTAAACCAAAATTCGTTTTGGGGATAAATGGGTACAAAATGGGGTTTTTTGTTCATGAAACTATTGAATGAGATTCATAGTAAAAATGGTTATGTTGAACATATCTGAGTATGGATGTTTAATCGGAATAAGAATTCGGAGTATAAACGGGGGAAATTCTGGATTTGGAATTTGGGTTGTAGAACAAGATTTATGAATTTTAATGGAAAACCCATTTCGAAAATTGTGAGATAAGTTGAGAAACTTATATACTAGAGGGTGTATATGATGTATAGGATCCAAGTTCATATGTTTATGTGATGGGATGACTTGATCAGGGGTTGAAATTAAGGTTTACAAACCTTAAATTTTCGTTAATGGTGTAATGCAGTGGGGAAGAAGAGCTGCGCAGGAAGGATCGATCGGGGGCATTCGATCGATCGAGGGTCCCAGGAAATTGGCAGTTCGGCCAGTTTGTTTTTAGTGAGGGTTTAATTTAAGTATTAATTCCCTTTCTTTTATATGGTGATAAATTTATATGGGACATATGTTTCCTTAACAATTATAGGGTGATATAATTGGGTTTAGGAGGGGTGAACGGTATGTCATGAGATAAACGAATTTGGAGAAATAATTTAATTATTGATATTGGGCCGAAGAATGATATCCGGGAGTTGTAGTTGGGTGACACTACATTATTAAAGGAATTTAGGTGAAATATTTAATTATGGACCAAGTGGGTGAGTCCGGGGGTGCTAACAATTATAGGTAAATATAATTGGGGAAAATTATGGAAATAAATGTGTGACACATTGTGGGTGAAAATGTGAGAATGAAATTATGAGATGTAAAATGGACCGAGTGAGCGAGTCCGGAGATATTGGTTAAGTGGCATCAAAGTAGTAAATTTATTATTGAGAGAAAATAATTAATTTAGAGTCGGAACATTGACTCGGGAAATATTGAGGTACGGGCCAAGTGAACGAGTCCGGGTATAATGGTTGGGCGACACCATGTATTAAACTAATTAATGTGTGATTAATTAACGTCGAGTCAGACTGTAGACTCAGGAAAGTATCAAATTTATAGTTGTGATAATTAAATTAATTAGAGTCAGATTGTAGACTCGGGTAGGATTAAATTAGTAAGTGTGATAATTAATTTAATTATAGTCGGATTATAGACTCGGGTAGGATTAAATTAATAAGTGTGATAATTAATTTAATTAGAGTCGGATTATAGACTCGGGTAGGATTAAATTAATAAGTGTGATAATTAATTTAATTAGAGTCGGATTATAGACTCGGGTAGGATTAAATTAATAGGTGTATTAATTAATTTAATTAGAGTCTAATTATACTCGGGTAGGATTAAATTAATAAGCGTGATACTTAATTTAATTAGAGTCGGATTGTAGACTCGGAGAGGTGTTAAAATAAAATGTGCGTTAGTTAATTTAATTAGAGTCGGGTGATAGACTCGGAAATGTATTAAATTAATAAGGGTATTAATTAATTTAATTGGAGTTAGACCATAGACTCAGGGAAAGTATTATATCAACTGAAGTGTGAGTTAGATATTAGAGTCGGACCATAGACTCGGGAAGACGATAAATTATTAAGTGAGAAAATTCATTACGTTGAGTCGGGCCACAGACTCAGGAAATTTTAGGCAGTGTACGGAATTTTGAGTACACGGTAAAGTCGGGGTTTATATTATATATATACGGTGTACTGATAGTATATATATATATATATATATATATATATATATATATATATATATATATATATACGTGTATATATTGTGTGTGATATTAAATATCAATGATTAGATATTTATTAAATTTATATACTCTAATGCTATCAAGGGAGGTTGCGCGATGTGGGTGCATCCCCTAGCTTGAGGAGTAGGGCGAGTATATCCCCAGGTCATAGCGTCCGGTATATATGGGTGAGGGATTTATCTCACTTTCAGGGAAGGAATATGACCGCCTCCACTACGTTTGTATTTTGGAACAAGTTGGTGAGCGATTCCAACTTGGAGAACTAGGTTTGGTGAGCACACCTAGTGAGATAGCATTTTAGAGGTAATCATCTGGTGAGGGTATACTCGGAAGGATGGATACACGTATGATATATGTGTGGATGTTAGTAAAAGTACGTATAATATGGTAGTAAATATTATATGTAGGTGATAATACAGTGTGTAATGTATTTACCTTATATAACTCGGGTTACAGTTATATGTTGTTAATTAATGAGAAATTAATTAAGTTAATCATTTGTAGGTGATAATACAGTGTGTGATGTATTTACTTTATATAACTTGTGACACGGTTATATGCTACTATTTAAGAGGAATTAATTAAGTTAATTGTGAAATAACTTATAATTCAAGAATCATTATACTCGGGTTAGAGTAGTATGGCAAGGGAAGGTTATACCAGAACTAGTTGGACGGGGTAGTACAACTAGGTGGGGTTAAGGTAATCGTTAGGTGTGCACAATAGTGGAGGGGTGAGAATGTCCACAAGGGAGTGCGACACTAACTTAAATATGAAGCGCATTCATGCATTTTAAATTACTGCAGTTAATTCACTTGCTAAATATTTTCAAAACGTTTTGGGTTCTAACCCTTGTTATAAAAATATTTTCAAAACCTTTTAGGTGTCCAGCCACAGGGAGGCCAGGATTGATTTCTATTCCAGGGACACGGAGCTGCGGCATATGTGGATGCTAGCAGGAGTTTGGATTAGACGCATCATTCATTCATTCCTAGAGTAAGAATCACTCATCAGTTCCAGTTTTATTTAGGGCATGTCGCCCAGACTTTCAGTTCATTTTTTCAGATTTGTTTTATTCCGATGTTGAATATTGTATTGGATTATTTCACTTGGGTGACCGATGGTTTATTCGAAAAGTTGTGTAATTAATTATTTCAGTTGAGTTTTGTTCAGTTGTGTGAATGGTTTATATTTTAATTCCGCATGTACTGTTTTGTTTAATTAAAAAGTTAAAATTGGCACCAGTTTTTGGAATACTAGGTGGTTAGTAAGTTTTAAAAAGTTTTCGACAGTGATGCTAAGCATGATCCAACTGGGATTCCTGTTTTAATTTGGTATAAGACTGATCACCCGGTATTTTATTAGGCGGAGTGTCACAGTTCAGGGTTTGAATGGACTTTATTTGGACCTTGTAGAGGTTATGAGGTTATGAGAGTAGGGTGTTTATAAAACCCATTTACGTGAGAGCTTAAAATAAGCGAAGGGCGTCGAAAGATAGACACCCGATAAAGGTTGTGACTTGTAATACCCCGTATTTCTACGTACTTGGAATTTAATTAATTCGATAATTAATTCATTTTATTTTAAATTACATGAGTGACGTAATTTAATTGAGTTAAATAATAATGTGGTTATTAAAAATTAATCGAGAGAGAGATAATGATTAATATAACGCGATAAATTTACTAAGTGGATAGTAAATAAATTATTAAAATTATTACACGTCATAACGAGTGATATTGACGCAATTGGATTTTATCCCAACCGGGAGTCGCGTGTAGACGAATTAAGGTCGAGATAAGAATTTTTAGTAAAGTGACTTGGATGATGATTTTGATGTCAGAGATAGTTCCAAAAGGGTCGAAATAGTCGGGATAGTATACTCGGGGATATTATTTGGGTCCCGGAGCAATTTTAGACTAAATCGGTATCGTATAAGAGTATTTTAGTCATTTGGTAGCCTAGGGTTAATAGAGCTACGAATTTTCAAGGTTTATAGTTGGGAGAGGTTAGGGTTAGGAGATTAGAAATCAAGGAGAGGCCATTAGATAAGAAGGATAAGCCATTATTGAAGTCTAAGAGAGAATTCTTGAAGTATTCAAGCTTGTTCTTGCACCACCGTCATAATTGGAAAGATGACTGGGAGGAAAGAAAAACAAATCCAACACCAAATAACGAAATCAGACCAACTACCTAAAGCAAATGTTTATTTTACATTTCTTTTGAAGTTATAATTGAAACGATCTAAGGGCTCACTAGAAAGGACCAAAGGGTACTCGCTAATGCGTATTCCGTTATTTAAAAATTCTCCAACTCTTTTAAATCTTTTATACAAAATTTATTATAATTTTGAAGTGAGAAAACACTCAGGCACACTAGTAAGTAAAAGGTGGTGATGCTAGATGTAAAGAATAATTCCCTTTAACAATGAGATGAAGAAAAGTAGAGTGTGACACAATATTTGTTCTCGAGGAACCCATCGTGGTGGTAAACCCCGTGTTCCTAGTCCCAGGACAACACATACACCCAGGTCCACTATTACCGATTACAAGTTACAGATTATATTCCTCCAAGTCCACAATGAATTAAAATAAGAAAATACAAACCCGTACACCCAGCCCAGTCTAAAACAACCCAACTTAACTCAAAATCAGTCAACGCAATAACACCCTGGTAATAGTGACTATCACTCAATCACAACACACACAACACCAATACCAATGTTTAGATAAATAATTCACCAATCCAGTGTAAATGAAATTGTTAGGCTAATGCAATACCAGTACACCCAGGCACAAACTAAACAACCCAGGTAGTGAAAGCATGAGTGATTAAGTGCGAAAAGTAGCGCGTGTAAAGACGCTAATCGTTGTTTTCGTTTCGCCAACTCAATACAAAAACCTAAGTTACAACTACACTTGCGAGGCAAGTAGAGCGGTAAGTCGGGTATCGAGAATCCACAGAGACGAGTTGTTAGAATTTATAAGGTTTAATATTCCGAAATAAAAGTGGAAAAGGTGAATTACAAACTAAAAGAAAAGATGCATGAAAGGGAAAGATTAATCTAGGCGAGGGAAATTAAACTAAATTAATAAAGAGAATAAAAACTATAGGTTGCGTCGAATATCCCTCACCCGAGTTAATTAGTATAAAATGGTTACATGGGTCGACGAGTTATTAAGGTTGCGTCTCGTTTCGACAGTTAAGTAAATCAAGGGTTGTCACACCCCTAAATTTGCATAAAAGCCACATACGATTTTGGTGTCAACAAATACCCCGGAAATTACGCGCGAAAGGTCGTAAGCACGGGACATACATGATATGCCCCGTCAAATCTCCTAGGCGTAATAACTAGGACAACGCACCCGAAATAGACCCGTAAACACCATCACCAAAGCAAAGCAACATGTCAACCCGGAATGAGTTCAATCCGACACAACCTAGACTAAATTAGCCACTACACATAATTAATGACATTAATTAAACTAACTAATTAATTAAAGCAACTAATTAACTAATGAAAACAATAAATAACAATAATTAAACAAACTACAAAGTATGGAAACTAGCTAACAAAGAAAGAAAACAACAAAGAAGAGAATGAATAGTAGAGTTCTTACATAAAATGGGTGAAAACCCAAGTGAAAATGGAGGAGAGGGTGAGCTCCCAACAAAACCCCTAAAATGTCTTCTAACCTTATCTAACTAAAACAACATCTCTCAAAGAAAAGCCCCAAACATTCATTTAATACCCCAAAATAAACCCAAAACAAAACCAAGCCAAAAAACCCAAAATAAGTCAATTTTCGTCCATATCTGATGGGACCGGTCGACCTCTAATTTGGGACCGGTCGACCGCACTTTTGGAATTTTCCTTGGCCGTGAGGCAGCCCCCTTTTCCCTCCGAACCAATTTTGAGGCGTTGTACGGAAACGGCCATAACTCCCTCATACGGAATCGAAATGAGGCGTGGTCGGAACCGACGCGAAGCTAATTCAATTCTCTACATGATTTTGTTTTGAAACCCTCCAAATTATGCAGTATGAAATTACCAAAATGCCCTTGAAGTAGAAGAAAATACCGAAACCTTTCGGAAATGGGCATAACTTCCACATACGGAGTCAGAATGACGCACGGTCAGTGGCCACGGAAAGATAATTTGATGATCTACATGTTGGTAACTTCATTCCATAAAAAATAGTGAGTTTGAAAAGACCAAATTGCCCTTGAAGTAGCATTCAACGACGGAACTTCTCCGAAATGCAACCGAACCTCACTTTTAGCGTTCCAATACCTACAAAAGCACAAATAACCCCTGCAAAGCATGTATATATCCAAATCCAAGGTTGTCTGGTTAATGAGCGTAATTATAGGCATTTAGGTCCGTAAAAGTGCTAGAATGCATAAAGATAACAGGCGGAAATATGCAATATTCGATACGAATCAATGAGACATACACACAACTACACACTCAAACCCGAGACCCCGTGTAGATGTGCAAAACAGATTTAATAATAAAGTTTATTTTAATTAAAACAACAAAATAATCCCGTTTATAAAAAAAGACTAAACACAAACCCGGTTAAGTCTATTTTAATTAACGCGAAAAATTATCAATCAGTGACTAAGTGAAAGGTAAGAGAATATTGAATTAATCGATACAAAAAAGGAATACTTAAATATTAAGTCACAAGACACAAACAAGGTCTTCCTTAATATTTAATTCTCAATCAAAGATTAATCCCAAAACAAATTTAGTTGGCGCAACTGACCACATATAAATAGGAAATAAAGTTTCAACAATTGTGTCGCGCAACTAAAATAAAAATTAGCTTAACACCAAATAAAATATGGATCAAATTTAAATCGATTTTATGTTAAAAATATTAAGTCCAAGTAAAATGAGAAAAGATAAATATGTGTAGCACTTAGCTCATACAAATTAGGACTTAATTAAAATCAACCCAAGAAAGATACTAATAAATTAGTTAAGTCCAAATTTTAAATTTGTGTAACATTAAAAATAATTCAAATATTTAAATTTCAAATTATAGTTCAAACCAATACCAATACTAGGTTTGGATAAAAAAACTCATACACACACAAACACCACCTAAGTATAAAAGAATACAACAAAAAGTATTCAACTTAGGCAATAAAAAGTGTAGGAGTCAATTGATACAATCCAAGTCAAATTGAGTACGAGATAAAAAATGTAGCACCCGACTCAATAAAATGGTATGGGTTTCACTAAGACAAAAATCAAATAAATGAAGATTATTATGATTAAAGTCTAAATACTAATTAAACTCAACTAAATAAAGTGAACACACAAAAGTTCAACTTAGAGGGTATAACTAGTTAGAGGCACAAACTAAATATCTATATTCCCAAATAAATTAAATCAAATTTTAAATAAATAAATAAAAGCGTGTGACACAAAAAAACTTAAGTTATTAAGTTTCAAAAGTTCAAGTCCAATATAAAAAGTGTGCACACACAAAATGAGTTGGGTGAAAAAAAATCCAACAACAAACACCCAACAAAAAGATCCAAGATCTAAACAAACTTACTAAAAGTTAGTCCAAACAAATTTTAGTCCAAAAAAATTTATCCAAAAAAAATATGTCCAAATAAAGTCACAACCCAAATTTCAGTCCAAAATAATTTTTAGTCAAAATGACAATACCTCAACACAAGCAGATAATAAATTGGTACACAATGTTCAAAAAAAAAATGACAACACTAAAAAGTGTCAAAAGCTTAAACAGATCTAAACAAGCCAACACAGTAACAAAAGAAAATATTCAACTCTAATGGGTCTAAACACCACAATAACTCAGCAAAAGATAAAGTGAGACACAACTTTTGGAGTTGTTCTTATCACACAATAACATATTATTAAATAATATTTGGACAAAAAAAATGACCATCTTTGGCATGAAACAAAACCTCACAAAAAGATCTAAAGATTCTAAACACAAAAAAAATAAGTACAATATAAATACTACTAATATAATATGCTGTAAAGTCAGGTTATATATAGATATATAAATATGTATATGTATATTATGGTATGTAACTATATATATATATATATATATATATATATATATAGGGAACCCTTATTCCCACTCCAAAAAATATTTTCCCCACTCCACCTTTAACTCTAAACATAAAAATGACTAAAATGTCATTCTATACATATAACTTAGGTTGAACAATTTATTAATACATTTATTTATAAAAAAAATTATTTTGAACAAATATAATATTTTATAAAAAAATCTATTATTTATTTTAAATACATAATATTCTGAAAATAAAAAAAGCATAATATTTTGAATATAAACAAATCTAATATTCTGAAAAATAATTTTAAATATTCTGGAAATAAAATTATTAATATTTTTTATAGAAGTGGAAGTTAATCAAAAAACTCCGATATTATTTATTTAAAAAATGAACATTCTTTTTCATACAAAAATACTGGACAACATTGTTTTTAAAAGAAAAAATGGTCAGAATTTTTATTATAAACTTTATTTTTTAAAAACTCTATTTTTTATAATTTCTTATAAAACAGAATTTTTTAATAAAACTGTATTTTTTTTGTAAAAAATTAAAAAGTGACTTTGACACATTACTACTTTTGTATTTTATACTTTAACACGACATGAGATAAATAACAGGTTTTATAATTTTCACACCACATTAAATACAACATACCACAAATAACACGAGTAAACTAATAAATTTAATATTGTGTCATTGACACCAAATCATTCCTGATATATTATATTCAATTTGGTGTGAAAATTATAAATCACACTATTTGTGTTGTGTGTCGTACATTAAATTACAAAATGCAAAAGATATTAATTTATTAAAATCACAACTTAGTTTTTACAAAATGCAAAAAATACAGTGTATTTATTTTGGTAAAAAACTAAGTTGTGATTTTGATAAATTAATATTTTTTGCATTTTTTAAAATACAGTGTATTTATTTATTTTGGTAAAAATACAGTGTATTTATTTTGGTAAAAATACAGTGTATTTATTTATTTTGGCCACCGAAAATAGCTCCGCAGAAGCTAATACCGCCGAAAAAAACCCACCATCGCAAACAGGGTCGCCGAAAAAGTCAAGAACCACCAAACCGGAAAGCCCAAACCGAGTTCAAACCGAAAATAGTTGTCCTCGGAAAAACAGAAACTCGGGACCAAAATAAGGTCACCAGAAAATAAAAATGGCGCCGAAACCTCAAACCGGAACCACCACTGGAGAAAGCCACAGAAAAACAGCTCACCGACAAACCCAAAGCGCCGGAGATCCAAACCCCCCCCAAAAAAATGTCGAAAACCACACCAAAAAACAACTCTGGACCAACACAGAAATCGCCTACACAATACCGGATAAAATAAACCTCCAAACTCAAATCTCAAAACTCAAATCAAAGCTCCCAAAAATGGTAGAAGAAGATTTGAAAAAAAGAGAGAGAAAATGAGGAAGGAAAAAATGTCGGCTCTCTTGAGAGAGAAAAAAGATGATAATGAAATGTAAAACAAAACCCTAAAACAAATCTCAAGACCCAAAACAGCCTATAGGCCCAAACCAATAAGGGGCAAAATCGTTAATTGCCACAAAAACACGGTTCTTTTTATTTTAACAAAATAGTACCAACTTTATTCTGTGTTAAATGTTTGATTAATTAAACAAAAGATATGTTTAATTAACATGATTATTTAACACTTAAATCAAATACTCAAACATCATAAAATAAATAAAAAATTAGTTTTATGAGGTCCAAAAAAATAATACTCATAAAAAAATACGAAAGAAATTGTATTTTGACAAAAAACAAATTGTACACTCCACAAAAATTATTTTTACCAAAAAAATAATTTATATATTAAATCAATATATGAAAATATGATTTAAGGTATAAAAAATAGATTTTAATAAAAAATAAATGCAAGAGCAAAATAAAAAAATGATTGTCTCAAAATTGAGCCAACACACGAAGAATGAGATTTTCAATCTCCCCCTTTGGCCAATTTTGAGACAAACAAAATCGAGACTCAAAACTTAAAAAAAATGACACAAATTACATAACTCAACTATACACATGAGTCCTAAAAAAATAAAAGAGTACACAACTCAACTAACAACAAGGATTCCTAAAAGACTCAAAAAATTATAAAATACAATACTAAAGAGTCTCAAATTCTCCCCCTGTTTGTCTCAAAGGGACAAAGGGTAGGGAAGAATCCTATAAAACAGAAGTTAGTACAACATAATATATACATAAAATGTACTAACAAACAAAACTAAAACAAACCAGTTTGAAATTTTGGTACTACCTAAGTCATCTTTCTTAATCCACTTAGATTTTACAATAGGAGTAACGTTCTTAAACGGGGCAAAATTAACAATAGATTGGGATCAATTCTTAACAAATTTAGACTTTATATGGATCTTGGGCATATGCTTAACACCATTTTGTTTTCTAATTACATGCATATGACAAAATTTTCCTAAACGACCCGTTTTAAAACAAAAATTGCACCGATATACATGCCTATCATTAGATTTAGCATTATCATTGAAGCTCACATGTTTAACATATTCATATTTTCTAGTTAAATTCAAACGCTCAAAACAGAAATGTTCTAAATGTCGAGATTTGTAACAAAAGTTACAATTGAAAATCTTTTTCTCAACACATTTAGCATTACAACACTTAGTGGGTAGTTTTTCAGAATCAAAATTCAACTTTTTATGAACAAACTGCTCTAAACGACCAATTTTAAAATAGAAATTCCATTTAAACACAAGTTTTTCAGCATGTTTATTTCTATCAAATTGCCTATTTTTGCCTAAAACAGCTTGATTCTGACAGAATTTCTTAAAACATAATTTCTCTATATGTCCAGTTTTAGTACAAAAATCGCATTTAAGCACCATTTTGACAGTTTTAACATTTTTCACATTTTTAGCTATTCTAAAATTGCCTATATTTGCATTATTCTGCCCAAGTTTCTTATAGCATAATTTTTCTAAATGTCCATTTTTAGAGAAAAAAATTACATTTAAGAGAAGGCTTAGCAGTTTTAAAATTCCTAACATTTTAAATTTTCCTAAATTTGCCTAAATTTGCTTAAATCAGATTTATCTTGTCCTAATTTCTTAAAATAATTTTTTTCTAAATGTCCAGATTTATGCAAAAACTGCATACAAATACCGACTTAACAAATGCGGTATCACAATCCTCAAAATCAGCACGTTTGTAACCTAGTTTAATTTCAGTCGAATTAGGACATTGTTGACTACAACTAACAAAATTAATTTCATCAAAAGTTTTACCTTTAAAACCAAGTGCTCTTAAAGGAACAAATTCTTCAACATACTTATTTTGGGATTCGACAATTAATCGAGAATTACAAAAATCATCAACCTTCTTAGATGCAATCTTAAGTTCTCTTTGGCATTCATCATACTTATCTAAAAGAGCCTTAAGCTCAACTTGAGATTCATCAAATTTACACAAAAATTCCTTGTTTTTAGTTTCAAAAGAATGATTAAGTTCGGTTAACATGATAATCATTTTCTTTAAAAACGAAACATCATTTTCAAGTTCATCTATACGAAATTCAGATTCTTCGCACATTAACTTGATTTGATTACTTAAAACGATATTTTTAGCCATCAATCTATAATTAATTTGGCCTAAATCAGTGCAGTCCTCAATTGTGTTATCAATATATTTAGTACTCACACAATCATCTAAATTCATACTCATGCACCCTTCTAACATAACATAAGTGTCTACATTTTCAGATTCATCAACATCATCAAAAATATTATCAAAATTAGATATAGAAGCTGTGAATGTAGGGTGAAAAGGAGCATGGGTGGTATGAGATAAAATCACTTTGTCTAAATCAGAATTATCTACACATAAATCAGAATTATCAAAACTAGTAGATAAGCAATCATTAATGTCATTGGATAAAATAGGCGCACTATCAAAAGCAACAACATATTTAGTGCCACAAATAGGAGTAGAAGGCAATAAATGATCAAAATTATCCTCATCACTATCATTATCAGAAATATTATCCCAAATATTTATACAAATAGGGAAAAAAGGTTTTGAAATGTTATATTGTGAATAAAGCTTTTCTTCATTAGAACATTCATAAAGTGATTTTTTAAAAGAAAAAAATAGCATCACCAATTTGTTTTCCCATAATAAAAACTAGATTTTAAAAATATAAAAAAATAGATTTTAAAAGGAGTTCAGGATCTTCGCGGAATCAAAACTTTTATAAAGTGAATCCCGAAGCTCTGACACCACTTTAAATAACCTAAGGGCTCACTATAAAGGATCAAAGGGTACTTGCTAATGCGTATTACATTATTTAAAAATTCTCCAACTCTTTTAAATATTTTATACAAAATCTATTATAAATTTTAAGTGAGAAAACACTCACGCACACTAGTAAGTAAAAGGTGGTGATGCTAGATGTAAAGATTAATTCCCTTTAAGAACGAGATGAGAAAAATTAGAGTGTGACACAATATTTGTTCTCGAGGAACCCACCGTGGTGGTAAACCCCGTGTCCCTAGTTTCAAGACAACATACACACCCAAGTCCACTATTACCGATTACAAGTTACAGATTACAGTCCTCCAAGTCCACAATGAATTAAACTAAGAAAATACAAACCCGTACACCCAGCGTAGTCTAAAACGATCCAAATTGACTGAAAATCAGTCAACCCAATAACACCCCGGTAATAGTGACTATCACTCACTCACAACACACGCAACACCAATACCAATGTTTAGATAAAGAATTCAACAATCCAGTGTAAATGAAATAGTTAGGCCAATACAATACCAGTACACCCAGGCACAAACTAAACAACCCAATAATATCAAATTTAACTAAACAAAACCAGGTAGTGAAAGCATGAGACATACACACAACTACACACTCAAACCCGAGACCCCGTGTAGATGTGCAAAATGAATTTAATAATAAAGTTTGTTTTAATCAAAACAACAAAATAATCTTGTTTATAAAAAGATACTAAACACAAACCTGATTAAGTCTATTTTAATTAACATGAAAAATTACCAATTAGTGACTAAGTGAAAGGTAAGAGAATATTGAATTAATCGATACTAAAAAGGAATGCTTAAATATTAAGTCACAAGACACAAACAAGGTCTTCCTTAATATTTAATTATTAAGCAAAGATTAATCCCAAAACAAATTTAGTTGGCGCAACTGACCACAAATAAAATAGGAAATAAAGTTCCAACAATTGTGTCGCGCAACTAAAATAAAAATTAACTTAACACCAAATAAAATATGAATCAAATTTAAACCGGTGTTATGTTAAAAGTATTAAGTCCAAGTAAAATGAGCAAAAGATAAATATGTGTATCACTTAGCTCATACAAATTAGGACTTAATTAAAATCAATACAAGAAAGATACTAATAAATTAATTAAGTCCAAACTTTAAATTTGTGTAACACAAAAAATAATCCAAAGATTTAAATTCCAAATTATAGTTCAAACCAATACCAATACTAGGTTTGGATCAAAAACTCATACACACACAAACACCACCTAAGTATAAAAGAATACAACAAAAAGTATTCAACTTAGGCAATCAAAAGTGTAGGAGTCAATTGATACAATCCAAGTAAAATTGAGTACGAGATAAAGAGTGTAGCACTCGACTCAATAAAATGGTATGAGTTTCACTAAAAGAAAATTTAAATAAATAAAGATTATTGTGATTAAAGTCTAAACACTGATTAAAGTCAACTAAATAAAGTGAAGACACAATAGTCAACTTAGAGGGTATAACTAGTTAGAGGCACAAACCAAATATCTTTATTCCCAAATAAATTAAATCAGATTTTATATAAATAAATAAAAGTATGTGACACGAAAAAACTTAAGTTATTAGGTTTCAAAAGTTCAAGTCCAATATAAAAAGTGTGCACACACAAAATGAGTTGGGTGAAAAAAATCCAACAACAAACACCCAACACCCAACAAAAAGATCCAATATCTAAACAGGCATACTAAAAGTCAGTCCAAACAAATTTTAGTCCAAAAAAAATTTGTGCAAATAAAGTCACAGTCCAAATTTCAGTCCAAATGACAATACCTCAACACAAGCAGATAAAAAAATGGTACACAATGTTCGAAAAAAAAAATGACAACACTAAAAAGTGTCAAAAGCTTAAACAGGCTTAAACAAGCCAATACAATAGCAAAAAAAATGTTCAACTCTAATGGGTCTAAACACCACAACAACTTAGCAAATGACAAAGTGAGACACAACTTTTGGAGTTGTTCTTATCACACAATAAAAAAATTATTAAACCATATTTGGACAAAAAAAACTTTTTGAACAATAAAAAAAATGATTAGTTTTGGCATGAGACAAAACCTCACAAAAAGATCTAAAGATTCTAAACACCTAGTTCTAAAAAAAAATATATATAAGAACAATATAAATATTACTAATATAATATGCTGTAAAGTCAGGTTATATATTGATATTTAAATAAGTATATGTGTATATGTATATAAGTATGTATATTATATATATATATATATATATATATATATATATATATATATATATATATATATATATATATATATATATAGAGAGAGAGAGAGAGAGAGGATATAAAAAATCGTTACCTCAAAACATGGTCATCAGAAATAGCTCCGCAGAAGCTAATATCACTGGAGAAAAAACTCCCACCGCAAATAGGGTCACCTAAAAAGTCACCGGAAAGCCCAAACCCAGTTCAAACCAAAAACAGTTGTCCTCGGAAAAACAGCAACTCGGGACCAAAATAAGGTCGTCTGAAAATAAAAATAATGCCGAAACCTCAAACCGGAACCACCACTGGAGAAAGCCACCGAAAACTAGCTCACAGACAAACCCAAAGCGTCGGAGATGCAAACTAAAAAAAAAAATGCCATAAACCACACCGAAAAATAACTTCGAACCAACACAGAAACTGCCTACGCAACACCGGATAAAATAAACCTCCAAACTCGGATCTCAAAACTCAAATCAAAGCTCCCAAAAATGGTAGAAAAAGATTTGGAAAAAAAAAAGAGAAAACGAGGAAGGGAAAAATGTCGTTTCTCTTGAGAGTGAAAAGAGATGATAATGAAATGTAAAACAAAACCCTAAAACAAATCTCAAGATCTAAAACAGTTTGTAAGGCCCAAACCAATAAAGGGCAAAATCGTTAATTGCCACAAAAAATGCCTTTTTTATTTTAACAAAATACTACCAACTTTATTTTGTGTTAAATGTTTGATTAATTAAACAAAAGATATGTTTAATTAACATGATTATTTAACACTTAAACCAAATACTCAAACCTCATAAAATAAATCAAAAATTAGTTTTATAAGGTCCAAAAAAATAATACTCATAAAAAAATACAAAAGAAATTGTATTTTGACAAAAATAAACTGTACACTCTACAAAAATTATTTTTATCAAAAAATAATTTATATACTAAATCAATATATGAAAATATTATTTAAGGTGTAAAAAATATATTTTAATAAAAAATAAATGCAGGAGCAAAATAAAAAAATGATTGTCTCAAAATTGAGCCAGTACACGAAGAATGAGATTTTCAATAATACCCATGTGGTTAGGGTTTCAATAATATATGGATTAAATTGATGTTCTTGGAAGAAAATAATAATTAGAATTCATGATTTGGGTAGGATTTGCATGTAGTATGAATTAACATTTGTAATGGATAAAAAATAAGAGGGTATGTGATAATCACCACGAATGTTTTCTGGGTTTTATGTGAGCAAGCATGAAGAACATAAAAAATCTAGGTTTTTGATGAATAAATGGTTTGTTCTGTTCTTGCATGGAAATCTTAGTGTTTTAATGTTATAATCACGTTGAAAATCATCCTAATACATGTATATAACGTTTGGGACAATTGGGTGTGAGATGGTGAAGGATCATGAGAGTTGGGTAAAAGAAAAATGGCGAAAAATGCATAAATCAAATGAAGAAGATGACCTGCTACAAAACGAATCGATTCGGCCCAAGGGCGAATCGATTCGGTAAGGAGAATCGATTTGGCCCTAGGGCGAATCAATTCGGTTTGCCCATATTGGCCTATTCTTCTTTTTTAAGCCTAGAACTCCTATAATTTTATCGGGAAAACTTTTGGGACTTTATTAAAATATAATGAGGGACTTATTATATTACAGTAGACCTATGATGGGATTATGACTTAGTATTAATGAGATAATTAAGGAGAGGATTCAACATACTTAAATTATGACGTAATTAATTCGAGAAGAAAGAGAGAGAGAATGAGTTACGGGGATTTCGAATGAGTTTATTTTATAGACCAGTAGGTTGTGAATGAGTGAACTACTAAAGTGATCTAAGGGGTAACTAGAACCCTTAGAGTAGAGAATAATACTCGGATTAATACGATAGTGAGTAAAATCGTAAAATAATAAGTACGATGAGTATTAGAGTGATATACCCTACGTACAAATGATAATGTTTGGGTTGTGTATATAAGTATATAAGTATATAACTATATAACTATATAACTATATAACTATATATATATATATATATATATATATATATATATATATATATCGGTTGTGTGAATACCTATTATATGACTGGTGTTAAATGTGAATATACCTATGCTGCATGCTATCATGGAGGTTTCCGCGCAGTGGACAATCCCACCTCGACGATTCCATAGAGGTCTAAATTTGTGCTCTAGAACATATAACTTAGGGCGGCTCACTATGTGTCGTGTATTAGTGAGACTAGCAGGTCATTTGGGTACTTAGGTATGTGTGTAGCCCAAAGGCTTAGAACTATGTTTGCCTCCATTGCTTGTTATTTGATTTTGAGTTCGAGGAGACATGACGAACCTGTAGTCCTTTATGTAGTATGTGTGATATATGGACTTGATAGCCGAGTATGCCCGTATTAATAGTGGTTATCATAAGTGACGCCGTAATTGTATATATTAGTGTGTAAACTATATACCTGTATTAATATTCTATTTATGTGTGTCCGTAGATATCTAGATAGTGTATATCTCAAAGTAAATTAAGCACAAAATCTTAAGTAAATGATTTAAAGATAACATATGTGAAATGTTACTTAAGACTCTAATAACCTACAAGAAATGTTAATTATCGATTAGCGTACTGAATGGGCATTATTGGGACTTAAACGAGTCGATAGTTCAGGTAAATACTTATGTCTAGTTGGCTTGGGTAGTATACCTAGGTGGGACAAATATAAAATATTAGGCGTTCACAATAGTTGAGAGGTGAGAAAACTCAAAGAGAGTGTACGTGAACCTAACATGTGTATTTAATAACTGATTTTGAAACTGTGATAAATACTTGTTAAATGTTTTTCAAATGTTTTTGGTTCTAACCCTTGCTATAAATATTTTCAAAACCTTTTAGGTGTCCATCCACAGGGACGCCATACTTGATTATCTATCCCAAAGATGCGTAGTTGCAACATATGTGGATGCATGCAAGATTTGGATTAGACGCTTCAGCTTTTCATTCCTAGATTATGATTTCCTTATCTCAATATTTCATTTATGGGCCTGTTTCCCCTTTACACTTTATTCAGTCATTCAGTTCAGACTTGTATTGGGATTTATTTATTATTATTTACTTGGATTTGGTATTTGTAGCCGATGGTTTATTCGGCAAGATTTAGACTCTATTATTGTGTGAATGGTTTAATTTAATTTTCACATATTATTATCCGTTAAATGAAAAGATAAAATTTTGACACCGGCTTAATTAACTAATAGGTGATTAGTAGTTAATGGTTTTCGACAATGATGCTAAGAATGAACTAAATGGAAATAATATTTAATTTAATAAATGACTGATTACCCGATATTTAATTGGGATGGGTGTTACAGATGGTATCAAAGCATCAGATTCTCGTGTTCATAGGATCTGTATGGCTTACGGCGATTTCTGCGTAGCGTTCTTTTGATATAGAGCCGTATTGTTTGGACTATTGATTTTATCTTTACGTGTTTGAGATATCGTGCTTTTGCTATTAAATTTTGTATTGACTGCGAACTCATATAATTTGATATGTTTTAAGAGGCCACCTAGGAGAGAGAGAGGCGCGAGAGCTACGACTAGAGATGTGGTTAAAGAGGCTCAGCAGGAGCAGGAGGTACCTCAGTCATAACCACCACCAGGGATGGTGATGACTGCACAGGTCGACGAGATAGTGTCCTAGGCGGTCAATGAAACTATGACAGCCATGGTCATTCATTTCCCATAGGCCCAGCCACAGCCGCTAGTGGCACCCGTGATTTAGGCCCAACCGAGGTCGTTGTCTTGGTAGAAAGTTAGGGAGGCTTTTCAAAAAGGCCGCCCACTGGAGTTTTTAGGGAGCTCAGATGTGATAAAAGCATGTGAGTGGAAGAAGGACCTATAGTGTGACCTACGTATGATTAAGTGCAGCGATACTAAAAAACAGATGCTTTCCATATTCAGACTTGTGGGAGCTGCACCGTATTGGTGGGAATATATCACCACCTCAGAGGAGAGGGATATGATGCCGATAATAGAGTTCTGGGAGCGGTTTGACCGCAAGTATTTTCCGTTGCTGTTCAGACGGAGAAGAGGAGGAAATTTAATGATGTTACACAGGGGGATCGATTAGTGGCTGATTATGAGGAAGAGTTCAATCGTTTGGATAACTTTGTGCCAAATGAGGTGAACACCAAAGAAAAGAAGAAGAAGATGTTTATGGATGGGCAAGACTGGATGATCAGGCAATACTTACTTGGCAAACCAGTATTACATACTTATACAAGGGTTGTAACGCTGCACTTTTGCATTGCCAAGACCAACACTTCCACCCGAAGGGAAGCAAGAGAGCAGGGGAGATGAGCTAGTCAGATAGGATGGGAGGGAGTAGTTCCAGTGAAACACCTCAGTAACAGGTGGTGAGACAATAGGGATAGGATTCTATCAAGGGGATCAGGCTAAGAGGTTTAGGTCAGGTGGCTATCGATCGAAGGGTCAGGGTTCCTGACAGGGATATTAGGGTCCTAATGAGAAACAACAGGTTCCCCTGGGCCAAGGTAATAATAGAGGTGGCCATTAGGTCTAGGGTTACTAGGGACAGTGTCAGGGCCAACCTCAACAGGGCCAACAAGGTCATAAAAGAAGAGATTGCCCACAATAGGGTAGGGCATAGAAGTAGGGGCAGCAGTCTCCGTTACCTCCTGCAATACCAGCCCCACAATAGCAATAGGGACAGATGCATTACAAACGTGTGTATAATGTTCAGGACGTGCCAACGCCACCAGCACCTCAGGCGCCGCCAGCAGTCGAGAGTACATTTCCTATTCATGGACATGAGGGTAGGATTATTTTTATATGAGGGCATCGTATTCTTTTATTACCACTATATTTGTCTGAGCAACAGGTATTTTAGAGACAACCGACACTCACCTTATGTGTGTAGATTTACCATTGGGTAGTGGGTCGCTTATACACTCGATATGTAGAGGAGTAGACATCATTATTGGGAGACTGATCTTAGCAACATACCTTCTGGTGCTAGATATGTAGGGGTATGATGTCATTTTGGGCATGGATTGGTTGGCGGGTTACAAGGAAATGGTAGACTGTTATGAGAGGACCATAGTGTTCTCCATTCCAGGGAAGGAGATGCTCTTAGTGGCGATGACTCTTCCTGAGGGAGGGTCGTGCACTCACCTTTACTATATTGAGGAGGAGACCTTACAGTAAGTGGTCATTTTGTTAGACTCGATTCCAGTTATGAGGGATTTTGAAGATGCATTTCAATAAATACCAAGGTTACCACCCAGCCAGGAGATCGAGTTTGTTATCGACTTAGTATTGGGTATGAGATCGATAGCCCAAGAACCATATCACATGGCCCCTTCAGAGATGCGAGAGTTGAGGGAGCAGATTCAGCAGCTCTTAGGGCAGGATTTTATTCAGCGGAGCACATCGCCGTGGGGTGCGCTAGTGATATTCATAAAGAAGAAGGATAATTCGTTTCACTTCTGTGTAGACTAAATGGAGTTGAACAAGGTCACGACACGAAATAAGTATTCGTTGACGGGGATCGATGACCTATTTGACTAGTCAAGAGGAGTTGCGTACTTGTCCAAAGATTGATTTGAGGTCGCGATATCATCAGTTATGCATTCGAGAGGAGGACGTTCGTAAGATCAATTTTTTGTCGCGGTACGGGTCATACGAGTTCAAGGGGATGCCGTTTGGGCTCACCAGTGCGCCAGAAGTGTTCATGGATCTTATGAACAGGATATTCATGGAATTTTTGGACCAGTTCGTGATTGTATTCTTGTTATTTGACTATGTTCGCCTCTATTGCTTGTTATTTGATTTTGGGTTTGAGAAGACATGCCAAACTAATAGTCCTTTATGTAGTATGTGTGATACATAGACTTGATAGCATAGTATGCCCATATTACAAGTGGTTATCGTAAGTGATGTCATAATTGTATATATTATTGTGTAAAATATATACCTATATGAATATTCTACTTACATGTGATAGTAGATAGCTAGATAGTGTATATCTGAAAGTAAATTAAGTAGAGAAACTTAATTAAATGATTTAAAGATAACATATGTGAAATTTACTTAAGATTCTAATAACTTACGAGAAATGTTGATTATCGATTAGCGTACTGTATGGGCGGTACAGGGACTTAAACGAGTCGATAGTTCATATATATACTTATGTCTTGTTGGCTTGGGTAGTATAGCTAGGTGGGCTAAGTAGAAAACGTTAGGCGTGCGCAATAGTTGAAAGGTGAGGAAACTCAACAGAGTGTACGTGAACCTAACATGTGTATCTAATCTCTGATTTTTAAGCTGTGATAAATACTTACTAAATGTTTTTCAAATATTTTTGGTTCTAACCTTTACTATACATATTTTCAAAACTTTTTAGGTGTCCAGCCATAGGGCCAGACGTGATTATCTATCCAAGGGATGCGTAGCTGTAACATATGTGGATGCATGCAGGATTTGGATTAGAGGCTTCAACTTTTCATTCCTAGATTAGGATTTTCGTATCTGAGTATTTCTTTTATGGGCGTGTTGTCCCTTTGCACTTTATTCAGTCATTCAGTTCAGACTTGTATTGGATTTTATTTATTATCTATTGGATTTATTACTTGGATTTAGGATTTCTAGTTGATGGTTTATTTGGAAAGATATTTATTCATTTATATCTTATGATGGTTTAGACTCTATTATTGTGTGAATGGTTTAATTTAATTTTCGCATATTATTATCCGTTAAATGAAAAGATAAAATTTTGACACCGAATTAATTAACTTATAGGTGATTAATAATGAATGATTTTTGACATTGATGCTAAGAATGAACCAAATGGAAATCTAGTTTAATTTAATATTGCACTGATCACCCTATATTTAATTGGGCAGGGTGTTACATGAGTGTTGGGTTCCTACAATTGGGAACTCTTGTGGGATAGGTTTTTAATTATTCTCGGGAGAAAGGTATGATTTTAAGGACCCGAGGAGTGTATGCGACAAATTCAGAGGGGTCGGGTCCTAATTCTGAGGGCAAGGCCAATTTTGAGGACCTAAAGAGTGTGCATGACCAATACATGGATCTCTACCTATTTGTAAGGACTTAGGTCAATTCGAGGGCCTAAAGAGTGAGATAATCAAGTATGAGGACCTAAAGAGTGAGAAGGTCAATTATGATGATCTTAGGATGAAGATGTCAATTTGTAGGACCTAAAGGATAAAACGGTTAATTCTGAAGACCCAAAGAGTAAAAAGGTCAATTCTGGTGACATAAAGGATGAAAATGTCATTCTATAGACCTAAAGGATGAAAAAGTCAATTTTGAGGACCTAAATGATAAAAAGGTCAATTATGTGGACCTAAAGGATGAGAAATAGTTTTAGAAAGGATTGCAGTGATATGATTTTTTTTTTTTGCAAATTTTAGATTTTTTGGAGAGTCTTTGCCATTTTTTATGATTTTTTAATTTTGATAATTTTCATGAAAATTGTGTAATGTTCGCAAATCTTAGATTTTATGGTTTTTGGAATTTTTATATTTTTTGGGGAATCCTTTAATAAATTTTAAGATTTTTGTCAAGTTTTTAAATGGATGTGGAAATTTGAAATTGGATTGTGATTTTTATGAAATTGGGGATTTTATGTTTTGGGGAGAATTTTTAGGGATTTATTTGCGCATTTTTATCAATTTTATAGAATTTTTATAATAAAATTTGAAGTAGGTGCCGATTGATCGGGGCCGACAGATGCCAACCGGGAGTGGCACAAAAGTTCAAGCTTGTAATACCCCGTATTTTTATGTCTTTTAAATTTAGGGATTTATTAAATTTAATTGAGATAGATTAATTTAATATTAATTCGAAAATTTGTTTTAAATATTTACTAGCGTGACGAGAGTTAGTAATTATTGGAAAATTGTTGATTTGTTAAATATTACTTATTGAGTAGAGTAATATGTAGAATTGAATTTATTAAAATTTGTTACGAGTGTATAATTGGACAATTATGGAAATCAAGTCGGGACGCGCCTGTGTCGCGTCAGGACTAAATTATTATTATATAAAGTGAATTAAATTTTAAGTCACTCGTATGGTCATTTTAAGTGCCCCAATGTGTCCGGAAGGGTCGAGATAGTAAAAAAAGTGTACTCGGGGGTTTAGTTTGGGTCTTGGGGGTTTTTTAAGCCCAATTGACATCCCGAGAGGGTATTTTAGACATTTTATATTTTTGAGGAATTAAACCCACGAATTTCCTAAGGATAAATCAACCTTTAGGAGTTGCCTTCTAGGGTTAACAAAAACAAAATCAAAGAACGGCCATTAGAGAAGGGGTTGGAGAGCTTTCCAAGCAACTCAAGGCCAAGGACTCGACCGTTTACACCGCCATCACCACCAAAGCGTAGATCGCGTGACAAGGAACGCAACCATACCACTTTCGTCCACAATTCAGAAACCCAAATTCCAGGAAAGTATTTATCTTGCTTTATTTTTAGTTAATGTTTCAATCATGTTAGTCTAGGATTGTTTAGAACATGTTTCATGAAAGAAATTATATTTTTGGAGATTTCAAATCATATGTTGTAGAGGAAGTAGACGTATTCTGGACATCTAAATCACATGTAGAGGATAAGCCACTAATTTGTATGGGTTTAGAAGCAAGAAATTTGGGAAATAATTGAAAGAATGGAAACTAAAGGAAAATTAGGGTTCTTGTAGTTTATATGAATTTTACCCCATTAAATCATGATACTTGATGAATTCAGACATATTTTACCTAGAAAATCTTGTTGTTAGGTATATGGTACTTGTAGTATTATTAATTGGGAGTTTGGGAATCGTTAATGGAGATTTGGTTGAAGTTGTAGAGGTAAACCCGCAACTGGAAAATAACAGGTTTTGTCATAATTTCTTGATCGATCGATCGATCGATCAAGAACATCGATCGATCGACCCCCTTACATCTTATATTTGTGTATAATCATATCCGCCTCGGGACAGTCTTATCTCGATTGGGCCTTTATGGGGGATATTGACTCGTACCCTAGAACATAGGATTCCTTGGTACAGGCTATCTGATTGATAGTCAGACAGTACTAAGAGACGTGAGGGTATGTGCTGACCTCTTAGTGACTTGAAACTATGCTTCCCCTCCAATTGTATGTGTTTTATGTTAATACAGTTCGAGAGTAATTCCGAATTAGTATTTCCCTTAGTACGAGTGATATGGGGACTTGATAGCAGAGTATGCCAGCACCATATATTTTATGTGGGGTGCAGATAGTATATATATATATATATATACACTTAAGTATAGGAACTTTCTACTGTGCATAAAAGTAGTTAAGTAATGAGTAAATACTCCAACTTTATTATAAGTGTTTGGGAATTTTGTGACATCACTGGGTTACTTTTAAAAAACATAAGATATATGAGAGAGCTTAATATTCAGAAATTAATGATCTTAGCCACGGTATTTATCGAAATGAAATCTTACGGGAAAGTTAAGCTAGAATAAACTTCAGAGATTACTAGTATGGTAGGCGTGCACACTAGAGGAGAGGTGATAATTTCTCAAGAGAGTGTCGCTTACTAATATGGTTATTACATTAGCCGATAAGCTTTTTAAATACTTGCTAAACTAATTTTAAACTTTTTTACACTCGGGCTCTGACCCGTTTCCTGTTATTTCTCTTCTCTTGTATATATATATATGTATATATTACAGGTGCCCAGCCACAGGGGCGTCATGCTTAGATTCCTTGGAACGGACGTGCTGCAGCTTAGGTGGGAGTTGCAAGCCATTGCTTAGACGACCTCGTTGATTGAATCCACTCTTATTATAGTTTTGATTAGTTAGGGCACGTGTCTCCCGTTTCCTTATTCAGTTGGATTGTCAGATATTTTTATTCATTTATTTTTCAGTATTTGGAACTCTTTGGGATGTAACTCGTGTCAGGATGATTTCATTTGTAGTTTTCAGACTTGGTATTGGTTTATTTGAATGGTTAAATTCTTGTGTGTTCCTTGCCATCTTTATTATTTATACGATTCGTAAACTGTTAATTATTGAAAAGGTTTTCTTAATGGAATTAAGTAAAATAGAAATAAGGTTTAATTTGTTTTGACACTTAGCTTAATTATATAGAGTGTTTAAATTGGGAACTTTATTTTGCGACAGTGATGCTAAGAATGAACCAACCGTTCATCTTGATTTTAATTTAATAAAGTACTGATCACCCAGTATTTAATTAGGCGGGGTGTTACAAAGCTATTCATGGGTTCCCAAGGGTCACTAACAATTGGCATACCCGGGGGTGCTGACATCCTGGATGTGCGATCTTTGAGACTGAATGGCTTCCATGGCCGAGTACAGGTGGACTACGGCTCATTCTTGTGTTTCCCCTCTAGCGACTGCTGATAGCCGTTCATCGTGTTTGAACTCTGGGATTGGAGAGTATATTTATTGCCTTTGCAATAAACGCATTTGTCGAGATCCTTAAGGTAGTTATTATGGTTAGGTAAGGTTTTAAGAAAGTCCAGGCTGCTTCTCGATAATTTTGCTCTTTTTTGGTTATTTTCTTTTTCTTGATGCACCTAAAAAATGTAAAAGGCAACAAAAAATATATAAAATGATGCATTTTTCATTTTTAATTACCCTCAGTTAAGGACTTATTCTATATGCAGTTTAATTTTCCACTGAGGGTTTTATTTTGAAAGACAAGTAAGGAAAAATATTTGTTTTTAGATTTTAAATATGTTTCAAATGTTTAAGTAGAGAATTTCTTGGGAAACTCTTATATAAAAAGTTAATATTCATAGGGCTTCATTTGGAAACGAGGAATACAAAAGGAATAAGGTAATTTCCCAAAATTGGGGATGTTGACTGTTATACCCCTTTGGCTTGACAATCATCACACCTACTCAGATACATTTTACTTTTTACATCCGTTAATAAACTCTTGTTTCACTCTTGGTACTTGTATTTATCCATAATGGTTATTAGTTTGGTTATTCTACAGATAAGTGGGTAGACATATTGATATCAAGTGAGGCCAGTCGCCTCCGTTGGACAATGTTTTTTCTGCAATTAGACGATTATCATTATGATTGACTTACAGGTCTTTGCTAGACTTCCTTGGCGACTTTTGTTCCAAGTTCACTGAGAGTATATATTTCTTCCGTGGATAAGCAATTTCTTCCTCGTGGAGGACCTGAGCCCGAATAAATCTCTGAGGATGACCTTGGGAAGTTTGTGGAAATATTATAGGTCGTCTCGCTATCCAACTCGGTCCGTGGGGGAAGTTTGTGTTTTGTAAAAGCAAGATTTATAACTGCTCATCATTTATTTTAGTTTGGCTTATCCCATTACACGTCACTTCACCATCATAAACTTCTCAAGACTTCAAGTGAAGACGAGTTAGTGACCGAATCCAACAATTGAAGATCGACCGTCACTACATTTTTTGGAGAAGGTTTACAAGGTCGTTTCTATGAAATCTTTTTGTTCGGGGTTATTTTTTAAAGAGTTTGAAAACTTAAAATATGTCTCTAAACTATTTTTTAAATGTTTTTGAAAAATTTTCATGGTCGGTACAATGACATTGGATGTAATTCAAACGAGTTCATACACCTCATTAGAACAGCATCAACTTCGTTCGAATGAGATTGATTGTCGCGTCTTTTGACAAGCCCTGGAATCTCATTGGATCAACCGTTTGATGTATGTTCGAACGAGAAAGGGTACTTCATTCGAATGAGTACGTGAAAAAGTATTTTTAATTGATTTCAAATTAAATCTTGAATGTATATCTCTTGGATATTTTTCTCCCTATATAGAGAGATGTAGACCTACATTTTAAACCAAGCCTTTTAGACATCTTTTAGTGATCAAACTCTTTTGTTTTTTCAATCCAAACCCCTTGGATGATTTGAGATCACTTTAGCAAACCATGACGAACATAGTCCATGTTCATAACCTTGTGGAGTTAATTATCCACCATTGAAGACAGGAATATTGTTTCCTAAGGCTAATCGGTGGACACCGGGGCAAGCAGAGCTTGTTATGGGACGTTATTGGATCTGCATCACTTGCTATTGATAATTGGGATTAAAGATATTATTGGTTCACTCAATGGATATCTAAGTTATGTAAGTTTATAGATGTGTTTTTGTAATACGGTGTTTTAAACATGGTTGAATATACGTTTTGCCTGAAAGGGATTTTTTCTCATCTCCTATATTATGTGGTTTGTGATTGGTTTGCTTGGTTTCAATTTAGATTAAAATATCTTGTATGATCACCTAATTTAATCAAGATAAAATTTAGACCAAATAGATTTTGTTATGTGTGTGACCTACTCTACGACTTATACATATAACTGAGCTACTCTATCGCATTTTTCAAATTGGTATCAGAGATTGTTTCTACAAGTTACTTAGATGAATCGTGTTGGTTATATGGATAACTCATAAAATAGGTCATCTATGTTTGATGGTGCTAATTATGCCTATTGAAAATCTCGAATGAGATCGACTTTGAAATCGATCGATGAGCACGCCTGGAAAAGGGGTGGACTCCTCCTACCGTGAGTAATGAAAATGGCATTAGTCTCGAGACAATCGCAATTTGGACCGAGGAATATTTTAGATGGAGTAACTTTAACTCTCGGGGATTAAATGCAATTTTTGGTATTGTCACCCTCGATGAATTTGGTCTTATCATAAATGTACCACGTCTAAGGAAGCATGAGATATCATATAACTCACTCACGAGGGTACCAATGTTATAAAAGTTTCTAAGGTTCAAAATCTCACCAAAAAATTTGAGACTATTAACACGCTTGAATCTGAAACATTTAATAAATTTTATGCATGCCTGTATGATATTGTGAACTCTAGATTTAATTTGGGTGAGCAAATTCCAGAAAAGAGGGTAGTTAAGAAAATTCTAAGATCTTTCTAGTCCCGTTTTAGTGTGAAAGTCACGGTCCTTAACTCTTTAAGAATTTTAGAGGTTAGAAGAGCTCGTAGGTGATCTTCAAACTTATAAAATAGATATGTTCTTCAAAACACCCATGTAGAAAGAAAAATGGATCACTTTAAAAGCTCAATAAAAGAAAAAAGAGGAGGTTTCTGAATCCTATTTTCAATTCGGTCTAGATGATTTTGCGCTTGTGGCCATCCCCGATCCTCGCGGTGGGAGGGATGAGTAGAGGGGGGTCTTCTTCGTCGAGAGGATCTTGGTCCCGTGCATCCCTCTCGGGAGTGCTTCGGCCGACGTTGGTGATGAGGTGAACAATGTAGAGAGATGGAGTTGCTAGTCTATTTTACTCAAAACAGACAAAAGAAAAGGGAGCCATCCTAAAAGACATCATCCAAAGACATACTGATACATACGAAATCAAAATGATTCGAAAAGGGTTTGGAGGTTAAGTTACGAAATGGGAAGGTGTCAGGCATGCATTCCGCCCTTGCGGTCTCTCATGGGTTATTGCTATTTTCCTTTATTTCCCCGTGATATGTGCGCATGTGTATATGTAGTGGAGATAGGAATCATCGACTTGTATCTTGGAAAAGATAAAGCGAGTCATCCGTAGGAATGTTCCTAAAAGAAATTTTAGAAAATAGGATATACACGATTATCTTAGCGTTGATCGTTATAATGGGACGATAACACATGTGGAATAATACGCCACTAAGAACAAATATATGTATATATAAAAATATAGAATCTAAGAGAGTTAAGTTTAAAGAATATAAAAAAATAGAAAAAAAGTAGGAATCGGACTCGAGTCTCGGGTTTTACCCCGAGACGCCTATGTAGCCTATAGAGGCATCAAAGTCCACGTAGTTCATATGCAAAACGAGGGGTGGAATTTATCCCATAAATCCAAATGGGGACTTCTCTTATATGTGCGTGTATGTAAAAAAAGTGTTTTAGTTGTGAGAATTCCCATTTGAAATTTATGAGCAAACCCTCTTTTTCTTGTTTTTTTTTGGGTTTTATTTATATGAAAATAAGAGATGTGCGATAATACTAGATAAAAAGTATATTAGGATATATGAAATGAGAGAATAAAAGTGCTAAGTAATAAAATAAGTTAATGCTAATTTATGAGAATTTAAAGAGAGAGTTGAGAAAGTTGAACCTTCTTGAAGATCTTGAGTTGGATCTTGGATCTTGGAGAGCAGCCCTTGAACTTGGGTGATGATGGAGGGTAGTTAATTCACCATGTTTGATGAGAAAAATGATGAAAGGTGAAGGTTGGAAAGGGATTTGGATGTGGAAATCATACTGACTTCGAGAGAAGTTTTCTGAGTTCGCTGAGAGTGATGGATTTAAGATCTTGTGTCCCTTTGCAATGAGGTCAGGCCCTCCTTTTTATAAGACTAGGTCATTGGCGATCGGCATAGGCCTAATCCTGCCAATTGGCAGGTGCTTTGGGCACACCGTTGATCTGAATCGCACACGGGGTGAATCGTTGGAAAGGTACTTCAAATACCTTTTAAAGTCTTTAGGACTACTCCCGGGTTCGGGAGTTGACTTTGGGTCAAATGTGGCTCGGAAGCGTTCGTCGGTCCTTTGGACGGGGAATCGTCGGACGCAAACGGATCGTTCGTCCGCATGGTAAGTCAGAATTGCGCACGGAGAGGAACGTTGGAAAGGTTAGGAGATGTACTTTGACATTCCAAAAAGTTTGACTCGGTTTAGGAAGTTTACTTTGGTCAATGGGGGCCTGGAAGCATTCGGTGACCTTTCGAAGTAAAACGGATCGTTCGTCCGCACCGTAAGTCAGAATTGGGCCTAGAGCGAACCGCTGGAAAGGAATTTCAGTGACCTTTGAATATTCATTCAGTCTTGGTCGAGATGAAGAGTTGACTTTCATCAAAAGGAGCCTGAAAGCGTCCGGTGACCTCCTGATCAAGTTTTGAGGGAAAACGGGTCGTTCGTCTGCACCGTAAGTCAGAATCACGCACGGGATGGACCGTTGGAAATGGGTTTTAGTGCCCTTTGAAGATTCATTCAGTCTTGGTCAAGCTGAAGAGTTTTACTTATGGTGAAATGGAGCCTAGGAGTGCCCGATGGCCTCTAGGTCAGTACCTGGGGTATGACTTAGGTTTATAGCAATGAGGGGAGGTGTTAGGGACCTAAGGAAAGGTTAGGGGGTACTAGAATGGGGTGTCTACAAATCCCCTCGACGGGTGAGTTTGGAACAAACGATAGCCATCGAATAGACACCGCATGAGGAGGATGACCAATTCAGAGGGTCGAGGCCGATTCTGAGGACTTGGGGATGAGGATGACCGATTCAGAGGGTCGAGGTAGATTATGAGGACATAGGGATGAGGATGATTGATTTTTGGGGTTGAAGCCAATTCTGAGGGCTTGAAGATGAGGGTGATCGATTCTCTGGGTCGAAGACAATTCTGCGGGCTTGAAGATGAGGGTGACCAATTCTACAGGTCAAAGCCAATTCTGAGGGCTTGAAGATAAGGGTGATCGGTTCTGCGGGTCAAAGCCAATTCTGAGGGCTTAGGTTGATATGACCAATTCTGCGGGTCGAAGCCAATTTTGAGGGATTAGGTTGAGATGACCAATTCTGCAGGTCGAAACCAATTCTAAGGGCTTAGGTTGAGATGACTAATTTTGCGAGTCAAAGCCAATTTTGAGGGGTTAAATTGAGGTGACTAATTCTGCGGGTCGAAGCCAATTCTGAGGGCTTAAGTTGAGATGACCAATTCTGCGGGTCGAAACCAATTTTAAGGGCTTAGGTTGAGATGACTAATTTTGCGAGTCAAAGCCAATTTTGAGGGGTTAAATTGAGGTGACTAATTCTGCGGGTCGAAGCCAATTCTGAGGGCTTAAGTTGAGATGACCAATTCTGCGGGTCGAAGTCAATTCTGAGGGCTTAAATTGAGATGACTAATTTTGCGGGTCGAAGCCAATTCTAAGGGCTTAAATTAAGATGACCAATTCTGCGAATCGAAGCCAATTCTGAGGGCTTTAAGTTGTGATGACCAATTCTGCGGGTCGAAGCCAATTCTGAGGGCTTAAATTGAGATAACCAATTCTGTGGGTCGAAGCCAATTCTGAGGGCTTAAGTTGAGATGACCAATTCTACTGGTCGAAGCCAATTCTGAGGGCTTTAAGTTGTGATGACCAATTCTGCGGGTCGAAGCCAATTCTGAGGGCTAAGATTGAGGTGACCAATTTTGCGAGTCGAAGCCAATTCTGAGGTCTTAAGTTGAGATGCTCTCGAGGAACTTTACCGGGGAAATTACCTCGTGATTTTGATTTGAGATGGGGAGCCGATTGCTGGGGAAACTTTCGTGTCTTTTGGAGAATTTGCTGGGTAATAGCCATTTTGATGCTATAAATTCCACTAGGGAAGTGATTAGGCAGTCCATGGTTTGGACGCTTTGCTCGGGGAGGCTTTTGGGGAATAGGAGATAACCTGAGGTTTGGGATACTTCAGGGGTCCTCTAGGGATGTTGTCGGGGAGAGATTCACCTAGCTTTTGAGAGTTTCATTGGGGAAGTAGGTGTTCCGCTTAAGGGAGTGTGAAATTTTCTTGGTGAAAATGTTCTAAATCCTCCCCGAGATTTTTAGGAATTTTCTGAGGATTTTTTAGGGTTTTCTGGTATTTTTTAGGAATTTTTGTACGAAAATTTAAGGGGTGTGCCGAGCGGTATGGTGTGGAGGGTGCCATTCGACAGTGGCACGGACTTTTGGACTGCCTCGAGAAGGTAAAGGGGCAGTGCCGATCGGTAGGTGGGGGTGCAGTGCCGATCTGCATGACCTTTGGCATCCTATAAAAAGGGGCGGGTTCCCCTTATTTTTCACAGCTTCTTGCATTCTCTCTCTCTATAATTTTCTTCTGCGAATCATTCTAGCAATTTGTAATCTGAAAAATAGCCGCTTTTGTGAGCACTGTAGTACACCGAGAGTGATTGGCTGTTGACGACTGGGGGAACGTGGAATGGAGGGCCAGGGCGCCTCTTGCTTTGGGGAGTGAGAACTCTTTTGACGCATTTGAGCCAATTGCGGATGAGCGGACCTTGATGTGGGAGCCTTCGCGTCATCGCTCTTCGAGGGTGGTGAACCCTGGTGGTTATGTAAGTAAAATGACTTTTGGCATTCTTTTTTGGTGATTTGCTTTTTCTTGGATTTTGACAAGGATTTTCTTTTGACATTCGGATGTCGCTTTGTTGACTATGCGTGCTCACGTGACGACAGGGCTTAAGGATATTTGGGAGCACCTTCCACCTGTGGTGCGTTGGGTGGTATCATCAGCAGGCTTTAGGAGGTTGGCGTCTGTACTGGATGAGACGCCTCGTTCGACGGCAATCTTATGCACTCTGGGGGAGAGGTGGTGGGACACTACCCACAACTTTTATTTTGGCTTCGGGGAGATGACTGTGACTCCCATATATGTGCAACAACTGTTGGGGATGGATTGCGATGGAGAGCAGATAGAGGTGGATCGCTCTTTGCGTGTGAGGCCGGAGGCAGTGCGGGCGACGCTTGGTGATGTGGGGAGGATAGTATCTAGGGACTCTATCAGACTGTCCTTATTGAGGGATGTTTTGATAGGTTGGGTGATTGATGTGGAAGATGGGCTGCAGGTGAGGCAGATGGCTCGGTTATTTATTTTGCTGGTGCTGGGGGGATTTTTGGTGGCGTCGAGCGACGACGTTGTCCACTTATGGTTTTTACCATACTTGAGGATGTTTTCGAACATCCCTCTCTATGATTGGGGGAGCCTGACTTTGGCGACCCTTTATTTTTCTATGGATGCTTTCAGTCGGTGTTGTCGGCAGACTTTTACTGGATCCACGTATCTTCTTGAGGTATTATTTAATTTGTGCATTTTTCTTTCAAGCATTCGCATTTTCCTTGTGCGTCTCTTTTTGATTGTGGATTTTTATCTTTAGCAGACGTGGTTATATGAGGTGATTGGGTGTAATACCAACCTGATTTCTCTAAAGGATGAGACTGTTGGGGACTTTTATTGTTTGTATCGGAAGGCCAATCGGCAGTCGAGAAAGTCTCTTTCTCTGGAGGCGGTGCGTCAGGTCTTGAATGGCCTGACCAGTGATAGGGTAAGAGTTTTTACTTCTTTAGTCTTGGTCTTTGTGTGCTCTGATTCTGTATTGACTTATATCTGTTGGGGATTTTTCAGGTGACCTTTTACCCTTGGGGGATGGTTGTTTAGGACACGGGGTCGACTAGGGTGAATGCGCAGATGTGGCGTTTACTGGCGCATGAGTTTGGACACTCCTGTTATCTCGGGGAGAGGGTGGTCCGACAGATTGCTGAGGATGATGTGGTGGTGCCACCTGCGAGGCCCCCTATGTCTATGAGGTGGGAGTGACTGTTGCCGAAGGATACGAGGATCACGGCGATGATTGGTGAGTCCTATCTGCTGTACACCGACACGGCTGTGTCGTATGATTATATAGACTTCATAACGAGCTGGCTGATGGCCCTCAACATATATGATGCACTGCCCTTCCCTCTTATGGGTTCGAGTCGGCCAGTGAGGTCTTCCCACAGTGGTGGCGGTCCGTCGACATCTGCTATGGCGGAGACTTCAGAGGTTCCCTTTGTGCGCTTGCATACCCCTTCATACAACATCCGGCGGGCTAATGGAGGGATGGTGCCTATGTTGCATTGTCCTCATGAAATGGACTCGGAGGAGTTGGGCTTGACAGAGGAGGTGCTTCGTCCTGTGGTAAATCTTTATGGTATTTTCTTCTTTCTTTTGATCTTCTTTGCATAATACTGATTCTGCCTTTTCTTGAAGCAAGTTCGGGTGTTCACCACTTGGCTGAGGGATATTAGGGAATGGATATCTTCGGTGATCGCCCATATTCGGGATGCAGTTCCTATTCCTTCTTGTTTGGTGCCATTGGCCTCATCTGGGGAGGAGTCTGGTTCGGGTAGTGGTGGTGCGTCATCTCGCAGCAGGGGAAAGAGAGCGCGTCGCAGGGATGGGAGTTCTTAGAGAGAGGTGAAGGTGAGGTGGGAGAGAGAGAGAGAGAGAATGCGGGTTCAGTCTAAGTTCTGTTGTTTTTGCTTTTCTTTATTTCCTGTAAAATTGATGTAACATAGAAAAATATATCTATGCAATGCAATGGAATTTTTTATTATCTTTTTGTTAGTAAATGAATGAATGCATGCACATACGCTTTTTACTTTGCTGCTGAGACTGTAAAAAGAAATATTTTTGGGATTTTGAAAAGATGAAAGGGGATTTTGAAATTCTATTGAGAATATCAGTTTATTTTTATTGAGTTTTCTGATTTTAACGAAAGAGGAAAAAGGTAAGTTTCTAAAAGTAAGATGTTTCCGATCGGCAAGCACCTTGTCCTGCCTATCGGTAGGTCAGTTCAGTCCCATCAATTCAAAGCTTTGATTGGTACTCTCTTCAGCCTTTGGTACCTTGTGGGGCAGGGTTCCCTCCAATTTATGCAGGGGCTATGTTTTTTTGTGAGGGGTTTCAAGTATAAAAGAGGGGTAAGGGTGGAGTGTTTTCATCACACCTTCACATTCCTACTTTCTTGTTATGTGAGATGGCTCTCCCTGGTAGTGTTGAGTTTTCCAACTACCTCTAGACTTTGGAGGCAATGTGCTCCTATAACGTCGACTACGACGTTTTCAACATACGTCGAGTCTTTTTATGGCGTAATTGGCCCATAGAATGGAACATGCTGATGACGGCGGTACAATTTTGATACCTTGAAGACCATGTATTTCGTTTTGGCTTGGAAGCAGTCTGTCTGACTTATGAGGAATTTTCTGCCATATTGGGTGTAGATCCTATTGTGGCGGCTGCTCTGCCTGAGTTTTCTTGGTCTTCCCAGGAGTTGTTAGTTGGAATTATCCGTGTCTCACCCTCGGCGGGTAGATCCTTGGTTACTCAAGGGATGATTTCCCTCACGGCGGTGCTGCGGTCTGTGCATTTGCAGGGGGTTGGTGATGCTGGATATGCCGGAGCTGTCGTTCTGGGCATGGTTACGAAATTACTATTGGTGACCGGGGAACAACTGGTGGACCCACAACTTGCAACTATTACTTTATGGATGTCCTACCATCACAATCCTGCGACGGTGAAACTGGCGGAGACTTTGAATGGCTCGAATGCCTGGCGAGAAGGTCATTCTAACTTTCTGAGGGGTAGCCCTGTGATGTTGTTCATGTGGTTGTCTGAGAGACTCTACCTAGTGACTCCTATGGAATACCCTTTATCGGTTGTACCCAACTTCTTTTCGCACCATTTTATCAATGTTGGCCTGGATATTAAGAGCTGGGAGAACTGGTTTGTGGAGTATAGGGCTCTAAATCTATACTTCTTAGTGCCTTGGTGGGGACAACTGCTGCTTATTCTGGAACTGGGAGAATACCCATACGTTCGACTGGTTGGTCTCAGACAGACCTCTTTCTATTTCCCTTGGCGGCTTCTGCGCCAATTTGGCTGGGAGCAGATCATGACACCTTAGACACTGGATTTCTTTTCGATAGAAGATTTGACAGAGCGTCTGGACATGCAGCTTGGCTCTTTGTGGGCGAGTTGGCATCCGTCGACCCGTCCCTCTCAGTCTGTTGGGAGAGTTTGACACATCCCCGGGGATTATATGAAGTAATTATGGAGAAGAGTAGTCAGCAAGATGTTGGTAGTGGAGATTGGACAAATGTGGCTTGTCTTATCCGATACTATGGAAGGAGGTGTGGTAGTTTTTTCGAGGATAGTTCAAGCTTATCGATCCATGGAGCGTCTGCGACACTCTATTCAGGTAGGGGAAGCTTGGGACCCCAGAATGTAGATGATGATGATGGAGCGGGATCCTCTGGTAGCTGTGGGTAGGACTATTGGGGGAGTTTATTTTGTAATGGGGAATAAGTTTTGGAATTTTAAGAAGGTAGGGGGAGGGGAGTTATCCATTCCTTTTTCTATGTAATTATACCGTAGTTTCTTATTAGTGAAATAAACAAGTTTTTGATCATCTAGATGAACCTTTTGATGAATTTTGTATTTTTGAATTATCTATACCGATCGCTAAGGCATGTATAATCCTTTTGTTCAAGTATATGTTAAAGTAAACTATCATTCTCGGAGATAAGAAAAGAATAGTTTTTTATAAAAAAGAAGGGGTCGTGCTCATGTGAGATGTATGAGATGCTTACGTACCTCTAGGGGTTTTTGAATTTTTTTAATTTATTTGAAAATGGTTTTTGCAGAGGAACATGCCCACGTAGTTCTGGACTAGGGGTAGAACTTCTTGAGATGGTCCAGGTTGACTGGACGAGCCATCTCTTCTCCATCTAGGTCGGTAAGCATGGAGACACCGTCGGACAAGATCTTCTTGATGATGTATGCGCTGCTCCAATTGGAATTAAATTTCCCTCTGGGGTCCTAGATGGGCTCTACTATTTCCTTTAAGTCTAAATCCCCCTCTTGGACACCGCGATCCTTGACTCTCTTATTAACTGATCGCGTTATACGGCGATGGTACCCTTGTATGTGGTATAGAGCTTTCAATCTTCTTTTATCCAAGAGTGACAGCTCATCGAGATGGCTCATTGACTTGACTTTCAAGCATGACACGAAGTGAAATGATTCCTAGCTCCATGGGTAGGACTGCTTCCATGCCGTCGACTAGAGAGTAAGGGGTAGCCCCAATAGAGGTTCAGATTGATGTTCAGTAGCCCCATTAGGCGTAAGGGATTCGGTTGGCCCAATCTCGATAGCTTTCGGTCATCTTGATGATGATGGCTTTGAGGTTTTTATTGGCGGCCTCGACTGCACCATTGGTCTGAGGTCGATAAGGAGAGAATTTGTGTCTCTGAATCCCATACTCGTTGACCACTTATGTGACTTCTGCCTCAAAGTGTAACCCGTTATCTAACACTAGCTCGTGCGGGACCCTATATCGACAGATGATGTTCTTCCTGATGAATTTGGCCACTTTCTTGGCATTCAGGACTGCGTATGACTTAACTTCGCCCCATTTAGTGAAGTAGATAATGGCAACTAGTATGAATTCATGCCCATTGGAAGCCTTGGGTGTAACCTTCCCTATGATGTCGATGCCCCAGGTGGAGAACGACTAGGGATAAGTCATGTTGTATAATTTTCGCGGAGCCAGGTGTTGAAGGTTGAAAAACTGTTGCCATTTGAGGCATCTTCGGACATAGGCGGTGCAATCCCGAATCATGGTGGTCCAGTAGTATCCTTATCGGATGATCTTCTTGGCAAGTATGTGACCATTCATATGGGGTCAGCATTCCCCACTATGGATTCTCTGTATTACCTCTTCAATATCATCCCATGCGATGCAGTGTAGATGGGTTCCATAAACGTTTCTTTTCAATAATGCTTTGTGACAGATGATGAACTGGGCGACCAGTCTTCGGAGGGTTGCTTGATCTTTCTTTTTGAAACCCTCAGGATACCTACCATGCTTGAGGAGGTGCCAGATATCATAGTACCAGTAATTAGTTAGCTCGAGATCTTCTGTGGTGATGTCTCACTGTGGTAGCAATGGGTTGGTTTATCTTGCTTTTGAACTAGGAAGGGGGCCATTGTTATTCCTTCGAGCATTTTGCCCATGGAGACTAGGGTATCAAGGGCATCGGCTAGGTTATTCTTTGCTCGAGGTAGGTAGTGGAATGTGATATCTTGGAATTGGGAGGCTAGTTCTTCTAAGTGGTCATGGAAGGGTTGGAGTTTCTCGTCCTTGACTTTCCATTTTCTGAGCACTTGACCGATGATGAGGGAAGAATCCCCGTAGACATCTAGGCATTGAATTCCTTTCTTGAGAGCAACTTTGAGGCCTACCGTACACGCCTCATATTCAGTCATACTGTTGGTGCAGGGGAAATTTAATTTAATAGCGATGGGAGCGTGGGAGTCATCTCGGGCGATCATAAGTATCCCAATGCCATATCCCTTTTTGTTGGCAGCGCCGTCAAAGAACATTTTCCATCGAAGCTCGTCTTGAGTAGCGCAGAGGGTGTTTTTGTCTAGGAATTCGGAGATCCAGTCATCAGCTTCTTCCATAGGGTAGTTAACGAGGTAGTTAGAGATGGCTCTTCTATTCATATCTTTCTATGTGATGTACACGATATCAAACTCGGCCAGGAGCATCAACCATCAGGCCATTCGGCTAGATAAAGTGGGTTTCTCAAGAAGGTACTTGATGGGGTCCATTCGGGATATAAGTTAGATGGGAAGGCGAGCATGTAGTGCCATAACTTTTAGGTGACCCAAATAAGCATGACACATGACTTTTCTAAAGCAGTATAGTTGACTTCGTACCCAAACAATTTATGACTGGCGTAATAGATGGCTCTTTCTTTATGGGAATCTTTAAGGTATTGGGCTAGCAAAGCACCAGATGTAGTGTCGGTTATGGTTAGCTATAAGAGCAAGGGGAAACCAGGCTGTGATGGCATGAGTACCAAAGGTTGGGTAAGATATTATTTGATTCGGTCAAAAGCTTTTTGGCAGGCCTCGTTCTAAACTTTGGTTGAATCCTTTCGAAGGAGTTTGAAAATCGATTAACAGATGGAGGTTAGCTGTCTGCTGAACCGACTGATGTATTGTAATTTTCTAAAAAAACCATAGACTTCTTTCTCCGTTCAGGGAGGTGGCATCTCAAGTATGGCTTTTAGCTTGGCAGGATCTGCTTCTATCCCCTTCTCATTGACCATAAATCCCAAGAGTTTTCCCTTTGTAATGCCAAAGACACATTTATGTGGATTGAGCCTCATCTGATACCGTCGCAGTCGTTCGAAGAACTTTCGAAGATCGGGAACATGACCTTATCTAGTTTTGGATTTGATAATCATATCATCCACATAAACCTCGACTTCTTTGTGAATGAGATCGTGCAGGATGGTTGTGGCAGCCCTCTGGTAGGTAGCCCCGGCATTCTTGAGACCAAATGGCATAACAGTGTAACAAAAGGTTCCGTATGGGGTGATGAATACTATTTTTTCTTGGTGATATGGGTGCATTTTAATTTGGTTGTACCCGACAAACTTGTCGACGAATGACTTGAGAGCATGACTGGCTGTGTTTTCCACGATCATGTCGATATTGGGTAACGAATAATCATCCTTTGGAGAGGCTTTGTTCAAATCGCGATAGTCGACACACATTTGAACTTTCCCTCCTGATTTCGGCATAGGCACTATGTTAGCTAGCTATGTGGGGTATTTGATCACATGAATGAAGCCCCCATTTAGATGTTTGACCACTTCTTCTTTGACCTTGAGTGACCATTCGGTGCAGAGCTTTCTCAACTTTTGTTTAATCGGGTTGTAGTCTGGAAGAGTGGGGATCTCATGTTGAGCTATTTTGGGATCAATGTCGGGCATTTCGTCATAGGACCATGCGAAGACATCCACAAATTCCTTCAGTAATTCTTTGAGTTGTACGCGCTCATGCTCGTCGAGAGTAGCCCCTATCATAATCTTGCACAATTGGCTACTAGAACCGAGGTTAACAACAACCGTTTCTTATTCATTAATTTGAATGCGGTTATGTTGTTTATTATTAACCTTATTTAGATCAGTTATGAATTGTTCATTTGTAAAATCATCATCATCTAAAGTTTGATTGGAATCTAAACAATTAATGTAAGGCACAACAAGATACTCAAAATCTTCATTTATTTCATTGATAGGAAAAACATCATTGAGAACCTCATCAAAGGAGGTCTCGATTACATTTGAGTAAAGATAGACAACAGAAGAAGAAATGGGGTAAACATTGGGGTTAGGTGGGATTTCAACTGGTAGAACTGGCGCAGCATACCAGTTGAAGAGAGGTATATCAACAACTTTAATTAGGTGGGATGGATCCAGTGATGTAGTTCCTGAATGAACCATGCAGAGTGTCAACCCCAGTGTCTGTAAGTTAAAGGAATCTTTGGAGTCACTTCCCTCAAAATCTTCGGTATCTCTGATGAGCGGTTGTACACGGTGTTGGGAATTTTCAGCCCATGGGTAGCTATCTTGGAAAAAGATCTCCATTCTAGGATTCATCTTATTGTCTGTATGGTCATACCATGGTTCTGGGATGCCATAAAAGGGGAATTCTTCACCCTCTTTGATGAATCTTCCATTCAAAGAATTATCGAGGATAGTCTGGATGCAGTCTAATCTTCTCTTTGGTCAAGACTGGTGGATCATTCTGAGCTCTTGTTCTGATGGTTGATACCCCAAACCACAAGGAGGGAAAGCTTTTTCAGTTCAATGGGTTCAATTATCCCTTGCTGTCTTTGTCCTTGCCCCAGTCCGGGCATAAAGTGCATGTTTCTGAACATCTGAATCACATTAACATTGCCATGAGGGGCGTATTCTGGATAAACCCTTTCTTTGAAATCGTCCCCCGTCGGGACTAGAAGTGGCTTAACTCGGAATCCTGATAGGAGTATATCATTTGACCTGTGCTGTATCTCAAGGACTGGATTGCTGGTACTTGCACCCACGCCATTGTCATCGTCGCCTAAAATGGTGATAACTCGTGCGTCGGCGAAGAACTTCAATTTCTGATGGATTGAGGAAGACATATCCTTGATACTGTGGAGCCAAGGTCATCCGGGAAACAGGTTTAGACAAGTTGGGATGTCAATAACTTGGAATTCATCGACAGGGTTTATAGGGCCAACCCCTATTACAAGTTTTATGGATCCCATCACTTCTCGACGAGTATTATCGTAGGCACGTACAACAACGAAGGTTAGAGCGAGGTCACTTTCTTTCAGGTCTAAGCATTTGAAGGTTCTTAATGGGCAGACAGTCAAGACGGATACATTATCGATAAGAGAGAGTGGTACGATCTTCCCCATAACTTCGATGGAGATATTGAGTGCATGATTGTGGTTTGGCCCAATTCTGGGTATTTCTTCTTCAGAAAAGGCTAGCATTCGGGTAGAGGTCAGGGATCCGATTAAATTTATCGCTTCTTCTGGTGTGGTGGAAGGAGGAACTGTGGGTCCAGTGAGAAACTTGATCAAAGCATTTCTGTGCAGCTGGGAAGACATAAAAAGCCCCCATAGAGTGATGTTAGCTTAAGTTTTCTTCAGTTGATCGAGGATCTTGCTTTCCTCAAGGGATATTTCTAGCATAAGAACATTTTCAATGCCCGTCCCCTTATCATTGGTTGGTAGTGAGCTTGGGATCTAGTAATGCCTTTCTGATATGGTCATGTGATTTACTAAAGAAGGGAAGAACATGAAACCCGTTTCATCGTCAATATCGAGTTGTTCTGCCACCTTATTTATTTCTCTGAGGAGTTATTCAAATGATATCGTCCCACACATGTCGGCTACTAGGCCAATTTTCTCTGAAGCCTCCCCTTTATTTGAGTCTTCGAATTCTTCCCCCCATCCGGTGGAAACAATTCTGTCTTTCTATGTAAAGTCAATGCATTCCATAACTTCAATGGCTTCTTCATACAGGTCTTCCCATTCTGTGGGGATAAGTAAAGGTGAAGGGACCAGGCGTCCTTATAAGTTCAAAGTATAAAGTAACTTGCTCATACTGCAAATATTATTGGTTTTCCTGAATAATTCTACCATGATCTGGACAACATCATCTAGGATGACTTTATTGGTTGGTACCACCCAACTGTCTGACTCTCGAGCCCATTTTCGTGCTTCTAAGAATAACGTACTGAACCTCTGGCAATCAATGATCATTTGTGTGGGAAATTTCAGCCCGAACTCTAAGAGTTGGTCTAACACTTCTGATAATTCCATACTTCAATTTTCGAAATGGGTATGGACAACTATGCATGCTCTGGTAATGAGTGATAGTGCCTGATCAGCGAGGCTAGTAGGGTGTAGGAGAAAATATAGGAAAATTCGGAGAGGTTTGGGAGAGTATATGGGTGTGATTTGAGTTAAGGGATTAAATTCTGGGTTCATTTCTAGGAAGATAGCATTGGCATGATTTGGGAGTGGGTTGTGAGTAGTGTTTGGCTTAGGATTGGCTGGTGGGGCAATGGTACCCCAGTCAATTAGACCTTGGATTATGTTTTGAAGGTGAAAGCATTGGTCGGTGGTATGGCCAGCAGTTTAGTGAAAGACGCAATGGGCATCTGCCTTGAAGTTTCTTGGAAGTGGATTTGGCAATGGATGGGGATACAAGGGTTTGATAATATTTCGGCTTAACAGGGCCTGATAAACTTTGGAGAGGGGAGCATGGAGCTCGGTTTATTCCTTTCGGACTGGGACAGGGAGGCTTTTTGGTGCCCACGAGGTGGTTGGTTGGGAGATGTTGTTGATGGTTGAGACTGCAGCACTATCAGGTTTATCATATTTTCTGGGGGTGAACTGTCCAGAAACTTTATTTGGCTTAACTTTTATTTTAGCAAGACCCTCCTCGATTTCTACTCTGAACTCTCTGAGAGCTCGAAAGTGGGGTTTGTATTGTCCTCCCATTGTTGCTCGGACCCGGGGTAAGATGTTCTTCTTCACTATGTTGACCTGTTCTTCACTACAGGAATATTGATTTTTCCCGGCATAAATTAAATGCCGAGAAAAGCACTAAAAATGCCGGTAACACTTTTGGCGGCATTTCCACAAGTGCGGTAATAGCCAATGTGGTAAAAGAACAACGGCATTTTAAAAAACGCCGCGAAAAGTTAGTGGCAATTTTGGCGGCATTTCCACAAATGTGGTGGCCAATGTGGTAAAAGAACAACGATATTTTAAAAAATGCCGCAAAAAGTTAGCAGCATTTTTAGGCATTTTTATTAATGATGGTAATATCCTTTTAGCGGCATTAAAAAAATATTGATAATAACCTTTTGCAACACGTATTAAATATTCAACACACTTTTGGCGGCACTAAAAAAATGCCGAGAATGATAATAGCGACACTAAACAAAATTTTGATATTATTTTGCAATATATGAGTGGGAACAAGTGTTAAAAAATTTTATTTATTATAAGTATCGTATTTATGTAAAAATACACTACCATAACATTAAATTAAGAGGGCGGTAATCAAACTAAAACGTCATTAAATTAAAACCAATAGCATTTATCGTAAATAAACATAATTGAGCTTGAAACAATTATCCATCCACAAAATAAAATGTACTACATGTCCAATAAGAAAAAGCGGGAAAACATGAAGCGAAACGAAATTTTTTATAATGTATGATCCTTGTCCATCAAAGTTAAACATCCTCTTCAACCTACAAATAAAAAAAGTCAATCTTTAGTCATTGATACTTATTCTTTAGTATTTTAATTAAAAAAATAAAATTAAAAATTAGTACATTAGCAATATGCCACGCTACGGTTGAATGATGTGCATCTCCAATTGTGGACTTATTTCCATAAGGTCTGGGCAATGGTTCATTTCTTACAAATATTTTCTCAATATATACTTCCCAAAAGTCTCCACCAAGTGGCGTACCCCTACTTTTGTTGAAGGGTCCTTGCTCACAATGAATCCACGTGCCACAACCACTTTTGGAAGTCCGGAAGTAATAAGGTCTACAATTTTAGGAAGTGCATTATTTGAGACCCTTTGTCGTGGTTGATGGTTCTTCTTTTTCTTCTTTGATGGCTCTTTCTACAAACAAGATGAATATGTCATCAACGATATATTTCTAGAAAAAAATCGGAAGAGTTTCATTTGTTTTTAAGACATCCCAAAAATTTTAAGACTATATACAACCAAATAAACCAACAACCCAATGTCAAGTATATATAAACTCCCCAAGAAAGCACAAATATATTGTTCCCTTTAAAATACTTTAAATTAGTAACATACCTGAATTGAACTAGCATTCGTTTGTTCACTAACACGAGCAGCGGTCTCGGGGGCAGCCAAGTGTTGAGAATTTGCAATCTACAAAAAATGAATTATTTCAGTCATGAAAACGTAAAGTCTTAAATTATGATTTTAAAAAGTAATTATATACTTACCTGTTGAGATGGAGCTAAATGGTGATTTGATTGTGGTACCACTACAGGTTGAAATTGGTTGGTTTCTTCTAATTGTTGCTCGGGTTGCAAAATAGACCTATATGATGGTATGTTTTGCTCATTGGAGGATTGAGGAACCTGTTAGTAGCATGATTTAATATTAGAACATACAGTTATGTATATATACACGATAATAAGCACAAAGGATAAAAGTGTGTACTTATTAACCTGTTTGGATACAACGGAAGGGCAAGTCAGCATGTGTGTGCGTATCAACTCAAACTGAGCCTCTAAATGATCAAATTTATCCTGAAATTCAGATCGAATCTCAGATCGTAGTCGCTCATACTCTTTTTCATTAACCTTCGGCCGCTTAGTTCCATGCACATCAGTTGGAGATGGTCCATGCCCATAAGCTCGACAATGACCGTGTTTATCAGGTCCCAGGACTTCATAAAATATCTCGTCTTTACGACTGACGGAGTCATTACAATCTGACGGAAGTTGATCTACTTTTTGCCTCATTTTTGACTGAAATGAAACAATTCTTATTATATAAAACAAAAATTATAATCATTCATTCACAAAACCAAAACAGAATAAAGATCCTATATCTCCCCACTGCTAATTTTAAATGCTTCACATATTAATTTCATGCATGATTTCAACTTTCATAAATAATAAACTTATTTAATTGTTAATTTAATCCTCATCTGCTAATTTTTGTACCATTACTTCAGCGGAATCCTTATCGATGGCTGAGCCATCGCTCCTCTCGTGTGTTTTGATGTACACATCAACCAACGAAACCTTTTTACCTTGATGAGCCTCCATCTGCATAAACCCAATGACTCATAAGTCGTTACATAAATAAGTTTGATAACATAAAATAATATTCACAATCAAAATCTTTTATAAAACACCTTATGAGCAACATTCGCATGACTCTTTCTTCTGGAAGTATGTGGTGTTCTTTGCTTCTTACGAGTTCGACGATTTCTTCGACTCGTTCTCTGTTACAAAAATATATTTAAAATATATGTTTAACTTGAATTTATAAAACTTTACTTCTAGTATTACATTCATACCCTTGCCTCACGAGTTCCCCAATACTTAACAAATTGCGACCAATGCTCTTGCTTTACTCTGGGTGGACAATATTTCAATATCTCTTCGTTGGTATCAAAGGCACGATAATGTTTCTTCACCTCTGCTTTCCAATTATTCCATATCTTTACAACCTTCTTCATGCACATTTTTTTGAATTCTTTAGAGGCATCAGTGTTCTCCTATATAATTACAATGTATAGAAAAATAAGTCATCTACTACACATATGATTTTAGCTTACATAATTATCTCTGTAAAGAATTCAAATTTTCAATTCATTTGGCACAAATCATGGTATCATTTGATTTTACCTTCACCTCTCGCCAAACATGTTCCTTGTATGGGTATAAGTCTTTGCATCGCCAATCTTTGAAAGCCAGTGGTAACCTGTTCAGCATTGATATAATATTAAATTAGTAACATACAGTATTGCAAAGGGTATTCTAATAAGAGTTGTGTTATACGAAAATTTAAAAAAGAAAGTTTACATATTCCCATCACGAACTAAAATGCCTAAATGAGTAGATAGTCTATCTGCGGTATCTCCAACTGGCTAATAGAAATCGTTGAAGTGAAGCTCTAAGCGTTTTCCCGTACCCCATAATTCACCCAACTTCGCAATACCTCTACGTTTAGGGGCATATTGTGCTGAATCTGAACCGTAAAAATTGAAAAAATAGGTTAACTTCAATCTACACAATTAATTAAGCACATATAAATCAAATAACTTTGAGTACCTTCTTTATTTGAATGGTCGTCTTGGTTATATAAAGTCTCACTCTCCGTCGAGCTACTATCGCTTTCACTGTCACTTGAGTTTGATCGTTCAGTCGAGCTAGAATCTGACAGGGAATGAGAACCGGTCTGAGATTGCGGCTGAAATGGTGGTTGGAGATTGGATTGTGAGTGCAAGAGAGACTGTGAACGGGAATGTGCCCGTGAGAGGGATTTACTCTGCCGCTGCGATGTCATTGCAACCTGCAATAATAAAAATTCACCACTGAGTTTACAGGAGTAGTGTTTATCCAAGCCAAGATGTTCTAAAATTGTGAGGTATAAAGCCCTTTTCTCATTTCATGGGTAAGTTAAGTAAACTTGGCTAATCCAATAATTTTGTCTTATGTTTACGAAAAATGCAATCGTGGAGATAGATCGGACACTCCCGATGTATAACTATTTTTTTTACAATGGAAGTTATATATATTCACCACTTTTATCATGGAAGTTATATATATTCATCGGAAGTTATATATAAATGAGATAATGGAAGGTAATTAAACAACTCAAACCTCTGAAGATAGATAAGAGAAAGATGAAATCAACTCAAAATTGGGGATCCTCTACTCAGCAACAGGTAAATATGCAAGATCCAATGTATAGAATGACTTTAGTAAACAGACTTTGGATATGGTTAATAACAGCTTTAGGAGGTTTTAGATCAGCTAGGGTACGCACAAGAATTAAAATCAATTTCCCTCGACTGGAAAGACTTTGAAATCTGATAATATAAGAGCGCTGCTCAATAAAGTTGATGGCAAAAGAAGCAAAGAACTATAATCTAAAGATCCTAAAAATGAACAAGATATATTTGGGAATCGATCAAGGGAAATTGAAAATCCTGTCGCGAACAAAGAATGGCATAACCTCATGGTAGAGCAAATGCCTACATCAGAGTTAGAAATGGGATCACATCTGATATATAGACAGGCTACTGCTTAAATTCATGGCTACTGCTTCATTCATGGCTACTGCTTACATTCAAGGTCTTCGCAATATTTGGTGGCTGTTTCATTCATGGCTACTGCTTACACGGCAACAACGTGGCTGATCATGTCACGAGGCACAATGATTAATTGGCTATTGTGTTTTGGGTATCTATATGTGCTGAGACTTTGGGGACTATTTTTTTGGCCTAGGAGTTTTGTTGACTAAACACCGAGGAAAGTAAAGCAGAGGAGAGCGAAATCAAAATTAAAGGGGACACCCACTGTAAGAGTGTCCTGTGCAGCATGATTGGGTAAATGAATATTATAAATTTTATTAAATAAAGATAGGAATAGGCTTGAAAATGCTAATGGTATATTCCATTTGCCCTGATAAATGAAAGAGGTAACAAGAGTATTAAGATTATTAGGATCAATATTATTAGAATTCAACATCTCAATAATTGGTTAACTAAGAAATCGTCCTGCCATAAATTAATTGATTTCTTATCTCCCATAATCCATTGAGAATGGAGTTTAATAATAGAATAAGCTTCTTTCAATCCAGGCCACACAGAGTTAATTTTGTATGAGATCTTCCAGTTTAGAGGATGAAATATCACTTGGATGAAATTAAAACAAGAAGAGGGCTTAGATATAATATTATAAGATTGTTTCAGGAGAATGGCCCTACTAAGAACTGAAAAGTTTTTATTACTAAGGCCTCCATCCATATTATCTTTGCAAGTAAGACCCCAAGAGACAGTATAACCATCTTGTTGCTAGTAATGCTCCCCGAACATAAAAAAATTTCGGACCATTGATTAATTCTTTTTAATAGATAAGAAGGCAACTTATATATTTAGAACGAGTGAAGCAACATTAGAGTAATGACTGATCTGATAATCTCTGCTCTTCCAGGTAATGATAAAAGTTTGCCTTGCTAACCTTCCAATTTAGTTCTCATTCTATTAGCTATAGATTAGAGATTAATATATTTAGGCTTGCCTCTGAATATGGGAACTCCAAGATAATTGAATGAATTTCCTCCTTCTTTGATGCCAATTAATATATTATCTTTTGATTTTCCATCAACATTTAACAATGTCCAAAGTATGTTATCGTACACATTTTTCTCTACATGCATAACATCAATATTGTGACGAATCAAGTGATCCTTCCTGTATGGCAGCTGAAAGAATATGCTTTTTTTCTTCCAATTTAGAGAACTATCACCATTCCCTTCACCATCGATACTCGTTTTTCCCTTCTTCGTCGTCGATGAGTGACTCTTCTCATTATTTCTTTCCATTACCTCTAATTTCTCCAAGATATCATCCCCGGATATTTGAGTGGTCTGGACTTCTCTTTCAACTTTCCCATCAAAAGAAACGGTATCATTTCTGAATTTATGGTTGTGATCCAACCACCGACGATGGGCTATATAGCAAAATTTCTTCCCATTCTTTAACCATTGTGAACGAGTGTTCTTGTTGCAACAAGGACAAGCCAATCTCCCTTTTGTACTCCAACCTAACAAGTTTGCATACGCAGGAAAGTCACTAATTGTCCACATTAATGCTACATGCATACAAAACATTTTTTCAGTCGATGCGTCGTAAGTAAGTATGCCATCATTCCACAATTCCTTCAACTCGTCGATGAGAGGCTGCAAGTAAATATCAATTTTATTTCCCGGGCTGCGTGGACCATCAATCAACGTAGACAGTATAAGATAAGGTTGTTTCATACACAGCCACAGAGGCAAGTTGTATATCATCAAAACAACGGGCTACGTTCTATGTGAAATGCTCATTATTTTAAAAGGATTGAAGCCATCGGCTGCTAGTCCGAGCCTAATATTGCGCGAGTCATTGGAAAAAAATGGATTTTGTTGATCGAAGGTTTTCCATGCTTTAGAATCAGCGGGGTGCCTTAATATGCCATCGTCATCGCGTTCCTCTGTATGATATCTCATGAGGGAGGATGTTTTCAATGACATAAATAATCTTTGAAGCCTTGGTTTCAGTGGAAAGTACCTAACAACCTTTGCGGGAATTTTTTGACCCCTAGCTGCTTCATCATCAGACTCACCCGAAAATTACTTCCATCTTGATGTATGACATACTATGCAATCCTCACGATCTTTGTTCTCTTTCCAATAAAACATACAATCTTTCGGACATGCATGAATTTTTTGATAATCAAACCCCAGATCATTAACTATCTTTCTTACTTGAGAGTATGAACCTGGCAATTTCACACCCTTCGAAAGTGCCTCTTTTAAGAATTGAAGCAATGCTGTAAACGACGTGTGGCTCCACTTATAAAGTGTTTTCATATGAAAGAGATGAACAATAAATGAAAGTGATGAGAAAGATTTGTAACCAGGGTACAACTCACGCTCCCTATCTTTTAACAACTTGAAAAATGCTAATGCATTTTCATCCATCCCATCCTGGTCTTCATACTGGTCGTTACATCGCATACCCTCTTCACTTCGATTTTCGAATATATCATGTAGTAGTCCACACATATCATCTCTTGTATTCGAGGCATGCACTTCATTTGCTCCACTAGTTCCCATTGTGTATGGAGCACCTTTTACGTGATAAATCCACCGAGTGTAATTCTTAACAAACCCATGTATGATGAGATGCTCATAAACAACTTCTCTTTCATGGCTAATGGTATTTTGACATTTCTTACACGGGCACTTGATCACTAGCTCAGGATATTAATTGGCAAATGCAAAATCAAGAAACCCATTAACTCCTTTAATATAAGGTTGAGAATTTCTTGACAATTCCATCCAACTCTTATCGCTATCCATTTGAAAAGATTGTTGATTACCTCACACTATCACAAAATTGTTGTTAGATTCATTAGGAAAAATTCATAAAAAAATACAATAAATAAACAAAATGTTAAACCATAAATAATTAATATGCTCCTTCAAAACTATGTAAATTTACAAATAGTAAGACTTTAATTATAACACCACTTGCATATGGCCTAATATGAAAACTACCAATATTTACTCATATAATATGGGAAAACTTAACAATCAATATATTTTAACCTTAATTAGTTAACAACAATTAAAAAAACTCACTCATAACATAAAAATTCTATTATTGATTTTTCAAGTATCACATGAATGTGCTTTCTATAGTCTAACCCCATCATACCAAGTTGTAGTGGCAAAATGTGGCCCAAATATAAAACAACCCATATTTGCCCAGTCTTTTAAATATGGCGCCCATATTTAAAAACTATGAGTTTAATAAGGGGTCCATATTTAAAAGTTATGAGTCAAATATGGGGCCCATATTTGAAAGCTATAAATCAAATATGGAGCCCAATCTTAAAAGCTAATAGTCAAATATAAAGTTCATTTTTAAAAATTGTGAGTAAAATATGATTTTTTTACATATACCTGGAATTGTAATACTTACTTTAGTAGAATAGAAATGGGTTGGCCTAGTCCACATTTGGTCTGCCCATATTTGACCCAACCCACATTTAGACTGACCCATATTTGGCCCAACCCACATTTATTCCAATCCATATTTGACCCGCCCAAATTAGGCTCAGCCAATAGTTTTGCCCCTGTGTTAATATCAAGGTAAGATTTGTATTTTTTTCCCTTTAAAGTATTAATCTTAGTGCATTAAATTTTTAGTTTTCTATTATATTTGTGATTTCAGGGGAGCTGGATGTTTGACGCATCCTACCCTCTCTACGATACGACGTCATGTCCGTTTATACAAAATGAGTTCAACTGCAAGAAGAATGGCCATCCGGATCAGATGTACCAAAAATATAGGTGGCAGCCTCATGACTGGAACTTAGCGAGGTACGATATATATATATATATATATATATATATAGAGAGAGAGAGAGAGAGAGAGAGAGAGAGAGAGAGAAGCCAATCAAAACCCAATATATGCAACATAAAAAAAATACACCAAAATAAATTTAAAAAAAAATATGTAATATACCACCAAGTACTGCTTGCCTCAGTTCAGTACCCATACAATATATTACCAAAGCTCAGATATAATTTGATAAGATAGAATTCAGAATGTACAAATCCACTAAATAAATTATCACCTTATTGTCAAGTTATTAAATAATGAAAGAAAAAAAAGTGACATGAACAACCCATATATGCATACACTGAAATAAAATTAAAACCCATTGATTATTATCACCGCAACATACACTGAACGAGCTATCATCCATCGTCGTATTGGTAGTTTACCTTAAAGCTTAAAGCTTAAAGCTTTAAAAATAAAAAACACATTTTATGATTAAAAAAACACAGTGATTCTCAGTGATTAAAAATGCAAATTTATGATTAAAAAACACAATCTACCAGCCATTGATGCATACATTGAAATAAAAAAAAAACGCAATTTACCTTAAGCTTCAAAGATCAAAACCAAGTGATTGTCCGAGCCAGTGGTAAAACTGAATGGATGATAGCACCGTTCCCTCTTCCTTCTTTTAATAGGGGAAAAAGAAGACAAGATTGAGGGGTATTGGGTTGGTTGATACCGAGACAAGTTGGGAGAGGATTAGGTTTATGAGATGGAGGCTAATACGTGAGAGATGAGAACGTGACGGGGGAGAGATTGAGGAAGATACGGACGAGCGTGATGGGAGAGAGAAAGTGTGTATTTTTGTGTGTATTTTTTTTAACAAAAAAACAAACCCCCGCCAAAAACTTGAGAGAGGCGCTTTTTTTTTCTACTTTTAGTGGCATTAGTTATAAAATGCCTAAAAAATACCACATTTATTTTAGTATTAATTATAAAAAAGCTTTATTTATGCGGCACATCAATATAAATGCTGTAAATTTTCAATACTTGTAAAAAAATACTGGTAAAAAGAAAATTCTCTGCATTTTTAAATAATACCGAGAAAAAAATGCCAAAAAAATTAGTTTTCTTGTAGTGCTTCCTTGGATGGATGAATTGTCATGGTGGATGATTTTTCCCTCCATCGGGCTATGAAATTACTGACTGATTCCCCAGAGTTCTGCTTGAGTAACTCTAAATCACGATGGGTGACCTCAAACTCTTCGTTGTATCTGTACTGTGACATGAATTCTCGAGCTACATTCTCCTAGCTACGGATTCTGGACTCCTCGAGAGACAAAAACCATCGGAGGGCGCTATCCTTCAAAGTTTTTTAAAATAATTGGGCCATCACTTCTTCAGAAGACCCTAGGAGAGTTATGGAACGGTGATAACTATGAAGATGAACAATAGGGGGTCCACTTCCTCCGAATTTCTCGATATTTGGCATCTTGAATTTCTCGAGTAACCTCGCCTCAGGATAAGGAGACATGTGGGTGTAGTCCATGTAATTTTTGAAGACTCTGACTTGGTCGAACTTCTTAGTTAGCATCTTGAGATCTTCTTTGACCTTGTTCAATTCTTCCTCTTTTGGATCAATGATCATAGGTAAGTTAGCCCTAGTCTAGGTAACGTTCGACATAGGAAGCTGGGAGGGCGGCGGCCCATTAGCAGGAGGGGCACATGGAGCGTGCTAATACTCTTCGGGAACCCAAATAGGCTCGGGTGGACCCATATTGCAAGGGAATAGGGCCTCAGGATATTGAGGAACAGGAACCTGGTTTCGCTGCATCTCTCGGACCTCTGTCTGAAGGTTGTCAATCTTGGACACGAGCTGAGATAAAACTACCGTCAGATCTGGCTGCACAACTGGTACTTGATTTGTGTTCTCTATAGAAAGCGGATGGATACCGGACTAGGAAGAAGTAGCAAGGTAACAGACGAAACTCCGGGGTGATTTGACTAAAGACCGAAGCCAATAAGGAGCCAGTCCAAGGGCGTGCGATTGACGTGAGAAGGTGTAAAATGGGACTTACTTTTTTAGACAAAGAATGGATATATTTTTTTTCTTTTTGAGATTGAAAGACAAAATATTTTTGGATTTTTGATAAAGAAAGGAGAAATATTTTTGGATTTTTGATAAAGAAGGGGAGAAATGTTTTTGGATTTTTGATAAAGAAAGGAGAAATGTTTTTGGGAGACGGGTCTCAGCATGATTATTATAATTATTATGTTCTCACTTGTATTAAATTATCCTAAATGCAATAATAAAATGCCGGACGGGACCCGAGCCTGGAAAATTTGGGATTCTAACATATGCAAAGCTATGGTTGGACTTGTAACCAGGCTCACGGGCAGGGTCCCATTTTAAAAATGCACAAAAATTTGGGCGACAGATCGACCCGGAATTTTGGCAGAGTTTCAGGTCGAAATCGATAATCTAACATGTGTGTCCTAGGCTTGACACCTATATGTGGGTATTCAGTTGGTTGGGTGAATCAAAAAGGGTTTCCCCCTTTGGCGTGACTTCCAAGATATTCGTCTTTGCTTTTGAGGGCAATCGATATGTGTGGACAAGCCATTTGATATACCTGAGTGTACGCGAATTGCCTCGCTATATACCTTGTGGGGACGGTACGTATGAGAGCGGATTTGATATACTCGGCGTACATGAACGAGTTCCCTGTGATATACCTCCCATCACGACTTTGGTCAAGCAGTACGATGCGGAGGAAACGTTCGATATACGTCGAAGGTACTTGGCCAATGGAAGGTGAGAGTCATATCGCTTAGGCTAACTGCGCCCTGCTGGACCAGCGCCCATCACGAAGTGAATCTCCAGTTACTGGACAAAATTTAGTCAATACCAATGCTCTTTGGTGATATCGTGTGAATCATGCATGATTCTCTTTATTAATATCTTATGATGAGAGTATCTTTCTTGATTATGACAAATGGGGAGCAAAGTACAAGTACCAATGGTATACCAAGTATGGATGGGTGATGCGTCCAACAAGTGGACATATGTGATCCTAGGTGCACGTGGTGTGAAGTGTACATGGGGAATCTTCTAAAAGTGTGTGAAGAGAAGCATAAACATGAGGTACACATGAATAGTAAAGGGCCATGAAACATAGGGGGAAATATAAGCAAATATAACACCCATGTGAATAGAGTCTAGCCCTCAAAATAAAAGTCCCCAGCAGAGTAGCCACTGTGGCCATCCCCGATCCTCGCGGCGGGAGGGATGAAGAAGAGGGGATCTTCTTCATCGAGAGGATCTTGGTCCCGTGCATACCTCTCGGGAGCGCTTCGACCGGCGTCGGTGATGAGGTGAAAAATGTAGAGAGATGGAGTTGCCAGTCTATTTTACTCAAAATAGACAAAAGAAAAGGGAGCCATCCCGAAAGACAACATCCAAACACATACTGATACATACGAAACCAAAATGATTCGAAAAGGGTTCAGGGGCTAAGTTACGATATGGGAAGGTGTTAGGCACCCATTCCGCCCTTGCGGTCTCTCATGGGTTATTGCTATTTTACTTTATTTCCCCGTGATATGTGTGCATGTAGTGGAGATAGGAATCATCGACTTGTATCTTGGAAAAGATAAAGAGAGTCATCCGTAGGAATGTTCCTAAAAGCAATATTAAAAAATAGGATATACGGGATTACCCTAGCATTGATCGTTATATGATAACGCATGTGGAATAATATGCCACTAAGAACAAATATATGTATACATAAACATATAGAATCTAAGAGAGTTAAGTTTTAAGAATATAGAAAAATAGAAAAAAAGTAGGAATAGGACCCGAGTCTCGGGTTTTACCCCGAGATGCCTACGTAGCCTATAGAGGCATCAAAGTCCACTTAGTTCGTATGCAAAACGAGGGGTGGGATTTATCCCATAAATCCAACCCGGGACTTCTCTTATATGTGTGCGTGTGTAAAAAAAGTGTTTTAGTTTTGAGAATTCCCGTTTGGAATTTATGAGCAAACCCTTTTTTTCTTGTTTTTTTTTAGGTTTTATTTATATGAAAATAAAAGATGTGCGGTAATACTAGATAAAAAGTATATTAGGATATATGAAATGAGAGAATAAAAGTGCTAAGTAATAAAAGAAGTTAATGATAATTTATGAGAATTTGAAGAGAGAGTTGAGAAAGTTAAACCTTCTTGAAGATCTTGATTTGGATCTTGGAGAGCAGCCCTTGCACTTGGGTGATGATGGAGGCTAGTTAATTCACCAAGTTTGATGAGAAAGATGATGAAAGGTGAAGTTTGGAAATGGATTTGGATGTGAAAATCACGTTGACTTAGAGAGAGGTTTTCTGAGTTCGCTGAGAGTGATGGATTTTAGATCACGTGTCCCTTTGCAATGAGGTCAGACCCTACTTTTTATAGGCCCAGGGCATTGCCGATCGGTATAGGCCCTGCCAATCAGCAGGTGTCTTTGGGCACACTGCCGGTAGGCAGGGTTCGGAACCTACCGTTTGGCAGTCGCCGTAAAGCGCAAATCGTGGATTCGAATCGAACACGGGGTGAATCATTGGAAAGGTACTTCAGAGACCTTTGAAATTATTTTGGACTGCTCCCAGGTTCGAGAGTTGACTTTGGGTCAAATGTGGCTCGGAAACGTTCGTCGGTCCTTTTGACGAGGAATCATCGGATGCAAACGGATTGTTCGTCCGCATGGTAAGTCAGAATCGCACACGGGGTGGATCGTTGGAAAGGTTCGAAGATATACTTTGACATTCCAAAGAGTTTGAATCGGCTTGGGAAGTTGACTTTGGTCAATCGGGGCCTGGAAGCGTTCGGTGACCTTTTGAAGTAAAACAGATCGTTCGTCCGCACCATAAGTCAGAATTGAGCCCAGAGCGGACCGTTGGAAAGGGGTGTCAGTACCCTTTGGAGATTCATTCAGTCTCGATCGAGCTGAAGAGTTGACTTTGGTCAAATGAAGCCTGGGAGTGTCCGTTGACCTCCTGATCAAGTTTTAGGGGAAAATGGGTCGTTCGTCCGCACCGTAAGTCAGAATCGATCACGGGACGGACTGTTGGAAAGGGGTTTCAGTGCCCTTTGAAGATTCATTCAGTCTCGATCGAGCTGAAGAGTTTAAATTTTGGTCAAATGGAGCCTGGGAGTGCCCAATGGCCTCTAGGTCAGTACTCGGGGTATGACTTAGGTTTATTGCGATGAGAGGAGGTGCTAGGGACCTAAGGAGAGGTTAGGGGGTGCTTGAATGGGGTGTCTACAACCCTATTTTCAAAACAAAAATAATTTTTTTTCTTAAATTGAAAAATCAAAATTCTTCCAAAGTGTAAAATAAAAGTTTTGAGAAAGACAAAAATTTCCAAGCGGGCAAGAATATTTTTGTGAATAATCAAAGAAGAGCTGGAGGAGAGTACCTAAAGAAAGTTGATTCGAAGAGATGCTATGAATGTTAGGTGAAGAGTCATAAAGCCCATGAAATTGCTACTAGGCTTAAGAGACAGATCAAAGGCATTTTTATAATGCCACTCTAAGTGATAGCGATGTTGAGTCAGTGGGTTTCGAGGATGAATCACCGCATGGACGTAACTTCATCACGTTCATATCTAGTCACATTAGCACTTCCAGTACATCTCACATTGGTGAGGATGTTTCTAAACGTGATAGCCTCGACAATGTGTTGATCCATTCTGGAGAGAGTGAGGGTGATGATTTGAGTGAGGGACAATGGCCTCCAACATGCCAACATCGTGTCTTTAAAAAGCAAAAATAAAAATAAAAAATTGTCTCTTAAGGTGTTATCTTTAGAAAAGGAGTTTAAGGTTTCAAGAGAGAATGAGACCTCAGTTAGGATTTCTTTGAGTGGGCAGTTAGTTTTGGTGGTGAGGAAAAATAGTGATTTGACCAACAAAGTGGCTAGTCTTACGAAAGATCTTCATGCATCATTGGTGACTCACGAGAAACTTGTAGCCGCCTATATTTCCTAACTTGAAAAATATCTCGAACGTGAAAGGGAGGTAAAAGTTACTTTAAAGTATACATCTGAGAAGGTTGGAAATATGTTCCTAGGTTCCGCGTTAGGTTTTAAAGAGAGGCAATGGATATGTTACGATAATGCATCCACTTCCCATAACGCATCCGAACCGGTTCCTAAGTTTGCGATGGATCCGTATGGGTATCGACCTAACCCACCAAGGAGAACTCATCCTAAGAGTTTTAACCACGGTACACCCTAACAAGTTTATGTTTGTACCCATTGTAAATGAAGAGGCCATATTAGGGAATTTTTCTATAAGCTAGGAAGATTTTCTCACACATATACTCCCACACACCACTATAGTGACATTACTGGTCTTAGAGAGCAAGTTGAGTTTCTAGTCACGAATTCTAAAAGCTTAACGAAAGAATTTAAAAGGATGTCTACACATTTCGATAAAACTTCCAATGTTATGACTGAAGCCAAAAAATGATAAGGGAAAGTAAAAGGTTACCTCATCGTGGGTATCTAATAATGAAGAAAAAGCCTTTTTTCACGTTGTTCTCAAGGTTCAAGATACTTCTCAATAGTATTTTGATAGTAGATTCTATAAGCACATGACTGGTGACAAATCATATTATACTAACCTTGTGGATCATACGTAAGAAAAAGTCACCTTTGGAGATGGGAGTAGGTCTAGCCTTTTAGGACGCGATTACATGGAGATATCCAATTTTTCTAAGCTAGATAATATGTTATGTTGAAGGGTTAAAATAAAACTTAATAAGCATAAGCCAACTTTGCGATGCTAATTTTGCGGTGAAATTTGACTGATTGAAGTGTAATGTTTATGATCAATCCGGTGAACTTTTCTACAAGGTGTGAGGACTACCGACAACTGCTACGATAATAATTAAGAAAAATCCCCTTTTCTCGTTGATCTCAATGTTCAAGATACTTCTCAATTGTATTTGGATAGTAGATGCTATAGGCACATGACCCGTAACAAATCATATTGTACTAACCTTGTGGATCGTACGGAAGAAAAAGTCACATTTGGAGATGGGAGTAGGTCTAGCCTTTTAGGATGCGATTACATAGAGATATCCGATTTTTCTAAGCTATACAATGTGTTATATGTTGAAGGGTTAAAAGAAAACTTGATAAGCATAAGACAACTTTGGGATGCTAACTTTGTGGCAATATTTGACCAATCGAAGCATAATGTTTATGATAAATCCGGTGAACTTTCTCTACAAGGTGTGAGGACTATCGACAATTGCTATGGTTTTATTCCCATGTGTTCTTTAATGTGAAATAATGCTAAGGTTTCCTCCATGGACCTTTGTCATCAACATCTAGGTCACGTCAATTTTAGATATCTTGAGTGACTAGTCGAGAAAGACCTAGTTCTTGGCTTACCATCACTTGGGAAACCAACTTTCTCGGTTTGTGGTCCTTGCTAATAAGGGAAATTAATCAAAAGTACACATAGGAAGTTGAATACTGTTACCACCTAGAGTTGATACACATGGATCTTATAGGTCCCATGCGCATGGATAGTATTGGTGGTAAGAAGTATATCCTAATGATGCTTGATTACTTTTCAAGATATTCTATCGTTGGATTTCTTAAAAAAAAAGTCCAATTCTGTTGAGTTTTTAACAACCAAGTGTGATTTCTATAGAATCGACATGGTGTCACTATAAATTGTATTCATAGTGACCATGATACTGAATTTTGAAAAACTGGAATGAATAGATTTTGTGATGAGGTCGACATCAAATATGAGTTTTCGATTATTCATACTCCTTGGTAAAATGATAATATTGAGAGGAAGAATTGAATAATTCAAGATATGGCTAGATCCATGCTTCTTGGAAAAAATGTTCCTAGACATTTTTGGATGGAGGTGATTCATATCGCATGCCACATAATGAATTGGGTCTATCCTCATCCACACACACTTCACACTCCATATGAGTGGTGGATAGACAAGAAACCCAACCTATCGTATTTTCGAGTTTTGGGGAGTCCTTTCTGTATCCTTAGAGATAGAGAGCACTTAGGAAAGTTAGACTATAGAAGCGATGAGGTAATATTTTCAGGGTATTCATCATCTAATAGAGCTTATAGGTTATTAAACCTTAAAAGCTATAAGGTCATGGAATTGATAAACGTCACAATTATAGATGATGCATCGACTATGTTTGTTCATAGCCTCGAGTGTGAGAACAATGCACCCCCAGTGACGATCTCATTGTTCCCCATACCACAATATTAGGCCCCGCTCCTGATATGGAGGATACACCAACTTGGGTTTGAAAGAGTTATGACCCTTACAACATACTTAGTGATCCCACACTAAGTGTCAAGACTCATGCTCAACCAGAGAACACAGTTAGCTTCTTTTACTACACTTCCACATTGGAGCCCAAGAATGTGAAGGAAGTACTTAAGGTTGAGCATTGGATATGTGCTATACAAGATAAGTTGCTTTAATTTTAGAAGAATATTGTTTAGGATATAGTCCCCCGACCTAGAGAGACTAATGAGATTGGTACCAAGTGGGAGTACAAGAACAAGATAGATGAGAATGGTACCATTACTCATAATAAGGCTAAGTAGGTCGCTCAAGGTTACACACAGATTAAAGTTTTAGACTTTGACGCGACATTCTCTTCTGTTGCTAGGCTTGAGTTTGTCCACTTAATACTCACCATATCATGTTATCTACGGTTTAAGCTATACTAAATGGATGTCAAGAGTGCCTTACTTAATGGCATTCTTCAAGACGAGGTTTACGTGGAACAACTAAATTGGTTTAAAGACCTAAAGAACTTGGGAACCGTCTTTCATCTGAAGAAGGCCTTGCATGATTTGAAGCAAGCACTCCATGCATTGTACCAAAGGCTAACTTTTTTCTCTTAGGTCGTGGTTTCAAGAGAGGGGGAGTTGATATGACGTTAGTTTTTAGGAGAGTGGGTGGTGCTATCTTGGTTGCCCAAGTCTATGTGGATGACATAGTCTTTAGATCCAAATATTCCTAACATGCTCACACTTTTGAGGAGGAGATGAAGAGTGACTTTGAGATGAACATGGTTGGTGAACTCACTTTCTTCTTAGGTCTCCAAGTGCATCAAATTAGAGACGGGATATTCATATCTCCATCTAAATATGCTAGAGACCTAGTGAAGAAGTTTGGTTTAAACTTTGCTAAGCACTCTCGCATACCCATAAGTTTATAGACTAAGATTAGCAACGAAACTATAGGCACAGAAGAAGAAAAAACACTTTATAGGAGTACGTTAGTTAGTCTCCTTTAATCAACTGCTAGCCATCCCGACACATCCTTTAGTGTTGAAGTTTGTGCACGTTACCAAGTGGCCCTAAAAGAGTCACACTTACTTTCTCTTAAACGTATTATTAAATACGCGAGTGGCACTCTTTCTTATGGCATTTGGTATTCCTTTGATCCCGATGATCATTTATCGGCTTATTCGTATGCCGATTAGGCCTGGGATGTTAATGGTTGTAAAAGCACCTTGGGTGGATGCTTTTACATTGTGAATGCTCTTGTCTCTTTGTTGAGTAAGAAGCAAACTCCATTTTTTTGTCCATAGCGAAGACCGAATACAAAGCCTCCAGGAGTTTTTGCACATAACTCTTCTGGATGAAGTAAATGTTGGAACATTATAGGATTATTCAAGGCACAATGACTATTTATTGCGATAATACAAGTGTAATCCATATTTCCCGTAATCCGATCCAACATTACCGTACGAAGCACATTAGGATTCGTTATCATTTTATTCGTGATCTTGTTGAGGAAAAGATAGTTTCCTTGAGCTTCGTAATTATCGAATGTCAATTGAATGAAATTTTCACTAAACTATTAGATGCACTTAGACTTGAGGATCTTGGGAGTTCTTTGGGTATTTATTGCATTGATTTAGTTCGGATACGGGTTCTAGTATAGGGTGATTATCATATTGCTATCTTTTATCTTCATTACTAGATTATATTATTATGTTTATATTTTGAAAAAACTCAAAAATATTTTCTTTTCTTTTATAAAAAAATCCAAAAATTTCTCAAAAAGATTTTATTTTTGATAAATTTTTTTCACTAAATTAAAAAAGATTTTTATATTTTGTTTTACACTATTTATGTACATGCATTTAAGATGTTTAAATCACAATTAAATTCCATCAATTCATGTAACCTACTTATGGTACTATGAGACTTGTCTTCATTTCTTTTGTATTTAAAAATGCATATTTAGCATTTCATTATTCTCTGAATCATTCATGCTAGACTCTTTATTGAAAAAAAATTTAAAAATAGTTTTTTTCTTCATTGAAGTCTCATCGCATATGCTTAATTTATTATTCTTTAAGATGATTTTTTATATTTTAATTCTCATGATGCTAACATTTCAGGATTAGTTTCTAACCTTTTGTCTATTACGGACAAAAGGGGGGAACATATTGAGGGGGAGTTTTTGTGTTTTCTTTAAACTCCATGTGTCACTGTATTTCTTATGCTTCATGTGAGTAGGTCTTTTCTGCCTTGATGATCTCATGGATTATACGATGACATTTTTTCAGTTGAAGTCAATGTCACTTGTGTCTTTTCCTTTTCGAATTTGGGAGGGCATTAATTGAACTTGTCTTAGGGGCTATTTTTTTCTATTTGTGTTTGGTACTGAAAGAGCTAAAGTGGGATATTTGCAAGAGAAAGATTTATAATTGCTCATTATCTATTTTAGTTTGGCTTATCCCGTTACACCCCATTTCACCATCATGAACTTTTCAAGACTTCAAGTGAAGACGAGTTAGTGACCAAATGTAACAATAAAAGATCGATCGCCGCTATATATTTTGGAGAAGGTCTATGAGGTTGTTTCTGTGAATTATTTTTGTTCTGGGGTATTTTTAAAGAGTTTGAAAACTTAAAATATTTTTCCAAAATGTTTTAATAATATTTTAAAAAAATTTCAAGGTCGTTAGAATGACATTGGATATTGTTTGAATAAGTTCCTATACCTCGTTACAATGGCATCAACTTCATTCAAACGAGATTGATTGTTGCGTCTTTTTGCAGGGTCTGGAATCTTGTTAGATCAGTCATTTGATATATGTTTGAACGAGGAAGGGTCGTTCGAATGAGAAGTACATTCATCCGAACGAGTACGTGAAAAAATATTTTTTATCAGATTTCAAATGAAATATTTCATGTCCACCTTTTAGATATTTTTCTCCCTGTATGTAGAGATGGGCACCTGCATTTTAAACCAAGCCTTTTAGACATATTTTACTGATCAAACTCTTTTTTTATTCAATCCAAACCCCTTGGTTGATTTGAGATCACTTTACCAAACCACGAAGAACATAATCCTTGTTCACAACCTTGTGGAGTTAATTATCCACTACCGAAGATAGGAATACTGATTCTTGTGGCTAATCGGTGGACACTTAGGCAAGCTGAGCTTGTTGTGGGACGTTATTGGATCTGCATCACTTGTTGTTGATAATAGGGATTGAAGATATTACTACATCACTTGGTGTATCTCTAAATTTTGTAAGTTTTTAGATGTTTTTCTATAATACGGTGTTTTAAATAGTGTTGAACATATGTTTTTTTCGAAAAGGATTTTTCCTCATCTCCTATCTTCTTTGGTTTGTGGTTGGCTTGTTCGACTTCAATTTAGATTAAAATATCTTGCATGTTCACTTTATTTAATAAAGATAAACTTTAGACCAAATAGATTTTGTTATGTGTGTGACCCACTCTACGACTTATACATATAATCGAACAATTCTATCGCATTTTTCAAATTGGTATCAGAGATTGTTTCTACAAGTTACTTAGATGAATATTGTTGGTAGTATGGATAACTCGTACAATAGGCCACCTATGATTGATGGTTCTAATTATGCCTATTGGAAAATTTGAATGAGATCGTCTTTGAAATCGATCGACGGGCGCGTCTAGATTGTTGTTAAAAAGGGGTGGACTCCTCTTACCGTGAGTAATGAAAATGGCATTAGTCTCGAGATAATCGCAATTTGAACCGAGGAAGATTTTACATGGAGTAACTTTAACTCTCGGGGCTTAAATGCAATTTTTGGTGTTGTCACACCGAACGAATTTCGTCATATCATAACATGTACCACGTCTAAGGAATCATGAGATATCTTCCAACTCACTCACGAGGGTACCAATGTTGTGAAAGCTTCTAAGGTTCAGAATCTAACCAAATAATTTGTGACCATTAGCATGCTTGAATCTGTAACGTTTGATATATTTTCTGCATGACTGTGTGATATTGTGAACTTTAGTTTTAATTTCGGTGAGCGAATTCCTAAAATGAGGGTAGTTAAGAAAATTCTATGATCTATCCAGTCCCGTTTTAGTGTGAAAGTCATGGTCCTTAATTCTTTGGAAATTTAAGATAATCTTAGGTTAGAAGAGCTCGTAGGTGATCTTCAAGCTTATAAAATAGATATCTGACCCGAAACCTACAAGTAGAAAGAAAAAGGGATCACTTTGAAAGCACAATCAAAGAAAAAAGATAAGGTTTTTGACTCTTATTTTGAATTCGGTCTAGATGATCTTGCCCTATTTGCAAAAAAACTTTAAAAAGTTTATCAAATTGAAAAACAAAATTCTTCCAACGTGGAAAATAAAAGTTTTGAGAAAGACAAAAATTTCAAAGCGGGCAAGAATATTTTTTAGAATAATCAAAGAAGAGCTCGATGAGAGTACCCTAAGAAAGATGATTCGAAGAGATGCTATGAGTGTGAGGAGAAGGGTCTTGAAGCCCACGAGTGTGATACTAGGTTTAAGAGACAGGGAAAAGGCAAAGATTTTTATAATGCCACTCTAAGTGATAGCGATGCTGAGTTAGTGTGTTCCGAGGATGAATCACCACATGGACGTAGCTTCATCGCGTTCATATCTAGTCACGTTAGCATTTTTAGTACATCTCACATCGATGAGGATGTTTCTAAACATGATAGCCTCGACAATGTGTCTATCCATTTTGGATAGAGTGAGGGTTATGATGATTTGAGTGAGGGAGAACGTGGCCTCCATCATGCCTACACCGAGTCTTTAAAAAGCAAAAAAAGCAAAATAAAAATTTGACTCTTAGGGTGTGATCTTTAGAAAAGGAGTTTAAGATTTCAAGAGAGAGTAAGACCTTAGTTAGGATTTCTTTTAGTGAGCAGTTAGTTTTGGTGGGGAGGGAAAAGAATGACTTGACCAACAAAGTGGCTAGTATTACGAGAGAACTTCAAGCATCTTTAGTGAATCACAGAATATACATCTAAGAAGGTTGGAAAGATGTTCCTAGGTACCGCATTATGTTTTAAATAGAGTCAAGGGATATGTTACGATGATGCATCGACTTCCCATAACGCAACCGAACTAGTTCCTAAGTTTGTGATGGATCCGTATGGGCCTCGACCTAACCCACTTAGGAGAACTTGTCCTAAGGGTTTTAATCAAGTAAACCCAAACAAGTCTATGCTTGTGCCCATTGTAAACGAACAGTTCAACTTAGGGATTTTTTCAATAAGTTAGGAAGATTTTCTCACACACATAATCCCACACACCAGTATAACTTTTAAAAGCTTAATGGAAGAATTTAAAAGTATGTGTATGCCTTTTAAGAAAACTTCCAATGCTCTGACCAGAGCCAATAATGATAAGAGAAAGTAAAAGGTTACCTCATCTTGGGTATCTAAGAATGACGAAAAAGCCATTTTTCAAGTTTCTCTCAAGGTTTAAGATACTACTCAATGGTATTTTGATAGTAGATGCTATAGGTACATGACCGGTGACAAATCATATTTTACCAACCTTGTGAATCGTACGTAAGGAAAAGTCACATTTGGAGATGAGAGTAGGTCTTGCATTTTAGGAAGTGGTTACATGTAAATACCCAATTTTTATAAGCTATACAATGTGTTATATGTTGAAGGGTTAAAAGAAAACTTGATAATCATAAGCCAACTTTGCGATGCTAACTTTACGGTAAAGTTTGACCGATCGGAATGTAATGTTTATGATCAATCCGGTGACCTTTCTCTATAAGGTGTAATGACTACTGATAATTGCTATGGTATTATTCCCAAGTCTTCTTTAGTGTGCGATAATGTTAAGGTTTCCTCCATGGACCTTTGTCATCAACGACTATGTCACGTCAATTTTAGAGATCTTGAGAGACTAGTCAAGAAAGACCTAGTCCTCTCTTACCATATCTTGGTAAACCAACTTCCTCGATCTGTGTTCCTTGCCAACAAGGGAAATAAATCAAAAGTACACATAGGAAGTTGAATAACGTTACCACCTCCCGTGTTTTAGAGTTGACACACATGGATCTTAAAGGTACCATGTGTACGTAGAGTAATGGTGGTAAAAAGTATATCCTGGTGATGGTTGATGACTTTTCAAGATATTCTATCATTGGATTTCTTAGAAAAAATTCCGATTCTGTTGAGTTTCTAACAATCAAGTGCGTGTTCTACAGAATTTTCATGGTATCACTGTAAATCGAATTTGTAGTGACAATGACACTGAATTAAAAAAACCCAGAATGAATAGCTTTTATGATGAAGTCGACATTAAACATGAGTTTTCTATCATTCGTATTCCTCGACAAAATGGGAATGTTGAGAGGAAGAATTGAACAATTCAATAGATGGCTAGATCCTTGCTTCTTGGAAAAATTATTCCTTGTCGTTTTTGGACGGAGGAGGTTTATATCGCATGACATATGATGAATTGGGTCTATCCTCATCCACACACACTTCAAACTCCATATGATTTGTGGATAGATAAGAAACCCAACCTATCGTATTTTCAAGTTTTTAAGAGTCCTTGATATATCCTTAGAGATAGAGAGCACTTAGGAAAGTTCGACTATAGATGCGATGAAGTAATATTTTCAGGGTATTCATCGTCTGGTAGAGATTATAGGGTATTTAACCTTAAAATCTATAAGGTCATGGGATTGATAAACATCACAATTAGAGATGATTCACATAATACGTTTGATCCTGGCCTTGAGTGTGAGAACAATGCACCCCCTTGACGATCTCATTGTTCCCGATACCACCATAGTAGGTGATTAGGCATAAATATTTCATATTTATCCCCTGAATTTCGGTCTTTTTATGATCCCGTGCATTGTAATTGAGTTAGTTTTATCTCATATTCATGCTACTAACTCTACTTGTCAAGTGTTTCGTGTTTTGTTTTATCTCTTATGTGCTTTACAATTATTTCATGCAAGTTAGTGCGAAAGAGAAATCAAAACAAGGAAAGAAACAACGAAACAGAGGAGAATTGAAGGGATTAAATAATTCAATAGCCTTAGTCCGGAGGTGGGGCCAACTGGAAAGTTGAAGAGCTTGATGTTACAAGAACACTAAAAAAGGTACCTCAATCCAAGCTACGATGAAGAAATTATGTGCGTTTAAAGTTGAGAAAGAAATCCAAGGAAAGAAAAGAGAGTAAGCACTCAAGGCAGTACGAAAAACCAAACCGGTTCGCATGTACCTCCAAACTGGTTCGGGGGGTCTGATGCGCGAAATCTCACTTTTTGCTAATTTATTCTAAGAGTTGTTTTAAGGGTAGGACTCTTCTAAGACGGCCATGTAATGTTATAGTTGGATATTAGACATACTTTTTAGCAGGTTTTGACCTAGTTTTATAAGGAGGAAGGAGGAAAAAACATAGAGGTCTATTTCTTCATCAAGTTTATGATTTGTGGACCTTTTTCAAGCAATATCCAATCTAGTTTGTCTTCTTCTTCCTTGCTCGTTAATAATTGTTATTTTTCTGATATTATTGATATCTTTCATAGGTTAGAATTAATTCTTGCATGATTAAATTTAAGTTAATGATGAATAGGATTGCATGCAACGTATAGATAATTTTTTATTAGCAAAACCATGTATGGCTAAGTTTTCTAGGGTTGGTATGCATGAACCCAACCCGACGTATTTTGCATGGATATAAAATGTGTTCTTGAATTAAACAAATAATTGAAAAAGTGGTAGTTTGTTAATACAACTGTTGGAGTACTTTTAACTCCATTTTCCATAGGTAATCAACATGTTTAAGAATGCGACGCACGAATTAACAATCTTGTTATACACTTTATTTTATTCTTGATTGAGTATTGTGCGGGTTAATTCCTTCATATATGCAATTCTTAAAACAAGTAAAGTTTTCTTTTTAGTTAAATGATTAATTCTTGACTAGTTTTTTATCCATTGAAATTACTAGGGATTGGGAGATTGTATTCCAACCTTGTTTTTCTCGTATATTAATTAATCAGTTAAATTCTAGTCTTGCATGCGTAGTTAACTTAGATAGGATTTAATTTCTTTAATTAGAAGTAGTATACAAATTTCCTCTACAATCATCTTTTCTTTTCTTTTCTGCGAGTCAATTGTTGATATTAGTTGTCTTCCTTTGTAGTCATCACGATTCTTCATCTTAGTCCCTGTGTTCGATACCCGGTTTACCAGATTATTACTTGAGCGATCGGTTTATACTTGAACCGTATTTATACGCATTAGAGACATAATTTTAGTCATTTTAAGTTTTTGGATCCATTGCCGGGGATGATCCAAATTCTTCCCAAGTTCCATGTTATGGATTCAGAGAAACCATACCTCCACATCCGTGAGTTCGAAGAGGCAGTCGAAACTTTTAGCTATCAAACGTACCCTCAAGACACCATTCGTCTCAAACTTTTTCCTTTCTCCCTGAAGGATAAAGATAATAACCGGCTATGGTCTTTATCACCAAACTCAATTGGATCGTGGAGAGATATGCAAGCCAAGTTTTTTTGAAATTCTTTCCCCAACATTGAACAAATTCTATAAAAGCTCAAATTTAAACATTTCAACTACTACAAAACTAGTCATTTGATCTATGTTGGGAGCATTTCAACGAGTTCGTCAACACCTGCCCAAATCACGATTTTGAGAAGTATCGTCTTATATCTTTATTCCACCACGGGCTAAGTATAGCTTCTAAACAACTCGTTGAGACTATATATGATGGATAGTTTTTTGGGTTAGACGCAAATGATGTAGAGTCCCACCTTAAGTTTGTCATTGAGACTACTCAAGTATGGGACACATCCGATCCTAACTCTTAAACCTGGGTTCGACAAACATCCACAGCTCTTTCTGCGTTCGGTATTTATTAATTAGAGAAGGAAGCTGAGTGCAAACTTTGAGTAAGCTAAGTTAAGAAAAGATTGGAAGACGTAGTCGAATCACGGCAAGAGAAAAACCCGAATACATTTGAGCAATGAGAGAGGAGGTATGTGCAATTTGTGACGCAGGGCATTTAGCGAAGGAATGCCCGATAATACCCGCCTACAAAGTGATGCTCTAAGAGCAGGTGGGAGCGGTAGGAGATTTTAAGGATAATTTTAAGGCCCCTCACGGGAATTCTTACAACCCTTCGTGGAGGAACCATCCCGGTTTTAATTATGGTCAATAACATGCTGCACTGGAACCTAATTCACACATTGCCCCTCCTCCATCACCACCTACGTGTTTCCTATAAGCCCCCATATATTCAAGAACCACCTCCCACACTATATATCACCCCACCGCGGAGAAATCTCGAGGATACTTTGAATTAATTCATACAATCTCAAAATGTAACCAATGCTCAAAACGCCCAATGTTTGCCAAAATGAATGCAAACATTTCAAAGTTGCAATCGTCCTTACATATCCAATAGAAGGGTAAGTTTCCGACCCAAGGCCAAAGACCTCCCTAAGGTCAACCTAGTGTTAGCTCTACTTCCAACACAAATCAAGAGCAATGTAGTGCAATTACCACTCTACGTAGTGGGAGAGTAGTTGATTTGTCACCTCCCCCACACGATGAGAAGAATGACAAGGGGATTTTGCCTGGCATGAAAGAGGCCGAATATATCCCCTTGAGAAATAGTGGTAATGACGACACAATCAGGCCGGAGGTGGTTGTGAAACCTCCCATTGCTACTCCATACCCTCAACGATTAGTATCCCACTCCAAAGACACCTCTTGTGATGATGTTTTAGACATTCTTAAGTAAGTAAAGATTAATTTACCTTTTATTGAGACTATAAAGCAAATTCTAGCGTATGCTAAGTTTCTTAAGGACTTACTCATGGTGAAATGTAGGCTAAACTTAATGAAAAATGTGTTCTTGGCACATAACGTCAGCTCAGTACTGTTGAGTGACCTTCCATTAAAATTTAAATATCCGGGTGCACCTACCATTTCGTGCATCATGGGGAAGAACTGAATCGAGAGAGCGCTAATAGATTTAGGGGCGAGTGTTAACATCCTCCCCCATTCCATCTATAAAAAAATAATTTTGAGGAACCTTAAGCCCATAAAAATGACTCCCCGAATCGTAGATCGTTATGTGAAGACACCTCGGGGGTCATTGAGGACGTGATTATCTAAGTTGACACTTTCTACTTCACAATGGATTTTGTCATTTGGGATGAGGAGCCCTTCTCTTTATTGAGTAATCATGGCTAATGCATTGATTAATACATGCAATGGGAAAATGCAACTCACGTTTGGGAACATGACTCTAGAAACAAATATCTTCAATATCATCAAGCATGAGGGTGATGAGAGCGAACTGTGAGAGACTTATTTATTGGAAGAAACAGTAAATGAGCACGTTGAGAGGAATCACATGAGAGAGTCGGTGGGGGTATGTCTTGTTATATCAAGTGAGTGCGGTAATCCTGACATTGATCAAGAAGTGGGGGAGGGGTGTTTAGTTATAGCTATTGAGAGAGAGAGTGATTATGTAGTTAAGAGAGAGAGAGGGAGGATTTGGAGATTGAGCGAGAGAGATAGGACTTAGAAATTAATAAAGAGAGAGAGAGAGTTAGGAGATATGAGCCTAGAAAATTTTGAAAATGAATTCGGACTGGTGGATGAGAGCCTCATTGTTGAAGCCCAAAATCTATTGGACTCAATTAGTCACTTAGAAGAGCACGAATGAAAAGATAGGATAGACGAATTCCTTCTTTGTGACCATCCACCCATACCACTTGAGTCCTAGGATGCGATCGAGGAGAGGACTAGAGTCTCGTCCGATTTAGAGCCCGACCCATGCATTACAGAAGTTAAGAGAGATTTAGATTTAGTATGTCCTTCTATTTTTTCATCGAGATGTTGTCTCCAAGTCGGGACAAGTATGTTGCGATTTGATTGGGCACCACGAGGATCTTATTCACCCCAGTCATCACGAGCCTCAAGGTGTCCCCTTTATCTATGAGGCTGGACCCAACTTGTTTAGACTCTTGGTTTACTATGTGAGAAAGAGGGAGACGAGGAGGGCATCGAACCCCGTACAGGGGGTCAGATGAGTTTTAAGGGGAGAGAGAGAGGTCATCGTACCCCCAACGCATATGGAGTAATTTTTGTTGTATTTTATAGTTATGTGTTGGAGTTATATAGTGTCGTATTGCATTTTAATATTTGTTCGTTTTATTTTCGTACTTATTCTTTTTCTTCTTTAGATTTTAGTCCTTTTGATTGAGGAGAATGCAGAAGTCTAAGTGGGGGGGGGGGGTGACAAGTGCGTCTTTTAACAACTTCATAAATTTATAAAATGCCCCCCAAAATAGATAATTTAAAAAAAATTGAAAATTTTGAAAAAGCTAAAAATATTTTTCTTCAAAATAAATAAAAATTGGAATTTAAAAACTTCAAAAATATCACTAAAATTTAGTTTGAAGTCTCAAATTATAAACTTTCAAATTTATCAAGCTGAAATTAACCAAAGATGGAAATTGAGCGAAAATTGACGACTTAGCGAATAAATATGGAGATTAATTAACCCGATGAGATTTCGAGCCTATCAATTTTGTGAGTAATTAAATCAATAAAAGTTAATGGTTAACTCAAAGTTCAATTTAGCTCCAAATAAGTTGTTGATGATCTCAATTCCTTTATTTTGATTGATTACGAGAAACGAGTGAGATATTGTCTTGAAAAACGCACTAAAATATCTCTAAATCAAAATATTCTCGAGACGCATATGGTAAAATAATTAGTAATTCAAACAATAAAGTAGGCCCTCATTTGTTTAACCCAAAAATTACTAGCCATAAAAAGTTGTGAAAAATTGCCCTTTTGCGAACCCAACTTGAGCCTAATAAAATTTCCAATTTGTTTGATTAACCCGAAAAAACCCATGAAGCCCGAAATTATGAAAATTGAAAATTCATCAATAAAGTCCAAATAGTGAAATAAAAAGGGGAAAGAAAAAAAAATGCTCAACAAAATAACAAGAAAAGAAAAATGTGAAAAATCGGAAAAAAATGAAAAAGGAAGAGAAAAATGAGCAAAAGCCCGAAAAACCACTAACGGACATCGTAAGAAAATTTTCCAACTTCGAATTTCCAAGCCATTCCCATATTTATACCCATGCACCTTATAACCCGAGAAAGTCCTGACCGAGTTCGAATGACGAAATTAATTAAGGCGTGGAGAGCCCAATACACGAAAAGATAAAAAGATAGATTAATTGGTGTGGATAAGAGGCAATATTTTTCGTTTTTCAATAACCGTATTCCGATGATGAGATATTTTCACCATAAAAATTCCGTCTTTTTAATTTGTGTGCGTGAATTGGTTTTCCATTATATGCACTCTTTATATCACACATATCGAAAGAAAATAAGCCACATTTCGAGAGATTTATTTGTGAGAGTATCCATTGAGCATTTTAATCAAAATGAATTTTTGAAAAGTAACGTTATGATCAATTGGTGGAAATTAGTGGTTTGATTTTTGGCTTCACACACATACACTACAAATTGAGATTTGTGAATATGAATTTACAGTGACTATTTTTGGGGAGCTTAAATTGTATAATTTTTAAGTATTTTGATTTTTATTTGAGTAGAAAATGAATTTTGTGGGTATATTATCTAGAAACCCTCACGAGACACCACTCATCCTGCTAGGTTAACCTACGGTTTTAACGGCTTATTGCATACGGTAAATGCAATCACTTGCCCGTAAAAAAGGTATTCTATCCCAATAAAGTTTTTGTGAGTTCCTTAACCCATACTATTATTCTTTTACATTGGTCGGAACTCACAAACTTTTAAGTTAGGGGGATTTTATTAGGCATAAACATTTTATATTTATCCCCTTAATTTCGGTCTTTTTATGATCCTGTGCATCATAATTGACTTAGTTTTATCTCATATTCATGCTAATAACTCTACTTGGTAAGTGTTCCGTGTTTTGTATATCTCTTATGTGCTTTACAGGTATTTCATGAAAGTTAGTACGAAAGAAAAATCAAAATAAGGAAAGAAATCAAGAAATGGAGAATTGAAGGGCAATTTGATAATTCTTCAGCCTTAGACCAGAGGTGGGGCCAACTGAAAAGTTGAAGAGGTTTAAGTTATAAGAACTCTGGAAAAAACGGCACCTCAATCCGAGCAACAATGAAGAAGTTATGTGCATTTGAAGTTGAGAAAGAAATCCAAGGAAAGAAAAGAGAATAAGCACCCAAGGCAATACAAAAAACCAACCCGGTTTGCATGTACCTCCAAACCGGTTCGGGGGGTCTGATGCGCAAAATCTGTCTTTTTAAAATTCTATTCTAAGAGTTTTATTAAGGGTAGGACTCTTCTAAGACGGCTATATAATGTTATAGTTGGATATTAAACATACTTTTTATCAGTTTTTGACCTAGTTTTAGAGGGAGGAAGGAGGAAAAAACATAGAGGTTTATTTCTTCATCAACTTTATGATTTATGGACCTTTTCAAGCAATTACAATATAGTCTACCCTATTCTTCCTTGATCTTTAATAATTGTTATTTTTTTGATAATATTGCTATCTTTCATAGGTTAGAATTAATTCTTGCATGATTAGATTTAAGTTAATGATGAATAGGATTACATGAAATGTAGAGATCATTTTTCTTATTAGCAAAACCATGTCTGGCTATATTTTCTAGGGTTGGGATGCATGAACCCAACCCGACTTATTTTGCATGGATATGAAATGTGTTATTGAATTAAACAAATAATTGAAAACATGGTAGTTTGTTAATACAACTGTTGTAGGACTTTTAAATCCACTTGCCCTAGTTTACCGGCGTATTTAAGAATGCGATGCACTAATTAACAATCTTGTGATTCACTTTATTTTTATGCTTGATTTTGTATTGTCCGGGTTAATTCCTTCATATATGCAATTCTTAAAACAAGTAAAGTTTTTTTTTCAGTTAAATGATTAATTCTTGACTAGTTTTATATCCGATGAAATTACTAGGGATCGGGGGATTGTATACCAACCTTATTTTTCTTGCATATTAATTAATTAGTCAATTTCTAGTCTTGCATGCGTAGTTAACTTAGATAGGGTTTAATTGCTTTAATTAGAAGTAGTATACATATTTCCTCTATAATCATATTTTCTTTTCTTTTCTATGAGTCAATTGTTGATATTAGCCGTCTTCTTTAGTAGTTGTAATGATTCTTCATCTTAGTCCCTGTGTTCGAAACCCGATTTACCGAATTATTACTTGAGCAATCGGGTTACACTTGAACCGTATTTACACGCGTTAGAGACATATTTTATGTCGCGTCAGTAGACCCTGCTCTTGATATGGAGGATCTACCATTTTGGGTTTGAAAGAGTCATAACCCTTCTAAAATATTTAGTGATCCCACACTAGGTGTCAAGACTCACTCTCAACTAGAGAACGTGGTTAGCTTCTTTTGCCACACTTCCACAGTAGAGCCCAAGAATGCGAATGAAGCACTCAAGGATGAGAATTGGATATGTGCTATACAAGATGAATTGCTTAAATTTTAGAAGAATAATGTTTGAGATATAGTCCCCTGACCTAAAGAGACTAATGTTATTTGTACCAAGTGGGAATACAAGAACAAGATGGATGTGAATGGTACCATTATTCACAACAAGGCTAGGTAGGTTGCTTAAGGTTACACATATATTGAGGGTGTAGACTTTAATGAGACATTCGTTTCTGTTGCTAGGCTTGAGTCCGTCCGGTTACTACTCACCATAACATGTCATCTACGGTTTAAGATATATTAAATGTATATCAAGAGTGCCTTCCTTAATGGCATTATTCAATATGAGGTTTACGTAGAATAACCAAATGGGTTTAAAGACCCAAAGAATTGGGTCTTTAAACCCATTTGGTTTAGACTTTGTTAAGTACTCACGTACACCCATAAGTTTCTCAATAAAGCTTAGTAATGAAACTATAGGCATGGACGTAGAGTAAACACTTTATAGGAGTATGATAAGTAGTCTCCTTTAATCGACTGCTAGTTATCCCGACATAGCCTTTAGTGTTGGAGTTTGTGCACGTTACCAAGCGTTCCCAAAAGAGTCACACTTACTTGCACTTAAACGTATCATCAAATACGTGAGTGGCACTATTTCTTATGAAATTTGGTATTCCTTTGATCCTGATGTTCGTTTGTCGGCTTATTCGTATGCCGATTGGGCCGAGGATGTTGATGGTTGTAAAATCACCTCAAGTGGATGCTTTTACTATGGGAATGCTCTTATCTATTGGTTGAGTAATAATCAAACTCCATTTTTTTGTCTATAGTAGAGACCGAGAACATAGCCTCCGATAGTTTTTGCACACAACTCTTATGGATGAAGTAAATGTTGGAATATCATAGGATTATTCAAGGCACAATGACTATTTCTTGCGATAATACGAGGGCAATCCATATTTCCCATAATTCGATCCAATATTCCCGTACGAAGCATATTTGGATTCATTAGCATTTTATTCGTGATCTTGTTGAGGCAAAGGTCGTTTCCTTGAGCTTTGTAATTACCGAATGTCGATTGAATGACATTTTCACTATACTATCTGATGCACTTAGATTTGAGGATCTTAGGAATTCTTTAGGTATTTATTGCATTGGTTGAGTTCGGATACTGTTTTAGTATAGGGTGATTATCATATTGCTATATTTTATCCTTATTACCCGATTATATTATTATGTTTATATTTTGAAAAAATTCAAAAAGTTTTTCTTTTCTTTTAGAAAAAGTTCCAAAAAATTCTCGAAAATATTTTATTTTTGCTAATTTTTTTCACTAAATTCAAAAATATTTTGATATATTGTTCAACACTATTTATGGATGCGTATTTAAGATATTTAAATCACAATTAAAGTCCAATCATTCATGTGACTTACTCATGGTATTATGAGACTTGTCTTCGTTTCCTTTGTGTGTTTAAAAATTCATATTTAGCATTTCATTGTTCTTTGATTCATTCATGCTAGATTCTTTATATCGCCTTTATTGCACACATGCACGAAATTTTGAACATTTTACATGTCATATGTCGAGTAAGGTGTTCTCATCTGAACCTCGCTTAGTAATGAACCAAATATACTAGGAACTAATTGTTCTTATAAGAATCATTGGTCGGATTTATTTTTACGGAAAATTTAATTTTTGTTTAAGCAATGGAAAGGGGCTATGAAAAAGCAGTCTTTTTTGCGTTAAATACCACCATTTGGAAAGAGCCTAAAATATTATTTCGGCACATAAAAATAAAAGAGTAAAGGCCATTTTTTTTTGTTTCATTGATGCTTAATTTACATGAGCTACATGATTCCTTTAAAAAATTTGAGAGTTTATGCTCAAAATGTGAGGTTTTGAGGGTGTTATAAGTTAAAGATCAATGGGTTTGTACAATAAACTTCCTTGAAAAATAGTGCTACGAATTAAGTTCTTTCATTAGGAATATCTCTTTGACTTCCTTCACCTATACTACGGATGACTATATTGATTTTTTCGTTCATTAATTTCACACAATTTCATTCAATTTCCATGATTCGGATATTTTCATGCTACTCCATAGCGTCACTGTTTGTATGTGTATGTATATATATATATATATATATATATATATATATATATATATATATATACTCAATATTTTGAAAAAAATCAAAAATAATTTGTTTCTTCGTTGAAGTCTCATTATATATGCTTAATTGATTATTTTTTGAGATGATATTTCATATTTTAATTCTCATGATACTAACATTTCAGGATTAGTTTCTAACCCTTTGTCTATTACGAACATAAATGGGGGAACATATTGAGGGGGAGTTTTTTTGTTTTATTTAAACTCAATGCGTCATGGTATTTCTTAAGCTTAATGTGTGTAGGTCTTTTCCGCCATGATGATTTCATGGATTAGACAATGAATTTATCAATTGAAGTCAATCTCACTTGTGTCTGTTCCTTTTTGGGTTTGGGAGGCCATTAATTGAACTTGTCTTAGGGGTTATTTTTTTCGATTTGTGTTTTTTTACCGAAATAGCTAAAGTGGGAGATTCGCCCGCTCATCATGTATTTTAGTTTGGCTTATCCAGTTACACCTCACTTCACCATCATGAACTTCTCATGACTTCAATTGAAGACGAGTTAGTGACCAAATGCAACAATCAAAGATCGATTGCCACTATATTTTTTGGAGAAGTTCTATGAGGTTGCTAATGTGTAATCTTTTTGTTCAGGGTTATGTTTAAAGAGTTTGAAAAATTAAAATATTTTTCCAAAATGTTTTTTAAATATTTTTAAAAAATTTTGCAAGGTCGTTAGAAAGACATTAAATATCGTTCGAATAAGTTCCTATACCTCGTCAAAATGGCTTCAACTTTGTTCGAACGAGATTGATTGTTGCGTCTTTTTGCAGAGTCTAGAATCTCGTTAGATCAGTCGTTTGATATCTATTTGAATGAGGAAGAGTATTTCGTTTGAGCGAGATGTACATTCGTCCGAACGAGTAGGTGGAAAATTATTTTTTATCAGATTTCAAATGCAATATTTCAAGTCCACCTTGTAGAGATTTTCCTCCCTCTATGTAGAGATGCACACCTGCATTTTAAACCAGGCCTTTTAGATATCATTTCGTGATCAAACTCCTATGTTTTTTCATTCCAAACCCATTGGATGATTTGATATCATTTTACCAAACCATGAAGAACACAATCACTATTCATAACGTTGTGGAGTTAATTGTCCACTACTGAAGATAGGAATAGTGATTCCTGAGACTGATCGGTGGACACCAAAGCAAGTGGAACTTACTGTGGGGCATTGATGGATATGCATCGCTTGCTGTTGACAATTGGGATTAAAGGCATTATTGCATCACTTAGTGGATCTCTATGTTTTATAAGTTTGTAGATGCATTTCTGTAATACCGAGTTGTAAACAGTGCTGAATATAGGTTTTGCCCGAAGGAAATTTTTCCTCGTCTCTTATCTTCTTTGGTTCGTAATTTAGTTTGTTTGGATTCAAATTTTATTAAAATATCTTGCATGTTCACCTAATTTAATCAAGATAGAATTTGGAGTAAATAGATTTTGTTGTGTATGTGACTTACTCTATGACTTATACATATAATTGGAATACTCTGTCACCTTTTTAAGTTTTTTGTAGGGATTTTATTTTAATGGTATGTGCTAATATCAGGGGTTATGACGGATGGTCTTTTTGTTTCGCCAAAACTCTTCAAGGTATACCACTCCATTGAGAATATGAGGGTACACACTCAAAATGGAGATTACTAGGGACCTACGAAAAATAATAGCGGCCATAACAATGATGATGATCAGGCAGGAATTTATAATAGTTGAGACGGGTTTGTTGTGAAGCTTTGAGATAATGGTTTAATGTTAGTTTAGGCAGGTTGATTTATTAGTGTAACTTTGGAAAGGTTTATGTATTTGTTTGTGTGTAGGTTTGGTCATGGGCTTGGTAAATGTGGGCATGGGGTTTTAATGAGTGTTTGGGATTCCCATTGCTGATGCTTCATGTAACATCTAAGTTTGTAATAAAATCATTGAAATAAACGATCATTTTGACATATCTTGTTAAACCCCGTGAATAATTTCTTATGCTTGAACTATATATACCGATCGCTAAGGCACACATAATCCTTTTGTTCAATTAAAATGATGAAAAAGACCAGTGCCTCTTCATGGAAGAAAAAATAGCATTTTGTGAAAGAGAAAGGACCGTGCCCAAAGTTACTTTAAGGGTTGCTGGGAAGGTAAAATCGCTTGAAAAGCTCTGATACCAATTTGAGAATGCTGTTATGATATCGATTGTATGTGGATTCACAAATTTTCAATTTTAAACTTATTTAACTAGATGTCAATTTTTTATCCAAATTTATTAAACCCTAAACATGGATCTATGTGGAATAAATCATGCCATCATAAAATTGCTAATACGCAGATTTCAGGAAAAACCCTTTTCGAGGAAAACTTTTTATTTTACTAGGAAAAGTAAATTGCAATTTACATACACAATGAAATCTACAATGAATATTCCACAGAACACTCACATAGGCCTTAACCTAGAATCAACAATGAATCTACCTCGCCAAATCTACAATGAATATTCCACAGAACACTCACATAGGCCACCCCATTTGACTCCGGTTAACTCTATCGTCAGAGCAAAAGCTCTTTGAATCTTTGAAGGGCACTGAATCCCCTTTCCAACGGTCCGCCCCATGCGCAATTCGTCATAACGGTTCAAATGAACGAACCATTTTATATCAAAAATCAATTTGGAGGCCACCGGGCTCTCCTAGGCCCCGATTTAACCCTAATCAACTTCACCGTTATAGCAAAATATCTTTGAATCTTTGAAGGGAACTAAAACCCCTTTCCAATGGTCCATCCCGTGTGTGAAACGGCAGAACCGTTCGGACGAACGAACAGTTTTCCCCCAAAATCAATCCGGAGGCCATCGGGCGCTCCCGAGATCCGTTCAACCAAAGTCAACTCTTGAGCTCAAACGAGACTAAATGAATCTCATAAGGGCCATGAATACCATTTCTAATGGTCTACCCCATGTGGGATTCTGACCTACGGTACAGACGAAAGATCCGTTTTACTTCGAGAGGTAACCGGGTGATTTCGAGCCCCGATTAACCAAGGTCAAATTTTTGAGCCAAGCAAAACTCTTTGGAATTAGAAGTTAATCTCCCAACCTTTCCAACGGTCCACCCCGTGTGTGATTCTGACTTACCGTACGGACTAATGATCCGTTTCTATCCCATAATCTCCCATATTTGACCCAAAGTCAACTCACGGACCCGGGAGAGGCCCAAAGGACTCTTGAAGGTATCCTAAGTACCTTTCTAAAGGTATGATCCATGCGCGATTTAAATCAAGGGATTACATTCTATGAACGTTTTCTAAAAAAATCTGCACAAGACTGCCAATTGGTTGGTCCAGGTCCCTGCGTATTGTAGTGTGTCTAGGGTCACCTACCGATAGGATGTACAAGGGCAGTGCCGATCATAAATGCCTTGACCCTATAAAAGGAAGGCATGACCTCACTCCCAAGGGGACCAAGACCAGAGATCCATCAACATCAGTGATCTCAGCAACATTTCTCGAAATCAGTGAAGTTCCCCATGTGAAGTTCCATTCAAGCTTACATTCCCATCCTTTTCAAACCCAATTTGGAAAAATCATATTCTCTCTCATCCAACACTCATCTCACATTCAAGGGAGTTCATCCAAGATCAAAGATCAAGCTTCAAAGAAGGTCCAATTCCTTCCCTCTATTTTTAAATTCCTTGTTACTACATAAATTTCATTAGATTCATAATCTAGTTCCTACTTTAGTTCATACATATGAATATCTACATTTTTATTAGTAAATTGCACCTACTTTATTTTCTATAAAAAAACTTAAAACAAGCAAAAAGAGGTTTACGCCCATAAATTCCGACCGGAATTGTCCATCACACTTTTTCAAAACCAAAAAAATACTTTTTTTACACACACACACCCCTATAATAAAATTCCGTTCGGATTTATGGGATAACCCCACCCCTATGCTGAATTCGAACTACGTGGAATTTGATGCCTTTATAGGCTACGTAGACGTTTCGGATTAGAACCCGAGACTCGAGTCCAATTTTCCAATTTTTTAATTTTCTCAATTTCACAAATTCTCCAATTTTCCTAAAATGTCCCATTTCCATGTTTATCATATGCTTGTATTATATAGTATTCTTGTTTACATTTCATCTAACACATATTTTCGTTTCATAATAAAGATTAATATCGCGATAAGCCCACAAATAGTATTTTTATATATGTTATTTTGGGAACATTCCTATGGATGACATCACTTAACATTTCCCATGGTATGAGTTGAACGATCTCGATCTCCATTATATATACACACGCACACACTTCACGGAGAAATAAAGGAAAACTATAACACTATCTCGTGAGAGATCGAAAGGGCGGGATGAGTGCCTGACACCTTCCCATTCCGTAACTTAGCCCCAGAACCTTCGATCTATTGGTTTCGTATGCATCGGTTTGTCCTTGATGTTGCTCTCTCAAAGTGGTAGCATGTTCTTTTGCCTGTTTTGTGCAAAATAGGCTGGCGAATCCATCTCTTTACATTTATCTCACACTAACGACGATCGAAGAGCCCCGAAAAAGGGCTCGAGACCGCAATCTTTTAAGGGATCGTCCATCCCCTTCCGCTCGAAGATTTCCCGGGATGGCCACAGTAGCGACTCTGTTGGGGATTTTTTTTCATAAGAGGGCTAGACTCTGTTTACATGGGTATTTTTGTTTTCTTGTGTGCGTATACGCCTATTTGTATGTTCCCCTTTTCCTGTACATACACACCTCATGCTTATGCCACTTCTCACACACTTGTAGAAGTTCTCAATGTATACTTCACACCACGTGCACCCAGGGTCACATACACCATTTAGAAATCCATATTTGGTGTCACTAACACACCCCTCCACTTATCACACTTGTATATATCCATGCTCACTTGTAGATAATCACACACCACTCACTCTCACATATCCATGCTTAATATTGATTTATTTCTAGTACATCATCCCTCTGCTTAGCGTGATGCCCATTAATAAAGATACTCTCTCCATAAGTTACTAACCATGTTGCAGTTAGTCTAAGAGTTAAAACTCTCGACTTCCATTGGCCAAGTACATTCGACGTATATCGAACGGTTCCCTCACATCATACCACTTTACCGAAGTCATGACGGGAGGTATATCGCTGGGAATCATTCACGTACGTCGAGTATATCGAATTCTCTCTGACATGTACTGTCCCCACGAGGTATATAGTGAGGCAATTCATGTACACTCAGGTATATCAAATGGCTTGTCCATACATATCGATTGTCAGTAAAAGAAAGATGTATATCGTGGAAGTCATGGCAAAGGGGGGAACCTTTCGAATTAACCCAACAACTGCATACCAGCATAAAGGTGTCAAACCTAGGACATACATATTTAGTTTATCGGTTTCGACCCGAAACTCTGTCCAAATTCTGGGTCGGCATGCCCCATAAATTTTTGCGCATTTTTTAAAACGGGACCATGCCCACGAGCCTGGTAGCAAGTCCAACTATAGTTTTTACATATTCTTTAAACCCATTTTTTTCCAGGCTCGGGTCCCGTCCGATATTTCTCTTTTTTCCATTTAGGTAAACCTAATAAGTGAGAACTTAATAAACATAATAATGATCATGTTGAGACCCGTTTCTCACTTTTCCTCCTTTATTTTTCCAAAAAGTGTCCAAAACTATTTTTCCTCTTTTATCAAAAGAGGAAAAATCCCTTTTACAAAAAAAAAAAATGTTTTGTCCACGCATTTTTTGAAAAAATAAAATGTGTCTTTCCCCTTTCCCAAAAATAAAATCCTAATTCTTTCTCCTTCTCAGGTCGATCCCATACCCTTGGCCTGGTTCCCTATTTGATTCGGTCTTTAGTCGAACCGCCCCGAAGCTCTGTCACTAACCTTACTTCCTCTGAGTCCGATATTCATCCACTTTATATGGAAAACACCGATTAAGTATCGAATGTGCAGCTGGACTTATTAATTGTTCTAACTCAACTGTCTGCCAAGATTGATAACCTTTAAATCAAAGTTCAGGAGATGCAACGAAATTGGGTCCCTATTCTCGAAGAACCTGAGGTCCTCTTCCCTCGCGCTATGGTTCTGCCTGCACCCGAACCTATTTGGGTTCCCAAGGAATACTAGCATGCTCCACGTGCTCCTCCAGCTAATGGGCCGCCGCCAGCCCAACTCCCTATACCGAACCTTTCCCAACCAGGGGATAACATACCCGTAACTATTGATCCGAAGGAGGAATAATTGAACAAAGTCAAGGAAGTCCTCAAGATGTTGACCAATAAATTCGACCAAGTCAGACTCTTTGGGAATTACATGGACTACACCCACAGGTATCCATATCCTAAAGCCAGGTTACCAGAAAAGTTTAAGATGCCCAACATCGAGAAATTCTGGGGTAGTGGACCTCCAATTGTTCATCTCTGCAGTTATCACCGAGCCATGATGCTCCTAGGGCCTTCCAAGAAAATAATGGCCCAAATCTTCCAACAGACCTTGAAGGATAGCGCTTTCCGTTGGTTCTTATCTCTCGAAGAGTCTAGGATCCGCAGTTGGGAAGATGTTGCTCACAATTTCATGTCACAGTACAAGTACAACGAGGAGTTTGAGGTTACCCGCCTTGATTTAGAGTTGCTCAAGCGGAATCCCGAGTAGTCAGTCAGTAACTTGATAGCAAAGTGGAGAGAAAAAACAACCATTATGACCAATAAACCTTCCAAAGAAGAACAGGTCAGTATCGTGAAAAAGAACTTCCTACCCCATGCTCGAGCAATGATGGGAGGATAATATTACCTTCATTTTCGATTCCTCTAAGAAGCAGGAGTGGAGATCGAAGAAAGTCTGACCAAGACAGAGGTCAAACTAAAGAAAACATCTGGACAGTTCACTCTTAAAAATTTTGAAAAACCTGCTAATACCGTAGCTTCCACCGTGAACAACATCTCTCAGTCTTCCACTTCATGGACACACAAAATTCGCTCTAACCCATCCCAAAAGGAATACACCGATCTTCACTCTCCCCTTTCTAAAGTTTACCATGCTCTCTTGAGCCAAAATCTTATCAAGCCCTTGGACCCTCGTCCATTACCAAACCCACTTCCTAAAAATTTCAAGCCAGATGCCCACTGTGACTTCCATCAAACTGCCGGCCATACCACCGACCAATGTTTTCACCTACGAAATGTGATCCAAGGCCTTATTGATCGGGTTATCATTGCCCCAACAACCAATCTTAAACCAAACACTACCCATAATCCCCTTCCGAATCATACAAATGCCATCTTCATAGAAGAAAATTCATAATTTGACCCATCTACAAAAATCATACCATGTAAATCACCAATCATAGCCATATACTCTTCCATACTCCAAACATGCCCATAAGTTTTCTTACACCCTACTAGCTTTGCTGATCAGGCCTTATCACTCCTCACTAGAGCATGCATCGCTGTCCGCACCCGTTATGGAGGTAAAGACATGGAACTGTCAGAAGTGTCGAACCAACTCCTAGAGTTTGGGCTAAAATTTCCCCCCAGATGACCGTTGATTGTTAGGTATTCAGTATGTTGTTTTTAGAAGCTCGAAAATGATCTTGAGAGTCAGACAATTGGGTGGTACTGACCGACGAAGCCAGTCTAGATGATATAGTCCAGATCATGGTGGATTTATTCCGACAGATAGGTGATATTTGTAGTATATCCGGGCTACTCGATGCTTTGAAAATACAAGAGCGTCTAGTACATTCACTTACACATCTCCCCGCCGAATGGGAGGACTTATATGAAAAGGCCATTGAAGTCGTGGAATGTATAAACTTTTTATGGAAAATAATATTGTTGCCATCGGGCGGGGGGGACGAATTCGATAATTCAGACGAAGAGCAGAGTTCAGAAAAGGTTAGTTCGATAGTCAACACATGTGGGAAGATATCATTTGAGGAGTTACTAGGAGAGATAAACAGGGTGGATGAATAACTCGATATCGATGAAGAAGCATGATTTCAATTTTTCCCTCATTCTATAAACCACATGACGAGGTCCGGAAGACATTACCAAAACCCAAGCCTACAACCATCAGTGAGCGATAAAAGGAGGGGTGTTGAGAATCTTCCTATTCCAGAAATGATCCTCGAGGAAAGTAAGATCCTCAATCAGTTAAATAAAACCCAAGCCAGTATCACTCTATGGGGATTTTATTTGTCTTTCCATGCTACATCGAAATTCCCTGATCAAGCTACTCACAGGACCCACAGTTCCTCCCTCATCTATGCCAGAATAAGCAGTGAATCTAGTATGATCCGTAACTTCTACTAGAAGTCTCTCCTTATCTGAAGAAGAAATCCCCAAGATCGGACCAAATCATAATTATGCTCTCAACATCTCTGTCGAAGTCATGGGGAAAACTGTCCCACTCTCTCTTGTCGATAATGGATTAGCTCTTAATGTTTTCCCGTTGAGGACTGTTAATTATTTGGGACTGAAAGTGAGCAACCTTTCTCTGAACTCTGCCACCATACGTGCCTATGATAATACCTGCTGAGAGGTAATGGGATCTATAAAGCTTGCTATAGGGGCAGGCCCTATAAAACATGTTGTTGAATTCCAAGTCATCAATATCCCAACCTATTTTAATCTGCTACTCGGACGATCGTGGCTCCATAGCATCTAGGGAGTGTCTTATTCCCTTCATCAGAAACTAAAGTTCTTCGCCAGTGGGCAGGTCATCACCATCTTGGGCGACAACGACAATACCGAGAATGAAAGCGCCAGTAATCCAGTACTTGAAATACAATACGGGACAAATGATATACTTCTGTTAGGTTTTTGGGTTAAACCACTTCTAATCCCAGCAGGGGATGATTTTAAAGATAAGGTTCATCTAGAATATGATCCTCATGGAAACTTCACTGTAATCTAGATGTTTAAGAACATGAATTTCATGCCCGGACTAGGGATAGGAAAAAGATAGCAAGGGATACTTGAACCTATTATGTTGAAGAAAGCCTTTCCTCCCCGTGGCTTAGGCTATCAGCCATCAGAAGAAGAACTTAGAATGATCTATCAGGCTCGACTGAAGAGGAGGGCAGGATGTGCCAAAACTATCTCTAGATATTCCCTAAACGAAAGATTCATTAGGGAGGGTGAAGATTTCCCCTTCTGCGATTTCTCTGAACCATGGTATGACCATGCCGATAAAAAAATGAAACTAGGAATGGATATCTTCTTTAATGACAACTAACCAGGGGTCGAGAGTTCCTAGCACCGCGTACAACCGCTCACCGAGGATACCGGAGAAAGTAACTCCGAGGATTCTTTTAATTTACAGACACTGGGGCTAACTTTCAATATGGTCCACTCAGGGACACCTCTTCAGATCCATCCCGTTTATTCAAAGCTGCTGATGCACCCCTCCTAAACTAGCATGCTGTACTAGTGCCACCTGCTGATATTCAACCTAACCCTGATGTTTATCCCAATTCCCCTTCTTTGGTTGTTCCTCCTAACTCTGATGTAATAAAAACCTCCTTTGATGAGGTCCTCAATGATATTTTTCCTATGAATGAAATAAACAAATATTTTAAGTATCTTGCTATGCCTTACATTAATTGTCTTGATTCTAATCAAACTCTTGATGATGATGATTTTTCATAGGGAATAATTCTTAACTGATCTAAATAAGGTTAATAACAAAAACATGACCGCATTCAAGTTAATGAAGATGAAACTGTTGTTATTAATCTCGGTTCTAGTAGCCAACTGTGCGAGATTACGATAGGGGCCACCCTTAATGAGCATGAGCGCACGCAACTCAAGGAATTACTAAAGGAATTTATGGATGTCTTTGCATGGTCCTACGATGACATGCCTGGTATTGGCACGAGATTCCAACTCTCACCGAATCCAAACTGATCAAATAGAAACTCTGAAAGATCCACACCGAATGGCCACTCAAAGTTAAAGAAGAAGTAGTCAAACAACTGAACGTGGGCTTCATTCCTATGATCGAATATTCGATATGGATAGACATTATCGTACCCGTGACGAAGTTAGGAGGAAAGGTTTGCATGTGTGTCGACTATTGAGACTTGAACAAGGCCTCTCTAAAAGATGATTACCCGCTACCCAATATCGACATGATTATGGAAAATACGTCAAATTATGCTCTTAAGTCATTTGTTGATGGGTTTACCGAATATAACTAGATCAAGATGCACTCCGATCACCAAGAGAAAACTGTATTCATAACCCCTTGGGGAACCTTTTGCTACACTATCATGCCATTTGGTCTAAAAAAGGCAGGGGCTACCTACATGAGGGCTGCCACAACCATTTTGCATGATCTAATACACAAGGAAGTCGAGGTATACGTAGACGACATGATTATCTATTCCAAGACTAGGGAGGGTCATGATCCCTCTCTCTGAAAGTTCTTTAAGAAACTGTGACAGTATCAGATGCGAGTTAATCCACATAAATATGTCTTCGGCATTACCAAAGGAAAACTCTTGGGATTCATGGTTAGTGAGAAAGGGATAGAAGTAGATCCTACCAAGATGAAATCCCTACTCTAGATGCCACCACCCCGAAGTAAAAAGGAAGTTTGGGGATTCCTTTAGAAATTACAGTACATCAGCCGGTTCATCAGCTAGTTGACTTCCATCTGTGAATATATCTTCAAACTCCTCCGAAAGGACTCAACCAAGGTCTGGAACGAGGCTTGCCAAGAAGCCTTTGATCGAATCAAGCAATACCTAACCCAACCTCTGGTACTCATGCCACCGTAGCCTGGTCTTCCCTTACTCCTATACCTAATCATAACTGATACTACGGGTGGGGATTTACTAGCCCAATACCTTGAAGAAACCCGCAAAGAGAGAGCCATCTACCATGTTAGTCGCAAGTTAGTCGGTTACGAAGTTAACTACACCACCTTGGAGAAAGCATATGTCGCTCTTGTCTAGGTTACCCAAAATTTACGACACTACATGCTCGTATTTCCCATTAAACTTGTATCCCTAATGGATCTTATCAAGTACTTGCTCTAGAAACCTGCCCTGTCCAGTCGAATGGCCCGTTGGTTAATGCTCCTAGATAAATTTGATATTACCTATGTCACGTAAAAAGCCATGAAAGGAAGATCCAGCTCTGACTACCTTACTTACTACCCCATGGAAGAGGCCGATGTCTGGATCTATGAGTTCCCAGATGAAAATATCCTCTGTACCTCCTAAGAAGACCTTCGATGGAGATGTTCTTTGCGATGGCATTGGGATACTCCTAATTTCCCCTGATGACTCTCACACTCCTGTTGCCATCAAGATGGATTTTCCTTGCACCAACAATATGAATGAATATGAGGCATGCACGCTAGGCCTCAAAGTTGACCTCAAGAAAGGAATTCGATACCTCGATGTCTATGGGGATTCAAACCTCATTATTGGTCAAGTATTAAAAAAATGGAAAGTCAAGGACGAGAAAATCTTACCATCTATGCCCACCTTGAAGAGCTAGCTTCCCAATTCTAAGAAATAACCTTACCTGAGCAAAGAATAACCTAGACGATGCCCTTACTACCTTAGCCTCCATGATTGACATGCCCGAAGGAATAACCAAGGCCCCTTTATTTATCCAAAAGCAAGATAAACTAACCCACTGCTACCATATTGAGCTCATCACAAAGGAAGATCCTGAGATAACCAACTGCTCGTACTATGATATTTGGCGCCCCCTCAAGCATGGTAGGTATCCCGAAGGTTCTGAAAATAAAGACCGAGCAACCCTCCTCGGACTGGTTGCCTAGTACATTGTCTGAGATAAAGCACTATTCAAGAGAAACTTCGATGGAACCCATTGACACTGCATCGCAACTATGACATTAAAGAAATGAAGCAGAAAATCCACAGTGAGGAATGAGGACCCAATATAAATGGCCATATTCTCACCAAGAATATCATCCGACAAGGATACTATTGGACTACCATGGTTCAGGATTGCACAACCTACATTTTAAGATGCCTCATATGCCAGCAGTTTTCCAACCTACAACACTTGCCCTTGTGGGAATTATACATAATGATCTTTCCCTGGCCGTTCTCCATAAGGGGCATCGACATCATAGGGATGGTTACACCCAAAGCTTCTAACGGGCATCAGTTCATCCTAGTCACCATTGACTACTTCACTAAATAGGTCGAAGCCGAGTCATACGCAGTCCTGAATGCTAAGAAAGCAGCCAAGTTCATCAAGAAAAAACATTATTTACCGATATGGGGTCCCGCACGAGCTGGTATCAGACAACGAGTTACAGTTCGAGGTAGAAGTTATAAAGGTGGTCGACGAGTATGGAATTCAGAGACAAAAATCTTCTCTATAGCGACCTCAAACCAACAGAGCAGTCAAAGTAGCCAATAAGAACCTTAAAGCCATTATCAGTAAAATGATCGAGAGTTATCGAGATTGGGCTGACAGGATCCCTTACGCCCTCTGGGGATACCACACTTCAGTTCGAACGTTTATTAGGGCTACCCCTTACTCTTTAGTCTATGGCATGGAAGTAGTCCTACCCGTGGAGCTAGAAATCCCTTCGCTACGCGTCATGCTTGAAAGTAAAGTCAGCGAGGAAGACTGGCACCAAAGACATCTCGACGAGCTGTCCCTCTTGGACGAAAGGAGGCTGAAGTCTATATATCACATATAAGGGTACCATCACCGTATAATGTGATCATTCAATAAGAGAGTCAAGGACCTCGGTGTCCGATAAGGTGACTTAGACCTCAAAGAAATAGTAGAGCCCATCTGGAACCCTAGAGGGAAATTCAAACCTAATTGGAGCGGCTCCTACATTGTGGAGAAGATCCTGTCCAGCGGCACCGCTATGCTCACCGATCTTGATGGAAAAGAAATGACGCATCCAATTGACCCTGACTGTCTCAAAAAATTCTACCTATAGTCCGAAATCTCAGCGCGCTATGACTCTTCTCACCTCCCATCTCTTCTAAAAAAAAGAGTCTTCATTTCCCTCTACTCAGAACTACGCGGGGCCTGATCCTCTAAAACCCTTTTTGATTTTAAAAAATGAATTTCAAAAAATTTTCAAAATCCTCAGAGGTACGTAGGCAGCTCATCCACCTTACATGAGCATGTCCCCCTTATTTTTTCACAAAATGCTATTCTTTTCTTATTCCCGAGAATGATGGTTCATTTTCTCATATACATGAACAAAAGGATTAGGTATGCCTTAGCAATCGGTATAGATAATTAAAAATGCTAAACTCATTAAGAGGCACAACTAGATGATAAAAAACTCCTTTATTTCATAATTCGAAATTTCAGTACGATTACATCGACATAGGGAGTCAAACGACTTCCCTTGTCAGCCTACTCCTACCTTCCTAAAATCAAAATAAAAACAATCCCCACTACTGTTAAAAATAACCCTCTAATTATTCCCACATAATAACCACAAACAGAACCACACCCATTACAAAAGCTTCACAAAATTCTACCCGCAGCTGCTAGAGGGACTAGCCCCATCATCACCCACAACTTGGGTCCCCAAACTTCCCCTGCCTGAATGGTGGTCGTAGACGCTCCATAGAGCGATAATCTCGGACTAACTTAAGGAAAACCACAACACCTCCCTCTATGGTGTCAGATATGGCAAACCATCTTTGCTCAGTCTCCACAGCCAACATATTGGCCACTACCTTCTTCCAAAACCACTTCATGAAGTCCTCGGAGACGTGCCAAACTGTACCTAAAGATTGGGAGTGACAGGTCAACGAATGAAGATTCTCCCATAGAGAACCAAGCTGCATGCTCATACGCTCTGTCAGGTCCTCCACAAGAAATAAGTTCAATGTCCACGGTGGCATAATTTGTTCCCAACTAAATTGGCGCAGAAATCGCCAGGGAAAATAGAAAGAGGTCTGCCTGAGGCCTAATAATCGGACACATTAGTACTCCCCGAGTTCTAGAATGGGCAAAAACTCCCCCCACCAAGGCACTGACCATTTCAAGCCTCAAGCCCCGTGCTCTATGAACCAGTTCTCCCAGCTCTCAATGTCTAAACCTACGCTAATGAAATAGCATGAGAAAAGGTTTGGTACCATCGACCTGGCAAAGGATACTCAGGTGGGACTGCCATACGGAACCTATCTGACAGCCACATGGACAACATTACAGGGCTACCCCTCAAAAAGTCGAAACAACCTTCCCACCAGGGATCCAGACCATTCAATGTCTCCGCCAGTATCACGGCCTTAGGATTGCGATGGTATGATATCCAAGAAACAATAGATGCAAGTTGGGGATCCACCAGTACTTCCCTAGTTACCAACAACAGTTTTGAAGCCAGGCCCGTAATGACGGCCCCAGCTTGACCAGTATCACCGACATCCCGCAAATGCACAGAATACAGCACCGCAGGAAGAGAAATCATTCCTCTTATGACCAAGGACTTGGAAGCCGAAGGTGAAATGTAGAGAAGTCCCACCAACAGCTCCCTAGGGTACTGGGAAAACTCAGGCATAACCACTGCAATGTTGGTATTTATCCCCAAAATGGTAGAAAACTCTTCATAGGTCAGATATATTTATTCAAACCCAAATCGAAAGACATGGTCTTCAGGGTACCAGAATTCCATGGCTGCCATCAACATATACCACTCTATGGGCCGGTTGCGCTATAAAGAGACTCACTGCATGCTCAAAGCGTCGTAGTCAACGTTGTACGAACACATCGCTATTAAGGTTTTGAGGTAGTTTTCAAACTCAACACTACCAGTAAGAGCCATATCACAAAAGTAGAAGAAAGTAAGCAAAGAAGGATATAAAAGAAAAAGGATGCGGAGGTGTGAACAAAAGATCCATCCACACCCTTATTTATACTTGAAAGAAACCCTGCAAAAATTGGAGGAAAAATTTCCCCACCACGTACCAAGCAATTGAAGAAAGTGCAATTAAAGCCTTGGGTTGATTTTACTGGACTAATATGCTGATACACAGGACAGGGGTCATGCCGATCAGTAACCCCCTATTTTTGGGAAATCCCCTTTTTCCTCTTTTGTCAAAATCGAAATACCTAATAAAAATAATTTTTATCTTAAAGAAATTTTGAATTTCCTTATCCTTATGTTTTTACTTCTCATATTTTAAAATAAAATCCTTCTCAAATCATTTTTAATTCTTTTTACGGTCACAGCGGAAAATTAAAAAGAGCACGCACATTAATCACTAAAAACACAAAATTCACAAAAAAATTCATTTCATTTGCATAGATATTTGTTGTGTTACATTAGTGTTAAAGGGAAAATAAGAAATACAATGGGACTTAGCCTGAATCCAATTTTCTTTCTCTTTCTCTCTCATCCACATTCTCTCTCTCTCTCTCTCTCTCTTGATCTTCTTTATCTCTCTTTAAGAGCCTCCCTCCCTACTACGGGCTCTCTTCCCTCTGCGAAGAGACGATGTACCACCACTCCCAAAGCCCGACCCTTCCTTAGACGAGGCATATGACACCAAACAAAAAGGAACTGGAATCGCATCCTTAATCTGGGCAATCGCAGAAGATATCCAATGCTTAATATCCCTCAGCCAAGTGGTGGAGACCCGGATGTGCTGTAAAAGAAAACATAAATGAACAAGTCAGTCCGTCTGAGGCAAAGGAAGAAATTAGGAAATGAAAATGCAAAGAGACAAAAAGTATACCTCAGGTCGAAGGACCTCCTCTGTCAAGCCCAACTCCTCCGGGTCCATCGCATTAGGATGGTGCAACGTACGCACCAACCCTCCATCCACCCGTCGAATGTTGTAACCAGGCGAGAATAGCCGCATAAAGGGAGCCTCCGAAGACATCATCGTCACTGATGTCATACATCGCCTGTACTATGGTAGGACCCCACCTGCCGACTCGAGCCCGTGCAAGGAATAGGAATCACGTCATATACGTTGGGTGGCATCAACTAGCTCGACACAAAGTTTATATAATCATACATCATCGCCGTGTCGGTATATGATGAGTAAGGCTCACCAATCATTTTCGCCACGCGAGATTCGTTCGACATATCCCACACCCTCCGCCTAAACATTAGGGGTTTCACTGGTGGCATCGCGACCTAATCCTCCATAATATGTCTAACTACTCTCTCCCCGAGCTACCAAGAATAGCCAAACTCATGTGCCAATAAACGTCGCATCTGCGCATATCCCCCAGACACCCCCATATGCTGGATAACCATCCCTCATGGATAAAAGGTTACCTACAAATTCCCCAGCAAGAGAAAAAAAGATCAATATAAAAAAAGGTCATAAAGGGAAAGACAGTCTCAAGAAAAAGGGGGGACTTATTCTCTCACTTGTCAGGCCATTCAAGACCTGATGCACCATCTCCAGAGAGAGGGATTTCTTTGATTATCGATGGGAGTTCCGCCACCGATCATCTCGCAGAAGTCTCCAACAGACTAATCCTTTAAATCTATCAATTGGGTGTTAAATCCAATCACCTCATAGAACCTTGTCTGTAAAGGACAAATGGTCAACACTTATGGAATCAAGAATAAAAAATCATGAAGGAAAATGTGAATGCATAAAGGAAAATGCGAAAAATGAAGAATACCTCAAGAAGATACATGGCTCCAGTAGAAGTTTGTCTGCAGCTTCGGCTGAATGTATCAAGAGAATAATAAAGGGTCGCCAAAGTCAGGCTCCCCCAGTCATAAAGATGGATGCCCAAAAACACCCTCAAGAATGTTAAAAACCACTCATAGTCACCAGAAAACCTCCCAGCACCAATAAAATGAATAGACGAGTCATCTGACGTACCTGGCGCCCGTCGCTCTCATCAATCCTCATCTTCTGCAATAACTCCCTCAAAAGAGACAAACAAAGAGAGTCCCTAGAATCCACCCTTTCCACATCACCCAGCACCACCGTTACCGCCTCCGATATCACCCTCACTATCCTTCCATCTGCTCAAGGTACCCCAAAAGATCATGCACCCCTCTATCTATGTCGTTCGTCACCCCGTGTGAAATTTCGTACAAAAAGCCCCCAAAAAATGCCAGAAAATTTTGAAAAATCCCTGGAAAATTCCCAAATGGATTTGAGAACCTTATCCACCAAGATTTTTTTTTACTACACTCATTTCCCCAGCAGAACCCTTATCTCTCCCAGCAGAATGCCTAAAATCAATTTCATGTCTCACCAGCAACGTCTTCAAAGGACACCACAAAATTCTAAAATTCCCCAGCTGAGAAACGTCCGACCCTTGGATCATTCCTTCTTCCCCAGTGGAACCTAAAATCAAATGCTTCCTCAAATACCTAGCAGAACTACAAGATACATATCTCCAATGGAGTCTCCAAATATCCCCAAGAGTCTTAAGCCCGAAGAATTGGCTTTGACCTACAGAATTGGTCACTTTTATCTTAAGCCCGTAGAATTGGTTTCGACCCGCAGAATTGGTCACTTCTATTGAAGCCCTCAGAATTGGCCACAGAATTGGCTTCGACCCTATATTAATCCCGCAAAATTGGCTTCGACCCACATAATTGGTCGCTTCTATCTTAAGATCACATAATTGGTTTTGACCAGCAGTAATGGTCACCCTACTTAAGCTCGCAGAATTTTCTTCGACCCACAGAATTGGTCACTTCTATCTTAAGCCTGCAGAATTGGCTTCGACCCACAGAATTGGTCGCTTCTACTTAATCCTCTAGATTGACTTCGACCCGCATAATTGGTCGCTTCTAATTAAGCCCGCAGAATTGACTTCGACCCGCAGAATTGGTCACCCCTATCTTAAGCCCTCATAATTGGCTTTGAGCCATAGAATTGGTCACCCCTACTTAAGCCCTCATAATTCGCTTTGACCCTTAGAATTGGTCACCCCTACTTAATCCCGTAGAATTGGCGTTGACCCGCAAAATTGGTCACCACTACTTAAGCCCGCAGAATTGGGTTTGACCCGTAGAATTCGTCACCCCTACTTAAGCCCGTAGGATTGGGTTTGACCCATAGAATTGGCTATGACCCGCAAAATTGTTCACCCCTACTCAAGCCTGCAGAATTGGCTATGACCCGTAGAATTGATCACTTTTATCTTAAGCTCACATTATTGTCTTCGACCCGTAGAGTTGGTTGCCCCTAACTTAGGGCTACAGAATTGGCTTTGATCCGAATAATTGGTCACCCCTATCTTAATCTCGAAGAATTGTCTTCAACACGCATAATTGGTCCCTTATACTTAAGCCCTCCGAATTATCTTTGACCCGTAGAATTGGTCACCCCTATCTTAAGCCCACAGATTTGGCTTCGACCCGCAGAATTGGTTGCTTTTACTTAAGCCCGCAGAATTGTCTTTGACCCGTAGAATTGGTCACTTCTACTTAAGCCCGCAGAATTGGCTTCGACTCGCATAATTGGTCGCTTTTACTTAAGCCCTCAGAATTGACTTTGACCCATAGAATTGGTCACCCCTATCTTAAACTCGCAAAATTGGTCACTCCCTACCTTTGGACTAAGTCATCACCCCCTTAGGTCCTCAGAATCGACCATCCTGAGCATTCTCTTAAGTCCTCAGAATCAACCTCGATCCTCTGAATCAGTCATCCTCGTCCCTTAGGTCCGTAGAACCGATATCTATCATATGGTGTATATTCGATGACTTTGGCTTGTTCCAATCTCACCCGTCAAGGGGATCTGTAGACACCACATTCTAGGACCCCCTAAGTATCTCCTTAGGTCCATAGCACCTACCCATTTCACTATAAAACCTAGGTCGCACTCTGAGTACCGATCTAGAGGCCAGTGGGTGCTCTCGGGACCGTTTGACTCCGGTTAACTCTATCGTCAGAGTGAAAGATCTTTAAATATTTAAAGGGCACTGAATCCCCTTTCTAACAGTCTACCCCATGCACTAATCGGAAAACAGTTCAAACAAACGAACCATTTTACCATCGAAAATCAATTCGGAGGCCACCGGCGCTCCCGGGCCCCGATTTTACCCCAATCATCTTCACCATCAGAGAAAAAGATTTTTGAACGTTCAAAGGGCACTAAAACTCCTTTCAAACAGTCCACCCCATGCGTGAAATGGCATAACCGTTCAGACGAACAATCAGTTTCCCCTCAAAAATTGATCTGGAGGCTACAACGCTGCCGGGCTCTATTTGACCAAGGTCAACTCTTCAGCTCGAATGATACTAAATGAATCTTTAAAGGGAACTAAATACCCTTTCTAATGGTCTACCCCGTGCGCGATTCTGACCTATGGTAGGGACGAATGATCCGTTTTACTCCGAGAGGTCAACGGGCATTTCCTAGCCATGGTTGACCAAGGTCAACTTTCTGAACCAAGAAAAACTCTTTGGAATGTCGAAGTAAATATCCTAAACTTTGCAATGGTCCTCCTTATGAGCAATTCTGACTTACCATATGGAGGAAGGATTCGTTTCTGTCCATCGATCTCCCGTTTAAAGTATCAACGTGCATTTATGAGCCAGATTTGACCCAAAGTCAACTCCCAGACCCGGGAGCATCCCAAACGACCCTTGAAGATATCTGAAGTACCTTTCTAATAGTATTCCCCATGCACAATTCGGATCAACGGATTACATTCTACGAATGTTTTCCTGAAAAATCTGCACAAGACTGCCAATTGGTAGGTCCAGAACCCTGCCTATCGACAGTGTGTCTATGGTCTCCTGCCGATAGGCAAGACAAGGGCCGTGATGATTGGAAACCCCCTGAACCTATAATGGGAAGGCATGACCTCACTCCCAAAGGGACCAAGACCAAATATCCATCAACATCAGTGATCTCAGCAACATTCTCTCGAAATCATCGAATTTCCCAATGTGAAGTTCCATTCAAGCTTACATTCCCATACTTTTCATAACCAATTTGGAAAAATCATATTTTCTCTCATCTAACACTTATCTCAGATTCAAGGGAGTTCATCCAAGATAAAAAATTAATCTTCAAAGATGGTCCAATTCCTTCCCTCTCTCTCTTTAAATTCCTTCTTTTTGCATAAATTTCATTAGATTCATAATCTAGTTCCTACTTTAGTTCATACATATGAATATCTACATTTTTATTAGTATATTTCACCTACTTTATTTTCTATAAAAAAACCAAAACAAATAGAAAGAGGGTTACGCCCCTAAATTCCAAACGGAATTGTCCATCACACTTTTTCAAAACCAAAAAAACACATTTTCTACACACACACCCCTATAATAAAATTCCTTTTGGATTTATGGGATAAACCCCACTTCTATGCCACATTCGAACTACATGGACTTTGACGCCTTTATAGGCTACATAGGCGTTTCGAATTAAAACCCAAGACTCAAGTCCAATTATCCAATTTTCTAATTTTCTCAACTCACAAATTCACCAATTTTTCTAAAATATCCGATTTCCATGTTTATCATATGCTTGTATTACATAGTATGCTTGTTTGCATTTCGTACAACACGTATTGTCATTTCATAATAACGATTATTATCGCAATGAGCGCACAAATAGTATTTTCTATATATATTATTTTGGGAACATTCCTATGGATGACCTCACTCTACCTTTCCCATCATATGAGTTGAACGATTCCGATCTCCATTATATACATACGCACACATTTTATGGAGAAATAAAGGAAAAAAATAACACACCCCATGAGAGGTCGAAAGGGCAGGATGGGTGCCTAACACCTTCCCATTCCGTAACTTAGCCCCCGAACCTTCGATCTATTGGTTTCGTATGCATCAGTTTATCCTTGATGTCGCTTTCTCGAAGTGGAAACATGTTCTTGTGCCTGTTTTGTGCAAAATAGGCTGGCGACTCCATCTCTTTACATTTACTCACATCGACGACGATCGAAGTGACCCGAAAAAGGGCGTGAGCCACAATCTTTCTTAGGATCCTCCACCCCCTTCCCTTAGAAGATTTCCCAGGATGGACATAATGACAAGAAAATCAAATCAACTACAATCATCCAAGGATAAACTTGAAAGCATTCACTAGCTATTTTTGATTTTTTCAAATTTTCAACAAAATCAAATTTTACAAAAAAATTACACACCATGAATTTACAATAAGATAACCAAATAGTGGAAACGGAATGAATGGGTGTGAACATATTCAATAGGAAGGTCAATGCAATCAAATATAGCATATGTGCATGATGAATATGGATACTCCTAACGAATGAACTCAAAATCGTCCTCAGGTGTCAAAATGTGAATTTATATAACATCGACTCAATCTAATCGACACATCAAACGTCTAAAACTATGTAATGCCTTTTCAAGTCTTTGTCATGATATGCAAACTCGTTGATTATTTCCAACTTAACACCCTCATAAATAATAAATCTTTTATTTTTTTAATGAGGTAATCTAAAACCTAATGGCCCTTTTTTGGCATATTTTTCTTTTTATTGCCTTTAAATTTTTTCGAGCTCTTTTCAACCTCTTTGGACCTTGGCTACTTTTTACAATGCCAAACTTTTTTAGGTCTAATTCAAACGGTGACTTAATCACAAAGGATATGTGGGTACCTTTCGTAGCCCTTCCCCGTTTTTCACAACACACACACACACACACACACACACACACACACACACACACACACACATATATATATATATATACATGATTGAGATGGAAACACTTCGACCAACATGTGACAGATAAGTACAATAATCAAATAAATCCGTGCACATGTGCAATAAAGGAGACTAAGAGTCAAACATGTAGAAAGTATTCTCAAATTTCATCTTAATGGCTCCATACATTATAAAGCACATGGATGAAATGATGTATCATCTCAAAACACTATCAAATAGTCACATGGATATGGAATGATGTTGTGATTTGGTCATCCTGAATGTCCATCCATAAAAGGTGCAAAACGATATACAAAAAATCTTTTTGTATTTTTCATAAATTTTATCAAAATAAAATCTTTTTGTATTTTTCATTATGACTCAATCAAAGAAAAATATAATACAAAAAGTACACATGTCATAACACTAGCAAGAATATATCAAAAAGCACAATTAGCGTATGTCAAATATGTGAACACGATTATCTATAAGGTATAGTAAGAGAAGAATCATGTGCAAGCAACCGAGAATCAACTAGTCTACCATAAAGTGCCGCTAAAAGTGATTTCCTTACCCAAAACGATGTGTATCTAACGTGACGAGTTTTGGGAACCAAGGGAACACTGGACTTCAACTTCCTAGGACTTCTTCCAAGATCAAAAGAAAAAAGCCTAAGGTGACCTTTCCTACCACATTGAGAACATGTATAAACGCGAGGAATGGTAGATATGGGTTAACCTTTTCTAACATCCTTGGAATTGGTTGACCCTTGTAACAACTCGCGTAATTATTGGGGTATTTTAAAAAAAAATATAGAGGAAAATAAAGTTTTTGATAAAGTCATTTTATTGCTCAAATATGTCGAGAATTATTTTTAAAGACGAGAATTTCAAACGGTTTCGAAATCAGAGTTAAAACGGATTTTATATGAATTTTTAAATATTTATCCCTTACAACATTTTTTAGCGGACTTGTCAAAATACCTGGGGGATCGATCAATCGACGCCAGGGTCGATCGATCGACCCCAACAGATTTTGTGCGCTGCAAGAATTTTTGTGGATTTTTGGTTTATTTCAAACTCTATCGCTTTTGCCTTATTTAAAGGCGTCGTGGGTGACCATTTTGGATCAAACTTTTGGCACAAAAATTTGCAGTAAACATATTTTTATTTTATCTCTTTTTATATACACATAGCCCCTTTAATTTATACATTCAACCCTAGTTTTTTGAGGTGTTCTTGGGGCTGTTTTGGTGTTTAATTTTGGAGGAGTTTTGATGATATTTAACAGATGATTTTGATGGTGTAATCTGATTTTTCTGGGCAGATTGATGTTTGGTTCCTTTTGGTGGTTTAAGGTATGGGGTTTTACACAATATTCTCCTTAATCTCGCGAGTGTTATTCCCCTTGTTCTCTTGTGATTATTGACTCATATTTGAATTGCTAAATTCAATTGGAATCTAAAAATTATTGTTGGAATCTAATTTTGATTCATCTGCTATTATATTGTTGTTGAGCATGTTGCCATGAGCTTTTAATATGGCACTGAGGTTGGGCACCCGCCAATAATCCTGTACTGGTTAGCGCGAATTTGGGTGCTTGAAACTTATTGGAGATTGATTTTAGCTTGGTTATTTTGGGAAGAATATTCGAGAACACATTTGAGAAGATTATCTTTATTTTTTTTGTATGGAGCATTTTATTTTGAGTTAGATAGTTGTTTTATTTCGAAAGATTATTGGTTGTATTTAATTTGAAGAGATTGAGATTAGTGGATTCTCTTATTTTATATTGTGGGTTTTAGATGTTCTATACTTTGTTATTTGTGGATTTGGTTAGTTTTATCACAGTAGCGCTCCGCCCCGCTCTCCCCGAGCGCGGGCGGGGTGTTACAACCCTCTAAAACAAATAATGGTTTTGGCTTTATCAACGGGAGCATTATAAATGGAGATGCCAGAATCATCACTACTTGAGTCGTTCAAACTTTTTTTTTAACTTCAAAACTTTCGACTCAAGCAAAGAATTAGACTCTTTCAACTTTAGGGGATCCTTCTTTATATTATCAATCAAACCCCGAAGGTTAACTCTCCCCCCTTAATAAAAGCAAAAAATTTCCTAAGATTCTTCTCACGTGCCGTAAAATCATCGATTAAAATATTTTTATCCTCATTGGCACAAACATAAATCCTAGACCTTTTTAAGTCCTCCAATTCTTTTTCTAAAAATAAGACTCTCTCACCACTCTCCTTTTTCCCACTTTCAAAATACTAACGTTATCAAACAAGGCAACAAATTTCTCATGACAAATATCTCCTTGAGTTTGAAACGTTTGCAAATATTCAATCGTATTTCTAAAATGATAATTTTCTTTGTCCAAAACTTTTATTCTTTTTGTAAACTTCAAATTCAAAAGATTCAATTTTTCGGCATGATCGTGAACCTTATCAAACACATCTCGATTAATAGAATCAACATTATGAGAATCTATAGAGAGAAAATAAAATCATAAGAGGAACCAAATAATCACCCAAAACATGGATCAAACGTAAAAACAAAAATATGGATCACTCGATAACTTGGATCAACATGCTCTAATACCAATTTAATAAGGTAAAATTGCTTGAAAAGCTCTAATACCAATTTGAGAATGTTGTTGTGATATCAATTGTGTGTGGATTAGCAAATTTCCAATTTTAAACTTACTTAAGTAGATGCCAATTTTTGATCCAAATTAATCAAACCCTAAACATGCATCTATGTGGATTAGATCATGCCGTCACAAAATTGCTAATACGCAGATTTCAGGAAAAAAAACCTTTCACATAAAACCTTTTATTTCACTATGAAAAGTAAATCGCAACTTACATACGCAATGAAATCTGCAATGAATATTCCACAGAACACTCACATAGGCCTCAATCTAGAATCAACAATGAATCTACCTTGGCAAATCTACAAGAATCGCAACTCTATCTTTAGTAAGGAATACGCTCAAGCACTCCTAAGTGACCGTAGTTATCAACCAACACCTCCCTCAAGAGCTAGTAAGTCAGCCGTAGAGATTTCGTCTCTACAAGAGAAACTTCAACAAAGTTGTATCTTGGGTTCCAAAAACAATTCACTAAAGCTATTGGGTTGATTTGTGAGTTGAAAAACAAAGTTAAAAAACCCTAAATGAGAAGAATAAAATTCTGTAGATTGCATTTTTCATGAGTTGAAAGTCTCGAGTCTTCTCAAGCAAAATGGACTCATTTAATAGGTACTTATTAAAAATTTCAGTCGACGGCGTCGTTCGAATGACAATGGGAGGTCGCTCGAATGACTTCAAATGTCATTCGATCTAGGGGATCGCGCGACCTATCAAACGAGGTAAGAATACCAAAATAGTAGCATGCCGTTGGATAAAACGAACTTCAAATGAGCTATCGCGCGAGATGATCTGTCGCTTGAAGCTCTCGTTTGAATGACTTTGTCCTACCGTTTGAATTACATCAACGATTTTTTTTAAAACTCCGCCTCAGGACTTAGAAAAAATATTTTGACGAAAAATGACGCCACAGATGTTTAAAAACATTTTAGAAAAATTATCTCAACACTTTAAATGAACCATTAAGGGACTTAAACACATCCTTACCAAAATATATCCCGCAGAGGCTTGTTTGTTTTAAGAATGTTGATATTCGGATCCGTCTTGATGCATGAATAAACTTGAAATTTTCTTCGACAGTTGTATCAGTATACGGCATACTCAAATGTAAACGGAGTATGTAAAATATGTCCTTACAGTTGCCTATGTAACTCTGTGGGGGTAATTTTTTTTTTTAAAATGTATTTTCAAGCGAATCAGGTCCTACGTAGTTATTGGAAAGGGGTAAATAATTTTTTTTAGAATAGAATGGAGGTGAGAATTGTGTAGAGCTATGAGAAACGGATTAAGGGTAAAATTTGAAGGTTTGTGAGCATAGCGACTCCACCTGAAAAAAATCTTATTCACAAGGTATGACCCATTCTAATTGGGCTTAAATTTCCTTCTTGGGTCCTAGATGGTCTCTACAAATTCTTTAAGAGCGAAGTCGCCTTCTCTCACCCCACAATCCTTGACCTTTCTATTGAGTGATCATGCAATGCGATGGTGATACCCTTGTATGTGGTATAAATCTTTCTGTCTCTTTTCATCCAAAATTGTAAGCTCATTATTACGACTTTGATGCCAATCAACTTCTTCGACTTGACTTTCGAGCATGACCCACATGGAGGGTATTTTAAGTTCGACAGGTAAGAGTGCTTTTATACCGTTGACTAGGGTGTAAGGGGTAGCCCTGATGGTTGTTCTACTAGATGTACGGTATCCCTAGAGGGCATAAGGGATTCAATTGACCTATTCCTTATAACTCTCGATCATTTTACTAATTAAGGATTTGAGGATGTTTTTAGTAACTTCAAAAACCCCATTGGTTTGCGGTCTGTAAGGAAAAGACTTTTGTATTTGGATTCTATATTCCTTGATCAGTTATGTGGTTTTAGCTTAGAAATGGGAACCATTATCTGATACCAGCTCATGAGGGACCCTGTAGCAATATATAATATTCATTCTAATGAACTTGGCTACTTTATTTTGCATTCAATACCGCATTTTTTCTGCTTCAGCCCATTTGGTGAAATAAGTGATGATGAAGAGAATTAATTATGCCCATTTGAAGTTTTAGGAGGGAATTTCCCAATAATGTCAATGCCCAACGATTAGAAGAGCCAAGGAGTAGTCATGTTTTACAACTCTCGAGTGGGTAAGTGCTATAGATTGATGAATTATTATCATTTGAATCACCTTTTAACTCAGGATGTGCAATCTTGGACCACAGTGGTCCAATAGTATCCCTGTCGTACTTTGGAACGCATACGACTGTTCATCTGAGGTCCACATTCCCCACTGTGAATTTTCAGCATTATTTCTTCAATGTTATTCCCTGCTATGCATTGCAAATGGGTAACATCAAAATTTCTCTTGAATAACGTCTTATCACAGATGATATGCTAAGCTACAAGTTTACGAAGGGTTATGCGGTTTTTCTTATCATCCCCTTGAGGATACTGACCATGCTTGAGGAGGTGCTAAATATCGTAATACCATAACCCAATTTTATCCGATCTTCTTTTGTGGCAAGCTCGATATGGTAGAAGTGAATAGGCTCTAACCGTTTCTAAACCTGTAAGGGGGCTATTTTTGTTCCCTTGGGCATGTCGACTATAAAGGCCAAAGTTATCAATGCATGGACAGAGTCATTCATTGAGCGGGAGATATAGTGGAATGTGATATTTTTGAATTGGTAAACGATCTCTTCTAAGTGAACATAAAAGGTGGGAGTTTTTCATCTTTGACTTTACATTTTCAGAGGACTTATCCTATGATGAGGGAAGAATACCCGTAAACATCGAGGTATCAGATTACTTTCTCGAGGGTAAGCTTGAGGCCCATAGTGCATGTCTCATATTCTTCCATGTTATTGACGCAATAAAAATAAGTTATGTCCATCCCGTCTCTTGGTCGGCATGTGCGCGTGGGAGGCTCGCGCCATTCCTTGGGGTTATTCGGCCGTCGTCTATGTGAGGTGATGTATAGAGATAGCATCGTCAACATATTTTGCACAAAATAGATAAAAGAAATATTGCCGCCTCGAGATAACTACATCAAAGACATATTGATGCTTGTGAAACCAATTAGTTCAAGGATTCGGGGGCTAAGTTACGGAATGGAAAGGTCTTAGTCACCCATCCCTCCCTTTCGGTCTCTCATAGGCATGTGTTATTCTTCTACTTTATAACTCTGTGATGTCATTTGTAGGAGTGTTCCCAAAATAGTAGCTAAAAATATAATGTGTGCATTTGTTGGGTCACCGATCGTTTATAGAAAGACGATGGTATAGGTTAGACAAAACAGAAGCATGAATAATATATATAATAATTGAAATAATATATGAACAAAAATAGGGAAAGAGGATTCAAATTACGGATTTTAATTGAGACGCCTATGTAGCCTAAAAAGTCATCAATGTCCACGTAGTTCGCATGCAACACGGGGGTCGGGTTCATCCCATAAATCCAACCTGAGACTTTATTGTATGTGTGTGTAGAAAAAGGATATTTTAGTGTTAGAAAATGTAGTGGAAAATCCCCATTTGAAGTTCACAAGCAAACCCTCTTTTACATGTTTTTTTTTTCTTCTGGAAAATATAGTATGTGTAATACTACTAATAAAAGAGTTGGATATTAATATGTGTGAACTACCAAAGATGAAATGCCAAAGTAATAAATGAATAACTAATGCGAAAATAAGGAAATTTAAAGAGAGAGTGAAAGGTTTAGACCTTATTCGAAAGCTTTAAGATTGATCTTGATTATTGAAGGGTTGATTTTGAAAGTGGATGGAGGTGGTAGGAGGATAGGGAATGGAATTTTCTAAATTGGGTAAGAAAAGGATAAGAATGGAATATAGGGGAGAGGTTTTAATATGGAAACTACGCTGACTTTGAGAGAATGTTGCTGAGATCACTGAGAGGGATGTTTCCAAGGTGCCTTTCGAAGTGATATAATATTCCTTTTATATATAGGGTTAATGAGTGCCGATCGACATTGTCCTTGACATGCCTATCGGTAGGGAAATGGGTTTGCCATTCAACAGTCTCATGTAGATTTTTTGGAAAAATAATCGTAAAACACAATCTGTAAGTCAGAATCGCACACTGGATGAACCATTGGAAAGGGTATTCATAACCCTTTAAGAATCCTTAGGTTCCTCATGAGTTCAGGAATTGACTGTGGTCAAATAGGGTTAAAAAACGTTTGACGGTCCTTTGGATAATAGATTCTTGAAGGAAAATGGTTCATTGGTCTGAACCATAAGGATGATTCATGCACGTGATGGATCATTGTTAAGGATATTCAGATCCCTCTAAAAATTCATTCAGTCTCCTTTGGTTCAGAGAGTTGACCTTAGTCAAATGGGTCCCAGAAGTGCTCCGTGACCTTTTGGAGTAAAACAGGTCATTCATCCATACCTTAAGGCTGATTCATGCATGGATTGGACTGTTGGAAATGGAATTCAGAGACCTTAAAAGATTCATGAAGTTTCATTCGAGCTGAAGAGTTGATGGGAGTCAAATAGAGCCCGGGAGCGCCTAGTGGCCTCCGTATTAGTTTTAGAGGGAAAATGGACCGTTCATCCAAATTATAAGGCCAATTTACACACGGGGCAGACCATTAGAAAGAGGATTCATAGCCCTTCAAAAGATTCATTGAGATTCTGCTCAAGTGAGGAAGTTGATTGGGGTCACAACAGGGCCCGGAGGTGCCCGATGGCCTCTATATCAATTTTTTATAGTAAAATGAATCGTTTGTCCAATCATAAGGTCAATTTGCACTGTTGTGTACCGTTGGAAGGGGGATTCAGATCCTTTCAAAGATTTATTGAGATTTCACTCAAACAAGAAAGTTGAATGGAGTCAAATGTGGCTCGGGAGTGCCCGACAGCCTCTAAATCGGTACTCGGAGTATGACCTAGAATTTATGGTGAAGGAGTAACTGATAAGGACCTAAGGAGATTCTTGGGAGGGTCCTAGAATATGGTGTCTACAGATCCCCTCGGCGGGTGAGCTTAGAACAAGTGAGGGCCATCGAATAGACACCACATGGATGTTTTGAGAAAATGGTAAATTTTGCGAACCAAAGGGAGGAGGATGATCGATTTAGAAGGTCAAGGTTAATTATTATGGCCTAAAGTTGTGACGATCGACTCTGCAGGTTGAGGTCAATTTTGAGGATTTAAAGTTGTGATGACCAATTCTGAGTACCTAAAGTTGTGACGAACGATTCTGTGGGAGAGGTCGATTCTGAGGACCTAAAGTTGTGATGATCGATTATGAGGGTCGAGGTCAATTCTGAGGACTTAAAGTTGTAGCGACCAATTCTGCTGGTCACGGTCAATTCTGAGACCTAAAGTTGAGACGCAGGGAGTTGTTCTCATGGCGATTTTTTTGTCTTATCTTGAGGATGCAGATGAACTTGTCGTTTTGCTGAAAATCGTGTTGTTTTGAGACTCTATTGGGGAACGTTTCACCCTTGAGACATCTGGTTGGGGATTACACTATTTTAAGAGGTGAAGTTGTGAGGATTTCGACTATAGGCGCATCCTAAAATTTTCCTTTAGCTTGGATATTCCGCTAAGGAAATTGTAAAGGTATTATTTTACAATCTTGCTGGGGAGGCTTTTGGGTTCCATTGGGGAAGACTTAAAATTTGTGATTCGTCTGGGGAATTGTAGTTGGACTTGGTATGCAGGCGTATTGTTGGTTCTATTTGTGGAATATGTTTGGGGTTTATGATAGGGACAAGAACGTAATATTAATCCTACTAGGGATTTCAGGAGTTGATAAGGGGTTTAGTATTCCAAAAAATGGTTTTCTTGATGAAGAAATATTCGAATATTTGTTTGGCATTTTTCGGGTAATTTTTACATTTTTCTAGCATTTTCTGGCATTTTTTGTACAAACTTTTCAAGGCACTGCCGATCATGTTGTTGGTGTTGTCGTTTGGTAATGGCATGAACTCCTGAGCTTCCTTGGATAGAGGTACAAATAGGTGCCAATCGGTATGTACAGGGGGTCTGACGATCGGCATGACGTTTAGTCCCCTATAAGAAGGGGACGATCCCTCCTCACTTTTCACATCTTCAAACCTTTGAATCTTTTGCTTCCTCTCTCTAGAAACCGTTCCTAAGTCCTTTATACTTTAAGACTTCAAATGGCGGGATCGTCTAGCGAGGAATACAACTTGGAGTGGTTGAGAGTTGATGACTGGACTGTGCTGGAGTGGCAGTCTAGGGTGCCCCTTGTCTTGGGTAATGAGAATGCATTTGATCTATTCGAGCCCATTGTTGACGAGCGCACTCTTCGACATGAGCCTTCACACCACCATTCGTTTAGGTTGAGGAACCCTAGTGGCTATGTAAGTATGATGACCTTTGGTATTCTTTTTCCTTTTTCTCTATTTTCTTGTGTTAATGAAAGGGTTTTTCTTCTCTTTGAATTTGGTAGACTGACATAGCTCCTTCGAGCATGCGTTCTAGGGGATGACTGGGTTGAGGTATTTATGGGATCATTTTCCAGTGGTAGTGCAGTGGATGGTTACTTCTGCTGGTTTAGGCCGTCTGCGTAGGCTTTGGACGAGATGTCCCGTTCTACTACAGTGCTATGCGATTTGGCAGAGAGGTGGTGGGACACTACCCACACCTTCCATTTAGGTTTCAGGGAGATGAATATTACTCCCTTGATGTTCAGTAGCTACTAGGGATAGATTATGAGGATGCGCAGATTGAGGTGGGTCGTACTGTGAGGGTGACGCCAGAGGCGGTTCAGGTGGCATTGGGGGATGTAGGTAGGATCATTTCTAGGGATTCTATCCGCATCTTTTCTCTTTGAGAGGTGCTATTGAGTAGGAGGATAGATGATACTGATGGACGGTAGGTGAGATAGATGGGCCGGTTATTTATTTTGCTTTTATTGGGTGGTTTCTTGGTGACGACGAGTGGCGAAGTCGTTCATCTCTAATTTTTGCCATTTTTGAGGACGTTTCCTGACGTCCTGCTCTATGATTGGGGGAGCCTGACCTTGGTGATCCTTTACTCTTCTTTGGATGCATTCATCCAGTGCCGTCAACAAACTTTTATAGGGGTCACATAACTTTTGGAGGTAACTTTTTCTTTCTTTCTTCTTCTTCTTCTTCTTCTTCTTCTTCTTCTTCTTCTTCTTCTTCTTCTTATTATTATTATTATTATTATTATTATTATTATTATTATTATTATTATTATTATTATTATTATTATTATTATTATTATTATTATTATTATTATTATTATTATTATTATTATTATTATTATTATTATTATTATTATTATTATTATTATTATTATTATTATTATTATTATTATTATTATTATTATTATTATTATTATGCATTTCCTTGCATTTTCCTTTAGTTTCTTCTTTATTGATTCCTGTCTTTTGCAGACTTGTTTTTATGATGTGATTGGGATCAATGTGAGATGATATCCCTATAGGATGAGGATTTAGGGGACTTCTGTCGGACGTACCGGTGGCAGAAGTCCAACAGGCGATCAAACCAGTCTTTGCCCCTGGCATCGGTGCGAAAGGCCTTAAACACGCTGACGAGTGATCAGGTTATTTCATTTCTCTTTTGAATCCTCTTTTGTCTCTTGCATGAATATTTTTTTTTTGGAGATTGCAGGTGACCTTTTACCCTTGGGGGATGTCTCCTCAACATATGGGGGTGACATGTATGCATGCGCAGATGCGAAGGTTGATGGCGCATGAGGTTGGATATGACTGGTACTTGGAAGCTAGGGTGGTGTGGAAGATCATGGATTATGAGGTGGAGTTCCCACCGTCGGTTCCCTAGATGTATATAAGGTAGGTGAGGGAGATGTCTGACGAGTCTAGGACGATGGCGATGGTTGGAGAGGCTTATATGATTTACACGAACACATTGGCTGGCTATGATTACTTGGATTTCATGAAAAGCTGGTTGATGCCCTCTTGCATTTACGACTTAGTGAACATGCTTCCGCCTCCTATGACTTTGGGTAGGGGTACCAGTAGTCTGTTGGATCTGCCCACAACACGGGTGGTGGTATGTCGTCATCGTCGGTAGCGAAAGAGGAGGCTTTGCTTATTTAGTTCACTCCCCCTTCTTATAATTTTTGGTTGAATAGTGGGGGAACACTGAGCATGCCGCACTGTCCTAATGCAATGGTGACGGGGTTAATGGGGCTTACGGATGACGTCCTTTATCCTAAAGTATACTTTTCTCTTTTCTTTTCTTGTTTCTTTTGGTTATTTCTTTGTTTTTTACTGCCTGATTGGTCTTTTGTTCTTGTTTATAGCATCTTTGGGTGTCAACCACCTAGCTTAAGGATATAAAGGACGAGTTGGCCTCTGCGACTTCTTATATTAAGGACTCCATTTCTTCTTGCTTAGTTCCATCTTCCACCTCGGATGAGGGTTCGATTTCTTGAAGTTGAGATTCTTTCGCTCATTATCGGGGGAAGCATGTTCGCCGCGCGCGGGGCGGGGGAGGTTTTGAGAGAGAGAGAGATTGTGGGTTCGAGCTGAGTCCCAGTTTTTTTCTTCTTTCCTACAAAGAAGTAATACAATGACAACACACACACACACACACGCACACACACACACACACACACACACACACACACACACACACACACACACACACACATATATATATATATATATATATATATATATATATATATATATATATATATATATATATTAAGGAGATTTTTTATTTTTAATTCTTGTTTTAATGACTTATCCTACATGCACTTTTACTTTGCTGCTGAGACTGTAAAAATGATGAGATGTTTATTTAGAAAAGGAGAGATTAATTAAAGGTTTATTTTGGAAAATGATAAATAAAATTGGATGATTAAGAAGAAATAACCCAAGGGTTTTAAAATAAGGATTTTTTTTCGAGAATTTGATTTTGATAAAAAAGGAAGGATATAATCTTCTAAAATAAGGCTTTGATTGCACTTTCTTGTCGAACAGAGTATTTTGTAGGGCAGGAATTCATTCGAACTCCTCATATCCCTTGTCTTTTGGCAAGCTATTTGTGTATAAAAAGAGAGAGAGGGGGGGGGGGGGGGGGGTAAGGAGTGTAGTTTTTCTCATCCATACCCACTTTCTTATTTTTACTCCTTGCTTCTTATTTTCTGCTCCATTATTACCCCATAGGCCTTCCAAAGCATGCTGAATTTTATTAATACCTCAAAAGTTTTGAAGCTAGGTCTTTGTGTTACGTGGACTATGAGGCTTTCAACTTAGGTCGAGTCTCCTTGTGGCATAATAGAGCCATTGACTGGATATGCTAGTGATGGTGGCGCAATTTTAGTATCCACAAGACCATGTTTTCCTTTTTGATTTAGATGAGGTTTGCCCAGCCTACGAATAGTTCTCAGCCATGACGGGAATCAATCCCAGTGTAACGGTGGCTATGCTCGAATTTTCTTGGTCTCCCTGAGCATTATTAGCAGAGTTGCTCCACATTTCCCTTTCCGCAGCTTGATCTTTAGATATTGGGGGGATGATTTCCCTCAGGGTTGTCATCCATTATGTGTGCTTGAGGGATTTAAATGAAATGGGCTATACTAGGGCTATTTCCCTGGGCCTAACTCTGAGGCTCTTGCTGGTGATGGGGGACTGAATGATGGATCCCCAGTTGGCAGCGATAATAGCATGGATGTCCTACCATTGCAATCCTGCGGTGGTGATACTCGCGGATACTCTGAATGGTCTTAATGCTTGGGGGGAAGGTTGATCCGATTTTATGAGAGGGAGCCCAGTGATTTTGTTCATGTGGATGATTGAGAGGTTCTGCCTGGCGATTCCCCCTGAGTATCCTTTGGTAGGCGTGCCAAATTTCTTTGCTCGACACTTTATCAGTTTCGACCCATCAGTAGAGAACTAGGTCAATTGGTTCGTAGAGCATGGAACCCGGTGCCTTCATTGGTCGGTGCTATGGTTGGGGGAACTACAGCCTGTTATGGAACTGGAAGAGTACCGTTATGCTCAGTTAGTTGGCCTACAGCAGACTTTGTTCTATTTACCTTAGCGGCTTCTACATGAAGTTGGACGGGAGAAAATAGTTCCTCTTAGGACACTAGACTTCTTTTCGGTGGAAGAATTGACTGAAACCATGCGCATGTGGTTAGGTTCTCTGTGGAAGAATAGTCGACCATCAACCCGTCCATCTCAATCTATAGGTAGGGTCTGGCATGTGCCTAAAGACTATCTAAAATGGTTGTAGAAGCGAGTGGTGACGAGGATCCTTACGAAAGAGACCGACCAAAGGTGGTTTATTCATTTTGACACCATATAAGGAGGAGTAATGGTTTATTCAAGGCTAGTTAGGGCGTATCTCTCTATGGAGCATATTCGAAATATCAACTAGGTAGAGGAATTTTGGGGACTGATGGTGATGGGGCTGGTCTTTTGGAAGTTGTGATAATATTTTGTGAGGCTGGGATTATTTTTATGTGAAGCTTTTTAGGTGACTTTTATGATGCTTTTGGTGATTGGGATGTTTTTGTATTTGGGGTTTTGGGAATAATCTTGTGAAGTTTAGTTAGGCTTATTTAGAAACAGTTTGGTTAACGGAGAGAGGTGGTTGGTTTGACTCCTTTTTTTGATACTTCGTGTAATGGTACCGAACTTCCTTATTTTAAATAAAAAAATATTTTGATCATATTGTTGTGCTTCTTGATGAGTGTTATATTTGAATTATCTATTCTAATATCTAAGGAATACATAATCCTTTTGTTCATGTAAATGATAAAATGAACTATCGTTCTCAGAGGTTAGAAAGAAATAGCATTGTTTGAAAAATAAGGGGACCGTGCCTATGTAAGGTGTATGAACTGCCTAGGTACCTCTTGGGTTTTGAAATTTTTAGAGTTCCATCTTGAAAGCAAAAAAGTATTTTAGAGGATCAGGCCCCATGTAGTTTTGGGTAGAGAGAAATATATAGATTTTTTTTAGAATCGAAGGGAGATGAGAAGAGTCGTAGTGCACTGAGATTTCAGACTAAGGGTAGAATTTCTTGAGACGGTCCAAGTTGATTGGACGTGCCATTTCTTTTCCGTCGAGGTCAGTGAGCATAGTTGCGCCTCCTAAGAGAATCTTCTTTATGATGTTGGGGACACTCTAGTTTGGCTTGAATTTCCCTCTGGGGTTCCAAATGGTAACAATTATTATTTGAGGTCCAAGTCTCCTTTCGAGACACCATTTCCTTGAATCTTCGATAGAATGATTACGCTATTCGGCGACGGTACCTTTGTACGTGGTAGAGATACTTCAACCTCTTTTCATCCAAGAGTGAAAGTTGGTCAAAGCGGCTCTGATATTAGTCTTCCTCACTGATTCTGCTATCGAGAATAACGCGTAAGGAGGGTATTTCTAGCTCAATGGGTAAGACTGCTTCCATGCCATATACTAGAGACTAAGGGGTAGCCTCAGTAGATTTCTTACCAAAAGTGATGTAGGCCCAAAGGGCGTAAGGGATCCAATCGGCCCAATCTCTCGATCATTATACCAAAACTCTCGATCATTATACCGATGAGGGCCTTGAGATTTTTATTGATGAATTTGACTGAAATATTGGTTTAGGGTCGTTAGGAAGAAGCTTTATGCCTCTAAATCCCACACCCATCGGCCAGCTCTGTGACCTCAGCCTCAAAATGTAACCCATTATCTAATACTAGCTCGTGGGGAACCCCGTATCGGCAGATGATGTTCTTTCAATTAAACTTGGACGCATTCTTAGAATTTTGTACTGCGTATGACTCGGCCTCAACCCATTTAGTGAAGTAATTAATGGCGACTAGGATGAACTCATGCCCGTTTGAAGCTTTGGATGTGACTTTCCTTATGATGTCAATGCCTAAGGTGGATAAAGGCCAGGGAGTCATGTTGTACAATTCCTAAGGAGGTAAGTGTTGGAGATTGACAAACTGCTGGAATTTGAGGCATCTTTTAACATAGGCATTGCAATACTGAACCATGGTGGTCCAATAATACCCTATACGGATACTATTTTTAGTAATCATATGATCGTTCATGAGGGGCTCGCATTCCCTACTATGGATCTTCTACATCATTTCTTTAATATCAGCCGCTGTAATGCAGTGCAAATGGGTTCTATTGAAGTTTTTCTTGAACAATGCTTTATCGCAGATGATATACTGGGCAACTATTTTACAGAGGGTCACAAGGTCTTTCATGTTGGCATCTTGGGGATACCTACCATGCTTGAGGAGGATCCAATTGTCATAGTATCAGAACTCTTCCATATTGGAATCTTCTTCTATGATAAGCTCAATGTGGTAGAAGTGGGTTGGCATAACTTGTTTTTGGATTAAGAAGGGGCCATCATTATTCCCTCGGGTATGGAGGCCAGTGTAGCAAGGGAATCAACTAAGCTGTTCTTTGTGCGGGGCCAGTAGTGGAAGGTGTTATCTTTGAACTAGGAAGAAAAATCTTCTAAGTGGGCGTGAAAGGGTAAGAGCTTTTTGTCTTTGACTTTCCATATTCTGAGTACTTGGACGATTATTAGAGCAGAATCCCTATAGACATCTAGATATTTGACACCTTTCTTGAGGGAGACTTTGAGGCCTACAGTGCATGCCTCATATTCGGTTATATTGTTGGTGTAGGAAAAATCCAGCTTGATGACAATGGGAGTGTGAGAGTCATCAGGGGCGACCAGGAGTATCCCAATGTCACATCCTTTTTTATAAGTAGCACTGTCAAAGAAATTTTTACATAGGAGGTCCTCCTGAGAGGTGTAGAGAATATATTTGTCCGGGAATTCAGAGACCTAAACATCAATTTCTTCCACGGGGTAGTCAGCAAGGTAATCGAAGATGTCTCTCCCTTTTACGGCCTTCTGTGTGACTTACATGATATCAAACTCAGCTAGTAGCATTAACCACCGGTCCATCGACCAGATAGGGCGGGTTTCTCAAGCATGTATTTGATGGGATCCATTCGGTACACAATTCTGATGGGAAAAGAGAGCATATAGTGCTGTAACTTATAAGTGACCCAGACTAAGGCAATGCATGCTTTTTCCAAGGCAGTGTAGTTAGCTTCTTACCTGACCAATTTTTGACTGGTATAGTAGATAGCCCTCTCTTTATGGGATTCTTCAATATATTAGTCTAGAAAATCCCCTACTATAGTATCTATTACGTTCAAGCACAAGAGTAGAGGGAGACCTGGCTGTGGAGGCTTATGTACCGAAGATCGGGTAAGGTATTACTTGATTCTATCAAAGGCTTACTGATAGGCCTCATTCAAAAATTTGGTAGAATACTTCTGGAGGAGTTTGAAGATGGGTTTGCAAATAGAAGTCAGCTGGATGATGAACCAACTAATATACTGTAATTTTTATAAGAATCCTCGGACTTCCTTCTCCATTCGGGGTGGGGGCATTTTGAGTATAGCTTTCAGTTTGGAGGGATCTTCTTCGATTCCCCTTCATTGACCATCAATACCACAAGCTTTCCATTTATGACATCGAAAATGTATCTATGTGGGTTTAGCCACATTTGGTATCTCCATATTCATTCGAAGAACTTTCGAAGGGCGAGCACGTGACCTTCCCAAGTCTTAGACTTAATAATCATGCCGTCTAAGTAGACTTCAAACTTCTTGTGTATCAAATCATGGAAGATAGTTGTGGCATACCTTTGGTAGGTAGACCTAGTGTTCTTGAGCCTGAATGGCATAACGGTGTAATAAAAGGTCCCACAGGGGGGACGATGAAGGTAGTTTTCTCTTAATGGTCAGGGTGAATCTTGGTCTAATTGTATCCTGTGAATCCATCGATGAATGACTTGAGGGTATGACTGGTCATATTGTCTATAACCACGTCGATATTGGGCAATGGGTAATCGTCATTCGAAGATATTTTGTTCAAATCCCAGTAGTTGACGCATATGCGGACTTTTCCACTTGATTTTGGCATGAATACAATGTTGGTTAGACATGTGGGTTATTCGATCACCCGGATGAAGCCTACGTTCAACTGTATGATAATTTCTTCCTTGACTTTGGGTGACTATGTAGTGCGAAGATTTCGCAGCTTCTATTTGACTGACTTGCATTCTAGGAGGGTTGGGATCTCGTGCTGAGTTATTTCGGGATCGATGCTGGACATGTCATTGTAGGACCATGCGAATACATCCATAAATTTCTTCAATATCTTTTTGAATTGCACACACTCATGCTCGTTAAGGGTGGACCCTATCTTAATCTCGCGTTGTTGGTTACTAGAACCAAGAATAATAACAACAGTTTCATCCTCATTAATTTGAACGCGATTATGTTGTTTATTACTAACCTTATTAAGATCAGTTAAGAATTGTTCATTTGCAAAATCATTATCATCAAGAGTTTGATTAGAATCAAGACAATTAATGTAAGGCATAGCAAGATACTTAAAATCTACGTTTATTTCACTTTTGAGAAAAATAACGTTAAAACCTCGTCAGAGGAGGTCTCGATTACATTGTTATAAAAAAAGGAGGAACAACAATAAATGAAGAGATATGGTGAACACTAATATTAGGTTTCATCTCAGTAGGTGGGACTACTATAGCATTCCAGTTGAGAATATTCTCATCAGCGGACTTGATCAGAGTGGATGGGTCCGATGATGTATCATCTGAATGGGTCATACAGAGGGTCAATCCCAATGTCTGTAGGTTGAATGAGTCTTTGGAACCACTTTCCTCAGAGACCTCGACAACTTCTACGGCTTTTTTGGTGGGAGGTTACACTTTATTTTAAAAGTTTTTGGCCCATGAGTAGTTGTCTTGAAATAATTTTTTCATCCCTGACTTCATCTTCTTATCCACATGAGTGTATCATGGTTTAGGAAAGCCACAAAAGGGGAATTTTTCACCCTCCTTGACAAATCTTCCATTCAGAGAATGCCTCAAAAAAATCTTGGCATCTTCTAAACTCCTTTTCAACCGTGGTTAGAAGAGCGCTATGAGTTCTTCTGGTGAAGGCTGATAACGCATGACATATGGGGGAAAGGCTTTTTCTGGACTATGGGTTCGAGTATCCCTTGTTGATGTCGTACTATCCCCAGTCTTGGCATAAAATGAATATTCTTGAACATTTGTATCACATTGACATTACCATAAGGGCTGTGCTCAAACTTGGTCTTTGAAATTATCCCCCGTCAAAAGGGTAATTGGTACAACCCTCAAGTCGAAGAGAAGTATGCCATTTATCCCATGCTATATTTCTTGTATCGAATTACTGGTGCTGTCTTTTTTATACCATCATCATCTCCAAATATAGTAATGACTTCCCCATTGGTGAAGAATTTCAACTTTTGATGGAAGGAAGAAGATACCCCACAGATGCTATAAAGTCACGGTCAACCAAGAAGCATATTGAAGCATAAAAATATGTCAATAACTTGAAACTCAGTAATGAGATTGATAGGGCCAACCCTTATTATGAGTTTTATGGATCCCATCACCTCTCAGTGAGTATTATTATAGGCACACACTACTGTAAAACAAGGCGTAAGGTCACTTACTTTCAAACCCAAGCAACTGAAGGTTCTTATTGGGTAAACATTTGGGGCGGATTACACGAGTGAGACCGGGATTATCTTTACCATCACTTCAATGGAGATATTGAGGGCATAGTTTTAGTCAGGGCTGACCTTCAGAATTTTTACTTCAGAGAAGGAAAGGAGTCTAGTGGTGGTCAAGGATCCAACCAGGTTTATAGTTGCTTCTGGAGTGTTGGAAGGAGGGACCGTGGTCCCAGTGAGAAGCTTTACCAGAGAATTTTGGTGTTATTGGGAAGAAATACAGATTCCTCACAGGGTGATGTTGGCTTGAGTGTTCTTAAATTGGTCAAGGTTCTTGCTCTCTCCAACGGTTAGTTCCGGCATAGGAAGTTCTTCGAAAACTCCCTTTCCCTTATCTGTTATTGTTGACTGAGGATTCAGATCCTGGTGGTGTCTTCCTGATTTGGTCATGTGGTTTATGAAGGCGGGTAAGAATAAGAACCTTGTGTATTCATCTATTTATGGATAAATGGCTACATTAATGATTTCCGCCAATAGGACCTCGAAAGATATCATTCCGCACATGCTGATACTGGACTGAATTTTTCTTGACTCGGTTCATCATCTAAGCTATCAAATTTATCCCGCATCAGGTGGCAACGATGTATTCCTTCCAAGAGAAATTGATGCATTCCACCGCCTCAATGGCTTTCTCATATAAATCTTCCAACTCAATGGGGAGGGGTTGTTTGAAAATGCTACAGATCTTGTTAGTCTATCAAAACTTGTCTGCCATGATCTGTACCACGTCAAATAAAATGACTTTATCAGTGGGTACCACCCAATTATCTGATTCTCGAGAATATTTTTAGGCTTATATGAACCATCCACTGAATTTTTGACAATCGATGGTCATCTTGGTGGGAAATTTCAGCTCGAATTCCAAGCGTTGGTTCAGAACAATAGGTAACTCCATATTTCTCCCTTTGGATCGGGTGCAGACGATAATACAAGACTTTGTGAGGAGTGACAAAGCTTGGTCAGTGAAGCTGGTAGGGTGTCGAAGAAAGAACGAGCAGACTTTGAACAGTTGGATGAGATTATGGATATGATGGGTGCTTTACTAGGCACAATTTGGATAGATGGATCGAATTCTGGGTAATTCTCTAGAAATATGACATTTTTGTTGGTTGGAAGTGGGTTATGATTGGTGTTGGGTTTAGGACTGGCTGGTGGGGTGATGGTACCCCGATCAATTAGAACTTGGACTACATTTCGAAGATGAAAGAACTAGTTGGTAGTATGACCGATAAACTGGTGGAAATTACAATAGGAATCGACCTTAAAATTCTTCAAAAAGGGTTTAATAATGGATGGGGGTCCAAGGGTTTGATAAGGTATCGACTTAACAAGTCTTGATAGAGTTTGGATAAGGGAGAGTAGAGCTCGATGTATTCCTTTCTGGCGAGATTAGGCTGACTTTATTATGCCCAATAGGTAGCAGGCTGAGAGATATTATTGATGATTAAAACTATAGTATTGGCAGGCTTCTCATACTTTTTAGGAATGAACTATCTGGTCATCTTCTTCGGCTCGGCTTCCTCCTTGGTAACACTTTCTTTAATTTCTACACCCACTTCCCAAAGAGATCGAAAATTTGGATAATATTAACCTCCCATAGTCACTCGGATATGGGGCAGGAAATTATTCTTCACGATGATGACTTCCTCTTCTTCAGAGGGGCGGTTGGTCATGGTGCAAGCTTTCTCCCTCCACTTCGCTATGAAGTTACTGATAGTTTCTCTGAGATTCTTCTTGAAAATCTCTACGTTATGGTATGTAACCTCTATGTGGCACCTCGTCTAATTAAATATTGAGTGATTAGGCCTTTATCAAATTAAAACAGGTTTCTTATATGGTTCATTCTTAGCATCATTGTCAAAAAGAAAATTTATTTACCAACCACCTAAGTTAATTAAATCGGTGCCAAATTTTATCTTTAAAATAAAACAGGATAAAAGAATAGTTTGAAAACTAAAACAACATACACAAGATACTAGAATCCAAACCATCACTAATATGTAAAAGTATCAAAGTCATGCCAAACACACCGTCGATTAAAACCAGAACCAAGAAATAGTCCATAATCTAACTACAAAGTAAAACTGAAACAAAACTGGAACTGTTATGGAGTCAACTGACAACATGTCTACATATGAAAAATAAGAATGATACCCTATGCTATATCTGAATAAAAGAGTCGGCTACTTAATACTACTGTCAGCATCCACAGTGCTACAACTCCGAATCCCTGGAATGAAATCAAGAATGGAGCCGTTGTGGATGGACACCTAAAAGGTTTTGAAAACATTTTTATAGCAAGAGTTAGTACTCAAAACAGTTTAAAAACATTTAGCAGGTAATTTATCGCAATTAAAATCGGTTATTGATTACACATGTTAGGTTCACGCACACTCCCTTGAGTCTCCTCACCTTTCATCTATGTGCACACCTAATGTCCTATATTTATCCCACCTAGCTATTGTACCCAAGCTATCTCGACTAAAGTATATAACTGATCTATCAATAGTCTACTCTCCCGTACCGCCCATACATCACGCTTTATTATTAACAAGCTCGTGTATTTCAATTTTCGTATAACATTGACATGTGTTATATTTAATCATCATAATCAAGTTTCACTACTTAATTCATAAAGCATTTCAGATTTATCATTCAACTTCCATAATTAAGTTTCACTACTCAATTTACTATAAATATTCCCAATATTTTTTTTAAATCTTGAAATTAAGTTTCTCTCTACATAATTTATCATTTAGATGAATATCTATATATATCATCTACAAGTCTACTTTCGCACATAATTAGAATATCATGAAGTATATATATTTCACACAATATATACTATACTTATTATTGGTCCGGCAAATCATCGACTCCAATCATCCTATCATTTACATTGGTCCGGATATCCCTCGACCCTAAAGTAAATGTTATGCATATGTATATTGGTTCGGATACTCATCGACCCCAAATCGAGCTTCCATTTATTGGTCCGAATAATCATCGACCCCAATACTACATTAAGCATACTTTAGGTTCACACAACCAAGTATCAATATAATAGGTATTCGCACAACCAAATTATGTATACTTGTACGTAATATTTTCTTTCTAATACGCACTGTACTTTAATATTTATTTTTACGAATTTAATTCACTTTCGTAACTAGTTGAGCATTCACACAATGAAGAGGAGCGCGTGCGTTCAAATAAAGATATTATTTAATTAAACTAAGTTTTTATCAATTAAGTCCTAAACATGCATCTATAGGTGATTGAATAAGATGATGAAACATGCAAGAACATTCAAACACATACAAGTGAGGAAAAATCACCGAAAGGGGAAAAACCATTTATTTTTACTATAATATTGTAAGGAACGGTTACACGGATTACAGTAAAAATACAGTCACATAGAAATACCATCATGCGTCGGTTCTGTAGTCGACGTCTAGAACTATCCCTTTCTAGGAGTGCAACAATGAAGAAGAAGGACGGTCTTCACCACAAGAGTATGAACAAATACAAGGTTGTGTTCTTGGGTTGAAAACTGATTCTCAAAGATATGACAAAGTTGTGTGAATCAAAACATAAGTCTGGGGACTCAAAAAGGTGAAGACTAGAGTAATTAGAACTATTAAATTCATCTCTGAAAGTCTTACAAAACAACTCCCCCGAAGTTGGTATTTATAGGGAAACAAATGAAGAGTTCCACATTTTTAAAACACTGAAATTCTATCCAGTATACAGGTAACCCGAACCGATTCGGGTACCCTACGAACTGGTTCTCCCCCGAATCGATTTGACCCTCGGTTCGAAAAAAATCGCTGGTCAAAGTGACTTAAACACTTAGCATTTTTCCCAAGTCTGTTTCTTAGAATTATCTCCATTTTCAACGGGCCATAACTTGATCACCGTAGCTCGTATTGAGGTTCCGTTTCTTCCAGTATCTTTATTGCGAAAAGTTCATCAACTTTTCAGTTGAAAGGTCCTCCGGACGGTGGCTATACAATTACCAAATTTCCCTTGAACTTCCCTATCAAGCCTTATTTCACTGTTTTGACTTCTCTTGCGTACCACTTGCATTATGAGCCTAAAATCATGGAACGTGAAGTTGTTGAGGCAGATGAGGGACACATGATGGAGATAATGAATGCTTGATTCCCAAAATTCGGATTGAGACCGTCGAGTGAGATCGTGTAGAGACGTGCCAAATGTAACGGCGTACGACATATACAAATGTAAGATAACGGACATGCGAAATATGTCCTTACAAATCTCCCCCCATGTCTATGCCAGTACAAACATAAAAAATCCGAATTATCAAATAAAAAATTTGCCTATACAAATCTACCCTTCCATGAACCCAAAACTGGAAAGATACAAAATGAATAAGTCTTCATCGTTTGATCATCTTTAAATCTTTCAAAGCTTTTCTCATCAGGGTGTGTAGTTCAGTGAACATCAATGTAGTACCTACACACATGAGATAAAGCAAATACCAAGTGACATATCGAGCTTGAAATGAGATAAACATAGATACCAATTTACAATGAAAGCAAAGGATAAATCTCAAATCTCAAAAACTCCCCATAATATGATAATTCTTTCTCCCCCTTTTTATGATGTCCCTAAATAGACAGATATGAGAAGCAGAAATAGATGCACATGGAGAATGTCACAAGGAAATCAACAAAGAAAATTCAAAATTTTTACATGAAATATATAAACACAGAAACACACCATGAACGAGCACAAAACAACCAAGTCGATGATAGCATAAATGTAGAGGTGTGATCAAATTCGATAGGAAAATCAATGCATACAAACGTGACATATGTGCACGATGAATATTGGATACTCCTAACGAATGAACTCAAAATATTCCTTTGGTGTAAAAAGGTGATAATATGAGACATTGACTCAATCAAATCAACAAATCAAAGCTCCAAGTGATTTCCACACCAATAACGTCCAAAACTATTTTATGCTTTTTCAGGACTTTCAAGGAAGTGCAAACCTGTTTATATTCTCCAACCAAACTCCCTCAGATTTATATTTTGTATAGAGGTGTTCTAAATTCTCAAACTTTGGAGAATTGATGGTGAAAGCTAATGGCCCATATTTGGCATAGATTGCTTTTTATTGCCTTTAAATTTCTTTCGGGATCTTTTAACCTCTTTGGTCCCCGAATAATAAAATTCCTCAATTTTTTAGGTCCTTTTTAACGGTTGCTTAAAATCGCAAAGGCTAAATGAACCTTTCACAGCCCTTCTCCGTTTTAAAAAAAACACACAGTCTCACCATCACTTCAATGGAGATATTGAGGGCATAGTTTTAGTCAGGGCTGACCTTCAGAGTTTTTACTTCAGAGAAGGAAAGGAGTCTAGTGGTGGTCAAGGATCCAACCAGGTTTATAGCTGCTTCGGAGTGGTGGAAGGAGGGACCGTGGTCCCAGTGAGAAGCTTTACCAGATAATTTTGGTGTTATTGGGAAGAAATACAGATTCCTCACAGAGTTATGTTGGCTTGAGTGTTCTTAAATTGGTCAAGGTTCTTGCTCTCTTCAACGGTTAGTTTCGGCATAGGAAGTTCTTCGAAAACTCCCTTTCCCTTATCTGTTATTGTTGACTGAGGATTCAGATCCTGGTGGTGTCTTCCTGATTTGGTCATGTGGTTTATGAAGGCGGGTAAGAATAAGAACCCCGTGTATTCATCTATTTATGGATAAATGGCTACTTTAATGATTTCCCCCAATAGGTCCTCGAAAGATATCATTCCGCACATACTGATACTGAACTGAATTTTTCTTTACTCGGTTCATCATCTAAGCTATCAAATTTATCCCCCATCAGGTGGCAACGATGTATTCCTTCTAAGAGAAATTGATGCATTCCACCGCCTCAATGGCTTTCTCATATAAATCTTCCAACTCAATGGGGAGGGGTTGTTTGAAAATGCTACAGATCTTGTTAGTCTATCAAAACTTGTCTGCCATGATCTGTACCACGTCATATAAGATGACTTTATCAGTGGGTACCACCCAATTATCTGATTCTCGAGAATATTTTTAGGCTTATATGAACCATCCACTGAATTTTTGACAATCGATGGTCATCTTGGTGGGCAATTTCAGCTCGAATTCCAAGCGTTGGTTCAGAACAATTGGTAACTCCATATTTCTCCCTTTGGATCGGGTGCAGACGATAATACAAGACTTTGTCAGGAGTGACAAAGCTTGGTCAGTGAAGCTGGTAGGGTGTCGAAGAAAGAACGAGCAGACTTTGAACAGTTGGATGAGATTATGGATATGATGGGTGCTTAACTAGGCACAATTTGGATAGATGGATCGAATTCTGGGTAATTCTCTAGAAATATGACATTTTTATGGGTTGGAAGTGGGTTATGATTGGTGTTGGGTTTAGGACTGGCTGGTGGGGTGATGGTACCCCGATCAATTAAAACTTGGACTACATTTCGAAGATGAAAGAACTAGTTGGTAGTATGACCGATAAACTGGTAGAAATTACAATAGGCATTGGCCTTAAAATTGTTCAGAAAGGGTTTAATAATGGACGGGGGTCCAAGGGTTTGATAAGGTATCGACTTAACAAGTCTTGATAGACTTTGGATAAGGGATAATAGAGCTCGATGTATTCCTTTCTGGCGAGATTAGGGCGACTTTATTATGCCCAATAGGTAGCAGGCTGAGAGATATTATTGATGATTAAAACTGTAGTATTGGCAGGCTTCTCGTACTTTTTAGGAATGAACTATCCGGTCATCTTCTTCGGATCGACTTCCTCCTTGGTAACACTTTCTTTAATTTCTACACCCACTTCCCAAAGAGCTCGAAATTTTGGATAATATTAACCTCCCATAGTCACTCGGATATGGGGCAGGAAATTATTCTTCACGATGATGACTTCCTCTTCTTCAGAGGGGCGGTTGGTCATGGTGCAAGCTTTCTCCCTCCACTTTGCTATGAAGTTACTGATAGTTTCTCTGAGATTCTTCTTGAAAATCTCTACGTTATGGTATGTAACCTCTATGTGGCACCTCGTCTAATTAAATATTGAGTGATTAGGCCTTTATCAAATTAAAACAGGTTTCTTATATGGTTCATTCTTAGCATCATTGTCAAAAAGAAAATTTATTTACCAACCACCTAAGTTAATTAAATCGGTGCCAAATTTTATCTTTAAAATAAAACAGGATAAAAGAATAGTTTGAAAACTAAAACAACATACACAAGATACTAGAATCCAAACCATCACTAATATGTAAAAGTATCAAAGTCATGCCAAACACACCGTCGATTAAAACCAGAACCAAGAAATAGTCCATAATCTAATTACAAAGTAAAACTGATACAAAACTGGAACTGTTATGGAGTCAACTGACAACATGTCTACATATGAAAAATAAGAATGATACCCTATGCTATATCTGAATAAAAGAGTCGGCTACTTAATACTACTGTCAGCATCCACAGTGCTACAACTCCGAATCCCTGGAATGAAATCAAGAATGGAGCCGTTGTGGATGGACACCTAAAAGGTTTTGAAAACATTTTTATAGCAAGAGTTAGTACTCAAAACAATTTAAAAACATTTAGCAGGTAATTTATCGCAATTAAAATCGGTTATTGATTACACATGTTAGGTTCATGCACACTCCCTTGAGTCTCCTCACCTTTCATCTATGTGCACACCTAATGTCCTATATTTATCCCACCTAACTATTGTACCCAAGCTATCTCGACTAAAGTATATAACTGATCTATCAATAGTTTACTCTCCCGTACCGCCCATACATCATGCTTTATTATTAACAAGCTCGTGTATTTCAATTTTCGTATAACATTGACATGTGTTATATTTAATCATCATAATCAAGTCTCACTACTTAATTCATAAAGCATTTCAGATTTATCATTCGACTTCCATAATTAAGTTTCACTACTTAATTTACTATAAATATTCCCAATATTTTTTTTAAATCTTGAAATTAAGTTTCTCTCTACATAATTTATCATTTACATGAATATCTATATATATCATCTACAAGTCTACTTTCGCACATAATTAGAATATCATGAAGTATATATATTTCACACAATATATACTATACTTATTATTGGTCCGTCAAATCATCGACTCCAATCATCCTATCATTTACATTGGTCCGGATATCCCTCGACCCTAAAGTAAATGTTATGCATATGTATATTAGTTCGGATACTCATCGACCCCAATATCTTTTAACTTCGATTTGGTCCGGATAATCATCAACCCCAAATCGAGCTTCCATTTATTGGTCCGAATAATCATCGACCCCAATACTACATTAAGCATACTTTAGGTATTCACACAACCAAGTATCAATATAATAGGTATTCGCACAACCAAATTATGTATACTTGTACGTAATATTTTCTCTCTAATACGCACTGTACTTTAATATTTATTTTTACGAATTTAATTCACTTTCGTAACTAGTTGAGCATTCACACAATGAAGAGGAGCGCATGCGTTCAAATAAAGATATTATTTAATTAAACTCAGTTTTTATCAATTAAGTCCTAAACATGCATCTATATGTGATTGAATAAGATGATGAAACATGAAAGAACATTCAAACACATACAAGTGAGGAAAAATCCCCGAAAGGGGAAAAACCATTTATTTTTACTATAATATTGTAAGGAGCGGTTACACGGATTACAGTAAAAATACAGTGACATAGAAATACCATCATGCGTCAGTTCTGTAGTCGACGTCTGGAACTATCCCTTTCTAGGAGTGAAGCAATGAAGAAGAAGGACGGTCTTCTCCACAAGAGTATGAACAAATACAAGGTTGTGTTCTTGGGTTGAAAACTGATTCTCAAAGATTTGACAAAGTTGTGTGAATCAAAACATAAGTCAGGGGACTCAAAAAGGTTAAGACTAGAGTAATTAGAACTATTAAATTCATCTCTGAAAGTCTTACAAAACAACTCCCCCGAAGTTGGTATTTATAGGGAAACAAATGAAGAGTTCCACATTTTTAAAACACTGAAATTCTATCCAGCATACTGGTAACCCGAACCGATTCGGGTACCCTACGAACCGATTCTCCCCCCGAATCGGTTTGACCCTCGGTTCGAAAAAAATCGCTGGTCAAAGGGACTTAAACACTTAGCATTTTTCCCAAGTCTGTTTCTTAGAATTATCTCCATTTTCAACTAGCCATAACTTGATCACCGTAGCTCGTATTGAGGTTCCGTTTCTTCCAGTATCTTTATTACGGCAAGTTCTTCAACTTTTCAGTTCAAAGGTCCTCCGGACGGTGGCTATACAATTACCAAATTTCCCTTGAACTTCCCTATCAAGCCTTATTTCACTGTTTTGACTTCTCTTGCGTACCACTTGCATTATGAGCCTAAAATTATGGAACGTGAAGTTGTTGAGGTAGATGAGGGACACATGATGGAGATAATGAATGCTTGATTCTCGAAATTCGGATTGAGACCGTCGAGTGAGATCGTGTAGAGACGTGCCAAATGTAACGGCGTACGACATATACAAATGTAAGATAACGGACATGCGAAATATGTCCTTACAAATATCCCCCCATGTCTATGCCCATACATACATAAAAAATCCGAATTATCAAATAACAAATTTGCCTATACAAATCTACCCTTCCATGAACCCAAAACTGGAAAGATACAAAATGAATAAGTCTTCATCGTTTGATCATCTTCAAATCTTTCAAAGCTTTTCTCATCAGGGTGTGTAGTTCAGTGAACATCAATGTAGTACCTACACAAATGAGATAAAGAAAATACCAAGTGACATATCGAGCTTGAAATGAGATAAACATAGATACCAATTTACAATGAAAGCAAAGGATAAATCTCAAATCTCAAAAACTCCCCATAATATGATAATTCTTTCTCCCCCTTTTTATGATGTCCCTAAATAGACAGATATGAGAAGCAGAAATAGATGCACATGGAGAATGTCACAAGGAAATTAACAAAGAAAATTCAAAATTTTTACATGAAATATATAAACAAAGAAACACACCATGAACGAGCACAAAACAACCAAGTCGATGATAGCATAAATGTAGAGGTGTGATCAAATTCGATAGGAAAATCAATGCATACAAACGTGACATATGTGCACGATGAATATTGGATACTCCTAACGAATGAACTCAAAATATTCCTTTGGTGTAAAAAGGTGATAATATGAGACATTGACTCAATCAAATCAACAAATCTAAGCTCCAAGTGATTTCCACACCAATAACGTCCAAAACTATTTTATGCTTTTTCAGGACTTTCAAGGAAGTGCAAACCCGTTTATATTCTCCAACCAAACTCCCTCAGATTTATATTTTGTATAGAGGTGTTCTAAATTCTCAAACTTTGGAGAATTGATGGTGAAAGCTAATGGCCCATATTTGGCATAGATTGCTTTTTATTGCCTTTAAATTTCTTTCGGGATCTTTTAAACTCTTTGGACCCCGAATAATAAAATTCATCAATTTTTTAGGTCCTTTTTAACGGTTGCTTAAAATCGCAAAGGCTAAATGAACCTTTCACAGCCCTTCTCCGTTTTAAAAAAAACACACAGTCTCACCATCACTTCAATGGAGATATTGAGGGCATAGTTTTAGTCAGGGCTGACCTTCAGAGTTTGTACTTCAGAGAAGGAAAGGAGTCTAGTGGTGGTCAAGGATCCAACCAGGTTTATAGCTGCTTCGGAGTGGTGGAAGGAGGGACCGTGGTCCCAGTGAGAAGCTTTACCAGAGAATTTTGGTGTTATTGGGAAGAAATACAGATTCCTCACAGGGTGATGTTGGCTTGAGTCTTCTTAAATTGGTCAAGGTTCTTGCTCTCTTCAACGGTTAGTTCCGGCATAGGAAGTTCTTCGAAAAATCCCTTTCCCTTATCTATTATTGTTGACTGAGGATTCAGATCCTAGTGGTGTCTTCCTGATTTGGTCATGTGGTTTATGAAGGCGGGTAAGAATAAGAACCCTGTGTATTCATCTATTTATGGATAAATGGCTACTTTAATGATTTCCCCCAATAGGTCCTCAAAAGATATCATTCCGCACATGCTGATACTGGACTGAATTTTTCTTGACTCGGTTCATCATCTAAGCTATCAAATTGATCCCCCCATCAGGTGGCAACGATGTATTCCTTCCAAGATAAATTGATGCATTCCACCGCCTCAATGGCTTTCTCATATAAATCTTCCAACTCAATGGGGAGGTGTTGTTTGAAAATGCTACAGATCTTGTTAGTCCGCCAAAACTTGTCTGCCATGATCTGTACCACGTCATATAAGATGACTTTATCAGCGGGTACCACCCAATTATCTGATTCTCGAGAATATTTTTAGGCTTATATGAACCATCCACTGAATTTTTGACAATCGATGGTCATCTTGGTGGGCAATTTTAGCTCGAATTCCAAGCGTTGGTTCAGAACAATTGGTAACTCCTTATTTCTCCCTTTGGATCGAGTGCAGACGATAATACAAGCCTTTGTGAGGAGTGACAAAGCTTTGTCAGTGAAGCTGGTAGGGTGTCGAAGAAAGAACGAGCAGACTTTGAACAGTTGGATGAGATTATGGATATGATGGGTGCTTTACTAGGCACAATTTGGATAGATGGATCGAATTCTGGGTAATTCTCTAGAAATATGACATTTTTATGGGTTGGAAGTGGGTTATGATTGGTGTTGGGTTTAGGACTGGCTGGTGGGGTGATGGTACCCCGATCAATTAAAACTTGGACTACATTTCGAAGATGAAAGAACTAGTTGGTAGTATTACCGATAAACTGGTAGAAATTACAATAGGCATCGGCCTTAAAATTGTTCAAAAAGGGTTTAATAATGGACGGGGGTCCAAGGGTTTGATAAGGTATCGACTTAACAAGTCTTGATAGACTTTGGATAAGGGAGAGTAGAGCTCGATGTATTCCTTTCTGGCGAGATTAGGGCGACTTTATTATGCCCAATAGGTAGCAGGCTGAGAGATATTATTGATGATTAAAACTGTAGTATTGGCAGGCTTCTCGTACTTTTTAGGAATGATCTATCCGGTCATCTTCTTCGGCTCGACTTCCTCCTTGGTAACACTTTCTTTAATTTCTACACCCACTTCCCAAAGAGCTCGAAATTTTGGATAATATTAACCTCCCATAGTCACGCGGATATGGGGCAGGAAATTATTCTTCACGATGATGACTTCCTCTTCTTCAGAGGGGCGGTTGGTCATGGTGCAAGCTTTCTCCCTCCACTTTGCTATGAAGTTACTGATAGTTTCTCTGAGATTCTTCTTGAAAATCTCTACGTTATGGTATGTAACCTCTATGTGGCACCTCATCTAATTAAATATTGAGTGATTAGGCCTTTATCAAATTAAAACAGGTTTCTTATATGGTTCATTCTTAGCATCATTGTCAAAAAGAAAATTTATTTACCAACCACCTAAGTTAATTAAATCGGTGCCAAATTTTATCTTTAAAATAAAACAGGATAAAAGAATAGTTTGAAAACTAAAACAACATACACAAGATACTAGAATCCAAACCATCACTAATATGTAAAAGTATCAAAGTCATGCCAAACACACCGTCGATTAAAACCAGAACCAAGAAATAGTCCATAATCTAACTACAAAGTAAAACTGATACAAAACTGGAATTGTTATGGAGTCAACTGACAACATGTCTACATATGAAAAATAAGAATGATACCCTATGCTATATCTGAATAAAAGAGTCGGCTACTTAATACTACTGTCAGCATCCACAGTGCTACAACTCCGAATCCCTAGAATGAAATCAAGAATGGAGCCGTTGTGGATGGACACCTAAAAGGTTTTGAAAACATTTTTATAGCAAGAGTTAGTACTAAAAACAATTTAAAAACATTTAGCAGGTAATTTATCGCAATTAAAATCGGTTATTGATTACACATGTTAGGTTCACGCACACTCCCTTGAGTCTCCTCACCTTTCATCTATGTGCACACCTAATGTCCTATATTTATCCCACCTAGCTATTGTACCCAAGCTATCTCGACTAAAGTATATAACTGATCTATCAATAGTCTACTCTCCCGTACCGCCCATACATCACGCTTTATTATTAACAAGCTCGTGTATTTCAATTTTCGTATAACATTGACATGTGTTATATTTAATCATCATAATCAAGTCTCACTACTTAATTCATAAAGCATTTCAGATTTATCATTCGACTTCCATAATTAAATTTCACTACTTAATTTACTATAAATATTCCCAATCTTTTTTTTAAATCTTGAAATTAAGTTTCTCTCTACATAATTTATCATTTAGATGAATATCTATATATATCATCTACAAGTCTACTTTCGCACATAATTAGAATATCATGAAGTATATATATTTCACACAATATATACTATACTTATTATTGGTCCGGCAAATCATCGACTCCAATCATCCTATCATTTACATTGGTCCGGATATCCGTCGACCCTAAAGTAAATTTTATGCATATGTATATTGGTTCGGATACTCATCGACCCCAATATCTTTTAACTTCGATTTGGTCCGGATAATCATCGACCCCAAATCGAGCTTCCATTTATTGGTCCGAATAATCATCGACCCCAATACTGCATTAAGCATACTTTTGGTATTCACACAACCAAGTATCAATATAATAGGTATTCGCACAACCAAATTATGTATACTTGTACGTAATATTTTCTCTCTAATAGGCACTGTACTTTAATATTTATTTTTACGAATTTAATTCACTTTCGTAACTAGTTGAGCATTCACACAATGAAGAGGAACGCGTGCATTCAAATAAAGATATTATTTAATTAAACTCAGTTTTTATCAATTAAGTCCTAAACAAGCATCTATATGTGATTGAATAAGATGATGAAACATGCAAGAACATTCAAACACATACAAGTGAGGAAAAATCCCCGAAAGGGGAAAAACCATTTATTTTTACTATAATATTGTAAGGAACGGTTACACGGATTACAGTAAAAATACAGTCACATAGAAATACCATCATGGGTCGGTTCTGTAGTCGACGGCTGGAACTATCCCTTTCTAGGAGTGCAGCAATGAAGAAGAAGGACGGTCTTCTCCACAAGAGTATGAACAAATACAAGGTTGTGTTCTTGGGTTGAAAACTCATTCTCAAAGATTTGACAAAGTTGTGTGAATCAAAACATAAGTATGGGGACTCAAAAAGGTGAAGACGAGAGTAATTAGGACTATTAAATTCATCTCTGAAAGTCTTACAAAACAACTCCCCCGAAGTTGGTATTTATAGGGAAACAAATGAAGAGTTCCACATTTTTAAAACACTGAAATTCTATCTAGCATACAGGTAACCCGAACCGATTCGGGTACCCTACGAACCGTACTCCCCCCGAATCGGTTTGACCTTCGGTTCGAAAAAAATCGCTAGTCAAAGGAACTTAAACACTTAGCATTTTTCCCAAGTCTGTTTCTTAGAATTATCTCCATTTTCAACGGGCCATAACTTGATCACCGTAGCTCGTATTGAAATCAAGAATGGAGCCGTTTTATACTTTAAATGATTGATTAATGTATGATAGTATGATTAATTATAGTATTGATCCTAATTTAAGAAATAAAATGAAGTTAGGGTTAGAGTGTCTAGATTTGAATTTGAACCCTTAATTAACTTGGAATCACGTTAATTCTTGCAAGAACTTACCCTGATCCTTAATTCATGACTTAAATGAATAGAAAAAAGGTGTTGGGTTGTTGTAATGGCCTGTGGATGAGTTTGGAACGTTTTAAGGGACGCTATTAAAGGGTTTTGGCTGAAGCTCAACAGACTGGAACTTTAAGATCAATCCGGCCCAAGGTTTTTGTGTGTGATTTTGTTGTTTTGTTGAGTTTTGCAGTTGGGTTCTTTTCGAAAGTTTAGTTAGGTGCTTATGTATGTATGTATGTATGTATGTATGTATGTATGTATGTATGTATGTATGTATGTATGTATGTATATACATATAATTTATTATAATAAACTAGGAGGACATAAAAGGTGGGGTAGTAATTGGGGTTTGAGTGTTTTAAACCTAAAATTTGTAATATAATCCAGTTTGATGATTTTGATGGGCAATGGATATATTAGTGTTATGTTATATCCTATATGCGAATTATGATATTTATAAATATGTATTTTACGTGGTGGGTTAGTTAATAAGCAGGACCACACGATTGACGCGGGGTAATGTGAGTGTGGGGTGTAGTACCATACACTTTGAATTATATTTTATACCTAGATATTAGGGTATTATTATTAAACTATGGATTAGTCTTGGGTCTATATATGTGTGTGTCTACGTATTAGTTCGATTGTGAGGACAATGTATGAATATTAAATTCCTAAGCATTGGGATTATGGGTAGTTTAACATTAGGAATCATGTCCTTCTATGGTTATGGATATGATGGTATATTATTTGTATACATGTATAGGTATTCTTGGAACTTGGTCATAGCTACGAAGCTAATTTGGAAATACAATGATCTATGTAAACTTAATTAATGATGGTGTAAATAACTAGAGGACATGTTAAAATACACTGGGGATGCGTTAATCATAATCAATAAAGAATGGTTAAAAATATGTGATTATGGTGTATCCTTAATAATGGATTTAGCTAGAGTAGTAACACTCTTTGTATGGATTATATCTTGGTCATGAGTTGGGTTAGTTCTCGGTTATTGGATGATTATCTTTTGGTATATCATGTATGGATGATAAACGATTGAGTTGGATTATTACTCCTTATTGTGGCATGTATACTGGATTATAGATGTTATGGGTTGGGTTAATACTCTCGGTGTTCGTCTATCTGTTTGATGATATATGTTATGAGTCGAGTAAATACTATTTGCTGAGTAGGTCCGAGATGGTTGATTTCTCTAGTTCAACATAATATATAAGTGTTGGTTTGTGTACATGCATACTCGATTTAGGTATTTTCTTTGGGAGTCTCTTACCATTATCCTTAAGTCATCAAGACATAAGTGTAGGGGGTTCATTATTTGGATTTCGTTAGCGAGACATCCCACATATGTAATCTAGTTCGGTTAAGAGTGATAAACTATTGGGTACAAGATCCTTAAGACTTACCAATTATAGATATTTGATTTATGTGTATATTACTATTATATGTATTGAGTCTTGGGCCACCAGATATTAACGACCGACTAAGCTAAGTATTATTGTATCAGGGGGTTCCTTCGTTGGATTTTGCTTGCGAGGCATCCCACACATGAAGCTTAGTAAGCTTAGGAGTTGAGAGGTGGTTGGAACTAGACTAGTGGTTTATACTTTGTGTTTTACTTATGATGTTAATTGGCCTTAGTATGCTAAAGTACGAATTGGGTACTAGTAGTTAAAACTAAATCATGTTAGAGGAGATGTGAGATATATTTTGCATGAGTGTCAGTGGGTAATGACATGGGGCATAAATGGGTCACATTTAATATTACTAAGTAATATAGTTATTTCTTATAACTTTCGGGCCTTGAACCAAATTTATAAAACCTTCCCCCCGTATATGATTATTTTTATATAGGAACAACAGGACTGAGCAGGAAGAGTTTCAGTGAGTAGGCAGATTTACTTGAGCATGTAGAGTTACAGTGCTTGGACATGTAGTTCATCATCCTTAGTGTAGGAGTTGCTAGTTCATTTTATGTTGGCATTCTAGTGGTTTTGTATTCGGGAGTTTATTTGAACCAGTGTAGTTCCAGTTTATTTATATTTCAGTTTAAGGCATTTGTATTTGAGATTTATTACAACGGATTCAGTTTTATTGAAGAGTTTTATTTTATCATCAGTTGAGCTATTTTTTTAAATTATTATTATTATTATTATTATTATTATTATTATTATTATTATTATTATTATTATTATTATTATTATTATTATTTTTATTATTATGTCATGGATGGTTTTTAATTAATGTCATTTTTTGTTAACCGCTGATTTTGAGAATGACATAAATTGCATGGCGTGCCCTATCTTCAACGTGTCACCCTGATTAGATACATGTGAAAAATAGGGGTTGTTACAACATCCATGCTGGATAATGCCCAAAATAGTAAAAATATATCAAGATTGGCAATGAGTAAGGGCCCTAAGTTCACTTATCTTTTATTTGTTGACAATAGTACAATTTTTGGGAGAGTAGTAGTAGAGGATGTTAAAGAAGTAAAAAAAGAATCTTAATATTTTACGAGTTAACATCGGGGCAGCAGGTTTATTTGCATAGATATGGGGTCGTTTTCAGTATGAATACAAATCCAATCATTAAATTTAATAGGTTTAGGCATAAATAAGGTGAAGAGCTATGATCAATATTTAAGATCGCTTTATATTGTGGGAAAGTGAAAGAAAGAGGTGTTTGTGGGTCTAAAAAAAGGGTGTGGAAATTTTTTTTAGGGTGGAAAGAGGCATTAATCTCTTAGGAGGTTTGTTTGATGATAGACTTTATGAATTGGATTAATACTCTTGTTTATTCTGTCTGGGATGGTTGATTTCTCTGAGTCGACATACTTTGTGTATTGTTTATGTCCATATACATTGAATTTAGGTATTATCTTAAGGAGCCTCTTATGATTATCTCGAAAAATGAGTCGTCTAGTCATAAGTGTATCAGGTGGGTACTTTGTTTGGATTTCGTACGCGAGACGTCCCACACATGTAGTCTAGTTTAGTTAGGAGTGAGGATCTATTGGGTATGAGATTCTTAAGACTTACCAGTTGCAGCTATTTAATTTATATGGATGTTATTGTTGTATGTGGTTAGTATTAGGCCATCGGATATTAACGACCGACTAAGCTAAGTAGTAGTATATCGAGGGGGTCCTTATTTGGATTTCTCTTTCAAGACGTCCCATGCATGAACCTTAGTAAGGGTGGGAGTTAAAAAGCGGTGGGGCAGTAGACTAGTGGTTAATACTTTATGTTTTAATTATGTGGTTAAGTAGCCTTAGTATGGCAAGTTATGGATTGGGTATGGTTAGTTATAAGTGTATCATGTTAGATAATGGGTGAGGCATATTTTGCATAAGTGCCGAAGGGTGACGACATGGGGCATAAATGGATCACATTTAGTATTGTTAAGTAATATAGTTATTTTTTGGAACATTCGGGCCCTGACCCAAATCTATAAAACCTTTCCCTCCATGTCTTACTATTGTTATATAGGAAGAACATGATTGAGCAGGCAGAGTTGCACTGAGCAGACAAATTTACTTGAGAGCAGTTAGAGTTGTAGTGCTTCGAGATCTAGTTAATCATCCTTAGTGTAGGATTTACTAATTGACATTCAATTTTGATTCTAGTAGTTTTGTATTTAGGAGTTTATTTGAACTGAGGTGGTTCTAATTTATTTACATTTAGTTTGAGGCATTTGTATTGGAGGTGTATTACAGTGGGTTTATTGAAGAGTTTTATTTTATTATTAGTTGAGATATTCTGAGTGTGGGGTGTAGTACCATACGCTTTGAATTATATTTTATACATAGATATTAGGGTATTATTATTAAACTATGGGTTAGTCTCGGGTATATATATGTGTGTGTCTGTATATTAGTTTGGTTGTGAGGACAATGTATGAATGTTAAATACCTAAGCATTGGGATAATGGGTAGTTTAACATTAGTAATCATGTACTTCTATGGTTATGGATATGTCGGTATATTATTTGTATACACGAGCAGTTCTTGATTTAGGTCGTATTTAGGTGTCCATCCACAACGGCTCCATTCTTGATTTCATTCCAGGGATTCGGAGTTGTAGCACTGTGGATGCTGACAGTAGTATTAAGTAACCGACTCTTTTATTCAGATATAGCATAGGGTAGTTCTTCAACTTTTCAGTTGAAAGGTCCTCCGGACGGTGGCTGTACAATTACCAAATTGCCCTTGAACTTCCCTATCAAGCCTTATTTCACTGTTTTGACTTCTCTTGCGTACCACTTGCATTATGAGCCTAAAATCATGGAACGTGAAGTTGTTGAGGCAGATGAGGGACACATGATGGAGATAATGAATGCTTGATTCCCGAAATTCGGATTTAGGCCGTCGAGTGAGATCGTGTAGAGACGTGCCAAATGTAACGGCGTACGACAAATACAAATGTAAGATAACGGACATGCAAAATATGTCCTTACAAATCTCCCCCCATGTCTATGCCGGTACATACATAAAAAATCCGAATTATCAAATAACAAATTTGCCTATACAAATCTACCCTTCCATGAACCCAAAACTGGAAAGATACAAAATGAATAAGTCTTCATCGTTTGATCATCTTCAAATCTTTCAAAGCTTTTCTCATCAGGGTGTGTAGTTCAGTGAACATCAATGTAGTACCTACACACATGAGATAAAGCAAATACCAAGTGACATATCGAGCTTGAAATGAGATAAACATAGATACCAATTTACAATGAAAGCAAAGGATAAATCTCAAATCTCAAAAACTCCCCATAATATGATAATTCTTTCTCCCCCTTTTTATGATGTCCCCAAATAGACAGATATGAGAAGCAGAAATAGATGCACATGGAGAATGTCACAAGGAAATCAACAAAGAAAATTCAAAATTTTTACATGAAATATATAAACAAAGAAACACACCATGAACGAGCACAAAACAACCAAGTCGATGATAGCATAAATGTAGAGGTGTGATAAAATTCGATAGGAAAATCAATGCATACAAACGTGACATATGTGCACGATGAATATTGGATAATCCTAACGAATGAACTCAAAATATTCCTTTGGTGTAAAAAGGTGATAATATGAGACATTGACTCAATCAAATCAACAAATCAAAGCTCCAAGTGATTTCCACACCAATAACGTCCAAAACAATTTTATGCTTTTTCAGGACTTTCAAGGAAGTGCGAACTCGTTTATATTCTCCAACCAAACTCCCTCAGATTTATATTTTGTATAGAGGCGTTCTAAATTCTCAAACTTTGGAGAATTGATGGTGAAACCTAATGGCCCATATTTGGCATAGATTGCTTTTTATTGCCTTTAAATTTCTTTCGGGATCTTTTAACCTCTTTGGACCCCGAATAATAAAATTCCTCAATTTTTTAGGTCCTTTTTAACGGTTGCTTAAAATCGCAAAGGCTAAATGAACCTTTCACAGCCCTTCCCCGTTTTAAAAAAAACACACAGTCTCACCAAAAATGATTTTTACATTCATTCCAATCTTGTCAAGTTTTATCGCATATTGTTAGTTGTATATACAGAATTGAGATGGAAATACTCAAGCCAATATGTGATAGACAAGTACAATAATCAAATATAGCTGTGCATGTGTGCAATAAAGGAGATGGGAGTCAAACATGTAGAAAGATATCACTAATCACATCTCAAAGACTCCAAACTATGTAAAGCACATGGATGAAATGATGTAGCGTCTCAAATCTCTATCAAACAGCCACATGGATAAATGGAATGAAATTGTGACTCGGCTATCTTAAATGCTCATCCATAAAAGGTGTAAATAAAATACAAAAATCTTTTTGTGGTTTTCTAAATTTTTTTATAAAACGAAAATCTTTTCGGATTTTTCAAAAAAATAAATAAATAGCTGTACAACAAAGCAATAATACAAATAAAACAAACTAGCAATAGGAAGCATATGATATGAACATGAAAAAGCATCCTATCCTATACACAGACCAACCCCTCAGTCAACTGTGCAAATCCCCAAAGACTTCCTAAGACTCTCAAATCTAAGGGCATCTAAAGGTTTCGTGAAAATATCGACTAACTGACGGTTGGTGGGAACGAAACTCAGGGACACGAATTTCTCCTCAACTAACTGACGTATAAAGTGATCGCGTATCTTGATGTGCTTTGTACGCGAATGTTGGACTGGTTACGGGATATGTGTATCGCACTCGTGTTATCACAGGAAATAGTCATGGTGTCTTGTGAAATCCCATAATCCTCCAACATTTGCTTTATCCACAAGAGTTGCGTGCAACAACTGCTGGAGACGCTGTACTCAGCCTCCGTAGTGGACAAAGAGATGGAGTTTTTCTTCTTACTCAGCCAGGAGACAAGAGCAAAACCAAAATAGAAACACCCACCAGAAGTTCTCATACAACCATCTACATCCCTAGCCCAATCGGCATTCAAATAGGCGGACAAACGGTCATTGGTATCAAAGGAATACCAAATACCATATGAGAGAGTCCCACTCATGTATTTGGTAATACGTTTTAGAGCGAGTAAGTGTGACTCTTTTGGGGATGCCTGATATCGCGCACATACTCCAACACTAAAGGCTATGTCGGGACGACTGGCAGTCAAGTAGAGAAGACTACCTATCATACTCCGATATAAGGTTTTCTCTACGTCCTTGTTTGAAGTGTCCTTACTAAGCTTGATAGAAGTACTCATAGGTGTACGTGCATGCTTAGCGGAGTCTAGACCAAATTTCTTCATTAGGTCTCTAGCTTACTTGGATTGGGAGATGAACATCTCATCCTCTAGTTGACGAATCTGGAGACCAAGGAAGAAAGTAATCTCTCTAACCATACTCATCTCAAACTCACTTTTCATCTCCTCCTCAAAGTGGTGAGCATGCTGGGAGCATGTGGATCTGAAGACTATGTCGACCACATAGACCTGGGCAACCAAAATAGCACCGTCATCTCTCTGGATGAACAAAGTCATATCAACTCCCCCTCTCTTGAAGCCACGGGCTAATAGATAGGAAGTAAGCCTTTCGTACCAAGCACGAGGTGCTTGCTTAAAACCATACAAGGCTTTCCTCAGATAATAGAAGTGCTCCGGGTGCTTAGGGTCTTCAAACCCTTTTGGTTGTTCCACATAAACCTCCTTCTGTAGAATGCCATTTAGAAAGGCACTCTTAACATCCATATGATATAACTTGAAGCACAGATGACATGCGATGGCGAGTAGTAAGCGGACGGACTCAAGCCTCGCAACAGGAGCAAATGTCTCCCCAAAGTCTACACCTTCTATCTGTGTGTAGCCTTGAGCGACCAACCTAGCCTTGTTTCTAATTATAGTACCATTTTCATCCATTTTATTCTTGAATATCCACCTGGTACCTATCACATTAGTCTCACTAGGTCGGGGGACAACTTCCCAGACATTATTCTTTTTCAACTAAAGCAACTCGTCCTGTATAATAGATATCCACTGTTCATCCGTGAGTGCTTCTTTGTGATTCTTGGGCTCGACTTTGGACGTGTAGTAAAAATGGCTAACAATGTTCTCGAGCTGAGCACGAGTCTTGACCCCTAGAGTGGGATCACCAACAATGGCAGAAGGGTCATGACTCTTGCGAACCCAAGCAGGTGTGTCCCTGACGCGAGGGAAACCGAGTGTTCGTGTAGGGACACTATCGTTGATTTCGGCTCCCGCTCGGCATGCAAAAGAACCTAAGCTACGGCTACACTTGACAAGCAAGTAGAGCGGTAAGTCGGGTATCGAGAATCCACAGGGAGTTATTAAATTTCAGATGTTAATTGTTTAATTACTTCAGGAATAAAAGTGTAAAAGGTGATAGGTGGTTATGGTGAGTAAAGAAAATGAGAAGTTACTCTAAATTAAAGTAAAGCGAGGATCGGGATTGCATTCTACCAAACGGATCAAAACAACTACTAACTAGAGTTAAGGCTCGAAAGCAATCTAATCGAGCATTTACAATTAAGCATAAACATCACACAATAAGGAATTAAAGCCAAAGTTGCGAGATTAAACATTTAACTGAAAAATGGTCGCACGCGGATTAAACTCGGATTGTTGCTATAAACTCTAACGTTGCATGACAAAGAAAGATAAACGCTTAACAATCCAACTTTGATACGCGCGGTTTCAATTAAACGCGATTTTGCACTAAACCTAGTTTTCGGAGCTCGGGGCCCGAAAATGGCGGAAATGAAATCCCGACCCTATTTATCTAAGGGTGCATGGTGAGTTAAACTAAATTATGCTAATTAGACTAAGAAAGCAAGAATTAAAACATGTAAACTAGTTAGAAAGCATTGAAACTAAATTACAAGGCAAGAGAAGAAGAAGAACAAACTAGATTAATGGAGAGGAAGTGAATAGTTCAATCTTACAAACCACATGGGTTGTCAATCCAAGAAGAAGAAGAAAGGAAATCTCCACACCAAACCCTAACTAAACTATCTAATCTGAATCTCTCTAAAAATATAAGGTCTCATAAGGTCTCCCTTTTATTACAACCAAAACCAACTTATATAGTAAGTTGTAATAAAAGAAAATATCTGCAGGGGAAAACAGGGGATCGATCGATCGACCCCTTTGGTCGATCGATCGACAGTGTAATTCGTGGAAAAAATAAGAATGGTCGATCGATCGACCCTTATGGTCGATCGATCGATCGAACAGGGGCAGCCTGCAATTCTCCCTGTTTTGGCATACAATCCAACGTCGCTCCAATCGCCGTAACTTTGTCGTTATGCATCGGAATCGTGCACCGTTCGCGGCCACGCGAAGCTAGCGAGGAGAGATACAACTTCCGTGTAGATGTCGGGCCAGGTGCCCAAGCTGTCAAAAGACTAAAATGCCCTTGCGCGTGCGGTTGTGTACGGAAATCGAGCGAAACGCATCCGGACTTCACACTTAGCATCCAAATACCTACAAAAGCTCAATTAACCCCTGCAAAACATGTTATCATAGAAATCCGAGGGTTGTCCGGTTAACGAGAATAAATATAGGGAATAAGATACCCGAGGGGGCTAATAACGTGTAGGTTAACGGGTGAAATACGCAATATTTCCGCCGTATCACACCCCCTAACTTACACATTGCTAGTCCCTAGCAATGAAATAAGATACAACAAGAAGAACTAGTAAACCAACACAGGAGAGAGTACAAAAGTATGGTATAAAAGCAATAGAAAAGATAAGGCCACTTTCGCGGGCGATTCGATTGCATTTAGCGTATGCAATAAGCCGTTAAACCCCTAGGTTACCCTAGTGGACGAGTGTCGTCTCGTGAGGGTTTTCAGTGATGAAACCCACAAACATCATAAAGTTTCCTCAAAATATGCCCAATCAAGTAAGACAAACTCATCAGTGCGAACAAGATTTCATCATGTTATTAGCATAGCAAACGAATTCGCATGAGAAGTCCGTAGTTATTGACATTAACGAATGCACCTCAATGAATCGAAACTCTAGCATGTGGAAGGGGAGTGAGCATATGCAAGGTATGATTTGGCGAAAAACTTAAATAATTCGGATACTAAACATCAAAGCATGCATACATTCAATCCTCACGGGCATTACGCTCAACAAATGAATTCACTATGAAAAGGGAGGTAATACACGGGACATGCGGGCATAAAGAGTAAATGTAAATGGAAACTAGGCCGCGCACATGTCACAAAAGAAGAACGCTATATAAAAACTAAAAAACTGTAATCTCAATGAAAGGATACCGCACATATAAGAGGCAAAATGCATTTTCACAGATTATCAACACTATTTAAACATTTGAATTACATCTACTTAAGATCACATAGGACTTGTAATAGGGTTGTAATGTAGGTTTGGTTAAGGTACGAAATGAAAGGGATGTATATACGGATTCAAAGTGTTTGGGGATGAAACTCAGAATAATGTAAAAAGGTGGGCAATATCAAAAGTTGGACAAAGATGTCCAAACGAGCATAGATATAACAATTGAGAGAGTAATCAAAGCTTATTGAAACACTACAAACAATATTTACAACTTTCTCTTTCTTTTTCTTTTCTTCCTTTTTCTCACTTTTTCTCTTTGTTTTCTTTGCTTTTTGCTTTCTCTTTTTCACTACTTTCTTTTTCTGACACTTCTTACTCTTTTCATACTCAAATTGCAACCACACAACAATAATAACATTCAATTCCAAGCAACAATCCAAACAAGGGTATGTAAGGTAATACATATGGTATAAAACTCCAATTTGGAGTTGGATATGGGATTTTGGGTAATGAAAAGAAAGGCTAGTATATAGGCTCAAAGGGGTTGACTAGGGGACATATAAAGGTGAGGTCAAGGTCATATGGGTGATATATCAAAGAGGGCCTATGATCATTTCACAAAGTATACGCAATTCGCGAGTCAAAACAACATAAGAAAATCATGCTCAAGTAACACATTTCAATGATGAACTCAATTAATGAACGGTCAATGAAAGAATAAAGAGATTACCAACGACTTCAACATTTTCAAAGAGGAAAGAATAGTGTATAACACTCACAAACGACGAAAGGTACAAAGCTTACTCGGTGTAAGTATATACAATGCAACAAAAGCATACCGAGTTATAAAAATCTTAAGCCAATTCAATATAACAAGAATGGTGCATATGTTCACGGATAAAGTTTAATTCATGAAGTTATTCATAATATTAATGATTTAGGGACTAGAATCTAATAACTTCTAAAATCGAGAACATGCATAGTTGAATTGTCTATTTGATCGGGCAATTATTAAAATTTATCATTGGAAACAAGGCAAAATGCCCAACAAAGGAGAAAAAAGAAAGAAAATATTTTTGAAATTTTTCAAATTTTAACAAAAACATGCTTTGTAACTAAATTGTAATCAAATCCAAGGACTAAACAGTAAAATGGATAGACTATCCTACACCCCCTAACTTAAATGTTGCATTGTCCCCAATGCGTCCATTAAAGAACACAACACAAAGCTAGGAAAAGAATGATATTACCCACACGTGGAGCGATCTCCATAAGTACAAGTCCAAATGAAGCTGCAAAACAAGTTAGTACAAAGCATATGAAGAATATGTACCGATGTATCAAGTGAAGAGAATCTATGTCACAAGTCACAATAATATAGAGGGGCTGAAGTGCAAATACTAAATAAATTGATGGTGAACTTTTTGATTTTATAAAATGGAAGGTCACACACATCAAAATCCAATAAACAACCACAAACTACATTTTCATTTCTCATTTCATAAGTTCAATACAAAATAACTTAATACATTACAACTTCTGAAATAAAAGAAATACAAATAAAAATAAAAATAAAAATAAAAATAAAAAGTACAATATTATCCGATCCCAAAATACAAAAAATGAAACCCAGCACAACAACAGCCTAGTGACCAGAACCACTAGGATCGGAGGGGTCCTGAAAATGAGGAGGCACTGGCGCGTCGGAATCACTGCGCTGCAGATAAAGATCTCTCATCATCCGCTGCATCATCCGGTACTCCTGTCTACTCTGTGCCCTGGCCTGCCTCTGCACAGTCCACTCCCGCCGCTGCTCGGCCTGAAACTGCTCCTGATGAGCCTGTTGCTGAGCCCACTGCTGCCGCTGATCGGCCTGCAACTGGTCCAGGCGCGACTCCCAAGTCGCCCACCTGAGCTGGGTCTCCTCCCAGCGCTGGTCCTGCACTGCCTGGTATGCCGCAAAGCGGGCATCATCCTCTGTATGTGGCGCGTGAGAACCCTCACCAGTCTCCATCTCTCTAATCTCCTCGTCCTCGTCAGGCAAGTCAGGTGTCTCTGCCCTCTGTCTCTTCCCACCCGGTTGCCCCCACTCGCGCTTCAGCATTCTTGTGATGTTGTCTTTTGAGAGAAGCCCGAGTGGCACATGCCTACGGTCTGCGTCTAACTCCTGGCAACCGTGAGAAATACATATCTTCGTGATAAGGGCAGGAAAAGGAAGGGAAAATCTCCAGGCGACCTCCTTCGCCGTAGCGCACATCATATCTAGAAAAATAGCGGGCAAACTGATACTGCCCAATCCATTCAGCATAGTGTAGATCAGTGCAGCATGCCTGTGACGAACCTCAGACCTGTTGTTCGTCACCATGAAGGAATGGACATTGATGTAGTGGAGTAGTCTAGGCAAGTCCTCCATCGCAGCCGAGCGGAATGCACCCCTCTTCCACGGCTCGCCCGGTGCAAGGGCCTCTATCAATGTCCCACGGCCGTAGATAGACCCATCGAGAAAACTGACTGGGTCCGCAGGGAGAGGAACATCCATAAATGCTGCTAAGTCTGAAATACTGAATGGGATCCTCACCCCACGAACCATGGCCTCATATGTGGTCGGCCCATCTCTGCTCTTCACCTCTACTAATGTCGCGTAGAAAATCCGTACCAACTCTTCGTTGACGCGCCCATTAGTAGAAAGAAAGGGCTCCCACCCCTGACGGCGCAACAGTATCCGCGCCTCTCTCGGTATGTCCTCTAGTACCCATGCAAAATGAAAGCCAAGCGGTCGCTCGGACGTGTAGAAATGTGCACGGTACCAATCCCGCTCCTGTTCTGTGCGGAACCCATCGACGCCCCCGGCGGGCACACACCTAGTAGAAGCATACTTTTTCGGCGCCATTTCAACCTACAAAACACAAATTACACAATACAAGCAAGTGTAAGCACAATTTATGGTTAGTAGTGTGAAAATTGAAATGGTGGTGCAAGTGCGCAAAACCGAGGTGAAAACAAGCAACAATGCGATGAAAAATGTCAGAACGCGACATGGCATGAAAATCACCCAAGTGTTCGTCAAAATAATGATTGAAATCTGTTTTAGGCATTTTGACGAACACTTGGAGTGCGCAATGTGCGTCAAGGTCGAAAATACCGAGTTTGAACCAACAAAACAACCCCACTCATGAACAACCAACAATGCAGCAATCAAAACATGTTCATGAGTGGATTTATAACAAGAATAATGCATAAATTCAGTTGGAACAAACGAAATCAGGGGATAACACCAACAATCCAAACAAGTGTCAAACTAGGGTTTAAACTATGTAATTTGTGACACATTTCTAACAACAACTACAAATTCATGTAAAACAAGTAGAGATATACCTTGGATATGCAGAAATTGGAAGAAAATGGAGGAATTTGGTGTGGGGAAGAATTAGGGCACAAATCGTTTTAAGAGAGGAAGGAGAGAAATAAGAGAAGTGGGGGAAAATTAAGGCAGACCTCGGCTTAAGGCTCGATCGATCGATCGAGCAGGGGAAAGCCTACTGCATTCCAATTTTAAAGTGGGGGGGAAAATGCAATTTTGGGAACAATAGGGGGTATAAATAGAAAATAAATATAAATATAGTATATATATATGTATATACATAAAAATATGAAATAAAAATAGAAAAATAAAAATAAAAATAAAAATAAAATAAAAATAAATACACATAGGCATGCATATACACACAAAAAGGCCTATGCTAAAGAAAATAAAAAATAAAAATGAAAGAAAATAAAAATATGTACACGAGCAACGCACACGCCTAATTACGACAACAAATGAAAAATAAAATAAAAGAAAAATAAAAACAAATGCAAATGCGTGAGGATGCGAGTGTAAAAAAAATAAAGGAAAAAAAAATCTTTTTGTGATTTTCGTTTGTTTTCTTAATAAAAGTGCGTGCCGGGGCGCATATCTCCGCAAATTCAAGTCCGTTGAACCTACAAAAGAGTTAGAACCAAGCATGCAAAAAGAAATAAAAAGAGATTAGCTAATTACACTAGGCTAAAATCAAGAAAAACAAAAATAAAGAAGTTAGTATATACAACCTACACTCGGAATGCGCACTTAACTATATACCAAAAGTCGAAATTTTTGAGGGTCCATCCAAAACACGATTTGACTTTGGAGGATCAACGGTGGACCCTCCCGAGCATGCATGCCTCCCGGAAAATAGGAATTCCGTTTGAACAACGGAAGGCATGTGGGCGGTGAAAGAAATGAACCATCGCCAATTTGAAATTCTAGGCGGACGATGGGGGATTTGGATAACAAGGGGGAAAAGTACACTTGAGGTTCAAGAAAAATCGATTCATCCCCCAAGGGTTTTTCAATTGGAATGGGAGATGGTGCACACATCGGGATAACATCCATCGAAAACAAGTCCGGTAGAGAGTCCTCGTCGGCATGAAGTGTAGAAGTTTTAATTTCTACCGACTCACAGGAATCAACCGGTAATTCTAATGGTTCGATCACGGAAAACGAATATGGTGATGAAACAAATTCAATCTCGATCGACTCTTCGTCGGAAGGAGATTGAATTTCGAGGGAGAGAGATGCACACTCGATGAGAAATTCTTTGAAGAATTGAGGTGAAACACAAGTTTCCACCTCCTCGTTGTTTTGTGCAAAAGAATTAATCTCATCGCAAAGTTCACCAAGTCTCATTCCAGCATCATTTAAGCTTTCCAAACCTTGGGAGTAAAGAAGAAAAGTTTCTTCCAAAGTAGGCTTCCTCGACTCAAGAGCCTCGGACTCCTCATTTGTTTGAAACTGATCTTCGAAAGTAATGACATGAAAATCGTCATTGGATTCGAATAATGAATCCAACTCAAGCTCCCAATGACGATTTTCATTTCGATAAATGTTTTCAAGTCTTTCACTTTCAAGAAAATCTTGAAAACTAACCCCAAAGTATGAATCATTAGAATAACCGTAATTACTATAAAAGAAAGACATGGTACCTCGTTGTTGAAAGATGGAGAATCCAAGAAAGAAAGTGAGCAACCGCGAATGAAAGTTTCTTAGCGCTCGAAGTATGCAAATCCTGCAAGAAAGGTTAAAAGAAAGAATACAAATAGAAAAGGAAAAGTACTACGAAATCATAAAACAATTACTATCTAAAACAACAAATCCCCGGCAACGGCGCCAATTTGACGCGAGGGAAACCGAGTGTTCGTGTAGGGACACTATCGTTGATTTCGGCTCCCGCTCGGCATGCAAAAGAACCTAAGCTACGGCTACACTTGACAAGCAAGTAGAGCGGTAAGTCGGGTATCGAGAATCCACAGGGAGTTATTAAATTTCAGATGTTAATTGTTTAATTACTTCAGGAATAAAAGTGTAAAAGGTGATAGGTGGTTATGGTGACTAAAGAAAATGAGAAGTTACTCTAAATTAAAGTAAAGCGAGGATCGGGATTGCATTCTACCAAACGGATCGAAACAACTACTAACTAGAGTTAAGGATCGAAAGCAATCTAATCGAGCATTTACAATTAAGCATAAACATCACACAATAAGGAATTTAAGCCAAAGTTGCGAGATTAAACATTTAACTGAAAAATGGTCGCACGCGGATTAAACTCGGATTGTTGCTATAAACTCTAACGTTGCATGACAAAGAAAGATAAACGGTTAACAATCTAACTTTGATACGAGCGGTTTCAATTAAACGCGATTTTGCACTAAACCTAGTTTTCGGAGCTCGGGGCCCGAAAATGGCGGAAATGAAATCCCGACCGTATTTATCTAAGGGTGCATGGTGAGTTAAACTAAATTATGCTAATTAGACTAAGAAAGCAAGAATTAAAACATGTAAACTAGTTAGAAAGCATTGAAACTAAATTACAAGGCAAGAGAAGAAGAAGAACAAACTAGATTAATGGAGAGGAAGTGAATAGTTCAATTTTACAAACCACATGGGTTGTCAATCCAAGAAGAAGAAGAAAGGAAATCTCCACACCAAACCCTAACTAAACTATCTAATCTGAATCTCTCTAAAAATATAAGGTCTCATAAGGTCTCATAAGGTCTCCCTTTTATTACAACCAAAACCAACTTATATAGTAAGTTGTAATAAAAGAAAATATCTGCAGGGGAAAACAGGGGATCGATCGATCGACCCCTTTGGTCGATCGATCGACAGTGTAATTCGTGGCAAAAATAAGAATGGTCGATCGATCGACCCTTATGGTCGATCGATCGATCGAACAGGGGCAGCCTGCAATTTTCCCTGTTTTGGCATACAATCCAACGTCGCTCCAATCGCCGTAACTTTGTCGTTATGCATCGGAATCGTGCACCGTTCACGGCCACGCGAAGCTAGCGAGGAGAGCTACAACTTCCGTGTAGATGTCGGGCCAGGTGCCTAAGCTGTCAAAAGACTAAAATGCCCTTGCGCGTGCGGTTGTGTACGGAAATCGAGCGAAACGCATCCGGACTTCACACTTAGCATCCAAATACCTACAAAAGCTCAATTAACCCCTGCAAAACATGTTATCATAGAAATCCGAGGGTTGTCAGGTTAACGAGCATAAATATAGGGAATACGATACCCGAGGGGGCTAATAACGCGTAGGTTAATGGGTGAAATACGCAATATTTCCGCCGTATCAGTCCCCTAGCACAGGAGAAGGGTCCACAGAGTTTGGGTGAGGTATAAGTAAATTACTGTCAGAAACATCCTCATCCTCACATTGAAGGTTAGAATCAATAAATGCCGAAGGTTCGTCATCTTGCACGGTGACGTTTATTGACTCCGTAACCTTAGAGCTCTTTAGGTTAAAAACCCGGTACGCTCTACTATTCGATGAATAGCCTAACAGTATTCCCTCTTCGCTTCGGGAGTCAAACTTTCCTAATTGCTCTCTATCCCATAGGATGTAGCATTTACTCCTAAAAACTCAAAAATATGCAAGGTTGGGTGTCTTGCCAGCCCACAATTTATAAGGCGTCTTAAGTGTGCGTGGACGCAGGTAAACCCTATTCACCGTGTGGCATGAAGTAGACACTGCCTCTGCCCAAAATCTCTTAGACACCTTACGACCTAGAAGCATAGATCTAGCCATTTACTGGATTGTCCTATTCTCTCTCTTAACAATCCCATTTTGCTGAGGAGTCTTCACTGCAGAAAACTCATGTTTGATCCCAAGGCTATCACAGTAAAGATCTATCTTTGCTTCCTTAAATTCTGTGCCATTGTCACTACGGATCCTATTAATAGTGACTCCGTGTTGATTTTGTAGGACACTGCACTTGGTCGTTAAAAAATCTACAACATCGGCTTTCTCCCTCAGGAAACCTATAATCGAGTATCTGGAGAAATCGTCTACCATCACGAGGATATACCTCTTACCACCCAAACTCTCAATACGAGTAGGACCCATAAGATCCATGTGAATAAGTTCAAGTACACGAGAGGTGGTAATGGAATGCAACTTCCTATGGGGGCTACGACTTTTTTTCCCAACTGACAGGGTCCACAAATCGTCGAAGTTGACTTTCCAAGTGAAGGTAAACCACGTACTAGGTCCTTTTTTAGCTAAACGAGTAAGATCTCTAACGTTCACCTGACCTAGACGTTGGTGCCACAGATCCATAGGAGTGATCGTGGCGCTGTTGCAGATAAGTGAGGATGTGGGCTCAGTCCCATACCAATTATCCTTTGTCCTCACCCCTCGAACTAAAAGTTTACCTGCTTGATTATAGACATTACATGCATCCCGATCAAACTTTACGGAAAAGTCAGCGCCGCACAGCTGGCTAATGCTGAGAAGGTTTGCTTTTAAACCTTTGACTTATAAAACATTCTCTAGCTTAGGAAATCCTGGTAGCTCTACAGTACCACGTCCTACAATGCTAGACTTGCTCCCATCTCCAAAGGTGACTCTACCATCCTTATAATCCTCAAGAGAAGTAAAAAATGAGGCATCACCTGTCATATGTTTGGAGCACCCACTATCAAAATACCACTGTGAGGTATTATGTGCTTTGAGAGAGACATGAACAACAAAGGCCTTTTTATCTTTCTTAGGTACCCAAGAAGTGGTAACCTTTTGTTTACCTTTTTTGTTGTTGGTTTTAGCCGGAATGTGAGAAGCATTCACTGACGGTAAAGACATCCGTCGGAATTCCTTCATCAAACTCTGTGATGTGGCAGCTAAAAACTCAATTCGCTCTCTCAGACTGGTAAAATCATTAGTATGCTGTGGTGGAGCAGTAGTACTTCGTGTCCGACCAATACTATAGCAAACTCCCTAAGGTGGCCTTTTTTTTTGCAATATGTACAAAAGAACACGGTCAAAGGCGAACCTTGGTTTGCTTTTCTTGGTCGAACTCTCCTTCGGGGTTTTTGACGATGGCCATAAGGAGTCGTAGTAAACTTAGGAACTGGTCCTGGTACAATGTGGGACGTGGAAGAACCGCCATAACCAATTCCCTGCCTATCACCAAAACCTAAAGCGGGGCCGAGGAGCATCTTTCCCATCTTCCCAGATCTGTCCTCGATTTGTACCTTGACTTCCCGTGCTCTCTCCAGATCAGGAGTAAGCTGGGCAACAAATGCTTCAAGTTTCTTCCCAGTCTCCACGGAGGAGTGGAGCTCACTCGTAAGACTAGCCACTTGTTTAGTCAAGACCCCTCTCTCTTTCTCAAAATAACTATCTCCTCTCTCTAAACAAACTCTCTTTCTCAACACAGGCAGACTCTCTCTCTCTCTTAAGGTAGTGCAGGTGGAGGACTCTCTCTCTCTCTTTTCTTAAGTCTTCCTTTAAAGCGGTGATCCTAAGAACTGACGCTTTGTTACGCTTTTTAGTTTTAAAGGACTCAGAATAAAGATCGGCATAGGAGCGTTGAAGATCATTCTCGCGCTCACTTGTGTCATCCTCCCCCTCGCTCACATCGCTCTCACTGTCGAGGTGTCCCTGTGAAGCAGCATCCTCATCGTCGTGAGGAATACTAGAAGTGATCACATGAATAGCCATGAATGCGGTGAAGTTACACTCTTGCGGTGATTCATCTCCAGAATCCACCGACTCGACCTCACTATCATCACTAAGGATAGCATTAAGGACAACTTTGCCCTTTTCTCTGTTCAGCCTAGTAGCACACTCAAAAGCTCTATAACCGCTACCGTCGCACTCAAAGCATCTCTCACTTTTTTTCTTAGGAGGATCTTTAAAATCTTTTTCATTTTTCTTTTTAAACTTATTTTTATCTTTAAAATTACCATTTTTCTTGAATTTGAGAATTCTCTTGAAATTTTTAGCAAAAAGGGACAAATCATTTAAGTCAAAATCACACTCAGAATCTGACGTATCTGTCTTTCTTTTTCTAGATGACTCTCCCCTCTTTTTTACCGACCCCTCACTCTTTCTCTCCTGGGCATTAAGTGCAATTCCCTTATCTTTAGGCTTAGCAGTTTTAGGAAACATATCAATTTCATATGTTTGCAAGTCTCCTACAAGTTCCTCCAATTTTAGCGTATTTAAATTTCCTATAGAATTTAGCACAGTGACTTTAGGGATAAAATGCTTAGGAAGATAACGGAGGATCTTTTTAACAACTCTAGCATTAGGAATGTGTTCACCAAGATTAAAGCTAGTATTAACAATATCAGATAACCTAGCATAAAAATCATCAAAACATTCAGTTTCATGCATGGTGATGGTTTCAAATTGAGTTGTTAAATTTTGCAGTTTAGACTCTTTCACAACTTTAGTTCCTTCATGGGTAAGTTGCAAAACATCCCATGCCTCTTTTGACGTGGTGCACGTCATTATGCATTTGAACTCATCAGGTGTGATAGACCCAGAAATAGCACTTAAACCCTTAGAATTAAAAGATGACCATTTAAACTCTTCTTCAGTCCATATAGTGACAGGTTTTAAATTGGTCACGTTTTCAAGAGTGACGGAGGGAGGTGTCCACCTTCTTTCAACCAAAATCCAGACACGTTCATCAATGGCTTTTAATGCAGATCTCATGCGGGCTTTCCAGTATGCATAGTTTGTCCCGTCAAAAACTGGCATTTTATTATATAATTTCTCCATTATGAACACACTCGTTTTCAAAAATCAATTTTTCAGAAAATTGATATCTTAGAAAAATTTTGCAGAAAATTACACGATAAAGTTGTGTAACTGGCTCTGATACCAATTTGAAGAGGAGCGGATGCGTTCAAATAGAGATATTATTTAATTAAACTCAGTTTTTATCAATTAAGTCCAAACATGCATCTATATGTGATTAAATAAGATGATGAAACATGCAAGAACATTCAAACACATATAAGTGAGGAAAAATCCCCCAAAGGGGCAAAACCATTTATTTTTACTATAATATTGTAAGGAACGATTACACGGATTACATTAAAAACACAATGACACAGAAATACCCACAGGCGTTGGTTCTATAGTCGGCGGCTGTAACTATTACTTTCCAGGAGGGCAACAATGAAGAAGAAGGATGGTCTTCTCCACAAGAGTATGAACAAACACAAGGTTGTGTTCTTGGGTTGCAAACTGATTCACAAAGATTTGGCAAAGTTGTGTGAATCAAAACATGAGTCTTGGGACTCAAAAAGGTGAAGACTAGAGTAATTAGAACTCTTAAATTCGTGTCTGAAAGTCTTACAAAACAACTCCCCCGAAGTTGGTATTTATAGGGAAACAAATGAACAGTTCCACATTTTTAAAACACTGAAATTCTATCCAGCGTATAGGTACCCCGAACCGGTTCGGGTACCCTGCGAACCGATTCTCCCCCCGAATCGGTTAGACCCTCGGTTCGGGAAAAATCGCTGATCAAGGGAACTTAAACACTTAGCATTTTTCCCAAGTCTTATTCTTAGAATTATCTCCATTTTCATCGGCCCATAACTTGATCACCATAGCTCAGATTGAGGTGTCGTTTATTCCAATATCTTTGTTGCGACAAGCTCTTCAACTTTCCAGTTGAATGGTCCTCTGGACAGTGGTTGTAAAATTACCAAATTGACCTTGAACTTCCCTATCAAGCCTTGTTTCACTGTTTTGACTTCTCTTGCGTACCACTTGCATTATGAGCCTAAAATTATGGAATGTGAAGTTGTTGAGGCAGATGAGGGACACATGATGGAGATAATGAATGCTTGATTCCCAGAATTCGAATTGAGGCCGTCGAGTGAGATACTATAGAGACGTGCCAAATGTAACGGCGTACGACATATACAAATGTAAGATAACAGACATGAGAAATATGTCCTTACACACAACTCAAAGGTTCCCTTCCTATACCTACTGGTCTTTATCAAGTCCCTACATAGGTATAATAACCCTCCTAAGATCCCTTTCCATCATTGGTAATCCTAGAAAATTCAACCAAGAAAAGAGCCCAAAATCTTCCATGGTCGATTGATCGACATTCATGGGTCGATCGATCGATCAAACAGGTGCAACTTCGTCTTCTTCGATTTCTCATCCTTTCTGTTTCACCCAACTTCCATAATTCTTCACCAAATTCACATATGATTATTTCTAACTATTTCTACATGAATTAAGATGGTTTCTAATGTTACAAACACATTAAAACTCTATTGAAATCAAATATGGATGAATTAAACCCTAAAAACTCATTCATAATTTAGTTCGGTGTTCATCCATCCAATTCAAATCAAAACCCAGATTTAAATCCGTAGTAACAATAAAAACTCTTCTGATTTACAATCCTCTACAGATATAAACCCTAACTACATGAAATTTTACCCAACATGAAATCAATTGGTACTTTTCATCAAAGTTTTAAAATAACAATCAATCTATTCATGAAATAAGTTTAATTCAATTTGCAATAAACATTTTCTTGAGATTGATTGATAAGATTTCATGGTTCTTGGTTGATGATTGATTGCTTCTTCTCCAATATTCTTTTCTAATTGTCTTGAGGTGCAAGAAACCCTTCACCACCTTCTCAATTCTCTCCATAGGCTTTGGGAAAATGGTTCTTTCTTTTCTCTAATGGCCTCTCTAATCTTTTGTGCTATGAGTCCTAACCCCAATCTCTAAATATCAGATATATGGCTCTAATTTTCGTAGGTCCCTTGACCTCTTTTAGAAAAATGATCGTAACACCCTTAATAGGTGCCGGTTTGGTTCGAAATTGACCTGGGGCCCAAACTATACCTCGGGTACACTATTCCGACTATTTGGACCCATCCGGAATCATTAGTGATCTCTAAATTCCCATCCAAGTTACTTAAAATATATTTCTAATTCCTCACCTCAAAATAGTCTACACGTGACTCTTGGTGAGATAAAGTAGAATACACACATATCACTCGCTATGCCGTATAATGATAACCATTTATTATTTACTATTCACACTTAGTAAATTTCATCAAAATATTAATCAGTGTGTATTTCTCAATTAATAATTAATATTTACATTTATTAATTAAGTCACATTAAATTACTTCGCTCACGTAATTTAAATAAAACGTATTTTGCTAATTAATTTCCTAATTAATTAATTAGAAAATACTCAGAAATACGGGGTATTACACTCTGGTTCTTTATTGTACTTGTACTGTGACATGAAGTCTTAGGCGACATCTTCCCAACCGCAGATTTTGAATTCTTCGAGTGATAGGAACCATCAGAGGGCATTATCCTTTAAAGTTTGTTTAAATATCTGGGCCACATGGCTTGGTGATGACTGCGAAGGTGAATAATTTAGGGGGCCACTGCTCTCGAACTTCTCAATGGCTGGCATCTTGAACTTCTCAATGGCTGACATCTTGAACTTCTCCGATAATCTTACTTTGTGGTAGGGAGACATATGGGTGTAGTCCATATAGTTCTCAAATATTTTAACTTGGTTAAACTTCTTCGATAATAGGTTTAGGGATTCCTAACCTTATTCAGTTCTTCCTCCTTGGGACCAATGATTAATGGCAAGTTAGCCCCTTACTGGGCAAGGTTTGGCATAGGGAGTTGAGATGGCGGTAGCCCATTGGCAAACGGGGCATGCAGAGTATACTAGTATTATTTTGGGACCCAAACAGGCTAAGGAGTGGGTGGACCCATGGAACGAGGAAAGAGAACCTCGGGTTCTTCGAGAACTTGGACCCGATTTCACTGTATCTCACAAACCTCGATTTGAAGGTTGTAAAACTTGGCACTGAGTTGGACTAGGACTGCCATCACACCAGGCTTCACATTTGGTGCTTGGTCAATGTTTTCCATAAAGGACTAGTGAAAGTAGACCCTGGACTCAAATGAAGAAGCAGAGGAAGGCGGAGCTTCGGTATGGTTTGACAGAAGACTGAAGCCAATAGGGAGCCAGGCCAAGAATCGAGTATGCAATCGACCTAAGAAGGAAAATGATTGGAATTTATTTTTAAAAGAGGGAAGAAAGGACTGGTTTTTGGTATTTTTGAAAAAGAGGAGAGATGTTTTTGAATCTTTTGGTAAAAAAAGGAGAAAAATTATTTTTGGCATTTTTGGTAAAAAGGAGGGACAATGTGTTTTTTATTTTTATTGAAAAGGAGGAAAAATGTTTTTTGATATTTTTGATGAAAAGGAGGAAAAATGTTTTTTGGTATTTTGTTTTCTTGACAAAGAGGAGGAAAAATGAGAGAAGAGTCCCAGTATGATTATTATTATGTTTTCACTTGTATTAAGTTTACCTAAATGCCAAAAAAATGTTGGATATGACTCGAGCCTGGGAAAATTAGGCTTGAAAAATAGGTAAGATATGGTTTGTCTTGTTTCAAAGCTCATGGATAGGGTCCTATTTTGAAAAATCACAAAATAGCGTGAAAATTTGGGCGACATGCCTACTCGACATTTCGGTATAGTTTCTTGTGGAAACCTCCAAACAAAATATGAGTGTCATAGGCCTGATGCCTATATGAGGTTTATGTAGTTTTTGGGTTAGTGAAAGGATTCCCCCATTGGCATGACTTCAACGTTATACTTTTTATTTTTAAGGACAATCGGTATGTGTGGAAAAGCCATTTGATATACCTGACTGTACGTTAATTGCCTCACTATATACCTCGTGGAGATAGTACGTGTGAGAGAGAATTCGATATACTTGGCATACATGAACAAGTTCCCTATTATATACCTCCTGTCATGAGTTTGGTCAAGCAGTATGATGCGGGGGTAATTGTTCGATATACATCAAAGGTACTAGGCCAATTGAAGGTGAGAGTCATATTGCTTAGGCTAACTGTGACATGTCGGACCAACGCCCATCACAAAGTGACCTCCAATTACGGGACAAAAGTTTGGTCAGTAGTCATGCTTTTGGTGATGTAGTGTGCAAAATGCATGATTCTTGATTAGTATATTACGAAAAGAGTTTTTATTTGGCATGATGAGTAAATGAAGCACTATACTAATAGGGAGGAATTTGCAAGTATCATGAAAAATAAATCTAGCATGGAGTATAAAGATTACACTAAACATGGATACATGTGGGTGAAAGTTATGTAAATATTTAAAAGTGAGTGTGTGGTAGTGAGACTAAGTATAGATCAACTACAAGTGGCGTGTGATAAGTGTACATGGATATATATAAGTGTGATGAGTGGAGGTGTGTGCTAGTGAAACCTAAGCATGGATATTCTAAGTGGTGTGTGAAACATGTGGGTATAAGTGATCCTACGTACAAGTGTAAGTAGTGTGAGGTGTACATGGAGGGTATTTACAAGTGCGTGAAGGAGAAAAGTGATATACATGAGGTAGATATATACAAGAATAATAGAGGAAAAAAGGAACATACAGGTAGGTGTATACGCTCAGATGAGGGAAATGATAACACCAGTATAAGAATAGACTCTATCCTTCTTATGAAAAACATATCCCCAACAAAGTCGCCACTGTGGCCATCCTATCTCCCAGTCGGTGCGTGAGGGGGGTTTACGCCCTTCCTCGAGTCTCTTAGGTCGTCGTCGATGTGGGGTGATGTATAGAGATTGAGTCGCCAACCTATTTTGCACAAAACAGGTAAAAGAAATATTGCTTCCTTAAGAGAACGCCATAAAAAATATACTGATGCTTGGGAAACCAATTAGTTCAAGGATTCGGGGGCTAAATTACGGAATGGAAAGGTGTTAGGAACCCATCCCTCCCTTTCAATATCTCATGGGCATGTGTTATTCTTCTCATTAATAACTCTGTGATGTGTGTGTGTGTGTATATATAAATGGAGAATGGAATTACTTGACTCGCGTCATGGAGAAAAGCAGAGTGAGTTCATTCGTAGGAGTGCTCCCAAAATAGTAAATAAAAATATAACGTGTGCATTTGTCAGGTCACCGATAGTTTATAGAAAGACGATGGTATATGTTGGACAAAACACATGCATGAATCAAAAATATAATATATGAAAATAATATATGAACAAAAATAGGAAAAGAGGGCTCGAATCTTGAATTTTACCCTAGACACCTACGTAGCCTAAAAAGGCATCAAAGTCCATGTAATTTTCATGTAACACAGGGGTGGGGTTTATCCCATAAATCCAATCAGGTACTTTATTATATGTGCCTATGTAGAAAAATTATGTTTGTGTGACAAAATATAGTGGGAAATCCCCGTTTGGAGTTCACAAGCAAACCCGCTTTTTCTTATTTTTTTTAATAGAAAATATAGTATGTGCAATACTACTAATCAAAGAGTTCGATATTAATATGTGTGAATTAACAAAGACGAAATTCTAAAGTAAGAATTGAATAACTAATGCGAAAATAAGGAAATTTAAAGAGAGAGTGAAAGGTTTGGACTTTCTTCGGAAGCTTTAAGATTGATCTTGATTGTTGAAGGGCCTCTCTTGCTAGTGGATGGAGTATGTAGGAGGAGAGGGAGCCAAATTTTTCTATATTGGATAAGAAAAGCATGGGAATGGAATACGGGGGAGAGGTTTCAATATGTAAACCACGCTGACTTCAAAAGAGAATGTTATTACGATCACTGAGATGGATGTTTCTTAGGTGCCTCTCGAAGTGAGCTCGTGCTCCCTTTATATACGGTCAAGGGGGTGCCGATCAGCATTGTCCTTTAGATGTCCATCGACATGCAACTCTAGACACACTAACGATAGGTAGGGAAATAGGTTTGCCATTCGGCAGTCTCAAGCGGATTTTTTTTAAATAATGGTCGTAAAACGCAATTTATAAGTCAGAATCGCACAAAGGATGAACCATTGGAAAGGTTATTTAGAGACCTTTAAGAATCCATGGGCCACTCCCGAGTTCAGGAATTGAATGTTTTAAAATGGGGCTTGAAAACCCTCGGTGGTCCTTTGGACAATAGATTCTCGGAGGAAAATGAATCGTTTGTCTGAACCGTAAGGTCGATCTGCATACGGGATAGACCATTGGAAAGGTTATTCAAAGCCCTTTAAGTATTCATTTAGTCTCATTTGGTTCAAAGAGTTGACCTTGGTCAAATGGGACAGAAAGAGCCCAGTGACCCTTTGGAGTAAAATGGACCGTTCGTCCATACCATAAGGTTGATTTACGCATGGGGTGGACCGTTAGATAGGGGATTCAAAGCCCTTTAAAGATTCATTCAGTGTATTTTGTGCTAAAGAGTTAACGGGAGTCATATGGAGCTCAGGAGCACTCGGTGGCCTTCATCTCAATTTTTAGTGGAAAACGAATTGTTCGTCTGAACAATGAGGCCGATTTGCGCAGGGCAGATTGTTAGAAAGTGGATTCAAAGTCCTTCAAAATATTCACTGAGATTTTGCGCAGGTGAGGAAGTTGAGTGGGGTCAAAACGGGCCTGGGGGCGTCGGTGGCCTCTAAATCGGTTTTTTACAGTAAAATGAACTGTTCGTCCGAATTGTAAGGACGATTCGTGCACGAGACGGATCGTTGGAAAGGGGATTCAGAGCCCTTTGAAGATTCATTGAGCTTTTGCTCAGATGAGAAAGTGTACCAAAGTCAAATGGGGCTCAGGAGCGCCCAACGGCCTCTAGATTGGTACTCAAAATATGACCCAGGGTTTATGGTAAAGGAGGAAGTGCTAGGGACCTAAAGAGATGCTTAGGAAGGTCTTAAAATGTGGTGTCTTTAGGAATATCTCAATGCCATATCCCTTTTATTGGCAGATCCATCAAAGAACATCTGCCACCGGAGCTCTTCGCGAGAAGTACATAAAATATCCTCGTCTAGGATTTTTAAAATTCATGCCTCAGTTTTGTCCATAAGATGGCCGGCTAAGTAATCAGGGATGGATCTTCCTTTTATGGCTTTGGGTCAGATATAAATGATATCGAACTCGGTTATGAATAGTAGCTAGTGGAGAATGCAACTTGATAAGGCATACTTTTCTAGTATTACTTCACGGGAACCATTCAAGACACTAACTCGATGGTGAATGCAGTCATGTAGTGTAAAAGTTTATAAGTGACTCAAACCAGGGAGACACGTGCCTTATCCAATGGTATAAATTTCACATCATACCCTATTAATTTTTTACTGGAGTATTAAATCACTCTCTCATTATGCTATTCTTCAATGTATTGGGACAACATTGCCCAAATCGTAGTGTCTGTGATAATTAAGTACAAGAGAAGGCGTAGACTAGGCTGTAGTGGCATGAGCACCGAAGGTTGAGTGAGGTATTTCTTAATTTGATTGAATTCTTCTTTACACATCTCATTCTAGACTTTGGTTCAATCCTTTCAGATAATCTTGAAGATCGTCTTGCATATAGAAGTGATTTGACTGATGAATCAACTAATGTATTAGAGTTTGCCCATAGAATTACGGAATTCTTTCTCAGTCTGAGGCGATAGAATTTTGAGGACTGCCTTAAGTTTGACAGGTTTGGCTTCAATACCTCTTTCACTGACCATAAATCCAAGGATTTTATCCATTGTGACACTGAAAATGCTTTTTTTTTTTTGGAGGGGGGAGGGGGGGGGGGGGGTTGAGGCACATCTGGTATTATCGTAACCGTTCGAAGAATTTCCTCAAGGCAGGAACGTGAACTTCTTGAGTCTTGGACTTAATGATCATATCGTCAACATAAACTTCAACCTATCTATGGATATGATCATGCATGATGGTTATGATTACTCTTTTATACATATCTGTGATGTTTTTAGACCAAATGAAATGACAATGTAGCAAGAGGTACCCCACGATGTGGTAAATGTAGTATTTTCTTGGTGGTAAGTATGTATCTTGATCTGTTTATACCTCACGAATCCTTCGACAAATGACTTGAGGGCATGATTGGATGTGTTGTTGATGATCATGTCAGTATTAGGCAGGGGGTGATCATCCATCAGAAAAGCTTTGTTCAAATCCCAATATTGATGCACATGTGGACTTTTCCTCCTGATTTCAGCAAAAAAAATGTTAGCAATCCAAGTTTAATATTCGACCACACTGATGAAACCTATGTTCAATTGATTGGCCACTTCATCTTTCACTTTGAGGGACTATTCAGGACGGAGCTTTCTTAGCTTCTACTTGAGAGGTTTGTATTTAGGATAAGTTGTGATCTCATGTTGTACGATCTCTGGGTTGATCCCAGATGTGTCACTGTAAGACCATGCGAAGACGTCCATGAATTCTTTTAGAATCTCTCCAAATTGCGATTGCTCATGCTCGTCAAGGTTTGAACCTATCCTAATCTCACTCGGAGTTCTACTAGAACAATATTAATAACATCAATATTATCATTATTAGTTTGAACTCAATTATGTTTATTAATTTTTTTCTTATTGAGATCAGTTGAGAATTATTCATATATTAGATCATATTCCTAAATTATTTTATTAGAATCAATGTAATTAAAACAATTCATTGATAACATATTCATGGAAAATAAAATTAAGGACCTCATTAAAGTAGGCCTCATTTTTATTTGCATCTAAAAAAGGAAAAATAGAATTAGGTTCATTTTCTAAGAGATACCTAGTAGTGTTTTAGGTTGGCTGGGATGCTTCATCAATTGAGGATCGAATTATCAATAGGACATCAAGGAAGGTTCAATAACTTAGACATAGCGTGGATCATGTAAAGGTCCATTCTTAACTCAACAAGACCAAATAATTAGTCACTATCAGTGCTTTTGGTATTTTTTGTGTCAGAGGAGCTCGAGTTTGTTGACTGAATGGTTAAGGGCCTTACCTCATGATTGGAACCTATGGCCCATGTGAACTTTGCCTCAAAGAATAACTCAAACCCAAGCCTCATCTTCTTCTCAACTAGATCATACCATGGCTCTTGAAATCCTCAATAAGGGAAGTCTTCCTCTTTTTTGATAAAATACCCATTCAGAGATTCTTCGGAGATCACTTCTTTCCTTTTTTCTTTTTGTATGGATAATATAGATCTATGAGCTCAGGCAGAGATAACTGATATACCAGACGACATAGGTAATAGGATTCCTTCAAAATAATCGACTCGAGAATACCTTGAGGCCTACTCCCATCCCCATTCCATGCATGAAGTGCATATTCTTGAACATTTGTATCACGTCGAAATTACCTTGTGGGCTGTGTTTAGGACTAAATTTGTCTTTGAAATTTTTTCCAGTCAGGAGAGGAAGCAGATCGATCTTTAATCCCGAGAGAAACATATCATTTACACTGTGTTGGATATCCAAAATCGGATTACTAGTACCGATATCATTAGAATTATCATCATCTTTGATAATGGTAATGCCCTGGTTATCCGCAAAACACTTGAGTTTCTAGAGAAGTGAATATGACACTCCTCTGATGCTGTGAAGACATGGGAGATAAAGAAGCACATTGAAGTAGGAAGGGATGTTAATAACTTAGAATTCTCTTTGAGGACATATTGGACCAACCCCTAGACCGAATACTATTGATCCCATAATAAGTGCCTACAATGACAGATGTTGGGGTAGGATCACCAACATGTAATCCCAGACAATAAAGAGTCTGCAATAGACATACATTTAGACCAGAACCACTACCAACAAGCACCAACAAAACTATTTTATCTCAAACCTCCACCGAGATGTTGAGAGCATTATTGTGGTCTGGACTAAACTTGTGGATTTCTTCATTGGTGAAGGAGATGTGTCTTATAACAGTAGAGTTCTGACTATATAGATCCCTTTGTCTGGGGAGGTAGAGGGAGGAATTTTAGCCTAAGCGATAAGGCAAACAAAGGAATTTCAGTAGAGTTGTGAAGACATGAAAATTCCCCACAAAGTGATGTTGTCTTGAGTTTTCATGAGTTGTTCGAGGATCTTGCTCTTCTTGATTGTCATTTTGGGGATTGGGATCTTTCTCTCCTTGAGTGTCAATAAGAAAATCCTAGTTTTGCAGAGGAGAAAAGAGGGAAAAATTGGGAGGGCTTTTGGGAACCAAATCAAGAAGATGGATGTGTTCTTCATCAAAGCTTCGTCTACACTAAAGGAAATCATACCCTAAAAATTTATTCAGGCAAGTAGTTAAACTTGATTTCATTAAAATTGCGGTATTGCGATTCATATCATGGTGGGTGTAAACCTTATTCATTTTTGGATGGGTTTTCACATGAAAATGGGTGTTTATGAATGGGAAAAATTATATAGATTAGACTCAAGTGATGTTGTATTCTGATTCAGAAGTGTGAGCATCCAAGTTGCATTGATAAAATATTAATCGAGGTCTGAAATTTGGAGTTTTCAAATCAAATTTTTGAAAACAGGTATGGGGTAAATCGTGAGAATAAATTCATATTTTAACGGATGTGATTATAAATCTTTGATGGTTTATAAGGGATTGAGAAAATAGAAACTGTGGAACTTATAAATCTTAGGACGTTAGCAGGTTGGGAATTCTGGGTTGAAAGTTTAAAACCTTAGACAAATAGCAATGGCGGACGCAGCGAAGGAAAGAAGAATGGGTCACTCGAATGACGTCGGATCTCGCTCGAGCGACAGGTGATGCTGCGTGAATAACCCCAGTCTCATTTGAGCGACTGTGGGGACTTTTGGGGAATGCCAAAATTGCCCTTATTTTCTTCTAGGTTTTCTTTTAAAGGGTTTATTCAGTATAAAAGATATGAGGGAGAGAAGTACTTAGAACCTTGAGTGTTAGGTTCAAGTAACTTTAAGTTTAGAAAGAGTGCCAAATAAAATAATGGAATTTTGGTGACATAAATTCAAGGTTAGAATACGGGCCAAGTTAGGGAGTCCGGGCATTATGGTTGAGTGACACCACTTGGATAAAATTAATTGAGGCGAAATTAATTTAATTACGGGTCGAAGATTTAAATCGAATATTTTACAGGCTAGTGCGATGTGTGTTAGGCATGGGATAGCCAGTTTAATTTATTATAGGTATATATAATAAATTATCATATATTAAATTTAATGAGGAGTGTTAAACTTAATAGTAGGACTTTGTGTAATAAAATCTAAAGGGTGATGATACGGACCTAAAGGGTGATGATGCGGACCGAATGAGTGGGTCTGGGTATTGTAGTTGGGTGACACTACTTAAATAACAAAGTAATTAATGTGTAATTAATTAAATTACAAGTCGGGATATAAACTTTGGTATTTTGGGCTAGTGCTACGGGTGTTAGGAACATGTTAGCCGAACTTTATTAAATATATGTATACGATAGTGTGATAGTATATATATATATATATATATATATATATATATATATATATATATATATATATATATATATATATATATATATATATATATATATATATATATATATATCGGTGTGAATGATATTTATAGGAATACATACCCCTTTAGTGATATCATAGGAGGTTGCGCGATGTGTGTGAATCCCCTGGCTTGAGGAGCAGGGATAGTATAACCCCAAGGTCATATTGTCCAGTATTTATATGTTGTAGTTCTTTTCGGGGTAAGATGTCTTGGGTATGATTCTGTCTCACTCCCGGGGAACTATGACCGCCTTCGCTATGCTTATTATTTTTACTCAAGCTATAGAGTGAGTCCGACTTGAGGTGTCCGGGTTAGAGTGAGCATGCTTGGGACATGATAGTATTTTAGAGAAAGCATCCGGTGAGTTATTACTCATAATGGATGGTTATTATATTGTCATGTTTCTTAATGTTGTAGTATACTAGTACGTATATAATATTAGTAGATAATTATATACGTGATTAATACAAGTGTGAATGTATTTATTATATAACTAGTGTGAAAGATATATGATTTAAAAAGTGGATTTCTTACATAACTAGTGTCAAAGTTATATTATTTAAAAGGTGTTTCCTATATAACTCGTGTGAACATTATATGATTTAATATAGTTGAAACGATAAATAAGTTAATGAGTAGATAACTTAATAATCAAAGTAAGAATACTCGGGTTAGAGTATTGCGGTGGAAAGAGGTGTGACACGGCTAGTTAGGTGGGGTAGCTTAGCTAGGAAAGTTAGCAAGCAAGCGTTATGTGTGCACATTAGATGAGAGGTGAGCTATACCTCAAGAGAGTGCGACACTAACTTAAATATGAAGAGTGTGCATGCATATTTAATTATTGCAATTTAACTGCTTGCTAAATATTTTCAAAATATTTTTCTTAGTCTCTGACCCGTGTTAAAATCTTTTTCAAAACCTTTTTGGTGTCTATCCACAGGAATGCCCAGTTTAAGGATTCTATCTAGGGATGCGCAGCTGCAGCTCATGTGGAAGTTGTACGACTTTGCTATAGACGCTTCGTTCATTTATTCCCAATATAGGATCTTTACTTTTGTTCTCATTTGGTCTTGTCACCCTCAGATTTAGTATTCAGTTATGTATTTGACCTTGTGTATCCAGGTTATGATTTCAGTTTACTGTTATATTTTTTTATTGAACCGATAGTTGATTCGGTCTTCTTTATTTATATTATTCAATTGTGTTGGATTCAATTACCAGGTTGTGTGGATGGTTTTAATTATTATTTATTTTCACATGTTGTTAATTAATGAAAGATACAATTGGCACCAGTCTAATTATATTACTAGGTGGTTAGTAACTTTAAAAAAGTTTTCGACAGTGATTCTAAGAATGAGCCATATGAGACTAACGTTTTATTTGATCACGGGCTAACCACCCGATATTTTAGTAGGCGGGGTGCCACAGATGGCATCAGGTTCTAAAGTCCTTAGGATTTGTGCGGCTAAATACATTTCAGCGCAGCGTTCTTTGATATAGAGCCTTATTATAGGATTATTGCATTCCGTCACATATGAAAATTACATTCTCCTTCTAGTAAGTATAGTTGATGTGATTCATATACGAGTTCGGTTGGGCTTCGTACATCGAATAATTTTGGACTACCAGCGAGGTCTGTTAGAAGGAATGCAGGGGAAGAGGCTTAGCAAAAGCCATGGAATATTCTGAGAACGAGGACCGCGATAGAAGTCACCATGTCAATGGAAGGAGAAAGCCCAAAGGAAATTGTGTAGGGTGGAGTGAAGTGACACCGATGACTAAATTTTGGGAAAATTTTTTGTCTCAGAGGAGCGGTGTTGTAGTGATGGGAGCCAATCACCATGACTATGGAGAGATACCATGAATAACGAAGAAGTTGGGGTGCGGTTTGACCGTAAACCCTCTCACTAGCTATTTAAATATAAAGGACAATGACATAGAGAGGTGCCCTATGTGTAAAGAGTAGGAACACATGTTTGGATCTTGATCGGAGCGAATTGGGGGAAAAGGACGGGATGCCCAGTAGGGGCAACAGTTGCAAGAAGTTTTTGGTTCGGTTGGGATGAGGTTTTTATGTCCAGGAACCATTTGAACCACAAGTGCTAGTGGCAATTGAAAGTATAAGTTTTACCCTGGGATGATTGGGGTTCGTTTAGTGTGACACAAGAAGGCCACAGTAATTTATTAGTACTACATTCGCATGAGAAATGGGTTTGGTAGAGGTATTGTTAATATTACTAGTGTGTGTATATTTACAGTGAGTTAGTGGGGCTCTTTTTAGCTCCATTGGTGTGGAGCGAGTGTGGAAAATGAGAGGATATATTTTACGAGGTTAACTCAGTTTGAGAGGTGATATTCGAGGTATGGTTTTATCCTGGGAGAGAATATGAGGTAGAAAACATCAAGGATGCAAAAGTGTGAGATGTGTAGAGATTTGAGTTGTCAACCTATTTTACTCAAAACAGGCAAAAGAGGTAGCCTTCTCCTAAGAGACGACATACAAAGGAAAATACTGATGCATGAGAAACTAAGAAAATCACGAGCTCGAAGACTATGTCACAAAATGGGAATGTGTTAGGAACATATTCTGCCCTTTTGATCTCTCATAGAAAAAAATATTCCCCTTCTCCTAAGACACGCGAACATGTGTATAATGTGTTTAGGTGAAAATGTATATATATGTGAACACTGCGTGAGGAGAGAAATCATCGTGTCCGCGTCATGGAAAAGATGGGAATAAATTATTTTAATGAGTAAACCTAAAAGGAAGAAAAAAGTAAAGATAGCTAGAATGTGGCCGATGTGACGGATCGTGACTCACTATGAAAGAGTGGGTACGCATGTGAATGGGACTGATAAAAGGGTGAATAATAAACAAAATTGTGTAGACTATGAGCGATGCACTAGATGGTGGATAACTGTGAAAAAGTAAGTACACATGTCAACGGGATCGCTAAAAAGTGAGAAAATAAATAACTATGATCGATGTGCATGATTGTGATTCAATATGAACAAGTGAATACGCATGTCAACGGGATCGCCAAAAAGTAAGTAAAAATAAATAAACTAACATTTGCATCGAATGCTACTAAAAATAAAGCGAATAAAGTAAAATGAGGACTCGAATCCCAAACTAGTTTCGGGACGCCTATGTAGCAGAATCGGCATTAAAGTCCACGTAGTTCGAATGGAGGATAAAGTGCGGTTTAACCCATAAATCTGAAATTGGTGTTTCTCTTTTTTTATTTATAAAAAAGTGTGCAAAAGTAGTAAAAGTGTACGAAAACTCTAATTTGGGGTTTATAGGATAAACCCTCATCTTGGGGTTTTGAGTTTATAAAAATAAGTTTGAGAATATATAAATGATTAAAAGTGTGATTAGTGGTGGTAAAAATAATCATTAATTGTAAAATATACTAAAAATAATTAAATTTATGAAATGATACAAAATTTATAAAGTAGGATGAATAAGGTTTAGATCTTCTAAATGATTTGGATTCTGAGTTTTGAAAGTAGGGTAATCTGATTTTTGGATGGTGGTGGAAAGTGGTGAGGTAAGAGTGTGATATAAGAGAATGTTTTTGGGAGTGATATAATAGGACTGGCACACGAATTACGAGATTGAATGTCCTGAATGGTAAGATAACGTTTTCTTAAATGGGGAACACTAAAAGGTCAAAATGACCAGCCTGCCCCATGGGGATACCGATAGGCATGGCTACTGGACAGCCAATTGGCATGGTTGCTAAAATTAGTGGTCAAGTAGTGTCTTCCCCTGCCAATAGGCGGGGGAAGGTATGTTTATAAGCAGGCTGAAATGGATTTTTCGATAAAACGACCATAAAATGCAAATCATAAATAGGAATAACGCATGAATGGGACTGTTAAAAAGAGGATTCATAGCTTTACGAAAATGGCTTGAGATATTCTCGGGGTCCTAGAGTTGACCAACGTCAAACAGAGCTTGAAAAGTGTCTAATTGCCTTATAGTTAAGGTTTTTAGGTAGAAAGGTTGCTAAATGCGAATCATAAGTCCAATTCATAAATGATTGGGATCATTAGAAATAGGATTAAAAGCTTTATGCAAGTGCGTCATATACCCTTGTGTTCGTGTAAACAAGTGATGCGTCGTGTGCGATACTGATTTAAATAATTATGCAAATTCCAACCACAAACTTATTTAATTAGAGCCAATTTTAAACCAAATAGAAACAACCCCTACACATGAAACTATGTGTGTGTGTGTGTCAAACCATAATAAACACAAATAAGCTAACTCACAGATTTCAGGAAAAATCTCCGAAGGGCAAAACCTTTTATTTCACAATGAATTAAATCTAAATTTACAATTACGATGAAAGCTGCAATACGTTTACCTCAGTAAACCTACATAGATACACAACCTAGAGTGAACAATGGATTCCACGCAACGAACCCATACGAACCGCAGTCCAATCTTTAGCAAAGATCCGAACGCAATGAACCACAATGACCTCAGTCTTCAAGTGTAGAGATGCACTTCACAATAATGAACAATAACAAAGTTTTGTTCTTGGGTTCCAAAACAATTCACACAAACTATTGGGATCTTGTGAATTGAAAATAAAAAAGGTTTAAAACCCTAAAAGTGAGAAGACAATGTATTCTGCCAAAGAAGTTTCGTCTCTATTTAAAATCGCAGGTCTTCTTAACAAAATCGAAGTTGGACAAACCTTTATATAGAAAATCTAAGGTGGTGTGTCGCTCAAATGAAAAGGCAGCGTCACTCGAACGAGAACATGTGTCGTTTGAACGACACTTTGCGCGACAAGGGATGTCGTTTAAACGACCCCTGTATGTTGCTCGAATGAGAGAAGAGAAAATTAATATTTTAATCAGGTCCGCCTCAACACTTAAAAAATAATTTTTGACAAAAAACTCTGCTCCAACACTTAGAAAATTTTTTAGAAAAAATATCCCAACGCCCTAAGTGAACCGTTAAGGGACTAAAACACGCCCTCACCAAAATCTGTCCCGGGGAGGCTTTTCTTGTTAAAGAACTTGATATTCGGAATCGTCTTAATGCATATGTGATCTTGAACATTCTTCGACGTTTGTAGCGGTATACGACATACTCAATTGATAATGGACATCTTTAAAATCACGTCCTTGCAAATCTCTCCCTATGTCTATGCCGGTAAAAAATAAAAAATATCCAAATTTTCAAAATATAAATCCTATACAAATCTAATACCCTCCCATGAACCCAAGATTGAAAAGGTACTAAACATGCAAGTCCAATTCTTCAAAATCTTCAACTTCAGATCTTTACGCTTTTCTCATCAGGGTGTGCAACATAATGATGTTCAATGTTGTACCTACACACATGAGACAAAGAAAATACCTTCGTGATGCATCGAGTTTGAAATGATATAATAATAAATCAATCAATAATAAAATCTCACTCGTAATGCAAAAACTTACCCATAATTCGTTCTCCTCCTTTTTATTCGACCGAAATATATAAGGAAACGAATAAGCAAAGCAAACATGGAGTTGTCACGACAAAACTATTTTTTATTTTTCTATTTAAAAAAAATTAATTATACAAAAATCACACACCATGAATTCACACTAAGACAACCAAATCATGGAAACAGAATGAATGGGTGTGAGCATATTCGATAGGAAAATCAAAGCAATCAAGCATAACATATGTGCACGATGAATACGTGTACTCCTAATGAATGAATCTCAAAATCTTTCTTAGGCGTCAAATGTGTTTAATTTAAATGACATCGAGTCAATCTATCAACACATCAAAGTCAAGATTGATTTCCACACCAATAATGTCTAAAACTATAAATTCTTTTTCATTACGTTGTCAGGACGTGCAAACCCATTTTTATTTTCTTTCCATCCAAACTCCCTCATAAACAATAATCATTATATTTTTATTTTGAGGTGGCCCCTTTTTGGCATATTTATCTTTTTATTGCCTTAAAATTTTTTTGGGCTCTTTTAAACGGTGGCTTTCATGACGAGTTAATTTTGTCCTCTCGCAGCCCTTTCCCGTGAATCACTCATCATATTTTGTTGCAATTAAATTCCTCAAGGTAAACGATTATTATATGCACTACTTTCACTGTCAAGTTTTTTCGCATATGGTTCGTTTAAAGACAGAATTGAGATGACAACACTCCGACCAATATGTGATAAACAAGTACAATAATCAAAAAAATCCGTGAAAGTGTGCATTGAAGGAACTTATGAGTCAAACATGTAGGTAGTAACAACTAATCACATCTCAATGACTCCAAACATTGTAAATCACAAAAATGAAATTAAGACACATATAAAAAAAATATCAAATCGTCACGTGAATATGGAATCAAATTGTCACTCGATCATCCTCAATGTCCATCCATAAAAGGTGTAAAACAAAATACAAAACTCTTTTTGATTTTTTAAATTTTTTTATCAAAATAAAATCTTTTTGTATTTTTTAAGAACAAAAATCTAATACACAAAATACATACTACTAATAGGCAAAAATATCATCACGCAAATCAACCTATACTATCAAACAAGTGTAAACCTCAACCATTAGGTGCGGTGGAGTTTTCCAAGGGTGGAGTTATCTTATGAAAAACTTCCATCAAATCATGTGATGTCTTGACTATAAATTTTACCTGCTCCCTAATATGTGGAAATTCTCAAATGTAATCATCCGGAGCATCAGGTGTGGGTGCGTGTGTGTGAATACGTGTAGTAGCAAAACGTGACGCATGACCCAACTTAAAACAATACTCTCTAAGGTGTCGTCTCTTCTTGCAATGCGTGTAAACATAAACAGGCCTAGGTACACCTCTCTCAAAACATATCCTACGAGCTCTCCAAATAGGTATGGGACGTTTAGGTGTGTTAGGTTGAGAGCTATGTGAATCAAACACTAAAGCGAGAACCGGCTCGGGTGAAATATATGAAGTGGAAGCACCATCATGACTTATTCCTATACTCTCACCTCTACATAAAATGGGATTGAGAACCATATTTTCTTCCTTCTTAGATGTGTTATCTAAAGTGACTTTAACCACCAGAGCGTGCTTAAGATCGCTCTCTAATGTGACACGCGGGTTATACGTTCACTCTTTTCCCGACCCAAAGCTATCAACTGTTCACTCAAGGAAACCTACAACTTCCCGAGTTGACTTGCTTTTGTATCAAACTCCTTCAAAATATCTAATTCTCTCTCTAAATCCCCCACCCTAAGACTCAACTCCTTATTCAATTTTTTAATCTTTAACGTCTCGACATACAAATCTTTAAAGGACTTTTGGAGCTCACTTTCATCTCCACTTTCATACTCACTTTCCCCCTCACTCAAAATAGACAAATAGTCCTTGGGAGCCTCACAAACACAAGTGTCCTCATCGTGGGACAAACTAGTTGTGCTTTCGTGACTAGCTAAAAAGGCAACAAACTTTCCTTGTGAAGACTCATCCCCGAAATCTTTCACATCATCCCCATTATCTCTATGCGTGATTGGCAAATAAACTTTCTTGCCCTCTCTCCTAAGTCTAGTGGGACACTCAAACGACTTATGCCCTTTTCCCTCACACTAAAAAAAAGTTAGTTTTCTAAATCTCCCTCACCCTCTTTCTCTTTCTCACCACGTTCTTTGGCATTGTATTTATTTTTCTCAATTTTTTTTTTTATTGGAAGAATTTAATTTTGAAAATTTGAGAAACTTTTTAAAATTCTTTGCAAGCATGGACATATCAAAATCAGACTCGAACTCACAAAAATTCACTTTCGTTTTCTTCTTTGACTGGGCTTTAAGTTCTATCCCTCTATCCTTAGGCTTGACTATATCAGTAAGCATGTTAATCTCATATGTCCGGAGGTCTCCTACCAGCTCTTCTAATTTTAAATTGTGCAAATTGCCTAAGGTATTTAAAACAGTCCCTTTAGGGAAAAAACGTTTTGGCAGCGATCTTAAAATCTTTTTAACCACTCGTGCATTTGGTATAGGCTCACCAAGATTAAAACTATTGCTAACAATGTCAGATAAACGTTCAAAAAATTATCAAAACACTCAATCTCAAGCATGGTAATTGTTTCAAATTAAGTAGTTAAAATTTTAATTTTAGACTCTTTGACCGCGTTAGTGCCTTCGTGGGTGAGCTGTAAAACATCCCATGCATATTTAGACGTGGTGCACATCGTAATACGCCGGAACTCGTTAGGGGTGACGTGTCTGAAAATTGCACTAAGCCCACATGAATTAAAAGTGCTCCACTTAAACTCATCCTCATTCCAGTCTAACACAAGTTTTAAATTCGTGACATTATTTGCAATGACAGTGGGAGGAATTCAACCTCTTTAATAAATTAACCAAACTCTCTCATTAATTGCTTTTAACTGTGATCTCATGCGGGCTTTCCAGTAAGCATAATTAGACCGTTCAAAAGTTGGCAACCGATTATATAAGTTTACACTTGGAAACATTGCGACAATTTTTTTAAAATATGATTTTTCAAAAAACAAATCAATATCACACAATTTTGCAAAAAATAGGAATACTCGGTAAATTTTAGTAACCTACTCTGATACCAATTTGTAAACAAGTGATGTGCCGTGTGCGATACTGATTTAAATAAAAATGCAAATTCCAACCACAAACTTATTTAATTAAAGTCAATTTTAAACCAAATAAAAACAACCCCTAAACATGCAACTACATGTGTGCGTGTTAAACCATCATAAACACAAATAATCTAACTCACAGATTTCAGGAAAAATCCCCGAAGGGCAAAACCTTTTATTTCACTATACATTAAAAATCAATTTATAATCACAATGAAATATGCAATACGTTTACCTCAATAACCTACATAGACACGCATCCTAGAGTCAACAATGGATTTCACGCAGCGAATCCACACGAATTGCAGTCCAATCTTCAGTAAAGATTCACATGCAATGAACCTCAATGACCTCAGTCTTTAGGTGTAGAGACGCACTCCACAAGGATGAACAATAACAACATTTTTTCTTGGGTTCCAAAATAATTCACACAAACTATTGGGATCTTGTGAATTGAAAATAAAAAAAGGTTTAAAACCCTAAAAGTGAGAAGAGAATGTATTCTGCTAAAGCGGTTTCGTCTCTACCTTCTTAATAAAATCGAAGTTAGACAAACCTTTATATAGAAAATCTAAGGCGGCGCATCGCTCGAACAAAAAGGTGGCAGTGTTCGAACGAGAACACTTGTCGTTTGAATGTCATTTCACGCAACAAGGGATGTCACTTGAACGACCCATGTATGTCGCTTGAACTAGAGAAGCGAAAATTAATATTTTAATCAGGTCTGCCTCAACACTTGGAAAATATTTTTTGATGAAAAACTCCGCTCCAACACTCATAAATTAAAAAAAATATATCCCAACACCTTAAGTGAACTATTAAGGGACTAAGACACATCCTCACCAAAATATATCTCGCGGAGACTTTTCTTGTCGAAGAACTTGATATTTGAAATCGTCTTAATGCATATGTGATCTTGAACATTCTTCGACGTTTGTGGTGGTATACAACATACTCAGTTGATAACGGACATTTATAAAATCATGTCCTTACAGTTCGAGAGTTGACCAAAGTCAAATGGAGCTCAAAAAGTAATCGGTTGTTCACTTATTTGGATTTAAGGATAACCGAGGGTCCGGGTTTGAAGGTATTTTACTTAGACCCCATATCGATTATGGGGGGTATTAGAATGGGGGTCTCTATAGTATGAAAGCAAAAGAGATCTGGGTTCATGTACAAAATCTACATGATCGAAAACATAGACGAAGACGAAGACATAAAGGAACTTTTTCAAAATGGTAAGTATCCTTTCGAATCACTTCAGAAAAGATAAGATGCCACTCGAAAGCTGGGTCGCTCAATTCATCATGTATGTCGAACATTTGTATAAAAGACATCCTAATGGAACCTGTTTATGATGTCCTTACAAAAGTGAAGCAAAAAAGTTTATCAAAGAAATCTATGGGGGAGAATGTGGTTCTCACATGAATGGCCACAATACTTGAAAAAATTATTATCTGCCAAGGGTATTAATGGATTACCATTCATTATTATTACAACAAATACATCCAAAGATGCCCTAAGTACTAATGATTCACAAACTTACAACATCTACCCTTGAGGGAATTGTACAACATGACATCACCATGGACTTTTTTGACACGGGGAATTGATATCATAAGGAAAGTAATGTCGAAAGCATCCAATAACAATCAGTTCATCCTGGTAGTTATTGACTATTTTACTATGTGGGTTAAGGCAGAATCATACATTGTGAAAAATTCCAAGAAAGTGACCCAATTTATACGTAAGAATATCAATTGCAGATATAGTGTGCCATTGGAGATACTCTCCAATAATGGTAAACACTTCGAGGCAAAAGTCACAAAGCTTGTTGAAGAATATGGAATTTAGAGACACCAGTCATTCGCAGACCTTCCATAAACCAATGGAACTATAAAATTAATAAATAGTAATGTTAAAGTGATACTGAGCAAGATAATCGAAGGATGTCGAGATTTGGCTAATTTAATTCCATATGTTAGTGGGGATATCAAATTACCGTCACAATGCTTACCGAAGTTGCACCGTTCTTGCTCATATAAGGGATGGAGGCAATGTTACCAAATGATATGTAAATCTCCTCCTTAAGGGTATTATTGTAAAAATAAATCTCCTAGGCATACTAGGTAAGGAACATGTACGGATATCTTATATTATTGGTCGAATGTCGATTGCCATTACATTTTTATATACAATGATACCACAGGAAAATTTCTAGGGCATTCAATAAGAAAGTAAAAAATAGAGCATTGAAATAAGGAGATTTGGCGCTGAAAGAAATCATATAATGCATATGGGATCCTCTAGGAAAGTTTCATCCCAACTAGATAGGACCATATGTGGTGAAGAAGATCCTATCAAGAGGCGCGACTCTCCTAGTTGATCTCAATGGAACAAAGTTAGCCAAATCAAGTAATATAGATTGTTTGAAGAAATATTTTGTGTGAAAAAAGAAAGACATCAAGCAACCGATAAGAATTATGTACGAACTAATCCTCCATAAATGAAAGAGAATTCAACTAAATCACCACTAACTAAATTTCACCGCATAATGGAGGCAAGTAGGCAACCCTTAGGGGTTCAATTAACCAAAACACACACCTAAAGAGGTGACGTATTTCTATTTTTATTTAATCTTTTAGATTCCAAAATAAACTGTCCGTACAGTCAATATAATGACAAAGAAAGATTTGAGGGCCGTAGGGGAATCATTTTTTCATTAAAAGTAAATATTTTCATTATAAAATGCACATTCATCATCATCGAAACACAACAAGTTACATAAATATACTTAAAAAAATTATTTCCCACACTATCAAAAGATTCAGAGTTGTCTACCTCATCCCCCGATATAGTCGTTTCTCGTGAACCAATACTATCACTTGTCTCCATCTCATCATTCCTTTATTATAGCAGGACAATTCTCTGAATTTCTTTCGATCCGAACGAATTCAGTCCGAAAAGCCGATGAAGGCTCATTTCCCTTAAGACTATGATATCCTTAAACTTCTCTCATAACTATTGAAGTTAATCCTCGTAAGATCATCGACATACTCCCACATATACTTGCCGAAATTGGAAGAAATAGAGGAACATCATCCCTCAAGATTTCAGAAACTATACTCACTAAGAATGGAGACAAAGGTTAAACTAGATACAACTGACCCAAAGGAGGAGGGACCTACTTCCTTCTCTTATATTGATATTTTAATCACTGCGGAAAATAAAGGGAAGTGAAGCGTAAAGCACACAAGAATATATAGGGAAACGATCCCATGGGTAAACGAGGCACTATGGTTGGTCTATAAGGAAAATACCAGTCAAGATCAGAGTGTTGAGGCTCAAAAAGCTAGTAGACCCACTCTCATTCAGTCACTGTAAAGTGGATGAATGGTTCACGTAAAAAAAATCAGTTGGTTATTAAGGAAAAGATAGATATTCCCATATCAAGATCAACCTCTCTAAAAGCCACTTGTATAAAAACAAGAGGCTTCCTTGAAGATAAGTGAATTCAAAGGAATGACAAGTAGAAAGCCTTTAATGGTCTCACCTAACATCTTGGGCATCGAACTTTTACCCTCCTTCATTTTTAAGACTACATCCATATATATTTTGTATCTACGTTTGAGACTGAAAGGGTAGAGCGGGTACTTAACATCTTCCCAATTTGTTACCATATCTCTGAACCTTTGACTCTCCAGTTAAACATGCATATCACTTACCATAACCTGGTATCCACGTAGGCATTCCCCCCTTTTTTATATCAATTTTGTGTAAAATATACTGTCACTCCACTTGTCCCTTCAAAGAGATAGAATGAGGTGGTGACCACTCATCACCAGCCCTAGAAAAAAGTAAAGGGGCTCTCATAATTTTAATTAATTTGATATTTTGGGTTTGTATGTTTGGGAAGGGATATGAGGGAGTACATAGGCCTTAAATGGTATTTTTAATGTGAAAAATTGGGACCCTATACCTTTGGGATAAGTTTTAAGATGATTGGATTAGTGTTTGACTTTATTTGGAGGTCCAAAGTGGGCCCATGGAAGATCCGTTGTGTTAGAGTTCTATATAAGTGTATAGCCCTCACTAAACATCATAATTGATGATACCCTATTTGAAACTTGGTGTTCAAAAGATTTTTCAACTCCCTAACTACCCCTGAGGTAGGGCAGATGTCCCAAGGCTAGTCCCAGACCCTAAACAGACCTTTACTTGCCTATAATTCCTCCGCTACTCCCAGGGTTAAACTATGGTATTGTAGTAGACCTCAATCACACATTCTTTGCTTCAAAAAGGTTAGTTATTCCAGTATGCCTCCTCAATCCAGCTCATAGACCATAATATCAAGGTTTTGTCATGATTTGTGCTCAGAGATGACTTTAGAATGAAGGAAAATAACCTCTCAAGGTCACCTAATATTCAGTCATAAGATGTGGTAGTGCATGGTACTTTAGGGTCTATTTTGAGTAACTCCACATCCCTTCCAGAACCCTTGGACCTCTACTAAATCTCCGGTAAGCAATTTGACAAAGTAGTGAGAAGCAGAACACTATTCCACATACCACCACTACCCAACTCCACTTTCATTGAATGCTCCCATCAATAATGAATGAACTTAATAACCACCTTACACAACCTGTAGATACTTTGACTAACACTCCATCACCTTACTGACATCGACAGACCTCGGGAGCACCCTAACCATGTTGTGATAGTCCACTCATTCTCTCTTTAAGAGTTTCCTATAAATAAGAAGCTAGCAGAACGTGAAAAAAGATCAATAGGGAGAATTCAAAGAGAATAATTCATTCAAGCAATCAAACTTGCAAGAGTTCTAAGCATACATAAGTGTTTATACTCTGCTCTACACTCACAACCCACCGTTGTGAGCTTATATTTGAAACTTGGATAATTTCCATTGTTTACACAACTTTTATATCTTATAGAGACCTAAACTAGTACCTAGGCACCATTAGAGAAGTCATTCAGTTACTTCCTAAGGTCCCCTATGCTGTTGACAAAGGCTGCAAGACCTTAGATTCTCTTAAACAAAGTTCAAAAGATCTCTTAAAATGTAAAATATAATTTGCAATCTAATAAACCAGTGGAACACATTTGATAGTGGACGTAAAACCCTCATATGAGGTCTGAATCATTTTAAACTAATGTCTCTTATTTTGACACATCTCTCCTCTTACCCGTCTGAAGTCTAGATGGGCGCATCTGTGTGTCTAAAGTCAGTTATGATTTTAACACTCACCAGTAATACAATATAAGAACACCTAGCAAGTAAGAGCCAATATTTGGGAGAAGAGGAAAAACACTTACGAGGAATTCATCAAAGATCAAGCTTCGTTTATGGTAAGAAATACAATATTGCTTAATGAGTTAATGTAATCGATTTATGACTTTCATCGCTGCATATGAATCAATTGGTTAGGAGCATGTTAATAGGGTTTAAAATCTAATTTTAATGTGTATAATTCAATTCTAAACATGTTTATTGTATACTCCAATTGATTAAATTATTAAACCCATGTTAATGTTAAACATTATATTAACTTAGAACTATATGACTATTATTATTATTATTGGAAACCTTTGATTAATATGATTTCAATCATTATATGTTATAAATTTGATTCGTTTTATACTTTAAATGATTGATTAATGTATGATAGTATGATTAATTATAATATTGATCCTAATTTAAGAAATAAAATGAAGTTAGGGTTAGAGTGTCAAGATTTGAATTTGAACCCTTAATTAATTTGGAATCACGTTAATTCTTGCAAGAACTTACCCTGATCCTTAATTCATGACTTAAATGAATAGAAAAAAGGTGTTGGGTTGTTGTAATGGCCTGTGGATGAGTTTGGAACGTTTTAGGGGATGCTATTAAAGGGTTTTGCTGAAGCTCAACAGACTGGAACTTTAAGATCAATCCGGCCCTAGGTTTTTTTTGTATGATTTTGTTGTTTTGTTGAGTTTTGCAGTTGGATTCTTTTCGAAAGTTTAGTTAGGTGCTTATGTATGTATGTATGTATGTATGTATGTATGTATGTATGTATGTATGTATGTATGTATGTATGTATGTATGTATGTATGTATGTATGTATGTATGTATGTATGTATGTATATGTGTATATACATATAATTTATTATAATAAACTAGGAGGACATAAAAGGTGGGGTAGTAATTGGGGTTTGAGTGATTTAAACCTAAAATTTGTAATATAATCCAGTTTGATGATTTTGATGGGCAATGGATATATTAGTGTTATGTTATATCCAATATGCGAATTATGATATTTATAAATATGTATTTTACGTGGTGGGTTAGTTAATAAGCAGGACCACACGATTGACGCTGGGTAATGTGAGTGTGGGGTGTAGTACCATACACTTTGAATTATATTTTATACCTAGATATTAGGGTATTATTATTAAACTATGGATTAGTCTTGGGTCTATATATGTGTGTGTCTACGTATTAGTTCCATTGTGAGGACAATGTATGAATATTAAATTCCTAAGCATTGGGATTATGGGTAGTTTAACATTAGGAATCATGTCCTTTTATGGTTATGGATATGATGGTATATTATTTGTATACATGTATAGGTATTCTTGGAACTTGGTCATAGCTACGAAGCTAATTTGGAAATACAATGATCTATGCAAACTTAATTAATGATGGTGTAAATAACTAGAGGACATGTTAAAATACACTGGGGATGCGTTAATCATAATCAATAAAGAATGGTTAAAAATATGTGATTATGGTGTATCCTTAATAATGGATTTAGCTAGAGTAGTAACACTCTTTGTATGGATTATATCTTGGTCATGAGTTGGGTTAGTTCTCGGTTATTGGATGATTATGTTTTGGTATATCATGTATGGATGATAAACGATTGAGTTGGATTATTACTCCTTATTGTGGCATGTATGCTGGATTATAGATGTTATGGGTTGGGTTAATACTCTCGGTGTTCGTCTATCTGTTTGATGATATATGTTATGAGTCGAGTAAATACTATTTGCTGAGTAGGTCCGAGATGGTTGATTTCTCTAGTTCAACATAATATATAAGTGTTGGTTTGTGTACATGCATACTGGATTTAGGTATTTTCTTTGGGAGTCTCTTACCATTATCCTTAAGTCATCAAGACATAAGTGTAGGGGGCTCATTATTTGGATTTCGTTAGCGAGACATCCCATATATGTAATCTAGTTCGGTTAAGAGTGATAAACTATTGGGTACAAGATCCTTAAGACTTACCAATTATAGATATATGATTTATGTGTATATTACTATTATATGTATTGAGTCTTGGGCCACCAGATATTAACGACCGACTAAGCTAAGTATTATTGTATCAGGGGGTTCCTTAGTTGGATTTTGCTTGCGAGACATCCCACACATGAAGCTTAGTAAGCTTAGGAGTTGAGAGGTGGTTGGAACTAGACTAGTGGTTTATACTTTGTGTTTTACTTATGATGTTAATTGGCCTTAGTATGCTAAAGTACGAATTGGGTACTAGTAGTTAAAACTAAATCATGTTAGAGGAGATGTGAGATATATTTTGCATGAGTGTCAGTGGGTAATGACATGGGGCATAAATGGGTCACATTTAATATTACTAAGTAATATAGTTATTTCTTATAACTTTCGGGCCTTGAACCAAATTTATAAAACCTTCCCCCCATATATGATTATTTTTATATAGGAACAACATGACTGAGCAGGAAGAGTTTCAGTGAGTAGGCAGATTTACTTGAGCATGTAGAGTTACAGTGCTTGGACATGTAGTTCATCATCCTTAGTGTAGGAGTTGCTAGTTCATTTTATGTTGGCATTCTAGTGGTTTTGTATTCGGGAGTTTATTTGAACCAGTGTAGTTCCAGTTTATTTATATTTCAGTTCGAGGCATTTGTATTTGAGATTTATTACAACGGATTCAGTTTTATTGAAGAGTTTTATTTTATCATCAGTTAAGCTATTTTTTTAAATTATTATTATTATTATTATCATCATCATCATCATCATTATTATTATTATTATTATTATTATTATTATTATTATTATTATTATTATTATTATTATTATTATTATTATTATTATTATTATTATTATTATTATTATTATTATTATTATGTCATGGATGGTTTTTAATTAATGTCATTTTTTGTTAACCGCTGATTTTGAGAATGACATAAATTGCATGGCGTGCCCTATCTTCAACATGTCACCCTGATTAGATACATGTGAAAAATAGGGGTTGTTACAACATCCATGCTGGATGATGCCCTAAATAGTAAAAATATATCAAGATTGGCAATGAATAAGGGCCCTAAGTTCACTTATCTTTTATTTGTTGACAATAGTACAATTTTTGGGAGAGTAGTAGTAGAGGATGTTAAAGAAGTAAAAAAAGAATCTTAATATTTTACGAGTTAACATCGGGGCAGCAGGTTAATTTGCCTAGATATGGGGTCGTTTTTAGTATGAATACAAATCCAATCATTAAATTTAATAGGTTTAGGCATAAATAAGGTGAAGAGCTATGATCAATATTTAAGATCGCTTTATATTATGGGAAAGTAAAAGAAAGAGGTGTTTGCGGGTCTAAAAAAAGGGTGTGGAAATTTTTTTTAGGGTGGGAAGAGGCATTAATCTCTTAGGAGGTTTGTTTGATGATAGACTTTATGAATTGGATTAATACTCTTGTTTATTCTGTCTGGGATGGTTGATTTCTCTGAGTCGACATAATTTGTGTATTGTTTATGTCCATATACATTGAATTTAGGTATTATCTTAAGGAGCCTCTTATGATTATCTCGAAAAATGAGTCGTCTAGTCATAAGTGTATCAGGTGGGTACTTTGTTTGGATTTCGTTCGCGAGACGTCCCACACATGTAGTCTAGTTTAGTTAGGAGTGAGGAGCTATTGGGTATGAGATTCTTAAGACTTACCAGTTGCAGCTATTTAATTTATATGGATATTATTGTTGTATGTGGTTAGTATTAGGCCATCAGATATTAACGACCGACTAAGCTAAGTAGTAGTATATCGAGGGGGTCCTTATTTGGATTTCTCTTTCAAGACGTCCCATGCATGAACCTTAGTAAGGGTGGGAGTTAAAAAGCGGTGGGGTAGTAGACTAGTGGTTAATACTTTATGTTTTAATTATGTGGTTAAGTAGCCTTATTATGGCAAGTTATGGATTGGGTATGGTTAGTTATAAGTGTATCATGTTAGATAATGGGTGAGGCATATTTTGCATAAGTGCCGAAGGGTGACGACATGGGGCATAAATGGATCACATTTAGTATTGTTAAGTAATATAGTTATTTTTTGGAACATTCGGGCCCTGACCCAAATCTATAAAACCTTTCCCTCCATGTCTTACTATTGTTATATAGAAAGAACATGATTGAGCAGGCAGAGTTGCACTGAGTAGACAAATTTACTTGAGAGCAGTTAGAGTTGTTGTGCTTCGAGATCTAGTTAATCATCCTTAGTGTAGGATTTACTAATTGACATTCAATTTTGATTCTAGTAGTTTTGTATTTAGGAGTTTATTTGAACTGAGGTGGTTTTAATTTATTTACATTTAGTTTGAGGCATTTGTATTGGAGGTGTATTACAGTGGGTTTATTTAAGAGTTTTATTTTATTATTAGTTGAGATATTCTGAGTGTGGGGTGTAGTACCATACGCTTTGAATTATATTTTATACATAGATATTAAGGTATTATTATTAAACTATGGGTTAGTCTCGGGTATATATATGTGTGTGTCTGTATATTAGTTTGGTTGTGAGGACAATGTATGAATGTTAAATACCTAAGCATTGGGATAATGGGTAGTTTAACATTAGTAATCATGTACTTCTATGGTTATGGATATGTTGGTATATTATTTGTATACACGTATAGGTATTCTTGGAACTCGGTCATAGCTACGAAGCTAATTTGGAAATACATTGGTATATGTAAACGTAATTAATGGTGGTGTAATTAACTAGAGGACATGTTAAAATACACCTAGGATGCGGTCATCATAATCAGTAAAGAATAGTTAAAAATATGTGATTATGGTGTATCCTTAATAATGTATATAGCTAGAGTAGGGACACTCTTTGTATGGATTATATCTTAGTCTCGAGTTGGGTTATTGCTCGATTGTTGGATGATTATGTTTTGGTATATCATGTATGAATGATAAACGATTGAGTTGGATTATTACTCCTTATTGTGGCGTGTATGCTGGATTATAGATGTTATGGGTTGGGTTAATACTCTCAGTGTTGGTCTATCTATTTGATGATAGATGTTATGAGTCGAGTAAATACTATTTGTTGAGTAGGTCCGGGATGGTGGATTTCTCTAGGTCGACGTAATATATGAGTATTGGTTCGTGTACATGTATACTGGATTTAGGTATTTTCTTCGGGAGTCTCTTACCATTATCCTTAAGTCATCTAGACATAAGTGTAGGGGGTTCCTTATTTGGATTTCGTTAGCGAGACATCCCATATATGTAACCTAGATCGGTTAAGAGTGATAAACTATTGGCTACAAGATCCTTAAGACTTACCACTTATAGATATTTGATTTATGTGGATATTAATATTGTATGTATTGAGTCTTGGCCCCCTAGATATTAACGACCGACTAACTAAGTATTATTGTATCAGGGAGTTCCTTATTTGGATTTTGCTGCGAGACATCCCACACATGAGGCTTAATAAGATTAGGAGTTGAGAGGTAGTTGGGAAATAGACTAGTGGTTTATACTTTGTGTTTTACTTATTTGGTTAATTAGCCTTAGTATGATAAAGTACGAATTGGGTACACGTAGTTAAAACTAAATCAGGTTAGAGAAGATATGAGATATATTTTTCATGAGTGTTAGTGGGTAATGACATGGGGCATAAACGGGTCACATTTAATATTATTAAGTAATATAGTTATTTCTTGTAACTTTCGGGCCTTGAACCAAATTTATAAAACATGTCCCCCCATATATGATTATTGTTATATAAGAACAACAGAACTGTGCAAGCAGAGTTTCACTGAGTAGGCAAATTTACTTGAGCATTTAGAGTTACAATGCTTAGACATGTAGTTCATCATCCTTAGTGTAGGAGTTGCTAGTTCATTTTATGTTTGCATTCTAGTGGTTTTGTATTCGGGAGTTTATTTGAACCAGGGTGGTTCTAGTTTATTTATATTTCACTTTGAGGCATTTGTATTGTAGATTTATTACAACGGTTTCAGTTTTATTTAAGAGTTTTATTTTATCATCAGTTGAGCTTTTTTTTGTTTCTTCTTCTTCTTCTTCTTCTTCTTCTTCTTCTTATTATTATTATTATTATTATTATTATTATTATTATTATTATTATTATTATTATTATTATTATTATTATTATTATTATTATTATTATTATTATTATTATTATTATTATTATTATTATTATTATTATTATTATTATTATTATTATTATTATAATATTATTATTATTTTTTTATTATTATTATTATTATTTTATTATTATTATTATTATTATTATTATTATGTCATGGATGGTTTTTAATTACTGTTATTTTTTGTTAACCGTTGATTTTGAGAATGATATAAATTGCAAGGCGTGCCCTATCTTCAACGTGTCACCCTGATTAGCTACACGTGTAAAATAAGGGTTGTTACAACATCCATGTTGGATAATGACTAAAATAGTAAAAATATTTCAAGATTGGCAATGAGTAAGGGGCCTCAGATCTCTCTTCTTTTATTTGTTGACAATAGTACAATTTTTGGGAAAGCAGTAGTAGAGGATGTTGAAGAAATAAAAAAAGAATCTTAATATTTTACGAGTTAACAGCGGGGCAGCAGGTTAATTTGCCTAACTATGGGGTCATTTTTAGTACACATATAAATCCAATCATTAAATTTAATAGGTTTAGGCGTAAAGAAGGTGAAGAGCTATGATCAATATTTAAGATCGCCTTATATTGTGGGAAAGTTAAAGAAGGAGGTGTTTGCGGGTCTAAAAAAAGGGTGTGGAAATTTTTTTTAGGGTGGAAAGAGGGATTATTCTCTAAGGAGATTTGTTTGATGATAGACGTTATGAATTGGGTTAATACTCATGTTTATTCTGTCCGAAATGGCTGATTTCTCTGAGTCGACACAATTTGTGTATTGTTTATGTACATATACATTGAATTTAGGTATTATCTTAGGGAGTCTCTTAAAATTATCTCGAAAAATGAGCCGTCTTGTCATAAGTATATCAGGTGGGTACTTTGTTTGGATTTTGTTCGCGGGACGTCCCACACATGTAGTCTAGTTTAGTTAGGAGTGAGGAGCTATTGGGTATGCGATCGTTAAGACTTAGCATTTAAATCTATTTAATTTATATGGATATTATTGTTGTATGTGGTTAGTATTAGGCCATCGGATATTAACGACTGACTAAGCTAAGTAGTAGTATATCTAGGGGTTCCTTATTTGGATTTCTCTTTCAAGACGTCCCATGCATGAACCTTAGTATGGTTGGGAGTTAAAAGGCGGTGGGGAACTAGACTAGTGGTTAGTACTTTATGTTTTACTTATGTGGTTAAGTAGCTTTAGTATGGAAAGGTATGGATTGGGTATGGGTAGTCTATCAGGTCAGATAATGGGTGAGGCATGTTTTGCATAAGTGCCGAAGGGTGATGACATGGGGCATAAATAGATCATATTAGGTATTATTAAGTAATATAGTTATGGGTTAGAACTTTCGGGCCCTGACCCAAATCTATAAAACCTTTCCCCCTTTGTCTTATTACTATTATATATGAATAACAGGATTGAGCAGGCAAAGTTTCACTGAGCAGACAAATTTACTTGAGCAGTCAGAGGTGTTGTGCTTAGAGATCTAGTTCATCATCCTTTGTGTAGGAGTTACTAGTTCACATTCAATTTTCATTCTAGTAGTTTTGTATTTAGGAGTTTATTTGAACTGAGGTGGTTCTAGTTTATTTTCATTTAGTTTCAGGCATTTGTATTGGAGATTTATTACAGTGGGTTTATTGAAGAGTTTTATTTTATTATCAATTGATCTATTTTTTGTATTTTATTATTATCATTATATCACAGATGGTTTTTAATTACTATAACTTCTTTTTTGTTATTCATTAATGAATGTTATTAATTGCATAGCGCACCCTATTTTTGGCGTGTCACCTTGATAAATATTTTGTGGAAAATAGAGGGTGGTAAAACATCCCTGTTTAATAATGCCTAAAATAGTAAAAAGATTTCAAGATTATCAACGAGTAGTGGGGCGGCCTAGGGTGTATCATCTTTTCTTTGTTGACGGTAGTATAATTTTGGGTAGTGAGTCAATAGAGGAAGTTAAAGAAATAAAAAAATCTTTATATTTTACGAGATAACATCGGGGCAGCAGGATAACTTGGCTAAATGTGGGGTTGTTTTTAGTACGAATACGAATTGAATTATTAAAACTAATATGGTTTAGAAGTTAGGCATAAAGAATGTGTAGATCCAAGATCAAATAGTTTATCTTAGGCTAAGTATTTATTTTATTTCCACCATGGATAGTTTGACGTGTCCCGATACAAACCATCACGTACCTTCACAACAAAACGACTATAAGATTGAAGACTTCCCTGCATCCCACAAATGTATAAATCAACTTATGTTTAAAATTATTTATAAAGTTATTTTGGGATGTTTATTTTTTTATTGAAAAATGAGGCTGATATTTTTAAAGTTTTTAAAATAAATTTTTTAATCTCGTTGAAATGAGATTCGTTTCTCATTCGAACGACTTTACATTCTCATTCGAAGTATCGTTTGATCTCTACATCCGACGAGCATCTAACGAGGGTGTACTATTCTGCATCATTTGAAGGTTATTTGAAGTTGGTTCAAATGAGATGGCCTTATCATTCGAACAAACTTTGTTTTCATTCAAACGAACTGCCATTCTCGTTCGAATGAGCCTCATTTTTGTTCGAATTAACTGCTGCCTTAAATTGTGTTCATGAGGTATAAATATATGTTTTATTTCCAAATTTCATAGGAGTTTTATCAAAATGATTTCTGCACATCTATTACAAAGGTTTTCACCCATTTTGTTTACCAAAACACTTTTGATTCACATACACATCCCCAAATATATTTTTTTGAATCAGTTTTGAAGTTTGTTGAGGTATACTCATTATAGAAGGATCATCTCTACGGATAACGTGTTAACCCAGAAGGATCACGACTAAAGACTGAAGGTTGGTTGTTGGATACCAAGGGTGGGCTACCACCTGTGGACTTCTCTAGACTAAGTAGTATTCTTTAGAGGTTATGCAAATACCGCGCATTATACTTGTGGGTGATATCAAGTAGTTTGTAAGTCGACTGTCTTGTAAAATTCTATCAAGCGCAGAAATAAAGGTTTTGCCCTGAAAATAGATTTTTCCTTAGTTGTTGAGTGATTACTTATTTTATTTATCTGTTTTATCACCTAGATGAATGTCTTAGGACAAAAAGATAAAATTTGGTAAATTGAATTTCACAAAAAGGTTTAATTGGGATTTAAATTGAAAAAATACAAAATAGAATATTTATTTATGACCATCCTAGTCGAGCACATTTATTTTCGCATTACCAAATTGGTATAAAAGCCTTCTACTCTTACAAGTGGTGTCAGATCATTTTTTACCCCCAGAAGGTGGTATGAGAGTGGGTTACACCAAATTATTATGTGATCCTAATTTTCAAAGAATTTTTCTCGCTGATACCATCTCTTACAAGTAGTATCAGAGCAGGTTGCACTAAGTTATCATGTAGATACTTGTTTCATGTTGTTTAGGGTTTACTTTGTTTTTGTATCAATGGATAACCGTAGTGATGACGACATAAATAATTTGAAATTGAAGTTTGCAAAAGGAAATAAAATTCTTAAAAAATAAAATTTTTGTTTTAAAGATTCTATGGAACCTTTGGAAAGTGTTCAAACTCAAATATATTTCTTTTGTGAGAAGCTTGTGGACATGGACTGTGATTTTAGAAATTTAAAATTGTCCAAGAAAGAGAGTGATGATAGAGTTTGATTTTAGAGAAATAATTAGAAGGCTCTAACATTTATAGGGTTTGTGTATGTGCCAATGACGATAATGATAAATTGATTTTAGATTAGAAGGCACGTGAGAAGACTCTTAGGTATAAGTTTGCTTGCATTTAGGGGGAGCGAGATAAACTTCTAGGAATGAAAATTTAAATAAGGAGTCCTCAAAACTTGAAAAGTCAAATTCTTTGCTTGAGTTTAAAATTTTGAAGTTAAAAGATAATTTAAAAGACTCTAGTAGTGTTGATAGTGATGGTACTGGCTCCCATGATTCTTTTGCTTTCATCGCTAAAGCCAAGCCCATTACATTGTGGTAGGAGAGGTTACCATAGTCGTCTTTACTATGATATTGGAAGAGGTTCTAAGAAGTTAAAGTCTATTTCCCTTTGGTTCTCAAAACCTGAAGCATTACGTATACATATATTTGGGTTATAGGAAATTCTTTTTGGAGGCACTAGATGTTGGACTAGTTGATTCTTTCATAATTGCACATTGACATGCCCTTTCTTATGGATGATTGTTTGCATTATTTTTCTTGTCATAGTCTAGTTATGCTTCATGACAGATGTTTTCTAGTGTTATGACATGTGTATCTTTGGTATTATATTTTTCTTTTATTGATTTATATTTAAAAATACAAAAATTTACATATTGATAAACTTTTTGAGAAATACAAAAAGATTTTTGGCTTTTGTGTATCTTAATTTTTGCACATTTGGTGTGGCATATTGGTGTGTTTGAATCCAATTCACACCGTACTTTCCATGTGGCTAGGACATTTTGTTATGATTTTAAATACTTAGATTGTTCTTAACAATGTTTATGGAGTTGTTTCGAACTTGTTTGCTTTAAGGGTTTGACTTTGTATATGATAAGCACCCAAAAGTGTCTATTTTATACCCTGAATAGATGAATTTTAGTCGCTCATTTTAATTCAAAATGGCCTTATGTTCGTATTTATCTATATTGCAGGTCAATCAGTAGTCGCGGTGTTAAATGATATTAAATTTAGTCAATTGCGACACAGAAGCGGTTAAAAGCATGCATCGAAGAAATCAAAGAGATCTCGAAATCTTAAGTCCATTTATGAGCTTGCCCAATGAGTTCGGACGCCCCAAACCCTGTCCCGAACCAAACCTAAGCCTAAACCGAGCCCAGTCCATCACCCGAGCCGGTGTGTGATTAGTTTGTACTTTTATATTATTATTTTTATTTTTTTAGATTTTTATTTTGAGTCTTTTTATTTTTAGAATTTGTTTTAGATTTATTTAGAATTTTCTACGATGTATTCTCTATTTTTCTATTTCTTTATTTTGATTTGGATTTTTATTAGTTCTTGATTTTTAATTTTAATTTTATTTTTATTAGGATTATATTTTTAGGAATTTATTTTTTAGTTTTATTAGATTTCATTTTATATATTTTTACTTATTTAATCATTTTATTAGGATTATATATTTTTAGTTTTAATAGAGTTTTATTTTATTTCTTTGTATTTTAAAATTTTTAATTTAGTTTGAGATGTTAGTTTTTTTTTAGTTTTATTAGATTTTAAGTTTTTATTTTTGTTTAGTTTTAGTTTTATTTTTTTTAGTTTGTGTTAATTTTAGGGGTACAAATTAAAGACACACAACCCACTCACACACTAACTTATACCCTCACACACACACTCTAATCTACCCAAATTCATCTTCTTCACTCCTCTCTCTTCCCCCATTAACAACCATACACAAAACCCATTTCCCCCTCTCTCTCACACAAGTCCATTTCAATCCAAACACCAACAAACCAAACCCGTCACCCAACTCCATACCCACGGCCAACCCCTTCTCAAACCCGAGACCACCACCGGCGCGACCCAGACCAGCCCTGCGACCTCCGGTGACCCACTAGTGGCTGCCCAACCCATTCCGGCCCACTGAGCAAACTGCGACCCTATTCACCCCATATCAGACCCTACCGAACCCGTCCTCAACCTCAATACCCATGAGTCAATACCCGCCTTCCAACCCATTTCGATCCACAACCCAAGAAACCATCTATAGCCCACCTTCCATCCATACATCCAAACCCACGAAACCCATATCCCATAAAAATAGGAACCAAAATAAATACTAAACACACCTGTCAAATTAAACCCACGTGCTTTCCTATATCAACAATCTTGACTAAGCCAAAATCAAATCCCAAAAATCTCTCCCAACAAATCCATTTCGTAAACTTTAAAACAAATGGGAAGGAGCTCATTTAAGGGGACTTTCATCAGCACAAAAGAAAGAGAAGACACAGAGAGAGGACGTGAGAGATAGAAAAAGAAAAAAAGAAGGTAAAAAATAGTCAGAAAAAAAGAAAAAAAATAGTTTTAGGTTTAGAAAAATTTGTAAGTTCACTTTTTATTTTCAGTTTTGTAATCCAATCAGATTTTGTGACGAGTTTGGGACGCGTGTTCATGCACTCAGTTGACACAAGAAATTATTGCGTATCGTATTTCTTTCTCTTTTTCTTTAGTTTCTTGTTTGTTGATTGTGCCTGTGCTAAAATTTTAATCATGTATGGCTAAACACCCCATTTAAGGGGTGGATGAAACGCGTATATTGAGTTGTTTTATTCGAATAATTGTTCGTTGATGCGTTCTAGGCTAATTAAATTGGAAAAAATCACACATTAATTTATGTAACGAGAGTTAATAAATTAATGGTAAAAATTAATATTTAATTTTTGGATTACACTTAGAGATAAATATTATTCTTAAATTTAGATATTAATTTAGTGTATGCATTTCAAATATTCGTACAAAATTTAATAAATTAATCTTAGCGGATATTTTGTTGAAATGAGTGTGAATCTTATTTTTTTTATGTTGTGATTATTCCAGATTTAATTGTTGAAAAAGATAAAATTGAATTTAGGATTGTGACGAGAGTTAAATTTAAAATTCAATATTATTTCGAACTATTCAATTGAATAATTAGGACATTAAATTGATTTGACTACGTGGTGTAATCCCACCTCTTGTATCTTCTCATAAATTCTAAACTAGATTACTTTCTAATTTTTCATAGTCATTTTAGTTGCATAAATTGTCGTTTCCTCCCTTGAAAATTGTTTTAAAATATAACAAATAAAAAAACATTTGACAAAAAATTTAAAAATACAAAAAGATTTTTAATAAAAATTGGAGTTGTAAGTTTTCACGGTAACCGTTTCAATGCTAGAAATTGGATTGGTACCCGAATTTGCCACGATACTAAATTTTTAGGTAATTCCAGGAATTTTGATACTCAAAGTTTGACCACAGCGACATTCCAAATCCATATCTGAAGGAATACAATTTGAGAGTTATCAAATGACGCCATTGCTGATTTCTTGAAGATTGAAACCGTGAAGACTTGTAATTTTCATTTTTTTTTTCTTTTTCAAAGTTATTCCTTCATCTTCCTCCTTAGATTTGTTGTTTAGGATTATTGAGGACTTGTTATTAATTTGGGTGCATTTTGACACTGATTTATTTTTGTAATATTTATTCCAAAAACAAAAAGAAAGTGAAAAGGGAAATCGGACAAGGTAGAGAAAGGGCGTCCAAAGGAGAGGATTTAGAAGCCTCTCTACTTTGGGTCGGTAGGACTCCCGAGGACGATTGAAGTAGGCGTACTTCCCCCAATCGACTCAACTCGGTCTTCACCCCACGTATGTAAAAACTGTGGGAGGTAAACTCTTTATCACTGGCGAATCTCCTGCAAGCGAGTCAATTTTTGTGTGCTACTTGCTCCTATATGCTTTTTATTTCTGTATCGTACTTAAATTGGATGGTTTGATGAATAAATTTACTTAAGACTTATACCAGGTCATTGCAACGAGTTAGGATTTCATCACCCACTCAATAACATCTCCCTTTGCTTGTTACCCGTGCTCTCACTTAAATTAAAATCAATCAACTAGTAAGCCAATTAGGAACGGTGTTCATTAGGACCCTTTCGAAACGAGGCCCTCGTAGGATACTCTAGTGAGTCCTTTCCACCCCTGCAAATCTTCATTCAACTATATTAAGACTTTTGTCTAGGGAAACTGGGTTTTAAGTAAGGTCGCCCAGTAAAACGGGTTTTTACTTTCCCAGCGTGGTACCGGATAGTTGTGTGTTGTAGTAGCTAGTGTGGTGAGCCTTAACTAGTAAGCCTCTTGTCTCTCGGGAAGAAAGTAGGAGCACACTTTTACCAGCAAGGCCTAAGATTCCGTGATTTTCTTGCCCGCGGACTAATTAAAATTAACTACCCAATCACTTAACTTGAAGATAATAATTTGGCTATGCGCTCTTTCAGACTTGTTCCATTTGTGTACGTGTCTAAATTGTTCCTTTAGGTAGTCCAATTTTTGCTCCAACTGCCAGTTTTTCCACCGTTAGTCCATCGCCCTTTTTTTCATTTTTTCTGCCTTTTTTAACAAAAAACAAAACTACAAAAATATTTTCCTTTTTTTTTCCGCCTCAATTTTTTTCTCACATAAACTCCAAAAATATTTTTCATTTTTCCTTCCTTATTTTCCAAAAAAATCCAAAAAGATTTTCTTCTTTTCAAACAACCAAAAATCCCAAAAATAGTTTTTCCTTTCTTTTATGCCACATTAGCAACGCATTGATCATCGATTAACATGTTCTCCTAGTGCCCCATATCTAAATTCCCTCTTAGGTGATCGTGTCCCTATTGTTGCATTTCCTCCTCATTTTCATATCCGTGCTCTTCTTCATCGGAGACGCCTTGTTCTCCCACTTCCCCTGGTTCTCTTTCCCCTCCCATCATGGCCGACGAACGCGCATTACGGGACTACTTTTCCCCGATTACGGCCAATCCACCTTCATGTATCGTCCTTCCGCCCACTCTGACCGTAAAATTTGAAATTCACCCCGTGACTATTTCTATGTTGCCCATCTTTCATGGCCTTGAACGCGAGTCTCCTTATACTCACTTGCGGAAATTTCTCACTGTGTGCGCTACTTTTAAAAATCAAAACTTAGACGAAGAGAATGTTCGTCTTCGATTGTTTCCCTTTTCTCTTCACGATAATGCATCCATTTGTCTCCATTCCTTGCCCCCGGATTCTATCCTAAATTGGAAACAACTTGTCAAGAAGTTCATGTCTGAATTCTATCCCATGAGCAAAATAAATGAAATACGCCAAGAAATTCAGGATTTTAGACAAAAGCCTACCGAGCAGTTTTGTGAAGCATGGGGCCATTTTCAAGACTATATTAATAGTTGCCCACATAACGGTGTCGAGAAAAATCTCTTAGTCCATAGTTTTTACAATGGTCTTATCCCTTCTTCTCGCACCATGATTGAATCCATGCATAAAGGGAAGTTCATGCATTTAATTCCCACTACCGCCTATAATTTTCTCTTTGAATTAGGCGATGACTCCCAAGATTGGGAGGGTACCAATGAGTTTTCAAGATCCGATACTCCACGTGTAGGGAACACTTCTGAGGTAAAAAATGATCCTGATTTTAAAACCTTGCTACACAACTTACACTCTTTGACTAAAACCATTGATTCTCTCAGTTGTACTATGCAACAAAATGTTACACTTTCTAAACAAGCAATGACTGTCAACGATTCTAGTCCTTCATTTTGCGGTGCCTGCTTAAGTCAAGATTATTTAGCTCATTTGTGCCCCCTCCGGCAAGATGATCCCAAACCCACCATGGCCCAAGCATGTGCTTTTGATACCACTAGGAAACCCATTCCCCCGTCGTTTACTTACAATCCTAATAATAGGAATCACCCCTATTTCTCTTATAAGTATGACCAAAACTACGCTCCTGCCCAACCACAACAACATGTTGGTGGTCCCCCTGGGTTTCCACACAACCCACAAAGGCAACCTCGCCCGCCTATCCCGCATCAGTCAGCTTCTTACCATCAATCACACTTTTCATCTTCCTTTGTCCCCCACGGCGGACATTTAAACAACAATAATCAGCTTGTTCCTATTCCCCCTCCTTCCTTTGAGTATTCACAACCGCTTAATTCTCAGCGCGAGTTGGTTCCCCAACCCTCTTATGCCCCTCCGCCCCATTCCTCCACCTCTTCTCTCGAGAATATCCTCACTCAGTTTATGACCACTCAGACTCAAGCCCTCCAATGGCTTGAGCAGTGTTTCAACCAATTCGAGTCTGAGCGAGAGAAAGGTCATTTTCCCAGTCAACCCGTTGCTAACCCTAAGGGGAATGGCAAAGACTCGGCCTACGAGGTTGGTTCCACTTCTAATCCACCCAATTACCAAGCAGATATGAAAGCCTTGTCTACTCTTCGCTCGGGAAAACAATTTGATAATGGTGTTCATGCTCCCACTGATGTCCCCCACCCGACCATCCCACCTTTAGAGCCTATCCCTAAGGTTACCCCACCATCTAAATCCCAATCTCACACTGAGTCCAATCCTACTGAGCCCACCTCTGTTTATGTACCCAAAGTACCCTTCCCTCATCGGTTGTCTCCCACTAAGAAAGCCCAACAATTTAGTGAGATGAAAAAAGTCTTTCAGAATGATCACATCAACATTCCCTTCCTCACCGCGATTCAACAAGTCCTCTCGTATGCCAAATTTTTGAAGGACTTGTGCACTGTTAAGCATAGGACCAATGTTTCGCATGATGCTTTCCTCACCGAGCAAGCTACGTCCCTTATCCATAATAATGGTGTTGTGAAATATAAAGACCCTGGTCGTCCAACTGTCTCTTACATGTTAGGCAAAAAGTTCACTACTAGTACTTTACTTGATCTTGGGGCTAGTGTTAATTTGTTACCTTACTCCCTCTACCTTGAGTTAGGTTTATAAAATATAAAACCTACATGAGTAACTTTTCAACTTGCTGATCATTTCGTGAAAGTACCTAAAGGTATCTTTGAAGACATTTTGGTGAAAGTTTCATACTTTTACTATCCTGTGGATTTCATCATCTTAGACACTCTTGCACCCGACCTAACCAATACTCCAATCGACCTAACCAATACTCCAATCATATTGGGTCGCCCCTTTCTAGCCACTGCCAATGCCATCATCAACTGTCGTGACGGGTCTATGAATCTATCTTTTGGCAACGTGACTGTAGAAGTCAATATATTACACCTTATGTAAAAACTGACTGATGTCGATTCTATTGATGAGGTGTGTGTGATTGACTCCTTAGTTAATGAAATATTGGACCAAACTTAACCTAATGACCATCTCCAACAATGTTTGGCTCATTTTGGATCCGACTTTGACATTGATTTCTCCATCTCTGACCTATATGCCATGTTAGATTGCACTCCCCTGATGGACACTTCCTCTTGGGATCCTCTCTTCGAGCCCCTCTATGTTGATACTCTTCATTCTGTGGATCACCTCGTTCCACCTTCTGAACTCCCTGCCACATAAGATTCCTCCACTTTATGCACTGATAGTTCTTTGGACTTTGTTTTTGCATCTGAGTCCGATGTCACTCCTGCGCCACCTACTAGTTTAGATCTTAATCCCTTACCTCCCAAGTTGAAATATACTTTCTTAGGCCCTAACAACCATCACCCTGTTATCATTGCTTCCGACTTGACCGCTGATCAAGAAGAGAAATTAGTCCACACCCTTACTCAGCATAGCACTGCTATAGGATGGACCATTTCAGACATTCACGGTGTGAACCCAAATGCTTGTAGTCATCGCATTCATTTAAAGGAGCACGCTAAGACTTATCATGAACCCCAATGTTGACTCGACCTTGCTATGAAAGACGTCGTGCGCGCTGAGATCTTAAAATTTCTCGATGCTGGTATTATCTACCCCATCTCAGACAGTCAGTGGGTCAGTCCCATTCATGTCGTACCAAAAAAGTCTGGTATCACCGTCATAAAAAATAGTGACAATGATCTTGTTCCCACCCGTATGCAAATGGGATGGCGTATTTTCATTGACTATCGAAAGCTAAATGCTGTCACTCATAAGGACCATTTTCCTCTTCCCTATATCGACCAAATGCTAGAATGTTTAGCTGGTCATGCGTATGAATTCTTCCTTGACGGCTATTCAGGATACAACCAAATTCCAATTGCCCATCAAGACCAAGAGAAAACTACCTTCACCTGTCCCTTTGGCACTTTTGCCTACTCTCGCATGCCCTTTGGCCTTTGCATTGCACCTGCGAATTTTTAACGGTGTATGATTAGCATTTTTAGCAACATGGTATAACGTTTTCTCGAAATCTTTATGGATGATTTTTCTGTATTTGGTTCTTAATTCGAGCAATGCCTTTCTCACCTTAATATGGTCCTCAAACGTTGTCAAGAAAAGAAATTGGTCCTCAATTGGGAAAAATGTCTTTTCATGGTAAAAAAGGGGATTGTTTTAGGTCACGTAGTCTCTCGTGACGGTATTAAAGTAGATAAAGCAAAAGTTGACATAATTTCCTCGCTTCCCGTTCCTAAGTCTTTTAAGGACATTCGTTCCTTCTTAGGACATGCGGGCTTCTACCGTCGTTTCATCAAGAATTTTTCTAAAATCTCTCGACCTTTAACAACCCTTTTATCCAAAGATGTTCCCTTTGTCGTTGATGATGCATGTGTTTCTTCTTTTGCATGCCTTAAAGCCGAGCTCACTTCTGCTCCTATCATTCGGCCTCCTAGTTGGTCTTTACCCTTTGAGCTCATTATGACGCATTTGATTTTTCTCTAGGTGCTGTACTTGGTCAGCGGGTTAACAAGCACCAGCACGTCATTTGATATGCTATCATAACCCTCTATGACACTCAACTTCATTACACAACCACTGAAAAGGAGTTGCTAGCTGTCGTATTCGTACTCGATAAGTTTAGATCTTATTTCATCGGTTCACCTATTATCGTTTACACTGACCACGCCGCCTTGAGGCACCTTCTTCAGAAGAAGGATTCCAAGCCATGTTTGACACGGTGGATTCTATTGCTTCAAGAGTTTGACCTCGAAATTTGCGATAAAAAAGGGTGCAAAAATTTGGTTGTAGACCATCTCTCCCGCTTCACTATTACGTCTACATCTGATCCTGTTCCTATTTCTGAAACATTTCCCGATGAGCAACTTTTTGCTATCTCCACTTCTTCTTGGTATGTTGATATTGTTAATTTCCTTATTACCGACCAATTGCACAATCATTGGTCAAAACTAGAGCGTTCTAAGTTCATGGCCCAGGTGATATTTTAATCTTGGGATGATCCCTTCCTTTTTAAGTATTTCTTTGATCAATTCATTCGCCGCTGTATTCCTGACCATGAATAGTCAAGTATACTCTCCTTTTATCACGATGGTGCCTGTGGTGGCCATTTTAGCTCCAAGAAAACCACCACCAAAATTTTACAAAGTGGTTTCTACTGGCCCACTCTCTTTTGAAATGTCCACAACTACTGCCAGGCTTGTGCCAAATGCCAACAATCTGGGCGTATCTCTCATCGTCGAAATCTTCGATGTATGGGGAATTAATTTCATGGGTCCTTTTACCTCATCTCATGGCTTCCAATATATTCTAGTTTCATTTGATTATGTTTCCAAATGGATTAAATCCATAGCTTGCCGCACCAATGACCATCGCATTATGGTCAAGTTTCTTAAGGAGTCTATCTTCACACGTTTTGGAACTCCCAAGGCTATCATTTGTGATGGGGGTAAACATTTCTGTAATCGAGTCTTTGAACATCTCGTCAAAAAGTATGGTGTTACCCATAAAGTTGGCCTCTCTTACCACCCTCAGACTAGTGGTGAAGTTGAAGTTTCCAATCGCAAAATCAAGCAAATCTTAGAAAAAATAGTTAATCCTAATAGGAAAGACTGGTCCTTACGCTTGAATGATGCTTTGTGGTCATACCATAGGGCTTTTAAGACTCCGATTGGCATGCCTCCTTATCGCTTGGTCTTTGGTAAACCATGCCACTTACCTATCAAGCTTGAACACCATGCTTATTGGGCTGTCAAAGCCCTTAATTTTGATATCGACGAGGCTGGCATTCATCGAAAGCTCCAACTTACTGAATTAGAGGAGATACGAAATGATGCCTATGATTTGTCCAACAAGTACAAGGACAAAATGAAGTGGATCCATGACCAAAGCATCCTCCGTGAAGAATTCCACCCTGGTCAGAAAGTGTTGTTATATAACTCCCGTCTTCATCTCTTTATCGAGAAGTTCAAAACTCGTTGGCCTGGACCCTTTGTTGTTCAATCTATTACTCCTTATGGTGCCATCACACTTCAAAATCCTAAGGATGGTAGCCTATTTTAGGTCAACGATCAACGATTTAAGCCTTTCTTAGAGCTAGGCCACTCTCACATTGAAGAAATTGACCTTGTTAACCCCATTTATGAAGACTGACTGTTCAGTCTTGTTTGGGGGTAAGTTTCGTCACCCGATTTTTCAGCCACCCTGTGCTTTCATAGATCTTATCTTTAGGTTGAGATTGGTTCGGTCTGGCTGAAGACGTTAAACTTAGCGCTATCGGGAGGCATCCCGTTGTTCATTATTTCTGAGTATGAGTCTTATCCTGTTTGGGGGTGGTGTTTTACACCACCCACTGATTTTCACATGCTTTATAGAATTGTACATCTTTTTGTATCACATCTGTTCTTCAGTTTTCATCTATCCTCCAAAATGGGATACATTTCACTAGTGGTTCATTATGGTACTATCTTTCCTCCCTTGTGCTTTTTATATATTGTTTTAAACATCGAGGACGATGTTCTCTTTTGTTTGGGGTTGGGAAATTTATCAAAATTGCACCTCTTTTGAAAATTTTCAGAAACAAGTGATTTAAAACTTTTTGTGCAGTTAAAAATAAATTTTTATGACATGATTTGTCTATCATCCCTCTTTTAGAAATCTCGAAATACTCGTGCTCGAACCTAAAATCACGCTTTTAACCTTAAATTAATTAATACCTCTGAAAAGTGTACTTGCACTATGAATTCTTAAACTCGGCAATTTTACACTATCACATTTATAATCAAAAGTTGAAGAGTAACTATATTCTCAAGAGAGCCTTAAAAGCTCACTAGTGGCGACTTAAACCCGTGAGATTTGAGCTTTTCACCTTTTTTTGAGAGTTTTTACGTAACTCCGAGCCACAAGTTGACTCAACCTTCTTTGGGTACTACATTTAGTCGTTGCATGATCTCATCGTTTTTTCAAATTTGGCTTAATCACTAAGAATGACATTACTTTCGAGTTGTAAGAAACAAGTATCTTGTAGTTTGTCCCGAGCACTAAACTGATTTTACTATACACTTACCATTTTACCTATCACATTATCATTCACCCATAATCATTTTCCATATAACCCTTATCCATATGTCCCAAATACCATCCATCATTGCCATCATTTTTGAAAAAAAGATTTATTTGAAATTTTCCATGTAAATTGTCTTCATTTATGTTTTGAAAAGAAGAATGTATCGCAAGAATAAAAGGAAAAAAAATATTGTAGAAAAAGAAGCAGAAAAAGAAAAAGAAATAAAAGAAAATAAAGACGCGATCATAAATTCAAACGATGAATACATTAGTTATTCTTCTGTTACACTCTTCTCAAAACGCCCTACCAAATCCTTTTCATTTCATTATCCCCTCATACCTTTCATCAATCACATTTTTCACCCTTGGTAAAGTGTTCGGGCAAACGAGAAGATTATATGGTGAACAATTCGACATTCTCAATATAGTGGTTAGCATTCGTTCATGAGATCAAATTTTTCTTCATGTATTCGTCCTTTTTTACAAAGTGTGTGAGACGTTTGAAATTGTTTATATTTACTCACCTCCTCACACACTAGAGAGATACACTTACCCAATTCTCAGAGAGTTCGATTCAGAGAGATACATCTAGTGAGAATTGAAGTCAAAATGTCGATTCTATAAAGGCGATCTTAGAATTACTCTAATGATACTTAAGATTACTTCACACTACACATGCTGAGTTTTAGGAAGGATTATGCTTTTGATATTAAGTAATTTTTATACCTCACTTTGATAGTTGAATAAGGTGTTCCTTGATGTCGTTTTAAAGTTAGGTTGTATAGCATTTCATCATCTACTCAAATACTGCGTTTAAATAAGTTTTTGAATTTTGTAGGTATATTCATTACAAACCCTCATGAGACACCACTCGTCCTGTAGGGCAACCTATAGGTTTAACGGCTTGTTGCACATGCTAAGTGCAATCGCTAGTGCTTACAAAAGTGGCACACTTTTGGATACTTATCTCTGTTTTCTCTCTATTTTTGCTCGAGGACTAGAAATGTTCTGTTTTGGGTGATGTGATAAGCACCCGAAAGTGTCTATTTTATACCCCGAATAGATACATTTTAGTCGCTCATTTTAATTAAAAATGGCCTTATGTTCGTATTTATCTATATTGCAGGTCAATCAGCAGTCGCAGTGTTAAATGATGTTAAATTCAGTCAATTGCGACACAGGTTCGGTTAAAAGCATGCATAAACAAAATCAAAGAGATCTCGAAGTATGAAGTCCATTTATGAGTTTTCCCAATGAGTTCTGACGTCCCAAACACTGTCTCGAACCAAATCTAAGCCGAAACCGAGCCCAGTCCATCACCCGAGCTGGTGTGTGTTTAGTTTGTACTTTTATATTTTTATTTTTATTTTTTTAGATATTTATTTTGAGTCTTTTTATTTTTAGAATTTGTTTTAGATGTATTTAGAATTTTCTAGGACGTATTCTCTATTTTTCTATTTCTTTATTTTGATTTTGATTTTTATTAGTTTTTAATTTTTATTTTATTTTATTTTTATTAGGATTATATTTTTAGGAATTTATTTTTTAGTTTTATTAGATTTCATTTTATATATTTTTAGTTTATTAATCATTTTATTAGGATTATATTTTTTTAGTTTTAATAGGTTTTTATTTTATTTCTTTTTCTTTTAATTTAATTTTATTTAGTTTGAGATGTTAGTATTTTTTTTTAGTTTTATTAGATTTTAAGTTTTTATTTTTATTTTTGTTAGTTGGTGTTAATTATAGGGGAACAAATTAAACACACACTAACTTATACCCTCACACACACACTCTAATCTACCCAACTTCATCTTCTTCACTTCTTTCTCTTCCCCCATTAACAACCACACACAAAACCCATTTCCTCCTCTCTCTCACACAAGTCCATTTCAATCCAAACACCAACAAACCAAACCCGTCACCCAACTCCATACCCGCCGCCAACCCCCGCTCAAACCCGAGACCACCGTCGGGGCCACCCAGACCCGCCCTGCGACCGCCGATGACCCACCAGCGGCTGCCCAACCCATTCCGGCCCACTGAGCAAACTGTGACCCTATTCACCCCATATCAGACCCGACCGAACCCGTCTTCAACCTCAATACCCGTGAGTCAATACCCACCTTCCAACCCATTTTGATCCAATACCCAAGAAACCATTTATAGCCCACCTTCCATCCATACATCGAAACTTACGAAACCCATATCCTATAAAAATAGGAACCAAAAGAAATACCAAACACACCTGTCAAATTAAACCCACGTGCTTTCCTATATCAACAATCTTGACTAAGCCAAAATCAAATCCCAAAAATCTCTCCCAACAAATCCATGTCGTGAACTTTAAAACAAATGGGAAGGAGCTCATTTAAGGGGACTCTCATCAGCACAAAAGAAAGAGAAGGCACAGAGAGAGGACGTGAGAGATAGAAAAAGAAAAAAAGAGGGTAGAAAAATAGTCAGAAAAAAAAGAAAAAAAAAGTTTTAGGTTTAGAAAAATTTGTAAGTTCACTTTTTATTTTCAGTTTTGTAATCCAGTCAGATTTCGTGATGAGTTTGGGACGCGTGTTCATGCACTCAGTTGACACAAGAAATTATTGCGTATCGTATTTCTTTCTCTTTTTCTTTAGTTCCTTGTTTGTTGATTGTGCCTGTGCTAAAATTTTAATCATGTATGGCTAAACACCCCATTCAAGGGGTGGGATGAAACACGTATATTGAGTTGTTTTATTCAAATAATTGTTCGTTGATGCGTTCTAGGCTAATTAAATTGGAAAAAATCACACATTAATTTATGTAACGAGAGTTAATAAATTAATGGTAAAAATTAATATTTGATTTTTAGATTTCACTTAGAGATAAGTATTATTCTTAAATTTAAATATTAATTCTATGTATGCAATTCAAATATTCGTACAAAATTTAATTAATTAATCGTAGCGGATATTTTGTTGAAATGAGTGTGAATCTTATTTTTTTTATGTTGTGATTATTCCAGATTTAATTGTTGAAGAAGATAAAATTGAATTTAGGATTATGACGAGATTTAAATTTTAAATTCAATATTATTTCGAACTATTCAATTGAATAATTAGGACATTAAATTGATTTGACTACGCGGTATAATCCCACCTCTTGTTTCTTCTCATAAATTCTAAATTAGATTACTTTTTAATTTTTCATAGTCATTTTAGTTGCATAAATTGTCATTTCCTCCCTTAAAAATTGTTTTAAAATATAACAAATAAAAAAAAACATTTGACAAAAAATTTAAAAATACAAAAAGATTTTTAATAAAAATTGGAGTTGTAAGTTTTCACGATAACAGTTTCAATGCTAGAAATTGAATTGATACTCGAATTTGCCACGATACTAAATTTTTAACAAGTTTTGTAGGTAATTTCAGAAATTTTGATACTCGAAGTTGGACCGCAGCGACATTCCAAATCCATACCTGAAGGAATACAATTTGAGAGTTATCAATATATGTCTCTACACGCATGCATGAGCTTTTTGAACAATAACTTCACATGTATATTTGAGCTTCGTAAGATGTTCTCCCATCAATTTTGTCATTTACATGTTTTTGTGATTATAAGGAATTTGTGCATGTAAGAACCGTTGCCCATGACCGATATTGTTTAGTATGTAAAAAACATGAGTGAGCACCGGAAAGGGATACGAAAGGAGAAAATCTCCTTTGCGTGAAAGCCATCGTTGACAAGAGCCCAGTAAAAATATTAAACGTAATAAAAATAGAAAAATTGCCATAAAGGGGCCAACTTAGTTTAATGTTTGATCTTTCAGAAGAAATCACTTCAAAAGAATAGAGAAAAAAAAATAAAATATGATATATGTTTATCTTTTGAGAGAGTTTAGTTGAAGATTAATTAGTTTAAATAATGAATCCTAGTTATGCTTATTTTATCATGACGCTTTTGATTTGTAGAATCATCAATATTCTAGGGTTGTTAGCATTGTGCTTTTTGTTCATTGAACTTCACTTTATCTTATCACTTGAGGCTAAAGCTTAGTTTGATAAAGTTTTGCGATTAAATATTATTTATTGAACAAATTGAGTGTTTGGGTCATAATTATTTTATATCTAGTTCACACCCATCCATTCCATCCTACATGTTTAAACACATTGATTATAAGCTAGTGTATAAAGCTTGTGTGTTTGTTGTCGAGTTTGCGATCACTTATACCTATATATGTGTGCCGAATTTTCTTTGGTATATTTTACATATATTATATATGGTATCGTGTTGTATTTTTAATATTTACATTTTTTTTTTAAAATGAAAATTTTCAAAAATAGTTAGTTATGTTTGCCTTTGAGATTATCATTACACATGCGTTGTTTACATATCTATATGATGATATCTTACTTCTTCTATGTTATGCTATATTCTTCATGTTCAAATTCTACTCCTTTGTATATTTCAGACAAAAAGGGGGAGAACAAATTATGGGCAACATTTGTTGAGTTTGATATATGGAGGAGATTACTTTATGAGTTTTTGTTTTCTATTTCAAACTCGATGCATCACGGGGTATTTTCTTTGCTTCATGTGTGTAGGTAAATTATGAAAAAATCAAGACACACTGGATGAAGTCAAAGAACTAAAGGGAAACACAAGAAGAGAATGAAGGCAAATAATCTTATTAGGATTGTTGATGTAAAAAACTAGATCGCTCTAATTATTCAATCACAGATAAATAAATAAGACAAAGATTTTTAAAGTGGTTCGGCTAGGAATAAAGCCTACGTCCACTGTTATGTTATTGCTGAGTGTTTGTGGAATTCTTGATTACAAGTTCTCTCAAGAAATTCCGGTCCCCTTGAATGGGATTGATACAAGGTATTTATAGCCTCAAGGCTGTACATGAAAGGTCCAATACATTAAATGATATACATATGAATGGGTAATACATTTAATGCGGCGTGTGTGTCAAGAATCTAATGAATAGTTGAACAGTTGTCCGTCTGATAATCGATGACACGGCCGAGGTGCAGTTCGGACCGCCTTAGTTGCTCGTTGATCAAGAGTTCCTCGGAGTGCTTAGAGTATCTCGGGATGAAAGAGTTCCTCGGATGGAGTTCCTCGGCATGATAGAGCTCCTCGGTGTATTCTCGTTGCTCGGTACCAACCATGGTTGTTCAGTAAATGATCTTCCTCGCTGTTATTGTGCCACGTAGATTGACACGTGTCTTCATACTATTCGTCCACATCAGCATATTAATTTTGGTATCAACAGAAGCCCCCAATGTTTCATATTTCGAACTTTGAGGAGTATGGGACATTCTTTCTCGGTATATGGTAATATTAAATGACCTTCCTGGGTTTTAGGAGCATTGTATTCAAATTTCCTTCTCATTTCGCAGTTTTCGCCTTTTTTACAAGCGCTTCGATCTTCGTGCAACTTTTGTCTTTTTAGCCGCCGGAAGTTCAGTAGTTTCTTTTTAGTAATCATTTCTTTCGCCGCTTCCCAATGCAAAGTATTTAAACTCCTTTGGTAACCATACCGTCGTCTACACTTTCCATTTTTCTGCATTCAAGTTTTCGATTCTCTTCCTCTCTCTTGTGTGTTCATCATTGTTTCCGTTCGTTGTCAACATATCTCCTTTCTTTCTGTAAGATCTTCTTCTTTTCTTCTGCATCTCTTTTATTCAATATGGTTTATATTGTTGAATCTGCTGAGAAATTTCGTTCTGACTTTTCCATTCCTTCTTGGGTAACTCTAGAGGTTCTTTCTGAGCCTTTAGATTACTTTCGATTGGCTGAGGGACATTGGTTCCCCAGTCTTTTCATTGCTGAATGTGGTTTTTCTTTTCCCCCAAACCCATTATGTCTTGAGTTTTGTCAATATTTTGATCTTGTTCCTGCAAAAATAGCCCCCAATTCATGGAGAATAATTAACGGGGTGCACAAGTTAAATCTAACTCATGGGACTCGTATAGGGATCCCAGAAATCATGTACTGCTATAAATGGGCCACTTTAGATAATATTTATTATTTAAAAACTAGGTTTTTAAATAGAGCCCTTGTAGTTAACCTCCCTGATTCAAATAGAGATTATTTTGAGCATGGGTTGGTCATAAAAAATTGGCAACACGCGCCTTTATCTGGGAATGAAGTATACAACGGTCCCAGATGCCCCCCATACGGCAATGGGATAGGTTTATTTTTCATTTTTATTTTACTTATGAAATTGCGTTTTCATCATGTTTGACAAAATGTATGACTGAGATTTATGTATTTATTTGCAGTTGATAGTAAAAGAAAAACTCCAAAAGAGTCGGAAGTGAATATCAAGCATTTAAAACTTATCTGGAATTTGCATAAGACGATTGCAGACGAGCATATTAGATCTGCATCATATTTGCTGCAGTATAAGAGCTACACAACCTCTTATACTGCTCGCCCTGTTGAACCAGCCTCAACACCAGAAAGTTCATCTTCAGATTCTCATATTCCCCTATCTCAGAGAATGGGCAAGAAAAGAGCTCCTCCTGCTCTATTTGGTGAAATTTCTTCTGCTGTTGAAGCAAAGAAAGGTAAAATTGATGTCCCAGAGGGGACTAAAAAAGTAGATGTTAGTTCCTCCAAAGTTGCCGAGAAGCCCTCAGTGGCCCCGAGCAAGAAAGCTGCTAGTGCTGATGTAATTACAATCTCTCCGACCAAGACCTCTTCCTTGGTTGATGCTGCTGACCCTCCTTTGAAGAGATTGAGGAAATCATCCTCGGTTAATCTTGCTGGAACCGCATCTTCTCTACCCGCTGGTGGTAGTAGTATTTCAAAAATCATTCTTCCGAGCTCTTCAACGAGCTCAGTTATACCCGAGGTTCTCGGGGTTGATGAAAAGATTCCTAGGGATACACTGACATCCCTAGCTGCTCGCCATCTTTCTTCAGTAAATTTCTCATACCTTTGGTCTTTCTTTTCTTTTTCCTGAACTCTTATATTTGTGTTGACTCTATTGTTTTTCTTATCTTTCAGCTGGTGAACTGTTTCAATACCATCGTGAAGAAAGATCAAGCTATTAAAGCTTCTAGTTCCTCGTCCGATGTTGACGATGCCCTCTTGGGTTTAGCCCAATCTGTGAAAGAATCTCGCCAGCAGTACGTCGAGGAGAAAGCTGCCTGGGAGAAAAAATTGGCTGCAGCTGAGGCTGATAAGATGAAGATGGCTGAAACCTCCAAGAATTTGGAGGAGAAGGTGAAAAGCTTAGAGGTCAATCAGCAAAGGTGCGATGACCAACTGAAGAAGGCAGAAGAAGAACTGTCTACCCTGCGAGACATCAAAATCCAGAAAGAACAATTGGATGTCAAACTCTCCTCGGAGCAGTTGAAAAGAAAAGTTGCAGTTAAGAAACATTTCAGTGCTGGTTGGGAAAAAGGATGGGATAAAGGGATTGCAGCTATGACATCTCAAGTCAAATATGGGGAGTTGAAATACTTCCATGACGGTTGGGTAGCTGCTCTACAAGAGCTAAAAATCCAAGACAATTCTGAGCTATTCCAACGGCATCTCCCTGGTCCTCCTCCACCAATTGTGGAAGAAGAAGAAGATGAACCTGCTTCAGACGAATCTTCCATGGCTGTGGATGTCCCAATCTCTGCTTCTCAACCCTCTGTCATTGAGGATATTTCTTCTATGCCTCCTCCTGCCGAGAAGATTTCGGCCGATCAAGCTGTTGTTATCACCGAGCAACCGAGCTCCTCGTCCCAGCCTCCCGAGAAAGTCTTGGGAGACAAGGAAAAGGTGTGAAGTTGTTCGGTATCATTCTTATCTTTTATCATTTGTAATCGAACACTGTAATCCTTTTATGATCTAATAAAATACTTCTTTACTCATCGCCGTTATTGATGATTCTTTGTTGATTGTTGTCTTTTTCTTGTCTTTAGTTTGTTGCTAGAATGGAACTAATCTCTTCTCATGATACCGAGCTGATGCAGCAATGTCACCAATACTATAGGGCTGGTCATACAGACCTTAGTTCTTCTGAAATTGCTGACATTCTTGGTCATGATGCTTCAGAACAGGCGACTGAGGCTTATCGGTACTTGAAAAATTTACTCGACCGAGCTGTAGCTAACAATGTCGCTTATTATGACTTGATTGAAGAGCTGCATTGTTCCTTAGAGGATCTCCAAGGCCAGCACAATGAATCGATGGCTTCATTACACGAGGAATATGAAAATAGATATCAACAACTTTCCTCTGATACAGGTCATAAAAAGATCATTGCTGCATATGACATTAGGGAAAGGACCCTAAAAGGTGAAGTTGAAGCCTGCCGACAAATTGCCGAGATCCTGGAACAAGAAAATAATAGTCTGCAGAAAAGATTGGCTCAATATGAATCCGTTGCCTCCTCTTCCACTGCATTAGTACCAGTTATTGATGAAGGTTTTTCGTTTCAAGAGGTTGAAAACGCCAAACTAAGGCAAGAGTTGGATGACTTGAAAAAGTCTATTATTCCTGTGACTGCTCGGGGACGAGGAAGGAGTTCTCGGGGACGAGGAAGAATCGTCGAGGAGCAAAGTTCTCCAGTTGCTTCTCGGAGCCGATCAAGAGTTCTTAGCCGTAGTGTTGAAGAATCTCGCACCCAATCTACTCTGGAAACTCAAGCATTCCAACTGAATGTTAAGGATCGTGCTCTGTCTGATTTGTCTAAGAAAAATTTATCTTTAGAGGATCAATTGGCTGCGATGAAGTCTGATCTGAATAATAAAGATGCTCTTATCAAGAACTTTCTCGAGCAAGTAGATAGATTAACTTTCCAATTCCATAAACAGCCTCGGGAGTTCTGGAATGCAGGCTATAATGAAGCTCTTTACCATTTGGATGATCGCCTTGAAAATGCTAACAACGAAGGTTATAAGCAGGGATGGTTGAACGCCCTGGGTGTATTAAAATTGGAACAAGGTCATTATTTATGGGATTATCATGCTCCTGGATTGCTAGACTTGCCTGTTCCTCCCTATAAATTGGATATGGCATGGATTCCTGCTCGTTCCATTCCTCGGAGTTTGATCTCTAAATATCTTGGTGATTATAACCTTCATTCTCAAGTTGAAGTATCTCGTCCTGAGCACCTGTTGGACACTCCTACAATAATGAATGTCAGAATGCTGAAGGACATGAACTTTATTAATTCTCCTCTTTGTCTAGAGGATCCTCCTGCTGGCGAGGAACCTGTCTCAAAGGACAAAGGAAAGAAACCAATAGAGTAGGAATCTTTAATGTAATAGTTAGCACATACATGTAACATGTAATACATTTTTATCAACATGTAATACATTTTTATCTTAATGAAAGAGTTTCATTTTCTGTTTTGCCAATAGCTATTTTTCTGTTTGCAAATTATATGGTTCATCAACCAAATTAGAATTTATAATAAGCATAAATTGTTCAAAATTGTTTCCAACCAACCAAGGTGGATAAATAATGTTTGTCGACCAACCACAGTTGATGGGTTTCTATCCCCGACCAACCATACTTGGTTCAATTTTCAAATATAAACATGTGTCCGACCAACTAAGGTCAATACTTTTATCCTCGTCGACCAACTACAGTTAGTGGGTTTTTATCCCCGACCAACCATACTTGGTACAGTTTGGAATATTTTGTTCTTTAAAGAACTTTTTGTAATAATGTTACCTCCCGACCAACATAAGCTGTAATGCGAGAGTATATAAAGTCTTACCAACCGTAGTTGATCATGCTGGTCTACACCTCCTAATCAAAGGAGTAGTAGGGTTCTTTCGAACTTTTTGGCTCCTTGGAGCATGTCCTCCTAACCAAAGGAGGTTGGCTACTTATAGCACTTTTGCTCCGTAGAGCGCTCCGTAGAGCTTATCCTCCTAACCAAAGGAGGTTGGCTACTTATAGCACTTTTGCTCCGTAGAGCGCTCCGTAGAGCTTATCCTCCTAACCAAAGGAGGTTGGCTACTTATAGCACTTTTGCTCCGTAGAGCGCTCCGTAGAGCTTATCCTCCTAACCAAAGGAGGTTGGCTACTTATAGCACTTTTGCTCCGTAGAGCGCTCCGTAGAGCTTGACTCCGTAGAGCATGGCTCCGTAGAGCATGACTCCGTAGAGCAGTCTTCTTCTTGTTATCAAGCAGTGTAGTGTTCAACACTAATATTCTCCGAAAAACTTTCAACAGAAAGAAAATGGTGAACCATCCTCGCTTTATTCATAATGAAGGAAATACTTTACATTTTACATTACTGATAATACTTTCGCAGGTGTTCAGCATTCCATGCATTCTGAAATTCTTCTCCTTCTAGAGTTGCTATTCTGTAGGTTCCAGGTCGAACAACCTCTGTAACTCGGTAAGGTCCATGCCAGTTTGCCTCCAGTTTATTCTGTTTCTGAATGACTTTCTTCAGCACATAATCACCCTCCTTCAAATCGCATTTCTTCACCCTTTTGTTGTAGAACAGAGCTGTTCGTTGTTGATAAGCAGCATTCCTAATGGCTGCCTCTTCTCTTACTTCTTCGAGCATATCCAAATCCATTCTTCTCATCAAGTCACTGATCGGAGAGTTGAAATTCAGCACTCTATGCGTTGGGAGACCCAACTTGGCCGGTATCACAGCCTCACTTCCAAATGCTAGCATATATGGTGATTCTCCAGTTGCTGCTCGGGGAGTTGTTCGGTAGGCCCATAATACTGATTGGAGCTCATTAATCCAATTTGCTTTAGCTTCACTTAGCCTCTTTTTCAACCCATTCAGTAATGTTCTGTTCGTCACTTCAGTCTGTCCATTGCTTTGGGGATGGCCTGGTGCTGAATGAAACTTCAAAACGTTCGACTGATGACAATAGGCAGCAAATTCTTCATTATCAAATTGTGTTCCATGATCTGTGATGAAAGCATGAGGGAGACCATATCGACAAATGATATTCTTCCATACAAACTGGTATACCTTCTCGTACGTCATATTGATAAGAGGCTCAGCTTCCACCCACTTAGTAAAATAGTCCACTGCAACTACGAGATACTTGAATCTTCCTCGGGTGGTCGGCAGTGGTCCAACCAAATCAATTCCCCACATGGCAAATGGCCAAGGGGAAGTTATTGGTGTTAGCAATGCTTGTGGAGTTCGTCGGATGGAGGAAAAACGTTGGCACTTGTCACATTTCTTGGCATAGGCTATACAATCAGCCCTCATTGTCGGCCAGTAATATCCCTGTGTCATCACTCTTTGTAAAAGTGTTCGACCTGCTACATGAGCTCCACAAGATCCTTCATGGATTTCTTCAATCAATTCTTTCACCTCGGTGGGATGTACACATCTCTGCAAACCTGCCATAATTCCTCGTCTATACAAAATACCATTAGTTAATACATACCGAGCAGCTTTATACTTCAGTTTCTTGGCAGCGAGTTTGTCCTCCGGCAATTCACCCTCTTCAACATATTTCCTGATTGGATCCATCCAAGATGGTCCTAAATCAAGGGTAATCACATTCGTTGTCAGATCTTCATCTATGCTCCGACCTTCTAATACTTCAATCGGTATGGTTCTTCGCATCTCGGTACGAGTAGCTGATGCTAGTCGGGCCAGTGCGTCTGCTTGTACATTCTCCATCCTCGGTATTCTCACCAATTGAATGGCCTCAAATTCTGTCAACAATTTCATCACCTTTGCATGATATTTGATCATTAAATCTCCTTTAACCGCATACATTCCCATCATCTGATACACAATTAATTGAGAATCACTGAATACCATCAATTGTTGTGCTTCCATAGTCTTCGCTAGACTAAGACCTGCTATCATGGCCTCATACTCCGCTTCATTATTAGAGGCTTTGAATTGGAATCGCAAAGCATATTCCATTTCAATCTCGTCTGGAGTGATCAAAACAATTCCTGCCCCACAACCAGCTGTGCAGGATGATCCGTCTACATATAATCTCCATGTAGGTATTTCGTCTTCAAATTTCTTATCTGTCAGAGTTCCTCGATAAAATATCTGCTGTTTTCTTCCATCATCCCCCGGTATCTTTCGCTCCTCGTCAATCATCTGTTCGTACTCTTTTACCAACCTTGGTTGGTTTGGACCTATTTCTGCTGATCCTGTATCATCCACAGGTAGGTCAGCAAATGTTTCTGTTGATCCTGTATCATCCACAGGTAGATCAGCAGATATTTCTGTTGATCCTGTATCGTCCACAGGTAGATCAGCAGGCACCTTTTGCTCCTCGGGGGTATCAGGGTATGTGAATTCTGCTATAAAATCTGCTACAGCTTGCCCCTTGAATGATGATCTGGGCTCATACACAATATCATATTCACCAAGTTCTACTGCCCAGTACATCAGTCTCCCTGATTTTTCTGGCTTATGGAGGGCTTGTCTCAATGGCATATCAGTATAAACGATGATGGTATGGGCTTGGAAATATGGCCTCATTCTTCTACTTGCTTCAATTAGTGCCAATGCCAATTTTTCTAGCTTTGGGTACCTGATTTCTGCACCTCGGAAAGCCTTACTTGTGTAATAAATTGGCTTTTGGACTCCATTCTCCAATCTGATTAACGCTGAACTGACTGCGTTCTCTGATACTGCCAAATACAAATACAACTTTTCTCCTGTTATTGGTCTTAACAACAGTGGGGGTGCTCCCAAGTATTTCTTCAAGTCTTGAAAAGCTTTTTCACATTCCTCATTCCATTCAAAGGTTTTTCGAAGTGTTTTGAAGAATGGTATGCATTTATCAGTTGCTCGAGATACAAATCTGTTGAGCGCTGCAACTCGTCCGGTAAGACTCTGCACTTCTTTCTTCGTCGTCGGAGATCGCAGCCCTAGAAGAGCTTTGATCTTATCTGGATTTGCCTCAATACCTCGCTGATTGACGATGTATCCGAGAAACATTCCTTCTCGTACTCCAAAGGTGCACTTCGTCGGGTTAAGCTTCATTTGGTATTTATCCAATTGATCAAAAGTTTGACTCAAGTCAATCAAATGATCAGCAGCTTTCTTGCTTTTAGTGAGCATGTCATCGACATAGACCTCCATGTTGCGGCTGATTTGTTCGGTAAAAACCTTGTTCATCAACCGCTGATATGTTGCACCTGCATTTTTTAAACCAAAAGGCATAACATTATAACAATAAGTTCCCCTAGGGGTAATAAAAGAAGTACTTTCCCTGTCTTCAGGTTTCATTTTGATCTGGTTGTAGCCAGAATAAGCATCCATGAAGCTGAGTAGCTCGTGTCCCGAGGTAGCATCCACTAGTTGATCAATTCTGGGCAATGGAAAATGATCTTTTGGACATGCCTTGTTGAGATCAGTAAAATCAACACACATTCTCCATTTGTTGTTTTTCTTCTTTACCATTACCACATTTGCCAACCAATCTGGATATTTTACATCTTCAACGAATTGAGCTTTCTGGAGTTTCTCGACTTCCTCTTGTATGGCTTGATTCTTCTCGGGACTAAACACCCTTCTTCTCTGCTTTACAGGTTTAATCTCCTTATTCACATTGAGTTCATGACATAAGAAATTTGGGTCTATTCCTGGCATGTCTTCATGACTCCAAGCAAAAGTATTTTTCCTATTCTTCAAGAAAGTTATCAACTCTTCTTTTATTGACATATCCAACGATGAACCTATCTGGGTTATTCGTTCAGGATGCTCGTCGTCCAGAATAACATTTTCTGTAGATTCCATCACCTGTCCTTTTACAAGTTGAGATTCATCCCTGGGATCAAGAGTTTCAATTTCGGTACCTTCCTCCACCTGGTAAGTAGTAGTCTTTTTCATCGATCCTTCTAGTTCTTCTTGTTCGGCCGACGAATAATAGCATTCCCGAGCTACTTTTTGATCACCTTTCACCACTCCAACTCCGAAATTTGTTGGGAATTTCAAACATTGATGTACTGTAGAAGGAACGGCTTCGAACTTCTTCAATCCAACTCTTCCCATGATGATGTTGTAGGCTGACTGCACATTCTTATCCATCACAAGAAGCGTATTCTTTCTGTTCGACAAGCAGGCCAAGTTCCAATGAGTATATCCAACTTGATCGTCCCAAGTGGAAAAACTTTCTCGCCAGCAAAACCCAGAAGGGGTCTGTGATAAGGTTCCAATTGAGATAATTTCAAATTCAGGCTATCAAAGCATGAATAGTACATGATGTCTGCCGAACTACCATTGTCTACCAACACCCTTGAAATGATCACGTCCTTCATTCTCATTTTGATCACCAAAGGATCATCATGAGGGTAAAGAACACCTGCCAGGTCGTTTTTTGAAAAACCAATCACTAGCTTCTCTTTATTTACCTTCCTCGGATGATCATCCTCGGCCAGGTTTATTCGCTGAATATATGAACAAGCTTGAGCCTCTCCGAGGTAAGCTTTTCTTTCTGTAGTAAGGTCTCCTCCTCCTGCATCTCCTCCTGTAATAACGTTACAATGAAATGATCCAAAACGTATGGAAAATACCTCTCGTTCAGGTTTCCTTGGCTTCTTGGGAAGATCGGGGTCATCATCTGGATCCTCTTCATGGGCCCTCCTCTTTTTCTCCTCTGCACGACGAGGAGATCTAGATCTCTCTCTAGTTCTATCATCATTCCTCCTTTCACTTCTGCGATCTACATACTTTGATAATTTTCCTCTTCGAATGAGTGTTTCAATCTCGTTCTGAAGGGCTATACAATTTTTGGTCATATGGCCATGATCTTTGTGAAACTCGCAATATTTGGTCTTATTCCTCATGTCTGGATCTGTCTTCAGTTTCTCTGGCCATTTGATTTCCTCGTTATTCCTGATCTCTTCTAAAACATGATTAATACCCATTTTCAATGGAGTATAATTATCATACTTCTTTAGGGCTTCCAACTTTATCCTGTTATTCCTGGAATATTTGTCACCACCATTACCTTTCTGATCTTTCTTTTTAGAGTTGTCGACCTCCACTTTAACTTCTTTATCCATATTCTTCTTCGCAGTCATAGCCTCCTCGGCATTCATGATTTTGGCCGCCTTTGCCATCAATTCCGACATATTTTTAGGCGGATCTTTAGCCAGAGTATAATACAGCTTGTTAGGCAGCAAACCACTCATCAAAGCAGTGATTGCTGTCTTTTCTTCATAATCTATGACTTCCAACTTCTCGTTATTGAAACGAGTTATGTAATCTCTAGTACTTTCTCCTGATTTTTGTCTAACACTTAGTAAGTGCGCTACTCGCTTTATTGGCTTTGCTCCAAAACAAAAATTGCCAATAAACAGCTCGGCTAACTGAACAAAAGTTGAAATCTTACCCCGAGGAAGATTATTGTACCATATCTGTGCAGATCCGGTAAGAGTTCCCGAGAATGCTCTACACCTCATCTCGTCGGGGACAGCGTAGATATCTGCAGCAGCTTGGTACTGTTCTATATGAAGTACGGGATCAGTCTTTCCATCGTACTTGGGGGTCACTACAGGTGCTTTGAATTTCGACGGTGTAGGGAAATCCACAATGGCTTGCACAAAAGGTGTCCCTTGAACAAAAGTTCTCTGTAAGGGGTTCCTCGCCTTAGCCATTTCTCCCAGTCTATCCTCCAATCGTTGAATGGAACCTTTCCATGCTTCATTCCCTTCCTCGGGCCGCTTAGTCCGAGCAGCTGATTGCTCTGACGTAGCTTCCTGAGATTTATCTCGACGAGTAATTGGTCGTGATTGTGCAGATCTTTCTCTCAAACCTGGTGGTGGTCGAAAACTTCCTGATGGAGCCCTAGGTGGACTCATGTTCCTCCTTGGTCCTAACCGACTGAAAGGAGACACCCTGCTTAATCTTTCTAAAGCGCTAGTTCTCTCCGGAGAAAGAGAGATATGTTGATCAGTATCCGTAGCCCGTATTGATGAAGTTCGCCCAGGTTGATAAGAAGAATCATTGGATTCCCCATTGCGATATGACCCAATACGTCTGGATCGTGATTGCCCATGATCAGTCCTTTGCCCTGAATGAGTAGGTACACCGCCTTGAAGAGTTTGAAGGAGTTGCCTCATAGATTCTTGCATGGCGGTTTGTCCCTGAGCCAGATTCATCATAATTCCGGCCAGATCTGGAGATGCAGATGGATTTGGAAGATTTCCAGTATTTCCAGCATTTCGATTACTGGATTCTGGATTATCTGCCATTGGTGACAAATGATTTTTATGAAAAACGATAACAACAGTCGTTTCCCACAGACGGCGCCAATCTGTTGATGTAAAAAACTAGATCGCTCTAATTATTCAATCACAGATAAATAAATAAGACAAAGATTTTTAAAGTGGTTCGGCTAGGAATAAAGCCTACGTCCACTGTTATGTTATTGCTGAGTGTTTGTGGAATTCTTGATTACAAGTTCTCTCAAGAAATTCCGGTCCCCTTGAATGGGATTGATACAAGGTATTTATAGCCTCAAGGCTGTACATGAAAGGTCCAATACATTAAATGATATACATATGAATGGGTAATACATTTAATGCGGCGTGTGTGTCAAGAATCTAATGAATAGTTGAACAGTTGTCCGTCTGATAATCGATGACACGGCCGAGGTGCAGTTCGGACCGCCTTAGTTGCTCGTTGATCAAGAGTTCCTCGGAGTGCTTAGAGTATCTCGGGATGAAAGAGTTCCTCGGATGGAGTTCCTCGGCATGATAGAGCTCCTCGGTGTATTCTCATTGCTCGGTACCAACCATGGTTGTTCAGTAAATGATCTTCCTCGCTGTTATTGTGCCACGTAGATTGACACGTGTCTTCATACTATTCGTCCACATCAGCATATTAATTTTGGTATCAACAAGGATATTTTGTCAGTTTTGGGGATATTTATGTAATTTGGATTTTGGTTAGGTTTTTATAGTTTGTACCGGAATAGACAAAGGGGGAGATTTATAAGGGAAACTAGTTTAACTTCGGATAAATATTTATTTTATTTTCACCATGGCTAGTTTGGCGTATCCCGATACAAACCATTACGAATCGTCATGTACCGTCACGGCAAACCAACTCCAAGATTGAAGATTAACCTGCATCCAACAAAGTTATAAATAAACTTGTGTTTAAAATTATTCATAAAGTTATTTGGGATGTTTATTTTTCGTTGAAAAATGAGGCTGGTATTTTAAAAGTATTTAAAATAATTTTTTTAACCTCGTTCAAATGAGATTCGTTTCTCGTTCGAACGACTTTACATTTTCATTCGAAGCATCATTTGATCTCTAAATCTATCGAGCATCTAACGAGGGTGTACTATTTTGTATCGTTTAAAGTTCGTTTGAAGCTGGTTCAAACGAGATGGTCATGTCGTTCGAACGAACTCTATTTTTGTTCAAACGAACTACCTTTCTCGTTCAAACGAGCCTCATCTTTGTTCAAACGAATTACCACCTCGAATTTTGTGCACGAGATATAAATATCTGGTTCGTTTCCAAATTTCATGAGCCTTTAGACAAAATTATTCCCGTACATCTGTTGAAAAGGTTTTCACCCATTTTGTTTACCAAAACACTTATGATTCACATACGCATCCCCAAATATATTTTTTTGAATTGGTTTTTAACCTTGTTGTGATATACTCATTGTGGAGAGATCATCTCTACGATTGACTTATGAACCTTGAAGGCTCACGGTTGAAGACTGGTTGTGGATACCGAGGGTGGACTTCCACCTATGGATTTCTCTGGACTGAGTAGTATTTTTTAGAGGTTCTGCGAAGACTGCACATTATATTTATGGGTGATATAAAGTAGTTTATAAGTCGATTGTCTTGTAAAATTCTCTGAAGTGCATAAATAAAGGTTTTGCACTGAAAAGGGATATTTCCTTAGTTCTCATGTGGTTACATGTTTTATTTATCTATTTTATCACCTAGATGAATGTCTTAGGATAAAAAGATAAAATTTGGTAAATCAGTTTTCACAAGAATGGTTTAATTGGGATTTAAATTGGAAAATCACAAAAAATAGAATTTTTACCTGTGACCATCCTTGTCGAGTACATTTATTTTTGCATTATAAAATTGGTATAAAAGCCTTCCACTCTTACAAATGGTGTGAGAGAATTTTTTACCCTTACACGTGACTATATATGTGATAATGTGAAAGCTCTTATAATTAATTTTTAGTGGACTCATACGAAAAAAAAGAGGGGTTGAGTTGGGAAACATGGGACAAGATGTGTTAACTCAAAATCAAGGGTGGAAAGGGATTTGAAGACCCCAAAGAATTCAACTTATCCTTATTTGATAAACAAGGACGGATAATAAATACATGCCCTAATTCGTTAGTACCCAAATTCATAAAATAAGTAGTTTTGGGATACCTTATTTTTAGAGTTCAAAAAGGGAGCAATTCCTCTTTGAATGGAAGATTATTTGGTAGGCCAAAAGAATTATGATGTTTGGGATTCAATGGAAGATTAAAAATGGGAAATCTAATAATTAGTGGTTAGCCCTCAACTCAAATAAAACAGGAATCTTAGCTGGCTCATTGTTATCATCACTGTTAAAACTCCAATTAATTACTAATATCTTATTAAGCCTGGTGTCAAATTTGAAACTTATTAAATTACCATAATTAAATTCCATTCACCATGAATAATTCCAAATAATTAATACACATTCACCATGAACCCATGAATAAAAACTGAATCCTGAAATGAACATAATAATCCATATAATCAAAGAAACACTCGGTATAAATCCATTACAATAATCCATAGACCAAATAAATTAAAACTGCATGAATAACTGTCTGATAAGGGAAACATGCCCGACTAACAACTGAATTAAATCATATCTAGAACTCAAAATAGATGAGAATAATCAAATTCCTGCAAGCATGCACAACTGCTGCAGCTCCACCTGATTGGAAGGAATACTCATGCCTGGCATTCTTATGGTTGGACTTAAAAGTTCTGAAAATATTTTGATACGGGTCAGAGCCCAAAACCTTTTAAAAATATTTTTAAAGTGTTTAAAAAGCATTAATAAATATGAAATGCAATCTTTCATATTTATACTGGTGTCGTACTCCCATGAGATAATTATCACCCTTCATCTATAGTGTGCACCTAACGCATGTATTTTAAACACCCTAGTTATGCATCCCTGCTTAACTAGAACTAAACTTAACCTTAGACACAATCGCTATCCTTATAGCCAAACTGTGTCACAATTATTTATTCTTTGCTTTAATTCTCATTTAGCAACATATAAGCTAAATAACTTTAATTTAAGGATTAATTCTCATCAGTATCCAATACAAGTAACTTCACGCCTGTTATTAATTTAACATTCACACATTTATTTTATTCACCCGTATATATTTATCACACTCATATAAGTATATTCATATCACATCTTGTACACACACACACACACACACACACACACACACACACACACACATATATATATATATATATATATCCACAATCCTAGGGCATTACCTCGCAGATACAAATTCTCTAGTATGCTATCAGGCTCTAGGGTTATCATATCTCAACCTGGGCCATTGGGTCGGAATCTTGCCACCGAACCCAAATCTTACGTAAAATCGAAGGCAGTCATAGTCAAACATCCATGGGTCATACCCATACCACATTACCCCACTATACTCAAAACTCATATACATTGGTTGTGCGACAGACTTATGACCTGGGGAATCGATCCTACACCCGTTGGCCAACACCAGGGTGGACCGCCCACTACGCGCAACCTCCACCAATAGCATCCCTAGAGTAGGTACGTTTCACATCACACAAGTATATTCATAAATATATTATAATTATACACACATAAATATATACACACATAAATTGGCTTACCGTGCATATGTCACTCGTAGCACTAAGATATTATAATTAATTCATATTTTTTTTATTAGTTTAGACACTAAGATATTCTACTCCATCCCGTATACCAATTCTATCCAAAATCCCAACCCGATTTCATAAATAAATTTTCGAGTGCCGTTCATCCAAACCATTCATATTTCCCTACCCTGGATTTTATTCCCGACTAACCCAAGGTAAAATGATATCGCTAAAGTTTTTCCTGAAGTCCTGATCTCATATATGGACCTCCTAAATAAATTCGGACTCCAAACGATCCAGTTAGAAACCCAAACAAATAAGTTGGTCCAAAAAGCAGGTTCGAATTGATTCGGCTTCTTAGCCTGAATCGATTTGTTGTTGAATCGATTCGGCCCTCAAAAGTGAATCGATTCGATTATGGGCAATGGTCTGCTCAACCTATACATGATTCATCATCTCCAAATTAACCTAAACCATACCCATCATCAATCTAACCCAAAATTTATACTTTCTATCAATTCTATTCATGATTCTACTCATTTTCACATTTGAATTCACCTGATAACAATCTAAATTCAAGGGATTCAACGTCGTTAATCAAGAATTTAGCACGTTTTTAATTTGACTTCAAGATTCAATCAAATCCTATACTAATCATTCAAGGTCACACTTTTCTACATGAATAAATCTCAGATTCTACATGGGATCATAAACTAATTATTCTTCTATAATTTTATTAAAAAGAAATCCGATTTTTATACACGAATCCCACCCAAAAATTCATATTGTTACACCAACTCTAATATAAATTAAAACACGTATAAAGTATTAAATAAAGTTTAAACACTTGCCTTAAAACTATGGTATAGTCTAAATTCCCCTTTGTACCACAATCCTAACCCGAAAATTGCTCCTAAATCCTTCTCGAATTACCTTTTCTTGATCTCCCTTGGTTTTACCTTTCCCTTTTCTCTAATCTCTCACTTTTCGACTCTAAGAATGGTAGTGTGGATTCCCCCTACCATACCCCATCCATTCTTATAATCTCAAACCCGAAATTAGGTAATCACCCAAGTGTAAAATGATATGTATACCCTTATGCGGGTCCCAACTAATATAAAAAGCCCTTGGAACCCGATTACCATCCCGGGTACTTAATTTTGATTATTCCGACCCATTTTGAATCATCCGTCACTCGCAATTACCATTCGAGTCACCTATCATAAATTTCCATCTCATTCCTAACACGATCCCACAAGCGCGTCCCGGATGAGATACCATCAAATCCTGTCGATTTTTACTCACTTATGATGTAATGCCATTTGACATGATTTTATTTACTTATCTCACTAGTACATATATTTTAACAAAATATTAATCTTTTTCTCCCTAATTAATATATATTACATTCTCGTTATTTCTCATTTTATTTTAAATTACGTACACACGTGTAATTTAAATTCTAAAAATAAATATTCAACAATAAGAGGTGATACATACTTCCCCCTTACAAAGGGATTTCACCCCCGAAATTTGAGCATACATAGTATAAAGAGCTCAGGATATTTATCTCGCATATCATCCTCCCACTTCCATGTTGACTCATCAGCATCATGATGCCCCCACTGAACATGAACCAAGGGCACCACTGTAGACCGCAACTTTCGCTCACTACAATCCAAAATAGCAACCACTCTCTCCTCATATGAGATGTTGGATTACAAATCAATCTCCTCTAGTGGAATGTTCCAATACGCCCTCTCACTCCTTCGGTACTTCTTCAAGGACGACACCTGAAACACGTCGTGAATCCTCTGTAAATGCTCTGGCAGGGCAACCCATATGCCACTGATCCTATCCTCTGAATGATCGGGATAGCCCCCACAAACCTCGATGATAGCTTCCCCTTTTTCCTATATCTCATAACTCCTTTCATATGAGATACCCGCAAAAATACCAGGTCACCCACATCCAGCTTCACGTGCCTTTTATCAGCCTTTGAGTAACTCTTCTACCGGTTCTTAGCTATTCGTATACGACCTCGAGTGAGATAGATCTTAGTAGAAGTGTCCTCGAATAGTCTCAGGTCCAAGAAACTTATTTTCCCCCACTTCTATCTAAAAGATGGGCGAACGACAATGTCGGCCATACAATGCCTCAGAAGGCACCATGCTGATAGTGAATTGGTAATAATTATTATACACAAACTCCACTAGTGGAAGGTACTGATCCAACCTCCCCTAAAATCAAGTATACATATCCTGAGCATATCCTCCCGTATATAATTAATCCAATTAGTCTTCCCATCAGTCTGAGGATTAAAAGTTGTACTCAACCATAGTTCAATCCCCATTGCCTCTTGGAAAATTTTCCAAAAATGGGCCACAGAAATCTTCTCTTGGTTGGACATAACATTAATAAGTTGTAATACCCCGTATTTTTGGCTATATTTATTTTTGGGATTAATTAATTAAATGCGTATTAATTGGAAATTAATCCGGGTTAAAAATACTAACGAGATGCGAGTTGGTATTTGATTATGTGCATACATGTTTTTATATGAATATTGAATTATGAAATTTTTTTCGTGAGATTGATATACGGCATTTTGGGAATTTTGTTGAGACGCGTGTGACCGCCGCGTCATGGTGTATTATTTTAATTATATAAGTGAATTTTAATTATTTAAACCGTATGGTCGTTTTGAGTGCGCCAACGCGTCCGGAAAGGTTGAGATAGTCAGAAAACACTAGCCGGGGGTGTAGTTTGGGTTCCGGGGTATTTTTAGGCCATACCGGCAATATAAAGGGTATTTTGGTAATTTCGTATTTTTAGGAATTAAAAATGACGAAAATTAGAGGAGTAAATATGATTGGGAATAGATCCACTAAACCCACTAACCAATATTTAATGACCCAATAGGCTACGGAGGTTATCATTTAGGTTTCCAACTTTCCCAAAGAAAACCCTAGCCACCATAGCTACCTTTGGAGAAGATAGCTTGGAGAGGGAGAGAAAGAGAAGGAATTATGCAGAAATCTTTACAGAAATCAACACCAAATTCAGAGACAATAAAGGCAAGTGATTTAAATTACATTCTCTATGCAGTGAATGCTTCTTCCATGTTAGAAATCTTGATAATAAATCTTATTTAAGAGTTAAAGGAAAACCCATGAAATTGGAAGTTATTAGTTTAAATTTGGGTATAGGTTTGCATGTAGAAACGTGGTTTGAAGATTGAATTCAGAGATTTCATATTTATGTGATGTAACAACGGATTAAATTCTGGGAATTTATGATGATAATAATCTAGGGTTTATGTTCTTGAAGAAAATTGGGAAAAAAGGTAGAAACTTGTGATTTAATGATGTTTAGGATGTATTAATCCCTTAAAAGATGTTAGTGTATGACCTTAGCATGTTTTAGGATGATTAGAGAACTTAAAACATTGTTGGAACGAATTTTAGAGGAGATTTGAGGAGTAAGAATTGATGAAAATCGTAACCAAGAAATTCTGGGCCGAAACTGGTCTCTCGTTAGAAGACCTTCCCAGGTCGTTCGAAGGAGCTCGTTCGAACGAGCTTCTAACGAGTTGACCAGTCGCTTCTAACGAGGGGAGACTTCGTTCGATACCTTCGTTCGAACGAACTGTATTTCGTTCGATACATTCGTTCGAACGAGATGTCGTTAGAAGGTACAGTTCGTTCGAACGAACTGGAATCTCGTTCGAACAGCCTCGTTCGAACGAGACTTCTAACGAGCTGGCAGTTTAGGCCTTTTTGGCCTGTTTTGATTTTGGGAGTCCCGTAAACTTGTTCGAGGATAGAGATAGCATTCCTTTGATGATATATGGATAGATTTGGGACTTTTGGGTTATTATGAGGAGTAAATTATATACGAGTGATTTAAATCAATGAACCGTTTGGGTTGAGACGTGAGTGTCTACTATGACGTGAGAATAAATTATGGTGCGTATAATTATAAACCGGAATCGTATAAAGTGTGTAAATTATAGATTGGTACGAGAATGAGAATAGTACTACGATTAAACTACGGGATTACTAAGACGTGTGTTTACTTAGTATTGGTATATGAATTGTGTGTATGACATACCTACCATACTTGCTATCACGGGAGGTTTGCGTTCGCTTAGGGCCCTCTAATCCTTGTGTTGCCCGGATTTAGACTGGTTACCTTGATGAACATAGGTCATAGAAAGACTTATTGGGATATTAATAAGTCCGCTGATCGTGGGAACGTAGGTATGTGCGTGACCCATGTGATGTGACTGTGTTCGCCTCCATTATTTGTGATGTTGTTATTTGTGAACTATTCCTGAGAGATTCGGAATATGTAATCCTTATGTACGTGATGTACCGGGATGGATATCAGAGTATATGTGCACCACAGCTTAGTTCTCGGGGTGCTTGTATTGTATATTTATGATGGGAATAATATACACTTAATTAATGGGAACCTTCGTGTTAATGTTGTGAAAATAATTACGGTATTATTTCGAGAAACATAACGAGTTAGCTGATAGTGAAATATATTGCATATTGAGCATCTCGTTTACGTTAAACCCCTATTTAATTACGAGCGTTATAATGGTAATTGAACCGAGTAATAAGGGAAGGACCTATGACAGTCTAGCTAGATATGATGTCACTTAGCTAGTGGTTTGTGTCGTTGTAGAGGGGTACTTACGTTAGGAGTGCACAGTTAGACGAGAGGTGAGAATATCATGTGAGTGCACGTCCTAACATGTACTTTGCATTTAATGTTTTAAATGTTTTTAAAGCACTTGCAGGTTTTTAAAATATCTCCACATTCGGGCTCTGACCCGTTTGCTTTCAAATCTATTTTTCTTGTAAAACCATTTTTAGGTGCCCAGCCACAGGGACACCATGCATAGGATACTCATTCCGGTGACGAGCTGTAGCTGTTTGTGGAAGCTACAGGGAATTTCTTTTAGATGCTTCTATCATTTGGATTTTGTATTCAGTATTCTATCAGTTGTAGGGCATGTTGCCCATTTCTATTAGAGACATCTTTTCATTTCAGTTTTCAGACTTTGGTTTGTATTGATTCAGTATTCCTTATTTATTTCAGTTGTGGAATTGTAGTGAGGAGTTTTCCTCCAGACCTTATTTACATTATGTGATGGTTATTCTATTTACTTCGTTATGGTGAATGGTGTTATTTATTCTTTACACTTGTTGCATGTTAATCAGACTTAAATTAAAATTTGGCAACTTACTTTTTAAATACTAGGTGGTTAGTAATCATTAAAATGTTTTCGACAGTGATGCTATTAACTGGACCAACTTGGCATTTTGAATTAATTTAATAAAGGAGTAGCTACCCGGTATTTAATTAGTCGGGGTGTCACAGGTGGTATCAGAGCTTGAGGTTCTAGTGTCCTTTAGGATAGGACGGCTTATTATGTTTCCGCTAAGTTTTTTTGATATAGAGCCCTATATTTTAGGACTGTTGTACTCTTTTTGTGTATGCTTCGTTCTTCAGCTATTTTAAGTTTATAACTGTGAACTTATAAACTTCATTCTTATTTCAGATGCCTCCACGACGTGCACGACGAGTTCCCAGGGATGCAACGCTCGAACCCCAGCCCGCTCCAGTTCAGGGCATGATGAACGCCGCCGAGGTTGCAGCTATAGTAGCCCAAGCGGTAAATGCCGCAATTGCCATTGTTCAGCAGGCACCACCTCAGGCGCCGGTTGACGCGCCAGTACAGGCAAATGCATTCCCGTCTGCTTGGGAGCGTGTACGTGATGCTTTTCTGAAAGCGCATCCGCCAGAGTTTGCAGGTAGCTCAGATGTGGTAGTCTCGAGCCAGTGGAGGAAGGATATGCATATGCACTTGAGGATGTATGTGTGCACGGATGTTCAGAAGCAGGTGCTAGCTACTTTCAAGCTAGTTGGATCTGCACTGCAGTGGTGGGAGTCTATTACCACCATGGAGTAGAGGGATACTCTCACTATTCAGGACTTCTGGGTGCGGTTTGACCGCAAGTACTTTCCGTCGGCTGTTCACACGGAAATGAGGAGGAAATTGATGAGTCTGAGGCTGGAGGGTAAGACCGTGGCCGAGTATGAGGCCGAGTTCACGAATCTGTTGAATATCGTTCCAGATGAGATACCAACAGAGAAGAAGAAGATTGAGAAATTCACCGACGGGTTGACTTGGAGGATCCGTCAGCATCTGTTAGGGAACCTTTCGTTGGCCACGTATTCTGATGTGGTTAACGCTGCTTTGTTACACTGCCAGGACCACCGCTTTCATATGGCTGAGGGCAAGAGGTCGGGAGAGTCTAGCCATCAGGGCAGGACAGGAGGACATGGTGCCGGTGGGGCACAATTTGTCCAGGGGCAGAGACAGGGTGAGCAGGGTTTGCAGCAGGGGGATCAGAAGAGGTTCCGATCAGGGAACTACAGACAGGGACAAGGAGGTTTTCGTCAGGGCCATCAGGGTCCAAACGGCCATCAGGGCCAACAGGGGCAGAATGGTCAGCAGTTTCACCAGGGCCAGCAGGGCCAAGGGAGGAACGGTAACGGCCACCAGGGCCGGGGGCAGAGAGGAGGGAACTTCCCAGGGAAGTGTTTTGTTTGTGGCAAGACTGGCCATAAGAGACAGGATTGTCCTGATAGGGGCAGGGCCCCACAGCAGCAGCAGCAGGGTGCTCGCCAGGAGCCACAGAGGCCTATATTTCCCGCCGCTCTCCTCGCACCGCCACAGATGGCAGCATTGCCACCCATTCCAGCATTGCCACCCATTCCAGCAGGGGCAACTACAGTATGGACGTGTCTATAACGTCCACCAGGCTGCAGTTCCACAGGCACCGCCCGCGATTGAGGGTACGTTTCCTATCCATGGCACTATGGGTCGGGTATTGTTTGATACGGGGGCTACACATTGTTTTATTGCTACACACTTCGCGAAAGCTTTAGGATTGTTAGCTACGGAAGAGAGCACAGTGACGTGTGTCGACTCACCATTGGGGAGTGGGTCACTTATTTTCTTTATCTGCCGGGGAGTGGGGGTAGAGATTGGTGGTTTGGTATTACCTGCAGACATGTTGGTATTAGATATGCATGTTCACGATGTGATTATTGGTATGGATTGGCTCGTAGCTTATAGGGCCATGATTGATTGCTTCAGCGGAAGCATTGTTTTTGCCATTTCGGGGCAAGAGATGTTTGTAGTGGCGATGCCTCGCCCAGAGGGAGGATCGACCTCTCATCTGTATTACATTGAGGAGGATACCTCTAAGGAGGTAGTGATTCCTTTAGATTCTATCCCAGTAGTCAGGGAGTATTCGTATGTGTTTCAGGAGATACCAGGCTTACCCCCCAGTCGAGAGATAAACTTTGTTATAGATTTGCTACCGGGTACGAGACCTATAGCACGCGCACCGTACCGTATGGCTCCAGCTGAGATGAGGGAGTTACGGGATCAGATAGAGCAGCTGTTAGGTCAGGGCTTTATCCGTAGGAGTACCTCACCTTGGGGCGCTCCAGTTTTGTTTGTGAAGAAGAGGGACGGTTCACTGAGATTGTGTGTGGACTACCGAGAGTTGAATAAGGTCACGATACGGAATAAGTATCCGTTACCTCGAATCGATGACTTATTCGACCAGTTGAGAGGATCTTCTTTCTTCTCGAAGATTGATTTGAGATCGGGATACCATCAGTTGCGTATCAGGGAGGAGGATGTCTCGAAGACTACGTTCTTGTCGAGATATAGTTCTTACGAGTTTCGGGTTATGCCTTTCGGTTTGACCAACGCTCCAATAGTGTTTATGGGCTTGATGAACAGAGTGTTCAGGGATTTCCTAGACCAGATTGTAATTGTCTTCATTGATGATATTCTGGTTTACTCCCAGACATAGGAGGAGCACGCCGAGCATTTGAGGCAGGTTTTGCAGACACTTCGTCAGAACGAATTGTATGCAAAATATGAGAAATGCGGGTTTTGGCTGAAGGAGGTCCAGTTTTTGGGACACATTATTTCCGATCGGGAAATATCTGTTGATTCGGGGAAAGTATCCGCGGTGAGGGAGTGGGGACAGCTCACGACACCAACGGAGATTCGTAGTTTCTTGGGTCTAGCAGGATATTACATGAGGTTTATTCAGGGTTTCTCCAAGATAGCAGGTCCTTTGACACATCTGACTCATAAGGGTGTGCCATTCATCTAGAGTGATGCCTGTCAGTTGGCATTCAATGAATTGAAGGATAAATTGACCTCAGCACCTGTGTTAGCATTGCCGAGACCGGGAGTTGAGTATTTGGTTTACACCGATGCGTCTTTGCAAGGACTTGGAGGTGTATTACAGCAGGAGAGACAGGCCATAGCTTATGCTTCCCGTAAGTTAAAGACTCATGAGAAGAATTACCCCACGCATGATCTGGAGTTGGCAGCAGTGGTATTTGCCCTACGGATTTGGAGGCACTATCTTTTGGGGGAGAAGTTCCAACTGTTCACGGATCACAAGTCCCTACAGTACCTGTTCATGCATAAGGAGTTGAATATGCGGCAGCGTAGGTGGCTTGAGTTTGTGAAAGATTACCAGTTCGATATCCAGTATCACCCAGGCAAGGCTAACGTGGTAGCAGACGCGTTGAGCCGTAGACCAGCAGATGAGTTGGCAGAGGTGTGGAAGGCAAAGTGGAAGGAGTTGGGACACCAGGATGCAGTGGACCGATCTTTCATGTCTGTGATGACCGTTACACCGTAGATTGTCACGAAGGTAGTACGGGCACAGGCTAATGACTCATTCTTTCAGGAACAGATAGTTCGATTACTAGCAGAGGGAGCCGATTCCTATACCGTTAGCTCAGATGGGGGATTACGCTTCAATGAGAGATTGGTGGTTCCGGAAGGGGAGGAATTGTGACACGAGGTGATGGAAGAGTCGCACGGCTCACGGTTCGCGGTACATCCCGGAGGGGACAAAATGTACCAAGACATGAGACGCCAATATTGGTGGAGCGGTATGAAGAGAGATATCGCTGAGTTTGTTTCGAAATGCGCCACTTGTCAGCTTGTAAAAGTGGATCATCAGAGACCGGCAGGATTGCTACAGTCGTTGGAGGTCCCGGTGTGGATGTGGGAGAGCATATCCATGGACTTTATCACGGGGTTGCCTACGTCGCAGAGGGGTCACGACTCCGTTTGGGTAATTGTGGACAGGTTGTCCAAATTCGCTCACTTTTTACCCGTAAGGACTGACTACACTACGGGACAGTATGCCCAGCTCTTCATTTCAGATATTGTGAGACTTCATGGTGTGCCCCTAAATATCGTGTCTGACAGAGACAAGATATTTGTTTCGAGGTTTTGGGAGAGTTTCCAGGAGGCCATGGGCACGGAATTGCGGTTGAGTACGGCTTATCATCCGCAGACCGATGGGCAGACCGAGCGCACAAATCAGATGTTGGAGGACATGCTACGCATGTGCATTATTGACTTCGGGGGTGGATGGGAGCAGTACCTTCCACTGGTGGAGTTTTCTTACAACAACTCTTATCAGTTCACTATTGGCATGGCTCCGTTTGAGGCATTATACGGTAGGCCTTGTCATTCCGCAGCATGTTGGTTAGAGGTGGGGGACAACAAACTGCTTGGGCCGGAAGTGATTCAGGATACTTCGGCAAGGATTGAGTTGATTCGGAGTCGCATTCGGGTAGCTCAAGACAGGCAGAAGAGTTACGCTGATGCGAAGAGGTTTTTCAGAGAGTTCCAAGTGGGGGACCAGGTTTTGCTCAGAGTGTCTCCTATGAAGGGGATTATGCATTTCGGGAAGAAGGGGAACTTGGAACCAAGGTATGTGGGGCCGTTTCCTATTATTGAGCGGATCGGACCGGTTGCGTATAGACTTGGGTTACCGGAGCATTTGCATCGGATTCACGATGTGTTCCATATTTCCTCGCTGAGGAAATACCTTAGAGATAATTTGGCTCATTCTCACATTGCTGTGGAGGACATCAATCTCCAGCCGGATAGCTCCTACGAGGAGGGGCCAATTGCTATTTTGGACCGAAGCGAGAGGAAACTGCGGTCAAAGATAGTCCCGTTAGTGCGTGTTCAGTGGAGACATCACAATGTCGAGGAGTCCACATGGGAGCGCGAGGATGAGATGCGCGAACGTTATCCAGAGTTATTTTTAGCAGGTACTTTCTAGTTTCGAATTTCGGGACGAAATTCAAATATTAGGGGGGAAGTATGTAATACCCCGTATTTTTGGCTATATTTATTTTTGGGATTAATTAATTAAATGCGTATTAATTGGAAATTAATCCGGGTTAAAAATACTAACGAGATGCGAGTTTGTATTTGATTATGTGCATACATGTTTTTATATGAATATTGAATTATGAAAAATTTGTCGTGAGATTGATATACGGCATTTTGGGAATTTTGTTGAGACGCGTGTGACCGCCGCATCATGGTGTATTATTTTAATTATAAAAGTGAATTTAAATGCTTTAAACCGTCGTTTTGAGTGCGCCAACGCGTCCGGAAAGGTCTAGATAGTCAGAAAACACTAGTCGGAGGTGTAGTTTGGGTTCCGGAGTATTTTTAGGCCATACCGGCAATATAAATGGTATTTTGGTAATTTCGTATTTTTAGGAATTAAAAATGACGAAAATTAGAGGAGTAAATCTGATTGGGAATAGACCCACTAAACCCACTAACCAACCTTTAATGACCCAATAGGCTACGGAGGTTATCATTTAGGTTTCCAACTTTCCCAAAGAAAACCCTAGCCACCATAGCCACCTTCGGAGAAGATAGCTTGGAGAGGGAGAGAAAGAGAAGGAATTCTGCAGAAATCTTTACAGAAATCAACACCAAATTCAGAGACAATAAAGGCAAGTGATTTAAATTACATTCTCTATGCAGTGAATGCTTCTTCCATGTTAGAAATCTTGATAATCAATCTTATTTAAGAGTTAAAGGAAAACCCATGAAATTGGAAGTTATTAGTTTAAATTTGGGTATAGGTTTGCATGTAGAAACGTGGTTTGAAGATTGAATTCATAGATTTCATATTTATGTGATGTAACAACTGATTAAATTCTAGGAATTTATGATGATAATAATCTAGGGTTTATGTTCTTGAAGAAAATTGGGGAAAAAGGTAGAAACTTGTGATTTAATGATGTTTAGGATGTATTAATCCCTTAAAAGATGTTAGTGTATGACCTTAGCATGTTTTAGGATGATTAGAGAACTTAAAACATTGTTGGAACGAATTTTAGAGGAGATTTGAGGAGTAAGAATTGATGAAAATCGTAACCAAGAAATTCTGGGCCGAAACTGGTCTCTCGTTAGAAGACCTTCCCAGGTCGTTCGAAGGAGCTCGTTCGAACGAGCTTCTAACGAGTTGACCAGTCGCTTCTAACGAGGGGAGACTTCGTTCGATACCTTCATTCGAACGAACTGTATTTCATTCGATACATTCGTTCGAACGAGATGTCGTTAGAAGGTACAGTTCGTTCGAACGAACTGGAATCTCGTTCGAACAGCCTCGTTCGAATGAGACTTCTAACGAGCTGGCAGTTTAGGCCTTTTTGGCCTGTTTTGATTTTGGGAGTCCCGTAAACTTGTTCGAGGATAGATATAGCATTCCTTTGATGATATATGGATAGATTTGGGACTTTTGGGTTATTATGAGGAGTAAATTATATACGAGTGATTTAAATCAATGAACCGTTTGGGTTGAGACGTGAGTGTCTACTACGACGTGAGAATAAATTATGGCGTGTATAATTATAAACCGGAATCGTATAAAGTTTGTAAATTATAGATTGGTACGAGAATGAGAATAGTACTACGATTAAACTACGGGATTACTAAGACGTGTGTTTACTTAGTATTGGTATATGAATTGTGTGTATGACATACCTACCATACTTGCTATCACGGGAGGTTTGCGTTCGCTTAGGGCCCTCTAATCCTTGTGTTGCCCGGATTTAGACTGGTTACCTTGATGAACATAGGTCATAGAAAGACTTATTGGGATATTAATAAGTCCGCTGATCGTGGGAGCGTAGGTATGTGCGTGACCCATGTGATGTGACTGTGTTCGCCTCCATTATTTGTGATGTTGTTATTTGTGAACTATTCCTGAGAGATTCGGAATATGTAATCCTTATGTACATGATGTACCGGGATGGATAGCAGAGTATGTGTGCACCACAGCTTAGTTCTCGGGGTGCTTGTATTGTATATTTATGATGGGAATAATATACACTTAATTAATGGGAACCTTCGTGTTAATGTTGTGAAAATAATTACGGTATTATTTCGAGAAACATAATGAGTTAGCTGATAGTGAAATATATTGCATATTGAGCATCTGGTTTACGTTAAACCCCTATTTAATTACGAGCGTTATAATGGTAATTGAACCGAGTAATAACGGTAGGACCTATGACAGTCTAGCTAGATATGATGTCACTTAGCTAGTGGTTTGTGTCGTTGTAGAGGGGTACTTACGTTAGGAGTGCACAGTTAGACGAGAGGTGAGAATATCATGTGAGTGCACGTCCTAACATGTACTTTGCATTTAATGTTTTAAATGTTTTTAAAGCACTTGCAGGTTTTTAAAATATCTCCACATTCGGGCTCTTACCCGTTTGCTTTCAAATCTATTTTTCTTGTAAAACCATTTTTTAGGTGCCCAGCCACAAGGACACCATGCATAGGATACTCATTCCGGTGACGAGCTGTAGCTGTTTGTGGAAGCTACAGGGAATTGCTTTTAGACACTTCTATCATTTGGATTCCGTATTCAGTATTCTATCAGTTGTAGGGCATGTTGCCCATTTCTATTAGAGACATCTTTTCATTTCAGTTTTCAGACTTTGGTTTGTCTTGATTCAGTATTCCTTATTTATTTCAGCTGTGGAATTGTAGTGAGGAGTTTTCCTCCAGACCTTATTTACATTATGTGATGGTTATTCTATTTACTTCCTTATGGTGAATGGTGTTATTTATTCTTTACACTTGTTGCATGTTAATCAGACTTAAATTAAAATTTGGCAACTTACTTTTTAAATACTAGGTGGTTAGTAATCATTAAAATGTTTTCGACAGTGATGCTATTAACTGGACCAACTTGGCATTTTGAATTAATTTAATAAAGGAGTAGCTACCCGGTATTTAATTAGTCGGGGTGTCACATAAGTGTCCTATGTAGCCTCACTATCTCGGCTATAAATAGCTAGGCATAGTGTCTCATCGTATAGTCGTCCGAACTGGAAAAAAGTGGGCCACGTTGGTCAAACGATCCATAATGACTCATATGGAATCGTTACCCCTCAGTGATGGTGGTAGTTTCATAATGAAGTCTATCGATAAACTCTCCCACTTTTAAACCGGAATATCCAATGGCTAAACATCCTGATTGGACTCTGATGGTCTACCTTCACTAACTGATAAGTGGTACACTTCTAGACAAAATCAGTAATGTCCTGCTTCATTCCAAACCAATAGTACTGTCTACGTATATCCTGGTACATCTTATCCCCATCGAGATGTACTACAAATATCAACCTGTGAGACTCTGTCATGACAATATGTCACAAGTCCCCATCCGTTGGGACTATAAACCTCCCATTCAAGTATAAGCCTCCCTCTGAACTGAGACTCTGCCACTTCTACCAATAACTGACACACCCTGTCCTAGAAAAATTGATACACGACCTGCGCCTTCACAACTAGCATAATGATCTCGGGTGTGATTGTCAACACTGCCATACATGCTCTAGCAACCACGTCATCCTGAAGGATATCAATCCACTTAGCTTTCCAGACCGTCTCTAACTCCCCCATGAGCTATCGTCTCAATGCATCTGCCACCACATTAGCCTTCCCTGGGTGGTACTGAATGTCAAACTAATAGTCCTTCATGAACTCCAACTATCCACGCTATTGAATATTGAGATCATTCTGAGTGAACATATGCTGTAGCGACTTATGATCCGTGAACAGACTAAATTTCTTTCCAGGAGGTAGCGCCTCCAAATCCTTAAGGAAGAAGCTACCTCAATTAGCTCCAAATTATGCATGGGGTAGTTCCTCTCATGGGCTCAAGATTGTGATAAGAATAAGCTATAGCCCGATCCTCTTGCTATATCACACTCCAATTCCTTATAAGGACACATCAGTAAATACAATGTACTCCACTCCTCCCCTAGGCAGTGTGAGTATAGGTGATTAAGTCAACTTATCCTTTAGCTCATAAAAATTTAACTGACAGTAATCATCCCACACAAACGACACCCTCTTGCAAGTCAAATTCGTCAACGAATCCGCAATCCTAAAAAATACCTTAATAAAACGACAATAATACCCTTCCAACCCGAAGAAACTATGGATCTTTGTCGGTGTTGTGGGGTTTGCCCACTCCCTCACCGCTGTAACCTTACTCGGGTCCATTGAAATGCCTCTATCTGACATAATATGACCCAAGAATTGCACCTCATGCAATCAGAACCCACACTTCTCGAACATGGCATACAATTAATGGTCTTGTAATGTCTGTAAAACCATACATAAATGCTTTACGTTCTATGAGTACAATCACGAACTGATCCAAAAAGCCTCTGAACACCCTATTCATAAGATCCATAAAGACTGCTAGAGCATTGGTTAGCCCAAACGACATAAACCTGAACTCATACGACCCATACCATGTTTGGAAATCGGTCTTAGGAACATCTGGCTCTGTGATGTGTAATTAGTGATAACCCGGTCTCAAGTCTCTCATTGAAAAGTACGGTGCTAGTCTCAATTGGTTGAAAAAGTCATCGATTCAAGGCAACATGAATTTATTTCGAATTATGACCTTGTTCAACTCTCAGTAATCAATTCACAGTATGAGCGACCCATCCTTTTTCTTAACAAACAACACTGGAGCACCCCATGGTTATGTACTCTATCTAATAAATTCTTACTTTAAGAGCTACTGAATCTGGTCCCTCGATTCTCGCATCTATAATGGGGCCATACAACACGGCACACGTGCAATCAACCTAGTCCCAAGTACTAAATCGATAGCAAACTCTATCTCCCGACTCGATGACAAACCCAGTATCTCCTGAAATACATACACGAACTCCCTAACTACTGGGATCGAGTCTAATGATATAACTACATCGTGCGAGGTCTCTTCTTCGATATAATATAGGTGCGTGCTCGACCCTCCCTCGAGAAGAGGCATCACCACCAAGAGCATCTCCTATCCTAGAATGGCAAACACAATTGTCCTACCAACACAATCCAGCATCACCTTATACTCTTCCAACTAGTCCATGTCCAAAATGATGTCGTACCCAGTCATATTTAGTATAAGTAAGTTGGTTGCTAGACACAATCTCCTAACGTCTATCCCCATTCCTCTACAAATGGAGTGAATACGGGCCCCACTACCCAAAGGTGAATTAACACACATTAATACCATCGGCTATCTTTAATAAACCTATGGCGCATGCAAATATAGTATTAATGAAAGGATGTGATGTTCCCCTATCATAGAATACCCAACCCATATGCCCATGGATAGGAAATGTACCCTCAACAGCTGGTGGCCCTTGCGGCACCTGCGAAATCATCACATTCTAGCCGTTGTAGACACGCCTACACTGCATCTGTCTTTGCTGTTGTGGGACTTCTAGAGTTGGTCGTGCTATAGGTAGTAACTGTGCCTGCTGCTGCTGCTCCTGGCTCTCTGCGGGCAGAATTTCTTCATGTGACCTGGTTCTTTACAAATAAATCAATGGCCTATAAAATCCCCTTTCCTTTTGACCTACTGTCCATGTTGGGGCTATCCTGGTCACTAGTCCTGGTGGCCTCGACCCCGTTGGCCACCCCCATTATTACATTGGCCCTGAGGAGCATGCTGCTGCTGTAGCTGGCCCTGACTAGGACCACTTCCATCTGGTCTGAATCCCCCTGACCAAAATCTCTTAGCTGAATCCCCCTATTGGGAATCCCACTCATGCTGTCTACTAGTCTGCTACTGCGGTGCAGCACTAGCACCATCACTTCCTATCTTACCCAACTGGCTAGACTACCCTACTCTCTTGCTTCCATTTATACAAAAAAAATGATCCTGGCAATGTAGTAATGCGATATTGACGAGCTTTGTATACATCTTCAATGCCGGTTTTCCCAGTAAGTGTTTTCGGATCCTCCAATTTCACCCATCCATAAACTTTAGCATTTTTTTCTCTTCAATGTTCACCTCGTCAAGCACAAAGTTCGTCAGATGGGTGAAATCTTCCTCATACTTGGCCAAAGTTCGGTGCTCCGGTGTAATATCAGTAAACCTCCTTCGCATCTCAGTCTGAATCAATTAAAGAAAGTACTTGCGATCGAACCACACTTAGAACTCTGCAATCGTCATTGTATCCCTCTCCTCGGACGTTATGATAGACACCTACCACTGCAAGTTTTCTCCCACTACTTGAACATAGCCAAAATCTATTTTTGATTATTGTTGCACTCAACCATATGGGGATGACACTGTATGTCCTTGTTCCATTAACTGACATCTACCACATCTGCACTTCCTCGAAACTTTGGTGGATCCCGTTTTTGAAAGGCCTCACGAACCCTCTCCCACACTGATGGCCCCAGGTGGGCCTGGATGACCGTGACTGATTCTACAAGAATTATTATTCCATGGCAGTCGCAACAACATTCCTCGCCTGAGAAACTATATTAGCCACCTCTACGGTCATCACTGTCCCTTTTGGCACCTGTGACTCCTGCTGAGCCTCCCTCTTATTGGCCCTTCTGGCGGCCCTTTCTTATCGTCCTCTCTCTGGAGGCATCTGGAACCAAATTTGTATAGGTCCCCAATTAATATAATTTGTATTAGCATAAGAACATAAATGCCTAAATGAAAGCAACAATTCTAATAATAGGGTTCTATATCAAAGAACACTACGCTAAAAAATGTAATAAGTCTGCACCGATCCTAAGGACACTAGAACCTGATGCTCTGATACCATATATGACACCCCACTTATTAAAATAATGAGTGGCCAACCCTCTACTCAAATATAACAAGAATCTCAACTGGCTCATTCTTAGCATCACTGTCAAAAATTCAATTAATTACTAATAATCTATTACGCCCGATGTCAAATTTTAAACTTATTAAATTGACATAAGTAAATTCCATTCACCACGAATAATTACAAATAATTAATACACATTCACCATGAACCATGGATAAAAATCGAATGCCGAAATAAATATAATAATCCATATAACCGAATAAACATTGGGTATAAATCCACGACAATAATCCATATATTGAATAAATAAAAACTGCATAAATAACTGTCTGATAATTGGCGACATGCCCAAATAACAACTGAATGGAATCGTATCTAGAACTCAAGATAAATGCGACTAGTCAAATCCCTTCAAGCATCCACAACATCTGCAACACCGCCTGGCTAGAAGGAATAATCATGCTTGGCATCCCTGTGACTGGGCACCTCATAATTTTGAAACTATTTTGATACGGGTCAGAGCCCCAAGCCTTTTGAATTTTTTTGCAAGTGTTAAAAATGCATTAATAAAAAATCAATGCAATCTTTCATATTTAAACTGGTGTCGCACTCCCATGAGATAATCCTCATCCCTCATCTATAGTGCGAACATAACGCATGTATTTTAAACACCCAAGTTTTTCATCCCTGCTTAACTATAACAAACCTTAATCTTAACCCCATCCTCTACCCTTTTAGCCAAACTTTGTCACAATTATTTATTATTTTCTTTAATTGTCATCATTATCCAATACACGCAACTTCACGCCAGTTATTAATTTAATATTCACACATTTATTTTATTTACTCGTATATATTTATCAAACTCATATACATATATTCATATCACATCCAGTGCACATACATATATATCCCTCGATATATACGTATAACCACAATCCCCAGAGTATTGCCTCGTGGATGCAAGTTCTCTAGTTTGCTATTAGGATCCAGGGATATCATACCTCAACCTGGGCCACCGGGTCAAAATTTCATCACCGAACCCAAATCATAAGTAAATTTGGAGGGGGTAATAGTCATAACCATACAACATTATAACACTAGACTAAAAAGTCACATACAATGGTCGTGTGATAAACTTATGACCCGAGGAATCAGTCCTACACCTACTGGTCAATGCCAAGGTGGACCTCCCTGTAACACCCAGCGTAAAACACGAGGCGTTACTACGCTTAAAAATAAACTAAATCCTCAACAATTAGTATAGAGCATCTATATTCCATAAAATAAATATAATGAATCCAAAATTTACACTTCCAAAATAATTACAATTAAATTCCTTGCAAAAATAAACTAACCTCCCCAAGTAAATTACACTGACATGCTACCTAAAAATAAAAAAATCCTCCAAACTTTATGCTCTAAAATCATCCAAAAATTCATAGCATCCAAATCCACGCTAACCTTCCACTAAAAGAAAAATAGGGGGAAGTACACAATACGACAAGAATAGATGCTCAAAACAATAATGGTGGATAAAATGCAACAATACAAAGTTGATTTCAAGTTCAATGCGACATCCAAGCATTATACCAATTTAATTTTTCAATAAAACATCAATAGGCCACCCGGACAGACCTCACCTCACCTCACTTAAGCTTCATAAAGCCTCATCCTGGCTATTGGTCTTTTTAATTATTGAACTATTAGCGGGTGACCATTCTCTGTGTCATATAAAAGTTTCATGACACCATACCCATCACCAAATACAATATCTCAATCGAATGAATATTTTAGATTCCAATAAACATCATGATATGAACAATATGGGTACAAATAAATGAGGAACACAACAACTACTCTTGAGAGATTTAAGGAGCATATTGCGTAAACCCCGTACATTAAAATCATAAAAAAAACTTATAAGATTCTTCGTAAAAATTGTGATCACACCACTGCGTTCCTCTCGCGAAAATAATAAAACTTGTTCTAGCCCAAACTCGAGAAAACGCCAAATAAGCCTTCAAATCATGGGTTGAATCTTGGTTTAAATGGGGCTAGAGTTTTGTAGGAGGAGCAAGATGAAAATTATAAGGGTCTACTGCTCTTAGAGGTTGTGAAAATATGTTTGAACAGTACTAACCCCGTATTAATTTAAGTGGAGAAATATTAGAGAATTTTAGTGGCATTAGAATCCTATTAAAACTAAAAGTCACGCTCCAGAACCGTGACAAACAGTTAGTCACGCTTTAAGCCGTGACAACGAGATTTTTATTTTGACCCTATTTTTTTGCCTAGAGAGTTTTATGTTATGGGAACTCTTCTAAATGAACCAAGACTTATATATACTCATATTAGGAGTCTTTTAAGATATCTTTTCAAATTTTGAATTAATTTAATTAATTATCGGATAAAATTACGGGTTGTTACATACTTCCCCACTAGCACAGGAATTTCGTCCTCGAAATTCGACGAAGCGTAAACGCGCAAAAATAAAATAAGGCTCACATATGCCTACCCATAAAATATTAAAATTTGGCACCTATACACCCAATCCTACACGCACATACCCCATGCGTTCTCTCACGAATTACTACTTGATTCTCTCTCTAAAAAATCATCACAACACTAAAGTCCTCAAATCAATTCTAAACATCCTCACATCAAGATTACTAATCCTAACCTCGATGCCTACCACGTACTCAACAAAACTTCCTATCTCCGACGAAACACATCCAACCCAGATGTTAAACCCAAACCCGAAGACCCGAGGATTATCGTATACCTAAGCTCTGATATCATCTGTAACACCCCGCGTAAAACACGAGGCGCTACTACAATTAAAACTAAACTAAATCCCCAATAATTAGTATAGAGCATGTATATTCCACAAAATAAATATAATGAATCCAAAATTTACACTTCCAAAATAATATCAATTAAATTCCTCGCAAAAATAAACTAAGATCTCCAAATAATTACATTGCCAAGCTACCCAAAAATAAAAAAAAAATCCTCCAAACTGTATACTCTAAAATCCTCCACAAATTCGTAGTGTCCAAATCCACGCTAACATGCCACTAAAAGAAATATACAGGGAAGTACACAATATGACAAGAATAGATGCTCAAAACAATAACGGTGAATAAAATGCAACAATACAAATCTTAATTCAAGTTCAATACGACATTCGAGCATTACACCAATTTAATTTTTCAATAATACATCAATAGGTCATCAGGCCTCACCTCACCTCACCTAAGTTTTGTAAAGCCTCATCCTGACTATTGGACTTTTGGACTATTGGACTATTGGCAGGTGACCATTCTCCGTGTCATATAAAAATTTCATGACACAATGTCCATCAACAAATACAATATCTCAATCGAATCAATATTTTAGTTTCCAATAAGCATCATGATATGAAAAATATGAGTACAAATAAATGAGGAACAAAATAACTACTCTCGAGAGATTTAAAGAGAATATTGCGTAAACCCCGTATCTTAAAATCATCACAATAAACTCATAAGATTCTGCCTAAAAATTCTGATTACACCACAGCGTTCCCCTCGCGAAAATAATAAAAACTCGTTCTAGACCAAACTCGTGAAAACACCAAGTAAGCCTTCAAACCATGGGTTGAATCTTGGTTTAAATGGGGCTACGGTTTTGTAGGATGAAGAAGATGAAAATTATAGGGGTCTAGTGCTCTTAGAGGTTGTGAAAATATGTTTGAAAGTTCCTAACCCCGTATTAATTTAAGTGGAGAAAGATTAGAGAATTTACGTGGTATTTAAATCCTATTAAAACTAAAACAGTTCGCCTGTTAGTCATGCTCCAGAACCGTGAAAAATAGTTAGTCACGATTAAAAGCCGTGAGAAATTATCGAAAGCGGGATTTTTATTTTGGCCATATTTTTTTGCCTATAGAGACTTTTATGTTATGGAGACTCTTCTAAACAAACCAAGACTTATATATACTCATATTACGAGTCTTTAATGATAGCTTTCCAAATTTCGAATTAATTTAATTAATTACCGAATAAAATTACGAGTTGTTACACTCCGAATAATATATATTCATAAGTATATATACTATCTCTATACCCATACACACACACACACACACGCACGCACATAAATCGGCTTAGCGTGCATATGTCACTCATAGCACTAGCCTATAATTCCCCGAGTGTAACCCTAACTCTAGAATGCATAAGTAGTCATTTACTTGTAATTAATTTACACATTTTTATTATTATTCTGGACACTAAGCTATTCTATTCCATCTCATATCCCAATTCTATCTGAAATCCCAACCCAATTTCATAAATAAATTTTCGAGTGTCGTTCATCTTAACCACTCATATTTTCATACCCCAAAATTTATTCTTGACTAACCTAAGGTAAAATGATATCCTTAAATATTTTTCAAAACTCCTAATATCTACTATGGACCTCCTAAATAAATACGGACTCTAAACGGTTCAATTAAAATTCCAAACAAACAAACTGGTCTAAATAGCAGGTTTGAATCGATTCGGCAGCCTGGCTTAAATTAAATCACTGTCGAATCGATTCGGCCCTTAAAGGCGAATTGCTTCGATTCTAGGGAGGGGTTTGATTAACCTATATGGGATTCATCATCTTTCCATTAACCCAAAATTTATACTTTCTATCAATTCTAAACTTGATCTACTTATTTTCACATTTGAATTCCCCCAATAACAATCTAAATTTATGGGAATCAACATCGTTAATAAAAAATTATGGACATTCTAAAATTGATTTCAAGACTCATTCAAATCTTATAATAATCATTAAAGGTTACACTTTTCTACATGCAGATCATAAACCAATCATTATTCTGTAATTTTATTCACAAAAACCCCATTTTCACACATGAATCCTACCCAAAAATTCATATTGTTACACCAGCTCTAATATGAATTAAAATAAACATAAAGTATTAAAATAATTTTAAACACTTTCCATAACGTTATGGTAGAGTCTGAATTCCCCTTTGTACCACGATGATTCTAGCTCGAAAATTGCTCCTAAATCCTTCCCGGATTGCCTTTTCTATATCTCCCTTTGTTTCTCCTTTCTCTTTTATCTTCCTTCTCACTTTTAGACTCTTGTAATGGTAGTGTGGCTTCCCCCTACCATCCCCCATCCCTTCTTATAATCTCTAACCCGAAATTAGGTGATCAACCAACTGTAAAATGATCAATATACCCCTATGCGGGTCCCAACTAGACTAAAAAGCTCCCAAAACCTGATTACCACCCTGAGTACTTAATTTTGACTGTTTCGACCCATTTTGGATCATCCGTGCACTCAAAATACCATATGAGTCACCTATCATCAATTTCTCATCTCATCCTAACATGACCCCACACGCACGTCCCTAATGAGGTACCGTCAAATCTAGTTGATTTTTACTCACTTACGATATAATACCATTTGACATGATTTATTTACTTATCTCACTAGTAAATGTATCTTACCATAAATACTAATCTTTTTCTCCCTAATTAATATTTATTACATGCTCATTATTTCTCATATATTTAAATTATGTGCGCATGTGTAATTTAAATTCTAAAAATAAATATTCAAAATAAGGGTGTTACACTCAGGTTAGTGAACTCTAGACCCAAATCAAAATAATTGGAATAAAAATTTGTTTCAAAAATATCTTTTCCCCTTCTAAAATTGAAGATATTCTTGAAATTCCAGTTTGCCTCCCCAGTATAAAAGACAGAGATTTGGTATTGTGTAAAAATGGAAAATTCTACGTTTGTAGCTATTATCACCTTATCATGACAAAAAATGTCCGTAACAATGAATTAAGATTGGGCATACCTTCTACATCTACGAAAAACACTGAGTGGAAGGTTATTTGGAAGTGTGATGTACCATATAAAATAAATCATTTCACTTGGATTTTATATACAATTTCGCTTACCACAACTAACAACCTAATGAAAATAAATGTTGAATCGAATACAAATTTTTTGTGTATGCACATTAAAGAATTGATCTCATCTTCACCTGTTCTAAGATTGTGTATTTGCAGGGGATACATGAAGATGTAGTAAATTGGTGTTTTCACAACAACAAAGTAGGTATGTTCATAAAAGGGAATGGATTGCAAAATTAAGAAAGATGTGGAATTAAGATAAGTTTGATTTTGCATTGACAATATTGTGGAGTCTATGGTATAATATAAATAACTAGCTACATGGAGAGGAGGGCATTCCAGTGGAGGTGGTTGTAATACCCCATATTTTTGCAATATTTATTTATTATTTATTAATTGGAAATAAAAATAATAAATTAGAATAATTGTTACTTATGTGAAATGGTACTAATTGATGCATAATTCATATAAAAGTTAAATTTTGCATGTTATGTGATTTTCGTACCGCATTTGATAAATTAATTCATCAGTGAAATTAATTATATGAGAATTAACTATGTATGGTAACTCATAAAATAATTAAGTTATATATATTTTTTATGTTGCGAGATATTACCGTACGTTGTATGGTATTATCGTTTAAACCGGACTCTAAAATGGTATAGAGGCCCAAAGATGTATTTTTAAAACTTTGGATTGGACCTATGGGGTAGGTATACCTATGTGCTAAGTTTTGGACTAGTTTGGGGTAGTGTTTTGGGCTCATATGGAGGCCCTTTTAAGGATCTGCGAGATTAAAAGTATTTTAAGGGGTGTTAACCCTTATCAATTAATTACTTTACATAAAAAACACAACCCTAACAGCTTAAGAGTTTGGGAGATATTTAGTGAGGAACTGAGAGATCTCAAGAGAAGGAATACCCCACTCTTATATTCAAATAAGAAATCTCTTGTTCCATCATCATATAATATGTAACTTGTTTATGATTAGATTTCTAGTAAACTGCTTCCGGATTAAAAGCATATTTAGGATAAAATGATATATAATCATGTTGATATTGGGTTAATATGGATTAGTGTTGTAAAATGTTATTGTATACTAAATATGATTTTAATGAGAACCGATAATGAAAATCATTAATAAAATGTGTTGGTATATAATTCTCATCTCAAACAGAGACCGTTTCATACGTAACAATTTGGTTTTTTTGATTGGTATGATCATAATAACAGTGAAAAAAACTATTGGAATTGAAAGAACAAAAATTAATACATAAAATGATAGTGTACCAGTTTAGCGCAAAAATTTTGAACTTTGGACAAGCTGAAGAGGTGAGTTTTGTTGCTGGTGATCATGGGAATTTTATAATAGAGGTTAGGAGGAGTTGATTGGTGAAGAAGGGAGGAGGTTTATCCTTCTAGAAGATAACTTTTTGGGGAGTTTAAATGCACATGGTTACATGGTATAGCCATATGATTTTGGCATGCTCTTCCTAGGTGGAAACCGATTTTCCGGGGGGGGGGGGGGGTGTAAATATTAAGTTTTGAGTTTTAGTTCTTGGAAAGAAAGTTTTATATTTATTTGGTATTAAATATGGATTTTTTTCAAGTTTTGGGGGGATTTGTGTAAATTCATGAAAGTTTAAGGGCCGAGGTTGTAAATTCTAATTATTTGAAGCCTAGGGAGTTAATTTGATATGAAGTTTGGGTCTAGAGGTGAAGTATAGGTCAGGTTATGCTTCTTCCAAAAGTTCAAGGAGTAATTTGGTCATTTTATAACCACAAGGAGTACTTGTATAATAAACAAAGATGTAAGTTTAATGATGTAGCTTCAACTTTACTTAGGATTTTTGGATTTGAATACTTTATAAGGGAGATAAAGGTAATTTAAGTAATCACTGATTCAATTAGCTCGACTGAAGAGTACGGGTGTTACATCACCTTAGGGAATTTCACTACAAGTTAGGAAGAACTACACATACACATACTCCCACGCACCACTATGGCTACTTTTCTAGTCTTAGAGTGCAAGTTGAGTTCCTAGTCGCCCTTATCAAAGATTAATGGAAGAATTTTAAAGGATGCCTTCGCCTTTTTAGAACGCTTCTAACGCTATGACTAGAGCCAACAATGCCAATGGAAAATAAAAGGTTACCTCCACTTGGTTACCTAAGCAAGACGACAAAGCCCTTGTTGTTCGAGTTGCTCCCATGGTTCAAAATACTTCCTAATGGTGTTTTAATAGTGGGTGCTCTAGGAATGTGACTAATGACAATTCATATTTATCGACCTTGTGGATCGCAGGGAAGGAAAAGTCACCTTTGGATATGGGAGTGGGTCTAACATTTTAGGACATGTTTATGTTGAGATACTAGGATTTCCTAAAATAGACAATGTGTTGTATGTCGAAGGGTTAAAAGTGAACTTGATTAGCGTAAGTCAAATTTGCGACATAATCTTTGCGGTAAAGTTCGACTAGTCCGAGTGTAATGTGTATGATTAATCTGGTGAATTATTACTTAAAGGAATGAGGATCGATGATAATTGCTATGGGATCATTCCTAAGTCTTCCTTTGTGAGAAATAATTACACACCCCAGTTACTTATAATTGAGTTTGAAAGTCAAAGTGAGTCAAACCATAATTGCCCTAACCAAACAATAAACACAAGTACCCTTTTTACGGATCAGCATGAATCCATAATACTAAAAACTTTTCAAAATTTTAAAGTAATTGTGCTTATTCAAACTTGCTCAAACGATAAGTAGGATTAAATTACCCCTTTTTAATTTGACCAAAATTATGGTTTTACGCATACCTTGCTAATCCCCACCCGACCTCCTAGATTTGGTAGTGACATTTCATTACCTGAAAAAAAACATAACATAGGAATTGTGAGAAAAATAGCTCAGTGAATGCATTACTACAACACTAGTGCATAAAATTAAATGTAATAAGTCGTATCTACGTAACAATATAAAACATCTCAACATGTCTTGGCTGTTAATAAGCCATAACATCTCTTGGCTGTTAATAAGCCATAACATCTCTTAGCTATTGATAAGCCATAACATCTCTTGGCTATTAATAAGACATAATATCTCTTGGCGGTTGATAAGCCATAACATCTCTTGTTGTTGATAAGTCATAACATCTCTTGGTTGTTGATAAGCCATAACATCTCTTGGTTGTTGATAATCCATAACATCACTTGGCTATTAATAAGCCATAACATCTCTTATAATACATTCACGTCATATCCATAATCAACGCAGTAAGTACGACATATCCTAACCATAATCAAATCAATAAGTAAAACATATCTTATCCATATTCAACTTGCTAAGTATGACATCTTAAATTTGTAATCAACTCGATAAGTACAACATATAATATCCATAATCATCTCAACAAGTACAACATATCATATTTATAATTAAATTGGTACGTACAACATATAACATCCATAATCATCTCAATAAGTACCACATCTCATATTTATAATCAACTCGACATGCACAACATATAATATCCATAATCATCTCAATAAGGATAACATCTCATATTTATTCTCAACTCGGTAAGTACAATATATAATATCCATAATCATCTCAACAAGTACAACATATCATATTTATAATCAACTCGGTAAGTACAACATATAACATCCATAATCATCTCAATAAGTACCACATCTTATATTTATAATCAACTCGGCATGTACAACATATAATATCCATAATCATCTCAATAAGTACAATATCTCATATTTATTCTCAACTCTGTAAGTACAACATATAATATCCATAATCATCTCAATACTACCACATCTCATATTTATAATCAGCTCGATAAGTACCAACATATAATATCCATAATCATCTAATAAGTACAACATCTCATATTTATAATCAACTTGGCATGTACAACATATAATATCCGTAACCATCTCAATAAGTACCACATCTCATATTTATAATCAACTCGGTAAGTATAACATATAATATCCATAATCATCTCGATAAGTACAACATCTCATATTTATAATCAACTCAACAAGTACAACATATGACATCCATAATCATCTCAATAAGTAAAACATCTCATTTTTATACTCAACCCGACAAGTACAACATATAATATCCATAATCATGTATAAATACATCTTACTAGTGAGTACACTCACCTTGGCCACTTCATGTGTTTTTCCCTGGCCTTTATCTGGCACTGGTTCAAACAGCTCTTCTTCCCTTCCACATATTCATTCTAAAAATATTAGTATCATCATAAGGATGTTAAAAATCCGAAGAATTCATAAGCATCATAGCATCCCATTCTAATCATTTATCATAAATGAAGTCTCATTCAATTTCATGTTAAAATATTTAACATATCCAATTCATAGCCCAAACATTATTTAATTTCTTCTTGGTAATCCAATTCTTATCATATAAGGTTCCCAATATAAAAGACAACACATCATTTCAAGTTTCCTAGAGCAAGATGTGTCCATTTCTTTATTACAAATCAAATCTGCCCTATAGACTCTTTTATCGTTCAGTCAACTTCGAAGAATTTTCATAATTTTTTTGCATCATAACTTCCTTTGATATTTCACCCAACATCCATAAACATATTTAACAATAAAAAATTAAAGTTTCATAATTTTTAAGGTTCATTTGCTATATCAAGAAAAACATCTAACACCTAGTGTGCATACTTACACCTTTGGGGAAGATTTGATACATGAACTTCAAACTATCACCAAAGATTCATTTCTGGTAATTTTCACATAATATTCCTAGATGTTATACATATATGAGTATATTTTCATATACAACTGGAAATTTTCAATTTCAATAAATATACAAAAAGTTATAGGAGTTTGAATACACAAGGTTTCCAATCAAAGCAATATACATGATTTACACCTTCAACTTTACTTAAACCCGCATCTATCCATGCGTATATCTCAAAACACAAAAGTTTAGTAAAAAAATTATTTTTTATATCATTTTAAATAAATAATTCCAACAATATAACAAGATTTACAGGTAGAATTACCTTAGGGATGTTTTTGTAATTTCTTATGGATTTTTCTCCAGTTTTTCCTCGCCTTTCTCTTCTTAAACTTCCCGTTTGTCTCTCTTCAGACCAAACTATCTAATGGATGAGTTTGGCTGAATAAGGAGGTCATTTCAAGGGTATTAAGTCGGCCAAGCTTTCCCCCCCTTCCAACCAATGAAATTCTTCCATTTGTTATACATATAAGACAAAATACCACTTAACGAATGGACAAATTTTCCCCTACTTTGTAATTCCAGCATAACTTCTTGCTCGGACCTATGTTTTACACACCGTTTGTCGTGTTACAAACTTAAATCATATATATACAAGTATATAGTTTTCTCCCCAAGTCAATTATCACATTATAGTGGCCAAAACTAGTCTCGAATTTGAACATTCCTACCGAAGACTTCACAAATTTGTGTTTGTGACTAATTCAATATTTCATAAGTTATGAAGGTAGGATTAGACTAACACAATAAATTAACATTATATATTCTAATAAAACATTATCCCCATCCCATACGATAATCATAATTTAAAAATGGTTTATCATAATCATATACGTGTCGTCACAACCTTCCCCCCTTAGAAACTTTTGTCCTCGAAATTTAGGAGGAATTTCACTTACCAACCAATTGGGAATACTATTTCCTCATGCCCGACAAATATTCTCTCATATCATCTTCATTTTATTTATCACTTACACGTAAGAATAATCATCTAATGATTTCTTATAAATGGAAGTCAATTCCCAACTCATATATTACTTCATACCTTCATTCCTATGGTCCATCCTTACTATCGTGTAATATTTCAAATAATAAATATTCTATTACAAGACTAACTTCTTATATTTACTTTCTCTAACTTCTATTCAATATTTCATAAATATCATATTACAAGACTAGCTTATTACATGCCATTTTCTCATCTGCCATTCAACACCAAATACATGTGTTTGACCTTAACTACTTTCTATATTGTTTATGAAGTTTAATATTATGTTAAATATCATCCTTACAATTTCTTAATTTAAATATATCCTTACTACTATTCATATATCGAAACTGAATAATCATTCACTCAATGTTTATTCTTAACCAAGATTTCATATTCACCTTCATGTATATTGTGCAGTCATGCACTATGAACTCAATCTAACTTCTCACCATATTCCCTTTTTTAGTATCATTTGATTGTTCGTTAAATAAACATATAATTACCTTAATAAGTCATTTATCCGACAAAATAACTTTACAATCATAATCTTATCCCCTTACGGTATCTCACATAGCACATTATCCTTAGACATACTTCTTCGTGGCTCTGTATAATGTCAATCATATTCATTATATGTCATACTCTTAGTGATAACATGTATGTACAATGACAAACATAACTCAATATCCAACCAAACTAGTTGTCGATATTCAAACCCGATTAGCATCTTTCCTATACTCATACACAACACATACTCTTAAAAGGGCTCTCTAATATTTTTAAACTTCCAACTATTTAACACTTCGTCTCAACTCAGCTATTCATATAAGCATTTCAAAACATCCCAGGAGTAATATTCACTACATATACGCATACTATTAAAAAAAACATCTCAACTCTTATTACTCTTTTCTTCTACTTATTATAATTCAATATGAACCCATATTCGGATCAATTATGATATATTGACTAGTAATTGAATTTCAGACCATTTCACATATTAATTTTAAACATATACAACTATTAATCTTCTCACTTCACCTTTACCATGTGAATATTTATTTGATTCACACTCTAACAATTTACCATCTCATCCTTTAACGGAATATGGGTTCTCGTACCTCACACTCCCACATAAATGGGCCCACACCAAACCATGGCTTAATAAGTGACACTACTCAAGTTTACATATTCCAGTATAAGAAGGGATTACTTCAAACACTTCATAATTTTCATATAACACATTTTGCCTTTAAAAATTTTCCTTCAATGACATGTTTGTCCATACCACAAATAAAACAATGCAATGATTCATATAAAAATACCTGTATTCGCTGTCATCCCTGAATAAACCTCAACATCTCATTTCCTTTCTTGCAAGATCCTGGCATTTCACATCTCGTACAACAATATGTATGTATAACTAACAAATGTTAGTCAACAAAAGCCAATTTACTTATGACTCAAAACAATTTCTACTTCCACTGCCAAATTTAGGCGTTCCTCACCCCAGAACCTCTAAAACCTAGGCTCTGATACCAAAATTGACACACCCCAACCCAGTTACTTATAATTAAGTTTGAAAGTCAAAGTGAGTCAAACCATAATTTCCTTAACCAAACAATAAACACAAGTATTCTTTTTTAGTATCAGCATGAAGCCATAATACTAAAAACTTTTCAAAATTTTAAAGAATCGTGCTTATTTAAACTTGCTCAAAGGATAAGTAGGATTAAATTATCCCTTTTTAATTTGACCAAAATTATGGTTTTACGCATCCCTTGCTAACCCCCACCCGACCTCCTAGATTTGGCAGTGACATTTCATTACCTGGAAAAAAAACATAACATAGGAATCGTGAGCAAAATAGCTCAGTAAAAGCATTACTACTACACTAGTGCATAAAATTAAATGCAATAAGTTGTATCTATGTAACAATACAAAACATCTCAACATCTCTTGGCTGTTAATAAGCCATAACATCTCTTGGCTATTGATAAGCCATAACATCTCTTGGCTATTAATAAGCCATACCATCTCTTGGATGTTGATAAGCCATAACATCTCTTGGTTCTTGATAAGCCATAACATCTCTTAGCTGTTGATAAGCCATAACATCTCTTGGTTGTTGATAAGCCATAATATCTCTTGGATATTAATAAGCCATAACATCTCTTGGTTGTTGATAAGCCATAACATCTCTTGGCTATTAATAAGCCATAACATCTCTTATAATACATTCACATCATATCCATAATCAAATCAGTAAGTACGACATATCCTAATCATAATCAACTCAATAAGTACAACATATCTTATCCATATTCAACTTGGTAAGTATGACATCTCATATTTGTAATTAACTCGGTAAGTACAACATATAATATCCATAATCATCTCAATAAGTACAACATATCATATTTATAATCAACTCGGTAAGTACAACATATAACATCCATAATCATCTCAATAAGTACCACATCTTATATTTATAATCAACTTGACATGTACAACATATAATATCCATAATCATCTCAATAAGTATAATATCTCATATTTATTCTCAAGTCGGTAAGTACAACATATAATATCCATAATCATCTCAATAACTACCACGTCTCATATTTATAATCAAATCGGTAAGTACAACATATAATATCCATAATCATCTGATAAGTACAACATCTCATATTTATAATCAAATCGGCATGTACAACATATAATATCCATAATCATCTCAATAAGGACAACATCTCATATTTATTCTCAACTCGGCAAGTATAACATATAATATCCATAATCATCTCAATAAGTACCACATCTTATATTTATAATCAACTCGGTAAGTATAATATATAACATCCATAATCATCTCAATAAGTAACACATCTCATATTTATAATCAACTCGGCATGTACAACATATAATATCAATAATCATCTCAATAAATACCACATCTCATATTTATAATCAACTCGGTAAGTATAACATATAATATCCATAATCATCTCGATAAGTACAACATCTCATATTTATAATCAACTCAACAAGTATGACATATGATATCCATAATCATCTCAATAAGTAAAACATCTTATTTTTATACTCAACCCGACAAGTACAATATATAATATCCATAATCATGTATAAATACATCTTACTAGTGAGTACACTCACCTTGGCCACTTCATGTGTTTTTCCGTTGCCTTTGTTTTGCACTGGTTCAACCAGTTCTTCTTCCCTTCCACATATTCATTTTTAAAATATTAGTATCATCATAAGTATGTTAACAATCCAAAGAAAACTTAACCTTAACCGAATTCATAAGCATCATAACATCCCATTCTAACCATTTATCATAAATGAAGTCTCATTCAATTTCATGTTAAAATATTTAACATATCCAATCCATAGCCCAACATTATTTAATTTCTTCTTGGTAATACAATTCTTATCATATAAGGTTCCCAATATAAAAGACACAACATCATTTCAAGTTTCCTAGAGCAAGATGTGTCCATTTCTTTATTACAAATCAAATCTGCCCTATAGACTCTTTTATCGTTCAGTCAACTTCGAAGAATTTTCATAATTTTTTTGCACCATAACTTCCTTTGATATTTCACCCAACGTCCATAAACATATTTATAAATTCATAATTTTTAAGGTTCATTTGCTATGTCAAGGAAAACATCGAACCACCTAGTGTACATACTTACACCTTTAGGGAATATTTGATACATGAACTTAAAATTATCACCAAAGATTCATTTCTTAGTATTTTCACATAATATTCGTATATCTTATACATATATGAGTCTATTTTCATATCCAACTGGAATTTTTCAATTCCAATAAATATACAAAAAATTACAGGAGTTTGAATACACAAAGTTTCCAATCGAAGCAATATACTTGATTTACACGTTCAACTTTGCTTAAACCCGCATCTATCCATACGTATAACTCAAAACACGGAAGTTTAGTAAACAAATGATTATTTATATCATCTTAAATCAATTATTGCAACAATATAACAAGATTTATAGGTAGAATTACCTTAGGGGTGTTTTCATAATTTCTTATGGATTTTTCTCCAATTTTACCTCGCCTTTCTCTTCTTAAACTTCCCGTTTCTCTCTCTTAAGGACAAACTCTCTAATGGATGAGTTTGGATGAATAATGAGGTCATTTAAATGGGATTAAGTCGGCAAAGCTTTCCCCCCTTCCAACCAATGAAATTCATCCATTTGTTATACATATAAGACAAAATACAACTTAACGAATGGACAGATTTTCCCCTGCTTCGTAATTCAAGCATAAATTCTTGCTCGGACCTCTGTTTTACACACTGTTTGTTGTGTTACAAACTTAACTCATATATCTAAAAGTATATAGTTTTCTCCCCAAGTTAATTATCATATTATAGTGGCTAAAACTATTCCCGAACTTGAACATTCCTACCGAAGACTTCACAAATTTGTGTTTGTGACTAATTCAATATTTCATAAGTTATGAAGGTAGGATTAGACTTAACACAATAACTTAACATTATATATTCTAATAACACATTATTACCAGCCCATACGGTAAGCATGATTTAAACATGATTTATCATAATCATATCCGAGTCGTCATAAATAATGCCACAGTCTCTTTAATGGACCTTTGGCATCAACGAGTAGGCCATGTAAACTTTAGAGATCTTGAGAGATTGGTGAATAAATATCTATTTCATGGATTACCATCTCTTGGGAAACCAACTTCCTCAGTTTGTGTTCCTTTCCAATAAGGAAAATAAATTCGAAGTACCCATTGAAAGTTGAATACCATTACTAACTCTCGTGCATTGGAATTGATACATATGGATATTATGGGTCCCACTCATACACATATCATATGTGGTAGGTGATACATTATCGTGGTGGTCGATGACTTTTTGAGATACTCTTTTGTGTTTTTTTTAGAGAAAAGTCCGATGCGGTTGTGTTCCTAACACACAAGTATCGTGTTCTACAAAACCAACACGGTGTCACAATTATTCGGATCCATAGTGATATTGACAATGAATTTAAACATGCCAGCGTGGATAGATATTATGATGGAGTGGGCATCAAACATGAGTTTTAGGTCGTTCGTACCCCTCAACAAAATGGTATAGCTGAGAGGAAGAACCAGACGATTCAAGAAATGACTAGATATATGCTTCTTAAGAGAAATATGCCTAACTATTTTTTAGCAGAGGACAGTAATAACGCATGCCATATAGTGAATTGGTTATATCTTTGTCCACATATGTTACACACTTCATATGAGTTGTGGATAGGTAAGATACATAACCTATCGTATTTTTATGTCTTTGGGAGTACTTGCTACATTTCGAGAGATGGAGAGCACTTAGGAAAGTTCAACTCTTGAAGTGGCGAGGGGATATTTTTAGATATTTTATCATCGAGTAGAGCTTATAGGGTGTTTAAACTCGCAATCTCTAAGGTTATGAAGTCAATAAATGTCACTATTAGAGGAAACGAGTCATTGACATTTATTAACCCTGACCTCGAGTGTGAGAACAACGCACCCACGGTGATAATATCCACCCTCTTAGGTTCGAAAGAGTCATGACCCTTGAGCTATACTTGGTGACCCCACACTAGTTGTCAAGACTCTCTCTCAATTGAGAATGTGGTTAGATACTTTTTCTACACCTTTTTAGTCGAGCCCAAGAAAGTGAAAGAATCACTCAAGGTCGAGCATTTGATATCTGCTATGCAAGATGATTTGCTTAAGTTTCATAAGAATGATGTCTGGGAGTCAATCCCCCGACCTAACCAGGCTTATTTGATTAGTAACAACTGGATATATAATAATAAGATGGATGATAATATTTCCACAGTTCGTAATAAGGCTAGGTTAGTCGCTTAAGGCTACACAAAGATTGAGGATGTAGACTTTGATGAGACATTTCCTCCTGCTGCGAAGCTTGATTCCATCTGCTTACCGCTCTCTATATCATGTCATCTATGCTTCAATTTATATCAAATGGATGCCAAAAGTATATTTCTCAATGGCATTCTATAGGAGGAAGGGTATGCGGAACAATCAAAAGGGTTCGAAGACCCAAAGCACCTGGGACGCGTATTTTGTCTTAAGAAGGGAATGTATGGTTTGAAGCAAGAACCCCATATTTAGCATTAGAGTCTCACTTTTTTATCTCTTAGCTCATGGCTTCTAGAGAGGGGGATTGGATAACACATTATTTGTGAGGAGAGAGAGTGGTGTTATTTTCGTCGACTAAGTCTATACGGACGATATAGTCTTTGGATCCACATGCTCCCGATATGTTTAGCCGTTTGAGGAGGAGATGAAGATAGAGTTTGAAAATATGGTTAGTGAGATTACTTTATTTTTAGGTCTCCAAGTGAGCCTACTTTAGGATGGGATATTCGTATTTCAATCCAAATATGCTAGGGATCTAGTGAAGAAGTTTGGCTTAGATTCTGCTAAGCATTCATGCACCTCTATGAATACATCGAGTAAGTTTAGAAAAAGTACTTTAGGCAAGGACGTAGAACAAATCCTTTGTAGGTGCATGATAGGTAGTTTTCTCTAACTGATAACTAGTTGTCTCGACATTGCCTTTAGCGTTTGAGTTTGTGCGAGATACCAAGTGTCCCTAAAAGAGTGTCACTTTCTCAAACTTAAATGTATCATAAAATACATGACTGGAACTCTTTTCTATGATATTTTGTATTTCATTGATACCGATGACCATTTGTCCACCTATTCTGATGCTAATTGGGCTAGGGATGTTGATGGTTTTAGGAGAACCTCAGTGGGTGTTTTTACTTTGGGAGTTCCATTGTCCCTTGGATGAGCAAGAAGCAAAACTCCGTATCTTTGTCCACAACGGAGGCCAAGTATATAGCCGTCGGGAGTTCTTTCACACAACTCTTATGGATAAAGAAAATATTAGAAGATTATGGGATTTTCCAAGGCACAATGACTATTTATTGTGATAATAAGAGTGCAATTCATATATCTCATAATCTAATCCAACATTCTTGCACAAACCACATTAGGATACGTGAGAATTTTATTCGTGATCTCGTTGAGGAGAAGGTCGTGTCCTTGAGCTTTGTGAGCATCGAACACCAATTAGGCGATATTTTCACGAAACCTTTAGATGCACTTAGATTCGAGAATCTTATGAAGTCTTTGGGTACTTACTCCGTTAATTGAGTTGGGGTACTATATCTAGTTTATGGTGATTATCATATTCATATCATTTATCCCTATTGCTAGATTATATTTCCATTGTATTTTATGATTATTTATACTTTTGGAAAAATCTTGAAAAATCCAAAAAGATTTTTGGTTATTAAGAAAAAGCTAAAAAATTCCCAAAAGATTATATTTTGATAAATATTTTGAAAAAGACAAAAAAAAAAATTGCATTCAGTTTTCACCATATGTGGATGTAAATTTAAGATATTTGGATCACCCCTCCATTCCATCCATTCATGTGCTTTTTTCTTGGTGTTTTGAGACATGGCTTCGTTTCTTTAGTGTACTTAATAATGTGTGGATAGCATTTCGTTGTTCATTAATGATTACTTTCTTAATGATAGACTCTTTATGACCTTTATTGCACACGTGCATGGACTTTATGAACATTGTACCTACCTGTCATATATCGAATACGATGTTATATTCTCAATCATGCTTAGTAATGAAAAACAAACCAAATATACTAGAGATAAGTTGTGCTTTTAAGAACCATTGCCCGAATTTCGTATCCCGATAATTTTATTATTTGTTAAGAAATGGATAGGGGCTACGAAAGAGAAAATTATCTTTGCATTAAAAGCCCTCATTTGCCAAAAACAACCTAAAATATTAACGACACATGGAATAGAAGTGACAAAGGATAATTTTATTTCATTGATGCTTCGCTACATATGATCATTATGATATCTTCATATGTTTGAGTGTAATTTCTTATATGTGTGAAATGTTGAGGGTGTTATAATAGAATATCAATGGATTTTCACAACGGACTCTCTTGAAAAGCATTAAATAGTTTGGCATTACTGATTTGAGAAACATTTAAATTAATGGCATTTTTCATAAGTCGAGTCAATTTCATTCAAGTTCAACATTTTTTTACCCCTAAGGTTGAAATTGAGTTCTTTCTTTAGAAGTATCTCATGACTTTGTGCACCTATGTTATGAATGCCTATGTTGATTTGCCCATGGAAAATGTTTATACAATTCATTCTGCTTTCACGATTTAGATATTTTAGCGTTATTCCATAGTGTGATGTATTTTGTACCTATATGTACTTTCTATACATATACCTGTTTTTATACTTGAAAGTTTTGAAAAGTAGTTGGTATGCCATTTAGAATTTCATCGCATGTGCTTTAATGATTATCTTTATGATGACATATTTGCTTCTTTGGGTGATGCTAAGTCTTTCATGAATAGTTTCTTACTCCTCGTCTATTACGGGCAAAAAGGGGGAGAATAAATTAAGGGGGATTTTATTTATTTTTTCAACTCGTACGCGTCACGATATTTCTTTTGTCTTATGTGTATAGGTCATTCCGCCTTGATAATGATTTCATAGACCACACAAGATGAAGATTATTCAATTGAAGATTTATACATTTATGCATTTTCATTTCTTAATTTGGGAGGGCATTAGTTGTATTAGTTTTAAGGGTCAATTTGGCTTCAGTTTGTATTTTTTACCGGAATAGGCAAAGGGGGATATTTGTAAGATAAAGTTTTATTATTGCTCATTTAATTTTTTATTTTGATTACCCGCTACACCCACTGCACCTTCATGACTTCTTTCATGTATTCGAAGCGAAGAAGTTGATGACATTTGGAAGATTGAACATCGTTCATCACAACATCATTAAGAAGAGTTATGAGGTTGTTTGGTAAAGGCTTTAATTATCCAAGGGTTATTTTTAAAGAGTTTTGATTTAAAAGTTTTCAAAATGTTTTAAAATGATTTTTAAAAAACTCGTTAACTCATTAGAATGATATGGATATATTGTTCGAACGAGTTGTATAAATCTGGAACGTCACCTTTTGGGTACTCTATGGAATGTCGTTCGAAGTTTCATTGGAATCACCATTGAATGAGAAAGGGTACATCGTTTGAACCAGGTGGCAGTTCGTTCGAAAGAGTATGCGTGTTTTCATTTTTTAAAATAAATCTTTTTGTAATTTTATTCCCTATCTCTTTGTAACAACTTTTCCTATAAATAGAGATGCGTGATTAGACTTTTCTCCAAGCCATTTTAGAGTTCATTTTGTGATAAAACTCTATTTTTTTCATCCAAACCCCTTGGATCTTTGAAGATCACTTTTCCAAATGAGGAAAAACATATTCCAAGTTCAAAAACACTTATTGAGTTTTTCTCTATTGATGAATTATGGAGTTGATGCTCTACTGCTTAAGAAGAAATGAATGGATATTCTTGAGTCTGATCGTTGGATACCAATGCAAGAGTTACTTGTTATGGACGATGTTAGACTGTGCTGCATATTTAAAGACATCTCGTCGTTATACTTATTGGATCTCTAAGTAGTTTGTAAGTCATCTTGTGTGTGTCAAATTCTTTAATAGTGTTGAATTTAAAGGATTTGCCCAAAAGGGATCTTTCCTCAAAATTCTTCTTCTTATTGGTTTGGAATTTGGCTTCATATCTTTGTTGCATGTTCACAGAATTTAATCAAGGTAAAATTTGCTAAAAAATGAATTTGTGCATTTGGCCTAAGATATGAGTAATCGATATAACTTTTCTTTCTCACCTTGTCCTCATAAGGGCGGAGGTAGTTGTTAATCATATAATCAACATGGAAGTGATTTTCTACCTTCCTCAAAGGATTCGTCATGTTGGTTAGCAAACTCTTAAAAAAGGAGTAAATGGTGTGCACATGCTCATTTGGGTGGTCAATCTTGTGAAGCTCATCATTGAACTATATGCAAACTCGCTTAATGATTTATCATTCTTCTAAAATACATTGAAAAATAGTTAGTAGTCTTCTTAGGCAATTAAATTTCGATAAAGTGACGGGCAAACATGTTTGTTATCTTGATAAAACAAGTTACCACATCTTTGATTATCCTTTAGGGTGGTGGAAAAATTTTGATATTTTATATTATTGGACTCCTCATGAAGTTCATTTATGCCTCATAGTTAACTATGTTGTCTATTGGGTCCGAGGTGTTGTTTAAGGCATCCATCCTTAATATCTTGAAGGTTTACGACACATTATAATAAATAATATCATCGATAAATAAGGACACTCTATAGGCATAACCTCCAATAGAACTAACAACTAAATGGTTTATCATTTCAAACATGGATCTTTACACAGTGGATGAAATGGTCTCCAATGGAAGATGGGGGAGGTTCTCTTCCAATGGGTTTTGTTGAGAAGTAGGGGATTCCTAGTCCAATTGTTTCTGCTCCACATTCTAATCCGATGCATGACCTGGAACGAGAGGGATTTAATTAATTTGGTGTAGGATTTGAAAAATTTTCTCCTATGCAATCCGTAGATTCTCAACGAGGTTGTTTATGTCTTGGTTTCTCCAAGGTCGATTTAGGTCTATTTAAAATTTTCATTTCCCTTAGAGTGAAAACTTAACATCTTAAACTTATTCAGAGAAATCAACACCAGATAAACATGGGTCGATCGTAGCTTGGCCTACATCTGAGGAAAACGAAGGGGGAATGTGCAGTTAATTAGATAAGATTACAAGGATACGTATACAAGATTCTTGCCATATCAAGCTTAACATCCCTATTGGAGTTATATAATAATTATACAATCACTCTATGCTACCATAAACAGTTACATGAATGTTTTAGTATCTACTGAATGTGGCCAACCATATGTCCCTTGGTGATGCTAGGCAACTAACCCTATTTCTGAGGTAGTGGGGGAGTGACCCCCAATGTTTGTCCATGGTGGATATTGTGGATATAATGGGTTGTGGCATTCTAGTTGTCAGTTTCCCACTTTTCGGAAGGTAGTAATACTATGTCAATTCTCACTCAATCCTAGTCGATCGATAGTGCACCCTTCTGAAGGGTTCATTTATTGTTCCCTATTTATTTTCTCGTTTAGACACTGATGCTCCTTTTCCCTTGGTCTTCAATGATTAACACTCATCCGACAAATTCCCCTCATCAATTTTTATGATGAGGTTGATGCAGTGCATTATAAAAGTCATAAAGTATCTCAACCTTGGGAAAGTAATTGAATTACGTAATGCCAAGATTGAGACATAACTCTCAAAGTTAATACATGAAGAAGTGTAAAACTAACAATGCTAAAATTTTGAATCATAAATGGACACATTTGACCAAATGGTAGTGAACTTTAAAGTTTAAATCAATGCCTTTTAAACAAAAATATATGTAAAGTTTTGTCAAATTAGAATATACCAAATAAGAACTCTCAACTTCTTTTCAAATGTTTAAAGTCCTTAAAGAATGAACTAAAATTTTGACAAGATTTGAGTTATGGGAAACAAAATAATGATAAAAGGGGGTTAAAATATATAAAAACCAACAATGAGACATTTTAAAGGTTGAACCTAAAGTAGTTAATACTATCAGATATAACATACCAAAAGATGTCTTATAATGTGATTGTTATGATGTTTATGGGTTTACGAATTAAAACTACCGTTATCGTTAGTACTAGTGTTCTCATTTTAATAACTACAATCAAACCTATATTCTTTGGTTTATAGAACGTTTTTATAATCCAAATGTGACTTTTTCAAAGAACAAAAATTAAATCAAAAGAGGGATGTAGGAGGGTAGTGGTATGAATAACAGTAAATGGGTGAGGCATAATCCATTCCAATGGCAATTACCTTCAAGAAAATAATATTTTGAGAACAAGCATACAATCTAAAAAACTAACTTTTTAACACAATAATGATGTTTTTTTATTACAAGAGTGAATAACTAATGATTGAATAAATTTTTTGACAATATTTTTGACAAGCTTACAATACAATAAACTCTTGAGAGAAGTGCTCCTCTAAGAGAGGAAAGGTAAGCATCTTAATATCTAGGAGAGACCAAGGAGAGAATATTTATGTGGGAATTTGTGCTGAGTAATGGTTCTAGAAAATTCATATTGGTAATTGTACCTTAAGTTATCTATTTATAGTAAAACTTTAGGACTGACATGGAATATGCGTTCCAAAAGGGATATTCTTACGTAATATATATCTGAAAAATAATTTTTTGTCCTTATTACTATTTGTCACTATCTACCATGATCTGTCTGTTGTGGAGTGAAACTTGGTCTAGTAATGGATACAAAATAATCTTGTCGGCCATAATGCTAAAAAGCACTTTTTTGTCTCTTTATAAATGGTCGCTTGGTGAACAATATTAAAAACTTGAGAGTGATCTTGAGAGTCACTCACTATTTTCTTTGTTAAAATGTCTTGTGAGTAAACACTAACTTCTCACTATTTATATAAATGTGGACTGTACAGTACGAGTGAGCGCGAGTGGACTCTTGGGTCTCTTGATTCAGTATTCTCTCTTTTTTAAGATATTAAAGTGGTTGATGCTTATATTTTTCAACAAGACTTACCTCTCAGCCAACAAATCAAAACTCTCAAGAAGTACCAACTGACCATTTGCTCAAGGCCTACTTACTTAGCTAAGGATTCTTGCTAAGTAAACTTGTGTAAACCAACAAAACTAAGTGCTAGTGAAAGAAGTACTCATTCACATATTTTCGTGTTGCTTGAGTAACTGCTCACAACTTTACTTCACTAGGAAGATAAAGGCAACTCATGTACTTACTCTTATTCTAAGAGCTGACTCAGGGTTGCTCGTGCAGCCCCCCTTTGTTGGTACTGCTCGCATAACTTTTGAAGGTGTCTTGGTTTCTTATACAACACCTTGCTAGTATTGTTGGCATGGATTTTGGATCTGACTTGGTTTGCTCGTGTAACCCATCGCTAGTACTGCTGGCATGGTTTTTGGAGTTGTCTTGGGTTTCTCGAGTACCCCCCTTATTGGTACTACCCACATGGATTTTGAATCTGAATTGGGTTACTCTAATACTTATCCTTTTTTTCTATTATCTGTAGCTTGGGGAGTTTTTCACCTATCCCCTTAGATTGGGTACTGCTTACAAAACCCTTAAATATTTGTGGGGCTACTCGTGTACCCCTCTACAATGGCCAAGAAAATATCACAATCTATGTTTACTTATTCTTCTCTGACTCATCAACATAGTTCCAATTATTTATATATAAAAGGCTAAAGTTGTATAGGTAAAAAATGAGTTAATGCCAAAATTGATATATAGCATCATTAAAATTACCTTAAATGTTATTGATATGGCATCTCTGTTCTACCTTGATTTTGGTTGTTCCCGACATATAAGTGGAGATAAATGTAAGTTCTATACTCTAAAAACTTTTTAAGATGTAACCTTGCTTTTGGAAATGGGAAGTTATCTAGTATTGTAGGCAAATGAAACTCGAAAGTAATGGCATCCTTAGATTGGATCACATTATTTTGGCGGAATATATGAAGTCAAATTTAGAAGCATAAGACAGTATAAACCATTCAGTAACCTAAGCAGTCAAGGATATTATATTTGTCACCCTCTACTATTGCGCAGTCCAGTGTTACCAAGCTAGTTAATTCGTATAATTATGCTCTTATAATGTATAACTTTTGTTTTCATCGTTGATATCTTATGCAAGGTTTATTTGGACTTTTATAGGTTTTGGGGATGTAAAGCGTGATGTTTGATTACTTTTCAAAAAGTTTCATCGAAAGAGGTATCTTCAGGATCATTTTTGGTAATTTCATCCCTTGAGACACACTCTAGATCTCTTCAAGAAAGTTGTATCTCATTAAGTTAGCTACGTGTGCTTCAAATGATGCATTATTCAAATAATAAACAAAAAAGATAAGAGGTTTTCATGTTGAATAAGCTCAAAGAAGCCAAAAGATCCAAGTTCTAGACCCCAGCTGATACTTCCATCCTACGTATTGATACACTTCGATCATAAGTGATTTAGAGACTTGTTTACGAAGTTTGAGACTTGAATTGATCTATTTTGGACCCAAATCGATCTAGTCGATTGTGAGGTAAAAATTTCAAAAAATAGATAATTCGTTTCTTCATTTGATTTATATATATGGAAATTGTAGCATAGTTCTCTCCTTAGAATAGTTCCCTTCTTTTTATCTTATTTTTCTCCCTCAGATTAGCTGCAGTTCTTGCTACTTGGTGTAAACTTCTCATTCAAGCATTTTAATTAATGGTGTGTTATCTGTTGCTTTTAAGTTATCGTATTTGATTTACTTATGCTTTGTAACTCAATAAATAAGTTGAGGTTCATGAATCCACCAATGAACCATTGATTTCATTGTTAGGGTTAAATGTTTAGAAGCTTTTGGGTTAACTTGGGTTTGGATTACACCATAATTCCCTAATATACTAGGCCATGCTTCGTTAATTGTTGAAATCCTTATGTGTAATCGTAACCATACTAGTTTTCCAACATCAAATTAAGTTTTCATCTTTCATTCTTGAGTTGCACTCTAAATCTTTCATAGTTTGCCAAAATGAGTTTTCAACGATTAAATATGCTTCAAAATCATAAAACAACTCTCTCTACACTACACCAAAAGGTCAAATTGTCACCTTCGATCCGGCCAGCCTTGTCACGATCATTAACCGTGATAAAAAATATGTGTTTTTTATCACGATAAATGACCGTGATAAGGCCATTGACAACATCTTGTCACGGTATATGACCGTGAAAACCTTATAAAGTTATCACGGTCAAAGATCTTGACAGGTCCGTGACAATTATTTCGACTAAAACCCTATACCCCTCTTTTTTTCCCACCGTTTTCATTTCCCACCAATTTCTCTCTCTCTCTCTCTCTCTCTCTCTCTCTCTCTCTCTCTCTCTCTCTCTCTATATATATATATATATATATATATATATACTTTCAGGTTCATTTTTTTCTCTTTCTCTCTTTCCTTTGTGTATGTGTGCGTGTGTATGTGTATATATGTGTGACTGTGTGCGTGTGTGTGTGTATTGGTGGAATAGGAGCGGGGCAGGTGGCAGGTGTGTGTGTGTAGTGGGGGGGGGGGAGGGGGCAGGTGTGTGTGTGTGTGGGGTGGGGTGGGGTGGGGTAAGGGGCACAGGGGCAAGAGTGTGTGTGTTTGCGTGTGTGTGGGGGTGTGTGTTTTGAATTGATTGAGTATCTAGCTTATATATTAATTTAATTTCATATTATTGATTTGAAATAAATTGGGCATAGTTCTAAAATTTATTTAATATTTTTTTAATTCATTGGGTATTTGGTACAAAATATTGATAAGGTATTATGTAAAATATGCTAATAATACGATTGAGAACCACAATATGCTAAGAATACATATAAGATAAATTTCATTTTCATGTGCAGAGAATGTTAAGAATTTTATCCAACAACATTACCAAGTTAGTGACCGATCTCATTGCATCTAATCAAAAAATTCAAAACACTAATTGATATACTTAAGAGTTTAGGGTGCAAAGTAATATAATCTATAAAGTTAGAGGTGACATAATTGAGTTAAATCCAATAAAACAAAGATATGTAAAATTGGTAGTTCTTTAGTTAATTAGTTTAGATAATTATTGTATTTTTAATCATTACTATAATACATCTGCGCATCGCGCAGGTTGCAGGCTAGTTTCCTTAAAACAATTCAAAAGCAATCATAAAACCTTAAAATTAACAACTTATATGTATTTTTTATTGTTTCAAAAGAGGACTGCGGGACATGCTTTTGATGTAGTATCTTATTTCATGATAAGTCACATAGTGTTACGTACCATCCCCTTAGCTCCTTATGAAATGGACTAAAACATTCAATAGTTCTTATACGTACTTTAAATTAAATGAAACATACTTTAAATTACATAATTAAATGAAATCTCTCAAATTGTGAGAAGACATAATTAAATGAAAACATACTTTAAATTACTTATAGTGCGCATAGATACTAGCCTCCTAGTTCTTATGCGTACGCATTCAATAGCCCTTAAACCCATTTGAGAGTCATTACCCTTGTAATGAAATCTCTCGTATTATCCCATTTGGGCAATTTGGGACAGTATAGTTTTTGTATAATAATATTCTTAGTGGCTTAAACTTATTACTTTTGGGGTAAGTTCTCAGTCATATCTTAATGTTCTTTGGGTTCATACTAGATGATCAGATGTTAAGTGTTATTTCAATTGATAAATTGAAATAACACTCACACTTGCGAATCAATATCGTGTACTTGGAGAACTATGGGGATATGATCCTGAATTTTCCTCAATTTGGAACAATGTGCATGAGTTGTTAATTATATTACATAAATATGCGGTCTTGAATGGGATAGGACCTCTCACCAATTAGAGGAGATGGAGGAAATAGGAATTAATATTATAAATTGAATTTTAATTTCAATTTCAAATTAAAATTGAATTTGAATTTGAATGCACGAATCAATTTACCCATAGAAACTAGCCTTCTAGTTATTATGCATACGCATTCAATATGTGATTATTTATACTAATGGGAACTAAATATTTATACTTATGCTTATGCTATTTTACCCAAAATAGGTGATTGTTTGTAGTATCCATGATGGGATATCCTAAATATAAAGAGTGGATGAGTGAGACAAATAGATTAGGGGACGTGTTTCGCAAAGGTGTTAATGAATTTGTGAAATATGCAAAGATATGCCATGATGATGAAGAGTTTCCATGTCCGTGTGCTAGATGTAATAATGGTAAGGTGTTTGAGTGGAAAACATTTTAACTACATTTGTTAAGATCGGGTATGCAAGATAGTTATCGAAGTTGGGTTTTTCATGGGGAACCGAATATTCCTTCTGTCTTGGAGAAACCTTCACAACAACCTTCAACAAGTAGGATAGATGTACAAGGGGAGGATGACAATGTAGATCATAATATGCTAGAGGATTTAGTTGATGATGCGTATGGAGTTCGTGAAGTGGAAGACAATGAGGTCACTGACGATGTACAAGGTTCCGGTGCTCATGAAGATATCGGGTGAAACCTTAACAATGACTACCAAAGTTTAAAATTTAAGGTGAGCCAGCCGTTATACTTTGGCTGTGAAAAAGATCAAACCACTTTACATGGCATGGTTGGTGTGCATAGTTTGAAGACTCAATATGGTTTGTCTGGCACTAGCGTGACATGAATTTTGAATTAGGTGAAAGGCTTGCTACCCAAGCAGAATACGCTTCCAAATAACGATCCCACTATGAAAAATAATTTGAAAAGTTTGGGAATGAAGTATAAATCAACTCATGCTTGTTTGTATCACTGCATACTATACCGAAAGGATTATGAAAATCTCGATCGGTGTCTGGTATGCGATGAGCCTAGATATGTCCAATCTACTAGCAAAGAAGGCGCAAGCTCAAAAGTGCCTCAAAAAGTGTTGAAATATTTTCCCATTGGGCCTAGATTAAAGTATTTTTTCACAGTACCATGGATAATAGAGACAATGACTTGGCATGCTAGGGCAGAAGTAGGGAAAAATTTCATGCGCTATCCTATTGGTTCTATAGTTTGAAAGAGAATGAATTTTGAGTATCCCGATTTTGCTCGAGAACAGTGTAACATTCGTTTAGAAATATAAATAAATGGTTTCAATCCATTTGGAAATCTAAGCGCTAATGAGAGTGTATGTCCAGTGATCCTAGCCCCACTCAACCTCCCTCATTCACATTGTATGAGACCTGACTTTTTTATGCTGTCTTGGTGATCCCTGGGCCAAAGGAACCAAGTGAGGACATCGATGTCTACCTGGCTCCTTTGACAGAAGAATTAAATGAGTTGTGGGAAGAGGGTGTGTAAGCATTTGACTATTTTAGAAAAGAATAGTTTACGCTGAAAGCTATGTTGATGTGGGAAATTCATGATTTTTCAGCTTATGGTGCATTATCCGACTATATAGTACATGATTATTTGGGGTGTCCTATTTGTGGAGAGGAGAATGAATCTCTTCGTCTCCCTGCTAGCTAAAAAAATGTATACCATTGCCATATGAGGTTTTTACCCCTCTTGTAGTTTTAAATTTGAGAAATGTTCCAAATTTTTTACCGAGCGGGGTTGAACATAGGCTATGACCGAGAATACTTTGAGGCTCAGAAATTTAAAGTAAATCTTATAATTGTGGCCCTAATATTCTAGGTAAGAATCCTAAATTTAAGAATGTTAAGCATAAGAAGACCCCACCTAGGAATGAAACTAAGACAGGAAAGGCATGGTTTAGGAGGTCAATTTATTTGACTTACCTTATTGGAAGAATAACCCGGTGCGCCATGTATTGGATATGATGCACACTGAGAAGAACATCATTGAAGATATTGTGGGAACATGCCTTGGGGAAGTCATTCGAAGGATGGAGAAAATTCACGAAAGACCCTAAATCGTTGAAACTTAAGCCATAACTATGGTGTAAAGAAGATAGTAAGGGAAGGAAAATAATTCCCCCTGGTGCGTTTACTTTGACAAGTGAGGGAAGGAAGGTTCTTTTGAAAACAATATATAATTTGAAAGTTCCATCTAATTTTTCGTCCAACTTGCAAAGGATTGTGAATTATACTACCCATGATTTACATAAGTGTAAGTCCCACGGTTGGCATGTGATCATGAAATTAGTTCCTCTATTGTTTAAGCATTGTTTCTCGAAGCACAGGGATTTGGGGAGGGTTACTATACAAATAAGTATCTGCTTCTCACTTTTATGTGAGAAGGTAGTCAATTGAGATCACATAGTGGCCGCAAAATTGGTGGTTAACGAAGCAATTTGTGTCGTGGATAAGTACTTTCCCCGATCTTTCTTTGGCATAAGTGTTATGCGACGAGGCACTTCTTTGAGGCCCAATAAGATATCAGTGGATGTATCAATTTTAAAGATTGATGAAAGTTTCCAAAGATTATGTCAAGAATATATGATACATTGAAGGATCAATTGCAGAGGAATACATCACCGTGGAGAATATATGCCTGACTCGACCAGCGTGGATGACAATGATGAGTTGATCGACGAGGGTGGTCATGTGATGGGCAAATGAGTGAAATTAACTAGTTTGCAATATGAACAAGTAGCTGGTTATCTATTTGATACACATGAATGTGTCAAAGAATGGCAAAAGTAAGTTATAATTATTTTAATTTTTACATGATTAATTTTGTAATACTTTCGTCGCGATCTATGTAGAAAATATGAAGCCTGTGAGAACAATAAAAGACAAAAAATAATATCCCAATCAAACAGCGAATTTAGGTTTTAGTTGTCACACGAGGTAATTATAATGAAAATGGTTGTTATCAAATGTCACATTATAGGAAATATTTACAACTAACCTAATTAATTTATCCATATTCTCAGCTCTTAAAAACGGGTGATGCGACATCAAGGCTTGCTCATCTACCCACTGGACCTTTGTTCATAGCACAAGAGTACAAAAAGTATCAATTGAACAATTACATATTCGTTGCAAGAGTGTACGATACAAATGTACAAAACTCGAGAATTTCATACAAGACTCTTACTTTCTTTCGAGCGAGCGCGAAAAATAAAAATCTCGTTAAAGCTGAAATGACTTACTATGGTGTAATTCGAAATATATTTGAACTGGACTATGTAAACTTCAAAGATGTTATATTTTACTGTGATTGGGTAAGAGTTGAGGATAAAAATTCTTGTAAAGTTGATTCTGGCACCAATTTGATCATGGTTCACTTGTCCAAGTTGAAAATCAACCAACACGTGAGTGATGGGCAGTCTGTTTGTTCTTTTCAAAAGGTCAAGAAAGTGTTTTACTTCGAGTATATCAACAATGATCCCTGGTCAATCATCCTACATGCTCCAAAGCGTCTAAACAGTAGCGTGGATGACTTAGCTACACTTACCGAATATCAATCCATTTTTTATGTTAACCTGAATTTGAAATAAATTTTTTATTTGTAATAAGTATTCAAATTATTTGTAATAACCAGTGGGTGTATTATTCTAGTGCTTTATTATCGGATGATAATTTAATTCTTTTTATTAATTTGTATTTGATTGTTTTAGTGCTTGTAATAACCAAGTGAATATGTTAATTAGAATTTTAATCAATTTAAGCATTAATTCAAAGTCCATAACCCGGGAGTGTGTGTGGGCGGGGTGGGGTGGGGGGGGCGTGTGTGTAAATTGAAATTGGTATTGGTATAAATTAAAATTAGTATAAATTGTTATTATCGGATTTGAGCATTAATTCAAAGTTCATATACATGTTTGTACTAATAATAACAATTTTTTCAAAAAATGACTTCATCAGGGCGCGGTAGCGGAGGCGATGAGGACTCCTCGTCCAGTAGGCCCCCCAAATGAGACAAATTGGGGTCCGTCGTCGAGAATAAGACGACATTATTAGCTAGAACGCTAGAGTTATTCAAGGCGAGATTGTCGTCCCAGGGTACACTGATTGGAGGGCCGTGCTTATTGACCTCAAGATGAACATATGGAGGGCACTACATGTTGTGTATCAAATATTTATAATTATATTTATATTTATATTTATATTTATATTTATATTTACAATTGTAACATTTACTCACATGATGGTTTATATTTGTTTGACGGGAACAATTTGGTCTGCCCGCATATCTCTGCGACCCCACATATATTGTGGCCTATGTCAACAATCGGTTGGTCGAGCGTGCATCTACTCGACATATATTTGGGCTGCCAATAGTGATGGGGTTGAGGGATTCGAGCTTCCTTTCGGGTATGCCGGTTCATGGACTTCCCCTCCAAGACATTTAGGCAATAGTGCGCGTCAAGCAGGTGGTGGAGGGAAAAGAGAACTCACCTTTGTATTGCCCTAACAATGCGGCATTTAGCATATTACGGGGTGTCTCAATTCATATGTCGTGTGGCCTTCCTTCCTCCTCCGAGCTGCAAAAGATTGACATTATTTCTATCATTTTTATTTCGATATTGGATTGTATTTGTATTTTTTGATTTTGGTACATGTTGGTTTGGATATGGATATTTTCATTTCTTTTTTATAATGATATGGATTATATATGCCATGATTTCGTATATTATCACTACACCAAATCTGCCGAATTGTCCAGTCATTGACCTTGACAAGTTGGACTTGTCAAGGTCAATGACTGTGACAATTATGGGGGTGACAACTTTTGTTGTCACGGACTTGTCACTGTCATTGACCTTGACAAGTTTTGTCATGATTAAGGACCGTGACAAACCCGTGACATTTAATAAAAAATTATCACGGTCATTGGCCGTGATAAATCCTTGACAAGTTTCTTTATCACGGACAATGACCGTCACAATTCTGGACAGAATTGAAAAAAAATCTGCTGGGCAGTATGGCCACTGCCACTGTCTAGCAGTATATTTGTACCTGTTATAGAAACGTTGTACCTGTTCAAAAATCATATATCCAAATAAAATAGAGATAATGCAAATATACATTCAAAACAATATGCATCACGATATAATCCAAATATAATTCAAATGTAACAACTTAAAACAATTCAATTCAAATAATTTCACTACATGTCTGGGGTAAAGTTAGCTCTGAGGAGGTGAGTAGGCCACACGATATAATAATTGACACACCCAGCAATATACATCATGCCACATTGTTCGCGCAACCACAAGGAGGAGTTCTCCTTCCCGAGTATCACATGCGTGACGAGCACCTCGGACTCGATGTCTTGAAGCAAACGTCCATGAACTGGCATACCCTGGATGGTATTCGGGTCCCTCAACCCCCGCCCTATCCGTTGGCCAAATATGTCCAGTAAAAACACACTCGGCCAACTAAGTGTCGACATCGGTCGGTTAAAGGGATCCAAAAAAGGGGAGTGGATCATCAATGTCCGCACGTGTCGGCGATGAAGCAGCGAGGTTCACATCCTCGTCCTCCTGCACCTCTTCCTCTTGTATCTCCTCCTCCACCACCTTCTCCTTCCCTTTCCCCTTACGATTTTCGCCCATACGAATTCTTCATAAATGAGAACATATCTTGGACCGTCGCCTCCAAACAGGACAGCTTCGCATCATGCGAGTCCACCATTCGAGCCAACCCAATGTCGCTCATCTCTAATCTGATGATCCTAGATTTGGCCACCCGCGAGCTCACCCCCTGTCCTCCCCTTGCGATCAGCGCCAAGCACTTGGATGAGTGCGTCTGTGAACAAAAACACCTTGTCGGTATCAGACTGCAACTTATGCACTTCCTTAAGCTTTGCTTGAAATGACAAAAAACACACGATTAGTAAAATAAGTAAATAAAAAAATTATAACTTAATTAACAAAAACTAAACTGTTGGATTACTTACAATCGTGTCAGCGACGCTCGGGGATAGCTCCTTATCCTTCCCCTTCTTTGTCCGAATAGCCACATAACTATCGAGCTTATGCTGCCTACCCCCAGGGCCACTCCCGGTTCCCTGAAATAAAATAAAATAAAATTTGTATTGGCCCCGCAAAGTAAAATAATGCATAATAATATATTTATGTAGTTATAGAAAAAGTAAATCTTACCATCATCCTATGCTCCACCTCGGTGTAAGACGTCCGACCGAAGTAGTGCACGTCCGTCTTTTTTGCCTGATTTTCCCTCCTCGATTGGCGAGATGCCAATTGTCGCTCCCCGATCTCATTGTCAATGAAATTTTGCCATTGTGCTAATGAGATCGGCTCCTTCGACGGGACGGATTCACGCATTCGGATAATGGACTCTCGGGTCTTCCCAAAATATCGGGTTCGCATATTTTTCTTTCACGTCTTGTGTTGCTCCCTCAACTGCTCCAAGACAGAATCGCGTAGCTTTGAATCCAGGCTGGATTATTCCTGTCCAACACATACAATGTTAGTTGCGAATAAATATAAATATAAAATGAAATCGAAATTAAAATTGAAATTGAAATATTTATATAAGTATAAATATAAATTCATTACCTATAGTACCACTCAAATAGCTAACTTGAGCTCATTTGGCACCTCCCTCCAACTAGTGTACCCCGGGCCGATGATCGTCTTTAATAGCTCGAAGGATCTCGCTAATAACCCCGTCTTGTTCTCGATGGTCATCCCCAATTTTCCATATTTGGGGAGTACCACTAAGCCCATATGACATCATCATCCTCGCCTTAATACCTGAAGGAAACATTTATTGTAAAAAATGTTGTTATTAGTACAAATCAAAATGAATTAGAAGAAGACATGTAAATATGTACAATTACTACAAATCCAAATTAATTGTCACTATTTAACACCTCAATTCCGAATTCCAAAATAATAGCATCTAGCTCATAATATGTACAATTACTAAAAATCTGAAACATCCCCGTCCTCACCCCTACTGCCCACACACACGCACACTACACAAGCATGAAAATGATAAAGTTCAAATCAATTAAAAGCATTAAAAATGGATTGATAAAGTACAAATTGGAATATTTATTACAAATTGAAAAATTATTTCAAATTCGGGTTATCATAAAAAATGGATTGATATTCGGTAGGAGTAGCCAAGTCATCCACACTACTATTTAGATGCTTTGGCTCGTGTAGGACAATTAACCACGACTCGTTGTTGGTATACTCCGAGTAAAACACTTGGTGACCTTTTGAAATGCACAAACAGACGGCTCATCGCTCACGTGGTCGTTGCTCTTCAACTTGGACAAGTCAACCATGATCAAATTGGTGACAGGATCAACTTTACAAGAATTTTTATCCAAAAACTCTTACCCAGTCACAATAAAATACAACCTCTTTGAAGCTTATATAATCCAATTCAAATCTATTTCGAATTACACTATAGTAAGTCATTTCAGCTTCAATGAGGTTTTTATCTTTTGCGCTCGCTCGAAAGAAAGTAAAACCTTGTATGAAATGCCCGACTTTTGTACATTTGTACTTTTCTCGTACACTTTTGCCCCGAATACGTAACCGTTCAATCGATACTTTTTGTACTCTTGTACCACGAACAAGGGTCCAGTGGCTAGATGAGCAAGCCTTGATGTCGCATCACCCGTCTTTAAGAGCTGATAATATAGATAAATTAATTAGATTAGTTGTAAAGTTTGAGTGTAGAGTCTCATCTACACAAATAGGACACCCCAAATAACCATGTACTACACAACCGGATAATGTCCTATAAGCTGGAAAATCATGAATTGCCCACATCAACATAGCTTTCATCGTAAACTTTTCCTTTCTAAAAGAGTCAAATGATTGCACACCCTCTTCCCACAACTCATTTAATTCTTCTACCAAAGGAGCCAGGTAGACGTTGATGTCATCACTTGGTTCTTTTGGCCTAGGTATCAACAAAGACATCATCGAAAATTCAGGTCTCATATATTGTGAAGGAGGGGGGTTGAGTGGGGCTAGGATCACTGGCCATACACTCTGATTGGTGCTTAGATTTCCAAATGGATTGAAACCATCTGTTGATATAGCCAAACGAATGTTGCACCAATCTCGAGTAAAATCGAGATACTCATAATTCATCCTCCTCCAAGCAGTAGAATCAATAGGATGATGCATGAGATTACCCCCTACTTCTGCCCTAGCATGCCAAGTCATTGCCTCTGCTATCCATGGTACTGTGAAAAATCGCTTTAATCTAGGTCCAATGGGAAAATATTTCAACACTTTTTGAGGCACTTTTGAGCTTGTGACTTATTTACTAGTAGATTGGACATATCTAGGTTCATCACAAACCGGACAACGATCGAGACTTTCATACTCCTTTCGGTATAGTATGCAGTCATACACACAAGCATGAATCGATATATACTTCATTACCAAACCTTTCAAACTGTTCGTCATAACATGATAGCTATTTGGAAGCGTATTCTCCGTGGGTAGTAACCCCTTCACCCATTTCAGAATTCCTATCACGCTATTACCAGACAAACCGTACTGTGTCTTCAAACTGTGCAAACCAACCATAGCATGTAAAGTTGTTTGATCTTTCTCACAACCAGAGTATAATGGTTAGGTCGCCTTAAATTTTAAACTTTGGTAGTCATCGTCAAGGTTTATCGTGATATCTTCACAAGCACTTGAACCTTGTACATCATCAGTAACCTCATTATCCTCTGCTTCATAAACTCCGTACGCATCACCAACTAAATCATCTAACATATTATGATCTACGTCGTCCCCTTATACATCTATCCTACTTGTTGAAGGTTGTTGTGAAGGTTTTTCGAGGATAAAAAGAACTTTTAATTCATCGTGAAAACTTCAAAATCGATAACTATCTTGCATATCCGATCTTAAAAAATGTAGTTCAACTATTTCTCACTCAAACAACTTACCATTCTTACACCTAGCACACGGACACGGAAACTCTTCATCATTATGACATCTCTTTGCGTATTTCACAAATTCATTAGCACCTCTACGAAACATATCCCCCATTCTATTTGTCTCACCAATCCACTCTTTGTATTTCGGATATCCCATCACAACTACCACAACTAATCACCTATTAAAGGTAAGAAGCGTATATTCATGGATTAGTATAAACAAAATTTAGATTTATAGTATGTTTCATTTAATTATGTCTTATTTATATTTGATTTTTAAATTTCAAATTCAAATTCAATTTATAATAGAAATTTCTATTTCCTCCATCTCCTCTAAAGGGTGAGTGGTCCTATCCCATTCAAGACTGCATTTTTCTGTAATATACTTAATAGCTCATGCACATTATTACGATTTGAGAAAAATTCGATACCATATCCCCGTAGTTCTCCAAGTACACGACGTAGATTGGCAAGTGTGAGTGTTATTTCATTTGATCAATTGAAATAACAATCACAGTTGTCAATCTAGTATGTACCCAGAGAACATTAGGATACGACTGCAGAACTTCCTCCAAAAGTAACAACTTTAAGTCACTAAGAATATTCTTTTGGAGAGATCTCATTACAGGGGTAATGACTCTCGAACGGCCCTAAGGTCTATTGAATGCGTACGCATAAGAACTAGAAGGCTAGTATCTATGCGCACTATATGTAATTTCAAGTATGTTTCATTTAATTATCATACTATATATATATTTTTCGTTATACAAAGTAATTTTCAAAAAAAGTTGAAAAATTCCACCCCCATATGGACAATAATCCAGTGGTCATGCCACTTTTAAAATTAACCAACCCAACGTTGATCCACTATAATCCAACCGCAATGGCAACAACAAATGTGTATCCCGTACTCCTTCCAAATTCATCTACTCAATTAATTCTTTTCATCAATTAGACTAACAATTAAAGTATGCAATTATTAATTTACTAATTTACAATGAGGACAATCCTACTTGCATATGAAAGGGGCACTAATTATTAATTTACAAAAAGAATTAACAACCAATCAACATTAAATCAATCAATTCTTTTATAAGGGGCACTACAATATGAGGGAAAATATCTAATAAACCAATAAAAAATTAATTAAAAAAAATACACACGCACATATACACCCCCTGCCCTCCCCCCCCCCCCCCCCCCCCCCCCCCCCCGCTGCCACTGCCCACTCCCCCCCCCCCCCGGGGCTGCCCCTGCCAACCACATGCGCACACACACATCACTACTAGAAAAATACCTTTTTACGACAGTTTTAGAATTCAATTTTATGATCATTTTAATTCAAACGTCATAAAAAATATTATTTTTTCACAATTAAGACCCTTTTTGCATTTAAACAAATTATTATGACCCGTGTATATTTATTAGGTCATATTAATATGATATTATATGACCGTGGTATTTTAACTGTCATATAATATATTTATGTTTATGACAGTTTTGTATACATGGTAACATGAAATACAATTTATAAAATTAATATTTTTTCTAATAAACTTATTTAGTTATTTATGACCCTTTTTTAAGAAAAAATATAATAGCAGGAAACAATTTGGTGAGAAAGAATCGTAGCAATCTCAAAATCTAGAGGATACCCACTTCTCCCCAACTCTATCTTCTACAATTATCATGGAATCTCATCCCCCACGACCCTCGTCTCATCCACAACCCCGCACGCCTCTCTTTTTCAACCCACATCGCACCCGTCTTCTTCAACCCGCATCCCACTCCTCTCTGTCTTCAGTCGCTAGAACCACCACCACTCTAATCTCCTCCCCACTTGTCTTCAACTTAGAGAATTTATTTTACCCATTTCTTATCTGTGAGAATTAATTGAATATATAGGTAGGTTGGTGTTGTTATTTTTAGTGTTGTTACAATTAGATACACATGTACATGTTTTTCTTGAAATTTAATAATTTGGTTGCATTATATTCCCTAACACAATTTATCATAATATGTGGTTGAATTGTTAGTGTTTCTGCTCACGGGACTGCTATTGTTGCCGCAACTTGATTGAGGACTCATAGTGGTCGGATTTGTTGTTTCCTAAGTTTATTGAGGTAATTTTAAAATTTCATATGTATCTCATATTTATTTGTAGGTAATAATATACACTTATATTTCCTACTCACCAATAGTCCCGCGTGGTGATTGGACGACTCATAGTTTTATTGTACAATGCGACACAGTTAAGTTTATAATATACTAGTGTTCGGTGTTTTACAAAAAATACTATACTTCTACCGGATGACATTATATAAGTTAAATAATGGATTTGTTGCAACATAGATGGGGGCGAAAAAAATGGGGGAGTGATAATGTTTCTTGTTTAGTTGCATGGTTCGAATATCACCATTCAAACATTGTTGGGTTATGAACTGGTGTTTGTGTAAACACGTAGTTATGCCCAAATTAATTACGATCCTAAACTCGTTTGAATGCAACCAAAATTTTTGTGTTAGGAATTACAATGTTAAGCCCAAAATAATTACATTCTTTCTGCAATTCGTTGTTGAGCTGGTTTAATCAGATGATGATTTAGGGTTTTTTGGTTGCGGTAGTCTAGGGTTTTGGCTTATTTTTAAATAATATGGGCCAAGTGAGTGTAATATGTGTACAAATGTTTAATTTGGATTTTTCTATTATGCATAATTATTTTAGAAATATGTGCGTTAAGTTTATATTAGGTGTGACAATTCATGTTTTTTGGTTAGGTTTCGAACGACACGGCATGACAAGGGTTATTTTGACACAAACACGACACGACAAGGATTACATTTTTGCATACATAGAACCTATTATTCACGAGACTTGGTATTTAACATTTCATTGTTCTTTTGTTTTCATTTTTTTTAACGTGGACATGTCACAAAGAAGATTGATGCTTATCCAATAATCTAGAACATAAGAAGGAAGAGACCCAAAATGTTGAAAGTGATAAGACGTTGAAAATAACTACTGATGAAGAACTTGAAATATTAGCCTCCCCATATGATACTTATTAGAAGACACATCATGAATGGAATGCAGGTCATTTCCTCTTCAATTCGGGTCTTTAAGCAATGGTTTCATGAATGGAATGCAGGTAATTTTATATGCTTTGACACAATTGGTGCTTAATTATATCAATTTTATATGATGAGTTGAATGTGGATCATTTTAAATGATATTGTTTTAAACGCAATCAGTGCTTGATGATGGAGAGATCATTTTAAATGTATATTCGACTTATGATGGCAAGCTAAATTTGTTGTATCATTAATCTAAATAATCAGCATGCTTTCTTCGAATGGAACTCGTTCAATCAGTTGTTATATTTCCTGTAATTTGGTTAGTTTACTCACCCTCTAAATAATTGCATAATTGGCTTTACTTTTAATTGCATAATCGATGAGATTGCGTGATTCTTTTACTCAATTTCAAGGTCATTTACTTCACCTGGACCTTATTCCACCTATTAATAAGGTGTTTGCTTTGGTGTCTTAAAAACGAAAGCAATGAGAAATCAGTGTTATCATGAATTCTGCTTTCCTTCAAAATTATATGACGTTTGGTGTTAGGAATGAGGTTGCTAGATCACATTCTAATCAATCAGGAAATAAGTCTCCGAAGAGAGAGACATGTTTATAATCATTGTGGTTATATTGGTTATAGAGTTGATAATGTTATAAACATGATGGACATCCACCCGATTATAAACCAAAACAAAATAATTCTTGTTTTAACCAGATTGTCCAATCTTCTCAGGTACACTCATCTTTGGTTTTTGAAATGATTTTTCTTGGTGTGGTGAATTGAGTTTTGCTTTTTGGGGATTCAAGTTGGTGAAATAGTTTGGACATATAATTGAGTGTTTGGATCATGATCTTACTTTGAAAACAACTTAAATTGTGAATAATCACTAATCCGAATTAGACTGTAGAAAGGGTTCTTTAACTAATTTTTCTTGCTTGCTCGCTCTTGCTTTTGAAATGATTTTTAAAATTGAGTGTTTGGATCCGGATTAGACTATAATTCAGTGTTTGGATCATGATCTTACTTTGAAAATAACTTAAAGGGGATGTTGAGGTTCAATTAGTGACACCTTTGGATCGAAAGTCAGTTTTCGTATAAAATTTGAGGACCCCAAAACCAAATATTCTTTAAAAAATAAGGAGACTCCCAGTTCATATCTTTCATATTGTATTTTGCTTTTTTATGGTCCTGCTACTACTCTATGGAGTGTAACACGAAAATGAAAAGGAACGGAATAAAATTGCTCAGTATGATTTTATTTAAGTCCAAAAACATTATTTCCCCAGATTGATTTTTAGGATCCCCCTAATTATTCTACAAATTTTGCTTGAACCCAAATTACTACTTTATGTTTTGGTGCATTTTATTTGGAGACTGATTGTTTTGAAGGGAAAAGGTGAAAATATCATCAATTTTCACTATTATTCCAACAGATATATGTGTATTCCAACAGTTATTCCAACAGCCATGTCATCAATTTTCACATTTATTCCAACAGTTATATCATCAATTTTCACTGTTATTCCTTTATTTGGAGCCTCGTTGTTTCATTTTCTTTCATTCAGGTGATAGAACAAGAAGCAACTGAAATAAAGGAAAAGTTTTCCACTCATCGGCGTCTGTTGGGAAATTGAAAGTAAATGACATGGTGTCTGATTTCCTTATTTATCATGATCATGACCGTGTCCTGTATTTCAGGTACTTATCCGGTTGGAGTGAAACAAAAATAACTTGATTTTGATGTGAACAACTGATTTAGCTTTTTTATGGAGAAAATATGTAATTTTGATTTAGAATTGGGTGAATTTATTCTGTAGAAAAGGGTCTTTCAGTGATGTAGAGTAAGGAAGGCTAGTTGTTTACCTGGATCACGAGGATTCATGGTGCTTGCTGAAGATGTAGAGGGCAGTAAGTTTCTTACTATATATTTCATTCATCAGTGTTGTTATTCTTTGAGTTTGCATGCGTTTGAAAAGTTAGAAAAAGATTTAGCACAACTCATTTGTACGAGAATTTGGAAAAAAAAGTGGAAAATGAAATGAGCGGCTTAGAGATGTTACTTACTTTTTCAGATTCCATGGATCCGAATACATGTTTCATTTTTTTCCGAAGATGTAATAGTTTGTTTTTCAAAGTTTTTCAAACCTTGCAATCAAACACAACCTTAAAAAAATATTTTTCACGTTTACTTCTGTAGATATTTGTGATTATTGTTTTTTAGCCATTTTTGTTGAAAATGAAATGAGCTGCTCATTTGCGTGGTACAGCCGAAGCTCCACTGGTCACTACGAGGGTTTCACCAGCTATGCCGATGATGCCAACATGGCAGCCTCTAATTTTACTTCCTATTCCGCTGGAGCCGCTGGTGGATCTGGGGAATTTAAAAACTACATACCTCGTGTTAACGTCCTGGATCTCAGGTTCACCGCTTATGACTCTGACGGAAATAATCACCCACTGGCTTTTGCAACCTATGCTGGTGACACAAACTCGGGTAATGAAGCGTTCACCAGCTATGCCAAGAATGGAAATGGAGATCATACTGAGTTTACTAGCTATGGAGATACGTCTAAAATTATTGGCTCGTCTTTCACTGGTTACGCTGAGTTAGGAATGCTGCTAATGATTATTTTAAGGATTATTATTCTAATGCTAATAATCCTACTAATAATTTCAGGAGTTACAGTGTTGGTGGAAATGTTGGGGTTTATGAGTTCACTAGCTACCGAGATGGGGCTAATATGGGAACTAATTCATTTCAATATTATTCCATAAATTCTAATTCTGACAAGGCCAGTTTTATTAATTATGGAAAATCGTCTAATGAAAGGGTGGATCCGTTCAAAGAATACGGTAAAGGGTCCACGAATCAGTTAATTGGGTTTAAAGTTTATAGTTTGAACTCTAACTTAATGTGGTTACAATATTAGATCCTTGTTTGTGCTTAAAAAATGAACTTGTATTGGTTTTTAGTTTCATGTTTATGTTGCTAACTCACCAGGGAAGCGAACCATATATTTGAATAAGATACTACATTTTAATTTGTCAATAGCATTGCAATTTTGTCATTTGTTTAAGGTTAGGGAAATCCTTATTTGGCCCGAATTTAATTCCAGAAATTCTGTAGGTAAGGTATCCCCTTCTTTTATGGCATATTATTATCTATGTCTGTAGGATTTTGGATAGTATAATGATTATTTATAAGGTTGTTTTGTGCCTTTATATTAAGTAGGTGCTTTGGTTACTATCTGCAATTTATTTATATCACCATTTGATTCTTACTCTGTTATATTGTAGAGCACATGCTTTTTTTTTCTAATGAAAAATATCCCAATGAGGATAGTTACTTGAAGTACATTACGGAGGTACTTGCTTTTATTACTTAGTATTGATGATTAATTTTAATCTTGGTATGCATTGTTAGTGTGATATGTTCACTAACATAAGTAATTGAGTGTCATTTACCTTTTAAACACTATAAATCAGGCTATTAGTAATTTTTTTCCTAAACAACATAATCTCACAATAGGAGGTGTTGGATCGGGCTTGTCCTAAATTGGAGCATGTATAGCTTTAATCGAAGCAAAGGGAACTTTAGCTGCAGTTTTCTTGTCCTCAGTGATTGTATCTTCTTTTCTTGATGTTGAAAAAATATAAGTTGCAAAACATAAAATGAAGATTAGTTAATTGACCTGTTAAGGTAAGGTTGTAAACCTAGTATAGAGACTAGCTTAGGTGGCACACAGTTTTCAATGAAAAGATAACAAGAACTGCTTGAATGTTTGATTGGCATTGCCTCTTGTTTCCATGAAAAGTACTTCTTTATACTATTTTTTCTTTTTCTTTTTGTGATGATTAATTACAAATGATATAGGAGCATAGTTATTAGGGAGTTATTTGTATTTTTTTTTAGAAATGATATTTTGTAATGATTGGTGCCTCAAGATATAGAGTCAAATTCCATATTCAGTTAAATCGCAGAATTCATGGTCTTTGTTGATCCAAATTCCTAATTCATTGATGATTGGCAAAGAGTCGAATTAGCAAAGATTAATCAAATTCAACAATCCTTCACTGTGCAACTTCGTGTTTTTTGAAACCACCCTGGAAAAAGAAAAGTTATATTCACCATGAATCATGTCAAGCCTCGTTTACCATTCTAGGGATCAAGTATGTGGTCTATTCTGACATGGTGAAAGAGAGTAGGTTTGAACCTAGGACTGGTGTTGGGATAATAGCATCAACGCAAAATCCATATGGAGGTGCCTGGAAATGTTGCAGGAATTGAAATTTTTTCTACAAAATGAACTCTATCATTATTCCTAGTTACTGGCTTTGGAATCCATTGATGTAAATTGACCATGATAAATCTTTGAAAAGGGTCATACTCTTTTCCCTTGTAGAAAATGTAGCCATGTACTCTGGAACTGATCATCTTAGTTATGACGTGGCAGTGACAATAAAACGTGTTCAAATGCATCCTTCGTGTTCTTTGTTGATCTTTAATCAAAGACCAAGTTAGGCAGTCTTTGGTGAGATCCTCTCGATATTTAACCAATATTTGGTATGTGTAACTACAATTGATGTAGACTCTTTGTATACCCTTTGTCCTCCTCCTCCTCCTCTGTTTTATATATGTGGGATGGAGAGTAAGAAGTTGCATAGTAAGGTTTTAATCGATTTTGGTAGTACGATACTGAATTTTTTTTGTAGAAAGTCCAACAGATGTTTGCTTCATATGGTGTCACAAATTAGAACTTCCTGTATGGATGAAGGGATCGACGTCGAAGTCAATGTTAATTAGAATGAAATTCGGCTATTTTCCTCTTCTCAAGACATTGGGAAGGTCAATATCCTTGTAAATGAAGCCTTAGAGAATGAGAGAAATTAATTTTGAAATGAATGCTTGGAGAAATGCTTGTATCATAGAGGACATGGTTTACCTCCTTCTGTAGCTCTGTCTAGAGCTGGTGCTAAGATAAAGAATTTGGATCTTGAAAAGAGATGTTTGACCATTGATGTGTGTATCTTAGATTGGATAAGGATCTTTTTATGTATTTGGACAAATACACCATGGGAAGTATTTGCACAGACCACAAGTTCACTGGTATTAGACATGATGGAGCTAAGAAGGATAAATGGGGCCGAATAACATTTCTTACATCCGACGCTGCTAAGAAAGCTACCGAATAAACTCAACTTGAACTCAGTGGAGCCTCACTGAAGGTAGTTCCTTAATGAAGCACCTATGGGGTGATCACAAAATGCTCTCTTTTCTTATTGTCAAAGCAACATTTAATTAGCCTCGTCGGTAAAGAAAGGGTTTGTGATTGTGAAGTGTGATAGGCTAGATGTTAATGCACTTGTTGATGATTTCTCAATCATGGTAATTGGAGGAAGGTATGTTCAGTGTGAACCTAGCAAGAATTATGAGGACAGTGTTGTACTAAGTGGGCTCAATAAAGAACTTTCGGAGGCTGAAATTTTTGAGTAATTAAGGATTGTGACAAACAGGAAAATCCAGGATTTTTTCCTAGTGAGAGGAGAGGCTGTAGAAAATCCTCCCCGTGGTGCTTCAGAAAAGACGATTCTCAGAGAAATATCAGCCTTCATGCCGAAAGGGAATCCCCTTGGTAATTATATCCGTATTCAGGTCTTCTCGCAAAAAATGAAGGTTAGTTATATAAGGGCATCCTTCATTTTGATATTCAAACACTTGATTCTGAGCTTTTAAATTCCTTTTCTTTTTTAATTTTGGCTTCCAAATATGTGTGAATAGGCCAGCAAAACTTATTGGTATATGATGTATCATGTACTCCCTCTATCCCAAATTAAGAGTCTATATCTTCTTTTTGAATAGATTAAGGATACACTCAATCAACGACTATGATTAACACTTGTTTATTATCATTAATTTTGGTTTATTGAATGTCCAAAAAGGAAAGTGGACTATTAATTTGGGATGGACCAAAACAGAATAATGGACTATTAATTTGGGGCAGAGGGAGTATGCCATAATCAAAGAATTTTGTTTTAGCTTGCATTACCTCTGATATGTCAAGTTTCGTATAGTTATGCATTACAAACTTGTGAAAATGTTTGTTTCTTTGCTGGTATCAGATGTAACACCTTCATTAAGTCAAATTTCTCTAAATTATATTTTTTTCTTTAACACATTTGGCAGTGCCTTTCTGACAAAACCTTCATGGATATGTGTTATACGCCCTCTCCTTGTGAATAATAGCAATTGATAGATGGCATGTTTTTGTTTATGAAAGTTCTCTTTGCACTATTTTTTTTAATTTAAATTTTAAATGACAACTATTTTTTAATGGAACATTGAAACATGTTTAGCAGTATCATCCTCAAGACGTCTCTCTTTCATTCTGTTAATTTGTATTCGGCATTTTTTTTAAGTTTGTTCATTACATGCATCTGCCATTCAGAAAGGAACATATGTTTACTCAATGGAATTTATTATGGATAATTATTTTCAAGATTTACATATTCTTCCATTTTACTGTTCAAAGTCTGATAATTTCCCTTTCTTTGTGGTTGCAGTTCTTTGTTGGTGGCAACTGAAACTGTGTAAGTACCCTCTTTTTCCTTACATTTTTATTTTTTCAGAAAAAAAATGATATTTTTATATTATTTCTGGTTTATTCTAGTTAATAACTATAAGAGATAAAAAGACTACTTGGTAGGCATCTTGGTACTATTATAGATTTTTCAGCAGTTAGTTTATGTTTGATGCAAACCAATGAGCATTGATTTTTCTATTATATCAAGATTAAAAGCAAAGTTCAAAGCGTTTTTTCCTGTAATTAGGGATACAGAAGAACTAAGCTATTCATGAACAAAGGTTGTCTTGATTGTTAAGCAAACAAGTTGAGTTCAAGTTCAAGATTGAGCTCATTTAAAAATTTGAGCCCGATTAGCCTTAGCTCGTTTAGTCTCCTAAGGAGTAAACGAGATCGATTTCAGTTGCTCAAGCTTATCTTAATCTCATATGATTTAAATCTCGAGATTGACTCGTTCGCAACCGTTCATTTAAAGATCGATCTCGAATAGTCAAGGCTCGATTCTGTTTGATTGCAGCCCCACCTTTACTGTTTAGGCATTATAACTTCATCAAAGTTAAGCGCAATGGATTTTACTCGCAACAACATAATTTTAATGAGAAAGGTTAACCTCATTCATTCATTCTCAAAAGTAAAGTAATTGCAATGTTTGTCCTTATTTATAGTCTCGGTTATATGGCTAAAGAAATTTGGGAGTACTTGTCACGGGGTTATATATGCAATCCAATTTTGCTAAATGATATCGGTTAGAGAATGATATTCGGGGTACATTCCAGGGCACCAGGAGTATAATTATATAGGAGTTTTACTCCATTATGACTGGGTTTTGGGACCACGTATCTCTCACTGCGCCTGCTGGACTTGGTACCATTGAGTTGTATCGTACTTATCGAGAGGAGAAACAATTGGTTCTATTTTTTATGGCTCTTCAAGATAATTTTGAGAGACTTCGAGGTTCTATTTTGCATCGCATCCCACTTCCTTCTATAGATTAAGTGGTTAATGGACTTTTGGCCGAAGAAGTGCATCTTAAAGCTCTTCCTGAAAAGGGTATTCTTCCTTTACCTACTCAGACTGTTTGCAGTTCCTCCTAGATCAGTGAATAACTCAAAAAATAGGCAGAATTTCAGAGTTGGAGATGATGAGTGTAGCTTTTGTCGTGAAAAGGGTCATTTGAAGGCTCAATGTCCTAAATAGATTAATAAGTCAGCTCGGGGATCATTACATCAGTCTTTTAGAGGTCGAGATCGCCCCACTGCAGCAGCGATATCAGAAGTGTCTCTTAGCCTTACGTGAGCAGTTGGATAAGCTTATTTCCACTCCTCAACTTAATTCTCATTCAGTCTCTCCCTTTGCATGTTCCTATTCCACAGGTCCATCAGGTGTTCTTGTACCACTTGTGTCTTTGACTCAGGTGCGACTCATCACATGACTAGTGATTTATTTTTATTCACATGTACTTCTCCACCCCCTCTATACCTATTACTGTAGACAATGGAACTTTTATGTCATTGGCTGGCATTGGGTCTATTTTATTTCCTAATCTGCTCATTTCTGACGTCTCATTTACAATTTTTGGTCTCGACTGGTAGCTTGGGTAATTTGAATTATTTTGATATCTCTGAATATTGTGGATGCAAATTGGCGAAGTTCACCTCTTTACCCTTTAGTAACAGTTCTACTATTTCTGCAGCGCCTTCTGATCGTGTTCATTCTGATGTTTGAGGACCTGCTCCGATTTAGAAAAAGAAGGGTCTATATATTATGTTTCTTTTATTGATAATTGTACTCAATATTGTTTGATATATCTAAAGAAGCACATGTCTAAATTCTTTTCAATATTCACTACTTTTCACTCAGTATTCTGCTATTATTAAATGCTTTCGATGTGATTTAGGTGGAGACTACTCTTATACTCCTTTATTAAATTTGTTTAATTATGATGACACACTTCAACGATCCTCTTATATAGATACTCCAGAGAAAAACGGTGTAGCTGAGCGTAAATATAGGCATATCATGGAGACTGCCCGGTCTCTTTTATTGTCTTCCAGTGTTAACAGTACCTTTTGGGAGGACGGTTTATTTGATTAATCGTATTCCCTCTCATCTTACTTCTTGAATTTCTCCTTTTGAGCGTTTATATGGTAAGCCTCCTCACTACTTCTTGCACATTGCGCGTGTTTGGGTGTACCTGTTTTGTTCCTCTCCCAAAAAATGCTCTCACCAAACTCTCTGCACGTTTAGTTGTGTGTGTATATCTTAGTTACAATGACGGGTAAAAAGGGTACAAATGTTATGATCCCGGGGTTGCTCAACAAACTTATTTGAAGAAAAAATTACATATTTTTATCAGGAATGCAATGAAAGATGCTAAAGAGAACCAAACATATTTTATACCAATTAGCATAGGGTAAGTATATTTATTGTCTTAAGTTGTTATAATTATATCCAAACATGTTTGTATCATTGATGTTAACAACTCATTACATTGTAGGTTTCATTAGTCTTTAGTCGTTATCGATTTGTCGTCGAGGAATATATTATATTTGGATTCTTTACATAGTGCGCCGGATCGAGACTCAAAACTCTTTACAAGCACGTGAGTAATGACTTATATATATATATATATATATATATATATATATATAGAGAGAGAGAGAGAGAGAGAGAGAGAGAGAGTGGAAGGCTCACCAATATCATGATGTATACATGACTCCATACATCACACCTAGTTCTATGCCCTAAGAAACTTTTTTTTTCTCTTGAAATTAACCTTCCAATCAATCCATATTCAAAAAATTATGTCAAAATACATTTTGTAGCTATTTTTAAAAAAATCACAAAAAACTGCTGGCCCTAGTTTTGTTGTGAATTTTTAAAAAATAGCTACAAAATGTATTTTAACCTAATTTTTTGAACATGTGTTTATTGGAAGGTTAATTTCAAGAGAAAAAAATTTGAAAAAAAAAATTAGGGACTAAAACTAAGTGTGATGTATGAATGATGTATAAATCATGATGTAGGTGAGCATTCTCCTATATATATTTGGATTCTTTACATAGGGCGCCAGATTGAAACTTGAAACTCTTTACAAGCACATGAGTAATGACATATATATATAGGGAGAGGTTCACAAGTGAACCTAAAAGATGAACTTTTTAATGAACCTTAACAATTAATTAATTTTAATTCCTATGTTGTAATTGGTCCGCGCCAGCGGCAACGGACACGTGTGTCGCCCGACCCCCGACCCACCCCGACCCCCATGGTAGACCTCCTGCCATAAGGGCTTCTATAAGGGTTGCCATGGTGATGGTGGTGAGTGGGGGGCGGGGGTGGGGGTGAGGGGGCTGGGATCGATCGACACGCGTGTTCGTTGCAGTTGGCGCGGACCAATTCAAACATAGAAATTAAAATTAATGAGTTTTTAGGTGTTATTTTGTTAAGGTTCATTAAAAATTTCATCTTTTAGGTTCACTTGTGAGACTCTCCCTATATATATATACAGTACTGCTCTTGTGCATACTAGTTCGCATTTTAAGAGTGCGGACCAAACATGTGACACCTGGCGGTGAGCCCAGAAAAGATAGAGAGTGTGACTATAATTTAGCCTATAATTTCTAGGCTCACCGCCAGATGACACATGTCCTGTCCGCAGTCTTAAAATGCGGGCTGGTATGGACAAGAGCATTATTATTATTATTATTATTATTATTATTATTATTATTATTATTATTATTATTATTATTATTATTATTATTATTATTATTATTATTATTATATATATATAGGTTCACAAGTGAACCAAAAAGATGAACTTTTTAATGAACATTAACAAAAAATACTTAATAATCAATTAATTTTAATTTCTATGTTATAATTGGTCCGCGTCAGTGGCAACGGACACGTGGGTCGATCGATCCCCAACCACCCGCCCCGCCCCCCACCCCCACCCCCATGAAAGCCCTGATGTCATAAGGGCTGCCATGGTGGTGGTGGTGGTGGTTGGTGGTTGGTGGTTGGGGTTGGGGGGTGGGGAGGGGGTCGGGGGCCGGTAAGGGGGTTGGGGATCGATTGACATGCGTGTTCGTTACCACTTGCGCGGACCAATTACAACATAGAAATTAAAATTAATGAGTTGTTAGGTGTTATTTTGTTAAGGTTCATTAAAAAGTTCATCTTTTATGTTCACTTGTGAACCTCTCCCTATATATATATATATATATATATATACCTTTAGTCATATTGTCTTTGTACACATTTTTTCCATTTTAATCTTTGTCTTGAAGTGAATTTAAAGCGTTGGTGGTATCGAAAGGAGGAAGAATTTCAGGTTTAAACTCGGAGAATGTTAAGGTATGATAATGTTAATCAATATACATTATTGACTTATATCTTAAATCTTAATATAACTACTATCTTCAACATATCATTCTATAGGGACCTCTACAATCGAGGAATGTTGAATGAGGGTTTCACATATTGAAGTTCATGAGAGATCTAATGGAGAATTCGTCGCAATCTAATAAATAAAAGGTAATAAATATTTATTTTATAATATTTTGTTTCCCTGTTGATTACTTTTATAAGGAAAAATTGAATACAACTTGTGTTATTTGATTTGTTAAATGAAGGAGTTGGCGGAAAAATCAACCTATGAAAATGATGATATGGAAGAAGTTCAGCATGAGTTCATCGATTTCATTCAGGATTATTTTTAGTGAGCTACAGTTGTGGACAATTTTGGCATATCTTTTCAGGTACCTTTTTTCTTCAATCGAAGTAATTACTTTGTGTCGATGTTAATAATGTTTAATATAGAGAATCAAAATTCATATACGAAGATATAAAAAAATATCGTAATTAATATTATCAAAACCCTATAAAAATATGATGTCAAGAATAATGTTATTAGTGAATGGACGGGGTGAGATTTATATTATCGTTTTTGTTGATGATTATATTGAATGCTCGGGGTGGGCTTTATATTAATGACGGTGAATACCCGGGTTGGGCTTTATATTATTGTTGTTGGTTAAACATGTCATGTTTAATTTTGGATTGTTAAAAAAATAAAGGAAATTCTGCCAAAATTTTCACTAAACCTTCCACATTTATCCCTGTGTTAAAAAAGAATAAATTAAAAATTAACTTTGAGATTCTGCAAATGTTTTGTGATCCCTGTGGTGGACTCTATATTGTTGTTGATTGTGAATCCTCAAGGTGGTCTTTATATTGTTATTATTGATAGTGAATGTGCATGGTGGTATTTATATTGTTATTGTTGATAGTGCATGCCCGCGATGGGATTTATACTGTTGTTGTTGATGATGCTGAATGCCTAAGGTGGGCTTTATATTGTTGTGGTTGGTTAAACATGCGATGTTTAATTTTGGATTTTAAAAAAAAACGAAGGAAAATCTGTCGAAATTCCATAAAACCTTCCCAATTTATCTCTTACATGTGTTAATAAAGAATAAAGTTAAAATTAAATTTGAGGTTATGCTAATGTGTTTAATTGTGATGTTCGTATGGGCCTTTATATTGTTGTTGATTGTGAAGGCCCTGGGTGTAATTTATTTTATTATTATTGATATTGAATGATGTCCAGGGTGGGATTTATATTGTTGTTGTTGCTGCTAAATGCACGGGGTGGGCTTTATATTATTATTGAAGGTGAATGTCCATATTGGGCTTTATATGGTTGTTGGTTGAAAATGTCATTATTTTGGATTATTAAAAAACATAGGAAATTTTGCTGAAATTTTCATGATACTTTTCCTATTTATCTCTCCCATGCCTTGATAAAGAATGAAGTAAAAATTAACTTTAAAATTATGCAAATGTTTATTTTTTTATGCTTGATATTATATTAGAATATCATTAGTGTTTGAGCTATATTCTTTATATGGTTAATCTGTTTTAGTTGTTAACTGCTATTTGTTTACTTCTTTTGTTCAGATATCGATCTCGTTGTTGCCTATTGCGTATCCGATGTAGCTGTTGCTAACTTGGATTTCCATGCTACAAGGATGGAGATAATGTTGCAGTTTAATCTTCTAGTTTTTATGCCTATAGTATAGGTCCTTTTAGTTATCCTTTTGTTTGTGAATTGTCTAGAAGTCAATTGGAAAACTATTGGTGTATATTTATTTATTTTAATTTCATATATTAATGACAGTTTTTATACTTATTGTTCACGTTATATTGATACTTGGAATTTTCTATTTTGAGTATGGAAATTTGTGCTTTGAATTTGCAAATCGTAGTTTTATGCATTACATGTTTGGGATATTTCAATAATACAATGCAAGAAAAGAAAGAAAAAAAAACTTTTATGACGGTTTATAGTTCACATAATAAAACGGGTATGTTTTATGACTGTTTTATGTACACTGTCATTATAATTAACAAAGTAATCGTCGTAATAGGTACCTCTTATGATGGTTTGTACGGAAAACTGTCGTAAGAGGATGGCTTGTTATTACGATTTTATCAACACCAATTTTATTAAGACACACAACATTATTGTTAATGAAGGTTTGTACGAAAAACTGTCGTAATAGGATGGTTTTTATGACCGTTTTGTCAACACCAATTTATTATGACACACAACATTACGACGGTTATTAAAGCTTTGAAAACCGTCATAAATAACCTCTTATGAACCTTTTTCCCCGTCATAAAAATGTCTATTTCTAGTAGTGCATATACACACACACGCATATAAACACACACACACACACGCGCGCGCGCATATATACACACACAAACATGCACATACACCCCCTCCCCTCCCCCAGCCCTGCTGCCCCCCCCCCCCCCCCCAACACGCATATATACAACACACACACACACACACACACACATTTAAACACACATATATACACATACGCACATATACATACACATATACATAAATGGAGGAGAAATAGAGAGAAAGCATACCAAAGTTGTAGAGAGAGAGTGAGTAGCCGCTAGAGAGAGAGAGAAATGGAGGGAACATAATCGGTGGAAAAAAAAGAGGGAGGGTTTTTTACTGAGAGAATTGTCACAGACATGTCACGGTCATTGACCGTGACAGCTTTATAGGATTGCCACGGCCTTGACACGATCATTGACCGTGACAAAAAATGCGTGTTTTTTTGTCACGGTCAATGACGGTGACAAGGCTAGCCGCTTAAAGGGTGCCAATTTAATCATTTTGGTGTAGTTTATTTGGATATATGCTGTTTGGACAGGTACACTTTTGTTATAACAGGTACAAATATACTGCTGGGCAATGGTAGTGGCCATACTGCCCACAGTTTTTTTTTTAATTCTGTTCAGAATTATCACGAACAAAGACCGTGATAATTTTTGGGGTTTTTTCACGGTATTATCACGGTCTTTAACTCTGGAAAAACTTTTCAAGATCAAAGACCGTGACAGGACCGTGACAAGTCTAATGAACTTATCATAGTCCTTGACCGTGACAAGTCTGTGACAAAAAAAAATTGTCACTCCCATACTTGTCATGGTCATTGACCTTGACAAGTTGAACTTTTCACGGTTAATGATCGTGACAACTCAACATTTTTCGTGCAATTCCAATAAGTTCATGGAGGGGGGGAATGTTCCTCAACCTCTAGTTTCCTTACTCATTAATTTGTGTCAAGATTGCAAAGGAAATTTGAATGTTCCAATTCAAAGGTAAGTCAAGACTTGTAAATCCTTGAAATAATTATAACGTGAGATTGGAGAGTTATGTCGCATTTGTTTTTTAGCCATTAGGTTACATTAAATTCTCATCTATCATTGTTGATACCAAATTTAATCTGCTGACTTGGACCAACCATATGAAGACACGTGGCTATCTACATGGCAACAACAAGCACTTCCGAGATGGTCATACGCTCCGAGGAACTCTTATGCTCCGAGGAACAAGACCTCTCCGAGGAACTCATTAGCACCGAGAAGCTCAGGCGGTCCGAGTTACTCAGGCGGTCCGAGCTGCATCTCGAACAAAGCATTAATAGCTGGATAACCAACAGTTCAACTGGTTCATTAAATACTTATCATTCAGACGCACACGCAAAGAGGGCATTAAATGTATTACCCTTTCATATGTATATCATTAAATGTATTACCCTTTCACATTACAGCCTCAGGGCTATAAATACATTGTATAATCCTCATTGTAAGGGACCGGATCCTAAATCCAAACTTTGGGATCTAAAACGGAATTTCTTGTACTCTAGAATTCCCAAACAATCAGCAATAAAATAACAGTGGACGTAGGCCATTCTTATAAGGCTGAACCACTTTAAAATCTTTTGTCTCATTTATTTATCTGTGATTGAATTATTAGAGTGATCTAATTTTTTACATCAACAGATTGGCGCCGTCTGTGGGAAACGACTGGTAAAATCATTTTCTCATAAAAAGCAATCCATTACCAATGGCTGATATACCTGAATCCAGTAATCGAAACACTGGAACCCCTCCAAATCCATCTGCTCCGCTAATTGTTCCAGATCTGACTGGAATGATGGCGAATCTGGCTCAGGGCCAGACCGTCATGCAAGAAACGATGCGACAAGTCATCCAAACCCTCCATGGCGATGCGCCACCCCGTTTCGGATCACGAAGCATTCAAAGAAATATCTGTGCGCCTTCTGTGCGTACTATGCTTACCACAGATACTGAAGATTTCTCTTATCAACCTGGATGAACTTCGTCGGTGCGAGCCACAGATACTGAACAACGTGTCACTCTCTCCCCAGAAAGGACCAGTGCATTTGAAAGATTAAGTAGGGTTTCTCTTTTTGATCGATTAGGCCCTAGGAGGAACAAAAGTCCTCTTAATGCAGTGTCGAGGAGTTTTCGATGACCATCAGATTTAAGGGAAGGATCTGCCCAGTTGTGACCAGTTGCCCGTCAAGATGGATCCGCTGACCGATCAGCTGCTCGTCAAGATAAATCCCAGGAAGCCACTTCAACGCGATCAGTTGCTCGAACCAATAGGCCCGAGGAAGGGAATGATGCATGGAAAGGATCTATTCAAAGGCTGGAGGATAGATTAGGGGAAATGGCTAAGGCTAAGAACCCTCTACAACGAACCTTTGTTCGAGGAACACCTTTTGTCTAGGACATTGTTGATTTTCCAACACCATCAAAGTTCAAAGCACCTGTTGTGACTCCCAAGTATGATGGGAAGACTGACCCTGTCCTTCATATAGAACAATATCAAGCTGCTGCCGACATCTAAGCTGTCCCAGACGAGATAAGATGCAGAGCATTCTCGGGAACTCTTACAGGATCTGCTCAGATATGGTATAATAATCTTCCTCGGGGTAAGATTTTAACTTTTCTTCAACTGGCCGAGTTATTCATTGGGAATTTCTGCTTCGAAGCAAAGCCAGTTAAGCGAGTAGCACATTTGTTAAGTATTAGACAAAAAGCTGGTGAGAGTATTAGAGACTATGTAACTCGTTTTAATAACGAGAAGCTCGAAGTCATTGATTATGAGGAGAGGATAGCGATTACTGCTTTGATGAGTGGACTACTGCCAAACAAGTTGTACTACACTTTGGCCAAAGACTCACCTCGAACCATGTCGGACCTGATGGGAAAAGCGTCCAGGATTATGAACGCCGAGGAGGCTATGTCTGCGAAGAAGAATATGGACTCCAAAGAAACTAAGGGGGAAGGTGATAAAGCTAAGAAGAAAGAGCATAAGAACAATGGTGGTGACAAACATTCCAAAAGTAGGTCGTCATGGGAGGTCTTGAAGAAATTTGACAATTACACGCCTTTGCAGGCAAATATCAACCACGTCCTGGAAGAAATTAAGAACAGCGAGGAGTTAAACTGGCCAAAGAAAATGAAGTCAGACCCTGACATGAGGAATAGGGAGAAATATTACGAGTTCCATAAGGATCATGGCCATGTGACCAAAAATTGCATAGCTCTTCAGAACGAGATTGAAACACTCATCCGACGAGGAAAGCTAGCAAAGTATGTTGATCGGGGAGGCGAAAGAAGAAACAACGATCGAACTAGAGAGAGGTCTAGATCTCCTCGTCGAGCAGAGGAGAAAAAGAAGAGAAACCATGAAGATGATCGAGATGATGATCCTGATCTCCCCAAGAAACCAAGGCAACCAGAACGAGAGGTATTTTCAATATGCTTTGGGTCATTTGATTGTAATGTCATTATAGGAGGAGATGCAGGAGGAGGAGACCTTACTGCAGAGAGAAAAGCTTACCTCGGAGAGGCTCAAGCTTGCTCGTACATTCAGCGAATAAATTTAGCTGAGGAAGATCGCCCGAGAAAGGTGAATAAGGAGAAACTGGTCATCGGTTTTTCGAAAAATGACCTTGCAGGTGTTTTATATCCTTGCGATGATCCACTGGTGATCAAGATGAGAATGAATGAGGTAATGATTTCAAGAGTGTTGGTCGACAATGGTAGCTCGGCAGACATCATGTTCTACTCGTGTTTCGATAGTTTAAATCTAAAGCTATCTCAACTGGAACCTTACCACAGACCCCTCATCAGTTTTGCTGGTAAAAAAATATTTCCACTTGGGACGATCAAGTTGGATATATTCATTAATACATGGCCTGCTTGTCGGATAGAAAGAATACGATTCTTCGTGATGGATAAGAATGTCCAGTCATCGTACAATATCATCATGGGAAGAGTAGGATTGAAGAAGTTCGAGGCTGTGCCATCTATAGTACATCAGTGCCTAAAATTTCTAATAAACTTTGGAGTAGGAGTTGTGAAAGGTGATCAGAAAATAGCTCGGGAATGCTATTATTCATCCGCCGAGCAAGAAGAGCTAGAAGAATCGAAGAAAAAGACTACTACCTATCAAGTGGATGAAGGTGCAGAAATTGAAACTTTGGATCCTCGAGATGAATCGCAACTCGTGAAAGGTCAAGTGGTAGAAGCTACTGAAAATATCATTCTGGACGACGAACACCCTGAGCGAACTACTCAAATAGGTTCATCGTTGGAAGCCTCATTAAAACAGGAATTGATAACTTTCCTTAGAAGCAGAAGACAAACTTTTGCATGGAGTCATGAAGATATGCCAGGGATAGACCCTAACTTCTTATGTCACGAGCTCAATGTGAATAAGGAGATTAAGCCTGTGAAGCAGAGAAGAAGAGTATTCAGTCCCAAGAAGAATCAAGCTATACAAGAGGAAGCCGAGAAGCTCCAGAAATCTTGTTTCATTGAAGATGTTAAATATCCAGATTAGTTAGACAATGTGGTGATGGTAAAGAAGAAAAACAACAAATGGAGGATGTGTGTGGATTTCACCGACCTCAACAAGGCATGCCCAAAGGATCACTTTCCATTGCCCCGAATTGATCAACTGGTGGATGCTACCTCGGGGCACGAGTTGCTGAGCTTCATGGATGCTTATTCTGGCTACAATCAAATTAAAATGAAACCTGAGGATAGGGAGAGTACTTCTTTCATTACCCCTAGGGGAACTTATTGTTATAATGTTATGCCTTTTGGTTTAAAAAATGCAGGTGCGACATATCAGAGGCTGATGAACAAGGTCTTTGCTGAACAAATCAGTGACAATATGGAAGTCTATGTTGATGACATGCTGACAAAAAGCAAGAAGGCTACAAATCATCTAGTTGACTTAAGTCAAACTTTTGATCAGCTAGATAAATATCAAATGAAGCTGAACCCGACGAAGTGCATCTTTGGAGTACGAGAAGGCATGTTTCTCGGGTACATTGTCAATCAACGAGGCATTGAAGCAAATCCTGAAAAGATCAAAGCTCTATTAGGGCTGCAATCTCCAACAACGAAGAAGGAAGTACAGAGTCTCACAGGACGAGTAGCAGCACTCAACAGATTTGTATCACGAGCAACTGATAGATGTCTCCCATTCTTCAAAACACTCAGAAAAACTTTTAAGTGGAATGATGAATGTGAGAAGGCTTTTCAAGACTTGAAGAAATACTTGGGAGCACCTCCACTGTTGTCCAGGCCGGTGATGGGAGAAAAATTGTATTTATACCTTGTTGTGTCCGAGAATGCAGTTAGCTCGGCGTTGATCAGAGTGGAGAATGGAGTACAAAAGCCAATTTATTACACAAGTAAGGCCTTCCGAGGAGCAGATATCAGATATCCAAGGCTGGAGAAATTGGCACTAGCGCTGATTGAGGCAAGTAGAAGAATGAGGCCATACTTCCAGGCTCATACTATAGTAGTATACACCGATGTGCCATTAAGACAAGCCCTTCATAAGCCAGAGAAATCAGGGAGATTGATGTACTGGGCAATAGAGCTCGGTGAATATGATATAGTTTATGAACCCAGATCATCACAAAAAGGGCAGGCTGTAGCAGATTTCATAGCGGAGTTCACCTACCCTGATACCCCCGAGGAGCAAAAGTTACTCGCTGATGAACCTGTGGATGTTACAGGATCAACAAAAATAAGCCCGGGCCAATTCCGATTGGTAAAAGGGCGTGTGGATGTTACAGGATATGATGTAGAGATAGTTGGGAGGACTCCGGACGAGGAACAAGACTTGTTCGCTGATCAACCTGTGGATGTTACAGGATCAACAAACACTGGCTCAGACCAACTCCGGTTGGTAAAAGTGCAAGTGGATGTTACAAGGTCATTAAATTCGAGCTCAGACCAACTCCGGTTGGTAAAAGGACAAGAAGAAATTATCGACGAGGAGCAAGAAAAGTCTGGGGAAGATGAAAAGAAGCAGCAAATATTTCACCGAGGAACTCTGACTGATTCGACATTTGAAGACGAGTTACCTATATGGAGGCTATATGTAGATGGCTCATCTTGCAATACAGGATATGGCGCGGGGATAGTTTTGAGCACTCCGGACGAGGTCGATATGGAATACGCCTTGCGTTTCCAATTCAAAGCTTCCAACAATGAGGCTGAATATGAGGCCATGATTGCAGGGTTAGATTTGGCAAAAGTTATGGAGGCACGACAAGTTATGATCTTCAGTGACTCTCAACTGATTGTAAACCAAATGATGGGAGTATATGCTGTTAAAGGAGAGTTAATGATCAAATATCATGCAAAGGAAAAGGAGCTAGTGTCAGAATTTGCCGCTATTCAGCTAGTCAAAATACCAAGAATGGAGAATGCGAGAGCAGACGCCTTAGCTCGACTAGCATCAGTTACTCGCACCGAGCTACGACGAACAATCCCAATTGAAGTGTTAGCTGGTCGGAGTATAGATGAAGATCTGAAGATGAACTTTATCACCCTTGATTTAGGACCATCTTGGATGGATCCCATCAGGGTATATATCGAGGAGGGAGAATTTCCAATTGACAAGCTTGCAGCCAAGAAATTAAAGTTCAAAGCAGCTCGGTATGTGCTAACTAATGGTGTTTTAAATAGACGAGGAATTATGGCAAGATTGCAGAGATGTGTACATCCCACTGAGGTGAAAGATTTGATTGAAGAGATCCATGAAGGGTCTTGTGGAGCACATGTAGCAGGTCAGACACTTTTGCAAAGGGTCATGACGCAGGGATATTACTGGCCGACGATGAGGGCAGATTGTATATCCTATGCCAAGAAATGTGATAAGTGACAGCGCTTTTCCTCCACCCGAAGAACTCCAAAAGCATTGTTGACACCCATAACTTCCCCTTGGCCATTTTCCATGTGGGGAATTGATTTGGTTGGACCATTGCCAACGACCCGAGGAAGATTCAAGTACCTTGTCGTCGTAGTGGATTATTTTACTAAGTGGGTAGAAGCTGAGCCACTCGTTGATATGACATACGAGAAGGTGTACCAATTTATTTGGAAAAACATCATTTGCCGATATGGTATCCCTCATGCCTTCATCACAAACCATGGGACACAATTTGATAACGAGGAGTTTGCCGCCTATTGTCATCAGTCAAATATTTTGAAGGTCCACTCAGTACCAGGCCATCCTCAAAGCAATGGTCAAACTGAAGTGACAAACAGGACGCTGCTGAACGGTTTGAAGAAAAGATTGGATGATGCGAAAGCAAACTGGATCAACGAGCTACAATCAGTACTTTGGGCTTACCGAACTACTCCCCGAGTAGCAACTGGAGAATCACCATACATGCTGGCGTTCGGAAGTGAAGCTGTCATACCTGCCGAGTTGGGCCTCCCAACACACAGGGTACTGAATTTCAATTCCCCAGTTAGCGACTTAATGAGAAGACTGGATTTAAACATGTTTCAGGAAGTTAGAGAAGAAGCATCCATTAGAAATGCTGCTTACCAGCAACGAACAGCTTTGTTCTACAACAAGAGGGTGAAGAAATGCAACCTGAAAGAAGGAGACTATGTGCCGAAGAAAGTAATTCAAAAGCATAATAAACTGGAGGCAAACTGGCATGGACCATACCGAGTTACAGAAGTTGTTCAACCAGGAACTTACCGAATAGCAACTCCAGAAGGCAAGGAGTTTAAGAATGCATGGAATGCAGAGCACATGCGAAAGTATTATCAGTGATGTATATGTAACGCAATTTCCATCAGTATGAATAAAATGAAAATATTCTGCAAGTCTCTTTGTTTATTGAAAATTTTTCGGGGAATACTAGTGCTATGCACTACTCGGCAAAGCAAAGGCAGACTACTCAACAAAATATAGAAAAGAAAATATTCCAAATTGTACCAACTTAGTTGGTCGACGAGGAGAAAATATTCCAAACTGTACCAACTGTACCAACTTAGTTGGTCGACGAGGATAAAATATTCCAAACTGTACCAACTTAGTTATTCGACGAGGAGAAAAAATTCCAAACTGTACCAACTTAGTTGGTCGACGAGGAGAAATATTCCTAAAAATGCCAACCTGTTTGGCTAGGAAATGAAATATTCCAAACTGTACCAACTTAGTTGGTCGACGAGGAGAAAATATTCCAAACTGTACCAACTTAGTTGGTCGACGAGGAGAAACATTCCAAACTGTACCAACCTAGTTGGTCAACGGGGAGAAATATTCCTAAAAATGCCAACCTGTTTGGCTAGGAAACGAAATATTCCAAACTGTACCAAGTATGGTTGGTCGGGGATAAAAACCCACCAACTGTAGTTGGTCAACGAGGAGAACTTATCGACCTTGGTTGGTCGGACACATTTATTGAAAAAGACAAAAAATTACCAAGTATGTTTAGTTGGGGATAAACTCTCACTAACTATAATTGGTCGACGAGCACAATTTAACAACCTTGATTGGTTAGAAAATTTTTAAACATTTTTATACTCATTACTTTATTATTAAGTGATCGAGCAACATTACTAATACTTGTAACTTTTTATTACTAAGTTGGTCGATGAAAAACACAATATTATTATCTTTCTAACAGACATGCATAATTGTAAAGTGTTAATATTTACAAGACAATAGCAATTAAGATTTGCAAACAGAAATGAAAGTTTTTCATTAAATTCGAAATAAATTACATTAATGATAGAAGGAAAGTTACATCGATATGTATACTAACTGTTACATTAAAAACTCCTATTTTATTGGTCTTTTCCCCTCAACTTTCGATACAGGTTCCTCGCCAGCAGGATCATTTAAAGACTGATGAGAATTGATGAAGTTCAGATCCTTCAGCATCCTGACATTCATCACCAAAGGTCGATTTAGAAGATGCTCGGGACGAGATACCTCAAATTGAGAATGTAAATTGTAGTCACTGAGGCATTTCGCAATTAAGCTCCGAGGAATGGCACGAGCTGGGATCCATTCCATGTCCAGATTGTATGGTGGCACAGGCAAGTCGAGCAACCCGGGATCATAATAGTCCCACAGATAGTGTCCTTGCTCGAGCTTTAGCACACCTAAGGCGTTCAGCCAGCCTTGCTTGTAGCCCTCATCATTGGCATTCTGGATACGGTCGTCCAAGTGAAATAATACTTCGTTGTATCCAGCCATCCAAAACTCCCTGGGCTGTTTGTGGAATTGATATGTTATCCTTTCAAGCTTCTCGTGGAGACTATTGACAAAAAGCTCATTAGTCTCCAACACTAATATCTTTGCAGAGAGTTATTTTTCCAGGTCTCGAATCTTCTTTGACATATCAGATAGCGCCTGGTTCTTCGCCTTTAGTTGGAAGGCCTGGTTCTCTAAGGCAGATGTTGTCCTCTGTTCCTCGACAAGAACCCGAACTGCTCTTCCTCGACCCCGAGAAGCTCTTGCTCGTCCCCGAGGAGATATGGAAGTGCCCGACCTCCTCAAGGTGTCCAACTCTTGCCTCAATTTGGCATTCTCAACCTCTAAAAATGAAAATCCCTCGTCATTCACTGGGATTATAGCTGTTGAAGAACAGGCTGCAGACTTCAACTGTGCTAGCTCTTTCTGCAAATTGTTATTCTCTTGCTCCAACAGCTCGACAATCTGTCTACATGCTTCAACTTCACCCTTTAGGGTTCTCTCCCTGACATCATATCGAGCGATGAGCTTCTCGTAGCCTTTCTCGGCAGAAAGCTGCTGATACCTCTTCTCATACCCTTCATGCAACAGGGCAGTCGATTCCTTGTACTGATTCTGAAGGTCTTCTAGGGTACATTGAAGATCCTCAATCATTTCATAGTAAGCCACATTATTGTCCACAGCTCGGTCAAGTAATCACTTCAGGTACTGATAAGCTTCGACTGCTTATTCTGAAGCATCATGACCAAGGATGTCGACAACTTCTGATGCACTCAGGTCTATGTGACCAGCCTTATAATATTCATTACATTTCTGCATCAGCTTTGTATCATTGGCAGATAGCAGATCCATCCTGACCAGAAACTAGCAGACAAAGAAAATACAATCATCAACAAGAAGATCAGGACAGATTACAAATAGAAAATAGACAATCATATGGAAGAAAGAACTCAGGTTTTATTAGATCGTGAAATTTGAAGTTACAAGTTTTGAGTTACATTTGACAGACAAAAAAGAAAAATAGAAAGAGAAAACCGAACAACACTACACCTTTTCCTTATCTCCCAAAACCTTCTTGGGAGGTTGGGAAGAGGAGGCAGGTTGCTCGAAAGGAACTGTAACTTGTTCGGAGAACACCGGCAGTTGCTCAGAAGAAGAAACTCCTTGCTCGACATCATGCTGGCTGGTTAGGGCATGTTCTCCCACTACCATTGAAGACTCCTCAGAGGTAGCTTCGTCCTCTTCTAATTCTTCTAGAGTAGGAGGGGGACCAGGGATGTGTCTTTGGAAGAGCTCGGATGACTCGTCGACCTTCAATTACTGAAGAGCAGCAACCCATCTGTCCCTGAAATATTTTACACTGCCATAATCCACTTGAGAGACCATGGCAGCACATCCCTTATCCCAACCTTTGTCCCAGCCAGAGCTGAAGGACTTCTTAATGGCAGCTTTCCTTTTGTCCTTCTCCAAGGCAAGCTTCTCGGACAACAAAACATCAGCAGCCTTTAGTTTTTGTTCAGCGTCCTCCTTCTGCCGAGTTATTTCCTGGAGTTGGACCAACCTCTCGTCAGCAGCCTTAAGTTTATTTTCAAACTCCTCAGCGGTCTTGAGCTTCACATCGAGCTCTTTATTAGCCTTCTCCAAGGCATTCACTTTCCTCTCCAAATCCCTGGAGGCCTCAGCAACCCGAGTTTTCTCCTGCTCGGAGGAAGCGAGTTTCTTCTCCCAGACTGCTTTATCAGTATCGTACCTCTGGCGAGATTCCTCCAAGGACTTGGTAGCTTCTTCCAGAGCTCCATCCACACTGGACGAGGAGCAAGAAGCTTTGATTGCTTCATCCTTCTTAAGGATTATGTTGAGACAGCTCGTCAACTGTAAATAGAAAGAGAAATCAAAGTCAGAAACAAATATGAGAAATAACAAAGGAAAATATGAAAATATTCAAAGTAAAGGTACTTACTGAAGCAAGATGACGAGCAGCAAAAGAAGTAACCATATCCCAGGTAAGGTTATCTTCGTTACCTTGCACCATGGGAATGGTCAAGGACTTTACCGAGCTCATGTCAGAGCTCGGGAGAACAGATGTGGGAACCCTAGTTCCAGCAGCAGGGGCTGAATGGTGGTGTCAGCCAAATTGACCGAGGAGCTCTTCTTCAGCCTCCTCGGGGGAACAGGTACAACCAAGGAAGAATCCTTGGTCAGTGATATCACAATCATCTTTCCAGGAGCAGCAGAGCTACTCGGAGCCACTGCGGGCTTATCAGCAACCTTCTCGGTGACTTTAGCAGGAGCAGCTGGAGGATCTGTACCAGTCTTCTTTGTCCCCTCCTTTGGGGGATCAATCTTAATACTTTTTACCTCCCTAGAGCCGGAGGCAGTTTTCTCAAATAGAGCAGGAGTCCTCTTTTTCATCCTTTCGCTCAACGGAACGTGAGATTCTGGCGAAGAACTTGCAGAGGGTGGTACTGGCTCTGCTTCACTGATCACTGGACGAGCAGTGAAAGAAGTTGTATAGCTCTTGTATTGGAGCAGATAGGAGGCTGATTGAATGTGCTCGTCAGCAACCTTTTGATGTAGACCCCAGATAAGTCCCAAATGCCTTAGATTGACATCTGTTTCTTTTGGGCACTTTCTCTCGCTATCAACTGCAAATAAACATACATTGTTATCAGTAACACATTTTATCAAACATAAAACAAACATGATTTCAAGATAAATAAAATAAAATAAAAATAACCTATCCCATTGCCATAAGGAGGGCATCTGGGACCCTGGTAAACCTCATCTCCGGTTAAAGGAGGGTGTTGCCAATTTTTTACAACGACTCCATGTTCAAAATAATCCCTGTTGGCATCAGGGAGATTGACTACTAAGGCTCTATTTATAAACCTAGTTTTCAAATAATAAATATTATCATTAACTTCCCATCTATAGCAGTACATGATTTCTGGAATTCCTATACGAGTTCCATGCACTTGATTTAATTTATATACCCCATTAACTATTCTCCATGTGTTGGGGGCTATTTGTGCAGGAACAACATCAAAGTACTGACAAAATGCCAGACACAGAGGATTTGATGGAAAAGAAAATCCACACTCAGCAAAAAAGAGACTGGGGAACCAATGTCCCTCAGCCAAATTGAAATAATTAGAAGGCTCAGAAAGCTCTTCCAATACAACCCAAGAAGGAATGGAAAAATCAGATCGAAATTTGTCAAGAGACTCAACAGGTAAACCATGATGATGAATTAAAAGAAATGAAGAAGAAGAAAAAGAAAGAAGATCTTACAGAAAAAAGACTGAAGCTGTTGACAATGAACGACGGAAGAGATGAACGCATAAGAGAGTAGAAGACAATGAAAAACTCGAAGATGAAAATTTGAAAAGATAGAAGACGATGGGAATCTCTGTGAAGTTTAAATACCTCCCCTTGGGAACTGGCGAAGTAATGATTATAAAAAAAGATGATTACGTTACCGGCGGCTAAAAAGGAATTAAATATTAGCGCGGGAATCAAAGCGAACAACAACAACTAAAAAGACGAAAAGTGACGCGGGAACCAAAGCGAGAAGAAAAGTCCAAAAAAGCATGATTCTACGAATTAGGAAGGAGAAATAAATACAAGGGAGATGATCCTAAAAATTAGGAAGAACTATTTAAAGCTACCATATTTCGAGAAAGAATGTTCCATACTCCTCAAATTTCGAACTATGAAACATTGGGGGCTTCTGTTGATACCAAATTTAATCTGCTGACTTGGACCAACCATATGAAGACACGTGACTATCTACATGGAAACAACAAGCACTTCCAAGATGATCATACGCTCCGAGGAACTCTTATGCTCCGAGGAACAAGACCTCTCCGAGGAACTCATTAGCACCGAGAAGCTCAGGCGGTCCGAGCTGCATCTCGAACAAAGCATTAATAGCTGGATAACCAACAGTTCAACTGGTTCATTAAATACTTATCATTCAGACGCACACGCAAAGAGGGCATTAAATGTATTACCCTTTCATATGTATATCATTAAATGTATTACCCTTTCACATTACAGCCTCAGGGCTATAAATATATTATACAATCCTCATTGTAAGGGACCGGATCCTAAATCCAAACTTTGGGATCTAAAACGGAATTTCTTGTACTCTAGAATTCCCAAACAATCAGCAATAAAATAACAGTGGACGTAGGCCATTCTTATAAGGCTGAACCACTTTAAAATCTTTTGTCTCATTTATTTATCTGTGATTGAATTATTAGAGTGATCTAATTTTTTACATCAACAATCATGGTTGATTTTATATTCCACAATTTCTAAATTGACTAGCATGTACCCGCGCGATTCGTGGGCGTATGATAATACTTTCTATAATTATAGCTTAAAATATATAATAAAATAAAGTAAAGGAAATATTGCACAGAAATAAATTTCGAAAGGATCTTTACGCCGATCAATATTTCGAAAATCCGAGTTTGATGTTTCGTATTTCGACAAAGTCAACCATAAACAAGAGTTTTGAAAGTAATTGTCTGAGGAGAGAGACCCCCGAATCAAAGACGATGTGAAGGTTCATCAAGACCCAAATATGAAAAGAAAAAAAAACACCCAAACCCATCACTGAAATATCCTGCTAACTCTAAATAGGTAGTAAAATGGAAACTCTCATTCAAATTCCCCATGTATAAAATTTAATATTTTAACAAATTTAAAACAAAAAATCAAAAAAATCATCATACCTCAAAACAAATCTGAAATCACATTCCAAATAAAAAAACTATAAATAGAAAATAGAATTCTCGATTTTTTTTTAAAATTTGTATTTTTATTTTTTACAAATGAAAATAAGTTTTGTATTGTTTTTCTTATAATTTGTATTTTTTTAAAGTTATTTTTAATGTTCTTTTAAAAAAATTGTACACTTTTTTTTAATGTTTTTAACTGTTATTTTATCACTATTTTTTAATGTATTCAATGTTACAAACAGGTTTATTAAAGTTATTAATATAATTTTTTTAGCAAAACAGTGTTAAAACAAATTTGAAAACCGTAGAGTTTTTATATTTCAAATATTAATATTTTTTAAAATTGTGCACTTTTTTAGCTTTCGAGGAAAATTCTGTCCAGTTATTTATTTTAACAACGAAATTGAACATTTTTTTTATAATTTATACATCCTTATATATATATATACATATGTGTGTGTGTAGCGGAATATATTTTTTTAACCTTTTTACGAACCCGCTTTTCGTAACTTTTCATAAAATATTATGATATAATTATCTTTACAAAACAATGTTTATTTATTAACTTAAAAATTAAGTTTTTTTTAAAATATTTGAAATACTGCTTTTTTTTATTTCCTGAAAGTGTTTAGTATAAAATAAATAGTTGGATGTTCATAAAAAATGGGTATGTTTTTTTTAAATAGCTCATTTTTTTTAAAGAATAGTACGAAGGAAAACAATGTAAAAAAATAACCGGACAAAAAATGTAATATTCATAAAAATTTAAGAACCAAAAAGGCCGTTTTAAAAAATAGATGTTATTTTTCAATTTTTAAAATTTCTGGACATAATGATCTTTAAACATTTTTGTAAAACAACTTTTATTTACAATTTTTTTAAACTAAATATTTTTAAAATAAACGCAATAGTTAGATGGTAAGAAACATTTTTATAACATTCCTTTAAACGTAATACTTTGTAATGGACATTATTTACAATACTTTTTTAAATAGAAAGTTTAAAAAATATTTTGTCATACAAATATTTTGTAATGGACGTTATTTACCAGAAGTTTTTTTTTTTTGCATACAATTGTAGTGCAAGCTCTAGTGTTTGGTTTGCTTGGGAGTAGAAGTAGAGGTTTGAGCACATGCCCGCAAAGTTTAATCAGATTTAGTGTAATTTCTGGCGTGAAATTTCATTCAGTAAAAAAATTAATTCCACAAATAATTACCATTTACTTGAATGATAGATATAAAAAATCATCCCTGATACATAGAAAAATGTTGGAATAGGGCTTAATACATAAAAAATCTTGTATAAAAAAAATATGGTGGTGTCGCCCTACTCGGCACAATCCAATTTACAACAACAAACCTATTCCTACAAAAGTGGAATACTACATTCAGCACATGCTACATTTGATAGAATAACTCGTACCTTGTGTTGAGACACATGTGCACTAACAAACTCAGTAGTATGGGGTTTATTCCCTGCGTAATCACTTCTTCCATACGAACATGTTGCAACATGGGTTAAACGTTTGTTTATTATCCCATATCCCCCACCATCACGTGTTGGGTAGTATTTCCGTTCTATAAATATAGAATGTATCAATGCAGAATATAACACAATACAGAAGCTATTGTGAGCGTGTAAAGTATAGTTCTGTTTTTATCAATTTCTTCAATCTGTTACGCCCTATTTGGTTGCGCAAATTGTTTGATTATGTAAATTGGTTCATTGTAAATGAGTAGATTTGAAATGAGTTTAAATCCAATTTTACACAATGTTTGGTAATCTGAAATTGATGTTAAGGTTTTATGAGGAAAAAAAAAGATTAAAACAAGTTAGGTGTGTGTGAGAGTGTGTGTGTGTTGGGAAGGGAAGGAAAGAGAGAAATGAGCATGCACATTATGTGACTCCTATTTCAAATGGATGCATTTCACGTTTTTTGTGAAATGATCCAATTTCAGATTTTACACATGAGCTAAAATGAGGCAATTATTGAATCATTTCATTAATGAAATCAAACACAATTAATGAATCAATTAATAAATTGACTAATTTATAAATGAGTCAATTTACAATTTTGGGCCAACCAACAGGCCCTTACGCAATTGTAGGATTCAGCGATCTTGAGTTGCCTTTGTGAGTTGATAAGGAGATTAGACTGTTTATAGTATGGGAAGACCACAAGTTGTATGGAAGAAAGAGAAGAATAGGAAGAGATAGAGGTAAAAAATAGAGAGTCTCGTTCATTCAATGAATTGATCAAATACAACGTATGGGACACATGGATGAGTGAGAAAATTTTATTTTTTTATAGAAGTAAACGAAAGAGTATTAAAGTCTCATTTATACCTCTAATACTATCGTATTAGAGGTATGAATGAAATTTCCCTGTGAACATGCAATAAATATTACTTTAATTATAGTAAAAATCACTATAGATAAGTTTCACAATTTAATTCTCACTAATTTGAATTTTAAAAGTAAATTTACGATTATTCTCCCTATAAGTTTAGGGGCAAGCTATCGGCACTCTACAAAATTCACTGGCACTCTAATAAAATTAATAAATGACCCCTTTACCCTTTATCATTTTTTCCTTTAATTTAAACTAACAACTTAAAAGAAATGTCATAAAATGTTGACAGAAAATATTTTTTAAATTTAATAATTAAATACAATTTAAGCAATTTTTTTTTTTACTTTGAATAACAATTATTAACAACTTAATCATTAATTTATTTATACTTTAATACTTATTTTTTTTACCAAACATGAACACGATCCAATTAAAATGCGACACGGCACAACATTATACGAAATCTTATTTTTTATTTAACAAGAACACAACTAAAATAAAAGTGACACGACATAAAATCTTATTTTTTTTTATCTAACATGAACACGGTCTAATTAAAATACAACACGACAAGACGTGAAATCTCGTTTGCTTACCTAACACGGCCCAAACAAATCCAACCATACACGAAATCTTATTTTTTTTTATCTAACATGAACACAATCTAATTAAAATACAACACGACACAACACAACACAACATAAAATTTTATTTTAACCCAACACAAACCCAACTCGTATAAAGGCCCCACAACACGACTTAAATTGTGTTTGTATTCGGTCAAATATAAAAGTGATAAATAAGTCAATATTAAAGTGTAAATCAATTAGATCGTGTTCGTGTTAGATGTCGTGTCGTGTCGCATTGTAATTAAACCGTGTTCGTTTTAGATAAAAAAAAATTCATGTCGTGTCACATTTATTTGAGTTATGGTATTGCTAAATAAAAAACAAGATTTTAAAATATTACTTTTTGAAAAATGATAGAGGGACATGAGATTGAGACATAAAAGCATGACTTAATGATGTGGAGGCGCCACATCATCCTCCACATCATTAAGACCTAATTTACTCTTTTTTTTAATTACACAATACTCATTGATTTCAAAACATCTTTTATTTATTTGTTTTATGTGTATAAATTTATTGATTTTTTATAAATATAATTTTCAAGTTAAAAAAAAACAGTCCAATAATTATATGTGTTAAAATACATTATTGTGTTAATTTTTTAACTTAACGCAAACCAATTAAAAAATTACACAATTCGATTATCAATCTTTTATTTTTTAACTAACACGATCACGGCCCAAATAAAACGCGACGTGACATGGAATCGATTTTTTTTCATACCGCTTGCGCGAATCATTTTTTACTATTTTAAAAATAATCTTTCTACTATGTAGAACAAATGGTCCGCGCTAGCGGCATGAAAAAATACGACTCCATGCCACGTCGCGTTTCATTTGGTTCGTGATCGTGTAAGTTAAAAAATAAAATATTATAATCGCATTATGTAATTTTTTAATTGGATTGTGTTAAGTAAATAAATGATCAATTACCGAAAAGGCCCTCAAACAGTTTTTAATACACATTTAGTCCTAGCATTTTTATTTTGTTCCAAAAGTCCCTCAAACACTCATTTAATCAATATTCTCTTATTTTTAAAGGTCCGCGTCAGCGGCACACATTGAATGTTTTTATATGATGAGTAACTTTTTGAAACAAAATAAAAAAAACTTGGACTAAACATGTATTAAAAAAAATTTGAGGGACTATTTGGTATATGATTCAAAAAATTAACATAATGATGTATTTTATATATAGCGTGTATTTATGTTTTTTAACTGCACTATTTTTTATTAACTTGAAAATTATATTTTGGGAGAAAAAGATGAATTTATAGAGTGACAAAATAAATATTTAAGTATTTTTTTTTCCTGTTAGAATACACCTAATAAGAAAATGAGTATTATGGAATTATAAAACATATTGATGGGGTATTAATGATGTGGCAAAGCCACATCATTAAGTTTGGAATTTATGTCCCAAAAATGGGTCGCTGTAGTCGTGCTCTTACTTTTTATCTAACAATAACACAACTCAAATAAATGTGACACGACATGATTTTTTTTATCTAAAATGAACACGGTTTAATTACAATGCAACACGACACGACATGAAGTTTTTTTTTATCTAACACGAACACGATCTAATTGATTTACACTTTAATACTCACTTGTTTATCACTTTTATATTTAACCGAATACGAACACAATTTAAGTCATGTTGCTTTTATACAAGTTGAGTTAAGATAAAATTTTATGTTGTGTTGTGTCGTGTTGCATTTTAATTAGATCATTTTTATGTTAGATCAAAAAAAATAAGATTTCGTGTATGGTCAGGTTTATTTGGACTGTGTTAGGTAAGCAAATGAGATTTCACGTCTTGTCGTGTTGCATTTTAATTAGACCGTGTTCGTATTAGATAAAAAAAATAAGATTTTCTGTCGTGTGACTTTTATTTCGGTTGTGTTCTTGTTAAATAAAAATAAAAAGATTTTGTATAATGTTGTGCTGTGTCGCATTTTAATTGGATCGTGTTCATATTTGATAAAAATAAATAAATACTAAAGTATAAATCAATTAATTATTAAGTTGTTAACAATTGTTATTCACAGTTAAATTTTTTTTGGCTTAAATTGTATTTAATTATTAAATTTAAAAAATATTTTTTATCAACATTTTATGACATTTCTTTTAAGTGGTTAGTTTAAATTAAAAAAAAAAGAATAAAGGGTAAAGGATAAAAATAAAGAGATCATTTATCAATTTTATTCAAGTGTCAATGAACTTTGTGGAGTGCCAAATGCTTGCCCCTAAGTTTATAACATTTTCCGCATTCTTTAGCTTGATAGATGATAGCCGAATCTGCCTTGTGAACATTCACCGCGAAGAACTAAAATAAATAAATAGATATGGTACACAGATGCAATCATTTGCAGAAGAATCCAGGTTTGGGGTTTCAGATTTCAGCAATTTTGATAGAATTAGGCTATTTTGTTTCCCTTTCTTTTTATTCTAACCTTCGAAAAGGGATTTTCCGAAATTTTCTTCATTACATAATTTCTAAATTTAATTGCCAAAGGGATGTTAATGGGGTCTTAAATTGCAAACGGCAACCTTAGTTTAGGTATGCATTTTCCAATTAGAAGGTTCAATGACTGTTTTACAATCAATACAAGAGTAGTCAACTATTTGACAGCAAATTAAAATCAGGTATTTATGTGTGGAGTAGCACTAGGGGGACCCAGAAAAAAAACCCACTTCGTAAACCCAGTACATCAGACAAAAATGAGTACAAGTTTTTAATGCACATTTTGATGCCCTGGTGGGACCCGCAACAATAAGGTATAAGCTTTTAATGTACTGGGTTTACGAAATGGGTTTTTTTTCTGAGTCTCCCTAGATTTATTCTTATGTGTGGGGTTTATTTGCTATATTCTCAACGGATGGCAATCTGGGTACAACCTTATGTGTTGTATGCCTTGTATTTATTTATTCCATCATGCCACTAGCCAATGCATATTTAATGCACCCTATTGAACCAATCACTGATGAATCAGAAAGCTATAACCATCACACTGTAGAAGAGGGGCGTTGTTAATGAGGTCTTTAAATATTTAGATTCAAAATTCATATAATGAACCTACAGCCACTGCTGTGGGGCTGTCCAAACAAGAAGAAGACCATCTGTTCAGAAGCAATAAAAAGGAAAAAAACTTCCATGATTCTTCTCATGAAGAACATATGGAAATGGAGAGTTGTGATACTGGGAACACAATACTGGAGCCCAATCAAGTAGAGATTAATATGACGGAAGTGGGTGGGACATGCGTATCCAATACTACAACACAGGAAGTAAATGGTACCACTGTTGAAGGTATGGCCACCACAAATGCTGTGGGACCACCAACCATCTCATATAAAGATGCTGTCATAAGAAAAATAAATACTGACATTTATTTTGATGAAACTACCAATTGTTGGTCTGAAGATGAGGGAGAGAACGATCAAGAGATTCCAAATCCACAACAGATTAATCTCAACGAAGAACCTGAAATAGAGGATCCTCTCTGTCCTGTGGTCAAAATTCCCCCTAAACATGTGGAGAAACTCAGAAGAAAATGGAGGGACAACATTATAGTTAGACTACTTGGAGGTAACATTGGATACAAAGCCTTATATAGCAAAGCACCATTACTGTGGAACCTCCATGGCGATTTTGAGGTGGTGGACTTAGAAGAAGGGCACTTCCTTTTTAAATTTCATAATAAAGAGGATTACCAACACGTACTCACCGGAGGCCCATGGATAGTCTTGAACCATTACCTCACTGTCAGGAAGTGGGAGCCTAACTTCAACCCAGAAAATTCTATGGAAGCAACCACAGCTATGTGGATTCGTCTCCCAAGATTACCTATTGAATGGTTCGAGGAGAAAGCTCTTTTTCAAATTGGAAGCAAGGTGGGGAAACCCATCAAAACTGATTTCAACTCTGCTTCCTCTTCAAGGGGTAAATATGCAAGGATCTATGTTGAGGTGGACCTTGCAAAACCCCTCATTCCTACCTATAAACTTGAGGGGCGTAAATACAGATTTGAATATGAATTCTTGCCATTTATGTGTGTACACTGTGGAAAGATTGGCCACCGGAGTGAAGCCTGTCCGTCCGAGACGACGACGAGAACCACTGAATCGCAGGGAGTTAATCTGACCGTTGGAACTGGTACTTCTCACGTGCAGGTGCAAGAATATAATGCAGGCCACATGGATAATGGTACTGTTTCGACTATGTTAGCTGACAAAATAAACCAGAGTGAGAGTGGAGCTAACCAAGATGCTGGGAGCTTTGGTCCTTGGATGTTGGTCAAGAGTAGAGGGAGAAGGTCTATAGAAGCAGGTCAATCAAAAGTATATCAACAAGGTAAAGACAGGTTTAAAAATAATAGATTTATTCCCCTTGTGGATACATCTCAGTCCCATGTCAACTCAGGAGATAAAGGTAAAAGGAAACAAACTCCATACAATAAAGACTATAACCAAGAAAACACGCAACTGTCAGATAACTCACAAATGGGTAAGTCTGGCGTGGGACCCTCTGGGTACAAACGTCAACCAAGTAAACCAAACAGAAATACCAATGGTACGAATTTAGTCAAAATCTGTGATTTAGTGGAGCGTGCGGTACAAACGAGGAAATCTCTCCATGAGTATAGGGCTCCAAGGGATGGGACACGTATTTCGGAAAGGACAAATATAAACACACACATTAATGAATCTGGCATGGAAGTGGACGTCAGGCCAACAAAAGAAAATAGTGCGACTGTTAGGGAGTTACAACTTGTGAAGGAAACCCAAAGCTTGACGCCACATGGCATTGACCAAAACACCCCTATGCTAAGTAGGTTAAATAACCAGAACGTCGATGTCACATCAACTAATTTCAGCTCTAACCCTCCTCTAGATTTAAATGCCAATGACCCCCCAACCTGTATTTCAAAACCCTCAACAAATCCCAACACCTCTATTCTTACCCAAATACAAACTCACAGCGTACCCCATAAAGAAAATGGATCCATCCTTCCTTGCAATGCTGGGAGACCTCCAGATTACACATCAAACCCTCAAGAGTCTGATGTGCGACTTCTGGGTCAACACCAAAGTGGAGGAAGCAACAATACTCAGAATAAGATGGCAAACAACACAGTTAAGAATGCTAATACAACCAAATCAGAATTTGCCCTCAGAGGACAGAAGACATGCAGTGAGAGTCGTGGAGTGTCTTCCAACGCTGGAAGCTCAAATGCGGGTAAAGAATAGACTCCCCTGGCCTGAGGAAGAGCCCATACCCATTTCACACAAAAATAAATCTATGTCTTTTATCGTCTGGAACTGTCGGGGAGCCGGGAAAAAACTCTTCAAACCTACGTTCAAAGAATTAAATGATATGTATAAACCTGATGTGGTCATCATTCTTGAAACCCATATTACTTTTAACAAAATGGGAAACTTCTTCTATGATGTTGGATTTACGGAGCATGCCATATCGGATCCCATGGGCAGAGCAAGAGGTATTTGGGTCGTTTGGAAACCTGACTTGGTGGAGTTGCAGCCTATTGACATTTCGAGACAAGCCATTCATCTTCTAGTTTCTAAGATAAACTATGAAGATTGGCTACTTACTGCTGTCTATGCCAGCCCCATCCCTTTCTTACGGCAAAGACTTTGGCATAATCTCACCAATCTTGCAAATGATATTAACATTCCCCGGATGGTGACGGGTGACTTCAATGACCACACTGACCCCTCGGAAAAGAAAAGCTATTCCAGGGGTGCTTCAACCAGCAGGTGCTCTGAGTTTGTGGACAATATTAACAGGTGAAACCTCACTGATTTGGGTTGTACCGGACCACGGATGACATGGACCAACAATCGCATGGGGCTTGCTAATACTTTGGTGCGATTGGATCATACGCTTGCTAATCCTGAATGGAGGATAAAATTTCCAGAGGCCATTGTGGATAACCTCCCGAGGACCGCTTCTGACCATTGCCCTATGGTGATACACACCGACGGTAAACCCACATCCACTCCCCTTGCTAGACATTTTAAATTTCTTGCTTGCTGGTTTGATAGAGAAGATTTCCATAATATCATATCTAAAAATTTGAATAACAATGATAATCTTCTTAATAATATTAAACAGTCAGCCATAAATACTAACAGTTGGAACAAAAATGTGTTCGGTAACATTTTTAGAAATAAAAAAAGACTTCTCAGTAGACTCAATGGTATTCAAATGACCCAACAAAATGTCTTTTCGCACAATTTAGATATCTTGGAAGGCAATCTTAGACAGGAATATAATGCTATTTTAAAAAACGAAGAAACTTTTTGGCTCCAAAAATCGAGAATAAAATGGATTGCGGAGGGAGATCGTAACACCAAATTCTTCCACACTTCTACGATCATTAGAAGACGTAGAAATAAAATTGATAGACTTCTAGTTAACGGTACTTGGTGTGACAATCAAGACATGCTTATGGAACACATAAATTTATATTTTATCGACCTTTTCAAAAGAGACCCTCACTTGAATCACGATATCCCCCTTAAGGAGATGAATCCCATCCCTATTAGTAACCGACAGAATAACACCCTCGATTTCCCTATTTGTCTTGATGAGATTAAAAAAGCTTGCTTTAGCATGCAGGCACTAAAGGCCCCCGACCCGGATGGGACGCCCCCTTTATTCTACCAACATTTTTGGGAAATTATTTTATCCCTGCCTGGCTAAATTTGTCAACACATGCTTCATCACTAGTAGAGTCCCCGAGAGTATAAATGAGAGCCACATCACCCTTATCCCCAAAGTTGCTAATCCGGAACTTATTACTCAATTTAGACCAATCACCCTTTGTAATGTGGCGTATAAAATTGTTGCCAAAATCATTGTTAACAGGCTGAGACCCATTCTTTGTAAGATCATTAGTCCAGCCCAAGCAAGCTTTCTCCCGGGGAGACAAACTTCGGACAATGTCATAATAACCCAAGAAATTATTCATACCCTTTCGAAGAAAAAGGGGAAGAATGGGGGGGGGGGGTTATATTTAAAATTGACCTTGAGAAACCTTATGATAGAGTTAGCTGGGAATTTATTGGTAAGTTGCTTAGATGGTTCAATGTGAGTGAAAGGTTAACTAGTCTTATCTTGAGCTGTGTTAGTTCCACAACTACGGCTATTCTGTGGAACGGTTCCCCACTCCCTATGTTTCAACCCACTAGGGGATTGAGACAGGGGGACCCCCTTTCACCCTACCTATTTGGATGTGTATGGAATACCTTTCTGCGATGATTTCTACCAAAGTCATGAATAAGGACTGGAAGGGCCTTAAAGCCTCACCTCATGGCCCAACCATCTCCCATCTGTTTTTTGCGGATGACCTTATCCTGTTCACGGAAGCCACCCATCATTCGTGTAGAACTGTGATGGAGACATTGGAGGATTTTTGTAATGTCTCGGGCCAAAAGGTTAACCTAAATAAATCAAAAATTTATGTCTCCCCGAATATTCCTCGTAGGAAAGCAATTGAGATTAGCCATTAATGTGGTATGCCTATAACTCAAAACCTAGGCACTTACTTAGGCTTTCCCTTGATTCATGGTAGGCTGGGGAAAGATCAGTTCAAAGATGTGGTAAATAAAGTGAATAAACGTCTTGCTGGTTGGAAAGCTAAATTCCTATCCTTGGCTGGAAGAGCCACCCTGATTCAATCGGTTTCTTCCATCATACCAAACTATACCATGCAAACGACGCTCCTTCCAAAAAGTACGTGTGATACCCTTGATAAATTAAATAGAAATTTCTTATGGGGTGATAATGAAAAGACAAAAAAAGTCCACTTCGTCTCTTGGGAGAATGTTTGTAAATCCAAATAGAGTGGGGGTCTTGGGCTTCGTAACAGCGACCTTAACAACAAAGCTTTGATTGCCAAACTCGGTTGGAGAATCATGACTGAAACAGACCCCCTATGGATTCAAGTTCTAAAAAACAAATACACCCATGAACTATATCCCAGAAAATGGCCTAAAAAAGCGAACGCCTCTCACATTTGGAGAAGCATTTATAAATGCAGAAAGACACTCCATGATAACACCAAATGGACCATCGGAAATGGTGATGATATTCACATTTTCGAGGACTGGTGGTGTGGGAAAGAAAAACTGAAATCTCCGGATGAGTCGAATTGTGAAAGAAACGAGTTGGTCAACACCCTCATTAATAGTCAAAAAAGTTGGAACACCCCCGAAATTGAGAGACATTTTCCTAGAAACACTGTTGATACTATTATCAACATCCCCCTACCTCGTGTTACTACCAGAACGGACAAACCGAGCTGGGAAATAAAACAAATGGAAAATTTACCATAAAGTCTTGCTACCAATCTCTCCCTAATACCGATCCCTTAACCCCCCCACCCAATGGTTATTGGAACAAAATCTGGAAACTTAAAATCCCCCAGAAATTCAAACAGTTTTTGTGGATCATCTTCCACAGCAAACTTCTCACTAACCAGCAAAGGGTCATAAGAGGTTTATCCGATGACAGTAGATGTAATAGATGTCATAGTGTGGAGGATATGGAGCATATTTTGAGAGAATGTCACATTGCGCGTGAAGTTTGGGGAACCTATTCTCCTAACCATTTCAGGCCCACAGGTATGTTCCCTAATTTTATTGATTGGATTGTAGAGAACATCTGGAATCAAAAGTACAAAGAATGGTATGTCCTCTTTATCTCTTATTTATGGAATATTTGGAAAGCGCGAAATAAATTCATTTTTGATAATATTGTCACTCCCCCGTATTTGATTGTGCATCTTAGTCAAACGCTTGCGATGGACATTAAACAAGCATTTGTCCATAATGCAAATAAAAAACGGGAGGGCCTCACTGTTCTAATTTCTTGGTTGCCTCCCCCTACAGGTTCTATCAAAATCAACACGGATGGCAGTTTGGATGAAACAACAATGACTGGGTCATATGGATGCCTGGCTAGGGACGAATTCGGGAGATGGATCGTGGGATGCTACGGAAAAATTCATGGATGTGTGAGTACCCTTAATACCGAGCTTGAAGGTATCCTTTTCGGACTCAATATGGCTCACGAGAAAGGTTGGAATCGTGCCCTCATTGAGTCGGACTCTAAGGAGGCGGTGGATCTCATCAATAATGAAGAAGACAGTCATCACCCACTTGCCAATATCATTGAAGATTGCATGGAACTCAAGAAAACTTTAAATGCTAGAGTTGGACACATCTACAGAGAAGGCAACAGATGCGCGGATTGGCTTGCAAAAAAGGCAAGGAAGCAACATGACCGCTTTGTTGAAATCGAAGATGCCCCGGACAAAATCCTTCAGTTCCTCAGGGAAGACGCGTCGGGTTTGATATTTGAAAGGAGTCGTTGATCGTTTTGTTGTTTTTCCTTTTCCTAGCAACCAAAAAAAAAAGTTCATCAATAAAAAACAACATGATTACAGTGCAGTACGAAGTTCAGTAAAGTACTACAGCAGGTGTCCTTGAATTGAACATGGATTTCCCCTCATTCCAATTTCCAACCCCCAACCAATGGTAGACTAACTGGGGGTAAATAGATATTATATCAATTAGAGGACAATCGAAATAAACCAAATGTCAGACATTGTAGCAACCACTTGAAGCAGCCAGAGCATGAAACACACGGGGTATAAATAGATATTCCATATATCCGAGGTTCATCCAAATTTTAAAGAAATCTTAATCGAATAAGTATACCAAAAAGCAGGTTCGTAACGAAATATTCATATTCGAAAACAGCATTTGCACAATATTTATATGTGGTCCATAAGTTTTATGATTTATTTTTTGTTTTAACGGGTCTAATGAAAAAGAGATTTGTTCTCCAATAAATTCTATTTATAAATATGTAGTGAAAATTCATTACACGTATAAATATGATTTATTGAGAAAAAATATTTGATAGAACTAATTAGGAAATGTATTATATAAATATGACTTAATTATCAAGCGCCCTATTTATATTACAAATTTTATAATTTATTATTAGTTATATGTATCACAATTATGTATTTTATAATGAAAAGATAAATAGTTTTAAGTTTAACTAAAGTTAATGTCATGGCTAGCTCAATCCAAAAACACAAATTAAATAACAACTCACACAAGATGAAAAGGGTTCTAGTTGTTTAATTATATAAACTAGGTGTAAACCCGCGCGATGCGCGAGCAATTTGCGATTGCTCGTGATAATCGTATATATTGATCTAACACATTTAGAATGCAAATTAATTTTTAAAACATACCAGACTCATTGCAGTTATCATAATTAAGTTATCAATCAAAAGTGTAAACAAAAAAGATTCCGCCACTTAGACATTTTATCAAACATAAGTATACAAAATGAATATAGGTAGGTCACGATATATATTCACACAAAACTATTTTTTTAATAAAAAAAGAACCAAGAAAATCATTCGAACATTGTATGAAAGTTTATAAAAAACTGATACAAAGATACAAAAAGGGGGACATCTTACCATCATCTTATCAGGGTGGAGAGACTTGTAATAGGTGTGATGAGCCTAAGATGATCTTTTACATATGAAATAACATTTGTTGAGCAACTTATGAATTGAAAATATGAGATAAGAAGTTGTCAACTTAAAAGCCAAATGCCCAAAATTGAGTTACCCTCCCATTGGATTCAAGAAGAAAATGAGTAACAGTAGATATGAAACGTTTCATATTTTTTTGACCATTGTTTCTCCTTTCAATTGCAAATTAATAGGAACGTAAGTTTCATAATTACACAAAAAATATTAATAGTATGCTGAAAATCCAAAAGTCCAAAATCGAGTAACGCTTCCATTGGATTCAAGAAGAAAATGAGTAACAGTGGATATGAAACGTTTCATAATTTTTCGGCCATTGTTTCTCCTTTCAATTGCAAATTAATAGGAATAGAAGTTTCATAATTACACTAAACAATACCAATAGTATGAGGAAGTTATGATTTTATATATTGTTGTACGAATCAAAGAAGTAAACATAGCAAATTAACTATCATTAAGAATTCTTTTCAATAACTAAATTATAAAAATAACTTAAGGAAATAAGTATATACCAAATAGGCTTCACAAATATCTATACTTTTTTGGCTAAAAAAAGTACTCTAAATATGATAACAGTACATATAATGTGTATCTGTGCATTAAGAATCAAGCTTGTAATTCTTTGGCTAAAAAAATAAGATCAAGTTCAATAAGAACCCATTTGATGCATAATATATAATGATAAGTAAACCTAAGAATAAATCAGCTAAAACACTTGATATTGATAGAACTCCTCAAGGAAATCTTATCTACAACAAAAATAATCCAAATAACAATTGATAAAAATCTAATATGAAAGATATAATACAATTCCATTATCAAAAGTCCTTATATAAAGTGAGTAACTAATAACATAGACCCCAACCCATTTACAAATTATTCACAGTTGAGAAAATATGGAAATCAGAAATCCATTCCTAGTTTATTAATACAATAAAAAAATAATAAAATTCTACCCATAAAAATTGTACCTAATTTTCTTCAACGTCTCATAATAAATCCAACCCCTGTCCCTCAAATGGTCATCTGTTGCAGTAATATCCAACACCTTCTCACACCCAAGACCCGCCAATAGACCCGGAACTTCCACCGGATTCAGCTATCACATTTTTACCTGCAAAAACAACAATTAACACTTAACATAATGACCAATAAGCCCTAAAAAATTATAATTATAAGAGAGAGAACAATTATTTGAAACAAAACTTTAAAAGTTAAAACACGGATGGGAGAGAGAGAAATTTTACCTTAAGGATGAAAATCAAATGGTGCTTTAATCGAACCAAAAACCTAAAAATCAAAACCCATATGTTGAACTTGAAATTTAGAACCCAAAAAACGTGAAATCGAAAGGAAAAAAAATTCCTAAATCAAACCCAAAAGTAAAGAGAGATATAGAGAAATAAACTTTAGTTGAGCGATATACAAACCTTTATGGAGAAAAGTGAGATGTTGGGAGGGAAATAAATGGCGTGAAGAAGAAGAAGAGGCAAAACAGGACTATTTAACGAAAATTAAAAATGAAGCATTTACTAATGATACAAACATATACAAGGATGAAAAGATGGAAGGAAATGGTTTGATCATCTTGAGAGAGAAGGGGGGAATCGGTTTTGTAACACATGGAGAGAGAGAGAGTTTCCTGTATAAAAACATTAAGAGAGAGGGGGAGGGAAAGAGATAAAATCTTTAATGCCCATGGAAATAAGAAGTCGGGGTATAGAAAAGGTTTAAGAGTGCATTTGCATTCATGGTGTAATTGAGTTGGCCACGTGGATATCTTAATAGTCTTAAAATATAGAGTGCTACGTGGACACTCTCAATGAGGAGGAGTCTTAAATGCTCATAAATGCCTTGTTTTGCATTTTATAGTATATAGAGATTACAATTAGGGTTTAGGCATTTAGCCATAGATCTCATAATTTCAACAAATTTGGGTCTCTTTGACACTCCTTTTATGTGTCCAAAGTTTGACTTCTACATGAAAAACATTGACAAAGTTAACCATCTCTCTCTCTCTCCTTCTTTTAGACAATATTTCTCTTTTGATAACTCTATTATGACTGAGAGTAATATATATATAAATATATGTCCGAAGTTCGACTTCTACATGAAAAACATTGACAAAGTTAACCATCTCTCTCTCTCTCTCTCTCTCTCTCTCTCTCTCTCTCTCTCTCTCTCTCTCTCTCTCATAATAAATATATATTCATGTAGAAGTCGTCGATGTTTTCCATGTAGAAGTCAAACTTTGGACACACACACACACACACACACACACACACACACACACACACACACACACACACACACACATATATATATATATTTTACCCTCTCAAAATCATGAAAAAATACCTAAATTAATAAGAAATCGAATTAATTAAGCTGGCGATCCTTCCGACACGAAGCACCAAGTTTTCATCTTCTATATTGGACAATAAACCAAACGTTTGAGAGATATGATAAGTAACGCAAAGTAGGGGTAATGATAAAGAGGAAGTAAAGTTAGATGAATGCTATATATCTTTATCTAGTATGGAAAACATTATCAAAAATCTCAAAAGGTACCTCACACTGATGTTGATTTACTTGCACATTCATACGGTCTTGAGCTGTTAGCAAATTCTGATGTAATTCTTTGATAATCTCTTCATGACTTCTCAAATGATCATCCACTGCTTACACCTTAGTTCTTCCTGGGAAATATAATATCATTGAAGGATGGGCAAACCCATACATAGATTTATAAGGAGATATTTTTGTATAAGGATGAACCACTATGTTATCACTATATTCTACGTAAACTAACAGTTCATCCATTGTTTGGGTTGAGTGTTAGGAAAATATCTAAGATATTGTTCCAACGTTTGCTTATCCACTTTTGTTCGCCCATCAATTTGAGGGTGGTAACTAGAGCTCGTGAACAATTTTGTCCCTTTTAATTGAGACAAATTTTTCCAAAAAGAGCTTATGAATACCTTGTCGCCATAGCTCACAATTGATGTCGAAATGCCATGGAGACAAACCACTTGGTCTATAAAGGATTAAGCAACTTTAATAACATTGAGTGGATAACTTAAAAAAATAAAGTGGGCATACTTTGAAAGACGATCGACGACCACCATGATAATTATTTTTCCCTGGAAAGATGAAATGCCTTTTATGAAGTCCATTGAGAGCAAGGTTTGGGAATTATTTGAGAAAATTAATAGGTATGGGAAGGGAGTGGTGGGGAATGAGGAGGGTAGAGGAGGAGAGGTTAATCTGTTAGATTAATTTTAGTAATGAAGCTGCATATTATCTCGTGGAACGTAAGACGGTTGAAAGATTTTAACAAAAGGGCCATAGTGGGGGGAGATGTTGCTAAGTGGAAAGCCGACATTTTATGTCTATAGGAGACAAAGATGTCTAGCATGGACGAGGGTATTATTGGATCTATATGGGGAGGGCGTGGTATTAAATGGATGAGTATGGATGCAGTGGGAATATCAGGTGGGGTGGTCATTTTGTGGAATACAGTAGTGGTCGACCTGCTTGAGAGCTTACAGGGTAGTTGGTCCTTATCTTGCTTATTTAAAAAAAAAGTTAGATAGATTTACATGGAGTTTCTACGGGATATACAGTCCGGTGGAGGACAGAAGTGGGTGGGATCTGTCGGAGGAACTAGCTGTAGTGAGTAGGCTTTGGGATGTCCTTTTTTGCTTAGGAGGAGATTTTAATGAGGTTCAGTACGGAGCGAAAAAAAGTAATAGTGGTAGAACTGATAGGTACATGAGAGATTTTTCGGAATTTATAGACGAGATGGAGCTGATGGACTTACCTCTTGAAGGGGGATTGTATACTTGGTCCAGTTTTAGGGACACACCTTCTATGTCTCATTTGGATCGTTTTCTGATTAGTCAGAGGTGGGAGGAGCATTTTCCTGGGGTGATTCAGTCTTATTTACCTAGGGTCACTTAGGATCATTGCCCTATTCTTTTAGAGTGTGGGTTGTGGAGGGAAGGGAGGATCCCTTTTAGATTTGAGAATATGTGGCTCAAGGAGCCTGGTTTTGAGGACAGAGTGAGAGATTGGTGGGTAGGGTATGAGGTGGAGGGGAACGCCAGTTACAGATTGGCCGTTAAATTGAGGTTACTAAGAGAAGATTTGAGGGAGTGGAATAGAGAGGCATTTGATAACGTTCAAATGGTCACAGCGAGAATCATGGAAGAGGTTAGGAGGTTGGATGAAAAAGAAGGGCGAGACGAGCTCTCGCAGGAAGAGAGGAGTGCTAGAGAGGCTAAAAAGGGGGAGTTAGTGAACATGTTAATTCAGGAGGAAATTAGTTGGAGACAGAAATCTAGGATCTTGTGGCTAAGGGAAGGAGACTCGAATACCAAGTTCTTTCACAAGGTGAATAATTACCATCAGCGTCAGAATCACATTGGTAAGATTAAGGTGGGAGGAGTGGAATTTGAAGAAGTTAGTGAGGTGAGAGGGGAAATTGCGTAGTTTTATGAGGATTTATACAAGGAAGAGGAGGAGTGGCTCCCCATGCTTGATGGAGCTGAGCTGGAGAAAATATCGATGGACGAGGCAGCTAGTATTGAGGATCTTTTTTCGGAAGAGGAAGTTGTTCGGGTCCTGAAGACCATGAGGGGGGATAAGGCGCCGGGTCCGGACGGCTTTTAGATGGCTTTCTTTCAGCAGAATTGGTCAGTGATCAGGTACGATGTGATGGCATTCTTTGATGAATTCTATGATAGAGGCTAGTTTGTGCCTAGGATGAATGCAACTTTTATCACTCTAATTTCAAAGAACGGGGCTTCGAATGACATAAAATATTTCAGATCAGTCAGCTTAATTGGGAGCGTGTACAAGATTCCCGCCAAAGGTCTGTCTTGTAGACTCAGGAAGGTTATTGATCCTCTGATATCGGAGTCTCAAAACGCCTTCGTCGTAGGTAGGCAAATATTGGACGCAGCTTTGGTGGCCAATGAATATGTGGAGGTGAGGATTAGAAGTGGGGATCCTGGCATAGCGTGTAAATTGGACATTGAGAAAGCGTACGATTATGTTAACTGGAAGTTCCTTCTCTGCTGAAGAGGATGGGCTTTGGAGATCGGTGGTACCGATGGATGAAGAGATGTATATCGACGGCCAGATTCTCAGTATTGATTAATGGGGTTCCTGAAGATTTTTTCTCGAGTACCCGAGGTTTGAGGCAGGGAGATCCGTTGTCCCCTTTTTTGTTCATCTTGGTCATGGAGGCGTTTAGGTTGATGATGGGCCGGGTTGTCGAGACAGGGTGGATCAGGGGGTTCGACTTCGGGACAACAAGTTCGGAGGTGATTTTTGTGTGCCACCTTCTGTTTGCGGATGATGCGATTATTTTCTGTGATGCTGAGCGTAGGAAAATTCTTGCTATCAAGATTCTTCTGATTTTCTTTGAGACGGTGTCGGGGCTCCGAATTAACAGTGGGAAGTGCGAATTAATTTCAATTGTTGGGGGAGGGGGCAGTGGAGGGCTTAGCTAGCATTATCGGTGGTAGGGTTGGGTCCTTATCTAGTACTTATCTGGGGATGCCGTTTGGAGCAAAATATAAGTCTAGGGCTATTTGGGACCTGATTTTGGAGAGAATGAGAAGGAGGCTGGAAGAATGGTTATCTCTCAGGGGAGGCTGACCCTGATTAAGAGTTGCTTGTCCAGTTTGCCCACCTACTACATGTCCATCTTTCCCTTGCCTGCAGAGGTGCATGTCAAAATGGAGAAGCTCATGAGAGACTTTTTGTGGAGAGGTACTAAATAAAGCTTCAAACAAAGCTGGTTGGATGGGAGGAGGTCTGCAAGCCCGTCAAGGAAGGGGGGTGTGTGTGAGGAATTTTGGGTTTTTTAATAGATCTCTTCTTGAGAAGTGGCTATGGAGATTCCCTCGAGAAGAAAATAGATTATGGAGACGAGTCGTTGAATCTAGATGGGGTTCTTCTTAGATGGGGTGGAGGCCAGTTGTGGGGAATTTACCTAATAGAGCGGGTATGTGGAAACATATTGTGAGAGGTTAGGGGGGTCTACTCTAGTCACATGAAATTCATTCTAGGGAAAGGGGATAAGATAAGATTCTGTAAAGTCAATTGGGGCGAGAATGGGTCCATTCAGGATCTTTTTCCTGGGATGCTCAATTTATGTCGGAATCCCGAGGGGATGGTGCCCGAGCATGTGTCTATGAGAGGTAATATGGTATTATGGAGGCCTCAGCTTAGGAGAAGGCTTTGGCTGCAGGAGGCGGAATTATTTTTGGAGTGGATGAGATCGGATCCAAGTCCGTCAATTAGAGAGGACTCGTTGAGGTGGAGAGGGGGAGGGAATGATATTTTCTCGGTTAGCAACTTCTATGGCACTTTGTTTGACAGGGGGTTTCCCAAGGTCCATTTCCCATGGAAGAGGATATGGAAAGTTAAGGTGCCGCCTAAGGTAAAGTTTCTTGTTTGGACTGCAACTAGACAGGACGTATTGATGATCGAGGGGTTGCAGAAGAGAAGATTCAGACAGGTTAACCGGTGTTAGTTATGCAAGGAGGAAGAGGAGAAGACCAATCATCTATTATTGCACTGCAGAGTAATGAGAGGATTATGGGACATTTTTCTTGCCATAACTAGGACGGATTGGGTCATACCAGAGTTGGTAATGGAGTTGTTAGACATGTGGAACCCTCTGTGGGGCTGGTTGGGAGGTAAGCGGGTGTGGAGAATTGTGCCTCATTTTATTTTTTGGACAATTTGGAAGGAGAGAAATATGAGGTGTTTCGATGGTGTAGAGGCACCTCCTGCGAGACTGCATTATATCTTTTTGATCACTCTTCTCTGTTGGTACAAGGATAGGATCTCTGTTACGACCCAGGAGTTTCTTGAATTTGTGGAAGAGATCCATTTGGCTATGTGGTGTAATTCGAGAGTCAGTGTAGTTACGGTCCGCTTGTTTCTTGCTTTTTATTTCCTTTCGGTTACTGTGTCTTCTTGCTTTGTATACTTCTTGTATACGGGTTTGCTCCCTTAGAGATTGGTTTTATGCAATCATTTAATTATAAAAAAATATATTTTTTGCCAAAATAAGAATAATGAAAGAAGAACTAGGACTCAAAAATATTTTTCCTTTATAGAAACAAAATCAATCATGTTTTGTATAATGGTGCAACCCTGACTGAGTGGATGCAATGGTGAATTTATCGTAGAAAGGATCTGAATGCACTTCTTGCTGGAGTTGAGACACCAATTCCTGAGTGGAATGGAAGTAGATGAAAGTTCACATTCCACTTTTCGTGATAATGCATCAGCTCCTTGATTTTATTTATCCTTTTTGTACTTGATAATATAATCATTCCCCATTATTTTAGGAAGCCAATGGGTTTGTGTGGGGGTAGTAATCCTTCGCTCTAAGAGAAACTTTAGACTTTTTTGATCGGTTCGGACAATGAACGATTTTTCGAAGAGATATGGGACTTACAAATGGCCTTGACAACGAAAAGAATTTATTTGTCATAAGTGTGTGTGGGTATATATATATATATATATATATATATAAAGAGAGAGAGAGAGAGAGAGATAGGTGAACCTTTTAAGGCTTCACTAAAAAAAAGAAATAAGTCGATCTTCTTAGATTAAAATAGCACCAATTCTAATGCCACATGCATCACAATCAATAACAAGTGGCTTGGAGAAGTCTGGCAATTGCAAAATAGGTGGTGAAGTGATAGATTGGTTTAGTTTATCGAATGCAATATGAGTTTTACTGCTCTAACAAAACCTATTCTTGGTGAAGATTTCAGTGAGTGGAGATGCGATGCCTCCAAATCCTTATATAAACTTTCTATAACACCTCGCAAGGACGAGAAATCCATGAACAACTTTTACAATGGACGATTTAGGCCAAGAAAGGATACTTTGAATCTTTTTCGGGTCAACAACGACTCCATCGTACGATATCAAATGTCTCAGGTAGTTAATCTTTTGAAACCCAAACTTAGAACTTTTGGCATACAATTGGCTCTCCTGTAAATCAACTAGCGCCAATAGCAAGTGTTGAAGATGTGTTTCCCAAGACCTGCTATATATTAGTATATTATAATTTTTTTTATATAAATTTTTGCAAATATGGGAGGAACATGTCATCAAACTTTGGAATGTCGATGGGGCATTTTATAAACTGTGTTGAGAACTCTAAATCAAAGCAAGAACTCAAAAATTGGGAGTATATAAGTTATTGAATTGAAACAAGCTTGTGGCTTAAATAACCTTACAATGAAACTGAAATTGAAATAAACAGCCCACGTCTAACACTAACTACAAATGTGGTAAGTGGTTAATGAAATAGTCAAATCCTATAGTATTCCCTAATAAGTAGGGATTATTAACAGAACGTGAAACAAATCCTAACAGCTCCAATATACCCTCCCTTAAACTGATTGCATACTGCACTCAGTTTACTCTAGGTACCAAGCACTTCCCAAGCATGTCTCGAAGCTTCAAAAACACATCCAACTTCAGTGCTTTAGTCATAATATCAGCAATATGATTCTCTAAGTTGCAATGAACTAATTCCATAATTCCATCTCTCGTAAGATCACAAAGAAAATGAAAATGGACATCAATATGCTTGCTGTGTCCGTGCATCACTGGATTCTTCGAAAGCTTGATTGTTGAACTATTATCACAAAACACAGTAGTACACTTGCTCTGAACATGTCCAAGCTTTTCAAATACCCTCCTCATCCAAACTCCTTAACATGCACAAAATGCTGCTACAATGAACTCGATTTCAATTATGGAAAGAGTGACTACTGGTTTCTTCTTTGAAGACCAAGACACAACTCCTGAGCTGAATAAAAATACATACCCTAAAGTACTCCTTCAATCATCAACATCTCCCGCATAGTCACTATCAGTGTATGCTACCAGCTTTTCATCACCTCCGTTCCTGTAGAAAATTCCCAAGTCAAGTGTACCTTTGAGATATCTGAGAACCCTCTTTACTGCTTGAAAATGTAACTCTGTAGGACTTGCCATGAACCTGCTGGTCAAGATTACAACGAACATCATATCTGGTCTAGTAGCAGTTAAATACATGAGGCTTCCCACAATCTTCTTGTACATTTTAGCATCCACCTTAGCTCCTCCCTTATCTTTCATCAACTTGAAACTAGGAACAATAGGATTCTTCACTGTATTAATCTTCTCTATCCCAAACCTCTCTAATATTTCTCGAGCATACTTCTTTTGACTAATGTAAATGCCATCAAAATTTTGCACAACTTCGACCCCAAGAAAAGACCTCATCCTTCCAAGATCAGTCATGTCAAAACCAAGCTTCAAGAACCTCTTGAACTCATTAAACATGTATTCATCATTTCCAATAAAGATAAGGTCATCAACATACGAGCTAACAATCAAACATTTACCTCCTCCTCTTGTCTGTATAAACAAAGTGTGCTCATATGGACACCTTTCGAAACCTTCTTTGACAAAATAAGCTTCAATGCGGTTGTACCATGAACGTGGAGCTTACTTGAGTCCGTACAGTGCCTTCTTAAGCTTGGACACCTTTTTTTCTTCGCCCTTCTTCTCATAGCCTTGTGGTTGCTCAATGTAAACTGCTTCACTCAGTTCACCATGCAAGAAAAAACTTTTGACATCAAGATGATAAATACTCCAACCTTTCTGAGCAGCAAAAGCAATCACCATTTGAATCGTGTCCCATCTAGCCACTGGTGCAAAGACTTTGGTATAGTCTATCCCATGTTGGTGAGCATAACCCTTTACCACAAGTCGAGCCTTGCATTTATCTACTTCACTATTCTCATTGAGCTTAGTTTTGAATATCCATTTGACTCCAATTGACTTTTCTCCAACTGGCAGAGTTATCAATTCCCAAGTACCGTTTCTCTCAATTGCTTCCATTTCTTGATCCATGGTTGCTCTCCATTTCTTACTTTTAATAGCCTCCTCCAATGAACTAGGGTCAGCAGTTGCAGTAAACATAGCCAAAATGTTCACATCTTCTTCCTCAGAGAAGTCCTCTGCACTTACATAATCTTGCATCCAAATTGGTTGTATTATAATCCTCCCTTCATTTGTGCTTGGTGATATTTCCTCGAGAGATTCATTTGAGGATGAATTGACAATCCCTCTCTCTTCTGAATTCGCACCACCTTCAGCCTCCTCTTCTTTTTTTCCTGAATCATTCCCTTCTTCATCATTGTCACTCCATTCCAGCACATCATGTCTTATTTCTTCAACACTTATTTCCCAACTCCAACTCTCAGCTTCTTCAAACACCACATCTCTACTCACAACAATCCTTTTAGCAACCGGATCATAGAGTCTATATGCCTTAGACTCCTCACTCATACCTAGTAGAACACACCTGAAACTTTTATCATCCAACTTGATTCTTCTAGCATCTGGTATATGAACATGAGTAATGCAACCAAATACACAAAATAATCAACATTTGGTTTAATTCCACTCCATACCTCTTTTGGAGTCATATCCTTCACTACCAATGTTGGACTGCGATTGAGAACATGAACAGTCCACTTAGCTGCTTCTGGCCAAAAGATCTTCGAAACTTTCTTCTCGGACATCATACTTCGAATCATGTTTATGATGGTGCAATTTTTTCTTTCAGCCACCCCGTTTTGTTGAGGAGTGTAGGCTTCTGTTAGTTGTCTAGTGATACTATTTGCACTATAAAATTCATTGAATTCACTTGAAGTGAACTCACTTCCCCTATCTGTTCGTAGACAACGAACATATGCTCCTATTTCTTTCTCAACAATATTTTTAAAGCTCTTAAAGCTAGTAAAAGCTTCAAACTTCTTAGATAAGAGATATATCCAGGTTTTACGACTGTAATCATCAATAAAACTGATAAGATACCTCTTTTTTCTATTTGAAGTTGGCTTGATAGGTCCACAAATGTCTGCATGCACCAGTTGAAGTCTTTGAAAGGCTCTCCATTGACTCTTCTTAGGAATAGATTCCCTGTGCTGCTTTTTTATCATGCAATCTTTGCATAGCTTTGATGGATTATTGAGCTCTGGCAAACCTTTCACCATCATTTTATATTGGAGAGTTCTCAGCCCCTTAAAACTCAAATGGCCATATCTGTAATGCCATAGATGTGTGTTGTCTTTTGTGGTCAATTTAAAACATGTAGAGACTTGAGGCAGTACTATGACAAGCAGTACAAACATTCTGTTAGCAGACATTATTGTCTGCATAATCAAACCTCTTTTTGGATGATAAATCCTACATGTTCCATCCTGAATCAAAATAGCCAGACCCTTCTCTTGCAATTGGCCAATACTTAGCGGATTATTCTTCAATTCAGGTATATAATAAACTTCAGTAATTACCTGAGTTATCCCATTAACTTACAACCGTGTGTTTCCTCTTCCCATAAAAACCATATTCATGTTGTTCCACAGCTTCACTGACTGTCTGTAATGCTCATCAAGATCAAAGAACTATTACTTGTTCCCACATATGTGGTTTCTGCATCCAGAATCAAGAAACCACATATCCTCTCTCTTGGAGTTGTTAGACTCCATATAGGACATCAATAACATCTCCTCTTCTTCCTCAAGCTGGGCATAATTCACCCCTTTCTCCCAATTCGGACATTCATACTGAAAATGCCCTAGTTTGTGATAATTGTAACACTCAACTACAACCTTATTGAATGTTTATCTGCCTCTGCCTCTGCCTCTGCCTCTGCTTGTACCTCTTCCTCTAAAGCCTCCATGACCTCTGCCTTTTACTCCATTTCTCTCTTCTTCAGTGACCTTCAAATCTTGTTCATCTCCAACATGACCATTCATCCTATGCTCATGCATAAGAAGACTACTTTGTAGTCCATCAATGGTCAAGGTGTCTAAGTTGTTAGACTCCTCGATTGAACATACAACATAGTCAAACTTTGCAGTCATGGATCTCACTATCTTCTCATTGATGACCACAACTCCCATGTTTATCTCACCATGAACCTTCATTTTGTTGGCTATAGTGAAAGTTCGATCGAGGTGAGAGTTCGACCAAAGTATTCATCTACAGTCTCTCCCTCCTTCATGTGTAAGGTCTCGAACTCCCTTCGAAGAGCCTGTAATTGAGCTCGTTTGACTTTGGTTGATCCTTGATATTTTTGCGTCATCGAATCCCAAATGTGCTTTGCAGTGTCTTTATTGAGGATGGTCTCCATGATGGTTTTGTCTATCGCTCGAAAGAGATAGTTCTTGACCTTTTAATCTATGAGCTTGGCATCCTCAATTTGCTTGCATTGTACGTTTGCCACTTCTACACCTTTTGCTGCTGTAGGTATCTCGAACTTTAACAAACTCCAATATTCCTTTGATCGAAGGAAATTTTCCATAAGCATGAACCAGTGTTCATAATGTCCATCAAACTTCGGAATTGCTGGTTGCACAAAACTACTCTCTGATGCCATTTTATCACTCCTTTATAAGAAAATTGTTGTTTCTTAGCTTTCTCACAACCAGGCCCCGTGATGGGGCTCTGAAACTAAATTTTTTGAGAACTATAAATCAAAGCAAGAACTCAAAAATTAGGAGAATATCAGTTATTGAATTGAAACAAACTTGTGGCTTAAATAGCCTTACAATGAAACTGAAATTGAAATAAACAGCCCACGTCTTGGTAAGTGGTTAATGAAATAGTCAAATCGTATAGTATTCCCTAATAAGTAGGGATTATTAACAGAACGTGAAACAAATCCTAACATCTCCAACGAACTGAAGGGCATCACCAAGAACTCATAGTAACCCTAATGTGTTCTAAATGTTGTTTTGTGAATGCCAGCATAAGAAACTCAGATTTGATGATATCCAAAGCGCCAATCTATCTTGGAAAATCAAATACTCTTGGATAATTCATTTAGTGTTCATATATAACTGTAATGGGATACTTATCCTTCAATCTTATGTTATTAAAGACTCAGTAATCCACGCAAAATCACCATCCACTATCAAGTTTGCTCACAATAAGGACTAGAGAAGAAAATGGACTTTATCTTGGATGAATTAGCCCAGAGGTTAGTAACTCTTGCACTATATTCTTAATTTCTGTCTTTTGGTAATATGAATATCGATAGGGAGAACACTAACGGGTGCATACTTCTCTTATAGGGTTATCTTATGGTCCTGTGTACGCGAGAGAGGTAAATGTTTAGGCCCATCGAAGACCTTAGAAAACTTATTTATGAGTATGTCAACTTTGGATTTATGAATAGGTGTGGTAGCGGACAAACCATATGGCATAATCTCAGTGCCCTAAAGAGGGTGCGGGTGCAAGTGCGAGTGCGCTAATGCGTCAATTTTCAAATTACTGGGATTTGAGAGCGGCACGAGTGCGTCTATATATTTAACATATAAAAATATATTTTTAATATATAATTATGATTTTTAATTCATATATATATATATATATATATATATATATATAACCAATATCAAATATTTAGAAGGACTTTGTTGAGTTTATAATAGTATCTAAGGTCAATGTGTATTTAAGTATACATTTATGAGAGTAAAATAAAAATGCAAATATATAGGAGTCAAATGTATTTTTATTTTAAACACAAAAAACTATCTAATGTATATTTTTAAAACAACTTGAAATAATGACCTCCTTTAAGCTTAAATATTTTTAAGCCTAAATAATTATTAAAAGATTTTTTTAGATGGTTGTATTTTTAATATAAAAATTAAATCTGTGTATATAAATATATACAAAGATGGAGTGCTGTAAAAGTCACAAAGGGTAACAACAAAATGCTTTATCCCACATCGGAGAGAGCATGACTAAATATATATTAAAAGGGTGTATATATTGGAGTTTTGAAATTCCATTCCCACATCGGTCTAGCAAAACAAAAGCAGTGGGTTAAGGCTCTTTAAATATGACTAGTAGCATCCTTATGGTTTCTAAGACCCTTTGGCTTGTGAAAAGTTGGGTTCTGTCAGTAGCTTAAATCCTTTCTTGGTTTACAGTGAAATCAGTTGAGAATTTACATTAGACGACTTTGACTATTTCAAGTCAAGGTTTTGATTTTTCAAATTCGCGATTTTGCCTAGAAATCTCATCGAATTCGATAATTCGCGATTTAAGTGCGCGTGCATTGGGTGGGTTGGACGAATTAGGGCACTAAGGGTATAATTTGTAAAAATCGAACCGTACCTTCCAAACTTTGAAGTTGATTCTAATATAGAATCTCTAATTCTGACTTCTTAAATCCTTGAAAGTGAAATCTTTTCCCCTCCTTTGTAAATGAGGTTATCAGGTTATGGTAGTCGGTTTTGATTGGACCCAAAGTATCTAACCACTGGACGCTAAGAACCGCTTGGCACTGCCACTGGAAGTACATAAAAATCACCGGTTATCTTGTAGTTATGACTCAACAAGGTAAGGTTCAAACATCACCCGAAATAAATGACACGATCCTTATTAGACACAATCACTTGGAATGATTTATCTTTTACCTCAAGTAAACCAAACTTTATAACTACTGCTTGGTTAATAAAATTGGGGGTACTTCCATCGTCAATAATGATAATGAGGTTGTTATTTTGAAGTTTTTTAAGAAGTCAAATGGTTTTGATGGCCCCTTTTTATTCCTTAAGCGAAAAGTGTTTTAAAGATGACAAAACAATTTCTCTTTTTATGAAAAATCTTTTTTTAATTTTTAATACGCACCAAGTTGTGAACTAATTTTAACTTAAGCAAATTTTATCTTTATTATTTCTAAACATCCATCTAGTGATTAAAGAAAGTGAAATAAAGTAAAGAAAAGAAAACTCACAATGCCGGATGTACGAGGAAGCCACGACGGGAAAAAACCTCAAACGGCCCAAGCCAGATAATCACAATAAATGTGAATTTACAATGAACAGGCATAAGTCTTACTCAATGATTCGATCCCCACGAGACTTGACGCTCTTCTGATTTTCAACCACTCCTCTCACAGTGCCCACACAGAAAATACTTCTTCCACGATACCTATCCATAACACACGCATCCACGTATGTCTCGGTGTTCACCGATATGGCTTGTAACGTCTATGATGTTGAAACCGGAGTCCATCGAATCTTCACCATAAAACCAACAATGTTCAAGTAGAACAAACTCCACTTTTGTGCCACAAATATCACTATAGCATATATTAATGATAACTCGGATCTTTGAAACTCTAAGGATGCATTTACTTTGGAAAACCTTTGAAAACTTGTGTGCAAAAAGATACTGGTTCGTAAACAGTTTTTCCGGAATGCACACTTACGAAATCGGAAGGAAACACGCCATTAAATACTTTTCTTAAGGCAGATGCTCGCTCGAACGACTTGACTTATCGTTCAAACGAGATGACCATTTCATTCGAACAACAGTGGCATCTTTCTTGGACGACAACATATGTCGTTTGAACGATGCAACAAATTAGAGTCCTAATTAAACTCTACTCTAATCCTTCCTTATCAGATTAAAACGAAATGTAAAACATTTCAAACACTTATAAAGCATTTTAAAACCATTTATTTAATAAAATAGCATCCTTATCCTTTAAAATTAAATTCTGAGTCCCATTAAAATTACGCATTCATACCTGAGTGATCTCGGAATGCAATTGAACTTGAAGACGAATAAACTTGCACCAATTAAACCTTTGTCATAAATAATTCCTTTAATATTTACCGCAATGTCTTCAATAAACTTCAACACGTCATAGTGTGCGTGGGATCGTGATAATAAAAATACAACCTATGACTCAAACGTGTTTTGTTCCGGGAATAAGTCAAAACTATACAACGGACTCAATTGGAAATTTTGTCCTTATAAATCTCCCCCTTTGACTATTCCGGGACACAACCAACAGTGAAATACCTAAGCCGGGCTGTTAAGACGTACGACACTTAAATCCCATTCCATTAACCCAAAAATAAATACAGGACAAGACTAGTCAAAGATGGTCCGACAACCATGAAATGTCTCTGAATGTCTGAATATGATGTAAACTTGAAATCTCGAATCTTTTGAAGCATACCTACACACATGAAACAGATAAATACCCAGTGAAGTATGGAGGAACAAATGATATAAATGAAATATGTGAGCAAAATATTTTGGTACCAATTTGAAATAAAAAATAACTTTTAAATCCGGATATCAAATATGCACGTAAATAAAATACCAATGTAGATACAAATGTGTGCAACAAACAAACACAGTGCTCAACAAAAATCTCCACCTACATCACTTACATCCCCTTTGACTATTCCGGGACAAAACCAACAGTGAAATGCCTAAGCCGGGCCGTCAAGCCGTATGATGCCTAAATCCCATCCCATAAACCCAAAAATAAAAATACAGGACAAGACTAGTAAAAGATGGTCCGACAAGCATGAACTGTCTCTGAATGTCTGAATATGATGTATAATTGAAATATCGAATCTCCTGAAGCATACCTACACACATGAAACAGACAAATACGCAGTGAAGTATGGAGGAACAAATGATATAAATGAAATATGTGAGCAAAATATATTGATACTAATTTGAGATAAAAGACAACTTTTAAATTCGGATATCAAATATGTGCATAAACAAAATACCAATGTAGATATAAATGTGTGCAATAAATGTGCAACAAACAAACATAGCGCTCAACAAAAATCTCCCCCTACATCACATATATCACTACCCCTTTTTGTCTTAAATAGACAATCCGGTGAAAAGATAAACATATCTAGAATGAGATAAATCAATGAAATATATCTAGACAATCATGCAATAATCAGATAAAATGATCAAGAATATCAAATTCATAGTTAGAAAACAATAATCACACAATATGAATAAGCAATATAAGCAAGTGCGACTAAACGAACTCAATGCAGTAAAACATATGAATATGAATCTGGATATAACAAAAAAAAACTAGAAGCAACATCACCAAAAATATGCCACATATGTAGCAACGTACTAACACAGGAGGAATTGCAAAAATCCAAACGTCGCTCGAACGATAAAGCCCTGTCTCTGGAATGACAGGCTTCGTGTGAAAAAAAAATCTAGCTCAAACGAGAAAATGTAACAATCATAGTTTGCGCAGAAAGTCATACAGTTTTGCCCAGTGAAAATATTTCATCAAAAAACTAATTGGAAGGGGCTCAAAATTGAAAACCAGTACCAAAACAGTAGCGAAATAAAGGAAAACAATATGAGTTACATGCTAACATAGTACTGATGTGCTCAAACATGAACATGAAATGTATGGGCATGAACTACAACAAATGAATCACAATTTCAATACATCGAAACGATCAAGAAGCTCTAATTGATAGCTATAAATCATCAAACTTTATTTTAGCCGTATGTGACAATTAAAGTGTGAGCTAAATGAACTAAACAATCAAACATGCACACAAATCCAGACTTTTGACAATTCTACACACAATGGCGTCATAATACAATTTTGTAACGTTAGGATTCATGGTGCAAACCCATTTAAATTATCCATCCAAACTCCCTCAATTATATATCATATTTTCTTTTGAATGAACATAAACTAAATGGCCCATATTTTGGCACATGATTCTTTTTATTGCCTTTAATTTTTTCGGACTCATTTAAACGGTGGCTTTCATGACGAGTCAATTTTTCACTCTAAAAGCCCTTTCCCGTGAACACTCATAATTTTTTCAATTATTATCCTCACGATAAACGGTTCTTACATGCATACTTCCTTCTTATGTCTACTTATGCATATATGACAAAATTGAGATAAGAACGTCTCACCAAACTCAAATATGCATGAGATGTCAAACATTCATATAAACTCGTGCCTGTGTGCAAGGATGGAATATATACAAAGTCGAACCAAAATGCATATCAACTTCGAAATAACCCAATAATACAATGGTTAAGATCATTTTAAGTATAAATAATTATGACCAAATGTCCTAGCCACATGGAAAATGAAAGGAAGGGGGTTTAAGCACACCACATCAAATATCAAACATGTAAACTCAAAAATAAAAACAAACCAAAAATCTTTTTGGTTTTTCAACATATTTTGACTAAAAAAAGAAAAATCTTTTTGTATTTTCTTAAAAATATTATAAACCAAAATTCTTTTTGTATATTTCAAATAAGACTTAATAAAAGAAAAATATAATCAAAATAGTACACATGTCATAACACTAGCAAGATATGAATCATGATGCAAAGACTAGCGTATGAAAAATATGGTAACATAATCATCCTTTAGATTTAGCATGGGAAGAATCAAGTGCAACCAAATAAGAACCATGAAGTTTTAGTCCTAAAGCCACGGAATCCTATTTCCTAACCCAAGTAGGTGTGACATAATGGATGGGAGTTTCGGGAACCGACATGACTTTATTCCTAAACTTCCTAGGAGCATTCCTAAGGTCGTAGCAAAAGCATCTAAGGTGACCCTTCCTACCGCAATGTGTGCAAGTGCAAAGATGACGGAAATGATTACCAAAATATCGACCTATCCTCACATTCATAGTGGGATCTCTCACACGGTTGGTATTGGCTTTGGGAATGAGAACAACTCTATCATCGTAGCCTACACCACACCTATCACTTTTGACTTGGATGGTGCCTAACATCCTATCCAACTTTTTTGATCTAGATTCCAAGTCAAACTTAACCTTACTTGAGTCTTTCAACTTCTCCTCTAACTCAGAAATCCTAGACTGAATCACTCGCCTAGACTCCTCAAACTCTAGAAACTCCTTTTTGAAAGTCTCAATCAAACAACGAAGACTATCTCTCTCTTTCTCCACATATTCTAGCTTATCCCTAAGCATCTTCTCTCGTTCCCTAAGATCCTTAATCAAAGCATCATTATTTTCTATGGCACGCTCATTCAACCTAGCTTGCAATTTAGAGTTTTCCTTTTTTACTTTCACCGCCTCAGTATACAACTTATTAAATGCAAATTGAAACTCTTTCACATCAACCTCCTCGTCCTCACTCATTTCACCCTCACTCACTTAGGATTAAATGGGATTGAAAGTGTCATGCACATGAGAATCTTCGTGGGAATATTTATCATCGTCGCTCACATGACATGCTAAGAAAGCAACAAACTTGCTCTCACGAGGGGAACACTCTCCCTCTTTAGGACCACTATCACTTAAGGATACACTATAAGATATCGATTTCTTGCCCTCTTTCTCAAGTCTAGTGGTACACTCGACAAATTTGTGACCATACCTCTCACACCCAAAACACCTATCTGACTCAACCCTATTAAATTTATCACTCTTATCTTTAGTGGTGGAATCTACCTTGTTCTTGAATTTCTCAAACTTTTTAGCATCTTTCGTTTGCTTTTGAAATTTAAGAAACTTCTTGAATTCTTTGCCAACAAGGCAAAATCCTCAAAATTGGATTCAGAATCGTCATCTGAAACTTTAGTCTCCCCCTTACAAGCTTTCAAAATAATGTCCTTTTCTTTCTTTGGCACTTTCTTGGAGGTAAACATATCAAGTTCATAGGTTTGTAAGTCACCTATAATCTCTTCAAGTTTCGTCGAATCAAGCATACCTAAGGAGTTCAAAACGTTCACTTTTGCATCAAACCTACTAGGCAAAGATCTCAAAATTTTCTTTATCACACGGTTGTCGAGAATCCTTTCACCTAAGTTAAACGATGAGTTGACAATATTAGACAACCTAGCGTGAAACTCATTAAACGACTCACTATCTAACATCTTAATCGTCTCAAACTGTGTAGTGAGGTTTTATAACTTAGACATCGTAACCGTGCTAGTGCTCTCATGAGTAAGTGCAAGTGTATCCCAAGCCTCTTTTGGTGTTTCACAAATCATGATTCTATTATACTCTTCCCGTGTGACATGTGAGGAAATTACGTGCAAACCTTCATAGTTGTAAAGTGAAAGCCTATCTTCAACCTCAGTCCATGAATTAACGAGTTTCAAACTAGTGACCTCACCCTCTCGTGTGACTAGTGGTGTCCAATCTTTTTTAACCGCTAACCACACACGTTCATCAATGGATTTAATGCACGTCTCATTCGCATTTTCCAATTAGAATAATTTGTGCCATAAAAAATAGGAGCACGAAAACTTTTAAAACCTCTAATATTCATCTCGAAAACACAAGGGATCACACAATAAAAATATATTTCTAGCTCTGATACCAATTTGATGCTCCCTTTTTATTTCTTAAGTGGAAAGTGTTTAAAGGATGATAAAACAATTTTTTTCTTTTCATGAAAAACATTTTCCAATTTTTAATATGTACCAAGTTGTGAACTAATTTTGACATAACCAAATTTTATCTCGATTAATCTTAAACATCTATCTAGTGATTAAAGCAAGTAAAATAAAGTAAAGAAAAGAAAACTCACAAAGCCGAATGTACGAGAAAACCACAATAGGAAAAAATCTTGGATGACCCAAGCCAGACAATCACTATGAAAGTGGATATACAATGAACAAACACAAGTCTTACTCAACGACTCGATCCCCATCAGACTTGACGCTCTTCTGATCTTCAACCACTCCTCTCCAGTTCCCACGCAGAAAGTCCTTATTCCACGATACCTATCCACAACACATGCGTCCACGTATGTCTTGGTGTCCACCGATATGGCTTGTAACGTCCACAATGTTGAAACCGGACTCCACCGAATCTTCACCGCAAAACCAACAATGTTCAAGTAGAAAAAACTCCAATTTGGTGCCACAAATATCACTATAGCATATATTAATGATAACTCAGATCTTTGAAACACTAAGGATGCATTTACTTTGGAAAACCTTAGAAAACTTGTGTGCAAAAATGTACTAATTCGTAAACAGTTTTTTCATAATGCACACTTACAAAATCTGAAGGAAACACGCTATTAAATACTTTTCGTGATGCGGCTAATCGCTCGAACGACTTGACCTGTCGCTCGAACGAGATGACTAAGTCGTTTGAATGATAGTGGCATCTCTCTTGAACGACAACATATGTCATTTGAACGATGCAACGAATTAGAGTCTTAATTAAACTCTACTCTAATCCATCCTTATCAGATTAAAACGAAGTGTAAAACATTTCAAACGCTTATAAAGCATTTTAAACCATTAATTTAATAAAATAGCATCTTTATCCTTATAAAAATCAAATTTCGAGTCCCATTAAAACTACACATTCATACCTGAGTGATCTTGGAATGCAATTTAACTTGAAGATGAATAAACTTGCACCAATTAAAATTTCCCTTTAAGCTTTGCCGCAACGTCTTCCATAAACTTCAACACGTTATATTCTGAGTGGGATCGCGAGAATAAAAGTACATCTTATGACTCAAACGTGTTTTGTTCCTGAAACAAGTCAAAACTATACAACAGATTCAATTGGAAATTTTGTCCTTACAGGTTTGTGGGTGGTTTGTTCTAGTAATGTCCAGGAATGATTTTTCAATTTTGGGTTCGTGGTTAGTGTTTTGTTCTGGTTCTTCCAATATATCGATTGTTTTTGTTTGGTTGAAAGTCTTCAATTATAAAGATTTGTGGTTGGTGATGTGGTTGATCAAGTGTGTATTTATCGTTGCAATAGTACTAAGGCCCCTTTCTCTACACTCTTTTGACTCTTAACTTACAATTATTTTAAATGGTGTAAGAGAGGTATTCTGGGAATGGTTCAGTTTTTTGGTAGGTGAGAGTCCAAGGAGATTAGTAGTGGTGTTGTTGTTGGTGAATCCGATATGTGGTGTAATGTTGGTGTTTGATGGCCGTAAAAACTGCTTGGATTCTTTTGCATGGTGTTGCATTCTTTGATTAGACGAGCTACGCAAATGATCTCATTCAAGGTACGAGGTTTCATGATTTTGACATCCAGATGAACTTAATCTTTGAGATCTGCTATAAAACACCTAATCTAAAACGTGTCAGGTAAATCGTCAATGAGGTAGAATAGTCATTCAAACTCCTCTTGGTAAATAACTACTGTGGTGATTTGTTTAAGTCTTGAGATAACCTTAGATGGATCATTGAAATCAGTGGGTCTGAATCTATGGAGAAAGACTTTAGTAAAGTGGATCCAAGTTAAGAGGCTTTTGAATTTAGTGAACCATCGATGCCAATGTAGGGCGATACCCTCGAGATAGAATGAGGCGAGTTAAACTTATTGATTCTTATCAATATGTTGAAGCCCAAAGTAATGCTCAGACCTATAAATCTAGATGTTGGGATCTTATTTGGTGAATTTGGAAAAATATAACTTGAGATTGGAATTAGGGTGGGCTAGGGTCGACATGGTATGTGTGGTGGGTAATGTCAGGGGCTATGAGGTATGGGCAGAGGGTGAAACTATTTATTGTTGGTGGGAATTGTGGGAAGATTCATCGGCGGTGAATGGGTTGATGTAATTTTCATTGGAAACATGGTGTTTGGTGTGTGTGACTCGTTAGGCTTGCAATTCGGTAAGGATCGATTAAAGGGAGACATTTACTTGGCCAAAATTTTCATTCAAGTGATCGAAATGCGACTCATGAAGAGTTAATATTTGGATAACCACATTTTGGAATTCATTATTAGTTTTATTACGAGCATCCATGAGATCGTCATGGATTTGATACCATTAATACGAGCAAGTTTAGAACAAGAATAAAATTTAAAGATTGAGTTGAGATAATAAAGAATAAGATAAATTGGTTAAAAACTAACTAATCCTTGATTACAAACTAACTAATGCATATATTAAGGGAAGCACGGATATAAGTGCTAGCATCTAATGGACCAACGGTTCCTTCAAACCTCATTCTTGACTACTCACATGTTGGTACGAGTGATCAAATTTTACATGTTACTCATTATCTTAGGTATGTAATTGAAAAACTTTTCTTTGTTTTTACTATTATTACTCGCTTCGACTTGCAAAATATTATATACCTAGCCCATTGTCATGTCTATACTAATGTTGGCACCTACCCTGTGGGGCCACATATACTAACTTTTGTACTTTTCTTGTTCATTTTATCCTATTTTTCAACCCCTATATATTGTATGACAAACTGGTTTCTTTGTTTCCAGGTTGGGGTTGTATTTAGTTCGAGTGCCCCTAAGGAACGCACTACTGTATTCTAATGCATTACACAAACACCCATTAAGTTAATGATTGGTTTTAATACATTCCACTAACACGTAGTAAGATATTGATTATTCTAAGGCATTCCACTAGCACACATCATTTTGACTTCTTCACACATGAAGGTTCATATACGTATCGGTGAACCTTTATTGGTGTCTTCTAAAGTCACCATAAAGTAACTATTCAACATCACACAAGTTGATCACTAACTCATAATACCTTTTAAGTAATTGTACAATGTTCTTGAAATATTGTACCATAGTTTTATGGGGTAGTTTGGTGGTGCCTTTTGTAATTATCCCTTTTGTACATTACAATGCCTTTGGGACATTGGAATGACGGGAGGAAGATCCACTAAACATGTATCGAAAGACAACAAATTTTTATCTCTTGATCTAATTAACCGTCACAAAGTCCTCTAAGTTCCCCATAAACACATAAGATGATGTGCTTAAATATATACATAGGTCTCATATGATATATTAGAACCATACAAATTTAATTCATAACACATCAAGAAAACAAATATAATCCCATATGATCATAAATATGTTGCTAGGAGATATATTGGAGAATCTCTCTCTCTCTCTCTCTCTCTCTCTCTCTCTCTCTCTCTCTGTATATATATATAAATATATATATCATGTTCACAAAATGCCAAACACGTGTTTGTTTAACATAAAAATGTCAAGTGACATTGAGGTATAGAAGAATTTAGTGCCTTGAAAGTAGGGGTGACAATTCGTGTATTTGGGTCGCGTTTCGGGCTGACACGATACGACACGACAAGGGTTTTTTGGACACAAACACGACACGACACGAATTCGTGTCTTTTTTAGTTGACACGAACACGAGTCCAATAAAATTGACATAACACGACACGATACGAATAACACGATTTCTTAAAATTTCACGCTAAATTAAACATAAATAGATACAATAGCCCGAATAAAAATACGATTAACACGACAAGACTTAATAACATGACGCATAATTTTGACACGAACACGACATGACACGACTTTGTGTAAAAAAATATGACATGAACACGGCATATCGTGTCAATTTCGGGTCCTTTCTTGTCGTGTTTTCATGTCGTTTCTAAAATTGTCACCCCTACAAAGAATATATATTCTTTTGATAATTTTTGGTCAAATCACTAACCATTAGTAAGAGCTAAGAGTTATTCCATTTCCATGTAAAGGAATCAGAATAGCTAAGTAGAAGCCTCCATGTAAACCACCATGATGGCAAAAGGAAAAATAGAGACCATGGAACCTGAAAGAAAACAAATGAATAGATCCACCAACAAAAAGCTTGTCTCCACTTTCCATATACCATGACCAAAAAGATGCAAAATGTAAACTTTTAGTAACAAAGTCTATATCATCTTATCTTAATTAAGATTTAAAAATTTAAAAATAGTTCTATTTGAAAAAATTACATCAGAGGACTGGGGGGTTTAAAGCTTCTAAAACATCTCATATTTGTTAATTTATGATCATAGTAACTCACAAATGGAATCCCTTTATTTAAAAAGTTTAAATTTAATAGATACTAAAAGAATTTTGGTTCAATGTTCTTCCCCAAACTATATGACAATCGGTCTTTTAGGATGTGGATGTGTAGATTCAATACAAATTATAACAAGGAAATAAAATGCTAGAAAAAAATTTATTCTATGTAGCTTTCTAAAACTCCCCGCCTAAAGTGCTAGAGATTGCTCTACTGCTCAGACAGAGCCCCCAGGCTAAAGTGTGTGTGTGTGTGTGTATAATTTTTATGTATTTACTTTTCATTATATATTTCTTTTACTACATAGACTTTGTCTAAATTGTTAAGTTAATGCTCATATAGTAATGTACATTTAATTAAAAATATAAACCACCTAGGTGTTAAGTGTAGACATACCAGATGAGACAACACAATAACAAAACCCAGACTGCCACAAAGTGATTGGTTAATGGACCTTGAATGATTTTAGGTCATATAGTGTAAATCCAATAAGATATTATAGTTAATAAATGGGTTTGTGTTGATCCTCTTTACCCGTTTAGACGCGTTGAGATCCAGTAGTTAGTAAATCAAATATGTTATCATTGAGTAAGAAGTAACAAATACTTTCAAGTATATAATAGTAATGCTAATGAGTAGTTAGTAAATAAAATATGTTATCATTGAGTAAGAAGTAACAAATACTTTCAAGTAACAAATACTTTCAAGTATATGATAGTAATGCTAATGATTTAAAGGGTCAAACTGAGTTTGTTAACGGATTTATGTGTCAAATTGTATATAATTCAAAATAATTTATTATTATAATAAATAATTATGTGTGAACACCACGGCCAAGTAAGATGATGAATGATGTTCACATATTATTTTTCGACACAATAAAAAAGTCACTCGTTTACACCCGAGCCAGATAAGACCTGAATACGATAAAAAATGGCACGAACATGGCCCATTTCTAGGTCTAGCTAGGCGGTCTTTCATCGGTTGTCTTCCGCTAATTAGAACATTGATTTTATTCAAGCGTTCTCTAATCCGTTGCCCTTTCCTTTCAAGGTTCAAATAATATGATAATCTCCAAAGTCCTATTCTAGTATAAAAATAATTAAATAAATTAAATAAAAATTAGTTGTGCAACGGTTTCCAAATTTTGAAAAATATATTGAATACATGAATTGGAAAAGGATATGAATTCTCAAACTTTGAATGACAGATAGGAAAAGGAAATGACTTTTCAAACCTCATGGAAAAGCTAAAATCAATTGAATAATTATCAAAGAGAGGAAAAAGTTATGGAACACTGAATAGGTCCCTAGAATAATTCAAGAAGTGGATGGACCACTAAATAAAAACCTTAAAGAATCATTGAAACCCATGACGAGATACGCAAATAGTAATAGTAAAGGGTCTATAACATCGAGTGCAAATAGAGGACTAGTACTTCATAACAAGAAGTTTCATAGAAAACTAGGGAACCTCTAGGAAAGCATACGGTATTAAATGCTGAAAACATAAAATACTATTGTACAACTAACATTAGAAAGATGTCAACTTGCATTTCCAAAGTAATTCCATCTATAATTCCCCAAATTTACTGTAACTATAAGATATTACCAAAGTTAGCAATACATTTCTCACATGCCTAAGTGTTTGTTCTTTTCTAATAAATGAAGAAAACTAAGGGTCTCCAATAACTAATAAATGAAAAAAGTTTGATCTCGAACACATAATAATATATAAAACAGCTGTGGAGGAGTCCGTTTAATTGTATTTGTCACGCATACATTGAAACTCAAGTATAAATGATTTCTAATGACAACCACATAATCTACAAGCAAAAACCGCTATCATGTACAACCTCATAATTGTTGACAGAATGTATTTTAATACACAACTGGGAGATATTATGCACCCACTATACCCACTTAAACAAGTGGGAGACCAAAAATACCCACTACTTCCGATTTTTTTGCCCAAAAATTCAACCACTTTTATACCCACTAAGCGACTTGTGTACCCACTAGTCACTTCCCATTAAAAAGAGGCTCATCCGGCCAAAATGAGATAGAGAGTTTTTGAGAAAGTTTGAGAGCTCAAGTTTCTTAAGAGCAAGAAAAGAACAAAAAAAAAAATTATTAGCTCAAGCCTTGATATTGAGCAAAATATTTGGTTGAGATAAAAGAGAAACTCATGAATGTTCTTTCATAAAAATTTTAGAACAGTTTGTCCCCCCAAACTGAAATTGTAGAATTGAGCAATTAATTTGGAATGGGTGTTAGAAGACATATAATCACGGTGCATGGTTATATGATACAGAAGTGATTCTGGGCTTGTTTTATCCTGGGGACGGCGTGACTGTAGATTACCTGCACAAAGAGGGTAGAGCCGCGAAACGTCTTAAAGAGAGCGACCTAGTCCGCGACTCAACCCAAGAATCGTCTACGAAGAATTTATAAACAATTGAGGTAATATTGTTTATTTTTATTGTGCAGTATTTATTTGGAATTCACGCATGCGGTTCATATTTGCGATAATCATGAGGTAATAATTTAATTTGAGCCGTAGACTTAAAATTAATTTATGATTTTATTTTTCAATTTCTCCACAAAACTCTTTGATGTGATATTTAATCACAATATATAAAGTGTACCAACAATTTTAAGACGTTTTTTGTCTACCATGGAGACCGAAAAATAAATCTTATGGGCATATATGATTATTTTTATGATGTCAAAATGAAAAAAGGCCAACTATGTTTCTATGTTTAGAAATTATAATTTTGACCTTTTACCTCTAGAAATGACCGTTTAGCTCCTGAACTTCCTAAATGTTATATTTTGTGAAGTAGATATATAAATTTCAGTATTTTTGGTCAATTCGAAATCGATCAATAATTTCGTGAGAAATTATAATTTGAACAAAAGTGAACCCCTCCATGGAAAACTTTTAAATAGGTCAATCCTATTTTCTAGTTATGAATGTGAAATATTATTTCACATAAGATGTTATTATTGGAAATGAAATTGTATATTGGTTTTTTGGACAATTTATTTTGAGCCACTTGTGGTTAACAAAACAAATTAAAATTTGTTATATGGAATCAAATTAAAAAATTTGATATTTAGAAGCAAATGAAAATTTGTTATATGAAAACAAATGAACATTTGTTATATGGATTCGAAGGGTATATAATAAACATTTGTGTTTTGCGCTATGTTTACTATAAAATAAATATGTTCAAATATTTTTTGAAGTGTTTATGTAAAAGTGTAGTTGATATTTTTCAACCATACTAAAGTGATCGATGATGAAAAAAAAAAAAACTGAAATTTTTGTTATGAATTCTGTTGGAATATCATCTCGGTTTTTTGATGATATATAGACTGAAATTTTGTGAATTTTGGCATGCATGTAGTATGTTGAGATTATAAATATTGGGCTTTGGAATTTATGAAAAAAGAGTTGTATATCTTTTATGATGATTTTTACAAATAGGATGCGCGATGCTGAATTTTTTGGACATCTTGTAGTAAAATAAGTTTATCTTCACTTGTACTTAATATTTTTGAGTGATTCCAATTTTGGATAAGACGAGACTCATAAAGGATGAATTCTGGAAAATTTTATAAATTTCAATAAGCGGTTTGGTCGTGGTGAAATTTCAAACTTGAAGTTTTTCCGTTTGAACAAATATTTTGGATAACATTTTTTTGAAAAAATGTATCATGTCGTGTTCCCAACGGATTCAAAATATTTTGAAGCCTTTATAAATTTCTTTTTCAAGGATTTATGAAGTACTTAGAAAAATTTGGACTCAAATTTATAGAAGATGAATTTCAAAGAAATTGTATAAGGACTTATACAATATTTGAGTTTGGAGTGCAACCGCTACAATTTTATATGAATAATTCCTTATATTTATTCATTTATATGAGATGGAAAATGTATAGAATAAAATTGTATTATGCTATGTTGGAATCAATTTGGTGTGCCTCATACGCGTGTAGAAATAATTTAGTTGGGTAAAATTATTTTGACCGTATGCTTTGATTTGGAATAGAGGTTTAAACTCTAATACGGAGTATTATCGTATACATTGTGAAAAATTGTATATTATAATTTTTTATGAAATAGATTGTATCTATATGTGACTTTTAGACACATGAAAAATCTGAATTTATGACTAAAATAAATGAACATGTATTTTTTTTTATTCGGCTATACATGAAGACATTAAGCATGTATTTATTTAAGAAATAAGATTAATTCTTATTTAATGTTGAAACTCACAAGTTAAGATTTTATTTTATGAATTGAAGATATAGTGGGGGCACATTATATGTTGCTTCTAATTGCTATACCTAGAGAATAGTGGGGGCACTCAATCGAGTACCTCTCAACTATATTTGAAGAACATTTAATAGAATCTGAAACTTTGATTATTTTTTGAGTTGTGAGTTAAAAATAAAAGCTTGCTTATGTTATTGAAAAGGATTTGAAAAATCCTTAGAGAAGTCATGTCATAAATGATTGATTGAATTCCTTGGAATAAACTAGAAATTAGTTATAATTGACTTATTTTATAACTTTAAGATAAAGAGGTGTATACACACTATTTGAAGGAATATTGAGACAATTATCATTTATGAATATAAGCTTTGTTTAATAGTCGAAATTCATCAATATAACTTAGTTATACATGATGCACATTAAATTATTCTCATGAAAATGAAGAAGCTTCATTTAATTTGAATGCCATTGATATTATATATGATGTTGAGTTAAAAACTAAATATATATAATATTGTTTTTCGGATGGTGACCTATGTAAGGGAACTTACACGGACCAACTTGAAGTTGAAAAATTAATATGGAAGGCACCAATAAATGGCATGATATTTTGATAAATTATCAAATGAGAATGAATTGAGAATATTATGAATCGTGTTTATCACTAAGCATGTTGAAATATGAATGCACTCTTATTTATTGTGCAAGAATGATTAGCTAATATTTAGTTATAATATTTTTTTACGTAGAAAACCAAATTCATGCTAAGTCAAAGTGTTAGCATAAAGAGTTTCAATGAAACAAGAATAGTACTTGTTAATATTACAAGGCTATATGGATCAATTAATTGATCGAGTACATTGAAATACAAGAATATCTATTTATTAGATATATGCTTATTATGAACCATCTTGTACTCCACATGATCCAAGTATAAGAACACTAAATATAGTGATAAGAAAAGATGAATATGCGAACATCTTAAGTAGTCTCAACTGAGCTACTAAATACAGTTGACTTGGAATTATTTTTTGTTGGAGTACTACGAAGGTTTATAATTAAAAAAAAAAGAGGTGCATTCTTATGCTATTGAGAAAGGTTATGTGTTTTGATAAAATCACGAACCTAGAATTGATTCTGAATTAATAATGGATATGTGTTTAACACATATTATGATGCTATTTTTTGGAACTCCTAGATATATTAATTATTGGCTTAATTAATGATGGAGTATATGGTGATACCATTGGCTATGGCTGGTGAGTAAATGAAAGGTTAAAAAAAATCTATTATAAGATACCATTTATGGTAGAGATTGACACAGTCATTTTATTCACAACAATAAAACCATGGCTATTGTAAAATATTAGAACCGTTATCATAACGGCAAGAACGATAAATATGTCGTAATCACAACATAGTTTTAGAATTTAAAACTAATGAGTTGTGTGTGTGGATTCTGATTGGACTGATGAGAATAGAACCTGACTTGTCCTTTGATGAAAGAACTAGTGCAGGAGAAGGTGTTTTAACATCTAGAAAGGGATCGGACTAAAACCCGTTGATATTGAATCATTTGTGGTGGTAACCCAATCTATAGACTGGAGATCCCAAGAAATAGGTTCAAAAGGTAATAACAAGTCACAGTGATATGGGTTGAATCATGCTAATTATTAGTTACGGGGTTTTACTCCGAGTCCATCTCTATGGAGCATGATATCCTGAAGCGAGTTAAGGTTGAGTTAATTATAACTCTTAATGATGATCTATAGCTCTATTTTGAGTAGGGTACCTAGCTACAGGAATATCCTTGATAGACTCACATATGTGGATGTGGAAGTATGGCCGCTTCCTATGGTAATTCTGGACAAATTCCCTAGAGCGTTCACATACTGGGATAAAAGAACATGGCCGTAACGTGCTGGCTTGAGGACTACACCCAAGTAGGGTTGTGTGTGGGATGTTGTCAGAGATAGAGTTCAAAACTACGAGTTACTCTAGTATAATCTGAATCATCTTTACTACGTAAAGGTTCAAGTCGAAAGACACCTTTGCTTATGCACAATTCTATTAATTATTATTGCTCAATAAATTTTCAAAATTTACTAGTGGGGGATTGTTTCTGATGAGAGTGTTTTAAAATCCAAGTGGGGGATTGTTGACAGAATGTATTTTAATACACAATTGGGAGATATTATGCACCCACTATACCCACTTAAACAAGTGGGAGACCAACAATACCCACTACTTTCGATTTTTTTGCCCAAAAATTCAACCACTTTTATACCCACTAAGCCACTTGTGTACCCACTAGCCACTTCCCATTAAAAAGAGGCTCATCCGGCCAAAATGAGATAGAGAGTTTTTGAGAGCTCAAGTTTCTTAAGAGCAAGAAAAGAAAAAAAAAAAAAATTATTAGCGCAAGCCTTGATATTGAGCAAAATATTTGGTTGAGATAAAAGAGAAACTCATGAATGTTCTTTCATAAAAATTTTAGAACAGTTTGTCCCCCCAAACTGAAATTGTAGAATTGAGCAATTAATTTGGAATGGGGGTTAGAAGACAGATAACCACGGTGCATGGTTATATGATACAGAAGTGATTCTGGGCTTGTTTTATCCTAGGGACGGCGTGACTGTAGATTACATGCACAAAGAGGGTAGAGCCGCGAAACGTCTTAAAGAGAGCGACCTAGTCCGCGACTCAACCCAAGAATCGTCTACGACGAATTTATAAACAATTGAGGTAATATTGTTTATTTTTATTGTGCAATATTTATTTGGAATTCACGCATGCAGTTCATATTTGCGATAATCATGAGGTAATAATTTAATTTTGAGCCGTAGACTTAAAATTAATTTATGATTTTATTTTTCGATTTCTCCATAAAACTCTTTGATGTGATATTTAATCACGATATATAAAGTGTACCAACATCATAAACTAGGAACCAAACATTCAGAACAATTTGAGCTCCTTAAACCTCACTCTCACCTGTTCCAAATCTGAAATATTCCTCAATGAACTAGCACAACGTCCTCAAATCTTCCCATATTTCATGGATAAAAATTCATTTAAAATCCCAGACATGTAAGTGCACACATTCAGAGGACATCACAGCCTCACAGTTTGCCTTTTTAAAATCCAAATCTGCCACCATAGTTTTTCCCTATATAGACTCGGGCAAACCACTACATTTAACCATCTTCCATCCACCATAAATATGGGATTGTCTAGTTACACATCATATACAAACCTATTAGGGCATTCCCAATTTCCTTGGATTATACATCTCACAACGAGAAGAAAGAATAGTTAAATTAAGAAACTGAAGAGAACACTTCCAATAGGCAGTGCCCACTAAATTACCCCATTTCAAACATATCCAATATTAATCAAAATTCGCAACTAGGTGTTGATGATCATTGCCACTCCAAATTTTGTTATTCATTGGTAACATCTCTAACATAAATAATCATTCAACTTCTGAAGTCATTTTATATATAAAAAAAACTTTCGAAGACATGACTACTTAGAAAATAATATTACAGTATAATGGTTAAAACACTATAATACATAAACGGTTATGCTGCTAGAAGTGAGCCAACAATATATATCATGTTCTACCCCTCCCCCTAAAAAAATAAATCACCAATAAAAAAACAAACGACTCGAGGTGGAGAGGAAAATCACAATAATAATGGAGTGCGTGCCACTGCACCTATACAAAGGGAAAATTTCAAAATCAATTTCAAGACTCGAGCTCAAAACCGAAACAAAAGCTATGACATCATGTTTAGGTACCATTACACCCAATACTTAAGCTGCTAAGCCATGAACCAACAATGCAAATCATGCTCTAACAAAAAAATCTGAGAAAATAATAAATAGTAATTCCTTCATCATTGTTTGGGGTTTGGTTGGGTGGTGGTGGTGGTGGTTCAAGTGAACACCCAAAAATGTATAAGAAAGTTCAGGCCCAAATCTTGTATTTCATTTTTAATGATGCCATACACATGCAAAAAAATAAAATAAAGAGCAATCTCACAAATCCCTTTAATCACATTATTATTCGTAATGGTTTCCTTACTAAGGAAGGCCAAGGCCTATAGTGACGAGTTCAAATTTTGTTGACCCTTTTGAATGAGGGTTAACATGTACCTCTAATGTGATTGGTGAAAACTTAAATAACTCATTAAAAGTTATGAGGTCTATTGGTGAGTTAGTCATGTTTTAACCAATCACATTGAATGGTCATATTAACCTTCATTCGAGTACGGATGACATATTTGTACTCTATTACATACAAAAACCTCAAGAGTCCTAATTATGGTAAATAATTACTGAAATGAATAAAAGATAAACAGATAAACTATTTAACAATATCCTAACTAATTATAGAGTTTTTTGGTAAAACTTCAAACTTCAAGGTATACCTCTAATTATTTACAAGACTGAGGGTGTAAAAAAGATTGTAATTAATTAAAATAATAAACATAAAAACAAGATCTGCTATCTCTTTGTAGTTGTAGTTGCTTTTGCATTGTAAAGCTATAATTTGTAAGCTATAATTTGTAGTTGTAGTTGTTTGGGCATTAAAAAAATAGCTAGAATTTGTAGTTGTTTAGGCATTATAAAGGTATAATTTGTATAAATCTTGAAATAGCTCAAAAAAAAATCTTTTCGGGTGATCCCGCTTTCGAATCCCCGACACCATTCGAAACTTTTATTCCAATTAAACAAAAATCTTGGATTCATCACTGTTCATGTACCTGGATCCTTTTATAGATATCATTTTTGCGGAAAGAAGTCAGAATCATTAGACAAGACACCATCACCCGATTCACCATCACGTACGAACTACCCTCCTTAAAAAAGACCCTTCCTATTGATATTCCACTACGAGGACTATACACACATAACTACCGAATAATGAAGACCTTGCTAAAAATCTTGCGTGTATAAAAAAATGTTTAACAACAAATGATGAACCACATAGGCAGAACGGGACACAATCATTCAAACCGGATCCAACCAAGAATGAACATTTATATCACCACAATATGAAGAAATAATCTTATAAATATCATCTTCTTTTCCAAAAATTTGAAAAAATCTCCAAAATCTCATCTACTAAAAATCCAACATCAATAATAATCCTTATATTTCCACTCACTCAATTTATTCAGATACTGTTCACGACTTGTGAGCAATTCACAATAGTTTTAACATAGTGCGTTCACAATTTTTTTATCTACTATTTTAGCTATTATTTGTTATAATGAAACTTTTTACTTGAAAACAAATTAAATGGGAAGAACTAGGACATCTCAACCAATTTATATATATATATATATATATTACATGACATGACATGATACATAACTATAATGCTAAAGGAATCTAGCAAGAGTTCTAAAGAGCATCATTATCCAAAGAAGAAATGAGCCTACCCATATACCGTGTACCAACTAAAGTAATTCCCCACTTAAACACACGATTGCCTCTTTCCAGGTAACAAAGGTATCAAGGGTCTGCCCATTTACCAACTATGATAGTAGGAATGCTAAATAACTCTAGATAATCTATATCCCAAAACCTTTTCAATTTTCTTCTAATCGACTATACACTAGGGGTGGCCGTGGGCCGGGCCTGGGCAGGCCCGGTCGGGCTCGGGCCGGGCTTGAAAAATTAAGTGTTATCCCAAGCCCGCTCGGACCTAGATCGGGCCTTATTATGTAATCCCAAGCCCGCCTAGATTTGAAAGCTCTTTACCCAGGCCCGCCCGATCGGGCCCTATTATGTTAATTAAAAGATTTTTTTTCAAAATTAAAATACCTATTTTTTTATTTAAAGACCAATTTTTTTAATTAAAAATCTGTTTTAAACTCCATATATTACAAATTCCACATATAAAGTTTCTCACTTTACATGAAAAAACATGGTATACGTTTTTATATTTATAGAAGTCCCCCCCCCCTCCCCCCCCCCCCCCCCCCACACATATATATATATATATATATATATATATATATATATATATATATATATATATATATATATATATATATATATATATATATATATATATATATATATATATATATATATATATATATTTCGGGCCTCGGCCGGGCCGGGCCTCATCGGGATTAAAAACTCATGCCCAAACCCGCCCAAAAAAAAATCGGGCCTATAAAATTTTGCCAAGCCCGCTTTGCGGGCCTATTTACCTTACCCAAGCCCTATTTTTTTATTGGGCGGGTTCGGCGGGCTTGGCGGGCCTCGGGGGTATGACCACCCCTACTATACACTATTATATTGCTAACTACACTAATGTGTTCAAAGTTCAAGACAATATTCCATCATTCCCTCCGTGCTACGAATAATTACAACCACATCACCCAATTTGACGTAAAGGTCCTTTCCTTATGCAATTAAATATTGAACTATGCTATAAAAGTGGGAAATTTGTGTAATAGCATTATTTTTTCATTGCTCATGTAGTTTAGGCTTACATAGATTTTGGCGTATCCCGTTACCATTCGATTCAAGCTGTCACGAAGGACCGAATCTCCAACATCTCCAACTTTCAAGGATTTATACACTATGAAGGTATAATAATATTTAGAGTTTAAATTTATATTTTGAATTTATTTTGGTATGTTTATTTTTATCAAACATAAAATATGTTTTTTTTGTTTAAAAAATTGAGGAAATTTTCTTTATTTAATTTATTTTTTCAAAGTACGCACCTCTCATTCAAACGATATGGGATTCTCGTTCTAATGAGATCACAATTTCGTTTAAAGTTTGAATTGAAGTTTACATCGAATCTATACAGAATGAGGGCACATTGTTTTAGGTCGTTTGAAGCTGGTTCAAACGAGATAGCTCTTTCATTCAAATGAGATCCTATTTAGTTCAAATGGACTACTATTCTCGTTCGAACAAGTTTTAAATTTGTTCAAACGAGCCATCGCCTCGAAATTTGGGAAGGCCATATAAATACCTGTTTTGTGTTAAGATTTTTTGAGACTTTTGCTAGAACTGTTTCTGCATATCCTTTGCAAAAGTTTTCAACCTTTTGAGTTTAGAAAACCTTTTTGATTCACAAATCATATCCCCAAAATATATTTGAGTGAATCAGTTTAAGCCCTATAGTTTGTATCCTTTTATACACAACTCATGTGGGAAGCGTTTCTTCATGTTAGACCATTGTGATTCTCGAGAAATCATTGTAGAAGACAAAGGCTGATCGATGGATACCGCACGTGGAAGGCCTCTTGTGGACTACTCCTCACCGAGTAGTATTCCTTAGAGATTTACGAAGGCAGTGGGCATTATACTTCTGGCTGGTATCAAGTAGTCTGTAAGTTGATAGTCTTGTAAACTGTATAAAGTGCTGAAAATAAAGGTTTTACCCGGAAGGGATTTTTTCCTCAATTTTCCTTGTTTGTCTGGATGCTTTAATTTATCTGATTTATCACTCAGATGCATGTCTTAGGATAGAAAGATAAAATTTGAATATTGTGTGTGTTGGACATTTAGTTATATAAATAATCCATTAAGATCGAGATAGCACATGTGTCTTAGCTAGTTACACAAAATTAATGTGTCATCTTTGTCCATAATTTTTTTTTATACCAGTTTTTTTTTGAAAAATTGTTGATCTTTAAAAAGTTAAATTTTAATAGAGAATTTGTATAATCGAGTGCCCATCTTTGATGGTACGAATTATGTATAATGGAAGGCTAGGACGATGTCTGTCTTAAAAGCCATAGATGAGAGAGTTTAGTTAGTTTATAAAAGAGGGTGGACTCCTTTCACGATCATTGTTGATATTGTTATTGGCCCTAAACCTGTTTCTTCCTGGAATGATGAGGAATTTAAGTGGAGTAATTTCAATTCTCGTGGACTTAGTGTTATCTCTGGAGCCGTCACCCCAGATGAGTTCCGTCTCATCATGATGTGCACTACGTCTAAGGAAGTATGTGATATCCTCTTGCTCTATCACGAGAGTACCAACGCTGTAAAAGTATTGAAGCGTCAAAATTTGAGCACCCAATTTGAGACCATCACTATGTTAGATTCCGAGTCATTCGATGAGTTTTATGCACGTTTATCGGACATTGTTAATTCGAGTTTTAATTTGGGTGAGAAAATTCTAGAGACGAGAGTTGTGAAAAATATTTTGAGGTCACTCCTCACTCACTTTATTCCTAAGGTCACCCTACTTAATGCGTTAGGGATCCTAGACACTTTTAGGTTAGAAGAACGTGTAGGAGATATTCAAACATACGAGATAGATATGTTCCCCAAAACCATTAAACCTAAGGATTTAGGGGTGGATTTAAAGACTCAAACTAAAAAGAAGAAAAAAGAGAGAGTTTATGAGTCTGAATCTGAGGGTGAGTGTGATTTTGATGACTTGACCTTCTTTGCAAATTTTTAAAAAAAGTTTCTCAAATTCTCTAAAAATAATTGTTCGAATAAAAAGATTTTTGAGAAAAACAAAAATAAGAATGAGGTCAAGAGTAGAGGTGAGAAAGAGGAAGATATAAAGTTGTATGAGTGTGAGGAGAAAAGGGAACAAGGCACATGAATGTCCCACTAGGCTAAAGAGAAAAGGCAAGGAAATTGCAAATACAACCACGCTTAGCGATAGTGATATCTAATTGGTTAATTAAAGGGGAGAATCACCACAAGAATCGTGCATTGCATTCATGGCTAGTCACGTTAGCACTTCTGGCTTGTCCCACGTCGATGAGAACATATCTAAATGTGAAAGCCTCTATGATGTTTCGATCTATTCTAGTGAGAGTGAGGATGAGGTTATTAGTGAAAGAGAAGATAATCTACAAAAAAATATTTAGTAATTTATACACCGAGACGTTGAAGATGAAAAAGAGTAATAAGGATTTGTCTCTAAGTGTGTTAGAATTGGAAAGAGAGGTGAAAGTTTTGAGGGTATGTGAGGCATCGACGAGTCAACTCGAGAAGGTGAAGATATATTTGTGTGAGCAGGTGATAGTTTTAGTCCGGGAGAAGAGTGATTTGACCAACACTATTGCTAGTCTTATGGGAGATCTTCAATCTTCATTGGAGACTCGTAAGAAAATTTAAGCCCATGTATCCCCACTCGAGAGCGATCTCGAACATTCCCGGGAGGTCAAGGTTACTTTAGAGGACTCATCTAAGAAGTTTGGAAAGATTCTCCTCGATCCTTCTTAAGTTGACGTTGAGAGGCTAGTAATAGGGTATGGCGGTACATCCACTTTCCACGTTTCACCCAAGCAGGTTCCCAATTTGTGTTGAATCCATATGGCCCTCGACCTAAACCACGTAGGAGAACTCATCCTTGATGTTTTGAGAGAGGTGGACCCAAGCCCATGTATGTTTGTTCCCATTGAAAGCAAAGAGGCCACTTTAGGAAATTTTTCTTTAGGTTGGGGAAAGTGTCTCATAGGTATCTTCCATAATATGCAACCACATGAACTCCCACACATGTTACTACGCATGCTCTTTCACATCACAATAGATATTTTGAGAGTTTTTGAGAGCAAGTAGAGTATTTAGTCAAGACTTCACAAGATTTGATGGAGGGTTTTCATAGTATGTCATCTCCTTTAGAGAACTCCTCCGAGCCTAATGATTGAGGTCGAGACTTTTTATTAGAATAGGATGTTTTTCATTTTCATATTTTACATGCCTATTGCTAGATTGTATTATCATTGTACTTATATTTTTTATTTTTATATATTTTTCAAAAATTCAAAAAGAGTTTTGTTTTTCCTTAAAAATTTTGGAAAAATACGCAAAGATTTTCAATTTCTTTTTAGGAAAAAGTTGAATAAGACAAAAGATTTTATTTTTGGTAAATTTTTTGAAAATCCATAAAGATTTTTGTATTTTTACACCATATAGGGATAAAGATGTCAGAGTCACCAATTCATTCCATATCCACCTGACTATTTTATAGTGTTTTGAGATGTGACATAATTTCATTTATGTGCTTTATAATGTGTGGAGTCATTAAGATGTGATGTGATGACTACTTGGCACATGTTTGATTCCTTGTCACCTTTAATGCACATGAACACAAATTTATTTGAGTATTGCACTTACCTTTCATATGTCGATTGTAGTATTTTCATCTCAATCCATATTTTAAAACGAACCAAATTGGAAAAACGAGATAATAAAAGTAGTGCATGTAAGAACCATTACTCGGATTGAAAAAATAGAAAATAATTTATTTGGTATATTTGGTATATTTTATGCCATGGAATCGGGCTGCGAATAGCCACGATTTGCAAAATCAAGAGCCTAAAAGTTAAAAGGCACATAAAAATAGAAGTGTCAGGCCAATTTTTAGATCATTAATGCTTCGCTACATATGAGCATTAAATTCTTCAAAATAGTTGAGAGAAAAATTCAATATGTGAGATTTTCAGGTAGTTAAGTCGAAGATCAATAGTGTGGCCACCCCCCGATCCTCACAGCGGTGGGACGAAGAAGAGAGGACGTCTTCAATGTCGAGAGGATCTTAATCCCGCGCATCCCTCTCGGGAGCGCTTTGTCCGGCGTCGGTGATGAGGTGAAAAATGTAGAGAGATGGAGTCGCCAGTCTATTTTACTCAAAACAGACAAAAGAAAAAGGGAGCCATCCCGAAGGACAACATCCAAAGACATACTGATACATATGAAACCAAAATAATTCGAAAAGGGTCAGGAGGCTAAGTTACGAAACGGGAAGGTGTTAGGCACCCATTCCGCCCTTACGGTCTCTCATGGGTTATTGCTATTTTCCTTTATTTCCCCGTGATATGTGTGTATGGGTATATATAGTGGAGATAGGAATCATTGACTTGTATCATGGAAGAGATAAAGCGAGTCATCCGTAGGAATGTTCTTAAAAGTAATATTAGAAAAAATAGGATTTACGCGATTATCCTAGCGTTGATTGTTATAACGGAACGATAACACATATGGAATAATACGCCACTAAGAAAAAATATACGCATATGTAAATATAAAGAATCTAAGAGAGTTAAGTTTAAAGAATATAAAAAAAATAGGAAAAGGACTCAAGTCTCTGGTTTTATCCTGAGACGCATACGTAGTCTGTAGAGGCATAAAAGTCCACATAGTTCCTATTCAAAATGGGGGGTGGGATTTATCCCATAAATCCAATCAGGGACTTCTCTTATATGTGTGTGTGTGTGTGTAAAAAAGTGTTTTAGTTGTGAGAAAAGTGTGAGAATTCCCGTTTGGAATTTATGAACAAACCCTCTTTTTCTTATTTTTTTTGGTTTTATTTATATGAAAATAAGAGATGTGCAATAATACTAAATAAAAAGTATATTAGGATATGTGAGATGAGATAATAAAAGTGCTAAGTAATGAAATAAATTAACGCGAATTTTGGAGAATTTAAAGAGAGAGTTGAGAAAGTTGGATCTTCTTGAAGATCTTGAGCTTGATCTTGGATGTTGGAGAGCAGCCCTTACACTTGGGTGATGATGGACGGTACTTAATTCACCAAGTTTGAGGAAAAAGGTGAAAGGTTGGAAAGGGTTTTGGATGTGGAAATCACGCTGACTTCGAGAGGAGTTTTCTGAGCTTGCTGAAAGTGATGGATTTCAGATCTTGTTTCCTTGGAATAAGGTTAGGCCCTCCTTTTTATAGGCCAAGGGCATTACCAATCGGCATATCCCCAGTCCTCCAATCGGTAGGTGTGTTTATGTACACTGCCGATAGGTAGGGTTTGGAACCTGCCATTTGGTAGTCTCTTTCAGGTTCCTTCAAAAAATCGTGCGTAGAGAGCAAATCGTTGATCCGAATCGCGCACAGGGAAAACCGTTAGAAAGGTAATCCAAATACCTTTGAAAGTATTTGGACTCATCCCGGGTCAGGGTGTTGACTTTGGGTTAAATGTGGCTCAGAAGCATTCATCGATCCTTTGGACGGGGAATCGTAGGACGCAAACGGATCGTTCGTCCGCATGGTAAGTTAGAATCGCGCACGGGGGGGGGGGGGGGGGACGTTAAAAAGGTTAGGAGATGTACTTATACATTCCAAAGAGCTTGACTCGGTTTGGATAGTTGACTTTGGTCAACCGGGGCCTGGAAGCGTTCGGAGACCTTTCAGAGTAAAACGGATCGTTCGTCCGTACTGTAAGTCAAAATCACGCACGGGGTGGACCGTTGGAAAGGGGTTTCTGTGACCTTAGAAGATTCATTCAGTCTCGATAGATCTAAAGAGTTGACTTTCATCAAACGGAGCCTGGGAGTGTTCTGTGACCTCTTGATTAGGTTTCGGGCGAAAACGGGTCGTTCGTCCGTACCGTAAGTTAGAATCGTGCACGGGATGGACTGTTGGAAAGGGGTTTCAGTACCCTTCAAAAATTCATTCAGTCTCAGTAGAACTGAAGAGTTTGGCTTTTGGTCAAACAGAGCTTGGAAGTGCCCGGTGGCCTTTAGGTCAGTACTCGGGGCATGACTTAGGTTTGTAATGATGAAGGGAGGTGCTGGGGACCTAAGGAGAGGTTAAGGGGTATTAGAATGGGGTGTCTATAGAGCTCCTGGACGGGTGAGTTTGGAACAAATGATAGTCGTCGAATAGACACCACATGATGCTTTTGAAAGAGGATGACCAGAGGATCGAGGTCGATTATGAGGACTTAGGGATGAGGATGATCGATTTTGTGGGTCGAAGCCAATTCTGAGGGCTTAGGGATGAGGGTGAACGATTCTGCAGGTCAAAGCCAGTTCTGTGTGTTTGAAGATGAGGGTGAACGATTATGCGGGTCAAAGCCAATTCCGAGGGCTTAAAGATAAGGGTGACCGATTATGCGGATTGAAGACAATTCTGAGGGCTTGAAGATCAGGGTGTTCAATTCTGTAGGTCGAAGCCAATTCTAAGGGCTTAAAGATGAGGGTGACCGATTCTGCGGGTCGAAGCCAATTTTGAGGGATTAAGTTGAGATGAACAATTCTGCTAGTCGAAGCCATTTCTGCGGGCTTAAATTGAGATGACCAATTCTGCGGTCTTAAATTGAGATGACCAATTCTGCGGGTTGAAGCCAATTCTGAGGGCTTAAGTTGAGATGACCAATTCTGCGGTTCGAAACCAATTCTGTAGATCGAAGCCAATCCCGCGGGCTTAAATTGAGGTGACCAATTCTGCGGGCTTAAATTGAGATGACCTCGGGGAACTCTGTCGGGGAAATTACCTCGTGATTTTTATTTTGAGCTGGGGGCCGATTGCTGGGGAAATCCATGTATCTCTTGGAGACTCTGTGGAGGAATAGCCAATCTGATGCTATAAATTCCACTGGGGAAGTGATTGAGTGGTCAATGGTTTGGACGTATTGCTTGGGGAGATTTGAGACATAAAGTTTGGGATACTCTGAAGGTCCTCTGTGGACGTTGTTGGGAGGAGATTCACTTGGTTTTTGAGAGTTCTGTTGGGGAAATAGGGGTTCCGCTTGAGGGAGTGTGAAATTTTCTTGGTGAAAATGTTCTAAATCCTTTTCGGGATTTTTAGGAATTTTTTGAGGATTTTTCAGGGTTTTTTGGTATTATTTGGGAGTTAAAGGGTGCCATTTGGAAGTGAAAGGGACTTTTGGGCTACTTCGAGAAGGTAAAGGGTCAGTGCCGATCGGTAGGTGGGGGTTCAGTGCCGATCGGCATGACCCTTGGCATCCTATAAAAAGGGGGCGGGTTCCCCTCATTTTTCACAACTTCTTGCCTTCTCTCTTTCTGTAATTTTCTTCTGTGAATCGCTCTAACATTCTGTAGTCTAAAAAATGGCCGCTTTCGTGAGCACTGCAGTACACCAGGAGTGGTTGGATATTGACGACTAGGCAAACGTGGAATAGAGGGATAGGGCCCCTCTTGCTTTGGGGAGCGAGAATTACTTTGATGCATTCGAGCCAGTTGCGGATGAGTGGACTTTGCTGTGGGAGCCGTCACGTTATCTCTCTTCGAGGGTGGTGAACCCTGGAAGTTATGTAAGTAAAATGACTTTTGGCATTCCTTTTTGGTGATTTCCCTTTTTTCTTGGATTTTGACAAGGTTTTTTCTTTTGGCAGTCTGATGTTTCTTTGCCGACTATGGGTGCCCGCGGGAAAACGGGGCTTAAGGATGTTTTGGGAGCATCTTCCACCTGTGGTGCATTGGGTGGTATCATCAGCAGGCTTTGGGAGGTTGGCATCTGTGCTATATGAGACGCCTCGTTCGACGGCGGTCTTATGCGCTCTGGGGGAGAGGTGGTGGGACACTAGAGATACCTTCCATTTTGATTTCGGGGAGATGGTTGTGACTCCCATAGATATGTAGCAGCTGCTGGGGATGGATTATGATGGAGAGCATATAGAGGTGGATCGCTCTTTGCGGGTGAGGCCGGAGGCGGTGCGGGAGGCGCTAGGTGACGTGGGGAGGATAGTGTCCGGGGACTCCATCCGTCTTTCCTTGCTGAGGGATGTTTTCTGGGCAGGGTGATTAATGTGGAGGACGGGTTATAGGTGAGGCAGATGGCCCAGCTGTTCATTTTGCTGGTTTTGGGGGGATTTCTGGTGGCGTCAAGCGACGACGTCATCCATTTATGGTTTTTTCCACATCTGGGGATGTTTTCGAAAGAGAAAGTTGTAAATATTTTAAATATTGTTTATAGTGTTCAATAAGCATTGATTACTCTCCCCGATGATATATCTAATGCCTTTTTGGAACTTATTTACGACCTTGTGTGCGTAATTTCAGGGGTATTTGTTGACGCCAAAATCTTAGTAGTCTTTTATGCGAATTTAGGGGTGTGACAACTCTTAATTTAATTAATTGACGAAACGAGATGCAATCCTAATAATTCGCAGTCCCATGTAACCATTTATACGCGTTAACTCAATTTGAGGGATATTGGTCGCATCCTATAGTTTTTATTCGCTTCGTTAATTTTAGTTTAAATACACTCATGCCTAGTTTATCTTTTATTTCTTTTTGTTAGAAAAATATCTTTTACACTTTTATTGAGAAGTAATAAACCATTAAAATTCTAGCAACTCGTCTCTGTGGATTCGATACCCGAACTAGCCAATATACTCCCTTAAAAGAGTGTAGTCATAGTTTAGGTCTTTGTATTGAGGCGGTGAACAAAAAATAACGATCGGCGTTTGACACACACTACTTTTCACGCTTGATAAAAAGGCGCCGTTGCCGGGACCTTGTTTATTTTAGACTTTATTTGATTTAGTATTTCATAGTATTTTCTTTCTATTTGTATTTTTTGCCTAACATTTTTGTAGGACTTCCACATTTGAGCACTTAGAAACGCTTGAATTTTTTCCGCGCGCACCTACTTTGTGGATTTTGCCACTTCGAGCCATTTTTGGGGTAAGCATGTCTTATTCCAATTCTTTTGATAATCATTATGATAATTCTCAAAATTCTCGCAAACCTATGACTTTTGGTCAATACTTAGAGTCCTAGAAAGTTGCAAATTTAAAAATTACTTTGGACGAGTATAACGAAAGTCAAACCTTGGGTTATTGGAATTTTGATGATGATGATAATGATTTTGGGCCTTTACCTCCTTATAATAGGAATTTTGAAACGAATTGCAATAGTTTTCAAAAATTTTATAATAATGAGTTTAAGTTTAAGTCCGATGGTAATTTTCAAAGTTCCCATTTTCAAGGATCCGCACCTTAACCTATGACATTCGGTGAGGACTTGCGTATGCTTAAGAATGAGAAAATTGAAAATCGTAATCGGGAATAAAATCATTTATGGGAACATGAATTGGATTTATTATTTGAGTCCAACGATGATTTTTCTTCCGAGACTTTTGAAGTCGAAGAATGTTTTGAACCAAATGAGGACTTTGTGCCTACTTTGGAACAAAGTATTGTCGACTTTGCCCATTGCATAATAGATATTGAAAGTGAGGATGATAATGACGTAATATCTATTTGCAATGAAATGATTTCTTCTTTGACCCCCAAAGAAGAACATTTCATTAAAAATGATATTATTTCCTTCGAAACTCAATCTTCATGCGATGATGATTCATCTCATGAGTTTGAATTTCTTTCATCCCCATTTTTATTTTTTGTTATCACACCGTCACAAGTACCCAATGATTCGGTTTTAAACTTTAATGTTTTAAACCTTTTCGCCGATGAGGAGTACTTGCTCGAGTTGCCTCCCACAATTGGATCTTCGCCTTTGTGTGCGCCACCTCCCATTCCAATTTTAAAATCATTGGGAGGATATTCATCTTTTCTCGGGCCCCACATCTTTTTGTCACCCGTTCAATCCAAATCCCCCATCATCCCTCCAAAACTTTTTATTGATGATGGTTCATTTCTTCCGCCTTACACATTCCTTTCGTTGTTCAAACGAAGTTCATATTTTTCGGAAGGCATGCTTGCATGTGAGGGTACACCGGTTATCCTCTAAAGTCAAATCGTTTTTGCGGTGGACCCTCAGCTATTTAGACTTCTAGTGTATATTTAGTGTGAAGCCTAAATAGTATGTTGTATATAGTTAGCTTTTTATTCTTTCTTTCTTTTTATTTTTTCTTTCTTTTAACTTAGTCTAGTGTAATTAGTTAACTTTTTTTTATTTGTTTTTGCTATGCTCGGTACTAACATGTTTTGTTGATTCTTTGGACTTATTCTTATGGGGATCGCTCCAATTTTGGATAATATCGCTATTTTCCTCTCTTTGACTTGGTTCTTAATTTTATATTGAGGACAATGTCAAGTTTTAAATTAGGGGGTGTGGGATATTCTATCCATTTCTTTATTTAGACCATGTTTTTGCTCACATGTTAGTTACTTAGTATGATTTCTTAGAAAAATTAAAAAAAATTCAAAAAGATTTTCTTTCTTTTTTCTCCTTTGTTGGGCATTTTTCCTTTGTTTCCGATGATAAATTTTAATAATTTCCCGATCCAATAGACAACTCAATGATGCATGTTCTCGATTTTAGAAGTTATTAGACGCTAGTCGTCAATCATTGATATTATGAATAACGTCATGAATTAAACTTTAATCCCATGAGCACATGCGTTTTTCTTGTTTTATTGATTTGGTTGAAGATTTTTATAACTAGGTAATCTTTTGTTGCATTATATATACTTACACCGAGTAAGCTTTGTACCTTTCGTCGTTTGTGAGTGTTATACACTATTCTTTCAGCTTTGAAAACGTTGAATTCGTCGGTAATCTCTCTATTCTTTCACCGATCGTTCATTAATTGAGTTTATATCTTGAAATGTGTTGCTTGAGCATGATTTTAATATATTATTTTGACTCAAGAATTGAGTAAACTGTATGAAATGATCATAGGCATTCTTTGTTATATCACCCATAATAGCCTTGACCTCATCTTATATGTCTATCTTCGTCAACCCCTTTTAGCCTAAATATTAGCCTTTCATTTCATAACCCAAAATTACCATAACTAACTCCGAATTGGAGTTATATACCATATATATTAACTTACATACCTTTGTTTGGAATGTTACTTGGGATTGGATGTTGTTGCTGTAATGTCGGTTGAAATTTAGGCATTTGAGAGTTTGAAAAGTAAAGAAGAAAGTAGTGAAAAAGAGATGAAAAAAGAGAAAGCAAAAAGCAAAAGAAAACAAAATAAAAAAAATGAGAAAAAGAAGAAAAGAAAATAAAGAGAAAGTTGTAAGTATTGTGTATAGTGTTCAATAAGCTTTGATTACTCTCCTCGATGATATATCTAATGCCTGTTTGGAACTTATTTTCCATTTTTGAAATTGCCCGTATTTTCCCATTTTCTAGAGTTTTCATTTCCGAACACTTTGAATCCGTACATACATATCCTTCATTTCTCCCCTTATCCTAGCCTACATTACAACCCTATAAAAGTCCTATATGATCCTAGGGTGCATTAATTTAAAAGTCATAATAGTTTTGAAAATCTGTGAAAATACATTTTGCCTCCTTTAATGTGCGGTATCTTTCATTGAGATTACAAATTTTCATTTTATATATAGCGTTCTTCATTTGTGACATGAGTGTGGCCTAGTTTCCATTTACATTTACTCTTTATGCCCGCATGTTCCGTGTGTTACCTCCCTGTTTCGAGTGAATTCACTTGATGAGTGTAATGCCCGTGAGGATTGAATATATGCTTGTTTTAATTTTTATCCGGTTTATTTAAGTTTTTGCCAAATCATACTTTGCATGTGCTCGCCCCCTCCCACATTTTAAGGTTTCAATTTAATGAAGTTCATTCTATAATGTTAATAATACGGACTTTTGTGTGAATTAGTTCACTTTGCTAATAATGCGTATGGAATCTTTTTCGTTGTTGTTGAGTTCGTCGCATGTTGGGTTGGGCATATTTTGAGGAAACCATATGATGTTTGTGGGTTTCATCCCTGAAAACCCTCACGAGACGACACTCATCCACTAGGGTAACCTAAGGGTTTAACGACTTATTGCATATGCTAAATGCAATCGTGTTTCCTACGAAAGTGGCATTTATATTTCGATGCATATATACATGTTGTGATTTTCTCATAGTTATTCTTTCTTTAAATTTCATTACTGGGGACTAGCAATGTGTAAGTTAGGGGGTGTGATTCGTATCGAATATTGCACTTTATACCCTTTTAACTTGGGCATTTTAGCCCCCTCGGGTACCGTAATTGCTATAAATATGCTCATTAATGAGAAAACCTCCATCTTATACGCTAATATGTTATTTGAGGTATTATTGATCTTGTATAGTTGTTACGGTGCTTAGTATGAAGTTTGAGCGCGTTCCGATTAAGTTTCGTCGCGATTCGCACGTTCAGGGGCATTTTCGTAATTTCACACTTTGGTATTTTTTACCAAAGTCTTCACGGAAGTTGTAGCCCTCAGGCCAAGCTTCGCGTGTCTGTGAACCTGAGTCCGAACAAAGGAAACACGGACCTTTAATCGGGAAAGAAATATAAGACTTTATTTATTATTATTATTTTATTAATATATTAACAATCTATTTAATTCCATCTATGTCCTTTTCTCTTTCATTTTGCAGGAGCTTTCATGGACGATTTTTCTTTGGCTCAGGTTTGCGCTCGGATTTTGGGTTCGTCCCAAATTGATGCTTTTCGTCCGAAATTGAAGGTTGGGTTGCGTACGGAACTAGTTGTGGGTCGTTTGGCTCAGATTTTTGGAATACCCACTTTGGTATTTTGTTGGTTTTGGCCATTTTTGGTGGGTTTTATATTGATCCATTTGGGACTTCATTTTGGGCGTGGGTTTTGATAATTATCATGGTGCGAGAGTGGGTCACACACACACGAGCTTGGATAGTTGATTTTTGGTCCCATTTCGCAAATGGATTTTGGGAGCATGAATTGGAACGTGGGTTTCGGCGCTGTGCGTGGTTTTTTTTACAGGCGTGGTCGACCGGTCACACTCTGGTGATCGACCGGTAAATTAATTTTGGTCGTGGTTCCCAGACAGTGTGTTGCACCCATTTGCAGTGGTCGATCGGCCACCACGCGCGGTCGGCCGGTACTCTGCATTTTGGTCTGATGTTTTGTCCTCCTTTTCCCATTCTATTTTTTTTTATTTCTTTTTCTATTTTTTCTTTTAAGTATTAACTAAGACTTATCCATCTAACTTCTTTTATTATATCTTTTTCCGTTATTTTTCTTTCCTTTTTCCCAACTTAGTATATAAGTGGCACTTAGTGTATTTTTATAGGGAGCTCATAATATCTTAGTTTTTTTCCCTTTTCTTATTTTAGACCTAGGTTAGAGATAATATTGGGGTTTATTTGTGGAGACACCCCTCTCCTCATTTTGTGTTGGTTTTCCACCATTAATGTAAGTGTTACTATTCATTGTCTCCTTTAAGTTGTATTTGCTTTATTTTCCATGCTTAATTAATTTTCATGCCTAGATAATTTTAGTTGCTAAATTAATTAGTGGCGTGCTTTAATTAATTAGTTAATTTATTTATGTCATTTAATATGTGTAGGGGCTAATTTAAATTAGGGTGCGATTAATGGAATTCACGTAGGGTTGATTTGTTGCTTCGCTTTGGTGATGGAGATTTACGTATTTATTTCGAGTGCATTGTCCTATTTTTTACGCCTAGGAAATTTAACAGTGTATATCATGTATGCGCCATATTTACGACCTTGTGTAAATAATTTCTGGGGTATTTGTTGACACCAAAATCTTATTAGTCTTTTATTCAAATTTAGGGGTGTGACAACTCTTAATTTAATTAATTGACAAAACGAGACGCAATCCTATTAATTCACAGTCCCATGTAACCATTTATACGCGTTAACTCAATTTGAGGGATATTAGTCACATCCTATAGTTTTTATTCGCTTTGTTAATTTTAGTTTAAATACACTCATGCCTAGTTTATCTTTTATTTCTTTTTAGTTAGAAAATATCTTTTACACTTTTATTGAGAAGTAATAAACCATTTAAATTTTAGCAACTCGTCTATGTGGATTCGATACCCGGACTAGCCGCTATACTCCCTTAAAAGAGTGTAGTCATAGTTTAGGTTTTTGTATTGAGGCGGTGAACAAAAAATAACGATCGGCGTTTGACACGCGCTACTTTTCACGCTTGATAAAAATGGCGCCGTTGCCGGGACCTTGTTTGTTTTAGACTTTATTTGATTTAGTATTTCATAGTATTTTCTTTCTATTTGTATTTTTTGCCTAACATTTTTGTAGGACTTCCACATTTGAGCACTTAGAAGCGCTTGAATTTTTTCCGTGCGCACCTACTTTGTGAATTTTGACACTTCGAGCCATTTTTGGGGTAAGCATGTCTTATTCCAATTCTTTTGATAATCATTATGATAATTCTCAAAATTCTCGCATACCTATGACTTTTGGTCAATACTTAGAGTCCCAGAAAGTTGCAAATTCAAAAATTACTTTGGGAGAGTATAACGAAAGTCAAAACTTGGGTTATTGGAATTTTGATGATGATGATAATGATTTTGGGCCTTTACCTCCTTATAATAGGAATTTTGAAACGAATTGCAATAGTTTTCAAAATTTCTATAATAATGAGTTTAAGTTTAAGTCCGATGATAATTTTCAAAGTTCCCATTTTCAAGGATCCGCACCTCGACCTATGACATTCGGTGAGGGCTTGCGTATGATTGTGAATGAGAAAATTAAAAATCGTAATCGGGAAGAAAATCATTTGTGGGAACATGAATTGGATTTATTATTTGAGTCCAACGATGATTTTTCTTCCGAGACTTTTGAAGTCGAAGAATGTTTTGAACCAAATGAGGACTTTGTGCTTACTTTCGAATAAATTATTGTCAACTTTGCCCATTGCATAATAGATATTGAAAGTGAGGATGATAATGACGTAATATCTATTTGCAATGAAATGATTTCATCTTTGGCCCTCAAAGAAGAACATTTCATTGAAAATAATATTATTTCATTCGAAACTCAATCTTCATGCGATGATGATTCATCTCATGAGTTTGAATTTCTTTCATCCCCATTTTCATTTTCTTTTATCAAACCGTCACAAGTAACCGATGATTCTGTTTCAAACTTTAATGTTTTAAACATTTTCGCCGATGAGGAGTACTGTAACACCCCGTATTTTTGTGCATTTAATATTTAATTAATTCGAGAATTTTAAATTACTTGTGTGTTGTAATTTTAATTGAATTAATTATGGCAATATATATATATTTAAATATTAATCAGGGAGTAAATGGTTAATATTTAGGAAAATTTATTTACTAAGTCAATAGTAATAATTTAATTACGTCATTTCGGGTATTAATGACGGGGTATGCACTTATCTCAGCCGGGAGTCAGTATAGACTAAATTGGGTGTGAGATAAGGATTTTTATAAATTAATTCAGATGCCAATTCTGAGTGCGTGGTTGAGTCCGGATGGGTCGAGATAGTCAGAAAAGAGTACCCGAGGGTAGTAATTGGGTCTAGGGACATTTTTGGGCATAGCCGGGCCCACACAGGATGATTTGGGCTATTTTAATTAAGCCCGTTAGGCTAAAAACGGGATTGAGGGTTTTAACCTAATTGGGAGATTAAGTAATGGCAGCCAACATAACTCTAAACCTAGGGTTTGAGAGGGGATTTTGGGGAAAACAAATCAAGAGCTAATTGGAGGTTATTGGAGCCACATTAAGGAACATCAACAACGGATCAGACCCTACGAGTAATTCCAGGCAAGTGGTTAACTGTTGCGATTTCTAAATTGATGATAATCAATTCATATCATAGTGATGTGTAAACCAAAATTCATTTTGGGGATAAATGGGTACAAAATGGGATTTTTTTTCATGAAACTATTGAATGAGATTCATAGTAAATATTGTTGTATTGAACATATCTGAGTATAGATGTTTAATTGGAATAAGAATTCGGAATATAAACTGGGGAAAATCTGGATTTGGAATTTGGTTTTAGAATAAGATTAATGAATTTTAATGGAAAACCCATTTCGGAAATTGTGAGATAAGTTGAGAAATTTATATAATAGAGGGTGTATATGATGTATAGGATCAAAGTGCATATGTTTATATGATGGGATGACTTGATCAGGGGTTGAAATTAAGGTTTACAAACCTTAAATTTTCGTTAATGGTGTAATGCAGTGGGGAAGAAGAGCTGCCTAGGGAGGATCGATCGATCGATCAGGGGCCATCGATCGATCGACGGTCCCAGGAACTTGACAGTTCGACCAGTTTGTTTTTAAAGAGGATTTTATTTAAGATTTAATCCTTTGATTTTATTTAGTGGTAAATTCATATGGACACATATTTCCTTAACAATTATAGGGTGATACTGTCACGACCCCGACCCGAAAATAGTAGGGAACGGGTGTCTTGACATGCCACCAAGGCATCCAATAATTTGGCCTTAAAATTTTTGTTTTAAAATATATGTAGCGGAAGTATAATCACATGGTTATGAATCGTAAAATACTGAAAGTGAAGGAATTACATCATCAGAGCTTTCTAAAGGGAACTTCATTTGTATTAAAATATCAATGAGTTACAACTTGACACAAAGAGCTAAACATAATCTATCTAATTAAACAAACTTCTACTTAAGGTAACAAAAATTAAAAGCTAAATCTTCAACATAGTCCTTTTTCGTTCCATCCACGAACTTAATTATTTCCTGAAAAATGGTTATTTATACAACGTCAGCTAAAAGGCGAATGAGATTCAATCTCCAAATATTCCAAGGTTGTCAGAAAATAGATACCTATTCAATTTAGAACAGAAGGTATATACATAGAGATAGGAATTTCAAGTAATATATATAAAGTAAATGACAATATATATATTCAGAATAAACAGTTCAGAACAGAACAGATAAAACAATTGAGCATGTGTCAATTATTCAGTTTTAGTGGCCATGTACACTCTAATACCCAGACAGATAGTGTTATCTAATGTTTCCACCCGATAACATCACAGACAGATAATCATGATTTCTGGAACAACGCCTTGTTTAGGGCACACCAGCGATAAACCAGCTGGGAAGGTACCACCCAAATATTTCCACCCGGTAGTCAAGGCCAACATAGTAAGAGAGTTTCCATATGCCGAATCAATAATTTCAGAATTCAAATCAGATGTCTATATGGAGAGATATAAATATATAACAAGTGACGGAATCATCGGTATCAGATTCATTTTGAGAATAAAAGCATTTAACAAAATATACATAGTTTGCATAATATAATATAATCAAAATGCGCAAGAGATTGCATAGAGTACTCACCTAAAATAGAGCTCGAAATTATAGATAACGAGTCTTCGATCGCACGTTAATCTAACAAATACGATAAAGGTTTAAGTATATGTTCTAAACAATGTCCAGTCTACATATTGTATTTTAATAGTAACTTGTTTCAAAGGATTACTAAAAAACCATTTTCTTAACTTTTAAAACTTATTGATCGTAATTAAAGGATTCAATTCATAGTTCTTCCTAATCAGTTGGTTCCCAGTAGAGATGGAGGGTCACAGGGGCACCGCTTAAATACCATCTCCTCTAGACAGAACATTTTCGGATTCATTCCCAGTAGAGATGGAGGGTCACAGGGGCACCACTTAAATACCATCTCGTCTAGACAGAATTTCACCGGTCCTGACTTTGGAATTACTTAAATGAGATTCCATAATAACGAGCAATTACTTTTAAAAAAAAATCATTTTTAAAAGCGTATATACAACTTCAAACAAGTTTACATAAAATCAACTTGGATTTCTTCTAAACTTTAAGTTTTGATTAGTGAAGTCCTTAGTGTATTTTACCAGCATAACTACTAAGTAAATCTATAAAACACAAAATTAAAAATATAAAAATACATTATAACATTTGAATAAAATCATACCTACGAAATGAATTCTTTCTTCGAAATTATTGAACTCCTTCTTAAGATATTTCCCAAGCTTTCTATCACTCTTTCTTACTATAATTCTCAAGGAATTGGTGTGAGTTTCAAATGATCCCCAAAGGCCCTATTTATAGTTTTCCAAAGATATCACGGCATTGACAAGTGTCCATGATGACCAAGCTTTTACAATGGGAGTCAGCGTTGACGTGTCGCGTAACGGAGGTATCTTGCAGTCTTATTTCACTAGACTGCGACACATGTTTTAGCTTATCCTCTAATGACGACACGTGTTTTGGCTTCTCCTATAATGACGACACGTGTATGGTGGAGGTGACCAGCACGTGGTGGAAAGGTGATAGGGGTATAAGGGTCATTTTTTAGCTCATGAAGGGTATTTTGGTAATTTCACACTATATATTTTGAATATTTCTTTGAGGTCCTTGAAAATATTTTATTTACAAAATGGCCCATTTTACATTTTTATTTTAGTCCTTAAATTTTCATAAAATTATATTTTCTACCCTAAAACTTATTATTTACCTTAAGATATGTGATAAGACTTCGATTTGATCCAATTTACAGTTGATTCTTCGTAATTAAAAATGGGGTTTGTTATATTGATAGCCAATAATACCACATATCTAATAATACAACATCTATAAGATAATAAGTAACACAAGAGTGTAAAAACAAACTATATATAAAAGTGGGGTCATTACATCCTACCCTCCTTATAAAAAGTTTGGTCCCCAAACTTTACTTGCATTAATTTTCGAAAAGGTATGGATATCGCTCCTTTATCTCATCTTCCCGCTCCCACGTTGCTTCTTCAACAGAATGATTCCGCCATAATACTTTAACTAGTGAAATAACCTTGGTTCGTAATATTTGAACTTTATGATCCAAAATTTCCACTGGATGCTCAATGTACGACAAATCTTCTCTAACTTGAAGAGGCTCATGACTTAAGATATGTTTTGGATCTGGGAAATATTTCTTTATCATTGATACGTGAAACACATTATGTACACTAGAGAGTTTCGGTGGTAAGGCTATTTTATACGCAACAGCTCCTATCCTTTCAAGGATTTCAAAAGGTCCTATGTATCTTGGGCTCAATTTCCCTTTCTTGCCAAATCGTATTACTCCCTTTGTAGGCGATACTCGCAAGAACACATAATATCCTATTTGGAATTCTAACTGTCGGTGTCGATTGTCAACATTACTCTTTTGACGGATTTGAGCGGTTAGAAGTCGGTCTTGTATTAATTTCACCTTCTCTGTTGTGATCTGAATCAATTCTGGTCCCAACAATTTTCTTTCCCCAACTTCTACCCAACATGTAGGGGAACGACACCTTCTACCATAGAGTGCCTCATACGGAGCCATTTGAATACTTGTTTGATAGCTATTATTATATGCAAATTCCACTAACGGTAAATGGTCATCCCAATTTCCTTTCAAATCAAGTGCACATGCCCTAAGCATATCCTCCAAGGTTTGAATAGTTCTCTCTGATTGTCCATCCGTTTGAGGATGAAAAGCAGTGCTAAAATTCAATTTTGTTCCCATGGCTTCTTGTAGGCTTTTCCAGAAGCGAGACACAAATCTAGGGTCACGGTCAGAAACAATTGAAATTGGGGTTCCATGAAGCCTAATAATTTCCCGCACATACAACTTAGCTAACTTCTCTAAAGAATGGGTAATCTTAATGGAAAGAAAATGATCAGATTTAGTTAACCTATCAATAATTACCCAAATAGAGTCATTACCATTTGAACTTCTCGGTAAACCTGTCACAAAATCCATAGTAATATGTTCCCATTTCCACTCAGGGATAGGTAGGGGTTGCAGTATTCCTGATGGTTTTTGATGTTCTGCCTTTACTTGTTGACAAACCAAACACTGAGATATAAATTCTCTCCCTCTTCATGTTATTCCACCAAAATACTTCTCGAAGATCCCTATACATTTTTGTACATCCGGGATGAAATGTGAATCTTGAGTAATGACTTTCCTCCAAAATTTGCCTCTTTAGTTGGGCATCACATGGCACACACACTCTATTTCCAAACCTCAATATATCATCTCGCATCGCAAATTCAGTTCTCTTACCCTCGATTACTTCTTCTCTAATCTTCTTCAGTTGTGGGTCATTTACTTGTGCAATTTTGATCCTCTCCATCAACATGGGTTGTACTTGTAAGTTTGCAATTATTCCTCCTTTTCTATAGATACGTACATCTATTTCCATACTTCACAAATCCCTTAACAGTGCTTCCTGGCTTGTAATAAGACACGCTAAATTTGGTGTAGACTTCCTACTTAAAGCATCGGCTACTACATTAGCTTTCCCTGGGTGATAGTGAATATTTACATCATAATCCTTCATCAATTCTAACCACCTCCTTTGTCTTATATTCAAATATTTCTGGGTAAATATATACTTCAAACTCTTATGATCGGTATAAATCTCACAAGTCTCACCATACAAATAGTGCCTTCAAATCTTAAGAGCAAAAATTACAGCTGCTAATTCTAGGTCATGGGTTGGATAATTCTGCTCATGGGTTTTCAACTGTCTTGAGGCATAAGCTACTACTTTTCCATTTTGCATTAGCACACATCCCAAACTATTTTTAGAAGGATCACTATAGATCACAAATCCCCCTGTCCCGGAAGGAATAGTCAAAATTGGGGCAGTTACTAATCGATTCTTAAGTTCTTGAAAACTTTTCTCTGCTTCCTCAGACCATTCATATTGTACATTCTTTTATGTTAACCTAGATAGAGGTTTGACAATGCTAGAAAATCCTTCAACAAATCTTCGGTAATAACCTGCTAATCCAAGGAAACTACGAATCTCACTCACATTAGTTGGTCTGGGCCAATCTAGTATAGCCTCAATCTTTTGAGGGTCAACTGACACTCCCTCTTTGGATATCACATGTCCTAGAAAAGAAACGCTAGGCATCCAAAACTCACACTTCTTTAATTTTGCATATAATTTCTCTTTCCTAAGGATTTGTAATATTGTCTCTAAATGCTTCTCGTGTTCTTCAATACTCTTAGAATAAATGAGAATGTCATCGATAAAAACAACAACACATTGATCCAAATATTTCCTAAAGACTCTATTCATCATATCCATAAAAGCAGCTGGTGCATTAGTTAGTCCAAATGGCATTACAAGAAATTCATAGTGACCATATCTAGAACAAAAAGCTGATTTTTAAATATCATCATCCTTAATCTTCAATTGATGATAACCTGACCTAAGGTCAATCTTAGAGAATACTTGTGCACCTTCTAATTGATCAAATAAGTCATCTATACGAGGTAAGGGGTATTTATTCTTAATGGTTACCTTATTCAGTTCACGATAATCTATACATAGTCTCATTGTCCCATCCTTCTTTTTCACAAATAACACTGGAGCACCCCAAGGCGATATACTTGGTCTGATAAAACCCTTGTTTAAAAGGTCTTCTAACTGCACTTTTAACTCCCTTAATTCTAAAGGTGCCATACGATATGGTGGTTTTGAGATTGGTATAGTTCCAGGAATAAGGTTAATGGTAAATTCTATTTCTCTTTTAGGAGGTAGGCCTAGTAAATCATCTGGAAAAACATCCAAAAATTTCTTAGTGATAGGAATATATTCTAAGCTAGGCCCTATCATCTGCAAACTGGTAACAGTTGCAAGAAATCCTTGACATCCCTTCTTAAGAAAACTATAGGCTTGCATTGCAGAAATAATACACATCGGAGATATGATGCCAGTTCCTTCAAAACTAAATTTTGGTTGGTGAGGAATTTGGAAAGTAGCACTCTTCTCAAAATAGTCTACCTTAGCATGATGTGATGCTAACCAATCCATCCCCAAAATGACTTCAAAATCTTTAATGTCTAAAACTATCAAATCAACATATAGTTTATGACTATCAATATCTATAGGGCAAGCCTTGTATACTAATTTACCCATCAATAACTCACCCGAAGGAGTAGAAACATGTAAGTTATGATTCAAGGGTTCAGCGATTTAGTACATGTATAGATATGAACGAATGGGTAGAACCAGGATCTATCAAAGCTTTAAAAGGCTGTGCACATATAGAAAGTGTACCTGACACTACCGCATTAGAAGCTTGGGTATCAGAAAGTCCGAAAACTCTACCTTGTCTGTCTTGATCCTCCTTTGCACTTGAAGGTTTTATCGGAATCCTTGTTAGGTTTGGGCAGTCTTTTATCTGATGTCCTTTCTGTCCACATCTAAAACAAGCTCCTGAATCCTTATAACAGGGTCGTCCTCCATGATTCTTTCCACATTGCTGACATGTCTGGTTATTATACTGTTTGTTATCACTAGATCCCCCAACATTGGATGTGTTTCTAAAGAAATTTCTATTATTCGGGTACTTTACTTTTTGTTCCCCAAACTTCCTCTTGCCATATCTAATTCGATTATACTCCTCACCATCCCTCTCAGCTATTGTATCCGTAGTCACGACATTAATATATGATGTTAATTTCAGGATGGAAATTCGACTACGAATATTCAACCTTAACCCACGCTCAAACTTCTTCACTTTTAAAACATCAGTTGCTACAACATGACGTACAAAATGGGATAACTCAGTAAAATTTTCCTCATATTGACTAACCGTCATATTCCCTTGCACCAGACTCATGAAGTCAGCTGCCATTTCGTCTTTCACCGTTTCCGGAAAATATTTCTCATAAAAGATTACTAAGAAATCATTCCAACCTATGTAAGTATTCCTTTCCCCGTGTATTCCCTTAGTCATTCTCCACCAATGTTCAGCCTCCCCTTCTAACATAAATGTTTCAAATGACACCCTTTCTTCGTCGGTACACTTAAGAACATCGAGTATCTTTTCCATCTGCATCACCCAACTTTCTGCCTCGGTGGGGTTAGGAGTACCTTTAAAATATGGAGGATTCAACTTCTTGAACTTTTCAATAGTACATCTACTTAGTTCAAGATTCTTTGGTACTCCATTATTTACCTGCTGCTCCACAATCTTTGCCAGACTTTCATTTGCCTTGTATGCACCTTCTAGTACTTCTATACTCAAATCACTAGTTCCCATTGATGATATTCTCTTGGTCATTTTCTATAGTCATGGCCAAACGTAAGATCTACTATACTATATCAATATTGAAAACTAAAAGACCAAATATAAATAATATAACACATAGGGAGGGTTATCACATAAATTAGATTTTTAATACTATCTCCTAAGGATGGAAACATAAAATCTATAACATTCGAAACCTATGCTCAGTAGTCTACGGGTTCATAACCTATGCTCTGATACCACCTCTGTCATGACCCCGACCCGAAAGTAGTAGGGAACGGGTGTCTTGACATGCCACCAAGGCATCCAATATTTTGGCCTTAAATTTTTTTTTTAAAATATATGTAGCGGAAGTATAATCACATGGTTATGAATCGTAAAATACTGAAAGTGAAGGAATTACATCATCAGAGCTTTCTAAAGGGAACTTCATTTGTATTAAAATATCAATGAGTTACAACTTGACACAAAGAGCTAAACATGCTCTATCTAATTAAACAAACTTCTACTTAAGGTAACAAAAAGAACTTTAAAAGCTAAATCTTCAACATAGTCCTTTTTCGTTCCATCCACGAACTTAATTATTTCCTGAAAAATGGTTATTTATACAACGTCAGCTAAAAGCCGGATGAGATTCAATCTCCAAATATTCCAAGGTTTTCAGAAAATAGATACCTATTCAATTTAGAACATAAGTTATATACATAGAGATAGGAATTTCAAGTAATATATATAAAGTAAATGATAATATATATATTCAGAATAAACAGTTCAGAACAGAACAGATAAAATAATTGAGCATGTGTCAATTATTCAGTTTTAGTGGCCATGTACACTCTAATACCCAGGCAGATAGTGTTATCAAATGTTTCCACCCGATAACATCACAGACAGATAATCATGATTTCTGGAACAACGCCTTGTTTAGGGCACACCAGCGATAAACCAGCTGGGAAGGTACCACCCAAATATTTCCACCCGGTAGTCAAGGCCAACATAGTAAGAGAGCTTCCACAGGCCGAATCAATAATTTCAGAATTCAAATCAGATGTTTATATGGAGAGATATAAACATATAACAAGTGACGGAATCATCGGTATCAGATGCATTTTAAGAATAAAAGCATTTAACAAAATATACATAATTTTCATAATATAATATAATCAAAATGCGCAAGAGATTGCGTAGAGTACTCACCTAAAATAGAGCTCGAAATTATAGATAACGAGTCTTCGATCGCACGTTAATCTAACAAATACGATAAAGGTTTAAGTATATGTTCTAAACAAGGTCCAGTCTACATACTGTATTTTAATAGTAACTTGTTTCAAAGGATTACTAAAAAACCATTTTCTTAACTTTTAAAACTTATTGATCGTAATTAAAGGATTCAATTCATAGTTCATCCTAATCAGTCGGTTCCCAGTAGAGATGGAGGGTCACAGGGGCACCGCTTAAATACCATCTCCTCTAGACAGAACATTTTCGGATTCATTCCCAGTAGAGATGGAGGGTCACAGGGGCACCACTTAAATACCATCTCGTCTAGACAGAATTTCACCGGGCCTGACTTTGGAATTACTTAAATGAGATTCCATAATAACGAGCAATTACTTTTAAAAAAAATCATTTTTAAAAGCATATATACAACTTCAAACAAGTTTACATAAAATCAACTTGGATTTCTTCTAAACTTTAAGTTTTGATTAGTGAAGTCCTTAGTGTATTTTACCAGCATAACTACTAAGTAAATCTATAAAACACAAAATTAAAAATATAAAAATATAAAAATATATTATAACATTTAAATAAAATCATACCTACGAAATGAATTCTTTCTTCGAAATTATTGAACTCCTTCTTAAGATATTTCCCAAGCTTTCTATCACTCTTTCTTACTATAATTCTCAAGGAATTGGTGTGAGTTTCAAATGATCCCCAAAGGCCCTATTTATAGTTTTCCAAAGATATCACGGCATTGACACGTGTCCATGATGACCAAGCTTTTACAATGGGAGTCAGCGTTGACGTGTCGCGTAACGGAGGTATCTTGCAGTCTTATTTTACTAGACTGCGACACATGTTTTAGCTTATCCTCTAATGACGACACGTGTTTTGGCTTCTCCTATAATTACAACACGTGTATGGTGGAGGTGACCAGCACGTGGTGGAAAGGTGATAGGGGTATAAGGGTCATTTAACACATGAAGGGTATTTTGGTAATTTCACACTATATATTTTGAATATTTCTTTGAGGTCCTTGAAAATATTTTATTTACAAAATGGTCCATTTTATATTTTTATTTTAGTCCTTAAATTTTCATAAAATTATATTTTCTACCCCAAAACTTATTATTTACCTTAAGATATGTGATAAGACTTCGATTTGATCCAATTTACAGTTGGTTTTTCGTAATTAAAAATGGGGTTTGTTATATTGATAGCCAATAATACCACATATCTAATAATACAACATCTATAAGATAATAAGTAACACAAGAGTGTAAAAACAAACTATATATAAAAGTGGGGTCATTACAGATATAATTGGGTTTAGGGGTGTGTGTGTGAACGGTATGTCATGAGATGAACGAATTTGGAGAAATAATTCATAATTATTGATATTGGGCCGAGGAATAATATTCGAGTATTGTAGTTGGGTGGAACAACATTATTAAAGGAATTTAGGTGAAACATTTAATTATGGACCAAGTGGACATGTCCGGGTATGCTAATAATTATAGGTAAATATAATTAAGGAAATTATAGAGATGAATGTGTGACACATGGTGGGCGAATATGTGAGAACTAAATTATGTGATGTAAAATGGACCAAGTGAGTGAGTCCGGGTATGTTGGTTAAGTGACACCAAAGTATTAAATTAATTATTGAGAGAGAGTAATTAAATTGGAGTCGAAATATAGACTCGAAAAATATTAAGGTATGAGCCAAGTGAGCGAGTCCGGGAATAATTGTTGGGTGACACCAAGTTATTAAATTAATAAGTGTGATAATAAATTTTATTAGAGTCGGACCACAAACTCGAATTTGTGTTGATTAATTAATGTGTAAATTAATTTAATAAGAGTTTGATTGTAGACTCAGGTAGGATTAAATTAATAGGTGTGTTAATTAATTTAATAAGAGTCGGATTGTAGACTCAGGTAGGATTAAATTAATAGGTGTGTTAATTAATTTAATTAGAGTCGGATTGTAGACTCAGGAAGGGTATTTATTAATTAATGTGGAAATTAATTAACTGGGAGTCGGACCACAGACTCAGTTTAGTATGAATTAATTTACGTGATAATTAATTATATTAGAGTCGGACCACAGACTCGGGTTTGTGTCAATTAATTAATGTGAAATTAATTATATTAGAGTCGGACCACAGACTCGGATTTTTGTTAATTAATTAGTGTGTTAATTAATTTAATTAGAGTCGGACGATAGACTCGGGGAGGTATTAATTTAATAAGTGTGTTAATTAAATTAATTAGAGTCGAACGATGGACTCGGGAAGGTATTAAATTAATAGGTGTGTTAATTAATTTAATTAGAGTCGGACAATAGACTCGGGGAATGTATTATATTAATTGATGCGTGAATTAATTCTATTAGAGTCGGACCATAGACTCGGGATGATGATAAATTATTAAGTGAGAAAATTAATTATGTTAAGTCGGGCCACAGACTCAGGAAATTTTAGGCAGTGTACGGAATTTTGAGTACACGGTAAAGTCGGGGTTTATATAATATATATACGGTGTTGTGATAGTATATATATATATATATACGTGTATATATTGTGTGTGATATTAAATATCAGTGATTAGATATTTATTAAATTTATATACTCTAATGCTATCAAGGGAGGTTGCGCGATGTGGGTGAATCCCTTAGATTGAGGAGTAGGGTGAGTATATCCCCAGGTCATAGCGTCCGGTATATATGGGTGAGGGATTTATCTCACTTTCAGGGAAGGAATATTACCGCCTCCACTACGTTTATATTTTGGGCCAAGTTGGTGAGTGATTCCAACTTGGGGAACTAGGTTTTGTGAGCACGCCTAGTGAGATAGAATTTTAGAGGGAATCATCCGTCGAGGGTATACTCGAAGGGATGGATATACGTATGTTATATGTGTGGATATTGTGGTAAAGGTACGTATATAATGGTAGTAAATATTATATACGGGTAATAATACAGTGTGTGATGTATTTACTTTATATAACTTGTGACACGGTTATATGCTACTATTTAAGAGGAATTAATTAAGTTAATTGTGAGATAACTTATAATTCAAGAATCATTATACTCGGGTTAGAGTTGTATGGCAAGGGAAGGTTATACCAGGACTAGTTGGACGGGGTAGTACAACTAGGTGGGGTTGAGGTAACCGTTAGGTGTGCACAATAGTGGAGGGGTGAGAATGTCCACAAGGGAGTGCAACACTAACTTAAATATGAAGCGCATTCACGCATTTTAAATTACTGCAGTTAATTCACTTGCTAAATATTTTCTAAATGTTTTGGGTTCTAACCCTTGCTATAAAACTGTTTTCAAAACCTTTTAGGTGTCTAGCCACAGGGACGCCAGGATTGATATTCTATTCCAGGGACACGGAGCTGCGGCATATGTGGATGCTAGCAGGAGTATGGATTAGACGCATTATTTATTCATTCCTAGAGTAGGAATATTGTATCAGTTTCAGTTTTATTTAGGGCATGTCGCCCAGACTTTCAGTTCAGTTTTCAGATTTGTTTTATTCCTGTGTTGGATATTTGTTTTGGATTATTTCACTTGGGTGGCCGATGGTTTATTCGAAAAATTGTTTAATTAATGATTCAATTTATTTTCATTCAGTTGTGTGAATGGTTTATATTTAATTCGGCATGTACTATTATGTTTTAATAAAAAGGTTAAAATTGGCACCAGTTTTTGGAATACTAGGTGGTTAGTAAGTTTTAAAAAAAGTTTTCAACAGTGATGCTAAGGATGATCCAACTGGGATTCCTGTTTTAATTTCATATAGGACTGATCACCCGGTATTTTATTAGGCGGGGTGTCACAAGTACTTGCTCGAGTTGCCTCCCACAATTGCATCTTCGCCTTTGTGTGCGCCACCTCCCATTCCAATTTCAAAATCATTGGAAGGATATTCAGCTTTTCTCGGTCCCCACATGTTTTTGTCACTCGTTCAATCCAAATCCCCCATCGTCCCTCCAAAACTTTTTATTGACGATGGTTCATTTCTTCCGCCTTACACATGCCTTTCGTTGTTCAAACGTAATTCATATTTTTCGACTTGCATGTGATAGTACACCGGTTATCCTCCAAAGTCAAATCGTTTTTGTGGTGGACTCTCAGCTATTTAGACTTCTAGTGTATATTTAGTGTGAAGCCTAAATAGTAGGTTGTATATAGTTAGCTTTTTATTATATCTTTCCTTTTATTTTTTATTTCTTTTAACTTAGTCTAGTGTAATTAGTTAACTTTTTTTTTTCTTTTGCTATGCTCGGTACTAACTTGTTTTGTAGATTCTTTGGACTTGTCTTATGGGGATCACTCCAATTTTGGATAATATCGCTATTTTTCTCTCTTTGACTTCGTTCTTAATTTACATTGAGGACAATGTAAAGTTTTAAATTAGAGGGTGTGGGATATTCTATCTATTTCTTTGTTTAGACCATGTTTTGCTCACATGTTAGTTACTTAGTATGCTTTCTTAGAAAAATTAAAAAAAAATCAAAAAGATTTTCTTTCTTTTTTCTCCTTTGTTGGGCATTTTTCCTTTGTTTTCGATGAAAAATTTTAATAATTGCCCGATCCAATAGACAACTCAATGATGCATGTTCTCGATTTTAGAAGTTATTAGACGCTAGTCGTCAATCATTGATATTATGAATAACGTCATGAATTAAACTTTAATCCCATGAGCACATGCGTTTTTCTTGTTTTATTGATTTGGTTGAAGATTTTTATAACTAGGTAATCTTTTGTTGCATTATATATACTTACACCGAGTAAGCTTTGTACCTTTCGTCGTTTGTGAGTGTTATACACTATTCTTTCCTCTTTGAAAACGTTGAATTAGTCGGTAATCTCTCTATTCTTTCACCGATCGTTCATTAATTGAGTTTATATCTTGAAATGTGTTGCTTGAGCATGATTTTAATATATTATTTTGACTCAAGAAAAGAGTTTCTTCAAAAAATAGTTCGGAGTTACTTAAATAGTTTAATTTTATATTAAACGGCTTTAGTAACAGTATTTCAATTGGTATCAGAGCTTTGCAATTTTCTTTTAAAAGATCTTGTGTTTCTGAGAACACTTATGCAAATTTGAGAGTCGTGGAGATAAAGCTATCTTTCTAGGATACTGGCCTAACAGCAGAGCCTACCATGTTCATAATCTTCGCACTAAGTCCATAATGGAATCCATAAATGTAATTTTAGGTGGCACTACTGTAGAGAGTAAGACTGGGGAATCAACTATTGTGGAAGAGCCTGCAAATTTTTTAGAAAATGACTCTCCAGAAGTAGATGATTCCTTACCAATTGAGATTCCTGAAGTACCTAACTGGGTTTCTAAAGACCATCCCATAGACAACGTTGTTGGTAATCCTAGTGAGCCTGTGCTTACAAGATATCACTTAAGAAATTATGCTCATTATGCATGCTTTATCTCCCTTGTGGAACCAAAGAATGTAAATGAGGCATTGAATGACACTCAGTAGATTTCTACCATGCAAGAAGAACTTCTTCAATTTGTCATTCATGATGTTTGGTATCTTGTACCAAGGCCTAATCACAAAAAGGTTATTGGCACACGTTGGATATTTAAAAATAAATCTGATGAAAGTGGGATAATCATTAGAAACAAAGCTAGATTAGTTGCTCAAGGATATTCCCAAATTGAAGGAATAGATTTTAACGAGACTTTTTCTCCTGTTACTCGTTTAGAATCTGTTCTTCTTCTCTTTGCCATAGCTTGCTACTTGCACTTTACACTTTACCAAATGGATGTCAAATCTGCATTCCTTAATGGAATATTGACTGAGGAAACCTATGTAGAACAACCAAAAGGGTTCATTGACTCTCAATATCCAAATCATGTGTTTCATCTTAAAAAGGCTTTGTATGGTCTAAAACAAGCACCTAGAGCCTGGTATGAGCGTCTTTCCAATTTTCTCTTAGATAAAGGTTTTAAGAGAGGTGGAAATGATCAAACTTTATTTGTCAAAATTTTTGACAAACACATCATTATAGCTCAAGTTTATGTTGACGATATCATCTTTGGATCAACCTCTCCCTCAGAAGTTAAATCTTTCTCTGATTTTATGCGTAAAGAATTTCAAATGTCTCTTATGGGGGAGTTACAATTTTTCTTGGGTCTTCAAGTCAAACAAAAGTCAAAAGGATTATTTATTTCGCAATCTAAATACGCATTAGAGATTGTCAAAAAATTCGGCCTTGAAAGTGATAAAGATGCTAAAACTCCCATGAGTACTACTGTCAAACTATCTAAAGATGAAACTGGAAAATCTATAGATCCAATTCTCTATTGTAGTATGATAGGAGCCTTGCTATACCTTACGGCCTCGCGTCCTGATATAATGTATGCTATTTGTGTATGTGCTCGTTATCAAAACAATCCTAAAGAGAGCCATTTAACTTGTGTTTAAAGAATTATCAAGTACATTAAAATGACTCTAATTTTAGGACTTTGGTACACCAATGATACTCCTAGCACTATAATAGGATAGACCGATGTTGATTGGGCTGGGTGTACTGATGATAGTAAAATCACATCAGGAGCATGTTACTATATAGGTAATAATTTGGTAGGATGGAGTAGTAAGAAATAAAATTGCACTTCTCTATCAACAGCTGAATCTGAATTCATAGCCGTTGGAAGCTGCTGTGCCCAATTACTTTGGCTTAAACAAATGCTAAGTGATTATGGTATTCAAGAAAAACAATTGCATCTCTATTGTGATAATCAAAGTGCGATCAATATCTCTAAAAATCCTGTTCAACACTCGCGAACAAAACACATAAAAATAAGACATCATTTTATACGCGAATTAGTTGATACTAAGGAATTGGAAATTAATTATCTTCCTACTGATTTGCAACTCGCAGATATGTTTACCAAACCTTTAGATTATAATAAATTTATTTCTTTGCATAAATCAATTGGCATGGTTTGTGCTGATTAAACTCTTTGGCCTGCATATTTTTCCCTTTGTCTATTTGAGACAAAATGGGGGAGAAATTTGAGTCTTTATAAGTTCATTTTTTCTTACATACTTCTAAAGAGCTTGATCTTAGTGATTATTTGCAGGATTCTGTACAGTTATTCTCAACATTTGTGATTGGGTATCTAATTGTAATTAGTTGAGTTATGTACTTTTCTTTTCTAGGAAATGGGTAGATAGAATTTTTATAGGAATAGGTTTTTCTTATTTTTGTTTCCCTACGAGTCCTAGATGACTCAAAGGAGATTTTGTCTCATATTTACAAAGGGGGAAATTGAAGCACCTTATACTCTTGACTCATTTGAGTCTATAATGTATAAGTGCTCATCTAGTTTGGAAATAGTGACAAAATTGTGTCCTTTCCTAGAATCCAAAAAGCCTCAGAGATTGTCTACATTTTATTCTTCTTGTTTGTTTAATCCAAGGTAAACTTACCAACACTCACACACATTAGTATCTCATTCATACATTGCATATTGCATATAATTGAGTTTGTGTATGTTGAGTGTGTTAATTTCCCTCAAATTATTTTTTAATATTTTTTTTGGGAATTATAAATGATTTTAAAATAATTTTTTTCTTAATTAAAATTGGTTTTAAAAGTATTCGGGTCATTCTGCTATTTTGGATTGTTGGTTTTAATGGCTGAAAGTTCTCTTGGGTAGAATCTAAAAGCGCCAAAGACTATAAGGTGTGCTATGTAATTTCTTTTAGATGCGCGTGTGGTATCCAGTCGTAGCCCTACACCTGTCAGGCTATAATCGATCCATTTTGTGTTTTCTCTGTGAGACATAGCTGTGCTTAGTTACCGCCCTTAGATTGTGTTTAATCGACGATCTCCATGCGTCCTTATACAATCCATGAGAACCTCTCTCAAGCCAATCACAAGCGTTTTAATCACCGCGTATCTATAGCCCTTAGATCAAAGTCAATATGCCTTAGACCAAATCTTAGCCATTGATTTGGATCAGACTTCTTGACCCTTATCATCCCCCTATATAAGGAGACCTTCCCTCAGCCAAATGGAACTTTTGCCTCTTCTTTTATTCGAGTGAGAAGAGTGAGAAGAGAGAGAGAGAAACCAGAGTTAGGAAACCATAACCCTAAATCGTCCAAAACATTTTCTCAAACCCTAACCTATTTCAAAACCAGTATAGTCCAAACACAACCTTGAGTGTTGCTTTGTTAATTGTTTGATGTTGTAACCTCTTCGTTCTCAGATATTGTTTTTAACTTAAACATTTGATTAGATATGTATTTATACTTTTATAGAAATCTTAGATCTAGTTGTTGCATGTTATATTACACATAGATCTGCATCTATAGCTTCTCATCCTGAGAAAACTTTTGTTAATTTGTTTCTGTAAATGTTTTCATCAAAATCAACACAAACAGTTTCTGTTTCTAGTTCTTTTGAAACAAGACCTTCGACCTAGTTGGAATCTCACTTGGTGAAATTCAATCTCAAAAATATTTTCAAAACCTGAGATTGATTAAGATCTTAATACGTCTTTCGAGCAAGATAGCCGTGGATTTTGGGATTAAAATAAAGGTCAAATAAGGTTTAAGTTTTCTAAGAAGAGAGAAATAGAAAACCACAGCATATAGATCTTATATGCAATTTGATAGGACTGTTTGTATAAATCAGCGTGAGTGTGTGCATGCATGCGTTAGAAAGCACCTTTACAAACACTATCACCCACCACACTAAAAGTGTTGGTAATAAGATCTCAAGAATAAGAGTCGACGTAAAGAACTGGAACAAATTGGAAGTTAGCAAATTGGAGAACAAATCAACAAACAGAACTGTAGAAAAGTTAGAAGGATACCAGTGGGTACATTCCTGAACTTGTATAGGGTTGTTTTGTGTGCATGTGTGTTATATAGTTTGTAACTATTATAATTTGTTTTAGTGGATTTTTTTTTGTTTACTCTGTAGAGGGAGTCGTGGATGTTTCCTCAATTGGTTGAGGTTTTACCACGTTAAAAATAGTTTGTCATTAATCTTTCTACATCTCCTCATCTAATTCTTATGGTTGTGCTGAGTTTATGTTTTTAAAGTTATTTTTTAAACATGTTAACCAGTCTTGAACATATCTCGTACATATTTTGGTAAACACATCTTGTGATTAATTTGATTTGATTTTAAGAAAAGAGTTTCTTCAAAAAATTGTTCGGAGTTACTTAAATAGTTTAATTTTTTATTAAACGGCTTTAGTAACAGTATTTCATAGGGCCACGGGTTATGGGCCTCGGTCGTGACTGTTTTTATCGTGACCCAAAACAGTGGTCACAGACCTGAACGTGATCTTATTCGTGACCAGCGTGGGACAATATTGGCTCTATGGTCACGAACATAATCTGTGACTATGAGTGGGACAATGTTCTAATTATATCAGGACCCAAATCCGTGATTTCCATTTTTCAAAAATAAATAAATAAATAGTCAAGGTCTTGGACCATGACCATTTATTTATTTATTTTTGAAAAGATTTTGGGGTGATGCATCAGGGACATTAACATATCTAAATAAAAAAATAAATTAATTTTTAGGCATCCCCCTAAAACATATATATTCAGTAATCAGTTCATGTATAATTAAGCAATATTGTAACTGTGGGGTTGGCAATTCAAAGTAAAGAACCGTGCCATCCTAGTTAATTCATAAATCATCCTAAACATTCATAATTCAAACTAGACATTCATAAATCAATCTAAGCATTCATAAATCAAACTAAAGCGTCTATATCATAGTAGGATACAATTTGAATATGAATAGGATTTTCAAGAGCCAGTATACTAATAGGATACAAATAGAATTGTCAAGGGTAAAATAATGTTCGATACTCAATATTCCTCTAAATCAACTAAAAGTTCCTTCAAATTAGGGTTATCATCAAGATAAGATCGAAACTATTTAGGTACCTTTAATGCATCTACTTGAGTAGTCATACCCTTTGGTGCATACAAATAATAGATAAATTGCCATTGTTTATGAACATTGAGTAGTGTAAGAAGGAGATTTTATAACTGCTCATAGTTTATATATTTTGGCATATCCCGTTAAAATCCGAACAAACTAAATACTCATATGCTTCCATGATAATTGAAGAAAAGTTAGTGATTGAGCAACGTTTCGACGTTCAGACCGTTGAAACAGTCACGACATTAATTGGAGGCATATCGCGTAAGGTCTCTGACTTAAACTTATATAATTTTATTCTAGGACGTGCTTTTTTTAATCGAGGCATTTTCCTAATTTTTTTTTTGTTTTTGATTTCATTAGAATGAGATTTGCATCTCATTATAATGAGACTCTGTTCTCGTTCGAAGAAAGTTATAGTTCATTGGAACAAAGGTTTGGAGTTCATTAGATTATGTATAAAATGAGCTTCCAATGTGTTTTCTCTGTCTAGCAGGTCACCCATTAAAAGATCTTAGATGTTCCTTAAAACGAACTAAGATATTCGTTCGAATGATTTTTAACCTTATTAGTTAGAAAATCCCATTTTCATTTGAACAAAGTCCACCGCCTCAATTGTGTTTTTTATGAATTGAAATCTTGTGGACTGATTTTGATAAAACTTTTGGCAAAAGCTAATTTTGCGTACCTATCCCTAAAGTCTCACAAGTTTAATTTTCCAAAAATGCTTTTAGTTTTCTAAATCACATTCCCAAGGATGTTTTGTTGAGTTTAGTCAAACCCTAGTTACATATACATAATCAAACCCTTGTGTAGTGCTTCTCTACGACTGATCATTGTAGAGATTTGATCTCTATTACTGAATAAGAAAGGTTTCCACAATCCTGAGGCTAATCGATGGATACCAAGGGAGGGGCTGCTTCCTGTGGGAGGTACTAGACTGCATCACATTCTATTGAATATTTGAAGACCATGTACATTATACCTAGTGGATCCCTAAGTAGTTTGCAAGTCATTCGAGTCTGCTAAAGTCTAAAATAGTGCTGAATCAAAAGGTTTATCCCTAAAGGGGTTTTTTCCTCAGATATTCTTCTTCTATTTGGTTTATTTGGGTTTGATTGATAGGTTTGGCATGTTTATCTTCTACTTTATCTTACATTAACACCAAATTCCAATCAAAATAAAATTTGATTAAAAATTGGATCTTTGTGTGTGTGACTTAAGATACAAGTAAGTCCATATAAGCCCCTGCTTTCTTAAATTGGTATCAGAGCCATCATATACTAACTTATTATGTGATATTTATTTTAGGATTATATGGGTATAATAGGGTTCCTCTTTTAATGGGTCAAATTATACATATTGGAAAAATCGAATGAGGTTGAAACTTAAATCGATTGATGATTGAGTCTGGCTTGTTTGTGAAAGAGGGTCGACACCACCCAATGTGAATAATGATGATGTCATAAGTATTAAAACCATCATTGCTTGGATGGTTGATGATTTAAAATGAAGCAATTTTAATTTTCGAGGCTTAAGTGCCAGTTTTGGCGTAGTCACACCCGATGAATTTCATCGCATTATGACGTGAACCACATCTAAGGAAGCGTGTGATATCCTCCAACTCACTCATGAGGGTACCAAATATGTGAAAGCTTCTAAGCTAAAAAATCTCATCACACAGTTTGATATCATCACCATGGTGGAATCTGAGACTTTTTGTGAGTTTTATACACATTTATCAGCTATAGTCAATTTTAGTTTTAATTAGGGTGAGAAAATTTATGAGACAAGAGATGTGAAAAAGATGTTCAGATCCCTGCCATCCCGTTTTATCCCTAAAATCATGGTCCTAAATTCTTTGGGAATCTTAGATACTCTTAGGTTCGAAAAGCTCGTAGGAGACCTTCAAACTTATTAAATTGATAGTTCTCCCTCAAAATCAAAACAAAAAGGAAATATGGACTGCTTTGAAAGCCCAATCTAAAAGGAAAGAGGAGGTCTATCCTAACTCCAAATTTTATTTTGATCTTAATGATCTTTCCCTCTTTGCAAAAAAGTTAAAAAAATTTCTTAAACTAAGAAAAGAAAATTATTCCAAAGAAAATAAAGGTTTTGAGAAAGATAAAAAATTGAAGTCGGGCAAGAAAGGTTCTGAAAAAGAGAGAGAAAAATTCACTAAGAAAGATGAGGAGAGATGTTATGGGTGCGAGGGTAAGGTCATAAGACCACGAGTGTGCTAAAAGGCTAAAAAGATAGGTAAATGGCAATGCTTCCTATAATTCCACTCTTAGCGATAACGATGTCGAGTCGATGGATTCTGAGGATGAATCACCGTATGAACATAACTTTTTCGTATTCATGGCCAGTCATGTTAATACAAGGAGTATGAATCATGCTAATGAGGATGTTTCAAAACATAATGACGTTGACTGTGAGTCTAGTCATTCCGAAGAGTGAGGGAGATCAAAATTTGAGTGATGGAGAAAGTGGTCTCCAACATGCCTATGCCGAGTGTTTTAAACCGAAAAGTCAAAATAAAAATTTGGCGCTCAGGGTGTTATCTCTAGAGAAAGAGTTAAAACAGTTAAGAGAGAGCAATACCTCAATGAGATTTTCTTTAGAAAAGAGAGTTATTATAGTGGAGAAGGAAAATTGTAACTTGACTAACAAAGTGGCTAATCTTACGAGAGAGCTTCAAGTTTCGTTGGAGACTCGTGAGAAATTTGAATCCCTTAAATCCCAACTCAAAAAAGACCTCAAACGTGCTCGGGAGATCAAGGTTACTACAGAGGTTACATCAAAGAAGGTATACAAGATGTTACTTGTGGGTGCCCAAAATTAAGACCATGGGCCTGGATGAGTTGCCCAAAGTCCAGGCCCCCACCTCTTATTTTGATAGTAATTCGGTCTCTTCCCACGTTCCCATTAAGGGAGGTTATAGGGAGAGATGGAAGACGTGGGGGAATCCAACACCCCCACTCACCTAAACGCACATGTATATATTAAACCCTAGGTCCAGGGCAAAAGGACAAGTTGTATTCTCTGTAACCACTCTCCGGAGTATATAGAAATAACATCGACTGCACCACCGTGGACGTAGGCACATATTGGCTGAACCATGTACATCCTTTGTTGTGTGATTGTCATTTTACATTCCTTGTTCCTACTTGGTGATTGCTTTTTTCTTATCTATTTGTGTTGCGTAATAATTGTCACCACAATTGGCACCGTCTGTGGGAACCGTTCATCTTTCCCTGAGAAGAACCCACACCAAGAAAGGAGTTTAAGATGTCTGGTCATAGCAGCAATGCCCCCCAAGCAGGGGATATTCAAGAACCACCTGCTCCTCGAAGGATTAGGTCTGAAGTTTGACGTTCATATTAGAGGGCTCGCTTGGAAAGGCCAGCCTCAGAAGAAAGCCAAGGACCAGCGAGGTCCACACAGATATCCAGATTGATCAACGCATACGAGGCAAGGCTCCAGGAGCAGAGGGAGTCTTCTCGCAGATACGAGGCTGAGAATGCTCGCTTGAAAAGAAGACTGGAAAGAATGGAGAGGGAGCTTCATCATGATAACAGGAGACGTCCATACCTCACTCCTAGCCCTCAGGCGAGCAAGTCTCGCAACCGAGGAAGGATCCCTAGGCGGGGATCTCAAAAGGTCGAAGGAGGCAAATCAGACAACGACCTCCGCGAGAAGATGCGAAGAGCTCGCCGTTATCAGAGCCCTCCTCATAATGACGAGAACATACGAAATCTGGTCCGCAAGGAGATAAACCAACATCCTGCCCACCACGGCATCAGGTCGACCCGAGAACTCGCTAGGCGAGCTCTCAAAACCCAGATGAAGTCACCTTTCACGAGGGAAATTGAGGAAGAAAAAGCCCCCAAGAAATTTTCCATTCAATGGTTCAAGATTTATGATGGTAGGACTGATCCCATTGATCACGTCAGGCAGTACCGATAGGCTATGACCCTCTGGAACCACCAGGACGCGCTAGTGTGCCGAATTTTTCCCTTGAGCCTGCATGATGTAGCGCAGAAGTGGTTCGAAAATCTCCCCCACCGGTCAATCAGGAGTTTCAAATCCTTGGCTGATCTTTTTATGGCCCGATTCATTATCAGTAGCTCCCATCCCAAAAGGATGAATGCTTTGCTGACAATGAAGAAAATGTCTAAAGAGACCCTCCGAGACTATGCAAAGAGGTACTGGGTGTTATTCAATGAGATCGAGGGTTGAGCAGAGGAAGTGGCAGTGGCCTCTTTTAAAATTGGGCTCCCTAGTTATTCCCTTCTATACCAGTCCCTGACGAAGAAGGAGGCTATGACTATTGACGACCTAATATCTCGCATCGAGAAGTACGCTAAGGTGGAAGACATCACCCCCCTCAGTACAGGAGAAAATGATCGAGCTAAACTCACTACCAAGGGAAGTGACAAAGCTGAGAACCAGAAGCAAGGAGGAAAGAACGGGGGCAAAAATGGCTCTAAGAACGGAGGGAACAATGATGCGCCGAAAGCATTCCAAGCGGTCAATACCGTCTTCAAATAAATAATTTACAAAATTCTCGTGAAGATCAAGGATGAGCCATTCATCAAGTGGCCCAGGAAGATGGGAGGAGACCCCTCGAAGAGGAACAATGCGTTAAGATGCGCTTTTCACGAAGAGGGAGGACATAAGACTGAGCACTGCAAAGCTCTTAAGTCTCACGTCGAGGAGTTGGCCTAGTCTGGACATTTGAATGAGTTTGTGGGGAAAAGGGCAGAGAAAGTGGCTGCCAATAGAGAGGCGAGACCTGACAACATGCTGGAAGATGACGCTGGACATGAGTTTGTGGTAATTCACGGGGAATTTGATGCCAAGAAGATACAAGGAAATTCAGCTCGAATGGAGATGAAAAAACTTACAGCGGTAATGCAGGCTTTTCAGATCGATCCAGCAAAGTAACAGTCGGGAAAGCATCGACGAGCAGATGACGTCAACTATAACAAGCATATTGTCTTCACAAATGAAGATCTGGTGGGAGTGAGAACCCCACATCATGATGCTCTGATCATTACACTCAGGATAGCTAACTTTGACGTCGACAAATTGCTCATCGATCAAGGAATCTCGTCCGAAGTAATGTATCTCGACCTATTCAGAAAGTTGAAGTTAAGCGTTACCGACCTAAAGGAAGCTACTGTCCCTTTAGTTGGCTTCGCTGGGAAAATAACTATGCCCCTGGGAAAGATTGTACTACCGGTGCGTGCTGGAAACGTCTCAAAGATGATAGAGTTTTTGGTAGTCGACATCGATTCGCCATACCAGGCCATCCTCGGTAGGGGATGGCTTCATGCGATGAAGGTAGTCTCCTTGACCTACCATCAGAAACTCAAGTATGTAACCGAGCGAGGAGTAATGGAGATCCACAGTGACCAAGCGATGGCAAGAAGGTGCTTCATAGCAACCATCCGACCAAAGCCAGAGAAGAAGGCCGATCAACTCAGCGATAAAGTTGAAGAAGGTGTGACACCTTCTAAATAGCAATTAAAGTACGAAAGACCTAAAGTAGAGGAGACCAGGCTCCTCCCCTCTGAGCGTGTCGTCGAGGACCTGGTAAAAGTTATGGCTGAAGATGGCAATAGTAATAGAGGCTTCTTGATTGGAGCATCTCTTACCAATCAAGAACAGAAGGAATTGACAACTTTGTTGAGACGCAACGTAGATGTTTTTGTATGGGAACCATACGAGATGCCCGGAATTGATCCTAGTATGGTCTGTCATCAGCTGCACGTCGATCCCACCTTCAAACCAATCAAGCAGAAGGCACGGCGAACTGCACTCGAGAAGGCTAAAGCGGTCGAAAAAAGAAGCTAAAAAATTGCTGGATGCAGGATCCATACGGGAAGTACAATTCCCCAAATGGTTATCCAACCCAGTAGTAGTTCCGAAAAGAAATGGGAAGTGGAGAGTTTGCATCGACTTCACTGACCTCAACAAAGCATGCCCTAAAGATTGTTTCCCCCTCCCAAAAATAGACCAACTAGTAGATGCCACTGCAGCTCACGAGCGAATGAGTTTCCTGGACGCATACTCAAGGTATCACCAGATCCCCTTATATGCCCCAAACCAGGACAAAGCGACGTTCATCACAACAGTTGGGTTATACTTCTACAAGGTCATGCCCTTTTGGCTCAAGATTGCAGGGGAAACCTATCAGCGGCTGGTCACCAAGATGTTCAAGGATCAGATGGGAGACACCATGGAGGTCTACATCGATGACATTCTCGTTAAAAGTAAGAAGAAGGAAAATTACCTCTCAGACCTATCAAACATCTTTGAAATCCTCAGGAAGTACCGAATGAAACTTAACGCGAGCAAGTGTTCCTTCGGTGTCCAGTCAGGAAAATTTCTTGGGTACTTGGTCAGTAAGAGAGGTATAGAGGCTAACCCAGACCAGATCGATGCAATCAACAGGGTGCAACCCCCTCGCACAATCCGGGACGTATAGAAGCTCACTGGTATGCTCGCTGCCTTAAATCGTTTCATCTCTAAATCCTCCGAGAAGTGCAAACCTTTCTTCCAGCTTCTAAAGGGGCACAAGACGATAGAGTGGAGGCCAGATTGCTCGCGAGTATTGGTCGATCTCAAATCCTACTTAAGCTCTCCACCACTGCTCGTCATACCACAACAGGCAGATTCTCTATACCTATACCTCTCCGTTTCCAACCACACTATCAACTCTGTATTAATATGCGAGGTTGGAGGAATCTAGCACCCCGTTTATTATGCAAGCAAGACCCTACTGGACGCCGAGCAGAGGTACCTACCACTAGAGAAGCTCGCCTTTGCACTAGTGGTAGCCTCGAGGAAGCTGAAGCATTATTTCGAAGCCCACATTATTATCGTCCTTACATCACACCCCCTTAAAGCAATCCTGAGGAAAGCGGATTTGTCGAGCAGACTGTCTAAATGGTCAGTCGAGCTCGGGTAATTTGACATCCAATTTCAACCAAGGACGGCTATCAAGGGACAGATCCTTCCTGATTTCATAGCCGAATTCATGGGCGAAGAACCTTCCGACCAACCTCGACCAACAAGGCAGGAGGAGAACCAAGCAACAGAGGAAACCTGGAAGCTGTTTGTTGATGGAGCCTCCAACTCAAAGGGGGCAGGGATAGGCATTGTCCTCATTACTCCAGAAAATACAGTCCTTGAATAAGGAATCAGGCTTGGATTTGCAGCCTCCAACAACGAAGCAGAGTACGAAGCCTTAATAGCCGGCCTCCAAAAGGCGCACACCTTGGGAGCGAAACATTTACAGGTGTTCGGCGATTCCCAACTAGTCTCCAATCAGATAAGTGGAGATTACAATGTAAAGGATGAAACGATGGTATCTTATCTCGCCTTAGTGAAAAAACTAATGTCGAGCTTTGAAGAGATCAATGTCCAGCAGTTTCCCAGGGGGCAGAACAGTCATGCTGACGCCCTAGTAGCCCTGAGTTCGGCAGTTGACTCCGACCTAAAAAGAACCATCCCCATTGAATTCCTCACTAGTCTAAGCATTAACCGCGATAGCAAGCCACCAAATGTGGAACAGGTACTCCAGGTGGGATCAACCCCTAGCTGGATGGACCCCTTAAGTGGATATTCAAAGGATGGCATGCTCCCAGATGACAAGAAGACTGCCCACCAGATAAGAGTCAAAGCCGCTCGCTTTCACTTATCCCCAGAAGGCAACTTGTATAAGAAACCCTTTTACGGTCCCTACCTCTAATACGTCCACCCAGGGTATGTCGCGCAAGTGCTACGCGAGCTTCACGAAGGAGTCTGTGGAAGCCATATCGGAAGAAGGGCTCTAGCTTTTCGAGCAATGAAGGAAGGCTATTGGTGGCCATATATGCAAAGGGACTCTGCGTTGTATCTTCGCAGATACCTGAAATGCCAACTTCATAATCCTATGGTCCACCAACCCGCCAGCGATCTTAAATCCCTGTCCAGCCTATAGCCATTCGTCCAATGGGGAATGGACATCATGGGACCACTGCCTACCGCCACCATCAATCATAAATATCTGTTAGTCGCAACTGACTACTTCACCAAATGGATCGAGGCGGAACCCCCGACGAACATCCGAGACGCTGATATGATAAGGTTCATATGGAGGAATATAATCACTCATTTTGGCATCCCCAGAACCATCATCACCGACAATAGAACACAGTTCGAAAGTGGCTCCTTTCAGAATTTCTGTAGCGAACACGGTATCAGACACCACTTCAGTTCGGTCGCCTAGCCATAAAGCAATGGCCAAACTGAGGCTTCCAATAAAACTGTGATCGATGGATTAAAGAAGCGATTGGAGCGAGCCAAGGGCACATGGGTAAATGAACTACCCCATATCCTATGGGCATACCTAACCACTCCTCGGCGAGCAATAGGAGAAACCCCATTTTTGCTAACATATGGCATGGAAGCAGTCATCCCACTAGAAGAAGGTTTGCTAACAATGAGGTCCAACCTTGTCGACCATGGCCATAATGATGAAGCATTGCTCGCTGAGCTCGACCTAGCCGACGAGCGCAGGGAGCTAGCCCTAGTGAAACTAGCGAGCTATCAGTAACAGCTCGCGAGGCATTACAACAAAAGGGTTAACCAGAGAATATTTCGAGTTGGGGACTACATTCTAAGGAATGTCCTTGGCAGCGCAGTGAAACCATCAGACGACAAGCTAGGCCCAAACTGGGAAGGACCTTTTAATATAACAAGAGACGATCTGCAGGGTGTTTATCACTTGGAAACGATGGAAGGCAGAGAAATACCACGAGCATGGAACGCAACCAATCTCAAGAGATTCTATTTTTAGATCTTTCTTTTATTCTTTTGTTATGAAAATAGAAGTTCATTTCCCTTATTATTAATGAAAGTTATTTAATTGGTTACATTCTGATTAGTAACAGCTGCATTTATCGCACATCTTTTCCAAGTAACAGGCACATTGATCACTATACTATAGCAGGGGAATATCCCTCCTCAGGTCATCATTATGAAACACGAAGGACCTATTAGCATTTCCCCTGGCAATATATGAAGCCCTATAGGGGATCCTTAGGCAATATGACCAAATTTTATACTGGTCATCAAACCTTCTTTGGTTGAATAAAATCCTGATAGGATAAAACATCAAACACTAGGTGTGCCCTCGCCAACTGCCTCACTTACGCCTAAGGGAGTGTGACGACACAACCTAAAAGGTAAAGTGTTGCACAATGGTATCTCGGTATTATACTAGACTGGGTGGACACTTGCACGATAAAACAAACTTAGAAGATCGTAAAGCAGCGAGAATATAAAGAATATGATGCACTTGTTTAGTCAGTAAAATTGCCCAAAACACAAACTTTTCGTTAATTCATCATACTTACAACAATGGTAATACATGTTTAGTCGGCGAGCTAGCCCAAAGCATTTACATTATCAAAAATACAAAAAAAACAACTGGCAAAATCTCAATGGGGGTGAGGCCTCCGAGCGAGATAATCATCCACTCGAGCTCTTCGTCCGTCATCAGGAGCAGGAGCTAACTCTTCCTCAACCTCATTCTCATCTGACTCCAATAATTTCCGAGGGATGGCATCAATGGGGATCCATCGATCATCCCTCCGGAAGGGGTTAGGCATCAGAGTAGAGGGAGAAATCTCATGGCGATACCAGAGCATCGAGTTCTTTGGGACTTGTATCTCCTTCAAAGCACTCAGCCACCCCCTGACAAAGGAAATCTCTTCGAACTCCGACAACCTTGTTGGTGCATCTGACCAACCCTGGTCGTAGCCATCATCCCACACTTATCGAGGACCTTTTTTGAAAAGGTGTCGTAGTCGAGTAACATCCCTTTGAATCCCAACAGTAATCACATATACTGGATGGACATCACCGCGAAGCTCTTCCATTTCCCTCTCTCGAAGTTCTTCCACTTCCCTGTTTCGGCTCCTGGTGCTCCTTCCAGCTCGTGGAACAGATGGACCAGTGGAACCCCGCAGTACATGAGGAATATCACTCTGACCAGCCCTAGCTTGCGATGATGAGGAACCCTGTAATACTGCTGGGCAGTGCTCGGCGCATGCTCCCTAAGTCGTGAGACCTCTCTCCTCAGAGCCTCATTCTCCTGCTGGAGAACCTCCCCAACTTGGTTGATCTCAGACGCCTCTAGTAGCTTCGTTCTCAGCACATTGACCTTCTCTTGGACTGAGGCACCAATGTCTTTCATCTCCTGAAGCCTGTCCTTTAGCTTGGCGATGAGATCTGTTTTCTCTATAAAGCGCTTGTTCCTCAGTCGCAGAGACTTACAGATCCTCACAAAAGTGTGATAAACTTCGGAGCTCACATTGGGCCCCAACATCCTTCCCAATTGGGAAGTAGCAGGGATGTAATCATCCACATCAACTAACTATAAGAAATAGAAAGATAAGGGAAAGAAAGAGATAAATCAGTTCGAGCAGAAAAATGAGCCTTTTCATTAATAAAGGTTAGAGTTACATCGAATAGTAAAGAGAAAATTTACAGACAGAAAAATCCAAAAATACAAAGCAATCCTAGCAGATAACTAGTTAACAACCTCAGGTGGCCTAGAGGTCGATGGCCCCTTCCCCTTGTCAGCATCAGCAGGAACACCGCCCTCAGCAGGGGTAATCTCTGTCGCCACAATAAGAGAAACGTCAGCAGGGGTCTCCTGAGGAACAAGATCAGCGCCTTCAACAGCTGGGGCAGTGTCCTCATCTACGACTGGCCTCGGCCCTGGGTCGTTCTCGTCAAAAAGGGGAGATGCAACATCCACTCCAGCAGCTATAAGGGCCTTGTTCCTTAAATTTCAGACGACTAATATATCCTATCTGAACTTCAGTATCCTCGTATGCTGCAGCCCAACCAAAATTGTATGAGTCCTCCTTGGCAGTGACCACCTCAGACTCCTTCTTCTTCATCTCCTCAGAAAGGACTCTATTTTCCTCCACGATAGCAAGTTTGCTCGAGCAAACCAGGTCGTAGGCCTGTCGCAGCTCTTTTAAATCCTTGACTTTCGCGTCCTACTCCTTGTTGTTAGTAGCAAGAGCCAGGTTGGATGATATCTGAGCAACATCAACGACTTTGAAACCAGCCTCGAGCTCTATACCCCTCAGCTTTAAGGAAGCGTTCTCTCTCTCCAGCTCGCTATTTTTCTTCACCAGCTCATCGCGTGATTGATACAGCACGACGAAGTCAGTCACAAACTACAGAATAAAAAAAAGACATCAGAAGAGAGAAATGATGAGATTCATAAAACTCTGGGATACTGTCCACATGCCTTGCTATGAAGCTGGAGCCAACGTTCTTGTACTTGAGCAGAAAGGCAGCAAACCTGGGATGCTCGTCGTCACCCAAGGGCTCCCTGATATTCCAAGCCTTAACCAATTCCGAGAGATGAACCTCGCTGAGTGCAGGTTCCAAGTTCTTTGACCTCGCTATAGAAGAAAAATCAAAGAAGAGTTAGAAAGATCACAAATCAACAAAAATCAAAGCAACAGAGCAATGTCTACCTATATATTCTTCCCCATAAAAGGGAACAGCGAACCTCTTAGACCTCAACCCTTCAAATTGGGGAGAAAGCTACCAGTTTCTGGCAAGGAAACCTTATTGCCAATAGTCCTTATGGGAATCGGGTAAATTTACTACCAATACCCTGTCAGGGCTCCTAGCTTTGAGGTAGAGGACACCAGAGCTAGTTCGAGAGAAGGAATAACAAAAATAGACCCCGGCGAGCCCTAACCAAGTACCATACAACTGATTTATTCTATGTACGCCATTAAATATTTTCCACACATTGGGCGAGCATTGTGCAGGAACAATATTAAAATAGCCAAAGAAATGAAAAAACAAATCATTGGGAGGAAAAGTGAGTCCCCCCTGGGAAAGCAACAAAACGTGTATCTAGTGGGCATCATCTATCTCTCTAACGTTTCTAGGGGGGAGGTGCATCACTCAATATCTACCCACTCAGGGATGTTGTAAAACTTCCTAAACTCGGAGACCGACCTATTCCCATTCTTCGCTATTGGAAAACCCTAGAAAACTACAAACTTAAAGAGAAAGCACAGAGAAAAGGTATAGGAAACTTACAAGATAGAAGATCAATTCGAACGATGAAGAAGCACGGGCCCAAACGACAAGGAAGCAACGAGAATGGAGGTTGAGAGAAGAAGGTACGAAGTGATAGAACTCACAGGGAATGGAAAAGTGCTGGAAAGATTGAAACGACGATAGAAAAGTTCCCATTCCAGAAAACCTTCAAATTTTTCTAATCATAGTGCACAAGATACGAAGCGGGTGCCGCCAAAATCAACTTCACAGTTTTCGAAGAATTGCAAAAAAGCCATTATCGCTAATCATTTAAATTTATTGAGCCCAAAAACATGGCCCAACAAACTTAGGGTCAATTGTGGGTACCCAAAATTAAGACCATGGGAGTGGACGAGTAGCCTAATTCTGGCAGCCCAAAGTCCAGGCCCCCACCTCTTATTTTGATAGTAATTCGGTCTCTTCCCACGTTCCCACTAAGGGAGGTTATAGGGAGAGATGGAAGACGTGGGGGAATCCAACACCCCCACTTACCTAAACGCACATGTATATATTAAACCCTAGGTCCGGGGTAAAAGGATAAGTTGTATTCTCTGTAACCACTCTCCGGAGTATATAGAAATAACATCGACTGCACCACCGTGGACGTAGGCACATATTGGCTGAACCACGTACATCCTTTGTTGTGTGGTTGTCATTTTACATTCCTTGTTCCTACTTGGTGATTGATTTTTTCTTATCTATTTATGTTGCATAATAATTGTCACCACATTACTCAATCCCGCTTTAGGTCTTAGGGAGAGGAAAGGAATAGGTTATGACGGTTCATCCACTTATCATGCCACACCCAAATCGGTTCCTAAGTTTGTGGTGGATCCGTATGGGCTTCGACCTAACCCACCAAAGAGAGTTCAACCTAATCGAGCTAACCAAGGTAGACCCAAATAAGTTTGTATTTTCACCCATTGAAAAATGAGAGGTCACCTTAAGTAATTTTACTACAAGGTAGGAAGAAGTCCACGTACACATCTCCCCATGCATCGATCTAGTGACGTTTCTGGTCTTAGAGAGAAAGTTGAGTTCCTATTCTCCACTTCTCAAAGCCTAATGGAATAATTTCAAAGGCGTTTATGCCTTTTGAGAACACTTCCAACGCTATGACTAGGCAACATCGATAAGGGCAAACAAAAGGTTACATCCCCTTGGGTACCTAAGCATGTCGACAAACCCTTTGTTGTTCACATTTCTCTCAAGGTTCAAGATACTTCTCAATGATATTTTTATAATGGGTTATCTAGGCATATGATCGATAAAAAGTCATATTTTATCGACCTTGTGGATCACAAGGAAGAAAAATTCACCTTTGGAGATAGGGATAGGTCTTGAATTTTCAGGGCATGGTTGTGTTGAAATACATGATTTTCCTAAGCTAGGAAATGTGTTGTATGTCGTAGGGTTGAAAGAGAACTTAATTATCATAAGTTAACTTTACGATGCAAACTTTACGATGCAAACTTTGCGATGAAAACTTTGCGATGAAGTTCAATCAGTCCGAGTGTAATGTTTATGATCAATCCGGTGAACTTTTACTATAAGGAGTGAGGACCGAATATAATTGCTATGGGATCATTCCTAAGTCCTCCTTTATGTGCAATAATGCCATAGTCTCCTCTATGGACCTTTGGCATCAATGACTAGGTCATGTGAGCTTTATAGATCTTTAAATATTAGTGAAGAAAAACCTAGTTCATGGCTTACCATCACTTGGGAAACCAACTTCTTCGGTTTGTGGTCCTTTCCAATAAGGAAAACAAATTCTAAGTCCCCATCTAAACTTGAATACTATTACCACCTCTCGTGTGTTGGAGTTAATACACATCGATCTAACGGGTCCTACACATACGAAAATCATTGGTAGTAAGAGATAAATTCTTGTAATGGTCAATTACTTTTCGAGATACTCTCTCGTGGGGTTTCTTAGAGAAAAGTCTGATGTGGTTAAGTTCCTAACAACCAAGTGTCATGTTATAAAAAACCAACACGGTGTCACTACTAATCAGATGCATAGTGATAATAACTTTGACTTTAATGAACCCATAGTGGATAGCTATTGCGATGGAATGGGCATTAAACACGAGCTTTAGGCCATTCTACTCCTCAATAAAATGGGTTAGTTGAGAGGAAGAATTAGACAATTTAAGAGATGGATAGATCCATGCTTTGTGGGAGAAACATTCCTTGATATGTTTGGGAAGAGGCGATTAATAATGCATGCCATATGGTGAGTAAGGTATGTCTTCATCCACACACATTACACACGCCATATGAGTTGTTGATAGGGAAGAAACCCAACCTATCGTATTTTTAAGTTTTTGGGAGTCCTTGCTACATTTTGAGAGATAGTGATCAGTTAGGAAAGTTCAACATCCGAAGTAATGAGGGGATGTTTTTTTAATATTCATCATCGAGTAGGTCTTATAGAGTGTTTAACCTTGCAAGCTCTAAGGTTATGGAGTGAATAAACATCATTATTATAATTGATGAGCCGCTTATGTCTATTGATCCCAACCCTGAGTGTGAGAGTGATTCACCCCCCCATGATGATCTCATCGTTCCTTATTGCGGGACCTCACTCTTAATTTAGAGGATCCACTCTTTTGGGTTTGGAAGAGTCATGGTCCTTCCCACATACTTGGTGATCCTACACTAGGTGTCAAGACTCGTGCTCAACTTGATAATGTGGTTAGCTATTTTTTCTACACCTCCTTAGTAGAGCCCAATAATGTGAAACAAGCTTTCAAGGACAAGAATTGGATATGCTCTACACAAGATAAGTTACTTCAATTTTACAAGAACAATGTCTTGGAGTTAGCCCCCCAACCTAGCGAGACTAATATGATTGTTACCATGTAGATTTACAAGGATAAAATGGATAAAAATAGTACCATATTTCATAACAAGAATATATTGGTTACTCAATGATTTAGATAGATTGAGGGTGGGTAGATTTTAGTGAGATATTTGCTCTTATTACTAGGCTTGATTTTATCCTCTTGTAACTCATAATAGCATGTCATCTACGGTTCAAGTTATACCAAATGGATGTCAAGATTACCTTCCTTAATGGCATTATAAAGGAGGAAGTGTACGTGGAACAACCAAAGGGGTTCAAAGACCTAAAGCTCTCATGACACGTCTTTTATCTTAAGAAGGCCTTGTATGGTTTGAAGCAAGAATCCGTGCTTGGTACGTGAGGTTCACTTCTTATCTCTTAGCTCACGACATCAAGGGAGGGGGAATGTATATGATGTTTTTGTGAGGAGAGATGGTGGTTCTATATTGGTTGTCTAAGTCTATATGGGCGACATAGTATTTAGATCAATGTGTTCTAACATGATCAAACGTTTAAGGAGGAGATAAATAGTGAGTTTGAGATGAACATGGTTGGTGAGCTTACGTTCTTCTTGGGTCTCCAAGTGCGTATCTCAAATCAAATATTCTAGGGACTTAGTGAAGAAGTTTGGTTTAGACTCCGCTAAGCACTCATATACTCCTATGAGTACATCGACTAAGATTATCAAAGTCACTTTAGTCAAGGACATAGAGCAAACCCTTTATATGAGCATGGTAGGTAGTATTTTCTACTTGATCGCTAGTCGTCCCGATATTGGCTTTAGCATTGGAGTTTGTGTGCTATACCAAGCATCCTCGAAAGAGTGTCACTTGCACACTTAACCATATCATTAAATACATGAGTGACACTCTTTCCCTACGGTATTTGGTACTTCTTTGATATTAATGACCGTTTGTTTACTTATTCGAATACTGATTTTTCCAAGGATGTTAATGGTTATAGGAGTAACTCAAGTGGATGCTTTTACATTGGGAATGCTCTTGTATCTTGGTTGAGTAATAAGAAAAGCTCTATTTATTTATCCACGGTGGAGACTGAGTACATCGCCGTTAGGAGTTTTTCACACAACTCTTGTGGATGAAGGAAACTTTGGAAGACTATAGTATTTCCCAAGGCACAATGACTATTTCATGTGATAGTATGATTGTAATTCATATATGCTATAATCCGGTTCAACATTCTCACACAAATCACATTAGGATATGTAATAGTTTCATTCGTGATCTCTTTGAGGAGAAAGTCATGTACTTGAGCTTTTTGAGCACCGAACGTCAATTGGACGATATTTTAAAGAAACCTTTAGATGCACTTAGATTTGAGAATCATAGGAAGTCCTTGGGTATTTGTTCTGTTGATTGATTTCGGGTACTTTATCTAGTGTAGGTTTATTATCATGTTCACATCATTTATCCCTATTGCTAGATTGAATTTCTATTATAGTTTTATGTTTATATATGCTTTTATTTGAAAAATCTTGAAAAAAGTCCAAAATGATTTTCGATCTTTAAGAAAAAGTTTAATAATGTTCGAAAAGACTTTTTCGATATAAATGTTGCAAATGAGAAAAATATTTTTCTTTCTTATAATATATGGATGTGAATTTATGATGTTCAAATCACAACTACATTCCATCCATTCATGTGACTTTTCATGGTGTTTTGATACATGAATTCGTTTGTTTAGAGTTCTTAATAATGCATCGCTAGCATTTCGTTGATCATTGATCATTAAGTTATTCATGATAGAATTTTGACCACCTCTATTGCACACATGCACGAAATTTTTGAACATTCTACTTGTTTGTCATATGTTAAATACGGCATTCTCATCTCACTAGGGCTTAATAATGAACCAAATGTACTAGATATAAGTTGTGCTTATTTGAACCATTTCCTGGATTTTGTTTCCCAGAATATTTGTTATATTTTAAGAAATGGAAAGGGGATACGAAAGGGAAAATTCTCGTTGCGTTGAAAGCCACCATTTACGAAAGAGCCTAAAATATTAACGACATATAAAAACAGAAGTTCTAAGGCCATTTTTTTCATTGATACTTTGCTACACATGAGCATTATGATATCTTCAAAACTTTGAGAGTGAATACTTAAATATGTAAGATTTTGAGGGTGTCAAAAAATATAAGATCAATGAATTCGCATAACTTACTCCTTGGAAAATATTAAATAGTTTGACATTATTATTTTGAGAATTTAAATTTATGGCATGCCGCTTAAGTCGAGTCAATTTCAATTGTGTTCAACATTATTACACCTAAGGTTGAAATTGATTTCTTTATTTAAAATTATCTCGTTGACTTTGTGCGTTTATGTTATGAATGCCTATGTTGATTTTCCCATGGATTATGTTCACACTTCACTTTCGTGATTAAGATATTTTAGTGCTATTCCACATTGTGATGTATTTATACCTATATGTATCTTTTATACATATAATTTTTATACTTGAAAAAATTGAAAATTTTCAAAAATAGTTGGTAGCCTTTTGGAAATTCATCGCATGTGATTTATTGTCTATTTTTGTGATGTTATTTACTTTAAATTCAGGTGATGCTTATTATTCATACTTAGTTTCTTTCCCTTTCTCTATTACGGGTTAAAAGGGGGGAAAATTGAGGGGGAGTTTTTCTTTGCTTTAAACTCTCATATGCATCACGATATTCTTTTATTTCATGTGTGTAGGGATCTTCCACTTCGTTCACTATCTCATGGACTACACAAGGTGGAGAATTTTTGTTGATGATAAAGTCCCTAATGTCTTTTCATTTTTGGGTTTAGGAGGGCATTAGTTTAATATTGTCTTAGAGTTTTGATTTGGTTCAGTCTTTTTTATTTTGTACTGGAATAGTCAAAGCGGGAGATTTGTAAGAGAAAATTTTTATAATTGCTCATAGTTTAAATATTTTAGCGTATCCCATTACAAACCAAACAAACTACATCCACATATGATTTCAAGATCATTAAAAAAAATTTGTGACCAAGAAAAGTTCCGAAGTTCAAACCGCTGAACCCGTCCCGACATTAATTGAAGGTATATAGTATAATGTCTTTGAATTAAACTTATTAAATTTTATTCTAGGATGTGTTTATTCTTACTCGAGGAATTTTCATAAAATTATTTTTCAATATCAAATTTTATTGTTTTTTATTTCGTTGGAATGAGATTTACATCTCATTAGAACGAGACTCTATTCTCGTTCGAATAAAGTTATTGTTCAATGGAATGAAGGTTTGGATTTTGTTAGAACATGTATCAAGTAAGCTTCTAATGTGAGTTCTTTTCCGGGTAGAGGGTCACTCATTAGAAGGTCATTGGATGTTTTTAGAACGAACTAAGTTGTTCATTCGAACAAGTATTAACCTCGTTAGAACGAAAACTTGATTTTGTTCAAATGAAAGCTCATTTTTTTAATGATGACCGTTGCCTAAAACATTATGTTTTATATAAATTGAACTCTTGTGGATTGATTTTCTCAGAAATTTTGTTGAAAAATGATTTTGCATACTTGTCCCTAAATTCTCACAAGTTTATTTTTTCAAAAACACTTTTGGGTTTTCAAATCACATTCCCAAGGATGATTTGTTGAGTTTAGTCAAACCCTTGTTACCCATACACAATCAAGCCATTATAGAGTGTTGATCTATGACTGATCTTTTTAGAGATTTGATTTCTAGTGATGAAGAAGAAAGGATTTCGCAATCTTGAGGCTGATCGGTGGATACCGAGGGAATAGATGCTTCCTGTGGGTGGTGCTGTACTGCTTTACATTCTGTTGATGATTTGAAGACCATGTGCATTATACTTAGTGGATCTCTTAGTAGTCTATAAGTCATTCGATTACGTCAAATTTTTAATCAATGTTGAATCAAAAGGTTTTTCCCGAAATGGATTTTTTCTTCAAACATTCTTCTTTTGTTTGTTTTGTTTTGGCTTGATTCCTTGGTTTGTCATATTTAGTTTCGAATTTATCTTTCATGCACACCTAATTCTAATCAAGATAAAATTTGGTTAAAAATTGGATCTTTGTTTGTGTGACCTAAGGTATAAGTGAGTCCATATAAGTCCCCACTTTTTGAAGCAGAATACGTTCTTTAAGTTTTGAAAGGCAAAAATAAAGGGATCGTCGATTATGCGATCTTTACTCTTCATCTTAGATAAATCTACCATGATAAGTTTTAAGTCAAGAGTAACTATAAAATCATTCATAGTGTGACAATGACCACTGAGACACTCTAAATGGCTAATTTTAGTAATATACTAAATGAATAATTAAAAGGTATTGTGACATTTGTTTTATTACTAAAATTCGATTGAATAAAATTATTCAGTTTTTGTTAATCCCGATTTAAAAAGGCTAGAATATTGCATGTCTGAGAGGCTCTATGTTCATTCCAGCCGTGGAATGGGAGGTGTCGACAAGAATAAGATTGTATTTAATTTTACTAAACAAACTATAGATTTATATTATTCAAGTGTTTTTTCTTTAAAGCAAATTTATTTGTATATCATGTTTTTATATCTTTTTTATGCTTGTGTTTTAGGAGCATACATAATTATAGACGGTGCTTGAAAGTAATCTTGTGATTAGAGACAACTCCCCCCTAGAAAAAGAATCTCACGAGGACTGAAGGAAGAAGTAAGTTGGCAGCGAAGAAGATGAGCGAGGGAGCTCAGCGAGGAAGCTTAAGACCACCAACGAGGAGGCCTGCAAGAAAGCTCATCTTTAATATCGTCTCGATTGCTTAGTCAAATTGTATTTTTTGATTATATTGATTATAAGTTGTAACGATTGTAACTTTAAGTGTGAGGTCAAATGGTACTTGCAAGAGACCAAGTCTGGCGGGGCTTGGGAGAGCTTACATGCTATATCGAATGACCTCGCCGTAGGAACTTTAAAGGGACCTGGTTTGTAGGATTGAGAGTTAAGGAAGCATTAAGGATTGTCTTAACCATTTTTTATACACCTAGTAAAAACCAAGAGTAACCTTGAGTTCTATCTTACATTGAGCCTTGTGCTAAACAACCCTCTACCAAATGTCACTTATAATTTGAGTGATGTCACACATTACATACCTCCTGCCCAGTCATAACTTGAGTACACTTCGGTAGTTTAAGGATTTTTCACGTGGTTTGGTGGACAAACCACTGACGTGACGGCTGCTTGACGCAGTTGGTGGCTAAAAGGTGCTCGTTGGCATTTAATTCCAGGAAACTAGACCTATCTGACACATCAAGAATTTAATGTTTATGACTTGAAGAATGAGGGTAATGCCTTTCACATTTATTACAACTGATACACCTCGAGAGAGGTGTGTGGGAAAGGTCTCTCGATGTGAGAAAGGAGGCCAAAGAGTCCAAGTTACTCCAAATTTGTGCTGAAGGTTTGCTCTCGAAGTACATTTGCTATTTAATAAATGAGACGCATGAAGGAAATTTCATGATGCTTCTGAAGGCGGTAAGGAATATCTCTCTGGTGGTGCGTCCAAGTCCCATCATGATGCCGATGATATTCAGGTAGCAAGCATAGCCCGTGGGAGGATATGTCCAGCCGCCGCGAATGGGCTATGCCGATGGAGGAGAAAAAGGAGATAAAGAGACAAAGAAAGATAAAAAGAGATAGTTTGTCAGAGAAAGAGAATATCCACCACCATTGCCTTGCACCGTAGAGGAGGCTATTAGCTGTTATAACGCTATGTTGCGATGAGGGGAAGTTTATGCCCCAAAGGATGATCTGGCTACGGAGCCAAATCCAAAAGCAAGAGCAAACCCCAAATATTGTCAGATATATTGGAAGATTGGTCATCCAATTGCATCATGTTTCACCTTGAGAAAGTTCATCAACAAGCATTTGAAGGATAGAAATTTACATATCCCACAAGGAAATGTAAACAATGAGATGTTACTAGTGCATGGGGAAAACTTGGTAGTGGCATACAAAAAGAGTTAGAAGAGGATCTAGAAGATTGTACCAGGGGAATGGAAAATGTCGTGATAGCTTACAATGAGGTAAGTGCGAGTTACATTGAGGAAGTGTACAATCTTGACAAAGAATCGGTGGATCCATGACTGGAATACCATGATGTATCGCAGTCGCCCAAGTTTGCATGGTTTTTCGATTAGGTGGGGATGCCCTAAGAAAGTATGTTGGAAATCACTCAGTAAATCTTAGATATTTTCATGAAGAATGTAGATCGATCATTGATATGGAAAGGGACTATGGCTAGTCTAGTAAGGAAGTTTTTATCTGAGATCACTTTCTCTGACGCTGATAGAGCAATGAGGTTCCCTCACAACATGCCACTGTACGTGACTACAAGTGTCAACGGGGTAAGATTTTCAATACCTTTGATGCATGTGGGAGCTTTCATAAATATCATGCCTATTATCTCCTTTTATGCTTCCAACATCTCTGAGGCTAGGTTGATACCAATGGCTTTGGTGATTTCGGGTTATGATAACCAGTCTTCAAAATCGATTGGGTATATGAATATGGGGATAATAATGGGAAATCTTACCTCACATATCAAGTTCCATGTTATTGAGAGTGCTACTTAATACAATCTTTTGAAAGGAAGGGTGTAGATGCATAATCATGGCTTGGTCCCTTCGACATACCACCAGTGCGCTAAGATGAACGTAAAGGGAATGAAGATTGTAATACGAGCAACCAAAAATCCATTTACTCATGAGGAGTATCATTTGGTTGATGCCACGTTCTACACAGAGTTAGAGAAATATGTATGAGATTTAACAAGGTATGTGGAGGGTGTTAGAGTCCCCTCTATCAAATAAAGGATGGGGACTATGAATAATCATGACGATGAAGGAGCAAGTGGAAGGAAAGGCACTAAGGAAGTTAAAAATGCAAGCCCTAAGACTCAAACTATCTTTAAGATATAAATAAATAAAATGAGGCCTAGAAATGATCCCATTGAACATGAGGTCAAACACTAGAATACACTAAGAAGGTTTTTAAGAGGTAGATTAGAGGAAGCTTCGACTGAGAGGAAACAGAGGGTAATTTCATCGGCCAACCGTTAGTGCAAGAAAGTGCATCGGGAAGATGAAAGGGTGGCCTATCACCTCTGAAGGGTCGTGCGGGTAGTCAAAGAAGTTATTGAATAAATTTACAAAGAGACTGACCCGGTGCATGAGTGCTTTTTGATGGATAATCAAGGGCAGTGTATGGTCATTTAAAAATTCCAACTTACATAAGTTTGTGGAGGAAGTGGAAGATGAACCTGAGTACATGACTAATAGCCCAAAATCACAAGTACGGGAGTTGGAGCAGCTTGATATGGACGAATACAGAGAAGACCTAAGGCCCATTTTTATTTCGAACGATCCGAGTAAAGATAAAAAACGTCTTTGATTGAGATAATTTGAGAGTACAAGGGTGTTTACACATGGAAATACACTGAGATGGAGGGATTGGATGAAGAAGTAAGTTGCCACAAGTTGAAAGTTGTGCCTTCAGCAATACCGATGAAGTAAGCTATGAGGACTTATAAGCTGGAGCTAAATCTAAAGATGAAGGAAGAGGTGCAATGACTGTTGACGGTAGGGTTGATCAAACTGATCCAACACCCTATTTGGGTGTCTACCATTGTCCCGGTGGGTAAAAAAGACAAGAATCAAATATGGATATGCATAAAGTTCAGGAAATTGAACAGAGCTTGTCCAAAACATGAGCACCCTCTACCCTCCATTGATAGCTTAATCGATGCAACTATTGGGCATGAAATGTACAACTTCATGGATGGGTACTTGGGTTACAATCAAATTAAGATGGATGCAACTGATGCAGAGAAGACAACGTTTAAGACTCAATTGGGAAATTTTATGTATAAAGTTGAGAGTGCTACAGGGGAATAATGCGACTTCTCAAATAAATCCAATTGAAATTAACCCAAAATTTAGTTAAACCCTAACACATGCAACTAGGTGATTTGATAACATAAAATCAATAAGCATGCAAAGGAAACCAATATAAAAAAAATCCCCGAAGGGAAAAACCTTTTGTTTTACTATAATTATAAGTTGCAACTTATACGGATTATAATGAAATAGATTCTGACACACGAATACCCGTAGGGGTCAGTCGGTGTCGTCAGTAATAGATCCACGTGCAGCGAACCTACAAGAATCGCGGTCCTATCTTCAGTCGAGGAATACCTCATCACGTCCTAATGACATGCAATCAATCAACCTAGTACCTCCCTCAAGTGGTACCTATTTTCAGCAGTAGGTTATCCTCCATACAATATCAAACTTGAATAAGATTAATGTTCTTGGGTTCCAAAACATTTCACCACAGCATATGGAATTTTTATGAAATGAAAAACAAAGCAGAAGCCAAAAGTGTTCTGCTGATTTCGTAGTGTTTGCAGAATGGAAAACGAGAAAGACTTCTTATGAAAAACAAAGTTGAAGAGTCCTTTAAATAGAAGACTTAAGGCGACAGGTCGCTCAAACGATATAGCATGACGTTTAAACGAGACATAGTGTCGTTTGAAGGATAGCTGGCGCTTCTCTTGACAATCCACGTCGTTTGAACGACACTGCCTAAAAAACACCAAAAAATTATATTTTTGACAAAAAACATTTAAATCTCCGCTCCAACACTTAGAAAATATTTTATGAAAAATATCCCAATATCCTAAGTGAATAATTATGGAATAAAAACATAATCTTTACCAAATTCGTCTTGCAGAAGCTCATTTGATGAAGAACTGTGATATTCGGATCCGTCTTGATGCTTGAATCATCTTGAATAATTCTTCGACGGTTGTAGCAGCATACGAAATACTCTAATGTAAACATGACTTATAAAATATATCCTTACAATTCTCCCCCTACGTCTATGCCGATACAAAATAAAAATAATCTGAATTATCAAATCCACATGCTTATACAAATCAAATACCATGCCATGAACCCAAAAGTGAAAAGGTACTTGAAATGCAAGTCTTCAATCTTTTCTTCAAAAATCTTCATCAATCATCCTTGTCATCACTAGGGTGTGCAACATGATCTTCAATTGTTCCTACACACACGAGACAAGAAACAAATACCTTCGTGACGCACTGAGTTTGAAATGATATAAGAATAAATCAATCAATATAATAAAATCTCCCCCATAATGCAAAAATCCCCCATAATTCATTCTCCCACTTTTTATTTGTTCAAAATAGACAAGGAAAAGAATAAACAATCAAAACATGAAGTGTCACAACAAATAGAACAATTATGGATCAAACTATGCGCATGTAGATGAAATACTCAAAAGACCCACAAACTATTTTTGATTTTCCAATTTTTTTAAACAAAAATTTTACAAAAATCACACCATGAATAACATTAAGACAACCAAATCATGGATATGTAATGAATGGGTGTGAACAAATTCAATAGGTAATAAAACTCAATCAAGCATATGTGCACGATGCATAAGTGTCCTTCTATCGATTGAACATTGAAAACATCCTTAAGTGTAAAATTGTTGAATTCAGATGACATCGTCTTAATCATATCAACAAATCAAAGTATAAATGATTTCCACACCAATAACGTCCAAAACTATGTAATGCTTTTTCATGAATTTCAAGGATGTGCAAACCTTTTTAAATTCCATCCAAACTGACTCATTAAAATATAATGCCTTTTATTTTTCTTATGAGTTGATGAAGCTAAAAGCTATTTGCCCATTTTTGGCATATTTTTCTTTTTATTGCCATTCAATTTTTTCGGGCTCTTTTAATCTCATTGGACCCCGGATAATTTTCAACAGCTCACTTTTTTAGTTCCTTTTTAAATGATGGCTTTATCGCAAAGGAAAAAATAAAATACCTTTTGCAGCCCTTTTTAGTTTTTTGAAATAAGTTACAGAAACTCACAAACGGTTTATATCATGCACTACTTTTTCTTAAGTTTTATCGCATTTGGTTTGTTGTATAGACATAATTGTGTTGGAAACACTCAACCAACATGTGATAGACAAGCACAAAAGTCAAACAAATCCGCACGTGTGCAATAAAGGACAAATGAGTCAATCATGTAGGTATCAACACTATATATGATCTCAAAGGCTCTAAAGCACATGAATGACACAATATATTGTCTTAAAATACTATCAAATAGTCACATGGATATGGAATGATATTGTGACTCGATCATCCTAAGTGTCCATTCATAAATGGTGCAAAATAAAATATAAAACTCTTTATGGATTTTTCAATTTTTTCAAAGGAAATGAAAATCTCTTTGTATTTTTCAAACACTGTTCAGAATCAGCCCAGTAGTGCCAAATAATATAACAATATGAACCAGAGGATGGCAAAAAAAAAATCCCCAGGGATCGCTCGAATGAAGTGCCATGTCGCTCGAACAATAAGGGTTCTCGCGAGAAGATGCTTCGCATGACATCAAAAGGCGCTCGTACGAAAACTCCTTTCAATTGAACAAAAAATAAAAATTTTACAGTTTATCCAGAATGTCATGCAGTTTTCTCCAGAAAAAAAAAATTCGTGAAAAAAGTTCCTGGAATGGGCAAATAGACCCAAAACAGTAGCAAAAATAAGAAAACAATTTAAACTACGAAATGATACATACTAGCAACAGGAAAAAAATGTCATCATGTAAATCATTCTATGCTAGCAAAAAGTCTAAACCTCATCCATTAGGTGCAGGGGAGTTTTCCAAAGATGGCGACATCCTATGAAAACTTCTATTAAATTATGTGAGGCCTTGACCAAAAAATTTACTTGCTCTCGAATATATGCAAACTCCCTATCATTATGTGCAAGCAAAGTATCATGGGTGGGTGCAAGTGTGTGAACATGTGTAGAAGTAAAGCGTGACACATTACCTAACTTAAAACAAAACTCCCTGAGGTGTCCTTCTTTTTGAAATGAGAGAAAACATAAACAGACCTAGGTACACCTCTCTCAAAATGTCTCCTACGCTCTTTCCTAACATGTATGGGACGCCTAGGTGGGTCGGGTCGAGAGGCATGTGAATCTAAGACTAAAGTAGGAACCGACTCAGGTGCAACAAAAGAAGTGGATGCACCAACATGACTTATTCCTATACTCTCACCACTACCAAAACTAGAATTGAGAACCATCTTTTCAACCATCTTAGATGCATTCTCTGAAGGGACTTTGACCTTCCAAGCACGTTTAAGATCACTCTAGAGTTGGGATACACGTTTCATCAGACTAGACAACGTGTCGGTCAATTCACACTTTTTCCTCCTTAAACCTTCTTTCTCTCTCTCCAAATCTAAAACTCGACGACCTAAATCCCTATTATACTTCTTCATTTTCAAGGTCTCGGTGTAAAAATCCCTAAAAGCTTTTTGGATCTCACTTTCATCTCCACTCTCAAACTCGCTCTCACCCCCACTAGAAACACTCGACTCATCATTGTCGCTCTCGTGAACATAATCATCGTGGGACAAAGTGGGTGTGCTCATATGACTAGAAAAAGTTACACACTTCCCATGTGCTAAACCTTTAACGGACTCATCTCCCTCACTTTCACTAAGAGTAGCAGGCATGGTTACATTCTTCCCTTTTCTCCTTAGCCTAGTAGGACCCTCAAATGCTCTATGTTCTTTGCTTTTACACTTAAAACAAGTCATATTATCTAAGTCTTACTCACTCTCTTACTCTTTCCTCTTTTCACCCTCACTCCCATCACTAGTCACACGGGTGGGAAGCCCTCACGTGGAAGCATAAAAAACTTCTTCTTCTGAATCACTATCACTAAGGGTAGAAACATGAGATGACGGTTTATTCAATTGCTTCCTTAAATTTGTGGGACACTCATCGATCGTGTGATCAACACCCTCATAACTCAAACACCTCTCACAATCGTTTTCAACGAAATATTTAGAATAAGAGTTTGTGCGAATTTTCCAATTAGACTTTTCAAAAGGTTGACAAAGAAAACCATCAAAAGCCATTTTTAAGAAAAATACAACATTTAGAAAGACCAAGATCAAATGCGATAAATTAGCGTAACCCGCTGTGATACCAATTTAAGAGTGCTACATCGGAAAAATGCGACTTCTCAAATAAATCCAATTTTTATTAACCAAAATTTTAGTTAAACCCTAACAAAGTAACTCGGTGATTTGATAGCATAAAATCAATAAGCATACAAAGGAAACCAATATCAAGAAAAATCCCCAAAGGGCAAAACCTTTTATTTCACTATAATTATAAGTCGCAACTTACACGGATTACAATGAAATAGATTTTGACACACGAATACCCGCAAGTGTATGTCGGTGTCGTTAGGAATAGATCCACGCACAACGAACTTATAAGAACCGCAACCCTTTCTTCAGCCCAGGAATATCGCAGCACTCCCTAATGACACGCAGTCAATCAACCTAGTACCTCCCTCAAGTGGTACCTATTTTAAGCAGTAGGTTATCCTCCCTACAAGAGAAAATTGGAATAAGAGGTATGTTGTTGGGTTCCAAAACAATTAACCACATCATATGAGATTTTTCTGAATTGAAAAACGAAGAAGAAGCCAAAAGTGTTTTGCTGATTTCGCAGTGTTTGCAGAATGAAAAATGAGAAAGACTTCTTATGAAAAATAGAGTTCGAGAGTCCTTTAAATAGAAGACTTAAGGTGGTAGGTCGCTCAAACGAGATAGCATGTCGTTTGAACGAGATCCAGTGTCATTTGAACGACAGCTGGAACTTCGCACGACAAGCAATATCATTTGAACGAGATACGATGTCGTTCGAACGAGATTAAAATTAAATAGTTTTATTTTTCAATTTCTTGGTAAGTGCACCGCCTCAAAAACTCCGAAAAATTATATTTTTTACAAAAAACATTTAAATTTCCGCTCCAACACTTAGAAAATATTTATAAAAAATATCCCAATATCCTAAGTGAACAATTATGGAGTAAAAACATAATCTTTACCAAATTCATCTTTCAGAAGCTCCTTTGATGAAGAACTTTGATATTAGGATCCTTCTTGATTCTTGAATGATCTTGAATAATTCTTCGATGGTTGTAGCGGTATATGATATACTCTAACGTAAACAGGATTTATAAAACATGTCCTTACAAAACTGATGCCTTTTGGGTTGAAGAATACTGTAGCAATGTACCAGAAAACAATGATGGCCATTTTTCATGAATTCTTTTATGATATCTTAAAACTTTATGTGAATGATTTTATCATCAAGTCAAAGAAGGAGGAGTCATATCAAGATGATTTGAGGAAAGTGTTCAACATGTACAGAAAGTACAAGTTAAGGATGAATCTATAGGAATGCACATTTGGGGTAATAAGCGAAAAGTTTTTGGCCTTCGTGGTGGATCGGCAAGGAGTGCAGATGGATCAAGATAAGAAGAGAGAGATTTTAGAGATTCCATGTCTATGAACTACAAAGTAGCTCAAGAGTTTCCTCGACAAAGTCTCCTATCTTAGGAGGTTTATACTAGGATTGGCTGAGATAACTCATCCATTGTTGGATCTGCTGTGAAAGGGAACAAAGTTCAAGTGGGAAGAAGCTCACCAAGAATCCCTCAACAAGCTAAAGAAGTAGCTCACCTTTCCACAAATGATGATTCCTCTCAGGGCAGAGATACCGTGGCAACTTTACTTACCTCTACAACCAGGTCTACCGGGGCTCTCTTGGCACATAAAATTGATGGGAAAGACAGACCAGTCTATTATTTGAGTAGGATTATATATGGACTTAAGGAAAGGTACAGTAGAAAATAGAGGCATTATTTTGCCGTAGTGTTTGTAGCTCAAAAACTTAAATGTTATATGTTATCTTTCATAATTCATATTATAACAAGATGCGATCCTATGAAGTTTTTATTGGTGAGAAATATTTTGATTGGAAGAGTATCTAGGCGGTTCCTCATTCTCTTAGATTATGATTTGAAGTGTGTTGTTCCTCGCGCGATCAAGAGCCAATCATATGCAGACTTACTGGCGATCTTTTTATCAGTTTAACCTACCTCGTGAGAGCATTCCGGGAGATGATTTGTAGGCCAATTATTTGGATGCAAACTTGGAAGAATGGACTATGGAGTTTGATGGTTCATCAGCGGAAGGGAAAGGGGAAGTAGGGGTTGTTCTTTTGAGGGGGAAGGAGGAAATTTTCCTTTCCTACAAGTTAGATTTCTCTTATTCTAATAGCGAAACAGAGTATAATGCATTAGTACTGGGACTAAAAGAGGATCTCCGAAGGGAAATCCATTCATTATGTATCTAAGGTGATTCAAAATTAGTCGTTAAACAAGTGAATGGATAATACGAGTTGAAACATCTTAATCTGGCGCCCTACAAAACAATCTTCCAAATTCCGATCAACTAGTTCCATCAAGTTAAAATAAGGAGGCATCCTAGAACAATGAATAGATATTCTAATGCTTATGGCACTATTGCATAGAAGGTGGACGTGAACAGCAATGAAACTACTGTGGTTATCCAACAGAGGATAATTCCCTCAATTATGCAGTCAATCTTAACGATGGAAGACGATTCAGATTGGAGAGGTGAGATTAGGAAGAAACTAGAGTCTGGAGAAGGAAAGATGGAACTTAGAGAGTTGGCTTAATACTTCGCAAGCCAAGGCAGTCTGTATTACAGGAATGTGGGAGGATGGATATCAAGATGCATTGGGCTAGAGGAAATAGAATGCAAGTTGAAGAAGACACACGAAGAACACTGCGAGACAACTGAGATCCTTATAAATAGAAGAATATAGAGAGAGGGATACTTCTGGCCAATGATGAAGCAGGACGCATCAGAGCTACAATGAGGGTGCGATAAATGTCATATTTTCTTTCAGACAGTTAAATATCACTTCATTAAAATCACAAGCAGATTGGAGACAACCTTATATTTATTTCATCAAGGATAGAGTTGTTCCTTCAAAGAAAATAAATGCTACGGGGATCAGTAGGAGAGCCCCATGATTTTACGTTCAAGAGGAGAAGCTTTTCACAGAGGATACTTCAATATGCCGTTATGATGCATCACAAGGGAGAAAGAAAAAAAATTCTTGAAGCAAGCTCATGATCCATATCATATTAGAGAGGAAAATCTATATGATCAACTAATGACCTTGGGTTATTATTAGCCAACCATAGAGAAAGATTCTACTGAGTTCGTTTGCAAGTGCAAGGCGTGTCAACTGCATGGAAATATAATCCATGCCTCTTAGGTGGAACTTCAATCATTGGTTACTCCTTGACCATTCCATACTTAAACGTTTGACCGGGTAGAGGAAATACATATATCTTCGAGGGGAAAGATCTAGATATTAGTGGCCACAGAGTGCTTCAACAAGTGGGCACAGGAAAATACCATTAAAAATAGCAACAATATAGGTGTAGTGGCAAACTTCATCAGGAAGTATATAATTGCCGATTTGGGAATCCAAAGGTTAACCTATCTAATAATGGGATCCTATTTGTCAATAAAGAGTTAAATATGCTCACAAACAAATACTCCATTATTCACCATTCCTCAACGGTGGCATATCCTAAGGGAAATGGTCAGGCAGAGGCAACTGACAAAACCTTGGTCAATATTTTATCCATAATGATAGAAGACTTCCTAGGGTCGTGGGATGGCAAGATTCTACCATTTCTATGGGCCTATCGAACAACCAAGAGGAAGCCAACGGGGTATACACCGTTCCTACTTATCTTTATAGCTGAAACTATTTTGCTAGTAGAGCTGGTAGTTCCCTCGTCCAGATATGCCTTGCAAAGAAACATGATCCCTCAGAGTAGACATGTTCAATTGGAAGCACTTAATGAGCAGTGAGATAACATGATGCAACACTTCCAAATGTATACGAAACAACTTTTCAGAGCATATGAAAATTTGGTGAGACCAAAGAAATTTATGGAGGGGGACTTAGTTTTGAAGGCAACTATAAAGCACATTTAAGGGCTCCTATTGCCCAAGTTTTATACCAATTAGGAAGGTCCTTTTATAGTGGAGGAGGCTCACGATTTAGGTTATTTCTTAATCTAAAAAATTGAAGAGGATAGACCTTTCAATATTAATAACAAGTGGTTAAAGGCCTATCATGTCTAGAGCTATCTCACCTAAGTTTAGATTTTATCTTAAGCTATCCACTACTATGTTAAAGTTCATTATTTTACTTTTGTTTCTTTTATTTTAAGAGGTTAAAGTTAGAAGGAGAAATAATAGATTGTAAAATGTAAGAGTTTTTTCTTTGCAATGGTAATATAGAAGAATCAAATTCTAAGATACTTGAATATGATATATCAAAATGGCTTTTTTCATATATTTCAAAAGCTTACAAGTGTGGGAACTACTGCCCATAAATTACATATAAGAAAGAAAGAAAAAAAAATACATGAATAACTAAAGGACTTATACTAAAAGAAACCAGAGATATAATACAGAGAAGAAGTCCTCAGACAGAATCGAAAAAGCTTGAAGGCATGCTTATTAGGCTACGATAGAACTCTCAAGTCTAGTTTGGAATTGAGTGCCTTGAAAGACCAAAGCCTCTCATTTTTTCATAGCTTTCGCCAGATCTTCCTCAGACGCTTTCACCTCTTGGTTAGCTGCTTCGAGAAAAGGCACCAGCTCCACCAGAGAAGCTTCCTCAGATCATTGAGCTTCTAAGTGTTTTTGGTAAATCTCCCTCCGGGTCTCCAACCGACTTCCTTCAGAAATTTTAGATAATTTATCAGCCAACCAAAGTGAAACCCATACTTAACTAATTCTCTAAAGTTTCCTAAGTGTTGATTGATGAGGTGATTGGAGATATCAACTGATAAGTTATTCACAATCTATCTAATGATACTAGCCGTATTGTGCAGCTTGTAGCTCATCATTACTCGGTTGGATCATAGGCATTCAATGAAAAAGTTCTTAGGATGGTGGGAGACCGGTTGGTTGATAACTATTCGGTAGCAAGCATGGATTTAGGGAGATTACTGAAGGACTTGGAGGTAGAACTCATGAGGACCAAAATTTGGCAGAGGAACCTCACATCCAGACTCATTATCAGCCATAACTTCAATCATTGAATCACGATCATTCTGGATGGACTCATCCGTGGGAGCAGGTTCTCGAAGTGGTGAAAAAATTGACAAGGTAGCTTGCTAAGGTTTCCCTTGGGTAGGTGTGGGCTCCCTTGTGAGCTGAAATGAGATATACAAAATAGAAAGAATCTTAATAGTGGTTTTCATTGTTAAGTCACCACGCAGGTGTGAATTTTTGAAAAAAATATTAACAAGTAGTTTTCATTGTTAAGTCACCATGTAGGTGTGAGATGTTGAGAAAAATCTTAACAATTGGTTTTTATTCTTAAGTCACCATGGAGGTGTGACATTTTGAGAAAATCTCAATAATCGATCTTTCATTATTAAGTCACCTACTGGGTGTGAGATTTTAAAATAAAACCTTATCAAGTGGTTTCGTTGCTAAGTCACCAATTTGTGTGAGCTATATTTTACATTTTATTTTGAATACATGCATAACATTAAGTTATGCAAATGAAAGGAAAAGAGAAATTACCTTAACAACTAGAACATGGACAGAAAGAACTGAAGGAGGAATAGTATCCTTAGTTCCCCTAACAACCTCAAATGGATCTTCTAGTGTATGAACCTCAGGGTGTTGCAAAGTAAATTCCCCACGAAAGGGAACAATTGCCAAAATGGGGGAAGGCTCCACTGAAGCATCTGGATCCCTAACTGTCTCCATTGCCATAGAGGTCGAAAAAACCTTAAGAATTATAAGTTAAAGAATATGTAACTTCTGGACCCCGAGGAACCTCAAGGGGATAATATGAGGAAACATTCTGAGAAGGCTGCATAAAATAACTAAGTGTTTTATAAAAGGAACACCACCTGAGGAGGGGAAAATACACAAAGATGTCAATGTTGCCTCAACACTTATGGGGGAAGGAACCAATTCAGCAATAGGCCTCACCAAAGTAAAGTGAAGTAACGTTCCAGTAAGTGCTGTGGCCAATGAAGAAATAATTACTTAGAAAATATATCAAACACGACACTTAGTGTTGAAGAAATGAAGTTTGAAATATTGTTCAGAGGGAGAAATCATTAGCTCTGGAGGGTTTGAAGAAGCTGGAACCACTATTAGAGGAAGCACAGGTAAAGGCGATGTCTAATAAAAAACCACGGGAGTCTCCTCTAAATGAAGGGAGGCTGGATTAGTGCCAATAGATGTAGTAGCTTTACGTGAATCTTCATTTGCACGACATGAAGGGGAATATCAGGAGTAGGTAAGTCCATTCATGGTAGAATGGGGAGGGGCAACGACTTCAAAAATACATTCTCCCATAACTGAACTTAAAGGAGGAGAATATCCACCTGATTGATGTTCCTACAAAGAAAAAGTCCATTTTCATTTTATGATTAAGTGCTGAAAAACATTTCTTGCTTAAGGCATGGGGAAAGCATAGAGTTATGAAAGGGAAAGTTATCTCTTAAACTGGAGAAGAAGGGTCCAAAAGAGCTATGAGAGAAGGAGGTAGTAAGGGCATCGTGGGGTTGTCAACTAGTCATTGCTCCTCCATGGGACTCTCATTTATTTCTATTGGCTCAAAGGAAGGTGGGGTAGGATATGTCCTTATATTTGAAGGAATGTGTGTTGGGTTCCTCATGAGCACATTTTTTCTAAGTCTTAGTGCCCAAAGTCTTCTTTTTTTTTACAAAGAACTACCAATGCCAGGTACTCTTTTAGAGCTTTTACACAGCAAGGTGGATCCACTCGTGGGAGCTATTGAAATTGGTGAGAAAGTAGATGGGGGAGGAAGAATAACATTATTTCTTGCAAACTCAGCCATAACCTGAGCCATCTCAGCTTGGCAAGCCGCTTCACTTTCTAGGTTTTTGGGAGGAATTTAGTCGGGGGAACTCCAATAATTTTAGGAAGACCTGTTATGGTTTTTCTTTGGAATTAGAAGAATTTACACTCTTTGAGGTTTTTGCTCTCTTTAGGGCAGTCTGAGAAGGCCCGTCGCTAGGAGTTCCTTCAGTAGAAATGGCAGGGCCAGGTTGTTTCGGGGCAGGGGGTATATTTTCTTTTTGAAAAGTGGCGACCATAGGGGTGTAAGGAGGTAAATCATTTGGAGGATCCTTGGGTGTAATCTTGAGGGGAAACTCAATCCCCAAAATAGAGTTACGTTTGAGGCCAAGCTCAAAAGGGGGATATGACAACACTAGGGGATAAAGGGGAGGACTTTGGATGAATTCATCTGTATTTGCCAACTGTATGGGTCAGTACTTTATTGCAAACTAGGAAGACACATCTCCTTTCCTCAAAGAACTAGGAATGCTGGTGTTACCACTAAGTGCAGAACATAAAGTTGAGGTGTCTGAGATGGTGTAACTGGCATAAGCTTCGAAGAAGGTTTCCTTGGGATGAGAAGACTGATAAACATGGCAAAGGACACCTTGATCATAGCCAAATTGACGTGAACAACGATTGGGGTTGTATGCTTTTGAGGTAGTACCCCACTCAGTGTATGAAGGAAAGAAATTTGGAGATATTAGAAGCACCACAACCAATGAGGGATCTTCAACAATAAGTTCATCAGAAACATATTCAATGTTTCTGGCCTCACGAGGAAAGAAAGACCAAGAGTGAGCGAAAGTCTCATCGGTATATGACCTCTGCACAAAGCAGCTGTACTTCTCAAAGATGGGTAAGATGTCTTTTTGGATCTCTTTATTCTACCAACGGAGCAAGTGATGGGATTTTAGGTTTCCTTAAAATGGAAGAGTTACTTCAGAAGGAGAAATAACATGGAAATGCATATAGAGAAAATCCGTTAAGATAAATGCATTAGTAAAATTTACCACATTATACCTACAAAAGGAACGCTTCATATCTAGATGGGTCCTGTCCAACTAAGTGTAGAAGGACCCTAAATCCATTACATCCAGAGGGAGCTTGAACCCACTTACCAATCTGATGGAGATATTAATTAGGTCCCATCGGGGCTATTGGGTTCCCCGAGCTAGAGAAAATAATAAAGAACGACAAAAATGTATACAGGTAACTCTAAGAGTGTGCCTATACCCTTACCATGAGCATATGATCCTTTCTTAGCAGAAGGCACATGGAAGAATTAACTATTGAGAGGAGTGAAGGTGGATTTATTTGAAATTCATGTGCAACTTTGGCAAATTTGGTCTAAGTTTGCACGGGTAGCTGTCTCTTCGGCGTCCAAGGCCTCATAAGAGTAAGATGATATATATGTGGGATCAAGCTCAAACAATTCAAAAATCTACTCAAGGGTGATGATGAATTCTTCCCATGCTTCCATAAAAGTAGGAGTGGTGATGTTCTATCGAAAGACTAACACTTTGAGAGCAGCGTTGTATTTTGATAGATTAAACTCCCCAAACCAAGAAGCACGATGGAGCCCAACCTTTCTGAAGGTATCAATATAAATACCTTTCATGTAGCTACTCCAAGTATTACAGTGAGCAAGGCAACCTCCAAGCCCTTGGAAATCGATTTGGGAACAAGGGAAGTCCCCACGGCCCAAAGGGAATCTTAGAGATCCCTTTGGGGGCAAGAATCCTTAAGTTGTATCATTAGTGTATTCATCATCAAGTAGAATTAGGTCATACTTGGCATTGGTAGAGAATATTCTACACTCACCGAAAAAGTCATCGCCTTGGGCAAAGATGGGTGAGCGATGATAGAAACGCAATTGTTCCTGATGTGCCACCATCTGGGCGACGACGTTTGGGGAAACAACAGTGGCAACAATGGTGGCTAAAATAGTGGGGACACTTGAATAAGCCATAAAAGAAACTTAAAATTTGTAAAAGGTGGTGCTTTGAGAAACAGAGGAAAGAAAAGGCTGAAGATGGTGGTAATGAAGGAAAGAGAAATTTTTTTAGAGGTCAAATCATGGAAGAAAGTTTCTCTCTCTCTCTCTCTCTCTCTCTCTCTCTCTCTCTAAAAGCTCTGATGAAGGCAAAGGAAAATGAAAGGTAAGAGATGAAGAAAATGCTTAGTGCGGGAGTATTTGTAACTTGAAAAAAATAAAATAAATGCTTGAGTTTCCAACACTAGCACATGCTCAGTCTTCAGTAATCATTTTGAAGGACACATGGCAATTTGGGAACAACTCTCAAAGTTGAAGATACAACATCGCGTCATTAATGAGGTCACGCGTGGAAGAAAAAGAACATTGCTTCTAGGAGAAGTAATAACTTGGAGCCAAATTTGAAAAAAGAGAACTCCAAAGGTTTTAAGTGAATGTTGTTCCCTCTCTACAAGCCCAATCAATGATTGAACGCATTGAGATACATCAACGAGAATTTTTATGATAGATGTGAAGTTCTATTGGATGGAGTCTACTCGTAGAAAATGGGCTCCAAGCGTTCACTCGCAGTTCAAAAACTTCACGATGTCCCCTCACCATAAGCTTAAATATTGAAGAACTTTGACTCAAGTACATCGGGGATAATTTTCCTTTTTGAAGAGTCAAAACGATGACAACTACAATTTAGGCACATTGAGAGGAAGTTTGCCTGGGATAACATGTTGTTCATGGGATTGAGAAGTTTTGTGAAGACATTTCTTGATCTCACAACAAATATCTATAGGAAGGGGAAAATATAGAGGGGGTTTTGAAAGTAATCTTGTGATTAGATAAAATACCCGACAACAGAAGAAGATCAAGAGAAGGATTAAAGGAAGAAGCAACAAGGTAGAAAATAAGCTCAGCAAGGGAGCTCAGTGAGTAAGATTAAGGCTACCTGTGAGGAGGCCTGCCGAGAAAGCTGATCTTTACTTCCGTTTAGATTACATAGTCAAATTGTATTTTTTGATTATATTTATTGTAAGCTGTAACGATTGTAACTTTGAGTGTGAGTTCAAATTATACTCACAAGAGACTAAGTCTGGGAGGGCTTGGGAGAGCTTAGATTCTCTATTGAATGAACTCTCCATGGGAGCTTCAGAGGGACCTAGTTTAGAGGATTGAGAAATAAGGCAACTTTAAAGCTTATCTTAGCCATTTTAGACACACATGGTAAACACTGAGAGATAACATTCCGAAAAAGCTTACCCAGAGTAACCTTAAGTTTCATCTTACATTGAGCCTTGTGCCAAACATTCCTTTACCAAATGTCACATATACTTTGAGTGATGTGACGCATTACATACCTCCTGCCCAGTCATAACTTGTGTACACTTAGGTAGCTTGAGGAGCTATTAGCTGATTTGGTGGACAAACCACCAACGTTACGACCGCTTGACGCAATTGGTCACTAAAAGGTGTTCGTTGGCATTTAATGCATAGGACCTAAACCTATCAACACATTAGGAATTTAATGTTTATGACTTAAAGAACGAGGGGAATTCCTTTCACATTTATTATGACTGAGACACCTCGATAGAGGTGTGAGGGGATATTTATCAACCCCAACAACATATACACACACACACACATTTCAGTCTCACATGTACACATACATATATACAAAAATTATACAGTTCAACTAACTACACACATATAAATACATGTTTACATAATGAGAGAGGGAGAGTACCTGAGATAGAGAAAGGCGGTGGCTGGAGCAGTGAGAGGCAGTGACAGTGGTCAGAGGAGAAAGAGACAATGGGGAGGGGTTAAATATAGAGAGGGAGAGAGATCGTGAAGTGAAAAAAGATATTGTGGTCTTTCTGTGTATACGATGTAGACACCCCACCCTAGAAACCACTGAATCACCTGCATATGTCCTTAACTCTCACTCGTTCATTGTAACCCATAAGTCATATTATGAGTATTGATCTGAAGGCCACCGAGTGCTCCCGAGCCCCGTTTGACTCCGAAAAACTCTCCCTCTTGATAAAAATCTCAAGAATCTTTGAAAATCTTTGATTTTTTTTCCAATGGTCCATTTCGTATGAGAATCGGACTTACGGTTCAAACGAATATTTTGTTTTACCCTTAAAATTGATCTAAAGCCCACAAGGTGATCTCGGGCTTCACTAGACTCCGGTTAACTCCCCAGCTTTAGCGACGATCAATAAATACTTAAAGTTATCTAAATCCCCTTTCCAAAGGTCTATTCCATGCGTGAAGCAGCCTTACGGTACGAACGAATGATCTATATTACTTCGAAGGGTCATCGAGTACGGACGGATGACCAATTTTACTTCCCAAACCTAACTAAATTGAATGAAATCTCAAAGATCACTCGATCCCCTTTCCAACTATCCATCCTATATGCAAATCTGCGAAAACCTCCTGTGTAGTTCGCATCAGGTGGTTTCGATCCCCGTTTGACTTTCCTCAACTCCAGAGCATGAGAGTGGATCAATGGATTCTTAAAGGGCTCTAAATTCCATTTTCAACGATCCACCCCGTTCACGATTCGAACTTATGGTTTGCATTTTATTCCCATTTTTTTTAAAACTTATTCCGGACTACCTATAGACACCCCAGGAACCCTGCCTATTGATAATGTGCCTGCGGTTCTATAATGATAGTCATACCAAGATCCCTGCCGATCGGCACCCCCTTAGTCCTATAAATATAGGCTATAACTTTATTTTGAAGGAGGCTAATTCATCACCCGTCTCAGCAAGTCACAGAACATTCTCTTCAATTCAGAGATGTTCCCTTTTTCTAAAAAACCCATTTTCCCATATTCCCTTCCATCACTTTCTTACCTCACTAGGTAATTCCTCCTACCTCTCCATCCACTTTCATACCAATGCAATATTAGCATGTCTACATCTCAAGGTCAACATCAAGCTTTCATAAAGAGATCCAATTCTCCGTCCCTTTTTCTAATTCTTCCATTTAGAGTTAATCATATTATTCTTATTTTAGTACTTTTGTCTCATTACATCACATCCATTAATCTCAACCTTTTATTAGTAGTATTTACACACAATCTATTTTCATAAAAAACCTAAGGGAAGAAAAAGAGGGTTTATCCATAGATTCCTAAAGAGGGATTTCCATTTCACACTCCCACTCTTAAAAGCACATTTTCTCTACACACACACATAAAAGAAATCCCCTGTTTAGATTAATGGTTTGAACCCACACTAGTCTATCTTCGAACTACGTGGACTTTGATGCCCCTTGGGCTATGTAGGCATCTTGGGCCAATCCCGAGATTCGAGTCCTCCTTTACACGTGTTTATATGTTTCTTTAATATATATATATATATATATATATATATATATATATATATATTTCTGGTGACAATTAAGTTTAACACAAATTAATAAGAAAAGGCAATCACCAAAGCAAATAAAGAATGTAAAGAATGCCAATCACACGACACAATATTTACGTGGTTCAGCAAGAATGCCTATGTCCATGATGGTGCTCTCAATATTATTTCTCTATACTCCGGGGAGTGTTTTACAGGAAAAATAATACATGCCTTTTGCCCCTAGGCTTAGGGTTTGTTATATACATGTTTATTCTTGGGGAGTGGGGGTGTTGGACTCCCCCACGTCAATCCATAACCCCTAAAATATCTGCATACGAGATTTTAGGAACTTGACTGAGTCGTAACTGAATTGATTGGGATGCGAGGCTCCCAGACTTTGGGAAATTTTTATTGGTATGCTCGTCTTGGGCCAGAATGAGAAATCGAGGTACCCACAATTTCCCCTAAAGTTGTTGGGCCACAACGCCGGTCCAATAATTTTAAATAATTTATCATCATGGAATTTTTGTAAATTGTGCAACACTGTCCAAGATTGAAGCGCCTCTTTTGAACTGATTTTGGCGGCAACCCACTTCGTTTCCCGTGCGCTATGATTAGAAACATTTAAAAATACTTTGGAGAAGTGTTTTCTTATTGTCGCTTAAAGTTTTTCCATATGTCTATCCTTCTCCAATCTCCCGTTGTTGCGCTTTTCATTCTCAGGTCTTCGTCTTCCAATTTCACTATTCTTCATCATCATTGCTTGTGACTTTGCATCGTCCCAAGCTAATTTTTCACTTCATAAGTTCGTCTTGCTCTTTCTCTTTGCTTTTTCTATTGACATTTCTTCCTAGCTGTAATTAGGGTTTGTGACTGGAGAAAATTGGCAATAAAGTAGTATCCGAATTTAGTAAGTCTTATAACATTCAAGTTTGGGTAGATATTGAGTGTGCCCTTGTCCCTCGTAATATTAGAGAGATTGAGGATGCTCAATGGATTCACGTTCTCTTATTGTCCCAAGGGGGTCTTACTTTCCCCCCAAGCAATTTGGTTTTGCATTTCTTTGGTTATTTTAATATTTTCCCTGCACAGTGTTCGCTAAACATCTGGAAGATTGTTAATGGTGTCTATAGAATAAATTAGCCCTATGGAACCAATCTAGGGATTGCTGAGATATGTTTTTGTTATTATTTCTCGCAAACAAGTTCTGGTCTTCCTTACCTCAAGACCAGGAGTCATGATAGGGTATTGGTAGTAAATCTACCTGATTCTCACAAGGATTACTGGCAACAGGGTTTTCTTGCTAGAAATTGGCAGTTTCCTCCCCATACTGAGGGGTCGAGGTCTGACAGATCATGGTCCCCTTTTATGGGGAAGATTTCATAGGTAGGCTTAGTTTTTGCTCTGATCATCGATCCTCTTATTAATGTATGATCTCTCTGATATTTTTCTTTCTTTCTTTTCAGCGAGAACAAAGGACCCGGAACCTTCTCTCAGTGAGGTTCGAGCTGCTGAGTTGGTGAAAGTATAGAATATCAGGGAACTCTTGGCTGACGGTGAACATCCTCGATCAGCGGCTTTTTGCTTGGAGTACAAGAACTTTGGGTCCAGCTTTATCGCGTGACCTCTGGATAGAATCCCGAAGCTAGACATTTTTGAAGAGGTTGCTTCCGACCCTATCCAATTATAAGAAAAAGAAAGTAGCTCTGGTGAGGAGAGCGAGGGTGCTGACGGGGGCGATGCTGAGGTTGGTTCTGTTGAGGATAGCTCTGGTGGTGAGGAATCTTCCAACTCGAAAGAAGTTTCAGAGGCTAAAGAGTCTTCGAGTGAATCGAGTAGTTCCAGCAAGGAAGATATGTCTCCTCCCAGGAAGAATCTGATTCGTGACGATGATGATGTGTTTCTCTCCCGTCGGTCAAAGAAGAAGAAATATAGAGGAGGAGAGATTGCAACTGGTTCTCAGTCTGTTGCTCGTAAGAAGGAGAAGAAGAGGAGAGGGGAAGAGAAGTTGAGAGAGAGGGAGAGAAAAGAGAAATAGAGGAAGATGGTAGAGGAGAGAAAGAAAGTGGAGGAGAAAAGAAGAGCTGAGAAGGAGAGGAAGGAGAAGAAAGAAGAAATCAGAAGAGAGGAGGTTAGGACGAAGGCAGGGCAGGCTCTGGTGCCTGTGTCCGCCTTGCCCGAAGGGGCCTCTGTGGCCCTTTTTACTCAGTTGGGTCCTGCATTGCTCGAAAGAGCAGTTCTCCCGACTGATCGTCAGAAGGTGATGGGGTCCGACCAGTTAGCTCTGAAAGTAAGTCAGAGGCTAGCCTTGGTAAGTTTACTCTCACTTCTCTATTCTCGAAATACTTTGCTCTATGCTTCCCTTGCTAATATTTTTCTTCTTTGCAGTTTATTACCGACTTCACCGTACTCTATCGCACTCGCGATGAGTTGGTGAAGAGGAATACTGATTTAGAGAAGCAGAATGGTGAGATGAAGGGGAAGAGAGTCAAGTTGGAGGTCAGTCTGAAGATTGCCAATGGTACTCAACGGTCTTTTGATCTCGCCCTCACTGAAGCCAATAGGGTGAAGGAGGCGACGATCAAAGAGCTAGTACAGATCAATCAAGTCGGAGAAGTTCTATTGGCTTCAGTACAGATCGATCAAGCTCAAAAGGGGGATATGACAACACTAGGGGATAAAGGGGAGGACTTTGGATGAATTCATCTGTATTCACCAACTGTATGGGTCAGTACTTTATTGCAAACTAGGAAGACACATCTCCTTTCCTCAAAGAACTAGGAATGCTGGTGTTACCACTAAGTGCAGAACATAAAGTTGAGGTGTCTGAGATGGTGTAACTGGCATAAGCTTCGAAGAAGGTTTCCTTGGGATGAGAAGACTGATAAACATGGCAAAGGACACCTTGATCATAGCCAAATTGACGTGAACAACGATTGGGGTTGTATGCTTTTGAGGTAGTACCCCACTCAGTGTATGAAGGAAAGAAATTTGGAGATATTAGAAGCACCACAACCAATGAGGGATCTTCAACAATAAGTTCATCAGAAACATATTCAATGTTTCTGGCCTCACGAGGAAAGAAAGACCAAGAGTGAGCGAAAGTCTCATCGGTATATGACCTCTGCACAAAGCAGCTGTACTTCTCAAAGATGGGTAAGATGTCTTTTTGGATCTCTTTATTCTACCAACGGAGCAAGTGATGGGACTTTAGGTTTCCTTAAAATGGAAGAGTTACTTCAGAAGGAGAAATAACATGGAAATGCATATAGAGAAAATCCGTTAAGATAAATGCATTAGTAAAATTTACCACATTATACCTACAAAAGGAACGCTTCATATCTAGATGGGTCCTGTCCAACTAAGTGTAGAAGGACCCTAAATCCATTACATCCAGAGGGAGCTTGAACCCACTTACCAATCTGATGGAGATATTAATTAGGTCCCATCGGGGCTATTGGGTTCCCCGAGCTAGAGAAAATAATAAAGAACGACAAAAATGTATACAGGTAACTCTAAGAGTGTGCCTATACCCTTACCATGAGCATATGATCCTTTCTTAGCAGAAGGCACATGGAAGAATTGACTATTGAGAGGAGTGAAGGTGGATTTATTTGAAATTCATGTGCAACTTTAGCAAATTTGGTCTAAGTTTGCACGGGTAGCTGTCTCTTCGGCGTCCAAGGCCTCATAAGAGTAAGATGATATATATGTGGGATCAAGCTCAAACAATTCAAAAATCTACTCAAGGGTGATGATGAATTCTTCCCATGCTTCCATAAAAGTAGGAGTGGTGATGTTCTATCGAAAGACTAACACTTTGAGAGCAGCGTTGTATTTTGATAGATTAAACTCCCCAAACCAAGAAGCACGATGGAGCCCAACCTTTCTGAAGGTATCAATATAAATACCTTTCATGTAGCTACTCCAAGTATTACAGTGAGCAAGGCAACCTCCAAGCCCTTGGAAATCGATTTGGGAACAAGGGAAGTCCCCACGGCCCAAAGGGAATCTTAGAGATCCCTTTGGGGGCAAGAATCCTTAAGTTGTATCATTAGTGTATTCATCATCAAGTAGAATTAGGTCATACTTGGCATTGGTAGAGAATATTCTACACTCACCGAAAAAGTCATCGCCTTGGGCAAAGATGGGTGAGCGATGATAGAAACGCAACTGTTCCTGATGTGCCACCATCTGGGCGACGACGTTTGGGGAAACAACAGTGGCAACAATGGTGGCTAAAATAGTGGGGACACTTGAATAAGCCATAAAAGAAACTTAAAATTTGTAAAAGGTGGTGCTTTGAGAAACAGAGGAAAGAAAAGGCTGAAGATGGTGGTAATGAAGGAAAGAGAAATTTTTTTAGAGGTCAAATCATGGAAGAAAGTTTCTCTCTCTCTCTCTCTCTCTCTCTCTCTCTCTCTCTCTCTCTCTAAAAGCTCTGATGAAGGCAAAGGAAAATGAAAGGTAAGAGATGAAGAAAATGCTTAGTGCGGGAGTATTTGTAACTTGAAAAAAATAAAATAAATGCTTGAGTTTCCAACACTAGCACATGCTCAGTCTTCAGTAATCATTTTGAAGGACACATGGCAATTTGGGAACAACTCTCAAAGTTGAAGATACAACATCGCGCCATTAATGAGGTCACGCGTGGAAGAAAAAGAACATTGCTTCTAGGAGAAGTAATAACTTGGAGCCAAATTTGAAAAAAGAGAACTCCAAAGGTTTTAAGTGAATGTTGTTCCCTCTCTACAAGCCCAATCAATGATTGAACGCATTGAGATACATCAACGAGAATTTTTATGATAGATGTGAAGTTCTATTGGATGGAGTCTACTCGTAGAAAATGGGCTCCAAGCGTTCACTCGCAGTTCAAAAACTTCACGATGTCCCCTCACCATAAGCTTAAATATTGAAGAACTTTGACTCAAGTACATCGGGGATAATTTTCCTTTTTGAAGAGTCAAAACGATGACAACTACAATTTAGGCACATTGAGAGGAAGTTTGCCTGGGATAACATGTTGTTCATGGGATTGAGAAGTTTTGTGAAGACATTTCTTGATCTCACAACAAATATCTATAGGAAGGGGAAAATATAGAGGGGGTTTTGAAAGTAATCTTGTGATTAGATAAAATACCCGACAACAGAAGAAGATCAAGAGAAGGATTAAAGGAAGAAGCAACAAGGTAGAAAATAAGCTCAGCAAGGGAGCTCAGTGAGTAAGATTAAGGCTACCTGTGAGGAGGCCTGCCGAGAAAGCTGATCTTTACTTCCGTTTAGATTACATAGTCAAATTGTATTTTTTGATTATATTTATTGTAAGCTGTAACGATTGTAACTTTGAGTGTGAGTTCAAATTATACTCACAAGAGACTAAGTCTGGGAGGGCTTGGGAGAGCTTAGATTCTCTATTGAATGAACTCTCCATGGGAGCTTCAGAGGGACCTAGTTTAGAGGATTGAGAAATAAGGCAACTTTAAAGCTTATCTTAGCCATTTTAGACACACATGGTAAACACTGAGAGATAACATTCCGAAAAAGCTTACCCAGAGTAACCTTAAGTTTCATCTTACATTGAGCCTTGTGCCAAACATTCCTTTACCAAATGTCACATATACTTTGAGTGATGTGACGCATTACATACCTCCTGCCCAGTCATAACTTGTGTACACTTTGGTAGCTTGAGGAGCTATTAGCTGATTTGGTGGACAAACCACCAACGTTACGACCGCTTGACGCAATTGGTCGCTAAAAGGTGTTCGTTGGCATTTAATGCATAGGACCTAAACCTATCGACACATTAGGAATTTAATGTTTATGACTTAAAGAACGAGGGGAATTCCTTTCACATTTATTATGACTGAGACACCTCGATAGAGGTGTGAGGGGATATTTATCAACCCCAACAACATATACACACACACACACATTTCAGTCTCACATGTACACATACATATATACAAAAATTATACAGTTCAACTAACTACACACATATAAATACATGTTTACATAATGAGAGAGGGAGAGTACCTGAGATAGAGAAAGGCAGTGGCTGGAGCAGTGAGAGGCAGTGACAGTGGTCAGAGGAGAAAGAGACAATGGGGAGGGGTTAAATATAGAGAGGGAGAGAGATCGTGAAGTGAAAAAAGATATTGTGGTCTTTCTGTGTATACGATGTAGACACCCCACCCTAGAAACCACTGAATCACCTGCATATGTCCTTAACTCTCACTCGTTTATTGTAACCCATAAGTCATATTATGAGTATTGATCTGAAGGCCACCGAGTGCTCCCGAGCCCCGTTTGACTCAGAAAAACTCTCCCTCTTGATAAAAATCTCAAGAATCTTTGAAAATCTTTGATTTTTTTCCAATGGTCCATTTCGTATGAGAATCGGACTTACGGTTCAGACGAATATTTTGTTTTACCCTAAAAATTGATCTAAAGCCCACAAGGTGATATCGGGCTTCACTAGACTCCGGTTAACTCCCCAGCTTTAGCGAAGATCGATAAATACTTAAAGTTATCTAAATCCCCTTTCCAAAGGTCTATTCCATGCGTGAAGCAGCCTTACGGTACGAACGAATGATCTATATTAGTTCGAAGGGTCATCGAGTACGGACGGATGGCCAATTTTACTTCCCAAACCTAACTAAATTGAATGAAATCTCAAAGATCACTCGATCCCCTTTCCAACTATCCATCCTATATGCAAATCTGCGAAAACCTCCTGTGTAGTTCGCATCAGGTGGTTTCGAGCCCCGTTTGACTTTCCTCAACTCCAGAGCATGAGAGTGGATCAATGGATTCTTAAAGGGCTCTAAATTCCATTTTCAACGATCCACCCCGTTCACGATTCGAACTTATGGTTTGCATTTTATTCCCATTTTTTTTAAAACTTATTCCGGACTACCTATAGACACCCCAGGAACCCTGCCTATTGATAATGTGCCTGCGGTTCTATAATGATAGGCATGCCAAGACCCCTGCCGATCGGCACCCCCTTAGTCCTATAAATATAGGCTATAACTTTATTTTGAAGGAGGCTTATTCATCACCCGTCTCAGCAAGTCACAGAACATTCTCTTTAATTCAGAGATGTTCCCTTTTTCTAAAAAACCCATTTTCCCATATTCCCTTCCATCACTTTCTTACCTCACTAGGTAATTCCTCCTACCTCTCCATCCACTTTCATACCAATGCAATATTAGCATGTCTACATCTCAAGGTCAACATCAAGCTTTCATAAAGAGATCCAATTCTCCGTCCCTTTTTCTAATTCTTCCATTTAGAGTTAATCATATTATTCTTATTTTAGTACTTTTGTCTCATTACATCACATCCATTAATCTCAACCTTTTATTAGTAGTATTTACACACAATCTATTTTCATAAAAAACCTAAGGGAAGAAAAAGAGGGTTTATCCATAGATTCCTAAAGAGGGATTTCCATTTCACACTCCCACTCTTAAAAGCACATTTTCTCTACACACACACATAAAAGAAATCCCCTGTTTAGATTAATGGTTTGAACCCACACTAGTCTATCTTCGAACAACGTGGACTTTGATGCCCCTTGGGCTATGTAGGCATCTTGGGCCAATCCCGAGATTCGAGTCCTCCTTTACACGTGTTTATATGTTTCTTTAATATATATATATATATATATATATATATATATATATATATATATATATATATATATATATATATATATATATTTCTGGTGACAATTAAGTTTAACACAAATTAATAAGAAAAGGCAATCACCAAAGCAAATAAAGAATGTAAAGAATGCCAATCACACGACACAATATTTACGTGGTTCAGCAAGAATGCCTATGTCCATGATGGTGCTCTCAATATTATTTCTCTATACTCCGGGGAGTGTTTTACAGGAAAAATAATACATGCCTTTTGCCCCTAGGCTTAGGGTTTGTTATATACATGTTTATTCTTGGGGAGTGGGGGTGTTGGACTCCCCCACATCAATCCATAACCCCTAAAATATCTGCATACGAGATTTTATGAACTTGACTGAGTCGTAACTGAATTGATTGGGATGCGAGGCTCCCAGACTTTGGGAAATTTTTATTGGTCTGCTCGTCTTGGGCCAGAATGAGAAATCGAGGTACCCACAATTTCCCCTAAAGTTGTTGGGCCACAACGCCGGTCCAATAATTTTAAATAATTTATCATCATGGAATTTTTGTAAATTGTGCAACACTGTCCAAGATTGAAGCGCCTCTTTTGAACTGATTTTGGCGAAAACCCACTTCGTTTCCCTTGCGCTATGATTAGAAACATTTAAAAATACTTTGGAGAAGTGTTTTCTTATTGTCGCTTAAAGTTTTTCCATATGTCTATCCTTCTCCAATCTCCCGTTGTTGCGCTTTTCATTCTCAGGTCTTCGTCTTCCAATTTCACTATTCTTCATCATCATTGCTTGTGACTTTGCATCGTCCCAAGCTAATTTTTCACTTCATAAGTTCGTCTTGCTCTTTCTCTTTGCTTTTTCTATTGACATTTCTTCCTATCTGTAATTAGGTTTTGTGAATGGAGAAAATTGGCAATAAAGTAGTATCCGAATTTAGTAAGTCTTATAACATTCAAGTTTGGGTAGATATTGAGTGTGCCCTTGTCCCTCGTAATATTAGAGAGATTGAGGATGCTCACTGGATTCACGTTCTCTTATTGTCCCAAGGGGGTCTTACTTTCCCCCCAAGCAATTTGTTTTTGCATTTCTTTGGTTATTTTAATATTTTCCCTGCACAGTGTTCGCTAAACATCTGGAAGATTGTTAATGGTGTCTATAGAATAAATTAGCCCTATGGAACCAATCTAGGGATTGCTGAGATATGTTTTTGTTATTCTTTCTCGCGAACAAGTTCTGGTCTTCCTTACCTCAAGACCAGGAGTCATGATAGGGTATTGGTAGTAAATCTACCTGATTCTCACAAGGATTACTGGCAACAGGGTTTTCTTGCTAGAAATTGGCAGTTTCCTCCCCATACTGAGGGGTCGAGGTCTGACAGATCATGGTCCCCTTTTATGGGGAAGATTTCATAGGTAGGCTTAGTTTTTGCTCTGCTCATCGATCCTCTTATTAATGTATGATTTCTCTGATATTTTTCTTTCTTTCTTTTCAGCGAGAACAAAGGACCCGGAACCTTCTCTCAGTGAGGTTCGAGCTGCTGAGTTGGTGAAAGTATAGAATATCAGGGAACTCTTGGCTGACGGTGAACATCCTCGATCAGCGGCTTTTTGCTTGGAGTACAAGAACTTTGGGTCCAGCTTTATCGCGTGACCTCTGGATAGAATCCCGAAGCTAGACATTTTTGAAGAGGTTGCTTCCGACCCTATCCAATTATAAGAAAAAGAAAGTAGCTCTGGTGAGGAGAGCGAGGGTGCTGACGGGGGCGATGCTGAGGTTGGTTCTGTTGAGGATAGCTCTGGTGGTGAGGAATCTTCCAACTCGAAAGAAGTTTCAGAGGCTAAAGAGTCTTCGAGTGAATCGAGTAGTTCCAGCAAGGAAGATATGTCTCCTCCCAGGAAGAATCTGATTCGTGACGATGATGATGATGATGTGTTTCTCTCCCGTCGGTCAAAGAAGAAGAAATATAGAGGAGGAGAGATTGCAACTGGTTCTCAGTCTGCTGCTCGTAAGAAGGAGAAGAAGAGGAGAGGGGAAGAGAAGTTGAGAGAGAGGGAGAGAAAAGAGAAATAGAGGAAGATGGTAGAGGAGAGAAAGAAAGTGGAGGAGAAAAGAAGAGCTGAGAAGGAGAGGAAGGAGAAGAAAGAAGAAATCAGAAGAGAGGAGGTTAGGACGAAGGCAGGGCAGGCTCTGGTGCCTGTGTACGCCTTGCCCGAAGGGGCCTCTGTGGCCCTTTTTACTCAGTTGGGTCCTGCATTGCTCGAAAGAGCAGTTCTCCCGACTGATCGTCAGAAGGTGATGGGGTTCGACCAGTTAGCTCTGAAAGTAAGTCAGAGGCTTGCCTTGGTAAGTTTACTCTCACTTCTCTATTCTCGTAATACTTTGCTCTATGCTTCCCTTGCTAATATTTTTCTTCTTTGCAGTTCGTTACCGACTTCACCGTACTCTATCGCACTCGCGATGAGTTGGTGAAGAGGAATACTGATTTAGAGAAGCAGAATGGTGAGATGAAGAGGAAGAGTGTCAAGTTGGAGGTCAGTCTGAAGATTGCCAATGGTACTCAACGGTCTTTTGATCTCGCCCTCACTGAACGATCTATATGCCTCCAAGATCAATCAAGTCGGAGAAGTTCTTTAACAGGAGAATGAGACTCTGAGGAGGGAAGTGTCACGACTTAGAGAGCATACGCCGAGCGTTACACCTCAAGTTTAGCAATTTTCCCCCTCATCGGCTAGTCTGCGAGCTGGTATAGAGCCAAGCGCCACCCCTCAAGTTTTGTGGGGTTCCACTTCATCGGCCGGTCTATGAGCTAGTACAGATGCCAGGGGTCCAGCTAGGGAGATGGATGAGCTTCGAAAAGATGTTCATCGAGCATATGTAATAGTTACCGGGCTCTAAAGAGATGCACGCGGCTAAGACATCTATTCAAGAAAGGTACTCGGTGAGTGTGGGCTGGCGATAATGATCTGGGTTGGGAAGATGCTTAAACGAGGTTGGCAGAGTTTGAAGAGCTATCCTTTATTAGGGGATAGTTGAATTCTCTCAGGGAGATGAAAGTCGCCAAGAACTCATTCCTATGGTATCGTCATGAGATCTCCCCTTCGACTCTGATGCCTAACCCTTTCCGGAGGGATGACCATTGGGTCCCCGTAGATGCTATTCCCAGGCAGCTACTGGATCCGGATGAAAATAAAGTAGAGTTAGAGTTAGCTCCCCATCCAGAGGACGGCCGAAGAGCGTAGGTAGCTGATTACCTTGCTCGGAGAACTAATCCCCAATAGGTTTTACTTAATTCATTCAATGTAACTCTTGTTGTAAATGCAGTGAAGTAATAAAATATTTATGTTTTGGGCGATTTGCCGACTAAACATGCGTTGTATATTTTTTACTTCATTGATTTTTATTTTATTATCTTGGGCTCTTCATAGCCGACTAAATTTGATGTGGGTAGAGTTATTTTATTGCGTGAGTATCCTCCCAGTCCAGTATGCTTATGAGATAGCATTCTGCCCTACTTTACCTTTTAGGTCGTGTCGTCACACTCCCTTAGGCCTATGTGTGGAAATGGCGAGGATACACCTAGTGTTGGATGTTCTATCGGATCAGGACCAATTCAATTTGGCCGAGCTGCCTAAGGGTCCCCTGTAGGGCTTCATATATTTCCGTGGGTAATGCTAAGAGGTTGTTCATGTTTCATGACGAAAACCTGAGGAGGGAGGCTCCCTGCTTTTATATATTGAGTAATGTGCATGCCGCTTGGAAAAGATGTGCAAGTAATGTGATACACAATTAAAACTTTTAACACTTTATGAAATGCTACTGTCAAACAATATTTTATTAATCAAGCACAATAAAAATGAGTTGCCAATTCCAGTAATGTGATAAAAGATTAATGAAGAGAAACTATAAATAAAATTTCTTCAGGTTGGACGTATTCCAAGCTCGAGGTATCTCTCTGCCCTCTAGCGTTTCTAAGTGATAGGCTCCTTGTAGGTCATCTCTTGTCACCTTGAATGGTCCCTCCCAGTTTGGACCCATTTTGTCATCATATGGTCTTACTGCGCTGCCAAGAATTTTCCTTAGGACGTAGTCCCCAACTTGGAATGTTCTTGAGTTGACCTTATTATAGTGCTTTACTAGCTATTGTTGATAGCTCGCTAGTTTCACTAAAGCTAATTCTCTGCGTTCGTCAGCTAGGTCAAATTCAGCGAGTAATGCTATATCATTCTGGCCTTGGTCGATCAAGGTGGACCTCATAGTTGGCAGGCCATCTTCTAAAGGTATGATTGCCTCAACTCCATATGTTAGTGTGAATGGGGTTTCTCCAGTTGCTCATCGTGGGGTATTATGGTAAGCCCATAAAATATGGGGCAGATCACTCTCCCATGCCCCTTTGGCTTGCTCTAATCGCTTCTTCAGTCCATCGATCACTATTTTATTGGAATCTTCAGCTTGTCTGTTGCTCTGAGGGTATGCTATCGATCTAAAATGGTGCCTAATTTCGTGGTCGTTGCAGAAACTCTGGAAGAGTCCTCTCTCAAACCGCGTTCTATTGTCAGTAATGATGGTTCTGGGAATTTTAAAGAGAGTAATTATGTTCTTCCATACGAATCTCATCATATCTGCATCTCTGATGTTTTCCAGTGATTCTGCCTCAATCCATTTGGTGAAGTAGTCTATCGCGATCAACAAATACTTGCGATTATCGACAGTGGTAGGAAGAGGGACCACGATGTCCATTCCCCATTGGGCGAAAGGCCAAGGGTTGGTAAGTGATATTAGGCCGTGCCAGGTTGGAGGACCATAGGAGCATGTAGTTGACATTTTTCGCACATACGAGCATATACTCCAGAATCTCTCTGTATGTATGGCCACCAGTAGCCTTCCTTCATTTCTCGAAAAGCTAGAGATCTCCCTCCAATATGTCTCCCATAAATTCCTTCGTGAAGCTCGCGCAGAACTTGGTTGACGTCCTTTGGGTGAACACATTGGAGGTAAGGGACGGTGAATGATCTCTTATACAGCTTGCCCTCAGGAGATAAGTGAAAGCGGGAAAATTTGACTCTTATCTTATGAGTGACCTTCTTATCATCTAGTATTGCACCATCTTTCAAATAGTCTCTCAAGGGGTCCATCAAACTTGGTGCTGATTTAATTAGGAAAACATGGACCATGTCTGGAAGCTCTTCGCTCTGGTTAATGCTCGGCTAGGCAAGGAAGTCAATAGGGATTGTTCCCTTTAAGTCAGAGTCGATTGCTGAACTCAAGGCTGCTAGGGCATCGGCATGACTGTTTTGTTTTCTAGGAAACTGTTGGCCACTGACTTCCTCATAGTTGGACATTAACCTCTTTGCTAAGGCGAGGTAGGCGGCCATTATTTCGTCCCTCGCGTTGAAGTCCTGACTTATCTGATTAGGGACCAATTATGAGTCGTCGAACACCTGTAGCTATTTTTCACCCAACCCCTGTGGCTTCTACAGGCCTGCTATCAAAGGCTCGTATTTCGCCTCATTATTGGAGGCTTCAAATCCAAGTCTGATCCCCTGCTCAGGAATTGTATCTTCTGGGGTAACGAGCACCATGCCTACTCCTGCCCCCTTTGAGTTGGAGGCTCCATAAACAAATAGTTGCCAGACACCTCCTGTTGAGTGATCTTCCCTCTGATCCATGGATTGAAGTTGGTCGCAAGGATGTTCTCCCTTGAGCTCCGCGATGAAGTCGCTGAGGACCTGCTCCTTGATTGCATTCCTTGGTTGGAACTGGATGTCAAATCGTTTGAGCTCGATCGACCACTTTGATAGTCTAACGAATAGATCCGATTTTCGCTGGACTACTTTAAGGGGGTGTGATGCAAGGACGAAGATAGAGTGTGCTTCGAAGTAGTGCTTCAGTTTCCTCGAGGCTACCACTAGTGCAAAGGAGATCTTCTCCAGTGGTAGGTATCGCTGCGATCGGGTGATGGATTCCTGTTCTTTCGCATACCAGTGCAGAACTGACAGCGTGGATGGAAACAGCAAGGTATAGGCACAGGGAATAATTTTCTTAAGGTATCACGAGCAAGGGTGGTGTGATGAGATAAGCTTTGAACTCTTCTAATGCTTTCGAGCAATCTTGATTCCACTCCTCTATTTTTCTCTTCTTCAATAGCTGGAAGAATGGCTGACACTTTTCGGATGATGAGAAGAGTGCCTTGGCATTCAAATAAGATAGTTATTTAATTAAACACAGTTTTTACCACTCAAGTCCTAAACATGAATCTATATGTGATTAAATACGATGATGAAACATGCAACACAAATATGAGGAAAAAATACCCAAAGGGGTAAAACTTTTATTTTCACAATAATTTTCTAAGAAAACGGCTTACAACGGATTACAATGAAAATACAGTGACACAGAAATACTCTCGGGTGTCGATTCTGTTGACGGCAGCTGGAACTATCCCTTCCTAGTAGGGCAGCAGTGAAGAAGAGAGAGGCTTCCTCACAAATTACTCCGGATGAGTAAACGATCTTCTTGAAGGTTTAAAGATTAACACACATATATGGGAATGGTTTTGTGAATCAAAAGGTTTAGAAAACCTTAAAAGGTGAAGTCTTATACTGGGTAGTTTTCGCAAAATATTGAGATTACAAAAAGACTTGAAAAACGTGTAGAAGGAGATCAGATATTTATACAAAAATCAAGGCGGCGGCTCATTCGAACGAGATAGCCATGTCGCTCGAACGAAGGACAAAAGTCGTTCGAACGAGATCACGCGACATGCCTATCTCGCACGAACGACTTTAAAAGTCGCTTGAGCGAACTCGTCGATCGAGGCCATTCGCTTCTACACTTAAAAATTATTCTTTTGATAGAAAATAAAACCAGACTTCAAAAATAATTTTTAAAAATATTTCCCAAATATTTAAAGCTGGAATAAAACATTTTACTAATAGAGCGTAGTGGAGTAGTGGGAATGAGCTGAGCAACACGTTGCATGTAGCATGATGCACGTGAAGAAAGTGTATGCATTAAATTCGGATACATACCGTCGAGGATGATCGTGTTGACGCGCTGAATGTAGCGGTATCAGACATATGAACTGTGATCTAGGAGAAAATATAAAAGAATCTATCCTAGACATTTATAAAATTATGTCCTTACAAATCTCCCCCTATGTCTATGCCGGTACATACATAAAAAATACGAATTATGCAATCAAATGACATACAAGATAATATCCCCATTAAACCCTCAAACTGAGAATACTAAATGACATGTCTTCCAAATCTTCAGCTCTCCTGTACCTTCCAAAGCTTTTCTCATCAGGGTGTGTAATCAAATAATGAACAATGATTTGTACCTACACACATGAGATAAAGCAAATACCCGTGACAAGAAACAGATTGAAAATATAATGATATGCAAAAATTGATGATCAATTAGGCTTAAGCAAATAATTCATAAATCAACCAACACCAAAACACTTCTCCCCCATAATTCTTCTCCCCCTTTTTATGATGTCCCCAAATAGACAGATATGAGAAGCAGAAATGTATGCACATTTTAAAATGACACATGAGAATAAAATGCTATTTTTGCATTTTTCAAAATTTTTCACACATAGTATACAACAAGGAATCACACCATGAAAGATCACAAAAACAACCAAGTCAATGATAGCGTAAATGAAGGGGTGTGATCAAATTTGATAGGAAAATCAATGCATACAAACATGATATATGTGCACGATGAATATCGGATACTCCTAACGAATGAACTCAAAGTCTTCCTTTGGTGTAATAAAGGTGGAAATATAAGACATTGACTCAATCAAATCAACAAATCAAAGCTCAAAGTGATTTCCACACCAATAACGTCCAAAACTATTTCATGCTTTTTCAGGACTTTCAAGGAAGTGCAAACCCGTTTATATTCTCCAACCAAACTTCCTCAGATATTAATCTGGAATAGAGGCTTTCTAAATTCTCAAACTTTAGAGAATTGATGGTGAAACCTAATGGCCCATATTTGGCAGGAATTTCTTTTTATTGCCTTTAAATTTTTTCGGGCTCTTTTAACCTCTTTGGACCCCGGATAATTAAATTCCTCCATTTTTTAGGTCCTTTTGAACGGTGGCTTTTGCACAAAGAATAGAAGAATACCTTTCGCAGCCCCTTCCCATTCTTAAGCAAACACTCAGTCTCACAAAATAACGGTTTTTACATGCATTCCAATCTTGTCAAGTTTTATCGCTTATTTTTAGTTGTATAGACAAAATTGAGATGGAAACAGTCAAGCCAACATGTGATAGACAAGTACAATAATCAAATAAAGTCGTGCATGTGTGCAATAAAGGAGATAGGAGTCAAACATGTAGAAAGATATCACTAATAACATCTCAAAGACTCCAAACAATGTAAAGCACATGGATGAAATGATGTAGCGTCTCAAATCTCTATCAAACAGTCACATGGGTAAATCGAATGAAGTTTTGACTCGGCTATCTTAAATGCTCATCCATAAAAGGTGCAAAATAAAATAAAATACAAAAATCTTTTTGGGCTTTTCTAAAAATTTTTAGCAAAAAAAATCTTTTTGGATTTTTCAAAAGAATAAATAAATAGCTGTACAACAAAGCAATAATACATATAAAACAAACTAGCAATAGGAAGCATGTGATATGAACATGAAAAAGCATCCTATTCTAGACATAGACCAACCCCTCAGTCAACTGTGCAAATCCCCAAAGACTTCCTAAGACTCTCAAATCTAAGGGCATCTAAAGGTTTCGTGAAAATATCGGCTAACTGACGGTCGGTGGGAACAAAACTCAGGGATACCACTTTCTCCTCAACTAACAGTCGTATAAAGTGCTCACGTATCCTGATGTGCTTTGTGCTTGAATGCTGGACTGGATTGCGGGATATGTGTATCGCGCTCGTGTTATCACAGGAAATGGTCATGGTGTCCTGTGGAATCCCATAATCCTCCAACATTTGCTTCATCCACAAGAGTTGCGTGCAACAACTCCCAGCGGCTATGTACTCAGACTCCGCAGTGGATAAAGAGATAGAATTTTGCTTCTTACTCAGCCAGGAGATAAGAGGAGAACCAAAATAGAAACACCCCCAGAAGTTCTCCTACAACCATCTACATCCCCGGCCTAATAGTCATCTGAGTAGGCAGACAGACGGTCATCAGTATCAAAGGAATATCAAATACCATATGTGAGAGTCACACTTACGTATTTAATAATACGTTTTAGAGAAAGTAAGTGTGACTCTTTCGGGGACGACTGATATCGCGCACAGACTCCAACACTAAAGGCTATGTCGGGATGACTGGCAGTTAAGTAGAGAAGAATACCTATTATACTCCGATATAAGTTTTGCTCTACGTCCTTGCATGAAGTGTCCTTACTAAGCTTGGTAGTGGTACTCATAGGTGTACGTGCATGCTTAACGGTGTCTAAACCAAATTTCTTCACTAGGTCTCTAGCATACTTGGATTGGGAGATGAACATCCCATCCTCTAGTTGACGAACCTAGAGACCAAGAAAGAAAGTAAGCTCACCAGCCATGCTCATCTCAAACTCACTTTTCATCTCCTCTTCAAAGTGATGAGTATGTTGAGAGCACGTGGATCCAAAGACTATGTCGTCCATATAGACCTGGGCAACAAAAATTGCACCGTCATCTCTCCTGATGAACAACGTCATATCAACTCCCCCTCGCTTGAAGCTATGGGCTAAGAGATAGGAAGTAAGCCTCTCGTACCAAGCACGGGGTGCTTGCTTCAAACCATACAAGGATTTTCTCAGATAGTAGATGTGCTCCGGGTGCTGAGGGTCTTCAAACCCTTTTGGTTGTTCCACGTAAACCTCCTCCTGTAGAATGCCATTCAGAAAGGCACTCTTGACATCCATCTGATATAACTTGAAGCTCAAATGACATGCGATGGTGAGTAGTAGACGGACGGACTCAAGCCTCGCAACAGGAGCAAATGTCTCCCCAAAGTCTACACCCTCTATCTGTGTGTAGCCTTGAGCGACCAACCTAGCCTTGTTTCAGACTATGTTACCATTTTCATCCATTTTATTTTTAAAAATCCACCGGGTACCTATCACATTAGTCTCACTAGGTCGGGGGACTAGTTCCTAGACATTATTCTTTTTAAACTGAAGCAACTCATCCTGCATAGCAGATATCCAGTGTTCATCCTTGAGTGCTTCTTTATGATTCTTGGGCTCGACTTTGGACGAGTAGCAAAAGTGGCTAACAACGTTCTCAAGCTGAGCATGAGTCTTGACCCCTAGAGTGGGATCACCAACAATGGCAGATGGGTCATGAATCTTACGAACCCAAGAGGGTGTGTCCCCTAACATAGGAGTAGGGTCCACAGAATGTGGGCGAGGGACAAGTAGATCACTATCAGAAGAGTCCTCATCCTCACACTGAAGGTTAGGATCAATAACTGTCGGAGGTTCGTCATCTTGCACGATGATGTTTATTGATTCCATAACCTTAGATCTCTTCAGGTTAAAGACCCGATACGCTCTACTATTCGATGAATATCCTAGCAATATTCCCTCGTCGCTCCGGGAGTCAAACTTTCCTAATTTCTCTCTATCCCGTAAGATATAGCATTTACTCCCAAAAACACAGAAATATGCAAGGTTAGGCTTCTTGCCAGTCCACAACTCATAAGGAGTCTGAAGTGTGTGTGGACGCATATAAACCCTATTCACCGTGTGGCATTCAGTAGACACTGCTTCTGCCCAAAATCTCCTAGAGACTTTACGACCTAGAAGCATAGATCTAGCCATCTCCTGGATCGTTCTATTCTTTCTCTCAACAATCCCATTTTGCTGAGGAGTCTTCACAACAGAAAACTCATGTTTGATCCCCAAGCTATCACAATACAAATCGACTTTTGCTTCCTTAAATTCAATGCCGTTGTCACTACGTATCTTAATAATAGTGACTCCGTGTTGATTTTGCAGGACACGGCACTTGGCCGTTAAAAAATTTACAGCATCCGATTTCTCTCTCAGAAAACCTATAATGGAGTATCTGGAGAAATCATCCACCATCAAGAGGATATACCTCTTACCACCCAGACTCTCTGTACGAGTGGGACCCATAAGATCCATGTGTATAAGCTTAAGAACACGAGAGGTGGTAATGGAATGCAACTTCTTATGGGGACTACGAATTTGTTTTCCCAACTGACAAGGTCCACAAACCGTCGAAGTTAGCCTTCCAAGAGATGGTAAGCCACTAACTAGGTCCTTTTTAGCTAAGCGAGTGAGATCTCTAATATTTACGTGACCTAGACGTTGGTGCCACAGATCCATAGGAGTGATCGTGGCACTGTTGCATACAAGTGAGGATGTGGGCTCAGTCCCATAGCAATTATCCTTTGTCCTCACCCCTTGCACTAAAAGTTTACCGGCTTGATTATAGACCTTACAAGCGTCCTGGTCAAACTTTACGGCAACGTCGGCGTTGCACAGCTGGCTAATGCTGAGAAGGTTTTCTTTCAAACCTTTGACGTACAAAACATTTTCTAGCTTAGGAAACCCAGGTAACTCGACAGTACCACGTCCTATAATGCTAGACTTGCTCCCATCTCCAAAGGTGTCTCTGCCATCCTGATAATCCTCAAGAGATGTAAAAAATGAGTCATCACCTGTCATATGTCTGGAGCACCCACTGTCAAAATACCACTGTGAGGTATTATGTGCTTTGAGAGCGACACGAACAACAAAGGCCTTTTTATCTTTCTTAGGTACCCAAGAAGTGGTGACCTTTTATTTGCCTTTGTTGTTGTTGGTTTTAGCTGGAATGTGAGAAGCATTCACTGATGGCAAAGACATCCGTGGAAATTTCTCCATCAAACTCTGAGATGTGGCAGCTAAGAACTCAACTCGCTCTCTCAGACTGGTAAAATCATCAGTATGCTGAGGTGGACAAGTAGTACATCGTGTTCGACCCATGCTATAGAAAAACTCCCTGAGGTGGCCTTTTCTTTTGCAATAAGTACAAAAGAACACAGTCAAAGGTGGACCTTGGTTTGATTTTCTTGGTCGAACTCTCCTTCGAGATTTTTGACAATGGCCATAAGGAGTCATAGTAAACTCAGAAACTGGTCCAGGTGCAATTTGGGATGAGGAGGCACCATCATAACCTATTCACTGCCTATCACCAAAACCTAAAGCAGGGCAGAGGAGCATCTTTCCCATCTTCCCAGATCTGTCCTCAATTTATACCTTGACTTCCTGTGCTTTCTCAAGATCATGAGTCAGCTGAGCAGCAAGGGCTTCAAGTTTCTTCCGAGTCTCCACGGAGGAATGGATCTCACTCGTAAGACTAGCCACTTGTTTAGTCAAGTCCCCTCTCTCTTTCTCAAAATTACTCTCTCTCTCTCTCTCTAAACAAACTCTCTTTCTCAACACACGCTGATTCTCTCTCTCTCAGGGCAGTGCAGGTGGAGGGCTCTCTCTCTCTCTCGCTTTTCTTAAATCTTCCTCTAAGCCGGTGATCTTAAGAACTAACGCTTTGTTATGCTTTTTAGTTTTAAATGACTCAAAATATAACTCAGCGTAGGCGCATTGAATATCACTCTCGCTCTCCCTTGTGTCATCCTCCCCCTCACTCACATCGATCTCACTTTCGAGGTGTCCCTGTGATGCATCATCCTCATCGTCGTGAGGAGAACTAAAAGTGCTCACATGACTAGCCATGAATGCGGTGACTCAACTCCAGAATCCACCGACTCGACCTCACTGTCGTCACTAAGGGTAGCATTAAAGACAACTTTCCCTTTCTCTCTGTTCAGACGTGTGGCTCACTCAAAGGCTCTAGGACCCCTACCGTCGCACTCAAAGAACCTCTCACTTTCTTTCTTAGGAGTATCTTTAAAATCTTTTTCATTTTTCTTTTCAAACTTATTTTTCTCAAATTTCTTTTTATCTTTAAAATTACCATTTTTCTTAAATTTGAGAATCCTCTTGAAATTTTTTGCAAAAGGACCTAAATCATCTAAGTCAAAATCACAATCAGAATCTGATGTGTCAGTCTCTCTCTCTTTAGATGACTCTACCCTCTTTCTAGCCGACCCCTCACTCTTTCTCTCTTGGGCATTTAGTGCAGTTTCCTTATCTTTAGACCTAGCAGTTTTAGGAAACATATCAATTTCATATGTTTGCAAGTCTCCTACAAGTTCTTCCAATTTTAGCGTATTTAAATTACCCATAGAATTTAGCACAGTGACTTTAGGGATAAAACACTTAGGAAAAGAACGAAGAATATTTTTAACAACTCTTGCATTAGGAATATGTTCACCAAGATTAAAGCTAGTATTAACAATGTCAGAAAGTCTAGCATAAAAATCATCAAAACATTCAGTCTCATGCATGGTGATGGTTTCAAATTGAGTTGTCAAATTTTACAATTTAGACTCTTTCACACCATTAGTTCCTTCATGGGTGAGTTGTAAAACATCCCAAGCCTCTTTTGACGTGGTGTACGTCATTATACGTTTGAACTCATCAGGTGTGACAGACCCAGAAATAACACTTAGACCCTTAGAATTGAAAGATAACCATTTAAATTCGTCTTCAGTCCAAGAAGTGACAGGTTTTAAATTGATCACATTATCAACAGTGACGGAGGGAGGTGTCCACCCTCTTTCAACCAAAATCCAGACACATTCATCAATGGATTTTAATGCAGATCTCATACAGGCTTTCCAATATGTATAGTTTGTCCCGTAAAAAACTGGCATCTTATTATATAACTTCTCCATAATGAACACACTCGTTTTCAAAAATCAATTTTCAAAAAATTGATATCTTAGAAAAAATTTGCGGAAAATTACACGGTAAAATTGTGTAACAGGCTCTGATACCAATTTGAGAAGAGTACGCTTGCATTCAAATAATGAAGTTATTTAATTAAACACAGTTTTTACCACTCAAGTCCTAAACGTGCATCTATACGTGATTAAATACGATGATAAAACATGCAAGAACACAAATATGAGGAAAAAAATCCCCAAAGGGGCAAAACTTTTTATTTTCACAATAATTTTGTAAGAAAACGGCTTACAATGGATTACAATGAAAATACAGTGACACAGAAATACCCTCGGGTGTCGATTCTGTTGATAGCGGCTGGAACTATCCCTTTCCAGTAGGGCAGCAGTGAAGAAGAGAGAGGCTTCCTCACAAATTACTCCAGATGAGTAAATGATCTTCTTGAAGGTTTAAAGATTCACACACATATATGGGAATGGTTTTGTGAATCAAAAGGTTTAGAAAACCTTAAAAGGTGAAGTCTTATTCTGGGTAGTTTTCGCAGAATATTGAGATTGAAAAAAAACTTGAAAAACGTGTAGAATGAGATCAGATATTTATACAAAAATTGAGGCGGCGGCTCGTTCGAACGAGATAGCCATGTCGCTCGAACGAAGGACAGAAGTCGTTCGAACGAGATCGCGCGACATGCCTATCTCGCGCGAATGACTTTTAAAGTCGTTTGAGCGAGCTCGTCGATCGAGGCCATTCGCTTCTACACTTAGAAAAATTCTTCTTTTGATAAAAAATAAAACCAGACTTCAAAAATAATTTTCAAAAATATTTCCCAAATATTTAAAGCTCCAATAAAACATTTTACTGATAGAGCGTAGTGGAGTAGTGGGAATGAGCTGAGCAGCACGTTGCATGTAGCATGATGCACGTGAAGAAAGTGTATGCATTGAATTCGGATACAGGCCGTCGAGGATGATCGTGTTAACGTGCCGAATGTAACGGTATCAGACATATGAACTGTGATCTAGGAGAAAACAAAAAATTCCTAGAATCTATCCCGGACATTTATAAAATTATGTCCTTACAGATGATTTTGAGATGAATCGATTCAAGGCAGAGAGCATGCCCGTGAGTTTGTGTACGTCTCTTATCGTGTTGATTGCATTAATCTGGTCCGAGTTGGCTTCAATGCCTCTCTCTCTAACTAAGTACTCGAGATATTTTCCAGACTAGACACCGAAGGAACATTTGCTCGCGTTAAGCTTCATTTAGTATTTCCTGAGGATTTCGAAGTTCCTTGACAGGTTTGAGAGGTGGTCTTCTTTTTCCATGCTCTTGACGAGCATATCATCGATGTAGACTTCCATGGTATCTCCCATTTGGTCTTTAAACATCTTGGTGACCAGCCGTTGGTAAGTTGCTCCAGCATTTTTGAGCCCAAAGAGCATAACTTTGTAATAGTATAGTCCGACGGTGGTTAGGAACGTTGTCTTGTCTTAGTCTGGTGCATACAGAGGAATCTGATGATACCCTGAGTATGCATCCAGGAAACTCATTCTTTCATGAGCTGTTGTGGCGTCCACCAACTGGTCAATTTTCAAGAGAGGGAAACTGTACTTAGGGCACACCCTGTTAAGGTCAGTGAAGTCAATGAAAACTTTCCATTTCCCGTTGCTTTTCGCAACCACTATTGGGTTGGACATCCATTTAGAGAATTGAACTTCCTGTATGGATCCTGCATCTAGCAACTTCTCTACTTCTTTCTCGATAGCCGTGGCCTTCTCGGGCGCAGTTCCCTGAGCCTTCTGCACGACAAGCCTGAAACTCGAGTCGACGTCCCACCGATGACAAACCACATTGGGGTCAATTCTAGGCATCTTGTATGGTTCCCATGCAAAACCATCTAGATTTCTCCTTAATAGTATAGTCAATTCCTTCTTCTCTTGATCTGTGAAAGAATCTCCAATCAAGAAGATCCTGTCTTTTTTACTACCACCAACTACGATCTCTTCTAGGTTCTTAATGACCCACTCAGAGGGGAGGAACCTGGTCTCCTCCACTCCTGGTCTCCCATAATTTAGCTCCTATTTTAAAGGTATCAAACCTTCCTGTTCCTCAAGCTTCTCTTTGGCCTTTTCGTCCTTCTTCTCTGGTTTTTGGTGGATGGCTATTATGAACCACCTTCTTTCCATCGCTTGATCTCCGTGGATCTCCATCACTCCTCGCTCAGTCACATACTTAAGTTTTTGATGGTAGGTCGACGGGACGGCCTTCATCGTATGTAGCCATCCCACTACACCAAAATGGGCAAATTGTCACCTTTCAGCCGGCCAGCCTTGTCAAGGTCATTGACCGTGACAAAAAAACACGCGTTTTATGTCACGGTCATTGACCTTGACACGAACGTGACAACGAATTGTCACGGTCATTGACCGTGACAATTCGTGTCACGGTCAATGACCTTGACACGACCGTGACAACTTTTCCAGCAAAAACCCTTTCCCCCTTCTTTTTTCCCTCCCACCGTTCCCTCCCTCTCTCTCTCTCTCTCTCTCTCTCTCTCTCTCTCTCTTCCATTTATATATATATTTGTCCGTATAGTTATGTGTGTGTGTGTATATATATCTGTGTGTATGTGTGTGCGTGTGTGGGGGGTGGGGCAGGGTGGGGGAGGGGTTAGTGGAGGGGGCAGGGGGTGGGGAGGGGTGGGGCAGGGTGGGGGAGGGGGTGGTGGAGGGGGCAGGGGGTGGGGCGGGGTGGGGCAGGGTGGGGGAGGGGTTGGTGAAGTGGTGGCAGGGGGTGGGACGGGGTGGGGCAGGGTGGGGGAGGGGGTGGTGGAGGGGCAGGGGGTGGGGTGGGGTGCGGTGTGTGTGTGTGTGTGGTGGTGTGTTTTGAGGGAGGGGGGAGGGGGTGGTGGAGGGGGGCAGGGGGTGGGGCGGGGTGAGGCAGGGTGGGGGAGGGGGTGGTGTCATTTTTCATAATTTTAGCATTAGTAAACATAGGATAAAAATATCTGATTAATTCCTAGGTTAAATTAAATTAAATTAATTTTAGTGCTTAAATATTATTAAATGGTTTTGAATTTTTTAAATATTATTAAATGGTTTTGTAGTGTAGTGGATTCCACCATATTCTGTTATGTCTTCTTTACTAACTAGAATCTTGTTGCAGATAGGATTCCCTTTAGGGTCTTATGTCTTGAATTAATCTGAGGGGGTGGGGGTGGGGTTGGGGGTGGGTGGGGTTTTGAATATTATTTACATTCAAAATAAATAATTGATAATAGTTGGATAATAATAATTGTTTTTATACCTATAGAACAGCTTAGATAGTGTGTGTGTGTGTGTGTGTATGTGGTCAATACATGAATTTATTTTTGTATTTGAATTATCCTATGAATTTATTTTTGTATTTGAATTATCTCATGAATTTATTTTTGTATTTGAATTAACCCATTATATGAAACATACTTGAAATTAAATATAGTGCGCATAGATACTAGCATTCTAGTTCTTATGCGTACGCATTCAATAACCCTTAGACCCGTTCGAGAGTCATTACCCCTGTAATGAGATCTCTTGAATTGTCCCGTTTGGACAGTTTGAGACTGTATAATTTTTGTATAATATTCTTATTGGCTTAAAGTTGTTACTTTTGGAGGAAGTTCTGCAGTCGTATCTTAATGTTCTCTGGGTACATACTAGATTGACAAGTGTGACTGTTATTTTAATTGACCAATTGAAATAACACTCACACCTGCCAATCTACGTCGTGTACTTGGAGAACTAAGGGGATATGCTGTCGAATTTTTTTCAAATCGTAACAATGTGCATGAGCTATTAAGTATATTACAGAAAAATGCATTCTTGAATGGGATAGGACCACATACCCTTTAATAGGATAATTAAATGATGGGATAATTAAAAAAAACATACTATAAATCTAAGTTTTGTTTACCTTTAATAGGTGTTTAGTTGTGGTAGCCGTGATGGGATATCCGAAATACAAAGAGTGGATGGGTGAGACTAATAGAATGTGGGATGTGTTTCGCAGAGGTGCTAACGAATTTGTGAAATATGAAAAGAGATGTCGTAATGATGAAGAGTTTCCGTGTCCGTGTGCTAGGTGTAAGAATGGTAAGGTGTTTGAGTGGAAAACAGTTGAACTACATTTGTTAAGATCGGGTATGCAAGATAGTTATCGATTTTGGAGTTTTCACGGTGAATTGAAAGTTCCTTTTGTCCCTGACCAACCTTCACAACATCCTTCAACAAGTAGAATAGATGAAGAAGGGGACGACGTAGATCATAATATGTTAGAGGATTTAGTTGATGATGCGTACGGAGTTTATGAAGCCGAGGAGAATGAGGTTACTGATGATGTAGAAGATTCAAGTGCTCGTGAAGATAACACGATAAAACTTGACGATGACTACCAAAGTTTAAAATTTAAGGCGACCCAACCGTTATACTCTGGCTGTGAGAAAGATCAAACAACTTTACATGCCATGGTTTGTTTGCACAGTTTGAAGACGCAGTACGGTTTGTCTGGCAATAGCGTGACGGGAATTCTGAAATGGGTGAAGGGCTTATTACCCAAGGTGAATACACTTCCAAATAGCTATCCTGTTATGAAGAACAGTTTGAAAGGTTTGGGAATTAAGTATAAATCGATTCATGCTTGTGTGTATGACTGCATACTATACCGAAAGGAGTATGAAAATCTCGATCGTTGTCCGGTATGCGATGAACCTAGATATGTCCAATCTACTAGTAAGGAAGGCACAAGCTCAAAAGTGCCTCAAAAAGTATTGAAATATTTTCTCGTTGGGCTTAGATTAAAGCGATTTTCACAGTACCATGGATTGCAGAGGCAATGACTTGGCACGCTAGGGCAGAAGTAGGGGGTAATATCATGCGTCATCCTATTGATTCTACTGCCTGGCGGAGGATGAATTATGAGTATCCCGATTTTGCTCGAGAACAACGCAACATTCGTTTGGCTATATCAACAGATGGTTTCAATCCATTTGGAAATCTAAGCACCAATCAGAGTGTATGGCCAGTGATCCTAGACCCACTCAACCTCCCTCCTTCACAGTGTATGAGACCTGAATTTTCGATTATGGCTTTATTGATACCTGGGCCAAAGGCACCAAGTGAAGACATTGATATCTACCTGGCTCCTTTGGTAGAAGAATTAAATGAGTTGTTGGAAGAGGGTGTGCAATCATTTGACTCTTTTAGAAAAGAAGAGTTTACGCTGAAAGCTATGTTGATGTGGGCAATTCATGATTTTCCAGCTTATGGGACATTATCCAGATGTGTAGTACATGGTTATTTGGGGTGTCCTATTTGTGGAGAGGAGACTGAATCTCTTCGTCTATCCTCCAGCTTAAAAAATGTATACCATTGCCACAGGAGGTTTTTACCTCCAGCTCATAGTTTCAGATTTGAGAAAGCATCCAATTTTTTATTGGGCGGAGTTGAACATAGGCTACCGCCGAGACAACTTTCGGGTTCAGAAATTGAAAATAAATCTTCTGAATGTGGCCCAAATATGCCAGGTAAGAATCCCAAATTTAAGAATGTCAAGCATAAGAAGACCCCGAATGGGAATGAAACTGAGATAAGAAAGGCATGGTCTCGGAGGTCAATTTTATTTGACTTGCCTTATTGGAAGAAAAACCCGGTGCGCCATGTATTGGATGTGATGCATGCAGAGAAGAACTTCGCTGAACATATTGTGTGTACTTTCCTTGGGGGGAGTCATTCGAAGGATGGAGAAAATGCACGAAAAGACCTTAAAACGTTAAAACTTAAACCACAACTATGTTTGAAAGAAGATAGTAGGAGAAGGACAATAATTCCCCCTGGTGCGTTTACTTTGACGAGTGAGGAAAGGAAGGTGCTTCTAGACACAATATATAATTTGAAGGGCCCATCTACTTTTTCGTCCAACTTGCAAAGGATTGTGAATTATGCTACTCATGATTTACATAAGTGTAAGTCCCACGATTGGCATGTGATCATGCAGTTGGTTCCTCTATTGTTTAAGCACTGTTTCTCCAAGAACAAGGATTTGTGTAGGGCTATTATGCAAATTAGTATTACCTTCTCCCTCTTGTGTTAGAAGGTATTGAATCGAGAACACATAGTGGCCGCAAAATTGGCTGTGAACGAAGCGATTTGTGGATTGGAGAAGTACTTTCCCCCAGCATTCTTTGACATAAGTGTTCACTTGTTGGTACACCTATGCGACGAGGCACTTCTTTGTGGTCCAGTTAGATATCGGTGGATGTATCCGTTTGAAAGATTGATGAAAGTTTTTAAAGATTACGTCAAGAATACGCGATATATTGCAGGATCAATTGCAGAGGAATACATCACCGTGGAGTCATCAATATATACTCGGGAATATATGACTGACTCTACCACCGTTGATGACACTGATGAATTCCTCGATGATGGTGGTAATGTGATGGGAAAACGAGTGAAATTAACGAGTTTGCAACATGAACAAGTAGCTCATTATCTATTTGACACACATGAAGATGTCGAAGAATGGAAAAAGTAAGTTTCGAATATTATAATGTTTAACATTATTTTAGATTATTTTATACATGATTAATTTTGTAATATGCAGTAAATATGAAGCCTGTGAGAACAATAAAAGACGAAAAACAGTGGTACAATCAGACAACGAATTTAGGCTATGGTTGACACAAGAGGTAATTACAATGAAAACAGTCGTTATATAACGTTACATTACACTCAAATTTTACCACTAATATAATTAATTTATCTATATTCTCAGCTCCTAAAGATGGGTGACGCGACATCAAGGCTTGCTCATCTAGCCACTGGACCCTTGTTCGTGGCACAAGAGTACAAAAAATATCGATTGAACGGTTACATTTTCGGTGCTAAAGTGTACGAGGAAAGTACAAATGTACAGAACTCGGGAATTTCATACAAGGCTCTTACTTTCTTTCGAGCGAGCGCAAAAGATAAAAACCTCGTTGAAGCTGAAATGACTTACTATGGTGTAATCCAAAATATATTTGAATTGGATTATATAAGCTTCAAAGAGGTTGTATTTTACTGTGAATGGGTAAGAGTTGAGGATAAAAATGCTTCTAAAGTTGATCCTGTCACCAATTTGATCATGGTTGACTTGTCCAAGTTGAAGAGCAACGACCACGTGAGCGATGAGCCGTTTGTTTGTGCATTTCAAAAGGTTAAGCAAGTGTTTTACTCGGAGTATATCAACAACGAGCCGTGGTCAATTGTCCAACACGCGCCAAGGCGTCTAAATAGTAGTGTGGATGACTTGGCTGCTCCTACCGAATATCAATCCATTTTTTATGATAAACCGAATTTGAAACCATTTTTCAATTTGTAATAATTATTTCAATTTGTACCGAAACATCCATTTTTAATGCTTTTACTTGATCTGCACTTTATCATTTTCACTCTTGTGTAGTGTGCGTATGTGGAGAGGAGATTAATACATAAATATTCCAACTACATCTAAGTTTTGTTTATACTAATCCATGAATATACGCTTCTTACCTTTAATAGGTGATTAGTACATAGTTATTTGGGGTGTCCTATTTGTGGAGAGGAGACTGAATCTCTTCGTCTATCCGAACACTAAGAAATGCCATAATCCTATGGAGCAATGCTCTGCAAATTCCTCCCAACCGTTATGTAGCCAAACATCACCGGTTGAAATTGTCAATTCCACTTTCCATACCCCACCACTTTCCATACCCCATTCAAAGGTGGAGTTGACAACTTCAACTGCTGATTTTTGGCTACACAACGGTTGGAAGGAATTTGCAACGCATACCTCCATAGGATTATGGTATTTCTTAGTGTTTAGATATGAAGAGAATTATAATTGACACGATTGCCCGGGGTACATTAGTTGGAAGGAGGTGCCATATGAGCTCAAGTTAGCTGTTTGAGTGACACTACAGGTAATGTATTTATATTTATATGTCAATTTCGATTTCGATTTCAATTACGATTTATATTTATCTATATTTGAGGCGCGGATACTAATTTTACTTTATTTCAATTCAGGGGACAGGGAGTGGCCCTAAGGGTAGGCCACATATGCTCTATACTTATGTCGCTATTCGGACGAGAAGGGAAGGATAAGGAGGTGTTCCCGAGCGTCGCGGTACAAAATCTCTTTTCCATGCAAATAGTTTGTAGATTTGAGATAAAATGATGGTGATGTTGTTTCTTTTTAAATAGTTTCTTATTTGAATATATATTTGCATTATCTTTAGTTTGTTCGGATATATGATGTTTGGAACAGGTACAACGTTGCTATAACAGGTACAAATATACTGCTGGGCAGTGGCAGTGGCCATACTGCCCAGAAGTTTTTTTTAATTCTGCCCAGAATTGTCACGGTCATTGACCGTGACATGCCCGTGTCAATTTTGTCACGGACGTGTCACGGTCAATGACCGTGACAATTTTTTTTAAAAGGGTCACGGCTTTGTCACGGTTTATAACCGTGACAAACGTGTCAAGGTCAATGACCGTGACACGACCGTGACACAAAACGCGAGTTTTTTGTCAAGGTCAATGACCGTGACACGACGGTGACAAAAAAAGTTGTCTCGCCTCGAAATGTCACGGTCATTGACCTTGACAAGGTGAATTTGTCAAGGTCAATGACCTTGACAAATGGGCAGATTTGGTGTAGTGTCCTATGTCGAGGATAGCATGGTAGGGTGAGTCAATGTCGACTACCAGAAACTCGATCATCTTGGATACACTTACTCCCCTTACTGACAGTACGATTTTTCCCAAAGGGATAGTTACTTTCCCAGTGAAGCCGACTAGAGGGACGATGACTTTCGTTAAGTCCGTAATGCTCAACTTTAACTTTCTGAATAGGTCAAGATACATTACTTTGGATGAGCTTCCTTGGTAGACAAGGAACTTGTCAATGTCATAGTTGGATATCCTGAGGGTAATGATCAAAGAGTCATGATGTGGGGTTCTTACCCCCACTAGTTCTTCGTCCATGAACACGATGTGTTTGCTGTAGTCAACGTCATCTGCTCGCTGCCGCTTCCCTAACCGTGTCTTTGCTGGATCAATTTGAAATGCTTGCATTACTTCTGTAAGATTTTCACTTCCATCCGAGCTGAGTTTCCCTGAATCTTCTATGGATCATATTCCCCATGAATTATTGTGAGCTCATGGCCAGCATCATCCTCAAGGATGTTGTTCGACCTTGTGTCTCCGTTGGCAGCAACTTTATCTACCTTCTTTTCCAGAAACTCATTCAGGTGCCCGGTCTAGGCCAACTCTTCAAGGTAAGAATTAAGAGCCTTGCAGTGCTCAGTCTTATGTCCTCATTCCTTGTGAAAAGCGCATCTTAGTGCATTATTTCTTTTTTAGGGATCTGCTCCCATCTTTCTGGGCCACTTAACAAAAGGCTCGTCCTTGATCTTTGCTAGGATCTTGTAAATTGGTTCTTTGAAGACAATTATTACTGCTTGAAATGCTTTGGAAACATCGTTCTTGCTTCCATTCTTGGATCCACCCTTGCCCTCATTCTTACCTCCTCTCTTCTAGTTTTCGGCCTTGTCGTTGCCCTTAGCAGTGAGCTTCGCTCGACTATTATCCCCTGCACTGAGGCAGGTCACATCCTCAACTTTGGCGTACTTCTCGATACAAGCCATCAGGTCATTGATGGTTGTGGCCTCCTTATTAATCAGGGATTGGTGCAAGAGGCAAGAGCTGGGTAGGCCAATCTTGAAAGAGGCCACTGCTACTTGCTCTGAGCAGTCCTCGATCTCATTAAACAACTCCTAGTACCTTTTTACGTAGTCCTGGAGGCTCTCAAAGGGAGTCTTCTTTATTGTTTGCAAGGCATCCATCCTCTTTGGATGGGAGTTACTGGTAATAAAGCGAGTTGTGAAGAGCTCTGCCAGGGACTCAAAGCTCATGATGGATCTGTGAGGGAGTCTCTCGAACCACTTCTGGGCCACATCATGCAAACTCGAGGGAAAGATCCAGCACATTAGTGCGTTCCTATGGTTCCATAGATTTATGGCCTGCCTGTACTGCCTAACGTGATCGATAGGGTCAGTCTTTCCGTCATAGATCTTGAATCTCAAAATCATAAACTTCTTGGGGGCTTATTCTTCTTCTATCTCCCTTGAGAAAGAGGATTTCATCTAGGTCTTGAGAGCTCGCTAGGCTAGCTCTCTGGTCGATCTGGCACCCCAATGTACTAGATGCTGGTCCATTTCTCTTCAAACCAAATTTTATATGTCATCATTTCCTTGAGCCTAGCTCCTGCAACGGAGAGTTGGTCGCTACTTCTCGAGCAAGTCATCATCTAAAGCGTGTTTCTTGATCCTTTAGGATCCGCGTATAGGGCTCCTTCCTCAGTTGTGAAACTTGCTCGCCTGAGGGCTAGGAGTGCGATATTGACATTGCCTGGTGCTATGATGGAGCTTTTTTTCTATCCTTTCCAATCTCCTTTTGAGTAGAGCATTCTCATTTTCTTGCTTGCGAGCGTCCTCTCCTTGCTCTTGGAGCCTTTCCTCATAGACATCGATCAACATAGAGATTTATGTAGACCTGGCAGGTCCCTGACTTTCCTCTAAGGCTTGTCGCTCTGGGCGAGCCCTTTGATCTGAACGTCGAACTTCAGATCTGATCTTGCGAGGGGCAGGCTGCTCTTGGATATCCCCTGCTTGAGGGGCATTGTTACTATGACCAGACATTCCAAATTCTTTGTTGGTGAGGGCTGTCTAAAAGGAAGACAAACGTTCCCATAGACGGCGCCAATTGTGGAGACAATTAAGTTTAACACAAATTAATAAGAAAAGGCAATCACCAAAGCAAATAAAGAATGTAAAGAACGCCAATCACACGACACAATATTTACGTGGTTCAGCAAGAATGCCTACGTCCACGCTGGTGATCTCGATATTATTTCTCTACACTCCGGGGAGTTTTTTATAGGAAAAATAATACATGCCTTTTGCCCTAGCCTTAGGGTTTGTTATATACATGTTTGTTCTCGGGGAGTGGGGGTGTTGGACTCCCCAACGTCAATCCATAACCCCTAGAATATCTACATACAAGATTTTAGGAACTTGATGTAACACCCCGTATTTTTGTATAGTTAATATTTAATTAATTCAGGAATTTTAAATTACTGGTGTGTTGTAATTTTAATTGAATTAATTATGGCAATATATATATTTAAATATTAATCGGGGAGTGAATGGTTAATGTTTAGGGAAATTTATTTACTAAGTGAATAGTAATAATTTAATTACGCCATTTCGAGTATTAATGACGAGGTATACACTTATCCCAGTCGGGAGTCGGTATAGACTAAATTGGGTGTGAGATAAGGATTTTTATAAATTAATTCGGATGCCAATTCTGAGTGCGCGGTTGAGTCCGAATGGGTCGAGATAGTCAGAAAAGAGTACCCGGGGGTAGTAATTGGGTCTCGGGGTATTTTTGGGCATAGTCGGGCCCACACGGGGTGAGTAAGGCCACTTTAATTAAGCCCATTAGGTGAAAAACGGGATTAAGGGTTTTTAACCTAATGGGTAGATTAAAGAATGGAAGCCAACATAACTCTAAACCTAGGGTTTGAGAGGAGATTTGGGGGAAAGCAAATCAAGAACAAATTGGAGGTTATTGGAGCTAAATTGAGGGACTACGCCAACGGATCAGACACTACGAACACTTAAAGGCAAGTGGTTAACTGTTGTGATTTCTAAAAGTTTGATAATCAATTCATATCATAGTGATGTGTGTATGAAAATTCGTTTTGGGTGTGCCACCAAAATTTAAATTGGGTTTTTGCAAATTTATATACTTTAATGAGATTAAAGGGGAGATTGACCGTGTTTATGATTCTAGAATGTAGAGGACTGAATCAGATGTTAAAACCAGTAAGAGTAGATGGTTAATTGCTGTTAAAATAAATGAAATTCGGATTGGGGAATTGAAACCCAGATAATAACCAAATCGGGAAAAAATTAGAAATCGTGAGATTTAATTTCAGTTTGATGTTCTGTAGGGTTGATTGGGCTTGGGTTAGTCCAGGGAAAAGAATGAAAGTTTAAGGTTTTAGTTAATGGTGGGACTGCTTCTTGGAGAACATGAAGTCAGGGACGATCGATCGATCGACCCGGGGGTTCGATCGATCGATGATTCGGAATTCTGGGCAGTTCGCCCACTTTGTATATAAGGGGAAAATTAATTAGAAATTTAATTTCTAAACATTAGTTAGTGATAAATAAATATGAAACAAATATTCCTAGCAATTATGGGAGAAAGTATTTGGGACTATGATGAATTTATGTGGGGCATTTAATGGATGAATTTGAGAGATTTCATTCCAAAATAGTGAGGTACGGATCAAGTGAGTGAATCCGAGTATATTGGTCATGCGACCCCAAGGTAGTGAATTAAGTTTGGAGATAAACTAATTAATTTTGAGTCGGGATATAGACTCGGGAGATACTTAATTGTGGACCAAGTGGGCGAGTCTGCGTATGTTGGTAATTATAGGTAAATATAATTGAAAAATTATGGAGATAAATGGGTGACACATTGTGGGCGAAAAATGTGGGAAAGAAATTATGGGATGTAAAAATGGACCGAGAGAGTGAGTCCGAGTATGTTGGTTATGTGACACCAAAGTATTAAATTTATTTTTGAGGGAGAGTAATTAATTTGGAGTCGGAACATACACTCGGGAAATATTAAGATACGGGCCAAGTAAGTGAGTTCGGGGATAATGGTTGGGTGACACCAAGTTATTAAATTAATAAATGCGTTAATTAATTTAGTTAGAGTCGGATTGTAGACTCGGGTAATATTAAATTAATAAGAGTGATAATTAATTTAATAAGAGTTGGATTGTAGACTCGGGTAGTATTAAATTAATAAAGGTGTTAATTAATTTAATTAAAGTCGGTTTGTAGACTCGGGTATGATTAAATTAATGGGTGGGATAATTAGTTTAATCAGAATCAGATTGTAGACTCGTGATGGGTACTTATTAATTGATGTGATAATTAATTATATTAGAGTCGGACCACAGACTCGGAATTTGGGTTAATTAATTAAAGTGTAAATTAATTGTATTAGAGTCGAACCACAGACTCGAATTGGTATTAAATTAATATGTGTGTTAATTAACTTAATTAGAGTCGGGCGATAGACTCGGGGAGGTATTAAATTAAAAGGTGTATTAATTAATTTAAGGAGAGTCGGACCATAGACTCGGGGAAAGTATTATATTAATTGAGGTTTGAATTAATTATATTAGAGTCGGACCATAGGCTCGGGAAGAGGATAAGTTATTAAGTGAGAAAATCAATTACATTGCATCGGGCCACAAACTCGGGAAATTACAGGCAGTGTATGGGAATTACAGGCAGTGTACAGGATTTTGAGTACACGATAAAACCGGGGATCATAATATATATATACGGGTAGTGATAGTATATATATATGTGTATATATTGTGTGTGATAGTAAATATCAGTGACTAGATATTTATCCAATTTAAATACTCTAATGCTATCAAGGGAGGTTGCGCGATGTGGGTGAATCCCCTAGCTTGAGGAGTAGGGCGAGTATATCCCTAGGTCATAGCGTCCGATATATATGGGTGAGGGATTTATCTCACTTTTAGGGAAGGAATATGACCGTCTGCACTTCGTTTATATTTTGGTCCAAGTTGGTGAGCGATTCTAACTTGGGGAAACTAGGTTTTGTGAGCACACCTAGTGAGATAGCATTCTAGAGGGAATCATCCGGTGAGGGTAAACTCAGAACGATGGATACACGTATGATATATGTGTGGATGTTAGTAAAGGTACGTATAATATGGGAGTAAATATTATATGTAGGTGAATAATACAGTGTGTGATGTATTTACCTTATATAACTCGGGTTACAGTTATATGTTGTTAATTAATGAGAAATTAATTAAGTTATTCATTTGTGGGAATAATACAGTGTGTGATCTATTTACTTTATATAACTTATGAGACGGTTATATGCTACTATTGAAGAGGAATTAATTAAGTTAATTGTGAGATAACTTATAATTCAAGAAATTATTATACTCGGGTTAGAGTAATATGGTAAGGGAAGGTTATATCAGGACTAGTTGGACGGGGTAGTACAACTAGGTGGGGTTAAGGTAACCGGTAGGTGTGCACAATAGTGGAGGGGTGAGAATGTCCTCAAGGGAGTGCGACACTAACTTAAATATGAAGCGCATTCATGCATTTTAAATTACTGCAGTTAATTCACTTGCTAAATATTTTCAAAATGTTTTGGGTTCTAACCCTTGCTATAAAAACTATTTTCAAAACCTTTTAGGTATCCAGCCACAGGGACGCCAGGATTGATATTCTATTCCAGGGACATGGAGCTGCGGCATATGTGGATGTTAGAAGGAGTTTGGATTAGACGCATCATTCATTCATTTCTAGAGTAGGAATCTTGTATCAGTCTCAGTTTTATTTAGGGCTTGTAGCCCAGACTTCTCGGTACAGTTTTCAGGTGTAATTCATTTAGGTGTTGAATATTTGTATTGGATTATTTATTTGGTGGCCGGTGATTTATTCGGCAAGTTGTGTAATTATTATTCTATTTACTTTCATTCAGTTGTGTGAATGGTTTATATTTTAATTCCGCATGTATTGTTTTGATTAATTAAAAAGTTAAAATTGGCACCAGTTTTTGGAATACTAGGTGGTTAGTAAGTTTTAAAAAAGTTTTCGACAGTGATGCTAAGGATGATCCAACTGGGATTCTTGTTTTAATTTGGTATAGGACTGATCAACCGGTATTTTATTAGGCGGGGTGTCACACTTGACTGAGTCGTAACTCAATTGATTGGGATGCGAGGCTCCCATACTTTGGTTCATTTTTATTGGGCTACTCGTCTTGGGCCAGAATGAGAAATCGAGGTACCCATAATATTACATGCTTGTGTTTTGTCTGATACACACATTCTCTCTTTCATAGAGACTTGTGACTCGACAACTACTCATATCATATTTCAAATTGTTATTTTTGAGAACATTTTTAAGGATGAATTCACTTCGTACTTTTCCATGACGCGAGTTGAATGATTCCATTCTTCACCTATATTATACACACGTGCACAAACATCATGGAGTCTAAATGGAAATGATTAAAATTTTCCCATGAGAGATCGAAAGGGAAGGATGGGTGCCTAACACCATCCCATTCTTTAACTTAGTCCATGGACCTTCAAACTATTCGGTTTCACAAGCATCAGTATTGGCCTTGATGCTGTTCTATCAATGCGATGATATTCTTTTGCATGTTTTGAGCAAAACAGGCTGGCAACTCTACCTCTTTGCAATCCCCCACAATGATGATGGTCGAATACCCCGAAAGGGGTGCACTATGAGGGCACATCGACGGGAATCCAAAACCCTGGGATGGCCAATGTGGCAACTCCGCTGGGAAAGTTTATTTTAAAAGGACTAGACTCTATTTCAATATGGGTGCTATTTTTTTCTACACATGGGCATATGCTCCCACCTGTATGTTCCCTTTACTCCTATACTTACTTTTTATACATTTAGCTCATTCTTATTTCTACCATGCGCTCTCCTCATGTATATATCACTTTTCACTCACTTGCACACACTTGTATATAGTTTCCATATTCAGTTCACACACTTACACTTGTGTATATTTTCACCTCTACTCACACATCTCACACACCACTTGTAGTTGATCTATGCTTAGGGTCATTGGCACACACATTCACTTGTATATGTTCACATGATCACTCAGACTACTACCATGTCTCTTTCTCACCTTACACATTTGATTCATTTGTATATTCACATGCTTCCCTATCATCATGCTTAGTATAGTCTTCATGCTTTATATACTTTTTATGATACTTGTATAATATCCCTCATTAATGTGGTACCCACTTACTTAGCATGAAAATAAAAAATCTCTCTCCATTATTAACTAATTAAGACTCATGCATTTTGCACACTAAATCACTAGAGCATGGCAATATTGATAAAAAAATGGTCTTGTACTGGGTGTCACTTTGTGATTGGTTTCGAATTTATTGGGGTGCAGGTAACTTAAGCGATATGACTCTCACCTTCCATTGGCCTTGTACCTTCGACGTATACTGAACTGTTACCCCCACATCGTACTGCTTGACCGAACTCACGATGGAAGGTATATAAAAAGGAACTCGGTCACGTACATCAAGTATATTAAATTCGTTCTCACATGTACTGTCTCCATGAGATATATTATGAAGTAATTCATGTACACTCAGGCATATGAAATGTATTCTCCACACATATTGATTAATGATTACCCTTATATCCAAGAGGTATATCCTGGAAGTCATGCCAGGGGGGAACCCGTCCACTAACTCAATAAGTGCATAAACCTTATATAGGCTTCAACCATAGGGAACTCATAATTAGTTTGTCAGTTACCTTGTGAAACTCTGTCGATATTTTGGGTCAGCATACCGCCTAAATTTTCACACTATTTCTCCCTTTTTAAAAAATAGGACCCTATCCTTCAGCCTAGAAACAAGTCAAACTGTGTCTTACATTTGTAAACCCTATTTTCCTAGGCTCGGGTCATGTCTGACATTTTTCCTGCATTTAGGCTAACCTAATACAAGTGAAAACCTAATAACAATAATAATAATCATGTTAAGATTACCCTCCTCTTTTCCTCCTTTTCGAAAACCAAAAATACCAAAGACATTTTTCTCCTCCTTCTAAAATATCAAAAACACTTTTTCCTCCTTTCCTCAAAAATACGAAAAAAAAATTCCCTCTTTCCTTTAAAAATAAATTCGAAACATTTTCCTTCTCAGGTCGATCGTATACACGTCTTTGGCTTGTCTTCCTATTATCTTTGGTCTTCTGTCAAACTGCCCCAAAGCTTCGTTGATTCTTCTGTTATTTTGTCCAAATTCTGGATCTACCTCCGTGAGCTCTACATGGAGAACACCGACCAAGCACCGAATGTTTAGCCAGATATGATGGTCATCCTAGCCTAACTCAGTGCCAAGATTGACAACCTTCAAACTGATGTCTACAAAATGTAGTGACACTGAGCCCAAATCCCTAAAGAACCAAAGTTACACTTTCCTCGTGCTATGGATCCACCTGCCCCACAGCCTATTTGGGTCCAAAAAGATTACCATCATATTCCGTGTGACCCGCCTGTAAATGAGCTGCCACCTACTTAACTGTCAATTTCGAACCTTGTCCAGCTAGGGGCTAATTTGCCAGTACCTGTGGATCCTAAAGAAGAGGAATTGAATAAGGTCAAGGAAGAACTCAAACTACTATTAAATAAGTTCGACCAAGTTAAAATATCTGGTAACTACATGGATTACACCTATACGTATCCTTATCAAAAAGCCAAATTGCCAAAGAAGTTCAAGATGCTCGACATCGAGAAGTTCAGGGAAGTAAGCCCCCAATTGTGCACCTTCATCGCTATCACCGAGACATGACCCTTCTTAGTACGTATGAAGAGACAATGGCATAAATGTTTTAGCAGACCTTGAAAGAAAGTGCCCTCCGATAGTTCTTGTCTCTTAAAGAATCCATAATTCATAGTTAGAAAGGTGTGGTTTGGGAATTCATGTCTTAGTACAAGTACAATGAAGAGTTAGAGGTCATGCGTCGAGACCTAGAGATTCTCAAGTAAAACCCTGGGGAATCAACGAGTAGCTTCATTAGAAGTTGGAGAGAGAGAGATGCCACTATAACCAACAGGACCTCAGTGGAGTAACAAGTGAGCATTATGAAGAAGAACCTCCTTCCTATATTTGAGCATCCAAGGAAGGACAGTACTTCCCTCACTTCAAAAGGTTGGTGTGAAAATTAAAGAAGGTATCATTAAGGTGGAATCTGAATCAAAGAAACTGATCAAAAAGTTTACACCGAAAAAGTATGAGAAGCCTATTAATGTCTCTTTCTCAACCATAAACAACATATCACAACCTGTAACTTCTTAGGCACTCGAAAGTCTCCCCAACCTTGTCAAAAAGATACACTAAACTCCATGTTCCCCTGTCAAAAGTTTACCAGGCTCTGCTAACCGTAAATATCATCAAACCATTGTAACCTCAACCATCATTAAACCCACTCTGTAAGAACTTTAAGCACGATGCCCACTGTGACTTTCACTAAGTCGCAGGAGACACCACCAACCAATGTCTCCATATAAAAAAGTTGATCCAAGGCCTGGTAGATCAAGGTTATCATCACTCCACCAGCTAATCCTAAGACCAACACCTCTCACAACCCACTTCCAACACATACCAAAATTTTCTTAGAAAATAACTCTAAGTTTGACCCTTTTACCCAGATTATGCTTGTAAAAGTGCCCATTAATCCAAAATCTCTCAAAGTTGGCTCGTCCTTTCTCTTTCATCCTATACGTCTCACCAATCAAGATCTGTCACTCCTTATAAGGGCCTACATTGCCTTTCGTACTCGATATGAGGGGGGAAGGTATGGAACTAAATACTGTGTTAGAACAACTTTAAGAGTTTGGGCTGAAATTGACCACCAAGATGTCCATCGACTACCAGAAATTCAGTGGCTTGATCATAAAAGCCCAAAAGTGGGCACAAGAATTAAAAGAATGGTTGCTGACCATGGAAGAAGTCAGTCAAGATGATATTTCACAGATCATGGTCAATGAGTTTTGCCAGACCGAAAAAATTTGGGGCATCTCCGAATTGATCATAATTTTAAAACTATAAAGACGCCTGGTCCCTGCACTCCTACACTTCCCTACTGAGTGGGAAGATTTAAATGATAAATCCATTGAGGTCGTCGAGTGAATCAATTACTTTTGGCAAAAATAGGTTATCTCCACTAAATGGGGGGATGATTTTAATAGTTTACATGATGAGTCGAATCATGAAGAAACCAGTTCACTTTTCAATTTATGTGGAACGATCTCCTTCGAAGATTTGTTAGGTGAAATCAATAAAGTATCCATTCAGATCAACATCGATGAAGCCATAAGGTTCTTATTTTTCCCCGTCGCTGTGAATTACATGACCACATTAGGGGGAGACTATAAAGATCTGATTCACTTGTTAATCGATGTAAATAAAGGAAAGGAGGTGGCAGAAGATATCCTAATACCAAAAATGACCATTAAATAAATTAAAGTCCTTGATCAGCTAAAAAAAACCCAAGCTAACATAACCCTAAGGGTTCTCTTCATGTCATCTCAATTGCACCGGAATGTCCTGATAAAACTCTTCACTGGACCCATAATCTTTCCCTCTACTAATCCCAAAGAAGTCATGAATATGGCTGGATCCTTAACTCCCACCAAACTCCTCTGTTGTTTTTTGAAGAATTCTTAAAAGTTGGCCCTGATCATAACTAGGCTCTCAACATCTCTGCCAAAGTCTTGGAGAATAAGGTCACACTATCACTTATCGATAACGGATATACTCTCAATGTCTTCCCATTCAAAACCTTCAAATTTTTGGGATTAAAAGTCAGTGATTTCACTCCTACATATGCCGCCATACGTGCCTATGATGACAATCATCGAGAAGTAATGGTTTCTATTAAACTCACACTATGGGCTGGACCTATTAACCCTATGATAGAATTCCAAGGCATCGATAAACCTGCATGCTTTAACCTTATCCTTGATCACCCTTGGCTCCACAACATCCAGGGAGTATCGTCTTCTCTCCAGTAAAAACTAAAGTTCTTTACTAAAGATCAGGTCATCACATTTTGAGGGACAACAACAGTTCATATAGTGCTAATACTAGCAATCCAATCCTGGAAATTCAGTATGAGACCAATGACATGCACCTCTCTAGTTTTAAAATTAATTCACTCTCTGTCCCAATGGGGGATAACTTCAAAGACCGCGTCTTCCCAAAACACAGTCCTCACGAGAACATCAATATGACCCCAATGTTTAAGAATATGCACTTCATGCCCTTGAATGGGGTTAGGAAAATTTCAACAGGGAATCCTTGAGCCCGTAGTTCTAAAAGAAGACATTCCTCCACATAGCCTGGGCTACCAAACTTCACCAAATGAAGTCAAAGCACCCCAATGATCGAGACAAAAGAGAAGCTTAGAGGATGAAACGACTGTGTCAGGGGACTCTCTGAATGGATAATTTATCAAGGAGGGTGAACACTTCCCCTTATATAGGTTCTCCGAACCGTGGTACGACCACGTTGATAAGAAGATAAGACTAGGGATAGAGATCTTCTTTCAAGACAACCACACTTGGGTCGAAGACTGTAAACATGAGGTACAAGCTTTGGCCAAGCAAACCATGGAAATTGCTGATAACTATGAGGTAAGTGACTTTAAAGAATCCTTTGACCTGCAAACACTGGGGCTGAGTTTCTATATGATCCTCCAAGATATTACGCCATCGAACCCATCCATTAGGATCATAACTACCGATATCCCTCTCCTAAACGGGCATGCTATCCCAGTCCAGCCTACTCAAGCCTAGCCAAACCCTGTTGTTTATCCTATCCAAGTAATCTCTTCACCTATTGTTTTTTCTCCTTTTTTTCCTATGAATGTAACTAAGACCTCTTTTGATGAGGTTTTCAATGTTGTTTTCCTTAAAAATGAAATAAATGAAGATTTTGAGTATCTTCTTGTGCCTTATATTAATTATACTGATTCTAATCAAACTTATGATGATGATGATAATGTTACAAATGAACAATTCTTAATTGATCTCAATAAGGAAAAAAATAAACAACATAACTACATTCAAATTAATGATGATGAGACTGTTGTTATTAATCTCAGTTCTAATAGCCATTAACACGAGACTAGGATAGGGTCTACCCCTAATGAGCATAAGCGCGCACAATTTGAAGAGTTGTTGAAAGAGTTCGTAGACGTCTTTGCATGTTCTTACGATGACATTCTTGGCATTGACCCAGAGATAGCTCAACAAAAAATCCGAACATTCCCTAAATGCAAACCAGTTAAACAGAAGTTGAATAAATCCGAATGGAATGGTTACTCAAAGTCAAAGAGGAGGTAGTTAAACAACTGAACATGGGTTTTATTCACGTAATCTAATACTCTACATGGCTTGCCAACATTGTCCCCGTATTGAAGTCGAGTTGAAAAGTCCACATATGCATTGATTATCGAGATTCGAACAAAGCATCTCCGAAAGATGATTATCTAGTTCCAAACATCGACATGATCATGGATAACACATCTAGCCACGCCCTCAAGTCATTTGTTAATGGATTTACCGGGAACGACAAGATTAAGATGTACCCTAACCATCAAGAGAAAGCTACCTTCATAATCCCATGGGGAACTTTCTGCTGCACCATCATTCCATTTTGGCTAAAAAAATGTCGGGGCTACTTACAAAACGGCTACTATAAATATCATCCATGAATTTATTCACAAAGAAGATGAGGTTTATGTTGACAACATGATCATAAATTTTAAGACTCGGTAATGTCATATTCGTCACCCTCCAAAAGTTATTCGAGCGACTGCGACATTACCAGATGCGGTTAAATCCACAAAAGTGCATTTTTGGTGTCATGAAAGGAATACACTTGGGGTTCATGGTTAGTGAGAAAGGAATTAAAGCTGACCCTACCAAGCTAAAATCCATACTTGAGATGCCACCACCCTTAATGGAGAACGAAGTTCGAGGATTCCTAGGAAAATTGCAATACATTAGTCGATTCATTAGCCAACTGACCTCTATCTGCGAACCCATTTTCAAACTTCTCCGACAGGATTCAACTAAATTATGGAATGAGGTTTGCCAAAAAGCCTTTGGTAAAATTAAGAGATACTTCACCCGACCTCCGGTGTTCATGCCTCTGCAGCCACGTCTCCCGCTCCTCTTGTACTTAACAGTCACTGATATTGTAGAAGAAGCTTTGTTGGCCAAATATTTTGAAGAATCCCGTAAAGAAAGAGCATCTACTGTGCTAGTAAAAAACTGGCTGGCTACGAAGTCAGTGACACTACTTTGGATAAAGCATGTATCGCCTTTGTCTGGGATACACAGAAGTTACGGCACTACACGCTTGCCTTTCCCATCAGATTAATATACCGAATGGATACCATCAAATACCTACTAAAGAAACCCGCTCTGTCAAGGCGAATAGCCCGTTGGTTGATGTATCTATCCGAGTTTAATAGTGTATGTTACGCAGAAAGCCATGAATGGGAGGGCCATCTTCGGCTACCTTATGAATTATCCCACAGAATGAACCAATGTTTTGATCTTTGAATTACAAAACGAAGACCTTATCTGCATCTCTCAGGAGGATCTCATATGGAAGATGTTCTTCGGTGGAGCTACCAATAAGAAAGGGTATGACAATGAGATACTCGTGATCTCCCCCGATGACTCCTACACACCCATTGCCATCAAACGATGCTTCCCTTGCACCAATAAAATGATAGAATAATAGGCATGCACCATAGGACTCAAGATGGTCCTCGAGAAAGGTATCAAGCACCTAGATATTTGTGGGGACTCTGCCCTCATTGTCGACTAAATCCTTATAAAATGGAAATTTAAAGACGAGAAGCTCATACCTTTCCATGCCCATCTAAAAGAGCTTGCCTCCCAGTTCAAAGATGTCACTTTTTCACTAACTTCCTCGTGAAAAGAACAACCTAGACGAGGTCTTTGCAGACCTAGCCTCCATAGTCAACATGCCCAGGAATAATAATGGCCCCTTTCCTAGTTCAAAAATAGGTTATGACCACCCATTGCTACCACATTGAGCTCGTTACCGAAAAAGACTCTGATATGGTTGGATTATGGTACTATGATATTTGGCATCTCCTCAAACATGATGAGTATGGATATAGATAAGAAAAATTGTGCGACCCTTTGTAAACTGGCTACCCAGTATATCATCTGTGACGAAGCACTTTTTAAGAGAAACTTCGATGGGACCCATTTTGCATTGCATAACAGGGGATAATATTAAAGGACTAATGAAGAAGATCCACATCGGGAATGCATTACCCATACGAACGGTCAGATACTTGCTAAGAAGATCATCGGTCAAGGTAACTATTGGACTACATGGCTCAGGATTGCTGTTCGAAGATGCCTCGAATGGTAATAGTTTACCAATCTCCAACAGTCCCTCCCCCTCAGTAATTATACATCATGACCTCTCCTCGGAACTTCTCAACTTAGGGCATAAGCATCAAGGGAAAGTCACTACCAAAGATTTAAACATTCATGAGTTCATCCTGGTCTCCATTGATTCCTTCATAAAATGGGTTAAAGTCGAGTCATACACAACCTTGAATGCCAAGAAAGTGGCCAAGTTTATCAAAAAGAACATCTTTTGACGTTACAGGGTTCCCCATGAGTTAGTATCAGATAATGGGATCCACTTCGAAGCCAAGGTCACAATACTGGTCGACGAGTATGGGATTTAGAGACACAAGTCTTCTCCTTATCGACCTTAAACTAACGGTGTTGTCAAAGCCGCCAATAAAAGCCTCAAAATCATCATCATCAAAATGATTGAAAGTTGTCGAGATTGGGCCGATCGGACACCGTACGCCATCTAGGGCTACCATAACTCTATTAGAAAACCTGTAAAGGTTACCCCCTATTCTCTAGTATATGGAATGGAAGCAGTTCTCCCCATTGACGTAGAAGTACCTTCCCAACGTGTCATGCTTGAGAGCAAAATTAGCAAAGAAGATTAGTGTCACAGCTGCTAGGACAAACTTTCACTATTGGATGAAAAGAGACTTAAGGCTTTATACCATATATAGGGGTACCATCACCGGATAACACGACCATTCAACAAGAAATTCAAGGACTGTGGTGTCCAAAAATAAGACCTATCTCTGAAAGAAATCATTGAAATCGTCTAGGACCCCAGAGGGAAGTTCAAACTGAATTGGAACGACCCCTACATCCAGAAGAAAAATTTATGAAGCAGTGTCGTTATGCTCACGGGCCTCGATGCAGAAGAGATGACACGACCAGTCAATGTGTACCATCTCTGAAATTCTACCCTTAATTCGAATTCTTAGCGTGCAAAGATTCTTCTCAATTCCCTTCCCTCTTAAAAAAATAATTCTCTTTATTTCTCCCACCCAGAACTATGTGGGACGTGATCCTTTCAAAACAATCCTTTCAAAATGAATCTCACAAATTTTTAAAACCCACAGAGGTACGTAGGTCACCCATACGACACACATGGGTGCGTACCTTTCTTTTTCACAAAATGATATTCTTTTCTAACCCTCGAGAATGACGGTCCATCTTATCATTTATGTGAAAAAAGGATTATGTATGCCTTAGTGAGTATGAGAGATCAGATAAATACAAAAGAAATTAAAGGCACAATAAGATATGTAAAAATAATTTTTATTTCAAATTAAGGAATACAACTATTTTATGAAGTATCAGTGGAGGGAGTCAAACAGATCATCCCCTTTCATACAACAAAACCAACCTACAAAACAACCTACCCAATCCAAATTACCCGCTTCACATAAAAACACTAAAACATGCCAAATACCAACATAAATTACTCAAAACACATTTTCCCAAACTTCATAGATACTACCCCCAGCTATACCAATGTTTCCCCCAACTTCCAAATGACCCTGCCTTGTCATCATTTCCAGCCCCTGGATGTCCCTAGTCTCTAATTCCTGATTAATGCTTCGTACACGTTCCATGTAGTGATAAGCCTTGATAAGCTTGGCCAAAACCACAACACCCTCCTCCATGGTGTCAAAAGCCACATGCCACCTTTGACTAGTCTCTCCTTACTAGTTCTTCCCAATTACTTACTTTCATAACCACTTCAGATAATCCCCAGACACATGCCAAGCCCCTCTTATAAATTGTGATGGATGGGTCAATGAATGAAGACACTGTCACAAGGGTCCCAGTATTATTTGTAAAGATTCAGTCAGATCCTCCACGGAGAAGAAGTTCGTTATGAGAGGAGGCACTAAATGTTCCCACCCATCTTAGCACAGAAGCTACCAAGGGAAATAAAAGAAAATCTATTGGAGGCCAACCAACGGCAAGTATTAATACTATCCTAACTATAAAACGGGACGTAAGCCTATCGACTAACGAAGACACCGGGCCCCGTGCTCCACAAACCAGTTGACCCAGTTCTCTATTAAAGGGACGAAGCTAAAGAAAGGCTGAAAGAAGAAATTAGTCACACCCGATAAGGGATACTCATGAGGGTCCGTTAGGCAAAACCTCTCTGCAAGCCACATAAATAGAATCATAGGGCTCCCCCTCAGAAAATCAGAACGGCCCTCTTTCCAAGCATCAAGACCATTCAAGGTCTCCGCTAGCGCCACCGCCACAGGACTAAAATGGTAAGACATACACGTCACTATCATCGCCACCTGGGGATCGATCATCAAGTCTCCAATCACCAAAAATATCCTAGCAGTCAGGCCCAAGGCAACTACTCCGACAAAGCCATCATCAGTATAACCTTTCCGACACGACAGATTCAATAAAACAGAAAAAAGACGACATGTTACACTTTACATAAAGATTTCTATCTCCTAATCTATATACCAACCAAGCCTCCAAGGGCTTCTTTTACTCAAATATGCCAAAAATATATTTTCAAAAAATTCCAAAAAACACATATTCCTACTTTTTCTCAAAACAAAACCTCGGCAGAAAATTTAAAGTGCATGCAGAATAAGTCGCTAAATCACGATAATCAAACAAAAAATGCATCATTTTTTTCCTTCTTGAGTCTTCCTTTTCAGGCATAAAACCATTAAATCAAGTATATAATATGGACAACGCCAAGCTCCTCCAGTCACAACAATAGTCTGCAAGAAAATCTCAAAAGGAAAGAACTAGAAATGGATGTCACCTCATCTTTTGCACAACACTATCCCCTAGGTACCAAATGTACCCGAACTCATGCGCCAGTAGCCTCCTTATCTACACTTCCATACCCACAGCCCCTGCATCTCTAAAGGAAGACTCCAAGAATAGAAGCTCACCTACATCCCCAACAAAGAGCCAATAATCCACCCAGAAGCAAAGTTCGAAAGTCGACAGTGACCTTTCCTCAAGAAACCTAAGAGTCCATTCCCTATGCCTATTGGCACCTCCCCAGACATGCCTATCGGCAGTCCCCTCCAAATTTCGTTTCAAAAATGCCAAAAAAATCCTAAAAAATATTTACCTTATCTTCTCTCAAGAAAATTATTTTTGAACACAAAAACCTTTTACAACTCCCAAAATCCTCAGCAGGATTACCTTACACTCTTATTATTAGTATATTCCCCAACAAAAAAATGATGCGCCCGCATCTAAGTCCATTACAAATCCCCAGCAGGAACCACAAACCTACACATTCCATAGCGAAATTCTAAGACAACACATTCCTTAGCGGAACCTAAAGTATGCCTACACCTAAAATCAATTTTGCCTTCCACAACAGAGCTATCCACCTATACCACAATTCAAGGTCGTCAGAATTGACGTCGACTCGCAGAATCGATTATGACAACTCAAAATCTTCAAAATTGACCTCAATCCTCAAAATCGGTCATCCCAACTCAAGGTCTTCATAATTGATCTCGGCTCGCTGAATTGGTTGTCACAACCCAAGGTCCTCAGAATTGACCTTGGTCCTCACAATGATTCATCATAACTCAAGGTCGTCAGAATTGACCTCAACCCTCACAATCGATCATCATAACTCAAAGTCCTCATAATTGACCTCGACCTGCAGAATCGATCGTCATAAATTAAGGTCCTCAAAATTGACCTCGACTTGCCGAATTAGTCATTAGAACTCAAGGTTCTCATAATTAATTTCGACCCACAGAATCAGTCGTTAAAACTCATGGTCCTCAGAATTGACCTCGGCCCACATAATTGGTCATCACGACCTTTGGTCCTCGGAATTGACCTCGACCTGCAGATTTGGTCATCCTAACCTTAGGTCCTCAGAATTGACCTCTACCCGTAGAATTGCTCGTCCTAACCTTAGGTTCTTAGAATTGACCTCGACCCGTAAAATTGGTCGTCATAAGTTTAGGTCCTCAAAATTGACCTCGGCTCATAGAATTGGTCATCCTCACCACAGGTCCTCGGGATTGACCTCGACCTGCATAATTTTCATCATAACCTTAGGTCCTTAAAATTGACCTCAGCTTGCAGAATCGATCGTAATAACTCAAGGTCCTCAAAATTAACCTAGGTCCGCAGAATCGGTCGTCATAACCTTAAGTCCTCAGAATTGACCTCGACTCGTAGAATTGGTCGTCCTGACCTTAGGTCCTCAAAATTGACCTCGTCCTCTAAAAAATTTTGTCCTAACTTTAGGTCCTTAAAATTGACCAATATTTCCTAATTTAGGTCCTCAGAATTAACCTCGACTCGCTGAATCGGTCCTTACACTCCGTAGGTCCTCAAAATTAACCTCGAACCACTGAATCGATCCCTATAATCCATAGGTCCTCAGAATGGACCTCGACCTACTAAATCAATCATCCTCATCCTCTCGATCCATAAAATTGACTTTGACCCTCTGATTCAATCATCCTCATCCTCTAGGTCCTTAGAATTGACCTAAAATCCTCTTCCCCAGTGTCGATATGATGTCTATCGTTCGATGGCCTTAACTTGTTCCAAGTTTCCCATTAAGAGTTTCTCTAAAGACACCCTATCCTAGGACCCCGCCTAGCACCTCCTTAGGTTCCTATATCACTCACTCGTTCATAGTAAACGATAGGTCATACTCCAAGTACTGATCCGAAGGCCACCAGGCACTCTTGGGCCTCGTTTAACTCCGATTAACTATCCCAATTGAGAAAAAGCTTAATGAATCTTATAAGGTATCTATTTCCCCTGTCCAACGGTCCGTCCCATGCATGAACTAGACTTACGATCTGAATTAATGGTTCATTTTACCACAAAAATTAATCTAAAGGCCATCGGATGCTCCCGATCCCCATTTGATTACTATAAACTCCCTATCATAATCTAAGCTTGATGAATCTTCAAAGGTATCTAAAAATTCTTTCTAATGATCCATCCCGTCCATGAATCAGCCTTACGGTTCGGCTGAACGACCCATTTTACTTCGAAGGGTCACCGGGCACTTTCAGTCTCCGTTTTACCTTGGTCAACCCTCCAAACCTAAAGAATCTGAATTAAATCTGAAAGGTCCCTAAATTTCCTTTACAACAATCCTATCCATGCGTGAATCGACCATATAGTTCGGATGAACGATCCGTTTTCCTTCGAAAACCTCCTATCTAGAGACCATCGGGTGCTTTCGAACCCCGTTTGACTTTGGACAACTCCCAGACCCAAGAGTCGCTCAATGGATTCTTAAAGGGATATGAATTCCCTTTACAATGGTCTGCCTCGTGTGATATTCGGACTTACAATTTGTGTTTTATGCTTCTTTTTTCGAAAATCCTTTTTCGGACTGCCTATAGGCACCTCAGGGACCCTGCTTATCGGCAGTGTGCCAGAGGTGCTATGTCGATAGGCAGATCAAGACCCCTGCCAATCGTCACCGCCTTTATCCCTATAAATAGAGGCTATGGTCTCACTTTGACGGAGACCAATTGAACACACATTTTATCAAGTCAAAGAACATTCTCTCGAATTTAGAGCTATTCCCTTTCCTAAAAAAACATTTCCCCAAATTCCCTTACATCACTTTCTTACCTCACATCGTAACTCCCCCCCCCCCCCCCTATCTCCATACCACTTTCATATCACTTAAAGATCAACATATCTAAATCTCAAGGTCAACATCAAACATTCATAAGGAGGTCCAATTCTCCATCCCTTTTTCTAATTCTTCCATTTATCATTAATCGTCTTATTTCTATTTTAGTACTTTTGTCTCATTACATCACATCCATTAATCTCAACTTTTATATTTGCGCATAATCTATTTTCATAAAAAGCCCAAAACGAAGACAAAAAGGTTTTATCAATAAATTCTAAAACAGGGATTTCCATTTCACACTCTGACACTTAAAAGAACATTTTCTCTACACACACACATAAGATAAATCCCCCGTTTGGATTTATGGATTGAACCCCACCCTGTGCTATCTTCAACCTACCTGAACCTTGATTCCCCTCGGGCTATGTAGGCATCTTGGGGCCAATCCTGAGATTCGAGTCCTCCTTTATGAACATTTATATGTTTCTTTCATATGTTATATATATATATATATATATATATATATATATATATATATATATATATATATATATATATATATATTTTAGCAGCCCTTCTCCTTTTGCTCTCTTGTCGCTCACCTAGGGTTTGCATGGATCCCCTACCTTCTCCTCTTCAAGGAGAAGGCATGCAACCCTCACTTACCCATGTTTCATCCCTTTCAATTCCCCACGTTCATCCTGTCCCTAATCCAAAGTCTTTTGCTGATGCGGTTTGTGTCTCTAGATCATCTCCAACATCTTTACTGCCTATAACTCGTTTCAAAGGTGAGCCAGCAATCATGTTTGATGAACCTATCATTCAAGAGATGGCATCCCCCTTTAAGCTCTCCCTAGTTGGTAAATTTTCGCATGGGAGACCACCTGTTGATGAAATCCGTAAATTTTTCTCTTCCCTCAATCTCAAAGCATCCTCTCACATTGGTCTAATTGATCAGAAGCATGTCTTGATTCTCCTTGATCATGTAGAGGACTTTCATCGTTTATGGTTAAAAGACACGTGGTTTATTAAGAACTTCCCTATGCGTAGTTTCAAATGGGATCCAGAATTTCATCCCAATAAAGAATCTTCTGTTGTACCTGTTTGGATCCAATTACCTCTACTGCCTATCCATCTATTCAATAAGAGTTCTCTCTTCTCCATTGGTCAAGTAGTAGGTAATCCTCTCAAGATTGATAGTGCAACTGATTCCATAGCCAGACCTAGTGTTGCGAGAATTTGTGTGGAAGTTGATCTTAAAAAAACCTTGCCTTCTAGAGTATGGATTGGAAATAAGGACAAGGACACAGGTTTTTGGCAATCTATAGTGTATGAAGACTTGCCTCCCTACTGTTTTTATTGTGAAAAAAAAGGTCATGTCCAAGATAATTGCCACGTAAAAAGGGAGACAGAATTTAAGAAGAATACTGGTATTCAAGGTGGAGTTCAGAAGATGAAGCAACAACAGCAAGAATCAACTAAAGAGTGGGTTAGCAAAAACTTTGGGAGAACAGTTGATGTAATAATCCAAGAACCTGATCAAATACAAGAAATAGAAGAGGGGGAAATTCTTGGAAATATACAAAACAGGAAAAAAAGAGACAGTCAACCTCTCATCTCACACTTCTTCAAGAAACAAACTCAGAATAATATAATTGTTCCCCATTCAGTAGGGCTTCCAGTTCAAAAGGAGGGTTCACATAGAGTGCCCATCACAGAAGAGGTAACAACAACAATAGTGCATCAGAGAATTAATTCAGAAGTAGAGCAAGAAGAGTTAGAATCCAACTGTGCACAGCAAACGAATATTGAAGGGAATTTGACTAGAAGCAGGCCACAGTCCATTTCCAATGAATTCCAAGCAGGCTCCCCAGTTCAAAATGAAGGGGATTTCACTCCTCCTTCAACAGTTGATAAGGATGATGGTTTTGTCACAGTCACCAGAAGGAAGAAAACTCCAGTCAAGGGTGCTAAAATACCAGATATTAGCAATAGCTCAAAAAGGTTTCTAAGGTCAAACTCTAATTCTAAATATTCTCAATGTTCTTTATGATTGAGTCACTAATTTGGAATGTTAGGGGGATTTCGAAAAAAGGAGCTATGAGAAGGTTAAAAAGGTTAATTAGGATTCACAAATGTCAGGTTCTGGTAGTACTGGAGCCAAAGCAAGAGAAGGTTAAGATAAGTAGTTTTATGCTAAAATTAGGCTATGCTTCCTGCATATCTAATAGTAATAGTAAAATATGGTGTTTTTTTAAGGAAGGTATAACATGGGAGTTCATTTCAGATATGCCTCAGTGCATTACTTTGAAAGTGAAAATGTATGGCAATCAACAACATCTGCAATGCAGTTTTATTTATGCAAGCTGTATCAGATATGACAGGAGACTTTTATGGGATTATTTAGCTGAAGTGGCCATTGAATCTGCCTGGTTAGTAGGTGGTGATTTCAATATTATTGCTAATCAATCAGAAAAGGCAGGAGGTAATGCTGTTAATAGTGGGGCTATGTATGAATTTTTGGAATGTATAGATTCCAATGGCCTTATTGATATGGGGTTCAAGGGTTCTAAATTCACGTGGCATAATAAGAGAAGTAAGGAGAAAAGTATATGGTGTAGACTGGATAGGATTCTTATGAATCAAGAATGCCTTGATATAGGCATCCACTGGGAAGTCTCTCATCTTAACAGATGCATGTCTGATCACAATCCAATGCTGCTGACAGGTAAGTCCCCTAATCAAATTTCTGCTAAATCCTTTTGCTTTCTTAAGTTTTGGACTGAGAAGGAAGAATGTAAAAAAATTGTTAAAGAAACTTGGAAGGAAGTGGAGTGCCAAAATCCAATAGTAGCTATTTCTTTGAAGCTTAAAGCTATCAGGCATAAACTTTGTACTTGGAGTAAATCATGCTTTGGGGATATATTTCAAGAAGCTAGGGAAGCTGAAGACCAGTTGCTAAAAGCTGAATTAGATTTTGACCAAGATCCAACAGAACTACATAGAGAAATCTTGAATAAAGCTATAGCAGATCATAATTACCATCTCAAATTTGAAGCTGATTACTGGTCTCAAAAGGCCAATGATAAGTGGGCTGCAGAAGGAGATAGAAACACTGCATATTTTCATAAATATGTTAAAATCAAACACAGAAGAATGTCCATTCATAGGATGAAGAAGAAGGATGGCTCTTGGGCAGATAGTATTGAGGAAATAAAGTCTGAAGCTATAGACCATTTTGCAGAAGCTTTTCAATCAGAAGAATTTTGTAACCCAATGGGTGAGAATCAGGTGTTAGACAAGATTCCAAGGTCCATTGATGAAACTCAGAATCAGAAGTTAATTGCTTGGCCAGATATGGAAGAAGTGGAACAAGCAGTTAAGGGTCTAAATGTCTCAAGTGGACCAGGTGTTGATGGATTCAATGGTTTCTTTTATACTTTCTTCTGGGAAGATATTAAGCTTGATGTATTTAAGGCAGTGCTGAGTTTTTTTGCAGGTTCTTTTCTCCCTAAAATCACCACTGCCACAAAAATTGCTTTGATTCCTAAAACTGAAAACCCTCAATCTTTTAATGATTTTAGACCTATAAGTATGCAAAATTTTATCAACAAAATTTTTTCCAGAATTTTGAATGATAGAGTTGCAAAGCTTTTGAATCAAATCATCTCCCCAGTTCAGTCAGGCTTTATCAAAGGAAGGTCCATCACAGAGAATGTTCTTTTGGCTCAAGAATGTATTTCCAGAATCAACCATAAAAATTTTGGAGGGAACATCATTATGAAGTTGGATATGGCTAAAGCTTATGATAGGGTTTCCTGGTTATTTCTTCTAAAAGTCATGAGAAGAATGGGATTTTGTGAACAATGGATTGATTTAATATGGAGGCTCATTTCTAACTGCTGGTTTTCTGTCATGATCAATGGAGAAACAACAGGATTTTTCAAATCTTCAAGAGGTTTGAGACAAGGGGATCCCCTATCCCCTAGTCTTTTCATCATTATGGCTGATGCTCTATCCAAAAATTTAGATAACCTAATGTCTAAATCTAGTTTTGTGGGGTATAAAATGCCTTTGGGCAGCCCCAGATTTAACCATTTATCTTTTGCAGATGATATTATTATTTTCAGTTCTGGAGCAAGGAGGGATGTCAAAAACCTTATGTCTGTCTTAAGCCAATATGAAGAAGTGTCAGGTCAAAGAATCAACAAATCAAAGAGTAACATCATGGCTTCAAAGCTTATAGGCCTAAGATCTCTTAATCACCTGAAGGAGAGTACTGGTATGCAGCTGAAGACAGATTCTATTAAGTACCTCGGCTGTCCTATCTATAGTGGAAGGAAGAGAATCATTTATTTTGAAGAAATGGTGCAGAAAATCAAACAAAGAATCCTAGGTTGGAAGGCAAAATGCTTGAGTACTGGAGGGAAGATTATTCTAATCAATTCAGTTCTGTCATCTATGTCTCTGTATTTATTATCTGCTCTTAGTCCTCCAAAAGAAATTCTCAACAGAATATCTGCTCTTATGTCCAAATTCTTCTGGAGTGCAAGTTTTGGGGCTCCTAGACATCAATGGTGCAGGTGGGATACTATAGCTAAACCTATCAATGAAGGTGGTTTAGGTATAAGGCACATAAATGATATTCATTCCTCTCTCAGTATGAAACTCTGGTGGACTTTTAGATCTCAAAATTCCTTATGGACTCAATATATGAGGGCTGCTTATTGTAGAAATTCCCACCCTATTTCTGCTCCTAGAAGAGGATGTGCTCCAACTTGGAATCGTATGTGTTCAGTGAGAGATATAACAGAAGACCATATGATGTGGATGATTGGAGATGGCTCTATCAATATTGCTAAGGATAATTGGAGTATTTCTGAATGTAAGTTATTTCCAGATTCTGTAGCAGGTCCTATTAAAGAATTTTGGAGTCATAACAAAAAGTGGGATAAAGAAAAGCTTGAAAATCTGTATGATCAAAATGTAGTCCATAAAGTTCTGAAATTTGAAGAGATTATGCCTAATAAACCTGACTTTCTCATCTGGAAGCCAACTAGCACAGGTAATTTTTCCATCACCTCAGCTTGGAACTTAAGCAGAAATCAATCTTCTTCTAGGCTGAGCTCAAAATTTATTTGGCATAAGAATCTTCCGTCCAAAATGTCAGTCTTTATGTGGAAAATGATGAATAATCTTCTCCCAATAGATGAAAAGTTAAAATCCATTGGTTTTAGAGGCCCTTCCAAATGTTGTTGTTGCTCAAAGCCTAAAGAAGAAACTATAGACCACATGTTTGAGGAGGGAGATGTAGCTAGCAGCATATGGGATCAAATGACTAACGAGTTTGGGATTACAAGACACAAAGGAGGAGGTGTTAGAAATCAGCTATTCCAATGGTGGTTATATGGGGTAAAATTAAACAAAAGAATAAGCAGAATTATTCCAGCTATCATTTGTTGGTGCATTTGGTGTTTCAGAAATAAATGCAGATTTGATGATAGTCTTCCTAGTGTAAATGCTGTTATACATCATATCAAGTCTGAACTTATTTCTAACAAAGTCTTTTTTAGTGCTCAAAAGGCTAAAGTGCAGATGATAATCAAGTGGAATCTTCCTAGAACAGGTGCTTTAAAGATTAATGTTGATGGCAGTTCCATTGGTAATCCAGGTAATGGAGGGGGCGGCGGAATTCTTAGGAATCACTCAGGGGACATGCTTTGGGCTTTTCATGCTCATTTTGGAGTAGTGTCTAATATGGAAGCAGAGGCTTTGGCTTTACTTAAAGGTCTGGAATTTTCTATGGACTTCATTGGCTATGATCTAACAATAGAGAGTGACTCTAAAGTTTTAGTGGATTTCATTCAAAATAAAGGTTCTTCCCCTTGGAAAATTCAGTGGCATATGTTCAAAATCAGAAGTTTAATGTCGAGGATAAAGGTCAGACTTGTTCATATTCATAGAGAGGCAAATCAAGTAGCAGATTTCCTTGCAAAGTTAGGCAGCTCTCAACATACAGATTGCTTTTCTCATAGTACAGATGACTTCCCAAAGCAGCTGAAAGGTTTTATCAGAGTAGATAGATGGGGTTTACCTTCATTCCGAAATGTCTAAGGGTCATTGGTGTTTAGTTTATTCCTCTGGTTTCTTAAAGTTGGCTTTAATCAGTTCTTTTCTATTTGATTCTGTAAGGGTTCTTATTTATAAAGATCCTCGTTTATGTTTCTTATTTCCTTCTTTCTTGTCTTTTCTCAATGATGTAAGCTATTTAGAAGAGGCTAGTTCTTCTATCATTTGAGAATAAAAGGATGCTTTCTCCAAAAAAAAAAAAAAAAAAAAAAAAAAAAAATATATATATATATATATATATATATATATATATTCTCTATGAATCTCATATTCTTATATGCTTGTGTTTCGTCCGATAAACACATTCGATCTTCCATAGAGACTTGTGACTTGGCAAACACTCATATTATATTTTGAATTATTATTTTTGGGAACATTCCTAAGGATAAATTCACTTCTTCCTTTTCCATGATGCGAGTTAAATGATTCTATTTTCCACCTATATTACACACATGTGCACACATCATGGAGTCAAAAAGGAAAAGATTAAAATTTTCCCATGAGAGTCCAAATGGGCGGGATGGGAGACAAACACCTTCCTATTCCATAGCTTAGTCCTCGAACCTTCAAACTATTTGGTTTTGCAAGCATCAATATTGTCCTTGATGTTGTTCTCTCTACAGCTGCATGTAAGGGGCTATGAAGCTGAACATCCCATCTCCTATCAATAATTTCAAATTTTCCTTTCTAGCTTTGTTCCCCCAAAATACTTCTCAGTGGCTTATTTTTCCTTATCCATTTCCTCGTAGACATATCCCATTGGAGGCTTGTTTTTTCCATTAACAAATCAAAGAACACGAAAAATAGGACATGGGTCCTTAAGTCCAAACACAATATAATTCCAAAAGGAATCAACCATTATAATTCCCTCCACTCTTTTCGTTTGTGCCCCTTTGCCCATAACAATAATCTGAAACTAGTTCACGTACCGCTTTAATGGGCGAACAACCTAACCATTGGAACATACTACAGCCCCAGGTGATGAAAAGACGACATCGAGGTGCCAAACGTTCCCGACTATATGAGCTTTTGGTTTAGTGTTCTATTCTTCGGAAGTGAACATTTTTCACAAATTATTCCTTTTTTCATGAATTATTGACAATGTGATAAAGACCATCATAAACCTAGTTTTTGCAGTCCTAAGAAACTCCTTATAGTTTGGTGAATTTCCTTTACATGTTCACGACCCCTGGTCAGGTATAAATAAATCTATTTAAGTGAATAGCTTTTGCAAAAGTCCTGTTCATGCTTGTTAACTTTAAATGGCCTCCAACATCAAGTCTAGGCAACGAGACACACAGGGTGTCTAATACAAGTGTGGATACTTTGCCTCCAAATAAGAACCTATTAAGAAAAAATAAATACAATTTTACAATCTAAAATTTAATTATATTTTACATAAATAATTATAGAAGTGTTCTTAAAATGTAAAAATATCTTACAGACTAAGACATTAGCGGAGACACTATCCGTGATAACTTGTACCACATTCGACTCTCCCACCTTTTCAATAAAATTCCCATGTAACTAAAAAAGTTTGTCTAATTTTTTGAAAATGCCAAAGCATCAACAAACTCTATAAACATACGTCCTTTTGGAGAATTGGAGAATTTTTTTATTTAAGTCCTCTATCGTTTGTCTTGCCACTATCCACCATAAAAGAATAACCATTCTTCACACACACCAATTTGTGATCTTCCAGCACATTTTTTATGCTTTCGACCTCATTCTTAAGTAAGGAAACCCTCACCTCATGGTAGGTAGGTTCTTTCATACCAGGGTAGTATTGTCCAAATACTTATACAAATGTGTGAAAGCTTTTATATTTAACGAAATTGAATGAAATCCCCACATCATACATCCATCTAGAAAATTGGGTGCATGACCGATCTCTCAACCACTACACCAAAACTGGGCTAATGGTCACGGACTTTATCCCTGACGAGTAAGTGTGGATTGCGGATTCGGTCCGTGACCAAATCGGGCATGACCAAATTCGGTGGTCACGGCCAAAATCCTTGACCCACAGCCTAGTCATGGATTTCCATAGTCACAGATGTGGTCACGGCCCATAGCCCTCACCCTATTTGTAAGCCTGGTCATGGCCAAAACTCACGACAATCAGGCGATTAAAAAACCATCTGGTCACGGTTCAGAGTCGTGACCATCTTTTTATGCGATCCAACTTTGTCATGGCTTTAGACCGTGACCATTCTTACTATATATCTGATATTGTCATGGCTTTGGGCCATGGCCACGCTTACTATATAGATAATATTGTCACGACGCCGTGACTATACTTACTGTGTGTATAACATTGTCACGGATTTAGGCCGTGATCAATTTTAATAATAATAATAAAAAAATCCTCGAATCGAGAGGCTAATTGGTCATTTGATGCAAGTGCTCCTTGGGTGACCTCGAGGGGGTCCTGTGCTCTCAAATCGGGGGGTCCCGTGACCACTCGATCACGGGACCCGTGTAGGCATTTTAAAATATGGGTTGTGCTATCAAATTGTGGGTCCCGTGACCACGCGGTCGATTTTTACGGGCTATGTTAGTCTTGTGTGAAGCTTTGGTGTCGCTCATGGGGCCGTTTGGGAGGAATTAAGGGGTTTCGTCCCCCAACGACACATTTTCAAGCCTAAGTGTGGATATTCTCTATTTTGGGCCGTGCTCTCAAACTGAGGGTCCTATGACCACGAAGTCTATTTGTATGGGCTACGTTGGTCTCGTGCGAGGTGTTGGCATCGCCCACGGGGTCTTTGGGGGACGTTGTGGCATCCCCCCCCCGATGTCACGTTTTCAAGACTAAGTGTGGATATTCTCTGTTTTGGGCAGTGCTCTCAAACCGAGGGTCCCGTGACCACGCGATTAGTTCGTACGGGCTATGTTAGTCCCGTGTGAGGTGTTGACACTACTCACGGGGCCATTTGGGGGGCGCTAAGGGGTTTTGCCCCCCCACGACACGTTTTTAGGCCTAAGTGTGGATATTATCTGTTTTGGGTCGTGATCTCAAACTGAGGGTCCTGTGACCACGCGATCGGTTCGTGCGGGCTACCTTGGTCCCGTGCGAGGTGTTGGTGTCTCCCACGGGGCTGCTTGGGGGGCGTTGTGGGGTTTTGCCCCCCCCCCCCCCCTCGACGACACGTTTTCAAGCCTAAGTGTGGATATTCTTCGTTTTGGGCAGTGCTCTTAAACCGAGGGTCCCGTGACCATGCGATCGATTCATGTGGGCTACGTTAGTCCCGCGCGAGGTGTTGGCATCGTTCATAGGGCCTTTTGGGGGTACTAAGTGGTTTCGGCCCCCAATGGCACGTTTTCAAGCCTAAGTGTTGATATTCTCTATTTTGGGCCACGATCTCAAATCGGGGGTCCCGTGACCATGCGATCATCTTCTAGTAGCTATGTTGGACCCGTACGCTGTGATCGCTCCCCTAAAAGGTCCGTTTGGGTGGCGTTAAAGGGTTTTCCCTCTAACAGCACGTTTCTAAGACTGTCGGGATTTTCTTAAATTATCATCATATTCTCGAACCGTGGGTCCCGTGACCACGTGATCGGTTCCTGCGAGTTATATTGGTCCCTTGCATGGTGATTGATCCCCTAAAAAGGTCGATTGGGGGGCACTAAGGGGTTTCGCCCTCTAATGGCACATTTTCAATCATAAGTGTACATTTTCTCAAATTATCGTCAATTTTTGGAACCAGGGGTCCCGTGATCATGCGGTCGGTTCCTACGAGTTAAATTGATCCCGTAAGAGGTGTTTGCACTTCTCACGGGGCCATTTGGGAGGTGCTTTTGATTTTCGCCCTCAAAGGCATGTTTGGTAAGAAAATCTTAACAGTCATGGCACGGGAACACTAAAACTGTGCTCTGAACGTTTTTTGGAGTTTTGTCTAGACAATCTTTGGACCAACGAAGCCATGTAGTCTCCCACGAGCGAATTCCTTGATTTTGTAACTTTAACAAGTGTTCCCATTATTGATTTTAGATTGTGGAGTTCGATTTTGTTAAGTAGAGTGAGCGGTAATGTTTGTAAGGAATTAATTTCAAGGTGCAGGGAACTCAACATTACAAGGTGGCCTCGCAGGAAGATTAAGAGCTTAACAACTCACATTGAGCTTACAACCTTGTCAAGCTCAAATGAGGGTTGTCAAGCTCTTAATCTTCCTTTGAGGCCACCTTGTAATGTTGAGTTCCCTGCACCTTGAAATTAATCCCTTACAAACATTACCGCTCACTCTACTCAACAAAATCAAACTCCACCATCTAAAATCAATAATGGGAACACTTGCTATAGTTGTAAAAATCCAAGGATTCACTCGTGGGAGACTACGTGGCTTAGCTGGTTCAAAGACTGACAAGATAAAACTCCAAAGACCGTTCAAAGATACGGTTATAGTGTTCCTATGCCATGGTTGTTCAAATTTTCTTAAAAACATGCCTTTTGAGGGCGAAAACCAAAAGCACCTCACAAACAGCAACGTGAGAGGTGAAAACACCTCTTACGGGATCAATTTAACTCGCAAGAACCAACTACGTGGTCACGGGACCCCTGGTTCTAGAAAATGACAATAATTTGAGAAAATACACACTTATGCTTGAAAACGTGCCATTAGAGGGGAAACCCCTTAACTCCCACCCTACAAGCCCTAAAGAAGTTTCAACACCTCACACAGGACCAACGTAACTCGCAAGAACTGACTGTACTTATTCTAACATACTATCCAACAACAAGCCAACAACCAATAATTATCCAACAGCCAAACCCAAAAAAACTAATAATTATCCCATACTCCTTCTAACATACTATCCAACAACAAGCCAACAACTAATAATTATCCAAAGGCCAAACAAAACAAAACCAATAATTATCCCGTACTCCATCTAACATACTATCCAACAACAAGCCAACAACCAATAATTATCCAACAACCAAACCAAAAGAAACCCAATAATTATCCCATACATCTAAAATATTTGAAATATAATACATATCAATTATATAACTACTTCAGTTAAAGTAAAGAGTACGTGATTCCTGCGATCCAACAAGGCCATTAAATAGAGTCTTCTGAATGTGTGATTGGACCAAATTGATCTTGGAGCCCCCAACATATTCTTTTACATATACATTTGTTGACAAGTTTCTTTAATACAATCTTCATAAAATCAAGCTAATTTAACTTCATTTTATGAACATTGCATCAATGAAACTAATCAACAAATGTATATGTATTGGAACATGTGGAAATTGAGCAGGGTCAATTTGATCCAATCACAAACTTAAATGACTCTATTCTCAAACCGAGTATCTTGTGAAAGTAACTAAATATTCAACTGAGCATAACATATTATCGAAATTTAACTTACATAAATCATATTAAACATTCGTAAAAGTAACTAAACATTCATACATCAAAGTAAAGTGCTAATACAATGTCAATAACAAAATAGGATACAAATAAGATTGACAAGGTTAACATACTATTTTGATAGTCAATTTTCCTTTTAAAACAACTTAAAGATCCTTGATTAAGGGGTGAAAAGTTGCACGTGTCAAACGTCGATCGTTGTTTTCTGTTCACCGCGTTAGTACAAAAACCTAAACTTATGACTAGACTAAAAAGGGAGTATAGCGTCCAAGTCCGGGTATCGAAAATCCACAGAGACAAGTTGTTAGAATTTAATTGGTTTAATACTTCTAAATAAAAGTGTAAAAGGTAATTTGTTAACTAATAAGAAAGAAAAGATAAACTAGGCATGTGTGTATTTAAACTAGATTAACAAAAGAAACACAAACTATAGGATGCGATTAATATCCCTCACCTCTATTTAATGAGTATAAATGGTTACATGGGACTACAAATTTAGTAAGACTGAATCTCATTTCAATAGTTAATTAAATCTAGAGTTGTCACCCCCTAAATTCGCATAAAATCCTAATATGATTTTGGTGTCAACAAATACCCCGAAAATTACACATGCAAGGTCGTAAATACGGAGCATACATGATATACCCCGTTAAATCTCCTAGGTGTAATAACTAGGACAACCCAATCGAATTAAATATATAAACTCCATCACCAAAGCAAAGAAACACATTTAAACTAAGGTGAGTTCCATTAATCACACCCTAATCTATATTAGCTAGAAAGCACATTAAAAAGCATGTATTTAGGTTAAAGCAATAAATAAAGCAAGTAAATTAGCTACAAAGTAAGAAAATAAGGAAATACAACTTAAATTAATTGGAAGGGATAATGAATAGTAACCTTACAACACCAAAATGGGGAACACCCAAAGAGGGGAGAAGATGAGCTCTCAAAATCCAAACCCTAACATAAACTATCTAAAATGAAATATCTATATCAAATAAAAAAAAAACCAACATTTTATTTATACCCCAAAACAAACCCCCAAAAAAACCAAGCCAAAACACCCAAAATAAGTCAATTTTCATTCATATCTGATGGGACCGGTCGAACTCATGTTTGTGACTGGTCGACCGCATACTTGGAATTTGCCTTGGGGTGTTGACATCCCACTTTTCTCTCTGATCCAATTTTGACGCGTCGCACGGAAACAACTATAACTCCCTCATACGGAATCGAAATGATGCGTGGTCGGAATCAACGCGAAGATAATTAAATTATCTACATGATTCGGTTTTGAAACTCTCCAAGTTATTTAGTATGAAATTATCAAAATTCCCTTGAAGTAGAAGAACATATCGAAATCTTTCGAAAACGGCCATAACTTCCACATATGGAGTCAGAATGACGCACGGTCAATGGCCACGAAACGAGAATTTGATGAAATACATGTTGCCAACTTCATTCAATAAAAAATAGTGAGTTTGAAAAGACCAAATTGCCCTTGAAGATTCCTTTTGCGATGAAATAATCCCGAAACGCATCCAACTTCACGCTATGCATCCATAATACCTACAAAAGCTCAAATATACCTCGTAAAACAAAGAAACATATAGAACAAAGGTTATTCAATATATGAACTTAAATATAGGAATTAATGGCCACGAAAATGCCAGAATGTGCAAGAATAAGGGGTATTAAATGCAATATTCACGACTTATCACATCCTCTAACTTACACATTGCTAGTCCCTAGCAATAAAGATGAATGAAAATGAGAAAAAGAGGTAGACCAACCAGAATATATATATATATATATATATATATATATATATATATATATATATATATATATATATATATATAAGAGCCTCTTTCGTAGGGAACACGATTGCATTTAGCATATGCAATAAGCCGTTAAACCCCTAGGTTACCCAGTGGACAAGTGACGTCTTGTGAGGGTTTTTAGGGATGAAACCCACAAACATCAAGTAGTTTCCTCAAAATATGCCCTATCACAACATGCGACAAGCCCAAAAATACGAAAAAGATTTCATACACATTATTAGCAAAGTAAACGAATTCAAATGAAAGTCCATTTCATTATACATTATAGAATGAACCTCATTGAATTGATACCTTAAAAGTGGGGGAGGGGAGCGAGCACATGAAAAGTATGATTTGACAGAACTTAAATAAATCGAAGAATAAATATTAAAGCATGCATATAAGTCAATCCTCACCGGTCATTACACTCATCAAATGAATTCACTCGAAACAGGGAGATAACATACGGAACATGCGGGAATAAAGAGTAAATGTAAATGGAAACTAGGATGCACACATGTCACAAATGAAGAACGCTATATAAAAAAATGAAAAACGATAATCTCAATGAAAGATACCGCTCATTAAAAGACGCGAAAATGCATTTTCACAGATTATCAAAACAATTTTAACTTCTAAATTAAACTCACCCTAAGATCACATATGACTTGATAGGGTTGTAAGGTAGGCTTATCTAGGGTACGAAACGAAGGATATGTATATACGTATTCAAAGTGTTCGGAGATAAAAACTCGGGATAATAGGAAAATGCGAGAAATATCAAAAATTGGAAAATACAATCCATAAAAGGCATTGAATAGAACAATGGGGAGAGTAAAGAAAGATTATTTGAACAAAATACACAACATATACAAATTTCTCTTTCTTTTCTTTTCTTTTTTTTTTTTTTCTTTTCTTTTCACTACTTTCTTTTCTTTACTTTTCACACTCTCACATGCCTAAATTGCAACCACAACACAACATCATTCAATCCTAAGTATCATTCCAAATAAAGGTACGGAAGGTAATATCTATGGCTTATAACTCTAATATGGAGTTGGCTATGGGATTTTAGGTAATGAAAGGAAAGACTAATATTTAGGCTCAAAAGGGGTTAACGAGGGGAAACATATAAGGTGAGGTCAAGGCTAATATGGGTGATATGACAAAGATTGCCAATGATCATTTCATAAATTTTACGCAATTCTCGAGTCAAAACAAGATATGAAAATCATGTTCAAGTAACACATTTCAAGATATAAACTCAATTAATGAATGATCAATGAAAGAATAGAGAGATTACCAACGAATGTAACGTTTTCAAAGAGGAAAGAATAGCGTATAACACTCACAAACAATGAAAGGTACAAATCTTACTCGGTGTAAGTATATACAATGCAACAAAAGATTATCGAGTTATAAAAAATCTTAAACCAAATTAATAAAGCAAGAAAAGTGCATGTGCTCATAGAATTAGAGTTTAATTCATGAAGTTATTCATAATTTCAATAATTAGGACTAAAATCTAATAACTTTTAAAATCGAGAACATGCATCATTGAGTATTAAAATTTATCATTGGAAACAAAGGCCAATGCCCCAAAAAAGGAGAAAAAAGAAAGAAAATATTTTTGATTTTTTTTTATTTTTTACAAGAAAAGCATGCTTGATAATAACATATAATAAAATCAAAGAAACTACCAATGAATGGATAGAATATCCCACACCCCCAACTTAAAACTTGACATTGTCTTCAATGTAAATTAAGAACCAAGTTAAAGAGAGGAAAATAGTGATATTACCCACAATGGAGCGATCTCCGAAAAGTACACGTCCAATGATTTTATAAAACATGTTAGTACCAAAGCATAATAAAAAGAAAGAATAAATTTTTTTAACTAATTACACTAGACTATAAGTAAGAAAAAAGAAAAAATAAGGATAATAAAAGATAACTATTTACAACCTATAATTTTAATTTGTAACTAACTATATACTAGAAGTTGAAATTTTTGAGGGCCCACCCAAAATACGAATTCGCTTTGAAAGATCCACGGGGGAGCCTCCCTCTCATGCATGCCTCTCGAAAAATAATAATTTCGTTTGAACAACGGAAGGCATGTGTAAGGCGTAAGAAATGAACCATCCCCAATTAAATTTTTTGGAGGGAGGATGGGGGATTTGGATAAAATGGGTGACAAATACACAAGGGGGGTCAAAAAAATTTGAATTATCTCCAAAATATTTTGAAATTGGAATGGGAGGGGGAGCGCAAGGAGGCAAAGATGCCTTCATGGAAAGCAGCTCGAGCAAGTACTCCTCGTCGGTGAAAGAGTTGAATGTTTTAAAGTTTGGCACCGATTCATCGGGTACTTGTGACGGTGTGATAATGGAGAATGAAAAGGGGGATGAAAGAAATTCAAACTCAAGAGATGAGTTATCATCACTCAAAGTTGAAATTTCGAAGGAGATAGGATCATTTTCAATGAAACTTTCTTCTTTAGGATCCAAAAATGAAATCATTTCATTGAAAATGGATACTACATCCATTTCATCCTCACTTTCATTCTCTATTAAACCATGGGCAAAGTCAAGAATGGTTTGTTCCAAAGTAGGCAAAAAATCCTCATTTGGTTCAAAAATTCCTCGACTTCAAAAGTTTTGGAAAAAAAATCAACGTCGAATTCAAATAATAAATCCAATTCATGTTCCCATAACTGGTTTTCTTTCCCATAACGGTCTTCATACCTCTCATTCTCAAGCATAAGTAAACCCTCACCGAAAGTCATAGGCCGAGGTGAGGATTATTGGAAACGAGAACTTCAAAAATTAATATCGGAACTATACTCAAACTCATTGAAAGCTCTTGCAATTTGTTTCAAAGTTCCTATTAGAAGGAATCACAGGCCCAAAATCGTTATCATCCTCCTCAAAATATATGCACTCCAAAGCTTAACTTTTGTAATACTCACCCAAACTCATTTTTGAATTTGCAATTTTTTGGGACTCTAAGTATTGACCAAAAGTCATAGGAGTACAAAAATTTAGAGAATTATCATAATGATTACCGAACGGATTGGAATAAGACATGCTTACCCCAAAAGTGGCTCGAAGTGGCGAATTCCACAAAGATATGCGCAACCGAAAATTCAAGTGGTTCTTGGCGCTCAAATGTAGAAGTCCTACAAAAATGTTAGGCAAAAAATACAAATAGAAAAAAAATACTACGAAATACCAAATCAAATAAATTCTAAAACAAACTCATCCCCGACAACGACGCCATTTTGATTAGCGTTAAAAGTCGCGCGTGTCAAAAGTCGATCGTTGTTTTCTCTTCACCGCGTTAATACAGAAACCTAAACTTATGACTATACTAAAAAAAGGGATTATAGCTGCCAAGTCCGGGTATCAAAAATCCACAGAGACAAGTTGTTAGAATTTAATTGGTTTAATACTTCTAAATAAAAGTGTAAAAGGTAATTTGTTAACTAAAAAGAAAGAAAAGAGAAACTAGGCATGTGTGTATTTAAACTAGATTAACAAAAGGAAAAAAAACTACAGGATGCGATTAATATCCCTCACCTCGGTTTAATATGTATAAATGGTTATATGGGACTACTAATTTAGTAAGACTGAATCTCATTTCAACAGTTAATTAAATCTAGAGTAGTCACCCCGTAAATTCGCATAAAAGCCTAATATGATTTTGATGTCAACAAATACCTCAGAAATTACACACGCAAGTTCGTAAATATGGAGCATACATGATATACCCCATTAAATCTCCTAGGCGTAATAACTAGGACAACCCAATCGAATTAAATACATAAACTCCATCACCAAAGCAAAGCAACACATTGAAACTAAGGTGAGTTCCATTAATCACAACCTAACCTAAATTATATAGAAAGCATATTAAAAAGCATGTATTAAGGTGAAAGCAATAAATAAAGCAAGTAAACTAAATTAGAAAGCAAGTAAATTAACTACAAAGCAAGAAAATAAGGAAATACCACTTAAATTAATTGGAAGGGATAATGAATAGTAACCTTACAACACCCAAATGGGTAACACCCAAAGAGAGGAGAAGATGAGCTCTCAAAATACAAACCCTAACCTAAACTATCTAAAATGAAATTTCTATATCAAATAAAAAACCCCAACATTGTATTTATACCCCAAAATAAACCCCGAACAAAATCAAGCCAAGACACCCAAAATAAGTCAATTTTCATCCATATATGATGGGACTGGACGACCTCATATTTATGACAAGTCGACCGCATATTTGAAATTTGCCTTGGGCTATTGACAACCCACTTTTCTCTCCGATCCAATTTTTACGCGTCACACGAAAACGGCTATAACTCCCTCATACGGAATCTAAATGATGTGTGGTCGGAACCAACGCAAAGCTAATTCAATTATCTACATGATGATTTTTTGAAACCCTCCAAATTATGTAATATGAAATTACCAAAATGCCCTTGAAGTAGAAGAAAATATCAAAATCTTCCTAAAATGGTCGTAACTTCAACATACGGAGTCAGAATGACGCACGGTCAATGGCCACAGAAAGATAATTTGATTAAATACGTGTTGGAAACTTCATTACATAAAAAATATTGTGTTTGAAAATAACAAATTTCCCTAGAAGGTTCCTTTTGCGACGAAATAATCCCGAAACGCATCCAACTTCACACTACGCATCCATAATACTTAGAAAAGCTCAAATATACCTCATAAAATAAATAAACACATAGAAAAAGGTTATTAAATATAAATGCTTAAATATAGGAATTAATGGACACGAGAATGCTAGAATGTGCAAGAATAAGGGGTACTAAATGCAATATTCATGACTTATTAATCCTTGAAATTAGGGATGTCATTAAGAGCTGACTGGAACTCTTTTGGAGCCTTCAATGCATCCACTTAAGTAATCATACCATTTGGTGCATGCACAATAATAGATCAATTTCCATCGTTTATGCACTTCGAGTAGAATACCTTCTGAAAGGCACAAATAAAAGGCTCGTCGAATATGCGATCTTTACTCTTCGGCTTTGATAAATCTACCATAATAAGTTTGGAGTCAGGATCAACTTTGTAAGCATTCGTAATATCCTCCACCTTTACCTAATCACTATAGAATACGGTTTCTGTGAAATCTAAGTAAGATAGTTTTAGGATTTGTTGGGCTATCCCATAATAGGTTAGCACCGTATTCTTTGGATTTTTATCGCTTTTGCTAGCGATACAGGTGGTCAAGGCAGAAATTGATATTCCGCTATTTTAGGTCAAAATTTTATCCTCATATGGATATGAAATGAAATCAAAATCGTGGTGTGAAATATCTTAAAGTCTTTCCCACAAAAATTAGGGCCATATGCAAGGTGTGCAAGTGTGGAAGAGACATCACCTCTTTTTAGGATCTGTATTTATTAATGAATTTATATTAAGGCATGTTTTTATCACACACGAATAAATAACAGCACACATAAGATGTGAAGTTTACCTCTTTTGATACCCAATCCCTAAAATCAGTTGTCATGCAATTTCTCCTTTGATTTTAAGCAATTTCATTCTCGTACTTCCTACGGGTAAATTGTAGAGTTTAGATCATAAAATATAAAATACATATAATCAAAGAAGAAGAATTTAATAGATACTCACTCTCTCCATTCTTCGACTTCATCTTGCGGTTCGAAGACATAACGAGCTTCTTGCTCGTATTCTATATTTGTGAGTTTCACCTATTTAGGGTTCCCAAACAATACTTCATCCTCAAACTTTCTAGGTTCCTCGATCACTCTTCCTTTACGAGGATTGAACCTCCTCACATCTTGTTCTGGCATATATTCCCTAGAGTATAACGATGATTCCACAGTTACGTATTCTTCATCAATTGACCATCTAATATACCATGTATTCTTTACATAAGCTTTGAAGATTTTCATCAATCGCTCAAAAGGATACATCCAATGATACCTAACGAGACCACATAATAAAGCTTCATCGCATAAAGGCACAAGCAAGTGGATGTTGATATCAAAGAATGACGCAAGAAAATATTTCTCTAATACACAAACTGCCTCGGCTAAAGTTGATTTTGCAGCTCTAATGTGACTTCTATTTACCACTTTTGCACAAACAATGTAAAACACAAACTGATTTGCATAATTTCTCGATGGAGATCTTTGTGTTCAGAGAAGCAATGCCGAAATAACAGAGGGATTAATTGGATGATTACATGCCGTCCATGAAACTTGTATTATTTTAAATCATTTACTTGGTAGTTAATGACCCTATGGAAATTACTAGAATAACCAGTTAGAGTCTTCAAGTTGAACAACGTGTCTAAGAGGATCTTCCTCTCACTAGTAGTCAAAGTGAAAGCAGTCGGAGGGGTAGAAATTCTTCCTGTTGTAGGATCATTTTTTAACCAGAGTTTCTTCTTTAGCTTCATATCATGTAGATATCAGTGGGCCCGCTCTCCATCTTTGGAATGAGATCCACCCAGACATATTCCTATCAAATGTTCTGCAACACTCTTCTCTGTGTGCATCACATCAATTACATGCCTTACACGATGATCTTTCCAATACGACAAATCAAAAAATATTAATCGCCTGGACCATGGTTTATCTTTAATAGGGTCATTAGGATATCCTCTTGCTTTACGCTTCAGGTTTACAAACTTGGGGTGTTTTACTATGTACCTATTCCCCACAGTCGCAACCGCCGCCTTCTCCTCGATCTGCTGACCAAAAAGCCGAGCAGGCTGCATCCGGCGCTCGTGACCAATATGATAGAAGTTAGACTTGTCATTCCTGAAAGGGTGACTGGTCGGTAAAAATCTACGATGACCCGTGTAACTAATATTTCTACTATGTTATAGCCAAATGTCTTCAGTTTCCACCTCACATATGGGACATGCATAATATCCATGAACATTACAACCGGACAAGGTCCCATAAGCAGGAAGGTCGTGGATCGCCCATATCACCATTGCTTTATGTGTGAACTTTTCACCCTTGTGAGAGTCGAATGCCGTCACGCCTTTATCCCACAACTCTTTAAGTTCTTCAATTAAAGGTGCTAAGAATATATCAATATCATCACCCGGAGCCTTCATCCCGGGTATCAATAAAGATAATAATGTGAACTCCTCTCTCATGCCCAGTATGAGAGGGAGACTTAAAGGCGCCATCAGATCTGGCCAATAACTTTGACTAGTACTTAAATTGCCGAAAGGGTTAAAACCATCAGTTGATATTGCAAGACGAATGTTATGTGGTTCTTTTGCAAATTCATGGTGTCGTGCATTTGAAATTTTCCAGACGAGTGAATCAATCGAGTGACGAATCATATTCCCACCCACCTCGCATCGAGCGTGCCATGTCATGGCCTCTGCTATCCACGGTACACTAAAAATCATTTTAACCGTGACCCAAGTGCAATATACTTCAAAACCTTTTGTGGGACTTGCGAGCTCTTTTGATATTTTATAGTTTTGTCATTTACCTTCTCACAAATGACATATCTAGGCTCACCGCATACTGGACATTCATCCTTCTCTCCGTGTTCGTTGCGATACAATATGCAATCATATTTGCCTGTATGAATATATTTGTATTTCAATCCCAAAACCTTAAAGCTCTTCTTCATGGTAGGATAATTGTCTAGTAACGTGTTCTCTTTTGGGAGAATTTCTTTAACCCACTTAAGAATTACGGTTACGATGTTCCAAGATGAAGCCAAATTGACTCTTCAAGTTATGAAAACCAATCATTGCATATAATACCGAATGATCTTCATCATAACCTTTAAACAATGGTTTAGCCGCATCGACTTTCAACCGTATATATTCTCGGTCTCCTGGTAGTTAAGTATCAAATTGTTCATTGTGTGCATTATCTGTCTCCATAGGTTGGTGGTTTTGGTCGTGGTGGACTCCGTAAGCATCGTCAATAAGGTCGGTCAATGGACGATGTGGTGGCATATCATTTACCACTTCTACTCGTTGGTGTTATGTTACGTGGTTAGTTATCGATAATTATTCGGAAACATAAGGTACATGTTTTTCACCATGGTATGTCCACTTGTTATAATCTTGAAAAATTCCCTACATTATTAAATGTAACTCAACATCTTCTAAAGATTTATATTTTCAGTTTATACAATGGGTGCACGGACACATAATCTTCTCACTTTTGTGGTTCTTAAAAACATATCTAATAAATTCTTGAACGCCTTTAACATAAATATTAGCTATTCGGTCAGTCCCCCCCTCCATCAACTCTTTGTATTGTGGAAAATCCATTTAATAATATTTAAATTGAAGTACTATGTTAACATGATAAAATAAATATCATGTTGCATAAATATCATATTTCACACTAAAGCACTAATATAGTATCAAAGCAAAGCACTAATATTGTCAAGAACGCACCCATCAATCAAACTATGCAATAACTTAAATACAAGAACAGGCTAATCAACGATACTACAAAACCACCTAAACTCAAATTAAATAAATTTGTCCATTGATATTATTACAACATAAGAAAAATATTACTACATCTTCGTTAAGGGATAAACTAGCCAAGTGGTAACAGAGTCAACATAATTTTTCAAAAAATTCCCTTCTCCACTGTTGATGTGCGCTAGAACAGTTTCACAACCCTCATATACTGTATTAACCATGATCTGACACTCAACCTCCTGCAAAGGTCGATTATGTACTAAAGTTCCTACGACGGTGGACATGAGCGTGAAGATCCCAACGACAAATTTATCGCTCAGGTTCTATATATAGTATTTCTCACCATAGTCATCGTGGGTTGTTGAAGATGATCCAAGACCTGTGCCATGATGAGGTGCTGAGAAAGGTAATAATAAAGGAGGAACCATAATGTTGGGGGGAGGGGGGGAGGAATAAAGAACGAGGAAAATTTTGAGAATCCCTGGCATGTGTGGAGGGAAACTGGGATGCATTAGGGGCTGAAGGGGCATACGACCAGTTAAAAGGGAAATAATCTGTGCAAGTTTATCATTCACACCTCCCAATTCATTTTGAAGCCCCATTATATCCCCTTCAGTCCTAGATTGACGTTCATCGTTGGACACAAAATGCTTATTAATAGAAGAAAGATCATCCACGAGAGGTGCAGTGTGTTTTAATCTTATGTTTGACATATGCGACCCCAAAGCTCCCGTCCTCCCCATGTGGTCATTCCTAAAGGTTTGTGCGATGGAATCATTGTCAATATCGTTGATTGAGCTTGAATATGACTGACTACTAATAGACTCTATTGATTCTAGAGTCATGTCCAAGTGAGGAGGGAATTTATTATCTTTGTCTCGTCTAGCATGCACGTACAAGTTGACCCCATCCAGTATCTTTCTTTCATTTGGGCTGCCTTTTATAACGGTCGTCCACTCATTCTCCAAATCTTCATAAGATTTCGAGCCAAGCCGATGGACATTAGTTTTCTTTCCCTATTCTGCTTGTTTTTTTCCCTTTGCAGCATTTTGGAGTCCTTCGCCTCATTCTCTAGAAAATCATTCCATTGAGAGACTGGCATCTCAACGTTCAAAGGGACTTTGTCTTTGAGAGCCAAAATATCGAAGCTTGATACTCCCTTAGGGAAATTCTTTCGCCTAAGGTTTCCCTGATATGTTCATAGTTTTTCAGCATCCCGAGAAAGCACCTTATTTTCTGAGTTGGGGGAAAATGAAAACCATTTGTTGAGTTGCTCTTAGATGTCATCTTTGATAACTTTATCTATGAGGTTCCAATTATTATCTACTCCCACTCCCACATTCATTTTTGCCAAGGACAAACACTGGGCTTTAAACTGTTGAACGTGATTTTTATCCCCCGTGGGGTTATTTCCAAAAAGGGAGAACCCAATGGGCTTATTCTCAACTGACCCATCAGTTTTAGGAGCATTGGGAATATCTGTTGGATTAGTGGGAGTACCTTGCCTATAGTAACTCGGAGTAGGGGAGTGAACAGTTTGTGGAGTAGAGGAGTGAACTGTTGGAGGGGTTAAGTATTTCTCACCAATTGGTGACGAGAATTTTCCTTGTGGTTGTTAGTTGTTATTGGTTGGAGCGTTGCTTCCATTACCGCCAGACATTATCTACAAAAATAATAAAAGTTAAATGTGTATCTATAATAATAAGTGCATAATTTCAAAGTTCAATATGAAAATATAAATAACAAAACATTTTGACCATATATTATAATCTACCTGTTCATGGTAAGTCTTTAACAAAAGTTCAATGTGTCTGATCTCGATCCATTCTGGATTTGTTTTTAAAAACCTATGAATTTTTGCACGTGGCCAATTAGGAGGAAGCGTATCTATAATGGATTAATATATGTCGGCGACATGAACTCGAAATCCCATCCTCTTCAGCCTATTGGAAAGATCGAGTTTGACGTGCATATATCGTGAGACATAACAGTCTTCGTCAATGCTCTTTGCACGTAATTCTATCCATAATCGGTGAATTTTTTTTCGGCCTTCTCTAACAGCGTAAGCAAGTTCAGTGCTCTATCGGGATTATGTATATATATATATATATATATATATATATATATATATATATATTGTACGGCTTCATCCCAACATTGTGGCAGGGAAAACAGAATACGATCGAACAAGAACTCTTGCTGAAAATGAACTCCACGGTTTACAAGGTAGTTAAATTGTTCGATCTTCCTATTCCCATACCAATAAACCAGAGTGCGGACCAATTGCCACCTTTCATACTCTTGTTGCCATCTATTATCACCGTAACTCATTTTTCCTAAGAATAATGAATGAGGGCGTGAATATGATTCCTATAAATAATGGCTCTAATGAATCATTAACTAGTTATTATGTATGAGGGCGTGGATATGATTCCTATAAACAATGGCTCTAATGAATCATCAACCGTTAATTTATTATGTTTTGAATACCTACTTTTGTCAATTAAGCCAACAATCCCTAAAAGTAACCCTTATGTTTGGTATTTTTTTAATAGAGAGGTATTTTTTATATTTAAGCCCCAAACTTAAACTAACGATATTTATTTAATTAAAATTTGCCCTAGATTGAAAATTAAACCAGTAATATCCATTAAATTAAAATTTATACTAGTTTGAAACTTAAACCAACATTAGTCATATATATGTATTTTTTTCTAGAAAACATGCACAATACACACAATGATAATCTATACACACCTACGTACACAATACACACACATAAACACACACACAAAAATACACATAAGTATACACAAACACACACACACACACACACACACACACACAGAAATACATACACACAATGAAATAAATAACAAGGGTTTTGAAATATACACAGACACAGAGAAAAATACACACATGTATACACATATACACACACACATATATACACACACATAACGAAATAAATAACAAGGGTTTGGAAATACACACACACAATGAAATAAATAACAAGGGTTTGAGATTACCTTTGAGATTGAGAGAATGAGAGCCGAAATCGCCGGAGAGAGGGAGGGAAAAAGGTTTTGGAAATTTTCGAGGGAAATGAAAATCTGTTATGCAATTTTTAAGTATAAAGACACTGGTCACGACCCTAAGCCATAACCAAATGGCGCGACCCCTTTATTTTTAACACCTCGGCATGGAAACAAGACCATGGTCACGGTCGAAAGTCATGACTCACTCCAAAAAATGGTCACGGTCCTAAGATGTGACTATATTGGTGTGTAGTTATGTTTCTGGTCACGACCCATAGCCGTGACCCCATCCATGACCACAATTAGAGGCAAACTTAGCACCATAATGGTCACGGCTGAGTCACGGTTATGAGATGTGACCCATGCGAGTCAGGGTCAAAGGATCCATGACCACACTGAGTATTGGAATTGGTCACACTCATTTTGGATATAGTCACGGGTTTGGGCTGTGACACCTTTTCCGTGACCATTTTCGGTATTTGGTGTAGTGAACTCTTTTTTCATTGGATTATTCTCGTCCAACTTCATTTGTTTCACCTTTCAATATTACACCACAACCTCAGGATCGGGAGTGTAATTTAAATCAATTGTACCTTTTTATTTTTAGGGCTTTTTACCAACGACTTTTTGTGGGTTATTACTTGCCCGATGAATCCAACCTTGATTTTAGTCTGATAATTTATCCCAACCATTTCAGTCATATCACAAGCTTAGAAGCTCTAAGCTAGTCATGTAACTTGACAAAAAAATACTTGATCGAGAACATTAATATTTAATAATGATTAAATTGTAAAAAATACTTATCATTAATTGAGGAATTATGATAAGTTTTTACTTATCAAAAACAACATTCTGGATATGTGAGGTGCTAGAATATAAACAAATGTGGCTTACAAAACAAAATTTGGATGTACTTGATCTAAGAATGTAGGGATAACATTTTAGGTTATCGATAATCAACCTGCGTGATAGATAGTCAGGTTAATGAAGTTCAACCCAAGCATAGGTTGGATCTATTCAAGGCCACAACACATCCGATATAATCCTAAATAATAACGAGCCCTAATTAAACATGGTCCAAATTTAATATTAAATTCATATCGTCTACTTTTCCAATTGATTAATAGCCCCGACATAACCCAACTCTTAAGAAGGCGAGTCAAAGTTATACATGTTTTTCATGTTAAGCTCAGGATGATCTACGATTTCCCTGCTCAAGCTACAACTGTAAATGGGTATGCGTCATTTTTCTCAAATTCCCACTCTACTTTCAAAATTAGATTAAGCTTTACATAATTTCAATCTGTAGTTAAAATTGTGTCCTAAAGAACATGAAAAGAAATAATAACTCGCAATGTTCCCCAATGTAAGAAAAGGGGGAACAAGGCCAACGATTTTCCAGTTCTGTTACACCTCATAAGCGATATCTATGATTGCGAAATTCATTTTACAATTTATCATTAAAACTACTCCATATTATATGTGAATATTTAATCACAAACTCAAAGGGTGTGTTTGGTAACCCCTAAAATATTCAGTTCAAAACTTTCAAAATTTAAAGTGAAAATTTCCCAATTTCAGTTCAAAGGCATGAAAATAGGGTTTCTAAACATACCCTAAGGTCATATTCGGTCTTTAATTCAAAGCTTCAGAATTTTCTATTATTTCAAATCTTGGTATATAACTAAAGTTGTAGTTCTAACCTCGAATTTAAACATGGCATCTTATAAATGAATTTTGTAATGCTAACTTACTTTGTTTCAAACCCTTTCAAATCAATACAAAATTGGGGTATCATAATATGGGATTGAGAAGTGGAACTCCATTTAATAACTCATTCCCAAAATTAAAGTAACTAAGATGAATCACAATCGTTTCAACTTTCCCTTTATTCATACTGGTACTTTGTATCTCTCACGTTCGCAACCCCCAAAAATGTTTCACCCGAAGCCCCTCCATATCCAAGCCAAATGCTTTTGTCTATTAGACTTCTTAGCCTTTATAAAACCCAACTCTTTTCTTTAATCTTTGTATCTTCTTCCAAATGAAAAATAAATCGAGAGAGAGAGAGAGAATCCATATAGAGAAATAATTGTGGCCGATAATGTCAACGTGACCACCGATGAAGAGGAACCAAACAGAGATAAACGATGTTGTATGGATCGAGGGTGTGATGTGGTAGTGTGTGTAGGTGGCGGTTGAGGTGGAATTTTCATAATATGATGTTCTTATATTTATTTCAATGGGAATGGGCTTTGTTTTATTTCTTCTCTTGGTTACAATTTTATCTAAATGGTTTTATGGTTTCGTTCACTTCGTTGGTAATAAATGAGTTTTTTGTTATCTACATGAGAAGGAAATTGGGGTTTGGCTCTCCCGTCTAAAATTTATCTTGAAAGTGAATATCATGGTATTTTGGCTATAGATCTGAAGTATGAAAGGTGATACTGAGGGCATGTTGATTAAACATGGTCTTTAATTTGAATTGATTAAGAATACACTATGGCATCTAAAAAATTAGAGTCCATCAAGAAGTAGTGAATATAATAAAGCAACGGTTAAAATGTAGGTCTATTCAGAGCACTTGTTTAAGAACAGCAGTTGTAGGAGGTGGGAAAGAAACGTATCCCAACTTCTTAGGGTCATAATTAGAATCCTCATCAGAGTCAGTGAAGTCGAAGTGGTTGGCAAAAAAAAAAAGAGCAAACAAGGTATATGGTAGCAGTAGTGAGAACACTGTAGCCAAGGACAAAGAAGAGATCCCCAACCGTACTCATGGAGATAAAAGGGTTGTGATGATTTGGGTTGAGTTCTTGGATGTCGGTGAAGAAGAAGGTGAGTATACCGTATTCGTCGAATAGGTTTTAGAGGTATGAGAAGATAAGGAGTATGGTTTTGTAGCGATGGAAGTGACGGCCTGGTCTTGCATTGGCGGAGATTGCGAGGAGGCCTAATTGAGAGAGGGAGGAAGAGATTGAGTAGAGGATGCCATTAACACACACACACACACACACACACACACACACACAGACATATATATATATATATATATATATATATATATATATATATATATATATATAATATGAGAGAAGTGTGTTATGAATAGTGTTATCTTATCTCATCTTATCTAAATAATCAAAGGGTCTACATTTTGCCACCAAATCTAAAAATAAAGGGTGGAGATTAAAAAGAACTCTCTTTTCCTCTTTTATCCCTCAATTATTTCATTTCCCCCCTCTTTTTTTTCACTTGGACTTCATTTTCTCCTCTTCACCCAAAATTCAAAACTGAGGATAAAATAGTAAAATACACGAATCAATACAGCGTAACACTCCAACCCCAAAGACAAACCCTAATCTTCTTTACTCATTTTCTCTCTCTGTCGTTTCTACCTTTCCCCTAACACAAACCCTCCTCCCTCCTCCCGCCTCCTGCCTCCCCCCGCCCCCTCCCGCCTATAGGTAAAATCCCTCCCCCCTCCCCCCTTCCTCACTCACACACACGCACACACACGCACAAATGCCTCCCTCATCCTTCAACTTCTCCCCCTCTGCCGCCCACTCCCGCCTATAGGTAAAATCCCTCCCCCCACACACGCACACACGCCCACACACACGCATCTCACATGCACACACTGATCACACACACACTGATCTCCCCACACACTGTACTTTTTTTTAAACGAATAACTGTACTTTTTTTTATTTCGTTTCTTGGCTCAATTTTTGGTGGGTTTTGAAATTTTGGGGGTTCGTGGGTTTTGAAATTTTGGGGGTTCATGGGTTTGTAATTTTTAAGGTTTTATTTATGCTTCTTTCTCTAATATATTATATTTATTGATCTTGATGCTCTTACTATGTTCCAGGAGTAGTTGTTCTTGAAAATGTCTTAATAGGGGCATTTATCAATTCCTGTTTTGATTTTTTCCTCCAATTTTGGTCTATCGTATCCATTTGAAATTGGATAACAATGATAACCGAACCATTTCTTTCCTCATTTGTTCAAATTCATATAGCTCCTATTTAGTTCATTAATGTTTGTTTAATACATTGATGTTTGGTATGCATTAATAAATGTATAGGACTTTATCTATTATTCATTGTTCATAGTTGGGATTTGAGTTTTTAAATTTAAATTAGGGGTTTGAAAAGTGGAAATGTCATCCGCTTACTTTATGCCCACTTTAGAATTTACAAGAAGCTTAAGGTATTATAGGAGTTTTTAGTTTGAGCACTTTTGAACATTTATGCACTAATCCTTTCATTATTTGTTTATGTACACACTAATCCTTCTATTGTTTAATAACAGGTGTTGTATTTGTTAAAATTATCACGCGAGTGTTCCTGATTATTTACAGACTGATATGGTGATTGATAGATCGATTCGAAATAAGAGAAATATATCATGGGTAAGTAATTGGAGAACATAAATTTAAGAACATTTTTTGAAGTTTGAGTTAGTGAAAGAAGAGCAATATTGCTAATTTTGATACTTACATCTTTAAAGTTTTTGTGCAGGGCTACCCCAATTTAGCATCATGGAATCACCCAACTCTCATATTTTATGGTATACCTTTTATTCATATCTCAAATTTTAATTTTAATTTTAATTCTATTTATATCTCTTTGTGTTTCTTTTATTATATCATCTGCTGAGATCTCTAAGAATTTGATGGGCCTTATAGCCTTACATAATAAACGACACATCAAGTTCATGTATATAATCATTTCATATAAACTATAAATTTAGATCCCCGACTTAAGTGTTTCCTTGATCTAAGCATTTGATAATACACCTCAAATATATGTTGTTTAACCATTTGATAATCTATACATACATGCATTCACCACCACGAACTGCATTTGAACTCATTGTAGATTTGGAACTCACTGCCTCCATCCCTCCGTCCTCAGCCACTGCCTCCATCCCTAAATCTGCCTGAAGTTACGGAACTGAAACAGGTCCGTAAATAAATGTGTATTGTTGTGTATTGTTATTAAGAGACCTGCTTCAACTTTCAAGTAGGCTTTTTTAGTGTTAATTCTTAATTCTTTATTAATTAGTAACATACCTGAAGCTGCGGGAGCTCCACCTCCTGAACGTGAAAACAGTTGATGCTGAAGCTGTGGGTGTTTTATGTGTTCACCACTCCCTTGGTAATAGCATGTCAGTAATGTCTCTATTACTCGCTTGCACTAGGAAAGTATCTGACCTTGAGGCTGTACCAACTGTTCAGGCGATGAAGGAATCAAATTCTTTAAAGTTTTATGGGTTTTGGTATGTTTTGAGGTTGTTTTGGAACACTTTGGTTGCAGTTGTAATGTTTCTGCTAACTGCAATGTTTTTTAAAGACACCCAAACCCCCATAAAAGGTTTGCAAGGGGTTGAGCATAAACATCGACGTTTTGTTCACCGGACCATGAGTGGCGGTGAAGAATGCCATGAACATTGTAAGTGCATCAATTATTATTATTATTATTATTATTATTATTATTATTATTATTATTATTATTATTATTATTATTATTATTATTATTATTATTATTATTATATAGATGGCCAGTTATTAATTTTCCATTGAGGATGAGTCTTTTGTCTTTACTTTAAAGTCTAAAGTTGGAAACTCTACATGTTTTCTTTAATTTCTCTGTGTATTTTCACTTGGCAGTATTTAAACCAACATGAAGTTTCCTTTATTGCAAAAATAACCACAGGTTAAAATGCCACAACTAATGCTGTGGACATATACCATAATTCCAGGTAAGAGTTTATATCTTAACTTCATGCATTTTATACCTGCTCTTCATGAAGCAATAAAACATTTTTGATATATTTGGAACTACAGTGCACTTTTTGGTAAATACTTAGAGGACTTTTTCCAAACAAAATATGGGTGGGATCTACTTGCTGCTCGGTCTATTTGGGCATTTGGGCCTGATAAGTAGGGACATAACATTATATTAGACGACACACTCTCAAGTGAAGTTGACAAAAGCTTATTGAACGTTGTTACAGATTCCATTGTTCGAGGATTCCAGTGGGGTGCTCAAGGACCCATGTGTGACGAACCCATCAGAAATGTCAATTTCAAAATAGTTTATGCAAAGATTTCACCTGAGCCGTTGAATCGTGTAACTGGCCAGATTATTCCTACAGCTCGACTGTGTTTTTGTATGTATAAGTATCATATATGCCGAAAAGTTGGTCATCTAAGTCCAATAATTTTCTATTCATACTTATCACTGCTTTGCATATATCCTCGAAGGTTCACTGCTTTGACTACCTACTTGAAATTTTGGTCAGGCATGGACAATGATTGACTGCATTTGATTAAGTAACATAATACGCCAAATAGCCCATTTTAATTTATGATTTATGATTTTTTTTCTTCCATATATAACTTCCTATATTCTCAATGAATTGATTTATGTATGTGTTCGAGTATGATATTTTGTGACTTAATTAGCACACTGATTCCTGAGGTATTTGCAGAACAACTTCGTGCGTCATTTGACCTGAAGTTAGTTTCCATGGCATTCGAACTTGGGCAGGAAGGTTAAGTATGTACCATGCCAATTTGTATACTTGATCGGCTACAACTTAATTTATTCTTGATTTATAGTGGATATATCCAAGTCATGTAAGTGTAAAGTTACAAATGTACAAACATACATGTACAAACATACATGCCTACATAAGTATGCATTTGGAATCCCTTTTGATGACATTCTGAAATCTAGCTATACAACATACATACATACATGTACAAACCTACATGCCTACATACGTACATATTAAATGAACCAAATATAGTTCTAAGTTGTGGTTCTAACTTGCGGTTCATTTAAATGAACCAAATGACACATGTATAACAGGTACCTGTTAACCCATTTCTTTCCTCTTTCCTCGATCGGCGGAGTCAGGCTACCAACACATACATAACCCCCCCACACTCAGCAGCTCCTATTACGAACATTGCCATAAGCTTCTTTACCGCAGATTCAACAACATACCTGAAGATCGGAATGTTGCTGTCCATTGCCATCTCATATGGAAGATCAAATCAATATCATCTTTGTGCATCTTAACCTGAAGTTGAACAAGGAACCTGCCAACTCTAGAATGATCCCAAAACCAAGTTCAAATATTCCATGAATTATACTGTATATCAAAGGACAAAATGAATAAAATCAGATAGTGAAGATCTTAAAGAGAATGAAGCAGAGAAAATCAAAGAATATGAAGAGGAAAAGGTAATCTATGAAAACAAAAAATTCACGTGCACTACAGTTGGACATTTTCTTACTTGGTTATATCATGAGGTAAGCCTGAAGTTTTAATTATGCTTTGCATTTTCTTTTCTTTTGGGGGAGAGGTATTAGTACTACTCTGTTTTGAATGGGTATTAATATGTATACGAATAAATGTTTATATCCTTTGTGTGCTTAAAATTTACGTTTGCCATTTGGTGGGTTAAGAAGAGAGGTGTGCTGAGTCATTTACAACCTATATTAGTCGATGCTGCGAATATCATCCTTGAAGAATGATTTTTTTTAGCTGTAATCATGTTGAAGATCGGAATTCGAAATTACGTTCGTGTTTTACCAATGAAAATTTATATTGTAAATTCATTATGTTCAGGTACCAAAGTGGTATGGCTATGTCTTGGAATTATTCCTGCTATTTTGTTTCATGTTTCTTCTTACTGACTTATTGAAAATTTATATTGCAAATTCATTTTGTTCAGGTCCCTTAAAAATATTTATCAACTCAGTTTTTTTTCACTCAAACTAAAAAGTGAATCAAATCCAAAACAACCATGATTCTAATCACATATCTTGCATTCATAGATACCAAATCTATTAGTTAAGGACCGAATTGTTACATCTCTTTGTAAAAGAGAGTTACTAAATTTTTGGGGGAATGCTATTAGACATTTTTTTTTATAGAAAGCTATTTATTTTCAAATTAAAGCATGCTTATTATATGTCATACTGTTACACTTATTTGGCTGCCTATTCTGTTTGAATAAATGTTTCTTTTGAAGCATTTATGTCCTGAGATGCTAAATTTGATTATTTTTTAAGGACAATATTTTGGATGATGAGATTTGAATTTGAGTATGCTAAAATGATTTTATGATCTCACCAGTTCAATAAAGATGTGGGAGAAGATGACTTGGGTAGTGCTTCCAGAGGAAATTGGTGGCGAGGTATGATAATGGTCTAATCGGTGAAATGTAGACAAATTAATGGTAATAATGTTTTGGACTGCATTGAATTCAATTGTGACTCTAAATGGAGTGGTATGTTAAGCATGGTAAATTGATAGTATACTTCTTGCCTTTTTAACTTCACATTTCACCTAGAATACAAACATTAATACATTCCAACTTTTATTTTGATCTAATTTTTTATTTTATTTTCAGGACTCGGAGCATCCCTTTTACAGTGGTGTTAGTGTCCCGTTCACCTCCCTTCGCGTGTGGTAGAAGCTCGCAGTCTCAACGTCCATGAACTGGGGCTGCAAATCAAAGCCGAGAGATGTTAACAGAGCATCCCTTTGTGATGATTGGAGAAGCTGAAAGTGCAAAGGGGAATATGGATTTTTAATTTCTGCAGTAATCTTCTGGTGTCAAAGAGAGAATATATGCCTTTGTGGTAATGAGTTTGAAGTAGAGAAATTTAATATTTTCGTATAGAAATTTTATTTTTGTATTATATCTTCATTATGTTCAAGTTGACCTTGCCAATAGTGGCATGTTTTGCATAAATGTCTATTCTATTTTTGTATAATGGCAAATTGACGCGTTTGGTTATAAGATGTCCGAGATGGACTATTAGCATTATTGTTGGAGTATAATTTGTTTCATAAATAGGTGGATATTCATATAAATAATGGAGTTATTGCCTAATTTTTTAAAATTGTCTACACTGCGTTTTGTTTGGAGATGGATATTTCTAAATTATTCAGCCAATAAGGGTTCGTGGTGATTTTATTTATACTAGGTACTGGCCAAATTATTTTTTCTTATATTTTTACCTTTATCTATCTGTATTGAAAATAACTTTTTGGGCATAAAATTATATAGATTAAATAATTTTTCTTAAATTTTGAAGTTTTTTATATGTTTATATAGGGTGGTTTTTTTTTTTTTTGAAATCGCCTACTTAGGATATTTTCGACGTTTTGCGAGTACGTATTGTGGAAATTTTCGCTGTGCCTTCAGGCACGGGCATACACTAGTATATATATATATATATATATATATATATATATATATATATATATATATATATACATAGAGAGAGAGAGAGAGGAAGAGAGTACTTTTGGGAAAAAGGGCAAAACCTTAATTGAGATTTCACATAAAATGGACATGAATATAAGACTACATATAGGCTTTACATATGTATCCTGTATCTCGTGAATAATTTGTTTGTTTTGGTTCTGATAATAGAAATATGAAGAGAGAGAGTGAAAAAGACAAGTTTAAGAGTGAAATATTTTTTATTAGTTATTTTTTCTCTTTATAATGTAGAAAAGAGTTTATATAATTTGAGGATCTTCTTCACATTGTGAATATTAAATAGTGTCATAATTCCCCACCTTCCATACACAAAATCTCCATCAGCAAGTGGCCTAACACCGGCCACTTAAAACCAACATATCCAACCATAGATTCCATTTCAACCTAACTCTGATCAAATTGGTTCCTCAAAACTCGGAGCTAATACCCGACTCTAACCCCTGCTCTGAACCTTCCAACTTCACCCAAACCTCTTATCGTAGCTAAACCCCAAATCAAACCATAATCTCCGACCACTTCCACATTAAGCTGACGGCCATGGAAACCTCCAAACTCCGGCTAAGCTTCACTCCCAACCATAACCCATTAGCCCAAAACTAGCAAATCTAACCATAAATAATCCTAACCCGACTAATTATCTCTACTTTCTACAATTATTTCTATGGTTATCGTCCCCATGTAGTTACTATGCATTTAAATTATCTCTACTATTATAATTTTTAGACACCATTAAATATAAAGGAAAATATATATTATCCATATATAAAATAGATCTAGTTCATACATTGATCAGTTACTCTCTAACTTCCACGAACATCTGGAACAACATCCATAAAGAGTTCTCGCTTAGCTACAGTTTCTTGAACAACTTATGAAATGCTAATACCAAATGCTCCATTTACAAAAAATCATCTTTCATTTCTTTTTTATGCGTTCTTGTGTTGTCTAAGAGGGTTCTCAAATGGTGATCCTACTATAGGGGCACTTGTCTCTCCTATTACCTATCACAAAGCAATAGATAAAACTAAGTCATGCCTTTCCCCGAAAAATTGGGTCCCCGCGGATACTAAAAAAAAAATTACCCAAAAATTTAGGTATCGGAGCGAGTTTGGGGAGTTAAAAAATCCCCAAAAAATTTCGGATCGGTTTCGGGTATAGCCTCGGGCCTCCACGGGGATACCTAGATTATTAATATATAATAAAATATGTATGTATAAATAATAAATGTAATATATAATAAATGATAAAGGACATAACATAACTCTCTTTCCCTCCCTCGCTCCCTCCCTCATCTCCCATGACCTGCTTTGCCAGCGACTACCTCATCTCCCGCAACCTGCACCGATGACTGCTCCCCCTGCCTCTTTGAACCTACGATGAGGATGACCTGCGACGCCACCCCTCTGTAAATCTCTCTCTCCACTGCTTTGTGATTTGTTTGGTTTATGTTTAAGATTTTTTTAAGTTTTCTTTGGGTTTATGTTTTAGCTGTGTAAATCTCTCTCTCCACCCCTCTCTGAGATTCGTTTAAGCTTTATTTAAGTTTTACATACAACAAAATCTTAAATAGATAATGTAGGTTTGTGCGATAAGTCTAATAGATATGTAGATGTTTAACAAAATTTTTAACATATAATCTTCTCTATGATCTGTAGGTTTGTGCATTTGGGTTTATGTGAAGGATTTACCATTTTTTTATTTTTTATTTTTAAGATTTAGCAGATAAAATTACAGTTTACAAATAAAATTACATAAAGATAAAATGATTTTTTTTATATTTAAAAAAAAGGGGTTCGCCGCGGGGAACTTGATACTCGTTTTAAACGGGGACGGGGGTCACTGAACCTATTATAATGTGGAACGGGGAGGGGATAGGGAACGATATTTATATAGGGGATGGGGATTCTTTTTACGACCCCAAACCGACCCGTTGCCATCCCTAGTCATGCTACAGAGAGATGACTGTGTATCCACATGAATTATCATCATCAACACAATATTGCTAATATTTTTAGTTGTTGAGATATAATTCATCTCTAGCTTCAAGAATTGATGTGTTGTCAATTCCACCTTTAGTGAATATTATTCGATCCAAGCCATTTGTTTGCTCTAAAAGAGATTTTATTAGGTGATCAGAAGAGGACGTATGTGCCTCTCTCGATGGTCTCTCCGAAAAGGATATGTCCGTCCTCAACTACTAGGAAAACAAGTTCTGAGTTAAGTACCCAATTGGTGGCAGGCTTACTTATTAATATCTTATAATATGCCTCTGCTTTTGTTGTTGTTTGTTGTAAGGGGTTTCATTCAATGCTTATCATAAATGGATTTAAACCCATTAATACGAGCTTAATAAAAATAGTGTTGTAGACAGAAAGGGTGTGTTTATATAAAAAATCCCTAAAGAAAGGAACAGACATAAAAATATAAACAAAAGAAAATGCTAACTTAGGTTGCCCAAGAACCTTGGTGGGGAACAAATAAAAAATAAATGAGCATACCTGTAAAAGTAGTAGTGGGAATCTATTCCTTGTTCTTGTAGAAGATCTATACATAGCCAATTGTAAATTACAAACGAATATATATATATATATATATATATATATATATATATATATATATACACACACACACACACTAGGGTATGCCCGTGCCTGAAGGCACGACGCAAATTTTCGTACATCGTTCGTTTTTTAAAATAACCTATGTTACGAACCTATTAGTTTAAATTATTGGGCCATTTTTAAGTCTTGTATAATTAATTCAAAATATTTTTTTACAACATCTAATTGTAAACAATTTTAAAAAATTGGTACAATAGCAGTAGCCCATCTTGAACCTCCTATAAACAACAAAATTTAAGTCAATAATAAATTTACTCAAACAACAGCAATAGTCATTGTAATAGTCCTTATATAAATAACATAATCGATTTCACAAAATAGAAATAACGCAATAGAAATAGCACAAAATGGCCTTAACAATCATCCATCAGTGTATAATAACTCTATGCCTAAGCTTTACAAAAAGTTAAAAAGATCGACATCCCCAAAAAAATTCCTTGTGATAGGCAATCATGGATTGGCAAGAAACATCCTCATAATAACTCTACGAAATATCCACGTATCTAGCTCGACGTACTTGATATGAAGGTTGGCAATATTTACAACATCTTATTTAGTCGATCTTGATCTTGCAATTGACCGCAAAAACTAGCCTGTATAGGAAATCATAGTTCCTTATTTTGATGCCAACAATTGGTTACAACGAAAACCATAGATCCTTATTTTCACTTGCATACATGAAAACTAACAAATTCCATTAGGCATTTTATCTCCAGTTCTGGAACTTTGAGGGCTATTAAGTGACCCATTAAAAGTGACAAAACTCAAAGCCCAAGTTGGAACCAACAACAATGATACAACTGAGATACAAACCGAGTATATTATTGTTACACCTCAACTGGAATTTGTAGAAAACCCACAAATGTCAAGGATTAAATCAAACAAATTTTCTATGTTTATAACTAAAAAACAAACTGGCCAAAAACTAATATAAATTCAATATACACTAAAAACTACAACAATACTATTAAAATAGTCAAATTCTCTTATCGAAAGTATAATCCATGAATAAAAAAATATGTTAATTGCGCTTTATACTCTTTTCTAATTCGGTTTTACTTTCATCTCATAAAATCACATAACCAACGCTTGTTTTTATGAAAGTTGCCATCAGCAATTCAAGCTTTTCTACTACACTTGGCCAAAAGTAGAAATCCCAAAAAGAAAAACAAAAGGTTGTGCAAAGATAATAACGAGGGATATCAGATGCATCTCAAGAATGAAAAGTTCATGCACTAAGATGACTAAAGAGTTGAATAAAATCGAGTTAAAGAAATGTAACCAAAATTATTTTTCTCACCATGCGTAGTCACATTCACAAATATCAATGTTATTACAACACTGTATTTAGGTGGTTGATAATGGACAGACAAAAGTTACTACACAACATCACATGCTGCTTAAATTTAAGAAAGATATTGTAATGTCATGTTTAGCAGAAACTTTTTGGCCTTATTAACCACAATTATTTATTATAAGTACATAGTCAAATGAATTTCACGCAACATATTACACAAAACTGAGATCCCTAAACATGTTCCTTCTAAATATCTCAATTCCCTTCAAATATAGTTATTTCTCAACAGGTTTCCACTCACAGCTTCTTACTACCCCTTTGACTTATCCTCCAATGAAATTGGATGCCGACTCTTCTGTAATGCCTTGTGTTTTACCTCCGATATTGTCCTCGATCATTTCCTTGAAAACATTAATTGGAAAGACAAACTTGTCTGAAGCCTGTCTAGAGGAATAATTAATATTGAGCAAATAATGAGAAATAATTAAATAATAACAAAACAATTATAACTTTTGAATCAGCTATAGAAACAAAAATCCAACCTATTAAGTATTTATACGACATCTTTTATTCCTTTCTTGCCAATTCATCCATCCAATTACAGACTACATGTATGAACCATTAAAATCCAACATGTTAAATATTAAATGCTTAACGTAGCTACTTCTTCAAGCCATTATCCAAAGTTCTGATCACATTCAGCTTAATCAGTATAGTGACGTCCCTTTTACTCTATACTAAACTCTCCCAAATTTTTTCTTTTAATATATATGGTCTGGTCTGAGTCATTATTCATATCAATGCAGTAGGATAAAATCTTAACTATAAAACATTGACGAAGACTTTAGACTATAATGAACAGGTCGATCTTTTGCATAATGAATAGTTGTGCTCCAACAAATCTTTTCTTATCTCTCTACTATATATCTGTTATAAGCTTGACAACAAAAATATATCGATTTGAGAAATAGTATGTAAAAATATACTACTCTCCAACAATTCAATAAGTGGAAAATGCAACTCTTATTAGGAAACCACCTAAAAACAGAGTAGGTTGATGCAATTTTCGAATTCATGAAAGTTGAGGGTAATACTAACATAGTAAACTGAAAATCCAGTGTAGGATTTGAAGGGCCCTCCAGACTTGAGGGTCTTCATAGCACAATCCAAAGAATCTGAGACCTAAATCAGACTTAAATCTGACTAAATATGAAGTATAAATTACCATTTCTATATGAGTTTAAAGAGGGGAACATAATATGCCGAAGCCAAATTTCATCATTCATATTGTGTCTAGATATGGAAAATAATGAGATTTATGACTTTAAGGCTTATGTTATAACATTGTAATAAAAGGAGTAATTTTCTTGAACTCGTTGCAAAGTATCTTCTCCTACTACCAAGTGGATAGTCCACGACCAAGACAAGTCCTTCTAATGGATTAAAGTAAAAAAAAATATATTAGTAAATCAAGAAAGAGTAATTCACAACCATGTTAGTAGGCATTTGGACAACAATCTATAAAATCAATGGTTTGAGGTCAATTTCAAACATGACATATTCACAATGCTATAAATAAAAATGTTCGTCTTTATAAAAAAAAATTATACAAACATTCATATCTGGTTTGAATGTTGATCTCAGACTCACATTACAACTTCTCTTACTACCTCATTTACACCAAAAGTTTGCTAAAGATTGTTTTGAAAAATGTCTTAAAAGAAACTTGTTTTGGACAACATTTTATTTAAACTAACTCAAAATAGGCATAGCCAAGTAAACTCAAAATATTCATGCTACAAACAAAGTCAATAAATATACTCATAGGTACTCAAATCCATATTCCTAAGTAGAAAAATATTGTGTTCACTAACTACAAAAAAACAAGTGCCAATATACAGAATCAAAAACACTCCTTACCTGCTATAACGCTGGCATATTCTTTAGACTACCAAATTCACTGCTAAAACCTACCAAAATATTTGACAAAAGTTATACTATGAGAAAAAACAGGGGAATATCGTGTCAAGTTTAATTTGGAGTCAAGTACAGTCGTAATAGAAACTTGAATCAAATTCAATAGTTTAAAACTATTTATCCACAAGCATTCAAAACTATACCATAACTGTAGCTCTGATGTCGAGCAAATGAAATCTATCAACTGATCAAAGGATCAAAGTGCTGAGTTCAATACAATACATTAGTTCTTAAGTTATTTAAAAATCAGGAAGAATTTGATTTCAATGTATTGTATTGAACTCAACACTCGGTTATGAGAACTGACCAGCACTCAACACTTTGATTTCAAAGGGCTGCATTGAACTCTGTACTCAACATTTTTGAGTTCAATATAATACATGGGCCCCTGTGATTCTGAATACCTTTGTTTTTAGTAAACACTTCCCACTATGTTGGAGGCCTGGGTTTCGGCAGAGGATTCTCTTTAGGCAATTTTGTAGTTAGTGCATGCAACTTGACAATGGGGGCCCTGTGATTATGCAGCTGAAGGTAAATCGAAACGGGCATTTTCCACTGCTTGAAATAACTTGGTCCCCTCTTCTAAGCCCTCCTTCACCTGATATACATGGTAAGCACATGTCGAGAGAGATCATTAATAGTACATTCTTAGTACTATATCTGATGTGCTAGTATGTAACATGGGTTCAAGATAATTTTTTTAATGATTATAATCTTAATATACTTCCAAAGCTTAAGGACTTTATGCACTGCAAATTTTATTATCTCATACTATAGTATATCCTACAAATAAACAGGGTGCAAACCAAAATTAAAATATGCTAATGGCATATCTATTTGGAGTCAAGTACAGTAGAATTCCTAGAGGAAGTGCGACTTATCAATGTATCTAGAAGATTGAACCAGTTGCATATAAGTTCAGTAGAAAACACAAAGACACGCCAGTTTTTCAAGTGTCCTTGTGCGCCTCCATTTGGAAATGAATGTGAAATTCCTGCTGAGGCCCGCTAGAAGTGTTCCAGCTTAGAATGATCAAACGTGGCAACAATCCAGTGATTATGTTTGAATTGGGTTTGTTAAGTCCGTTAGGTGGAATATTTAATTTTAAGAGTTTGTTTGTTAAGGGAGAAGGGCCCTCGAATTCAACATAGATGGGATATGTAGTTATGTTTTTCTGTTAAATATGCACTATGCAAATCCTGTTATTATAATGCAATAAACTCACAATAATTATGGCAGTAAAATATGACAAATATTAATTTTTTCTAATAGAGAAACTCAGTTTTGTATCCCATATCAACAAACGTCAACGATATTGATGTAAAACTGCATAACTGATTTGAATTTCTTAATAATGTCAACGACATCGGATGCCAAAACTGCATAATTGATTTGAATATCTAAACACTGAGCACGCAATGTCCATCAAGTAATTCTAGTCCCAGAGCACGCGATGTCCATCCAACCACATTCATTGATGTTTTCAAGCAGCTTAATTAGGGAGAGAAATGTTTCTTTCGTCGCTTAAAGAACATTTTATATTTACTACAAATGCAGGTTTGCACTTATAAAAGTGGAATATATCAAATAAAAATATTTAGACAATCAAAATGCCAAGAAAACATGAGTTCATGCCATTGGAGCAAAATTCCAAACACAACCATAAAAAATAGAGACGTAAACCATTAATACAAATGTTTCCTTTTCTAAAACACCTTGACCATTTATCAAAACCGATGAACATAAAAACCCAAACAAAGAACATAATTGGAAAACTACATCCCATGATGGAGTTGGAAGATTTACCATTTGTGCATTAAAGCTTTACCCTCTTTGCTGAAAAATAACAAAATAAAACCAATTAGAAGATTATAAAAATACCATCCTGACTCATGATAGGTAAATGAAACACCCAATGTGTAATTTATAAATAAACTCACAAAGTCTAAAGATATAATGAGAGTAATGAATCCATCAATTATGCGAAGGACCAACTGTGAGGCTATGGGAGATTTTTGATGATCAACCCTCAATGATTATCTGTAACATACGTGCCATTTTACATAAGCTTTGTAATGACTGTGGATGGGATATATAACTTGAGCTCAATAGTTTTCTGCTACCAACTTATAATAAAAATAATTTCCCTGGAACTCATCATACATGCCATTTTACATCAGCTTCATAACATCTTCAGTTAGCAGATCAAACCGAATATTTGTTTCTTTTTCATCCTTCTCAAAGATCACAGAACTATTTCCTCGGGCTCAACAATGTTAGCAATTCGTTATTTTTCCATATTTTCTTCAATATTTGTTAGTGTTCCAAAAAATTTTGGATCAACATCAACATTATCAAGCCATGCGTCCTTGATCTCACTATCCTCGTAATACACGTGTACAACATATATGTCACGAAGCATCCGTCTATTTTTTCACTATAGATTTCACTTGTATTCCGAGTCCTTCGCATTGCGCGCTCTTTAGCTGTAATCAATGGTGATGTAAATGAATATTCCACGTAAATGGAGATGTTGTTGCCAACATAATTAAATGTATAAAAAGTAAATGCTGTCAAATGAGTTCTAGACTATCAAATTTTCATTCCATCCAAAATTATGAACGCTCTCTCCATGCAATTCAGAAACAAAAAATGACATGAAAACACAACCGAAATCAATTTCATAAAATGGCAAGAAAGCTTGTTAGAAACTCACCACAAGAGTATGTGGGTGGCCTTGATCGCTCTGCTCAACTACTGTTTGGGTAAAATCATGGATCATAACACTGGTAAAGGTAGAATATGATAAAATAGCTTCTTTCAATAGCAGCGTATGGTAAATGCAATAGATGAAAAGCAGCTATAAACGAAACTTGAAATTTGGTAAGTAAGTCAATCAATAGTTTTTGGTAAGCAAGCCAATCAATGTTCTAAACTTTACATCTAAAAATCAAGCCAATCAATGTAAAATCAAAATTAACAAAAGTATACATCTAAAAATCTGAAACCAAACATCCTAAAGTGAAAAAATCTATTTTAGAGAGAGAAAGAGAGTATACATGATTAAAATTACAAAACCAAAATTAAATTCTAAACTTTACAACAGTTATAAAAGCCCTAATTTTAAACCCTAAACAATGGAACTCGCATATTTTGAAAACCATTGAGCCTGAATGTAATATCTACAATATCAAATCAAATCAAAACCAATGATTCAAGTTAACAAAAAGAACCAATTAAAGTGTTGAACACCTACGAATGTTCAGTAACCACATGGTATAGTTGGGTTAGTGGAAATTGAGACCATATCTAAACTTTGGGACCATATCTAGACCAAGGAATATCATTACTAACAAATATAAAGACCACACAAAAATAAAAGAAAAACTTTGCACAAAAGTATAATAACCTTGAATGTATTCTAGTATAGAACAACTTCCTTATATTATTTAGAGAATTAATAGAGAACACTAAAATATGTCGCTTGAGAACCGAAATCAAATGAGGAAGACGAAAAAGAAGAAAAATAATAACTTGAAAATTTTCATACACCGAAAACCCTAATTAAGCCTAATCGCTCTATATTGAAACCTAACCCACCACTACATTTAAGTGAACCCTTGTCAAATAAACTTTTCCCCCAATTTTTGAACTGCCAAAACCCAAAACATGCATTTTAGCCCTAAATATATTACCTAAAATGCATAGGGAAAAAACGTAAAATCTATAAATAAACACATAATAAAGAGAAGAAAATGAGTATGCATGTTTAGGTTGTTCCAAGTATAATCAGTAACCTGTAAAAGAAAAAATAATCAACAAAACACAACAAAAATAATTAGATCCCAACACATAACCATACATGCGAACAGATATAAAACAAAATGAAATAGATATTAACCGAAATCAAAATGAACAAAGCACTAAAATAAACCCAAATCTAATCGTAATCTCCCCATGTTCTCAGATCCATTTTCAAAACCATAAATCCCGTGTATATGCATATGTATTGTAGGAGATGAAGAAATTAAGTGACTGTGTGTGCGTGTGTGTGAGATATTACATGTAGGAGTAGTCTAAAATCCATATGATCAATTGAGTTCGAGAGAGAGAGGGAGGGAGAAGAGATTTACCTGCTGATTTGAGAAAGAAAGACGAGAGAGTTGAGAATCGATCGAGACAGGAGAATGGGGTGTAGTGTTTGTGTGTTTCTTTGTTGTGGGGGGACAAAGGTGTAGTTTCCTATTTTACCCATGTTTTTGAATTTTGAGTAAGAGGGGGAAAGGAAATCAAGTCTTAAAAAAGTGGGGGGAAACCAAAAATAAAAGGGCAAAAGAGGAAAATGTGTTAAAATGATCTCATCCCTCCATCTCTAGCCTTGTTGGCTTTCAACCGAACCATTAAATGTCTTCCAAACTTATGAATAGTGAAAACACCATTGTAACTTATTATATAGATATAAATATATAGCCTTTAAAATTAGATTTATGCAAAAAGCTAAAAAATTATTATTTAAATGATGATGTATAGTTTGCTTGCTTATTTCGAGAATTACTTCCGGAGATCAAAAAAATATATATAAATAAATAGCTTTGTATAAATTCAAGTGGTTCGAATAGAAAAACATTCATTTAAGGAAAATCCGTCCTCCCCTTTTAAATCGCATAATTATTTAATGTCGTCTCAGGTGAGACCGTTCAAAAGATTGCACTCAAATTAGTATGCACGTGTACTCGAGTGACCTCGATTATATTTTTGAGTAACCATATGACATCCTTCGATTGACCTCATCAAAATGATAATTTTAGAATGACCATGTCCAAATAATGTTTTGCTCAAATCTTAGCAATTTGCTCAATCATGGTTGCTCTTGCCAACCCTCTGTGAAATTTCAGTCATGGTTTCTCGGAGCAACCTTCTGCATAACGTCATCCATGGTCGGTTAGAGAAACCTTTTGTGCAACCTCAGTTATGGTTGCTAGAGCCAACTCTTCGCGCAACCTCAGTCATGGTTGCTCGAAGAAACCTTTTGCACAACCTCATCCATGTCCTCTCTAAACAACCTTTTGCGCAACCTTGTGTTCTATTTATGATGAAATATGATTTTTCCACATCGTTATATTAGTTATATGAAAATTCAAATATGATATTTACTATTCACCTCAAGGTGACTCAGTATGCTTACCGATTGAACTATTTTATATATGATTTAATAGACCCCAAATTTTTTGAGTTTACTCAACTTTGATAAGATAAACGGGGCATGCGATTAATACATAATCACATGATATGTCTGCATTTTATCATTTTATGCTTAAAAAAATGAGATAGAAAAAGTACGAACTGAATGTTGTATCTTATCAAACTGGCATTATGAATTTGCAAAATATATTTTACGATTCCCCATTTAAGGAGCCATGATTTTGAGTTAATTTTATTCTATTGATATAAAAAAAATAAAGGGGGAAAGATATACCCTACATGATTATATATGGAATCATATTACATATGTCTCACAAGTTACTAATGGTTGTGTCAAAATCAGAGATTATTTTTTTATCCTTGGACATATTGAATGCATATAATCAAATCAAGCTTGAGCAATTACCACAAGCCTTACAGATGTCAAAGACAAACACTCAAGAGCTTTTTCGATTTAGGATATCACCCAATTAATTGTATTTAATTATTTCCATATGGCATTATAACTGATGTATGAGTTTTTATTTACTTTTATTTATCTTGGGATAAAAGATAAAATAAAGAAAAGGGGGAGGTGAAAGTACTGTATGATATACCATTTGTAGTTAGACATGTATCCAAGTGACAAGCATACTCAGATTCGATCCCAGGATGACCATCAGTGAGAAAGCATCTCCAAAAGAGGTATCATAGTTGTTCGGTGTAGCCACCGATCGGTCCATATGTGGCAACAACCATATGTAATTACTACCCGCAAAATAATAGGGCTTAAACAATTTCCCGCTAAATCTAGAGATTTGATAAAAAAAAAGTTCTAAGAAAATCTTATTGGCATTGTGGTAAGTCGCCCAAAGTGGTGCATTGTAGCTCTGACAATACCTTATCGGTATTGTGGTAAGCCGCCCAAATTAGTGCATTATAGTTATGAGAAACTTTGACCTAAATGGTCACAAAAGTTCCCAATTTCTGGGCGCGCTTAAAGTCCTAGTTTACTAGTTACGCTTGACCCTCGATTATGGGAGATTAAAGTACTAGTTTACAAGGCATGCTTAACCCTGATTTATGGGAGATTAAGGTACTACTTTACTACGCACACTTGACCCTCGTTTATGGGAGATTAAAGTACTAGTTTAATAGGCACGCTTGACCCTGATTTATGGGAGAATGAAGTCCTATTTTACTAGGCTGAACCTCGTTTATGGGAGATTAAAGTCCTAATTTACTAGGCACGCTTGACCCTCGTTTATTGGATTAAAGTCCTAGTTTACTAGGCACGCTTGATCCTCATTTATGGGAGATTAAAGCCCTAGTTTACTAGGAACTCTTGGCCCTCGTTTATGGGAGATTAAATCCTTAGTTTACGACGAGCGTGTCTCACTTTCTCATTATGATAAAGCAAAATTGGGTGCTTAAAATATATTTAAAAAGTGCATTTAACAACACCTTTAAAATATCCTAGCTCCATATTTTATTTTGTTTATATTTTATTTGGTCCCAATTCTACTAATTCATTTGACATTATAAGAGAGTAGTTCTGTTTGCTAGGGTGTTTAAAGATAAACTGAGGTGTAGCCAGTATTAATAATGATAAAACAATGATAAGTGTACTCTTAATTATAAGGAATAAACTCAAGTGTGTGTGTGTGTGTGTGTGTGTCTATATAAATATATATCACAATGATGGGTAATAAATACAACTGCTTGAATAATAAATGAACCTAAATTGGAAGTTAGTTAAGGGAAGAGAGAAGCAAGAACTATGAATATACCCGAGGTCCCAGGCGCAGGCACAGGTGCAGGCGAGGAACTTCATGCATATTAAGTGTTGGGTCCGACTACCAAATCTAACATGTCATTATCATTAAATGATGATTAAAATTCTCGAGTGACCAACTATTGTGTCAGATGGGGCCACAGGTGCGTCAACACCTTTACGGCCAACTGCTCACCAACTCAACATTGTATTGAGGTAAGCTTAATTTGAGAGGTGTTTAGGTATAATATGATGTCGCTTATATATTTTATATAAATACACTCATTTTGGTGCCAAAACTCTGTGGCTATGAAGTAAGTTCATGGTTGCTTGAGTAGTGCTCGATTGGGAAAAGTTTTGTGTTTTACTTGGCATATATAAAATGGTTAAGTCATGTATTAATGATGCCTTGCTCTCTATCCTCCAAACCAGTTCCCTCAGAGGTTCCCGAGTGAGCTTCCGCTATAGATCATGAGTGCTCTCTAGGTCTTTCCAGACCTCATCTATCGCTTGTACCGAGTAACCTCATCAATATTATAACATAGCTCATAAATACATAACAATAGACAAAATATATTGTGAATGAATTAGCTTCTTTAGGAAGGCTTACTCAGACATCAATTAAGATCCACTTTATCTTGATCCATTATTAGTCTCTTAATAAGAAGGTTTATCTATAAATGAAGAGGTAAATCCATAAGTCCATCCTATATTTTCCACCTCATAGAGAAAGTTATTGTGCAAACAGAAGTTTCTAGACGAAACAACGTAAACCGGCAAACCATCATATTCAAAACACCTTAAGCCAAAGCACCTCGAATTGGAAAACTTAATTCTGCTTGTGTCAACAAAATCTTTATATATCTCTAGAATTTGATACAAAACTCCCATCACCTACCAACTTTGTTGCTTTTTTACAGGTGGCACTTTGGGGTTGTCTCTGAACTACCTTTGTTTATGCAACCATCATTTTGCCCCCAATTTTCAAAATACACTTAGGATAACAAACTGTTAAGGAGACTTAATGACTATTTTCCCAACCCTTTAAATACCTAATTATATCTTCGTTAAACTTCTTACCATATCCATTATTAAAAAACTTAAAACTCCTATTTTCTAGAGAGAACGAGTCCATTGTTTCCCTAAATCTCTTCCAAACTTCGTTTCAATATTAGTTTCACCAGTATTTAACTTCTAACATTACTTTTATATCACTTTTATCCAATTTTCACCATTAAAACCCCTCAATGCTACCATGGATTATTCAAGCAAAACCAACAAGGTTTTCGATAAGGGTTTTGAAAAAGATGTCACCGTTGAGTTAGCTGAGTGTTGGGCTCTATATATTCTCTACCGTCCTGCTCCCTTATTTTAGAAGGCGATAAATTTACGGAGAAGGCCAACACTTTAAAAGATAGTTGTGAAGGTGAGGATGAACCTGCTTTAATGGTGAACGGACCTCTAGATCATATTCAAGGGGGTATATTTCCTGTTTTTGCATTGTGAGATTTACGGTTGATCGGGGGGATTTTTCTTATTCCCACAATGATTTCGAGGGAAAAGTGACCCTCCTGATGGATTTTCTACCTGGCTGAGTTATATCTATAATAATTATAAGGATTTATACTCAAGATTAATTTGGGACGTGCATCCTACTTCTTTGGAGACTTCACATTGTCCACTTCATCTTTTGGTCTCATGTTGGAGGGTGTTATCTCACGTAAAATTCATGATTACACGTGAATATGTGTGTGAGTTGTTAGTATTGGAGACATGTGGACATTTTCTATGATACCATACCAATGAATGTAGATGAAGAAAAGGAACGTGTTTATATATGCCAGATTGTTCATGAGTCTTTAGGTGATGACACCAATGTTACTTTTGGCCAATACATAAAGTATTTCTACAAGCTTTATGTGAATATAACTTGGGAAGATAAGGACCAAGGGTTTGAGCCAGATTTGTATTTTAGTGAAGGTTATGATAGTGATTCCAAACTAGTTGCATACATCTTCTCATTTTTAATTTTTATCCCTGGAAAACCCAGTGATCAACCTCACAGGGACTTAGTAAAAAATTCTCTTAGATTATCTTATGGAGTCAACATTCCTCAGGCACCTATTAGTTTCGTGTTCTTATATATGTGGATGGATATGTGCTATCTTGATATGACTTGATCAATATTCAATTTTGATGTGTCCAATTTTGCTAACACCATTCTATTTATGGGAATCCTTTATGCAAGGTTCCCCGATCTTGCCCACGAAGCTCACCCCATAAGCGCCCTTCCTCTAAGGTGTCCTCTCATAACGCAGTGGAAAAAGAAGAACAAGAGCAAAAAACTATTCCTACTTCTGATCGATGATATTGGTAGCTTTGATTTTCATCTATATGATGGACAAGACAATATTTAAATATAGTCATTCTTTAAGAATGAAGCATCATTAGTGAGGCTTCTTCTTAAGATAGAGAATGTTGTTGAAGAATATTTATCGTTAGTTGTAGTTCTTATGATTACCCCCAGTTGTCTTCCATATTACACTAAGTGGGAGATTACTGGTGAAGCCTATAATCCTTTTAGGTGTGCTTGATAGTTTGGTGATGTATAAGGAATACCACACTAATCTGTGAGTCCAATAGGGTAAATGAGACATTTTTTTGCCAATTTTGATTTCACAAGGAGAATTATGGTTGTTCTGTGTGATCAGCGTCAAAATATGGTCCTTCTTGAGGATCACAATATAGGAGATGTTTTTTTGGGATGGTAATTACCTGAACTGGCTAATGCAACTCAAGGCCTTTTGTCACGTTATACAAACTAATCCCAAGTTCCCTCCTTTATAGAGGTTTAGTCCCTTTGAAATTAGGTTAAATAGTATCTCAAAGAGACTTTACCCAAAGGAGTTTCCCCCAAGCACCAATTGTTGAGGTTGTTCTCAAAGCAGGTAAAGAGAAGAAAAAAGGTTTCACGACTATTGTTGGAATGTAGAGGACAACTTCTTCAGTCTCTAGTTCATCTAAAGTAGAATCTTCCCATAAACTGCTAAAAATGTCCAAGGCCATCAAAGTTTCCTCTAGCCTCGGTGGTATTCCCTCTAAGTTTATTCATCCACTCGATCCAACTATGAAAAATTATGTAGTTAACTTCGTATCTGATAATCTAACTAAGATGTAATCCATTCCTATTAGTACATATGATGCTTTAGCTAGTTTGTAGAGACAAAACTAGTTGATGATTTTATGTTTACTTAAGGTTCTCATAGGAAGGATGCTCTTGTTGAGAAAGTGATGTAAGTATCTCCAACTGATGTACCTCCTCAATATAAAAAGGTTTTGAAGAAGAGATTGAGTGGAAAATGCATGCCTAAAACTCCCATATCGTTGGGTTCCTCAAAACAATTTTTGGAGGACAATCCAAATGATGATGTGATGGATGCTTCCACTCAGGTTAATCTATATGTGCCTCCTTGCAAAAATCAACAGAAACCCCTTTTGTTCTTTTCCAAAGTTAGATATAAACAAAATTATCTCTAATTTTTGAGTTATTTCATATTAAACCAAAATCTTTCTAACACCGTTGCTCCTTTTGTAGGATGCTCCTCTAGCATCTATGAAAGTTATGTCAATTCTTGATAACACTTCTTCCTTAAAAGTTTCTTCAAGTTCAATTGTTAAAGAAGATATAATTTCAACTCATTATTTGTCTCCATATTCAATAATTAAACGAGATTCTTCGAGACATGCTTCATCGAAGCTTGCTGCAGCAGTGGCAAAAAAATTTCCAATAAATGAGAAAAATATGGGGGACTCAGGTGGAACTGTAGAAAGGCCAAGTCCAATTATTCCCACGGTTACACATGAGTCACCAATGGTTATTTCTCCTCCAAGTCCTATAAATCAAGTATTTTGATTTGTACTTTGGCTTGATCACTTAATTTCTTCTCAATATATATGATCTTCAAGACTTGGTTACATTTTCCATTTATAGGCTACCAAAGGCATTCCAAATTTTGGTGCTTCAATGGATGGGATGGACCTCATAAAGTCTATCAATAGGTTGATCCTTCCTCATATCCTTGTGAGGCCAATTACCAATTTCGACTTTCCAGTGGTGATACCAATATCATTATTGTCTCTAAATATTTTTCCCATAATCATCTAGCTACTTAAGAGGTATATGCCTTGTATAATTTTTTTTAATTTTACTTTGCTTTCTCCTTTATAACTGCATGCTAAGCTTCATTTGATTGTGGTGTTTCAACCTATCAGTAATAAAGCAAGGGAGAAGATAATTCCTCCCGCTAAGGTTGATTCAACCTCACTGTATTTGCTCTTTCATCTATTGAGGTTTTATTCCTTGAACAGTGCTTATTATTTTGGCTCTAGAGGACACTCCAACTGTTCAATGTCAATCTAGATCTAAGGATGTGATAATTCTCCCACCCACAACTAATGTTGCAATTGGTGATGAGGTAGGTTTCTTTACCATCATTTTTTTTGCAACTTGTGGTTTCTCATAATTCTTTTGTGTATCAATTAATTTCTTACTGATATATCCCTCTTGTATATAACTTAATGAAAAACCTCACATGTATTGTGATTTACTCTCTTAATTTACTAATGTTCACAAAATGTCTAAGTTTCGTCACCTTATTAGCGATGTACCCTACTTGGGTACGGTTGCTCTAAAAATAAACTTGCTTAGTGATTTAGCTTAACTTTTATTTATATTTTATGGTTTTACATGCTTAGTGAAACCAAACTTTTTAAAATTTTGATTATTTCTTTTGTTCTCGCTATTATTTGTAAACTTTGATTGAAAATTACCCTCCCGAGGCAACTCAAGTGGGACATACTAAAGTTGATGTGCATGTGACGGCAATGGAGGTTAATCAAGTTGGTCCTACTCAAGATGAGTCTACCATCCAAAGTGACCATTACTCTTTGACTTGTGTGAATAGGGAGGATAATGAGGCTAGTTGTGGTTCTCCTATTCCAAATTTTACAAAAACTGAGTTTTTTCTGAATGTACTTAAAAGTAGTGGCTTCATTCCAGACTCTCTACACGCCAAGTTGGATCGGTTGATTGCCTCTCATCTAAAGACTTTCACTATTGACTGTGTGCGGCCCCACATCATGATAATGGGTTATCTAGTTCAAGGTGTCACCATTGTGGTGTCTGAAATTGAAACACATCAACTTATGACCAAGAAAGATCAATACTTAATCAATATTTGGGCACCCTCAAAGACTAAATGAAGGATGGGTTTGACTTCTTATGGCTCATTAATAGTTTAAGGTACCTCAAACATCCCCATATGATTACCTATCATGCTAAATATCTCAAAAACTCCCCCCCCCAAAAAAAAAAAAGAAAATTAAAGAGTGTACCCAAGAAGTGGAAGCCACTGAAGAAGCTTTGGATATTACCAAAAGGAAACGTGAAGCTGAATTGAAGTTAAAGGTAAAAGTTAAATCGAACATCTCTACTTTATCTGATTACCAAAGAGAAGTTACCTCTGATGTTGCTTCTTCGATTGTGGAGGGTTTCTTCACTTCTCTTGATTTATGGTTTTCCTTAGGCTAGGTTCTCATTGTTGTATCTCTGGGCAGTAGTCCAATTTTTATTGCATTGTAACTATTTACAAGTTAAATACAAGGATTTTTTGTTCTAAAACATATGTGTACTTTTCTCATTTTGATTGCTTAAACACTTGCCCATTTATTATTAATTGGACCCAAAATTCACATGAATTTCCTCGCAATATCTAAGTATAAAAATTAAGAAAAAAAAAATTTACATGTGCTCTCTAGACATGATAAACCTTCAACCATTTTTTATTAACTTTAAATGGTATGTCATCCTTAATCTTTGATATCAAATAGTAACTTGAATCATGTGCCTCCTTAATAGCATATGGACGCTCCCAACTGCAAATGTTTGAAAAGGGATTCCTTTAATGTGGTTAATAGTTTGAAAAGTTCTGGAGAGTTATTTTGTGTAGATATGAAAGTGAAAACTCGCATTATCTCTATGTTAATTTAGTGCTTATAGTTGAATGGGCATACTTTATGGAAGCGTGCTGCTTCGCAAGTTATATTTGGCAGAAGTTACTTCTAACTTCACTAGAAGAATTACTGCAGCTCCATAAACCGTGGAAAATGGTGTGCAGCCCATAGGTTTCCTCTCAGTTATTTGGTCAGCCCACAACACCATTGAAAATTTCTCATTCGATGCTCCAAGAAAATCCTTTATCATCTGGCCAAAATACTTATCAAGTTCTTGTTTTTTTCCTCAACTCGGCTATTTCTTTTTGGATAAGACACTATTTGAATGTGGTGGATGATTGAATATTTTTTTATTAGCATTGACACTTCCTTGTTGATAAATGCAGTTCCATTATCTATCAATATAACCTTGGGAAGGCCAAACTAATGAATGATGTACTTTCGAATGAACTGTGCTACCACGCATGATGTTTCCGTCTTCAAAGGCACTTCTTATGCTCACTTATTAAAGCACTCAATGGACATTAGAATCTATATTTTTCCCTAAGAGGGAGGTTTGACTACCTCCACAAGGTCAAATGCCCAAGTGTGAAAATGAGAAGGCATTGATAAAGAATAGAGTTCTATCGATGGAGAATGAATGAGATTACATGAAGTTGGCAACCCTTTCATTATCGAATAAAGTTAGACTAATCTTTTTCCATCATTGGATAATAATAACCAAGTGTCAAGAGTTGATCATGCAACTTATCTCCTCTAATATGAGCTGGATCGTGATCTCACTCATCTTATTCCTCTCTTATAATGCATCACAATGTCCTGTTGAAATACCCTATGTGATATAGCTTCTCTTCTAATAGGTAAAACCTTGGGCCCCTTCTTCTTATGGCCATGTCATTAAATTTTTCTCTTAGGACAAGTCCATCTCTGATGAAATCAATGTAACAATGCCTTGAATCCGTTTGAGCTTCCATAAAGTTACACTCAGCTGGGAAATATATCTTAACACCGATCACTTTCTTTTTGTATGGTTGACGTGTCTTGCTTCATCATTGTCCAAAAATTCCCCTCCCTTTTAATTATTCTATAGAGGGTAATCTTAGTGGTTTCACAAAGCTCATCGTGTGTTTTCTCCCACTATTTGTGTGTTTCCTTTATACCTTTACATCTAGCCAGTATGCCCCCAGGATTTTTATAGTACAAACTTTCCTGAAGAAGGAAATATTTTGCTAACTTAATTTGTTTCATATTATCATATCTTGCCTCTAACTACTTCCTTGTATATCCTCTCCAATCATAATCATCACCACTAGAGATGAGTTGGGGCACAAATGATGGACTCGATCTTCGATGAATCACCACAATTGTAGACTCACCATCCATGATCACTTTTTTCTTAATCATGGCATTTGCATCATCATGAAGATTAATTAACCTTGTGCGTCTCTCCACCTTGACCTCATAAAATTGCCCTATTAACCTACGGATGATCATTGAGAGTGCCGATTTTGTTTAACTTATAAGATATGCTTTGTTACCACAATTTTTAAATTTAAAATGAGAGTGGTTCACAATATTTCAAATTTTAAAATTCTTGCAAGATTAACAAATTTTAATTTCTTCAAAGTTCAAATAAAGTTAAACAAAAAAAATATTTGGATTTCCAATTAAACAAAAAATTTAATTAACTTCAAGTTCTAAAGTTGCCAAAGAAACCAAGAATGAATATTTCCAAATAAAATTACGAGACTTGAATTAAACTAAAATTATCCAAATTTAAACAAGCACCAACTTAGTTCTGATTTATACCAAATTTTATCTTTTTGCTCTAAGTAGGCATCTACGTGATTTTGTAAGATAAATAAACACACAACCAGAAGATCGTGGTGTACGACGAAAACCCACAATGGGAAAAACCTCGGACTGCCTAGCCACAAGTCCACTAAGTACAGTTTTAATAAAAATACGAAAAAAGACTTACTACCTCAACTAGACTCCCTCTTAAGCCTTGACCCTTCTTCATTTTTTAACCTCCACCTAGTCGACAACTCCGGAATCCACCGATGGGGCACAACTACCGTCAACTATGCACGAATCCTTTCTCCGTATGCACAGCACGAGTCAAAAGAACATAATCCACCATACAAACTGTCTCCTTTTGTGGTAGAGATGATACCCGATACCAAAACGATGATCTCAAAATATAACATATGAGGAAACATCATGAAACTCTGTGAGTGTAAACTTTGTATTTTGTTGAAAATTAAACCATGAATCAGTAACACAAAATGGGAAAATTTGGATTTTAGAATTTTTGCTCTCAAAGAGGTTAGAATGCTCTCAACATTTCCAAAAAGTCTTCTAAAAAAATTTGTTACCGCATCTTTAAAAAACAGTTAAAAAGAAGTGGGGAAATGGGAAGTTAATAAAGAAAGTGACGAAAAAACTGCTTGGTCATTCGAACGACTTTTTTCAAACAACTTACTAATGAGAAAACAGATAAAATTCATAGAATCTCATTCAAACCAGTTTTTTCGAACGATGTCATTCTAACGATATTTCTAACGAGAAAATAGATAAATAGAAATGAATCTCATTAGAATGTTCGTTCGAATGACATGGGAATCTCGTTCGAACGAGATCCCAATTTCGTTCGAACGACTTTTCAAAAAAATGAGATTCTCTTTTAAAACCCCAAAAATTTTATGTTAAGATTTAAAAAAAAATTATGAGAAAAATATAAAGTCATTTTGACAAATATTTAATAAAAAGACACCCATAAAAATATCCAAGTCTCTCTCTCTCTATATATATAATACATTCATACCTTTAGAGACTTTGGACAAGTTAAAATGTTGATGACGATAAACATGGCACAAAGACTGGCACTAATGATATCTTCACTTTAGGCTTGGCCGCTACGTCTTCAAGTCAATCGTCATAGGCTTGAAAGGACGCAACAAACTTCTATCCTATGACTCAATTAGTTTTGTCTAGAATTAAACCAACACCAATAAATTGACTTTATTATAAATTTGTCCTTATAAATCTTCCCCTTTGGTTGTTAAGGGACAAAACCAAAATAAAAATCCTATGGGCCGTCAAGCTCATCTAAAAAGACACAATCCTACCCAAAAATAAAAAAATTACAGACGCTTAACAGACACATGGGAAGATAGGCTTTGCTTGCTTTAAAATGTTGTCACTAGGAAGATAACCTACACAATTAAACACATCATCAAACGCATAGGGAATGTAATGATATAAAGTGCATTATTAAATCATCCCCTTTGTCTACCATATTCTACCCAAGAAAGCTGTGCGGGTCCCCCTAAGATAGATCTCCCCAAATTAAAAGGTTTAGATACCATTTCTCCTCCTTTTTTTTTTTTCAGGAATAGACAAAGTTAAACATGCATAAATTCACCCATTTATCCCTAATGAAAACAATTATCTTCCTAAATGTAGCAAGGGATAAGCATAATGGAAAAACAAGAATATCATGTAATGGTGTATAGAGTAACAAGAACAATAACGCAACATGGAAACAAATGAGCAACTAATCCACACAAAGATTAATAGATACCAACTACGATGCGATAGCAAAAACAGGATACCAACTAGCTTATACAAATATAAGCATGGGATATCAAAGAAAAATCGCAACAAGATAGATACATATTTGAATAAGAAGAATACATGGACTAAATGTAAAAGCAAAGACTCAAAATGAAATATATATATATATATATATATATATATATATATATATATATATATATATATATATATATATATATATATATATAGGTATAAACACCTCACCAGACACAAAATACAATAAGTTTTCCACACTCATATGGCATAAATGTGTCTAAATAACCATGTGGTAAACGGAATGAATGGGTGTGAACTAGAGACAAAAGAATTATGACCCAATCACTTAAAAATTGTTCAAGGACTTCCATTTTAATGCAAAACTTTATAAACTTACATAAAACCTTATTTGGCAATATAAAGTGAACTCAAAGAACAAACAAGCACAATGCATTCAAGCCTAGAATTTTGATGATTCTAAAAACTAATAGAGTCATGACAAAATAATCACAACAAGGATAAATTGTCATTGTGCAAACTCGTTGATACTTCCATCCAAACTCCCTCAGACATATAAAAATTTTTTCTTTCTTTTGAATGAACATACCAACTAAACTAAGTACGCCTTAGATACTTTTTTTTAATGCCACACTTTTTTAGCCCCTTTTCATGCACCCTCATATATAATTTTTTTATACAATACAACCAAATCATACGTGTAATGGTTCTTACATGAACAAATCCTCCATAGTCATAGCAACATGTAGATGATAAAATTAATAGGAGAACATCTCACTTAGATCAAATATGCATGTGAAGTTAAAGTTCAAAGAGCTTGTGCATGTGTGAGAAAGACATATAAAGGAGATCCATAATGCAACTCAAAATGAAACTTCTCCATGCAAGTATGATAAAGGACATTTTAAGAATTGAAATTTATAACCAAAAGTTATAGCCACATGGAAGCGGGGAAGGAAATTGGATTCAAACACAAGTATATGCCACATAAAATGTGTAAAACTAAAATACACAAGACAAATCTTTTTGAGTTATTCTAAATTTAACATAAACAAACAAAAAAAAGCAACTCAAAAGAGAGGCAAAATCTTTTTGTAGTTTTTTTTTAAATAAGAACAAATAAATAAAAATAAAATATAAAAGAAACACATATCATAATTCTAGCACAATTTATATAATGAAGCATAAAGTATAATATGATAAACAAACATACAACTAGAAAAAATCTATCATGAAGCACAAAAGCTAGTGTGATATACCCTAAATGTACCCCTTCGGCTCAGAGACATCTACCTCGGCCAAGGAGATGGCCGAGGTCAGAAGGGACCTAGAACGACAACCAGTCGCCTCGTCCCCAGCAAGGTCGTCCATGGCCGACGTTACTAGTTCCCTCTCAGCAATGCATCAGTTGGGGGCCTTCATGATCCATGATGACAGTTAGAGATCAGGCCATCTATGGTTGACAACCTCGGCTGGGTGAAAGCTGAGGTTACAAAATCTTTACCATCATCATAACCAACCTCGGCAGAGAATCAACCGATGTTCCTATCCTGCGCCTACTTAACCTCGGCCCAGGCTGAGGTTATGACTTCATAACGCATTACCTCGACTTCATATGAGTCGATACCATCACGGGTAATCTCGGGTTGGGATGCAGCCAGGCTTCACCAACCTCGTACTCTTCCAAGCCGAGGTTGGTACCAATCACATATGGCCAAGTCTTTATTCGCATATGTGTGGTTGGGAACACGTGTACACAATCAGTTGTAATAAATCAATACCTTCACGTGGGGGGAATATTTCATCATCATTCTCTACATGTGACAGTGACAGATGTCTTCATCAGATTGGCTATATCAACACACACATGCTCATTGCATGCTTGAGGGGTACATTACACCCCCAAACACTATATATAGAGGTCATCCTCTACTTTGAAAAGGACTGAAAATGAGCAACCCTATCAAAAACTCTGTCTAAATATACAGGAGAGAGAAAGCTTGAGAGTTTGTATCTATGGTCATTAGAGCCCTCATACAGTGATATTAATCACACACTTGCACAGTGAACGTAGGCCTAATTGGCTGAACCACTTATATTTCGGTATTTATCTTCTTCTCCTCACCTCCTTCTACTATATACCCTTATACTGCCATTGTTAACATTGAATTGAGCTTATAAACACCTTGAAGGGTGGTGCCATTTTCAGCATCATCATTCTGGCACCGTCTGTGGGATTCGAGAAGCTATCTATTCCTCATCTCTTACTTAACCTAATCGGAGACTCTGGTGGTGAACCAAGCCTCACCCCTTGTGTGGAGATGATTCACCATTGAAAGAGGTCCTGTAAGGTATTAAGCTCATCTACTACACCAGCTTTTTAGTGCTAACACATGGCACCGAAATTACCACCACCTCTTCCACCGCCTGGGGCTGATGGACCTAGCTCCATACATGCACCGCCTCAATCCAAAATGGCAGAGGTGGCCACAGCCTTGAGGTCTTTAGCTGCAACGCAACAAGCAATGTAGGAGAAATTTTCACAGCTCAGTCAAAATATGATGAGGCCACCTAGAGTCTCACCGTAGATGATTACCCCGACGGCTGTCCAGGCCCACTTTGAAGCTAAGGAACCACCCTAGGCACCACGCAAGGATTACCCTACGCCCCAGTAAAGGAGGGACGTTGCTGACCCTAGGTGCTTGCGCCTAAGGAGGCAAGGACACCCTTGCCCTGAGGATATGTATGATGATCTAGAGGCGAGAGATGTCCCAAAAGATTGTTGGGACCCATATGAGGTTTCGAATAACACAGTTCGTCCTATCCAGCAGAGCCAAGGTTATGGAGGCCGAAGGGATGGAGGAGCCCAACAACGAGGATCTTTTGATCGATTGAGTAGAAGATCGACCTTTGAAAGGCTCGGCCCCATAAATGACCTAAGATAGAGGTTGTCAAGGTCGAGAAGTGCAGCCATCTCACAAAGGGAAGAGAGGAAACATCGGCCTCACCAGGGATGAGGAAGAGACCAGGAAGAGGTCAACAACCGACGTTGTGCTGTGGCTGGGGTACCCTCAGTCCACCCCTTGGAGGTGGCAGGGGACAACCTCGGCCAGGACGACATTGCAAGACCATGGAATGACTCCATCCAACGTCTTGAGTACAAGATAGGAGACCTCATCAAAAGTCGGGATCCACTACAAAGAGGTTTCTTAGATGTCTCTCCATTCGTGGCTAAGATAGTGATCTTCCTTACCCCAACCAAGTTCAAACCGCCCACGGTGTCTCCTAAGTATGACAGTAGCACCAACCCTGTACATCACATTGAGATTTACCAGTCAGCGGGGGACATATATTCGATACCGGATGAGATGAAGTGTCGGGCCTTCTCCGGGACTTTTACGGGAGCAGCACACATCTGGTTTACTTCTGTTCCGAAGAATTCGATTGTGAACTTTAAGGGCTTGGCTGAACGATTCATTCACAATTTTTGTTTTGGGGTAAAACCTCAAAAGAAGACCACCCAACTGTTGAATGTCAAGCAAGGCAAGCACGAGAGCCTAAGAGACTATATCGCCAGGTTCAATAAAGAAAAACTTGAGGTTGAAGATTACAAAGAGAATATTTCCATGATCGCCCTCATAGGAGGTCTTCAGAAAGGGAAATTGTTGTGGGAACTCGCGGAAGACCCTCCAAAGTCCATGGCGGAGCTATTAGCAACTACAGGGAAGGTCATGAATGCTGAAGAGGCTATGTCCGCTAAATATGAAGACGAGAACGGCAGTAGCAGTGGAAAATTCCAAAGAAAGAAAGATGGAAAGAAAAGGTCAGTTGATGACAAGTTTGCACGTTATACCCCTCTTACTGTAGGATGAGAACACATCCTCAATGAGATCAAGAATGATCGGTCCCTAAGATGGCCAGAGAAGTTGAAGGTTCCTCCACATAAGAGGAACCAGAACTTATGGTGTGAATTCTACCAAGACTATGGCCATGTCACAGACAAATGCTTCGCCTTAAAGGACGAGATCGAGAAGATGTTAAAATCAGGAAAGTTGAGAAAGTACATTGATAGCAAGGCTCCCAAAAGGGGAAGAGATGACCCTAAAAATAGGAGAAGCGATAGGTGTCGTGATGATACCCCAGTAAAAAGGGGCGATGACTCGGATGACGATGATGAAGACGATCCGGACCTTCCAGCGAAAGATGATAATACCCCTGTGAAGAGGGCTGGTATGATCTCCTTTGGTATTAACACCATATGTGGAGGACTTGCAGGGGGTGGTTCTGAAGTGGCTGATCGGAAAGCTCATGTGGCATAGGCCAAGTCAGTGGCCAAACTTAAAGTAGTAAATTTGATGTCTTCCGAGATAATGCAAAAGAGAAAGAAGGTGGACATGGACACTTTCATAGTTGGGTTCTCCCGACTCGACTTCAAAGGCATCCTAGCTCCACATGATGACCCTTTGGAAATCACAAAAGGAGTTCATGGATGTGAGGTATAGAGAATTCTATTAGACGAAGGAAGTTTGGCAGATGTGATGTTTTGGCCTTGCTTCAAGACCCTAGGCCTTAGCGGGGCTAGGCTAGTACCCTATCGTCACCCATTAATGGGCTTCAGAGGTGAAAAGGTCCATCCGTTGGGCATGTATGAGATGGACGTACGAATGGGCGATGAGTGGCCTAAGAGGTTAACCCTAAAGATCAATTTTTTTGTTATGGACAAAAATGTCTTCTCGGCCTATAACCTCATCATAGGAAGAGTAGACCTTAAGGAGTTTGAGGTTGTGCCGTTGACGGTACACCAGATGCTAAAATTCCCGACCCTCTATGGGGTAGGGGAAGTGAAGGGTGACCAGACCATAGCACGAGAATGCTACTTTAACTCGGCTGAAGAGAGAGAGGCTCATAAGAGAGCAACTACCACTTATAACATTGACACACTTGAACCTAGAGATGAAACGAAGTTGAAGAAAGGGAGGCCGCGGAAGAGGTAGAATCCATCGTCCTCAATGAGGATAAATCGGAAAAAAACCATCCAGGTCAGCAAAGCCTTAAAGGCAGAAATCAAGGAAGAGCTGATAAACTTCTTAAGGAAGAGGCAGAGTATATTCGCTTGGAGTCACGCGGACATGCTTGGCATCAACCTCGAGGTTATGTGCCATAAACTCAACGTGACCAAGGATTCTAGGCCAATCAAATAAAGACGAAGTGTTTACTCGAGGGAGAAGTATGACGTCATCCAGGAAGAAGTCAGGAAGTTAGAAGAAGCTAAGTTCATAAGGGAAATCATATATCCGGAGTGGTTATCAAACGCAGTCATAGTGCCTAAGGCCAATGGGAAATGGAGGATGTGTGTAGACTTCACCAACCTGAATCGACCAGATGGTAGATGCCACTGCAGGGCATGAGCTCATGAGCTTCATGGACGCGTATTCAGGCTATAATGAGATCTTCATGGATGTCGAAGACTCAGAGAAGACAACCTTTATCACTGACAAAGGGACATATTGCTACAAGGTTATGCCCTTCGGATTGAAAAATGCAGGGGAAACGTACCAACGTCTTGTGAATAAGATGTTCGAAGACCAAATAGGAAAGACTACGGAGGTGTATGTATACGATATGTTGACAAAGAGATTAAAGGCATGCACCCATGTGGCAGACCTGGAAAAGACCTTCGATACCATGGACTTGTACAAAATGAAACTCAACCCCGTGAAGTGTGTCTTCGGGGTAGGAGTTGGGAAGTTTCTTGGATTCATTGTCAATCAGAGGGGAATAGAGGCAAACCCTAAGAAAATCAAGGCTTTGCTCGACATGAAGACACCAAGAAGTATCAAGGACGTTCAGAGGCTCACTGGTAGAGTTGATGCACTCAACAAATTTATCTTAAGGGCGACGGACAAGTGTCTTCCATTCTTTAAGGTGCTTAGAAAGGCCTTCGAGTGGGATAAAGAGTGTGACCGAGTTTTTAATCAATTCAAGTCCTACCTCGGATCCCCCTTACTCTTATCTCGGCCCATTGTAGGGTAGAAGCTATTTGTTTATCTAGCCGTCTCTGAATCGGCTATAAGTGCGGCGATTGTGTGGGAAGACGTTGGGGTTCAAAGGCATGTATACGTCAATAGTAAGGCCCTTCAAGGGCATGAACATAATTATCCTCGGATGGAAAAGTTAGCCTACACCTTGATACATGCCTCTAGGAAGATGAAGCCCTACTTTCAGGCCCATTCCATGGTCATCCTCACCGACTCCCCACTAAGATAGGTCCTCCATAAACCTGAGAAGTCGGGTAGATTGATGACATAGGCCATTGAGTTAGGGGAGTATGTCCTTACTTATCGGGCCAGGGTGGCCATCAAAGGTCAGGCACTTGCAGACTTTGTTGCTGAGTTCACATGGGAAGAGACCGAGGTTAAAAATAACCTAGAAACTACAGAAGGGTAAAAAATCAATGTCTTCATAAACTCGAAAGAGGTTGCATCCAAGGGGTCTAGAAATGGAATAGCCGAGAATGAGGAAGACCAGTACCTCTTTAGGTATGGAGTCATGTCAAAAGGGAGCTTTTCATCAGATGAAGACATCTAGAACCTCTTTGTAGACGGGTCTTCTTGTGAAAGGGGAAGCGGTTCAGGGCTAATACTTTTAGCCCCGAATGGTACGAACATGGAATATGCCCTAAGCTTTAACTTTAAGGCATCCAATAACGAGTCAGAATATGAGGCTATGATAGCAGGCCTCGCATTAGCAAGGACCCTTAGGGTAAGATGACTCATGCTTCACAGTAACTCAAGATTGGTTATTAATCAAGTATTGGGGGTTTATGAGGCCAAAGATGAAAGGATGGCCAAATACCTGAAGAGGGTAAGAACGATACTCGAAAGGTTCGAAGAAGTAAAGATGAAGAGAATACCTCGGTAAAATAATGGCCACGCAGATACATTAGCAAAGCTGGCCTCTGCAATAAGGACAGACATCAGAAAGACAGTCCTTGTTGAGATCCTGCTTAAGGAAACCATTGAAGAAGATGAGCTAAGTAACCCTTGCCTCAATTTGAACCTAGGGGACTCATGGATGGATCCCCTTATCAGATATATCAGAGAGGGAGAGCTACCGGAATCAAAGTTACAGAGGAGAAAACTGAGGTACAGAGCTGCAAAGTTCTCAATAGTAGGAGACGTCCTATATAAGAAGGGATTCCTATTACCTCTCCTCAGATTCGTTCATCGCACGGAAGTCCCCCGCATCCTATGGGAGGTACACGACGGTTCTTACTCCAGTCATATAGAAGGAAGTCCTTTGGCTAAGAGGATTATTATACAAGGATACATGTGGCTGACCTTGGCCAAGGATGATGCAGCCTACGTGAAGAGGTTCTACAAGTGTCAGAGATTCTCCACTATCCCCCATCAACCTCATCAGCTTATGATGTCAATCTGTTCCCCTTGGCCATTCGCAGTATGAGGAATTGACTTAGTGGGCCCCCTGCCAAGGGCTACAAATAATTACTGATTTCTGATAATCGCCATTGATTACTTATCCAAGTGGGTAGAGGCAGAGCCGATGATAACAATTACAGAGAATAAGACCTTCCAATTTATTTGGAAGAACATCATATGCAGACATGGCCTCCCAAACACCCTCATCTCGAACAACGGAACCCGGTTAAAAAATTCTTCCTTAGAAAAATATTACGAAAGAGTGAGGATAAAGCATTTTTTCTCTTCTCCTGGCCAACCTCGGGCAAATGGTCAGAACGAAGTAAAAAATAGAACAATCCTCAATGGAATCAAGAAGAGGTTATAAGAGGCTAAGGGAAGATGGACTGAAGAGGTTTATGTTGTGTTATGGGCCTACAGAACAATGGCTAGGACACTGACGGGGGAAACCCCATTCATGCTTTCACATGGCTCAGAGGCCGTCATACCAACATAAATAGGACTCCCTACTCATAGGGTTCAGACCTATGACCCTGAGAAGAATGGGGAGGAGAGAAGACTAGACCTAGATTTGATTAAAGAGAGAAGGGAAGACGCAGAAATCAGGCAAGAAGCTTACCAGCAGAGAACATCAAAGTTCTACAATCAGAGGGTAAAATCAAGACCCATAGTTATGGGAGACCTAGTGCTGAAAAAGACGTCATAGAAGGCAAAGAAGCTTCACCCAAATTAGCATGGTTCTTACAAAGTGATTAAGGAGGTTGTACCCGGGACCTACAGGCTAGAAAACCTCGAAGGGGAATCTTTCTCCAATCCTTAGAACGCTGATCATCTAAAAAAGTATTACATATGATGTTGCAAGGGTTTTCATGTAAATGTATCATCTTATGAAGAGATTATTAATGAGAAGATCAGTTCCTGTGTCAATTCTTGATTCATCATGCTCTTGTGTTAGAATTTATGGGGGTAACATCCTAGTTGATGACCTCATACCTTAAACATCATAATTTGGTGACAAGGTCTAAGGTAAGACATCACACTTAGATGACCTTAGACCTTGGTTATCATTAATTTGGTGAACATTTTATGGGGGTAACATCTTAGTTGATGAACTCAGACCTTGAACATCATTAATTTGGTGAGTATTTTATGGGGATAACATCTTAGTTGATGACCTCAGACCTTATAACATTATAATTTGGTGACAAGGTCTGAGGTAAGACATCATACTTGGATGACCTCAGACCTTAGACATCATTAATTTGGTGAATATTTTATGGGGGTAACATCTTAGTTGATGACCTTAGACCTTAAACATCATAATTTGGTGACAAGGTCTTAGGTAAGACATCACACTTAGATGACCTCAGACCTTGAACATCATTAATTTGGTGAATATTTTATGGGGGTAACATCTTAGTTGATGAACTCAGACCTTAAACATCATTAATTTGGTGAGTATTTTATGGGGATAACATCTTAGTTGATGACCTCAGACCTTATAACATCATAATTTGGTGACAAGATCTGAGGTAAGACATCATACTTGGATGACCTCAGACCTTAGACATCATTAATTTGGTGAATATTTTATGGGGGTAACATCTTAGTTGATGACCTCAGACCTTAAACATCATAATTTGGTGACAAGGTCTGAGGTAAGACATCACACTTAGATGACCTCAGACCTTGAACATCATTAATTTGGTGAATATTTTATGGGGGTAACATCTTAGTTGATGACCTCGGACCTTAAACATCATAATTTGGTGACAAGGTCTGAGGTAACACATCATATTTGGATGACCTCAGACCTTAGACACCATTCATTTTATTTACAAAGACATCATTGTACTAAGATTTCAGACCTGAACACACATTGCATGGCAAAGAAAATCATTCAATGAACATTCAGCAAATAAAGAAATAAAGCCCTTATCAGAGGTTGATATAGATTAAAAGAGTTACAAGCTATAAGGTAATCGAGTTTGCAATCAGAGGATAGAGTTGAAATGTATAATGAAAAGTTATAAAAAGCTTCACAAAAATGGCCTAAGGATTTGCATTTATAGTGTTGGCATCCTCGGCCTCATTCCCTTGGCCGATATTGGTCACCTCGGCCCCATCATCTCTGAGGTTGGCACCCTCAATCTCTGTAACATCCAACGGCATAGTCTCTACAGGGGCAACATCTTCCTCTTCAACCTCTTGAAGGGCCTGGGCAAATTGAGGGTTGGAAAAACCCAGACCAATGAAGTCAGAGTCTTTCAAGCCCCCTGCCTTCTTCTCCTTTACGGTCGCCCATTTTCCAGTTGTCTTAATACCTCTTTCGAGGTTATCAAAGCCAAAGCTGATAAATTCATCAGAGACATTATAATCAGCCAGGATCCCCTCAGAAGCATCCTCAAGGTCTGCCTTCACTGCAGCATCAACCTTCTGCTCGAGAACGTCATCCTTGGTCTTCAGAAAAGAAGCGTGATCCTTTTTAAGCTTGGAGATCACTTTCTCCAACTGCTTGACCTTCTTGTCAGACTCTTCAAAGTCAGACTTCAGACGATTTACCTCTGCATTTAGAGAGTCCTGCACCTTTTTGGACTCTTTATCTTTCTCAATAAGGGGCAATTTCTTCAGAGTCCAGTTGGCAAGATGGTGCATAACAACGATGCCCTGCGAATCAAGAATTAAGTGTATAAGACCAAATTCAAAGCATAGGTAACACTTGGAATCAAATTGAAATTCAAATATTACCTGGATGGACCTATGAAGGCCAAACTCAACTAGCAGAGGAGTATCCATGGAGCGACAAAAATGTTTGTCAGCATCGGTCATAGAAGAGCTGATGGCATCCAACGCCTGCACGCTGTGCCCTATCAGACTATCATTTATTTTTAGCTGCTCCAGATGAGCAGCCAGTGCATCTTCATAAGAAATGGGGATCGCCTTTTGGGCCTTACTTTTCCTCTGATCCTTAGGGGAAGTGGTTGTAGTTTTTCTCTTCTTTATGGCGTCGGTCTTAGATGTGCCGACACCCTGCTTCGATGGGGGAGGAAGAGGTGCATTCAGGCCTGCCTTCTTTACAAGCTTCGTGAGACTTGGGGCAGACATCTCCCAGATATCATCTGAGATGCCTTCAGGGCGTTCTGCAAATAGAAAGGTCTGAGTTATAAGATCAGAGACATAAAAAATAAGAGGTTTAACTTGATGAAATAATAAAATAAGCACTTACAGAGCTCAGTCAGAGGACTCCCCCCAAGGCCAGCCTCAAAGAGATAGTAGGGGGTCATCAGATGTTCGAACTTGACCAACAGGCCATGCTCCCCCTGATCTTGAAGGTCTTTTACTCTTTAGAGATTATTTTGGCTCAGCCCAGGGTTAGCCCTGGCAGCCATTGACACCTTACCCCATCTTAGGGGTATCCTCGGCTCTAAGTTCAACGAAGGGACACAAGGGACAAATTCCCATGCCCCTGAGGAAAAGAAATACCGCGGCTTCCAATTATGATTACTAGTTTGGGTGACCTGCAACATCTTCTTAGTTGACTTCCGAGATAAGAAATGGTAATAGCTCGGATGATTCCTGGCAGAGGAAGGGATGTAGCATCTGGTGAAGACTTGGACAGGAAGGTCTGAATGGTGGACTGCCCTCCATAGAGCAATAGCTCCAATTATCACCCTCCAGGCATTGGGGGATAACTGGAAATGAGCTAAGTTGATATAGGAAAGTATGGCCCTAATGGAGGGAAGAATGGGTAGGATAAATCCTAACTTGAACATCTTCTCGTACAGGCAGATCTCACCATCTTGGCCGCCAAAAGCCCTCTCTTCCCTGAGAGGTCTCCTGAGTTTTATGAAGGGGCTAATGGAATATAGATGCCTGAAGGCAAGAAGGTCGAGCTCGGTGATAGTTCTCTCTATCTCGTCCGCCTCAGAGGTGTTAACATCGCTCTCAGTACCATCATCATCATCTGGTTCAACGTCAACCTGAGCAGACGATGGGGCACCACTTGGGAACCTCTGAGCAAACACAGATCCTGTGATGGCCGACAGGGTAATGGCTTCAAGGATTAGTGGAACAGCCACGCTAGGTCCTACAATCTCAATGTCGGAGGAAGAGTGTGATGTGCTTGAACTCATGTGAGACGAGGCTCGACTGGAAACCTCAGCTTGATCAGGGACTTGATCCTGCTGAACGGAAAAGTCCATGGCCTCTTGAAAGGAGTCCACGGACATAAGGTCTGAGGTTGATGACTCAGACTCAAACATGGGAGTAGGTCCAACTGGGACCTCTGCTGACTTAACTAGTTTGGTTGGCTCAGGGTATATGACCTTCAGAGGGGGTGGAAAGATAGGTCTAAGGGGGAATGCCTCTGCCCTACGAGCTTACTCTTGGGCTCTTTCTATTTGCCTAATTTTATCTAAGGTCTTCTCCCTAAGAGAGGGGAATTCCTCCAAAAGTTAGTAAAGGGATCTGAGAATATGAGTCAGACCCTACACTTGTGAGTCTCCTAAATAAACAGGGTTGACAATTGAATTACGAATCAAACTAGGATTTTAAACAAGAACAATTAAAGAACAGTTTCGTCAGAAAACTCTTAGGCTCGCCGAAAAATGCATAAACTCACCGGAAATTGCAACAAATGGAAGAACAAGGCAGAAAAATGCAACAAATGGAGAAAGAGGAATGATAGACTATACCTGAGGGAATACGTGAAGAAGAAAGAAAGAAGCAGGAAAGAAAAGGCCACCAAAAGCACTGCTAACCAAGCTGTTATAGAGAGAGAAAGAATAGAGAAAATGCAGGTGAGAGAATGAAGAAATGGAGAAGAAAGGAAGTAAATGAGGGTGTAGGAGGGTAGTGAGACTGGGGTCTATGAATAACTGGAAAGGGTGAGGCGTGACCCACTCCAATGGACACTGTCTGCAAGTCTTCAAGGTCTCCTGGTGCAACTTCTGAAGAAAACTTCTCCTTCTGGTAACAATGGAACTCAAGCTTCAACTCACTCCCTGCAAGAAGATGATCTTTCACAGCAAAAATAGCAATTTTCTCAAGGGAAACACCTGAGAGTGATGGCTGTTAGTGGGGAGTGAAGGAACAAGGCACTCAGCACTAAGAGAATGAGTAGGGAGAGAATACTAGGTAGGTCTGGTGATATTTTAGCAGAGTAACAGTGCAATTTTTTCTTATATCCATCTTTTGACCTTGCCCAGGGGTCTATTTATACATGGGCGTAAGGGGTGAGCTGGCGATTTTGGGCGCCAAAATTGAGAGAGTTGGTGGGGAACAATGTCTGAAGTGTACCATTTGTCCCTACCTGCAGGCAGCTGCCTGTCCCCTCTGCAGGTGCCACCTGGCACCGACCAAAACTCAAAAAGCACATATGTCCCCTAATGGAGACAAAATAGCAGATTTTGGTAGTTATCTTTTGAAATGGTAACTTGTGGTGCAATTTTGCAAATCTTTGAGAGAGGAGACCTTAAGGCCTCACTCCCTCTAAAAAGTGTTATTTTTCTTGAGAGGGACCTCGAGGACCCCCTCTTCTGGAAAAGTCATTTTTCTTGTAAAGAGTTTATTTCTTGTGAGTAACCAACTCTTTGGCCACTCACTTCATTTATGACTAAGTGTACAGTGTGCGTAGCCTCGAGTGGCTTCTGGGTCTTCCTACTAGTATTCTCTCAATCCTATAGTGCTAAGTGGTTGAGCTTGCTCAACATACCTTGTCCCTCAGCCGCCAAGCCAAAACTCCTAGGAGGTCCCGACACGCCTGTTCGAGCCCTGCTTGCTCGACTAGGCAACCTGTGCAAGAAAGTAAAGTGTTACTGCTGTTGTTCATTTAGAGCCTGCTGTTTCATGATGAAAACTCCTGTAGCAACACTTCTCGAATAATATTTCTGCAGTGACCCCTGCAGTGGCGCTGACGCTTGAAGCGGCGCCGGCCCTTGTCCTGGCGCCGTTGCTCGGAGTGGCGCTGATGCTGTGAGGCGGCGCCGACCCTTGTTGCGGCGCCGACGCTCGAAGTGGCGTTGACGCTTGAAGTGGTGCTGACGCCCGAGGTAGCGCTGATGCTTGAATCGACGCTGGCATGTGAGGCGGCACCGACCCTTGTCCCGGCACCGACGCTCGAAGTGGCATCGACGCTCGAAGTGGCGCTGACGCGTGAGGCGGCGCCGACCCTTGTCCCGGCGCCGACGCTCGAAGTGGCACCGACGCTCGAAGTGGCGCTGACGCGTGAGGCGGCGTCGACCCTTGTCCTGGCGCCGATGTTCGAAATGGTGCCGACGCTCGGAATGGCGCTGACGCTTGAGGTAGCGCTGATGCTTGAACCGGCGCTGACAGGTGAGGCGGCACCGACCCTTGTTGCGGCGCCGACGATCGAAGTGGCGCTGACGCCTGAGGTAGCGCTGAGGCATGAATCCGCGCTGACAGGTGGGGTGGCGCCGACCCTTGTTGCGGCGTCGACCCTTGTTGTGGCGCCGACGCTCGAAGTGGCGCCGACCCTTGTTGTGGTGCCGACGCTCGAAGTGGCGCCGACGCTCGAAGTGGCGCTGACGCCTGAGGTAGCGCTGAGGCTTGAATTCGCGCTGACAGGTGAGGCGGCGCCGACCCTTGTTGCGGCACCGACGCTCGAAGCGGCGCCGACCCTTGTTGCGGCGCCGACGCTCGAAGTGGCGCCGACCCTTGTTGCGGTGTCGACGCTCGAAGTGGCGCCGACGCTCGAAGTGGCGCTGACGCCTGAGGTAGCGCTGAGGCTTGAATCCGCGCTGACAGGTGAGGCGGCGCCGACCCTTGTTGCGGCGCCGACGCTCGAAGTGGCGTCGACCCTTGTTGTGGCGCCGACGCTCGAAGGGGCGCCGATGCTCTAAGGGGCGCCGACGCCTGAGGTAGCGCTGAGGCTTGAATCCGCGCTGACAGGTGAGGCGGCGCCGACCCTTGTTGTGGCGCCGACGCTCGAAGTGGCGTTGACGCCTGAGGTAGCGCTGATGCTTGAACCGGCACTGACATGTGAGGCGGCGCCGACCCTTGTTGCGGGACGCCGACGCTCGAAGTGGCGCCGACGCTTGAAGTGGCGCTAACGCCCGAAGTGGCGTTGACGCCTGAGGTAGCGCTGACCCTTGCGGTGGCGTAGGGACTCGCCGCGGTGCTGACACTTGCGGTGGCTTTTGGACTTCTGGGTGACCTCGCGGGTACCTCTCGGATGTTATTTAATAAAAAAAGCATATTTATTTTATTTTGCTTTTTTTTCTGTTTAGAACACCCTTCTACATTAGCCCCTCGTGCAAAGATTTTTGGTTGGGTAGACTAAAAAAACTTTGTACGCTATAAATCTGGTTTCAACAATTATATATATATATTTATATATATATATTTTCTGAGGGATCCTAGGATCATTAAATTCTGTGGCCCTTTATCCGAGGTATTTAATTTTTTGAGAACCCACGCGTCAGTGTGGGAACTGTCATCTCATCATTTGGGAAAAAAAGATCATCAACTTTTTGCCTTCCTGCACGTTTTTCCATTTTGGTGAAAAAAACATAAGCCCCTTATATTGGGGTCTTTCATCTTCTTCAACCAAAACATAAGCATCTTTGGGTTTGTAGTGAGAGAAAGTGAGGGAGGGATTCCTTTAAAAAAAAACAATAGCCACCCATCTCCTTTTTGCTCTAAACTTGCCAACTTTCCTACTCTCTCATCCATGGATCCTAAACCAAACGATACCCCTTCAAATGTTGGTACTTCTAGCGCACCCATGGTTTTAGGCTATGCGCCTTCTTCATCGTTCCTTTCAAGCATCTCTATGCCCGAAACTGCTGGCGCCGGCGGCACTAGGTCCCCTCCGACCGGTGGCGTCGATTTGTCATCTGCCATACTTGCCTCCTCGCGTTTTGAGCCGAGAACCCTCGCGGGTTCATCTCCTTCTCAATTGGCATGTGCCGGTTTTCATTTGGGTTCCTCCGCGATCGGGGGACTCTCGACCAATGCCTTGCTGACGGCGGAGAGTGTCTCGCCTGCTTTTGGTATGCGCGAGGAACAAAGGGGCTCGCCCGGTCTGGGTGCGGGTCTGAATTTTTTAGTTGACCACGGGGTCTCGTCCAATCTGCGCACGGAACAAAGGGTTTCATCCGATCTGCGCGAGGAACCAAGGGTCTCGTTTGATTTGCGCGAGGGACAGAGGGTTTCATCCAATATGCGCGAGGAACCAAGGATCTCGTCCGATCTGCGCGAGGGACAGAGGGTCTCGCCCAACCTGCGCGAGGAACAAATGGTCTCGTCCGCTCTGCGCGAGGGACAGGGGGTCTCGCCCACTCTGGGCGCGGATATGATTTTCTTGGTTGAGCAAGGGGTCTCGTCCGGGGGTCTCTCGCCTGCTATTTCCTCTTATGAAGGCTTCTCGCCTTTGACGAGTTTTCGTGTAGGTTCCTTGCGCGATGATGCGCCTTCTATGGTTATCTCGACGAATGTTGGCAGCGTCTCTACGCACATTCCGTCATTGGCGTCTGGTGGTGTCTTGCCTTTGGCGGTTTCGGCACCCGCTAATTTTGTCAGTGGGGGTATCTCGGCCTTGGGGGTCTCGACGCCCGTATTTTTTTCTGAAGAAAGGGTCTCGCCCCCTGATGGTATAGTGACCTCTTGTCAGCAGTTGGGGGTCTCGCGACTTGGCCTCACATCTACGGGTCTCTCATTCGTGGAAGGGGGTGTCTCGACATTTCGTCACCTCGGGGGTCCCGTGACCCCGGATGCCTCGTTGACTGTTGGCGTTACGGAGGGCATGCTACCGACCAGGGGCTTTTCGCCTGATATTGCTGGGGTTTCTGCCTCTACTTCTTTTTTTGCGACAGGGGACCCCGGGGGTCTCTCGCTCGGAGTCCCTACTAGGGTGAGTTCTTTTCTTGAGCCAATGTCTCTGGGTGGTTCATCAGCTACGCCAACTTCCTCTCAGGCATGGAAGGATTATATGCACATTCGTCAAGGGCGGTACTTCGGTATTTATCGTCGTGCTCCCTTTTTCGGCCCTGCTGACAGTTTCATGGTTTCGCTTTCTGGTTTTGGGGAAAAATTTTCGAGTGCTGTTCTCGATCGGTCTCACGTGGGGTTAACCGAGTCTGCTGATCTTCCTACTATTTCTCCGGATTCCATTCTCCGAGTCCGAGTTGACCGAGGCGACTTTCCTTATTCCAACGTTGAGGTTAAAACCCCCGGTGGACCTACAGAGGAGTGGGCCAGTTGGGTTGACTATGTTCTGAGCGTCCCTGATTACGTGGCTATTCTCAAGGAGGTGGGGCTCTTCACCGCCTTCAGCAGTCTGAAGTCCTGCACCCTCTTTAAACACGGTTCTTCGCTCAATCTCTTATTGTCCCGGTGGAGTATGGAGTCTCACACCTTTGTCACGGGCTGGGGGGAATTTACTGTTACTCTCGAGGATATATGTGAGTTGTACGCCCTTCCTTTCTTTGGGCAACAGGTCTTCACTGATGACTGCGAGGACTCCCTAGAGCAGGAGTTAGTGGGGGAGTTACGGTCATCTCTCGGGGAGTGCTCGAGATATGTGGCCATAAATGTAACGGGTCATTCCAAGCATTCCTTTGCCAAATGGCAAAGATATTGGTTCAGATACTTTGAGCAGTTGCCAAAGGGGGAGACTTCTCGTGCAGCGCCCAGATCCCAGGATGGTCCTAAGCTTCACTCTCCTGCACATTTAGCCGCTTTCCTTGTTACGTTCCTGACTCGGTTCCTTCTTCCAGGTAAGCCTGAAGACTGTCCCCGCGAACTTCTTTTTAGGTTGGCTGTGCGATTGTCTCGCGGTAGACCAGTACCTATAGCTGCCCTGACCTTGGGTTCTCTTTACACCTGGATAGACCGAGCACACATAGATGTAGAGAGGTCCTGCGGTCGGTATGATGTTGCTAACCATGTCAACGCCCCTCTCTTGATGGCCTTTTTGTTTGAGCATTTCCCCCACTTTACTTCAGGGGCTCACGCTTGTCATAGCGACGCTGCGAGGCTTCTTCGGTGGCATAAGAAAACTCCTAAGCAGTCTTTGGGAATGTTGATTGATGATATCGAGGAGTTTCAGTTTCGGCCTTATACCAAGCGCCCTGGGGGTACTTTCAGCTGGCTTTCTTTCCCTGGTGATGGCGGAACCTTCTATTGTCCTTCCGCAGTGGGGTCAGTTTCCACGTGTCCCCATATTAATGTGATGACGATGCTCTTACCCTGTCACCTTCCTTCTTGGACCGAGTTAGGTCCCCGTGCTGAATTTTACCATTCCGAGAGGGCAAGACGACAGTTTGGTTATGATCAGGGTGTCCACACTCCTCCTCTTCCTACCTACAGTAGTCATTCTGAGGCATTCTCCGAGGCGTGCGCGAGCTTTACTCTTCAGGGGTTATTCCGCAGGGTCAGTGGTTTGGGTGGTCTCTATGTGCCTACCAGTGATTATCAGCCTTCATTCACTTCATCCTGGTTCCTTCTTTGGCAGCAGCAGGTTCGTCTTATTCAAGAATGTGTAGTTGGCCCTCCTCATGAGACTAACCCCATTAAATATACCAGAGCTCAGTTTTTGGTCAGGCGGACGCAGAAAGAGCCTTGGTTTCTCAGTACCACCTCTACGCCACCCTTGGAGCAGGCCATCCCTATTTTAGTGAAACCTCTCTTTGACGAGTCACTTCCGCCTCCGTCGACTGAGCCTCCCCCTGTGAAGTCTAAAAGCCAACCAAAAAGAAAAGGGAAGGCGGGCACCTCTACTACTAGCAAAAGGAAGCATCCTGACACCGATGTTTCCAATTTTGTTCCTGCTACTACTGCTTCTCCTCCTTCCTCCCCTGTGAGGACCCGGGCTGCGAAGAAAAAGAAAGGAAGTGGCGCTGGCATAGCTGCTTCCTCTACGGTGGACCAAGGTTACTCCTCACCGAGCCTTACTTCTCAGGAGACGCGGGTCGCGTCCATTCCTATTGCAGAAGGTACTATATCACAGCCTCCTTTACTTAGTGGAACCAGTTCTCGCGGAGTTCTTTCATCTCCCTCCCCTTCATTGGAAGAGGAACTAGTTGATTATGGAAGCACCCCTTCCTATGACGACCATAGTTCTTCTTCGGGTGATATGGGCGGCCTGGGTTTCCATAGCGAAAGCACTACTGACACTTATACTTTGTTATCAGTCTCCAGAGAGTCTTCTAGCGATGATGAGGCCTCCCGTTCTCCTGGGGGGTCAGCCCCACCCATCTCCCTTATAGCCAGACTACGCGCCCCGTTACTGTAAGTGTTCTCCCTTCACTTGTCTATATATATTTTTTGCATACGATTTTCTTTCTTCCCTTCATCATATATATGTATATATTTTCATTTAAAGCATTCTGTTATATTTGTGCAGGCCACTTCCATCGAGGCAGGTGGTTCTCCTCTTCCCCCACTACGACCGACGCCCTTTCAGCGGGAGAGGAACTCCATGCTCATTTCCTCCCGGGGCCTGTTTAGAGAGGTTTGCTGTTTCCTTAGTTCATTTAACATCTGTTGTAATTTATTCATCTTCTAACTGCCTTTTGGTTGCGTATACTGTCATTTCCTCGCAGCTTTCGTCCGTGCATTTTACCGTCACTCGGACCACCCCTGTGGCTTCCCCTTCTCCTCAGGTATGCCTCGTTATTTTCAAAACTTTCATTGCGTCATTTCCTTTTGTATTCCTTCTTTTTATTTACCCATTTATCATGCGTAGAGAGTTGTGTCTTCGGGCGTTGCCACATCGTCCTCCCTTGTCTCGGCGGTGGGTACTTCTGCAGCTGAGCCCCTGGAGGCCTCTTCATCTGAGGTAGTACTTATTTTTTTTTGAATATTTGTTTCCTCTCCGCAGGAGTCTTAATGGCTCTTGGACTTTCTTCTCAGGAAGGGGCTCCTCCCTTAGCTGGCGTTATCGCCTCGAGTTTATCCTCTTCGGGGAGGATTTCCATCCCTAGGGTCCGCGTATCTATGGACGGCAGACCTTTGGTTCAGGCGATTTCTCGGGGCCCCATATTTACCGTGGCCTCAACCAGTGAGCCCACACTTCAGGTCAGTCTTTTCTGTCAAAGGAATGGGATCTCCTTTTCCTCGAACATGCAATAAACAACATATTTTCATTCCTTGCAGGCTATCAGTACAACCCCTACTGCGCCGATCGTCCTTTTTCGTGCTTCCCCCTTGGATGGGGTTCAGGTATTCTTTTATTTTCTTAGTTCTATTTTCTTATCTGTCCAGCCTGCATATATCGTAGCCCTCTTTTACTTTGTCGCAGTTATCTCTGGGAGCTGTTTCGAGTGCGGCTCCTGCTACTGCCGTTTCAGCAGCCCCTATACACAAGCTGGTTTGTCCTGTTGTTGCGCCTCCTCAGGTAGCTATCTCTACGGTGCCCGAGGTTGAGGTAGCTTCTTCGGAAGTATTGGTCACTGAAGCAACCCCTGCCGGAGCATCGATCAGTGTTGTTGTCCCTGCGGGAGCCCCTGCTCCTACTTCTATTAGCATTACGGAGGGTGTTGTTCAGGTACCGTGTATAAGAGTACTACTTTCCTCTTTCTTGCGTATATTGTGCAAGCATTCTCATTTCACCCTTGTCTCATTGTTTCCAGGTGCACGAGAGTACTCGGATAACTGTGGAGTCTGGCGGTGGGGCAACTATGAGAGAGGTATTAGACTGGCATACCCTCTCTTTCTGTTATTCTCCTCGTTTTCTTCTTGCGTATACTGTGCAAGCATTCTCACTTCACCCTTGTCCCATTGTTTCCAGGTGCATGAGGATACTCCGATGACTGTGGAGTCTGGCAGCGGGGCAGCTGTGAGAGAGGTATTAGACTGGCATACCCCCCTCTTTTTATTATTCCCCTTTTTTCTTCTTGCGTATACTGTGCAAGCATTCCTATAACACCCTTGTCTCATTGTTTCCAGGCGTATGAGGATACTCCGGTGACTGTGGAGTCTGGCAGTGGGGCAACTGTGAGAGAGGTATTAAACTGGCATACCCCCTCTTTTTACTATCCCCTCTTTTCTTCTTGCGTATACTGTGCAAGCATTCCCATTTCACCCTTGTCTCATTGTTTCTAGGTGCATGAGAGTACTCCGATGACTGTGGAGACTGGTAGTGGGGCAACTATGAGAGAGGTATTAAACTGGCATACCCCCTCTTTTTACTATCCCCGTTTTCTTCTTGCGTGTACTGTGCAAGCGTTCTCATTTCACCCTTGTCTCATCGTTTCCAGGTGTATGAGGATACTCCGATGACTGTGGAGTCTGGTAGCGGGGCAGCTGTGAGAGAGGTATTAGACTGGCATACCCCCCTCTGTTTACTATTCCCCTTTTTTCTTCTTGCGTATACTGTGCAAGCATTCCTATAACACCCTTGTCTCATTATTTCCAGGTGTATGAGGATACTCTGGTGGCTGTGGAGACTGGTAGTGGGGCAACTGCGGAGGGAGATCACAGTTCTAAGCTCACTCCCTTAGTCGGTGATACTGATTCTGGTGGGGAGTCTTCTTTTCTTCCTTCTGAGGCGGGGTCTCGCCACTCCGAGGGCGATGATGAAACAGAGGACGCTGCGACTATTTCTAGTAGGCTATGGCGTGAGGAGTTACCAGGCCGCTTCAGGGTACATGAGCGTCAGCTCTTGGATCTCATCTTAGAGCACCATCCCGAGACGTTCACTTCTCAGAGAATACTCCAGGTTGACAGTCTTACGGCCTTCAACCTGAGGGCTCTTGCCAGCCATGTTCATGAGTTCTTGGCCACCTCCCCTGCTAAGCTGACTAGCTCTTCTATCTTGCTATTCTTGGATGCTCTCCATGACTTACAGCAGTTCTATCATTTTCGTTTGGATTGGCTTGACGCAGGGGTTCGCCCCTTTCTGAGTGTTCCTTTCCGAAAGATAGTGAGGTTTCACACTTCCCGACAGTCCTGGGTTGAGCAACGACATGCTGAGGCTACGAGGATCCGGAATCAGATAGCCCTACTGCAGGTGAAGCTTGCCAGACTTGAGTCTGGCGATGAGGAGGATGATGCTAAATTCGTCAGGTTGGAGGAAGAGTTTCTGCGTGAGGCTGGTCCGTCATATGCTGGCGCCATTGCGCGCGATATATTATTTTTTGTGGTTTCTAGCCAATAGGCTACCTCTTGCTTTGTAGTGCTCAGAATTCTATGTGTACATCACTTATCATTCATGTATGAGACACTTTGTTTCTTCTGCACTTTTTTTTTTTTTTGCTTTGTTCTCCCTTTATGCTGTGGGTGTTTGTTTTACATGACTTGCTCTAATTTCTGTGAGCCTTTAGTCTACTGGTGGCTACCCCATATACTGCGGGGTATTTGCATTGATATGAAAAGTCATGTATTATCATATTGTACGCATTTTTTTTTTGAAATGCACCTCTTGTAGCTGTGAGGTGTTGGCATGTGACTTTCTTGGGTTACCCCTCCTGTCTGTGGGGGTATTCCTACATATTACTGCTTATAGTTGTAGAGGCTGGGTTGGGGAGGAGTGTGACCCCCACCCCTTTCCGGAAGCCTGATTTTATTATAAAACTATATTAATTTATGTCTGGGGGACTTTGCTCAATATACTTTCTCTTAGGATGGACTTACCTCCCAAGTGTAGTGGGCAAAGTTCCTGATCCTTTTTTTTTTGTACTCTCTTTTAATTTAATAGGGAGTGTATATGTATGTATAAATGAGTAAGCAAAGCAAATGTCAAAAATGATCAAAAGTGTTGCTATTTCATTTCTTTACTTTTGTGTGCTGTTTACAGTGTAGTATTGCTCTAAAAAAAATTTACACAAAAAAACTTTTCTGGCATAGGAGCAATCCTTGACATCTATTACGGACATGCAAAACACAAACGAAACTTGTTAGTTGTTACTAAGCATAGTACCTCTTCAGCCACTTGCAGTTGATGGACTGGAGGCAATCACTCTCTGGTTCTGATATCTGGCAGTAGCCCGACTTTCCCACTCCTCTAATGACAAAAGGGCCTTCCCAGTTAGGTTTGAATTTTGACGCCGACATGCTACGGAGATGGTGAGTTAATGCTCGCAGGACTAGATCTCCCACCTGGAATTCCCTAGGCTTAACCAAATTTTCGTAGGCCCTGGACAGCTGCTGAGTGTAGACTTTGAAATTCTCTCTCGCCTTGTCTCTGTGCTCATCTAGTGCCTCCAGCTGCACATGCCTAGGGTCTGGAATGAGCCCATTGCTAAGAGAAATTCTGGCTGAAGGTACCGCCAATTCCACTGGTAGGACAGCTTCGGTCCCATATACTAGAGAGAAAGGGGTGAAGCCTGTTGGCTTTCTCTTCGAAGTACGGTAGGCCCATAACACCATAGGCAGCTTCTCATCCCATGCTCCCGGCATGTCTTCTAGCATTTTCTTCAAAATATTTATCAGGGTCTTATTAGTAGCTTCTGCTTGGCCATTGCCCTTGGGGTAGGATATGGTTGAGCTATTATGCACGATCTTATACTTGTCCGTGAGGAGGGCCATCTCTTTGCATACAAATTGTTTCCCATTGTCCGTTAGGATCACTTTGGGTATACCAAACCTACATATAATATACTCCTTTATAAACTGGGTTACCACCTGAGCAGTGACTCTCCTCAAAGGAATGGCCTCCGCCCACTTGGTGTACAATTCTGTAGCCACAATGATAAAAGCCTTTCCATGAGATGCTGGGGCGATCTTACCCACCAGGTCGAACGCCCATGTGTGGAAGGGATAGGGGGCTGCCAAGCTTTGTAGGCTGACGGAGGGAGCGTGCACCATGTTTCCATGCACCTGGCATGCTCTACACTTTTTCACATATCCAATGGAGTCAGCCTCCATGGTCGGCCAGTAGTACCCCAGCGTCATCAGTTGATCATACAGCTTGGCTCCTCCCATGTGGGAGGGCTCATGAGCTTCTTTCAATACCTTTTCCACTTCCTCTTTGGCTACGCACCTTAGGGCCTTCTCATTGTACCCTTTCCTATACAACTCTCCTTGGACCAAGTAGAAACGTGCTACCCTTTTTCTAAGGTAAATTTCATCCGCTCTCTCGACGGGAAGCTCCCCATCTTTTAGATACGCTAAGTACGGTTGTCTCCAATCTTCGAAGGCTTCCGCGAAGTTAGCCTCCGTTGGCTGGTCAAAATTAGCTTGGCACTTTAAACAACCTTGTTGCAAGCGGGCGGCTTTTACGCTCATGGAGGGCCAAAAATACCCACTTCGCTGCAGTCTTCGGTAAAGGGGAATATCCGTATCTCCACAGTGCCTCTGGTGCATTTCTATTAGCCTCTCCTTGGCTTCTTGCTCCCCTACGCACCGTGCCAGAAACCCTCCAGGACTCTTGAAGTAGAGAGTTCCCTGCAGTAGGTGATAGTTGGCCAACTCTAATATTTTCATTGTCCCTTCTCTAGTTTCAAGTTGCTTCTCTACCAGACGCCTCCAATCTTTCGGCTCGTTACTTGGGAATAAGGACTTCACGGTAGTGGGTACCGTTCTCCGCCTCACCGTGATGGTTGCTTCTGACTCCTCCTTGTCCAACTTTTGGGCTATGGTGGCGAGTGCGTCAGGGTGCCTGTTCATCGTTCGCGCCTGCCTCTCCACGGTTACTTCCAAGAACTGCCCCAGCAGTCGTTGGATGATGTGTCTGTACGGCGCTAAGTTGGCATGTTTAAGGGAAAACTCTCCATTGACCTGCCTTACGACCAGATTGGAGTCTCCTCGGATACACAGTACCCTGATCCCTCTTCTTAGTGCTTCCAACATTCCTAGAATGAGGGCTTCACACTCAGCCTCATTATTTGAGCATTTAAAATATAACTTGAAAGAGAGGGTAATCTTCTCCTTCCCATCTGACAGTATGACACCAGCCCCACCTGTTCCCTGCGCACTGGAACCATCAAACTCCATAAACCACTTCTTCACCTCCTCCGCCATGCAGGCTTGGAAACTTTCTCCTGGTAGTTCCTCACTAGGTGGTTCGAAAACCCCACTCGGGAAGTGGGCCAGCAAATCGGCCACTGCCTGGCTCTTAATGGCCTTAGGCACTATGCATTTTAGATCATATTCTGATAAGATCAAAAACCACCTTGCTGCTTGTCCCACGAGTATAGTCCGCGCGAGGAGGTACTTGATGGGATCACACTTGGTGACTATATGAACGGTGAAGGCTAGAAGGTAGTGTCTCAGCTTTTGTGCTACAAATACCAGCGCCAGGCAGTGCCTCTCGACGCTGGTGTATCTCGATTCTGTTCCGGATATTACTCTTGACAGGTAGTAGACCGGCTTTTCCACTCCTTCCTTCTCTTGCGCCAAGAGGGCCCCTATCGACATTTCTATAGAAGTGAGGTAGAGCAGCAGCGGAGATCCAGCTTCAGGGGGAATCATTGTGGACGGAGAGGCTAGGATTTCTTTAATCTTCTTGAACGCACTCTTTTGCCTCTCTCCCCAAACCCACTTGGCTTTTTCTTTTAGTAGAGGTGCGAATGGGTGAGTTACCTCTGCCAACGCAGGTATAAACCTCCGCAGGTAGGACACCTTTCCCAGGAAGCTCTTAAGTTGTCTCTGACTCTTGGGCGGTGGCATCATCATAATGGCTTTCATCTTCTCTGCATCCACCTGCACTCCTTGTCTATTTACCACAAAACCTAAGAATTTCCCTGCAGTAACCCCAAAGGCACACTTTGAGGGGTTCATTCTCATCTTATACCGTCGACACCTCTCGAATACTCTCCTGAGATCCTGAATGTGTTTGTTTTCTTTCTTAGACTTCACCACCAGATCATCCACATAGAATTCTAGTATATCATGAAATAAGTCATGAAAAATTGCCATCATGGTCCGCTGGTATGTGGCCCCAGCGTTCTTCAATCCGAAGGGCATGACTGTATAGTGAAAGTTCCCTAACGGTGTGCGGAAGGCAGTCTTCTCTGCGTCCGCGGGGTCCATTTTAATCTGGTTATAGCCAACATACCCGTCCATGAAGCTATACATCTCGTGTCCCGCGGTGGAGTCCACTAAGCTGTCTATGCTGGGTAGTGGGAATTCATCCTTAGGACACGCCCTGTTCAAGTCGCGAAAGTCTACACAGATTCTGATTTGGGTCTTGTCTTTCTTTGCCACCGGCACTATGCTGGACAGCCATATGGGGTGCTGAATAGGTTTGATGAACCCTGCCGCTAACAACTTCTCCACCTCAGCCTTTATTTTCAAATCAAGGTCTGCTTTGTATGTGCGTGTGGCTTGCCTTACCGGAAGGGCGTTGGGAAGGATGTTCAATCTATGAGAGCTCACTTCCGCGTCTATCCCTGGCATCTCCGTGTACTTCCAAGCGAATACATCAGTGAACTCCCTAAGCAGCTCAATGAGCTCTTCCTTCTGCTTCGGTTCCAGGCACTTGGAAATTAGAATGGGTCTACTCTCGCCCTCTTCTAACCCCAACTTGATTTCTTCCAATTCCTGCAGCTGCTCTCTGGGTCCATCTTGCATGCACTCCGGCGCCTCTTCTGGTTCTTCAACATGCTCAACGATATGGGATTCATCAACAATAAAACATTCGGGCGTCGGGTCGATGCTCTCGTCCCAGAACATCGCCCGCGCAGACCGTTATAAACGGTAGATGACTTTCCCATTGGGCAAAACTACTTTCTTGCAAGTTCGAGGAGGTCTAGCTACCTCCTCTATCTTCCTCTTGCCTTTTGCCATGTGGGGAATTATCCTCTCCCCTAGGCGATTATGCACGGATTTTTTCTGCGAGACCCTTCCTTCAGCTACCTTAACGCCTGCCAGCTTTCTTGTAGAGACCTTTCTTTCCTCGTCCAATTCAGTGTAAAAGGCAGCATCTACCAGGTGGGCCTCCTCAACGGCGAAGGGTCGCTGCGTGGCCTTGATCACTATCTCTGTACCTCTAATATTTGCCTTCGCGCACTGATGGTAGGTGGAAGGCACTATGCCATGAGTGTGCATCCATACCCTTCCAATGAGTAATTGGTAGCTGGTGTCAGCGTTAATAACGTGAAATTTGATGTGGGAAGTGAAATTTCCCAACTTAATTCCCACATTCACATATCTGATTGACTGCATTCCGGCGTTGTCGAATCCAGAGATTACTAGCGGTATCGGGACCACCTTCTCCTGGTCAATTCCCGTTTCATATAACGTACTGATGGGCATAATGTTAATGGATGCTCCTCCATCCATCAACGCCCTAGGAAACGAGACTCCATTAATTATGGCTGTGACGTATAACGGGCGATTGTGGAAGTAAGGCACTGCCCTATCCGCTTCTGAAAACACCACTTCAGAGGTATACTTCTTAATCATCCTTCCCATTGGCCCCCGCCAATTTAGCGAAGGGTCTCCATGCTGCTGCACCACCTCCAAGACTTTCCTCGTGATGGACACCCTCGTGTCGTACTTCACCCCTATCTGGTCGAAAAACCACTTGAACTTGGGGCTCCTTGCTATGGCCTCACATTCAGAATCTAAGTCTACCTCGTACGTCTGGGCACTGCAAACATACTCCGCTTCAGAGGTCCCTCCCTCGTCTAGAGCGAGGATGACGTCTACCTCGCCTTCTGAGAGACCGACTTCCTCAGCTTCCCCACTCCCGCTTTCATACTCCGGAGTGAAGAACCACTCCTCTTGCTTTCTTTCCAGCTGAAGTCTGCTTAGTGACAGATTTTCTAACTCCTCGCATAACTGCTCGCCGTCCTCCCGTTTCGCAAGACTTCTCGCAGCTTCTTCGTCATAGGCAACTACCATGTTGGCAGTTCCAAAATGATGCGTAGGGAGGGGGTTCTCGTTAACGTCCACGGGGGGTATCTGCAAGGTACCTCTGGCCATCTGCTCACCAATGATCCTTCTCAAGTAGTAACAATCCTTGGTAGAGTGCTGCACTCGTTGGTGCAATTCGCAGTACTTCGGGTTGGCCTTGTCAGCTGCAGTGGGGATCTCTACTTTTAGGTTGGGGGGTCCTGTTATGCCTTCTCGCACCAGGGTGCGGTAACAATCCATGGCCTCCGCTACGCTGCACGGTAGTGGCGGCGGGACATCCTCCCCGAACTTTCTCTTGTCACCGGGACTGTCAGTCCTGGCCCCGGGACCTCCCTTCTTCCCTTTGTTACTCCCGTCCACATAGTTAACCGCCTGCCTCCTCGTAACTTGAAACCTCCCGGGAGTCGGTGGAACTTGTGTCCTCCAACCCGGGGTTCTCGATTTGATTATCATAGCGATGTTGCTGGCAGCCCTGGTGAATTCTCTGAAAGTCCCATCTCTAGTTTCGTTGATCAAATGCAGCTTGTACTCTTCCGAGAGTCCTTCCACACATATTTGTAGCAACCTGGCCTCCGCCACGTCCTCGTGAACATCTAAGGCCCTCTCGCGAAATCGCTTGATGTAGTGCATCAATTCCTCTCCTGGCTTCTGGACCTCTTGCGCCAGGTGCCTCAGTGTAAATTCATCCTCCGCTACAAAAAACTTCTGGAGAAACTGCCTGTGCATCTCTTCCCAACTAGGGACGCTGTTAGGCGCCAAGTGGGAATACCATGTATAGGCTTTCCCAGTGAGAGTTTTAGAGAACTCTCTCAATCTCAGGCTCTTGTCGCCAGCGTGTACTCCCAGGTACTCGACGAACCTCTTCACGTGTTCTCGAGGGTTCTCCCCCCTACCGCCAAACTTGATAAATTTTGGTGGAATATACCCCTCAGGGTATGGCTTCTCACTTACTTCCTGTGGATAGGGGTCTTGTAACTCCTCGTATAGGTAGGAACCCTCTCTTTGAGAGGAGGAGAGGAGCTTCCTCACTTCTTCCATAGTAACAACCTTGGAGGGTGATTCCTCCAAACATGTGGTTTTAGGAACTGGAGAACCTGTTGGCGCCAGGACATGCTCCGGCGCCGCCTTCCGAGACGGAATCATCTCTGCCGGAATCGTAATAGGAGTGGCTACCCCTCCAGAAGGGGCAGCAGCAGGTGTCACACAACCCTGACCCAAGTTTGATAGATCCACGTTATTTTGCTTTAAAAAGTCAAAAAACATTGCCATAAGGTTCATACCTGCCATTGGAGCCACTGCCGGCGAACTGGTCTGGCCTCCCTGAGGCGCTGGCGCCTTGGCTCCGATCACCACCACTTCTTCCTGAGTAGTCTGGTCACTGTGAGCTCCATTACTAGATGGAATGTCCTCAAAAACCAACTGTTTGGAGACATTGAAACCTTCTTTGTCCATGGAAATGAGAATACCTCCCCAGCAGAGTCGCCAAATGTAGGAGGGTAGTGAGACTGGGGTCTATGAATAACTGGAAAGGGTGAGGCGTGACCCACTCCAATGGACACTGTCTGCAAGTCTTCAAGGTCTCCTGGTGCAACTTCTGAAGAAAACTTCTCCTTCTGGTAACAATGGAACTCAAGCTTCAACTCACTCCCTGCAAGAAGATGAACTTTCACAGCAAAAATAGCAATTTTCTCAAGGGAAGCACCTGAGAGTGATGGCTGTCAGTGGGGAGTGAAGGAACAAGGCACTCAGCACTAAGAGAATGAGCAGGGAGAGAATACTAGGTAGGTCTGGTGATATTTTAGCAAAGTAACAGTGCAATTTTTTCTTATATCCATCTTTTGACCTTGCCCAGGGGTCTATTTATACATGGGCGTAAGGGGTGAGCTGGCGATTTTGGGCGCCAAAATTGAGAGAGTTGGTGGGGAACAATGTCTGAAGTGTACCATTTGTCCCTACCTACAGGCAGCTGCCTGTCCCCTCTGCAGGTGCCACCTGGCGCCGACCAAAACTCAAAAAGCACATATGTCCCCTAATGGAGACAAAATAGCAGATTTTGGTAGTTATCTTTTGAAACGGTAACTTGTGGTGCAATTTTGCAAATCTTTGAGAGAGGAGACCTTAAGGCCTCACTCCCTCTAAAAAGTGTTATTTTTCTTGAGAGGGACCTCGAGGACCCCCTCTTCTGGAAAAGTCATTTTTCTTGTAAAGAGTTTATTTCTTGTGAGTAGCCAACTCTTTGGCCACTCACTTCATTTATGACTAAGTGTGCAGTGTGCGTAGCCTCGAGTGGCTTCTGGGTCTTCCTACTAGTATTCTCTCAATCCTATAGTGCTAAGTGGTTGAGCTTGCTCAACATACCTTGTCCCTCAGCCGCCAAGCCAAAACTCCCAGGAGGTCCCGACGCGCCTGTTCGAGCCCTGCTTGCTCGACTAGGCAACCTGTGCAAGAAAGTAAAGTGTTAGTGTTGTTGTTCATTTAGAGCCTGCTGTTTCATGATGAAAACTCCTGTAGCAGCACTTCTCGAATAATATTTCTGCAGTGACCCCTGCAGTGGCGCTGACGCTTGAAGCGGCGCCGGCCCTTGTCCTGGCGCCGTTGCTCGGAGTGGCGCTGATGCTGTGAGGCGGCGCCGACCCTTGTTGCGGCGCCGACGCTCGAAGTGGCATTGACGCTTGAAGTGGTGCTGACGCCCGAGGTAGCGCTGATGCTTGAATCGACGCTGGCATGTGAGGCGGCGCCGACCCTTGTCCCGGCGCCGACGCTCGAAGTGGCACCGACGCTCGAAGTGGCATCGACGCTCGAAGTGGCGCCGACGCTCGAAGTGGCGCTGACGGGTGAGGCGGCGCCGACCCTTGTCCTGGCGCCGATGTTCGAAATGGTGCCGACGCTCGAAATGGCGCTGACGCTTGAGGTAGCGCTGATGCTTGAACCGGCGCTGACAGGTGAGGCGGCGCCGACCCTTGTTGCGGCGCCGACGATCGAAGTGGCGCTGACGCCTGAGGTAGCGCTGAGGCTTGAATCCGCGCTGACAGGTGGGGCGGCGCCGACCCTTGTTGCGGCGTCGACCCTTGTTGTGGCGCCGACGCTCGAAGTGGCGCCGACCCTTGTTGCAGTGCCGACGCTCGAAGTGGCGCCGACGCTCGAAGTGGCACCGACGCTCGAAGTGGCGCTGACGCCTGAGGTAGCGCTGAGGCTTGAATTCGCGCTGACAGGTGAGGCGGCGCCGACCCTTGTTGCGGCACCGACGCTCGAAGCGGCGCCGACCCTTATTGCGGCGCCGACGCTCGAAGTGGCGCCGACCCTTGTTGCGGTGCCGACGCTCGAAGTGGCGCCGACGCTCGAAGTGGCGCTGACGCCTGAGGTAGCGCTGAGGCTTGAATCCGCGCTGACAGGTGAGGCGGCGCCGACCCTTGTTGCGGCGCCGACGCTCGAAGTGGCGTCGACCCTTGTTGTGGCGCCGACGCTCGAAGGGGCGCCGACGCTCTAAGTGGCGCTGATGCCTGAGGTAGCACTGAGGCTTGAATCCGCGCTGACAGGTGAGGCGGTGCCGACCCTTGTTGCGGCGCCGACCCTTGTTGTGGCGCCGACGCTCGAAGTGGCGTTGACGCCTGAGGTAGCGCTGATGCTTGAACCGGCACTGACATGTGAGGCGGCGCCGACCCTTGTTGCGGGGCGCCGACGCTCGAAGTGGCGCCGACGCTTGAAGTGGCGCTAACGCCCGAAGTGGCGTTGACGCCTGAGGTAGCGCTGACCCTTGCGGTGGCGTAGGGACTCGCCGCGGTGCTGACACTTGCGGTGGCTTTTGGACTTCTGGGTGACCTCGCGGGTACCTCTCGGATGTTATTTAATAAAAAAAGCATATTTATTTTATTTTGCTTTTTTTTCTGTTTAGAACACCCTTCTACAGAGGGTTTAACCCTCAAACAGCCCCACACGCATCCCAAGGCCCATCATTGCCTTGGGAGCCTAAAAGACTGAAATCATTACACTTGCCAGGCACGCTAGCTACTTCAACGCCTAACACTTGTCAAAAAGGCATTAACACCTAAAGAGGCCCGACCTCGGATAAACATACCCCTTAGGCACCTGATCACACAGGTGACTAAGGGCTAGGGGTGATTGATATACCCTAAATGTACCCCTTCAGCTCAGAGAGCCAGCGAGATGGCCGAGGTTAGAAGGGACCTAGAACGACAACTAGTGGCCTCATCCCCAGCAAGGTCGGCCATGGCCGACGTTAACAGTTCCCTCTCAGCAATGCATCAGTTGGGGGCCTTCATGATCCATGATGACAGTTAGAGATAAAGCTATCCATGGTTGATAACCTCGGCTGGGTGCAAGCCGAGGTTACAGAAGCTATACCATTATCATAACCAACCTCGGTAGAGAATCAACCGATGTTCATAACCTGCGCCTGCTTAACCTCGGCCCAGGCCGAGGTTATGAATTCAAAACGCATTACCCCGACTTCATATGAGACGAGGCCATCGCGGGTAATCTCAGGTTGGGCAGCAGCCAGGCTTCGCCAAACTCGTACTCTTCCAGGCCGAGGTTAGTACCAATCACATATGGCCGAGTCTTTATTCGCATATGTGTGGTTGGGAACACGTGTACACAATCAGTTATAACAAATCAATCCCCTCACGTTGGGGGAATATTTCGTCATCATTTTCTACATGTGACATTGATAGATGTCTTCATCAGATTGGTTATATCAACACACACATTCTCATTGCATGATTGAGGGGTACATTACACCCCCCAAGAACTATATATAGAGGTCATCCTCTACCTTGCAAAGAACTGAAAATGAGCAACCCTAGCAAAAACATTGTCTAAATATACATTAGAGAGAGAAAGCTTGAGAATTTGTATCTATGGACATTAGAGCTCTCATATAGTGATATTAATCACACACTTGCATAGTGGACGTAGGCCTGATTGGCTGAACCACTTATATTTCGGTATTTATCCTCTTCTCCTCTCCTCCTTATACTATATACCCTTATACTGCCATTGTTAACATTGAATTGAGCTTATAAACACCTTGAAGGGTGGTGCTATTTTTAGCATCATCAAAGTGTATGTAAACAGAGTTAACACAATCAACCTTTAGATTTAGCAAGGGAGGAATCATATGCAAGTAAATGATAATCATAAACTCTATCATGTCAAACCTCTAAATCAGATCTCATAATTCACATGAGAGAAACACGATGCCCTCGGGATTTGGGGACCTTGGTGACTCTGCCCTTTGACTTTATGGGACCATTTCTAATATCAAAACAAAACTTTCTAAGGTACCATTCCGACCACAATGTGTGCAAATGAACACACGGCGTGAAGTATTACCTAAGGATTGATCTTTTCTAGTGTTCCTAGACGATACTCTCAAAAACATGGTTTTGGATTTATTATTGGAAGAATTTTGAGTATCAAAGAAAATACCAAATATGTCATATTTGATTTTGACGGTGCCTAAGATTTTATCTTATTTCTCTGACCGACACTCCAAATCAAATTTGACCTTACTTGAGTCATTCAATTTCTCTTAAAGCTCCACTATTCGAGACTCAAGTAAACTCCTACTCTCTTCAAACTCGAGGCACTCTTTCTTCATAGCCTCTGTTGACGTAAAAATTCTCCATTTATGAGGACCAATCAAAAAAGGACACATGTCATCCTACGTGGAAATATTTATACTTATTCGGCACCCGAGGAGAGTTGGTCGGCATACCAATCAACACATAGCATACCAAGAAACTCAAGGAAGACCAACCATCATAGAAGGCCAACAGTTATATTCATTGTATATAGATATAAATGTCTGAATGTATAAAGACATTGTATCTCTTTACCAACCACCCTAGAAGACTAACAGTTAAATTCATTGTATATAGATATAAATGTCTGAATGTATAAATACATTTTATCTCTTTAACTCCCATCACTATAAATACATGTATCCCCTTAGCCAAAGGGGAGGGGGGGAGGACGGACAACTAATAAACACCATACACGATATACACACTCTTTCTCTCTCTACACCATATTGTGCTATTGTAAATCCCTGGGAATAACAGTGGATGTAGGCTTTTTTCATAGCCGAACCACTTTAAAACCCTTTTGTCTCTTATATGTTTGATGTGAATGTTTATCTTTATCATCAATCTCATCCTCATCATTTATCTGCTGTTGACGCCACTAAAATGGCAGAGGCCATTTTCTATCTTTAACAGATTGGCGCCATCTGTGGGAACGTGTTACAAGCATTGTTCTCCATCAAAAGCTAAGTTTTTATTTTCTCTACGTATAATCAATTATACATACATCTTTTGATTCAATCATGATTTTTATGTTTATATACATAAATTAATTGTCCAATTTTTATCTGCAAAATGTTGCATATCATGATTTTTAAATCATAACTGTTAGATTCATTCTTATTTAGAAATCTGAAAAATAGTGGATTTCATAAATCATAACTTTTTGCTTGATTCTCAAGTTTCAATTTTATATCATGGAATAAATATTTTAAATGATTACATATACCAATATATACGACGATGATAAGATTTGATAATTTTCATTTTTGATTTTGAAATAATTTTTGAAAGATCTTTGATGACTATTCAAATTCCCATTATATTTTTTATCAGAGAATGGGAAAAGGTTAAAGATAATAAAAAGTTTTCTCATGGAAATCATGACCCATATCTACTTTCTCTCTCTTCAAGTTTGAGTCTCTTTGTATTCATTTTTATGAACTATATACTTAATTTGGTTCGTCTTCCATCTATGTCAATAAAGTCTCATTGACTGATTTTTGGTATAAATTTGGTAATAACTTCGATCATTCAGCATTTTTTTATCTCTCCAAATAGGGAATAGGAAGGGATCAATATAAAAAATAATTTTCTCTCACCTGAAAAACCATTACCCACCTCTTGTAAAAAAGGATCAATTAAACAATCATGACCATATCAAGACTCTGGGCACAAATTTGAGATTTTGGCTCCTCGCTCATTTTTGGAATCACATGATATAGTGGATTAGAGAATGGATCATTTAATTAGCAATCTTAATGCTTGGATTTTACATAGAATGTTATTTTTCTGATCTATTGGTTCGAGATATTTTGGGACATAGCAATCTCATGAAAAATTCTTCACCTCGACTCATATGGTTGTTCGGAATCGTCCACTTACAGCCCTTATTTCTGCTCAGCCATACATATTGTTGGTCGGCATCATCTCGGGTCATCTTTATTAAAGGGAAGATTAACTATACCATTTTTGTTTGTCAGAGATAAGATGTGAAGATCCATCAGCAACGTTGAAATAATTATATCCAACTACGAGGTATCTTATTGTTGGTCGGAGACTCATATTGTAGCTCGGTAGAACCAATTAGAGGTCGACGATCATCTACTTCTTGATCAGCGACATCTCAGTCTTTTTTGGAGGGTTCAATTTACTGGTCGACAACTATACAACCATCCACTTCTTGGTCGGCGACATCTGATGTTGTTCGGTGTCCATCCAACAGCTGGTCTGCAATATCAATGCACCATTTTTGTTGATAGGCGAAATCGCTCTGCTGGTCGGGGACCATTTGCTTCTTGGTCGGCACTATATATTCTACAACCTGATACATCCCCAAATGTTGGTTGGCAACACCCATGTCGTTGGTCGGCAACAGTAGAATCTTGGGGTATTAAAAATTGTGGAGCACCCCATATATTTCTGTAAACACGAGTTTAGCTTGGGGGTAAACAGGGGGCTTAAGTTTTTTTTTTAAAACTTGTGATCACCCCAAAAAATATTTTTAAAACCAAGTGATAAATAATTTTCAAACATCAACTTATACCTGATTAGTTGTTGGAGATTAAATAACTCTACAAAAAACTCTACGTCTTATTTATGCTGCATATCTAATAAAAATTTGCCCACATTGACACACATTTGGTACAAAACATATTATTTCATATTTTTGAATTTTTTATTGCCTTATGTTGATACACATTATAATTGTTTGGTTGAATAATTATTCTCATAATTAACTATCTGATCTAGTCTCAACAGGTGTTCGGGAAGCTTATTAAAATTCCTTAGGTACAAGATTCAATCCCGACGAGATATCGGCCACAATCTTAAACTTCTGGAAACTGTTATTGCTCGACATCAGGCAATTTGGACTCGACAGATCAGTCAGATATATATTATTTTATATTTTTGATATCATTATTACCCGAGCATATACATATCATATATATTGATTAGTTGACCAAATTATTCTCATCACTAATCAATCCAACCTATACATATGGTAGGGCAAGTTATTACTTTTTACAGGTATCATTTTCGATCTCGACTAAGTATTCGGCCGTGATTGCCTGGGAATCTTATTAATACTCCGATAATAGTTACTCAGCCACAATCTTAAACTTCTGGAAAATATTATCATTGCTCTGTATTATGAAGTTTTATCTCAGCGAGGCATTATTCATTTTGTTATTGCTCAGATATCGGCTCAATCACAAATTATTCTATATATCCCTTGGGATTCATATTCTATATTCATCTCAACATGGAACTCGGCGAGATACTTATTATCATATTCAGCTCCGAGGAGAACTATAACATTTATTATATTTCACCTCCAACGGATAGTTGGTCGGGGTAATTCTTATTTATATTCAGGCCCATCAAGGTTCTCGGCCATATTCTTATGTTTTGGAAAATATTATTCTTATTCGGCATTATGCAATTGTGCCTCGACAAGATACTTATTCAGCTTTAAGGAGAATTACAACATTCGTTGTATTTCACCCCCAACGGATAGTTGGTCGGGTAATTCTTATTTATATTTAGGCCTGACAAAGTTCTCGGCCATATTCTTATGTTCTGGAAAATCTTGTTCTTGTTCGGCATTATATAATTCTGCCTCGACAGATCAACGAGACACTTTATTATTTTGAATTATTCTTTATATCTATTTGGATGCATATTCTATTCTTATTTCAGCATGGAGCTCGGCAAAATATTTATAATCATATATTCAGCTCTAAGGAGGTCTCCAGCATTTATATTATCTTATTACCAGCAATCTGTTGAGGAGGTCTCCAGCATTTATATTATCTTATTCCCAACATTCTGTTGAGGAGGTCTCCAGCATTTATTATATCTTATTCCTAATAATCTGTTGGTCAGCTCCGAGGAGGTCTCCAGCATTTATTATATCTTATTCCCAACAATCTGTTGGTCATCTCTGAGAAAGTCTCTAGCATTTATTATCAATTACCACCAACTCCTGTTGGTCGGAAACTTATTACAACCAACTCTAGTTGGTCGGAAATTTATTACCACTAACTCCGGTTGGTCGAAAACTTATTACCACCAACTCCGGTTGGTCGGAAACTTATTACCACCAACTCCGGTTGGTCAAAAAATTATTACCACCAACTCCGATTGGTTGGAAACTTATTACCACCAACTCCGATTGGCCGAAAACTTATTACCACCAACTAGGGTTGGTCAGTCATCTATCACCATCAATTTCGGTTGGTCGGTCAATCAGCAAATAACAGCTCTGGTTGGTCGGGCAGCAGACAGCAGGTGGAACAAATTTTATTGTTTATGCAAAATAAGAAAATTTGTCAAGTAACATACTTCAAGGCCGAGAAAGCATTTAAAGTTCATATTCCACACTTCGGGGCTTCTATTACAAATTCAGTTGTTCATTCGGTGGCACATTTTCATAACATCATACAGTCAAGCATCAAATTCAACTCCACAAACTTATGTAGTGGGGGCCCCAACTAATTACCATTCAGAAGTTGTTTTTCTTGCTCAGGAATTAATTTTGATATTGAAGGTCAGGAGGCATATTGAAGGTCAGGAGGCATATTGAAGTTCAGAAGGCATATTGAAGTTCAGGAGGCATATTCAGGAGTTATTATGCACATTCATGAGTCAGATTCAGCATCTACATCACTGAGATCTTTACTACTACTGTCCCGACCAACATTGAAGAAGAAGTTGTATGAAAATGTTTCGAAGTCCACCACTAGCTTGGTACTAATCAGATTGAAGAGTTGGGTTCAAAAGCTAGTATGTTACTCGACAAAGTATTCAGAGGATCATAAATCAGAAGAATCAAGCACGTGAAGTTAGCACTCAGTTGCTCGGCATAGGAGGTTATTGGTCGGTTAGCCAACCGACCAACATACTTGAAGATTATGACAAGCTACAAGATACAAGCTGTATACTATGGCATAGTTGCATCCAAATTCCCATGGGTGATACATAGAACACGGAGTACCTCAAAACAAAGATTAGCAACCATCAATCAGCTTGCATCATATGTCGTCCAAGAGATAATGCACTTTATGTTGAACAAATCAAGAAGACAGATCAAGAATTTCACGAGCACCGCGCAACACTGCAGAATAAATACTCCATCCTTTTAGTTAACAATCAAGCATGGAGCATTGGGGGCTTCTGTTGATGCAAAAATTCTTCATCTACGAGGACCAATCAGAAAAGGACACACGTCATCTTACGTGGCAATATTTATACTTAGTCGGCACCCGAGGAGAGTTGGTTGGCATACCAACCAACGCAAGGCATACCAAGAAACTCAAGGAAGATCAACCATCCTAGAAGACCAACAGTTAGATTCATTGTATATATACATAAATGTCTGAATGTATAAAGGCATTGTATCTATTTATCTTCCATCATACACATCTCCCTCTCTCTACAACATATTGTGCTATTGTACACCCCTAGGAATAAAATAACAGTGGACGTAGGCTTTATTCACAGCCGAACCACTCTAAAAATCCTTGTCTCTTATGTGTTTGATATGATCACCATTTCATCTTCAACCAACATCTTCATACCTTCATTTTTATCTGTTGTTAATGCCGATAAGATAACATAGATGCTATTTTAGTCATCAACAGATTGCCTCTAAGGCTATCTCTTTCACCTTCAACATACTCTAGTTTCTCACTAAGAGTTCTCTCACATGCCTTAAGATTATCAATTAAAACACTTTTATCATTATTTATGGCACATTCTCTCATTTTTTCTTCTAACTTAAAATTTCCCCTTTTTAATTTCAGCGACTCCTCATACAACTCACGAAAGGATACTTGAAGTTCACTATCCTCTACCTCTTTTTCATTCTCATTCTCTTATCCACTCTCTTTACCATCTAACTCATGGGATTCACATACAATGGCCTCAGAAGTGTCATGTATTAATTTAAAAAATTTCACTATTGCTCACATGATGAGCGATGAACGCGGTAAAATCGCGATCAATGGGGGAGTCGGGTCCCTCTTTCGGTTCACTATCACGCGATCAACTACCCAAGAAGCCTTTCTCTGTATGCACACCACGAATCAAAATAACGGAATCCACCGTACGAACTTTTTCCTTTTGGGGTAAAGATGATACCCGGTGCCAAGATGATGATCTTAAAATATAACACATTAAGAAACTTGGATCATGAAATTCTATGGGTGTAAACTTTGTGTTTTGTTAAAAATTAAACCATTGAATCAATAACACGAATGGATTTTAGATTTTTGCTCTCAAAGAGGTTAGAATACTCTTAAGGTTTCCAAAAAGTCTTCTCAAAAACTGTGTTCCCGCACCTTTAAAAAATAGTTAAAAAGAAGTGGGGAAATAGGAAGTTAATAACAAACTAACGGAAAAACCGCCCGGTCATTCGAACGACTTTTAAATGTCATTCGAACGACTTTATTAAAATGACTTACTAACGAGAAAATACATAAAATTCGTATAATCTCGTTCGAACGATGTCATTCTAACGACATTTTTAACGAGAAAATATAGAAATAGAAATGAATCTCGTTAGAATGTTTGTTCGAACGACCTGGGAATCTCATTCGAACGAGTTCCCAATTTTGTTTGAACGGTTTTTTAGAAAAACAAAATTCACTTTTAAAACCCAAAAACTTTTATGTCAAGATTTAAAATGTTTTTCGGAGAAAAATATAACGTCGTTTTGACAAAAGTCTTATAAAAAATACACCTAAAAAAATATCCAAGTCTCTATATATATTAAATGCATTCATACCTTTAGAGACTTTGGACAAATTGAAATATTGATGATGATAAACATGGCACCAAAACCGGAACTAATGATATCTTCACTTAAGGCTTGGACGCTACATCTTCAACTCAATCGTCATAGGATTGAAAGGACACGACAAACTTCTATCCTATGACTCAATTAGTTTTATTCAGAATTAATCCAACACTAACAAATTAACTCAATTGGAAATTTGTCCTTATAACCATTCTATAAGGTTCCAAACTGAGATGCTTCAATGTGTGTTTGCATTCACTTACTTAACCACAAGGTTGGAATCTCATTTGATGCAAAGTGAGATAATGCAACGCTTTAAGCAACCCCAATATCATTGTTTCATACTCTACCTCATTGTTTGAATAATGGAAGTCCAACTTGAAAGACATAGTAATATCTTATTTACCTCTAGACAAGATAATACCTTCTCCCCCCTTACCCTCAGAAGCTGAACCATCAAACTCCATGGACCAGCCTTCTAGATATGCCTTATAAAGATTGGCTTATAAATCATCACCTGGAATATTTTTGTGTGGCGAAAAGAATAAGCCTGATTGGAAAATGGCTAAAAGATCAGCATAGGTTTTTCTCTTAATTACGTGAGGGACCACACACTTTATATCATACTTAGAGAGTATGAGTAACCACCTTGCTTCTCTCCTAATTAAAATTGTTTGTGCTTGAAAAACTTAATTGGATTTTCACTATACGGATAGTGAAAGATAGCACATAATGTCTAAAGTTTTTACCAACAAAGACTAAAGCCAAATTATGCCTCTGAATTCTGATATACCTTGCCTTAGGACCATATACAATTCTACTAAGATAGTACACCAATCTCTCTTATCCATCAACCTCTTATGACAATAATGTGCCAATGGGCACTGTAGTGGAGGTAAGATAAAGTAGCAAAGGTATTCCATCTCTAGTTGTAATCATCATATGTTGGGAAGTGAGAATTCTCTTAATTTTGTCCAATGCATCCTGGTGTGGTTCCTCCCATAAAAACTTTGTGGTCTTTTGCAACAGTTGCATCAATGGGTGAGTTATCATAGATAAGCTTGGGATAAATCTTCTCAGGTAGAAAATATTTTCGAGGAAACTTTTTAGGTACCTATATGTCTTTGGATAAGTCATATCAATAATGAATTTCTTATTGTCTTGGTCCATCTGAACCCCTTGACAATCCATCACAAAACCTAAGCATTTTCTATTCGTTACACCAAAGGCACATTTGAGTGGGTTCATCTTTAATTTGTATTTTCTTCACCTATTGAGGAGTTTCTCAAATAAGCTAAGTCTGAGTCTTCCATTTTTTACCCAATAACCAAATCATCCACATAGAACTCAAAAATGTCTGAAAGAGGTTATGAAAAATGGCCATAATTGTTCTCTAGTAAACTGCCACCATAATTTTCAGTCCAAAAGGAATCGCATTATAAATGAAGTTTCCTAAGGGGTTTGAAAAGTTATTTTCAATACATCGACTGGATCCACGTTGATTTGGTTATAACCTATATAACCTTCCATGAAGTTTTACATCTCATGTCCAGCTGTTGAATTGATCAAGATACTAATTGAAGCTAGAGGGAACTCATCTTTAGGCCATTCTCTGTTAAGATCTTCAAAATCCATACAAATGTGAATTTATGTTTTATCTTTCTTCCCCACTTGCAGAATTCTAGAAAGCCGAATTTTATGATGAATCGACTTGATTAATCCATCTACTAATAATCATTCCACCTCAGCCTTTATCTTGAGATCCAACCCAGGTTTGTACATTCTAGTGGATTGTTTGATTAGGATTGTTAAATCCATAACATTCAACTTGTGCTAGATCATATCTTGGTCTAACCTTATCATATTAGCGTACTTCCACGCATATCTATCATTATATTCTTGAGCGAGTTTATCAACTCCATCTTCTTTACGTCTTCCTGGTCATTCTAAATGAATATTGGACTTGGTTCATCTCCACCCTCTGCTAGATAAATCTACTCCAGCTCTTGTACTCGGGGCTTTGGGTACTCTTGCATACATTCAGGCTCATCTTCAATATCTTCAACAAAATTTTGTATGTTCGAATTATCAATGACAAAACATTATCCTTTATTATTGACTCTAAAACACTCATATTCTGGGTTTGCTTCCTCAACTTCATTGGTTGCCGCTTACACCTTCAAAGGCAATAGACAACCTTTCCATCATCAAGAAAAATATTTTTTCATTTTTGGTTGGGTGCTGTGTGGACACCCCAACTTGCAATAGAGGCTTAAGCCTTTATCCCATATTGCACCCTAAAAATCCCCAGGGTTGAAAGTTGGAAGTCACCCAAAAATATAGGGGTTGGAACCACCATGAATAAATTTGTAAAGGGCCAAAAAAGCATTAATAGAATAACCTTCAAAAGGGCCAAAAGTAATCATGGGGAAGATATTAATTGATCGATTTAAGTAAATTTCCTCCCTTTAATCAAACGATTAAAAATACCAATCCAATGATTGCCAAATATTTACACTTTCACCCAGACCATACATCCCCCTTATCAACCCTACACGTGTATTGGACTTTAACCTAATAGTCAAAGGGAGTCATGCCCTATAAATAGATGTGCCCATAAACCTTAAAAATCACCTCAAAATCCAACATTGATTTGTTTTTCGGAATTTCATTAATCTCGCACATCACTAAAACTTGAGCTCAGTTAGAAAATACTGAGTGATGTTCATTCCCATTCTGACCCTCCATCAGAGCTACCTTCTATCTCACATATATCTTCTTCGCCTCCTAAGACAAGTACTCACACCTGTACACACAAACACACACCCCATGTTTGAACACGTGTATAACTGAATTACGTGGGCTTTGATCTCATGCATACATGGGTACGTAGGTGGAATACCGAGTCCTTTCCTTATCATAAGAGCAAGCCTCGATAATTTATCTCTCGATATGTTGTCACAACATAAATGCATCTATCTCCAATATTACCTTTATATCTATATTTTTACTTCGAACAAGATATCAAACTATCTCAAGTCGTGGCTTCTCATTCATACATATATACACCCTTAACGGCCATCCATTAACCAAGTCAAGATCCCTCGCCCACTTAGTTACATACTAATGTCCATCCGTTATCCGAATACTCACACAAGCATAACTACACCTATTATTAATACCAGTTTATACATATGCGTCTATCTACGTTTTAAGGGATTCGACGGGTAAGGTCTCTAATCATGTTCTAAAATAAACTAAAAAGTAGTCACTTAACATTAAGAGATATAATAAGCACATAATCAAGGAATCATAAAGATAAAGTAGGGCGCCTAAAACCTTCCCCATTCGTAACTTGGTTCTCGAACCCCGTGACAATAATCTCTTGATCAATCGTAGACCTAAACCTGCCTTAGGATTACCCCCCAAAAGCTAACATGAACCTCTTTATTTGTTTTTTATAAAATAAACTAGTGACTCAAAACTACCGACAACTTCTCCCACGAATCATCTAGGTTTAGATGAAAAATAGGGCATGAGACAAAAACTGAAAATGGTGTCTAAAATCCTTCAGGGGCAATCATCGAACAACCGAACCGACCTGGGCCGAACGGGGGGGGGGGGGGGAGAGGGACATCAGAATGAGAGACAAGAACACTCGCATCCCCGTGCAATTTCGCACTAAGCGCATCACATCTCGCGGCCCGCAACACCACTATTATGACTCTGTTGGAAATACATCAAGATAACCAAAATAACCTTATACTCCCTTCTACTAGGCTTAATATCGCTCCCTCCCATGAAAAATTTATGTAAATTTTAGAACAATTTAGTGTCCTTAGTTTTATAGTGCCTCGAATCTTTGATACGTGCTTGGGTCCCATGTATAACATTGTATATTCTTCCAAATGTATAGGTATGTGCAAAGGACCTCATGATAAAACAAACATCAAAGTATGTAAAAATAAAAATTTCTTATTTACATCACGCACTATATAGTTTTTATTTTCATATTGTTTAAACCCTATACCCTCAAAACCAAAAGCGATCACTCGAAATGATGGTTACCGAAGAATATTCTCACTCTTTTTGCCCATCGGTCTAGTATACCGAGAAACTTCTCTTGTGATTTCAATGTCTCGATGACATGGAATATTTAAAGTTTGTTCAGTACTGGGGTATATCGAATTAGCTTTCATAACTATTAGGTAATAGGTCAAAGTTATTTCACACATACCTTAAAGGTTTCTCAGTCTAAGCATCCTGGTATATCGTGATCCATGATAATGAAAAGCGATCCATCGATCACTGATTCGCATTTCCATTTTGCATATAAAAAAATTATTAAGGTATACATTCTATTGCATAAATAGAAAAAATACATAAAGGCCGATTGCTTTGGCAAAAAAATTCAAAATTGTCAGATGGCTGAAGACTAGTCCAAACTAGTCAGCTTCTAGGATGAATGTCTTCCCATTTTTATGGAGGATAAAAGGTATGAATCCATAATTCATCTCCAAAACATAATTCATTTACGTTGGATTCTCATGCTCACATTTATAAATTTTGAGAAAATAATACACCACATTATGATATTGATTAAATATGGGTTCGCAAATTCCAATTAAATAATAATTTAATCAGAGTCAATTTTTATCCAAATCAAATTCATCCCAAAAACATGCAACTATGTGGGAAAAATCAAACCATCATAAATAATTGCTAACACACGGATTTTAGGAAAAACAAAAGGTAAACCCTTTTTATTTTACTTAATAATACTCACAAGATTACAAGCAAAATCTGTAATGAATATCTGCAGATACCCACAAGAACACGTAGTTCTGAATCAGTAATAGAATTTCGCAGCAACTCCACAAGCCAGCAAGGATCACCCATGAGTACGCCCAAAGACCGCAGTTATAGTCATCCCAGTACCTCCCTCAAGCGACACCTACATCGACAGAAGGAAATCTTCCCTACAAGAGAAATTCCAGCAAAGACTATATCTTGGGCTCCAACAAGTGGTTAAAACCCTAAATGAAGAAAACAAAAGTATTACGCCGATTGCAGTTTTCGTGTACGAAAAATTTCAGGTTTTCTTGATAAAAACGACTCATTTAACACGTTATTTGTAAAACAATTAGCCGCCAGGTTGCTCGAACAAGAAGCAATGTCGTTAGAACGATATCGCGTGACATGTCTATGTCGCTTGAACGAAGTCGCATTGTTGCTCAAACAACTAGAGCATCAAATTTCTTCCCCTCAACACTTAGAAAAAATTCTTTTGACGAAAAATGACGCCTTTGGTTTTTAAAAACAGTTTAGAAAAAATATCCCAACACTTTAAATGAACCGTAAAAGGATTTAAACACAACCTTACCAAAATCAATCTCGCATAGGCTTTTTTGTTAAAAAATGTTGACATTCGGATTTGTCTTGATGTATGATTGGACTTGAATAAATCTTCAACGGTTGTAGTGGTATACGATAAACTCTAATGTAAACAGGACTATGTAAATATTCCCTTACAAATCTTCCCCTATGTCTATGCCGGTACAAACTAAAAACATCTGAATTATCAAATCAAATGGCCTATACAAATTGAATACCCTCCCATGAACCTAAAACTGAAAAGGTACTAAAAATGCAAGTCAAAAAAAATTTCTTCAAAAATCTTCAACTTCAAATCTTTAAATCTCTTTGATTTTCTTTGTCATCATTAGGGTGTGCAAAACAGTGATCTTTAATTTTGTACCTACGCACTTGAGACAAGAAACAAATACCTTCATGACGTATCGAGTTTGAAATGAGATAAACATAAGTCAAAACTAAGATCAAAATATCAATTCTCCCCCATAATATAAAAACTCCCCCATTAAATCATAATTCGTTCTCCCCCTTTTTATTTATCTGAAATAGAAAAGGAAAAGAAAAAACGTAATAAACATGGAGTGTCACGACAAGCATAGAAAACAACTACGATCATCAAATATAAACTTGAAAATGTTCACAAACTATTTTGATTTTTCAAAATTTTCAAACAAAAATGCAAAAAAAAATTACAAAAATCACACAGCATGAATTTACACTAAGATAACCAAATCGTGGAAACGGAATCGACGGGTGTGAACAAATTCAATAGGAAAATAAATGCAATCAAACATAACATATGTGCATGATGAATATAAATACCCTTAACGAATGATCTCAAAATCATCCTTAGGTGTCAAATAATGTGAATTCATATGAGATCGTCTCAATCTAATCGACACATCAAAGTCTAAAATGATTTCCACACCAATAATGTCTAAAACTATGAAATGCTTTTTCAAGACTTTTTCAAGACGTGCAAACTCGTTGATTACTTTTCCATCCGAACACCCTCATAAATAGTAATGCATTTATTTTTTCTATTGAGGTGATCTAAACCTATTGGCCCCTTTTTGACGTATTTATCTTTTTATTGCCTTAATTTTTTTGAGCTCTTTTCAAGCGGTGGCTTTCACGACAAGTTAATTTTATACTCTTGCAGCCCTTTCCTGTGTTCACTCTTTATTTTTTCAAATTTAAACAAATTTATCACGGGCAACGGTTATTACATGCATTACTTTTATTGTCGATTTTTATCGCATTTGGTTCATTTTAAAGACAGGATTGAGATGGAAACACTTCAACCAACATGTGATAGATAAGTACAATAATTAAAAAAAATTGTGCAAGTGTGCAATAAAGGAGACTAAGAGTGAAACATGTAGGTAGTAATATCAAATTACATCTTAATGACTCCAAACATTATAAAACACAAAAATGAAATGATGACACATATCAAAACACTATCAAATAGTCACATGGATATGGAATGATGTTGTGACTCGGTCATCCTAAATGTCCATTCATAAACAGTGTAAGAAAAATACAAAACCTTTTTTGTATTTTCTCAAAATTTTCTCAAAAAATGAAAATCATTTTGTACTTTTCAAAAAAAATTTAAAAAAAAACTTTTTGGCTTTTGGAAAAATATATCAAAAATCAAAAATATAAATACAAAAATTGTACACACTAGCAATAGGCATAAAATATCATCATGAAAATCATCCTATGCTAGAAAACAAGTTTAACCTCAACCGTTAGGTGCAGTGGAGTTTTCCAAACGTGGTGGCATCCAATGAAAAACATCCCTCAAATCATGTGAAGTCTTGACCAAAAACTTAAGTTGCTCCCTGATATGTGCAAATTCTCTCATGTATTCATCTGGAGCATCATGTGTGGGTGCATGTGTGTGAACATGTGGAAAAACTCCATGCGACCCACTACCCAACTTACTTGTAATGGGTGCAAATATATACCGGCCTAGGTATACCTCTCTCAAAACGTCTATGGCGCACTTTCCTATTAGGCACGGGACGCCTTGGTGGGTTAGGTTGAGATCCATATGGATCAATCACAAACTCGGGAACCGTCTCGATGCAACGTGAGAAGTAGACGCACCTTCATGACCTATTTATTATCTCTCAACATTTTCCAAAGTGGGACTGAGGAGCATCTTTCCAACCTTCTTAGATGTATCCTTTATAGTGACCTTTACCTCCTGAGCATGTTCATGATCTCTCTCTAATTGTGACAGATGGCCTATAAGTTCACTCTTTTCCTGATTTGCGATGATCAATTGCTCACTTAAGGTAATCTTAACCTTCTCGAGTTGACTTGCCGACATCTCTAATCCCCTCAAACTCTCTATCTCTCTCTCCAAATCTATCACCTTAAGATCTAACTCCTTATTTAATTTCTTCGTCTTTAAGGTCTCGGTGTACAAATATCTAAACGTAATCTGGAACTCACTCTCACCCTCACTAGCGCACTCACTCTCGCACTCGCTAGAAATACTCAAATCATCATCGGTGGTTTCATATGCACAAGTATACTCATCGTCTTGGGATAAACTCGGTGTTCTCACATGACTAGCTAAAAAGGATACACACATCCCATGTGAAGATTCTTCCCCGAAATCCTTCACCTCTTACTCACTATCGTTAAGAGTGGATGGCATAACAATCTTCTTGCCATTTCTCTTTATCTTAGTGGGACACTCAAAAGCCGTATTCCCCTTATTATCACATTCAAAATATCTATCTTCCTCCACTTTCCCTTTATCTTTATCACCCTCTTTCTCACTGCTCTCTTTGGCCTCCTCCTTCTTTTTATTTTTCTCAAAAATTCTTTTATTGGAATAATTTTCTTTGGAAAATTTGAGAAACTTTTTAAAAAAAAATCACAAGCAATGCCATATCAAAATCAAATTCTCCCTCAGACTCAGACTCATAAACTATCACTTTATTATTCTTCTCTCTCTTGGAGACTTACTCTCCTTTCCTAGACTGGGCTCTAAATGTTATCCCTCTGTCCTTAGGCTTGACAGTGTCGGGGAACATGTCAATTTCATATGTGTATTTGTCTCTTACTAGCTCTTCCAATTTTAAATTTCTCACATTACCTAAGGAATTCCAAATAGTCACTTTAGGGATCTAACATTTTGGCAGTGATCTCAAAATATTTTTAACCACTCGTGCATCATGTGTGTCCTCACCAATATTGAAACTAGTTTTGACAATATTAAATAAACATGCATAAAAATCATCAAAACACACAGATTCAAGCATGTTTTTCTTTTCAAATTGAGTAGTTAAATATTGAAGTTTAGATTCTTTGACCACATTAGTGCCTTCATGGGTAAGTAGTAAAACATCCCATGCTTCTTTAGACATGGTGCACGTCATAATACGTCGGAACTCTTTAGGAGTTACGGCACCAGAAATCGCACTTAGCCCACAATAATTAAAAGTAGTCCACCTAAACTCATCCTCAGTCTAGTTTGTCACATGTTTAAGATTCGTGACATTATTAATGATGACAATGGGAGGAGTCCACCCTCTTTCATAAACAACTCAAATGCGCTCATCAATTGCTTTTGAAAGCGATTTCATATGGGCTTTCCAATAAGCATAATTAGACATGTAAAAAATTGGCAACCGATTATATAAGTTTTCATTCGAAACATTGCGATTCTTCAAAATCAGATTTTAAAAAAAATCAATATCATAAAACTTTGAGGAAAAAGAAATTTACAATAAATTAGTGAAACCAACTCTATTACCAATTACCAATTTGCAAATGCTATGTGATAGTGATTAAATATGGGTTCTAAAATTCCAATTGAATACTTATTTAATTAGAGTCAATTTTTGTCCAAATCAAATTCATCCATAAAACATACAACTATGTGGGAAAAATCAAACCATTATAAATATTTGCTGACACACGGGTTTCAAGAAAAAACCCAAAAGGGAAAACCTTTTTATTTCACTTAATAATACTCACAAGATTACAAGCAAAATATGCAATGAATATCCGCATATACCCACAAGAACACGCAGTTCTGAATCAGTAATAGAATTTCATAGCAACTCCTCAAGTCAGCAAGGATCACCCATGAGTACTCCCAAAGACCTCAATCGTAGTCAGCCCACCACCTCCCTCAAGCATCACCTGGATCGACAGTAGGAAATCTTCCCTACAAGAGAAACTCCAGTAAAGATCATATCTTGGGTTCTAAAAAAATTCACTTAAGAATTTAGGATTTTGGGAATTGAAAAATAAATGGTTAAAACCTTAAATGAAGAAGACAAAGGTATTCTGCAGATTGCAGTTTTCGTGTACTGGAAAACGTTAGGTTTTCTTGAGAAAAATGACTAATTTAACACGCTATTTGTAAAAAAAGTTTTGTTGGAAGATCGCCCGAACAATGTCAAAATGGCGCTCAAACGAGAAGTAGTGTCATTTGAATGACATCGGGCGACATGCCTTTGTCGCTTGAACGATGTGGAATTGTCGCTCCAACGACTAGAGCGTCAAGTTTCTTCGCCTCAACACTTAGAAAAAATTCTTTTGATGAAAAACAACGCCTTATGTGTTTAAAAACAGTTTAAAAAAAATATCCTAACACTTTAAATGAACCGTAAAGGGACTTAAACACAACCTTACCAAAATCTATCTCGTAGAGGATTTTTTGATGAATAATGTTGATATTCGGATCTGTCTTGATGCATGATTGAACTTGAATAAAACTTTGACAGTTGTAGCGGTATACTACATACTCTAATGTAAACAGGACTATGTAAAATATCTCCTTACAAAAAATACTGGTCACACATGGTTAAATAGGGATAAAAGAATTACAGCAGAAAAAGTCATACGTATATGAGTCCTTCTCCTCCTATGAGTCCTTTTGTCTATAAAATCCTTAATTAAAGAGTCCCAACTTTTTCTATATTTATCAATACCAGTGACAAATTCACATTAAGTTCTTCTAGTAGAAACTCGAGTTCACTCTCTATGTGGTTGTTTAGTTTTCGTCAATGAGCTCCCCACCCACGAATGCCAAGCCTACTCCTTAGTACGTTCCATGACTACTGAGGAAGACCAAGATCCACCCGTAATGGATCGGGTTTTAAGATATCTTGAGAACATCACTACCTCTTAGAATACCATGCAATAAAAAATTAGGGCGCTGGGCCAAGCACATGCCTGCCTACAAGATTCATCTTCTACGCTCGGAACATGGGAGAACAAACCCCCTCCCCCATTAAAAACATTATTACACTTCCTATGATGACTATCAACACAGTACCAATTAATCACTAAGATCCACCCACGCCAGTTCTAGCATCGGATTCCCACGCTAATGCTGGTGGCCCCCACTTTCAGGTGCCATTTTCCTCGCATGGTTACTTTAAAAAAAACCATCAACACCCCGAGTACCCATTCCTGACCTTTCAATATGTATCTCCTTCATCGACCGATGAGTTTGTCCTTCATCATTCAAATCTAGAGATAGCAACGGTCCAATCCTAGTTGCGCTTCCTCTAAGTATCCATTAGAAATATGCAAACTACGATAAGCTTAGAAAATGTACCTTTATCCTAAATCCTAGTTACTAGAAAATTTTAATATGATTTTATTCAAGACACACAAAGGATTGGGATCCCCACATTCATATTTATCCAACAACTACCTTCAGATGCAGGTTCGAAATGTAGATCTAGGAGTATTATAAAGGATATTCTCCTTCACTCGGTCCAGAGAAGACCTTACTTGGTATATGGGTCTGAAATATGAGGGGAATGCCAAAACATGGGATGATGCATGTTGTTCTTTTCTTAAGAAATACAATATAATGAGGAGATTGGCATCACATGAAAGGATTTAAAAATACTAAAGAAAAAGGAAGGAGAGGTAGTTTTCAATTTCATCACTCGATGGAGAGAGAAAGTCGATCATATGGCTAATTATGACTTGAAAAATAATCAGATCGACGTCGTCATAAAAACCTCTAGAAATAAGTATAAAATAGTCTTGGGATCACTAGGATCCTAGAGTTCAAAGCTTCCAACCACATAGGGTGTAATATCGTGAAATGTTTAGCCGCCAAAGTTATCAAATCTACAAAGGAACCTCATTGATCTTTAAATCAGTCATTCCCCCATAAAAACTGACCTGGATCTTCCACATCTCACATCACTACTCTGGTGGTCACTTTGCAATTGAAAACACTCTAAGTTTCTAGCAGCTCCCAAGCTATGGTAGCCACCACAACACCCTTCCATCCAAGAGCCCTTATGAAAAAATATCAAGTTATGCCTCATCCCAATGAGTTTTAAGCCTAACTAATTGAATTCACACACCTTTAATCCCCTCTCATTTCGATATTCACCACCTTAAAATTAGATGGTCAACTGAAACCTCGCAACCCTATACCATCGTCCTAAATCCCATACATGAACTAGCAAGTTGACTCACAATGTGAGTTCCATCAGGGGCCCAATCATATCATGAATAATTGTTGGGCCTTGAGATATTCCATCAAGACCTCGTCAATGCTGGGAGTGTCACGACCCGTCCAAAAGTTAGTAAGAAACGAGCATCTTGGCATGCAACCAAGGAGTTCAATATTCTGGATTTAATTTGTTTCCAAAAATAAACGAATCGAAAAAACATCCGCATGGTCATGAATCGTAAACTACTAAAAATGAATGAATTACGTCATCAGAGCTTTCTAAAAGGAAACTTTATAAGTAACAACGAGTTTATAACTTAAGATAAAATTTAAAACCTATTGCATTCTCTATCTGATAAACCAAACATTTTACATAAAGTAATAAAAAGAGCTCTAAAAGCCAAATCTTCAATATAGTCCTTTTACGTTCCACCCGTGGGCCTAGTTATTTCGTGAAAAATTATTCCAACGTCAGCTAAAAGACGAATGAGATTTAATCTCCATACATTCCAAGGTTTTTCATAAATCAAATACATATTCAAGCAATAATAGAAGGAATAGATATATATAGACAGGAATTTTCAGTAGTATAGTTATATGTGAATGACAATATGTAGAAATGAATAGCTCAGAATAGAATAGATGCGATAATTCAAAGGAAATATCTTTTTTCTTTCAATCATATCATTTTAATGGTTAAGTACACTTTAATACCGTATTCTTCTACTGTATTATTCCCTAGTAGTTGAGGGTCAATTACAACGCCTTATCTACGTCACACCAGCGATAACCCAGCTGGGAAGGCCAGTCAGTAAGAGAGGTCCCTTGGGCCGAATCTTATTCTAATATTCAATATCATTCTTAAAACTCTTTTTAATCGGTATGTCTATATGGAAAAATATAAACATATCACAAGGAATCAATCATCTTTATTAGATGAATTTTGAGATTAAAAATAGTTCACAAAATATATGCATTTTGCATAATATCATATAATTAAAATGCATAAATAATGTCAGGGTACTCACCTAAAAAGAGCTTCTAAGTTACACGTATTGGGTCTTGGATCACTAAGACGAAATTTCTTTTGAGACTTCCCCGTACTTTCCCTCACTATTTCTCTCTGATATTTTGAATGAATTTCGTGTAAGAACTAATCCTAAGGCCTCTATTTATAATTTCCCAAAGTTATTTGGATGATAAAACATGTCCCGATGACTAAGTGTTCATTTTGGTGAGTAGACGTTAGCGTGTCGCGTAACGAGGCTGTCTTGCAGTCTTAATTCACCAGATGGTGACACATTTTTAAAATTTTTCTAATTGCATGACATGTGTTTTTTACCTTCCTTTAAATCCAACACGTGTAAGGTGGAGGTGTCAAAACCAAGCACGAGGTGTCAAGCACGAAGTGTAAAGTTATTAAGGGTATAAGGGTCAGTTTACACATGAAGGGTATTTTAGTAATTTTTCACCATTCATTTTAAATATTTCTTAGAGTTACTTGAAAATATTTTATTTACAAAATGGACCTTTTTTATATTTTCATTTTTGTCCCTGAAATTTTCTTTATTTAAAATCAAGTCCCTAAAGTTTTATAAAATTGCATTTTCTACCCCTAAAACTTATCATTTAGCTTAGGATATGCTATAAGACGTTGATTTAGTCCATTTTGATGAAGAAGGAGGTTATTTAAACATGTTTAAGTTGGACAAACCAATCTCCCCTTCCAACCAATCAAAATATAACAAATGGTGTGGTAATAAGACAAAATATAACTTAAAGGATGGACAAATTTGCCCTTACTTCATAATTTTGGTATAACTTCTTGCTCGACCCTCTGTTTAACACAATGTTTGTTGTGTTATAAACCTAATTCATATGGATACACATTTTTAGTTTTTACCTCAAGTCAGTTGTTATATTTTAATGGTCAAAACTAGTCTCCAATATGAATATCTCTACCGAAAACTTTAAATTTTATGTTTGTAACTAATTTGATATTTCATGATTTATGAAGGGATGATTAGACTAAAAATAATAAATTAACATTATCCATATCACATATGAAATAATACAATATTTAAAACTGTATATGAACGTATAAAAGTGGGGTCATTACAACCTACCCTCCTTATTAAAAGTTTGGTCCCCAAATTTTACTTACATAAATTTTCAAATAAGTATGGAAATCCCTTATTTATTTCATATTTCTGCTCCCATGTTGCTTGGAATTATTACGCCAGAATAATTTGACCTACGGAATTACCTTGGTTCGTAATATTTGATCTTTATTGTTTGAAATTTCTACTGGATGCTCAATATTGGTCAAATCTTCTCTAACTTAAAGAGGTTCATAACTTACGATATGCATTGGATATGGGACGTATTTCTTCATCATTGATACATGAAACACATTATGCACACTAGAGATTTCAGGGGGTAAGGCTATTATATACGCAACAGCTCATATCCTTTCCAGGATTTAAAAAATTCCTATGTATCTTGGATTCAACTTCCCTTTCTTCCCAAATCGAATTTGCTGGTGATACTTATAAGAACACATAATCCCCCCTTTGGAATTCAAACTGTGGGCGACGATTGTCAACATAACACTTTTGACGGCTTTGAGCGATTCGAAGTCAGTCTTGTATCAATTTCACTTTCTCTGTTATGATCTGGATCAATTATGGTCCCAATAATTTTCTTTCTCCAACTTTTACCCAACATGCAGGGGAGAAAAACCTTCTACCATAGAGTGCCTCATACAGAGCCATTTTAATAATTTCGTGATAACTATTATTATATGCAAATTATACTAACGGTAAATGATCATCCCAATTCCCTTTCAGATTAAGTACACATGCCCTAAGCATAACCTCTAAGGTTTGAATGGTTCTCTCAGATTGTCCATGTGTTTAAGGATGAAAAACAGTGCTGAAATTCAATTGCGTTCCCATGGCTACTTGTAGGCTTTTCTAAAATCGAGACACAAATTTAGGGTCACGATCAGAAATAATTGAAATTAGGGTCTATGAAGCCTAATAATTTCCCGTACATATAACTTAGCTAATTTTTCTAAGGAATGGATAATCTTAATGGAAAGAAAATGAGAAGATTTAGTTAACCTACCAATAATCACCCAAATAGAATCATTACCATTTGAACTCCTTGGTAAACCTGTCACAAAATCCATAGTGATATGTTCCCATTTCCACTCAGGGATAGGTAGGGGTTGTGGTAATCCCGTTGGTTTTTGATGTTTAACTTTTACTTGTTGACAAACCAAACACTGAGATGCAAATTCCGCTATCTCTGTTTTCATGTTATTCCACCAAAACACTTCTCAAAAATCCCTATACATCTTTGTACATCTGGGATGAAATATGAATCTCGAGTACTGACTTTCCTCCAAAATTTTCCTCTTTAGTTGGGCATCATGTGGAACACACACTCTATTTCCAAACCTGAATATGTCATCTTTTATTGCAAATTCAATTATCTTCCCTTCGATAACTTCTTCTTTAATCTTCTTCAATTGTGGGTCATTTACTTGTGCAATTTTGATCATTTCCATCAACATGGGTTGTACTTGTAAGTTTGCGATTATTCCTCTTTTATTATAAATACAAACATCTATTTTCATACTTCTTAAATCCTTCAACAAAGCTTCTTGGCTTGTAATAAGACATGGTAAATTTGGTGTGGACTTTCTACTTAAAGAATCTGCTACTATATTAATTTTCCTTGGGTGATAACTGATGATACGAGAAATCGTTCATTTGTCATTATCGTAACAGAAAATCAAGTATAATGTGCATAATAAGCAAATAAAGCAAGTAAAAAGAGATAGAAGATAAGATATAGAGTGGTTTAGCCTCTAAAATAGGCCTACGTCCACTATGTTGCTCCATTCTCATTATATGTGTTGCATAGTGCAATATAATCAAGCCTAAAGCCATGTACATGTATGAGGATAAAGAAGAATACTGTAATACCCCGTACTTTTGACTATATTTAGTTTGAGGATTAATTAATTAAATTGCGTATTAATTGGAAATTAATCCGGGTTATAAATACTAATGAGATGCGAATTGGTATTTGATTATGTGCATATATGATTATATATGTATTTGGTATTATAAAATTTGTCGTGGGATTTATATACGGCATTTTAGAAATTTTGTTGAGACGCGTGGGACCGCCGCGTCACGGTATAATATTTTTGATAATAAAAAGTGAATTTAAAATCTATAATCCGTATGGTCATTTTGAGTGCGCCAACGCGTCCGTAAGGGTCGAGATAGTCAGAAAACACTAGCCGGGGGTATAGTTTGGGTCCCGGGGTATTTTTAGGCCATACCGGTAACTTAAAGGGTATTTTAGTAATTTGGTATTTTTGGGTAATTAAAAGTGACGAAAATTGAGAGTTGTAATCTGATAAGGAATTGACCCAACCAACCCTTATTAAACCAACAAGCTACGGAGGTTTATTAAATTAGGTTTTCATAAGTTCCCCCAAAGCAAACCCTAGCCACCATAGCTTTTTGGAGAAGAAAGCTTGGAAGAGGAGAGAGAGAGAGGAATTCTGCAGAAATTCTACACCGAATCTACACCAAACTCAGAGACAACCAAGGCAAGTGACTTTATTCCATTTAATTTCTGAGAATGTTTCCTCCATGTTAAAAAAAATTCGGATTTATGGTTTGTTCTTGAAGAAAATATGAAAACCCATGTAGTTTAAATCATAGGAATTGAGAAATTGTGAAGAGAAATGCATGTAGTATGTTACGTAGATGATTTCCCTTATAATAATTGTGATTTTAAGGAATTAAAGCGAAATAAATTCTGGGATTTGATGATGATATAAACCTAGGGTTCATGTTCTAGAGAAATTGGGAAAAATGTAGAGATTTGTAAATTTGGTTGATGTTATGATGATTTAATCCTTGAAAACATGTTAGGAGATGATGTAAATATGTTTAGGATGAATTAGAGACCCTAAAACGTTATTTGGATGAACTTTGGAAGAGATTAGAATTGATAAAAATGGTGAAAAACGATTTTTGGAAAAATCTGGGCCGAAACTGGTGGCTCGTTAGAAGCAGCCCCCAGGTCGTTCGAACGAACTCGTTCGAACGAGCTTCTAACGAGTTGACCAGTCGTTATTAACGAGTAGGGATTTTCGTTCGATATCTCGTTCGAACGAGATATCGTTAGAAGGGTCAGTTCGTTCGAACGAACTGGGATCTCGTTCGAACAGCCTCGTTCGAACGAGACTTCTAACGACCTGACAGTCCAAACTCGTTCGAAGCCTCGTTCGAATGAGACTTCTAACGAGTTGACAGTTTGATCCTTTTTAAACTGTTTTGACTTTTGGAGTTCCGTAAACTTGTTCGAGGTTATAGATAGCATTCCTTTGATGATATAGTGATAAACTTGGGACATTTGGGTATTTATGAGGAGGAATTATATACGAGAGTTGTATTACATGGACGGTTTGGGATGAGATGTGAGTGTATATTACGACGTGAGAAATTATGGTGCGTATAATTACAAACCAAAATAGTACGAATTGTGATAATTATAGATATGTACTACGATTAAAATATGGTATTACTAAGATGTGTGTTTACTTAGTATTAGTATATAGATTGTGTGTATGACATACCTACCATACTTGCTATCACGGGAGGTTTGCGTTCGCTTAGGACCCTCTAATCCTTGTGTGCCTACGGGGGGGATATAGACTGGTACCTTGATGAACATAGGTCATAGAAAGACTTATTGTGATATTAATAAGTCCGCTGACCGTGGGAGCGTAGGTATGTGCGTAACCCACGTGATGGTGACTGTGTTCGCCTCCACTATTTGTGATTTGTGTTATCTGGACTATTCCTGAGAGATTCGGAATATGTGATCCTTATGTACGTGATGTACCGGGATTGATAGCAGAGTATGTGTGCACCATAGCTTAGATTGCGGGGTGCTTGTATCGTATATTTATGATGTGAATAATATACATTAAATTAATGGGAATCCTCATGTTAATATTGTAAAAATATTACGGTATTATTTCGAGTTACATAATGAGTTAACTGATAGATATATCAATGGTATATTTAGTAACTGAGTTCACGTTAAACCCCTATTTAATTACGAGCGTTGTTATGTTAAATGGAACTGAGTAATATGGGTAGAACCTTTGGCAGTCTAGCCAGTTATGTAGTCACTTAGCTAGTTGTATGGATAGATATAGATGGGTACTTGCGTTAGGAGTGCACAGTTAGACGAGGGGTGAGAATATAATGTGAGTGCACGTCCTAACATGTACTTTGCATTTAATGTTTTAAATGTTTTTAAAGCACTTGCAGGTTTTTAAAATATAACTCCACATTCGGGCTCTGACCCGTTTGCTTTTCAAATCTTTTTCTTTGTAAAACCATTTTAGGTGCCCAGCCACAAGGACACCAAGCATAGGTACTCATTCAGGTGACGAGCTGTAGCTGCTTGTGGAAGCTACAGGGATTTGCATGTAGACGCTTCTATCTCTTTGGATTCCAGAGTCACTATCTATCAGTTGTAGGGCATGTTGCCCATTTCTTTAGAGACACCTTTTACTTTTCAGTTTTCAGACTTTAGCATTTATTGTTTCAGTTTATTTATTTCAGTTATGGGATTGTAGTGAGGGGTTTCCTCCAGACTTTATTTACTCTATTGTGATGGTTATTCATTTTACTTCATCATGGTGAATGGTGTTATTTACTTCTTCATTATTCTTGTTGCATGTTAATCAGACTTAATTTAAAATTTGGCAACTTACTTTTTAAATACTAGGTGGTTAGTAATAATAAAATGTTTCGACAGTGATGCTATTAACTGAGCCAACTTGGCATTTTGAATTAATTTTATAAAGGAGTAGCTACCCGGTATTTAATTAGTCGGGGTGTCACAAATACATGATAGTAATGAGGGTTCCGGTGTACTGGAAAGATGGATGCGATACCGGTGAGTAGCCCTCGGAGCTAAGTATTAGCGTAAGGAATACGTATCCGAATTTCCAATGAGGAATCATCCAATCTCGAGGTGTAGTCCTCTATTTATAGGTAGTGTAGATGCTGGTGAATGAAAGGGGGTGAGACCAGTTAACATCATAAGACTGGGTCTCACCCTGTAGCAAGTAGGGGTCGTGCCCTTAGAATGGAGGTGTCGTACCCTGTGTGTGAGGGGTCGTGATAGTTGCCAGTGAAGCATTTTATAAGGCTACATCCTGTAAGTTATATGTTGTGGCAGCAAGTCTTCAGCCCTTGCCCATTGTATACACTCTGCGAAAAGGTACTATATTTATCATATTAATAAGCCCCCAAGCAGTAGTGCTAAGAGATTTTGATTGGGGCTGCGGATGCGAAATCAAGTCTTCTCAAGTTATCGTGGCTTTTCAAAGGCAACGCTTCATCTTCCTGCGCCCTCTTATATAAATAGAACCGGCTGTGGACTTCATTACGCTTCCCAAATCTTTGAGAGAATCTAGAGAGCGAATTTATGCACTTTTATCTCCTTTCATTTTCTAGCGATCTCTGGCAGCTGCGAGTGGTGGTTCTAAGGTGGTTGAAGGTGGTTCGAGGCTGAGCATTGGTTTTTTCTTCATTTCCAAGTAATTTTTTCAATTAACAACCCCTTTAATAGCTTTCTCAGTTCATAATTCACAATTCATCAACTGAACTTCTGAATTTTTGGATTTCTGCCTTTGTGAATCACCCAATCTTGAATTATATCTACTAAACTCATCACGAATTTAACTTACTTGACTGCATTTTGTTGAATTGCAATCATGTTTGATGCTTTCTGAACTTGTATTTTGTAACTGAATGATTTTTTGAATTATATCTGCTATATCTGTTTCTGCCAATTTCCCAACTAATCGAGCCCATTTGAATTCACATAGTTGTTTAGATTTTTCTGAATCAATCTTCAATGAATTATTTTAGGGATTTAGGGTTTCTGAACTCCCATTATGTTCTTGACGTTTCTGAGACGGACTCTTTGTATTTAGGGCTTTTGATCTTTGAATTTTACTAGACTAAATACTAACCTATTTGAGTGAGTGGTCGTGGCATGATAAAATGTTCCTTTATTAATTTAGGACTGCCCTGGATCAATGTAACCTTAAAATATTGGTCCCTTTAGTCAAGGTTGCGGCATGAAAATTTGGTTGCGGCATGTAGCAACTCAGTAATCCTTTCCTTAGGTTCTCAGATTAGAGTCCGCAGCATTTTAGCCCATAGATTAATGACTACAGCCTGTAAGAAGATTACACATCCCTCCCCCAAAATGATATGCCATGGCGACAATTAACTTCTAGGGATTTAGAACCCAACACTTGGTATACTTGGCCAATTTTGCCTAACATGTATTGTTTATCCTCAACTTGATATATCATTATACCTTTCGCGGCCTACAAGAGGCCTTAGGACCATATTGGCTGCGACGCGTAACTGCAGACTCTCTGCTTTTCAGGTACTGCTACAGCCATATGAACTTTGACCCAGGCGAATTTGTGAGAGGCTTTTGGAATGAACATTTTTTATCCTCTCCTTTCGAACTTCCTTTAGTGCGTCCTTTGAGCATAATAGGGTCATGGATTCCGCGACCATAGAGGAAGAGGCCAATTTTAGCAACCAGCCAATGGACATAGATGAGAATGCCGTGACAGGGGGTCCTTCTGAGGTTAGGGATATACCAGCTAGCACATCTGGGAGGGTTGAGAGACCTCATACTTCATTTAGTGTCCACAGCATTATGACCCAAGAGTGGGTGGATCAGGTTGATAAAGCCTTTGAATTTCTTGGGAATTTGAAGTGCTCCGCCCCTGTCACAAAACAAAGGCTATACACGGCACTTGCTGATGATGGGGTTTGTTCCCCATTCATACATTCACATATGGGTTGCGCCTATCGGTCCCTGTTCCAGTTAGAAGAATTTTTCAAGCGATGAAGTTATCCCCAGCCCAATTACATCATAATGGCTGGAGGGCAATTCTTGTAGCCATAGTGTTGTGGAAGGAGAAATTCAAGAGAGACATTACTCCTGTGGAGTTTTTCCACTTCTACCGCCCAAAGGAAAACTCCGTAAAATTTGTGGGGTACTATTACTTTTACATCCACGATAGAGATGAGACCCTTTATTCACGGAGGCCTACCAGTGTAAAGAACTGGAAGCGCAAATATTTTTATATTTCTGGAAAAGAGTGGGAGATCCACCCCGAAGAGACTGAGAGAGAGATAACCTTTAGGATGCCATGGTTGTGGGGTTGTTCCTCTAAGCTTGGTAAATGTTTTTGAATAACAGTCGTGTCCCCTTTTTACAGTTTCATATAATTCTCCATATTTTTCTTTTGTAGTAACCTTTGCATTTTTCTGCAGCTCTTGACAATTTGCAGCTGAGTGAGCGGTTAGAGAAGAGGGTCATTGAGGCCACGACAGTTCCTGCTGATAAGAAGAAGTTCATCACTCTTGTAGACTATGCTTCAATCTACAAGGGAGGCTTCTTTACCAATAATTCAATTCCTAAAGAGATGGGTGTTGAAGGTAACACTATTAGTTGATTTTTTATTCCACGGCAATTTCTTCAAGCATAGATATTGACCTTGATTTATTTCTTCTCATGTGAGGAGATGGATAAAACTCTGTTAGCATCTCATCTTGCTAAGATGGATGAGTATGTGGTTGTACTCAATAACACTTCTAGGCATAGGAAAAGGAAAAGGACCAAGTCCATAGCTCTTGCTGTAGTCACCCCTAGTGTCCAAGTTGAGCATGTCGTGCCTCAAAGTCAGGCTATGGACCATACTACTCCTACCCTGCCCCAAAATCAAGTTGAGGAGGAGACCCCTCGTGAAATTCCTGAGGGGAAATTTGATGATGACATAGGGCCAAACTAGGAAGCAACAGGCTTAATTTCTCTTCTTTCTGACCAAGTTGGCCGCGGTACTTCATCTGTGCCAGAATCTCCCCTCCCTCTAAGGATAATTGTTGTGAATGAAAACCTGGCACCTCCATAGAGCAGGCATCCATGACCACAACTACGCATGTTGGATCCTCAGTCTTCCTGGGACACAACCTCCCGTGTTGCCCATAGGATAAAAAGGGATGTTGACGGAACTGTCCTAGATCAATTGGTGGACAAGGATCACGAGGACGTGGAGGATTATGCCTTTCACAACCTGTTGAGAGTAAGTGATTCTAGCTTTCTACCTCAATCCTTTCTAATTTTTGTTAAATTTTTCTAACTCTCAATATATTTACAGGCCGCGACAGCTGTCATAACCCAAAAACTCAAGTACGAGCGTCTTTACAGGCTTAAAAAGGCCACGGATGGGGTTCACAATGCTGATTTGGAGAAGGCAAGAACTGACTCCTTTAAAGCTGGGAAGAAATCATTTGTTGCAGCCTTGGAAGCATATAAGATGAGTGCTAATGCTAGGATTGAGGCTGCAGAAAGGGCCAAAAATGAAGCTGAGCAAAATTTTAACCAGGCCGCGGAGTCTTTACGAGCTACCCAAACTCAAGTGGTTGAGGCTGATAAGGCAGTGGATCTTTCCAACGCCAAACTTGAGCTACTCCAGAAGAAATACTAAGCGATGAAGACCAAAAAATCCAATGATGTCGTGACCCACACCGAGGCCTTGAAGAAGATGGAGAAAGATCATGCAGCACTTACTAAGAAAGATGAACAACGTGGTGAAGCCCTTTAATTATCCATTGACAACACTGTAGCATCATATAAAGGCTCCCCAGACTTTTTCCTTATCAATAATAGAGCTTATATCCGTGGCTACCAACAGCTGAGATATAGGGTTGCAAAGAACTTCCCAGATGCCGCGGCTACAATTAATTCTTGAAGCGTTGGGGATACTGAGCATGCTGCCTGCATGGTTGAAATGAAGGTCACCACAGAAGAGAGAGTCAGGCAAAGGGAAGCGGATGAGTCTGAGGCCGTGGCAGAAGACTAAGAGACTGAGACAGTTGCAGATGAAGAAGATGGAAATGAAGAAGATGATGCGGCTTCTTAGTCAAACTTCATTTCTAGGTTTTTGAACAATGGAGTTGCATCCCTTTTTCAAACTACTTTTTATAATCAAGGTTGCGGCCTATAATCTGTGTAACTTTTTAACACTTAAATTTTTGCTGAGGCTTTAGCCTTTGATCCTTGGCATGCATGGCTGCTGCCCCTCTTAAACTTCTGCAGCCTCTTAAACTATTTGTGCACTTCCTTTGCATGCCTTCGCGTATGCCTTAATACTGTTTGCTTTGATGATTGATTGTTTAATTTATTGAACATGTAATAGACTAAGGCCGTGGTATAATAGCATAAACATTCTTCGCGTAGGATGCGGCTTGTTTCCTTGACCTTACACTTTCCATAATTGTTTTCTTATATACCGATGCCAAAGAAATGTTTGTAACCTTTAGGATAGGTTGCAGTCTCTTCTTGAACAGGGTCGTGACTTCTTTATTGAATTTTATAGAATGATAACTCTTGAACCTTTTAGCAGTATGTTGTGTTTCTATTCTTCTGTGTAGTGGATATTTGGGAACAAGTCCCTTGTCGTGGATAATTAAGTCTGTATACCACTCCTCTTACATTTAAAAGGGGTTCCTCAGAATAGGCTGCGACTGGTTTGTAACCCCGGCGTGACACTCTGGCAATACAAAAATGTCAACTATTTCTATCTGCGGCATCTTCTAAATGAATGAGTGGACTCCTTAAAGGCTGCGGCCACATTGATAGGGTTGCGGTGCCTTTCAGACCCCTTACATTTGATAACAGCATGTTGGGTTGAGGCCATCCTTTTTCTGTAGCTTTGGCATGCTTCATGATGTCAGCGTCACAACATCTTTCAGTCGCTTTGATTTCATTTCATAGCTTTCCTTTAGTCACTTTGATTGGGTTATTATCAGGCCCCCCGGGCTAGGTATTATGAATCTTCCCCAAGCTAATGCGAGATCACCAAGCTAATGATGTTTTGTCTCTATCCACTAACTTAATGATGTTTTTGGGGTGAGATCACCAACTTAATGATGTTTAGTCTCATATCCACCATTTTAATGATGTTTTAGGGCTGAGATCACCAAATGAATGATGTTTAGTCTCATATCCACCAATTTAATGATGTTTCAGGGCTGAGATCACCAAATGAGTGATGTGTCGTCTCTATCCACCAAGTTAATGATGTTTGTCGGGGGAGTAACCTCCCCGGGCTAATGATGCATCTCGAAAGCTAAAAGTGGACATTATAAGCCCTTCTGGCAAATGACACATCCCAAAAGCTAAGAACGGGCATTGTAAGCCCTCGTGACTAATAACGCTTTCTGATAACTGCTTTCAAGAATGTAGCCACAACATGCTGGAATATAGTCTCTATGAGTGATATTGCAGATCAATTCAAATAGTTTCTTTCGCCATTTTCTAATATCATTTGACTTCATATAGTCAGGCATCATGGCGGGAGTTGTGGGCCCATTTAGATATAAATTTTCTCGATATAATACGTTGTCTCCGTTTAGGATCTGTTTAAGATAAAAAGACTTTCATAAGATATCATTTAATGGAGTTGAGAAATCAAAATATGGCACTATAAAGTGAACTTGACTTCATATATCTATTCATATATTCAGGACTTTTCTAATTCAATACAAAGTTAAAATGGAACCCCTTAGGAAGAGTTTTCATTAAGAACAGAAATAGATGAAACATAAATATGGGCATAAAAAGAGGAATGTGGCCTCTCAGACTAGGTTGCATCCCTTAGGCATCCTTGAGGAAGCGTTGCGTCATCCCCGACCTTATGAGCCTCTCAATTAAATTCTTCAAAGCGTGACACTGTTCGGTGAGGTGGACATGGTCATGGTGGAATTTGCACCACTTAGCTTTGTCCCTTTTATGAGGTTGAGCTCTCTATTTTTCTGGCCACCTGAGCAATTTCTCCTCGATGATTCTAAGGATATTCTCTAGGATAGAGTTTAGCGGTGTGTATTTCTCATGCAACTCCCTTTCTTCTTGTTTCATCCTCCTCTTTAGCGCCCTGGTCGTGGCCTTGCCTTCTGCAGCCAGTGCTTTTAGGTGGGAAACTTCCTCGATTTCTGATGTTACGACCGCGGCAGTCATAGGAGCAGCAACAATGCTCCTGGGTACCGCACCCTCATTGGATGAGGCTGTGGCCTCTAGCATGAGGACCATCTGGGTCAAATAGTTGACATGGGTTTGGAGTGAAGCATAACTGTCGTAGAGATGGTTGAGGTGATTGTACAATTTCACAATCTCATCTTTTACTTCTTTGCTCTGAATGGATTCTCCTTCCATTTTTTTCTTTGCTAGTATTTACAAAGTATATATAATCTGAGATAACTAACAGAAGTGAGTAATAACATAAATATTGGTTTAACCAAGTAAGAAGTTGGGATACAGCGTTTGCACTGTTGCATGATAGTACTGCTTAGGCCACGACGAGTAAGGCACACAGATATATATCGTGGCCTTTGAATGATATTCACCAAGGTTGAGCTAAAGACCACATGAGTCCATTCCCCAATGATTTTGAGTTATTATAATACAACCACTCTAGTAGAGGTCGCGACAAGAAAAATGTAGTTGCCTACCAGGCCGCATCCCCGTTTAGGCAGTGAAGGGAGCAATCCTAAAATTGAAACCCCAAAAACTGAGCTTTTCTCCCATAGCATGTGGAGAGCATAACTACTAGAATGTATCCATGAGAGAATATCATCAGGGTGTGATCGGGTGGAAAAAGTGTGTTCGTGTGAGGACACAATCGTTGTGTGTTTCGCCGCCGCGATGCAAAAACCTAAGCTACTACTACACTTGCGAGGCAAGTAAAGCGGTAAGTCGGGTATCATAAGAAATCCACAGGGAGTGATTAAATTTTAGAGTTTAATTGTTTTAAAACTTCTTAGAATAAAAGGGTGTAAAAGAAATAAGAAAAGGTGATGGGTGGTTATGGTGGACTAAAGAAAAGAGAAGTTAACACTAAATTAAAGTGAGGATCGGGATCGCATCCTACCAAACGGATCGAAACAACTACTAATCAAGATTCCGGCTCGAAAGCAATTTAATCGAGCATTTACAATTAAGCATAAACATCACACAATAAGGAATTTAACCCAAAGTTGCGAGATTAAACATTTAACGGAAAATGGTCACACGCGGATTAAATTCGGATTATCGCTATAAACACTAAAGTTGCGTGACAAATAAAGTTAAACGCATAACAATCCAACTTTAATACATGCGGTTTCAATTAAATGCAATTTCACACGAAAACCTAACTTTCGAGGTTCTAAACCCGTAAATGGCGGAACACAATCCTGAACCTATTTATCTACGGACAAATCATGGAAATAAACTAATTTACACTAATATTACACTATAAAAGAAATAAATAACAATAAATAAACTTATCTAGGCATGGAAAATGGAAAGAAAGCAAGGAAAACAACTAAAACAACTATATTAAGGAAGAAAAGGTTAAGGTACAACTTACAAAACAAAGAGTACAACCATCCAAAGCAAGAGGGATAGGGTTTAGCTCCCAATTATAAAAGCCCTAAATCTAGCAAAAATGAAATTATCTAAGATCCCCTCTTCAAAATGAAGAGATAAGGGTTAAATACAAAATATCCCATGGCAAAATTGTAAATAAAAAGGAAAATTGCCAAATATCTGGTGGGCCGAATCGATTTGGCCTGGAGCCGAATCGATTTGGCCCCCGAGATATTGGCTACTGGTCCAAGCCGAATCGATTTGGAAATTTCCGAATCGATTTGGCTAGGGGGCCGAATCGATTTGGGTTAGAGCCGAATCGATTTGGCTTCCTGGTTTTGGTTTCTTTGGAATCCTCTTCCGCTAAAAGTCTCATAACTTCTTCGTTCGGACTCAAAATCGCGCACCGTTTATGGCCACGCGAAGGTTTTTCAGAGGGATACAACTTCCATGAAGACATTGGGACAATTTCCCAAATTCTGAATTGACTAAAATGCCCTTACGCGTGCGGATTTGTACGAAACTTCACCAGAATGCATCCAACTTCATACTTAGCACCTGTAATCCCTACAAAAGCCCAAATATACCTCATATAGCATGTTAACATATAAAATGGAGGTTGTCTAATTATCGAGCATAAATATAGGAATTAAGGTACCCGAGGGGGCTAATAACGCGTACGTTAACGGGTGAAATACGCAATATTTGCGTCGTATCACACTCCCTAACTTACACATTGCTAGTCCCTAGCAATGAAATAGGAAACAACAAGAACTGCAAGAAATCCAAAAGCGGGATACAAGTAAAAAATGGGATAAAAAAGTAATAAAAAGATAAGACCACTTTCGCGGGCGAACGATTGCATTTAGCATATGCAATAAGCCGTTAAACCCCTAGGTTACCCTAGTGGACGAGTGTCGTCTCGTGAGGGTTTTCAGGGATGAAACCCACAAACATCATATGGTTTCCTCAAAATATGCCGAACCCAACATGCGACAAACTCAACAACAACGAAAAAGATTTCAAACATGTTATTAGCATATTAAATGAATTCAACCTAAAGTCCGTCATTATTAACAGGTTGAATGCACCTCATAGAATTGAAACTTTAAAAGTGGTAGGGGGGACAAGCACATGCATAGTATGATTTGGCAAAAACTTAAATAAACCGGATAAACATAAAGCAAGCATGTATTCAATCCTCACGGGCATTACGCTCAATAAATGAATTCACTCGGAACGGGAGGTAACACACGGAACATGCGGGCATAAAGAGTAAATGTAAATGGAAAACTAGGCCGCACACATGTCACAAAAGAAGAACGCTATATTGGAAATGAAAAACTTGCAATCTCAATGAAAGGATACCGCACACTAAAAGAGGCGAAATGCATTTTCACAGATTATCAAAACTATTATGACTTTTAAATTAAATGCACCCTAAGATCACATAGGACTTGTAATAGGGTTGTAATGTAGGTTAGGTTAGGGTACGAAATGAAGGAATGCATATACGGATTCAACGTGTTCGGGATGAAAACTCGGGATAATGGGAAGAATGAGGGCAATATAAAAAATGGAAAGTAACTTCCAAACGAGCATTAGATATATCATCGGGGAGAGTAATAAAAGCTTATTGAACTATACACAACATATACAACTTTCTCTTTCTTTTCTTTTCTTCTTTTTCTCACTTTTTCTTTTGTTTTCTTTTTTTTTCTCACTTTTTCTTTTGTTTTCTTTTGCTTTTTGCTTTCTCTTTTTCTTCACTTTTTTCTCACTACTTTCTTTTCTTTACTTATCAAACTCTCATATGCCTAAAATTGCAACCACACTACAATACCATCATTCAATCCCAAGTAACATTCCAAACAAAGGTATGTAAGGTGTATGTATGGCTTAAAACTCCAATTTGGAGTTGGTTATGGGAATGGGGTTATGAAATGAAAGGCTATATTTAGGCTCAAAGGGGGGTAACGAGGGTGAACATATAAGGGTGAGGTCAAGGCTAATATGGGTGTTATAACAAAGAGGGCCTATGATCATTTCACAAAGTTTACGCAATTATCGAGTCAAAACAATATATGAAAATCATGCTCAAGTAACACATTTCATGTATGAACTCAATTAATGAACGGTCAAATGAAAGAATAGTGAGATTACCAACGAATTCAACGTTTTCAATGAGAAAAGAACAGTGTATAAAACTCACAAACGACGAAAGGTACAAAGCTTACTCGGTGTAAGTATATACAATGCAACAAAAGATTACTGAGTTATAAAAATCTTAAACCAAATCAATATAACAAGGAAAGTGCATATGCTCATGGGATAAAGTTTAATTCATGAAGTTATTCACAATATCAATGATTTGAGGACTAACGTCCAATAATTTCTAAAATCGAGAACATGCATCATTGAGTTGTCTATTGGATCGGGCAATTATTGAAATTTATCATCGAAAACAAGGTAAAATGCCCAACAAAGGAGAAAAAAGAAAGAGGATATTTTTGAAATTTTTTAAATTTTTCACAAAAAGGCATACTTAGTAACTAAAAAGTAAGCAAATCCATGGACTACACATGAAATGGATAGAATATCCTACACCCCCTAACTTAAATGTTGCATTGTCCTCAATGCGCATTAAGAACACAACACAAAGAGAGGAAAAGAACGATATTACCCAAAATTGGAGAGATCTCCATAAGCACGAGTCCAAAAGAATCTACAAAACAAGTTAGTACCGAGCATAGCAAAAACAAATAACAAAAAGTTAACTAATTACACTAGACTAAATTAAAAGGAAAGAAAAAATAGGAAAGAAAGAAAATTAAAAAGCTAACTATTTACAACCTACTATTTAGGATTCACACTAACTATACACTAGAAGTCTAAATAGTTGAGGTTCCACTATAAGAACGATTTGACTTTGGAGGATAACCGGTGTACCCTCACATACAAGCATGCCTTCCGAAAAGTATGAATTCCGTTTTAACAACGGAAGGCATGTGTAAGGCGAAAGAAAAGAACCATCGCCAATTAAAAGTTTTGGAGGGACGATGGGGGATTTGGATACTACGAGGGACAAGACTACATTAGTCTCAGAAAAATCAAAATCACATCCCCAAGATTCTTCAATTGGAAGGGGAGGTGGGGCAAGTGCAAGTGAAAAGCCCATGAGATGAAGCATCTCAAAATAACATTCTCGTTCAAGAATCGGGTCAAAGTCCTCAAGACTGTCAACCGATTCTTGTGATAAATTTAATTGTTCGGGAATAGTAGGGAGCAAAGGAAAGGAAGGACACACAACCTCAAAATAATTGGAAGTATTTAAAAGAGATTGGAAATCGAGAGTGCTTGGATCACTCTCAATTATTTCATCCTCAAAAATGGGTGGAAGTGAAAAGCAAGTTTCAATCTCAACCCGACTTTGTGAAGAAGAAATAATCTCATCGAGTTGGACATTATTTTTATTTGTCCAAGCGTCATAAATCTCAACTTCATCATTCCATTCCTTATTCCCACCACGCAAAGTTTCCTCCAAAGGAAATGGGGGATTACTTGCAAATTCTAGACTTTCACGTGCAAGACGCTCATACTCAAGAATTTGTAGGCATTCACGCATAGTCTTGGGAGTATAACCTTGAGAACTATTAGCATAACAATTAAAATTATCTAGAGAGTTATGGTGAGACATTTCAAAAATAGGAAATTTAATAAAAGCGACAAGCACCGAGATTTAAATTTCTCGAAACAATCTAGCACAAGTCAAAAGAAAAGGATAAAATAAAGAATACAAATACAAAAGAAGAAATACTACGAAATAACAAAACAATTACAATCTAAAACACACTCCCCGGCAACGGCGCCATTTTGTGACCGGGCGAAAAAAGTGTGTTCGTGTGAGGACACAATCGTTGTGTGTTTCGCCGCCGCGATGAAAAAACCTAAGCTACTACTACACTTGCGAGGCAAGTAAAGCGGTAAGTCGGGTATCGTAAGACATCCACACGGAGTGATTAAATTTTAGACTTTAATTGTTTTGAAACTTCTTAGAATAAAAGGGTGTAAAAGAAATAAGAAAAGGTGATGGGTGGTTATGGTGGACTAAAGAAAAGAGAAGTTAACACTAAATTAAAGTGAGGATCGGGATCGCATCCTACCAAACGGATCGAAACAACTACTAATCAAGATTTCAGCTCAAAAGCAATTTAATCGAGCATTTACAATTAAGCATAAACATCACACAATAAGGAATTTAACCCAAAGTTGCGAGATTAAACATTTAACGGAAAATGGTCACACGCGGATTAAATTCGGATTATCGCTATAAACACTAAAGTTGCGTGACAAATAAAGTTAAACGCATAACAATCCAACTTTAATACATGCGGTTTCAATTAAATGCAATTTCACACGAAAACCTAACTTTCGAGGTTCTAAACCCGTAAATGGCGGAACACAATCCCGAACCTATTTATCTACGGACAAATCATGGAAATAAACTAATTTACACTAATATTACACTATAAAAGAAATAAATAACAATAAATAAACTTATCTAGGCATGGAAAATGGAAAGAAAGCAAGGAAAACAACTAAAACAACTATATTAAGGAAGAAAAGGTTAAGGTACAACTTACAAAACAAAGAGTACAACCATCCAAAGCAAGAGGGATAGGGTTTAGCTCCCAATTATAAAGCCCTAAATCTAGCAAAAATGAAATTATCTAAGATCCCCTCTTCAAAATGAAGAGATAAGGGTTAAATACAAAATATCCCATGGCAAAATTGTAAATAAAAAGGAAAATTGCCAAATATCTGATGGGCCGAATCGATTTGGCCTGGAGCCGAATCGATTTGGCCCCCGAGATATTGGCTACTGGTCCAAGCCGAATCGATTTGGAAATTTTCGAATCGATTTGGCTAGGGGTCCGAATCGATTTGGGTTAGAGCCGAATCGATTTGGCTTCCTGGTTTTGGTTTCTTTGGAATCCTCTTCCGCTAAAAGTCTCATAACTTCTTCGTTCGGACTCAAAATCGCACACCGTTTATGTCCACGCGAAGGTTTTTCAGAGGGATACAACTTCCATGAAGACATTGGGACAATTTCCCAAATTCTGAATTGACTAAAATGCCCTTACGCGTGCGGATTTGTACGAAACTTCACCAGAATGCATCCAACTTCATACTTAGCACCTGTAATCCCTACAAAAGCCCAAATATACCTCATATAGCATGTTAACATATAAAATGGAGGTTGTCTAATTATCGAGCATAAATATAGGAATTAAGGTACCCGAGGGGGCTAATAACGCGTACGTTAACGGGTGAAATACACAATATTTGCGTCGTATCAAGGTGCACAAAATAGCACGATTCTAATAATAAACCCTAGATCATAGGCAAAGAACAGCAAAAAGGGAGTAAATACAACCCTTCCCTAATCACTCATCTTTTTGGGGCTAAAGCCTATCATGCTTTTCATCATTATCTAGATGAAATGAAATCACAGGGGTATCTAAAATAGATCTAAGATCATAAAATGGAGAACCAAGAGTAGATCTGAACATAAAAAATACCCAGTTAAGGGTGTAAATATAAAATAGAGCTCAGTAACAAAAATTTACTCATGGGAGGATGATCCAAAGGATCCCCATGAATAGAATAAGGTGTTTAAGAACTCAAAACATAGAGAAACAAGATTGGAATATCTCGCTTCCCACAGACGGTGCCAAACTTGATTATACGAGAAGTCGTCCACTTGTCATTTTTGTATCAGCAAATCGAGTATAATGTGCATAATAAGCAAATAGAGCAAGTAAAAAGAGATATAAGACAAGATATAGAGTGGTTCAGCCTCTAAAATAGGCCTACGTCCACTGTGTTGCTCCATTCTCATTATATATATTGCATAGTACAATATAATCAAACCTAAAGCGGCATACATGTATGAGGATAAAGGAGAATACATAATAGTAATGAGGGTTTCGGTGTGCCGGAAAGATGGCTGCGATGCCGGTGAGTAGCCCTCAGAGCTAAGTATTGGTGTAAGGAATACAAATCCAAATTTTGAATGAGGAATCATCCTATCTCGAGGTGTAGTCCTCTATTTATAGGTGGTGTAGATGCTGGTGCATAAAAGGGGGTGTGGCCAGTTAATATCATAAGACTGGGTCGCACCCTGTAGTAAGTAGGGGTCATGCCCTTAGCATGGAGGTGTTGTACCCTGTGTACGAGGGGCCGCGGAAGTTTCCAATGTAGCATTTTATAAGGCCGCATCCTGTAAGTTATAGGTTGCGGCAGAAAGTCTTTAGCCCTTGTCCATTGTATACATTCTGTGATAAGGTACTATATCTCTCATATCAATAATGAATATTTGAATCATAATCCTTCATCAATTCTAACCACCTCCTTTGTCTCATGTTCAACTCTTTCTGAGTAAAGATATATTTCACACTCTTATGATCGGTATAAATCTCACATGTGTCACCATACAAATAATGTCTCCAAATCTTAAGAGTAAAAAATATAGCTCCTAATTCTAGGTCATGGGTTGGATAATTTTGCTCATGTAGTTTTAGCTGTCTCGAGGAATAAGCTACTACTCTTCCATTTTCCATTAGCACACATCCCAAACCATTTTTAGAATCATCGCTATAAATAACAAATCCCCTTATCCCGGAAGGAATAGTCAAAATTGTGGCAGTTACTAATCGATTTTTAAGTTCTCAAAAACTATTCTCAACTTCCTTAGACCAATCATATTTCACCTTCTTATGGGTTAATCTAGATAGAGGTTTGGCAGTACTAGAAAATCCATCAACAAATCTTTAATAACCCCGATTTTTTATAAATAGGTATTTTTAAACTAATTTTGAAAAAATTCGAGAAAAATAAAATTTTGGATTTAATTATTTTTAATAATTAAATATGTTGTTGTTTTTATATATAAAAATAAGGTTTCAAATGGAGTTTAAATCTGGATTAAAACGGATTTTTAAAGTTTATCCCTTATAAAAAAAATTAAGCGAAACTGTCAAAATATAATTGGGCGATCGATCGATCAACGCTAGGGGTCGATCGATCGACTCCAGCAGATTTCGTGCGTTGCAATTCTTTTTGACGAGTTTTGTTATATTAAAACTCTTTAACTCTTTCATATAAATGATATTTCGGGGCTAAGTTTTTAAAACTTATATGTTGCCAACCCTAGAGCAGCAGACTCTTCATTTGTTTATCATCTTCTACCTCAAAACCCAAGCCACCATTAAAATTACTTTGCAAGCTCAGTTTGAAGGCCAAGTCATATCTGTCCCAAGTGGTTCAAGAAGAGTTTTGATCCGTTTTTTAAGAGGAACTCATTAATCTAATCAGATTTTTATCAAACTAATCACAGACATGTTTACCCTATTATTTTCCTTTAGTGTTATGTGTCTTGATTGTAACCTCCATTAAACTCATGTTTTCTAAAATAAGTTATGAATATAATTATTAAAAGAGATAAATTTTGGGACTATTTTGCATGAAATATTAATGTTACTTAATACTTATAACCTTGTTATTCCTTGGGTTGTGTTGGCGTAGTCGGTTGTATTATGGGCATGTGTATGTACAGGAGCCCTTAGAAAGCAAATTTTGATATTTCATGTGAGAACCCTAGATTAAATAAATTACTTGTGTTGGAAAATAATGACTATGATAGGACTTGCATGTAGCTATTATTCTGAAAATCACAATATTTATGTGTCCTTGATTTCCACTATTTAGATTAAAATTATTCAATCTGGAAATTTAATGTTGTTGCGATTGTTGTTATAAATTGTTAATTACGCCACTTTATGGAAGTATTATAATTTTTTATATCTCGAAAATATTGGGTATTGTAGGTAATTGGGTTTCACCCCTTGTTATAGTACACTTATTAGGTATGGGACTAGTAAGTGGACCTTAGTTGTGATTTATGTTAATTAGATACGGGACTAGTTAGTGTGAGGCTATGCGGGTTATATAGTTCGGGGTGGGGGCTAATTTTCTATATTATACCATTGTTACGATTCCCTAGGATTGATATCTAGGTGGAGTGAAATTTTATAATCATCCTTTACATAGGATAGGACGAATTTATGTTTTAGGAACCCTTAGTTTGGACTAAGGTGTATTTTGAGGATTTGCACATCGCTTTTAAGGGTGGGGGAAAATAATTTGATTAATGAGTATAAGGAATTTTGAAAATTAATATCGCAGGACTAAAACGGATATTAAAATTTATTGGCGACATAATGTGTCTAGGGCCGACGGTTTAAACGGGTCAGAGGACGATTTATATCATGTCGTGTGTGGAACCTTGTCGTATTGCGGGGATCACATGATAAAAACGGATCAGATGGAGGACTTGACAAGGGGATGTGTGTGTGTGTGTGTGGAACCTTGTCATATCGCGAGGATCGCGGGATAAAAACGGATCAGACTACGGACTTAACATGGGAATGTGTATCTTGGTAAATTATAATTGTGGTTCTGTTAATTAAATTGAATATTGTTGGGAATGTGGGTTAATTAAAATAATATTGGTGTGGCACATTTTAAAGAAACCTTGCGGGTAATTAGAAATTTATTTTTTAGGGATTAATAACCTTCGTAATTAAAATATTCTATTGTTATGGTCGATATATATAGCACTATTGTCTGGGTTCAGGGACCCTAATTGCGAATAGTAGCCGATTTTCATGCTCGGGGCTTTGGCTCTGACACATGCGTTGACCAATCTTTTTTAGGATTTATTTGGGAGTTGCTGCATAGGATTCATTGGATATCTTCTGGAGGTGCAGCTGGATTTATTTTATTGCTTTAGTAGTTAGATTTCTCTTTCCATTCTGTCGTATTATTTATGAGACTACTTTTGAGTTTATTGGGCCTTTCGGTTCCAAAGTTATTTTAAGCTTTCAGTTGGATTTATTTATTTAATCATTGAGATATTCGGAGATCACTTGTGATGGATGTTAATCTCACTTTGGTGTTTTATCAGTTGGATGTCATTCATATTTGGATTTGATTATAATAATTTATCTTGTGGATTAAAACTTTTATGTCTCATATTTGTCACATGCTAAGGATGATATTTAATTTACTCGCACCCGGCTTAGTTTTAGTGGCGGTCGATGCCAGAATTTAGCGGGGTGTGACAGATGGTATCAGAGATTAGATATACGACCACCTTCGGGTCTTGGGTTTTGGGTTTGTTACGTTTTTGTGGTGCGTATTTGGAGATAGAAATTTTAAATGATCATTTCATGATAGGTTCTGAGACTAGATGTGAGGAATTTATTTTTTGGGATACGAGATTTTTTTGGAGATAGTTGTAGTGTCTGATTTTTTAGAGTTAGGCTTTCAGCGAATTTCAAGGGCGAAATTCAATTGTTAGTGGGGAAGTGTAACAACCCGCGTAATTTTTGGGGTATTTTCAAAATATAGAGGAAAAATAAAGTTTTTGATAAAATTATTTTTATTGCTCAAATATGTTGAGAATTATTTTTAATGGCGAGATTTTCAAACGGTTTCGAAATCAAAGTTTAAACGGACTTTATGTGCATTTTTAAATATCTGTCCCTTATAATTTTTTAGCGAAACTGTCAGTTTTTCTGGGCAATCGATCGATCGATCGACCCCAACTGTTTTCGTGCACTGCAAGAAGTTTTAAGCGTTTGTTTTGTTTTAGCTTCTTATCTTTTTTCCTTATAAAAAGGGGTTGTGGGTGACCATTTAAGAACCAATTTTTGCACAAAAATATGCAGCAAACATATTTTATTTCCTCTCTTTTTATACACAAATAGTACCCTTTATATTATGCATTCAACCTTAGTTTTTGGAGGTGTTCTTGGGGTTGTTTTGGTGTTGACTCTTGGAGATGATTTGATGATATTTGAGAGATGATTTTAATAGTGTAATCTGAGTTTCTGGGGGGATTTACATTGATTCCTTTTTGGTGGTTTAAGGTATGGGGTTTTACACAATATGCTCCTAAATCTCGCGAGTTATTCCCTTTGATTTCATGTGATTATTGAACTCTTCTTTGAATTGCTAAATTCATTTCGAATCGAAAAATTATTGTTGGAATCTAAATTTTGATTCATGTGGTATTATATTTGTATTGGACATGTTGTCATGAGATTTTAATATGGCACAATGGTTGGGAACCCGCCAATATTCCTGTTCCGGCTACTTGATAAAGTATGACGCAGTATGGTGAGGTCTGTTGACTCGGATTAATGTGTTGTTGAGAAATTATATTGATAAAAATGCTTATGAGATTCACATTTGATTTGAATATTCGTACTCGTATTGTTACTCTTTATTCACCGCTAATATTTTGTTGAGCATCTTTCTTATCGTATTGTGTACTTCCCCATATTTTCTTTTAGTGGAAGGTTAACGCGGATTCGGGCGCTTTGGATTTGATTTGGAGATTGATTTTAGCATGGATTATTTTTGGGAATAATATTCGAGATCACAATTGAGAAGATTGTATTTATTATTGTTGTATACAACATTTTTATTTCAAGATAGATAGTTCTATTATTTTGAGAGATTATTGGTTGTATTTAATTTGGAGAAATTTGAGACTAGTGGATTCTTTTATTATACTGTGGGATTTATTTAGATTCTCTATACCTTGTTATTTGTGGATTTGATTATTTTTATCACAGTAGCGCGCCACACTACTCTCCTGGGCGCGGGCGGGGTGTTACAGAATGGTATCAAAGCAGGGTCTTAGGTCTCGTAGGTTATGAGTCCATTTAGCTTCCGTGTTGCCGATATTTGATTCCCTTTGTTGTTTCGTACTCCTTAAGGTAGAGGATCTAGCAAACGTGAAAGATGTGTTTCTTGAAGATGTGAAGCTTTGTGCTAAGGACGTCGTAGGCATTAAGTTTAGAATTAGTAAGCTTAATGTGAGGATCCTTAAAATGGATTTTCGAGACGATAATTATTTTAGAGATTTTAGTGCAAATGTTAGGTATCGTATGTATCAACTTTTTATGTTCAGGTTTAATTTGAGGATGTTAGCATTTTGATGACTTTCGGATATAGGATTGAGTGGGGATTTGTGAGAGCGTGTAGTAAGCCGCTATTTTCATAGTTATGCTTATGTATATAGAATATATATATTATTTTGTTGTTCATGGGGTAGGTGCGTGTAGGATTGGGCGTATGGGCACCCAATTATGGCCATCTACGGGTAGGCTCATATGAGCCTTATTTTCTTTTGCGAGATTTACGTGTCAGTGTATGATTCGTCTAATTTCGAGGATGAAATTCTTTGCTAGCGAGTAAGTATGTAACAACCCCGATTTTTTATAAATAAGGTATTTTTAAACTAATTTTGAAAAAAATCGAGAAAAAAAATTTGGATTTAATTATTTTTAATAATTAAATATGTTGTTTTTTTATATATAAAAATAAGGTTTTAAGTGGAGTTTAAATCGGGATTAAAACAAATTTTTAATTGATTTTTAAAGTTTATCCGTTATAAAAAAATTTAAGCGAAACTGTCAAAATAATTGGGCGATCGATCGATCGATGCCAGGGGCGATCGATCGACCAAACCAGATTTCGTGCGCTGCACTTCTTTTTGAGGAGTTTTGTTATATTAAAACTCTTTAACTCTTTTATATAAATGATATTTCGGGGCTAAGTTTTTAAAACTTATATGTTGCCAACCCTAGAGCAGCAGACTCTTCCTTTGTTCATCATCTTCTACCTCAAAACCCTAGTCACCATTAAAATTACTTTGCAAGCTCAGTTTGAAGGCCAAGACAAATCTGTCCCAAGTGGTTCAAGAAGAGTTTTGATCCATTTTTCGAGAGGAACTCATTTATCTAATCAATTTTTTTTCAAACTAATCATAGGTATGTTTACCCTATTCTTTTCCTTTAGGGTTATGTGTCTTGATTGTAACCTCCATTAAACTCATGTTTTCTAAAATAAGTTATGAATATAATTATTAAAGAGATAAATTTCGGGACTGTTTTGCATGAAATATTAATGTTACATAATACTTATAACCTTGTTGTTCCTTGGGTTGTGTTGGCGTAGTCGGTTGTAATATGGGCATGTGCATATAAAGGAGACCTTAGAAAGCAAATTTTGATATTTCATGTGAGAACCCTAGATTAAATAAATTACTTGTGTTGGAAAATAATGACTATGATAGGACTTGCACGTAGCTATTATTCGGAAAGTAAAAATATTTATGTGTCCTTTAATTCCACTATTTAGATTAAAATTGTTCAATTTGGAAATTTAATGTTGTTGCGATTGTTGTTATAAATTGTTAATTACGCCATTTTATGAAAGAATTATAATTTTTTTATATTTGGGAGATGTTGGGTATTGTAGGTAATTGGTTTTCACCCCTTGTTATAGTACACTTGTTAGGTATGAGACTAGTAAGTGGGCCTTAGTTGCGATTTATACTAATTCGGTATGGGACTATTTAGTGCGAGTCTATGCGGGTTATATAATTTGGGGTGGGGGATGATTTTCAATATTATACCATTGTTACGATAGACTAGGATTAATATCTAGGTGGAGTGAAATTTATAATCATCCTTTACTTAGGATAGGAGGAATTTGTGTTTTGGGAACCCTTAGTTAGGACTAAGGGGTATTTTGAGGATTTGCACATCGCTTTTAAGGGTGGGGGAAATAATTTGATTAATAAGTATAAGGAATTTTGGAAATTAATATCGCAGGACTAAAACGGATATTAAAATTTATTGACGACATAATGTGTCTAGGGCTGATAGTTTAAATGGGTCAGTGGACGATTTACGTCGTGTCGTGTGTGGAACCTCGTCATATCGCGAGGATCGCAGGATAAAAACGGATCAGACGGCGGACTTGACAAGGGGATGTGTATATTTGTTAATTATAAATGTGGTTCTGTTAATTAAATTGAATATTGTTGGGAATGTGGGTTAATTAAAATAATATTGGTGTGACACATTTTAAAGAAACCTTGCGGGTAGTTAGAAATTTATTTTTGGGGACTAATAACCTTCGTAATTAAAATATTTTATTGTTATGGTCGATATATATAACACTATTGGCTGGGTTTAGGGACCCTAATTGAGAAGAGTAGCCGGTTTTCTTGCTCGGGGCTTTGGCTCTGACACATGCGTTGACTAATATTTTTCAGGATTTATTTGGGAATTGCTGCACAGGATTCATTGGAGATCTTTTGGAGGTGCAGCTGGATTTATTTTATTGCTTTAGTAGTTAGATTTCTCTTTCCATTCCATCGTATTATTTATGAGAATACTTTTGAGTTTATTGGGCCTTTTGGTTCTAAAGGTGTTTTAAGCTTTCAATTGGATTTATTTATTTAATCATTGAGATATTTGGAGATCACTTGTGTTGGATTTTAATCGCACTTTGGTGTTTTATCTGTTGGATGTCATTCATATTTGGTTTGATTATAATAATTTATCTTGTGGATTAAAACTTTTATGTCTCATATCTGTCACATGCTAAGGATGATATTTAATTTTCTCTCACCCGACTTAGTTTTGGTGGTGGCCGACGCCATAATTTAGCGGGGTGTGACAAAATCTTCTATAATAACTTGCTAATCCAAGAAAACTACGAATCTCCGTCACATTAGTTGGTTTAGGCCAATATAGTATAGCCTTGATCTTTTGAGGATCAACCGAAACTCCCTCCTTAGAAATGACATGCCCTAGAAAAGAGGCACTAGGCAACTAAAGCTCACACTTCTTTAATTTCGCATATAATTTCTCCCTCCTAAGAATTTGTAACACTATCTCTAAAAAAATTCCGTGTTCTTCAATAATTTTAGAATAAAAAAAGATGTCATTAATGAAAACAACCACACACTGATCCAAATATTTCCTAAACACCCTATTCATCATATCCATAAAAATAGCTAGTGCATTAGTTAGTCCAAATGGCATCACCAGAAATTCATAGTGACCGTATCTAGTACGAAAACCTGATTTTGAAATATCATCTTTCTTAATCTTCAATTGGTTATAACCTGACCCAAGGTCAATCTTTGAAAATACCTGTGCTCCTTGTATTCGGTCAAACAAATCATCTATACGAGGTAAGGGATATTTATTCTTAATGGTCACCTTATTTAGTTCATGATAGTCTATACATAACCTCATCGTCCCATCCTTCTTTTTAACAATTAACACTGGAACACCCCTAGGGGATACACTTGGTCTAATAAAACCTTTATCTAACAGATCTTGTAATTGAACTTTTAATTCCCTTAATTCTAAACGTGCCATGTGATACGGTGGTTTTGAGATTGGCATGGTTCCAGGAATAAGGCCAATCGTAAACTCTATTTCTCTACTAGGAGGAAGACTGGGTAAATCATCTGGAAAATGTTTAGCTATAGGAATATCTTCTAAGCTAGGCTCTTTTGTTTGCAAATCAATAACACTTGCAAGGAATCCTTAACATTCCTTCTTAAGAAAACTATAATCTTGCATTATAGAGATAACATGTATGAGAGATAGGATGTTAGTTCCTTCAAAACTAAATTCTGGACGGTTAGGAATATGGAAAGTAACTCTCTTCTCAAAAAAATCTAGCTTAGCATGATACGATGCTAACTAATCCATCCCCAAAATGACTTCAAAATTTCTTGTGTCTAAAATTATCAAATTGGCAAATAGTTTATGACTACTAACATCTATAGGGAAAGACTTATATACCAACGTTCCTGTCAATAACTCACTCAAAGGAGTAGAAACGTGTATGCTATGATTCAAGGGTTCAGCAATATTAGGAAACCGATTAACAAAACGTACAGACACAAATGAATGGGTAGAACCAGGATCTATTAAAACTTGAAAAGGTTGTGCACATATAGAAAGTGTACCTGACACTAATGCATTAGAAGCAACTTCCATTCTCCAAATAACATGGTTTCCCTCTTTGAATATTACCGCATCGTTGGCATCTATCAATGTTAAGGGGGTTGTTTACAAAAGGTTGCCCTATATTAGGTATAGTCTTAAAGGGTTTGTTATTGGGGTTCCTTACTCTATATTCTCCAAACTTCTTCTTTCCCTTTGTAACTTGATTATATTCTTCACTATCCTTCTCAGTTATCGTTTCCCTAGTAACCACGTCATTATATGAGGTGAATTTTAGGATGAAAATTCGACTACGAATGTTCAACCTCAACCCACGTTCAAACTTCTTGGATTTTAAAACATCGGTTATTATAATATAAGGTGAAAAATGGGATAACTCAGTAAACATTCCTCATATTAACTAACCGTCATATTTCCTTGAACCAGACTCATGAAGTCAGCCTTTTTTTGGTCTTGCACCGTTTCGAGAAAGTATTTATCGTAGAAGATCACTAAGAAGTCATTCCAACCTATAGGATTATTCCTTCCCTCGTAAATTCTCGTAGTCATTCTCCACCAATGTTCAACTTCACCTTGTAACATGAATGTTCCAAATGAAACCCTTTGTTCACCCGTACACTTAAGAACATCGAATATCTTTTCCATTTGCATCACCCACCTTTCTGTGTTAGTGGAGTTAGGAATACCTTTAAAAGATGGCGGATTCAACGTTTTGAACTGTTCAATTGTACAACTACTTATTTCAAGATTCTTTGTGCTCTATTATTCACTTGATGTTCCACAATCTTTGCTAGAATTTCAATTGCCTTGTATGCACCTTCGAGTCCTTCCATACTTGAACCACTAGTTCCCGTAGTTGATCTCACCTTGGTCATTTTCTACAGTCATGGCCAAACATAAGATGTATTATACTATCTCAAAATTTCAAATTAGAAAAAAAAATTTATATATATATATATATATATATATATACAGTTATATAAGATGTAAAAGATATAGAGGGTTATAACATAAGTCGGATATTTAATACTATATCCTATGTATGGGAACTTAAAATCTATAACATTGGTAACTTATGTTCAATAGTCTACGGGTTCATAACCTATGCTCTGATACCACCTTTGTCACAACCCCATCCCAAAGTTAGTAAGGAACGAGCGTATTGACATGCCACCAAGGCGTTCAATATTCTGCATTTAATTTGTTTCCTTAAATAAATGAAACAGAAATACATCCACATGGTCATGAATCATAAACTACTGAAAATGAATGAATTACGTCATCAAAGCTTTCTAAAAGGAAACTTTATAAGTAACAACGAGTTTACAACTTAAGACAAAATTTAAAACCTATTACATGATCTATCTCATAAACCAAACATTTTACATAAAGTAACAAAAAGAGCTCTAAAAGACAAATCTTCAATATAGTCCTTTTATGTTCCATCCGTTAGCCTAGTTATTTCCTGAAAAATTATTACAACGTTAGCTAAAAGCCAAATGAGATTTAATGTCCATACATTCCAAGGTTTTTCATAAAATAGATACATATTCAAGAAAGAATATAACGCATAGATATATATAGACAGGAATTTACAGTAGTTTATTTATATGTGAATGAAAATATGTAGAAATGAATAGCTCAGAATAGAACAGATGCGAGAATTCAAAGGCAATATCTTCTTGTTTCAATCATTTCATTTTAATGGTCAATTACACTCTAATACTGTATTCTTCTACCGTATTATTCCCCGGTAGTTGAGGGTAAATCGAACTTGTTCGTCACAACGCCTTGTTTACCTCACACCAGCGATAACCCAACTGGAAAGGTCAGTCAGTAGGAGAGGTCCCTTAGGCCGAATCTTATTCCAATACTCAATATCATTTTTAAAACTCTTTTTAATCGGTACGTCAATATGGACAAATATAAACATATCATAAGGAATCAATCATAGGAATCAGATGAATTTTGAGAATAAAAGAAGTTCAAAAAATATATGTAGTTTGCATAATATCATATAATTAAAATGCACAAGGAATGTCAAGGTACTCACCTAAAAAGAGGTTCAAAGTTACACGTATGGCGTCTTGGATCACTAAGACGAAATTTCTTCTTAAATTTTCCTGTACTTTCCCTCACTATTTCTTTCTGATATTTTGAATTAATTTTGTGTAAGAACTGATCCTAAGGCCTCTATTTAAAATTTCCCAAAGTTGTCTGGGTGATGATACATGTCCCGATGACTAAGCGTTCATTTTGGTGAGTCGACGTTAGAATGTCGCGTAACGAGGCTATCTTGCAGTCTTAATTCACCAGATGGTGACACGTGTTTTAACTTTCTCTAATTGCATGATATGTGTCTTTTCCCTTACTTTAAAGTCGACATGTGTACGGTGGAGGTGTCAAACCAAGCACGAGGTGTCAAGCATGAGGTGTAAAGTTATTAAGGGTATAAGGGTCATTTTACACTTGAAGGGTATTTTAGTAATTTTACACCATACATTTTCAATATTTCTTAGAGGTCCTTGAAAATATTTTATTTAAAAAATGGTCCTTTTATATTTTCATTGTAGTCCTTGAAACTTTCTTTATTTGAAATCAAGTCCCTAAAGTTTCATAAAAATTCATTTTTTACCCCAAAACTTATCATTTAGCTTAGGATATGCCATAAAACTTTTATTTAATCCATTTTGATGAAGAAGGAGGTTATTTCATAGTGTTTAAGTCAGCCAAACCAATCTCCCCTTCCAACCAATCAAAATATAACACATGGTGTGGTAATAAGACAAAATACAACTTAAAGGATGGACGAATTTGTTCTTATTTCATAATTTTGGTATAACTTCTTGCTCAGCCCTCCATTTAACACACTATTTATTGTGTTACAAACCTAATTCATATGTTGAAAACTTTTTAGTTTTTACCTCAAGTCAATTTTTATATTTTAATGGTCAAAACTAGTCTCCAATATGAACATTTCTACCGAAAACTTTAAAATTTGATGTTTGTAACTAATTTGATATTTCATGATTTATGAAGGGAGGATTAGACTAAAAATAATAAATTAACATTATTTATATCACATATAAAATAATTCAACATTTAAAACTGTATATGAACATATAAAAGTGGGGTCATTATAGGGAGTCTCATCCCGCCAAAGCCCAGTGTTACCAACAACCCCTGCCATATCCTCCTAACACCCACACCAACGCCTTTTCAGACACCCCCACACTAAACAATGATCTATTTAAACCAAGGTTCTAAAAAATGCGGGGCGTGATCGAGGCGTGGAGGCCAAGCCTTAAGCCTTAGAAGCCTAGGCGGGCCTAGGCGTAAAAAGGCATGAAAAGGCGTTTAGGCCTTTTTAATATATTTTAATATTTTTTAACCATAACAAGGCAATTAAATACTAAAATTGTACATATCATAAAAATATGTCTGAATATTTGCAAATAAAAATACTATTTTATTATTTTGGATGAGATAATGGTCTGGTATGTAAAAACACCTTTAAAAGGCAATATCGTTTCACTAAAGGATTGTTGTTTATAGAGAACAAGTACGCCTTAAGGGTTTTACCAAGCATAAGGCGTCAAAATCTTAAGGCGGGTCGTTTCTCCCAAGCCTCAAGACTAGGCGGTTTTTTTAGAACAGTGATCCAAACTGATAGTTCCCATTTATCATAAATCAAGGATGAGGACACACTCGCACTTCCAATTAGTAATCCCTTTGGGCGTGTCGTCATCCACCATTAAAATAATCATCGAAACTAAGCCCACCATTAACCATATGACATTTTTCATTACAGTTATACACTCCCTTTAGACAAACCACTTCGTCCTGAACTTGCTCCTGGTCATGGAGTTCATTCTCTCAAAATATCAAGGGATTCTTAATCCTTATATGAAGGATGTGGACCATTCGATTGAATGGGAATTGATGTATGAGGAGGCCTTCCAAGTGACAGAGCATATCACCTTCATTATACCTATACAATCCACTAGGTGGGGTGGATAGACCTCGGAGATCCATCTATTTATCCTCATGGATTCGGGAACCAATAATGACACAACATATGCAAGTTTCCTGACCCGTAGTTCAAACCCCTACATTGTAATATCCCGTTATTTTTATTTCTTATTTATGAATATTACATAAGATTTTAGTAATATTATTACTTTATTAATCGAGATATTTTATTTTAAATAAAATGTTTTTATTAATATTATATTTAAAAATAATAATTTTGTTTTAAATCTAATCAAACTTTTAAATTTAAATTTAAATGGTTTTGGACATATTATTATGGTTAAAATATGTAAGTAGACAACTTTGAATTAAAGGACACTATAGTAATATGCCTTAGCTTAGGATCCAACATAGGTTCTGAGGGAGAGGCTTTATAAGGAATAATAGGGGTGATTATACGGAAACAAAGACAAAAAAGAGAGGCAAAAAATAAAATCCAAAGAGGAAAAAGAGATATGAATGAGAGGAGTTAATTTGGAGAATTTTAGATCTTCTTTTTTAGTACTTTTGAATGAGATTTAAGAAAAACTCAAAACATATGCCTAGTGAAAATTTTCATGTAGAATCCAAATTTGAAGTCGAACTGAAAATTCAGGTAATTTTTAGATCTGATTTTTCTATGTTTTAAAAATAGGCCTACAATTGTGGATTTTGACTCTCTTGAGGTAGTTTCATTTTCCCACTGCTCATTTAGTGTGCTACACCTATTCAACCTTAGTTGTATAGCTATATCCATGCTAATAGTGGATTTTGACTCTCTTGAGGCAACATAAAAATAATAATGGGAATTGTTTCTTCAATCAATCTAGACCTCAAACTAATAGAAAAATATTAATAAAGGAAATATCCCATCCTAGATACCATAAGGGACAAAAACCTTTGAAAACCTTGCCTATTTGTATCACGACATGCGATCTCAGGCCCTAGATGGAATTTCTAAAGTTAAATTGTTTTGTTGTTTTAGCAGCCCTACGTTGTGAATTACAAACTAATGGCTAGTACTTGGGTAGTGATTGCTCGCATCATATGACCGGGGATATTACTCGACTTAAAGGTGTTATCCTCTACAATGGTGGTAACGTCACCTTTGGGGACGGTAACACTTCCAAAATCATTCGCAAAGGCATCCTTAATGAAGATGGATTACCTAATGTAAATGAAGTCTTATTAGTTGATGGTTTACGAGCTAAATTGCTCTCTATCAGTTAGTTGTGTGATGATGGTTTCTAAGTTAAATTTTCTAAAAACTCCTACTATGTCTTAACTAAGATGGGAGATGAGTATATTAAGGGCACCCTCACCATAGACAACTGCTATAAGGAAAGTGACTCACTCTCTTGTAGGTTGACTGTTAATAATGAGTCTGACCTTTGACATAATCAACTTGGTCATATTAATTTTGATACCTTGAGTCGTTTATCATCCCAAGAGTTGGTTAGAGGCTTGCCCCGATTGAAAAAATGTCCAAATAATATTTGTGGCCATTGTCAAATTGGTAAAATTACTAAAGCGACGCACAAAAAGGTTAAGGACATCAACACCTTCGCTCCCCTTGATCTACACCACATGGACTTGATGGATCGCACTAGAACCGTTAGTTTAACTGGTAATTCTTATATTCTAGTGAATGTGGATGACTTTAGTAGATTTACATGGGTGGATTTTATGAAATACAAATATGAAACATTTACTCATTTTCTAAAAATCATTACTCGCATAAAAAAGAGAAAGACACCCACGTGACTCGAATTAGGATTGATATGGGCAGTGAGTTTAAAGTAACTGGAGTTATCGAGTATTATGAGGCTAGTGGTTATTCACACTAGTTTAGTGTGCCAACCCCCCCCCCCCCCCTCCAACAAGATGGTGTACTTGAACGTAAAAATAGGACTATTCAAGAAATGGCATGTGTCCTAATTCATTCAGACAATTACCTTTATATTTTTGGGAAGAGGCTTGCATAACTGTTGGTCATATCATTAATCATGTAAATCTAAGAAAGAATGCCAAAAATAATTCTTATGAATTATGGAATAATAAAAAGCCTACTCTAAAATATTTTTGAACCTTTTTTTGCAACCTGTTATATTTGTAATGATAGAGAAAATCTTTCAAAATTTGAGGCCAAAGGGGATAAAACTTTTTTCTTAAGCTATTCTCAAAATAGTAGAGCTTATCGTGTTTTCAATCTGCATACCAAGACCATAATAGAGCCCATTAACTTTGTAGTAATTGATGGCACAGTTGAGGAACCATATAAGGACCCACCTGTTGAAATTGAGTCTAACTCAAATGTTTTAAATGAAATCGTTTCAACAGAATATGAGTCATTACCTATTTTAGCCTTGTCTATTCCTAATTGGGTTTCTAAAAACCATCCTTCCACTGATATTTTGGGAGATGTCTTTGAGCCTGTGACAACTAGAAACCAATTACATCGTTAATCGTCTCTATTGACTTCTTTTGTCTCCCTTGTGGAACCAAAATCAGTTAATAAAGCTCTCAATGATTTCTATTGGGTTAATTCTATGCAAGAGGTACTAGCTCAATTCAAGGATCATGACGTGTGGTATCTAGTCTTGAGGCCCAAGGATGTCAAAGTCATTCGGCACTAAATGATTTTTAAAAACTAGACTAATGAAAAATGTATACTCATTAGAAACAAAGCTAGGCTCGTAGCGCATGGGTACTCACAAATATAAGTAATAGACTGTGACGAGAATTTTGCCCCAATGACTCATCTTGAATCAGTGAAATTACTTCTGGTTGTATCTTGTCATTTACACTATAAACTTTTTGGCCTTTGGACGTCAAATCTGCTTTTTTAAATGGCATTATGTCCGAGGAAGTATACGTTGAACAAACGAAAGGTTTTCAAGATCCACATTATCCCGGCCATGTATAAAGACTTAAGAAAGCCCTATATGGTTTAAAATAGGCTCCTCATGCATGGTATGAGCGATTGACGAACTTTTTATCAAGTAACGGTTTTGTTAGAGGTGACACTGATAAGACCCTTTTCGTTAAGAAATCTAACAAGGATGTCTTGATTGCTCAAATATATGTAGATGACATTGTTTTCGGTTCTGCTTCTCAAAAAGAAGTGAAATGTTTTTCTAAAGCCATGAGTAGTGAGTTTAAAATGTCACTTATGGGGGAGTTACAACACTTTTTAGGACTTCAAGTAAAATAATGTGATGATGGTCTGTTTATTTCACAATCTAAATATGCTAAGGATTTATAAACTAACTTCGAACTTGAAAATTCTAAGATTTCTTCCACACCTATAGCAGTTAAGACCAAGTTAAGTAAAGCTGAAAGTGGCACTAATATAGATCCTACCTTATATCCTAGAATTATTGGTAGTTGATTATATTTGAGTGCTTTAAGGCCTGATATTCAATATGTTGTCTATATCTGTGCATGGTTTCAGTCCAATCCAAATGAGTCTCATGTCACTTTTGCAAACATATTTTGAGTTATATCAAAGGCACAATTTACTATTGATTCTAGTAACCAATAACTCCTCATATAAGATAATCGGGCGGATGCGGATTGGGGCGGGAGCATAGTTGATTGTCATTCCACTCTCGGTGGTTGCTTTTATGTGGGGCGGAATTCAGTTGGATGGTCTAGTAAAAAGCAAGATAGTGTTACTCTTTCTACTGCTGAGTCTGAATAGATTGTTGCTAGTGCATGTTGTGGCCAATTAATGTGGATTAAGAAAATATTACACGATTATGTCATTTTTCAGTCAAAACTTTATCTCTATTGCGATAATGAAAGTGCAATTAATATCGCTAAAGTCCTATACAACATAGTAGAACTATACATTTCAACATTCATCATCATTTTATTCGCTAGTTTGTTTAATATAAAGAGCTAGACATTGAACATGTTGCTATTGATTTACATCTAGCGGATCTGTTTACTAAACCATTAGATAAACTTCGTTTCGAAAAACTTCGTCATATGATAGGAATGACTATGCTTAATAACTAAAATTGTTTTACTTCTGCATCTTGATTTCACGATCTTTGAGGTTTTAGGATAAATGTATCTACTAATAACGGTATCTCTTAGAACCATGTTTAATATAAGAGACACTTATTTTTCAGATTATAACTTGTTCCCATATTAACTCTCAACCATTGTCTAATTTATACAAAATGGGGGAGAGATGAGTACATATTTATTTCTATCATGTTGATAATTTGTTAAATATTCTTGCTATCCTGCACTTATATTATGTCTCTTTCATGAATTCAAATAGGGCACGTGCTACTAACTTGATTTTTTTTAAGAAAGGTTCTTTTTATTTTACAGAATTTATGTCTCGTTATGTGTTGAGTCTTTTATTTTCTAGGACTAGGTGGGTAGTTAGAAAAAAATTATAAAGGAAATTATAGGTTCTTTTACCTTAGTATGTCATTTGATGTACTCAAGGATTTTGTCAAAATTAGTCCAATAGGGGAAATTGAAGATCCCTATATATAACACTCTTAGGTTTTTTATGTTTTAACTATATAGACCTTAATCTAGTTGGACTCATGCAATGCTCTCCTCTCAGTCTACCACATCTCATATTTCAACTTATATCAACTCGAGTAAAGGTAGTCTCTCACACTCTTATGAAATTGGCTCATAGGGATCTCATAATCACTTTGGACCCTACACTACACTACATCTCATTATATCACATATCATGATTGTGTGGTGGTTGTGATTAAAAATAATTTTTAAAAAACTAAAAATAATTTGAAAGATATTAATGTAATTAAATTTTTTAAATAAATTTCAGACTTAATTTGGAAGCTTGAGTATTTTTTTTAAATCCCATGTATAAATATATTATGCGATAGGGTATTTTACATTTTGTTGAAATGTTGTTTTATTTGTTCATTGGTATGCATTGTTGATGTATATATATGTTAATTTGTATGTGTATAGATGAGCTGGACAATTCAACATGTTCTCGATTGGACCTTAGCAGGTCTAATGGTCTAGCTGTTTGCTTGTATTAAAAACTTTTAGTGTGACAACTTTTGGTTGTTAAGTTAGTTAGGAGCAGAATCTCATTTTATATTCAAATTGATTTTGTGTTACTCTAAACGAGACATCCTTTTAAACTAAAAACCAGCCCACGGTTTCTAACCATTGGGCACATGGATTTTTTGAAAACTGAAACTAGTTAGTTTGTTATGTTAAATGACAACGCATTACTTTTGTAATAATGGTAACAATTTCTAAGTCATTTTGCATTCAGTTTGACTGCTCACACTTTTGTTAGTGGAATCTAGCTATAATACACGTGTCGCTTATCTAGTTGGTTGATTTTTATTTCTTTAGTATTCATCAGATCAATTTTTTATCCACAGCTTAAATTGTTTGTTACAATCCGTGTGACTCTTTTGCACTCTAATCATAGCATACTCCTCTAGCCTATAAATATGAGACATTGGGTCTCCTATTTTTTTAGCTGAGAAAATAAAATTTTACCCTGAAACTTTGCCAACTTAGAGAGAGAGAGAGAGTAACCCTAACTGATTACACACTTATTTCGTATAATGGATTGATTTTTTTAATCCAAATCACATAACAAGAATGAACAAAACTCTCGGAATCTTCACTTTGATTTTTGAAGATTAGATATCTTTTGTAAGTGTTCCTCTCATCTCGTTATTTTGATTTGTTCTTAGATCTTAATTTTTACTGATTTGTGTTGGTAATTAAAAACACCAAACTCACCACTTGTTCACATACATCTTGTATATGTGTTGCTGAAATTTTGGTTAAATCGTTAAAACCTATTGCATGTTTGGCTTTAGTGTTTAGTTACACTAATCACAAACAGCTTTACACGATTCTTGCTTGAACTTTTTATGATTTATCAGATCGTCCTTAGATTGATATCGAGTGTGACTTTTGATCATCTTTCACACAGAAACTGCATTTGTGTATATTCTTGTTCATCTTTTGTTTCTATTTCAAAAATATTGCGTTAAAACCTTTTGTTTTAAATATGATCAAAGAAAGTTTGGAAAAATTCGGTTACATAAATAAAGGTTTAGAAAATTAAACCTAAATTATTAACGACCAATTTGTTAGATATAAACTTGATTGACTGTCCTTATATTTCTACTTAAATCATATACCAAGACTGTATCATTATTAATGTGGGACTAAGGACTGTGAACATAAAACTGCTTGGACTACAAGAACTCTTTAGATTTGGTAAAAACTATTTAAGCGGACATATAAGGTTGATTAGATTAAGTTTGGTTTAATCTAAAAAAATATTGTAAAACAGTTTGTTTGATGGTTCATTTGACCTGAACATTTATATATATATATATTAAGTCTCATGTAAGGACTCCTTATAGTGCACATACCATTTTTTTTAAATAGTAAAAAAATGATTTTTTTTTTTATGAAACTTCATGGATATGATGTCATGGTTAAAAGATCATCGCCAATTGTTTTCATCAAAAAATTCAATAAAAAACCGTTGAGATGAGGTGATATGTAAAAAAAAGTATAAATATTCATTTTCAACCGTTGAAATGTTGGGCCGACGCCTGCCACTTTCTTGATTGAATTTGTTGATGAAACATCATGGTTATGATCTTCTCACTCTCGAGATCATATCCAGGAATTTTCATTAAAAAATTCAATCAAAAAGTGGGTGAGATGATCGCCAACATTTCAATGGTCGAAAATACATATTTATACTATTTTTTTTACATATCACCTCATCTCAACGATTTTTTATGGAAAAAATTGGGAATGATCTTCTCACCGTGGAGATTATATCCATGAAGTTTCATCATAAAATACATTTTTTTACTATTTTACAAAAATGGTATGTACCGAGGTCTGCACCATAAGGAGTCCTTATAGGAAAGGGTCTCTCTCTCTCTCTCTCTCTCTCTCTCTCTCTCTCTCTATATATATATATATATATATATATATATATATATATATATATATATATATATATATATATATACTCTGCCTTAGGGATATATTACCTTATCTTGTGTGTTTATTCGTTATTGTTCATATTTGCATGACGCACTGTCTAGTGGTTTCAGGATTGGTCTCATTAAATATCTTATAGTTTTATTCACTCACGTAGAATACATGTCTCACTTAGGCACATATTATATTGTGCAAATATCTTACCTAGTCATATTGTTCTTGAGTTAAAAGGAACAAGAAGTCATACGACTAGACAAGATATCTAGGATATCAAAATTATCACATATCATTCGGTAAGTACATTAAGCGTGTGTGTGTCATTGTAGAATAACACACAGCACAACACTTCACTAGAAATAGGACACTTAGGCACTGAAAAGATCCTGCGCTGAGGAACGCAAGAGGGAGAAGCTAAGACATGAAGAACGCAAAAATCACAAAGACAGATTAAAGCTGAGATCAGAAGAGCAACTAGGGAGAGACTTGTTCTGGGTAAAGGTAATCGCTTTCTATCTTGTTTAGTTGTCTTGTTAATTGTTTGTAACTCGTTCCTATTTGATTTGTTTTGTTTTAGTGGAAGTACTTAGGTTTGATCCTTATAAGGATTTGTTGTTTTTTCCAGGGGAAGGATTTTTGCGACGTTAAATAGATCCTAGAGTGTTGTATTTTCTGCATTAAAACTCAACACGAAAATGTAGGATTAAGTATTAAAAACTTGCCCACTAATCCGAATTCATTATTATTTATTTAATCACCGAGATTAATAAGATAATAAATAGGATTGTAATTGACTGCACAAAGTAAATATCGTTTGTCACGTAGTTAACAAATTAAGAAAAGTTTAATTTCCCCCCCCCCCCCCCCCCTGTATCATCTATATAAACTTGTAGGTTTAACGGGTTTACACAACAGTAGTTACTTCTAAACTTAGAGTCTATTACACATATAGCCCTTATTTCCTCATGACCATAGTATGAGTCACCATTAATATTATTCAGGTAATTATTGTTGTGATAACCACCGGGGCATAGTAGCCCCTAAGTACCACCATTGCAGACTGTGGTGCAAATTAAAACTCACCCAGTATAGTCGGTAAGGGAAGGAGATGGAGGAGATCTTCCGAAAGGCCATCCGCAGGAATTCAAGGGAAGTGCTAAAGTGTGATTGTTCAATAGAAGGAGATCATCCCAATGCGATTGCATATGGGGGAGTGCAGTGACACTCAAGATTAAATTTTGAGCAAAGTTTTTAGCTAATAGGGGGAGAGTTATAGTGATGGGAGTCAGTCACCACATTCAAGGAGATATGAGATGAATATAGAGGAATTTGGGATGCGATTTGATCACAAATCCTTTCATCAGCTATTTAAATAGAGAGGCAAAAGATATTTCATCACTTATTGTAAGAGGTTCGAACAGTGGCCGAACATGAGGGAGAATTTTCTTTCTTAGCAAACTTCGTACCTGATGAGGTTGATATGGAGAATAAAAAAAATGGTCTTTGAGTTGATAATGGACTGATGGTATAATACCCCAGCATTGAGAGGGAAATCTGGCTTAGACAACTGATGCTGATGTCATCAATGTCATACTTTTGTGATGGAAATATAAATGCTTCCATGTGCAGGGAGATAAGAAACTGAAGATTCTAGTCAGTAGAGCAAGAATAAATGTAATTGGTGCTAGTACGGTACCACAGGGGGATACCCAGCAGGAGACCCATTTCAATGATTCAGATCAATGGAGTTCCTACCAAGTGACAATGGATTTAATTAGGGACAGCAGTGTTTTCCACAGGGCTAGCAGAGCCAAGGGAACGATAGGGGTAGCAATTGGGGTCAAGGATACCATGTCCGAGATAAGGGCAACCCCAACATGTCCAGTGGGGCTGGATATCGGGGATGACACAAAGAGGCGTTGTATGTGTGGAGAGTAGGTCCACATAGGTTGATCTCGTTCATAACAAATTAGGGGAAAGGAGTGGGATTCTCAGCAGGGGCAACAGTTTAGAAATTTTTGGTTCAATTTGGACGAGAGTGTTATGTACAGGAACCATTTGAACTGTCGGTTCTATTAATGAGTGAAAGTATGAGTTTTATCCTTGGGTAAATGGGGTAAGTTCTATGTGACATGGGTGAGTCACAGTATTTTGTTAGCACTAGATTTGCACATCGGATGAAATTAGTGGGTGTATCGTTCATGTTACTATTATGTGTATATATTTACCATTGGGTAACGAGGCTCTCTTTGGTTCCATCTGTAGGGAAGTGGGTGTGGTCAGTGGGAGGATATGTTTGAGTGAATTTACTCATTTTAGAAATATAATATGTGAGTATGATGATATCCTGGGTATGGACTGGTTAGCAATGATTTGAGCGATGGTGGGTTATCACAGCAAGGCTATCGTGCTCACTATTCCAGGGCAAGATGTGTGGTTTTATGATGTCTCACCTAGAAGATGGTCAAGTTTGTGTTTATATCATATTGTAAATGAGAGTTCAGAGAGTATATTTATCTCGTTATATTTTATTCCAGTGTGTTGGGACTTTGCTAATGTGATTTAGGGTATATCGGATTTTGTATCAAGGAGAGAGATTTAGCTCGTTATTGATTTAGCATTGGAGACTTAGTGATAGTACGAGCTCACTGTTACATAGCTCCTTTAGATATGTGTGAGTTTATGATTAGACTTATACGACGATGGACATGATTTTGAGTGTCTTGATTATATGCTTTAGGCCTACAGAATCGGTGACTGACAATGCTAGGTATTAGTATATTGGGAGGGTTCCTTGTTTATATTTTGCTTGCGAGATATCCCACGTATGAACCCTAGTCAATGTCAGGCATTGAGAGATGTGTCGGGCGCTAGGGAAGTGGTTAGTACTTTAGTTATTACACGTGTGTGGATAACACTTTTATCTGAGAGCTAGTATATGATATAAGGCCTGTGGAGTAGAGCGGTGCTGTGTAGAAAGCATTGGGAAATATTTTTCACCACACGTGGATGGGTGAGGCAATCTCGAGAAACAATAATTTGAAATTTTTAATGTGATCAAGAATATCGTTACGATAGAGACACATCGAGCATGCAGGGTCGGACTTCAAATCAATATATTATGTTTGTGGTGGTTGTGCAGATATGCATGGGATATAGGGTGTATGGGGGACCTAGTTAGTCCAGTCTTCAATATTGTCTAGGATGAGGGGACGTGGTAATAAATTTGTAGAATCATATTCCTATGGGCAGTAGGAATAGAATTAAGAAAGTAGGATGGACTAAAGTTCGTTTGCAAAAGGGAATAAGTCCGGATACGTATACAGTAATGAGAGCTATCAGACCCAAGATGGGTTAAAAGGTTGTGGAGACACAGATGAGAGATATATCTCGAAAAAAGAGGATCTAACAGCTTTAGAGAGTAGAGCGGGGTTTTACTTAGTCAAATGTATAGGGTAACTTACAAACAAATAGGATGTTGATTTTCACTAAATGAAGAGGACCTAGGAAGTGCGCAATTTTGAAGCAGATGCATGGGTCATGATTTTTAATGTACCTCAGGAAAGGGGCAAGATGTACCATATAACAGGGGATACAGCGCACGTGGATCGATGTGGAGTGATAAATAAGAAATTTGTCTCCTGTAACACCACTCGTTATAGGGAAAACGATTTGTCTGAGATGATCAACCATAAATTTTGTAATACTTGGTGATTCCAGTGACAGAATGGGTAGGCAGACTTATGGAGTTTAGTGTTGGGATACCAACATCATGAAAAGGTCAAGATTCCCTTTGGGTTGTGGAATTGGTTGACCGAGATGGAGTAGTTATCACTAAATTGGGTGAGTTACACTATTGGGATTTGTTCCTAGCATTTCATTGAATAAAGAGAATGAGCCAGCACAGGGTGCCTCCTAATAGTGTTTTGGTGTTATCAGGAGGGGTGAATGAGATGTTGGAGAATGCAAAGAATGCGTATTCTAGATTTTTGGGAAATTGGGAGGAGAAATAATCGTTGGTAGAGTTGTGTGTAATAACTCGCACCAGTTTAATATTGGCAATGAATTTTTGATACTTTGGTTGGTTAGAGATGGGGAATAACAAGCTTCTCGGACCCGAAGTGATTATGGTCCATCTTTAATTATTGAGTTAATCTACGTCATTTTCGTATAGTTTAGGGACAGAACATAGTGAGGGTATGTCGTCGTGAACCAATGTTTAAAGTCTGACTTGAGTGGTCAGTGGTTATTGCGGGTGTATCCAAAAAAGAGGGTTATGTGATTTAGCAACAAGGGAAATTGACACCTATGGAAGTGGGGACTTTTCCAACATTGAGATAATAGAGCCAGTGGAGTGTAGGATCATCTTTTAAAAGCATTGTTAGCGAATTAACGATAGTTCTTACATGTCATTGTATAAGAAAAGACCATAAGCATAAGGGAATATATTGGTAGGTAAGAGTTTAAATGGACTTATCGCTAATCTTGGATTGTAGTGAGTAGACCTTTAGTGAAAATGGAACCAATAGCGTGTGTATAATGGAAACACCAAAATATTTTTACGAGTTAATTTTGAATACGTCCAAATGCATTGCGTGTAAGGATCCGAAGTTTTTAGTACCGAGCATATCCGAATTTAGAGGGCGAAATTCCATTGCAAGGGCGGAAGTATGTAACACCACATATTTTTTAATAATGATGGATTTAATTATTTTGGGTATTTTTAAATTACACGTGTGCAGTAATTTAATTAAAATGAAATATTACATATTTAATAAATATTAATTGCATGATATTGAGATTAATATTTATATCGTAACTTTACTAAGTGTGTTAATAGTAAATAAAATACGATAAATTGTTAGTACGTCGTAGTGAGTGAGAACGACAGGATTTTTAACGATATCTCAATCGAGGCATGTGAGTAGAATATTTTAAGGTTGAGATAAGAAATCAATGTATAGTTACTCGAATGGAAATTTTGAGTGCACGGTTGATCCGAAATGGGTCAAAATAGTCAAAATTAAGTACTCGGGGAGTAGTAATTGGGTTTCGAAAGCTTTTTTGACTAGTTGGGACCTATTTGGGGGCATATAGGACATTTTACATGAGGAGGTTAAACTAAATACTGGATTGAGGGGTTTGAAAAGGATATTAGGGTTAGGAGGAAGCTATTATACACAATTAAAACATTTTAGAGGCTTGTGGTAAGAAAAGAGGGAAGTAAAAATCTAAGGGAGACCTAGGAGGGAGAAAAGTGAGATGATTGAAGGATCTTTTGGGGATATCATCATCACACATCAAAGGATAATCAGACTCTACGTATTGATTAAGGTAAGTGATTCACTTGCTTGATATTTTATGCATGTAAATTCACTTTATATCATAGTAGGTGGTATATTATGTTTTAGAAGACTTTTGGGGAATGGAATTTATGTTAAAAGATGATATTTTGGGTGATAAGTAGTGTAACCATTTCTCAATACATATTTTCAAGATAAATCCAAACATAAAGATTAAATCCTGAATGAGAAAGTGGAGGAACTGCATAATCTTGAATGAGAATCAAGAAAGTGCATAGTTTTTTAATATGATGTTAAATCCCATGAGTTTAATTATTATTGGATGAATTTGAATGTAAAAATAAGTGTAATCAAGTTTAGAATTGATAAAAGCTATAAATATTAGGTTAGATTGGTGATATATATGGGATTGTTGATGGGAAAATGTTGAATCCCGCCTAAGAAAGAGATTTGCAGCACCAATCTCGTTACAAGATCATTCGAACGAGTTGAGATTATCATTCAAACGAGGTTGGTATTACGTTTGAAAAACCCTTAGGTTTGGTCATGGAGATAGATCTTTTCATCACGAATGCGTGGCTGCTAGTTCAGTATTTTTCTGATTTTTTTGAATTAGTTTTGAATTTTCTACGAAAGGGTGTTCAACACCAAAATATTTTGTTGGAAATCAAATCCGGGCATGGATGCGCGGGTGTTTTAGGGTGAAAAATAATCGAGTTATGATTTATGAAATCGGGTTGAAATTCTAGAAAGAGTTAGGTTACGGGACGATTTGAGATAGGCATAGTATCTGGAATAAATTATAATCGTGGTATATAAATAAGTAAGTGACTACGTAGGAATTTGGGAGTTGAATTTAAACTCAAAGATTATAGGCTACTACTACGAGGGACATGCACGGGTAGCCGAGTTTGTTATATATATATATATATATATATATATATATATGTGTGTGTGTGTGTGTGTGTGTGTGTGTGCGCGCGCGTGCGCATGAAACAAATATCTGTGTATATGATATTTATGTGAAACTTACCCTTTTAGTGCTATCATGGGAGGTTGCACGATGTGGGTGATCCCCCTGGCTAGTGAATGCAGGATGAGTATAATCCTCAGGTCATAGCACCACGTATGTTCCCTAGTGAGGGTTGAAGTTCGAGGTGAGGTAATTTTGGGTAAGGTTATGACTCACTATCAAAGGACTATAGCGGCCTCCAATACGTTTGCTCTTTTACCGAGTCGGTGTGAGAGTTCGACCGTCGGTATCCAGGATGATATGATTATGCCTTGGATGATGATATCATTATAGATAAAGGCATCTAACTTATTAGTACTCGGGGGATGGTATCCAATGGGTTAGTACTCGGGGGAAGGCATCTAATGAGTTAGTACTAGGGGGATGGTATACAATGAGTTATTACTCGGGGGATGAGGATTTTACGTGACCAATGTGTGTTGGTTATAGTATAACTTTAAGAGTGAATGCTATAAATAAGAGTGAATGTTATAAATAATTGGGATAAAGTTAGGGAATGATAAATGATGAAATGCTTAATTAAGAAAACGAGAGAAATAGCTAAGAAGTAAACGACAAAACAATACTCGGGGTAGAGTGGTGTATTAGTGAGATTTACAACATGACTAGTTAGGCGGGGTAGTGTAACTAGGTGGGTTAAGATGTATGCACAAGGTGTGCATAATAGTTGAGAGGTGAGGGGTAATCTCATGAGATTGCGACACTAGCTTAAATATGGAAAGTTTGACTGCATATTTATATATTGCATCTTAATCACTTGCAACTGTTTTCCAAAGGTTTTCAGCTTTGACCCATATCAAATCTATTTTTTTAAAATTTTTAAGTGTCCAACCACAGGGATGCCATTGATGAATATTCTTTCCAAGGGTATGAAGATGGAGCTGATGCTGAGGCTTGCAGGTTGCTGAGTAGCCGCTTCACTTATTTCAGTCTAAATTAGGTTCTCTATTCTAGTATTGGTTGGGCATATTGCGCTTTTCATTCAAACTTTTGTATTTTAGAGTATTTTAGTCAAATGGATTGGATGTATTGAATTTTTACCCGATGGTTTATTTGAGGACTTTATTTATTTATATTTTCTTTACACTTTACATAGTGGTTTCATTTATATTGATTACTGTGTGTGAGATTATTGTGATTTGGTTAATATTGTTGTATGTTAATGAAAGATAAAATTTGGTATCGGCTTATTTAATTAGTAGGTGGTTAGTAATTTATAATGTTTATGTCAGTGATGCTAAGAATAAAGGAGATGAGACTCCTGTTTTATTTTAGTAAAGGACTAATCGCCCGTGATTGAAATAGGCAGGTGTCACACTGATCATATCACGTGGAAGTACTGGGTTTATCACCAACTACTAGATGAAAAAGAAGAATAAAGAATGAGGAACCACATTAATCAAAGGGATGTTGCCTAGGAAGCTGAATTAAGAGCTAACCCCGACCCCATAGTAAATGGTCTTCCAAAAGAAATGTGGAACCTACTTTATGAAAATCAAAGGGTTATGGTCGCCCAGATAATATTTTAAACCGAGTACGATAGTCAATGACGAATGACCACTCGCCCTTGTAATACCTCAAATTTTTGTAGAATTAATTTAAGGTTTATAAATCATAAATTGTGAAAATAGTTAATGGTTATAACTTGAAATTGGTAGTTTTGCTAAAATGTAAAATTCGGGTGTTTTGGGACATATAAAAATGTGGAATCATGCAAACATGTTAATTTTGGACATAATTATTCATAAGATAATTTTTTATTTAGTGGAGTTATAAAAGTATTTTGAGAATTTAATTTAAACCATTTAGATGAAAATAAAACATTGATTCCATGAGATGAATATTCCTAATTTATGATGACAATCTGCCAAAAGTTTTAACCTTTTTTTCAAATGCATTCCATTTTATTTTAGTGTTAATTAGACTATGATCCATATATGTAAGGAAATATATGAATCTTATCGTTTTAATAAGCTTTGAATAAGGTCATTTGGACTTTTGTGAAGGAAATAATAGACATTTTAGTAAAAGGTGCTTAATCTGTTAGAATATTAGATTATTGGGAATTTGTGATTTTTAAGAATTCTAATGGGATAAGGATTCTTATATTATTTATCTATTTAAAGGGAGGTCAGGGGAGGATTTTTTTAAACTCATATTAGCCTATTCCTAAGAGATCTCCTCTCTAAAAAATACCTCCCCTTTTTCATAAAAACCCTAACCTCCATTAAAAAAAATTCAAGACCCTAACCTCCATTAAAGAATATTTTTAAGATTATTTTTGAAGAAGAAGGACCTATTTTCTAGAGATCACCCAATAGACTTTCTTTATCAACTTTTCAAGAGGAACACACCCATATCAACAGATTTCCTATATGATAATTCTGATGCATGAATATCCCTATTGTTCGCCTTAACTATTATATATTTTAAATGTTGTCTGAACCTTAATTAATTATGTTTTCTTAAAAATAATTTACGAAGATTACTTAGTGAAAGTGGAAGTAAATTTGGGGCTATTTTACTTAAATTTAAAAATATGATTTAAAACTTGAAACAATCGCATGCTTAAATTAGTGTTTGGGTTACGATAGATTTGTCGGACAAATCGCATGTTAGAATGAAATTATGAACTTGAAATAACTTTTTGACTTGTAGATTATGATTTTGTATGTGTATGGGTAGAACGAAAATTATTGTTGTGTAGCTTTGTTAACACGCATGTTGAAATGTGATTATTTGCTAAATCGTTGAATTATCCCTAGTATTACAATTATGAAATTTGAAAAATTGTGTGACTACTTGGTGGAACTTGATTATTACATGAATAAATGGATGTAATTTGAATGGAATCAAAATCGTAAGATTAATTGGATTATTATAGTGATAAATTGAAAATATAATTTGCGTAGAAATTGTTCATGTTAATGTTTTGACACTGCGGGAAAGTTGTGATTTTAGGTCACCATTGTTTTATAGGTTACTTGGTATGTATGGGACTGGTAGGTAGACTTTGTTATTATTGGAATTTTCTAGGTATAGAACTAGTGAGTGTATGCTTGCAAGGTATGGTATTTTCCTAGATTGGACTACGTAGTATGCTATTATATTATTCCGTTCGCATTGGTGCGAGACTAGGTGATGATTTTTGGTTGGTATTCTTACTAGGTAATACTTATATCTTGGTGTTGTCTAGGTATGAAACTAGGGATTTGGTTGTGATACTCGAGTTATGAGTAGGATTAATTGAGAATAAAGAGAACCTGATTTAAAGTTAATAAATAATGCATAAGATAATAAACAGTATTAAAATGGATTTGGCGCCACCAATATGTTCAAAACTAACGATAATTGGGTCAGCTAGTTATAGTGATATTGGGATTGGTTTTCATCGCCAATACGTGCAGAACTAACAATAATTGGGTTGACTGGATATAGCGGCGTGGGTGGGTGTTGGAGTTGCCAATATGTGCAGGGTTAACGATAATTGGGATGTTTTGTTATAGTGGCATGTCGTGCATGGAACGTCAGCATTATGTGCAGAGCTAACAAAATTGGGTTGTCTATCTATAGTGATGGGAATGGGTGTGGTGTATTGAGAATTTTAGGCGCGCCCGAATATGTGCAGGATTAGTAGAAAGGTCGGTTGGCTATAGTGGTCTCACTTTAATAATAATTGGCTAATTGCATTAAATTAAATGGATGGTTTTAGCAAAATTAAATGTCAAACTAACATAATTGGACTTAAATAATGGGGTGGCTTAGCTATGTGGGTAGTAGTATTGATTTATTTTACTCTCATATTCTTATATTGCGAAATTTAACATACTCAATTGAAATATTTATCTCATATGATACGTATGTATGGATTCACAGATCCTAATTGGGAGGAGTAACTGGTATTCTTGTAGTGGGCTCTGACAAATTCAATTGACTAACATTTTAGGTATAGTTGTTGGAGTAGCTGCCTAGAATGAATTGGAGATTCGCGAAGTGCAACTGGAGTTATATTTCTATTGCTTTAGTAGTTTAGATTTTCCTTTCTGTTGTTTTATTTATAAGACAATTTCTATGAATTTGGTGGGACATTCGGTTCCAGAATTGTTTATGATTTCTTTTCAGTTAGAGTTATAGTTGAATGATTTCATTTTAAGTACTAACTTAGCTTTAGGAGTTGATTTTCATTCTGGAGTTAACATGATGATGGAATTTATTGTGTGGATGTTTATATTCATTGGATTAAATTTGGATTACAGCTTGTGGAAAAAAAACTAATGTCTCATATTTCTAATTCATACTAATAATGGTATTAATTATGATGCATGATGTAATTTGGTAACGGGGACTACCTACCTCCAATGTCAAAATATGTGGGGTGTCACAATCGGTATCACAGCATGGTTTTAGGTCTCATAGGTTTTTTGTATGTAATGTCTTTCGTGTTATCGATCTTTTATTCCCTATATTAATTCTTACTTTCTAAGATATTAGGTCTATCATACGTATCACTGTATCTCTTCGTGATATGTAGTTTTGTGTTAAGACAATTGTAGGCATAGAGGTTAGAAATAGTAATCTTGAAGTCAGTATCCTTAGATTTGATTTTAGAGACAAGATTTTTTTGAGATCATTAGTACATATGTCAGGTATCTCTAGTATCGATGTGGTGACGTGATTTGATTTGAGGACTTAAGCGTTGTGATGACTTTTGGAGATAGAATCGAGTGGTGATTCATAGGAGAGCGTGGTACCTTTTATTTTCTTAGTTATGCTTATATATATAGTTAAGATATATATTGGAATTTTGTTCATGGGGTAGTTGTGTGTGTGATTCGGTGAGTGGGCTCCCAATCGTGCCATTTTACGGGTAGGCATATGTGAGTCTTAATTTATTTATACGTGTTTACGTTTTAAGTTTATGCTTTGTCGAATTTTGAGGAGGAAATTCCATTGATAGTGGGGGAGAATATACATACCCTGGGTTATTGTAGGATTAATTTAAGGTTAATAAATCGTAAATTGTGAAGACAGTTAATGGTTATAACTTGAAACTGGTAGTTTAGCTAAAGTTTGAAATTTTGGTATTTTCGGAGATATAAAAATGTGGAATCGTGTAAAATATTAATTTGGACCTAATTATTACTATGATGATTTTTATTTAGTGGGGCTATAAAAGTATTTTGAGAATTCAATTTAAACCATTTTGATGAAATTAAAACGTTGATTCTATGAGAGAATATCCCCGAGTTATGATGACAATCTGCCAGAATTCTTACATTAGTGTTCAATTTACAGTAGATTTGTGGGACGAATCTCATGTTAGAATTAAATTATGAACTTGAAATAACGTTTTGACTTGTAGAGCATGATTTTATTTGCGTATCGGTAGAAAAAAAAATTATTGTTGCCTAACTTTGTTAATACGCATGTTGAAATGGGATTATGTGCTCAATCGTTGAATTACCATTAGTTATAGAATTATGAAATATGACAACTTGTGTGACTATTTGGTAGAACTTGATTATCACATGAATAAATGGACGTGATTTGAATGGATTTGAAATCATAAGATTAGTTGGAGAATTGTAGTGATAATATTGTTTGTGTTAATGTTTCGACAACACCGGATCGATGGGATTTTGGGAGTAGTTATACTTTTACCCGTGTTGTATAGGTTTCTAGCTAGGTATGGGACTAGTAGGCATAATTTATTGTTTTTGGCACTTTCTAGTTATGGGACTAGTGAGTGTATGCATGTATAGTTGGGTATTTTCCTAGACAGGACAAGGAACTATGCCATTACATTATTCCGTTAGCGTAGGTACGTGACTATGTGATGATTTTTGGTGAGTATTATTACTAGTTGATAGACTAGGTAATACTTATGGTTTGGTGTTCTCTAGGTATCAAACGAGGGATATTTTTGGGTTATGATACTTCAAATATGGGTCGGACTAATTGAGATTAAAGAGAACCTGATTAAAAATAAAGAATTAATCCCTAAGTTAATAAATGGTATTAAAATGGATTTGGCTTCACCAATATGTGCAAGACTAACTATAATTGAGTCATCTGGTTATAATGATGTAGGGGTTAGTTTGCATCGCCAATACGTGTAGAACTAACGATAATTGGGTTGGCTGGATATAGCGACATGGATGTGTGTTGGCATTGCCAATATGTGCAGGGCTAATGATAATTGGGTTGTTCGATTATAGTAACGGGTCGTGTATGGAACTTCACCATTATGTGCAGGGCTAATGAAATCGGGTCGTCTATATATAGTGTTAGGAATGGGTGTGGTGTGTTGAGAATTTTGGGCATGCCCGAATATGTGCAGGATTAATAGAAAGGTCGGTTCGCTATAGTGGTGTCGCTTTAATAATAATTGGTTAATTGCATTAAATTAAATGGATGGCTTTAACATAATTAAATGTTGAAATAACACAATTGGACTTAAATATTGGGGTGACTTAACTATGTGGGTAATAGTATTGTGTTTTTTTACTCGCATATTCTTATATCGCGAAATTTAAAATACTCTATTGTAATATTTATCTCGTATGATGCTAATGTCTGGATTCACAAATCCTAATTGGGAGGAGTAACTATTATTCATGTGACCCATTCAGTTGACTAACATTTCAGGAATATTTGTTGGAGTAGCTACATAAATTGGATTGGAGATTCGTGAAATGCAACTAGAGTTCTATTCTTATTTCTTTAGTTTAGATTTTCCTTTCCATTTCTTTATTTATGAGACAATTGTTACGAATTTGGTGGAGGCCATTCGGTTCCATAGTTTTTTTATGGTTTCTTTTCAGCTCGAGTTATAGTTAACTGATTTCATTTAAGCATTAATTTATCTTTAGGAGTTGAGTTTCATTCTGGAGTTAGCATGGTGATGGAATTTATTGTGGGGATGTTTGTATGGGTTGGTCTAAATTTGGATTATATCTTGTGGAAAAAAATTTAATGTATCATATTTCTATCTCATGCTAGCAATGGTATTTTAATTATGATGCCAGACGTAGTTTGGTAGCGGGGACTAGCCACCTCAAATGTCAAAATACGCAGCGTGTCCCACTCAGTATCAGAGCATGGTCTTATGTCTCGTAGTTTTTGTGTCCGTAATAGCTTTCGCGTTATTGAACTTTGATTCCCTTTATTGATTTGTACTTTCTAAAATATTGGGTCTAGCATACGTGTCACTTGTGTCCCTTAGTGATATGTAGTTTTGTGTTAAGGAAACTATAGGCATAGAGGTTAGAAATAGTGATCGTGAAGTGATGATCCTTAGACTTGATTTTAGAGACGAGATGTTTTAACGATCATTAGTAAAGATGTTAGGTATATCTAGTATCGATGTGGTGACGTCATTTAATTTGAGGACTTAAGCATTGTGACTGATTTTGGAGATAAAATCGAGGGGTGATTTGTGGGAGAGGGTGGCATGTTGTATTTTCATAGTTATGCTTATATATATAGTTTAGATATTTAATGTAATTTTGTTCTTAGGGTAATTGTGTGTGTGATTTGGTGTTGTTGGATTAATTTAAGGTTAATAAATCATAAATTGTAAAAATAGTTAATGGTTATAACTTGAAATTGGTAGTTTCGCTAAAATGTGAAATTCGAGTATTTTCGGACTTATAAAAATATAGAATCGTGTAAACATGTTAATTTGGACATAATTATTAATATGATATTTTTAATTTAGTGGGGTTATAAAAGTATTTGAGAATTCAATATAAACCATTTTGATGAAATTAAAACGGCTTATTCTATAAGAGAATATCCCCAAGTTATGATGAAAATCTGCCAGAATTCTTAGATTAGTGTTTAGGTTACGGTGGATTTGTGGGGCAAATCGCATGTTAGAAATAAATTATGAACTTGAAATTATGTTTTGACTTATAGATCATGATTTTATATATGTATGGGTAAAACTAAAATTATTGTTGTTTAACTTTGTTAATACGCATGTTGAAATGGGATTATGTGCTCAATCGTTGAATTATCACTAGTTATAAAATTTGACAACTTGTGTGACTATTTGGTAGAACTTGATTATCACATAATTAAATGGGCGTGATTTGAATGGAATGAAAATTGTAAGATTAATTGGAGAATTATAGTAATAATTTAAAACTATAATTTTACATAGATATTGTTCGTGTTAATGTTTCGACACAACGGGAAAAGTTGGTATTTTAGGAGTAGTTATACTTTCACCCTTATTTTATAGGTTTCTTGAAAAGTATGTGACTAGTAGGTAGATTTTGTTTTTAATGGAACTTTCTAGATATGGGGACTAGTGATTATATTCTTGTACCGTTGGGTATCTTCATAGATAGGATTAGGTATTATGTCTTTACATTATTCCGTTAGCCTAAGTGTGAGACTAGGTGATGATTTTTGATTGGTACGCACCAGGTAATACTTATGGTTTGGTGTTATCCAAGTATCAGACTAAGGACGTTTTTTGGCTGTGATACTCAAATTATGAGTGGGACTAATTGAGAATAAAGAGAACCTGATAAAATTATTAATTAATGCCTAAGATAATAAACGGTATTAAAAAAGGATTTGGCATTACCAGTATGTACATGACTAATGATAATTGAGCCAGTTGGCTATAGTGACATGGGGGTTAGTTTGCGTCACCAATATGTCCAGAACCAAAAATAATTGGGTTGGCTGGATGTAACGGCGTTAGTGTGTGGCGGCATCACCAATACGTGCATGGCTAACGATAATTGGGATGTCTGGCTTTAGTGACATGTCATGCATGAAACATCCCCTTTATGTTCTAGGCAAACGAAATTGGGTCGTGTGGCTATAGTTATGGAATGGGTGTGGTGTATTGAGAATTTTAGGTGAGTCTAAATATGTGCAAGATCAATTGAAAGGTTGGCTAGCTATAGTGATGTCACTTTAAAATATTGAAATAACATAATTGGACTTAAATAATAAGGTGGCTAATCTATGTGGGTAGTATTTTTGTTTTATTTTATTCGCATATTATTATATCGCGAAATTTAAAATACTCTCTTGTAATATTTATCTTTAATGATACTTATGTCTGGATTCATGGATCCTAATTTAGAGGAGTAGTTGATATTCATGTTGTTGGCTTTGACCCATTCAGTTGACTAACATTTCAGGCATGGTTGATGGAGTAGCTGCATAGAATGAATTAGAGATTCATGAAGTGTAGTTGGAGTTCTATTTTTATTGCTTTAGTAGTTTAGATTTTTCTTTTCGTTGTTTTATTTATGAGATAGTTATTATATATTTAGTGGGACATTTGGTTCTGCAGTGTGGTTTCTTTTCAGCTGGAGTTTAGTAAGGTGATGGAATTTTTTTGTGTGGATGTTTATATTCGTTGGATTAAATTTGGTTCATATCTTGTGAATTTTTTTTAATGTCTCATATTTCTCTCACATGCTAAGAACTGAGTTTTAATTATGACCCCCTATGTTATTTGGTAGTGGGGACAGGCCACCTCTAATGTCAAAATACAGGGAGTGTCACACCCCCATCCTCAGGGATCGAAAACACGAGTTTTCTCTCTTTGGTACCATTCACATGATCCAAAACTGACTCTATAAACAATGTTGATCCTTCTTCATCAAGCGCAAACCGTGCGTTGTGTAATACGCAAATCGTTGTTATCGGTTCGGCGACTCAATGCAAAAAAAACCTTAACTACAACTACACTTGACAAGCAAGCACAGCGGTAAGTCGGGGATCCTAAGAAATCCATAGGGAGTGATTAAATTTTAGATTTTAATTGCTTTAGTAACTCCAGGAATAAAAGTGTAAAATAAATAAATGAAAAGGTGATGGTTGGGTATGGTGGAAAAATAAAAGAATAAGTTAGGCTACACAAAAGTAAAGCGAGGATCGGGATCGCATTCTACCACACGGATCGAAACAACTACTGATTAGAGTTAAGGCTCGAAATCAATTTAATCGAGCATTTTCAATGAATCATAAACATCACACAATAAGGAATTCAATCCAAAGTTGCGAGATTAAACATTTAACGAAAAATGGTCACACACCGATTAAATTCGGAATATTTTTATAAACACCATCGTTGTGTGACAAAGAAAATTAAATGCATAATAATCTAACTTTAATACGTGAGGTTTCAATTAAACGTATTTTTACACAAAACCTAATTTTCGGAGCTCGAGGCCTGTAAATGGTGGAACGCAACCCCGACCCTATTTATCTAAGGGCAAGACATGGAAATAAATGAAATTAAACTACAACTAAACTAATTACAACAAGAAACAAAAGAAATCTAGGCAAGAAATTAGAGAAAGCAAGTAAATTAAAGGATGGAAATTAAGGAAGGCAACTAAATTAATGTAATTAAAGCTAAGTTACAACTTACAAAACAAAGAGTACAAGAGAGAAGTATGGTTTAGGTCCCAAGTTTACAAGCCCTAAAACTAGAAATAATGAAGATCTCTCTTCAAAATGAAGAGAAATTTTATTTATACAAAAATTATCCCATGGAAAACTTGTAAATAAAAGGGGAGAAAAACAAATATATGCAGGGCCGAATCGATTCGAAATTGGGCCGAATCGATTCGGCTAGAAAATATCTCGAGGCTGCCAAAGTGGCGAATCGATTCGGGTAGTCCGAATAGATTCGGAATGGGGGGGGGGGGGGGGAATCAATTTGGATGAAATCCGAATCGATTTGGAATGGAGGAACTGGCACTTTGTTTCAAACCAAATCGATTCGGATGGGCCGAATCGATTCGGACCTACAGGTCATGAATCTTTCCCCTGTTTTTTGGTTGGTTTGAAATTCCCTTTCGCTTAAAAGCCCGTAACTTCTTCGATATAGCTCGTAATCGTGCACCGTTTGCGGCCACAAGAAGCTTGTTCAGAGAGCTAAAACTTCCTTGAATATATTGGGCCAGTTGCCCAAATTGTGAAATGACTAAAATGCCCTTGCGCATGCGATTGTTTACAGAACTTCGACAGAATGCATCCAAACTTCATACTAAGCATCCAAATACCTACAAAAGCTCAATTAACCCCTGCAAAACATGTTAACATAGAAATACGAGGTTGAATGATTAAGGAGCATAGATATAGGGATTAAGCTACCTGAGGGGGCTAATAACGCGTAGGTTAACGGGTGAAATACGCAATATTTGCATCGTATCATACCCCCTAACTTACACATTGCTAGTCCCTAGCAATGAAATAGGATACAACAAAAACTACAAGTAGATCAAAATAAGGATACAACTACAAAATGGGATGAAAAAGCAATAAAAAGATAAGGCCACTTTCGCGGGCGAACGATTGCATTTAGCATATGCAATAAGTCGTTAAACCCCTAGGTTACCCTAGTGGATGAGTGTCATCTCGTGAGGGTTTTCAGGGATGAAACCCACAAACATCGTATAATTTCCTCAAAATATGCCCAACCCAACTGCGACAAACTTAACAACAATGAAAAAGATTTTAAACATGTTATTAGCATATTAAATGAATTCAAGCTAAAGTCCGTTGTTATTACCAAGTTGAATACACCTCATAGAATTGAAACTTTAAAAGTGGGAGGGGTGAGAGAACACGCAAAATATGATTTGGCAAAAACTTAAATAAATCAGATAGTAAATACCAAAGAAAGCATAAATTTGATCCTCACGGGCATTACACTCAACAAATGAAATCACTCGGAATGGGAGGTAATACACGGGACATGCGGGCATAAAGAGTAAATGGAAATGGAAATGGAAATGGAAACTAGGTCGCACATATGTCACAAATGAATAACGTTATATATAAACTGAAAAATTGGAATCTCAATGAAAGATATCGCACATTAAAAGAGGCGAAATGCATTTTCACAGATTATCAAAACTATTATGACTTTTAAATTAAATTCACCCTAAGATCACATAGGACTTGATAGGGTTGTAATGTAGGCTAGGATAGGGAACGAAATGAAAGGAATGTATGTACGGATTCAAAGCGTTCGGAGATGAAAACTTGGAAAATGGGAAGAATGCGGGCAATATCAAAATTGGAAAACAAGTTCCAAAACAAGCATTAAATATGAATTGGAGAGTAACAAGGATTATTGAACTATACACAACATATACAACTTTCTCTTTTCTTTTTCTTTTCTTCGTTTTCTCGTGTTTTCTTTTGTTTTCTTTTGTTTTCTTTTGCTTTTTGCTTTTTCTTTTCTTTTTCACTACACTTTCTTCTTTACTTTTCTCATTCTTTTCCTGCTCAAATTGCAACCACGCAACACAACATCATTCAATCCCAAGAAACATTCCAAACAAAGGTAAGGAAGGTAATATGTATGGTTTAAAACTCTAATGTGGAGTTGGTTATGGGATTTTGGGTGATGAAACGAAAGGCTATATTTAGGCTCAAAGGGGTTGACAAGGGAAAAACAAGGTGAGGTCAAGGCTAATATGGGTAATATAACAAAGATGGCCTATGATCATTTCATAAAGTTTACGCAATTCTCGAGTCAAAAGAATATATGAAAATCATGCTCAAGTAACACATTTCATGAATGAACTCAATTAATGAACGATAAATTGAAAGAATAGTGAGATTACCAACGAATTCAACTTTTTCAAAGAGGAAAGAATAGTGTATACACTCACAAACGATGAAAGGTACAAATCTTACTCGGTGTAAGTATATACAATGCAACAAAAGATTACCGAGTTATAAAAATCTTAAACCAAATCAGTATAAAAAGAAAAGCGCATGTGCTCATGGGATAAAGTTTAATTCATGAAGTTATTCATAATATCAATGATTTAAGGACTAAAGTCTAATAACTTTTAAAATCGAGAACATGCATCGTTGAGTTGTCTACTGGACCGGGCAATTATTAAAATTTATCATTGTAAGCAAGGCAAAATTCCCAACAAATGAGAAAAAGAAAGAAAATATTTTTGAAAATTTTTAATTTTTAACAAAAAGCATACTAAGTAACTAACAAGTAAGCAAATCAATGGACTACACCTGAAATGGATAGAATATCCTACACCCCCTAACTTAAATGTTTCATTGTCCTCAATGCGCATTAAGAACACAACACAAAGAGAGGAAAATAACGATATTGGAGCGATCTCCATAAGCACGAGTCTAATGAAATCTACAAAACAAGTTAGTACCGAGCACAGAAAAAAATAACAAAAATTTAACTAATTACACTAGACTAAATAAAAAGGAAAGAAAAATAGGAAAGAAAGAAAATTAAAAAGCTAACTATTTACAACCTACTATTTAGGCTTCACACTAACTATACACTAGAAGTCTAAATAGTTGAGGATCCACCCAAAAAGGGGTTTGACTTTGAAAGATCAAAGGTGGACCCTCTAAAGCGAACATGCCTCCCAGAAAATAATAATTCCGTTTGAAAAACGAAAGGCATGTGTAACGCGGAAGAAATGAACCATCGCCAATTAAAATTTTGGAGGGACGATTGGGGATTTGGATAAAACGAGGGACAAGACCATATTGATCTCGGGAAAATTAAAATGACATCCACAAGGTTCTTCAATTGGAAGTGGATGTGGGGCTAGTGCAAGTGAATAGCCCATGAGATGAAACATCTCAAAATAACAAACTCGTTCAAGAATCGAGTCAAAGTCCTCAAGACTTTCAACCGATTCTTGTGATAAATTTAATTGTTCGGGAATAGTAGGGAGTAAAGGAAAGGAAGGACCAACAACCTCAATACAATCAGAAGAATTAATAAGAGGTTGAAAATCGAAAGTGCTAAAGCTTGGATCACTCTCAATGATTTCTTCAACAAAAAGGGGTGGAGGTGAAACGCGAGTTTCAACCTCGACTCGATTTTGTAAAGAAAAAATCTCATCGAGCATGGCATCATTTTCTAAAAACCAAGCTTGAGAAATTTCGGAACGGTCATTAATTTCCTGTATCATTAACTCATAATCAAACGAACAAGAAGACATATCATCTTATTGTATGGCTTGCTCATAGCTAATGGAATCCCCGCTATTATTCAGAGAATAATTAAAGTTATCTAAAGAGTTATAGCGAGACATTTCAAAATAGGCAATTCAATAAAGCGACAAGCACCGAGATTCTAATTTCTCGAAACAATCTAGCACAAGTTAAAAAGAAAGGAGAAAATAAATAATAAAAATATGAATGAAAGAAATATTATGAAATAATAAAACAATTACAATCTAAAACACACTCCCCGACAAAGGCGCCACTTTGATCAAGCACAAATCGTGCATCGTGTAATACGCAAATCGTTGTTATCGATTCGGCGACTCAAAGCAAAAAAAACCTTAACTACAACTACACTTGAAAAGCAAGCACAGCGGTAAGTCAGGTATCGTAAGAAATCCTCAGGAGTGATTAAATTTTAGATTTTAATTGCTTTAATTACTTCAGGAATTAAAGTATAAAATAAATAAATGAAAATGTGATGGTTGGGTATGGTGGAAAAAGAAAAGAATAAGTTATGCTACACAAAAGTAAAGCGAGGATCGGGATCGCATTCTACCACACGGAACGAAACAACTACTAATTAGAGTTAAGGCTCGAAAGCAATATAATCGAGCATTTTCAATTAAGCATAAACATCACACAATAAGGAATTAAATCCAAAGTTGTGAGATTAAACATTTAACAGAAAATGCTCACACGCGGATTAAATTCAGAATATTGCTATAAACACTAACATTGCGTGACAAAGAAAGTTAAATGCATAATAATTCGACTTTAATACGTGAGGTTTAAATTAAACTTAATTCTACACAAAACCTAATTTTCGGAGCTCGAGGCCCGTAGATGGCGGAACACAGCCCCGACCCTATTTATCTAAGGGCAAGACATGGAAATAAACGAAATTAAACTACAACTAAACTAATTACAATAAGAAATAAATTAATCTAGGCAAGAAAGTAGAGAAAGCAAGTAAATTAAAGCATGGAAATTAAGGAAGACAACTAAATTAATGTAATTAAAGCTAACTTACAACTTACAAAACAAAGAGTACAAGAGAGGAGTAGGGTTTAGCTCCCAAGTTTACAAGCCCTAAAACTAGAAATAATGAAGATCTCTCTTCAAAATGAAGAGAAAGTTTATTTATACAAAAATTATCCCATGGCAAACTTGTAAATAAAAGGGGAGAAAAACAAATATCTGTAGGACCGAATCGATTCGGAATTGGGCCGAATCGATTCGGCTAGAAAATATCTCGAGGTTGCCAGAGGGGCGAATCGAATCGTGTAGTCCGAATCGATTCGGAATGGGGGGGGGGGGGGCGAATCGATTCGGCTAAAATACGAATCTATTTGGAATGGAGGAACTGGCACTCTATCTCAACCCGAATCGATTCGGATGGGCCGAATTGATTCGGACCTACAGCTCTTGAATCTTTCCTTTGTTTTTTGGTTGGTTTGAAATTCCCTTCCGCTTAAAAGCCCGTAACTTCTTCGATATAACTCAGAATCGTGCATCGTTCACGGCCACGCGAAGATTATTCAGAGAGCTACAACTTCTATGAAGACATTGGGCCAGTTGCCCAAATGTTGAAATGACTAAAATGCCCTTGCGCGTGTGATTGTGTACGGAACTTCGCCGGAATGCATCCAAACTTCATACTAAGCATCCAAATACCTACAAAAGCTCAATTGACCCCTGCAAAACATGTTAACATAGAAATCCAAGGTTGTCTGGTTAACGAGCATAAATATAGGGATTAAGATACCCGAGGGGGCTAATAATGCGTAGGTTAATGGGTGAAATACGCATTATGTGTGTCGTATCACTTCTCTACTGATTGGTCCATAACCTTGTCTAAACTTCATTATGGAAACCCTGTCTTCAAAAACCTAGAGATAAGACCTCCAGTCCCCAAACTCGACATGTATACTCTACCCACTTATCAAAACAAGGCATTATGGATTCTTTGAAAATTTCTTGATCATCGAGAGGAACACATCCTCGAATCCTGAAGACGAGTTTGTCGTTAACCCCAAGTTCTTGACTGTGATAATATAATGGGACTACTCCTCGAGCAAGGATCCATATCTTTCGAGGCACTCGGCATCTGAGATTAAAACTTTAGGATTGGGTACATAGCTACCATCTAGGAAGTCATCCTCCTGGAACCATATGAACACTAGAATTGTTATATGAAAAAGAGAGGCTGCACTACAGAGATTTTACAACCAAGCCTCTCATACGAAGGACCACCCTCTCATTTTTTAACAGCAAGGGAGAAGTGAAACACCCCAATCTCTACGTGTATTATAGTATCCGACCCACCGGGTAGGATGAATTTCCAATGGAGATATAAGATTCCATATGCGATCCTATCGTATCATATCTCGAGCCACTCTACGAGAAACCACCGATGTAGACATTGTCGTATATAGGATAAACAATACAGCATAGTCGTTGATTGGATCGAAATAATGGTTCTAAATAGACATCTTCTACTAACCCAACATCCTTAACTAACCTTATGCCCGGTTTAGAAAAAGTTGAACAAGATACTCGGGTAAAACCCACACTCTCCCCGAAAAACTAGGTAGACTTCTTCACCAGGTATGGATGACATTCCACTTCTTCAACTTGACTGGCAAAGAGAAAGGTCTCCTTGAAGTGTCCATCATACCCCATCCTCGAAAAATTAATAAAATCCAAGAGCAACTACATTAGATATTAGTTAATTTTAATATCTAGGAGTTACTAGCTACATCCCGAGGACATCGAGCCGCCCTTATCCATCCGTTGTCTTAAATTATGTTCCTCAAGACCGAAATGTAAGCCACCATCGGGTCCATTACCATGAAATAACACATCAACTTCTTTAATGAGCATCTCTCGATTCAAGTCGTAATCATCAGTTCACACTACACATCACCACCGAGGCTTGTGTACAAATTACACCCTTAGTGCTGATAGACAATGGGCTCACCTTTAATGTGTGACTCTCCACACTACCACTAGTTTAGGATACATCGACTCTAATTTCATGCCATTTTCTACATCCATCAAGGCTTATGATAACACTAGCCGAGAGGTCTTAGGATCCATTACCCTCACTCTCATTGTGAGGTCTATCAATTGTTATGTGAGATTTTAGGTACTCGATGTCCCATCCAACTTCAACCTCCTACTAAGAAGTGATTGGATACACCTTATGGGGGCATTACCCTTATCATTGCATATGAAGGTCAGATGGTCGTTTGATATGGAGGTTTTCAAAATCAAAGGGGATGACATTTGGGCTATAGTTTCTAATACTAATACCATTCCCATCCTGGATACACACAATGTCTACCTCGGTGGATTTCAAGTCATCCCACTTTCTCATATAATAGAGGAAGAACCAATAATTCGTAATGTAGAGTCCCAAATCATCCACAAAATGGGGTATATGTGAGGATTCAAACTTAGGAGGAATTTACAAGGAACCCTCGAAGCCGTCATAACCACAGAACAGAAGGGAAATACCCATCTTGGGTATACCCCCTAATAATCCATCTATAACCCATGGTCCCAAATAATCCCCATCAAGGTTGGAATGGTCAATTCGATCTCCAAGGAGAAGGTTTACCCTATCACTGAATCCCTAAACCATGGTGGGATGAAGCAAAGAAAACCTTACAACCTAGAATAAAAATCCTCTATGAGAAGGAACAGTACATGGAGTATAAGAAATCCACAAAGTCAGCCATAAAGAGATCAACTTATCTTGGGTTAGTGGGGAGGATGTAAAAATACCATAGTAAAAACCTAAATGGGGACTACTTGTATTATTTCTTGATGAAGTTGCCCTAGTAGCCATGTTGGGGTCCTTAGAATTAAGACACATAGAAATCTTATGAGATTGCTACACCGCCTTCATCACTCACGATAAGATGACCGAGAAGTGGAGATTAGTCAACATCATGATTCAAAAATCTCACCATCTGAGACACCGCCATCTGTCAAACCTTAGGATGTAACTTGCAAAATCCAGTAGGACTATCAGTGGAACGAAAAAATTACTAGCACTTGCTACAAACCCTCCCCAAGGCCCCACCCCACAATTACTGTAAGGACAAAATTTCCAATCAAGTCCATTGTAAGTATATGATTTATTCCCGAAACAAAACATATTTTTGAGTCATAGATAGTTTTTTAATTGTCATGATCCCATACTGTCTAAGGCATAGAGTGTATTGAAGACGTTGAAGCCAAGATTCAAAGATTTATCATGCCGAGATTAATTTGGCGCTTATTTAACATCTTCATTGCATTTCAATCTCTTAGGTATGAATGCGTATTATTTATGGGACTCAAAAAATGTTTTTAGGATGTTTTTTTATTAAAAAAATGTCTTTAAAGTAATTTATCTTCATTTATTCCGAGATAAGGATTGTTCAGAGTCGTATTGAACCTACCCTTGTGTTTAGAAGGATCAAATGACACTTGCAGTCATTCGAGCGACAATTCAAGGTCATTCAAGCAAGATGAACATACCGTTCAAGCGACATGTCCATTTCTTTTGAGCGACATACTACTCTCATTCAAAAGATGTGCCGACTTAAGTTTTCTATTTAAGGCGTGTTTCACTTAGAATTTCGTAAGGTGCAGAACCAGAAAATCAATTTACATACAATACGTTTGCTGCCCAAGTTTTCTAAGGTTTTCAAAGTCTAAAAACATCCTTAGAGTTTCAAGATCCTATATTTCATACCCTTATGCAATAGAGATCTTGGTTTGCACCATTGGAGTTTATTCATTAATTTGAACGTTGAGTTTTGTGGTAAAGAAATGAAGGAGTTCGTGTTTAACATTGTAGATGTTGTCAAGCTTTATTGTTGGACACTGAGACATACGTGGACGCATGTGTTGTAGACGAGCATCATATATGTACTTCCACGTAGGAACTGTGGAGGAGTGGTTGAAGGATCAGAGGAGCATCAAGACTTGTGGGGGATCGAGTTGTTGAGTATGTCTATCGTCTATAATTTGTAATACCACATCATAGTGATTATCTGTTTTTCACCCTCGGAGGTTTTTTACCTTAGTGTTTTCCTCGTACATCAGGAGTCGCTATTGTAAACTTATTTATTTTCCTTGCTTTAATCACCTAGATACATATTTAGGATTAAACAAGATAAAATTGGGCTGAACTAAAATTGGTTCACATACTTGGTGCAGTTAAAATTTGGAAAAGAGTTTTTCAAAAAGAAAGTTGGTTTTGACTTCCTTCAAACACATTCGAAAGAAAAAGGCGCCTACAAATTGGTATCATACTTTTTGGCCTACAGATGTCGTTCAAACGATAGTTTATTATCGTTCGAGTGACCTTTGGAGGATTTCGTTTGGATTCTTATGATTTCGTACCTGATTAGTTTTACTGGTAATATCATATTATTTGGGTACTTCTAGTAAATTTTTATGCAGTATTTGTTGATTATGCATGTTGATTCTCATATTGCATTACTCATTTAGTCACATCATTAATGATTTTAATGATTTCTTCCTTATGACTTCTGTTTGCTAGCTTCAATTTAATATCGTTTGATTAATTTTAGATGGCGGTTTATGTTTATCTAGATATGATTTAGTGATTATCACATGCTAGATATTTTATGTATGTTTATCTTTTTCACTTATTGTCTATTCGAGATAAAGAGTGGGAGAGATGTATCCGATGTAGGGAGACATTGAGAACATAGTTTATTGTTGCATTACAAAATGATATCATATTCTTATATATTGGAATTAATTAGTTTGCACAATTTGATATCCTGATTTCAATGTTTTTTTCAAATTGGTATCAAAATAATTTGCTCACTTGTTTAATAAACTATTTGTTTTTACATATTAGTATTTTTATATCATTTTTTCCTTCATACTTCACTAGGTTTTTGTCTATTTCATGTGTAGGTATTCTTCAGCGAGTCAAGATTTCAAGACTACATCACATTCATCCATTCATGCTTGTCGGAACAACATGTACATGTCTTGTCCTATAATTTTTGATTTTGGGTTTTATAGGATGGGATTTAGGTGTTAATCGGCTTAACGACTCGACTTAGGCATTTCACTGTTTGGGTGTTTTCCCGAAATAGTCAAAGGGGGAGATTTGTAAGGAAAAAATTTCCAATTGATTCCATTGTAAGTATTTGACTTGTTCCCGAAACAAAACATCTGTTTAAGTCATAGATAGTTTTTATCATCACGATCCCACACAGTGTATGACATTGAGTTTATTAAAGATGTTGTGGAAAATCTTCAAAGATTTATCATCTTCAGATTAATTCGGTGTGCGTTTCACATCTTCATTACATTTCGATCTCTTAGGTATGAATGCGTAATGTTTATGGGACTCAAAAAATGTTTTTAGGATGTTGTTTTCTATTAAAAAAAATGTTTTTAAAATAGTTTATCTTCGTTTATTTTATAGATAAGAATTGTTTAGAGTCGTATTGAACCTTCCCTTGTGTTTAGAAGGATCAAACAACACCTGCAGTCGTTTGAGAGACATTGCAAGGTCATTCAAGCGAGACGAACATGTCGTTCGAGCTACATGGTCATTTCGTTCGAGCGATATGTTGATCTCGTTCGAACGATGCCCCGACTTAACTTTTCTATTTAAGGCGTGTTTCACTAAGAATTTCATAAGTTGAAGAACCAAAAAATTAGTTTACATACAATATGTTTTATGCATAAGTTTTCTAAGGTTTTCAAAGTCTAAAAACAACCTTACAGTTTCAAGATCGGAGCTTTCATACTCTTATGCTATAGAGATCTTGTTTTTCACCATTGGAGTTTGTTCATCACTTTGAACGTCGGGATTTTTTGGTGAAAAAGTGAAGGAGTTCGCGTTCAACATCATAGGCATTCCCAAGCTATATCAGTGAACACCGAGACATACGTGGACGCGTGTGTTATGGACGAGCATCATAGAAGGACTTCTACATGGGCACTATAGAGGACTGGTTGAAGGATCAGAGGAGCGTCAATACTTGTGGGGGATAGAGTCGTTGAGTAAGTCTATCCTTTGTACTTTGTAATACCTCTGTAATCGTTGAGTAAGTCTATCCTCTATACTTTGTAATACCTGATCGTGAGCGAACCGTGTGCTCATGTAGAAGCATTGTCGTTGTTTTCGGTTTGACTTCTCAATGCAAAAACCTAAACTACAACTACACTTGCGATACAAGTATAGCGGTAAATCGGGTATCGTAAGAAATTCACAGTGAATGTCGTATAGATTTTAATTGATTTATTACTTCTAAAATAAAAGTGTAAAAGGTGATTTGGTTACAGTGAAAAAGGAAAAGAAAGAAAAGTTAAAATAAATTACAACTAATTAAAACGAGAATCGGGATCGCATTCCCGCCCTGGGATAAACAATGCATAGTTAGAATTTAGGTTCGAAAGCTTTTTAAACGATCATTTCAATTAAGCATAATCATTACATAATAAGGAATTCAATCCAAAGTTGCGAGATTAAACATTTAACAGAAAATGATCACACGGGGATTAAATTCCGATTGCCACTATAAATACTAACGTTGCATGACAAAGAAAGTTAAACACATAATAATCTGACTTTAATACGCGAGGTTTCATTTAAACGCAATTTTACAAAAAACCTAACTTTCGGAACTAAAAACCCATTAATGGCGGGAGAACAATCCCAACCCGATAAACTACCTCCGAGACATGGATTAAACTAATAAAAATAACAATGAACTAAATTACACAACAAATAAACTAATGAAAATAAGTTTTCTATGCATGTAAATGAAAGACAACAATGGAAATAAGCTAAAACAAGTGAAAGAAATGATGAATAGTAAATAGAGGCTTATATAAATTGGCAAACACCCAAAGTGCTAGGCGTGGGAAGCTCCCATTTACCCTATAATCTAAACATAATGAAAGATCCTGTTCAAAATGAAGAGAAATGGTTTATATAGTAAAACTCTAATGGCAAAATTGCATTTAAAGAAAACTGAAATTGCAGAGTCGAATCAATTCGGTGAGAAACTGAATCGATTCAAAAATAGGGGAATTAAAAAAAAATTGGTGCCAAATCGAATCGATTTAGCCCTGGCCAAATCGATTCGGTTTAGCATGTCTGCAATTCTGCAGCTTTGTTCAACAAAAAAAAATGTCGTAACTTTTTTGTTATAACTCGGAATTAGGCACGGTCGAAGTTTACACTACGACAACTTAGAGGGATACAACACCAAGGAGACATTAGGCTAAAACCCAAATGATGAAATGACTAAAATGCCCTTGAATGTTCCCTTAAGTCTGATTTTGAAAATAAAACCATCCTAAAAATGCCATAACTTCTTCATTAAACATCGGAATCATGCACCGTCGACGGCCACATGAAAATAAATCAAAGGCCTTAGACTTTCGTGAAGAGTTTAGGATTAAAACCCAAATGCTAAAATTACTAAAATGAACCCGAAGCTGCAATATTCAACGGAACTTTTTCAAAAAGCCACCAAACTTCAAGCTAAGCACCGAAATACCTACAAAAGCTCAATTATACCTCATATACCATGTTAACATATAAAACAGAGGTTGTCTCATTAATGATCATAAATATAGGAATTAATTTACCCGAGGGGGCTAAAATGCATAAGTATAAGGGTGAATAAATACAATATTCATGCTGAATCACACCCCCTAACTTACACATTGCTAGTCCCTAGCAATGAAGTACAAAGCCAGAAGAACTGTAAGCCAACCACAAAAAAGGAGATATGTACAAAGGGGGTGAAAGACACTTTCATGGGAAACGATTGCATTTAGCATATGCAATAAGCTGTTAAACTACTAGGTTACCCTAGTGGACGAGTGTCATCTCGTGAGGGTTTTCAGGGATAAAATCCACAAACATCATATAGTTTCCTCAAAATATGACCTTTAACATGAGACAAACTCAACAATACTGAAATGATTTTAAACATGTTATTAGCATAACGAACGAATTCAAACAAAAGTCCGTATTTATTAACATTATAGAACGAACTTCATAGAATTGAAACCTTAAAAGTGGTAGGGAGGTGAGCACATGCATATTATGAGTTGGCCAAAACTTAAATAAACAGGATAAACATTAAAGCATGCATATAATTCGTTCCTCATAGGGAATTACACTGAACAAATGAATTCACTATGAAAAGTGGAGGTAATACACGAGACATGCGGGCATAAAGAGTAAATGTAAATGGAAACTAGGTCGCACACATGTCATTAATGAAGAACACTATATATAAAATGAAAAACATGCAATCTCATTGAAAGATACCTCTCATTAAAGGAGGTGAAATGTATTTCACAGATTATCAAAACTATTTAAACTTTTAAATTGAACTCACCCTAGCATCACCTAGGACCTTATAGGGTTGTAATGTCGGCATGGCTCGGGTTATGAAATAAAAGAAATATGTACGGATTCAAAGTGTTAGGGGATGAAAAAGGGATGAAAAACTTGGGATAATGGAAACTTGCAGCCAATTTCAAAATTGAAAAACAAGTTCCCTAACAAGCATTAAATATGACAACAGGAGAGTAATCAAAGCTTATTGAACACTATATACATCAACTTTCTATTTTCTTCTTTTTCTCATACTTCCATTTTGTTTTTGTTTTGCTTTTTCACTTTTTCTTTTCTTTTTCACTAATTTATTTTCTTCACTTTTCTCACTCTTTCCAGGCTTAATTGCAACCACAAAGTAAGAACATCATTTAATTTCAAGTAACATTCCAAACAAGGGTATGGAAGGTAATATGTATGGTTTATAACTCCAATTTGGAATTGGTTATGGAATTTTGGGGTTATGAAACAAAAGGCTAATATTAAGGCTCAAAGAGGTTGACTAGGAAAATATATAAGGTGAGGTAAAAAAAAATATGGGTGATATAGCAAAGATGACCTATGATCATTTCCAAATATTACATAATTATCGACTCAAAACAACTTTGAAAATCATGCTCAAGTAACACATTTCATAAATGAACTCAATTAATGAACGATCAATTGAAAGAATAGTGAGATTACCGATGAAATCAACGTTTTCAAGGAGGAAAGAGAAGTGTATAACACTCACAAATGAAAGTATGTCTTGAATCTCACTTATGTAAGTATATACAACGCAACAAAAGATTACCGAGTTATAAAAATCTTAAACCAAATCAATAGCACCAGAAAAGTGCATGTGCTCATGGGATTAAAGTTCAATTCATGAAGTTATTCATAATATCAATGATTTGAGTAGTAAAGTCTAATAACTTCTAAAATCGAGAACATGCATCATTTGATTGTTAATTGGATCAGGCAATTATTGAAATTTCTCATCATAAACAAGGCAAAATGCCCAACAAAGGAGAAAAAAGAAAAAAAAAACATTTTTGAAAATTTTCAATTTTTAACAAAAAGCATGCTTTGTAACTAACATGTGATCAAATCCATGGACTAAACATGAAATGGATCGAATATCCCATTGTCCTCAATGCGCACTAAGAACACAACACAAAGATAGGAAAATAATGATATTACCCAAAATTAGAACGATCCCCAAATAAGTATGAGTTCATTGAAACTGCAAAAAAAAAAAGTTAGTACCGAGCATGACAAAAACAATTACAAAAAGTTTAACTAAATACACTAGACTAAACTAAAAGTAAAGAAAAAACTAAATAAAGAAAGAATAAAAAGCTAACTATTTATAACCTACTATTTGGAATTCACACTAACTATACACTAGAAGTCTAAATAATTGAGGATCCACCAAAAATGAGATGTCACTTAGGATCAACGGTGGACCCTCTAAAGAAAACATAATTCCCGAATGATATGAATTCCATTTGAACAACGTAAGGCATGTGGGTGGTGGAAAAGGTAAACCATTGCCAATTATAAATTTTGGGCGGACGATGGGGGATTCGGATAATACGGGGGATAAGACCACATTGATATCAAGAAAAATAAAATCACCTCCCTAAGCTTTTTCAATTGGAAGGGGAGGTGGGTGTAGTGCAAGTGAATAACCCATGATATGAAGCATCTTAAAATAACATTCCCGTTTAAGAATCAGGTCAAAGTACTCAAGACTTTCAACCGATTCTTGTGATAAATGTAATGGTTCAGGAATATTAGGGAATAAAGGAAAGGAAGGACCTTCAACCTCAATACAATCAAAATAATTAATAAGAGGTTGAAATTTAAAAGTTCTTGGATCACTCTCAACCATTTCTTCCTCAAAAAAGGGGTGGAGGTGAAACGCAAGTTTCAACCTCAACCCGGTTTTGTAAAGAAATGATTTCATTGAGCATGGAATTATTTTCTAAAAACTAAGACTTACAACTCTCGGATCGGTCATTCAATTCCTTAATCAATAACTCATGGTCAAACCAACAAGAAGACATATCATATTCTTAGGCGGTTTCCTCATAGCTATCGGATTCCCCACTTCCCAAATTATTCTCACAAGGCGATGAGGGATTACTTACATACTCTTGAATTTCACGCTCAATGCGCTCATCTTCAAGAATTTGTAGGCATTCTTTCATTGGCTTGGGAGTCTAACTTGGAAAACTATTCACATAACAATTATGATTATCTAAATATTTATAGCAAGAAATTTCAAAATATGCAATTCAATAAAGCGACAAGGACCAAAATTTCAATTTCTCAAAGCAATCTAGCGCAAGTAAAAAAGAAAGGATAAAATAAAGAATACAAAAATGAATAAAAGAAATATTACGAAATAATAAAGCAACTACAATCTATAACTAAAAACTCCTCGGCAACGGCGCCATTTTGATCATGCACGAACCGTGTGCTCGTGTAGAAGCACCGTCGTTGTTTTCAGTTTTTCGCCTCAATGCAAAAGACCAAACTACAACTACACTTGCGATACAAGTATAGCGGTAAGTCGGTTATCATAAGAAATCCACAAGGAATGTCATATATATATTAATTGATTTCTTCCATATAAAATAAAAGTAGAAAAGGTGATTTCATTACGGTGAAAAAGGAAAAGAAAGAAAAGTTAAAACTAAATTACAACTAATTAAAATGAGAGTTGGGATCGAATTCCCTCCACGTGATAAACAACGCATAGTTAGAATTTTGATTCGAAAGCTATTTAACCGAGCAATTCAATTAAGCATAAACATCACACAATAAGGAATCCAATCCAAAGTTGCAAGTTTAAACATTTAACAGAAAATGATCGCACGCAAATTAAATTTAGATTATCGCTATAAACACTAACGTTGCATGACAAAGAAAGTTAAACGCATAATAATCCGACTTTAATACGCGAGGTTTTAATTAAATGCAATTTTACACAAAACCTAATTTTTGGAGCTCAAAACCCATTAATGGCGGAAATGCAATCCCAACCCGATAAACTACCTACGAGACATGGATTAAACTAATAAAAACAACAATTAACTAAATTACACAGCAAATAAACTAATGAAAAGAAGTTATCTAGGCATGTAAATAAAAGACAACATTAGAAATATGCTAAAACAAGTGAAAGAGACGATGAACGGTAAATTGAGGCTTACAAAAATGGGCAAACACCCAAAGTGCTAAGAGAGGGAAGCTCCCATTTGCAAACCCTAGAATCTAAACATAATGAAAGATCCTCTTCAAAATAAAGAGAAATGGTTTATATAATAAAACCCTAGTGGCAAAATGGCAATTAAAGAAAATTAGAATTGCAGGGCCGAATCGATTCAGTGAGAAACCGAATCAATTCGAAAATAGGGGGAAGAAAAAAGTTGTTTCTGGTGCCAATTCGAATCGAATTGGCCTTGGCCGAATCGATTCGGTTTAGCAAGTCTATAATTTTGTAGCTTTGTTCAACCATACAGAAAATGCCATAACTTCGTCATTATAACTCAGAATCAGGCACGGTCGGAGGTTGCGCGAAGATAAATTAGAGGGATACAACATCCAAGGAGACATTAGGCCAAAAACTCAAATGATGAAATCACTAAAATACCCTTGAATATGCCCTTGAGTGTGATTTTGAAGACAAAACCATCCTAAAAATTCCATAACTTCTTCATTATACATAGGAATCATGAACCGTCGGTGGCCACGCGAAGAAAAATCAAAGGGTCGTGAAGATTTTAGGATTAAAACCCGAATGGTAAAATTACTAAAAGGCCCCCGAAGCTGTAATATTCAATGATTTTTTCCCGAAAAGCGACCAAACTTCCTGCTAAGCACAAAAATACGTTTAAAAGCTCAATTATACCTCATATAGCATGTTAACATATAAAACAGAGGTTGTCTAGTTAACGAGCATAAATATAGGAATTAAGGTATCGAGGGGGGCTAAAATTCATTAGTATAAGGGTGAATAAATACAATAATCGTGTTGAATCAATACCACATCATAGTGATTGTTTGGCTTGGGTCGTCCAAGGTTTTTTTCCCTTTGTGGCTTCTTCGTACATCCGATGTCGCTTTTGTGAACTTATTTATTTTACTTGCTTTAATAACCTAGATTAATGTTTATTATTAAAGAAGATAAAATTGGGCTTAACTAAAATTGGTTCACATACTTGGTGCGTTTAAAATTTGGAAAAGAGTTTTTCAAAAAGAACGTTGGTTTTGACTTCCTTAAAACACATTCGAAAGACAAAAGGGCCTACAATTACCCTTTGAAACTATACATGGAGGACATTATCTAAGTCACAAAACACCATTTTTCCCAGCCTTTAGTCCGTACCAAGGTTTTAGAGCACCTAAAAACTATTCAAAAGAACTCCTTGCAGAATCTGGCCCATCTCATCATCAACATCACAAGAACTGCAGTACTTAATAGTTGGAACTATGTTAAATGCATCCGGATGAAGATCATTCGGAGGCCAGTTGAGTCTATTATGTTAAAAAATGAGTCCCCCTCATCCCCTCTCCAAATGCATCCCTCTATAAAGAAGACTTTTTATTATTATTATCAGTTTTCCTTCCTCCTTTTGATGGCATAATAAATAGTTATTTTTAGTATTTTCTTGCGTGTGTTGCATGTGATGACTATCAATCCAGTGATGGATTAGAACTCACTCTTAATAAAGATGACCCTATGGATATAAAATACTTAATACATTTGCAAAAACTTGACCAAGGTTAAAATAGATGTATGACTCCAACGAGGATGATAAAATAACCATAAACATAGGCGATCCCCAAAACCCCAAACAATTACAAATAGGGTCCTCCCTAAATGAGAACGATTAGAAGGAGCACACAGATATCCTTAAAATGTATTTTCTTGGTCTTAAGACGACATGCCTGGAATCGACCCAACCCACGTTATATATGAGATATCCACTCTCCCTGATGCAAAGCCCATAAAATAGAGACTTTATAAACTAATACACATATAGTCCTTGAAAGTTAAGGAATAAGTATAGAAATAACTCATTATAGGTTTCATCCGAGTAGTAAAATATCCCACTTGGTTAGCCAATATTGTATTGATACCTAACTGGTAAAGACTGAATGTGTGTGGATTAGAGAGATATCAATCGAGCCTATTGCAAAGATGATTTCCTAGTACCACATATCAAATTAATGGTAGATAACATGACCAATAATGCACTCAAGTTCTTCGTAGGCTGGTTCACGGGATATAACTAGATAAAAATGTGCCCTGATCACCAGGAAAAGACCGGATTCATCACACCATGGCGGACAACTGATATATAGTTATGCCCTTTGATCTTAAGAATGTGGGTGAAACTTACCAAAGAGTGGCCATAACTATCTTGCATGATCTCATGCATAAGTAAGTGGAAGTTTATATGGACGACATGAGCATTAAATCCAAGGAGAACAAAAGACATGTTTCGGCACTTCATAAATTCTTTCAAAGATTACGCTTTTTCAAAATGAGGCTAAATCCTGAGAAATATGTCTTCAAAGTCACTAAGGGGAAACTATTTGGGTTCATTATTGGCAAATTTATAATTTAGGTAGTCCCTATGAAGGTCAAAGCCATATGGGGTATTCCACCGCCCATAATGGAAAAATAGGTTAGAGGTTTCTTAGGCCAAATACAATTCATAAGTCGGTTCATCAACCAGCTTACCACCATTTGCGAAACCATCTTCCAAATACTCAATAAAGACTTACCCAAAGAATGGAATGCTTAATCCTAGGAAGCATTTGAGAAAATATAGGAGTACTTCACTCACCCACCTGTATTAGTACCTCCCTAACCATGACAACCTCTCCTGCACTACATGACTATAACCAACATGGCTGTTGAAGCCATGTTAACCCAATAGAATGAGAGTTACCAAAAGGAATGTGCCATCCACTACATCAAAAATAGCAATTTGGCACACCTTAATATAAAAAATCTAGCACATCTTAAAAGTGTGCCAAATTCTGGCACGATTTTATCACAATTCGGCACACTTTAAAACTGTGCCAAAATTTGACAATATTTAAAAGTGTGCCAAAATTGAACAAACTTAACTAAAATATAAATACCCTAAAAAATCCTAACCCCCCAATTTTTTTTATCTCGCGCTCTCTCTCCTTTCCCATTCTCAGGTATCTCTCTCTCTCTCTCTCTCTCTCTCTCTCTCACTCATGCTCTCTCTCGTTATGCTCGTCTCTTCTCTCCTTATATGGCTATCATTTGTAACTCGTATTCTTTATTTGTATGTGTGCATTACAGATTATATTTATTTGTATGTGTGTATAATTTTGTGGTTAGTGATGGCTTCCTCGCTGGTATATTGTGCGATTTTTTGCCCTTGTGGCTCTTCTTGATGGTGTTATTCAAAACTTCATTGGCTATGGTTGGGTTTAGCTCATCGTTACCATTCAAGCTCTTATTTTTCCATTATGGGTTGTGAGTCTCTCTTTCCAGTTTTCATTATTTTTGTTAGATTATAAGCGTATTTCATGATTTGGGTTTGTCTTTAATCTTTTTCATGTGTATATTACTACATATAATGTTTTGCCTCATTGATAACCTGACAAACTATAATAAATTACTACTGTAATCTTATGTTAATTGATTTTTTATTTTTCTTTTGCTACTGATTTCACTGTTTTAAGTGTGGGTGATTCTACTTCCACGGTGAAAGTTAAACCAATTTGTTAACGAAAAAGTGTTTATCCCTTAATTAATACTTAATTTGTTTAATTATAATTAAAGTACACTTTAGTTTAACTTAATTTATTAATTTCAATGATTCCAAACATTATTTTATTAAGTTATTCTATAGATATTTCTTATTGTATAATATTTATAATATAATCTTATTCATGTACTATTATATACATATATTTATTATATTATGATACTCATTTTTTTTACACCTTATATATACTTATATATATTATTTGCTTTGGGCCTTGAGTGTTTACTGCTTTGGAAAATGGTCACATTTTCCTTTAGATTTGACAAGTCAAGTTACTAAGCTTAATCTGTTTCTACAAGTCCTAGGTTCTTTGAGAATTCATTTTTTTTAAGATAGGTTTTATCATGTGTTAGTATTGGCCATACACATTAGACTAGGTAAATCTAGTCCTTAGCTTGTCTCGACCAGTCATATCCTAGGCAGTGTTGGAAGTGTTACACGAGACCTCAAGCCTTATCGCCACTGTGTCAACATACATTTCTACACACTAATATATTCAGGTTTTTGTCCCATCAGCTTTTAAGAGGGAAACATTTTTTTTAAACCTTAGGAAGGTATATCTATTAATTTTCCTCCGTCGGCTTACATATAATATATGTATAGACACATTTTGTTTGCTCCATCAGCTGTCGTTGTGTTAATAAATCTTGAGAAGGTTTTATGGGAAGATAGTACCCCTCAAGTCACAGGTATTGTACCACTATTCAACTTCCTTGGGCAGTTCTTTCACTTCAGACCTTTAAACACGCAATGTTATATCATTAGTTTATACATATATTAGGTCGACTAAGATACACACTCATGAAAATCGCCTATATACTGTCACCTCATCTCTGTTATGATTTCAGTATTCTAGGACAATCTGATGTCATAAAAGTAAATGACTACACACCTTACTTACTATCTTACACTCGAATATATTCACTGATATATGTTTTACGGTACCATTTTTTTATACCTGTGCGGATACCTGAAAGAACTTACATTATCAGAACATTGTATTTCTACATTATCTCTTGGACTCTTTATATCAATTTGTTATTATCTATTGGACTAACATAATTTTGCAGAAGTCATTTTTAGAAATCTGAAGTGCTAGTTTCAGTCCCATATTTTCAAATGACTATTCTTATGCTACAATAGCTATATTTTTATGGAGATGATAAAAATGAAGATTTGCATATCAGACTTGGAGATTATTTTTAGCTATCTCATCTCAGCAAAATCAAGAGCATTTAATGCTCAAAATGCATGTGTCTAATAGCTAGTTTTTGGAAGACACATTTAAAGCTTTGAAGAGCTGCATTGAAGACACACTTGAATGAGAATATGATCAATACTTGAAATATTATTGAGACCATTTCTTTTACTACTCAGCTACACATTCAAGAGAGCAATTAATCTTATTATCTGCTCAATCATTGAAGAAGAAGACTTGTGCCTACTTCAACATCATTTATTGAAGTCTCATTAAAGAAGGAGAAACTCAGATTACAAATTATATTTTAAGGAGTTTCATTATTGTACCTTGTACTACAAAAATTCAGATTTGTTGTGAAGCTTCGGTTTGTACTGGTAATTGGTTTCTACCCGCAAGTGGGTCACGGGGTTTGAAGCTTGGAGTTAGCTTGCAAACAGTTGTACGCGGTGGTTTGATCCTACCCGCAAGTGGATTAGGTTTAGTTAAGTGCAAATGAGACGGGGGCTCTAGGCGCATGGATGTAGGCCGGGATTTGGTCGAACCACGTTAAATTTCGGTGTCATTTATTTTTCGTACTTTTATTTATTTATTTGCACATGCTTGCTTGAGTTAATATTTTCAGCACACTATCTTGCAAATAAATTGATTTCGAAATTTGGCTAAATTAATTTTAAGGTTAAAATAATTATTTTTGAATTAAATAATTAATTTCAGAATATCACTTAATATTAAATACAAAAATTAATTTAATATTCCTAGTGTGTTAAAATCTGCATCTCTAGTTGTTTAAATTAGTTGGTTGCATTTATTTGATATTGTTGGATTTATTCTTTATAGTTTTATTAATCTGGAATTTGTCAAAATGTTATAAATTAAATATTTTTCTGAAATTTTAATTTGATTAAAAGTTTGTAAAAGCTCAATTCACACCCCCCCCCCCCCCCTCTTGAGTATAATCTGGGGCAACAATTGGTATCAGAGCTCGTGCTCTTCTTATTTTTAGATTTAACAATCTTAGAGTTAAAGATCATGGCATATGTTACAACATCCCTTGGTGAAGGCCAATCCATTTTTAAACCTCCTCTATTTTATGGAAAAGAGTATAGTTATTGGAAAAATAGAATTAAATATTTTATTCAGTCACATGATTGTGAAGTTTGGAGAGTTGTTATGAATGGTCCCTTTATTCCTATTAAAATGGAAAATAATGCTTTTGTCCCTAAAGAAGAAAATGAATGGAATGAAGTTGATATTAGGAAAATTCAAATAAATGTTAAAGCTATGAATATTTTACCTTGTGCACTTGATGTAAATGAGTATAACTAAATTTGTTATTGTGAATCTGCTAAAGAAATTTGGGATAGACTAGAAGTTACTTATGAAGGAACTAGTCAAGTTAAAGAAGATAAAATTAGCATGCTTGTTCATAGTTATGAGTTATTTTAGATGAAATCTGATGAATCTATTTCTAATATGTTCACTAGGTTCACTAATATTATTAATGGTCTTAATCTCTTAGAAAAATCTATACTAACAATGAGTTGGTGAGCAAAATTCTCAGGTCATTACCGACGAATTGGATGACCAAAAAGTTAGCTATCAAAAAAGCCATTAGAGAAAGACCTATCTTTCTTGATAAGCTTTTGGGTTCTCTAATCACTCATGAGATGGAACTCAAGGAATTTGTTGAAGAAGAGAAACCTAAAGAAAACAAAATTATTGTTCTCAAATCTTCAAGCAAAAATATAGAAAGTGAAGATAATCATGATGATGATGATGATGATTATGATGATGATGATGATGATGATGATGATGATGATGATATTTTCCTATTGGCTAAAAATTTCAAAAAATATTTTGTTTCTAAAAAGAAAGCCAAGGAAAGGAGAAAGAAATATTTTTCAAATGATCTCAATGACGATCATCAATCCAAATCTGAACCAAGATGTTATCATTATGATGAAGTTGGGCTTATTAAGCCTAATTGTCCAAAGTATAAGAAAAGGAAGAAGGCATTGAAAGCCATAGCATGGAGTGACTCCGACACAAGCTCTTCCGAAGAAGATTCGAATGAAAATAAAGTTGCTCATCTTTGTTTCATGGCTATCGAAAATGGGGTACATTCTAACCCTAACTCTAGTGATAGTGATAATGATGAAGTTGATGATTATGAAGTTTTACAAAATGTTTTTGATGAATTATGTGAAAGTTTTGAAGAACTTAAAAATAGATATATTAAACTTAAGAAGTCTCATTCATTACTTTCAACTAAATACGATTCTATGTCAAATGATTTTGATGAGTTGAAATTAGAAAATGAATCTTTGAAAAATGAAATTAAATCTTTGAAAAAGGAAAAATTTGTTATTGTCACTACTCCTCTTGAAATTGAAAATATTGAGTTAAAAGGGGAGATTGAATATTTAAAGAAATCAATAGATACTTTTACAAAAGGAAATGAATATTTTCATAAAATTGTTGAGACACAAAGGATTCAATTTAATAATAATGGTATAGGATATGATGAAGGAAATGAGAAATGATGCCTCATCTAGTCTACCTAACTATTTATGCACTTATTGTGGTAGACACACACATTTTTCAGATTTGTGTCCATATAAATTTAGAAAAAGAAAATTATCTTGGATTCCTAAAGGAACTAAGATGTATATTAACCCCTATGGACCTAACACGTTTTGGGTACCAAAAGAGAAAATTTTCAAAGTTGTGTAGGTTGCATTTTGAGATGGAAAGTGGATTTTCAAGGAATATGATTTGGTCATATTACAAATTTCAAGTATCATTGCCTAATGTTGGAAAGGCCACACTTTGAAGAAGTTTCTTGAATATATCTTTGGTATTGGTAAGGTGGTAAGGAACACCTTTCTTGAATTTAATATCATATATTTATTAATGATTTATTTCATAATTGATATATTTCCATGCATAGAATATTTGTTATAACATATGAGTGTGTTGATTGATTATTTAGTATTCACATGTAAATTTGTATATTTATTATTTTTTATGATTCTTTGTTGTATGACATACTTTATTTTGATGATATTTTTTTTGTGTGATTACATATTGATATATTTTAGTGATATTGGATCAATTCATGATTTTATTGAATATTAATTTGAAACGAAAATGTCATTTTAAAGTTTGCTAGTCTTAAGTGCTACATGTTGATATTGTGATATGCATTTATTGATTTTGATGATATATACAAATTAATCTTTATGAGTTAATTTTATGCTACATATTTAGTATCCTTGTTCAAATATTTGTGACATTCTTGAAATTTCTTTTTAATGGAAATTACACTTATGATTATTTTGTGCTTAAATAAAAAAAAAATCTTATGATTAATTGAAATTGTTATGACTTGTAATTTTTTTTTTATTTGTTGAAAATGATCTTATGGAAATAAATGCTAAAATTATTTTATCTCATGAAAAGATGCACTTTAATTCTTTATATGCATATTTGTCTTAATTGGTATCCCTTTGAGGGAGATAAATGGTTATTGAAATTTATTTGGAGATAAATGTTTATTGAATATGATTATAAATTTTTTTATGGTATTGATAATCCCAAGAAATTTTTTTTGGCTCGTATCTCGAAAATGGAAAATTTATGAACTAACCGACAAAATTTTATGCCTTTATATACCTCTACCTTCTAGCCCATTTGTGTGCTTCATATTTTATCTCTTATCTATCTTTTAATATGTCAAAGAGTTTTTATGTCGTGTGGGTTGGAAAATTCCCCGGAATTTATACTACTTGGGGAGATTGTGAATCCCAAATTAAGGGAGTTAGCGGTTCTCAATATAAAAATATTATGTATTTGATGCCACAATGCTTGCTATTCGCTCACCTCCGCCACATGCCCCTTGGGTGAAACCTCCTTCATGGCCATTTGTTTTGCCTCCAAATATTCACTCACATGCTTCCACTCCTACTAATGAAAATGTTTCTTGCTCAACTTCTCAAAACAGTTCTGAAAATTCTATCAAAGTTGTTATTGAGAAAATCACAATTGAGGGAAACACTAAAGATGTGTGCCATCTTGTTACCAACCTTAAGTTGTAAATCATTTATGAAAATGTTGTAGCTCTTCAATTTGATGACTTGAGCATTATTTGATGTTATTACTATCTATCTCTTGAATCAAATATATGTTATGTGAGACTATTATGTTGTATATGTGCTTAGTGAAAAATTCATAGTATTCACATATGTCCCTTACAATTTATGGTTATATCCCATGCTCATATTATTTTTGATAGGGGGATGTTTTATCTTTTTACCCTTGACACTCATTTTAATTGAAAAATCTTTGTGATAATGTCAAAAGGGGGAGAAATAGTGTTTATTCACTCATTTGTGCTTAACTTATTCATTTTATGGATCATTGTGAATCATTGTTTGTCATCATAAAAAGGGGGAGATTGTTAACGAAAATGTGTTTATCCCTTAATTAATACTTAATTTGTTTAATTATAATTAAAGTACATTTTATTTTAACTTAATATATTGATTTTGATGATTCCAAACATATTTTTATTAAGTTATTCTATAGATATTTCTTATTGTCTAATATTTATAATATAATCTTATTCATATACTATTATATACATATATTTATTATAATATAATACTCATTTTTTTACACCTTATATATACTTATATATATTATTTGCTTTGGGCCTTGCGTGTTTACTGCTTTGGCAAATGGTCACATGTTGCTTTAGATTTGACAAGTCAAGTTACTAACCTTAACCTGTTTCTACAAGTCGTAGGTTCTTTGAGAATTCGTTTTTTTAAGACAGGTTTTATCATGTGTTAGTATTGGCCATACACATTAGAATAGGTAGATCTAGTCCTTAGCTTGTCTCGACCAATCATATCCTAGACAGTGTTGGGAGTGTTACATGAGACCTCAAGCCTTATCACCATTGTGTCAACATACATTTCTACACACTAATATAATCAGGTTTTTGTCCCATCAGCTTTTAAAAGAGAAACATTTTTTTAAACATTAGGAATGTATATTTGTTAATTTTCCTCCGCCAGCTTACATATAATATGTATAGACACATTTTGTTTGCTCCATCAGTTGTCGTTGTGTTAATAAATCTTGAGAAGGTTTTATGGGAAGATAGTACCCCTCGAGCCACGGGTATTGTACCGCTGTTCAACTGCCTTAGGCAGTTCTTTCACTTCATACCTTTGAACACGCAATGCTATATCATTAGTTTATACATATATTAGGTCGACTAAGATAAACACTCATGAAAACTGCCTATATACTGTCACCTCATCTCTGTTATGAGGTCGAGCCACAGCCACGAAACCTTTTGTACTTTTTGGGCTAGATGTGTGCGAATAGTGCCTTTATTATAGGTTTATTAGATTGTCATTTCATTCTTTTCTTGAGAGATTTGACTTGACCTTATAGTCCAATAGTGCATATTTCGTTCATAAAAACCTTGCTTTAGTCACTTCTCTATAGCTGCTCCGAAACTGTTTTGGTTTTTATTTCTTTTAAAAAAAGGGGGGGTTTACGTAGACACAAATTTATACATCATATATATGAGGTTAGTTGGTCTGGTTGTATATACGTATACATATTTATCTCTTGTCTGCTTTGACAGACTTGGAGCCTCGTATATCAGTTTTTTCCTGAGCCTTGCATACTTGTTTATTTTATACAATATATGTACATCAGTTTTTATTACTGGTTCAACTTTAAGAGATTTCATCCTATCCTATTACCTCAGTATTTCAGAAGTCTATGATTTGTGTATTCTAGGACAATCTGATGTCATAAAAGTAAATGACTACACACCCTACTTACTATCTTACTCTCGAATATATTCACTGATATATGTTTTATGGTACCATTTTTTTATACCTGTGTGGATACTTGAAAGAACTTACATTATCAGAACATTGTATTTCTACATTAACTCTTGGACTCTTTATATCAATTTGTTATTATCTATTGGACTAACATAATTTTGCAGAAGTCATTTTTAGAAATCTGAAGTGCTACTTTCAGTCCCATATTTACAGATGACTATTCTTATGCTACAACAGCTATATTTTTATGGAGATGATAAAAATGAATATTTTCATATCAGACTTGGAGATTATTTTCAGCTATCTCATCTCAGCAAAATCAGGAGCATTTAATGCTCAAAATGCATGTGTCTAACAACTAGTTTTTGGAAAACACATTTAAAGCTTTGAAGAGCTACATTGAAGACACACTTGAATGAGAATATGATCAAGACTTGAAATATTATTGAGAGCATTTATTTTACAACTCAGCTACACATTCAAGAGAGCAATTAATCTTATTATCTGCTCAATCATTGAAGAAGAAGACTTGTGCTTACTTCAACATCATTTATTGAAGTCTCATTAAAGAAGGAGAAACTCAGATTACAAATTGTATTTTAAGGAGTTTCATTACTGTACCTTGTACTACAAAAATTCAGATTTATTGTGAAGCTTCGATTTGTACCGGTAATTCATTCCTACCCGCAAGTGGGCCACGGGGTTTGAAGCTCGGAGTTAGCTTGCAAACAGTTGTACGCGGTGGTTTGATCCTACCCGCAAGTGAATCAGATTTAGTGAAGCGCAAAGGAGATGGGGGCTCTAGGCGCGTGAACGTAGGCCGGGATTTGGCCGAACCACGTTAAATTTCGGTGTCATTTATTTTCCGCACTTTTATTTATTTATTTGCACATGCTTGCTTGAGTTAATATTTTCAGCACACTATCTTGAAAATAAATTAATTCCAAAATTTGACTAAATTAATTTTAAGGTTAAAATAATTATTTTTGAATTGAATAATTAAATTCAGAATATCACTTAATATTAAATACGAAAATTAATTTAATATTCCTAGTGTGTTAAAATCTGCATCTCTAGTTGTTTAAATTAGTTGGTTGCATTTATTTGATATTGTTGGTTTTATTCTTTATAGTTTTATTAATCTCAAATTTGTCAAAATGTTATAAATTAAATATTTTTCTGAAATTTTAATTTGACTAAAAGTTTGTAAAAACTCAATTCACCCCCCCCCCCCCCCCCCCCCCCTCTTGAGTATAATCTGGGAAAAATAATTAAAGATAAGGATAGGTCTCAAGGTTTGTTTAACTTTGTCAATCACATGTCTTATGTTTTGTTAATGTTACAACTCACACCTACATCTAAAATGTTGATCCCCTCGCTTTATTAGGAGTAGAATTTTGCACCTTGAAACCACCAATTAGTTCTAGAAAAGGTAGCTCTCTAAACTCTGATGCCAAGAAGCACCAAACAGCCAAAAAGATAGCCAGTTAGGTTCGAATTCCATCGACTTTGAAGTCTAAAACTCAGTTGCAATTGTCATAAGTGAAAAACACTGAACCAGCTGGTGTGCGAAGGTTAACATATTTTCTATTTCTATATTTATTTATTTAAAGAATTTGAATTTTTTAGTATATTGATTGGAGGTCCAAAATGTGATATATAGGGGCACAAATTTGATAAACAGAGGTGGGACACCTAATTATGTTATAGAAAACCAAGCTATAAAGAGGCAAAAACTGGATGAGGGGAAATCTATTTAGGTGAGTACCTTGCCTAATTTACTGATCTCTCAATTATTTGTTCCACGAGTTTTGTATTCTGAAATTTATATAATTTTAAACTTTGTAGATTCTTAATATTAAACCTCAAAACTTCGCCCACAAAACAAGACTTGGTCTAATTACCAAGAAGTACACCTCAGCTTCCAGAATTTCAGGTAAATATCAGTTCTGATGGATTATTGGTAATGTAATAGGCATGGGATACATAGATAAATAGTTAAAATTGTGATTTGTTGCAAGAATTTCATTTAAAGACAATGGCAAGGGGCCAATCTGAATGCAGAAACATCTATTGTAGCCTCAACAGAATCTTCCCCGGAGGTACTTATCCTTCTTCCTGATATGTTTTAATATTTTTACATGTTTTAGTATTGCTTTTAGTTTTATGTTTATAAAAAAAAGTATTGGTTTTAGTTTTACCAATCTAAATTTGGTTAATTTTTTGGATAGAATCATCAAAGGAAGAAACCTCATCTTACGACACCCATGACCTTCACGCTTGAAACTTCATTGAGGGCATGTCCTCCAATGATTAAAAGTTTTGCTGAATTGGAAGAGGAGGATCTTGAAAAGATTCCCAAGTTCAAGGATAGGCCTTTGAATAAGAAGGTACAAATCAATAACATTATCAAACTTTACATTTCTTAAGTTTCTTTCTTTTTTAACTTCTAACCATTTAATAATTGTAGATATTTGAAAGAAAAGGGGAGTTGGGGATATTATGTAACACTATGTGGCAAGTCACCATACCTTAGGAATTTTGATTTACAATAGATGAAAGGATTCCCCCACCAGTAACGATTGCAGATTTATTTGACAAGGTTCGTGGATACAAGTTTCTTCTTGATTTTTTTATTAATCACTTGTAAATAATGCAACTTTTATGGGTACTTAATGAAGATTTTGTTAGTTTGTCGCCCCAAGTCAATAATGATATGGTGACAGATTCTAAACAAGTTGATTCGTTGAAGTCCACAAAAGAAGGAAGAGAGTGAAGAGTTTTCTCATGACTTGGTCACCATTTCGAACAGTTGGTTTGATGTATTTTGAAACTTTCAACCTTCTTTAGAATTATTTATACGTTTGAAATTATTCAAACTTAGTTAGGGATTGTGTTCTGTTGTAATAGCTTATCCCTTGTATCCAGGAGAATATTTGTTAAAAGTTCATATAAATACCCACTGCAGACCCACCAATAAGGCGTGGTTTGAAACCAACACTACACCTGTGTAAATCTCAATCTTTCATGGTATCATGGCCTAAGTCTAACGACATTCCCCTTTCCAATTTTTTTTCAGTACTTTTTTTTTCTCATCATGGAAGGAACTTCATCAAATACCAGTGTTGTGATGACTAATTTATCTGGTTTTCTAAAAATTAATCTTGACAGAACTAATTATCCTTTATGATTAGCTCAGATCTCTCTTATTCTGAATATGAAGAATCTCATGGGTTTTATTGATGGCACCACCAAGTGTCCATCAGAATTCAAACTCGACAATGATGGTGTTCCAATAACGGAACGGAATTAGGCTCTCCACCAGTTCTATCAGTTGTTGCTCATTCTAAGTCTTCACATGAAACGTGGCTTTCATTGGGAAAATGGTATGCTTCTCAATCACATAACCATATTATGCACTTGTGAAATGAATTATACACTACCAAAGGTGATGGTCTCTCTATCATTGATTTTATTGATAAGATTACGCACATAGCCGACTGTTGATACCAAATTTAATCTGCTGACATGGACCAATTATATGAAGACACGTGGCTATCTACATGGCAACAACAAGCACTTCCGAGATGATCACACGCTCCGAGGAACCATGTTACTTCGAGGAACTCATACGCTCCGAGGAACAGACCTCTCCGAGGAACTCTTTAGCACCGAGAAGCTCAAGCGGTCCGAGCTGCACCTCGAAGCAGGATACCAACAGTTTAACTGCTCATTAAATGCTTATCATTCAGACGCACACACAAAAAGGGCATTAAATGTATTACCCTTTCATATGTATACCATTTAATGTATTACCCTTTCACATTACAGCCTCAGGGATATAAATACATTGTACAATCCTCATTGTAGGGGATCCCGAATCCAAACCCTGGAATCGAGAGAGGAATTTCCTGAGAGAACTTGTAATCGAGAATTCCTAAACACTCAGCAATAATACAACAGTGGACGTAGGCCATTCTTATAAGGCTGAACCACTTTAAAATCTTTTGTCTCATTTATTTATCTGTGATTGAATTATTAGAGTGATCTAATTTTTTACATCAACAGATTGGCGCCGTCTGTAGGAAACGACTGATAATATCATTTTTCATCAAAAACAATCCATTACCAATGGCTGATATTGCTGAATCCAGCAATCGAAACGATGGAACCCCTCCAAACCCTCCATGGCGGTGCATCAGCCCATTCCGGACCACGAAGCATTCAAAGAAATACCTGTGCGCCTTCTTCGCGTACTAGGCGTACTAATTCATATCGCAATGAGGAATCTGAAGTTTTTTCTTATCAACCTGGACGAACTTCGTCAGTGCGAGCCACAGATACTGAACAACATGTCACCCTCTCCCCAGAAAGGACCAGCGCATTGGAAAGATTAAGTAGGGTTTCTCCTTTTGACCGATTAGGCCCTAGGAGGAACAAAAGTCCTCTTAATGCAGTGTCGAGGAGCTTTCGACGACCATCAGATTTAAGGGAAGGATCTGCCCAGTCACGACCAGCTGCTCGTCAAAATAGATCCTATGACCGACCAGCTTCTCGTCAAGATAAATCCCAGGAATCCACTTCAACGCGATCAGTTGCTCGAACCAATAGGCCCGAGGAAGGAAATGATGCATGGAAAGGATCTATTCAGAGGCTGGAGGATAGATTAGGGGAAATGTCTAAGGCCAAGAACCCTCTACAACGAACCTTTGTTCGAGGAACACCTTTTGTCCAGGACATTGTTGATTTTCCAACACCATCAAAGTTGAAAGCACCTGTTGTGACTCCCAAGTATGATGGGAAGACTGACCCTGTCCTTCATATAGAACAATACCAAGCTGCAGCCGACATCTATGCTGTCCCAGATGAGATGACATGCAGAGCTTTCTCGAGAACACTTACCGGATCTGCTCAAATATGGTATAATAATCTTCCTCGGGGTAAGATTTCAACTTTTCTTCAACTGGCCGAGTTATTCATTGGGAATTTCTGCTTTGGAGCAGAGTCAGTTAAACGAGTAGCACATTTGTTTAGTGTTAGACAAAAAGATGGTGAGAGTACCAGAGATTATATAACTCGTTTTAATAATGAGAAACTCGAAGTCATTGATTATGAGGAAAAAATAGCGATTACTGCTTTGATCAGTGGACTACTGCCAAACAAGTTGTACTACACTTTGGCCAAAGATCCACCTCGAACCATGTCGGACCTGATGGGAAAAGCGTCCAAGATTATGAATGCTGAGGAGGCTATGTCTGCGAAAAAGAATATGGACACCAAAGAAACAAGGTGGAAGGTGATAAAGCTAAAAAGAAAGAACATAAGAACAATGGTGGTGACAAACAATCCAAAAATAGGTCGTCATGGGAGGTCTTGAGGAAATTTAATAATTACACACCTTTGAAGGCAAATATCAACCACGTCCTGGAAGTAATAAAGAACAATGAGGAGTTAAACTGGCCAAAGAAAATGAAGGCAGACCCTGACACGAGGAATAGGGAAAAATATTGCGAGTTTCACAAGGATCGTGGCCATATGACCAAAAATTGCATAGCTCTTAAGAATGAGATTGAAACACTCATCCGACGAGGAAAGCTAGCAAAGTATGTTGATCGGGGAGGCAAAAGAAGAAACAACGACCGAACTAGAGAGAGGTCTAGATCTCCTCGTCGAGCAGAGGAGAACAAGAAGAGAAACCATGAAGTTGATCCAGAGGATGACCCCGATCTTCCCAAGAAACCAAGGCAGCCAGAACGAGAGGTATTTTCAATACTCTTTGGGTCATTTGATTGTAATGTTATTACAGGAGGAGATGCAGGAGGAGGAGACCTTACTGCAGAAAGAAAAGCTTACCTCGGTGAGGCTCAAGCTTGCTCGTACATTCAGCGAATAAATCTAGCTGAGGAAGATCGACCGAGAAAGGTGAACAAGGAGAAATTGGTCATCGGTTTTTTAAAAAATGACCTTGAAGGTGTTTTATATCCTCACGATGATCCACTAGTGATCAAGATGAGAATGAAGGAGGTAATGATTTCAAGAGTGTTGGTCGAAAATGGTAGTTCGGCAGACATCATGTTCTACTCGTGTTTTGATAGTTTAAATCAAAAGCTATCTCAACTGGAGCCTTACCACAGACCTCTCATCAGTTTCTCTGGCATGAAAGTATTTCCACTTGGGACGATCAAGTTGGATATACTCATTAGTACGCGTCCTTCTTGTCGGACAGAAAGAATACGTTTCTTTGTGATGGATAAGAATGTCCAATCATCGTACAATATCATCATGGGAAGAGTAGGATTGAAGAAGTTAGAGGTTGTACCATCTACAGTGCATCAGTGCCTAAAATTCCCAACAAACTTTGGAGTAGGAGTTGTGAAAGGTGATCAGAAAGTAGCTTGGGAATGCTATTATTCATCCGCCGAACAAGAAGAATTGGAAGAATCAAAGAAAAATACTACTACCTATCAAGTGGATGAAGGTGCAGAAATTGAAACATTGGATCCTCGAGATGAGTCGTAACTCGTGAAGGGTCAAGTGGTGGAAGCTACTGAAAACATCATTCTGGATGACGAGCACCCTGAGCGAACTACTCAAATAGGTTCATCGTTGGAAGCCTCATTAAAACAGGAATTGATAACTTTCCTTAGAAGAAGACGACAAACTTTTGTGTGGAGTCATGAAGATATGCCTGGGATAGACCCAAACTTCTTATGTCACGAGCTCAATGTGAATAAGGAGATCAAACCTGTGAAGCAGAGAAGAAGAGTATTCAGTCCTGAGAAGAATCAAGCTATACAGGAGGAAGTCGAGAAGCTCCAGAAAGCTTGTTTCATTGAAGATGTTAAATATCCAGATTGGTTAGCTAATGTGGTGATGGTAAAGAAGAAGAACAACAAGTGGAGGATGTGTGTAGACTTCACCGACCTCAATAAAGCATGACCAAAGGATCACTTTCCATTGCCCCGAATTGATCAACTGTTGGATGCTACCTCGGGACACGAGTTGCTGAGCTTCATGGATGCTTATTCTGGTTACAATCAGATCAAAATAAAACCTGAAGATAGGGAGAGCAAATCAGTGACAATATGGAAGTCTATGTTGACGATATGCTGACGAAAAGCAAGAAAGCTACTGATCATCTAGTTGATTTAAATCAGACTTTTGATCAACTGGATAAATATCAAATGAAGTTGAATCCGGAGAAGTGCATATTCGGAGTACGAGAAGGTATGTTTCTCGGGTACATTGTCAATCAAGGAGGCATTGAAGCAAATCCTGAAAAAATCAAAGCTCTATTAAGGCTGCGATCTCCAAAAACGAAGAAGGAAGTACATAGTCTTACAAGACGAATAGCAGCACTCAACAGATTTGTGTCACGAATAACTGATAGATGTCTCCCATTCTTCAAGACACTTAGAAAGACTTTTGAGTGGAATGATGAATGTGAGAAGTCTTTTCAAGACTTGAAGAAATACTTGGGAGCACCTTCACTGTTGTCCAGGCCGGTGATGGGAGAAAAATTGTATTTGTACCTTGCAGTGTCCGAGAATGCAGTTAGCTCGGCGTTGATCAGAGTGGAGAATGGAGTACAAAAGCCAATTAACTACACAAGTAAGGCCTTCCGAGGAGCAGAGATCAGATATCCAAGGCTGGAGAAATTGGCACTGGCACTGATTGAGGCGAGTAGGAGAATGAGGCCATACTTCCAGGCTCATAATATAGTAGTATATACTGATGTGCCATTAAGACAAGCCCTTCATAAGCCAAAAAAATCAGGGAGACTGATGTACTGGGCAATAGAGCTCGGTGAATATGATATAATTTATGAACCCACATCATCATTAAAAGGGCAGGCTGTAGCAGATTTTATAGCGGAGTTCACCTATCCTGATACCGCCGAGGAGCAAAAGTTGATCGCTGATCAACCTGTGGATGTTGCAGGATCAACAAACATAAGCTCAGACCAATTCCGATTGGTAAAAGAGCGTGTGGATGTTACAGGATGTGACGCAGAGATAGTTGTGAGGACTCCGAATGAGGAATAAGAATTGCTCGCTGATCAACCTGTGGATGTTACAGGATTAACAAACACTAGCTCAGACCAACTCCGGTTGGTAAAAGGGCAAGTGGATGTTACAGGATCATTGAATTCGAGCTCAGACCAACTCCGGTTGGTAAAAGGGCAAGAAGAAATGATCGACGAAGAGCAAAAAAATTCCGAGGAGGAAAGGAAGCAGTAACTATTTCATCGAGGAACTCTGACTGATCAGAAATTTGAAGACGAGTTACCTATATGGAGGCTATGTGTAGATGGCTCATCTTGCACTACAGGATGTGGCGCGGGGATAGTTTTGAGCACTCCGGACGAGGTCGACATGGAATACGCCTTGTGTTTCCAATTCAAAGCTTCCAACAATGAGGTTGAATATGAGGCCATGATTGCAAGGCTTAATTTGGCAAAAATTATGGAGGCGCAGCAGGTTGTGATCTTTAGTGACTCTCAATTGATCGTAAACCAAATGATGGGAGTATATGCAGTTAGAGGAGAATTAATGATCAGATATCATGCAAAGGCAAAGGAGCTGGTGTCAGAATTTTCCGCTATTCAGCTGGTTAGAATACCAAGAATGGAGAATGCGAGAGCAGACGCCCTAGCTCGACTAGCATCAGCTACTCGCACCGAGCTACGACGAACAATCCCAATTGAAGTGTTAGCTGGTCGGAGCATAAATGAAGATCTGACGATGAACTTTATTACCCTTGAATTAGGATCATCTTGGATGGATCCCATCAGGGCATATATTGAGGAGGGAGAATTACCAATTGACAAGCTCGCGGCCAAAGAATTGAAGTTTAAAGCTGCTCGATACGTATTAACTAATGGTATTTTGTATAGGCGAGGAATTATGGCAGGTTTGTAGAGGTGTGTACATTCCTCCGAGGTGAAAGAATTGATTGAAGAGATCCATGAAGGGTCTTGTGGAGAACATGTAGTAGGTCGGACGCTTTTACAAAGGGTGATGACGCAAGGATACTACTGGCCGACGATGAGGGCTGATTGTATAGCCTACGCCAAGAAGTGTGACAAGTGCCAGCATTTTTCCTCCATCCTAAGAACTCCACAAGCATTGTTGACACCCATAACTTCCCCTTGTCCATTTTCCATGTGGGGAATTGATTTGGTTGGTCCACTGCCAACGACCCGAGGAAGGTTCAAATACCTCGTCGTCGCAGTGGACTATTTTACTAAGGGGGTAGAAGCTGAGCCGCTCATTAACATGACATACGAGAAGGTGTACCAATTTATTTGGAAGAACATCATTTGTCGATATGGTCTCCCTCATGCCTTCATCACAGACCATGGAACACAATTTGATAACGAGGAGTTTGTCGCCTATTGTCATCAATCAAATATTTTGCAGGTCCACTCAGCACCAGGCCATCCTCAAAGCAATGGACAAAATGAAGTGACAAACAGAACGTTGATAAATGGCTTGAAGAAAAGATTGGATGATGCGAAAGTAAACTAGATCAACGAGTTACAATCAGTACTCTGGGCTTACCGAACTACTCCCTGAGTAGCAACTGGAGAATCGCCATATATGCTGGCATTTGGAAGTGAAGCTATTATACCTGTCGAGTTGGGCCTCCCAACACATAGGGTACTAAATTTCAATTCCCCTATCAGCGACTTAATGAGAAGGCTGGATTTAAACATGCTCGAGGAAGTTAGAGAAGAAGCAGCCATTAGAAATGTTGCTTACCAGTAGCGAACATCTTTGTTTTACAACAAGAGGGTGAAGAAGTGCGACCTGAAAGAAGGAGACTACGTGCTGAAGAAAGTAATTCAAAAGCACAATAAACTGGAGGCAAACTGGCATGGACCATACCGAGTTACAGAAGTTGTGCGACCCGGAACTTATCGAATAGCAACTCTAGAGGGAGAGGAGTTTAAGAATGCATGGAACGCAGAGCACCTGCGCAAGTATTATCATTGATGTATATTCCCATGTAACATAGTTCCATCGGTATGAATAAAATGAAGATATTCTGCAAGTCTCTCTTTTTATTGGAAGTTTTTCGGGGAATACTAGTGCTATGCACTACTCAGCAAAGCTCAGACTACTCAACAAAATATTCCTAAAAATGCCAACCTGTTTGGCTAGGAAACAAAATATTCCTAAAAATGCCAACCTGTTTGGCTAGGAAACAAAATATTCCTAAAAATGCCAACCTGTTTGGCTAGGAAACGAAATATTCCTAAAAACGCCAACTTATGTTGGTTAGGAAGTACAAATATTCTCGCAAATGCCAACTTATGTTGGTCGGGAGGTAAAAAATGCCAGTTAAGGTTGGTCGGGAGATACAACTATTCCAAATCTACCAAGTATGGCTGGTCGGGGATAAAAACCCACTAACTGTAGTTGGTCGACAAGCATAATTTAACGACCTTGGTTGGGTGGAAAAATTTTAAACATTTTTTATACTCGTGACTTTATTATTAAGTGATCGAGCAATATTATTGAAACTTGAAATTTTTTAACTATTACTGAGTTGATCGACGAACAACACAATATTGTTATCTTTTTAACAGATATGCATAAATGTAAAGTGTTTGATATTTACAAGACAATAGCAATTAAGATTTGCAAACAAAAATGAAAGTCTTTCATTGAATTCAAAATAAATTACATTGATAATAAAATGAAAAGTACATTGATATTGAAATGTATACTAACTATTACATCAAAAATTCCTATTCTACTGGTATTTTCCCCTCTGCTTTTGACACAGGTTCCTCGCCATCAGGCGGATCATTTAAAGACAGAGGAGAATTGATGAAGTTGAGATCCTTCAACATCCTGACATTCATCACGGATGGTCGATCTAAGAGATGCTCGAGACGAGATACCTTGGTTTGAGAATGTAAATTGTAATCACCGAGATACTTTGAAATTAAGATCCGAGGAATGGCCCTGGCAGGGATCCAACCCATGTCCAAATTTTATGGAGGCACAGGTAGGTCGAGTAGCCCGGGGTCATAGTAGTCCCACAGATAATGACCCTGTTCGAGCTTCATCACACCCAAGGCATTCAGCCAGCCTTGCTTGTAGCCCTCATTGTTGGCATTCTGGATACGATCGTCCAAGTGGTATAGTGCTTCGTTGTATCCATCCATCCATAACTCCTTGGGCTGTTTGTGGAACTGATATATTAGCCTCTCCATTTGCTCATGAAGATTTTTGATAAAAATCTCTTTATCCTCCAAAGTAGACTTCTGTGTGGAGAGCTGCTCTTCTAGATCTCTGATCTTCTTTGACATTTCAGCCAAAGCTCGGTTTTTCACCATCAGCTGGAAGGCCTAGTTCTCTAGGGCAGACTGAGTCCTTTGTTCCTCGACAGGAATCCGAGCTGCTCTTGCTCGTACCCGAGGAGCTCTTGCTCATCCCCGAGAAGATGAGGAAGGCCCCGACCTCTTCAACGTGTCCAACTCTTCCCTCAAGTTGGCGTTATCGATCTCCAAGAATGAAAATCCCTCATCAGTCACTGGGATTAGGGCTTTTGAAGAAGAAGCTGCCAACTTCAATTGTGACAGCTCTTTTTGCAGATTGTTGTTTTCTTGCTCCAGCAGCTCGACAATCTGTTTGCATTCCTCGACCTCTCCCCTCAGGGTTCTCTCCCTTACATCATACCCAGCAAAAAGCTTCTCGTAGCCCTTGTAAGCAATGATCATCTTATACTTCTTTTCATACCCCTCATGCAACAGGGCAGTGGATTCTTTGTATTGAAGTTGAAGGTCTTCGAGGGTGCCTTGGAGGTCCTCAATCATTTCATAGTAAGCCACATTATTGGCCACCGCTCGATCAAGTAGACACTTGAGATATTGATATGCTTCCACTGCCTGTTCTGAAGCATCCTGGCGGAAGATGTCGAAAACTTGTGCTGAACTCAGGTCTGTGTGACCAGCCTTAAAGTAATCATTGCATTGCCTCATCAGCACAGTATCATGGGTAGATAGCAGTTCCATCCTGGCCAGAAACTAGCAGAGAAAGAAGAGCAATCATCAATAAGAGTTACAAGTAGAGTGTGAATAGAAAATAGACTACAGTATGCAAAAAGAACTCAAGTTTATTAGATCATAATTCAGAGTTACATATTCTGGGTTACATTTGATAAAAAGAAAAAAAAGAAAGAGAAACCCGAACAACACTACACCTTTTCCTTATCTCCCAAAACCTTCTCGGGAGGCTAGGATGAAGAGGCAGGTTGCTCGGAGGGAAGGGATAGTTGCTCGGGGAGAGTAGGCAGTTGCTCGGAGGAAGAAACGATTTGCTAATTTTCCTCGGTAGCAGGCGGGATGGCTAGGGGATGATCTCCCATCACCATCGAAGACTCTTCGGAGGTATCTTCGTCCTCTTCTAAGTCTTATGGAGTTGGAGGGGGACCAGGGATATGTCTCTGGAAGAGCTCGGAAGACTCGTCGACCTTCATCTCCTGAAGGGCAGCAACCCATCCATCCCTAAAGTATTTGAGACTGCCATAGTCCACTTGCGACACCATGGCAGCCAACCCCTTGTTCCATCCAGAGCTGAAGGACTTCTTAATAGCCATCTTCCTCTTCAACTTCTCCTAGGAGATCTTCTCGGATAGCAGGTTCTCAGCAACCTTCATTTTATTTTCTGCTTCCTCCTTCTGCCGACCTACTTCCCGAAGTTGAGCCAACTCCTCCTCGGCAGCCTTTAGTTTATCTTCAAACTCTCCTGCAGTTTTGAGCTTCTCTTCAAGCTCCTTATTTGCCTTCTCCAAGGCATTTATTCTCTTCTCCAACTCCTTGGAGGCATCAACAGCTCGATCTTTCTCCTGCTCGTTGGAGGCAAGTTTGTTCTCCCAAATAGCCTTATCAGTGGCATACTTCTGGCGAGAGTCTTCCAAAGACTTGATAGCCTCTTTCATAGCTCCCTCCACACTAGATGAGGAGCATGAAGCTTTAATTGCTTCATCCTTTTTCAAGATTATGTTAAAGCACCTCGTCAACTGTGAACCGAAAAAGAAAGCAAGTTAGAAACAGAAATGACAAAGGAAATATGAAAAATTTAAAGTAAAGAGACTTACAGAAGCAAGGTGACGAGTAGCTGGCGAGGTGACCATATCCCGAGTAAGGTTTTCTTCAGTGCCTTGGACCTCGGGAAAGATCCAGGATTTTATCGAGCTCATGGCAGAGCTCGGGGGAATAAAAGTTGGAATCCCAGTTCCAGCAACTAGGGGCTGAGTGATGGTATCAGCCAAATTGATCGAGGAGCTTTTTTTCAGCCTCCTCGGGGTAACAGGAACGGATTCAACCAAGGAAGAACCCTTGGTCGGTGACATCACAATCACCTCTCCAGGAGCAGCAGACCTGCTCGGAGCCACTGCGGGCTTCTCAGAAACCTTCACAACTACAGCAGCTGAGGAAGGTGCATTATTCTTCTTTGTCCCCTCCCTTGGGACATCAATCCTACTCCTTTTTGCCTCCCCAAAACCGGAGGCAGTTTTCTCAAACAGGGTAGGAGGTCTTCTCTTCTTCCTCCTTTCACTTAAAGGAATATGGGATTCAGGCGATGAGCTGGTGGAAGCTGGTACTGGCTCTGATTCACTTATCACTGGACGAGCAGTGAAAGAAGTGGTGTATCTCTTGTACTGGAGCAGATACAAAGACGACCTAATGTGCTCGTCGGCAACACTCTGATGCAGACTCCAGATAAGTTTCAGATGTCTTATATTAACATCTGCTTCCTTTGGACACTTTCTTTTGTTATCAACTGCAAATAAACAAACATTGAGATATCAGTGGCACATTTTATCAAACATAAAAGAAACATGATTTCAAAATAAATAAAATGAAATAAAAATAACCTATCCCATTGCCATAAGGAGGGCATTTGGTACCCTGGTAAACCTCATCTCCAGTTAATGGAGGGTGTTGCCAATTTTTTATGACAACCCCGTGTTCAAAATAATCCCTATTGGCATCAGGGAGATTGACTACTAAGGCTCTATTTAAAAATCTAGTTTTTAAATAAAAAATATTATCATTAACTGCCCATGTATAGCAGTACATGATTTCTGGAATTCCTATTCGAGTTCCATGGATTTGATTTAACCTATGCACCTCATTAACTATTCTCCATGTGTTGGGGGCTATTCTTGCAGGAACAACGTCAAAGTATTGACAGAATTCCAAACACAAGGGATTGGGTGGGAAAGAAAATCCACACTCATCCATAAAGAGACTGGGGAACCAATGTCCATCAGCCAAACGGAAGTAATCAGAAGGCTCAGAAAGCTCTTCCAAAACAACCCAGGAGGGAATGGAAAAATCAGAGCGAAACTTTTTAAGAGACTCAACAGGGTAAACCATGATGATGAATAAAAGAAATGAAGAAGAAAGAAGAAGATATTACAAAAAAAGAGTAGAGCTGTTGAAAACGAACGATGGAAGAGATGAACGCACAAGAGAGTAGAAGACAATGAAAAACTCGATGGGAATATCTGTGAAGTTTAAATACCTTGACTTGGGAAATGGTGAAGTAATGATTACAAAAAAGGATGATTACGTTACCGGCGGTTAAAAAGATGAAAAGTGGCGCGAGAATCAAAGCGGGCAACAACGGCTAAAAAGACAAAAAGTGACGCGGGAATCAAAGCACGCAGAAGCGTCCAAAAAAGCATGATTCTACGAATTGGGAAGGAGCACTCCTAAAAATCAAGAAGACTATTTAAAGCTACCATATTCCGAGAAAGAATGTTCCATACTCCTCAAATTTTGAACTATTAAACATTGGGGGCTTCTGTTGATACCAAATTTAATCTGCTGACATGGACCAATCATATGAAGACACGTGGCTATCTACATGGCAACAACAAGCACTTCCGAGATGATCACACGCTCCGAGGAACCATGTTACTACGAGGAACTCATACGCTCTGAGGAACAGACCTCTCCGAGGAACTCTTTAGCACCGAGAAGCTCAGGCGGTCCGAGCTGCACCTCGAAGCAGGATACCAACAGTTTAACTGCTCATTAAATGCTTATCATTCAGACGCACATGCAAAAAGGGCATTAAATGTATTACCCTTTCATATGTATACCATTTAATGTATTACCCTTTCACATTACAGCCTCAGGGCTATAAATACATTATACAATCCTCATTGTAGGGGATCCTGAATCCAAACCCTGGAATCAAGAGAGGAATTTCTTGAGAGAACTTGTAATCGAGAATTCCTAAACACTCAGCAATAATACAACAGTGGACGTAGGCTATTCTTATAAAGCTGAACCACATTAAAATCTTTTGTCTTATTTATTTATCTGTGATTGAATTATTAGAGTGATCTAATTTTTTACATCAACACCGACAATCTTGCATTAACTGGAAAACCTGTTGATGATGCTGACCTTGTTTTTATCATTATGAATAATGTCAATGCATCATATGAAGATACTGTAAGTTCCTCTCAAGTAAGAGATACGACAATCTCTTATGATGACCTTATTTCTCTTCTTCTTGGTGCTGAAATGAGACTAAAAGCTCAATATTTACCCATGATAGACAGCACACTGACTACTCTATATACTTCCACAATTCAGCACAACATCAATCCTGGAAAGGGCCTAAATAGTCATGAAAATGGAAGCTTTAGAGGTCGTGGACGTGGTCGTAATGCTTTAAATACTTCCAACCACGTGTCTGCCACAACCACTGGCAATCCACCTGTTTATCAAATCTGTAATAGGCCTCAATAAACAGCAATTGACTGTTACTTTCGAATGGATCAAGCATATGATGGGCGCATTCCCACTAAGAAACTTACTGCTATGGTTGCTGTTGTACCACCCAATAGGAACAACTCTTCAACATGGGTTACTAATACAGGAGCTTCCAATCACATTACCAACGACCTTGCCAATCTAGCTATTCATGATGAATATCATGGAAATAATAAAGTTGTTATTGGTGATGGTGCAAGTTTGGATATTAAACACATTGGTTCATCTAATATTTACCATAATTCATCTTCTCTTCACTTACGAAATATCCTCCATCACCCCGATATTGCTACTAATATGCTTTATGTTCATCAATTTACACGTGACAATAACTGCTTCTTTATTTTCTTTACTGATTGTTTTTATGTGATGGCTACTAATTCTAAAGAGTCAACATGCGGGGGTGTGATATGGTGACAGATTATAAACAAGTTGATTCGTTGAAGTTCACAAAATAAGGAAGAGAGTGAAGAGTTTATCTCATGACTTGGTCACCATTTCAAACAGTTGGTTTGATGTATTTTGAAACTTTCAACCTTCTTCAGAATTATTTGTACATTTGAAACTATTCAAACTTCATTAGGAATTAGGTTATGTTGTAACAGCTTATCCCTTGTATCTAGGAGAATATTTGTTAAAAAGTTAATATCAATACCCATTGGAGAGCCACCAAGAAAGCATGGTTTGAAACCAACACTAGACCTGCGTAAATCTCAATCTTTCTAATAATGCAATATTTTTTTGTTATTATCTTTGCTAATTATCAGTTTCTTATTTAGTATACTTTGTTTCATCTTTCACTGCATTCAGAATCTCACCACGACAAACATATTCCCAGAAACACTGCACCAATTCCGATCCATCTGCACACCAAGGTATCTTGTTTGAGTTATTTTTTTCGAAAGATCTTTTTATTAGTTTATTTATTTCTAATGGTTCTGTGTCATTAGGAGAGATTCGAACATTTTTTCATTGGAGTGAGAAATATATGTTAATATTGGTCAAATTATAGCGTAATTTATGTGAAAAGAGTCGACTTTGATGGGGGAGACTAAATTTGGGAAGGCTGATTATGCGGGTGGGAATCTTGAAATATAGGAATGGAGAAACAGGGTTTGCTAACACGTTTTGCAAAATATAGTCACAAGTCTCTCGATTTGAGAATATGATGATAATTTTAAAATATATAAATTAGACTTTGAAAGAAGTCGTTGAAGGGTGAAAACACAAACGTCCCTGTAAGAGGAACTAACACCTCATATGGAATCAATGCAACTCATAGGAACTAACCGCGTAGTCACAGGCCTCTCGGTTTAAGAATATGATGATAATTTGAAAATATATAGATTAGGCTTACAAATAAGCCGTTGGAGGGTGAAAATCTAAATCGGCCCTGTAAGAGGCACTAACACCTCGTACGGGACTAACGTAACTTGTAGGAACTGATAGCGTAGTCATGGGCCTCTTAGTTTAAGAATATGATGATAATTCAAAAATATATAGCTTAGGCTTTGAAAGAAGCCGTTGAAGGGTGAAAACCCAAACCAGACCCCAAATGACCCCGTAAGAGGCACTAACACCTCGTACGGAATCAATGTAACTCATAGGAACTAACCGCATAGTCACGGGCCTCTCGATTTGAAAATATGATGATAATTTGAAGATATATAGATTAGGCTTACAAACAAGCTGTTGAAAGGTGAAAATCCAAACCGGCGCCATAAGAGGCACTAACACCTCATACGGGACCAATGTAACTCATAGGAACTGACTCCTTAGTCACGGGACTCTCGATTTGAGAATATGACGATAATTTGAAAATATGTAGCTTAGGTTTATAAACAAATCGTTAAAGGGTGAAAACCCAAACCATCCCGCAAACAGCCCCGTAAGAGGTATTAACACCTCGCATGGGACCAATATAACTCGTAGGAACTGACCACATAATCACAGGACTCTCAATTTGAGAATATATATATATATATATATATATATATATATATATATATATATATATATATATATATATATATATATATATATATATATATATATATATAAGGCTTAAAAACAAGTCGTTGAAGGGTGGAAACCTAAATTAGCCCCCAAATGGCCTTGTAAAAGGCACTAACACCTCGCACGGGACCAATGTAACTCGTAGGAACTGATTGCATAGTCACAGGCCTCTAGATTTGAGAATATGATGATAATTTGATAATATATGGATTAGGCTTTGAAAGAAGCCGTTGAAGGGTGAAAACCCAAACCAACTCCCAAACGAACCTGTAATAGGCACTAACACCTCCCACGGGACCAATTTAACTCCTAGGAACTGATCGCATAGTCACGAGACTCTCGGTTTGAGAATATGATGATAATTCAAAAATATATAGATTAGGCTTTAAAATAAGCCATTGAAGGGTGAAAACCCAACCCTGCCCCTAAACGGCCCCATAAGAGGAACTAACACCTCGCACAGGACCAATGTAACTCGTAGGAACTGGCCGCATAGTTACGAACTTCTCGATTTGAGAAGATGATGATAATTTGAAAATATATAGATTATGCTTACAAACAAGCCGTTGAAGGGAGAAAACCCAAACTAGCCCCCAAGCGGCCCCTCGTAAGAGGCACTAACACCTCGTATGGGACCAATGTAACTCGTAAGAACTGATTGCGTAGTCATGGGCCTCTCGGTTTGAGAATATGATGATAATTTTAAAATATATAGCTTAGGCTTAGAAATAAATCGTTAAAGGGTGAAAACCCAAACCAGCCTCCAAACGGCCCTGTAAGAGCCACTAACACCTCGCACGGGACCAATATAACTCATAGGAACTGATCACGTAGTCACGGGCCTCTCGATTTGAGAATATGATGATAATTCAAAAATATACAGATTAGGTTTTGAAATAAGCCGTTGAAGGGTAAAAACCCAAACCAGCCCCGTAAGAGGCACTGACACCTCGTACAGGACCAAGGTAACTCGCAGGAACTGACCGCGTAGTCATGGGCATCTCGATTTGAGAATATGATGATAATTCAAAAATATATATATTAGGCTTTGAAAGAAGCCGTTGAAGGGTGAAAACCCAACCCAACCCCCAAACGACCCCGTAAGAGGCATTAACACCTCGTACGGGATCAATATAACTCTTAGGAACTAACAGCATAGTCACGGGCCTCTCGGTTTGAGAATATGGTGATAATTTTAAAATATATTGATTAGGCTTACAAATCATCCGTTGAAGGGTGAAAACCCAAATCGGCCCCCAAGCAGCCCCGTAAGAGGCAATAACACCTCTTACGGGACTAATATAACTCGTAGGAATGGACCGCGTAGTCATGGGACTCTTGGTTTGAGAATATGATGAAAATTCAAAAATATATAGCTTAGTCTTATAAATAAGTCGTTGAAGGGTGAAAACCCAAACTAGCCCCCAAACGGCCTTGTAAGAGGTATTAACACCTCACACGGGACCAATATAACTTATAGGAACTGATCGCATAGTCATGGGCCTCTCAATTTGAGAATATGATGATAATTTGAAAATATATAGATTACACTTAGAAACAAGTCGTTGAAGGGTGGAAACCCAAATCAGTCCCTAAACGGCCCCGTAAAAGGCACTAACACCTCGCACGGGACCAATGTAACTCGTAGGAACTGACTGCGTAGTCACGGGCCTCTCAATTTGAGAATATGACGATAATTCAAAAATATATAGATTAGGATTGGAAACAAGTCGTTGAAGGGTGAAAACCCAAACTAGCCCCCAAACGATCCCGTAAGAGGCATAAACACCTCACACGAGACCAATGTAACTCGTAGGAACTGATCAGGTAGTCCTAACAACCGTAAAATTTTCAATTTGAGCATATCATAATAATTTTAACTCCTATATGTAATTCTTTTAGCTTGAGTAAGATTTTTTTATAAATTACTTGGTTACTAATATCGTCTCTTTTTTGTATCCTATTTTTATTGCAGGATAACATTTTATCATTAGCATTTATTCATGTGGAACATACGGATAAGTCAATGGTTAACAACAATGGGATTATTTATTTAATGTCATTAATATTCATGATTCTATTTTTTTGTGCTATGGCCGTGCAGGCTTTTGTAGTTTTATTGTTAACTTTTATGGTTGTGCGGGCTTTTGTAATTTTATTGTTATATTTTGTGGTCGTGCGGACTTTATATTACGCAGGTTTTATATTAGCAAGTTTTAGAATGTCAAGAAAATAGAGGAAACTTTGCCCAATATATTTTGGTCTGTGAACTACTTAATACTTGTAATATTTTGAAGTTTGTATGTACATTAGTTTATAAACAACGTGCAAGATTTGCAATTTGTGAATTTTCTTATTTTCAAATAATTAATTTTTATTCTTTTATCCTAAAATTTGGCACAGTTCAAAACCGTGCCAAAAGTGTATCATATTTTGGTATTATTTTGAACTGTGCCAAAAGTTTATCAAAATGTACTCAATCTAGCACAGTTCAAAACTGTGCCAAAAGTGTGTCAGAAATATCAAATTCTGGCACAGTTTAAAAGTGTGAAACAAGTGTTCCTGTTTGGTCAAATCTGGCACACTTTTAAACGGTGCCAGAAAAAAATGGCCATTTTGGAACACCTGATTCTAGCACAGTTCAAAACCGTGCCAGATTTGATCAAGCATAGTTTTAAACAGTGCCAGATTGTTGTTTTTGTTGTAGTGATCTACTATGTTAGTAAAAATCTAGTATCATATGAGCTCAAATACACATCCTTAGAAAATTCTTGTGTATCACTCATAAACTCCATCATTAGATGATGTCCTTTGGCAGACGACTCATCTCCATGATGGATCCCCTAAAATACCTATTCGATAATCCCACTCTTTCTAGAAGAGTTTCCAAATGGCTATTGATGCTATCTGAATTTAAAATCACGTACGCTGCACATAATTCCACCAAAGGATGAGCCATCTCTAACCTTCTCTCGAGGCAACCCCTATCTGATGAGGAAGAGGAAAATGGCCTGGAATTCCATGACATATACCTCTTTGATTTAAATGATAGAGAAACATGGGAACTCTGCTTCGACTGGGGTCTCTAATAAAAGGGGATTTGGCTTCAATATGCTTTTTATATCTCCTGATTCATGCCAACTCTCCATGTCCATCAAATTCACCTACGAATGCACCGAAAACATGTCTGAATACCAGCCTTGCATCACAGGCCTCGAAATTGCTTTAGATATAGGAATCACCAACATTAAAGGCTACAGAGACTCAAGCCTAGTCATCATCCAAATATTAGGTAAATAGAAAATTTGGGACTATAAATTACAACCTAACCATGTCTACTTAGAAGCGGTATCCTCACGATTTGAGCATCTTAAATTTGACTTTATTGAGAGGGCTAAGAAAAACTTTGTTGATGCACTTGTTACCCTAGCCTCTATGATAGATATGCGAGAAGAAACCAAAGAGATAACATTTACCATGACTAGTCGGAATACGCCTTTTTATTGATGTCACTGAAGTTATAATAATAGGGCCCACGATATGGTACTATAATATCTGGAACTTATTGAATAATAACGAGTATCCATCATACTTATATCCTAATAACCTATTCACCTAAGATGATAGGCAGCCTGATTCATCATCTGTGGGGGCTAAATTCTATAAAATAAGGTACAATGGAGTACACTTAAGGTGTGACACAAAGACGAGACCATTGAGATCATGGATAAGATCCATATTAGTGAATGTGACCCACATATCAGTGGACACGCCCTCTTTAGAAAAATACTCTGACAATTGTACTGACTGACTACCATGCAAAGTATTTCACAAACTATGTCTGAAGATGACTTGAGTGATAAATATATGCCCCAAAAAAATATCTACCTCTCCTAGAGCTCTACTGCATGACCACACCTTGGCCTTTCTCCACCTGGGGGATATACATCATAGGGAAGGTTACCCTTAAAGCATAAATTGGACACTAGTTCATGTTGGTTTCCATCAACGACTTCACCAAGTGGTTAGAATATAAATCCTAGTAGATACTATATTTCAAGAAGTTGGCCAAATTCTTACATCAAAACATCATATACCTCTTTGGCGTACCCCTCGAATTAGTGTCAAACAACGATTCTCACCTTGAGAAAGAAGTCTCAAACCTGCTACACGAGTATGGGATTAGTCGATGTAAGTCTTCCTTGTACAAACCTCAAACCAATGGAGTAATCGAACTTGCTAAAAAAATTATCAAGAAGATCATCAACAAGATGATAAAGACATATAGCTATTGGTTCGACAAACTCCTGTAGGAACTTTGAGGCTACTGCACTACAGACAAAACACGATAGGGGCCACCCCTACTTGTTAGTTTATGGCATAAAGGAAGTCATATCCATAGAACTAGAGATTTCATCACTCATGGTCATGTTCGAAAGATAATTGGATGAAATCGATGGGTTCAGAGAACGCTACAATGAACTACATCTTCTTGACAAGATGAAACTAAAGGCCGTTTATCACAATTAGGGATACCATCAGTGTATCACTCAAACTTTTAATAGGAGGGTCAAGAAGTATAGGCACAAGATTTAATAATTTCTCATAATTTATATATTTTGGCATATCCCGAAACAAACCCAATAAACTACATTTTATTCATCATTACATTTTAAAGTTCAAGCTGTTAAAGTTGTTACAACTCTTCTTTGGAGGTATATGGTATGAAGGTTTTTGATTTAATCATATACATTTTATTCTTGGATGTGTTTTAATTTATTTTAGGCATTTTTATAAAATGATTTTTCAAAATCAATTTTTTTTGTTTTTGATCTCGTTGCAACGATTTTTGACTCTCGTTAGAACGAGACTTGGTTCTAGTTAGAATGAAGCTTTGGAGTTCGTTAGAAATTTTATCAAACAAGCTTCCAACGTGTGTTCTCTGACTAGCAGAGGGTCACCCATTACAAGGTCATTAGATGTTCATTGTAATGAATTAAAATGTTCGTTCAAATGAGTATTAACATCATTATAATAAAGCCTTGATTTAGTTTGAACAAAAGTCCCTTTTCGTTTGAACGAAGTTTGTCGCCTCAAATTTTATGTTTTCTATAAAATGAAATCTTGTGTACTAATTTTCTCTGAATTTTTGGTGAAAAATGATTTTACATACTTGTCCCAAAAGTCTCACAAGTTTTATTTCCAAAAAGACTTTTAGTTTTCCAAATCACATTCCCAATGATGATTTGTTTAGTTTAGTCAAACCCGAATTACACATACAAAACCAAACCCTTCTAGAGTGTTTCTCTATAGCTAATGTTTATAGATATATGATCTCTACTGGTGAAGAAGAAAGGATTCCATAATCCTGAGGTTGATCGATAGATACCAAGGGAGGATCTACTTCTTGTGGGTGGTGTTGTACTGCATAACATTTTGTTAAAGATTTGAAGACCCTGTACATTATACTTAGTAGATCTCTAAGTAGTCTGTAAGTCATTCAAGTCTGTCAAATTCGTAAACAGTGCTGAATTAAAAGATTTTGCTAGAATGATATTTTTTCCTCAAACATTCTTCTTCTGTTTGGTTTGTTTTAGTTTAATTGCTTGGTTTGGTAAATTCAAATCAAGATAAAATTTTGGTAACAATTGGATCTTTATGCGTGTGTGACCTATGATACAAGTGAATCCATACAAACTAGCTTTCTCAAATTGGTATCAGAGCTGGTTACACTAATTTATTATGTGACCTTTACTTTGGTATTATAAGGATAATTTGTATAATAGGGTTCCCATTTTTAATGGGTCAAATTATGTATATTGGAAAGCTCGAATGAAATTGGCCTTGAAATGGATTGACGAGCGTGCCTGGCCTGTCTATGAAAGAGGGAGGACACCATCCACTATGACTAATGATGGTGTCATGAGTCTTAAACCTATCACTGCTTGGACTAATGATGAATTAAAATAATTCCCAAGACTTTAAGTGTCATTTCTGGTGCAATCACTCCCGACGATTTTCATCATATTATGATGTGTACCATGTCTATGGAAGCATCGGATATCCTCCAACTCAATCACGAGGGTATGAACGTTGGGAAAGATTCTAAGCTATAAAATCTCACCACATACTTTGAGACCATTACCATGCTAGAGACTAAGACTTTTGATGAGTTTTATGCATGTGTATTTGATATAGTCAATTGTAGCTTTACTTTAGGTGAGAAAATTCTTGAGATAAGAGTTACTAAAAAGATTTTGAGATCCCTACCATCCCATTTGATCCCAAAAGTCACGGTCCTAAATTCTTTAGGAATTTTAGATACGCTTGGGTTGGAAGACCTTATAGAAGATCTTCAAACTTACGAAATCAATATGTTCTCCAAAAATCAAAAGAAAAAGGAAATAGGGATTGCTTTGAAAGACCAATATATAAAGAAAGAGGAGGTATACTCTGACTCCAAATTAAATTTTGATCTTAATGATGTTGCCATTTTTGTAAAAAAAAATCTCAAACTAGGAAAAGAAAATTCTTCCAAAGAAAATAAAGGTTTTGAGATTCATAAAAAATTTAAGTCAAGAAACAAATGTTTAGAAAAAGAAAAGCAGAGTACCCTAAAAATATGAGGAAAGGTGATATGAGTATAAGAGTAAGGGTCACAAACTCCACGAGTGTGCTATGAGGATAAAGAGATAGGACAAAGGCAAAGCCGCCTATAATGACACTTATAGTGATAGCATGTCGAGTCGGTGGATTCCGAGAACGATTCACTGCACGGACGTAACTTCACTGCATTCATGGCAAGTCATGTTAGTACATCAAGTACATCTCACATCGATGAGTATGTTTTTAAACATGATGACCTAAAAAATGAGTCTAGTCATTCCGGAGAGAGTGGGGGAGATGGCGATTTGAGCATGGGAGAAAGTGGCATTCAACGCGCCTACGCTGAGATTTACGCTGAATCCTTTAAAATGAAAAAATAGAATAAAATTTTGGCAATTAGGGTGGTATCGCTAAAGAAAGAACTGAAAGAGTCAAGAGAGATAGAGAGAGAGAGAGAGAGAGAGAGAGAGAGAGACATCAATGAGAATTTCTTTAGGGGAGAGAGTTATTTTAGTAGAGAGGGAAAATGATGACTTGACTAATAAAGTGGCTAGTCTTATAAAAGATCTTCAAGACTCATTGGACACTCATGAGAAATTATAAGCCCTTGTATCCCAACTCAAGAAAGATTACGAACGTGCTCAAGAGGTAAAGTTTACTATAGACGACACATCAAAGAAGGTAGAAGGATGTTCCTAGATCCCGCTTTAGGTTTATGGGAGAGATAAGGAATAGGTTATGACGGTGCATACACTTCTCATGCCGCACCCAAAGCAGTGCCTAAGTTTATGGTGGATCCATATGATCCTAGACCAAACCCACCAAAGAGAGTTCAACTTAATTAAGCTAACGAAGGTTAAACCAAATAATTCTATGTTTACCCCCATTGTAACAGGACAGGCCATCTTAGGAAATTTTGCTACAAGTTAGGAAGAAAACCACGTACACATGTTCCTGTGCACCATTATAGCGACTTTTCTAGTCTTAAAGAGAAAGTTGAGTTCCTAGTCGCGACTTATCAAAGATTAATGGAATAATTTCAAAGGATGTATACACTTCCAACACTACAACTAGAGCCAATAATGATAATGGAAAATCAAAGGTTACCTCCACTTGGGTACCTAAGAATGATGATAAAATCATTGTTGTTCACATTGCTCTCAAGCTTCAAGATATTCCCCATTGGTATTTTGATAGTGGGTACTCTTGGCACATGACCGGTGACAATTCGTATTTTATAGACCTTGTGGATCGTAATGAAGGCAAAGTAAACTTTGGATATGGGAGTAGGTCTAGGATTTTAGGATGTTGGTATATTGAGATACCCAGATTTTCGAAGCCAGAAAATGTGTTGTATGTCAAAGGTTTGAAAGAAAACTTAATTATCATAAGCCAACTTTGCGATGTAAACTTTGCGATAATGTTCGACCGATCTAAGTGTAACGTTTATGATTAATTTAGTAAAGTATTACTATAAGGAGTGAGGACGGAAGATAATTGCTATGGGATCATTCCCAAGTGCTTCTTTGTGTTCAACAATGCTAGGGTCTCCTCTATAGACCTTCGGCATCAATGATTAGGTCATATGAACTTTAGAGATCTTGAGAGATTACTGAAGAAAGACCTAGTTTGTGCCTTACCAATGCTCGACACTTTTGAACAAGGAAAATAAATTCAAAGGTCCCATCAGAATTTGAATACCATTACCACCTCTCATGTGTTAGAGTTAATACACATGGATCTTATATGTCCTACTCGTACAGAGATTAGTGGTGGTAAGAGATACATTCTCTTGATGGTCAAAAACTTTTTGAGATGCTCTATTATGGGGTTTCTTAAAGAAATATCTGATGCAGTTGAGTTACGAAGAACCAAGTGTCATGTCTTACAAAACCAACATAGTTTCACTATTAATCAGATATGTAGTGACAACGAAACTGAATTTAAAAAGCCAAAGCGGATAGCTATTGTAGGGCAGTTTACCTTGTTCATGGACCATAAATCACTTAAGTATTTGTTCACGATGAAGGATCTGAATATGAGATTGAGGAGATGGTTGGAGTTCGTTAAGGATAACCAGTTTGATATTTAGTATCATCCTATGAAGGCTAACGTGGTTGTATTCATATTGAGCCAACGACCTTCTAGTGAGATATTGGAGGTTTAGAAGGAGAAGCGGAGAGAGCTTCAACACGACGATAAGGTTGTCAGAGCTTATATGTCCATATTGCCTGTCACGCTCGAGATTGTTATGAGGGTGGTGAAAGCAGAGGCAGGGGATCAATTTTGCTAGGACAAAGTTTTCCAGTTGTTAGCTAATGGGGCGGAGTCTTATTCGATTAGTTACAAAGAATGAGGATTTGAGACATGCAGTGATTTCAGAGTCTCATGGGTCGAGGTTCGTAGCACATTCCGACGGGGATAAGATGTACCAGGATATGTGTAAGAAGTATTGATGGTCAGGGATGAAGTGGGATATAGCAAAGTTTGTCTCTAAGTGTGCTACCTGCCAACTAGTGGAGGTATACCACTAGAGACCAATGGATGTTGCATCCACTCGAGATTCCAGTGTGGAAGTGGGAAAGTATCTCCATGGATTTTATTATTGGGTTACTGATATCGCAACGAGGTCACGAATCCTTTTGGTTGATAGTAAATTGGTTGACTAAGGTTACCCATTTTATACCGATTCGTATAGATTTTGAGATAGATAATATGCGCAATTATTTATTGCTAAGATTGTGAGGCTGTACGCGGTCCCGATTAACATTATGTCTGATCGGAATAACATTTTTGTGTCCCATTTATGACAGAGTTTTTAAGAGGCTATGGGCATAGATTTACATTTGAGCACTGAGTATCACCCATAGACAGATGGGAGGACGGAGCAGGTTAATTAAATGTTAGAGGATATACTGAGGATGTGCATACTTGACTTTAGGGGAGGATGGGAGCAGTAAATTCCATTGGTGGATTTTGCGTATAATAACTCCTACTTGTTCATCATCGACGTGGGTCTAAATAGTCGAAATAGTGTACCGAGTGTACTGTTTGGGTCTCGAGGAGATTTTAGACCAACCCGAAACCATGTAAGGACATTTCGGTCCTTTAGGAGCCTAGGGTAGAAGAAAATCAAAAAATTAGATTGTTATATCAGCCCATTTGAGTTGTGGGCTAGGGTTACAACACTTGAGATAGAGAGGAGGCCATAGGAGAGGAAAAGGAGAAGAGACCTACACCATTCCACACCGTTTTACACCACGAAGTTGTCGAATTCGAGATAGGAGCAAGAAAAGGACATTCTCACTATCTCAGAGCGTAAATCAGACCTACTTGATCAAGGAAATTTTTTATCTTGCATTACATTTACCATGTTATAATACCCATGTAGTGTAGGGTTTAATCTTATGATTTAAATGATGATTCTGGGGATTTGGGTGGGTATAATTCATGATTCAAAGTACGAATTCATGTAGAACAAATCCATGTGTGTAGATAACACGAAATTTGAGGATATGTGATGATTAACATGAAAAAAATAGGGTAAATTGATGTATATGCAAAAAGGACAGATAAAGTAAGGTTTTGATGAAATACGGATTTTGATTTGTTCTTTGGTAGATTTCTTGTAGTCTTGATGTGTTATTTACATTAAAATTGTCCCTACACGTATATTTAATGTTTGGGTATCTAAAATGGGAGTTTGGGGAAGTATTATGGAGTTTTGATAAATTTTTAATGGTGTAAAATCATAACAGCAGCGAAGAAGATGATACAATCAGGTGAGAATTGATTCGGTTTAAAGACCTAATTGATTCGGCGGGCGAATCGATTTAGAATCCCAACCGAATCGATTCGACTGCCCAGTTTTGATGAGTTTTGCCTTTTATGTTATATTTACCCGTGGAATTAATTACGAGAAACTATGGTGATAGTTTATTAATTATATAAAGACTTAAATAAGGTCAATAGAAATTTAGTTAGGGCTCGATTAATCTTAATGAGGGTAAAATTAGGATTAGGACCAACGATAGTTAACCGATTAAGATGTGTATCGGGAATTTATGATTTAGGTTACGGGAAGAGTAAGCCATGACCTAAGACAAATACCAGTAGTATAGTGATGTGTTAACTACTGAAATAGCTTAAGTGATAATTAGGACACTTCAGGTAGTGAGTGATACTCGAAAAATATAAGAATAATAATATGTGTGAATTATTAGTACGTCGAGTATTCGAGAAATATAAATACTATGTACGGGATGTATTATACATTATGTGTATACCTATACTTATGATATATATTTAGGTAGTGTGAATACCTATTATATGATTTGTTGTGTGTGTCAACATACCTACGTTGCCTGTTATAATGGGAGGTTCCGCGCCGAGGGCGATCCCACCTTGGCAATTCGAGCGAGATCCGGATGTGTGCCCCAGAACATAGAATTTAGGGTGGCTCACTATGTTTTGTGTATTGGTGGGATTGGCACATCATTTGGGTATGTTAGGTATGTGCGTATCCCAAAGGCTTAGAAATATGTTCGCCTACATTTTGTGTTGTTAATTTATGGTTCAAGGAGACATTTCAAACTGGTAGTCCCTGATTTGGTACGAGAGGTACATGGACTTGATAGCATAGTATGCCTGCATCACGGTGGTCATTCCGGGAGATGCTGTAGACGTGTATCTATATATATACAGGTGTAATTATCCTACTTGTGTATAATGGTAGAAAAAATAGATAGGGTATATCTAAAATTAATTTTAAGTATGAGAAACTTAAATAGATGGTTCAATAATAATATTCGGTTATAATGAATTATCGGCTTGACTGTAGCGTATCGTATAGGCGGTATGGGGGAGCTCAACCTAGTGTGGATAGTTAGATACTTAGTCCTAGTTAAGCTGGGTAGCATGGTTAGGTGATTAAAATAAGAGACATTAAGTGTGCACTGTAAATGAGAGGTGAGGAACTCAAGGGAGTGTATGTTGGACTAACGTCTATATCTAATAACTGCTTTTATAACTGCAATCTAAATACTTACTAAATATTTTTCAAAGGTTTTGGACTCTAACCCATGTCAAATCTATTTTTCAAAACATTTTAACTGTCCAGCAACAGGGATGACTCATTCCATGGATGCGTGGCTGCGACATTTGTGAAGGCTTGCAGGAGTTGCTTAGATGCTTCAGTTATTCATTCCTGGATTAGGATATATGATTCAGTCTTTCATTTGGGCATGTTTCCCCTTTAGTTGATAAATTATTTTGGTTTTATTTATCAGATTATGTTTTGGGATTCAATTTTATTTCCATAGACTTATGGTTTGAATATTACTTTGGAACCGATGGTTTATTCGGAATTTATTTCTATCTATTTATCTCGGGATGATTTAGAATTTTATTAATTGTGTGAATGGTTGGGTTATATTATCTAAATTTCCACATGTTGTTATATGTTAATGAAAGATAAAACTTGGCACGTACTTAATTTAAAATAGGTGGTTAGTAATTTAAAAGGTTTTGATAGTGATGCTAAGAATGATCCAAATGAGATTCGTGTTTATTTTGATAAAGGACTAATCACCAGTGGTTAAAATAGGCGGGGTGTCACAAGAACCTAAAATTAATGGCACACACAAACAAAAGTGCTAAGGCCATCTTTTTTCATTGATACTTTGCTACATATGAGCATTATGGTTGAAAATGAATTAGTAAATATGTGAAATTTTAAGGGTGTTATAAAGTAGAAGATCAATGGGTCTGCACAACAAAATCTCTTAAAAAACATTATATAGTTTGGGATTATTATTTTGAGAAGTATTAAAATACACGGCATGTTACATAAGCTAAGTCAATTTCATTTATGTTCAACATTCTTACACCTGAGGTTGAAATTGAGTTCTTTCTTTAGAAGTATCTTTTTGAATTCATGCGTCTATGTTGAGAATGCCTATTTTGATTTTTCCATGGATTATGTTCACACAATTCCATTTCATTTTCATGATTCGGATAATTAATGTTATTCCATGATGTGATGTATTTGTACATATGTGTACCTTTTATACATATACTTTTTATACTTGAAAAAATTGAAAATTTTCAAAAATAGTTAGTAGCCTTTTGGAAATTCATCGTATGTGCTTTATTGTCTATCTTCGTGACGTTATTTCATCTAGATTCGGGTGATGCTTATTATTTATGCTTAGTTTATTACCCTTTGTCTATTATGGAAAAAAAAGGGAAGAACAAATTGAGGGGGGGATTTATTGTCTTTAAACTCTCGCTTGCATATTTTGTTTCATGTGTGTAGGTCTCTTGCGCTTTGATAATGATCTCATGGACTACACAAGATGAAGAATTTTAGTTGAAGACAAAGCCTCGAATGTCATTCCGTTTTGGGTTTGAGATGACATTAGTAGAAAATTGTCTTAGGGTTTTAATTTTTTCGATCTTTTTTGTTTTGTGGCGAAATATCCAAAGAGCGATATTTGTAAGACAGGGATTTTATAATTTCTCATATTTTAGATCTTTTGGACTATCTCATTAAAAACTAAATACATTATTTCGCATATACTTCCATGATCAGTGAAGAAAAGTTAGTGACCGAGTAACATTTCGAAGTTCAAGTTGTTGAACCGTCGAGACTCTACTTTGGAGGAATATGGTATAAAGGTTTTTTGCCTACATGGTATAAAGGGTTTTTTATTAATATTATACATTTTATTCTGGGATGTGTTTCAATCTATTCCAAGCATTTTTATAAAATAATTTTTCAAAATCATTTTTTTTATTTTTAGTCACGTTAGAACGAGTTTTGACTCTTGTTAGAATGAGACCTGGTTCTCGTTAGAACGAAGGTTTGGATTTCGTTAGAATGTGTATCAAACGAGCTTTCAACGCGTGTTCTCTACCTAGCAGAGGGTCACTCGTTAGAAGGTCATTGGATGCTCGTTGGAATGAACTAAGAAGTTAGTTTGAATGAGTCTTAACCTTAATATAACGAAAGATCATTTTTTTAAACGAAGTCCAACGCCTTAAATTTCATGTTTTTAATAAAATGGACTATTGTAAACTGATTTTTTCAGAATTTTTGATGAAAAACGATTTTGTGTACCTATCCCAAAAGTATCACGTGTTTAGTTTTCCAAAAAGACTTTTAGTTTTCCATATCACATTCCCAAGGATGATATGTTGAGTTTAGTTAAACCCTAGTTACACATACCCAATCAAATCCTTGTAGAGTGCTTCTCTACGACTAATCTTTGTAGAGATTTAATCTCTACTACTGAAGAAGAAGAAAGGATTCCATAATCTTGAGGTTGATCGATGTATACCAAGGGAACAACTACTTACTATGAGTGGTGCTAGACTGCATCACATTCTGTTGAAGATTTAAAGACCCTGTGCATTATACTTAGTGGATCTCTAAGTAGTTTGTAAGTCATTCAAGTTTTTCAAATTCATTCTGAATCAAGATGTTTTGCTCGAGAGGGATTTTTTCCTCAAACATTCTTCTTATGTTTGGTTTGTTTTCATTTGATTGCTCGGTTTGGTATATTTAACTTGAACTTTATCTTGCACCCGCACCTAATTCTATGCAAGATAAAAGTTTAGTAATAATTAGATCTTTGTGTGTGTATGACCTAAGATACAATTGAATACATATAACCCATGCATTTTCAAGAAGTTAAACACATAAGAAGGGGACTTAGTCCTAAAATAAAATCTCAAACCTGCCCAAATTATCGGCTACCTTAGTTAATCTTGGCGGAGTCATGTTTTCCCAACCTTTCAATCTTGATTGATTGAAAAAATTCTTCCCCTGACCTATATATGGTAAAAAGTAAGAAATCGATTTAGTGCAAAAACGATTGATCGTAACCGGAAGGAAAACCATACTAATCCATACACATTCATAGCACTACATCAAAAAGGCAAATTGAGCCACCAACCACTCATTTAAAATCAGCTAAAAACTTAGGGCCCCCAACTTTTCATTTTCAAGAGAACTATGTGAACATAATTTTGCGTTGTATTATTATCACAGCCATTCAAATATAGATACCCCCGTGTCTTTGAATTGGGGATATGTTGACAACCTAAAATATCGCTTCGGGTCTGATCTAAACTAATATCCAAAAGCCCTTTTGTTACATGGATACCCTTACTTATGGTCATTGTGCCCTCACTCCAAAAAAGTTGGCTCAGCCTAAATAAGCTAAGAGTCAAGTAATAAAACAATGCCCTAAGGCATTTGTTTGAACTCCATGGAGTTATCCTTATTTAACAAAAAACACTCAATGGCTGATACTACAAAACCCTAGCAGGAATGTACACTGCCCCTATACCCTTTCTTCCCAGAGAATAAACACTAATAAAAACACACCGCATTACATGATGAATCATGAACATACAGACTCATGTATGGCTCCTCGCAAAATGACACCATATCTTGGCTAAATAACAACACTCGGGGAACTTTTTGTTTTCGTGTAGATATGTATCCCTTTTTTATTTTGTATAAAAATGTATATATGTGTCCCCACCATTTTAATAAAAAGAGATTAGTCCCTCTCTATTCATATGCATATTTGGCATTATTTATCATGTAAATAAAATTAACAATTCACCTAATATATCAAAACATCATCAATAATCTTTCCACGTGGAAATTATAAATGCATAATCATGAACAAAATCCGAATAATGTCATAAAAATCATAAAATGTCATATCCCGGGTATCGAACCCCTAAAAAACAATAAATAATACCATATGCACTTGAATGATATAATTGAAGAAATATAGTCAAATGTATAAATTGGTGGAGACATGCCCTCCACCTAACTAATAAACAAATACCTATTCATCATGACGGGAATTTTTGGCTCGATCAGGATCATCACCACGATCACCTACTGCATCTAAATCCTCCGGGGGCCGGGGACTAGGCTAAGCTCGGGAGGAAGCATACATCTAGTTAATGAAGGGTTTATTTATGTCATGCAAGAATTTGAGACCCCCTCCGACTGTGTGGGTACTTAGGAATAGGATCAAGAATAAGACACCCGAGTTGCAGTCATCTCCTCATAATTCTCAGTAGGACCATAAACCTATATCGAATAGGACAGCTCTTGGTTTAGTGAGGACCAAAGTGTCATCACCCTCTGGAGGCTAGATGTCGAAATTTTCACCTCTTGAGAAGCATCAAATAAGGAAATAATCAGTATAAAAACAAAAAGGAAACAGAGACAGTAAAAGATATTAAGGATGACAAGTAAGTCATACCCTTTCCACTCCCAAAGATGCCTAAAGCCCAGGAGAAAGATTATCTAAAGCAAGAGTCAATGAATGGATGGAAAATCTAGTTGGCAAGCCACGCCATAAATACTCCACTTCCTCAGGTAAAATGGGGAGGTCCACCCTCCTAATAGGAGAATCCCCTTGGGAAACACCCCTCCTAACCCCACCCATGGATCCCTCCTCCAACTCCCTCACACTGGCCTGGAGGGCAACAATACGAGCAATGACAACATCCTCCCCTTAGACCCGAACCTATGTTATCACCTCCCCCCTCGCCTTCATCACCCACTCCTCGATATCCATCTGCAGATGTCAAGTCTCCTTAACATACTGATCCATGATAGGCATGGGGTGAGACACCTCACCTTCCTTGGAATCCATCGCCTGGCATAATTCATTAAAGTTTATGAACCATATGAAAGAAGAAGTATCCAAATCCCCTTGATGGGAGCTTCAAGAAGCCTTCCCCAAAGGACCCTCATATCAAACCCTAGATGCAACACCGCCCCTATTCCCCCCATTGACCTAATAAAATCATCTGTAACCTCCAAGAAGGGTCTCCCTAAACCACCAATATCCCTCCCAACCCCCTCACCCCCCATCGCAACCCTCATAGGCACATCACCAACTCATCTAGCCAAGCCTTTAGGAACCTCCCTCAGAGTCTCGCAATCTACCCTTGGTAAAACCTCCGCCTCTACCTTCTCACCCTTGGAATACACCCGATCCACCTTCGTTACCTCCTTTAGATCCACCTTCTCTCCATATACTACCTCAAGCTCCCCTAATCTTCAGGGCTACACCAGCCTGGACCAATAAAGCATAGCAGGACGCCGAATCAAGCATCATCATCACCCTCCTCTCCAAGTATCCCTGATATTCTAAATACTTCCTAAAAAGTTAAAGGTAGGCACTCCATCCAAAAATATCTTTCGATCCTCCGCAGTCAAACCCACGGCTTGACTCATGTGATTGGGGGAGGAAACGACACCCATACCGGAAGGTCCCATATATACTAATAGGTCACCCTCTCCCCCAGATAGAAAAAGATCCATAAGGCTCCTCCAAGAGCAACATCCGTCTATATAATGTCCAACGCATAATGTTTGTCCTCGACACACGGTGAGGCAGCCCCCAAAGCAACTAAAGGAAGAAATAACTAAGAAAAAATGAGTCATAAGAAGCAAATACATACAAAAAATGGATAATATAAAATGATGGAGATAAGGAAACAAACAAATTACCCTCTTTGCATCCATCCCTCCTAAATACCTCTAGATAATTAACAACTACAGTGATAAGCCTGTTCTCAAATTACCCCGTGCATATCGGGTAAAAAGAAGGAAAATCCCATCCATGAGCACTTAAATACAATCCATCCCAGTAGTTAGGGCAACGTAAGCAAAAAACCATAACTAAACAAAAAAAGGGATATAAGATACAGTGTATGTAAAGAAATAAGTATGCAACTTTTAACTAAAGAAAATAGGGAGAATAAAACAAAATAACACGAACCTCCAAAAAATGGGAAAATCATGTGAAACTATCAGTGAAAAATCTTGAAAAGACAGACATGGATCGATACATCTCCTCTAGCCCCATCCTCCTTGATACACATAAATATTGTCTATCCTGGATATCATCCAGTCTTCATAGTTTCGTCTCATATACGAGACCATACTTCTCACCAATAATAGCAACAAGATGTCGGCTTAAGATGACCCTTAAGTTATAAGGAATCAGACCCAAGATTAAGGGTAGGTATGTCATCGATAGAAGAACATTCTATCTCTTCTCGGCTATGATCAAAGAACTAAGCATCAGACAAATTCTTGACATAACCAATGCATCTAGTGTTAGCCCAGATGACACTGCCTCCTATTAATATGCTCAGCCAAGAATAGAAAGCATGAAAAGGTTATCTCAATCATTCCAGTACTAAACTGTTATCTGGAATTATTCTCTCTTGTGAGTGGGATCACAACATGATTTTGCTTCACTTGTAGAGTGGACACATAACATTAATTTATTGGCACTCACCATTAAATGAGCGTGTATCACATACTGGGGGTAACACTCCTCACCCCCATCCTATAAAACCTCACACTATTTTCTTCATTGGGGATCAATCTTTTTTATACGCATATTATTACTTTATTCAAATTACTCTATAGAGAGAAAGCTTGAATTTATACTCTACCATGGTTGTTCATGCCTCATGATAGTGAAATACTTTCATACCTTGCACATTGGACGTGGGTCAATGGCTGAACCATTTAGATCCTTGTATTCATCTCCATTTCTCTTATCTCTCCTCCTGAATTTTGTGTTCATTACTTCAAACTTACTTATTTCTTACTCATATGTGCATAACTCACTCTCTATTTGAATCCTTGTGAGATTTGTGCATCATCAAATAGCATCATATGTGGGAATGTCTTCATCATTCTCATATTAGCTTGGATATCCTCTCTCATATTTGGTTATGATTCAAGTCCATATTAGCTTGGATATCCTCTCTCATATTTGGAATGTCTTCATCATTCTAGCCAGGATGTTGCTTTAAAAAGCATCAGTGGGATAAGGATCATTGGTCATCTCGACCCATAAAATTTAAAGCATCAGTTAGCCCACAGAGAAGGCCGAGTGGTGAACAATGCTAGAGGAGGCCCATACAAAGTTTTCTCTGAGGTTGAAGGGTCGTTAGATATTACTGCTACTAACAAGAAGCCCTATAATAGTTCGATTCAGAGGCTAAACGATAAGATCGATAATATCATCAAGAGATGAGACCCCAATTTGAAGGGATATATGGAACGCTCTCATTTTATACCACATATTATCCGTTATCCGACACCTATAAAATTCAAACCTCCGAAAGTAATTCCAAGGTATGATGGGTGTACAAACCTGGTTCACTATATAGAGATTTACTCTGCTCCCGATAAGATGAAATATCAGGCATTTTCTTAAACTCTCATAGGTTTTTCCCATGTCTGGTACACTGGTATTTTGAGAGGGAAGATAGAAAGTTTTAACGAGTTGGATGAAAAATTTATTAGTAACTTTTATTTGAGCATGAAGCCGACCAATCAAGTGACCTATTTTTTTAACATGACATAAGGAAAAGGGAGGTATTGAGAGATTTTATATCTCAATTTAACAAGGAGAATTTAGAAGTTGATAATAATGCCGAGAATATTGCTTTGGTTGCCTTTATCAATGGTCTTTAACCTGGGAAACACTATTAGAACCTATAGAAAGATCTTCCAAAATCTATGACAGAACTTCTTGCTAAGGTTGTGATAATCATGAATATGGAGGAGGACATAACATCCAAAAATGGGTACTAGAAGGAGTCATGTAATAGTAAATCATAGCAAGGCCGAGATTAAGATAAAGATAAGAAGAAACCAAACGAAGTTAAGTTTGAAAAATATACCCCACTCACTGTTAACTCCGATCTTATCCTGAACGATATTAAAGACAATAAAGAACTGAATTGGTCTGATAAATTTAGGTCTCCTGCCCGAAAAAAGGATAAGAGAAAGTGGTGTGAGTTCCACCAGGATCATGACCATATAAGAAAAAAGTTCTATGTTATGAATGATGAGATAAAGATATTTCTAGAGTAGGGAAATCTGCGAAAGTATGTTAATGAAAGTGGGGGCCGAGGCGCTAATGGGAAGAGGTATTCCTCATCAAGGGATGACTGGCCAAAAAATAAATAAGTTCAAGCAAACTGGAATGATAAAGAGTTGAACGATGATGAAGAATATGACCCAGATATCCCAATAATATCGGGGGATGTTAAAGGTAATCTTCACATGTTCTCGTTTGATGTTAAAATGATCTAGGGAAGCATAGAAGGTGGAGGAACTGAGCTAACAAATAGAAAGTCTAAAGTCATCGAGGATAAGGCTGGGCCAAAAAGAATGGATGTTAACCTGACAGAGCCTGAAGGGAAACCAAACAAGTTGAAGAAAGTAGACATTCAAAATCTCATTATGGGATTCTCTAGGTTGGATTTTAACAAAATTCTAGCCCATCACAATGAACCACTTGTTATCAGCACACAAATGCATGGCTATAGTGTATATCGTATCTTAGTAAATGGAGGAAGCTCGGCTGATATAATGTTTTGGGTTGCTTCAAAGTCTTAAAGCTTAGTGAAAAGAGACTTGTCACATACCATTATCATCTGATTGATTTTAGTAGTGAATCGGTGAACTCACTGGGAATATTTTAGATAAATGTCCTCATTGGGAGATAGCCAAAATGTTTGATGATTAAAATTAACTTCTTTATAATGGATGATAATGTGTTCTTGGCTTATAATATCATTTTGAGGAGGGCAACTCTAAAAGATTTTGAAGTTGTGCCTTCCACTATACATCAGATGATGAGATTTCTGACTCATTATGGAGTGAGGGGAAGTCAATGGTGATCAAGTGGAAACACGCGAGTGCGATTTCACCACAATAGAGTTAAAAAAATACAATAAGAGTAAAACCACCTCTTATAATATTGATACCTTTGATCCCTAAGACGAGCAGAAATTGAAGTAGGGATAACAAATGGAAGAGGTATAATACATCGTCCTCAATGAGGATGAATCGAAAAAAATAATCCAAATTGTCTCGGTCCTTAAACCATCCATGAAAAAATATTTAGTTAAATTTATACAAAAAGGACAAAGCATCTTTGCGTGGAGTTACAATGACATACTGTGGATTTACCCCGATGTCATCTGCTACAAGTTTGACCTTTACAATAAAGGTAACATCGATATAATAGAAGAGATGAGTGTTCGCTCATTATAAATACAAAGTAATAAAAGAAGAAGTGAAAGAGTTGAAAACGGAAGAACTCATCAAGGAGGTTAAATATCCATATTGGCTACCAAATGTCGTCATGGTGCCGAAGCAGAATGGTAAGTGGAGAATGTGTATCGATTTTACAGATCTCAACAAGGCATAACCCAAAGATAGTTTTCCTTTACCACAAATTAATCAAATGGTATATTCCACTGCGGGCATGAGCTCATGAGTTTCACGGATGCCTATTAGGGCTATAACTAGATCTTCATGTTTGAACGGGACTCCAAAAAGACATATTTGATTACCGATAAAGGGAGTTACTGTTATAAGGTGATACTTTTCAGCCTAAAGAATGTAAGAGCCACCTACCAAAGGGTCGCTAATATGATGTTGAAGGAGAAAATTTCCAAGATAATCGAAGTATATATCGATGATATGTTGACAAAGATCCTCAAGGACGATAATTATGTTAAAAATCTCTGGAGAACATTATACACAATGGACCACTACAAGATGAAGTTAAATCCTTTGAAGTGTGTCTTCTGTGTTGGCACTGGAAAATTCTTCGGTTTCCTTATGAAACAAAGGGGTAAAAGACAAATCCCGCAAAGATAAAGGCACATGTTGATAATAATACCCGAAGGAACACGAAGGATATCTAAAGGTTGATAGGTAGGGTCACAGCGCTTAACAGGTTCGTCTCATGAGCGACTGATAAATGCTTACCTTTTTCTAAGATTTTGTAAAAACCTTTCGTTTAGGATGAAGAATCCGAAAGTAAAATCAAAAAATTATAATTCTACCTAAGTTCATCGCTACTTCTGTCTTGGACTATTCAAGTGGAAAAATTATACTCGTACTTAGTTGTCTGAGAGTTGGTTATTAGTGCTACAATCATTCAGAACGATAATGACTCAAAAACTAGTGTATTATAACAACAAAGTATTGCAAGGGGCTGAGGTGAGATATCCAAGGATAAAGAAACTAGCCTTCAATCTGATACATGCCTCACGGAAGGTGAAGGCCTATTTTCAAGCCCACGCAATGGTAATGTTCACTAACATGCCACTCAGGCAAGTAATTCATTAACCAGAGAAATTGGGTAGGCTCCTAGCTTGGTCAGTTGAGTTGGGTGAGTTTGATATCGCCTATCATCCAAGAAATGCAATCAAGCGACAAGTTTTTTTAGAAGATTTTGTGGCAGAATTTACATGAGAATCGCTGCAAGAATCAAAGTTAAAAATCAAGTTAAAAGTTTGGAGCAAGCGGAGAGTTCAGAACGTGGAATCGTCGAGAATGTTAGGGATGACACTTTAGTTGGTATTCCGAAGCCATATTTCTTGCTAAAAAATTATGTCCTCGATGAGAGCTCATTATCATCAAAAATACCCATCTGGAATTTTTTTTGTTGATGGCTCATTGTGTGCAACTGGTAGAGGTGGCGGGACTAATATTATCGGCCCCAGATGAGACTGATATTGAACATGCACTAAGGTTCAACTTCAAGACTTCTAAAAATGAGGTCGAGTACAAAGCTTTGTTAGCAATACTCATGCTTGCCAAGGCTTTGGTTATCGACCAAACTCTTGCTCATAGAAACTCGAAGTTGATAGTGACTCAGATTTTGGGAATCTATGAAGAGAAAGATGGAAAAATGGCCAAGTACTTACAAAGAGTGAAGGCGTCCCTTGGAAGTTTCTATGAATTTAAAAATATTGGTTTTGATATAAATTCTAAAAGGGTTTAATTGGGATTGAAATCGGGAGAAAAATATAACTTTACTAACTTTTATTTTAAATTGGAAAAATTGGTTTTCCCCCAAGTGCCGAATCATTTCGGCCCTAGGGGAGAATCTATCGCACCAGTTCAGTTTGGGAGAAATTGGGTTCTTTTGATGTGCGTGTGTTGGTTTCAAACTCTATTGTTTTTTCATATTAATAGGCTCGGGGTTCATACTTTTTCAATAGTTATCTCTCATCTTAAAAAGAATTAGCTTCCCAAGTTTACCTCTCCCTCTTCTACAAAACCTAAACCTCCATTAAAACGAAGCTTAAACACAATTTTAGATGGTTCAAATCAAGATTGCTCAAGATCAACCAAGAACGAGATTTTGTTATTTTCATGAGATAGTAGAAACCACATAATCATATTTTTAAGATGACAAATTTTCAGGCATGAATATCCCTATTGTTCCCCCTTAAGTATTATATGTTTTAAAAATTGCCTAAACTTTAATTAATCCCTTTTTTTAAACTAATTAAAAAGATTAATTAAGGAAATTAAAACTAATTTAAAGTTATTTTTACTAAATTTGAGAATATGATTTAAGTCTTGAAATATCGTATGCTTAGTTTAGTTGTATTGTGTTATCGCATATTATTGGGACGAATCGCATGTTAAAAATTAAATATGTAACTCGAATAATGGTTTGACAAGCAAAAATTATGATATTACTGTGTATGTTCTAGAATGAAATTAATTGATGTAAAATATTGTTATTATGCATATTTGAATTGGATTATATGTGCAATTGATAAAATATCACTTGTATTGGAATTATGAAATTTGACAACTTTTGTAGTTATTTCGTATAGTATTATTATTACATGATTAAATGGGTGTGATTTTAATAAAATTGGAATTCAAGGATTAATTGGAGGGTTATAGTGATGAATTAAAAATATAATTTACATGGAGATTGTTCGTGTTAATATATTCACTGCAGGAAACATTGGTATTTTGGGAGTAGTCATACTTTCACCCTTGTTTAGTAGGTTGCTTTCTAATTATGGGATTAATAGGTAGACATTGTTATTATTGTCAATTTCTAGGTATAGATCTAGTGAGTGTGCACTTGTACGATTGGGTATTTTTCCTAGGTGGGGTTAGATAGTACGCCGTAATGTTATACCTTTAGCCTAGGTGCAAGACTAGGTTATGCTTTTTGGTAGATATTTTTCCTAGATGATGGACTAGGTAATACTTATGGTTTGGTGATCTATAAGTATGGGACTAGGGATGGTCTTAGTTGTGATGCACAATTTATGGGTGGGGATAATTGAAAATATAGGAAACTTGACTAAGAATTATAATTAAAGCCTAAGATAACAAACGAGTATTAAAAATGGATTTGCGTCACGAGTATGTGCAGGACCAACGAAATTGGGTCAATTGGCTATAGTGACATAGGTGTGTATTGGCATCACGAGTATGTGCAAGGCTAATGAAATTGGGATGACTGGATATATTGATGTATCGTGTGTGGAACATTATGAGTATGTGCAGGGGTAACGAAATTCGGCTGACTCGCTATAGTAATGGGTGTGGGTGTGTTGCGTTAAGATTTTAAAAGCATCAGGAGTATGCGCATGATCAATAGAAAGGTAAACTGGTTATAATGGTGTCACACTAATAAGATAATTAAATAATTTATTTGAGTATGATAAAAGTTTAAGATTTAATTCACTGTTGAAAAAATATAATTGGACTTGGGTAGTCAGGTGGCCTAATGTCTGTTGGTAGTTAGTATGGTTTTACTTTATTCGCTTCTTATCATATTGATTCTTAATGTAAAATATTTTGTGATATTTATCTCATATGATGCTTATGTCTGGATTCAAGGATCCTATTTGGGAGGAGTATCTAGTATTCATGCGGTGGGATCTAACCCATTGCGTTGAATAACATTTCATGTTCAGTTGTCGGAGTAGCTGCAGAGGATTTATTGGACATTCGTGGAGTTGCAGCTAGTGTTTCACTTTACTGCTTTCTTAGTTTAGTTTTCTATTTTTCCGTTGTTTTATATACGTGACAGTCATTTATAGATTATGTGGGTCATTCGGTTCCACATTTTTTGACATTTTTAAGCCAGAGATTTGTAGTTGGATATTTCATTTATATATTATTATCATTTGGAGTTGAGATTTATTTATTGAAGTTAGCATGGTGATGGATTTTTTATTGTGGTGATTGTTTATATTGGTTGGATCATTTTCAAATTATATCTTGTGGAAAAAGTTTTTGATGTCTCATATTTCTTGCTCATGCTAAGAACGGTATTAAAATTTTGACGCTTGGCATAGGTTGGCAACGGTAACTGTCCATCTCCAATGCCAAAATATGCAGGGTGCCACAATTAGTATCAGAGCATGTTCTTAGTTTTCATAGGTTGTAAGTCTATTTAAGCTTCTACATTACTGATCGGTTAAAGGCCATTTACTCCCTTTAATCAAATGGTTAATGCCTTTAATCGAATGGTTAAAAATCCCAATGCAATGATTTCCAAGTCTTTTCACTTTCAACACTGCCATACACGTGCCCCCACCCCCTCGTCCACCCTAAACGTGCCCCAAAATTTAATTGAATTGTTAAAGGTCCCCTTTGACTTAACGGTCAAAGGTCTCGACTCAGGCCCTATTAATAGAGGTTCCACCAACCTCAAAAAGCATAAGAAAACCCAATATTAATTCGATTTTCTAACTTTCTAAAATCTCGAGCCTTCAAGAAACTTTAGCTCAAACAGAAAAATCTCGATTGAAATTCATACTTCTCAAAAGTCACTCCTCTTAAATACTAAGGCAAAGCTCATCGCGCACCTCGAGAAAATCGGCTCAGACTAAACGGTGCAACCTCTTAGGGGACACTCCCTCGGGAAAAATTTGGCTTACAGTACAAGGGTAAAGAAACTCTGCAAAAATCTCAATTTAATACCCAAAAGATATATTATAATAAAATATTCATATATGTTTATATCACTTATCCTGACACTCATTTAGGGGACCAAGTTTGCACTATAACGTTTATATTTTAAAGCCTGGTTTTTAACCCAACACCTCTATTTATTGGGTTAAAATGACATACTCATGTGTTAAATAAATGTTAATCAAATGTTACGACCAAATACAATATGAAAACATAATTTTCAAAACTATTCTCAGGAAAGCATCAGTGAACCGAGTCATTTCAAAAGTTTGATAAAACCAAAGTCTAAAACCGAACTACTCTTACCTTTTCTCTGAGCGAACAAAGTCAATCGCTACGATGGCATCCCTTAATATATTCTTTCTTACAATACTTGTCAAGAAGCAACATTTGATTAACATATTTTTAACATATCAATATATCAATCCAACTCATAATGAAATTTGTATATCAATGACTAAGCTCCACAAATACCGTAATGATGTATATTATATACCCAGTATCCCATTGCCTACACCCATAAATATATCCTATTTATTGGAGCTAAGTTGGTTTTGATCCCAAGTCGCCTTGGGTACATAGGCATTATAGCGAACTAAATTTATGAAGCCCAAGCCTAATATTATGTTTCTCGAAGTATTTCTTAGGATGACTCCATCTCTAATCCAAATCCCCTTTCTCAAACGAAGTGATCATCTCAATCACTTCGCATTAGACCAAGGCCTATGACACCTTCAGGATTTTAGTCACGTCGATAAGGGATAAATAGATCTCTATCAGTGGATTCTAGTCTAATCCAACCCCAAATACGCCCTCCTCTCTACAAATCCATAAGCAGCGAAGGATGTTTAGAACATTACATCCTTAGCCTTACACATGCAAACTAGTCTGAAGGTTCAATAACACCTTCTGGTTAGTGATCAACCGACACACACATATGTCCTTAAAGTCTACTTCAAATCCATTCCCAATCTGAACCTCTACCGGAGCTACCCTATGTCTCACATATAGCTTCTTCATCTCTTAAGACAAGTCCTCATACTTTCACACAAATGACATTTGAACACGTGTATAATCAAACTACGTAGACTTTGATCTCGTGGTTACATGGGTACGTAGGCACAATATCGTGTCCTTGTGAGCAAAAGACTCGACAATATATATCTCAATATGTTTTCACAATAGAGATCCATCCATCTCTCAAATTACATTTTTATCCCTCTTCTTACCTTGAACGATCTATCAAACTATCTCAAGATGTGACTTCTCTCGCATACATATATACACCCTTCATGGTCACTAGTTATCCAAGTCAAGCTCCCTTGCACACTTATTTACATATTAACGGCCATCCATTATCCAAATGCACATTTTCACACAAACCCTCTTGTATACCCACATTGGTTATAGTGACGTTCCTACACCTCTCATTAATACCATTTTATACCTAAGCACCTATCTTCGTTTTAAGGGATTCTCTAATTAAGGTCTCTAATCATGTTCTAAAATAAATTAAAAAGTAATCACGTAATATTAAGAGCGATAATAAGTATATAATTCAGTAATCATAAAGAACAAGTGGGGTGCCTAATAACTTCCCCATTCGTAACTCGGTTCTCGAACCCCACAACAAGACTATCAGTATCAATTGAAGACCTAAACCCACCTTAGGATTAGCCCAAAAGGGATAGCTCAAACCTATTTATTTGTTTTTATATAAAACAAACTGGCGACTCTGAACAACCGATTACCCCTTGCACGAATCATTTATTCTTAGACCTAAAACAGGGGTGTGCAACAAAAAGTGGATACAGTGTCTCATATCTTCCATGGGAAATCATCGAACCACCTAACCAATAACCTAACCTCGAGAGGAAGTGAAGGACCGAGATACGAGCACTCACACGTCCCCATGCGATTCTACCCCCCCCCCCCCCGAGTGCATCACCACTCAGGTCCCCCAACACGACAGGGTGTCATTGTCTTTCTCTTCTTAGATTTCTCTACTTGCTCCATCCTTAGTCTAGTAATTTGACTTAACACATTATGGAATCTCACTTACTTCTCATTCAGGTCAATCCTTGGTCGCATTATATCTCTCACTTGTTTGGAGATAACATGGGCTTTGGTAATAACCTCATTCACTTCCTAAACTTTCTCAACTTCCATCAGCTCCTCATCTTGATCCACCATTTGGTCTCAATGCGTACTTGATGGTAGGTACCCTTACACCTTTGATACACCTCGTCAGAATACATGTATCTTCATTCAAATTGGTGTAAAAGGAATCATCCACCAAGTTTTCTTCATCCTTGAAAAAGGGCTTCTTGGTCGCTCGGATCACAATCTCAGTCCCCTTGATACTGGCTTTGGCACTTTGATGGTAGGTCAAAGGGACCAAACAATGGTTATGCATCCAAACTCTGTCGATAAAAAAAGGTAAAAGGGGATAACTCAATCACTTAGAAGTTTATGTGTTATGGTATATTACCCATAACTATCCCAGCGTTGATATGACGAATGGACTTTAAAGTTTAGTTATCATAGCCTAAGATTGAAAGCATCATCGCGATCTAACCTATTCTCAGAGTTTTTAGTTACATAGAATGAACTAATTAGCATAATATTACTCGATGCCCCTCCGTCCATTAACGCCCTGGAAAAACTCGTTTGGTTATGCTTTCCATTACATATAATTGCCATTGTGAGGGAACTTGATTGATCAATCTTCTTCTAAGAATGTTATCTTAGACATAAGTTATTGTGTCAACGTAGCCATAGACCATTTTCATGTGAGCAAAGGAACGTTATTTTTCCTTACTATGTCAAAAATTGCCTATGTAATCTCCAACCTACTCTCCTGAGGTATACCAACTTAGTCGAAGAACCACGAAAATTTTGGTGACTTCGACACAACTTAGTACTCCAGGATTAGATCTACTTCATATTCCTACGTTTGATATACTTGCTCTCTATATCTAACACTTAGTTCGTCGTGGGAAATGACCACGTTGGACATTCCTATGAGACATCTATCGTACTTTCTTATTTGAGCTTTTGCCTCCTCATCAAAAGCAACCACCATATGTGCCCCATTAGTTGGCAGAGGATTGTTGTTGGAATTGCCTTGAGAAATATGCAAAGGTTCCAAACAACATGTGCATGTTGATGATCCCCCTCAAAGTGAATCATAAAACCGTTGGGTGACAAACACGCCAATGTATATAAAAATATTTAGGGTCGTCTTTCATGTCTTCCATGGGAGCATAAGGTGGATAGTTCTTTAGTAGATAAACTAGATCATCTGTCACCATGGTGTTGTAAAAATGTATTGCCTCTTCAATAAAGCAAAGCAATGGGGGTGGATTCTCACTATCAAACTTCCTATTATTCTTCTTCTTCTTTGCTTCACCACTAGCTTGAGCTTCTTTTTCGCCCTCTGTATAGTTCACTTGTGGAACTTAGCCTCCTCTACCTGCTTTGTTGGTATGCTTCTTCCATGCGACGTTGGACATAATAGGCTTAGGGGAAACAACTAATAAGATGTTTTGGGCCGCTATCATGAAAGATTTAAATGTTCCTTCTCATGTCTCATTTATCAAATGAAAAATCAACTCTGGTACTAACCCCTTAGCGCAAATTTGAAAAGGCTTGCTCTCCGTGGCATCTTTTCTAACATCCAAATATCATTCTATAAATCTTTTGATATAATTCATCACCTCATCCTCTAGACTTTGCCTCTTCTGAGTGATCTGGGCCAATGTAAATTCATCTTCTGCTAAATAAATAGGATAAATTAAACATGCATATCCTCCCATGTAGTGAGATTACCATGTGTAAGCTTTATCGGTAAGAGTCTTGAAAAACTCCCTTAGAAGAAATTTTTTTATTGTTGCAGTTAGTTCCTAGGTGCTCAACAAATCGCTAGATATGTTCCTTCCAGTTTCCCCCTTTTCCATTAAATTTCTCAAAGATTAGGGGGACATACCCCTGAGGGCATAGCTCATCGTTGTATTCCTCTAGGTAAGGAGTACAAAAATTGTCAAAAATGAATGTTGCCTTACTAGGAGTTTGTGAGGACAACACCATCATTTTCATCATCTATTTCTTGAGCTCTTCAATGGTCAAGGATGGCGAGGCATATTTCTCCACTGACTTGGCTTTTGGCAAAGAAACCTTAGGTGAGGTGTTGACAATAAGAACTGCTTTTATGGTTGGTGTAACAAAAGGAGAAAGATTGGTAACTGAGGGACCAATAGGTCTTGCAGGTGGAACAGACACTCTTGTTAAAGGAATAACAATTGGTGCAACGGGAGTAGCAAAAGATATTGAGTCCATCGCTGCCAAATATCACCATTCCAAACTAAGTTTTCAAAAACTCCCTAAATTTGGCCATAAGGTTAGTCATTTGGGTTGGCCCATCATAGAATTCGTGGATACCTATCACACATTAATGTTCCCCATCATAGTTGGGTTTAAAGGAAGCTCAAGAGCAGGAGTAATATGTTCCTCCTCATGTTGAGCACTGTCAAAGAGAGTATGATTGATGTTATCATTCACCATTTCTAAGAGAATACCTTCCAATGGAGTCGCCAAATATAAGATAGTAGTTCTCTTTTGCTTGGGTGTTTACATATAAACTCAGGCATAACCTGTATTAATGGTGATAAAATGTGATAAGTGTACTCTTAATGATAAGGAATAAACTCAAGTATATATATCATAATGAATGGAAATAAATACAACTGTTTGAACAATAAATGAACCTCTATTAGAAGTTAGTTAGGGGGAAGGAGAAGCAATAGTTTTTAAATCTCAATAAATTCTCGAGTTCTTGGTAAGAACTTATTGAAGCGTATTATTGGAGGAAAGAAAAAGCTCTAGTTTATAATAAATATCTCAAAGAGATATTTTGTCTCAAAAGTCTCATGGTTTATCAAAGGACAAATGGGGTATATATAGGCTCAGGTCGCACGCGAGGAACCTCATGAGCATTAAATGATGGGTTATAATACCATACCTAACCTTTCATTAGCATTTAATGCTGATTAAAATTCTTGAGTGGCCAGTCGTTGTGTCAGGTGGTACCACAATTGCGTCAGAACCTTTACAGCCAACTGCTCACCAACTCAACACTATAATAAGGTAAGTTCGATTTGACATGTGTTTAGGTATAGTATGATGTCACTCGGATATTTTATAGTAAGATACTCATTTTGGCACCAAAACTTGGTGGTTGTGAACTAAGCTCCTGGGTTGCTCGAGTAGTGCCCAATCAAGCAAAGTTGGGTGTTTTACTAGGTGTATCTGAAATGTTTAAGTCATTCCTTAACTGTGCCTTACCATCTATTCTCCAAACTAGTTCCTTTAGAGGTTTTCGAGTGAGCTTTAGAGCATCAGAGTTCTCCCAGGTGCTATAAGACCTTGTCCATCGCTAGTATTGAGTAACCTCATCAATATTACAACATATATCATAAACATATAAAAATAGACAAAATATATGGTGAATAAACTAGATTATTTCAAAAGGCTTTCTCGGTCTTCTATTAAGCTCCACTTTGTCTTGATCCATCATTAGTCTCTTAATAATAAGGTTTATCTCTAAGTGAGGAAGTTTATCTATAAGACCCTCCTACAGACATAATTATTAATTTTAATATGGCATATCAATGTTATTAAATAACTCAGAACGTTTAATTCATTTTTCTTAATAATATTATCTCACAAAATTATCATTACATTTAATTAAAAGTGTGTTACCGAACATGATAAATGGTGATGCTTGATAATTGGTGTTAGACATAAATATTTTGTTGACCTCCCATATCTGAGAACCTATTGGCTTCACCCCCATGTTATTCTTGGAGAATACAGATCGAAGTTCCCTCACCTCCTAGATTTGAAAACCCATTACCTTAATCTCCATCATGGTGATGGGAAAGCTAAAAATTGTGGTGGAAAGGGAACTTCGGATATTCACTCTACCCATACATTAAGAGAAAAAGGACCATAGGACATGATTATCAACCCTCAAACTCCAACCGTAAGGGGAAACTGGAATTCCCACAAAAAAGTGTTGTACGGACCTAAAAAAGTGGGGCCATGCGAGATGAAGCATAGAAGTACCATTGGATCACGTCAATTTGAATTGGGATATGAGGCTGATGAGACCTCAGATGATATCCCATTAATAGAAAATGAGGTAAAGGTAGAGTCACAGTCTCTGTCCAAAAGGTCTTATTATTATCTTGTTAAGACTTCCTCCATCCCAACTACCATAGGAGGTACATAGAAAAAACACCCCTCACAACATAGGTCGAGTGACTTTACTAGACTTAGTAAGCCTTTAGCTATGGATAGGTTTGGCATTGCAGGCCTTAGAAAAGAGCTGGTGTTGCGCCTCGGGGGAGATATCTTGTATAACTGTGGATGCGAGAGTGCTTTTCTCTCATTTCGTCGCATCCCCCTGAGGTCGGGCTATCGGTTCGAGGTTTGGGTTCTTAATGACTCTGCACCTGGATGTAGTTTGACACCATTTCCAAGTTTTGGTACACGTCCTTTTGGTAAGTGTGGCATTCGTGTACAAAAAGGGGGTTTCATAGGGTGTTCAGAGTTGCCATTTTATTTTATATAAAAATGAACAAAGAAGGTTCGGGCTAGCCGTTTTGGGATAATCCTAAGGTAGGCTCTAAAGTCTGTAGTTGGTCTAAAGATTCTTGTTGTATGGGTTTAGGAACCGAGTTATGAGTGGGGAAGGTGTCAGGAACCCCCACTATTTATGTATGCTTCCTTAATTGTATGCTTATTAGTGCTCTTTATATTAATTAATTACTTTTTAGTTATTTTACAACATGTTTAGAGACCTTAGCGTGAGAATCCTTTAAAATGTAGATAGGTGCTTAGGTTGGAAAAAGGTATAAGTGAGAGGCGTAGGAACATCACTCAACCAATGCAGGTACACAAGGGTGCTTGTGTATGACTACATGATTTGTATTCGTATAACAGATGGATGTACTCGATTTTGAGATAGTCCAATATCTCATTCAAGGTTTGAGGAGAGATAAAAAGGTGAGAAATGGCTGCATCTCGATTGTGATTAGTGTATACATGTTTGCACGCTTGAATGTAGGAATATATTTGGGAGGTCCCGACTTGAGATAGTTTGATATTTTATTTTAGTTACTTAGGTGTAATGGATAAAACTCAAGAGATGGGTGCATCTCGTTGGAGGACTAGAGATAAAGACATCCCAGTAGATAATACGTCGAGAGACGTATTATAAGCCTTGGGTTTCTCGAGTTTGACTCCTTATGGTGCCTATGTACCCAAGGAGACTTGGAATCAAAGCCAACATAGTTCTAACAAAACGGGGTATATTCACAAGTTTAGGCTACGGGATACCGGGTATACAAGGTACAACAAAACGATATTTATGGAGCCTAGTACTTAATATATCATTTCCTTTGTGTTGGATTGATATATTTATATGTTAGGAAAACACATTGATCAAATGACGATGTTTGAAAACTATTTGTATAAAAACACATCTTTCGGGTGATACCGCCTTGACAGGTTAGTTCGCTCGTAGAAGTGGTGAGAGTAGCTAAATTTTAGACTTTGACCTACAAGTTTCGGGCTTACACAACCCAATAGCACTTTCCCGATAATGTTTTCTGAAAAGTATGTTTTCATGTTGATGTATTGTAAACATGCCATTTGATTAGCTTTTGTTTAACATGTGAGCATGTCAATACAAATCACATATAGAGGTGCTGGAATAAAAACCATGTTTTTGTAATATACACTTTTTGCATACCCAGTCCTCTAAATAGGAGTCGGGCTAAAGAAGATAAACTAGTATGTACAATTTATCATAGTATATATATGTTGGTTATTTCCCCAAAATTTTTGCAGAGGTTCTTTACCCTCGCAATGAAAGCGGACTTTTTCCCGGGGAGTGCCCCCCTTTTTGCTGCTTTTCAGTCGGGCAGAGCTTCATCCAGAAGTGATGGATTTTGTGGAACTTGTACAAAGGTTCAATTCAGTTTATTTATCGGAGGAGACTTTTTAGAAGTACGAACCACTTTTTGGGACTCGGGAGCGACTTTGTGGAATTATGAACTTTCTTTTAGGGGAAAGAGACTTTTCTGAAGTACGAGCTTCTTCGTGACTTTCAGAACGAGCTCGAATATCCTAGACGCTCGAGGAAGAAGAAGTTGAAAAAATTGGATCGAGGTCGGGTCTTAGGATGCTTTGAAATGGAAAGTAGGGACCATTATTTATAGGGTTTTGGTCCAGTCGATTAATAGTTTGGGAAGGTGACACGTGTAAGTCTGAGATTAGATCTTCAAAGATCTTGTAATGATTACTTTATCGGATGGATAACTCATCAGTTACCTGAGGGGAAACGGTTAACCGATCAATTAACTTTTGGGGGGGTTGTTAACCGATTGATTAGCTATTTGGGGGGTCATTAACTGATCTATTAACGAACCTGGAGGGCTTGTTTACTTGTTATTTTAATGGGTTATTTGATTTTTTGTTATTTTCACTTTGGCCCTATATAGTTTGGTTCTTGGTGTTTTTGACACTTTGAACTTTAGTGTAGGTTTCAAAAGTTAGGAATTTTGCGGGTTCTTTTGGGGTTTGTGCTCGGGGCTTACTTGGGACAAGGTGAAGCATCCTCAAACCTCGATTGTGTATCAAGGTGTCCAAAATAGGATCAACCCCAAACCTCATGCCTCTCAATCCATTTTAGTATGGGGCAACATATCGAGGAACTTAGGAAAAATCCAACCCAAGGGGTTCAACATATGTTGGACCTAAAGATCTTGTCCATACCTTAACTAATAAAAGTCGATGGGCATCAAAGACTGAAGGATCATGAGACAATTACCCTAAAGTGAAAAGCCTTGGAAGAGTTCAATTCAGAGGCTAAAATGAAAATTGGGTGATTCAATGAACAACAAAAATTCATTCAATAGATGATTTATGAAAGGGTCATCCTTCGCACCTGAGATCATGAGCGTTCCTACTCCCACAAAGTTTAAAGCACTTATAGTCACCCAGAAATATGATGGAATTTCCAACCTCATTCATCATGTCAAAATGTATGAATCAGTCGTCGATATCTACTTTGTTGCCAATGAGATGAAGTCCATAGCCTTCTCCAGCAATCCTACTAAAGTGGCTCATATCTTATATACTAACATGCCGAGGGGGGAAATAAAATATTTTAAGGATTTAGTATACAAGTTAATCCACAAATTCTATTTTGGGCTCAAACCAGCTATGAGAGTGATTCATCTTTTAAATATCAAACAAAAGAAGAGTGAATCTCTCGAAAACTTCATCTCTTGATTCAATAAGGAAAAATTCTAGTGGACTATGAAAAAATATGACAATGATAGATCTTATAAATGACCTCCACCCCGACCAACTGTATTAGGCATTTTAGAATGAGCCTCCTTTAACCATAAATAAAATCCTATCCGAGACTAAGAAAGTTATGTCCGTGGCGGAAGCCATCGTTGCAAAGAGGGGTGAACTAAAAGAAGATGGGCCTGGAAAATACAACCACAACAAAGCCAAAGGGGGGGGGGGGTAAAAAAATCCCACAAAAAGTCTAAAGAGAAAATCATAAGTACACACCTCTTACCACAGAGGTACATCACATCCATAACAGGATTAAAGATGACAAGGAGATAAAATGGCCATCTAAGTTGAAATATCCTATAAATAAAAGGAACAAGGATAAGTATTGTGCACTTCACAGGGACCCTAAACAAGATACAAACGATTGTTATACCCTTAAAGATGAAATTAAAAAGATCGTCAAGAGAGGTCGACTGAAAAAGTTTGTAAATCAAACAACCGACCTTAGGAGAAAAGGAAGATACAAGGTCCCCTGCTCATTAAAAGCACTCAAAAGCAAAAATTTGCTTTAAAATAATGTTTTTCACATCTTATTACAAATCTTATTTTGCATCACTGTAGTCTATTCTGGAGAAAAAAAATTATTTAATAAATCATCTTTGAATTTGGAAATGAATTTAACAATATACAGAATTTCTTCCTTAATAGTAGAATAATTTTTCTGAGCATCTTTCCAAGTGCTAGAAGAAAACAAGACGACTAAAGCTCTGGAGAAGATGCTAAAAATGATCATGATTTTTCTGATAAGCCCAATGACCAAAAAAGAGATTTAAACATGATCGTTTTTTGGATGTTACGTGATATCAGGTGCATTAGTCAGGGGAAGACTTGAACCAACTAATCAAATATCCTACGTAGGAGATGCCAATGTCGGCTCTCGACCTATGGATATCAATTTAGCTTGAGGGGATGTGGAAGAAGTTTAACCTAAAAAACTAAACATCGGTCTACAGATCGTTGGCTTTTCCCGGACCGGATATAAGAAATATCCTCTAGCCTTATGGTCCATCAGTAGAATGACTCAAGGATTCGTGTAGATAGAGGAAACTCAACTGATGTAATCTATTGAGACTACCTCAAGTGTCTCAAATTCAATGTCAATGAATTAAAAACATACCACTAACCCCTTATCATCTTCAATGGCGATAAAGTATTCCCTTTGGGAATAATGGGACTCGAAATATGTATGACACTCACTAAGAGAATTAATTTCTTAAAATCTGCATACAACACCATCATGGGTCTAAGTCTCTTTGAAACAATTTGAAGTTATGCCTTCAACGTTTCACCAGATGATGAGATTTCCAACTTACTTTAAGGTGGGAGAAGTTATGGGTGATCAATTAGAAGTGAGTGAATGTTACTTCACTGCGGCTAAATAAAGAGAAGATCATAAAACAAAAAACACCTCATACAATATTTATACGTTTGATCCTCGAGACAAATAAAAGCCGAAAAAATGGGAAGCAACTGTGCAGGTAGAGTAAGTGGTTCTTGATGAAGATCATGGAAAAACCATGCAAATCGGCGTTTCTCTAAAGCTTAGTATAAAGAAGTCAATTAAACTCTTGAGAAAGTAGAGGGACGTCTTTGTGTGGCCTCACAATCGTTTTCTCAGAACCTATACAGTTTCTTCCACATAAGCGTTGGGAACGTTAAACATTTATGACAACTAGTTTGGCAAATCTAGTGGTGGGAATCTCCTTCTTCCCACGAATGATGCCAAATTGTAAGGGGATTAGATCTACAATATTGCAGATTATCAAAATATGCCTAGAGTGTTATGCATAAAAGAAAAGGTGATGCGGAATGTATGTGGTTCGACAAGTCGGCCTTGCCTACATCCACGGAGAAATATGGGAAGTTTCTTTATTCACAAAAGAACAACTTTGAGTGTTAGGGTTACTAGATGAGAGTCCAAGTTGAATGTACAATGGTACTATGATTGACCTTTTTTCTCTACCCTCCTTATAGTGTGTGGGTGGGGTGGGGGGGGGGGGGGGGGGTCTTATTTATATAAATGATGATTGGGGGGTCTTATTTATATAAGTGATGAGTTTTATCTACTTACAACATTTGGGAGAATGAATTCAATTATACTCGGCCTCCTTCTAAGTTGACCACCTCTGAAAATGGTTGAGTGAGAGTTGGACTCAATAACTTAGGGTATTGCTTTGTGTTTAGTTGTGCTTATTGAAAGACCAATGGTGTAATCGTTCATATTTGGATTTGACCGACTTAACCGAGGGGTATTTTGGGTAGTGAATGTCATTAGCCCTGCTTTGTGGTCCAAGTGAACTTCATTTCCTCTTTAGCTATTTAATGGTATATGGGTGACAATAGGGTTCGGGTTAAAGAATACACTGGGCAACAAAAGAAAAGCATGTTATAAAAACACTTCTGACGACAAAGAGGTCAGCTAAAAAACGAAAGAAGGGTATGACGAAAGCAAGTGCACGAACACGTACATGTAGTCAAGAACACCGATGGGAGTAAATGTAAGTTTATTTTTATTCAACTTAACAATCAAAATAAATTTAATCACAAATAATTGAAAGTGCTTAACGCTCTACTATATAGTAACAAAAATTTAGAAATGAGAGACATCAATAATTATTATAAGTAAGCAGACGACTATTAATTACAAGAATTGGCTATAGAATTACTGGCATTTGAAGTGTGAAATGTAGGTCTCGATTTTTGGCAATTTACGATTTAAAAAAGAATATAACTGATAAGTATTTCCTTTAAAGAAAATTTTAATTGAATTTGGTAAAAGAATTGATATATATTTATTTATTTAATAACATTTGCATTATTAAGAATAATAAAAATTATATGTCTCAACACTATAAACTAATAATCATAACAAAACTAATCATATATTCACTACTCAATATGACTTGGTTGATTCCATGTTTTATCATAAAAAATATATTTTTCTTCTTAATAAAACCATAATAATACTTGAAAAACAAATATTTAGGATTTTTAATCTAATTTGACCTTGTAGAAACACCAATCATTGACAAATCCCTTGCCATTCATTCTCAACAATTAAGTCCTAAACAGTCCCCTCCAAATGATCCCCAGATATTCATAACCCTCAAAACTTCCCTAATATGTGGAAAGAGTAATGCTATTCTACCCGAGAGTTAAACCCGGGTTAGTACATGGAGGGAATCTTTTTTTTTTCTTGGTTTTTTATGTGATTTATTAGCATTATTTGACTTTTTTTATTTAAAAAATATATTTTATTAGAAAATAATATTTTTTATAAACTAAAAAAATGTATTGTTTAAAAACACTATTTTAATACAAAAAGAGTTTTTTTTTCTGAAAAAAACTGTTTCAAAAAAGAAAAGTTGTTTAATATAAATATTTTTTTTACATTTTGAAACAGTTTTAAGAAATACAAAAATTGTTTTAAATGTTGTAAATTTAAAAAAAATAGTTTAAAAATAATGGGTGTCGCTGACGCGGACCTTTAAAAATAAGAGAATATTGAGTAAATGGGTGTTTTAGGGACTAAATGAGTTAAAAATAATTTTAAAAAAAAAAGAAATTTCGTATTAGAATAGTTTTATTTCTAAAAAACATTTTAATTGAAAATACAAATTTATATTTTTTTGGAAAAAAATGTTTCAAAAAATAAAAGTTAGTTTAATATAAATAAAAAAACTTTTTTTTTACATTTTTAAACAGTTTTTAGAAATACAAAGGGGTGCCGCTGGCGCGGAGCGTTAAAAATAAGTAAATATTGAGTAAATGGATATTTGGGAGACTAAATGAGTTAAAATAGTAAAAAAATAATAATAATAATAGACAACTCGAGAGATAGTGTCGGGCTAATTAAAAAAATAAACTTAAAAATAATGGATGCCGCTGATATGGCCCTGTAAAAATAAGAAAATATTGGGTAAATGGGTGTTGAAGGGACTAAATGAGTTAAAAATAATTTTTTAAAAACAAAAAACAAACTATAGTTTTATTTTTTAAAAACATATTTTTATTGAAAATAAGGATTTTATAATTTTTTTTTAAAATTGATTTAAAAAGGTGCCAACTAGATAAATGGGAACATATGAGGACCAATAAAATTGTCAACTAAACAATCTAGTACTAGGACCCGGGTTGTCTAGTATTATTCATTAAAAAAATAGAATAATATTGGGTAATGGGTGTTTAAGGGACTAAATGAGTTACAAATATTGTTTTTTAAAAAAAGAAATTTCTTATTGGAATAGTTTTATTTTTAAAAAACATATTTTAATTGAAAATACAGATTTATATTTTTTTTGAAAAAAACTGTTTCAAAAAATAAAAGTTAGTTTAATATAAATAAAAAACTTTTTTTACATTTTTAAACCGTTTTTAGAAATAAAAATATTGTTTTAAATGTTGTAAAAAAAATATTAAGTTTAAAAATAAGGGGTGTCGCTGGCGCGGACCTTTAAAAATAAGTGAATATTGGGTAATGGGTGTTTGAGGGACTAAATGAGTTAAAAATATTTAAAAAAACAAAACAAAAGAATAATACTAGACAACCTGAGAGATAGTATTGGGCTAATTAAAAAAAAGGGGGGGTTTAGAAAAAGGTCCTTATAATGTTCAAAGTATATAAAAATAGGACACTCCATATAATTTTATAAATTTAGTCCCTGTACTAAAAATTTCATGAAAAATGGTGAAAAATAGTGTCTCTGGCGCGGAGCAAAAAAATAAATGCTATTGTACCACAGGAACTAGATTTATAAATGCTATTGTACCACAGGGACTAAATTTATAAACTTGAAAAGCATTGTCCTAAAAATCCAAATATAGGAAGGAACATGAGCTTTACCTTAATTCTCTATAAAAAAAAATAAGTTTAAAAATAATGGGTGCTGCTGGCGCTGACTTGTAAAAATAAGAGAAGATTGGATAAATTGGTGTTTAAGGGAATAAATGAGTTAAAAATATTTTTTTAAAAAACAAAAAAACTAATTAAAAAAACAATTTTAATAATTTTTATTTATTTTTTATTTTTTTAAACTAATTTTACATGAGAAATAAAAAAAAAAAGTGTCTTCCATGTACTAACCTGGGGTTAACTCCCGGGTAGTGTATCATTTTCCATGTGGAAATTTCACCCCCTCCGTCATTTGACTTCCCCCACCGCTAGTACCATTGTGCACCAATCAATAGTGTCGCATGACACTCCGAAGAGCCCTGGGTGTCCACAGCCTTGCGTGCCAGACCTATGAGTTGCTACCAAGGTGGTAATATTTTGGCTTTCTTTGTCAGACGAGTAGTGTTGTAGTCTAACGTATCGCATCCTTTATTGCCAGATGACACTAAAGGCATGGGCATTTGGTTATTACCCCTGAGGTTTTTTTCTATAAACTAGTTGGAAACCCGCGCGATGGGCGGTTTATACATCAAAGTAGGAAACAGACCTTAGAAATTGTAAACTTGTAAAAGATGGTAAATTAAATAGGAACTCGATTGAAAACTCCAGAGTATTTGTGATTACAAAACATGTAAAACAAATATAACTACATATTCCAGGAAAACATAGTAATGCTATACGATTCATGATCATACGACGAAATAAAAAATACTGTAGTGTATTACCAAATGTCCACAACATAATTATAAATTTATTTGAATATATATTTTATATGACATGACCATGTATTGCATTGATAATCAGCAAGCTTATTCCATAAATAATTTTATTCATCAAAATATTCAATTTCTACAGCACCATATTTAGAATTCAAGCTTCAATCCTGCCCGAAAACATTAAAACTCTCACATGTAAATAAACACTTGTTACATATGATAGGCTAAAGTGAGCATAATCGAATCAAATTAACAAATCCGAAAATTTGAGCATAGGAAATTCACAGGGCACTGAAAAAATATAAAAAGTGAGCAACCCATTAAAAAAGGAACAACTCAAATTTACACTTATACATAAACAACATCAATAATAAGTTATTCCAAATTTATTAACAAAATGAACTACTTTTGTAAACCAAATTAACTCATATTTAGTTTTGGGTAAATGGGGTAAAAGTACTATACTTTGGTAAGCAACTAATAAGCTATTGTTCGTGGCTCCGATACACACGAACCCAACTGCTATACTCGGAAGACCCTATTCCAGTCCTATTTCTAACCTGCAAACATGACATTCATGCCAGACCCATAAAAGCAAACATTCCACATCATCATACCCGCACTCCTCCGGCCATTTACCCGATTAAAAACCTCCATACCCGCTCCTAAACCCGCCAACCCATTTCCTGCCATTTCCACCCTCCTAAATCCGAGCTTCGGCCTAACCACCGTATACACACCCATCTTCGGTGCTGGTAAGAACAAAAGAAAAATACTCCGGTCTGAGCCATCCTCGCCGGCGAAACCCGCGAGCAACCTTCCTGCTTACTTCGTACCCATTTTCAACCCACAACCAAAAACCATATCCGGTCATACCTCCTCAACTAGAATACTGCCATACCAGACCCACGTTGCCGACATACCCCATTACCAATCAGTGAACCCAAATTTTTTTAAACTAATTTAAAATATACCTTGCATTTGTTGGAGGAATTCCTGTAGCCGATGCAGCAGTTCCAGCTCTCGTTTACATCGGATGTTTAACATCACCCTCCCCTCCCTTTTTTGATTTCACCCATATCTCCTTTCAAGACCCAAATTATAAAAAATATTCAACACAGAAGAATCCAACCATGAATAATCTGTATACAAATAACATCACACGAATAATCCAAATAAGAAAGTCAACATGAACTTATGAAATCATCTTTCGATGTGAGGAAGAAACTCCGACCGCTTGGAAGGGATGAAAGTTAGGTGAGTTTTGGGTGTTTTGGGAGAGAAGGGTTTGGGGGTTTAGGGAGCATATGAGTTGTCTCGTTTTTTATAATGGAGTAGAGACAAAGAGTTTTGTTATAATTGAGGAGAGATAAGGTAACTTGAGGACTGTTGATGTAACGTTGGCAACTGTAAAGGCAAGGGAAATAAGAAAGGTTATGTGCGTTAATATTGACTGCCTAAAAAATTAGTAGAGAGAGGAGAGAGGAAATTCTCATAAAATTAGAGTTCCACGTGGACACTCTGTATGAAGAGGAGTATTTAATTCTTATTTAATGGAGTAGAGATAAAGAGTTTTGTTATAATTGAGGAGAGATAAGGTAACTTGTGGACTGTTGATGTACCGTTGGCAATCGTAAAGGCAAGGGAAATATGAAAGGTTATGTGCATTAATATTGACTGCCTAGAAAATTAGTAGAGAGAGGAGAGAGGAAATTCTCATAAAATTAGAGTTCCACGTGGACACTCTGCGTGAAAAGGAGTATTTAATTCTAGTTGAGCATTTTATAGTATATAATATAAAGATAAGAGAGACTCAACTTTTCATAAATGTTAAGGCGTTATTTGTTTTTATCTCTTAAGTCTGAATCTAAAATAAATGAATCTTTGAAGTCTGAATCAGTCTACATACGTCCATTCATACATAAAAACAAATATATTTTGCAAATTCAGATTTCAGACTTCAATTTTCAGATTTCAGATTCAGATGGAAAAACAAACGCAACCAAGAGTTCAATGGGAAATACATTTTGTTATCCTGGTCAACATTTCAAAAACCCTCTCCACTACTGGTCTACCTCGATATTACCATCGCAATAGACTCTACATTATATTTACAACTCGATTCGCATTCTCACATCAATCTGTCGATCAAAGTCCCATCTAATCAACTCCTCATCAAATGATAATTTTAACAAGACGCATAAGATCTATCGAATTTACACATTAATTCAAAATATTTCTAAACATCCATATTTGATTTCAAAGGTAATATAAAAGCTTGTTACTTGGCCATCAATATTACTGCATAAGTGCTTCGTCTTTGTTTCCCGTATTCTTCTTCAATTTACATTCCCAGTATTCATGTGATTCTCTTGTGATTTTGTATTTCGTATAATTGTATCAGTAAGTTGGAATTTAAAAAATAAAAAATAATTTTGGACCGAAACATTGAAATTAATATAGACACGCACATACCCTCAGTATGAAACCAATACAAATGCATATTTTAATGGGTTTACAACAAGATTCTCCGAATTTAAAAAATATATATTTGAACATAAAAATCCGTATGGAGTTCATAAATCTGGATCCAAAGGATTATACCTTTGATTTAATGTTTAAAAGGTCTACATTTTTTGTATATTTAAAATTGGTAAGATGCAGAATATTAAGGAACCACGGTTACGCAGCTTGGGTTTTTTAATAATCATCTTCACTTTGAAATCTGGTGATGTCGATAAGAATGAAATATCCTCCAAAGATTATAAGCCTAAAATATAGAAAATGTACTAAAGAAATTTACTCATTCCATGGCTTCCTGCTATTATTTTCTGTGTTGTTAATTTGCTAATGTTAGAAGGTCGGGCATCACATGCACTAAATAAATTTGTAAACCTTAAAAAAAAGGTCGCCAAAACATGACATAATAAAAGTAAATATTAAAAATGCAATCTTTACAATCTACTATTCTAAACAAATTTTGTTCTAAAAAAAATAACTAAATAAAAACCAAAAATTTATAAACATTTTGCATATTGCGCAGGTTCATACTTGTGCAATATATAACCATCTGCGGTGATAGCGTACTTCTATTGTGGAAAAACCATCTTGTTTACTTTGTGCAACTATCTACCTGCCAAATTAAAAAATAAAAGTTGGTAAAGAAGAAGAACAAGTATATCTTAAAGTTGGTAAAATATAAGCTGAGACGGTCATCCATGACAGTATGCAGTATGCGCCTGAATGGTTGAAATTCAAAATCATTTGGGGAGCAAACCCCTACTGCGTCTGGTTTGATTTTAAAAAAGGAGTAAATTACACAAAAAAGCCCCCTCAAATATCTCGAGTTTACCAGTCACCCCCTCAAGAAAAATACTGATAAACTCACCCCCCCTAACTATCAATCCGTTGCAATTAAATTCAGAAACTGAGTTCCCTCTATTTTGTACACAAATTGACTAAAACACCTCTCACTCAATTTAAAAACCCAAAACTAAAAAAAAACAAAAAAAAAAGTATAACCCTCTCTCTCATCACTATCAGCAACCCAAATTAAAGAAAGAATTAAAATATCACCACCTCAACCCACTGGAATACCCCTCAACCCACCTGAAAATCATCCAAACTAACCCAACCTGTCACTACAGAACAAACTAAAAAAAACACCTCAACCACCGCCCCAACCAGATCTGGAAACCCACCCACTATAACCGCACCTCTTTCCCCCACCCCCACCCACCGCCCCACCTCTGTAAACCCGCAACTCAGTCCTCCCCCCACCACCAAAACCCATCAAATCTCAACTCAGAATCACACCTCAGTAAACCCGCAACTCTATCGCAACCCACACTCCCCTACCTCTATAAACTCGCAACTCAAAGTCGCAACCCGCCCTCCCCCCTTTAACTCAAAAAACTATATCTGAAACCCATATATCCATCCATTGGCTCAAATTTGAACCCAAATCCGAATAAGAACCCAAATTTGAACCCCATAAACCTAAATACTTCGTTTTTAATTTTGATTTTATTTTCGTTTTTGCTTCGATTAAAGAGTGGTCATTTTGATTTTCACTTTCAGTTTTGATTTGTTGAGAGAGGAGCCTTTCGGGTGGGTTGTGGTGGGTAGCAGTGGGTGTTTTTTTTTGTCTCAGGTTGGTGGGTGATGAAGAAGAGCAGGTGGGTGGGTGATGGAGAAGAGAGGGTGAGTTTGTTTTAGGTGGAGAGAGATATAGAGAGAGGTGGGTTTGAAATGGTGGACTGATGAGTAGGGTGGCAATTCGGGTTAGTTGTGTCATTTTCGAGTCGCGTTAGTTTTAATTTGAGTACAAGTTTTCGGTACTCTTAAATCTATACAAGTTAATCATGTCATGTTCGGTTTATTATCGTAAACGGGTTATCGTGTCAAAAATTGTCAGCGCTAGATGAGAGAGAGATGGAGAGAGTTATAGATTTTTTTTTTTTGTGGGGGGTGGGGGGTGTTTAAATTGATTGAGGGGTATTTTAGTTTATTTGTGTACAAAAATGGAGGGAACCCGATTTCTGGATTTAATTTCAACGGATTGATAGTTAAGGGAGTGAGTTTGTCGGGTATCTTTCTTGAGGGTGGTGCTCCGTACATCCGAGATAGTTGAGGGAGATTTGGTGTAATTTACCCAAAAAAAATTAAAATGGTTGAGGCGCAAGGTCCTTTGGTGCTCCATCGAAAATAGTTGGGGTGGAAACATCTTCACGCACCAACCTTTTGATCGCCCCAAGTTCAAATATAACACGGGTGGTATTTATGAATGCCCCTAGGATAATACCCCAAATTTTATATTCCATGTTTGGGTTTATGCTTCTTTAAACACTAGTATACCCTTCTCCAATTCTCCTAAGTTTTGGTTATCCCATATCATATTCTAATGCCAATGTTGGAGATGCTCTCAATTGACAATTAAGTTAAAAATCAACTTATCTAAACCGTTTATAATGAATCATGAAGTTTACATGACATTTTAAAAAAAAATTATTTACTGAGATGTTACTTGAACCAACTAATATGACCAAGTTAATTAAGCAAATAACGTGTCAAAACGAACAACAATGGATTATTACGTTAAAAACTAATATTCTTTGTTAATTCATGGTAATATTATTTAGGGCAATTTACATTTAGGTCCCTTAATAACAATCTTTAAACATTTAAGGACAATTTACAATTAGGTCCACTTGTTATGCCACTAGCGTGGACTTTTACAAGACGAGAATTAATGGACCTAAGTGTTTAAAATTTGTCAAAATTCCTTTAGTGTTTAAAATTTGTTTGTGAGGGACTTAAGAGTATTTTTCCCTATTATTTATGGCATTTAGTTGACAAAACCAACAACTAAGAGACTATCCAATATGTCCCTCAACTTAACTAATTTATCTACTAACAACATATATAAATAAATAAAGGTTAGGTGCCATTAAGAACACCCGTTTGCTAAGGGATCCCATTTGTACTTTATAAACCTATAATAGTGTTATAGAGTAATTCCCTTAATATCTTTGTCTAGCTTATTAAGGGAATCATGATTCAAATTTCATAAGTATTTCGGCTCTCCATAACTTTGAAACAAACACATAATTTGGTCCATTGTGTAAATTAACAATTGAACCATGTGAAAATTGTGCATATGCGGCCCTAGTGAGCTGAAGAATTGCACAGAATTTGTTCGCCTTCGACTGAGTATCTACATCTTTAAAAAACTTAAAACATTAAAGTTGTTCCGATGCGTACTCAGACTGCTTTGGTCTAATTTTGCAAACTTTTTTCAGTTACAACCCTACGAATTTTGTGACGTTTTCTGTTATGGGGGCTCAATTTTTTAAGTCTTTTCAGTTCTGATCAGTAGAATGACAAGGTTGGAAGTTTCTAACATTTTTTTCTTGATTATTAATAGATTTTTGCATATTAATTGTCAAGTATAGTGTGCATTTCTTCTTAAACAACAATTCTACCATACTATCGTTTCTTTAGAGAGATAAAGAGAGCAAGTCAAGAGAGAGGGAGGGTGGCAATGGCAGTGGTAGAAGTGCGGTGGTGACAGCTGTGGGGGGTGGTTTGATATTATGGTGAAGTTTTACTTTTTGTTAATGAAAATGGGTCCTTTTTAGGGTTTTTTTGCATTTTATTTTATTTTTGTTATTTTCTATTATTTTGTTACGTCTTTGTATTTTGTTTTGCTTTAGTATTTAGTAGGGGTGTCCATCGGAACCAGTCAACCCGAAGAACAGACCCAAATCGGTCTCCCTGGGTTAGTTTGGTTCGATTTTCTAATTATTTGGGTTGGTTATGGTTCGAAAAAATTAAAAACCGATATATTTGGTTCGGTTCTCGGTTTATAGGCCGAACCAAACCAAATCAAACTGAATCGATACCCGAACCTGCAAAACCGAACCAATAACCCGAACCATAGAACCGGACCAATAATTCGAATATATATATATATATATATATATATATATATATATATATACATATATATATATATTACTACACATAATATTATTTGAATTATTAAATAATAGATATAAACAAAGTATCCGGGTAAACCATTTACAATAATAACATTATGCATGTAAAGCGTACTGTGTAACTAACCGTAAGCCCATTTTAAGCCCATTTGTTTGAATTGAAGTCAAAAGTAAAATAAAACCATTTACTTACCCTAAACCTAAGTCACTCTTTCAGCCGTAACTTTTTCTTCTCCAAACTTTTTCTACTCCAAATATACACGGTTCCGGTGCACTGTGCAAGCAAACAACACCAATTTTTTTTTCATCTGATTCCGGTGAGTTCACTTATTCCGGTGTGCAAGCAAAAAGATGATGAAGTCTTTCATCTGCCTATTTTTTTAATTTGTTCTAGTACTGGTGTTCACTTATTCCTGTGTACAATCACCTACTGAGTTAATTTGTTTTTAGCCGATTATTTTTAATCCGGTACAATCACCTGCTGAATTACCTTTTTTTATTAACTCAGCTCCTTGTTTTCAGCCTTTTTTTTAAACAGCACCTGCTGAATGTTTATGATTTGTTCAATTTGTTAATAATTTTTTTTTATGCGTATGATTTCCATGTCCATGACCTTGAGTTAATAATTTTTTTCCATATCTCTTATTCTTGTTTTCTAAGTTAATAATTTGTTTTCAACCCTAGTATTTACATATTTTTATGCATATGATTTCCATATCCCTGACCTTGAGTTAATAAATTTCTCTTATTATTGTTTTCAGAGATGTCAAGCATCGGAGGCAACACATCACACATAATTGAACAAACTACTAATTGTCCTACTGCTGCATCGCAAGCACACTTAGCTTCTCCAGGTGCACCTCCTAAACATGAGGTAAATTTTAAAAAGAATGGTAAAACCAGATTCTGATGTGTGGGATCATTTTACAAAAATTGATAAAGGAGATGGGAGTAAACCAGAAAAAGCACAGTGTAATTATTATTTTGTTGAATATGCTTGTTCAACCTCTCATGGGACTAGTACACTATGGAAACATTTATCTCGGTGTAAAACTTATCCGAATAGTAAGTATAAAAAAGAGAAAACACTAGAAAAGGTGTTTCAAAGTGGTGAGCAAGAGGAGGGTAAAGTAGTTCCATGGAAATTTGATTAGGGAGGCCCTAGCGAAAATGGTAATCATAGATGAATTACCGTGTAAATTTGTTGAACACGAAGGGTTTTCGTCTTTTTATGAGTGTGTGTCAACCTAGATTCCAACATCTATCACGTATACTATTGCTAGAGATTGCTTAACATTGTATGCTCGGTTGAAGATTGAATTGAAAACTACTTTGTCTCGTCAAGCTCAACGGATTTGCCTAACTACTGATGCATATATGTCGATCCAAAACATGAGTTACTTGTGTCTCACCACACATTTTATTGATAGTAATTGGAAATTGCATTAAAGAATTTTAAATTTTTCTGTTTTTTCTAGCCACAAAGGTATTGCTAGTGGACAAGCAATTGAAGCATGCATGCTTCAATGGGTGTAGAAAAGGTTTTTACTATGACAGTGGATAATGCCTCTTCTAATGATACCGAAAGTTGTGAGCAAGTTAAATTGACGTGAACTACATGTCAATGACCTAAAAATCAAGACAATATGATTTCTAGAGAGAAATAAAAGAGTCTTTATATTTCAAGAATGGAGAATTAAGTACAAAATGAGAATACAAGCCTATTTATAGAAGAGATATTACTTGCTAATCAAGTAATAGCTAAAATGACTAAAGGACCAATTAAGAAATAAAAAAATGCTTAATTAATCCCAAACATGTTTGGCAACTAATTAAGGAAGGAAAATGCCTAAAAAGAACTAAAAATAGAAAATAGAATGAAAATACAATAAAAATAAAAGGAAAATAAAATGGATCCCCATCACTCTCCCCCCCCCCCCCCCCCCTCAAAAAGAGTTCTTCCACAAACTCAAAGGGGAAGACCAACAGAATCGCCCTCTAAAATGGTAATCAATGCAGGTCCAAGGGACTGCTCGGCCTCGTCAAGATACTTTGGGGGTTGATCCATAGCTAGCAGGGCCCGTCGATGTGGCTGAAGGCAATCAGAAGCTCGGTGTCCCACGATGCTGCAATTAAAGCAGCGAAATGTGGGAGGGCCTGTATGGGTTGTAGCGGAAATGGCAGTAACTGGAGTAATGGCCGAATATGTCAAGGATGAAACAACAGGAGGAACAGAACTCAAGGAAGATGGAGATCAGGATGCTGGAGAAGCTGCTAAGGCTGTATGATAGGTCTCGACCTTAGTAGCATACTCTACTGCCTTAAAAAATGTCGGTATCTCTCTCAATCCAAGGTAGCGGCAAATATGTGGCTGGAGTCCCAGAATGTAGCAGTTGATCCACTGATCCTCCGTCTCGGGCAGGCGTGCTCTAGTGCAGAGGAGCTGGTACTGCTCTATCTACTCTACGACCGAAGACGTGTCCTGGGTGAAAATTTTCACACCTGGGTAAAAAATGTCGGTATCTCTCTCAATCCAAGCTGGTCCAAGACAGTTTTGGACACGTCTTCGGTCGTAGAGTAGGGCGGTTACACATCTTCCCTACCAACATCTTGGGTAAAATTAGGGTTTCTTGGGTGATTTGGGTTTAAATTTTGGTCGGGAAAATTATGGTGAGGTCCGAGTTCAGAATGAGTTTTACGGTTGGGGTAGGGAAAATGGTCAGTAGATTGGGGCAATGATTTGGTTAAATCCATTAGGGTTAGGGTTTCAAACGGGACAGCAGGTATTAGGGTTTTATGGGTGATGTTTGGATAACAATTGGCGTTTAAAGGGTTTAAAAGAGGTTCTTGGAAAGGATGTGTGGTATACACACCTGAATCGGGAAGATCCAAGGGAAAAAAATTGGGATCGACCACTGGGAGGGTGGTCCGACTCAGGGGCGGGACTGCGGTATGCCGCAGGTGGCCGTCGGCAGTTATATGTTCAGTTGGAGGGGTGTCGGCCCCCATCTGGGTGGTTCGAAACTGCAGAAACCCCACCCGGCCTTGGTCAGCAACCTTAGGACCAAAATCTGCTCCGTCCGGCGTCGGAAACAGGCCGCAAGGATGAACAGTATTGTCGAGTTTCATCTCGGATCTGTTGGGAATGCATTCGAGCTGTTTTCCAGGCCTTCGGGTGTCTTCTTGTTGGTGATTTGAAACTAGGGTTTCATGAGATGGGCTAGGGTTTTGAGATTTGGAAAGAAATTGGAGGATGGTGGCCATTTGATCTTTTAATTCTTGTATGTTTTCTTCCATTCTTGAATTTTTTTTCTCGTAACTCTTGGTTAATCTCATCTTGAATTCACGTCATCTTCTTCGGAGCCATTGAAAATGTAGTGTACGATTTGTTGGTACTCTACACACCTACACACCGATACACACGAACACCAATGTTTTGGAGCAACACCCGCTCTGATACCAATTTGACATGAACTACACGTCAACGACCTAAAAATAAAAACAATATGATTTCTAGAGAGAGAAACAAAAGGGTCTTTATATTTCAAGAATGGAGAATTAAGTATAAAATGAGAATACAAGCCTATTTATAGAAGAGATATTACTTGCTAATCAAGTAATAGCTAAAATGACTAAAGGATCAATTAAGAAATAAAAGAATGCCTAATTAGTCCCAAACATGCTTGGCAACTAATTAAGGAAGGAAAAGGCCTAAAAAGAACTAAAAATAGAAAATACAATGAAAATAAAAGGAAGATAAAATGGATCCCCATCACAAATCCTTTCAATCGGTGTTTTTGAAACATTTGGAAGAACAACAAAATGTGGAGTTGAAATCAGAATTAGACAAGTTCTTAGAAGAACGTGTTGAAAAGGATGGCCCAAACTTTGAAATTTTAGCATGGTGGAAATTGAATTGTTCAAGGTATCCAACACTTTCTCTTGTGGCGCGTGATGTTTTAGCTATTCCGGTTTCTATCATGGGTTCGGAGTCGGCCCTTAGTAGGGGTGGGCGTGTACTTGATCAATTTCGTAGTTCATTAACCCCTAAAAAAGTGGAGTGCTTGATATGTGGCCAAGATTGGTTGCGAGCATCGCCAATTCCACTTGAAGTTGATATGAGATTAAATGAGCTTTCAGAAATTGAATTAAGTGAGTTTATTAATTAATAATCGTACTTTTCATTAATTTAATTGAAGCTAGTATTTACAAAATATTAATTTTGTTTTATGTGTGCAGTCATCACAAAGGATCTTGAACTTGCCAATGTATTTGCTAATTCCCATGTTTTAAGGTAATTTTTATAAGCATTGTTTGTTCATTTTATGGTGATATGAAACGGAATTTTTTCAATGCAATTACTAACGTTATTTATAATTATTTCATTGCAGTTAAAGGTTTTTTTTTAAGGTTGCTTTAATTGAACATAGCTATTTTTTATGGGTTGAAATAGTGTTGTTTTTTTTAAAGGTTGGTGTTTTTTTTTAAAGGATGCTGTTTTTTATGGTTGAAATAAGGTTGTTTTCTATGGGTTGCCATTTTTTTAATGAGTTTTTTTCAGGTTGCTGACTTTTTAAGGGGTTGTTGTTTTTCCTTTTTTTTAAGAATCTTGTTGTTTTTTGGAAGAATGTTATTGTTTTTTGGTAAAATGTTTCTATTTTGGAAGAATGTTGCTATTTTTTGGAAGAATGTTGCTGTTTTGGAAGAATGTGGCTATTTTTTGGAAGAAGGTCGATATTTTTTGGGAACATTAAATATATTTTACATATTATGATTTTTCTAATATGTAATAGGTTTACTTCCTCAAATTACTTGGACACAGTTGTTGGATTTATATTGATTTTTATGCTTAGACATAGCGGGCAAGACTATGCTAATACTTTTAATGAATGACTAATTAGTTTACTTCTTTCTAACTTGTTTAATGCATATTTGGCATTATGGTTAATTCCAAACATTTTGTGTTGGATAGTTCACTTCATAATCATATTTTTTTTATCCCAAAGTTATAAAACTTTTAAAAAAAGAACATAGAATCGTGTAGGGGTGGCAATTCGGGTTAGTCGTGTCATTTTCGGGTCGTGTTGATTTTTATTTGAGTATAAGTTTTGGGTACTCTTAAATCTATACAAGTTAATCGTGTCAAGTTCGGGTCATTTCGGGTTATTACCATAAACGGGTTATCGTGTCAAAAATTGCCAGCCCTAGAATCGTGAACCGACCCAACCCAAACCATGAACCATTGGTTCGGTTCTAGCATGAAGTTGGCTTGGTTCTGGTTCAAAAAATTGGAAACCGAACCACATTAGTTCTAGTTTAAATTTTATAGTAGAACCGGACCAACCCGACCCATGAACACCCCTAGTATTTAGAGATAAAAGTAGCAACAGGCTATTAAGGGCAATTTTTGTAATTAGAACATTAGCTTAGAGCCTAAGCTACTTCTCCCCTTTAAATATTCCCTAGTGAGCCTTATTTGAGGTAGACTTGAATTTAGAATAAAAAAGAGTATCTCTCTCTTTAAAAGTGTGTGTTTTGATATATTTAGGAATCTTTTAACGTGTAGTTTACGTCAAATTGGTGTCAGAGCGAGGTGTCGTTCCAACATTGGTGTTTGGTGTATCGGTGTGTTTTTCTTTATCAAATCATACACTACTCTTCCATGGATCCAAAGAGATCCAAACAATTTTTAGAGTTGAAACAACTAATTAGGGGTGGCAATTCGGGTCAACGGGTCATGTTTCGGGCAACCAGTTGAAGCAACAAGTGACCCAACTACTCTCCGCAACAAACCCTCCCACCACCCTTCCACACTCTACTAGCCTAAACCCTAACCCTAGTCGCCCCCCTCCAAACCCTATCCCCGGCCTGCCTGACCCCAAAACCCTTCCCGTCGACCACATCCCCCACCCTCCGGCCCTAAAAAACTAACTCTAGTCCACCCCCTGGCCGCCGACCTAAACCCTAAACCACCCAAAACCAAAACCCGACTCACCCCAGTCCAATACCCATCCCAGGTGTTCGCCCCCTTGTTGAACCCCTTAACAATCTCGAAACCCCAGAGTTTGCCCTAGATGCGCCCAAAATCTATTTGGGCTACCAAATCCAATCCCAAACCCATCTTGGTGCTCCAAAACGTTGGTGTTTGACCTTAGGGGAAGTTTCTAGGGCTGGTTTGGGTGAAGAAGAAGAAAAAACAAATTGTGGGATGTGCACTCCTCAACTTTCAGAAATTAATTTTTGCCCCCCACAATTTTTTGGCATAATTTTTGAAATTTCCTCACGAGTTCCTAATTTTTTTTAATGCTCGAGGACGAGCTTGGTCTTAAGAGGGAAAGAGTGATGGAAATGGGTCATTTTTAAGGTTTTATTGTATTTTGTTTTATTTTTGTTATTTTCTATTTTTTGGTTATGTTTTTGTATTTTGTTTTGCTTTAGTATTTAGAGATGGAAGTAACAAAAGGCTATTAAGGTTATTTTTGCAATTAGAATATTAGTTTAGAGCCTAAGCTACTCCTTCCCTTTAAATACCTCTTTGTAAGCCTCATTTGAGGTAGACTTGAATTTGGAATAGAAAAGAGTATTTCTCCCTCTAAAAGTGTGTAGTTTGATATTTTTAGGAGTTTTCTGATATATAACTTACGTCATTTGTTAAGGAAGAAATAATATACAAATATGCTAACTGCTTATGTGGTTGTGCTAGAGATCAGTGTAGCTACTCATACAGTGCTGGGGATAAATTTAGGGTGGTATGAACCCCCAAGTTATTACAAAGGGCACTTCAATTTTCTAGTGCTCTAGCCAATTAAGTTTGAGCAACACTCTAATCGAATAAACAATTTTGAATTCCCTTCTCAATTGAATATTAATTTTGAGAATGTAAACATGTAAAAAATAAAGTAGAAATACCTTGTTGCTGCTCCAATTTCTTATTCTTTTTCATCAGCTTCAACCAACACCCAATCGTGATCATATCCTTCAGTAACTAAGCAATCCTCCTCTGACATGGATTGAATACCCTTTTCATCACAAACTAACACGTCTTCATTTAACATTGGTGGGCATGAGCAACCCTTTTCATCCTCTCCCAACACCTCGCATTCTCCATCTTTAGCTGACAACACATCTGCAGTCATTGCTAACATCTCCTCAAACTTGGCAGGTAAACAATGCATTTGAACATGAATACCTCGGGATGTCTTTAAACCCCTAAAAACAGCGTCCCCATAATTGATCAGTTTTATAAGCCCACCGTTTACATTGGCACACTCATACTTTGCAGGCTTAGACTTGCTAGTAGAATTAGAAGCAGCCCAAAGAAGCTTTGATTTTAAATACTCTCCAGATATGCACCCAATTACAAGTGGCTTGTGATTTTCACCGTCATTCGTGTTTCTAACACCGTGTATGATATTATCCACCCACGCGGGCCCATCGTCACACTTATCTTTCCGGTGAACAAAAACTGGAGCTTTCAAAGCCTCAATTGCGGGGCCAGTTAAGGTTTGCAAAATTGTCACTTTCTTTTTTGTACATAAAAAATATATGGCTGTAGAAGTGAAGACGGCGATTGTGTCAGGAAAGTCGTGGCCGAGTAACCAGATGAAGAAGTGAGATGATATTGGATGGGACCCGTTTGTGACTTCCGGCGGCGTGGAGATTACTAGAAGATCTGAGTTTCCCCATAGCTCTTTCTTGTATTTGTTCCAGGATGAGTAAAAGGTAATCAATCTCTTTTTGAATAGCTTTAGATTCATCTCTTGGCTACGTAAAGGAGATAAATCAAATAATGTATATGCGCAATTGCAAAAGAGGAGCGACTGGGGTTGGGATTTTGTGCTCGCAAATTGTTTCTTTGTACGGGAAAAAGAAAAGGATAAACATGACTAAAGTCAATAGTAATCCATTTTGACTCCGCTGAGAAATAGGAATGCCAATTTAATCTGTTCGATCCGCCTTTAATGCGACGGGTTTTTAAACCCAATCAATGAATTACGAACGGGTAAAGATTAAAAAAAAAATGTTTGTTAAATAGGATGAGTTAGAAGCTAATTTAAATAAAATTGTCTCGCTCCGTTTATATATACTAATTATGTTCACGTACGTTGCATGTGTGATCAATATGCGAAGTTATGTTGAGAGAGATCGTTTGAGGGGACACATTTTTTACAAAAAAAGTGTAGTCAAATATATATATATATATATGAAAGAGGTTCACAAGTGGACTAAAAGAATGGACTTTTTAATGGACCTTAACAAAAAATACATATTAACACATTAATTTTAATTTCTATAGTATAATTGGTCCTCGCCAGCGGCACCCGAGACCATACCTTCACCCCACTCCCCCCCCCCCCCCCCCCCCCATCGCCCCCCCCAACCACCACCATCACCAAAGCCGCCCTTGTGGCAGCGCTTATGACAGTAGCGCTGCCATGGGGGTGGGGGTGGGAGGGTGGGGGGCGTGTGGGGGAGTGGGGGATCGATCGACACGCGTATTTGGTGCCGCTGGGGCGGACCAATTACACTATAAGAATTAAAATTAATGTGTTATTATGTGTTTTTTGTTAAGGTCCATTAAAAAGTCCATTCTTTTGGTCCACTTGTGAACCTCTCCCTATATATATATATATATATATAGAGAGAGAGAGAGAGAGAGGAGGGATCTCCAATGGGTCTGTTTAAAGTGCCCACTAACGGGGCTTAATAAAATGAGAGAGAGTAGTAGCCACGTGTGTAAGGAGGGATTGAATGGGTCTAAATTAGAGGACTAAAGATCCTTTCACTTTTACTTCCATTTTCCACTCATAATGCCGTTATTTTTATTCTCTCTCTTACAACAAAAGCAAACCCGCCTTTTATTCTCTCTTCCTTCTCGAGCAAAACCCATTTATACACCAAAAGCAATACCCACTCTCTTTCTCCATTCTACACCAAATTGAAGATCATTCCCTCACTTTTTTTTACCAGGTAATTGAATCTCCATTGTTTTTTTTATCATTACATCACTTGTTTTTTTTAACATAATATGTGGTAGAATATACTATTTGTAAGTAAAAGTGAAAGTTGTTGTAGAAAACGTAATTTAATTCCCTCCTTACACACGTGACCACTACTCTCTCTCATTTTATTAAGACCCGTTAGTGGGCACGTTAAACAGGCCTGCTGGAGATCCCTCATATATATATATATATATATATATATATATATATATATATATATAGATAGATAGATAGATAGGATCCAGAGCGGACTCATTTAACGGACCGCTCAACGGATTTTCGTCCTTTTCCCAATAAGTGGTCCCCGTATGGTCCCAAAGTCAACATTATCATACTCCCTTATGGTCCCCTCTTATCTTACAAAAAACCCTTTAAAGACCATATTTTTAAAAGATTTATAATTTAGACCCAAAATTGGTACCAGACCTTAAGAGCTTTAGAATCTCACCAAATTCCGACCCAAACCTAATTCTGGTATCAAAGCCATAAGACGCTCATTTTAGACTTATAGTAAAATAACTTTAATGCCCTTGAGATTTATCCCTTATATTTACCAAGATATTTTTGGAACCAACCCAGACTACCATCCTATACCTATAACTGATTTAGACCCAGTAGGTTGCTTAACCTCACACATGGACGGTTGTTCAAACATTGAACATATTCCAGTTAAACACGCAGACAGTAGACAAGTCACTGCTAGTGCTACTAATAGCATAATAGACAAAAATAAGTGTATACTCCTTATATTAAGACAATTAATAAAAGACACTCAAACCTTAGAAATAGAGATAAAAAATATCTCTAAAAAATTACTAGAAATAGATAACCAAAATCCAATAGACTTAGTACATGTTTTACAAGAAATAAATATTAAGACTAATCATATAGAAGTCCTTAACAAAGACATTTTAGAAATTAAAACTTTAATTAAAATTCAAGACAGTGAGTTAATTAAACTTACTAAAGAACAAGCCAAGCTTATCCCTAGATTAAATAGTTATCTTCCTAATGGAGATAGTTAGAGCAGACTGTAATGAGGTATCAAGAGACCTCTCCATTCAGACCTTATCAGACTTTTATCAAAGAATTTTAGAAAAGATAAATGATGATAGATTTTATTATAAGATAAATGAAAATGAGATTGTCAATGCTGCTAAAGCAACCAGACTTATATTAGAAAGATTAAATTTAATTTCTACATCCATAGCAGATACCCAAGACTATAACAATAGCTTTGTTAAAGACTTGCATTTAGACTTAAAAGCTAAGACAGAAGGATTAACCACCTTCTACACGGACTTTGTTAAATTCCAACAAAATTTAGCAAATTATCTTAATAATGTGGAAAGCCATAACCTATCTAAGATAGATAGTATTATTAATGAACTTATACTAAACATGGCCCAAGTAGAAGAAAAATATAAAGAAATTATAAGCGGAATTAAGGTTGTATATAATAAACCTTCCCAAGCAGAAATAGACTCTCCTTTTATTCTAACTCGTTTAGATAAAATTTAAAGGACTATAGAATCCATGGAAGCTAGATTTGTGCAACAATAAGAAAAAAATAATGAAGTAAAAGACTATATTACAAATTTTGCAAAATCCCTAGTTAATTCTCTAGCTAGACATGGTGAAGAAATTTCTGAGAAGACAAGAAAGGAGAATACAAATTTTAAAGAAGAAATCTTTGGTCAGATAAAAAGACAAAAAGATTATTCATACTTCTTAGAAATAATTGAAAAAAGACTTGAACAAAAACAAGTTGCCACCTGTAAATTCAAAGAACCCCTTCCTATAGAAACTAGAGAAAGGAATACCATAGGTAGACGAGTTATAAATGACGGATTAGATAAGACTAGTAAAATAGTTAGCTCTATCCCAAATATTGAACAGAGTAATCATATGCTCTAAAGACTTAAAGATTCATCCTCCAATGTTAGGACATGGTGGAAAGAAAGAAATTTCACCAATCCTCTCCAATAGAAAGAATGGGGTGAAGTTGACTAAAAGATTGTTGAAGATTCCATTCATAATGGACAACGTCCAGCCATTAGATACATAGACTTGTTTAAAGAAGGTGAGACTCCTAAGAGTCCTAATTATAACATGACTTACCATTGTAGGAATCATGTGTTAGACAAATCTTACACTGAGCTCCAAGTATTTGACTCAGAATAGCTTAGATCTAGAGGAACTGATAGAAAGTTTCAATTCTTAACCTTTAGACTCTTTCAAGCAAGAATCCAATGATTATATAGACCTCAGAATAATATCAACATATTATATTGTTTAGTAAAAAAAAGATGGACAAATTTTGAGAAAACCCTTATTGGGATAACCCAATTAGAAATGTCAAACAATATAGGATACTTTAATGTCATTTCGGCATTTACAGTAACCGTAGACACAACCAAACATTTTAAGTTAATCTTATATGCTAGTGTCTATAAAGATTATATTATCCCAGATGCTAATATAAATATAGAATTCCAAAGCTATGTGAAGTTCTCCCAATTTCCTTATGAAGGAATGCAATCGGGAATTTCTAGCGGTAGACTTAATGAAGAGATCTTAGTTAGAACCAATGTTTTAGACTATAATCATACTTACAGTATTAGGACTATTGCACCTATGAAAGAAAGAGCTAAGACCCTTTGGCAATTGCCAGAATTTCAAGAAACTAAGACTATACAAAATAAACCTTTGTTTATTAATCAAGACGACGTCACTGAAAATGTTACCATTCAGTTTTGTCCTCCTAAGATTGTCAATAAGAACATCTAGGCCGAAGAAATTAGATTTAGGAATATGGGAGAAGCCATAATCAATGATCCTTCAGAAGGAGAATGTAATAGTAAGACTAGTGCTAGTTTACTAAGACAAGCCCCGATAATTAGACCTAGAAGATCATTTGAACAAAAAGACTTAATTAAAGAAAAATCTAGGATCCAAAACTTTGGACAAGAACCCTAGAATTGGATATGAAGACATTTAAAGATCACCTTAAAAAAAGTCATTCGGTTAGATTTCAAGAAAGAGAAAGATTTAATATGATAGCTCAAGAGCGTATATTAAAATTAAAAGAATCTAAGAATACAAAAGAACTTCTTAGAAACCTAAGACTAATAGAAGAAAGAGAACAAAGATTAATGTCAGCTACACAGGTAGAGCCTAGTAAACAAGAGATAGGAAGTAGTAGTAGGCTAGAAGATGCTCCTAGACTTTTTACTAAACCAATAGGAATAAATATTCCTACATACTCAAGCACCGTAGTTAAGACTAAATCTGATTATATAAAAGACTTTCCAACTAGTGACAAAAGTTTCACTCATGTTAAGACTATGGCAAGCCAAGCCATAAATCCAGTAGGTATATACCTTAACCTAGACAATGTTCAAGATAGGAAGAAGGCCTTAGATGAATGGCGTAATCAGATGAATATGTATTTTGCATCTAATGAACAATGGGATGCAAGTTCATGTAATCAGTACGCCGAACAATCCATTAGAGGTATTGTAAAAGATTACTTAGATAGTTTAAGAAAGGCTACAGATGAATACTCCTTAGCAAAGGTTGAGAATATGAAAGCAACCTTAGAAGAAAGATCAATTGAAGAATACTTTCAATTGTTCACATCAGAATTCATTGGAGCTGGACATCTAACTCAAATCAATGAACAAGACCTAGCAAAAACTAAGTTAGCCCTCCTTAGCATTTGCAAATTAGATAATATAAACGAATATAGAAATAATTATGAACAACTATATTACCAAATTAAAGAATTTGGGGAGACCTTAAAAGATGAATACTTTAGAAAGATACCAGCCATAGGACAAATCCTAATTAATGAATATAGGAATTGGCCAGGAGTAGTTGGAGTTAAGAACAACTCCCTTGGTGAAAGAATCAATTTCGCCAAAGACTATATCATATCTAAGAGACGTGATATAACTCAAGGAAAGTTAATAGAAGAAACTTTCAAGAAGATCCCTCCAATCAAAGACGAAAGAGACATCGCTCCAATTTAATGGGGATGTGGTAGCACTACACCAAATCCTGTGAATGGTCACGCCCAGTGGGTCACGACCCAAGTCCGCGACCAGCTGGTCGTGGACATGGAGCGTGACCCACTCATTATTTGGCGTGACCATATTTATTACCACACTAAATTATCGATGCTCTGAAAGTGGTCACGGACTTGGGCCGTGACCACAGTGGTCGCGGACTTGGGTCGTGACCATCTTGGCGCTAAAATCGTGCCAAAATTCCCTCCAAGCTTGGTCGCGGGTGGGTCACGGCCTAAGTCCGTGACCCATGACATGACCATTTTTTGGGGTCGTGACCATACCCAAGCTTGGGGCCGTGACCATACCCAAATTGGTGGGCTGTTTGATTTCATTAAATTGTTTCACTCGTGGGTCACAGCTCTGGCCGTGACCATGTTCAATCTGAAAAACATAACTCCCATTATATGCATTTCATTAATTTCCTTCCCCTCCGTATCTTTCATTCAATCGACCAAGTGGTGAATGATCGTAAGCACCGGCGATTTCGGCTAGGGTTTCAGTTGCACCAAGTGGTGTTCGGGTTGTTGCGATGGTGGTGGACGGAGGCTTCAATGACGGAGACAGCAAAGAGCACAATGAAGCAACAGCAAGAAGGCTTTGTGGTCCTTGGAAACTCACAATCTCCAACGCTGTGAAACTCCAAGTCCACAGATCCAAGAAGGTTTGAGACAGAAAACCCACAATCTCCAACACATATCCAAGTCCGACAGAAAACCCTCAATTCCCGAGGTATCCACTCTAACCCTAGATCGATATCTTTCTTTTCTCATTTATTTACCATTTCATTTGGTACCTTTGCTCATCAAGCCCTATAAATTTGTTTCATTATGCTACTGGGTATTAAGGTTACTCACTAGATCTCCAATGATTTGTTATTTTCCAGTTCTATATCTTGATGTAAATAATATGATGTATTGGTGTAAGTAATGATTATGTCATGCATTTATGGTTTAGTTTTTTTTACACTCGATTTTCAGTCCTGTATATGATAAAATTTGTAAAGTATACATGATTTTTTGTTGGAAAAATTATAATTTGTACGTGGAATTTTATAATATATACACGAATTTTTGTAATATACACGAATTTTATAATAAGAGTGGTTTTATGGTGGTTAGAGGATAGAGAAGACGAGGGCAGATACATCCTCATAATTACACTAGTTATGCTATGTATTATGTCCCTGTTGTGTTTCATTAAATTCAATAACAAACCAATGCTGGAAAAAAACATGTTTTATGGTTAATGTTATTATGCTACGAGTGTCACTTTGCCACGTGAGATTCGTATTGTCTTATTAAAATAACCACGGGTTATGCTGTGTATACCGTCATATGTCAAATCTGTTATGAAGCCTTTTGGTTAATTGATTGTAATTGTTATTCCATTCTTGTTCAAGCCCCTAGAAAATGTATTTTGGATCAAACATGTTTTTATGCTACAAATGTCATTTTTTTATATGATTTAAATGACTATTTTGTACTCCTTTACATTTCTCTATTTTGAAGCTTATGCAGTTAGATAATGTTTTCTTTTGTAGGAGAAAGGATCCGACGACATTGCTCTTAAGGCAATGGGCAGAGCTATTAAGAAAACTGTGATGATTGTTGAACTCATTAAGGTGATGTTACCGATCATTGTGGCTTTCCCTACCTTATTAAATGTTTCTCCCTATTTTTTGCTTGTTTCAGTTAGCAATGGAGATAAATTTGGGGAAACTTCCATTTGATTTCGATTTTCATCCTTCAAATCAACTCGTAGCTACTGTTGCTATTGGGGAGGGTCGGGAAAATGGAAAGAACAAGGTGTACATCAGTGTGAAGGTAATTGTCTGAACTCAACATTTTGCGATGTTACCATTTATTCGGGTAATTTTCTGAACTCAACATTTTGTTATTATTATTGAAATTTAGTGGGCTGAATGTTTATGTTTAATGGACATTGTATCAATTCTTACCGAGTCTACGGATTGTGGATTTTTGACAATGGATGTTGAGATGGGATTTTGGGGTTATTACTTATTTGATCTATGCCCTGCTATATTGAATATGTTTTTCATTATTTTCACTTTCGAATTTGCCGTTATCTTGAATATGTTGTTCATTGATTTTAGGAAGAAGATGAAGTTAAAGGGTAGTAGCAAATATCGCAAGATTTAGTCTAGTGAAAAGCGTGTATCTACAAGGTTATTGTATTAGATAACTTGTATAAGAATGTGCTTAATGGTGAATTTAACTTTCTTTTCGCTTCTATTGTGAGTTCAGATAGATCAATTCTAATAATTTTCTCTCTTTTGGTTGTCGATAATTGAGGGAAAGTGTGAAAAACATTTCAATCTAGTATGCTTTATTCAACTTATATGTATGTGTTTCAATAACATTTTCAGTTTTCACCATACCTACCCATGTGAAAAACTTTTCAATCTAGTATGCTTTATTCCAACATTTTCAGTTTTCAATTTGTATGTATTTGTGTAAATCTAAGACATATTATAGGCAACTAATAATTCTTTAGAGGTTTTGTGAGGTACTTTCTTTAATTTTACATACCAGTTCTTCAGTACACATTGTTTACATATTGCAGATTTAAGCAATTGCATACCAGTTCTTCATTACATACCAGGTACTCTTTACTTTAACTAAATTAGTTATATAATTGATATGCATTATCTATTAAATCTTTTACATGATCGAAGGAGTACGGGATAAATATTGGTTTTGCTTGGTTTGGCTGTTGGACAATTATTAGTTGTTGGCTTGTTGTTGGATAGTATGTTAGAAGGAGTACGGGATAATTATGGGTTTGATTGTTGGATAATAAGTTGAAAATATTTTAGACTCCCGGTTTGAGAATATGACGATAATTTGAAAATGTCTAGACTTAGATTTAAAAACATGGCATTAGAGGGCGAAACCCTGAAATAGCCCCCAACGGTCCCGTGAGAGGCACCAACACCTCGCATAGGACCAAAGTAACTCGTAGGAACTGATCACACGATCATAGGACTCTCGGTTAGAGAATACGACGATAATTTGAAAATATGAGGACTTAGGCTTAAAAAATGGCATTAGTGAGTGAAAACCCGAAACAGCCCCCGAACAGGCCCGTGGGTGGCACCAACATCTCCCACGGGACCAATGTGACTCGTAGGAACTGATCGCGCAGCCGAGGGACTCCCGGTTTGAGAATACGACGATAACTTGCATATTTCTAGACTTAGGCTTAAAAACATAGCGTTAGAGGGTGAAAACCCAAAACAGCCCCTGAACGGCCCCGTGGGAGGCACCAACACCTCCCACGAGACCAATGTAACTTGTAGGAACTGATCGCGCAGCCGCGGGACTCCCGGTTTAAGAATACGACGGTAATTTGCATATTTCGAGTCTTAGGCTTAAAAATATGGTGTTATAGGGTGAAAACGAAACATCCGCCGAACGACCCCGTGGGTCGCACCAACACCTCCCACGGGACCAATGTGACTCATAGGAACTGACACCTTAGTTACGAGACTCTTGGTTTGAGAATACGACGATAATTTGAATATTTCTAGACATAGGCAAAACATGGCATTAGTAGGTGAAAACCCGGAACAACCCCCAAACGGCCCCCTGGGTGACACCAACACCTTGTACGGGACCAATGTAACTCGTAGGAACTAACCACGCAGCCGCGGGACCCCCGGTTTAAGAATACGACGGTTATTTGAATATTTCTAGACTTAGGCTTAAAAACATGGCGTAAGTGGGGGAAAACCCGAAACAACCCCCGAACGGTCCCGTGGGTGGCACCAACACCTCCCACGGGACCAATGTAACTCGTAGCAACTGACCACACAACCGTCGGACTCCCGGTTTGAGAATACGACGATAATTTTCATATTTTTAAACTTAGGCAAAACATGGCGTTAGTGGGGGAAAATCGGAAACAGCCCCAGAACGGCCTCGTGGGTGGAACCAACACCTTCAACGGGACCAATGTAACTCATAGGAACTGACCGCGCAGCCGCGGGACTCCCGGTTTGAGAATACGACGATAATTTGTATATTTCTAGACTTAGGCTTAAAAACATTGCTTTAGAGGGTGAAAATCCGAAACAGCCCCCGAACGGCCTCGTGGGTGACACAAACACCTTTCACGGTACTAATGTGACTCGTAGAAACTAACCGCACAGTCGCGGGACTCCCGGTTTGAGAATACGACGGTAATTTGCATATTTCTAGACTTACGCTTAAAAACATGACGTTAGAGGGTGAAAACCCACAACAGCCCCTAGACGGCCCCGTGGGTGTCACCAATTCCTCCCACGGGACCAATGTGACTTGTAGGAACTGACCGCGTAGCTGCGGGACTCCCGGTTTGAGGATACGACGATAATTTACATATTTCTAGACTTAGGCTTAAAAACATGGCGTTAGTGGGTGAAATCCCGAACGGCTCCGTGGGTGGCACCAACACCTCCCACGGGACCAATATAACTGGTAGGAACTAATATCACAGTCACAGGACTCCCGGTTTGAGAATACGACGGTAATTTGAATATTTCTAGACTTAGGCAGAGCATGGAAATAGTGGGTGAAAACTCGAAACAACCCCCGTGGGTGGTACCAACACCTCGCACGGGACCAATGTAACTCGTAGGAACTGGCCACGTAGCCGCGGGACTCCCGATTTGAGAATACGATGGTAATTTGCATAATTTTATACTTATGCTTAAAAACAAGGCGTTGGTGGGTGAAAACCCGAAAAAGCTCCCGAACAGCCCCATGGGTGGCACCAACACCTCCCACGGACCAATATGACTCATAGGAACTGACCGCACAGGCGCGGGACTCTCGGTTTGAGAATACGACGATAATTTGCATATTTCTAGACATAGGCTTAAAAACATGGCATTAGAGGGTGAAAACTCAAAACAACCCCCAAACGGACTCGTGGGAGGCACCAACATCTCCCACAGGACCAATGTAACTGGTAGAACTGACAGCGCAGCCGCGGGACTCCCGGTTTGAGAATACGACGGTAATTTGCATAATTCTAGACTTATGCTTAAAAACATGGCGTTAGTGGGTGAAAACCCGAAATAGCTCCCGAACGGCCCCGTGGGTGGCACCAATACCTCCCATGGGACCAATATGACTCGAAGGAACTGGCCACGTAGTCGCGGGAATCCCGGTTTGAGAATACGATGGTAATTTGCATAATTCTATACTTATGCTTAAAAACAAGGCGTTGGTAAGTGAAAACCCAAAAAAGCTCCCGAACGGCCCCGTGGGTGGCACCAACACCTCCCACGGGACTAATGTGACTCGTAGTAACTGATCGCGCAGCCGCGGGACTCCCGGTTTGAGAATACGACGATAATTTGCATATTTCTAGACTTAGGCTTAAAAACATGGCGTTAGAGGGTGAAAACCCAAAACAGCCCCCGAACGGACCCGTGGGAGGCACCAACATCTCCCACGAGACCAATGTAACTCGTAGAACTGACCGCGCAACCGCGGGACTCCCCGTTTGAGAATACGACGGTAATTTGCATAATTCTGGACTTATGCTTAAAAAGATGGCGTTAGTGGGTGAAAACTCGAAACAGCTCCCGAACGGCCCCGTGGATGGCACCAATACCTCCCACAGGACCAATATGACTCGAAGGAACTGATCGCGTAGCCGCGAATCTCCCGGTTTGTGAATACGCCGATAATTTGAATATTTCTAGACTTAGGCTTAAAAATATGGCATTAGAGGGTGAAAACCCAAAACAGCCCCCGAACTTCCCCGTGGGATGCACCAACACCTCCAACGGGACCAATGTAACTCGTAAGAATTGATCGTGCAGCTGCGGGACTCCCGATTTGAGAAGACGACGGTAATTTGTATATTTCTAGACATAGGCTTAAAAACATGGCGTTAGAGGGTGAAAACCCAAAACAGCCCCCGAACGGCCCCGTGGGTGGCACCAACACCTCCCACGGGACCAATGTGACTCGTCGAAACTGACCACGCAGCCGCAGGACTCCCAGTTTGAGAATACAACGATAATTTGCATATTTCTAGACTTAGGCTTAAAAACATGGCGTTAGGGGGTGAAAACTCGAAACATCCCCCGAACGGCCCCGTGGGTGGTACCAACACCTCCCACTGGACCAATGTGACTCGTAGGAACTGATCGCGGAGCCATGGGACCCCCGATTTGAGAATACAATGGTAATTTGCATATTTCTAGACTTAGGCTTAAAAATATGGCGTTAGAGGGTGAAAATCCAAAACAGCCCCCAAACGGCCCCGAAGGTGGCACCAATGCCTCCCACGGGACCAATATAACTCGTAGGAACTGACCGTGCAGCCACGGGACTCCGAGTTTGAGAGTACGACGTAAATTTGCATATTTTTAGACTTAGGCTTAAAAACATTGTATTAGTGGATGAAAACCCGAAACAGCCCCCGAACGATCCCCTGGGAGGCACCAACACCTCTCACGGGACCAATGTAACTCGTAGGAACTGGCCGCGTAGTCGCGGGATTCCCGATTTGACAATACGAAGGTAATTTACATATTTCTAGACTTAAGCTTAAAAACATAGCATTAGTGAGTGAAAATCCGAAACAACCCCCGAATGGCCCTGTGGGAGGCACCACCACCTCCCACGAGACCAATGTAACTCATAGGAAAAGATCGCGTAGTCACGGAACTCCCGGTTTGATAATACGACGGTAATTTGCATATTTCTCGACTTAGGGTTAAAAACATGGCGTTAGAGGGTGAAAATTCGAAACAGCTCCCGAAACCCCCCTTGGTGGCACCAACACCTCCCACGGGACCAATGTGACTCATAAGAACTGCCCGCATAACCGCGGGACTCCCGGTTTGAGGATACGACGATAATTTGCATATTTTTAGACTTCGGCTTAAAAACATGGCGTTAGTGGGTGAAAACCCGAAACAGCCCCCGAACGGCCCCATGGGTGGGACCAAAACCTTCCACGGGACTAATGTAACTTGTAGAAACTCACCGCGCAGTCACGGGACACCCGGTTTGAGAATACGACGGTAGTTTGAAAATTTCTAGACATAGGCAAAACATGGCATTAGTGGGTGAAAACTTGAAACAATCCCCGAATGGCCCCGTGGGTGGCACAAACACCTCACACGGGACCAATGTAACTTGTAGGAACTGGCCACGCGGCCGTGGGACACCCGGTTTGAGAATACGACGGTAATTTGCATAATTCTAGACTTATGCTTAAAAACAGGGCATTAGTGGGTGAAAACTCGAAATAGCTCCCGAACGGCCCCGTGGGTGGCACCAACACCTCCCACGGGACCAATTTGACTCGTAGGAACTGACCGCGCATCCGCGGGATTCCCGGTTTAAGAATACAACGATAATTTTCATATTTCTAGACTTAGGCTTAAAAACATGGCGTTAGAGGGTGAAAACCCAAAACAGCCCCCGAACGGTCCCGTGGGAGGCACCAACATCTCCCACGGGACCAATGTGACTCGTAGGAACTGACCGCGCAGAAGATGGACTCTCAGTTTGAGAATACGACGATAACTTGCATATTTCTAGACTTAGGCTTAAAAACATAGCGTTTAAGGGTGAAAACCCAAAACAGCCCCTGAACGGCCCCGTGGGAGGCACCAACACCTCCCACGGGACCAATGTAACTTGTAGGAACTGACCACGCGGCCGCGGGACACCCGGTTTGAGAATACGATGGTAATTTGCATAATTCTAGACTTATGCTTAAAAACATGGCGTTAGTGGGTGAAAACTCGAAACAGCTCCCGAACGGCCCCGTGGGTGGCACCAACACCTCCCACGGGACCAATTTGACTCGTAGGAACTGACCGTGCAGCCGCGGGACTCCCAGTTTGAGAATACGACGGTAATTTGTATATTTTTAGACTTAGGCTTAAAAACATTGCTTTAGAGGGTGAAAATCCGAAACAGCCCCCGAACGGCCTCGTGGGTGGCACCAACACCTCCCACGGAACCAATGTGACTCGTAGGAACTGACCGCGCAGTCGCGAAACTCCCGGCTTGATAATACGACGGTAATTTTCATATTTCTAGACTTAGGCTTAAAAACATGGCGTTAGTGGGTGAAAATTCGAAACAGCCCCCGTACGGCCCCATGGGTGGCACCAACACCTCCCACGGGACCAATGTGACTCGTAGGAACTGATCGCGCAACCCTGGGACTCTCGATTTTAGAATACGATGGTAATTTGAATATTTCTAGACTTGGGCTTAAAAACATGGCGTTAGTGGGGGAAAACCCGAAACAACCCCCGAACGGCCCCGTGGGTGGCACCAACACCTCCCACGAGACCAATGTAACTCGTAGCAACTAACCACGCAGCCGCCGTACTCCCGGTTTCAGAATATGACGGAAATTTGGATATTTCTAGACTGAGGCAAAACATGACGTTAGTGGGGGAAAACCCGAAACAGCCCCCGAACGGCCCCGTGGGTGCCACCAACACCTCCAATGGGACCAATGTAACTCGTAGGAACAGACCGCGCAGCTGCGGGACTCCCGGTTTGAGAATACGATGATAATTTGCATATTTCTAGACTTAGGCTTAAAAACATGGCTTTATGGGGTGAAAATTCGAAACAGCCCCCGAACGGCCTCGTGGGTGGCACCAACACCTCCCACGTGACCAATGTGACTCGTAGGAACTGACCACGCAGTCGCGGGACTCTCGGTTTGAGAATACGGCGGTAATTTGCATATTTATAGACTTAGGCTTAAAAACATGCCGTTAGAGGGAGAAAACTCAAAATAACTCCCGAACGACCCCGTGGGTGGTACCAACACCTCCCACGGGACTAATGTGACTCGTCGGAACTGATCGTGCAACCCTGGGACTCCTGATTTTAGAATACGACGGTAATTTGAATATTTCTAGACTTAGGCTTAAAAACATGGCGTTAGTGGGTGAAAATTCAAAACATCCCTCGTACGGCCCCATGGGTGGCACCAACACCCCCCACGGGACCAATATGACTCGTTGGAACTGACCGCGCAGCTCCGGGACTCCTGATTTGAGAATACAACGGTAATTTGAATATTTCTGGACAAGCAAAATATGGCGTTAGTGGGGAAAAACCCGAAACAACCCCCGAACGGCCCCGTAGGTGGTACCAACACCTCCCACAGGACCAATGTAACTCGTAGGAACTAACCACGCAGCCGCAGGACTCTCGGTTTGAGAATATGACGGTAATTTGCATATTTCTAGACTTAGGCTTAAAAACATTGATATGTTGATAATTTTAACTCATATATGCTATTTTTCAGCTGATTAAATTTTTTGTAAAACTACTTGGTTACTTATATATTTTTTTGTATCCTATCATTTGTAGAATTTTTGCACGTGGAACAAATGAAGGAGGCAATGTTTTACAACATGAAGATTGTTTACATGTTGTGGACATTCAGGATTATATTTTTCATGTGTTATAGCCGTGCGGGCTTTTATAATTTGATTGTTGAATTTTATGGCCGTGCGGGCTTTATAATAAACAGGTTTTACATTTACAGGGTTTGGAATGTCAAGAAAATAGAGGAAATTTTACCCAATTTTTTTTTGTCTGTGAATTATTAAGAGTTGTAATATTTTTAAGTTTGTATATATATTTTTTTATTAACAACATTCTCGGTTCGTAATTTGTGATTTGTTTTATTGTTTTGCTAATAATAAATATTTGTAACACCTCGTACTCGTCCAACGTTACACGTAGCAACCGACGGTGCACTTCACATGACCCCCAATTTTAGGATTTGACAAAATTTTTTTTTTTAAAATTATAGTTAAATATGGTCATGGACTTTGTCCATGACCATTTTTATTTTTTTCGTCGCGCATAAAAATGGTCGCAGCCAAAGTTCGCGATCATTTTGTCACGGACTTGGGTCGCGACCATTTATTTTTTATTTTTTTGGTCACGGTTGTGGGTCGCGGCCCAAGTTCGCGACCATTTTGTCACGGTTGTGGGTCACAGACTTGGGCCGTGACCATTTTTTTTTATTTTTTTTGGTTACGGTTATGGGTCGTGACCAAAGTCTGCGACCAATTTGTCACGGTTGTGGGTCACGGTTATGGGTCGCGACCAAAGTCCGCGACCAATTTGTCACGGTTGTGGGTCACGGATGAGGGCCGCGACCAATTTGTCACGGTTGTGGGTCACGGACGAGGGCCGCAACCCGTCACGGAATGGGTCACGGCCCAAGTCCGCGACATCTGTCGTGACCCCTCTAGACCGTGACCATTTTTTAGTCACGGGCTTGGACCGCGACCCACGAAATTGGTCAAGCCCGAAATGGTCACGACCCAAGTTCGCAATCCACAGTTTTGGTCAGGGATTTTGGCCTTGACCAATCTCCAGTTTTGGTGTAGTGTAGTGAATCTAAGAAATTCAAAAAGAAATTAGAATGGAAACATGGGAAGTTTAAGACTTGACCTTTAGGATTTCCAAAGAAATATAAATTTAGACAATCTACTACATTTAGAGAAAAGAACGCTAAGACTAAGAAAAATAGATTTAACCAAAGAAGATATTTTAAGAAGAACACTAGTAAGTATAAGAAGGTTCCTAATTATAGGAAAGAAAAAGATGTAGCTCAATCTAAGACTGCCACCAAAGAATGTTGGACTTGCGGCAAAGAAGGACACTTTGCTAAAGACTGCCCTAATAAGAAAGATAAAGAAAGTATTAAGACTATTAATACAATAATAGACTATGCAGATCAAGAAGAGTTAGATATCCTATATGCTATAGAAATATCAGATATAGAAGATGATGACAATACTAATATCTATAGCGCATATACAGACAGTGATTCAGAAGACTATAGTGATACTGATGCATATGAAGACTCTCATGATACTCTAGACTTGTATATGATGCAAACTGATCAAGACGATTTAGATAATGAATAAATAGACTTTGAAGAAGCTTGGTATACGTGTATATTAAGCCCATTTTTAAAGAAGGGATGAACAGTTAGTAATCCTGAGTTACTAACCTATATACCTAGATGCTATTTTGGTGAAATACATTATTGCACATTTGAAATGAAATGTAACAAGAAAGAATTTAGATGCGTAGAATGCTTTGAGATTATACAAACAGAATTGTTTATGGTTTGTGTTATTTGTCAATTACACTACCATAAAGACTATTGGAGAACTAGATTTAGAGCAATATATACTAACCAGTATGACGCTCAAATAGACTTAGATATTTAAACATATTATCAAGACATTGATAGAAATATAGCCAAAAGATTGCAAGAAAATGAAGACATCAAAGGAAAAGGAATTTCCTATGATTTAGAAGAATACCATTCTGATAGCAGTTCAGAAGACCAAATACCCTTAGATTTTATAGATAAACCCCAGAAAGGAATATCAATTTTAGAAAAGAATAATAGAGGAATTTCTACTAAACCACATGCTTGTTTTGTAGAATTATTAGTTCAACACAAAGACTATCCTAAAAGACTTTCAGCTTTTATAAATACAGGGTGCTCTCAGAGTATTTGTAAGGCATGCCTTCCTTGAAGACTATTTTTTAGAAAGTACTCAAGAAATCTATGGTAAAGTGGCTAATGGAGATCCATTTACCTCATATTTCCAGAGTATTCCTATTTATTTTAAATTAGGAAATCAGACTAACAAAACCGTTAATCATCGGTTTTGGATAATGGATCCTCGTCCTAGTTTCAAAGGAAACATCATTTTAGGACAAGACTTTATTAGTAAATATCATCCGTATACTCAGTATAATGATAGGATATTAATTAGTGATACAGAGAAATTTAATATTATAGCCCCTCTGATAGATCACAAGACTTCCTTTGACCTTATGCAAGTCAAACCCAACTATAAACCCATAAAACATCAGAGTTCTTCAGCTGATCATGGTGTACCTAGACCTACAACCCAACGCGAAGCCTTAGAAATAACCAATACCTTACAAAAAGAGTGTAAGTGTCCAGACCAAAAGTGTTATAAGCAAATAACGCTTATACAATAAGACATTTTAGATCAAGCCCAGCAGACCTTATTACAGGTTCAAGCTATATCCAAACAGAAGAAAATGGATATAGAAGTAGAAAAGGAAAAGATTAGGCAACTAGCAGAGCCTACTTTAGAAGAAAATCCCATCGCTAAGTGGGATAAAGACCAAAGTTATTGTGAAATTATCCCTATTAACCCAGATGCCACTATTAATGGTGGAACCTATAAAAAAAGATATTCACAAGAAGACGGAGAAGAATTCAAGAAAGACATAGATGAAATGCTTAAGTTAGGAATTATTAGAGAAAGTAAAAGTAGACATAATAGCCTAGACTTCTATGTTCAAAATGAATCTGAACGTAAAAGAGGAAAAAGACATATGGTTATAGATTATAGACAATTAAATAAGAATTGTGAATTTGATTCTTATAAGATACCAAAAAAGAATAATTTAATCAATTTGATTGAAGATAGAATTATATTCAGTAAGTTTGATTGCAAATCAGGCTTCTGGAAAATTAAGATGCATCCCGACAATATTACTTGGACAACCTTTAGTGTGCCCCAAGAAAAATACGAATGGCTAGTAATGCCATTTGGATACTTGAACGCTCCTCAAGTATTCCAAAGAAGAATGAATAATATATTTAAACCTTATTCAAAATTTTGTCTTGTTTACATAGATGATATTCTTGTAGCAAGTAAGACTGAGATAGAGCATGTAGACCATCTTAAAAAGATTATTTTAGAATTAGACAAACATGGTATTATTATTTTCGAAAGGAAAATGCAATTATTTCAGACTGAGATAGACTTTGTGGGAATGCATATTAATAAAGGAAAATTATCCTTGGCAGAACACATAACTAAGAAGATTCTTGAGTTTTCAGATCAACTCAAAGATAGAAAACAATTACAATCATTTTTAGGATTGCTCAATTGTGCCGCAGACTTTATTAAAGACCTTGTTTCAAAAAGACAAAGCCTAACATCCAAATTAAAAGGGACAGACAAGAATAATCCTTTTTATTGGACCAAAGATGATTTTGAAGTCATAAGACAAATTAAAGAAGCAGTCAAGAATATTCCTTTACTTGAACTTCCTAATGCAGAATACCAGTTTATAGTAGAAACAGATGCCTCTGATAAACAATGGGGAACATTATACTTTGTCATTGATCATCAGACAAAAAAGAAGAAACTTTGTAGACATAGTTCTAGAACCTTTACAGATCCAGAAACAAGATACACTACCCATGAAAAGGAAGTTTTAGCTATAGTAAGGGCAATAGAAAAATCTATGCTTTTTCTTAGACCCAGACATTTTACTGTTTATACTGACTCTTCTTATGCAGTCAAATTCAGAGACTTGGACTTGTCCAAATCAAGGACTAATAGACTTATTAGATGGCAATAATTGCTTAATGGTTATGACTTCTCTGTTATACATATTAAGGGAAGTAAAAATACCATTCTAGACATTATATCAAGAGAGACAATGTTTGCTAACACTAATATGATTTCATGTTTTATATTGCAAACAGAAGACCTAGAAGACATGAGTTCCCTGGAAAAAATAGACTGAACAGGGAAGACGTTGCAGACTATCTTAGACGCGTAAGACTAAATGTTGGTGCAACGTAAAGACAGACTCATATCCAAGACTCTCAAGAAAGACCAATTCTAGAGAACTTTGATGATATCTTGGTTCCTCAAGGAAAATCTAGAAAAGAGATTATTGCTCAAAATAAACTCATTGGGAAGATGTATTTTCTCCAATATAGACCCGACCAAAAATACCCAAACTTGATAAAATTTAGACGAGAATTTTCAGATGACGAAAGTACTCTTATAGACGCCATATGGTGGAATGTGAAGAATAGACTATGGATTGAGTTCAAACAAAACTTGGTAGCTATTGCCAGATTCATGAGGACTCAAAGACTTGCAGTTACCCAGCTCAGTGGTACTGTTGTACCTAGACCTCAGACTCAAAATTATGCTCAGACTCTTGGAGAAACCTCCAAAACTAGAGCTGCTGATTTCTGTTATCAGAAAAAGACTTTTAAGACTAAGATTGTTATACCATTTGGACATATTAATCTTTTATTAACAGAAAACTTTCAAAAAGAAACTAATAACATTATTGATCATTTTAATATGTTATTATCAGAAATAAATGGAGATGCCTTAATGATCAAAGGTTTCTTCAAAGACGTTCCAAAAATATATCTTTTTGGAAAATCAGACATGGCCATATAACTCTTACAGACCACGGGTTCATTGGACTCATTCAGATAAAAGATATTGAAGACTCTATTGCTCTTGGAAAAATAGTCCATGAGTATGTTAAGAAGGTAGAAGACTTCCTTTCTCTATTTGCTAGAATCTATCAGATTGTTCCAAGTTCCTGTAGAGGAATGAGAGTTGAAGGATTTAGACTTATTAGATTTTCCAATTATATATTCGAAGACGTTGAAATTTTATCCGAAGACGAGACTAAAGATTTAATTGTTGATAAGTCCAAGCTCCAGATTGCTCACGCCATGGAGACAATTGAAATCATGGAGTTATTGACAAGAGAAGATAGGTGGTACATTGCCTACCACAAAGAAAAACTGATAATCCAAGATGATGAGCCATTCAACAGAAGGCTCAAGAAAGAATCCAAGGAAATGGTAGAGATAGCTTTGCCAGACAGCCTTAGAATTGCAGGCCTCATTGATGAATTTTTCAACAATGCCCTACCAAACCAAGACAAGGAAAAAGAAGAAGACACAGAGACACCAAAAAAAACCTCAGTAGTGGAAGAATTATTGAAGACGGAAGACTCATTTTCTTAGACTCTGCTTTCCATAAAGCAAAAGGATGTATGCCCCACATGGGCCACCAGACTGATAAAAAAGACGAAGACATTGACTGATGCTCTTACAAGACAACAAGACTCATGATGAAGACTTGGCATGCCCCAACAGCTGGCCTTTCTTTTCAAAAAGAAAAAGGTTCTTCAATTATCAAAAGTTGTTAAAGTCCTGTAGACCCAACTGATAATATTCTTAAGACAAATTTGCTTTAATAATTTATATTCTTTCACCGGATTGCTTTTGGTAGCTGCTTACCAGTCATTTGTAGTGCCCTTGAGCTATAAAAGGGAGCGTCCAGCTGAGTTTAGGATCATTAGGAGTTAGAAAGTGATCGGTTGTTAGACTTCCAGTATCAATATTAGAGAGAGAGAGAGAGAGAGCTTATAGTGAGTAATATGTACATGAGTGAGTAAACCTCTCATAGTTAGGGGAGATGGGAGAGTTATAACTACTTATGAAATGCAATAAAAGTATTTTCTTTTTCAAAAATCTCTTATGCTAAGTTGTTATTATTTTTCAAATTGTCTCCAACTTTTGGTTCATAAAGGGCTATTGTGTGGAACCTCTGGTGCAGCACACAAGGTGTTATACTGGTGAACCGTCGTCAGGTGTCGATTTTTCATGAGCCATTAGTCAGGTGGGTGTTAGGCGTGAAGGTGTACAGGTAGGAAACGGGTTCAACGCCAAAATAGTAGATTGAGGTGCAACACATAAAGATAGAGTTATAAGAGGCCGAGACCGGAGAAGAATAGTAGCAATGCTGAAGAGAAGAAGGAAGGAAGATAAAGATATTGCAGACCAGAAGGAAGGTATAACTCGAACCAAACCCTTAACTATTTTTACATATTATTACTTTAAAAAGAATCTTGTATGAGCCTACAAATCACTTAAGACTTTTTAAAATTTGTTAATAAAACAAATTTAGACTTAACTAGAGAAATTCAATATTGGACTCTTACAGACCCTAAAGATAAAGAACTTATAGAAACTGCTTTAACTTACGCAAGTGGTACTTTCAAATATATAGACCAGGTTCTTGAATGGTTAACACGAGATGTACCTAGAATAGAAATAATTAGAACTGGGATTCGAGATCTCTTTAGACAAAAATTAAGAACTGAAGATTTTGCAGAAGAACTGTCAAGACCTGAAAACTATCAAGAATATACTAGGATACTTGAAGATAGTATAGACGTATTAAAATTTGTTAGACGAAAAATATTAGCTGAAACAAAAGCTATTTTAATTGGAGCCGGAGGAATCCGCCCTCTCATTAAAAACGTAGAAACAACTGCCCCTAGAACTTATCGTAGATTTTTGTCATCTTATGGTGATAATAATTTAGACGAATTTATAGATAACGATATAATTAATATTGTTAATCAAATATACAAAGAAACTAGACTAATAAACTCACAATATCATATAAGGTATTTAAGACTAGAATATTTTCCATCAAAATCGCTCGCAATTTCTAGACTCCCTGAAGAAACTATTTATATAGACAATCCTCGCTATTCAGAATCCCAGTACGATAGTGACGGAAGAAGCCTGAGAAGTAGCAGTAGCCCTTAAACTTCTACACTTAGACTTCCAGACTAATTAGGCTTTAAAATAAGCTTAAAAAGACTTTAAAAATTATTAGGGTAGAAATTTCTATTCTAAAAACCTTAGAACAAGACAAAAGACATAAGCGGTCCCAGACTTTTTGGACGATAGCGAAACCCATCATTTAGACCCGTTATATAAACCCGTCGGAGATCCCGACCGTATATGTATATATATATATATATATATAAGCATATTTTTTAATTTTGACATATTATCAATACATTATTTTAGAATCTAAAAAGGATATATTGAAATAACAAATCATACAAAATTAATTTTTTTTACGTCTGTTATATTTTTATATAAAATTATTCAAAATATTTTTTAAAAGATTTCACTACATGTTGAAAAAATATTCCCAATATTTATTTATTTGTTTTTAAAAATATTATTGAATATTTTGGAGTGAGTAAAAAAATTCATTTTTTATTTTTATTTTAATTATTTTTGTCTATAATCCTAATACATTATCATATTTGTCAAATTTGTGTGTATTATATATCTCAAAGGATAACAAATTAAATAATTTTGTAACACTTTGTTTTTACTATAATTAACTTATGGACAAACAATAAGTTATTTAATTTTCTCAACAAAGCACATAGTTTAGTGTTTTTGCATTTTTGAATAAAATTTATTTGGTGTTACTTAATTTTCATACCAAATGAAATATATAACTTCATTTCAATATTTGTATTTGAAATCAAACATTTTGGACTCCTGCTGCAAAAGGGTCGAATGAATTATACCAAAAGGCTTATAAATTGGAGATGTAACTAACTCTCACATTGATAGAAGAATTTGAGAAAGATGTTATAAGGTCAACTCCAAAGTTTAAGGTATTTTTTAATATATACTATAGTTAAAACTTCACAATTATTAAAATTTAAGAACATAAAAATTTAACTGCTTACATATACTTGATCCTCTAGCGGGCATGGTTTTCCTGAAAAAATACTATTTATCCTAAATGAATGGTCACTTTTTAAAAATAGATTTTTTTAATGCACCCATTGATGGTAAGAAAAAATAATTGATCGATGACATGAAAATTAGTTCATTGATTTTGTTCTAAAAAGAAAAATAAACTCTTGATTGGAACAAATCAAACAAAACATATCACTATTAATTTGGGATGGTGGATGTACAAAATTTATTGTACTAAACAATAAAATTCAAATCTTCTGAATTTACTAAAGAAATATATTAGAGTGTATTAACTTAATTTGTGGGCTAAGTTAACATTTCTCATAATATAATCCTTAAAAGCAATTATACCCAAAATTTGAAGGTTCATAAGGAAGAGGGAAAAATGTCAATTAGATGAAGTTAAAAATTGACTAATTATTTCTTTACAGAAATAACACTCAAACATTCAATGTAGAAAAATTAAACCAGCAAATCTTTTAATACAAAGAACTAACAAACTTTAATAAAAATAAGCCATTGAAGTAACATTGGCATCTCAAATAAATCTAATCAGTTAAAAGTTAAAAGTATCAGAGGGTATTCCACAAACATATAACTTATAAAAAAAAAATAACTTATAAAGCAATGCAATTTACAATAAACAATATGTGGGAGATTCATGGAGAGAAGAACCACCCTAAAGATTCAAACCTTATTAGCCATTTTCACCCTCTCTCTATATATATATGAACATACACATCAATAACGATGCCTTCCCACTCCAACTCATTCATTTTTTTCAACCGTCGACGATCCTACACCACCATCGAAAAGTCCGAAGAACCTCCTACCCAAAACTCCATCGTTTACCTAATTTTTGGATCCACATGCGACTTGGGTTGAATCCTCCACCACCTGAGCATGGGCGGATCTAAGAGGAGAGTAAGGTGGGCAACTGCCCACCTTATTATGCAGAAACAATAGATATATTATATAATATGGCAGAATTTAAAGAAATCTTCACACCTTATTATATTAAAAAGGTAACTATATATATAATTTAACTTTTCCAAGTAAAGATGTTATGTGTAATAAAATTTGGAATTACTTATCAGTCTTAATCCAGAGGTGCAAGTAACTTACTGCGTGTCTTTACAGGGAGAGAGGTATAATCTTATACACTATATGTTTTACATTAATAATTCTGTTTTTAGAAAATCTCTTATTAAGATCCATTTTTCTAAACCTTAAACTATAAATAATATTATATTGCAAATTCACGCATTAAGAAAACTACTCCCAATACTAACTCATCCCATCTGCCTTGCTTATATAAAATAAAGGTTAGACTTGAGAGTAGATTTTGTTTGAAACATTATACTGTCAAATAATAACTCTTTAACTAATAGTATGTATATTTTTTCTTACTTCATATGTGTATAGATGCATTATTTATTATAATGTTTTTCTAGTAAGAAATTGAAAATAACACTATTAGCTGGAAGTAAAAGAATATATAGTGTATGTTATTTTTTTTTCGCCCACCTTATAAAAGGATTCTAGATCCTCCCCTGCACCTGAGCTCCTCCATTTCTAATTAGGAGTATTCACCTTGTTTTTTGAAGAAGAGGAATTTTGCAGAAGAATAATCAACGAAGCAAATATAAGTTTGAACTGTACAATGGAATTTATACAAATAAGCATATTTGATTGTTAGTGTTTGAACTTCCATTTTAAGAGATGAATGAATCTGGAATTAATGTTCTTTGAATAATTGACTCTTGATTTTTCTTTAGGGAAGATGAATGACATATGATTTATTTGGGTGGGTTGGTATGTGTGAATGAATGGGAGAGAGGTGTGATGAATGAATGTGGGTTCGGTATGTATTGGGTTTCGTATGTGTTAATGATGAATAGGAGAGAGATAGATAAGACTATTAGTAAGGGTATGAAAGGAATTTTAAATTTAATGAGGGTAGTTTTGTCCTTTATACGTTGAAGAGGAACTCCCCTCTTTTTAAGTAGTAGAGATATATATATACATACACACTAAAAATTCCTTTAAATGTATGCTAATTTTGTAAAAGATCTATATAGAAACATGGATTGATAATTGGGAGATTATTTCACATTGAAATACGAATCATTATATACCTCTAAGACTATAATGTAATATTTTTAATTTTACTAATTTTCAAATTAACTCGATCCTGTTGGAGCCCCGACCTGCCTCGTTTATTAAATAGGATGGGTTATGAGTTAATTTAAATAAAATTATCTCGCCCCGCCCTGTTTATTAAATACGATGGGTTAGGGTTTTTGAATATCCTCCCTAAACCCGCCCCGTTGCTATCCCTACTGAGAAACAATTGCAAACCGGACACTCTAGGGGAACATTCTCGTCTTCATGATAGTCGATCCTAAGTTTCAAAATTATATTTGGACTAATTACAATCCAATAAATAACATTGACTTTTCATATAAACCTTTAATAAACATCTGGATATAATTACACTTTATTGAATTAAACTAATAATTAGTGAAACTAATAAGTAACAAGAGGATTAATTAAACAAAAAATTATCAATGGACGAATTAATAATATATCGTGGGGGTAATTATAGGGTAACTACCTACATACATATTATGTGATATAGATATGTAATTTATTTATTTGTGTGGACATACCTATGTTCGTGGACGATCCTATCAGTTGGGGTTACTTTCATTCCGAACCGTAGCACATGTCGGCACAGATGGGCTAGGCATTGTGTAGGTCATTATTTCAGGTACTACATAGCAGTGCCACTTATGAGGGAGAGGTGTAGGTGTTGGGATCCATTGTCACCGTCGGGTATGGGCCATGCAATGGTGTACTGCATAGGGACTGCCCCACTTATTTGTGTTTGTGATGTCCATTTGGATAAAGGGACTCCTCTGGACTTACCAATAGAGCACGAACGAGACACTAATAATAGATGCTTTTTATGTGTCGCATATATAAGGACATATGTCTATATTTAATTATGAAAATTAAGTGAGATTTATTTAATTAGTCTAATGATGTAGAAAACAATCATATTTATATTAAATGACTCTGACACTATTGTGGGTTGTGTGACCGCAATATTTGAAAAATGGTAATACAGATGTAGACAATTATTTTCTAGTGCGTAAATTATGCTAGACGCATCACTTGTTTAATAATGTTCGTGTTATACATATTTTTATTGGGATTTAGGGATAGGATACAATTAGTAGTGCACCTAGTTGAAAGGTGAGACATTTATCGTACGTGAGTGTCGGTGGGGGATACATATGTTGAATTAACTATACAATTACATTTTAATTTCAGTAAGTTAATTTTTACATACTCTAGGGTGCTGAACGAAATTATAAATATTGTCTCCCCCAGGTTTATATAGACAGGGATAGCATGACTGACAGGAAATCAAACTTGTGATCATATTTTCACAGCGACTACTTCCGCTAATTGGTTCTAATTCAGGTTGGTACTTCTTTAATCTTTTATTTTTTTGAATTATTGTATTGGAATAAACCCAAAGTCATTTGGTTTTATTCGTTGAGAAAATTATGTTCATATTGGATTTTATTTTGTTGGACACGAATGTTGGATTTATGATTATATTTTGTTCATTAATTCAGTTCAGTTTTATATTCAAATATGGTTTAAAAATATAAAGGTTTTATTATCCTCGATGGTGAGAATGACATAAATTGACAATCAAGCCCCATCTTCGGTGTATCGTGTCTGGCCAACCTTTAGTTGAGAAAATAGGGATCGTTACACTAACGAAAGACTTGGCATTCAAGTATAAGGCATGGGATGCATGCCCAAAGAATTGTATGTTGTTTCGTAATGAAATCCAGGGTCTTGAAAAGTGTGGCATATGCATATCTTCTCGATATAAAGATGAGGATTCAAGTATTGATGGTGTCCAAGGTTTGAAGGTAGCCATAAAAAATAAGATACTTTCCTTTGAAACCTAGAGTGCATAAATTATTTTGGTCATCATCTCCTCTAATGAAATGGCATGCTGAGGAAAAGATCATTGACGGCGGTGTAATGAGACATCCCCGTGACTGTCCTGCTTGGAAAACTTTTATTGAGAAAAACGCTTCTTTTGTGAGGGAAATTTGCAATGTTAAACTTGGGATAGCTGTTGATGTATTTAATCCATTTGGTAATATGAGCATTAAGCACAGTACATGGCCAGTTATCCTCATTATTTACAAATTACCTCTGTGGTTGTGCATAAAGCATCCTAACTTGATTTTGTCTATACTTATGGATGGACCAAAAGGATCCGAAGATAAGATCGATGTATTTTTACATCCATTGATTGATGAGTTGATTGAGCTATGGGTTGATGGTGTACGCACTTACGATGCGTCAAGTAAGGAGTTTTTCAGTTGCATGCATCGTTCTTATGGACCATTAATGATTTCCCCACTTATGGCATATTATCAAGATGGAACATAAAAGGTACATTTGCTTGTCCTTGCTGTAACGAAGGCCACCATTCAATGTGATTAGATAATGGCAAGAAGTTATGTTATTGGGGTCATCATCAATTCTTAGACTCGTGCTATAGGTTCGGTAGGTTCAAGACACCATTTAGTGGGAGGGTAGAATTACGACCAGTCCTACTGAGATTTTCGGGCTTGCAACTATTGCAACAGTTGAATAATCCTGACATTGAATGTAAATATAAGATCGAAGATGTCTTTAGAAGGAGGGAAAGATAGGCATTAGAAAAAAAAATAAACAGGCAGTTCCAAAACGTAGGTTTGATTGGAAAAAAAGAGAGCATATTTTTTAATTTCCATACTGGAAGGATAATATTATTCGCTATAATCTTAATGTCATGCATATTGAGAAAAATGTATGCGATAAAGTCCTATTTACATTGTTGGGTACTAAAGCGAAGATGATGTGACTCAAAAATTGTCTCTAGTGCATGCTTATATCGACTTAAGTGTGAGACGGTCGCTCAAGTAATAATTCGATAAAAACGGGTATCGAACACAAGGACTAAGATCGTAATGACGAACAAAAAGAGCGTATAACCCAATAAATGACTCAGAGAAAGAACGAAAATATGATGAATTGTGACTTTACCTATCAACTAATGCAATTTGAATTAAATTAATAACTAAACTACGTATGCAAGAAGAATGAAGTGGTTTAAAACTATATGAAAAAATGGGATTAGGGTACACTCTCCCGTACCGTCGGTAATTGCATAGAGCATAAAAGCTTAAAAAATCTAATGCTTCATTCCAAGAAACATCAAATATGTTCTAAGCATTAGACATATGAGAAATTTACTCTACACAATATCAAATCAAAAATTGTATTTAACAAGGATGAGAATTTATCAAAAAGTCAATTGTACCCTTAAACATTCCGGTTACCTAGGGCAAACGGAATTAAAAAATCTACAACTTTTATTTTGATAAAGTTCAACCTTGGAATGATGAATTAATTTTTATTCTCTTTTAAATCCATACTTGTTACCTAGGTTGGGTTCATGTACCCCAACCTGCTAAAAACTTATCCTGGAATAACTGTGTAGGAAATACGCAGAGTTTTAACGTTGCATGGATGGAAAATCATGATTAAATTAATACTAAGCATGCAAGAGATTTTTATATATATAGAAAAAGGAAGAAACATGCAGGGAGGAAGAACATGCAAAAACAATATAGAGAAATAAACTTGGTATTGAAATCTTGAAATTCTTAATCTTCAATCATGTATGAATAAGCTATGAAATTCAAAATTAGGGTTCTTGGGCCTTCCTCCCTCTTATTGTCCAACAAAAACTAACTTAAAACTACTATAATGTCTTGCTATCATGTTATATTCATGTTTTTTCAAGAGTCCTACACACATCCGACTCCTAGGATGAATCAGAAAAAAAATAACATTGCGCGAATTAGACCCCCCGAAAAGATTCGAGGGAATCTGCGAACCGTTTCTCCCCCAAACCGGTTTGGAGGTTGGTTCGATTTTCCTACTATTTTGGATCCTATTTTCTTCTTTTGCAATTTTTCTTCTCAATCTTCAAAAATGGCATAACTCTTTCACCGAAGCTCGGATTGGATTGCCATTTTTTTCCAGTATTCTTTTGACCGCGTCAGCTTCGACTTTTTAGTTGGCCCCACCTCCGGACTAAGGATCCAAAATTACTAAAATGCCCATTAACTCTCTGTTTCTTGATTTCATTCCTTGTTTCGAGTTCCCTTTTGCACGAACTTGCATGAACTCCCTGTAAAACACATAAGAGATACACAAAACATGAAACACTTGCCAAGTAGAGTTAGTAGCATGAATATGCGATAAAACTAAGTTAATTATAATGAACGGGATCATAAAAAGATCTAAATTAAGGGGATAAATATAAAATATTTATGCTTAATCAAATCCCCCTAACTTAGAACTTTGCGAGTCCCGAGCAATGTAAAAGAATGAGAGTATCGGTTAATTAACTCACAAAAACTTTATTGGGATAGAATAACTTTTTTACGGGTAAGCGATTGCATTTCGCGTATGCAACAAGCAGTTAAACCCCTAGGCTACCCTAGTAGGACGAGTGGTGTCTTGTGAGGGTTTGCAGTGAATATACCCAAAAAAATCATTTTTCGACTCAAAGAAAAAATCAAAATAATTAAAAACTATACAATTTATATTTAAGAGTCTCAATTTGTAGTGTGTGTGTGTGAGAAGCCAAAAATTTAGATGCTAATATCCACCGATTGATCATTATGTTACTTTTTCTAAAAATTCGTTTTGATTAAAATGCTCGCGGGATACTCTCATAAACGAATCTCTTGGAATGTGGCATATTTTCTCTCGGTCTGCGTGATTATAAGAGTAAATACAATGGAATAAAATTCACGCACATAAATTGAAAGACGAATTTTTTATGGTGAATAGATCTCATTATCGGATTACATTCATTGGAAAACAAGAAACAACGCCTCTTATTCACACCAATTAATCTCTCCTATTATCTTTTCTCTTTTTAGCTCTTCACGCGGTAATTAATTTCACAATTCGGACTCAGGTAATAATTTTTCGGGTTGTAAGGTGTATGGGTATGAAGATGGGAATGGCTTGAAAATTTGGAATTAGAAAATTTTCTTACAATGTCCGGTAGTGCTTTTTCGAGTTTTTGCTTATTTTTCAATTTTTTTTCTATTTTTCACATTTTTCTTTTCTTGCTATTATTGTTAAGCATTTTTCTTTTCTTTTTTTCTCTTTCCCCTTTTTATGCACTTTTTGGACTTTATTGATGAATTTTCCAATTTTCACAACTCCTTGCTAAATGGGCTTTTCGGGTTAGTCAAACAAATTAGAAATTTTATTAAGCTCAAGCTGGGTTCGCAAAAGGGTAATTTTTCACAACTTTTTATGACTAATATTTTTGGATTAAACAAACGAGGGCCTACTTTATTATCTGAATTACTAAATATTTTACCATATGCGTCTCGATATTATATTTAGTTTAAAGATATTTTAGCGCACTTTTCTAGGCAACCTCACACTCATTTCCTATAACCAATCAAAAAGATAAATTAGAGATCATCAATGACTTTTTTTAAACATTAAATTCGAACTTTAAGTTAATTATAACTCAAATTGATTTAATTCCTCACAAAAATGAAAGGCTCGAAATCTCACCAGGTTAATTAATCCCCACAGTTATTCATTAAGTCGTCAATTTTCGCTCAATTTCCATCGTTGGCCAATTTCGATTTAGTGCTCTTGATTTTTACAATTTGAGACTTTAAACAAAATTTTAGTGATATTTTTGAAGTTTTTAAATTCTAATTTTTATTTATTTTGAAGAAACATATTTTTGACCTTTTCGAAAAATTTTAAATTTATTTAAAATTTTCTGTTTTTGGGGGGCATTTTAAAAATTTGTGAAGTTTTTAAAATACGCACTTATCAACCCCTCCCCTAACTTAGACTTTTGCATTGTCCTCAATCAAAAGGACTAAAAGTTAAATAAGAAAAATAATAATAAGTGCAATAAGGAAAACCAACAAATATAGAAAATACAAAATTTTTCTTTTTCATTACAAACCAAGATTACATTTTCAGATAAGAAAGGAAAAAAAAACTACATATGTGGTTCAAATAAAATTCAGCATAAGAAAGCATAAAAGAACCACTTAAAAGAAACATTCTCAAAGACATCAACCAACGGGCTAGCTACTGGGCGGTGGAAGGGACGTACCGGGCGTACTTGGGTCGTAGGGATCATAGAAATAGGTTGGAAGTGAAGCATTGTCCCCGACTTGCAAGCGATAGAGGTCGGCTTGGAAGTGTTCCATCAGTCTTATGTCACATTAATATGCTCGACGGTCCTCTCGATATTCATTCATAAACCCATCAAAATGTGACTCGAGGGTAGCAATGCGACTCGTGAGGCCCTATTCCTCCGGATCATTATCTGAATTATCATCCTCAACATACTCGGCTTCGTTGGGAACCTCTTCTTCATTTGGAATTTGAGCGTCATAACCAATTGCCTCCTCTTTTTCCTCTTCCAAAGTAATGGGATGCCCGGGGTGAGCCACTCAGATTTGGCTCTCACTTCGAGTGGTGGAGAAAGCGCCAATAGGGCAAGGAAGTTTTGTGCGCAATTCAAGATCCAGCACCCCGGCATCGTACATGATTTTGGAGATGAGACGAGCTTAAGGGAGGGTCACCTTACCGCAATCGTCATAAGTGGCGTGGATAATGTCCGTATAAAATAGATGGATAAGGTTGATAGTGTTATGCGGGTTAAGGAAATGATAGACAAATTCCCATGACATTGATGAATTACTGAGTCGTTGGTGGTTTGATGAATGGCACCGCACGTGATGAGGTGCGTGTAGCGTACCGTCTTTGATAGCTTGCCCACCGAAAAAGAATCTTGGATCCATCGTTTCCTCGGCGCAATACGCATTATGAATTCGGTTTTTGTGCGTGGGGCACCATTGTTGGGATAAGCAAATGGGACAGGGAGAATGACTTCCTTTGCATTCATCTTACGCTCAATGATGGCTGCGGAAAATGGAATGTGAATATTGTCAATAAAAGACTCGTGGAGTGTGGGCGATTTTTTGTACGAGTGTGGCATAGAAGTGGCGTATATCCACTTCGAAAATTCGATCGTATACCGGGGCAAGGAAAGAGCCCCACCCTCGGCGATGAAAGGGGGCAGTGACTTCCGGATGCAGCTGCTCTTAAAGAACCTTTCGCTAAATATGGATTGAGCGGGCCGGTGTGAAATATGCCTCGAACCAATTTTGCTCTTGGATGGACCGAAAATGATGTTCGACCCCCTCGTGGAGGATGAACGGAGAGTCATATTTTCATGGCCGTTGGTTTACTTGACAACGGCGAGGCATGATGGGGGAGAGAGAGAGAGAGAGAGAGAGAGAGAGAGAGAGAGATGGAAAATATGGGAGGTTAGAGGAGTATTGTAAAAGAAGAGGTGTGAAGGAATGGGGGTTGGGAAGGTGTTGAATTTATAGGTGTTGGGACGGGAATTTAGGTGGGAAATGGAAGGGGTGGTGGAGGGAATTAAGGGAGGGAAGGAATTTAGTTGAGAAATGGGTGTGGGAAAGATTGGGAGGGAAGGATTTTCATAGGGGGAAGTATGGAGGGAATGGTTGAATTTTGGAAGAAGAGGGAATGTATTTGGAAAAAGAGTGAACGAGCTGACTTCCAGGCACCCCGAATCGGTTTGCCCCCAAACCGATTTGGCTTGGGGTTCAATTTTTTGTACTGTCCCAAAATGAAAATTTTACTCTTTTTCAAATTGTAAATGTTCTACCTCTCCATCTCACCTCTGTAAGCTACCTTAAACCCTTCTACACACTCGAGTACTAGTAGGATACCTCAATCTCGCCCTTGTAACGCATGTACGCTCTCCCGTGTGTTGAGATGTAACGTAGTGCTTAACCCTTTCTTAACTCACGACCCCTACAGACCTCTAAACGATCTAAAAACAACTCGATACACTACTATACAACCCTAATCACCCCATACGTGTCGGGGGTGCGACGACCTCTCGCTTCAAGCCCAATCAACCCCATAAATGGGGTCCGACAACCAAATTGTGTCAACCTCTTCAACACCCTTTAAATATGGATTTAAGCATTGCCCATTCACTTTAAATGTATCTACCCCTTTTGGATTTTCTAACTCGACGGCTCCATAGGGGAATACTTCTCTCACAACGAATGGGCCGGTCCGCTACGAACTTAATTTGTCGGTAAAAAAATGTAGACGTGAGTTGTAGAGAAGCAATTTTTTATCCGAATGAAACTCCTTTCATCGGATAATTCTAAAATGTGCGAATTTCATTCTTTCTTTGGATACCTTTGCATTATCATACGCATCATTGCGCATATTTTCTAACTCATTTAATTGAAGCTTGAGTGCTTCACCGGCGTGGTCCATATTATAATTCAACCTCTTGATTGGCCAATATGCTTTGTGTTCCATCTCCACGAGGAGATGACAAGGCTTGCCATATACAAAGCAAAAAGGGGACATTCTGAGGGGGATCTTTTATGCGGTTCTATAAGACCATAGCAAATCGTTCGAACAGAGAGACCAATCTTTCCAGTTAGGATCGACGGTCTTTTCGAGAATGTACTTGATTTCACGATTTGCTAACTCGGCTTGCCAACCAGTTTGGGGGTGATAGGTCATCCCAACCTTGTGGACGACCCCATACTTTCTCATAAATTTTCAAACGACCAATTGCAAAAGTGTTTGTCGTTATCACAAATAATTACCTTCGGAGCTCCGAAGCGAGAGAGTATGTGTTCTTGCAAGAACTTAATCACCACCTTGTTGTCATTGATCTTAGTAGATATGACTTCAATCCATATTGATAGATAGTCTTCCACGACGAGGATGTATAAGAAACCAAAAGAGGGAGGAAAAGGGACCATGAAGTCAATACCCCAAAAATCAAATATCTCAATAATGAGTATGGGGGTCAATGGCATCATGTCTCATCGAGTGATGGCTCCCATCTTTAGACATTTATCCCAAGATTTCTAATAAGCATTAACATCTCGAAAAATTATGGGCCAATAGAGACCACTTTGAAGAATCTTAGTGGTCATCTTATTCATCGAAAAATGGCCTCCACATGCTTTCGTATGACAAAAACAAATAATGTTAGGAATATCGTCCTCCAGCAAACATATTATGATGATTTGATCCGCGTAATACTTGAACAAATAGGGATGGTCATAGAAGAACATGCACGACTAAGTGAGGAACTTCTTTCTCTCTTGCGGTGTCCAATTGGAAGGAATGACTCCCGCGACAAGGTAATTCACTATATCTGCAAACTAGGGGAGTGAAGAAGTGGAGAATAATTATTCATTCGGAAAATATTCGTCTATGGGTATGGGATCACTAGGTACGTCGAATGAAAGCGGGGACAAATGGTCGGTGACGATGTTTTCTACTACTTTCTTATATTTTATGGAGATATTGAACTCTTATAGGAGTAGGATCCACCTTATGAGGCACAATTTAGCATGCTTTTTGGAAAGGAGATACTTAAGAGTCGTGTGGTCGGCACAACATGTAATTGGCGAACTAACGAGGTAATAGTGGAATCTATCTAGGGAAAAAATGACGGCTAGCAATTCTTTCTCCATGGTGGAGTAATTGAGTTACGGTCCAGTTAACATTCGGCTAGTGTAGTAGATGACATGAGCCTTCTTATATTTTCTTTGGCCCAAAACATCCCCTATAGCATAATCACTCGCATCACACATGAGCTCCAATAGAAGGGACCATTCCGAAGCTTGCACAATGGGGGCGGAAATAAGCATGCTTTTCAATTTATCAAAAGTGCTTTCACATGCTTCATTCCACTCAAATGGGGCATCTTTCATAAGTAGGTTACTCAAGGGCCTAGCGATGGCACTAAAATCCTTAATAAACCTTCGATAAAAACCTGCATGGCCCAAGAAAGAGCTCATATACTTTAGTGATTTAGATGGGGGAAGCTCGGCTATGACATCTATTTTTGCCCTATCAACCTCAATTCCTTTGGATGACACTATGTGGCCAAGAACTATTCTTTTGATAACCACAAAATGAAACTTCCCCCAATTTAGTACCAAGTTCTTTTCCACACAACGGGCTAGAACTTTTTTGAGATTCGCAAGGCAAAGGTCGTAAGAGGGGTCGAAGACACTAAAGTCATCCATGAAAACATCAAGGTCTCTTTCGAACATATCGCTAAAGAGACTAAGAATTCACCTTTGAAAGGTCGCAGGTGCATTGCACAATCCAAATGGCATACGTTTGTAGGAAAACATACCTAAGGGACATGTGAAAGTCGTGTTCTCTTGATCAAACACGTCTACCTCAATTTGATTATATCCAGAATAATTATCGAGAAAGCAATATAATGGGTGTCCCGCTACTCGCTCTAGCATTTGGTCGATAAATGGTAAGGGGAAATGATCTTTCCTAGTGCCAGTATTAAGTTTTCGATAATCAATGCATACGCTCCAACCGATGGGGGCGCTCCCAATAGCTTAATGATCTCCACTCTCACTACATCTTTCATAGTGGGGTTCAATCGCCTTTGTATCTCCCTTGAAGGCTTCACGCCCTCCTTAAAGTGGATTTTATGGGTATAAATAAGGGGACTTATCCCTTTAAAATCCGTGATGTTCCAACCAAAAGCACTCCAATACTTCCTCAAAATCGATAACAATTTACCCTTTTGCTCTTTATCTAGGCTCAAAGAGACAACAATGGGAAATGTCTCATCCTCTCCCAAATAAGCATATTTTACGTTGGAGGGTAGTTTCTTTAATTCAAGGGTAGGAAAATTTCATCGGAGGGAACCATGCGCAACTCCCTCGGTGGTAATTCCTCGAATCTGAAAACCCAATTTACATCTCTCACATCCTCATCCAACGCTCTCTCATATAATATCTCTCTAAACTCTCCTACTTCCCTCTCGAAGTCAGTGTATGTCTCGTCACTCTCACTCCCCAAAATAAGACACGTTACTAGAGAATCCCCCCTGAAATTTCCCTCCATGTGCTCATCTACTACCTCCTCTATTAGATGTACCTCGTGAAACTCATCCTCATCACCAACTTTCTTGGCGATGTTGAAGATGTTTGTCTCAAGGGTCATGTTCTCGAAAGTGAGTTGCATTTGCCCATTTTGAGTGTTAATCAAGGCATTAGCCCTAGATAAGAATGGGAGACCAAGGATGGTAGGAACATGATTACTCGAGGTGATGGAGGGTTCCATGTCCCAAATGACAAAATCTAACGGTAAGTAGAAAGTGTCCACTTGGACTGTCACGCCCTCAATAATCCCTCGAGGTATCTTCATGGTACGATCCGCAAGTTGGAGAGTGATCTTGGTGGGATTGAGGTCCCCCAAATCTAATTTCCTATATATGGAATAAGGGAGAATGTTAACACTCACCCCTAAATCTAACAAGGCCTTCTTGATACGGTTCTCTCCAATTATTCACGAAATAGTTGATGCACCTGGATCTTTCAACTTTTGTGGGAGGTCATTAAGTAAAACGGAGCTCATATTTTGTGTTAGGAAAATGTTCTTTTTCCCCTTTAGTCTACGCTTCACTGTCAACAAATTCTTAACGACATTAGCATAGGCGGGAATTTGCTTTATTGCCTCGAGAAAAGGTAAATTAAGCTTGAATTGCTTAAATATGTATAACACATCTTCACGGGAGGTCCTTCTTTGGGGTGGAACCAACTGTTGAGGGAAAGGCGTGACAATGGGTGGTTTCACTACGACGTCGGGTCTACTAGTGTCATTATTGTCACTCTCGATCAAGGGCGCCTCTTCGGCCTCTTTCATGCCGGGTGAAATCTCCTTGTATTTAGGTTCGCCGTGTAGGGGAGGTGATAAAGAAACAACTCTCCCACTACATAGAGTGGTAATGGATTGGCATTGCTCTTTATGATCATCGAATGTAAAACTAACACCAGGTTGAACTTGGGGAGGTCTTTGGCCTTGGGCCGAAAACTTACCCTTCTCTTGGATTCTTAAGGACGGTTGCAACTTTCATAGTTCGCATTCATTTTGGCAAACATTCGGGAATTTTGAGCATTGATTGCATTTTTGAGATTGTATGAATTGATTTTAAGTATCCTTGAGGTTTCTTCGCGGTGGGTTGATATACGGTGCGAAAGGCGGTGCTTGCATATGCGGGGGCTTGTTGAAAATGCAGAGGTGGTAGTGGAGGAAGGGAAACTTAGGAATTGGGATTCAACGCAGCATGTTGTTGCCCATATCTAAAACCATGATGGTTTCTCCACAAATGGTTGTAAGAATTTTTGTGAGGGGCATTAAAATTACCCTTTAAACCTCCTACCGCTTCCACTTGCTCTTGAATTATGACTTTATAGGCGGGTATCGTCGAGCATTCCTCTGTTGAATGTCCTGCCTCAAAAATTGCACACACCCTCTCTCTTTCTCATTGCTCGGGTGAATTCGGGTATCTCTCTTGCCCATGATTCGACTACATCTTCCAATCATTTCTCAAGTTGGCTTACTCGAAGTTTCCACTCGGCTTCCTTATCTAATTGAGAAAGATCAGGCACGAAAGGAGTTGTGGACATTTTTCGAACCCGAGTTTGGGCGTTAGGATCGGATATATCCCACGCTTGAGTAGTCTCGACGACATACTTAAGGTGGGCCTTAAACCAAAAAATTATCCCTCACACATGGTCTCAACGAGTTGTTTAGAAGGTAGGCTTAGCCCATGGTGGAAGAAAGATATGAGTCTATACTTTTTAAACCCATGATGGGGGCATGTGTTGACTAATTCATTGAAGCGTTCCCAACATCGATCAAATAGATCATTTTCTTATTGTTTAAACGTTTAAATTTGAGCTTTAATGGAATTTTTTCGATGTTGGGGGAAGAATTTCAAAAGAAATTTAGCTCGTATATCCCTCCATGATCTAATTGAGTTTAGTGATAAAGACCATAACTGAGTCTTGGCTTTATCCTTCAAAGAGAAAGGAAAAAGTTTGAGGTGAACGACGTCTTGAGTGCAAGCTTGATTGTTAAACATATCACATGCCTCTTCGAACTCAAGGATGTGGAGGTAAGGTTTTTCCAAATCCATACCGTAAAGGTGGGAAGAATCTGGATCATCCCATTACGAAAGTGAAATTGTCCCGCATTATACGGGAGTATAATGCATCTCGGAGTGATGGTTCGCTTGGGGTATAAGAGGTCTCTCATGGGACGATATGACATCTCACTCTCACCCGTACCAAAACTAGCGTGGTCTGACATCGCTCTCTGTCCAATTGACTCGGTATCCTCACTCGACGCCTTATAAATGTGACTCGTGTTGGAGTTGGGTGGTGTAGGAGGTGGAACCTAAAACTGAGGAGCGTTAGAAGTGTGTGGACTATCGGGATCGTACTCAACTATAGGATACTCGTAAATTTGGGTAGGGGTGGAATGAGGAGTTTATTGAGGATTTTGCATGTAAGGATTTGAGAGATGCTATATTTTCTTGTCTTTTTATTTTTCTGAATAATTTTTGGATTTTTTTGGAATTTTTGGCTTTTTTTTAAGAAATAGAGTTAAATTTTGGATTAAATCGACCTAACCTAAAAGTTTACCGAATCCCTGGCAATGACGCCAGAAACTTGACGCGACATAAACAATATCTCTAGTTCATGCTTATATCTACTCAAGTGTAAGCCAGCCGCTCAGGTAATAATTCGATAAAAATGGGTATCGAACACAGGGACTAAGACGAAGAATTATGACGACGAATAGGAAGAACGTGTAACCTAACGAATGACTCAGAGAAAGAATGAAAAGATGATTAATTATGACTTTGCCTACCAACTAATGCAATTTGAATTAAATTAATAACTAAACTACGTATGGAAGAAGAATGATGTGCTTTAAAACTATATGAGAAAATGGGACTAAGGTACACTCTCCCACACCGTCGGTAATTGCATTGGACTTAAAAGCTTCAAAAATCTAATTCTTCATTCCAAGAAACATCAAATATGTTCTAATAATTCGACATATGATGACTTTACTCCGCACAATATTGAATCAAAAATTTTATTTGACGAGGATGAAAATTTATCAAAAGGCCAATGATACCCTTAAACATTTCGGTTACCCAGGGAAAACGGAATCAAAAGACCTACAACTTTTATCTTGATAAATTTCAAACCTTGGAATGATGAATTATTTTTTATTCACTTTAAAATCCATATGTTACCTAGATTGGGTTCATGTACCCCAACCTGCTAAAAACTTAGCCTTGCATAACTGTATAGGAAATACTCAGAGTTTTAACGTTGCATGGATTGAAAAACATGATTAAATTAATACTAAGCATGCATGAGATATTTAGATATCTAGAAACAGGAAGAAACATGCAGGGAAGAAGAACATGCAAAAACAATATAGAGAAACAAACTTGGTATTGAAATCTCAAAACTAGGGTTCTTGGGCCTTCCTCCCTCTTGTTCTCATGTTACATTCACGTTTTTGCAAGAGTCCTACACATATCCAGTTTGTAGGACCAATCAGATAGAAATAAAATTTTACGCGGGGGTACTTGCGAACCGATTCTCCCCCAAACCGTTTTGGAGGTTGGTTCGATTTTTCCTATTGTTTTGGCTCCTCTTTTCTACTTTTGCAATTTTTCTTCTCAATCTTCAAAAATGGCATAACTCTTTCAACGAAGCTCGGATTGGGTTGCCATTTTTTCCAATGTTCTTGTGACTGTGTCGACTTCGACTTTCCAGTTGGCCTAGCCTCCGAACTAAGATGAGAAAATTACTAAAATGCCCTTCAACTCTCCATTTCTTGATTTTTTTTCCTTATTTCGAGTTCTCTTTCGCACTAACTTACATGAACTACTTGTAAAACACATAATAGATGCACAAAACATGAAACACTTGTTAAGTAGAGTTAGTAGCATGAATATGAGATAAAACTAAGTCAACTACGATGCACGAAATCATAAAGAGACCTAAATTAAGGGGATAAATATGAAATATTTACGCCTATTGAGAAGACAAAAGACAATTTACAAGCTCGAAAATATCTAAAAAAATTGGGTATTAGATCAGAGCTACATCCTCAACCACGAGGATCAAATCTTCAGTACCTTCCCCCTAGTAGAGTGCACGACGAGTAACAAAGAGAAGGATATTTTTTAGAAGTGTTGTAGAATGTTAAAGCTCCCGATATCTACTCTTCGAACTTTTCACGATGCATGAACATGCAAAAAAGAAATATTTTGGGATTAAAGAGCCATCATAATCACATTTTAATACAAAAATTACTTCCAATAGCAGCGCAAAGGGTATTTCCTAAGCATATTGTCAAAGCCTTGGTTGAATTAAATAATTGTTTTGTGATATTGTGCTCAAAAGCAGTTACTGCAACTGATTTGGAAAAGTTTGAAGATTGGATGACCCTCACACTCTGTAGCCTCGTAAATATATTCCCTCAGAGTTTATTTGATGTTATGGAACACTTGACTATACATTTTAGTTGCGTATACATTTTTCATACTAACTCTGAATTGTTGGTTGTGTCCTTTACCATTGGATGTATCATATTTAAAGGTATCCACACACTTTAAAAGGCTACGTTCGTAATCTGTCTCATCTCGAGGCCTCAATCGCCAACTCCGTCCTTCTTCAGGTGTAGGATGGGCTTAAATAAATCAACCCCGCTGATTTGATATAATGAGTCTAAATAACTTATCAAGCTTTACTGATATCCGGGCACTACATTGACTGTAATATTAATACGCATTACTAATATACCGCGTATACCCCGAGTTTGCTAGATTAAACTAGATAACACTCTAATAAATAATTAAAATTAATTGTGTTTAGATACCACCACAAGTATTATGACAAGTGGCACCATAAATATTTGACACTTGGTTCTATAGAAAAGATGACAAGTGGCAAGCCCACTTGGGATATTTTGGTTATAAAAAGAGGGTTCCCCCTCATTTAGTAGGATGATGGTTTTGGGGGGTTTTGGGGGCAAGTTTTAGGAGAGAGATTCTTACTCTTCCTCCCAACAAAAATCCAAAGAGTTTCATCACAAGTTTTGTAGTGATAAATAAATGCTTAAGTTATATTATGAGTTTTATATGATATGTTCAAGTTTAGAGGCGGTTAGCTCGATTTGTCACCCCTCACACTACAAAACCATTAAAATCGAGTTTTTTGGCGTATCGTACGGACCCACGAACTACACAGACTTTGATTCGTGAAAAGATGGATACGCAAGCACAACAACGTTGTTCAAGTCAAAATTATGTTAAATTCGGTGCTTCCCCAAATCTAAACTGCTCTCTTACATTTAGTGATTTCACTGAGGAGGTATTCGTGATTTCGATTTCCTAAAGCTTCGTGTGCACACCGAGAACTTGATGAAAGTGGAGAAGATGTTGAAGATATTCCATTTCAGACAAGATTTTTAACACATTTCATTATTTAACCTTCTGTTATTACATGAGATGGCATAATGCATATTACTAAATTTTGATTGAAAAAATATTATACATTGATTATTTCAAGGCTTGGTTGAAATATGATTTCAACATCGATTTCTCATAAATGGATTGCAGTAAATACACCTCATGTGATATATTGCCTATATTTATTCATAAATATTATAGATGATTATTGACAGCTATAATGGTTAGTGAATGATTTCTCATTAATAGGTCTTCGAGATATGAAACTTGTATATACAATAGATTGTGTTAGCTTTAGGTAGCTGCCACCGCATTGATTTGACCAAAAAAATCTTTGGAGATATGACTTGATACATGTATAGAAGTTTGACCATATTAAATAAATATATACATACACTTTTATCAAACAAAGGATAAAGTCCATGCTTTTAAATGACTGATTTTTTTAACTTTAAGTCACATTAGATTGCGTACATTATTTTTAAATACACAAAATATCTGTTTACTATTTACTTTCGACTGTGAGATAAGAATATAACATAGAGATCAGATCTTATATTCCCAAACCAGTGAAATTTTTTGAGGAAATTACATGTTTACATTAATGTATGCATAGAGAGTTTTCATAACATGAGAAAACCTACACGCTACCATTCATACATGTTCAAAATCCATTCTCGTTTGCAGAAACAGGAGAGAGAAAAAATTTAATACTCCAAAAAAATCTACAGGAGCAAGCATGACTAAGCAAGGTTAGTCGATTTATCTCTTTTACGCAAAGAGCAAGACTACGGCGACTTGGAAACTCAACTTAAAAGTGGGACTTAATGACGTGGCAGGTGCCACATCATTTAAGAAACACACTCTTTTATTTAATCAAATTATAAATTCATTTGTTTTCAAAAAATATTTTTTAAATTAAAAAAAACAGTTAATTAATTTTAAAAAATTTATTTTGAGTTGATTTATTTATGTTTCACCTAAAATATTTAAATACCATATAAAAAAATTTAATTTAAAAATAGTTTAAATACACGTTTAGTTCAAGTGTTTTTATTTTGCTTCAAAAAATCTTTCACCATATAAAAACACTGAATATGTGCAGCTAACGCGGGGGATGGCAATTCGGGTTAGTCGTGTCATTTTCGGATCGCGTTGATTTTTATTTGAGTATAAGTTTTGGGTACTCTTAATTCTATACAAGCTAATCGTGTCATGTTCGGGTCATGTTCGGGTTATTACCATAAACGGGTTGTCGTGTCAAAAATTGTCAGCCCTAGCCTTTAAACAATTTTAAGAAATACAAAAAATAACTTTTAAAAATTAAAAAAAAATTAAGTTTAAAATTAAGGAGTGCCACTGGCGCGGACCTTTAAAAATAAGAGAATATTTGGTAAACGGGTGTTTGAGGGACCAAATAAGTTAAAAATAATTTTAAAAAAATTTATTATTAGAATAGTTTTTTAACGCGAATCTTTAAAAAGTTTTAAGGGGTGCCGTTGGCGCTGACCTTTAAAAATAAAAGAATATTGGGTAAATGGGTGTTTGAGGGACTAAATAAGTTAAAAATAATAAAAAAAAAGGGTGCCGCTGGCGCGGACCTTTAAAAATAAGAGAATATTGGATAAATGGGTATTTGAGGGACTAAACGAGTTAAAAATAAGGGGTGCCGCTGGCATGAACTATTTTTTTAAAACTGTAAAAAAATTATTTTACTATTTAAAAAAAATGATACGTGCCAACCGTATGTAAAAGAATTATTTAAAAAAAAAATATTGCTGGTGCGGTATGTAAATTTTTTTTACTGGATCGGACTATTTTTTTTAATTGATTGGGATGTTTTTTTTAACTTCATGTATTTTGATGAAAAATAAATTTGTAGGATGGCCGGATAAATAAGTGTTTTTTTAATGATGTTAAATTTTATTTTTTATACTCAAAATTCAAGTCTTTCTAATTTGGGTCAATTATTTAATAGTCCCTACTATAAATATATATTTTTTAAAAAGGTTACATATTTTTAGTTTAACCCATTTAGTCCCTCAAGCACTCAATATTCTCTTATTTTTAGAGGTCCACGCCAGCGGCACTCCCTTTCCAAAATATGTGGCAAATGACTTTTTGAGGCAAAATAAAAAGACTTGGACTAAATGAGTATTAAAAAATGTTTGAGGGACTATTTGATATATGTCCCTTCTAATTTTATTAGGATAAAAAAGTATTTAGTGGGTTAAAAAGAAAACTTAATGATGTGGATAATAAGATGATAAATCTACATCATTAAATTGGGACTTTATGTCAATAAACTGGATCGACCTGTCATTTTTCCTACGCAAACGGTTTAAATGATCAAAGTTATATGGCCAAAATCAAGTGGGGCCACCTATTTTTTTAGCAGTATATTAAGATATTATACATGTGTTTTCAAAAGAATACAGAAGTGAAAGCGGGATCGGTCTTCATTCTGTACATGTGAATTCAAAAGAAATCAAGTGCCTCAATTTGAAATTGAGAGTCCGATCATTTAATGTCGGCGGTTCATTAGAGCCGTTAATTTATGACTATTTTGTTGTGGTCACAGACAGTTGCAAGTCTTTGTTAAAACCTTGGCCCAAAAAAGCATCACACTCAAGGTGGTTGAATCCCAGACAAAGAAAGGCGAAAATCCAAGGCTGGTCGGAGATTCAAACATGGGCTTGTTTGATTTCTACAAGGTTGACCGAAGATCACGAGGTTGCTCAGGGATCCAAGGTTGCTCGAGTTTTGATAGTTTTCAAGTGGGTCGGACCTGAAAGTGAGATCATTTGTGGTTTGTATTCTAAAAGGTGGATTGGTTGATAATTGATCAGCACTAGGTGCCTTAGATCGAGTTTTCTTGGTTGATCGGCTTGGATTCATCCATGTGAGTTAGTTTCTGGTTTAAGTCCAAGATGTATTTGTGTGAGTCGTTTCATTGTGGATTGTCGGTTTGTAGTTTGTCGGAGGAAGCTCCAATAATTTCCCCCCCAAAGGTACGTCTGTCAACGGGCCGGAGTCGGGTCGGAGTCGGATTTAGGGAGATCTAGATTCGTATAATTGGTCTTCATTGGATTCGAATTCGGGTCCGGATCTTCATTGGGTTTACAATATTGAATCCAGACCTGGATCCGTTCGGGTCTCGGGTCTCGAATCTCGCGCCGGCTCTGACCAAATATATACATTTATTTTATATATTCTCCTTCTTTATTTTTTAATCTTAAATTAAAATATTTTGTAATGTATTATAGAATATTATTAGTATAAATAAAATATATATTATTTATATTTATTATATACATAAATATAATTTCTCATGAACACGATTAGAGAATGACCCCTTTTAAAATTAGATATATTCCAATGAAGTCCCCAAAGGCCCTAATGGTCATATAAACAATGAATAGAATTTATGCAAAAAGCCAAAAAAATATTATTTAAATGATGATGCATAGTTTGCTTGCTTATAGATATATATTATTTCAATATTATTTAAATGAATTATTTAGCTTATATATATATATATATATATATATATATATATATATATATATATATATATATATATATATATACAAATTTATATAAATTCAAGTGGTTCGGATAGAAAAACATTCATTTAAGGAAAATTCATTTGTCGCATTGAAATCACATAATTATTCAATGTTGTCTCAGGGGAGACCGTTCAAAAGATTGGGCTCAAATTAGTACGCACATGTAATCGAGTGACCTCAATTATATTTTTGATCAACCATATGACATCCTTCAATTCACCTCATCAAAATGATATTTTTAGAATGATCATGTCAAAATATTTTTTGCTCAAATCTTAGCAATTTGCTCAATCATGATTGCTCGAGCTAACCCTCTGTGCAACCTCAGTCATGGTTGCTCGGAGCAACCTTCTTCAAAACCTCATCCATGATCGCTTAGAGCAACCTTCTACGCAACCTCTGTCATGGTTTCTAGAGCCAACCCTTCACGCAACCTCAATCATGGTTGCTCGGAGAAACCTTCTGCGCAACCTCGTCCATGGTCGCTCTAAATAACCTTTCGCGCAACCTTGTGTTCTATTTATGGTGAAATATGATTTATTCACATTGTTATATTAGTTATATGAAAATTCAAATATAATATTTACTATTCACCTCAAGGTGACTTAGCATGCTTACTAACTGAACTATTTTATATATGATTTAATAGACCCTAAAATTTCTGAAGTTGCTCAGCTTTGATAAGATAAACGGGGCATGCGATTAATACATCACCACATGATATGTCTGCATTTTATCATTTTATGCTAAAAAAATGAGATCGAAAAAGTATGAACTGAATATTGTATGTTATCAAACTAGCATTATGAAAATGCACAATATATTTTACGCTTCCCCGTTTAAGGAGCCACGATTTTGATTTTATTTTATTCTATTGATATAAAAAAAATAAAGGGGGAAAAATATACCTCACATGATTATATATGGAATCATATTACATATGTCTCACAAGTTACTAATGGTTTTGTGCCAAAATCAGAGATGATTTTTATATCTTTGCAGATATTGAATGCATACAATCAAATCAAGCTTGAGCAATTACAACAGGCCTTACAGATGTCAAAGCTAAACGTTCAAGAGATTTTTAAAATTTAGGATATCACCCAGTGAAATGTATTTAATTGTTTCCATATGGCATTATAACTCATGTATGAGATTTTCTTTACTTTTCTTTATCTTGGTGATGGGGAGGGGAAAGTACTGTATGATGTACTATTTGTAGTTAGACATGTATCCAAGTGACAAGCATACTCAGAACCGATCTCAGGATGATCATCAGTGATAAAGCATCTCCAAAAGAGGTATCATAGTTGTTAGGTGTAGCCACCGATCGGTCCATATGTGGAAATAACCATGTGGAATTACTACCCACAAAATAATAGGGCTCAAATAATTTCTCACAAAATCTAGAGATTTGATAAAAAAGTTCTGATAAAATCTTATTGGCATCGTGGTAAGTCGCCCAAAGTGGTGCATTATAGCTCTGACAATACCTTATCGGTATTGTGGTAAGACACCCAAAGTAGTGCATTATAGTTATGAGAAACTTTGACCTAAATGGTAAAAAAAGTCCATGATTTCTGGGCACGCTTAAAGTTCTAGTTTACCAGGCACGCTTGACCCTCGTTTATGGGAGATTAAAGTACTAGTTTACTAGGCATGCTTGGCCCTGATTTATCGAAGATTAAGGTACTAGTTTACTAGGCACGCTTGACCCTCGTTTATGGGAGATTAAAGTACTAGTTTACTAGGCATGCTTGGCCCTGATTTATCGAAGATTAAGGTACTAGTTTACTAGGCACGCTTGACCCTCGTTTATGGGAGATTAAAGTCTTAGTTTACTAGGCATGCTTGACCCTGATTTATGGGAGATTAAAGTCCTAGTTTACTAGGCATGCTTAAACCTCGTGGATATTAAAGTTATAGTTTACTAGGCATGCTTAACCCCTGTTTATGGGATTAAAGTCCTAGTTTACTAGGCACGATTGATCCTCATTTATGGGATATTAAATCCCAAGTTTACTAGGCACTCTTGGCCCTCATTTATGGGAGATTAAAGCCTTTGTTTACTAGGCACGCTCGACCATCGTTTATGGGAGATTAAAGTCCTAATTTACTTGGCACACTTGACCCTGATTTATAGGAGATTAAATTCCTAGTTTACTAGTAACGTTTGACCCTCATTTATTGGAGAGCAAAGTCCTAGTTTACTAGGCATGCTTGACCCTCGTTTATGGGAGATTAAAGCCCTAGTTTACTAGGTACTCTTGACCCTTGTTTATGAGAGATTAAAACCCTTGTTTACTAGGCACGCTTGACCCACGTTTATGGGATATTAAAGTCCTAGTTTACTAGGCACGATTGACCCTTGTTAATAGGGGATTGAAGTCCTAGTTTACTAGTCACACTTGACCCTGATTTATGGGAGATTAAAGTTATATTTTACTAGGCATGGCCCTGATTTATGGAAGATTAAAGTGTTGGCTTACTAGGCATGACCTTAATTTATGGGAGATTAAAGTCATGGCTTACTAGGCATGACCCTGATTTATAAGAGATTAAAGTCCTACTTTACTAGGTATGACCTGATTTATGGGATATTAAAGTCCTAGTTTACTAGGCACGCTAAATGACCCTGATTTATGGGATATTCAAGTCCTACTTGACTAGGAATGCTTAAAAGTTCGATTTGTGGGGAGATTAAAGTCCTAGTTTACAGGCATTCTGGGCACACTTAAAGTCCAAATTTACTTAAAGGACCTCTATGATTGCTTGAATATGTAAATTGGGAACACTTGCAAAATATGATACCCCAGTTCACTTGAAACATAAATGGTTTCTCGATATTGATCTTATGATCGCAAAAGATCCACTACACTTAGATAAGCACTAAGGGATTGCTCGGGCCAGTACACCTGGAAAGTTTGTTATTCAAACATTTAAAACCACAATAAATACTATGGAGACATGTTCATTCAAGAAGAATGGGGGCAACCCCCAAAATACTCCTCCAAAATATAAAATAGAGGCAGCAAAATAGCCTTCAAAACTATATGCAAATGTTATATGCACATATGCGCACGGTATAGATCGAGCGTGATCATATGGTGGCATAGATAAGTTGAAACATACTGAATGATATTTCATACACAGGGTTGATATGCCTCAGCCAAAGCATCAACACACCAACTATGCGTACGAGGGGGCAAATGTAGGATGCGCTTAAATAAATCAACCCCATAGATTTGATAAAATGAGGATAAATGACTTATCAAGCTTTACTGATATCCGGGCACTACATTAACTGCAATATTAATATGCATTACTAATATACCGCATATACCCCGAGTTTGATGGATTAAACCAGACAACACTCTAGTAAATGATTTAAGTTAATTGTTTTTTTATACCACCACAGATATTATGACAAGTGTAACCATAAATATTTGACACTTGGTTCTATAAAAAAGATCACAAGTGGCAAGACCACTTGGGATATTTTGGCTATAAAAATAGGATTCCCCCTCATTTAGTAGGATGATGGTTTTGGGGGCAAGTTTTAGGAGAGAGATTCTTAATCTTCCTCCCCACAGAATCCTAATGAGTTTCATCACAAGTTTCATAGTGATAAATAGATGCTCGAGTTATATTATGAGTTTTATACAAAATTCAAGTTTAGAGGCAGTTATCTCGATTTGGAACCCCTCGCGCTACAAAACTACCAAAACCATTTTTTTCAGCATATCATATGGACCCACGAACTACGCAGACTTTGATTTTGCAAAGAGACGGATACATAGCATAACAACATTTCTCAAGTCAAAAATACACTAGATGCGGCGCTTTCCCATATCTAGACTACTCTCTTACATAAGGATTAATGTACGATTTTTAATTTCCAGTACGTAGATGTGGAAACTAAGACTAATCGACCGGCTATAAATTGTCGTGCAATGGGGAAAAAAGTTCAATTTGAACTTGATTCTGTAATGTATATGCAATCTCATCGGTACATTCTTACCACACCAAGGCAGTGCCACCATTTGTTCAGTAAGTTTTATTATAAGTATTTGGTGTTTTTGAAAACCATTTTTATATTTTTTGTGGAATTGACATATGACTATTTGTTTCCTTATAGAAAGCATCTTGCGGAGCTTTTATCAAAGTATCCTTAAGATTCACAAAAACATCATGTTATTTGTCTTCATAACGAGGAGTTCCCCAAATGGTTTAAGGATTATAGAAGCGAAAATATCATAACTAATAGTTAAGTTATGAATAAATACTATACATTTATATTGACAATTACTTTAATATACTATAGGTGAATAAAATGACACATTATGGTGTGAAAGTATCCAACCAAATCATGCTTATCTTTAGGTCCTCTTAAGGATGTGGTTTGATTCAACACTTATATTATTAAAGGTTTTAGATTTTGAACAAAGAAACTTGATAAGGGAAAGAAAAATCAAAATATAGGAGTTGTTATAAAAGCCGAACAAATGAGTTATTCTAGTTTGAAGGATAAAAACTCCATTGTGGGTGATATTACATACTACGGGGAACTAACGGACATCATCGAAGTTCAGTATCTTAACGGCATGAAGTTTGTGTTGTTCAAGTGTGATTGGGTTGAAAATTGTATGGGTACAAAAGTTAACGAGTTTAACTTTACATTTGTGAATTTCAAGCATTTGAACTATAAGGATGGTCGAGAGTGTAAGATTATGCTCATCAACCTTTGTACTAGCATCCCAACCAGAACAAGTATTTTACGTGAAGGACATTATCGATACAAATTGGCTTGTTGTTGGTCCCATGACACCAAGAGACCAATTTTATAGGTACACGACAGTTCAAGAAGCTGAAGAAGAATTGTTGCTAAATGGAGATGAGCCGTTTGTCATGAAAAATTTGAATGAAGATAAAAACTTAGGGTGGGTGAGGGATGGAGATGGATTAATGGTTGACACTAATGTGGTTCAAGATAGTGATCATGAAGATAAAGATGAAGATGGAAATAAAGATGAAGATTAAATTTAGAGGGACAACGCTTGAGGAAGATATAGTCCTAAACTAGTTATTTTTGTTTTTGTACTTGGAGCCTTTGTAGTTTGGTTTTGTATAAATTGATATGGTGTTGTAATTAATAGATGGGACTGATTTAGTGTTGGCCTTAATATTTATCCCCATTAATATACATTGGTTTATAAATTATCACAGATGGTTTATAAACTAATTTGGTGTTGGCACTCATATATTGGCAGTAGTGATATATACTATGTGCTGATGATATATTGGCACTGATGGTATATAAACTTATGTATGTAAATGGATTTATGGGACTAAAATGTGATATATATCTGAACAAATGTATGTAAGCTAATTTATGAGATCGAACTATGATATGTGAACTTATATGTCTAGTGATATATTGTTTATTAACTTGTTTGGGATAATATATACACAACTCTGGAATGATATATATACCGATGAGGCACGATTTATGGGACTGATTTATATAAACTGGTTTATTGGCACTAATGATGTATAAACTGATTTGGTGTTGGCATTAATATATGGGACTGATATAGTGTTGGCCTCAAATTAGTGGCCTGAATTGGTGAAATATACACTTGAACGAGTCGAAAAAAATCAATGGCCTGAATTGGTGAAATATTAGGGGTCTAAAGAAGATAAAGGTATAAATATCACATCTTAGTAAGAATATTACATTTACATCTACTTCATTAGTATAATAATTTTTATTTTTATTTTTTTAATATTTAAGATATAGCGGATCAAAACTCTAAGAATCGTGAAGCTAAATGTGCTTACTCAAGGACAGGATGAAAGCCAAACACTAAAATAGTCAAGGAGGTTAGAATTTTTGTTATTATAAATATTTTTGATTTTAATCTCTCTCTCTCTCTCTCTCTCTCTCTATATATATATATATATATATATATATATATATATATATATATATATATATATATATATATATATATATATATATATATAATATTAGTATGTGGAAAGCCACTCGAGCTCTGAATAATAAACCTTTCAGTGTTGAAAATGGATAGTTTGATAGAGCGGTATATTTTTTGTAACTTTCAAATGCAATATCATATTAGTTCTTTTTAGCATTTGAAATGACTTATTTTTCCAAGAACATGAGTAATATCTTTTGTACATGCATTTCTGGAGTCCAACCTCGTCTTTTTCTCCTTTAATTTCATCATCAATATTCTTCATCATCTACTCTTGACTCATTTCAGTCTCAACTCCTACCAAATCTTTCAAATATATATATATATATATATATATATATATATATATATATATATATATATATATATATATATATATATATATATATATATATATATATATATATATATATTCATGTTCCCACGTTATGCACAGAGGTTGGGTTGTGAATAATAACTTGTTTATCCTTGTGTTCATTAGATTCTAACTCCTGCCTCATTTTCCAGTCACTTATTGTGGTATTTCGAATGACGATGACCACCTTGGTGGTCAAATTAGGTAGGGTTCATGATTGTAGCTAATGTTGGAGTTTAGATCCTTGCCTTTTGAAATGATGATTGTATCAACTTCATTAAATTGATGGAGGAATATTATTTTTATTCCATCATTCCTCTCCTTCACTTTTAATTTTAGATTCTTCTTCCTTTAGTCCTTCAGGATCTTCCATTCTTACATCTGAATCATCAATAGAATCATCATGTTCTGTCTTAAACAATGATGAACATTTGGTTGGGCATAGGGATTGCGTGCTTGTAATGATTTCTAGGGCCTTCTTTACCGTGAATCGGATTCATTGAATCCTTGGGTTTGGATAGATGTGTTGTAGTAATTTTGAATTAATGTTGTAGTAATTTTGTCTCAAACAAATGTTGGCTTATGTTCGGTCCATTGTTAGTGGCTTAATCTTAGAGTTTTTTAGTAAAAAAAATGATGATATGTATCACTTTGTGAGAGTATTAATTTATCTTGGAATGTAAAACATAAAGGTTTCGGTTCAGTTTCAATAGCCATCGTACATTGAATTCGAATATCCAAAAGAACTACAATACGAGGTGGACTAATAATTGATTACAACTGGAACAACATCTCTGGTGCATACCCTAGAGCTTCAAGGTGATCAACTATGGCCTTGTTCGTTGGTGGTGGTTCTGTAATACCTCGTATTTTTATGAATTTTAATTATGAGGTTAACTAAATGGAATTACTTTTAATTATGGGATTTATTAAATTAATTTGGGATAATTAATTAGAAAATTAAATCGGATTTAAATGCTAGCAGGACGAGAGTTAGTATTTGGTCATTATTATGTTGTTGAATATTACTGAGTGATTATGGTAATATGTGATCATTGATTTTATTAAAATTGTCGTGAGCTAAAAATACGGCAGTTTCGGTAATTTAGTTGGGACGCGCGTGTCAGTCGTGTCAGGACCCAATTTAATGGATTTAAAACTATTATATTTTTATCAACCGTATGGTAATTTTGAGTGCGCCAATATGTCCGAAAGGGGAGAAATAGTCAGAAAACACTAGCCGGGGGTTTAGTTTGTGTCCCAGGGGATTTTTAGGCCAACCCGGCAACTTAGAAGAGTATTTTGGTAATTTTAAAAATTAGGGGATTAAAACCCACGAATTTTTTAGGTAAATTAAAGATTATTAAAAGATCCACTAAGGCCATTATCAGCCAAAAGTGAGAGAGTGGGCTACGGAAGTTTTGAGAGAAGTTAGAAGAGAGGCTAGAGGGTCTATACCAAACCATCTCCCCATCACCAGAAATTGGAAAGGATTTGTGACCGGAAAGAGGAGAGAATCAACCTTGAATCATCGAAAACAATCGGAGAACGAATCTAAGGCAAGTGATTTGATATTTTTAAGTGCATTGAATATTTCTTCCATGTTTAGTGTAGGAACTGTTTTGTCTTGAAAGTTTTGAGGAAAACCTAAGGAAATTGTTATAGAAACTCTAAAGTTGGGTTAGGGATTGCATGTATGGACAAATTTAGTATCCAAAATACTTAATTATGATGATTTAAAAATGGATTTATGATGAGTAATTAGACTCAATAAAATTCTGGGTTCATGTTCATAGGGTTTGGGGTAAAAATTTGGGGATTTATGATAATTGCATGTGGATTAGGAGGATTTGACGCCAAAAATATGTTAAGAAACGACCTAAGAGGACTTAGAGTAGTTTAAAAACATTAAAATTCTATTGGGATGATCTTAGGATGAATTTAGAGAAGATAAAAAGGAAGAAAAATGAATTAGGAGATTTCTGGGCGTAATCTGCCACCTAGTTAGAAGACCTGCCCAGGTCGTTAGAACGACCTCGTTCGAACGAGTTTCTAACGATATGACAGTATCCCTTCTAACGAGTTGGTAGTTTGTTCGAATCCTTTCGTTGGAACGACACTCGTTCGAACGACCTCGTTCGAACGAGATTTCCAACGAGTTGAAAGAATGGCCTTTTAGGCCTGATTTTATTTTGAACCTCCAGTAGACTTGTTTAATTGAGTGTTAACCTTCCCTTGTTGACTAGTGGGTATAGTTGTAAAGATTTGAGTACGTTGAGGAGTAAGACTTAGAATTTTGGTAGTAAACCGGACGGCATTTATGGGTTAGGAAATAAATACTTAGAATTACGACCTGAGAAGAGTTGACAAAGTTAATGTATATTATTCAGGAAATTGTAAACGTGCAACATTTAATGATGGTATAGAAATGTAAAATATACCTCTAATAATATTGAGATATCTAAGAAGTGTGAATGCTTAGTATATGTGGTTGTCTGTGTATAACATACCTACCATACTTGCTATCATGGGAGGTCGGCATTCGATCAGGGCCATCTAATCTTTGTGTGCCTACGGGGGGATTTAGATTGGTACCTCGAGTACATAGGTCAGAGAAGGACTTATTGAGAAGTTAATAAGTCTGCTTATCATGGGAGCGTAGGTATGTGCGTGACCCATGTGATGTGAACTTTGTTCGCCTCCATTATGTGTGATTGTTGCTTATTGAAATGATTCTTGAGAGATTAGAAATAAGTGATCCTTAAGTACGTGATGTACCGGGATTGGATAGCAGAGTATGTGTGCACCGCAGCTTAGTCTCGGGGTGCCAATATTGTATATTTATGATGATAATAATATACTGTTAATTGAAATGGACTGTCATGTATAAATGTAAGTGTGAATCATAACAACATTTTAGTGGAGTTAAAAATGGAAAGATCTCTCGTGATTAGCATTACTAATATTGGGAACTAAGAAGAAAAGTAAAACTCTCGGTTTAAATTAAGATGTCGGATATTAAATCGTGAATCGTATAGTAATGTTAGATTATGTATTGGACTAGTTAGATATGGGAATATCTAGAATGGGTACGGGTACGATAGGAGTGCACAATTAGTTGAGAGGTGAGGAACTCATGTGAGTGCACGCACTATCATGTACTTTATATTCACTGTTTAATTATATTAAACACTTGCTGTATTCTAAACTGTTTTCACAATCGGGCTCTGACCCGTTTGCTTTCAAATCTATTTGTTTTTGTAAAAACCTTTTTAGGTGCCCAGCCACAAGGAGACCAAGCATAGGAGTCCCATGCCAGTGACGTGCTGTAGCTGCTATGGAAGTTACAGGACCTTGATAGTAGACGCCTTTACTTTCTATCTTGACTCTACTTCAGACTTATTAATTTGTTGGGCATGTCTCCCCTTTCCTTTCAGAGACATCTTATTTATTCAGTTTTATTTCAGATTTTGGGTTCTAATTAATTAGTGATTCAGACTTTGTATTTGGTTGTATTCAGTTTTCGGATTATTTAGAGGAGTATTCCTCTAGGTTCATTATTATTCTATGGTTATTCTATTGTGACTATGTTGTGGTTGTTGTGTTAGCATTTCATAATCTAACTTATTGCATGTTAATTGGATTTAATTAAAATTGACAACTCACTTTTTAAATATTAGGTGGCTAGTAATTGTTAAAACGTTTTTCGACAGTGATGCTATGAACTGAACCAACTTGACATTTTTACTAATTTAAGAAAGGAGTAGCTACCCGGTAATTAATTAGTCGGGGTGTCACAGGTGGTATCAGAGCATCAGGTTCTAGTGTCCTTTAGGATATATGCGGCTTATTATGCTTCCAAGCGTAGCTTTCTTTGATATAGAGCCCTATGTTTATGATTGTTGATTTCTTTGATGATATTTTGTTCTCCTGCTATGATATATACGATAGTGAATCTTATTTGCATTCGGGTGTGTTCGGCCGAACAATGCAGTACATCAGGCGAAGACTGTTGGGCGTACAACAGGAGGCATAGATTAGTTGAGGTTATTTAAACTTATTAAAGAAGAATGACCGTAGTTGAAGTCACCCATATTATGGCATGAAAGTCCAGGACGGTACAGACGGCTAACGCGCGATTTGCGACTTCCAGGTACAACTATAGCAGGAGTGGGGTCAAATGAGACTCACCCAACAAGGTAGGAATGGGAGAGAAAGATTTAGGTGAAACATTCAAAGGAACCAACAGTGGAGACACTAAAAATGCGGAGATGGCGTGTGTTAGCCAACGAAGGAAGAATATCCAAAGGCACGGGCATATGTTTGAATATGGCTAATAGGGAATGAAAATTTGAGGTAAAATTTTTTCTTAACTCGTAAGAGCAGAGTTACAATGGTGTGAGGCAACAACCACACTTAGAGTGGAATGTTTTGTCAGGAGAAGGAGCATTGGTACAGTCTGACCATAAGTTCCTTCATCAGATGTTCAGGATAAGATGCAAATGTTGTCCTGAACTCACAGAAGAGGGCCGGACAGAGGTCACTTTATGAGAAGAAATTTAATTATTTAGCGAACCTTACACCAGGTGAAGTAGGTGAAAAGGAGATGAGGATATTAAGGTCGAAATTACATAAAAAAGAATTGATAACTGTTTTGGGGAATTCTGCTTGGACGGACAATGTAGATGAAAATAATGTCACGTAGTGTTAATTTGGAGGTAAACGTTTCCTTGGGTGGGGGAGATGCAAGAATCGAGGATCTTTATAGAGTAAGACTGGGAAAAATGGTGTTGGAGAAGCACCACAAGGGTAAGACTCAACGGGGAACCCGTTAAAATGATTCGAATAGCTGAATTATTACCGAGAGATGGTGATTTCAGTAAGAGATGTGAAAACTAGTAGCGTGTTCCTTAGGTTCGTAAAGCTAAGGGAACAATGGAGGTAGTCAACAGAGCCGAGACTACCAATGTCCGAGAGAAGGACCACCTTAACATGGTAAGTGTGACCAAAGATAAGTGGAGTATGTGTAGAGGTATTTTGTGGGAAGTGAAACCCGTGCATTATAAATGTTTTTCGATGCAAGTTTAAAGATAAAGGTATTGTGTCTGTCAAGGGCATCAGTTATTGAAATATTCGTTTTGGTATGGACAGGTGTGTTAAGTCCAGGAACCATTTATGCTGTCATGATGATTGTCAGGATAGAAGTATGAGTTATATCCTCAGATGATGTTGCATGTTGGTTGTGGCATGAACGAGTTTCTACATTTGTTATTATGGTTATTTTTTCTTAAGAGTCGAGTTTAGTGAGTATCGATAATTTTTTATTATTTATGTGAATATTTTCCCAGATAGTGTGGGGTTATCTTTATTGTCATCCGCGGAGGATGAATGGGTATATTGATTGTGGAATATACTATATTGTAACTACTCGTTCTATTGTTGCGATATACGAATATGATATTTATCCTAATTATAATTTTATAATATGCTCATACCGATAGTGTGCTGGTATTGCAAGTTTATCGGGGATACTACCTTGGGGTAGAATGTTTTGATCTGGCGAGGCTCCATCTGTGAGAGGACTGGGCTCATAATTATATATATATATATATATATATATATATATATATATATATATATATATATATATATATATATATATATATATATATATATATTGTTGTGTTTCCAAAAAGTATAATGGTCTCGGATATTTAATCCCAGTCTGCATAGGGATTTACTTGGTATAATTCGTATGTAATTGGTTTACTAGTCAGCGAAAAGATTTAGCTCGTTATTATAATTAACGCTCAGGATGTAGTAATAAGAAGAGTGCATTGTTTTATTACCCTTTAGAGAGTTGAGAGTTTATTGCTCATAGTTGTGCGTCTGGGGACGGGATTTTGGGAGCCACGATTATATTTGAATGTTGTATATGGAATGTGATTACCATCAATGTCAAGAGAAAATGTCTTTCGGAAAGAGTTACTTGTTTAAGTGTAATTGAGGAAGGAGATGTAACTTTGTTGTTAGGAGATGGGAATATAGGGGTACATGTTATGGACTGAGGGCTTAACGGATCCCTATGACCGACAATGTTAGGTAGCAGTGTATCGGGGGGGGGGGGGGGGGTTCCTTGTTTGGATTTCGCTTTGAGAGACATCCCACGCATGAAACTTAGCGTAAGGTTGGTAGTAGGGAGATGTTTGACCATTCGTCGATAAATTGGATACCTCGATCGTTATATAGGAAAGTAGTTATATCGGGAAGTTAACAAGGTACATTACAATGTAAGGCCAGTAGAGCCAGTTGTTAGTAAAGAAGTACTGATAATGTTGGTTTTGTTACGACGGGTTGAAGGATGCATTGAGGTTAAGGAGAATTTAGGATTTACGAGGTGATTGGGAACGCCCAAGTGGTATAGCCATGTTGAAAATGCAGCGCCAATAAAGAGTTTGGAATCGTATGAAGCGTATATAATGTTTAAAACCGTATGAGTGGGTTATAAGGGGTGTAGACATCTTGGTTTGCTAATGTAGAAATCGCCAGAAGAAGGGATATATATGGGATTAAACGTCATTAGTGAAAGTGTTAATGAATATCATGTGCAACCAGTGTACCAAGTGCGAATTTGGTGAAAAGGCAGTGAAAAGCCATTTAATAAGGGGTATCTCTTGAGAAGGCAAATATTTAATTATTATGGACAATTTGGAGTAGAGATCCGACCAATCGAATGTTGAGGGTGAAACAAGAGTAAATAAAATGAGGATGTCAATAGGGTATAAAGGATCCAGATGTGCACAACGTGGTGAAAATTGCAAGGGTCGAAACTTTTGGTATACGTCGAAAGGAGAACATTAAGTATCACTTAACGAGAAATATCATACGTGAAAGTCGACATTGAAAGGGGTATAGTAAGTAGTAGATCGGTTGGGGTAAGATGATCAACCAGATAATTTTGTATCAAGCCGACGAATCCGGAGATGGAAGAGTCAAGTTGGTAAATTTTCTTAAGGGGTTTCAACTTATAGATAAGTATCGAGTTCCTTCGAATATGTGGGACAGATTGTCCAGAAGGAGAGAAATTGTTATATATTTGGGTGATTTACACCATGAGATAGTGGACACGCCGGTAAGTGGTCCTACGCAGTATTATTCAATACTAAGAGGAGATCCCCGAAATCCACCTTCAACGTGGGGTAACAAGAAGTTGTGGGATTACGTTTCATTCGAAGAAGGTTATATCACCTATAGCCCGAGATGTAGGCGCATGGTGATTGACGACTGGTGGGTTGTATGAAAGAAATTTTGGATTCATTGCGATCTTTTCATTTCCAAATCGGGTATAACTAGTAAGTGAGGTATATTGTGGTAATGGGGAGAAGATATTAACTAATGGTAGAGTTGGGGGAAAAGAACCCATAGTGGACTAGGTGCTTACAAATGTTTTGTGTAACACCAACCGGCTGAAGTGGTTTTCCCTTGTGTAAAGGTCACAACGTCGAGAACAGAGATTCAACGAATGGGCAAAAGTAGTCAGATGTTTTATTGATTTCTTCCAGAGTAGGAGCTTGGCGTTTTGATAAACGCGGGAGTTAATGCGTAGTGAGGTGAGGACTCACAATAATATTGAGATAATGCGGCCATTGATGTATAGGCTATATTTTTATTATTGAAATGTTGTTTAATAAGAGCACAACATGAAGTGCATTCATTGAAGTGTAACCCTATAACTGATAAAGTATCAAGTCTGTTAAACAAGCTTGTTGTGAAGCGAGAGGTTTAGTGATTGAGCCTTTCTTTATATTTTGTTTTGAGTACTGGAGGATACCTAAATTTTTCCCGGTATGCCTTACTTTTTGAATTTCGGGATGAAATTCCGTTATTAGGGGGGGAGTATGTAATACCCCGTATTTTTATGGATTTTAATTATGAGGTTAACTAAATGGAATTACTTTTAATTATGGGATTTATTAAATTAATTTGGGATAATTAATTGAAAAATTAATTCGGATTTAAATGCTAGCGGGATGAGAGTTAGTATTTGGTCATTATTATGTTGTTGAATATTACTGTGTGATTATGGTAATATGTGATCATTGATTTTATTAAAATTGTCGTGAGCTGAAAATACGGCAGCTTCGGTAATTTAGTTGGGACGCGCGTGTCAGTCGTGTCAGGACCCAATTTAATGGATTTAAAAGTATTATATTTTTATCAACCGTATGGTCATTTTGAGTGCGCCAACATGTCCGAAAGGGGAGAAATAGTCAGAAAACACTAGCCGGGGGTTTAGTTTCAATCCCGGGGGATTTTTAGGCCAAATCGGCAACTTAGAAGGGTATTTTGGTAATTTTAAAAATTAGGGGATTAAAACCCACGAATTTTTTAGGTAAATTAAATATTATTAAAAGATCCACTAAGGCCATTATCAGCCAAAAGTGAGAGAGTGGGCTATGGATGTTTTGAGAGAAGTTAGAAGAGAGGCTAGAGGGTCTATACCAAACCATCTCCCCATCACTAGAAATTGGAAAGGATTTGTGATCGGAAAGAGGAGAGAATCAACCTTGAATCATCGAAAACAATCTGAAGAACGAATCTAAGGCAAGTGATTTGATATTTTTAAGTGCATTAAATATTTCTTCCATGTTTAGTGTAGGAACTGTTTTGTCTTGAAAGTTTTGAAGAAAACTTAAGGAAATTGTTATAGAAACTCTAAAGTTCGGTTAGGGATTTCATGTAGAATGACTATGGACGAATTTAGTATCCAAAATACTTAATTATGATGATTTAAAAACGGATTTATGATGAGTAATTATACTCAATAAAATTCTGGGCTCATGTTCATAGGGTTTGGGGTAAAAATTTGGGGATTTATGATAATTGCATGTGGATTAGGAGGATTTGACCCCAAAAATATGTTAAGAAATGACCTAAGAGGACTTAGAGTAGTTTAAAAACATTAAAATGCTATTGGGATGATCTTAGGATGAATTTAGAGAAGAGAAAAAGGAAGAAAAATGAATTAGGAGATTTCTGGGCGTAATTTGCCATCTAGTTAGAAGACCTGCCCAAGTCATTCGAACGACCTCGTTCGAACGAGTTTCTAACGAGATGACAATATCTCTTCTAACGAGTTGGTAGTTCGTTCGAAACCTTTCGTTGGAACGACACTCGTTCGAACGACCTCGTTCGAACGAGATTTCTAACGAGTTGACAGAATGGCCTTTTAGGCCTGATTTTATTTCGAACCTCCAGTAGACTTGTTTAATTGAGTGTTAACCTTCCCTTGTTGACCAGTGGGTATAGTTGTAATGGTTTGAGTACGTTGAGGAGTAAGACTTAGAATTTTGGTAGTAAACCGGACGACATTTATGGGTTAGGAAATAAATACTTAGAATTACGACGTGAGAAGAGTTGACAAAGTTAATGTATATTGTTCAGGAAATTGTAAACGTGCAACATTTAATGACGGTATAGAAATGTAAAATATACCTCTAATAATATTGAGATATCTAAGAAGTGTGAATGCTTAGTATATGTGGTTGTCTGTGTATAACATACCTACCATACTTACTATCACGGTAGGTCGGCGTTCGATCAGGGCCATCTAATCTATGTGTGCCTACGGGGGGATTTAGATTGGTACCTCGAGGACATAGGTCAGAGAAGGACTTATTGAGAAGTTAATAAGTCTGCTGATCATGGGAGCGTAGGTATGTGCGTGACCCATGTGATGTGAACTATGTTCGCCTCCATTGTGAGTGATTGTTTCTTAATTAAACGATTCCTGAGAGATTCGGAATACGTGGTCCTTAAGTACGTGATGTACCGGGATTGGATAGCAGAGTATGTGTGCACCGCAACTTAGTCTTGGGGTGCCAGTATTGTATATTTATGATGAGAATAATGTACTGATAATTGAAATAGACTATCATGTGTAAATGTAAGTGTGAATCATAACAACATTTTAGTGGAGTTAAAAATGGAAAGATCTCTCGTGATTAGCATTACTAATATTGGGAACTAAGAAGAAAAGTAAAACTCTCTGTTTAAATTAAGATGTAGGATATTAAATCTTGAATCGTATAGTAATGTTAGATTGTGTATTGGACTAGTTAGATATGGGAATATTTATAACGGGTACGGGTACGATAAGAGTGCACAATTAGTTGAGAGGTGAGGAACTCATGTGAGTGCACGCACTATCATGTACTTTATATTCACTGTTAAATTATATTAAACACTTGCTGTATTTTAAACTGTTTTCACAATCGGTCTCTGACCCGTTTTCTTTCAAATCTATTTTTTTTTTGTAAAAACTTTTTTAGGTGCATAGCCACAAGGACACCAAGCATAGGAGTCCCATGCCAGTGACGTGCTGTAGCTGCTGTGGAAGTTACAGGACCTTGATAGTAGACGCCTTCACTTTCTATCTTGACTCTACTTAAGACTTATTCATTTGTTGGGCATGTCTCCCCTTTCGTTTCAGAGACATCTTATTTATTCAGTTTTATTTCAGATTTTGGGTTCTAATTAATTTGTGATTCAGACTTTGTATTTGGTTGTATTCAGTTTTCGAATTATTTAGAGGAGTATTCCTCCAGGTTCATTATTATTCTATGGTTATTCTATTGTGACTATGTTGTGGTTGTTGTGTTAGCATTTCATAATCTAACTTATTGCATGTTAATTGGATTTAATTAAAATTGACAACTCACTTTTTAAATATTAGGTGGCTAGTAATTGTTAAAACGTTTTTCGACAGTGATGCTATGAACTGAATCATCTTGACACTTTGTATTAATTTAATAAAGGAGTAGATACCCAGTATTTAATTAGTCGGGGTGTCATAGGTTCGCATATCAAAACCTTAATATTAGAGGTAGGTGTAGAGCAATGGTCTTGGATCATTTCGTTGGATACATACCCAACCCAACCATTCGACACTTCAGGTGGCTTGTTTAGTACATCTTTATAACTAACTATCCAACATTTGAGTCTAATAAACGTTGGAAATATTCAAATGACATTTCATATTTTTTTAAAAATCCATTGAAACAAATATGATCTTTATGATAGTCATGTTTTTAAGAAAATCATATATTATAAAGTCACAGTCTTAATTAAAACATATAAATCAATAATTCTATCAGCTTTTTAGAAAAGAAACCTTATTATAAATAATGACCAAATGTATAATGAACTTTGCATGTATGAACATGGGTCAAGAAGGAATTATACTATATGCTTGTCTATTGATTATGTGGTAAGGGGTTGAGTATGCATTAACCATAAGGATGATAGGTCCAATGAAAACATGAATGCATACTCAGTTTTTTTTCTTTGTAGTGAACAAAGAAAAAATAGCATATTCTTCACCAATATGGGTTAATTTCACTTGAACACCTAAGAACATGGTATGCCTCTAGCATGTTTTGTATTAGCATTTGAGATGCTTAAAGTTTTCTCAAAAGGAAATGAATCTTGTACTTCTGTCATGTTTTGTTATACAGTGTGATCCTATTGTGTACTACCCAGAATAAGGCTTATCATTCCCCCTTGATATGACTTGTGCCAATGGACTATTACCCATATTGTAAGATGAAAAAAAAACAAATTTTACTAAATAAAATAAGTGAAACTCGTTTGTATATTTAATATCATCCGTCTTTCATTACAAGGAGTACAAATTACATCATTCCTTTTGTGATACAATTTTCTATGATTTTCAGCATTCCAAGCATTCGTAAAACCTTCCCCTACTAACGTCTCGATCATTTAAGTGTCACATTGAATCACTGTATAACATCTAAATGGATCATGTTAGTGTGCACTTTAAGCTTATTGTACTTTTGGGTGGCTCGCTTAAGGATGAGGTATTATTCCTTAAGAATCATGTTCTTCTTTTTTATTTTGTCACAAGGTGAAATCCATTATTTGAACATTTCTACATGCAATAATTCTGTCTCCCTAACTTATTCCTTTAAATCAAGTTCTAGTTATCTCATAAGGTCTCTTATGTATTTTATTATTAGGAAAAAATTCACAGGGAATGTTTTACCTTAATATGATATTCTTTTAGACATATTGGAAACACACACTTCAGCCTCGATATTAGTTGTTGGAAATGGGTATTGGATAGAATTTTTGAGCAACTTTAAGCTCAGTTTTAGATGGGACCCATACCATGATATTAGTGGGACCATACATGAACGCATTCTCCTTCGAAAGGAGATTAACATGGTATATTTACTTGTCCAATTCCATTAAGTTATGAATGTTGAATTTGTCTCCAAAGTAACCCATTAAGCAATGAAAGTTAATAAAATTGGGAGTGTATTACTTTTGTCCCATATAGGTTAAATAGTGGTAATTTGAAGAGTTAATAAAACCTCAAATGAGAACTAAGGCTTGGATCTCTTTGGATTATCCCAACTCTTTGAAGGAGAGACAACCTACACTATGCATGTGTTGGGATTGGGTTGCTCGAGCTCGGGCTCAAACTTGGCCTTATAAAATTCCTTTCATTTTGGACCAATTTAATTAATTTTTTGGGCTGGGTTTTAATTAAACCCGTTTGGGTTATTGGTTGGACCTAACATTTACAACCGTTTGTAACTATTGACTGTCTGAACAGTCAACCAACAAACCTATATATATATAACACCCCTATGAGGGGTGGCAATTCAGGTTAGTCGTGTTATTTTTGAGTCGCGTTGATTTTGATTTGAGTATTAGTTTTTGATACTCTTAAATCTATACAAGCCAATCGTGTCATGTTCGGGTCATTTCAGGTTATTATCGTAAACTGGATATCGTGTCAAAAATTGCCAGACCTAACCCCTGCTATTGTAAAAATATGAAAATTTTCCTCCTGCATTCCAAATATATAAAAAAAATTCTTGCATTTTAATTTTCATGTTGTCTTGTTCATGGTTTGAGAAAATGACACAGAATTGAGTTCACCGGAATCAATTCATAGCAGTGCTTCTTAATTTGATTAAAAAAGTTCTATCTATCTTGGGAGACAACAATTTAAACCTTAAAGCACTATGGATGGAATTATATTGTCTTAAGAAAACCGTGGTTACACAGAGCTCAAGTTGTTTTTTATTCTTCTACCTTCTAATTTCCTGTAGATTCATGTAAGTCTTATTGTTTCTATAATTTCTGTTTAGAATAATACAACCTATCTATATATTTACGGTGTAGTAAATTCATCATAAAAATCTGTTCAACTATTATTTCTGTAATTCTATATTTCTATTTTTATTATGTACAAATTAATTGTTATAAAATTAGTCGAATAATATTATTACCATCGGATCAGCCATTTCCCACTTCGTAAAGTAGTCCATTTCCATTATCAGGAACATGTATTTTTTAATTGGACAGTTATAAGTGTTAATTCTCTAGTCTTCTATTAAGGGGTTTTGGAGTGTCTTTGTCACTTTTTGTACTCTCTTGCAAATTACGTTGCACCATCCTTTATTATGGCCCAATAATAACAGTTGGTTTTTACTCTGCTGAGCTGTGGAATCATAAATAATTAGTTCAACAAGATTACAATATAAATGGAGAAGTGTTTTCCATAATATGCTCTGAAGTCATGATATTATCTGTCCATTCAGATAGAACAATAAAGGTCTGGATTGGTAAAGGTAACATTCTACAGCTCGTACAAGAAACCCGTGAACATTCCAAGGTCATTACTAGCTTGGAAATTCTATAATCAAGGGAAAAAATATACATGGGTTCAGTTGATAGAACTGAAAGGGCCTGGTCCATTGACAATGACGTAATGCATTGTTAATAAGTTTATGGTGTGAAGGACCACGTCAACAATCTAGTAGTTATGAATAGCATTTTGTGCTTCATTCCGCAGGGAGCTGGACGTTAGAGTAAAATTTAATATATGGGCTTATATATAAAATAAATATGAATTATAGGCTATCAAATAAAAGTAGTCCAATTAAAGTGATTAATTTAAGTTTTGGGGCCTTACTAATGTATTATTAAAGTGTGGGTTTTATTGTGTAGAGACAAGCGTAATTTCTATTTTTATGATGGATTAAAATAGAAATATACGAAATATGAAAAGACACGATTATGTTATAAATATGGGTCATGGTCCCCAGATCACACAACACCAATCTTCTGATTCCCATTGTCAGAGAGAAATTTAGAGAGGAAATAAAAGTGTTGATCTGGAAGAGCATAAGACCTCAGACTCAGATATTTTAACTTTCTGTCATGGATTCAGGTACGCTTCCGCAAAATCAATATTTATATTTATTGACAATTAAATATGAATGTTCCTGTTTGTGATAGTTTTCACAAAATAGAAATTAATCCATCATGCGGTATCAGAGCTATTTCATGTTGAATTGTTGAGAATATATTAGGAAGGTATTGATATTAATTTTCGGCTGCAAATATTTTTTCAAAAAAGTTTAATATTTCAGAAATTTTTTGGATTCAGAAATATTCTCGTTTCATTACGATTCCAACGATATAAAATTCATGAAATTTGGACTAGCGGTTGATTTGATGGTAGTGGAAGGTTAAAAGTTCGACTCTTGGTGTTTCATATTTAAGCCTCTTAAATGATGAAAATTATGAAGGATCTCAAGAGGTTTTGAACCCATGACCTTTCATGTCTGGAGCCAAAGGTGTTTTGAACCCATGACCTTCAAGTTGAATATTACTTTCAAGATTGTAATACCATACAAATTTAAATTCAAATTTTGGTGTATTTATATATATATTTCGAGATAAATTAATTTAAACAATATGTCACCAAAGTGACCTCTTTTGTTAAAAAAAAAAATAATTTTATTTCGAAATATAAAATGAATTACGTGCATGTAATTTATGTGAATATTAATCGGCCCAAAGGAAGATTATTTTTTAACAAAATTACATGTGCCCCTTTAATAATAAGCACGTGATAATTATTTAGTTTTACATATGAATAATAAATCGGCCCAAAGGAAGAATTATTATTCAATATGTTCTTATTATCAGTGTTTGATTATTACGGAAAGATATCACTTACAAGTTAATATGTTTTCCAAAGATCAAATATTAATAGAGTGTCCAATATCTTAAAATGGGATTTGTCCTTTATTTGAATTTATTTTTGATTTAAGACTTATATGAGCTAGTTTTATTTATTGTTCTCTGATTCAGCTATTAGTTCTGCTTCCAACATTACTGCCAGTATTAATTTTATTCCCATGCTTAATGGCACAAACTTTAAGTCATGGCAAGAGAACTTTCACATAGTTTTTCGGTGTCATGGATGTGGACATTGCATTAAGGGTTCCTTCTCCTGCACCTCTTACGGATAAAAGTTCCTCTGATGACAAAAAGGACTTTGAAAGGTGGGAGAAGTCAAATCGCATGTGCTTGATGTTCATAAAGAAGGCCATTCCAGAAACATTCAGGGGCACAATATCGGAAACTATAAAGACAGCCAAAGAGTTCCTAGAGGAAATTAAGAACAGATTTGCCAAAAATGAAAAGACTGAAATAAGTAAACTTTTGGCAAGTCTTATCTCAATGAAATATAAAGGTAATGAGAACATTAGGGAGTACATTATGGAAATGTCTCATCTTGCTTCAAAGTTAAGATCACTTAAGTTTGATCTCTCTGAGGATTTGCTTGTGCATTTGGTTCTGATATCTCTTCCCACACAATTCAGTCAATTTAAGGTGAGCTACAACTTCCAAAAGGAGACTTGGTCTCTTAATGAGCTCATCTCACATTGTGTGCAAGAAGAGGAAAGACTGAAGCAAGATAAGACATAAAGTGCTCATTTGGCTAGTACTTCCAAGGACAAGGGGAAGAAAAGAAAGAAGGATAAAGAAGCTATAGTGGTTCCATATCCAAAGAAACAACTTAAAGAAAAAACTATTGATGGTTGTTTCTTCTGTGGAGCTGCGGGACATAGGAAGAAAAAATGTACCAACTATCATGCTTGGCGTGTCAAGAAAGGTACACTTCTTAACCTAGTTTGTTCTGAGGTTAATTTGACTTCGGTACCTAAACACACTTGGTGGATAGATTCTGGTGCAACAACTCACATCAGTGTGTCTATGCATGGTTGCCTGAGTTGCCGAAATCCAAATGATGGTGAAAGATACATTTTTGTGGGCGATGTCAAGAAGGTTGAAGTTGAAGCAATTGGGATATTTAGGTTATTATTGAAGTCTAGTACTTATTTGGATTTAAATGAGACATTTATCGTACCGTCATTTAGACGGAATTTGGTTTCTATTTATGTATTGGACAAATTTGGTTATACTTTTTCCTTTGGAAATAATAAATTTAGTCTTCTTCATAATTCAAATTTGGTTGGTACTGGTTCTTTATCTTATGTAGATAACCTTTATATGCTTGATACTACTGCTTCAAATCATGAAACCTTGCAATTAAGTACTCAAGGTATTAAAAGAAAATTAACCAATGAGAATTCTGCATCATTATGGCATAAGAGATTAGGTCACATTTCCCAAAGGAGAATTGAAAGACTTGTGTAAGATGGAATTCTAGATTTCCTTGATTTTTTAGATTTTAAAATTTGAAAAAATTGCATAAAAGGAAAACAGACAAACATAAGGAGATCTGGTGCTAATAGGGCTAAAGACGTCTTAGAACTGATACATATAGATATTTGTGGGCCATTCCCTACGGTTTCATGGAGCGGTCAACAATATTTTATCACATTCATAGACGATTTTTCACATTATGGCTACCTTTATCTCATCCATAAAAAGTCCCAATATCTGGACGTGTTCAAGTCATTCAAGGCTGAAGTTTAAAATCAACTCAGCAAAAGGATTAAAAGCGTCAGATCTGATCGTGGTGGTGAATACTACGGTAGGTATGACGGTTCAGATGAACAACGCCCAGGACCATTTGCTAAATTCCTAGAGGAGTGCGGTATCATCCCGCAGTATACCATGTCAGGTTCTCCAAGCATGAATGGTGTTGCTGAAAGGCGAAATAAAGCGCTTAAAGACATGGTAAGGAGTATGATAAGTTACTCTAACTTACCAGATTTACTCTGGGGTGAAGCATTAAAGACTGCAGTGTATATCCTTAACAAAGTACCAACTAAAGCAACTGCTAAAACTCCTTTTAAACTTTGGGCAGGCAAAAAACCTAGTCTGAAGCACCTTCATATATGGGGATGTCCAGCTGAAGCGAGGCCTTATAGGCCACATGAAAAGAAACTGGATTCCAGAATAGTTAGTTGCTGTTTTGTTGGATACTCTGAAAGATCTAGGGGTTACAAATTTTATGATCCTACTACCAAAATAATTTTTGAGACTGGAAATGCCCGGTTCTTTGAGGATGTTGAGTTTGCCGAGGGGGATAAGGTTAAGGATTTTGGTTTTGAAGAGGAATATGTTGATATTCCCACAACTGTTATTAACATTGATCAGGATCCAATTCTTGACATGTATCAAGAAGCAGATCCTAATCAAAAATAATATCTAAGAATCTCCTATTCTATAAGAACAAACCCTACCACCTCCAGAACCTATGCCATTAAGGACATGGATAGTTCTAAATCTCAAGAGTGGATTGATGCCATGAATGAGGAGATAAAGTCCATGAAGGACAATGATGTTTGGGATCTTGTCCCATTACCTGAAGGTAAAAAAACCCATTGGTTGAAAATGGATATTTAAAACCAAGAGGGATTCGAAAGGTGATGTGGAGAGATACAAAGCCCGTCTTGTCGCTAAAGGCTTTACACAGAAAAAGGCATCAATTATAAAGAAACTTTCTCTCCGATTTCATCGAAAGACTCTTTTAGGATAATAATGGCACTTGTGGCGCACTTTGACCTTGAGCTTCATCAGATGGATGTTAAGACTGTGTTTCTCAATGGTGACATTGATGAAACAATATATATGGTGCAACCAGAAAACTTTGTGTCGGGAGATGCAAAGAAAACAGTTTGCAAATTAAAGAAATCCATTTATGGGCTTAAGCAAGCTTCTCGTCAATGGTATTACAAGTTTCATCAAGTTGTCATCTCGTTTGGTTTTGAGATGAATCTGATTGATGATTGTATATACCACAAGTTCAGTGGGAGTAAGCATATTTACTTGGTTTTATATGTTGATGACATTTTGCTCGCCACCAACGATGTAGGTATGTTGCACGAAACCAAGAGATTTCTTTCAAAGAAATTTGAGATGAAAGATCTTGGTAACGCTTCTTTTGTGTTGGGTATACAAATACACCGAGATCGCTCTCGGAGTACACTTAGTTTATCACAAAAGAGCTATATCGAGAAAGTTCTTAAAATATTTGGCATGCATGATTGTAAACCAGGAGACACCCCTGTAGCTAAAGGAGATAAATTTAGTCTCAGTCAATGTCCCAAGAATGATTTTGAGATTCGGGAGATACAAAAGATTCCTTATGCGTCATTAGTAGGAAGACTTATGTATGCTCAAGTATGTACGCATCCGAATATTGCGTACATTGTTGGCATGTTAGGAAGATAATTAAGTAATCCTGGAAAGGATCATTGGATAGTAGCCAAGCGAGTCATGAGGTACTTACAGAGAACAAAAGACTACATGCTCACCTATCGAAAGTCAGAACATTTAGAGATCATCGGATATTCTGACTCCAACTTTGCTAGATGCCAAGGTAGCATGAAATATACTTCAGGTTATATCTACTTACTCGTTGGAGGTGCTATATCCTGGAAGAGTATTAAGCAGTCTATTATAGCTTCTTCCACCATGGAAGCTGAGTGTGTAGCTTGTTATGAGGCGTCCAATCAAGGAATATGATTGCGAAATTTTGTCATGGGGCTGCGTATTGTGGATGGCATTGAAAGACCACTTAAGTTATTTTGTGACAATAAATCAGCAGTACTATATTCCAACAACAACAGGAGTTCTACGAAGTCAAAGTTTATTGACATTAAGTTCCTAGTTGTAAAAGAAAGAGTTCAGAGTGGACTTATATCTATAGAGCACATTGGAACAAACTCCATGATTGCGAATCCGCTGACTAAGGGATTACCACCCAAGGTCTTTCATGAGCACACTGCTCATATGGGTGTAATTTCTTTTCAGGATATGTCAGTTTAGTGGGAGTTTGTATTTTATATGCTTTCATAGACATATTTGATTTAATGGATATTGTATGGTTATTTACTGTAGTAAAGTATTCAGTTTATATTCACTCTGACTTTATATGGTTTGATCTCACTAAGGTTTAAGGAGGACCAGTTGGAAATAGGCATGTTAAGATCACATTGCATGAAATTTCCATGCTACACATCCACACTTGATCTTTGTCATTAGTTGCATTGATATATGTAATCATTGATGGGTCTACTTACGAAATATGTAATGACGATCTCTTTGATTCTGTATTGGTGCAATTAATGGACAAGATTGTTAAGATACATAAAGTTTTGATAGCTAAAACTCATGAGCTCATAAAGTATAATTCAAATTTATAAAGTTACATATATATATATAGCCCAAGTGGGAGATTGATAGAATAAAATTTAATATATGGGCTTATATATAAAATAAATATGAATTATAGGCTATCAAATAAAAGAAAGCCAATTAAAGTGATTAATTTAAGTTTTGGGGCCTTACTAATGTATTATTAAAGTGTGGGTTTTATTGTGTAGAGACAAGCGCAATTTTTATTTTTATGATGGGTTAAAATAGAAATATACGAAATACGAAAAGACACGATTATGTTATAAATAGGGGTCATGGTCCTCAGATCACACAACACCAATCTTCTGATTCCCATTGTCAGAGAGAAATTTAGAGAGGAAATAAAATTGTTGATCTGGAAGAGCATAAGACCTCAGACTCAGATATTTTAACTTTCTGTCATGGATTCAGGTACGTTTACGCAAAATAAATATTTATATTTCTTAATAATTCAATATGAATGTTCTTGTTTGTGATAGTTTTCACAAAATAGAAATTAATCCATCACTGGAATCAAGGTTCACTCATGGAATGGGGCATCAAAATTATTGAATGCAAACACACATATAAAGTGTGTGGCTCTTATAAAATGGAAACTATATCGTGGATGCTAGGACAATAAGGTCCACTCATGGAATGGGGCATCAAAAAATGGTTTGTTCGAAAATGGAGTGTTCCAACAAAAAATAAGAATCTATATGTACTAAAACACATACTATTGTCTACAACAAAGAGAACGTCAGGATGTGTTCGAAAAATGACTTCACCGACATGAATTTGCAAGTCGATCCATGGCGTATGAGAAAATAATTTTATGATAAACATTATTTTATTGTATATTGCTCGAGAGATGAGATACTTACATGTTGGAAACTTGTTCAAGAACTTCTGATCGATCACCGTCAGGGCACACAATTTACCTCACTAATTGCTTAAATGTAACTGCATCCTTTTGGGAGATGTTATTCAATATTAACCATGTAGGTGTAGATTTTTGAATGTACTTTTTGTTTGAAATTTTAATCAAATCCAAATTTTTACGTGAGGTTTCAACATTTAATTTCATGAATTTTAGCTTGAATTTGATTTCACCGTGTTATCGACACGGGCACACCCTAGTGTATAAATATTGATTCTTAGGCGATGCTTGAAAGATTTATTTACTTTAATATTTATTTTAAATTATATTCTTGGAAATTTATATTATGTTCATTAATTATAGTATTAATTCAATTTGTAGGCAATACTTGAAAGACGATTGAATGAACTACCAGAAGAGGAGAAAAATGACCCAAAAGTGAGGAACAAGATTTTTATTGATGCAGTAGGATATGGAGGGCATGGGTATACTTTACTAAAAGGAGCAGGTATTAGGCCAACATCAACAAAAGCATGTTCATCTAAGTTATTATTGGAAGAAATTAACCAGTGAAAGAAAGAAGCTAAAGACCGAGAGACTCAACATCGATGAGATCTCGAAGAGTTAGAGATTTGCAACCAACAAACTCTAATACAGATGAAAAATAATATGCGAAGCGAAATGCAAAGTTTGTTCCAAAGTATTATTCCTCATAATTCTTCAATTACCTCAATGATCCAAACCTACTAGGTAATAATATATAGTTTATACATATAATTACTTATATATATTGAGAGATTTTCGGGTGAAAAATTCCTTCTTTTAAAGTTGAATTTTCAATGGTGGTGGTGAGAATTTGTTACAGTGGTGGTGATAATTTTCTATTGGTTGATGTATAGTATTTTTAGAATCAATTTTAATATTTAAAACAGGTTGGCTACCTGTGATTTTCATGAATAAACAAAGGAGACTCCGATTTTTTTGAAAAATATTAGTAGTTAGATATTTATTACCATAGTTTAAAATTTATATTGTTTGTTATGAGAATATACTATATTGATTCATTGCACCTTGTATTGTTGATGAGTGGGATAATGATTTTGATGTAATTGACACTTTTTTTTTGCAGTTGTCAACTTTTGTAGAACATTTAATGCTAATAAGTGATTTTGGAGGTTGTACGCTTTAAGATTGCGGGATTACTTTGATAATAGCATTTAGTGTTTTGGAGTATAAGAATTTAATGTATTTTTTTTGTCATGTCGAATATTTGAACTTAATGTTATATATTTTCTTTTGATTAATATTTAGAGATGCATGTAGGAACTCTAACTATTATTGAATGAAAATGATTCGCTGTGTTGGTTGAAAATCATCTTATCTATATAACTATATAAAAATTATTGCCCCAAATCGTGTGAGACTAAAGCGTGGAAGATGCATTAAATATCATTAAGTCCTAAATTGGAGTTGAGAAGCACACTTTTGACTACACAATATATCTTCCACGTCAGCTGACATTTATATCTTCACCTTTCATCTTCTCATAACCATCAAACTCCATAATACCTCTCTATCTTCCACCGTTCCATCTCCCCCACCTCTTTAATTTTTCATTTTTGGCTATTTATCTCCCCCCTCTCTTCTGTTTCTCTCTCACTTTCTCATTATCTTCCTCTTCCCACCTTTTCTTCTCTCAAAAATCCCAAACCAAAAAGAAAGAACGCAACGTGAACTAAAGAAGCCAAAAAACAATCAATTGCTCTTCGATCTATTTCTTGTGTTACATTAGATCTGATCTGTAATTCAAAAAGAAGAGTGGGATTTAGAGTAACAACCTTCGGATCCTTTCTTGGTCCCTTTCACTACAAGGATCAACCATGGCTCAAAAAACAGCAATTCAGAGAAATTTTGTATTATTGTTGTAAGTTTTTACCCACTTATTTTCTACTTCTCTGCATATAGCTCAAGTTCACCCAACAAAAAAAAAAACTCTCTTTCTACAACTTGCAACGACCGACCAAACTTCTTCACATTGTTCGTTTCATTATTGTTCTCTTATATATTTATAATCAGAGCTTGGCTGAATACATACTTTCCTCAATATTGTTTTCTTTTTTCAAGTTCTAATTTTTTTCAATGTTTATAGATCTGATATTATTTGTAAGGACATTTTTATCATGCCCGGAATATTCATTTATGTATGTCGTACGCCGCTACATTTGGCACATCTCTACATGATCTCACACGACGACCTCAATCCGAATTCTGGGAATCAAGCATTTAACATCTCCATCATGTGTCCCACATCTACCTCAACGACTTCAAGTTCCACGATTTTAGGGACTTAATGCAAGTGGTACGCAAGAGAAGTCAAAACAGTGAAAGAAGACAAGATATAAAAGTTCAAGGGCATTTTGCTAATTTTACAGACACCGTCTAGAGGTCCAGACAACTGGAAAGTGGAAGATCTCGCTGTAACGAAGATACTCGTAGAAACTGTACCTCAATCCAAGCTACGGTGAAGAAGTTATGGTCCTTCGAAAATGGAGAAAATTCCGAGAAAAAATCTTGGAAAAATGCTAAGTGTTTAAGCCCCAAGTTCCAGTGATTTTTTTACAAACCGAAGGCCAAACCGATTCGGGGGGTGAACCAATTCATGGGACACCCGAACCGGTTCGAGGTACCTGACGCTGGCAAGTGTTTTAAAATCGTGAAACTCTTTTTGGCTTCTTATAAAAGCCAACTTCGGGGTAGTTATTTCACGAGACTTGGAAATACGGTTTTGAGAGTTCTAATTACTCTAGTCTTCATATTTTTGAGTCCCAAGTTCATGTTTTGATTCACACATCCTTGCCAAACCTTTGTGAATCCTTTTGTAACCCAAGAACACAACCTAGTGTTTGTTCAACCTTTGTGGAGAAATCATCTTTCTTCTTCATTACTGCTCACCTGGAGTTCCTGAGGGAGATTCCAGCCGTCGACATCAGAACCGATGCCTGCGGGTATTTTTGTGTCACACTGTATTTTCATTGTAATCCGTGTAACCATATCTTAAAATTTTTTGGTGAAAATAAACGGTTTTGCCCCTTTGGGGGATTTTTCCTCACATGTGTGTGTTTGAATGTTCTTGCTTGATTTTATCGTCTTCAATCACACCTAGATGCATGTTTAGGACTTAATTGATAAAAACTGAGTTTAATTAAATAATCTCTCTATTTGAACACACGTTCACTCCTTTCAAATTGGTATCAGAGCCAATTACACAATTATACCGTGTATTTTTTCGCAAAATTTTTCTAAGATGAAAAATTGATTTTTGAAAAAGAGCGTGTTCATAATGGAGAAGTTATATAATAAAATGCCAGTTTTTGACGGGACAAACTTTGCATCCTGGAAAGTCCGCATGAGATCTGCATTAAAAGCCATTGATGAACGTGTCTGGATTTTGGTTGAAAGAGAGTGGACTCCTCCCTCCGCCACTGTTAATAACGTGACTAGTTTAAAACCCGACACTACATGGATTGAAGAAGAATTTAAATGGTCATCTTTTAATTCTAAGGGTTTAAGTGCTATTTCTGGATCTGTCACACCTGATGAGTTCAAACGCATAATGACGTGCACCACGTTAAAAGAGGCATGGAAAGTTTTGCAACTTACCCATGGAGGAACTAATGCTGTGAAAGAGTCTAAACTGCAAAATTTAACAACTCAATTTGAAACAATCACCATGCTTGAGTCTAAGTGTTTTGATGAATTTTATGCTAGACTATCTGATATTGTTAACACTAGCTTTAATCTTGGTGAACACATTCCTAGAGTTGTTAAAAAGATTCTTAGATCACTGCCTAAGAGTTTTATCCCTAAAGTCTTTGTGTTAAATTCTATGGGTAATTTAAATACGCTTAAATTGGAGGAACTTGTAGGAGACGTGCAAACGTATGAAATTGATATGTTTCCTGAATCTCCCAAGTCTAAAGATAAGGGAATTGTAATTAATGCCCAGGAGAGAAAGAGTGAGGGGTCGAAAAGAAAGAGAGTTGAGTCATCTAGAAAAAAAGAGATACAAACGTCAGATTTTGAGTGTGAGTTTGATTTAGATGATTTGGCCCTGTTTGCAAAAAAATTCAAGAAAATTCTCAAATTCAAGAAAAATCGTAATTTCAAAGATAAAAAGAAGTTTGAGAAAATAAGTTTGAAAAGAAAAATGAAAAGAATTTTAAAAACCCTCCTAAGAAAGACAGTGAGAGATGCTATGAGTACGACGGTAAGGGTCATAGATCTTTTGAGCGTGCTACTAGGCTGAACAGAGAAAAGGGCAAAGTTGTCCTTAATTCTACCCTTAGTGACGACAGTGAGGTCGAGTCGGTGGACTCTGGAGACGAGTCATCGCATGAGTGTAACTTCACCGCATTCATGGCTAGTCATGTGAGCACTTCTAGTACTCCTCACGACGATGAGGATTCTACTTCACAGGGACACCTCGACAGTGAGAGAGATGTGAGTGAGGGGGAGGATGATGCAAGTGAGAGGGAGAATAATCTTCAATGTGCCTACACCGAGTTATATAATAAGTCATTTAAAACTAAAAAGCGTAACAAAGCGTTAGTTTTTGGATTATCGCTCTAGAGGAAGATTTAGAAAAATCGAGAGACAGAGAGAGTCCTCCACCTGCACCACCTTGAGAGAGAGAGAGTCTGCCTGTGTTGATAAAGAGAGTTTGTTTAGAGCGAAAGAGAGATTATTTGGAGAGAGAGAGAGAGAGAGAGAGAGAGAGAGAGAGAGAGTTGTTTTGAGAAAGAGAAAGGGGACTTGACTAAACAAGTGACTAGTCTTACGAGTGAGCTCCATTCTTCCCCGGAGACCCGGAAGAAACTTGAAGCTCTTGTTGTCCAGCTTACTCATGATATTGAGAGAGCATGAGAAGTCAAGGTTCAAATCGAGGACAGATTTGGGAAAATGGGAAAGATGCTCCTCGGACCCGCTTCAAGTTTTGGTGATAGGTAGGGAATAGGTTATGATGGTGCCTCCACATCCCAAATTTCACATGGACCAGTTCCTGAGTTTACTACGACTCCATATGGCCATCGTCAAAAACCACGAAGGAGAGTTCGACCAAGAAAAGCAAACGCAGGTCCGCCTAAGACTGCGTTCTTCTGTACGTACTGCAAAAGAAAAGGCCACCTCAGGGAGTTTTGCTATAGTTTGGGTCGGACATGACGTACTACTGCTCCACCACATCATACTGATGATTTTGACAGTCTGAGTGAGCATGTTGAGTTTTTAGCTTCCACATCATAGAGTTTGAGGGAGGAATTTCGACGGATGTCTTTGCCCTTAGTAAATACTTCTCACTTCCTGGCTAAAACCAACAACAACATGGGTAAACAAAAGGTTGACACTTCTTGGGTTCCTAAGAAAGATAAGAAAGCCCTTGTTGTTCATGTCACTCTCAAAGCACATAATACCTCACAGTGGTATTTTGATAGTGGGTGCTCCAGACATATAACAAGTGATGCCTCATTTTTTACCTACCTTGAAGATTATAAGGATGATAGAGTCACCTTTGGATATGGAATCAAGTCTAGCATTGTAGGACGAGGTACAATAGAGTTACCAGGATTTTTTAAGCTAGATAATATTTTGTACGCCAAAGGTTTGAAAGCAAACCTTCTCAGCATTAGCCAGCTGTGCAATCCTGACTTTGCCGTAATATTTGATCAGGACGTGCGTAATGTCTATAATCAATTCGGTAAACTTTTAGTGTGAGGGGTGAGGACATAGGATAATTTCTATGGGACTGATCCCACGTCCTCACTTGTCTGCCACAGCACCACGATCACTCCTATGGATTTTTGGCACCAACGTCTAGGTCATATGAACGTTAAAGAGTTGACTCGCTTAGCTAAAAAGGACCTAGTACGTGGCTTACCATCACTAAAAAAGCCAACTTCCACGATCTGTGGGCCCTTTCAGTTGGGAAAGAAAATTCGTAGCTCCCCCATAGGAAGTTGTATTCCATTACCACCTCCCATGTACTTGAGTTGATTCACATGGATCTTATGGGTCTTACTCGTACTAAGAGTCTGGGTGGTAAGAGGTATATCCTCGTGATGGTGGATGATTTCTCTAGATATTCGATTGTAGGTTTTCTGAGAGAGAAATCCGATGCTGTTGAGTTTTTAATGACCAAGTTCCATGTCCTGCAAAACCAGCACAGAGTCACTATTAATAGGATACGTAGTGACAATGGCACATAATTTAAGGAAGCAAAGGTAGATCTTTACTGTGATAGACTTAGGATCAAACATGAGTTTTCTATTGTGAAGACTCCTCAGCAAAATGGGATTGTTGAGAGAAAGAATAGGACGATCCAGAAATGGCTAGATCTATGCTTCTAGGTCGTAGAGTTGCTAGGAGATTTTGGGCAGAGGCAGTGTCTACTGCATGCCACATGGTGAATAGGGTTTACCTGCGTCCACACACACTTAAGACGCCTTATGAATTGTAGACTGGCAAGAAACCTAACCTTGCATATTTCCATGTTTTGGGGAGTAAATGCTACATCCTATAGGATAGAGAGCAATTAGGAAAGTTTGACTCCCAGAGCGATGAGGGAATATTGCTAGGATATTCATCTAACAGTAGAGCATACCGGGTCTTAAACCTGAAGAGCTCTAAGGTTATGGAGTCAATAAGCTTCACCGTGCAAGATTACGAACCTCTGACGGTTATTGATCCTGACCTTCAGTGTGAAAATGAGGACTTTCTGGCAGTGATTTACTTATCCCTCACCCACACTCTATGGACCCTACTCCTGTGTTAGGGGATACACCTGCTTGGGTTCACAAGAGTCATGACCTGGCCTCTATTGTAGGCAATCCCACTCTTGGGGTCAAGACTCGTGCTCAGCTAGAGAACGTCGTTAGCCACTTTTGCTACACGTCCAAAGTCGAGCCCAAGAATCATAAAGAAGCACTCAAGGATGAACACTCGATATCTGCTATGCAAGATGAGTTTCTTCAGTTTAAAAAGAACAATGTATGGGAACTTGTCCCCCGACCTAGTGAGACTAATATGATAGGTACCGAGTGGATTTTCAAGAATAAAATGGATGAAAATGGTACCATAATCCGAAATAAGGCTAGGTTGGTCGCTCAAGGCTACACACATATAGAGGGTGTAGACTTTGGGGATACATTTTCTCCTGTTGTGAGGCTTGTCATCTGCGCTTCAAGTTATATCAGATGGATGTCAAGAGTGCCTTTCTAAATGGCATTCTACAGGAGGAGGTTTACGTGGAACAACCAAAAGGGTTTTAAGACCTCAAGTACCCAAAGCACGTCTACTATCTGAGGAATGCCTTGTATGGTTTGAAGGAAGCACCCCGTGCTTGGTACGAGAGGCTTACTTTCTATCTCTTAGCCCGTGGCTTTAAGAGAGGGGGAGTTGATATGACGTTGTTCGTCAGGAGAGATGACGGTGCTATTTTGGTTGCGCAGGTCTATGTGGATGACAGTCTTTGGATCCACGTGCTCCAAGCATGCTCACCACTTTGAGGAGGAGATGAAAAGTGAGTTTGATATGAGCATGGTAGGTGATCTTACTTTATTCCTTGGTCTCCAGGTTCGTCATCTAGAGAATGGGATGTTCTTCTCCTAGTCCAAGTATGCTAAAGACCTAGTGAAGAAATTTAGTTTAGACTCCGCTAAGCATGCACGTACACCTATGAGTACTTCTATCAAGATTAGTAAGGACACTTCAAGTAAGGACCTAGAGCAAACCTTGTATCAGAGTAAAAGAGGTAGTCTTCTCTACTTGACTTCTAGTCGTTTCGACATAGACTTTAGTGTTGGAGTTTGTGCGCGATATCAGGCATCCCCGAAAGAGTCACACTTACTTGCTCTAAAATGTATTATCAAATACGTGAGTGGGACTCTCTCATACGATATTTGGTATTCCTTTGATACTGATGACCGTTTATCTGCCTATTCGGATGCCGATTGGGCCAGGGATGTAAATGGTTGTAGAAGAACTTCTGGTGGGTGTTTTTATTTTGGTTATACTCTTGTCTTCTGGTTGAGCAAAAAGAAAAACTCCATCTCTTTGTCCACTGCAGAGGCTAAGTACATCGCCGCCGGGAGTTATTGCACGCAACTCTTGTGGATGAAGCAGATGCTGGAGGATTATGGGATTTCATAGGACACCATGACCATTTCTTGTGATAACACGAGCACGATACACATATCCCGAAATCCAGTCCATCATTCGTGCACAAATCACATCAGGACACGCATGCACTTTATACGTCAGTTAGTTGAGGAGAAAGTCGTATCCCTGAGTTTCGTTCCCACCGATCGTCAGTTAGCCGATATTTTCACGAAACCTTTAGATGCCCTTAGATTTGAGAGTCTTAGGAAGTCTTTGGGGATTTGTACAGTTGACTGAGGGGTTAGTCCTTGTTTAGGATAGGATTCTTTTTCATGTTCATATCATATGCTTCCTATTGCTAGTTTGTATCATGTGTATTATTACTTTTGCTTTTTTATATATTTTTTTTGAAAAATCCAAAAAGATTTTCTTTTAGAATTTTTTTTTTTAAAAGCTCAAAAAGATTTTATTTTGATAAAATTTTGAAAAATCCAAAAATATTTATGTTTGCACCTTTTATGGATGAGAATTTAAGATAGCCGAGTCACAATTTCATTCCATTTATCCATGCGACTGTTTGATAGTGATTTGAGACGCTACATCATTGCATCCATGTTCTTTACATTGTTTGGAGTCTTTGAGATGTGATTAGTGATATCTTTCTACATGTTTGACTCCTATCTCCTTTATTGCACACATGCACGTATATAATTTATTATTGTACTTGTCTATCACATATTGTCTTGAGTGTTTCCATCTCAATTCTGTCTATACAATGTATAATATGCGATAAAACTTAACAAGATTGGAATGCATGTTATAACCGTTTGGTGAGACTATGTGTTTATTTGAAAATGGGGAAGGGTTGCGAAAGGTTCATTTAGCCTATGCGAGTACTAAGCCACCGTTAAAAAGGACCTAAAAAATGGAGGAATTTTATTATCCGGGGCCCAAAGAAGTCAAAAGAGCCCAAAAAAATTTAAAGGCAATAAAAAGCAATTCATGCCAAATATGGGCCATTAGGTTTCACCGTCAATTCTCTAAAGTTTGAGAATTTAGATTACCTCTATTCAAAATATAAATCCGAGGGAGTTTGGTTGGAGAATTTAAACGGGTTTGCACTTCCTTAAAAGTCCTGAAAAAGCATTAAATCGTTTTGGACGTTATTGGCATGGAAATCACTGAGATTTGATTTGTTGATTTGATTGAGTCAATGTTTCATACTTCCATCTTTTTACACCAAAGGAAGATTTTTTAGTTTTCTAACACATAAACTAAATACATGTTAATATTTTGTACATATAAAATACCAAAAATATATGTGTACGCACGAGTTTGTCTAAATATTTAATAAATAATAACAATTCGTCCACGCATCGCGTGGCCTGCATGCTAGTGTGTTATATTTTTTATCATTCGGTGACGCTTTAATGAATTGTCTTAAGGGTCCATTTGGCAAGCCAATTCCAAGGCTTGGAATTGGAATTGGAAGGCCAATTTCAATTCCACGGAATTGAAAATGGTCTTCCAATTCTATTTCCATGGCTTGGAATTGGGTTTCCAAATGGACCCTAAATGTAATTCAATTCTATATTAAATTTTAGCGATAGATTTTATGCTCCTTAATATATTGGCACAAAAATTTAAAGATACCTTCACCTTTTTGGGATGGTCAAAACTATCCCAAAAATATATTAAAGACGGCTAGCTTACTGTCTCAAAAACGTTTTGTAAAATAGTAACCTTTTGAGACAGATTCATTCTCATCTCAAAAACACTCTTTTGGGATAGCACTCTTTCCGTCTCAATAGGATCATATAAAATGATGACCTTTTTAGACGAATTTGTTCCAGTCTCAAAAACTTTTTTTGAGACGGCTATGGAGTCACAAAAAGTATTTATAACTCCCTATAAAAAAGAACCCCCAGTCATCTCAAATACCGTCCCAAAATGTATTTGAGATGGATAAACCATCTTTTGGGAGTGTTAGGCCACCGTCTTAAAAGTTACTTTTTTTGTAGTGGGGGTTTAGAAATCAGTAATGGTACAAGCAAAAGTTGCCCAATTTTCAAATTTTAGACTACAAGACCATAATAACTCAAAACTCAGGAAACTTTCTAAGAAGTCATCACTCATCATCCCCCATCCCCCTTTCAAAGCCCATTATTACTTTGATTAATAGTATTCAACACATGGGTACTAGTGATCAGCAAGATAAATATTCTAACCATGTTAGCGCTATAAAATACCTTTAAAAAAGAAAGGCAATTTTTCAAGATGAATATATGCATAATCGTAAAAGGGTATTTAAGGCAATCCCTACTACTAAAGGCATCAGAACCATACGTTTATCAATCTCTAAGAATATAGGTGAGGATATTGATTGTTAAACTTAGAGTGAGAGTGTGTGTATGTCTCTCTCTCTCTCTCTCTCTCTCTCTCTCTATATATATATATATATATATATATATATATATATATATATATATATATCAGTGAAACTCCAATACATACCAAGTATACATACTTATTTTTTTAAAACAGTACAAAAAATATGTTTTACTTTATATTATGTTTAAACATTTCAGGGGAGCCATATAAAAAAATTAGCTCAAAATAACCTTTTTTTCTATTTTAAAAAAATCGGTCAAACTTTTGTTTCTTTAAAGCACTTTAAAAGCTACAAAAGTTTGATCGATTTTATTAAAATAGCAAAAAAAAGTTATTTTGAGTTGATTTTTTTATATGGGTCCCTTGAAATGTTTAAATGTCAGACAAAAAAAATGAACATAAATATTCTTTTAATATTCAAAAAAATGGTTTGCATCAGTGATATGTATACTTAGTATGTATGTGAGCCTCTCTTATATATATATATATATATATAGACACACACACACTCACACGTAAGAAATTGATCAAATATCAAGTAAGGATGTTCAAGAGAAGATGATTATTGGTAATTCATCTACTTTATAGAACCTATTAATGTAATAAAGGAGAAGGTAATTGTAGGTGATAGGGTTGATAATGGTCAAGACCTCAACGTCACCAAATTATCCTCATAGGAGGTGGAAGAGGTTATCTTAAGTTACAAATAATAATGACAAAGGGTGTATAATGGTTTGGTACATCTGGTGAGGTACATGAGTCCACTGTGAAGGGGTTTCTCTCTTATATGTTATATATCATGGTGAATAATAGAAACATTATCATCCTCAGGCTTTAGCTAAGGTTCTTCGAGATAGTTTGAACTATTTGTAATGAGAAATGAAGTTTAAGCGAGTAACTAATAGACTCCTCGAGTTATTTCTAGATCACATAGGCTTAATTAGATAATAATAAATGATGATGTCGAAAAATGGGTCGATAAGAAATAACCATGGAATCAAAGATTTTTTCAACCATCATAAAGTGTAAAAGCATAATAAAGTAAGAAAAGAGAGACAGAACACAAGATATAGAGTGGTTCAGCTATAAAATGAGCCAACGTACACTTTGGTGCCCTCATTCACATTATTTACCATCATCAGTACAAGATTTGGTTGCTTGTAGAGGAGGCCGCGGACAATGGAAGTTTAGGTGACTGGAGTGACCTGAGTGAGCTCTCAGATGAAGAGAGAGAAAGTGGGTAGAGAGTTTAGTAGGTCTTCACTGCCAATTATATCATGATAAATGAGGAGGTGAGCACTTATATTTGTAGGAGTCAAGGGAAGGGTCACGTGCATAGAGCATGTGACGTATGGATAAGTGATGCCAAGATGGAATCTTTCTATAAGCTGGATAGCTGGAAAGTGGCATGCTGATGTGGCTATGTCTACGGTAGGGTATACGCTACTAGTGAAATAAGAGGCCACTACCTATTAGAGACAAGGACATGGCCCCTTTAAGGCGATTAATGTAGATAACTACCGCTTCATGTGCTGAATGTAGATGACTACTACGACCTGTCTGGGGCTAGGCAATGACGCTATGTTGATACCTTCTGCAACGTCAGTATTGGGTATATTAATAATCCCCCAAGCCTCAGTGCTAAGAGGTTGCTAGTTGGTGATGCCGCTGTGTTTATGCCCAAATGTCGTGATAATGAGTCAAGTCATGTTCTTCTGTTAGGGATACGATAAGGTACTGCAGCCATCTGTTGTGACTCTTCAACTTTCAGCGCCCTTTTATATAAATGGACATGCATCGTATCCTCATTACATTTACCCAACCTTTGAGAGCACTCATACTAGGAAATTTTAGGTAATTTCTAGGACTATTCATGGCGAGTTCTGATGTACCTTCTTTTAGCGATCTTCTTCCAATCTAGGTTAGCAATCTTCCTTTGTTTCTTCGATTTCTTCACTTTTTAATTGAAATCCATGCTAAATATATCTGTTTATGCATTTTTGCCCACTTTCCTGCCTATTTGTCTTCTAATATCAATTGTTGAGTTCGTTTGGATTTGATTATGACTGAATTGAGTAAATTTTGCATTTTACTTCTTTCATTTGGCACAAAATAAGTATAGATTTCTTGTTTGGGATATGTTTTGGGTTTATTTATTGTAGAAACATAGGGTTTTGGAATTTTTTTCTTGTTAAGGGTTGCGATTTGGCACGTATTTTTTTTTAGGATATAAAAAGGAAGGTTTTGATGCATATGGGATTTCCTAGGGTTAGATTTCGAGTTTTAGACCCATTTTGGTTACTATTTGGCCAAGAACTTGAACGGGCTATTCATGGTGTTCTTGGCCAAGAACTTAGAGTTTAGGACTTTGATCTTCAAATATTAAAGATTCGAACCCTTACCTTTTTATCCCTTTTTGCGCGGCCTATTGTGAGTCTTGAATAGCTGGCTTAGGCTTACAACATTAACTTAGTTTTCATATGGATGCGACCTACAACCTTGACTTCTTTTTCCTATGGCCGCGACCTCAATTTCAACCATAACAAACATTTCATTTTTTCACTTTTCTAATTTTTCTTTGTATGATGTTGTGGCCTCTTAAATGAGGCCGTTTTCTTATAATTTGATCATACTAGCTGCAGCAATCTAACTGTAGTGACCTTCAACTTTTACAGATCCTTGTCACGACCATATGCATTGAAATACTTGGGAATATTTGGAAAACTTATGAAAGATGAACTTTAGTGTTCCTCCTCCCACGGTGCTACATATAAACTTCTGAAGATCAGTGGGCCTTGTAAGCTAAAGGACTGCCTAAACTATGTACAAGTCGATTCTGACTTCATGGCTTCTTTTGACTACAGGGATACAAAGGTGAGCGTTGACAGTTTTCATATGGAGAAGGACATTTGTTCAACAAATAATCAAGCCCCCACTCATATGGATGCCATGGTTCTTATTATGATTCCTGCAGATACTAGAAATGTTGAAGGAGGGATGTTTGGCTGTGGCCAGGAAACGACAATAGAGGCTACGACCTTCCATTATCCTTACACTACGAGCGATTAGTGGTTAGACCCACTGACCAAAGCTTATGAGTTCTCTGAGGGAAATGTTTTTATATTGCCTTCCGCGGATCAGACGCCATGCTCTGTTGTCCCAAATAATGGAATCTGCTTCCCACTCGATGCCTTCCTCCTACGAATGCATCTGTCTGTCTCAGTTCCCGTGAGGAAAATTATGAAGGTTATGAACTTGGCCCTAACCCAAGTGGACTCCAATGGATGGAGGACCATCCGTGCTTCCTTAGTTATTTGGAATAAAAAGTTTGGCAAATACGTAATGGACACAGAGTTCTTTGATTTTTATAGGCCAAAGGAAAACTCCGTTGAAAACCCCTGGTAAAACTACATGGGGTTGCGGAGTGGTGACCATTATTTGAGGAGGGATAGGCCTTCTACTGTTAACTGGAAGGGAAAATTCTACTACATTTCTGGAGATAAATGGGGGATACACCCAGATAAAAGTAAGAGGGAGAAAGAGCAAAAACTACCGCGGACCCCCCAAAGAAGGTACATGATTGCCGCGGTCTCAGTTTACTTTAACTTTTTAGCATAAGTTTATAACTGCTACAGTCTTTATTTGTCTTTATTCATTGTCGTCGCGGCCTTTTCTAATCTCCTTATAGTTTGTGCAGGGATGACTCTTTCTTCTAGGCGAAGGGAGAGAATTGAGATTGCGGTCTCAATTAGTTATAAAAACAAATAATTCGCTAACATTGTGACTTTACGATCACTATTTAAGCTTGTCTATTATACCTCCCACCAGGCTCCAATGAAGGTTGCATAAGGTAGTCCTTGCTTTAATTTTTTCTGCGGCCACCACTTTAGCTTGTGTGAACAGATAATTTTGAATTTGATTCTTTTTTTAGTACCGTTGCGGAGGGCTAGCCCATAATGGATATTGACAAGGACCTCCTTCTTTCTTAACTAGATGAGTTGGAAGACACCGTTTAGGCATTAAATCAAGATTTGCGAAAGTGGGGAAAGAAAAGGAAGAGGGAATCCAAGGATACTTCCCCTCAAGTTGAAGAGCAGGTTATTCGTCCAACTAAATGGGAGGATACCCCTACTGGTTTTGCGGCCACTAGGCTAAAAGTGGAGGGGGTAATTACAGACCCACCATACTTTGATAATGACATTGGAGATAACCTAGCTACGACTGGTCTCTCTTCCTTCACGTGGGGATGACCATGGGCCTTCCATCCCAATAAATGTTCATGCTCCTGGGTCCCGTCTGCGAACTGCTATAATAGCGAATGCCAACACCTTAAAGTAGGGATGAAAGGGCTGCTGACGAGCATCCGCGACCATGTTTGAGGTAGCCAGACCCAAATTCTCCTTAAAACACAACTGTCACAACAGTCCTAAGGATGAGAGGGTTATGGAAGTTTCCAATCTGAAGCATCTGGTGGATGAGGACGCAAAGAATTTGAAAGAATACACACTTCACAACCTTCTAAGGTTAACTAGACCTGTAATTCTTTCCTTTCTGCAGACCTTGATAGGTTTTTATACTCACAATTTTCTTCTTTCAGGTTGCAGAGGTTGCTATGTCCCAAAGGTCCAAATATAAAGGCCTTTTAAAATAAGTAGAACTTGACCTATACTTAACCCCTAGAGCCAAATTTTATATCAAATTGAACCACTAGACTTAAATTAACTATAAATTATGAATTTATCCCTTATATTTCCCTAAATTATAGAAATGCCCCTAAATTTTACCAAAATACCATATTTTGAATCAAATAAGTATATACACTTCCAACCAAGGACTAAAAGCTAAATGACCAATATTTTCACATTCGACCCTCATCATATTAGCCTCCACAAGGAAGAATAGTCCAAAAACACATGTAAACACCATGCTTATATGTAAAGTTCAATTTCCCAACAATTTATCTTCTTAAATTTGGGAAGAATCCACCTCCCAAATTATCCAATACATTATCCTCTTCATACTATATAAACTCCCCACGATCAGAAGCTACAAATCCCACCTCTTAAGCCTGTCCAAAAATAAATTTTTTTGCCATTTTATGCATTATACTTCATTCTTTCAATTTCAATTTTTTTCTATCGTGATATTATACACATATCAATAAAAACAATAGAGCTTTTACGTCCAAAATGGCCTCTGTGCAAAGAAACAAAAAAAAAAAACCAAATTAAAGCTTCAACTTCAATGGTGGAATTTGATTCCTTGACTTTGAAACATTTTTAAAGTGAGGAAATTGTTTCTTATGAACCCAGGAGATCTAATGCAATGATCATTTTCAAAGATATTGTAAGTTTTGAGCTCCAATTACTCGAAGGTGTTTTTTGTTTCAGAAAAATAAAAACCATAAATTATCCACAACTATACCACCTCAATCCTACAAACTAAAACCAATTTCTTCCTTAGGATAGAAAAAACCCAAATATGTTCATAAATGCCTCTGCCATATTCACTAGACTTGAAAGTTTTGTTAAATTTTCTGAAAAACACACAGTTCTGTAGCTCGATGAAGACTGAACCTGAATCCATAAGACTTATATTTTTGGATTTCTTGTGAACAATTAGGTTGGGTTGGTTCATGAATCATCTAAAATGATTTAGAAAATCAGGAGTTATTACAGGCCAAAGTTTTTAAAACCATAGTCAACTGTCGAGAGGTTGAAGATGAATTTTTTCAACCAGAACCATTGACCAAGAGAATAAGGGCGCATGGCCAATCAAAACATTCTAATTTTTTTCCAATATTTTTTATTTTTCTAGTCAAAATGGTATAAGGTAAGACTGTGTTTGGTCAAGCTTAACCAAAGTTATAAAAAATTAGGGTTTTAGGGTAGAAATATTTTTCTTAAATTGCAAATTAAACCCTCCCGACTTTTTAAGTTATGAATTTTAACCCCAACTTTTTTCTACAAATACTTTGATTAATTTTGAGACAAAAAGTCTTTTCCACTGAGTTTCCAATTTAAATCTAAAGCTAAGATTTTAATGTCCCCAAATATTTACAATTTAACCCCTTAAACTTCAATATACGCAACTTTTAGTACAAACGGAGCAAAACCAACATTATTTTCAACCATACTTACTCACACAATATATTTATATACAGATAATAAAGTACCATCTCCCGCTGACATCCTCTTTTGACCTCTTTAAATCCATTCAAATCTCCGTACAAGCAGGTATTTTACCTTTTTAATAGTAAACTTTCCCGTACTTATTTAACTGCTATTAATATCATTTCATGATAGCCCAATTTGATTCCAAGTATGTGTAAAGATTACCAGCTCATATGTTACTATATCACGAATTGTTTAAATTATGATTATTCGAATCAACTTAAACCTTTCTCAACTAATAACTGATGTCATGAAAATTATTTATGATGATTGATTAATTTACCTTGCACCACTATGCATTGTTATTTATTATAGAAGCATTAGTAATAACTAGGGAGTAGACTGCCATGTTATCCCATGAAATTTTCTACTTGGCCTATGGTCTCAGATGATTGAGAGCCAGGGTTTTTAACTACATACGTACGAGTGCCACTTTAGTTGTGTGCCTAATTATTTAATTTTCTCCAAAAGTTTTGGATTAATTATTATTTGATTTTACTGATGGTTTATTTATTTCTATACCCACTTGAAAATCTGGTAACTATGGTATTATCAGAGTAAAACTCATTGACTTTATTATTATGTAATTATATTATTTGTTAGACATCGAATTCTATACACACTCTACCTTCCATATATACATATAATTTTTTATAAAATTCGTAGAACCTACTTAGCATATTTGTGCTAATTCCTTTTTCTTTCAGATGGCCTAGGAAAAAGAGGATAGTCTCTCTTCCCTTTTGTGACACACACAGATCACGTGTTTACATATGTAATTGTTTGGACGGAGACTAAACTAGATGGGGGCAAGGAGTGAAACTTTAATAATACCTACTTTATGTTTCGTGTTGACAATAAGATGTAATTCACCCCTGTGGTGGTAGTACAGTACGGTTTTTAATGAATAAAGTTATGTTTTCCGCCTTAACTTTAATCCATTGATTTATTTACACTCTCTTGTACATTCATACAAAAAAGCAGGGTGTGACTAGTTGGTATCAGAGCAAGTTTTAAAATTAACTTTACACTGGGTTAAAATCCTATACGGGGAAAATTCTATAGTATATTAGTTATTTTATCTTTTCGTAACTTCTTTATCTATATTATATAGTAATTTATATTTTGTAGGATATCATTCCTAACAACTGCTGGGAAACTACTATTAGGATTTACACGACTCAGAGAAATGATTCTTATTATTGATGAGGGCTGGATAGACTCGAGCAATGACGTGAAGCGATTGGTGTTAAAAAATAGAGTCCCATGAGAGGTACAAGTTATGAGAAAAATAAGTGATTATTTGGATGATCCATTTATACTCCAAGAAGCAATAAATATTGCTCTAGACAAAGCACAACCATCTCCACCACTTTATCTTGAGGCTATATCAAATGGTTAACTTGTCATTGGACTCTCTTCAAGTTCAAGTGATTCTACTGATGATGATCCATTTGATCATGATGACTTTTGTGTAGTTCGAAATTCTAATTCTTCAGAAACTGATGTTGCTGTTTCCACTAAGGAAGATTCAGAAAGAAAAACATCCCTCCTAATTTAACATAATGAATAAAGTAATGTATATAGTGTGCCCAACTACTATGTTAGGAGGTCAACTAACTCTAACTTAGGTAGAATAGGACATATTGTAAAATACTACTATATTGTAACATATAACTCTATCTTTTTGTATAATATAAGTAGGCTTGTGATATATTCTTTGTTTTATGTTCTTATGTACTGTTGTGACGGTTGTATCACATTTTAGGATGGTTAGTACTTGAATTCCCTCCATCGAAACTCAAACTGAATAGACCCACACTGAAGGAATCATGCGATGCCTTCAAGAATTAACATCATTAGCCCAATAACAACAAATTCCTCATCCATCTCTGTAGGAAATCTCAGATGAAATCCGTAGAATGAATGCTTTTATAGAATTTTTGAGACAACGAACTCCTTCATTTCTTGGAAAGTCAGGTGCTGGTGAAGTTGAGAAATGGATGCGTCAGATTGTGAAAATTCTTAATGTAATAGGGATAACTTCCAATATTTGAGTAATTATAGCTACCTATATGTTCGAAGGTGAAATTGATTTCTAGTGGCAATCCATGTCACGTAATCATAATGTTGCTATGTTAACTTGGGAGAAATTTGAAGAAATTTTCTTTTAAAAAGTATTTTCCTAAATTGTATATTTCTTAACGTTACAATAAGCAAATTTGCCCGTACCTCAGTATCAAGACAAGTTTACCAAGTTGTCCCATTACGCCATTGAGTATGTGGATGCCGAAATAAAGAAATGCAAAAAGTTTGAAAAAAGGATACATCCAAGGATCAAGATTTCTATCTCCCCTTTGGATATCCGAGATCACTCTCAACTTATTGACGTTGTAGTGATTGTGGAACGAAAATTTTCTAGTGTTGTACGGTCCCCTCATCCCATTATTATAAATAATCATATTGTTAGGACCTTACCTCAATCTTGACCTCAGCCTTATCCAAATCCCAATGGACAAGTTTATTTACAAATTCGCCATAACACTACTCATCCATTGATTCATTGTCATGAATGTCAAGAATTATGACATATTCGCTCACAGTGCCCTAAGTTGAAATCTCCTCCAATCCACCATTAGTTAGATAATCCCCCAAGAATCCAAAATTTGTGTCCTATCCAAAACCAACCTAATCCAAATCTTGCTAAGAAAATTGTACTAGTACCTCGTCGTGGAAATAATTGTGCTATACTGCCTATACAAAACTCCCATGACGTGATAAGAGGTACAATACTTATCCATAATCTTCCTACTCATATTTTATTTGATTTTAGTTCAACACATTCATTTTTAAGTCTTAAATTAGATAAAGTTTTATAATTATTACCTACATCTTTAACTGTTCCATTGGAAATAGAATTACCTATGGGTGAAATCAATACTCCTACCCAAGGGTATGAAAATTGTAAAATTCAGCTAGGTTAGGTACGCTCTTTGTAAATTTGATAGTTTTAGATATTTGCAATTTTGATATTATTATAGGGATGGATATTTTGTCAAGACATCACGCCTATATCGATTGTCATGCAAAGAAAATCTATTTTTGAAACCAAGACAATTATTCCTTTGTATTTCAAGGATTAGGTCCTTCTGGACTATCAACCCCCAAATTCAAAAATCCTCTTCCTTAATTTCTAAAATTTTGGAACAATTCAAAGATGTTTTTCCAGAAGAATTACCAGGATTAACCCCTTCTCATGAAATAGAATTTAGCATAAATCTTTATCCCAATACTCTCCCTATTTCGATACTTATGTATGAAATGGCTCCATTAGAACTTCGAAAACTCTGTACTCAACTAGATGATCATCTTGAAAAAGGTTTTATTCTCCTTAGTTCATCTCCTTAGGGAGCTCCCGTATTATTTATCAAGAAATAAGATGGAAGCTTTGGGTTATGCATAGATTATTGTAAGCTTAACTCAGTGACTATTAAGAATAAATATCCTCTACCCAGAATCATAGATTTATTCGATCAACTTTGAGGAGTGAGGTTCTTTTTTAAAATAGACTTACGATCTGGTTACCGTCAAATGCGCGTAAGAGAAAAAGCTATTCCAAAAACTTCTTTTCGGACTCATTTTGGACATTTCAAATTTATCGTAATGTCTTTTTGATTAACCAATGCACTCGCAGCTTTTACAGACCTTATGCACAGAATCTTTAGACCTTTTCTTGACTAATTTGTTATCTATTCATTGACGATATTCTTGTTTATTCTTAAAACTAACTAGAGCATGCCCAAAATTTAGAGACAATATTAGGCACTTTAAGAAACCATAGGTTATATGAGAAAATGTGATTTCTTAATGAAAAATTAAAATTCCTAAGACATGTGATATTTGAAAATGGAATCCAAGTCGATCTTGCCAAAATTTTAGCCATTTTAGAATGGAAAAATCCTACCAATGTCACCGAGGTAAAACGTTTTCTAGGATTAGTAGGTTATTATCACTATTTTGTAGAATTATTTTCTTAAATTGCTATTCCCCTCTTAAAGATAACTAGGAAGGAAGTACATGTGTATGAACTGATGAATGTGATCAAGCATTTCAAATTTTCAAGGGCAAACTACTGCTCATGTCCTACCTAGTCCTTCTAGTGATGTAAGATATGATGTATATACCGACGCCTCGTTGCAAGGTTTAGTATGTGTTTTAATGCAAAGAGGGAAAGTAATAGAGTATGGATCTTGAACTCTCAAAACTCATGAGTGTAATTACCCTGTCCATGATCTTGAGCTAGTTGCTCTAGCTTTTTCTTTAAAAATCTAGTGTTGTTTCCTTTATGGTGAAAAATTTCAAGTCTTTTCCGATCACAAGAGCTTAAAATATATCTTCACTAAAAAAGATTTAAATCTAAGACAACGATGTTGGATGGAATTTTTGGAATATTATCGATTTAAATTAGACTACCAACCAAGAAAAGGTAATGTGGTAGCCGATGCTTTAAGTCGTAATCCCGTTGGAAGACTCAAAACTTTGATCTCTAATGACATTGCTACTACCATAGAGAAATATGATCTTCAATTGATACCCCCTCACTACTAGAAATAGACATTTTTATGACAGGGGAAAAGGGTTATAAAAGGTTATTTATGACGATTTTCGAAGCTTTAAAAACCTTCGTAATGTTGTGTGTCATAATAAATTGGTGTTGACAAAACCGTCATAACAAACCATCCTATTACGACAGTTTTTTTTGCAAACCATCATTAACAATAATGTTGTGTGTCTTAATAAAATTGGTGTTGACAAAACCGTCATGATAAACCATCCTATTACGACAGTTTTTCGTACAAACCGTGATTAACAATAATATCATGTTTATTGAACCGTCATTATAAACCTATGAAAAATGATGAATATTAATAAAATGGTCATAAAAAGTACGATTACTTTAATCATTATAATGACAACTTACATAAAACTATCATAAAACATACGGTCATAAAAGTTATTTATTTTCTTTCATTTTTTTGTGATGAATTCTATTATACTATTACAATATCCCAAACATGTTATGCATAAAACTACGAACTGCCAATTCAAAGCACAAATTTTCGTACTCAAAGTATCAAATTCCAAGTACCAATATAACTAAACCATAAGTATAAAAAATGTCATTAATATTTGAAATTAAAGAAAATAAAAAACAACAACAGTCTCCTAATAGACCTCTGGATAACTCAAAAATAAAAAGATATCTAAAATGACCTATACTATAGACATAAAAACTAGCAAATTAAACTGCAACATTAGTTCTATTCGTGTAGAGTGGAAACCCAATTTAGCAACAACTACACCGAATACGCAATAGGCAACATCCGGATCGATACCTGAATAAAAGGAGGAAACAAATAGTCGTTAACAACTAAAATAGATTCACCATATAAAGAATATAACTCAAACAATAATGATATTCTAATATAATATTGAGAATAAAAAAATAAACATTTTCATAATATTAAAGTTAATTTTACTTTCATTCTTTATTAAGGCATGGAAGAGATAAATGGGGAAGGTTTTAAAGAAATTTCGGCAAAATTTTCTTTGTTTTTCTTAATAATCCAAAATTAAGCATGACATGTTTAACCAACCACAACAATATAAATCCCACCTCAGGCATTCAGTATCATCATCAACAACAAGAACAACATTATACAAATTTACTCGAGAGATAAATGAGGAAGGTTTTATAAAAATTTCGACAGAGTTTCCTTTATTTTTTTAATAATCCAAAATTAAACGTGACATATTCAACCAACAACAACAATATAAAGCCCAGCCCGGGCATTCACTATCAACAATATAAAGCCCACCATAGGCATTCACCATCAACAATATAAAGCCCACCCCGGGCATTCAACATCATCAACAAAGTAATTAATTAGATTGAAGAAGGAAAAAAAGGTACCCGAAAAGATAGGCCAAAATTGTCCACAACTGCAGCTCACTAAAAATAATCCTGAATGAAATCGATGAACTCATGTTGAACTTCTTCTATCTCATGATTTTCATAGGTTTCTTTTTCAGCCAACTCTTTCATCTAAAAAATCAAATAACATAAGTTGTATTTAATTTTTCCTTATAAAAGTAATTAGCAATGAAACAAAATGTTATAAAATAAATATTTATTACCTTTAGATTAGTAGATTGAGACAGATTCTCCATTAAATCTCTCATGAACTTCAATATGCAAAACCCACATTCAACATTTCCCGGTTGTAGAGGTCCCTATAGAATGATATGTTGAAGATAATAGTTATATTAAGATTTAAAATATAAGTCAGTAATGTATATTCATTAACATTATCGTACCTTAACATTCTCCCAGTTTGAACCTGAAATTCTTCCTCCTTTCGATACCACCAACGCTTTAAATTCACTTCAAGACAAAGATTAAAATGAAAAACATGTGTACAAAGACAATGTGACTAAAGGTATATATATATATAAGTCATTACTCACGTGCTTGTAAAGAGTTTCAAGTCTCGATCTGGCGCCCTATGTAAAGAATCTAAATAGAATATATTCCTCGAAGAGAAATCGATAACTACTATAGACCAATGAAACCTGCAATGTAATGAGTTGTTAACATCAATGATACAATTATGTTTTGATATAATTATAACTTAAGACAATAAATAAACTTACCCTATGTTAATTGGCATAAAATATGTTTGGTTCTCTTTAGCATCTTTCATTGCATTCCTAATAAAAATATGCATTTTTTTCTTCAAATAAGCTTGTTGAGCAGCCTCGGGATTAACAAATACAATAAAATCCCGATTATTTTGAAACTTCCCATACAAGAATCTAAAAAACAAAATAAAAATATTTTAGAAAGGAGTAGCCAAATAAAATTAATATGAAAACAACTTATTCTCACACCTCATTTAGCCGATTAAACAACCGGCATCAAGCTCCTCCATTTTACAAAAATGCACCAACTTATGTTTAGGAATGTAGGTTGATTGAAGTTCGTCTCCAAAAATCCCGACTGGAATTTTTACGGTATCACTTTTCATGATTGCATCTAGCATGCTTGCAAATACCATAATTGCCCCTCTCTCAACACCATTTTCTCTATCTTCTTCCTGGTTTGCATTGGTTATAAAATAGTTAAAAATATTAACAATGGTATCTTTAATATAAAAGAAAACTGCTCACAACATTACCTCTGCATCTACTATAACAAATTCTTTAGGCCACACAACATGTGAATTATGTGCATTCATAATTGTTACTAACTCATCACCACAAGGTACGAGAAGGGGGGGCATCCGGAGTGTAAACAGTATCCACAGACGCTCACACGTAATTTTCTCCCAAATGTTTATGGTGCACTTTGTCGTCTGGCCCAGCCCTCTCAAAAACACAACCCTTAGCGACAATATTGGTACGTGAATTTAATGCCAATTTACATGGTTGGCCCTTGCCATTTTGAAGTGTGGGATTCGGAGATATCATGTGAGCGGATCTCTTTCCATCATCTTTCAACTATTTATACGTAAAAAATAAAGATAAAAACTCAAATAAATAACATTTATATAATATAAAAAATAAAAAGTCAACACCAATAATATATAATATTTATTTCTTACATTGCTATTTTTCTTCTTATTTGTCTTCTTGGCATGCGAATCACATGATGCACTTACATCTGATGAAATTATTTTGTGCAATACATTGCCACTTTTTGGGGTGTTCAGTCCAACTTTTGTCATTGCCCTCTCGTACTTCGACACCTTTGCCAATAATTCTTGCATCCGCACATCTTTTTCTTTGCCTATTTCTCTCTTCGCATGCAGCTTAGACTCCAACTCACTAATATGCTTCTTTGATCCTCGCTTAGTGAGGTTAAAAAAGATTGTGGGGGCGAATCCATGGTCTTTAACCCTAACACGACCCGAATGCTCGGGTGTCCCTAATGCCAAAGTTAGGACGTCTGAGGTTCCTTTGGTGACCAAGATCCCAACTTTAATCTGACAGTTTAGCACATCCTGCAAAATAATCAATCAAGTTAAGATATATAACATTAACAATAATTCAATTATATGTATATGATGTTGAATATTTATGTAAACAAACTCATAAATAGAAACTCACAATTTTATCAGCTATTTCCCTAGTAGCCTCATCACCAAATCGCCCATTTTTATCTTGGCAACCTTTTTTCCACAGATAACCCTATCGTCGTCATCAAACTTATCACCTGCCTCTTTCTGTTAACATATTAGATAAAAAAAGTTGGGTGAACTTAGAATGTGTAGTTTAATTCATAAATATCAATGTTTGTCAACTAAGAAAAACAAGTACATACAAGGTCTTCGATAAGTCCAGAATAACATTTCTTACTCATCCGATGGTTATATATATTCTTCCCCCATCTTTCAGCTTGTGCCGCGCTTAGCACCTTATAAATACATAAGCATGAGAAACTTATACAAATAACTTTGAAAAATATATGATTTTAGCCATTTGCTATATACCTCAAACCCCTTTGAGATTCTCACTTTTATGAATTCTTCCCAATCCTCCCGTTCAATATATTTTTTATACATCTCAGGCCGATGCTTGAGTTGATCAGGTTCATCTCTGAATGGTATGATGTAAAGCCTAGTCAATTTTCCTTTAAAATTTTCCACTGAGCCGATATATTAGATAGCACTTATTTCTTTGTCTTCGGATCCATATAATATTTAGACTGTGAATTAAAAATGAAAATAAATTAAGGAATACAAGATAAAGGTGGGTTTCACAAAACACTTATGCTTAAATCTTTTAAGTTGACCCGTTTAACAAATCGTGTCATATGACCTGACACTAACCCAAAATATTAATTGAACATGTCATGTTTAGGTTGACATGTCTGACTTTCTGGATTACAAATCCTAGAAGGTGTTTAATGAAGTCTTCTTTAGGGTTCCTCAACCACCAAGACACAAGCATATAATTGATATAGGAGAATGAAACTTTCACTCCTAGAAGATTTGCAAAGAATTTCCAAAACTACTTTAGCTATAGGACCATTAATGAGGAGATGATTTAGATCTTTAGAAGAAAGATTACAAAATCTATACCCTAAGTCAGCTTACCACCCACTGCTTGAATATTTAAATCCAGTGGAACAGTATTATGTAATAATTTCCAAAGAAATATGGAGATTTTAATAGGTAGAGCTTTATTCCAAATGGATTTGAAAATGAATGAAGAGGACTGAGCTGACCTTATAGCCTGCTAGGCAGAATTAGGTAAGAATTGACCATCATAAGTAATATTACAGTGGCTAGAGCTATCCATATCATTAACGAATTGATCTGTTGCTCCTTTCACAACCAATAATGTCTTATAAATGGAAGAACCAGTAGACTTAGAGCAGTTTTATACATGTTCCAAAAGAATTTGGACCATAAACTATCTTGAGTCATTAAATACCACCACATCTTCATGTTAAGTGCTTTACAAATATCAGACCTGCAAAGGATATGAACTTGCATTGTCATCCTATAATCTTTTATTTGATTCTATTGACCAGGTCTTCAAAATACTTGTCTTTATGACTACTATAAAAAGTTGGACAACCTAAGTATTTGAGAGGAATATATTTGTGCTTGAGATTCAGAGTTTATGAGATGATCGTCTTTCTATTTCTTGCTATAGATTCATGAGTGGTGAAGTTATTTTTATCACATTTGATTACTTGAACTTATTCCTTCTCATACCTTTTTAAGAATTTCAGTAAGGTTCTTAAGTTTTTGATGTCTCTGTTATAAAAAATTATGGTGTTATTAGCAAACATGTCTAATTTAATAACTATATTAAAACCATATGCCTTGGGACATGTCTAATTTAATAAATATATTAAAACCATGAACCTTTCCCTCAAGCATCCCCATTAACTCTTGACAAATCAAGATGGAATTATGAATCACTCTACCTTTGATGAAACCAATTTGGGATTTTTTAATAATATCAGGAAGCAAATTTTCATGTCCATTGGTAAGGATTGTAGTTAAGATAAAGAAAAAATTGCAAAGGCTTATAAGCCTAAAATTAGAGCATTCTGTACCTTTTTTGGATTTAAGGATAAGAACTATATTAGTGCTAGTCAAACTCCTAGGTAGATCACCTCCAGATAAGAAGTATGCAATAGCTTTTAGGATATCCTCCTTAAAAATATATCAATAAGCTTTATAGAAGGCCCCATGAAAACCATCATGTCTAGCATTACTATTTGCTTTAAGATCATTTATAGCAGTCAACACCTCTACCTCTAAAGGGAAAGTAGCAAGAATATGAAGATATTGATCAATGATTACCTGGTCAATAACTTTTAGAAGCTCATTTTCTCCTTCAAAACCAGCAGGATTGATAATGCATAATAAATAGGTCTTAAATACCCAAATCTGATTCTATCCAGTCCCTTTATTTATTTTTACAAAGTCAGTCATCTAACATTTTTATGACAGTTTTATATACATATTTGAATCTTCGAAAACTTTTTGATTTCTACCAAGCCAAATTTCCCATAGAATTGCACAAAGATGATCCTAGAAGGTGTTTAATGAAGTCTTCTTTAGGATTCCTCAACCACCAAGACATAAGCATAGAATTGATATAGGAGAATTAAACTTTCACTCCTAGAATATTTGCAAAGAATTTCCAAAGCTACTTTAGCTATTGGACCATTAATGAGGAGATGATTTAGATCTTTAGAAGAAACATTACAAAATCTATACCCTGAGGCTAGCTTACTACCCATTGCTTGAATATTTAAATCCAGTGGAACAGTATTATGTAAGAATTTCTAAAGAAATATGGAGATTTTAGTAGGTAGAGCTTTATTCCAAATGGATTTGAACAGGAATGAAGAGGACTGAGCTAACCTTATAGCCTGCTAGGCAAAATTAGCTAAGTATTGACCATCATAAGTAATATTACAGTGGCTAGAGCTATCCATATCAGTAACGAATTGATCTTTGCTCCTTTCACAACCAATAATGTCTTATAAATGGAAGAAACAGTTGACTTAGAGCAGTTTTTATACCTGTTCCAAAAGAATTTGGACCATAAACTATCTTGAGTCCTTAAATACCACCACATCTTCATGTTAAGTGCTTTACAAATATCAGACTTACAAAGGATATGAACTTGCATTGCCATCCTATAATCTTTTGTTTGATTCTATTGACCAGGTCTTCAAAATACTTGTGTGTACGCCTACTATGGAAAATCGGACAACCCAAGTATTTGAGAGAAATAGATTTTTGTTTGAGATTCAGAGTTTATGAGATGATCGTAATTATATTTCTTGATATAGATTCATGAGTGGTGAAGTTTTTTTTATCACATTTGATTACTTGAACTTATCCTTCTCATACCTTTTTAAGAATTTCAGTAAGGTTCTTAAGTTTTTGATGGCTCTGTTATAAAAAATTATGGTGTTATTAGCAAACATGTCTAATTTAATAAATATATTAAAACCATATGCCTTGGGACATGTCTAATTTAATAACTATATTAAAACCATGAACCTTTCTCCCAAACTCCCCATTAACTCTTGACAAATCAAGATGGTATCATGAATCACTCTACCTTTGATGAAACTAATTTGAGATATTTTAACAATATCAGGAAGCAAATTTTCATGTCCACTGGTAAGGATTGTAGTTAAGATAAAGCAAAAATTGCAAAGGCTTATAAGCCTAAAATTAGAGCATTCTGTACAATTTTTGGATTTAAGGATAAGAACTATATTAGTGCTAGTCCAACTCCTAGGTAGATCATCACCAGATAAGAAGTATGCAACAGCTTTTAGGATATCCTCCTTAAAAATATCCCAATAAGCTTTATAGAAGGCCCCATGAAAACATCATATCTAGCATTACTATATGCTTTAAGATCATTTATAGTAGTCAACACCTCTACCTCTAATGGGAAAGTAGCAAGAATATGAAGATTTTGATCAATGATTACCTGGTCAATAACTTTTAGAAGCTCCTCTTCTCCTTCAAAACCAACAGGATTGAATATGGATTTATAATGCATAATGAATAGGTCTTAAATACCCAAATTTGATTATATCCAATCCCTTTATTTATTTTTGATTCTATGAATTCTAAGGCCCAGTCTTTTTATTTTTACTGCTTCATTGAAGAATTTGGTGTTAAATCACCATCTAGCATCCATTTACATGCATATTTTGTTTCCCAAAGTCTTCTTCAAGATTTAAGGCATTTAAAAGGTAAGTTTTGGATTGAACAATCTTAGACTTACTCTCTACTGTAGTGTTGGATTCATAATTGACATCATTTAATAAGACATCGTATCGTTTCCTATTATCATCTCGACTGCTATTCTCGGGATAAGGAGTTACACATGCCTCCATCTGTTTGTACCTTGATACCTCATCCCTGTAAGATAAGGATAGTTTCCCTCGTGACTAGGGATCCAAACATATAAGAACATCAAGATAATAGAAACCTGAGGGATGTACACCATCACACATATTGGCTATGAATAATGTAATATGCTACATGAAAGAAATGAAAAGAAATATTTACTACTCATGATGTAATAAATATGTGTACAAGAGTTACAAGGATTTCACTCTTGACTCTACAAATCTAAGGTCTAAGGACACAAAAAATGAGTTGCAAGGACTTCATCCTTGGCTCAAAACTTAAACAATTAATTAAATAACCAAAAAAGAGTTAGAAGGATTTCATCCTTGGCTCTTGGTTTAAGCTAAGGTCTTAGGACCCAAAATTCGTTGCAAGGACTACAACGTTTTCTTAAGAATAACAGTCCAAGGTATCAGGACCCATATAACACTACAGTCCATACGTATAGACGACCCTAAACTCATAGTGAAAGGTCTAAGGACAGATAAAAGAATAAAAATAATTATTGTGATTTTCATCCATAATTCCAAGAGGCTAAGGTCTTAAAACCCACAAAATATCCCATACATAAGGGTTTTCTCGAACAAGAATTTTCTTTCACGATGTTATTTAAAAAAATGTGTAAACCTTGGCCCAACACTCCTTAAACCTATTTCTGAAAATTCTTAAAGGAAAAACTTCTATTTTGATTTTTTTAGTGGGCTAAATTCTTAGGTAAATTTGATGGGATTTCAAGTTTAATTTGGAGGTCTTATAACCCTAAGAATGAATTAAGAATTTAAAATTTACCTAAGTTCAATGGTCTTCAGACCATTTGTGGGACTTCAGGTTTAAAATCTATCAAGTCTAAAGGTCCTATGACCCATTTATAAAACTTTAAAGCTCTCCAATTCTAAGTTCAAATGACTTAGGGTCCTTTGTGGAGCTACAACATTCAAAATTTTCCTAATCTCAAAGGTCTCAGGATCCATTACGGGCTTAAGGCTAAGAAAAACTTTAAGTCTCGATCTTAGGACCATTTACAAACTTTATTTTTAAGCCTTTAAGCCCAAATTTTTTTGAGGACAAGTGTTTCCATAAAAATTATGGGCTTATAGTCCTATAAAAGTACGAATAATAGGTATCTTATGGCCCTAAAGTCTAATGACCCATCACATAACCTCATTATTCACTTCAGGATCCTCACAACTGCGTGACTTTAGGTCTTTGTACCCTCAGATCCAGTTTGATATGTTTACTGCATAAGTTATGATTCTTCACTAACAAATCTTGGGGGGGATAAAGGAGAATTACCCGCTAGAAGACCTCACACAGATAAATACAGAGCAAAAATTCCTTAGCAAAGTAAGAAAATCAAATATGAAACAAATACCGAGGAAACGAAAAGTAGAGAAACTATGCTATTCCAATAATTATTCTTTATTAAAGATAGGGACTTTAGATTGAAAGAAATGGCCCATAACAAACCAATAATTTACAAACAGAAAAGTTAACCAAAATAATTTCAAGGCTTGAGGTTTAGAGGGTCCATAGGGGCTACATTTTTTGGGACAGAGAGGCAGAGGCATTATGCCTAAGGATTTGGTGATAAGCAATGGGCCTTGGTTTGAAAATGACATCTTTAGGGATTTTTATGCAGAATATGGGATTAGAATTCACTACGCGTCAATGGTCTTCCCACAATAGAACGTGCAAGCATAAATCACCAATAATAATCTTAGAGAATCCAATGGGGAGATGAGTGGATGAGCTTCCATTGTCTTTGGGGATTACAAAGTGGGACAGACGGTCAACATCTCATTTTGCTGTGCTAAAATCAGTTGCGGAATCATATTCAAAAAGTTGTCATAAACAATCTCATTCCCCGAGATGAGCAGGTCTTTAAAAAAATAGAGTGCCCTTGATGACATGTACATCAGAGGACCAAGCCCCTGTGCCATCTCTCAATCTGAAAATAGAAAGTCTATTGATGTTTTTCTTAGCCAAAGAGTGGAAAATTTTGGTATTAGAATCCCCTTCACAAATCCACTTTACCCTAGATTTTTTACACCAAAAGGTTTCCTCTTTAGCAAGCTCCTGTTGCATTGAAGCCTTAGTTTTTTTTTCCAATTCCAATAATATTTTGGAATTGTGTGGAACATTAGAGGGGTTGTAAAGAAATCAGTAGACAAAAGGCTAAAAAAGCTGTTAAAAATTCACAAATGTCCAATTATTGCTTTATTGGAGCCCAGAGTTGATTTATAAAAAATTACAAAGTTTAAAAAAAAATGGGGATTTAACAACTGCTGCTATAATGAGAATGGGAAGATTTGGATATTATGGAGATATCCAAATCTTCACACTTTGTAGATTTGACAACTGCAGCTACAAAGTTTAGCTAATGTAATGATATCAGACCAAAAGTTTGTTACAGGGCCAATAGGTATAGAGCCTTCTAGCGTAGGAAGTACAAAAAGCCCTGGAAAAATCAAACTTTTGATAAATCGATTTCACCAAGGAACAAAAAACATGAGTATACATACAAATAACGAATAACAAAGGTTCTAGACACATGGGAGAAATCAAATACTTACTTGGAAAGCTGTCCATAAATTTTCTTTCAAATGAATTGGCACTTTCTTCCAAGATCCATAACGTATTGGAATCATCGTCTTAACAATGACTCCTCTATAACTCGCAAAATCAAGTCTTGTTTTACCAAAGGGATGCCCATATATGTTGTAATCGAGTTGAATTCTTTTGCCATCTTCAATTTTGGTTATCCGTTGACAAATAGCAACACCTCTACCTTTTCTTGTGTTATTAGAATTGTCTTCTGAAGGATCCAAGTTATCTATGTCGTGATCCTCCATTTCTCCCATGTTCCTCTAATGACAGAGAGCCTAAAACCAGAATTTGCATAGTGTAGAATACATTTAGAACATTGCAACAAAATATCTCAGCGTAATTATTAAACAAAGAGATAACAGTTAGTAATTATTGAAGATATATGCTTTCACCTTGGTCATTATAATAAGATTTAGCCCATAAAAACCTTCCTAACCCATCTCTTATTATAGCTCATGCACCAAACTGGCCAATAATTAAATTTTAACATATTTAAAGTTTGCTGATTGAAATCTTTGATGCGTTATTTCAAATTCATTCTCTAACCAATATCTGATACTCTAAAAATAACATTCTCAATTGCATTGAAATGTTTCATTGGCTTAGATTAAAATGTTTCCTAAACAATCGTTTTAGCTAAAAGTCAAAACATAAAGGGCATTCCTTGAAAATAAAGTCAATCAACTAATCAAACATATCCCCAAATAACTACATTTTGATCTAATTGTCTACCCAAGTCCCCTCGTAATCTGTTCTCGCATACATGGATGGCGAGTTGTCAATTTCCTCAACATTTGGCAATGATCTACTCGATTCATGATCTCCAATGCAACAAAAAATGCAGTCTTCATCGCTATCATCAATATTATATACTCTTTGAGGAGTTGCTAAAGCAATTGACCATTTAGAATCGAGTTGGTCGGGTACATAAAAAACTTGTTTGGCATGAGAAGCTAATATAAATTGCTCATTCTGAGGGCCAACCCGACCAAGTTCAACCAATGTGAAACCAAGTTCATCAATTTTGATGCCGTTGTTGCTGTCACACAAATCGCACTTGAAAACCAGAATATTAAATGTTATATAATCAAGCATCCAAATTTCAATAACGACGCCGTAATATCATAGATTTGAAACCACATGATTCTTATCTTTAGCACTAGAAACCTGCATCATTGTGGCAACAATGCTCACTCCACTATTTTGGTTGACTTGATCAGCATCACGTTCCCTTGTATTATAACGACATCCATTAATAACATAATCGGGAAATTTTATTACGTCTCGACGTGGTCCTTGAGCTACCCATTTTAAGGTATCTGAAACGTTGTTACCCATTTGTTGAATTTCTTCAACCTGAATTTTGAGAGCATTAGTTAAAATAATTAGAGTTATTTAGAGTCTTACTTTTGATAAATTGATCATACCCTTTGACGTAACCAAAGAATAAAAGTCTTATTGTGATCATCTTGTAACCATTTTTGGTTTTTGCGCTTTTGAGAATATTTTTGCCTCAAGCTCTCCATGTGCTCCCTAGTTATTAAAAATAAAATATACAGTCAGCCATCAAGATCTTATGCTTAAACAAGAATGTAATATTTATTAAAATGAAATATATAATATTTACTCGATATAAGGTTGGACATCATTTATATTTTCCAACACATGTCGATGTGCCTGTTCCCATAATGACTCATCCACTTCAATGAAATTACCACCACCTATTGGTTTTCCATCTTGTATTCTATCATCATCATCATCATCATTACTAGTCCTCATATTTCTACCAATTGGAACTCCAACTGCATCGAGTCCTTGTAAGAACTCGGAACAAAATTCAACCGTCTCTTCTGCTATATAACGTTCCGCAATAAAACCTTCTGGATGATTTTTATTGTGCACTTGACCCTTTATCACTTTCATGTTCCTACATCAATGTTAAAAAATTTAAATAGTATTAACTAATTGAGATGTTATTGATTAATTTCATAATTATAAGCACAAACTTACCTTTCAAAAGGGTACATCCATCGTGAAAAAACTGGACCACAAAGTTCAACCTCTCTAACAAGATGTACCATTAAATGCACCATGATGTCAAAGAATGTGGGAGGGAAGTATTTTTCCAGCAAACACATAGTTATCACAATATCGTTCTGAATTTCTTTTAATTTTGGTACGTCCACTACTTTTTCACAAATAGCATTAAAGAAGAAGCAAATTCTAATAATCGCATATCTCCCATGCTTTGGTAATACAGATCGTATTGCAACGGGAAGTATTTGTTGCATTAGTATGTGACAATCATGGGACTTAAGACCAAACGGTTTCAATTCTTCCATGGAAACAAGATTCACAAAATTCGAAGAGTACCCATCAGGGACCTTAAGTCGTCGCAAAGTTTCACAAACCCTTACTTTCTCTTCCCTCGATAATGTATAACAAGCTGGTGGCAAATAAGTGCATTTACCATTATATTGTGGTGTCAATTATTCCGGATTCCCATGTCTACAAGATCAAGACGACTCTTAACTCCATCTTTTATTTTTCCAGGAATATTAAGTAGGGTCCCTATGATGCTGTCGCAAACATTCTTCTTGATGTGCATGACGCCTAAGTTGTGTCGAATAAGCAAATGCTTCCAATACTCAAGCTCAAAGAATATGGATTTTTTCTTCCAACATACAAAACCTGCATTATAATCTTTGGCGGAAGCACTACCTTCAACGTGGTCTTCACTGTGCTTTCTCTTTTATTTTACAGTATTTTTTAAACAGACCTTCTTTTTCAAACCCACCTTCTTTCCCCAAGATGCCCTAATCCCTACCAATTTCTTTAATACTTGTTCACCACTCAGCGATTCAGGTTGTACTCGAAACTCCTGCTGAACATTGAAAGCCTTTTTTTTCTTTCGAAATGGATGGTCATGTGGAAGAAATCTTCTATTCGACATATATATATTCTTATTAGAATTTGTTAATCTAATAGAATTAGTTTCTTCTGCACAAATTGGACATGCATAATATCCCTTTACAACACAACCGCACAAATTCCCATATATAGGAAAATCATTAATAGTCCACAAAAGTATATCCTTTAACATAAAAGATTCTTGTCGGTAAGCATCATAAGCCAGAACACCTTCACTCCATAAAGTTTGTAAATCTTCAATCAATGGTGCCAAGTAAACATAAATATCATTGCCTAGTTATCGTGGACCAGATATCAACATTGTCAGCATAAAAAATATTCTCTTTGCGCTCAACGAAGGATGAAAATTGTAGATCCTTAACATAACTGGCCAATAACTATAACTACTCCTAAGAGAACTATGTGGGTTGATCCCATCAGCTGAAAGTGCTAATCGAAGGTTTCTTGCTTCCTTACCAAACTCTGGCCATTTCCCTTCCACTAACTTCCATGCTCGAGAATCTGCTGGGTGACACAATTTACCATTAATTTCTCTTTCATCTGCAAGCCATGTAAAATCTTTTGATGTTTGAACAGATTGGTACCACGGCTTAAACCGTGGAATAGGAGGAAAATACCACAACACTTTTGCTGGCACACCCACCTTTGTCTCAGTTGTGTTCTTCCTTAACTTATATCTCGAAGTTCCACATGTAGGGCATATAGTAGCATCCGCATACTCTTTCCTGTAAAGTATGCAATCATTGGGACACGCATGTATTTTTTCATATCCCATTCCAAAAATCGATAATGTTTTAACAACTTTTTTTGTAGTTATAGGAAATTCATTATCTTCTGGAAGCATTTTTCGTAATAATTCCAATAACTTAGAAAAGCTTGTATCGGTCCACCCACTCCTTGCTTTCAAGTTGAAAAGATTTACCAATGCTGATAATTTAGTAAACTTTTTGCAACCCTTATATAAAGGCTTCTGAGCATCGTCAAGAAACTTTGCAAAGCTTTCAGGATCTCCCATAAAATCCTCCTCTATAGCTTGAACCATCTCCACTGTGTTTTCAAGATCCTCTGGAGTCTCCATCACATAATCTTTAAGGTTTGGATCACAGGTGTCGTCATTAGGTGGGGCAGCACTTTTAGCGACATCTCCATGCCATATCCATGTATGATAAGTTTTATCAAAACCATTCGCATATAAATGATTTTTAACCACTTTTAGACTCAACTTACATCCATTCCCACATTTAGAGCATGGTCATGGGATGGAGTTACTCCCCTTTGCATGTGCTTCAGCAACTCTAAAAAAATCCTTAATCCCTTCTTCATATTCATTTGATAATGTACTCATAGAAATCCAAGATCTATCCATCGCAAATAGACTGTGATCTCAAAGCGTACCTACTCACATCCAAGAGAGATAGCATATAGTTATATTGTGATACATTAATTAAGTATTAAAAGGCAACCCATTAAAAATAACAGAAACTATGCCATCTTGGCAGATTAATAAAATGCAAGTTATCATGAATACAGGAAAATATTAACTAAAAATTCCAGGTGTACGTTTAGTCAGAAAATAAAGAAAGTCATGATGATAGAGTGAATAATTTCTCTTATAAGGAAATATTGATATTTAACTAAAATATATAAATGACTTAGTCCATCATAACTAAACTTGTCATCAACTAGTATCGATCTTGGATTTTCTCTCAAACTATTAACATCATAATTAATCATGAGGTTTCTAAAACTCTTTAGGAGTTCTGGGATGTCATATCCGAGCAGGACATTAATAACTTATATCATTTTAGGCTTCAACTTCTTAAAATTATCTATGGTGTATCCGCTCAAGATCTTTCTAAAGTGCTCGATAACTTATCTATGGTTTATCTCAACTATGCTTATTGGTCGTGCGTGTGTTCATTGACACATCCCCTTTCTTCATCATGTGGCCTGACTGCAAAGACGTGGCTATCGCATGACCAGTATATATGAGTGCTTCTGTAATGAACTTGAGTATGGACTTAAGTGTAAGGACCATTTTTTTTGCCTTTAGATGCATTTAATGATGAGTGAGAATGAATTTACTGGTAAACAACATGGTCCTTAAGATAAGTCCTACTTTGGGTTCTCACATGAGTATTTGTGTGTTTGTGTGCAAGTTTGTGTGTGCCAACTTGGGATACTAGGTCACCTCATACACTGCAACCTTGAACTAATATAAATTATTTTCAGCCTATAAAAAATGATTAATTTCATCATCGGGATTAAGGGAGGAAATGGGTCGTGTCGTGTCATTAATTTCATCAATGGGATTAGGTGTGGCAATGGGTCGTGTCGTGTCGATTTCGTGCCGGGTCTAACTGAGTTTGTATCAAAATCACCTCTACCTAAACCCGACTCGTTAAGTCTTTTGTGTATATCGTGTCGTGTCTTATCGGGTTCGCGTCTTATTTGGATCGTGTTCAAGTCGTGCCTTAACGAGTCATGTCGTGTATTTACGCTAAATGGCGAAATGCAAACCCGATTCGTTAAGCTATCGTGTTTAGTGGGTCCACCCATTAAGCACCCGTATTCGTTAAGGTTTCACCCAAACCTGCTAAAAAGTCATGTAGGTCGTGTCGTGTTATCGGGTTGTGTGATAATTTTCCACCTCTCGGGATGCGTTTTTTTATTTCAAGCAATAAAAAATGATTTCCAGCAATATAAATTATTTTCGGCATATAAAAAATGATTTCCAACAAATAAAAAACTATTTCCCACAAATAGAAATAATTTCCAGTAATAAAAAAAGATTTTCAGCAATATAAAATATTTTCAGCATATAAAAATGATTTCCAACAATAATAAAGTATTTTCAGCAAATAATAATTATTTTCAGCAGTAAAAAAATTATTTCCTACAAATTAAAATTATTTCCAACCAAATTTCTAATAAAAATAAAAAATAGAAAAAATACATAAAATAGGCATCGTACGTGGGTGATTATAATATTAATAATTATATTTATCCAATAACAAAAAATGGGAATGTAGACATTGTGCATTTATTAATTAAAATTTAAAAGTGAGCATTTAAACTAATTTAATATTTAACCATTAATTTAAAATTAACAGTTAAGACCCATTGAACTTGAACTTAAAAATTAAATAATCAATCTATGAACTAAAAATAAAGTGTTGACGAGTAGGAAATAGAAGTGTATATTATTACCTAAAAATAAATATGAGTAATAGATGAGAATTCAAAATTACCTTAATAAACTTGATAAACAAGAAATTCGACAACTGTGAGTCCTCAATCAAGTTGCGATAACGAGCACTCCCGTGAGCATAAACAACTAACAATTCAACCACACAATATGATAAATTCTGTTAGGGATTATAATGTAACCAAATTATTAAATTTCAAGAAAAACATAACTGTAACAACAGTAACAACAACAAGAACTACAACTACAACTACCTACCCGTGTATTTAATTGACTCTCGAGATAAGGAAAGGGTAAAATGAATTCTTCAAGCTGATGTGAGTTAAGACATTTGTACAGAGTGGGACACGAATGAATAGGAGGGGGTGTGGGTTGAAGAAAAGTGTGCGATGCAGTTTTTGTGGGATGTGGGCTGAAGAAGAGGGTGGGATGGGGATGTTGTGGGATGCGGGTTGAAGAAGATAGTGGGGATAAGGGAAACTCCATGAAAATCGTATGAAGATAGATTTGGGGAGAAGTGGGTCTCTCTAAAATTTGATATTATTACGATTTCTCCCTCCAAATTTTTTTCCCTGTTAACATTTTTTCTTAAAATGGGTCGTAAATAATTAAATATGTTTATTAAAAAAACTATTAATTTTATAAATTATATTTAATATTACCATGTATATAAAACTGTCATAAAATATAATTATATTACATGACACTTAAAATATTAATGTCATAAAATATCATATTAATATGACCCAATAAATATATATGGGTCATAATTATTTATTTAAATGAAAAAAGGATCATAATTGTGAAATAACAATACTTATTATGACGGTTTAATTAAAACGGTCATTAAATTGAATTTTAAAACTGTCATAAAAGGATAATTTTTTAGTAGTGCCTTTCTCAAAGTTTTCTAACATAATTGAATATCCATATTTGAGAAAGAAAATCTTAGCACAATAGCCCCAAGATCCTTTTTCACAACATATTCAGTATAAAAACCATGACTTCTCATATGATAAGTAGATAGGCTTATGATTTTGAAATAGATTTTATGTGCCTAATAGCTTATCTCTTCGAGAAGAAGTATTACAGGAAGGCCATTGTTCTAAGTTTAGTACACACCCCAGAAGCTCCAAGATGTACCACACATTGAAGAAATAATATCGGTGGCCAAATATGAGAAATGGTATTGAGAGTTTCGTAAGAAGGTGTCATACTTGTCAAGAAATAAATATATAACACTAGCATACTGGTGGACTTATCGAACCCTTACCAATTTCAGAATGGAAATGAGATCATATCATAATGGATTTTGTCAGTGGACAGCCTCGTATATCTTAAGAATATTATTCCATTTGGGTAATTGATGATGCTGTAAACAGCACCACCAGATAAAGAGGTAGTAGAGCTCATATAGGCATAACAATGGCAGAAAATAACAACACACATATGTAGAAGTAGATGAGGAGAAGAGGAGAAACACACCAATATAAGTGGTTTGGCAATTGCCCACGTCCACTATGCAAGTGAGTGTAAGTATCACTATCAGAAGAGGGCTCTAATGGCTTTAGCAATACAATCACTCCACTTTCTCTCTATACTATAAATGCACCAGAGTTTGGCTAGGGTTACAAATTATCGATCCGTTATAATGTTGAGGATGACCTCTATATATAGTGCTTGGGTGGTGCAATGTACCCCCCAAGCATGCAATGTGCATGTGCATGGAGATCCAACCAGTGTAAGGATGACACCTGGATGATCTTAACTAAATAATGATGACCTCAATATTCCCTCACGTGGAGGGAATGATTCGGTTACAATAGATTTGTTCACGTGTTCCAAGCCACACATATGCGTGTATAAGCTTGGCTGTCTTCGATTAGTTCCAGCCTTGGCCTGGATGAGTATAAGGTTGGTGTTACCGACCCTCTCCATGCGTGAGAATTATATGATAACCTTGGCTGGGGTGCCAGCTGAGGTTAAATGTCTGGAATGTCGACAAAGGCTGATGTTGTCTTAATAGGCCGATGTTGTCTTGACACGATGCTGAACCTGAGGCTTTGTTGATCTCAGGAAACGTCGGCTAAGGTCGTTGTTGATGCTGATGCTGATGGAACCCATATCCATATTTACCTCGGTTGATGTCCAGTCGAGGTTGGTGTAGAGGTTGAAGCGATGTTGGCTGAGGCCGACCTTCTGAGTGACAACCCTGATCATGGATGATAGGCTTTTGTCACCTCGGCTATAAGACTGGCCGAGGTTAGTAGCTCTGAGTAAGCGGGTGCACTTTGGGCATTTCAAGCACCTCTTAACCCTTAGTTACCTATGTGAGTAGGTGAGTGAGGGATACTATAAGGCCGAGTATAAGTTCACTTATGAGCCAACATTCTTGTGACACTTGTCGCTTGCTGAAGTAGGTGACGTGCCTGACAAGGTGTGCTGATGTTGTCTTTTGGGATCCCAAGGAAATAATGGACATTGGGATGCGTGCGAGCTGATTTGTGGGTTTAAACCCTTCTCTTTCTTCATTTCCTACTCATTTTCTCACCTGCGCTCTCTGCGTTCTCTCTCTCTTTAAGAGCTCAATCGCTACTGGGTTTTTTTTATTTCCTTATTCTCGATCTTCCTATTCTTCATTTTGTACTCCCTCAAGTATCATTTTTACCTTGCCTTTTCATTTTCATCCCTATATTTCCATTTCTTGCATTTTTCGGTGGTATTTTAAGGCTTTTTCGGTGACTCTTTGAATTTTCTGGTGAACTTGTTGTTGGTTTGAATTCTTTCAGAATTCAAGTTTGATCTTTGGTTCAAGATATGCCCAGTTATTTATTTGTGGTTTAAAATCCCAAGTGTAGGGTCGTCTGCCTTATGCTCAGACATTTATACAAGCTTATAGAAGATTTTACTTCTCTTAGAGAGAAGAAATTTGCAAAAATTAGGCAGATAAAGCTATCGGAAGAGGAAGCTCGTAGGGCTGAGGCCTTCCCCCTCACACTTATCTTCCCTCCACCTCTGAAGGTGATTTACCCTGAACCAGTTGAGCTTGTTGAGCCAGTAGAGGATCCAATTGACCCTTCTCCCATGTATGAGTCTAAGTCATTTACCTCATACCCTATATCTGTAGACTCATTCCAAGAGCCTATGGACTTTTCTATTAGGCAAGAGAAGGTCCTTGATCATGACGAGGTCCAAAGTCGTGCCACGTCCCACAATGGTGCTAGCACCTCACGAACTTTTTCTGACGTTGACACCTCAAAGGAAGTCGAGATATAGAGTTCTGTGATTGAGTTCAACCTCTTAGCCTTTAGGCACCTCTATTCCATATATCCTTCCATTAAGCTTACAAGACCTCTGAGAGGTAAGAGGGCCTTTGGTGGCCGAGATGGGGAGATCTGCATGTACGACCATATGTTTAAGTTGGGTTTTTGTCTCCCCATCCATTCTTCGATCAGAGCCATACTATCCCATAACCTCGCCCCCTCATAATTATCCCCCAATGCTTGGAGGGTGATGATTGGGGCTATTGTCCTTTGGAAGGTAGTCCACCACTCAGACCTTCCCGTTAGAGTTTTCTCGGGATGCTATGTCCCCTCCTATGATAAAAACCACCCCATCTATTACCACTTCCTTGCTAGGAAGTCGAACAAGAAGATGTTGTTGGTTACCCAGACTTTAAATCAAAACTGGAAACCATGGTATTTCTTTGCCTCAAGGGCATGGGAATTTGGTCCTTGTGCTACCTCTTAATCGTTGGAGATGAGGACACCTCTGAGGTGGGTGAAGGTGTCACTTACTACCAAGGCCGACCCTGGGCTTAGCCAAGATAACTTACAATAGGTTAAGGATCTTCAAGATCCGGGGGGGAGGGGGCACGGTTGACTAGTCAAGTACGAACATCTGATGACCCCCTATTACCTCTCTGAGACTGGCCTGGGGGGAAGTCCTCTGACCGAGCTTTATAAGTATTATTTTTCACAAAGTTGTACCTCTAACTTTTAATACCTCTGATTTACTAACTCAGATTCTTCTTTTTGCAGAATGCCCAGAAGTTATCTCTGACGATTTATGGGAGATGTCTTCCCCCAGTCTCGTTAAGCTGATGAAGAAGGCAAGGCATAATGCAGTCCCTCCTCCCCCCAGACAGAACGTCGGTACGTCTAAGACTGATGCTACTAAGAAAAGGAAACCCCCCACTGACTCGGAGGATCAGAGGTCGAGTAAAAACCAAAAGGGAGATCGTGCCATCCCTATCTCAACAGATGATGCTCTGGCTACTCTCCTGGATCAGTCAAAGATCAGTGAAAGCCTGATAGGATATGGTCTGAAGGTAATGGATACCATCGGCTCTGTAATGACCGATGCATAAAAATATTTCCCACGCTCTTTGGATACCCCCTTGCTGGCCGAGTTTAGCCTTCATAGGTCAATTCAGGTACCAAATTCTACTTTTTTGTTCTTTCACAGGTGTAACCTCAGCCTAGATATAGGTTAAAACTTGAACTCATACATCTGACTTTTCATTGTAGGGTATTCTATCCATACACCGATTCGTCGACTGGACCTTGAGGAAGTTGGCCCTTATTGAGAAGGGAAAAGAAGTTGAGAAGGTGCAAGCCTTTTTAACTGCAGAGGTTGAACGTCTGAAGGTAGCATTACAAGAGTCTGACAATAAAGTTAAGCAGAGGGATAGGGATATAACCAAACTCAAGAAGTACCATACAGCTGCCTGAAGGCTAAAGACGATGTCCTTCAGACAAAAGTGAATGCTGCAGTTAAAGCTGCCTTGGAGGATGCCTCTGAGAAGATCTTGGCCGACTACAAGGTCTCTGACCAGTTTATTAGCTTCAATTTTGAATACCTCGAAAGAGGCATTAAAGCTAAAGAAAAGGAGTCAGGGAGTTTGACTGCCTCGGACTTTGTTGGCCTAGGCTTTGGTAATCCCTAGTTTGCTCAGGACTTGCAAGAGGTTGAGGAGGAAGGCACTGCTCCTGCAGAGACTTTACCGTTGGAGGTTATTGAAATTGAAGAGGCCACTCTTCAGGATGATATGGCAAAAGTGACCAATGTTGGCCTAGAGCAGACTAATGTTGCTGCAGATACTCAAATCTTGATTTGTGAAGCCTTTAACTTGTAATTTTTTGTTTTTCTTCATCTGTAATTTGTAAACTCTGATGGCATATTTTGGTACATTATCTTTGTAACTCTGAATGTTTCATGTTATCACCTCTTCTGCAGATACTTAGATCTTGATTTTGCTTCTTTCATCAAATTATGGTCTACCCTCATAAGTTTCACCAAATTAATGGTTTAAGGTCCGAGGTCATCAAATTATGATGTTTACCTCATAAATTTCACCAAATTAATGATTTTTAAGGTCCGAGGTCATCAAATTATGATGTTTACCTCATAAATTTTACCAAATTAATGATGTTTAAGGTCGGAGGTCATCAAAATATGATGTTTCACCTCATAAATTTCACCAAACTAGTGATGTTTAAGGTCTGAGGTCATCAAATTATGATGTTTACCTCATAAATTTCACCAAATTAATGATGTTTAAGGTCTGAGGTCATCAAAATATGATGTTTCACCTCATAAATTTCACCAAACTAATGATGTTTAAGGTTCGAGGCCATTAAATTATGATGTTTACCTCATAAATTTCACCAAATTAATGATGTTAAAGGTCTAAGGTCATCACATTATGATGTTCTACCTCATAAATTTCACCAAATTAATGATGTTTAAGGTCTGAGGTCATCACATTATGATGTTTACCTCATAAATTTCACCAAATTAATGATGTTTAAGGTCTGAGGTCATCGAATTATGATGTTTACCTCATAAATTTTACCAAATTAATGATGTTTAAGGTCCGAGGTCATCAAATTATGATGTTTACCTCATAAATTTCACCAAATTAATGATGTTTAAGGTCCGAGGTCATCAAAATATGATGTTCTACCTCATAATTTTCACCAACTTGATGATGTTTAAGGTCTGAGGTCATCAAAGTATGATGTTCTACCTCATAATTTTCACTAACTTGATGATGTTTAAGGTCTGAGGTCACCAAAATATGATGTTTTACCTCATAATTTTCACCAACTTAATGATGTCTAAGGTCTGAGGTCATCAAAATATGATGTTCTACCTCATAATTTTCACCAACTTAATGATGTTTATGGTCTGAGGTCACCAAAATATGCTGTTTTACCTCATAATTTTCACCAACTTAATGATGTTTAAGGTCTGAGGTCACCAAAATATGATGTTTACCTCATACCTTTCACCAAATTAATGATGTTTAAAGTCCGAGGTCATCAAATTATGATGTCTACCTCATACCTAGTCACCATATTAATGATGTATAAGGTCCGAGTTCATCAAATTATGATGTTTCACCTCGTATTTTTCCACCAAATTAATGATGTTTAAGCATAATGAAACAATATTGACACATAAATTGCTTTTTTCATTCATATCCTCTTCATAGAATGATACATGTATTAAAAAGAAATAACTGCAACATGATATGTAATATTTCTTCAAGTGGTCGGCATTCCAAGGGTTTGAAAAAGGTTCCCCTTTGATATTTTCTACTCGGTAAGTGCCAGGCACAACCTCATCAACTACTCTGTAAGGGCCATGCCAGTTTGGGTGGAGCTTGTTTGCCTTCTGCAATGTCTTCTTTAGCACTAGGTCTCCTACAGCTATAGGTCTTGGTTTAACCCTTTGATTGTAGAAATTTGATGTTATCTGCTGGTAGGCTGCCTGTCTGATTTTAGCATCTTCCATTCACTCTTCAATTAGATCCAAGTAGAGTCTTCTTTATTCCCCATTCCTCTGAGGGTCATAGGTCTGAACTCTGTGGGTGGGGAGTCCTACTTCAGTAGGGATGATAACTTTTGAACCATATGCCAGCATGAAAGGAGTCTCTCCCGTTGGCGTTCTTACTGTCGTTCTATAGGCCCATAACACTGCGTACACCTCTTTTGTCCATCTTCCCATAGCTTCTTCCAACCTCATTTTAATACCATCAAGGATTGTTCAGTTCATGACTTCAGTCTGACCATTTGCCTGAGGTCGGCCAGGAGAAGAGAAGAACTGCTTGATCCCGACTCTTTTGTAGTATTTCTCTAAGGAAATATTCTTGAACTGGGTTTCGTTATCTGAGATGAGGGTATTGGGAAGGCCATATATGAATATGATGTTCTTCCAGATGAATTGGAAGGTCTTCTGCTTCATAATCGTGGTCATCGGCTCAGGCTCTACCCTCTTGGAGAAGTAATCAATTGCCACCACCAAGAATCGATAATTATTTGCAGCTCTTGGCAAAGGTCCTACTAAGTCAATCCCTCAAACTTCAAATAGCCAAGGTGAGCTAATTGACGTCATAGGATGATGAGGTTGGTTAGGGATGGTGGATAATCTCTGACACTTATAGCATCTCTTCACATAAGTAGCTGCATCTTTGGCCAAGGTCGGCCACTAGAACCCTTGAGTAATTATCCTCTTAGCTATAGGCCTTCCTTCGATGTGACTTGATCAAGAACCCTCATGTACATCTTTCAAGACCCGAGGAACCTCTGAAGGGTGCACACATATAAGGTGATGGAGTAGGAACCCCTTCTTATGCAAGATGTCCCCAGTAATTGAGAACTTTGCGGCCCTGAACCTCAGCTTTCTCCTTTCCAATTTTAATTCTGGAAGCTATCCCTGTCTTATGTATCTGATGAGAGGGTGCATCAAATAGGCTCCTAGATTTAAATTGAGGCCAGGTCTGGTAACCTCTTCTTCTTCAATGGTTGGTTTGAGCAGAATCTCGACCAGTACCATTCTTCTGATGTCTGTCCTAGTTGTTGAGGCCAACCTGGCTAGTGCATATTCCCGAATGTTGTCTAGCTGGGGTATCCTCTTCATCTTTACTCCTATGAAGCTTTTTAGAATTACTCTCACCCTCTTTAAGTATTTGGACATCCTTTCATCTTTGGCCTCGTATACACCCAAGATTTGGTTAATGACTAATCTTGAATCACTATGAAATAGGAGTTGGCCAACATTAAGATTTTTTTCCAAGGAAAGGCCTGCTATGAAGGCCTCATACTCAGACTCGTTGTTCGATTCTTTGAAGTTGAACCTCAACGGGTATTCGATGTCGATACCATCCGGTTCCGACACTATTAGCCCTGCTCCACTACCACTTTCACATGACGATTCGTCCACGAAGAGGTTCCATACGTCTTCATCTGAAGTGAAGTTCCCATATGATAGGGTCCCTTGCCTGAAGAGGTACCTTTCTTCCTCATTCTCAACTACTCCTTTTGTGGCTCTGCTGGACATAACCTCTTCCGAATTATGGAAGACGTTACTATCTGGTTCATCTGCAATTTCTGGACCATTCTCAATCTCAGCCTCTTCCCATGTAAACTCAGTAACAAAGTCTGCGAGTGCCTGCCCTTTGATGGCAACCCTTGATTGATAGATAATGTCATACTCCCCTAACTCGATGGCCCAAGTCATCAACTTGCCAGACTTCTCAGGCTTGTGGAGGACTTGTCTTAGTGGGGAGTCGGTAAGGATGACCATAGAGTGGGTTTGGAAATAAGGCTTCATTTTCCTGGAAGCATATATCAAGGCATAGGCTAACTTCTCCATCCGAGGATAGTTCTGTTCAGACCCTTGAAGGGCCTTACCATTAAAGTATACTGGTCTCTATACTCCATCATCTTCTCGTACTATGGCCGCACTTATAGCTGACTCTGAGACTGCTAGATCGACATACAACTTCTCCCCCAAGATGGGCCGAGATAGGAGCGAAGGAGATCCGAGGTAGGACTTTAGCTCTTTAAAAGCCTTGTCACATTCCTCATCCCATTCAAAGGCCTTTATTAGGACTTTGAAAAAAGTAACACACTTGTCCGTAGCCCTAGAGACAAACCTGTTCAGCGTAGCAACTCTTCCGGTTAACCTATGAACGTCTTTGATGGTCTTGGGCGTCTTCATTTCAAGCAGAGCCTTAATTTTTTCAGGATTGGCCTCTATTCCCCTTTGATTAATGATGAATCTAAGAAATTTTCATGCTCCTAATCCTAAGACACACTTGGCAGATCTCCATCCTGTATAAGTCCATGGTGTCAAAAGTTCTTTCCAGGCCGACCACGTGAGTGCAAGCCTTCAAGCTCTTCGTCAACATGTCATCTACATATACCTCCATAGTCTTGCCAATCTTATCTTCAAACATATTATTTACAAGACGTTGATAAGTGGCCCCTGCATTCTTCAATCCAAAAGGCATGACCTTATAGCAATAGGTCCCTTTATCGGTAATGAACGCTGTCTTCTCCGAGTCCTCTTGGTCTATAAAAATCTGGTTATACCAAGAATAGGCGTCCATGAAGATCATGAGCTCATGCCCTACCGTGGCATCTACTATCTGATCAATTCGAGGCAAGGGGAAGCTATCTTTTAGGCAAGCCTTGTTTAAATTAGTGAAGTCTACACACATCCTCCATTTCCCATTAGCTTTTGGCACAATGACGGTGTTAGATAACCACTCAGGGGTATATGACCTCTCTGATAAACTTAGCCTCTTCTAGCTTTCTGTCCTCTTCCCTGATGACATCATATTTTTCCCTGGAGTAATCTCTTTTTCTTTTGTTTATTGTCTTGGCTACTTCTGCCATATTGAGTTTGTGGCACATAATCTCAGGGTCAATGCCAGGCATGTCTGTATGTCTCCAAGTGAAGACACTTTTCCTCTTCTTCAAAAGTTTTACCAGCTCTTCCTTGATCTTTGGTCTTAGGGCCTTGCCAATTTGGATGGTTTTTTCCAGTTCGTCCTCATTGAGGACGATGGATTCTACCTCTTCCGCGACCTCTCCCTTTTTCAATTTTTTTTCATCCCTAGGATCAAGTGTATCAATGTTAAATGTGGTTGTTGCCCTCTTATGGGCCCCTCTCTCTTTTGTCGAGTTGAAGTAGCATTCTCGTGCCGTGGTCTTATCACCCTACACTTCCCCCACCCCATAGGGGGTCAGGAATTTTAGCATTTGGTGGACCGTCGATGGAACGCCATAAAATTCCTTGAGGGCTACCCTTCTTATGATGAGGTTGTAGGCCGGGAAGACGTTTTCATCCATTACAAAGAATATTATCTTTCGGGTCAACCTCTTAGCCCACTCTTCTCCCATTCGAACGTCCATATCATACATGCCCAATAGATGGTCCTTTTCACCGCTGAAGCCAATTAACAGATGATGGTACAGTACAAGCCTAGCTCTACTGAGGCCTAGGCTCTTGAAACAGGGCCAAAACATTACATCAGTTGAACTTCCCCCGTCGACGAGGATTCTGCACCTCACATCCATGCACCCGTGTAGTGATTACCAAAGAGTCATCGTGTGGAGCTATGATACCTTTGAAATCAAGTCGGGAGTATGGAGTATGGAGTTTGATGGTTCATCTGCTAAAAACAAGGGTGGAGCTGGCATCATCTTGAGGAAAAATGAGGAGGAAATTCGACTATCTTTTAAGTTGGATTTCAAATGTTTTGAACAATAAATCCGAATATGAAACACTGGTACTGGAGTTGCTTGAGGCCCTTAGAAGGGGCATCCATGTCCTCACAATAAAAGTAGACTCCAATTTAGTGATCAAACAGGTAACATGGGAGTTTTCCTTGAAGCACATGAGCTTGGTGCCTTACCGAACAATTATACAACGGTTGCTTAGGTAATTTGACGTGATAAAAACCAAAAGGAATCCTCGAACAATGAATCAACATTCTAATGCTTACGTGACCATTGCCTGGAAGATTTCTTTTGATGGAGAATCAACAGTTGTTCGAATCACTAAGAGGACAGCTCCCTCGACCATATTGGAAATGCTGCTCACAAACGACAACGATGATTAGAGGGGGAAAATTAAAAAACAATTGGAGACAGTCGAGGGCCGACTGAAATTAGCTGACCTCACGGAATATTTTATTGCCAAAAGAATCTTATACTATAAAAATAAAGGAAGCTGGATGTACAAATGTGTAGACCCCAAGGAAGCGAAGAGGAGATTGTTCAAAGTGAATGAAGACAGTTGCGAGACCACTGAAGTTCCCTTATACAGAAGCGTCCAAAGATCGGACTATTTTTGGCCTTCGACGAGGCAAGATGCTGTAGTAGTACATAGACATTGTAGGAAATGTCGATTGTTCTATCAAGCAACATAATGCAATTTCATCGATCAACCTTAAAACTGGGCCCTTCAAACTTTAGTGTTGTATATTTAATGTGTTACAAAGTCATATTCATTGTGATAACATTGGCTTATTTTATTTTCTTTCCTTACTTCACATAGTGTAAATTGTATTGATGTACTAGCTCAATTAATATCTAAGTAACACAGAAAAGGGAGAAAGATGAATCATAAGAAGTTTATTTAAATAAAGAAATACTGTGTTTCATGCCATAGAAGTTCCAAGATAGAAAAATAAGGGATACAAATAAAGGGGAGGCCTAAACAAAAGCTGCTAGGGGGTGTCCATTATAAAATGCAGAGTGGCTCAGACAAGAAGGTGGTGATGATGACGAGGATGTATTTTCTCAAGGATGGTTTGGTCAGATATTAGATTATCCAAGTCTTACTGGCGGCGGTCCCTTTTCTGTTACACATTATCCAGATTCTGCTCACATTTGAGTAACTCAGCGCGCGCATTCTCCACCTTTTATTTTGCCGCAGCTAACTCAGTCTCCAAGCCTACTAATTCCTCCAAGATTTCCACTTACGAGTGATGAGAACTCTGCAGCAGGTGATAAAGGGCAGATAAGTCACCTTTCTTGAATTCACGCAGCATCTTCACCAACCAGGACAGTGAAAACCCATCGTTGACAAGCACGTTCACCTTCCCCAACAAATCCTTGATTACATTAGGGCTTAGAGACTCCAAAGGAGTGTTAAGAATTTCATCCAAAATGGTGGCCAGGCCAAGCAGTCTACAGGCCACCATCACGGGTATGGATTGGATGTTGCGAGGGGTAAATGTTGAAGGAAATAGGTTCAACAACTGCTCAATCAATGCTCGAGGACCATCAGTCAAGATGTGGGGTAAATCAAGCAAAGTCTGCCTCACAACCACTTCGAGAGCCACCTTAGGAGGGTGCACGCTAAAAATACTAGCAGAGTGGCATCGCGTGTGCGAAGCACTATAACTTTCTTGCACTTGGGAAACAACCATCTCGGGTATCCTAACAACATTTGGGCCTGTTATTTAAACTTGCATACCAGCAGCCTCACCTCATGCGGCCAAACCAACCATCATCCTTGCCTGCGCAATTTCATGCGCTACATCTTTAATTATTGGCTTGTGTAAAGATAACTGCTCAACTTAAACCTATAATGCAAGAAATTATCAAGTTAAAATCACATACAAGATGGCTTGCAAGTTAATTTTAAGTCCAATATAACTTGGCCCGCCTGACCCTAGGTTATGGGAGATTATAAGACCAATATGACTTGGCATGCCTGACCCTTGGGTATGGGATATTTTAAGACCAATATGACTTGGCCCGCCTGACCCTCAGTTATGGGAGATTTTAAGACAAATATAACTTGGCCTGCCTGACCCTCGGTTATGGTATATTTTAAGAACAATATGACTTGGCCCCCCTGAACCTCGATTAAGGGACATTTTAAGCCCAATATGACTTGGCCCACTTGAGCCTCGATTATGGGAGATTCAAAGCCCTATTTATTAGGCAATGCTAACATCTAAATCCAGAAGTTACACAAAAGAAGAGCATAGCTCTGGTTGTGGATCATCTAGGAACGACCTGGTGGCCATCTTTATCAAATCTTCCTCCTCGTGCAAATATATAGGAGCCACCAAGAGATGATTCCCTAAGGGAATAATGATACTACTTCCCACTTCAGCAACCTCCTCTTACTCCCTCCCTGATTAACCCACAACAACAAATTCATCCCCCTCTAGATGGAGGATTGAAGGCCCAAAAAGAGTAACAAGGACATGCTCATTGGAGGGGGGAGGGACTAGCGAGCAGTTTGTTTAAAAAGCAAAACCTACGAAGCACAAAACAAAATAATATTAGAACAATAAAATTAAGGAAAAAAATGAGCTCACAAAATGAAAAGAATTTTTTTACCATAACGGATGGTACAACAATAACAAGGGATTTTTTAATTGACTCAATAGCATCAGGAGCACCTGCCTCGAGACCAACTTGCTTATGCAAGGAGGCAGAGTCAGGAGAATAGCCATAACTTGATTTAGTAGAGCAAAGAGATATAAATTTCCCTAGGGGAAATTTATATTTACCTATGAGGATGTAGGGCCAACTATCCCCTTAAGTCCAACTTCCTTCAAAGCAAGTGAAATCTTAGCCACCTTCTCCAATAGGCCACGACTTTTAACATCGTCAAGCGTATCACCTCTAATATCAATCTGAACAAAGAAACAGGAGTCAATATTATAAGTAAAAAGAGGAAAAGTTAGGGATTTAAAAGAGAGAATAGTATACATAGCTCTTCTTCTGAAATATCCTCTAAAACCTCATAATCTAGAGGTGGTAAAGCGAGCTTAGAAGGAGAAACCATTCTCCTCAACCTATGCCTTGGAACAAGAAGAGACTCTTCTTCCTCCTCCTATTCTTCCTCCACTCATTTCTCTTATTCTCCTTCCTCCTCCTTCTCCTCTTCATCTTCATCACCTACCAACTCATAACCAACAGTCTCCTCTTCTTCGTCAAAATGATCCTCCTCGCTTGCCTCACCCATTTCTTCTAGCACAATGTTTATAGGGGTAACTAACTTCCTCTTCTTGCTACCTCCAGCATTTAGGGGATCATAGGAAAACCCTAGAGAGGCCATCTCAACTGACATAAAATCCCTATCTGCCACAAAAAATTATCCCAAGTCTGTTGAAGTCGTTCAAACATTAGGTTGATTTATTGATTGATCTGATAATCGTGAGTTAGATTTTGGGGGACCTCTGTGGTAACCTTAAGCTTTTTTTTTGGGGCCTTCCTGGTATCCCTCACAGATGCTTTAGTGGAAACAACATGGGGAGTATCATCCCCCTCGACTAATCTCGAGAGACCAGGGGCAACGATAACTACTTCAACTGAAAGGAACGATTGGCCTGCTTTCTTCTTCTTCACCACAACCTGATCCACAGGAGTCAAAGGAAGTAGCTCAGAGGGAACAAGATTGTTCATAGTGTTGAGAGAGAATAAAGATCTTGAATTAGTGCAATTCCTCATTCCTTACTTCATCGGAGGATACCTCTCCACATCAGGATATTGAGGTTCTTTGAGAAGGTTACTTTGGAAATGACCCAGTTGATTTGGCCAAAACACTATCAGATACATCACAGATTGACCACCTCGAGCTTCCTACTAGGAATAATAGAGTTGGCGAGGTAGTTGGAACAAAGATTCCCAATGGTGGAAGTAAGAAAGTTCTTCATATAAAGGAGACGTTGGTGGGTTTCTCTCGGGTGAAGTGGCTTAACCTGGGATTTCCCTGATCATAGCCAAATGGCATGGCTACACGGTACGAGATGTAAATGGGGCAAAAAGAGGACCATTCTATATAAGGAGGCAGGTAAGATGGAATCAATATCAAAGGAACATTGTTCCTTGGGAAATTTCTAGGTAGCGCTTCCTCAATGGGGGCAATGGGACGCTCCACCTTTGCAAATAAGTGATTCGAGAAAAAATGATCAACCTCGACATATGGGCGAGGTACAAATTTTTCAACCTTGTCAATTAAAGACACGAACGATTTCTTGGAACTCTTATGATTCCAATAAAAAATGCGAAGGGCTCTGATGGGATGAGAGTTGGGATAACTGCCTGCTAGGGCATACTTCAAAAAGTGGGCGTATAAAAAGGCTATCAGCAGTACATGATTCACATAATTGGAGACATCAAACCTATCAATTTTCCAAGCTGAGTCAACTTGCATGTGATATAACCAAGAATATAGTGAGTTGAGAGTAATGGCAGCCAGAGGGAGATTGACACCGTTGCCCATACTAACGACCATATTGATCAAATCTTTCCTAGGACAGTCATGGTGTTTTCCTGATAGAAATATCGTTGATAGAACAACCCAAACGTACCCCTCCCCAACAGGGGGTACTCGAATACTTATTTCCCTTTTGGGTTCTCCTTGGCCGCCTCGCTCGCCTTAATCACACCTTTGTCTTCGATGAAGTAAAAATACCTTATCACCTCTGTGTAAGTGCACTTATTGTAAGTGACCATACAATCCTTCATAACTGCCTCCAGCTTCGCTTGGGTATCCTTCTCGACGCTAAAGATAGCCTCCTCAAAGAAAGTGTCAAAACCTGCTGCCTCCAAACCTAGAAACTTACAGACATCCTCAAGGGTAATGGTGAATTAGCCTCAAGAGTAAATGAAGGTATTGGTCCTGTGGTTCCAGCGAGATACAAGTAACTAGAGAGTGTTATTGTTCTTCACAAGGGTGAGATCACCCAACCAGCTAGTAGACGATAAGCCACCCAAAGATAATTGAATATTATATTTAGAGTGGATGTAGTCAGTCCAAGGACCCAGTCCATCACAAGTACCTGAAGTGGATTCAAACTCCACCTTAGAAAAGGGGTAATCACCTCATTCGATATGAAACTGCATAACGGTGGCAGTTAGGATGTAGGAGAAATCCTCAGCGTTGTCACTTTTATCCATCAATAACTTTGCAGGCTCCACCAACAGAAGATCATCGAGGACATATTTAGTCACCAACGAGAAATGGTCAGACTCACCAAAGTATGATGCACATCGATAGCATGCCCATTGGTTCTAACGTGCCTGAATACGAGGAGAAGCACCTCTAGCACATTGAGTTCTTTTCCTGATGGGTTCCATGGGAACAAAAAAGAAAGTGTGTGACTAGGGTTGAAGAGAAATAGGGGATAAACGCTGAATTTTTCTTTCTAAAAAAGAATGATTGTAAATAAACCCAACGGTAAAGGTTTGGGAATGCAAACATGCCCTTTTATAGGGGAAGCACAAACCCCAAAAGTTTGAAAATGGCTGTGCTTTGGTAAACATATCGATGATCAAGTTATCTTGCATGGCTTGCATGTATGCATGAACGCACGCGTAGGGGTAGGAATCCAAAAGTCGTAATGATGACGCTTTAAGAAGAGACACGTTGATACCCTCGTGTGAGGAAAATGTGCTAGCCCAAAGCCTCCATGTGTAAAGCACATAAGTACAAGGGGAAACTTAATTAAATGAGATACAATCAGAGAAATAAATGGGGCATGCTTGGAGTCTTTTAGACTTGGGGGAGATGAAACCCTTTGGGGGAAATTTGAATAAAATCTCTTCACGTCCCCTAAGGCAGCTATCACACGCAATCACAAATATCCCATCTAGAAATATCACTCTCACAAAATCTTAAGGCATTTCAAATAAATAAGTAGTTAAAAAAGAGGACCAAATGAGTTCCTTACACAAACTTCTCGTTAAATAAGCATCCTAATGAATATTGTGATATGATTCTTTGCCTATAGATATTACTTATTCTTACAAAAATGTTGGAAGATCAACTAGGAATTACGTACAGATATTTCTTCATGCAATAAACAAATATCTCTACGAAGGGGAAAATGGAGGGGGTGTCCCCACCAAAGATTGACTAGCCAAATTGATCCTATACTTAGCAAACGAAGAAGGAAGATTAGGATCATGCAAGGGAGATTCCACTAAAACCTTCCACATACATTCCTAGAAGGACTTCCCTTGAAGGCTAAAGTTATTTGAGTGATGATATCTTATAATATAGAGCATAATGTATTTGATTATGTACTTCATTTATTGAGCAATCTTTCTTTATAATAATGGCGAGGATGTTTGGTACCCTCGAGGGACTATGCCTGGCAGGATATGTGAGAGCTTATATGCTCTATCGAATGACCTCTTTTTGGGATCCTCACAGGGACATGGTTCGGAGGATTGAGAGCCAGGCAACGTTGGGAATGCAATAACCAAACCTCTTGGCACACTTGGGCAAAACTTCATCCAGTACAAGTGGTTGCTCGAGCCACTTATAGCCGAGCTGGCATGATTCAAACCTATTCGGGGGAACCTCCTTGAGGAACCTCAAATTTGTATCCTCGTCTTAGAGAAAGTTATTAGCCAATAAACAACATACTAAATTCCTCTAGCCACCTGCCTTCCGACCACCTTAAGCTATACATCATCCATTTGATTGAAGTGACCACACGCCTAGTGGGGTTACTGTTCATCCACTTAATGACATCATATCGTCTGACATTGAGGAACTCGAAATCGTAGCACTCGATTGAGATTATCCTTAGGATGGAAGAACTAGGCCACCAAACCTGATTTTGTAGCCGTTCTAAGGCAAGCCTTTGAGCTTCAATGTCACGTCCCTCATTAGTGCCGCCATGCCTCTAACAAGTGAGGCAGTATCGTGGAAAAATATAATATCCCATGCATTTATTGCAGTATCTTGGATATTAATTCCATAGTACTTTAGCATTTAATGTTGGTCATTCACATTCAATACCAATAAGGTGACTCGAGTAACATTGCCTTCATATAAATAGTTGAACCAAATAGTTTACGAGGATGACAATCTTGATATCCAATTTCTATTGGATTTTTCTCATATACGAGAGCTTCCGCGAGAGAAGATTTATGTACAAACATTGTCCTTACACCCATTAATACCCATATCATTAAGCATTAACTGAGTTTTGAAGTTCCTGCTTTGCCTTTATTGTGCCTGGAGTGTTTATTCTTTCTTCCTCCGGCTAAGTTACTTGCTGGTCCCACTTATTTACTACGTTATAGTGCATTTACGGTGTAAACATATTATTTAATACTGGCTTGAGCATTGAATGTCATTATCTTTCTCCTTCTTATATTTATCATCAATATTAAATACTATCTTGTGCATTAATCTCGATATTGATAAGGGGTTACACCTTACTTGATACTAACTATATTCAAGGAACCCATATCTTACAAAAGTTAAGTTAATTTTTTTGAAATCACACAATTTTGTAACTTGATAAATACCGAACCTCAATCCATAGAACTTATATTTTTGGATTCCTTATGAAAATTAAGTCTGGGCTGGTTCAGGAATCATCTCAAATGGTTTAGAAAATCAAGAGTCATTTCAGGTTAAAGTTTTTCAAACCTTAGGTCAACTGTCGAGAGGTTGAAGATGAATTCTGTTAACCAGAACCATTGACCAAGGGCATGAAGTCACGTGGCCAATCATTTTTTTCTTCAATATTTTAATTATTTTTTCTAGTCAAATGGTATACGGTAAGACTGTGTTTGGTCAATCCTAGCCAAAATTATAAAAATTTGCAAATTAATCCCTCCTAACTTTTTTAAGTTATGAATTTTAACCCCAATTTTTTTCTACAAATACTTTGATTAATTTTGAGACAAAAAGTCTTCAACACCAAGTTTCAAATTAACTCTAAACCTAAGATTTTAAAGTCCCAAAATATTTCAATTTAACCCCTTAAACTTCAATAAACATAGCTTTTAGTATAAATTAACCAAAACCAACCTTATTTCCAACCATAATTACTCATACAAATATTTGTATACAAATAATCAAGTATCAGCTCCTGTCGACAACCTCTTTTTACCTTCTTTAAAGCCGTTCAAATATCTATATAAGTAGATCTTTTACCTTTTTAATAGTAAACTTTCATGTACTTGCTTAACTCCTATTGATATCATTTCATGATAGTTCAATTTGATTCTAAGTACGTGTAGTGTTTATCATACTCATATGTTACAGTATCACGAATTATATTATTATGATCACTTAGATCAACTTACACCTTTCTCACCTTATAGCTGATGTCATGAAAATTCTTTATGATGATTGATTTAGTTACCTTCCACCTCCATGCATTATTTGAAAAAGTCATAACGGTGTGATAATTGATTAAATTCCCAACTTTCTATGTTGGCACACTTATTTAATTAGTGTCTATTTTTAAACCAAAATAAATCAGCCCCAAATCATTCAACTGCGTGTGTGCGTGTGTCAAACCATACAATAAATAAAGCATGCGACACAAGCTTAAGGAAAAATCCCCGCAGGGCAAAACCTTTTTATTCCTAGAACTTTGAAAAGTTTACAAGACTATTGACTTACATACCATATTGCTTTCGCCCACAAGAGTAATGCACGGTGTCTTCGTCAAACCTTCAAAGCAACGGCTAGAAATCTGCAGTGGTTCACGCGCAGCTATACCGCAAGGACCGCAATCCTAGACACGTAGTCTGAAATCTTCACAAGGACTCCCTCCACAATAGCACGCAGCTGTCGGTTGTAGAGCTCTTCCCATAAAGAATAAACAAGGGCAAAAGTTGTGTTCTTGAACACCAAAATAATTCACTAAAACATATGGAAGTTTTGTGAATTGAAAACAAAAAGGGATTAAAATTATAAAGGAAAAAGCCAAAAAGGATTCTGCTTTTGCAGTTTTTCTGTTCGTCAAAACGCTGTGACTTCTTAATGAAAACGAAACCAAATAATGAGATTTTATAGAAAATCGTGCCGCCTCGAAAACAGAGCTCGTTCGAACGAGATCAGCAAGTCGCTCGAACGAAGGACAAAAGTCGTTCGAACGAGATCTAACGACATGCTATGTTGTTTGAACGAAAATTTCAGGTCGTTCGAACGACCTATCAAGCGAGATTCTAATCGATCTTGTAGAAAATTTCGATACGAACGCGTGGACACCAGTTTCGTATCATTCTGATTTTTTATGAATTAGTTATGATTTTTCTACGGAAAGGTGTCCGAAAACAAAATCTTTAAAAAAAATATTTTGTTAAAATATCCCAAAAGCTCTAAGTGAAAAGTTAAGGTATTTAAAACATAACCTTACTAAAGTAAACTTCACGGAGTCTTGAATGATGAATAACTTGAGTAATTCGAATCCGTCTTTGATGTTGATGTCTCTTGAATGCTCTTCGACGGTGTAGCGGTATATGACATAATAAATTGATAACAGGCCTATGAAAATATGTCCTTACATTATTATTTATTGTATAAGCATCAGTAATAACTAAGAAGAAGACTGCCGTGTTATCCCACAAAATTTTCTACTTAAATTATGGTCTTAGATGATTGAGAGCCCGGATTTTTAGCTATATACGTATGAGTGCCACTTTAATTGTGTGCCTAGATAGTTACTTTTCTAAAAAAGTTTTGGATGAATTATTATTTGGTTTTACTGATGGCTTATTTATTTCTACACCCACTTTGAAATTTGGTAAGTATGGGTTTATCAATCCAAAATCTCCTTGATTTTCTTATTATGTAATTATGTTATTTATCAGACATTCGAATTCTATACACACTCCACCTTCCATCTGTACATATAATTTGTTATAAAATTGGTAGAACCTGGTTAGCATATTGGTGCTAGTTCCTTTTTCCTGTAAATGGTCCAGGAAAAAGAGGATAGTCTCTCTTCCCTTTTTATGACACACACGGATCACGTGTTTGCATATATAACTATTTGGATGAAGACTAAGCCCGATGGGAGAAAGGAGTGGGACTTTACTATTACATACTTTTTATTTCGTATTAATAATAAGATGTAATTCACCCCTCAACATGTGTGACACATCTTTGTTTTGCTGGGGATCTGATCCAAAAATTCCTTCCATGACTTTTGGACTGTTAGTATTGAGAAAAATACTCTGAGATGAACTGAACCCTGGTGAGAAGAACCAAGATTTATAGAACAAGCAACCTTAAAAAAATAAGTATGAAAATAGGGATGTAGTGTTTTATCACTTGCTGTGGCTTGTCTAAACAAAAGCAGACTACTGTAGCCTTTCAAGGCAATAAGGATGAGGTCGCGGACTCTTGATCCCATAGGGATGCGGCCTAGACTATCTTTGAGATGAATTATCCACTTGAAATGATACGAGCAAACACAGTTTTTGTCCTAATACACTTTCACCGGATTGGACAATTTATAGGGATCTTTCCTCCGGGTGGAAAAGTAATGAAGAAGTTATTAAAAGGTACCAAACCTATCTTGTACAGTTTATCGATCCTTAAGGTGAGGGCCTAGTTATATTTTTTTCCATTAAATCATCGGTTTTGTAATCACGTGACCTAGCCTTTTTTAAACCTAACCCCATCCACAAGCTATAAAATTTGTTGCATGGGTTTGTAAGAATTTCATGGCATATTCGGTCTAGAATAAAACAATTCTTTATTCCTAAAAATGATAACATGCCAAAAACGTAATTGGGTTAATCCAAAAAATGGTCCAAAATTGAGATTTCACCCCCAAGAATAGGACAAAAAAGGTCTTTTGGGACCTAATCTAAGGACAAAAGTCCTTATTTGCAAAATAGCATAAGTTTAGCAGCGAAACTCCACCCATATGGTAAATAAAGTGGCATAAAATGCCCAAAATTGTAGAGAAAGATGAACAAGGATATATACCTAGTTAACTACCTTTGTGAGGCCATGGCCTATTGAGATTTTCAGTATGAACTAGGTACAGTATCATTCTTGGGGTAAGTAATCATGCTTTGAAGCCATAGAAAAGAGGCTTAGAAGATAGATCGAGAAAGAAAAATCCCCTTAGGGAGTTTATATGCAAAATATTGGTCTAATAACCGAAATCCCACCCACAGGATAACGACACAAAGGTCCCCATGGATGAAATAAAGTGTGACCGACCCGATTTAAGAGGAAACTTGGTAAAACACCTCATTTCCCACAGACACACTGAAATAATGATGTCAAAAATTGGGTCGATAAGAAATAACCATGACATCAAAGCTATTTTCAACCATTATAAAGTGTAAAAGCATAATAAAGTAAGAAAAAAGAGACAAAACACAAGATATAAAGTGGTTAGGCTATAAAATGAGACTACGTACACTTAGGTGCCCTCACTCTCATTATTTAGCATCAATAATACAAGAGTTTGTTGCCTTTATAGGCGTAAAAGAGAGATATAAAGCTAAATGCATATACATACGGGCTCTGTGTTAAGCGGGATGCGACCTTTAGAGTAAGGCTGTAGAGGAGGCCGTGAACACTCGTAGTTCAGGTGACTATAGTGACCTGAGTGAGCTCTCATATGAAAATAGAGAAAGTGAGTGGAGATTTTGGTAGGGCTTCGCTGCCAATCATGTCATGCTAAATGAGGAGGTGAGCACTTCTATTTATAGGAATCAAGGGAAGGGTCACGTGCATAGAACATGTGATATATGGATAAGAGATGCCAAGATGGGATATTTTTAGAAGGTGGACAACAGGAAAGTGGCATGATGATATGGCTAAGTCTGAGGCAGGGTATGTGCTACTGGTGAAATAGGAGGTTGCGACATGTTAAAGATAAGGTTGTGTCCCATTTAAGGTTCTGAATGTAGATGATTGTCATGGCCTGTCTGGGGCCAGGCATTAGTGCTACGTTGATACCTTCCGCAATCTCAGTGCTAGTATTGGGCATATCAATAAATCTAAGACGTATAAGTATAATACCTTAAATTCAATCTAAGGGAGGAAAATGGTCATGCTTCATTTAGATTATGAAAGATGTTGTCTTTATCTCTACCCCACCTTAATGTAACTTGGATTTGATCTCTTGTTGAATCCTCCAAGTGTTCAATATGTAACCAACTAATTAGGTTGGTAAGATGTGACGTTTGCAACAAGGCATCTATAATCTGAGCATTGTTGCTAGAATAAAGGGGAGAAGTGTTGGAAGAATAAGTTGCATGTCGATAGTAGTGGCTGTTGAGAAAATTAAATGTCATTTAATGCTTTAGGACAAACTTCATAGAGTGAGTTGGTCGTGGTGAAATGGTGAGAGTACTTTCTCACAAACCCATCAAACTAAAATGATAACTTCTCCTTGGCTATTTGTTGGTATTCCTGACCCATTGGATATATAAATGAGATGCTAAAGATATTTTAATCTTGGAGGAGTCGGATCAAGACTTGATGAAGTCTAGGAAGAATGCTTGAGGTAGATTTTCCCATGGAGTGGCGTTGTTTAATCTCTACCAAGGTATTTTAGAGTCCCCAGTAGTGATTAAAGAGGCAATTTGGACCTTCTAGGATCTGAAATGCTTTAGGTGTATTCTTCCCTGAAAATACCTTGTTAAACCTCTATTAAGGTATTATGGATATGACGGGGAACCCAATAATGATCTAAAATGCCTTTCTGACCTTCTAGGATATTGGTTAGATGTTATAGAGAGTTGTTGAGGTTACCACTACGCAGTTGAGACCTTGGCGATGTGAGAAGAGGTATGGTATAGGTCTCGTGCATCTGGAGTGACCTTTGGTAGGATTCTTAGGGTTCTAACGTTCGAGTTATAGGGTTTGCCATGTTACCGAGGACTAGGGAAGTTAGGTTTATCATCGTATTTTTATTCTTATTCTGACCTTTGATTAGTTTTAATACCTCTTTTTGGATCCCAACACTATAAAAAACTTCTTTTTGAGACGGTGCTCCAGCCATCTCAAAACGTCCTCTGGACATATCAAAGGCCTTTTGTGACGCCATTTGAGATGGCAAAGGGGCGTCATATTAGACCCTCATTTTAAAAGATTTTTTAGACGACAACAACCGTCTCAAAAAGTTTTTTTGAGATGGAAAATACGCCATCTCAAAAGGTCATTGCTTACTGGACCCTTTTAACACGGCTAAAAATTCGTCTTTTAAAGTTTTTTTAGAGACGGTGTATGTCGTCTTAAAAGGTCCTTGTTTATGGAATCCTTTTGAGATGGCAAAAGAAGCCGTCTTTTATAATTTTTTCCCCAAATTTAAAATTTCATCCATTCCATAATATGTTTAATATACTTTTAAAAAAACTCTTAAAAATAATATATGACATATTTGGGATCCCATTTAAACAAATATAACACACAAGTTTTCATTCAATTAAAATTAGAGTCCATACAATGATAAAATTGACAATTTCAACGTTGTGCTCGCCAAAATAAATATCTCGACCAAATTTCACGTAGAATAAATACATAAAAAACCATATATTCCTAACATAAAATAATGTAAGAAAAGTAAACTCGCAATCTTGATGCATACGACCTCCATAAAAACATGTTTGGCCTTGTCCACAAAAGATTTCGACCTGCAATAAAATTTATTTAGTGTCAGTTACCGTAAACAAAGAAGTAGTGTTTTTTTAATAGTTCCCACTGATGAAAATCTTTAAAAACCTTATCAAATTTGTATATCTTCGTCTCATTTACTTTTAAACACTTAATTTTTTTTAAAAAAATTCGACAGAGTCTCCTTTGTTTATTCATGAAAACCAACCTGTTTAAACATAAAAATCAACTCAAAAACAACGATAGTAATAGCCACAACATTATAAACAACTAAGAGCAAAATAGACACAACACATATCCTACCTCCATCACATACATATATAAAAATAAAATAAAGATGTGTTATTACCTAGTCGGTATGGGTCGTTGAGGTAATGGAAGCATGATTAGGGACAATACTATGAAAGAAAATATAAATTTCACTTTTCATGTCAGTTTTCATATGTAGTAGTGCTTGTTGGTGGGAAAATTTTGAATTTTTCCAGCTCGTGTCGATGTATAGCCTCTCGATCTTCAACGTCTTTCTTTAGTTGATTAATATCCTCCAATAATACAAAAGAGGAGCTTGTTCGTGTAGATGTTGTCCTAATACCTACCCATTTTAGTAAAGTATAACCATGGCATACTTGTCCTATCACATCCTTAAAAATCCTATTTCTCTCTTTCAAATCATTTTGCTTCTCTTCTGGTAGGTCATTCAGTTGTCTCTCGAGCATTGGCTACCAATTAAACATATATTAGAAATTAATGAATTTAATTTAAACATATATTAGAAATTTATGAATGGATTGAGTTAGCATATATACATACGGCTCGATCTGATGACCCATCTTCAGTATTAAAAGGCTTATTATTCGGAGCCCGAGTGGCTTTCCACTTGCTGATTTCGTCAACAGGATCTCCTGCCTCTACCCTCTAACAAAAATAACGTATATATTAATATTTCTTAAACTAAAAATTATAAGTGTTTATAATACCAAAATTCTAACCTTGGGAATTTTTACACGTGTCATTCTCCCAGTCCTTGAGTAAGCACATTCACCTTCATGATTCTTAGAGTTTTGCTTCGCTATATCCTATAAAAAAATGTTAGAGAAATTAATAAATTTGATGTTACTAATGAAGCATATGTAAATAGACTCATCTTAAATTTATTGAGTTGTCATACAATTATCTTCTTTAGACCCTAATACTTCTCTAAAGTATACCATTGAACTTTGTTGACTCGGGGGGAGGGGATATTTTTCAACTGCTCTTCATCGGTTTAGAACTTTTCAAATAAAAAAACAAATAAATAAAATTGAATTGGTAAACTATCTTCACTTCATTCTAAATCCCCTCAAGAGTGTCCTTTTCGCCTTGGTCCAAGATAACATTATCAATGAAAACAAATTTCCACTCCTAGCATAGTAGCCTAATTGCGACATCAATTTGTATTCAAGCCTACAAACTGGATGACAAAGCTCATTACATTATAGTATCTTCTTTTTATTATTATTCCATTCAATCCAAGGACTGGAATCTTTTCTAACATTTTTCGCATTAGGCGGGGTACTCTATGTACCTAAATAAATATTCGATAAACTATTGTTATGTAAAATATAATATCAAACATGTGTGATATAAAAAGTGCATTGATAGCATATGATATACCCGCGGGCTCCTCATCATCTAAAGTCGAGTCCTTGTATGAAGGATCAACATTTTCTCGTAGATCATTAATTTTCTCGATATATTAGGTTTGTTGGCATGTAGGGATCTGAAATAAACAAACATGAACCCTTGAGTTGTGATGTGACGTGTGTGACTGGAGTGCCACTAGGGTCGTTTGTTGTGGTTGCAACAAGTCACTCGAGTGGGATATCAATATATGCGTCTCTAAATTTCCTTCCACTGGTGTTGTGAATGGTTGTTTCTCAAGATATCTTTCCTTGGCAATGATATTACACATATTCAAAAGACGCTAATGCTTTCCTACCATGGATCTGTATACGTACATATATCATCCATAATCAATGGAATTAAGCAATACTAAAATTGAGAGAGGGAGTAGTCACATTAGTTCTTCATGAAACAAACATACCTCTCTAAATCGTCTTCCACTAGGGTTTTGAGTGGTTATCTTTCCTCGACTATGAGATCACACATATTCAATCGATGTCGACGCTTTTTTGTCATGGATCTGCATATGTACATAATTGGTGTAATCATACATGAGCATAAAAATTATAATAAAGTATAGTGAAATCAAAACAGACGATGGATTGTATGTACTGCTATCTTTCAAAATGGATAACTTCCATTTAATAGAATATTTTTCTTTTAATAAAACAGATATAAAACATACATAATGCCCAGGTATAAAACATATATAATGCCTACGTTTAAAACATATTAGATCATGGATTACAAGTTAGCTAAATCAGCAACGGATACATAATGTAATAGTTTAGATCAGTCCCCGTCATGGATTAGAGCAACCCCTATATAAGAGATGATACAAATTTTTTTTGTTTCTTTAAGGCTCATTTAGATGAGTGGGTACTGTTTGAATACAAAACTAGTAGAATGATCCTTTACAAATTTCAAATAAGAAAAAAAAAGTACGATGTAAACTTTAAACTATTGAAGATAGTTTAGAAGAGATGAAAATTTATTAACAATTTAAAACATAAGGGAAAGAAGTGGTCAAAATTCACAACTAAAAACATCAGTTCGATTAAAAAAGAAATTGGGTTGTAGCTATTAAGAAGCCACTGAAAACGTCGGTTCGATTCAATATATTTCTGCCCTGTCCTATTATTACTGTACTTACTATTTGGAAATTTGTAGTTCTGAATAAATTTTGCAATCTCAAAGATAGAAATGAGAGGCAGTCTTTTGTGAAACGGGGAATAATTACTCTCTATTGAGTAGGCATGGAGAAATTTGAGATTTACCAACACATCTCTACCAACAAAAAGTAGTTCAGAACACCAATAATTCAAAGAACTCACAAAAAGGTGCAAGCACTGATGAAAACCAAACATTGCACTAGTGTTCACATCGATCAGGGCACACATCCGTGGACATCACGTACTTCTCCCAACATTATGTATGAAGATTTATATAAAGCAAATGTTTTGAATAAAATCCAATAATTCTATTTTTAGAGAAAATAATCAAAACATGGTAAAATATTTACGTCTACATGAGTTTGATAATTAAATGAATGTATTTTCCCAAACCTCTACTCATCGGAGATGGCATTCACAGTGTTATTCGAATTTTACCAATCAATATCATCTATTCTTCAATGTTGAACCAATGTTGGAATGCCAAAGAAGGCTAAAATAGTCAAAAGAAATGATGCCAAAGGGAGTACTCACGACAAATACATGAGATCAGTTTTATTCAAAACACTCCAAATGATAAAGATAAATCAACTTGGAAAAAGCAGGGATTTAATGAGGGGAAGGGGGGAGATGAGTTTGGTAACCTCATTCTACAAGATAAATGATAAAGTCAATTTCGAGTCAAGATGAAGCAACAGTACCGGTTGTCACATACTTTGAAGAAGAAGAAGAAAAAAATGTACAAAACAGATGAAACCCATTATGCAGCATAAGAGTGAAGGAAACATATCAACAGAAACAGGGGTAAGAGAATAAGATAAGACATTAAATAAAAAGTGATAGGAGATAACCATTTCGTATGTTCTTCATTTAAAAAGGAAAGAAACTATTATATGAGCAGCTAACAGAGGATTAGACCATATAATCTTTATAAAGAAAACGTATCAATGTATTAACTTGTTAGAAAATATACCATCACCCTTCTTTTATTACGAAAAATTAAAAAATTACCATCCCTATCCAAGTTTAATTAAACTCATCCATCTCCATATAATTGAATTACTCAATCTAATATTCTTTGAGGACACATGTTGAGTTGGTATATAGCCTATTATAGCAATTCTCTCAGCTTATGATTTTGGTTAGCAACCATTGTACGACGTTTAACACAGCATAAGGATTAAATGTCGACTGAACAACGTCAAATGCTTTATCAAATGTCGACTGACCGATGCGAGGCGTGGGTCAACCGACATTTTCAACCATTTTAACAATTGTGTAACTCAGTATTTATAAACAACATTATTTTAAGTCCCAAAAAATCATAATTTATTTGTGGGATATAGAGATGAGAGTTGAATGAACTCAACCAACATTGGTTTTTGACAGGCCTAAACTTAATTAAGTGGTTTGAGCACTACCAAGCATAACTAAGAATAATGAATCAACCTACCTAGACCCAAAATCGATGGAACACTTGAAATTTTACGATCTAGATGAAAACTCCAATCCAATCAAAACCATTACTCTCAATCAATTACCAAGAACAATAAACAACACAAAAAATAAGAACAAGAATTCGATTATGATTGTGCTTTTTTCTTAGGCAATAATGTGGGACACATACATATGGAAAATATGATGCATAAGATAACAACAAGTTTTAAAATTTAAATAAATCGACAACATGCATAATAATGTCTTCACACTATTCCAAATCTTTGACATAAAAAATCCCAAAAAGAAAAGGTTGCTAATTTAGGATTACATTCCCCTAAAGAATTACCCCTCCCAATTTCATCTTCACTATCTTCATCTTTATCATCATCATCATCATCATCCTCTAGGACACAAGGGTCAACTATTTATCCATTTTCTCCTTGCCTCACCCACCTTACAGTTTCATCTTCATCCAAATTTTGCATGTTAAATGGCTCATCTACATTGACCAATAATTCTTCTTTGATCATCGTGTACCTATCAAATCGATCTATTGGTGTCATGTGAACGAAAACGTGCCAATCTCATTCTATAGGATCCTGCACGTAAAATAGTTGTTCTGCTTGAGATGCAAAGATGAAAGGTTCATCACTCTCTCGACCATCCTTATATTTCAAATGCTTGTGGTTCACTAGTGTAAAGTTGAACTTATCCGCTTTTGTGGCCATGCGATTTTGAACCCAATCACACTTGGATAACACAAACTTCTTGCCATTAACATATTGAACTTCAATGATGTCTGTCATCTCCCAATAGTATGTAATATCGCCTACAATAGGACTTTTATCTTTTCGACTTGAATAGCTCATTTGTTCGGCTTTTATAACAACGCCTCTATTTTGAGTTTTTTTTTTTCATATCAACTTTATTTGTTCGAAATCGAAAACCACAAAAAATATAAGATTTGAATCTAATTGCATCTGTGAGGGGACCTAATGCCAATAATTTTATTTTATTGGATAGTTCAATGCCATCGACTGCCATTCTACTCACCTATAATATTTTAAAATAAATGTCACTAAAAAATATAATCGTTATTTATAATTCAAGTTTTTGTTATGATGTTTTTACTTACTTGATCCTTAAACCATATGTGGAACACTTCGTTGTGAAGACGATTAACATGATGCTTTTGTGAATCTTGAGGGTAAATTAATGAAAACTCTACGAGATGCTTTCTATAAAATACAAGTGTAGTCATATATCTTTTTCATACAAAAATATAAAAAGAGTTTTTACAAAATCCAAATAGGTATAATGAAACTTACTGAATGAATGGTGTCACTGACTCAATGTTGGTAAGAACATACCGATGAGCTTATGTATACATTACCTGATCAAGTTCAAATGGAAGTTTTTTCCCCAGTGCATGACCATCCATATCCCTCTTATCATCAATTCTAGATGGTCGATTAGATTTTTTCAATGGGATACATCCAATGGTAAAGGACATAACCAGCAATTAGGAGTTCATTGGGAAAATGTACAGGCAAGTGTTCCATCGCATAAAAAAAAATCGGCGGGAATATCTTCTGAAGGCTACAAAGTGTAAGAGTCATCCCGTCTTCAAACGTTTCCAAATTCGCTGCGGTAATTGCACTTGAGCACAATATCATGAAGAAATTTCTTAATTAAATTAAGGCTTTGACAATATGCTTTGGCAATACCCTTTGCGCTGCTATAGGAAGTAATTTTTGCAATAAAATGTGATTATCATGGCTCTTTAATCCTGAAATATTTCTTTCTTGCATGTTGACGCACGGTGAAATGTTTGATGAGTAACCATTGAGAGTTTTAACATCCTGCAACACTTTAAAAAATATCCTTTTCCTTGTTACTCATTGTGAACTCTGTTGGGGGAATGTACTCTAAATTTGACCCCGGTGGTTGAGGATGTAACTTAGATCTAATATTCAGTTATTTGAGGTCTTTTTGAGACTTTAAATTTTCCTTTGTTACCTTAGTAACCAACAGTGTAAATAGGACATTATCACACACGTTCTTCTCAATATGCATGATATCAAGATTGTGGCGAATAAGATTATCCTTCCAGTACAACGAATAAAAAAATATAATTTTCTTCTTCCAACCCATTTTTGGTTTCAACACTTTCTTTGTTTTCTTTTCTAGTGCCTCTATGTCCCTCATTATAAAGACATTTTTTATCTTATATTCAGTTTTAATGTTAAGATCATTCAAGTGTTGCAACACTTGCAAGCCCAAAAGTTGTAATGGGGCCAGTCGTAATTCTACCATCTCATTAAATGGTGTCTTCTGCCTATGAAACCTATGGCGGGGGTCTAAGAATTGACGATGACCCCAATAATAGAACTTCTGACCATGCTTTAAACGCATTGCCTGATGGTATTCATTACAATAAGGATAAGCAAATGTACCTTTTGTTCTCCATCCTGATAACATGTCTTATTCGGGGAAATAATTAATGGTCCACATCAACGATGCATGCAACTGAAAGAAATCCTTACTATATGCATCGTAAGTGCGTACACCATTATTCCATAGCTCAATCAACTCATCAATCAATGGTTGTAAAAATACATCAATCTTATTTCTGGGTCCATTTGGTCCATCTATAAGTATGGACAAAACCAAATTAGGTTTCTTTATGCACAACCACGAAGCTAAATTGTAAATAATTAGGATAACATGCCATGCACTGCGCTTAATGCTCATATTACCAAGCTAATTAAATCCATCTGAAGCTAACCTAAGTCTAACATTGCGACTGTATCTCGGAAAAGATGGGTTTTGCTCATCAAATGTTTTCTAAGCACGAGAATATGCTGGATGTCTCAAGACACCATTGGCAATTCGTTCCTCGGCATGCCATTTCATTAGAGGAGCTGAATGGGATGACCAAAATAATTTTTGCAATCTAGGTTTCAATGGGAAATATCTTACTTTCTTTAAGGATACCTTCGGGCCTTGGACACCCACACTTGAATCATCATCTTTATATCGAGAATATCTGCATATGTCACATTTTTCATGATTCTCAACTTGATTTTGTAATAAAATACAGTTGTTTGGGCATGCATCCCACGTATCGTACATGAATCCCAAGTCGTTTGTTAGCTTGTTGGATTGGTAGTAATACTTGGGAATTCTAGCACTAAAAAATACCCTCCACAAAAAACCCAACAACTTAGTGCAAGAACGATTTGCCCATCCATTACGTTGCTTCATGTGCAAGAGTTCAACAACAGATGGAAATTCTATAACCCCCTTTGGACAATTTTCATACAAATCGCATTGCACCTCTTTCAAAAGTCTAGAATACTTTGGAAAATTTTCATCCAATTCAAAGACTTCTTCGGTTTTACATTCCTCATCATTACCCATATTATCATATGTGTGAGGAATACCCATTCCCTCTTGAACCATTATAACGATGGTATCTCGATCATTCAATTCAATGGGTATATCATCAACTAGCATATCATCCTATGAAGAATTCATATTGCTTCCTACACCACCAAAAGTCTCTCCATGGAAAACCCAAACCTTATAAGTCTTCTCAAAACCATGCATCTAAAGGTGATTTCTCACCATTTTTCGGGTGTGGTATACTCGATTTGCGCATCTCTAACACGGGCAATAGATTTTTGTGGTCTTATTGTTTTTGTTTTTGTATGCATAGTTAAGAAATCCTTTAATCCCATCAGTGTATCCTTTTGAACACCGATTACTTAAATTAATTCAGCTCTTATCCATGATACTTAATAATGAAAAAACATACGATTCTCAATAATTTGATTCATAAATTCAAAAAATGCAATAGAAAACTAATTGAAATAATAATATAATAACCCAAAAATTCAATGCATCAATTATAATATCTACATCATTAAAAAGTCACACAATCAACATAAAAAGTCAAGAAAGGAAAGCATGTTACACAATTAAAAATTCACACAATTAACATTTTAGTACTAATGCACCAAATCTTAAGAAATGACGGCAGCCAATGCAATTAAAAATTCACACAATCAACATTTTAACATCTACATCATTACACATTTATACGTAAAAGAACTCAACTAACATACCCATTTTCATCCCCCCTCGAATCACTACGTTCATCTTCTCCTTTGTATGGCACATACACTTCATCATCGTTAGTCGATTTTTTATTACTCTTTGATTTACTTTTCTTACTTTTAGCACGATCCCGCATTGCCGAATATAATTTATAGACTCCCAATTCTTTCAATTTTGATCTATTCTCTTCTATTTTCTTCAATCTCTTCCTCTCGTACTCCTTCAATGTTCTAAACATTTTCTGATAAAAGATATGTAATTAGAGAATGTAGAGACAAAATGAAAAATCAAGTTTATCTTTTTGTATTCTTTAAAGATTGTGACATTACTTTTTTATGTGACCTAATTTTTTGTGTAAACCATAATTTTAACTAATTCTTGCTTTCGATTTCCATCTCAAATGTTGGAGCTTGTGTGCCAATACTTAGGGTCCGTTTGATTGGCATTGAATTGTTTTCGATGGAAAATACTCATTTGAGTTCATTAATTAATTTTGAGGTGCTTTACTTCATATGCATTCTATTAAATCACTACTTATAAATATGAAAAAGGTTCCACATTTTTATCTATAATTCTCACGGAAAATAATTCTCACCCACCACCCAAAGAATTGATTTCCATGGAAAACTTCAAAAGTAAAACCAAATCAATCTTATCTTTTCCACATAATTTCCTACCTCTAATAAAAATGAACTATTTGTTAACCATTTTCCAACTTTGTAATCAAACGCAACCTTATTGATTTAAATGTTAAAAATTTAGCATTTGATACGGTATTGGATAACATTGGTGATTTTTTCAATGGTGATGCATGTTTGGATTAATTTGGGCCCATCACATATATCACAAAATAAAATTATAACCGAATAGTGAATCAAATTAAAGGCATGAAGTACTTGCAATTGTCATGAATTAATTAACACAAACAGACATATCCATAATTGTAACTAAAATCTACACAAACAAGTACACAAATATTTTTGTAAATTAATATTAAAAATATACTACAACAACCAATTGTCAATCCGTATTTTTAATTGGCTCACCCTCACCCTCCTATCACCACTACAAATCAACAAAAATAATCATAAATTGCACCCAACACGGATCTATATATAACTCGAGTAATAAAAAAATACATATGAAGCCATATACGACTTACCTAGGGTTATGGAGATGGCTGGTGACTAGGAAATCTAGTCCAGGCCCAGAGAGGTGAGGCTAGCTCTAGAGGTGCATGGCTAAGGCTAGGGTTGGTGTGTGCGATGGGTAAAGAAGAGAAGAAGAATGGGGTGTGGGTTGTTTTTTTGTCTTTTTTACTTTATTTTTTTCTTAGCTTACAAGAAGTGGGAAGCTAAAATGTGACAAGGTGGAACCGAAATATTTTGTGGCTATCTCATAAAGTATATCTTTTGAGACGTCTACTAATTTGTAGTCTCTTTAGGTAATACTTTTTGAGACGGGGAATAAAAGCTGTCTAAAAAAGAGTAGTTTTTAGACGATTTGTTTTAGCCATCTCAAAAGGTTAGTTTTAGAGACCCAAATTTTAAGCGTTTGAAAAGGTTTCATCTTAAAAAGTACTTTTATTTGTATTGCGAGTTTGGAGATCACACTTGGTATCAGCCATAGCCCTTGTTTGTTCTTTCATAACATGGAAGGGGAATGATTACTAAAATAACTAATATGGATATCAAAGTTATTTACCTACATATTATTTAATACGTGAAACTTAGGGGGAAATTTAGTTGTTATAGTAGAATAAGATGAGGATTCGGGGTAATTAGATTGTTGGAAGGACATGTACTTACTTTTTCTGAACTCCCATCACTACCAAAAACCCTAGGCTCCATGATGACGTCTTAATAACGTCTTTAAGATAATTGGTTATTTGTTAAGGATCTTGAGGTGTCTATAGTCATGGCCTAAGACCTGGAGATTTCCATATAAAGGTCCCAAATTACTAATTCAATGATTTTGAGGGCTATTGAGCCTCATGAGGGAGCCTGCTTATGTTTGTCTGATTTAATAAGATCTTTCTAATGTATGGAGTTTAAGTCCCTATTTTATTAACAATGATGGTATTTTAATTTGCATAGGTTTGGATCCTTTCCCAATTAGTAGATAACTCTTGAAGGCACTTAATGGTAGTAACATTTCCCTTTAGAGAGACTAGTGGAGGAATCATGACATGAGTCCAACTTAATTCTTTGAGTTATATAAGTTTTATGAATAAAAAAAATGATAAAGGTCTGAATTAACTAGGACTAAGGGCCAAGAAAGGCTTAGTGAAGGATAAAAACAACTGACCTAAGCATTATAAAAAAGGTTCTTATTAGTGGGTGGTGATTAAGTGACCCCAACTGGTAAATGTTTTTCACATTTCTAGAATCTTACTTGAATTTCCTTATAACTTCACTTACTTTGTTTTATTTTTCTTTAGAGCTCAAGCTATATAAAAGTACATAGAAGAAAATGGGTTGGCATTTAATTGAACATAACAAAATTTTTCTTGGGGTACCAAAGGGCAAGAGAACTAGACTCTCAAAGAGAAAGAAGGTCTCTGATCTCATTGGGGATCTTACCATTAAAATGTACAAAACAGATATAACCCCTAAGATTACTAATAAGAAGGATGAGATCTCTCAAAGTGAGGATTCAACCATTGAACTAAGTATTAGAATGTTCACTCAAACCCAACCTCTGCCGTAAGAATCTATAGAGGTTTGTGGCCCATATGGGGAAAACCAAAGGTTTGACTTTTATTTTAGGGGACTTGCATCCAATAATATTAAAGGAGGAGAACATTAAAACACCTAATCCCTTGGTTAAGAATCTTAATCAGGATCCACAGCTACTGGACAACCCTATTAAAGTTTTAAGGGGGAAAAGTATAGGTTATAGACCTATGTCTCTAATTATAAGGGAGGTAACTAATTTTAATAAGGTCATTGATTCCATAAAAGGGGTAAAGGGTAAAGTTATGGAGGAGAAAAAGAGCTCTATCTATACAAAGCTTTATAGTTTTCTGAAGTCTTTTTTTGCTTATGACGTTTCTGTGACACTCCGCCCAATTAAATACCGGGTGATAAGTCCTTTATTAAATTTAAAACAGAATGTTCGGTTGGTTCATTCTTAGCATCACCATCGAAAACATTTAGCCTTATTAATCACCTAATAACTAATTAAGATAGTGTCAAAACATTTACCATTTTAATTTATACCCAAACAATCCACTAATAAATTCCAATTATTAAGACACAAACCATTTACCATACATATGAATAAAATAAAAACTGGATATGAATCAACTGTTGAAATAAAAAGACTGGATAAAACATTTGAGTTCAAAGTGTCAAAACCATAAATCAATATACTGAATCCAACAAAATAATAAATAAGGACATGAAGGAAGTAAAATCTCTCTAATAAAATAACTGAAGATGGGCGACACATGCCCTAAATAAAATGTCTAGAGAAAACCGAATGAAATGAAAGTGAAGGCATCTAAGCATGAGGACCTATAGCTACCACAACTGATATAGTGTGTCAAATAGTCTGAATGTCTATGCCTAGTGTCCCTGTAGGTGGACACCTGATATAAATAGTACAAGAGAGGAGAATATGCAAGAGATGGTCCAGAGCCCAAGTTATAAAAGTATTTTAGCAAGTATTTAAAATTTTCATTAAAGCAAGTATTATGTGCATGTTAGCTTTTTGTAATCTCACATGAGATTCTCACCTCTCAACTATTGTGCACGCCAAATGTACATCTAATCCAATCTAGCTATCCTAATTGTAATAGGGTAGTTTAGATAAGATGGAGGCGTAACCCATTTTGAGTACAGTAATGATAAGTTAAATAGCGACACTATTGATTAACCATAGGACATACAAAACACTACTCAATGAAGATGACTCAGCTTAAACTCCCAAATATCTCGTGTATAACTCAGAAGGTAGTAGTGAACTTAGAAGTAACTTCGCAAGAGGGAGAGACAAGTAAGCACCCTAATAAACCTTGGCAGGCACCCAAATACACCAACCACCCTCAAGAATCTCTATCAAATATTAAAAGCTTCGTAATAAATGACAATGGTGGGTGAGTCCAACTCTCTGGTTTGTAATAACTCTCTCTAATGTATATTATCTCTAGCAATAACTTCTGAACTCTCAGAAAAAGATCCCCCACACCACCCCCGAGGCAACTCAATCATCAATGCCTATAAAAGACCTCCCTCATACTTTATGTCACAAACATTAAATAACTGATGCACTAGTTGTCTCCGCGTCATAAACATTAAATGACAAGACATGACTTTTGCCTAACCACTGTGTGTCAGGGGGTTATTGTCGCAAAGGTGGCTCACCAACAGTCTGACAGCCCCAAATACCACGGTGGTTTACTCAAGTGCATGTCTGACATTATTTATATGGCTAGTGACATCACCTACAGTAGATGTCACATTAAGTAGAGGGCTATTTGGTTCACAACTCAACGCCAGATGGAACTCCAGGCTGCTCCATCTGAGGTTCCACAGTCAGGGTTCTTAGGTGTTTTACTAGGTTATCTAAGATGGTCAGGACAAGCCCCAATGGTGCCTCACTTATCAATCCTCCAAATCAAGTCCCTCTAAAGTTCCCACGGTGAGGTCATTCGATAGAGCATGAAAGCTCTCTCAGGCCCTGCCAAGCCATGTCTCTTGCGAGTACCGTTTGACCTTACACTAAAACTCATTATTATTCTTGTTACATCATTAAAACCGTTACAGCTTACTGTCAATATAAACAAAGATACAATTTGACTAACACTACAAGCTAAAGTATGAGTTGCCATGATAAGCTGCCTCACTGAGTTGCCACGCTAAGCTGCCTCGGCTTCTTAATCCCAAACACTGTTGCTGATGTGGAATTACCTATAATCTCAAAATTACCTTCGATCCCCCTCTACACTAATCTCATTTAACTAGATTCTAGACTTACACCACTAGCTATATCTCGAAGTAGTATCCCGCATTCCTAAATACTTGTATTAACTCTTTCAACATTTAGTAATTAGGTTAAAGGTTATCACCCTAAAGTTAAGTATTCACATCTTAAAGTACTTAGGATTTCATCGTCTTAATCATCTACAAATATCACACGGTAGATGAAATCACTAGTATACATATATAATCATCATTCCATAATATATATACTAATACGAAACCCCTAGATTCAGATGTGGTTCATGCATACTCTGCTATCGAGTCCTGGTACATCTCGTACTCAAATAAGGACAATCGGTTTGGAAATATCCCACGAACCATAAAATCAAACAAAAATATTGGAGGCGAACATAGTCCTAGGCCTTTGGGGCTACGCACATACCTACTCACCCCAAATGACCGTTTAATACCAACGTTCTCACAAATGGCAATCCAATCGACGTACTATGTTCTAAGGTGCAAAATCTAAAATCCCCCAAAAGGCTCATCAGGATAAAACTATCCTCTATCATTTTCAAAACCTCCCGCGATAGAAAGCAACTGGGTATGTCATACACATAATAAATCACATGTAGATATACACAAAACCTATCACTTTATTTCACATGTTTCATACGTAGTCTATTTTTATCCTGAATAATCTATGTAATAATAATTCATAGCTTAATTCATTAACAAACTCTCCCGAGTATTCTTCATCACTCGAAGGGTATCCTTAAGTTTATACAACATAACAGTGGTAAGGTCCCTACTGGGCCAAGTCACCATTTCTCTCGAATCTTCAAGTCTCAAATTATTCTCTAAAGTAAATATTTTCTCTCGATTAGTACCTATCGAAGTCTAACCCATTATTTTCCCCCTTTTAGATCCAATCCTAACTCAACCTTGGTCTATGGTTTTATTAAGCTAATTCTCATTATACATCACCATAAACTCGTACTTTAAGATTTGAAAGGTTCATGAGTATTCTAGATGAGAATTGGAAACTATAGCAGACCGAATCGGTCCGACTGAAAAAGAAAACGAATCAATTAGACTGAAAAATTAACTGGTCCGGCTGAGAAACAAACCGATCCGGATCTTTGTGAAAATTGATGTTCCCAAAATGCATTTTTCCACCATTTACAACCCTAAAACCTCTATTGTTCAATCCCAAACACCAAATCAGTAAACTTAATTGATATCCTAACATGTTTAGATGATTTCTAGCAAATAGAATCATTAAATCTTTATAATACATCAATAATTCACAAAATCCCCAATTTATCATCAACAAAACCTAAATAATGATTTTAAGATTTAATCACATAATAAGCCCAGATTCGTTTCTCAAGCACAATATATAATTCTGCGAATCCTATTCTACATGCATAGGAATTCATTTCTTCACCAAAATAACTTTTAATCTATGATTTAAATTCTCTAACTTCACCCAATTCAATTCTAAATCATGTATATGATTCCTATCCTAATATGAGCATAATTAATACTAACAGGAATCAAGTAATAAACACTTGACTTGATTATGTTGTCTGATCCACTGATGTAGGTGGTATGGGTGTGTTCCTCGTTCTCTAATCTACATGGTGGTGGTCCTGGTATTGCAAGGTGGTGGTTTTAGGCCTTAGTTCCTTGTTTTTTTTCTCCCTCACCCTCTCTTGCTCTCCCTTGAAACTTGTGAATAAAAACCCTAATTGGACTCACATAGAAGATATATTCTACCTCAAATTGTCTAAAATATTCATTACCCAAAAATTGAAATTACCAAAATGCCCTCTCGGGATGCCGGTATGGCCTAAAACTGTCCCGAGACCCAAACTAAACCCACGGGTAGACTTTTTTGGCTATCTCGACCCTTCCGAATACGTTGGCGCACTCGAATGACTATCCGAAATATTTATAAATATTTTAATTCCTATTTTCTTTAAATTAGTCCTGACATGGCTCACACGCGCGTCCCAACTTAATTTTCCGTAACCGTCGTATTTTTCCACTTGCGACAATTTTAGTAATTTCATAATCATATTTTACTTTATTCGCTCGGTAATATTCGACATAATAAACATAAATAAATACTAACCCTTAACTCACTAGTAAATATTTATTTTAAGATGAATTAATTCTTAGTTAATACTCACATTAAATTCAATTAATCCCATATTTAAAATTATAAAAATACGGGGTGTTACATACTTCCCCCCTTACAACGAAATTTCGTCCCTAAATTCGGAAACAAAAGGTATACCTGGTAAGAACAACTCTGGATAATTATCGCGCATCTCATCCTCGCACTCCCAGGTAGACTCCTCGACATTATGGTTCCACTACTGAACACGTACTAACGACACTACCTTTGATCTCAATTTCCTCTCACTATAGTCTAGGATAACAACTGGCCCCTCTTCGTAGGAACTATCGGGATGTTGGTCGATCTTCTCTAAGGAAATATGAGTGTGGGCCATGTCATACCAAAGATACTTCCTTAGAGAAGAAGTATGGAACACGTCATGAATCCTATGTAAGTGATCCAGTAACCCAAGTCTATAAGCTATGGGCCCAATCCTCTCAATGATCCCTACGTACCTCGGTTCCAACTTCCCCTTTTTCCAAAACCGCATTATTCACTTCATAGGAGATACTCGTACTAGTACCTAATCCCCCAGAGTAAACTCTCTAAAGAATCGCTTGGCATCGGCCTTGCTTTTCTGCCTGTCTTGAGCTACTCGTATATGACTTTGAATTATCTCTATTCTTGTCGTAGTCTCCTGAATTACCTCTGGCCCTAGTAGTTTGTTGTCCCCCACCTCTAGCCAACAAGCAGTTAAACAACAAGGTTTACCATATAATGCCTCAAATGGGGCCTTGCCAATCGTAAACTAGTAGAAGTTATTATCAACCCCCGCCAAAATTAAGGATATACATCCGCAACATATACTCTAACATCTGATTTGTCCGCTCTATTTGTCCATCCATCTGCAGGGGATAGGACAAACTCAAATGCAACTCCGTACCCATGGCCTCTTGGAAGCTCTCCCAAAATCTGAACAAAAATATTGAAATTACCAAAAATCCCTCTCGGTATGCCGGTTTGGCCTAAAACTATCATGGGACCCAAACTAAACCCCTGGGTAGACTTTTTTGTCTATCTCGTCTCTTACGGACTTGTTGGCACACTCGAAATGACTATCCGGAATACTTATAATTATTTTAATTCCTAATTCCTTTAAATTAGTCTTGTCACGACTCACACGCGCGTCCCGACTTAATTTTTCGTAATTTTTGTATTTTTCTAGTCGCGAAAATTTTACTAATTTCATAATCATATATTAATTTATTCGCTCAGTAATATTCAACATAATATGCATAAATAAATACTAATCCTTAACTCGCTAGTTAATATTTATTTTAATCCGAATTAATTCCTAGTTAATTCTCACTTTAAATTCAATTAATCCTATATTTAAAATCATAAAAATACGGGGTGTTACAATGTCATAGTCTCTTAAGAACCCAAACACCTATGCCTAAATATCCAATGCCCAGAAGGCCATGGTCAAGGTGAGTTTTCTTCCCATGATTGAGACCTTAAATGGAAGGGGTGTGGAGGTTAATGATAGGGAGCTAGTCCATCGTATTGATAAGTACACGTATATTATCTTACCTTCAAAATTATTAGTTTATATGTATACTGTTTTGTTGATACTTATGTGTTTACTTGTCATTTCCAGGCATTTACATCTGTGTACAATAACTGAAACTCTTAGAATTCAGTGGTGGTTGGCATACCATTTGAGGAACTTTTAATATTCTTGATGGTTAAAATTCTAGAGTTAGCTGGCCTTCCAGCCGACTAAGTATCTTTGATGCCGAGTAAGGTGGTTGGTCGAGCACGTACGAGGACAAGTGTACATTTATCGTTGGTCCATGTAGGAGAGTAATTTTTAGATACAACAAAGCTCCTAGTTCTCCATGCTTGTGCTCAAGATGTTGCTCGGAGTACTGTTTTGAATTGGTGATCGGCGGCCGACCTCCCATACTTGTAATTTTTTTTACTAGTACTATTTGATAATGGAAGTTTTTGTAAATAATTCAAACTTTTTTGTACAGCTAAAGGACATGATGGTCTATTGAAGCTTTGGGAAGCATACAGTCGACGGTAGTTCAGCTGTTCGTTCAGTTAATCATTTTGTTCCCATTTATCGAGGCAAGCTATATATAGGTAAAAAATTTCCATCCTTTCTTTTCACCTCAAACCTTCTACACTTAGCACGTCCTTCATCTTAAAGCTTTCTTTGCACGATCGTTCATTACTTGTTCGTTTGCCATTGTTTTTCTTCTATTTTTGTAGTCATCCTTAGATACCTGGAAGTCTTCTTTCCCTATTTATCTGTTTTATCATCCTTTTATCTATTTCAACCATGAATTATATTATGGATGCAATTCATTAGAGGAGTTTAGATAAAAAAAGAAAGATTTCGGTCTGAGTAGATTTAAAAATAGCACAAGGTCCCATAGACGTACATTATCTTCCCAAACCACTAGATCCATACCTTATTTATTAATGAGTGAGGCATCAATTTTCCACAAAACCCTTTTTTATCCAATTTTGATGAAATTATTACTAAGGTATCACCCAACACTTGGAGGGTCGTAAATGGTGTTAATAGGTTAGACGAGATCAATGAGACCCATATTGGGGTCCATGACTTGTTGTTTTGTTATAATTGGGGTATTGTTGGATAAAGAACATATTATCTGAAGAATAAGCAAGCCAATAAGGCTTTAGTACTGAATTTACCAGATTCCATTAAGGATTATTAGGATTATGGTGTAGTTGTTAAGAACTGGAAACATGCTCCCCTTTCGGAGGGAGTATCCCACACTGGTCCCAGGTGTCTCCAAACAGGATGTGGCATAGGTTGTAATTCTGTAATTTATTTTCCTTCTTCTGTTATGTGTTTTCGAATTTGGCTGACTAACTTTGACATTCCTTTTTTATGCAGAGTGGATAAAGAAGAGGTGTCCTAAAGAAAGGTAAATTAATATTAAAGAGATCAAATTTTGTGGGGACTTAACTAGAGAGTTAGAGAGGAACATCATCGAACTGCTTCCTTGCTGTTGTTATACAAGAGTTATATCACCTCTTTTATTTCCCGACCAATAATTGTGATGACCTAGGTTGCCATCAATCTAGAAGAAGGTCATGTGTCCACCTCTTCGGCTGCAGAATCTACTCGTATTGAATTCATCCAAGGAAGAACTTCTTCCTTATTTGAGTCCTTTAATATTTTTGAAATCCCAATTTCTCCTTCAGGAAATATGGTAAGGAGAAAAATGCCCAATTTGATGGGTGGACCATTATCTCCCCCCTCAAGAAGAATACTAACACTAGCTAGAAGCCAGTTGAGAAGAATTTCTAGGCTAGTGATAAGAGGCCTCAAGTCTTTGGTGTTGAAGAGACTCAAACTACCGAGTCTTAAGTTAAGAGATTGAAGAGAGGCTTGGATGACCCTTAGAAACAGGCTTAGAAAACTAGAGTCGACCAGCAACCGTTGGCTGCAAAGAAAGATTTGTCCAACCAATAAGAGTTGGTGAGAATAATCTAAGCTGACCTTGGCAACATTGGGTCAACTTTTATTATCGTTAACCCTAAATTGGATAGGGGTTTAATTAAGTCTGGAAATATCCTTGCTGATCGGGATGCATCATCCACCATGCCTAGGTCAAGGCTAATTGAGAGGGTGTGTCACAATTTAGTTCTTATAATTATCTTATCTTATGATTTTTCTCCATGTTGTTGAACTTCTTCTAATCATCTTGTGTTTTCTCCTTCGTAGTTTTTGGTTGACTTCAACCAAATAATGGAGAAGGATGACCATCTGAGGTCTTACCTTGGTGAGGTAGAGGAGGCATTTGAAGGCTTGAGATAACCTTTGGCTATTTCCCGAGAGGCTTTGGAATCAAAGCAAAAGATTTGGGAGGAAGAGGTGAAAAAACTAAGGATGGGGAAACTATAACAAAAGAAAAAATAAAGGTTGTTGATGAAAAATCCCAAACTGCTAAAAGCAAGGAAAAGAATGCTGATACTAGGGCCAAGAATGCCGAGGATAAATTGACAGAGATAAAGGACCATGCTAAAACTGCTAAAAATAAAATGTTTAGCCTTACTACTGAAGTTGCATATCTTAAGGCCAAAGGCAAGGCTTCTTTCGATAGGGCTGGGAGAAAGCACTTTTTGCAGATTTTACCCAGTGTTCCAGGAAACTGTCTTTCATGGCTTCATGGAAGGTTGGTCGGAGCCTCTGAAGGTGATCAACACATAGGCAAAGTCTGAGATTTTCCAAAGGCATGACCCAGTAACTCTTCCTAACTTGGATGAGGAGTTTTAAGATAAAGAATGGTCAAGAGAGTCTTCAATGATACCCATTGAGTCTTCAGTGGTAACAGAAGAAAGTGTTGGCCTATCGGTTGCTAGCCATGACTAAGCCAAGGATGAAGAGAAGGTTTAGCTCTTTCTTAGCTAGTTTCCTTTTTTTGTCTTTTTACATTTATATTTTCTATTTCTTCTCTTTTCTTTCTTACTGATGTATCTACCTCTGTACTTCAAGATTAATCAATGAAAGAATATATATTTTTCTCAATTATTGTTGACTTTGAATGACTTTGATTTCTTTTTGGTTTGTTCTTTTCTATATTGCCTATTTCTCTAGATTTTCCCATAAACTCATACTTGTAACTTTCCAGTTTAATTCTAGGAAGAGGGTCATAGTTTCTAATGAATCTAACCTACTCAGGCGGTGTAGAAATATTCTGAAAGATGGTCATGTTCCCATGTCCGAGGAAGACTTAGTAGTCATATATCCATCTTCATTGACTTTTGGATAGGGCTGTAGCTAATACCACTACTTATTATGAGATGGTTGAGCAGCTGCAGGACGATCACAGGCTGTCCTTGGATTTGCTTCACTCTGATTATGAGGCTAAGTCTAAGGCCTTGAGTTAAGCAAATGCTTTCGATAAAAAATTACAAGTCATCACTTCTTTTATGAATAAGAAATAATTGTCTTTGAATCAAGATCTGGAGAGTCCCGACCAATTTCTACTATATTAAAGAGAGAAAATAATGCCCTGAGGAATGAACTTAACAGTCTGAAGAGATTAACCACTAATGGTCCAGATGAGGGTGTTTCATTTTTAAAGGTTGAAAATTCCAGTTTATTAGAGGAGCTAGAAGCTTTGAAGAAAAATAAAACCAAATTTGTATCTGGATAATAATCAAAGGAAAATATAGTTGTTTGGCCTACTGTTGATAAGGAATGATCTACGAGAACCTTGCCCGAGCAAGCTGCTCAACTTAAACAGAAAGACAAGGACATTAGGAAACTTCAAGATAAGATGGAATGACTTACTTTTCACTTCCAGAAGAAGCCCAGAACTATATGGATGGATGGATATGATGAAGCCGCTGGATGTGCATATATAGCAAGACAGAAATGAAGATTATAGATGGGTTGGTTGAACATGCTCGCCTTATTAAAGATACCCAAAAAGGATGAACTTTGGTACTAGCATATTCCATGGATAATGGACTACCCTAATCCTCATTTCTCAATTGACTTCAGTTGGATTCCTCCAGATGATATTCCTTAAGGTTTAATTAGAAAGTATGTTAGGGATTATTGCCTTCAAGGATAAGTGGAGTATGTTCTTCCTTAGCATCTTCTTGATCGGCCAAATGGCAGTAGGCTTTCTAGGAGGAAGCCTTTTGATTCTATTAATCATCCAGGAACCCTTGATGATCTTCCTCTTATGATGAGCAAGGCTGATGGAAAGCCCCCAATAGATTAGTTTTATACTTCTTTTTCTATTATAATGCATTTTGATAAATGAAATGAAGTTCTTTTTGATTGAATTTCCTTTATTTAAGCTTGTGGTTGATATTAATCTTTTTTAAACTAGGTAACCTATATGCTGATTAGTTAATCGTCTTATAGACTAAATAACCTACTTAAATGTTTACTATTTAATTCATTTTTGAATCATTTATACGACCTTAGATTCGACCAATGCACTTAAATAAAACTGTACATAGCTTTATTGTACTAAGTTGTAGCATTAGTTATCAATGGTGGACAAGTGTATTAGGAATGTATAATTATTCTTATTTTTTAACCTGATCGGGTAAAGTCTCTAGTGAAGAAATTTTACTGTCTTCCTGTTCTTGACTTGTTGAGGACAAATCATACGTGAAGTTTAACTTTTCTTAAGTTAGATAAGTTTGGAAAAGTTTGAACCATGCACTTTTCTGAATTTGAAATTTTTTGGATCAAAATTAACTTTTTAGAGGGAAAATTTGGAAACGTTTAAACCATGCTCTTTAATTTCTAGTTAAGGTTAAGGTGTAATGCACCATAGGAAAACATGCAATTTCATTAACTTGAATAACCGATTACATTAATAATGGAATTACCGATAATACTTATGCAGATGGTTTGCGTTACAAGGATTCTTGAATTCCTCTATTTCTAGAGTTTCCAAGCGATAAGTTCATGGTGGGATAACTTCCAAGATACGGTATGGACCATGCCAATTAGGCTCCAGCTTGTTGTTCTTCTAGTTTACCATTTTGAGCACCAGATCTCCTTGCTTCAGGTTGGTCGGCTTGACCCTTCGATTATAAAACCTTGCAGTCCTTTGTTGGTGAACAGCCATCCAAATAACGACATCTTCTTGAACTTCTTCTATAATGTCCAGATCTATTCGCCTTATGCGGTCACTCTTGGGTGAATCAAAGTTCAATACAATGTGAATTGATAGACCTATTTTAACTGGTACTACTGCCTTAGAGGTAAAAGCTAGCATATATGGAATTTCCCATGTTTTTATTTTGGGAGTGATTCTATATGACCAAAGGACACTATTGATTTCATTAATCCAGTTTGCTTTAGCCTCATTCAACTTTTTCTTTAACCCATTTAGCAAGGTTTTATTGGTGATTTTTGTCTGACCATTACACTGTGGGTGCCCAGGTGATGGATGAAATTTCTGAATGCCAGACCTGATGCAATACTCTTTAAATTCCTCATTATTAAATTGAGTGCCATGGTCGGTGATGAAGGCATAAATCATGACATACCTCTAAATGATCTTCTTCCATATGACCTAAAAAACCCTGTGATAGGGCATCAATTAAAGGCTAAGCCTGCACCTATTTTATGAAGTAATCAACTGCTATAACCAGATATTTAATCCTTCCCTTGGTGGTCGACAGTGGTCTAACCAAGTCAAATCCCCAAATAGTGAAAGGCCATATAGAAGTGATGTGTGTTAGAGTTACTCTTGGTCTTCTATGGATGGTGGTGAATTTTTGGCACTTATCACACTTCTTGGCAAAAGAAACACATCCTGCTTTCATCGCCGGGTAGTAGTAACCTTGCATTGCTATCTGTTGTCTTAGAGATCTCCCGGTTGTGTTATCTCCACATGAGACTTCATGCACCTTTTTTATCAGATAATTTAATTAGTTTGGATAAACACAATGAAGTAGGTAAATAATGTATCCTCTCCTATATAGAACACCTTTTTCCAACACATAATTGGATTCTTTATATCTCATCTTCTGGTCTTCTTTCTAGTCGGATGAAAGTGTTCCTATTTTAGTGTATTCTTTAAGTAAGTCCATCTAGGAGGAACCTTATTCCATAAAGATGACACTAATTTCCATCCCATCAATGCTTTTATAGGTAAGAATTTCCACTGGGATTATTCGCTTGAATTTTGTTTGAGTTGCTGAAGCAAGCTGAGAAAGAGCGTTTGCTCGGGCATTATCTATTATAGGAATTCTCACCATCCTGACTGAAGTAAATAAATAAATGACCTCCATAGATTTTTTATGATATCTCATCATCGTTTCCCTTTTGACGCCATAGATTTGCTATATTTAATTGATAATTATCTGAGAATCACTATGTGATAACACGTGGTCGCCACCCAATAATAAAGCCAACTCCAATCCTATGATCAATGCATCATATTCAACCTCATTTTTGGAATCCTTGAATTTGAATCTCAAAGAATATTCCACATCTCAGTTGTCCGAAATGTTGACGATGAGGCCTGCTCCACTTTTAGTAGCACATGAGGATCCTTCTACAAATAATTGTCAGATTGGAGTGTCATTGGAGAAATCTTCCTCTACTAGCACTCCATATTTGAACATCTTCCTTCTCTGTTGAATTATTTCTTGAACAATTGACGATTCTGGTTGATTGGACACAATCTCAGTTTGCATTTGAGCTAAGTTCTCTTTCGAAGAAGTCTGCTTGGCATGCAAACTTGGATTATATGGCACCTCTGCATATGTGAATTTGGCTATGAAGTCTGCCACTTCTTGGACTTTTAGTGCAATTATGGGTTCATAAACAATTTTATACTCTCCCAATTCAAATGCCCAAGACATTAACCTTCCAGACTTTTTAATTTTATGCAATGCTTGTTACAGAGGCAAATCCGCGTAGACGACAATCGTGTGAGCTTGAAAATATGGCCTCATTCTCTTAGAAGTTTCGATGTGAGCAAATGCTAAATTCTCCAGACGTGGATATCTGATTTTCACTCCTCTAAATGCCTTGCCAGTATAATATACTATCCTTTGAACTCCTCCATCTAGTCGAATCAAAGCTGAGCCGACAATTGACACTGAAACGGCCAAGTATGGATATAGTTTTTCTCCCAAAACTGGTCGAGAGAGGATAGGGGGAGGACCTCAGTACTTCTTCAAATTTAGGAAGGATTTCGCATATGCGTCATTCTAATCAAATGTAATTTTAATCACCTTGGATAATGGAAGACATTTATCATTTTATCGGGAGACAAAATCATTCAATGCCACTACTCTTCTTGTTAGCTTTTGAACATCTTTCTTGTTGGTCAGGGACTATATTTCGAATAAGGATTTAATTTTGGCAGGGTTTACTTCTATTCCCCTTTGATTGACGATAAACCCTAGGGAAATTTCTTCTTGTACTTCGAAGATACATTTTGTTGGGTTGAGCTTCAACTGATGTTTTTCCAATTGATCAAAGTTTTGAGCCAAATCCAAAATGTGGTCGATCGCAAATTTGCTCTTAGTGAGCATAACATCTACCTACACTTTCATGTTTTTGACAATATGGTCTTCAAAAACCTTGTTCACTAGCCTATGATAGGTTTCTATAGAGTTCTTCAACCCAAACGGCATGACATTGTAATCGTAAGTTCCTTAGTTGGTAATAAAGGAAGTGCTTTCTTTGTCTATAGGTTTCATCTTAATCTGATTATAACTAGAATAAACATTCAAAAAACTGAGCAATTCATGACCTACTATTGCATCGATCAATTGATCAATCCTTGGTAAGGAAAGTGATCTTTTAGGCATGCCTTATTGAGGTTTGTGAAGTCTACACATAAGCACCATTTGTCATTCTTCTTCTTGACCATTGTCCAACCAACTGGGATACTTGACATCTTCGATGAACTATGCTCGCTGTAATTTCTTCACTTCCTCCTGGATTTCCATATTCATCTCAGGGCAGAAAACTCTTCGCTTTTTCTTAATCGACTTACAATCTGGGTAGATATTAAGCTCATGGAAAATGTAATATGGATCAATCCATGTAATATCTTTATGGCTCCAAGAGAACACATTTTTCTTTCTCTATGGAATGTAATTAATTTCTATTTGAGAGAGGGAGACAATCTTGAACCAATCTGGGTAATTCTTTTCATCTTCTCTTCATAAAGCAGAATAGCTTATTTTCTTCCATAAATTTCCCCTTCACCCACTCTTTCTCTTCTCGAGGATCTAGAGTATTAATATGGAAAGTGGTTATGCCTTTTATTTGTATTTCCTGTTGGTTGGCTGAAGTATAATAACATTTCCTAGCTTCTTTCTTATTTCCATTTACTATGCCGACTCCATAATTTATTGGAAATTTCATGCATTAATGTACTATAGATGACACAACCTCTAACTGCTTCATTCCCACTCATCCTAGGATGATGTTTTAGGCTGATGGGACATTTTATCTAAAATAAAGAAGATAATTCTCTCTCTCCTTCTTACCGGCTAGGTGCAAACAAAAACTTCCATCTTGATCATCCCTACGAATTACACTTTCTCACTTATAAATCCTATGAGAGGTCTATGGCATGGATTTAGTTTACGGCCACATATCCCTAGGTTACTATAACCTTCATAGAACATTACATCCGTAGAAATACCATTATCAACTTATATCCTTGCAACTCTGTCGGGATGAACTCTGCATGTGATAACTTACGGATCATCGTGAGGATAAAGTAACCCAATTAGATCATTTTTAGAGAATTCGATCATTAGCCCATCTATGTTAACTTTCCTTGGCTGACTATCACCGGATTCATCCGTATAAATCTGTTTGACAGTTGGTCAGGCATTGGCTTCATTTAAGTCATCTTTCCTTTCTGTAATCGCATATCCTCCTCTAACATCTCATCTTGCTATAAAGTGGCATCCAAAGGATATCATGCCTACCTCCACCTATGGTTCATCAGGCTTCTTCTGCAAGTCTGGATCTTATTTAAAATCCTTATTTCTTGCTCTTTTGTTGTCTTTCTTTGCCTTGATTATCTTGGTTGCCATTTCGATCAACAAACTTGTTCATTTTTTCCACGGAATAAGATTTTTAGCCTCATTCTTTAGTTCTACGAAACTGTTAGTGTTATGCCCATTCTCCCTATGAAATTCATAGCACTTGGACTTATCCCTCTTATTGAGTGGTATCTTCAACTTTCCAGGCCAATTCAATTCTCGGTTCCCCTTGATTTCCAATGACTGCAGAACCTATTGGGGGGTTAGCTGCGGGAGAGGTATTTGACTGTCATAACTTTCCCTATTTTCCATTTCCAATTATTTTCCTTCTTACTTTTACTATAAAAGTATGCTTACCTCTTCCATTATTTCATTATTTCCAAGCTAGCGAGGCAGCGGCTCCAGTAACTGTGGAGAACGTCGGAGAGATTGCTTTGAGAGAGGTATTATACTGGCATACCTACTCTATTTTTCTATTTCTCCTTTTTCTTATTGCTTATACTGTGTAAGTTCTCTCATCTTCACCCTTTTTTTAATTGTTTCTAGGTGAGTGATGCTGCTCCGGTAACTGTGGAGCCTGTTAGGGGTTGGCTATGAGAGAGGTATTATACTGGCATACCTTCTCTCTTTTACTTTTTTCTCTTCTTCTTACCTATATTGTGCAAGTTCTCTCACCTTCACCCTTGTTTCATTATTTCCATGTGAGTGAGGCTGGTGCTTCGGTAATTATTGGGCCTATTGGGGGATGGCTGCGAGAGAGGTATTATACTGGCATACCTTCTCTTTTTTACTATTTCCCCTTCTTCTTGCTTATATTGTGCAAGTGCTCTCACCTTCACCCTTGTTTCATTATTTCCAGGTGAGTGAGACTGTCGCTCCGATAACCGTGGAGCCTGTTGGGGGGATGGCTACGAGAGAGGTATTATACTGACATACCCTATCTCTTTTACTATTTCCCCTTTTACTTCTTACGTATACTGTGCAAGTGGTCTTACCTTCACCCTTATTTTGTTGTTTCCAGGTGAGTGAGGCGACTTCTCCGGAGGTATCTGTGGAGCATACAGAGAGTGTTGTGTTGCGCACTCCTGAGGTATTTGACTGTCATACCCAAGTTACTATTTCCCAATTGCTAACTTATGGGTTGTATTAATATTTCTCGTTGCTATTTCTTGCTCCTAGCTTGGCATCCTCCTTTCGGCTGAGCCCCTTCAGACTGGTGGTAGCATACTCACCCCCTTGAGTTTTGAGGTAAGCTCCCTCTCCTGGTCTTTTTCAGAATCTGGATACAGTTATCATTATTTTCTTTCTCTTCTTGACCCATCATGAACACTTATTTTTAGGATCTTATTGGTGGGTCCACCGACGTAGCTAACGAGAAGGATTAGAGTTACGAGGCCACTCCTACAGCCGACGGTGCTGATTTTGGTGGGGAGTCTTATTTCCTTCCCTCTGAGGTAGAGTCACGCCATTCTGATGGTGACGCTGAGGTAGAGGCTCCTGCATCCTTTATGAGTAGATTGTGGCACGAGGAGCGACCAGGAAGCTTTAGGACACATGAGAGCCATATCCTAGATTTGATATTGGAGCATCATCCCTTAGACATTCACATCTCAGAGTGTAGTTCATATTGCTAGCCTCAGGGTGTTTAACATGAAGGCTCTTGTTATCCATGCTCATGACTTCTTGTCCACCTCTCCTGCTGAACTGACTAGCGCCTCTTCTTTGTTGTTCTTGGATGCTCTTCATGATTTATAGCATTTCTATCATTTTCATCTAGATTGGCTTGATGCTGGAGTTCGTCATTTTTTGAGCATTCCCTTTCTAAAGATGATAAGACTTCACACATCCAGACAATCTAGGATCGAGCAGCGATAAACTGAGGATGCAAGGATTTGAGGTCGGATTGTGTCTCTTCAGTCTCAGATTGCATCACTCTAGTCTCGCATTGACATACTTGAGTCTGGTGACCAGTAAGATGAGGCCAAGTTGGCCAGGATGGAGGAGAAGGAGTTCTTGAAAGAGGCTGGTCCATCATATGCTGGTTTCCTCACCCTCGACGCCGACTTATTTTTTGTCCTTTCTAGTCTATAGGCTAGTTCTTGCCTTGCAGTATTTTTGGCTTCCATATGTAAAGAACTAATCATTTATGAATGAGAAAAAATGTTGTTTTGTTTCTCTTTCACCTCTCTTTTCCTTTGCCCCCATATATACTTTTGACATTTTTTTACTAAGACCTGCTCTAATTTTCTATGAGCATTTGGTCAATTTAGGTTTCCCCATATACTGCGGGTTACTTGCATTAATCTGAGCAAGTTATGTACATATACAGATTGTTATTTTAAGTGCCACCCCCAATAACTGTGGGGTGTTCTCATGTTATCTGGGTAAGTTACTGTTTTGGAGCTACCCCCTGTCTGTGGGGGTGCTCTTACACATTATCATTTGTGTTTATAGGGAACAGATTGGGGGGGGGGTGTTACCCCCCCTCCTTCCTTTAGGTATTGTTTCAAAAGAATATTTTTGTCAAATAGAAGAAGTAAGTGATAACTGATTTTTTTTTTGAATTAACTAGCCCCTAGTCTATGGGGTCCTTGCTCTACCTTTTCTTTAAGAGTTTTCATGATCTTAAAATATTAGAGAGGGGGGATTTGACCCCCTTCTCCACATTTCTATTGATCTGGTCAAGTTAAGCATTTATTTGAGAACAAAGACTAAATATTGTTCTCTATGAATTTTTTTTTATTATTACTTGGAGGTTGTCCTCCTACTGGTCAGGTGACAAAAAATAAAAAAACTGTCTATTTTGTCTGGAAGGACTTTGCTCAATATACTTTCTCTTAGGATGGACTTACCCCACCAAGTTTAATGAGCAAAGTTCTTATTTTTTTGTGTACCGTCTTCTAACCTAGTAGTATAAAGCATTTCTGAAAAAACATTCTATTGGGTCTATCTCATATGTCTGTGCATTATAAACATATTCTGCCTCGGATGTTCCCCCGTCATCCAGAGTGAGGATGACATCAACGTCGCCCTCTGGGAGGTTCATCGGCTCAATTTCTTCACTTGCATCCTCTTCTTGGTCCCGAGTGAATAACCACTCCTCTCGCTTCCTTTCTAGCTCAATTCTATGTTGTCTGCTCAGTGATAAACTTTCCAACCCTTTGCATATTTGATCACCACTCTCCCACTCCATCAGCTCTTGTGCTTATTCTTCATCATATGCCACTACCATATTGGCAGTGCCAAAGTGATGTGCTAGAAGTGAATTTTCATTAACATCCACAGGAGGAATTTGTAAGGTCCCATTGTCCACCTTCTCGCCAATGATCCTCCTCAAGTAGTAGCAGTCCTTGGTGGAGTATTTCACCCGCTGGTGTAGCTCACAATAGTTTGGGTTGGCTTTGTCAGCTATTATTGGGGTTTCCCCATTCAAGTTAGGAGGACCTGCTACCCCTTATTGTACAAAAATACGATAACAATCCATATCTTCCACTACGCTGCAAAGCAGCGGCAGTGGGGAAGCTTCCCCAAACTTCCTCTTATTTCCTTGGCTATTATTCTTGGATCCAGAGCCTCCCTTCTTTACTTTGGGATTTCCATCCACATAGTTGACTGCTTGCCTCCTCGAGACTCAAAACCTCCTAGAAGTCAGTGGCACTTGTGTCCTCCAGCTCGAGGTCCTTGTCTTGATTATCATAGATATATTGCTAGTAGCCCTGGTGAACTCTGTAAAAGTTCCATCTCTAGTTTCATTGATCAAATACAACTTGTACTCCTCCAAGAGTCCCTCAACACATATTTCCAACAACCTTGCCTCCGCTACATCCTCATGAACATCCAATGCCCTCTCGCAAAAACATTTGATATATCGTAATAACTCCTCACCGGGCGTTTGAACTATTTGTGCCAGGTGTCTCAATGTGAATTCATCCTCTGCTACGAAGAGCTTCTGGAGGAACTTCCTATGCCTCTCTTCCCAATTAGGGATACTATTGGGTGCTAAATGGGAGTACCATGTATAGGCCTTCCCTATGAGGGTATTGAAGAACTCCCTCAACCTCATATTTTTATCATTGGCATGCACTCTTAAATACTAAACAAACCTCTTCACGTGCTCTCTTGGATTCTCACATTTGCCGCTGAACTTGATAAATTTTGGTGGGATATACCCCTCTAGATATAGCTTCTCATTTACCTCATGTGGGTAGAGGTCTTGCAACTCCTCATATAGATGAGGACCCTCCCTTTGAGAGGAGGAGAGAAACTTCCTTACCTCATACATAGTAACGACTTTGGAGGGTGATTCCTCAAAACTCATACCCTTTGGTACTGGTGAACTCGATAGTAACAGAACTTGTTCCATCGCCATTTTTTATGGAGGATCCACTTCTTCCGGAATTGCAACTGGAGTGGCTGCCCCACCAGAGGGGAAGCTACTGGTGTTACACAGCCTTGACCCAAACTCGATAGGTGTACATTATTTTTCTTCAAGAAGTCAAAAAACATGCTGATAGGACTCATACTAATCATCGGAGCTATTGTAGATGAACTGGTCTGCCCTCCCCAAGGAGCAGGTATTTTTGCTTCGATCACAACCACATCCTCCTGAGTGGTTTGGTCACTTTGAGTTCCATTCCCAGGTGTAATGTTATAAAAACTAGCTTCTTAGAAGTGTTGAAACCTTCTTTGTCTATTAAAGCAAGAATACCTCCATAGCGAAGTCACCAAATGTAAGAGGGCAGTGAGACTAGGGTCTATGAATAACTGGAAAGGGCAAGGCATGATCCACTCCAATGGATGTTCTCTTCAAGTTTCTCAAGATCTTCTGGAGAAGATTCTAGTGAAACCTTCTCCTTTTGGTAAAAATGGAACTCAGGCTGGAACTCACTCCCTGTAAGAATATGAACATCATAAAAATAATGGTAACTTTTACCAAGAGAAACTCTTGAGAGTGATGGCTGTCAGTGGGGAGTGAAAGAATAAGGAACTTAGCACTATAGAGAGACAATGGAGAGAATACTAGCAGGTTGTGGTGTAATTTTTACAGAGTAACACTGTAACTTGAATTATGATTCTTACTTGACCTTACCCAGGGGTCTTATTTATACTTGGTCACTAGGTCTGAGTTGGCACTTATGGGTGCCAAAATTGAGAGGGTTGGTGCGGGACAAGGTCTAAAATGTACCATTTCTCCCCACCTGTGTACAATCGCTTGTCCTCTCTGATAGGTGCCAACTGGTGCAAACCAAAGTCAAAAATCAAATATATCTGCGCATGAAGACAAAATATTTGATTTGGTAAATATAGTTTAAAACGGTAGCATATGGTAAAAACTTTGTGAACTTGAGAGGGGAGGCCTCAAGGACCACCTACTCTAGAATCATTTCTGTTGAGAGGGGGGTCTTGAGGACCCCCTTCCCTAAAATCATTTTATATAATAAAAATTCATTTTTAGTGAGCAACCTCTTGGTGGCTCATTCGAGTTATGACCGAGTGTGCTGTGTAAGGACTTGCATGACTCCTGGGGTCTTTCTACTATTATTCTCTCAATCATAAAGTGATAAGTGGTTGAGTTTTCCCAACGAATCTTATTCCTCAGCCGCCAAGCCAAAACTACCAAGAGATCCCAACTAGCCTATTTGAGCCCTGCTTGCTCAACTAGGCTACATGTACAAGAAAGCAAGTGTTAGTAATTTTGTTCTTTGAAATAATAACTATTCATGATGAGGGGGTTTCTCACGGTAGCCACTCCCTCATCCTGGCATGTTACCTTGAGGGTTACTCACCCAAGATTTTCTGTAAGCTGAGGGACCTTGAGGGTTTTGCGTTCAATATTTTCTGGAACATGAGTGGAGGACCTTTAGGGTTCCTCACCCAATATTTTCTGAAAGCTGAGGGGGAAGGTCCTTGAGGGTCCCTCACCCCAAGATTTAAAATGAGGTCCTGGAGGACAATTTTTACGTGGTTGGCGGCAGGGACTCGCCACCTCCAATGCTTAAATATGCAGGGTGTTACAGTTGGGACTTAGGGAGATTTAGTGGGGTAAAAAATGTACCACTAATAATAGCGTGACACATGGTAAGCAAGCCGATCAAGATGATGCCTCATACCTGATCTACCAAGATAATGCCGACAAGAGTCCATGATAAAGTATAAGACCTACCATGCAAATAAGTACTATTTTATTATAACTCAAAATCTACAAGGATATGACTTATCTAATTGTAACCTTAACTCTATATAATGGGGAAACACCCCCACATTGTGTAAAGGGGGCTTAGAGGATAAAGAATACTCTCATGTGAATTCAATGAAGTTTATTATGAAACATCATTAAATCCCCATGGACATAGCAACAATGGCCAAACCATGTAAAAATTGTCTCTTATTTATATTTGTATTCTTATTATGATTACTAGGCACCCTCTTCTGGAAGACTTTTTATGACCAAACAATATAAAATCCTTAAATTGAATCATTAATCCATGTAAGCAGAACCTATAAACATTATATGTCAATCTTAATAATGTTAATCTATAATACCCCTCATTTTACTTTGAATATTGAATTGAATCCGTTCCCTATTTTGTTAATCTTATTTAGATAATGAACTTATGGTTGAATCCTTAGAATCTATGATTATATACTTCAACGTTGCTTAAATCACATAGAGTTTGTTAATACAAGTTAGTATTGTTTATATGTGGGTTAGATTACAAGGAGAAGAGGTAATTTGATGATTAAAGGCTTTAAGTTTAAGTTTTATTATGGTAATAGTCATTTTTTTTCAAGAACAAACAAGGGCTTTATGACCATCTCATTCGATGAGAGAGGGCATCATGTTCTAAGGACTTGAGGTTCTCGTTCGAACGAAAAAGGACATCTTATTCGAATGACTTATGATTTTTGTTCGAATGAACTAGAATTAGGGATTTTTTTGGTTAGATTTCGATTTTAGGACTCTAGATCATTTTAGATGATTATTAGGGAAAAAGGATTGAGGATCGAAACCTAGTGTAGAGGCTTTTGGTTCCAAGTCAAGATTTGTAATATCGGGTAATGTTTAGTGATAAAATTAGTCAGATAGAAAATCAAAATGTATTTTTGACCTAAAGAGTAGGGTAATAACTGAGTTATAGTTATTATGTAGACCAATAGACTGAAAGGTATAACTAGTTTAAGGGACTTGGTTTCGAGATGAGATTTATTGTACAGGGTGATGCTTAGAGGTTGCATAGGACATGTGATAGTATAAATGTATTTATAACCCATCGAGTAAGGTATTGGTTGATTTAGAATGGTCCTTATGAACGTTAGGTTAAGATGATACCTACACTTTGGAGCCTGAGAAGTTTGTGATAGTATTGTATATGAATGATTATAGTTAACGTGAGTATTGACTTTAAATTATATATAATATCTATTTAACTCAATTGAGTTGGGTTTGTGCCAATTTATTTAACTTATGTGTATGCTCGTGGATGACGTACAAGAAGGGATTTGATAGGAAACATAATACGTCGACCATGCATAGTATTCTTGATTCTAGAGACACGTTCTACCTTCGTCCTATTTAACCCAATCCTATGTCCTGGCATGCTTGTCTCCTGAGTGGGAGAGTAGAAGGATCCTCTCATATAACCTTGGGTATGGGGTCGTACGTTTGGCGTGATAGCATAATGAATTTCCATTAATGATACTTTGAGGTTATAGGGTTGGGACATCTTATGACTATACCTAGTATTCACAAGTGATCCCCAAAGGCATTAGGGAAATGCCTTCATACTTTTATTTTAGGGCTTGAGCATAACCCATGTGATCTGTGGTGAGTTGTGTATAGTCATGGATATTTTGGATTATGTGATTATTGCATTATGGTATGTTGATATTCTCATACTAGAGTTGCCTATATTAGATATGTATATGCGTGAGGTTTTGACAAGGGAATACACTTATAGGATATACATATGTACTCAAAAGCGACTCAATAATAGTAAATACTGATATACTAAAGATAGACTATTAGAATCACGACTTAAGATAGTTTATATATGAGAGTAATTTCTAGAAAATGATAATGTTAAGGTAAGAGATCATCGTGGAGTAGGATATTTGTAATTCAAGATATGAAATTAAGAATGTTAAAGTAAAGACTAAATTAAAATATGAAATTATCTCACATGGGCCTCACTCCAGTTTGGGTTTGGAACAACATGCTTATTTGGGTTGGAGTAATTTAAATAACTCAAAATTAACTTCATACGGGAGGAAGATGTAATATTGTTATTATGGACCAAATGTAGTTATATTCCTACTCATTGTATACTTTATAACTTTAATCCTCGTTGTTGAACTCTTTTTGAAGTTTTTAAGTCACAGTTGCTTCTGAAGACTTGAGCTACTTATTGGAGGAGTTTCTCCATCATCAGTTGTATATATCATTCCTAGGATGTTTTTGTCGAGTATTGTACCTCCTTTACATTCTTGTATTCATTTATATCACTTATCAATCATTTGTATCATTTCATATTTCTCGACTCAGAGATTTGTATGAGATGTATTTATTTATTCAAAGTTCAACTTTGAGACATTAAGATATTTTAAAATCTTAACCTATAGTATCAAGCTTAAATAAGTAATTTCAACCTCAAAATTCGAATTCATTATAATCCTAATCAAAAGTCTAAGAATACGTTGCCTGTAGAATCCTTACAATATTGTAACAAAATCTTACTAATCTATGACCTCGCATACTGATGGCCTCTCTCATCAAAATCTTATTCGGTTATTATCTCAAACAAACTAGTATAACCATTGAAACACCAACTGGTCGCTCAGGAACTCCTTTCATCCTATACCTGTACAACATTGTGCACAATAATGGTGATAAGTTGAGGTCAAACAACATCGGCCTCACCCTATCTAAGACATCTAAGATGAACTTTCCATCGGGTTTACTACTCCATTTTGGAACCAAAACTCCACAATTACAATACTGGGGAGATTATTAACAACACCTGATCTTTCACCTGAAGATCTAAACCATGCTTCTGCTCATCTTCAAATTTCTTTGCCTGCTCGAACTGTATCAACATGTACTGTTATGAACACCTTATACTCCAAAGTATCCGGAACACATTTTAATGAGAATAATCCATGACCGCCTTAGGACACCTGAATCTTATCCCAATCACTTCATTTGATCTCCCACTTATACATTAGAATTTCACATACCGCGACTCTTTAAATTGCTCTAGTGTTCTACCATGCTGACTGGAAGGAACACCTTCTTGACACAAACCATACAATTAATGACTTCATCATATAAACACTACATACCTCTAGTTACTATACATCCAATCAGTTTTATAATCTATAGAAAATTCCAAAACATACGTCTCGTTCAAAACTAACTCTCATAGTTTGAGACCCCTTGTCCAAAATTTCCCATAAAAAATATAACCTTATTCGATAATCGAATGGGGAAAGGAACTTCTTCCCAAATACTATTTTCACACCATCTATCGATAAATTCCAACATTTTGGATAGAACAACCTCTAACACATATTTAGGTGATACTTATACTACACCATTCCCCATTTAACATGATATCGTCGCAATTCACAATGAACTACTCCTTTGTGCAGTCAATATTCGCTAATGACCTGCCCGCTCCAAGATGTGCTAGAAAGCTACCTTCAAGATATTCCCCTATCAATTTCACCACTAATGATAACTCGCTTAAGTTTCAATAATTATAAGAGCACACTATCCTCAAATTGTCCAACCATTCATTGAAACATAATAATAAACACTCATCCCGAATCTTGACCTTATCTCTCTTCTAGTGGTCCATATATCCGCTTATGGAAACCCATATTTTGGACATTTATAACTTATTTCTATCCCTGAATACCCACTCGGATAAAAAACTGAGGTATTTGATCCCATGGCACCTCTACTATCTCTGATAAAGTCAACCCCATAAAATTCCCTCGTGGTTGATCAAATGCAAGTGCCAACTCTAAGGCAAAAACTAATCTTGTATGTAGATGATAACTCCACACATATACAAATAAAACTAGAAGATCTGAGAACTATCGCTGACACCTCTACATAATTGTAATACCCTCTGATGCACTAATAGTCATACTAAACACAAAAATAATAGACCTTTTTCAATCCTACATAAAACTATACAAAGCAATCACAGATCGAACATAGTAAGATAAAATCCTACTCAATGTAGTCAATATAAGTGTAAATCATAGCTATACACATAACCTCGCTAATAAAATGTTGATCTCTCATCAAAAAGTCAATAAACTCGTCAAAAACCAAGTCAACCAACCAAATTATCACGTGTCTATAATCACGACGTAAAGCAGCCCCTACCTGTTGGGTTATCCACATTTACATATAGTTCGAAGAAAACTATATACCTCATAATTGTAATAGATGCACTGCAAATAAAGAATGATAAATCTGCAAAGTATAAGAAAGACTCATGCACATGATCCATAAACGTATCTGTATCCCTCCTCGGAGGTAACTTAAAATACTGATTTCCACTAATGCATCTAATAACTAGGTGGCCTCACTTGCCACGGGTGTAAATCCTTTTCAAAACCCACCCTAATATTTTAATTATTTTTTTGCATAGACTGAACTAAAATGAGAACCCTAGGATTTGGATAATTATAGTGGGGATTGTAATTAGATTTGATTATTTTTGCCGGCTTGATGATATTAGTGGAGGTTGTGGGTTAAAATTGGAGAAAAATTAAGGAAATATAGAAAGAGTCGTTCGAATGAAAGATGTGTCTCAAGGATCATTCGAAGAAAGGGATCAAACGAGCTTCAAATGAGATCCCACTGCATAACTAATCAGGTTCGTTCGAAGGTCTCTAGAAGCAAGGGATCAAATGAGGTGCCCTTATCGTTATAATGAGGGTCTAATCTCATTCAAATGAGGCCAATCGAATTGTTAAGTCAAACTTCCCTTGTGCGCTATCTCGTTCTAGGCCATTGGATTGATGAGTTATCGAGCTATGGTGAACCCAAATTGGATAGAAACATGATTTTAGTGTTTAATGGGTGTTTATAAGGCTTATTTGGGTCATTTTAGTTGTTGGGAGATGGAAAATATAGAGAGATAGAGATGGATATATATATATATATATATATATAGAGAGAGAGAGAGAGAGAGAGAGACAGAGAGAGGGAGAGGAGTGGGTCTTCCACCATTTTTAAGATTCTCTCCACCACAAACCACCCCTCCACCACCTTATATTAACCTTAAATAATCACATTCTTCTATTCTTCACCATATCCAAGCTTTAGATACCAATATCCTCCATTGTTGGGGAATTTCGGAGAAGATGGAGATGGAGCTTTCATGGAGTTTGAGGAGTGTTTTTGATGGGGTTATACTTAGGAGCTAAATGGAGTATGAGTTTGAGTGGAGCAACCTCCTTGAGGACATATTAGGAGGTGGGAGGTTGCCATCTTTATAGATCTTCCATGCCTTCCATTGTTGGAGCTTCATTGAGACTGGAAAATCTACTCTTAGATTAAAGACTCCATTTTATGTATTTGTATTTTTGTTGTTAGAATACAAGAGTAGAAGGATTATGAACTTGATGATGAGTTTTCTAGTAAAATTAATAATAAACATTTTTATGAAATAAAAATGTTGGGAAAATGTCATTTGGTTGAGAACAAATTAAGAATGCATATTTCAAAGTTTCTTAGAATAAATATTGGAATTTCTATGAAAATGGTGCATTTTCTAGAAGTTTGATGCTAAACATTTATGAAATAAAATGTTTATAAATGATGTGGATTTTGCTATATTATTTAGTGAAATAATGTTCCAAAGTTTCTTGCAAAAATGAAGATTTTATGAAAATGGACATTTGTTGAGTTTGAAGAAATAAAATGTCCTTTATGCCTTGAAAGTATATTTTTGCAATTATTATAAATTTGTAAAATGAAATGTATGTTTATCCATTAATAGGATTTTAGGATATAAGATCCATCTTCTCATGCATATAAACTTGTAGTATTTTGGCAATGAACATATAAACAAGTTTAATGAAGGCTTTGTTGGGTTTAAAGATGTAATAAGAAAAGTAGAAATTCTAATCTTCAAATGTGTAAAAAAGAAAATATAGGTAACAAGTGTGAGGTTGTAAGACTACTTGTGTTAATGAAACAGAATGGTGTTTTTTTTTTATAAAGTAGTCTTATATACTTAATGATTCTCTGAAATAGAAATAAAGATGTTTCTAATTGAGAAGAATATTACTCCAAAAGGCTAAAAATGTCTTAAGGTGTTAAAAACACTTAAGTAGTTAGTGTGGGAAACTTAATAGTGTTTGGAAAATTAATACTTGTGAAAATGGAGTAAAAGGTGAGTATGGAAACAAATGGATAAAATGGTAATTTTATATGAAGTGGAACATTTTTATGAAATAATTTTTTTAGAAAGTGTGTTATATATGATAGTTCTAATGAACATGATTATTGGAATAAAATCAAAGCTAAAGTGCAAAGGACATGAAATGATTATTTTTCAAAGTGTAACACAAGTTGGGGTGAAACCCAGGGCTTGGGCTTTGACCAGGTAAAAGGAAAAGTGGAATATTGTGGAAATTTGGAAAATGTTAAACACATTAAAAAGGAACTCGAATGTCACCGAGAAAAATAAGGAGGGCCGAGAGCCCTCGGGTGGAAGACGTAAAATCACTAGCCATAGTATATGGTGCAAATAGCCGGAGGTTTGGAGCCCATTAAAGTATGCATTATTGAAAGATTTTGAGAAAAGATAAAGGATTAAGGAACATGTCAAGAAATGGGTTGTGTGATGAAAATATGCTTAGACAACCTAACTTCAATAAATTAATAAATGTTCTAGTAAAGGTAAATGGACAAGTAAATATGTAACTTAATTAATTTTCATAAGGTAAAGGAGAGGTAAAGTAAGGAGTAAATGGGTGGTTGGGCAACCTAAAGGGTTTTACCCATAATTAACACAAGGGTATGTTGTGAAAGGTTTTCAAAGGCTAAACAAGTATTTTCTAACACAATGTTCGCGTGTGTTGAAAGGGTGATTTTTAATGAAAATACTATCGTGGATTGGTTCAAATGGAAAGGGTAAATTCGGTAAAGAAATGGATTTCGATCAATCCAAGTGGGGTTGTTTCAAATATTAAATCCTGTGTGTTAAATAAAGGGATAAATGTCAAAATGAGAAAAAGGGAGTCTTTACAAGAGTAAGGTGAATTAATTGGGATAAATAAGGTTTTCGAAAGTAAAACAGTTCCATGCATTTAGTATACGTATATGTATGTATATATATACATGGTAGTTTCATTTGTACATAGGTATAATGTGTTAGAGTGTTGTTTCTTCCATTCGATTATATATTGCATTGTTTTATATTTCCCACTGAGCGTTCGTCTCACTCCCTCATTTTGTTACAGAAGGTTGGGTCTGGTTTCGTATTTTGAGAGCGTTATAAAGGTAAGTACTCTCATTTGTTTTACATTTGTAACTTTTCATAATTGGACTCCCTCATGTAGTTTGATTTAAAATTGGAATTGCATGCTAAACAAGTGGAACATTAATTGAAATAAAACTGGATTACCAACATTATATAGGGTGTTTTGTTGCACTTCACACCTAATTCTCGGATCGGATCGTGTTGACTACGAGTAACCCATAAATACGAGTCAGGGCATTATAAGAGCTGGCTAAAGGTTTCACACCCAAAATTTCTGAACTCCTGACTGAAATTGACCTCATGCGTGGGATGTCTTGCAAGCGAAATCCAAATATGGAACCTTATCGATAAATTTGGCCTATTCGAGTTGTTTGTGAAGAAGTAATGGCATGAAACCCCCTAAGAGGTCATCGTAATAAGGAATATATCCCTAAACTATAAGCTCCACAGTATTCAAAGAATGGAGTGAAAAAAAGAGACAGATGCACTCAATATCCCTAGGACACTAGAACTTGGAATGCTCTGATACTGATTGTGACACCTCGTAAAATTTATAAATAGATTGATTAGGTCTACCATAAAAAATCACATGAATAAAAAACAATTGGTAACAGTCTCAGCATAATAAAATAACTAAAGTTGAACCAATAATAAATTGAGATAATGTAATACAGAATTAAACAAACCAACTATGATACTAATCACCGCCAATATATTAATCCAACTCTAGAATATAAATATCATATGTACAAAAGCTGACTCAATATAAACTGTACGACATATAAGATTGCTAAATATATGAAGTAATACAATAAGAGAGTCAGCGACCTACTCAACTACTAAATCCTAGGAATGAAGGATAGGATGCTTATAGAATTTATTCTCCAACGATCAACTCGGTCAATGGCATGAAGAATGATCTAAGCCCTATAATTACACATATATAACAACAATGTAAACATTAAGTTTATCAAGAATAAGATTATAACTGAATTTGGTCTACACTATATCTACGCATCTCCCTCTCGTCTTTGAGTGGGTTTTACGTTATTAGTTACCTAACCCCATAACCTAAAATAACATGCGATTCTATCCCCGAACCCATATGTAGCCCACGTGATTGAAGTTTTACATCTTAATTTTTTAATCTTCACTTTCTCATAATTACATTAATGTCTTTCATTATGAATCATATGTTCTAAGGTAGTCTCTAACCTAAAGTCTCAAGCTGAAATCATATTTTTAAAGTGTATATATTTAAGGCAATCTAAGTCCACAAAATAATATACATGTCTAGTATATAAGATACAATAATTATGAGTCATAAACATTATGCATCTCTAGAATAAGTCCTATACATCACTAGTATAGCACACAAGCTAGTACAAGTATCTCTTGTACCACAACACATAATCATACATGACAAGATAAAGACAATCTCTACATCTAACATCCATACATAGATAAAATCCTCTACATATACAAGTAAATGGGATACCTGCACCCCCACACATAACGAAGGCCTATCCATATTGTCTTCATAGATCACGTGCATGTGCAAGGTTATAGGAGGTCCTACCCCTATAACTCAAAATATAGCAATAAGGGATAATCACCATGCTTTCTCTATCACCGGCATAGCCTACCATACCAAAACATATACCTTGACTCCCCCGTGTATTCCCCTCGGGACCCGAGTATGTAGGTAGTAGTGTTCTTGGTACAGTTACTAAGGTAAAACCGATATCTATCATCAGGGTACCATCTCGATCCGCATCACACACACCCATCACTGAAATCCCCTCCAATACGTTTGTCGTGAGCACCCACAGATGGCATGCATTATAAATAAACACTAAAGAAATTACAAATCTCATTAATAGGTTAAAGTAAATTCATACACATACCGACCCAACACTACCAATCCATATTTATCATTGCTATCATGTAAACATAAAACACATCATTAACCCTATATTCAACCAATATTATATTAACCTAACACCAAGGGTTACCAAATCTAGGTATAGTCTCACCCTATCATACACTAAAAACCTTTCACATTAGCTATATTCATTCCTATACAATCCTAGACCAAATTCAAGAGGCTCCACATCTAAATATCATCTCCTGCCTAACTCATATATTAAAATCGTATATACCAATTACCCTAGTCTAGGTTCCCTCCCCCCCCCCCCCTTAAATCTAGTCTCACCCTCAGACTAAATGCCCCACTAGTATATGAAAATACCCCTACCAAACCCAACTAAGACACCAACTCTTTAAGCTTTTAAAATTTCACTTAACAACTCAACTCACTCCCAGATTTACAACTAATACATCATACTCTGTTTGACCCCTTCAAAACAACTGAGGTCAAAATACAACATTGATCCAAACACCAAACACCAAATTCCAATAAATAAAATCATTAACATTCATTTATGTTATACAAATATAAGAAATATAAAGGCCCATCCAACCTAGCCCTATGCCCCCAAATCCAACAATCTAATCGAGCAAAACATAAACCCCAATTGCACCAAAATTGGGATTATCGATCGATCGATAAAGGGTCGATCGATTGATCAATACCAATATTTGAAAAAACACCTAATTACGAGGTTTATCTTCTCTAACATCCAAATTATCCTTAAAAACCACCATTAATGACTCAAAAATCTTCATCCAAGTTGTATCAAACATCCCAATAACAAAACCACATCATATAAATAATTAAAACCTATATCTAGTAACAAATCCCCAAGTTTATATAAAGATTCAACAGAAAAACCCAAGTTCCATTCAAGAAACCTAGATTTATCAAATTCTTCAATTGACTTATGATTTCCATAGCTTAATTCAGATCATCACTAGGCTTTTGAGTGATTTACAATAGAAAATAGATTCTAATAATTCTCTAACAATTTCAATTGAAGTTTATGAAGCAATTAATCAATATAAGATGGAAATTGACCTAAGTACATCTTGATTAGATTAATTATGAAAATTAACTATTTAATCATACAAATCAGATTTAAACATGATTAGATTTAGAATTCGATGAATAAAAATCTAACTCAAAAGAAATTGTAATCAAATTCTAGATAAACTTTCCTCAATCAAGTTTGATAATAAAATTATGCCAAGATCCTCCTAATTCCTCCTCTTCCCATGAATATCCTTCTCTCTAGTATCGAGGTGTCTCCCAACTTGTGTTATGTGACTTATGAGATTGCCAACTAAATCATTAAAACCCTTAATCCATGAAATTAGGCTTAAAATGGACATTTAGCCCGTCCCTAAAGCCGAATATAAAATCTGCCAATCCGAGTAACTAAAAAAAGTAATTTAATAATCTACTATACGAGCCCAAATATTAATTAATCAATTTACTAATTAACTCATATAAAATCGAATTTCAAATTTGAATTAATTAACACATATAAATGTAAATATTGACATCTCCAATTAGGACAAGCATACACAGTTATTTTCTCACAATTAAGTAATACATAGAAAAACTGGCGTATTAGAGTGTTGATCTGACTATATTAATATATATGTTAGCGACCTCATTATAATTAATTAAGATAAATAATTACATGGCATCTTATTATGGGTGATAATGGAATAATCAGGTGCTAGGTTTTAGGGTTTTTCTTATTTGGATTATCCCCCTGCATAGGGTCCAACCGATTGTGAAGTAGGTTATTATAATATTGAGTCTCACTCTAGGTAGGTAGTAATTAAGATTTAATCATAAGTTATGAATATTAGTTATTTGATGAATTTAATAAAATAATTAATTAACATGTTAAGATGATTGACTTGTAAAAGATGTTAACCTTCGAGTAAGTTCTTGAGATGATTAAAAAGTTGAGTTTGTGCTTAATATACGTCAATTTTCATCCACCTGATAGTATATGGACTAGGCCAAGTTTTAGCCCGTTTGGAGCACATTTTGTTCCTTTATAGTTAAGGCTAATATATAGATTTATAATTTAATACAACTTAATTGATTAACCTAATTATCATAACACACAATTGGGGGAGCACTATCTGCTAAGAAAGAGGTGGAGGAAACCCTAGATTTAAGATGAAGGTTTTGGCTTGAGGAATTAGGGAGATTTGGGGATTAATTCCTTAATCAATGCATGACAAGTCTATCTTGATTAAGAATATGATTAGGTATGTGTTAGAATAATGGTGATATATTGGAATTTGTAATTGAACTTGTGAAATATTATTTTAAATTATATTATGAACTATTGTAACTTTGTATTGAATCCTTAAATTGAATCACGAATACATGTAATATGAACCTATAAACATTAGATGTTAATCTTGAAAACCATATCTCTTTACTTTGATAATTGAATTGAATTTGTTTCCCAATTTTCTTAATCTTGTTTAGATAATTAAATTAGGGCTGAATAATTAAACTATGTGATTAGATCCTTAAACGTTGTTTAAATCACCTAGAGCTGGTTAAAACATGTTATTATTATTGATATGTATGTTAGATTAGAAGGATAAGGGAAAATTTGATGATTAGAGGCTGTAAGTTTGAGTTTTTTTTATTATGACCAAATCTATTCAAGGAAGAAGGGCTTTGTGGACATTTAGTTCAAAAGACTTAGAAATTTCTTTTTATGATCTAGGATTAGGGTTTGTTTTGTTTTTATTTTTATTAGCGTTCGGTTGTAGGACTTTGGATTATTTAAGATGATTATGATGAAATGAGTTTTGAAAATAAAAAATTAGTGTAGAGTCTTGTGTTCCAAGTCGAGATTTGTAATTTCGGGTAATGTTTGGTGATAACAATAGTCAGATAGAAGATGAGAAAATATTTGGGACCCGATGAGTAGGGTAGTGGATGATTTATAGTGATTATGTAAACCAATAGGTTAAATATAATTCCTAGTTTAGGGGCCTTGGCTTTGGGATAAGATTTATTGTACTGATTTATACTTATCGATTGTGTAGGACCTCTGATAGTCAAAACATATTTATAACCCATCGATTTGGGTATTGGTTGATTTAAAATGGTCAGTATACCTGTTAGGTGTGAGATGATACCTAAACTTTATATCCTTAGGGGTTTGGTCTAGTATTGTATATGAACTATTATAGGTAACTCGTGTATTAAGTAGTAATTTTAGAGACTATTTATTTAACTTAATTGAGTAGGATTTTTCAAATTTGTTCGACTTTTGTGCAATCATACCGATGGTGTGTGCGCGCTCTTAGGTGACATACTAGGAGGGATTTAATGAGGCACATATGACGTCTACAATGCATGATTTTCCCCATGATAGGGACAAAATCGACCTAGGTCCTATTTACCTTGATCAAATATGCTGACATGACCGTCTCCCGAGTGGAAAAATGGGAGGATCCTCTTGTATAAGCTATACATTTACTGTGATGAGATAATAATTTCCCAATTATGAGACTTTGAGGTTGTAGGATTGGGACACCCTATAACCATACCTTGTATACACGAGTGATCCTCGAAGGAATTAGAAAAGTTCCTTCATACTTTTATTTTTGGGCTTGAGCATAGCCCATGCAATATATGGTGAGTTGAGTATACTGACGGATATTCTGGATTATTTAATTCTTCCATTGTGATATGTTAAGATGTTTATACTAGAGATGTCTATACTTGAGATGTCTCCACTTTATTTTTCACTCACGAATACTATTATAGGATATACTAAAGTTATATGTATTGAGTTGCGGCTCGAGAATATTAAAGACTGATACAATAGAGATACAGTTTTAGAATCACGACTTGAGATAGTTCATATAAGAGAATGATTTTTAGAAAATACTACTGTTATGTAAGAGATTATCGTGGAGTAGGAGATTCTTAATATAATAAATGAACTTAAGAATGTTAGAGTAAGGAATATTTAATTAGAAGATGAGGTTATCTCATATGGGCATCACTCGAGTTTGGGTTTAGTTACACATGCTTATTTAGGTTGTTTGGCTTGGGGTAACTGAAATAACTTCGAATCAACTTAATAAGGGAGGCATATGTATTATTATTATTTTGGCCCAAATGTAGTTATCTTCATAATCATTGTAGACTTTCTAGGTTTATTCGTCATCCGTGAACTTTTTTTGTAGATCTTAGGCCGTAATTGCTTCCAGAAACTTGAGTTACTCATTGGAGGAGTTTGTCCAGCATCAGTTGTATTTATAATTCCTAGGACGTAGGTGTTAAGCCTTATAAATCCTTTATATTCTTGTATTTATTTATATTTTAGTTATCATTCAGTTGTATTACTTTAGAGATCTCGAGTCATAGATTTGTTCGAGATGTATTTATTTATTCAAAGTTAAACTTTGAGTCATTAAGATATTTTGTATTCCAGTGTTGAGTTTGATCCTGTAGTTATTGTCAGTGGGATTATATCAGAGAAGTTTCAGTTTATCCAACATTTTATTAAGTCTTGTATTTACTTATAACATTTTTATTTATCTCATTATGTTGATAATGTTAGTAATTATTTTTTACTATCATGATTTTTATATTGGACATGGCAAATATATTTATGGATTTTACGACGTGTCTCAATTATAAGGAACATCACTCCTTTAATTAGTAGCCCACCTGGAACTCCTGCAAAGAATTACAAATATGATTAGTGATTCTTGAATCAACACACCAGGCCCTAGTAGATTAGACCACAAAACACGTCTAAATAAGTAATGACAAATTACCATTTTCGCTATGTAAATCGGGCACTGCTTATTTCAATTTCCATATCTTTAATAGATGTAACACTTGACTTTAGGTTGTTTCCCTACTTATGGAGTCTTAACCAATGTTTTAACTATCATAGGTTGTATATTAGACTTTACTTTCTTCTTTTTCTTCTTATATTTCTATATTGGATAAGATGGGCCTCTCACAACAACCTATATAACACCCTTTTGCTTGATGAAATATTTCACAGACTAAAGTTCTTTAAGTAGTTGCACCAAAGGAGTAATCAAATTTGTTTATAAAATAGTATAATGAAGTTATTGTAGAATGAAGTTGATCTGGGTTTCCGTATAGATTTTTATCAAAATTATTTTAGTTTCCTTAAGATGAACATCATTGTTAGAACATGGCCACACATAAGATTACACTCTAACATCTTTCTATTTACTAGCCTTGTCATAGATATCTCCTTGTGGAATGATTATGATCCTCAAAATGTCCCTAAGGTTTAGAATCATGTCATAAGAACTTGGAATATTCTATTGTTGGTTTTACAGATATACATTCATCACAAAGGCTAATATATAACAACGAGCTTTGTGACCATCTTCTACCACCTCTAGTAATCCTAGACATCTAACTCGAATACCTACTCATCAGGCGTGAAAAATCATCATCATCACCATCATCATCCTTACATCAATCCCATCATATAGGGTCGACCATATGGATTCTCCTTTTCAATTCTAATATTCTATAATCAATATTATCATTCAAGTTTTATTCCTTAGTATCTCTCCTAATAATATCCTCCCATGATAACTTAGGGTGACCCCTTTCTCTTTTACCCTATATTTACAATAATCTTCCTCTTATTATAGGTGCATTTATTGGTCTGCACAATACATGTTCGTGCCACCTAAGTTTACTTTCTCTTAATGTATCTCTAATGGGAGATAGTCCAAAAATTTTCTATCACATAATGGCTTTTAATTTTTTCCTTTCTAGTAATTCCTACCATCCATCGGAGCATCCTCATCTCACTAACATGGAGACTTTGTTCATGTTTTTTTAAATCCCAACACTCTGCTCCATATAGGGTTGCTGGCCTAACAACTATTCTATAAATTTTCCTTTTAACTTATTAGTTATTCTCTTATCGCATAACACTCGACTTGCTCATCTCCACTTCATCCAACCAGTTGATATTCTACTCGTAATATCCTCATGAATATCCCCATTACTTTGTAACACTGAACCTAAACAACGAAATTTATTAGTTTGGTTTATCACTTTTTCTTCAATCTTTAACATTATGCTATTTTACTCCTCATTATTCCATAAATTCGTTTTATTTCTAATATTTTTTAGCCCCTTAGATTCTAAGGCTTTTCTTTAAGTATTCACTTTCATCCCTAAGACCTCCTTTGAAATGTCTAATAAAACTATATCATCCACAAACAACATATATCTCGGGAGATCTTCTTTCATGTCCTTCGTAATTTCATCTAATTATAACTAATACCATTGAGCATCCAATTTACCTTACTACGAAAGATTTCTCGTTGGGAGATTAAATTACCCCACCTTGTGCTAGATAGAATTTTCTCGTTTTTAATCATGTTATCTATATAGTCCAAGAAATGTTTGTCCAACATAATTGTAATACCCCCTATTTTTGAAGATATAGAATTTATTAAGTTGGTGATATAGGATTTAGTTAATATGAAGGATTTAATTAAATTAGTGAATTGAGATTTAATTAATTCAGGTTATTTTTAAAATTTACATGTGTCATAATTTAAGGTCGAGATCGGAGAACTATAGTAAAGTAACACAGATGACAATTATAAGTGCACGGTTGATTCCGAATTGGTCGAGATATTCTGAAAAGAGTACCCCGAGGCAGTAATAGGGTCTCAGGGCATTTTTAGGCATAACCGGGCTCACACGGGGATGTTTGGGTCATTTTGGATTGGCCCATAGGATTAATTTTGGTATTAGCAATATAAAACCTACATTAGGGAGTTTGTGGTAGACATAACTCAATAGGAAAATCCTAGTTTTGGAGAGGAGAAAAATGGGAGAAATTAGGCGATATTTTGGCAGCCAAATCAAGAAGAAGGATGTGTTCTTTGTCAAATCTTCATCTACATCAAAGAAAATCAGACCCTACGAATTTATCCGGGCAAGTATTTAAACTTTATTTCAATTTGATTGCAATATTTCGATTCATACCATAGTGGGTGTGATTTCATTTTTGGGAGTGGGCTATTATATGAATTGGGATTTGATAATTTGAGTAGATTGGATATGAAATTGGTGATAGTTGGCTATAAATCACTGTTTAAAGTAGGTTTATTCGAGATACAGATGTTAGGATCGTTAACAGGGCCGTCTCTAGGCATAGGCGGGTTAGGCCACCGCCTAGGGCCCCTTCCAGGGAATTTTTTTTGTAGGTATAAAAAAAAATTAGGTATGAAAAAAATTAGAGTTCACATAAAAAAGGGCCCCCAAAATAAATTTGTTCTATTTAAAATAAACTCATACACTAAACCCAACAACAACATAATAACCCACACACACACTGAAAAATAAACCCACACGATAAACCCACCATTATAACCCAACCCAACCCAAACCTAGCCCAACCCATTTACTTAATCTACTCTTCTAACCCTAACTATCTCACTTCTCTCACCCATTTTTTTCTCACACTCTTCTTCTCTTCCTCTCTTCTTCTCTCTCACTCACTATAGTCTCTTTCTCTACTAAACAAAGCAATAATAAACCTCTCTCAAATTGGTACTCAAATCAGGTTCTATTGTTCCTCTTTAGCATTTTTCTTTAATATGGTTTGTCAATTTTATTGAGAATCTTGTGATTGTGTGATTAATTTTTATTTTTGTGAATTACACTTGTTGTGTTGTGTGAATATGTCTACTAGAAAATTACACTTGTTATTGTGTTGTGTTGTGTAAATATGTCTATAGATATTGCTAACGAAATGGAAAATGAACTCGTATTTTGTGAAAAGCGTAATATTTATAGAAAACAATATTTTAATGAGAATTCTAGTGATGGGATTAGACATTAGTATGTTAAAATTGATTTTCCATATAAAAATTGGTTTTGCATCGAAAAATGCGAGAAGAACATATTTTCTTTAATTTGATTTTTTTTTCTAAAAAGGGACCCATTTTGATATTTCGCCTAGGGCCCCGAAAACTATAGAGTCGGCCCTGATCGTTGATTTGCTGATTATGTAATTGACTATCGAAAGAGATTTTAATAAACCGTATGAAACCCATATCATTGAATGATGGATGTTAAGATAAATCAGTGTTGTTTGAATGTTAAAGGGACGATAATAACCTCTTTTAGATAAATAATAAATGTTGTGAATACTTTGTTTGCGTTCTGATAAGGAACGAGGAAGGATTAAGGTTCAACAATGGCGGACATCGTGAGGAAGATAAAGGAGGGAAAAATAAGCAAGGTCATTCGAATGACCAGGGGAGTCGTTCTAATGACAATGGAAATCGTTCAAATGACCACTGGTGCCGTTCGAACAATGGTGAGGATTTTGGAGACAGTGACGTCTTCTACCTAGACTTCCTTTTGGGATTTACTTTTAGAGGATTTAAATGGGCGAAAAAGGAAAAGCGGACATAACTCTTATGGCCTTGGGAGGTGGGTTTTAAGATGTTTTTTATTTAGATTGAGTGCCAATCTAAATAACTAGAATTGGGTGAAGTAAATTCAAAAGGTTAAAGTACGGACCAAGTTAGGGTGTCCAAGCATCATGGTGGAGTGACACCACTTGGATGAAATTAATTAAATTAAGGGTCAGGGATTTGACTCGAATATTTTTCAGGCTAATGTTACGGGAGTTAGGAACGAGGTAGGTGGTTTAATTTATTATAGATATCTATAATAAATTATTGAATATTAAATTTAACATGGGGTGTTAAACTTAATAGTGGGACTTTGTGTAACAAATTCCAAAAGGGTGAAAATACAGGCCGGATGAGTGAGTCGGGATACTATAGTTGCGTGACACTACTTAAATAACAAAATGTTTAATGTGTGATTAATTAAATTACAAGTCAAGATATAGACTTGGGGGTATTTTTTGGCTAGTGCTATGGGCGTTAGGCACGGGTTAGCCGGAATTTTATTAAATATATTTTACGTTTAGTGTAATAGTATATATATATTGTGTGCATCATAGATATCGGTGTATATGATATTTATAGGAAGACATATCCCTCTAGTGTTATCATAGGAGGTTGTGCGATGTGGGTGAATCCCTTGGCTTACGGAGCAGGGAAAGTATAATCACCAGATCACAGCGTCCAATACTTATATGTTGTGATTCTTTTCGAGGGGAGATGTCTTGGTTATAGGTTGGTCTCACACTCAGGGAACTTTGATCGACTTCACTACGCTTATTATTTTTACCCAATCTCTACAGTGAGTCCGACTTGAGGTAGCCGGGTTAGAGTGAGCATACCTGGAACATGATAACATTTTAGAGAAAGCATCCAGTGAGTTATTGCTCGAGAATGGATGGTTATATTACGTGGCATGTGTGTTAATGTTGTAGTATATTAATACGTATAAAAATATAAGAAGATAATTATATATGGGATTAATACATAAGTGTGAATGTTCTTCTTAGATAACTAGTGTGAAATTTATATGATTCAAAAAGGGGATTTCTTACATGACTAGTGAGAAATTTATATGATTTAAAAAAGGGTTTCCTATATAACTAGTGTAAACGTTATATGATTTAATATAGCTGAACCAATTAATAAGTTAATGAGAATATAACTTAATAATCAAAGTTAGAATACTCGGGTTGGAGTAGTGTAGTAGAAAGAGGTGTGAAATGTCTAGTTAAGTGGGGTAGCATAACTAGGAAGGTTATAAGGAAAGCGTTGGGTGTGCACATTAGATGAGGGGTGAGTTATACCTCAAGAGAGTGCGACACTAGCTTAAATATGAAGAGTGTGCACGCATATTTAATTATTGCAATTTAACTACTTGATAAATATTTTCAAAATGTTTTACATGGTCTCTGACCCGTGTCAAATATTTTTACAAAACTTTTTAGGTGTCCAGTCATAGGGATGTCCATCTTGAGGATTCTATCCAGGGATGCGTATCTATAGCTCATGTGAAAGTTGTAGGAATTTTCTATAGATGTTTCGTTCATTTATTCCTAGTGTATGAACTTTACTTTACTACTCATTTGGGCATGTTGGCCTCAGATTTAGTATTCAGTTTATTTTTTGACCCTGTGTATCGAGGTTATTGTTTCAGTTTACTGTTGTATTTTATTATTGAACCGATAGTATATTCGGTCCTGTTTATTCATATTATTATCTGTGTTTGATTCAGTTACCGAGTTGTATGGATGGTTTAATTATTATTTACCTCTGCATGTTGTTAATTAATGAAAGATAAAATCTGGCACCAGTCTATCTAAATTACTAGGTGGTTAGTAAGTTTTAAAATATTTTCGATAGTAATGCTAAGAATGAGCCATATGAGACCAATATTTTATTTTGATCATGGGCTGGCCACCCGGTATATTAGTAGGTGGGGTGCACATATGGAATCAGAGCATCATCTTCTTAAATCCTTAGGATATGTGCGGCTTATTACGTTTTAGCATAACATTATTTAATATAGATCCTTACTATAGGATTGTTGTATTCCTCCACATATGCGACTTATGTTATCCTACTATTAAGTATAGTTGATGCGATTCATATACGAGTTTGTTTGGGCTTCGTAAATCGAATAATTTTGGACGACCAGTGAGGGCTGTTGGTAGGACTGCTGGGAAAGAGGCTCAGCAGAAGCCATGGAATATTCTGGGAACGGTGACCGCGATATATGTCACCATGGTTATTATTTTGGTAGATGGTGTTGGGGTAATCACTATGGAGTAGTAGTTTACCTAAACACCATCATAGAAAATGGTAGTGCAAATTTAGACTCACCCAATGTAGTCAGAGTCGGTAAAAGGGGGAAGTCGGAGTAAGTCTTTCTAAGAGACATCCATAAGGATTCGGGGTAGAGAGGGAGTGTGATGGGTCCATGGAAAGAGATAACCCAAAGGTAATTATGTAGGGTGGAATACAGTGGCACCCACGATTTAATTTTAGGAAAAAGCTTTTTCTCCTAGGAGCGGTGTTGTATTGGTAGGAGTGAGTCTCCATAACAATGGAGGGATACTATGAATAAAAAATAAGTTGGGGTGCATTTTGATCGTAAATCCTCTCATCAGCTGTTTAAACAGGGAGGTAAAGGAGATTTCAATATTTATTTTAAAAGGTCCGTATGATGGTCGGACATGAAGAAGAGTTGGGCGTGTTTAGTGAACTTCGTACCCGACCAAGTGGATACGGTGGATCAAGAAGATCCGTAATTACTAATGGATTCATAGGTATAATATACAATAATGGATGGGGAAATCCGATTAGAATGCCTGGTACAGTTGTTGTCAATGTCGTACGTTTACAATTTGATATCAGCACTTCCGTGATAAGAGAGCCAAAAAAAACTAACCAAAAGGCCAGACTGGACTTAATGGTGTTAATGGTGCACCACATGAGGTATACCTAGTAGAAGACCCATTTTAATGATTGAGATTAATTGAATTACTACCAGGTGGTGTTGGATTCAGTGAGGGCTATCAAGGCCAGCGGAGCCAAATGGATAATAGGGGTAGCAATCGGGGTTAAGACTACTAGATCAGCGAGAGGACAACCTCGATATGGCTAATGGGTCCAGAGAAAGGGGAGTGACACAAATAGGCGTTTCATGTGTAAAGTGTAGGAACATATGTGTGGATATTGTCTGTAGTTAATTGGGGGACAAGAACAGGATGCTCAATAGGGGCAACAGTTATAAGAAGTTTTTTGATCAGTTGGGATAGTGGTATTATGTCCAGGAACCATTTGAACTCCAAGTGCTATTGGCAATTAAAAGTGTGAGTTTTATCCCGAGATGATTGAGGTCTTTTTGTGTGACACGAGCGAGTCACACTAATTTTATTAATACTAGATTCACATGAGAAACGGGTTTATTAGAGGTATCGTTAATATTACTATAGTTGTATATATGAACCGTTGAGTTAGTGGGGCTTCCTTTAGTTCCATCTGCGGGGGAGTGGGTGTGGAGACTAAGAGGATATATTTTATGAGGACATCTCATTTTGAGAGGTGATATTCGAGGTATGGTTTTATTACTGTATGGACTGTTAAGCGATGATGGGCGGTTACAACAAGACTATCATATTCGCTGTTCCGGGATAGGATGTATATTTTTGCGATGTCTCACTTGAAAGAGGGTCGAGCCTGTATATATTTTGTATTGAATCGTAGACTTCTATGAGTATAGTTGTCTTGTTACATCTGATCCCAGTGCATGGGGAGTTTTACTGATGTGATTCAGGGTATATTGGGTTTATCGTCGAGCGGAGAGATTTATCTCATTGTTGTGTACGGAGAACTTAGTGATAGTGAGAGCATCGCATCGCGTGATACCTTGAGAGACATGATAATAGACGATTTGATTTATATGTTAGGAGATAAAATGTGCGATATCTTAGTTATGTGCTTTGGACCCACTAATTTCGATGACAGACAATGCTAGGGGATAGTGCATTGGGGAAAGTTATTTTGAGCTTCGTTGCGAGATGTTACATTCATGGACCCTAATAAACATTGGGATTAGTAAGACGTTGTTGGATGCTAGTGCATCAGTTTTAAATGTTAAATCATTGAACGTGTAGAGGAAACACTTTAAGCTAAGAGCTATTAGGATATATGGCCAGTGGAGTCGGGTAGTGCTGCGAAAGAAGCACTGAGGAAATGTTTGCACCACAAGTTAATGGTTGGGGAAATATCGAGAATAATTAAATTGAAATTTGTGGAGTAATTGATAATACCTGTATGATATAGCCACGCCTAGAGTTCGGAGTTGATCTTGAGATAAGTATGTTACGTACGAGATGTTAGTGATAATTATACTGAGATGTTTGGGCTATAGTATATAGTATGGTGAGACTGTGTTCGTTGTTCCAAGGTATGATTTACTTGTGCTAGTTATCACCTGAAAGAGGGCCTAGTCTATAAATACATGTATATATGTTCTCGTGTGTTGCATAATAGACTTGTAAGAAAGTATTTGTATTGTTATATTTAAACTCGAGGAGTAGGGATGTATATAGATGGGATTCAAGGTGGATAAGGCTTATTATCGAGCGGGGATATATAGCTCGTTATTGATTTACACTAAGAAATGATAGTAAGGGTCGTCGTATTGTATGGTCTCTTTTTAACATGAAAGTGGATGAGTATACTTTTATGTTAGGAGACGGGAAATTGGGAGTACCTGCTATGGATTGAGGGTTTATCGGATCTCAATGACCTGCAATGTTGGTAGTAGTGTATCGTGGAGGTTCCTTGTTTGGATTTTTCTTTTCTAGACGTCCCACGCATGAAACTTATCGCAACGTTGGAAGTGGGGAGATGTGTGGTCATTAGGACATGGGTTTGATACCCTGGTTATTATACATATATGTGTTTATAACCATGATTTGAAAGTTATATTACAATTTAAGGCTAGTAAAGATGGGTAACATTCGTGCTGATGAGCATGGGTTTAGGGTGTATGGGTGCCCTGGGTAATTAATTAATTTTTTATATAATTCGAGATTAGAAGGGGCAGAGATATCTGTAGTGATCTTAGAGGCATGTGAGTAAGGAAATATTTGAGGCTTGGAGTACTAGACTCATATAAATTTCGAAGACGAAATTCCTTTGTAAGGGGGAAGTATGTAATACCCCATATTTCTGAAGATATAAAAATAAAATAAATTAGTGATTTAGGATTTAATTAATCTGGAAATTTAATTAAATTAGTGAATTGAGAATTAATTAATTCGAGTTATTTTTAAAATTTACATGTGTCATAATTTGAGGTTAAAATTGGATAATTCTAGTAAAGTAACTCGGATGATAATTTTGAGTGAATGGTTGATTCCAAATAGGTCGAGATATTTAGAAAAAGAGTACCCGAGGGTAGTAATTAGGTCTCGGGGCATTTTCAGGCATAACCGGGCTCACACACGGGTGTTCAGGTCATTTGGGCTTGACCCATAGGCTTAATTTTGGGATTAGCAATATAAAACCTACATTAGGGAGTTTATGGGAGAGACAACTCAATAAGAAAATCCTAGTTTTAAAGAGGAGAAAAGATGGAGAAATTAGGAGAGCTTTTAGGAGCCAAATCAAGAAGAGGGATGTGTTCTTCGTCAAATCTTCGTCTACGTCGAAGGAAATCAGACCCTACGAATTTATTCAAGCAAGTAGTTAAACTTTCTTTCAATTTAATTGCAGTATTTCGATTCATATCATAGTGGGTGTGATAAAGAAATTCATTTTTAGGAGCGGGCTATTATATGAATTAGGTTTTGATAATTTGAGTAGATTGGGTAGATTGAATATGAAATTGGTGATGGTTGGGTATAAATCATTGTTTGAATCACATTTAGATTTGAGATACAAAGAATAGGATATTTGATTTGCTGATTATGTAGTTGAATTTAGTAAGAGGATTTAACAAGCCGTATCAAACCCAAATTGTTGAATGATGGATGTTAAGATAAATTAGTGTTTTTTGAATGTTAAAGGGATGATTCTAACCCGTTTTAGATGAAATACTTTGTTTGCGTTCTGATAAGAAACTCAAAAGGATTAAGGTTCAATAATGGAGGATAGAGAAAGGAAGAAGAAGGAGGGAAAAAGAAGCAAGGCCATTCGAATGACCAGGGGAGTCATTCTAACGACAGTGGAAGTCGTTCGAATGACCACTGGTCCCGTTCGAATAACGGTGAGGATTTTGGAGCCAATGTCATCTTCTACCTAGGCTAAATTTTTGGATTTTATTTTAGAGGATTTAATTGGGTGAAAATGAAAAAGGAGAGATAATTCTTAGGGCCTTGGGAGGTGGGTTTTAAGATGTATTTTTATTTAGATAGAGTGTCAATCTAAATAACAAAAATTGGGTGAAGTAAATTCAAAAGGTTAAATTATGGACCAAGTTAGGGAGTCCAGGTATTATGGTTGAGTGACACCACTTGAATAAAATTAATTGAGGTGAAATTAATTAAATTAAGGATCGGGGACTTTACTCTTATATTTTCCCGGCTAGTGCTACGGGAGTTAGGCATGGGGTATCCGGTTTAATTTATTATAGATATCTACAATAAATTATAAAATATTTAATTTAACAAGGGTTGTTAAACTTAATAGTGGGATTTTGTGTAACAAATTCTAAAGCATGAAAATAAGGACCGAAGGAGTGAGTCGGGGTACTGTAGTAGAGTGACACTACTTAAATAACAAAATAATTAATGTGTGATCAATTAAATTACAAGTCGGGATATAAAATTGGTTATTTTTTGGCTAGTGCTATGGGTTTTAGGCACGGGTTAGCCAGACTTTTATTAAATATATGTATACAATTAGTGTGATAGTATATATATATCGTGTGTATTATAGATATCGATGTATATGATATTTATAAGAAGATATACCCATATGGTGCTATCATAGGTGGTTGCACGATGTGGTGAATCCCCTGGCTTGAGGGTCAGGGAAAGTATAATCCCCCGATCATAGCGTCCAGTATTTATATATTGTGATTCTTTTAGTGGTGAGGCGTCTTGGGTATGGGTCGGTCTCACACTCGAGGAACTATGATTGCATGCACTACACTTATTATTTTTACCCAAGAACGACAGCGAGTACGACTTGAGGTAACCAGGTTAGAGAGAGCATACCTAGAACATGATAGCATTTTAGAGAAAGCATACAGTGAGTTATTACTCGAGAATGGATTGTTATATTACGTGACATGTGTGAATGTTGTAGTATATTAATACGTATACAAATATGAGAAGATAATTATATACGGAATTAATACATAAGTGTGAATGCACTTCTTATATAACTAGCGTGAAAGTTAAATGATTTAAAAGGGGACTACTTAAATAACTAGTGCAAAATTTATATGATTGAAAAAAGGGTTTCTTATATAACTAGTGTAAACGTTATATGATTTAATATAGCTGAACCGATTAATAAGTTAATGATAATCAAAGTAAGAATACTCGGATTGGATTAGTATAGTAGAAAGTTGTGTGATACAACTAGTTAAGTGGGGTAACATAACTAGAAAGTTTAGAAGGTAAGCGTTAGGTGTGCGCATTAGATGAGGGGTGAGCTATACCTCAAGAGAGTGCGACACTAGCTTAAATATGAAGAGTGTGCACGCATATTTAATGATTGCAATTTAAATTGTTGCTAAATATTTTCAAAATGTTTTACTTGGGTTCTAACCCATGTAAAAAAGCTTTTCCAAAACCTTTTAGGTGTCCAGCCATAGGAACACCCAACTTGAGGATTCTATCTATGAATGCGCAGCTGTAGCTCATGTGGATGTTGCAGGACTTTGCGATAGACGCTTCCATCATTTATTCCTAGTGTAGGAACTTTACTTTAGTACTCATTTGGGCATGTCTCCCTCATATTTGGTATTTATTTTATTTTTGGACCTTGTGTATCCAGGTTATTGTTTTATTTTACCTTTGTATTTTATTGATGAACCGATAGTTGATTCGGTCCTATTTATTCATATTACTCGTCTATGTTGGATTCAGTTACTAGTTTGTGTGGATGGTTTAATTATTATCAACTTCCGCATGTTGTTAATTATTGGAAGATGAAATTTGGCACCGGTCTATCTAAATTAATAGGTGGTCACTAACTTTAAAAATGTTTTCAAAAGTGATGCTAAAAGTGAGCCATATAAGACCAACATTTTGTTTTGATCACAGGCTGGCCACCCGATATTTTAGTAGGCGGGGTGCCACAATAATCAGATAATCGATATCATTTGGTCCCACAATTAATTACAGTGATTTTATTAGGGATAATGTCGTTAATTATGTTTAAGTGTATACCATTTGTTCATTCCTTGAAATTGAATCGACTCATGTAGAAACTCCTCATCGAGGGGCCATAACTCACTTACATTAAAATCCAAAAAATTATCAGCAAAGAGTTTTAAGAATTTTGGATACTGTAATTGATTCCCTTATTTGGGTGGGAAAGTTAAAGCTAATGCGAGGAATTAATAACACCGACGAACACCATAAGTTTTAAGTTGAAACCCCTCTCCCATGTAATATTTTGAACTTGGGGTATTTTGAAAAATATTTATTCGATTCTAAGCACCTGAATAAAATAAATGGTAATTTTGTAATTATTTGTACAAAATATATTATTGGGTCTCTCTTTTTTAATTTCCAAAAACAAAACCATTTTTAAACAAAATAAAATCCCAAGATCGTAATTTAATTTATACCTTTAATTGAATACCTAATTCAATTCAAATTAACAAATAATAAATAAAAAAATATTTTTCTATAAAAATCATGATCTAGGTCGTTCTCATAACTAAATTCATGTTGTACATAAAATATGGTTCCAAATTAAATTAATATTCAACTCAAAAAGTTATACGACAATTAAATATGCGATGAAACATAATATATAATCAAACAGAAACACAAGAAATTATACATCAAATACGACACAAAGTACCCATTTATCATGGCCAAAGCTTCTTCCTCTAGTAGAGTCCCTTTGGGTCAAAAATCCTTTGAGTAAGAGTCTATCACGAAGTTGCTGGTTGAAAAGAAAAGTCCAAAACCAACCATAACCGTCACTGCCCATGTACACCACCTTCCCTCACACAGGTTCCATCTGCGGTCATAGCCTGCAAACTCATGGTCCCACATGGTTTAGCCGGATTATGGATTTCTCCTACCTCTCTTATTCCTCTGTTTATATGGTTTTCCCTTTTATAAAAACTACATCATTTTGACCTTTGAACGGCCTTGAAATCTATTAAAGGACCGTTGAGCTTAATCAGAACGTTACCAAAATCTATATATCTTCCACCATAATCAAACCCAACATAATAAAGGATTACATAAATTAGAACCTTTTACATGCCCACACAAACTCCTCCAGATACGTTAATTTATTCAAGAATTAGAATAACCTAATTATTACAACCAAATCGAACCTAGCAAAAGTAACTACGGATAAACGACTATAGAATCTGTTCATATAATAGAAATATATGTGACCATGATGGAGGGAGTAATAACTTCCTCCAAAATCATGTTAGTATAAAAACATATACATCCATGAACTTATTTTCTAACATTCAACCTAGGGTTTCAAGGTCGAAACATGGACCTTTCTTAAACATGATCAATCTACAACCGAAGCTTTGATAGCAATTTTTGGGTATTGACATAATAAAAAAATTTGATACCCTAATATTGTTGATTAATATTGTATTACAAATAATAACAAAAGCCACTTCTAAAGCATAGACCTAGTGTTCGAATCATAATACATTTGCAGGTCTTGTAGGAAATCCCAACGAGGAGAAATATTTAATGTGGAAAATGAAGAGGTTGATTTTCTTTCTCTTCCAAATCACTGCTTAAATAACGTGAATGTCGTGAATCTTCTATTATACGATATATCCAAACTAAGTCTGGTGTGTGATCACTCCCGGAGATAAAAACTTAACGATTTGTGAAAGAATCATTTTCTATTTCCTCACCCCTTCACAAAACATGAATTGTGTTCCCCCCCCCCCCCCCCCCCCCCACCCCCCCTCTAACCCTTAGGATGTGCTATGATACTTACAAAAATACCTTAGACCTATATATATTGGCATATAAGTGGGGCATGCCAATTATAGTATCCATAGAGTTTGGGCCTACTATCTGGGTAATGAGCTATATTAGGGACTCTATTATTTCCCATAATATATTTTCTTCCAAGCTCACAAGGGTTAACAAGATCGCTTCTAGTACTTTATCCTCTAAAGAAACCCATTTGCTAGTGATAGATCCTTTAGGACCTTGAGTGATCATGGACAAGGCATATACCTCAGCCTTTGAGGTCCTCACTAAAGTAATTATTTTCTAAAGGATAGGGCCAGTCCCCAACTTGGCCTTGAAAAGAGTAGCCGATGTCACAAGTACTTCAAATAAGATATTGGTCCATTCATCTACCTTTGTGATCCAGGAAACATATTTTTTCATCAAATGCATATCCTTGATCACATGGGGATCACCCCAAATAGTGCGAATATGATACCAGAACTTCTCCTTGAGGCCCAATTGCCTCCGTCAAAGAAGATTCCCATTTTACAATTCTGTAAAGTGCTGTTGTTATCCTTCATAAATCCCTGGACACCATTCTTAGTGGCCAAGACTTCATACCAACATCGCCCTTTTTATTTTAGGATTCAAGGCAATAGACATGAAAAACTGAGATAGGGTCATGTCCAATTCCCCGTCACTCAATTCTTTAATATCCAAGACAATGACCATTACTAACCTTCATGAATTGGTTGTAAGTTGTGTGAGGGACAACCCAGTAGTGGTGAAGACCTCACCCACTATAATACCCGGCATTTTTATTGGAAATTAATAATTATTTAAATAAATGATAATTGGATTAATTAAATGGATATTTACACAAATAATAATTTAATTTGTTAATTTAAAGTTAATTTAAATGATAATAATGTGAATTTTAAATTTAATATGAATTAAATTGGAGTCTTAGTATTTAATTGGCAAGTTGTTTAAGTTTGGTGGACTTTCATTTAAAAAGTAAAAAGTTTGGGTTTCAAACCATAATTTTGGTTAGTTGTAATTTGAATTGGACGTATGGGGGATTTGGGGAAAACTCTAAGGGCAAGTTAGTCTTTTACGAATTTCTTGAAGGATCAATATATGCTTTAATAATTTATAACGTGGAAATTTAATTAGTCACCCAAAACTAATCTGTGCCAAGGCATGTGCCCACATGCTTGACCACCGCTGCCATAGGGTATATAGTTGTAATCACAGCCTGAATGCGGGTGAGGAAGAAGGTATGTTTAGATTAATGAAAAAATATAAACTTGAATCATTTTAAACTACCATCCCTTATTTTTTTACTAATCCCCCCCCCCCCAAAAGAAACCATAACTTCTCACTAGGCCCTTCCCAAAGCAACCCATTTCATACATCAAATAAAAGTGTTTTCAAGGCTTTCTGAAGCACGTATTCAAGAGGTGATCTAAACTATTTTCAATCAAGATTCAAATAGTTTAATGTGGTTTTCAAGGCTAAACTCTACAAATGTTATCAAAACTTTAGGATCAAGGTTACTTTCAGGAATGGCGCGGTGAGGTCGGTAGTGGATCTTTCGATATCGGTGTTAGTTTTGGCCGATCATGGTAGTTTTAGTGACGGTTTAGTTCCCGTCCTTTACGGTGAAGTCAAAGAGGTTAGCATGATGGGTGAATTCTTTGCCAAATTCCATGCGACCAGGTTAGTTGTCGTTAATTACTGTCACACTTCTGATTTATATATGCTAGTAAATTGCGAGTGTCCGTTCAAGCCAATAGTGTCAACATCGCAGGTTTTTGATGTGAGGTTCTCGTGCCTCAATCCGTAGTGATATGAGAAGGCAACTGAGAGGTGGAAAATGGGGAATGATGTCTATGGAATTAGAAACATGACTCGTGTAAAGTCAACTATGGAGATTAGGTGGCTAGTGTGTCATACCTAAGCAATATTGATTTGCGATAGGGATGCGTCCAGTTCTCTATATAGGTACTTCAGGTAGTTAATACCAACAGTGTGGTTTGGTGAATTCGATCCTTGGGATGGTATCACGTCGTAAGGAAATTAATTAGTTAGTAGGCATGATGAACCGTATTGGTTAACACTTGGGATGTGTATTATGTCTTTGTTGGTAAAAGAATATTATTACAAGTGTCTTGATGATTCTTGATAAAAGGTTGTACCTCGTAGTGTATGATGAGAGTTACGGATAAATTGCGACAAGTATATTACGCATGCAACGATGATGGATGAGGAGAATTCAGAGTTAACTCCAGGTAGTATTATAGGTTGAGGTTTTAGAAAATATGATGTGATTCGAGGAATAGGATCTTTAGTGATGTTGGTTATATAAACCTATAGGTTTATAGGTTGTAGACGATGTCATGTATCCTACCAAAATCCTTAGTAGTATTTGTTGTGGTTTTGTCCGTAGCTTATGGCCACAACTATTTGGAAGATAGGTAATATCATTATGTAAGTGTCAAGGCTCATTTTAACCATCGAGGTAATGGCTAGATATAAGGTAATCCTAGTGTGAGTGTGGTTTAAGGGCATCTTGAAGGGCCCATAGGATGAATTATGTGAGGCATTAATGGGGGTAGAAATTGACTTGTTGTGACATCTTAAGGTATTCAATGGATTGGGTGCGCCATATGTAGAAGCTTGTATACTAGTGTCTTTTAAATCACCTAGTAATCATGATATTGGTATTGAAAGGCTTGAAGAGAACACCTACAGATATAGAGGTACGGATAATGAAATCTTGTTGGGTATTGAGGACTTTTATATGAAATGTGTTTGGTGTCCTTAGGATACCACATAAGTTTGGTATGTAGAAGTATTATCATCTTAGTAATGATAACATTGAGGGTCAGGTGATGATTTCAAATTGATGGTTAATGTTTAGAAGAGTCCTATTGTGTACGTTCCAGGTGCGATTTCCAAAATGGGCATAGATGGGTGGTGTATCTTTTAAGGAGGAATTGTAAGATCGTGTTACTATAGAGCGTGATGTTCCCGTGTCATATAATGACTAGTAGTGGATGTGTAACACTTGGTTTTGAGGTATACTAGGAAATCTGTTCGAGACTTAGGTTGATGAAGCCATGCGGAGTTTTAAAAATGGCAACTAAGGTGGGGTAATATTGAGGCATGATTAGAATGTTGGCGTGTGTCGACGGTATATGCTAGGATAACCTTATCAAGGTAAGAGCTAATTCTTGCAACGTCCTTCCAAACCGGTGCAGATTAGAAGATATAGCCCAGTATGATACTTACTACCCTTAGAATGCCAATGGAGAACATTTTGTCCATCACATAAATTTAGTTTGGGTTTTGGCCATCACATAAATTTAGTTTGGGTACAACCTATAAGTTAGCTTGGTGAAAATCTCGTATAGTCAAAGGACGCAATTAGGTGAATGTCTCTCTTGAATAGAATACTGCCTAAGGGAAATTGGGGCTACGATCACGATATGATAAGGTAGATAGTGACTTAGGTGTAGTAGGTTGGTGACGCCATCACTAATAAATGGACTAGGTCTGTGTAAACAATGGAATTAGGCATTCGCCAACCAGAGTGGTTTATGTGTGCTAAGGATGTGAGAGGGAGGGCCTTACTCCTAAGGAGGGAAGTTGAGCATTGACCTTCTAAAGAACAATAAGTTCGCACGTCGCTTTCATCTAGAGAGGATGAATTATTGCAATTCGATTCGTCATGATTGGTGACCCAAGCCAGCGTATATGGCTATGTTAGTACTCAGTGAGAACATCTGGGACGAGTGATAAGACTTGGAGCACATAGCGTAGGTTCGATTTCGTAAATCACAATCTGACACGTATGGACAAGATTTTATCGAAATAGTTGCGTGTTCCTTCTGTCTCTTATGTGTCCCTTTTGATTTTGATAATAGGGGATCGATACTCTCATTGATATGGTAACTCGAATTGGTACCATGTCATGGTATGACGATGCGCCGAGTGTGGTCAATGCAACTCGATAACTGAGTGCGCCCTATCTGAGGTATTCTTGCTATTACACAAAGTTCAGTGTATGAGTGGTTGCACTCTCAAACACACGGTTTGCTCGTAGTAATTATTCTCCTTATTATAAGCGACCTTTCGACCAGTCGGCATGGCGGTCAGTGGCTCTGGTTGGAAAGAGCGGGATGATAACTTGAGGATACTTTATAGTGTAGAAATTGAGGAAAACTTAGCGCATGGTGTTTCTTTGCCACGATGAGTGGATTATAGAAAGGCTCAAGTGAGTGCTTAAAGGTGAGGCACCTAGCATAGTACTAGGGTCATAAGAGTGACGCAACAAAAGGTGTCAGTCGAATGCGCAGTGATGATTTGGTCGGTGTATTACTTCTCGGAGTGAGAAATTATAAATGTATGGATAATGTCAATCTCAGGAAAAATTTGTGTAGTCAGGATGACTCAAAAATTTGTAGGAATGCTGGATATGTAGTCCTAAGACTAGAAATGGTTCTTGATGAAGAACTTGTTGATTGGTCATATTGCGATTCACTCTTAGGTGAGGGTCGATCACTAGAGAGGGTTGCCCGTGAAGGCGTCGATAAGCAAAGGTAGTCCTAGGACTCGAATGATCATGACCATCAAGTGAGTGAAGACTCGGAGTCAGTTATTTAACATTCATGGTTAGCCAAATGGTTAATGTTAGATCATGTCATATGTTGAACCTTTCATGACAAACCCTGTGTAAGGGTGCATGATGTGATCTTAGTTATTGAGGACATCGATGATTTTGTCTTAGAGGTTTTATATGACTTAGAATGAGAGTTGGTAAATCCCATGAATTTGAATAATGGATCGGTCGAGAATTTCGGGCATGAAATTCCCCAAGTAAGGAAGTTTGTAATACCCTACCGTAATATTTTAATTATTTTTTCGCATAAATTGAACTAAAATGAGAACCCTCGGATTTGGATAATTATAGCGGGGATTATATTCTGATTTTACTATTTTTTGGGGCTTGATGGTAATTAGAGAGAGTTGTGGGTTAAAATTGGAGGAAAATTGAGGAAATATAAGAAGATTCGCTCGAATGAAAGATGGATGATTCAAATGATAATCAAGGATCATTCAAATCAAGGAATCAAATGAGCTTCGAATGAGATCCCATTACATAACTGATCAAGGTCATTCAATGGTCGTCAGAAGAAAGGGATTGAACGAGATGCCCTTCTCGATCAAATGAAGATCGAATCTCTTTCCAACAAAGTGAAATAAATTTTTTAGTCAGACTGCCCTTGTGCGATGTCTTGTTCTGTGCTATTGGATTGATGAGCTGTCGAGCTCTGATGAATCCAAATTGGGTAAAAATGAGATTTTGGCATTTAATGGGTTTTGATAAGGATTTTGTGGGTGATTTTATTTATTAGAAGAGAGAGAGAGAGAGAGAGAGGAGTGGGTCTTCTACCATTGTTGAGATTCTCGCCACCACAAACCACTACTCCACCAACATATATAAACCTTAAATCATCATATTCTTCTACTCTTCACCATATACAAGATTTAAATACCCTTTTTTCCATTGTTGGGAATGGCTACGAATTTGTAGAAGTGTTGTTGGGGGATGTTTGGTGAAGATGGAGATGAAGGTTTCATGGAGTTTGAAGAGGTTTTTTGAAGGGGTTCTACTTGGGAGCTAAATGGAGCTCACTTTTGAGTGGGGCAACCTCCTTGAGGCCAAATTTGGAGGGGGTAGGTTTCCATCTTCTTAGATCTTCCATGCCTTCCAATATCGGAGTTTTATTGAGGTACGAAAATCTTCTCTTAGATCAAAGACTTTATTTTATGTATATGTAGTCTTGTTGTTAGAATGTAAGAGTAGAATGCTTATGAACTTGATGATGGGTTTTCTAGTAAAATTAATAATAAATATTTTTACAAAATAAAAATGTTGAAAAAATGTCATTTGGTTGAGAATAAAGGAAGAATGCATATTTCAAAGTTTCTCGGAATAAAGATTGGATTTTTTCTGAAAATGGTGCATTTTGTAGAAGTTTGATGTTAAACATATTATAAATAATATGTTTGGAAATGATTTGGATTTGCTAAATTATTTGGTGAAATAATGTTCCAAAGTTTCTTTCCAAAATGAAAATTTTATGAAAAATGGACATTTGTCGAGTTTGAAGAAATAATATGTCTTTTATGCCCTGAAAGTATATTATTTCAAGTATTATGAATTTTTAAAATGAAATGTATGTTTGACCCATTAACATGATTTTAGGAAATAAAATCCATCTTCTCATGCATATAAACTTTTAGTATTTTGGCGATGAAGATATAAACGAGTTTAAAGAAGGGTTTGTTGAGTTTAAACATGAAATAAGAAAAGTAGAAATTCTAGTCTTGAAGTGTGTGAAAAGGGGATTATAGGTGACAAGTGTAAGGTTGTAAGACTACTTATGTTAATGAAAAAAATAGTGCTTTTCTTATAAAGTAGTCTTATATGTTTAATGATTCTTGGAAATAAAAATAAAGTTGTTTCTAAATGAGAAGAATATTACTCCAAAAGGCTAAAAGGTTATTAAGGTGTCAAAAACAGTTAAGAAGTTAGTGTGTGTAACTTAATGGTGTTTCAAAAATTAGCACTTGTGAAAATGGAGTAAAAGGTGAGTTTGGAAACAAATGGTAAAATAGTAATTTTATATAAAGTGGAACATTTTTAAGAAATAAAAATATGGAAAGGGTGTTACACATGATATTCCTAATGAATGTGATTATTGGAATAAAATCAAAGCTAAAGTGTAAAGGATATGAAATGATGATTTTTCCAAGTGTAACACAAGATGGGGTGAAACCCCAAATTTTAGCTTTAACAGGGTAGAAGGAAAAGTGGAATAACGTGGACATTTGTAAAATGTTAAACACATTAAAAATAACTTGAGTGGTAGCAGGAAAATTATGGAGGGCATGGAGGCCTGGGGTGAAAGTCCCAAAATCACCGGCCTGAGTATATGGTGAGCACAGCCAGCAATGAGGAGCCCATTAAAGTATGCGATTATTAAAAGATTTCGAGAAAAGATAAAGGAATAAGGAATATGTCAAGAAATGTGTGGTGTAATGAAAATGTGCTAAGACAACATAACTTGAATCAAGTAATTAATGTTTCGTTAAAGATAAATGGATAAGTAAATGTATAAATTGATTAATTTACATAAAATAAATGAAAGGTAAAGTAACGAGGTAAATGGGTCGTTAAGCAACCAAAGGGGTTTAACCCATAATTAACACAAGGGTATGTTGTGGAGGGTTTTCAAAGGCTAAATAAGTATTTTATAACACGATGTTTGTGTGTGTTGAAAGGGGGATTTTAAATGAAAATACTATCATGGATTGGTTAAAATGGAAAGGGTAAATTCAGTAAAGAAATGGATTTCGGTCGAACCAAGTGGAGTTGTTTTGAATATTTAACCGTGTGTGTTAAATAAAGAGATAAATGTCAAAATGAGAAAAGGAACTCTTTACAAGATTAAGGTGAATTAATCGGGATAAATAAGGTATTCAGAAGTAAAATTGTTTCATGTTACGTAAACGTATATATATATATATATATAGACACACACACACACACACACAAGGTAGTTGCATGTGCACGTCGGTATAACATGTTAGAGTCTTCTTTCAGCCGCTCGATTTTATATTGCATTGTTGCATATTTCCCACTGAGTATTCGTCTCACCCCCTTATTTTGTTATTGACAGGTTAGGTGCCATTTCGTATTTTGTGAGCGTTATACTGGTAAGTAATCTCTTTTTATTTTACGTTAGTGGCTCTGTATGCTTGGACTCCGGGGTGATCCGTATAAGTCCCTCACATAGTTTGATTTGAAATTGAAATCACTTGCTAAACAAGTGGAACGTTAACTGGATTAACAACATTATATAGGGTGTTTGGTTGCACATCACACCTAATGCTCGGTTCGGAAGGGGTTGACTATGGGTAACCCATAAATCTAGCCTGGGGCGTTACAAACCTTCCTTTAAAAGAACTATAAAAATGGTGGCCTGATTAGTGGATCTGCTGACCTTACTTCTTTAGTCGATTGAATTAAAACTTTCCCCTCTTACCTGATTTTGTTGGCCATGACCCAACCGGTCATTATTATCTTACCACTACTGGACATAACAAATCATATCGTCTAATCTTGGAAACATCTTTGGTTCTTATCCTCCCTTATCTGACTACTTTTACTGGGGAGGTCCCCATACTTGGGCCAACACTACATCGTCTCTAGTCACTCGACCTACTTTGGCCTCAGTCTTCATAATCTTAGGGACTCTATCTTTAAAATAGATATAAAGCTCCTACAGATGTAGGAGGGTAACTTCAGCAATGTAATCCCAAGTGATGAGTAACAAGTTACTAATAACACTTGCTCTAACCTTTACATCAGGTTTAAGCCAACCTAAAAAAAGAAATGTAACTCTGAATGGAAATATCCTTCTTCACTTTCTATTAATATCCCCTGGTGCTGAAAGAAAAAGATAGTCGAAATCCTCCTCATACTGGAGACCATACGACTACACAGGTAAGGTCCTCAATAACTTGCCAATAATATCATTATGGGTGGTGAGTGGAAACATCTCCCCTCTAACTATATGACAAGGGTTCCATCTTTATCATATAACTAAACCTTTTATTAATTTCAAAGGAGGGTTACCTATAAAAACTTCTCCTTTTATATATACACTAGATCGTTTCACGTAAATCTCAAATGTAGGATAAAAATTGACTAGTAACCCTAAGTATTTTAACAACCCCTTATGTTATTTCCTCATTTGATGGAATTAGATAAATTCACACAGTGTAAATTAGAATTAATCTCAGTTGAATTATAATTTATAAATTTGGACTCTTGTTTAGTAGACTTGCAAATTTAAGGTTTTGAATGTGGATTCATGGCCTTGTGATAATATGAAATTGATGATTAATAATAATCCCTTATTTTGAAATACGTTTTTCATGAAATGTATATGTTATATGGAGTTGTCCCCTTAACTTTATTAGTAGTAACTTTAGGTACGAATACCTCAATAATATAATTACATGCATAATGTTTAATAATTGAGAGATAAAGAGAGAGTTTATCTTATGATCAATTTATGATGAGGTTTGAGGAGAAGTACACTCCTTATTATCTTACGAGTTTAGAAGAAGAGTGAGTTTCTTATATTGCAGTAGGGAGCACATACTGTGGTCGAGTACGGGAAGGAGTTCACAGTGCTATCTTTTTTTATTCCAAAGGAGGCTAGTATGGAGAAGAAGAAGACATAGTTTTTCATTCAGGAATTAACATGGCATATCAAGTAGGTGATTATTGGGAACCCTACGTATTCCACTTATGCTCAGGTGGGGGATGTCACCTTGATGCATTGCAAAGATTATATAGAGAAGAAGAGGGTCAGGGATAATGGAGGCATTTTAGACCAGGGTAGTAGAAATCACAATAGTAGCGGTAGGGATCCTCTTAGATATGATAGGGACAATATGGGGATCTTTTAGCCCCAATTGCTAGGGTTTATTTTTTATGCGGTGGGAGGGAACACATATATTGAGTTTATCGGAGTATAAGAGTATCGGAGAAGTGGATGGATAGGCTGCAGGACTAGACTTAGGGTTAGTACCGTCAGGGCTAATAGGATTTGGGACTGCAACAATACCAATACTGGCCAAAGAAACTTCTAGCATCTAGACCCCAACTGCTAGATGCAATTCTAGCACCTCCAAACGCACAAACCCTTAATTTGAAATACGTTCTTCATGAAATGTATATGTTATATGGCGTTGTCCCCTTAACTTGATTAGTAGTACCTTTAGGTACGAATACCTCACTAATATAATTACATGCATAATGCTTAATAATTGAGAAAAAAAAGATGGAGTTTATCTTATGATCAATTTATGATGAGGTTTGAGGAGAAGTACACTCCTTATTATCTTACGAATCTAGAAGAAGAGTGAGTTTTGTGACATGCCGCCTATTTAAACATCGGGTGATCAGGCCTTTATTAAATTAAAACAGGTTTCTCAAATGGTTCATTCTTATCATCATTGTCGAAAACTTTTTAATTACTAATCCCTTAAGTAAAATTAGACCGGTGCCAAATTTAATATTTCTTAAAATAGATAAATCAACCATGCGGAACAAAGTAAAAATAATCATGTACTATAACCCAATCAACAAAGTCAAAGTACAACAGAACAAACGTATTACCGAATAAACCATCGGCTAAAAATCCCAAACAACAATAGAATAACCACTAGTCTGAAACTAACATCTGAGACTAATACCGGACCACAAGTCCATATATAGAATAGTGTGAGATCCTGTACTAGATCTGAATGAGAGATATCGTCTAGTCAAAATCCTGTAAGCATCCACTGTGCTACAGCTTCGAGTCACTGGAAGGAAATCATCATGCATGGCGTCCTTGTGGCTGGACAACTAAAAGGTTTTGAAAATATTTTATAGCAAGAGTTAGTACTCAAAACATTTTGAAAATATTTAGCAAGCATTTATCACAATATAAAATGCGGTTATTGATTACACATGTTAGGTTCTCGTACACTCTCTTGAGTTTACTCACCCCCATCTTTTGTGCACACCTAACGTTCTACCCTTAGCCTACCTAGCCATATCCTCCAAGATATCTAGGACTAAGCACTCCTCTGAACTTATCTATACTTAAGTTCTCATATTTCCCATACCGTGCATCCATTACATTAAACATTTCAAGAAGGTTAATTAATACACAAGTAACATTTTCTCTATGTTATGTTTCAAAACTTCTCATTTAGTTTCACTACTAAATTTCTACAATAATCATAATTTCTGTCTTCCCACTTTTTTAATTAAGTTTCACTACTTAAATTACTAAATACGTATTCTCTATTTAACGTTACGTTTCGTAATTTAGTTTCACTGCTTAACTTACCAGTTCGGTATGTATCTTTAAATATATAATATATATCAATCTACTAATACACATAAGTAGAATATCATCAAGTATATATATTTCACACACAATATATACTAAATATCAGTCATTACTATCATGTCCTTTTCACACACGTAAAGGACTCTTGGTTCAGAATGATTTATCAACCCCAAGTAAGAATTGGTTCAGAATGATACATCGACCCCAATTATTTATATACACGTGTAAATGATTCTTGGTTCGGAATGATACATCGAACCCAAGTGAGAGTTGGTTCGGAATTATCCATCGACCCCAACTATTTAAAAATATATATATATATACACATATTCTGGTTTGGAACTCTTTCATCGCGACACCAGTTCAAGGTTTGGTTCGGCATTTCTCATCGACCCCAAACATATAATAACTTTATGTTAGTTCGGATTGTCTCATAGACCCTAACATAAATAATTTAGGTAAAATTCTCTTAACCCAAACTTTTATATAATTTAGTAGGTACACACCCGACCCATCAAATCATGCACGTACGAAATATATTTTACTTATATCCACCGTACTCATTAATTTACAATTTATTTCACTATTGCATTTATTCGAGTATTCACGCAACTCTAAGGGTCCTAGTTACCCCTCACATATAATTTCAGTAGTTATTACTTACCCTACTGGTTTATTACTTAAATTGAATTTACTTCGCCTCGTAACTCAATTCCGAATTCCCCGATACTCTACTAAATCGGATTTATTCTCATCGGTCTGTAATCCAAGCCCTACACCCAATGGCCTTATCGAACCTCAACAATATACCTACTGGTCTTATTCTCACTCCCATATAAGTTATTTTGTAAATCCTAGGACAGTCATTCATTCCCAAAAATCAACGAAGACTTAAACACAAAAAATTCAGGAAAAACAGCTTGCGTCGATCGATCGACTGCTGGGTTCGATCGATCGAACAAGGACAGACGCAGTTCATCTTCTTCGTTAAGCTTTTCCTCCATTAACAAATATTCAAACTCCATTATAGTACACCAAACTTCGACCCAATGATCCTAACATGTTTTCACATATACTAGGACAATTTCTAACGTGTCAAATACATCAAAACTCCAATTCCTTTAAAGAAATAGTGAATTAAACCCAGAATTTCTTGAAACCCTAGTTATGGTGTTCTTCCCATATTTTCATTCAAAATCCACATTTTATTCCGAAAAACCGTCAAGTCTAATCTGAATATTAATCCTCTACATAAGTTAAATCATTCTACATGCGATTTCTATCCCAACATGTATAAATATCTTCACTCTCCTATCAAGATATTAATTTAAACAAGACTATTCAAAAACCCTACACATGGGTATTATATCTTTATAATTTTTGTAATAAACAACTTGTCTTATGATCAGTAGGGTCTGATTTCGTGGTTGTTGTTGATGATTGATGATCTTCATCCTTCAATCCTTCTTCCCCAACAAGTTTATAGTTAAAATCTCCTTTGAATCCTCCCCACTTCTCTCTTTTGCCTTAGAAAGTTGTGTCTCTCTTCTCTCTAATGGTATTGGTGTTGTCATAGGTCTTCTAACCCTAACCCCTCTTTCATACGGCTGAAAAAAAACTCTCAAATTCGTAGGTCTCCATAACCTCTCACGTTAAAAGACCAAAACGCCCTCGAACGGTCTCGGTTTAGTCCAAAATTACCTTAGGACTCAACTAGTACCACCCGGGTATACTATTTTGACTAATTTTACCCTTCCGAACTCATCTGTGACCTCTAAATTATCATTTGAGTCACTAAAAATATTACTCGTTCTCACCCCAACACGGTCTACACGCGTTAAGTGACTATTTACCACTCGTACTAAGTAAATATAATGAGGCAATATAGATCGGTATCTATCTCTCGATTAATATTCCAAAATTACAATTTTAAATAAACTCTTTAAATTTCTACTCTTCTGTAATTTAAATTAAACCGTATTTTCTCATTTAATTCTCTAATTTAATTAAACAAAAATATTCAGAAATACGGGGTATTACAAGTTTCTTCTATTGCAGTTGGGAGCACATACTGTGGTCGAGTACGGGAAGGAGTTCACAGTGCTATCTTTGTTTATTCCAAAGGAAGCTAGTATGGAGAAGAGGAAGACATAGTGTTTCATTCAGGGGTTAACATGGCATATCAATTAGGCGAGTATTGGGAACCCTACGTATTCCAATTACGCTCAGGTGGTGGATGTCACCTTGATGCATTGCTAAGATTATATGGAGCAGAAGAGGGTCAGGGATATTGGAGGCATTTTAGACCAGGGTAGTAGAAATCCCAACAGTAGATGTAAGGATCCTCTCAGACAGGATAGGGATAATATGGGGATCTTTCAGCCCCAATTTCTAGGGTTTATTTTTTATGTGGTGGGAGGGAACACATATATTGAGTTTAACGGAGTGTAAGAGTATCGAAGAAGTGGATGGATGGGCAGGAGGACTAAACTCAGGGGTAGTACCATCAGGGCTAATAGGATTTGAGACTGCAACAATACCAATACTGGCCAAAGCAACTTGTAGCATCTAGACCCCAACTGTTAGATGCAATTCTAGCACCTCCAACCGCACAAACCCTTATTTTGAAATACGTTCTTCATGAAATGTGTATGTTATATGGCGTTGTCCCCTTAACTTGATTAGTAGTACCTTTTGGTACGAATACCTCACTAAATTCATTCAACATAACACGTTGCCATGGAGATCTCGAGTCCTCTCTATGAAAAAGAGCGATGATTCACTACATTTGTGCATTGACTACCTTGAGTTGATAATGGATGCAGTGAAGAAAAAATACCCTTTGTTAAGGATTGATGATTTATTAGATTAGTTTTGGGGTGATTATTTCTTCTCAAAGATTAATATGTATTTGGGTATCATTAATTGATGGTACTCAACAAATCCTACCTTATTTACTCCATATGGCTTGTATAATGCCCCGCCCCAACTGTGTTTATGGATTTAATGAATCGAGTATTCTAGTTGTACGTGGATCAATTTATTATAGTATTTATTGATGCGATCTTTATTTATTCACTGATAGAGAGGTGCATGTCGAAAATTTGAGGATTTCACTTCAGACATTATGGGAGCATAAAATGTCTATTGAGTTCAAGAAGTGTGAGTTTGGGAAAAGTGAGGTGTAATTTCTGGGTCATGGAGTCTCGGATAAGGGTTTATTGATGGATCTGAGAAATGTGTCAGCCATGTTGGATTGGGGGTAGCCATGAAACCTATAGAGGTTCATGACTTTTGGGTACTAGACAATTATTATAAGAGGTTTATTCACGGTTTCTTAATGATATAGGGACCGTTGATAGAGTTAAATTAGAAGGGGATTCAGTTTGTATGGATGGGGAGGTGTCGACTGACCTTCGTCAGTCTCAAGGAGAAGTTAATTTTGACTCTAGTTTTGGCTCTACCTAGGACTAGGGTTGAGTATTTAGTCTATACTAATGCTTACCTGTAGGGTCTAGGTGGGTTTTTACTATGGTAGGATTAGTTAATTTCTTATACATCTCAAAAGTTGAATCGTCACGAGGTTAACTATTTATCCCACGATTTGGAGTTAGCAGCGATGGTATTCATACTACATGTTTGGAGAAACTATCTATGGGGTGAGAAGTTATGACTCTTCAGTCACCACAGGAGCTTACAATATTTTTTCACATAGAAGTACTTGAACATGTATCAATGATGGTGGTTTGAGTTCATAAAATATTATCAATTCATGATTCAATATCACCCAGGGAAGGGAAAAGTGGTGGAAGATGCTTTGATTCGATTACTGGGTTATGGTTTGTTTACTCTTTCATTAACGGATTGGTGAGTTGGGCGATGATTTTATGGCGATTCTCATAGTGACTCCAAATATCATTATAAACGTAGTGTAAGCATAATAAGTTGATATGGCATACAAGGAGAAGGTGATTGAGCTTCTGGATATCGATGTGCCTCTTTACACAATTGGTTCTGATAGTGGTTTATCATACGAGAGAAGGTTAGTTGTACCTTCATATGAGGAGTTATGTGTGGAAGCCAACCATAATGCACTTATATTATAGTTTTTGGTTCATCCCAGTGGGTATAAAATGTATAAGGATATTCAGAGGCATTATTGGTCGGAAAGTATGAAGCAGGACATTGCTACGTTTGTGTCCCATTTAAGTACATGCCAGTTTCTGAAGGTGGATTATAAACGATCGTACGGTAAAATTCAACCCTTACCCATTCTTGAGTGGAAGTGGGACATAATCTTGACAGACTTGATCATAATATTTTCATGGAGGCCTAGCCATCATGACTCCATTTGAGTTATAGTGGGCCGTTTGACAATGGCAGCACATTTATTGCCTATCCAAGTGGATTTCTCAATAGAGATGTATACACGATTGTATATAGTGAAGATCGTCTGGTTACACAAGGTGTTGGAATGATAGGCCCCAATTTTAAAATTCTTATAAAAAAATATTTTTATTTTCTTTTTATGAAGTATGCGGAAGCGATGTGATGGTTCAACTTGATACCAAATTTTAATTTCTTAACAAATTAAAATTAAACCAAGTGAAAATAATTAACACACACACTTATGTTAATTTCACTTAAACACACTTAATTCAAACCAAGTCCTAGAGAATTTGCCTAAGTCATATTTTGCAATTTTACCAAGTTAGGCCAAACTAAATTCTATCAAATTAAATTAAATGACTTGAATTAAATTAACGAAACATTACCCAATATTTAATTAGCACCAAATTAAATAAGTAGTGATTAAATTAAACCAATTTTATCTTTTTACCTAAGCACGCATTTTAGGTGATATGGCAAAAGATAAAATAAACACTTAATCCACTACGCTGCGATGTACGAGGAAAAACCTACAACGGGAAAAAACCTCAGACGGCCCTAGACTCAAATCCACTAAGTACGGAATTTAAATTTACAAGACATATGACTTACTTCCTCAACTCGAAACCTCTCAAGCCTTGACGTGCCTTCTTGTAACCACCTCTTCCTAGCGGATAACCACGGAGCTCCACCACGATCTTGGACTCACCAATTGGACAATAGGTACACCATCAACCACACGTGGTGCCTTTTACCACATGAGAATGCCGCAGCAAAATGAACTCTTCTTCTTTATGGGATGTAAAAGAAAACCCAAATATCTCATCAAACTAATGTTGAGATAAACCGGTGCCAAACGCTCCTAGTAAAGTATATATATATATATGGAAGCTTGGAAAACATAAAACTATGGGTGAAAACTAGAGTGGTAAATGAATTTTTCTTTGAAAATTAACATTCAAAACTTGATCTTTTTCTTATAAACAATGTTTCTCTCAAACTCTCTCTTAGAGATGGAAGGATATGAAAAAGATTGATTTTCAAAAATGATCCCCGTATATAGTTATGCTGTGAAAAAATAGTGGGGAAATAAGTGGAGAACATGGGTAAAACTGTCAAAAACTGTTCCCGCTTGACATCTCGTTCGAACGACATTTTCGTTCGAACGAAATCTCGTTCGAACGAGTCTTCTAACAAAGTTCCAGTGTGAACTCGTTGGGAATCTTGTTCGAACGACATTTCGAACGAAGTTCCAGTGGCCAATATGGGAAGTCGTTGGCAATCTCGTTCGAACGATTTGTGGTTTGAACGATAATCTCGTTCGAACGACACTTCGAACGAACTTACAAAAAGTTACAAAATTTCATTTTTAGCCCAGAAACATTATATAATTTATATTAAAGTTTTTAATTGAAAACTTTCTGAAAACAAAACACAGTTTTAAAACCTAACACCTAATAAACTTGGTCCAACCTCCTATATATATATGTAATGCATTCATACCTTGGGAGCATGGAACCACTTTTGATGACGTAGAAAACGAGGCTCTTAAACTCGACATTTTGATGAAGCTTTATATACTTGGCCGCTACGTCTTCAACAAACACGTCATAGGCTTGAAGGATGATCAATATACTCTATCCTATGACTCAAACATTTTTGTTCGGAATTGAGCCAAAACAACAAAGGACTCAATTGGAAATTTGTGTCCTTACAAATCTCCCCCTTTGGCTATTCCAGGACAAAAACCAAACAAAAAAATCCTAAAGGGCCGTCAAGATCTACTAGACTGACAAAAGTCCCACCCAAAATAAAAGTACAATGCTTGACTCAAACAACCCAAAGGATCACAATCTTTACCGGTGAAAGTTTCCACTGATAATATAATTCCTGCACACTTAAGCAAACACATTACATGCATAGGGAATATTAAAATATTTAATGCAATTAAGGTAAGTACTCCCCCTAAATTAATTCTCCCTTTTAGCAACTATGATCTACCTAAGAAGGTCACGACTCCCCCTAAGTTATCATTCTCCCCCTTTTTGTTCAGGTGGTAAAGGCTAAAGAATCAAAACATTAACTTATCTTCTCAATTAGAGAATATGCACCCTCTAAACTAATCAAGGGATAAATAGAATGGGATAACAAGCTAAAAACATGCAATTGCGCATAAAGTGATGATAACATTAAAGCACATAGGCAAAAAAGTCATAACTAATCCAACAAATACTAATGGATACCAACTAAGATGCAAGAAATAGATACCAATATGATATATAAGTATTAAGCATGTGATATCAAACAAAGAATGCAACAAAGTGAATACCAATTATGAGTTAAAGCATAGATGGACTAGAAAGCAAGGCAAAGACCAAATAAAAACATATCAAATATATGTATACATAATATATACCAAAAAGACTCAAGTACACATATATAGATATAAACACCCAAATGACACAAAATAAGATAAGCTTTTCACACTAGTGAGGCAAAAATGTGTCATATGGAAACGGAAGTGTTGGGGTGTGAACAAGAAACGATTAAATTTAGACCCAATCACTTAAAACACGTTCACGGAGTTCTCAATTGATTGCAAACTTCATCACATTTGAATATAACCTCATGTGACAATATAGATTGAACTCAATGAACAAACATACACAATGCATACAAGACTAGAGTTTTGATGATTCTACAAACCAAATAGAGTCATGACAATAAAGATCACTAGGATAAACGGACATTGTGTAAACCGTTGATATACCATCCAAACTCCCTCAATAAGCATATATATTTTCGAATGAATATATCAATCAAACATAGGCCTTGGCAATTATTTTTCTTTTTAATGCCATATTTTCTGTTTTTAGGCCTTTGGACCATGTATTTCTTTTAGGTCCATTTCAAACGGTGGCTTATAATCGCAAAGGATAATAAATCCTTTCGGAGCCCTTCCCTGTGCACATTTATATTTATTATTTTTATTTTTCACACAAATCTCACGTTCAATGGATTTTGACATGCACTAGTCCTCCTGGGTCACAAATATATAGATGACTAGATTGGTAGGACAAAACCTTACAAAGCTCAAGTATAACATGTGACATTAAAATTTCAAAAGAGCTCGTGCATGTGTGAATAGAGGCATATAAAAAATAGAATCCATTTAATCAATACAAAATCCAACTACTCCATAAAAATATGGTAAAGAACATTTTTAAGGATTGACAATCTAAACCAAAAGTTCTAGCCACATGGGAGCATTAAAAGAGGGATTCAAACACAAGTATATGCCACTTAAAGTGTGTCAAAATAACCCAAATTAATAAAGAATGACAATATTGGGGTGTAGAAATTTTAACTACCTTGGTTGCTTTACGTTGGGATTTTCTAGGAATTCGTTTAAGATCAAAACAAAATTTCCTAAGATGACCTTTTCGACCACAATGTGTACAAGTAAAATTACGTCGAGATTTGGTACCTAAGGAATGATCTCTAAAGGCTTTCCTAGTAGATTCTCCTAAAACATTGGTTTTGGCTTTATGAGTAGATTCATTACAAGTATTGAAGCCTAAACCACATATGTCATTTTTAATTTGGACTGTTCCTAAGATTTTATCTAATTTTTTCGAATGACACTCCAAATAAAATTTGACATTACTAGAGTCTTTTAATTTATTTTGCAATTCTAAAATGTTAGAATCTAATAAAACATTTCGCCCTTCAAAAGCAAGAAGATCCTTTTTCAAGGATTCCATTAAACCCCTAAGGCTATCTCTCTCGCCTTCTATATATTCAAGCTTCTCTAGAAGAGCTTTCTCTCATTTCCTAAGGTCTTCAACCAATATACTATCATCAACGACCTTGACACGCTCTCTTAAACTAGCTTCTAACTTCAAATTAACTCTTTTTAATTTAATAGATTCTTCATATAATTCTTGAAAAGTATTTTGAAGTTCACTCACATTAACCTCTTCTTCATTTTCACTCTATTTTTCTTCTTCACTCTCACTACCATAAAAAACAGGGGATTCATAAACTTTGACCAAAGGACTGTCATGTGTTACAGTTTCATCAATCGATAAGTTCTCATTATCACTCACATGACTACCCATAAAAGCCACAAAATTGGGCTTAGTGGGGGAATCGGGTCCCTCTTCCTTATCAATATCACTAAGGGTCACATTATATGAAATGGGTCGCTTACCTTCTCTCCTTAGTTTAGTGGGGCATTCAGAAGCCCTATGGCCATATCCTTCACAACCAAAACACCTATTTGACTTGTCCCTATTTAAATTTTCTTTAGAAGAGTTAGGGATCCTTTCATCTTTGTCATACTTAGAAGTTTCAAATTTCTTAAAATCATTTTTAAATTTATCTTTGTTAAATTTAAGAAATTTTCTAAACTTATGAGAAAACAAGGCCATGTCTACCGAGTCACTATCACTCTTGCTCTCTACTACTTGTTTAACCTCTTTTGGGGCTTTTAAAGAAACGCCCTTTTCTATTTTCTTTTAAGTTTTAGAGGGAAAGATGTCTAGTTCATAGGTTTGTAAATCACCTACAAGCTCTCCTAATTTCGTAGAGGCTAAAGTTGGTAAAGAATTTAAAACAGTCGCTTTTGGGATAAATCTATCGGGAAAGGACCTTATAACTTTCTTTACAACTCGGTTGTCGGGTATTTTCTCTCCCAAGTTAAAAGATGAATTAACAATGTCTGAAAGTCTAGCATAAAATTCATCAAAAGTTTCTTTTTCATTGATTTTGATGGTTTCAAATTGAGTGGTGAGGTTTTGGAGTTTAGAAGCCTTAACGACACTAGTTCCTTCATGAGTTAATTGTAAAATATCCCAATCTTATTTAGTGGTTTCACACGTCATAATACGTTTGAATTCTTCCGGTGTGACTGCGCTAAACAAGGCATAAACCTCGGGAATTAAAATTTGAAAGTTTAAACTCATTTTCAGTCCATCGATCGGACGGTTTGGGAACACGTTCATTTTCTACTAAATGAGTTGGTGGATACCACCCCTTAACTAAAGATAACCAAACTCTCTCGTCGATAGATTTTAGTGCCGATTCCATTCGCGCTTTCCAGCACGCATAGTTATATCCATCGAAAATAGGAAATTTTGAGAATGGGGAAAAATCCATTTTAGCCAAAAATTATTTAAAGGATCATTAAAGAAATAATTTATCACTTTTGCTCTAATACCACTTGTTGGAATGATAGGCCCCAATTTTAAAATTCTTATAAAAATATATTTGTATTTCATTTTTAGGAAATATGCGGAAGCGATGTGATGGTTCAACTTGATACCAAATTTTAATTTCTTAACAAATTAAAATTAAACCAAGTGAAAATAATTAACACACACACTTATGTTAATTTCACTTAAACACACTTAATTCAAACCAAGTCCTAGAGAATTTACCTAAGTCATATTTTACAATTTTACCAAGTTAGACCAAACTAAATTTTATCAAATTAAATTAAATGACTTGAATTAAATTAACGAAACATTACCCAATATTTAATTAGCACCAAATTAAACAAGTAATGATTAAATTAAACTAATTTTATCTTTTTACCTAAGCATGCGTTTTAGGTGATATGGCAAAAGATAAAATAAATAATTAATCCACTACACGGCGATGTACGAGGAAAAACCCTCAACGGGAAAAAACCTCGGACGGCCCTAGCCTCAAATCCACTAAGTACGAAATTTACATTTACAAGACAGATGACTTACTTCCTCACCTCGAACGCTCTCAAGCCTTGATGCGTCTTCTTGTAACCACCTTTTCCTAGCGGATAACCACGGAGCTCCACCGCGATCTTGGACTCACCAATTGGACAATAAGTACACCGTCAACCACACGTGGTGCCTTTACCACATGAGAATGCCGCAGCAAAATGAACTCTTCTTCTTTATGGGATGTAGAAGAAAACCCAAACTTCTCTTCAAACTAATGTAGAGATAAACCGGTGCCAAGGTCCTATATATATATATATGTAATGCATTCATACCTTGGGAGCATGGAACCACTGTTGATGACGTAAAAAACGAGGCACTTAAACTAGGAATTTTGATGAAGCTTTATATACTTGGACGCTACGTCTTCAACAAACACGTCATAGGCTTAAAGGATGATCAATATACTCTATCCTATGACTCAAACATTTTTGTCCGGAATTGAGCCAAAACAGCAAAGGACTCAATTGGAAGTTTGTGTCCTTACACAACGTACATTTGTCCATAATTTCTAACAGAGATCCAACCTTCATATAAGAACTTTGAAGGAACTTTCAGGGGGCTATAGGAACGGTGTTAAGACATCGTGAAAGATATAGTGATTAAACCTGATTTCGGAGGATATTTTGTAAGCATACGTTTTGAATTTCAAAGGTAGTAGTGAGGGGAAATTTTCCTTGGTAGAGTTCTCCTATGGAAACAAACATCAAAAGTCAATTGGTATGAAACCTTATGAGGCATTGCATGGACGACCCTAAAGATCGCTCGTGTGTTGATTGGACCTGGGCAAGAGGAGCTTGTTGGGACCCGAGTACGTTCAGGAGATGAATGAGAAGATCAAGATGATTTCAGAGTGGATCAAGACTCCCAAATTGGGAAAATGAGTTACGCACATTAGAAAAGGAAGGGCATGCAGTTTTAGGTGGGGGAACATTTTCTTCTCAAAGTGTTGCCGATGAAAGGGGTGATACATTTTGGGAGAAAGGGGAAGTTGGCTCTGAAGTATATTAGGAAGTTTTTTATAACTGATCAGACAAGGAGGGACACTTGCATATCACTTAACACTTCCTGACTATTTAAATTGTGATCATAATGTGTTCCATGTATCAATAACTCGTCGATTCTTGTGGGTGAGGTCTCCTATCAGCACATTAACTTAGGGGATATTGATCTAGAGGGCGACACTTCATATAGTGAGGAGTAAGTAAACCGTATAGTCTAAATTTTGAGGTCTAAGGCAATTCCCCTAGTTCACGTTCAGTGGAGTCACCATATTGAGGGCGAGTCCACATGGGATCATTAGGATACGATGAGGCAACATTATGCACAATTATTTTGAGGTAGATATGTGTTATTTTTATGTTAATTCCGAGTTTAAAATTCTTTTTACTAGGGAGAGAATGCAGTAACTCATATTTTTAATGGGAATGAATAATTAATTGAAATAATTATCATTGGATTAATTAAATGGAAATTCGGATAACTTATAAATTACATTTTTAATTTGAATAATAATTATGTGAATTTAGTTGAATAATAATAATTATTCTCACATTGTTATAATAATTATTCTCACATAATTATAAACTGTGAATTTGGATTTAATCTCAGTTCAATTATAAACTGTGAATTTGTACTATTTGTTAGTTGACTTGGATTCATTGCCTTGTTATGATATGAAAATAAGAATTAATAGTTAGCACGTAATTGGAAATAAATTCTTATTGAGACGTATATGTTATATGGCGTTGTACCCTTAGCTTGATTGATAGTACCTTTAGATAAGAATACCTAATTAATTTAATTCCATGCATAATTTTTAATAATTCAAGTTTAATCCCACAAGTAAATGCATGATTAGAGAATAACACATGTTTATAGTCTCACATTTGAATGGGAATCCATTTAATTGAGTAATTGTTTTAAAAATTAGCATTTGGACCCAATTATATTTGAATTGGATACAAGCCTTTATTTATCCTTCCTATGTTGTTGAAATTGAAATACTTGAGCAGTTAGATTGGAAGTAGTATAGGAAAAATTTTGTGGGTTTATGTTAGCCTATTGTTGTTGTTGTTGGTTTATTGTGGGTGGTTATGGTTAGAAATGGAAATTGGTTGTCTGATTCGTTTAATCTTAAAATTATTTCACATTAATAATTCTATAAATGCTTTTAATATCTCAATGAATACCCTATCTAGACATAACTGTACCGGGGGATCTTTGCTTGTATTTCATTTATGATATGTCCAATGCATGGAGTCGAGAGATGGGTATGAGTGGGGAATTTAGGAATCCTATAATCAACTTATCTCGCTTATAATAATTCCTAAATTATTAAGAAGATCTATACTAGTTATATTCTCTTATGTAGTTCAAAAAATCCCTCCAGAGTTAATGAAATAACATAACAACTGATTTAAATATTAGCTTAGAATTATATAAAGGGTGGGATAAATGGAATATATCGATATTATGATTTCGGTAATACATTGAATGAGGAAAGTGGAATGGTATTACTATAATAATGGCATCTCATTTAATTGAAATGAGTGAATGGATATGGTTATGGGTGTGTTTCGCGAGAGAACATTCTTCATTGTTGTGTGTCGAGGGAAGCACGGTCTTATGTGTGCATCATGCTTGATCTTGTTTTTCCTGACCATGTTATCCTGAGGTGGTGTTTGGTTTGCTTGATGGTGTTTTTCTTGTGCATCATAAGGATTGTTTATGTTAATATTATCGATCATGCTATAGAATGATGGCATATGATTATATGGTGGGATTTATGTATGCATCACATGGTTTTCCTATTCTTCAGGCCATGCTAGGGAATGGAGGTGTTCGATTATATGTGACGGTATATATGTTTGTGTACCATATGTTTTTGAGATGGACGGGAAGATGGGATGCATATCAGTTATGATTTGATTAATTAAGAGATTAATTATGTATTGAAAGTAATGACTAAATAAATATGACTTGTGAGCACTCATGGGATGTGGTTTGTAATTGTAGTATGTTAGATAAGTGTGGACTTATCATTTGTATGTATAACTGCATTTGAGTTGCAAAACATTGTTAAATTGATATGTTTTGACATGTTTATATTCATAGAGCGATTTTATGTTCTAAGGATGGACCACGTGAGTGAATTCCTACCTAATTAACACAAATTATTCCTCCTATCTATCTTAATCATCATCTTCAAGAGTTTATGAAGTAGATGGTGAAGAAAAAATTCTGAATCGAGTCAATTTGTATGTACTGGCTTAATTTCGTGTTTAGAAAAATCTTATTTGAGCCATAGGTTGTTAGGATTTGAGTTTTGTGTCCTTCAATCCTATGATGCATGTTTTAAGACCATGCAGCAAAGCTAAAGCATCTCGAGAATACATTGGGTTATGTGCCAAGTTTCATCTTCAACATCTGAGGGATGTCAATGAAGTTATGAATACATAGTTATGTTTGATCCCTGGATTTAGTTTGGGTGTTGTTTATAAAATTGTTTGAGACATTTTACATAAAATTGTTTTAAACTTTTTTTAATCTAGGTTGTTGGAACGAGTTTCCCCTTTTGTTCCTTTGAGATTCCACTGTTCTTTTGAATGAGTTTTTTTTGTTTCATTCAAACTAGATATATGTTTTCGTTTAAATGATCTTCAAATTAAGCTTCCTTGTTCATAAAGAATAGTTCTTTAGAAGGTCATTCGATACTCGTTCCAATGAGTTTCCTATTGTCATTCAAACGAGGTTCTGTTTGCCCCGAATGAGAATGCATACTTCATTTGAATGGGCTATAAGTTTTAATTCAAACAAATTTTCTTAAAAAAGTGTCTCTTTGGAAAAATGTGTTTTCCATGAATACTCAGGCCTGTCATTGGTTTTCAAGAAGTTTTTTATGAAAATTATTTTAAGAGTCGTATCTTATTCCTCACAAACATTAGTTTATAACCAAGTTTGAGATCTAAGAATCCTATTCTATATGTATGTTTGAGATCTCTTTTATAATGTACCATACTGGTTTTTTATTTATACTGTGGGCATTTTAAATGGTGAAGACTGTGTTTGTTTTCAGTGGTAGTTGGACTGATCACGAGACAAGTAAGATCGATGAGATACCGACACGAGAGAATGTGTGCGTTGTGTGACTGTTGGAAGGCTTGCAACCGTGGCTACAAAGAAGGTTACAAGGAACAAGGAAGCGCATCAAGGATTGAAGGCGTCGAGTTTGTGAGTAAGTCTAAGTCATTTTTGTAAATTGCTTATATCATTGTGTACTTATTTGGTTGGGTTGTCTGAGGTTTTTCCCATTGTGGGTTTTCCTCGTACATTGTCGTGTTGTGATTTACGTATTTTATTATTTCCTATACTCGCCTAGATGCATGCTTAGGTTAATACAACAATTGGTAACCTTTTTAACACAACACTTGTGGTTTTGTTTTGGTGAAGAGTTTATTATAAGTGTGAAAATTAAAATTGTTGGTGTTTCCATACAACCTTAGGACACTTGGTCGTTCTCAAATTGGTATTAGAGCGAGTTACACAAGTTTGTTGTATTTGATCCCTTTTGTGCACTTTTAGGGTTTAGATGGATTTTAATCGAGAGGTTAATTCTATTAACCGGCCTTCATTGTTTGATTGAACAAACTATCCGTATAGGAAGGTGTGGATGCATTTTTTCCTAAAATCGATCGAAGAAAACGTTTAGAATTCGGTTGAGTATAGGTGGACTCCTCCCATCAAAGGTGGTGCTACTAAAGCGTTCATCTCTTTGAAAAAATCAAAAAAGAATGCCTCGACTTTTAATTATAATGATGTCAATGTTATATTTTGCGCTATGAATACCAAAGAGTTTAGACGTATAATGACTTGCGAGAATAAGAAGGATGCTTGGGATATTTTATGATCCACACATGAGGGAATGCATACTGTTAGGGTTTCTAACTTATAAAATTTGGAAAATAAGTTTTAGATTATTATAATGTTAGAGAGTGAATCTTTTAGTGAGTTACATGCAAGGTTTTCAGACAATGTCAATTCCTCGTTTAACTTAGGCGAGCTTATTCCCCAACTTAAAGTTGTGCGAAAGATCTTAAGGTCGTTACTGGAAAGATTTAACACCAAAGACATAGTCCTAGATTCGCTAGGTGGTATTGACACTAAGAGAGTCCAAGAACTTATATATTACCTTCAAAACTATGAGATTAACATGTGTCCACCGAAGAAAAATGATGAAAAGAGGGAGAAAGGGTATTGTTTTGAAAGCTCGAAAAGAGCATGTGCCAGATTGTAATAGTGACAATGATCTTGATGCTGAATATATAAATTGGTTTTCTAGGATGTTCAAGAAGTTTCTTAGGCTTAAACAAGATAAGATTTTTTAAAAGAAACCTAGGAACTTTAATGACCATGATAAGAAGAATAGGGATGTTCCTAAGAAAGTGGATGATTGGGATACGTAATTTGAATGCCAAGGTTTTGGACATTATACTCCAGAGTGTCCCACTAAACTAAGGAAGGAGGGAAAGAAACCAAAGGTATACAATTACACTCTTAGTGACAGTGAGTCAAAAGTGGAACCTCATTTCCCCATTGAGCGTAATTACACCACATTCATGGATAGTCTTGAGATATTATATGAAAAGTCTTCTCTTAATGAAGATAATTGTAATCATGATAGTTTTGAGGTCCAGTATTTTGATTCCCAAGTTCGTAAAGATGAGAGTGTTGAAGAAAATGAAGACGAGGAGGATAGTGAGATCCAAGTTGCCTTTCATGAGTTATGCACTGCACTGTTAAAGTTAAAAACTGTCAACTTTCATTAAGAAGCTTAGTTGAAAGAACGTTCCATATGTAGTGATGATTAAAAATTGGTTGGGGATATCAGGGCACGTCAGAGGACTCTTAAGGAGAAGCTCGAGTATGTTGAGGGAAAAATACATACCTTTCGTGGTTTGATGGAGGTTTTGAAGAAGGATTTTCTAAGGTTTGAAGAGTCTAGGCATTTTCATGTGTCTAGGATTATGGAGTTAAAAGATAAATTAAGAGACTCAATAAATGTCAAATTTTATTTGGAGTCTACGTTTAAAAAGTCAGAAAAATGTTAGGCACCATCTGAATCAAAGATGATATGTGTGGGATTGGGTTCGATAATCCAGATATTTTCGCTGCTAAAGCCAAAACCATGTTTTGAGAGAGCCAACCAATGCTAGGGACGTTAGAAAATATAAATAAAAGGTAGCATTCCACATGTCTACACTTGAACACACAGTGGTAAGTATGACCATCCCGATTGGGGTTGGGAGGGCTTCCCCCTTCTTTTGTGCAGGCGCACAGGATTTTTTCGTTTCTCGGGGTGCTCAACTGTCAATAATTTGTGGTAGTATTTAAAGATAAAGTCATCAACCTATTTTGCACAAAACAGGGAAAAATGTTGTCTCCTCGAGAGAATGGCATCAAGAACAATACTAATGTTTGCAAAACAAAGTAGTTCAATCTATGGGGACTACAAAATGGGAAGGTTTTAGGCACCCATCCCGCCCTTTTGGTCTCTCATGGACATGTGTTAATGTTCCCATGTTAGACTCCGTGAAGTGTGTGCTTATTTTCATAATATAAATGGAGAATTGAATCGTTCAACTCGCGTCATGGAAAAATACAGAGTGAGTTCATCCTTAGGAGTGTTCCCAAAATAATAATTCAAAGCGAATGTATACATCAGACAAGACACATGCATGCAAGAATATGAAATCCATTAGGAATATTTAAAATAAAAATAATGTAACAATTGTGTATAAGGGAGGACTCGAGTGTAGGTATTTACCCATGATGCCTACGTAGACCAAAGGTCATCAAAGTCCACGTAGTTAGAAAATAATGTAGGGTGGGGTTTAACCCATAAATCCAAACAGGGGATTTATATTATATTTGTGTGTAGAGATAAACGTTCGCTAAGTGTGAGAATGTGTAGTGAGAATCCCACTTTTGGAATTTATAGGTAAACCTTTTTTTTCTTGTTTTTTGTTTTTTAATGGAAATAAAATATGCACAAATAATACTAATAAAAGTTTGAGATTAAGGTATGTGATGAAATGAAATAAAGCGCTTAATTAGAAATAAATCAACTAATGCTAAAATTGGACCTCCTTATAAAGACTTAAAGTGGATCTTGATTGTAGATGCACTGATCTGGCAATGGGGTGATGGTGGTATGAGGATATTGGAGTGATTTACTAAATGGAGTATGAAAAGGATGGAGGGAATGTGGAAAATAGACTTTTTAGGAAGGGAAAAAGTTTGAATTCTAGAGAATGTTTTCTAAATTATTGAGATGGATGTTCAGGGGTGCTTTTCAAACTGAGGTCATGGCCTCTATTTATAGGTTCAAGGGGGTGCCGATCGAAAGGGTCTTGGGTTCCATTTGGTAGTTTAGGATCATTTATTTGGAAAAATGGTTGTAAAATGATAACCGTAATTCAAATCAAGCAAGGGGCAAACCATTGGAAAGGGTATTCAGAGACCTTTAAGAATACATTGAGCCTTTATCGGGTCTGAGAGTTGATCGAGGTTAAACGTGGACCGAAAGTGCCCATTGGTCACTAGACAGGAAATTTTAGATGGAAAATGGATCTTTCGTCTAAAAGTCTGATTCATGAACGGGATGGACCTTTGGAAAGTACATTCAAGCCCTTTAAGATTTCATTAAGCTTCATTCAATTTAGAGAGTTAACCAAGGTAGATGGGGCCCGAAAGTGCCTCGTGACTCTTCGATGTAAAATTGGTCATTTATCCGTACCATAAGGCTTATTTGTGCACGGGGCAGACTGTTATAAAGGGTATTCATATCCCTTTGAAGATTCATTAAGCTTCAATCAAGATAGAGAATTCACTAGGGTCAAATGCTCCCGATGGCCTTTAGATAAGTTTTTGAGGTAAAACGGATCATTTGTCCGTATCATAAGGACGATTTGAGCATAGGCAAGAACGTTGGAATGGGGATTCATATCCCTTCAAAGATTCAATGAGGTTTTGCTTAGGCGAGGAAGTTGACAGGGTCAAATGGGACCCGAGAGAGAATGGTGGCCTTCAAATTAGTTTTCGATAGTAAAATGGACCATTTGTTCGAATCACAAGGTCGATTTGCACACGGGGTGGACTGTTTGAAAGGGTATTTAGATCCTTCAGAAAATTCATTAAGCTTTGCCCTAGGCAAGAAAGTTAACAAGGTCAAACTGGCTCGATAACGCTCGGTGGCCTCTAGATCAACACTCAAAGTATGACGTCGGGTTTGTGGTTAACGAGTGAGTGCTAAGTACCTAAGGAGGTGCTTAAGGTGGATCCTAGGGTGGGGTGTCTATAGAGATCCCCTCATGGGTGATCTTGGGACAGGTGAACACCATCAAATGATAAACACTGCATTGATGTTCGAAAAGAGGATTTTAGGTCAATTTTGTGGACCTAGAGGATGGGCCTAACTGATTCAGCGGGTTGAGGTCAATTCTGAGGATCTAAGGAGATGAGGATGATCGATTCAACAAGTCAAACATGTGTTAAGGTTGGTTATAATGGACTAGGGATACAAATTCAGCGGGTCGAGGCTAATTCTGAGGACCCAAAGTGATGCTAAGGATGAGAGATTCAACGGGTCGAGGTCAATTATCAGGACCTAATGAGACGAGGATGATTGATTCTGCAGGTCGAGGTCAATTCTGAGGACCTAAAAAGATGAGGATGATCGGTTTAGTGGGTCAAAGTTATGTTAAGATTGGTTCTAAGGGACTAGGGAGAACAATTCAGCGAGTTGAGGCTAATTCTAAGGACCTAAAATGATGCTGGGGATGATCGATTCTCCCAGTCTTGCCCTTTGATTAGGTTCTCTAAATATCTTGGCTCCCTTCTCGTGATAATGATAACAATGATATTAGTCATTCTATTTGGACTTCCCCATCCATGATTTTATATTCTTCCCGTGAGTCCATTATTAACTTATAGACCTTCTTAATTCTTCGTATCCACCTCGTCTAGTATGAAATTCGCTAAACATGCCAACTATCCTTCATGATCGACCATTGTATGACCCTTTTTGAAACAAGACTTGAAATCCCCTTTGCCTCTCTATTTAAACAGTTAATGAGAGTATTTGCGTTCAAACCGCATCCCAAACTCCTCGTTACCCATGGTATCTTTGCATGGTTGTGATGACCGGCTCCCACAACTACAACGCCGCTCCTATGAGCCAAAATTTTGCCTGAAATTTAATCCTATGTGCCACTGTACTCCGCCCTACACAATTATCTTTGGATCTTATCCTTCCATTGCCGTGGTGACTTCTATCATGGTCACCATTACTAGAATATTCCATGGCTACTATTGAGCCTTTCCCCTTGCAGACCTTTTAACGTCCCTTGCTGGTCGTCCTAAAATTGTTCGATGTATGAAGCCCAAACGAACTCGTATATAAATCGCATCAGCTATACTTAATCGCGGGAGAATGTAAGTCGCATACGTGAAGGAATACAATAATCCTATAATAAGGCTCTATATCAAAGGACACTACGCTGAAATGTAATAAGCCTCATAGATCCTAAGGACTCTATCACATGATGATCTGATACCATCTGTGACACCCCGCCTATTAAAATACATGTTGGCCAGCTCGTGATAAAAAAAGCGTTGGTCTCATATGGGTCATTCTTATCATCACTGTTGAAAAACTTTGTAAAGTTACTAAACACCTAATAGTTTAATTAGATTGGTGCCAAATTTTATCTTTCATTAATTAACGACATGCGGAAATAAATAATGTAGCATTAACACAAACTGATGACTAAAATCCAACACAAAAGTATGATGTAAATAAAAAGGACAGAATCAACTATTGGTTCGAAAATAGAATACAATAGTAAACTGAAACCATAACCTGGATACATAAGGTAAAATAAATAACTGAATACCAGTAATGAGATACAAATTATACACTAGGAATAAATGAACAAAGCGTCCATAGCAAGGTCTTGCAACTTACACATGAGTGGCAGCTGCGCATCCCTGGATAGAATCCTCAAATCGGGCATCCCTATGGATGGACACCTAAAAGGTTTTGGAAAAATATTTTAGCATGGGTCAGAGCCTAAGGAAAACATTTTGAAAAAATTTAGCAAGAAGTTAAATTGCAGTAATTACGTATACATTCACACTTTCTATATTTAAGCTGGTCTCGCACTCTCTTGAGATATAACTCACCTCTCATCTAATGTGCACACCTAACACTTGTCTTTTACCTTTCTTAGTTAAGCTATACCACCTAACTAACCATATAAAGTCTCCTTTTACATACTAACTCGTTGTACCCACCCATATTGTCTATATAATACGTTACCAAATTTCCCATATCTTTTAGCCAATTATAAATTTCTCAGTATATGTTTAATTCTCCACATAATACAGTTATTTTTTATGTAACTATTTCTCTCGTCTACTAATCACACATGGTAGAATAAATCACATGTATATTTATCACTTTGTTATACATGTACTAATACGACGCCCTAGACTGAGCTACGGTGCATACATACACAGTAAATCCAATCAAAAGTATATACAACTATCACTCTAATTATATATATACTAATACATCACCCCTAGGCTGAGACTTGCAGTGCATGCATACTCTGCTATCAAGTCCCAGTACCTCACGTACTAAATAAAGGACTGCTAGATTAGTAGCTGTCTCGAATAATAAATACAAATCACATGTATTGGAGGAGAACATAGTTCGAAGCCTATGGGATACGCACATACCTACGAACCCATATGACCGCCAGCTTATCGTTCTCACCGATAGGCCTTTCCTAGGTTCTATGTTCTGAGGCACAAGTAAAAAATACACCATAATGGGCTCATCAGGAAATGACTGTCCACGATGCGAAACTTCCCGTGATAGCAAGTAGCGTAGGTATGTCAATACACATAATAAATCATACAATAGGTATTCACACAACCCATTTATTTATATCATCAGTATAGGTACACACTCGACCAATATTATATATCCTATACGTAGTATATATACCTCCTGAATATTCTACGAATTATTAAATTCCAATTACACTTCTTATCGTATGTTTTCAAGTATCTCTCACTACTCGAAGTGTGCCAATTATCCTTTAAAATATTCGAGTAGGTTATTCACTCATATTCTACTGCTCTAAGTTATAGGTTCGCCCATCCCTCGAATTCGTTACATTTTGAATTACACCGATTGATCTAATCAATTTCACATAAATTAATTTATTAAATTAGTGTCACCCAACTACAATACCCAGTCTCACATACTCGGTATGTATCCTCATCTCTTATAATTTATTCCACCGTTAAGGTTAACACCTCTTGTTACATTTAATATATAATAATTTATTATATATATCTATAATAAATTACACTGGCTACCCATGCCTAACTCTCGTAGCACTAGCCTAAGTATCCGAGTCAAGACCCTGAAACTAGATTAAATTGATTTCACCTCAATTAATTTTATCCAAATGGTATCACTCAGACAAAATGTTCGGACTCCCTTTCTTGGACCATATATTCACCTTTGAATTTTACTTCACCAAATTTCAAATTCTTTAGATTCTCACACTATTTAAATAAGACATACTTTAATATCCACTTCCCAAGTTACTAAGTATATCTCCCTTTAACTTTATTACACAAAGTCCCGCCAATAGGCAAAACCCCCTTTAATCAGTTAAATCATCCTAAGTGGTTGTATCTCAAAATGCTTGGTAATTGTCCTCCCTTTTATTTTTATCCGTATAAGTCCTTCTGAAAATAAGATCCCTTTAATTCCTTCCCCCTGATTCCTCTATATGCTAACTGAGTCTAGGATTTGGTCCCCATAAATATTTCAATCTAACCACAACTGATCACCACAGATTGATTAAAAAAATGGAAACTAAAATTTCCAACAAAAATAACAAAATAGGATTTGTCCCAACCCAATTTCACAAAAGGGACAAATTGATCAAAACAAGGATGGAAATTTAAATCCCCAATAAGGACCCTCGGTAGGAGTCAGCGCTGACCAAACCCCACAGTCATTTGAACAAGTCTGGTGGTCATTCGAACGACCTCACCGTTCCGCCTTCGCTTCCTTCCCTACGACAATCGGTTCTGCCATTAACGTCCTTTCTCAATCTACTTACTGTAACAAGACTTCATCCTTAAAAACCCCACCAATTCATGAGTTTCTCCCAAAGTTCCATTCGTCAAACCACTCCTAACCCATCCTTATGATGTAAAATACTAATAGTGAGAATTTATTTGGGTTTTGTAAAATTTTTTTCTCAAAATTTAGCTTCAAATCTAACGATTCCGTCAGGGACTTTGGGTCTACAAATAACATTATATATATAAACTCTTTTTATTTGTGCTACCTTATAAATTTCCCCTCTAATTTGCGTGAACTAACCAATTCATAACACTCATTTTTTATGCGACAACCCACTCAAAAATAAACATGATTTGCACCCACCATAATATGAATTGTGATACAGCAAATTAAATGAAAGAAAGTTTAACTACTTTCCTGGATAATTTCATAGTGTGTGATTCCTTTGTTGTAGACAATATTTGACTAAGAACACATCAATCTCTTCTTGGTTTGGCTCTCCCCAAAGATCTCCCACTTGATCTCTCTTTTCTCCTCTCTAACTAGGGTTTTCTTAAATGAATTATGGCTGTCACACCCTCTCACATTTAGGTTTTATTATGCCAGTTCCTTTTTTAGTCTTGTGGGCTTTATTAAAATTGCCTAAACACTCCCGTGTGGGCCCGATTATGCCTAAAAATGCTCGAAACCCATTTACTACCCCGAGGAATCTTTTTTTACTATCTCGACCTATTCAGAACCAACCGTTCACTCAAAATCGTCATCTGAGTTACTTAACTAAAATCTCAAATTTCAGCCTCAAATTACGACACATGTATTCTTAAAAGAAATAACTGGAATTATTTAAATCTTAATTCTCTAAATAAATTGAATCTTCCAAATTAAATGAATTCTCCAAAATAAATAATTTATCCAATTCATCAATTTAGTTTGAATTCTAATTCACCAAATTAAATAACTTCTTTATCCTAAACAAATACGGGGTGTTACAGTTGGGATGACCAATTTTGGGGGTCGAGGTCAAATCTGAGGACCTTAATTTTTGACAACCAATTATCGGGGCTAAGGTAAATTTTTAGGACCTAAAGTTATGATGACCAATTCTGAGCGCCGAGGTCAATTCAGAGGACCTAAAGTTGGGATGACTAATTCTGAGGGTCGAGGGCAATTTTAAGCACCTAAAGATGTGATGACGAATTCTAAGAGCCAAGGCCAATTCTAAGGACCCAAGGTTTTAATGACCATTTATGAGGGTTGAGGTCAATTCTGAGGACCTAAAGTGTTGACGACCAATTCAGAGGGCCGAGGTCAATTCTGAGGACCATATATCGAGATGACGAATTCTAAGGGCCATGGTCAATTCTAAGGACCTTAAGTTTTGATAACAAATTTTGAGGGGAGAGGTCAACTCTGAGGGTCTTAAATTTTAATAACCAATTCTAAGGATCGAGGTCAGTGCTGAGGACCTAGAGTTGTGTCGACTAATTATGAGGATCATGGTAAATTCAGAGGACCTTGAGTTATGATGACCAATTCTATGGGTCAAGGTAAATTCGGAGGACCTTAAGTCATGGCGACCAATTCTTAGGGCAGAGGTTAATTTTGAGATACTAAAGTTGGGGCGACCAATTTTGAGGCTCAATGTTAATTCTAAGGACCTAAGGTTGTGACAACCAATTCTGAGGGCCGAGATCAATTTCGAGGACCTAAAGTTGGGACGATAAATTCTGAGGGCCGAAGATAATTTGAAAGACCTTAAGTTTTGATAATCAATTTTAATGGCCAAGGTTAATCTGAGGTCCTAAAGTTGTGAGGACCAATTCAGAGGGCCAAGGTCAATTCTAAGGACCAGAAGTTAGGAGGACCAATTCTGAGGGCCGAGGTCAATTATGTGGACCTTTAGTTTTAAAGACCATTTCTGAGGATCGAGGGAAATTATGAGTATTTAAACTTATGACGATCAATTCTTAGGGACGAGGTAAATTATGAAGACCTGGAGTTATGACGACCACTTATGATGGACGAGGTTAATTCTAAGGACCTAAAGTTACGACGACCAATTCTAAGGGCTGAGATCAATTCTAAGAACCTAAAGTTAGGACGGTTAATTTTACGGGCCAAGGTCAATTTTGAGGACCTTAAGTTGTGACGACTAATTCTTAGGGCCGAGGTCTATTTTGAGGACCTTAAGTTGGGACAACAAATTCTGAGGGTCGAGATTAATTTTGAGAACCTTAAGTTGCGATGACTAATTCTTAGGTCCGAGGTTAATTTTGAGATACTAAAGTTGGGGCGACTAATTTTGAGGGCGGATGTCAATTCTGAGGGTTGAGGTAAATTCTGAGGACCTAAAATTGTGATGACTAATTCTGAAGGTCGGGATCAATTCTGAGGACCTAAAGTTAGGATGACCAATTCTAAGAGTTGAGATCAATTCTAAGGACTTTAAGTTTGGATGACTAATTCTGAGGGCTGAGGTTAATTATGGGACCTTGAGTTATGACGACCAATTCTGAGGGCCGGCGTTAATTATTAGGACCTAAAGTTGGGATGATCAATTTTAAGGGTCGAGGTCAATTTTGAGGACCTTATGTTTTGTCGACAAATTTTGAGTGTTGAGGTCAATTCTGATGACATAAAGTTGGGATGGTCAATTCTAAGGGACGAGATTAATTCTGAGGGCCTAAAGTTAGGACGACCAATTCTGAGGCCCGAGGTCAATTCTAAGGACCTTAGGTTTTAACGACCAATTTTGAGGGCCGAGGTCAATTATGAGGACCTAAAGTTGTGATGTCTAATTCTAAGGGCCGAGGTCTATTCTGAAGACCTAAAGTTGTGATGACCAATTCTCAGGGCCAAGGTCAATTCTAAGGACTTTAAGTTTGGATGACCAATTCTGAGAGCCGAGGCCAATTATTAGGACCTAAAGTTGTTATGACCATTTCTGAGGGTCGAGATCAATTTTGAGGACCTTGAGTTGTGATGAATAACTCTTATGGCCAAGGAAAATTGTAAGGACCTTAGGTTGGGATGACCAATTCTAAGGGTCAAGGTTAATTTTGAAGACCTTATGTTTTGACGACCAATTCTGAGGGTCGAGGCGATTCCGAGGACCTTTAGTTATGATGACTAATTTTGAGAGCCTAGGTCAGTTCTGAGGATCTAAAGTTGTGATGACCAATTCGGGGGGCCGAGGTTAATTATGAGGACCTAAAGTTGGGACAACCATTCCAGAGGGCCGAGGTTAATTCTCAGTACCTTTTGAGTATTGAGGTCAATTCTGAGAACCTAAAGTTAGGACGACCAATTCTTAAGGCTGGGGTTAATTTGGAGGACCTTCAGTTTTAACGCTCAATTCTGAGGGTCGAGGTTAATTTTGAGGACCTACCATTTTAATAGACCAATTCTGAGGGTTGAGGTCAAAACTTACGAACTTAAGTATGACAACAAATTCTGAGGGTTACGATCAATTTCCTGGCTCTTAAGTTTTGACTACCAATTCTGAGGGCCGGGGTCAATTCTGAGAACCTAAAGTTAGGATGACCAATTATGAGGGCTAGGGTTCATTTTTAGGAACAAAAGATGGGAGGTCCCATTCTGAGGGCCGAGTTTAATTATGAGGACCTTAAGGTTTGACGACCAATTCAGAGGGTTGAGATTAATTACGAGGACCTACATTGGCATGACCAATTCTGAGGGTCGAGGTCAATTCAGAGGACCAAAAGTTGGGACAACCAATTTTGAGTGCCGAGGTCAATTATGAGGACCTTAAGTTTTGATGACCAATTTTTAGGGCCTAGGCCAATTATGAGGACCTTGAGTTTTGATGTTCAATTTTGAGGGATGAGGTAAATTCTGAGGACCCTAAGTTGGGATGACCAATTCTTATGGATGAGGTTAATTCGGAGGTGCTTAAGTTTTGACGATAAATTCGGAGGGTCAAGGTCAGTTCTGAGGACCTTAACTTGTGATGACCAATTCTGAGGGTCGAGGTTAATTTTGAGGACCTAGAGTTGTGACGACCAATTTTGTAGGCCGAGATCATTTCTAGGGACCTTGAGTTATGACGACCAATTATGAGGGATAAGATTAAATCTGAGGACCTTAAGTTATGACGACCAATTCTGAGGGTCGAGGGAAATTTTAAGGATCTAAAGTTAGGGCGACCAATTTTTAGGGCTGAGATCAATTCTGTGGACCTTGAGTTATGATGAACAATTCTGAGGGTTGAGGAAAATTTTGAGGGCCTAAAGTTATGACAACTAATTCTAAGGGCCGACATCAATTCTAAGAACCTAAAGTTAGGAAGACCAATTCTAAGGGTCGAGGTCAATCATGAGGACCTTAAGTTTTGAAAACCAATTCTGAGGGATGAGGTCAATTATGAAGACCTAAAGTTATGACAATCAATTCTAAGGGTCGAAGTCAATTCTTAGGACTTGGAGTTGTGATGACCAATTCTACGGGCTGAGGTCAATTCTAAGAACTTAAGTCAATTCTGAGGGCTGAGGTCAATTTTGAGGACCTAGAGTAGTGATGAACAATTCTGCGAGTCGAGGTCAATTTGGAGGGCCTTGAGTTATGATGATCAATTCTGAGGGTGGAGGTCAATTCTGAGGACCTTGAGTTATGATGTCCAATTTTGAGGGTCGGGGTCAATTCTGAGGACCTAAAGTTGGGATGACCAATTCTAGGAGCCGAGGTAAATTCTGAGGACCTAAAGTTGGGATGACCAATTCTGAGGTCCGGGGTAAATTCTGAGGACCTTAAGTTTTGATGATAAGTTCTGAGTGTCGAGGCCAATTATGAGAACCAACAGTTTTGACGACCAATTCGGAGGGTCGAGGTCAATTCTAATTACTTCTGAGGGTGAAGGTCAATTTTTATGACCTTAAGTTTTGACGATCGGAGGGTCGATGGCAATTATGAGGATCTAATTTTTTCATTATCAATTTTGAGGGCCGAGGTCAATTATGATGACCTAGAGTTGGGACGATCACTTCGAAGGCTGAAGGAAATTCCGAGGATCAAAGTTGTGATAACCAATTCTAAGGGTTGAGGTCAATTATGAGGACCTTAAGTTTTGACGACCAATTTCTAAGGGCCAAAGACAATTCGGAGCACCTAAAGTTATGACGACCAATTTTGAGGGTCGAGGTTAATTATGAGGACCTAAGGTTTTGACGACCAATTCTGAGGGTCGAGGTTAATTCCGAGGACCTAAAGTTGTGATGAAAAATTTTGAGGGTCGTTGTTAATTCTAAAGATCTTATGTTTTAACCATAAATTCTGAGGATTGAGGCCAATTGTCAAGGCCTAAAGTTGTGATGACCATTTCTCAAGATCGAGGTCAATTTTGAGGACCTATAGTTTTGACGACCAATTATGAGGGCCGAGGTCAATTTGGAGGACCTTGAGTTTTGACGACCAATTTTAAGGGTCGAGGTCAAATCATAGGACCTTAAGTTATGGTGACCAATTCTTAGGGCTGAGGTCAATTTTGAGATATTAAAGTTGGGGAGACTAATTTTAAAGGCCGATGTCAATTCTAGGGACCTTGAGTTATGATGACCAATTCTCAGGCCTAGTTGAATTATGAGAACCTAACGCTGTGGCGACCAATTCAGAGGGATGAGGTTAATTCTGAGAACCTAAAGTTGTGACGACCAATTCTAAGGGTTGAGGTCAATTATGAGGATCTTAAGTTTTGACGACTAATTTTAATGACCAAGGTCAACTCTGAGTACCTAAAGTTATGAAGACCAATTCTGAGGGTTGAGGTAACTTTTGAGGACCTTAAGTTGCGACACCAATTTTGGGTGTTGAGGTCAATTCTAAGGACCTTTAGTTTGGACGATTAATTCTGAGGGCCGAGGTCAATTGTGAGGACCTATAGTTTTGAAGACCAATTTTTAGGGTCGAGGGAAATTATGAGGATCTAAACTTGTGACGATCAATTCTAAGATCCTAGGTCAATTATAAAGACCTAGAGCTGTGACGACCACTTCTGAGGGACGAGGTCAATTTTGAGGACCTAAAGTTCTAACGACCAATTCTAAGGGCCGAGATTAATTCTAAGGACCCAAAGTTGTGACAATCAATTCTGAGGGTCGCGGTCAATTCTGAGCACTTTAAGTTGGGATGACCAATTTTGAGGATCAAGGTCAATTATGATGACCTAAAGTTTTGACGACCAATTCTTAGTGTCGAGGTCAATTTTGAGATACTAAAATTAGGGTGACCAATTTTGATGGATGATGTCAATTATGAGGTTCAAGGTAAATTCGAAAGACCTAAATTTGTGACGACTATTTTGGAGGGTCGAGGTCAATTGCAAGGACCTAAAGTTGGGACGACCAATTCTAAGGGCTGAGATTAATTCTGAGCACCTAAAGTTATGATGACCAATTTTGAGGACCGAGGTTAATTCCGAGGACCTTGAGTTGAGACGCCCAATTCTGAAGGCTGAGGTTAATTATGAGGACAAAATGTTGTGGCGACCAGTTCTGAGGGTTGAGATTAATTCTGAGGACCTTGAGTTGTGACAAATAATTCTGAGGACCTAGGTAAATTCTAAGGACCTTAGGTTGGGACGAACAATTCTAATGGGTGATGTAAATTTTGAGGACCTTAAGTTTTGATGACAAATTTCGAGGGTCAAGGTAATTTCGAGGAACTTTAGTTATGGCGACCAATTTTGAGAGTCGAGGTTAATTATGAGGACCTGAAGCTGCGATGACCAATTCTGAGGGCCGAGGTTAATTCTGAGGGCCGAGGTTAATTCTGAGGGCCGAAAATTGGGAGGACAAATTCTAAGGGTCAATTCTAAGGAACTTATATTGGGACGAACAATCCTAATGACCGAGGTCAAATCTGAGGACCTTAAGTTATCACGACCAATTATGAGGGACGAGATTAATTTTGAGGCCCTTAAGTTGTGACCGCCAATTTCGAGGGCCGTGCTCAATTCTAAGACCCTAAAGTTGGGACGACCAATTCTAAGGACCAAGGTCAATTTTGAAGAACTAGTGATGGGAGGACCAGTTTTGAGGGTCGGGTTCAATTCTAGGGACCTTAAGTTTTGATGATCGATTTTGAGGGCCTAAAGTTGGGACAACCAATTCTGAGGGTCGATGTCAATCCTGAGGACCTAAAGTTGGGAAGATTAATTCTGAGGGTCAACGTCAATTATAAGGACCTTAAGTTTTGATGACTAATTATGAAGGACGAGGTCAATTCTGAGGACCTTAAGTTGTGACGATCAATTTTGAGGGCCGAGGTAAATTTTGAAGACCCTACGTTGGGATGATAAATTATGAGGGTCGAGGTTAATTTTGAGGACCTTAAGTTTTGATGACAAATTCGAAGGGTCTAGGTCAATTCCGAGGACCTATACTTGTCATGACCAATTTTGAGGGTCGAGGTCAATTATATGGACTTAGAGTTGTGATAACCAATTCTGCGGGCCGAGGATAATTTGAGGGACCTTGAGTTATGATGAAAAATTTTGAGGACCAAGGTCAATAATGAGGACCTTAATTTTTTACGATAAATTTTGATGGATGAGGGAAATTTTGAGGATCAAAAGTTGGGGAGATAAATTTTGAGGGCCGAGGTCAATTTTGAGGACCTTGAGTTGTGACGACTAATTCTGAGGGCTGAGGGAAATTCTGAAGGACTAAAGTTATGACGACCAATTCTGAGGGCCGAGGTCAAGTTTAAAAACATTAAGTTAGGACGACCAATTCTAAGGGTTGAGGTCAATTTCGAGGACCATAAGTTTGGTCGACCAATTCTGAGGGCCAAGGTCAAATCTGAGTACCTGAAGTTATGACGACAAATTCTAAGGATGAGGTCGATTCTAAGGACATAGAGTTGTGACCACCAATTATGCGACCCGAAGTCAATTCTAAGAATTTAAGTCAATTATGAGGACCTTAACTTTTGACGACCAAATTGTGAGGGTAGAGGCCGATTTTGAGGACTTAAAGTTGTGACGACCAATTCTGAGAGTCGACGTCAATTCTGAGGACCCAGAGATGTGACAACTAATTCTACGAGCTGAAGTCAATTTTGAGGACCTTGAGTTATGATGCCCAATTCTGAGGCCCGGGGTTAATTCTGAGGACCCATTATTGTGACAACCAATTCTGAGAGTCGAGGTCAATTCTAAGGACCTAAAGTTAGGATGAACAATTCTTAGGGCTGAGGTGAATTCTGAGGACCTTATGTTTTGACGACCAATTCTAAGTGCCCAACTTCAATTATAAGGACTAGAAGTTTTGATGACCAATTGGAGGGTCTAGGTCAATTAAAAGGACCTTTAGTTGGCACGACCAATTCTGAGGGCCAAGGTCAATTCTTTCAACTTTAAGTTTTGATGACCAATTCCTAGGATTGAGGGCAATTATCAGGATCTAAAGTTGTGACTATCAATTTTTAGGGTTGAGTTCAATTATGAGGACCTAGAGATGTGACGACCACTTTTGAGGTTGAGGTCAATTTTGAGGACCTAATGTTATGACGACCAATTACTAAGGTTGAGGCCAATTCTGAGGACCTTAAGTTTTGACGACCAATTTTGAGGGCCGAGGTCAATTATGAGGACTAAAAGTTGGGACGGCTAATTCTAAGGGTCGAGGTCAATTATGAGGACCTAAAGTTGGCACGACTAATTCTAAGGGCTAAGGTCGATTCTGAGGACCTGAAGTTGTGACGGCCAATTCTGAAAGCTAAGGTCAATTCTGAGGACCTTAGGTTTTGACAATAAATTTGAGGGTCGAGGTCAATTTTGAGGGCCTATACTTGTGACGACAAATTCTTAAGATCGAGGTCAATTCTGAGGACCTAGAGTTTTAATGACGAATTATGAGGGCCGAGGTCAATTTGGAGGACCTTGAGTTATAATGACAAATTCGGAGGGTTGAGTTCAATTCAGATGACCTTAAATTATGGCGACCAATTCTCAAGGCTGACATTGAATTTCAGATACTAAAATTAGAGTGACCAATTTTGATGGCCGATGTCAATTCTGAGGTCCTTGAGTTGTGACGACCAATTCTCAAGGCCAAGTTAAATTATGATGACCTAAAGTTTTGACAACTAATTATGAGGACCGAGGTCAATTTTGAAGACCTAAAGTTGGGATGACCGATTCTGAGGGTCAAGGTCAATTCTAGAGACTTTAAGTTTTGACCACCTATTTTGAGGGCCGAGGTCAATTCTGAGTAGCTAAAGTTGTGATGACCACTTTTGAGGTCTGAGGTTAATTATGAGGACCTAAAGTTGTGACGACCAATTCTGAGTGCCGAGGTCAATTCTAAGGATCTTAAGTTGGGACGACCAATTCTGAGGGACGATATCAATTATGAGGACCTTTAGTTTTGAAGACCAATTTTGAGGGTCGAGGGCAATTGTGAGGGTCTAAACAAATGATGATAAATTCTTAGGCCTGAGGTTAATTATGAGGACCTGGAGTTCTGACGGCCACTTTTGAGGGTTGAGGTCAATTGTGAGGACATAAAGTTCTAACGACCAATTCTAAGGTCCGAGATAAATTTCAAGGACCTAAAGTTAGGACGACTAATTTTGAGGGCCACGGTAAATTTTGAGGACCTAAAGTTGTGATGATCAATTCTGAGGGCCTAGGTTTATCTGAGGACCTAAGTTGGGATGACCAATTCTGAAGGCCGAGTTCAATTTTGATGACCTAAAGTTTTGAAGATCAATTCTTAGGAACGAGGATAATTTTTAGATATAAAAGTTGGGTTGAACAATTTTGAGGGATAATGTCAATTATGAGGTCGAGGTAGATTCTATGTACCTAAATTTGTGATGATCAATTTTGAGGGTCGAGGTCAATTATAAGGACCTAAAGTTAGGACGACCAATTCTAGGGGACGAGTTCAATTCTGAGGACCTAAAGTTATGACGACCAATTCTGAGGGCCAAGGTAAATTCTGAGGACCTTGAGTTGGGATGACCAATTCTGAGGGCCGAGGTCAATTATGAGGACCTAAAGTTGTGACGAGAAATTTTGAGGATTGAGATGAATTCTGAGGACTATGAGTTGTGACGACTAATTTTGAGGGCCTAGGTAAGTTCTAAGGACCTTAGTTTAGGATGACCAATTCTAAGGGCCGTGGTAAGGACCTTAAGTTTTGACTACCAAATCATAGGGTCGAGGGAAATTATGAGGATCTAAAGTTGTGATGATCAATTCTGAAGGCCGAGGTCAATTATGAGGACCTGGAGTTATGACGACTACTTCAAAGGGTAGAGGTCTATTTTGAGGACCTAAAGTTGTAATGATGAATTCTGAGGGCCAAGGTCCATTCTAAGGACCCTAGGTTGGGATGACTAATTATGAGGGTCGGGGTCAATTCTGAGGACCATAAGTTTTGATGACCAATTCTGAGGGTCGAGGTCAGTTATGAGGACCTAAAGTTATGACGACCAATTTTGAGGGTCGAGGTCAATCTAAGGACCTAGAGTTGTGACGACCTCTTCTGAGGGATAAGGTTAATTCTGAGTAACTTAAGTTGTGATGAAAAAAATTTTGGGACAAGGTAAATTTTAAAGACCTAATGTTGTGATGACCAATTCTGAGGGCGGAGCTCAATCCTAAAGACTTAGATTTGTGTCACCACTTTTGAGGGCCTAGGTCAATTCTGATGACCTAAAGTTGTGACGACCAATTCTGAGGGTCGAGGTCAATTCTTAAGACCTAAAGTTGTGATGTCAATATCTGAGGGCCAGGTCAATTTGGAGGACCTAAAGTTATTGCGCGGGGAATTGCTCTCCAGGGGAAATTTAAATTGTCTTTTGGGGTGCAATTGCAGTTGTGGTTGCTCTAGGGATTCTGTGTTCTTGAAACTCCACTATGAGGTATTTTAGTTTCGACACTATGATTGGGGAATTGTAGTAGACTTGGATGTGGGTGCACAATTGGTTCTTTTGTGTAGTATATAAAGGATAAGAGTGTAAGATTAATTTTGCGCAGATTTTGAGAGTTTGGAAGGGGCTTAGTGCTCCAAAAATAGTTTGCCTCGGGAAAATATTGTTCAATATTTTTTTGGGATTTCTAGGTAATTCCTGGATTTTTCTTGAATTTTGTATCATTTTTTGTACAAAATTTGAATGAGACTGCTAATAGGAAGGCTTGAGGGGTTGCCAATTGATAATGTCACATATTGATAAGAGGAAAAGGCAGCTACCAATCGGTATGGGCTGGAGACTGTCGATCGACAGACCCTTTAACCTTCGATAAAAAGGAGGTGATCCCTTCTAATTTTTCACACCTTCACGTGTTTGAATCTTTCGATTTCTCTCTCGAAAAATTGTTCTAAATCCTTTTTTCTTCAAGACTTCAAATGTATAGTTCTTCAAGTGAAGTGTACAACAACAAATTTTTGGTCATCGATGACTAGGCCAACCTAGAGTGGTGGTCTAGGGTGCCCCTTGATTTGGGCAATGAGAATGCCTCGGATTTGTTTGCACTGTAGTTAATGAGCGTATCCTTCTATGTGAGCTCTTATACCACCATTCGTCTAGGGTGAATTACCCTAGTGGCTACGTAAGTATGGTGACTTTTTGTATTCTAATTTATTTTTCTCTTTTGTTCCTTGGGCTAATGAAGTTTTTTTTTTTCTTTCTTCTTGTAGACTCATATAGCTCCTTTGAGCATTCGGTCTTGGGGGATGACTGGGCTGAAGGAGGTTTGGGAGAAGCTCCTTGCTGTGGTGCGTTGGATGGTTTCATATGCCGATTTTGGCCGTTAGGAACGGGCTTTAGATAAGACATCGTGTTCTACTGCAGTGTTGTGTGCTCTGAGGGAGAGGTGATGGGTCATTACCCACACATTTCATCTGGGCTTCAGGGAGGTGACTATTACTCCCATAGATGTACAGTAGCTGACCGATGTTTATTATGAGGGGCTCTTAGATAATGGTGGACCACACATTAAGGGTGACACCAGATGTAGTATAGGTAGCGTTGGGAGACGTGGGTAGAATTGTGTCACTAGATTCTATTCGTATTTCAGTTTTGAGGGATTCACTTTTGAGGAGGAGGGTGGACGTGACCAACGGGCGAAAGGTGAGATAGATGGCCCATATATTTTTTTTTTTTACATGGTGGTTTCTTAATGGCAGCGAGCGACGACGTCATTCATCTTTGGTTCTTGTCGTATTTGAGGATGATTTCTGACATCCAGATGTATGATTGGGGGATCTTGACTATGACATCCCTTTACTCTATTTGGGTGCTTTTAGCCTATGCGACTGGTAAACTTTTACAAGGGCCAGGTACCTTCTCGAGGTAATTTTGTATTTATTTTCCCTTGCATTTCCTTGCATTCTTCTTTTTTTTCCTCTTTTTCTAATTTTGGTCTTTTGCTGACGTGGTTCTATGAGGTGATTGGGTACAATGTAGGGTTGATGTCCCTAAAGGATGAGGTTTTGGGGACTTCTGTCTGATGCTCTGGTGGCGAAAGTCCAACTGGCGATCGAATCAGTCCTTATCTTTGGGGAACGTGCGACAGGTTCTAAATGCCTGGACGAGTGACCAGGTTATCTTTTGTCTGTTTTGAGTTCTTCCTGACATTATTTTTAAGTAGATACTGCTTCTCTGTTGGGCCCCCTGGGGGTGACTTTGCGAGATATGGGGGTGACGGGCATGCATGAACAAATGCAGATTTTGATTGCGCACAAGTTTGATACCTGGGAAAGAGAGTGGTGAGGCAGATTGTGGAGGAAGAGGTGGTGGTCCCATTGGCGGCGCCCCTATGTATATGAGGCGGGAAACGGATATGCTAAACGATGCTAGGGTAGCAGCAATGATCCTTATATGCACTACACAGATGCAGTGGCGAGATATGATTATATGGATATTGTGATAATCTTATTGATGCCCTCATGTATCAATGATAGGAGAACATGCCCTCACCTGCCATGGCTTCGAGTAGGGGTACTAGTGCACTGGTGGGATCGGCCCACAGCACAGGTAGCGGTACATCGACAGTGGTGACAGACGAGGCTTCGATCATTCAGGTTACTCCCCTATGTTATAATTTTTGAATGAGTAGAGAGGAGTCACTGAGCGTGCTGCGTCATCCTAATGCATCGGTGTCTGGGTTGACAAGGCTTACGGATGAGGCCTTCCGACATGAGGTATATTCTTTGTCATTCTCTTTTTGGTTGATTTTTCTTTGCTCTTTATTGACTGATTCGTCTTCTATTGTCCTTTATTTGCATGCAGTATGTTAGGGTGCCGACCCACTGGCTAAGAGATATAAAGAACTAGATGACCTCCATGTCTGATTATATCAAGAAGTCAGATCCTTCCTGCTTTGTGTCCCCTTCCACCTCAAATGAGGGTTCTAGTTCTGGTAGTGGAGGATCCACTGCTCGTCCTCAAGGAAAGTGTGTTCACTATAGAGGTTGAGGGTTTGAGAAGGAAGGTTGAGGATTCGGGTGGAGTCCTTCTTTTATTTTTTATTTTTCTCTTTTCTATCTGCAAAATATAACTAAGTGAAGCACGACTACATATGAAAAAATCTGTTTTTTCTTCATTGGCATTTTTCTTGATTTAGTGACGTACCATATATGCACATTTAATTTTCTACTGATATTGTTTATGAAAAAATAGAGATAAGTATGATAAAAGCCAAAAAAATTATTTTTTTAGAAAAGGGGAATTAAAGTAATTAAAAAATATTTTTGAGAACGAATTTATTTTGAGAATGAAAATGGTTTTTTGAGGAAGATATTTATTAAATAAAATAGAGAAAATGAGCAATTTTAAAAGGAATGACCCAGGTGTAGTTTTTCAAAATAAGGTTTTTTTGGAAATTGATTTTGGTAAAAGTGGAAAGATGGAGTTTTCCAAATTAAGGGGGTTGTCGATCTGCATACCCTGTGACATGCCTATCGGCATGGGGGTCAAGTTAAATCATCCCTAGGCTTTTATTGCACTTTCCTTCACATCAGTGTACTCCTGTAGGACTGAGAATTAATCGAGTTTCGAAAGTTTTTATTTTTTGCAAAGGATTTTGAGTTTAAAAGGAGGGGTACCGGATGTGATTTCTCCACCAATACCGACATTTATCTTCTTGTTTCTCATTTCTTATTCCTAAATGGCTCTTTCTATGTATTAAAAATTTTCCTCTTACCTTAACGGTTTGAAGGCCATGTTCCTTTACAATGTTGACCATGATGCTTTAAACATGTCTGTGGAGAAATCGAGCTATAAACTAGAACTTGCTAACATCGGCAGTACAATTCTGGTACCCCGAGGACCATGTCTTCCGTTTTTGCCTAGATGAGGTCTGTCTTATCTACAAGAAATTCTCAGCAATGATGGTGGTCAGCTCGAGTGTGGCGGCGGCTATGCTCTATTTTTCCCATTCTCCTCTGGAATTTCTCGAAGAGTTGCTCCATATTTCTCCTTCGGCGGCTCGATCATTGGTTAATGGATGGATTATTTCTCTTAGGGCGGTTATGAATTCAGTGCGCCTGAGGCTCTTTGAGGATGTTGTCTTTATCAAAACTGTTTCCATGGGCCTTACTACGATGCATTTATTAGTGATAGGGGGATTGACGGTTGATCCCTAGGTGGCTACGATAATGGCATGGATGTCTTACCTAGATAATACTGCAATGGTGGTGCTGGTTGAGACCCTAAACGGTATGGATTATTGGAATGAAGGCCGCTCTGACTTTCTGAAAGGAAGCCTGGTAATATTGTTCATGTGTCTTATAGAGAGGATTCGTTTGGCATCCCCTCCTGAGTATCCGTTGGTAGGTGTGCCAAATTTCTTTGTGCAACCTTTTTTCGGTTTCAGCCCATCGATAGAGAATGGTGTGAACTAGTTTTTGGATCATGGAGGTCGGTGTCTTTGTTAGTCAGTGCAATGGTGGGGAGAATTACAACCTATTTTACAGCTTGAAGAGTACCAGTATGTGTGATTGGTTGGCCTTCACCAGACTTCCTTTTATTTCCCCTAGCGACTTCTGTGCTAAGTCGGATCGGAACATATTTTGCCCCCTTATATAACGAATTTCTTCCCGGTGGAAAACCTGACTGAATCATTGCAAATTATGTTGGTCTCCTTATGGTAGCACCGTCGACCATCTACCTGGCTATAACAATTTTTAGGAGGGGCCTGGTATGTGTCTGGGGACTACCTAAAGTGGTTATGAAACTAGGTACTGAAGAAGATCATGGAGGAAGAGACCGAGCAAAGGTGGTTCGTCGCCTTCGACACCATTAGGGAAAGTGTTGTGGTTTTGCCCAAGCTTGTTAGGATCGCTCCAAGGAGCGCATGTGGAGTGTTAACCCGGAGTGGGTGAGTTGAGGAACTTCGGGTGCTGATAATGATAATAAAGCGGGGCCGTTAGGCTATTGAAGGCAGTGTCTTATGAAGCTTGGGTGTTTCTTTTGAGAAGTTATTGTAATTTTGGTGTTTTGGGGATCTGGAATAATTTTATAAATCTTGGTAAGTATTAGGCCTATTTAAAGACAACTTAGTCAGTGGAAGGGGCTGGTTTGTTTAACTTCCTCCATTGATACTTCACGTAACAACTTTTTATTCCTTAATTAGAAATAAAAAATGATTTTTATCCTCTATTGTTATGCCTCTTGATTGCATTTGAATTATCTATATTAATCGATAAGGCATACATAGTCCATTTTCTCATGTAAATTATGGAATGGACCGCCATTATCAAAAGTTTGCAAAGACTAGTATTTTCTGAAAAGGAAGGGGATGGGGCTCATGTATGGCAGCCTACGTACCTCTGAGAGTTTTGAAAATTTTCACGAATCTCATTTTGAAAAGAAAATATTTTTGAGATGGGGAAATGAAGATTTTTTTTAAAATAGAAGGGGGATGATAAGAGTCGTAGCACGTCGAGATATCGGACTAAGGGAAAAATTTCTTGAAATGATCCAGGTTTATTGGACGCGTTATCTGTTTTCCATCGAGGCCCGTGAGCATAGTGACGCCTCCTAAGATAATTTTATTCATAATGTAGGGGCCTCTCTAACTCGGTTTGAATTCCATTTGGGGTCCCAGACGGATTCTATGATTTCCTTCAGGGTAAGGTCACCACAATCCTTGACTTTTTGGTTGAATGATTATGCTATCCAGTGATGGTACCCTTATATAAGATATAGAGCGTTAAGCCTATTTTCATCGAAGAGTGATAGTTCGTCGAAGCATCTCTAACGCCAGTCTTCTTCACTAAATTTTCTTTTGAGCATGACGTGAAGGAAAAGAACTTCTAGCTCAATGGGTATAACTACTTCCATTCCGTACACTAGAGAATAAGGTGTAACCCTAGTAGGAATTTTGATTCTAGTGCACTAGCCCAAGATGGCATGAGAGATACGATCGGCCCAATCTTTATAACTCTTAGTCATCTTGCTAATTATGGTTTTGAGGCTTTTATTAGTGGCTTCGACAACACCATTGTATTGGGGTCAATAGGGAGAAGATTTATTTCTCTGAATCCATTTCTCATCGACTAGTTCTATGACCTTGGCTTCGAAGTGGAGTCTATTATCTGATACTAACTCATGGGGAACTCTGTATCGATAGATGATGTTCTTCCTTATGAACTTGGTCACTTTCTTAGCATTCATCACTATGTATTACTCGGCTTCGACCCATTCGATGAATTAATCAATGGAGACTAGGATGAATTCATTACTATTAGAAGATTTGGGAACAACCTTCCCTATGATGTCAATGCCATAATTAGAAAAAGTCCAGGGATAGGTCATGTTGTATAGTTATCAGGAAGGTAAGTGTTTGATATTGTTAAACTTCTAGAATTTGAGGCATCTTCAAACATAGGCAGTTCAATCTTCAACCATGGTGGTCCAGTAGTACCCTTGACATACGATCTTCTTAGCAAGCATATGACCGTTCATGAGGGGACTGCATTCCCCACTATGGATTTTCTATATTATTTCTTTAATATTAGCCCATGTTATGTAATGCAAATGGGTTCCATCAATGTTTCTCTTGAACAACGCTTTATCATATATCATATACTGGGTAGTCAATTTGCAAATGATCGCACAATCTTTCTCATCTACGTCTTAGGCATATCTACTATGTTTGAGGAGGCACCAAATGTCATAGTACCATAACCCGACCATATCATAATCTTCCTGAGTGATGAGTTTGATGTGGTAGCAATGGGTGGGCATAGCTTGTTTTTTAACCAGAAGACCATGGAGGCAAAGGTAACAAGGGCGTCATCTAGGCTATTCTTTACACGAGGAAGGTAGTGGAAGGTGAAATTGTTAAAATGGGAGGCTAGATTTTCTAGGTGGGAGTGGAAGGGTAGGAGATTCTCATCTTTGACTTTCCATTTTCTGAGGATTTGACTGACGAAGAGGGTAGAGTATCCATAGACGTCTGGGTGTCGAATTCCTTTCTTTAGGGAAATTTTGAGGCCTATAGTGCATGGCTTAGACTCAGTCATGGTGTTGGTGCAAATGAAGTCTAGTTTGATGCCAATTGGGGAGGTGAGAGTCATCAGACCCGATCACAAGTATTCCAATGCCCTATCCTTTCTTATTCGCCTCTCCATCAAAGAACATTTTCCATATAAGGTCCTTTTGAGAGGTGTAGATATTATCTTCATCTGGGAATTCAGAGACCCAAACATCGATTCCTTTCAAGGGGTTATCAGCAAGGTATTTAGAGATGGCTCTCCCTTTCATAGATTTCTACATGATGTACGCAATATCAAAATTTGACTAGCAACATCATCCAATGGGTCATTCGACTGGATAGAGCGGGTTTTTCTAGCAGGTATTTAATGGGGTCTATTCAAGATATTAGTCTAATGGAAAAGGAAATCATGTAGTGATGTAACTTCTGCGTGACCCAGACTAGGGGGACACATGATTTCTCCAAAGTAGTCTAGTTGGTTTCATACCCGATAAGTTTCCAACTGGCATAATAAATGGCTCTTTCCTTATGGGATTCTTGAATGTATTGGACTAGAAAAGCCCATACTGCGGTCTCTGTTATGATCAGGTATAAGAGGATGTGGAGACCTAGTTACAAAGACATAAGCACCGAAGGTCAGGTGATGTATCGCTTGATTCGGTCAAAGGCTTCTTGGCATGCCTCATTCTAGACTTTAGTTGAATCCTTTTAGAAAAATTTGAAAATCGGTTCGTAAATGAAGATCAATTGGCTGATGAACCGATTGATGTACAGTCGTGTACCTAGGAATCCTTAGAATTCATTTTCCCTCCGTGGTGGTGGCATCTCAAGTATGGATTTATGTTTGGCAGGGTCTGCTTTAATACCCTTTTCACTAACCATGAATCCTAAGATTTTCCTTTTGGGATGTCAAAAACACGTTTTTGTGTATTTTTTAGTATTTGGTATTTTCGTAGTCGCTCGAAGAACTTTCGTGGGTAGAGAATGTGACCTTATTGAGTCTTAGACTTAATAATAATGTCTTCCACATAAACTTGGACCTACTTATGAATAAGGTCGTGCAAGATGGTTGTGGTAGCCCTTTGGTAGGTAGCCCCGGTGTTTTTTAGTTTGAATGGCATGGCAGTATAGCAGAAAGTTCCCCATGGGGTGATGACTGAGATTTTCTCCCGATGGTCAGGGTACATCTTGAGATGGTTGTATTAGGCTAATCCATCAACAAATTATTTGAGGGCGTGGCTAGCCGTGTTGTCCACGATCATGTCGATGTTGGGAAATGGGTAACCGTCTTTTGGGGATTCTTTATTGAAATCTCGATAGTTGATGCGCATACGTAATTTTCCTCTTAACTTCGACACGGGAACAATGTTGGCAAGCCATGTTGGATATTCGACTATGCGAATGAAACGTGCATTAAACTTTTTAACCACTTCCTCTTTGACTTTGAGCAACCATTCAGTATGTTGTTTTCTTAGCTTCTGTTTGATTGGCTTGCATTCTGGAAATGTTTGGATCTCATGATGAGCCATTTTTGGGTAAATGTTGGGCATGTCAGTGTAGGCCCTCCAAATACATCTACGAATTCATTCAGTAGTTCTTCAAATTGTGCACGCTCATGCTCGTTAAGGGTGGACCCTATCCTTATCTCACGTTGATGGTTACTAGAACAAAGATTAATAACAATAGTCTCACCATCATTAATTTGAATGTAGTTATGTTGTTTGTTATTCTCCTTATTAATATCAGTTAAGAATTATTCATTTGCAAAATCATCATTGTTAAATGTTTGATTATAATCAAGACAATTTATGTAAGGCACAACAAGATGCTAATAATCTTTGTTTATTTCATTTCGGGAAAACCACACTGAGAACCTCATCTAAAGCGGTCTCAATAACATTGATAATAAAAAAAAGGAAAAACAATATCAGTGGAAGAGACTTAGTCGGGTAAACAATCGGGTTAGGTTGAATTTGAGCATGTTGGATTGGTACATCATTCAAGTTGAGGATAGGCATGTCATCATCATTGATTTGAGCGGGAAATTTTGGCGGCAGGACATCTGAATGGATCATGCAGAAACTCAGCCCTAAAGTCTGCAAGTTGAATGAGTCTTTGAAGTCACTTTCCTCAGAGTCCTTGGAAATTTCAAGGCTTTCTCTCTGAGAGGTTGCACCTCATGTTGGTAGTCTTTAACCCACGAGTTTTTATCTTGAAAGAAGATTTCGAGCCTAGGTTTCATCTCCTTGTCAACATGATCATACTACAGTTCAGGGAATTCATAGAAGGGGAAGTCTTCACCCTTCTAGATAAATCTTCCATTCAAATAGTCTCCTAAAATAATCTTTTCATCTTCTTAGCTTCTTTTCGATCTCAATCGATAGAGTACTTTGATTTCATTTGGTGAGGGTATACCAGGCCACATGGGGAAAAGGCCTCCTTCTGTACTATAGGTTCAATGACCCCTTGTTGGCGTCATTGTAGCCATATTTCGGGCACGAAGTGCATGTTATTGAACATTTAAATCACATTGACATTTCCATGTGGGATGTGTTATGGTCATACCTGGTCTTTAACATTTTCTTCTGCTGTAAGGGGAAGGAAATCAATTTTGAAACTAGAGAAGAGCATGTCATTCGTCCCATGCTGGATTTCCAATATTTGATTGTTAGTGATGGCATTGTCTATATTGTCATCGTCCCACAAAATTTTGATAACCTGACCTCTGGTAAATAACTTCAATATCTAATAAAGAGAAGAATATATGCCTCGGATGTTGTGGATCCATAGGAGGATAAGGAAAAGATTAAAGCATGCAGATATGTCGATGACATGATCAATAGGGCAACCTCTAGTGTGAGTTTTATGGACTCCATTACTTCTCAATTGATATTGTCATAAGCACACACGACATCAGAGGTAGGAGTCATATCACTGAATTTTAGTCCCAAACAGTTTAAGGTTCTTAGAGGACAAACATTGAGGGAAGATCCGTTGTCAACAAGTGAAAGTGGTGCTGTCTTTTCCAAGACTTCAATGGAGATGTTGAGGGCATAATTATGATAAGGTCCAAACTTCGATATCTCCTGTTAGAAAAAGGGAAGGAGTCTGGAAGAGGTCAGGGACCCAACCATATTTAAGGATTTTCGAGAATAATGGAATGAAGGACTATGGGTCTGGTTAGGAGTTTTATCAAGGCATTCTGGTACAATTTAGAGGACATAAAAATCCCCTGTAGGGTGATATTGGCTTGGGTCTTCTTGAGTTGATCAAGCACTTTGATCCTTTTAATGGTCATTTCTTATATGGAAAGTTCTTCGATAACTCCCTTTCCTTTGTCTTTTACGGTTGCATGAGGATTCAAATGTTTTTAGTGTCTCCCAGACCTGGTTATATGGTTCACTAAGGCAGGGAAGAACAAGAACCATGTGGATTCATCTACCACGTGTAGGCACCAATGAGGGTAATGGCTCAGTGATAACTTTGAAGATGAATAATTGGGCATCCGTTTCCCTTGAATTTCTTGATGTCTAGAATCTAGAACTTCTCTCGCAGTCTAGCCTTGGGATAGAAGACATATGAGTGTAGTCCATGTAGTTCTTGGATACCTTGACTGGGTCAAAAAAAAATTTATAACAGTTTGAGGTCTTTCTTGACCTTGCTCAGTTCCTCCTCTTTCGGATCCATGGGTACTAGCAGGTTTGCCCCTATTTGGGCAAGGTTTGAAATAGGGAGTTGAGCTAGTGGCATCCCATTGGCAGGTGGGGCACGCAGAACATATTGGTACTCTTTTTAAACCTATAGAGGTTTGGGAGTGGGTGGACCCATGGCATGAGGAAAGAGAGCCTCGGGTTCTTTGAGAATCCGAGCCCAATGATGCTGCACTTCATGGACCTCAGTTTGAAGGTTGTCAATCTTGGCATTGAGTTAGGATAAGACAGTCATCAGATCAGGCCGCACGTTTGGTGCTTATCCAGTGTTCTCTATGAAGAGATCGTGAAGGTATATCCCAAACTCAAATGAAGTAGCAGCGGAGGTTCGAGGCGATTTGACAGAAGACCGAAGCCAATAGAGAGCCATGACAAAATCGAGGATGCGATTGACTTGAGAGGGAAAACAATTCAAATTTATTTTTGAAAGAAAGAGGGAGAAAAGTTTTTGTATTTTAAAAGGGGGAGAAAAAATGTTTTTTTTTAAATGAGGGAAAAAGAGGAGGAGTCTCATTATGATTATTATTAATGTTATTATTAGGTTTTCATTTGTATTAGGTTTGCCTAAATGCAAAAAAAAAATTCGGACAAGACTCACTAGGATAATAGGATTTCAAAATATGTAAGATACGATTTGACTTGTTTCTAGGCTTATAGAAGGGGTCCTATTTTGAAAAAGGTGAAGTAATGTGAAAATTAGGGCGGTCTGCCAACCTGGAATTTTAATATAGTTTCTTATGGTAACCGAAAAACTAAATATGAGTGCCATAGGTTTGATGCCTATATGAGGTTTATGTAATTGTTGGGTTAGTGGAAGCGTTGCCTATAAGGGCAATCATTCATCGATACATGTGGACAGACAGTTGATATACTTGTGTATATGAATTTCCTCGCTATTTACCTCGTAGGGACAGTACGTGTGAGAGAAAATTCGGTATACTCAACATATTTTAAACGAGTTCCCTGCTATATCCCTCCCGTGTTGAGTTAGGTCAAGCGGTAGGATGTGGTGGGAACCGTTTGATATACGTTAAAGGTACGAGGCCAACGGACGGTGAGAGTCATATCAGTTAGGTTAACTGTGCCCCGTAGTACTAGCGCCCATCACAAAGTGACTCCCCAGTACGGGACAAAATTTTGGTCAATATTGCCATGCTCTTGGTGATGTAATATGTCAAATGAATGAGCCTTAATTATCATATTATGGAGAGAGAGTACTTTTATTATTTATTTATTTTACATGATGAGTAAAGAGAGTAATATACTAATGAGAGAGCATATACAAGTATTATGAAAAGTAAATCTAGCGTGAAGCATGAAGATTATACTAAACATGGTGATAGGTAATCATGGATATATACATGTGAGTGAGTGACAAGTGAATATTTACAAGCGAGTGTGTGTGTTAGTGAGCCTATACATGGATCAACTACAAGTGGTGTGTGATATGTTGAAGTGATCATGGAGATATATACAAGTGTGGGTGTGTGATAATGAAGCCTAAGCATGGATATTCTAAGTGGTGTGTGAAGCATGTGAGTAGAAGTGAAGCTAAGTATAAGTGTGTGAAGTCTACATGGAGAGTATATACAAGTGTTTGAAATGTATAAGTGAGTGAAAAGTGATATATACATGAAGTAGATATACATAAAAAGTAAATATATGAGAAAAGGGAACATACAGGTAGGTGCATATGCACACATGAAGAAAAGAATAACACCAATGAAGAAAAAGAGTCGAGTTCTTTTAAAAAGTCCCCAACAAAGTCTCCACTGTGTCCATACTAAGGTGGCTGGGAGGGATTCCACCTTCTTCCGTGATTGCGTGCGGGATTGCGCCCTTTCTCATGGCACTCAACCATTGTCAATATGTGGTAGTATGTAGAGATTGAGTCTCCAGCCTATTTTGTACAAAACAGTCAAAAGAAATGTTACCTCCGCGAGAGGACGACATCAAGGATAATACTGATGTTTACGAAACCAAATAGTTTAAAGGTATGGGGACAAAGTTACAAAATGAGAAGGTGTCAGGCACCCATTCCGCCATTCGGTCTCTCATGGTCATGGGTTAATCTTCTACTGTTAGACTCCGTAAAGTGTGTGCTTATGGGCATAATATAAATGGATAATGTAATCGTCCAACTCGCGTCATGGAAAAAGATAGATTGAGTTCATCCTTAGGAGTGTTCCCAAAATAAAAAATAATAATTCAAAATATAATGTAAGTGTTTTCTGAATCACAAGTCACTATAGAAGAACTAATGTATACATTGGAAAAGACACAAGCATGAAAGAATATGAAATCCATTAAGAATATATAATAATAATAATAATAATAATAATAATAATAATAATAATAATAATAATAATAATAATAATAATAATAATAATAATAATAATAATAATAAAAATAATGTAACCAATGTGTATAAGTGAGGACTCGAGTCTAGGGATTTACCCAAGACGCCTACGTAGCATAAGGGGAATGAAAGTCCATGTAGTTTGGAAATAACATAGGGTGGGGTTTAACCCATAAATCCAAACAGTAGATTTCTCTTCTATGTGTGTGTAAAGATAAACGTGCTTTAAGTGTGAGGATGTGTAGTGAGAATCTCTCTTTTGGAATTTATATGTAAACCCTCTTTTTATTATATTTGATTTTTTGTGAAAATAAAGTATGTGTAAATACTACTAATAAAAGTTTGAGATTAAGATATATGATGTAATGAAATAAAGTGCTAAAGTAGAAATAAAGCAACTAATGCAACAATAAGAGAATTTAAAGACAAGGATGGATAATTGGACCTCCTTATGAAGACCTGAAGTGAATCTTGATTGTAGATGCGCTAATCTTGCAAAGAGGTGATGGTGGCATGATGAGATGGATGTGGATTTACTAAATGGAGTATGAAAATAATTGAGGTAATGTGGCAAATGGGCTTTTTAAGAAGGGAATAACTCTGAATTTGAGAGAATGTTTCTTGAATTGGTGAGTGGGATGTTTAGGGGTGCCTTTCAAAGTGAGGTCATGAACTCTATTTATAAGTCCAAGGGACTGCCGATGGGCAGGGTCATGGACCTTCCTATCAGCATAGAAACCTAGGCACACTTCCGATAGGCAGGGTCATAGGGTGCCATTCGGCAGTCTGAGACAGATTTTTTTGGAAACATTATCGTAAAATGCAAACTGTAAGTCAGAATCAATCACGAGGTGGAACGTTGGAAAGTGTATTCAGATACCTTTAAGAATTCGTTGAGCCTCTCATGGGTCCAGGAGTTAATTAAGGTCAAACGAGCCCCAGAAGCTCCCGTTGGTCATTGCACGGGAATTTTCAAAGGAAAACGGATTGTTTGTCCAAATCGTAAGTCTAATTCGTGCACGAGACAGACCATTGGAAAGGGTATCCAGATCCCTTGTAGATTTTATTCATCTTCGTTCGGTTTGGAGAGTTGACCAAGGTCAAATGAGTCTAATAATGGCTAGTGATCCTTCAGAGTAAAATTGGTCATTCATTCGTACTAGAAGGTTGATTCACGGACCAGGTGGACTGCTTAAAAGGGAATTTAGTGCCCTTTGAAGATTCATTCAACTTCATTATAGATGAAGAGTTGGACTGAGAGCTCCCGATGGAATCTAGGTCAGTTTTCCAAGAAAAATAGACCATTAATCTGAACCGTAAGGTCGATTAGTGCACGGGTCAGACCGTTGGAAAGGGGATTCAGACCCCTTAGAAGATTCATTGATATTTTTATCAAGTGAGGAAGTTGACCAGAGTCAAATGAGGCCTGGGAACTCCCGGTGGCCTCTGAGTCAGTATTTATGGTAAAATAAATTGTTTGCCTGAACCGTAAGGCTGATTCAGGAACTGAGCAGACCTTTGGAAAAGGGATTTAGAGATCTTAAAAGATTCATTAAGCTTTTTACTGTGTGAGAAAGTTGATCGGAGTTAAACGGGATTGGGAGTGCCCAGTGGCCTCTAGATTGGTTCTCAGAGTATGACCTAGGGTTTGTGGTGAACAAGTGAGTGTTAGGGACCTAAGGAGGTGGTTAGGGGGGGGCCTAGGATGGGGTGTCTATTGTAGGAAAGGTCACCTTACCATTTTTATTATGTTGTTAGAAAAGGTCCTATGAAGGCTAAGACATGTGCCAACAAAGTTCCGTAAACCAAAGTTCATCAAGCTACATCTATGTGGATTATGATATCTTCTTTAGAGGCACTTAATGTTATGATTGTTAACTCTCACATGCTTTCACATGATTCATCACATGTATATCTCATGATTAATATCTTACATGTGTTTCATAAACTAGATTTTTTGCTTCATGTTATACGTTATTGCTAGATGTATGATGTTTACCTTTTGTATTTTGATTTTCCATTTTTTGAGTGTTAATGAGAAAAGACAAAAAGTTTTTTTTGTCTTTTTAGTCATTTTGAAAAATGTTTAAAAACTCAAAAGGATTTTCGATTTTATGAATTTTAGTTTTACATATATTGTGTGCCATATCGATGTGCTTAAACACCATTCCTTTTATGTTTTCATGTGACTAGGACACTTGATTATGATTTTGAATGCTTTGATTGTTCTTATTCATGTTTGTATAAAGTAGGTTGAAATTGATTGCATGATGTATTCACTTTTTATATGCCTCTGCACACACTTTTCTCGATCTCTTTTGGATTTTAACTCCATATGTCACATAAGCTAAATGAGGTGTTCTCCCAACAATCTTGTCATATACATAAAAGTTTTTACTATGGGGGAGTTGTGCATGTAAAAAATTGCCCATGATTTTGATACTTTATTAAAAATGTGTGTATGTAATGGAAAGGACTATAAAAGGAGCAATATACTCTGCACAAAAGGCAACCATTGGCAAGAGCATAAAAGATTGAGAGGAAATAAAAATAGAAAAATTACCAAAGCCATTTATTTTTGCATTAATTCTTCAAATATATATATCTTCAAAATAAAATGAGTGAAAAGATATATGCTTATTTGTGAGAGTGTTTAGTTGAAGATCAATGGGTCTATGCACAATGAGTCATAGTTGAGCTAAATTATTTTAATGCTATTGATGCGAGAATCAACAAAATTTCTAGGCTATTGGGCATTGTGTTTGCTTTCCCTTTTCAGTTCTTTATTTGACATGTGATGATAAATCAATTGTTGATAAATTGTTGGGATCAAATAGATCTATTTGGACATATTTGAGTGATTGGGTAATTTTCTCGTAAATTTGGTTCACGCCCTTAACTCCCTACCACTTTGTTTAGATTAATGGATATTATGTGAGTGTGTAATGCTTATATGTTTCTGTCGTTTATGGTCATTTATACCTATATAAGTGTATATGCTTTCTTAGTATATGTGCGGTTATATATATATATATAGAGATATAATGTGTGTGTGTGTGTGTGTGTGTGGTATGCTTTGCGTTTCGTGTCTTTGCATTTTCATTTAATCTATGATTGCCTTATGCTAAATCTCTGCTTCAAATTGACATGCATTTAACTGATATCATTTGTTCATCGTTTGGATTATTTGTAATTGTGTTGCCGAACCTTTTGCCATTGCATGCTTGCTTCACACCACTGCATGATATATTTATTTTTGCTTAATGATTACCCATACTTCACTTAGGAGGAGATTTTACTTTATTTAGGAGGAATATTTTATTATTCTGCACCTTATTCTTTGTTTATTCCCGAACAGAAAGGGGGAAAGTGTTATCTAACTCTTTTCATGTTGGGGAGATCTTTAACTTAGGGTCAGACGTCCTTTTCTTGGGTAGAGATGGTTAGACAAAGGGAAAGTGTTTTTCATATAAGGTTTGTATAAGGTTATATTCTATCTGCATTTGAAGGCCTGTTTAAGTGTGTAGGTTTGCAATGATTCTACAAATATTTACAAGAAAAATGTCTACACAAGAAGAGAAGATACTGAAGTTTGTGTTGGTTAAGCATCCGCAACTTTTTTTTCGTTTTAGGGTTAGGAATTGATTCTTAGGGAGCTTGATGGCCCACTAGTTTTTTTGTTTTGAGTTTTTTCCTGGAATAGCCAAAGGGGGAGATTTGTAAGGACGAATTTCCGAATCAATTCAATTTTTATGTATTGACTTAATTCAATTCCATGTTTCTACAAAACTTATTTGAGTCATAGGTTGTTATGATTTGAGTTTTGTGTCCTACAAGACTGTGGTGACTGATTAAAGACAATGAGACAAACCTAAAGCATCATTGAGGATACATTAGGTTACATGCTGAGTTTTGTCTTTAGAATTTGAGGGATCTTAATGAAGGAATGAATACATATTTATGTTTGATCCCTGGATTCATTTTGGATGTTGTTTATAAAATTGTTTAAGGCATTTTTCGTAAAAAAAAATTTAAAGATAAAAATAGTTTTTTATTTAGGTCATTTGAACGATTTTTCGTTTTGTTACAAGAAGATTCCACCGTTTATTTGAACGAGTTTTTTTGTTTGTTTTGACTTCAAATGAGGTTTCATAATTCATAGAGAAAATTTCATTAGAAGGTCATTCAAAACTAGTTCCAATGAGTTCTTTATTGTCGTTCAAACGAGGTTCAGTTTGGTTAGAACGAGAAAGCATACTTCATTTGAACGAACATAGGTATTCATTCGAACGAGTTTTCTCAAAAAATGTGTCAGCTCAAAAAACATATTATCAATAAATATTTAGGTCTTGCATCAATTTTCAATGAGGGTTTTTACGAAAATGATTTTAACAGTCATATATTGTACCTCCCTAACCCTAGTTTATACCTAAGTTTAAAATCCAATAATTCTATAGCTATATGTCTGTTTGAGATATCTTATGTGTTCGATCAAACTAATTTTCTCTCCATATTATGAGCATTTCAAATGGTGGCGACCGTGGATGTATTAAGCAATGATTGGACTGGTCATGAGATAACTAAGATCAGTTGGATACTGAGATGTGGGAAAGCACCTACGTCATGTGGCTATTAGAAGGCGTCCAAAGTGACTGTGGATAAGGTTAAAAGGAATAAGGAGGCATATCAAGGCTTGAAGGCATCGAGTCTGTAAGTAAGTCTAAGTTCTTCTTCTAAAATTCCTATATTGTAGTGTAAACGTGTTATGGTTTACATATTTTATTATTGCTTACAATTGCTAGATGCATGATTAGGTCAAGACTGCAATTGGTAAAACTGTTTAACACAACACTTTTGGTTTTATTTTGGTGCAAAGTCTATTAAAAGTGTGAAAATTTAAAATTGATGGTGTTTCCATTCGATCCAAGGACCCTTAGTGTTTCCAAGGTTACTTCCATGGATGGTTGTCTTTACTTTTAGTTGTGTGAGTTTGATATATTAGTTTTAGTTGTCTTGTATTTGGTAGGACACTTTGGCATGTATTTTCCATATTTTAGTTGAGTTGGTATTAGGTAGTGAAACATTGTAGTTGATTTTTTCAGTTGAGACCTATGGATGTGGTTTAAGATATATTTTTAATTGTGATTTAGTTGATGATGCATTTATGATTTGTCATTTGAGGTTTATCATATCGCTTTTTTATCTTGTCACACTGTTTCATTTGATTATATACATGGTAACAATGATATTTTGAATTGTTTTGAGAAGTTTTATATTTTAATATTAAGACATGATATACCTCAATGTTAAAATATATGAGTTATTATGTCCATAATAGGAGGGGGAGGAAAGCAATCCCTATACTCTAAAAATATCTCATTGAAGCATACGAACCCTAGAAAAAGAGATCATGCCCTTTCATGTGGCTCAACAACCTTAAGAACCACCTCATATGGAATTTGTCACTTCTACTTCAAAACTTGAAGGCTTTAGATAATGATAACTGAGGACTCTAGAAATTTAAGTCTCAGGGACCATAATAATTCATATCAATGACCCCATCAAGCGTTACGGTGGGAGTTACCTTAGTTTGAGCATGTATGGGGGAGTTCTCTCTGATGGTGATACAAGTAACTTGTCTTGCCTAAGGGTCGATTATTGTGAGCGGAGAAGGGTTAGACACCTTAGGGGATGATATCTTGGTAGCCATGGAATGTTGTTACAACGTTATGGTAAAGAAAATATTGAGGGGAAAAATAACTGAAGATAAGATAAAAGTGAAACCATTTGCATATATGTGTAATTATAGGCTTGGGGTTACCGACTTACTCAGTCAAGCATGCCAACTATATATTAATTTTATCTCTCCACTTGCCTCACTATAATGGCTAGTGACACCTTAAAATCTCACTTATGAAAGATTTGTCTGGTAAAATACCTCAATGCGTTTTCATTAAATCCACTAACTGTTGGACCTTATATGTCATGAAAGAAATAATAGGGCTCTATTGCAAATAGCACATATGATCCTAACCCTTGAATAAATCTTAAACCATGGGAAGAGGTCCTAAATAGAAATACCGATATCCGAATAAAGCAAGAATGACTTTATCCCTACTCATGATCAAGTAGAATGGTCATGCTTGTAAATCAAGCATATGACCCTCAAATTAACCATCTGAGATAATAGTAAGTTTTTATAACCTTCATTAGACCTTAGAAATAGGATTCATATCTCATATTTTTAGTAAAGGACCCTAGTAGCCCTCCATCATGTCCAATCATGGATCTAAAGGTTGTTTACTAGTCCTTATTAAAAAAAATATTTCAACGTTGTTAATTGCTAAGGGACATAAAGACTATGTTAGGGAATAACCAACCTATATATACCATTGTAGGACACAAAAGATCTTGAGAACACTTATTTATGATTAATACGGCCTTAGTAGCTCATGACTGTAACTTCAATATTAAGAAAATTATTTAAATATAAAGCCATGCTTCTTAGACCAACTTTACAAGCTGGAAGAAAGTAAATACACTATTCTACTAAACTCACTAACCACTTGAAGTTTGTCCTAGAGAATTAAATTATATCAAATACACTCAAAAATAATCACCACTCACCTACAAGACCTTCCACCAACACTCCATCGTTTCAGTATAGCATCAGAGCTCATCCATAGTCTCCCATGCCTCAACTGTTATGTCCCAATTACCTCCAAATATGGATATATAAAGAATGCTTAGGGAGGGTTTAAAGGATAAAAATAAATAATAATTGTGCTTAGCATTTTTAAAATGAGTTTGGACCAATTTTGGCTCTATATTATATGCTAAGAACCATACATGGCTGACATAGATTATTTATAGTCTTGTGAGTCCTAAGTGAGTATGAAGTACTTATTGAAGCCAGATAATTGCCTATTGAGAACTGATTGCTTAACACAAAGACCTCAAACTTCATTGAAACCCGTTTGCCGATGTCTTAGGTTGGTCTCTATTTTATTATTAATCTTTTAATGTAATGTACTAAAGAGAAACACCTTAAGAATGGATATAGGTACCCCAGTCAATGCTGATGTTTTATTCTTGAAACCATGTATGATATTTTTTTTTAACAAAGGTGTGTCAAGTTCATTTTGAAATAAGAATAATATTTATGAGAATGCCTTATATTTAACTGAAATATGTTGTATACATGTCGATCAATTGAACTTAGTAGAAGTTCTAGTGACTAGGGTTCGGTCTGATCATAAAAGATCATAATTCCTATTCTAGCTTAATTAAACAATCCACAACCTATATAGGGAGTTAACATCCTATCGATAAAGTTACATGTACAGTCTTAGTAGTTTATCTTGATTGGGGGAACCTATGAGATGATTTAAGAAATTATCTGATAATTCAAAGAGGATTGTTCATGTACATCACTACACCCAAAGCCCCAAATTGCCTTACTTTTTGTAAGAGGATTTCTCACGCTCAAGGACCGTGATAAAAACACACAAAGTTTTTGTAACGATAATTGAATGTGACAAGTCATAAGAAAGTCTCGTCATGGTTCTTGAACGTGAGAAGGACCATGACAAGGTTCTTTGCTATTATCAATGACTCTAACAAGACGATGAAAATTCTGACCGCACCGTAACCCAAAATAAAACCCTTTCTCATTCCTCTTTCATTTTTCCCTCTTTGCTCTCTCTTTAACCCGACTATCTCTCTACGGTTCAAAAACACACACACACACACACACACACATATATATATATATATATGTGTGTGTGTGTGTGTGTGTGTGTGTGTGTGTGTGTGTGTGTGTGTGTGTGTGTGTGTGTAGTTCTTCAATATGGGTTGTAAGCTAGTTGTATATACGTGTATTGCTTTCATATTGGTTGGATACAATTTGTGCAAAAACAAGGGTTGAACATTCAAATCATTTGTCAATATAATGTGAATATTTGACTTTGATATTTGTTCAGGATTTATTATAATGTGTTTATTTGTTGTAAAATAGTTGTATATACATGTATGGCCTTCATGTTTGTTTAATACAATGTGTGCAAAAACTAGGACCTTCATTATAAAGTGTTTGACAATTTTATATATAATAACTTTGGTTAAAACTTATAATTTATGGGTTCATTTAAAAATGTGAAGGATTTTGGTGAAAATAGCAAAGAATGTAATGAAAGTTCTTGGATATTTTTTATTGTTCTTAAAATGTACCTAGGTTTTGAGAGTTAGATTCCATTAGGCTAAAAAATAGAACTAAAAACAATACTTTTTATTAATTCGTACTTGTTAGGACCTAACTTATTTACCATTATTAACACATACTTATTCATATTTGCTAAGTTGAGAATGTTGTGTGATATCGATTAAATATAGGTTCGCAAATTTCTAATTTTTAACTTATTTAACTAGGCGTCAATGTTTTATCCAAATTAATTAAACCCTAACACATGCATCTAGGTGTATAAATCATTCCATCACAAATAAACATAAACTACTGACGCACATATTTCAGGAAAAAATCCCCCCACGAGGGCAAAACCTTTATTTGACTAAATATAACAACACTTATAAAAATCTGCAGTGAATATTCCGTAGAACATTCACATTGGTCGTAACCTAGAATCAATAATGGATTAACCGCATGACCCATAAGAACCATAGCTCTATCTTCAGCAAGAAATACCCTCAAGCATTCTCAAGTAACCACAGTCATAGTCAGACAGCACCTCCCTCAAGAGCTACAAAGTAAGCAGTACAAATTTCATCACTACAAGAGAAACTTGAACACAATTGTATCGTGGGTTCCAAAATGATTCACTAAAGTAATTGGAATTCTTTGTGAATCTAAAATAAAGGTCTTGTAACCTAAAAGTGAAGACTAAAAATTCTGCAAATTTCAGTTTCGTTTTCGTCAAAGTCTTAAATTAAAAAGATTTTAAATAGGTATTTATATAAACCTTGAGTCAGTGGGTCGTTCAAATGACATCAGTAAGCTGTTTGATGACATTTCATGTCGTTAGAAGAGCCTTCGAATGACCTTACAAACAAGGCAAAACAGTATGCCTTCGTTCATTGCACTAAAGAAATGACCTATTAAGCGACCCTCCAAACGACATTACAAGTCGTTATATGAAGTTGTTTGAACGACTTGTTCATGTCCTTCTAACGACATACACTTGTTGTTTTAACGATTAAAACAAAAAATATTTTTTATTAAAACCCTGCCTACAGGTCTTAGAAAAATTATATTGACTCAATAAAATGCCTCGGGTTGATAAAAACATTTTAGAAAAAATATCTCAACACTTACATGAAACATTAATGAACTTAAAAATTAAACTAACCAAAATCAATCCTGTGGAGGCTTGTTGTTGAAGAACTTTGATATTCAGATTCGTCTTGTAGAGTGTATGCATTGAACATTCTTTGACAGTTGTAGCGGTATATGACATACTTAATGTAAAACGGACTATGTAAAATGTATCGTTAGAAATCTCCCTTATGTCTATGCCGATACAAACTAAAACCATCTAAAATATCAAATCAAATGTTCCATACAAATATATTACCCTCCAATGAACCCAAAATTGAAAAGGTACTAAAATTGTAATTCTTTAAACTTTATTCAAAATTCTTCAACATCTTCAAATCTTCTAATTTTTCTTTGTCATCATCAGGGTGTGCAAAATAATGACCTTCAAATTTTGTACCTACACACATGAGACAAGAAACAAATACCTTAATGACATATCGATTTTGAATTGAGATAAACATAAATCAAAACAACGATCAAATCTAAAAAATCTCAAATCCCCCCACAATTCAAACTCCTCCATTAAATCATAACTCGTTCTCCCCCTTTTTATTTGTCCGAAATAGGCAAGGAAAAGAATAAACAAAATAATCATGGAGTTGTAATACCCCGTACTTTTGGCTATATTTATTTTGGGGATTAATTAATTAAATGCGTATTAATTGGAAATTAATCCGGGTTATAAATACTAATGTGATGCGAATTGGTATTTGATTATGTGCATATATGATTATATATGTATTTGGTATTATAAATTTGTCGTGAGATTTATATACGGCAATTTGGAAATTTTATTGAGACGCGTGGGACCGCCGCGTCACGGTATTATATTTTGATAATAAAAGTGAATTAAAAATCTATAAACCGTATGGTCGTTTTGAGTGCGCTAACGCGTCCGGAAGGGTCGAGATAGTCAGAAAACACTACCCGGGGGTGTAGTTTGGGTCCCGGGGTATTTTTAGGCCATACCGACAACTTAAAGGGTATTTTGGTAATTTTACATTTTTAGGAATTAAAAGTGACGAAAATTAGAGATGTAAATCTGATGTGGATTTAACCCATTAAGCCCATTAACCAAACCATATTAACCTAGAAAGCTACGTAGGTTATCATTTAGGTTTTCTAAGTTCCCAAATCAAAACCCTAGCCACCTTAAGCCACCATTGGAGAAGGAGCTTGGAGAAGGAGAGAAAGAGAGAAAATTCTGCAGAGATTCTTCACCAAATCCGGAAACAAACAAGGCAAGTGGTTTAATTATGTTTAACTTCAGCAAATGTTCTTTCCATGTTAGAAAATTGAAGATTTATAATTGTTATTGGAAGATGAATGAAAACCCATGATTAACTGGACTTAGGTTCTGAATATTGAGGATAAATTGCATGTAGAATAGTTTGGAGACGATTAATCTGATGTTAATACATGATTGGGTGAAAAAAAAGAATTAAATTCTGGGATTTGATGATGATATGTAGTTAGGGTTCATGTTCTTGAGATATTTGGAAAAAGTGTAGAAAGTTGTAAATTTAATTGGTGTTAGGATGGATTGATCCCTTAAAAACATGTTAGGATGTGACTATATATGTTTAGTATTGATTATAGACCTTTAAACGATTGTTGGGACTTAGTTTAGAAGATTTGAGGTGTTAAAATGAATGAAAAACAATTTGGGGAAAAATCTGGGCCGAAGCTGGTAGCTCGTTAGAAGCAACCCCCAGGTCGTTCGAACGAACTCGTTCGAACGAGCTTCTAATGAGTTGAACAGTCGTTGCTAACGAGTAGGGATTTCGTTCGATATCTCGTTCGAACGAGATATCGTTAGAAGGTACAGTTCGTTCGAATGAACTGGGACCTCGTTCGAACAGCCTCGTTCGAACGAGTCTTCTAACGAGTTGGCAGAGGAATCTCGTTCGAACAGTCTCGTTCGAACGAGACTTCTAACGAGTTGACAGTTTGGTCCTTTTTGGATTGTTTTGACTTTTGGAGTTCCGTAAACTTGTTCGAGGATATACATATCATTCCGTAGATGTAGTAATGATAGAATTGGGACATTTGGGTATTTATGAGAAGGAATTTACATACGAGAGTGTATTACATGGACGGTTTGGGTTGAGACGTGAGTGTCTACTACGACGTGAGATAATTATGGCGCGTACAATTACAAACCGAAACAGTATGAATTGTGATAATTATAAGTTAGTATGAGAATATGTACTACGATTAAAATACGGTATTACTAAGACGTGTGTTTACTTAGTATTGGTATATGATTGTGTGTATGACATACCTACCATACTTGCTATCACGGGAGGTTGCGTTCGCTTAGGACCCTCTAATCCTTGTGTGCCTACGGGGGGGATATAGACTGGTACCTCGATGAACATAGGTCATAGAAGGACTTATTGTGATATGAATAAGTCTGCTGATCATGGGAGCGTAGGTGTGTGCGTGACCCATGTGATGGTGACTGTGTTCGCCTCCACTCTTTGTGATTTGTGTTATCTGAACTATTCCTGAGAGATTCGGAATATGTGATCCTTATGTACGTGATGTACCGGGATGGATAGCAGAGTATGTGTGCACCGCAGCTTAGTTCTCGGGGTGCTTGTATTGTATATTTATGATGTGAATAATATACACTTAATTAATGAGAACCTCCATGTTAATGATGTGAATATAATTACGGTATTGTTTCGATAAATATAATGAGTTAGCTGATAGAGAAATATATTGCATATTGAGCATTTGAGTTTACATTAAATCCCTATCTAATTACGAGCGTTATATGTTAATAGAACCGGGTAATAAGGGTAGGAACTATTACAATCTAGCTAGTTATGATGTCACTTAGCTAGTGGTTTATATCATAGTAGATGGGTACTTACGTTAAGAGTGCACAGTTAGACGAGAGGTGAGAATATCATGTGAGTGTACGTCCTAACATGTACTTTGCATTTAATATTTTAAATGTTTTTAAAGCACTTGCAGGTTTTTAAAATATAACCCCACATTCGGGCTCTGACCCGTTTGCTTTTCAAATCTTTTTCTTGTAAAACCATTTTAGGTGCCGAGCCACAAGGACACCAAGCATAGGTTATTCATTCAGGTGACGAGCTGTAGCAGTTTGTGGAAGCTACAGGGATTTGCATGTAGACGCTTCTATCTTTTGGATTCCAGAGTCACTATCTATCAGTTGTAGGGCATGTTGCCCATTTCTATTTAGAGACATCTTTTACATTTCAGTTTTCAGACTTTAGCATGTATTATTTCAGTTTCGGTTATTTATTTCAGTATGGGATTGTAGTGAGGAGTTTTCCTCCAGACCTTATTTACTCTATTGTGATGGTTATTCGTTTTACTTCAGTATGGTGAATGGTGTTATTTATTTCTTCATTACACTTGTTGCATGTTAATCCGACTTTAAATAAAATTTGGCACTTACTTTTTAAATATTAGGTGGTTAGTAAAAATAAAATGTTTTCGACAGTGATGCTATTAACTGAGCCAACTTGGCATTTTGAATTAATTTAATAAAGGAGTAGCTACCCGGTATTTAATTAGTCGGGGTGTCACAGGTGGTATCAGAGCATCAGGTTCTAGAGTCCTTTAGGATCTGTACGGCTATTATGTTTCCGCTACATTTCTTTGATATAGAGCCCTATATTTTAGGACTATTGTACTCTTTTTGTGTATGCTTCGTTCTTTAGCTATATTAAGTTTATAACCGTGAACTTATAAACCTTATTCTTATTTCATATGCCTCCACGACGTGCACGACGAGTTCCCAGGAATGCAATGCCCGAACCCCAGCCCGCTCCAGTTCAGGGCATGATGAACGCCGCTGAGGTTGCAGCTATAGTAGCCCAAGCGGTAAATGCCGCGATTGCCGTGATTCAGCAGGCACCGCCTCAGGCATCGGTTGCCGCGCCAGTACAGGTTAATGCATTCCCGTCTGCTTGGGAGCGTGTACGAGACGCTTTTCAGAAAGCGCATCTGCCAGAGTTTGCAGGTAGCTCAGATGTGGTAGTCTCGAGCCAATGGAGGAAGGACATACAGAGGCATTTGAGGATGCATGAGTGCACTGATATTCAGAAACAGGTGTTAGCTACTTTAAAGCTAGTGGGATCTGCACTACAGTGGTGGGAGTCTATTACCACCGCAGAGGAGAGAGATACTCTCACGATTCAGGAGTTCTGGGTGCGGTTCGACCGCAAGTACTTTCCGTCCACAGTTCATACGGAGATGAGGAGGAAGTTGATGAGTCTGAGACAGGAAGGCAAGACAGTGGCTGAGTATGAGGCCGAGTTCACTAATCTGCTGAACATCGTTCCAGACGAGATACCAACAGAGAAGAAGAAGATTGAGAAGTTCACCGATGGGTTGAATTGGAGGATCCGTCAGCATCTGCTAGGGAACCTATTGTTGGCCACTTATTCTGATGTGGTTAACGCTGCATTGTTACACTGCCAGGACCACCGTTTTCATATGGCCGAGGGCAAAAGGTCGGGAGAGTCTAGCCATCAGGGCAGGACTGGAGGACATGGTGCCAGCGGGGCACAATCTGGTCAGGGGCAGAGACAGAATGAGCAGTGTACCCAGCAGGGGGATAATAAGAGGTTCCGATCAGGGAACTACAGGCAGGGACAGGGAGGTTTCCGTCAGGGCCATCAGGGTCCAAACGGCCATCAGGGCCAACAGGGGCAGAATGGGCAGCAGTTTCACCAGGGCCAGCAGGGCCAAGGGAGGAACGGTAACGGCCACCAGGGTCGGGGACAGCAGGGGCAGAGGGGAGGGAACTTCCCAGGAAAGTTCTTTGTTTGTGGCAAGACTGGCCATAAGAAGCAGGATTGTCCTGATAGGGGCAGGGCCCCACAGCAGCAGCAGCAGCAGGGTGCTCGCCAGGAGCCACAGAGGCCTATGTTTCCCGCCGCTCTTCCCGCACCGCCACAGATGGCAGCATTGCCACCCATTCCAGCAGTCCCAGCTCAGCAGGGGCAGCTACAGTATGGACGTGTCTACAACGTTCACCAGGCTGCAGTTCCACAGGCACCGCCCGCGATCGAGGGTACGTTTCCTATCCATGGCACTATGGGTTGGGTTTTATTTGATACGGGTGCTACACATTGTTTTATAGCTACACACTTCGCGAAAGATTTAGGATTGTTAGCTACGGCAGAGAGCACAGTGACGTGTGTCGACTCACCATTGGGGAGTGGGTCACTTATTTTCTTTATATGCCGGGGAGTGAGGGTAGAGATTGGTGGTTTGGTATTACCTGCGGACATGTTAGTATTAGACATGCACGTTCACGATGTGATCATCGGTATGGATTGGCTCGTAGCATATAGGGCCATGATTGATTGCTTCAGCGGGAGCATTGTTTTTGCCATTCCTGGGCAAGAGATGTTTATAGTGGCGATGCCTCGCCCAGAGGGAGGATCGACCGCTCATCTGTATTACATAGAGGAGGATACCTCTAAGGAGGTTGTGATTCCTTTAGATTCGATCTCGGTTGTCAGGGAGTATTCGGATGTGTTTCAGGAGATACCAGGCTTACCACCCAGTCGAGAGATAGACTTTGTTATAGATTTGCTACCGGGTACGAGACCTATAGCACGCGCACCGTACCGTATGGCTCCAGCTGAGATGAGGGAGTTACGGGATCAGATAGAACAGCTGTTAGGCCAGGGCTTTATTCGCAAGAGTACCTCACCTTGGGGCGCTCCAGTTCTGTTTGTGAAGAAGAGGGATGGTTCACTGAGATTGTGTGTGGACTACCGAGAGTTGAATAAGGTCACGATATGGAATAAGTATCCGTTGCCTCGAATTGATGACTTATTCGACCAGTTGAGAGGAGCTTATTTCTTCTCGAAGATTGATTTGAGATCGGGATACCATCAGTTGCGTATCAGGGAGGAGGATGTCTCGAAGACCGCGTTCTTGTCGAGATATGGTTCTTACGAGTTTCGGGTTATGCCTTTCGGCTTGACCAACGCTCCAGCAGTGTTTATGGACTTGATGAACAGAGTATTCAGGGATTTCCTAGACCATTTTGTCATTGTCTTCATTGATGATATTCTGGTTTACTCTCAGACAGAGGAGGAGCACGCCGAGCATTTGAGGCAAGTTTTGCAGACACTTCGTCAGAACGAGTTGTATGCAAAATATGAGAAGTGCGGGTTTTGGCTGAAGGAAGTCCAGTTTTTGGGGCATATCATTTCCGACCGGGGAATATCTGTTGATCCGAGGAAGGTGTCAGCGGTGAGGGAGTGGGGACAGCCCACGACACCAACGGAGGTTCGTAGTTTCTTGGGTTTAGCAGGATACTACAGGAGGTTTATTCGGGGTTTCCCGGAGATAGCAGGTCCTTTGACACATTTGACTCGTAAGGGTGTGCCCTACATCTGGAGTGATTCCTGTCAGTTGGCATTCGATGAATTGAAGGACAAATTGACCTCAGCACCTGTGTTAGCATTGTCGAGATCGGGAGTTGAGTATTTGGTTTACACCGATGCGTCTTTGCAAGGACTGGGAGGTGTATTGCAGCAGGAGAGATAGGCCATAGCTTATGCTTCCCGTAAGCTTAAGCCTCACGAGAAGAATTACCCCACGCATGATTTGGAGTTGGCAGCAGTGGTATTTGCCTTACGGATTTGGAGGCACTATCTTTTGGGGGAGAAGTTTCAGCTGTTCACGGACCACAAGTCACTACAGTATCTGTTCACGCAGAAGGAATTGAATATGCGGCAGCGTAGGTGGCTTGAATTTGTGAAGGACTACCAGTTCGACATCCAGTACCACCCGGGTAAGGCTAACGTGGTAGCTGATGCGTTGAGCTGTAGGCCAGCAGATGAGGTGGCAGAGGTGTGGAAGGCAAAGTGGAAGGAATTGGGACACCAGGATGCAGTGGCCTGATCTTTCATGTCTGTGATGACCGTTACACCGCAGATTATCACGAAGGTAGTACGGGCACAGGCTAATGACTCGTTTTGTCAGGAGCAGATAGTTCGATTACTAGCAGAGGGAGCCGAATCCTATACCGTTAGCTCAGACGGGGGATTACGCTTCAATGGGAGATTGGTAGTTCCGGAAGGGGAGGAATTGCGACATGAGGTGATGGCAGAGTCGCACGGCTCATGGTTCGCGGTACATCCCGGAGGGGACAAAATGTACCAAGACATGAGACGCCAGTATTGGTGGAGCGGTATGAAGAGAGATATCGCTGAGTTTGTTTCGAAATGCGCCACTTGTTAGCTTGTAAAAGTGGATCATCAGAGACCGGCAGGATTGCTACAGCCATTGGAGGTCCCGGTGTGGATGTGGGAGAGCATATCCATGGACTTTATCACGGGGTTGCCTACGTCGCAGAGGGGTCACGACTCCGTTTGGGTAATTGTGGACAGGTTGTCCAAGGTCGCTCACTTCTTACCCGTAAGGACTGACTACACTACGGGACAGAATGCCCAGCTCTTCATTTCAGAGATTGTGAGACTTCACGGTGTGCCCCTAAATATCGTGTCTGACAGAGACAAGATATTTGTTTCGCAGTTTTGGGAGAGTTTCCAGGAGGCCATGGGCACGGAATTGCGGTTGAGTACGGCTTATCATCTGCAGACCGATGGGCAGACAGAGCGCACCAATCAGATGTTGGAGGACATGCTACGCATGTGCATTATTGACTTCGGGGGTGGATGGGAGCAGTACCTTCCACTGGTGGATTTTGCTTACAATAACTCCTATCAGTTCACGATTGGCATGGCTCCGTTTGAGGCGTTGTACGGTAGGCCTTGCCGTTCCCCAGCATGTTGGTTAGAAGTGGGGGACAACAAACTACTTGGGCCGGAAGTGATTCAGGATACTTCGACAAGGATTGAGTTGATTCGGAGTCGCATTCGGGTAGCTCAAGACAGGCAGAAGAGTTATGCTGATGCGAAGAGGTTTTTCAGGTAGTTCCAAGTGGGGGACCAGGTTTTGCTCATGGTATCTCCGATGAAGGGGATTATGCATTTCGGGAAGAAGGGTAAGTTGGCACCGAGGTATGTGGGGCCGTTTCCTATTATTGAGCGAATCGGACCGGTTGCATATAGACTTGGACTACCGGAGCACTTGCATCGGATTCACGACGTGTTCCATATTTCCTCGCTGAGGAAATACCTTAGAGATAATTTGGCTCATTCTCACATTGCTGTGGAGGACATCGATCTCCATCCGGATAGCTCCTACGAGGAGGGGCCAATTGCTATTTTGGACCGAAGCGAGAGGAAACTGCGGTCAAAGATAGTCCCGTTAGTGCGTGTTCAGTGGCGACATCACAATGTCGAGGAGTCCACATGGGAGCGCGAGGATGAGATGCGCGAGCGTTATCCAGAGCTGTTTTTAGCAGGTACTTTCTAGTTTTGAATTTCGGGACGAAATTCAGTTATTAGGGGGGAAGTATGTAATACCCCGTACTTTTGGCTATATTTATTTTGGGGATTAATTAATTAAATGCGTATTAATTGGAAATTAATCCGGGTTATAAATACTAATGTGATGCAAATTGGTATTTGATTATGTGCATATATGATTATATATGTATTTGGTATTATAAATTTGTCGTGAGATTTATATACGGCAATTTGGAAATTTTATTGAGACGCGTGGGACCGCCGCGTCACGGTATTATATTTTGATAATAAAAGTGAATTTAAAATCTATAAACCGTATGGTCGTTTTGAGTGCGCCAACGCGTCCGGAAGGGTCGAGATAGTCAGAAAACACTACCCGGGGGTGTAGTTTGGGTCCCGGGGTATTTTTAGGCCATACCGGCAACTTAAAGGGTATTTTGGTAATTTTACATTTTTAGGAATTAAAAGTGACGAAAATTAGAGATGTAAATATGATGTGGATTTAACCCATTAAGCCCATTAACCAAACCATATTAACCTAGAAAGCTACGTAGGTTATCATTTAGGTTTTCTAAGTTCCCAAATCAAAACCCTAGCCACCTTAAGCCACCATTGGAGAAGGAGCTTGGAGAAGGAGAGAAAGAGAGAAAATTCTGCAGAGATTCTTCACCAAATCCGGAAACAAACAAGGCAAGTGGTTTAATTATGTTTAACTTCAGCAAATGTTCTTTCCATGTTAGAAAATTGAAGATTTATAATTGTTATTGGAAGATGAATGAAAACCCATGATTAACTGGACTTAGGTTCTGAATATTGAGGATAAATTGCATGTAGAATAGTTTGGAGACGATTAATCTGATGTTAATACATGATTGGGTGAAAGAAAAACGAATTAAATTCTGGGATTTGATGATGATATGTAGTTAGGGTTCATGTTCTTGAGATATTTGGAAAAAGTGTAGAAAGTTGTAAATTTAATTGGTGTTAGGATGGATTGATCCCTTAAAAACATGTTAGGATGTGACTATATATGTTTAGTATTGATTATAGACCTTTAAATGATTGTTGGGACTTAGTTTAGAAGATTTGAGGTGTTAAAATGGATGAAAAACGATTTGGGGAAAAATCTGGGCCGAAGCTCGTAGCTCATTAGAAGCAACCCCCAGGTCGTTCGAACGAACTCGTTCGAATGAGCTTCTAACGAGTTGACCAGTCGTTGCTAACGAGTAGGGATTTCGTTCGATATCTCATTCGAACGAGATATCGTTAGAAGGTACAGTTCGTTCGAACGAACTGGGACCTCGTTCGAACAGCCTCGTTCGAACGAGTCTTCTAACGAGTTGGCAGAGGAATCTCGTTCGAACAGTCTCGTTCGAACGAGACTTCTAACGAGTTGACAGTTTGGTCCTTTTTGGACTGTTTTGACTTTTGGAGTTCCGTAAACTTGTTCGAGGATATACATATCATTCCGTAGATGTAGTAATGATAGAATTGGGACATTTGGGTATTTATGAGAAGGAATTTACATACGAGAGTGTATTACATGGACGGTTTGGGTTGAGACGTGAGTGTCTACTACGACATGAGATAATTATGGCGCGTACAATTACAAACCGAAACAGTATGAATTGTGATAATTATAAGTTAGTATGAGAATATGTACTACGATTAAAATACGGTATTACTAAGACGTGTGTTTACTTAGTATTGGTATATGATTGTGTGTATGACATACCTACCATACTTGCTATCACGGGAGGTTGCGTTCGCTTAGGACCCTCTAATCCTTGTGTGCCTACGGGGGGATATAGACTGGTACCTCGAAGAACATAGGTCATAGAAGGACTTATTGTGATATGAATAAGTCTGCTGATCATGGAAGCGTAGGTATGTGCGTGACCCATGTGATGGTGACTGTGTTCGCCTCCACTCTTTGTGATTTGTGTTATCTGAACTATTCCTGAGAGATTCGGAATATGTGATCCTTATGTACGTGATGTACCGGGATGGATAGCAGAGTATGTGTGCACCGCAGCTTAGTTCTCGGGGTGCTTGTATTGTATATTTATGATGTGAATAATATACACTTAATTAATGAGAACCTCCATGTTAATGATGTGAATATAATTACGGTATTGTTTCGATAAATAAATAGAGTTAGCTGATAGAGAAATATATTGCATATTGAGCATTTGAGTTTACATTAAATCCCTATCTAATTACGAGCGTTATATGTTAATAGAACCGGGTAATAAGGGTAGGAACTATTACAATCTAGCTAGTTATGATGTCACTTAGCTAGTGGTTTATATCGTAGTAGATGGGTACTTACGTTAGGAGTGCACAGTTAGACGAGAGGTGAGAATATCATGTGAGTGTACGTCCTAACATGTACTTTGCATTTAATATTTTAAATGTTTTTAAATCACTTGCAGGTTTTTAAAATATAACCCCACATTCGGGCTCTGACCCGTTTGCTTTTCAAATCTTTTTCTTGTAAAACCATTTTAGGTGCCCAGCCACAAGGACACCAAGCATAGGTTATTCATTCAGGTGACGAGTTGTAGCGGTTTGTGGAAGCTACAGGGATTTGCATGTAGACGCTTCTATCTTTTGGATTCCAGAGTCACTATCTATCAGTTGTAGGGCATGTTGCCCATTTCTATTTAGAGACATCTTTTACATTTCAGTTTTCAGACTTTAGCATGTATTATTTCAGTTTCGGTTATTTATTTTAGTATGCGATTGTAGTGAGGAGTTTTCCTCCAGACCTTATTTACTCTATTGTGATGGTTATTCGTTTTACTTCAGTATGGTGAATGGTGTTATTTATTTCTTCATTACACTTGTTGCATGTTAATCCGACTTTAAATAAAATTTGGCACTTACTTTTTAAATATTAGGTGGTTAGTAAAAATAAAATGTTTTCGACAGTGATGCTATTAACTGAGCCAACTTGGCATTTTGAATTAATTTAATAAAGGAGTAGCTACCCGGTATTTAATTAGTCGGGGTGTCACAGGAGTGTCACGACAAGAAAAGAAAATCAACTATGATCATCCAAGGATAAACTCAAAATCATCACCAGACTATTTTTTATTTTTCAAAATTTTTCCCGCAGAACAAATTTAAAAAAACAATCACACCCCTTGAATTTACACTAAGATAACCAAATCGTGAAAACGGAATGAATTGGTGTGAATATATTCAATTGGTAAATCAACTCAAACGTACATAACAAATGTGCATGATGATTATGGATACTCCTAATGAATGAACTTCACAGTTATCCTTAGGTGTAAATATTGTTGAATTCAAATGACATTGACTTAATCAAATGAACAAATCAAAGTCTAAAATACACTACACCAAATTTTCCGAATTGTCAAGGTCATTGACCTTGACAAATCCAACTTGTCAAGGTCAATGACGGTGACATTTCGAGGCGAGACAACTTTTCTTGTCACGGTCATTGACCTTGACACAAAACTCGCATTTTGTATCACGTTCGTGTCGCGGTCAATGACCGTGACACGTTTGTCACGGTTTATAACCGTGACAAAGCCGTGACCCTTTTTTAAAAAATTGTCACGGCCATTGACCGTGACAATTCTGGGCAGAATTTAAAAAAAATCTCCTGGGCAGTATGGCCACTGCCACTGCCCAACAGTATATTTGTACCTGTTATAGCAACGTTGTACCTGTTCCAAACATCATATATCCAAACAAACTAAAGATAATGCAAATATATATTCAAAATAGAAACTATTTAAGAAGAAATAACATCACCATCAATTATCTCAAATCTACAAACTATTTGCATGGAAAAGAGATTTTGTACCGCGACGCTCGGGGACACCTCCTTATCCTTCCCTTCTCGTCCGAATAGTCACATAAGTATAGAGCATATGTGGCCTACCCTTAGGGCCACTCCCTGTCCCCTGAATTGAAATAAAGTAAAATTAGTATCCGCTCCTCAAATATAGATAAATATAAATCTTAATTGAAATTGAAATCGAAATTGACATATAAATATAAATACATTACCTGTAGTGTCGCTCAAACAGCTAACTTGAGCTCATATGGCACCTCCTTCCAACTAATGTACCCCGGGAAATCGTGTCAAATATAATTCTCTTCATATCTAAACACTAAGAAATACCATAATCCTATGGAGTTATGCGTTGCAAATTCCTTCCAACCGTTGTGTAGCCAAAAATCAACAGTTGAAGTTGTCAATTCCACCTTTCAATGGTCTCCCATGGTTTGCTAGAAGTTCCAAGTGGTGGGGTATGGAAAGTGGAATTGACAACTTCAACTGGTGATGTTTGGCTACATAACGGTTGAGAGGAATTTGCAGAGCATCGCTCCATAGGATTATGGCATTTCTTAGTGTTCAGATAGACGAAGAGATTCAGTCTCCTCTCCACAAATAGGAACCCCAAATAACTATGTACTAATCACTTATTAAAGGTAAGAAGCGTATATTCATGGATTATTATAAACAAAACTTAGATGTAGTTGGAATATTTATGTATTAATCTCCTCTCCACACACGCACACTACACAAGAGTGAAAATGATAAAGTGAAGATCAATTAAAAGTATTAAAAATGGATGTTTCGGTACAAATTGAAATATTTATTACAAATTGAAAAATTGTTTCAAATTCGGGTTATCGTCAAAAATGGATTGATATTCGGTAGGAGCAGCCAAGTCATCCACACTACTATTTAGACACCTTGGCGCGTGTTGGACAATTGACCATGGATCATTGTTGATATACTCCGAGTAAAACACTTGCTTAACCTTTTGAAATGCACAAACAAACGGCTCATCGCTCAAGTGGTCGTTTCTCTTCAACTTGGACAAGTCAACCATGATAAAATTGGTGACATGATCAACTTTACAAGCATTTTTATCCTCAACTCTTACCCATTCACAGTAAAATACAACCTCTTTGAAGCTTATATAATCCAATTCAAATATATTTTGGATTACACCATAGTAAGTCATTTCAGCTTCAACGAGGTTTTTATCTTTTAAGCTCGCTCGAAAGAAAGTAAGAGACTTGTATGAAATTCCCGAGCTCTGTACATTTGTACTTTCCTCGTACACTTTAGCGCCGAAAATGTAACCGTTCAATCGATACTTTTTGTACTCTTGTGCCACGAACAAGGGTCCAGTGGCTAGACGAGCAAGCCTTGATGTCGCATCACCCATCTTTAGGAGCTGAGAATATAGATAAATTAATTATATTAGTGGTAAAATTTGAGTGTAATGTAACGTTATATAATGACTGTTTTCATTATAATTACCTCTTGTGTTAACCATAGCCTAAATTCGCTATCTGATTGTACCATTATTTTTCGTCTTTTATTGTTCTCACAGGCTTCATATATACTGCATATTACAAAATTAATCATGTATAAAATAATCTAAAATAATGTTAAACATTATAATATTCGAAACTTACTTTTTCTATTCTTCGACATCTTCATGTGTGTCAAATAAATAACGAGCTACTTGTTCATGTTGGAAACTCGTTAATTTCACTCGTTTTTCCATCACATTACCACCATCATCGAGGAATTCATCAGTGACATCAACGCTGGTCGAGTCAGGCATATATTCCCGACTATATATTGATGACTCCACGGTGATGTATTCCTCTGCAATTGATCCTGCAATATATCGCGTATTCTTGACGTAATATTTAAAAACTTTCATCAATCTTTCAAACGGATACATCCACCGATATCTAACTGGACCACAAAGAAGTGCCTCGTCGCATAGGTGTACCAACAAGTGAACACTTATGTCAAAGAATGCTGGGGGAAAGTACTTCTCCAATGCACAAATCGCTTCGTTCACAGCCAATTTTGCTGCCACTATGTGTTCTCCATTCACTACCTTCTCACACAAGAGGGAGAAGGTAATACTAATTTGCATAATAGCCCTACGCAAATCCTTGTGCTTGGAGAAACAGTGCTTAAACAATAGAGGAACCAATTGCATGATCACATGCCAATCGTGGGACTTACACTTATGTAAATCATGAGTAGCATAATTCACAATCCTTTGCAAGTTGGACGAAAAAGTAGATGGGCCCTTCAAATTATAAATTGTGTCTAGAAGCACCTTCCTTTCCCCACTCGTCAAAGTAAACGCACCAGGGGGAATTATTGTCCTTCCCCTACTATCTTCTTTCAACCATAGTTGTGGCTTAAGTTTTAACGTTTTAAGGTCTTTTCATGCATTTTCTCCATCCTTCGAATGACTCCCCCCAAGGCAAGTACCCACAATATGTTCAATGAAGTTCTTCTCTGCATGCATCACATCCAATACATGGCGCACCGAGTTTTTCTTCTAATAGGGCAAGTCAAATAAAATTGACCTCCGAGACCATGCCTTTCTTATCTCAGTTTCATTCCCAGTTGGGGTCTTCTTATGCTTGACATTCTTAAATTTGGGATTCTTACCTGGCATATTTGGGCCACATTTAGAAGATTTACTTTCAATTTCTGAACCCGAAAGTTATCTCGGCAGTAGCCTATGTTCAACTCCGCCCAATAAAAAATTGGAACCTTTCTCAAATCTGAAACTATGAACTGGGGGGTAAAAACCTCTTGTGGCAATGGTATAATTTTTTTAAGCTAGTGGATAGATGAAGAGATTTAGTCTCCTCTCCACAAATAGGACACCCCAAATAACCATGCACTACACATCCGGATAATGTCCCATAAGCTGGAAAATCATGAATTGCCCACATCAACATAGCTTTCAGCGTAAACTCTTATTTTATAAAAGAGTCAAATGATTTCACACCCTCTTCCCACAACTCATTTAATTCTTCTACCAAAGGAGCCAAGTAGATATCAATGTCATCACTTGGTGCCTTTGGCCCAGGTATCAATAAAGCCATCATCAAAAATTCAGGTCTCATACACTGTGAAGGAGGGAGGTTAAGTGGGGCTAGGATCACTGGCCATACACTCTGATTGGTGCTTAGATTTCCAAATGGATTGAAACCATCTGTTGAAATAGCCAAACGAATGTTGCGTTGTTCTCGAGAAAAATTAGGATACTCAAAATTCATCCTCCGCCAGGTAGTAGAATCAATAGGATGACGCATGATATTACCCCCTACTTCTGCCCTAGCATGCCAAGTCATTGCCTCTGCAATCCACGGTACTGTGAAAAATTGCTTTAATCTAGGCCCAACGGGAAAATATTTCAATACTTTTTGAGGCACTTTTGAGCTTGTGCCTTCCTTACTTGTAGATTGGACATATCTAGGTTCATCGCATACCGGACAACGATCGAGATTTTCATACTCCTTTCAGTATAGTATGCAGTCATACACACAAGCATTAATCGATTTATACTTCATTCCCAAACCTTTCAAACTGTTCTTCATAACAGGATAGCTATTTGGAAGTGTATTCACCTTGGGTAATAAGCCCTTCACCCATTTCAGAATTCCCATCACGCTATTGCCAGACAAACCGTACTGCATCTTCAAACTGTGCAAACCAACCATGGCATGTAAAGTTGTTTGATCTTTCTCACATCCAGAGTATAACGGTTGGGTCGCCTTAAATTTTAAACTTTGGTAGTCATCGTCAAGTTTTATCGTGTTATCTTCACGAGCACTTGAATCTTCTACATCATTAGTAACCTCATTCTCCTCAGCTTCATAAACTCCGTACGCATCATCAACTAAATCCTCTAACATATTATGATCTACGTCGTCCCCTTATACATCTATTCTACTTGTTGAAGGTTGTTGTGAAGGTTGGTCGGGGACAAAAGGAACTTTCAATTCACCGTGAAAACTCCAAAATCGATAACTATCTTGCATACCCGATCTTAACAAATGTAGTTCAACTGTTTTCCACTCAAACACCTTACCATTCTTACACCTAGCACACGGACATGGAAACTCTTCATCATTACGACATCTCTTTGCATATTTCACAAATTCGTTAGCACCTCTGCGAAACACATCCCCCATTCTATTCGTCTCACCCATCCACTCTTTGTATTTCAGATATCCCATCACAGCTACCACAACTAAACACCTATTAAAGGTAAACAAAACTTAGATTTATAGTATGTTTTATTTAATTATCCCATCATTTAATTATCCTATTAAAGGGTAAGTGGTCATATCCCATTCAAGACTGCATTTTTCTGTAATATACTTAACAGCTCATGCACATTGTTACGATTTGAAAAAAAATCGACAGCATATCCCCTTAGTTCCCCAAGTACACGACGTAGATTGGTAGGTGTGAGTGTTATTTCAATTGGTCAATTGAAATAACAGTCACACTTGTCAATCTAGTATGTACCAAGAGAACATTAAGATACGACTGCAGAACTTCCTCCAAAAGTAACAACTTTAAGCCAATAAGAATATTATACAGAAATTATACAGTCTCAAACTGTCCAAACGGGACAATTCGAGAGATCTCATTACAGAGGTAATGGCTCTCGAACGGGTCTAAGGGCTATTGAATGCGTACGCATAAGAACTAGAAGGCTAGTATCTATGCGCACTATATTTAATTTCAAGTATGTTTCATATAATGGGTTAATTAAAGTACAAAAATAAATTCATGGGTTAATTCAAATACAAAAATAAATTCATGGGTTAATTCAAATACAAAAATACAAATTCATGGGTTAATTCAAATACAAAAATACAAATTCATGGGTTAATTCAAATATACACACACACACACACACCTCCCTCCACACCCCCCACTCACCACATACACACACACCCCCACCTCCCTCCACACCCCCCATTCACCACATACACACACACCACCACCACCACTCACTATTTAAAATAATCTCCATGTTAATTTCATGTAGTGACTGTCTATTTAAAATAATCTCAATGTTAATTTCATGTATTGAATTTCTACTATTGTTTTGTGCTTTTTATAAATCATATTCAATGTTAGATATGTAGAATTATTTTTTGTATCTTGAAGTTTAAGTTCTATAATAATCAACCTAAAGTTATGGTTCATAACATATTATCACAAATATAAACTAAGAGTGATAAAATAACTTTGAGGCATATAAATTAATTGTGACAAAGTAAGATTATGCACCATAACCTAAAATTTAAAAAAAGTGTTTTATTTAAACCCCACTTTTCTTTCTATAACTCCTATTTTATTAAACTTTAAATATAATTAAGGGTGTATAGAAAGAAAAGTTAAATAGGAATAAAAACAACATTTTTAAAATATGAAGGGATCACCAATTTGATCAAATTTTTCAATAACATAGACTAAATGATATTTTATTTTTCATGCTTTTAGCAATTTCGGATGCCATTTTAACCCTTATTGTAGTTTTTTGTTGTAATGTCATTTAAAAAAAATCATTTAGGTATGTAAATATATTGTAATAAATCTTGCCTTCCACAAAATGATATTTTATGGTAAAATTTTATTTGATGGATATAAAGTCATGTGATACCTATATGTGTTATTTTGCATCTAATAAAAACAAAACACGCCATATATGGTTTTTTTCTCCATTAGTATAAGTATATAGCGATTATTTCACACGTAAATCACATATTAAGCCGGCCTTCATTTTTTTATGAAATTTGTAGAAAATTACTTATTTATTTTGAATGAAAATAAATTGTTATCCAATATTTTTGGATATTATTTATAATTATGAAACTCATACACAAATTAATGTTGTATCAAAATAATATTATATTTTTAACCCCTACCCCCACCCTACCCCACCCCCTACCCCCACTCTGCCCCCACCCCCTACCCCCACCCTGCCCCACCCCCTACCCCTGCACACACACACGCACATATATACACACATACACACATATATATACACACAAACATATATATAAATGGAAGAGAGAGAGAGAGAGAGAGAGAGAGAGAGAGAGAGAGCAGCGTCGAGAGAGAGAGAGGGAGGGAACGGCGGGAGGGAAAAAAGAAGGGGGAAAGGGTTTTTGCTGCAAACATTATCACGGTCGTGTCAAGGTCATTGACCGTGACAATTATTTAAAGAATTCTCACGATCATTGACCGTGACAATTCTTTGTCGCAGTCGTGTCAAGATCAATGACCGTGACACAAAACGCGTGTTTTTTGTCACGGTCAATGACCTTGACAAGGGTGACTGGCTGAAAGGTGACAATTTTGTCATTTTGGTGTAGTGATATTTTCCACACCAAGAATGTCAAACTATTTAATGATTTTTCAAGACTTTGTCAGGACGTTCAAGACCATAGAATAAAATCCATCCAAACACCCTCATAAATAATAAATCTTTTATTTTTTCTTGAGGTGATCTAAATTCTAATGGCCCCTTTTTGGCATATTTATCATTTTATTGCCTTAAAATTTTTCAGGCTCTTTTCAACCGCTTTGGACCTTCGCTACTTTTTACAATGCTACACTTTTTTAGGTCCGATTTAAACGATGGATTAATCACAATGGATATTACGATTATCTTTTGTAGCTCTTCCCTTGTTTTTCACTCATCATTTTTTCAAATTAAACAAATTCCTCACGGGTAATGGTTCTTACATGCACTACTTTCATTGTCAAGTTTTATAGCATATGGTTCGTTTTAAAGATAAGATTGAAATGGAAACACTTCTACTAACATGTGATACACAAGTACAATCATCAAACAAATCCGTGCAAGTGTGCATTAAAGGAAATCACGAGTCAAACATGTAGAAAGTAATCTGAAATCTCATCTTAATGACTCCAAATATTATAAAGCACATGGATGAAATGATGTATTGTCTCAAAACACTATCAATAGTCACGTGGATATGGAATGATGTTGTGACTTGGTCAACCTAAATGTCCATCCATAAATGGTGAATTACAAAATAAGAAATCTTTTTTTCTTTTTCAAAATTTTTATCAAAATAGAATCTTTTTTACTTTTCACATTTTTCTAATAAAAATAGAAAATCTTTTTGTATTTTTCCATTTTTTTCACAAATTAAAATCTTTTCGGTTTTTCGAAAAATATATCAAAAATGAAAAAAGATAGATACAAAGGTGGTACACACTAGCAATAGGAATAAAATATTATCATGAATGTGGTGGAGTTTTCTAAAGGTGGTGACATCATATGAAAAACATCCATTAAATCCTGTGAAGTTTTGACCAAAAACTTAACTTGCTCTGGAATATGTACAAACTCTCTCATGTAATCATCCGAAGCGTCATGTGTGGGTGTGCGGGTGAGAACCTGTGGAAAAAATCTATGTGATTAACTACCCAACTTAAAGAAAAATTCCCTAAGGTGTCCTCTCTTCTTGCAATGGGTGAAAACATACACAGGACTAGGTACACCTTTCCTACAACATTTAGGACGCACTCTCCTATCGGGTAATAGACAATGAGGTGGGTTAGGTTGAGAATCATAGGGATCTATAACAAACTCGGGAACCGAATCGTGTGCAACATGATAAATGGACGCATCGTCATGACCTATTCCTAATCTCTCAACATTACATAAGCGGGATAGAGAAGCATAATTCCTACCTTCTTAGATGTTTCCTCTAAAGTGACTTTTACCTTTCGGGTACGTTCAAGATATCTCTCTAATTGTGACACATGGGCTTAAAGTTCACTCTTTTCCTGACCTATGGCGATCAACTGCTCACTCAAAGAAACCTTCGCCTTCTCGAGTGGACTCGTTAATGCCTTAAAACCCCTCAAAATCCCAATCTCTCTCTCCAAATTTAGCACCCTAAGACCTAACTCCTTATTAAACTTCTTCGTCTTTAATTTCTTGGCATATAAATCTTTAAATGCAATTTGGATCTCATTTTCACCCGCACTAGAACACTCACTCTCGCACTTGTTAAAAACACTTAAATCATCACTGGGGTTCTCACGTGCACAAGTATCCTTATCATCGTGGACAAACTAGGTGTGCTCACGTGAGTAGCTAAAAATGCAACTCACATCCCATGTGAAGATTCATCCCCGAAATCCTTCCCCTCTTCCTCACTATTGCTAAGAGTGGCTGGAATGGAAATATTCTTTCCCTTTCTCTTTAGCCTAGTGGGACACTCAAACGCCCTATGCCCCTTACCCTGACATTCAGAACATCTATCCTTTTCCTCATTCTCTTTATTTTTCTCACCGCTCTGTTCGGCCTCTTCTTTATTTTTATGTTTCTCAAAAAATATTTTATTGGAAGAATTTTCTTTTAAAAATTTGGGAAACTTTTTGAAATTTTTAGCTAGCATGGCTGACCACATGATCAAAATCAAATTCGACCTCAGACTCAGACTCACTAACTTTCACTTACTTTTTCTTCTCTCTCTTGGGCACTTCCTCACTCTTCCTAAACTGGGATCTAAGTGCTATTCCTTTATCCTTAGTCTTGACAGTGTCAGGAAACATGTCATTTTCATATGTCTGGAGGTCTCATAGCAGTTCTTCTAACTTAAGATTGCTCAAATTTCCTAAGGCATTCAAAACAGTCACTTTCGAGATAAACCATTTAGGCAACGTTCTCAAAATCTTTTTAACCATTCATGCATCAGGAATGTCATCATCAATACTAAAACTAGTGTTGATAATATTAGACAAACGTGCATAATATTCATCAAATGACTCAGATTCAAGCATGGTAATTATTTCTAATCGAGTAGTTAAATTTTGCAATTTAGACTCTTTTATTGCATTCCTGCCTTCATGGGTAAGTTGTAAAACATTCCATGCTTCTTTTGACGTGGTGCATGTCATGATGCGTCAAAACTCGTTAAGTGTGACGCCTCCAGAAATTGCACTTAGCCCACGAGAATTAAAAGTGCTCCATTTAAATTCATCCTCAGTCCAGTCAGTCATAGGCTTAAGATTAATGACATTATTAGCGGTGATAATGGGAGGAGTATAGCCTATTTCACAAACAACCCAAACACACTCATCTATTGATTTTAAGTTTGATTTCACGCGGGCTTTCCAAAAGGAATAATTAGTCCCGTAAAAAATTGGCAACCAATTATATAAGTTTTCATTCGAAAATATTGTGAAATTTTTCAAATCATATTTAAAAAAAAATCAATATCACAAAAATTTTGCGGGAAAAAAATCTCACGGTAATTTTGTGAAACCTCTCTGATACCAATTTGAGAATGTTGTCTGATATCGATTAAATATGGGTTCGCAAATTTCCAATTTTAAACTTATTTAACTCTATGCCAATTTTCTATCCAAATTAATTAAACCCCAAAACATGAGTCTAGGTGTACAAATCACGCCATCACAACTAAACATAAATTGCTGACACATAGATTTTAGGAAAAAATTCCCCACAAGGGCAAAACCTTTATTTCAATATATGTAATAACACTTACAGAAATATGCAACGAATATTTCGTTGAACACTCACATAGGTTTCAACCCAGAATCAGTAGTGGATTAACCTCAATAAATCCACAAGAACCATAGCTCTATCTTTAGCAAGAAATATCCTCAAGCATTCTCAAGTGATCATAGTCGTAGTCAGCCAGCCCCTCCCTCAAGAGCTACCAAGTCAGCAGTAGAGATTTCGTCTCTATTAGAGAAACTTCAACAAAATTCTATCTTGGGTTCCAAAATGATTCACTAAAGTAATTGGGATGATTTGTGAATCGAAAATAAAGGTTTTATAACATAAAAGTGAGGACTGAATATTCTGCAGATTACAGTTTTATTTTCATCAAAGTCTTAAATTAAAAAGATTTACGAAACAGGTATTTATAAAAACTTTAAGTCAACGGGTCATTTGAACGAAAATAGCAAGTCATTGGAAGAGCCTTCCAAATACCTTACAAATGAGGTAAAAATAAAAAACAACATGCCTTCGTTTGATGCACTAAAGAAATGACTTATCAAACTACCCTTCAAACGACATTGTAAGTCATTAGATGAAGTCATTTCAATGACTCGTTCATGTCGTTCCAATGATTGAAACGAAAAATACTTTTTTTATTAAAAATCTTCCTACATGTCTTAGAAAAAATCATTTTGACTCAAGAAAATGCCTCAGGTTGATAAAAACATTTTAGAAAAATATCCCAACACTAAAACAAAACATTAAGGAACTTAAACATCAACCTTACCAAAATTAATCTTGTGGAGGCTTGTTGTTGAAGAACTTTGATATTCGGATCCGTCTTATTGAGTGTATGCACTTGAACATTCTTCGATGGATATAGCAGTATACGACATACTTAATGTAAAATGTACTATGTAAAATATGTCCTTACATAAGTCTTAGGCTTGGAAATTAGATTGAGTGTTGATACATCAATTTATGTTCGTGCATGATTTTCTATTCAAATTTTGTAAAGTTAATATTTTATAACTTAAATTGATTGCTATGTTAACACTACTAATATACAAATTGGGGAATGAGATTATTTTGTTGCGAAAACAAGTATTGATCAATGGTACTCACAAATATAGTTTTATTTTTGTGTTAATACCCTTGAAGTTTTTTTTAAATATAACCCGTCGAAATCATTTGGGGTTTCAAGCTTAACAAATTTATGTCATAGCCTTGTCATGAAGCTCCCCAAATGAGTTAGACTCGTTATACTTTTATGGAAAACTTCAAGGGAACCCACAAAAAACTAAAACTAGAGTTTTGTGAGTATCATTGATGAATACTTATTTTCTCAACAAAACAATCGAATTCCCTAATTTGTATATTTATACCATTAAAGTAGCAACCAAGTTAAGAAATCTAAGAACCCCAAATGAGTTGGAATGGTTATATTTTGATGAAAAAAATCAAGGGATCTCACACATAATATAGTTATGTGTTATTTTAAATTCCTATATCACTAAACGAATCTATGTTTTTTGCAGAATATGTCTACATCTAGTGTAGGTGGCCATCCTACCCCAGAAAATCAGGGGGATGGGGATTCGTTAAATAAACTGTTACTTTAAATGCTATGGGATGTATCATTGTTAATCTGACAAATTTTATGAGGAGTTCGTCAGAGTTTATGAGAGCAATCATTGGTTGGGTATGAGAATCGAGGAACATGTCCGATGAGATAAAGGTGGCCCTTGGGGGACAATAGAGATATTAAATTCTCAATATTTATATTAAATGTATGAATTTATGTTTCAAATTTATTATATGTTATTGAGGAATGTTAATTCACTGACTTTATTAAATTATATGTTTATTAGACATAAAAAAATTGACTTTGGATCCCGAATAAGGGGAAAATGTTATTTTCATGATTGAGAGGAATGGAGAGTGTGGATGAAAAATTTAGACAATCGTTATCTCGGGATCGAGAGTTCGTTCTAAAAAGGAGAGACAATGTCCCATATAAGGAGTAGGTGACATTGTCCAACTCGAAAAACTTATAGACTTTGAGGTATCTTATAGACTTCGTGTTGTTCCTTGATCTTCAGTTCTCACTTGCCATATTTTTTTACTTTGCTAACGAATTTTATGCATTGTTTGAGATGTCTGAGATGTGTCCGGTACATAGTACTCCTTAGAACCCAAGATTACGTAGTAAAACAAAGTAATTTCAAATGTGCATCTAGTGGGACAACCCTGAGGGTCATAAGTCTTAAAGCCCTATACTTATGAAATTTCTAAAGTCGGGGATGAGGTTCTGTAATGGGTTCTTAGACCTTAGAACCATGGAAACTTAGTCCTTGTGTTTTCTGAGATTGGAATCCTATATTTTTTGTTCAAACACTTAGACCCCTAATTTTTTTTAGACGTAAAGACTTAAGACTAAATCAATAAAGGGTCTAAATACTACAGATTTAAAACATGGATTTCAACTTTTGAAGTATGAAATATTATAAAGGTCATAAGACCAATGGACTTAGTGAAATTATAACCTGAATTTCCACAAAGGGTTATAACTTATAAGACCTCTGAACTTAGGTAATCTTGAATTTGAATCCCCACAAATGATCCTAAGACCTTTGGACTTAGATAGTTTAAAATTTTGAACTCCTTATAAGGGTTTGAGATGCTTGAACTGAATTGTTTTAGAATTTGAAGTCCTTATAAGGGTCTAAAACATTCGGACTTACAAATAATTTGAAATTTTAAAGTCCTTATAAGGGTCTGAGACCTCCATACTGATTTGTTTTTGGAATTTGATGTCCTTGTAAGGGTCCAAGCCTTCAGGAATTTGGGCGGCCTTTCATCCTGGCTTTGTTAAAACTAAAGTTTTGGATTTTTTTTGTATTTGAACATAGCCTCCCAAAATTGTTCAAAAACAGAGGTTTTTTCTTAAACATTTTCAAAATTTATGTTTGAGGGGTGTAAGGTTTGCGCAATTTTGTGGTAAAGAAAAGATTTTGGTGTAATAAAACGGGTTGCTTATGGGTATTTAGAACTTTGCCTTTTGTAATCATGGGTGAAAATATCAATAATCCTTTTGGTCTTTTATTGGTCCAGAGATATTTGACCATGCTTTTTGGGTTGTTTAAACTCGGGGACTTTACTCTTTTAGGGGTTTTAAGACCTTTGACTATTAGTCTTAAGCCAGGGCTAAAATCCTGGTAACTTGAATGTTTGGTCCTAAGACACAAACTTAAACCTAGAGACAAGGTTGGAATCCTTGTAACCATTTTTTTGTCCTTAGACCTTGTTTAAGCTTGTAGCTAAGGCTAAAGTCCTTTTAACTCGATTTGTGGGTCATAAGACATTAACTCTTAAAGAATACTGATATTGAATACATTAGGAGTTACAAATAGTCTCCTTTTCAATTAAATAATTGAGAACAAGGTTTATAATTATTCCTGGGGAATGGCTTACACCTCCTAGGGCCTTCGCTACTTTTGAAGTTCAATATTCATTTTAACCTCTAGTTGCAAGGGAAAATTCTATCATCTTTTGGCGTGGGGATATAAAAACTCATTATATATATGTTAATTCTCTCTAGAGGGAGCTCAGGAGTTGGTTATGGTGGAGGTAAAACCTATAGTGAGACCTCAGACATTTTCTAGAACTTTCTCAGAGCTTTTACTATGGGACGTTAGCTGACTTCATATTGTCCTTTATGGAAGTGATGTAGAACTCTCGAGATTTATTCTGATCTCCAAAGACTTATCCTTCCCCTTTGGAGGTTTGGAACCTCTTCACCAGCCCACAGGTTGAGATCACTGCGAATAAGTCATTAAGTGATGGTCTGTCCATCATAACATTATAGGCGGGAGGAGGTCCACCACTATAATTGTTTTCCATATGGTTTTGCAACAATCCTCAAAACCAATGGTGAGTAACATACCCTAACAAATAGGTATATCCTTTACTAAACCCAATGAGAGGTTCAATGGCTGGATGCATGTGCTTTAAGCCAAAGCCCATAGCTTCAAATGTGTCTAGGAACAAGATGCGTGGGGACCTTCCCATATCAATCAAGATCCTCCTCATGTTGGAATTTCTTATGATTTCTTTGATCACAAAAGGATTGTCATGAGGTAGTTATTAGAAGATAATCATTGTTACCTCATTAGGGTCTTGATGTGGGAGAGAGACGTGATTAACCTGAATTCCTTTATGCTATAGTCTTATGAGTTAGGATTTTCTTGCTGTGGAAGAAAGGCCTCCTTTAGCAAAGCCCCTAGAAATGTATTGGGCATCAATTAGAGGGACATCATATTTATTCTTCATCTTATTGTTATTGTTCCACTGACTTCGGCCTCCATCTTTGGACAAAAATTCTTCAAGGTATCGCTTCTTATCACCCTCTCAATGGTTTCTTTCAGTCTGAAGTCATCATCTGTGTTGTGTCCATGGTCTCTATGAAACTGACATTAATTGGACTTTTCCCTATTATTATCCTCATCCCTCATAGGCTTTCGCTGGGGTAAGATATATTGAGTTTTTGTGGCTGCAAAGACCCTGTCTATGGTGATCATGAGGGGATGAAGTCTTGGGCCCTGGAGGTCCATTATTCTTTGCCCTATGCTTATTCTTATTGGTATCAGCTACTCCCTAGGTCTCCCCAATATAGGATAATATGCCTTTCCTCTTCCCCTAATGGGGGGAGGCTATGGCTTGCCTTATTGAGATAGCATCATCATCATTCTTATACTTCTGATCTCTTTCAAGCAGCTCAGTCATGGAATTTTGATGTTTCATTCTAAAGGACCTCAAAAAATCCTATAAGGTGTGGCATGAAGGCGGCTACACATATCGTGTCATTCAGTTCATTTATTTATAGGGCTTCCAAGTTGAACTTCTTCGTGTATTCCCTCAGGAATTATCCATCCTTATATCTAAAGTGGAGGAGGAAAGTGACATGTTTCCTCATCTTTTGAGCTCCAACAAAATGAGTGACAAGGGATCTTTCCAACTCTTTCATTATACCAAAACAAGCACATGGTCACAGTTTTGGCCCATGACCAAGGCCTATCGGTCACGGTTTTGGAACGTGACCATATCAAGGGCAAAAATCTTGGGCCATGGTCCAAAATCGTGGCCCAATATAGGGGTCACAATCTTGTCAGTGACATGGCTGGTGATGGTCCAAATCCATGATCCTGCGGTCGCGGTCTAAAATTGTGACCCCTAGTGTGACAAATTAAAACTGTAAAATATATAGTCACAATTATTGACCGTGACTAAATATTCTTAGAGTTTTAATTTGTCATACTGGGGGTCATGGTTTTAGACCATGACCATCACTAACACCGAATTATAAAAAAAAAATATTTGGTCATGATTCTTAGCCATGACCAAATATTATTGTTTATAATTTTGTCACAGTTTTGGTCCTAGTCCAAAAACTAGACCAAATTAAAAAAAATAGTTTTCTGCATCCCAAAAAACCTATACATTTTTCAAACCTATTTATATTTCCAAAAAGAAGTATTTATCCACTATGCCATCCATAAATAAAAATAATAATACAACACAAATTAACTAACTAAAGCCATCAAATTTTTCAACATAAATAATAATACAACGCATGCTTGCATGAATATGAGAATAATATTGCAATATTCAAATGGAAATCTAATGAAGTGATTGTTTCCTTCCACGAAACAAGACTTCAAAATGTTCCTTCTCTAACTAGGCATGCAAAAAAGAATTTAAAATGTTCCAAATGGTCAGTAATAAAGGACTTGAATCCCAAAATAACTTTGAGACACCTACGTAGCCAAAAATGGCATCAAAGTCCACGTAGTTCGTAAGTTGAACAAGGTTGGAATCTAACCCATATTCTTAATCTTGGGTATCCCTTTTGATTTATGAAAATATATGTGAAATGTGTTCAAAACGTAGAAAATTTTGAGTACACGCTATATTGGAAATTTTGGTATAGGCCCATTTTTTTAGTTTTTTATTTAGAAAATTTATGTGAATGTATATATGATAATATCAAGAGTAAGATTAGTGATACAAGCTAAAAATGGCATAATAACACGAAGTGATTGAAGAATGTAAGAAAATGGAATTAGTTTTACCAATAAGAGACTTTGATGCCTTGTGTCTCGGTGAATATGACATAACACAAACCACCAATCGAGGTAACTACACAAATATTGAACATCAACAGAATCCGTAACCATTTGTGTAATTACCTCAGATAGGCGATTTGTTATAAGTGTAGCATTCAAAACGTAAGAATATCTATATAATGATATTTTTCAATATATGAGCATTAGGGAAGTAAGTGTAAGAGAACTAAATATATGAGTAGAAGATACGCAAACGTAAATAAATACGAGGGTTATTCCAATACATACGATATAAATAGGGTTTTCATACAAGAGTTAACTAAATGACAATAATATAATGTTCCAAAACTTAATTTTTATCTAAATCAACTAAAAGAATGGCCAAATTAGGATTCTCATCTACTGGAAACTGGAACTCTGTAGGTTATTTTAATGCATCTACTTGAGTAGTCAAGCCCTTTGGTTCTTGCATAATAACTAACAAATTGTCATTATTTATGTACATAAAGTATAATACCTTCTTGATATTTTGAAAGTCACAAATAAAAGGTTCATCGATCAAGTGATATTTACTCTTCATCTTAGATAAATCTACCGTTACAAGTTTTGAGGGAATATCAACTTTACAACCATTGGTAGTGTCCTCCACCTTCACCCAATTACAATAGAAGATGATTTCTTTCAAATCTAAACAATTTATTTCCAGGATTTGTTGGAAAATCCCATAAAAGGTCAACACCATGTCCTTTGGCTTATTATCGCTTTTACTAGCTACAAAATAAGTCAAGGAGGAAATTGATATTCTGCTATTTTATGTCAATAGTTTTTCCTCGCACAAGTATGAGAAAAAATCAAAACCATTAAAGAGAGAATTTTTAAACTCCCTCGCATGAAAACTAGGATTTTTGGCTAGACGTGAATGCCTTGAAGACACATAACCTTTCTTTAAAAGATGAATTTTTAATGGATTTGTATCAGGACATATTTTACAACACATATATAAATAACCACAACAAAATAGGTTGGAATTACATCTTTTGATACCCATGCCCTAAAATAACTCATCTTCTGATTTCTGGCTAGTTCGCGTTCACGCTTCCTAAACATGTTCATGGAATTGTAGAGTTTAGATGGTAACATAGATAATACAAATAATCAAACAAAAATAAGCTCTATATAGTTACTTACTCTCTCTAATTTTTAACTTCATCTTGGGATTTGAAGAAATAACGAGTTTCTTGGTCGTGTTATAAGTTGGTGAGTCTTACCTCTTTAGGATTCCCAAAAGGATATTCATGCTCAAATTTGTGAGGTTACTCGATCACTCTTTCTCCAGGACGATTGAACCTCTTAAGCCTTTATTTTGACATATGTTCCTGGCATATAACGATGATTCTGTTGTTATGTATTCTTTCGTAATTGACCCTCCAATATACCTTACATTTTTTATGTAGTTTATGAAGGTTTTCATCAATTACTCAAAAGGATACATCCAATGATACCTGACTGGTCCACAAAACAAAGCCTAATCGCATAAATGCATAAGTATGTGGATGCTAATGTCAAGGAACAAAAAAGGAAAATTCTTCTCCAAGGCACAAATCACCTCTGCTAAAGTGGCTTTTGCAACCTTAATGTGCATCTTGTTTACCATTTTCTCAAATAGTAAGGTGAACCACGAACTAATCTACATTATTTCCCTGTGGGGATCTTTTTGCTCAGAAAAGAAATGCTTAAAAAATAGAATGATTAATTGAAAGTTGACGTGCCAGTCTTGAAACTTGCACTGTTTCAAGTCATTTTTTTGGTAGCTTACAATCCTTCGGAGTTTTCAAACTGAATAATGTGTCTAGGAGGATCTTTTCTTTACTATTAGTCGAAGTGAAAGCACCTGTGGGAATCAAATTTCTTCAAGTTGTAGGATCATTTTTTAACCATATTTTTTTATTTTCATCTCCTTTTGATCGCGATGCTCCCTTTCTCCATCTTTCGAATGAGATCCACCCATGCATGTTCTTACCATATCGGTGCTCTTTCTTATACAATAAGTCAAATAAGATTAACCTCTTAAACCATGAATTCATTTTACTAGGATGTTGCAGATCCTCCCTAGATTTATGCTTCTAGCCTACAAACTGAAGGTTCTTACCTAAAAACTTATTCCCTGAAGTTTCAGACTTTACTTTCTCCTCGATTTGATAATCAAAAAGTCAAGCATGTACCACCCTGTGATGTTGACTGGCGGGTAAAAAGTTAGACTTGTCATTCCTAAAAGAGTGACTGCTCAGTAGAAATCTACGATGATTGTCATAACCCATAGGGAGGAAAGTCATGAATCGCCCACATAACCATTGCTTTAAGTGTGAACTCTTCACCCTTGTGAGAGTCAAATTCTCTCACGCTTTCATAGCACAACTCTTTAAGTTCTTCAATTAATGAGGCTAAGAAAATATCAATATCGTCACTGGGAGCCTTTGGCCTGGGTATCAATAACGAAAATAATGTGAACTCTTTTCTCATGCACATTGTTGGAGGGAGACTTAAAGGTGTCATGCAAATTGGCTAATAACTCTGATTAGTGCTTAAATTACCAAAAGGGTTAAACCCGTCGGTTGATAATACAAGATGGAAATTGCGTGGTTCTTTTGCAAATTCAAGGTGTTATACATTTGAAAGTTTCTAAGTGAGTGAATCAACCGAATGACACATGATATTCTAACTGACCTCGGGTAGAGTGTTCCGTGTCATGGCATATGCCGTCCATAGTACAATGAAAAATATTTTTAACCATGGCCCGAAGGGAAAATACTTTAATACCTTCTCTAAAACTTACGAGCACTTACGAAATTTTGTTGTACCGTCTTTTTTACTCTCACAAACCATATATCTTGGTTCCTCATGATATTCATTATTCCGTCCTTGTTCGTTATGGTATAATATGAAATCATACTTTTATGCATGAATAGATTTGTACTTAAAACCCACACCTTTCAAGATTTTTTCATGCTCGGGTAATTAAATGGTAATGTGTTATCTTTCATGAAAATGTCTTTAGCCCACTTAAGAATTTCTATTATGCTATTTCCCAGAAACCCAAATTGACTCGTCAAGTTATTCAAATCGACCAATGCATACAATACCAAGTGATCTTCTTCTCATTTTTTATATAAAGGTCTAGTCATGTCATCTTTCAACTGTATGTAATCCCAATCTTTGTGTAATTCAACATCAACTTGTTAATTTCCTTGGTCATAATGCATATAATCCGTATTCATGGGTTGGCAGTTTTGATGGTGGTGGACTTAAAATTAATTAGGCGGTCAAAGGACGATGTGCTGGTGAATCATTCACCACTTCCACTCGATGGGATTCCGTCACGCGATCATGTACTTGTAATTTTTTCAAAACATATGGTACATTATTTTCCCCATGTAATTTCCATATCTTATTGTCTTGCATCATACCTCACATTAGTAAATGCAATTCAATGTCTTCAGAAGACTTAAATTTTTTTCAAACAACGGTTGCAGTGAAACAGAATCTTATCATTATCAAGATTTCTATCTGCATAATTACTAAATTCCCGAACGCCCTTTACATGAATATCATATACTCTATGACTCTCTCCCATACACTCTTTGTATTGTAAAAAATCCAGTAAGTAGTCTTCAAAATTCAAGTCACTTATATAAATAGGTTGACACAAAGGTCATAATGGATACATGAACCCTCAGTTTATAATTAAAGAAAATTCATTCAACCCAAACAAATTCAAAGAAAATTAATTCGACTCAATAATTCTGTAAATATGCAATAAAACTAAACAGATGTCCCAAATAATTAAAATATTAAAAATTTGTTCAAAAAGAAAACATTGTTCAATGCCTATACTTTTCCAACAAACGAATTGGCCAAGTAATAAAATAAATTTTATAGTTTCTTAACAGAGGCCCTTCCCCATGGTCAAAGTACACATACTCATCTCTGCAACCACCATATATTGTATCAACAATATATGAGCATCACCCATCGCCAAATGGAGATTATGCAGATTTGTTCCGACAATCATGTAGATGAACGATTGCAATAAAGGTGATAAAAAGTCTATCATGAATAACGTAATCATCAATGATCATCGAAATGCTATCCACATATTATTAATCACACTAAAGAAACGACACCATGTCTCCAAACATCATGAAAAAGTCACATGAATGGATGGAGTGTAGGGTTGAATCAAATATCTTAAATGCACATCCATATATGGTGAAAAATGAAAATACAAAAATCTTTTTGTATTTTTAATTTTTTATTAAAATAAAATATTTTGGGAAATTTTCAAACTTTTTCTTAAAAATAAAAAATATTTTTGGATTTTTTAAGAAATATATCAAAAAGCATAAACAAGTATAAACATAAGAATACAATAGAAATACAATCTAGTAATAGGATCAAATGATGTGAATATGATAATCACCATATACTAGAAAACGTTCCCGAAATCAATCAACGGAGAAAATACAAAAAGACTTCCTAAGATTCTTGAATCTAAGTGCATCTAAAGGTTTTGTGAAAATATAAACTAATTGACGTTGGTTGTTCACAAAGCTCAAGGAGATGACCTTGTCCTCAATGAGATCACGAATGAAATTCTCACGTATCCTAATGTTCTTCATGCGGTAATGTTGGAATGGCTTATAGGATATATGAATTGCACTCGTATTATCACATAAAATAGTTATTGTTCCTTTGGAAGTCCTATAATCTTCCAAAATTTTCTTCATTCATAAGAGTTGTGTGCAATAACTACCGACGGCTATATACTCAGCTTTCCTTGTGGAAAAAGATATGAAAAGTTTCTTTTTGCTCAAGCAAGAGACAAAAGAACTACCAAAGTAAAAATACCAAACTGAAGTTCTCTTATAACCATCAACATTCTCGGCCCAATTGTCATCTGAATAGGTATACAAACGGTCATCATTATCAAAGAAATACCATATATTGGAGGAAAGAGAGCCACTCATGTATTTGATGATACCTTTAAGTTCAAGGAAGTAAGACTCTTTCGAGGTTTCTTGGCATCGCGCACAGACTCCAACGCTAAAGGAAATGTTGGGACGACTAATGTTAAATTAGAGAAGGCTACCTATAGTGCTTCTATAAAGGGTTTTCTCTATGTCCTTGCCTAAAGTGTCTTTGCTAAGATTAATCTCTGTACTCATTAGGGTGCGTGAGTGCTTATCGGAGTCCAAACCAAACTTCTTCACTAGGTCCCTAGCATATTTGGATTGAGATATGAATATCCCATCCTCAAGTCGACAAACTTGGAGAACTAAAAATAATGTAAGCTCACCAACCGTTCTCATCTAAAATTCACTCTTCATCTCCTCCTTAAAAGCGTGAGCATGTTGGGAACAAGGGGATATATGTACTATATCTAATAGACAAGTTTTTGTTGTGTCGTTGTAGTAAAGCCTCTCTAATCAAAACTCCTTCATTACTTACAAAAATATATAACACACATCTCTTATAGACATACGTACGGGTGCTAATCCACCTTAATGGAGTCAAACACGAGAAAAGAGAAGTAATCCAATTTTCTAGTTATTTTCTTTCTAGATTTTTCTTTTTTTTTTATTGTTTTATGTTTTTTTATATTAAAACAATTTTCAAGAGGTAATTATGTTAGTCAACTAAGTTAATAAAAAATAAACAAAATCAAACACTAAAATTAGAGATAAAGTGAGGTAAATAAATTTGAGAACAATCAAGGATTGGGACTACACCATATATTTTAGTTATTCTAATTAATTAATTCACTCATTTGAAATCTCCCAAGCTAATAATGAAATTACAAGTCAGCTCTCATCACAAATGCAATTTTAAAACTAACATTTTCTAAAATTAAATTCAAACCCCCACAACTCTAAAAAAAAATTTACACTCCTTTGAATAAATCACCCTCAAGGATCAATTCATCAAAATTCATATAAATCATTAAAAATAAAATTTAGAGTAGAAATTCAAGGGATAATACCACACTTGACAAACCCCTATCTCTAGTTCGATTATAAAATGAGTATTATATCTCGAATTTTGATTTTCTCTCGAAAATCATTTACCCTCTCTCGAGGCGTAAATTGAAAGGTAAAGGATCAGAATTAACATTCAAAGGGAATTTCAAATAATCGAACTAATTAATTACAAGAACATTAAATAAGGGTTCATCCCACCCCTTTGTTTCTCTCTCTATGCTTCTCTCTACAATGCTTAGCACCCAAATGGATCTTGAATTTCTTTTTATAGGAAGATTCATGTGGTTTGGGAAAATATAAGAATGGGAATTTAATGTGGGATAAAGAGGGTATTTGGTATTATAAGGGTGAGGGTAGCTTAGGAGTGGGTATATGTGCATGCGGGAGAAGTGGTGAGGGGCATTTGGGTAAAAGGAGTAAAAAACTCATTTAACACATGTGGGGCTTCTTTCATTTGTGTTTATTTTATTTGATATGGGATTTATGTCGATAATATCGGATAAAACAAGGAGGAATGGTTCGGAAGAAATGGAAATGGGTCGATGGTTTAGCCGTGGGTTTAAGGTTGAAGCAGGGTTCAAGGTCAGGTCAGAATCGTGCATTTTAGTGATGGGTATTTCTGCCTTTAATTGAGCAGGTTATTGGGTGTTGGTAGGTAAATGGGTTTGGGGTTGTTGTAATCGTTGGATCTTAAGGTGGTTAGAGGTCCATAAGGTATTAGAAGATTTTGTGGGTTAGTCAAGTCTGCAGGTAGTAGGTTTGGGGCATAAGGGGAAGGTAGATCTGAATTTTAAGTTGGTCAGATCTTGGTTTGGGTTTGGATCATGGGTATGGATGGGAACAGTTTTAGGCTATGAAAATTGGGGTTTAGCTCATGTAATTGCATTTTACGTTGATTTAATGCTTTTGAAACTGCAAATGGCATTTGACTTACAAGATAAACATATATGATCATGAGACCCATTTTACCGAGAATTAACGATTAAAATCTGTCTATTCGGGGTTTTATTTAAAATATTTTGGGTTCTTATCACACCACTCCCAAACAAAACATTTTTAGTCCTCGAGCAAAAATAGAGAGAAAGAAAGATAAGAACCCAAAAGTGTACCACTTTTGCAGGCACTTGCGATTGCTTTTAGCGTGTGCAACAAGGCTTTAAACCTATATGTTTTCCTACAAGATGAGTTTTGTCTTGTGAAGGTTTGCAAGGAATATAACCACAAAATTCTTTATATGCAAACGACAGTCAATCTCTTATTAGATGTAGAAAAATCAAATAACCATCACAAGATATTTATTTAAAGAATATAACATAAAAGTGTATAAAAAATTTAGCTATGTGATGTTCAAGGAATATCCTTCCTAGGACTCAATGTGTGTGGTGTGAATAAGTCAAAACGGGTTAAGTATCAAAAGAGTAATTCATAGATCTCCTTTTTGGAATCAATTTTTCAACTTCAAGTCTCACTGGATATAACTCTCTCAAACGAACTCATGAGATTTGGGTAAGTATATCGCTCTTGTGTGTGAGGATGTGAGTAAATGTAAGCGAGGTCAAACGTGTCACACACATATAAGAAGAACGAACATAGAAGAAATAAAAAATGATTTCATGAAAGAATGCTAATCACTATAGTGAGAACATCGAGCCATTCACCATATAGACTTCTCATTTGCTCGAACCCCTTTCCAAGAATGAAAAAATGGGGTATGTGTGAGGAATGATGGGAAAATTAAATGAAAAAGATGGATAACATGATGGTAGGGTTTTTGAGAAGAGTGGAACACAATTTGAATAACTAATTTCTTCATTTTATAAAACTATGATCGTTTGCTTTCCTTTTTTTTCAAATTTTTTTCTCTTTTTTTTTCTTTTCTCTTCTTTTTTTTTTCTTTTTTTTTTGTTGAGATGCATTTTTCTTTTCATAACACAAATGAAGACAATTTATATTTAGAATTTTAAACACTCTTTTTCTAAAAAAAATGATGGGTGATATATGGATGGAGTGGGGAATGTATATGGACAAGGAAAAATGGGAATCTAATGGACGAAGTGAGTGGTAACGTGATATGGAGAACTGGTGAATGTATGGTAAAGAATGGTTTAGTAATCGAGACAAACTACAAGACATATGTTTCTTATGACTTAAAAGTGATGTCGTTCTCAGTGGTCAAGCCCAATATTTAGTGAAGAATAATGAGATCATACAATGATTAAGTGTGGACCCAAAGGAAGTTAAATCAACTTGTGACTCGGAGATTGCGTAGAACTCTCTAAAAGCTGAAAGGCATGAATCTCACAAGGTAAAGTCTCCACTGGTGATCCTTAAGGTTTTATTGAGAATCGTAATACTCTTAAACTCTAAACCGTAGTGATGTGATAAGTGCGTAACTTTTGTTGAGTCTAAAAATTCATGGTGAAAAATGCCTTGGTACGTATTACATGAGATATTTAGAAAACAAATACTCAATATTGATTACTAGGCTTAAAATATGGATTACAGAAAATTCATGCCAATGAGTGAGATGAAAGAACTGCATAAACTTTTTAAAAATAAGGAACATCGTCCTCGATATTAAAATTATTTTTAAAATTAAGAGCATAAGGAAAGAAAGGGATTACCATAATCAACCTCTAATTAAGGGGACCATACGTATCCAAGATGAACCTTAATAAGTAATGAGATAAAAATGTGTACAAGTCTATAGACATGGTAAAGCATTGGCTGGTGTGAAACACCACCCCCAAACAAGATAAGACTCATACTTGGAAACAGCAGGCTACCTTCTGGTAGCGCTAAGTTTAATGTGTTTAGGCATACCTAAGGGAAATAACCCTAAAGATAATAATATGAAAGCATGGGGTGGCAAAAAAATTGGGTGATGATAATCACCCCCAAACAAGACTGAAGCGTCAATGTTGTTGGATAAAAGGCTAAAAGGTCAATGCACTTGTATGGAAAAGTGCTTCACACGATTTTAAGCATCGATGGACCAATGAGGGGAAGGGTATATGGAATAAAGGAAAGGGTGAGGGTGGAGAGGCATCGATCACGGGCCGTATTGAGCCAAAAGTGAGGTAAACAAGGGTCCTATAAGCATGATGCTCAAATTGGATGGGAAGTCAATATGGTTTAGAAATTGGTATGTGGTGGGGTTTATAGAAATTGTACAACCGTTCTATAAATGGATAATGATAATAGTCACATCGTGAAACGTCAATGAGCTAACGTGAATAAAAATCATCACGACAAGATAGTGGAGGCCATGGAGGAACAAGCTCTATGTTACCTAAATTGAGAGTAGCTCCACAAATACTCTCATAAATGGGGGGGGGGCGTGGATGAAGAACTGACGAACGATATCGTGGAGCACTGAGGTGGAGGGAGGGTTTAGGTGATGATACAAATATATGGATGGGATCATTCAAGGTATAAGAGCAAGGTCCAAGTCAGATGGTGGAGTGGTCGGGACAAAGGGGTGGTCTGGTGGGACAAAGGGTGTGTAGGGTGGGACAAAGGGCTCGAGAAGATGATCCAACTCGAGAATAGGGCACACACACTAATCTTGAGGCATGGAGTGATCCTCCAGGGCAGTTGCAAGAGGGAGTGTGGAAATAAATGATTGAGTGATCAACATATCCACCCGTAAGTCATCATTCGAGGTGGTGGGAAAATCTATCGATGCATTGAAATTCGAGATAGAAGAATCAACATAAATATATGACTTAGAGTGGGACAAGAATGTATGGTCATGATACATATCTAGAGATGTAGGAACCATCTCAGATGTAGTCTCAGAGATTTGGTGAGAAATTGTAGATGGAGCTAACCTATAATGAATTGGTGCCTCGAGAACACTTATGGAGGATTTGATAGGTGTAAACTCGGGCATATTTTTGGATTTGATAGGAGGGTAAATATGAACCTCAATAGTGGGTTCATTAAATGTGATAGGGTTGGGATCATTCTCACAATCGATGGATAAGTCAACACAATTGTCAAATTGGGGCCCGAACCATGGAATGGTTTTAACTTTGAGATTCTCGAGATGATAGGGTTGGTCACACTCACAATTCATAGTACAAGATGACTTATCATCACCCCACATGGGTGCAATAATGGGTTGACTTGGGGGTAACTCCGACTCTCTTGCATACTAAAATTTATTTAACCATTGTTCAAGCCATTAAAGGGCTTCATTTTGATATTGAGTAGCTTGCTCTTGTTCGAGGGTAAAATTTTTCAAGAGGCTTTCGAGAGAAAATGTGGATGGTGGTGGTGAACTGTGGGAAGTTGGAGGTGGTGGTTGAGGTGGACACAACTCTCTATAGACATTAGGAAGCGGAGAATACTCATATGAAGTGTAAAGAATGAGGTCAAGTTGTTCATACACGGGAGAAGCGTCTCCATGAGAGACAAAAGGTTGATAATCATGGGGTGAATAATGAGGTGACTGATCGGTATAGGGTGCACTAGGTTACCATGACGACTGCTGGAAATCGTGAGGATCAACAACATGGAGTTGGGATTCATGAATAGCTTGGTTAATCACACCACTTGGGATTGGATATGTTATGACAATAGGATGAGGTGGGTTCCAAAACAGTATCATATGGACACTCTTGGGCCTTGGTTGGTTCGGATGGATATGAAAGGTAAAGACACTCATGGGGAAAGTGATCGGCTAAAAAAATGGGTGAAGGACGAAGCATTGGACGCATTGATACTCGTCATTGGAGGCGATGGAATATGATATGCGTGCATGGTTGATGCAAGAGTATTAACGATATGTGCGAGAGAGTTATATCCACTAAGTAAAGTGTGGAGGTTTGACTCGGGATTGACTTCAAACATTCTTCATGATGATGAGAAATGACCAAAGTACTCCCGTAAAGGATGTTCGTCACCCATGTCGAGAGTCATTTTTTTTTTTTGGATTTTTAAATGTTTTTCAAAAGGAAAGAAATATATTTGTGATTTTTATAAAAAGAAAGGACGGAAATATTTTTTGGATTTTTTGGCAGAAAAGAAGGGGAAAAATTTAAACTCTTTGAATTGGACGAACTCACTAAAACCGACTATCAAAAGATTGAATTAGACACGCACAAGTAAAGGACAAATCCTAACTAGCATGTAGCCAATTTTTATCTTCAAAATTAGTGAAAGGGTAACGAAATTTTAGTTAAGTCCGCGGGCGATAAAATCACAAAATTTATCTTTGTGATTGCCTTTGAAAAAAATTGTGTTCCTACTTGGCTAGCTAGTTTATTGATTTTAAATTTAATGATAGCTAGAGTCGCACACAACGGATATGCGAGTGAGTCGGGTGATGAAATCCCTTCTCGTTTCAATGACCGGGTCGAGGTCTTAGGTTCATTAATTAATCAAATCATTCAAATTAATTGCAATGGGATAATTAAAAGCACATATGAGAAAATAATCACACAAAAAATGAACTCTCTTGAGGGAGACTTGCGAGTGATGAAGAATGTACCTCCACGGCTTTTACACACGTGGGGTGAAGACCGATTTGAGTCGTTGGGGGGAAATTGCCTATCTCAGTCGGCCCCGAGAGTCCAACCGACCCAAAGTAGAGAGGCTTATTTTCCTCTCCTTTGGATGCCCTCTCTATACCTTGTCCGGTTTCCCTATCGTGATTTTCTTCTTTTTATAAATTATGACAAATATAAATGAAAAAAATGGTGTCTCCAAACACCGCAATACAAGCCAAATGATCAAACCCTACTAAAAAAATTCTAATAAAATGAAAAATGGTACTAAAAATGAAAAAGATTAAACACATGAATTACAATCCAAAATTTCTTCTCAAGTGCATCAAACTCCAAAAAGCAGCAATGACGCCATTTGATGGAAAAGGTTTTTACTGTGTCGTTGTAGAATAACCTTTCCAATGAAGATCCTTGAAAACCTATAAAAATAATATAAACTTGCATAGTGGTAAGTAAGGATGTCAATCCAACTTTAAGGAGTGAAACACAAGAAAAGTCATGTAATTCAATTTCTAGTTATTATTTTTTTACTTTTTCTTCGTTTTTTTTATTTTTTTATATTAAAACAATTTTCAATGGGTAACTATGCTACTCAAATAAGTGAATAAAAAAATAAACAACATCAAACACTGAAATAAGAGATAAAGTGCGGTAAATAAATGTGAGAACAATCAAGGAATATGACTACACCACATATTCTAGTTATTCTAATTAATTTATTCACCCATTTGAAATCTCCCAAGTTAGTATTGAAATTACAAGTCAACTCCTGTCACAAATGCAATTTTAACACTAACCTTTTAAAAAATGAAATTCAAACCCGTACAACTCTAGAAAATAAATTTACACTCCTTTTAATAAATCACCCACTAGGATCAATTCATCAAAATTCATATAAATCAAAGAAAATAAAATTTAGAGTAGAAATTCAAGGGATAATACCACATTTGAGAAAACCCCATCTCTAGTTTGATTCTAAAATGAGTATTATATCTCGAATTTCAATTTTCTCTTGAAAATCATTTACCCTCTCTCGAGGCGTAGTAAATTGAAAGATGAGGGATAAAAATTTACATTCAAAGGGAATTTCAAATAATTGAACTAACTAATTACAAGAACAAAAAATAGGGGTTCATCCCACCCCTTGAAAGGTTTTTTTAGCCCAACATGATATGAAATATGATAAACAAATAATTAAATGCATTAAAATATAAGAGTAAAGACAGAGAACAAACCTTCAAACAAGTCTCCTTGAATTTTTCAAATTGAACTCTATCCTCATCAAAACAATTCAATCCCTCAATAGTTAATTCTCACAAATTCTCTAAAGAAAAATAAAAGAAATAAAAAAAATATTTACAAAGATGTTTCTCTCTCTATTATTCTCTTTACATTGCTTTGCTCCCAAATGGATCTTTAGTTGCCTTTAATAGGAAGATGCATGTGGTTTGGGCCAACATAGGAATGGTAATTTAATGTTGCCTAAAGAGGGTATTTGGTATTATAAGGGTGAGGGTAGTTTAGGAATGGGTAGATGTGTTTATGGGAGAAGTGATGAGGGGTATTTTGGTAAAAGGAGTAAAAAGACTCATTTAACACATGTGTGGCTTCTTTCGTTTGTGCTTGTTTTATTTAGTTGGTGATTTATACAGGTAATATCGGGTAGAACAAGGTGGAATGGGTTTGAAGAAATGGAAATGGTTTGATGGTTTAGCAATGGGTCTAAGGTTGGGGTAGGGTTCTAGGTCGGGTTGAAATTACAGGTTTGAGTGGGTTTCAGAGGACGTTTCTTTCTAATTTTAATTGAGAAGGTCGTTGAGTGTTAGTAGGTAAATGGGTTTCGAGTTTCTTTAATCGCTAGAGCTTGAGGTGGTTAGAGGTCCAGCAGGTTGGAGAGGATTTTTTGGGTTAATCGAGTCTATAGGTAGTATGTATGGGGCATAAGGGGAGGGGAGGTTTTGACTTCAGGTTGGTCAGACTTTGGTTTGCATTTAGACTACGATTTGGATCGTGGGTGTGGATGGGAATAGGTTTAGTCTACGAAAATTGGGCTTTAGCGCATGTAAGTGTATTTGTGCCGCATTTTGCCTTGATTTAATGCTTTTGAAACAGCAAACGGTATTTGACCTATGAGATAAACATATATGCACATAATACCCATTTTACTGAGAATTAACAATTAAAAATCGTCTATTTAAGGTTTTATTTAAAAACTTTTGGGTTCTTATCAATATCTTTTACATAGACTTGGGAAACCAATATAGCACCATTCTCTCTCTCTCCTATCACACAAAGTCTTATCCACTCCCCCTCTCTCGAATCAATGAGCATAGAGATAAGAAGTGATACACTTGTACCAAGCATAGGGTTATTTCCTCAAACCATACAAGTCCTTCTTAAGATAATAGACGTGTCCTCGATTCTTTGGTTATTTGAACCCCTTTTGTTGTTCCATGTACACTTCCTCTGGTAGAATTCCATCAATAAAGGAACTCTTAACATACATTTGATATAACAGGTGAAAATATCTCATCAAAGTTTTCACCCTCAATCTGTGTGTATCCTTAAGCAACCAACCTAGCCTTATTGCGAACTATGGTTCCATTATCATCCATCGTATTATTGTAAATCCACTTGGTACCAATCACATTTGTCTATCCCGATCGGCAGACTAACTCCCGACATCGTTCTTGCGCAATTAAAGAAACTCATCTTTCATAGTGAATATCCAATGCTTATCCTTGAGTGATTATTTCACATTCTTTCACATTCTTAGGCACTACTAAGGAATTGTAATAAAAGTAGCTAATCACATTCTCAAATTGATCATAATTATTGACACCTAGTGTAGGATCACCATTTATCACGAAAAGGTCATGACTCTTTTGAATCCAAGATGGTGGATCCTCTAAATCAAGAGTGAGGTCTACCGTGTTAGTATGAGGAATAATGGGATTGTCACTAGGGGTGCATTGTTCCCACACTCAAGGTCCAGGTCAATGGACGTTAATGGCTCGTCATCTATAATCGTGATATTTATTGACTCCATAACCGTAGAGATTGCAAGGTTTAACACCCTATAAGCCCTACTCGATAATGAATAACCTAGAAGTATACCATTATCTCTTCCAAATTCGAATTTACTAAGGGCTCTCTATCTCTCAAAATGTAGCAAGGACTCCTAAAGACATGAAAATACGATATCTTGGATTTTTTCCCTATCCATAAATTATATGGCGTGTGTAATGTATGTGGACAAAGATATACCAGATTCATCATATGGCATGCAGTATTAACCGCCTGTACCTAAAAACATCTGTAATATTTCTCCCAAAAATCATGGATCTATCCATTTCTTAAATCATCTAATTTTTCCTCTCAACTTTACCATTTTTCCTCCCAAAAAACCAAAAACTCATGTTTGGTGCCCACATAATCACAATAGTTATCCACATCGGCTTCTTTAAATTCAGTGCTATTGTCACTATGCATCCGATTAATAGTGACACTATATTAGTTTTTTAGGATATGACACTTGATTGTTAGGACCTCAACCGCATCGTACTTTTCTAAAAAAAACACAATAGAGTATCTTGAAAAGACATCGACCATCACGAGAATGTATCTCTTACCACCAATGCTCTCCATACACGTAGGACCCATAAGATCCATGTGTATCAGTTCCAACACACATGAGTTGGTAATGGTATTCAACTTTTTATTAGGACTTTTAATTTGTTTTCCTTATTGGAGAGGACACAAACCAAGGATGTTGGTTTCCTAAGTGATGGTAAGCCACAAACTATGTCTTTTTGCACTAATATCTCAAGATCTCTAAAGTTCACATGATCTAGCCGTTCATGCCAAAGGCCCACTGAAGAGACTGTAGCATTGTTCCACACAAAGGACTTAGGAATAATAACATAATAATTTTATTTGTCCCTCCCTCCTTGTAGTAACAGTTCACCAGATTGATCATATACATTACATTCGAGTCGATCAAACTTTACCACAAAGTTTGCATCACAAAGCTAGCATATGCTAATCAAGTTCTTTTCCAATCCTTTAATGTATAACACATTGTCTAGCTTAGTAAACTTTGGTATCTCAATAAAACCACGTCCTAAAATGCTAGACATATTCTCATCTCCAAAGGTGAATTTTCCTTCTTTGCGATCCACAAAGTCGGTAAAAAATGACTTATCACTAGTCATGTGCATAGAGAACCCACTATCATATACCATTTGTGAGTATCTTCAAACTTTATAAAAATGCAAACAATAAGGGTTTTCTCATCATACTTAGGTGCCTAAGTGGAGGTAACCTATTGTTTGCCCATATTGTTGTAGGCTCTAGTCGTAGTACTGGAAGCATTCTCAAAAGGCATAGACATCCTTTGAAATTCTTCCACTAAGCTTTGAGAAGTGGTCACTAGGAACTCAATTTTCTCTCTATGACTAGAAAAGTCCCTATAGCGGTGTTGGGAGTATGTGTGCGTTGAGTTATTCCTAACTTGTAGCAAAATTCCATAAGGTGACCTCTCCTTTTATAATGGGTGAAAACATAGACATGTTTTGGTCTACCCTGATTAGGTCATTTAGGTTAAACTCTCTTTGGTGGATTAGGTTGAGGTCCATATGGATCCACCAAAAACATAGGAATTGGTTCGAGTGTGGCATGGGAAATGGATGCACCGTCATAATCTATTCCTTACCTCTTCCCAAAACCTAAATTGGGACCCAAAAACATCTTACCTACCTTCTTTGATGTATCCTCCATAGAAACCATGACATCTGTAGCATATTCGAGATCTTTATTGAGGTGGGATACAAGAGCTTCAAGTTTCTCACAAGTCTTTATTGAAGCATGAAGATCTCTTGTAATACTAGCCGCTTTGTTAGTCAAGTCACCATTTCCCTCTCCACGAAAATGACTCTCTCCTAAATAAACTCTCACTGAGGGCTCTATCTCTCTCGACTCTTTCTCTAAAGCAAACACCCTAAGAGCCAAATTTTTATTTTACTGTTTTGTTTTAAAGGACTCGGCATAAAGCTCCGCATAAGCACGTTAAAGGCCACTTTATCCCTCACTCTAAACTTCATCTCCCTCGCTCTCTCTGGAATGACTAGTCTCACTGTCGAGGTCATCATGTTTAGAAACATCCTCATCGGCGTGAAATGTTCTCTAAGTACCAACATGACTAGCCATGAATGTGATAAAGTTACGTCCACGTGGTGATTCGTCCTCAAAATCCACCGACTCAACATCGTTATTACTAAGAGTGGCATTGAAGGAAAATTTACCCTTGCCCTGTCTCTTTAACCTCGTAGCGTACTCATGAGATTTGTGGCCCTTACCATCGCATTCATAGATATCTCCTGATCTTTATTGGGGTACTCTCCTCTTTCTTTTTCAAAACATTTTTGCCCAAGTTACACTTTTTATCTTTCTCAAAACTTTTGTTGTCTTGGAAGTATTTTCTTTTCTTAGCTTGAGAAATATTTTGAAATTTTTAGCAAAAAGGGCAAGATTATCTAGATCAAAATCATATTGGATTCAGAAGAAACCTCCTCTTTATTTTTAGATTGAATTTTAAATACAATCCCTCCTTTGACTTAACAGTTTTGGGAAACATATCGATTGGATATACTTAAAGGTATCCTACAAGTTCTTCTAATCTAAGTGTATCTAAAATTCCCCACGAAAAACAGATAGTGACCTTAGGAATAAAGCGTGATAGAAGATATTTGAAAATATTTTTCACAACGTGCATCTCGGGAATTCTCTCAACCAAATTAAAACTAGAATTGACAATATTTAATATGGCATAAAATTCATTAAAAGTCTCAGATTCTAGCAAAGTGATAGTTTCAAACAGTGTAATGAGATCTCGTATCTTAGAATCTTTCAAATCACTGGTACCCTCGTGAGTGAGCTGAGAGTATCCCACGCTTCCTTAGACGTGGTTCACATCATGGTGAGGCAAAACTCGCCAGGGGATAAGGCTCCAGAAATAGTACATAAGCTATGGGAGTTAAAACTTATCCATTTAAGTTTATCATTCGTCCAAGTGGTGAAGGGTTTCAGACTCATGACAACACCATTAGTCACACACAAGCCAAACTCGCTTGTTAATCACTTTCAAAGACGACCTCATTCAAACTTTCCAATATGCATAATTTTACCCATAAAAAATAGGAACCATATTATACAAATTATCCATATAAACCCAATTTAAAGGTCACACAATAAAATAGTAAAACCTACTATAATACCAAATTGAAAATGCAGGGCTATATAGAATCACTCGTATATTAGGTTATACACACAAAGTTCCAATTTTTAACCAAATTTTATCTTGATGATAATTAGGTGTGCATGAAAGATAGATTCCAAATTGATTATATCCAATCACAAAATCAAACCAAACAAAAAGAAGAAGAATATAAGGAAACATTCCTTTCGGGATGCCATGATGCGATGTCCTCAGGATACGATATCCTTAATTTTTAATAGAGTTGTAACTCCACAATCAATGGTAGAGAAACGTCTACAAGGGTTTGATGTCGTGTATGGAAATTCAACTCAACAAATCATATTAATGGATGTATGATTTGAAAAAGAAAAATGTTTCTTTGAAACAAAAATTGGAAACCTTTTAGTTTAGGTATTGCAATTTATTTTCAAAGAAAGAGTTGTGTAAAATAGCGCAAAAGAATCCTTTTTTTTATCAAAACACGTTTTTCAAAGAGACGAACTCGTTTGAAATAAAATAGGACTTCCTTGGGACAAAAACCAAGTTTCGTTTCAACGAGGTCTAATCTCGTTCGAACTAAAGGCCAAGTTTTTTCAAAATACCTTCCAACGATATTGTTTCTATCAAATAGGGACCACCTCATTAGATTCTTATTAGAAGTCCATTCTAAGGAATTTAACTCTTCATTCTAACGATAATGAAACTTCATTCAAATGAACTAGGGAGTTTGTTCTAATGAGAGTCACATCTCGTTCTAACGAGATCAAGAATTAAAAAAAAATATATATTTTCAAAATCCTTTTATGAAAAATGCTTCAAGTAAAAATAAAACATCCAAGAATATAATTGATTGAGAAAAATTAAAACCACAAATTTTGTATACCTTCATAATGTGTTCGTGGCGATTCTAATAACTTGAAATTAAAAAACGATGTCTGGTCATAAACATGCCTTCACAGGATCGTGGAGACAAATGTGCATATAGATATCAATTTGTAACTTCAGTTTGTAAAAGGATACGCCAAAATAACTAGGCTATGAGCAATTATAAAATCTTTCTCTTACATAGTACGACATATTATTACTTCTGGTCCCATCTCTTTAACTCAAGTTACTGCACCATATGTTACATTTCAGGATCCACATATTCAGGTTTAATCGACTTTGGGCTCTTTGGCATGTCATTGAACAGTTGTACTACCTTTCGATCTAGGATACAAATCAATGGGGTACTCCTTTTACCATTAGAGTTGACTTTGGGACCTTTGTAAGTCTTGAGTTGTCCCCAAATTGATGAAATTTGGAATCTTTAAAGCCAGACCTAATATATTGTTTACTTCTTTGCATTTTAGAATTCTCCTGGGAATGAAAAGGATTAAATAATTGTCTCACATTCCCAAAGGATTTATTTTGAACATCCTCTTGATTTTGGAACATTGGGATTTTGGTTCATAACCAGTAGTGCAAGTCGTATTACTCTTTTGTTGTTACTTTCCCTTTAAAGACACCAACTGGAACATTTCATCATAATGTTCATTGCACTTAATACATAAGTGTTTCATCACCTTTAGGTCAGGGTCTTTATTGACATCCGTCTTTAAAGAATTAGGTTAAACTTTTATCTTCATTTTGAATTTGACATGACCTTTATTTCATGGCAGCTGAATGGACTTCACAATTTCCCCCACTTCTTTGACATTGGGAAATGGGTCATCATCCACACACATGGTTCTTTTTTCATTTATAGGGAATTTGATTTACCCCATTTGATTGATTCTTGAACCCCGTCACAAAATAAAGAGCAAGCATTAGTTGAGTGATAGGAAACATTATACCATTCGCAATAATTCTTCCCTTTGATTTCATTTGGTTTTTAACATCACCGGGTGGCTTTGGCATTTTAAAATACAGTAAAAGATCTCATCATCCTCGAAAATCTCAAATGAGTATTTCTTTTCATCCCTTTCGATTTAGGTCACAGATTATAGTTTAAGTTCCTATGATCTCCGCCACCTATATTTCAAAGTTAGGATCCTTATAATATGTTTAAAAATAAGAAGCATTTCTTTCGTGCTTTTCTTCTAGAAAGGCTTCATATATGGAAATCTCTGTCTTAGCTTAGAAGAATTATGTATGAAACATATCTTCCATTTATTTCCATGTTTGGATAGAATTAAGTGGAAAACTTATGAAGCATGTGAAAGCTGCATCAGTGAGTTAACTGGAAAACAAACATATCCCGAGGTAATCATTTGTTCCAATATCAACACATTGACTAGTGAATCTAATAATGTGTTTTATAATTTACTAACTTCCATCCCCGAATAAAAGGTGAAAAGTTAGATATTTAAAGTCATTTGGATGTTATATTCTATCTATCCATTTTGGGTATGGATTTTTATAGACTAGGGTTTTCACCCCCTGAGCCATTGATCTACATATTTCATGTATTAGGTCCACGATCTCATTCCTCCCAACTCCCCATAAAGTTGCCTATTTTTTGGGGTGGTTTCTTGGTTCACAAGGGAGTTGATGCACCAAAGGTAGTGTATCTTATGGAGGCACAATTTGTCATTCTTGGTAAGGCATACGATAGGATACTTGAGGAGGTTGGTTATAAAGCATCCTAGAGTTACCCAACCCCTCTAGTTCTTGTTTGAATACTAGATTACTGATAATCTCATAGTTCGAAGCACCTGGTAAGCCTAAGTTGATATCATTTTGATGTGGTATTGTCCTTCTTACCTCTTGGAGAGGTTCTCTCCCCATTAGGTTGTTATACTAGGGGTTGGTTATCAAGCCTCCTAGGGTTCCCTAACCCCTCAAGTTCTTATGTATAAAAAGCATGATGGAAAAGTGGTGTATTTCTGGTACGCTATTTGGATGATATTCTCCTAATCGATAATGATATGGGTGTGTTATCCAACAAGAGAGTGTGGTTATCTAGTTAATTCGATATCAAGAACTTATGAGAATCCAATCACATCCCGGGGATCAAACTCTTACGTGATCATAAAAATGAGATGTTGGGATTATCCTAAGATATTTATATTAATTATGTGCTCACAAAATCTATCATATACGATTCCAAGAAATTATTTATTTCCTTTTATGAATGGAATCACTTTGTCTAAGGACTGGTGTCCTAAGGAACCTCATCTGAAATAGATGATTAGGAATATACCTTATGATTCGGTGGTAGAAACCTCATGGTCAGCAAATTCCATTATAACCTAGGTAAGAATCATTGGATATAGTAAAGCACATTCTCAAGTACTTGAAAAGGACTACTAATTCTGAGTTGGTTTATTATACGAATAGTCTTCTACCTTTAGGGTACATAGACTGACTTTCTGTCTGACAAGGATTCTAGGAAATGAACTATAGGATATGTTCTTACCCTAAGAGGTGGAGCTATAAGTTGGAAAAGTATGAAGAAATACTATATTTGTAATTCGATCCTTAGAGACGAATATGTTTCCTCTTTAGAGGCAACAAAATAGTCTATTTAACTCAAGAACTTCCTAAGTAATTTGGGTGTGGTTCCTTTGGTACAGTTGGATATTACATTTTACTATGAAAATAGTAGTGCAGTTACTAACTCAAAAAGCCTTAGTCCATCAACTATGATATAATCTAAACAGCACATATCTCCTAGTATCATACCTAGGAAATATCCAAGGCCATAAGTATTACCTAGTCTCATACCTAGGAAATAACTAACCATAAAATTGACCACTCTCTGATCCATACCTAGAGAGCATCAACTACAAATAATATGAAACCAAGTACAAACTCAAGTAAGTAACCCAATAATCCCAACGATGTCATTATTTTAATCAAATGCCAATTCTATAATTTTCATATACTATAAGCCTGATGATGCTTGAAATAACACCACTGGGTTAATGTGATAGTGAGCTCAAACGGGTATAACAATGGCAGAAAGGAACAAGTAATGTAGCAGTAAGAGAATGTGATGAGACAAAGAGAAGATGAGACAACAATTTAAGTGGTTCAGCCAATCTGGCCTACGTCCACTGTGTGTGTGTGTGATCCACTAAATAAGGGCACTAATGACCATGGATACAATCACTCAAGCTTTTCTCTCTTTCACAATCAGTATGATAGATTTTTTCTAGGGTTTTTAATAATCGATCCCTTCTTATGGATAAGATCAAGTGCATATATAGGGATTGGGGGGTGTAGTGTACCCCTCAATCATGCAATCAACATGCACATGAGGAGGCTCCCAACCAGGAGGAGACACCTACCCCTCGTTAATGGATATAATGATGAGGTAATATTCCCTCACGTGAGGGAATGATCTTATTGCAACGGTTTTCCTCAAGTGAGACCTTCCATGTTGGAAACTTATATTGCTCATATAGTGGTCATCATATTATGGAGCATCGACTGGGCTGGGTAAGATATTGCCAATATTACGAATGCTTTGATGAAGGAAATTAACAAGTGTGTCCTTTGCTGAGTGTCTCTGGCCGAGGTTGTATGGTTGTCCATCCCTTAGTATCGACTATATGAGAGGACGGGTTATGCTCTTGATGCCTGGGGCTTTCAGTTGATGTATCAGCTTATGAAGTGGTCAAGGTTGTGTATATGCATATGCAGCCGACCCCATCACTGGACAAGTCTTGGTAACACCTTGCTAGCCCTTCATGAGAGGGTCGGTTGTCTGATGTCAAGTGGCCTTCTAAATAGATGAGGTTATACTTGGGGATTCGTACTCTAATTCATTATTGTAAGCTTTAAAACTAAACCTCAATGCATACTCTATGTCTATTTTATCGGGGGTTGATTCAATCAGACCGGCTCCACTCCTGTTTTTACAGGATGAACCAACGACGAACAAGCTCCATACCACCCCCTCTAAAAATGACCCCTCTTTAATAACACCATTTATAAGCAAAAACTTATCAGTCTTGGCCATTGGATGTCTCTCCACTATTGTCTTGGCCTTTGCTGGATCGGTACGAGTTTTAATTAACCCTTCGAGGTCGTTTTCTTTTTTGCTAACGGCATCATCCCAGGGGAATTCTGCCACAAAGTTTGCTAAGGCCTGCCCCTTGATTGTAACCCTCAAGTGATAGACTATGTCATACTATCCTATCTTAATGGACCAGGTCATCAATCTACTTGATTTCTCAAGTTTATGGATGACATGCCTAAGGGGAGAGTCTATCAAGATAAGCATTGTATAAGTTTGAAAATAGGGCTTCATTTTTCTTGAAGCGTGGATGAGTGCATATTCTAGTTTTTCCATCCTAGGTATCTTTGCTCAGCCCCTTGGAGGGCTTTGCTATTAAAATACACCGGTCTTTGTATATCCTCATCGTCTCGTACTATCGTCGCACTGATAGTCGATTTGGACACGACCAAGTAAATGTAAAGCTTCACTCCTTGGACAGGACGAAATAGTAAGAGTGGTGATCCGAGATATGACTTAATCTCTAAAAAGGATTTCTCACATTACTCATCCCACTCAAAAGATTTTCTAAGAATCTTAAAGAATGGAAGGCGCTTATCAGTGGCACTAGAGACAAACTTGTTTAGAGCAGCCACTCGTCTAGTGAGCCTTTGAACGTCCTTGGTGGTCTTCGGGGTCTTAATTTCTAACAGGGCTTTTATCTTCTCTATGGGTTGGCTTTTATACCCCTTTGATTAACGATAAAACCCAATAATTTTCCAGCTCTAACACCAAAGGTGCATTTTGCTGGGTTGCGCTTCATCTTGTACTTGTCTATAGCGTCGAAAGTTTTTTCAAGGTCGGCCATGTGTGTGTCGACCTTCAGACTCTTAGTTAACATATCATCTATATAAACTTACATAAACTTTCCAATCTGGTCTTCAAACATCTTGTTCACTAACCGCTAATACGTAGCCCGGACATTCTTTAGGCCGAAGGGCATAACCTTATAACAGTACGTCCCCTTGTCAGTGATGAAGGTTATTTTCTCTACGTCGATCAGGTCCATAAAAATTTGATTATAGTCAGAGTATGCATCCATAAATCTCATCAATTCATGCCATGTCGTAGCGTATACCATCTGATCAATACGAGGGAGAGGGAAATAGTCCTTGGGGAAAGTCTTGTTCAAATTAGTTAAGTCCACACACATTCTCCACTTTTCGTTGGCCTTGGGCACTATGACTGCATTTGAGAGCCATTCAGGGTAGATGACCTCCCTGATGAACTCAACCTTTCCAACTTTTTAACCTCGTCTCTTATAACCTCGTACTTCTCATGAGAGTAAATTCTTCTTCTCTACTTAATCGGCTTAGCTCCTTCCTCCAGATTGAGTTTATGACACATTATCTCTAAGTCAATGCGTGGCATATCAACATGACTCCAAGAAAATATGATATGTCTTCTATTCAACAGCTTGATCACTCATGTTTGATCTCTGTCCTTAGGGATTCGATGACCTAGATGGTTTTTTCTGGCTCTTCCTCATTGAGCATGATGGATTCTACCTCTTCCACATCTTCCCCTTTTTTGAGCTTCGTCTCATCTCTAGGATTAAGGGTATCAATATTGTCTATGGTTGTTTCTTTCTTGTGTACTTCTCTCCCTCGGTTGAATTAAAGTAGCACTCCTACGTCGACTTTTGGTCACCTTGAACTTCCCTTACCCCATATGGAGTCGGGAGTTTTATCATTTGGTGGACCGTCGAAGGCATGACCTCAAACTCTTTGAGGGTCACCCATCCCAATATGAGGTTGTAGGCCGAGAAGATGTTCTAGTCCATCACAAAAAGTTAATCTTCTTAGTGATCCTCTTCATCCATTCATCTCCCATTCTGACATCTATTTCATACATCCCCAGAGGGTGAACCTTCTCTCCACTGAAACCTATCAGAGGATGAGGATATAGGAAAAGCCTGGCATTGTTAAGTCTTAAGCCTTTGAAGCATGGAGAGAACATAACATCCGTAGAACTTCCTCCATCAACTAATATTCTCGGTACTTCACATCCATGTACTCTGGTCATTATAACGATCGGGTCGTCATGCGATTCTAGGATATCCTTAAAGTCTAGTCTTAAAAATCCAACTAATTGGTTTCTATATCCACCTTCTTCCTTTTCTCAGTCTTGACACCAATGGAGGTAAAATTCATAATCTCGGACTTAGTTATCGCCTCTGCCTCGGGCACGTGATCTTTTTTATTAGCAACCTCAGAGCCTCCCCCTGCTAGGCCACCACAAATCATGCCTACCCCAAACGAAATCATGTTGAGCCTCTTCACCAGAACATCATCGTCTTTAGGTGGGAGATTTGGGTCATCATTATCATCATCTGAGGAGTCGTCCCTCTTTGCTAGAGCGTCCTCTTTACATTTACCATTTCTCCTCTTTTTAAGGTCATCTCAGCCCCATCGTTTTGGCCTCGTCCTGAACTGTTCTTATTAATATACTTTCTCAACTTTCTAGATTTTAACATTTTTTTTATCTCGTCTTTGAGGGCGAAGCATTTATCTGTAATGTGCCCATGATCCTGGTGAAACTCACACCAAAGATTTCTATTCCTCTTATGAGGGGCGGTGTTCATCTTTTCCGACCACCTAAGAGATCGATCATTTTTATCTCATTTAGAATGTGCTCACAACTAACTGTTAGAGGCGTATAGTCTACAAACTTGTCATCTATCGGCATTTTCTTGTTATCCTTCCCCTTAAACTTCTGACTCTTTCCATCTATATGGCACCTTTTTTCTTCATCTTCTTTTACTGCCATTGCCTCTTCTGCATTCATGACTCTCCCGGTCGTAGCCAGGATTTTAGCCATGGACTTTGGAGGGTCCTCGGCCAGCTTCCTTAGTAGTTTTCCTTTCTGAAGACCTCCCATAAGGGTTGTCATCGTGATACTTTCTTCATAGTCTTCTACTTCTAATTTTTCCTTGTAAAAATAGGCTATATACTCCTTCAAAGTCTCGTCCTTCCCCTGATGTACAATAGGTGGGTTGTCTACTTCCTAAGTTTTACCCCAAAGTAGAAGTTGTGGACAAAACTATCGTCCAGTTAGTTAAAATTTCCTATAGAGTTATTAGGAAGGGAGCTGAACCATACGATGGTTGCCCCTGTTAGTGTGCTTGAGAATGCTCCACATCTCATCTCATTTAATATTGAATAGATGTCAGAGGTCGACTGATACATCTCAACATAATAAATTGGATTCGTGATCCCCTCATACTTCGGAGTAACTATTGGTGGCTTAAACTTGGCTGGGGTTGGATAGTTAAGTATCTTCTCCATGAATGGGGATCCTTCGAAATATCCCCTCTGAGAGCGTATCGACTTTTTATGATATCTCCTATCTTGTTCTCCAACCTCTCTATGAATTCATTCTAAGCTTTTTCTGCTGCAATGTCGGCCTTTATAGGGAAGGCATTTTCCTCGATCCCTTCTCTATCATCTGGCTGAGTTGATCATTCTTTGAAAGTTGGACGGGCCTAGGGTTCCCTCTCTGGTCGCCTAAGTTGGCTGATGGCCTCTCTTTGCTCCTCTCAATCTTCTAAAGGTCTGCAGTCGTCTCTCCTCTCATTTCTTCTTAAACCGGCAACACTTCTTGACCTAGACAAACGGTTTCTTAGGTCTCCCTATGGACCTAGACTATCAAAGGTCGACCCTCTGCTTAGCATGTCTAGGGTTGATTGCCTTTGTTTGCAGTCTCATTTTGGCCTGCGCTCTAGGTTGGGTCTTCGTCCTTGGACCTTGCTTCGTCGAATAGGGTGCACAGTTCCTCTAGATATCTCATTAGGCTTCCAACATTCTAACTCTCCCTCTTCATTATCAAGGTCGTCCCCAACCAAGTCATCACAGAGTTCTTAACCTTGCCTCCCCAGGCATAAACGCCTAGGGTCAGCAACGTCTTTCCATCTCTAACACGGTGGAAGTTTTTTTTTGGGATCCTGGGGTGGCCCCCTGGCTTGCTAACCAGTTTCACCTTCCACGGCGGCCGGAGTTACAAACTCTGCTCCTGCGCCGCCGTTCTTGTCCTTGAAATTTTGGCTAAGCATAGAAAACTAGTTTTACATTTCTTGTTGGATAACTATGATGGAGAGGAGCGCCATTGCCACTTCAGCCATTTTTAATCGGGGTGGCGCTTTGCTGGAGATTGAACCACCTCCCTTAGGTAGTGCCAGTTGATTCTTAGGTGGAGGAGGTGGATCCATTCCCATTGGTATAGGAAATTTGAGCTATGATCTGGAGAAAGGGAGCTTAAATACTCAACAAGAGATCCTTCAATGGTGAAACAAATCCACGAAGAGGAAGGATTGGTTCACCACCAGAGACTCTGATGAGTATAAGCTAAAAATAGGTAAGATATTGCTATCCTCGTTCCTATAGACGGTGCCAGACTGATGATGCTTGAAATAGCACCACCAGATCAATGTGATAGTGAGATCAAATAGGTACAATAATGGAAAAAAGGAACAAGTAATGTAGTAGTAAGAGAATGTGATGAGGTAAAGAGAAGATGAGATAACAATTTAAGTGGTTTATCCAATCAAGCCTACGTCCACTGTGCGTGTGTGTGTGTGTGATCCACTAAATAAGGGCACTAATGGCCATGGATACAATCACTCAAGCTTTTATCTCTCTTACATCAGTTTGGCAGAGTTTTTCTAGGGTTTTTAATATTCGATCCATTCTCATGGAGAAGACTAAGTGTGTATATAGGGCTTGGGGGTGTAGTGTACCTTCCCCCCCCCCCCCCCCCCCCCCCCCCCCCGCATATAATCAACATGCATGTGAGGAGGCTCCCAACAAGGAGGAGACACATGTCCCTCGTGCATGGGTACAATTATGAGGTAATATTCACTGACATGAGGGGATGATCTTGTTGCAACGGCTTTCCTCACGTGAGACCTTCCATGTTGGAACCTTATATTGCTCGTATAGTGGTCATCATATTGTGGAGCATCGTCTGGGATGGGTATGATATTGCCAACATTACAAATCACCCGATGCATGAAATTAACTAGTGTGTCCTTTGCTGAGTGTCTCTGGCCGAGGTTGTATGGTTGGCCATCCATTAATATCAGTTATATGAGCGGACAAGTGATGATCTTGACGCCTAGGGATTCCAGCTGATGTATTGTCCTATGAAGTGCCCGAGGTTGTGTATATGCATATCGGGATGACCCCATCACTGGACAAGTCTTGGCAACATCTTGCTAGCCCTTTCTGAGAGGGTCGGTTGTCTGGTGTCAGGTGGCCTCATAAATAGACGAGGTCATATTTGGGTATATCATATTCTTTTATTCTATATTTATACAAGTTCGATTTCATGTGAGTTAAATCAATTACATCAATAGATTTACATGTTCTACAAACTATCCCCACAAGTTGTCAAAATCCAATGATCCAATTTGGGTGAGATTTAGTAAAATCAAAGTATCAAACGATTGAACACGTGAGTCAACAAGTTTAAATAACGTATTCTAACGTTTTAATAAATATTCATCTCTTATTTGATTTTATAAACCGTAATATATTTTTTAGATTTATTTAAATTTAACATGCGAATAAAACAATTTCCACTATTAACAATCCTAATATCCCAAACATGCGAGATTTCATGTATTTAGTCAATTTCCATAAGTTCATAAATTATATTTTTAATTAGGTTATCACTTTCCTAATTATCTTCCTAGTCATATCTATAAAATAGGCATAATTAGGGTTTAGGAAATATTTAAATAAAATAATACTTAAGGAGAAAAATTGAGATATTCTTTCCTTATAAAATTATTCTAAATATCTTAGTTGTTCCTCATTCAAAAAGCACTAATTTATCTTCTGGACTTCTTCAAAATTTTAGTGTAAATCTCTCAAATTAAGGGTGGAAAGTTGTTTTAACAGAATTTGGGAGTTAAAATAATATGGGCCTGTAGATTTGAGTTTTGGTTAATGCAAAAGGTATATTCATATAAAAAATTAAAGTCTGAGCATCTTATTTAAAAGAAACACCATCCCCCATCTCTCCCCCTCAAAGATGCAAAAGGGGCAAGGCTATCCCCGTTATCGCGGGTGAATGGGGTTCATCTCTCTCTCTCTCTCTCTCTCTCTCTCTCTCTCTCTCTCTCTCTCTCTCTCTCTCCTAATTAAATTAGGATTCTAATTCTTTTATTAAAAGACACAGAAATTTCAAACCCTAATTCCACTTTTATTCTACACAAAATTGATTTTAAAACTCTTAGCTTGGAGTCCAAGGAAGTTTAAGAAGACACAATTACGCCAAAGGTTTTCACTTAAACTCAAAATTACAAAACAATTAATTAAATACTCAAACTATTCATTTAATTATCCAAAACTAACTAAATTCATTTAAATTAATTATTTTCCCATTTAATTCAAATTCCACTTCCACAATTCAATTTATTTAATTAATCATTTTTAATTAATTAAATTTGTTTTTGAAAACTATGGGGCATTAAAATCTTCCTCACTATTACATGAATTTTGTCCTTGAAATTTAATAAAGCTTACCCATAAACTGTTACCCATACCAATATTATATGCTCACATATGCCTAACCTAGTATGCCATGACTTGGGTACCCATATACCTGATTCCGCATGCACATACCTCATATATATATATATATATATATATATATATATATATATATATATATATATATATATATGTGTGTGTGTGTGTGTGTGTGTGTGTGTGTGTGTGTGTGTGTGTTTGTGTGTGTGTGATTTTATTATAAATAAAGGAACATATCATATTACCCCACTAGTCACGTCTCGGCTCCTCCTGACGTTGCCCCACATGTTCTACTGGTGGTGCAAAAGCACTATGTGCTCCTAGTGCTGGGAGTGATTGGACTTACTGACCCATGAGCCTTAGGATACTTCTTAGCTCCATTTACTATCTACCCACATGAATAAAATCACCTTTAAAAGGCCCAAACTGCCTACTAACACACGTTCTCCCTTTCTTTGAGGAACTAGCAGGACCCCATTGCCCCCATTGAAAGTCCTATTATTGATCTGGCCCCACTTAAGGCTTCTTCCATGGATTATGCTCGTTATGGTCAATATGAAACTTATGCTCCCCACTTCTCTTGGTCTCGTCCAAACCATTTGACTCATTTCTCTTTCCTATCTTCTTCTAGTAATTCACTTTCTCTTGTCAAATCATTTGTTGAATATCCACCATTTGAGCATAAGTGGTGTATACTATATTTTCAATCACAACTTTCTTAATAGACCAAGTCAAACAATTAATGAAATAAATCTTTCTTTTATCCTCTGTGTTCATCTCCTCATGTGAAAACATAAATAAGTTATTGAATTCTTGCTCATACTCGGTAACAGTCTTCCAACCTTGCTCCAGATTAATAAAATACTTCTTCTTTGGGATCCTAATATCATTAGGGAAATATTTATCATTGAACTTTGTAGACACCCTATTCTAACACCTTTAAACTTCTGCATAGAGGACTAGACCCAATTTATTGATAACGAAAATCTTTCAAACAACCAATAAATCGGATGACTCGGTCCACCTTCAAATCCTATGTAGAGAACAATTGCATGCTCTTCGAGTCCCCATATAAATTAGTCAACTCTTGAATTCGAGAGTCCCTCGACACAAAATTATAGATCTCTAAATCACTTTTCTAAGGATCTCGATTGTGTATCAAAAAACATTTATGCCTGCCTATAGGCATAACACCCCACTTAATTTCTAATAGGTTGAGCTTTTATTGGATTGCAAGTCTAACCACCCTACCAGAAGGCGGGGCAGGGACAATGCTGGCTGGCATGTCCCTAGGGCAGACTTGTCTTTTTATTCATTTAGGGCTTTCCTATATAAGAAAACCCTATCCTTATTTGAGAAGGACATCAACCTCGATTTTAGTGCCACAACTTTCCTCTATATTTTCATACATTACTTTTCGTCCAACATCACCTTCACCTCACCTTTAACCATTACTCCACCATCACAATCTACCGTCAAAAGTCTGCCTACAAAAGTGCTCAAAGGTCCAAAACCCTTTTTGTTTCAGATGTCTAATAAATATAATTTTGCATATTTTAATATTCTTAGCATATTTCTATCTTGTTTGATAATTTTCACAATAACCCTACAGTTTTTATTACATATATTTTTAAGTCTATTTTCATAAACCAAAAAAACCCAAAAAGGAGGTTTACACCATAATTCCCAATTTAGGGTTCTCACACATTTTTCTAAACTTTAACCACATTTCACTCATTTTTTTCATAAATCAAAATATATACATTAGATTCAAATTATGGGTTAGATCCCAACCTAACGTGGACTTTTATGCCCTTTTTGGCTACGTAGGCATCTCGAAGTCATTTTGGGATTTAGGTCATTCCTTATTTATTTTATTAGTTCACACACACACATATATATATATATACACTAGGGTGTACCTGTGCTTATGGCACGACGATAAATTTGTTCCCGTGATATTCTGTCCCCGTGATATTATGTATTTTAAAAATTACATTCTCAAAGTAAATAAAAATTATCCATCAAATATGGTTTTAAAATTATACATTCTCAAAGTAACCCGAGTTGGTTCAACTGCAGAATATTAGGATTGTTTTGCACGACTTTACAAATAATAGTAGCAAATTATTAAATCTCCGATTTAATTTTTTTTTATTTACATTTCAAGTTACTTTTGAAATAATCTTTAATTAGAGCATTATGTGTAGTATGAATTTTTCCACATATGTAATCATACTCTCATTTTTACAATACATATCGCATACTTGTATTAGTTTTTATTCTTACATGTATAATTGGGTGACATGCAATTACTCTTCTTGTTCATATATAAATGTGGTATTTTGAATTGTGTCCAAAACAAAATTTGCCACAACTACTTTGGCCGGTAATAACCGTGATTCTATCAATACTTCACAATAACCCTATTATTATTCCAAATAAAATATAATGAAAAAGTAAAAACATAATCGAAATCTTGGACTTTATGTGGATAAAAGATACACCATCAGGCAGTACGCTCATGCCTTGAACAGTGTGTTGGGTACAAAGTAGACATTAGATTGGCATATTTGTTTAACCCGCCATCTGTTCTCATCCAGATCATCAATTTTCAAGCGCTTAATATTTCAAAATTATATTCAAAGCAACCCCAAATATGATGTAATATCCAGAATCTTGAATTAAACGTGTATTGAAAAATGTGTATAAAAAATTTGCTCCCGAATGTTCTCTTATGGAAATTTCAGTAATGTCAACAAAATTTTATGCGTGCAAAAACATTACACGTGGTGTTAATGAAAAACATGAATAGTGTTAACAATGCGCTAGCTTTTCATGCTTATATCATGGCAGTCGGGAATTAATAACAATATATGATAAAAGTCATCGAGAATATTGCAATACCCTAATAGTAATGCAATTTTTTTTTATCTTAAATTAGTTCACGCGAAATTAAAATGTGTACTGCAATACCCCAATGGAGTCTGACAGACTCTCTAGTGTTCTCCATCTAATGTACCATTTCAGAAATTAAATTTTATATGATATGTGATAAGAAGCTTTTTTACGTATGTATCGTTGTATTGCAAAAGCCACTCTCAAAATTCCTTTGAGTACCTACAAAACTTGTCTAAAAATAACTCGTATTGCGGCAAGTACGGGTATCAATCCAACTTTCAAGGTGAAACAATAAATGTGAAAACGTGCAATTCCAATTTTTTTTATGAAATTTTTTTTTATTTTTTTTATTTTTAAAACAATTTTAAGGGAAAAATTAACTAACAAATGCTACAAATTATAAAATGACTAAATAATAATAAAAAAAATGTGCAATCGAGTGTGAAATATTGTGAGAAGGTCAAGAGATGGGATTACACTGCATTTTCAATTATTTTAATTTCTCAATTTATTAATTTTGAAATATTTCGAGATAATATTAAATCGATAATCTAACGCTCGTTAAAATTATAAATTTAATAATATCTTTTTCAGCAAATTAATTTTAAAATGTCACACGATGAAAAATTAGGACTTATACTATTTTCAGAAAATCACCCGTTAGGATCAATTTAACGAAAAGATATCAATCCTCAAATTTTAATACCAAATTAATATTTAAATATAGGAAAAATCTATCTCTAGTTCGATTCTTAAATTCAAATATTAATTTGTTCAATTAATTTACTAACTCTCGTCACATAAATTAATTGGCGACAGTTAAAGATTAATTTACCTAGAAATATAAAATTAATGAATCAACTAATTAAAGTAACATCATTCGCAGTGCACCCCACCCCTTGAACGAGTTGTTTAACCAAACATTCTTATGTTAGAATAAACAACCATCACAATAACATTAATCAAAATTGAAACAAGAGGGAAAGAATACGCAATTTTTTCTTGTGTCAACTGTGCATAAACACGCGTCTCAATCTTCTCACAAATCCAGTATTTGATTACAACAAAAAGAATAAAAAACAAACCTAAAATTTATTCTAAAACTATAATAATTTTTTTGAAATTTTTTTATGAACCTACTGTGTACATAATATACCCAATCTCTTTCTCTCTCTAGGTAGCCTCTTTCTTTTTTTCCTGAGAGAGACCTTTTAAAGTGTTACAGATGCCATTCCTTTATATCCCACGAATTTGGCTTTGAGAGATATATGGGATTTGAACTTGGCTTGGGATTTGGCTCCGATTTTTTTGGGATTGCGTTTTGGTCTGTTGGTCGAGCACGGGTTGGAGCCGGGTTGAAGGGTTCGGGTTGGAGGGTTCCCTGTTTCGAGCAGGGCCGCGGGTTGGGCTGGCCGGATTCGGGTTTGACACTGGTGTGAAACTCGGGTTTGAATTGGAGTGGAAGAGCGGGCGAGGGTTTCGGATTGTGGGACACGGATCCGAGTTGGAGCGCTGGATCGGGGCGCCGCCGATAGGGGGCGTGTTGGCAGACCCGCTTGGGTCAGGTGGAGTCGCTTCCGGCGACGGATTTTGGTCTCGGGTCAGCACGTGTGTCTAGGGTGCGTAAATGGGTTGTGGGGTTTGGGTATGAGGATGAGAGAGAAGTATTTTTGAGGTTTTGTTTTTGGAGTTTGGTGGGTATTTTGGTAATGGAGGTTTTGGGTTTTGTTAATGGGGGAGGAGAGAGAATCGGGTGTTGGTTTGGAGAAGATGGAGTTGAATAGTAGGATGAGGGGTGTTAGGGGGTGTGTGGTGTGGGGGGTTTAGTGTGAGGGTGAGGGTGTAGGTTGATTTAGGTGTGTGTGTGAGTTTTAGTTTGTGTGTGTTTAATTTGTACCCCTAAAAAATGACACACTAAAAAATTAAAACTAGAACTAAAATAAAAAATAAAAATCTAGAAAAACTCTAATTTATTACTAAGGGACTAAAAAAAAATTAAAAAGAAATAATAATAAATAAATAAAAATCTATAAAAAAAAACTAAAAATCCTACTAAATAAATTAAAACTAAAAACGAAATAAAATAAATTTCTAAAAACTAATCCTAAGAAAAATGATAAATTAAAATAAAGATCAAAAATAAAAAAAACTAATAAAAATAAAAAAATAGAAAATAAATTCTAAAAAATTCTAAATAAATTCTAAAAATAAAATGACTAAAAATAAAAATCTAGAAAAATAATAAAGGTAAAAACTCAACACACATGGTGCTCGGGGAATGGTCTGGACTCGGTCTGTGCTAGGGTAAGGTTGCGGGACTGGTTCGGGGCATCGGAACACATCTCGGCACGCTCAAATATAGACTCAAACTTTGCAGGCTCATTCGGCCCTTCAAAAAGGAACATCGGCTCTAACAATTCCGTCGCCGTCTACCAAAACAACCGGAAATGTTCATCTCATACGGCTCTGTAATAGCGATGGGAACAGTAATGTTATCATCGACTATGATTATCTAACAGTTCAAGTACAGTTGATATAGTTGAAGCGCAGTCAAAATATGGTTTTTGGGGATGGAATTTGTGGCGCCAACCTATAGGGTTTATCGTTTTTCTGATCTCGTCTCTAGCCGAGTGTGAGAGATTACCTTTTGATTTACCAGAAGCAGAAGAAGAATTGGTAGCAGGTTATCAAACCGGCTATCCAATGGAATTCAAGACCCAGTCAGTAGACACTACATTAGTAGTAGAAGGGAATCGGGAAGTCTTGATAGCCCTTCCACTATTCGAATCTTTCCTTAAGTAAACGTGCCTCTGCTTGAGCCTCCAAAGATAAAGGCACATGAACAGCCATTTGATCCCCGTCAAAGTCTGCATTGAATCCTTTACGAACTAATGGATGTAAACAAATAGCACGCCCTTCCACTAAAACTGGCTGGAATGCCTGTATGCCTAATCTATGCAGAGTAATCTAAAACAAAACTCTGGACATCAAAGGTCACAACCTGTATAGAAAAAGATAGAGAATGGAAAACAAACATCAAAGCATTGATGGCAACAAAAGGAATGTTCCTTATTACTAAGAAATTTATAATTACTGATAAGAAATAGATGGGAAAGTGAATTTGGGAATGCAACATTATATAATTATAAATCAACCCTTTTATTTACAATATTTGTACTATATAAGTAGAGGAAACACATAATGCGAACATAAAAGACAAAAACTCAGTTGCCATTCTTATATATCATTCATGAAGTAGGTTTAGAAAAATTGATTCAAATTAGCTCAAGCCTCACGTAAGCAGTACATCTCCAACCAACAAGAACATACATCAAACAAAAATAAGTATACAAAAATATTAATTGCAAAATTATAAATATAGTATTTGAAACCTATAATGATAATGATGCATAGCAGGTTCAAGGGTCTTACCGAAAATACAACCAACAGACCACATATCAACCGCAGTTGAGTAGTGAGTTGATGCCAGCAAAAGCTTCGGAGCTCTATACCACAGAGTAACAATCTGCGTATAAAAACCAATAAAACACCATAAGCAAGTCGAAACAAAATAAAAGTTACAATTGAACACAAACAAACCTCATGAGTGTAACTCTTGAGAGGAATAGTAAAAGCCCTTCCTAAACCGAGATCGGCTATCTTAAGTATCCCCTCCTCCTTATCCACCAACAGATTCCGCAGCTTCAGATCTCTGTATTTTCAGTAGCAGAAAAAGAAATTAAATGAAGAAAATGGAAGTAATTATAAAAGTGTTTAGTTACCTGTGAAGGACTGTAATACCCCACATTTTTTTATGATTTAAATGATTATGGGATTATTTATTACAGCGGGATTAATTAAATTTAAATGTGAAGAATTAAATAGTTAATTAATCCGAATCTAATAAAAATAAATATTAACTAGCGTGCTAAGGGTTAATACTTATTAGTTAATATTACTATGCGATATGTAATATGGAACTATATACTTTGATAAATTGTCGTGAGATAATAATACGACAGTTTAGTGAATTAAGTCAGACGCGCGTGTGAGTCGTATCGGGACTAAATTGGTGGAATAAATATATCAGTTATTTTTAGTAACTCGTATGATGATTTCGAGTGTACCGTTGAGTCCGGAAGGGTCAAAATAGTCGAAATAGTATACTCGGGTGTTTAGTTTGGGTCCCGAGGAAATTTTAGGCCTAACCGGCACCCCAAAAGGGCATTATGGTAAATTGAATTTTTAGGCCTAATTAATGGACGAAACTTAGGACTTAATTTATCAACCAAAACAATTGCATTAGAGTTAGAAAGCTCGAGAAAGTAAGAGCGGCCATAGGAAGTGTGGGGGAAAGCTTTTGCTAAGAGAAGAGGGCTAAATCGACACCACCTTGCACAATCACCACCACCACCGTGTAGATTGGGACGAGGGGAACACACCCATACCAACAACATCCAGAAATCAGACTACTCACTCAAGGCAAGTGTTTATAACTTGCTGTATTTCGGTATTAATTTGATTCATGTTAGTGTAGATTGTTAGGATTATGTTATAGGTTATAAAAATGGTGAAATTGAGAAATTTGAATGTGTAGATAAGTTCTGTGATTTATTATATTGAAACCCTTAATGTATATGGACTGGAAATCACGTTTAAAGGAATTTACATGTAGAATAAATCTGGAAAATTATGGCTTCTTGAACATGTATTGGAAGAACTAGGGTTTTGATAAATGTAAATTGGGGATTTCATGTTTTATGAATGATTCGTAATGAATTGATGATTCTAGGATGTTAGAATTCATATGTTATTGATGGGGTTCAATGTATAACTGTTTATTTGGAGTTTGGGGTGTTGGATGAGAAGATTTGAGGTTAATAATGGTGGAAAACGTTGGAAAATCTGGGTAGGGGACTAACAGCGAATTCTCGCGCGAAGTCGTTCGAGCGAGATTGAAATCTCGCGTGAAGTCGTTCGAGCGACATGTGGCAGTCGTTCAAACGACTTGACACCTTGTTCAAGCGACAAAGTGAAGTTTTGATAATTTCTTTTAAGGCCTAGTTTTGAGTTTATTAGATCAGAAATGAAAAATATATTTTCAAATAATAAACTTAAGTAAGGCAGAATTTCGGAAGAAGTATGAGGAATTAAATACTTTAATGAATTAGGTACGGAGAGAATATACCGTAGAGATTTCGAGAGGGAGAATAACCCAATAACTATTACGAAAATGTTGAAACTAAAATGCGTAAAAGAAGCATATATGTAGGTGAGGAAAAATACCTATTTATTATAATAGGACGTGTGTATGCCTATTATGTATTAGTACTATTAAAGACAACAATGGGTGATAATCCGGGGGTGTGAGACTCTTATTATTATAAGTGTACTAATGGGTGATAACCCGGGGGTACTAAGATGTATTGTAAGTGTACTAATGGGTGATAACCCGGGGGTACAAGATTATTTAAATAAGTGTACTAAAGGGTGAAAACCCGGGGGTACAGAATGTTGATTAGGTGGTGCTAATGGGATATAGCCCGGGGGTGCAGTATCATGTTATATATATATATATATATATATATATATATATATATATATATATATAGGGCAGATGTGACTATATGTATATATGTATGAGAATTGTGAATCAATCTAGTGTGTATAGTAATGAATATAGGTATGAATATTTGTTAAGAAAATTCTAATCGAATACTTGAATTAATATAAAAATGAAAAATGTATTAATTAGTCTTTCGTTATAGGCTAATTGAATAACCTATTGTATGGGCAATACGGGCTTACTAATAGTGAGGGTAAATACTATTAGGATGGATTCAGACTAGTTATATTGGGAGGTATAGTTAAGGAGAAAATTTAGATACGTGTTAGGCGTGCACAATAGAGGAGGGGTGAGAATCTTAAGAGAGAGTTCGAACTAACATGTACTTGATACTTGCTTTACTGCAAATTTTAAATACTTGCTTAAATAAATATTTTTACACATCGGGCTCTGACCCGTTTCTTACATCTTCTCTCTCTTGCTATATATATGTATTATATCAGGTGCTCAGCCACAGGGACATCAAGCTTAGAGTTTCGGATTGCGTGGCATGTTGTAGCTGTTGTGGGAGCTGCAGGACTTTGTTTAGACGCTTAGATTATTTCATTCCTATTCGTTATGATATTTTTCTTTAGGGCATGTGTCGCCCCTTCCTTAGACAGTTTCAGAGATTATGTTTACTCTATTTCTCGTTTACTTTCATTTGGATTGATGGTTACTATTGTTTTGGTTTAGTGTTTTGAACTGGGATGTTTTATCCAGTCTTATTTATTTCAACATGCGAATCTGATTCAGTATTTGTATTAATTTCTTGTGCGTGGACGTTTTATATTAAATTACTTGGTTTGGTAATTAATTGGTTTTAAATTAATAAAAAAAGATGTTTTGACACTTAGCTTAATTATATTAGGTGATTAAATAAGTTATTATGTTTTCGACAGTGATGCTAAGAATGAACCAACCGAACATTCTGTTTTAAATTATATAAAGGACTGATCACCCGATATTTAATTGGGCGGGGTGTCACAAGGACACATTGGCAGTAACAATGGGCAACACCTTTACACAATTTGAATAAAAAGCCTTGGATGAGAGTAGGAGGGAGTGGGGTGGGGTTTTGGCCTTTGCGATGGGTGTCGATGAATTTTTTGAGACCGGTGTCGAGGTATTCAAAGACGCAATCATCACCTCACAACAGAAACATTTTCAAATAAGAATAATACCTCGTTGACGGAGTGAAAACATGGGTTGGCGTTGAAGCTGAAGATATGTCCACCAGCCGTGAAAAGACACGGTGGGGCATACGGTTATGGTGGTGGCGGAGGTTTAGATGGAGGAATATGGTGGTTGTGGGAGGTTTAGTGCGAGGGAGCGGTGAGTGAAAGGGGCAGATGCTCAACCCAATAGGAGCAGATCTTGAAATACAAAACACTCAACATTTAGTTCCCTATTTGTAAAGAATACAAATACCAAGAGTTATAGCGGTCAACCGAGAGTGGGTTTTCATTTTTTGAAGAGAGAATGAAAATGCTGAAGATTGAGTCTAGGGATGGGTTTTCATGGATAATGAGTTTTGAGAGAGAAAGAGGAATGGGTGTTTGCTTATGTTACTTTTGGCGGTATCATGAATTATTGGGACATATGATATGAAAAAAAGGTACAATATAATAAATGTGGGAGGGATTTCTTTATGTGTTGGTGAGAGAAACCCATTATCATAATGGATCATTGTGATCCGTTAGATACAAAACTAAAACTTTAGGTTTTAAGTCATTGGATTCTAAGCCATTAGATTCAAATCCTTCACATTTAATCTCAACCATCAGTTGATAAAGACCAAATCGTTCAAGATATAATCTCAACCGTTAGTTGGAGGAGACCAAAAAAGACCTCCTCCTTTATTATATATATATATATATATATATATATATATATATATATATATATATATATATATATATATATATATATATATATATATATATATATATATATATATATTATCATTTTATCCATGTAGTTAGAATGTTTTAGTCATGTAGTTAGTTTACTTATATTTATTATCTCTTTAGCGGTTCTATATACAGCTATTCACCTTTTCTATAGTAATATTATGATTATGAGGCGTTGCTCGTGTTTTATCCATTTTTACATATATTTTTTAGTGATCTCCTCATATTTAGTTAGTTTATCTCTTTTTAGGGATTCATTCATATCCTTTTCATGATGTGGATATGATGACTTTACCCCTCACAAACATACACACATTTGTGCATTTATTCATATTCCAACCTTGCACACATCGCACACATGACACATTTTACACATATACACATGTTCATGCATATAGGAGAGGCATAAAATTTATATCCCATGAGAGAGGAGTGGGTACCTAAAACCTCCCCACTCCATAACATAGTCTCTAAAGCAATGTCTCATTTGGTTTTGCACGAACTAGTTGTCTTTTATGCTATCTCTTTAGATGTGGCTACCCCTTTATCTTGTTTTTAGTAGAATAGGCTGGCAAATTTGATCTTTATGCATTCACACACTTCACATAGTCATCGATGACCACTCAAATCCTCTTCAGGACCACTACACAGTAGGGAGCACGTGTGTGTGAAGGAGCACCGATGCCCTGTTCAGGTTAGGGATGGCCACATTGGCAATTCTATTAGGGATGGTCCCAATGACTAGACTCTATTTACAGGTCTTTGTTTGTATGTTTCCCTATAATTCTCTACGTGTGTATATATATTCTTTCTTGCATATTTAATTTTCTCATTTTCTTTTGTATATTCTCACATGTTCCATATGTCATCCATGTATATTTATCTCATGTATATACTTATTTATCCATCACATATATGTCCCACCTTTTGTTATATTTCTATGATTCACTCCACTTGTATGTTGACATGTTCCACTTGTACATTTTCCTATGTTTTGCTTGTATAATAAATCTTTATCAAATGCTACTTGTATGTATCTCCTTTTTACTTCATTCTTGGTAGTCGTACATATCCTCTTAGCATACATAATACTTTTCACAAAGATGTTAATCCAACTTATTAATTTCCACATTACATTGCACGAGAATTGAGCACTGGCCCTATATTTTTCCCATACTGGGGAATCACTTTGTGATGGGTTACCGGTTCTACGGGGTGCGATTAATTTAAGTAATAGGCTTTTATATTCCATTAGCCAAGTACCCTCGATGCATTTCGAATGGTTCCCCCACATTGTACCACTTGATTAAACTTATGACGGGAGGTATATAGCAGGAACTCATTCATGTACGCCAAGTACATCGAATTCACTCTCAAATATACCATCACCACAAGGTATATTATGAGTCAATTCATGCGCACTTGGGTTTATCAAATGTCTTCTCCACATGTACCGATGAATGATTGCCTTAATATCCAATAAGTATATTGTGAAAGTCATGCTAGGGGGGACCTTGCACTAACCTCCCACTCATATCCCTCGCATAGATGTCTAACCTAGGACACTCATATCTAGATTGCTGATTTCCACGCAAAACTCTATCAATATTCAGGATCGCATCAATGCCCAATTTTTCACTCTTTCACTAGTTTTTAAAACATCACCCTATTTGTGAGTTTGGAAAAAAGTCAAACTGTTTCTTTCATTATGCACCCTACTTTCTCCCCAGACCTAAGTCATGTCTGGAATTTCACTTGCACCCTAGGCAGAACATAATAAATAGAACTTAATAATAACAACTACACTAATGGGCTTTTTCAACCTTTCCCCTTATTTAAAAACACCAAAAAAATTTCTCTTTTTCAAAAAATAAAAATAAAACACCTTTTATTAAAAATAAAAGATCCTCCCTCCTAAGTGTGACCGTATTTCCCTCCCACTTGGCCAATCTACTTACGGTTATGATCCTTCATACTATCACCTCAGAGTTCTACTTCATTATCATTCTTACCCGCTTGAGAGGGAACATAAAAATATTACCACAATGACCATGTTAGATCGCTTCAGTGCTAAAATCAATAGCCTATAGTCAGACGTTTATGAGTTATAGAGGAACAAGGCTCAGATCCCAAAAATCCCTTAACCATAAGTCATGCTAAATAAGAATGTCGCCTTTCATCTGGTTATGGGCTAGTGAATTCCCGAGCCTATGTTGGACCCTGAAGAGTATCAACATATCAAAATGCCTCCTCATGTACTGATCATCAATGGGCCTCTGCTTGCTCATCTACTTATGCCAAAGGTTCCTCAGCTAGGGGCTAACTTGCATGTTCCTATTCCAAGATATCCTAAAGAATAAGAACTTAGTAGGGTGAAGGGAAGACTTAAATGTTATCTATCACAAATTTGACCAGATGAAACTCTTGGGAACTATATATATTACACCCATATGCCTCCTACCGTAAATCTCATCTACTCGAGAATTTTAAAATTTTAGATATTGAAAATGTTAGAATAAGTGGACCTCCCATTGTGAATCTACCCAAATCCTTCCCAACCACGAGTCTTTTCAATGCCATAGAAGAAATTATGGCCCAAACGCTTCAACAAACCCTCATAGAGAGAACCCTCCATTGGTTCTTATTTCAGAAAAATCTCGAATCCAAAGTTAGGAGGATGTCTCTAGGGAATTCATGGATCGATACAAGTATAATGAATATTTTTAAGTATCCTTCTATGACTTGTGTTAATCAAACAAGGCCTAAGAAAACCTATCAATAGTTTTATTATCAGATGGAGAGAAAAAGCTGCAACCTTGACTAACCTTCCATCGAAGGAGGAAGAGTAAGTCAATATTGTGAAGAAGAACTTCTTATCACCGATCAGAAACACCATGGGTAGTTAATATTATCCCCATATATAGCCCTTCGAGAGGTTTGGGGTAGAGATTGAAGAAAGTACCATTAGTTAGAATGTGAAGATATAATAAAAAGTGAAGAAATCAGTTTGTCAGTTCATTCCCCGTAAGTTTGAGAAGCCAAATGTTGTCATCAACAACATATCATCTAATCCAACATCTTCCCGTGCTACAGAAGCATGATCCACTAATATTAGAAGTTATTACACCGAGCTTCATTCTACCCCATCCAAAGTATACCAAGTCCTTATATCCCTCAATCTTATCAGGCCATTGTACCCTCGCCATTACCTGATCCTCTTCCCAGATACTTCAAGCATTATGCCCAATGTGACTTTCCAAAAATTATAGGGCATACCATTGATCAATTCCATCATCTCAAGAATGTTGTACCAGGTGTCATTGATAAAAGCATCATTTTTCCTCCTGCAGGACCAAAGACAAACACCACCCAAAATCCCTTACTGTAATACCCCGAATTTTTATGGCTTTTAAATTTAAGGATTTATTAAATTTAATTGAGATAAATTAATTTAATTTTAATCCGAAATGTTGTTTTAAATATTTACTACCGTGACAAGAGTTAGTAATTATTGGGAATATATTATTTGTTGCATATTACTAGATGAGTATAGTAATATATGAGATTTATTTTTATAATATTGTCACATGTGAATAAAATGACAATTGTGAAAATTTAAGTCGGGACGCGTCTGTGTCGTATCGGGACTAAATGTGGATTAATAAAAGTGAATATTTTATAGGTTGTTCGTATGGTCATTTTGAGTGTGCCAACGCGTCCGGAAGGGTCGAGATAGTCAGAAAAGTATACCCGGGGGTTTGATTTGGGTCTCGGGGCGTTTTTAGGCCTAATTAGTACCCCAGGAGGGCATTTTAGTCATTTTGTATTTTTGGGTAATTAAACTCACGGAAATTAAAGGGGTTATATCAGATGTTTAGGTTATCTCCTAGGGTTAGATAACTCAAAACACTAGAACGACCATTGGAGAGGAGAGGAGAGAGCTCTCAAGGCATTCCAAGGCTCAAAACTTATCCGTTTACACCGCCACTACCGCCAACGCGTAGATCGTGAGACGGGGAACGCAACCACACCAAATTCAACACCAAACCAGATTTCTGAAAATCCCAGGCAAGTGTTTATCTTGCTTATTTCGTTGATGCATCATCCATATTAGTTTAGGAGTTATTAGGATGAGATTTATGGAAGAAAAACCCAATTTGAGATGGGAAATTTTCATGTAGTGATGATTTATATGATATTCTGGAAACCCTTTGTCATGTAAAGGATTAAGAGTTTGATTAAGAAAAGAGTTCTAATCAGATACAAACACTAAAAAAAATTTATTCCGGACGATCGGACCGTTGGAATTGGATGAAATTTTACAGAGAATTAGCTGAAGACGAGAGGAAGCTACAAAAAAAAATTCAGCTCGATCGGACCGTTCAATATTTTTTAATATTTGTTTTTGCTAGACAGTTTTATGTTTTGAGGACTCTTAGAGATAATAAAAAATCAATTAAAACTCCATTTTAATTCCGATTTCGAAACCATTTGAAATTCTCATCTTTGAAAATAAAATTCAAAATCCTTTAATGTAAGGCGAAATCTATATTTTTGGGATATTTTGCATAAGGGATAATGTAAGTATATATTAAAGGGGAGAGACACGTAAGAGAGAGTTACGTTGGAACATAAATAGATATCTACTGAATTGTACATTTGGAAGAATAGAGTCCATGAGGGTTACGTAGTAAGTTGGAAAAACCCTTCGAATTAAAGTTAGAAACGAACCATTATACTTGATAAATAATAATGGGAAAATAAGGATAAATGTTGTGAATGTGGGTTATTGGATAAACCTAAATTGATATAATAAAAGTGGTATATTTATATGATTGTGTATGCATATATTATATACTTGTGAAAATCATGCCCGCACTACTTGTTATCCCTGAGGTTACCGCGCTGGGACGATCTTATCTCGTGTACCTTATGGGGGATATTGACTCGTACCCTAGAAGATAGGAATCCTAGGTGGGCTATCGAATCGGTAGTCACGGTCCTAAGATACGTGAGGGTATGTACTGACCTCTTGGACTTGGAAACTATGCTTCACCTCAATATTGTTTGTGTATGTATTTATACAGTTCGAGAGTGATTCCGAACTTGTATTCCCTTTAGTACGATTGATACGGGGATTGGATAGCAGAGTATGCCCGCACCATAGTTTTTATGTGGGGTGCTGTTATGATATATATATTATACGAGTAGTTAATATATATATGAAATTCTAAAATCTGGAACTGCCTACTGTGATTTGATATGTAGGACATGGTTAATGACTCAAATTATAAATAATTATTTTGAGAAAGTATAATATGACACTAGAAAACTTTATTGATTAATAAAGTTAAAAGGAGAACCTTGGTTACAAATTGAAATCTTACGTTTTAAATACTTGTGTTGTTCAGTTGTAAATCCTGCGAATAACCTAAGATAAGTTAAATCATTGAGGAAAGATAGTGTGATATATGATGAGATAAACCATTGGGAAGGTTAGTGCGATAGGAGTGCAGATTAGAAGAGAGGCGAGAATTTCTCAAGAGAGTGTCGCACTAATATGTTGTTGCATTGGCCTGTATCAATTTAAATACTTGCTAAACGAATTTTTAAATCATATACACTATCAGGCTCTGACCCGTTTCTATTTCCTTTTCTCTCTTGTATATATATGTATGTATTACAGGTGTCCAGCCACAGGGGCGTCTTACTTAGGATCCTTTGGAAGGAACGTGTTGCAGCTTAGGTGGGAGTTACAGGCCTGTTGTTTAGACGACTTCATCCATTTGATTCTACTCCTAGTTCAGTTTTATCCAGCAGGGGCATGTGTCGCCCTCTTTCTATTATTTAGTTGGTATTGTCAGAGATTGAAATTTTTACTTTCAGTACCTTTATTTCAGGATTTATTACTGTCATGATGTTTTCCTTTAGTGTTGTAAATGTTGGGATTTATTATTGATGATTAAATTCGTGTATGTTCAATTCTATTTTTATTCTTAATGTGTGACTCTATAGATGTTAATGGTTTAAGGTTTTATAACCGGATTTAATAAAATGAGAATAAGGTTTTAAATGGTTTTGACACTTATCTTAATTATTTAGGGTGTTTAAATTGGAAAAGTATTTTTACGACAGTGATGCTAAGAATGAACCAACTGTTCACCTTGATTTTAATTTAATAAAGGAGTGATCACCCGTTATTTAATTAGGCGGGGTGTCACACTTACCTCCATACCAAGCTTGACGGAATGCCATATTCATTGATAAAGATTTAGATTTAGTCCCCTCAACCAAAATCAAGATATTAATAGTCATATATTGTCCACAAACCTAGATATATCCTCCTAAAGAATATTAATGGATAAATGGAAATAAGTACAATCAAATTATTGTCATCAAAGAAGTTATTTAGGTACATTATGGGCACAATTTTTTGTATGTAATACATATGTTATTAAACCATTCCTTTCATTTCATTAACTTCTTTTTGAGCAAGAAATCCAGTATAGTCTTTTTATCTTAAGATGTGATAATCTCTGACCTAAAATTTATCCTATGTTGAATGATTAAACATTAAAAATCATAGATCTTTTTGTCAATCCATAACTAATGATTACCCAATGGACTTAAGCTTAACCAAAATCAAATACCCTCAGAATATGAACTACATTTATCCTAATTCCCTTTTCGAGATATGTACGAAGCCTAATTATGGTTTTGGGTTGATCAAAAGATAAACCCCATTTATTATTTTACCCCTTTGATCCACAGGCAATACATGATGTCTATGAAAAGTAAAAAAAATGAGGACAACATGATCTTTAAAAACTTAGTTTTTTGCAAGAGTCTCCGATCTGTAAAGGCCCTTAAATGTCCATCGTGTCATTCTATGTCTTCAACCAATTTTACTTGAAAGATTATACTCAAAATGTCATTCATCTACCCTTTCGAATTCAAACATGAAAGTCATTTTTAGAGAGTAATAGCTGTTCTCAAATTCTAATTTGAAGTCATTAGTCATTTCTCCAAAATCACAAATCGCTTCAATTATTGAACATCTTAGTGTCTAAGGAGATATGTTAATCTCAGCAAAAAAAGAAAAAAACAACAAAAATATAAATATATTCATAAGAGAAATCCTCTAATTGCATATGCACTCTGATCCATATAGTGGTCAGATGAACAATTTCTCTTGATTTGTCATACAATTTTCCATTTTTATGGTACATGTTTTTACAATTTGTAGTCACCTGCATGCATGTACTTATACACCCTATCAATTAACCTTTATATTGTTGATATTTCACGATTTTCCTTTAATATCATAGCTATAATGATAAAATAGATATAATGTGATTTGTGAAATTCAAGAACATTTAAGAAATGTGTCTAGATCTAATCTAGGTCTTAAACAACATCTTTTAAAAAGAAAAGTGTTTTCATTTGAAAATTACTAGTCCAGTAATAGTTAATTCGATCTAATAAGACTCTTTATTTCAATCCTAAAGATCTCTCCATTTGGTTCCAATGTGGGTCATCCTGATGATTGTGTTTTAACGTTTAGTTATAACACTTTAACCATAAGGCATACGGGTTAACTTTTCATCATCTTTTGGCAGAAGACCTAGAGATTGCCTCCAATATCTCAATGGGTAATCATATCCCTTAGACTTCTTAACACATTTCAATAAAGCCTTAGACCCCTATCAAAAACCCAAAAAAACATCAGACTCCACCCGAGTAAACCAAACCAAGCCTCACCAAAGAAAGAAAAATTGGTTATCTTCCTTCAATTGGTTCCCTATGTGACCTTAAATAGTTCGATCCCCTATTCAACCTTAAATAATTTTGTCCCAGTGTGACCTTATAGTTTGCTCCCCTATGGGACCTTAATTAGCTAGGTCCTAATGTGATGTTCAATAGTTATGTCCCCTATGTAACCTTAAATAGTATGGTCCCCTATGCAACCTTAAATACTATGGTCCCCTATGGAACCTTAAATAGTCTGGTCCGTTATGCAACCTCAAATAGTCTGGTCCCCTACATGACCTAAAATAGTTTGGTCCCTTATGAGACCTAAAATAGTTTGGTCTTGTATGTGACTTTAAATAGTATAGTCCCCTTATGCGATATTAAATAATTCGGTCCCCAATGAGACCTCAAATAGTCCAATCCCCTATGAGACATTATATTATTTGATCCCCTATGTGACCTTAAATAGTTTGGTCTCAATCTGACTTTAAATAGTTTGGTCCTCTATGAGACCTTAAATAGTATGATCCTCATGTGACCTCAAATAGTTCGGTCCCCTATGTCACCTTAAATAATCATATGAATGCGAGTTTCACTTGCTTAAGTGATAGGGATTTGGGAAACTTCTTGGTGTTTACATTTGTCCTTGTGGATATCTTATTCCATCATCAACCAATGACGTTGGAAGCAGAAATTCTCCTCCCATTGGTAGTTGTGTCTGCCATATATTAATGAAGGTCCCACTCGTAAGTGTCTACTAACAATAATATTTAGTTGGATTATGGGGGCTCATTTCCTTCCACTATTTTATCCTCACGGGGATGATAAAGGGAGATTGGAGTATTCCGATCCTGGTGGGGTTTGATCATATATTTGATACTAGGAGGGATGTATTCAAGTAGTCATCTTAATGATTGACATGAGACATTGAATGCTCACTGTGTGAATGAGACACGATCATTTTGGCTAGTAATGTTAATAAATAAAACTCATTTTCCATAGACGTCGCCAATTGTAGGTGGTAAAATCCTACTATTAATGGTTCAACATAAATCAGCCAATCATAATAAATAAATCATGCATAAACACACACAAAATTATTTACGTGGCTCGATAATGTGCTTGCATACATGAGTAGTTCTTCTTTTGTATAAGTAGAGTTTCAATACTAGTGAATACACCCTCTTCCCCTAGGGGCTAGGTTTATATATATATATATATATATATATATATATATATATATATATATATATACTAGCGGATGCCCGTGCCCGAGGGCACGACAATAAATTTTCCCCCGTGATAAAACCCAACCCATAATAACCCGTTTTTTTTAAAACCTTTTAAAAAAATATTTAAAAAATATTTAAAAAAAAAATAATAAAATAATAATCTATGTATGTATGCATGCATACATGCATGTGTATGCATGCAACACATAAAATGCCATGCATGCTTATCATGCATGTTTATCATACATGTTTATCATGCGTGAGTTACTATTCATAACACCATTGTCCCATATATATATATATATATATATATATATATAATATGATTGCGTCGTGTGGTGCTCAATTAATGTGACGATTTTCCACATATTGATCGGTTCTATCTTCCCCCTAATTCTCATAAGTTGACTAGCTCCATCAGTTCTATTTTTATAGATGAGAATGTCTGGCCCGATTAATAGGCATGTGTTATCTCATGTGTGTTCAAACTATTTTCCCTAATAATTTCCTTTAAAGCTCTGCTGGAGGTTAAGGTCGTGGAGGTTGAATATGATTTTGAAAAGAATTCATACTTTGGTCACAGCTAGACCAGGTCGTCTCTTTCACCATGTATCGAGGGAAAAATTGTTTTTTTCTTCATAATGAAGAATTGTCTTACTTATTGAGTCTTAGTGGCATGCATGTTGTTTTCGGCACTCATTTGACGAGTACGCATGTCATTGGTGTGCCCTAAGTTGAAGAGACAATTGCATGCCAACCATTATTTTGGAGCATTTCAGCAAACTGATGGGATTTTTCCTTGCAAACTATTCCAAGATAGTAAACCCAATATTGTCACAAGCTTGGTTCATTATTCAAAATATTATCTACCTTCAAGAGTTCAAGATCTCTAATTTTTCCCTCAAATTCCTGTAAGTCTTATTCCGTTGGAATTTTTATTCTTCTATGAAGTATTTTTCTTTTTATTCCATCATTTACTAGCTTCTAATAAATAAAAATACAATTGAATCCTTTAAGTTTCATTAAATCCCTTCGTGGGTGACCCTTGACTTAGGCTCAAACCTTATTTATTACTAAAATATCGATGGCAACCACTAAATCTTTTCATGTTTTTTGGCTGAGGTTGAGGACACATTTCCCACAAATTTCCTTTTCCTATAGTTACATAAATAATATTGTCTCTACTAAGTGTTTATCTAACACTTGGAGGGTCATCAATGGTGTTAACTATTTGAACAAACTTGGTGGGGCCCATCTAAGGATCCTAGGGATTCATTACTCCTACATTAGGGTAATGACTTCTAAGAAGGTCTATAACTTGAATACGAGAAAGACTTGGAGGGCCCTGGTCATCAAATTTACAAATTCTAACTAGGAATACTGGGCCCATGAATTTGTGGTGAAAGATTAGAAGCATTCGCTCATATGAGAGGGTGGTAGCCTACAATGGACCAAGTTCCCAAACATAAGTCATGGGATGCATCTAACCTTTTTTTTATCCATATTGATTCATTCTATTGTGTTTTATAATTTTATGATTTTTCCATAGTTGTGATGCTTTTTCTTTTGTTTTGCAGTTCCTCGAAATAAGATAGAGTTTCAGCCACAAGATATCAATGTTTCAACCTTGAAGTATGTCTAATCAATCAGACAATGTCTAAAGGATCCTAACCACCCAAAATCGGTTATCCTCTTACTCTCCTATGCTTCTTTGGAAACTTCCTTTGTTTCCCAACCAATCAACTAAGATCTAGATATCCTAGAGGGGTTTCAGATCATAATCCTTCAACTACAAGAACTTTGGGCTCCTTCGAATTCGTTGATATTTTTTCCATCCTGGACATCACCCTTACTTCCTATGAGGATGAAATATCTCCCCAAAAAATAATTCCCATATTGATGGGGGATGCAATTTGACCAAAATCCCCTGTTTCCCATTCGACCAAGGTGAAAGAGGTCGGGTGTCCTTCTGATGTCGTTCGACCAAGAGGATTGATGATTGAGTCATGTGGGGCTTAATTACTATGATTGTTATACCCAGATTGATCGTTCATAACTTCTTATTAATTATCACATGTTGATTAACTCTTCCAGTTCTATATATATGGAGGAGGATGCCATACAAAATTAACAAGGCATGTTTCCCTCTTTCCACATGTGGTCAAACTATTTTCCCTCAAAGGAAGAATATAGCATCTTTGGATTTGGCAATATTAAAAAAAGAACCACGGGGTGAAAAGAGAAGGTTTTTACAATCATGAAAAGTATTTTCACCAGGGGTGAATCTATGCCTGCTAGACGAATACATTTACCCTAAGTGATTAACTCGATGCAAATGGTGTGCATGATGTACTATGAGTTTAATGAAGATTTCTAAATACCTCTTGGAATAAACTTAACATTCATTTTATAACATGGGATAATACAATATAGAAGTCATGGGGGACATAAGAATAATATACCCTTGCACTCCGTGAAGTGACTTATGTTATGATGTGTGTGAACCTACACTCTTACAACATGAGGACTCACTAAGAGACATGACAGGACTCTTTGACCCTAATTCCCTTCACAACATCATTAAATGACATACTTGATTACCCACGTGAAATGCGTGATCGTGTAAGGGCACGGTCGTTGTTTTGGTTTCACCGCGATAATATAAACAAACCTAAATTACTATTACACTTGCGAGGCCAGCACAGCGGTAAGTCGGGTATCGAAAATCCACAGGGACGAGTTGCTAGAATTTAATTGATTTAGTGCTCCGAAATAAAAAGGAAAAAGGTGGATTACAAACTAAAAGAAAAGATGCATAAAAGGGAAATATTAATCTAGGCGAGGGTATTAAAACTAGACTAACAATGTGAGTAAAACTATAGGTTGCATCGAATATCCCTGACCCAAGTTAATTTGTATAAAATGGTTACATGGGTCGACGAGTTATTAAGAATGCGTCTCGTTTCGACAGTTAATTAAATCAAGGGTTGTCACGCCCCTAAATCCTCATAAAAGCCTAATAAGATTTTGGCATCAACAAATACCCCAGAAATTACGCGCGAAAGGTCGTAAGCATGGGATATACATGATATGCCCCGTCAAATCTCCTAGGAATAATAACTAGGATAACGCACCCGAAATAGACCTGTAAACACTATCACCAAAGCCAAGCAACGCGTTAACCCGAGTGAGTTCCATTCAAACGGAACCTAATTTAATTTACCTCAAAAGCATGTTAAAAACGAGGTAAATAAAGCGACTAAATAAACGCGATAAATCTATACTAGAAAGCGAGTAAAGAAAGCAAGTAAACTAATTAACAAATCTTGTAAACCTAATTATCAAAGCAAGAAAGAATGAAATACAAGTTAAATTAATGGAGAGGGTAATGAATAGTCAACTTACATACCAAAAAGGGTGTCAATCCAAAGAGAAATGAAGAAGAACTAACTAAAAAACCAAACCCTAACCTATCCTATCTTCTAAAACTATCTAAAAATGTTCACCCCTGATATTTACACAAAATTTGGTATTTATAGTAAGGGAATAAAGTAAAAGAAGAAAGAAAAGAAAAGAAAAATATCTCCTAAAAACAGGGCATCGATCGATCGACCAAAATCATCGATCGATCGATGGTGAAAAAAATATCCCACTGTCGAGAAGGATCGATCGATCTACCAAAATCGTCGATCGATCGATCAAGCAGGTAACAACTGTTTTTGCATGCTTGCATTTCCCGTCCGCTAGAATCGCTGTAACTTCTTCATACGGACTCGGAATAGCGTACCGTTCACAGCCATGCAAAGCTTGTGAGGAGGGATACAACTTCCGTGAAGATGTTGGGCCAGGTGCCCAAGATGTGAAAAGACTAAAATCCCTTGAACATGCGGTCGTGTACGAAAATCGAGCGAAACGTGTCTGAACTTCACACTTAGCATCCAATTACCTACAAAAGCTCAATTAACCCCTACAAAACATGTTAACATAGAAATCCGAGGTTGTATGGTTAACGAGCATAAATATAGGGAATAAGATACCCGAGGGGGCTAAAATACGTAGGTTCGATGATGAAATACGCAATATTTGCGTCGTATCACACCCCCTAACTTACACATTGCTAGTCCCTAGCAATGAAATAGGATGCAACAAGGACTATAAGCAATCCAAAAGCAGGATAAGTACAAAAGTATGGTATAAAAGCATAAGGCCACTTTCGTGGGAGATTCGATTACATTTAGAGTATGTAATAAGTCGTTAAACTCCTAGGTCACCCTAGTGGACGAGTGTCATCTCGTGAGGGTTTTCAGGGATGCTACCCACAAACATCACATGGTTTCCTCAAAATAAGCCCAAACCAACGTGCGACAAGCCCAAAAATAGCGAAAATGATTTCATACACATTATTAGCGCATTAAACGGATTCAAACAAAAGTCCAAATCATTAACATTATAGAATGCACCTCATAGAATTGAAACCTTAAAATGTGGGAGGGGAGCGAGCACATGCAAAGTATGATTTGGCAAAAACTTATATAAACTGGATAATCATTAAAGCAAGCATACATGCAATCCTCACAGCCATTACACTCATCAAGTGAATTTACTCGAAACAGGGAGGTAACACACGGAACATGCGGGCTAAAGAGTAAATGTAAATGGAAACTAGGACGCACACATGTCACAAATGATGAATGATATATATAAAATGAAAAAAATGTAATCTCAATGAAAGGATACCGCACTTTAAAGGAGGCAAAATGTATTTTCAAAGATTATCAAAACTATTATGAATTTTGAATTAAATCAACCTAAGATCACATAGGACTTTGCTAGGGTTGTAATGTAGGCTAGGCTAGGGTACGAAATGAAGGAATGTATATATGGATTCAAAGTGTTAAGAATGAAAACTCGGGATAACGGGGAAATGCGGGCAATATCAAAATTGGAAAACAAGTTCCGAAACGGCATTAGATATATCATCGGGGAGAGTAATCAAAGCTTATTGAACTATATACACAACATTTACAACTTTCTCTTTATTTTATTTTATTCTTTTTCTCATTTTTTTTCTTTTTCTTTTTGCTTTCTCTTTTTCTTCACTTTTTCATTTTTTTGTTTTCTTTTTCTTTTTTGCTTTCTCTTTTTCTTCACCTTTTCACTTTTTCTTTACTTTTCAAACTCTCATATGCCTAAATTGCAACCGACATCACAAAAACATCATTCAATCCCAAGCAACATTCCAAACAAAGGTGTGGAAAGTGTATGTATGGTATATAACTCAAATGTGGAGTTGGTTATAGGAATGGGGTGTGAAACGAAAGGCTATTATTTAGGCTCAAAGGGGTTAACGAGGGTAAACATATAAGGGTGAGGTCAAGGTCAATATGTGTGATATAACAAAGAATGCCTATGATCATTTCCAAAAGTTTACACAATTCTCGAGTCAAAACAATATATGAATATCATGATCAAGTATGAACTCAATTAATGAAGGATCAAATGAAATAATAGTGACATTACCAATGAATTCAACGTTTTCAATGAGAAAAGAATAGTGTATACACTCACAAATGATGAAAGGTACAAGCGATGTAAGTACATACAATGCAACAAAAGATTACCAAGTTATAAACATCTTAAACCAAATCAATATAACAATAAAAGTGCATGTGCTCATGGGATTAAAGTTTAATTCATGAAGTTATTCATAATATCAATAAGTGAGGACTAAAGTCTAATAACTTCTAAAATTGAGAACATGCATCATTGGGTTGTCTATTGGATCGGGCAATTATTGAAATTTATCATCGGAAACAAAGGCAAAATGCCCAAAAAGAGAAAAAAGAAAGAAAATCTTTTTGAATTTTTTTAATTTTTCTAAGAAAAGCCTACTAAGTAACTAAAATGTGAGCAAAAACATGGACTAAATAAAGAAATGGACAGAATATCCCACACCCCCTAACTTAAAACTTGACATTGTCCTCAATGTGAATTAAGAACCAAGTTAAAGAGAGGAAAATATCGATATTACCCAAAAGTGGAGTGATCCCTATAAGAACAAGTCCAAAGAATCTACAAAACAAGTTACTACCGAGCATAGAAAAAACAAATAACAAAAAGTTAACTAATTACATTATACAAAATTAAAAAGGAAACAAAAAATAAAAAGAAAGAATAAAAAGCTTAACTATATACAACCTACTATTTAGGCTTCACACTAACTATACATTAGAAGTCTAAATAGCTGAGGGTCCACGTGAAAACGATTTAACTTTGGAGGATAACCGGTGTACCCTCACATAAAAGCATGCCTTACGAAAAATATGGATTCCATTTTAACAACGGAAGGCATGTGTAAGGCGGAAGAAATGGACCATCGTCAATTAAAATTTTTGGAGGGATGATGGGGGGTTTGGATTGAACGAGTGACAAAAACATGTGGGAACTGAGAAAAGCCGAATATCCTCCCAAGGATTTTGAAATTGGAATGGGAGGTGGGGCATATAAAGGCAAATATGCGATTGTGGAAGGCGATTCGAGCAAGTACTCCTCATCGGCGAAAAGGTTTAAAACATTAAAGTTTGAAACCGAATCATCGGGTACTTGAGATGGTGTGATAATAGAGAATGAAAATGGTGATGAAAGAAATTCAAACTCATGAGATGAATCATCATCGCATGGAGATTGAGTTTCGAATGAAATAATATCATTTTCAATGAAATGTTCTTCTTTGGGGGCCAAAGAAAAAATCATTTCATTGCAAATAGATATTACGTCGTTTTCGTCCTCACTTTCAATATCTATTACGCAATGGGCAAAGTTTAGAATGGTTTGTTTCAAAGTAGGCAAAAGTACCTCATTTGGTTCAAAACATTCTTCAACTTCGAAAGTCTCGGAAGCAAAATCGTCGTCGGACTAAAATAATAAATCCAAGTCATGTTCCCATGAACGATTTTCTTTCCGATAACGATTTTCAAGTTTCTCATTTTCAAACATACGCAAGACCTCACGAAAACTCATGGGTCGAGGTGCAAATGCATAAATGTGGGAACTTTGAAAATTAATATTGGAGTTAAACGAAAACTCATTATTATAGGAATTTTGAAAACCATTGCAATTCGTTTAAAAATTCCTATTATAAGGAGGTAAAGGCCCAAAATCATTATCATCATCATCAAAATTCCAGTAACCCAAGTTTTGACTTTCATTATACTCACCCAAAGTCATATTTGAATTTGAAGTTCTTTCGGATTTTAAGTATTCACCGAAAGTCATAGGATTACGGGCATTTTGAGAATTATAACAATGATTACCGAAAGAATTGGAATAAGACATGCTTACCCCAAAAGTGGCTCGAAGTGGCGAATTCCACAAAGTAGGTGCGCAAAGGAAATTCAAGCGTTTCTAAGTTCTCAAATGTGGAAGTCCTGCAAAAAGGTTAGCCAAAAATTACAAATAGAAAGAAAATACTACGAAATACTAAATCAAATAAATTCTAAAACAAACTCATCCCAGGCAACGACACCATTTTGATCACTCGCGTGAAATGCGTGCTCGTGTAAGGGCACGGTCGTTGGTTTGGTTTCACCAAGATAATACAAACAAACCTAAATTACTACTACACTTGCGAGGCAAGCACAGCGATAAGTCGAGTATCGAAAATCCACAGGGACGAGTTGCTATAATTTAATTGATTTAGTGCTCCGAAATAAAAGGGAAAAAGGTGAATTACAAACTAAAAGAAAAGATGCATAAAAGGGAAATATTAATCTGGGAGAGGGTATTGAAACTAGACTAACAAAGTGAGTAAAACTATAAGTTGCGTCGAATATCCCTCACCCGAGTTAATTTGTATAAAATGGTTACATGGGTCGACGAGTTATTAAGAATGCCTCTCATTTCGACAGTTAATAAATCAAGGGTTGTCACGCCCCTAAATCCTCATAAAAGCCTAATAAGATTTTGGCATCAACAAATACACCAAAAATTACGCGCGAAAGGTCGTAAGCACGGGACATACATGATATGCATCGTCAAATCTCCTTGGCGTAATAACCAGGATAACGCACTCGAAATAGACCCGTAAACACTATCACCAAAGCCAAGCAACGCGTTAACTCGAGTGAGTTCCATTAAAACACAACCTAATTTAATTTACCTAGAAAGCATGTTAAAAATGCGGCAAATAAAGCGAGTAAATAAACGCGATAAATCTATACTAGAAAGCGATTAAAGAAAACAATTAAACTAATTAACAAAGCTTGTAAACCTAATTATCAAATAAAGAAAGAATGAATACAAGTTAAATTAATGGAGAGGGTAATGAATAGTCAACTTAGATACCAAAAAGGGTGTCAATCCAAAGAGAAATGAAGAAGAAATAACCAAAAAACCAAACCCTAACCTATCCTATCTTCTAAAACTATCTAAAAACGTTCACCCCTGATATTTACACAAAATCTGGTATTTATAGTAAGTGGAATAAAAGAAAAGAAGAAAGAAAAGAAAAGAAAAATATCTCCTAAAAACAGGGCATCGATCGATCGACCAAAATCGTCGATTGATCGATGGTGAACAAAATATCCCACTGTCGAGAAGGATTAATCGATCTACCAAAATCGTCGATCGATCGATCAAGCAGGTAACAATTGTTTTTGCATGCTTGCATTTCCCGTTCGCTAGAATCGCTGTAACTTCTTCATACGAACTCATAATCGCGCACCGTTCATGGCCACACTAAGCTTGTGAGTAGGGATACAACTTCCATGAAAATGTTTGGATAGGTGACCAAGATGTGAAAAGACTAAAATGCCCTTGAACGTGCGGTCGTGTACAAAAATCGAACAAAATGCGTTCGAACTTCACACTTAGCATCCAATTACATACAAAAGCTCAATTAACCCCTACGAAACATGTTAACATAGAAATTACAAGTTGTCTGGTTAATGAGCATAAGTATAGGGAATAAGATACCCGAGGGGGGCTAAAATGCGTAGGTTCGAGGATGAAATACGCAATATTTGCGTCGTATCAATACTCATCACCAGACCTTTCATTTTGTTCTTGTAAGAATAATTTCTCTATTATTGTTCATAGTATAGCTTTAGGCTAGTTTGGCATATCCCGTTACAAATCGTCACGAACCGTCAAGACGAACTAAACTCAAGTATCTCCAAGTTTGAAGGCTTCCCGTCATCCCAATAGGTATAAAATGATTTAGAGTTTGAATAAATTCATAGAATCGTATTCAGGATGTTTAATTTTTATCAGAAAGATGAACAGGAAATTTACTTTGCAAAAAAATGTTTTTGGAAGACCTGTAGGCGGAGTTTTTCAAAATTGTAAAGTTTCGTTTTCATCATTCAAACGAAATTCCATTTTCATTCAAATGATATTGAAAGTCATTCAAATAACATACTCTTATCGTTCAAACGACATGCAGAAGTCGTTTGAATGACTCCATTATAATACCCCTTATTTATGTGTATTTTTATTTAATTAATTTGAGGAATTAATTAGGAAAAATACGTTTTAATTCAATTACGCGAGTGAAGTAATTTAATGCGATTAGATGATAATTGTGACTATTAAATATTAATCGTGAGATAGATACTGATTAATATTGTATTATGATATTTACTAAGTGTGAATAGTAAATAATTGATCATTTTGGTTATACGGCATAGCGAGTGATATGTGCATATTTTCTTAATTATGGTTATACGGCATAGCGAGTGATATGGGCGTATTTTATTTTATCTCAACGGGAGTCGCGTGTAGACTATTTTGAGGTGAGAAATGATAAATATATTTTAAGTGACTCGGATGATATTTTAGAGATCACAAATGATTCCGGATGGGTCGAAATAGTCGGAATAGGGTACCCATGGGTATAGTTTGGGTCCCAGGTCAATTTTGGACCAAGTCGGCACCTATTAAGGACGTTTCGGTCATTTTCCAAAAAGAGGTGAAGGGACCTACAAAATTTAGAGCCATGTATTTGATGTTTAGAGATTGGGTTTAGGGCTTATAACACAAAAAGGTTAGAGAGGCCATTAGAGAGAAGAGAGAGAACCTATTTTTAAAGCTTAAAGAGGGATTTTGAAGATGGTGAAGAAATCTTGTATCCCAAGGTAATTGGAAAGGAAGATTGCAGACGAAAATAATCTATCATCAACAAAGAACCAGGAAATCAAATCAATCAATCTAAGGCAAGTGTTTATTTCAAATTAAATTGATGTTATGATACCCATGTCTAGGGTTTTCATGAACATATTGATTTTATTGAAAAATCTTTAATGAAAAGTATTAATTGATTACATGTTTGGGTAAAATTGCATGTAGTTAAGGTTTATATTTGTAGAGGATTGTAAATCATAAGAGTTTTTATTGTTACTATGGATTTAAATCTGGGTTTTGAATTGAATTTGATGGATGAACACAAAACTAGAATATGGATGAGTTTGGACGGTTTGATTCATTCATGTTTGATTTCAGTGGAGTTTTAACGTGTTTTTAACATTAGATATCATCCTAAATCATGTAGAATTAGTTAGGAATAATCGCAACTGAATTTAGTAAAGAATTATGGAAGTTGGGTAAGACAAAAATGGTGAAAAATCGAAGAAGACGAAGCTGCACCTGATCGATGATCGATCGACCCATGAATGTCGATAGATCGACCCAACCCTTCGATCGATCGACCATGACAGATTTTGGGTTCTTTTATTGGATGAATTTTTCTAGGATTTTCAATAATGGAGGGGGATCCTGGGAGTGCTATTATACCTATGCAGGGACATGATAAAGACCAGTAGGTTATAGTTAAGGTCTATTAAGGTCATTGGGTGTAGGACTTAGAGCATGGATCTAAAGGGATAACCAATGGAGAGATAGATCGGGCAATTTCGAAATTGATCTATGGAGAGAGAGTAGACATCAGTTCAACATGTATATTAGTAGGTTAAAGATGGTAACTACTGAATTTATATAACAAGGGGGTAACCAGGACCCTAGAGTTATGTGAACACTCCAATATATACGATAGTGAGATAATTCGTAAAGTAAATAGTACAACGAGTGTGCGAGAGATATATACTACGTACTAACATGTATTATCAGGTTATGTGAATACCTAAAGTATACTATATATATATATATATATATATATATATATATATATATATATATCACTATTGGTGATCGAGGTAAGATTCCAAGCCAATAATAACCCCTAAAATGTGATACAGGGAGGTGATTATATAGTATGTGTTTATAGTATATATTGGGTGAAAAATATATATACATAAAGTGTGATCAATTCTATATTGAGGTCAATGATTATCCGGACCAATACATGAAAGCTCGATTTGGGGTCGATGGTTATCCGAACCAAATCAAAGATAATTGATATTGGGGTCAAGGAGTATCCGGACCAATATACATATGCATAACACTTATCTTAGGGTCGAGGGATATCCGGACCAATGTAAATGATAGGATGATTGGGGTCGATGATTATCCGGACCAATATCCTTATAGTATGTATTGTGTGTGGAATATATACTTCATGATATTCTACTTATGTGTGAAAGTAGACTTGTAGATTATATATATATATATATATATATATATATATATATATATATATATATATATATATATATATATATATATATACACACACACATCGAAATGATAAATTAAGAGAGAGAAACTTAATTTCAAGACTTAGAATAGATTGGGAATATCTATAATAAATTAAGTAGTGAAACTGAATTATGGAAGTCATATGATAAATCTGAAATGCTTTATAAATTAAGTAGTGAAACTTAATTATGGAAGTCGTATGATAAATGAGAAATGATTTATGAATTAAGCAGTGAAACTTAATTATGGAAGTCGTATGATAAATCTGAAATTCTTTATGAATTAAGTAGTGAAACGTAATTATGGAAGTCGTATGATAAATCTGAAATGCCTTATGAATTAATTAGGGAGATTGATTATAATGATTAAACATAACATATGTGAATGTTATATGAAAACTAAAGAACATGCAAGAAATGTTGATAATGAAGCGTGTTGTATGGGTGGTACGGGAGAGTATATTGGATAATATCGTTATATACTTCAGTTGCGATATCTTGGGTATGATATCTAGGTGGGCTAAGAATACAACGTTAGGTGTGCACATTAGATGAGAGGTGAGAAAACTCAAAAGAGTGTGCGTGAACCTAACATGTGTAATCAATAACCGATTTTAATTGCAGTAAATTACTTGTTAAATGTTATCAAAATGTTTTGAGTACTAAATCTTGCTATAAAAATATTTTCAAAATCTTTTAGGTGTCCAGCCATAAGGACGCCATGGTTGATGGTTTCACTTCAGGGACTTTGAGTTGTAGCACTATGGATACTGACAAGACTTTGAATAGCTGATTCTTTCATTCAGGTCTAACATAGGATCTCACTCTTGTATATCATGTTTGGACATGTGGTCCATTGTCGGTATTATGGTTTCAGTTTTGTATCAGTTTTACCTTTAAAGTTTAGACTTGGTTTATTACTTGGTTTTGGTATTTTTGCCGATGGTTTATTCGGCATGACTTTGTTTCATTTATATATATCATGTTGGTTTAAACTCTAGTATATTATGAATGTTGTTTAGTTTTCAAACTAATATTTGTTTAGCTTAATTAGCAGATAAAATGGGGCACCAGTTTAATTAACTATTAGGTGGTTAGTAATTAATTTGATTTTTCGACAGTGATGCTAAGAATGAGCCATATGAGAAACCTATTTTAATTTGATAAAGCCCTGATCACCTGATATTAAATTAGGCAGGGTGTCACATCCACCCACTCATGTTCTTTATATAAACGTGTTTTATGAATCATTTTGCATAAGAATTTTGCAAAAACGTTACTTCATATCAGCAGTAAAATTTCTTCAAGTTTTGTGTTTCCAAAACACTATTTTAATTCACAAAAAGCATCCTTGAATATTGTTCTTGTGAATTAGTTTAGAACCCTAGAAAGTTTTGTATCTATTTTATACACCTTGGTGGAGAAGCACTCCATTGCTGACCTGTGATACCTGTAGGGATTCACTGTTGAAGACGAAGGTTGAGGCTCGCGAAGGGCTGTGGTCCATTATGGTTCTCGAGGGAATAATTGTTGATTTTAGGTTGCGGTCTATGTGAGTTTTTTGAAGAAAATTCATTGCACATTTCATTGTGTAATTTGTAAGTTACGATTTACGTTATATAGTGAAATAAAGGTTTTACCCGAAAGATTTTTTTTTCCAGAAACTTGGCCTTGTCTTATTTTCATGGTTTGATTTATCTGTTTTACCACCATAGATGCATGCATAGGATAAAAACATAAAATCAATTTAATATTTCCTTCCAAATTTAAGATTGGTATTACAATTTTTGTTGAAATCACCCTTTGCAATTATTTTGCATTCTCAAATTGGTATCAGAGCGGGTTACACTAAGTTATTGTGTTTGATCTTGTTTAGTCACTATTTTTGGGTGTTTTTTATTTGTTTCTCCTCTCTCGATGGATTATCATAGTTTTGACGACTTAAATCGCTTGAACTTGAAGTTTTCTAAAAGAATTAAAATTCTTGAAAAAGAGAATTCAAGTTTTAAAACCGTTTTGGAACTTTTTCAAACTACTCAAGATCAAAGAGATTTAATTCGCAAGAGACTTGTGGACATGGACGGTGAATATAGAAAATTAGAACTGTCCAAAAAAGAGAGTGATGATAGAGTCCTATTTAAAAAAAAAAGGTTTGGAGAACTTGAAAAATTCTAGGGTTTATGTTTGTGCTAAAGAGGACAAAAATATTTTGATTAATGATTTTGTAGCACGTGATAAGACTCTTAAGGAAAAATTTTCTTTTAATGAAGGTGGGCGTGGTAACCTTTTAAAATTTTTTGAAAATTTGAAAAAGGCGTCCTTAAAATTGGAAAAGTCTAATTCTTTGCTTTAATCTAAAATTTTGATGTTAAAAGATTATTTAACAGACTCCAGTAGTATTGACTGTAATGGTAATGGCTCGTCTTGTTCTTCTGCTTCCATTGCTAAATCCAGAACCATTATTTACGTTAGAGGGTCAATTAAATGCAAGGACGTTAGAAAAGGTCAACCTATAGGTACCATTTCCTGTGTCTGTACATGTTCACACTGGGGTAGGAAAGTTCACCTTAGGCATTTTTATTATGATCTTAGAATAGTTATTAGAAAATTTAAGGATAGTTTGATGTCGGTTCCCATAACCCCTCCAGTTAGACATACACGTGTTTGGTCCGTTCTGGAAATTCTAAATGTTATATTTGTTGATTCTCACATGCTTGCACATGATGCGTCACATACTATTTCTTATGGAGGACTGTTTTCATGATTTGTTTGTCATACTCTAATTATGCTTCATGATATATTCTTACATGTTATGAAGTGTATATCTTTTGAATTATATTTTTCTTTTATTGAGTCATATTTGAAAAACATAAAAATATTTTATTTTTGAAAAATATGTTTGAAAATTCGAAAAGATTTTCGGTTCTTTGTGTATTTAAGTTTTACACATTTGGTGTGGCATATTTGTGTGTTTGAGTCCAATTCACTATAGAATTTTCAAGTGGATGGGACATTTGGTTATGACTTTAGATGCTTAGATTGATCTTAAACATGTTTATGTAATTGCTTTGAACTTGATTTGCTTAATGGATTCGACTGTATATGCCTATACACACACATGCACGAGCTTATTGGATTTTGACTTCATGATGTATATTTGAGCTCGGTGTGTTTATTAAACTATGGAGTATTTGTGCATGTAAGAACCGTTTCCCATGAGGAATTTGTTTAATATTGAGAATATGATGAGTGCACGGGAAAGGGTTGCGAGAGAATAATAATCTCGTCGTGAAAGCCACCGATTAAAAGATCCCAAGAAAAAGTTAACGCAATAAAAAGAATAATATGCCAAATAGGGGCCAAATTTATTTAAATTGATATATTAATTCAAAAGTTAAGAAAGAAATATTTTGAGGGATTTTGGATGGAAATATCAACGGGTTTGCACAATGGCAATGTATCCTAGTTAAGCTTATTTTGTCATAACGCTGTTGATTTGTAGAATCATTGATATTCTGGGATTGTGTGCATTATGATTGTTTGTTCATTAAGTTTAACTTTATTTGTCACTAAAGTCTAAAGCTTAGTTTAATAAAGTTTTAAGGTCAATTAGAATTTCTTGAACACATTTGAGTGTTTGGGTTTTACGTCTTTTGTTTTTAGTTCACACCCATTCATTTTATTTCACACGTTTGGACACATTAATACTATGCTAGTGTGTAAAGCTTATGTGTTTTGCATCGTGTTTTGTGGTTTTTTTATACCTATATATGTGTGGAAAATTTTTTTGTTATATTTTTCATATATTTTACACGGCATGTTTTTGTATTTATGAAATTTGTATCTTTTTGAAAAAAATTGAAAATTTTCAAAAATAGTTGGTTGTGTTTGCCTTTGAGATGATCAGTACACATGCTTGATTTACATATTTTGTGATGATATCTTTTCTTCGTCATGATGCTTTGCACTTGATGTTTATTGTTTCTACTTATTTGTCTATTTTGGATAAAAACAAAGGGGGAGAGCAAATTAAAATGGAGCTTTGATGAGTTTGAATTATGGGGGAGTTTTTATTTATATGAATTATATTTTGTTTCAAACTCGATGCGTCATGAGGGTATATGTTTTTATCTCATGTGTGTAGATACTTAAAGTGGAATTTAAATACACACGAATGAAGACAATGTTTGAAAGGGAAGAAGTTGAAGTTTGAAAATAAAGAATCTTATGGCGTTCTGTTTTAGGGTTGGGAAGGGTGTTAGTATCTTTGTAATAGGAGATTTTGATTTTAATTTGGTGTTCGGTTATTTTTTTGGTTTTGTACCGAAATAGCCAAAGGGGGAGATTTGTAAGAACAATTTTTCTATCATTATTCATTGTATAACTTTAAGCTAGTTTGGCGTATCCCGTTGTAAATTGTCACGCACCATCAAGACGATCCAAACTCAAGTATCTCCAAGTTTAAAGACTTCACGTCATCCCAAAAAGTATAAGATTATTTAGAGTTTGAATGAATTCATAGAATCATATTTAAATGTTTATTTTTATCAAAAAGATAAACACGACTTTTACTTTGCGAAAATATGTTTTTGTAAGACCAGTAGGTAGAGTTTTTTAAAATCTCAAATTTTCATTTCTATCGTTCAAATGAAATTCCATTATCGTTCAAATGACATTGAAAGTCATTCAAATGACATGTTATTATCATTCAAACGAAATATAGAAGTCGTTCGAACGACCCCGCCGACTCAAGTTTTTTATATAAACCTGTTTCGTGAATCAGTTTGATTAAAAATTTTGCAAAAATGTTACTTCATATCAGCAGCAAAATTTCTTCAACTTTATTGTTTCCAAAACACTTTTTTAATTCACAAAAAGCATCCTTGAATATTTTTCTTGTGAATTAGTTTAGAACCCTATAAAGTTTTTTTATCTCTTCCATACACCTTGGTAGACAGACACTTTATTGCTGACTTGTGATACCTGCGAGGATTCACTGTTGAAGATGAAGACTGAGGCTGACGAAGGTTTGCGGTCCATTGTGGTTCTCAAGGGAATCATTGTTGATTTTAACCAGCCATCTATGTGAGTATTCTGAGGAATATTCATTGTGTAATTTGTAAGTTGCGATTTAAATTATATAGTGAAATAAAGATTTTACCCAAAATGGTATTTTTCCTGAAACTTGGCCTTGTCATATTTGCATGATTTGATTTATCTGTTTTACCACCATAGATGCATGCCTAGGATAAAAATATGAAATCAATTTAATATTCGCTTTCGCATTTAAAATAGGTATTCCAATTTTTTTAAATCTCCTTTTGCAATTATTTTGCATTCTCACTTCTAATCTCACCATGAATGAAATTTCACTCCTGCATTCATCACTTGAATAAATATCATTGGATTCACTCTCCTAATCACTTAATATTTCCTTATTGATTTCTTCTTTATTTTTTTCTCAATTATGGTGGATATACATTCATGTTATGTCTTACTCCACCATAATCGAAAAAACTATCTTCTTTCATTTATTTTCCTCTCTTGGGAACTTTCTTACCACGACTATCTTGAGACTTATATATTAGTGGACCTGTGTTGATTAGGTTTAAATTTCTTTTCATTTTTGAAAATTTTCTTATTATTTTGAAAAACAAAATTATTTATTCATTTCACAAATAAAGTTATATCCATTTCAACATCTTATTTCAGTTTATCCTCACTATTGTTAATATGTACCTGCTCACTAGACTCGATAAGAAATGCAATATCCTTATTAGGCTTAGGCGCACTAACATATACTTAATGATAAAAAAATTGAAGTGATCTAACCAACTCTTCTAACTTACATGTGTCGCTATCCTTTATTTCATTAAGGATAATATCCTTAGTTTTGAATCTGCAAGCTATCATTCTTAATAACTTATTCACAACCTTATTCTCAAGAATGCTCTCTCATAGGTTAAAAGAGGCATTGGCAACCTCAGTCAATCTAGTGTAATAATCATTAAAGCTCTCCTCTTCATTCATTCTCATATTTTAAACATGGTTGTAATGTTTTGCAACTTCTCTCTTTTAACACTTGAAGTTCCCTCATGAGCAACTACTAAAATATCACAAACTTACTTTGGCATCAAATGATTGAGTATTCAGTTATACTCTTATATACTAACCCGTGAAAATATAATATTCAATGCAATCGAGATATAAATTCAAGCAATTAACTCGACATCTGAACAAATAACTATCGTTTTCTTAATCTTCGCACCATCTTCTTCAATTATAAAACTACTTCAGCCAACTTCTACACTCATTCATACACACTCATGCTTTGACTGTAATTAGCATTCATTTTGACTTTAGAGTATCCATAATTAGAGCCTTAATAATAATGAGAATGATTTATATATCTATTATTACGATATTGATTTATCTCCCAACAATATATAAACACAGCCTTAAACTAGATCTAGAAGCAAAGAACACAACAAAAAGCACATAAATAAGCAAGATTTACTCTAACACATGATTTCTTAAAAGAGCAAATGCTTTGATAATAATTGGGGGTGGTATGTTTTAGACTAAGTGTTAACCTCAAATAAACCTAAAAGGGAGAATAGGTTTTGATGATAAGATTACCAATTTTGAAATTTGCTTGGCCAATTTTTAGATCAAATCCTGGTTAACATGCATCTAAGTGAGATATCTACTAGATTTAAGTCAATTAAGCATATTAGGAAAAAATCTAAGTTAATTATGTGAACTAACTTGATGCAATCCTTAAATTTAATTTAGAAATGGATCATGTCAGATCCAATATTAGATCTGTGTGTGTGTGAGAGAGAGAGAGAGAGAGAGAAAATGTGTTTTAAGCAATAAACAATCACATTATAGGTAAAAAATAAGATATACGAGTAAAAACCCCACCCATGGGTGAAAATCCTCAGAGCATACCAGTCTCTGATTCAGTTTGAAAAATAAATTTACAAAAACATAAGAATATACCTCTCTCTTGTTTCGCAATAAGAAGTTACATATGGACATTGAAACTCTCTCTTGTTTTAATGAGTGATCCGTTCAAAACTCCATCAAGTCAACATGGAAGTCACATTCTCCATCCATGGATCACAACATGAATTAACTTCTCAATAGCTAATTTGCCCCCTTTTAGATATGGAGTGTAGATCTTTAAATTCATATAAAATAGTAGAATTGAATCTAGGTTATGTTATTTTCGACTCAAAACAATCTCAAATCTAACAATCAATGAATCGGGAATAAATTCAAGGCTTTCTCTCAAAATTGTGAAGATGAAATAAAATTGATGATTCAAAACTAATTATATAATCGCTTGGCTTGAAAACACTCTCTCTAGGTGTAAGAATTACACAGGTAAGGATCCCTAAAAACAGAAGGGAAAACTCTTATTTATAGAAAGTTTTGAAAATATGGTAGCGTTATGAAGATGAGAAAAAAAGGCCATCGTGCTCATGGTTTTAGGCAGAGGAAAAAGTCATGAGTAAAGTGTGACAATTGTGTTCATGGAGAGAATTCCATCCATGTTCACAGTTTTAGGCAGCAAGAACAAAAGGACAATGAATGTGTTTGTCGATCACATAATTCGATTTTGCAGTTGAGCAATTGATTTTAGGAATAAAATATTCCATGACTAACCCATGATACCGTGCGCATGTTTATAGGTAGAAGGAAAGATTCACCTAAACAAGAATACAAAGAAATGGATTTTTAAAATAATTTGCTCGATTACATCACGAATATCATTTTCATAAAAATGTAATAGTGTACATGTGTGTATAATCCTTGAGATGATACAATAAAAAACTATCAAAAAATTATATAGTCTTCAATCTCCATAACTTTCATGCGAAAGCTTTGAAATAGATAACTCGTATGATCATCAATTTCAATGTCCATAGATTGTAATGAACAAGACACTCTCTATTTATTGTCAATCTATGAATCAAGTTTTTTGGTTCGACCAGTGTATGAATTAATGTTTGGTCACGAAGAGTAGCCAATCAAACTATAATGAAATCTGGTATAGGATCTATAATATCTTCAGCTTAAGGTATCAGGAATGAGATGTTAAATGTACTTCAACCATAAAAGTCATGGTCTCCTAATCTATTAAGGCGCAAGGAGTCTTCATGAGGTCCATGCCTTGATGTTGAGGTTCAGTAGAGCTTGTGTTCAGGTATTTTCAAGCCTTGAGATTTAGAATGAATCCCTTATTGTTGAACCATGAATATGGCATAACCCAAGAACTAGTTAGAAGGGTAAAAGTGAAGTCATAATCAATCAGAATAAGCTCAGCTCAAGAAATAGAGAAATCAACTCAGATATGATCAAGGTTAGCCTTTGGCATTCTATTCGACCTTGCTATCCCAAATAATGCACGTGAAATTATATGTTCAATACCAAGGAATCAGACAGTGGATTGACGTCATCAACGCATTTCCCCACTAAGAACAAGTGAACATTCTTCCACTCATGTTTGCCCATGCTAACTTTATAATCATTCCCCCACTACCTTATGAAAATGGTATTTATTTATTCTATAACAAAACCCTTGACATATTCTAGTGGATTAGCTCTATAATTCCATTAATAAATACTCCATGCTTATATTTAAGAAGGCATGGAGTAACCTTGAAAAGGCAACCAACTAACTATTTTACTGACCAAGAGAGAGAGAGAGAGAGAGAGAGATTCTGACATTCTTATTGTCTGGATAGAGTGATGAAATGGTTGTACTACTCTCATATTAGTGCTATAATATAACCTATGGATGTTGGCTCATTCTTAAGGGCTAAACCACATAACCCTATGTGTAACTCTTATTCTCACCTCTGTCTTCATACACTTACATTTTGTTTTTAATTTGTTTGTTATCTCAGATCTGATTTCAATTATCAAAGACAAAATCTTGAAACCAATTTTAGACGATTATATAATGGAATCGTCTATGGGAAAGATTAAAGCTTAGTTGTTTCTCATCGAATTCCTAATTTCTAATTGTGAAAATTCTAGAATTTGTGTAAAACACCCACAAATTTCATTTCAAAAAATCTTATTGATCAAATCATTAGACATGCATGATTTCTTAGCTTAAATCATTGATTTACTATTTCATTGTCTAAATTTTCATAAATTGTACCTAGATATACTGATTTCTAGCCTAAAGCAGATTCCCTATTTTTTATTTTGCAAATATCCAGTCAAACTCTGTTTTCTTATTATCACACTTTATTTTTTAGGGAATTTAGAAAAAATGGACGAACTTCTAGAAAGTAGTAAGGAGAAAGAAGTTGCGACACCCTTCACCCCAATTGGAATAGGGGATCTAGAAGGATTTTTTCACAGCTTGGTTAAGAGTCAAGAAGCTATGTAAGAAAACATGAGACATTTCACTCGAAGCGTCTTGGTCTCATAAAGTCGACCAGTTCATCCAGAGTCGGCTCTAATAACCTCGACTTTGGAGAAAAACCTAGGTAAATAGAAGAAATAACCTCCTCCATCACCATACAGAGATAGAAGGCAAGAGACCAAGGTAAAAGTGGTGGCAGGATGTTAAATCTTGGATCTAATTCAAGTAGATCTGCTCAGATAAATGAGTCAAAACATGAAGAGTCCTCCCACTAACTAGGTAGAACCTCGACTATGAGATCAATTGGGTATGATGATGACCAAACATATTCAATCGAACACATAAGCTCCTTCAAAAGGCCCGGTAGACTACTAATCTAAAATAGGTTGGGAAGAAGAAGGGAGCGAGAACATTCGCACCTTGAAGGAAGCATAAGGAAAGATGATTATTGGAAACAAAGATATAATGGTTGTAGATATAATGCAAGTGCATCAATAAGTTCTAAATAAGGTAGACAAAGAGAAGAGATCTCGTCTAAAAGTCATGGATGATCTGATAAAGATGCACGGACAATTGGAGCCCACGTATGGAGGGGTCCAATCTAAAGGATAGAAAATCGCCTGGATGACTAGATCAAAACTAAAATCCCACTCCAAAGAGGATTTGTACAGGGATATCCTTTCACAAATTTTGTGATTATCTATCCCACAACTACAAAATTCAATCCACTTATGATTATTCCAAAGTATGAAAGAAAGTTAGATCCAATTTTACACGTCGAGCAATACCATGCAGCATGTGACAGATTCTCAATAGCTGATGAGATGCGGTGCAGTTTTTAAGTACTCTTACAGGACTCGATAAGATCTACTATAATGGGTTACCAAGAGGGAAGATATCTGAGTTTAAACAATTAGTCGATCTATTTATTAATAATTTCTATTTTGGAGAAAATCTTGGAAAGATGGTAGCTCACTTGCTAAGCATCCATCAATAAGAGGATAAAACAATGAGAGAGTATATTACCAGGTTTAATACTGAAAAATTAGAATTTAGACTACAACGAGAAAGTTTTCATTACAATAATTTTGAGTGGGATTTTGACTACAAAGTTGTACTGGGCATTGGTCAAGAAACCACCAACCCCCATGATCGGACTCCTAGCCAAAGAAAGAAAGATCATGAATGTAAAATAAGAAATGGATACAAAATATTTTAGCCACCAAAAACTTGAAGAAGGTAATAACTCAGAAAGAAAGAAAAAATCGAAACAGGGATTTATATCGAAGAACGATAGGTGGCCATACCAAAAATTTGATGAATATACTCCTTTGATAGTGGGAGTACACCACGTCCTCGATGAGATCCGAGGAAATAATGAATTGAAGTGGCCATATAAGTTAAAACTCCCACAGGTAGAAGATATAAGAACAAATTTACAAAGTCCACAAATATTATGGGCATGAGATCAAATATTATCTAGCCCTGAAAGATGAAATTGAAGCCCTCATCAAATGATGGAAGCTAAATAAATATGTGGAGGAAAATGGTAGAACACTAGCACGTGATGATTATAAGCCAATGAGAAGATCAATATCACCTCGAGCAAGAAAAAATGACTATAAAACATCTCGGGAGAACAATGACGAGGAGGATCCAGACCTTCTTGCAAGGCCCAAGTAACCTATAAAAGAAATGAATATGATATCTATATCATGTAATTGTATATAAGGAGGGGATTGTGGTGGAGGATATAGACTAGTTGAAAAAAAGGCATATCTCAATGAAGTAAGATCATGTTCCAACAACAGGTATGTCAACATGGCAATAATAGCAAACGTCCAACCTCATAAAGTCGCCAAGTATTGACTTATAAGAGGATTTTCTAAATATGACCTTTCAGGGTTGTTTTACCCTCATGATAATTCACTGGTAATAACCATGATGGCCCACGATAGAAACATTAAAAGAATTCTGGTAGACAACGGAAGTTCGACGGATGTATTATTCTATGAATATTTCAAGAGGCTGAAGTTATTTGATAGAAAATTGGAAGTATACCACCATCCCCTGATTGGATTATTAGGTTAAAAATTACACCCACTAGGTAAAATTAAGTTGGAAATTGTTATTAGAATTTAGCCGACCTGCATAACTGAAATGATAAGATTCTTCGTCCTTGATAATAATATCTCATCAGCCTAAAATATTATTTCTGAAATAGTGGGTTTGATGAAATTTGAGGTCGTAACCTCAATTTTACATCAATGTCTAAAGTTCCCTACTAATTTTGGTGTGGGTGGTGAAAGGAAACCAGGTAGATGCACGCGAATGCTACTACACTTAGGCCAATGAAGAAAAAAGGAAGAAGTTAGCCTAGACATATCAGATGGAGATAAGTTAAAAAGTGGAGAAGAAATTAAGGAAACTAAACCAATAATCTTGCAAAATGAACATTTTGAAATGACAGTCTAGATCATCTTATACATCGATCCCATCGTAAAAAAGAAACTATATCACTTCGGATAAGTTAGGAAAAACATTTTTCCTTGTATCCATAATAACATGCCTAGAATTGGTCCAACGATTATCTGTTATGAGCTGAACACAATCAATTAAGCTAAACTGGTAAAGCAGAACAGACGGGTATTCTCAGAGGACAAGAACATGGCAATTCAATAAGAAGTATCCAAATTAAATAAAGTTGAGTTCATTGAAGATGTCATGTAACCCAACTATCTAGAAAACGTGGTAATGGTAGTGAAGAATGACAAATAGAGGATGTACATGGACTTCAGAGGTTCGAATAAGGCATATCCCAAGGATTATTATCTTTTCCCTTAAAATTATCAACTGGTGGATGCGATGGATGGACATGAACTACAGAGCTTTATGGATGCACATTTTACTTATAATCGAATTAAGATAAATCAAGAAGATAGAGAGAAGACCTCCATAATCACGAGTTGAGGTACATTTTCATACAATGTTTTGTCGTTTAGATTAAAAAAATACAGGTGCCACTTATGAAAGACTGGTGAAAAGGTATTTAAGAAACAAATAGGGAAGAATATTGATGTTTATGTGGACGACATGCTGACCAAGAGCAAAAAAGCAGACGACCACATCAAAGACTTAAAATGCGAGTTATATGGATAGTCCGTATAGTAGGTCACACACACAAAAAATACATTTTTGACAAAACTTTATATTGATTAAAATTACATGAACATGCAAAATAATTTAAAAGCCAAAAATAAGCAATCACCAACAACAAAAAGGAAGAAGATTGAGGAAAAATCCCTTTTGAGAAAAACCTATTTTTTAATATTGTATTAGACATGATAGATGAATACACACATATAAATGAACATAGAGCTCCACTAAGCTTATAAAGTACGTCTTCGTGTCTTTCACGAAAAATGACACAATCTACACTGTCCCATAGCAAGAAGCTCTTGCCTCGGTATCCCCCAATCAGCCTCATGGATCAGAGTTTCTTTCTTCTTCAGCAGTAGAGCCTTAACTCTATAAAGTCAGCAGTAAAGACACTCTCTACAAAGTTTTAAAGATGAATGGTGTATACTAGGGTTTGAAACAACTCAACAAATCATTCAATGGGATTTATTTGGAAAACAAAAGTGGATTTCGTAAACTAGGGTTATGAGATTTTAGGACTGATATGGGAAATTAATATTCTCCAAAGGTTTTGAGTAAAATAGGACACAATACCCTTGTTTATAAAATTCACAATTTTTGAGGGGGAAAAACCCCTTCGAATGAAAACTAGGGGCTTGTTCGAATGAACTCCCTATTTCTTTCAAACAAACTCTAATCTCGTTCGAACGAACAATAGATCTGGTTCAAATGAGCTTCCAACGGTTAGACTTCTTTCACCCAGAAAAACCCTATTGGATGGATGTTTGAAGTTTTTTTAATGAACTCGCATTCTAGATTCAACAAATACAGCAACTCATTTGAAAGACCCAAAAATAAAAGATATTTTATTTTTGTAAATCATTTAAAAAATTTACCTCAAATATATTTTAAAAACATCCCCGAATAAAATGTTAAAGTATAAATCAAAACCATATACCATATACCTCCATGAATAAAGTAGCGATGATTTTAACATATTTGATCATCGATTTATTGCTTGGTCACTAACTTGTCTTCACGTTGAAGATCTTGGGAACTAAATGATAATTTGATTTGTAATGGGATACGCTAAAATAAATGAAACGTTAAGAAGTCATAAAACTTTCTCTTACAAATCTACCCCTTTGTCTATTCCGGCACAAACCGAAAATAATACCCCTAAGGCAAGTTCTACTAATGCCTTCCCAAACCCGAAAAAGGAGAGACACTTATGACTTTGTCTTTAATTAAAAGTCTTCACTTGGTAGTCCATGATATCATCAAGGCAGAACGATCTGCACACATGAAGCAAAAGAAATACCGTAACGTATACGAGAGTTTAAAGAAAACATAAAAACTCCCCCTCAATATCTTCTTGCCCTTTTTGTCCATAATATAAAAAGGCTTGGAAACTAATCCTGAAATGTTAGCATCACCCGAATCCATATATAAAATATCATCACAAATATAAATAATTAAGCACATTGGATGAAATTCCAAAGAAGCAACCAACTATTTTTGAATTTAAAAAAAAAAGAATGTAAAGAGTATATGTGTATAAAGAGTATATCTATGAACAAGTAAAAACAATCACGTCACACACGAAAATATATGAATCATGGAAGTGTAATGAAATTGTGTGAACTTAAACCATGGAAAAATCAACATAGGCATACGGAACAATGGTGCACGAAGTCAAAGGGATACTTCTAAACAAAGAACTTAATTTCAACATTAGTTTTAAGAATGTCGAATGAAGTGAAATTAAATCGACTTATACAAAATGTCATGAATTTTAATGCTTCTCAAATCAGTAATGTTAAATTATTTAATGTTTTTCAAGAAAGTCCATTATGCAAACCCATTGATGTTCTACTTATAACAATCTCAAAATCTCACATGTTCAAGCATACACTCTAAATTTTGTAAAGGAATTATAATGCTCATGAGGCTGAAGCGTCAATGAAATTAAAATTTGGTCTTGGAATTTTTGTTTTTGTGCGTAAAAATATTCTTTTAGGCTCTTGCCAATGGTGACATTTAACGAAAAGAAGATTTCTTCCTTCGTAGACCCTTTCCATTGCTTTAAACAAAAATAATTGTTTTGGAAAAAGAAATTTGGGCAATGGTTATTAGAAGAACAATTTATTTCTACTACATTTGGTTCATTATTAAACACTGTTGAGATGAGAATACCGTATTCAACATATGACAAGTGTAATGTTCAAAAAGTCTGTGCAAGTGTTCAATAAAAGCGATAAAAAGTCTAACATGAAGAAAGTAATCATCAATGAACAACAAAAGGCTATCCACGCATTATTAAGCACAATAAAAAAAATGAAGCCATGAATAAAAATACCATGAATAAACCACAAGAATGTATGGAATGCAATTGTGATTCGAACATCTTAAATGCACACACACACACACACACATACACACACACACACACACACACACACACACACACACACACACACACACACACACACATATATATATATATGGTGTAAAAATACAAAAATATTTTTGAATTTTTCAAAATTTTTATCAAAACTAAAATCTTTTTGAAATTTTTTAAACTTTTTCTAAAAGAAAAGAATTTTTTTTTCAAAAAATATGAACATAGAAATACAATCTAGTAATAAGGATAAAAGATAGAAACATGATAAGTCACCTTATACTAGAAACAGGTCCTGACATCAATCATTAGTCCATGAGGTGTTCTCAAAAGGAGTACACATCCTCTGAAATTCTTCCATCAAACATTGAGAAGCCTTTGCTAAAAACTCCATCTGCTCTCGAAGACTTGCAAAATCTCTATGGTGATGTGTGGAAGCACATGTGTGAACTCGTGTGGGAGCATGTGTGGTAACACGTGTGTGATAAACTCTCCCTAACTTAAAATAAAATTCTCGAAGGTGACCTATATATTTGCAATGAGAACAAATATAAACGTGTTTGGGTCTACCTTGGTTAAAGCTCCAAGAACGAGCTCTCCTTCGTGGGTTAGGTTGAGGACCGTAAAGATCCATGATAAAATCGGGAACCGATTCGGGTGAGATATGGGAAGTGGATTCACCATCGTAACCTATCCCCTTTCTCTCGTTAAAACCTAACACGAGATCAAGGAACATCTTTCTAAACTTCATAGATATGTCCTCTAAAGTGACCTTGAACTCCCTGGCACGTTCAAGAGATTTCTCATGTTGGGAAAACTGGGCTTAAATTTTCTCATGAGTCTCTAATGAATCTTGAAGATCTCTCATAAGACTAGCCACTTTGTTGGTTAAATCAGTCTTTTCCCTACCAGTCACAATAAGTTGCACATTAAAAGAAACTTTCAACTTCTCGAGTTGACTCACCGATGACTCACACTCTCTCAAGACTTTCAAATCTTTTTTTAAATCCAACACCCTGACAGTTAAATTCCTATTTTCTTTTCGGTTTTTAAATACTCCTAGTAAAGTTCGGCGTTGGGGGGTTGGAGTACACTTTCTCCCTCTCTCAAATTATCTTCATCACTCTCACTCTCTTCGAAACGGTTCAAAAAATTATCGAGGCTATCACGTTTTAAAATGTCGTCACTGGCATGCGATGAACTATAAGTACTAACATGACTGGATATGAAGACATAGAAATTAGGTTTATATGGTGATTCATACCTTAAATCCCCACCAACTCGACATCACTATCGCTTAGAGTGGCATTATATACCACTTTTCTTTTGCTCTGTCTCTTAGTCTAGTGTGATATTCATGAGATTTATATCCTTTCACCTTACATTTTTTTGGTTTAGCTTTCCTAGGATACTCTCCTATCACTCTCTGTTGATCATTTTCAAAAAAATTCTTTCCTCTATTTTAATTTTCTCAAAACTTTAATTTTCTTTGGAAGAATTTTCTTGGTTAAATTTGAGAATTTTTTTGAAATTTCTTGCAAACAAAGAAGGATTATCTAGCCCAAAATTAAACTCAGATCTAGAGTTAAAAACCTTTTCCTTTTTCTTTATTTTAACTATTAAGGTTTTTCCTTTCTTTTTCCATTTATCTTCAGGGAACATGTCTGGTTCGTAAGTCTAAAGGTCTCCTACGAGTTCTTTTAACCTATGAGCATCTAAGATTCCCAAAGAATTAAGTACAATAAACTTAGCTTTAAAACAGGATGGGGGAGATCTCAAAATTTTCTTAACCACTCTCGCCTTAGGAATTTTCTCACCCATAACATGATTCATAATATCGAACAAGCATGCATAGAATTCGTCAAAAGTGTCAGACTCATTCATACGTATGGTCTCCGATAGAGTGGTGAGATTTTGAAGCTTTGTGTCTTTCACAACACTGGTACCCTTATGAGTGAATTGGAGGTATTACATATATCCTTAGACATGGTACACATCATAATATGACGAAACTCGTCGGGAGTGTCAGCACAAAAAATTTCACTTAATCCTCGAGAGTTGAAATTACTCCATTTAAAATCATCATCGGTCTAAGATGTGGCTGGTTTGAGACTAGTGACATCATTATTAGTCACAGTGGGTGGTGTCCATCCTCTTTCAACAATAAGCCAAACTCTATCGCCAATCAATTTCAGTACCGATCTCATTCGATCTTTCAGGTAGGCATAATTTGTTATAACAAAAACAGGTACCTTATTTAACAAGTTATCCATATAACCACAAAATAAAGATCACAAGATAAATTAGTGTAACCTTTTCTTATAACAATTTGAAAATGCGGGTTATATGGATAGTCCACATAGTAAGTCACACACATAAAGTTTCTTTTTGACCATATTTTATTTGATTAAACTTACATGAACATGCAAGATAATTTCAAAGATAAAACACAAATAATCATAACTACTTACAACCCAACTTAGATCTCCACTAATCTTATGTAGTACGTCTTCGAGTCTTCCACAAGAAACGACATAGTCCAGCACCATCCAATAGCATGCAACTCTCGCCTGGTATCTACCGATCAGCCTCATAAATTGGAGTTCCTTTCTTTTTCAGCAGTAGAGCCTCAACTCTATAAAGTTAGATGCAGAGACACACTCCACGGGGGTTTCAAGATTAATGGTGTATACTAGGGTTTGAAACAACTCAACAAATCATTTAGTGAGATTTATTTGGAAAACAAAAGTGGATTTCACAAACTAGGGTTGCGAGACTTTTTGTACTGGTATGGAAAATTAATTTTTGCTAAATTTTTTGAGTCAAATAGTCCACGAGACCCCATTCTATAGAAATCACAAATTTCTTGGCGATAGAACCTTTTCGAACAAAAATAGGGGTTCGTTCTAATGAAAACCCTGTTTAGTTAAAATAAATTGTAGTCTCATACGAACGAACCAGAGATCTCTTTCAAACAAGATTCAAAAAGCTTTTAATAGCTAGACCTCTATCACTTAGATAAACCTTGTTGGATGGTCATTCAAACAAACTCGAATTATCATTCCAATGAATACAATAACTCATTAAAATGACCCAAAAATAAAAAAAAAATTATTATAAAAATCGTTTTAAAAAATTTCCTTGAATAAATTTTAAACGCATCCCTGAATAAAAAGTTATAGTAAAAAAACTATATAACATATACCTCCACAATCAAAGTAGTGATGATTTCAACTCATATGATCCTTGATTTATTTCTCTATCACTAACTTGTCTTCACGTTAAAGATCTTGGGAGGTACATGATGATTCGATTTGTAACGAGATACACCAAATTAAATAAAGTATTGAATGATCATAAAACTTTCTCTTACAAAGAGTTTGGGCAAACCTTCGATGAGATGGAGATAAACCCAACCAAGTGCATGTTCGGAGTAATACTCCTAACTTTCTCTTACCAATATGAGATGAAGATAAACCCACCCAAGTGCATGTTCAGATTCAAGCCTGGAAATATTTTCGATTTTATTATTAACCAAGGGGCATAGAGGCCAACCCTGACAAGATCTACGCATGAATTAATATGAAGCCTCCCAAGAGGAAGAAGGAAATCCAAAGCTTAATGGGCCATGTAGAAGCTTTGAATATATTTGTATCCAAAGCCACAGATAAGTACCTCCCATTATTTAAGGTGATTAAAAAGTATTTCAACTGGATGGATAAATGTGAGGATTATTTTTTAGAGATGAAAAGATACCTAGGATTGACCCCATTGCTATCAAGCCAAATCCTAAGGGAAAAACAATACTTGTATTTCGCAATGTCAAAGTCATCAGTTAGCTCGACTATTATTAGAAGTCATAAAGGGGTCCAAAAGCTGGTATACAACATGAGCAAATATTTTTTTACTGTAGAAATAAGATATTCTATATTGGAGAAATTGGCTCTAGTTTTGACAGTGACATCTAGGAAGATGAAGCAATACTTCCGAGCCCACTTTATAGTGGTTTACACTATTCTTCACTGAAAAAACATCCACAACCTAAGAAATCTGGCAGGTTGATGGCATGGTCGATCGATATTGGTGAACATAAAATTACATGTGATCTAAGGACTGCAATCAAAGGCCAAGTTACAGTATATTTCATTATAGAATTAACCTATAAGAAGAAAAGATCGAATGAAGCAACAAATGTTGTTCCAGCTGGCCAGATTCAAAGACCAACCGAGAAACCTACTACAGTTCTGACATAGCAGATCCAAAGATCAGTTGAGTCCTCGTATAAACAAAACAAGATTGGGATTAGGGAATAATTTCCTAAAAAATTGTTTATAACGGTTCTTTAGTATAAGGAGACTTTGAGCATGAGCTACCAATTTAGAAGATATTCATAGACAGATCATCATATGCAAGTGGTAGCGGAGCTGGTTAGATAGTCAACACACCTAATAGAGCTGATATAGAATATTCTCTTTGCATCAAATTTGAATCATCCAATACTGAAGCAGAATATAAGACTTTGATTACTATAATGGAGTTGGTTGCATCACTTGGAGTTGATCAGATAGTGTCTCACAATGACTCACAGTTAGTGGTAAACCAGGTTTTGGAAGAGAATGAAGCAAGAGAAGGGAACATGCTAAAATATCTTATAAGGGTGAAATTCCAACTGCCAAAGCTAAAAGTACCTGATATGATTAGAGTCCCCAAAATTTAAAATACAAGAGCAAGCGCATTAACTCATCTAACATCAGCCACTAGGGTTGATCTGAGGAGAATTGTATATATATAAATATTATTTCAAATGAGAATTGACGTAGAAGAAGTCAATTTTTTAGAGATAACCATGAGCCCATCCTAGATGGACCTGATTATAAGATACTTGGAATAAGGCATTCAGTCAGCTAATTAGAAGGAGGTGGAAAGAATTTATCACAAAGTATCCAATTTCGTCATGGATAAGGGAGTCTTGTACAAAAGAGGTTTTACAATCTTAGTGATGAGATGTATTAACCCTATGGAAGTGCCAAACTTAGTCAAAGAAATACATGAAGGATCATGTGGAACCCACGTAGCAGGTCGGACACTAGTAAAGGGAATACCAACTAGGGATATTATTTTCTAGCAATGAGGAAACATTGTGAAGAATAAACGCATAAGTGCGACAAATGCTAGAGTTTCAGAGTGATACACAAGAGACTAGGAGCCGAGCTGGTGTCGATCACATCACCTTGGGCTTTTGGCATCTGGGATATAAATTTGGTTGGACTACTACCGAAGACCAAAGTAAGATTCAAGCATCTGGTTGTAGCTATAGATTATTTCACAAAATGAGTGGAGGTTAAACTAATCATAGAAATGACCTATGCAAAGGTCTCCCAATTTATATGAAAAAAATTGATAAGAATGTATAGGATCCCCCATGCCTTCATTATCGACCATGGAACCAAGTTTGACAATGATGGGATATAAAAGTATTGTAATAAGGCCAAAATAAGAACATTGCATTCATCACCAGTTCATCAAATACAACGGGTAGGCAGAGCTCACGAATCGAACTTTTCTAGATAGAATATAGAAGATGTTCGATTCAGCTAGGGGAAATTGGATAAATGAATTACAAAGTATTTTGTGGGCCTATAGGACAATATCGTGAACAGTAATAGGAGAAACACCCTATAAGTTGGACTTTAGCAGTGAAACCGTGGTCCAAGTATATGTCTATCTCCTAAGCCATAGGGTCCTTCACTTCGATTCCCCCAGGATTGATTTCATAAGAACATAGGATCCAGACCTACTAGATGAAGTTGGGGAGGCATCACCACTCAGGGTAGAAGTCTATTAACAATCCATATCAAAATTCTAGAACAAAAGAGTCAAGTTTAGACACTTAAAGAAGAGAACTAGATATTTAAAAAGGTTACACAAAAGTTCAATAAGTTTTAAGCAAACTGGCATGGTCCCTACCGCGTAGCTAAAGTCATATAACTAGACACTTATGAAATTGAAAATCTAGAAGGGGAGTTGTTTAAAGACCTATGAGCATATTGGGAGGTATTATTGAGAAGGAGTCTGTTAGTTATTAAACAAGAAGAACTCAATAGGAAGTTACAATACTTGTACGAGCATAAGTCATTATACGAATATTCCTCTTACCCCTATTTCAATTTTAAGATAATAAAATTCTTCTTAGCATTTATTTAAAGTTCGTTAAAAAATATGGGCAATAGGCTTCAGCCAAAGAAATCTAATAGTATAAACAAATTACGTCCTTGACTCCTAAAAAATGATAGATCAGGTCGACTAAAGCTAACCCTATTAATTAATGCACGTCTTTGACTGCACTAAAATCTTAGGCCAGCTTGGCTCAAGATTACCTAATTGACCAAAATCGCATCCTTGAATGGAAAAAATGATAGATCAAATTGGCAAAAGCTAACCCAATTTATCAATGCACGTCTTTGAATGAGCTAAAATCTTAAGTCAGATTAGCTCAAGCCAAACCAATTGACCAAAAGCACATCCTTGACTGCACAAACTGATAGATCAGGTTAGTTAAAGTCAAACCCATTGATTAGTGCACATATTCTACTGCACAAAACATTTGGAAGAGGGTGTAATTACAAGATTCAACCACATACATTTCCTAATTGGATAATTAAACAAGTTCGTCCTTAGGGAACCAATAAGTCTAAGTTGTGACAATGGGATCCTACAACACAGTCAAAAATGAAAAGAAATACTAGAAAAAATAGAATAAAAGTTGGATGGATACAAATAAATACCATGAATAACATGATTATAGATCTATTAAGCATACATAAAGATTAAAAACATGCATCATTGGCAATTGTTTAGAATGTTTACAAAATTAAAAGAAATGATCAATAGTTTAAGATGAACAGAAAAACTTAAGCCTTGGGAACACTGCCAGTATTAGCCTCGGCCATAGGAATGCCTTCAAATACAATGGGGAGAGAATTATTGATGGTGATATAGTTGTCTATGGCCTCAAGTTAGTCCTTAATAGCTTCACCTTCCAGAAAAGCCACCTCCATCATAACCTGCTCAGTGGCCATGGCTTTAGCCTCATCATCATCCCCCTCCCAAGCTTGGATGACCTCAATAATATTGGGGTAATGTTTGATGATACTCTTCTTCAACTCATTATATCCTTCCATGAAGATAGTCCCCAAGTTCATGTTATGCTCGGTAAACATTTTGTACTTCCTGACACCTTTTACATCATGGGAAAGGGTTGTATTGGCCTTCTCAATAGCTTTAGTGGCTACCATAAGTGTGTCATTGGATTTTTGAAGATCCTCGGACCTCTTAGTAAGATCTTTATTCAAAATCTTGAGCTTCATAGAATTGGCATTAATATGCTCTTTCATCTTTATATTTTCTACCTCAACCCGGCTCAAAGCTTCAGAAATCACTATAACATGATCATCTTTTTCTTTAATCTCAACACAAACCTTATCATATTCAACTTTGGCAGCCTTCAACTCCTCTAATATGGTTTCATGGTACTCAAGAAGCTCAGATTTAGCCTCTTTAACCTCATCATTAGCATTCTATTATTAAGCTACTTGCTCCATCAGAACACTGGCATCCATTATACCCTGAAACAAGACAGCACAGTACAAAGCATACTTTTACAGAGTTTGGAAAGTATAGGTCTGGTTAATAACTTTCCACCTGTACTCGATGTTGCACTATATTCCATAATTCATCATCATTAAAATCCATAAGAAACTAGAAATCACATACTTATGCTTGCTGACCAAATCTGCAGCATTGTCTGTGTGAAAAAAGATAGAGTTCTGATCACTTTTCAGTTGCTCTAAGGTGATCAGGTGATCGATATTAAAAGTAAATGTCTCCACTTAACCAAAAGGAAAGGATGATCCCATACGTCAGACCCAGGATCAAGCAAGAGCCCCAAAAATCTAGACTCTTTCCTCCACAAACTTTTATCTTTTAGTGTTAGCGATGAGGTTGAGGTGTGGGACCATCCATCAGCCTTTGAATATAAATTGGTGTCGTATCATAAAAAATAATTTCCTTTCCCTTGAACTTAACTTTGGTAACATTAGCAATAGTAGTGGTAGCATCGACATCGGTTTGCCTCTTGGCAGTATTTTCAGCATTCTTTTAGGATTAAGCATTGGGCCTTTCTCAGCATCAACCTTCTTCTTATCTCTAGCATCAGCATGGATCATTTTACTTTTTGCCTCAGCATCAAGTTTTCTCTTTTGGTCAACCACCATGGCAACATATTCAAGTGCAAGAAGGGTCATTCCTAATAAAGGTTCAGCTTGAAAAGCTGACGAACCGGGAGTGGAAGATGCACAAAAACACGTCCTTTAGAAAAGTAAAAGTGTTAAGTAGAAGAAGAAATAATATATAACCTTATACCTTCTTCGACCTCCTAATCGGTTGGACCTTCCTGCTTAGCTAGTTCTTCTTGCTCAAATCCTTCTCATTGTTCATCAAAATGGTTCCCTCATCTACGAAGCTTATTTGATGGTATCTAAGGGAACACCTACATAAGGAGTATAGTATCCAAGATTTATAAATTTTCTTAAAGAGAAAAGCGTCTTAAATTCAACTGGTTTGGGAGTGCAAGTGTCCTGCGCTAACTATTTCCGAACGGCCAGAAATTTGGGATATCTCTTCTCTGCGGAAAGACCGAGACAAAGAAAAATCAGTACATGGTAAGTTAGAACAAAGTTTAAGAACAGTAGTAAGGTATATACCGATCCGATCTGGACCACTCGAGTCACGATGGAAACCAAAAGATTTATTCTTCTCATTAGAGAAAAATTCTTAATCACCCTTAATGTATACGAACTTATTCATCCATCTATGGTTGCTCGTCTGAATAACCTTTATCATCTCCGGATCACACGTTCAAGGGGAAAAATAATAAAACACGTTGACCTTGGCATTATCCTTCATGCCATATACAAATCTAAAGACGTCCCCAGTCAGGTCAAAACTAGTATGGGTCTACCAGTAAACCATCGACCCAAAAATGGACTTATAGGACTTCGGTGTAAGCTTGGTTGGATCCACTCTATAACCCTTTAGAATAGACCTTATAATCGGGTGAAGGGGAAACTGGACTCCTACATGTAGGGCCCAAATCTGGAAACATATTTCATCGGCATTGGGTCGATCATAGACTCTATCATCACAGTCTGGAAATCTCAATGAAATATTGATGGGAATATCATACTTGTACCTAAATTCATCTAGTTCATCTTGAGTAATATCACAGCCATGGTTTAGGGAAACATATCTCATCGTAGTTTAGAAATCTTATTAGGTGTTAGTTGGATCCCAAGAGTTAGAGCTCCCTGAGGTACTCTCCTCAGTGAGAGGTAGGATCAAAGGAGATGTGGAAGCTCTAGGACTTTCAAGCATATCTCTCCCTAGAGAGGCATCTAAGTCTATGATGGAAATGTCTAACACCATGTTTGCAAATCTCTCACCACCTGTAGGGTGATTCAATTCAATAATACCTACAATTTATGAGAACTCAGGCGAAATACTCTCCATAACTGGGGGATTTGGTGTAGAACCTATCGAGGAGGATATTATAGGAGTGTATTTACAATGATTAGGTTCGTCCTCAAGACGAATCACCTGGAGAGGTTTGTATAATCTTATAACAATGATACTGGGGAAAATGTGCTATAATTCGGCCAAATACTCCAACCACCTCTAGATGTGAGTCTCATAACTCATCAAAAGAACATAATTGGGACGTAAAATGAAGTTTATTGAAGGTAAACAAATACATGAGGGTTGTTTGGTCTTAAAAATTTAATGTTTTAAAAAAATGAAACCTTAGATCACCTAAAAAACCCCAAAAGCCTAATAAATGGAAAATTCTAGTCCAACCAACTCAATGGCCACCTAATACACATAGTTCCCCAATCAGAGGATAAATCAGCAACAATAGCAACAAATCGATGCTTAAAAGTGAATGAATTACATAAAAAGCTCAAATCAAACCTTTAAAGAGGGATGGCGCACATAAAACCCTAAGATAGTTACAAAAGACCGTACAATTATCAAACTTTTCCCCACAAAGGAAGGCAAGATGGAAATGCTTGTTAAAAAAGGTTTTTCAGACAAAGAACTAGTCATAAATGGCGAATGAAGGGAGGAGTTTTGTCGGTGATAAGGGGATTTAGGAATGAAGGAAATTTTTCTCTCTAAAAGTGATCGCATTTGGGAAAATGGAATTAAAAATTTTGGAATGGTTTAAAATTGGGGCTTTTATAGGTGGTAATCATTACCCCTATTAAATGTAGCACACAATGTCATGCCTGGAAAATTGCACTAATGAGGCACAAATTGATGCATAGTTCCCAAAGCATATGTGCCCCAATTGTACCAAATGCCATCCTAAGCATCTGACATGTGATAAATTCATTTCCAAGGGAAAAATATCCCAAGCAATTCTGCTCGGTGTGTGTTAAGGAGATTCAAAGACAACTAGAACTATGAAGGATGACCACATTTTCCAATAAACACTTCACTCGCTCAATCTACTAAATTCATACCAAGAACACATAATACTTTAGATCATATTTTATTAACTAGAATCGCGAGAAAATTATTGGGAGCTTGTTGAACCATGAATACAGTACGACCAAGGAACTTGTTAAAAGGTTAAAACTGAACTCATTATTAACCAGAATAAGGTCGGCTCAAGCAATAGAGAGATCGAATCAGATATGATCAGGTTTGACTTTAGGTATTCTAATCTTCCTTGATATCCTAGACAACGTAAGCGCAATTATATGTCCAGTACTAAGGAATCATACAGTGGGATGACGTCATCAATGCATTCTAGCACTTAAAACAAACGAACATTCTCCTACTCATGTTTCCCCATTCTAACTTCATAATTATTCCCCCACTATCTTGTAAAGTTTGTACTTTTTTTATTCTATAAGTACAAAACTCCTGAAATATTCTAGTGGATTAGTTGTATGAGTCCATTAACAGATACTCCCATGCTCATATCTAAAGAAGCACGGAGTAACCCATAAAAGGCAACCAACTAACATTCTTACTGTCTAGACAGAGTGATGGATTGATTGTACTACTATAATATTAATTCTAAAATATAACCTATGGACGGGACTCATTATTGAGGGTTGACCCACGTAACCCTATTTGTAATTCCTCTTATTATCACCTCTGTCTTCATACACCTATACTGTGTTATTTATTTGTTTGTTATCTGATATCATATTTTAATTAGCTCAGATAAAACCTTGAAACCAATTTTAGATTATAACAATTCTCATGATTAAATATCTTTTATCGACCATGATGTAGCCTAAAACATTTTATAAAGATATCGAGGTTCCTAAGGCCTAGTTCAAACCTTTAAACAATTGGATGATCCTTGGATGAATACTATGATTTGGATAAGACTTATTGTGTGCCTATTAAGGTCAATGGACCTTTATGTGAGTCAGACTCGATTGTTGATGTGTGATGCAAAGTGGTTGAGAGTTCTCAACCCTCTTTCAATGCCCTTTCTGGTGACAAAATCCACATTCATATTTTGTAGGGATTCTCTTACCTGAAGTTGATTCTCCACCTCATGATTTAGATCGAGATCTTCCATGGCTACCATTCTTCCTTTAATTTTCTCTATAATGAATTGTAAACCTTTTAGATTTTAAGTCTCTATAAATTTCTTTTTCCTTCTTAAGAGCCTCATTGTTCATTAAGGTGTTGGAATCGTCACCATAATTTATTTCCTCCTTTTCGTACAATGGCATGGTAATGATATGTTCATTCAAATTATGTAAAGAATTTAACACTAACAGTTCTTTATTGTCATCGTTAACTTCAACATCCAAAATTTTCAAATCAATAATAATTTTGTTAAAATTATCCAATTGACTACACATAGAAATACCTTATGCGTACTGGAATCAAAAGAGTTTTTTCTTCAAATAGAGTCGATTTTCAATGCTCATTTTCATGTACTTATCCTCCAGTTGTTTTCGTAATTTTTGTATAAAGTTCTCTTGGATATAAGGATATTTTTTACCCTTATTAAGATAAAGACAAATCTAATCACAAACAATGCGATTGATTTTGTTTCAGTCACCCTCCTTTTAATCTTTTAGCATATCTTGAAGAGAAATTTCCAGCTCTTCTTAGACTAAGACATCCATAACTTCACATTGCCACATGATGAAGTTTATTTGCCCTTCAAATTTATCTACGTCAAATTTTGCGATTGTCAATTTTTTCAAACGATCATAGTCACAAAGAAATACAGACAAAAAAATTCATAATTTAAATTTTTTTCCAGGTTATGAATATTTACCGTGTCAATCGTACCGGATGAATAGTTCTACATGTATGGTTATTTCTCCACCAAAAAATCCTAATGCCTATATCGTGGGACCTTAGCTCTGATACAAATTTCTTGTGTGCAAGCGTGTAAACAAATAATATTCATTGTCACCCCAAATAATGATATGGCACACACACAACGTACATGAATAAAAATACACTCCAGAAGGCATAATATTTAAGTGGTTCACCAATTTGGGTACATCCACTAACACTCGGATCAATTCACTATTGCAAATGAGTTACAAAAGAGGATCTCGAAAATACACTCTAAATGAAAAATACAATGTGTATTTTTCCATACAAAATTGTATACTCCAAATGAGTTTCACTAATTTGATCTCTCCTCTTTGTTTCTCTGCTAATGTTTATCTCCATATTGGTGTGACCTTAACACCTTAATGCCTCCCCTTATATACATGTTAAAGGTATAAAAAGGGGAAAGACATGGAGAAAAAGGTGTAGTAAAAACCGTATCAAAAGGAGTTCCATGTGTTGAGGATTCCTTTTGATAAAGCATGAGACAAAAGGAGAGCATTAAGGGTGCGGGTGTTCCATCCACTTTCAGATTTAGCAATATCCACCTTTGGAAAATATGACAATTTATTCTAACAAGAATCTGACCGCTTCAACAAGTATCGAAATAACAACAATCTCCACCTCAACGAGATATAAAAAAAATTAACCCCATACTTTCCAAATAAGCGAACGATCAGAGTTTCCTCCCAATGCGCTCAAAAGCGCCCTACACCAAAAGGTGTTTATATCGAAAGTGTATTGATCAAGTTTAAACAATGTTCAAACTTGACCCCAATAATAACATTCGTCACCATATCTGTGGGATTATCTGCAATTCTAATATTCTTAAGGAGATTATTCTCCTTATCCAAAATATCCTGAACAAAGTGGAAACGAACGTTAATGTTATTTGTCCGTTAATGATGAACCTAATTCTTTGCTAAGTGGATGGCACTCTGACTATCACAAAAGTCATCCATGTGATCCTGAATAATTTCCAAGTATGCAATCATACCATGAATCCAAATAGCCTCCTTAACGACTTTTGTTCTTGTATATACTTTGCCTATATATTAGACAAAGCAAGTGTAAACAGTAGCGTAGACCTTCGACACACCGATCCTCTTGCAAATGTAAACACATAACCTGTGGTGGACCGATGTTTATCCAAATATTAGGCATAATCTAACTCTACATAACTAAACACATGTTGACTAGCACATGAATTCTTGTCGAATCTCAAACCAACATATATAGTATTGTGGATATACTGTAAGATCCATTTCATAGCTTTCCAATGCATTACGCCTTGATCATACATGTACCTGCTCACCATACTAGTGGCTTGTGAAATATCATGCCTTATACACACCATTGCATACATGAAAGTTTCCACTTCATTAGCATAGAGAACATGATCCATATTTGATCGTTCCCCATCAGTCTATCGAGATTCCATAGCACTTCTCTTAAAGTGCGGGGCCAACAGAGTACTTATAGGGTTGGTTTTATAATTCATACCAAAACATTGTAATACTTTCTTTAAATATTTCTTTTGTGATAATCAAACATTGCACCTAGATCGATCTCTTCTAATCTCCATGCCAAGTATTTTCCTTACCTCGCTTAGATCCTTTATCTCAACTTCTTGACATAGTTGAATTTACAGTTTTTTTATATCCACGTTGCGGTCAGAAGCAATCAACATATCAACAACATATAAGAGTAAATAAATAAAGGAACCCTCACGAAGTTTATGAAAATACACATAGTGGTCATAGTGAATCCGTGTGTATTGCATCCTAAACATAAGCTGATCAAATCTCTTGCACCAATGCCTCAGACTTGTATTCAACCTATAAACCGATTTTCTCAATTTTTAAGCCCGATTCTCTTTACCAGTAACTTTGTACCCTTTTGGATGAGAAATATAAATTTCTTCCTCCAGATATCCATGCAAGAAATTAGTTCTGGTGTCAAGTTGGTCTAACTCGATTATCAAACTGCACAACCAATGCTAGAAAAATATGAATGGAAGAATGTTTCACAACGGAGGAAAATACCTCATCATAATAAATCCCTTCCTTCTCGACGTAGCCTTTTCATACTAACCTAGCTTTTAATCTTACATTTTCTTTCTCTGAGGATCCTTACATCTTGGAGTATACCCACTTGCACACAATGGCTTTCTTCTCTTTTGGAACATGGAATAACTTCCACGTCATATTCATATAAAGAGACTGCCTCTCCTCGTTTATTGCCTGTTTCCAATGTATGCCTTCTGAACTCCTTTTGACCTCTTTGTAGCTAGATAGAATGGTATATTCAACCATGGGTACTGCGTATTCCACGATGTCAGTAAGCTATGCAGGTTTTTGTTTTTTGTCTACTTAGTTTACTGATTTCAACAGAATCTGATTGCTGAGGAGGCTCATGGGTAGGATCCTACACCTCATCTGTACTTGTATAATCATATTTTGAATCTGTGACAAGTCTGTAGGAACAATTTAAGCCTCAAGCTCCACCTGCTATAAAAAAAATTTGGATTCATTCTCCCTAGGAGAACTTTTCAACATTGAAGACTCGTTGAATGTAATGTCCCTGCTATTATGATATTTTTTGTCCATGTAAACCAAATTCTATACCACTTCACTCTATCATTAAACCCCAAGAATATGAGTTTCTTAGCTCTACGATCTAACTTGTTTTTTCTAACATGAAAATATGTAAGGGACCCAAAAATATGTAAATAGTCATAATTTGTAGCAGGTTTTGCTGACCATACCTCCATAGGTGTTTTACCCTCATTCACTACTACAAGCAACATATTAATAAGATAGTATTCATATGGAACAACTTTAGCCCAAAATTCCTTTCCCAAACCAACATTGGATAATATGCATCACACAGTTTCCAACAAACTTTGATTCATAGATTTGAACACCCTATTTTATTGTGGCTTGTCTCAGACCGTGAAGTGTCTCACGATCTCCTCATCCTAGCATACTTATAAGAATGGGTCTGACTTGTATTCATTTCGATTGTTTGACCTAAGTCTTTTAATTTTTCTACCAACTTAGGTCTCTATCATCTTCTTCCATTTTAACAAAATCTTTAAGACTTCATCCTCTTATCTCATGGTGTATAACCAAACTCATCTGTAAAATTCATCCATAAAAGACACACATTATTCTTACCTCCCAAAGATACAACTTTGGTAGGTCCCCAATCATCCGTGTGAACATATTCAAGAGTGCTCTTCGTATGATGTACAGTTGTGATAAAATTGACTATTGTATACTTACCCAGAACACAATGTTCACAAAATCGAATCTTGTAGGTCTTGGCACCTTTCAATAGACCTCGCTTTACTAATACCTACAAAGCATTTTCTTTTATATGTCCCAAGCGTTTATCTCATACTTTGGTAGCATAAGGTAAACATCCTCTAAAGTTTTTGAGAGTTCTACTACACATGTAAATATATTTCCAAGGAACAAATACAAGTTATTCTTCTTCGTTCCCTTTGAAACACCCTATATGGTTGACTTACTAGGAGTTTATACCATATAGGTTTTTCAACTAGTTTGGATACTTAGACAAAATGTTTTTAGTAGCCAAGAGCCCCTTCAAAAATTACTTTAACATTTAAAATGGGAATTTACTTCAGCTGGTGATCCATATGGTCTCCGAAGATATAAAAGTGCCACACTATAGGAAACATTGAACATACTTGCATCATATGTGTTAAAATAGTTATCTAGAACTTTGTTAAAATTTTTAAATAATTTTTTGGAATTTTTTGGCAATGCAAAATCAATGTTTAAACATTTTATTAAGTTATTAAAATTATTTTTAAAACCATGGGGGAGGAAAGTAAAGATTCTAGAACATTTAAGCGAGTTCATTTACATGTGTGTGTGTGTGCGCGCGCGCGCATGTGTGTGTGACTGAGACTTGTGTGTCGCTTCTCAATGCATTATTAGGCCAAATTATGTTTCTTTATACTCACATAACTTGTACACTCTCTACACCATTGATTTATTTTAATCTATGGCATAAAATGTATCTTAAGTGATCCACATGATAACCAGTTCAACCAATAAGATGGATTAACTTGTAACCTCTTATAACTGGCCAAGCTTACCTTGAATGCATTATTTTAAACCGTTAGATTTTGGTCAGTCCGATAGATTCAATCTTAGACGCCTATTTCAAACCACTTATCCAGAACCATTTAGCCTACCTATAAAACCATACCGCGTCTTAAATTTTCTAGACTTTGGCATTTTAGATAGAGGAGAGAGAGAGAGAGTATAGGTAAGAGAGAGAAATAAAAGAGAGAAAAACACTTTACAAAAAGAAGAGTATAAATCCTTCATTTGTTTTTCTCCTAAAACACTTGTTTAACTAGAGTTTATTTCTGTCAAATCTTTAGGGTTTTCAAACGTGAGTTGAGTTTTTAGGAGTTAAAATCAAAGATTCATACAAAAACTACTCTAGATCTAGTTTCTCACTTAAAGTAGCCCTCACACGATTACGAACTTGATTTTTCTTTGTAAAGTCAAGGGTCGAACTTATGTGAAACATATTCACATACAAACTAGTTAGATCTCTTTTTATTATAATAATGAGGCTTTCGAATCAAGTCTATCACTGACCCAAATCACATATATTCATTGTTTCAATCCTCATAAAGTATTCAAATTTAAAAGTCATCTAAGAAGAATGAAACTATCCTTGATTCCCTACAACTTTAATAAATTAACCTAGGCACCCTAAAGTTTTAATAATTATAAACTAGCCCCTGAAAACTTTAATCCAACATAACTTTACTTATACTTAACCCCTAAACCCCAATTTTATATGAAATTAATCCTCTAGAATTCAATTAATAGAAAATTACAATTTCAGCCCTTGAAACTTTCTAAATTTACAAAAATACCCTAAGCTTCATCATAAGTACACTTTTAAGGCTATAAATCCATACATCTTACCAACCAAGGACCAAACACCAAAGTTTAAATAATTTCACATTATCCCTATCCAAATAAGCCTACACATTAGCATAAGAAGCCAAAAATCACATGTGTACACCATGCGCACATGTGAGGTACATTAATCAAGCTAGAAAACTTCATATTTTCAGTTTAAATCCACAATCCATCTCAACCAATGAACTCTCCTGATCACTATAAATGCCCCACGATTTCCTTAATTCAAAATCAGCCCCACAGTAGTTTCAAAACTCGAATTTTTAACTCCAAATAAGTGCAACATCATTTTATGTATTATATTAAGTTCTTTTAGTTTTAATCGATTTCTTTGTTGTTATAATGCTAGAATACATCAAAACAATAAAGACCTTATGTAGAAAATTGTCCCTTGGTAAAAAGTATGAAATTTCCACCACTGAATCTTGAGCTTTAATGGTGAACATCAAAATAACGTTCAAAACTCGGGTTTAAATCTTTAAATGTCTTCACTAGAACCTTAGGAACTCAAGTGTAATGATCAAATCCCATGAATGTCCATAATAATTTCTAATCGATTCAAAGTGTATTTTAAACCAGAAAACTGAAAATCTTAAATTCCCCTGTATAATCCATCTCAAACCTTGAAACCCAAACCAAAATACTCCTACACATAGAAGAAACCCAACAATGTTCATAAGAATCCCTTCCATATCTGTGGAAGCCACGATTGTTAGGTCAAAATTTCGATACAACACAGTTATATAACTCACGATATACTGCATCTCAATTCACCAAACCTATATATTAGGACTCCTTATGAAATTTTAGGTTAATTTTGTTAAGAAATCATCAAGAATGGTTTAGAAATGAAGGATAAATCTCATGACAAAAATCTGAAAACCTAAAGTCAATTATCGAGGGGAAAAAGATGAACTTTTTTACCAGAAACTATGACCTCGCACGTGAGGGCGCGTGGCCATTAAGAATTTTCTAAATGTTTTTCAATATTTTTATTTTATTTTTCTGATCAAAATGGTATATGGTAAGGCCATGTCTGCTTAAGTCTGGCTTAAGTTATGGAAAAATGAGGTTTTAACTTTGGAATATTTTTCCTAAATTGCAATTTAACCTCTCCTAACTTTTTCAACTTATGAATTTGAACGCAAAACTTTGTTTATAAATACTTCAAAATATTTTAAGAAAAAAAGTATAATTCACCAAAGTTCAGATATGACCTTAAGTTCGAGATTTTAAATTCCTAAATTATTTATAATTAAACCCCCAAAAATTGTAAAAGGTGCAGTTTTTAATATAAACTGACCAAACCAACCCTAATTTCAATAAATACTTATATACCTAAATATTTTATATAGAGAATCAAGTAATGGTTCCTCTTGATATCCACTTTTGATGCATAAGCCGTACGAAATACCGAGCAAGTAAGTTTTCCTAACTTTTCAATAGTAAATTTTGCGTATTTGGTATACTGCTATTGATATCACTATGTGATAGCTCCTATTTACTCTTAGTATGTGCATGTTATACTACTATTATACTATATATTTTATTAAATAACATTGATATTTGAATTGGAATATGGATCAATTTAAACCTTCCTCGTCTCATAACTGATATCATGAAGAATCTATTTTAATGATTGATTCAGTTCACCCCAAACCTTGGTGCAAATATTTATATTATGAGCACTGGTATTAGCTATGGAGTAGACTGATGTGTTATCCATCGAAACTTCCTGCTTGACCTAATTATCTCAAATGTTTAAGAGCCTAGATTATTGCTACATATGTATGATTGCCACTTTAATTGTGTGCCTAGTCGATTAATTTTCCCCAAAGGTTTTAAGTTGATTTTACTGAAGGATTAGTTATTTCTATACCCCTTAGTGAACTGGTAAGTATGGGAATATTTGTTGAAGGATCCTTGATTTTATTTATGTAACTCTTAATGAACTGATAAATATGGGATTATCAAATTTAATTCTTTAGCATTGCTATACACTGAATTCTATACACACTCAAACTCTCATCAATACGTATATTTTTTATAGAATTGATAAATCCCGCTTAGCATATTTATGATAATTCCTTTTTCCTCCAGATGAACCAGGAGAAAGAGAATAATATCTCTTCCATTTTAGAGACAGATGTCAATAATTTGTTTGTATACGTGATCGTTTGGGTAGAGAATAAGCCAGATGGGAGCAAGGAGTGGAACTTTTCAATTTTCTACTTTATAGTCCGTGTTAAAAAAATGTAATTCACCCCAGTGGTAGTACTACCCTATGTATACTATTTTAATAATGAATAAAGTTATGTTATTCCTCCTTAACTTTAATTTATTTCTTTATATATACTCTCTTGTGAATTCATACCAAAAAGCAGGGTGTGACATCTATCTATCTATCTATATATATATATATATATATTGATTTACTTATATTTGTGTTAAAAACATCCTCTGTTTGTTGAATCTCAGTGTGTATCTCAAAATAAGTTTAGATCCAAAAACGTGATAGATCTAAAACCATAAGTATTAGAAAAATCATTTTTATCGTTCGGATCGGGTTTTATTTTAAAACTTATTTTAATTACTATGAAATTTGTTTTGTGTAAATACATTGTTTTCATATCTATTTCTCAAAAGACCTAACCATATCTGAGGCTTTTGACTTCTCTGATATTTTTGGTGTTTAGATTTGTGCATTTAGAAAAACTATGTGTAATTTTTAGGACTGTTTGTAGAAGAGTAGGTGTGTTCTTTCATGTTCATATAAGATCTTAGAAACACACATCGCTATCATTTTTGAAGAGATCTGAACTTAAGTTAGCATAAAGAAAAGCTAAGGGAGTTGAGGTTCAAGAAGCTACTGGGCCAGAGAAGAAGTACTAAAGTAGGTGTAGTTGTGGGAATATTAGGTATATTTTCTTCTTTCTTTTGATCTCGTGTTTGCATAGTTGTAACTTGTAACATTATTCCATTTTAGAATATTTTGTTTTATGGCATAGAGGTCACCGTGGATGTTTTCCCAGACTTTGGGGTTTTACCACATAACAAATCTGTGTGTAAAATACTATGAATGATTCGTAATTCTTTCAAGCTAATTTTTATTCAAAAAGAGGTTAACATGGATAATTGAAATATCTTTTAAAACTTGAGTTACCAAGACTTTTAAGTTTTTTAGTTCGTATTGTCTTAACACTTTTACATATCTTATGTGAAATATACTTCATAAACAAAAAGAGTTTCTCAAACGAGTTTCTTCAGACTCTTAAACATAAATTTAACTTTGTTAAAATCTTGTTTCAGTAATTTTAAGTGGTATCAAAGCAGTTTTAAACGTTTTTGATCCTATAACTCCGAAAATTATTCTTGTGTTTTTAAAAATGGATGAGAAATTTGAGAAACTTGGTAACCTTACCAGACCCATAATCTTTGATGGATAAAATTTTTCCCACTGGAAAGTTAGGATGATTGCATTTATTCATGGTAATTTTTGGTGATGAAGTCTGGGAGATTAGTGAAAATTGTTACTCTCACCTCACTAAACCTTTAACTAAAGGTAGCACCCTTAGGGTTAAGAAAATGCTCACTGATTTTACCAAATAAGATAAACAGATTTCGCCATGCAATAATAAAGGTAAAAACTATATATTCATGTCTATAAATGAAATTCAAAAGAATATCTATATGCACTACATCCAAAGAGGCTTGGGATGCCCTTTTAACAGCCCATGAAGGTGATGAGCTTATTATGGGTGGGAAAACCCAAATGCTTGTGTAATAACAAAACACCCTTATGATAGATGAATCTTAGACCTTTGATGACTTACATATTAAACTCACAGACATTATAATTAAAATTCATTATAATGGTATTGTCTATGACAGAAAATAAATTGTGTTAAAAATACTTAGATCTCTACCTATAAAATTTGATAACAAATGTTATGTGATAAAAGAGGTGGATGATTGTAACCTAAATCCAGAACTATTAAGTAGCAAATTAAGAAGTGTAGAAATGGTTTTAGAGTATAAAAAACATATGACTTCTACTGTCAAAAGATCCTCTGGATCTAACCTTATTTTCTCCTCTCAAATGGCAGTACCTAAGTTAAACTTTCTTGGCTATGACTTAGGATTAAATGAGGACTGTTACCTTGAAAGTATTGATAACCAGATAGACTTTATGAGTACACATTTCAAAAATATCATAAAGTTTAGGAATGATATGGCAAGTAAACGAGGAAAAGTTAGTTATCAAAACTTTAAAGCCCCCAGGCCCTATAACTATAATAGTGACAAACAAACCTTCAATAATAGTCAGAGACCCAAAAAGGACTTAAGTAATATACAATATCACAAATGTGGTAACATGTGTCATTATGCTAATAGATGTAAATACAAGATTAGGACTACCCCTAAGGCCCAAGTGTGTAAGACTTGGGATGACTATAGCGACTCAGAGGATGATAAGCCTAAGTCATCTGAAACACATGAATCATGCATGTCCTTTTATACTAAAATTATGTACACTAATGATAAAACCTATTTACTTCTTGATGCTGTTGTTGATTCTATACCTGTTGTATGTGTGAATGAACTATCAAATGCTATTGTGATGAACAACTCTCATGAGTCTAGCACGTGCGTGAGTCAAAGCGAAAATCATTGTGATGAATTGAATGGGTGTGTGAGTTCCAAAGTGTTGGGGGACACCACACACTTCACTTAGTAAGTTCGATCATGATGACTTACCTAATATTCTACAATTATATTCTAAAACTCTGAAGAAAAGTTCTAAACTTGAGAAAAGGGTTAAACACTTGACTGAACATATTGAGAGATTAAGAAATACTGTTAAGAAGAATGCTAAGGATTACACTAATAAATGTGTGGCTCATGAGACTAAAACAAAAAAATTGTTTTTAAAATTAATGAACTTTCTAAGAAATACTATATTTTAGAAGAAAGATATAAGTCTAATTTGATAGAAGTGGAAGAGTCCAAACAAAAGTCTCAACTATTTTTAAGAATTGTCTTCATTTTGAGACTAATGCAAAATAATATGACAAAATAATCAGTTCTAGAAAAATAAACTTTGATGATAAACTGGCCTAGAATTTGAAAAAAAAAACTAAAAGAGCAAAGGCTGGTGTTGAAAATAATTCAAAAACTATCTTTGTTTCGTCTGGAACTTTACCAAACAAACCAGGTCAAGAATTTGAAAAACCTCATAAAAGTATTTTGAAGAAACCAATCTCACAAGACAATAAGACTGTGTGTTGTCCAGAGAAGAAGCCCAATAATAGAGCTAAGTATGTTTGCCCGCCCATTATATAATTTGGGAAAAACTAAAAAAATTATTGCAGTTGAACCTCACTTTCAAAGTGCATCTAAACCTATTTTTAGATGCTTAGAATATAGAGTTAAACCAGCCTCACATCAGTACTGTATTTATTGTGATATTTATGGCCATGCTCTTCATGAGTGTTTTCAAAACCGTCTATATATGTGAGTTTATAGTAACTTTAACTATTCTAGGAAAAGACTCAATACTTATGTTCCCCCAAGGAAGACTAATAAAAACTCTAACTTTAGAAAGAAAATAAAAAGGTCTCGCAGTAAAAGAAAGTAAGTAAGGAGAACCCCTAAAACCTTTTCTAAATCAAAGGCCAAGAAATATTTTGAAACCAGCGCCATTTGGATTAAAAAATATCACTTGTTACCCCAACTCAGGTTCAGTGTTGTTATAACTGCGTTTAAATCCGAATGCACCTCTATCGGATGGTACCTTAATTCCAGGTGTTCAAAACACATGAATAGGGACGAGACTAAACTGACAAACAAAATAGACTTCTTTTGACATAATATTTTGTTTCGTGATGGAGTCTCAACTCAGATCATTGGTAAATGAATGATGCAAGAAATGGTTCTCCATGTCCTTAATGATGTTCTTTTAGTGAAAGGATTAAAATCCAATCCGCTATGTATATCTCAATTTTATGACTGTGATCACACAGTTACCTTTTCCAAAACTGAATGCAAAATTCTGAGAAAAGATGGTAACTGTATTCTTACAGGAAATAGAACTCCAGATAATACTTATACAGTTATTCCCAATAATAAGCCCTCTAACTCAACAAGATTATATGACTTTTATTTATGGCATAATAGATTGGGTCATACTAATTTTGATAACCTATGAAAATTTAGCTCCCAATTATTGGTTAGAGGTTTACCTAAAATGAAAGTTTCTTCAAATATTGTTTATGGTCCTTGCTAAATGGAAAAGATAAGTAAAGCACCTTATAGCAAAGTTAAATATATAATGACTTCAAAACCTCTTGAACTTATCCACATGTATTTTATGGGTCCTTCCGTACTATGATCTTGTGTGGCAATAGTTACATTCTTTTCATGGTGGATGACTTTACACGGTATACTTGGGTATCTTTTATGAATAACAAATCGGATATATTCAAATAATTTATTAAAATCCTTTTGAAAATAAAAAATGAAAAGGATACCCAAGTATCACGTATTAGAAGTGATAGAGGTAGAAAATTCAAAGAGACTGGAGCAGTAGAATATTAGTTTGGTAATGGATGTCAACATGAGTTTAATGCTCCTAAAACTTCGAAGTAAAATGGTAATGCTTAAAGGAAAAATTGAACAATCCAAGAGATGTCTAGGGTTATGTTACACACTAAAGGGTTGACAAAATACTTTTGGGTTAAGGCAGTCAAGACAGCATGTCACATTGTAAATCGTAAATACCTTAGGAAGAATACCAAAGAGACTTAATATGAACTTTGGTACAATAAACAACCAAGTTTGAATACTTTATAACCTTTGGGAGTGTCTGATATGTTTGCAAAGATATAGAACACATTTCAAAATTTGACACCCGAGGTAATAAAGGAATATTTCTTGGTTACTCCCAAACTAGTGTTCTCTTGTGCCATGGCCAAAGAATAAAAACAAGAAGAACTATCAAATTTCAAGAGTCATGATGTGCATTATCTTGTGCCGTGGCCAAAAAATAAAATGGTTATCGTTGGAATTTTAAAAATAAAATGGATGAATTTGGGGAAATCATTAAAAATAAGGCAAGGCTAGTAGCGCAAAGATATTCTTAAATATAGGGAATATACTTTGACAAGGCTTTTGCTCTGATGACAAAACTAGAGTTTGTTCGTCTCTTCCTTGTTTTTGTGTGTCACTTAAAATTCAAACCTTTTCAAATGGATATCAAATCCTCTTTTTTGAATGGTATTCTAACTGAGGAAGTATTCGTAAAACAGCCAAGAGGCTTTGTTAATCCATCTCACCCTAACCATGTATTTCGATTGAAAAAGGATTTATATGTCTTAAAGCAAGAACCCAGGGCCTGTTACTAATGCCTCTCAACCTTTTTAGTCAATAAAGGGTTTGAGAGTGGCGACAATGACCCGACATTATTTGTTCGAAACATAAACAAAGATGTTTTGAGTGTAAAGATTTACATAGATGATATTGTCTTTAGTTAAACTTCCTTAGCACAAGTTAATGATTTTTTCAAAAATAATGCGTGGGGAATTCCATATATCTCTTATGGGGGAGTTACAATACTTTTTTGGTTTGCAAGTTAAACAATTATTTGATGGTCTCTTTATTTCTGAAACCAAATACGTGAATGAAATGATTAAAAAATTTGGTTTAAAAAATGCTAAGATTTTACGCACTCCTATGAGTACTATAACTAAGATATATAAAGATGAAAATGGGAAGAATACTGATCCAAACTCTATATAGAAGTATCATAGCTAGATTATTATATCTCATTGCGTCTAGACCAGATATTATGTATGTCGTTTGTGTTTGTGCACAATACCAATGCACTCATAAAGAATGTAACTTATTGTGTGTTAAATGTATCATAAAATATGTTAAAGGCACATTGGAATATGGTATTTAGTATACGAAGGACACCACTAGTTCCATTATTGGCTATATAGATGTTGACTGGGTATGGTACTCCGATGATAGTAAGAGCACTTAGGGTGCTTGTTACTATGTGAGAAATAACCCTAGTTGGTTGGAGCAGCAAGAAACAAAATTGTATATCATTGTTTACTGCTGAATCTGAGTATATTACTGCTAGTAGCTGTTGTGCTTAGCTTTTATGGATTAAACAAATGTTATGTGATTATGAAATTAAAGAGAACCAATTAACTTTATTATGTGATAATCAAAGTTCTATCAATATATCTAAAAATAAGATATAGCACTCTTGCATTTAACATATTATGATAAGATACTATATTATTCGTAAACTGATGGAGTCTAAAGAACTCATAATTGAATATTTGCAAACTGAAAAACAACTAGATGATCTCTTTACCAAGCCTTTGGATAATTTAAGATTTGAATCCTTAAGAAAATCCATAGCAATGATTGTGCTTGATTGATTTCTTACTAAAATTAGTCATATCCTCATGCCTATATCTTGTTGATAATATGTCTATATGGATCTAAATGCCTCTTTTATCTATTTTATATAAGAGACACTTGATATAACAAGTTGTTATGACTTAAATTGGTAGATTATTTTGTTATATACTCTATCTCTCTCAAAATTTACTTCGTATCTATTTGAGACAAAATGGAGGAGAAGGATTGAGTCCATCCTGGGACTATCTATAAGATTTCAAATCTAAATTCTACTAACATGATATCTTGAGTATTTCTGTTACAGGCTTTGGACTTCATTTATATAACAGATGTTAGGGTATTAGTCTGTATTTTAGTCAACTTATCTAATTTAATTTATCTTCTTACTCTTATTTTCGGTTCTAGAATGGGTTAGGTAGTTAGAACTTTGTATAGGATTAGCATTTTTTTCTTCTTAAGAGTACTCGTGATATACTAAAAGGGATTTTGTCTCCAATATCAAAAGGGGTGATTGAAACACCCTATATGGTTGACTTACTAGGAGTCTAAACCATGTAGGTTTTTCAACTAGTTTTAACATGTATAAAAAATATTTTTAATAGCCAAGAGCCCCTTCAAAAGGTACTTGATCATTTAAGATGGGAATCTACTTCAACTGGAAATCAATTTGGCCTCCAAAGGTATAAAAATGCCACACTACAGGACACATTGCACATACTTTCATCATATGTGTTAAAATAATTTTCTAGAACATAAAAAAATATTCAAATAAGGTTTTGGAATTTTTTTGCCATTTAAAATCATTTTTTAAACATTTAATTAAGTTTTTAAATTGTTTTTAAAGCCTTTGGGGAGGAAAGTAAAAATTCTGGAACATTTAAGCCGGTTCATTTATATGCGTATGTGAGTATGTGTGTGAGTGACACATGTCTGCCACTTATCAATGCATTATTAGGCCAAATTTTGTTTCCTTATACTCATATAACTCCTATATTCTCTACATCGTTGATATGTTTTAATCTAAGGCTTAAAATGTATCTTCAGTGATCCACATGATAACCAGTTCAACCATTGAGATGGTTTAACTTGTAACCTCTTATAACCGATCAACTGTACCTTGAATGCTTCATTTTACCCCGTTACATTTAGGTTAATTCGGTAGATTCAACCTTCGTCGTCCATTTCAAACCACTTATCCAGAACCTTTCAGCTTTTTTTTAAAAACCATACCTCTCCTTAAATTTTCCAGACTTTGTCATTTTAGAGAGAGAATATAGAGAGAGAGGGAGGATAGGTTAGATAGAGAAATAGAGTTTGGATAGAGCAAAACACTTTACAAAAACCAGAGTGTAAATCCTTCATATGTTTTTATCTTAAAACATTTTTTGAAAACCAAAGTTTATTTCTTTAAAATATTTTGGGTTTTCAAACATGAGTTGAGTTTTTGAAAGTTTAAATCAAAGATTCATAAAAAACTCCTCTAAATCTAGTTCTCCCTTAAAAAAGTTGTCACACGGTTAGGAACTTTATTTTTCTTTGTAAAATCAAGGGTTTGACATTTGTCAAACATTTCCACACACAAAAGTAGTTAGATTTATTTTTATATATTTTGATTTGCTTATATTTTTGTTAAAAACATCCTATGTTTGTTAAATCTCAGTGTATATCTTAAAATAAATTTAGATCCACAGGCGTGATTGATCTAAAAGCATAAATATAATAAAAATCATTTATATCGTTTGGATCTGGTTTTATTTTAAAAATTATTTTACTTGTTGTGAAATTTATTTTGTGTAAGTACATTCTTTTCAAATCTATTTCTGGGAGGATTTAACCAAATCAGAGGGTTTTGACTTCCTCAAGATTTGTAGTCTTTAGATTTATGCACTTAGAAAAACCATGTATAATTTGTAGGACTGTCTGTATTAGTGTAGATGTGTTCTTGTATATTCATATAAGATCTTAGAAACACACATCACTATCATTTTCACATACTTCATGATCTAGTTAGTGTGGCTATTTTTCTGGAGAGATCTGAACTTGAGTCGACGTAAAGAAAAACTAAATGAGTAGAGGTTCAAGAAACTGTTGGGTAATATAAGAAGTACCTAAATGAGGTGTAGCTTTGGTCATACTAGGTATATTTAATTTTTAACTTTGGTCCTATGTTTGCATGATTGTAACTTGTAACCTTATTTTATTTTAATAGATTTTTTTTATGGCATAGAGATCACCGTGGATGTTTCCCTAGACTTTGGGGTTTTACCATGTAAATAACCTATGTGTAAACTACTGTCAATGATTATTAAGTCTTGCATGCTACTTCCTATTTTAAAAAAAAAGAGTTTAGGAGGGATAACTAAAATATCTTTTAAAATGTGAGTTACCAAGACTCTTATGTTTTCTTGTTCGTATGGTCTTAACACTTTTACATATCTTGTGTGAAATAAACTTCATAAACATAAAGAGTTTCTCCAATGAGTTTCTTCAGACTCTCAACCATAACTTTAACTTTGTTAAAATCTTGGTTGAGTAATTTCACCCTTCATCACAACTAGGGATCTATGTGAAACCTTCACACCATTACCTTTCAGCGTGATCTCAAAACCCTTAGATTCCAAAGCGCCAATTGAGATAAGATTTTTCCTCAGGTTCGTTACATACCTAACATCTTTATAATACCCCATAATTTTAATGCATTATTTAAATTTAATTTATATTATGAAATGTTATGTCTGTAGTGATGGTGACGTCACTAGATTTATTTTATATTGTATGGTGTTGTAGGGGGGAGTCCTCACCAAAGTTTGATTATCTGAGTTGGTCTTGTACTCATCAAAACACTAACTAAAGAAGGAAGATGAAGACCTTTAAAAGGACTCCCCACGAAGACCTCCACAGAGACTTCTCGAAGGACCTCCCGCGAAGACCCTCCACAGAGACTTCTCAAAGGACCTCCCATGAATACCCTCCACAGAAATTTCTCGATGGACCTCCCACGAAGATCGAAGTTGTTCGAGTGACAATAATTTGTAATAAGAAATAAAATGTATTTGATATTGTATTTTACTAGTTGAAGAAATTTACTTTGTAATATGGGCGAGGATGTTCGGTACCCTCGAGGGACCATGCCTGGCAAGACATGGGAGAGCTCACATGCTCTATCAAAAAACCTCATCTTGGGAACTTTGTAGGGATTTAGTTTGGAGGATTGGGAGCAAGGCAAAATTGGGAAAGCAATAGCCAACCCTCTTGTCACACTTGTACAAAACTTCATCTAACACAAACTAGTGCTCGAGCAATTTCCCCCTCGAGTCACTTTGTTCAGCACATACTTGGGGAAACCTCTTCAAGGGACCTCAATCTCAGATTCATCGCCTAGAGATAATTCCCAGCCAACAAACAACACACTTAAAGTTGGAACTGTTTCCAGTCGAGAAACTCCAACTTCATATGTTATCTCCTTTGATTAATGTGACCACACGTTTGGTGGGGGTCATTATTCACTTACTTTATGACGTCATAATATATGAAATTTAGGGACTCGAGATAATTGCACTCAAGTGAGATTTATCCTTAGGATGGCAGGCCTAGTTAACCAAATCTGATTTCATAGCAGTTCAAAGGTAAAGCTTGGAGCTTCCATGTCATATCCCCATTAATGTCGCCACGCTTATAATTGATTGAACAGTTTCCTGCCAAAACACAACATCTTATGCATTTAATGTAATATCTTTGACATTAATGCCAAAAAATTATCGCACTTAATGCCCATCAATCACATATAATGCTAGCAAAGTTACTCGAGTAACCTTGCCTCCATATCAATAGACCAACCAAATAGTTTACAAGGACGAAAATTTGAACATAGAATTGTTTTTGGATTTTCCTCATACACTAGAGCTTCTGTGAGAACATTTATTACCCAACATTCCCTTTTTCTTCCATTCATACTATTATCATTGAGCATCAACTGAGCCTGAAGTTCCTACCTTGCCTTTATTGTGACAAGAGTGCTTGCTCTTTCTCCCTCCGACCAAGTTATTGGCTAGTTCCACTTATTTATTGTGTTCACAGTGCATTTGTGGTAGAAAATACCTCATTTAATATCATCTTGTATGTTGAATATTACTCTTTCTTACTCTCATGCATCGTCGTTATTAAACATAGTCTTGGGCATTAATCACGGTTTTGATAAGTCGTTACACCTCGCTTTTGTACATTTATAATTATTTGAATTGAACATAATACACAAAAATGAATTAATAATTATTTTATAAATAAATTTGATAAACTATTTTTAAACTCAAACAAGTTGAAATATTAAAATTTTGATGGGTAAGTTTGGATGACTTGTGGGAAAATTATAATGCCCATAGTATAGTATATTGTTTAGGCTAGATATTGGACTATTCGGATATGATTTTCTAGTTAATGGGTAAAGGCACATATGGGGCCTAACTCTAAATTCGTGAGTAGAAATATAAAATGAAGTTTAGGGTTTAGTTAAATCAATTTTCACACATTAAAGAAGAGCTCTAGAGCTAGAGAGAGGAAACTAGTGGGGGAAGAGAAGAATTGGGGACTTTTCAATTAGTATTTCTACCTACTTCAATCTAAAGGCAAGTCTACTTGATATGATTATATAATTAATTTACGTTATAATATAGCTAGATATAGGATTCTAAACCTAAATTTATTAAACTGAACAGTTCGAATTAACTAACTAAGTAATTAGGTTAATAAACGTGTTAATGATTTGAGATCAAATTGGAAAAATTCTTATTACAAATGGATTGGGATTGAACGAGAATTGTAGATATTTGAATTATAAATACGTGGGCACTAGTTTCGTATTTGTTTTGATTTATTTTAAATTTATTATAAATATTTTACCAACAATGCACAAAGTTGAAATTCTAGGTTCGTGATTTTGGTTTGAGCTTTGTGTTTTGATTTGGTTGATTATAATTTAGGGATTAGGGCTAGTTTAGTAAACCTTTAAGTTGGTTCTACATAAACCTAAAATTTTATGTGCGTAGAATTAATTAATTAATGCGCGAAACATCGGACATGCATGGTTGGGATATACATACTAGCTGGTATATATTTATGAATCATGTGATGACGATCACTATAGTATTATGTTAAGTAGTGTTAGGTTGTACCCTGGGTCGAGCGACAATGCCACTTTGGTATCTAGGTAGATAGAGAGGGGCTTTACCCTAGGCCATGCGACGGCGCCACTCCGGTACTTCCCTACGAAGAGATGGACTGTACCATGGGTCGTATGGAGACTCCACTCCAGTATCCCAATAGATTGTGAGGGGCTCTTCCCTGGTCCATGAGATGGCGCTACTTCGGTACTCCGATAGTTGGTTATAGTATACTTAATATGAATAGTACTTTACGGATATGCACGTAGAAATGTGTTCATTAATTTGACATATACTTGAGATGTATAGAATGATCATTTATGAATATTCAAATGCGATGGATAATATGTAATAATGGGGTACACTTGGGTCTGGGATTAGACACATGTGATATCTAGGATTGTTAGGTTAGGTTAATTTAAAAGACACTAAAAGACAACATGAAAATGCTTAATTATATTATAGTCCATCTCAATTATATGGTATATTAAATACGCTTGTTGTCAATATCTCCTCTTTACATTTTTCAGGACATAGACAATTGTGTCGTCTCCACCCTGAGATCATTTCAAGTAATTAAATTTACATTGATACATTTTTAGTTACACGATGATATTTATATTATGGTTAGTTCGGTAGCAGAGTTATGTGGTTCACATATGGTATATTTTCGTTATTTATTTATGCATTCAGTTTTATTACAGTCGTGCTTAGAATCATATTCAATTATTTAATTCTCGTGATTTTGTATTAAACTTGATCAATCTGTTATTAAAATTTATTGGGTGTCAAAGTTGGTATCAGAGCTTTCAAGGTTCCAGTATTCTAGGGATATTGAGTGCGTACATCACTTTTCCACGTTATGTTCTTTGATTACTTTAGACCTTTGTAATTTAGGATTTATATTCTCTACAAACGATTACCTCTTGGGGGTTTCATGACATTATTATAGAAGATCGAATCAGAGGAATCGAAGTATATCACTAGGGTTCCTCATTTGGATTTTTCTTGAGAGATGTCACACACATGAAGTATCTTCTGATCGAGAGTTAGGGACCATTTGACGAGAGACATTTGGTACGTTCTTAGCATATTATTTGAGTGGACATGTTTCCAATCACCATCCATTACGAAAAAGGATCAAGTTGTAGAGAGCTCATCTGGACGACCACTTAGTAACCATCATAAGGAAGAGTTCACTTATCTTTCTTTTTCTCCATCATGAGGGATTGATATGAAAGTGAAGAAGACTATTTGCCATTTCAGTTACAGTACGATAAGACTTTTGAGATACCATAAATCTGTCGTGACAAGTTTGGTAGATCTTATTGGGTAACCTTTTCCTAATCACTTACGTTGTGGAAGTTACCTTTTCACATTAGCATGATTGTTACAACTATCTGAAGTATAGAGATCCCTACGAATGGTAAGACAAAGGATATAATAGGCCAAAATGATTTGAGAGAAGGTAGCATCGACCCGGGAAGGGAATAACTCACTCGAAAAATAAACTTAATAGTGGAGAAAACCTCAAGAAACTTATAAGAGTAGACAATTTAACATGATATATCCACCAGAGACAATATAATTATGACCAGTGGGGTCATTACGAATGAGGGCAGGCCTAACGAGACACATTTTAGTACAAACCGACTGTAGACATTGGATCAGGAGAACCACCAGTAGGGTTGATATTTCAATAGTTCCTTTAGAGAAAATTAATACACTTATGGTGAGCGAAACCGCTTAGTTTGTAGATTCCTTAGGGCAACCGGTAAAATTGAGAAACTACTGGGGAATGGATTATGATTACATTTATGGCTTGGGAGCATGACTAGTAGACAATGAGGAGTTGTTGTTGTTTTACTTATTAGTGAGTTACTACGGTTATGGGTTCTATAAATGTTGTTATCCATATTTATGTGCATGGGTATATCCTAGTGAATGGGGGGCTGACTTACGCCGTGATTGTAAAGACATGAAATCTTGAATGGTCATCTTAGTGTCCAGTCGCTTTGTTGTTTTATACATGTAGTCTTATGCTTCATATTATTTATCTTTTGAGTAGTAAATATATGTATTACTCTTATATCGACTATCGAGGGCGAGTCTTTACTATTGCCATTTTTTAACAAAGAATGTCCTTAGTGTTATACCCATGCTAAAAGGATAAGTTAGCATACACTTATAGTACAATAGATGTGACTTCATCTGAGGAGATCACCATATCGGTAGGATTGATACCAACTTTTCATGAGTTTACAAACATAGGGGATGAGATGCTAGGGTTACCACCCATTAGAGAGGTAGACTTTTGTATAGATTTTCCAATAGGCATCAGGCCCATTGTGCGGGCACCATATCGTGTGGATCCATTAGAGATAGAATAGTTTCATAAGAAGATTCAGAAATTATTAAGTTAGGGGATCATACAAGGAGAACATCATCATGGTGAGCTCCAGTGTTATTTTTAAAGAAGAAGGATGGTTCACTTAGGCCATGTGTGGATTATATGGAGCTAAATAAGGTCACGATACGTAATAAGTATCTGTTTCCACGTATTTATGATTTGTGTGACCAGTTGAGGGGTGCACCATTTATTTTTACAAGATTGACTTGCCCTTAGGGTATCACCAGTTGAATATTCGGGAGGATAGTATTTTGTAAATGGAGTTTCTGACATGGTATGGATCATATGAGGTCCGGGTCATTCCATTTGGGTTAACCAACATTCTAGCAATGTTCGTGGATTTAAGGAACTGAGTGTTTCAACCATTTTTGGATTAGTTCATAATTGTGTTTATTGATGATACCTTGATTTACTCTAAGTCGAAGGATGAGAATATAGAGCATTTGAGGTTGGTTTTGCAAAGACTACGAGAACTTAAGTTGTACACTAAGTTCCCTAAGTGTGGATTTTTATTTTGGGAGGTGTTGTTATTGGGCCATATTGTATATAAGGTTGGGATTTTTATGGATCCTAGTAGGTATCTGGAGTTATAGAGTGTGGATAACCCATGATTCCTACCGAGGTTAGAAGTTTCTTAGGTTTAGTTAGGTATTAAAGGAGGTCCATTTAGAGGTTCCCGAATATTATCAGGCGACTAACGCCCCTCACTCGAAAGGGGGTATCGTTTATGTGGAGCATAGATTATCAAATATTTTATCAGGAGCTCAAGGAGGTTGGTGTCATATATAATTCCATTATTATCAATCGGTTCATTTGGTAGGTTGAGCTTTTAGGGACGGTATGTTAAGCCAGAGACTCCCCGCCTTGCAAAGAGGAATTTTAGACTAGGTTCACATCCTCGAGGGGCGAGATGTATCAGGACATGCATAGGATGTACTAGAGTTATAGTCTCTATAGATTACCAAGTGGAAGGAAGATACCCCTCTATGGAATTTATAGTGGGATGGTCGAGATGATAGGGAGGTCATGATTCAATTTGGGTCATTATTAACAGGTTGCCAAAGTGGCTCATTTCTTTATAGTTTAGATAGATTACACTGTCGATCAGTATGCTAAATTATTTATAGAAGAGATTTTGCTAATTCACGGCGTACCACACAATATTGTGTCCAACTAGGATAGTACTTCCATATCTCAATTTTAGGAAGGTTTTCAAGTGGCTATGAGTGTACAACTGAATTTGAGTACTGCGTTTCAGCCTCAGTCTGATGGTCAAACTGAGCATATGAACCATGTTTCAGAGTATATGCTTTGGGCATACGTGTTGGATTTCAAAGGCAGGTGGGATCATAAATTACCTCTCGTAGAATGCACCGACAACAATAGTCATCAGCAGACTATTGGTATGGCACCCTATGAGGCAGTTTATAAACGACCACGCCATTTACAGAGTTATTGGTTAGATTTGGGAGAGCATGAAATGGTCTGGCCATATATTATCAGTGACACCTCAGAGAATGAGGAACTTATTCGAGCACAAGCAAAGACAACGCAAGATTGACAAAAGAGATACACCGATAAGAAAAGGACAAAGTTCAGCAGGTAGATTAGTTGAGTTAGAATTGTAACCGAATGTGGATTAAGACAAGATAGGCCTAGGTCTATTAGGTCATAAAGGAATTGATTTCTTATAGTAGTATGAGGATATTACGGGAGAGTTGTTCTTAGACTTATGAGTAGGAGTATAGGAAAATTCGAATTTCAAGGATGAAATTCCTTATGTTGGAGGAGAAGACTGTAATACCCCGTAATTTTAATGCATTATTGAAATTTAATTTATTTAATGAAATGTTATGTCTATAGTGACGGGTGATGTCAATATATTTATTTTATTTTATATTGTATGTGTATGTGTGTGTACATTTATAATTACTTAAATTGAGCATAATACACGAAAATGAATTAATTATTATTTAATAAATAAAATAAATAAATTATTTTTAAACTCGAACATATGGTAGTATTAAAATATTTATGGGTAAGTTTGGATGAATTGTGGTACAATTAGGATGTCCGTTTTCACTTTACAAAAATGGGTTTTAAGCTTCGTGGGTTAGTATATGGTTTGGGCTAGACTTTGGAATGTTTGGATATGATCTTGGGGTTAATGGGTTAAGGCCCATATGGGGATTAACTCTAAATTCATGACTAAAAATATAAAATCATGTTTAGGGTTTAGTTAAATCAATTTTCACACTTTAAAGGATTGTTCTAAAGCTAAAGAGAAGAAGTTGGTGGGAGAAGAGAAGAATTGGGGGCTTTTCAATTGGAATTTTCACTTACTTCAATCGAAAGTTAAGTCAAATTAATATAATTATATAAATGATTTATGTTATAATATGGTTAGGTATTGGATTCTAAACCTAAATTGACTAATTTGAACATTTGGAATAAATTAACTAATTAATTTGGTTATTAGTCATATTGATGATTTAAGATGAAATCGGGAAAATTCCTCATGCAAATGGATTTGAATTGAACTAGAATTGTTAGGTTATTATTCAATCGTGTAAATAAATCAAAAGCCCCTGGATAATTGAATTAATTGATAACCAATATAAGTCTAATTGATCAAATATCAAAAACTTGGGTTCTTAGATGAAAGTGAAATTTCTCCCTTTGAATCATGTTAGGTTCGTGTAAAAACCTTAGTTATATGTTTAAATTGATATTGGGACAATTACTATGAAGATGTCTAGGTCAATGATTGATTAAAGGCTCGAAAGTGATGCTTTGGGGTTGTTAATGGCAGATTTTGGGAGTTCGAGAAGAAGGTTTACATCAATCTCATTTGAACAGGTCGTTCAAATGACACTATGGATCTCATTTGAATGACCATAGAATTCTAGTTCGAAATACATTCGAATGAATTTGAAAACATGAAATTATAGATATTTGAATTATAAACACGTGGACTCTAGTTTTGGATTTTTATTTTTTTAATTTATTATGAATATTTTATCAAGAGTGCACGCAGCAAAAATTCTAGGTTGGTGATTTTGGTTTGGGCTTTGTGTTGTGATGGGTTGATTGGAATTCGGGGCTTAGAGATATTTTAGTTAACCTTTAGGTTGGTTACACTAAGATTTGAAATTTTACATGCATAGACTTAATTGATTTATGTGTGAAACATCGAACATGCATGCTCGGTATATAAGTACTAGCTAGTACATATTTATAAATTCTACAATGACGATTACTATAGTATTATGGTTAGTAGTGTTGGGTTGTACCTTGGGTCGAGAGATGACACTACTTTGGTATCCCTATAGATAGAGATAGACTTTACCCTGGGTCATGCGATGACGCCACTTTAATACTTCTCTAGGAAGAGATATACTGTACCCTAGGTCGTACAGCGATGCCACTTTGGTATCCCGATAGATTGTGAGAGGCTCTACCCTAGGCATTGCGATGGAGCCACTTTATTACTGTGGTAGTTGGTTATAGTTGTGACACCATGCGTATTAAAATAATGGGTGTCCATCTCCCTACTAATATAAAACAAGAGTCTCACATGGCTCGTTCTTAGCATCATTGTTGAATTTCAATTAACCTATTAGTTTAACAGGCTATGTCAAATTTTAATCTTAAAATAACCCAACCAATTAAAACCAATCAACGTAAACCCATGCATTAAACAATATAATCAATCACCCCAGTAACGAAATCAAAATGCGGAATTAAATAAAACCAAGTAACGAATAACCATCAGTTACTAAACATCCAATACAATCATCTGAACTGAAATAAATAACACTATAATAAATAAGTCTAATGGAAAAGAGCGACATGCCCCACAATATATGAAGAGGAAAACGAATTGAGATAGTAATAAATTAAGGGGCTACTCCAAATTATGCAAGCCTCCACATCAGCTGCAACTATGTATTCCTAGAAAGAATTATTATCCTTGGCATACTTATGACTGGACACCTAAAAAATTTTGGAAAATAATTTGATACGGATTAGAACCCAAAACCTTTTAAAAACATTTACAAGTAATTAAAATGTATTAATAAATATGCAACACAATCTTCCATATTTAAGCCGATGTCGTACTCACATAAGATATTCTTCACCTCTCAACTATAGTGCGCACCTAATGTACGCATTTTAAATCTTAGATATCCTACCCAGCCTAGCTAGGCTCCATATAATCATAGGTCCACACCCTACCTTGTGTTATGCGTATTTTATACAATTAGCTTTCACATCCTCTTAATAATTATAGTTAAATCAGTTCATTTCAAATAACTTTCACTAGTTATTAATTCAATATTCACAAGTTAATATCACATAATTCGTTTCCAATAACTTTCACTAGTTATCAAATCATTATTCACACTTAATTTCTTAAGTTTGTATATAATTTTCTTCACATATATATATGTATTTTCCATATCACAACAAGTACAGATATATATCACTCACTATATATGTATAGCTGCAATACCCAGCGCATTAGCTCGCGGATGCAAAATGACTAGCATGCTATCAAGATCCAGGGAGTCCACCACAACCTGGGCAACTGCGTTGAAATATCACTAACAAAACCCAAAATTAAAAACGAATACTGGAGGCGGTCATGGCCTTATGTCTATGGGATATTACCATACCACATTATTCCACTAGACTCCAACCCTACACAATGTGGGCATGCACAGACCTATGACCTTGGAGAATGGTACCACCTATACTTAGACTCGTCAGAGTGACCTCCCACGGCAAGAAACATCCACCGATAGCATATCCTCTAGGAAGGGTATGTTTCGCACATTATCATAAACATAAATATATCACATACGCATACTGTCTCTAAGCCCGTATATATATTTGGTCAATAACCCGGCTAACCGTACCTATCACTCGTAGCACTAGCCTAAACTCCCGAGTTTCAATTCACACTCTCATTATTATATAATCCCTTATTTAGCATTCTGAACATGTGACTATTCTCAACTAGATTGTAATCCCTTTTTATCGAATTTTCATCCCGAATTCATTATTAAATTTCATAGAGTACTCTTCGTCCCAACTACTCTAAACTTAGTGAAAAAAAAACCAATCACCTCAAGGTATTTATAATATTCTAAAGTCATTTTCAAAATTCCAAACTCTTTTACGGACATCCTAAACCAACCCGAAATTTCTCAATTTTCAAAACTCATTAAAACAAACAAACTGGGCAATACTGGGAAGCCGAACTAGTTTACTCAGCTATCAAGTCCAAAATGACGTTTTTTCGTCTGGTATGAAATCTACCCATTATTTATCACCTAATTCAATCCCAATCACCCTTTCAATTATCCTTCAACACTACCCAATCAATATTATTCTTAAATGAACATCTTTTTTTATATATATATTTAATACTCAATAATCATCTTAACCCAAAGGATTGAATCATTAATCATCCAATTATTCCATACTTTTAATTTTCAATGACTAAAACCTCAAGATAACGTATTTTTTATTCGAGAACATGACTAACTATAATCAATACTAAAAATCCTTATCAAGATCTACTTTTATCATGTGGGATTCATTCAGAAATCTCATTTACAAATTCACACCGCTTTTCATGGAATCCATTTCTCAAAAACCATTTTTACATGTGGATCCCCACCCAAAAATCATTTTTCCATAACACCTACTATGAAATGAATTGAAACTACCACATATATAATTAATCAAGATAATTAATTTCCTTAAAATTGTTCCTAATATCTAAATCTTCCTCTTGTGTGATGATATAAAGCTAGGAGTCCAAGAAATTTCTCCTAATTTGGCCTCTTGTAGAACACTCTCTTGATTTACCCTTATTTTTCCTCTCTTCCTTCTCTCTTAGGGATTTAGAATAATAAGATGGTTTCCTCCTACCATTAACCCTAAAATTTTATAAACCTAATCTCGAAATTAGGTTAACATGCTAATACAAAATGACCCGTATACCCTTGAGTGAGTCCCAAATAGTCTGAAAAGCCTCCAAAACCCAATTACTACCCCTAGGTACTTAATGTTGACTATTTCAATCCATTTCGGATCAACCGTGCACTCAAAATCACCATTCGCATCATCAAACATCAATATCCTATCTTATTTCCAATGCGACCCCACACGCGCGTCCCGAATAAGCTCCTGTCACCCCGTCGCTTTTACCCACTTACGACATGCTATAAAATAATACAATTTCATTTACTTATCACACAAGAAAATACAATATTAGACAAGTACTTATAACAACACATAATTATTACTTTATTTCACGCTAAATACTATTCATTCAATTTGTTCATTTTTCAATTTAATTAAATTACTCCGACATGTGTAATTTAAATATTCTCATAAATAGGGGGAGTTACAATAATATGCTTGATATGAATAGTATGTATATGTATATACCCGTAGAAATGTGTTCATTAATGTGATATATACATGAGATGTATAGATAGATGATTTATAATTATTCAAATGAGATGGATAATATGTAATCATGGAGTGTACTTGGGTCTGGGATTAAACGCATGTAATATCTAGGATTATTGGGTTGGGATAATTTAAAGGACATCAAAAGACTACATAAAAATGCATAATTATATTATAGCACAATTCAGTTAAATGGTTATATTAAATAGGCTTGTTGTTAATGTCTCTTATTAACATTTTCAGGACAAAATTATGTCGCCTATGCCCTGAGATCATTTCAAGTGGTTGGATTTACATTGATACAGTTGTAGTTACACGATGATATTTGTATTATTTGTCGGTTCGGTAGCAGAGTTATGTGGTTCATCGATGGTATGTTTTAGCTTTTTATTTTATACATTTATTTTTATTACAATCATGCTTAGAAGGATATTTAATTGTTTGATTCTTATGAGTCTGTATTAGACCTGATAAATCTATTATCAAAATTTATAGGGTTTTATAGTCTTCCAACACTCTTACTATTCCACTATGCATCTTTAACCGGATTTTTCTATCCCTTTTATTTGACAGGCGTGATTATTGTCCCTACAAATACCTCCACCTTCTAGCTCCTTAATCCACTCCTGGGAGATAAATCCCAATGGTGAAATAGACAAATCAAATTAAGAATCTTCATTGTTACTTTTCACAATGTTTGCAGTGGAGTTCTTCATGTCCTTCATTAACTTAGGACAATCTTTATTACAATGCCCTTTCTGGTGACAAAAGGCACATTCATCTTTAGCAAGAATTCTCCAACCTGAAGTTGATGCTCCATCACTCAATTTAGATCGAGATCTTCCACGACGACCATTCTTCCTTTGATTTTTTCAACCACACAGTGTCAACGCTTCTGATGTTCAGTCTCTATAAATTTCCTTATCCTTCTTACGGACATCATTATTCATTAAGATATTGGAGATGTCAACATAATTTATTTTTGTACAATAACGCGGTAATGAGGTGTTTATACGAATCAGGTAGAGAATTTAGCATGAATAGTTCTTTATCCTCATCACTAACTTTAACATCCCAATTTTGCAAATCGATAATAATTTTGTTAAAATTGTCCAAAGGCTCAAATATAGAAATACCTTATACATACTGGGATCGGAAGAGTTTCTTCTTCAAATAGAGTCGATTTTAAACGCTCTTTGTCATGTACTTATCCTCTAGTTGTTTACATAATTTATCTATCAATTTCTCACGCATATAAGGATAGTTTTTATCCTTATCGAGATAAAGATGAATATGACCACAAGCCATTCAATTTATTTTGTTCCATCCACCCTCCTTCATGTCTTCTAGCATATCTTCAAAGAGAAATTTCAAGCTCTTGTTGGAATAAGACATCCATAACTTTCACATTGCCACAGGATGAACTTTTTTGCCCATCAAATTTTTCTACAACAAATTTTGTGGTTGCTATTTTTTTCAAATGATCATAGTCACAAAAAATAAAGACGAAAAAAATTCTCAATTTAGAATTTTTTTTTTGAGCTCTAGATAGTAACTGTATGAATATTACCAAATGAATAGTAATATACGTATGGTTATTTCTTCATCAAAAACTCCAAATGCCTAGATCGTGGGACCTTAGCTCTGACACCAATTTGTTGTGCGGAAGCGTGTCAACAAATAATATTGACTATGATCCCAAATAATAATATGGCACACACACAATGTATGTGGATAAAAATACACTCAAGAGGACATAATATTTAAGCGGTTCACCAATTTGTCTATGTCCACGGACACTCGGATCTATAGACTATTGCAAATGAGTTATAAAAGTGTCTCTCACAAATACACTCCGAATGAAATATACAATGTGTATTTTTTTAATACAAATGTGTATACTCCAAATAAGTCTCACAAATTTGCTCTCTACTCTTTTCTTCTCTTCTAATGGTTCTCTCTAGATTAGTGTGCCCATGAAACCTCAATGCCTCCCTTTATATACATGTTTGAGGTAGACAAAATGAGAAGACATGGTGCAAAAGGTGCACTAAAAACCGAATCAAAAGGAGCTCCATATTTTAAGGATTCCTTTTTACAAAGCATGAGACAAAGGGAGGGCATTAAGGGTGTGGATCTTCCATCCACTTTCATATTCAACGTGCATATTATGCATGTTGAAGATCATTTTATCTTGGGAGATAGATGCTCATTGATTTAAGCCATAAGCGCCAACGATGGGGGTAAAATCTATCTTAAGGAAATAGCGTTCAATGTTCGACTCGATCTATTTCATCTTCTTCGATTGTAAATTTTTTATTGGTCATGTTGCATTCCTCCAAAATGATTTCATTTTATATTTTAATTTGATGAAAAAATAAAACACATGATGATATATTTTTAGATAACAATCTTAAGTTTGATTTCCTTACATTTTAATTACTTATGTTTTTGAATTTATTCATATGAGATTCCATTTTTCCACATTTTTTATTATCTATAATTATAGTGCTTCCGATTATGGAAACATATGTGAGCTCATGTGATTGAATCATAATATTAGTACCTTGTGTAATAATTTTTTACACGTGGGGATTTGGTTGAGATGAATATATATATATATATATATATATATATATATATATATATATATATATATATATATATATATATATATATATATATATATATATACACACGCACACCAAAATAATGGACAACTATTATTATGCATGCACCGTGTTTTACCCTAATTAGGGTTTGCATGGAAAACCAAGACACCTCATCTCACGTTGAACCCAAACCTCCTGATCCAAAACCTGTGTGGAATCGTTCTTTTGCAACTGTTGTTGCTCATAACTCAGCATCTGAACAAGAACTCAACCTTAAACCACCATCAACCTTTAAAGGCGAACCCGCAGTCATATTTTCAAATGAAGACATTGACATTCTCGCAAAACCATTTAAGCATGCTCTGGTGGGTAAGTTCTCACATGGGAGACCCTCTATGGAAGTTATAAGGCAGGTATTTCAAACGTTTTCCCTTAAAACAGCCTTCAATATTGGCCTCCTGGATCATAAGCACATCCTTATTCGATTAAATTCGGATGAGGATTTCACAAGGATGTGGTTGCGTGATACTTGGTATATAGGAAGATTTCCTATGAGAATCTTCAAATGGACCCCGGAATTTCGATCAGACATGGAGAGCAGTCTTTCCCCAATTTGGATTTCTTTTCCTCAACTTCCTATCCATTTCTTCTCAAAATCTTCTCTTTTTTCAATTGCCCAATTGGTTGGAAAACCTCTAAATCTTGATGCATCTACTCTGGAACTTAATAGACCTAGTACTTCTCGTGTATGCGTGGAAGTAGACTTGACTAAAAGGCTGTCAAAGAGAGTGTGTATTGGATGTGGTGTGAAGGGTTTCTGGCAGGAGGTGTTGATTGAAAATAGGCCAAAGTATTATATCAATTGCTCAAAGAAAGGTCACGATGAGGAGAGCTGCATGTTTTTAAGGGACAACAATGATCATCAACGCATTGATAGGGGCCAAGAAAACATCAAGAAGATTTTAAAACGGAAGGATAACAATACTCAGGAAGCAGTTCCAGAAAGCCTTACAGAGACTGCAAAGCTAGATGATGTTAACCACGAAGCCAATAGGCATTTAGCAGATGATCTGGAAGAGGGACAAATAATAGTAGTGGGCCAAAAGGAAACACCAAAAAAAGTGTCTAAGAAGAAGAAGTGTCAAGAGAAGCATAAAAGTATCCAAAATCACATTGAAAATAATGTTGATCTCACCTTAGAAGGAGTGCATATTGTTGATCAGATATCCCTTTCTCCCAGAGGAACAGACATACCAGAGTTTGGTATAAAGCCAGCAGCTCTGCACCAATACCCTACGGACAATGAAGGTGATACTAATGATTACTATCACATACCTTTCATTGAGGAACTTAAACTTTTCTCTAAGCAACTGGATATTAAGTTATGCTCATATAAGAAGAAAAAGGAAGCAGCAGCAAAGAAGTCAGTGTTAGTGGAAGCAGATCACAACAAACTTAAGCCACAACGAATGCAAGATCCTATGTTCAGGAGAATTACTAGATCTCTAGTGCAAGGTAACAACAACTCCCAATCCCCAAAGTCTCAATGATAAGTTGCATAGTATGGAATATCAGAGGAACCGCCAAACGGTCTTCGTCGAGGAGAATAAGTCTGCTTAGTAAATTGCATAAACTTCCTATTCTTACTCTTCTTGAACCAAAAGTAGAATCTCTAAAAATTGATAAGTTCAGGGTTAAATGGGGTTATGAGGGTAGTTATTGTAATGTTAGTGGCAAGATATGGTTATTTTGGAGGTTCAATGTGTCAACCCAATGTATTTGTGATCATCCTCAACATCTGACCATGCATTTAAGCCATCCTGCTGTTAAGTCTTCCATAATTATCACTATAGTTTATGCGAAGTGCAACACAAATGAAAGGAAAGTTCTCTGGGAGGAATTAGCTCATATATCCTCAATGTACCATGGTGTTCCATATCTGGTAATTGGTGATTTTAATGTGGTAACTTCACAAAATGAGAAATTAGGTGGAAATGAGGTGGATTCAGCAGCTGTGGAGGACTTCATTCAAACAATTGATGACAGTGGTTTCATTGATTTGGGGTACTCAGGAACAAAATTTACATGGAGTAATCAGAGGAAAAATGCAGACCTTATAATGGCAAGATTAGACAGATGCCTGGTTAACCAAACTTTCATATTCGACTTCCCTAATTCAAGTCTTAAACACTTGAATAGAGTCAGTTCAGATCATGCTCCCCTATTGCTTTCTCTTAAGTCCAATTTAAAGGCTCTTCCTAAACCTTTTATCTTTCAGAACATGTGGTGAAATCACCCCCAGTTCCAAGATATTGTTACACAGTCTTGGAATGAAGAGTTAACAGAAGAGGGTTTGAAGAAATTTGCAAAGAAATTACAAAAGTTAAAGAAGGCTTTTAGAGCTTGGAATAAGGACAAGTTTAAGGATGTTTTTCAAAATGTTAGAGATTTAGAAGATGAAAATCTCCAGTTGGAGCTAAATTTCGAGCTGGATACTAATGAAGCTAATAGAGTTGCCATGAATAAAGGAAAAGCTGAGTTAATGAAAGCTTACAGGTATGAAGAAGAGTTTTGGAGGCAAAAATCATCCATCAAATGGCTTAAGTTGGGGGATTCCAATACAAAATACTTTCATCACTGTGTCAAGAATAAAAAACACAAGTTGAGGATAAATTCAATCATAAACAAAGAGGGTACCCGGCTTGAAGATGAGAAAGAGATCAAGGACTATATTGTGCAATTCTTTCAAGAACAATTGCAATCTGATCAGTCGCTGAGTATGCCAGATCTGTCAAATGTAATCCCAACCATTATAACCACTGAAAATAATGAAGTTCTCGAGGCATTCACAACTGAAGAGGAGGTTCTAGATGCAGTTAACTCTCTGAGTGATGAATCGGCCCCAGGCCCAGATGGTTTTGGGGGAAAATTCTATAAAAGCTGCTGGAATATCATTAAGTCTGATCTAGTTATTGCAATTAACTCTTTTTTTGCAGGTAAAATTCTTCCCCAAAGTTGGACAAGCACTGCAGTGATCTTAATTCCGAAAGTTAAAGCTCCAAAAAAGTGTGGGGATCTAAGGCCAATCAGTCTTTGTAATTTTTCCTTCAAAATAATTTCAAAAATTTTGAATACAAGACTGGCCTCATATCTTCCTATGCTGATATCACAGAATCAAAGTGGTTTCATTCAAGGTAGATCCATCCAATAAAATGTTCTTCTTGCTAGAGAAATGGTGCATAATTTGGGCAAACACGCTCATGGAGGCAATGTTATCTTGAAGCTAGACATGGAGAAGGCCTATGATAGGATCCAGTGGGGGTTTTTATTGCAAGTTTTAAGAGCTTTTGGTTTTGGGGAAAGGTGGATAGACTTTATTTGGAGAATTGTTTCCAACAATTGGTTTTCTATGATCATTAATGGTCAAAGGTGTGGTTACTTCAAATCTTCAAGGGGTCTTAAACAAGGGGATCCACTATCTCCAAGTCTATTCATTCTTGCAGCAAATTTTCTGAGTAGAAGCCTAAATAAGTTAATGGTTACAAGTTCTATAAAGCCTTTTTACCATCCTAGTGGCTATCCTCTCATTTCTCACCTAGCTTTTGCTGATGATCTCATAATCTTTTCTAGAGGGGACAAACAAAGCCTACACAAAATTCAAGAAGTTCTCGGAGATTATTGCAGGTTGTCAGGTCAAAAGGTAAATGCAGACAAAAGTTGTTTCACTGTTGATGTTAAATGCAGGCCTCATTTCAGATCTAAAGTAGCGGATGCAACTGGCCTTAAATTCAAACCGTTGCCTTTTAAATACTTGGGCTGTCCTATTTTCAAAGGTAGAAATAGAATCATATATTATGACAGCCTAGTCAATTCCATAAGGGCTAAAATTGCAGGTTGGCAATCAAAACTTCTCTCTTCGGGTGGCAAGCTGATTCTCTTAAAGCATGTTCTTACTTTTATTCCATCTCATCTTCTTGCTACTCTTTCCCCTCCCAAATCAGTAATCCAAAAGCTTCATAGAATTTTTAACAAATTCTTTTGGGGAGGGAATGAGGATCAAGTATGGAAATACCAATGGAAAAACTGGGAGTTCATTTGTATAGATACTAAAGAAGGAGGTCTTGGTCTTATCAACTTTCACAGTCTCTCATCAGCAGCCTTCATGAAGCTTTTCTGGAAAATTCATTCTGACCACTCTCTTTGGTCAGATTTCATCTCAAATAGATACAGAAACCAAAAAGCTAATTCATTTGGTACCTCTCATACTTGGAGAAATTTGATGTTAGTTAAGGAGTCATGCCTCAACAACATGGAGCTCATAGAGGACAAGTGGATCTGGACTACTGAAGAAACTGGTTTGTTTACTCTCTCATCTGCATACAGCATCTGCAGGTCTTATTTTCCTTTCTCCTCTGTTAATAGCCTTATTTGGGATCAAAATATTCCAAAAAAGTGCTCCATTATCATATGGAAAATTTTAAACAACTGTTTGCCTCTTGACGAGAATGTTAAGTCGATTGGAATTAGATTATGCTCTCGGTGCAAAGCATGCCATAACCATATCGAATCTGTTGACCATTTGTTCCTGAATTGTCCTACCATTTTACCTGTTTGGGATTTTTTTTCAAATGTTATGGGTGTGGTTATGAATACCACAAACGTTTCATCCTTAATTCAGAATTGGTGGATAAAATCTGGTCCAAAAGACTATGCCAAGTTTATTGGTAAGTGCATTCCCATTTTAGTGTGTTGGGAAATTTGGAAAGCTCGCAGCCACTCCGTCTTTGAAAATTTTGCAGTAAGTGCGACTACCATCATTCAACAAGTATTTCTCTAATATCAAACATTTGTAAAGATAAGGTTTTCAAGAACAAAATTTCATCTTTTGATGAGGGGATTCAAGTTATCTTCAAAATCAACTGCAAAACAAATTCCAAACTGCCCACTGCTATCAAATGGAGATTTCCATCACCTTCAAGATTTAAGCTAAATATTGATGGGGCTTCAAAAGGTAATCCAGGAATAAGTGGTGCAGGAGGGGTTCTTAGGGATGACAAAGGAGATCTTATCTTTGCTTATGCAAGTCCAGAAGGCATTGCTTCAAATTCAACAGCGGAAATCAAAAGTCTTTGGCATGGGGTCAAGTTGTGCACACTCCTCAACTTCACTGAAGTAGATATTGAATCAGATTCTTCATATGTTGTGAATTTGATTAACAAGAACTGGAAGCCTCCCTGGAAGATGATTCATTCCATTAAAGAAATTAAATTCGCTCTTCAGAATCATAGCTTTACTCTATCTCATTGCTATAGGGAATCAAATATGGTCGCTGACTCTCTAGCTAATTATGGAGCTCAGATTCATTCTCTTTCAATATTTCACAATGTAGGAGATCTTCCAACTTTAGCTCGAGGAGCTCTCAAGCTGGACAAAATGGGTTGCTTTTACATTAGAAATGGTTCTGTCACACCATCCATGTAATGGGGCAAGTATAAAGCACCAAATTTCGTTTTTCAAGTTCTCTCTCTTTGTTCTTGTTTATGCCACTTGGAGAGGCTCTTTCTCCAATGATTAATAAATCTTAGTTTTATTTAAAAAAAAAAAAAATGCACCGTGTTAAATAAAAAAAGGGAAAAAGTATTTGGTGAGTGGATATTCTTTTTTCTTTGCTCTTTAATTTCTATAATTTATTAGAATTGGCTTAGTTAAAGATTCCATGAATTCATATGTAGTCAAATTTCAATTCTTGAAATACTCATGGAAGTTAATTATATGGGTTCTGTAAGGTATTGCATGCTGATAAAGATTCGTCATAAAGAATTTCACCGACAAAATGCTTTTGCATTTATCTAGGATTACAAATGATCAGAATACATGTCAATTATATTTGTATTATTATTAATTTAATTTTTTTTCTTTTAAAGCAGTATTGATGACTCAAATATATCGTTTGTCTAACATGTCATGTGATATGTGATAGTTTTATTATATACATATATAAATACATATATATCTACTAGAGGATTCCGATGCCTAAAGGCACAATTGGAATTTTTGAAGATATAACACATGATTACAACATGTATGGATAAACCGAGTCGCCAACATGTTGATTGAAATTTGTGTAACACTACCCAAACTTGATTTTCAAATGTACAAAACCATTCTATAAGAAGAATATTATTTTGGGAAAAATAATGAGTAAACGTAATCACACAAAGACTTGTAAGCTCCAAGTGAGAAGTAAAACAAAATTTTACAATAGAATGATCTCCCACACAAACAGTCTCCAGCCGACTAAACCCTAACAAAACCTTAAAACAACAAATTTCAAAGTTTTGCTATGAACAAACAAGTAGATAAAAACCTAAATGTAAGTAAAATAAAATATAGAATTTCCTGACAAACAACAAAATTTAAGTCCAGAAAGTCACAGTGCTACATAAGTTTAAAAATCCCATAAGCTAACAATAAATAAGACACTATTAAAATGTACATATAATTGAATCTCAACATTTCAACTCTTATAAAAATATCTAAAAATAATTAATAAGAAAACTTAAGGACTACGCATACTGATATGTTTTACTTTGATTGTATGAAGCTCTTTGTGCCTTTATCTCATTTATGATTTATTTAAAGTCGATTCAAAGAATAGTAACGCTTAACTAACAACCTTACACTTCATAAAAAAATTTAATAACAACCCTACACTTCATAAAAAAATTAATGTTTCATATTAGAAAAAAAATTAAAACAGACACTCATTCACAACAAATATAAACCCAAGGATTCACAAAATTAATGGAATGCACAGTTGGGCATTTTGTCAAATACCTGGCACCAAAAATGAACTTATCAAAACACAAAGATACCCGGTCAAATACCTGGCATGAATAATGAATTAAACACAAAGATACCTGGTCAAATACCTAGCACCAATAATGAATATTTTATCAAACACCAAGATATCAAAAACTTTCTTATATCCAGGCAGACTCAAATTGCAAAGTTTACGACCATGTCAATTTTTTCACTAACTTAAAATTACTAGATGGTGAGAAGAAGGGGTATGGAAAAATAGCCCAATTTTCATGTCGCGAGAATGAAATAGGAAACTTTTGAAATATTAAATTCTAAACAATATAAGATTATCAAAATCCAAAAATCACACATGGTTTAAATCCACACAAAAAGCAGTAAAATATGAAATATTAATTACAATTGAAAAAAATACTAGAATCCAATAAAACATAAAGGAAAACACCATTAGAGCTTCCTAAACACAAATGCAGAAAAATAATAGATATCGACAAATAAAAGAGTATATCTGATTGTTTGAAATTGTTCTTGTACTGAAAAGCCCCCCAAATATCTATCTGAGATACAAATAGAAATAAAAATAGGATTAATTATGAGATATCTAAGAGACGAAAAATAATAAACTAAATCTAAGGTTGCCGTGAGGAAAGGTCGCTCAAGTAATAACCTGGTAAGTCGAGGCCGAGTCCTTCGGGAATAGTTCGTAAGATGATGACGAAAGTAGGGTTGGCTTCGAAGATATATGTTTCGACTCAAGAAAGAAAGAAAATGTGATTTTTATTTTTTAGAAATAAATTCTATTTATTTAAGTAAACTTACACTAAGCAAGAGAAATTTAACCTATTAAAAAGTAAGAACTTGAAATTTTGGGCTTGATAAAACTTTTAGGAAAATGGAGTTGGGATCTAATTCCTAAACCGTAGGATATCTCCGCTAAATATAACTTCATGAAAAATATGAAATTACTTGAAAGAAAAACATAAAATATATTTAGTCAACAAATAAATTTATGCAAATGATAAAATTACCGATACATATATTGTATTCTCAAACACTTTGGTTGCCTTCGACAAACGGAGTTAAGAGATCTACAATATTAGTCTAGATGAAATTAACAAACTCTAATAATTATTCATATAATTATTTTGAACCTTAACATCAAAAACCTTGGTTGGGTTCATGTTACCCATCCCACTATGAGTTTAGCTAGACATGGATTTAGTATCTACGTAATTAATCATCATTAAGTAAGCAATCAATATTGAATAACAAGAAAGAAGAGATGAAATTGTGTTACCAAATTTAAAGAAATTAAATCTCATGCAATGAATTCACATCGATTGAAGAAAACTGGAAAAATAATGAATCTTTATTGAAATTGATGTTGAAAAGTGCAATTCCTCTTCTCCAATTAGTTGTGGTTCATTAGTTGCATAACTATTACTAGAATTAGGTTAATTAGACTTCTAGTAGGCCTAAACATATGCCAAAATCGTCTAAATAAGTTTCAATAGACCCAAATTATATTAGCAAGAATCTAGGAAAAGATAAAAAATCCCGCTTAGGACCGAAGCCTTAGCCCAAGCGAACCCTCAAGGGAAAACCGGTTCGCTAATCGAACCGATTCGGTGAGAGGTTTTGTCTCAGCTTTGTATTTTTCTCCTTAACTATAGTTTTTCCCTCGGATGTCTTCTTAACTTTGAATGATCGTAACTTGTTCACCGTAACTCACATTGAGGTGTCATTTATTTCAATATTCTCGTGACTTCGAGCTCTTACTTTTTATTAGATTCTCTTACGGGTTCGGATTGAAAAATTATCGATTTGTCCTTAACTTTACTTCTTCATAATTATTTCGCTGTTTTGACTTTTCTCTCTCATCCAATTGCACGATTTCCTTGTAAAAAATAAGAGAAATGCATAAAACACGAAATACTAGCCAAAAAGGTTAGTAGCACAAATATGAAATAAATATGGGGTAAATGCAATGTTCAAAACCGTAAAAATACAAAAATTAAGGGGATGAATATTGAATATTTGTGCCTAATCAAGAAAACACAATTGTTGAGGGTTCATAGATATAGGGGAAAGGAGAGAAAAAGTGGGCTTATCTAGAAAGATTTAGTTGAATAGTGGATGTGAAGGGTTTGTCTCGAAAATTGAGATGCTTATAGAGAGAGAATGAGAAGGTAGGTTTGAAATTTAACTTCAAGGGAAGTATGAGAGAAAAAGCGTCTTGGGGATAAGAAAAGTAAGAGAAAATATCTGAACCGTATGTTTTTAACTTTGGTGTCAAAATCCTCACCCCTACTTATCCTATCCTACTTACAAATAGTAAAAAAACACTCTGATATATTATATAGACGAATCTCTACACATAATCCTTGTTCCTTCTTCTCCTAAAATATCCTAAGGTTCTCCCAAAGGTATACAGTTCTTAGGGTTTAACTCTCTCGTATAAAATGTGCGGATAATGAAGTCTAATTCCTTAAATAACCTTAATCCTGAAGGTCGATATTAGGCATATTTTTGGACCTCCAAATGAGCTCAAAGTACTTACCAAAATAGCTATACCTACCCTCTATACCTAACTTAGAATACGTATGACTCGGTAGACCATTCCAAATGGTAGTACCTTATATCTCATGGTAATACTTCACAATGTAAAATAAGACACATACATCATATTTATTTTACACATAATCCACAATAGGCCAAATTAATTAATTACACCGACTAATTAAATGTAACACCTAGCTAAAATAAATCACATAACATTAAAATTTAATCGTCGTGTAAATCTGCATTTCATTATTACCAATTCACTCAAGTATTAATTAATTCGAATTTATCAATTTATTTTCACAATTAATACATGTAACAACCCAGGCTTTTGAGCAACTATTTTATATTATTTTGCCTGATGGGCTAATTTTATAAAATAAGGGAATTTGGAGTAAATATTATTTCCCATGATATTAAGGGATAATATTTACTATGTTTTGCCTATTTACCCTATGAGAAGGTAAATGGCCTTATATTGTGTTTTATTGCGTCGTTATATGTAAAGCGATGGTTATGACTCATATATAGATTGGAGTATAATTAATGAAATAAAATGAATTTAGAACAAAAAAATGGTCCACGTTATTCCGAATGCCAAAATATGGGGTGCAGTTATTTTTAGAATAGTCGAGACAGTCGAAATAAGTGTCAAGTTGTATTTTTGAGTTTCGGGCACTTTTGGGGTGTTATGACTCAATTATGTGGATACGAGTCACTTTTAATGGTGTATTAGAAATTAAAAGAGGGGAATTGTGTTTTAAGGCCTGTATAAGTCCCCCAACCCTTTTATTTTCTCATTCTTATGTTAGAAGCCAAAGGAGAGAGAGAGAGAGAGAGAGAGAGAGAGAGAGAGAGGAGAGAGTTGGGATAAATGGAGAAAAAGAGAGAAAAATGAAGATTTGGGCTGAAATCCGTCGCTATCGGAGGAGAATACGATACTACGAACCCGATGAAAGTTTCTTACTTTCTAGATATTGATTTAATGTCATAAATTTCATGTATAGTTAGGTTTTTGGAGATTTAAACCATAAATGGGTTTATGTTGATTTTGGTGATTAAGCCCTTAAATCTTTGTTTTAATTTGATTTGAGGATAAATTATTAGTTAGTAATTGTGTAGAAGTGATTTTGTATAAATTGTTGTTATTGATGTTGAGAGAAATCAAGGATTTTAGGGTTTTCCGGATTTTAGGGGTCTACAACCCGTAGCCCAAACTTGGGAATTCTGCAGGGCCGAATCGATTCATCCCTAGCGAATCGATTCGGTAATGGGGAAGATGTCAGGTCTGAGTTGACCGAATCGATTCGGACCATCCGAATCGATTCGGGGTTATGCATAATGCCAGTGTCTTCTTGACCGAATTGATTCGGCCTATCCGAATCGATTCGCTTTCAAGACCGAATCGATTCGGCCAGGGCGAATCGATTCGGAATGCCTGCATTTTTAGAATGTTTTTCTAGCTTAGTTTTTAGCCCATTTTCTTTTAGGTTCGAGGTTTAGGAACCTTCCTTTGGGAAGTAATGAGGAGTCCTAAAGGGTTGTTTTGGGTAGACTAATGTCCTAAGCTAAAAGGGGATATTTGGGCTTACCCCGAGGGCTTGTTTGTATAGGTTAATGTCCAAATGATATAGGAAGTTAACCTAAAAGTAAATTGGAGATAAAATGTTAATGTGAGACTTTTGGGAGTCAATGATTTAGGGAGACTCAATTTTGATGACTTAGGATTAGTGTGTTGAACTCTTGGAGGCTAGTTTGAGGATAATGGCACTTCGGGTCTTAGGTCATTAATAAAATATGACTTAATGAAAATGAAATGCATATTCTAAAACTTGGTACTTAATGGTTAAGTATCAATGATTTTGTGAATGTAAAAATGGATGTTTTCAAATGGAAATAAAAATGATTTTCATAAATGTTAAAATATGGATACACACCTCTCTAAATCCCTATCATAAGGGAAGTTCGCGCGTGTGGTGAAGCCCCTTGGCTAGTGAATGCAGGGTGGATATAGTCCCTAGGCCATATGAGCATTTATTGTATATTTTTCAGCGCTGGTTAGGTGATTTTGGGTGTGGTCATGACTATCCCGCGGGCATATGGCCACTTCCCGACATTTCGATAGGATCCCAGGTTGTCTTAATGATAGGCCCTGGAAGATGATAGCCATTTAGGGGCGCGCACAGTGGGTAAACCCGGACGGGAGGTCTTAGATTGCGTTATATAATATGATATATATATAACTATGTTCAATAATGTGGGACATTATTGGTATTAAAGCATTTTACGATAATGAAATGGATTTAAATTACATTTCCCGGATGGAAGAAGGGAAATGGGATGTTAAATACATTTTTCGGATGGAAGAAGGAAAATGGATGATATGATATGAAAAGGATAAAGAATTTTTATGTTAATAAAACTTGCTTTAAATTATGTATTTTTCCTGGATGGAAGAAAAGAAATAAAGTTGGTAAAGAAAGTTTTGAAATGGGATTAATTGGTAAACATGTGATAAAATTAACTACCAGTTTTATATATATATATATATATATATATATATATATATATATATATATATATATATATATATATATATATATATTCCTTAAGAAAGAAATAGGAATTATGCTTTTAGATGGTGAATGGGTTTATTTATGTTTCCTTTAGTAGCTGTAGATGTTATTTCCTATACATATATGTATAAATTGATTACGTACTGAGGGTCTAATGGATCTCGACGATCAACCTTGCCTAGTAGTAGTGTATCGGGGGGTTCCTTGTTTGAATTTCTCTTTGAGAGACACCCCACGCACGAATAGGGCATAGTGTTGAGAATGGGGAGAAGTTAGCTCGTAGTACTTGGGTTAACTAGATCATCATTGATATTGCGCTAGGTTGTGCTTTTAGATTTAGAGGTGAGAATTATTATTGGTAATTGCGAGAGAATTACGCACTTAACTGTCATGCATTTTAGTCACATGGGAATCATATCAAACCGGGCCCTGACCCTTCTATATTTCTTTATTTCTGCATATACTCCTTGTCGTACAAGTGCTCTACCGCATGGACACCCGTATTTACATTTCCATTCCAGTTTTCATGCAGCTACGACATATTGCGGATGTTGTAAGTTACTTGTATTAGACGCTTATTTCCCTTGTACTCTAGTTAGATTCAGTTTATTTATTCGGGCGTGTTCCCCAAGTGTTGCATCCATTTATTATATTGTAATATTTAAATTGTAATACTCGGTGTAACTTTTTGTATTGGTCTGTTCACCGACAGCTTATTCGGTGATTATTTATTAAATCGTCATTCCTTTATTCATTTATTTTTAATATCCACCGTTTTTTCAAAGGGGATTGTCTAAGTGTTTTTCTTTTACTTTCAAAATTTTAAATTTGACAGTCCTTTTTCTAAAATGATTGGTGGTTATCTCGTACTATTATTTTAATCGACAGTGATGCTGAGGATGGACCATCTATGATCCCTGTGATTATTAGAGTATTGGGTTGGGCACCTATTATTTTAGTAGGCGGGTTGTCACAGATGGTATCAGAGCATTAGGTTCTAGAGTCCTTAGGAATCTGTGCGGATGTATTACGCCTCTGCGTTTCTTTTGAATTGATATTGAGCCTTAGGATTAAGATCGTTGATTTCTCTAGTGAGATTTCGTTATCCTGATATGATATGAGAACCCCTAAAATCTTTTGCGCATTCGTGTGAGATTCGCAGGTCGTATGATGAAGGGCGTCATGGAAGACCCTTGTGAAGGTGTCATGAGATAGGATTATTAAAGAGCTATGAGCTGTAATCGGGGATGAGGGCCGCTTTAGAGGTCGCTCCCTTTGTATCATTATCTTGTATTTCTACCGTGATTACTATGTACAGTAGATATAGTTTTCCAACTGCCGTTGCCAGTAGAGGGTGGTACTAAGCTTGGGATTCCAAGCGACGTTAATTTGAAGATGAGAGGTCCTTGACAGGGACCACACGTTGAAGTCAAGTCAGATGGAGGGAGTGTAATCTCATTTGGTTAGAAGTATAAGGCCCGAGAGTTTTGTCTTAGAGAGGGGTTTAAAAGTTCCCAATTACGAAGATTGGAGGAAAATATTTCACCCATTGAAGTAAGGTTGAAGTGGCGGAAATGGTAGTCACCCCACTTTGCTGGAGCAAGAAGTTTTTCTCATAGAGAAACCTGTTAGATATTTTCAACAGCGAGTTTCTCTAGGATGTCAAGAAGGATGAGAAAGTAGATTCTCAAGTATTCACGCAAGGTTTGTTTAGAGACCGACCGTGAATAGAAAGTTACAAGGTTAAGGAAACCTTGATTCGAAGTCGGTTGATACAAGGAAGAGAGAGCCCTTCAGTGGAAACGATAGTCTTATAAGTAAGTGTTGCTAACACTTCTAGAGAAGTAGTGTTCGTGAGGCCCCATCGGTGGACATCCACCCGGGGAAGACTCATTGAGCTAAGGCATGAGTGGCTGGTAGAGTGTCCTCTTTTGTTGAAGAAGTTAAGGGAGCTACGCGAGAAATCGCCAGGGTAGCTAGAGATGGAAGTAGTTTGGTTCGATTAAGACTAGAATAATGTGTCTAGGAGCCATTAGTAGTGACCAAGGAGATTGGCAAGTATGTTGGTGGGAATTTCCACCGTAGTTGAGGGTGGAGAATTCCTTATGATAAGATGGAGTAGTACTGTATTTACCTTAGATTCGGGTGTGTACATTGAGCTTGTGGCACTATTTGTACTATTATAATGAATGTATCTATATGGCTTCCGAGATAGGGATGTTCTATATTTTTCTTTCACTCATTATGAGGCGAGTGATGATATGTGTGGTATGTTCTACTTATATTATATGTATTATACGAGTAGAGATATTCTTGGTTTGGTTGGTACGATAGCAGGTGAATAAATCGTGAGGCTATCCTATTTCTAGTTCTAGAGAAGAACTAGTTATTCTATAATATCTCTCCTGGATATAGGTTGAGACTCTATAGAGGTGGGTAAGAGATTTTCATTACTTATTTTGTTTGCCTTACTTGTGTATGATGTTGCCTTATCTCCACGACCAACCAAGTTAAGTAGTAATGCATTGGAGGGGTTCCTTATCTGGATTTCGCTTTTGCGAGACGCTCCACGCGTGAACCTTAACGAAGTTGGAAGTGGAGAGATGTTGTAATTCTTTTCTTCTTCTTTTCTTTTTCTTTCTTTTCTTTCTTTCTGTTGGTTAAGTGATAGGTTGGAAGGTTTAGCCAAGAATCACGTAATCGAGTGATTAAGGGCTAAGTTGAGGTGCAATATATGAGCACTGTAATAGTTTTTCCTCTGATCGATGTGGGGGAGACTAAGATATGAAAGTCAGATTGAGACTTATGGTTATGCCTTAATGAGAAGGCCATTTATAAAGATGTATACATGTGTATATTGGGATAAGGCATTTGTGGCATCTTACAGAAAGTAAATGCCAGATTAGTTAAATTTTTAGTTAATTGAGATGGTAAGACTTAGGAGTAGAAATGCATTAGTATAGTTATAAGTTAGGACTTTAGCAATCCCGATCATGTGTCTTCGACCGTTACTTCTCGACGACCGACGATGCGAGGTAGTAGTGTAACGAGAGGGTTTATTTTTTGGATTTTGCTTCGGCGAGATGTCCCACACATGAAACCAAGCAAATGTCAGAAGTTGGGAAAGGTCTTGGACACTAGGGATATAATTAGTATAATACTTATACGACTCGATTAGGATATACAGATTGACCTTAGGATTATTAGGACGTGAGGCCCTTAGGGCATGTAGCATTGTTTTAGGAAGGCGGTATGGAGTTGACCACAATAGGTTTATGGGTTAACTCTAAGTAGGATTGGGTCCCTAGAATGGAGAAATATGGGATCTCGAGTGATTCAGAATGTTAGGCAATAGAAGATGGGGCCTTTCTTAGATAGAGTGTTACGTCGGTAACCTATCTTTTGGGGAGTTAAAAGGATGAGTTGACTTTTACTCCTACACTCGTGTTGTTAAGATCAAGAGTGGATTTAACGAACGAGTATCTGCCAGGAACGGGAAGTATTAATACGGGAGAATGGATCCATTATTTATGCATCTCACAAACTTAAATTCTGTGAGAAGTATTATCCCCCGCTTAATTTAGAGTTCATAGTAGTGGTGGTTGCCTTGGATGAATAGAGGCACTACTTCCTAGGCAGGAACTGGTCTTTTTGCGAGAAATAAGTTGGAGTTCGTAAAGGACTATCAATTGGATATTCCCTCTCCCTAAGGAGATGCGGATGGGGTAGTTGGTGCGATGAGTAGAAATCCCATCGAAAAGATTAGTTAAGGCATGGAATGCCAAATGGAATGAACTTCACCGAGGGGATGCTATAGTAAGAGCGTTCATGTCTGCGATTGACCAATTCACCTACTAGTGTAGAGAGACTAGTGGTGGAATGAAGAAGGATGGGAGTAGTAGCCTTAATGGGTCGAATTTCCGTATAATAGTTCGGATCCTTTCTTATAAGTATGGTGTCGTGTGTGTGGCCTAGTGCAGTCGGCTGAGTAATTTTTCTGCTCATTGGAACGGAACCAGCGGACAATATATTCCTTGGGCTGGGAGTGGTCCGAGAATATTTTTTACAATTTGGGGCTCCTTGAACCGCATACTTTTAAGGGCTATGCCAATGCGAATATAAGTAAGTAGTGTTGGGGTTGAGTGATGTAGTGTTAGTGTAGTTATTCCCTGGCAAGGGTATGATGTGATTCGGGAAGAAAGGAAATTTGTGCCGAGAGGTGTAGGTATCTCATTCAGTAGTAGAAAGGTAGGATCGATAGTTCATGAGGAACGATTTGGTGCTATGTTAGAGCACGGAGAATGTAGACTGAGATCAAATAGTGATGACCTTAGTCCGAGTCCAATGGGGACGCCGCACTGCCGAGGGGTTTGTTAAGAATGATAGAACGATAGTTTAGTATTGTATACCCTTGATGTGGTTATACGGTACGCCTGAATTTTGAGGGCAAAATTCCCTTCTAAGGAGGGGGGGGGGGGGGAGTATGTAATAACCCAGGCTTTTGATCAACTATTTTATATTATTTTGCCTGATGGGCTAATTTTATAAAATAAGGGAAGTTGGAGTAAATATTGTTTCCCGTGATATTAAGGGATAATATTTACTATGTTTTGTCTATTTACCGTATGAGAAGGTAAATAGCATTATATTGTGTTTTATTGCGCCGTGATATGTTCTACGATGGTTATGACTCATATATAAATTGGATTATAATTAATGAAATAAAATGAATTTGGAACACAAAAATGGTTCACGTTATTCGGAATGCCAAAATAGGGGGTACGGTTGTTTTTAGAATAGTCGAGATAGTCGAAATAAGTGCCAAGTTGTATTTTTGAGTTTCACGCACTTTGGGGGTGTTATGACTCAATTATGTGGATATGAGTCATTTTAATGGTGTATTAGCAATTAAAAGAGGGGAATTGTGTTTTAAGGCCCGCATAAGTTCCCCAACCCTTTTATTTTCTCATTCTTATGTTAGAAGCCAAAGGAGAGAGAGAGAGAGAGAAGAGAGATTTGGGAGAAATGGAGAAAAAGAGAGAAAAATGGAGATTTGGGCTGAAATATGTCCCTACCGGAGGAGAATCCGAGACTACGAACCCGAGGTAAGTTTCTAACTTGCTAGATGTTTATTTAATGTGATAAATTTCATGTATAGTTAGGTTTTTGGAGATTTAAACCATAAATGGGTTTTTGTTGATTTTGGTGGTAAAGACCTTAAATCTTTGTTTTAATTTGATTTGAGGAGAAATTATAAGTTAGTAATTGTGTAGAAGTGATTTGGTAAAAATTGTTATTGTTGATGTTGGGAGAAATCAAGGATTTTAGGGTTTTTGGGATTTTAGGGGTCTACAACCCGTAGCCCAAACTTGGGAATTCTCTAGGGCCGAATCGACTCCTCCCTAGCGAATCAATTCGGTAATGGGGAAGATGTCAGGTCTGAGTTGACTGAATCGATTCGTACCATTCTAATCGATTCGGGGTTATGCAGAATGCCAAGGTCTTCTTGACCGAATCGATTCAGCCTATCCGAATCGATTCTCTTTCAAGACCGAATCGATTCGGCCAGGCAAATCGATTCGGAATGCCTGCATTTTTAGAATTTTTTCCTGCTTAGTTTTTAGCCCCTTTTCTTTTAGGTTCGAGGTTTAGAAACCTTCCGTTGGGAAGTAATGAGGAGTCCTAGAGGGTTGTTTTGGGGTAGACTAATGTCTTAGGCTAAAAGGGGATATTTGGGCTTACCCCGAGGTTTAATTTGTATAGGTTAATGTCCGAATGATATTGGAAGTTAACCTAAAAGTAAATTGGAGATAAAATGTTAATGTGAGACTTTTGGGAGTCAATGATTGAGGGAGACTCAATTTGATGACTTAGGATTGGTGTGTTGAACTCTTGGAGGCTAGTTTGAGGATAATGGCACTTCGGGTCTTAGGTCATTAATAAAATATGACTTAATGAGAATGAAATGCATATTCTAAAACTTGGTACTTAATGGTTAAGTATAAATGATTTTGAGAATGTAAAAATGGATGTTTTCAAATGGAAAGAAAAATGATTTTCATAAATGTTAAAATATGGATACACACCTCTCTAAATCGCTATCATAAGGGAAGTTCGCGCGTGTGGTGAAGCCCCCTGGCCAGTGAATGCAGGGTGGATATAGTCCCTAGGCCATATGAGCGTTTATTGTATATTTTTCTGTGCTGGTTAGGTGATTCTGGGTGTGGTCATGACTATCCCACATGAATATGTCCGCTTCCCGACGTTTTGGTAGGGTCCCAGGTTGTCTTGATGATAGGCCCTGGAAGATGATAGCCATTTAGGGGCACGCACAGTGGGGAAACCCGGACGACCGGTCTTAGATTGCGTTATATAATATGATATATATATATAACTGTGTTCAATAATGTGGGACATTACTGGTATTAAAGCATTTTATGATAATGAAATTGCTTTAAATTACATTTCCTGGATGGAATAAGGGAAATGGGATGTTAAATACATTTTTCGGATGGAAGAAGGAAAATGGATGATATGATATGAAAAGGATAAAGCATTTTTATGTTAATAAAACTTGCTTTAAATTATGTATTTTTCCTGGATGGAAGAAAGGAAATAAAGTTGGTAAAGAAAGTTTTGAAATGGGATTAATTGGTAAACATTTGATAAAATGAACTACCAGTTATATATATATATATATATATATATATATATATATATATATATATATATATATATATATATATATATATATATTCTTTAAGAAAGAAATAGGAATTATGCTTTTAGATGGTGAATGGGTTTATTTATGTTTCCTTTAGTAGCTGTAGATGTGATTTCCCATACATTTATGTATAAATTGATTATGTGTTGAGGGTATAATGGATCTCGGCGATTAACCTTGCCTAGTAGTAGTGTATCGGGGGGTTCCTTGTTTGGATTTCGCTTTGTGAGTCACCCCACGCACGAATAGGGCATAGTGTTGAGAATGGGGAGAAGTTAGCTCGTAGTACATGGGTTAACGAGATCATCATTGATATTGCGCTAGGTTGTGCTTTTAGATTGAGAGGTGAGAATTATTATTGTTAATTGCGAGAGAATTAGGCACTTAACTGTCATGCTTTTGAGTCACATGGGAATCTATCAAACCGGGACCTAACCCGTCTATATTTCTTTGTTTCTGCATATACTCTTTACCGTACAGATGCTCTACCGCAGGGACACCCGTATTTACATTTCCATTCCGGTTGTCATGGAGCTACGACATATTACGGATGTTGTAGGTTACTTGTATTAGATGTTTCTTTCCCTTGTAATCTAGTCAGATTCAGTTTATTTATTCGGGCATGTTGACCAAGTGTTGCATCCATTTATTATATTGTAATATTTAAATTGTAATACTCGGTGTAACTTTTTGTATTGGTCTGTTCACCAACAACTTATTCGGTGATTATTTATTAAATCGTCATTCCTTTATTCATTGATTTCTAATATCCACCGTTTTTGCAAAGGGGATTGTCTAAGTGTTTTTCTTTTACTTTCAAAATTTTAAATTTGACAGTCCGTTTTCTAAAATGATTGTTGGTTATCTCGTACTATTATTTTAATCGACAGTGATGCTGAGGATGGACCATCTATGATCCCTGTGATTATTAGAGTATTGGGCTGGCCACCTATTATTTTAGTAGGCGGGTTGCCACAATACCCATTAAATAAATAACAAAAATACAAGGTATTATAGAAGATAGAGAGGAGTTGTTGGTAAATGTGAGAGAGAAATGTAGTTTTAAATTAAAGATAAAGGGTGGGGAAGTTTGTATAGGTGGAATGCTCAAGATGGGAAATGAGATCAAAGTGTGTATCAAATGGGTTCAAATTAAAGTTAAATTATGGTAAATTATAAGTTATTGTGGAGGCTTCATTCAGACGTTCATTTATTCCCTTATTGTTTCAAAACTGTGCCATTTTGACTTCCGCGTTACTCGCTCCTTAATTTGTCCGAACAAAAAGATACTAACTATACCCTCAAATCAGACCCTCTGATATGTCAGTGATATATTGGTTAGTGTTTTAAGCGGACCCCATATGACTCCCACACACCAACCAATATATTATTGATAGCTCATTAGAGTCTGATTTAAAGGTCCGATTTGAGGGTATACCTCGTAGTACTTAAAAATAAAACCCATCTCATCAATCCCCTCTTCATTTTTTTCGTTTCTCCAATCCTAGAAATCAGTACCTTCGGCACTATTTTTATCAAAATCCATAGATTATGATTCTTTATAGCCAACTTGTATTAGGGCATATGTGAACCACATTTTCTCGACTGAAATTTTTACTAGTCAACTATTGGAGAGCGCATATTCATTTTTTAAGCGATATGTTTCAAAAAGACTCAAGTGTGGTGCATTTTTGGAAAATAAAGTTGTAATAATAATTGTGTTTATAATGAAACTTGTAATGTAAGGCCAAAAGGATGTGAGAAAAGACTTAGGGGGGAGGATAAGATGGTAGAGAAGGCGAAGAATGATAAATTTCAAATGTGTTATAGTTGTGGTCAAGTTGGACAGTCAGATGGTAAAATAAATTATACCAAACTTACGAATCAATCAAATAAGTTTACTTACCATTACTTCTTTTTGTTTCTATTAAAATATTATATATTTATTTATTTTCATTTTTTGTAGATCACCGGTACACGAAGAGGAGACAATGAATTGAAGTTTAGATGATTATAGTTCATTGGGTTAATGAGGGTGAAATGCTTTGAATCGTTTTTTTAATCAGTTGATTATGGTGCTACTATTGGTGTAGTTGTTTTTGAATTAGTTATAATGGATGGTTCAAGCTGGTGTAATATATTTTTAATAATTTTTAAGGGATGGTGTAATATATTGGATTTTTTTTGTTGATTGTTGTAATCTATTGGTTGTAAGAAACGAATTAGTTTGTTAGTCTAATTTATTGGTTTTATACTTGGTCTAATATGTTGGTAGCATGCTTGATATAAAAAAAATTGGTTGATACTTCTTGTAATGGTTGATCTAATATTTTTTCATATTACACTGTAATTCAGTTTGACAGATTGTATTGTCATTACACTGTAGCTACACGAATTAATAGTTTGACTAAATTAATTTTTAGTCAAGTTTGAGTCATTTTAAAAGTAGGACTAACGCATCAAACATAGTGGGACCAAGTACGTACGCTCTCCTTGTAGCGATACGAGTCACGTAGTATATTAATTTGTTAAAAATGAATAATTTATGAATGAGAAATTTGGTCTCAAAGTGCCCTATTTATTAATGAAATTCTTGAGAATTGAAATTAATTTCTAGGGACGATATTTCTAAACTGTTACTAAAAGATGTGATTGTTCGCTACATATCGCGACTGTTCCCAGTAGTTGATAATGTTTGTGAAAAATGTACATAAAGTGATTGTTTACGAAAAGGCATATCTTTTCATGAAAACCCGCATGTTACCTATAAATAAAAGACTTATCTTTATTTTAAAGGAGAGAAAAACTATTTTTAAGCATATTCCGTATTATTCAAGTCATGGAGAGTATCAAACATTCCAAATTTTTAAGCATACTTCATTGAAATGCTCCTTACGCATATTGAAGATCATTTTATCTTAGGAGGCAGACACCCATTGATTTCAGTTATAAGTACCATCAGCGGGGGCGACGTCTTTCTTAATAAGAGAGAGTCCAACGTCTATTTCATCTTCTTTATTTGTAAGTTTTCTACTGGTCAATTTTCATTGCTCCAAAATGATTTCATTTTACATTTTAGTTTCAGGAAAACACAAAAGCACATAATTATATATATTTGGATAACGTTTTTAGATGATTTTTTAGTTCATTGGCTCACATGCCCTTATATTATTAAACAATTTTCGATGACTCATACTTTAGTTCAGCCAAAATGTTTTGACGTATACACAAATTTAAGTCAATAACCTCTAAATAACTAATTATATATTAAACAATTCATCATATTATCCTAATAAATAACTAATAACTACTTTTTTGTTTAATTTCACTCCTACTATTGCCACATGCATAACGTGTGTGATGGGTGGCTAGTTATATAAATAACTACATGTTTTGATACAATTAGATTTCTATTTGGTTATTAATGAATTTTACCTAGAAAATAGTCACTTAATCTCCCACCATTAATTTGACCTAGTGTATTATTAACATGTAAGTCCATGTAATTATTATTTACTCTCTCCATCCAAACGTAATAGTCATCACTTGAAAGCCAAAAATCTTAAGAAATATTTTAATTTCCAAATTTATCCTCCTAAAAATGATGAATACCTTCGAAAGCGATATATGCCCTTTGATCATTGTTCTTTCATGGCTATTTCTCAGATGGATAACTTCATAATCTCATTTATTTTATTATACCATTGTTTATAAGCACGACTATTAATTTTGGGAAGAATAATAAAGAAAGTACGCCTACTAATTTTGGAGAGATGGAGTATATAATTTTCTATGATAGTTACTATCGATTATGAATGGAGTGATGCCATTGAAGGAGCAGTGATCTTAAGAAGACAAGGTATTGTGAAAAACAGCGATTGAAAAAATAATAGAAAATTTAGATTCTCTCTGAGAGATAATTTTTGTTGGGTTTAGAGCACAATGAATTTTTTTGAAAATAAAGTTTAATGGTATTGTAATAATTTTCGTTGTGTTCCCTATGTTGTAATGAGTATTTTCTAATGTATACTTAATGTTTAAGTAAATTTTTTTAATCTATATGTGATTTTTTTATAAATATACATGAATTTTTCTAATGTATAAGTGAATCTTTACGATATATATGTGCTAGGTTTGTGTACATGCTAACATAAAAGGTATAAGTCATGTCCATCTCTATAGTATTGTAGAATTTTGATGGGGGCAAAAATGACAGTTTTATTTTGCACCACGAAAAATAGGCCCCATGTTTAGAACCTTATGCATGGATGATGTTCCTATGTCTATATAGGAAAAGGGAAAGTCCTACAGTAGTCAATAAAGGATTATTTTATAAAAGAAATGCATTTGTTTTGAAATACTATATCCCTTCAATTTAAATATTTCCACCGATAATTTAATCTTAAAATCATTCTTCTTATTTGCAAATCTAATCACAAGATCATTGTTGATGTAAAAAATTAGATTATATCTAATTATTTAATCACAGATAAAATAAAGTGAGACAAAGAAATTTTAAAGTGGTTTAGCCTTATAAGAATGGCCTACGTCCACTGTTTTTGTTATTGCTGACTGTTTGGGAATTCTCGACTACAAGTTTTATCAAGAAATTACGGTCCCCTTACAATGAGGATGATACAATGTATTTATAGCCCTCAGGCTGTTCATGTGAAAGGGTAGTACATAGTTGTTCATTAGGCGTATACATCTGTATGATAATAATGAGCATTTAATGCGCAGTTAATTTGTTGGTTATCCTACAATTAATGCTCTGTTCGAGGTGCAGCTCGGACCGCCTAAGCTGCTCGGACCGCCTAAGTAGCTCGGTATTCATAAGTTGCCCGGTGTATTAAAGTTCCTCGGAGAACTCTTGTTGGTCGGAGCGTCTGAGTTGATCGGGGAAGCAGAGTTCCTCGTCGCAGTATGGCTCCTCGGATGGTATCTATTGCTCGGAGTATCTGAGTGAGTCAAGGTGTTGCTCGGAAGTGTTTGTTATTACCATGCAGATTGCCACGTGTCTTCACTCAATTGGGCCATGTCAGCAGACTAAATTTGGTATCAACAGAAGCCCCCAATGTTTCACAGTTCGAAATTTGAGGAGTGTGGAACATTCTTTCTCGAAATATGGCGGTTTTAAATGGTCATCCTGAAATTTAGGAGTATTTTCTTTTGTATTTATTTCTCCTTCCAAATTCGTAGAATCGAACTTTTTAAATTTTTATGACGGCTTCGATTCCCGCGCCCTTTTTATCTTTTTAGCCGCCGGTAACGTAACCGTCTCTTTTTGTAATCATTATCTTTACCCATTCCCAAGACAGGGTATTTAAGCATTGCAGAAAATCCCCTCGTCTTCTACTTTTTCAAATTTGTCTCTTTGAGTTTTCCATTATTTCTCTCTCCTGTGCATTCATCTCTTTCATCATTTGTTGTCAACAGACTCATCCCTTTCCTGTAAGATTTTCTTCTTTCTCTTTGATTTCCTTCTTTCATCATGGTTTATCCTGTGAAATCGATTGATAAGTTTCGCTCTGATTTCTCTATTCCCTCATGGGTTATTTTGGAAGAGCTTTCTGAGCCTTCAGACTATTTTCGTTTGGCTGAGGGACATTGGTTCCCCAGTCTCCTTGTCGCTGAATGTGGCTTTTCTTTTCCCCCAAACCCTTTATGTCTGGAATTCTGTCAATACTTTGATGTGGTTCCTGCAAGAATAGCCCCCAATACATGGAGAATAGTTAATGGAGTTTATAGATTAAATCAAATTCATGGAACTCGTATAGGAATTCCTGAGATTATGTTTTGTTATAGATGGGTTGTGGGTGATAATACTTTTTATTTAAAAACTAGGTTTTGAAATAAAGCTTTAGTGGTCAATCTCCCAGATGCCAATAGGGACTACTTTGAGCACGGGGTTGTTATGAAAAATTGGCAACACCCTCCATTAACTGGAGCTGATGTTTACCAGGGTCCCAGATGTCCTCCCTATGGCAATGGGATAGGTTGTTTTTATTTTATTTTCAAGATTATGCTTCTTTTGTATTTGATAAAATGTGTCACTGAAATGTTAATTTTGATTTATTTGCAGTTGACAGCAAAATAAAATCTCCAAAAGAGACAGACGTTAACATAAGGCATTTAAAACTTATCTGGAGTTTGCATCAAACTGTTGCCGACGAACATATTAGGTCAGCTTCATATTTGCTGCAGTACAAGAGTTACACCTCCTCTTTTACTTCTCGTCCGGTGATAAGCGATGCAGAACCAATACCAGCCTCTACAAGTTCTTCACCTGAGTCACATATTCCCTTGAGTGAAAGGATGAAGAAAAGAAGACCTCCTACCCTTTTTGAGAAATATGCCTCTGGTGCTGGAGAGGAAAAGAAAAGTAAGCTTGATATCCCAGGAGAGGGGACAAAGAAAATTGAAGCACCTCCTTCGGCTGCTCCTATGAAGGTTGTCGAGAAGCCCCCAATGGCCCCGAGCAAGGTTGCTGCTCCAAGCGAGGTGATTGTCATTTCTCCGACTAAGACTACATCGTTAGTCAAGAATGTTGATGCTCCTCTGAGGAGGCTGAAGAAAAGCTCCTCTATCAATTTGGCTGAATCCATCTCTCAGCCCCCGACTAGTGGTGTTCCCACTTTTGTTTCCCTGAGCTCTGCTATGAACTCGGTGAAGACTTGGATCATTCTCGAGATCCAAGGTATTGAAGAAAACCTTTCTCGGGACATGGTTACCACATTAGCAGCTCGTCATATTGCTTCTGTAAGTCCTATAGTCTTAAATTTTCATTCTTTCCTTTTTGTATCTGTGCATTGACTTGCTTTTATTTTCCCAGTTAGTGACCTGTTGTAATACAATTCTGAAGAAAGATGAAGCTGTTAAAGCTTCAAGCTCCTCATTAGGTGTAGAGGAAGCCTTGGTAGGTCTGACATAATCCCTGAAGGATTCTCGTCAGAAGTATGCTGATGACAAGGTGATTTAGGAGAAGAGGCTCACTTCGACCGAGAACGAGAAGGCTCAGGTTATTGAGGTCTCCAAGGGGTTGGAGAAAAAAATAAATGATTTCAAGGAGAAAAATAAAGAGCTCGAAGGGAAGCTCAAAAATGCTGGGGAGCTTGAAAATAAGCTCAAGACTGCTGAGGAGGAGTTGGGTCAACTTTGGGAAGTAAGTCGTCAGAAGGAGGAAGTTGAGAATAAATTGAAGACTGCTGATGATCTTCTTTTCGAGAATCTTTCCTCGGAGAAGACAAAAAGGAAATTGGCTGTCAAAAAATCCTTCAGCGCCGGCTGGGATAAAGGGTGGAATAAAGGTTTGGCTGCCATGATGTCGCAAGTGGAATATGGATGCCTCAAATACTTTAGAGATGGATGGGTCGCTGCTCTGCAAGAGATGAAAGTTGATGAAAATTTTGAACTATTTCAATGACACATCCTGGGTCCCCCCTCCAACTCCTGAAGAAGAAGAAGAGGACGAAGCTGCCTCTGAGGAATCTTCCATGGTGATGGGAGATCAAATTTCTCATCCCCTAGCTATCCATCCCACTGGAGAGGAACTTCGACTACCCATTACTTCATCCGAGCAACCTCCAGCACTTCCCAAGCAAACCTCTGTTCCATCCGAGCAACCTACCTCCTCGTCCCAGCCTCCCGAGAAAATTTTGGGAGACAAGGAAAAGGTGTAGAGTTGTTCGGATTTGTCTCTATTTCATTTTTCTTTGTCAAATGTAACTCTGAACTTTGTACTTCTCCTTTATGATGTAATAAAATTTAAACTTTTTCTTATGCATACTATTGATTCTCTTCTTCATGCTCTGTTTGTACTCTTATTGATTTTTGCTTTTTCTTCCTTTACTAGTTTCTGGCTAGGATGGACTTATTATCTACTCACGATACAAAAATATTAAGGAAATGCAATGAGTATTTCAAAGCTGGTCATTCAGACATGAGTGCAACTCAAATCATTGACATCCTTGGTCAAGGTGCTTCAGAGCAAGAAATTGAAGCCTATCAGTATTTGAAGTGCCTGCTCGACCGTGCAGTGGCTAACAACGTAGCATACTATGATATGATTGAAGATCTCCAGGGCACTCTTGAAGAACTTCAGTAACAATATAAGGAATCTACAGCCCTTTTGCACGAAGGATATGAGAAGAAGTGTCAGCAACTCATTGCCGATAAGGGATACGACAAACTGTTTGCTTCTTATGATGTGAGGGAGAGAACTTTGAAGGCTGAGGTCGAAGAGCACAGGCAGATAGCTGAGTTGCTAGAGCAGGAAAACAATGACATGTAAAGAGAGGTGTCTCAGTTGAAGTCTGCATCTTCCACCTCAAACACTTTGGTCCCTGTGAACGACGAGGGATTCTCTTTCTTGGGGGTCAAAAATGCCAACCTGAGGGATGAATTAGAAACCTTGAAGAGAACTGGCCCTTCTACATCTACTCGGGGATGAGCAAGATATCCTCGGGGATGAGTAAGAGCTGCTCAGATTACTGTCGAGGAACAAAGAACTCAATCTGCTCTGGAGAACCAGGCCTTCCAACTGATGGCAAAGAACCAGGCATTGGCTGAAATGTCTAAGAAGATCAGGAATCTGGACGAGCAGCTTTCTGCGCAGAAGTCTTCCTTGGAGAATAAAGAACTCTTTATAACAAATCTCCACGAGCAACTGGAAAGATTGACATATCAATTCCACAAGCATCCCAGAGAATTATGGATGGCTGGCTACAATGAGGCTCTTTACCATTTGGATAATCGTATCCAAAATGCAAATAATGAGGGTTACAAACAGGGATGGTTGAATGCCTTAGGTGTACTGCAACTGGAATAGGGTCATTACCTGTGGGATTTCCATAACCCTGGGTTGCTCGACCTACCAGTACCACCATTCAAGCTTGACATGAGTTGGATCCCTGCTCGGGCCATCCCTAGGTGTTTGATTTCCAAATACCTTGGCGATTACAATGTCCATTCCAATGTTGAGATATCTCATCCCGACCACCTACTCGATCGACCATCTGTGATGAACATCAGGATGCTTAAAGATCTTAACTTCATAAATTCCCCTTATGCTTTGAATGATCCACCTGCTAGTGAGGAACCTGTTTCAAAAGCAGAGGGGAAGAAACCAATAGAATAGGAATCTTGATGTAATAAATTTGTATTTCTTTCTTGATGTACTTTGTTCTACATTTAATGAAATAATTTTATTTGCAAATCTTGATTGCCATTGTCTTGTAATCATAAAACACTTTACATATGTGCTTGTATATCTGTTAAAAAGATAACAACATTGTGTTATTTGTCGATCAACTGGAGTTTGTTAAAACTTATTGTCGACTATCTTGAATTTGTGGTAATCATTTGACGACTAACCAAAATTGATGATACTTTGTTTCTCGATCAACTTGGTAGTAATTTAAAAAGTCACGAGTATAAAAAATTTTACTCGATCACTTTCTCGTACTCATAAAATGTTTTCAACCAACTAAGGTCGGTAAATTTTTCTTCTCGACCAACTACAGTTAGTGGGTTTTTATTCCCGATCAACCATAGTTAGTGGGTTTTTCTTACCGACCAACTTTGGCACTTTTTGGAATAGTTTTTCTTCCTAACCAACCTTAGTTGGCGTTTTTAGGAATATATTTACTTTTACTTCCTAACCAACCTTTGTTGTCATTTTTAGGAATAGATTTACTTCCCGAACAACCTTAGTTGGCGTTTTCGGGAATAGATTTACTTCCTAACCAACCTTAGTTGGCATTTTTAGGAATAGATTTACTTCCTAACCAACCTTAGTTGGAATTTTTAGGAATAGATTTACTTCCCGAACAACCTTAGTTGGCATTTTTTAGGAATAGATTTACTTCCTAACCAACCTTAGTTGGCATTTTTAGGAATAGATTTACTTCCCAACCAACCTTAGTTGGCATTTTCGGGAATAGGTTTCTGAGTAGTTTGAGTTTTGCTGACTAGTGTGTAGCACTAGTATTCCGCAAAAAATTTCCAACAAAAGGAGAGAACTGGGCAGAACACTGTCACTTTATTCATACTGACGAAAATCTATTACATGAGAGCTTACATCACTGATAATACTTGCGCAAGTGTTCTGCATTCCATGCATTCTTAAACTCCTTCCCTTCTAAAGTTGCTATTCTGTAGGTTCCTGGTCGAACAACTTCTGTAACTCGGTAAGGTCCATGCCAGTTTGCTTCTAATTTGTTGTGATTTTGAATCACTTTCTTTAGCACATAGTCTCCTTCTTTTAAGTCGCACTTCTTTACCCTCTTGTTGTAGAACAAAGCTGTTCGCTGTTGGTAAGCAGCATTCCTGATGGCTGTTTCTTCTCTAACTTCCTCGAGCATGTCTAAATGCAATCTTCTCATTAAGTCACTGACAGGGGAATTGAAATTCAGTACTCTGTGTGTCGGAAGACCCAACTCAGCAGGTATAACGGCTTCACTTCCAAATGCCAGCATATATGGAGATTCCCCTGTTGATGCTCGGGGAGTAGTTCAGTATGCCCATAGTACTGATTGTAGCTCGTTGATCTAATTTGCTTTCGCGTCATTCAGTCTTTTCTTCAAGCCATTCAGTAGCGTTCTGTTTGTTACTTCAGTTTGTCCATTGCTTTGGGGATGGCCTGGTGCCGAGTGGATCTTCAAGATATTTGACTGATGACAATAGGCAGTGAATTCCTCGTTGTCAAATTTTGTTCCATGGTCGGTAATGAATGCATGGGGAAGACCATATCTACAGATGATATTTTTCCAAATAAATTGATACACCTTCTCGTATGTCATGTCAACAAGAGGCTCAGCTTCTACCCACTTAGTAAAATAATCCACTGCTACGACGAGATATTTAAATCTTCCTCTGGTCGTTGGAAGTGGTCCGACCAGGTCAATTCCCCCCATAGCAAATGTCCAAGGGGAGGTAATGGGTGTCAACAATGCTTGGGGAGTTCTTCGGATAGTGGAGAAGCGTTGCCACTTGTCACATTTCTTGGCGTAGTCTATGCAATCAGCCCTCATCATTGGCCAGTAGTATCCTTGCGTCATAACTCTTTGCAAAAGCGTCTGACCTGCTATATGGGCTTCACAGGACCCTTCATGGATCTCTTTAATCAAGTCTTTCACCTCGGTGGGATGCACACATCTTTGCAAACCTGCTATAATACCTCGTCTGTACAGAATACCATTATTCAGTACATAACGAGCAGCTTTAAACTTTAGTTTTTTGGCTGCAAGTTTGTCAGTTGGTAATTCCCCTTCCTCAATATATGCCCTGATGGAATCCATCCAAGATGGTCCTAAATTAAGGTTAATAAAATTCATCGTCAAATCTTCATCGATACTCCGACCAGCTAAAACTTTAATTGGGATTGTTCTTCGTAGCTCGGTAAGAGTAGCTGATGCTAATCGAGCTAAGGCGTCGGCCCTCGCATTCTCCATTCTTGGTATTTTGACCCGCTGAATAGCAGCAAATTCTGATACCAATTCCCTTGCCTTTGCATGATACATAATCATTAATTCTCCTTTGGCTGCATATACTCCCATTATTTGATTTATGATCAATTGCGAGTCACTGAAGACAATACCTGTTCTGCCCCCATGGTTTTTGCCAAACTAAGACCTGCAATCATGGCTTCATATTCAGCTTCATTATTCGTAGCTTCGAATTGGAAACGTAGGGAATATTCCATGTCGACCTCGTCTGGACTATTAAGAACAATCCTTGCGCCACAGCCTGTTGCGCAAGATGAGCCATCCACATATAAACTCCATATAGGTAACTCGTCTTCAAATTTTTGATCTGACAGAGTTCCTCGGTGGAAAATTTGTTGCTTCCTTTCACCCTCTCTTAATATTTCTTGTTGTTCGTCGATCATCACTTCTTGCCCTTTTACCAACCTAAGTTGGTCTGGGCTTGAGTTTGGTGATTCTGTAACATCCACAGGTTGATCGGTGAGCAGCTTTTGCTCCTCAGTGGTATCAGGATAGGTGAACTCTGCTATAAAATCTGCTACTGCTTGCCCTTTAAGCGATGATCTGGGCGCATAAAGTATGTCATATTCACCGAGCTCTATTGCCCAATACATCAATCTTCTTAATTTTTTTGGTTTATGAGGAGCTTGCCTCAATGGCATATCGGTATATACGATTATAGTGTGAGCCTAGAAGTATGGCCTCATTCTTTTACTTGCCTCGATCAATGCTAGTGTCAATTTTTCCATCTTTGGATATCTGATTTCTGCTCCTCGGAAGGCTTTGCTAGTGTAATAAATCGGTTTTTGCACTCCATTCTCCACTCTTATTAATGTCGAGCTAACTGCATTCTCTGACACGGCCAGATACAAGTATAATTTTTTTCCTATCACTGGCCTGGACAATAGTGGAGGTGCTCCCAGATATTTCTTCAAGTCTTGAAAAGCCTTCTCACATTCATCATTCCACTCAAAAGTTTTCGGATTGTTTTGAAGAATGGGAGACATCTATCAGTTGCTCGCGATACAAATCTGTTGAGTGCTGCTACTCGTCCTGTAAGACTTTACACTTCTTTCTTCATCGTTGGGGATCGCAGCCCTAACAGAGCTTTGATCTTTTCAGGGTTAGCTTCAATGCCTCGTTGATTGAAAATGTACCCGAGAAACATGCCTTCTCGTACTCCAAATATGCACTTCGTCGGGTTCAGCTTCATTTGATTTTTATCTAGTTGATCAAAGGTCTGGCCTAAGTCAACTAGATGATCAGCAGCTTTCTTGCTCTTTGTCAGCATATCGTCAACATAGACTTCCATATTGCAATTGATTTGTTTTGCAAACACTTTGTTCATCAGCCGCTGATATATTGCACCTGCATTTTTCAAACCAAAAGGCATAACATTATAACAATAAGTTCCCCAAGGGGTAATGAAAGAATTACTCTCCTTGTCTTCAGGTTTCATTTTAATCTGATCGTAACCAGAATAAGCATCCATGAAGCTCAGCAGCTCGTGTCCCGAGGTAGCATCCACTAGTTGATCAATTCGGGGCAGCGGAAAGTGATCCTTTGGGCATGCTTTGTTGAGGTTGGTGAATTCTACACACATCCTCCATTTGTTGTTCTTCTTTTTCACCATTACCACATTTGCTAACCAGTCTGGATATTTAACATCTTCAATAAAGCAAGCTTTCTGGAGCTTCTCGACTTCCTCCTATATAGCTTGATTCTTCTCGGGACTGAATACTCTTCTTCTCTGCTTCACAGGCTTGATCTCCTTATTCATATTGAGTTCGTGACATAAAAAATTTGGGTCTATCCCGGGCATATCCTCATGACTCCACGCAAAAGTTTGCTTTCTGCTTCTTAAGAAAGTTATCAATTTCTGCTTTAGCGAGGCTTCCAATGACGAACCTACTTGAGTAGTTCATTCAGGGTGCTCATCGTCCAGAATGATGTTTTCAGTAGCTTCCACCACTTGACCCTTCACGAGTTGCTACTCATCTCTAGGATCCAATGTTTCAATTTCTGCACCTTCATCCACTTGATAGGTAGTAGTATTTTTCCTTGATTCCTCTAGTTCCTCTTGCTCGGCAGATGAATAATATCATTCCCGAGCTACTTTCTGATCACCTTTCCCAACTCCTACTCCAAAATTTATTGGAAATTTTAGGCATTAATGTACCGTAGATGGTACAACCTCGAACTTCTTCAATCCTACTCTTCCCATGATGATATTGTATGCTGATTGAATATTCTTATCCATCACGAAGAAGCGTATTCTTTCTATTCGACAAGAAGGACATGTACCAATGAATATATCCAACTTGATCGTCCCAAGTGGAAAAACTTTCTCTCCAGAAAAACCCAGGAGAGGTCTGTGATAAGGCTCCAGTTGAGATAGTTTTAAATTTAAACTGTCGAAGCACGAGTAGAACATGATGTCTGCCGAGCTACCATTATCAACCAGTACTCTTGAAATCATCACTTCCTTCATCCTCATTTTGATCACCAATGGGTCATCATGAGGATATAGAACACCTGCGAGGTCGTTCTTTGAGAAACTAATGACCAATTTCTCTTTGTTTACCTTTTTAGGGCGATCCTCCTCAGCTAGATTTATTCATTGAATGTATGATCAAGCTTGAGCCTCACAGAGGTAAGCTTTTCTCTCTGCAGTAAGGTCTTCTCCTCCTGCATCTCCACCTGTAATAACATTACAATTAAATGACCCAAAGCGTATAGAAAATACCTCACGTTCTGGCTGCCTTGGTCTCTTGGGAAGATCGGGGTCGTCTTTTGGATCAACTTCATGGTCTCTTTTCTTGTTCTCCTCTGATCGACGAGGAGATCTAGACCTCTTTCTTGTTCGGTCACTGTTTTTTCTATCATTTCTTTTATCAACATACTTTGCCATTTTTCCTCGTCTGATGAGTGTTTCAATCTCATTCTGAAGAGCTATGCAATTTTTGGTCATATGGCCATGATCTTTGTGAAACTCGTAATATTTTGCCTTATTCCTCCTGTCAGGGTCTGCCTTCATTTTCTCTGGCCAGTTTAATTCCTTGTTGTTCTTGATTTCTTCCAGAACATGGTTGATGTCTTTCTTCAAAGGAGTATAATTATCAAATTTCTTCAATACTTCCCATGACGACCTTATTTTTTAGTGTTTGTCACTACCATTGTTCTTATGCTCTTTCTTCTTAGCTTTATCACTTTTCACCTTGGTTTCTTTGGCATCCGTATTCTTCTTCGCAGCCATAGCCTCCTCGGCATTCATAAACTTGGCCGCTTTTCCCAGCAGTTCTGACATGGTTCTAGGTGAATCTTTGGCCAAAGTGTAGTACAACTTGTTGGGCAGTAGTCCACTCATCAAGGCGGTAATCACTGTCTTTTCCTCATAATCAATGACTTCGAGCTTCTCGTTATTAAAACGAGTTATATAATCTCTGGTACTCTCACCAGCTTTTTGTCTAACACTTAACAAATGCACTACTCGTTTAACTGGCTTTGCCCCAAAACAGAAATTCCCAACGAATAACTCGGCCAGTTGAAAGAAAGTTGAGATCTTTCCCCGAGGAAGATTATTATACCATATTTGAGCAGATCCGGTAAGAGTTCCCGAGAATGCTCTGCATCTCATCTCATCTAGAACAACATAGATGTCGGCTGCAGCTTTGTATTGTTTTATATGAAGAATAGGGTCAGTCTTTCCATCATGTTTGGGAGTCACAACAGGTGCTTTGAACTTTGACGGTGTGGGAAAATCCACAATGGCATGGACAAAGGGTGTCCCTTGAACAAAAGTTCGTTGTAGGGGTTTCTTGGCCTTAGCTATTTCCCCTAGTCTGTCTTCTAGCCTTTGAATAGAGCCTTTCCACGCATCGTTTCCTTACTCAGGCCTATTGGTTCGAGCAACTGATCGCGTTGATGTGGCTTCCTGGGATCTATCTTGACGAGCAGCTGGTCGCGACTGGGCAGATCCTTCCCTTAAGTCTGATGGTCATCGAAATCTCCTCGACACAGCCTTAGGAGGAATTTTGTTCCTCCTAGGACCTAATAGATCAAAAGGAGATACCCTGCTAAATCTTTCTAGCGCACTACTCCTTTCTGGAGAGAGAGTGATACGTTGTTCAGTATCTATGGCTTGTACTGACGAAGTTCGTCCAGGTTGATAAGAAAAATCTTCAGACTCCTCAGTACGATATGAATCGGTACGCCTAGTACGCGAAGAAAGTAAATGGGTATTTCTTTGAACACTTCGATGTCCTGAATGGGTCTATACTCCGCCATGAAGGGTTTGTATGAGTTTTCACATAGTTTCTTGCATGGTTGTCTGGCCCTGGGCCAGATTTGTCATTATTCCAGCCAGATCTGGAACGTTTGACGGAGCAGATGGATTTGGAGGGCTTCCAGCGTTTCAATTGCTGGGTTATGGATTATCAGCCATTTGTAATGAGTTATTTTTGATGAAAAATGATATTACCAGTCGTTTCCCATAGACGGCGCCAATCTGTTGATGTAAAAAATTAGATTATATCTAATTATTTAATCACAGATAAAATAAAGTGAGGCAAAGAAATTTTAAAGTGGTTCAGCCTTATAAGAATGGCCTACGTCCACTGTTTCTGTTATTGCTAACTGTTTAGGAATTCTCGATTACAAGTTTTATCAAGAAATTCCAGTCCCCTTACAATGAGGATGATACAATGTATTTATAGCCCTCAGGCTGTTCATGTGAAAGGAATAGCTGTTCATTAGGCGTATACATCAGTAAGATAATAATGAGCATTTAATGCGCAGTTAATCTGTTGGTTATCCTGCAATTAATGCCCTGTTCGAGGTGCAGCTCGGACTGCCTAAGCTTCTCGGACCGCCTAAGTAGCTCGGTACTCATAAGTTTCTCGGTGTATTAAAGTTCTTCGGAGAACTCTTATTGGTCGGAGCGTCTGAGTTGATCGGGGAAGTAGAGTTCCTCGTCGCAGTATGGCTCCTCGGATGGTATCTATTGCTCGGAGTATCTGAGTGAGTCAAGGTGTTGCTCGGAAGTGTTTGTTATTGCCACGTAGATTGCCATGTGTCTTCACTCAATTGGTCCATGTCATCAGACTAAATTTGGTATCAACAATCATAGTCTGTCAATCTCAATATAATGAAAATCAATTAGTAAAACCAAGAAAATCCAATGCAAGAAACCCAAAAAGTGGCCGTGACTAAAAGAAAAAATTATCCAAAGATGAAGAAGAACTAATTTTCTCTCTATGGAGGCATACGTCGAACGTTTTGATCTACGGTGAAAATAAGATAAGGTTGGGAATGCAAGAGAATGTTGTGGATAAATTTAAATTTGAGACCCAATGTGGTGAGTTTCATACTCTGACCTCACTGACAACTCGGCGTGGCACAATTAGTAGGCTGGTTCGCATATTTTGTGTCATTATTGAGAGAGTTACTATGAGATTAAGTATGAGACACATGAATTATAACTTTATTCCTTTCATGTACATAATATACAATGATGAGGAAAAATATCCTTTTAGGTCAATGAAATTTTACCATGCTTTGAAGGTCGTTTCAAAATAATACTCAAAGCTCCTAATGCAATGCAATATGAATGAGAAGGTTAGGACCATTTCAAAGTCAAATGTAGTTGTTATTGATACTTATGTTTCATCTATTACAAACGTGCAATTGGAAAAGAACCCCCCTCCCCTCCCCCGCCTCCACACACACAATTTTTTTCTAGTTTAGGGTTGAGTGGCTAATAGAAAGAAATGCCCCAAACGAGAATTGAAAAGTGGGAAGTAACTCCTTCACCAACAGGTTTCCCAACATCGTTATGAACTTGAGTGAATGCATGGAATCCTTTGACAAATTCCATTCCATGGATCTTTAAATGAAGTAATCGTTGCTAATGTAAAATCAAGAATAATCCTTAAAAAATAATGATCATTGATAGTAGAATTTGTGACAAAGATAAAAAATGAAGAAGAAATATTAAGTCGCAACTACGCAAACATGGACGAGTGTACACACGTGTATTGGGAATGAGAATAATGATCCATTTTTCAAATGTGAGAGGAAGAGTTAGTACGGAGAATGCGAGACGAGCACAACAATGCCACTACAACAGTGGCATTGATTTTCATTCATCGAAACTAATGTTTTTTTTTGTAGTTTTATAATTTTTTATGTTATTTTAATATTCGCGGGAAATATAAGGTAACTTCTAATCTTATATTGCATTGTCATGTATAATTATTATCTGAATTTGTTGTAAATTTTGGTTTGCAATGAAAGTGTTATTAATACCCATTTTTAATACGGTACAAACGGATTTAGAAATCAAGAATAATTCACGAAGCAACAAATGTTAACATGAAAAGAATGAAATAATAAATCTCACTCCCAAGAATGTTGCCAAGGTCGATCATCGTGTGGCAGCGTGATTGCCTTAGGGAATCCTCGGGCAATATTCGATTATCGTGTAAAGTTAGCATTTACCACACCCTAATAAATATGTGGCAAATAGATGTAAATTTGTCACATTTTTACCAAAACATTAACTTTATTAGGCTCTAAAGTACCTTTGTATATAAAATAGTTATACAAAATGTCTTGTCATTTTGTATAAGGATCTTGATATGGTCGAAGGGTGGAAGATCTTAGTACTGAAAAAAATATATTAGTGGACTAAAATGGAACAATCTTTACTAGAAAATGGATTTTTTTATTTAGGTTATGATGAAAATATTTAAAAATTAAATTCACGAATTTAAAAATATATCAGTGCTTATTTTAAATGCGATCCTTTTTAGTACATTATTCATGATTTTCATATAATATATATTTAAATTATGTATAGCATATGTATTCTGTTGTAATATAAGTGTTGTGTGTGTGTTTACACTAACAAAAATATAGAATAGTGTTTTTATTTGAACCCATTTTATCTTTTTGTTGCCCCAATATTATTACACACACTGATGAGATTGAATCCTTTTAACCTACTTCATTAAACACGGTATTAAAAAAAGGAACAAAATTCAAACCATTTGGCATAAAAGCATTAACAATAATTCTAAGTGTACCGCCACTCAAACTGCGGAGAAACCATCCTCAATATATGTCAAACAAGTGATGCTTCTTAGAGCATCCATGATGGTGGATGTTGTCTAAAGGTAGAAATACAAAATCAAAAGAATCTTTTACCTTTCTTTGGATACTCAATTCACAATGGTGGAGGGCATTCATGTCTTTTTTTTTTCTTCTTTTCACTTAAAATAATTAATCGTATAAACTCGAAAATATTAACAGTTAATCGTATGAACTCAAAAATATTTTTCATACGATGAATTGTTGATCGTATCAATTAATATGAATAACAGTTGATCGTATTAAGTGTTTTATAGATCGGCTAGTGATATGATTAACTGAAATTCGTATCAAGTGTTTTACAAATCGGCTAGTGATTCTCTCCATTTACCCTTCCCATACCTGATATCTATCCTTTCTACCACTATTCCTTCCATCACTGCAAGCATTCGGATTTGTAGATTAAAATATTTTCTCGGATTTTACATCCATTATTGTGGATGCACTTATCTTATACTAACTTAAAAAGCATGTAAAATACATTTGAACCATTTGGACCTTTATTCCCCAAAAGGATAAAAGAATCATGAACCCGCCATTAAACCCCACTTATTACTATCTCATAGTAAATGACGAACAACAAACAATCCATTTAGGTTTTTCCCTCTCACCGAAACCCCATCTCTTCCTGCACTCCACTACTAATAGTCTAGATTTTCTATATGTAATTTTGATGGTTATGGTTCGATTTTTAGATGATTGAGTTTCAATTTATGATTCACATGAGTTAGATTTATATTTTTGAGTGCAATGACTATGGTAAGATAGGTGTTGAATAATTAGGTTTTCTCTTCTTTATATTTGAATTAGATTTTTATAAAATCTGATTGTCATTCATTTTATGTATATCATTCTTGTGTTTTGTTCGATCTGTTGATTTGGTGTTAAGATTTAGGTTTTTTTTATTTTCTTTTTTCGATTTATGATCTATATGAAATTGGGTCATGTTTGAGATTGGGTTTATTTTTTATTTTTAAAGATATGGTCTTCTGATTGTTAAATTCATATCCGGGATTTTGTTTGACATTGTTGGTATTTGTTTGATTTTGGTTTGGATTTCCGACTTCGATTTTGAGAATGATGCAGATAAATATTTTGTTGGACTCAAACTGAAATTCACTTAAGAAGGGGTGAAAATGAGAAAATGTGGATAAATGAGAAGTTTGTGGGGGTGGGGATGTCGTTACATGAGAGAGAATTTTTTTATCAACATTTTAGACAGAACAAACACATCATCAATAAGCGAGAGGAGTTTGATCCTGAGATGTACTAATTACTTAGATATGTGATATGTAACAACCCCCATTTTATCACGCAAAGGCTGGTCAGACACGATACGCTGAAGATGGGGCTTGTTTGTCAATTACTACCATTATCATCATCAACATAATTTAAATCATATATTAATAGCCCATAATTTAGTTTAAATCAACAATTCAATAATAATAAAATCTAATCCAACACCAAGCGTATACTAAGTTTGACATAGAAATAAATATCTGAAACCAACATAAAAGAAATAAATCTCGGGCTTATACCCATACAGTAATCCAAAATAAAATAAGTAACTAGAACTAAAAAGTAAATAAGCTAGAATCAATAGATCTAAAATGCCTGAGAAGCAAAAATAGAATGCAAGGTTGCTACGTCAACAGTCCCGATATACCTGTCTAGGAGCCCCCTGGAGGAGAAAATATTTAAATTTGGGTCAGAGCCCTAGATGTGCAATAATGAACTTATTCAATTTAAAATGCAATAAACTACAGTCAATGCAAACTAAATATCCCCCATCATCATTCACATGCGATTAACATCTCACCCCTCATCTAAGTGTGATATTACCCGCTTCCAAACAAGTCCCAAAATGATGTACGATAACTGTACCAATTTGATATTAAATAAATTAGCTATAATCAATTGCTAACACGAAGTCGACTATATTCAATTATCAATTCTCAAAGTACCCCAGTCTTATGTATATCATGGAAGTGACATAACATCTATTACGCACAACGTAGTAAGGGTCGGTAAGTTATGTCTACATCCTTAGATAATTTAATTAATCTCATTTAATCTGGGATGTATATATATATATATGTCCTTTCATAAATACAACACTCAAAGGCATCTAAAAGTGGCACCTCATTCTTTCTCTATCGGCAAGTCCGAAGGAATCTCTATCCAAGTCAGATGTCACAAAACACACATAAGTGGGGCAGTCCCTATGCAATACACCAGTTCAAGGACCATACCCGATGGTGACAAAGGATACCAGCATCAACACCTACCTCTCATAGATGGCCCAGCTACGTAGTAAATAAATGACCTACGAAACATCTAGCCCGCCTATGCCGATGTGTGTTACGGTCTCGAACGTGTGAACCCTTAAGCCGATAGGACCGTACATGAACATTGGTATGTCCACACAAATACACATAGATACAAATTATTATTCCCATATAATGTGTATAGTTAACTACTCCATAATTACCTAAAATATTCCACATGATATCTATAAATATTCGTCCATTAATAATTAACCATCTAGTTAATTATTAATTCCATCTACTTTAAAAAATTATCTAACCATCTAGTTAAATATAATGTCCCAATTAATATATGTACCACATTTATATTTTTAATAAATTCACCGTTGGCCCAAACACTGTCCTACCAACTCGCACGAACTTTGAAAAATACCCCGGAACCAACCTTGGTCCCAGCTCACTCAGCCCCCATGGCGGAATCAATTTGGTTCTTAGCTGAATCGATTCGCTGCCAAACTGAATCGATTCGCTCCAAGGCCGAATTGATTCGGAATGGGGAGGTAGCCTAGATCCACCAGTTTTGTTTAATACGAATTTTCTTAATTCTTTACAAAGATGCATTCTAATTGTGATTTCCTTTGTACAAACATGTTAATGGATTGTTACTACTTAGTTACACATCATAGAATAATTAATTCCATATCACAACACCAATTTCTATCCCCGAATCCCATATTTCACATGAATATATTAAGAACTTTAACCCAGATTTCTTCCACAATACCAACAACAGGTAATACAGATTAAGGGGTATATAACATGTAATTAAAGTCACAATATGAAGATCATAAAAACATGTATTAAAATCCTCTACATGTGATTCCAAGATTCTCCAAATTTACTCCAAGAACCCTAAGGCATCTATCATCAAATTTCAAGAATTCGATTCCTAGATTTTTAGGTTAACACCCTATGTTCCAATTAATCCTCTACATGTGTAAGATTAATTACTAACATTTAATCATCAAAATTAAACATAAAACCTAAAAATCATATGGGGTCATTCAATGAATCGAGAATCAAATTGAAAATTAAATTGAGCAATAAAATTCTTGCCTGGATACTCGGTTAATGAAATCCCCTTTGAATTCCTCTTTAATTCCTTGTTTTGATTTCCTTATTCCCCTTGTCTCTCAAAGTGGTGTAGGGTAGGGTTCTTAAAGATAACCTCCAGGGAGTTCATTAACTTCTTAATATAATTGGTTAACTCTCTAATCCCAAGTTGGGTTAAATTTCTAAATTTTGTACCCATAAATGGGCTCGAACCCATAACCAGACTAGCCCAAAAGTCTCTCAAATTATATACCTATACCTCGGGACCATTTATTAAGGTTTAAAACACCTAAATGAGCCAATAGGATTCCCAAAATACTTCCCCATTATTTGATCCCAACATTACACTTTTATAATCCGGTCACACACCTTTTTATGAATTTTCTACTACTCATGCAATTGTTATAATTATTAACGTCATAAACATCAACCACACATAACTACGACATAACAACGAATTACATGTTCTTAATTAATAAATCTAATTCACCGCTTAAATTAAATTTCCACTAATTTTTATTTTAGTCCAAAAATATAGTTTTTTTATTTATTCTAGAAAAATGGGGGGCATTACAATCCCCCCCCCCCAATAACAGGATTTTGTCCTCAAAATCTAGAAAAGTACGTACCTAGATAGAATACTTCAAGATATTTTGTGCTCATTCCATCCTCCCTCTCCCAAGTCTACTCGTCCTCATAGTTGTGTCCCCACTACACCCGAACTAAAGGAACAACCTTGGATTAAAGTCGCGCTCTCGACGGTCCAGAATGGCTACCAGTATCTCCTCGTAAGTAGAATCTAGATGGAGATCTATCTCATCAATATCAATGTGCAAGTACGCTATCTCATCTTAAAGGTACCTCCGTAATGCAGATATATGGAAAACATCATGCATCCTCTGCAAGTGGTTCGGTAATCCGAATCGATATGCCACAAGTCCAATCCTCTCTAGAATAGGTAATGGTCTCACGTATCTGGGAGCCATCGTCCCTTTCTTCCCAAACCTCATCACTCCCTTCACGGGAGTGTAATACCCCATATTTCTACGTATTTATGATTTAATTAATTGGATAGTTAAATAAAAAATACTTTATATTTAAATTACGAGAGTAGAGTAATTTAATGTGATTTAATATTTAAATTACGTGAGCGAAGTAATTTAATAATCCGAATTTATAATTATGATTATTGAGTGGTCGAATAGTAATCATGATATTTCTATATTAATCGAGAGATAAAGACTGATTAATGTGTGATTTAATTTTACTAAGAGTGAATGGTAAATATATGTCATAGCGAGTGATATGGGCGTATTTTATGTTATCTCGCCGAGAGTCTCACATTAGACTATATTGAGATGAGAAAATGAGAAGAATATTTCAAATGACTCGGATGATAATTTAGAGGTCACACATGAGCCCAAAAGGGACGAATTAGTAAAAATAGTATACCTGAGGATGTCAATTGAGTCACGAGTCAATTTTGAGCCAAATTGGTACCTTACGGGGGGTAATTTGGTCATTCTAAAAATAGAGGTTAAAGGGCCTATGAAAATTAGAGTCCTATATCTGATAATTAGAATTTGGGATTAGGGTTCATAACTCAAAAAGCGTAGAGAAGTCATTAGAGGGTAAAAGAGGCCATTCCTAAGAGCTAAAGGAGGGTTTGCGAAGGATTGGAAGGTGTTCTTGCATCCCAAGCACCTAGGGAGTGAAGATTTAAAGGGAAGCACATCAAATAATCATCTTCATCACGAAATCAGATCACCTATGTATAAGTCAAGTGGTTTATTACAAAACTAAATTGATGTTATAATACCCATGCATAGGATTTTTATGAATAGTTGCTCATATGAATATTCTTAGTGAAAAGGAATGATTTAAATACATGTTGGGTAGGAAATCACATGTAGGTTCTATGAACAACTGTAGAGGAATATAAATCAGTGTTTTCATGATCATTTTTACGAAATCTAATCTGGATTAATGAGGATAATTTATAAAGAACATGCATATCTAGGGTTTTGATGATATTTAGATTTGGGTGGTTCTTGAATGAATTTTGTAAATATTTGATGATGTATTTACGTTGGAAATAGTCTTTATACATGTAATGGATGTTTGGTCATGTTGGTAGAGATTTTCATATGATTTAATGAGGTTTTGAAAAATTGAACTTGGTGAAAACTGCAACTGGACATGGTTGATATCTGGTCGATCGATCGATCAACTCGTGAATGTCGATAGATCGACTAATCGATCGATTGACCAAAACCTTCGATCGATCGATTAAAGATGAATTAAGGCTCGTTTGTACGTTAATGGTTATTCAATTCCTAACTATCGTGGGAAACTTACGGATGATATTATACCTAGTTAGGAACTTAAGAAAGACTAGTATGTATATTCTTAAGTCCGATAGAGTACTTTAGAGTGAGACTTAGAGTATGGACCGACGAGGATAAATCGACTGGGATGTGTATTGAGAAATACGTGGCATGAGTTATGGGGGGAGAGTAAACACTAATCCATGATACATACGAGTAGAGTAAGTTAGGATTAATTACTGAAATTAGAAAGGGGTTAATTAGGTCCCTTAGAGTTGGGTGAATACTCGAGAAAATATGATAAACAGAGAAATAAAAAATGCAAGGTACGGTGAGTATTGGAGAGAAATATACTACGTGCTAATGTAAATCTTTAGGTCGTGTGTATACCTATGAATTTTGTACTTAGGTTGGGTGAAAACCTACAGTGCCTATATGATATTGGAGTGGAGGATTAGACCGGGCCAATATTTTACTATTTCATTTACATTTGGAGTCGAGGATTAGACCAGGACAATGTAAATGATAGTAGAATTGGAGTTGATGATTAGACCGAGCCAATACTCCGTATAGTATATATTGTGTGTGAAATATATACTATATAAATAATCTACTTGGGTAGAATGGTAGATGATGATATAATGTGCATACATCCAAAAGATAAATAATTTGGGATAATTGGAGTCGATGATTAGACCGAGCCAATTATCCTTATAGTCTATATTGTGTGTGAAATATATATTATATGAATAATCTACTAGGATGGTGTTGTAGATAATTAGATGATGGGAATACATCTAAAATAATAATATAAGCGGGGAAAGCTTAATTGGAAAAACATAATATTAGATAGTGAACATCTAATGAATAAGATTAAGTGGTCAGACTTAACTTTTAAATCAGAAACTAACATATGTGCAATGTTACTAGGAAATTTATTAATAGAATGATAACTGTTAAAGAAACTTAGTACTGTATGGGAAGTACGGGAACTTAGACGTGTAGATGAGTTCAGACGAGAACTATAGTCTGAATAGCTGGGATAGAGGTAGCTAACTGGACTAAGTATGGAACATTAGGCGTGCACTATAGATCAGAGGGGAGGAAACTCAAGTGAGTGTACGTAATCCTAACATGTGTAATCAATAACTTATCTTTACTACAATAAATTTACTTGCTAAATATTTTAAAAACGTTTTGAGTACTAACTCTTGCTATGTAAAATATTTTTAAAAACCTTTTAGGTGTCCAACCACAGGGACATCAAGCATGAATTTATTCCAGGGATTTCGGAGCTATAGCAAAGGTGGATGTTATTGGACATTGATTAGACACTTCTTTTATCATTTATGATCTAGTGTAGGATTTCTGTTTCAGTATGGACATGTTGTCCCACCTTACTTTCTTTAGTTGTGATTTTGATAGTTGTTGGTTTTGGGCCGATGGTTTATTGGGAAAAACTTGTTTACCTTAGTAGATATATTCAGACTTTTATGTTGGTATTTGATTTATACATTGTTTCGCATGTTGTTGTATGTTTTTATATGTTTAATGAAAGATAAAATTCGGCACTAGTCTAATTTCACCTAGGTGGTTCGTAATTAAATGTGACACCTCGAATAATTAAATACCGGGTAGCTACTCCTTTATTAAATTAATACAAAATGCCAAGTTGGTCCAGTAAATAGCATCACTGTCGAAAACATTTTAATGATTACTAACCACCTAGTAATTAAAAAGTAAGTTGCCAAATTTTTCATTAAGTCTGATTAACATGCAATAAAAGAATAATGGAATAACAACATAATCTATTCACCATAACGAAGTAATGAAATAACCAACAAATAATAATGAGTCCGGAGGAAAACCCCTCACAACAATCCCACAACTGAAAATAATAAGACGAGTCTGAATTCTAAATTAATTACATGCCACAAGTCTGAATAACTGAAATAAATGAAATGTCTCTAAAAGAAATGGGCGATATGACCTACAACTGATAAATGTTGAATATAGAGTCAAAATAGATGAAGCGTCTACAAGCAAAGTCCTGTAACTCCCACAAACAACTACAGCTCGTCACCTGAATGAGGATCTTAAGCATGGTGTCCTTGTGGCTGGGCACCTAAAATGGTTTTACAAAAATAGATTTGAAAGCAAATGGGTCAGAGCCCGAAAGTGGAAATCATTTTAAAAACAGCAAGTGTTTTAATAACATTAAAACATTAAATGCAAAATACATGTTAGGACGTGCACTCACATGAAATTCTCACCTCTCGACTACATGTGCACTCCTAACGTACCGTACCCATCTAAATGACATACATATCTAACCAAACCGTAATAAGTTCTACCCCTTACTACTCGATTCCCATATTACATTCTAGCGTTATCAAATAAATAGAGGGCTTTACTTAAACTCAGATTCTCAATTAGTAATACAATTCACTATCGGTTAACCCGCTATGTTTTCTCAAAACATTACCATATTTATATACACAATACCAACATGAAAGTTCTCATTAATTAAGTGTATATTATTCACGTCATAAATATACAATACAAGCACCCTGAGACTAAGCTGCGGTGCACACATACTCTGATATCCATCTCGGTACATCACGTACATAAGGATCACGCATTTCGAATCTCTTAGGAATCGTTCTCAGATAACAATATCACAAATAATGGAGGCGAACACAGTCACATCACATGGGTCACACACATACCTACGCTCCCACGATCAGCAGACTTATTAACATCCCAATAAGTCCTTCTCTGACCTATGTTCATCGAGGTACCAGTCTAAATCCGGGCAACACAAGGATAAGAAGGCTCTAAGCGAACGTAAACCTCCCGTGATAGAAAGTATTGTAGGTATGTCATACACATAAAATCATATACATATACTAAGTATGCACACATCTTAGTAATCGTCATAATTTATTTGAGGTACACTTCTCATTCTCGTACCGACATATAATACTACACAATTTATATGTTCCCAATTAACATAAATATTTAGGCCGTCAAGTTCTCGCATCGAAATAGACACTCACGTCCCACCTCATAATTTCCCTTAGGTTCAAACTACACTTCTAGGTTTTACTACTCATTATATCCCAAATATCCCAAATGCATCAATTAATCCACAAGGAAGTTTTATCTCTACATATAAACAAGGTTACGGGACACTCGGGATCAAAACAGTCTAAAAAGCCTAAACTGTCCGCTCGTTAGAAGTCTCGTTCGAACGAGGCTGTTCGAACGAGAGTTCGTTCGAACGAAGTGGGATTTCTAACGAGATCTCGTTCGAACGAAAGTCATCGAGCGAACATCCCTCTCGTTAGAAGTCAAACTGTCAACTCATTAGAAGCTCGTTCGAACGAGCTCGTTCGAACGACCTGGGCAGGTCTTCTAACGAGTGGCCAGATTCGAGCCCAGATTTTCCCTAACTCGTTTTTCCAACTTTTCTTCACCTCTAATCTCCTCTAAACATCAAACCAACAATATACATGGGTTCTAATCAATCCTAAATATACTTAGGTCATATATTAACGTATTTTGTGGAATTAATTCATCCTAAATCTCATCCAAATATTAAATCTCCACATCTTCTTCCCCAATCTCAAGAACATGAACCCTAGAAATTAAATTCATCCATAGGAATAAATAAGTCCGATTTTATGGTATAAAAGATGTATCTTTCACTGACTAATCATCCTAACATTTTTCTACATCCAATCTCCTCATAAAATTATAAATCTCTACATCAAATTCAATGGGTTTTATCATTTTCCAAGAATAATGAAATTCTGTCAATTTCCTACGCATGGAAGAAACATTCTTTGTAATAAACGAAATTAAACCACTTGCCTTATGTGTATCTATGATTTCGATGTCGATCCGATGAATGGTTCTCTCTCTCTCTGCAGAATTCTCCTCTCTTCTCTCTCTACAAGCCTTCTTCTCCAAAGTGACAATGGTGGTTAGGGTTTGCCTTAGGAAATTTTGGAACAATTCTAATAACCCCTGTAGCCCATTAAGTCCTAAGATGTGGTTAGTGGGTTTAGTGGGTAATTACCAAGTCAGCTTTTTAATTCCCAAATTTCGTAGGTTTTAATTCCCAAAAATTCAAAATTACCAAATTACCCTTATACGTTGCCGACATGGCCTAAAAATGCCCCGGGACACCCAAACTAAACCCCCGGCTAGTGTTTCCTGACTATTTCGACCCTTTTGGACGCGTTGGCGCACTCAAAATGACCATACGGTTGATAAAAAATAAAATTCACTTTTTAATTATCATAATTATATCCCATGACGCGACTGTCACACGCGTCTCAACAAGATTTCCAAATTGCCGTATTTCATCTCACGACAAATTTCATAATTCAATATTCATATATAATCATATATGCACATTATAATCAAATACCAACTCGCATCTCGATAGTATCTTAATCCGGATTAATTTCCAATTAATACACATTTAATTCAATTAATCCCATAAATAAATATCACAAAACTACGGGGTATTACATACTTCCCCCCTAATAACTGAATTTCGTCCCGAAATTCGGAACTAGAAAGTACCTGGTAAGAACAACTCTGGATAACGTTCGCGCATCTCATCCTCACACTACCATGTGGACTCCTCGACATTATGATGTCACCACTGAACGCGCACTAACGGAACTATCTTTGACCGCAGTTTCCGCTCGCTTCGGTCCAAAATAGCAATCGGCCCCTCCTCGAAGGAGCTATCAGGCTGGAGATCGATGTCCTCCAATGCAATATGAGAATGAGACAAATCGTCTCTAAGATATTTCCTTAGCGAGGAAATGTGAAACACATCGTGAATCCGATGCAAATGCTCCGGTAACCCAAGCCTATACGCAACTGGTCCAATCCGCTCAATAATAGGAAATGGTCCCACATATCTCGGTGCCAACTTCCCTTTCTTCCCGAAATGCATAATCCCCTTCATAGGAGATACTCTGAGCAAAACCTGGTCCCCCACTTAAAACTCCCTGAAGAACCTCTTCGTATCAGCATAGCTCTTCTGCCGATCTTGAGCTACCCGAATGCGACTCCGAATCAATTCTATCCTCGCCGAAGTATCCTGAATCACTTCCGGCCCAAGTAGTTTGTTGTCCCCCACCTCCAACCAACATGCTGGGGAACGATAAGGTCTACCGTACAACGCCTCAAATGGAGCCATGCCAATGGTGAACTGGTAGGAGTTGTTGTAAGCAAACTCCGCCAGTGGAAGATACTGCTCCCATCCACCCCCGAAATCAATGATGCACATACGCAACATGTCCTCCAACATCTGGTTTGTACGCTCGGTTTTCCCATCGGTCTGCGGGTGATATGCCGTACTCAACCGCAATTCCATGCCCATGGCCTCCTGAAAACTCTCCCAAAACCGTGAAATAAATATCTTGTCTCGGTCAGACACGATATTTAGGGGCACACCGTGAGTCTCACTATCTCTGCAATAAAGAGCTGGGCATACTGTCCCGTAGTGTAGTCTGTCCTTACGGGTAGAAAATGAGCGACTTTGGTCAACCTGTCCACAATTACCCAAATGGAGTCGTGACCTCTCTGTGACGTAGATAACCCCGTGATAAAGTCCATGGAGATGCTGTCCCATATCCACATCGGGACCTCCAACGGCTGTAGTAATCCTGTCGGTCTCTGATGATCCACTTTTACTAGCTGACAAGTGGTGCATTTTGAAACAAACACGGTAATATGTCTCTTCATCCTGCTCCACCAATACTGTCGCCTCATGTCTTGGTACATTTTGTCCCCACCGGGATGTACCGCGAACCGTGAGCCGTGCGACTCTGCCATCACCTCGTGCCGCAATTCCTCCCCTTCCGGAACTACTAATCTCCCATTGAAGCGTAATCCCCCGTCAGAGCTAACGGTATAGGACTCGGCTCCCTCTGATAGTAATCGAACTATCTGCTCCTGACAGAACGAGTCATTTGCCTGTGCCCTTACTACCTTCGTGACAATCTGCGGTGTAACGGTCATCACAGACATGAATGATCGGGCCACTGCATCCTGGTGTCCCAAATCCTTCCACTTGGCCTTCCACACCCCTGCCACCTCATCTACAGGTATGCGGCTCAATGCGTCTGCTACCACGTTAGCCTTCCCCGGGTGATACTGGATGTCAAACTGATAGTCCTTCACAAACTCAAGCCACCTTCGCTGCCGCAGATTCAACTCCTTCTGCGTGAATAAGTACTGTAGGGACTTGTGGTCCATGAACAATCGAAACTTTTCCCCTAAAAGGTAATGTCTCCAAATACGAAGGGCAAATACAACTGCCGCCAACTCTAAGTCATGAGTGGGGTAATTCTTCTCGTGAGGCTTTAGCTTACGGGAAGCATAAGCTATGGCCTGACTCTCCTGCTGTAAAACACCTCCAAGTCCTTATAAGGACGCATCGGTGTAGACTAGATACTCAACTCCCGGTCTCGGCAATGCTAACACAGGTGCTGATGTCAACTTATCCTTCAACTCGTCAAATGCCAACTAACAGGCATCACTCCAGATGAATGGTACACCCTTACGAGTCAGATGTGTCAAAGGACCCACTATCTTCGAAAATCCCCGAATGAACCTCATGTAGGTTCCTGCTAGACCCAAGAAACTACGGATCTCAGTCGGTGTCGTGGGTTATCCCCACTCCCTTACCGCGGATACCTTCCCCGGATCAACAGATATCCCCCGGTCGGAAATAATGTGTCCCAAAAACTGGACCTCCTTCAGCCAAAACCCGCACTTCTCATACTTTGCATACAACTCGTTCTGACGTAGCGTCTGCAAAACTTGCCTCAAATGCTCGGCGTGCTCCTCCTCTGTCTGGGAGTAAACCAGAATATCATCAATGAAGACAATAACAAACTGTTCTAGGAAATCTCTGAACACCCTATTCATCAAGTCCATAAACACGGCTGGAGCATTGGTCAAACCAAAAGGCATAACCCGAAACTCGTAAGAACCATATCTCGATAAGAACGCAGTCTTCGAGACATCCTCCTCCCTGATACGCAACTGATGGTATCCTGATCTCAAATCAATCTTCGAGAAGAAAGAAGCTCCTCTCAACTGGTCGAATAGGTCATCGATTCGAGGCAACGGATACTTATTCCGTATCGTGACCTTGTTCAACTCTCGGTAGTCCACACACAATCTCAGTGAACCATCTCTCTTCTTCACGAACAACACAGGGGCACCCCACGGCGAAGTACTCCTCCGAATAAACCCCTGACCCAACAACTGCTCAATCTGATCCCGTAACTCCCTCATCTCAGCTGGAGCCATACGGTACGGTGCGCGTTCTATAGGTCTCGTATCTGGTAATAAGTCTATGACAAAGTCTATCTCTCGACTGGGTGGTAGGCCTGGTATCTCCTGAAACACATCGCAATACTCCCTGACAACTAGGATCGAATCTAAAGGAATCACAACCTCCTTAGAGGTATCCTCCTCTAGGTAATACAAATGAGCGGTCAAGCCTCCTTCTGGGCGAGGCATCGCCACTACAAACATCTCTTGCCCCGGAATGGCAAAAACAATGCTCCCACCGAAGCAATCAATCATGGCTCTATAATCTGCGAGCCAATCCATACCGATAATCACATCGTGCACATGCATATCTAACACCAACATGTCTGCAGGTAATACCAAACTATAATCTCTACCCCCACTCCCCGGCATATAAAGAAAATAAGTGACCCACTCCCCAATGGTGAGTCCACACACGTCACTGTGCTCTCTGCTGTGGCTAACAACCCTAAGGCTTTCGCAAAATGTGTAGCTATAAAACAGTGTGTTGCCCCCATATCAAACAAAACCCGACCCATAGTACCATGGATAGGAAACATACCCTCAATAGCGGGTGGTGCCTGTGGAGCTGCTGCCTGGTGGACGTTATAGACACGTCCATACTGTAACTGCCCCTGCTGCACAGGAACTGCTGGAATGGCTGGTAGTGCTGGCACCTGGGCTGGAGCTGGGAGGGCAGGTGGAAAAAGTGGCCTCTGTGGCTCATGTCGAGCACCCTGACGCTGCTGCGAGGCCCTGCCCCTATCAGGACAGTCCTGGCATTTATGGCCAGTCTTGCCACAAACGAAACACTTCCCCGGGAAGTTCCCCCCTCTCTGTCCCTGCTGCCCCCGGCCCTGGTGGTCGTTACCGTTCCTCCACTGGCCCTGCTGAAACTGCTGCTGTTGACCATTATGACCCTGCTGGTTCTGATGGCCGTTCGGACCCTGATGGCCCTGCTGGAAACCTCCCTGTCCGTACCTGAAATTTCCCGATCTGAACCTCTTGTGATCCCCCTGCTGGGAGCCCTGATCACCCTGTCTCTACCCCTGAACCGATTGTGCCCCACTGGCACCATGTCCTCCAGTCCTGCCCTGATGGATGGACTCTCCCGATCTCTTTCCCTCAGCCATGTGAAAGCGGTGATCCTGACAATGGAGCAATGCAGCGTTAACCACATCAGAATAAGTGGCCAACGATAGGTTCCCCAACAAATGCTGACGGATCCTCCAAGTCAACCCGTCTGTAAATTTCTGTATCTTCTTCTCCTCTGTCGGTATCTCATCTGGGACAATGTTCAGAAGATTAGTGAATTCGGCCTCATACTCGGCCACAGTCTTACCCTCCTGTCGAAGGCTCATCAACTTCTTCCTTATTTTCGTATGAACAGCTGACGGAAAGTACTTGCGGTCGAACCGCACCCAAAACTCCTGAATGGTGAGAGTGTCTCTCTCCTCCACGGTGGTAATAGACTCCCACCACTGCAGTGCAGACCCCACTAGCTTAAAGGTAGCTAGTATCTTCTTCTGAACCTCAGTGCACTCGTACATCCTCAGGTGCCTATGAATATCCTTCCTCCACTAAATCGAAACTACAACATCGGAGCTACCTGCAAACTCTGGTGGGTGTGCTTTCTGGAAAGCATCTCGAACACGTTCCCAAGCAGACGGGAATGCATGTGCCTGAACCGGCGTGGCTACTGGCGCCTGAGGTGGTGCCTGCTGAACTACGGCTAGTGCGGCATTTACCGCCTGGGCCACAATGGCTCTAACCTCGGCGGCATTCATCGTGCCCTGAACTGGTGCGGGCTGTGGTTCTGGCATTGCATCCCTGGGAACCCTTTGTCAACGTCGTGGAGGCATTCTGAAACAAGAATAAAGTTTATAAGTTCGCAGTTATAAACTCAAAATAGCTGAAGAACTTAGCATATACAAAAGAATACAACAGTCCTAAAATATAGGGCTCTACATCAAAGAAAGCTCAGCGGAAACATAATAAGTCGTACAGATCCTAACGGACACTAGAACCTGATGCTCTGATACCACCTGTGACACCCTGACTAATTAAATACCGGGTAGCTACTCCTTTATTAAATTAATACAAAATGCCAAGTTGGTCCAGTTAATAGCATCACTGTGGAAAACATTTTAATGATTACTAACCACATAGTATTTAAAAAGTAAGTTGCCAAATTTTTAATTAAGTCTGATTAACATGCAATAAAAGAATAATGGAATAACAACATAATCTATTCACCATAACGAAGTAATGAAATAACCAACAAATAATAATGAGTCCGGAGGAAAACCCCTCACAACAATCCCACAACTGAAAATAATAAGACGAGTCTGAATTCTAAATTAATTACATGCCACAAGTCTGAATAACTGAAATAAATGAAATGTCTCTAAAAGAAATGGGTGACATGACCTACAACTGATAAATGCTGAATATAGAGTCAAAATAGATGAAGCGTCTACAAGCAAAGTCCTATAACTCCTACAAATAACTACAACTCGTCACCTGAATGAGGATCCTAAGCATGGTGTCCTTGTGGCTGGGCACCTAAAATGGTTTTTACAAAAATAGATTTGAAAGCAAATGGGTCAGAGACCGAAAGTGGAAATCATTTTAAAAACAGCAAGTGTTTTAATAACATTAAAACATTAAATGCAAAATACATGTTAGGACGTGCACTCACATGAAATTCTCACCTCTCGACTACATGTGCACTCCTAACGTACCGTACCCATCTAAATGACATACATATCTAACACAACCGTAATAAGTTTTACCCCTTACTACTCGATTCCCATATTACATTCTAGCGTTATCAAATAAATAGAGGGCTTTACTTAAACTCAGATTCTCAATTAGTAATACAATTCACTATCGGTTAACCCGTTATGTTTTCTCAAAACATTACCATATTTATATACACAATACCAACATGAAAGTTCTCATTAATTAAGTGTATATTATTCACGTCATATATATACAATACAAGCACCCCGAGACTAAGCTGCGGTGCACACATACTCTACTATCCATCCCGGTACATCACGTACATAAGGCTCACGCATTCCGAATCTCTCAGGAATCGTTCTCAGATAACAACATCACAAATAATGGAGGCGAACACAGTCACATCACATGGGTCACGCACATACCTGCGCTCCCACGATCAGCAGACTTATTAACATCCCAATAAGTCCTTCTCTGACCTATGTTCATCGAGGTACCAGTCTAAATCCGGGCAACACAAGGATAAGAAGGCCCTAAGCGAACGTAAACCTCCCATGATAGCAAGTATGGTAGGTATGTCATACACATAAAATCATATACATATACTAAGTATGCACACATCTTAGGAATCATCATAATTTATTTGAGGTACACTTCTCATTCTCGTACCGACATATAATACTACACAATTTATATGTTCCCGATTAACATAAATATTTAGGCCGTCAAGTTCTCGCATCGAAATAGACACTCACGTCCCACCTCATAATTTCCCTTAGGTTCAAACTACACTTCTAGGTTTTACTCCTCATTATATCCCAAATATCCAAAATGAATCAATTAATCCACAAGGAAGTGTTATCTCTACATATAAACAAGGTTACAGGACACTCGGGATCAAAACAGGCTAAAAAGCCTAAACTGTCAACTCGTTAGAAGTCTCGTTCGAACGAGGTTGTTCGAACGAGAGTTCGTTCGAACGAAGTGGGCTTTCTAACGAGATCTCATTCGAACGAAAGTCATCGAACAAACATCCCTCTCGTTAGAAGTCAAACTGTCAACTCGTTAGAAGCTCGTTCGAACGAGCTCGTTCGAACGACCTGGGCAGGTCTTCTAACGAGTGGCCAGATTCGAGCCCAGATTTTCCCTAACTCGTTTTTCCAACTTTTCTTCACCTCTAATCTCCTCTAAACATCAAACCAACAATATACATGGGTTCTAATCAATCCTAAATATACTTAGGTCATATATTAACGTATTTTGTGGAATTAATTCATCCTAAATCTCATCCAAATATTAAATCTCCACATCTTCTTCCCCAATCTCAAGAACATGAACCCTAGAAATTAAATTCATCCATAGGCATAAATAAGTCCAATTTTATGGTATAAAAGATGTATCTTTCACTGACTAATCATCCTAACATTGTTCTACATCCAATCTCCTCATAAAATTACAAATCTCTACATCAAATTCAATGGGTTTTATCATTTTCCAAGAATAATGAAATTCTGTCAATTTCCTACGCATGGAAGAAACATTCTTTGTAATAAACGAAATTAAACCACTTGCCTTATGTGTATCTCTGATTTCGATGTCGATCCGATGAATGGTTCTCTCTCTCTCTGCAGAATTCTCCTCTCTTCTCTCTCTACAAGCCTTCTTCTCCAAAGTGACAATGGTGGCTAGGGTTTGCCTTAGGAAATTTTGGAACAATTCTAATAACCCACGTAGCCCATTAAGTCCTAAGATGTGGTTAGTGGGTTTAGTGGGTAATTACCAAGTCATCTTTTTAATTCCCAATTTTCGTAGGTTTTAATTCCCAAAAATTCAAAATTACCAAATTACCCTTATATGTTACCGGCATGGCCTAAAAATGCCCCGGCACCCAAACTAAACCCCCGGCTAGTGTTTCCTGACTATTTCGACCCTTCCGTACGCGTTGGCACACTCAAAAGGACCATACGGTTTATAGAAATAAAATTCACTTTTTAATTATCATAATTATATTCCATGACGCGACTGTCACACGCGTCTCAACAAGATTTCCAAATTGCCGTATTTCATCTCACGACAAATTTCATAATTCAATATTCATATATAATCATATATGCACATTATAATCAAATACCAACTCGCATATCGCTAGTATCTTAATCCGGATTAATTTCCAATTAATACACATTTAATTCAATTAATCCCATAAATAAATATCACAAAAATACGGGGTATTACATTAAAAAGTTTTTGACAGTGATGTTAAGAATGAACCAACTGAGAAACCTATTTTTAATTTGATTTAGTACTGATCACCCATGATTTAATTAGGTGGGGTGTCACAGGGAGACACTTTAATCAAAACCTGATCCCCAACATCAAACAATAAGTGTCTCCAGCCTGCGTCTACATAGTTCTTTTTCCTATCCTAGGCAATCTGTATCCTGACCTGAATCATCTCTGCATTCTCTGAGGCATTCTGAATGAAATATGTCCCAAGTAATTTGTTCTCCCTCACTTCCAAGTAGCATGAGGGTGAACGACAAAGTCTACCATAGAGCGCCTCAAACGGTGTCATCCCAATCATGAACCCGTAGCTATTATTGTATGAAAATTCCACCAAAGGAAACTACTTTCCCATATCCCCTTAAAATCTAAAATGCATATCCGCAACATGTAATCCAACATCAAATTCACCCTCGCCATATGCCTGTCGGTCTGAGGATGATATGAGGTGTTCAATATCAACTCTGCTTCCCAAATCCTACAGAAATCTCCTCCAAAAGTGGAACACACACATCCTGACCTAGTATGATACAATGTTGAGTGGTACACCATGAAACTTTATAATTTCTGCGAGGAAAATCCTAGCATACTGCTCAAAATTTTAATCTATTCAGACATGTAAAAAGTGAGCCACCTTCATCAATCTTTCGACGATCGCCCAAATATAATCATGCCCCATCTGTGATATAGGTATCCCAGTAATGAAGTCCATGGATATGTTATCCGATTTTTACATTAGGATCTCCAAAGGCTATAACACACCTGCAGGACGCCGATGGTCCACTTTCACCAGCTGACATGTAGCGCACTTGGACGCAAAATCTTATATGTCTCTCTTCATCCTGATCCACTAATACTTATGTCCCATGTCGTGGTACATCTTACCCCCTCCGAGATGTACCGTAAAGCGTGAACTGTGAGCCTCAGACATAACGACTCGTCTCAACTCCTCATCATCTGGAATAACTAACCTACACTGGAATCTCGAACCACTATCTGACCCAAAAGAATAATTCTCTGCATCCTCGGTTAACAACTGCCTAACTCCTCCTGGTAAAGATGATCTCCTGCATGTGCCTTCACCACCTGAATAATGATCTCGGGTGTGACGGTGAGGACTTCCATAAATGCACGAGTCAAGTTGTTAACCCCATGAAGTGATTTCCACTTCGCCTTCCATACTATCGCTAACTCCAGCATCAACTTACATCTCAAAGAATATGCTATGAAATTTTCCTTCCTCGTGTGGTACTGAGTGTCGAACTAATAGTATTTCACAAACTCTAGCCACCTCCTCTGCATCATGTTCAACTCCCGCTGCGTGAACAAATATTGTAGGCTCTTATGGTCTGTGAATAGATGGAACTTCTCCCCCAAGAGATAATGCCTACATACTCATAGTGCAAAAATCACGGTGGCTAGCTCCAAGTCGTGGGTGGGGTAATGTCCCTCGTGAGGCTTACACTACGCCAAAAAGGCTAAATTATCACCTTTGAGTCAGCCAACTTTGTTACAAAAAAACATGCATTTTTTGACACGGTCATTGATCATGATAAGTATAGTTATCATGAATTTGTCACGGTCAAAAACCTTGATAGGTCCGTGACACCTGTCTTAACTAAAAAACTCCATCACCTCTTTTTTTTCCCCTTTTCATTTCCTTCTTTTTTTCTCTCTTTCTATACGCGACTGCTGTCGCTCTCTATCTCTATCTCAGGTACGTTTTTTCTCTCTCTCTCTCCTTCCTTTGTGTGTGCGTGTGTGTGTTTTTTCTACATATATATATATATATATATATATATATATATATATATATATATATATATATATATATATATATATGTAGAAAAAACACACACAGAGGGGATCTTAGACGGGTGAATTTAACGGGTGAGTTTAACGGGTCTAGTAAAAAGGAAGAAAGAAGCCACGTTGGTTTCAAGCCTATACGAAGACAAAACTCACTCCTACTTTCCAAGTTGAATTTTAGCCTCTCTCTTTATAAACTAAGGGCTTGCAATGCTAATTCTCCACAATATATTAAATTAATATTAAATTTAGATTATCTCTACAAAATTAATTAAGCAAACCCTTTCAATTAATATTTAACTTAAAAAACAGTGTTTGTAATATTTTTATGAAAATATTTTTTTAAAAATAGTATTTTTTATATAAAAAAACTCTACTTTATAAAAAAATGTTTTATATATAAAAAAGTTTTTTTATAAAAAAAAAGCGGCACTCCAAAAAATGTTTTCTTCCAAAAATAGCAAAAAATGTTCTCTATACATTATTTAATGGATGTAGGTTCGCGCCAGCGGCACTAACCACATCATTTTTTTTCCAATAAAACTGTACTTGATGTCCATGTAGAGTCCTACAAATCACTAACCAACAAATCACTTTTTTTTGTATAATGTTTGTCCCTCGTACTAATGAATTACTTTACAAGTCCTAATTTTTTTATGGAGAAATTTTATTTAATTATATTACATATATGGGGAATAAATTTTTGTTGTCTTAAATTTGCAATTGATTAGTTCGCTGGTGCGGACCACATTCAGCAAATGATGGGGTCCGCGCCAGCGGCAGTAATCAATCGCGAAACTAAAAAAATATTTTTTATATTGATTAGTGTCGCTGGCGCGGACCCACATCATTTAAGAATAACACCAACTAAAAAATATTATTAAAAGCCACCTATTCTATACTATAGTATTATTAATACTATAAGGGGAGAAAAACACCAACTAAAAAATTATTTCACAATAGCCAACGTATAAACAATTAAAAAGAATATTGTTTAATTATTAAAACCAACCATAGATGTATTAACACCCTAAATGTATTGACACCAACCATAGCAAAAATAACAGTATATATTAAAATTGAAAAAAACATGGAACAATGCTAAATTTTGGATTTTCAAGCTATCTACGTCGTTATTTAAGAAAAAAATACAAAGATTTATAATCCAGCACTTAAAATACAAAGATGTGCCAATAACATTTAAAATTTCAGCACTTATGGCTATGGCCTTTGTGAGTTTTGTGAAGGCTTTGGTAACACTTATTAATTCGGAATTTACTATTCACTAAAATTCATCAAATTACAAAATTATGTCACTTAGGTAATTTAAATATATATATATAAAAGTACGGGGTATTACATACTCCCCTCCTTACAATGGAATTTCGCCCCCAAAATTCGGATACAATCTGTACCCCCAACCTAGGATCGTTAATCACACTACATCCTACTACATAGAAATCGAATGGTACTAACACAATGTTACCCTACCATACACTCATCCAGGGTATCTCCTTATCTAATCTAACGCCCTAGCTTAACAACAAGCTTAACTAAATCTCTATATACTACAATACTACCTCGGCCATAAGATCAACTTTAACAATGATAAATTTCACCTAGTGCTTCTATAATCGTATATAAAGATAATGAGCCTATAATCACAGCTTTATCGTATCAATCCTATCGAAAAGCTGACACCCTAAGTATCCATTTGCCTACCTTACGACTTCGAATTTCCCTCAAAAAGGAAACTATACTGGCACTTGACTATTCTCGTTAATCTTCCATCTCAAGTGTGCTAACCCTTGTTGCACCTATATAATTGGATTATTGCGTACTCCATACGACGTTCCATCCAACACATTCCAATTCCATTCATAATTGACCCAAAGAACCTTCTTCAGCTTTATATACCACACCCCTTTTATCTTGGATGTTCTGTAAAATCAACACACTTCCTCGTCCTGGTGCTAACACATGGGCACTCCCAACCCAAAGAACTCAAAATTCAATTCTTCCTATACCTAGAAATCCAATCCTTCTTAAAGTTAACCCACCAATCTTCTCGTGGTTAACTCACTACAATCTTTCTAAAATAGCGCCACATGCCCCACTGGCCTTACTTCCTAATAACCCTAAGATCGATGAGTTTCCTACACAGTACTAGACTAACTATATCCCTAGCGGCCAAGACCTTTCCTAACTCCCGACATTAGCTCAGTTTCATGTGTGGAACGTCTCTCAAAGCGAAATCCAAACAAGGAACCCTCTCGTTACACTACTACCTCACATTGCCGGTCATCAAGATATAACGGCTTAAGGTACACAATCGGGACTGCTAAAATCCTATATTGTAACCATACTAACGCGCTTCTACCTCTATGTCCTTCGATTTCGGTGAAATGGAAAGTCTAACTAATCGGGGCGTCTATACTCTACACAAATGTTATGATCATCACACACAAACATGTTGCCTCATAATTTTCCTCCTAGCCACGACATGTCCATAGGACTCGAATCAACTCCCTTAGTTTTACCTCACCCACTTACTCATCGTGTGGGAATTATTAACGTGCTTTTCCATAACACTTCCACTTCCATTAGCCTTTAATAATCACATGACTCTCAGATAATCTATCATCAAAACCAACATCCTAGCATACAATAATATCTTTCCACTTCCAACGTCATTAAGGTTCATGTGTGGAGTGTCTCGGAAAGCGAAATCCAAATAAGGAACCCCTCTGATACACTACTACTTAACTTTGTCGGTCGTGGAGGTATGTCAGCGTAAAACATGTAAAATAAATCCTGTATAACTTAGATCATATCTATAAGGTCCCCATGCACTACAGTTATGCTAGTGAAACATCTACTTACCAAAGTTCCATCTAAATATATAATAAAGGTGAGTTTAACCTGTTTCCAGGTGAGGCATCGCAAAAACAACCCGTTCACCCTGTAATCGCGGATATGATAGTCTTATAATCATTAGCATGCTATCGCTCCGATCATAGAATAATATATTATACTTAGAATAGTACTATGCTCATATCACACATACAAAACGAGAAGTGAAAACCAAACATAAGCTCAAAATACCAGCACCCGCTTTCACAACGAATGAAGAAAAATAGAACCCCGTTACTGCAGAAAACATATAGACATACATTATATAATGTTACCGATACTACCAGTAAAATCGGACCACACAAACGAATCTAGGGATAATAAAATACTGTGACTCAATCTTGCCACATTAAATATACCTCCTTCATTCGAGGTGGAACTCATAACAATAACTCTGTCAATCTCCCTTACTGCTCTAAATATCTCCTAGACATTTTACACTTGTCCTAACCGAACCAAAAACTACTTTAATCAATGCCCCATCAAGGCACCCTACTCTTATCCTTTAACTCATACCGGATAAGATCAAACCGTGCGTTTCTACATTCCACATTACAATCATTCCCCATATCTGGCCACCCTAACCATGTAAAGATTATCAGTATCTCAGACTCTATAGTCTCGATCCTAACAATCACCTTCATAGTTCCCTTAGCTCCTCCGACTAAAAAGAAACATGCTACCGACCTCAACTACCCTGTTTTAATGAATCCCTAGGAGTATTTCCACCTGTGGGGTCTCACGAACACAAACAATTTCAGTATTTACTTTTGGACTTAACTCTTCAACTCATCCAGCTCCACTCGCATGGAAGCGTTAAGATTACTACTATAAGGGGCACGACACGGACCTCCTATTCTTCAGAAATCCAAGTAAATTTTCCATAAGTGTTAGCAACACTTACTGATGACCCTATCATTCCATTGAAGGACTCTTTCTTCGTTGTAAATACCATAATTTGGTACAAAGTTCACTTATCCATATAACTCTTTATTCAATGTTGGCCTCTGACTGATCATCATATGAATAATTCAGAAACTACATTCTCTTCGTTTTTGATAAACCAAAGGAACTAACGGTTAAAACCATTTGTAAGATTCCTCTGTGAGCCAAAACATTCTGCTCCCCAAACATGGTGACCATTGTTCCCACCATTTCAACATTGCTCCAATGAGTGAAAAATTTTCCTCAATTTTCACATCTGGACATTTCCATACCATGCTCTAAGACAAAGCTTCTGAGCCTTCTACTTCCACGGAATAATGTTGCACTTCCTTCGCATAACTCAAACTTCAACGAATGGTCCTTACTAAAGACCGTTCAGACCTCTTCCCAATTTGCTTCACTGGGTAATTTAAGTTTACCACCACTCTCTATACTATAGCGGTACTTAAATAAATATAACTACTATATTCCAGTAAGTCGTTGCAGCAATTCATGAAAATTCCACAAAGGGAGTGACCTCGACCGCGGCCCTCGTCCCCGACTTCAACTAACAGTTCTAACTCAGCCACGCCTCCTGCTGTCCCTCATAACGGCCTTCCTTGGTTGCCCTTCATCGATCAGCACACGAATCTCGAATGAGCACTCAAAAGATTTAGTATCATCTTACATAATGGAAGGATGTAAGGACATATTTTTATAAGTTCGTTATCAATTTATTATGTCATATACCTCTACACCATCGAAGAGCATTCAAGAACATTCAAGCATCTAGACGGATCCGAATTAATCAAGTTCTTCATCAAAAAGACTCCGTAAAGTTTACTTTGGTAAGGTTATGTTTTAAATACCTTAACTTTCTACTTAGAGCTTTTGGAATATTTTTACAAAATATTTTCTTAGTGTTGGAGCGGACTTTTTCATCAAAAATTGACAATGAGTATTTTTTCTAAGTATTGGAGCGGACATTAAAATAATATTTTTTATGCAATAGTCATTCAAACGACATAGCACTATCATTCGAACGAGATAACCATGTCGCGCGATCTCGATTGAGCGACACGTGTCCTTCGTTCAAGGGACATGCTTATCTCGTTCGAACGAGCTCTAATACCGAGGCGGCGCGATTTTGTATAAATACTCATTAAATGGTATTGTTTTCATTAAGAAATACCATCGTTTTGAAAGACAGAAACCTACGAAACTGCAGAATTCCTTTTGACTTCTTCTTTTAGGGTTTAATCCCTTTTTGTTTTTAATTCATAAAAATCCCATATGCTTTGGTGAATTGTTTTGGTGTTCAAGAATACAACTTTTGCTATTGTTTATTCTTTGTGGAGAGAACTCTACAACCGTAGAGATGCGTGCTATTGTGGAGGGAGTCTCTACAGAGTTTCTGGGCTGCGGTCCTTGTGGTATAGCTGCGCGTGAACCACTGCACATTTCTAGTCATTTCTTTGAAGGGTTGACGAAGACACAGTGCGTTACACTTATGGGCAATTGTCAGGTTGTATGTAAGTCAATGGTCTTGTGAATTCTTCAAAGTTCTAGAAATAAAAGGTTTTACCCTTCTGGAATTTTTTCCTTAAATTTGTGTCGCATGTATTATTTATGGGTTGACACACGCACACACATAGTTGCATGTTTAGGGGCTGATTTGATTTGGTTTAAATAGACACTAATTAAATAAGTGTGCCAAATTAGAAAGTTGTGAATTAATTTAATCAATTATCACATAGTTTCGTTTTACAACTTAGTATCAGAGCAGGTTACGCTAATTTATCGTGTGATCCTGATTTTTCAAGGATTTATTTTTTTGATACAATTTGACTTCTCACGTCGTCAAATTGGTATCAGAGCAGGTTGGGCTAATTTATTGCGTATTCCTATTTTCTACAAAATCGTGTGATATTGATTTTTTTTTTAAATCAGTTTTGTAAAAATTCGCAATTTTTCCAATGGAACATTCATTTAATATGATGCATATTTTTTACGAGTCTAATTATGCCTATTAGAAAGCTCGTATGAAATCTTGTTTAAAATCCATTGACGAGCGTGTTTGGTTGCTTTGTGAAAATGGGTGGAATCCTCCCACGGTCACCGTTGATAATATCACCTCTTTAAAACCCGTGTCGACCTGGACTGAAGATGATTATAAAATGTCTAATTTGAATTCCCGTGGTCTGAGTGCTATTTGTGGAGCTGTCACTCCTAATGAGTTTCGCCGAATTATGATGTGTACCACGTCTAAAGAGGCTTGGGATGTTTTGAAATTGACACATGAGGGTACGAACGCGGTTAAAGAATCAAAATTACAAAATTTGGCCACCCAATTTGAAACTATCACCATGTCTGAGTCTAAATGCTTTGATGATTTTTATGCACATTTGTCAGACATTATTAACACCTATTTTAATTTGGGTCAGATGATTGATAACACGCGTGTCGTTAAAAAAATTTGAGATCTCTCCCAAAACGCTTTATTCCTAAAGTCACAGTTTTAAACTCTTTAGGAAATTTGAAATCACTTAAGTTGGATGAACTTGTAGGAGATCTTCAAACCTGCGAGATTGACATGTTTCCCGAAACCATTAAGGCTAACGATAAAGGTGTTGCTTTAAAGACCCATTTTAAGAAAAATAAAGAAAAAGTTTATGAGTCCGACTCTAAGGGTGATTTTAATTTTGATGGCATTGCCTTACTTGCGAAAATTTTTATAAAGTTTCTAAAAATTTCTAAAGAAAATTCTTCCAATAAAAAGAGATTTTTTGAGAAAAATAAAAAGAAAGGAAAGGCCAAAGAAAGCGGTGAGAGGGAAAAAGAGAATGACTCAGATGAGGAGTGTGAGGAGGATTTTGAGAACGTGACTTGTTTTGAATGTGGGGGTAAGGGGCATAAGTTGTTTGAGTGTCCTACGTGGATTAGAAAGAAAGGGAAAAAGTAGCGATGCCCAGCACACTTAAGGATAGTAGTGAAGTTGAGGGTGATGAGACTAGTGGTGAGAAGTTTGTTGCCTTCTTAGCAAGTCGTGTGATCACACCCACTTTGTCCCATAATAGTGCACACGAATGCGATAGTGATGATTTGAGTGATTCAAGTGAGGGAGAAAGCGAGAGTGAAAGTGGAGATGAAAGTGAGCTCCAAAAAGCGTTTAGAGATTTGTACACCGAGACCTTAAAAACAAATAAGTATAATAGGGATTTAGGTCATCGAGTGTTAAATTTTGAGAGAGAGAATGACGTTTTAAGAAAAGAAAAATGTGATTTTACCGACACATTTTCTAGTCTGACGACACGTGTATCCCAACTCGAGAGTGATCTCGAACATGTCAGGGAGGTCAAAGTCAATTTTGAGAATGCACCTAAGAAGGTAGAAAAGGTGGTTCTTAATCCTGATAAGGGTATAGTTGACGGGCTTGTAAAAGGTCATGATGGTGCTTCCACTTCTTTTGTCACACCCGAGCCGGTTCCCGCTTTAGTGACAGATTCACATGGCCCAAAACTTAACCCACCTAGATGTCCCATTCCTATTAGGATAGCGCATCCTAGAGTTTTTGAGAGAGGTGTTCCTAGGCCTATTTATGTTTTTTCCCATTGCAAGTGGAGAGGACACCTTAGGGAATTTTGTTTTAAGTTGGGTTATGTGTCACGTTTTTCTACCACATATGCACCCACACGTGATACTTTATATGCTTCTGGAGACTATATGAGAGAGTTTGCGCATCTAGGTGAGAAAGTTAAGTTTTTAGTCAAAACCTCACAAAATTTGATGGAGGTTTTTAATAAGTTGGTACCACCTTTGGAAAATCCCTCCACACCTAATTATTGAGGTTTGACTTGTTTACTAGCATAGGATGTTTTTCATGATGACATTAGCTGCCTATTGCTAGTATGTATCATTTTTGTATAAATTTTTATTTTTGAAAAATACAAAAAGATTTTATTTTGATAAAAAATCCAAAAAGAGTTTTGTATTTTGTTTGCACCGCTTATGGATGAACACTTAGGATGACCGAGTCACAACATCATTCTATTTTATTTCATGTGACTATTTGATAGTGTTTTGAGACAATAGGTCAATTCATCCATGTGCCTTATAATGTTTGGATTCATTGGGATGTAATTAAGTGTTACTTCCTACATGTTTTCCTTTATTGCACACATGCACGGATTTGTTTGATTATTGTGCTTGTCTTATCACATGTTGGTTGGGTGTTTTCACTTCAACCAGGTCCTTAAAACGAACCAAGCACGATAAAATGTGATTAGAAAGTTTTGCATGTAAGATCCATTTGTGAGTTTGTGTGCTTTGTTTGAAAATGGTGAAGGGCTACGAAAGATTATCATTTATCCTTTGCGATTAAGCCGCCGTTTATATTGGACCTAAAAAATTGAGGAATTTTATTATCCGGGGTCCAAAGAGGTTTAAAATAGCCTGAAAAAATTTAAAGGCAATAAAAAGAAATTCATGCCAATTATGGGCAATTAGGTTTTTGCACCAATTCTCCAAAGTTTGAGAATTTAGTTTATACACCTGAAAAGAAAATATATATGAGGGAGTTTGGATGGAGAATTAAAACAGGTTTGCACATCCTAGAAAGTCTTGAAAAAGTGCTAAATAGTTTTGGACGCTATTGGTGTGGAAATCACTTTGACTTTGATTTGTTGATTTGTATAAGACGATGTCATCTAAATTCAACAATTTTTACACCTAAGGATACTTTTGATGTTCATTTGTTAGGAGTACACGTATGCATCGTGCATATATGATTGATTGAGTTTATTTTCCTACCGAATGTGTTCACACCCATACATTCCATTTCCATGACTTGGTTGTTTTATTTTAAATCCATGGTGTGATTTTTAGTATCTTACTTTTGTATGAAAAATTAAAAAATCAAAAAATAGTTTGTGAAATTTTTTTGGGACATACCTTTGCATGCGCGTAGTTTGATCCATGTTTGCTATGCATTTTATCGTGACACTCCATGTTGTGATTTTTTCTTCTTATCTGTCTATTTGGGGACATCATAAAAAGGGGGAGAAATAATTATCATGTTATGGGGGAGTTTTTGCATTATAGGGGAGATTTGATTTTCTAATGATTTATTCTTATATCATTTCAAACTCGATGCATCACGAAGGTATTTTTCTTTATCTCATGTGTGTAGGTACAAAGATTGATGATTATTGGATTGCACACCCTGATGAGAAAAGCTTTGAGATTTGATGAAGACTTTTGAAGAACAGTTTGAGAACTGGAAAATTTATACCTATTTATGGGAGAGTAGATTTGTATAGGCATTTTGGTATTTGATAATTCGAATATTTTTATGTATGTACCGGCATAGACATAGGAGGATATTTGTAAGGACATATTTTTATAATTCCGTTATCAATTTATTATGTCATATACCGCTACACCCTTTATATAATCCGTAACTATACCATTCATAATCCGTAACTTTCACTAGTTTAAAATACCCTTTTCACTTTAGTATATAAAGTTCCATATATATATATATATATATATATATATATATATATATATATATATATATATATATATATATATATATTTCTCATTTTAATATACGATTTACATTGTATTAATACGGATATAAGTCTCCCGGAAGAAGAATAAACCCTTATTAATTTTACCCATTACTCAAATCTCAATTATATGATTTTGAATCTTCATACACAAGCAATATAAGATACACAACAAGTATAATTATACCTATTACAATCATAAGTATAATAACCATCCCACTGAGCTATAACTCGAGGATGCAATCTCAAGTGCCTATCCACATCCGATTTTACTCACGTGACCACGGTACCAAGCCAGACTCGTTCATGGTTATGGTAAAAACTAAACAGCGGAGGCAGTCATGGACGATATGACCTGGGGACTATACTCTCCTTGCTACTCAAGCCAGGGGATTCACCCACATCGCACAACCTCCCTGGATCGCACTAGAGTAAAATATAATTTGGTTGTCCATCCCCATGCCCATGGAACCAGCCTCTAAGATACAAATATACCAATCATACACAGATATATTTATATTCATCTCATAACATATATACTGTAACAACTCCCATATATAATATAAATCAATTCTCAATATATTATGGCTATAATTGCCAAACTCTTATAGCGATAGCCAAAACCCCGAATGTTTCCATTCGTAATAGTGTATAAGTATTTACACACTTAAAATACTAAACCTATAAGCATTGTATTACTTAATATATAACTCGAACCTTAATCACTTTTAAGGATTTAAATATAATCCCGAATATACCAATTCATAATAATTAAATAAGTATACTATCTACTTATCCTAATTCCATAGGTATCGTATCACCTATAATAATAGTCATCGATAGACGAACTGGATTGCTGCTCACTCATATCTAGCCCATATCCTAAATTCCATCCTAATCGCATCCTAGGATTTACTCTAATTCATTCAGCCCATAGATTTATTCCAACAACATAAATATCTCTACACACTTGCTGAAGACCTCTCTCGAATGTTGCACATACTAACCCTTTCATTAGGTCCATACCCCGGATTGTACCCTTAACTCATCCCAGTTTCCCTCTTTCATTCCAAGGTTTACTCACCCTCAATATCGTCATCTAGGAGTCCTAATATCATATCTATAATCCCCTATAATAATCTTCAATTGCAATTTAACTCCCCCTAAACTCAAAGAAGGAAAACTGACAAATTCAGTAGAGGCAAATCGATTCGGGATAACAAATCGATTCGTTCTAAATCCGAATCGATTCGGAAAGTGTTCTGCAAGTAGGTCCTCAAAGGCGAATCGATTCGATCTCAATCCGAATCGATTCGGCCTGAGAAAGCCTTACAGGTCCCCTTATGCGAATCGATTCGGTCTAGACCTGAATCGATTCGCAGGCGATTTCTCAATCTCCAAAAATCCCAAATATCATCCCAATCTCCATTTTGTGGTTTCTAATCTCAACCTACAACACTATAAACATCTAATCTATGTTTTATAACTAACACAACAATTAATTTGTGGTATTAAAACATTTCTCTTAGATTTAAACCCTAAGACCATTAAAACCCTAGTTTATCATTTCTTCCCATTTCTATACACCATTAACATGGGTTTAACACTAGAATTCGTCAAGAGTTAACGAGACCTCAATTTTTAAACTCGAAATAAATTTTCCCAAATTTATTTTAAGCGTTTCAACCCAAAATTTATCTAGTTTACCAACTATAATATGAGATAAACACACAAATGAATAAAGCAAGTAAACACTTGCCGCGTGGATAAAATCCGACGACCTCGAGTCCAATACAGCGAAGTTTAGGCTGGAATCCCCTTTCTCTTCCTCTTTTTCCTTCCATTCTTCTCTTATTTATTTTCTCTCTTTTCTTTCTTATCTTTCTCTTTCTATCGTGCCTTGTAAGAGAGAATAAGGGCTTGTCCCTTATAAACCTAAAAATGACTCGTTTACTCAATTATGTGTCCCTACTAGTCCAAAAGTCTCGTGAACTTAACACTACCCCCGGATACTCTATTCTGACTATCTTGTCCATTTCGAAACCAACTATGCACTCGAAATATCGATCCGAGTTACTTAACTAAAATTCACTAGTCGAACTTGACACTTCTCAACACGTATTTTTTACAACGTAAACCATCACTCGTCACTTAACCCAACTACGACATGACATAAAAATATTTCGACTCATTTAGTCAGTCCCCAAATTAAATGTAACAGGCGTCGGTAATCATCTAACACTTATTGATCTGAAATTTACTATTCACTAAAATTCCTCAAATTACAAAAATTATGTCACTTAGGTAATTTAAATATATATAAAAGTATGGGGTATTACACTTCTTATGTTCATTATTCACATGTTCTTTTGCAAAGTACAAAAAGGCAGTGGACTCTTCTTCTTACTCAGCCATGGTACGCCCCTCCTGCTTAAGCTCTATAAATCTTCTCCTCAAATCTCTCCTCAAATCTCTCCCAGACTGCATAACTTGGAGAAAATACTCCTCCTCAAATCTCTCCCAAAACTTGACAATCGTTAGGTTATCCCTCTGTGCAATCGACATAATAGACTCCCACCACTACAGTGCTACTCCCATTAAATGGAATGAAGTAAACATCTGCTTCTGCACTAGCATGCACTCTACCATCCGTAAGTGTCTCTGTATGTCTTTCTTCCACCTGGGTACCACTAATATATCTGGACTGCTTGAAAACTCTGGAGCTTGGCCCTTCATAAAGTCCTCCCTTACCCTGTCTAAAACCAACCCCGGTACCTGGGTTAATACATCCCCCTGCTATGGTGGCTGCTGTTGAGCCTGTGATGGTAGAAAATGCTGGAGCATAGCCGTCATGGCTGTAGAAATTATCTGGGTCATAATAGTGGAGATATCTACCGGAGTAATCAACTATGGGGTTGGTGGGGCTTGTGGATGCTGCTATGGCTCCGGTAGAGCCTCCTTCTCGGTAGCAGGTGTAACTACGTGCCTCAGCCTACCTCTTCGTCTCTTTTCCGTTTAAAAGTAAATAAGGTTGGAATTAGTAAAATCACAAGAATACAATGAACCCTAAACATAGGCTCTACATACCAAAGGATACAACACAGAATGTAATGAATGCAAGACAGATCCTAAGGACACTAGAATCTCGATGCTCTGATACCAATTATAACAACCCCCATTTTCTCACGTAAAGTCTGGCTAGGCACGATATGCCGAAGATGGGGCATGTTTGTCAATTAATACTATTCTCAGCATCAACATATTATAAACCATATATTAATACCCCATAATTGAGTTTAAATCAATAATTCAATAACAATAAAAATTACAATCCAACAACAAGCGTATACTACGTCTGATATAGAAATAAATATCTCAAACCAACATAAAATAAATAAATCTCGAGCCTTTTCCCATAAAGTAATCCCAAATAAAATAAGTAACTGGAACGGAAAAGCACCTAAGCTAGAATCAACATATCTGAAATACCTAAGGAGCAAAAAGAGAATGCAAGGTTACTACGTCAACAGTCCCTCTATTCCGGTCTAGGAGCACCCTGGGGGAGAAAACATTTAAATTTGGCTCAGAAACCTAGATGTGCAAGAATTAACTTATTTAATTTAAAATGCAATAAATACAGTCGATGCAAAGTAAATGCCCCCCATCGTCACTCACATGCGATTAACATCTCACCCCTCATCTAAATGTGATATTACCCACATCCAAACAAGTCCTAAAATGATGTACGATAACCGTACCAATTTGATATTAAATGAATTAGTTATAATCAATTTCTAACGCGAAGCCGACTATATTCAATTATCAATGCACAAAGTATCCCAGTCTTATGTATATCATGGAAGTGATATAATATCTATTATGCACAACGTAGTACGGATGTGTAAGTTATGTCTATATCTTTAGAAAATATAATTAATCTCATTTAATCCAGGTGATATATATATATATATATAACACTCAAAGGCATCTATCATTGGTGTCTCGTTTGTTCTCAAATTCGAAGGAATCTCTATCCAAGTTAGACGTCACAGAACACACATAAGTGGGGAGGTCCCTATGCAGTATACCAGTTCACGGCCCATATCCAGCGATGATAAAGGATCCCAGCATTAACACCTACCTCTCGTAAATGATGCTTCTACATAGTACCTAAATGACCTACATAACATCTAGCCCACCTGTGCTGATGTGTGTTATGGTCTCGAGAGGGCAAAACTCCAAGCCGATAGGACCGTCCACAAATATTGGTATGTCCACACAGATACACACAGATACATATTATCATTCCCATATAATGTGTATAGGTAACTACTCTATAATTACCTAAAATACACCACATGATATCCATAAATATTTGTCCATTAATAATTGACCATCTGGACAATTATTAATTCCATCTAATTTGACAACTTATCTAATCATCTTGTTAAATATAATGTCCCAATTAATATATGTGCCATGTTTACATTTTTCATAAATTCACCATTGGCCCAAACACCGTCCTACAAACTCATACAGACTTCTAAAAATATCCCGGAACTAACCCTTGTCCCATCTCACTCAGCCCCCAAGACCGAATTGATTCAGAATGTGGCAGTAGCTCAGATCCACCAGTTTTGTTTAATAAGAATTTTCTTAATTCTTTTCAAAGATCTATTATAATCGTGATTGTTGATGTAAAAAATTAGATAGCTCTAATTATTCAATCACAGATAAATAAAATGAGACAAAGATTTTAAAGTGGTTCAGCCTTATAAGAATGGCCTACGTCCACTGTTATGTTATTGCTGAGCGTTTTGGGAATTCTCGATTACAAGCTCTATCAAGAAATTCCGGTCCCTTTGAATGAGGGTGATACAAGGTATTTATAGCCCTTAGGTTGTACATTAAAGGGTGTTACATTAAATGATACACATATGAAAGGGTAATTCATTTAATGTTCTTCAAACGTGCGCGTCAAGATGATAAGCATTCAATGAATAGTTGAACTGTTGATTATCTGGCAATTAATGTTGTGGTAGAGGTGCAGCTCGAACCACCTTAGTTGCTCGTTGTCCAAAAGTTCCTCGGAGCGTTGGAGTTCCTCGGAGGATAAGAGTTCCTTGGAGGGTTGGTGTTCCTCGGAGTGAGTATGTTGGTCGGGGAAACAATCTTCCTCGTTGCTATTGTGCCACGTAGATTGACACGTGTCTTCTTGTTATTCGTCCACATCAGCTTACTAATTTTGGTGTCAACAGAAGCCCCCAATGTTTCATATTTTGAACTTTGAGGAGTATGGAACATTCTTTCTCGGTATATGGCTATATTAAATGACCTTCCTGGGTTTTAGGAGCCTTTTCTTCGTATTTAAATTTCCTTCCAAATTCGCAGAATTCGCCTTTTTGCATTTTTATAGGCGCTTCGATCTTCGTGCCTTTTTTGTCCTTTTAGCCGCCGGTAGCGTAATATTTACTTTTTGTAATCATTTCTTTCGCCGTTTCCCAAGGCAAGGTATTTAAACTTCAGAGGCAATCCCATCGTCTTCTACCTTTTCAATTTCTGCTTTCGAGTTTTCTAAAGCTTTTCTCTCTCTTGTGCGTTCATTTCCTCCTTCGTTTGTCAACAGATCTCCTTTTTCCCTGTAAACTCTTCTTCCTTCTTCTTTTATTCATCATGGTTTACATTATCGAATCTCTTGAGAAGTTTCGCTCTGACTTCTCTATTCCTTCTTGGGTAACTTTGGAGGTTCTTTCTGAGCCTTCAAGTTATTTTGATTTGGCTGAGGGACACTGGTTCCCTAGCCTATTTATTGCTGAATGTGGATTTTCTTTTCCACCAAATCCGTTATGTTTAGAGTTCTGTCAGTACTTCGACGTTGTCCCTGCAAAAATACCCCCAACACATGGAGAATAGTTAATGGGGTACATAGGTTAAATCAAACTCATGGAACTCGTATAGGAATTCCTGAGATTATGTACTGCTACAGATGGTCTGTTTTAGATAACATTTTTTATTTAAAAACTAGGTTTTTGAATAGGGCCTTAGTAGTCAACCTCCCTGATGCCAACAGGGATAATTTTGAACACGGGGTAGTTATAAAAAATTGGCAACATGCCCCTTTGGTTGGAGATGCAGTATATGATGGTCCTAGATGCCCCCCATATGGCAATGGGATAGGTCATTTTCATCTTATTTTGTTTCTGAAATTATGATTTCATGGTATTTGATAAAATGTATGACTGATATTTCAATATGTTCTTGTTTGCAGTTGACAGCAAGAGAAAAACTCCAAAAGAAACAGAAGTTAATATCAAGAATTTAAAACATATCTGGAGTTTGCATCGAAGAGTTACAGACGAGCACATCAGGTCTACTTCATATTTGCTGCAGTACAGGAGCTACACATCATCCTTTATTGCTCGTCCTATGGTCAGCATTAGTGACCCATTGCCAGCTTCCGAGGAATCTTCACCAGAATCTCACCTTCCTCTAAGTCAGAAGATGGGCAACAGAAGAGTTCCTGCTATCTTCGAGGAGACTTCCTCTACCAGGGATGGAAAGAGGAACAAGGCTGAAGTCCCTAAGGGAACCAAGAAAATTGATACTGTTCCTTCTGTTGCTGTTCAGAAGGCTGCCGAGAAGCCTCTAATGGCTCCGAGCAAGAGAAGTACTTATGTGGAAGTGGTCGTTATTTCCCCCACCAAAGGTTCTTTGGCTGAAATTGCTGAAGTTCCACTGAGGAGATTGAAAAAATCCTCCTCGGTGAGTTTTTCTGAAGCCATTCCCCAGCTCCAAACTAGTGGAGCTGGTGTTCCAACCATCATTCCCCCGAGCTCTGCAATGAGCTCGGTAAAGACTTGGATTATTCCTGAAGTCCAAGGCATCGAGGAAAACATGCCTAGGGATATGTTGACATCCCTAGCTACTCGTCACATTGCTTTAGTAAGTTTCTTTTTATCTTGAATTTTTCCTTCTATCAATATATGTATCTCGGCACTAACTCATCACTACCTTCTTTTTCCAGCTGGTGAGTTGTTTTAACACCATTGTGAAGAAAGATGAAGCGCTCAAGGCTTCAAGCTCCTCGTCTGGAGTAGAGGATGCATTCCATGGTTTGGCCCAATCTCTGAAGGAATCCCGTCAGAAGTACGACGAGGATAAAGGTGAATCGGAGAAGAAATTGGTTGCATCTGAAGCAGAGAAGGTGCAATTGGGAAACAAAGTGAAGGACTTGGAGAGGGAGAACAAGAAATACTCTGAGAAGCTCACTACTTTTGGGGAGCTTGAAAATAAGCTGAAATCAGCTGAGGAAGAGGTGACACTTCTGCGTGAAGCAAATCGTCAGAAGGAGGAGTTGGAGGCCAAGGTGAAAGCCTCCGAGAACCTTCTATCCGAGATGCTCTCCTCAGAGAAGATGAAGAGAAAAACAGCTGTGAAGAAATCCTTTCGAACTGGTTGGGATAAAGGATGGGATAGGGGGTAGCAGCAATGATGACCCAGGTGAATTATGGAAGTTTGAAATTCTTCCATGATGGTTGGGTTGCTGCCTTGCAGGAATTGAAGGTGAGCGAGGACTCCGAGCTATTTCAACAACATCTCCATGGTCCTCCTCCAGTTATTGAAGACAAAGATGAAGACGAAGTTGCATCTGAAGAATCTTTAATGATTGTGGGTGATCAAATCCTTGCTCCTCAACCCAACCAGACATCTGCTGAGGAGATTTCATCTTTTCCTGCTCCTCTTGAACAAATCCCAACTTCAGCCGATCAAATCAGTGTTCCCACCGAGCAACCAAGCTCCTCGTCCCAGCCTCCCGAGAAAGTCTTAGGAGACAAGGAAAAGGTGTGAAGTTGTTCGGTACTATCTTTCTATTTTTCTTCTTACTTGTACTTTGTATCTCAGATCTTTGTAACTTTGCCTTATGATCTAATAAAATTTGAGTTCTTTTCTTCCATACGATTGTCTCTTCTTTATCTGCACTCTGTCTTGATCTTCTTTTTCTTTCTCTGTTAGTTTCTGGCTAGGATGGATCTTTTGTCTGCTAATGACACAACGTTGATGCAGCAATGCCATGAGTATTATAAAGCTGGTCACACAGACCTCAGTGCATCAGAAGTTGTTGACATCCTTGGCCATGGTGCTTCAGAGCAGGCAGTAGAAGCTTATCAATACTTGAAATGTCTTCTTGATCGTGCTGTAGCCAACAACGTGGCCTATTATGACATGATCGAGGAGCTTCAATATACTTTAGAAGATCTTCAGACTCAGTACAAAGAATCAACTGCCCTTCTGCACGAGGGATATGAAAAGAGGTATCAACAGCTTTCTACCGAGACGGGCCACAAAAAGATCCTTGCTGGGTACGATGTCAGAGAGAGGACCCTAAAGGGAGAAGTTGAAGCTTGTAGACAGATTGCTGAACTGCTGGAGTAAGAGAATAATAATTTGCAGAAAGAACTAGCACAATACAAATCTGCAGCCTCTTCTTCAACAGCGGTAATCCCAGTGATCGATGAGGGATTTTTCTTTTTAGAGGTTGAGAATGCCAAATTAAGGCAAGAGTTGGATGTCCTGCGAAGATCTGGTACTTCTACTTCTACTCGGGGACGAGGAAGAGGTTCTCGTGGGTGAGGAAGAGCTGCCCTGAATGTTGTCGAGGAACAAAGTACTCCAGCTGCTCGGGGTCGATCAAGAACTCCTCGTAGTATTGAAGAAGCTCGTACTCTGTCAACATTGGAAATCCAAGCGTACCAACCGAATGCCAAAGATCGGGCTTTGTCTGAAATGTCCAAGAAAATCTTAACTTTGGAAGATCAACTTACTGCAACGAAGTCAGCTTTGAATAATAAGGATGTTTTTGCCAGGAACATTCATGATCAGTTAGAAAGATTAACTTTCCAATTCCATAAACAACCTCGTGAATTCTGGAATGCAGGCTATAATGAGGCCCTTTATCACTTGGATGCTCGCATTGAAAATGCCAATAATGAAGGTTATAAACAGGGATGGTTGAACGCCCTGGGTGTGCTGAAGCTCGAACAGGGGCACTACCTGTGGGATTATCATAGCCCTGGGCTACTAGACTTGACTGTACCACCCTATAAATTGGACATGGAATGGATCCCAGCTCGTGCCATTCCTCGGAACTTAATTTCAAAATATCTTGGTGACTATAATCTTCATTCTCAAATTGAAGTATCTCGTCCCGAGCATCTCTTGGATACTCCTTCAGTAATGAATGTCAGAATGTTGAAGGACTTGAATTTTATCAATTCTCCTCAGACATTAAATGATCCTCCTGCTGGCGAGGAACCTGTATCAAAAGCTGAAGGAAAGAAACCAATAGAATAGGATTTTCAATGTAATAGTTAGCACATATATGTAACTTGTAATTTATTTTTAATGAAAGACTTTCATTTTTGTTTGCAAATCTGTATTGCTATTCTTTTGTACTTGTCTAACACTTTTACATTTGTGCATATGTATCTATTAAAAAGATAACAATATTGTGCTGTTCATCATCCAAAAAGTTTACAAGTATCAATGTTGCTCAATCACTTAATAATAAAGTAATGAGTATAAAATGTTTAAAATGTTTCCAACCAACCAAGGTTGTTAAATTGTGTTTGTCGACCAACTACAGTTGATGGGTTTTTATCCCCGACCAGCCATACTTGGTTCAATTTGAAATATTTTCTGCTCGTCGATCAAATCAGTTAGTGGGTTTTGATCACCGACCAACTATACTTGGTTCAGTTTGGAATTTTTTGTATTTTCTGGAATGGTTTTACCTTCCGACCAACATAAGTTGGCATATTTTGTTTCTTAACCAGACAAAATTGGCATTTTTAAGAATGTTGTTCTTGCCCTTTTACCAACCGGAGTTGGTCATGGGTTTGAACTATTATGTCCACTAGTTATTTTACCAACCGAAGTTGATCACGCTAGTGTATGCCTCCTAACCAAAGGAGTATGGTGTTCTCGCTCTTTTACCAACCGAAGTTGGTCACGCTCGAACTATCTTGTCCACTAGTTATTTTACCAACCGGAGTTGATCATGCTAGTGTATGCCTCCTAACCAAAGGAGTATGGTGTTATCGCTCTTTTACCAACCGGAGTTGGTCACGCTCGAACTATCTCGTCCACTAGTTATTTTACCAACCGGAGTTGATCACGCTAGTGTATGCCTCCTAACCAAAGGAGTATAGTTTGTTCTCGCCCTTTTACCAACCGGAGTTGATCACGCTAGTGTATGTCTCCTAACCAAAGGAGTATAGTTTGTTCTCGCCCTTTTACCAACCGGAGTTGATCGTGGGTCTGAACTATCGTCTTCTTTTTGCTATTAAACAGCGTAGTGTACAACACTAGTATTCCCCGAAAAACTTTCAAACAAATGAGAGAAAAATTGTGAAACATCATCATTTTATTCATGTTGATGGAACTGCTGTACATTTTACATCATTGATAATACTTGCGAAGGTGTTCAGCATTCCAAGCATTCTTGAATTCCTCTCCTTCTAGAGTTGCTATTCGATAAGTTCCTGGTCGAACAATTTTTGTAACTCGGTCAGGTCCATGCCAGTTTGCTTCCAATTTATTGTGCTTCTGAATGACCTTCTTTAGCACATAATCTCCTTCTTTTAAATCGCATTTCTTCACCCTCCTGTTGTAGAACAGAGCTGTTCGTTGTTGATATGCAGCATTCCTAATGGTTGCTTCTTCTCTAACCTCCTCGAGCATATCCAAATCCAGTCTTCTCATCAAATCACTAACTGGGGAATTGAAATCCAGCACTTTATGTGTTGGAAGACCCAACTTGGCAGGTATTACAACCTCACTTCCAAACGCCAGCATATATGGTGATTCTCCAGTTGCTGCTCGGGGAGTTGTTCGGTAAGCCCACAGTACTGATTGTAGCTCATTAATCCAGTTAGCTTTAGTCTCATTTAACCTCTTCTTCAAACCATTTAATAATGTTTTGTTCGTCACTTCAGTCTTTCCATTGCTTTGAGGATGGACTGGTGCTGAATGAACCTTCAAAATGTTTGACTGATGATAATAGGCGGCAAACTCCTCGTTATCGAATTGTGTTCCATGGTCTGTAATGAAGGCATGAGGGAGACCATATCGGCAGATGATGTTCTTCCAAACGAATTGGTACACCTTCTCGTACGTCATATCAATCAGAGGCTTAGCTTCTACCCACTTAGTAAAATAATCCACTGCGGCGACGAGGTACTTGAATCTTCCTCGGGTCGTTGGCAGTGGTCCAACCAAATCCATTCCCCACATGGCAAAAGGCCAAGGGTAAGTTATGGGTGTCAACAATGCTTGTGGAGTTCGTCGGATGGAGGAAAAACGTTGGCATTTATCACATCTCTTAGCATAAGCTATACAATCAGCCCTCATCGTCGGCCGGTGGTATCCTTGAGTCATTACCCTTTGCAAAAGTGTTCGACCTGCTACATGAGCTCCACAGGACCCTTCATGGATTTCTTCAATTAAATCTTTCACCTCGGAAGGATGTACACATCTTTGTAAACCTGCCATAATTCCTCGTCTATACAAAATACCATTAGTTAGTACATACTGAGCAGCTTTATACTTCAATTTCTTGGCAGCGAGCTTATCTTCCGGTAATTCTCCTTCTTCAACATATGCCCTGATGGGATCCATCCAAGATGGTCCTAAATTAAGGGAAATAACATTCATCGTCAGGCTTTCATCTATGCTTTGACTTTCTAACACCTCAATTGGTATCGTTCTTCGCAACTCGATACGAGTAGCTGATGCTAGTCGGGCCAGTGCGTCTGCTTGTGCATTCTCCATTCTTGGTATTCTGATTAACTGAATGGCATCAAATTCTGCCAATAACTCCATCACCTTTGCATGATACTTGACCATTAATTCTCCTTTAACTGCATACGTTCCCATCATCTGATTCACAATTAATTGAGAATCACGGAATACCATCACTTGTTGCGCTTCCATAATCTTTGCTAAATTAAGACCTGCTATCAAGGCTTCATACTCAGCCTCATTATTGGAAGCTTTGAATTGAAATCGTAAGACATATTCCACGTCAATCTCGTTTGGGGTGTTCAAAATAATCCCTCCTCCACAACCTATTGTACAAGATGACCCATCTACATACAATCTCCACGTAGGTAATTTGTCTTCAAAATTCTTATCTGACAGCGTTCCTCGGTGAAATATTTTCCGTTTTGTTTCATCCTCCCCTGGTATTTTTCGCTCCTCGTCGACCATCTCTTCTCGCCCTTTTACCAACCGGAGTTGGTCTGGGTTTGAATTTGATGATCTTTCTACATCCACAAGCCCTTTTACCAACCGGAGTTGGTCTGGACTTATGTCTGTTGATCCTGTAACATCCACAGGTTGGTCAATGAGCAACTTTTGTTCCTCGGGGGTATCAGAATATGTAAATTCTGCTATAAAGTCTGCTACAGCTTGCCCTTTTAAGGATGATCTAGGTTCATACACAATATCATACTCACTGAGCTCTATTGCCCAGTACATCAGTCTTCCTGATTTTTCTGGCTTATGAAGAGCTTGTCTTAATGTCATATCGGTATAGACGATGATGGTATGGGCCTGGAAATATGGCCTCATTCTTCTACTAGCTTCAATTAATGCCAATGCTAATTTTCCAACTTCGGGTACCTGATCTCTGCACCTCGGAAAGCCTTACTTGTGTAATAAATTGGCTTCTGGACTCCATTCTCCAATCTGATCAGTGCCGAGCTGACTGCATTCTCTGATACTGACAGATATAAGTACAAATTTTAGCCCATCACTGGTCTGGACAGCAATGGAGGTGTTCCCAGATATTTCTTCAAGTCTTGAAAGGCTTTTTCACATTCATCATTCCACTCGAAAGTTTTTTGGAGTGTTTTGAAGAATGGAAGGCACCTATCAGTTGCTCGAGATACAAATCTATTGAGCGCTGCAACTCGTCCTGTAAGACTCTGCACCTCTTTCTTCGTCATTGGAGATCGCAACCCTAAGAGAGCTTTGATCTTTTCTGGATTCGCCTCAATGCCTCGCTGGTTGACGATGTATCCGAGGAACATCCCTTCTCGTACTCCAAATGTACACTTCGTCGGGTTGAGCTTCATTTGGTATTTATCCAGTTGATCAAAGGTCTGAGCTAAGTCAACTAGATGATCAGCAGCTTTCTTGCTCTTTGTCAGCATATCCTCGACATAGACTTCCATGTTGCAACTGATTTGTTCGGTGAAAACCTTGTTCATCAGCCGCTGGTATGTCGCTCCTGCATTTTTCAAACCAAAAGGCATAACATTATAGCAATAAGTTCCCCTAGGGGTAATAAAAGAAGTACTTTCCTTGTCTTCAGGTTTCATTTTGATCTGGTTGTAGCCAGAGTAAGCATCCATGAAGCTGAGCAGCTCATGTCCCGAGGTAGAATCCACTTGTTGATCAATTCAGGGCAATGGAAAATGATCCTTTGGGCATGCCTTGTTAAGATCGGTGAAAACAACACACATTCTCCATTTATTGTTTTTCTTTTTTACCATCACCACGTTTGCCAACCATTCTGGATACTTCACGTCTTCAATGAATTGGGCTTTCTGGAGCTTCTCGACCTCCTCTTGTATAGCCTGATTCTTCTCGGGGCTAAATACCCTTTTTCTCTGCTTTACAGGCTTGATCTCCTTATTCACATTGAGCTCATGACATAAGAAGTTTAAATCTATTCCTGGCATGTCTTCATGACTCCACGCAAAAGTTTTCTTCTTGTTTCTCAAGAAAGTTATCAACTCCTGTTTTATTGAAGCATCCAACGTTGAACCTATCTGGGTTACTCGTTCAGGGTGTTCGTCGTACAGAATAATATTTTTTGTAGATTCCGCCACCTGTCCTTTTACAAGTTGGGATTCATCTCGAGGATCCAGTGTTTCAATTTCTGTACCTTCATCTACCTGGTAGGTAGTAGTCTTTTTTCTTGAATCTTCAAGCTCCTCTTGCTCGACAGATGAATAATAGCATTCCCGAGCTACTTTCTGATCACCTTTCACAACTCCTACTCCAAAATTTGTTGGGAATTTTAAGCATTGATGTACTGTAGATGGAACTGCTTCGAACTTCTTCAAACCAACTCTTCCCATGATGATGTTGTAGGCTGACTGCACATTCTTATCCATCACAAAGAAGCGTATTCTCTCTGTTCGACAAGCAGGCCAAGTTCCAATGAATATGTCCAACTTGATCGTCCCAAGTGGAAAAAATTTCTTGCCATCAAAACCCAAAAGAGGTCTGTGATAAGGTTCCAATTGAGATAATTTTAAATTAAAGCTGTCAAAGCATGAATAGTATATGATGTCTGCTGAACTACCATTGTCTACCAGCACCCTTGAAATCACTACTTCTTTCATCCTCATTTTGATCACCAAAGGGTCGTCGTGAGGGTAAAGAACACCTACCAGGTCGTTTTTTGAAAAGCCAATGACCAGCTTCTCTTTGTTTACCTTCCTTGGATGATCCTCCTCGGCCAAATTTATTCGCTGAATGTACGAACAAGCTTGTGCCTCTCCGAGGTAAGCTTTTCTTTCTGCAGTAAGGTCTCCTCCTCCTGCATCTCCTCCTGTAATAACATTACAATCAAATGCCCCAAAACGTATGGAAAATACCTCTCGTTCTGGTTGCCTTGGTTTCTTGGGAAGATCGGGGTCATCCTCGGCATCATCTTCATGTTCTCTCTTCGTTTTCTCCTCTGCTCGACGAGGAGATCTAGATCTCTCTCTAGTTCGATCATTATTTCTTCTTTCACCTCCTCGATCAACATACTTTGCTAGCTTTCCTCTTCGGATGAGTGTTTCAATCTCGTTTTGAAGAGCTATGCAATTTTTAGTCATATGGACATGATCCTTGTGGAACTCGCAATATTTATCCCTATTCCTCGCATCAGGGTCTGACCTCAGTTTCTTCGGCCACTTTACCTCCTCGCTATTCTTGATTTCTTCCAAGACATGATTAATACCCATTTTCAAGGGAGTATAATTATCGAATTTCTTCAGGACTTCCCATGACGACTTATTATTTTTGGAACGCTTTTCACCGCTATTGCCCTTATGCTCTTTATTTTTAGACTTGTCGACGTCCACCTTGGGGTCTTTATCCATATTCTTCTTTGCATCCATAGCTTCTTCGGCATTCATGATTTTGGCTGCTTTTGCCATCAACTCTGACATAGTTTTAGGTGGATCTTTCGCCAAAGTGTAATACAACTTATTAGGCAACAACCCACTCATCAAGGCGGTGATTGCTGTCTTTTCCTCATAATCTATGACTTCCAGCTTCTCGTTATTGAAATGAGTTATGTAATCTCTAGTGCTCTCACCAGATTTTTGTCTAACACTTAACAAGTGTGCTACTCTTTTTACTGGCTTTGCTCCAAAACAGAAATTGCCGATGAACAACTCGGCCAATTCAAAGAAAGTTGAAATCTTACCCCGAGGAAGATTGTTGTACCATATCTGGGCAGATCCAGTAAGAGTTCCTGAGAATGCCCTACATCTCATCTCGTCGGGGACAGCGTAGATATCGGCAGCAGCTTGATATTGCTCTATGTGAAGAACAGGATCTGTCTTTCCATCGTATTTGGGGGTCACCACAGGGGCTTTAAATTTTGACGATGTTGGAAAATTTACAATGGCCTGGACAAAGGGTGTCCCTTGAACAAAAGTTCGTTGTAGGGGATTCTTCGCATTAGCCATTTCTCCCAATCTTTCTTCCAACCGCTGAAGAGATCCTTTCCACGCTTCATTTCCTTCCTCGGGCCTATTGATTCGAGCAATTGATCATTCTGAAGTAGCCTCTTGATATCTATCTTGACGAGAAACTGGTCGTGATTGTGCTGACCCTTCTCTGAGATTAGATGGTTGTCTAAAACTCCTCGACATGGTCTTAGGTGGACTCCTATTCCTCCTAGGGCCTAATCGACTGAAAGGAGACACCCTACTCAGTCTTTCTAAGGCACTGGGTCTTTCTGGAGAGAGAGTGATACGTTGATCAGTATCTGTAGCCCTTATTGACGAAGTTCGCCCAGGTTGATAAGAGAAATCATCCGACTCCTCATTACGATATGACTCAGTACGCCTGGATCGTGAAGAAAGTAAATAAGTTTGCCTCTGACCACTTCGTTGTCCTGAACGTGCAGGTGCACTGCCATGAAGGGTTTGTATGAGTTGCCTCATTGTGTCTTGCATGGAGGTTTGTCCTTGAGCCATATTCGTCATAATTCTGGCCAGATCTGGAGGTGCAGAGGGATTTGGAGGATTTCCAGCATTTCCAGCGTTTCGATTGCTAGATTCTGGATTATCCACCATTGATGATGAATGATTTTTGGTGAAAAATGATAATAACAATCGCTTCCCACAGACGGCGTCAATCTGTTGATGTAAAAAATTAGATAGCTCTAATTATTCAATCACAGATAAATAAAATGAGACAAAGATTTTAAAGTGGTTCAGCCTTATAAGAATGGCCTACGTCCACTGTTATGTTATTGCTGAGCATTTTGGGAATTCTCGATTACAAGCTCTATCAAGAAATTCCGGTCCCTTTGAATGAGGGTGATACAAGGTATTTATAGCCCTTAGGCTGTACATGAAAGGGTGTTACATTAAATGATACACATATGAAAGGATAATTCATTTAATGTTCTTCAAACGTGCGCGTCAAGATGATAAGCATTCAATGAATAGTTGAACTGTTGATTATCTGGCAATTAATGTTGTGGTCGAGGTGCAGCTCGAACCGCCTTAGTTGCTCGTCGTCCAAAAGTTCCTCGGAGCGTTGGAGTTCCTCGGAGGATAAGAGTTCCTCGGAGGGTTGGTGTTCCTCGGAGTGAGTATGTTGGTCGAGGAAACAATCTTCCTCGTTGCTATTGTGCCATGTAGATTGACACGTGTCTTCTTGTTATTCGTTCACATCAGCGTACTAATTTTGGTGTCAACAGTGATTTTCTTTCTTATAACATATGAATGGATTCTTACTACTTAGTTACAGATCATAGAACAATTAATTCCATATAACAACAATTTATATCCCCAAATGCCAGATTTCACATGAATATATTAAGAACTTTATCCCAGATTTCTTCCAAAATACCAACTATACGTAATTCAGATTATGGGGTATATAACATGGAATTAAAGTCACAATATGCAGGTCATATATATGTATTAAAATTCTCTACTTGTGATTCTAATATTCTCTAAATCTACTCCACGAACTCTAAGGCATCTATCATCAAATTTCAAGAATTCGATTCTTAGATTTTTGGGTTAACACCCTATGTGCCAATTAATCCTCTACATGCGTAAGATTAATTTCTAACATTTAATCATCAAAATTTAACCTAAACCCCATAAATCATATGGGGTCATTACAATGAATCGAGAAGCAAATTGAAAATTAAATTGAGTAAGAAAATTCTTGCCTGGACACTCGGTTGATGACATCCCCCTTGAATTCCTCTTCAATTCCTTGTTGTGATTTCCTTCTTCCCCTTTCTTTCTCACAGTGGTGTAGGCTATGGTTCTTAGAGATAACCTCCATGGAGTTTATCAACTTTTTAATATAAGTTGTTAACTCTCTTATCCCGAGTTGAACTCCCAAATGAGCCCGAACCCATAACCAAACTAACACAAAAGTCTCCCAACTTATATACCAATACCTCGAACCATTTCTAAAGGTTTAAAACACCAAAATGAGCCCATATACTTCCCGAAATACGTCATTGTTATTTTATCCAACATTGCATTTTTATAATCGCGTAACACACCTTTTCATGAATTTTTTACTACTCATGCAATTGTTATAATTATTAACATCATTAAAATCAACCACACATAATTACAACATAACAACGAATTATATGTTCGCAATTAATAAATCTAATTCACCAATTAAATTAAATTTCCACGAATTTTATTTTAGTCCAAAAATATAGTTTTATTATTTATTCCAGAAAAATTTGGGGTATTACATGATAGTTTGTATCCTCTCGAATATTTTTATCAGTTTCTTTTTAGAGATTTTGTTTACACCCATTAAATCTTTCTCTTCCCTCACTTATTTTCTATACGTGCTCCAAAGTTTTGATTGTTTTTTAAACCTTTCTTTTTATCTATTTAAAGCCCAACAATACTCTTAACCCTAAATGCAATGGTCTTCGTTATTAATCAATTTGTTGGCAACCTCTTTGTTTCCGTAATCCACCTAATAAATTTTTTGTTTATTAACTAACGAACATGTTAGCTTCTTGTTTAGAGTTTAGTGGACAACCTCACAAATGGCTTCTGGGTCTTCTTAAATTATATTTATCTAGTTTTCTTGGGTCTTCAACCATTTATTCTTTTTTAGGTATATGTATTGAAGGAAAGTGAGTTTTTAATTCGGTGGCCCTAAAGCATGTTTTTAGTTTTAATTTAATCCTTAAACTAAAAATTTAGTTAATTCATCCTCTAACCTATTCATTTGCACTTAATTCAGTTCTTTTGTTAAAATAACTGTTTAAGTTAACAAAAGTCATATTTTAAGGGTCCAAATAAATATATATTTTTACATTCAATTATTTATGCATAATACGTTTATACATTATATATACGATAAAAATCTATAAACAAACTACATGCGTTAAAACACGGTACGACGAAAAGTCTTATTTTCTTACCAAACACAAACCACGTAAAACCCGACACGATGCAGTTAATCTTAACGGTTCTTTTAACGGGAGCATTGTATCAGTTGCAATCAAATAGTTTAAGCGGTGAATTAGCTAAATTCTTAGTTTGGGGAGTAAAGTTAAAGTACTTACAAAGTTTAGGGGCCATATAGATAAAAAACTCAATAAAAAAATGATAAAACAAAATTGGGTTAGACGAGCCGTAGAGAGAGATTAAAGAGTATAAATAAGAACTCCATTTTTTTTCCTTGTATAAAACACAAGGATTATGTTTTTGTAATAATTTTTTCAAGTGTGCTTTTATGATCTATGTAAAATCAAAGACGAGGATAAATTGATCCGTAGAGGACTCATAGATCCAAACCATAATAAGCTAAATGAAAGGATTCTAAAAATTTTACATTATGTTTCGATCATTGAACATGTTTGATGAAATTTTCAACACCGTATTTTAATTTAGTTGCTTCCCACTTAATGTTGTTTCGTTATTTCATGTGATTTTCAAAGTAGAAAATATACTCCATTAGTGTTGTGCAGTTTTATTCACTAACTAAGAAATTATGAATTTGTCAAATCACAATAATAATATTACATTTCCATATATATATATATATATATATGTGTGTGTGTGTGTGTGTGTGTGTGTGTGTGTGTGTGTGTGCGTGCGTGTGTGGACTCTTACAATTGTCTTGAACGTAGGCTTAGTTGCCTGTGAATAATTTATCAATAATTCTACGACACAAATTGGTGCGACTCACTGACCTATCGCACACGCATTGACATATGTCAGGATCGAGTTTTTATGTTGCCGTAGAAGGACTCTTAATTTATTAACACCATCCCTAAATTATATGACGGAATCTGTAAAGTATGCCACTTTCGTTTAAATACTATAATAGTTTGTATTTTAGACTTGAGACGTTTGCTCAGAGAGTAATTAGTGATCGTTCAAATCTTGGGTTGCTGCTTGCTTCAGTGGGTTTAATCTTGTTGTTTGTTGATTGGCTCCTTTAGAAGTGGAGGACACATGTGGTTCTTCTGTTAATACATGAGTTGATGAGCTAGTTGTCTCTGATTTGGGTTGGTCCGGGTTGTTTTGTTTTGGTTTGGATGGGATAGGCCTTTGTTTGTGGGATTTTTTTTTCTTTTGTTATGGTTTGGGCCTGTGTGCCCGGTTTTTTCTTTTGTGCATTTCTGGGTTTGTCTTGGATTCGTGTATGGACATTGTACTTTCTTTGGGCTTTTTCCTTTTGGTAATATTATTCACATTTTATCAAAAAAAAAATTATAATAGAATTTGGTTACTTTAGGATTGTATTGACCTTAACACATTAATATATACAAAGACTTTTTTTAAGTAGCGGAATTTTATTAATAGGATAGGGGAAGATATGAAAAGGTAGCAAATATAGAAGCATATGCCTCAATCCTCCATCACATGCTAACTTTTACCAATATGTCTTTAAGGAAATGATAAACAACCCATGCTCCCGATTTATTTGCTTCATTTTTTTGCAATACCTTCCTTTTTATTTTCCGTATAAATCAATTTAATACTTTTAAAAGGATGTGAGTGACTTGGTGTGGTGTTTTCTGAATTTCCATCGAAATCTAAAATGACACTTATGGTTATTTTTTATTTATTAAGTCTTTGGGATAATGGATGAGGGGTTTGCCAATAGTCAATTACCATCTTGTGTTATGGCGTGTAATTCTTTCCTATTTATGTTTAAGAAACTTCTAGATAAATGAAGTATATTAGTATTTCAAAAGTATTCCAGAAGAAAAAGTTGCCATAAGTAAAGATGTATTTGCATGAGAAATTATATATATATATATCAAGGTTCTAAAAAATGCGGGGGGTGATCGAGTTGTGGAGGCCAAGCCTTAAGCCTTAGAATCTTGGTGGGCCTTATGCATAAAAAGGCGTGAAAAGCCTTCTTAATATATGTCAATATTTTTTAACCATAACAAGGCTATTAAAATACTAAAATTGTACATATCATAAAAATATGTCGGAATATTTGCAAATTAAAATACTATTTGATTATTTTGGATGAGATAGTGGTCCGGTTTATAAAAAAATTCTTTAAAAGACGATATCGTTTCACTAAATCATTCTTGTTTTTAGAAAAAAGTGCGCCTTAAGGGTTTTACCAAGAATAAGGTTTAAAAAATTTAAGGCGGGGCGTCTCTCCCAAGTGTAAGGTAATTTTGTCCTTTATTTATGGGTATGTCATAAGTCATTACATCGTTGAAGAAATTCAAGATCACATCACATCATCATCATTGGATTCGAATATCAAAGAATTCAAGGAATCAGTTTTCTGGTCAGCCGGACTGGTCCGCCAGTTTTTAAAAGGAATCGATCCGCCCCGGACCGATTCGCCTCAAGCCGGACTGATCTGCTTGTGCTTCAAACTAGTAGACCCCGGACTGATTGCGAACTAAAGAAGCCCTATTCAAAAAAATAACTGATCCGACCTCGGACTGATCCGCCTCATATCCGGATCGGTCCGCCTGAGATAAAATCGTGCAGATCGTGATGAGATTTTTTAGGGCCAGTTTTTCCTTTATAAACCAACTTCGAGGATTTGTTTTCTAAGACTTTCATAGACGATTTTCAGAGTCCAAAAAACTCTAAGTCATCACATTTGTGAGTCCCAAGACTCATGTTTCCATTCACACAACTTTCCAAACCTTTGTGAATCTGTTTGCAACCCAAGAACACAATCGTGTGTCTGTTCATACCCTTGTGGAGAAGACCGTTAATCTTCTTCATTGCTTCCCTCCTGGAAAGAGAAACTTCCAGCCGATGACTACAAATCCGACGCCTGCGGGTAATTCTGTGTCACTGTATTTTCATTGTAATCTGAGAAATTTTATGTTACAATATTATAGTGAAAATAAAGGTTTTGCCCCTTTGGGGGATTTTTCCTCACATATGTGTGTTTGAATGGTCGTGCATGTTTCATCATCTTATTCAATCACATATAGTTGCACGTTTAGGACTTAACTGATAAAACCTGAGTTTCATTAAATAATATCTCTATTTGAACGCATGCGTACTCTTGCAAATTGGTATCAGAGCCAATTACACAAATTTACCGTGTAATTTTCCGCAAATTATTTCTTAGATATCAATTTTCAGAAAAATTGATTTTTGAAAACGAGTGTGTTCATAATGGAGAAATTATATAATAAAATGCCAGCTTTTGACGGGACAAACTATGCATACTGGAAAGCCTGCATGAGATCTGCATTAAAAGCCATTGATGAACGTGTCTGGATTTTAGTATAAAGAGGGTGGGCTCCTCCCTCCGTCACTGTTGAAAATGTGACCAATTTAAAACCTGTCCCTCATGGACTGAAGAAGAATTTAAATGGTCATTATTCAATTCTAAAGGGTTAAGTGCTATTTTCGGATCCATCACTCCTGACGAGTTTCGACGTATAATGACGTCCACCACGTCAAAAGAGGCATGGGATGTTTTGCAACTTACCCATGAAGGAACTAATGCTGTGAAAGAACCTAAATTGCAAAATTTAACAACTCAATTTGAAACCATCACCATGCATGAGACTGAATGTCTTGATGATTTTTATGCTAGGCTATCTGACATTGTTAATACTAGCTTTAATCTTGGTGAACATATTCCTAATGCAAGAGTTGTTAAAAAGATCCTTCATTCCCTTCCCAAGCGTTTTATCCCTAAAGCCACTGTGCTAAATTCTATGGGAATTTAAATACGCTAAAATTGGAAGAACTTGTAGGAGACTTGCAAACGTATGAAATTGATACGTTTCCTAAAACTGCTAAGCCTAAAGATAAGGGAATTGCACTTAATGCCCAAGAGAGAAAAAGTGAGGGGTCGCCAAGAAAGAGGGGAGAGTCATCTAGAAAAGGAGAGACAAATACGTCAGATTCTGAGTGCGATTTTGACTTAGATGGTTTGGCCCTTTTTGCTAAAAATTTCAAGAGAATTCGCAAATTCAAGAAAAATGGTAATTTCAAAGATAAAAAGAAGTTTGAGAAAAATAAGTCTGAAAAGAAAAATGAAATTTTTTTTAAAGTTCCTCCCAAGAAAGAAAGTGAGAGATGCTTTGAGTGCGACGGTAGGGGTCATAGAGCCTTTGAGTGTGCCACACGTCTGAACAGAGAAAAGGGCAAAGTTTTCCTTAATGTTACCCTTAGCAACGATAGTGAGGTCGAGTCAGTGGATTCTAGAGACGAGATGAGTGTAACTTCACCGCATTCATGACTAGTCATGTGATTACTTCTAGTACTCCTCACGATGATGAGGATGCCGCATTACAGGGACACCTCGACAGTGAGATCGATGTGAGTGAGGGGGAGGATGACACAAGTGAGAGTGAGAGTGATCTTCAACGTGCCTACGTCGAGCTATATTTTGAGTATTTTAAAACTAAAAAGCGTAACAAAGCGTTAGTTCTTAGGATCACCGCTTTAGAGGAAGACTTAATAAAAGCGAGAGAGAGAGAGTCTGCCTGTGTTGTGAAAGAGAGTTTGTTCAGAGAGAGAGAGAGAGAACTATTTTGAGAAAGAGGGAGGGGACTTGACTGAACAAGTGGCTAGTCTTACGAGTGAGCTCTATTCCTCCGTGGAGACTCGGAAGAATCTTGAAGCCCTTGTTGCCCAGCTTACTCATGATCTTGAGAAAGCACGGGAAGTCAAGGTACAAATCGAGTACAGATCTGGGAAGATGGAAAAAATGCTCCTCGTCCCCGCTTTAGTATTTGGTGATCGACAGGGAATTGGTTATGATGGTGCCTCCACGTCTCAAATTTCACCTGGACCAGTCCCTGAGTTCACTACTACTCCTTATGGTCATCGCCAAAATCTACGAAGGAGAGTTCGACCAATAAAAGCATACCAAGGTCCGCCTAAGACTGTGTTCTTTTGTACATATTGCAAAAAAAAAGGCCACCTGAGGGAGTTTTTCTATAGTTTGGGTCGGACACGACGTACTTCTGCTCCACCACGTCATACTGATGAGTTTGCCAGTCTGCGAGAGTGTGTTGAGTTCTTAGCCACCACATCACAAAGATTGATGGATGAATTCCGATGGATGTCCTTACCGTCAATGAATGCTTCTCACATTTCGGCAAAAATAAACAACAACAAGCGTAAACAAAAGGTTACCACTTCTTGGGTGCCTAAGAAAGATAAGAAAGCCCTTGTTGTTCATGTTGCTCTCAAAGCACATAATACCTCACAATGGTATTTTGATAGTGGGTTCTCCAGACACATGACAGGTGATGTCTCATTTTTTACCTACCTGGAGGAATATAAGGAAGGTAGAGTCACCTTTGGAGATAGGAGCAAGTCTAGCATTGTAGGACGAGGTACTGTAAAGTTACCAGGTTTTCTTAAACTAGATAATGTGTTGTACGTCAAAGGTTTGGAAGCAAACCTTCTCAGCATTAGCCAGCTGTGCGACGCTGACTTTGGAGTAAAGTTTGACCGCGACGTGTGTATTGTCTACAATCAAGCCGGTAAACTTTTAGTGCAAGGGGTGAGGATCGAGGATAATTGATATAGGATTGTGCCCACTTCTTCACTTGTCTGCAATAGTGCCATAATCACTCCTATGGATTTATGGCACCAATGTCTAGGTTACATGAATGTTAGAGATTTGACTCATTTAGTAAAAAAGGACCTAAGACGTGGCTTACCATCTCTTGAAAAGTCAACTTCCACAGTTTGTGGACCCTGTCAGTCGGGAAAGCAAATTCGGAGCCCTCATAGGAAGTTGCATTCCATTACCACCTTTCTAGTATTTGAGCTGATTCACATGGATCTTATGGGTCCTACTCATAATGAGAGTTTGGGTGGTAAGGGGTATATCCTCGTGACGGTAGACGATTTCTCCATATATTCTATTATAGGTTTTCTGAGGGAGAAATTCGATGCTGTTGAGTTTTTAATGACCAAACGTCGTGTCCTAAAAAATCAACACGAAGTCACTATTAATAGGATCCGTAGTGACAACGGCACAGAGTTTAAGAAAGCAAAAGTAGACCTCTACTGTGATAGCCTTGGGATCAAACATGAGTTTTCTGCTGTGAAGACTCCTCAGTAAAATGGGATTGTTGATTAAAAGAATAGGACGATCCAGGAAATGGCTAGATCTATGCCTCTAGGTCGTAATATTTCTAGGAGATTTTGGGCAGAGGCAGTGTCTACTGCATGCCACACCGTGAATAGGGTTTACGTGCGTCCACACACACTTAAGACGCCTTATGAATTGTGGACTGGCAAGAAACCCAACCAGTCATATTTCCGTGTTTTTGGGAGTAAATGCTACATCCTACGGGATAGAGAGCAATTAGGAAAGTTTGACTCCCGAAGCGACGAGGGAATATTGTTAGGCTATTCATCGAATAGTAGAGCGTAACGGGTTTTTAACCAGAAGAGCTATAAGGTTATGGAGTCAATAAACGTCACCGTACAAGATGACGAACCTCCGACGATTATTGATCATAACCTTCAGTGTGAGGATGAGTACTTTTCTGGTAGTGATTTACTTGTCCCTCACCAACACTTTGTGGACCCTACTCTTGTGTTAGGGGACACACCTTCTTGGGTTCGCAAGAGTCATAACCCTGCCTCCATTTTAGGTGATCCCACTCTTGGGGTCAAGACTCGTGCTCAGCTAGAGAACGTCATTAGCCACTTTTGTTACACGTCCAAAGTCGAGCCCAAGAATCACAAAGAAGCACTCAAGGATGAACACTGGATATATGCTATGCAGGATGAGTTGCTTCAGTTTAAAAAGAACGATGTCTGGGAACTAGTCCCCCGACCTAGTGAGACTAATGTGATAGGTACTCGGTGGATATTCAAGAATAATATGGATGAAAATGGTACCATAATCAGAAATAAGGCTAGGTTGGTCGCTCAAGGCTACACACAAATAGAGGGTGTAGACTTTGGGGAGACATTTGCTCCTACTGCGAGGCTTGAGTCCGTCCTCTTACTACTCGCCATCGCATGTCATCTGCGCTTTAAGTTATATCAGATGGATGTCAAGAGTGCCTTCTTGAATGGCATTCTACAGGAGGAGGTCTACGTGGAACAACCAAAAGGGTTTGAAGACTCTAAGCACCCTGAGCACGTTTGTTATCTGAGGAAAGCCTTGTATGGTTTGAAGCAAGCACCCCGTGCTTGGTACGAAAGGCTTACTTCCTATCTCTTAGCCCGTGGCTTCAAGAGAGGGGGAGTTGATATGACGTTGTTCGTCAGGAGAGATGACGATGCTATTTTGGTTGCCCAGGTCTATGTGGATGACATAGTCTTTGGATCCACGTGCTCCCAGCATGCTCACCACTTTGAGGAGGAGATGAAAAGTGATTTTGAGATGAGCATGGTAGGTGAGCTTACTTTCTCCCTTGGTCTCCAGGTTCGTCAGCTAAAGGATGGGATGTTCATCTCCCAATCTAAGTATGCTAGAGACCTAGTGAAGAAATTTGGTTTAGACTTCGCTAAGCATGCTCGTACACCTATGAGTACTTTTATCAAGCTTAGTAAGGACACTTCAGGCAAGGACGTGGAGCAAACCTGGTATCGGAGTATGATAGGTAGTCTTCTCTACTTGACTGTCATTCGTCCCGACATAGCCTTTAATGTTGGAATTTGTGCGCGTTATTAGGCATCCCTGAAAGAGTCACACTTACTCTCTCTAAAACGTATTATCAAATACGTGAGTGGGACTCTCTCTATGGTATTTGGTATTCCTTTGATACCAATGACCGTTTATCCGCCTAATCGGATGTCGATTGGGCCGGGGATGTAGATGGTTGTAGGATCACTTCTGGTGGGTGTTTCTATTTTGGTTCTGCTCTTGTCTCCTTGTTGACTAAGAAGAAAAACTCCATCTCTTTGTCCACTGCGGAGGCTGAGTACATCGCTGCCGGGAGTTGTTGCACGCAACTCTTGTGCATAAAGAAGATGCTGGAGGATTATGGGATTTCAGAGGACACCATGACCATTTCCTGTGATAACACAAGCGCGATACACATATCCCGTAATCCAGTCCAGCATTCGTGCACAAAGCACATCAGGATACGCGAGCACTTTATACGACAGTTAGTTGAGGAGAAAGTCGTGTCCCTGAGTTTTGTTCCCACCGACCGTCAGTTAGCAGATATTTTCATGAAACCCTTAGATGCCCTTAGATTTGAGAGTCTTAGGAAGTCTTTGGGGATTTGTACCGTTGACTGAAGGGTTGGTCTGTGTCTAGCATAGGATGCATTTATTTCATATCATCTGATGCCTATTGCTAAATTGTATCATATGTTCTGTTTTTTTTCAAAAAAATCAAAAAAGATTTTCTTTTGATACAATTTTTGAAAAACACAAAAATATTTTTTTATTCTTTTTGCATCTTTTGTGGATGAGCATTTGAGATAGCCAAGTCACAATTTCATTCCATTTTTCATGTGACTGTTTGATAGTGATTTGAGACGCTACATCATTTCATTCATGTTCTTTACATTATTTGGAGTCTTTGAGATGTGATTAGTGATATCTTTCTACATGTTTGACTCCTATCTCCTTTATTGCATACATTCACGGCTATATTTGCTTATTGCACTTGTCTATCACATATTGGCTTGAGTGTTTCCATCTCAATTCTGTCTATACAACGTACAATATGTGATAAAACTTCACCAGATTGGAATGGATGTAAAAATCGTGTTGGTGAGTTTGTGTGTTTAATTGAGAATGGGGAGGGGCTGCGAAAGGTACTTATCTATTCTTTGCGTAAAAGCCACCATTCAAAAGGACCTAAAAAATGGAGGAATTTTATTATCCGAGGTCCAAGGAGGTTAAAAGAGCCCTGGAAAAATTTAAAGGCAATAAAAAGTACTTCATGCCAAATATGGGCCATTAGGTTTCACCATCAATTCTCCAAAGTTTGAGAATGTAGAAAGCCTCTATTCAAAAAAAAATCTGAGGGAGTTTGGTTGGAGAATATAAATGGGTTTGCACTTCCTTGAAAGTCCTGAAAAATCATGAAATAGCTTTGGACGTTATTGGTGTGGAAATCACTTTGAGCTTTGATTTGTTGTTTTGATTGAGCCAATGTCTCATATTACCACCTTTTTACACCAAAGGGTGATTTTGAGTTCATTTGTTAGGAATATTCGATATTCATCGTGCACATATGTCATGTTTGTATGCATTGATTTTCCTATCGAATTTGATCACACCCATTCATTTTCGCTTTCATTGACTTGGTTGTTTTGTGTTCGTTCTTGGTGTGATTTTTGTTTGTTATTGTTAAAAATTTTGAAAATTTTCAAAAATAGTAGTTTCTCCCTTGTGACCCCAGTTTTGCTTATTTGATTTATTCTTTTTTTGTCTATTTGGGGACAACATAAAAAAAGGGGGAGAAGGAATTATCATTTTATGGGGGAGTTATGAGTTTTGAGATTTGATAAAGTACGTTTTCATCATAATCTATGTTTATCTTATTTCAAACTCGATAAGTCACTTAGTATTTACTTTTACTCATGTGTGTAGGTACTTATTTTATGATCTTTGATTTGCACACCCTGATGAGAAAAGTGTTGAGATTCCTGAAGAATTGAAGATCAAATGATGAAGCCTTATTCATTTGTACCTTTTCAGTTTTGGATTCATGGAAGGGTAGATTTGTATAGGAAATTCGATATTTGATAATTCGGATATTTTTATGTTTGTACCGGCATAGACATAGGGGGAGATTTGTAAGGTCATTTTGTCCTTTATTTATGGGTATGTCATAAGCCGTTACATCGTTGAAGAAATTCAAGATCACATCACATCATCATCAACGGATCCGAATATCAGAGAATTCAAGGAATCAGTTTTCTAGTCAGCCGTACCGGTCCGCCAATTTTTAAAAGGAACCGGTCTGCCCAGGACCAATCCGCCTCAAGCCAGACCGATCTGCTTGGGCTTCAAACCAATAGACCCCGGACTGATTGCGAACCAAAGAATCCCTATTCAAAAAAAGAACCGGTCCGAACTCGGACCGATCGGCCTCAGATCCAGACCGGGCCGCCTGAGATAAAATCGTGCAGATCGTGCTGATAGGGCCAGTTTTGCCTTTATAAACCAACTTCGGAGATTTGTTTTCTAAGACTTCCATAGACGATTTTCAGAGTCCAAAAAACTCTAAGTCTTCACCTTTGTAAGTCCCAAGACTCATGTTTCGATTCACACAACTTTCCAAACCTTTATGAATCTGTTTGCAACCTAAGAACACAATCGTGTGTCTGTTCATAACCTTGTGGAGAAGACCGTTATTCTTCTTCATTGCTGCCCTCCTGAAAAGGGAAACTTCCAGCCGCCGACTATAGATCCGATGCCTGCGGGTAATTCCGTGTCACGGTATTTTCATTGTAATCCGAGAAATTGTATGTTACAATATTATAGTGAAAATAAAGGTTTTGGCCCTTTAGGGGATTTTTCCTCACACATGTGTGTTTGAATGGTCGTGCATTTTTCATCATCTTATTCAATCACATATAGTTGCACGTTTAGGACTTAACTGATAAAACTTGAGTTTCCTTAAATAATATCTCTATTTGAACGCACGCGCACTCTTTCAAATTGGTATCAGAGCCAATTACACAAATTTACCATGTAATTTTCCGCAAAATTTTTCTTAGATATCAATTTTCAGAAAAATTGATTTTTGAAAACGAGTGTGTTCATAATGGAGAAATTATATAATAAAATGCCTGTTTTTGACGGGACAAACTATGCATACTGGAAAGCCCGCATGAGATCTGCATTAAAAGCCATTGATGAACGTGTCTGGATTTTAGTAGAAAGAGGGTGGACTCCTCCCTACGTCACTGTTGAAAATGTGACCAATTTAAAACCTGTCACCTCATGGACTGAAGAATAATTTAAATGTTCATCATTCAATTTTAAAGGGTTAAGTGCCATTTTTGAATCCGTCACTCCTGACGAGTTCCGACGTATAATGACGTCCACCACGTCAAAAGAGGCATGGGATGTTTTGCAACTTACCCATGAAGGAACTAATGATGTGAAAGAGCCTAAATTGAAAAATTTAACAACTCAATTTGAAATCATCACCATGTATGAGACTAAATGTCTTGATGATTTTTATGCCAGGCAATCTGACATTGTTAATACTAGCTTTAATCTTGGTGAACATATTCCTAATTCTAGAGTTGTTAAAAAGATCCTTCATTCTCTTCCCAAGCGTTTTATCCCTAAAGTCACTGGGCTAAATTCTATGGGTAATTTAAATAGGCTAAAATTGGAAGAACTTGTAGGAGACTTGCAAACGTATGAAATTGATATGTTTCCCAAAACTGCTAAGCCTAAAGATAAGGGAATTGCACTTAATGCCCAAGAGAGAAAGAGTGAGGGGTCGCCAAGAAAGAGGGGAGAGTCATTTAGAAAAAGAGAGACAGATACGTCAGATTCTGAGCGCGATTTTGACTTAGATGATTTGGCCCTTTTTGCTAAAAATTTCAAGAGAATTCTCAAATTTATGAAAAAAGGTAATTTCAAAGATAAAAAGAAGTTTTAGAAAAATAAGTCTGAAAAGAAAAATGAAAAAGTTTTTAAAGATCCTCCCAAGAAAGAAAGTGAGAGATGCTTTGAGTGTGACGGTAGGGGTCATAGAGCCTTTGAGTGTTCCACACGTCTGAACCGAGAAAAGGGCAAAGTTGTCCTTAATGTTACCCTTAGCAACGATAGTGAGGTCGAGTCAGTGGATTCTAGAGACGAGATGAGTGTAACTTCACCTCATTCATGACTAGTCATGTGATTACTTCTAGTACTCCTCACGACGATGAGGATACTGCATCACAGGGACACCTCGACAGTGAGATCGATGTGAGTGAGGGGGAGGATGACACAAGTGAGAGTGAGAGTGATCTTCAACGTGCCTACGCCGAGCTATATTTTTGAGTCTTTTAAAACTAAAAAGCTTAACGAAGCATTAGTTCTTAGGATCACCGCTTTAGAGGAAGACTTAATAAAAGTGAGAGAGAGAGAGTCCTCCACCTGCACTACCTTAAGAAAGAGAGAGTCTGCTTGTGTTGAGAAAGAGAGTTTGTTTAGAGAGAGAGAGAGAGAGAGCTGTTTTGAGAAAGAGAGAGGGGACTTGACTAAACAAGTGTCTAGTCTTACGAGTGAGCTCCTTTCCTCCGTGGAGACTCGGAATAATCTTGAAGCCCTTGTTTCCCAGCTTACTCATGATCTTGAGAAAGCACGGGAAGTCAAGGTACAAATCGAGGACAGATCTGGGAAGATGGGAAAGATGCTCCTCAGCCCCGCTTTAGGTTTTGGTGATCGACAGGGAATTGGTTATGATGGTGCCTCCACGTCTCAAATTTCACCTGGACCAGTCCCTGAGTTCACTACTACTCCTTATGGTCATCGCCAAAATCTACGAAGGAGAGTTTGACCAATAAAATCAAACCAAGGTCCGCCTAAGACTGTGTTATTTTGTACATATTACAAAACAAAAGGCCACCTGAGGGAGTTTTTCTATTGTTTGGGTCGGACACGACGTACTTTTGCTCCACCACATCATACTGATGAATTTTCTAGTCTGCGAGAGTGTGTTGAGTTCTCAGCCGCTACATCATAAAGTTTGATGGAGGAATTTCGACGGATGGCCTTGCCCTCAATGAAGGCTTCTCACATTCCGGCTAAAACCAACAACAACAAGGGTAAACAAAAGGTTACCACTTCTTGGGTGCCTAAGAAAGATAAGAAAGCCCTTGTTGTTCATGTTGCTCTCAAAGCACATAATACCTCATAATGGTATTTTGATAGTGGGTGCTCCAGTCACATGACAGGTGATGTCTCATTTTTTACCTACCTAGAGGAATATAAGGAAGGTAGAGTCACCTTTGGAGATGGGAGAAAGTCTAGCATTGTAGGACGAGGTACTGTAAAGTTACCAGGTTTTCCTAGGCTAGATAATGTGTTGTACGTCAAAGGTTTGAAAGCAAACCTTCTCAGCATTAGCCAGCTGTGCGACGCTGACTTTGCAGTAAAGTTTGATCGGGATGCGTGTAATGTCTACAATCAAGCCGGTAAACTTTTAGTGCAAGGGGTGAGGATCAAGGATAATTGCTATGGGACTGTGCCCACTTCCTCACTTGTCTGCAAAAGTGCCACAATCACTCCTATGGATTTGTGGCACCAACGTCTAGGTCACGTGAATGTTAGAGATTTGACTCATTTAGTAAAAAAGGACCTAGTACGTGGCTTACCATCTCTTGGAAAGTCAACTTCCACAGTTTGTGGGAAAGCAAATTCGGAGCCCTCATAGGAAGTTGCATTCCATTACCACCTCCTGAGTACTTAAGATGATTCACATGGATCTTATGGGTCCTACTCGTACTGAGAGTTTGGGTGGTAAGAGGTATATCCTCGTGATGGTAGATGGTTTCTCTATATATTCTATTGTAGGTTTTCTGAGGGAGAAATTCGATGTTGTTGAGTTTTTAACGACCAAGTGCCGTGTCCTACAAAATCAACATAGAGTCACTATTAATAGGATACGTAGTGACAACGGAACAGAGTTTAAGAAAGCAAAAGTATATCTCTACTGTGATAGCCTTGGGATCAAACATGAGTTTTTTGCTATGAAGACTCCTCAGAAAAATGGGATTGTTGATTGAAAGAATAGGACGATCAAGGAAATGGCTTGATCTATGCTTCTGGGTCATAATGTTTCTAGGAGATTTTGGACAGGGGCAGTGTCTACTGCATGCCACACCGTGAATAGGGTTTACCTGTGTCCACATACACTTAAGACGCCTTACGAATTGTGGATTGGCAAGAAACCCAACCTTGCATATTTCCGTGTTTTGTGGAGTAAATGCTACCTCCTACGGGATAGAGAGCAATTAGGAAAGTTTGACTCTTGAAGCGACGAGGGAATATTGTTAGGCTATTCATCGAATAGTAGAGCGTAACGGGTTTTGAACCTGAAGAGCTCTAAGGTTATGGAGTTAATAAACGTCATCGTGCAAGATGACTAACCTCCGAAGGTTATTGATCCTAACCTTCAGTGTGAGGATGAGGACTTTTCTGGTAGTGATTTACTTATCCCTCACCCACACTTTGTGGACCCTACTCCTGTGTTAGGGGACACACCTTCTTAGGTTCACAAGAGTCATAACCTTGCCTCCATTTTAGGTGATCCCACTGTTGGGGCAAGGACTCATGCTCAGCTAGAGAACATCATTAGCCACTTTTGCTACACGTCCAAAGTCGAGCCTAAGAATCACAAAGAAGCACTCAAGGATGAACACTGGATATCTGCTATGCAGGATGAGTTGCTTCAGTTTAAAAAGAACAATGTCTGGAAACTAGTCCCCCAACCTAGTGAGACTAATGTGATAGGTACCCGGTGGATATTCAAGAATAAAATGGATGAAAATGGTACCATAATTAGAAACAAGGATAGGTTGGTCGCTCAAGGCTACACACAAATAGAGGGTGTAGACTTTGGGGAGACATCTACTCCTGTTGCGAGGCTTGAGTCCGTTCGCTTACTACTCGCCATCGCATGTCATCTGCGCTTTAAGTTATATCAGATGGATGTCAAGAGTGCCTTCCTGAATGGAATTCGACAGGAGGAGGTTTACGTGGAACAACCAAAAGGGTTTGAAGACCCTAAGTACCATGAGCACGTTTATTATCTGAGGAAAGCCTTGTATGGTTCGAAGCAAGTACCCCGTGCTTGGTACGAAAGGCTTACTTCCAATCTCTTAGCCCGTGGCTTCAAGAGAGGGGGAGTTAATATGACGTTGTTCGTCAGGAGAGATGACGATGCTATTTTGGTTGCCCAGGTCTATGTGGACGACATAGTCTTTGGATCCACGTGCTCCCGGCATGCTCACCACTTTGAGGAGGAGATGAAAAGTGAGTTTGAGATGAGCATGGTAGGTGAGCTTTCTTTCTTCCTTGGTTTCTAGGTTTGTCAGCTAGAGGATGGGATGTTCATCTCCCAATCTAATTATGCTAGAGAACTAGTGAAGAAATTTGGTTTAGACTCCGCTAAGCATGCTCGTACACCTATGAGTACTTTTATCAAGCTTAGTAAGGACACTTCAGGCAAGGATGTAGAGCAAACCTTGTATCGGAGTATGATAGGTAGTCTTCTCTACTTGACTGTCATTCGTCCTGACATAGCCTTTTGTGTTAGAGTTTGTGCGCATTATCAAACGTCCCCGAAAGAGTCACACTTACTCGCTCTAAAACGTATTATCAAATACGTGAGTGGGACTCTCTCATATGGTATTTGGTATTCCTTTAATACCAACGACCGTTTGTCCGCCTATTCGGATGCCGATTGGGCCGGGGATGTAGATGGTTGTAGGAGCACTTCTGGTGGGTGTTTCTATTTTTGTTCTGCTCTTGTCTCCTGGTTAAGTAAGAAGCAAAACTCCATCTCTTTGTCCACTGCGGAGGCTGAGTACATCGCTGCCGGGAGTTATTGCACGCAACTCTTGTGGATGAAGCAGATGCTAGAGGATTATGGGATTTCACAGGACACCATGACCATTTCCTGTGATAACACGAGCGCGATAGACATATCCCGTAATCCAGTCCAGCATTCGCGTACAAAGCACATCAGGATACGCGAGCACTTTATACGACAGTTAGTTGAGGAGAAAGTCGTATCCCTGAGTTTTGTTCCCACCGACCGTCAGTTAGCAGATATTTTCACGAAACCCTTAGATGCCCTGAGATTTTAGAGTCTTAGGAAGTCTTGGGTATTTGCACCGTTGACTGAAGGGTTGGTCCGTGTCTAGCATAGGATGCATTTATTTCATATCATTTGATGTCTATTGCTTAATTGTATCATATGTTCTATTTTTTTTCTAAAAAATCCAAAAAGATTTTCTTTTGATACATTTTTTGAAAAACACAAAAATATTTTTGTATTCTTTTTGCACCTTTTGTGGATGAGCATTTAAGATAGCCAAGTCACAATTTCATTCCATTTTTCATGTGATTGTTTGATAGTGATTTGAGACTCTACATCATTTCATTCATGTGCTTTACATTATTTGGAGTCTTTGAGATGTGATTAGTGATATCTTTCTACATGTTTGACTCCTATCTCCTTTAATGCACACATGCATGGATATATTTGCTTATTGCACTTGTCAATCACATATTGGCTTGAGTGTTTCCATCTCAATTCTGTCTATACAACGTACAATATGCGATAAAACTTCACCAGATTGGAATGCATGTAAAAATCGTGTTGGTGAGACTGTGTGTTTAATTGAGAATGGGGAGGGACTGCGAAAGGTACTTATCTATTCTTTGCGCAAAATCCACCGTTCAAAAGGACCTAAAAAATGGAGTAATTTTATTATCCGAGGTCCAAGGAGGTTAAAAGAGCCCCAGAAAAATATAAAGGCAATAAAAAGCACTTCATGCCAAATATGGGCCATTAGGTTTCACCATCAATTCTCCAAAGTTTGAGAATGTAGAAAGCCTCTATTCAAAAAAAAATCTGAGGGAGTTTGGTTGGAGAATATAAACGGGTTTGCACTTCCTTGAAAGTCCTGAAAAATCATGAAATAGCTTTGGACGTTATTGGTGTGGAAATCACTTTGAGCTTTGACTTGTTGTTTTGATTGAGCCAATGTCTCATATTACCACATTTTTACACCAAAGGGTGATTTTGATTTCATTCGTTAGGAGTATTCGATATTCATCGTGCACATATGTCATGTTTGTATGCGTTGATTTTCCTATCGAATTTGATCACACCCATTCATTTTCGCTTTCATTGACTTGGTTGTTTTGTGTTCGTTCTTGGTGTGATTTTTGTTTGTTATTGTTGAAAATTTTGAAAATTTTCAAAAATAGTAGTTTCTCCCTTGTGACCCCAGTTTTGCTTATTTGATTTATTCTTTTTTTGTTTATTTGGGGACATCATAAAAAAAGGGGGAGAAGAAATTATCATTTTATGGGAGAGTTATGAGTTTTGAGATTTGATAAAGTATGCTTTCATCATAATCTATGTTTATCTTATTTCAAACTCGATACGTCACTTGGTATTTGCTTTTTCTCATGTGTGTAGGTAATTATTTGATGGTCTTTGATTTGCACACCCTGATGAGAAAAGTGTTGAGGTTCCTGAAGAATTGAAGATCAAATGATGAAGTCTTATTCATTTGTACCTTTTCAGTTTTGGGTTCATGGAAGGGCAGATTTGTATAGGAAATTTGATATTTGATAATTCGGATATTTTTATGTTTGTACCGGCATAGACATATGGGGAGATTTGTAAGGTCATTTTGTCCTTTATTTATGGGTATGTCATAAGCCATTACATCGTTGAAGAAATTCAAGATCACATCACATCATCATGAATGGATCCGAATATCAAAGAATTCAAGGAATCGGTTTTCTAGTCAGCCGGACCGGCCCGCCAATTTTTAAAAGGAACCGGTCCGCCCAGGACTGATCCGCCTCAAGCCAGACCGATCCGCTTGTGCTTCAAACTAGTAGATCCCGGACTGATTGCGAACCGAAGAATCCCTATTCAAAAAAAGAATCGATCCTACCTCGGACCGATCTGCCTCAGTTCCAGACTGGTCTGGTTGAGATAAAATTGTGCAGATCGTGTTGATAGGGCCAGTTTTTCCTTTATAAACCAACTTCGGGGATTTATTTTCTAAGACTTTCATAGACGATTTTCAGAGTCCAAAAATCTCTAAGTCTTCACCTTTGTGAGTCCCAAGACTCATGTTTCGATTCACACAACTTTCCAAACCTTTTGAGTCTGTTTGTAACCCAAGAACATAATCGTGTGTCTGTTCATACCCTTGTGGAGAAGACCGTTATTCTTCTTCATTGCTTCCCTCTTGGAAAGGGAAACTTCCAGCCGCCGACTACAAATCCGACGCCTGCGGGTAATTCTGTGTCACTGTATTTTCATTGTAATCCGAGAAATTGTATGTTACAATATTATAGTGAAAATAAAGGTTTTGGCCTTTTGGGGGATTTTTCCTCACATATGTGTGTTTGAATGGTCGTGCATGTTTCATCATCTTATTCAATCACATATAGTTGCACGTTTAGGACTTAACTGATAAAATTGAGTTTCATTAAATAATATCTCTATTGGAACGCACGTGCGCTCTTTCACCAAGCATTAAGCCTAGGCGTGCCTAGGCGGATTTATATATATATATACACACACTAGGGTGTGCCCGTGCCTGAAGGCATACTGATAATTTTGAAAATTATAAAGTCGTGTATAATGTAAATAATATATATTTTATATATTAGAAGTGTAAATTTTTAAAGTACAGAATCAAGTAAATATAAATCATAGAGCTTTTTTACAACACAAATGTATAAACAATTTAGAAAATTTGGACAAAATTCCCTTTGTTTATTGGACTATACATCCTGCTTAAGAAATAAATAAAAAACCTCCAACAACAATAGTAATAGTCCAGTTTGGACCTCACAGAAATACTTGGGATGGATCTCATATGTTCAATCCACAAAAAATGTGAAGGTTGGATCTCATATGTTCAATCCAGCAAAATACATAATTGCAAAATGGAAAAAAATTCATTCCCTAACAAAATAAAGCTTAATTTTAAAAAAATTGGTCATAATTTTCAAAGTATGAGAACCTCCATTTCAAATAAAAATCATGTAGTGTTGCAATGTATTTACATCATACACGCATAATACGTGGGGAAATAATAAATGTTTTGTATATCATAATAGTAATTAAGTTTGAAAAAATTAGTCAAGCAATAGAAGAATACAAACTCACACGAAGTTATAAATTAATGTCTGAACCTCCTAATAATTTCAGATCATATCATCACTAAACTAATAAAATACGATAGCCAACGGGTATAATTTGTATTGACCTACTTCAGTCGTAAATAAGAAAAATTCTTTGGGCACGTGTCAATGTCATATTCATACATAATTATACATCGATTTTTGGCCACACATTAATATCGAATTTATTTTATAAACAACAATACAGCAAAACTAACTTTAGGCCTACCTGAAATAAAACATAAAGGTTTCAAAAATTCAAATATTAATACAAATGTGTAAACAAATCAACAACTATCTATAATCACAATGTGCAACCTGAAATGGGAAAAAAGGTCAAAATTAGGACTATTAAACCCAATACTCTAGCAAAATAAATTTGATGTGAAGCCCCAAATATCTTTTAAAACTAAAATAGCATTAACTAATAGATAGTGTCTTTGAAATGCAAGTGTAAATTAGATGCGGAAATCACATGTATAAAGATGAATAGCAGTTAGATCTTCATATTGTAAGCTAAAATCAATGCTGAAAACCCAAACTTCCTCAATCTGGGAATCTCAAAATCTCAATTTTAAATATTGAATACTATAGGACTCATATCTAATACCTATTTAAAAAAATTAGTTGTCAAAGTTTTCAAGATACACCCAAAACGATTAAAATTTCCAAAACTCGCCCAAAACTATATAATGACAAAAAAAAAACTACAACAATTTCAAATAGTAATATGATATGAAAGAGAGATCATACCATGGATGTAATGTTAAAAAACCTCATATAATGAAATGAATATGAAAGAGAGAACAACCCTTTGATCTACAAAATAGATAAGATGTTTAATTTCTATCGAAAGAAGCTGCAAAAGCAAAAATAAAATTTTAAATAATCAGTTCAATAATAAAAACTTTAAAATTCCTGAAAAAAAAGGTCCAATATATTTTAAACCATTTCACATTCCAATATATTACATCCTACAATTCCAAGAATAAAAATATAGATTATGAACAAATAATGAAATAGTTTTGCAAACCATATATATAATCAAAATTATGAAAAAATAGTGAGTAAAAAATTACGAATTTTACGAAAGAAGACCTAAGTAGAAGAAAACGCTAATGATATTTCAAGTGTAACTTCAATAAAAATAACCAAATAACCTCATAATTGAACAAAACAAAATAAAATGAAATGCTCACTTGCTTGTTCAAGCATCATAAGTAGGCGTGGAAATTTTAGAAACGACACGGAATGACACGAAATTGATCCAAAATTGACACGTTATGTCGTGTTCATGTCTGAATTATGAGTCGTGTCGTGTCGTGTCATCGTGTTTTTTAGGCATGAGATTTAAGAAATTTGGGTATTCGTGTTGTGCCGTGTTTCGGTTCGTGTTCGTGTCGACTAAAAAATACGAATTCGTGATGTGTCGTGTTCGTGTTCGAAAAAAACTTTTGGTAATCATATGGAATTTAATTGGAACAGTTTTGGTAGAAGATATCTAATTTAATTCCTTATCTACCCTTAGAATATATGTGTAAGCAGTATATAACCCCAAATAATAATAAAATGTAATAAAAGAAAAAGAAATAAAATGGATAACAAATTCGTAATATTCAATGGCTAACATAGTATAATGCCAACACTACAATATCTAAGAAAATATTAAACAAATAATATGATTTGGTTATTGTACCTGCTACACATTTTGATGGAATAAATAACATGGAACTATTGTTAACTATAGAAGGGAACCAAGCAAGGATATCAAATATTCATGGACCTAAATGGTGGTTTGGTGGAATCTCATATAACAACATCCAAAAGTGATAGAGTATTTAAGAAACATCTAAACTGTAAAAAACACAGATTGAAATCAAAGCAGAATTTTTAATTCCAAATCCTAAGCTAAAAGAGCGTCAAATCGACACCACAACTAAAAATATAAAAAGAAAATATGATATAAAAAACAAAATGCAGGGAGTTCAAAAAAAATAAAACTCACAGTAAGCATGAGATTCACCAAACACAATATGTCCCAACTCTCACCTGCAAAACCATGTAGAGCAAAGAAATCAACTGACAAAATCAATGCATTAAGCATGACAGTTTGCCAAATACGCGAGAAAATGTCTAAAATTTAAAATAAAAAGAAAATGGAGAATAAAATAAAGAGACGTATGTACGAAATAAAATGTTGTTCCTTCGCTAACTCAGACATCGTAGATTCGTAGTGGAGATGTGTCCTCAGCGTCGAATGGTTGTACAACCAATATTAATAAATTTTGGATGTCTTTTCCGATCTGAGTGAAGAAGTTAAATAGTGGGATTCTTTGGTTTTTAGGGATCATGAATGGTTTAGGTTTTGGGTAAGCGAGACATCGGTTTGAAGACACAACGATTATTTAATTTAGATATATTTTCTGCTTAAGTAAACACTGTGATGACGATACTCGAGTAAATGGGTTTGTATGATTTGAAGTGTAGAGTTCTGTATAATAGGTTAATGGTAGAATTTCAATGATTTTATAAAATTGGGGCTATTAAACTACCCTTTTTTAAATATCCATTTCCCTAAAATCTTCTACAACCTCTACAAATATGCATACATCTATAAACACAAATATAGGGAAAAAGAAAATAGGTGGGTAGGTATAATTAAAAGAAACATATAGTGGAAAATCAACGAAAAAGTTAAAAACAAATAACACCCAAACAAAATCCAACACACACCTTCTCATTGACTATGAAGGTGAAAGGATTTAACATTTCGAGTGGCCATCAATGACAAATGACAGCCCAGCATTGAGAGTGAGACAAATAACTATCATAAAAAAATATAGTAAATAAAAGATAAATAAAAGATAATGAGGGAAAATATAAACAAGAAACCTAACCATAAACACACATGCCAAACAGACATTATGAGAGAAGATAAACCATGAGAAGACCATATTTAACCATTTAAAGGCAGCGAACTTCCTTTAGTGCTCATATGAAGACCATATGTAACTGGTTTGAGGGAGTCAACAACAAAGAGAGAAGAAAAATCGTCAAAGAGAAACTATAAGTTTGGGAGATTGGTATTTGAATTAAAGGGCAAGAACTTGAGTTTGTAGGTACATATTTTACAGAGTAGCTGTATAAAGTACCATTATTTTCTTGAGCCTTATGCTTTCTAGCTGAGGGTTGTGAGGGGAGGTTGAGGCGAGTTAAGAGGGGGGATTTCTTTTAGTTCCATAGGTGTCCTTTTTTAATTCCAATGTCGCCCCATGTCCAAAGGTTTTTGAAGTTGTCCAAAGTGTTCAAAAGTTGAAGTAATGTGAGTTATTGAATTGGCTGCATTAAATCGTAGCCATTCTTTTTTTGGTGATTCTAAGCCATTAGATTCAAGGATTTGAGTTTCTCTTTCATTATGGATATATTTATCCTTATATTTGAATTTTGAAGAAAGGGGTCAAATAAATTAAAGTGTCAAAAGAGGGGGAAATCAAAAATTTTAAGGGTAAAATGGGTATTGCATGAAAAATACATTTTGTGACATCATCACCTAATCTTATGACATACATAAGTTTCCTACTTTATTATATATATATATATATATATATATATATATATATATATATATATATATATATATATATGTCACACCCCGTAAAATCTGACAGACAGGGTGGCCAGCCACCGCCGCCGAACTATGCTGGGCGTGAACTAAATAAATATCATTCTTAGCATGAGACAGATATGAGACATAAATAAATCAGTCCATAACATAAATAATTGAATCAATCTCAAATGATCATAAACAACTAAGCGATAAAAGATCCATCACATGCTAACTCCGAATAAATCCAATCTCCAAAAATGATTAAATAAAATCTCAAATAATCCCAAAAGAAATCCTCTAACCAACTTTGGAATCGAATGGTCCAATAAAATTCCAATGAAGTCTCATAATTAAATACGACTGGAAAAGAAAGTCTAAGATAAACTAGGCTATAAAATGACTAATTCCATCTGCACCTCCAAATGATAACTCTGATAAACTTATGCAGCTTCTCCAAATCTAATCCTGAAAAAGATTAGTCAACTCGTGGGTCAGAGTCAAAGCCCCGAGCAAGAATACACACTACTCCCCTCAAATTGGATCCTTGAATCCAGCCAGTAGCATTATACGCAATAAATATCACAATAGAGTATTTTAAAATTAAACGGGATATTTAAACACGATAAATATAAAACACTAACTACCCGCAAAAATCCCCATTTATAAAGGCACACCAATATAATTTTTAATTCCCAAGTCCCACGATGTTAATTTAATTAAATTAACCAACTTTTCTTATATTCTCAATTTATTATGACGGTCCTCCCACCTCGGGTGATTTTTTTACCAAAATACACATCCCCTCATCAAAACGCCGACTGGTCCGTTTAAACTGTCGGCCATCGCTGATTAACGAGGTTCCACACACGACACGACATAAAACGCCGACTGGTCCGTTTAAATTGTCGGTCCTTGCTGATTAGGTCGCCAATATATTTTAATACCCGTCTTATTATCTTAGGTATTAATTCTCAATTTTCTCAATTCACAATTTTAAATTACCCCACCCTTTTATCGATGTGAGATCCTCAAAATACCCTTTAGTCCCATACCCAAGGGTCCCCAAGTTATCAATACGTCCTACCCTATGTATAGGAGGATTTTCTAACATAAATCTCCACTTAGTATCATAAATATACTAGCGTAACAGCGATAAAGTAATAAAAATCAACCCACCCTCGACATGATAAAAACGTGATAATCTACCCTCACTAGTCCCCTACCTAGAAGGCATAAATCTTAAGAGTGCCCAATATGTGTTTTCTTTCAAAACCAATTTTTCTTCGAAAAATATCCAACTTTTAATTATGCACCAAACAAAGTTGTGAAATCCCAATTCTCACTTTAAACCAATTTTTATCTTGATTAATCCTAAACATGCATCTAGTGATTAAAGCAAGTAAAGAAAAGTAAAGAATACTCACAACGCCGGATGTACGAGGAAAAACCCAAAATGGAAAAACAACCTCGGACGGCCCAAGCCAGACAATCACTATGAACAATGGTTTTACAAAGACAGATTAGCCTTATACTAAGACTCGATCCCCACGGGTCTTGACGCTCCTTCTGATATTCAACCGTTCTTCATTAGTGCCCACGCAGAAATTCCGTCTTCCACAATCTCTATCCATAACACACACATCCACGTATGTCTTGGTCTCCTCCGATATGGCTTTGATACGTCTACGATGTCGAACACGATGCCCGTCGCTTCTTCACCGCAAAACCCTTTGTTTTCAATGTGTAGAACAAACAACTTTAGTGCAGCAAGATCACATAAACATATAAGAATGATAACTCGGATCTTTGTAAACTCTAAGGATGTGTTTAAGACTTTTAAACCTTAGAAAACATGTGCAAACAGGGTTCTGGTTTGTAAATAGTTTTCCAGAAAGCACACTTTTGAAATTATGATGCAAACACTGTTTAAATAGGATTTAAACGCTCCCTCGAAAAATGTTTCGTTCGAACGACGTAAGCATGTCGTTCGCGTGACATTGTATCTCGTTCGAACGAGATCCAATGTCGCTCGAGAGACCTCGCGAAAGTTTGACTTTCGAATAAAAACGTCTCTTAACAAAGAGATTCAAATTAGTCAAACTCTATTTCGAGCCTATCATCATAAAACGAAGTTTAAACCATAAAAACACTTTTAAAACATTTAAAAACATTTTTCTATATAAAAATTACATCCTTTTCTTTTATAAAATAATTCTGAGCACCATTAATTATATGCATTCATACCTTAGTGATCTCGGAATGAAATTAACTTTGAAGACGAGTAAACTTACACCAAATAAACATCGGCATGATTATTTCTTTGAAGCTTTGCCGCAACGTCTTCAATTTCTTCAATATGTCATAGACCAAGTGGGATCGTGACAAAAATAGACATCACCCTATGACATATTACAAACACAGTTTTGTTCACGGAATTAAGTCAAAACAATACAGGGACTCAATTGGAAATTTATGTCCTTACAAATCTCCCCCTTTGACTATTCCGGGACAAAACTAAACCAGTGAAATGCCTAACCGGGCCGTCAAGCCGTATGACGCCTAAATCTCATACCATAAACCCAAAATCAAATATACAGGACACGGACTAGTATATGTAGCACCGGCAAGCATGAGCTGTCTGAATGTGATGTAGACTTGAAATCTTAAATCGCTGAGGCATACCTACACATATGAAACAAACAAACAAATACCAAGTGAAGTATGGAGGAACAAATGAAACCAATTTATATTTCTAATTAGAACAAATCATTTGAAACATGTGAGCAATTATTTGATACCAATTTGTTACCAATTTGAAACAAATATCATAAGGAAGCGCTCAACAAATCTCCCCCTACATCACATACCAAATCTCTCCCCCTTTTTGTCTCGAATAGACAATCCAGTAAAAAGATAATTTAATATGAAATATCTAGCATGAGAATATGATACCAAATAGAATCAAGTTGATACCAATTGTGAAAAATGAAACCGCTAGATAAACATGAAACAACCAGCTAAAAAAGATCATGTAATGACAAATCAGTAGCTAGTAAACCATGGAATCACACAAAGAGTATACCAATCAAATCAAGTGTAATAGACGGTCATATATGCCAAAATACCAAATTGGAACATAGAAGGACCTGTATATAAACCAATTAATCAAAAAAATGCTTCCTCCAGTACCAAAAATATATCAAAAGAAGCCAGAGGACTGCAAACCAATCAGAAGCCATTTTTTCACCCTTTCGTTCGAATGAGCTAGGGACTTCACTCAAACGAGATGAGGAAGTCGCTCGAACGAAGTACAAAAGTCGTTCGCGGAAGATGCATTATCGTTAGAATAACTTCGCGCGACCTGCCAAAATTTCCCAGTTTCCCAGAAATATTATAAACTGTTGCCCAGTGAAAAAATTTCCACAAAAAAATTCCAGGAAGGGACTGACAGAAGCAAAACAGTGCTAAAACAGTAAGCTTTTAACACAAAACGCAAAAAAACTCACAAAAACTTAAAATGCGAGTTACATGCAAACATAGTACTGATGTGCTCAAACATGGACTTGGAATGAATGGGCGTGAAACTACAACAAATGAGTCACAATTCCAACACATCGAAATGATCAAGAAGCTCTAATTGATAGCGATAAATCATCAAACTTTATCATAGCCAAATGACAATTCAAAAGTGAGCTTAATGAACAAAACATACTACATGCACATAAATCCAGAATTTTGACGATTCTACAAACAATAGCGTCAAATTGCAATGATTCAACATTAGGATTAGTTGTGCAAACCCGTTTAAATTTTCTCCAACCAAACACCCTCATATAAACATACTTTATCAAGTTCTTTTGAGGTTTCTAGCATTATCAACTTAGAGAAAATCTTATTGGCCCTTTTCTTAGCATTTTTCTTTTTCTTTTTGGGATCTTTTAAATGGTGGATTTCACGACGAGTTAATTTTGAACTCTCGCAGCCCTTTCTCGTGAATCACTCATCATTTTTTCAATTCAAATCCTCACGGTAAACGGTTATTACATGCACACTTCTCCTTAAGTTTACTTACGCATAAATGACAAGATTGAGATAAAAAAGCCTCACCAAATTCAAATATGCAAGAGAAGTCAAACATCCATATAAACTCGTGCATGTGTGCGATGTTGGCATATATACAAAGTTGAATCAAGATGCATATCAACTTCTAAACAACCCCATATAAACAATGTTTAAGATCATTCTAAGCATTGATAATAATGACCAAATGTCCTAGCCACATGGATAATGAAATGATGGGGGGGGGGGGGGGGGGTCAAGCACATAATATGCCACATCAAACATGTAAACTCAAAAACAAAAACTGAAAATATTTTTGGATTTTCAAACATATTTTGACTCAATGAAAATCAAAATCTTTTTGTATTTTCAAAAGTTTTCTCAAAAACAAAATCTTTTTGTATTTTTTAAATAGGACTTCAAACAAATGAAAACTATAATACAAAATGATACACATGTCATAATACTAGTAATGAATATATCATGAAGCAAACTAGCATATGACAAACATGGAAACACTATCATCCTTTAGATTTAGAATGGGAAGAATCAAGTGCACCCAAACGAGAATCATGAAGTTTAATTCCTAAATCCACTAAACCCAATTTTCTAACCCAAGTAGGTGTAAAACGACACATGGGGGTTTGGGTAACCGGAGCAACTTTATTCTTAAACTTCCTAGGAGCTTGTCTAAGGTCGTAACAATAACGCCTAAGGTGACCTTTCCTACCACAAAATGTGCAAGTGTAGCAGTTGTGGGAATGATTACCTTTATGTGGACCTTTTCTAACCAACCTAGTGTTTCTCACACGTGCGGGGGGAATGGGAACAACACTCTCACCAAAACCTATACCTCCCCTATCTCCCTTAATTTGGACGGTGCCTAGGATTTTATCTAACTTTTTCGACCTAGCCTCCAAATCAAACTTGACTCTAGATGAGTCTTTCAATCTCTCCTCCAACTCGTGAATCCTAGACTCGAGTAAACGCCTAGTCTCCTCAAACTCTAAAATCTCATTTTTCAAGGACTCCATCAAACCACGGAGATTGTCTCTCTCTTTCTCCACAAACTCTAATTTCTCCCTAAACATCTTCTCTCGTGCCCTAAGATCATCAATCAAACAATCATTATTTTCTATGGCACGCTCATTCAACTTAGATTGCAATTTTGAGTTAGCCTTTTTCACCTTCACCGTTTCGGCATACAACTCATTAAATGCATTTTGAAATTCTTTTACATCTATCTCCTCCTCGTCACTCTCTTCACCCTCACTACTATGGGATACACTCAAAACCTCCTCGGAAGTGTCATTCACATGATTATTGTCGTCGTCGCTCACATGACATGCCATAAACGCAACAAAGTTACACTCAATAGGGGAACTCTCTCCCTCTTCCGATTCACTATCACTTAAGGTGGCACTATAGATAATGGGTTGCTTGCCCTCTTTCTTAAGTCTAGTGGGACATTCCTTAACCTTGTGACCGTACCCCTCACACCCAAAATACTTATCCTACTCATCTCTCTTAGGCTTTTCAAACTTATCCTTAGAGGTGGGATCCACTTTGTTGTTCTTGAATTTTTCAAATTTCTTGGCATTTTTCGATTGGTTTTGAAACATCCTCAAAATTGGAATCGGAATCCGAAACTTTAATTTCCTCCTTTCGGGTTTTCAAAGCAATACCCTTTTCTTTCTTAGGCACTTGCTTAGAGGTAATCATGTCGATTTCATAGGTTTGTAAGTCACCTACAATATCTTCTAGTTTCGTTGACTCTAACATACCCAAGGAGTTTAAAATGGTCACTTTCGCATCAAACCTACTAGGTAACGACCTAAGGATTTTCTTAATGACACGGTTGTCGGGAATTTTCTCACCTAGGTTAAATGACGAGTTGACAATATTGGACAACCTAGCATAAAACTCATCAAAGGTCTCACTCTCTAACATCCTAATGGTCTCAAACTGTGTAGTGAGATTTTGAAGTTTTGACGCCCTAACCGTGATAGTTCCCTCGTGAGTGAGTGCCAAAATATCCCAAGCCTCTTTTGATGTTTCACAAGTCATAATTCTATTATATTCTTCCCGTGTGACATGTGAAGAAATAACGTGCAAACCTTTAGAATTATATTGTGCAAGTCTTTGTTCAGTATCGGTCCATGAATCAACAGGCTTTAAACTAGTGACCTCACCTACAATAGTGACTGGGGGTGTCCAACCTTTTTCAACTGCAAGCCAGACTCGCTCATCAATAGATTTTAAAGCACATCTCACTCTCATCTTCCAATAAGTGTAATTAGTGCCATAAAAAATAGGAGTTCAAGAAAATTCATTATATCCAGAATTCATCTTTGAAAACACACGAGATCACAAAACAAATAAAAATGTTTTCTAGCTCTGATACCAATTTGAAGAGTTCCCAATATGTGTTTTCTTTCAAAACCAATTTTTCTTCGAAAAAGATCCAACTTTTAATTATGCATCAAACAAAGTTGTGAGATCCCAATTCTCACTTTAAACCAATTTTTATCTTGATTAATCCTAAACATGCATCTAGTGATTAAAACAAGTAAAGCAAAGTAAAGAATACTCACAACGCCGGATGTACGAGGAAAAAATCCAAAATGGGAAAACAACCTCGGACGGCCCAAGCCAGGCAATCACTATGAACAATGGTTTTACAAAGACAGATTAGCCTTACACTAAGACTCAATACCCACGGGTCTTGATGCTCCTTCTGATCTTCAACCGTTCTTCATTAGTGCCCACGCAAAAATTCCGTCTTATACGATCTCTGTTCACAACACACGCGTCCACGTATGTCTCGGTGTCCTCCGATATGGATTTGATACATCTACGATGTCGAACACGATGTCCGTCACTTCTTCACCGCAAAACCCTTTGTGTTCAATGTGTAGAACAAACTACTTTGGTGCAGCAAGATCACGTAAACATATAAGAATGATAACTCGGATCTTTGCAAACTCTAAGGATGTGTTTAAGACTTTTAAACATTAGAAAACATGTGCAAACAAGGTTCTGGTTTGTAAAACAGTTTTCCAGAAAGCACACTTTTGAAATTATGATGCAAATACTGTTTAAATAGGATTTAAACGCTGCCTCGAAAAATGTGTCGTTCGAACGACTTAAGCATGTCGTTCACGCGACATTGTATCTCGTTTGAACGAGATCCAATGTCGCTCGAGCGACCTCGCAAAAGTTTGACTTTCTTTGACTTTCGAATAAAAACGTCTCTTAACAAAGAGATTCAAACTAGTCAAACTCTATTTCGAGCTTATCATCATAAAATGAAGTTTAAACCATAAAAACACTTTTAAAACATTTAAAAACATTTTTTTATATAAAAATTACATCCTTATCTTTTATAAAATAATTTCGAGCACCATTAATTATATGCATTCATACCTGAGTGATTTCGGAATGAAATTAACTTTAAAGACGAGTAAACTTGCACCAAATAAACACCGGCATGATTATTTCTTTGAAGCTTTGCCACAACGTCTTCAATTTCTTCAATATGTCATAGACCAAGTGGGATCGTGACAAAAATAGACATCACCCTATGATATATTACAAACACAGTTTTGTTCACGGAATTAAGTCAAAACAATACAGGGACTCAATTGGAAATTTATGTCCTTACAAAATCATCAAGAGGCCTACCCACTAGTCCCATACCTAGAAGGCATCCTAAAATATAGGGAGAGAAAAATTACCCAATCACCCCATTGTCACAATGATCTTTAATAATACCAACAAGTCACACAAATAGGTATAATAAACCAATGTTCCAAACTAGGCATGATAGTCCAATTCAATTAAATCTTTAATTAAATTATCTTAACGTCGAAAATACCCAAATAATCTCATTTAATTATTTTAAATTAAATATACCAAATTTTCATCATATAAACATCAAAAACCAAATTTCATTATCTCTACATGTATTACATGAGTTATACGCACCCACAAATCATTTATTTTAAAACTAGGGTTTTTCTGCATGTAACCTACACCAATAAAACCTAAAATCCACTCATCAATCCTACGTACCCAAGGGTTCTGAATATTATTTAGATTAAAATATTTAATAAAAACAGTCCCATAATTAGTGTCCACTTTTCCTAATTAAGTCACAACTTTATTTTAAGAAAAGATGTAATTAAGTGTTTACGCGAAACTTAAAACGCATAATACTAAAGGAAAAGAATAGAGTATTCACACCTGTGAAGATTGTGTTGAAAATCTGATTAGAAATCTGGATTCCTCTCGAAAAATTAGCAAAGAAGTGTTCTTGAATCAATCTTGATTAACCCCCAATTAAGCCTCCGAAAACTTGTGACAAAAACTTGATTATGTTGGAGGTTGATGATTATGAGTGGGAGGAAAAATATTTGAAAGTGTTCTCTCGTGAAAAACTGGAGAAAAAGTGATTATGAGAAGTCCCCCTACGGATTAACAATGTTATATAGTGATTAGGAGTCCTAATCCTACACAAACTCTAATTAAAAAACAACTTCAGCGCACATTTTTTGAAAGCATCGATCGATCGATGCCCAGGCGTCGATCGATCGATCGCCCAGAAAAACTGACAATTTTACTTAAAAAATGTAAGGGACAAATATTTAAAAATTCATATAAAATCCGTTTTAACTCCGATTTCAATTCCGCTTGAAGTTTTATTCTTCTAAAATCATAACAAACATATTTAGTCAATAAAAATTATTAAATTCAAAATTTTATTTTTTTTTTGAATATTTCAATTAATTAATTAATAAAAACACGGGGTGTTACATACTTCCCCACTAGCAAAGAATTTCGTCCTCGGAATTAGACGAAGCATACTCATCAACGCATATATCTTGCAAAAGAAAATATGGCTCACATATGTCTACCCGTAGTATGCCATAATTGGGCACCCATACACCCAATCCTACGCACACCTACCCCACGAATGACAAAATAATATATATATATATATATATATATATATATATATATATATATATATATATATATATATATATATATATATATATATATATATATATATATATATGTGTGTGTGTGTGTGTGTGTGTGTGTGTGTGTGTGTGTGTGTGTGTGTGCATATGCATAACTATGAAAATAATGGCGTACCACACGCTCTCACAAATCCCCCACTCGATCCTATATCCGAAAGTCATCAAAATGCTATCGTCCTCAAATTAAATCTCAACATCAAAAATCAATACATACGATACCTAACATCTGTACTAATATCTCCAAAATAATTATCGTCTCCATAATCCATTCTAAGGATCCTCATATTAAGCTTACTAATTCTAAACTCAATGCCCATGACGTCCTTAGCACAAAGTTTCACATCTCCAAGAAACACATCTAACACGTATGCTACACCCTCTACCTTAAGAAGTACAAATCAACAAAGGAAAACAACGATCGGCAACGCGGAAGTTAAACGGACTCATAACCTACGAGACCTAAGACCATGCTCTGATACCATCTGTCACACCCTGTAAAATTCGACAGACTGGGTGGCCATCCACCGCCGCCGAACTATGCCGGGCGTGAACTAAATAAATACCATTCTTAGCATGAGACATATATGAGACATAAATAAATCAGTTCATAAGATAAATAATTAAATCAATCTCAAATGATCATAAAAAGCTAAGCGATAAAAGATCCATCACATGCGAACTCCTAATAAATCAAATCTCCAAAAATGATTAAATAAAATCTGAAATAATCCCAAAAGAAATCCTCTAAACAACTGTGGAGCCGAATGACCCAATAAAACTCCAATGAAGTCTCATAATGAAATATGACTGGAAAAGAAATTCTAAGTTAAACTAGGCCATAAAATGAATAACTCCAGCTGCACCTCCAAATGATAACTCTGATAAACTTATGCAGCTTCTCCAAATCTAATCCTAAAAAAGATTAGTCAACGCATGGGTCAGAGCCAAAGCCCCGAGCAAGAATACACACTACTCCCCTCAAATAGGATCCTTGAATCCAGCCAGTAGCATTATACGCAATAAATATCACAATAGAGTATTTTAAAATTAAACGGGATAATTAAACATGATAAATATAAAACACTAACTACCCACAAAAATCCCCATTTATAAAGGTACACCAATATGATTTTTAATTTCCAAGTCCCACGATGTTAATTTAATTAAATTAATCAATTTTTCTTATATTCTCAATTTATTATGGCGGTCCTCCCGCCTCGGGTGATTTCTCCACCAAAATACACATCCCCTCATCAAAATGCCGGCTGACCCATTTAAACTGTCGGCCCTCGCTGATTGACAAGGTTCCACACACGACACGACATAAAACACCGATTTACCCCGTTTAAACTATCGGCCCTCGCTGATTATGTCACAAATATATTTTAATACCCGTATTATTATCTTAGGTATTAATTCTCAATTTTCTCAATTCACAATTTCAAATTACCCCACCCTTTTATCGACGTGAGATCCTCAAAATACCCCTTAATCCCATACCTAAGGGTCCCCAAGTTATCAATATGTCCTACCCTATGTATATGAGGGTTTTCTAATATAAATCTCAACTTAGTATCATAAATATACTAGCGTAACGACGATAAAGTAAAAAAAATCAGTCCACCCCCGATATGATAAAAACGTGATAATCTACCCTCACTAGTCCCCTACCTAGAAGGCGTAAATCATCAAGAGGCCTACCCACTAGTCCCATACCTAGAAGGCATCCTAAAATATAGGGAGAGCAAAATTACCCAATCAACCCGTCGTCACAATGATCTTTAGTAATACCAACAAGTCACACAAATATGTATTATAAACTAATGTTCCAAACTACGCATGATAGTCCAATTCAATTAAATCTTTTATTAAATTATCATAACGTCAAAAATACCCAAATAATCTCATTTAATTATTTTAAATTAAATATACCAAGTTTTCATCATATAAACATCAAAAACCAAATTTCATTATCTTTACATGTATTACATGAGTTATACGCACCCAAAACTCATTTATTTTAAAACTAGAGTTTTTTTACATGCAACCTACACCAACAAAACTCGAAATCCACTCATCAATCCTACGTACCCAAGGGTTATGAATATTATTCAGATTAAAAGATTTAATAAAAACATCCCCATAATTAGTGTCCACTTTTTCTAATTAAGTCACTACTTTATTTTAAGAAAACATGTAATTAAGTGTTTACGCGAAACTTAAAACGCATAATACTAAAGGAAAAGAATAGAGTATTCATGCCTGTGAAGATTGTATTGAAAATATGATTAGAAATCTGGATTCCTCTCGAAAAATGAGCAAAGAAATGTTCTTGAATCAATCTTGATTAAGTCCCAATTAAGCCTCCGAAAACTTGTGAGAAAAACTTGATTGTGTTGGAGGTTGATGATTATGAGTGAGAGGAAAAATATTTGGAAGTGTTTTCTCGTGAAAAACTGGAGAAAAAGTGATTATGAGAAGTCCCCCTACGGATTAACAATGTTATATAGTGATTAGGAGTCCTAATCCTATACAAACTCTAATTAAAAAAACAACTTCAGCGCACGTTTTCTGAAGGAATCGATCGATCGATGCCCAGGAGTCGATCGATCGATCGCCCAGAAAAACTGACAGTTTTACTTAAAAAAATATAAGGGACAAATATTTAAAAATCCATATAAAATCCGTTTTAACTCCGATTTCAATTCCGCTTGAAGTTTTATTCTTCTAAAATCATAACAAACATATTTAGCCAATAAAAATTATTAAATTCAAAAATTTATTTTTCTCAAAAATTCCAATTAATTAATTAATAAAAACTCGGGGTGTTACAATATATATATATATATATATATATATGAGAGGGGGGTGTTTTACTGTTCCAAAAAATTAACGGTTGAGATCGTATTTTTTTGGGCGATCTAATGATATGGGATTGTGCCACGTAGGATTATACAAATTATGAGGTGGCAAATGAGGTAAAACAACCCCCTCTCAATCTGCCTTCCCCATTTTCTTTCATTCCCCATACCCCCGTTCCCCTTCCCCACGATCTCCCTCTCCCCTCTCTGGTGGACTCCTCGGTACCCCCTCCCTCGCCCTCCCTCTTTCCACTGCTGCCCCCGCCCCGCTCCCCTGCTCCGCCCCCCGCTGTCCTTCTCCCCTCCTCCTACCTCTCCCTTCCCCGCTGCCCCCCTCTCTCCCCTTCCCTTTTTCCCCTGCCTCCCCTACCGTCCCCCGCTCCGGCGCACACACACACACATACAATCGCACACACACACACACACACAGACACAGTCGCACACACACAGATATCCGCCCCTGTCGTCCCACGCTCCGGCACCACACACACACAGATCTAGCCACACACACACACAGAGATCCGGCACCACACACACACACACACAGCTCCGGCCACACACACGCACAGATTCGGCACCACACACACACAGATCCGGCCACACACTTATTTTAAGGCTTTTCTTATTTTAGGGCTTTTTTCGATTACAGTTTTGAAATTTGGTTGGTTTCCTTTAAACTCTGCGTATTTTTAATTTATTTTTGCAGATCTATCAGGTATACACACTCTCTAGATAAATTTAGGGCTTTTTAATATACGATTTTATAATTTAATATTTGTTTATGTTTATGTTTATGTTTTAGGATTTAATCACTTATGTTTTTATTTTTTTACAGATCAAGATTACTACACTCTCCAATATTGCTACACTCTATGTACATGATACTCTGATTTGGAGGTAATAATTTGCATGTACTACTTTTGTTTAGTTCAGTTACTCATTTTTATTTTTACTGAATGAAGTTGCTGTGTTATTTTCTATTTTTTAACTTTTGGATTTAATATGTTTTTGGCTTCCGATTGATGTTTTTTAATATGCGATTTTGTACTTTAATATGGAAGTGTTATGGTTAAAAAAAATAACTGAGAATAATTAGGTTAAGAGTTTGAATTAGTAAGTACAGATTTACGGTACTATGTTTTTATTTTTTGCAGATCAAGATTGCTACACTCTCCAATATTGCTACACTTACTGAATGAAGTTGCTGTGTTATTATCTATTTTTTAACTTTTGGATTTAATATGTTTTTGGCTTCCGATTGATGTTTTTTAATATACGATTTTGTACTTTAATATGGAAGTGTTATGGTTAAAAAAAATAACTGAGAATAATTAGGTTAAGAGTTTGAATTAGTAGGTACAGATCTACGGTACTATGTTTTTATTTTTTACAGATCAAGATTGCTACACTCTCCAATATTGCTACACTTACTGAATGAAGTTGCTGTGTTATTATCTATTTTTTAACTTTTGGATTTAATATGTTTTTGGCTTCCGATTGATGTTTTTTAATATACGATTTTGTACTTTAATATGGAAGTGTTATAGTTAAAAAAAATAACTGAGAATAATTAGGTTAAGAGTTTGAATTAGTAGATACAGATCTAGGGTACTATGTTTTTATTTTTTACAGATGAAGATTGCTACCCTCTCCAATATTGCTACACTCTTCTATGTACATGATAATCTCATTTGGAGGTAATAATTTGCATGTACTACTTTTGTTTAGTTCAGTTACTCATTTTTATTTTTACCGAATGCACTAAGAACGTGGTTTGATATGAATCTTCAAGAACATTGTTGTGGGTAAGTAGTTTGATTATGGTATTAGTTTCAAATTAATTTTTTTATGACAGTATGGCTGCTAACATGTCTACTAAATTTTCTATTTATTTACTGATCTGCGTTTTTTTTTCTCCAGAAATATGGAAGATATGAGTGCATTTGGATGCGTTGGGTTGCTTTTACAAAATCCAAACAAACGTTTATATTTCATTGGAGTCTCATTTTCTTTCATGAAAATCTGTCAAATCCGAGGTATTACTTAATTTCCCCCTCCCCCTCCCCCCCCCCCCCCCCCCCCCCCCCACTCCAACTTTTATGTTATTCCCCATTTTTTGAAAATTTGAGATACATTTCTATTTTCCTATTTTACCTTTGCTCACAATCATACACACCTTTATTTTACCTGTGCTCACAATAATATAGACGAGTCTAATCCTTATTTGGATTATGAAATTTAAGGAAGTCCATTATCATGATTACTTATGCACATATCCAAGCTTGATCAACCTTACATATATATCCATATTTAATACTTCTGCATTTTCATTTTAGGTTGTTTTCCCTTTGGTATATCTGCAGTAATATTTGTCTCGGTGTACACTTCGATTGCCACGCTCAACTTGCTTCATTAATTCCACATTTGTTTCGGCCTTCTTTGAATACTAAGGTATGGCCTTTTTTAGTGTTTATATTCTTATGGGTTACTATTATTTGAACTAATACCACATGTTGTAATTATTGTATTTATTGTAGAGGTATCTACTGTTATAATAAACACATCTACTGTTGTAATTATTGTGGAACATTGAAGCTTTTGTTAGGCGAATTTTTTTTTTTTGTATGTTGTTGGATTTGTCGTTATCCCTTGAGAAGGGTGGATAGTCCAATAAACAAAGGAGACTCTGCCCAATTTTTTTAAAACTTTGACACTTTGTTTTTTTAAAACAAAGAAATGTTCTCGCTAAATAGTATTTGTTTTCTTTTCTTTTCATTTTGTCATATTTTTTATGATAGAGATCAAGTCATATTTCCCTAAGATTGTCAACTCAGTATAAAAAATAATAAGTATATATAAAGTTGGGGCCTAAAGTTAGGAAAATAGGTAGTTGAGGCCTAAAGTTCTAACGGTTACTAAAGTAGACATGGCATTAAGTAAAAATAGTCCAGAAATTTGTTATAAAAAACAAATTATGCTCACAAAGAAACTATTTGGAAATGTATATTGCAAAAAATGTTAACCCATAATGATCCCATACTTATTTGCTCATAATTTCCCCTCTTACGCTACCATAAATTCGAATCTAATTCTGAAGATATGCAAGGGATATTGTTTCCCCGAATTCTGATTTAATTATTATTTGCTGCTTTTAATTTGGCACTTTAGTTCTTATTTCCACCCATAATGATCCCATGCTTGCATATATTTGCATATATGGCTGCATATATGGCTGCATATATGCTTGCATATGCAGCATATATGAAGCATATATGCAGCATATATGCAAGCATATATTTGCGCATATATGCTTGCATATATCTGCATATATGCATATATATGCTTGCATACATATGCATATATGCTTGCATATATCTGCATCAAATTAACTGATCACCATAGTATGAAGTCTTTAAAATTTATACCAATTGGTATATAACTATTATACGAAACCAGCTGTTATACCAAACTAATAGTTATATTAAGTGACCAAAGTCGTAGTAATTATAGAAACACACTTTAATACGACCAACAATGGAAAACCTTCGCCGTTCCTTTAGTACCCCCTAATACATGGGATTTGTGTTTTCTTTTGTTTTTGTAAAGATAAATAAAAATGTCCAACTTCGTTCTCATTGGTTTTTTGTAATTATCAGGTGCGTATAGAGATCACCGTGATGGTTATGTATAGACATATTTGGGAGAATAAGTGTCACAGAGAAGTTTACAACAAAGCTTACGGTATGTAAAAAGAATAAGATGGATTTGTTTATGACAAAACTTGCGATTTTTTTTTCTATATTGTTGGATTTGTCGTTATCCCTTGAGAAGGGTGGATAGTCCAATAAACAAATGAGGCTTTGTCCAATTTTTTTAAAACTTTGACACTTTGTTTTTTTTAAACAAAGAAAGCGGATCGAGGTTTACATATTGCCTACTTGGATTGGTTTTCCTTTATTTTTCATTTTTACATTTTGTATTCGTGATATGATGTTATCAAATTGTATTTGATCCATGTCACACTATCAATATTTAAGGTTTCATATAGATGATTTCGGGGTTGCTTGGGAACATTGAAATCCAGTACTTTCAAGATGACACACACAGATCGCACTCACACACAAATGTGTTTTTTGAATTAGGTTTGGGTGCTTATTTTTAATTTTCTTAGTAATTCGGATTGATGTGTATCTCCCCCCACCCCACCCCACATCATATATAGCTAACGTACAATGTTTTGGGGAACAAACTAATTTTTTTTTCTTTTCATTTCAGGTTTTAATCCAAGACCAATCAAACATGCACTTAATTTTTATGCTACGACACTTCTATGGGGCTGCTACGCGAATTTTGTTGCGCTGCTACGGAACTTTTATTGGGCTGCTACGGGACTTCTATTGGGCTACTACAGAGCTGCTACGGGGCTAATACAGGGCTGCTATGGTAATAGCTACTACAAGAATGCTATGGGGCTTCCATTGATATAGATTTATTTTTTTAAGATGTTTGTTTTATTGAAGCTTTTGGTAGGCGAATTTTTTATTATTATTATTGTTATCCCTTGAGAAGGGTGGATAGTCCAATAAACAAAGGAGATTCTGTCCAATTTTTTTAAAACTTTGACACTTTGTTTTTTTGAGACACAATGAGAATTTATTTGATGAATATTGTATATTTTATATTATATGTGAATTTGTTTGATGAATTTAAGATTATTTGAATGTTGTTGGACTATTTGTTGTTTGTTAAGCAGGGTGAATAGTTTATAAACAAAAGAGATTATGGCCAATTGTTATAAATTACTCTTTTTTGTCGTTTTGCAATTATGTACTTCGAAAATTTTCACCGTTTTGTAATTACGTGCTTTCGAAATTTTCGCCGTGCCTTCAGGCACGGGCATTCCGCTAGTATATATATACAGAGAGAGATAGAGAGAGAGAGAGAGAGAGAGAGAGATATGGACTCTTATACATCAAGCTTCCTAAATCATATATACATCACACCTAGTTCTAGATCTTAAGAAACTTTTTTTCAATTTTTTATTTTACTCATGGAGTTAAACTTCCAATCAATACATGTTCAAAAAAATATGTCAAAATACAATTTCTAACTATTTTTTAAAAATCCAACAAAAACTACTGAAAATACTTTATTTATAAGGGTCTTCGCCATCATAAAACTGTTTACCTTTTAAGGTGAAGATTTTCTCATAGTTAGAAGTGTGGGTTAGGATAAATACATTTGATTTAATCAAAAATATAAATTTACTATTCCTTTTGTTTGAAATAGAGTGTTTTAAGAAGTTGGAGTAAGTGGGTTTATTTGATGAAAATAAATTATTATGTTTTTTCGATTTTTTGGGATGGAAAAAGTCATATATATGTTGAAAAAAATATCCCTTTTACTTATTGTTACTAAAAAATATTGTTCAACCTCATTGTTGTTTCCAAACATACCACTTTTTTTTTTAATGATGCGCGTCTTACAAATTTTTATTTTTTAATTAACATCATTGTAGGGTGATCTGTTTTTGAAAAATTGATTGTATCTTACCTTTTTCAAATTGATGTGCCCCTTTTATATGTTCGAACTATTTTCTTATGTATTGAATTGTAATTATAATGTATACATGATCATTATGTCTCGTTAGGAATGGTGTAAGAATAAGATATGACAAGCTTTTACATGCAGCCCTTATCGATTGCATCAATTTAAATTAATGATGTCAATTCATTATCGCAGGAAAATCTATTGAACAAGCAACTTTATTTATACAATGAAAAAGACTTCATGTTGTACATCAAAGTTAAGAAGTTGAGTAACGATGATCGAATATAAGGACGCTTTATGGTGCATAAAGTAGAAGAAACATAGGACCCAAAGAAATATCTCTCCTCTTTGCTTATTATTTCACTTCTCTCGACATCTTCCTAAATAAATATTGTTTACTTCTTCAGTTACGCATGTATGAGTTTATTGGGTTCAAATAAGTCTCCATATACAATACTCTGATATGACATTACTACATACTTTCTTTACTATTTTTTATTTAATATTTTGAGATCTATTTTATTACGATACTAATTTAACTAAATACATAAACAAATTATATTAATTGAATGATACTTACACACATTCTTAATGTGAATTAAGCCTTAAATTAGTCAAATCGCTATTTTCAAATGCATCCATCCAAAGTGGGTCACACGTGCAACGCATGTGAGTGGCAACTAGTACCTTAAAATGTGGAGTTGAGCCATATAAAAATGCTTTGGATAAATGACACCAAACCATGCAGTTTGGATGTAGTTCATAATTACGGTTCAAGTAGAACTACTCAAGTATTAAATCTATAAGAGCAAAATTTTTCAAAGTTAATACATGTCCATGACTGGTGTATAATAGTAATATACTTATTTTGTTTTATTTTGGGTGTTAAACGTGCAATCAGGCAGATTTGAAAAATAAGCATGTGACTTTACAAAGACAAAAATCACTCTGATTTTTGTATTTACTTGAACGGGAAAGAAACTCCGGTACCATTTGTAGTATGGGATAAACTTTGCAATTTGGCTTCATCAAGCCTATTCCGTAATTGACTTGGTATCCTAACACGATTTGCAACTCCCGAACTTAACAAACTTTAATTTGTAAGGGGGTTGTTTAAATGTGTTAGTATTGTCTTTTATATCAATTACAACTTTAAAAGTTAAAAACTTATTGAGTGTTTAGAAAGAAAATATGGGTGGGATCACCCCCCACCCCCCACGCCTAAAGAAAGACTTGTGTAGAGCAAAAACATTATATCGAGTGTGGGTGATAACTAATCAAAACACACACACACACACACACACAAAATAGGCCTTAATTTTGATTTGATGGGAATTGACTTTATTCTCTCGATTTCTTATCAAGGTTGTTAGTAACCAAACTCGAAATGTAAAATGCCATGATCTTCTTGTGCTTTATATATGGATGCGTTCATCTTTCCATATAAAGGAAAATCCAAATGTCATTGACATTTCTAACATCAAACTTTCACATGAAAATAATTTAATTGTCTGTTTATCTAAAATTTTATCAATAATTTTACGTCGACTCGTGATTGCGACACGCAGTGGTACGACATAGGGATGTGTTGCATTCACATTGGTTCGTGTTTGAAATTCACTGCTGTTAGATCCAGTGCGACACGTTAATGTGTTGTACCAAATTTATCAAAATAATGAGTTGACGTAAGACTCTATTTTTATACTCACTTAAAATCTCAAACGGTTAACTTTAAATATAAAATTTTGACAATTAATAATATTCAGTTTCTCCTCCTATTGGCATTTTTCATTAGTGTCACGTCACATTTGACCAAACTACTATTGTGTTGCACAAAAGTATTCTTTGTAATATTTATGCACTATTCGGGTTTAAATTCCTTTCGATTTGAGTAGTTTTTATGGACCCTCATCCAATTTAATTGTTTGTCGTTACTCCGTTGAAAAACAGATATTGTGAATTGTGAAGATAATTACACATGTTTCATGGAATGTATACCCAACATTTTAACAAGATCAATAACTAAAAATAAAAATATATGAGAACGAATGGAACTAAATCATTTCATATAAGATTAAATACTTGTGATCCTTAATTTAAACATATATCAATTGTTTAAGGATATTTTAACAAATATCCAGACAAGCATGTTACTAATCTCCAAAGGCATGATAATCGTTTATAGAAACATTTAAACAAAAAATTGTAGGTTATTTCATCAATTTACAAAGGTATAGTAAAAAAAGAAAAACAATAATATGCGAATAATCAAATTACATTTTATTACAATAATATGTGAATAAAGCAGTTAAAAAGGCAATTTGGAGATGACTAAAAAAAAACTTATGAGGCGTTAGGCGTTAGGCGTTAGGCATTAGGCATTTATGGGATGTATTGATAAAGAATAGTTTTCAATTTTAAATTTGAAAATTAATATCATTGGAGTCTAGGCCGCAAATTAATAACTTTTCCTTAGGTAGGACGACGAAAAAGCCTACAATAGAACTCCGAAGTCTATATTTGCAATATTTGGTTTTTGACAGTAGTTTAGACAAATTGGTTGCGAGGTTCTTATCTTATCAACCTATCTTAATCTATCTGCCCAAAAAAGATAAAACCTATCTTAATCTAACAAAGCTTGCATTAATTATATCCACCCACAGACCACCGGTAGCCACCCAATCCTTCATGAGATGTGAATGTTGATAGAGAACATTGAAATAGAAAAACCACTTCCCCATCTTCATTCGTCACATTCTATTGAAATAAATACATCCCATACTAACCCGAGAGAGAGAGAGACGTGCAGCTGGTAATGGATCTGCTAAATCCCAACTCTGCAAATTCATGTCCTCTCACCACTTTAACATTCCTCGAAAGAAGTGCTACTGTATATGGTCATTGCACTTCCATTGTTTACAATGAAACCACCTACACTTGGTCACAGACCCACCTTCGATGCCTACAGCTGGCTTCGTCCATTTCCAATCTCGGCATCAAAAGGCGCCATGTGGTGTCCGTATTGGCCCCTAACATCCCAGCCACTTATGAGCTCCAGTTCGCCATACCCATGTCCGGTGCTGTTTTGAACAACATCAACACTCGCTTAGACGCCCGCACGATTTCAGTGCTCCTCCGCCACAGCGAGTCAAAACTCCTATTTATTGACCACCAGTTCATTTCCGTTGTCCTCGAGGCCATCTCATTATTCCCAACCAATACTCAATCCCCAATTCTCATCCTCATCACGGACGATGGTCCTTCACCCTCACTTCCCGTTGGGTTTCACGCCACTTACGCTGACCTGATCGAGAAAGGTGATTCGGATTTCAAATGGGTGAGGCCAGAAAACGAGTGGGAGCCAATGACCTTAAATTACACCTCTGGCACAACCTCTTCCCCTAAAGGAGTGGTCCACTCTCACCGTGCCATTTTCATTATCACTCTCGATTCTCTGATTGACTGGTCCGTACCCAAGACCCCAGTCTACTTATGGACCCTACCTATGTTCCACTCTAACGGGTGGAGCTTCACTTGGGGAATCGCCGCTCTCGGTGGAACCAACATTTGCCTTCGTAAATTCAACGCATCACAAGTCTTCTCAGCCATACACGCGCACAACGTGACACATATGTGCGGTGCACCCGTGGTACTCAACATGTTATCAAACTCCACTAGCGCAAAACCATTACCTCGCCCGGTTCATTTCCTCACTGGTGGGGCACCACCCCCTGCCGCTGTGCTACTCCGCACGGAGGCTTTGGGTTTCAAAGTTAGTCACGGGTATGGCTTAACTGAGGTGGCTGGGGTAGTTGTGTCGTGTGCATGGAAACATAAATGGAACATGTTACCAATAATGGAGAAAGCGAAATTAAAGGCTAGACAAGGAGTGAGGACTATTGGGATGACGGAAATAGACGTGGTGGATGGAGAGTCAGGAGAGAGAGTGAAACGTGACGGGGCAACACAAGGGGAGATTGTGTTGAGAGGTGGGTGCTTAATGCTGGGTTACTTAAAAGACCCGGATGGGACAGCTAAGTGTATGAGAGATGGATGGTTGTATACCGGAGACGTTGGAGTGATTCACACAGATGGTTACTTACAGATTAAGGACCGTTCCAAAGACATCATCATAAGCGGTGGCGAGAATGTGAGCAGCGTTGAGGTTGAGTCGGTGCTGTACTCGAACCCGGTGGTGAATGAAGCAGCGGTGGTGGCTCGACCGGATGAGTTGTGGGGTGAGACCCCGTGTGCTTTTGTGAGCTTGAAAGAAGCAGTGGAAGATAATGAGATAATAGACTTCTGTCGGGATAGGTTGCCGCACTATATGGTGCCCAAAACTGTCGTATTTATGGAAGAACTTCCCAAAACGGCAACCGGGAAGATTAAGAAGTTCTCTCTCAGAGATATTGCAAAGGCTATGGGTTCATCCTCAATGAGTCGCATGTAAATGTCCGTATCTCACCGGGCAACGTTATTATTTGTTTCCTCATTTAATTGTTATTTGACTATATAAGTTTGGGATTATTTTTGTAAAGCTCCCGACTGATTTGCTTCGGATCGAGCTAACATTCGTTAAATTTGTCATTAATATAAACAACCATTTGTTTCATAAATTTACACCTCTTTACTCATCTCAGTAAGTTGAAATATTCTGCGCAGTTGCACCAACTATTTTATTGCTATTTATTCACGGCCTTAATGAAAAAAGTAACTAAACACAACTACCAAAGTCATGATCAGGGTGTATATAGGTACTCAAAATTCTAAAGGGCAAATATAATAGGCTTGTCAGAAAGTATATACAGTATATCGAAATTTGCTTTAAGAATATTGAACTACAGTATGAATCCCGTCGCATGACAAACTCATATTTTTAAAAAATTATGTATAATATTTTGGTAAGAATCGCATCACTCATTGGAATCTGTTTTTTTTTTCAGAAATTTATGCAAAAAGAAATTCGGACGAGTGAATCCGAATATTACTTTTAAATATTGGAGAAGGAACAAATAGATATAAATAATAAGATAGATAACCAATTTTTGATGTTGACTATCCATATTTATTAATATTCATTTCGAAGATCCATATTCAGAATATATATATATATATATATATATATATATATATATATATATATATATATAATTTAATTATTTAGGATAATTTTTACAGGAGTGATGCTATAGGTATCAAATAAATCTTTCAAGTCTCTTTTAAATAGCATTAATAAGTTGTGTCCTACCGGGATCCATACCACAAGGTATAATACTTAATGCGATTTGGGAGAGAATTTTGGGGAGTTATTTGGGACACAAAACATTTCCCTTCTTATAAACAATCTAAACCATCAACGTATAAACATAATATATAAAATTATATCCCTTTAATATTTTGTTTTTAATACCATCTTACACACTATGTCACTATTTTATATAACAAATGATCAGGGTGTACGTAGATAGTCAAAATTCTAAATTCTAAATTAGTATCATTTTCGAATCAGTTTTATATTTTAGAAATTTATGCGAATAGAAATTCAGAAAAGTGAATCCGAATACTACTTTAAAATATTGAAAAGTGGACGGATATTGGACTATCCATATTTACGAATATCCGTTCTGGATATCTATATATATATATATATATATATATATATATATAGAGAGAGAGAGAGAGAGAGAGAGAGAGAGGCGGGTCCTCATAGAAGGAAGGTGGGGCAAGTGCCCCACCCTAAATCTCAAATTCAAAATTTTATCCCTAGAAAAATTTGTAAATTTTGAGTTGTGGCCCACTTAAAAAAAATAAAAGTTCAAATTTTATCCCTAAAAAAATTTTTAACCCTAAAATTTTTTTTTGCAGCTCCCGCCCTCAAACCCTCGGCAACGGTTTGTGCCCCACCCGAAATAAATTTTTGAATCCGGCTTTGTGTGTGTGTGTGTGTGTGTGTGTGTGTGTGTATATATATATATATATATGTATATGTGTGTGTGTGTGTGTGTGTGTGTGTGTGTGTATATATATATGTATGTATTTATATATATATGTATGTATTTATATATATGTGGAATTTTATTATTTGGATAATTTTTACAAACAATTTAAACCATCAATGTGTATAAACATAATAAATAAAATTGTATCCCTTCGTCATTTTGTTTTTAATACCATCTTACACACTATGTCACTATTTTACATTGGTCTTCTTGTTTATTAAAGTCACTCCCATTCATTTAACATATTTACCACGATTTAGAGATAATGGTTTTGTGAACGTAGCGTAGTTGAAACTCAATCTTTCTTCCTTTATATGTTCACGAATATGATTTTTCACTCACGATAGACCGTTATCAAGTAAATGGTGCTTTTAAGCCTCTTAAAATGTGATTCATCGCTAATAAAATAATTTGGATTATTTAGAATTTTGCGTACATTTTTTGTTTTAAATTTAGTAAAATTTTAAATAAATGCTTGATATGCACAATGTATGCATATTAAATTGAGAGTGCATGCGAACGGAATCGAGATGGATGGATAATACCCAATTAAATCTCTAGTCAATAAAGGAGCAAGATTTTCTTTAAGTGAAGTTTTAAGGTAATAAAGACAATGCCTAAGGTGTATGTGATAAATAATTTGTCAAGTAAATTACACCAAATTTTATCTTCAATAATTAGGTGACTTAATCTAAGTGTGAAAAGGTAATCAATATAGTAAAACACCAAGACGTATGAGGAAAAACCCATAGTGAAAAAAAATCTCGACTGATAGAATGACAAATGAACTATGGTAGGACTTACAAATGGAACTATGTCTTACAAATCATAATGCATAACTTCCTTGTAAATCTTCCTCACAACCGCCACTGATTTTTATTGCAACCAATGTCTTCTTCAAACCACAATCAACATTCCTTATTTTGAAGTGGAAGAAGAACTTTGTGTTCTAAATCCTGGAACAAGGGTGATAAGCCTCCAACGAGTGTATACCGCTTTTAGGGGTGTGAAGAACCTAAAGTAAAAGTGTAATTGAAAATTTTGGCTTAACTCATATATATATATATATATATATATATATATATATATATATATATATATATATATATATATATATATATATATATATATATATATATATAGATAGATAGATAGATAGATAGATAGATATATAAGTAAAATCTAAAAATAACACAAGAATAAATTAGAAAGAGATTTTTCAAGGTTTAAAAAGATTTTAAAGAAAATAAATTTACATCAAAATATTTTTATATTTCACAAGTATTAAAACTAAAATGTCTCTTGCTTAAAAATAAGAGGAAAAAAAGAATAAAAATTGGAAGAATACAAGATTCAACACAAAATAAGTTTTTATCTAACAAAGAAATTTCTCTCTTAGAAACAGTTCTTGTGGCAAGAAAAACTTAACAAAATATTTTTCCTTTCAAAAAAATCACAATTCTCTTACATTATCAAAAATGAAGTTTAAACTCACATACATATACACTCAAGCTTGCAAGAGAAGCTCGAGGGGACAAGTAGGTAAATTATAAACTTACACTGAAGTGAAAATACGCAAAAGGTAAAAATATATGGAAGATCTTAGTGTTGCATGAGTACATAGAAAGATGTGCATAATCTAAAATAAAAGATAAAAAATTTTCTCTAGACTGACATTCATCGCTAATGCTTTGTTGCGGCGAAGATATTCTTCGCTTCAATGATTAGCGGAGTAAGTTGAGAAAAACTAAGAAGATCATTGGATGAATGTGTGGCCAGTGACGAACCATCGCTGCAACGAAGAAACTCTTCGCTACAATGATGTTAAAGTAACACACACACACACCAGCAAGCCACATATGCCTGTTTAATTGGATTTGACATAACTTTAAATACAACTCAAATATATATAAGATGCAAAGTATAAGCGACACACATACAGAACAACAAGCCACATATGACTTTTGAATTGAATTTGAAACAACATCAAGTATAACTCAAATATATATAACATGCAAAGTAGAGTTTTCAAAATAAGCTTATTGCATTCCATATATTTTCTACAATAAGGAAACCATATCAAAGCACACACACATAAAAGATTTTTATAAAAAATATAACTAGTATGATAAAATGTGCATAAAGAGTCTCTGGGTCCTTTTACCTTCCAAGAGTTGTATAAAAAGGATACACGTCTTCAAATATGTTTGTTTGAATGATTTGAGCAAAACTTTATCGAAACGACCTTAAGAACAAGACTCAAAGTATATTTGGTCGACGAAATAAGGCGAACTAGTCATATAGAGCGCATGAGTATAATGCATACTTTTATAATCTCCCCCTTCGTTTATTCCATGATATAATTAAAAAAAAAAGCATTATAAGAAAATATAATGAATGACATGAGGACACAACCCCGACAAAAAGGCAAAAAATTCACCTATACTATAAATCTTCAAAATAAGAACCTAAAACATCTTGCACCTGTTAAGCTGTTATGCATTCTAAGAAAAAATATAATGATACCAATGTATAAAAATAAGTTTAACGGTAAAAGAGTTACTAATAAGGTATCAAAGTGGATTCATCAATCCAAATAAATGTGTTAAACTTCTATCATATAAGTATCCTTGTAACACCCGTGCCCGAGATTTTATCTCTTCATGTATAAATTTTTATTTTTGGATGAATATTAAAATTGAACCAGCCTTCGTGCATGTTGAATTAAAGTTTTTATGGTTTAAAATTTATATGGTGGAATTTTGATGTCGTTCGAACAATATTTCAAACGAACTTTTCATGACTGAGAAATTATCGATTTCCCTCGCTCTCTGGAATCTCGATGGAATGCCATATTCGAATGGAGTACACAGCCTTTCGAACTAAAAGGGTACTTCTCTCGTACCATTTAACCCTAGATTTTGGCCTTTTTAGTACGTCATTAGACGCTCATTCAAATGAGGAGGGATCTCGTTCGAATGAGATCCAATGTCATTCGAACGACCGGAGATGAATCTGAGAAATCTACATATTTTTAATGTGTTGTCAATATATAGGCTATTGGATCTATGATATGTCAACCTCTAATGCATCATATTAATAAAATCATATATGGCTTGGTAGAACCCTTGGGTAAAAGCATCTTTTAGGGTTTTATGGGTTATTTAAGAGAGAGAGATAAAGGCTGGGTTCATCCCACCCATTTTGTGTCAGCGATAGCCTCTCTCTCTCTCTCTCTCTCTCTCTCTCTCTCTTTATCTTCAAGGCTTCTTCTTCCTTCTAAAACCATATTCCACCATCTTACCACCGTGTTACACTATGTCCACTCCATTTATAATCTCCATTATTCTATTTCAATATTTGTTAAGGGTAAAAGGTTGAGTGAGAAAGTAGGAGCATTCAAGAGGACTTTTGAAGAACTTTGGAGTATTTTTGGAGTCTAGAGATTATCTTCATCTTTTTCCTTATTATCCTATTCAAACCTTAAGTTAGGGTTCTTCTCTCTCTAAGTTTTCAAGGTTTCAAGCCATGAAAATATATAGGATGCATGCTATATATGATTTAATGTTAAAAATGAAGATATTTTCTAGTATGTTCAAGTCTTGCAAAAATGGAGTTTTAAAGAAAATTAAACCTAAATGGATTTTGAAGAATAAATAACATTTTAGCATTTAAATATGAATAGTAAGTATACAAAATATAAATCCTTGTTTTGGATTCATATTTGAGGATTTATAGGCTTGAATTCCCCCTAAACATGTGTAGAAACATGTAGGATGTTGGTAGAAGACATCTAGACTTGATAAATGATGTTTAAAATGAGTTTTGTGAAAAAATTATAAAGTTTGTGAAAAAAACAATCCTAAAATTATTATAAATGTTGTTAAGAATAAAGAAAAATAATATTTGAGATTACATGTGATAATAGGCCAAAGTAGTAGATATTTTGTTAAAATAGTCTTCAAATGATTGAATGTATTTTATGTGGTAAAACATAAAATGATGAAGCATGATTTTTGAACATAAAATCATAAAAGGATGGTTTTGAATGGAAATATTATTTTTTAGTGCCATAATGAACAAAGTACGTTTTTTCACAAGGTTATGATGAATAAAGGGTCAAGAAGAAATTTTGATAAAATTGAGGGTCCTAGTGGTTGGACTTCCTCATTACACCTTATCGGTCGATTTTTGTGAAAAACGAAGAAAGTAGACAAAAATGGTTTGTTGACAAGATGAAATGGTGATGTGAACCGTAGATACGATAAAAAGGGTAAAATGAAAAAATAATGTGGATATTAGCAAAAAGTTAAAACACATTAATATGGACTCGAATGACACCGAAAATAATTAATAAGGGCCCGGAGCCCGGGGTGAAAGACCCAAAATCACTGTCCAAAGCATATGGTAGCATTGCCGGCAATGTGGAACTTGTTAAAGTATCTAGATACTTGGAATATTTCAAGAAAAGATAATGGAAATGAAATGAATATGGTTGTGCTCGATAACATGAATAAGACAACCTAACGAAATGTGATAAAAATGAGACTAATGAATAAAACATGATTAATAGTCTTTAGACCCGGTAAGGGGTGATATGAAACGGTTAAGTGTGAATATGAGCTAATAACTCGGTTGCAATGCTTAGTAGGTGCATCAATACTAGCTAAATTATTAAACATTTTCGAAATTATTAAATACATGTTATATGTATAATATTCTTGTAGAAAATGTATAGCTCAATATTACCCACCTTACTGAGCGTTCGCTCACCCCTGCTTTTTATGTAAAAAATTAAAACCACCACCCTGGGTACATCGAGTGGGTACATCAGGAAGGATGTCAGTAAGCCTCTTGAGAGCAGTCGTTGTCGTTAGAGGCTCTGTAACTTTATTTTAAATTGTCCATGTGATGTAATAATACAAGGATAACTATGATTTGTTTATAATTTAAATATCATTGTGGATTAAATCAGATTTCATAAATAAACCTGGTAAATGAACTTAATTACTTAAAGTGGTAGCTTCTTTTCAGAATTTAAAACTGGTAATTTAGTCCTCTATAAATGGTACAATTAAGATTTTTTCTTAAATAATAAAAACTAGACTTTCCCTCTCCCCCTTTAACCCCTTGACTCATTGTAGAATGATCCAATAGTGACCCAAATCCGGGTTGAGGCGTTACAAATGGTATCAGAGTAATAGGATCCTGAGGTGTGATGGAGTGTTTATGCTTTCTTAGTACGTTTCCATATACGTTTTCGCATATTTACCCCTTTAGTTAATGTTTAAGTAAATCGCTTCTGCTACCGCTTTTAATTTGTATCATTGTGTATTGAACTCTCCTTGCTTGTGTAGATGCCTCCACGTCGTGATGTGCCTAATGGGTCGGGTAATAGCGATCTTAGGTGCATGGAGCAAGACGTGCGCCAACTTGCATACTCCCTCTCGCAATAATAAAGGGCCAATCATTGTGGAATAGTTGAGAGTACTACCTCTGCCTCCATCCTGAAGGAGTTCAAGAGGCTACACCCACCCACTATTAATGGACAGCTAGCCCCAATGCTACCAAGGAGTGGCTTGATGGAGTCACTCGATTCATGGAGATTCTTAACGTGCCAGCTGGTCACAAAGTCAAGTTAGATACATTCTATCTTATGGAGCAAGCACAACACCAGTGGAGTGTCTACTCCTCTAGTACGACATAAACCATAGGCTGGGGTAGCTTCTGAGTTACCTTCCTTGACTAGTAATTTCCCTAGGCATTTAAGGATGCTAAGAAGGATGAGTTCCTTTATCTAATACAAGGGAAAACTTCTCTTAATGAGTACCTAGTCAAATTTGAAAGCTTGTATAAGTATGTGGATACAATGCAAATAGATGAGGCCGAGAAGACGATATTGTTTGTTAAAGTCCACAACCTGGGTATTCGATGAATTCTGGAAGGTATAGATCTGCCAAACTTCTTTTCACAACCCCGACCCAAATAGTAGTAGGGAACGAGTGTCTTGACAAGTCACCAAGGCAACAAATATTCTTGTTTTAAAATACTTCTTATAATGAATGCAACGAAAAAACAATCACCTGGTTATAGATCATAAAATACAGAAAATGAAGGAATTACGTCATCAGAGGTTTCTAAAAAGAAACTTCATATGCATTAAAAGTAACAACGAGTTACAACTTAAGACATAATTTAAAACTTATTACATGTTTATATCGAGAGATATACACATATAACAAGTTACGGAGTCATCGGTATCAGATGTATTTTGAGGATAAAAATATTTCACAAAATATATATAGTTCGCATGATATCATATAATCAAAAACTCAAGGAATGTCACAGAGTACTCACCTAAAACAGAAGATCGAAGTTACCGATACAGAGTCTTGGATCACTTCATTAAGATGAAACTTCTTCTTAAATTTACAAAACTCCTTCTTAAGATATTATTCTTTCTTACTATAATTATCGAGGAAATGGTATGAGTTTAAATGATCCTAAAGGCCATATTTATAGTTTTCCAAATATTTTACGGTGTTGACACGTGTCTAGCTAACCAAGCCTTTATAACGGCAAGTCATCCTTGAGGTGTCACATAATGGAGGTGTCTTTCAGTCTTATTTTACCAAAATGCGACACGTGTTTTTAGCTTTAGCGATATCAATGACGCGTGTAAGCACGAGGTGTCAATTAAGGGTATACGGCTTTTTTTAAACATGAAGAGCATTTTGGTAGTTTCACACTATATATTTTTAATATTTCTTAGAGGTCCCTAAAAATATTTTATTTATAAAAGGTCCTTTTTATCTTTCATTTTGAACCCTAAAACTTTATTAATTATAACCAAGTCCTTAAAGTTTCATAAATTTATATTTTCTACCCCAAACTTATCACTTAGCTTAGGATGTGCCATAAAACTTCAATTTGACCCATTTTATAGTTGATTCTTCAAATTTAAAATGGGCTTTGTCATATTAAGAACCTAGAATGTCACATATGTAATAATACAACATTTATCAGATAATTAGTGAGACGTAATTGTAAAAACAAATTACATATGAGTATATAAAAGTGGAGCCATTACATCCTACCCTCCTCATAAAAAGTTTGATCCCAAAACTTGAGTTACATTAATTTTCAAACAAGTATGGATATTTCTTCTTTATTTCATCTTCTCGCTCCCATGTTTCTTCTTCAACGGAATGATTACGCCATAATAGTTTGACCTTTCGTAATATTTGATCTTTATGGTCTAAAATTTCTACTCGATGCTCAATGTAGGTAAAATATTCTCTAACTTGAAGTGGTTCATGACTAAAGATATGTGTTAGATCTGGGACGTATTTTTTCGTCATTGAAACATGAAACACATTATGCACACTAGAGATTTCAGGTGGTGAGGCTATTATATACGCAACATCTCCTATCCTTACAAAGATTTCAAAAGGTCCTATGTATCTTAGACTCAACTTCCTTTTCTTCTTAAATAGGATTACTCCCTTTATTGGTGATACTCGCAAGAACACATAATCTCCTATTTGGAATTCTAACTGTCGGTGGAGAATGTCGACATAACTCTTTTATCGGCCCTGAGCGATTTGAAGTCTGTCTTGTATCAATTTCACTTTCTCTATTATGATCTGGATCAATTTTGGTCCCAATAATTTTCTTTCTCCAACTTTTACCCAACATGCAGGGGAACGAAACCTTCTACCATATAGTTCCTTATAAGGAGCCATTTGAATACTTGATTGATAACTATTATTATAGGCAAAATCAGCTAATGGTAAATGATCATCCCAATTCCCCTTCAAATCAAGTACTCGTGCCCTAAGCATATCCTATAAGGTTTGGATGGTTCTTTCAGATTATCCATCCATTTAAGGATGAAAAGCGGTGATAAAATTCAATCTTATTCCCATTGGTGCTTGTTGACTTTTCCAAAAGCGAGACACGAATCTAAGGTCATGATAAAAAATGATTGAAACTGGGGTTCCATAAAGCCTAATAATTTCTCGTACATACAACTTAGCTAACTTTTCTAAAGAATGGGTAATCTTAATGGAAAGAAAATGATCATATTTAGTTAACCTATCAATAATCACTCAAATAGAATCATTACCAATTGAACTCCTTGGCAAACTTGTCACAAAATCCATAATAATATATTCCCATTTCCACTCAAGGATAGGTAGGGGTTGTAGTAATCCTGATGGATTCTGATGTTCAACTTTTACTTATTGACAAACTAAACACTGAGATACAAATTTCTCTATCTCCCTCTTCATGTTATTCCACCAAAATACTTCTCAAAGATACCTATACATCTTTGTACATCTGAAATGAAATGTGAATCTTGAGTAATGACTTTTCTCTAAAATTTGCCTCTTTAGTTGGGCATTATGTGAAACACACTCTATTTCCCAATCTCAATATATCATATCGTATCGTAAATTTGATTATCTTCCCTTTAATAACTTCTTCTATAATCTTCTTTAGTTGTGTGGGCCATTTACTTGTGTAATTTTGATCATTTCCATCAACATAGGTTGTACTTGTAAGTTTGTGATTATTCCTCCTTTATTATAAATACGAACATTTATTTCCATACTTCTTAAATCCTTCAATAGAGCTTTCTGGCTTGTAATAAGACATGCTACTTTGGTGTAGACTTTCTACTTAAAGCACCATCTACTAAATTAGCTTTCCCTGGGTAATAATGAATATTTAAATCATAATCCTTCATAAATTTTAACCACCTCCTTTGTCTCATGCTCAATTATTTTCGGGTAAAGATATATTTCAAACTCTTATGATCGGTATAAATCTCATAAGTGTCACCATACAAATAATGTCTCCAAATCATAAGAGCAAAAATTACAACTGCTAATTCTAGGTCACGGGGTCGATAATTCTGCTCATGTGGTTTTAACTATCTTGAGCACAAGCTACTACTTTTCCATTTTACATTAGCACATATCCCAAACCATTTTTATAAGCATCACTATAAGTCACAAATCCCCCTGTCCTGGAAGAAATACTCAAAATTAGGACAATTACTAATCGATTCTTAAGTTCTCAAAAACTATTCTCAACTTCCTCAAACCATTTATATTTCACCTTCTTTTGTGTTAATCTAGATAGAGGTTTGGAAATATTAGAAAATCCTTCAACAAATCTTTGATAATAAACCTACTAATGTAAGAAAACTATGAATCTCCATCACATTAATTAGTCTAGGCCAATCTAGTATAGCCTCGATCTTTTGAGGGTCAACCGACACTCCCTCCTTGGAAATGACATGTCCTAGAAAAGAAACACTAGGCAACCAAAACTCACACGTCTTTAATTTCGCATATAATTTCTCCCTCCTAAGTATTTGTAAAACTGTCTCTAAATGTTTTTCATGTTCTTCAATACTTTTGGAATAAATAAGGATGTCATCAATGAAAACAACCACACACTGATCTAAATATTTCCTAAACTCTTTATTCATCATATCCATAAAAACGGCTGGTGAGTTAGTTAGTCCAAATGGCATCATTTGAAATTCATAGTGACCTTATCTAGTATGAATAGTTGATTTCGAAATATCATCTTTCTTAATCTTCAATTGGTGATAGCCTGACCTAAGGTCAATCTTTGAGAATACTTGAGCACCTTGAAGTTAGTCAAATAAATCATCTATACGAGGTAAGGGGTATTTATTCTTAATGGCCACCTTATTTAGTTCACGATAATCTGTACATAACCTCATTGTCCCATCTTTCTTTTTAACAAATAACAGTAGAGCAGCCCAATGGGATACACTTGGTCTAATAAAACCCTTATCTAACAAATCTTGTCATTGAACTTTTAACTCCCTTAATTCTAAAGGTGCCATACGATAAGGTGGTTTTGAGATTGCTATAGTTCCATGAATAAGGTCAATCGCAAACTCTATTTCTCTACTAAGAGCAAGACTAGTTAAATCATTTGGAAAAACATCTGGAAAATGGTTAGCTATAGGAATTTCTTCTAAACTAGTCTTTTTTGTTTGGAAATCAATAACATTTACAAGGAATCCTTGACATCATTTCTTAAGAAAACTACAATCTTGTATTGCATAGATAATACGCATGGGAGATAGGATATCAGTTCCTTCAAACTGAATTCTGGTTGGTTAGGAATTTGAAAAGTAACTTTCTTCTAAAAAAAATCTACCTTAGCATAATATGATGTTAGCCAATCCATCCTCAAAATGACTTCAAAATATCTTATGTCTAAAACTATCAAATCTACGAAAGTTTATGACTACTAACATCTATAGGGCAAGACTTATATACTAGTGTTCCCGTCCATAACTCACCCAAAGGAGTAGAAACGTATATGCTATGATTCAAGGGTTCAGGAATATTAGGAAAGTGATTAACAAAATGTACAAACATAAATTAATGGGTAGAACCAGGATCTATTAAAACTTAAAAATGTTGTGCACATATCGAAAGTGTACCTGACACTACTGCGTTAGAAGCTTGGGTATCAAAAAGTGAAAATACTCTATCATGTCTTCCTTGATCCTTCTTTTCACCTAAAGACGGTATCGGAACCCTTTCTGGGGTTGGTCGGTGTTTTATCTGATGCCCTTTCTGTCCACATCTAAAACAAGCTATCGATTCCCTGTAACAAGGTCGTCCTCCATGCATCTTTCCACATCATTGACATATTATGTTATTATACTGTTTGTCATCACTAGATCCCCCAACATTGGATGTACTCCTAAAATTATTTCTATTATTTAGGTTCTTCCCTATTTGTTTCCCAAACTTCCTCTTACCATATCTAATTCTATGGTACTCCTCTCCATCCCTCTCGGATATCATAGCCCTAGTCACGACGTCACTATATGATGTTAACTTGAGGATGGAAATTCGACTACAAATATTTAACCATAGTCCACGTTCAAACTTCTTGGTTTTCAAAACGTAAGTTACCACAACATGTCATGTAAAACGAGATAATTCAGTAAATTTTGCCTCGTATTGACTAACCGTCATATTCCCTTGCACTAGGCTCATGAGCTCAGTTTCCATTTCATCTTTCACCATTTCAGGAAAATATTTCCCCCTAAAAGATCACTAAAAAGTCACTCCAACCTATGTAGGTATTCCTTTCCTCATTTATTCTCTTACTCATTCTCCACTAATGCTCGGCTTCACCTTCTAACATAAATGTTGCAAATAAAATATTTGTTTATCGGCACACATAATAACATTGAGCATCTTTTCCATATGCATTACCCAACTTTGTGCTTCAGTGGGATTAGGAGTACCTTTAAAAGATGGAGGATTCAACTTCTTGAACTGATCAATAGTAGATCTACTTATTTCAAGATTCCTTAGCACTCCATTATTCACCTGATGCTCCATAATCTTTGCTAAACTTTTAATCTCCTTTTATGGACCTTCCAGTCCTTCCATATTCAAATAACTAGTTCTCACAGTCGATCCTATCTTGGTCATTTTCTACAGTCATGGCCAAATGTAAGATGTATTATACTATCTCAAGATTACAAATTAGAAGAATAATTATATATCAACAATTATATAGAAAGTAAGACATGTGGATGGTTATCATATAAGTCGGGTATTTAATCCTATATCCTATGTATGGAAACTTAAAATCTATAACGTTTGAAACTTATGTTCAGTAGTCTACGAGTTTATAACCTTAGCTCTGATACCACCTCTGTCACGACCCCGACCCAAAATAGTAGTAGAGAACGAGTGTCTTGACATGTCACCGAGGAAAAAAATATTCTTATTTTAAAATACTTCTTATAATGAATTCAACGAAAATACAATCACATGGTTATGAGTCGTAAAATACAGAAAATGAAGGAATTACGTCATCAGAGGTTTCTAAAAGGAAACATCATATACATTAAAAGTAACAACGAGTTACAACTTAAGAAAAAATTTAAAACTTATTGCATGCTCTATCTGATAAACCAAACATTTTACATAAAGTAACAAAAAGAGCTCTAAAAGCCAAATCTTCAACATAATCCTTTTAGATTCCCTCCGCGAGCCTACTAATTTCTAGAAAAATTATTTATAAAACATCATCTAAAGGACAAATGAGATTCAATATCCATACATTCCATGGTTTTTCAGAAAATTGATACCTATTCAATTTAGAACATAAGGCATATACATATATGGAAAGGAATTTTCAATAATATATATAAAGTAACTGACACTATATATTTTCAGAATAAACAGTGCATAACAAAACAAATAAAACAAATGAGCAATATGTCAATTATTCACTTTTATTTTAATGGCCATGTACACTCTAATACCTAGATAGACATATAGTGTTACCAAATGTTTCCATCCGATAATAACACAGATAGAAAATCATGATGTCTGTAACAACGCCTTGTTTAGGGCACACCAATGATAACCATGCTGGGAAGGTACCACGTAAATATTTCCTCCCGGTAGTCAAGGTCAACATAGTAAGAGAGTTTCAAGAGGCGGAATTAATAATTTCAAATTTCAAATCAGATGTTTATATAAAGAGGTATACACATATAACAAATGACGGAATAATTAGTATCAAATGTATTTTGAGGAGAAAAATATTTCACAAAATATATATAGTTTGCATAATGTCTTATAATAAAAACACTTAAGGAATGCCATAGAGTACTCACCTTAAAACAGAAGATCGAAGTTACCGATATTGAGTCTTGGATCACTTTGTTAAGATGGAACTTCTTCTTAAACTTACAGAACTCCTTTTTAAGATATCACTCTTTCTTACTATAATTATCGAGGAAATGGTATGAGTCTAAATAATTCTAAAGCCGTATTTAGAGTTTTCCAAAGATTTCACTGTGTTGACACGTGTCTAGCTGAGTAAGCATTTACAATGGAGAATCAGCGTTGAGGTATCACGTAACGGAGACATCTTACAGTCTTATTTTACAAAACTATGACACGTGTTTTATCTTTAGCTATATCGACGACACGTGTAAGCACGAGGTGCCAATTAAGGGTATACGGCTTTTTTTAAACATGGAGGGCATTTTGGTAATTTGACACTATATATTTTCAATATTTCTTAGAGAGCCTTGAAAATATTTTATTTATAAAAAGGTCCTTTTATTTTTCATTTTGGTCTCTAAAACTTTGTTAATTAGAACCAAGTCCCTAAAGTTTCATGAATATATATTTTCTACCCCAAACTTATCACTTAGCTTAGGATGTGCCATAAAACTTCAATTTGACCCATTTTACAATTAATATTTCGAATTTAAAAATGGGCTTTGTCATATTAAGAACCTAGAATATCATATATCTAATAATATAACATTTATCAGATAATAAGTGAGACGTAATTGTAAAAAGCAAACTATATATGAGCATATAAAAGTGGGATCATTACACTTCTGTCGGCGGTGAACAAGGATATCAGGTTGGAGTTAGATATTGAGGATGGAAAGGCCATCAGGGAAAAGAAGAGGGAGCCCAGTGGGTCCTAGAGCGACGGTCATAAGAAATTCAAAAGCGGGGCTTGAGGCTTTTTTCCGAAGCTAAAGGCTGCTCTGGGGTAGGTTAGTTCTTCATTCGCCCAGTGTACTGGCTGTATGGGGGGCTTGAAGATAGTCTCGAGATTAGAGATAATTCACTCAGCTAATACAACAGACTCAAGGTATTAATACAGCGATGTAGCTCAGTGAGGAAGCTCAAGAAATACAGCTCAGCAAGGCAACTCAAACGAGGTAGTTCAACATGGCAGCCCAGGGAGATATTCCTGCAAAGAAACTGGCCAGGAGAGCTCATCCTTTAGTTTTGTTGTCTTACTTAGTCTTATTGTATCTTTTATTTATATTGACTATGAGATATAATTATTATAATGTTATTTGGTGTGAATTCAAACGCAAAAGAGTATGGTGCAGGATAATGTTAATCATAGACTCAACTTTAATGATATCCAACGCAATGAGGAATAAGAGAAAAGGGAGCTAGAAGATCCCAGAAGTGGGGTCCCTCATCAGGTAGAGGTTGCCTAAGATCTAACAATGACTGGAGTCCCAACGATCACACAAGCCTCTACTAGTGTTGTCCTAGGACCAGCGCAAATGACCCTTCTTATGGGTAATTTTTTTGAGTTTTTACAGACACCTGGGACTGCTACAATCCTAGGAGGGGGAATACATCCCAGTGCCTTCGTGATGCCTGGAGTGGTCTTAGTAGATCTGATAAACCGTACTCTGACTGTTCCCACGGGGACTGGGCCCATAAGCACAACGAGCATAACAGGTGTAACGAGTGTTCCATCTACGGTGGATACTCTGAACCCAACGAACACCCTTTTAGTGGTCCCTCTTGCTACTCCTTCCACTGTTGAGAAAATAACGGAGTTTACGTTAGAAGGGATAAGAAAAGATATGCAAAAAGAGATGTTGAATATGATAGCAGCCTCCTCGCAGGCGACCAATGAGGTAGCTTCAGTGTATGACGATTTTTGCACGCCCTATCCCCAAGAATATAATGATGAACCTTACATGACGGACTATATCCCTCCTATCTTGGAGAAATACACCAGAAAAGGGGGGAACACAAAGGAGCACATCAAATGATTCATCAAACATCTAGGTCCTCATTGCAACAACAAGAAGCTCAGGTTGAGGGAGTTCTCAAAATCATTAACTGATAAAGCTTATACATGGTACTCTCACTTGGCGCCAAAGAGTGTTTCAGCGTGGGAAGAGATGCATGTTTTATTTGTCCAGAAGTTCTTTCTAGCGGAGGATGAGTTTATGTTAATAGAGTTTGGTAGGGAGAAGTAATGGCCGAGAGAAGATGTGGTGGATTATGTTCGAATATTCACGAAGAGGTCCCTTGACATGAGGGAAGAAGCTAAAGAATCCAAACTGTTATAGCTCTGTGCTGAGGGTTTACTCCTAGAGTATATCTGTCGCCTGATTAATGAAACTCGCGAAGGGAATTTCATATCATTTTTGAAAGTAGTAAGAAATATATCATTGGTGGTCCGATCGAACCCTATTGTGGTAACCCTGGTGTTCAAACAGTTGAGGCCACTCGTTGCAGCACGCGGCCAGCCCTCACGAGTGGGATATGTCGATGGAGGTGAATGAGGCAAACAACCGAAGAAGGATAACAAAAGAAAGTTTGGGAGAGATAGGGAAGACTCTCCACCATTACCTTGCACAATTGAAGAGGCTGTTAGCTATTATAATGCCATATGTTCAAGGAGGAATGATGTATGAACCTAAGGGCATCCTTGTTATGGAACCAGATGCGTTAACGAGAGCGGATCCTAAATATTATCAGGTCCATCGAAAGGTGGGCCATCTAATGGAGATCTGTTTCGCATTGAGAAAGATTATCAGCAAACACATGAAGATAGGGACTTTGCAGATTCCTTAAGAGAAAAATGTGAACGTTAACCCCCTACCACCGCATGGGGCGAACCTAGTGATTGCCTATGATGAGGAGGCAGAACGAGAGATGAGGGAACTTGAGTTCCAACGGGAGGACTTTGAAGATGCCTTAAAAGATTGCACAATGGGCATAGACAATGTGATCATTTCCTACGATGAGGCAAGTGCAAGGGGCGCAAAGGAGGTATATAACCTAAAAGGGGTGGAGGTGGACCCAAGATTAGAGCACTAAGCTGTTTCGCGATCACCCAAGTTATCGTGGTTCTATGACCAAGTAGGGATACCTAAGGAGATCCGTTTAGAGATAACACATGCAATCTTAGAAATTGCAAAGAAGAACGAGGTAACCTCATTAAGATGAAAAGGGCCCATGGCCATACTAGTGAGAAAGTTCTCGTACGAAGTGGCATTTAATGATGCTGATAGGGCCATGAGATTCCCACACAACAAGCCCCTATACGTAATGGCAAGCATCAATGGGGTAAGCTTTGTGATGGCACTAATGGATGGAGGTGCATCGATAAACATCATTGATGATATGAGAAATCATCCACTTATCATTCTCACACTAACAAGTCAAGTGTAAAATACGTAATAAGAAAATAGAGCAAGTAAAGAGAGATAAAAGACGGGATATAGAGTGGTTCGGCTATAAAAATGAGCCTACGTCCACTTTGGTGCCACACTCTCATTATATATGATGTTTGGTACATAATAATTTAGCCTAAAGAGGCATACAAGCATGTGAATAGAAGAAAATACTTGTTTATGAGGATTTTGTTGTGCCATGACTGCGATGCTAGAGAGAAACCCCCAAGTTGGACCGAGTAGTCTAGAGAGCATTGTGATCTCTGATCTATATATTAGCACTTGTAACGAGTCCGGATCTCGAATGAGGAATATGAATCTCTCTAGTCCCGGAGGAGGAAAAATGAATCTCCCCCTTTCTCGAGGTGTGGACCTCCATATATAGGTCTAGGCACTATACTATTGCTGTGATGAGGAGATGTTACAACTAGATGAAAGGACAGGCATAATCCGTGGCATGTACTGTATAAGGTGCCGCAGTAATTTACGTTCAAGGGTTGCGGCAGGTAGTGGGTAAAGGGACGAAACCTATATGTTAAGGATTGCGACATGTGTGTAAGGCTCATTTAATAGCCTATAGGAGATAGGTCTGCGATGGTAAGACAATATCACTTCCTATAGTGGATCTTCCGCAGCATGGGTACAATAAATGTCATATCAATCATGCTTACTAGTTCTTTTTGGATAGCCAACATTCCGGAGGAAAGACTAATACCAATGCCTTTGATGATTTTTGGCTACGACAATCAATCATCTAAATCCATCGGGTACGTGAATATGGGGATCGTAATGGGAAACCTTACCTCACGCATCAAGTTCCATGTGATTGAAAGTACCACTTCCTACCACCCACTAATAGGGAGAGTGTGGATGCACAACCAAGGTCTAGTCCCTTCGACGTATCACTAATGCATAAAAACAAACATTAAAGGGACTGAGATCATTATACGGGCCACAAAGAAGCCTTTTGCCACTGAAGAAGCTCATTTGGTAGATGCAGCCTTTTACACAGAGTTAGAGGAAGATTATAGGGTGCTAAGAAGAAGGATGGAAGGAGCAAGAGTTCCCTCTATTAGGGAAAGGATGAGGCATGTGAACGACCAAAGTAATGAAGGAACAAGGTGAAAGGTAGTAATGAAAGAAGTTCACTTAGATAATCCCAAAAAGAAATATCTCTCGAAGCAACTTAGAGATAGGATGACACCCAGAATGGATCCAATAGATCACGAGACCCAATGGTAGAGTGTGTTGAGTCGATTTTTAATGAATAGGTTGACTGGTGCTTTAAGAGAAAGGAAAAGAAAGGAAGTTGTAACGACGAGCAGACAATGCAAGAAAAATATTACTGAGGATGGGAGAGTGATCTACCTCTTATAAGTGTGTGAGCGGGCAACCGAAGAAGATGATTTAGAGGCTGGCTCGATATGTGAATATTTCTTGATAGATCAATAAGGGTAGTGCATGGTTATCGATAACTCAAATATATAAGATTTTATGGAGGGCATAGTTGAAGAACCAGATTATATAATGGATCGCCCGAAACCCCAGGTGCAAGAGTTGGAGCAGTTGAACATGGCCAACGATGGAGAAGATGCAAGACCCATCTTCATTTCGAAGGATCTGAGCACAATGAAGAGAAAAGCCTTGATTGAGATGATTCAGGAATTCAGGGATGTCTTTGCGTGGAAATACACAGCGATGGAGGGATTGGATGAAGAAGTTAGTCTCCACAAACTAAACATTATGCCTTCAGCCATACAGGTTAAGCAAGCCATAAGAACATACAAGACAAAAATGGATCTAAAGATCAAAGAGGAGGTCCAATGGTTGCTGGAAGCAGGGTTTATTAAATCGACCCAACACCCACTATGGCTTTCAAGCATCATTCCAGTAGGAAAGAAGGATAAAAATCAAATAAGGATCTCTGTGGACTTCAGGGATCTGAATAGAGCTTGCTCGAAAGATGAGTTCCCTCTACCCTCCATCGATAGCCTCATCGATGCAACGGATGGTCATGAAATGTAAAGTTTCATGGATGGGTATGTGGGGTATAACCAGATCAGGATGGGTCGAGCTGACACAGAGAAAATGACATTCAGAATCCCGTTGGGCAACTTTATGTATAAGGTAACGCCATTTGGATTAAAGAATGCCGATGCGACATATCAAAGGACGATGATGGACATTTTTCACGATTTCTTTCATAAATTCCTAGAGTTCTATGTGGATGATTTGGTCATCAAATCGAAGAAGGAGGAGTCCCATATGGACGACCTAAGGAGGGTGTTCGTTCGTTGTAAAAAATACAAGTTGAAGATGAACCCACTAAAGTGTGCTTTCGGGGTCACAAGTCGAAAGTTCTTAGGGTTCGTGGTAGATCGGCAGGGAGTACAAATGGACCAGGACAAGCAGAGAGCTATCCTGGAAATGCCGTGTATAAAAATGATGAAAGAGCTCAAAAGTTTCTTTTGTAAAGTCTTTTACCTCAGGAGATTTATGCCAGGACTAGCTGAGATAACTCAATCGTTAATGGAGGTATTACGAAAGGGCACGTAGTTCAAGTGGGAGGAAGCAAATCAAGAATCTTTGAACAAGTTGAAGAAACTACTAACCTCTCTAGAGACAATGATCCCTCCAAATCCTGGAATGTCGTTGTAACTCTACCTTACGTCTGCCACCTGGTCCATCGGATCACTCTTAGCACAGGAGATCAATGGGCAAGAAAAACCAGTCTACTACTTAAGCAGAATTATACATAGACCAGGGAAAAGTACAGTAATGTAGAAAGGCACTGTTTAGCCTGAGTGTCCGTAGCACAAAAACTTAGGCATTATATGCTATCTTTCGCTATTCACATTATGACAAGATGTGATCCAATTAAGTTTTTATTGGCAAGAACTATCTTAATTGGAAGAGCATCTAGGTGGTTCCTTATACTATTAGAATATGACCTAAAGTGCGTGGTTCATCACGCAATCAAAATCCAGGCATATGCAGACTTGTTAGCAATCTTCCCATCTAGAGTATTTGAACTACCCCGAGAGAATATCTCGGGGGATGACTTGCAGGTAAACTTTGTGGAGGATGACCTTGAAGAATGGACGATGCAATTCGGTGGTTCTTTGACAGAAAAGAAAAGAGGGGCAGGGGTTATTTTATCTATGGGAAAGGAGGAATTTTTCCTTTTCTATAATTTAAATTTCCTTTTCTCCAACAATGAAGAAGAGTATGAGGCATTGGTACTTGGGTTACTAGAGGCCCTTCGAAGAGTCATTCGTTCACTGTGTATGAAAGGTAATTCAAACTTGGTAGTTCAACAAGTGAATGGGGAGTATGCGTTAAAGTACCTCAACCTAGTGCCCTATAAAATGATCATCCAATAGCTGATTAACCTATTCCATCGGGTCAATAAAGACATCCTAGAGTGATAAAACGGCATGCTGATGTCTATGCCACAATTGCATAAAAACTGATTATGAAGACCAATATAACTACTGTGGTGATCCAATAAAGAATAGCCCCATCGGTGTTATAGTCAATTCTACCTATGGAGGGAGATTCAGATTGGATAGGTGAGATTAGAAAACAATTAGAGTCTAGTAAAGGAAGGATCAACTGAAAGAGCTAATGTAGTACTTCATCAATCATGGCAACTTATACTTCAGGAACATGGGAGGATGGTTATCAAGGTGTGTTGGCCTAGAAGGGGTAGAGCAAAGACTGAGGAAGATGCACAATAGCCACTGCGAAACAACAGAGATTCCTTTATATAGAAGAATCCAAAGGGAAGGATACTTTTGGCCAATAATGAAACAAAATGCAACTGAATTGCAATGGAGGTGTGATAAGTGCCAAATCTTCTTTCAAGCAGCTGAATGCCACTTTGTTGAGGCTCAAATAGACTCAAGGCAGCCTTACATTGACTTTATAAAATACGAAGTTGTTCTTATAGAAAAATAGATACGATGGTACTCAAATAGAGGGCCCCATGGTTCTCTGTCCAAGATGAAGAGCTCTATCGAAGAGGATACTTCAACAGGTCATTGAGATGCATCACGAAAGGGGAGGCATCTGAAGTGTTGAAATATGCTCACGATCCAGCTCACATCATAGGGGCAAAGCTATATGATCAAGTAATTACCTTGGGGTATTATTGACCAACTATAGAAAAGGACTCTATTGAGTTTGTATGAAAGTGCAACATGTTCCAGCTATATGGCAATATAATCCATGCTCCTTCAGTGGATCTACATTCTTTGGCCACTCCCTATCCATTCCACACTTGGGTGTTTGATCTGGTAGGAGCGATACCCACTTCATCAAGAGGAAAGATCTGGATATTGGTGGCAGTGGAGTGTTTTACAAAGTGGGCCGAAGCGATACCTCTCAGAAGAGCAATGGTGGGTGTGGTGGATAACATTATTAAAGAATACATGATTTGTCATTTTGAAATTCCGAAAGTTATCCTCTTCGATAATAGAACCCCTTTCATCAACAAATAAGTAACGATGCTCACTGACAGATACTCTATCATCCATCATACTTCAACGGTGGCATATCCTAAGGGAAACGGGCAAGATGAAGTGACTAACAAGACCTTGGTCAATATTTTGGAAAAAATAATGGAAGATTTCGCAGGATTATGGGATGATATGATTGTAGCAATGCTATGGGCCTACTGAATGACTAAGAGAAAACCCATAAGATACACGCCATTCTCCCTTATGTACGGATCTGAAGCAATCCTACCAATAGAGTTAGAAATTCCTTCTGCTAGTTATGCCCTACGAAGAAGCATGCTCCCTGAGAGTATACATGTATAGTTAGAGGCATTAGACGAGCACAACGATAATGCGATGAAACACTTACAAATGTACACGAATCATATTTCAAGGGCATATGATAACTCGGTAAGACCAAGGAAGTTCGTTGAAGGAGACCTCATTTTAAAAGTGGCGGTGAAGCACATCAGAGGGCTTCCTCAACCTAAGTTTGTAGCAAATTGGGAGGGACCTCTCATTGTGAAGGAGGCTCACGATTTAGGTTACTATTTAAATTTCAAAGATGGGAGAAGATTAACCATTCAAGATTAATAACAAATGGTTAAAGGTCTATCATGTATAAGCGAGTAACCTTAGAAAGACGATGTATCTAGTCTTTATGAATATACAAGAAAATTTTGAAGTTATGTTGTTTGATGTAATTAAAGTGCGATGGAAAATTATAAAACTTTTGAGAATGCGTGTAATATCGATTTAAATTAAATTAAATTAAATTCGCAAGATTCCAAGTAACCCTTATTTAATTAGAGTCTACTTTTAAATCAAATAAAATCAGCCCCTAAACATCCATCTACGGTGCGTGTGTCAACCCATAAACAAATAAAGTATGCGAAACAAGTTTAAGGAAAAATCCCCGTAGGGCAAAACCTTTTATTTCACTATAATAAGTAAATCGCAACTTACACGGATTACAATGAAATACAGTGACACACGAATACCCACAGGCGTTGGTCAGTGTTGTCAGTAATGAATCCACACGCAGCGAACCCACATGAACCTCATTCCAATCAACAAAGGAAGAACCACAACACTCCTCAATGACATGCAGCCATAAAACTTTGTAGAGACTCCCTCAGCAATGACACGCAGACCTCAGTTGCAAAGATCTCTCCACAAAGGTTTGAACAAACTAAAAAGTTGTGTTCTTGGGTTACCAAAAAGATTCACAAAGGATTGGCAATTGTGTGAATAAAAAAACCTAGAGTCTTGGGCTCAATAGGTGAAGTCTTAGAGTGTTTAGGACTCTGAAAATCGTCTTAAAAAGTCTTAAAAAATACACCACCGAAATAGGTATATATATAGGAAAAACAAATTAGTGGTAAAATAATTCACGGAACTGCTCGAGTTTATCCTAGGCGGACCGGTCCGTCTTGGGGGCTGATCGGTTCTTTTATTCTGAGGCGGATTGGTCCGGTTGTGACCGAATCGGTTCTTTTATTCCAGGCTTCATCGGTTCGCAATCGGTCCGGGGTATACTGGATCTGCAGCAAGCGGATCGGTCCGTTAGCAGATCGGTCCAGTAGGGAGGCGGACCGGTCTGGATGTCAGCCTTGATTCCTCTTCTTCTTTTGATATTCAGATCCGTTGATGAATGTATGAATCTTAAATTTCTTCAACGGTGTAACGGCGTGCGACATAATAAAATGTTAATGGACAAAATTCTCCTTACAAATCTCCCCCTATGTCTATGCCGGTACATACATAAAAACAAACATCCGAATTATCAAACAACTAAAAATGCCTATACAAATCTACCCTTCCATGAACCCAAAACTGGAAAGATACAATTGAATAAGTCTACAGTGTTTGCTCTTCAATTCTTCAGGAATCATCAAATCTCAAAGCTTTTCTCATCAGGGTGTGCAATCCAATGATAATCCATGTAGTACCTACACACATGAGAAAAAACAAAATACCAAGTGACATATCGAGTTTGAAATGAAATAATATATGATAAAAACATAAGCAACATCTCAAAAACTCCACCAAAATTCAAACTCCCCCATAATATGATAATTCTTTCTCCCCCTTTTTATGATGTTCCCAAATAGACAGATGAGAAGAATGAATCAAATAAGCAAAATCGGGGTGTCACGGTATATAAAAAATACACAAACTATTTTTTTTTAATATTTCGTACAAAGATAGGATACCAATATGAACAAAAATGATACAAAAATCACACCATGGATTTAGACTCAAACAACCAAGTCATGGAAATGGAATGAATGGGTGTGAACACATTCGATAGGAAAATTAACTCAATCAATCATATGTGCATGATGCATACGTGTACTCCCAACGAATGAACATCAAAGGTATCCTTAGGTGTAAAAATTTATTGAATTTAGATGATATCGTCTTATGCAAATCAACAAATCAAAGTCAAATGATTTCCACACCAATAACGTCCAAAACTATATAGCGCATTTTCAAGTATTTCAAGGACGTGCAAACCCGTTTTAAATTCTCCAACCAAACTCCCTCATATATATTTTCTTTTAGAGGTAATCTAAATTCTCAAACTTTGGAGAATTGGTGTAAAAACCTAAATGGCCCATAATTTGGCATGAATATCTTTTTATTGCCTTTAAATTTTTTTCGGGCTCTTTTAAACCTCTTTGGACCTCGGATAATAAAATTCCTCAATTTTTTAGGTCCAATTTAATGGTGGCTTTTGTGCAAAGGATAGATAATTACCTTTCGCAGCCCCTCCCTGTTATAAAATAAAGCACACAAACTCACAAAATGGTTTTTATATGCACAATTTCCTTATCAAAATTTATCGCGCTTGGTTCATTTTAAGGACAGGATTGAAGTGAAAACACCCAACCAACATGTGATAAGACAAGCACAATAATCAAACAAATCCGTGCAAGTGTGCATGAAAGGAAACATGAGTCAAACATGTAGGAAGTAACACTTAATTACATCTTAATGACTCCAAACATTATAAAGCACATGGATGAATTGACCTATTGTCTCAAAACACTATCAAATAGTCACATGAAAATAATGGAATGATGTTGTGACTTGGTCATCCAAAGTGTTCATCCATAAACGGTGCAAAAAAAAAACAAAAATCTTTTTGGATTTTTCAAAAAATTTTGTCAAAATAAAATCTTTTTGTATTTTTCAGAAATTTTCAAACAAAATATACAAAAATGATACATAATAGCAATAGGCAAACAATTTCATCATGAAAATCACCATATGCTAGTAAACAAGTCAAACCTCAATCATTAGGTGCGGAGGGGTTTTCCAAAGGTGGTGACAGCTTATGAAAAACCTCCATCAATTCTTATGAAGTTTTGACTAAAAACTTAATTTGCTCACCTAAATGTGCAAACTCTCTCATGTAGTCTCCGGGAGCATGTAAAGTATCATGTGTGGGTGCATGTGTGCCAGAAACACGTGTAGAAGCAAAACGTGACACATACCCCAACTTAAAGCAATATTCCCTAAGGTGTCCTCTCCTCTTGCAATGTGAGAAAACATAAATAGGCCTAGGAACACCTCTCTCAAAAACTCTAGGACGCACTCTCCTAATGGGAATAGGATGCCTAGGTGGGTAAGGGTGAGACTCACGTGAATCAAACACTAAAGTGGGAACCGACTCGGGTGCTAATTTGGAAGAAGAAGCACCGTCATGACTTATTCCTAACTTCTCACCTTTACCCTTATGAACCACCTTTTCAACCTTCTTAGGTGTGTTCAAAAAATTGACTTTGACCTCCCGGGCACGTTCGAGATCACTCTCGAGTTGGGATACACGTGTCGTCAGACTAGACAACGTGTCGGCCAAATCACACTTCTCCTTTCTCAAAACCTCCTTCTCTTTCTCCAAATCTAAAACCCGACGAACTAAATCCCTATTATACTTCTTTGTTTTCAAGGTCTCGATGTAAAAATCTCTAAAAGCTTTTTGGATCTCACTTTCATCTCCACTTTCACTCTCACTTTGTCCCTCACTTGAAGCGCTCAAACCATCACTATCACTTTCGTGTGCACTATTGTGGGACAAGGTGGGTGTGCTCACACGACTAGAAAAAGCAACAAACTTCTCACCACTAGTCTCATCACCCTCACCTTCACTACTATCACTAAGTGTGGCGGGCATAGCTACTTTCTTTCTAAGCCATGTAGGACACTCAAACGACTTATGTCCCTTACCCCCACATTCAAAACAAGTGATGTTCTCAAAATCTTCCTCACACTCCTCATCGGATTTATTCTCTTTTTCCCTCTCACCACTTTCTTTGGCCTTTCCTTTCTTTTTATTTTTCTCAAAAAAATTCCTTTTATTGGAAGAATTATTTTTGTTCATGTTGAGAAATTTTTAAAATTTTTTTGCAAATAAGGCCATATCATTAAAATCAAAATCTCTTTCAGAATCGAACTCACAAAATTTTTCTTTCTTTTTCTTAAAATGAGTCTTTAAATCAATGCCATTAACCTTAGCCTTAATTCTTTTGGGAAACATGTCAATCTCATAGGTTTGAAGATCTCCTAAAAGTTCTTCCAACTTAAGTGATTTCAAATTTCCCAAAGAGTTCAAAACAGTGACTTTAGGAATAAAGCGTTTTGGGAGAGATCTCAAAATCTTTTTAATGACACGCGTGTTATCAATCACCTCACCTAAATTAAAACATGTGTTAACAATGTCTGACAAACGAGCATAAAAATCATCAAAGCATTCAGACTCAGACATGGTGATAGTTTCAAATTGGGTGGCCAAATTTTGTAATTTTGACTCTTTAACCGCGTTTGTACCCTCATGTGTCAATTTCAAAACATCCCAAGCCTCTTTAGACGTGGTGCACGTCATAATTCGGCAAAACTCATCAGGAGAGACAGCTCCAGAAATAGCACTCAGACCACGGGAATTAAAATTGGAAAATTTATAATCATCTTCAGTCCAGGCTGACACAGGTTTTAAAGTGGTGATGTTATTAACTGTGACCGTGGGAGGAGTCCAACCATTTTTGCAAAGCAACCAAACACGCTCGTCAATAAATTTTAAAATCGATTTCATACGAGCTTTCCAATAGGCATAATTAGACCCGTCAAAAAATAGGCATCTGATTATATAAGTGCTCCATAAGAAAAAATGCGAATTTTCACAAAACTGATTTTTTTCACAAAAAAAATCAATATCACACGATTTTGCGGAAAATAGGATCACTCGATAATTTAGAGTAACCCGCTCTGATACAAATTTGAGAATGCGTGTAATATCGATTTAAATTAAATTAAATTAAATTCGCAAGATTCCAAGTAACCCTTATTTAATTAGAGTCTACTTTTAAATCAAATAAAATCAGCCCCTAAACATCCATCTACGGTGCGTGTGTCAACCCATAAACAAATAAAGTATGCGAAACAAGTTTAAGGAAAAATCCCCGTAGGGAAAAACCTTTTATTTCACTATAATAAGTAAATCGCAACTTACACAGATTACAATGAAATACAGTGACACACGAATACCCGCAGGCGTCGGTCGGTGTCGTCAGCAATGAATCCACACGCAGCGAACCCACATGAACCTCAGTCCAATCAACAAAGGAAGAACCGCAGCACTCCTCAATGACACGTAGCCATAAAACTTTGTAGAGACTCCCTTAGCAATGACACGCAGACCTCAGTTGCAAAGATCTCTCCACAAAGGTTTGAACAAACTAAAAAGTTGTGTTCTTGGGTTACCAAAAAGATTCACAAAGGATTGGCAATTGTGTGAATAAAAAAATCTAGAGTCTTGGGCTCAATAGGTGAAGACTTAGAGTATTTAGGACTCTGAAAATCGTCTTGAAAAGTCTTAAAAAATACACCACCAAAATAGTTATATATATAGGAAAAAAAAATTAGTGGTAAAATAATTCACGGAACTGCTCGATTTTATCCCAGGCGAACCGGTCCGTCTTGGGGGCGGATCGGTCTGATTGACCGGATCGGTTATTTTATTCTGAGGCGGATCGGTCCGGTTGTGACCGTATCGGTTATTTTATTCCAGGCTTCATCGGTTCGCAATCGGTCCGGGGTACACTGGATCTGCAGCAAGCGGATCGGTCCGGTTGAGGGGCAGATCGATCCGTTGGCGGATCGGTCTGGTAGGGAGGCGGACCGGTCCGGCTGTCAGCCTTGATTCCTCTTCTTCTTTTGATATTCGGATCCGTTGATGAATGTATGAATCTTGAATTTCTTCAATGGTGTAACGGCGTGCGACATAATAAAATGTTAATGGACAAAAATGTCCTTACAGCTTTATTTTTTTGCAAGTAGTTATAACACAGAGGTGACATGAAAATAAGATAAACTTCTCTTTCATTCATAAATTGGGAAGTGTATTACAAAATTGGGAACTACTGCCCAAGAATTACATGAGAAGAAAAATAAAAATTTGTACAAGTGTTGTGTGAGGGGGGTCATTGGCCTAGGAGGAAACTTAAGTCAAGGGTAGGGAAAAAATCCCCAGGCAAGTCCAAAGAAGCTGCCAAGCATGCCTGCTGGGTGCTGATAGAACCATCCATCTTCGTTTGAACTTGAGCACGCTCGATAAGTAATTTCTCTCATTTCAACTTTGCTAGACGAAGAGCATCCTCGATATCCCCCACCTATCGATTTACAACTTCCAGTCGAGGTACTAACTAAACCATTCTTGCCTCTTTAATCCTTTGAGTTTCCAAGTGATTCTATAGTAACTCCCTCTAACTTTCCAACTGCTGACTCTTTAAAGTTTTCAAGTGCCCGATCAGCCAGTTGAATTGGAAGCTGTCTCGGCCAAATTCCTTCAAATAGCCCAAGAATTGATTAAAGAGGGGCCTAGTGACATTTACAGTGGGGGTATTGACAAGATTAGTAGTAACGGTTGCCATGCCCTGAAGCCTATTGCTCATCACTGAAATGTTTGAACAGAGGAAATCAATAGTAAATGTGTCAAGATGGTGAGTAGAAATTTCCAATCAACAAACGATGGAAGGAAGGTATTTGAGGTGAGGTAAAACTCGTGAGGATCCAGTACAGGCAAGTGAAGCTCATAGCCGGATTTGATATCAGTCGGAGCACCCGTCGTACAACCTTGGTCGTTATGACTTGAATCCTCAGATGCAGCTGGTTCTAAATGAGGTGAGGCGACAAGCGAAGGAGATGGTCGTGATTTCTCTTCAACACGAAGGGCCTCTCTAGTAACCTGAGGGCAGATAAGGGAGATAATGAGTTCAATGAAAGAAATTTTTTAAACAAGTGGTTTTCATTATTAAGTCATCGTTACTAGTGGAGTTTGACGAAAAATCTTAACAAGCGATTTTCATTGTTAAGTCACTATTACTAGTAGAGTTTGACGAAAAATCTTAACAAGCAATTTTCATTGTTAAGTCGCTATTACTGGTGGAGCTTGAAGAAAAATCTTAACAATTGGTTTTCATTGTTAAGTCACCGTTACTGGTGGAGTTTGACGAAAAATCTTAACAAGTGGTTTTCATTGTTAAGTCACCGACACTCGTGGACTTTGATGAAAAATCTTAACAAGTGGTTTTCATTATTAAGTCACCGTTACTGGTGGAGTTTGAGCATTTTGAAAGTGAGATTCCTCTAAAAAAAGAGATTGCACATTGTCAAGATAAAGGACAAACACCATGACATAAAGAGAAAGTGGCAAAATACCTCAGCAGCTGCTGGAGAAAGAACGGGAGATATGAAAGAAGTTGCAATGGTGGGTGCCGTGGTGAGCAAGTTTATCTCCTAAGGAGCCTCCGTAGAACCCTCAGCTAAACGAACCTTAGCCATAGGGACCTCAACACTTGATGAAGATCCTAATTCAATAAAAGGAATAAAGGCCAAAGTTAGGGGAGAGTTTGAAGGAGCCGTTTAATCTTCCACAGATTCATCAGCCCTTGTAGGGACAGAAGAAGGACTAGAGAAAGTAGATGAGCCAAAGGCAGACTTTGAAATGGGTGTAGTCCTGAGGGATAATGGTGGGATTAAACATGGAGAAAGATGCAGACACAAAGCTAAGTGTTAAGCGCAAGGAAAAACATGGAAAGTAAGGGCATGCTGTAAATTTAACTTAGCTCAGCGATATGGGAAAAAGAGGGCAATGAAGCGATGTGCCTTAATAGTGGAGGCTAAATAAGGAAATGATCCAGCACATAAGCTAGCAGCAAAGAAACTTCAACCTGAAATACACAAAAATATTTAGAAGATTCAGTAAAGTGATGAGGATAGAAAAGAATGACCTAAAAGTGTTTCGAACTTATTACCTCGGGAGAACTTTGTAAAGTTGGAATGATGTCTAGAGGAACCTCCAGCCGAGGGGATGACTCAGAAGAAACTGGGGGAGCTCCCTCTATCTGAGAGGAAACTTCCATAGAGTCAACAGGGGCAACAACCTGCATGGCAGCCTCCACTGTGAGACGGTAGACCAAACGATGGGAATAAGTTAGACCGACCATGGGATAATGGAGGGAGTTGCATCGATAGACCCGAAGTGCCCTCCCACGATAGGACTCACAGGAGGGACGGGCCTTTATTATTTAGCCTCCTATACCAAAGTTGCTAAGAGTTAGACAAATACAACTTGTTATAGAAAAATGAGTAATTATGGAAAAAAAATAAACGCAGGCATACCTATAATCCGAGGGAGAGTGGGACGATATCACCATCGGCGAGGAAGGAGTGGAAGCGGCTGGTGAAGCTCTCTCGGTGGGATGGTGCTCAATGTCAGGACTGTCATCCAACGTTATAGCCCCAACAATAGAAGGAGCGGGGGTGGGATGTATGTTAGGAGCTCGTTTCTAATTGGGCTTAGTACCCAGGTTCTTTTTTCTTGCATCAGGAGCACCAAGAGTTAGAGGAACCCTTGAGCTCTTTCTTCCCTTTTACCCTCATTCATATGGATCTACTAAGATGGTAGGGAATGGAGCAACAGGAGGAATGGTGGGAGTGTGTCATTGAAACTCAGAATTTATTCGACTCACCTGAGCTTGAATCTTCTTTCTTAACTCCTCAGTCACTTTGGCAGATATAGGAGGAGGAACGGAGGTGATTGGAAAGGATTCCAAAGGAACTCGAGAGGAGGAATGGGACTTCTCCTTGGTAGAAGTTCCACTCTTAGAAACCCTTTCCCTTTTGGCTGAAGACTTAGAAGCTCCTTCATCAGAAACTGCACTAGTGGGGAGGGCACCCTCACCAGAAACACCTTTAGAGGGGGCAAGTTATTTGGTTATTGGGGATTTCTTGGGTTTGGGAGTGGCAACGGGGATCATTAAGAAATAAGGAGGAAGCTCAGAGGGAGGATATTTGGGAGTTCAGATTAGAGGAAACTCAACCCCAAGAATGGATTTACCCTTCTGCCCCTGTTCTAGGGTAGAAAATGAAAGAACTAGGGGATACATGGGAGACCCCTGGATGAATTAAGAAAACTGGGCTAGCTGTTTTGGAAAATACTTAATTATAAATAGGGGGGCATGTCCCTTTGAATGATATTACTTTGAATGGTGACTCGCTTAGACATCGTAGAACTCACCCCCAAGCAGCAGTAGACGTGAACAAAAAACAACCTCACTAAATGAGACTTTGGGGTGGGATAGTTGAAAAATTGGGATAGGATCCCCCTGATCAAAACCGAATTGGAGGATTCATACGTTAGGATTATAATGCTCACAGGTATACCCCCACTCAGTGTAGAAGGCAGGTACCCTGGTGAGAACAGAAGGACCACAACAAGCGAAGGGTTTTCAACGATGAGGTCCACACTAGTTGATTGGACCACCCTTGCTTCATGATTGAAAAAACCCCAAGTGTAGAAGAAGACTTCCTCTTCATAAGGCCTCATCACAAAATAATCAGGTTGGTAAATGACAACAATTAACTCTTTGCGACTCTATTTCTTGCAAAAAACATATGAGCGAGGGGGCAGGATAATTTCTCCACAAGGAGGACGGTTAGTTTTTACTGCTATGATAGGGAAGCGAGCGTGGAGGAAGCTTGTCAAAATTGGCTACGTTATAACGGCCAAGGGACCATTCCATGTCCAAGTGGGTCCTGTCGAGCCAAGTGTAAAGGGACCCCAAGTCCATTTTCACTAGAGAAAGCTTACACCACCAGCCAAATGGATCGATAGGTTGATAAGATTCCTCCAGGGCTGGTCGTTCAGTTTCCCAGGCAAAATTACAAGAATATAAGATGGAAATTCTAGTGATATACCTTGGCCTGGGGCACCTTCTGAAGAACCACCCTTAGAAGGATCCTGGAAGAAGTAGTTAATGAGGGGAGTGAAGGTGGCTTTGTTAGAATTACCTATGAAACATCGGCATATATGATCCAACTCCGAATGACCAGTAGCCTCTTCGAGATCTAGTGCTTTATCGGAGTAAGGAACATCGCCTATGGTCTCAATACCTAGAAGTTAACAAACATCTTCTAGCATAACGGCAAACTCGCCCCACGCAGCTGTGAAAATGTGGGTCGTAATGTTCCAGCAAGAAACCAGAACTGAAAGGGAAGCATTCTTTTTCGATAAAGTGAACTCATCAAACCATTTAGCCCGATATAACCCGACCTTAGTGAGAGTAACGATGTGGGTGCTCTGCATGTGCTCATTCCAAGAAACAAAATTAGCGGGGGAACATCCTGGACCCTCGAAATTAATATAGGACCAGGGGAAGTCACTTTGCTTGAGACGAAAGCGTAAAGTTCCCTCTGGGGGAGGAATCCCCATTCAGCTGAATCCTCATCCTTATCAGCAAGAATCAAAGAGCCATATTTGGCCCTGAAAGTACAAGTCCTACAGAAGATTGATAAGTCATCGCCTTTTCTAAGATGGGAGATCGACGATAAAAACTTAGTTTCTATTGGAGAGAAACATCCAAAGAGGTGGCACCTCCAATGCAGCTGTAGCAGAGGCGAGAGCGATGGAGGTTGGCTAGCACTGCTGCTGGGAGCCTTGGGAACGTTTGAAGAAGCCATGGCATGTGGTGATGAAAGGAAAAGATTAAACAGAGAAGAGATACGGATGAAAATGGAGGAGTATGGGTCACAGGTGGCGGTGAAAGAGACGATGAGAGAAAAAAAAGCAGAGAAAACCTTGATAACAATGGAGGTTTGAATTTTTTCTCTCTCTAAGTGCTCTGGGAGTTGAAGAAGACGAAGATAAAGTACATGAAAAATGGCTAAGTGTTTTGAATAATAGACGTTTGAAATCCTTTACTTTCCACTTTTTAAGTTTCCCACCACCGCACGTGCAAAGACATAGGTAATCATTTCAAGTGGACACATGGCACTTGGGGAAAGGTTTTGACAGTTGAAAAGATGGCACCATGTCATTAATGAAGTGACGCATAGGGAATCCTTAACAAGTTTGAGTTTTGCACCAGATGTTACCACGGTTTCAAAACCTACAATGTCCCCTCACCATAAGTCCAAACGGAGTTTAAATATGACTCAGTTATGCTGCATGAATGGCACGAAACTACACAGACAGGGGATAACTTCACTTTCCAAAAGTCAGAACGAATAATTGATAGGTCGCCCAGGTGTTTTGGGAAAATTTCAATAGCTAGGTAAGAAGAGACAGAATGATTGAGGCTCAACCACAGGGAAAAGTTGTGATGTCTCTTTGCCAATCGATGATAGGTCGCAGCGCTTTGGTTCAGGTACATCGGGGATAATTTTACTTTTTCCTGGACGTGATAACGACAGAAGTTGTAACGAAGACAGAAATGCCAATTTTTTTCCTCACAAATTGAAGGTTCATCGGATTGAGAAGTTTTCATACAGACATTTCTTGTTCCCAAAACATATCTCTACACGAAGGAACAAATGTAGGGGGCTTCAAGATAATCTTGAGATTAGAGATAATCTCTCCAGCTAATACAATAGACTCAAGGGATTAAGGAAGTGATGTATCTCAATAAGGCAGCTCAAGCAATGCAACTCAGCAAGTAGCTCAAGCGAGGCAGCCCAATGAGGCAACTCAAACGAGGTAGTTCAACGTGGCAGTCCAGGGACATCTTCCAGCTAAGAAACTGGTCGAAAGAGCTCATCCTTTAATTTTTTTGTCTTACTTAGTCTTGTTATATCTTTTGTTTATATTGACTATGATATGTAACGATTATAATGTTATTTAGTGTGAGGTCAAACAGTACTCGTGAGAGACCAGGCCTAGCAGTGCCTGGGAGAGCTTTCATGCTCTATCGAATGACCTCATCGTGGTAACTTCAGAGGGACTTAGTTTGGAGGATTGAGAAGTGAGGAAGCTTTGAGGCTTGTCCGGACCATCTTAGATACACCTGGTAAAACACCGAAGGGCATTTGATCGTGGAACATTGGGTAGAGCAACCTTGAGTTCCATCATGCGTTGAGTTGTGAACCAAATGACCCTCTACTTAATGTCACATTTACTTTAAGTGATGTCACTAGCCAACTAAGCAATGTCAAATCCGCACTTGAGTAAATCACTGTGGTATTTGCGACTGTCAGACAGTTGGTGAGCCTCCTTTGTGATAACAGCCCCCTGATGCACAGTGGTTAGGCAAAAGGCGTGTCTTGGAATTTAATGCTCATGATGTGGAGATAACTAGTCTATCAGACATTTAATATTTGTGACATAAAGTATGAGGGATGTCTTTCGTAATTTAAACGACTGAGGCATCTCGGGAGTGGTGTGGGGGTTATTTATTGGCCTCAACCACTTCTAAGAGAGAGGGAGTTCTTCCTAGAGCTTATTGGCCAGAGATAGATTATCATCAGAAAGAAGTTATTACAAAACCAGAGCTCTTACTTACCCACCATTATCATTTACTACAAATCTTTAATATCTGATTAGAGACCTTTAAGGGTTGGCGTGTTTAGCTGCCTGCCAAGGTGTATCTATGGTGCTTACCTCTCTCTCCCTCCAAATAAGTAACTTCAGGGTTCATTATTATCTTTTGAGTTAAACACGAGATATTTGTTAGTTCAAACTGAGTTTATCTTCACTAGGTTGTGATCAGGTGTCTTGTAATTAATCAAGAGTATTCTCGGTTAACTAGTCATTATTGTACTCAAAAGGGGTTACGCCTCCATCTAATCTAAACTACCCTCTTATATTAGAGATTAGGGTCTTATAGCCTCCATTAAGAGGAATTATTTTAATTTTCGGTCCCCGTAATCATTTCAAGAGAGATTGATCGCAAAGAACTTTGGGTAGTCAACTGATAGTCAGCAGACTAACAACTATGTGCCGGGTCAGAGTTGTAGTTACATGGGTCCCACCTAGCCACAACATTTTTCCTCAGGATATTATCAGCCTGTGAGTCATAGTGTGGATGGTTCACATTCGAGTCAGGGTCAGAGTAGATGCGAGCAACGTCGGGTACCCGATGACCAAAATAACAGGTTTAACCCCGGACAAGCTTATGTTATGTCATATTTTGCTGCACATTTTGGTGATCCATCCCGTGATGGACGGTATAATTCTTTTGTTCGGGACATGGTTAAGGCACTATTTGATTCAGGCAAATCACATTCTACAGGTGCCCGATGACCAAAATAACAGGTTTAACCCCGGACAAGCTTATGTTATGTCATATTTTACTGCACATTTTAGTGATCCATCCTGTGATGGACGGTATAATTCTTTTGCTCGGGACATGGTTAAGGCACTATTTGATTCAGGCACATCACATTCTATTATTTCTAATTCCTTAGCATTCAGTTTGGGACTAGAGGTAGATCAGTTTCATCCTCTTATTTTTATAGGAGTCCTGGTTGGCGGAAATATAGTTGTCAATAGGGTCTATAGTAGTTGCATGGTTATGGATGGAGACTATGTTCTGGAGTATGAACTAATTCTTATAGACATAGATGGGTTTGAGGTGATCCTAGATATGGATTGACTATTATGTTTCGATGCTACCATCAAATGCTATCAACACAGTGTCTCACTATTCCTTCCAAATAGGTCTCTCCATCATTTTAGTAGTGAGCAGGACATTGATTATCCTTATAAGTTCTCTATCGTGCGTGAGAAAAAATGGTACTTTAGTTGGTTAAGTAATATAGTGTCTCATGATGAGTCGAATGGTATGTTGTTAGACTACATTGTGGTGCAAAAATTCCCTGATGTGTTCTCGGATGATCTTCCTGAGTTATCTCCACACCTGAAGGTGGATTTTACCATAGAGGTGCATCAGGGAATCTCTCATATCTCCATACCACCTCACAGGATGGCCCCAATGGAATTGAAAGAGCTAAGGCTTCAGTTGGAGGAGTTGACCTATAAGGGATTCATTAGCCCTAGTATGTTCCCTTGGGGAGCTTCAACTTTGCATCAATTATAGGTAGTTAATAAGGGTAACTATGAATAATAAATACCCCATGCCCCGTATTGATGATTTGTTCGACTAGTTACGTGAGGCAGGAATGTTCTTAAAGATTGACTTTTGTCCGAATACCATCATTTGCGCGTCAGGGAGTCGGATATTCTTAGGACATCGTTCGAACTCAAAATGGGCACTATGAGTTTTTAGTGATGCCCTTTGGTTGGATTAATGCCCCGGTGACATTCATGGATTTGATAAACCATATTTATCTTCCCTACTTAGATCGATTTGTAGTGGTCTTTGTGGATGACATATTGGTCTATTCAGCATCATATGTAGACCACGAGGATTACCTTCTTATGATGTTATAAGTTCTCAAGGATAATTGACTATGTGACAAATTTAACTAGTGTGAATTTGGATGGAGGAGGTCAAGTTCCTAGGCCATATGGCTTTCATCGAGGACATTACACTTCCAAGGTGGAGGCTGTTCTGGCATGGGATAGGCCAAGGATAATCGTGAAAGTGCATATATTTTTAGGCTTGGACAGTTACTACCATAGATTTGTGCAAGACATATCAAGGGTTGCGTTACTCCTCACCATATTGACTTGGAAGGATGTACACTTTGAATGATTCGAGAATTATAAGTCATCCTTTCAAGAGCTGAAGGTTATGTCGAATTTTATGCCTATTCTTATCCTCCCAAATCATGGAAGGGGTTACACCGTGTATTGTGGCACTTTTGGATCAGGACTCGATGTAGAATGGCCAGGTTATCTCTTATGCATCCCGTCAACTGAAGGTGCATGAGAATAACTACCCTACCCATGATTTATAGTTGGTCGTTGTGGTATTTGCACTTAAGAGCATGAGGTATTATTTGTACGGGGAACAATTTGAAGTGTTTTCTGATCACAAGAACCTCCAATACATTTTCACACAACGTGATATCAATTTTCTTCTGAGACGATGGATGGAATTGATGGAGCTAAGACTTCTCATTAGAGTATCCTCCTGATAAGGCCAATGTATTGGCCAATGTTTTTTGTTGAAAGTCTAGCCTCACCCTGGCAGCAATAAAGTGTCACCGAGAAAAGATGTTCATCGAGTTATAGAAGTTTGATCTTGGAGTCTAACGGGGTTACGACAGGGAATACCTCTAAGGTGAGGTGTCTAGGCCACTCATTCAGTAGAAATTCTAGACGCCCAGTCATGTGATCCCGAGTTTGCACAATACCATGATCATATGCAGAGTGGTGAAATATTTGACACTCCTACTATAAACAAGGACGAAGGGGGTGTGACACAACGGTAGGTTAATTATACCATTGATTGTTGAGCTTCAAGATGAGGTGTTGGCATAGGCCCATCACTCACGCTTATGCATATATTTCGGTGCTATAAAAATGTAAAAAGATATGTGCAAAGATTTATAATTGTTCAGTATGAAGAGGGATGTGGCGATGTATGTGGCCAAGTGCTACACTCATCAATAGGAGAAGGTTGAGCTATAGAAGCCAGTAGGGCTATTGTAACCACTACCGGTGGCAAAGTGAAAGTGGGAGCATATCACGATGGATTTTATCACAACCTTACCATAGTATCAGAATGGTCATAATGAAGAGTGAGTTATGGTGGATCGACTCAAGAAATTAGCACACTTTTTATCGATTAAGGTTACAGACAACGTGGATAAGTTGGCGAGTCTTTATGTTCAGGAAATTGTCAAACCTTGCAGTGTTTCTCTTTTGATTATATCGGATAGGGATCCACGATTTGTGTATCGATTATGGAAGAAGTTTCAGTAAGAGTTGGGTTCAAAATTGAATATGAGTACGACGTATCACCCCAAGATTGACGAACAGTCAAAACAAACAATCCAGATTTTGGAGGACATAATGAAAGCTTGCACACTCAATTTTTAGGGTAGAAGGGCAGATGATTTGCATATAACAGAGTTTTCCCACAACAATAGTTACCTGGAAATAATTGAAATGGCTCCCTATGAGTCCCTTTATGGGAGGCCATATCGTTGCCCGATTTGTTGGGCTGAGATGAGTGAGAAGCATCTCATCAATTCAGAATTAATTATAGATATGGCGAAAAAGGTTAGAGTAATTCAATAGAGGATCGTGACGGTGCAGAGCCAAAAAAAAGAATTACGTCAATAATCATTAGACACATTTAAAGTTTAGGGTAGGTGACCATGTGATGTTAAAAATTAGAGCGAGAACGAAAGTCAATGATTAGGGAAGAAGGGGAAGCTGGACCCATAGTATATCATTCCCTTTGAGATCTTGGAACAGGTTGGGGATCTATCATACCGCTTGGCACTACCTCCATAGTCATACCAAGTTCATAATGGGTTTCACGTCTCCATATTTAAGAAGTACCTTCACGATCCCCGGTACATCATCGATTAGAACTGCATCGAGTTCAAAACAGATGTTACATTTCTAATGTGGCTTTGTGTCCTTTTTGGGCGATGAGGAAAGGGTACTGCACAGTAAGGTCATCCCATGGGTAAAGGTTCTTTGGGAGTTTCAAGGTATCAAAGATGCGACTTGGGATGAAACTCTTTCCCTAATTGGTTGTTATGATTTTTGGAATGAAATCTCCTAAGGTGGGGAGAATGTAACACCCGTACCCAAGATTTTATCTTTTCTAGTGTAAATTTGTATTTTTGTATGAATATCGAAATTGAACCATCATCGTGGCCTTCTTACTTTTCGAATTGGAGCTTTTATGGCTTAAAGTTTATATCATGGAATTTTGATGTCATTCAAATGAGGAGTATTTGTTGTTCCAACTAAGATCAAATGAACTTCTAACAACTGAGAAATGGTAAATTTCCCTCGCTCTCTAGAATCTCATCAGAAATCCACATTCGAACGAAGTACACAGTCTTTCAAACGAGGTTCTTATCTCCTTTCATTTAACCTTAGATTTTGATCTCGTTAGACGCTTGTTCGAACTACAAGGGATCTCGTTCGAATGAGATACAAATTCGTTCGAACGATCGGAGCTGAATCTGACTGCATATTTTTAATGTCTTGTCAACATATGGGCCATTATATCTATGCGGTGTTAACCTCTTGTACATCAGATAATAAAATCGCATTTGACTTGGTATAACCCTTGGGTAAAAGCATCTTTTAGGGTCTTGTGGGTTACTTAAGAGTGAGTGAAGGTTTGGATTCATCCCACCCATTTTGGATCATCCATAGCCTCTCTCTCTCTCTCTCTCTCTCTCTCTCTCTCTCTCTCTCCCCATCTATCTTTCTCTAGATTTAAGGCTTCTTCTTCCTCCCAAAACCATATTCCGCCATTTTTACGCCATCTTAAAACATTATTCCACCATTTCTAAGCTCCATTATTCCATTACAAGATTTTAGGTAGAAGGTGGTTGAATGAGCAAGTATGAGCATTCAAGAGGACTTTTGAAGAACTTATATGAAGCACCTTATACTCTTGACTGACTTGAGTCTACATTGTATAAGTGCTCGTCTAGTTTGGAAATAATTGACAAAATTGTGTCCCTTCCTAGAATCCAAAAAGCCTCAGAAATTGTATAAAATTCATTCCTCTTACTTGTCTAATCAAAGGTATATGTACCAACACTCACACACAATTAGGACTGCATACATGAGTATTTTATTGCATAAATTGATTGCATATAGTTTGTGTGTATTAATTTCGCTCAAATTGATTTTTAATATATTTTTTCAGAATTTTAATAATTTTTAAAACAAGTTTTTTCTTAATAAAAATTGGTTTTATAAAGTGTTGGGGTCATTTTGCTATTTTGGATTGCTGGTTTTATTGGCTGAAAGTTCACTTGGGTAGAATCTAAAAGCGCTAGAGACATCAGGGTGCATTTGTAATTTCTTTTGTATGCGCGTGTGGTATCCAATCATATCCCTACACCCGTCAGGCTGTCATTGAACCATTTTGTGTTTTTTATATGAGACATTAGCCGTACTTAGTCCCAACCCTTGGATTGTTTTTAATCGACGATATGCATGCGTCCTTATACAATCCCTGTGAACCTCTATCAAGCCAATCACAATCGTTTTAATCCACCGCTTCTTTTAAGCCCTTGGATCAAAGTCAAACTTCCTAGACCAAATCGTAGCCCTTGATTTGGATATGAATTCTCGAATCTTCTCAGCCCCCTATATAAGGAGCCTTACTCTTAGCCTTTTAAAAGCTTTTGGTCATTTCGTCATTTGTAGAGAAAGAAGAGAGTAGAGAGAGAATAGAGAAGAGAGAAGAGAGAGAAGAGAGAAGAGAGAAGAGAGAAGAGAGAAGAGAGAGAGAAACCAGAGAGAGAGAGAGAGTTAGAAACCCTAACCCTAAATCGTCCTAAGCATCTTTCAAACCATAACCTCTTTCAAAACCCAGTTTATACCAAACACAACCTTGGGTGTTTGAGAGTTTTGAGTGCTGGTTTGTTAGTTGTTTGATGCTGTAACCTCTTCGTTCTCAGATATTGTTTTCAACTTAAATATTTGATTAGACCTGTGTTTCTACTTTTATAGAAATCTTAGATCTAATCGTTGCATGTTATATTACACATAGATTTGCATCTATAGTTTCTCTTCTTGAGAAAACTTTTATTGATTTGTTTCTGTAAATGTTTTCAACTTCAAAATCGACAAAATCATTTTCTGTTTCTAGTTCTTTTGAAACAAAACCTTCTACCTAGTTGGAATCGCACGTGGTGATTTTCAATCTCAAAAATATTTTCAAAACCTGAGATTGATTAAGATCTTGAAACGTATTTTGGGCAAGATAGCCGTGGATTCTTGGTTAATATTAAAGGTCAAATAAGGTTCAAAGTTTTCTAAGAAGATAGAAACTGAAAACCACAACATATAGATCTTATATGTAATTTGATAGGACTGTTTGTATAAAATCAGCATGAATGTGTGCATGCATGTGTTAGAAAGTACCTTCACAAAGACTAGCACCCTACCACACTAAAAGTGTTGGTAATAAGATCTCAAGAACAAGAGTCGACGTAAAGAACTGGAACAAATTGGATGTTAGCAAACTGGAGAACAACATCAACAAACAGAACTGCAGAAAAGTTAGAAGGACACCAGTGGGTACATTCCTAAACTTGTATAGGTCTGATTTATGTGCATGTGTGTTATATAGTTTGTAAATGTTATAATTTGTTTTTAGTAGAATTTTTGGTTTACTCCGTAGAGAGAGTCGTGGATGTTCCCTCAGTTGGGTGAGGTTTTACAACGTTAAAAATATCTCGTCATTAATCTTCCTACATCTCCTCATCCCTTTATGTTTAGTGTGCTGATTTAAAAAAATGATTTTAGTTTTGTTTTTCAAAACTTGTTAATCAATATTGAACAAATCTCGTGCATAATTTTTAAACACATCTTGTGATTAAACTGATTTGATTTCTAGAAAAGAGTTTCTTCAAAAAACACTTCGGAGTTACTTAAATAGTTTAATCTTATATTAAACAGCTTTAGTAACAGTTTTTCAATTAGTATCAGAGCTTTGGAAATATTTTTAAAAGATCTTGTGATTCTGAAATTGTTTTCTTAAAATCATAACAATGGACGAGAAAAATGAAAGATTTGGTAACTTGACCAGACCCCCACTCTTTGATGGAAATAACTTTGCTTACTGGAAGGTAAGGATGGTTGCTTTCATACAAGGAACCTTGGGAGATGATGTCTGGGATATTGTTGAAAATGGATACTCTTATCCCCCCAAACCAGCCACTGAAGGAAGTAATGAGAGGGTTAAGAAAGCATTAAGTGAGTTAACACAAGAAGAGAAGCAGACTTCTCGAAATAATAACAAAGGCAAGAATGCTATCTTTACGTTCATAAATGAACATGAGTTCAAAATGATCTCATCTTGTGCCACTTCTAATTAAGCTTTGGATACACTGATCACTGCACATGATGGTGACACTAGAGTTAAGGATGCTAAAACTCAAATGCTTGTTCAGCAGTATAACTCACTAATTATATCTGATTCTGAAACTTTCGATGATTTCTACATGAGATTAACTGACATTGTGACCAAACTGCATGCTAATGGGATAACTTATGACAGACATGAAATTGTATCTAAAATTCTAAGGTCATTACCACAGAGATTTGATAATAAAAGATATGCTATTGAGAAAATGTGTGATAAAAATCTCACTCCTGAATTACTCAGTAGCAAACTTTGAACTGTGGAAATGGAATTAGAATTTAAGAAACAAATAACCCAGTCCCATAGGAAATAGACTAGTTCCAACTTGAGTTTATCTTCTAAGTTGATAAAACCTGAATTTACTATTCCCACTGATGATTCTAATGAGGAATGTGATATAGATAGTTTGGATAACCAAATTTCCTTGGTGTCAAAACAATTTAAGAAAATTATCAAATTTAGAAATAAATTGGCAAACAAATAAGGCAAGTCAAATTATCCAATCCAGTCTAACTACAAACCTCATGAGAAAGGTCAAGAAAAACATCACAAGGACATGAGACTCAATAAAGACTTCAAGAACATTGAGTGTTTTAGATGTGGAAAACTAGGAAACATAACACAAGACTGTAGAGTGAAACTAAACACTGTCAATAAACATATTAGGGATAACATTTGCAAAACATGGAAAGATTCAAGTGATTCTGAGATTGAGGAACGTGAATCTTCTAATTGTTTTGACCCTTGCATGTCTTTTATTTCTAAGATAATATTATGTATGAGAATGATGATAGTAACTCTACACCTGCTATTGTGAATCATGCTGCTATTGGTTTAGATGATTTACTTTATGAGAATATTGTTAGTTCAACCAAGGGGTGTGTGAGTCAAAGGGAATGATATAATGACGATGTTCATGTGTGCGTGAGTTCAAGAAATGAATCCTTAGGGGTCACTTCACACACTGCACTTAGTGACTCAGACATTGAAGACCTCCCAGACATTCACAAACTTTATGCTAAGACTCTCAAGAAAAGCACTAGACTAGAAAAGATAGTGAAAGATATCATTAAGAAATTAAAAGACCTAAGTCTAATGGTTAAACTTAACGCTGAAGAGTATACTACCCAATGTCTAACTCATGAAAATGAAGTTAAAATTTTTGATCAAAAGTTGAAGAATTTGATCGAAGAAAATGAAACTCTGGAGAAAAAATACAAAGGGACATTATTAGAATTGGAACAATCTAAAGAAAAGACAACAATAGTTTTCAAAAAATTTACAAAATTCTAAAACAATTCAAACTGTTTTGATGATTTTGTTGCTGATTCTAAAACCAATTCTGATGATCGAACTGGATTAGGATTTTCCTCAGTTTGAAGACTCAAACCAAAACTTTTGAACGAATTAAGTTTATGTCAGGAGGCAAAAGACCTGTAGAAACTTGTCCAGACTTCCATTCTCTGAAAAATGAGTTTGATGAAAATAAATCTAAGTTTGATATTGGGGAAACAAGTAACTCTAAGTGTGAAAGGCCATCTAAGACTAAATATGTTTGCCCCCTAATAGGAATAGTGATTCGGTCTTTCAAACTGTACTCCCTAGGATTAAGGTTCAACATTAAAACCACATCAAACCTATGTTTAGAGACTTTCCTAAGGAGATACCCTCATTGAGAAATATATATTGACCATACTGTGACTTGTATGGTCATTCTTTTGATGGTTGCTACTCTAGACGTTTAGTTAACCCTGTCTATAATACTCCTATGTACTAAAACTTTAACTACTCTAGAAGGAGTTGTAACAATTATGTTCTGCCTAGACAACCAGACAAATACTCTAACTATAGGAAAAGAAAAACAAACCTAAAAGAACATTTCCTAGAAGGTTTACTAAACATTTTCCTAAACCAAATGCTCATGTGTTTCATAAAATTCAAAATCATGCGCAAAACATTTTTCAACAGAAATTGAATGCTTGCAAATTTTATTAAATGAGAGAAAATAAGCGCAAAATGAAAACAAGATCTATTTGGGTTAGAAAAGATGATCTATTACCCCAGATGAAGTGTAACATTGCGATTATTGCTTTAAAAGATGAACACACATCTTCTGGTTGGTATTTAGATTCTGGATGTTCAAAACACATGACTGGTGATGATACAAAACTTTTAAACAAAACCAACTTTGCTGAAGGAAAAGGTATTTTTGGTGATGGTGTATCATCTCAAATCATTGGTAATGGAACACTCTAAGAAGAAGGATTACCTATGCTTGAAGATGTCCTTTTAGTAAAAGGTCTTATGGCAAACCTACTTAGTATTTCGCAATTTTGTGACTCAAATCATACTATCACCTTTTCAAAGAATAATTGCAAAATTTTAAATGAAAAAGGTGAATGTATTATTACAGGACTTAGGACTCCGGACAATTGTTATACTGTTCAAAATAGTGTTGAGGTCTGTAACATTGCCAGAATGGATGACAATGAGATATGGCATAATCGCATGGGTCACATAAATTACAAAAATCTTAGTAGACTATCTTCTCTAAAAATAGTTAGAGGTATTCCTAAGATCAAATCTATTTATAATATTGTCCGTGGTTCATGTCAGGAAGGTAAAATTATTAAAGCTCCTCATAAGAAAGTCAAAAATATCCTAACCTCTAAACCTTTGGAGCTCATTCATATGGACCTAATGTGTCCTTCTCGAACTGTTAGTCTTTGTGGATACAATTACATTCTAGTTATGGTAGATGAATTCACAAGATTTACTTGGGTAGCTTTCTTAAAACAAAAGTCTGACACATTCCAAACCTTTTTGACGATTTTACTTCGAATTGAAAATGATAAAGACTCTCAGGTAAATAGGATTCATAGTGATAGAGGTGGAGAGTTATTAGATACAGGTGTTGTAGAGTATTGTGACAATGGTTACAAATATGAATTTAGTGCTCCTAAGACTCCTCAACAAAATGGTATAGCTGAGAGAAAGAATCGTACCCTTCAAGAGATGGCACGTGTTATGATTCATGCAAAGACTTTACCTAAGTATTTTTGGGTAGAAGCGATTCGTACTGCTTGCCACATTATTAATAGGGTCTATCTTAGAAAGAATTCGAAACAAACTCCTTACGAACTTTGGTATGGGAAGAAACCCAATCTTAAGTATCTTAGAACCTTTGGTTGTACGTGTTATGTCTGCAAGGATAGAGAACACTTATCCAAATTTGAGACTCCAGGAGATAAAGCCATCTTTGTAGGATATTCTCCTAACAATAGAGCTTATCGTGTTTATAACCTTCGCACTAAGACCATAATGGAATCTATAAACGTAATTATACGTGACACCACTATATAAAGTAAGACTGGAGAACCAACTATTGTGGTAGAGTCTGAAAATATTTTAGAAAATGACTCACCAAAAATAAATGATTTTTTACCAATTGAGACACCTGAAGTACCTAATTGCGTTGCCAAAGACCATCCCATAAACAACATTATTGGTAATCCCAGTGAACCTATGCATACAAGATCTCAATTAAGAAACTATGCTCATTATGCATGTTTTGTTTCCTTTGTGGAACCAAAGAATGTTAATGATGCATTGAATGATCCTCATTGGATTTCTGCAATGCAGGATGAACTTCTTCAATTTTTCATTCATGATGTTTGGTATTATGTACCTAGGCCTGATCACAAAAAGGTTATTGGCACATGTTGGATATTTAAAAATAAATCTGATGAAAGTGGGATAGTCATTAGAAACAAAGCTAGGTTAGTTGCTCAAGGATACTCTCAAATAGAGGGAATATATTTTAACGAGACTTTTGCTCCCGTTACTCGATTAGAATCTGTTCGTCTTCTCTTTGCCATAGCTTGCTACTTATATTTTACGCTTTACCAAATGGATGTCAAATCTACCTTCCTTAATGGAATATTGACTGAGGAGACCTATGTAGAACAACCAAAAGGGTTTATTGACCATAAATATCCAAATTATGTCTTTCGTCTTAAAAAGGCTTTGTATGGCCCAAAACAAGCACCAAGAGCCTGGTATGAGCGCCTTTCCAACTTTCTCTTAGACAAAGGTTTTAAGAGAGGTGGAAATGATCAAACCCTTTTTGTCAAACATTTTGACAAACATATGATTATAGCTCAAGTGTACGTAGACGATATCATCTTTGGATCAACTTCTCCCTCAGAAGTTAAATCTTTTTATGAAATTATGCATAAAGAATTTCAAATGTCTCTTATGGTTGAGTTGAAATTTTTCTTAGGTCTTCAAGTCAGAAAAAATTCAGAAGGATTATTTGTCTCGCAATCAAAATACGCACTAGAGATTATTAAAAAATTTGGTCTTGAAAATGAAAAAGATGGTAAAACTCCCATGAGTACTACTGCCAAAATATCTAAGGATGAAACAGGAAAATTCGTAGATCCCACCCTTTATTGTAGTATGATTAGAACCTTACTATATCATACTGCCTCGCGTCCTGATATTATGTATGTTGTTTGCGTTTGTGCTCGTTACCAGAACAATCCTAAAGAGAGTCATTTAACTTTTGTCAAAAGAATTATCAAGTACATTAAAGGCACTCTAAATTTAGGAATTTGGTACACCAATAATACTCTTAGCACTATAATAGGATACACCGATGCTGATTGGGCAAGGTGTACTGACAAGAGTAAGAGCACATCAGGCGCATGTTATTATATTGGTAATAATTTGGTAGGTTGGAGTAGTAAGAAACAAAACTGCACTTCAGTATCCACTGCTGAATCTGAATAAATAGCTGCTGGAAGTTGCTGAGCGCAACTTCTTTGGCTTAAGCAAATGCTAAGTGATTATGGCATTCAAGAAAAATAATTGCATCTCTATTGTGATAATCAAAGTGCGATCAATACTTTAAAAATCCTGTTCAACACTCGCGAACAAAAAACATAAAAATAAGACATCACTTTATTCGTGAATTGGTTGAAACTAAGGAATTAGAAATTAATTATCTTCCTACTGATTTGCAACTTGCAGATATGCTTACCAAACCTTTGGATTATAATAGGTTTATTACCTTGCCTAATTCAATCGGAATGGTGTGTGCCGAATAATTTCTGGGATTTACATAATTTTTTCCCTTTGTCCATTTGAGACAAAATGGGGGAGAAATTTGAGTCTTATGCGTTCAATTTTTTTCACATATCTCTATTAAGCTTGATCTTAGAAATCATTTGCAGGATTCTGTACAATTATGCTCAACAGTTGTAATAGGGTATTTAATTGTAATTAGTTGAGTTATGTACTTTTCTTTTCTAGGAAATGGGTAGATAGAACTTTTGTTTAGGAATAAGTTTTTTCCTAATTTCTTTATTGCCCTACGAGTCCTAAATGACTCAAAGGAGATTTTGTCTCATATTTCCAAAGGGAGAGATTGAAGCACCTTATACCCTTGACTCACTTGAGTCTACATTGTATAAGTGCTCATCTAGTTTGGAAATAAGTGACAAAATTGTGTCCCTTCCTAGAATCCAAAAAGCCTCAGAAATTGTCTAAGATTCATTCCACTTGTTTGTCTAATCAAAGGTATATGTACCAACACTCACACACAATTAGGACTGCATACATGGGTCTTTTATTGCATAAATTGATTGCATATAGTTTGTGTGTATTAATTTCCCTCAAATTGATTTTTAATATTTTTTTGGGAATTTTAATAATTTTTAAAACAAGTTTTTTCTTATTAAAAATTGGTTTTATAAAGTGTTGGGGTCATTCTGCTATTTTGGATTGTTGGTTTTATTGGCTGAAAGTTCACTTGGGTAGAATTTATAAGCGGTAGAGACATCAGGGTGCATTTGTAATTTCTTTTGTATGCGCGTGTGGTATCCAGTCATATCCCTACACCTATCTGGCTGTCATTGAACCATTTTGTGTTTTCTATGTGAGACATTAGCCGTGCTTAGTCCCAGCCCTTGGATTGTTTTTAATCGACGATCTGCATGCGTCCTTATACAATCCCTGTGAACCTCTATCAAGCCAATCACAATTGTTTTAATCCACCGCTTTTTTTAAGCCCTTAGATCAAAGTCAAAATGCCTAGACCAAATCGTAGCCCTTGATTTGGATCTACATTCTCGAATCTTCTCAGCCCCCTATATAAGGAGCCTTATTCTCAGCATTTTAAAAGATTTTGGTCATTTCGTCATTTTTAGAGAGAGAAGAGAGTAGAGAGAGAAGAGAGAGAGAAACTAGAGAGAGAGAGAGAGAGTTAGAAACCCTAACACTAAATCGTCCTAAACATCTTTCAAACCATAACCTCTTTCAAAAACCAGTTTATACCAAACAAAACCTTGAGTGTTTGAGAGTTTTGAGTGTTGGTTTGTTTGTTGTTTGATATTGTAACCTCTTCGTTCTCAGATCTTGTTTTCAACTTAAAAATTTGATTAGATCTGTGCTTTTACTTTTATAGAAATCTTAGATCTAGTCGTTGCATGTTATATTACACATAGATCTTCATCTATAGTTTCTCGTCTTGAGAAAACTTTTGTTGATTTGTTTCTGTAAATGTTTTCAACTTCAAAATCAACGAAAACATTTTCTGTTTCTAGTTCTTTTGAAACAAAACCTTCGACCTAGTTGGAATCGCACTTGGTGATTTTCAATCTCAAAAATATTTTCAAAACCTGAGATTGATTAAGATCTTGAAACATCTTTTGAGCAAGATAGCCGTGGATTCTTGGTTAATATTAAAGGTCAAATAAGGTTCAAAGTTTCCTAAGAAGATAGAAACTGAAAACCACAGCATATAGATCTTATATGTAATTTGATAGGACTATTTGAATAAAATCAACGTGAGTGTGTGCATGCATGTGTTAGAAATCACCTTCACAAACACTAGCACCCTACCGCACTAAAAGTGTTGGTAATAAGATCTCAAGAACAAGAGTCGACGTAAAGAACTGGAACAAATTGGATGTTAGCAAACTGGAGAACAACATCAACAAACATAACTGCAGAAAAGTTAGAAGGACACCAGTGGGTACATTTCTAAACTTGTATAGGTCTGATTTGTGTGCATGTGTGTTATATAGTTTGTAACTGTTATAATTTGTTTTTAGTAGAATTTTTGGTTTACTCTGTAGAGGGAGTCGTGGATGTTTCCTCAGTTGGGTGAGGTTTTACCACGTTAAAAATATCTTGTCATTAATCTTTCTATATATCCTCATCCCTTTCTGTTTAGTGTGCTGATTTAAAAAAATGATTTTAGTTTTGTTTTTCAAAACTTGTTAATCAATCTTGAACAGATCTCGTGCATAATTTTTAAACACATCTTGTGATTAAACTGATTTGATTTCTAGAAAAGAGTTTCTTCAAAAAACACTTCGGAGTTATTTAAATAGTTTAATCTTGTATTAAACGACTTTAGTAACAGTTTTTCATTACAGAGTACTTTTGGAGTCTAGAGCTTCTTTTCATCTTCTTCCTCATTCTCCTCTTCCAACCTTAAGGTAAGGTTTTTCTCTCTCTAAATTTTCAAGGTTTCAAGCTATGAAACTATGTAGGATGCATGGTACAAATGATTTAATGTTAAAAATGAAGATATTTTCTAGAATGTTCAAGTCTTGTAAAAATGGAGTCTTAAAAAAAATATATCCTAAATGGGTTTTGAAGAATAAATAACATTTTAACCTTGAAATATGAAGCGTACTCATATAAAATGTAAACCCTTGTTAATATCTTGTTTAAATTCATATATGAGGATTTCTAGGCTTGAACTCCTCCCCCCAACATGTGTTGAAACATGTAGTGTGTTGGTAGAAGACAATCTAGACTTGATAAATGATGTTTAAAATTGGTTTCATGAGAAAATAATAAAGTTTTGGGAACATATCCCTAAAAATATTATATATGTTGTTAAGAGAGAAAAAAAATATGTGAGATTACATGTGATAATAGGGCTTGTTAACATAGTCTTCATGTATTTTATATAGTAAAACATAAAATGATGAAGCATGATTTTCGAACATAAGGATAGTTTTGTAATACCCCGTATTTTTGGCTTTTTATTTCTGGGATTAATTAATTAAATGAGAATTAATCAGGAATTAATCCGGGTAAAATACTAGCGAGTTGTGAGTTGGTATTTGACTATATTGAGTATATATGATGTTATATGAATATTGAATTATGAAATTTGTCGTGAGATTGATATACGGCAATTTGGTCATTTTATTGGGACGCGTGTGGCAGTCGCGTCAGGATATAATTATTTTATTTATAAAAGTGAATTTAAATTCTATTAATCGTATGGTCATTTTGAGTACGCCAACGCGTCCGGAAGGGTCGAGATAGTCAGAAAACACTAGCCGGGGGTGTAGTTTGGGTCCCGGGGTATTTTTAGGCCATACCGGCAATATAAAGGGTATTTTGGTAATTTTGTATTTTGAGGAATTAAAAATGACGAAAATTAGGAGTCTTTATCTGATTGGGAATAGACCCACTAAACCCACTAACCAACCCTTGTTGACCCAATAAGCTACGGAGGTTATCAAATTAGGTTTCCAACTTTCCCAAAGAAAACCCTAGCCACCATATCCACCTTTGGAGAAGAAAGCTTGTAGAGAGGGAATTCTGCAGAGAGAGAGAGATAACTTCAGCAAATCAACATCAAAATCAGAGATAAACTCAAGGTAAGTGATTTAATTCCGTTTAATTTCAGAGAATGCTCTTTCCATGCGTAGGAATTTAATAAAATTGATTTGTTCTTGGTGAAATATGAAGACCCATGTATTTTAGAACTTAGAACTTGAAATCTTGAGGAAAATTGCATGTAGAATGGTAGGTAGATGATTATTCTGATGATATTAGTTATTGGATGAAACTAAAAACGGATTTAACTTTGGTTAATTCATGATTTAAATTTTTAGGGTTTTTGTCCTTGAAAAATTGGGGGAAAGTGATGAGCCTTGATGATTTAATGATGATTGGGATGAATTAACTCCTTAAAATACGTTAGTTTATAACCTTGATATGTGTAGGATTGATTAGAAACCTTAAAACCTTGTTGGGATGAATTTTAGAGGAGATTTGAGGAGTAAGAATTGATGAAAAACGAGATTGGAGAAAATCTGGGCCGAAACTGGTCCCTCGTTAGAAGACCTCTCCAGGTCGTTCGAACGAGCTCGTTCGAACGAGCTTCTAACGAGTTGACCAGTCGCTTCTAACGAAAGGGAATTTCGTTCGATAACTTCGTTCGAACGAGATCTCGTTAGAAGGTATAGTTCGTTCGAACGAACTGAAATCTCGTTCGAACAGCCTCGTTCGAACGAGACTTCTAACGAGCTGGCAGTTTAGGCCTTTTTGGCCTGTTTTGATTTTGGGAGTCCCGTAAAACTTGTTCGAGGATAGAGATAACATTCCTTTGATAGTGTATTAGTATACTTGGGACATTTGGGATATTATGAGGAGTAAATTATATAAGTGTGGATCAAATCAAATAGACATTTGAGTTGAGATGTGAGTGCCTACTACGACGTGAGAATAAATTACGGCGCGTATAAATGTGGACCGGAATTATATAAGTTATATATATATTAAGTTGGTACGAGAATGCGATATGTACTACAATTAAATTACGGTGATTACTAAGATGCGTGTTTACTTAGTATTGGTATATGATTTGTGTGTATGACAAACCTACCATACTTGCTATCACGGGAGGTTTGCGTTCGCTTAGGGCCCTCTAATCCTTGTGTTGCCCGGATTTAAACTTGTTACCTTGATGAACATAGGTCATAGAAAGACTTATTGGGATGTTAATAAGTCCGCTGATCGTGGGAGTGTAGGTATGTGCGTGACCCATGTGATGTGACTGTGTTCGCCTCCATTATTTGTGATGTTGTTATCTGTGAACTATTCCTGAGAGATTCGGAATATGTGATCCTTATGTACGTGATGTACCGGGATGGATAGCAGAGTATGTGCACCACAGCTTAGTTCTCGGGGTGCTTGTATTGTATATTTATGATGTGATTAATATACACTTAATTAATGGGAACCTTCATGTTAATGGTGTGAATATAATTACGATATTGTTTCGAGAAGAATATAAAGGGTTAACTGATAGTGATATATATTGTATATTGAGCATCTGAGTTTACGTTAAACCCCTATTTAATTGAAATCGTTTTTATGTTAATGGGAACCGAGTAATAAGGGTAGAACCTATATCAGTCTAGCTAGATATGATGTCACTTAGCTAGTGGTTAGTGTCGTTTTAGATGGGTACTTACGTTAGGAGTGCACAATTAGACGAGAGGTGAGAATTTCATGTGAGTGCACGTCCTAACATGTACTTTGCATTTAATGTTTAAAATGTTTTTAAAGCACTTGCAGTTTTTTTTAAAATATCTCTACATTCGGGCTCTGACCCATTTGCTTTCAAATCTATTTTTTTGTAAAACCATTTTAGGTGCCCAGCCACAAGGACACCATGCATAGGATACTCATTCAGGTGATGAGCTGTAGCAGTTTGTGGAAGCTACAGAGATTTGCTTTTAGACGCTTCTATCATTTGGATTCCAGATTCAGTATCTATCGGTTGTAGGGCATGTTGCCCATTTCTAATAGAGACTTCTTTCCATTCCAGTTTTTTTTTCAGACTTTGGCATGTATTGTTTCAGTATTCAGTTTAGTTATTTCAGTTTGTGGTATTGTAGTGAGAAGTTTTCCTCCAGACTTTATTTACATTATTGTGATGGTTATTCCCTTTACTTCGTTATGGTGAATGGTGTTATTATTCTTCTTTACACTTGTTGCATGTTAATCAGACTTAAATTACAATTTGACAACTTACTTTTTTAAATACTAGGTGGTTAGTAATCATTAAAACGTTTTCGACAGTGATGCTATTAACTGGACCAACTTGGCATTTTGAATTAATTTAATAAAGGAGTAGCTACCCGGTATTTAATTAGTCGGGGTGTCACAGGTGGTATCAGAGCATCAGGTTCTTGTGTCCTTTAGGATCTGAATGGCTTATTATGTTTTTCGCTGAGCTTTCTTTGATATAGAGCCCTAAATATTAGGAATGTTGTATTCATCTATGTACATTGGGAATTCGTACTTCCGCGGTTTGTTTAATTGAATGATGAACTCATCCAAATTTACTTAAATTTTCAGATGGACCGTCAAGAAGAACTAGCTCAAACGGGTAAGGGAATAAACCGGCGAGATCGACTCACACCTCGGGTATCCCCGGAAAGAATATCAACCATCGAGTTAGCGGGTATCGTGGCACAAGCAGTTACCACTGCAGTTTTACAATACCAAGAACGCAACATACAACTTAAAGGAGGCAAAAGACCTAGAGAGGTTAGCCAAATGCATGTGAATAAAGCTGACGGATGTGCGAGGACCCCAAAAATTCGACAACAAACTACCCAAGACCGAGTCGGTTCTAATCAACAACGCGGTACAATGAAGCATTTTTGAAAGAGGAATAAAGTTCCAAGTCTGCAAGGACGACACCGTCCGCAGCAAAGTCATAAGGGGAGTAACTTCATAGGCCGATGTTTTGTGTGTGGCACGCATGGCCATAAACGCCAGGATTGCCTAGAGGGTGTTAGGGCTCCCTAGCAGCAGGGTACCCGTAATGATCCACAGGGGCCACATTTTACAATCGCTCTCACAGCACCAGCTCTGATGCTAGCCCTACCAACCTTTCCAGTAGCTACAGTGCAGCAGGGACATAATGGTCATCAACAGTTTCAACAGGGCCAGCAATGCCAGAGCAGAAATGATAATGGTTATCAGGGCCGTGGTCAGCATGGACAGCGAGGGGGAAACTTCCCAGGGAAGTGTTTTGTTTGTGGCAAGATTGGCCATAAACGACAGGATTGTCCTGATAGGGGCAGGGCCCCACAGCAGCAGCAGCAGGGTGCTCGCCAGGAGCCGCAGAGGCCTATGTTTCCCGCCGCTCTCCCCGCACCGCCACAGATGGCAGCATTGCCACCCATTCCAGCAGTCCCAGCTCAGCAGGGGCAGCTACAGTATGGACGTGTCTATAACGTCCACCAGGCTGCAGTTCCACAGGCATCGCCCGCGATTGAGGGTACGTTTCCTATCCATGGCACTATGGGTCGAGTATTGTTTGATATGGGGGCTACACATTGTTTTATAGCTACACATTTTGCGAAAGCTTTAGGATTGTTAGCTACAGTGGAGAGCACAGTGACGTGTGTCGACTCACCATTGGGGAGTGGGTCACTTATTTCTTTATATGCCGGGGAGTGGGGGTAGAGATTGGTGGTTTGGTCTGCAGACATGTTGGTATTAGATATGCATGTTCACGATGTGATTATCGGTATGGATTGGCTCGTAGCTTATAGGGCCATGATTGATTGCTTCAGCGGGAGCATTATTTTTGCCATTCCGGGACAAGAGATGTTTGTAGTAGCGATGCCTCGCCCAGAGGGAGGATCGACCACTCATCTGTATTACATAGAGGAGGATACCTCTAAGGAGGTTGTGATTCCTTTAGATTCTATCCCAGTAGTCAGGGAGTATTCGGATGTGTTTCAGGAGATACCGGGCCTACCCCCCAGTCGAGAGATAGACTTTGTTATAGATTTACTACCGGGTACTAGACCTATAGCACGTGCACCGTACCGTATGGCTCTAGTTGAGATGAGGGAGTTACGGGATCAGATTGAACAATTGTTGGGTCAGGGGTTTATTCGTAGGAGTACTTCACCATGGGGTGCCCCTGTGTTGTTCGTGAAGAAGAGGGATGGTTCACTGAGATTGTGTGTGGACTACCGAGAGTTGAATAAGGTCACGATACGGAATAAGTATCCGTTGCCTCGAATCAATGACTTATTTGACCAGTTGAGAGGAGCTTCTTTCTTCTCGAAGATTGATTTGAGATCGGGATACCATCAGTTGCGTATCAGGGAGGAGGATGTCTCGAAGACTGCGTTCTTGTCGAGATATGGTTCTTACGAGTTTCGGGTTATGCCTTTTGGTTTGACCAACGCTCCAGCAGTGTTTATGGACTTAATGAACAGAGTGTTCAGGGATTTCCTAGATCAGTTTGTCATTGTCTTCATTGATGATATTCTGGTTTACTCCCAGACAGAGGAAGAGCACGCTGAGCATTTGAGGCAAGTTTTGCAGACACTTCGCCAGAATGAGTTGTATGCAAAGTTTGAGAAATGCGAGTTTTGGCTGAAGGAGGTCCAGTTTTTGGGACACATTATTTTCGACCGGGGAATATCTGTTGATCCGAGGAAGGTATCCGTGGTGAGGGAATGGGGACAGCCCACGACACCGACTGAGATTCGTAGTTTCTTGGGCCTAGCAGGATACTACATGAGGTTCATTCGGGATTCTCGGAGATAGCAGGTCCTTTGACACATCTGACTCGTAAGGGTGTGCCCTACATCTGGAGTGATGCCTGTCAGCTGGCATTCGATGAATTAAAGGACAAATTGACCTCAGCACCTGTGTTAGCATTGCCGAGACTGGGAGTTGAGTATTTGGTTTACATCGATGCGTCTTTGCAAGGGCTTGGAGGTGTATTACAGCAGGAGAGACAGGCCATAGCTTATGCTTCCCGTAAGCTTAAGCCTCACGAGAAGAATTACCCCACGCATGATTTGGAGTTGGCGGCAGTGGTATTTGCCCTACGGATTTGGAGGCACTATCTTTTGGGGGAGAAGTTCCAACTATTCACGGATCATAAGTCCCTGTAATATCTGTTCACGCAGAAAGAGTTGAATATGCGGCAGCGTAGGTGGCTTGAGTTTGTGAAAGACTACCAGTTCGATATCCAGTATCACCAAGGTAAGGCTAACGTGGTAGCAAACGCGTTGAGCCGTAGGCCAGCAGATGAGGTGGCAGAGGTGTGGAAAGCAAAGTGGAAGGAGCTGGGACACCAGGATGCAGTGGCCCGATCATTCAGTTCTGTGATGACTGTTACACCACAGATTGTCACGAAGGTAGTACGGGCACAGGCTAATGACTCGTTCTGTCAGGAACAGATAGTTCGATTACTAGCAGGGGGAGCCGAGTCCTATACCGTTAGCTCAGACGGGGGATTACGCTTCAATGGGAGATTGGTAGTTCCGGAAGGGGAGAATTGCGACACGAGGTGATGGCAGAGTCCCACGGCTCACGATTTGTGGTACATCCCGGAGGGGACAAAATGTACCAAAACATAAGACGACAGTATTGGTGGAGCGGTATGAAGAGAGATATTGTTGAGTTTGTTTCGAAATGCACCACTTGCCAGCTAGTAAAAGTGGATCATCAGAGACCGACAGGACTTCTACAGCCGTTGGAGGTCCCGGTGTGGATGTGGGAGAGCATATCCATAGACTTTATCACGGGGTTGCCTACGTCGCAGAGGGGTCACGACTCCGTTTGGGTAATTATGGATAGGTTGTCCAAAGTCGCTCACTTTTTACCCGTAAGGACTGACTACACTACGGGACAGTATGCCCAGCTCTTCATTTCAGAGGTTGTGAGACTTCACGGTGTGCCCCTAAATATCGTGTCTGACAGAGACAAGATATTTGTTTCGCGGTTTTGGGAGAATTTCCAGGAGGCCATGGGCACGGAATTGCGGTTGAGTACGGCTTATCATCCGCAGACCGATGGGCAGACCGAGCGCATAAATCAGATGTTGGAGGACATGCTACGCATGTGCATTATTGACTTTGGGGCTGGATGGGAGCAGTACCTTCCACTGGTGGAGTTTGCTTACAACAACTCCTATCAGTTCACTATTGGCATGGCTCCGTTTGAGGCATTGTACGGTAGGCCTTGTCGTTCCCCAGCATGTTGGTTAGAGGTGGGGGACAACAAACTACTTGGGCCGGAAGTGATTCAGGATACTTCGGCAAGGATTGAGTTGATTCGGAGTCGCATTCGGGTAGCTCAAGACCGACAGAAGAGTTATGCTGATGCGAAGAGATTTTTCAGGGAGTTCCAAGTGGGGGATCAGGTTTTGCTCAGAGTATCTCCTATGAAGGGGATTATGCGTTTCGGGAAGAAGGGGAAGTTGGCACCAAGGTATGTGGGGACGTTTCCTATTATTGAGCGGATCGGACCAGTTGCGTATAGACTTGGGCTACCAGAACATTTGCATCGGATTCACGATGTGTTCCATATTTCCACATTAAGGAAATACCTTAGAGATAATTTGGCTCATTCTCACATTGCTGTGGAGGACATCGATCTCCATCCAGATAGCTCCTACGAGGAGGGGCCGATTGCTATTTTGGACCGAAGTGAGAGGAAGCTGCGGTCAAAGATAGTTCCGTTAGTGCGTGTTCAGTGGCGACATCACAATGTCGAGGAGTCCACATGGGAGCGCGAGGATGAGATGCGCGAACGTTATCCAGAGTTGTTTTTAGCAGGTACTTTCTAGTTCCGAATTTCGGGACGAAATTCAGTTATTAGGGGGGAAGTATGTAATACCCCGTATTTTTGGCTTTTTATTTCTGGGATTAATTAATTAAATGAGAATTAATCGGGAATTAATCCGGGTAAAATACTAGCGAGTTGTGAGTTGGTATTTGACTATATTGAGTATATATGATGTTATATGAATATTGAATTATGAAATTTGTCGTGAGATTGATATACGGCAATTTGGTCATTTTATTGGGACGCGTGTGGCAGTCGCGTCAGGATATAATTATTTTATTTATAAAAGTGAATTTAAATTCTATTAACCGTATTGTCGTTTTGAGTGCGCCAACGCGTCCGGAAGGGTCGAGATAGTTAGAAAACACTAGCCGGGGGTGTAGTTTGGGTCCCGGGGTATTTTTAGGCCATACCAGCAATATAAAGGGTATTTTGGTAATTTTGTATTTTGAGGAATTAAAAATGACGAAAATTAGGAGTCTTTATCTGATTGGGAATAGACCCACTAAACCCACTAACCAACCCTTGTTGACCCAATAAGCTACGGAGGTTATCAAATTAGGTTTCCCACTTTCCCAAAGAAAACCCTAGCCACCATAGCCATCTCTGGAGAAGAAAGCTTGTAGAGAGGGAATTCTGCAGAGAGAGAGAGCTAACTTCAGCAAATCAATATCAAAATCAGAGATAAACTCAAGGCAAGTGATTTAATTCCGTTTAATTTCAGAGAATGCTCTTTCCATGTGTAGGAATTTAATAAAATTGATTTGTTCTTGGTGAAATATGAAGACCCATGTATTTTAGAACTTAGAACTTGAAATCTTGAGGAAAATTGCATGTAGAATGGTAGGTAGATGATTATTCTGATGATATTAGTTATTGGATGAAACTAAGAAAGGATTTAAGTTGGGTTAATTCATGATTTAAATTTTTAGGGTTTTTGTCCTTGAAAAATTGGGGGAAAGTGATGAGCCTTGATGATTTAATGATGATTGGGATGAATTAACTCCTTAAAATACGTTAGTTTATAACCTTGATATGTGTAGGATTGATTAGAAAACTTAAAACCTTGTTGGGATGAATTTTAGAGGAGATTTGAGGAGTAAGAATTGATGAAAAACGAGATTGGAGAAAATCTGGGCCGAAACTGGTCCCTCGTTAGAAGACCTCTCCAGGTCGTTCGAACGAGCTCGTTCGAACGAGCTTCTAACGAGTTGACCAGTCGCTTCTAACGAAAGGGAATTTCGTTCGATAACTTCGTTCGAACGAGATCTCGTTAGAAGGTATAGTTCGTTCGAACGAACTGAAATCTCGTTCGAACAGCCTCGTTCGAACGAGACTTCTAACGAGTTGGCAGTTTAGGACTTTTTAGCCTGTTTTGATTTTGGGAGTCCCGTAAACTTGTTCGAGGATAGAGATAACATTCCTTTGATAGTGTATTAGTATACTTGGGACATTTGGGATATTATCAGGAGTAAATTATATAAGTGTCGATCAAATCAAATAGACATTTGAGTTGAGATGTGAGTGCCTACTACGACGTGAGAATAAATTACGGCGCGTATAAATGTGGACCGGAATTATATAAGTTATATATATATTAAGTTGGTACGAGAATGAGATATGTACTACAATTAAATTACGGTGATTACTAAGATGCGTGTTTACCTAGTATTGGTATATGATTTGTGTGTATGACATACCTACCATACTTGCTATCACGGGAGGTTTGCGTTCGCTTAGGGCCCTCTAATCCTTTTGTTGCCCGGATTTAGACTGGTTACCTTGATGAACATAGGTCATAGAAAGACTTATTGGGATGTTAATAAGTCCGCTGATCGTGGGAGCGTAGGTATGTGCGTGACCCATGTGATGTGACTGTGTTCGCCTCCATTATTTGTGATGTTGTTATCTGTGAACTATTCCTAAGAGATTCGGAATATGTGATCCTTATGTACGTGATGTACCGGGATGGATAGAAGAGTATGTGTGCACCACAACTTAGTTCTCGGGGTGCTTGTATTGTATATTTATGATGTGATTAATATACACTTAATTAATGGGAACCTTCATGTTAATGGTGTGAATATAATTACGATACTGTTTCGAGAAGAATATAACGGGTTAACTGATAGTGATATATATTGTATATTGGGCATCTGAGTTTACGTTAAACCCCTATTTAATTGAAATCGTTTTTATGTTAATGGGAACCCAGTAATAAGGGTGGAACCTATATCAGTCTAGCTAGATATGATGTCACTTAGCTAGTGGTTAGTGTTGTTTTAGATGGGTACTTACGTTAGGAGTGCACAGTTAGAAGAGAGGTGATAATTTCATGTGAGTGCACGTCCTAACATGTACTTAGCATTTAATGTTTTAAATGTTTTTAAAGCACTTGCAGGTTTTTTTAAAATATCTCTACATTCGGGCTCTGACCCGTTTTCTTTCAAATCTATTTTTTTGTAAAACCATTTTAGGTGCCCAGCCACAAGGACACCATGCATATGATACTCATTCAGGTGACGTGCTGTAGCTGTTTGTGGAAGCTACAGGGATTTGCTTTTAGACGCTTCTATCATTTGGATTCCAGATTCAGTATCTATCAGTTGTAGGGCATGTTGCCCATTTCTATTAGAGACATCTTTCCATTCCAGTTTTTTTTCAGACTTTGGCATGTATTGTTTCAGTATTCAGTTTAGTTATCTCAGTTTGTGGTATTGTAGTGAGGAGTTTTCCTCAAGACTTTATTTACATTATTGTGATGGTTATTCCCTTTACTTCGTTATGGTGAATGGTGTTATTATTCTTCTTTACACTTGTTGCATGTTAATCAGACTTAAATTAAAATTTGACAACTTACTTTTTTAAATACTAGGTGGTTAGTAATCATTAAAATGTTTTCGACAGTGATGCTATTAACTGGACCAACTTGGCATTTTGAATTAATTTAATAAAGGAGTAGCTACCCGGTATTTAATTAGTCGGGGCGTCACAAGTTTTGAATGGAAAAGTTGATTATTAGTGCCATAATGAACAAAGTACAATAAAAGGTAAGCGGGAATTTTGATAAAACTTAGGGTCCTAGTGGTAGGACTTCCTCGTTAGACCTTATCGGTTGGTTTTGTTGAAAAATGAAAAAAAGTAAACGAAATGGCATGTTGACAAGATAAAATTGTGATATGAACTGTAGAAATGATAAAAATGGTAAAATGTGGACACAAAAAATAATTAAAGAGGGCCCGGAGGCCTCGGGTGAAAAATTTAAAATCACTGCCACAGCATATTGTAGCATAGTCGACGGTGTGGTGCCCGTTAAAGTATGTGGATATTTGGAACATTTCGAGTAAAGATAATGGAAAGGAAATGAATACGGTTGTGCTCGATAACATGAATAAGACAACCTAATGAAATGTGATGAAAAGGAGACTAATGAATAAAATATTATTAATAATCTTTAGACCCATTAAAGGGTGATATAAAATGCTTAAGTGTGAGTATGAGCTCATCGCTCGGTTGCATTGCATGGTAGTTGCATTAATACTATCTAAATTGTTAAATGTTTTCATAATTGTTAAAATACATGTTATATGTATAGTATTTTTGTAGAAAATGTATAGTTTAGTATTACCCACCCTGTTGAGCACTCGCTCACCCCTGCTTTTTATGTAAAAACCCCCACTCTCACCCCAGGTACAATGAGTGGGGACATCGGGAAGGATGTTTGTAAGGACCCTGAGGGAAGTCATCGTCATTAGAGGCTCTGTAACTCTATTTTAAAACATTGAAATTTGGGATATTAAACCTTTTATTCGGGCCTTTGGCCCTGTGATGTAATAATACATAGATAACTATTATTTATTTCTTATTTAATTTTTATTGTGAATTAAATTGAATTCTCATAAGTAAACATAGTAAATTAACTTAGTTACTTAAATTGGTCACTTCTTTTCTTAAATTAAAACCGGTAATTTAGTCTTTAATAAATAATATAATTAAGGATTTTTCTTAAATAATAAAAACTAAATTTTTTCCCTCCCCCTTCAACTCCTTGATTCGGTGCGAGTTCACCCAACGATGACCGAAACTCGGGTCAGGGCGTTACAATCCTAATGTTGTAAACGAGATTGAGGATGTACTTCATTTATTGAATATATATTCTATCTTTTTTAGTTTGTTGTGAAATATACCAATATATGTTCATTAATAGATATTTACCTTAATTTGATCTTTCTCCACTATAAGAAGAAAAGGATTTTATAACTGTTTTTAACTGTCATAAAAAACTTTTATGATGGTTTTTTTAATGATGAAAATCGTCGTAAGTTTGAGTATCATAATTGATACATCTAAAAGTTATCATATCATATGGGTATTACATATGACTTTTTTTTAAAACCCATCTTTAAATCACCAAATAATCATATAAAATATTATTGTGGAAAATAATATCATATGTGCTTTAAAAAGTATCTTATATGATCTAAAATTGTCATGTTTGATTTAAAAAATGTCATGACAAACAATTTCTATATATAAAAAAGTATCATGGAAATAATTTCATATCATGAAGGTTTAACATAAATTCTCATAAAAAACCTATAATGCAAAAAAAATATTTTTAAGGAGCAAAAATTCAAATCATGGTTGACAAATAAATTATAAACAAATCAAAAGACATAATTACATTTATTCCACATTCAATGTTACATTAGAATATATTATAAAGTGTATCATTTAGCTAAGAGATAATACAACACTCCCACCAAGATGTTTTTCGTCTCATATAAAATAAAACTACGCAAAATTAGATTGAGCTAACATATCAACTGAATTCAATTCTTCAATCAAAATTAAGTGTTCCTCCATAGTAATAATCGCTTCATAGCTTTAGGAAACAATGTGCCAAAATCCTATTCCCACTTACGTTTAGGATCGTTTTATCCGATAATGATACACCTTTACATGCCTCTAAGTAGATGCTCCCGCATAAGTTCAAAGCTTTAAGTCACATATTCGACAATGATGATAACTGATTTGATCTTATATATATATATTTCTTGAAGCATTAATTCCTACCCTTTGAGCTATTTTTATGTGCACGCATTTTATTTGAATACTATATGTTATTTGACTCTAAAGTATGTGTTTGTAGGGTTAAGGAAGAATTTTACATGTGAAGCGAAGCTCATTTCCTACCAAAAGGCATGTCCCGACTTTAAAAAAGGATGTCCAACTCCTCAAAGAATTATTAGATTCGTTTTGGATTATTTTTGTACATAATTGGAATTTTTTGTATTAGAAAAAATGCATTTTGGACACCACATGGCAAAATACATTTTTCCCCTATCATGATGTATTTTACCCTCGCAGGACGTATTTTGCTTCACTAGAAAATTACAACAATGCCATTAGGGGATTTTAGTTTTAAGATAGCATATTTTAAGCTTTAGGGGGAAACGTTTACATCAGTCTTACTTTACGGAAAGTTGATACTTTGTACTTAGAGAGTTCTAGAGGGATAAAGAGGACGAAACAAAGGATTTGTACCAAATATTAAGATAATTGAAGATTAAAGACCTATTTTCATTCAAGATCTATGACTTGATTTCTTACTTCATCTTTATTTCCATTTGTTTTGTATTTTTAACTATGAATCACTAGATATATATGGTTAAGGTAGTGAATTCATAATGAATAATGTCTAATTAGTCATAGATTGATCGTAGAATGTATTGATTGGTGAAACTGAGTTGTTATTATTATAGGCGTTTTTTTCATCCATATTGTCAAGAAAAATGGATAGTTGGTGGATATTCACAACTCTAATTCAATTGATTTTATTTGTTCATAATATATCTTAATTAAGTCTTATTGCTTAATACCTTCACACTTGATATTTTATTTTACATAAGGGTTCACCAAATCAACACATGTCTATAGTCAATCAATTATTTGTGTTAAGATTCATGTTGAACTCATGATCTCTAACCTTTACTCTCATTTGAAATTTTAACTACTTGTTGTATTGTGTTTACTTTCTAATTACCATCATTTAATTCAACCAAATTCATATCAAATTTCATACTCTTGCTACATGTTTGATAAAATGCCTCTATAAGTGTAATCGATCAATAATTTTACCAATATCCGTCGAATTCGACCTCGTACTTACTAGAATTTACTTTTTTTTTGCGGCTTGCACTTGGGCCATTGACAAACACTTTTTAACCACAAACAAGTTTTTGGACTTATTTTTGGGGATTAGCAATCTATACATTTGATCAATTTACAATTCTAAAGTCTAATTTTCTTAAAAAAAATAGAAAAAAATAAAAAAAACAAAAACAAAATCTGTAAAAAAAAATATTATCTACTATGTTTCACTTGTTTATGGTTGTAGTTACTTGTTAATGTGAATCCCGTGTAGATTTCTCGTGTGGGCTTGTAGGAATAATGTACGCCATTTAGTGAGATTTTCTACTCCCGATTCCGAGTCTAGTTCCAATGTTGGTTACGAATTCACTTATTGAACTAGAACTTATTCATATACCACAAGTACCATGGACGATAACCTAAGTTAACATGGAGATAAGGAGCCACCCAAGATCCTCCAATGAGGACATTTGGCGATTTTCTCAAACCCGAGTGGAGTACCGGGCCTTCATGCATAGTCATATCCCAAAAATGCAGGTCATTTTGATTTCAGGCATGGTATGATCCAAATCTTTCCCACATTACATGGGGTTGAGAGTGAACAACCATACCTTTACCTTAAGGAGCTCCAAGAGGTGTGCGTAACATTTTTCTGACTAAATGTGCATCGAAAAAGTGCTTAGGTTAAAGTTATTCTTATTTTCATTTAAGGATAAAGTCAAAACTTGGCTGAAGTCCTTACATCCACATTCTATAAGAACTTAGAATGAAATGCAAGCTCATGTTTCAAAAAATATCATTCCCACACATAAAACTAATGCACTTAGGCGATAAATCACAAATTTTGTCCAAAAAGAAAATGAGAATTTCAATATGTGTTGGGAACGGTTTAAAGAGATTTGCAATTCTTGCCCACACTATGGGTATGAGCAATGTAGAAATTGAATTTATATATTCAGGGTTTATCTCCCCAAACTAAGAAATTTGTTGAAAGAATGTATAATGGGGAGGTCATGAAAAAAGACCCCGACCAAGTCGAGTGATGTTTTGATTGGTTGGCAAAAAAATCACAAACATGGGAAGTCACAAATCCCATTGATATAGAACCACTATTTAATCCCAACACTGACACCTCAGGGAGTGTTCTTTACCATCTTAGGTAAAAGAATGCACTCAATGAAAAAATTACAAAACTCACAAAGAAGGTAGAAACAATGGAGCTTTAAAAACAATTGATGAGTTCACACGACAATATGACTTCGAGGAGGTGTGTGCTATTTGTGACACACTTAGGCATTCTACACAAAAGTGCCCCACAATTTCGGCATTTAAATAGTCTTTTAACAAGAAAGTAAATGCAATGAACAACTTCAAGAAAAATTTTACCTTACCTTACAACGAGAGCTATAATCCGGAGTGGAGGAAACACCCAAAGTTTGGCTATGAGAATAATTATGGGAACACACAAACTTCATCATTCCAACCACCGCATCCATCATATCCATGCCAAAAATAAAACCCCTTTTTCCAATCATCTCCACTACAATATAACCAAAATCAAGGTTCTTTATTGATTAATCCTTATGTGCCACCACATAAAAAGTTCCTTGATGAAATGTTAAAAGAGTTCATGCAAAGCCAGCATTCCATCAACACCTTAAATCAAGAGAGTTGGGCTAGAAATGAATAATCATTTAGTGAAATTAGAGAAACTCTCTCTCAATTAACCACATCCACGAGTGCACTAGAGAAGGAAAAATTCGCCCGAGGAGCATTCTAATTATTAAGGTAGTGATAAATTGGATACGGCAAAAAATGGTCCATTTATGGTTGAGAAATGTCCCATTCCCGCACCTTTTCCACGACTCAAGCCACCCCAAAAAATAAAGTCGGAATGCAGATATTTTAGAACTTTTCAAACAGGTAAAAATGAATATTCCTTTGCTTGAAGCTATTAATCAAGTTCTGACTTATTCTAGGGTTTTGAAAGATTTTTTTCACCGTGAAGCGCAAGCTTCATGTTCGTAAATATGAATTTTTAGCCGGGAAAGTGAGTTCAATCATACAACATAAGATCCAAACCAAATATAAGGACCCCGGTTGTCCTAAAATTTCTTGTTAATTTGGGGATTACCACATCGATCGAGCTTTGTTTGATTAAGCAGCTAACGTCAATTGTATCCTATTTTTGGTCTATGAAAAACTTGGTTTAGGTGAGTTTAAGTCCACCTGGATCACTTTGAAACTACCAAACCCATAACCCCATTCCTCACTTTAGCCAATTCATGTTCACACACGCAGTTCCTAGCTCCAAATCACACGCTCCCCAGGTCCCAACATCCCAACTAACTGATTACACACCTACTGCACAACTTGGTTCAAGTGAGAGTGGACTTTGCGGTGTATTGATTTAATTGCTTGTTTATGATTATATGGTTATTGTTTTATTTAATTTCTCTTTGCTGTTGAAAATTAAATAAACCTACCCTTTACTGCCATATTTTTAACTATGCATACCAAGTGTTTGAAAACATTCCCCACCAAACGTTTAAAGAAACTTTTTGCACCAAATTCTATTACACCCATTTTAAATTATTCAAAATCACACCGTTCACCCACATTTTGCATTGAACTTTTCATTTACGTGTGATTGTTGTGATCCATTGAAATATTAATTAAGTTGGTGTCTTGTTTTGTTTTGGATTAACACTTGTTACAGATGGGAATTTTACCAAAAAAAACATAACTATCATTACTATTTCATGACTTCGGCCTCAACGTGTTTGTTAAATTATTCCAAATAACTTTTTAAAGAAAAAAATCACCTCATTCACTTGGACGCTCGTCTTTCTTACTCACCTTATCCCACCCTCACTTACATGTTTTGCCAACACAAATTCATAATTGTGATGCCTCATTTTTACACACCCATATACTTTAAAATTTCCATTTTCATTTATGTCTCGTGTCATATTTATTCTCGTGTATATAATTGTTTTCTTTTTTCTTTTATTGTTTCTTCTATGCAGGAATGCTTCATTGTGCTTTATGTATATCCTTATTTTTCCCTAAAGAGAGGTGATATCCCTTCCCACTCTTCTCTTTCATTCACGCTTACATGCCTAGTTCTATGTCCTTTTGCGACATTGAAGACAATTTTAGATTTAGTTATGGGGAAGTTGATAACTATTTCTCTCTTGAAATTTGTAAGCATATTTTAATTATTAAAAAATGAAAAATACAAAAAAACTACATTAAATATCCAAAAAAAAATCTTTTCTAGTTTAAAATCAGTTTCCTTTTTCTTATTTCTTATATTTTATTTATTTAGTAGTTTTACTCCGATTATATATTGTTTATCCAAATTTTTCGTTGCGTACTCGTGATACATGTCAACAAAAATTTGAATATGCTAATATGATATGTTTCTTAGTTTCCTAGTTCACTTATTATCTTAATCACGAGTTTTTTTTTATATTTTTAAAACCTTGGAAAATTATGTGGACATTACAGTGCCTAATTGTTGAATTGAGGTTATTTATCTAAACTAACTCGGGAAAATATAAAAAGTGGAGACTTAAAAATTAGTGAGTTTTAGAGCCATTCACATTGAGAGGTTATATCTACTCTACTCATCCTTTGAAAAGAGTACATCGTTGCATAAGGTTTAACACCTAAGAAATTATCATATGCCCTCCTTCAATTAGGCTTGAGCCTTGGCTTACCCCTATTTATACATTTACCCATCATTATCCTCTTTAAGACTATAATTAGCCTTTCTTTTTTACCCCAATATCCCTACCCCAATTCATATTAGGAGTATAACCCATCTATATTATTCATACCCTTATATTTAGGAATGTTTAAGGACATTTTGTATGATGGATGTGTATGATTGTAAAGGGAATGACAATAGTTTTAAAAATTAAGAAAAAAGAGATGAAGAAAAATGGAAAAAATAAAAATAAATAAAAATTAAGAAAAAGATTGAGGATCCCAAAATGCCCCATGTTTTTTTATGTGATCTTCACTGTAGTTCCCAACACAAATCCCAGGAACTTTTGAATCCCTTTAGCCTTCATTTATTAGCATTTAACCTTGCCTACATTACAACCAAAACGATAAGTCATATATGATCCTTGGTAGAAAATGATTTAAACCTAGAAATGATTGATAAGATAACTTAAGTGAATTTCAATTTATCTAGTGAATGGAATCCTATCATGAGATTATTAATTCTTAAATATAAAATGTTTTTCATATTGAATGTGAGATCTCGATTTTGACTACATATACTCTATTATATCTCACATATAATGAGAGGTATACCATATCCAAGCGATTCATTTGTGAATGTAATCCTGGAGAGGATTGAGTCGAATCGTAACATTAATAAAAATATAGTCTGTTTAGCTTTGGGACCTTTCTTTGACTCCTTGGCTATAAAACACACACGGTCCTGGATTTCAATCTTCTAAAATGACTTAATGATTAATATAATTTGTGAACTTTGACGCTGACATAAATTTGATTTCTAGCTAGTTAAATGTGTTTCAGAAGTTTTGTTCAGTGCTCATAGATGAGAATTTAGGGTAAAATATTGAGTAGTTTTGAATTTTGTGGGTATACTCATTGAAATTCCTCACGAACATCACTCCTCCTCTAAGGGGAACCTAAGGGTTTAAAAGGGTTGTTGCATACACTAAATGAAATCTATAGGTTCACGAAAGTGGCACTTTTTTTGTAGTCAGGAATTAAATAATATCTCTCCTTATTTTGTGATCCCTTCATATGTTAGTGCCTAGCACGAGCTAGTTGACAGGTGTGATTAGAGATCAAATTGCACATATATAGTGATATATATGGCCAATATATCTTTCCTAAAGCCTTATTTCCTACCATTTGAGATATTTTTATGTGCATGAATTTTATTTGAGTGTTATACATTATTTGACTTAAAAAATGTATGCTTTTATAAGGTCAAGGACTCATTCTACATGAAAAGAAAAGTTAATTTCATACGCAAAGGCATGTCCTGAAATTAAAGGAGGATGTCCAATTCTTTAAATAAGAATTATAGAAGTTTTGGATGATTTTTGGGCACAATTAGAATTTAATGGTGTTAGAAAAAATGCATTTTGGACAGTACACAACAAAATACATTTTGTCCCTACCACGATGTATTTTTCCCCTCCTGGATGTATTTTGTCTTTTCATGATGTATTTCTCCTTAGCATAATGTATTTTGCTTCACTAGAAAATTATAGCAATGCCATTACAGGATTTTAGTTGTAAGATAACATATTTTAAGATTTTAGGGAAAACTTTTACATCATTCTTAGCTTAGGGATAGTTGATACTTTGTACTTAGAGATTTATAGATAGAGAAAGAGGAAGAAATACATGATTTGTAGAAAATTTGAAGACTCAAGATCAATGAGATGTTTTCTTTACTTCATCTCTATTTTTATTTGTTTTGAATTTCCAACTACGAATTCCTAGATTATATGGTTAGGTAGTGAATTCAATATGAATCATGTTTAATTGTTCATAGATTGATTGTAGAATGTATTGATTGGTGACGTTGAGTTAGTATTTGTAATACCCCGCACTTTTATGGATATTTGAATTACACAAGTGAGCATAATTTTATTTTGGAGTTTATGAGTGTTAGATGTTTACCAACGTGTGTTATATTTACTTTTGGGATTAAGTAAATAAGTCGGAGTATTTTAATTGCATGTCGTAGTTGGGTAAAGCGACAAATGATAATATTTTAATTGGAAAACCCGTATTGATATGTGTTGGGTTTAACTAGTGAATTGTATTTAAGTGACTCAGATGGATATTTCGAGTGCGTGGTTGGTTTTGGAATGGCCGAGATAGTCAACATAGAGTATCCGGGAGTAGTGTTTAGGTTCCGGGGATTTTTGGACTAATAGGGTCTCGCAATTAAGTAAACGAGTCATTTTTGGATTTATAAGGGATAAAACCTTATTTCCCTCTATATAAGGCACGAGAGAGAGGAAAGAAAGAAAGAAAAAAGCGAAAAGAAAGAGGAGAATAGAGAAAGGAAGAGAGTAAGAGAAGAAAAAGGAGATTTTCGGCCAAACTCCGCGGGATTCGACTCGAGGTCGTCAGATTTTATCCATGAGGCAAGTGTTTACTTGCTTTATTTCTTTTAAGAATAAATATCATATTATAGTTGGTAGTGATAAACTATAAATATTTTTGGTTTGGGTTTTCGTGAATCAAACGGGTGTTTTGGAAGATTAAAGGGATAAAACTCGAATAATATCCAATTTGAGAAATTTAGGAATTAATTGAAATTAGTTGTTGGTTATGGGTTCTAGGATGATTAGAACCCTTTTTATGTGTGTAAGTATAGTTGGTTGTGAATAAATGAGGTTGGGAGAGGAAATCAAAAACTTGGAGGCGTATTAATGGAGGTTTGAGATTTTTGGAGAAGAAGGTGAATACTGACTAGTGTCACTTCCGAATCAATTCAGCTAGAAAGAGAATTGATTCGGATCTTGGTAAAAAAATGAAATTTTTATATCCTTTCGATACGGTCGCGTGGGAGCCAACCACATATTTTTCTGATTTTTTTTGAATTTATTTACGGAAGGCTGTCCAAGATCGAATTCGTTAGTCAGAAATCCAACCTGACCTTGGGAGAAAAACAATTAATTGATGTGTTAGTTAGAAATCAGTGTTAGGATGATGATGGTGATGTTGGTTGAGGTTAGAAACTATAAAATGGAGAATGGGTTGATAATTGGGTAATTTGGAGAAGATGAAATCACCCAAATAGTGCCCTCTGAACAGGGTGAATTGATTCGGGTCTAGATCGAATCGATTCGCATAAGGGGACCTGTACGGCTATCTCAGGCCGAATCGATTTGGATTAAGACCAAATCAATTCACCTTTTTGGAACTACTTGCAGAATACTTTCCGAATCGATTCATATGGAAACCGAATCGATTCGCTAGCCCGAATCGATTCGCATGTGGGGAGAATTGATTCGCCTTTGTTGAATTTGGCAGTTTTCCTTCTTTGAGTTTAGGGGGAGTTAAATTTCAATTGGATATTATTATGGGGGATTCTAGTTATGATATTAGTATTCCTAGATGATGGTATTGAGGGTGAGTAAACCTAGAAATGAACGAGGGAACCTTTGATTAGTTTAGTGTACAATCCGGGATATGGACTTAGTGAATGTTCGGGTCGAACCACGTTGAAGAGAGGTCTTCGAAAAGTGTGTATAGAGAATACTTATGTGTTTAGTATTTTAAGCGCGTGATTACTTAAATATTATTACGAATGGAAACATTTGGGGTTATTGTCTATCGCTATATGAGATTGGCCATTATAGCCATATATATATTTGAGAAGTGACGTAGATTATATATACGATGGGATTACAGTATATATAATATGATACGAATACATTTATATATGTGTGTAATTGGTATATTTGTATCTTAGAGGTTGGTTCCACGGGTTTTCCTTTGGCGTAGGGTTGGAACAACCAAATTATATATTTTCGCTAGTGCGATCCAGGGAGGTTGCACGATATGGGTGAATCCCTTGGCTTGAGGAGCAGGGAGAGTATATCCCTAAGTCATATCATCACGTGTTCGAGTGCGATGTGTGTACTCTACTTGCAGAGGGAACATGACCGCCTCCACCAATGTGTATTTTTTTACCATGACCATGAGTGAGTTTGGCTTGGAACAGTGGTATAGTGAGTAAACCCGGATTTGAATAGGCACTATGAGACTGCATCCTCGAGTTATAACTCGGTGGGATGGTTACTATACTTGCTATGTATAGTATATTGCTTGTATATGAAAATGAGATATCATATAAAGTAAACATATGTATATGAAGTGAAAAGACTGATAAGGTGTATTTCCCTTTCCAGTAGATTATATCCGGATTTATATGAAAATGAATTATAGGTTATATATATATATATATATATATATATATATATATATATATATATATATATATATATATATATATATATATATGCGCGTTCTGTGCTGAGGGCCTAATGGATCTCGACGATCAACATTGTCAGGTAGTAGTGTATCGGGGGGATTCCTTGTTTGGATTTTGATTCGCGAGACGCCCCACGCACGAACATAGCACAGTGTTGGAAATGGGGAGAAGTTTATCCCTTAGCACTCAGGTTTATGGGGATTTTCAAAGATTGCGGGAAACGGATTAGTTAGTCTGGGTAGCTTAACTAGGTTGTTTATAAGGTATGCGATAGGTGTGCACTATTAGAAGAGGGGTGAGGGGTATCTCATGGGAGTGCGATACCAATTTAAATATGAGATAAATCATATTTTAAACATATGGCATTTATGCACTTGCAAAATATTTTCAAAACTCGGGCTCTGAACCGTTTCTCTATTTTCTCCTCTCTTGCTATATATATATATATATATATATATATATATATATATATATATAGGTGTCCAGATACAGGGATGCCTAGATAATGAACCTTTCGAGTCAGACATTGCTGCAGCAGCTGTGGATGCATGCATGTTTATTTTTAGACGCTTCTATTCTTGTGATGTATATAGGAAGCATTGTAGTAACATTCGGGCCAAAAGCCCAATTGTATTCATTTATACTTTTACTGCTTTTTAGTGCGGCATTCGATTTGGTTGTATTATGTTTAGCCGAGTATTCAGTTATTTTATTTCATTTCATTTTCATATATATATACTGTGTGAATGTTTTATTTGAATGGTTCGATTAAAAAGATTACTTAAATAAAATTTTGACGCTAGCCTAATAGGTTATTAGTAATTAAATTGGTTTTCGACAGTGATGCTAAGGATGAACCATATGAGACTCCTGTTTTAATTTGGTACATGATTGATCGCCCAGTATTTTATTAGGCAGGGTGTCACGGTATTATAGGATTTTTGTCCATCCATATTGTCATGCAATATGGATAGTTGGTGGATCTCCACAATTTTAATTCAATTAGTTTTATTTGTTCATAATAGATATTAATTAAATGTTATTGCTTAATACCTTCACATTTGATATTTGATTTCACATAAGGATTCATTAAACCAATGAATATCTATAGTTAATGAATCGTTTATGTTAAGATTCACATTGTACTCATGATCCCTAACCTTCACTCTTATTTGAATTCTCAATTACTAGTTGGTTTTGTGTTTACTTTCTAATTACCTTAATTTAATTGAACCCAATAAAATGCCTTATAAGTGTAATTGATCAATAGTTTTACTAATCTCCGTGGAATTTGACCTCGTACTTATTGGGACTTATCACTTGTTTTGTGGCTTGCACTTAGTCCATTGACAAACATTCTTTAACTACAAACAATAACAATTGCGCAAGACTTACATATCCATCAAATATCCAAAATTCAACTTAAATATAATGATTGGCCAATATCTTCTCAACCCTACCAACCTAACTAAAACAAAATTCAACTATTTTATTTAACAATAAGGTGATTTTTTTTTTTATCAAAATAAATCTCTAAAACTATAAGGTGAAAAACTTTTTTTATCAAAATAAATATCTAAAAGGAATACGAAAAATGAGTTCCACACCCTAATCTATTATGCATATGAAGAAAGGATATACACTTCATTTATATGATACCCATTAACTGTGAGATGAAAAGTTTTGTAGGAAAATAAAAAAACATATAATGGGAAATAAAAGAAATAATGAAAAAAGAACGATGAAGAAAAACACATACTATATAGTAATTATTTGGGTTGCACCGTGATTCAACACGATAGGTCATTATTGTGGTTCTTAGCCACATTGGCAGCAACAACTCCTGCATTTTTTATATTAATATCATATGACGACAATACCTTTTTGTTCACCAACTGTGACATTATTTATAGGTCGAGATTTGAGAACTGTAATTATTCAGTACCATAGAATCACATACTCATATATCCCAAATTAATAGTCTCCGTGTGGAAGTCAAACATTTTAAGAATTAAATTTTACTCCTTAAATTTATGCTCTTAAAAATGATTAATATCTTTGAATTTTAGAGATGAATTTATCATTTTTCTCTTACGGGAGTATTGATTGGATGGGTAACTTAGTATCATCTAGTTGTATATACTATATATTTAAGAAAAAAGATCATTAATTTGGGAGAAAATAAAAATAAAGCAAGAAATTAATTTAGGATGAATGGAGTAAATTTACCCCTCCCCATAATAAAAAATACACTGAAATAATGCGAGCAAATTTAATAAAGAAATGTTCAAGCTAACTGCAATTGTTGAAGAAACGTTAGTGACAAATTATACGCAAAGGAAGGATTCAACGTTCGTGTCTGTGCCATTAAAACTTGTATGGCCCTAGTTTGTGCATGCTACAAAAAGCTCGTGCAGTGTTGAAATACCACTTTGAGCTTCAATGCCACTAGTCAAGCGTTAATGAAAATAATTCATAATGAAAGTAGTCCAAAATAATCCACAAATATTATTTTAAACATGTAAGCCAACTAATCAGGATAAATGATCTAAAACTTGATATCCATTTACTCATCAATGCAATGGTGAAAATAAAAAGTTTATAATAATAAATGCATTGTAGTGTCTAGGGAGGATAATTCGATAAATGTAATATGTCTAAAGTGAATGAGCATTAACTGTGATGCGTGTATATATATATTTTTTCATGAAACATGGATGTAAATAAGGAAAAATGTATTTAAAAGTTAAATTGATGTCGTAAATACTTCTTTTCGTCAAGTCATCTGAAACCATATATGAATGGACAATTAGCTCTATACCACCAAGAGTTGGTCAACTTTGTAAGAAATAGTGTTTTTAAAATTTTCATGTCCCATCCCTATTTTTACAAACCTTAAATGTGGTGTCCCTGTATTGTTTAGTAAAATATCTCCGTGAAGGGTTAATTCGATTGTATTGTTTCCATGTAACCTCATTTGAAATCCACTCTTAAAATAAATAAACAAAGGTTGAACATATTTTAAAGCTCCTTACTTCATTAAGCTCAAAACTAGAGGCTGAATTTGTCTCCATTACTAATAACTATACTAAAATGTATTAAATAACCAAATTCCTTCGGTTTCATTTGCGTTCATTCGCTTAGAAACTTAAAAAATATCATCTTGTTAAAAGAACGATCCAAGCTAGTCCATCTTTTCAAATAAATCTTGAGTAACTTACTAATCAACTAATTTATACCCCTGTCTGTAAAACTTCTTCGCTGAGTGAAGTGTAGAATATATTCCTGGTTTGTTCAAACGAGGGGAGGTGCTAAACACCACAAAAGATTAGGGTTTTCACTAAAATATCTATACATAGGGGACCTAAGACTAGACTCCGTTACAGAAAAAAAAATGTCGAAACACAATTTATATGTGAAAAACATAGATAGAAAAGTTTAATTTGAAATTCTTTTACAATAATCAGAAACATAGCCATCTCTTGAAAGCACCAAAAACACAATGCCCAGAAGAAACAGGCAGCTACGATTTTGACTAGTACAATGGAACCATATAAAAATGAATTTATTATAAATTTAATAAATGAGAACTAAAGGCGAGCAGGTCAACTTAATTAAGTTGGGTAGGTGAGTGAGGTGCATTATGCAAAAGGCCAACAATAGTGTGGCTGAAAAATGTGATGTCTTTTAAGGCTCATAGCTAGTGAACAAGTGTGACTAGAAAATACAGTTGAGGGAAAAGAAATCAATTTACACTAGTGAGTAACTAAGGTATCTAAATTATGATATGATGAAAACATGAACATAAATTAATTGGAAGCCAAGAACCATAGGATATTAGAATTGGGCCAAAAAGGATAGTAAGGCATGCCATTACATGTAATAGGGATTAATATAATTTTCATCCAAGAAATAAATCAGATTTTACGACATACTGAATTGTAATTCAAGCATATTTAAGTAAAATTGGTCATAATATATCATGCAATATAAATAATTATACTGAAAAGTGATAATATGCTTAATCAAGATGTGAAAACATAGTGATAGGTTGCCCTTTATTATTTTGTTTCCTATGAAGATCCTCTTTATCCCATGCCTTCTCAAACAAATAAGGGAGAATAATGAACATTTGGATAAAAACCAATAAATTTCACTGAAATAAAAATGGAAAACATAAGGTGAGTAAATAGTCAAACTAACTGCTTGATTATCTAATCTAATTGCATATAGATTTTGTTCTTTCTATTCCATCTTCCTCTCCAAATCCTTTAGTGTTTGTTCCTTTTCATGAAGATGCTCTTCCATAAGTAAGGAAACTTATATTTCAGAATACAAGTCAGGGTATATATGCATACATCTACTTTTACAAACATGTATGTGTATATATATATATATATATATATATATATATATATATATATATATATATATATATATATATATATATATATATACATACAAACACACACACACTAGGATATTCTCATGCCTGAAGTCATGATGCAAATTTTTAAAAGTGTACATCATTGATTGGACCATACGTCATATTAGTTCGCAACAATAATAATAGTCTATCTTGAACCCTGTATAGACATCATAATTTAAGTAAAAGAATTTATAGCACAATTTAAATAATAAATATTTTGAATATTGTAAGCGTAAATTTTCAAAGTATTGAATCATGTAAATTTAAGTCCGTAAATTTTCAAAGTATTGATTCAATTGTTCATTTTGTTTGGCGTGTTTCAATGTCCACACGGTTTATTAATGTCCAACATTTTAGAAAATAGTTTCAATGATGTGATGATATTAAAATCCATTGGAACTTAGATAAGGCATCCATTGGATTTAGAAAATAGTTTCAATGATGACACATAAGGCATCATCCATTGGAATTTATAAAACAATGTACTCCACATAGCCTGTTCCAATATTTTAGAATACGGTTTCATTGATACTAAAGGAATCCATTCAGTTTCAACATTTTTGAAAATAATTTTAATGATACTAATCATTTTAGAAAACAGTTAAAAAAACATTCAGTTAGTCCATTCATTCATTTATACTAAAACAATTTAGAAAACAGTTGTGTATCTCTAAACACAACCATACATTCATTTATAACAGTTTAGAAAACAATTTTAATGATACTAAAACAATTTTGTTGAATCACATAGACATTCCAACATTTGAATTACATAGGTAACGGGAATAGTGTTTCCAAAAATCTGATAACAGTTAGTCCATTCTAGCAGTTCTCAGAAAACAGGTCCATTACAATTGAATCACATAGACATCCATTACAAAACACCACACAAAAAAAATACATTGAATCACAGACATGAAATAACCCATTGCAAAACACATATGAACTTGAGCCATCATCCGGACCAGCCACATAAAGTAACTTAACCATCTCCACGACGCTAAACAGTAGGAAATACACATGGGTTTCTTCTCGTTTTTCGATTTGATAAAAATCCCCCTTCTCTTGAATATATACTCTAGCCCGACATTTTATGGAACATGGGGAATTATCCTTCTTTTTACACATACCTTCAACTATTTCTCCATTTCTAGATAACTCCTGTAAACATTTGCAATTGTCATTAGCTCTGTGTATTGGAGGATTCAATTTCGTATCACTGTTTTATACAAATAACTGTGATATCACTTGCAATATATTTCATATCACTTGCAATTGTCATAATAACTGTGGTACTGAATATTTTTTCCAAAGACAAAAGGACTTAAACACATGAAATTAAAAAGTTGAAAAGTACCAAAATACTTACCCAAGTGATCTGTGTATTGACCATTATCCTCGTTGAGTGAAGAGTGAAAACCACTGGAACATGGTGAAGAGTGTCCTTGTGTAAGACCAAAACATTGTGGTTGTTGAGTAATCAAATAAAGTGAGTATCTGATACAGGTGGTTTAAGAATTGAGATGTAAAAACTAAAAAATCGAATAAGATTTGATAAAAGAACAAAGTGAGAGTTTCGAATACCATCTTATTTGTTCTAGTCGCCAGGGGGCGCATCATGAGGTTAATTTTAAATGGAACATGCATGTGGAGTTTACATTAAATCACTTATTAGTTAATAGTATCCAAATGTATATGAAAAACACGTAACAGACTAAAGGAAGATTAAGGATTTCAAATTCACCCATTATAGGAAAATTAAGTTCAAAACAATATACTAAAATGTGACAAATAATGAATACAAATGTTTTCTAATATTACACATTAGGAGTAATGGAAGCCAAAGACTTTTATCTACATTAAAAAAATTAAAGCCTCTTTGTTATGTCAAATAATGAGATTGAAAAACATTTGATATGTAAAATAGTGAGATTGCAAACTTTCACCTCCAATTATAGAATTACACTCTAGTAACTTCACATTAATAGGAAAATTTCTGAAAACCAAGTATAAGATTTATTTAAGCCATTAACTCTTATAATCAAGCAAGACTTACAAACACAAACCTAGCAGAAGTATGTTAAATAAGAAGATAAATGAACATAAAACGTTACTTAACTTATGAACTTAGTATGTTATTGATCAAATAGCACAAAAATTCATTCGGGCATCTTCAGGTAAGGTGTGTGCAGGAATTAGTTTCTCAGTGTTATACTATTCATGGAACAACTGTTTATAGGAACATTTGTTTATATATATATATACCTTATAGGGACATTTTCTATCAGATAAAATGATTCCTAAGATGTCCAATTCATCTAGCTACTAAGGAAAGTCTCCTTCAATTTCATTATCACCCAAGTCCAAGAAACGAAGAGCTGTTTAATCGCCACTACGTAATCTATTCAAACCTTGCGTAAGCCATGTACATGATCATGTCTGAAATACTTCTTCACAAACCGAAACCGCTATCTTGCTAGTTGTAACTCTATTGTTATAATATCTAACTCCTCCTATGCATCCTCTCCTTATTTACATGTACACCCATTTGCTACCCAACAGACAAAGCATTTCTTGGTTGCCATAATTGGCCCTTAATTTCAATCATCTCTTACGTGTGTTTCAAACATTCAATTACAAACATAACTCCCTGCTTTCTCCTTAAATTAAGGGAAACTCAGTAATGGATATCTCATTACCAAGATCATATCTCAATAATTTCGACTATTGTGACACATATCACCCCAAGGAATCTCAAAGGAAATGAAAATACTCAAAATTTTCAACTATAGAGCAGTTGAAGTATGAGGTTTGTCAAGAGAGAAGATTCATAGTAGCACTTAATAACCTAACATCTAACAATTATAAGATGACAAATATAAAGGATCGTGAATTTATCATATTGAACTAAATGGTTCATCCGTATAGGAACAACTCTCCCCTGAAGATGTCACAAAAACATATTTTCGATATTGAAATGTGCTGATCAAGAACAGATTATTCAGATGAAATATGTGAATAAAATTTTGCAAGATTGAGTTATAATGCAAAACATTCTTTTGCAATTCAATAATGGATATCTAATTGTCCTTGGAGTCCCTTATCAGCTAATGCTTTGCCTTTTCTCCCTATATGACATATTTATTCTCTTTATCGGGACCAAAATTCAACTTGTGAAGAGCCCTGCTTATCTTGACTGGTGTACTGTTGATTCCACCACAAAGATATTCAAGAGTGTCATGCGGCGATGCCACCATGACATAAATACAAAATAATATTTAACTAACATAAATATTGAAAAAATTATCAAAGTAAATTCTCATCTCGGATTAGTGTTCAAAACTGAAATGTGTCATCAATAAATTCCAAGTGAATTGTCACATGCATTAGAGGAAAAACAAATTAAAACTCAATCTTTGGAGACCATGACTTCAACAATTGACTTAAGTTAAAAGATAAAAGAGATAATGTGGTCAATCATTCATGGGGTATAAGCCCTGAAATTCTAACATAACAAACCCTTAAACAATCAGAAGTCAAAATGAGCTCTGAAGCCATTAAATTCAGAATTCCTATTATTTACAAATTTTGAATATTTAGAGAAAATAAAAATATGATATAAAGATTATATGATATAAAATTTCACAAACCCAAAGATAAAAATTAACTCAAACAAAAGATATTACAAATAGAATCAAACCCTTAAAAAGTTTGCATGATTTGATTATACCTCCATTATTCTCTGAACAAAAAGCTAATGTAGTGAACTACAGGTGGCAATAAATGTGACCAACTCCAATGATGCATATTCTTACCTAGAAGACAACTCCAATGCATATTATTATTCATTAAACATGTTTGTAATTAGTTATAAGTATCTAACATTAATGATCCATCACCTACTATAGTATGATTGAATATAGTTGAGAACTAAAGAGATGAAAAGTAAATAAGAAAAATCCTAAATTCCAAATGCCAAAAAAATCATTTCCAGGAGAAAAGCCTAATCATGCCCTAAAATCAACTCAAAAACCATAACTTCGGAAGAAGAAACGACTAATTAGTCAAACATGATAAAATTAGTTGTCATTAATAACCCAAATTAAACACATTGTCTAAATGGGGATACAACAATAACTAACTCTACCTAAATTATTAATATTAAAAGAACAAAGACATTACAATTAAAACCTGATATGTACCTCAACTTTTAGGCAATATGCTCTTTAATTCATTTCATGATAAAAAGAACAAAAAATCTAGGGGAAACATAGAAACAAACATATAAAAAACAAAAGGCGCAAATTTAGATAATTTATCCCTCAAAATTTACATTGATACTATTCTTCAAAAGGAGAAAAACTCCCTGCAAAGAACGAAAATTGATTTGAAAATCTCAACACAGTAAAAAATGGGGATAAATATACCTAACTTTTGAAGAGTGATATTTCTAGTGATGAGGTTCGATCTGCAAAACATAACATGAAGAAAAAAAAATTACATCAAAACACCAAGCCATAAAAATACAATCAGAATCTTCAAACAAAATATATAATATATAATCGTGATTTAGAAAGAGAAAAACCCTAATATTAGGTTGTAATATAAGATCAACAAACCAAATAAACCCTATTTTGAAAACTAAAAGAATCAAGCCGTGGAATTTATATGAAGAATGAAAATGGGAATAAATTAGAGTGTTTCAAAAGAGGGGGCAATCCAAATTTTCCAAGGATAAAAACAAAAGGGTAGTGCAGGAAAAACTCATATAGATGACATCATAGATTTATCTTATGACATACATAAGTTTTACTCCATAGTGTATATATATATATATATATAGATATATATACTAGGGTATGCCCGTGCCTGAAGCCACGCTGATAATTTGAAAAAGTATAAAATCGTGTATAATGTAAATAAAAAATGTTTATATATTATTAGTGTATTTTTTCAAAGTATTGAATCGTGTAAATTTAAGTAGTCTTGAACCTTGTATAATCAAGTCAAAAAGTTTTCTTTACAATACATAACTGTAAACAGTTTAAATTTTTTGAAAAAGGCATGCATAATTTTCGTAAGTGTCGTAGGCATGCATAATTTTCTAAAGTTTCACGTAACTTATAATAAAACTTTACTCGAGTTCCATTCATAATACAAATATTTTATAAAAATTGGGCAGAGTATCTTTTATTTATACGACTATCCACCCTGTTTAGAAAATACAAAATACCAAAATAATGATAATAATAGTCCATCTCGGACCTCACATATATCAACTATGCCAGTTTTTGGGCATCCCTTAGCACAATATCTATATTTAAGCTCAACCCACAAAAGTCAATAAAAAATTATTAGTCAAATAAAGAAATAGAACTCAATTATGAATTTCTCAATTCTTCAAGGACAAAAGTTCATGACAACCAACATAAATTAAATTCTACTACGAAATCCAACTACGAAATTCTTCAATCATATGCGTGGATGCCTCTCGTAAACTTGGTACCCCCCATCAGCAATGACATTGAGGGATCTTTTATTTAAATCTCGGTAATAGAAGATTTCTCTAATTTGGAAAATACTCTCCAACAACTTTGAAGCCAAAATTGCGACTTCCTTTGGAGCCCTCATACCTTTTGTTTGTCTACTTTAATCCCATGACCTTTTTACATACGAACACCACGCATGTAGAAAATAAAAAGCTTACCACGCTTGTAGCATATAATACCCTGAATAAAAGTATAACCTGGAAAAAATCGAATTAATATACAGAATAAAAGTACAGAACAAAAAAAATTGAAAACCAAAGGAAAGATGACGCACAAAAAACTTACCGCACAAAACCAAGGGGATGTTTTTTTTTTAAAATAGGGGCTGCTTTTTTAAACAGTAGCTGTGTAAATACATGATCGAGAAGATATACCTTTAAAACAGGGTTCTGTAAACTACTGATGTAATAGTAGTTATGTCCAAAAAACAGTTGCTATATCCAAAATAGTTTTTTAGATATAGGGAAATTTGGATATACCAACTGTGACTACAATTAATGTAACCAGGATGCTTGTGATACTGATGAATATATATTGAATAATTTAAATGTAGTCTTTTGTGAAATCGCTAATTTTTGGTGCGTCTTAGTAAATTTTATTCTCTATCTTAAGTCCTTGAAGGTCTTGTGTCCTTGGGCCTTCTTTTCACTCATTCTACTTATTTGGGAAGTGAAAGGAACATCCCATTCTTTGGGAAAAAAAAGTGTTTCAACCCCATCGTCAGTCAAACAATCAGTTTCGACATTTGGCGACTAACAAAAAATGTGAGAATGTGACTCAAAATATTTAAAATGAGCAGAAGTCAAAAAAATTTCCTTGTTCCATCTAAGAGATTGAACCATTTCAGTTTCCTAAAATAGCAACGCAACACAGGAGTAGAAAAACGGATCTGTATATTTCCTAATGTATAAAATGAGCTTGTATGACCCAATTCTTCCATTCTTACTTTTTATTCTTTCAATTGAGCTTGTATGAGCCACCGAGTAGAGGCTTTTTCCCCTCTAGAAATTAATAAAATATCTTGGTTGACATAAGCTCCACCTACATTAAAAATCTCCCTATCGAATAGAGAAGAGTCCCTTCATTCTTACAATGCCAATACAGATTCTATAGAGTCCACGACCTCAACCATTATGGGGAATTTCTTTGATCAGTAATGCAAGCACTGATCTGCAATTTTGGCAAACACAATCGAAGAATTTCGTAAAATTTAGCACCTCAAACTCGGATCAGTAATCTCATGTACTGTTCCACTTTTGATACATTGTATGAGTTAAACACTACCCATGGCAGTTATGATTTAAATTCTATAGCTGTTAGCACGCGTGGACAAAAAAAGTAGAGTTGAAGCCACTCGAGCCATGCCAAAGAAAAATTTGAAGAGTTATGATGAAGTCGACTCTAATTATATAGAAATTTACCATAGGGTATAGAAATTTGAAGAGTTTCGATTTACCTGAAGCCACGCGAGCCCTGAGAAAGAAAAATTGCCTCACCATTTTTGTGAATTGCCATATCCTGACTGCCTTTCGAAGGGATATCCTGTTGTTCCAAGAAATAATCAAATTCTTTGTTGACATAATCTCCACCTACATTAAAAATCTCCCTATCGAACATAGAAGAATCCTTTACCTCTTGCAACGCCAATACATATTCTATAAAGGCCACGACCTCAGCCATTGTGGGGCTTTTCTTTGATCGATAATGCAAGCACTGAACTGCAATTTTAGCAAACACAATTGAAGAATTTCATAAGATTTGGCACCTCAAACTCGGATCAGTAGTCTCATGTGATAAAACCTATTAGAAGGATGGGTTCTCGAATGCATTTCAAATGACCCCTGCGCAGAAGGCAATGAATAATAAGAAAATTAAGATATTCAGCTCATACTTGGAATTCAAGAGGTGGATGACAAATCATGTTTGACATTTAAGAAGTGTCGGACACGTAGTTTTAGTGTCCAACACAATAAAGTGCTTCTTAGAAGTGTGCATGCTTTATAAATTGTACTTAAACATGCAAACACATTAAAACATGTAGCTAATTTATTTTGGCATTATACTTGAGAACACCAAAAGTAATCAAAATTGAGCGGTGAATGACTATATATTACCCACCCAAAAGCTAGACTTGGTCGATATGCAGAGCCATTTATATATTTGAGAGTAAAGGAGCCCCTGACCAACACACCGATAGAGGAACCGTGGTCAGCATATTCAACCTCATGGTGGTATTGATCCTTTGGGTTCTTGAATTGTTCGACAAAGGCAAATATGGGGTCTGTACACATTACAACATTGATGTTGGGTCTGTATGGAGGATGAGGGGCTTGCATATATGGACACGCCGAGAGAAATATAAATGAGAAAAAACCAGAGAGCTGTTATATAGTTTAATTATTAATTAATTTTAAAATTTTTGAAATATTACCTTTTTAAAATTAGCAGTTGGACCTACTGCACATTGAACCCAAGTAAGGCTGGTGGCGGTGTCAATGTCAAGAAGACAGAGCTTGGGTGAATTCCCTATATATAACGGAGTATATAAGAACCTTCATATTTAATAAACACATCTTTTCAGTGTGCAAAAATGATATCATGACGTCTGAGAACAAATTGAAGGAAATTAAGTTAGAAGCGAAATTGGTGCTTGAGATAATGAATTATCAGCCTTGTTTCTGCTGTTACACACCAAAATAAACAAATATGTTCCCTCCTTTTATAGTCAATAGAAAGGGGGATACCCTAACATCATGATCCTTAATGTGAAGAAGAGTGTGAAGCTTAAGAACAGAAGAATATCTGATAAAGCAATAACCTGGTAGAACTACACACCTTAGTTTTTTTTTGTTTTTTCGAAGTGTTTAATATCACTGGCAATAATATTCAAATAGACAATAATTGGGACCTAAAAGCCACGGGACTCATAAGATAAAAATCAAAGAAACACAATTTGTATCAATTTATTTGGCAGGTAATCAATCGTATACCTCAATCTGGTATGTTTTCGCTACTGGTTTCAAGCAAGAAATACCTATAATAATATAATATACAAACAGACTTCAACTTCATAATGAATGACATTAAAATGCATAATTAGTTGTACAATTTGGTTTAAATAAATTGCATAAAAACTGAATACCTACTCATGATTTTATAATTTGTATACCTAGGCAAAACAAATTGTATACCTATTCATGATTTGTTAAAAATAGAAAATTGTTCGTGAATAGGTTTGCATTACTTTATCTGAACAAATTGAATACTAACATAATGAATACAATTTCATGATTTTACTGCTGCTACTATCTAACCAAAACGGAAAACTCCATAACTATCTCAATATAAAAGTAAAAATTAAGAACAATTAAAACATACCTGAAGTTTCTGAATTCCAAAACCCAAATTGTTTACCTACAAAAATACATTCACATATAATATTAAATCGTAAGTTACCAAACACAATAGTGAAAATTTAATAAATTTGGGGACAGACATGTTTTTATCAAATTCATAATTAGAGCTACAGATATTACATAAAACACAAAAGAATTACCGAGAATGTAGACAAATTTCATAAACTAACAGTTGTCTCTTGAATATATCAACAAAAATTTTGAGATTATTTTAGTTTCATACTCAATATTGCTTCCTCTATGTTGACAGTTGCATAAAGAGAATTACCAAAGATATCTGATCTGCAAATGTCTCCAATACCACCGTCCCAATGAATCATTTGGAAGCTTGGGTAGTGGAGACCTATTTCATCTGGAACCCCTGTATGTTGAACCCCTGTATGTTGAACCCCTGTTTCATCAACATTTAAGAAAAAATGAAATTTTAAATTAAAGGTATACTAAACCTTAGAGTACCTTTCGGTGACCGTGGAGAAGAAGCTTGGGTCGAGAGAGAGAGAGAGAGAGAGAGAGAGAGAGAGAGAGAGAGAGAGAGAGAGAGATTATACTAAACCCTCCCTATCGTCTCATCCCTAACCCCCCAAAACCTTGTCGTTTCCACCTCGGCTCAGCCCTAAACCACCAAAACCTTGTCACATTTCCTAATCCTAAACCAACAGTAGCTACGTTTACACTTCAAATCTGAATACACGGAGAGAGAAAGAGGTTTAAGGAGAGAGAAAATTGAGGAGGAAGAAAATTGAAATGAAAATCTAGTTTACGGAGAGAGGGAGGTTTGGTTAGAGAGCCCTTTACCTCGAGCCTTGTGCTGTAAGGTGTAAATGCCTCCTGCCTTATTACTCTTGTAGCCTTAAAGAATTTACATGGAACTCAAATTTTTAAGGGGTAAAAGAGGGAACAATGGAAAAATTCCTCTCAAGTGACATCATCAATCAAACTTATGACATACATAAGTTTCCTACTTTATTATATATATATATATATATATATATATATAAAGAATTCAAAATTCAAAACATAAGTTAGGGTATATGCACATACATAAACGTGTACAAGCATGAATATATCCGATATGAAAATTTCACAAGCAAGTCGTAGTAAGAGTACCCAATGCCTGAAAGCTTGTGTTGATGCATTCTCTGAGGGTACTTGAGGACAATAAGAAATATGGGGAAGCGCCCGATCTATAATGCCATATGGGATTCACCTAAAAATTTACCAAACTAAAAAAATGATGTGACTATTACTTTTGGCACATGGTGATTGAGGAATAACATGTTAGAATTATTTTAAATAAATTTTCACTATGTTCTCGATAATTATATTAATACTAAAAGTCACTTTGATTAATTAAAGGGTACTCCAAATACCAAGAGTCAAAAGGACTCTTGGGCATCTACCTTTATGGATGGTTGATATTAAATAATTGTTGGAGATTTAGGTCCTATCCTTGCCTATAAAGAAGTGACCGATTTCCATGATTCAGGCACTCTAAACAGACAATATAAAGGAAAGGGAGAGAAATCTAAATTCTCAAGGAGAGTAACTTTCGAAATAGTATTTTGGTTATATAGGAAGATCTAACTGTTGGTATGTGTTGAAATTGAAATATGTTCTTGCTATATAAAAGATGAAGCCATGCTCCAAGATTCAGCCTGATCGGACATCGTTAAGGTTGATTCCTCCGCAAATCATTCCAGTTGTGACATGTTGGACGTATGTTATTTTAATACCATTTTATGTTCCGCATAATGAATATATGTGATTATCATGAAGATCCAATATCCTTTTATTAAGAGAAATTATATGTGAGAATTTAATCAATAATCTATTCTTGATTAATATTATGGTGTTCTAAGTAATGATTTTACATGTGGTATTAGATCAAGGTTTAAGATCTCATGATTTTTCTTTATTGGTGTTTGCCTATAATGAGTCTACAATAAATCATTTTTTTATGTGTGGCTAAGATTTTTGGTGACGTTTTTCTTCTGCCGCTTATACTCACTAGTCAGAATGAAAGGTCAAAACTTGATCGAAATTTTTAGAAACTCACATGGTTGACTGGAAACGTCGAAATAAACAAAACCTATTGTAAACAATGGGCACCGCCTGATTTTTGTGTTTTAACGTCGTTTAGATCCTTAAAAATACGTTTTTTACCGTTTTGGTAATAATGTTGACGTCAATATTTTACTCTAGAAAATTGATTTTTGAATTCTGCATATTGTTTTAAGATACTGGAGTTATTCTCTACATCCCCGTGGTGCTAATTCAATTTTTTTTTTATTTTTGGCAAAAATTACGATTTTCCCAAATATTAAGTATTTTTTCACCACGGGGGTTGTTTGTTTGTTTATGGTTATTCTAATATTCATGCTATGTATTATTTGGTATTGATAAAATATTTCAATATAAGTTTTGAGTAATATATGTATGATTATGTCTTTAACAATAACATTTCGATAAAATTAGATTAGTGTGCATAATTTAGATTTGGTAGCCCAAAGGTCCTAATGTAATTAATATTTTGACACTAATATTAATATAATATTAGATGGGGAAGACATTAAAGTGTCTTAATCTGTAATTGTAAATGTTAGATTATTGTATATGCATTTATATTTGGACCCTTAATTATACATTAAGTTTTGAGTATAATATATTTGGGGGCATTAATTTTACATAAATAATGTTTACGACAATATCTCATTCTAGAAAAATTATTTTTCAGTTCCGTCGAATGTTTTGGGATTCTGGAGTAATATTCTACAGTTCCATGATGGTAACTCATTTTTTTTTTCATTTTTGGCAAAAAATTAAGATTCTCCATATTTCATGTATGTTTTATCTAGAAATGTTATAAAACTTTGTCCTAATGATCTTATTTTAATAGAATATTCGTGCCAAATATAGGCCACATATTTCATATGGTAGGATATTAGACTTGTGTTATTGTTAATATTCAAATTTTAATGAATCTCGTGCTAAACACAGGCCAACGATTCATATTCTTGAATATTATGTTATTGTTAATATTCATGTTTTGATGAGTCTCGTGCCAAATACAGGCCAATGATTCATATTGTTGGATATTATGATATTCGAATTATAATGAGTCTCATGCCAAACACAGACCAACAACTCATGTAGTTGAATAGCAATATTATTGTTTAATCTAATACTAGTACACCAATTAAGTTGGCTTAAATGCCAAACACAAGCTACAATTCGTATGTCTGGATACAAGATTTATGATTTCGTTCGAATGCTAGTATTCATGTTAAGTTGAATTAAATTCCAAGCATGTTCTACGATTCATATCCATGGATACTACATAATGTATTTAGATCGGATACTAATATTCCTTTTAAGTTGAATTTGAAAAAAAACAATCTATAGTTCATATATGTGGATATTAAATTATCATAAGGTTCATGTTAATTTTAGATTAGATGCCAAACACAGGTTACGATCTAAACTTATGGACATTAGGCTAAATTCTTTTAATGTTGAATTGTTGGTGTATGTTCATTCACTTAATCATAATTAATGTTGTTGGACATCAAACACAGATGCCACATGCATTGTAGCTATGATTATCTGGATATTAATGGGTAACAATATTTTAAAAAATTATTAGACATAAAATACAAATGCCTTCGATTTCTACAATCACTTAGGACGTTACCAACTCAAGTGATTTTTATATAAAACACCAATAAATTAATGTTATAACTGTATTGTGCATTAGTATGACCACGAATGATTTGGGTCAATATTTATGATTTGTTACTCATACATAGGTGATGAAGTGAAATTAAATACTCATGCTTTCCATTTACTATTATTCGTGTAATATCTCATGCAAACTCCTTGTTTATTTGATTTTCACATTATGTCTATTTTTTTTGTGAATTTCAAATTAAGAAATAGACAATTATATGTTATTCATCTATTACAGGTATTTTACACGTGTATGGTTATATCTAATATTTATATAATGTAAGGATTGGTGTTCGTTAAAGTACTCCATTCCATAAAAGATAAATATTAGACTAATGCGTTCATATCATGGATGCTTTGGTTGCTTACCGATCCATGTATGGTATTGAATGATAAGATGTATGATGTTGCACACATATTATTGTTTATTCAATTATTATGATTCGGCATCCTACATGTCCAATGACAATTATTGAGCAAAAATTAAGTGGTGATATATATTTTGGGAAGGCAATAATGATCATCAAATGTAGATTTCGTTGTTTCTTTCATCATGATATCACTAATTATGTTTATGAAACCTAAATGTGAATAATTTAGTTCATTACTCATGTGATATTTAATAAACATAAGTGAAAAATTTATTGACTTGTGTATGTACGTCTTTACTTAATACAATACTTATATTATGAAAGGTTTGGTAGTCACCACAGTGACCTAACTATAATGAGCATGAATATTAAATGTAAAGATGATAGCAGTAGTAACCTGTGATGCTTATAAATGTGGAGCATGTTGAGTTTAATCATCAAACAAGCATATTTCTTACAAGTAGTTGATTTTTGAATGATTCAATGAACTCTATATATCATATACATTATTCAAGTATATTTAATACTTAACTATCTACAAGCATCATACAATTGCTAATCAATGGTAAATAATGTGATATATAGAGATAATATGTATCTTTTATGGTTTTGAACGATTTTTCATATTAATAGAGTTTACTAGTTAAACTTACTATGTTACAAAAAGTGTTTACTTTTAATGCAAGGATTGTTTACAAAACAAACTAGAAATGCAAATAAAATTCATTTCCTTTTATTCTTGGGGAATTATGCCATCTGTTTTTCATAAACTCTCAATGCTTCCAATTTTCTTGAAAAATATTTGTCTAGACTTGATTGCGAGGGATATGTTTTTAAAGCATTTTTCACTTCTTATCAAAGGTTATGGTATTCCTTTGAAGTTTTGTATAAAATAAAGTTTAGACATATTTCTTTTAAAGATTTTTGATCCCACATCATAATCATAGTATTATTGATGAAACTCTTTAATCTTGTACGACATTAAATATAGACTCCCTTTCATATTTTTTATGGACAATTTTTTTTGAAATATCTCTTTTAAATATTGATAGTGCAGTTGTGATCTTAAAGTATTACGATATCTGATATCAAGATGACCTATGTGGCCCAAGTGGGAGATTAAGAGAAATTTTCCCTTAATGTCGATCTACATAGATTATATCATCTTTATTGACATGTACTTATTGAATTATAGGAAACCAAATATCAAATTCATTATGAATGGTGAAATTAGTGGGAGTATAAAATCATGAATATAGTTATAAAGGAAGGGAGGGTACTTATTCCATTACCAATAACTTTCTTCAATACTTATTCTTTTAGTTTTTGAATTGTTTAAACAATAAAGAACAAATAAATCATCAACCACTATATCATGGTTTTGTCACTGTGAGAGAAATATAGATAAAATCATAAGGAATAGTATTAAAAAAGATCCTAAATGGAGTCTACTTATTATAAATTATTATGTGGTGTATCTGCATGGATATGAATTTGTCATAAGGATAAATAAATATTTGGTTTTGTTTTCACAAATCATAAGAAGTAAACTTAATGGACTACGAGATCTCATTGAATTACATTTAAGTTGAGTATGAAGAGGTCATCAAGACCAAACACGATGTTAATTGTAATTAAATGAATAAATTTAAATTGTTGTCAATATTTTATGTGTAATGAGAAAAGAAAAAGGATATAAACGAACCTTCTCACCTTTTCCAAGGACATCACTTTTTTCAAGGACATAAAATTCTTATGAAATGATTAATTCATTATGATTGAGATTTAAATTAGCCTATGTGAAACTTATTATGCTTATGATATTTTACTCATGTTATGAAAAGATGATTGTATAAGCTTAAGTAAGTTTCCCACCTATGGTATTTTTAGAAATAATACCATTACGTTTTTTAATCATTGTATATTCAATTTATACACCTCATGATCAGTGGGAGTAAGTTTATATATTCAATTTATTGTAATGTAGAGAAACAAAATGTTACATGAATTTTCAATATGTAATGGATGAAGTTATGAGATACTAAAAGATTATATGATCATATTTAAGTTAACTGTTCATTTTTTGGACGATCAATTATGACGACTCAGATTTACCAGTTTTATGGAAAGTATGAAGTTTGCTCTTATATACTTATGTTTATTTTGGTATAACGACTAATATAATGAAGAAGTGCAGCACAATACATTGACTCTTATGGAAATCTGAATTTGTAGCATGCTTTGATGCTACAACTTATTGATTATGACAATGTAATTTAAAATTCAAGACTTGGAGCTGTCGACACTATTACCATGCCGATGAAATATTATGATACTGTCATTGGAATCTTCTTTATTAAGGTACATTAGGTATTATGTGAGTAACTAAGCATATTGAATGTAAATACCTTTTTAAAGAAGAAATTATGAAACAAGTGTCATTTAACACATTTATAAAAGTGTTAACATAGAAAATCCACATTATTGGGCTATCATGAAAGATATTAATGAAGCATGCTTAAGATACAAGTCTTAAGTATAGCCAATAAAGTCTTGATGTGGTGGATTTTTTAGTTCTTATTTTGACACTACCATATGATATCATACAACTTCAAAATAATTTATTTATGTTGTTATTGTACACATACATGTGAATGAAAGAATGTGATAGAAATAGTCTTTTACAAAGACATGATTTGACCATTATTGAATAACCCTATTTATAGACCTTATTGGATGAGTTGTTAATGTTGTGGTCCATGAAAGCGATCATGCTCTTGAATTAGTATATGAGCGCCATAACTCACATTAATGAATTGTTTGATTAAGGTGTTTATAGAAAATTATTTAAGTACAACTCAAAGATTATTACGCACTTCATGATAATTATGGATCAAGTGGGAGACTGTTCGAATTATTTTAAATAATTTTCCATTATGTGATCCATAATTATATTAATACTGAAAGTCAATTTGGTTAATTAAAGGTTACTCCAAATACCAAGATTCAAAAGGACTATTGGGTATCTACCTTGATGGACGGTTTATATTAAGTGATCATTGGAGATTTAGGTCCTCTCCTTACCTATAAATAAGTGACTGATTTCCATTATTCAGGCACTCTAAAAAGACAACATAAAGGAAAGGGAGAGAAATATAAATTCTCTACGAGAGTAGGTTTTGAAATAGTTTTTTGTCTACATAGGGAGATCTAACCGTTGGAATGTGTTGAAATTGGAGTATGTTCTTGCCATATAAAAGATGAAGAGATTTTTCGAGTTTCAACCTGATCGGACATGATTGAGGTTGAATGCTCCATAAATATTTCTAGTTGTGACATGATAGATGTATGTTATCTTAATTCGATTTTATGTTCCTAATAATGAATATATGTGATTATCATGAAGATCTAAGATCCTTTTATTAAGAACAATAATATGTGAGAATTTAATCAATAATGTATTCTTGATTAATATTATGGTGTTCTTTAATATGAATTTTACATTACAACCCATTTTAAGTGATGATCGAGTGCTAATATCCATATAAATTAAATCCCCATTGATGATGGAGTAATAATAAATACCAATGCAGCCATTACTCGGAAGAAACACATGAACAAATAATACTATAACATAAAGAACAAAAAAGAGATGAATATTAATTACTAATCCACTAATAACTACTAATCCAAAGTTGCAAACATTATAATAGAATTGTAAATTCAATAATTTCATCCTTATCGTGCATCCCAAAGTATCCAAAGCTAAATTTTCTAAAATGTATCAAACTAAGTCATTTGTCCATGTCAAAAAATGGTGGGCAGACTACATATACCACATCTAGATATATCCACTATATACATCATTCAGAAGAAAATGAATACTCGTCCAAAAGTCAAGCATATGTCGGTCTTCCTTTGCGAACCTTCAAGTTCCTTCCATGCAATAAAGAAGTTTATTAATATTTGCACAATTTTAGTACTTAATACGAAATAGGATACCTTGCAAAATAGTTTCAACAGCCAAAAGCTCTAAATCATATAATACAAGTCTGAATGAACTCAATGAACTCATGTTGACGTTCATTGATCTTATGAGATGATCACACAATAGTTTGAAAAATGAAATTGTTGGTGCAAGATTCAAATGAACCTTTCTTTTAAAATAAATCATTAAATCCATATTTGACTTCTTCTTACATGCAATTTGTCGTAAATACAATATGGTTTAGGAAATAGTGTGTATGTGGTTATACACAAAAGAGGGAAACCTAAGGAAAAATATTTATTCTAAGAATATAAGATATTATATGTAACGACTATGCAGTACTACCATTAATAATGTATTCCTGAATAGGCATGGAAGTGGGTAAGAAAATAAGGTCATAAAAATGGGGATAGTTCTCGAGAGAACAACGGGAAAGAACTTAAAATCAATAATAAGAGAGGCACTATAACAATTTAACTTGTGATAAAAGAAGATGAGGAATGGAGGATTATTAGTAAGTTCTTTAGTTTAGCGAACAATATATCACAAGTTTTCCACTCCATCATTGTTAACCATTAAATCTATTACTTCAATATACTTTTCCCAACAATCTTCAACAAATAGTACTTCATAATAATAAGGTCTCAAATTTACTGTATTAATGACATAGACCAACGAAAAATTTGAAAATGTAATGACAATAGACAATAACCAACCAACTTAAAAGCATAGAGACTTATAAACACATATGCAACAGAAATGACACTCTCTATTTACTTCTGATTATTTATCCAAATGCCCTCGCAATCTACATGTGCATATAACTCTTCACTTTCATTGATTAATTCAATGTTTGGCAATTCATTAGTGGCGACATGATCTTTAGCACATCCAGTAGCATACTCATCATCATTGCAATAATAATTATAAACTTTTTGTGAAGTTATAATAATGATTGACCATTTAGGGTCAAATTGGCCTGGAACACAAAAAATCTATTTGAACAGAGAAGATAAAATAAAGGGTTCTTATATCCAACTCTACTATGATCAACAAATGTAAAGCCAAGTTCGCCTACTTTTATACCATTACTTTCGTCTATCCAATCAAACTAAAAATTGAAATATTAAATTTTAAATAATCAAGCATCCATATTTCAATGATGATGGTATAAAAACACAAATTAGAAACCGTAATTTTTATCCTCTGCACTAGCAACTTGCATTGTTGTTGCCATGATGCTAATTTCATTATTTTGGTTTACTCGCTTAATGTCACGATCTTTCGTATGGTAATGACAACCATTAACAATATAACTAGGATATTTTATTACATCTCGGCGAGGACCTTGAGCTACCTATTTCAAGATGTCTGAAATATTGTTGTTGAGGGTATATAGCCCCCTTTTAACCTATTTTTCAAACTGTTAGTTACAATTATAATTGTCTATTAAATCTTAACATGATAAACTAATCATACATTATCACAAATTCAACCAATAATTGTATTGTTGTGTTCCTCTTGTAACCAATTTTAATTTTTTCAGTTTCGAGGATACCTTTGCCTCAAGCTCTCCATACGATCCCTATTAGGTTATTAATATGGAAAATGTTATCCATTAAAACCAAATACTGTACAAGAAAGTAATTTCTTATTAAATCTTAAAAAAGAAAAAAAAATACCCGATATAAGGTTGAACATCATATGTGTTTTATAACTCATAACGATGTGTATGATTCCGTGACAACTCATCCACATCAATGACTTTATCACCCCTATTAGTTTTCCATTGCATATTCCATCGTCGTCAACATTTATTGTTTTTCTACTGAATGGAACTCCAATTACATTGAGCCCATGTAAAGATTCCATACAAATTTAATTATTTTTTCTCCAATATTGCGTTGGCGATGCAACCTTCTGGACGACTTCGATTATTTATTGACCTTTTAAAAATTTCATGTTCCTATAGAAATTTTAAATAAAACAAAAATCAATGACGTTTAATTGTAATATTATTAAATAACGACATAATGGTTAACCATGCGTGAACCTTTCTAATGAGTATGTCCAACGAGGGAAAACTGGACCACAAATTTTAACCCCCCAACAAGATATACCATCAGAAGCACCATTATATCAAAAAATGCTGAAGGGAAGTACTTTTCTAACAGACAAAACGTGATCACGACGTCATCTTGAATACCTTTCAACTTCTTCACATACGTTACTTTTGTACAAAGAGAATTATAGAAAAATCACACCCTTGTGATTGAAAATCTAACATGCTTTGGTAACACAAATCGTATAGCCATCAGAAGTATTTGTTGTATTAATATGTGACAATCATGATACTTAAGACCAAACAATTTTGATCTTTAAATTAAATCATGGTTTCTAAAGTTTAATGAGTATCCATCGGTAACCTAAAGCTGAAGAAATGTCCTACATACCCTTTTTTCTCTTTTATTGATAATATATAACACACTCATGGTAAATACATTCATTTTTCCTTATCTTGTGGTGCCAAGTCCCCTCATAAACCAATGTTTTCAATATCAAGATGATTGACAGTACATATATTGTACCACCTACCGCAGACAATTATTACCAGTGTTATCATCTATCGACCGCGGACCAACTCCTATTTTAATACATGCCTTAACTAGATGTCGCAGTCCTTAACATGTAGGTTGCACCTATTCTCTATCGGCTGCAGCCACGAACATACAGTGACCCCATTTACAAGATATATGCCGCGGTCTCTAAAGCTGATTAATCAGCTGGCCAAAGCATCACTCATACACAGGGTGAGACACCTCCATGCTAAATGAGAGACCCTATTTTTTACCGGGTGCATCCCTACAGGGTGCGGCCCTACTTGCTACAGGATGAATCCCCAGACTTATTATATAAACTGGATGCACCCTCTTTTCATCCACCAGCATCTACACAACCTATAAATAGAGGAATACACCTCGAGGTTGAGGACATATTGATTATTCCTCATTCGAGATCTGGATTCATATTCTTTATACCAACACTTAGCTTAGAGCTTATTACTCCCCTATACCACAGGGCATAGTTTGGGGGCTACTCATCGGCATCGCATCCATCTCTCCGGCACACCAAAATCCTAATTACTATCATGTATTCTCCTTTATTCTCATACCTGTATGCCTATTTAGGCTTGATTATATTATACTATGCAACACATATAATGAGAATGGAGCAACACAGTGGATGTAGGCCTATTTTAGAGGCTGAACCACTCTATATCTTGTACTTTATCTCTATTTACTTACATTGTTTTCTTATTATTCACATTATACTTTATTATGCACATTATCAATGTGGCTGTAGCCATTTAGGAGTCCACTCATTCATTTAGAAGATACAAAAGATAGAAAGAGTGGACATTTGTATTGCTAAAATGCCACGGCTAGGTTGCAAACCAGCCGCGGCCACAACATTGCGGCATCAAGACTTGTAAAAGTGCCAAAAAAATTAAGGTCAAAGGCAAAATGTATTAGGTCGTGGCCTATTTTGAGTAAGAGCACCATTGAGGTGTTTTGTCCAGAGCATTCAAGCAAGCAATTCAAATGTATAAGCATCAAAGCATTTGAAGAATAAGGAATACAAATAAGAAACTATTGATTTCCAAAAGTGGTCGCAGCCTTAAAAGTACAGTTAGCAGAAATATACAAGGATATACCAGTGTTTAGAAGCTAAAGCCTAAGAAAAAAATTCAAATATTCAAGTTATACAAACAAAGGCCACAACCATTCCAAAATTCACAACAAAAGATAAAAAGGGATGTAACCCTAAGATGCAGCATCGTCAACTTCGTCTCCCTCTTCTCCCTCTGCAGTCGTCATGGTCTCTTCCTCAGTTGCCACTGCTTTTTCCTCTGCCCTTAACTCGGCTCTTTCTTCTGTCGTAGCCTTGATCTCAGCCGTGCACTGCTGATGCTCAGCATCACCAAGTCCCCAAGCATGAACTGTCTCTTTAGAGTCAGGGAAGTTTTGTATGACTCTATGCCCGAGCTCTTGGTAGTCGCGGAGGTAGGCTTTATTGTTGATGAGGTATAAGTCCTTGGATCCCTTGAACGACTCCACAGTGCTGTAAATCACCAATTAAAGGGCCGCATCATGATCTTCTCCCATCTCCTTGACCATCGCGACATGGGCTTTAGCATCGTTAGCTGCATTGGCTTCCAATTCCCCATACTTCTTCTGTAGAAGTTCAAGCTTTCTGTTGGCAAACTCTGCGGCCTTTACAACTTCTAAAGCCTGAGCTTGGACAACCTTAAGGGACTCTGCGTCCTACCTAAAATTCTCCTCAGCATCTTATTTGGCATGTTCTGCATCCTTAATGGTGTCATCCGTGTTCATCTTGCACAACTTAAGGGCCGCATCAGAAGACTTCTTTCCATCTTCAAAGGAAGCTACCATAGGGTTCTCGAAGTCAGTGGAGTGAACTTTATCTGTGACCTCTTTTAGCTTGTACAGGGCCTTGTACTTCCACTTTTGAGAAATTATGACGTCCGTGGCCTTCAACGAGATTAAAAGTTAGGATCAAGATATGAAATGTGAAAATAAAGCTAAGAAGGTACTTACACTTACCCTCAGTAGATTGTGGAGACCAAAATCATCCAAGTCGCTGTGGTATTCATCCACGAGTCGATCAAGGTTTGCGACGTCTGTGACCCTCTTCATCCTATGGAAAACCCTCGTAGTTGTGTCCTAAGAGAATTCAGTGTTGGGCTTCCAAAGCTAGGGCCGTGAACGACCATCAAGACCAACACTGGCACAACACTGAGGAGGTGCCATGTTAGCATTAATTGCAATAATTGGTGGTGGTGGTGGAGAATTTGAATGGATTGAACCCTCAGACGTTGACATCAGCCCTGCCGCGGCCATATTGGCTCCAATATTATCATCAAAAGTACCCTTAGGCTTCTCGTGAGGTTCTAACTCCTCAACTTGGAGTTGGGGTGCGACAGGTGTAGTTTGTTCCGCGGCTTAATTTTATTGCGCAACAGGAAGATTTTGGCTACTTTGCGGCAGAAGCTTTGGACTTTGTCCTTTTTCTTTTCCTTTGCCTAGTCGCGTTATTGAGGATAGCCGCAAATTTTACGGATTTGCTATTTCCCTTTTTCTTTTCCTTTGGGCGGTAGAAGTAGAAAAACCCCGCATGCGTAATGTCTCTTTTGAATTTCGCTTTCCATAATACAATAGCTGCGAGAATGACCCTCCAGCATTGGGATCTAATTAGGCTGGGGCTAACCTCATTATTTGGAAAATTCTTCTAACTAGAACAGGGACTGGAAACCACAACCCATAAAGGAAAGCGTGTAGGGGAAACAGACCCCATCGTCAGCAAGTGCCGTGCATGGTCTTTGTTCCGAGGCAGGTGCTGAGTATATCAAATTCTATGGAAATTCAAAGGCTTCAACCACCTGTTCAACCCACTCTTGGGTCATAGTGCTACGAAAAGTAAGTGCACTAAGAGGTATCTCAGCCCTCCCAGATGTGCCAGCAGGCATGTCCCTAACCTCAGATATACCCACTATCGCAGCATCTATATCCATTAGTTGATTATTTGAATTAACCTCTTCCTCCATGATCGCGAATCTGAGTTTGAATCTATAACTACACAGTTTGGGAAATTTCTCAGTTGGAAAGGTACAATTGATTTCAAAAGGAGCACCGAAGGAAGTTCATAAGGAGAGGCTCCAAAATGTTTATTCCAAAACCCTCTCAGAAATTCGTCTAGGTCAAAGTTCATATGGATGTAACAAAACCTGAGAAGCAGAGTGTCCGCCGTTAGGTGCCACAGCCAATATGGTCCTAAGGCCTCTCAGAAGCCACAACAGGAATAATGATATGTCAGATTTAAAGACTAAATAGAAATGATTAGCAAAATTGGCTAAGTATACCAAGTGTTGGGTTGAAAAGCCGTAGAAGTTAATTTTTTCCGCAACATCTTGTTTTGGGGGAAGGATGTATAGCATGACTTCTTGCATGCCGTAGTTATTAAACTAGGGGCTAAATGCCGCGGTCTTTAATCTGAGCCGAAAGGAATCTTATTTAGTACATGCTGCATCATTATGCTTAATGCCTACCACAACAACATTGTATATGCTGCAGATGTTTCTTAAACAAATCAATATTTGAAGGCTGCATTGATTAGGACAACCTTAATTTTACTAAAGGGACATTTTATCATGTCGTGGCCACTCATGATCAGAGGGCCTAGAATGTGAAACGTCAATCTCAAGAACATAAAAAATAAAGGCAGAAACCTAAAAGTCTACAGTTGTATTCAAGAGCAGTTTTACAATAGTTATTTTGCAATTTGAAGTTATAATGAGTAATCATTCAAGCTGGCCTAAGGAGTGCTCAATTCATGGAGAGATTGACCGATACAAGTTTAATTCTTGGAGAAGTCACAGTTATGTTGGAAAGACATGAGTTTGTATCAATTAAGAGAGAATATGACTCATGCCGCGGCCTATTATTTTAAAGGGCTAACTTAGAGTTCTAGAAGCCACAAACAATTCTTAAACTACTCAATATTGGAAGGCTGTAAACATTGACCCAACATAACCCTAAAAGTGCCAAGGGATTTTATTTTGACGTAGCCATGAATCCCTTATGCCACGACTATATGCTTAAATAGGTTAGTAATTAATGTTGATAAATTTAAAGATTAAAGACCTAGAATGTGAAGGGGTTGTTCAAGAACATCAATAACAGTTGTACAATTAAATGGTCTATTCCTACCATGTCTCTACGAACTGGGAATTCAAAAATACTAAGGATCAACAATTGAAGATTAAGAGACTTCATTCATTGGCTTAACAAGGATGTTAGCAGCATATCTCATCAAGTAAAGATTATTTTAGCAATTCAACTTCAAATCAGTCATCCACTACAACCCAAGAAGTCACGGATTTAGATGAGGGATAAATGTGATTGCAATAATTATTCAGATGAGGGATATTAATTTGAATAGACCATCTAACAAGTAGAAATTAGTAGCAAACAACAAAAGTTGAACCACAGGAAGTTTTTGGCTTCCAGTTCCTCATACTTCTTGTACACAAGTTCAAGCTTGTTGTTGGAAAAACTCCGTGGCCTTAGCAGCTTCCAAAGCTAGATATTGGGCAACCTTGAGGGACTCTGTGGCCTGCCTAAAATTCTCCTTAGCATCTTATTTGTCATGTTTCACATCCTAAATGGTTCCATCCATGTTCATCTTTCACAACTCAAGGGCCACAGCAGAAGACTTCTTTCCATCTTCAAAGGAAGCACTCTAGCATTCTCCAAGTCACTGGAGTGAACTCTATCCGCGTCGTCTTTCAACTTATACAGGGCCTCGTACGTCCTCTTATGAGAAATCATGACATTCGTAGCCTGCAAAGAGATTTAAAATTAGGATCAAGATATGAAATGTGAAAATAAAGTTGAGAAGGTACTTGCACTTAACCTCAGTAGACTGTGGGGACCATAAGCCTCCAAGTCGTCGTGGTCTTCATCCACGATTCGATCATGGTTCATGGCATCTGGGAACCTCTTCATCCTGCGAACAACCCTCACAGTTGTGTCCCAAGAGGATGCCTAAGCTGGGGCCGCGGACGACCATCAAGACCAACACCGACACGACACTAAGGAGGCGCCAGGTTGGCATTAATTGCAATAGTTGGTGGTGGTGGTGGAGAATTTGAATGGATTGGACCCTCATACATTGCCATTAACCCTGTTACAGCCAGATTGGCCCCAATATCATCATCAAAAGTACCCTTAGGCCTCTCGTGAGGGTCTAACTCCTCAACTTGGAGTTGGGGTGCAACATGGGTAGTTTGTTCCGTAGCTTTATTTTGGGGCGCGGTAGGTAGATTTTGGTTACTTGAAGGGACTGCGACAGGAGCTTTGGACTTTGTCCTTTTCCTTTGCCTGGCCGTGATATTGAGGACTACCGCGTCCTCATCCATTTCAGTATGCTGCATTGCTAACAACTCTCTATGAATCTCCTCACCTCAAAAAAGAAATGCAACAGTCAAAATCTGAAGTTTAGAAATGGTTGTTGCGGAAATAATAAAATAAAGTATCATTACCTTCCGCGGCCATCTCCTTGGGAATATATTTTTTGGTGAATTAGCCTGCTTAAAAAATGTAGGCTCAAGTGACAAGTGTGCTGAACTTCTTCTCGTCCCCAGGAACTGACGCATCCCTCCTTATCGTCTTCTCTTACTGCTCACTTAGCTGCAAATTATCATGAACTACAGAAAAATGCAATGGTTAGTAAAAATAAAAACATGGAGGAACACGGCTATAATTAAAAAGATTTACCAAGATTAGAGGGACATGCCCACTACCACGGCATCCTAAAGGTTCTCTCCCTCACACTCTCTTGGGGATGGATCTCCCACCCTTCTCCAGACATGTAAACATATTTTCCCTTATAGTTCTTTACACTAGTAGGCCTCCCAGAATAAAGGGTTTCATCCCTATCGCAGACAGAGAAGTAGTAATACCTCGCAAATTTTACGGAGTTTTCCTTTGGGCGGAAGAAGTAGAAAAACTATGTAGGCGTATTGTCTATCTTGAATTTTTTTTCCACAACACAATAGCTGCAAGAATTGCTCTCCAGCCATTGGGATCTAATTAGGCTGGGGCTAACCTCATCATTTGTAAAATTCTTCTAACTGGAATAGGGACTGGAAGTCGCAACCCATAAATGAAAGCGTGGAGGGGGAAGCAGCCCCCATTATCAGCAAGTGTTATGCATGGCCTTTTTCCGCAGTAGGTGCCTAGCTCATTAAATTCTCAAGAATTTCAAAGGCTTTAGCCACCTGTTCAACCCACTCTTGGGTCATAGTGTTGCGGACAGTAAGTATAGCAAAAGGACTCTCAGCCCTCCCAGATGTGCCAGCAGGCGCATCCATAACCTCATATGTACCCACTATCGCGAAATCTGTATCCACTGGTTGATTACTTGAATTACCCTCTTCCTCCATGATCGTGGAATCTGAGTCTGAATCTGGCACTACACAGTTTCGGCAATTTCTCAGTTGGCAAGTTCCAATTGATTTCAAAGGGCACACCGAAAGAAGTTCAGGAGGAGAGGATCCAAAATGTTTATTCTAAAAGCCTCTCAAAAATTTGTCTGAGTCAAAGTTCATCTGGATGCAATAATACCTAAAAAGCAGAGTGTCGACAGTTAGGTGCCGCGGCCAATATGGTCCTAAGGCCTCTCAGAAGCCGCGGTAGGAATAATCATATGTCAGATTTAAAGACTAAATATAAATGATTAGCAAAGATGGCTAAGTATACCAAGTGTTGGGTTCTAAAGCCCTAGAAGTTAATTGTTTTCGCGACATATTGTTTTGGGGGAAGGATGTATAGGATGGCTTCTTGCATGCCGTAGTCATTAAACTATGGGCTAAATGCCGCAGACTCTAATCTGAGCCTAAAGGAATCTTATTTAGTACATGTCGCAACATTATGTTTAACGCCTACCGCAACAACATTCTGTATGCTGCATATGTTTCTTAAACAAATCAATATTTGAAGGTTCCATTGATTCAGGACAACCTTAATTTGACTAAAGGGATATTTTATCATACCGTGGACACTCATGATCAAAGGCCCAAGTATGTGAAACATCTCTCTCAAGAACATAAAAAATAAAGGAAGAAACCTAAGAGTCTACATTCATATTCAAGAGAAATTTTGCAACAGTTAGTTTGAAATTTGAAGTTATAATAAGTAATCATTCGAGCTACCTTAAAGGAGTGCTCAATTCATGGAGAGATTTACACATACAGGTTTAATTCTTGGAGAAGTCAGAGTTATGTTGCAAAGACATGAGTTTGTATCAATCAAGAGAGAATATGACTCATTCCGTAGTCTATTAAGGGATAACCTAGATTGCTACAAGCCACGAATAATTCTTAAACTACTAAATATTAGAAGACTGCAGACATTGACCCAACACAACCCTAAAAGTGCCTAGGGATTTTATTATGATATAGCCATGAATCCCTTGTGTTGTGGCTATATGCTCAAATAGGTTAGTATTTAATATTGATAAATTTGAAGATTGAAGACCTAGAGTGTGAAGGGAATTCAAAAATCCTAAGGATCAACATGTAACACCCCGCCTAATTAAATACTAGGTGGCCAGTCCCATACCAAATTAAAACAAAATATACAATTGGCTAATTCTCAGCATCACCATCAAAAACATTTACAACGCACCCAATACCTAATTAACCTGGTGTTAAAAAATTTCCAAATTTTAATTCAACAAAATCCATTTTTAGTTTAAGAATAACACTACACATAATATTCTACAACACTGATAACCAAATAGATAACACAAAAGAATTTAAATCCAATTGGAATAAACATTCCCAAATAATAATCAAATACAGTAATCCCAAAAATATTAAATGTATTAAAATGACACGAGTACAAGAGTATTTGACTCAGATAGAAAAGAGATAACTGAAATCCTTTGGGCGACATGACCTAAACAAAAGAACACTACATAATGTGAATCAAATGAAGATAGGCGTCTAAGCAATACTCCATAGCTCGTCATAATCCACTAAGATTGGCGTCCCTATTGCTGGACACCTGATATAAAAGGTACAATAGAAAAGATAATATGCAAGGAAACAGGTCAGAGCCCGATGTGAAAAATGATTTTGAAAACAGCAAGTATTTAACAAGTGCAATAAAACATTTATCATGTACATGTTAGTAACCAGCCTCTCACTTGATATTCTCACCTCTCATCTAGAGTGCACGCTTAACGTTTCCTATTAACCTCCTAGTTAATGGTTCCTCCTTACTAATTTCCAAAATATAATTCCATCCCATATCATAACCCTGTATGTCCCAAACCATACGTAGTATAATCATTCTTATACGTTTCTCATTTATATGAATCGTTTCTCATTAACATGAATCGTTTCTCATTAATATGAATTAAACTCTTCAATAAATATTTATTAACTTATTTCAATTCTTTTTCTCAATTCATCGTTATCTGCAATTATCACACAGAAGATGATTTAACCACTATATACATTCATACAATTCATTATATATATACACATATAATTCCACACCCCGAGTTACAGCTGCGGTGCAATGTATTACTATGTTATCATGTCCCAATATCGTTGGTCCCGAATAGGGGACTAAAGGTTCGGTAATGATTCCTCGAACCACAAAAAACAACATAAAAATTGGAGGCGAACATAGTTCTCATACCCACGGGTCACGCACATACCTACGTTCACATAGTCAGCGGACTTATCAACTCCCTGATAAGTCTTTCATAGATCTATGTTCTCGAGTGACAAATAAAAATCCCATCGATTCATCAGGATATGACTGCCCTCACGCGCAAACCTCCCCATCGATAGCAAGTAAGCTAGGTATGTCATACACATAAATTATCAATCAATCAAATAGGCATTATCATACCTATAATATAATATCAATAAGGTACTCACATTACCCTAAGATAATTTCCATACGTAGCATTATATCTCTTTAAATCCTACGTATTAAAATATTATGACTTTACTTCAATAATTATTCGAGAGTCTCACTTATTACTCAAGGTTTAAATAAGTCTTCCTCAATGTAGTCATTCAGTACGAAATCACTAATATCCTTCTGGTCCATATCATCTTATCTCCCGAATTACAATGAATTAAACTCTCCCTTAAATAGGGTTAAAACCGATAGTTTCTAATCTCTTATAAACACATCTTCTATCAACTAGATTTGAATACCATCATCACATGGCTCATAGTCTATAGTGTTTCATTCACTATATGACTCATCAATAAAACCAACATCCTCGCATCCTATAACATCTCTCCACTCCCGACGTCGTTAAGGTTCATGCGCGGAGCGTGTCGCAAAGCGAAATCCAAACAAGGAACCCCTCCAATACACTACTACAAAACTTTGTCGATCGTGGAGGTCCGTTAACTTCAAATACACAACTGGGATAACCTCGGGCCCTCTTTCAACCAAATGTGGTCTGAACTCCCATCTCTATCCAGGAGCCATACCACTAAGTGCTTGTACTACACTCAGTCCTTGCGCAATCAATAATGGGCTTAAACTCAATCCTTGATGTTCAAATTGTAAACCTAAGGCTACCCAAGTGTTATATTAAATCTCCCCTAAAGGACCTATCCTTAATCCTCATGGATACAAATTAGAATCCAACACATGAATCTAGCAACCGAAATTTCTTTCAATTTAATTAACATAATTCTAATGAACTAAATCCCCATCAAATTAATTCAATTCTTAACTAGGGCTTATTGAACCTTCCTAAGTCCTATTATATCCAATTAATAATCACCAAAGATTAAGAAAAGGTTTGTGATAAGAACAAGCATTAAAAAGAAACAACTTCATAAATTCTGGGGAGGTCGATCGATCGAAGGAAGGGGGTCGATCGATCGATCGCCCAGATAACAACCCAATTTTCTGAATTTCTTCTACTACGGGTTTCATCACTTTTGATCATTCAAACCTTCATATTAACAAACCAAATTCCATAAAATCCTTACTACATGATATAGCAACATATGTGAATGATTTCTAATGCTCTAAACATCCTAGAATCATCAAGAGTTTGAATCAAAAGCCTATATTTATCCTTATTTTTCCAGAAAATTATAAACATGATAACTTCAAGAACACGCCACTGATTCTCATAATTTCTTCAACAACTTACTGATTATTTCATGGATTACAATCTACCTATAACATGAGTTTGATTCCCATATATTTTCAGTTTCCATAAATCCATTAACAACTCTATCTTTTCATCTTCCAAACATGTAAAAATCTCATCTTTTATAACTATTCTAACATGGACAATATACAAACTTAGATTGTAATTATCAAACACTTGCCTCTAATGAAGATATGATCCTTTGGTGTACTATATCACAGGTGGTTCTCCCTTTTTCCGTCCAACTTTCGGTGGTGGTTGGTGGTCGTGATCTTTGGCCTTTGGTTCTCCTCCTTTCCAAGCAAACTTCTCTTCTTCCAAGCAACCTTTCACTCTCTCACAAGGTGACCTCTCAAGTTTTGTGTAGAAGAGATGAATAACCCACATACAACTAATATCCAAATACTTATAATAAGATAAAATCCAAAATCACTATTCACCCCTTGTAAAAATGACCAAAATGCCCTTTTGGTTGTCTTTTCATTTCCAAATGACCCGAGACCCAAAATCAACATCCAAATTGACTTTTCTGACTATTTCAACCCTTCCGGATGCAACGACGCAGTCAAAATGACTATAGGGTTGATATAAAAATAACTTTCTTATTAAATCTCATAATTTGTCCCGACACGTCCCATACCGCGTCCGACTAAAAATTCTAATTACTGAATTAATATCACACAGCCATATCAATAGCATCACATTCATATATTACCTAAATATATTTAAGTAATATTCAGAATATTACATTTTAATATCCACAATTCGGATAAAACCCAAATGAATTAATTTATAATAAAAGCCAATCAATCCATTAATTTAAAATATAACCCATTTTAAAAATCATTAAAATCACGGGGTATTACATAATTCCCCCTTATAATAGAATTTCGTCCCGAAATTCAGGAATATAAATCATACTGGTAAGGTCAACTCTGAGTATAAATCTCACATCGCAAGTAATTTATACAGGACATTTTCAAAAATTCCCATTGATGTTATAGGCCAAGCCCCACCATATAGTTTCAGCTTAATCGAATTTAAACTTTACCCAGTCTTTCCTATATCATCCTCGTGACAAAGTTTAGAAAAAAAAATGATCCTCACGCATTTAAACAAATAAATTCTGAAGTCGCAACTACTTACTGTTTCACAATTATGAAAACTACGACAATCCAACCATCCAAGGCGCCCATACACCCTATCTTACAACTTTCATTATAAGATGGATATGATAATCTACATAATACTCTGATTTACCGCAAAGGTTATAACTCATATCCTAAAGACCTATCTAATTTCGTCTCCCAACGGTTATTAGTTTCATGCGTGGGGTGTATCGCAAGCGAAATCCAAACAAGGAACCCCCCCAATACACTACTACCTAAAGTAGTCGGTCATCGAAACTCTTCAGGTCCTTAGTCAATAGTTTATAACCTCTCTACAGATTTTATCAATTTCAATTAAAGTATACTCATCTACTTTCTTATTAAAGACAAGATGCTGGCTATATGGTCTCAAATACCACAAGTTTATCCATGCCGCTAGTCTCATCATGTTTGGACATGCCTAAAGTAAGTAATTCCGTGATAAAAATCAAACCCACGTGATGACATGAAAATATAGGTGTCCCACACCCCTCGGTGAGTCTATGTAAATAAAAGTACTATAGGCTAAGTTTAGTAACCCTTTAGCCCATACAATATTAATCGCTACAAAAATCAGTAAGCGTCTCATAATTCCTTAGATAGAAAACACACCCTCATTCGTGGGCGGTGGTTGTTGACTCCCGCTATTATAACTTTGCTCCGATGAGTCAAGAAAATTGTACTCCAAATTTTCAGTTCTAGTTCACCACACTCCACTATATGCCCAAGCCTTTGAATATATTGCCTTCGTTAGGTAACACACACAATTCCCGCATTTCAAGAACTTCTACTGATGACTCTCCTCAACTTTCCATAATAGGGGTGACCTCGACTATGGTCATCATACTCGAACATACTTAATAACCTCCTAAGTACAATCTCCTCTATCCGTCCAATGGCCCTCATCTGCCATACCTCTTGTACGAACCTGTCCGAACACAAATAAGATTCACTAATATATATGAAATCTTACCAAAGAAATCAATAATCCTAAACATAGGGCTCTACATTAAATAACGCTAAGCTGAAAACACAGTAAGCCGTACAGATCCTAAAGGACACTAGAACCTGATGCTCTGATAACACCTGTAACACCCAGCCTAATTAAATATCGGGTGGCCAGTCCCATACCAAAATAAAACAGAATATACAGTTGGCTCATTCTTAGCATCACTGTCGAAAATATTTACAACGCACCCAATACCTAATTAAGCTGGTGTTAAAAACTTTCCAAATTTTAATTCAACAAAATCCATTTTTAGTTTAAGAATAACACTACACATAATATTCTACAACACTGATAACCAAATAGATAACACAAAAGAATTTAAATGTAATTGGAATAAACATTCCCAAATAATAATCCAAAACAGTAATCCCAACAATATTAAGTGTATTAAAATGATACGAGTACAAGAGTACTTGACTCAGATAGAAAAGAGATAACTGAAATCCTTTGGGCGACATGCCCTGAACAAAAGAACACTACAGAATGTGAATCAAATGAAGATAGGCGTCTAAGCAATACTCCATAGCTCCATAGCTCTTCATAATCCTCTAAGATTGGCGTCCCTGTTGCTGGACACCTGATATATAAGGTACAATAGAAAAAAGAATATGCAAGGAAATGGGTCAGAGCCCGATGTGAAAAATGATTTTGAAAACAGCAAGTATTTAACAAGTGCAATAAAGCATTTTTTATGTACATGTTAGTAACCAACCTCTCACTTGATATTCTCACCTCTCATCTAGAGTGCACGCTTAACGTTTCCTATTAACCTCCTAGTTAATGGTTCCTCCTTACTAATTTCCAAAATATAATTCCATCCCATATCATAATCCCGTATTTCCCATACCATACGTAGTATAATCATTCTTATGCGTTTCTCATTTATATGAATCGTTTCTCATTAACATGAATCGTTTCTCATTAATATGAATTAAACTCTTTAATAAATACTCATTAACTTATTTCAATTCTTTTTCTCAATTCATCGTTATCTACAATTATCACACAGATGATGATTTAACCACTATATACATTCATACAATTCATTATATATATACATATATAATACGACACCCCGAGTTACAGCTGCGGTGCAATGCATTACTCTGCTATCATGTCCCAATATCACCGGTCGCCGAATAGGGGACTAAAGGTTCGGTAATGATTCCTCGAACCAAGAACAACAACACAAAAATTGGAGGTGAACATAGTTCTCATACCCATGGGTCTCGCACATACCTACTTTCCCATAGTCAGTGGACTTATCAACTCCTCGATAAGTCTTTCATAGACCTATGTTCACGAGCGACAAATAAAAAATCCCATGGATTCATCAGGATATGACTGCCCTCACGCGCAAACCTCCCCATTGATAGCAAGTAAGCTAGGTATGGCATACACATAAATTATCAATCAATCAAATAGGAATTATCATACCTATAATATAATATCAACAAGGTACTCACATTACCCTAAGATAATTCCCATACGTAGCATTATATCTCTTTAAATCCTACGTATTAAAATATTATGACTTTACTTTATTAATTATGCCAGAGTCTCATTTATTACTCAAGGTTTAAATAAGTCTTCCTCAATGTATTCATTCAGTAAGAAATCACTAATATCCTTCTAGTCCATATCATCTTATCTCCCGAATTACTACGAATTAAACTCTCCCTTAAATAGGGTTAAAACTGATAGTTGCTAATCTCTTATAAACACATCTTCTATCAACTAGGATTGAATAACATCATCACATGGCTCATAGTCTATAGTGTTTCATTCATTATTTGACTCTTCAACAAAACCAACATCCTCGCATCCTATAACATCTCTCCAATCCTGACGTCATTAAGGTTTATGCGCGGAGCGTCTCGCAAAGCGAAATCCAAATAAGGAACCCCTACAATACACTACTACTAAACTTTGTCGATCGTGGAGATCCGTCAACTTCAAATACGCAACCGGGATAACCTCGTGCCCTATTTCAACCAAATGTGGTCTGAACTCCCATCTCTATCCAGGAGCCATACCACTAAGCGCTTGTACTACACGCAGTCCTTGTGCAATCAATAATGAGCTTAAACTCACTCCTTGATGTTCAAATTGTAAACCTAAGTTTCCCAGGTGTTATATTAAATCTCCCCTACTGGACCTATCCTTAATCCTCATGCATAAAAATTAGAATCCAACACATGAATCTATCAACCGAAATTTCTTTCAATTTAATTAACATAATTCTAATCAACTAAATCCCCATCAAACTAATTCAATTCTTAACTAGGGCTTACTGAACCTTCCTAAGTTCCATTATATCCAATTAATAATCACCAAAGATTTAGAAAAGGTTTGGGATAAGAACAAGCATTAAAAATAAACAACTTCATAAATTCTGGGGATGTTGATCGATCGAAGGCAGGGGGTCGATCGATCGATCGCCCAGATAACAACCCAGTTTTCTGCATTTCTTCTACTACGGGTTTCATCTTTTTTGATCATTCAAACCTTCATATTAAGAAACTAAATTCCATACAATCCTTACTACATGATATAGCAACATATGTGAATGATTTCTAAAGCTCTAAACATCCTAGAATCATTAAGAGTTTGAATCAAAAGCCTATATTTATCCTTATTTTTCCAGAAAATTATAAACATGATATCTTCAAGAACACACCATTGATTCTCATAATTTCTTCAACAACTTACTGATTATTTCATGGATTACTATCTACCTACAACATGAGTTTGATTCCCATATATTTTCAATTTCCAGAAATCCATTAACTTTATCTTTTCATCTTCCAAACATGTAAAAATCTCATCTTTTATAACTATTCTAACATGGACATTATACAAACTTAGATTGCAATTATCAAACACTTGCCTCTAATGAAGATCTGATCTTTTAGTGTACTATATCACAGGTGGTTCTCCCTATTTTCGGCCAAATTATGGTGGTGGTTGGTGGTCGTGACCTTTGGCCTTTGGTTCTCCTTCTTTCCAAGCAAACTTCTCTTATTCCAAGCAACCTTTCACTCTCTCACAAGGTGACCTCTCAAGTTTTGTGTAGAAGAGATGAATAACCCACGTACAACTAATCTCCAAATACTTATAATAAGACAAAATCCAAAATCACTATTCATCCCCCTTGTAAAACTGACCAAAATGCCCTTTTGGTTGTCTTTTCATTTCCAAATTACCCGAGACCCAAAATCAACATCCAAATTGACTTTTCTGACTATTTCAACCCTTCAGGATGCAACGACGCAGTCAAAATGACTATAGGGTTGATATAAAAATAAGTTTCTTATTAAATCTCATAATTTGTCCTGACACGTCCCATACCGTGTCCGACTAAAAATTCTAATTACTGAATTAATATCACACAACCATATCAATAGCATCACATTCATATATTACCTAAATATCTTTAAGTAATATTCAGAATCATACATTTTAATATCCATAATTTGGATAAAACCCAAATGAATTAATTTATAATAAAATCTAATTATTCCATTAATTTAAAATATAACCCATTTTAAAATTCATTAAAATCACGGGGTATTACACAACAATTGAAGATTGTGAGACTTCATTCATTGGCTTAATAGGGATGTTAGCAGGATATCTTATCAAGTAAGGGTTATTTTAGGAATTCAATTTCAAATCTGTTATTCACTACAACCCAAGCAGTCATGGATTCAGATGAGGGATAAATGTGATTGCAATAATTATTCAGATTAGGGATATTAATTCGAATAGACCATCTAACAAGAAGAAATCAGCAGCAAACAACAAAAGTTGAACCACATGAAGTTTTTGGTTGGAAAATTACCTGGAAATGGGTGGAATCCAGTTGCTCAGCCTCGCCACCTTCAACCTCCTTAGAACCACCACTCGCAGCTCCTAGAGATTGCCAGAAAATGTAAGGAGAGAAATGCACAGAAATTCACCCTCCATATGCTCTCAAAGATTTGGGAAATGTAATGAAGTCCACGGACGGTACAATTTATATAAGAGGGTGCGGGAAGACAAAACGTTGCCTTGTAAGTACCGCGGCATCTTGAGAAGACTTAACTACTCAGCCGCAACCCCAATCGTGAACTCTTGGCAGTACGACTTGGGGGCTTATTGATAGTACGGATATTTCACCACTTTCCGCAGGTAATTAATACCTGTGTTATCATCTATCGGTCGCCGCCCAACTCCTATTTGAATACATGCCTTAACTACATGTCGTAGTCCCAAAAATATAGGCTGAACCCATTCTCTATCGATCGCAGCAATGAACATACAATAACCCTATTTACAAGATATATGCTGCGAACTCTAAAGCTCATTAATCAGTTGGCTGCAACATCTCTCATACATAGGGTGCGACACCTCCATGCTAATGGCGCGACCCTATTTTCTACAGGGAGTGACCCTACTTGCTACAAGGTGTAGCCATACTTGCTACACGGTGCAGCCCTAAACTTATCATATTAACTGGGCGCACCCCCTTTCATCCACTAGCATCTGCACCACCTATAAATATAGGACTACACCTCGAGGTTGAGGACATATTGATTATTCCTCATTCGAGATCCGGATCTATATTCCTTACACCAACACTTAGCTCAGAGCTGATTACTCCCCTATGCCATAGGTCATAGTTTGGGGGCTACTCGCTGGCATCGCAACCATAACTCCCGCACACTGGAATCCTCATTACTATCATGTATTCTCCTTTATTCTCATACTTGTACGCCTCTTTAGGATTGATTATATTGTACTATGAAACACATATAATGGTAATGGATCAACATAGTGGACGTAGGCCTATTTCATTATCAATGTGGCTACAGCCATTTAGGAGTCCACTCGTTCCTTTAAAATATGCAGCATATAGAAAGAGTGGACATTTGTATTGCTAAAATGCCACGGCTGGGTTGCAAACCAATCGCGACCTCAGTATTGCTGCATCAAGACTTGGAAAAGTGCCAAAAAAATTAAGGTCAAAGGCAAAATGTATCAGTCCGCGACCTATTTTGAGTAAATACATCATTGAGGTGTTTTTTCAAGAGCATTCAAGCAAGCAATTCAAATGTAAAAGCATCAATGCATTGGGAGAATAAGGTATACAAATAAGAAACTATTGATTTCCAAAAGTGGCCTCAGCCTTGAGAGTACAGTTAGCAGAAATATATAAGGATATACTAGTGTTTGGAAGCTAAAGCCTAAGCGAAAAATTCAAATATTCAATTTATACAAACAAAGGCCGCAGCCATTCCAAAATGCATAACAAAAGATAAAGAGGGACGCAACCCTAAGATGCAGCATCGTTAACTTCTTTTCCCTCTTCTCCCTCCGCAACCATCATGGTCTCTTCCTCAGCTGCCGCTGCATCTGCCTCTGCCCTTAACCTGGCTCTTTCTTCTATCGTAGCCTTGATCTCAGCCATTCACTACCACTACACCAAAATGGGAAAATTGTCACCTTTCAGCCGGCCAGCCTTGTCAAGGTCATTGATCGTGACAAAAAAACACGCGTTTTATGTCACGGTCATTGACCTTGACACGACCGTGACAACAAATTATCACGGTCATTGACCGTGACAAGGCCGTGACAAATTTAATTATCACGGGCTTGTCACGGTCAATGACCTTGACACGACTGTGACAACTTTTCCAGCAAAAACCCGTTTCCCCTTCTTTTTTCCCTCCCACTGTTCCCTCCCTCTCTCTCTCTCTCTCTCCCTCTCTCTCCCATTTATATATATATATTTGTGTGTATATTTATGTGTGTATGTGTATATATATATATATGTGTGTGTATGTGTGTGCGTGTGTGGGGGGTGGGGCAGGGTGGGACGGGGTGGGGGAGGGGGTGGTGGAGGGGGGCAGGGGGTGTGGTGTGTGTGTGTGTGTGTGTGGTGTGTGGTGGGGGAGGGGGTGGTGGAGGGGGGCAGGGGGTGGGGTGTGTGTGTGTGTGGTGGTGTGTGATGGGGGAGGGGGTGGTGGAGGGGGGAAGGGGGTGGGGTGGGGTGTGTGTGTGTGTGTGGTGGTGTGTGGTGGGGGAGGGGTGGTGGAGGGGGGAAGGGGGTGGGGTGGTGTGTGTGTGTGTGTGTGTGGTGGGAGAGGGGGTGGTGGAGGGGGGCAAGGGGTCCACCCAAAATAAGCCTTATTTGTGGACACTCTTAGAGATGAAAACATTGAAAAATATGAGACAAATAACTTTATCTCACCTCACCCTTTCATAAAAATGTGAATACGTATAATTTTTTTCACTCCTTCTCTAACCCTCCACAATTGATTCTTATGCTAAAATCCTCGCTTACACAATATATATAGGTATAATTCATGGGCTTTAGCTAAACTAGGGTTTTATAGAGTTTCGCTCCTACTACTTGGGCAATGACTATACTAGGGACCAAAGATAAATAAATAAATTGGATTCAAAGTAAATACTAGGAAATCCCAATTTATAACCGTCTAATTTATATCCTTTATTTATTTAATCACGATTCATTCCAATAAATAATCATGATTGCACTCAAATTTAATTATTTATAAATCACTCGAAAAAATGTGTTATTATTATTAAAGTTGATTACGGTATATTATGATTCCCCACGTTATATTTTCGATACCCTCTTGGTTAAATAAATTTTCTACTAACCGATTTTAATGAATATCTGATCAATTCCTTGATTCTAAAACTTAATTCTATAGGATTATAAAATAGTTCATCGGTTGGGTAAACAAAACATATAAGTCTATCAAGGGGTATCACAATCCAAATTATTTCTTGGATGTGAATTCCTCCAAATTATGATCTCATACCTATTCACACAATGATTGACCAACTTGCGAGGATCTATTGTTCTAACATATAATTGAACTTCACCCATCGCAATCGAAGAAATAATTGTGAAAGAAATTTAATATCCATAACCCTAGGGATTAAGAATCTATGAACTTTTTGCAAACGATATGAGATTTCCCATGTTTAATCAGGAACATCCTTAGACTTGTAGGGGGTTGGGTGGGGTAGGTTGTGTGTGTGTGTGGTGGTGTGTGGTGGGGGAGGGGGTATAAACAATTAAAAAAATGGGCGCATGCCGCCTATTTGTGAGCATATTATATTCTTTAGTAAAAGGCGAAATAATAGTTCATTGTGTGCTCATTGTGTGGCCTCATCAATCTACAATACACTACATAACTAAAAGTTCAATAAAAAAGCCGAGGACTTGATTTATCTACACATAAGCATGATATATATACTCCAAACAACTGATCTCTTTATTTATCTACACATAAGCATTGAACAATGGTTAACCTTAAAACTAAAATAAACAGAGTATAACTTGATAAACCCAGTACCAAATAATTATATTTAAAATTCCACATCTGATCATAAAAACTAACATATATACACAACACTAAAAGTAGACATCAATTTTATAAATAATTGATAATAGTTGGATAGTAATTGGATAATAAACATCGGGAGGGGGTGGGGGTGGGGGTGGGGGTGGGTGGGGGGGGGGGGGGGTTGAATATTATTTACATTCAAAATAAATAATTCATAATAGTTGGATAATAATTGGATAATAATTGATATTTTCATTCAAAATAAATATTTCATTCAAAAATATTGGATAATAATTGATATTTTCATTTAAATTGATAATAATTTTATTCATGAAATTAATTCAATTAGGTAAAACCCATGATAATGAAATTTATGCTATAATTATAATTATCTCATGTCATAATTTTATTGATAAACAATATATGTAGTTGTCACGGTCGTGGTGGGGGGAGGGGGTGGGGGTGGGGTGGGTAGGGGTGTGTGTGTGTGTGTGCGCGCGTAGGTGCGTAGGTGTGCGTGTGTGTGTGGCGGTGGGGGTGGGGCACCCATTTAATAACTCTTTAAATATTTGGAAAAAACATAATATTACAAAATTGAAACGAAATGGTATTGAAGGAACTTACACATACGTTATAATATAGACGGAACATTTTTTTATCTGTACTATTAATTCAATTAGGTAAAACGAAATGTGTACTATTAACATTTTTTTATCTGTACTAATAACATTTTTTTTACAGCAAAAATATCTCCTTCAGATGTTAAGGAGAAGATGATGATGCTGTTTATGATGATGTCGTCTGGGTTCGGTGGTAGCGGAGGCGACGAAGGCTCCTCCGCCGCTAGGCTCCCCAAATATGGAAAATTTGGGATTACCGTCGAAAACAAGTCGGAGCTTTTAGCGAGATCCCTTGAGCTGCTAAAGACTGTCATCGGCCCGGGGTTTATGAGTTGGAAGGAGGTGTCGTATGAGCTCAAGTTAGCTGTTTGGGCGGCACTACAGGTAATATTTATATGGATATTTCAATTTATATTTATATTTATATTTATATTTATTCGCAACTAACATTGTATTTGTTGGACAGGAACAATTCAACTTGGATCCAAATCTACGCGATTCCGTCTTGGAGCAGTTGAGGGAGCAACACAAGACGTGGAAGAAAAATATGCGGACACGGTACTTTGGAAAAACACGAGAGTCCATTTTACAATGGCGCGGATCCGTCCCACCCAAGGAGACGATCTCATTGGCACAATGGCAAAAGTTCATTGACAATGAGATCGAGGATCGACAATTGGCATCTCGCCAATCGGGGAGGGAAAATCGGGCTAAAAAGATGGACGTGCACTACTCCGGACGGACCTCTTACGCTGAGGTGGAGCATAGGATGCAGGTAAGATTTAATTTATCTATAACGACAGAAATATATTATTGGATATTATTTTACTTTGCAGGGACGATACTAATTTTACTTTACTTTATTTTATTTCAGGGGGTAGGGAGTGGGCCAGGGGGTAAGCCACATAGGCTCGATACTTATGTGGCTCTTCGGACGAAGAAGGGGAAGGACAAGGAGGTGTCCCCGAGCGTCGCGGCCACGATTGTAAGTAATCCGAAGGCTTAATTATTGTTAATTACGTTATAATTTTTTAGTTTACTTATTTTACTTATCACGTGCTTTTTGTCGTTTCAGGCAAAGCTTAAGGATGTGCATGAGTCGCAGTCTGATGCCGACAAGGAATCTTTGTCCACAGACGCACTCAGCCAAGTGCTTGGCTCTGATCGCAAGGGGAGGACAAGGGGAGTGAGCTCACGGGTGGCCAAATCTAGGATCATCGGATTGGAGACGAGCGACACCGGCTTGGCTCGAACGGTGGATTCACACGACGCGAAGCTATCCCGTTTGGAGGCGACGGTCCAAGATATGTACGCATTCATGAAGCATACGTTGGGTGGAGACCATAAAGGGAAAGGGAAAGGGAAGGAGAAGGCGGTGGAGGAGGAGGTGCGGGAGGACGAGGCGCAGGATGACGAGGATGTGGACCTCGCTGCTTCATCACCGACACGTTCGTACTTCGACGATCCACTTCCCTATTTGACGCCCTCCAACAGACCATTGTCGACAATTGGTTAGCCGAGCATGTTCATATTGGACGTATTTGATGGCCAGCGGATAGGGCGGGGGTTGAGGGACCCGAATATCGTCGAGGGCGGAATAGTCCATGGACGTGTGCTTCAAGAGATGGAGTCCAGGGTGCTCGTCACGCATGTCATACCCGGGAAGGAGAACTTCCTATTGTGGTTGCGCGAACAATGCGGCACGATGTATATTAGTGGGTGCGTCAATTCGTATGTCGTGTGGCCTACTCACCTCCTCAGTTTTATTCAAGACATGTAGTAACATTATTTTCAAGTTTGTCCATTTTAATTATATTTGGATTATATCGTCATGTATATTATTTTTACATTTAATATTTGGATTATACTGTCATGAATATATATTTGCATTATCTTTAGTTTGTGTTGGATATATGATGTTTGGAACAGGTACAACGTTGCTATAAAATAGTACAAATCTACTGCTGGGCAGTGGAAGTGGCCATACTGCCCAGCAGATTTTTTTTAAATTCTGCCCAGAATTGTCACGGTCATTGGCCGTGATAATTTTTTTAAAAAGGGTCGCGGATTTGTCACGGTTATAAACCGTGACAAATGTGTCACGGTCATTGACCGCGACACGACCGTGACACGACCGTAACAAAAAAAGTTGTCTCGCCTCGAAATGTCACGGTCATTGACCTTGACAAGGTGGATTTGTCAAGGTCAATGACCTTGACAAATGGGCAGATTTGGTGTAGTGTACTGATGCTCAGCATCACCAAGTCCCTAGGTAAAAAATGTCTCTTTAGAGTCAGGGAAGTTTTTTTATGACTCTATGCCTGAGCTCTTGGTAGCCGCAGAGGTAGGCTCTATTATTGATGAGTTAGAAGTCCTTGGATCCCTTGAATGACTCCATAGTGCTATCAATCGCCAATTGAAGGGCCATAGCTTGATCTTCTACCATCTTCTTAAACACCACGGCATGGGCTTTGGAATTGTTAGCAGCCTTGGCTTCTAATTCCTCATACTTTTTTGGCAGAATTTTAAGCTTGTTATTGGCAAACTCTGCAACCTTAGAAGCTTCCAAAGCCTAAGCTTGGGCAACCTTGAGGGACTCTACGGACTGCTTGAAATTCTCCTCTGCATGTTTCGTAGAGTTAATGGTGGCATCCGCGTTCATTTTGTATAACTCAAGGGCCGCAGCAGAAGACTTCTTTCCAGCTTCAAAGGAAACTACCCTTGCATTATCCAAGTCAGTGGAGTGAAATATATTCGCTACGTTTTTTAGCTTGTACAGGGTCTCGTACTTTCACTTCTGAGAAATCATGATGTCCATGGCCTGCAAAGAGATTTAAAGTTAGGAGCAAGATACGAAATGTGAGAATAAAGCTGAGAAGGTACTTGCACTTACCCTCCGCAGACTTTGGAGACCATAATCCTCCAAGTCCTCATGGTCTTCATCCACGAGTCAATTAAGGTCTGCGGCATCTAGGATCCTCTTGATTCTGCGAATAACCCTCGCAGTTATGTCCCAAGAGGATTCAGGGTTGGGCTACCTAAGCTGGGGCCGCAGACGGCCATCAAGACCAACACTGGAACAACACTGAGGAGGCACCAGGTTGGCATTAATTGCGATAATTAGTGGTGGTGGTCGAGAATTTGAATGGATTGGACCCTCATATGTTGATATCAGCCCTGACATGGCCAGATTGGCCCCAATATCATCATCAAAAGTACCCTCAGGCCTCTCATGAGGGTCTAACTCCTCAACTTGGACTTGGGGTGTGACAGGGGTAGTTTGTTCCGCAACTTGATTTTAGGACGCGACAGGAAGATTTTGGTTACTTAAAGGGACTGCGACAGGAGCTTTGGACTTTGTCCTTTTCCTTTATCTGGCCGTGTTATTAAGGACAATTGCGTTCTCATCCATTTGAGCAAGCTGAGCTGCTAATAGCTCTCTATCAGTCTGCTTACCTGAAAAAAGAAATGCAGTAGTCAAAATCTGAAGTTTAGAAATGGCTGCTACGGCATTAATAAAAGAAAGGATCATTACCTTCCACGTCCATTTCCTTAGGAATAGATTTGTTGGTGAAGTAGCCTGCTTAAAAAATAGAGGCTGAAGTCACAAAAGTGTTGAACTTCTTCTCGTTCGCAAAAACTATCGCAACCCACCTTATCCTCTTTTCTCGCCGCTCACTTAGCTAAAAATTGTCAAGAACTGCAAAAAAATGCAAAGGTTAGTAAAAAGCAAAACATGGAGCGACGCAAATATAATTAAAAAGATTTACCAAGCTTAGAGGGACATGCCCAGTGCTGTGGCATCCTAAAGGTTCTCTCCCTCTCACTCTCTTGGTAATGGATCTCCCACCCTTCTCCGGAAATGTAAAAATATTTTCCCTTCTAGTTCTTTACACTGGTAGGCCACCCAGAATAAAGAGTTACGTCCCTATCGTGGAATGAGAAGTAGTAATACCTCACAAATTTTATAGATTTTTCCTTTGTGCGGTAGAAGTAAAAAAAAATGCAGCCGTAACGTCTCTCTTGAATTTCTTTTTCCACATTACAATAGCTGTAAGAATGGCCCTCTAACTATTGGGATCTAATTAGAATGGGGCTAACCTCATCATTTGGAAAATTCTTCTGACTAAAATAGGGACTGTAAGCAGCGACCCATAAATGAAAGCGTCGAGGGGGAAGCAGACCCCATCGTCAGAAAGTGCCATGCATTGCCTTTGTTCTGTGGCAGGTGCTTAGCACATCAAATTCTCAGGAAATTGAAATGCTTCAGCCACGTGTTCAACCCACTCTTGGTTCATAGTGTTGCGGACACTAAGTGCACCAAGAGGTCTCTCAGCGCTCCTAGATGTGCCAGCAGGCGCGTCTCTAACCTCAGATGTACCCACGGCCATGGAATCTATATTTATTGGTTGATTACTTGAATTAGACTCTTCCTCCATGACCACAAAATCTGAGTCTGAATCTGGCACTACACAGTTTGGAAAATTTCTAAGTTGGCAAGTTCAAATTGATTTCAAAGGGCTCATCGAAGGAAGTTCAGGAGGAGAGGCTCCAAAATGTTTGTTCCAAAAACCTCTTTGAAATTGGTATGGGTCAAAGTTTATATGGCTGCATCAATACCTGAAAAGTAGAGTGTCCGCAGTTAGGTGCTATAGCCAATATGGTCCTAAGGCCTCTCAGAAGCCGGGGAAGGAATAATAATATTTCAGATATAAAGGCTAAATAGAAATGATCAGCAAAATTGGCTAAATATACCAAGTGTTCTAAAGCCCTAGAAGTTAATTATCACCGCAGTATATTATTTTGGGGGAAGGATGTATACGATGAATTCTTGCATGCTGTAGTCATTAAACTATGGGTTAAATGCCATGGACTCTAATCTGAGCCTAAAGGAATCTTATTTAGTACATGTCGTAGCATTATGTTTAAAGCCTGCCGCAACAACATTCTATATGATGTAGATGTTTCATAAATAAATCAATATTTGAAGGTTGCATTGATTCAGGACAACCTTAATTTTACTAAAGGGGCATTTTATCATGCCCCGGCCACTCATTATCAAAGTCCCTAGAATGTGAAACGTATCTCTCAAGAACATAAAAAACAAAGGCAGAAACCTAAAAGTCAACAGTCGTATTCAAGAGCAATTTTGCAACAATTATTTTGCAATTTGAAGTTATAGTGAGTAATCATTAGAGCTAGCCTAAAGGGATGCTCAATTCATGGAGAGATTGACAGATACAAGTTTATTCTTGGAGGAGTCACAGTTATGTTGTAAAGACATGAGTTTGTATCAATCAAGAGAGAATCTGTGGGTTTTGAAAATTTGGGAGCTTCATTTAAAAGGGTTGAATGGAGAGGATTAGGTTCCACGTAGTTCTGGGTAGGGGAAATGAAGAGATTTTTTATTAATAGAAGGGGGAGGAGAAGATTCGTAGAGCAATGAGAGTTCGAATTGCGATTAAAACTTTTTTAAATGGTCCAGGTTGACTTGACGTGACACTTATTTTCAGTCGAGATCTGTGAGCATAGCGACGCCACCTGACATGATTTTCTTCACATTTATAGGTCCATTCCAATTAGGTTTGAAGTTTTCTCTTGGATCCCAAACGGGTTCTATAACTTCTTTGAGGGTAAAACCTCCTTCTTAGACACTACGATCCTTAACTTTACTGTTTAATGATTGCGCGATCCGACAATGGTATTCTTGCATGTGGTACATAAATTTTAATCTATGTTCATCCAGGGGCGAGAGTTCATTGTAGCATCTCTGATGCTAGTCTTCCTCTTCGGCCTTTCTTTCAAGCATAACCCTTAGAGAAGGCACTTTTAGTTTTATGGCGGGAACTATCATTGTGCCATGTACCAAACAATAATGGGTAGCCCCAGTGGGTGTTCTGATGGGGGTGTGGTAGCCCAAGGGGGCATATGGGATTCGATCGACCCAATCTCGATAACTTTTAGTCATCTTAATGATGATGGTAATGAGGCGCTTATTAGCATCTTTGACGGCATCGTCAGTTTAGGTTCGGTAGGGAGAATATTCATGTTTTTGAATTCCATACTTGTCCATTAATTCTATGACCTCAGCCTCGAAATGGAGACCATTGTTCGAAATCAAGTCATGGGAAATTTCGTAGTAGTAGATAATGTTCTTTTTGATAAACTTGTCCACCTTCTTCGCATTTAGTATCACGTATGACACAGCTTTAACCCATTTATTGAAGTAGTCCACGACGACCAGGATGAATTCGTGCCCATTCAATGCTTTATGAGTAACTTTCCATATGAAATCTATACCCCAAGTAGATAAGGGCCAATGATAGGTCATGTTGTATGATTCTTGGAGAGGCAAGTGATGAACGATGGTAAACTTTCGCATTTGAGGCATCTCTAAACATAAGCAGTGCAGTCTTAGACCATTGTGGTTCAGTAATATCCTTGATGGATGATTTTCTTACCAAGCTTATGACTGTTCATGTGTGGTCCGTATTCCCCACTGTGGATTTTCTGCATCGTTTCTTTAATTACAACCCCTTCTATGCACTGTAAATGGATTCCATTAAAGTTTCTCTTGAAAAGATATTTGTGTCGCATAATTTTTCTTATCCACATCTCGGGAAAACCTACCATGTTTGAGGAGGCACCAAATGTCATAATACCATAACCCTGTTATATCTATACATTCCTCTAGGACGAGCATGATGCAGTAGTAGTGGGTGGGTGCATCTTGCTTCTGAACTAGAAAGGGAGCCATTAATATTCCCTCAAGCATGTCGATAATGGAGGCCAGGGTTGCTAGTGTATCGTCTAGGCTATTCATCGAGCGAGGAAGGTAATGGAATGTGACATCTTTGAATTGGGAGGCAAGCACTTCTAAATAGATGTGAAAGGGTAGGATCTTCTCGTCTTTGACTTTCCATTTCTTCATAATTTATCCGACAATGAGGGAAAACTCCCCATAAATGACCATGTGCTTAATTCCTTTCTCGAGGGAGATCTTGATCCCTACAGTGCATGTCTCATAATCTATCATACTATTGGTTCAAGGGAAGCCAAAATTAATGGCAATGGTGGTGTGAGAGTCATCGAGAGTGACCGTGGGTATCCCAATACCATATTCTTTCTTGTTGGTCGCCATGTCGAGAAAATATGCCACTTAAGGTCCTCCTGAGAGGTGTAGAGGATATCTTCGTCTGGAAATTCAGATACCCAAACTTCAATCCCTTCCATGGGATAGTAATCAGATGGCCCTCCACATTATGGTTTTTTATATGACATAAATAATGTCGAACTTGGCTAGAAACATTAGCCAGCGATCCATTTGTCTTGATAGAGTGGGTTTCTCCAATAGGTATTTTATGGGATCCATTCAAGATATTAGTCTGATGGGTAATGCAAAAATATATAGTGCCGTAATTTCTACGTGACCTAGACCAGAGAGACACATGCCTTATCCAAGGCAGTGTAATTGATTTTTTACCCAACCAGCTTTTGATTGGCGTAGTACATTTCTCTCTCCTTACAATATTCCTCTATATATTATTTTAATAAATCCTATGCTGTAGTATAATTGATATTTAATTATAAGAGAAAGGGGATACCTGGCTATGAAGGCATGAGCACTAGAGGTCAAATGAGGTATCGTTTAATCTTATCAAAGGCTTTTTGGAACACCTCATTCCAAATTTTGGCTGAATCATTCTAGAAAAGTTTAAAAATGGGTTCGGATATAGAGGCCAATCGGTTGATGAACTGACTAATGTATTGTAGCCTACCAAGGAATCCTCGTACTTCTTTCTCTATCCGGGGTAGCGGCATCACGAGTATGGCTTTTAGTTAAGCGAGATCTACTTCAATCCCTTTCTCACTAACCGTGAACCTAAGGAGTCTTCCTTTAGTGATGCCGAAGACACACATTTTTTGGTTGAGCCACATCTAGTACTATTGTAGTCACTCGAAGAATTTTATCAAGGTAGGAATGTGACCTTCTCGAGTCTTGAACTTGATGATCATATTATCGAAATAAACTTCGACTTATTTGTGGATTAGGTCATGCAAGATGATTTTGGCGGCCCTTTGGTAGGTAGCCCGTATTTCCTAATCCTAAACGGTATGACTGTGTAGTAGAATATTCCCCATAGGGTGATGAAGGTTGTCTTTTCCTGGTGGTATGAGTGTATTTTAATCTGGTTATAGTCGACCAATCCATCGATAAATTACTTGAGAACTTGGATGACCGTGTTGTTTATGATCATGTCGATATTAGGCAAAGGATAATCATCCTTTGGGGATGCCTTGTTTAGATCCCGATAGTCGGTGCACATGTGGACCTTCCCTCCATATTTTGACACGGGGATGATATTTGTAAGCCATGTAGGGTATTTAACTTCGGGAATAAAACCTATGTTCAAATGTTTCACTACTTCTTCTTTGACCTTGAGGGACTATTCTGTTCAGAGCTTCCACAACTTTTACTGATGAGTTTTCTTTTTAAAAAATACGGGGATCTTGTGCTAAGCTATCTCTAGATCAATGCTGGGTATGTCGTCGTAGAAACATGCAAAGAGAACATACAAGTGGAGGCTTGTGTACACATATAGAAAAGTAAAAGTACAAAGAAATAACACCCATATGAAAATAAAGTCTAGTACTTTAAAAAGTCGCCAGCAGAGTCGTTACTGTGGCCACCTGGATTGGATTACTTTAGCACAGGTCGCCCCCAAATTACGAAAATAGGGAAAAATTATAGAGGTCCCCCTTTTTTCACTATCATGCGCATGCGAGTGATTGGAGGATATGGGGAGGTGCTTTCTCTGCCACTCCCACTGCAATTTTCGCAGGCTGCCTCAGATATAAAATTAACCACCATCAAAAGGGGATAACATGAAGTAATGGATTTGCCAACTTATTTTGCTAAAAATAGGCTCAAGAGAACGACATCAAGGTCACTGATGTGAATGAAACCAAGTGAATCGAGGGTCCGAGGACTAAGTTACAAAATGGGAAGGTGTTAGGCACCCATTATGCCCTTTGGTATCTCATGGGCTATGTTAATAATCTCCTTTTCTCTGAAGCATGATGTGTGTGTACATGTATGTAATGTAAATAACGGGAGAAGGGAATGATTCGACTTACGTCATGAAAAAGACAAAACATAATCATCTAGAGGAGTGTACTCGAAAATAACATAAACATATGATGCAAATGTTCGCCGAATCACGGGTTGCTATGAAAAAGATAATGTGCATGTCGCATGAGACACAAATATATATAGGAGTTCATGGCTCACAAAATAAATTAATGTAGTATAAAAAAATCGAAAGAGAGGACTCGAATTATAGGATTGGCCCAGGACTCCTACGTAGCCCAAGGGGAACTAAAGTCCACATAGTTTGATATATCATAGGGGTGGGGTTTAACATATAAACCCAAATTTAAGACTCCCCTTTGAGTGTTTTTGAAGGAAGTGTGTTCAAGTGTAAAAGTGGGATAAAATGAGGAAGTCTTACTTTTGAAATTTACAAGTAAATATTTTTGGGTTTTCATGAAAATAAGGTATGAGGATACTAATAGTAAAAATGGATATTACTAGATGTGAGATAATAAAATAAAATAAAACATAACACACAATGATAATAAAGCGAGTAGATAACACTAAATGAGTAAACTAGAAAAGATTTAGGAATAAACCTCCTAGAGGACTTTTGATACTGAATTTGGGAGGTATATTGGATGATTTTGTAGTGGTATAAGGGTGATAAAGTACGGTAAGGTAAGTTTCTAAAGGTGGTAGGAAAGTGAGGTAAGAGAAATGATAAGAAAGTTGGAAAATAGGGATTTTTGGGAATGATGGCGGACTGACTTCGAGAAAATGTTTACTGATTGCTAAAAGGGGACCTCTAGAAGTGAGGTCATGGGCTACTAAAATAGTTCCATTTTAGGGGTGGGTTGGGGGGTTCCGATCGACAAGTCCCCTAGCCTACCTATCGGCACAGTGTCTGGGGAAGGAAAGTACACCTGACTAGGGTTATAAGGACAAAATTTCCAATTGAGTCCGTCTGTATGTAATTGACTTATTCTTGGAACAAAACTTGCTTTGAGTCATACATAGATTTTATATTGTTACAATTCTCATAAAGTCTATGATGTGTTTATTTAGAAGACGTAATGAGAAATCTTCAAAGATTATATCATGCTGAGTTTTATTGGTGCATGTTTCACGTCTTCATTACATTCTGATCTCTCAGGTATGAACGCATTATGTTTAGGAAGTTCGAATAGAGTTTTAAAGGATGGAAACTTGATTTAAATATTTAAAATGATTTTAAAATGTTTTAACTTCGTTTATTCTCATATAAATAACATTTAGAGTCGTATAGAATCATCGCTTTTCAGTTTGGTGTTTCAAACGTCATGTGATGTTTTGGGAATGCCGTGTGATATCGAATTAAATAAATTCGCAAATTCGTAATTTAAACTTATCTAACTGGAGTCAATTTAAAAAAAAAATTAAATCAGCCCCTAAACATGCAACTACGTGTGTGATGTGTGTGTGTCAAACCATCACAAATAAAATTCGTAACTCACAGATTTCAGGAAACAACCCCTTTCGGGTAAAACCTTTATTTCACTATAATACTTACAATGATTATAATGAAATCCACAATGAGTTAACCATGGAAAAACCATATATACCGCAACCTAGAGTCAGCTAGACCCGCAACTCTAATTCAGCCCAGGAATATCCAAGAACACTCCCTATGACACGCAGTCGTCGTCAGCCCAGTACTCCCCTCAAGAGAACCTAGATCAGTAGAATAGATCTTCTCTACAAGAAAAACTTTAACATAGATGTGCCTTTGGGTTCCAAAACAATTCACACAAAGTAATTGGGATTTTGTGAACTGAAAACAAAAAGGGATTAAAACCCTAAAAGTGAGAAGACATTATTTTGCCAAAGCAGTTTCGTTTATTAAAAATTTGTAGGTCTTCTGATAAAAAACGAAGTTGGAAAGACAATTTATAGAAAATCTAAGGCGGCGCGTTTCTCAAATGAGATATCAGTGTCGCTCTAATGATGACACATATCGTTTAAATGACTTTGCGTGACATAAGGATGTCGCTCGAACGAGCAGGTATATCACTCGAATACAAAAAATTCTAAATAAATTTTTGTATATTTCCAGTAAAATACTCCGCCTCAAAACCTTTTAAAAAACTTTGACGAAAAACTCCACTCCAACACTTAGAAAATATTTTGTAAAAATATCCCAACACATTTATACGAACCGTTAAGGGACTTAAACACAACCTTACCAAATTATACCTCGCAGAGGCTTGAATGTTGAAGAACTTTGATATTCAGATTCATCTTGATGCATATGTGATCTTGAAAATTGTTTAACATTTTTAGTGGTATACGACATACTCAATCGTTATCGGACAATAAAAATAATGTCCTTACATGTTCTTAGAACGACATGTCACAGTCGTTAGAAAGACATTTTGAAGTCATTAGAACGACCTTCCCACTTAAGATTTTTATTTAAAGAGTTTTTCGCTCAAAATTTCTTGAGTGTGTGCATAACCTTATACCAGAAAAGAAATCATACATTTTCTGCATAAGTTTTCTGAAGTTTCAAAGATTAAAAACCATCTTTAGAGTTTAAAAGGTCCGAGCTTTCATATTCTATTACTACAGGGATCTTTTTTTCACTATCTGGGTTTGTTCATCACTTTGAATATTTATCATTGTGTTTTTCGGTGATGAAATGGAGGAGTCTGTGTTCCGAAGCCATAGATGATTGGCATTCGTGGACGCATGTGCTATGAATAGGTATTACAAAAAGGGTTCGGCATGGGCAACGTGGAGAAGCGGTTAAAGAGAAGAAGAGCGCCAAGGCTTGTGGGGATCGAGTCGTTGTGTAAGTCTTTCTGTCTTCCTTTGTAAAATTGTATCATAGCGATTGTCTGGCTTGGGCCATTCGAGGTTTTTTCCTTTAGTGGTTTCCTCGTACATCCGACGTCGCTTTTGTAAACTTGTTTATTTTACTTGCGTTAATCACGTAGATGCATGTTTAGTATTAAACAAGATAAAGTTGGAACTAATTGAAATTAGTTCACAAACATGATGTGTGTTAAATTTGGAAATAGGGTTTTTGAAGAAAAAAATATTTTAACATCATTAAAGAACATTTGAAAAAAGGGGCCTACAAAGTGGTATCAGAGCTAGAAACATTTTTTGTGCGTGTTGATACCTTGTGTTTTTAAGGATGAATTTTGAACATTTTGAATGTTTTAGAGCTCCTATTTTTAATGGCACAAATAATGTTTATTGAAAAATGCGAATGAGAAGTGCTTTAAAATCGATTGATGAGCGTGTGTGGTTAGCAGTTGAAAAGGGTTGGACTCCATCGGTCACACGAGAGGGTGATACCACTAATTTGAAATCCGCAGAGTCATGGACCAAAGTCGAACATAAACTTGCACTTTACAATTCTAAAGGTCTTCACATTATTTCCTCACATGTCACACTGAAAGAGTATAATAGAATCATGACGTGTGAAACTTCAAAAGAGACTTGGGATATTCTTTCACTTACTCACGAGGGCACTAGAAAGGTTAGGGCGTCTAAACTTCAAAACCTCACTACACATTTGAGACAATTAAAATGTTATAGAGTGAGTCTTTTAATGAGTTTTATCCTAAATTGTCCACTATTGTCCACTCATCATTTAATTTGGGAGAAAAAATACCCGATAATCAAGTCATGAAGAAAATCTTAAGCTCATTGCCTAGTAAATTTGATCCCAAAATGACCATTTTAAACTCCATGGGTATACTTGAATCGATGAAATTAGAAGAGCTTGTAGGTGACTTACAAACTTATGAGCTTGACATATTTACCTCCAAGCAAATGCCAAAGAAAGAAAAGGGCATTACTTTGAAAGTTCGGCAGGAGGAGACTAAATTTTCGGATGATGATTCCGATTCCAATTTTGAGGATGTAGCTTTGTTGGTAAAGAAGTTCAAATAGTTTCTTAAGTTCCAAAAATAATTGAAAGATACCCAAAGATTTTAGAATTCCAAGAACAACAAGGTCGATCCCGCCCCTAAGAATCAGAGTGAGAATGTTAAGAGGGACGAGTATGATAGGTGTTATGGGTGTGAGGGGTATGGTCACAAGGTATCCGAGTGTCACACTAAAATTGAGAAGGAGGGAAAGAAACCGATAGTATATAATATAACAAGTCACTCTTAATTACTCAATAGCCCTAAGTATTTTAATAAATTCCAAAGAATAGCCCTATATTTTCTTAAATTACCAAAATACCCTTATACTTAAAATCATCTTATTTGACCTATTAATATGCCTATTACATCTTCACTTTTCACTAAAATGGTACCTAAAGATCTATACTTTTTAGAGATTACCCAATTTAACTTCTTAAGTTTGCATAATTACATAAAGCACCCCTAAACTTTAATTAAATACTTTCTAGTCCTTAAACTATACTTGAAAACTCTTTAAGGACCTAACCTAAAACTAGAACTTGTTTACACTTTCACCCCAGTGACACAACACCTGTTGGATAATCAGCATGACTTGTACCATGTGCTTTACAAGTGATACCCATTTGAGCCTCCAAGAAGATAAACTTTGAACTTGCACAACTTTAGCCCAAACCTCAACTAAAATTCCACCAATCCACTCTCCTGACACAACCCTATAAATACCCTCTCCCCCTTCCATTCGAACTCACACCAGTTGAGAGAAATCCCAATGTAAAGTTTGAGATTTTTTGGCATTTTTATGATTTTATGCGTGATTGTTTAATTTTCCATTGTGGTTATGTTTCTGCATGTTCTTATATTGTAGAAATGTATTTACATGAGATATCTAGCGTGTATATATTTTATAAGAGCTTAAACTCAGAAAACTCCATTAGAGCACGAAGCTCCAATGGTGAATTTCCATTCCCTGACTCTGAACCAGTTTCAAAGTGGGGAAACTAAAGCTTAAGTTCTTAGGATCTTGTATATATACTTAATTGGAAAATTAACCATGCTTAATACACCAAATTCAACTATGAAGTTTTCGGCCCAAAAAGAATCAGAACTCCACCAAAATTCTTCAAACCACATTTAATCTATTGCATTTTCAATGAAGAACAACACCATTATAATGACGGAACCAAAATCATAAATTTTAAACAGATTCGAAAGGTTAAATTTTTATGAGTTTTTCACAAAACCCAATAGCTTGATTTACACCACCACAATCCTTGAAATTGGTATGGTTGGATTTGTATTTGAACCCTGAACAACTTTCATTTACAAACCATATTCAAATGAATCCTAAATCATTTGGAAATAAAGGATAAAAATTTACAAACCCTAAATTTAAATTTCGAACATTCAAGGTGAGTACAACTCACGCGCGAGAGTGGTGGTCAAACCAGGTGCGTCCATACTTTGACCCCTGCGTGAGAGCGTGTCCACAATCAGAATTTTCTAATTTTTTTCCAATATTTTTATTTTTTATTTTGAATAAATTGATATATAATAAAACCTTATTTGGATTACCGGAAAGTTTTTTCCACGGAAATTAGTTTTAATGGTTGGAATTCAAGTTTCTTAATTAAACTTAAACCCCAGCTAATTTTGCAAGTATTTCAAATCAACCCCAAACTTTTTCCACAGGTAACTAAGTAGAATTGGACCTAAATTTTCGCTTATCACCCCACCTAATTCCCAATAAATAAAATTTAAATACTTATCTATAAAGTTTTGAAATTTATACTTTAAACCTTTTAAAAATATAATTCACATAAATTGTCACTTAAACTATCTTTTACTACATTTTCATTCATTTTATTTTAAGACCTATATCACATACTTACATTTGTTATGTTTTCACACTACTAAGTCTACCCGCAAAATAGCCAAACTGCAATCGGAAATCAGAATACCCAAAATAGGTGATTTATATTTCAATATTAATCATTTGAACTTTTGTCTTTCAAAGTACTGATTATTATATCACCTTATGATATTCTCAAACTCTAAATTTTATACTGAACTCTTTCAAGCAGTTCAAACTTTCCCCATATTATTGATTCTTTCGATATCTACCGGTTCAATTATCACTAAGCCCTAAACCCTAAACCACTCGACAAGATGTTGTTAATTGGATTGACCACGCAATTCAATTTTTCTTACAAATGAAATCTTCAGTAGCATACAATATAATCCAGGGATTAGACCCAATAAACCCACCCGGTAAATCTAATTGGCCTGAAGGACTTAGATGCGCCTTGTTGTTACATTTACTCTACGTACGAGTATCGCTCTAGCTAAGCGTGCCGAGTTATCTAGTTATTCCCCAATTATTTGGATTTACCTATTCAAGAAAATTTTATGTCTTGAACGATATTATCATGGTATGTCTGTTCTAGTGAAACCTAATAACCAATAATTTATGGGTTACCGAGTTATTGCTAAACCAAGTTATCTTAACCTCATATTTTATCTTTACCATATTGTTTATTTACATATCAAAAGCGTCAGTATACCCCTGAATGCCTTATGATATTTCATATTATTTTAACAAGAAGAAAATCAAAATATTACTAACCGTTAATAATCTTATTATCATTAACATCCTGTATATAAATAAAAATTATCTACTTGGGGTGTTTGATTAATTGTTTTCCTTCCAGATGGACAACGAGCCTTAAGACAATCAATTACTTCCTGGCCCTTTGAACTTGTATTCACTTTTACCTTCGTCAATATTCGCGGTTACATATATATGGGCAGTAACAGACAAAGATGGCAAGCCTAATTGAAATATCTATACCACAACATATCGACTCCTATGAACTGCCAGTGTCCCTCAATGTTTTATGTTTATGTACGCTAGAAATAAATAAAATATATTTCTTTTATTTACCAGACTCTAATATGTAATAAGATGTCAATCATCTCTTAAATAAATGCATTTTCATATTTCTGTTGTATTAATTATAATCTTAGCTTGTGTTAATATTATTTACTATACCCATCCACGTTCAAGGATACGACATCATTTTATCAGAGCTTTAACTGAGTTATACGCCTATGCGTGACAATAAGGGAAATCTTCGTCTCCACCTTCACTCAACATTTATATATTAATATATTCTTGTTTTATTATTATACTATTTTGCAGTCATGAATATCTAGGATGACATATATTTTGGTTTTCGCGAGTCTACTCACAAGCCTTTTTGAAAGAGCTATCAGAGACATGGGTTATATAAATTATGCCAACATATTAGAAAAAGTGATAGAGATTGGGCAATTGTGACCCCATAGATGAAACATAGTCTACTTATAGATCACTTGATGGGAGAAGAACAAGAATCTTGACTGGCCAAAAGTTTCTCGGAAGACCCAGAAGTCCTTAAGCAAGCAATTGACCTCGCATGGGATGTGGTGCCACCTAATGAAGTCACTGTAACTCTTCGTGATTCCCCTATCGATTATGGATCACTCTCCCCTGATACCACAATGTTCACCCCTACTAACACTACCACGTCTCCCAACTCATCTGATGACTCCGATCCCTTCGAATTCGATGACCCCAATTGTGAGCCAGTAATTCCCCTAATGCCTTAAGTTAATCACCAAGGGATGTGTGACAACCCGCCTACTAAAATAATAGGTGGCCAACCCAATACTCTAATAATCACATGAATCATAGATGGTCCATCCTCAGTATCACTGTCGATTAAAATAATAGTACGAGATAACCACCAATCATTTTTGAAAATGGACTGTCAATAAAAAAATTTAATAAGTAAAAGAAAAACACTTAGACAATCCCATTTGCAAAAACGGTGGATATCAAAAATCAATAAATAAGGAATAACAATATAATAAATAATCACCGAATAAGCTGTCGGTGAACAGACCAATACAAATAGTTACACCGAGTATTACAATTCAATTATTACAATATAATAAATGAATGCAAAGCTTGGGCAACACGCCCGAATAAATAAACTGAACATAACTAGAGTATAAAAGATAGAGGCGTCTAAACAAATAACCTACAACATCCTTAATATGCCGTAGCTCCATGAAAATCGGAATGGAAATGTAAATACGGGTGTCCATGAGGTAGAGCACCTGTACGACAAGAAGTATATGCAGAAACAAATAAATATAGACGGGTCAGGGCCCGGTTTGATATGATTCCCATGTGACTAAAATGCATGACAGTTAAGTTCGTAATTCTCTCGCAGTTAACAATAATATTCCTCACCTCTCAATCTTAAAGGAACCTAGCGCAATATCAATGAAATTCTCTAGTTAACCCAAGTACTAAGGGATAACTTTTCCCCAGTCTCAACACTATGCCCTATTCGTGCGTGGCGTATCTCGCGAAGTGAAATCCAAACAAGGAACCCCCCGATACACTACTACTAGGCAAGGTTGATCGTCGAGATACATTAGACCCTCAGCACATTACTAATATATACATATAGATATAGGAGGTCTCATCTACAGCTTCTCAAGGAAACATAAATAAACCCATTCACCACCTAAAAGCATAATTCCTATTTCTTCTTAAGGAATAAATATAAATGGTAAAACATTTTATCAAATGTTTACCAAGTCAATCTCATAACTCTACATGCACAATTCCTATGTCTTTCTTTCGGAATATATATATATATATATATATATATATATATATATATATATATATATATATATATATATGTGTGTGTGTGTGTGTGTGTGTGTGTGTGTGTGTGTGTGTGTGTGTGGTAAGTCATTTTATCAAATGTTTATGAATTAATCTCATTTCAAAACTTTCTTTACCAATTTTATTCCCTTTCTTCCATCTAGGAAAAATATTTTTCAAAGCAAGTTTTATTATCATAAAAATGTTTTAACCTTTTCATATCATATCATCCATTTTCCTTCTTCCATCCGGAAAATGAATTTAACATCCCATTTCCCTTCTTCCATCCGAGAAATGTAATTAAAGCCATTTCATTATCATAAAATGCTTTAATACCAATAATGTCCCACATTATGGAACATAGTTATATATATTTCATATTATATAATGCAATCTAAGATCGCCCATCCGGGTTTCCCCACTGTGCGCGCCCCTAAATGGCTATCATCTTCCAGGGCCTATCATGAAGACAACCTGGGATCCTACCGAAAGGTCGGGAAGCGGCCATATGCTTGCGGGTTAGTCATAATCACACCCGGAATTACCTAACCAGCGCAAAAACATACAATAAATGTTCATATGGCCTAGGGATATATCCACCCTACATTCACTAGCCAGGGGCTTCACCACAAGCGCGAACTTCCCTTAAGATAGAGATTTAGAGAGCGTGTGTATCCATAAATTAACATTTATGAAAATCATTACTTTTTCCTTTTGAAAACATTCACTTTTACATTCTCAAAAATCATTTGTACTTATCCATTAAATGCCAAATTTTGAATATAATATTCTTATTCTTAAAGTCATATTTTTATTAATGAACTAAGATCCGAAGTTACATTATCCTCAACTAGTCTCCAAGGGTCCAAAGATATACCATAAATCGACCAAGTGAGTCTCCCTCAATATTAGTCTCCCAGAATTTAACATTCATTCCTCAAACCATAATGGATGATGTCATCACATCCCAAGTATAAAAGCCTACATTTTGTCACTCTATTTCCCTTAGACCTAAGCTAATTCAATTTATGAAAGCATCATTTGTCTACGTCTAACTTAACAAACCAAAATCAATTCCCATTCTAAATTCCAACTTTCATTTCTAACTTAGGTTCTTAAATACCTTACTAATAAACTCTAATATTCTAGTTTTACTTCATTCAAGAAGTCTCCTAAGTTCCTATCTTAAAATAAGGAAGCTAGAGGAAACTAGGGAAAATAAAGGTGAAAAATAGGGGACCAGTCGAGAGAAATCCCCCTTCCATTCGAACTCACACCAGTTGAGAGAAATCCCAATGTAAAGTTTGAGATTTTTTGGCATTTTTATGATTTTATGCGTGATTGTTTAATTTTACATTGTGGTTATGTTTTTGGATGTTCTTATATTGTAGAAATGTGTTTACATGAGATATCTAATGTTTATATATTGTATGAGAGATTAAACTTAGAAACCTTCATTAGATCTCAGAGCTCCAATGGTGAATTTACACTCCCTGACTTTGAACCAGTTTCAAAGTGGGGAAAATGAAGCTTAAGTTCTTAGGATCTTTTATATATGATTAATTGGAAAACGAACGACGTTTAATACATTAAATTCAACTATGAAGTTTCTGACCCAGAAAAATTCAGAGAAGAAATTCTCAGTATTCACTCCACCAAAATTCACGTTTAATCAATTCCATTCTCAACGAAGAAAAACACCATTATAATGCCGAAACCAAAATGATAAATTTTAAACAGATTCGAAAGGTCAAATTTTTATGAGTTTTTCAGAAAACCAATAGCCTGATTTACACCACCACAATCCCTGAAATTGGTATGGCTCGATTTGTATTTGAATCCTGAACAACTTTCATTTAGAAACCATGTTAAAATGAATCCTAAAACGTTTGGAAATAAAGGTCAAACATTTAGAAACCCTAAATTCAAATTTTACTGGTTGAAGGCGAGTGCAGCTCATGCGCGAGAGTGGTTGTCAAACCAGGCACTTCCAGTCTTTGACCCCGTGCATGAGAGCACATCCCCAATCAGAATTTTTTGGTTTTTTCCCAATATTTTTATTTTTTTATTATGAATAAATTGATATATAATAACGCCCTGTTTGGATTACAGGAAAGCATTTTCCACGTAAATCAGTTTTAAAGGTTTGAATTCAAGTTTCTTAAATTACACATAAACCCCTATTAATTTGAAAAGTATTTCAAATCAACACCAAACTTCTTCCAGAGGTACTTGGTATAATTAGACCTAAATTGTCTCCTATCACCACACCTAATTCCCAATAAATAAAATTTAATTACTTATTTATAAACTTTTGAAATTTATACTTTAAACCTTTTTGAAATATCATGCACTGAAATGGTAACTTAAATTATCTTTTACTACATTTTCATTCATTTTATTTTAAGACCTATATCACATACTTACATATGTTATGCTTTCAGACTACCCAGTCTACCTGCAAAATATCCGGACTTCAAACGAAAATCAAAATACCCAAAATAGGTGATTTATATTTCAATATTAATCATTTGAACTTTTTTCTTTCAAAGTTCGGATTATTATATTACCTTGTGATAATCTTGAACTCTAAATTTCGTACTGAACTCTTTCGAGTAGTTCAAACTTTCCCCGTATTATTGATTCTTTTGATGTCTACCGATTCAATTATTACTAAGCCTTGAACCCTAAACTGCTCGACAAGATGTTGTTAATTGCATTGAACCTTGCAATTCAGTTTGTCTTACAAATGAAATCTTCAGTAGCATACCATGTAATCCAGGGATTAGACCCGATAAAGCTAATTGTCCTGAAGGACTTAGATGTTGAGTGCCTTATTGTTACATTTACTCTACGTATGAGTGCCTCTCTAGCTAAGAGTGCCGAGTTATCTGGTTATTCCCCAATTATTTGGATTTACCTGTTCAAGAAAATTTTATGTCTTGAACGATATTATCATGGTATGTCTGTGCTATTGAAACCTAATAACTGACAATTTATGGGTTATTGAGTTATTACTGAACCAAGTTATTCTAACCTGATATTTTATCTTCACCATATTTTTTTTTACATATCAAAAGCACCAGTATACCCTTGAATGCCTTATGATATTTCATCTTGTTTCAACAGGCAAAAAATCAAAATATTACTAACACTTGATAATCTTATTATCATTAACATCTTGTATAGAGATAAAACTTATTTGCTTGTCATGTTTTCTTAATTATTTTCCGTCCAGGTGGACAACGAGCCTGAAGACAATCAATTATCGCCCGCCCCTTTGAAGTTCTATTCACTTTTACTGCCGTCAATATTCACGGTTACATACGTGTGGGAAGTAATAGACAAAGATGGCAAGCCTCATTGGAATATCTATATCACAGCCTATCAGCTCTTATGAACTATTAGTGTTCCTCAATATTTTATGTTTACGTACGCTAGAAATAAATAAAATGTAATTCTTTTGTCTACTAGACTCTAATATGTAATAAGATGCTAGTCATATCTTTTATAAAAGACTTTTTCTTATTTCCGTTGTATTAATTATAATCTTAGCTTGTGTTAATATTATTTACTATACCCATCCACGTTCAAGGATGAGACATATAATGCCACTTTAAGTGATAGTGAACCAAAAGAGGGAGATAGTTCCTCTATTGTGTGTAACTTTTTAGTGTTCTTGGCATGTCATGTGAGCGACGACGATAAATCTTCTCATGAAAATTCTAATGTGAATGACACTTTCGAGGCCGTTGAATGTGAATCCTAAGTGAGTGAGGGTGAAGCCAGTGAGGATGAGCATATTGATGAGGGAGAGTTTCAAGTTGCCTTTAATGATTTGTATAAGGATTCGGTAAAGATGAAAAGGGAAAATGTGAAGTTATAGCTAGGTTGAATGAGCATGCCATAGCAAATAATGATGCTTTGATTGAGGTTCTAAGGACATGTGAGAAGGCTCTTAGGGAAAAACTAGAACATGTTGAGAGAGAGAGATAGTCTTTGTGGTTTGATGGAGGCGTTAAAGAAATAGGTTCTAGAGTTTTAGGAGTCTAGGTGTTTGCTTGAGTCTAGGATTAGTGAGCTTGAGGAGAGATTGAGAGACTCGAGTAAGGTGAAGTTTGATTTGGAGGCAATGTCAAAAAATTTGGATAGGGTGTTAGGCACTATCCAAATAAAGGAAGATAGGTGTGGTATAGGCTATGATGGTTATGCTGTTCTCATACCCACATCCAATACCAATCATGTGAGAGAGCCGACTACGAACATTAGGAGAGGTCCACATTTAGGTCACATTCCTCTCCGTGTTTACACTTATTCTCATTGGGGTAAGAAGGGTCACCTTAGGCTTTTTTATGACCTTAAAAATGCTCTCGGGAAGTTTAAGATTAAAGTCATTTCGGTTCCCAAAATCCCCATGCGTCATTACACGCCTACTTGGGCTAGGAAATCAGATTTAGAGGCTCTAGGAATTAAACTTCATAGTTCTTATGTTACCATGCTAGATCTAAAGAATGATTGTGTTACCATGTCTATCTCTTCGTATTATATTTTTCATTTATTTGAGTTTTATTTGAAAAATACAAAAAAAAAAATTTGTGATAAATTTATTTTTGTAAAATACAAAAAGATTTTTGGTTTCATATATTTTTGAAAAATACAAAAAGAATTTTTTTTTGGGTCAAAAATATTTATAGAAAAATGCAAAAATATTTTCGATTTACTTTTGTGTCGTGGGTTCTTCATGTTTGATGTGACATATTGGTGTGCTTGGACCCCCATCACTTTATTATCCATGTGACTAGGAGATTTGGTCATAATTGTTGATGCGTTGAATGATCTTAACCATGTCTAAATGGGGTTATTTCGAAGTTGATATGCATTTGGATTCGACTTTGTATATATGACATCTTTGCACGCATGCACGAATTTATATGAATGTTTGACATCTCATGCATATTTGAGTTTAGTGAGACTTTCTTATCTCAATTTTGTCATCTATGGGTAATAAAACTTGGGAGGAGATGTGCATGTAAGAACCGTTTACCGTGAGGATTAATATTGATTATATTAAAAAATGATGAGTGTTCATGGGAAAGGACTATGAGTTAATAATAATCACGTCGTGAAATCCACCGTTTCAAAGAACCCAAGAAAAAATTAAGGCAATAAAAAGAAACATATGACAAAAATAGGGACAATAGGATTTCTCTAGGTTGAGAAAAATATAAACCTCAAAAGAGAATGAAAAAGAAAATATGAATATTTGAGGGCATATAGATGGAAAAATTACACGGGATTGCACCACGAATCTTTGTGTTGAAAAATCGTATCATGACGCCGTTGTTTGTAGAATCGTCAAAATTTAAGATTTCTGTGAATGTTGACTGTTTAGTTCATTTAGCTCAATATATTAATTATCACATATGGCTAAAACTAAGCTTGATAATATTTAACTATCGATTAGAGCTTCTTAAACGTTTCGATGTGTTCATGTTGTAGTTCATGCCCATCACTCCATATCCATGTTTGAGCACATTGATACTATGTTAGCATAAAACTCACATTGTTTTTTTTTTTTATTTTTCAGTTTTGAGTCTATTTGGATAATTCTTTGTATCTCCAGTACCTGTTTTCATGAGATTTCTTCACGGGGCAAAACTTTAACATTGTTGGGATTGGAATATAGAGTTTGATGAAGTCGTTCAAACGACTTTTGGGCATTGTTCGAATAACAAGTCCAAGTCGTTCGAAGTAATTTGATGTTTGGTTTCTAACGACACTTTTTTCAAGGCGTCAATTTTGTCAGATGTGGTCGTTAAAAGGTCATTTTTAGGGTCGTTAAAATGAGGCCTCACTGTTTTGGGTCATTTTTGGCCTTATTCAAACGACTTATTACTGACATTCAAATGACATGGCTTTGCCGTTCGAATGACAAGTCTTGATTTTTTAGCCTTGTTTTGTTTTTAGTACCTACTTCATATACATGATTATATCTTACTATATTTGTACTTCTGGATTCATTTATATAGCTTGCTTGCAATTGATATTGATTATACATGTGTTGATTCTTAAGTTGTATTGTTTAGTCATATCTATGCTTAGATTAATGATTATATTTTGTGACTATTTGCTAGCTATGAGTTAGTATCTTCTGATTATTTTTAGTTGGTGTTTTCATATTTATTTAGATTTGCTTCATTGATTATTCTCATTCTAGATATTTGGTGATTAGTTTATCTTTTTCATTTATTGTTTATTCGAGACAAAAAGTGGGAGAGATGTATGTGATGTAGGGGGAGTAATTTGATGAACACATATGATTTTTTTTGGGTGTTTCGTATTGGTATCATGTTATATATGTTTATATTTTATTGATATCATGTTGACTTGCACAAATTAGTTTACACAAATTGGTATCCTGATTACAAATTGGTATCATAATTTTCTCACATGTTTAACAAATGCTTTGTTTTGCATATTTGTATTTTTTATATAATTTGTTCCTCCATACTTCATTGGGTTTTTGTCTATTTCATATGTGTAGCTATTTTTTAGAAAGTTGAGATTTCAATTCTATATCACATTCAAACATCTCATGCTTGTCGGAACTGCTTCTACTAGTCCTTGTCTTGTACTTTTTCTTTTGAATTTTATGGGATGGGATTTAGGTGTCATACGGCTTGACAGCACGACTTAGCCATTTCACTGTTTGGGTTTTTTCCCAGAATAGTCAAAGGGGGACATTTGTAAGGACAAAATTTCCAATTGAGTCCGTTTGTATGCAATTGACTTATTCCCGAAACAAAAGTGCCCCATTTTACTCTATATTAATTCTTTGAGTATAAAGATTGTTCGTGCAAATTGTGAGGTCGATTCGCGCATGGTATGGACCGTTGGAAAGGGAATTCAGTACCCTTCAAGTTGGAGACTTGATTGGAATAAAATGGGGCTCAAGAGCATCCGATGGTCTTTATATTAGTTCTCTAGTTATAACCTAAGATTACAAAGGGAGGAAGAGTGTTAGGGACCTGAGAATGTACATAGGGGGTACTAGGATGCGGTGTCTACCCTAGTAAATAACATTCCAATTCATCTAGGTTTTTCGGGTAAGATTTATTTTCAATCAATTGTATTTTAATCCTCAAACTCACCACTGGATTTTTCCTTTCCTACTTCAAAACCTTATTTCCTATCATTTTTGGCACTTGCAATTGTCATACGCTACTTTAGGCATTATGACACTTTATTTTTCAAAAATATTGTGACATTGAGGAAAACCTAAAAAGCAGTCAATCCGTTGAAGGAATTCATCCCTCAATACCTATGGGTATATTCAATCTGCAGGGAATCCTACTGAGCCTGGCTAGAAGACCGGAGGATATTCTAAAAATTGTAAAGAAATTGACTCGAAGTTATCTGAATTGTTAAAATAAGTGTTAAATAGACTCAATTACCCGCATAGGGGGTGAGAACTCTGATAAACGATGAGAAAAGACACCCCAAGACCCATAAAAGGATAAGAAGTGGTTTCATTACAATAGAGAAACAAAAAATTCGAGGACATTAGATTTGGACTCATAAGGTAAAGATAGAATATTAAAGTACTCTGAATCAGTCCTAGATGATAGATCCTATCGTCTAAGGGAAACCTCCACCATAAGAGGGATATGAGGAAGAACATACCTATTCCTTGGAATGCTCGGGCGTTCTAGGAAGACTAAGAAGGAATTTTTCATTTGATCAATTGGTCCCAAGAGTATTAAGGCACATCAATACAAATAGTCTAGGGAATTTAGAGATGATCCAAGAAGGACTTAGATGAGAAGGGTTGAGTACTCAATCTGGTCAAGGCCAAATGTGCACGGGTCAGCAAAGGTCGAGCAGACTTCTCAGGAATAGAGCTCAGTCAAGAGTTAAGGCCGAGTAAATTAAATTGTCGCCTTAAAGACCGAGAGATAACCCTTTAAAAGATCTATTTAATGCTTGGAAGACCGATTGGGAGAAATCATCAAAATAAAGAATCCTTTATAGAGGGGATTCATTTGACGATCACCATTCATAGTTGCACCAGTGGGATATCCAACTACTTTTAAATTCAAACCATCGATTATCAATCCCACGTACAATAAGAAATCAAATCCAATATTGAACGTGGAGAAATACCAAACTACCTTAGATATTTATTGTATCTCGAATGATACACACTATAGGAATTTCTCCAGCACTATCATGGGGACAACTCAAGTCTGGTATAATGACTTTCCAAGAGGGAAGATCTCGACTTTTTGATAGTTGACCGACCTCTTTTTTAATATTTTTAGTTAGGTAGAAAGCAAGGAAAAATTATGTCCCATCTACTAAGTGCTTGTCAAAGGAAAGAGGAGACAACTAGGGAGTTCATAACATGAATCAACATAGATAATCTAGAAGTAATTGATCATGATGATAACATATTATCGTCTCCATCATGAGTGATATATTACCAAGAAAATTATACTGGGTGCAAGCTAAAGAGTTGCCAAACATGATGACCAAACTCCTTGAGAAGGAAAATAAAGTTATTAATGCCGAAGAGGTTATGGTGGAAAAAGAATCTAGACTTTCTAGATTTGAGGCTGGAAATACCTAAATCAAGAAGGAAAAGCCTCAAGACAAGAAAGCTGAGAAGTTGAGGACATTCTATTAATGCAACCTGCTCACCGTAGGTGTATAGTACATCATCGATAAGATCCAGGGAAATAAATAAATAAAATGGTCGAGAAAATTAAAGGCTACATCAAACCATAGAGATAAGGATAAGTATTGAAATTTGCATAAAGATCATGGCCATAATACCAATAGTTGCTTAGCCTTGAAAAATGAGATAAAAACGTTGACGAGATGCGGTAAATTGACAAAATATGTGGACAAAGGTGGTCATCTAGATATAAGGGACTAGCATAAAACCAAGCAACAATCTACATCCCCTTAAAAAGGGCAGATGAGAAGAAATGTAGATAAAACGGAGACCTAAATGATGAACGTGATCCAGATTTTCCCAAAAATCCAATAAATGACGTCAATGTGATTTCTTTTGCTTATCACTTTACGCTCAAGGTTATGCTGATGGCGGGGATAGGCATGACGAGAGGAAATCCTACCATAATGAGGTGAAGGCTTGTGCTAATATTAGAAAGATCAATTTGGCTGCTACTAGGGAGACTCGTCCCCGAAAGGTAAATTAAGATATTCTCATTATTGGGTTTTCAAAAGCTAATTTGTCAGGAGTTCTATATCCCCATGACGACACTCTAGTTATCGCTATGATGGTTCATGAGAGCATCCTAATAAGAATTCTGGTTGATAATGGTAGCTCCACATATATAATGTTCCACAATTTCTTCAATAAGTTAAGGTTAAAAAACCAAACTCTAGAGTCATACAAGAGACCTCTTATCAATTTTTCAAGAGGGAAGGTGTACCGCTTGGGAATGATTGAACTAGAAGTTATAATCGACACATGGACTACCTGTCAAATAGAAATAATCCATTTCTTTATCCTTGGCGAGAACGTCCACTCATCTTACAATATCATCTTTGGAAATTTCGAACTAAAAATTCCAAGGTCTTACCTTACATTTTTCACTAATGACTAAGTTCCCAATAAGCTACAGGGTTGGTGTGGTAAAAGGAAACCAAATGGAAGCTTGAGATTTCTATTACACATCGTCCAAATAAGATAAATAAAATAAAATGATTAGCACTTATCAAATTAAAGTTGATAATTAAGATGAAGACAATATGGCCATAGTTGAGGTCGTGGAGCAAATTGAACCAACTATTCTAGACGGTGAACATATTGAGAGGCCAAAATATATCAGTTCATCACGAGATCCAACCTTCCAAAAAATCTGGAACACTTTTTAAGATAAAAAAAGACTAAAATCAAGATATGCTAGGTATAGATATAGTATTTATTTGCCACGAGCTCAGTATCATAAAAGACGAGAAGCCCATTAGACATAAGCGAATAATGTTCAGCCCAGAGAAGAATTTTTCCATTCAGGAGGAGGTTGAAAAATTAGTAAGTGAATACTTCATTCAGGATGTTAGTTACCTAGAATGGATCTCAAGTCCAATTATGGTAAATAAGGGGAAAGACAAGTGGGATATATGCGTCGATTTAACCGACCTTAACAAGGGTTATCCCAAGGATCATTATCCTCTGCCCAAAATTGATCAACTAGTCGACACCACCGTTAGGCCTGAGATACTCAGCTTCATGGATTCTAATCTAGGGTACAATCAGCAAGATAAAGTCAAAAGATAGGGATAAGAGCTTATTTATCACTAGTCGAGTAACAAACTGCTACAACGTGATTCCCTTCAGACTGAAAGATGCTAGAGGTACTTATCATAGGGTGGTGAGCAAAGTCTTTGAATAGAAGATTGGAAAAAATATAGAGGTATGCATGGAAGACATGATAACAAATAGTAAGAAAGCAACTAATCATATTAAAAACCTCAGAAGGCGTTTGACCAATCGCACATGTATCAAATAAAGATGAATCCAGTAAAGTGTGTCTTTAGAGTCATTGAAGGAAATTTCCTTAGCTTTATTTTCAATCCGATGGGCATAGAGGCCAATCCCAATAAGATTTAAACAATGATTATTATGCAATCACTAACGGTTAAAAGGGACATCCAAATATTGACATGACGAGTAACCGCATTGAATAGGTTTATGTCAAGAGCCATAGAAAAATGTCTCCCATTCTTTAAAGTACTCAGAAAAACATTTGATTGGATCTAAAAATGTGTCAATGATTTTCTAAACTAAAAAAGTATCTAAGGTTAGTACCTCTGCTTCCAAAGCCAATCCCAGGTGAAAAGACTTACTTATATTTTGCAGTATTAAAATCTTCAATCACATTAGTGGTGGTCTAAGAAGAAGATGGAATATGAAATCGCGTATACTACACTAGCAAGGCATGTTGTGGAGATGAAATCTGATACCCTGGACCGTAGAAATTAAAGTTGATCTCAATTGAAACTTATAAAATAATGAAATCTTACTCTCAAGCTCATAAAATTATGATATATACAAATATTCCTCTACGACAAGTCGTTCATAAGCCAAAAAAATCTTACAGATTGATGGATTAGGTTGTGGAACTTAGAGAGTATGGCATCACATATGAGCCCAAAACGTCAATTAAGGTTCCGACTATAGCAGACTTCATTCAAAATGTATTCATATGGATAAAATAGTCGAATAGACTTCTATAAAAAAAGAGCTCTGGGACAACAATCTCTAATCAAACTTCTTCATAAGATAGCTTAGAAATAAATGTAATCGAGAAGACTTTCGGTGATGATAGATCAGTAGTCAATGTAGTCAAGAAGACTTCTATAAAAGATACCTCAGCAGTCAAAGAAGCCTAGTAGACTTCTACGAAAGATAGCTTAACACTAAAATCATGTAAGCAGAAGTCAATAGAAAAGTTAGAAGATTAGGTTAAAATCATACTAGAGTTATTAGTTCGGAAAGATGGGAGAATTCGTGAGGCAAAGAAAATGAAAATTTTATTCAAAAAGGGATGTTTAGTTGAAGTAAATTTTGAAGAAGAACCTCTTGTGTGGTAGCTATTTGTAGATGGTTCATCGTGTTCCGGTAGTAGTGGAGTTGGTTTTATCATCGATTCATATGACGGCGTAGTTACCGAATATACCCCAGACTCAACTTTGAGGCCTTCAACAATGAGGAAGAATATGACCCATGTCACTCTCTGCTTTTTAGTATGAATGAATAATAAGTACACATAAAGCAATGAATTAAAGTTAGTGAGGAATAACATAACCTTTGATTCATTATTAATACGTTACATAAAGTGGTACCACCTTAGGGTGAATTGCACATTTTTTGTACAGACGATAACATAGAAAGTTGAAAAGATCCACTCCTTGCTCCCATTTAGTCGATTCTCAACCCATATGGTCACATATGAGAACAGGTGATCGGTGTCTGTCTCTCGTAGGGAAGAGATACTATTTCCTTTATCTTAGCGCATCTGGAAAAGGAGGGAATTAGTAAAAATATGCAAAGTAGGTTCTACCAGTTCTATAACAATGATATATATATATATATATATATATATATATATATATATATATATATATATATATATATATATATATATATATATATATATATATATAAATGAAAGTTTGAATGTGTATAAAATCAATTTTTAAAAAGGCTGATAATAATAAGCTGATAATTCAATATTTATCAGGTTATAAACATAAAAAATGTGGGAATTTCATAATTCCATAGTGATTAATCCCTTTAACAATTTTAGACGTATGACCAGTTTGATTAGAATCCTGGTCAAGGATATTTGAACTAATAATACCATACTTACCAATTCACGAATGGGTATAAAGGCAATTAAGTCATCGGTGTAACTTTATCATAAATAATCCCAAAACCTTAGGTGAAAAGTAACCTTCTATGCTCACAATTAAAGTGGCACTCATACGTATATAGCAATAATCAGGCCTCTCAATCATCTGAGACCTATAGGCCAAGTAGAAAGTTTCGTGGGATAACATGCCAGGCTACTTCTTAGTTAATATTGATGCTTATAGTAAGATATAGAAGAAAAGTGCAAAGGCAAACTAAATCAATATGGTATATGATCTCAGTTATTAGGGGAGAAGGGTTAAAATTTATTTTAAATTAAAATATGTTGATAATTCAAATACTGATGATGATTAACAAAATAAATACATAGTATGGCAGTATAACAACATGCACATACTCAGAGTCAATGTGGCTACACAGAGTGATATAAATAGAAGTAATTGAAATGCGCAAAGTATAATACTCAAAAGGTAGGAAAAACCTACTTTCTTGGGTATTCTATTGAATTGAGGTCACACTAGAGTATTCAGAAGATGTGAGGCTTTCTTTTTCGTTATACAATGTGTGGCATAGGAGTACTATGGTTTAATCGGTTAGTTTTGTACTTAAAACTATCTTTAATAAAGTTTCGGGGGTGTAAGTGTAATTTATTTTTGGATTTCAAAATAAGGGTCTTAATCTAATTTTCGAACTTTGGTGCAAGAGAGTTTTTGTTTGAAAATAGTTTGATGTGTGTAAGGTCAAAGTTTGGGGTATATATTCCACAGTTGGAAAAATTACTAGGGGTGAATTTATAATTTTAATAAAATTATTTTAAGTAAAAACCTTATTTTTGCATAACGTGAGCTATGAATATCCAAACATGGTCTTATCTTATACCATTTTGATCTGAAAAATTTATTAAAAATTCGGGGGAAAAAATTTGAGTGTTCTGATTGGCCACGCGCCCTCATGCATGGGGTAAAACTTTCTGGAAAAAGTTTTCATCTTCTTCCTCTCGACTTTGACTTTTAGGGTTTAAAACTTTGACTGAGGTTTTCTCCTTCTGTGTTATACCATTTGAGATGATTTCTTAGCCAACTAAACCTAATTTTTCATGAGGATTTCAAATATATAAGTTTCATGGTTAAAATCTCAATATATTTTGAGTGGTAAAACTATATGTTTTCAGGAATTTTTGACTTAACATTCGTGGATTTATAGAGTACGATATGGTATCTTATGAATTAGATTAGGTTTCTACTATGTATGAGAGTAACTTGATTTTGTTTTCAAGGATTTTCATGGGTTATATGTCGAGAATTTTGGATTTGCAGGTTTTTAGTTTTAAAAACACTTTCGATCGATTAGCCTTTTGTATAAACTTTCATGGGGTTTTACCATTACACTTTACATCCTAAGGTTCTAAGGAGTTCATTCACGGATTTAAATCGAAGGTTTAGTTACTGTAATATATTTCACCATTAAAGCTCAAGCTTTAATGGTGTTCCTACGGTTTTCTTCGGTTTTATTCATTTCTACTCATAAAAGCTTACATGTTTCTAGTGTTCTACCTATATTAAATATGCAAAAAATTACTAGAATTGAAAGAATTGAATTTAAATCATAAAATGATGAGTTACCTGAATTGAGGAAAAATATGAACTCTGAGAATGAACTATGGGATGAGTCTTTTATTGTGTCTAACATAGGGTATTTATACTACTTTGAGGGGATACTTGATTGGTGTACAAAAGGGGTGGATGTGAATGAAGTTAGGGTGAGTTTTGAATTGGGTTCAAATGGTTGACATGGTTTTCTAAGGTTTACCATGTGTTACCATGTGTTGTTCACCTCTTTTGTTGATGTGGCTGTGTGTGTAGGCTAGGGTAACATTAAGGTTTAGATTTGGGTCCTTTATATTTGATGTATTTGAAATTATGTCCATAATAATATGTTTTTGGCAAATTTTAGGGGTATTTTGGTAATTTCAAAAAGTTTCGAGGGTTAAAACTATAAATTTTTATTAATTGGGGTCAAGGGCTTTTATGAGATATAGGGTTAAGGTTTAGGTGTTCAATATATCGTGTTTGATTTCATTTTGAATGTTTTAGGGACTCTTTTGTAAGAAATAAAATTTTAAAGGGTGGAAAGTTAATAAAGAAAACTTGTAGGATTTTAAGTATATGTAATTTTTTGTTAGAATATTGTTTATTTTACTCACCTTACAGGGGTTAAAATCGAGGTCGTAGGTCATGTTAAGGTTTGAAAGTTCTCGATTCTTACAATCCACCTACCTAAAAAAAATTCATCCTCAAATTTTACCATAAAATAAGTTGGCGTATTGATGTTGCATTGCTTGTTCTAGTTACCATGTAGCTTATTAATGATTCTGGTGTTCACAAAGTACTTTAACTGGGAGGATTTTTTTATTCATGAGATACTTCACTTGGCGATTAAGAATTTGAATAGTACATACCTCAAATTCATTGTTGCATTCAACTACAACATCTTGCCACGTGATATATACTGATGTAACTGTGATACATGTGATAGGCTATGGAGCCAATTTAATTAGAAAATTTGAAAGGTCCAATATGTTGAGATGATAATTTTCCTTTATTTTCGAAACGTAAAATTACTTTCCTAGGAGATATTTCAGAAATACTTGCTCGCTTTCTTGAAATTCCAATAATTTTTGGCGATGATCATTATAACTCTTTTTGTCGATCTTAGGGAGTCTTCAATTTCTCTCGAATCTGTTGCACTACCTCAGTGGTTTCTTTAATTATTTCAGGACCAAACTGTTTACTATCTCATGTATCTATAACACCCCGTAATTTTGAGGATTTAAAATTTAATTATTTTTGGGAGAAATCAAAATATTTAAATTGGAGAAACTTAAATTTATGATTTGGAGAATTTATTTGAGTGGGAAGAATTATTTATTATTGGGCGAATTTAAGTATATTGTCCGAATTAATTATGTCGCACTTTCGAGGTCAAAATTGGAGAATGTTTTAAAGTATTTCGGATGACAATTCTGAGTGTGCAATTGAGTCCGGATGGGTTGAGATAGTCAGAAAAGAGTAGTCGGGGGTAGTAATCGGGTCTCGGGGAATTTTTGGACATAGTCGGGCTCACACGGGGTGATTTGGGCCATTTTAATTAGGCCTGTATGGTCTAAAACGGGATTAGGGTTTTTAAACCTGATTGGGGGAAAAGTTGAATGGCAGTTAAAAAATTCTAAACCTAGGGTTTGAGAGAGACACAAAGGAAAGCAAATCAAGAGCCAATTGGGGATTTTTGGAGTCAAATTAAGGGACTAATTGGGGTGTTCTTCATCAACGCCTTAACTACTACAACAGATCAGACCCTACAAACGATTTTAGGCAAGTGGTTAACTCTTATGATTCTAAATTGGTTTTAATCAATTAATGTTTTTTTGATGTGTAAACCAAAATCCGTTTTGGGAATAAATGGGTATTCGGGTGAAATCGGTATTTGGAAAATGGTATATCTTGATGAGATTTAGGATGACATTAGTAGGTTTCATGATTCTGTAGTTTAGGAATATGAACCGTATGATTAAATCCAGCATGAATGGACATTTAAATTCTGATATTATAAATGTAAAGTGGTTGGGTGTTTAAAACCCGAGTACAACCCGAATCTATAAAACGTTAAGATTTGTGGAAATTGATGATTTAATTAAGGCTTCTAGGTTGAGTAGAACCCATTTTCATATGTTAATATGGTAGATTATGATCGGACATATTTATGGGAGAAAATAGAAGCTCGAATGGGGTAACAATGGCTAAACAGCAAGCCGGAGAAGAAAGGAGACTTCTCAATCGATCGATCGATCCAGGGGGATCGATCGATCGATGGTCCCAGAATTTTGGCAATTCGGCTAGTTTTATATATATAAGGGAAAATAATTTAGGATTTAATCCCTACTTTTATTTAGTGTTAAATTCATATGTGACACATATTCCTTAGCAATTATAAGGTGATATAATTGGGTTGAGAATAGTGACAATTGTATGCCATGAGATGAATAAATTTCGGGAAATAATTTGTGAGCATTGATTTTGGACCGAGGGAAAATATTCGGGTATTGTAGTTGAGAGGCACTACATTATTAAAGGAATTGAGGTGTAATTAATTAGTTATGGAAAGAAATATAGAACCGGGTATTAACGATGGTACGGGCCAAGTGAGCGAGTCCGGGTATAATGGTTGGGTGACACCAAGTGTTAAATTTATGAATGTGTAAATTAATTAAATTAGAGTCGGACCATAGACTCGGATTGGTATAAATTAATTAATATGTAAATTAATTAAATTAGAGTCGGACCATAGACTCGGATTGGTATAAATGAATTAATGTGCAAATTAATTAAATTAGAGTCAGACCGTAGACTCGGATTGGCAATAATGAATTGATGTGTTAATTAATTAAATTAGAGTCGGATCGTAGACTCAGGAAGGTAATGAAATTTATTAATGAGAGATTAATTAATTTAGAGCCGGACCATAGACTCCGGAATATATAGGCTAGTGTTACGGGTTTTAGTACACGGTAAAGCCGGAATTTATATTTTATATATATACGGTGTGGTGATACTATATATATATACACATGTGTGTACTTTGTGTGTGCTATTAAATATCAGGGACTAGATATTTATTTAAGTTATATACTCTAATGCTATGAAGGGAGGTTGCGGGATGTGGGTGAATCCCTTAGCTTGAGGAGTAGGGTGAGTATATCCCCAGGTCATAGCGTCCGGTATATGGGTGAGGGATTTATCTCACTTTCAGGGAAGGAATATGACCGCCTCCACTACGTTTATATTTTGGGCCAAGTTGGGGAGCGATTCCAACTCGTGTGTCTGGGTTATGTGAGCACACCTAGTAAGATAGAACTTTAGAGGGAATCATCCGGTGAGGGTATACTTGGAGGGATGGATGTGAATATATATATGTATGGTTGTTTTAGTAAAGGTATGTATATAATGGTATTAAATATTATATGCGGGTAAGAAGACAGTATATGATGTATTTACTTTATATAACTTGTGACAAAGTTATATGCTATTATTTAAGAAGGAATTAATTAAGTTAATTGGTGAGATAACTTATAACTCATAAATCATGATACTTGGGTTAGAGTTGTATGGCAAAGGGAGGTTATACCATGAATAAAATCAATTTCCTTGTTAACTAGATTTGCGGAAGCATAAGAAGATGGTTCACCAAAACAAACAAACACCAAATTTTAATTTACTCCAAAATTAAAATTAAAAACAAGTGAAAATTAATAAAACACACACACAATTCAAATTTCACTTAAACCAATTAATTCAAGCCCTAGAATTTGTTTAAGTCATATTTTGCAATTTTATCAAATTAGGCCAAACCAATTTTAACAATTAAATTAAATGACTTGAATTAATTAACTACACATTACCCAAATTTAATTAGCACCAAATTAAACACGTAGAGATTAAATTAAATCAATTTTATCTTTTTACCTAAGCATGCATTCTAGGTGATTTTGCAAAAGATAAAATAGACAATTAATCCACTACGCCGCGATGTACGAGGAAAAACCCAAGACGGGAAACAACCTCGGACGGCCCTAGCCTTAAATCCACTAGATACGGAATTTACAAATATAAGACAGAAAGGCTTAAAACACACGACTCGATCCCTCTCAAGCCCCGACGCTTCTTCTTCTTATAGACACCTCTTCCTAGAGGATAACCACAGAGCTCCACCGCGGTCTCGGAGTCCACCGATCGGACTTTGTATGGTCACCGTCACCCGAACAATGAGCCTTTCTCCAAGTGGCTAATGCCGCAACTAATAGCTTCTTCTTTCTGTGATGGATGTAGAAGCAAACCTAAAACTTCTCTTTGAACGGAAGAGATGAACTCGGTGCCAAAACTCCAAGCAAGATGTATATATATTGAAACATGGATAAACAAACAATTAGGTGTAAACAAGAGTGGTGTTTATTTTCCTCTAAAAATCTCACTCAACAAAAGAACATTTTCCTTAAGAAATTTAGTCCTCAAATTCTCTCTAAGAGATGGAATAGAATGGAAAAGTTTTTTTTTTGGAAAATGTTATTCCCGCACATAATAAAGTCTGACAAAAGTTGGTTAAGAAACAAGTAGGAAAGTGGGAGAAAAACTGCTTAAAACTACCAAAAACTGTTCCCGCCTGACATCTCGTTCGAACGACATTTCGTTCGAACGAAATTCTCGTTTGAACGAGTCTTCTAACGAAGTTCTAGTATGAACTTGTTAGAAGCTCGTTAGAAATCTCGTTAGAACGACAATCTCGTTCGAACGACATTTTGAACGAAGTTCCAGTATGCCATAATGGGAAGTAGTTGGCAATCTCGTTCGAACGACTTATGGTTCAAACGACACTTCGAACGAACTCACAGAATGCTCAAAAATTCTTTTTAAGCCCAGAAAATTTTATATACTTTATATATAAGTTTTAATGGAAAACATTCTGAAAACAAAACACAGTTTTAAAAACCTAACACCCAATATACACATGTTCCAAGCTCCTATATATATACGAAATGCATTCATACCTTGGACCACTGTTGATGACATTGAAACGAGGCACATAAACCACGACTTTTGATGAAGCTTTATACACTTGTCCGCTACGTCTTCAACAAACACGTCATAGGCTTGAAAGATGATCAATATACTCTATCCTATAACTCAAACGTTTTTGTCCGGAATTGAGCCAAAACGACAAAGGACTCAAATGGAAATTTGCGTCCTTACAAATCTCCCCCTTTGGCTATTCCAGGACAAAAACTATACAAAAATCCTAAAGGGCCGTCAAGCTCTACTAGACTAATAAAAAGTCCCACCCAAAATAAAAATACAATGCTTGACTCAAACAACCCAAAAGGATCAACATTCTTTGCCGTTGAAAGTTTCCTCTTTATAAAATAATTACTGCACACTTAGGCAAACACATTACACGCATAGGGAATATCAAAATATTTAATGCAAGTAAAGTTAACTACTACCCCTAAATTAATTCTCTCCCTTTATCAAGTATGATCAACTTAGAAAGACGTCTCCTCCTAAGATAAATCTTCCTTAAACTAAGATACGATAATAATAGGATTAGATACCATGTCTCCCCCTATCAATCTCCCCCTTTTTGTTCAGGAGTAGACAAAGGCTTAAAGAATAAAATATTGACTGATCTCCCCCCAAATAAAGCATATACACCCTCTAAATTAATTAAGGGATAAATAGAGTGGGAAAGCAAGCTAAAACATGTAATTGTGTATATAGTGATGAGAACGTTAAAGCATATGGGAAACAAAAATTTAACTAATCCAAACAATAACATCGGATACCAACAAGGATGCAATAAAATGATACCAATATGATATATAAATTATGAAGCATGTGATATCAACAAAGAATGCAATAAGATGGATACCAAGTATGAATTAAAGCATATATGGATTAGAAATCAAAGCAAAGACTAAACAAAAATATCAAATATATGTATACATAATATATATCATAGAGACTTAAGTACACATATATAGATATAAACACACAAATGACACACACAAAATATAATAGGAGTCTTTCACACTTGTATGGCAAAAATATGTCATATGGAAATGGAAGTGTTGGAGTGTGAACTAATAACGATTAAATTTAGACCCAAGCACTTAAAAATATGTTCACGGAGTTCTCATTTGATTGCAAACTTCATAACATTTGAATATAACCTCATGTGACAATATAGATTGAACTCAATGAACAAACATACACAATTCATACAAGCCTAGCATATTGATGATTCTACAACCAATAGAGTCATGACATGAAATACGCAACTAGGATAAATGGACATTGTGCAAACCGTTGATATACCATCCAATCTCCCTCAATAAGCATTTATGTTAATTTTGAATGAATATATCAATCAAACATAGGCCTTGGCAATTATTTTCTTTTTAATGCCATATTTTTTATTTTTAGGCCTTTGTACCACATATTTCTTTTTGGTCCATTCAAAACGGTGGCTTACAATCGCAAAGGATCACTAAGTCCTTTCGGAGCCCTTCCCCGTGCACATTTTATTTATCATATTTTTTTTCATTTTTCACACAAATCTCACGTGCAACGTATTTTGACAATCACTAGTCCTTCTAAGTCACAAATATGTAGATGACAAGATTGGAAGGAGAACACCTCACAAAGCTCAAATATAACATGTGACATTAAATTTTCAAATGAGCTCGTGCATGTGTGAAAAGAAGCATATAAAAATAGAATCCATTTAATCAACACAAAATCCAACTACTCCATAAAATATGGTAAAGAACATAATAAGGATTGATAATCTAAACCAAATGTTCTAGCCACATGGGAGCGTTAACGAAGGGATTCAAACACAAGTATATGCCACTTAAAGTGTGTCAAACCAAAATACACACAAAAATAAAATCAATTTGAGTTTTTGACATTTTTAACCAAAAAAAATATACTCAAAAGACAAACAAAAATCATTTGGACTTTTTATTAAGCTTAAATTATCAAGAGATAAAAACCCAAATGATAAACAAAAATATTTTTTTATTTTTCATTTAATGCAAATAAAATGAAGAAATAAAATACAAAAGATAAACAAAAATCATCATTCTAGCATGTGATTAAGCATGGGGTATAAACTAGAAAATGTTTAAACAAGCATACACTTAGCATAATGATATAACATGAGGTACGAAAGCTAATGTATTCAAATGACTAACACGTTCATCCTTTAGATTTAGCAAGGGAGGAAGCATGTGATAATAAATGAGAATCAAAAACCCTATTTTGCAAGGCAGCCAAGTCGCATTTCCTAACCCAAATTAATGAAGAATGACTATCTTGGGGTGTAGAAATTTTAAATACATTGGTTCCTTTACGTTAGGATTTTCTAGGAATTCATTTAAGATCAATTTTTTTTCCCTAAGATGACCTTTTCGACCACAATGAGTACAAGTAAAAATATGTCGAAAAGATTTACCTATGGAGTGATCTCTAAAAGCTTTCCTAGTAGATTCTCCTAAAACGTTGGTTTTGGCTTTATGAGTAGATTCATTACAAGTATTGAAGCCTAAACCACACATATCATTTTTAATTTGGACTGTTCCTAATATCTTATCTATTTTTTTCGAACGACACTCCAAATCAAACATGACATTACTAGAGTCTTTTAGTTTATTTTCTAATTCTAGGATGTTAGACTCTAATAAAATATTTCTCTCTTCGAACTTGAGAAGTTCCTTTTTCAAGGATTCCATTAAACCTCTAAGGCTATCTCTCTCGCCTTCTACATATTCAAGCTTCTCTCGAAGAGTTCTCTCACGTGTTCTAAGGTCTTCTACCAACATACTATCATCAATGACCTTGACACGTTCTTTTAAACAAGCTTCTAACTTCAAATTAGCTCTTTTCAATTTAATAGATTCTTTATAAAGTTCTTAAAAAGCATTTTGAAGTTCACTCACACTAACCTCTTCTTTATTTTCACTCTCTCTTTCTTCTCCACTCTCACTATCATAAAAAATAAGAGAATAAAAAACTTTGACCTCGGAAGAGTCATGAGTTTGAGTATCTTCATGAGAAGATTCACTTTTGGTGCTCACATGACTAGCCATAAAAGCCACAAAATTTGGTTTACTGGTGGAATCAGGTCCCTCTTCCTTATCACTATCACTAAGGGTGGCATTATATGAAATGGGTCGTTTACCCTCTTTCCTTAGTTTAGTGGGGCACTCAGAAGCCCTATGGACATAACCCTCACAACTAAAACACCTATTAGACTCGTCCCTATTTAAATTTTCATTAATAGGTTTAGGGATCTTCTCGGCTTTGTCATACTTAGAAGTTTCAAATTTCTTAAAGTCATTTTTAAATTTATCTTTGTTAAATTTAAGAAATTTTCTAAATTTACGAGCAAACAAAGCCATGTCTTTCGAGTTACTATCACTCTCGCTCTCTACTTCTTGTTTGCCTTCTTTTCGGGATTTTAAAGCAACGCCCTTTTCTATTTTCTTTTCAGTTTTAGAGGGAAACATATCTAGTTCATAGGTTTGTAAATCACCTACAAGCTCTTCTAATTTCGTAGAGGCTAAAGTTGGTAAAGAATTTAAAAAGTCACTTTTGAAATAAATCTATTGTGAAGGGACCTTAAAATTTTCTTTATAACTCGATTGTCGGGTATTTTCTCTCCCAAGTTAAAAGATGAATTTACAATATCGGACAGTGTAGCATAGAATTCATCAAAAGTTTTATTATCGTTCATTTTGATAGTTTCAAATTGAGTGGTGAGGTTTTGGAGTTTCAAAGCTTTAACGACACTTGTACCTTCATGAGTGAGTTGTAAAATATCCCAAGCTTCTTTAGCGGTCTCACACGTCATAATACGTCGGAATTCTTCCGGTGTGATAGCGCTAAACAAGGCATTTAAACCACGAGAATTAAAATTTGAAAGTTTAAACTCATTCTCAGTCCATCTATCAGCCGGTTTGGGAACATGATCATGTTCAACTAAATGAGTTAGTGGAAACCACCCGTTAACTACAGACATCCAAACCCTTTCATCGATAGATTTAAGTGCCGATTTCATTCGCGCTTTCCAATGCGCGTAGTTTGAACCATCGAAAATAGGAAATTTTGAAAATGGGGAAAATTTCATTTTAGCCAAAAAATTATTTAAAAGATCTTTAATGAAATAATTTATCTCTTTGGCTCTGATACCAATTTGAAGAAAATCAATTTCCTTGTTAACTAGATTTGCGGAAGCATAAGAAGATGGTTCACCAAAACAAACAAACGCCAAATTTTAATTTACTCCAAAATTAAAATTAAACACAAGTGAAAATTAATAAAAACACACACACAATTCAAATTTCACTTAAACCAATTAATTCAAGTCCTAGAATTTGCCTAATTCATATTTTGCAATTTTATCAAATTAGGCCAAACCAATTTTAACAATTAAATTAAATGACTTGAATTAATTAACTACACATTACCCAAATTTAATTAGCACCAAATTAAACACGTAGAGATTAAATTAAACCAATTTTGTCTTTTTGCCTAAGCATGCGTTCTAAGTGATTTTGCAAAAGATAAAATAAACAATTAATCCACTACGCCACTATGTACGAGGAAAAACACAAGATGGGAAACAACCTCGGACGGCCCTAGCCTTAAATCCACTAGATACGAAATTTACAAATACAGGACATAAAGGCTTACAACACACGACTCGATCCCTCTCAAGACCCGACGCTTCTTCTTGTAGATACCTCTTCCTAGCGGATAACCATGGATCTCCACCGCGATCTCGGAGTCCACCGATCGGACTTTGTATGGTCACCATCACCCGAACAAGTAGCCTTTCTCCAAGTGGGTAATGCCGCAACAAACATCTTCTTCTTTCTTTGATGGATGTAGAAGCAAACCTAAAACTTCTCTTTGAACGGAAGAGATGAACCCGGTGCCAAAACTCCAAGCAAGATGTATATATATTGAAACTTGGATAAACAAACAATTGGGTGTAAACAAGAGTGGTGTATATTTTTCTCTAAAAATCTCACTCCAAACAAGAACATTTTCTTTCAGCAATTTAGCTCTCAAATTCTCTCTAAGAGATGGAATAAAATGGAAAATTTTTTTTTTTGGAAAATGTTATTCCAGTACATAATAAAGTCTGACAAAAGTTGGTTAAGAAACAAGTGGGGAAGTGGGAGAAAAACTGCTTAAAATTGCTAAAAACTGTCCCGCTTAGCATCTCGTTCGAACGACATTTCGTTCGAACGACATTCTTGTTCGAATGAGTCGTCTAACGAAGTTCCAGTATGAACTTGTTAGAAGCTCGTTAGAAATCTCGTTAAAACGACAATCTCGTTCGAACGACATTTCGAACGAAGTTCCAGTATGCCATAATGGGAAGTCGTTGGCAATCTCGTTCGAACGACTTGTGGTTCGAACGACATTTCTCGTTCGAACGACACTTAGAACGAACTCACAAAATGCTCAAAAATTCTTTTTAAGCCCATAAACTTTTATATACTTCATATATAAGTTTTAATGGAACATATTCTGAAAACAAAACACAGTTTTACAAACCTAACACCCAATATACACATGTTCCAAGCTCTTATATATATACGAAATGCATTCATACCTTGGACCACTGTTGATGACGTTGAAACGAGGCACACAAACCACGTCTTTTGATGAATCTTTATACACTTGGCCGCTACGTCTTCAACAAACACGTCATAGGCTTGAAAGATGATCAATATACTCTATCCTATGACTCAAACGTTTTTGTTTGGAATTATGCCAAAATGACAAAGGACTCAATTGGAAATTTGCGTCCTTACATACTAGGACTAGTTGGATGGGTAGTACAATTATGTGGGGTTAAGGTAACCAGTAGGTGTGCACATTAGTGGAGGGGTGAGAATATCCTCAAGAGAGTGCGACACTAACTTAATTATGAAGCGCATTCATGCATTTTAAATTACTGCAGTTGATTCACTTGCTAAATATTTTCAAAATGTTTTGGTTTCTAACCCTTTCTATAAAACTATTTTTCAAAACCTTTTAGGTGTCCAGCCACAGGGATGCCAGGATTGATATATATTCCCGGGACACGGAGCTGCGGCATATGTGGATGCTAGCAGGAGCTGGGATTATACGCCTCATTCATTCTCTCCTAGAGTAGGAATCATCTATCAGTTTCAGTTTCACTTAGGGCATGTCGCCTAGACATTTCCGTTATAGTTTCCAAATTTATTTATTCCGGTGTTGAATATTTGTATTGGATTATTTACTTTGGTGATCGATGGTTTATTCGGCATGTAGTTATTATTTATTCAGTTGATTTAATTTAGTTGTGTGAATGGATTATATTTATTTCTGCATGTACTGTTTGGTTTAATTAATAAGATAAAATCTGGCACCAACTTTTTTGAATACTAGGTGGTTAGTAAGTTTTAAAAAGGTTTTCGACACTGATGCTAAGGATGAACCAACTGGGATTCCTGTTTTAATTTGGTATATGACTGATCACCCGATATTTTATTAGGAGGGGTGTCACAGATGGTATCAGAGCATCAGGCTCTAGTGTCCTTAGGATCTGTGCGGATTTTCACGTTTCATCTTAGCATTCGTTGTTGTAGAACCCTATCATAGGATTGTTGTATTCTCATACGTATGCGCATTTATGTTCTTCTGCCAATTACTTTATATTTGAGGGTGAACTCATATGGTTCGATTCTCATATCAGATGCCGCCCAGGAAAGAGAGAGCAGCTAGGGAAACAGGAGGAGGTGAGACTAGGGAGGCCCATCAGGAGCCAGAGTTATCGCAGCAACGTCCATAGATGATTTCGGCAGCACAGGTAACTGAATTAGTGGTGCAGGCAGTTAAAGAGATGATGATCGCAGTGGCAAGGTACTTTCCACGATATCATCAACAAGCATTAGTGGTATCGGATGTTCAAGCCCACCCGGGGCAGTCGGAGTGGCAGCAAGTACGAGAGGTCTTTCAAAAGGGCCACCCACCAGAGTTTTGAGGGGGTTCAGATATAATACTAGTGTGTCAGTGGAAGAGAGATATCCATCGTCACTTATGCATGGTAGATTACAATAAGGTGCAAAAGAAAATGTTAGCCACTTTTAAGTTAGTGGGAGCAGCGCTACAGTGGTGGGAGTTGATCGCCACAGTTGAGGAAAGGGATACATTAGCAATTGCAGAGTTTTGGGTGCGGTTCGACCGCAAGTATTTCTCGCCAGCAGTCGAGGCTGAAATGAGGAGAAAATTCAGTGAGGTGACTCAGGGGGACCGTTTAGTGGCCTATTACGAGGAAGAATTCACTCGTTTGGCAAATTTTGTATCGGATGAGGTACGCGATGAAGAAAGAAAGAAGTCAGAGTTCATGGATGGGTTAGTTTGGAGGATCAGACAACATTTGATTAGTAATCCCACTTTAGTATCTTATATGAATGTCGTTAATGCAGCACTCCTGCATTGCTAGGAATATCGCTTCCACATGAAAGGAAGCAAGTGGGGAGTGGAACCCAGTCAATCGGATAAAGAAGGATGGGACAATACCAGTGGGGAATCCCAGCAGCAAACAAGGGGACACTAGGGGCAGGATTTCCGATAGGGGAATCAGGCCAAGCGCTTTAGATTTGGAGGCTATCAACAGGATGGCTAGGACGTCCAACAGAGTCATCAAGGAAGGGATCAGTGGCAGGGTGAATTTATTAGGAGGTGTTTATTTTGTAGGGAAGCGGGACACATGAAGAGAGATTTTCCTCAGCGAGGAAGGGGTCAACTACAGGATGAGGTCCTCGATGTACAGCCGCTACAACAAGCCATAGGTTCATTCAGGCAGATGGAAGCTGCTCAGGAACCCGAGGATCAACCATTGAAGCTAGAGTATGTATGTAACTATTTTTTTATCCTATGGGCATGGGGTATGTTTTGAGTGACAGTGAGGGTGTCACAATTTAAGAATTTGTTTTCACTAGAATTCGCGAGTGAGCCGAATTTAGTGGGTGTGATGGCTGTAGCAGCCATAGTATGTAAATAAAATTTTCCATGGGGTTGCGTAGACCTTTGGTGTTAACCACGAGAGAGTGGAGATGCACATTGAGAGAAGGTTTGAATTATGCGAGGGGTTGCTACTTTCGAGAATTATGGAAGTAGGGTAGATGATTATTAATATCGGTTGGATAGCGATGGATTTGAACTATTGTGAATAGGGGGGTAAGTTTTGTTGTTCGTGACACCAAGGTATGAATGATTTTTACTAGGTATCACCTGAGAGGGAGTCTAGCCTATATATATATATATATATATATATATATATATATGTTGTATTGTGTGGTGCGATAGACACATAATGAGGTCTTATGTTCTCATATTATATCCCGGTAAGTAAGGGAGTTTACTGAAGTGAATCAGGGTGACTAAATTTATTTTCGAGCAGGGAGAGATAACTCGGGGTTTATTTTGCGCAAGAGCTAGTGATAGTAAGGGTGCGGTATTTTATGTTGTCTTTTGTAGCATAAGAGTAGGCGTGTATGCTTTTGTGTTAATAGACAAGTATTTGGTGGGTACATACTATGGACTGAGGGTTTAACAGATCTCAAAGACCGAAAATGTTAGGTAATAGTGTATCAGGGGGTTCCTTGTTTGGATTTCGCTCGCGAGACATCCCACGCATGAAATTGAGCGCAACGTTGGAAGTAGGGAGATGTTTGATCGTTAGTACATGGGTTGGGTACCCCAGCCATTATGTATATATGTGATATGACTACGGGTTGGAAGCTATACTACGGGTCACGACTAGCATAATCGGGTAAATTTCGTGCGGTAAAGCACGGGGATAGGGTGTATGGGCACCTGGGTTAATTAAGGCAACTTTTGTGCGGTGAAGCACGTGTAAGGGTGTATGGGCGCCCTGGTTAATTATAATGCATATTTGTGTAATTTATAGTTAGAAGCGGGAGAGATAGATATATCGAGCTTAGAGGCACATAACTAGAGAGAGTGATATTTGAAGCTTGGAGCACTAGGCTAATCTTAATTTCGAGGACGAAATTCCTTTGTAAGGGAGGAAGTATGTAACACCCCATAATTTTGAGGATTTAGAATTTAATTATTTTTGGGACAAATAGAAATATTTAAATTGGAGAAACTTAAATTTATGATTCGGAGAATTTATTTGAGTGGGAAGAATTATTTATTATTGGGCGACTTTAAGTAAATTGTCTGAATTAATGTGTGTCGCATTTTCGAGGTCAAAATTGGAGAATATTATAAAGTATTTCGGATGACAATTCTGAGTGCGCGGTTGAGTCCGAATGGGTTGAGATAGTAAAAAAAGAGTACTCGGGGGTAGTAATCGGGTCTCGGGGCATTTTTGGACATGGTTGGATCCACACGGAGTGATTTGGGACATTTTAATTAGGCCCGTATGGCCTAAAACGGGATTAGGGATTTTAAACCTAATTGGGGGAAAAGTTGAATGGCAGTTAACAAATTCTAAACCTAGGGTTTGAGAGAGACACGGAGGAAAGGAAATCAAGAGCCAATTGGGGATTTTTGGAGCCAAACTAAGGGACTAATTGGGGTGTTCTTCTTCAACGCCTTAACTACACCAACGCATCAAACCCTATGAATGATTCCATGAAAGTGGTCAACTATTATGATTCTAAATTGGTGATAATCAATTCATATTTTTGTGATGTGTAAACCAAAATCCATTTTGGGAATAAATGGGTATTCGGGTGAAATCGGTATTTGGAAAATGGTATATCTTGATGATATTTGGGATGACATTAGTAGGCTTCATGATTCTGTAGTTTAGGAATATGAACCGTATGATTAATTCCAGCATGAATGGACATTTAAATTCTGATATTAGAAATGTAAAGTGGTTGGGTGTTTAAAACTCGGGTAAAACTTGAATCTGTAAAACGTTAAGATTTGTAGAAATTGATGAATTAAGGCTTCTAGGTTGAGTAGAACCTGTTTTCATATGTTAATATGGTATATTATGATCAAACATTTTTATGGGAGAAAGTAGAAGCTCGAATGAGGTAACAATGGCTAAACAGCAACCCGGAGAAGAAAGGGGTCTTCTCGATCGATCGAGCGATCCAGGGGGATCGATTGATCAATGGTCCCAGAATTTTGGCAATTCGGGTAGTTTTATATATATAAGGGAAATTAATTTAGGATTCAATCCCTACTTTTATTTTCTAATAAATTCATATCTGACAAATATTCCTTAGCAATTATAAGGTGATATAATTGGGTTTAGGAGAGTGATAATTGTACGCCATGAGATGAATAAATTTTGGGAAATAATTTGTGAGTATTGATTTTGGATCGAGGGAAAATATTCGGGCATTGTAGTTGAGAGGCACTACATTATTAAAGGAATTGAGGTGTAATTAATTAGGTATGGGACAAAATATTGAATCGGGTATTAACAATGGTACGGGCGAAGTGAGCTAGTCCGGGTATAATGGTTGGGCGACACCAAGTGTTAAATTAATGAATGTGTAAATTAATTAAATTATAGTCTGACCATAGACTTGGATTGGTATAAATTAATGAATGTGTAAATTAATTAAATTAGAGTCGGGCCACAGATTCGGATTGGTATAAATTAATTAATATGTAAATTAATTAAATTAGAAATAATTAATTGATGTGTTAATTAATTAAATTATAGTCGGATCTTAGACTCGGGAAGGTAATGAAATTTATTAATGAGTGATTAGTAAATTTAGAGTTGGACGACTCGGGAATATATAGGCTAGTGTTACGAGTTTTAGTACATGATAAATCTAGAATTTATATTTTATATATATACGGTGTGGTGATAGTCTATATATATATATACATGTGTGTACTTTATGTGTGCTATTAAATTCTGGGACTAGATATTTATTTAAGTTATATACTCTAGTGCTATGAAGGGAGGTTGCGCGATGTGGGTGAATCCCCTAGCTTGAGGAGTAGGGTAAGTATATCCCCAGGTCATAGCGGCCGGTATATGGGTGAGGGATTTATCTCACTTTCAGGGAAGGAATATGACCGCCTCCACTACGTTTATATTTTGGGCCAAGTTGGTGAGTGATTCTAACTCGGGTGTCTAGGTTATGTGATCACACGTAGTAAGATAGCACTTTAGAGGGAATCATCCGGTGATGGTATACTCGGAGGGATGGATGTGAATATATATATGTGTGGTTGTTTTAGTAAAGGTACGTATATAATGGTATTAAATATTATATGCGGGTAAGAAGACAGTATATGATGTATTTACTTTATATAACTTGTGACAAAGTTATATGCTATTATTTAATAACAAATTAATTAAGTTGATTGGTGAGATAACTTATAACTCATAAATCATGATACTCGGGTTAGATTAGTATGGCAAGGGGAGGTTATACCAGGACTAGTTGGATGGGGTAGTACAACTAGGTGGGGTTAAGGTAACCGGTAGGTATGCATATTAGTGGAGGGGTGAGAATGTCCTCAAGAGAGTGCGACACTAACTTAATTATGAAGCTCATTCATGCATTTTAAATTACTGCAGTTAATTCATTTGCTAAATATTTTCAAAATGTTTTGGTTTCTAACCCTTGCTATAAAACTATTTTTCAAAACCTTTTAGGTGTCCTGCCACAGGGATGCCAGGATTGATATTCTATTCCAGGGACACGGAGCTGCGGCATATGTGGATGCTAGCAGGAGCTTGGATTAGACGCCCCATTCATTCTTTACTAGAGTAGGAATCATCTACCAGTTTCAGTTTTACTTAGGGCACGTCGCCTAGACTTTTCAGTTGTAGTTCCTAGATTTATTTATTCCGATGTTGAATATTTGTATTGGATTATTTACTTTAGTGACCGATGGTTTATTCGTCATGTAGTTATTATTTATTTAGTTGAATTAATTCAGTTGTGTGAATGGATTATATTTATTTCTCCATGTACTGTTTGGTTTAATTAATAAGATAAAATTTGGCACCAGCTTTTTGGAATACTAGGTGGTTAGTAAGTTTTAAAAAGATTTTCGACAGTGATGCTAAGGATGAACCAACTGGGATTCCTATTTTAATTTGGTATAGGACTGATCACGTGGTATTTTATTAGCCAGAGTGTCACAGTATCTATCTAACATACTAAGGATGTACAAGGGCTACTATATAAAGCTTCAAATGGGGCAGCTTTCATACTGGTTTGATAGCTGTTGTGATATGAATATTTGAGAAGGGGTAAATATACATTCCAATGGTTGGATATATCTAACGTATATGCTCATATCATATCTTCTAAATTTTGGATTGTACATTTGGATTGTCCATCCATTTAGGGGTGGAATGCGGTACTTAAGTGAAGTTTGGTACTCATTGTAATTTGCAATGCTTGCCCAAATTTTCTAGTAAAACAGGGATCTCTATTCGATACAATGGATAAAGGGATTCCATGTAATCGAATAATCTCTCGAATGTATGACTTAATAAGCCTTTGGAATGAATTAGTATTTTGTAACGGTAGAAAATTGGCTGATTTAGTAAGTTGATCTACTATTATCCAAATTGAATTATGTCCTTGGGACGTACGGGGTAGTCCACTAGCAAAATCCATAGTAATATGATCCCATTTCCATTTAAGAATAGGTAAGGCATGGAGAAGTCCTCCATGGTGTTGGTGTTCTATTTTTACTTGTTCACAAGTAAGAAATCTCCTTACCAAGTTCTCGATATCGGCTTTCATGTTTGACCACCAGTATTGCTTCTTCAAAGTATCCTATAATTTTTTAACTTCCAGGGTGCATCATGAATTTTTAATGATGAGCTTTGTGTAACACTTCTTCTCGTAGAGATGTATTGTTAAGTACATACAACCTATTTCTAAATCTGAGTCACGTCTCCCTATCATAGGAAAAGTCTAGATTTGTGCTCAAAATTTTTTGTACAAATGGATCTTGGGTCTATTATAATAAGATTCTATTTCTTATTTCAGGATGAGTGATAATATTAAAATTTTTTGTACAAGGTGTAAATAATCATAGATCATATTTCTCTATGGTAGCAGTAATATTGTAGGAATTTAAAGTTTGAAGTCTTCCTATTAGATTTTGACTCAAAGCGTCGGTTACTACATTAGCTTTACTAGTATGGTAATTAAGTTGAAATCAGTAATCTTTCAAAAAGTCTATCCGTCGTCATTGTCTTAATTTTAAGTCTTATGGAGTAAAGATACTTCAAACTTTTGTGATCTGAAAAAACTTGAAAACTTACACCATAAAGGTAACAAGGCCAAATATTTAATGCAAAAACTATGTCTTCTAGTTCTAGATCATGGAGTAAATAATTACGCTCATGTGCCTTGAGTTGTCCTGACCTATATTCTACAACTTTTTAATTCTGCATGAATACACATCATAATCCTTGTAACGAACCCTCGGTATATACCTCATAACTTACATTACTAGAAGGAATGGTGAGGATAGGAGCAGTAGTCAACTTGTCCTTCAACACTTGGAATGATTGGTTAAATTCTTATATCCATACAAATGGAACTTCCTTCCAAGTTAGTTTTGAAAGGGATAGAGAAATCATCAAAAACCCTTCGATGAATCGATGTTAATATCCATCTAATCTGAGATTTTTTTTTTTATTTCAGTAATGTTGGTAGGATTTTTCCATTCCAAAATGGCTGAAATTTTAGTTTGGTCGACCTGGATTCCATTTTGAAAAATTGCATTTCATAGAAATTTGATCTCTTTCATCGAGAAATAACATTTTCTCTTTTTTACGTATAAACGATGAGTTCTAAGAGTACTTAAGACTATTTTCAGATGTTGAACATGCACTGTTAAGTCTTGAGAATATACAAGAATATTGTTAATGAAAACAATAACAAAAAATCTCCTAACAAGGTCTAAAGATTCGGTGCATTAGGTCCATAAAAGATGTTGGGGCATTGGTTAAACCAAATGACATTATAGTAAACTCAAAATGTCCGTAATGAGTTCTAAAATCAATCTTTGTAATATCTTCTTCTCTGACACATAACCGATGATATCCGGATCTTAAATCTATTTTATAAAAGAAATTTGATCCTCTAAGCCGATCAAATAAATATCCTATTTGGGGGATACTTATTCTTAATAGTTACAGAATTCAGTATACGATAATCTATGCACAATCTAAAACTTCCATCATGTTTCTTAACAAATAATACCGCAGTTCCCCAAGGAGATGTACTTAATTAAATGAACCCTTTTGATAAAAGATCATCCAATTGGGTACGGAATTCTCAAAGTTTTGAAGGATCCATTCGATATGGGGGTATTGAAATATGAAGTGTGTTGGGAGAAATAATAACACTAAACTCAATTTCTCTAGAAGGGGGTAATCCTGGTAATTCTTCTGGAAAAACATCTTCTAATTGTTCCAGTAAATTAGAAATTAAAGAAGAAATCTGAATTTGATAATTTGAAGGATTTGATGAACCTATTCCTTGGAATATAAAAGAACGATTATTTATATAATAAAAATGAATTTTCTTGGCTTGACAATCGATAAAAGAATGATGTTAAAATGACACATCCATTCCGATCATGATATCGAATCCGCGAATATCTAATATTATAAATTTCACTAATAGAGTTCCTAGACCAAGTTGAATCGTACCATTCTTGTACCCTTGTGTTGACGCATTAATTTCACATGTTGGTAATTCTATATTCACTGGACTAATCAAGGACGTGGGGGTCAATCGTATCAATTTAGGTAGTTTAAGGCTGATAAAATAATGCGTACCTCCTATGTCAAACAAAATATAGGTCAGAATTTGCTGAAAAATAATCATACCTTTAATCATGTCGCGTACATATCGCATAGGCCGTGTGGAATAATTCCTCCCATGATTCGTGATTGGCTGCGTTCTCTGAGCTGGCTTGAAGTGATTTGGAATAGAATGAAACTTGGATTTTGTTAGGGTTTATTCAATTGGTGGTGGATCAGAGATGATTTTATCTTAGGACATTGGGGTCGAATATGTCTTAGCTCATGGCATTTATGATAAGGGATTTCAGAACGGGTTGTATGGTGTCTGATTTGGAAATAAGTCTTCCCACTGGAATTTGTATACGGATGGGGTTTAGAATAAGATGGGGTTCTGATGATATGGTTATTCCTGATAACTGGGGGTGAAGATCGAATTAATGTTGAAGAATTTCATTTTACAATGTCTGCAACATCAATCAACTAGGAATACTCACAAATCTGTAACGGTGCAATGGAATTCTTAATTCTCGGGTGTATTCCTCTTTCAAAATGCTTACATCTCTTTACTTAAGTATCTACATTTTCCTAAGCATAACAAGATACTTCAGTAAACTTAGCCTCGTATTGAGCTACTAAAAGGGTAACTTGTTGCAATTTTAGGAAATCAACTATTCGTTGGTCTCGCTCAGTTTTGGGAAAATACTTTTTGAAAAAAGTCTCTTCAAATTGTTCCCAAGTAAAATTAGCTACATTTTAGTTACGTGACATAGCTTTCCACCAGAAATCTGCTTCGCCTTCAAACATGTATGCAGCTAAAGTGATTAGGAGATTAGTAGCTATACCTACTCCATTCAGGACTTTCACAATCTGGCGCATCCATTTCTCATCTTCATTTGCAGTTGGCTTTCCATGAAAAGACGGGGGTCATTATCTTAGAAATAACATTCATCCTACGAAGTTCCTTAAAAATATCTACAAGAGTAGAACGGGTAGTGTGTTGTTGTCGAGCTAAAATAGTAAGTTCTTGGAGACAGCGCATGATTCCTTCGGTCTGAGTCTGTTCCGGTTGAGTTAAAGTAAAGGGAATTCGAGTACTAACCATCCTAAAATAACATAATTTAAACTATAAGAATTATCACAATAATTAAAGAAACAAGCCTATTTTATACTAGATTTAAGTGCACAGTCTTATTATAAGTCACTTATCAGTCACAGTACAGCTAACATTTATATTACACAATATTCAAATAACTTTTTAACGGTAGTTTCCTTATTCTAAATCTGAACGATCGCATCATCACTGGTTGTGGACTCGGGGCTAACTAAGTAATCTCCTTGATCTATATCATCTGCCTAGTCATCTGTAGTTCTAGGGGAATTTCCTCCACGTATATCACCATTTTCTAGTGCTTCTGGATACATTAGTGGAGATTGTAGACCATCAGCAAATGATATATTGATGGATTCCTGTAGTATGACTGTATCATATGCAAAGTCATAGACCTTTCTCATCACCTGCATCTCACCTAGTGCTATATTCTCCAATACTAGTCTCTTAACCTCATTACTTAAACCTGGCCAGCCATCCTCCACTCCTCGGATCACTTCTCCAAGTCTTGCCAAGGCTTCCTCTCTTACCCTTATTTCCCAACGATTATCTGGCTCAATATCTAGATTGAACATAAATGTATCCCATGCATCCATACTGCAAAATGGATTACCATATAATAGTAGTAATAAAGGATGTTATAAAAATCAAATAACTAATATCTTGTAATAGAATGCTAACCCGATGATATGTCTTAATTTTAACACATGCTCCAATATTAACTTATCACACCCTGTTTTTTGTTATGAATGAATAAGAAGTACACATAAAGCAATGAATTAAAGTTAAATTGGAATAACATAACCTTTTCTTCATTATTAATATATTACATAAAGTGGTACCACTGCAGGGGTGAATTACACATTTCTAGTACACACGATAACATAAAAATATAAAAGCGCCACTCCTTGTTCCCATCTAGTCTAATCTCGGCCCATACAGTCACATATGCGAACGGGTGATTGGTTTTTATCTTTAATAGGGAAGAGATACTATTTCCTTTCTCCTGATTCATCTGGAGAAGGAAGGAATTATCACAAATATGAAAAGTAGGTTCTACCAGTTCTACAACAATGATATAGATATAAATGAGAGTTGGAGTGTGTATAGAATCAGTGTTTAAAAAGGATGATAATAATAAGCTGATAATTCCATATTTATCAGGTTATAAACAAAAAAAAGTGGGAATTTCATAACTCCATAGTGATTAATCCATTTAAGAATTTAAGACATATGACCAATTTAATTAAAATCCTCGTTAAATAAAATCAAGTATCTTTGAACTAATAATCCCATACTTACCAGTTCACGAAGGGGTATAGAGGTAATTAAGTCATCAATGTAACTTTATTATAAATAATCCCAAAACCTTTGGGGAAAAGTAACCTGTTATGCTCACAATTAAAATGGCACTCATATATATGTAGCAATATTCAGGGCTCTCAATCATCTGAGACCAATAGGCCAAGTAGAAAGTTCCATGGTATAACACGCGAGCCTACTTACTAGTTAATATTAATGTTTATAGTAAAATATAGCAGAAAAGTACAAATGCAAACTGAATCAATATGGTACATGATCTTAGTTATTAAGGGAGAAGAGTTAAAATTGATTTTAAATTAAATACTGTTGATAATTCAAATACTGATGATGGTTAACCAAATACATACATGGTGTGACATTATAAAAACATGCACATACTCAGAGTCAATGTGGATATCACATAATGATATCAATAGAAGTATTTGAAATACATGAAGTATAATACTAAAAACGTAGGAATGACCTACTTACTTGGGTAATCTGTTGAATTGTGGTCATACTGCAGTATTCAAAAGATTTAAGACATGGTTTTCTGTTATACAATGTGTGGCATAGGAGTATTAGTATTTAATCAGTCAGTTTTTTACATAAAATTGTGTTTAATAAAGTTTCGGGGGTGTATGTATAATTTATTTTTGGATTTTAAAATAAGGTTCTTAAGCTCATTTTTGAACCTTGGTGCAAGAAAGTTTTTTTAAAGAAAATTTTATGTGTGTAGGGGAAAAGTTTGGTGTAAAAATTCAAAAGTTGGAAAAAATAGTAGGGGTGAATTTGTAATTTTAATGAAATTCTTTAAGTAAAAACCTCATTTTTGCATAATTAGAGCTATGAATATCGAAACAAGGTCTTATCTTATACCATTTTGATCAGAAAAAATTAATAAAAAATTTTTGGGGGGGGGGGGGGGGGAATCAAAGTGTTCTGATTGGCCGCGCGCCCTTATGCATGGGGTCCAAGTTTCTAGAAAAAGTCTCCATCATCTTTGTCTCGACTTGGACTTTTTAGGGTTCAAAACTTTTACTTAAGTTTTCTCCTTCTGTGTTATACCATTTGAGATGGTTTCTTAACCACAAAACCAAATTTTTCATCAGGATTTCAAATATATAAGTTTCATGGTTTGAATTTCAATATATTTTGAGTTGTAAAACTGTGCTTTCAGGAATTTTTGACTTAAGATTCTTGGATTTATAGAGTACGGTAGGGTATCTTATGAATTATGTTGGGTTTCTTCTATGTATGAGAGTAACTTGGTTATGGTTTCAAGGATTTTCATGGATTATATGTCGAGAATTTCGAATTTACAGGTTTTTAGTTTTAAAACCACTTTCGATCTATTATCCTTTTGTATGGACTTTCATGGGGTTTTACCATTACACTTGACATCCTGAGGTTCTAAGGAGTCTATTCATGGCTTTAAATCGAAGGTTTAGTTACTATAATGGATTTCACCATTAAATCTCAACCTTTAATGGCGTTCCTACTATTTTCTTCAGTTTTATGCATTTCTACACGTAAAACCTTGCATGTTCCTAGTGTTCTACCTATATTAACTATGAAGAAAAGTACTAGAATGGAAAGAATTTAATTTAAAGCATAAAATGATGAGTTACCTAAATCGAAGGAAAATTCAAACTTTGAGAATAAACTGTGGGATGAGTCTTTACTCTGTCTAATGTAGGGTATTTTTACTACTTTGAGGGGAGAATTGATTGGTGTACAAAAGAGGTGGATGTGAATTAAGTTAGGGTGAGTTTTGAATTGGGTTCAAATGGGTGCACATGGTTTCCTAAGGTTTACCATGTGTTACCATGTGATTTTCACCTCTTTTTCCGATATGGTTGATGTCTAGTCTAGGGTAACATTATGGTTTAGATTTAGGTCCTTTGTATTTTATGCAATTGAAATTATGTCCTTAAAAGTATGTTTTTGTTAAAGTTTAGGGGTATTTTGATTATTTTAAAAAGTTTCTAGGGCTAAAACCTAATTTCTTATTAATTTCGGTCAAAAGGTTTGATTAGATACAGGGTTGCGATTTAGGGGTTCAAGATATCGTATTTTATTTCATTTTGAAAGTTTCATGGACTCTTTTATAATAAATAAAAACTTCAAGGGTGGGAAGTTAATAAGCAAACTTGTAGGATTTTAAGTGTAGATCATTTCTTCTTAGAAGACTTTTGATTTTACTCACCTTATGGGGGGCTAAAATTAAGGTTGTAGGTCATATTAAGGTTTGAAAATTCTCGGTTCTTACAAAGAACTAATATAATATAATTAGAATTATTATCATCACTAGGACCTTAGTAATCATTCGTGCATAGTGATTCTCAATTTATCATAAATTAAATCCTCGGAGTCTCTAAGTCCAGAGAATAATCAATGGTGAATTGCATGTAAAAGGTAAATTCATTTCTATCAAGTTTCTCTGTTATATAGATGGTCAGAGTACTAAGGTCTAAAAATGCTTGATAATATGCTCTTACTCGGCTGGCATCAATAATAAAATCTAAACTCAAGAGAAAAATCCCGGTGTAAATCTTGTTACAACACAACACGAAGGAAGAACATGTCCTTATTGTGAATTTAGACATGGGACTATCTTGGATGGACCCCATTCATGCATACTTAGAGAACGATACCGTACCAATATACCTAAAGGAAATAAGGAGTCTATGCTATTAAAAAGAAAGGTATGTGTCTAAAAGAAGAATTATGCTGAGGAGAGGATTCATCATATCACGACTAATATGATTTCATCCCTCTGAGGTTAATAATCAGATAAAGGAAGTACACCTTGGATCATGTGGAGACCATTCAACAAGAAAATCACTCGTAAAATGGGTTGCTACCTAAGAATATTACTGACCAACTATGATGGATGATTGTGCTAGTTATCCGAAAAATGGGATAAATACCAAAGGTACGCCATTATACATAGAAGACTTGGAGTTATAATAAAATCGACCACTTATCCTTGTTCTTTCGTAATGGGGGGGATTGATCTAGTCACCCTACTGCCAAAGACGATAGGATGATTTAAAAACCTTTTCGTAACAGTTGATTATTTCACTAAGTAAGTACAACCCGAGAAATTGGTTGAAATGCCATACGAGAATGTTGTCCATTTTATTTGGAAGAACATAAAATGTATATATGTCTTGCCTTATACTTTCAATGCCAACCATGGCACACAATTCGAAAATGAAAAATTTGAAGACGAATGTAATTGATTAGGTATCCAGAAGTTACACTATGCACCAACTCACCTCAGTGCAAAGGGGAGACATAAATCGCAAATAGAACCTTATTGGACGAAATGAAAAGAATATTGTAGGATGCCAAGGGAAATTGGATCAAGTAGTTGCACAACATACTTTGGGCATACAAAACAACATCGAGAATTGCAATGGGAAAAACTCCTTTCATGTTAGCATTTGGAACGGAGGCGGTAGTACCTACTGAGATCGGCTTACTAATAAAAGGGTATTAAAATTCGACTCTCAAAAGTGACCTAATGAGAAGAAACGACTTGTACTTGTTAGAGGAAGTCAAGGAACACACAAAATTTCGGGTCGCAACCTATCATGAGAAGATTACTCAGTATTATAATAAAATGATAAAGCCGACCACTTTAAATAAATGAGATTACTTGCTAAAAAAGAACATCCAAAAAGGAAATAAGATAACCTAACTGGCATGGATCCTATAGTATATGTAGTCGTGCGATCTGGAACTTACACAATTGGTACCTTAAAAGGAAAATTGTTTAAGAACCCATGGAATGCAAAACGTCTTAGGAAATATTATCAGTATTGATTACAATATCGGAAGAACAAAAAATCAATTATATAAACACTTTTTCATCCATTTTGTAATCAATTTTCAACGGCCTAATGAGAATCCGACACTCTTCCTCTATGTATAATGTCATTTCAAGTTTTATTCATTGTTCCCTCTGTAACACCCCGTACTTTTGGATAATATGGAAATTAATTAAAATGGTGATTTAGGAATTTATTTTACTCGGAGAAATTATTTAATTCGGTGATTTAAATTTAATTAATTCAGTTTAATTCAATTTCACGCGTGCCGTATTTTGAGGTGAAAATAAGATGATAATATCAAGTGACTTATATGGTGGTTTAAAGGACATAATTGATTCCAAAAAGGTCGAAATAGTCAAAATTGTATACTCGGGTGTATAATTTGGGTCCCGGGGCAATTTTAGACCAACCTGACACCATTTAAGGGCCTTTCAGTCATTCAGAAGTTTCTGGTTTAGAGAACTACGAAAATTAAAAGCTTATTTTTTCCCTTGGAGTTAAAGGCTAGGGTTAACTCAAATTAGAGAAGAAAGAGGCCATTAGATAGGAGAAAAAGAGTATTCTTAGAGATGTTAACACCAATTCTCACAACCAATGTGCCGGAATCGTAATCGTAGCAAGGAAAGATCAGCTCTATCATCATATCAACAAAATCAGATCTACAGTTATAATTCAAGTGTTTATTTTTCATGATTTTGAAGAAGTTATAATACCCATGTAGTGTAGGGTTTTCAATTTCATGATTTCAATTATGTTCTTGGGATTTAGATGAATAAAACTCATGATTTGGTGTAGGATTTTATGTAGATCGAATCCCAATGTGAATGTAAAATGAAATTAGAATATACTTTATGATTAAGATGGAATCTTGATGGGTTCTTGGTTAAAGAAAATGAATCTTGAATGACTTAGGGTTTAAATGATGAACACAAGATGCCAATCTTCTAGATGTTTTTAATGTCACTTTAAACAATTGCCATTTTAATTTTACTTAGAATTATAGTGCAAGACATAAATTTCTGGTAAGTTATATGTCTTATATTTCTAATGAGCTTTGAATCAGGTCAATCAGAGTTCTTCAAAGGGAGTAATCCACTTTTTACTATAGGGTGTTTGATCTGTCAGCATGGTAATCTGCCAGAATTTTTGACATCACTTTAAACGTGTTCCATTTTAATTATACTTAGAATTAGAGTGAAAGCCATCGATCTCAGTAAATTTCTATGTCTTAGCTTTCCCATGACCTTTGAAATAGGTCAATTGGGGTCGGAAGAGGGAGAAATCAAAATTCTACTACAGGATTTTTAATCTGCCTGAAAAGTTACGACTCGATTTGGTTACCCATAATTGTCCGATTTTCCTTGTTTAAGTCCTGAACTTGTGTATAATTCTTCAAGGAATTTTGGGATGGCTTTAAATTATAGTGGGGTATATAATGATCACCAGTAGTCCAATGGTAAGTTAAGTGCTTAGTTATAAGGGAGAAGAATTAAGGCTAAGGATAATCGGGCCTAATTTGTAATGCGAGTATATTCGGGGGAATGAGAATGAGTCAAGGAGAGATGAGCCAACCTATGATTTTGAACAATAGTGTAGGAGTGTATTAGATACTGATATTTAATCAAGGGGTATCTAGGTCCCATAAGGTAGAGATTAATCCCTGGGAAAATTCAATAGAGAGTCGTAATCATATATTGATTTGTACGGTGAGTATTAGAGTAATATATACTACATATAAAGTTATGATATTTAGGTTGTGTGTATATCCACTGATTATCTACAGGTGGGGTGAATACATATTGCATACTTGATTGTATTGGGGTCGAAGTAACATTCTGAACAAATATATGAAATGAATATTGGGGTCGAGGTAACATTCCAAACTAATATATGAAACGAATATTGGGGTCGAGGCAACATTTTGAACCAATATATGAAATGAATAGTGGGGTCGAGTTAACATTTCAAACCAATATATTAATTGAATATTGGAGTCGAGGTAATATTTCGAACAAATATATAAAATAAATATTGGGGTCGAGGTAACATTCCGAACCAATAGTCATTAATGTGTGATATAGGGACATGATAATAAAGTATGCACTTATAGTATATATTGTGTGTGAAATATATACCATATGAGTAATCTTACTTATGTGTGATAGTAACGGGTACTAGATAGTGTATATCTAATTAATGTGTAATCTTACTTATGTGTGATAGTAAGGGGGATTAGATAGTGTATATCTAATTAATGTGAAATCTTATTTATGTGTGATATTAAGGGGGACTAGATAACGTATATCTAATTAATGAATAAACTTACTTATGTGTGATAGTAAGAGGGACTAGATAGTGTATATATAATTAATGTGTAATCTTGCTTATGTGTGATAGTAAGCGGGACTAGATAGTGTATATCTAAATAATATGTTGTATATCAATGTGAAAATAGTAGGAGAGATAGATAGCGTATATCTTACCTAAAATCTAAGACAGTAAACTTAATAAAAAAAGTTAATGATAACATATGTGAAATGTTAATTTGGAATTAATAATAACATAAGTGAGATGTTAATTATTAAGTAAATCAATAGTGTACTATATGGGCGGTACGGGTTAGTTAAAGGAGAACCTAACTAAGGACTTAGTGATAATTAAGGGTATAATGCAGCGTACTATATGGGCTGTATGGGCGATCTAGATTGGTTAGTAGTTTGATAGATACTGGAGACCTAGTTAGTTTGGCTGGCATGACTATGTGGTCTTAGTTGTAAACGTTAGGTGTGCGTATAGATGAAAGGCGAGGAACCCAAGGGAGTGTTCGTAACCTAACATGTGTGTCTAATAACTGTTCATTTAAACAGCAATTTATATGCTTGCTAAATGTTTTGAAATTATTTTTACTTGGGCTCTGACCCATACTTGCAAAACTTTTTCCAAAACCTTTTAGGTGTTTGATTAGGCATAAATTCTTCCCAATTTATTCCTTAATTTAGTTACTTTTAGCACATCGAATAACGTAATCGATTTGACTTTATCTCATAATCTTTTTACTGACTTATCCTAACGAGTACACCGAGATTCTGGTATTTCGTATTGATTTTACAGGTATGTGATGTCAAGAAAGAAAGAAAGAAATCGGAAGAATCGAGAAACGAAAAGAAGGAAAGTTCAAAGGGTAAAAGTGTAATTTCTACCCAGAATTCAGATGAGGCACCTAAAGAGAAGTTGAAGATATCAAGTTCATGAGGACATAGGAAGAAACGACACCTCAATCGGAGTCCCGGAACAAAAGTTATGAGCAGTCAAATTTGGAGAAAAAAAGTCAAATAAGCAGACTGATCCGCAGTAGCCACGGACCGGTCCGCAGTGCATATTCTAGAGAACCCCGGATTGAAAGAAAACCAAAGAGGTAAGAAAATAAAAAGAACCGGTCCGCCAAAAAAATAAAAGAGCCGATTCGCATGGAAGGCAGACCGATCCGCCTAAGTCCCGGACCGATCCGACTTTCGAGATTTTGTAATCTTATCCTTCTCCTATGAAGAGTCCTAGTGTAACTAAAACTCTTGAATTTTTGTAGGGTATATAAACCCGAGTTTTTATCATTTTTAGGGATGGAGAATTAGTATAATTTTCCATACTTTTCTGTAAAACCCTAGTTTAGAGATAGTTTACAATTTTAATTCCAAGGTTGAAGATTATTCAGATTTCTGTGATTCCAAGTGTTCTTAATTACTGCTTTTACTGCTTTGGTGAGATTACGAGTTACTTTTCTTCAGTAAAATTCCTTTTTACATCATTCTACAAATTTTCCTTAGTTTAATTATGGTTTTCTTCAATTCAAAAATTATTTTCATTAGTTTCAACATGCTAGGTTAGATTTTCTAAGGCCGGGATACATGAACCCAGCCTGATCTGATAGTTGCATGTGTATAATATTAATCCTATGAATTTAGTGATTGATTACAACTGTATCGCGTAGGAACACGACAATTGTAGATCTTTAGATCTCATTTGCTTCTGAGTAACCGAGATGCTTTAGAATGCAATTCAAGTGTCACTATCGCGATACCGATTTACTCATCCTCAGATTAAGTATGATGCGGGCTTGAACCTCATGTACGTAATGCTTGGGAGTACTAAATTCTGGGTTTAATTAATCAGTTAAATTTACGATTAGTATTTTACCTGCAATACACTAGGGTTGGGGGATTGTATTCCCGTCTTATTTTTCTCATCACATAGTTTAAAGTTTCAAATCATTCTTCATCAGTATTTTAGGTAATTTAGTATAATTGCATCTTTTCATAATTTCATAATTGCATCTAGTGTCGTCATTTCCCAAAACCAAATCAATTTTCTTTTTCCTTTTTAGAGTCGAAGTTAGGATTCAATTATCGGTCCAACGTCGTTACAACCTTGTTGTCCTATTTCCCTGTGGATACGATCCCGACTTACCGGGTTTATTACTAACGCGACAGGCTTTCACTTGAGCCTAGAGTGAACGCACATTAGAGACACTTTCTGAGTCGCGTCAGTGTTCATCCACAGGGACCCCAAGCAGGATGATCTGTTACAGGGATGCGTAGCTGCAACACTTATGGATGCTTGCGGGATTTGGACTTGGTCACTTAAGTTACTTATTTCCTAGTGTAGGGTGCAGTTCAATATTTTTTCCGGATGTGTATCCCTCAGTTATTTCTTTTATGTCAGTTAGACTTTATATTTAGATCTTTATTCATGTTGGACTTTTATATTGGATCTGGGAACCGATGGTTCATTCGGTATTATTTTATTTCAGCTATTTATTAGATAATTATTCAAATTATTTATTATTGCATGGAATGTTAATTATTGTATTGATTTCTTCTCGTTGTTGTTTTTTAAATAAAATGACAAAATTTGGCACCGACTTTTTTAATAATAGGTGGTTAGTAAATCTTTAAAAAAAAATTAAAAAAAATGGTTTGGGCAGTGATGCTAATAATGAACCAAATAGGAATCCTCTTTTAATTTAATAAAGGCTTGATCACCTGGTATATAAATAAGCGGGTGTCACAGATGGTATCGGAGCATCAGGTTCTAGTGTCCTTAGGATCTGTGCGAATTTTCATGTTCCAGCATAGCGTTCTTTGATATAGATCCTTACTATAGAATTATTGTATTCCTCTACGTATGTGACTTCTATTCTCATGCTATTAAGTATAGTTGATGTGATTCATATATCAGTTTGTTTAGGTGTGGTATATCGAACAATATAGGACAACCATCGAGGGCTGTTACGAGGGCTGTAGGAGGAAAGGCTCAAGAGAAGTCATGGAGTATTTTGGGAACGGTGATCATGATAGAAATCACCATAATTATTGTTCACGGAGATGACGATAGGATAATCACTTGGGGATAGTTGCTTCCCCAAGCACAGTCATAGAGAACGATGGTACAACTTCAGACTCACCCAGCATTGTAGGCAGCGGGAGAGTCAGGGGGACTTTTTTTAAGAGTCGCCTTTAAAAATTCGAGAAAGAGAAAAAGTGTGATGGATTAGTGGATGGAGATAATCCAAAGACAAACATGTAAGGTGGAGTGTATCGAGTCCCATGACTAAATTTAGGGAAAAATCTTTGCTCATAAGAGCATTGTTGTGGTGATATGAGTTAGTCATCCCATATAAGGAAGTGGATATAAAACGATTTGAAGAACTTGAGGGAAATTTGATCACAAGATCTTCCATCTGTTGTTTCGACAGGGATGCGATTGGAGTTTTGAAACTTATCACAAGTAGGCCTGACTAGGATCAATAGTGAGAGAAAAGTTAACTTGATTAGCGAACTTCGTACACGACATGGGGAATACAAAGAATGTAAAAAGGGGTTTCATAAGTTGATAATGGACTCATGAGTAGTATACATAAGAGTGGATGGAAATTTTGGATAAGATGAATAGTGTCGATGTCATTAAGGTCATGCATTTATGAGTTTAGATTAACGCATCCATTAGAAGGGAGCGAATAGGATTGGAGAATCTAGTCGAAGAGTAAGGCTAGATTTAATGGTGCCACTGAAACACCACAAGAGGCTATACCCAGTAGGGGACCCATTTAAATAATTTAGATCAATTGAATTCCTACCAAGAGATAGTGGATTCAATAAAGTCCGTCAAGGCCAACAGTGAGTTCCATAGGGCTAGAGAAACCAAAGGGATAAAAAAGGTGGTAATCGGTATCAAGACTACCAAGTATGAGAGAAGGACACCATGATAGATCTAGTAGGGCCAGAGATAGGAGTACGACATAGAAAGGTGTCCTATGTGGAGAGAGTAGGACCATCTATACTGAACTTGTCCACATCAAGAAGTGAGACCAGTCAGACTGAGGAGGTGGATGTGAACGGGGCCAGTGGGGCACAACAGCAGCAGAAATGAAATTTTTAGATGGAAATAGGGCCAAGATATTTAGTTTCAGAGGTTACCAACCCAAAACAGGTTGTTCTAGTCAGGACCAGCTGAGTCCTCAACAGCATATTTCCATTCCTTAGGGCCACCAGGGACAAGGGAATGGAGGGAAGGCCTGTAGGGCCAGGACCAGAAGGAAGAGAGTTTCTCTGGAAATTATTGCAACATTACGGCAGATCATGGGTCAGTTCTGATGTGAGAGTTATAATCAGGGACACGTCGACTTGGCAAGCTAGATGATAAATGGAGATATAATTTTTTCCTTATCCATATGAGAATAGGATACGTTTCGGGTGACTTGAGTGAGTTACACTATATAACTAGTAACACCAAAATTCACGACTGAGTCAGATTTAGTGGGTGTGTTAGCCATAATAGCCTTATGATGTATATATATAATTTACTAACATGGGGTAGCCGGGATTTTGGTGTCACCTACGAGAGAGTGGGTGTGTACACTAAATGATGGTTGCATTACATGTTAGTTAACTACTTTCGAGAGTTATGAGAATATAGTAGACTACTTATTGAGTTTCAATAGGTTAGCGATGGTTTGAACAATAGTAATCAGTTATAGTATGATTTTATGTTCATTATTCCAGAGTATTATTTATTTTGCTAGGTATCACCTGAAATAGGGTTTAGACAATATATATGTGTATATATTTTGTAGTGTGTTGCATAATAAACTTATAAGAAATTTTCTATCTGGTTATATTTGATCCCAGTGAGTAGGGACGTCTACTGATGTGATTCAGGGTAGACTGGCTTATTATCTACTGGAGAGATATATCTCATGATTTATTCACGCTAAGAAACTAGTTATAGTAAGTGCGTCATGATATATGTTATGTTTTGTAGCATGAGAGTGGACGAGTATACTTTTATGTCAAGAGATTGGGATTTTGGGGGTAGGTACTATAGACTGAGGACCTAATGGATCTCGACGACCAATGGAGGTTTCCTTGTTTGGATTTTTCTTTGTGATACATCCTACGCGTGAAACTTAGCGCAACGTCGAGAGTGGGGAGATTTTTGGTCTTTAGGACATGGGTTTAGTACCTTAGTTATGGTGCGATTATACGGCTATATATGAGGGATAATAAATATGTTATATTTTAAGGCTAGTGGAAGCATGTAGCATTTTTGCAGTTATGAACGGGTATAGGGTGTATGGGACCCCTCGGTAGTTGAATTATTTTAATATTATCCGCGATGAGGAAAGATAGGAATATGCATAGTGGGTTTAGATTTGATGCAGGAAGCGTAAGAAGCTTAGAGTACGAACCCTATCCGAATTTTGAGGACGAAATTTCTTTGTAAAGGGAGAAGTATGTAACACCCCGTACTTTTGAAGAATATAGAAATTAATTAAATTGGTGATTTAGGCTTTTATTTTATTGGGAGAAATTAATGAATTCGGTGATTTGGATTTAATTAATTCAGTTTAATTCAATTTCACTCGTGCCGTATTTTGAGATGAAAAAAAAGATAATTATATAAAGTGACTCGAATGATAATTTAGAGGTCACGGGTGATATCTAAAGGGTCAAAATAGTATACCCGGATGTATAATTTGGGTCCCGGGGCGTTTTAGACCAACCTGACACCATTTGAGGGCATTTCGATCATTCGGGAGTTTGTGGTTTGGAGAACTCCAAAAATTAAAACAGTATTCCATCCCCTTGGAGTTAGAGTTTGGGTTAACGCAAGGTAGAGAAGAAATAGGCCATTAGAGAGGAGGAAAATAGTATTCTTGTAGCTTTCAACACCAATTCTCACCACCGACGTGTCGAAATAATAATCGGAGCAAAGAAAGATCAAATATATCATCATATCACCAAAATGAGACCAGAAATTATAAGGCAAGTTTTTATCTTGCATGATTTTGAAGAAGTTATAATACCCATGTAGTGTAGGGCTTTCAATTTCATGATTTTAATTATATTCTTGGGATCTAGATAAAGAGAACTCGTGATTCAGTGTAGGATTGCATGTAGACTGAATCCCTATGTCAATATAGAATGAAATTAGAATATATTTGATGATTAATATGTAATCTTAACGGGTTCTTGGTTCACTAACATGAATCTTGAATGACTTAGGGTTTAAATGATGTCCACAAGATGTCAATGTCCCAGAATTTTTGACGTCGTTTTAAATGTGAGCCATTTTAATTATACTTAGAATTAGAGTGCAAGACATATATTTCTGGTAAGATCTACGTCTTATATTTCTAATGATATTTGAATCGGGTCAATAGGAGTTCTGTAGAGGGGTAATTCACATTTTACTAAAAGGTGTTTGATGTGCCAGCATGGTAATCTGCCAGATTTTTTTACGTCACTTTAAATGTGTGCCATTTTAATTGTACTCATAACTAGAGTGCAAGACATATATATATATGGAAACTTCTATGTCGTATCTTTCCAATGAACTTTGAATTAGGTCAATTGGGTTTCGATAGAGGGAGAAATAAAAATTTTAGTATAGGGTGTTTAATATGCCAGAAAATTTACCACCCAATTTGGTTACCCATATTGTCCAATTTTCCTTGTTTAAGCCCTGAACTTGTGTATAATTCTTGGGGGACTTTTGGGATGCCTTTAAATTATATTGAGGGATATAATGATCACCATTAGTCCAATGGTAAGGTAGGGTCTTAGTGAAAAGGGAGAAGAATTAAGGCTAAGGATAATCGAGCTTAATTTGTAATGCGACTATATTCAGGGGAATAAGAATGAATCATAGAGAGATGAGTGAACCTATGATTCTGACCAATAGTGTAGAAGTTTATTAGCTACTGATATTTAGTCAAGAGGTAACTAGGGCCCTTTGGGTACAGATTAATCATTGGGAAAATGCGATAGAGAGTCGTAATCGTATATTGATTTGTACGGTGAGTATTAGAGTAATATATATTACGTACGAAGTTATGATATTTAAGTTGTGTGTATACCTACTGATTATATACAGGTCGGGTGAATACCTATAACATACATGATTGTATTGGGGTCGAGGTAACATTCTGAACCAATATATCAAATGAATATTGGGGTCGAGGTAACATTCTGAACCAATATATAAAATGAATATTGGGGTCGACGTAACATTCCAAACCAATATATGAATTAAATATTGGTGTCGAGTTAACATTATGAACCAATATATGAATTGAATATTGGGGTCGAGGTAACATTTCGAACCAATATATGAAATCAAGATCGGGGTTGAGATGACATTCCGAAATAATATATGAAATAAATATTGGGGTTGAGGTAACATTCTGAACCAATAGTCCTTAATGAGTGATATGGGGACATGATAGTAAAGTATGCACTTATAGTATATATTGTGTGTGAAATATATACCACATGAATAATGTTACTTATGTTTGATAGTAAGGGGAACTAGATAGTGTGTATCTAATTTATTGCGAGATCTTACTTATGTGTGATAGTAAAGGGGACTAGATAGTGTATATCTGATTAATGTGAAGTCTTACTTATGGGTGATAGTAAGGTGGACTAGATAATGTATATCTAATTAATGAATAATCTTACTTATGTGTGATAGTAAGGAGGACTAGATAGTGTATATCTAATTAATGTGTAATCTTCCTTATGTGTGATAGTAAAGTGGACTAGATAGTGTATATCTAAACAATGTTTGATCTACTATTATGAAAATACTAGGAGAGATAGATAGCATATATCTTACATGAAATCAAAGTCGTGAAATTTAATAAAAAAAAGTGACTGATAACATATGTGAAATGTTAAATTGGAATTAATAATAACATAAGGGAGATGTTAATTATTAAGTAAATTCATAGCGTACTGTATGGGCTATACGGTTTAGTTAAAGGAGAACCTAACTAAGGACTTAACGATAATTAAGGGTATACCGTAGCGTATTTTATGGGTGGTACGGGTGTGCTAGATTGGTTAGTAGTTAGTTAAATACTGGAGACCTAGTTAGTTTGGGCAGCATGACTAGGTGGTCTTAGTAGCAAACATTAGGTGCGCACTATAGATGAGAGGTGAGGAACTCAAGGGAGTGTTCAAAACCTAACATGTGTATCTAATAACAGTTCATTTAAACTGCAATTTAAATGCTTGATAATTATTTTTAAACAATTTTTACTTGGACTCTGACCCCTACTTGCAAAACTTTTTCCAAAACCTTTTAGGTGTCCATCCATAGGGACGCCTAGCAGGATGATATGTTCCAGTGATGCATAGCTGCAACACTTGTGGATGCTTGCAGGATTTGGACTTAGTCACTCCAGTTACTTCATTCATAGTGTATGGTTCAGTTCAATATTTCTTTTGGGCGTGTAGCCCTCGGTTATTTCTTTTATGTCAATCAGACTTTATATTCAAATTTTTATTCACGTTGGACTTTTATCTTGGATCTGGGAACCGATGGTTTATTTGGTATTATTTTATTTTAGCTATTTATCTGATGATTATTAGGATTATTTATTATTGCATGGAATGTTGATTATTGTAATGATTTCCGCTCATTGTTGTTTTTTAAGTAAAAAGATAAAATTTGGCATTGACCTTTTGAATATTAGGTGGTTAGTAAATGTTAAAAAAAATAAACAAAATGTTTTCGACAGTGATGCTAAGAATGAACCAAATGAGAATCTTGTTTTAATTTAATAAAGGCCTGATCACCCGGTATTTAATTAGGCAGGGTGCCACACACTCCCTAGCTCATCGATGAAAAATATGCTCAATAATCTTAGGCCTAAGACATATCAAAGCCGAACACATCAAATAGCTAATCAAGAAACACTTCATTAATGACCTCATCTTAGATAGGTTACAATCAAGAAGTTTAGCTAAAACCAAAGTTCCAGTGTAGTTACATAGATGACTAACACAATGATAGATCCTAGTACATTTACCTAAATTTGGGAAATCCAGTTCAGTCATTTGGATGCCAAGATTCGACCATAACTGACTAACATAAGAATAGATCCTAGTACATTTTGTTGCCTCTAGAAAATAATGTTAACACTTGGTTAAGGTGACAAGATCCATCCATATGACTAGTAAGATGGCACAAACAATGGTAGATACTAAGTCTGGATAGACTGGTAGCTAGTAAGGCAAATTGGGTCAACAAGATCCAACCACATGATCGTAATACTAAACTACTGGCTGACTTATCTCAAAATTAAATAACTAGTAAGTTAACAAGATAGGTGGACAAGATCCTACCATGAGACCATAAGACTATAACTAACTGGGAGGTCAATGAGATCCGACAACATTTACTTATCAAAAATAATTTTGCATAAACACTTACCTACTGGTGGTGGCAAAAAATTGAGCCGATTAAAATAAAACAAACAACACAAGCATGCACACAAGAAGTTTAAACAATTTAATTTCTAATAAAAAGTGTTAAGAAGAAAAAGAGTGGGAAAATCATTACAAATAAGCTTTCAAAAAAAATAAACATTTCTCAAAAATCTTCACAGAAAGGCCGATCAAACAACAAAGGCATCCAATTCTCCCATAAGCACTTTATTAATATTTCTCTACTCCTAAAAGGGAACTTTATTGAATCTAGCCTTCTCACGAAGAACGGAGCTAGCCATGGTACTCTATAATAGGAGATATTAAGGTCAATAACAATATGACAGAATCATAAGGTAAATAAAATACAACATAAAAAGAACTTACCCCATAAGCCCTATGCTAAAGGATCCTCCAAAGGGTGTTAGCATCCAAACCCTTGAGTAACTCAAAGTCTGATCTATGACCATAATAGCTAATCAATACACAAGATCACTCATATTCCAGAAGATATTGTCCTTATCATGCCTAATTAGATCGACAGTCAAAAGGTATGCATGATTAAATTTGTATTCCTTTATTATGGGGTAAAGATTGGAAGTATTCACCTTTTCGAACAACCTTCGAGTAGGATGCCTCTCAATATCCACATTTTCCAATGCACTGTTTACACAATAAGGAAAACCATCCATGGCAATAACCTTTCCTTATCCTCTAGACTTGGAGGCAATATTTACTTTCTTTTGAGCTTCAGCCTTAGCTCTCTTCTGGGCTTCACCGTAAGCTTTCTTTTTTTCTCAGAGCTCAGTCTCAACCTATCTCTTAGCCTCATCATCATCTTTATCTAAGTTTCTGCCTCAATTATTTTTGTGCAAGCAGTAATGAAAGAAACCAAATCAATTGGCAACCGTGCCATATCCTAGTAAGGCATAACACAGAAGTCCGAAGTATTGGGAGTGTAAGTTGTGCTAGAAGACATCAGTTAGTAAAAATCAAAATGATAGTCTAAAAATAAGATAATTGAAGAAAAAAGTCTCCTTCCTTCTTCAACCAATTTCTTAGCTCGACCTTCTTTCTTGGTAGATAAATTCCCCTTAACTACTAGGGTGTCATGTTCTGCTCGATGACAAAAACCTCTAGGGGGAATAAAATTCCCAAGCTCTATAAACATTTTTAATAAGAAAAGCTTATTAAATTCAATAGGATTTGTTTTGCATTAGTCTAACACCAATGTTATTAAAGCTGCTTGCATCTTGGGAGCTCTTTTCTCCGCAGAAAGGTCTAAGAAGAATAAAGTGTCAACACTTTATAAGTTGGAGAAAGTTATAAAGCACAATGGGGAAAACGTATACCAATATGATCTGGTCCACACCAATCACGAGGAACACTACAAGATTGACTTTTCTCATTTAAATGAAAATACGAGTTGTCCGTTAGGTACACAAAATGATTCTTCCATCATTTGTTGCATGTCTAAATAACTTGCACCATTTTTAGATCAGACTTTTTCTGGGAAAAGTATTAATATCCATTAGCTCTGCCAATATTTTTCATTCCCTAGAAAAATCTAAAGATATCCCTAGTAAGGTCAAAACTAGTTTGATCTTGCCTATAGATCATTGACTCTAGAATGGACCTATAAGTATTTGGTGGAATTTGAGTTGGAGCCACCCCATAAACCCTTAAGATAAGCCTTATAATGGGGTGGAGAGGCAAAAGATATTTAACTTAGAGAGCCTAAATGGGGAAGCATATCTCATTATTATTAGGCCAGTCATAGACCCTCTCGTCAGAACCAAGCACTCTCAATGAGATTCCATTGGGGGTCTCATATTTATCTCTAATCCTATCATGTTCATCTTTGATGATGTCGTAACTATGATTTTGAGCATCGAGGACGGTTGCATTCCAAGAATCAAAGCTTCTATAGGTGCTCTCCTTGGTTATAGGTATAACCACAGGAGATTAAGCATATCTCTCTTCAGTGAGGTGTCAAAAATAAATAATGGATAAATAGAACACCACGTTTATGAATTTTTCATGATCCCTGGGGTCTTACACTTCGACAACATCTAAAATTCTGTGAACTCTGGGGGACACTGCTCTATAACTTGGGCATTATAGTGCAGGCCCGTTAGAGGAAGCTACTCGACGTGTATATCTGGGATGACCAGACTCTTCCATAGGATGAACAATCTATAGAGGATCAATAAACCTCATAGAAAAAATATCGGGATAGGACTTCTCCAAATCAATTAATTTCTTTAGCCATCTCTCAACCTAAGGTTCATAACTCATCAAGAAAACAAAATTTCTATAGATGCTAACCTATCGGGGGTCAAAGCATATTTTGGGGTTGATAAACCTAAAAATCCCCAAAAATAAAAAACCTTAGGCCAACCAACTCAATGGCAACCTAAGATGTTTGAACTCAAATCAGATATTAAACCCAACAAGTCACATCTAGAATTGAAGAAATTGTACAAAAGCTTAGAAGAAAAAACCAAAAAAGCTATAGAGGTAAAAACAACATACCAGGAATAGTAAAACCACAAAAAGGACTCAGAACGATCAAGAAAGTGACAAAATCTTCTAAGAAGTTTTTCGCAGTTTGGGCTAGCAAAAAATGGCGAAAATAAGGAAGAGTTTGGTCGTAGAAGACGGGGTTTAAGAAATCGAAAGCCTTCCCTTTTTAGAACGATCATGCAAATGAAATAATTTTGAAAAGTTTGAAATGGTTTGGAAACCACGCTTTTTTACTTTCTAGGTGGTAATCATTAGCCCTATTAAGTACCACTGATATCACACCTCAAAAAGTAAATGGATGGTTAGAGCGCATAATGTTCCAGGAACACCCGAATTATGAAATTAATGTGACCACAGATAATTTGATTCTGGAAATAACCAAAAAAAAGATGAAGAGATCTTTATAATTTATCCTAATCGTCAGAGGCCGAGCTGATACTTTTCCCCAGTGGAGAAGAACCTCATAGTCTAATTAGAACATAAGTTAGTGACATGTTAGATTACACTTCACTCACTTAATCTTCTTAGCACACACCCAGAAGACAAAAAACTTCAGAAAATCTTCTACAAACTTCAATCATGATAAAAATCTTAGGGCGTTTTGTTATACCATTAATATGTCATGATTCATAAACCATGCAAAAGAGGACACCTAGATTCATTACTTATCGAAATGAGTCAGTCTTATGTAACAATGAGACCAACTTAGATACTACCATGGTTGTACTGGGCAATCTTTTTGGCCTTATTATTTTTGACAGTGCATGTAAATTCATTAGTTGACATTCATGATAAATATGTCAAATGGCACCATTATAGCAGGCATTATTCAGAAGTGGGATAACGTCAGCAATGTACACACGTAATGGAAATAAAAAAACATTGCCTCCCTTTATGTTTTCCCATAGTAAATTTATAATTATTTATCCACTATCATGTATATTGGGTAGTTATTTAATTTATAAAGACAAGACCCCTGACACACTCTATAGGTTGGATGGAAAAATCTAGAAGAAAATACACCAAGATACCATACCACCAGAGTTTAGACATGTCTAGCGCTCGTAGAAGACCTTAATGTGAAGAGAAATGACCTCCTGGAGATACTTAACCCTCAACACAAAGGTGTGACACTGCAAAACACCTCGAGATCATAGGGAAATTCTATGATAGTTCCTCAGCTCCTAAGCCCCCAGAAAAGCTTCTACTACCAGTATTGTTAGTAAGTGTAAAGCACAACACTGTTTCACCTATCGCCACAACTCAAACCAACTTTCATGCAAAGCTCCCATCCATATTTAATTCACTCACCAATTACCTTACACAACCTGCAAAACCTTGGTCCAACACTCCACTACATTATTGATGCCATTAAATATTACAGACATCACAAGCATGCTATGACAACCCACTCATTCTCTCTCTTAGAGTTTTCATATAAATAAGAGGCTAGGGAAAGGTTGAAGGCATGTTAAAGCCATTATACTATCATAGAATAAAGAGTTTTAACATTCACAAGCGTTGACTCAGTGTTCTATACTCTCTCAGCCCACTGTTGTGAGCTCGTATGTATAGTTTGGATCATATCCAGCTAATTGATACTATAATTCCTTGTTGAGACCTAAATCAATACTTTGGAATCTTTAGATAAATAACTACAATAAAAATGGTTACTAAGGATGGAAAAAAGGCATCCCTAAAATCCTTTTGACCTTCCCAAAATAGTACTTAGGATAGATTTTGCAATGGCTAAAACTCATTCGTTATACTCCGCGTCGCAAAAGTTTTAAAGGCGGATTCTGTCGCACTAAATTCTAATTCATGAATGCTTTACTTTGTCATTAGGGACACATTATTCCATCCCAAAAGGTATTCCCGCAAAAAAAATTCCCGCTCCCACGCGAATAAGAAGTATGCTTTATCCATCCCTAATACACCTCTGATTCTGGAAAAAAATAGGACAATTTATAATCGTCACAATTGATAAACAAATTAGGATGAAAAAAATATATCAAAAGGTATTCAAAATTGATACAAAATATAAAGAGGGATGGTTTATTACTGTCCCAATTAATAAAAAATTGGCATAAATAATTATATTATGATATGTTGTATGTTGTATGTTGCAATGATAAATGACATATAATTTGTATTATAAGTCAAGTTATCTAACCATAAACACAATATATCAACTTCATTCATCGAAACACTTATCCAACAATAAATTCTTCCATTAAACTACAGTCAACAACACAAAATAAACCTCTAAATTAGTAAGTACAAACAATTGTTGCATCCAAGTCGAAATACTTAAATTATTGCAAAAGGATACTAATTAATGACAAAATCAAATTCTCTAAAGAATATTCGTCCCTAAATTATTATAATAACTATAGTAGCCATGCTAAAAAAAGTTCCCTCAATGTCATACATATAGTAGACAAGCTAAAAAACTCGTCTCTTCAACAACTTGTATATAACTTACAATCAATAAATAATCATTTATTAAAATAAGATTGTAGTAAAATAATTTTTTTTAGTAAAATAAAATATTTAAATATATTATTTAATCGCATCGATAAATCTTTACAATTTTTAATTTTTTTTGACAGTCCGTAGTTTACATAGAGTATGTCGTATACCGGTTTAATCAGCACAAAAGCTCGCATGGCCATAACAAATAAAAAATGACAATCATGAATGTCAATGTAAGGACATAATTTATGTAGTTTACATAGAGTATGTCGTATACCGCTACAATCGTTGAAGAAGTTCACGTTCATTGCTGCAGACGACGGATCAGAATTTTAAGCATCTTCAACATATGCGCAACATGAGATATAATTTCATATAGAAAGTTCAAATGACAAGGCAATGTCGTTCAAATAACATTGACATGTCATTCAAACGACTTCTTCTAATGACCTCTCATCTCGTTTGAATGGTCACACGAAGGGTCATTTCTTCACTGCTATAAGTGAACCCGTAGTATTTTGTATTTTAAAGGTCGCTTTTAAAGTCATTAGTAATGACGTCAGATGTCGTTCAAACGACGTGAACATATCATTTGAACGACTTCTAATGACATGCGTCGCCTCAATATTTTTGTTTTGCTATCAATAACAGTTTTCGAGACCTTTTTTATTACGACTTTTGATACATGAAAACTTCTTTTTGGCAGACTTTTAGTCTTCATCTTTTAAGGTTAAAAACCTAGTTTTTGATTCACCAAATCATCCGTATCCTTTTATAGATCATTTGTGGAATCCAAAATACTTCTTGGAAGTTTATCTTTGTGGTGTTCCATCTTTACTGCTAGATTAGTAGTTCTTGTGGGAGCTGCTTGCTGACGACTGTGGTCATTGAGGTTCTCGAGGGGACTTTTTCTTGTTACTAGGATGCAGTCTATGTGGATTTTTTTATGTTAAATTCATCGCAGATTTCATTGTGTAATTCTAATTTACGATTTGCTTTATATAGTGAAATAAAGGTTTTACCCGAAAGTTTTTTTTTCCTGAACCTCAATTTGTGATTGTTTGATTTTCATATTTGATTTATATCACATAGATGATTTATTGGGATTAATTAATTTGGATCAAAGATTGGCTCTAATTAAATAAGTTTGATTTTAGAAATCTATGAATAAAATGAATAATCGATATCATGCATCCTACAAATTGGTATCAGATCTTTAGCTCGGGATTTATACCTCCTACAAATTGGACTGTGACATCATTTATTCGTAAATTTTTTGTGATATCGATCTTTTTTGAAAAAAAATGATTTCGAAAATCGTAATTTTTCTGATGGAGAACTTATATAATCGGTTACCCGTCTTTGATGTAACAAATTATACCTATTGAAAAACCCACATGAAATTTGGATTTTCTGTGAAAGAGGGTGGGCTCCTCCCACTGTCACTGTTGAAAATGTCACTTATCCCAAATCTATGTTAGACTGGACTGAGGATGATTTTAAATGGAGTACCTAAAACTCTTGTGGCCTAAGCAATTTTTCTAGATCCGTCACCACCCTGACAAGTTTCTCCATATTATCATGCACACCACTTCTAAAATGGCATGGGAAATCCTCCAATTGACACATGAGGGTACCAACGCTGTTAATGAGTCTAAGTTACAAAAGTTGACCACCTAGTTTGACACTATCACGATGTCAGAGTCCAAGTGTTTTGACGAGTTTTATGCTAGATTGTCGGACATAGTCAACACAAGTTTTAATTTGGGTAAGGAAATTGAGTAAACGAGGGTTGTTAAAAAGATTTTGAGGTCACTCCCATCCCATTTTATTAATAAGGTCACTATTTTAAATTATTTGGGAATATTAGATACACTTAGGTTAGAAAAACTCGTAGGAGATCTTCAAAGTTATAAGATCGACATGTTTACCAAAATAGTTAAGCCTAAGGATAGAGGGATTACACTTACGGCCCAATCTAAAAAATGTGAGGATGTGTTTAAGAAAAAAGAGGATAAGAAGAAAGAGAGAGTTTGTGAGTCCGAGTCTGTGGGAGAGTTTGATTTTGATGATATGACTATGTTTGCTAAATTTTTTAAAAATGTTCTCAAATTTTCCAAAGAAGATTCTTTCGATAAAAAGATATTTGGGAAAAATAAAAATAAATAAGAAGCCAATGAGAGCGGTGAGAAAGAGGAAGAGGTGAGATGTTTTGAGTGTGAGGGAAAATGGAACAAAACGTTGGAATTTACCACTATGCTAAATAGAAAGGGCAAGAAAATTGCTATGTCAGCCACTCTTAGCAATAGTGACGAGGAGGTGAATGATTCTCGGGATGAATCATCATGTGATTTTGTGTCGCCTTTATAGAAAGTCATGTGAGAACACCTAGTTTATCCCACAACAATGAGAACACTTGTGTACGTGAGAGCCCCGATGATGATTTGAGTGTTTCGAGTGAGTCTGAGAGTGTGATTGAAAGTGAGGGTTCAAGCGATCTTCAAAAAGCGTTTAGAGATTTATGCACCTAGACCTTAAAGACGAAGAAGTCGAATAAAGGGTTAGGTCTTAAGGTGTTATATTTGGAAAAATAGATAGAAGTTTTGGGGGAATTTGAGGCATTGGCGAGTCAACTCGAGAAGGTGAAGGTTTCTTTGAGTGAGCAGTTAATCGTTTTAGGTCGAGAAAAGAGTGAACTTGAATCCCGTGTGTTCCAACTTGAAAGAGATATCAAACGTGCTCGGGAGGTCAAGATTACTATTTAAGATACATCTAAGAAGGTTGGAAATATTCTCCTCGACCCCGTTTTGGGTAATGTTGAGAGATTAGGAATAAATCATCACAGTGCGTCTACTTTCCATGTTGCACCCGAGTCAATTCTCGAGTTTGTGATAGATCCATGTGGATCTCAACCTAACTCACCTAGGCATTCAGTTCTCGATAGGAGAGTGCGTTCTAGACATTGTGCGAGAGGTTTTCCTAGGCTCGTGTATGTATGTTCCCATTGTAAGAAGAAAGGACACCTTAGGGAATTTTGTTTTAACTTTCGTAGTGTGCCACATAGATTTTTGACACGTGTTCTCACACACACACCCACACATGATACTTTGCATGATCCTATGAATCACATGAGAGAGTTTGCACAAATTCGAGTGCAAGTTAGTTTTGTAGTCAAAACTTCACATGATTTAATGGATGTTTTTCATAGGATGCCACCAACTTTGAAAAACTCCTCCGCACCTAATGGTTGAGGGTTAGACTTGTTTTTGCTAGCATTGGATGATTTTCATGATGATATTTTATGCCTATTTCTAATGTGTACCACTTTTGTATTTATTTTTTCCATTTTGATATATTTTTCAAAAAACCCAAAAAGTTTTTTTTTTCAAAAGATACAAAAATATTTTCTATTTTTTTGAGAAAATTTTGAAAAAGCCAAAAAGATTTTATTTTGATAATTTTTTATGAAAAAACAAAGATTTTTGTATTTCGTTTTACATCGTTTATGTATGGACATTTAGGATGACCAAGTCACAACATTATTCCATATCTATGTGAATATTTGATAGTGTTTTGAGATGATACATCATTTCATCCATGTACTTTATAATATTTGGAGCCATTAAGATGATATTTGAGATTACTTTCTACATGTTTGACTCATGATTTCCTTTAATGCACACTTGCACGAATTTATGTGATTATTGTGCTTATCTATCACATGTTGGGTGAAGTGTTTTCATCTCAATCTGGTATTTAAAATGAACCACATGCAATAAAACTTGACAATGAAAGTAGTGGATGTAAGAACTGTAGCCCGTGAGGAAGTTGTGTAATATGAAAAATAATGAGTGAATATGGAAAAGGGCTATGAAAGGAGAAAATAACCTTCACGATAAAGCCACCATTTAAGATGGGTATAAAAAGGTGTGGCGTTGTAAAAATTAGCCAAGGCCCAAAGAGTTTTAAAAGAGCCAAAAAAGTATGGCATTGAAAAAAGTATCCAAGGACAAACTAGTTTAGTGTGATATGATCATTAAAAAGAAAAGACATGAATTGAAAAATATTATCATTATTACATATGAGGGAGTTTGGTTGGAAATATATCAACGGGTTTGCACGTCCTGACAAAGTCTTGAAAAAGCATTACATAGTTTTAGACGTTATAGGTGCGAAAATCATTTAAGACTTTGATTTGTTGATTAGATTGTGTTAACATCATTTTACACATAAGGATGATTTTGAGTTGATTCGTTAGGAGTATCCATATTCATCGTGCACATTTGTTAATGACTGTACGAGTTAATTTTCCTATCGAATTAGTTCACACCCATTCATTTAATTTCCACGATTTGGTTATCTTAGTCTAAATTCATGGTGTGTGTTGTTTTTGTAAATTATCTTTGCTTAAAAAATTTGGTTATCCATATTCATCGTGCACATTTGTTAATGACTGTACGAGTTAATTTTCCTATCGAATTAGTTCACACCCATTCATTTAATTTCCACGATTTGGTTATCTTAGTCTAAATTCATGGTGTGTGTTGTTTTTGTAAATTATCTTTGCTTAAAAAATTTGAAAAATCAAAAAGAGATTGTGGTTGCTTCTGATTTTATCCTTGCATGAGTGTAGTTGATTTATTCGTGATGATTTTTTATTCTTGTCGTGACACTCCGAGCTTATTGTTTTTTTATTCTTTTCATTGTCTATTTTGGACAAATAAGAAGGGGAGGAATGAATTATGAATTATGGGGGAGATTTGAGATTTCATCTTTGATTTATTTATTTAATTTGATTTATGCTTTATCTCATTTCAATCTCAAATACATCATGAAGGTATTTTTTTGTTTATTGTGTATAGGAATTTGATGATCATTTGTCAATTGGAAAACACATAAAAGAAGATCAAGGAAAGCAAAGAGATTGATTTGAAGATTTCAAAGTTGAATATTTTTTAAGAATTCAAAAACTTGCAGTTTTAGTATCTTTATCGGCTTTTGGGTTGCATGGGAGGTGTGGTGACAATTATTATGTAACACAAATAAATATCAAAGAGGTAATGACCAAGAAAGAATAAATAAAATGCCAGTCACACAATAACAGGTGTACGTGGTTCAGCAAAGATGTGCCTACGTCCACGATGGTGCAGTCAGTATTATTTCTCTATATTATGAAGAATAAGTACCGATAATACAACTTGTCCTTTTCCCCGGACCTAGGGTTTAATTTATACATGTGTAGGTTAGTTAATGGGGATGATGGATTCCTCCATTTTAGCCATCTGCCCTATAACTTCCCTTCATGGGATCGTGCTCCCCCATAACTTTCCTTCATGGGATCGTGGGGGAATCGGATCCATACAAAAGATGAGGGGGCCTGGACTTTGGGCCGCTTGGGCTGGGCTACTCGTCCAGGCTTATAGTAATAAATTTTGGGTACCCACAATTTCCCCTAAATTTGTTGTGCCATGCACGTGGGCCCAACAGATTTAAATAATTATTGTGTTGCCATTCCTCGGGAACTGTAGAGTCGATTTCTGGCGGCACCCTCTTTCCTAACTATGCAATATGATTAGATTTTGAAGGTTTGTTGGAATAAGGAACATTTCTTTTTGTCACTTCAGCTTTTCCAGCAATCTTCTATCTTCTGAGAACTCTTACCCTTTGTACCTTCTGCTTTCGATCTCTACTCTCGTTGCTTCTTCTCCATTTGACCTGATCTTCTGTCTTGTAAGTCTCTCGTGCTCTTTGTATTTTCTATCTGGTTTGTAGTTTTTCTTATATTTTCCAATGGCGAAGATTGTAAATAGGTCAGTCACGGAGTTTAGAAAATTCTACAACATTCCTGAGTGGGTAGAGATTGAGTGTTGTGCCTCGCCTCCTAGGAACGTTAGGGATATAGAGGATGCACATTGGATTCATATTATGTTGCTCTCCTAGGGGGGACTTACCTTTCCCCCTAATGATCTGTTTCTGCATTTCTTTAGCTATTTTAGTATTGTACCTGCACAATGTTCGCCCAACGTATGGAAAATAGTGAACAGCGTGCATAGGATAAATCAATTGTACGGCACAAGGTTAGGGCTTGCCGAGGTCTGCTTTTGTTACTCCTTATCTCGAACGAGTTCAGGTGTCCTGTACCTTAAAGTTAGTAGCCCTGATAGGGTATTGGTAGTAAATTTACCTGATTTCCATAAGCACTACTGGCAAGAAGGTTTTCTTGTTAGGAATTGGCAGTTCTCCCCCCCATCTGAAGGGTCGAGGTCTGAGAGGTTCACTGTTCCCTTTTATGGGGAAGAATATATATGTAGATGTTATATTATTGCTTCAACCTTTGCTGACTTGTGAATTTTCTAACCTCTCTTTGCTTTTTCTTTCACAGCGAGGATAAAGAATTTGGAGCCTGCTCTCAGCGAGGTTCGTATCTCGGAACTGGTGAAAGCTTGGAATATTAGGGAGCCTCTGGGTGATGGCGAGCATCCTAGGTCTGCTGCTTTTTTGCTCGAGTACAAGAACACAGGCTCCAGCTTCATAGCACGATCGGTGGATAGTGTTCTAGAATTTGACTCTTTCGGAGAGATTACGGCTGAGCCCATCCAGTTGGACGAAGAGGAGAGCAGCTCGGAGAGTGAGACTGCAGGCGCTGTGAGTAATTTGGGTGTAGGGAGTGCTGATAGTAGCAGTTCTTCTGAAGAGGATTCCGAAGCTCAAGACTCGTCGAGCACTACCAGCAGTTCAGGCGAAAAGATGCCTCCAAGGAAGAACCTGATCAGAGATGATGACGATGACGACCATGTGCTCCTTGCACAAAGTTCGAAGAAATAGAAGACTTCATCTGGTGTTGTGGTTACATATTCTCGGCCTTCCTCTCAGGAGCAAGAGAGGAAGAAGAGAGAAGAAGAGCAGGTGAAGGAGAGGGAAAGAAAGAGGAGGAGCAGAAGAAGGTGGAAGAAAGGAAAAGGGTTGAGGAGAGGAGGAAGAGAGAGAGCGAGAAGGAGGAGAATAAAAGGAGAGCTGAGGCAAGGACGAAGGCCGGACAGGCCTTAGTTCTAGTGTCTTCTCTGCCTGAGGGAGCTTCCGTGGCGACCTCCCCTCAGCTAGCTTCGGCCCTTCTTGAGAGAGTTGTCCTCCCGACTGATCGCCAAAGGGCAATAGGTTCGGAGCATCTGGCCCTTCAGGCTAGTCAGAGGCTTGCTGACTTCTTTTGCTTTCCTCTTCTTATATCTTTTTCTCTTTTGTAGTTCGTTACCGACTTCGCTGTGCTGTATCGCTCACGCGACGAGCTGGTGAAGAAAAATAGTGAACTGGAGCAAGAAAACTCTGCCCTAAAGCTGAAGGGTAAAGAGCTCGAGGCCAGTTTTAGGGCTGTCGATGCTTCTCGGATCTCGTCTGATTTGGCCCTTGCCACCTTCGCTCGCGAGAGGGATGATGCGGTCAGGGAGCTGGGCGAGCTATGTAAGGCTTATGATCTGATATGTGTGAGCAAGCTGGACCTTGCAGAGAAGAGCAGAGTTCTGGCCGAGCAAATGGAGGCGGAGAAGAGCAGATTTATTAATGAATGATAAGATTCATTGGCGGAGAAGAGCAAGCAGCCACCATTAAGGATGCTGAATTCTTCTCACACATACAACTCTGGGTGGGCTACTGCTTATGATGATGCTGAAGTTCAGATTGGCTACATCAGCCGTCAAAATTTTTAGAAGGGCTGGAACAAATCTCTTCTAGCTGCTGGTGTGGATGCTGAGTCTCCCTTGTTTGACGAGCACGACCCCGGTCCCAAGCCAACTGTGGACGAAGAAGCTCCTGCTCCAACCATCGGGGGTGCTGATCTTCCCTCGGATACAGTTCCTGCTGGGGGGTACTTCTGCTACGGCTGATAAGGAGAAGCATCCAGACACTGCTGGGCAGCCTGAGGTTGCTAGTTGATTTATTCTTAGGGTTTTCTTCTGTACTTTTTGCTTGTAATTTCCCAAGTTTTTTCTGCTCGGTGTACTCGATCTTTATTAATGAATGATAAGATTCTCCTTTTTTTTATGATGATCCCTTTCTCTCTTCTATCTTTCTTTTATCTTTAGTTGGTTGATGTGGATGACTATATTCCTGTTACCTCCCAACTGGTTAGGACTCTTGGTCCTAATGCAAGCCCTGCAGTTCTCTAGGCCTTTGCTAGACTTTGCAGGTTTGCTAGGTCAAGGGACCAAAAATATAAAGATCAATCCGAGCTAGTGGCCAAGTTGAAGGACAGTCTCCAGGAGATGGAAGAAATCGGTGCTTCAATGCAAGAAGAAGTCAGTGTACTGAGAGCAAGGTTGCTGGAGGCCAACGAGATTAACCAGGTCGGGGAGTTCCTGCAGCAAGAGAATAAAGACTTGAGGAGGGAAGTCATAAGGCTTAAGGAGCATTCGCCGAGCATTCGCCGAGTGCTGGTAGGAGTGCCAAGGGTAGGAATAGTGAAGTCGAGGAACAATGTGAGATGGAAATGGAGGAGCTGCGCAGCGATGTTCGACGAGCTTATGTGACTGCTGCTGGGCTCCAGAGGGACGTCACTCGACTACGGCATTTGTTCAAGAACGGTCCTCGACAAGTGTGGTCTGATGGCTACGATCAAGGCTAGCTGGAAGCTCCGACGAGACTATCAGAGTTCGAGGAGCTCTCCTTCATCAGGTGGTGGTTGAGTGCCCTTAAAGAGCTGCAGGTCCCGAGGAACTCGACGTTGTCGTATCGACACGAGATGTCCTCCTCTACTCTGATGCCCAATCCATTCAGGCGGGATGATCGATGGATCCCCATTGATGCTATTCCCCGACAACTATTGGAATTGGATGCAAATGAGGTTGTGGAGGAGCTCGCCCCTTCTCCTGATAATGGAAGGAGAGCTAAAGTTGCTGATTATCTTGCTCGGAGGCTTCCACCTTCTTGAGATTTTGTTACTCTTTTTCTTTTTGATAATTGTAAATGCTTTGGGTGAGCTTCGCCGACTAAACATGTATTATCATTGTTTGTAAATATAAAAGATTAATGAAAAGTTCGAGTTTTGGGCAATTTTGCCGACTAAACGTGTTCATCCAATCCTTTTATATTTTTGCTGCTTCACAATCCTTTTTATTTTATCATATGAGTGTCCGCTCAGTCTAGTATAAGAATACCATTGTGCCCTCACTTTACCTTTTAGGTTGTGTCGTCACACTCCCTTAGGCCTAAGTAGGGCAATTGGCGAGGACACACCTGGTATTGGATGTCTTCATCCGGTCTGGATTTTGTTTAACCAAAGAAGGTTTGATGCCTAAGAATACTCTGTAGGGCTTCATATATTGCCAGGGGCAATGCTAAGAGGTCTATCGTGCTTCATGACGATGACCTGAGGTGGGGTGTTCCCCTGCTATGTCAACCATTATGCCTATGATTTGGAAGGGATGTGTAATAAGATATAACTGTTACTAATTAGAGAGTGATCAATTGAGAGATTTTCATTAGTGAATTGAGAAATGAACTGTCCTTTCACATAATGAATACAATAAAATATTTAATAATAGAACTCCTAAAAATAGAATTTCTTGAGATTAGCTGCGTTCCATGCTCGTGGTATCTCTCTGCCCTCCATCGTTTGCAAATAATAGGCACCTCGCAGGTCGTCTCTAATTATCTTATAAGGTCCTTCCCAGTTTGGGCCCAGTTTACTGTCTGATGGCTTCACTATGTTGCCCAGGAACTTTCTTAGAACATAGTCCCTAACTTTGAATTTCCTCGGATTGACCCTTTTGCTGTACTGCTTCGCGAGCTGTTGCTGATAGCTTGCTAGTTTTACTAGGGTAAGTTCCCTGCGCTCGTCGGCCAGGTCGAGTTCAGCGAGCAAAGCCTGTTTGTTCTGGCCTTGCTCGATAAGGTCGGATCTCATTGTAGGCAATCCCTCTTCTAGTGGGATAACCGCTTCCATACCATATGCTAGTGAGAATGGCGTTTCTCCTGTTGCTAGCCTAGGGGTCGTTCTGTATGCCCATAGGATATGCGGTAGCTTGGTTATCCACGCGCCTTTGGCTTGCTCTAATCGCTTCTTCAATCCAACGATCATTGTTTTGTTGGAAGCTTCATCTTATCCGTTGCTTTGAGGGTAGGCCACCGAGCTGAAGTGGTGCCTGATCCCGTGTTTGTTGCAGAAGTCCTAAAAAGGGCCACTCTCGAACTATGTTCCATTGTCAGTGTTGATGGTTCTGGGGATTCCGAATCGAGTGATTATATTTCTCCATACGAACCTTATCATGTCAGTATCTCAGATGTTCGCCAGTGGTTCTCCCTTGATCCACTTGGTAAAGTAATCAATTGCAACCAACAGGTATTTGCGATTGCCGACAGCGGTGGGCAGTGGTCCCATGATGTCCATTACCCACTGGGCGAAGGGCCAGGGACTGGTCAGGGATTTTAATTCGCTGGCGGGCTGGTGGACCATGGGAGCGTGAAGTTGGCATTTTAGGCATTTGTGGACATATACTACGGAGTCCTTTTGCATGTATGGACACCAATAACCTTCCTTCATTGCTCGAAAGGCTAGAGACCTTCCTCCAACATGACTTCCACAGATTCCTTCGTGAAGCACTGCCTTGACATCGCCTGGGTGGACGCATCTAAGGTAGGGGCCGGAGAAAGATATTTTATACAAGTTGCCTCCTGTGGATAAGTGAAAGCGAGCAGCGTTGACTCTTATCTGGTGGGCAGTTCTCTTATCCTCTGGAAGTGTTTCGTTCTTTAAATAGTCTTTCAAGGGATCCATCCAGCTGGGGGCTGAATCCAATTGGAGTATTGGTTTTGCTATTATCATCTCGCAGTTGGGGTAAATGCTTGGGCGACTGAGGAAATCGATAGGGATGATCCTTTTAAGGCTAGAATCAACCGCCGAGCTCAGGAATGCTAAGGCATCAGCGTGGCTATTTTGCCCCTAGGAAACTGTTGGATGTTAATCTCTTCAAAGCTCGTCATTAAGTTTTTTACTAAGGAGAGGTAGGCTGCCATTCTCTCATCCTTCACGTTATAGTCTCCACTTATCTGATTGGAAACTAGTTGCAAATCACCGAATACCTGCAAATTCTTTGCTCCCAGAGTTTCTGCATTTTGGAGACCTGCTATTAAGGCTTCGTATTCTGCTTCGTTGTTGGAGGCTGCAAATCCCAACCTTATTCCTTGCTCAAGGACTGTATTTTCTGGAGTGATGAGAACAATTCCTACCCCTGCCGCCTTTGAGTTGGAGGCTCCATCAATGAATAGTTTCCAGCTTTCCACCGTAACCTGGTTGTTTTGTTCTGTTGGCTTAGGTTGGTCGAAGGGTTCTTTGCCTGTGAATTCAGCTATGAAATCAGCAAGGATTTGACCCTTGATAGCTGTCCTTGGTTGAAATTGGATGTCAAATCGGCCGAGCTCGACTGACCATTTAGACAGTCTGCCCGACAAATCCGCCTTCCTTAGGACAGCCTTGAGGGGGTGTGATGTAAGGACGATGATCGTATGAGCTTCGAAGTAATGCTTCAGTTTCCTCGAGGCCATTACTAGGGCGAATGCGAGCTTTTCCAATGGTAGGTAGCGCTGCTCGGCATCTAACAAGGTTTTGCTCGCGTAATAGACTGGATGTTGGATTCCTGTAACTTCACACATTAGCGATGAGCTGACAGTATGACTGGATACAGAGAGGTAGAGGTACAAAGAGTCCATTTGCTATGGTATGACAAGCAATGGTAGATAGCTTAGGTAGGACTTGAGCTCGTCTAATGCTCACGAGCAATCTGGGGTCCATTCTACTGTTTTGCTGCGTTTTAAGAGTTGGAAGAAAGGCTTGCATCTCTCGGAGGATTTAGAAATGAAACGATTTAGAGTAGCGAGCATTCTAGTGAGCTTCTGTACATCTCGGACTGTGCGAGGAGGTTGCACTCTGTTGATTGCATCAATCTGGTCTGGATTAGCCTCTATGCCTCGCTTGTTGACCAAATACCCGAGAAACTTTCCTGACTGGACACCGAAGGAACACTTGCTCGCGTTGAGTTTCATTCGGTACTTCCTGAGGATTTCGAAGGTACTTGGCAGGTCCGAGAGGTGATTTTCCTTCTACTTTCTCTTGACGAGCATGTCGTCGATGTAGACCTCCATTGTGTCACCCATTTGATTCCTAAACATTTTAGTAACTAGCCGCTCATAGGTTGCCCCTGCATTTTTGAAGCCAAAAGGCATGACCTTGTAACAGTATAAACCAACCGTCGTGATAAACGCCGTTTTGTCCTGATCTGGGGCATACAAGGGAATCTGGTGATATCCAGAGTACGCATCCAGAAAAACTCATTCCTTCGTGAGCTGCGGTGGCGTCTACTAGTTGGTCTATTTTCGAAAGAGGGAAGCTATCCTTGGGGAAGGCTTTGTTGAGGTCAGTGAAGCCTATGCAAACTCTCCACTTCCCATTACTTTTCGGAACTACCACAGGGTTGGATAACCATTTGGGGAATTGCACTTCCTGTATGGACTCCGCATCCAGCAGTTTTTTGACTTCTTTTTCTATTGCTATGGCTTTCTTGGGAGCAGTTCGTCGTGCCTTCTGCGCTATCGGCTTGAATGTGGGATCGACGTGCAACTGATGGCAGACCATATTGGGATCGATTCCTGGCAGCTCATAAGGTTCCCAAGCGAAAACATCTATGTTGCTTCTGAGTAAGGTTGACAAATCCTTTTGCTCTTGGTCAGTGAGTGACGCTCCAATCAGGAAGACTCTGCTGTTGTCGCCTTCTTTAGCCGTCACTTCTACCAGGTCCTCGACGACATGCTCGGAGGGGAGGAGCCTGGTCTCTTCCACTCCAGGCCTTCCATATTTTAATTGCTATTTGGAAGTAATTGCACCTTCCTCCACTTTCTCGCTGGTTTGAACGTCTTTTCTCTCTGGCTTTGGTCGGATGGCCGCTATGAAGCACTTCCTTGCCATCGCCTGGTCGCCATGTATCTCCATTACTCCCCGCTCGGTGACATATTAGAGTTTCTGGTGGTAGGTCAAGGAGACTGCCTTTATTGCATGAAGCCATCCCCTGTCGAGGATGGCTTGATACGGTGAATCAATGTCGACCACCAAGAATTCGATCATCTTGGAAACATTTCCAGCGCGCACTGGCAGTACTATTTTGCCCAAAGGCATGGTCATCTTCCCAGCGAAGCCGACCAGAGGGACAGTGGTTCCCTTTAGGTCAGCGATGTTCAACTTCAATTTCCGGAACAGGTCGATGTACATTACTTCGGATGAGCTTCCTTCATCGACGAGCAGCCTGTCGATGTCAAAGTTAGCTATCCTGAGTGTAATGACTAAGGCATCATGATGCGGGGTCCTTACTCCCACAAGATCTTCATCCATGAAAATAATATGCTTGTTGTAGTTGATATCCTCTGCTCGCCGACGTTTTCATGACTGTGATTTTGCTGGGTCAATATGAAAAGCTTGCATTACCGCTGTTAGTTTCTTTACCTCCATTCGAGCTGAGTTACCTTGGATTTGCTTGACGTCAGATACTCCGTGGATTACTGTGAATTAGTGTCCGACGTCATCTTCCAATACGTTGTCGGGTTTCGTCTCTTTGTGGGCGGCCACTTTCTCTACCTTCTTTTCCACAAAGTCATTCAAATGTCCGGACTGGGCCAACTCCTCGAGGTGGGACTTAATATCCTTGTAGTGCTCGGTCTTATTCCCTCCCTCTTTGTGGAAAGTGCATCTTAATGCATTGTTTCTTTTTGAGAGGTCTCCTCCCATTTTCCAGGGCCATTTGATGAATGGCTCATCCTTGATCTTCGCGAGAATTTTGTAAATTGGCTCTTTGAAGACGGTGTTGACCGCTTGGAATGATTTTGTAACGTCAGGGTTCCCTCCATTTTTGGAGCCATTCTTGCCCCCACTCTTTCCTCATTTTTTCTGGTTCTCAACTTTCTCACTTCCCTTGGTAGTGAGCTTGGCTCGACCGTTTTCTCCTACATTAAGGCGGGTGACATCTTCCACCTTTGCGTATTTCTCAATCCGGGCCATCAGGTCGTCAATGGTCATAGCTTCCTTCTTTGTCAAGGACTGGTAAAGGAGGGAAGATCTAGGTAGCCTAATTTTGAATGAATCCACTGCCACCTCTTCCGCGCAGTCCTCGACCCCGTTGAATAACTCCCAGTACCTCTTCGCGTAGTCTCGAAGTGTCTCCTCAGGCGTTTTCTTCATTGTTAATAGAGCATCCATCCTTTTGGGATGGGAGCTGCTGGTGATGAATCGGGCCGTAAAGAGCTCGACCAGGGATTTGAAATTTCTGATGGATCGGTGAGGGAGTTTCTCGAACCATTTCTGGGCCACGTCATGGAGACTCGAGGGGAAAATACGGCACATCAGTGCATCCCGGTGATTCCAGAGGGTCATGGCCTGTCGGTACTGCCTGATATGATCAATGGGATCAGTCTTCCCGTCGTAAATCTTGAACCTTGGAATGGCAAACTTCTTGGGATCCTCTTCCTCTTCAATTTCCCTCGTGAAGGGTGACTTCATCTGGGTCTTGAGGGCTCTCCTGGTGAGTTCTCTGGTCGACCTGGTGCCGCGGTGAGCTGGATGTTGGTCTATTTCTCTGCGAACCAGGTTCTGTATGTTGTCGTTGATGATGCTAAGAATTAGCACCACCGGGTGAGGTATTTCCAAGCTCAATATAAGTATAACAATGGTGGCACAGCTATATATAGAAATAAGAGAAGGATGTGAGGATATGAGGAATCAACACCGGAATATGAGTGGTTTAGCCAATCAGGCCTACGTCCACTATGAGTGTGTGAATAGTATCACTGAACAAAGGCACTAATGGACATGGGTACAATTCACTCAAGCTCTCTCTCTCTCTACTGTATCTTTAGACAGAGATTTGGCTAGGGTTTCAATAGTAGGATCCCTTTGCAAGGTAGGGGATGATCCCTATATATAGTGCCTAGTGGGCACACTGTACCCCTCATGCATGCAATGAGCATGTGTGTGGTATCATCACCAATGTGGAAATGCCATCTGTCACTATCACATGTAAGCAATGATGATGGAATATTCTCCCCCATGTGGAGAATAATCTTGTTATAATTGATATGTGCCCAGGTGTCTTTATCCAAATGTCAACAGATGCTCGACAGTCATGTTGGTGAATGACCTCGGCCTGGGAGAGGCCAAGCTGTAAAGGCTTGGTCCGTTCCATCCGAATAATGTCATGAGGAGTCTCGGCCTGATCTCAGCCGAGACATTATGCTGGGTCGGCCCCATCCGATGTAGGGATAGTCCCATGCTGGTGATTATTAATGCTTCTGGTCACATCGGCCCAAGCCGAGGTGAGACTATTTATCTATTGATGGTGATTAGGGCTCCTTGTCACCTCGATCTGCTATCGGTCGAGGTTGCTATTCCCAGGTTCTTGAGGATGCCTGTGATGCGCGCAGTTCCCCCCTTGGCTGTGTAGATGGTAGTGTCGGCCAGAGTCGAGGTATGTCTGGCCGAGGGATGATACCGTGGGCCCCTGCCCCTCAGGGTCGATCAATGTCTCAACCATCATCTTGGACGAGGTAGGTACCTTTGGGCCGAGGTTATACTTGGGCATATCAATCACCCCCAGCCCTTAGTCACATGCGAGAGCAAGTGGCTAGGGGATTGCTTCACCTCCGAGGCCTGTTCGTCCCAAGGTTAACACCTGTGTGACACCTGTCCCAGGCTAAGGCTTCCCCACCTGTCTTGCGTGTGCTGTCAACTGTCCCTTGGGTTTCCCAAGGCAATGATGGGCCTTGGGAAGTGTGTCCAAGTATTTAAGGGGTTAACCCTTTCTTCTTCTTTCTTCTTTCTTCTTTCTCTTTTCTTTCCCGCGTACGCTGCTTCTTGCAATTTCTCTCTCTAAAGCATTTTCAACCCAGCGCCCTTTCTGCAGAAGGTTTCTCGTAGGTTTCTCATGGAATCTCTTCATTTCGTCCATCCACTCATCTTCAGGTACCTCTCCCCTTCCATTTCCTTTGTTTTTAGCATTTGGTTTGAATTTTCCGGCGAGGTTTTTTGGTTTTCCGGTGGTTCATTTGAGTTTTTCGGCGAGCTTCATCAATTCAGGTGACCTGTGTTTACTTCAAATTTCTTAGTTTGATCTTCAAACCCCTTTACTTTACAAGCCCATCATGTTTTTAGCTTTAGGAGTTTTTCTTAAGTTTAGGGTCATTCCAAGTCTTGGGTCGTCCTATGATGCTCAGACCCCTGTACAAGCTTCTTGAGGACTTCCCTTCTCTTAGAGAGAAGACCTTAGAGAAAATTAGGCAAATAGAGAGAGCTTAGGAAGAAGCTCGTAGCTCACAGGAATTTCCTTTCAGACCCCTCTTTCCCCCACCTCTTAAGGTGGTATACCCTGATCCTCCTGAGAATTTTTATCAGACAAACGTCTCTGCTAACCGATTGCCGATGTCTGAGTCTGAGTCTTCTACCTCAGACCCCATGTCTATGGACTCTTTCCAGGAAGCCATGGACTTCACACCTCGGACTGGTCAGGACCATGACCAGGCTGAGGTCTCTAGTCGCGTCTTGTCCCAAAATGGCACAAGTACCTCAAGCTCTTCTTCAGAGGTTGAACTTGTTGAGCCAAGTGTGGCTGTGCCTCCCATTCTAGATGCTATCCCTCTGTCGGCCGTTACCAGGGCCGAGTTTGCTCAGAGGTTCCCTGGTCACACGTCCACGTCTGCTCCAGCCGACGTTGAGGTTGATGACGATGATGATGATGGTGAAAGTGAAGTTGATACCTCTGAGGCGGACGAGTACGAGAGCACAGTCACTGAGGTGGATCTATTGCACTTCAGATACTTATACTCCATCAGTCCCTCAATCAAATTGAGGAGACCTCTGAGGGAAGAGAGGGCCTACCACGGTCGAGATGGAGAAATTTGCTTGTATGAGCAGATGTTTAAGTTAGGGTTTCGTCTACCCATTCATCCTGTCATTAGGTCCATTCTTTCCTTCATCAACTTGGCCCCCTCACAGCTCTCTCCCAATGCTTGGAGAGTTATTATAGGGGCCATCTTCTTATAGAGGGCAGTCCACCACTTTGACCTCCCGGTTCAGGTCTTTGCTAGTTGTTACGTCCCTACCTCGGCCAAAAATCATCCGAGCTACTATCACTTCGTGGCTCGGAGGCCTGAGAAGAAGATGCTCCTGGTCATTCAGACCTCAAACCACAATTGGAAACCCCGATATTTTTTTGCTTCAGGGCCATGGGAATTTGGCTCATCTGTTCCCTCTTCCATCTTTGAGCCGAGGGTACCCCTCAGATGGGGTAAGGTCACCATGTCTGCCAGGGCCGATCCTGGCCTAAGTCTTCAGAACGACAAAAAAGTGAAGGCCCTGCAAGACCAAGGGGCACATGGTCTGTTCGTAAAGTTTGAACATCTGCTGACCCCCCACTATCTCTCAGGGACGAGCCTAGGTGGAAGCCCCCTTGTTGACTTTGGTAAGGATTTTCTTTTTGTTTCAAGTCTAACCTCTGATCATTCATGTTTGATTTTTGACTCTTATCTTTTCACTTTTGCAGAGAGACCTCCAGGTGTCCCGGATGAGTTGTGGGAGATGGCAGCTCCGAGTTTAGCTAGACATGCAAATAGGACTGGTTTGAACGCTCCTCCTCCATCTCCTTCGACATCTAAGTACAAGAAGAGGGCCCCTGAGGTCCCGGCCTCTGAGGATCAGAGGCCGAACTCCAGGCAAAGGAAGACTTCAGATGCTGCGGTCCCTATCACAGCCGACACCTTGTCGGCTCGTCTGGACCAGCTGAAACTTTCCGATAGCGTGGTCGGCCATAGCCGACAGGCCATGGACGCCCTTGCCAACATGATGACCGAGGCTGACAAGCGTTTTTACAAGGCCATGGACACTTCCATGCTTGTTGAGTTTGGCCTCCATAGGGTCACCCAGGTATGACTTGTTCCTTTTGTCCATAATTTTTCAAGTGCAACGTCTGATGTTACCCCAATCTAACCTCTTCATTATCTGCGCAGGGTGCCACTGCCATGTACCATCTATCTAACTGGGCCATGAGGAAGCTGACTCTCATTCAGAAGGGGCAGGAGGCTGAGAAGGTTGAGAGCACTCTGAAGGACGAGCTTGACCGTCTAAGGTCAAAGTTTCAGAATGCCGAGACCAAGGCCCAGATCTCTGAAAATAAGGCCCAGGGCCTGGAAAAAGATATCTCTTCACTCGTTCAAAGCCATGCCAAGGCCCTGTAGGATAAGGACGATGCCTTACAAAGTAAGGTCAGTGCTGCTATGAAGGCCGCCCTTGCAGATGCCTCAGAGAAAATAATTGCTGATTACAAAGTCTTTGAGGAGTTCGTAGGTTTTGGTTTTGAATACCTCGAAAGAGGAATCAAAGCCACCACCAAATGGGCCGAGGTTAGGGAGAAGGAGGTTGGCACTATAAAGGCCTCCGACTTTGTGGTCCTCGGCTTCGCCGACCCTCAGTTTTCCCAGGCCCTGCAAGAGATAGAAGACGAGGCTGCTGGCCCTGGTCAGATTGCTACTCTGGAAGGGACTGATCTCGGAGGAACTGACCCTGCTGATTATGTGGCTGAGGTGACCAATGCTGAACAGGTCAACCCAGCCGAGACTTCGAATGTTCCTCCTTCAGATGTTTAACTTGGCCTTGTATTTTGTATTTTTTGACTTGTAATTCTGAACTTGTAATTTATCAGACATCTGGGTGTTATGTAATCTCTTCTTTTATTGAATGCCAATTTCTTTCTTTATCTTGACCTCTGAATGTATTTGAATGTTATATGATCTCTGAAGTCATTACTTAATATGATGTGGTCATAACCATATCACTAAATTAATGATGTTAAGGGTCTGAGTTAATCTAACCCAGGTGTCTGAGCTCAGACCTCGTCACCACCGAGTGATGTTATGAGGGTATGAGGTCATTACCTAAGAGGTTAGCCTCATAATAAATATCACCAAATTAATGATGTTAAGGGTCTGAGGTAATCTAACCCAGGTGTCTGAGCTCAGACCTCGTCACCACCGAGTGATGTTATGAGGGTCTGAGGTCATTACCTAAGAGGTTAGCCTTATAATAAATATCACCAAATTAATGATGTTAAGGGTCTATTGTAATCTAACCCAGGTGTCTGAGCTCAGACCTCGTCACCACCGAGTGATGTTATGAGGGTCTGAGATCATTACCTAAGAGGTTAGCCTCATAATAAATATCACCAAATTAATGATGTTAAGGGTTTGAGGTAATCTAACCCAGGTGTCTGAGCTCAGACCTCGTCACCACCGAGTGATGTTATGAGGGTCTGAGGTCATTACCTAACAGGTTAGCCTCATAATAAATATCACCAAATTAATGATGTTAAGGGTCTGAGGTAATCTAACCCAGGTATCTGAGCTCAGACCTCGTCACCACCGAGTGATGTTATGAGGGTCTGAGGTCATTACCTAAGAGGTTAGCCTCATAATAAATATCACCAAATTAATGATGTTAAGGGTATGAGTTAATCTAACCCAGGTGTCTGAGCTCAGACCTCATCACCACCGAGTGATGTTATGAGGGTATGAGGTCATTACCTAAGAGGCTAGACTCATAATAAATATCATCAAATTAATGATGTTAAGGGTCTGAGGTAATCTAACCCAGGTGTCTGAGCTCAGACCTCGTCACCACCGAGTGATGTTATGAGGGTCTAAGGTCATTACCTAAGAGGTTAGCCTCATAATAAATTTCTGGTTTAAAGAGAAAAATAAGAACTTGTCATAGAAACTGATCTTTACTAATAACCTCTTCTTGATAAGATGGTACAATTACAAATTACAAATCCTATGCAACATCATATGAAATATCTCTTCAGGTGATCAGAATTCCACGAGTTGGTGAAAGGTTCTTCCTCTAGGTTCTCCAGCCTATACGTGCCAGGCATAACTTCTTCCGTTACTTTATAGGGGCCATGCCAGTTCGGGTGTAGATTGTTTGTCTTCTGTAGGGTCTTCTTAAGCACTAGGTCTCCCACTGCAATGGGTCTTGACTTCACCCTTTGATTGTAGAATCTTGCTTCCCTCTGCTGATCGGCTGTTTTTCTGACCTCCGCGTCTTCCTTTCTTTCTTCGATGAGATCCAGGTCTAGCCTTCTCTTCTCCCCATTGTTGTCGGTGTCGTAGGTTTGAATCCGATGAGTTGGCAGTCCTACCTCCGTTGGTATGACTACCTCTGAGCCATGTGCCAGCATAAATGGGATTTCTCCTGTGGGTGTCGTTACTGTAGTTCTGTAAGCCCATAGCATGGAGTAGACCTCTTCTATCCATCTTCCCTTCGCGTCTTCTAACCTCTTCTTGATTCCATCCAAGATGGTTCTGTTCGTGACCTCGGTCTGGCCATTTTCTTGAGGTCGACCAGGAGATGAGAAGAACTATCTGATCCCCACACTTTGGCAATACTACTCCAAGGAGGCATTCTTGAACTGGGTCCCGTTGTCCGAGATGAGAGTGTTCGGGATGCCATATCTACATATGATCTTCTTCCAGATGAACTGTAAGGTCTTCTGTTCTGTAGTGGTTATCATCGGCTCTGCCTCTACCCATTTCGAGAAGTAGTCAATGGCAACTATCAAGAATTTATAGTTGTTGACTGCTCTTGGGAAAGGTCCTACCAAGTCAATTCCCCATACCGCAAATGGCCAAGGAGAAGAGATCGACGTCATAGGCTGATGAGGTTGGTGAGGGATGGTGGCGAACCATTGACATTTGTCGCACCTCTTCACATAATCTGCGGCGTCCTTAGATAGGGTAGGCCACCAGTATCCCTGAGTGATGATCCTCTTGGCTAAGGGTCTTCCCCAAATGTGGCTAGAGCAAGAACCCTCATGAACCTCCCTTAAGACCTGGGGCACTTTCGCAGGGTGCACACATCTGAGGAGAGGCAGTAGAAACCCCTTTTTGTACAAGACGTCTCCTACCAATGAGAACTTTGCAGCCCTATATCTCAACTTTCTTCTTTCCATCCTGGACTCAGGTAGCTCCCCCTCTTTTAGGTATCTGACAAGCGGGTCAATCCACGAGTCTCCTAGGTTTACATTGTGACAAGGGTTACATACCTCATCCTCCTCAATACTTGCCTTTCCTAAGACTTCAATTAGGATGGTTCTTCCCAAGTCTGTCTTCATTGCTGAGGCCAGTCTTGCCAATGCATCGGCGTGGTTGTTGCTCAGTCGAGGTACTCTTTTCAGATTTTCTTCTTTAAAATACTCTAGCAACCCTCTTACCTTCTTCAGGTATTTGTCCATCCTTTCATCTTTGGCCTCGTATGCCCCCAGCACTTGATTGACAACCAATCTTGAGTCGCTATAAAGTAGGAGTCACTTTACCCGAAGAGTGGTTTCCAATGAGAGACCTTCTATCATGGCCTCATACTCAGACTCGTTGTTGGAGGCCTGGAAGTTGAATCTCAAGGAGTACTCAATGTTGGCGCCATCTGGCACCGAGAGTACTAGCCCCGCGCCACTTCCACCGTCATTAGAAGAGCCATCAATGAAGAGGCTCCATATGTCTGCACCTGACGAGAAGGCCCCCTCTCTCATAACCCCCTTTTCTAAGAGGTACCGATCCTCTTCATTTTCTTCTACTCTTTTCCGAGTTTTTCCTGGGGAAACCTCTTCTCGGCCTCGAAAGACGTACGGGGTAGTCTCTTCCGAATCTCGGAAGACACTTCGGTTCGTCTCTTCGCCGCCATCCAAGACCTTCTCTGTCTCGGCCTCTTCCCAAGTGAATTCTGCGATAAAGTCTGCCAGGGCCTGCCCCTTGATGGCTATCCTGGGCTGGTAGGTAAGATCATACTCTCCTATCTCAATGGCCCAGGTCATCAATCTTTCGGACTTCTCAGGCTTGTGCAGAACCTGCCGTAGTGGTGAGTCGGTGAGGACTATCATGGAGTGAGCTTGAAAGTAAGGCTTCATCTTCCTTGAGGCATGTATCAGGGCATAAGCCAACTTCTCCATCCGGGGATAGTTTTGTTTAGACCCTTGAAGGGCTTTATTATTGAAGTACACATGTCTCTGAACCCCATCCTCTTCCCGTATGATGGTCGCGCTAATGGCTGACTCAGAGACTGTCAGGTACACAAACAACCTCTCCCCCGTGATGGGCCGGGACAGCAGCAAGGGAGACCCCAAGTAGGACTTAAGTTGATCAAAGGCCTCTTCACACTCTTCGTCCCACTGGAAGGCCTTTCTCAGAACTTTAAAGAACGAAAGACACTTGTCCATGGCTCTGGAAACAAGCCTGTTCAGGGCCGCCACCCTTCTAGTGACTCTCTGAACATCCTTGATACTCCTAGGAGTCTTCATTTCGAGTAATGCCTTAATTTTCTTCGGGTTTGCTTTAATCCCCCTCTGATTAACGATGAACCCCAGGAACTTCCCGGCTCCTAATCCCGAAGACACATTTCGCTGGGTTGAGCTTCATCCGATACGAGTCCATGACATCAAAGGTCTTATCAAGGTCTGCTACATGAGTACATGCTTTCAGGCTCTTCGTTAGCATATCGTCCACATACACCTCCATGGTCTTACCTATCTGCTCCTCGAACATCTTGTTGACAAGACGTTGATACGTTGCCCCCACATTTTTCAGACCAAAGGGCATCACCTTGTAACAGTACATCCCCTTGTCAGTAATGAAGGTTGTCTTCTCAGAGTCTTCGGTATCCATGAAGATTTGGTTATAGCCTGAATAAGCATCCATGAAACTCATAAGCTCGTGCCCTGCCGTTGCATCCACCATCTGGTCTATCCTGGGTAAGGGATAGCTGTCCTTCGGGCAAGACCTATTCAGTTCTGTGAAATCTACACACATCCGCCACTTTCCATTGGCCTTAGGCACGATGACAGCATTTGAGAGCCACTCTGGATAAGTAACCTCTCTTATGAACTCGTCCTCTCCCAACTTCTTCACCTCTTCCCGAATGACCTCATACTTCTCTCTGGAGTAGATCCTTAACCTCTGTTTAATAGGCCTAGCATCTCCGTCCATGTTGAGTTTGTGGGTCATGATCTCAGGGTCGATGCCAGGCATGTCTGCATGACTCCATGCGAAGACGCTCTGCCTCCTCCTAAGGAAGTTTATCAGCTCTTCCTTGATACCTTGCTCCAGGGCTTTGCCGAACTGGACGGTTTTTTCTGGCTCGTCCTTATTGAGGATGATGTATTCTACCTCTTTCGCGGGCTCTCCCTTCTTCAATTTTGTTTCGTCTCTGGGATCAAGAGTGTCAATGCTGTAAGTGGCGGCTGCTCTCTTATGGGCCTCTTGCTCTTCGGCCGAGTTGAAATAACACTCCCACGCCGTGGTCTGGTCCCCTTGCACTTCCCCTACCCTATAAGGAGTCGGGAATTTTAGCATTTGGTGGACCGTTGACGGCATGGCTTCAAACTCTTTGAGGGCCACTCTTTTGATGATGAGGTTGTAGGCCGAGAAGACATTTTCGTCCATAACAAAAAAGTTTACCTTGCCATTCATCTCCCATCCGTACATCCATTTCATACATGCCCAATGGGTTTACCTTCTCACCACTGAAGCCTATCAATGGGTGATGGTAGGGCACCAGCCTTGCCCTGATAAGACCCAAGCTCTTGAAACAAGGCCAGAACATCACATCTGCCGAGCTTCCCCCATCTATGAGGATTATCCCTACATCGCACCCATGCACCCTTGTTGTTATGACTAAAGGGTCATCATGGGGGGCTAAGATGCCATTGAAGTCGAGTCTGGAGAACCCCACTACGAGGGTGTCCATGTCCACCTTCTTCCTCTTCTTCACTGCGTCAGAAGATGTTAGGTTCACCACCACAGGTTTGACCACTAACTTGGCCTCCACTACATGAGCTTTCCTGTCGGCTACCTCAGAGCCTCCTCCTGTGAATCCCCCACATATGGTGCTAACACCAAAGGAGATCATCCCCACCCTCTTCACTGGGGTGTTCTCATCCTTAGGTGGGAGATTCGGGTCATCTCCATCATCACCCTCGGAATCATCATGCCTTCTAGCCGGGACATCGCCACGGCACCTATCATCTCTTCTCTTCCTAGGGTATTCTCTTCCACCCTTTGGGGCCTTGCCATCCACATACTTTCTTAGCTTCTCGAATTTCAGCATCTTCTCAATCTCATCCTTCAGAGCAAAGCATCTATCTGTGATATGGCCGTGATCCTGATGGAACTCACACCAGAGGTTTTTATTCCTCTTATGTGGTGGGGCCTTCAACTTCTCTGGCCACCTCAGAGCCCGGTCAGTCTTGATCTCATTAAGGATGTGCTCACAGCTCACAGTCAGAGGAGTGTAATGAGCGAACTTGTCATCTGCTGACCTCTTCTTCCCCTATTTCTTACCCTGGGACTTCCCAATGCTACCACGGTTCTCCCCCTCATATTTGGCGGCCATTGCCTCTTCCACATTCATCACTTTCCCTGCGGTGGACAACAGCTCTGCCATAGACTTGGGGGGGTCTTCCGCCAGCTTCCACAATAACTTCCCCTTCTGGAGGCCTCCTATCAGGGTAGTTATGGTTATGCTCTCCTCATAATCCTCTACCTCCAGCTTCTCCTTGTTAAATCTTGCTATATAGTCTCTTAGGCTTTCTCCCTTAGCCTGTTTGACATATAGGAGGTGGGTAGTCTTCTTCTGTGGTCTTACCCCAAAGCAGAAGTTATGGATGAACTGCTCTGCTAGGCCTTTGAAGTTCTCGATCGAGTTCTTCGAAAGAGAGGTGAACCAGCTGTGCGCTGCCCTTGTCAAGGTTCCTGAGAAGGCCCTGCACTTCATCTCATCTGGTATTGAGTAAATATATTCTGCCGATTGATACATCTCGATATGGTGCACTGGGTTAGTGCTGCCATCATGCTTAGGTGTCACTATAGGAGGCTTGAACTTAGCTGGGGTTGGGAACCCCACTATCCTAGCTACAAACGGGGAGCCCTCCGAGTAGCCCCTCTGTAATGGGTCCCTTCTCTTTATGAGGTCCCCTATCTTCTCCTCGAGATGTTGTATTGAGTCATTCCAGGGTCTTCTCTCCTCAGCTAGGCCGAGGTTATCCCCTGCCACCTCCCTACGATGGACAGAGGGTTCCCCAGCCACAACCCGCTGACTATTGACCTCTTCCTACTCCCTGGCTCTTCTCTCCAAGGGTCGGCCTTGATCTGGCCGAGCCTGCCTATTCCCTCTTTGAGAGCCTTCCGCGCTTCTTGAACTCGATAGCCTCTGCCTCAGGTCATTGACTGGGCCCAACCTCTCGAAGGCCGACCCTCTGCTCAACCTGTTAAAGGCCGATCCTCTCTGCTGGGCCTCATCTCTTCCTCGACCCACACATCCTTGACTCTGCCTATCAAAGGTCGACCCTCTTTGTTGGGCCTCATCTCTTTTTCGGCCGACACATCCTTGGCTCTGCCTAAGGGGTTGTACGGTGTTATCTGACACCTCATACGGCTCCCAGCAGTCTTCTGGGGCCTCTTCAGCTTCTAGGTCATCATACCTATCCTCTGGGCAAGGGTTTCCCTGCCTCCCCAGGCGCAAGCGCCTAGGGTCAGCTACGTCCCTCCTCCGCTGGGGTGCAGGTTGGTCCTTCATGGGCACCTGGGGTGGTCCACTGGCATCAGGATGGGGTTGAACTGCCGCCGGAGTTATCATGTCCGGGGAGACTCCAGGTGGCCTCATCATCATGGTTTGGCTGAGCTGGGCAAATTGCTCCTTCATGGCTTGTTGTGTTGCAGCCAAAGATTTCAAAGCTGCTGCCACCTCCTCCATTTCAGACTGGGGAGGAGCCTGACTGGAGCTAGCTCGTCCGCCTCCGGGCGGCAAAAGAGGCGGTGGTAATTCTGGTGCCATGTGTTAATAATAAAGAGCTTGAACAGCAAGTGAGCTTAATACCTTAAAGGAACTCTTTCAATGGTGAAATAGCTCCACACAAGGGGTGGTTCCTGGTTCACCACCAGAGTCTCCGATGAGGTAAAGCAGAAAAAGAGGAAGAGATAGCCTCTCGATTCCCACAGACGGCGCCAAAATGATGATGCTAAGAATTAACACCACTAGGTGAGGTGTTTCCAAGCTCAATATAAGTATAACAATGGTGGCACAACTATATATAGAAATAAGAGAAGGAGGTGATGATATGAGGAATCAACACCAGAATATGAGTGGTTCAGCCAATTTGGCCTACGTCCACTGTGAGTGTGTGAATAGTATCACTGAACAAAGGCACTAATGGCCATGGGTACAATTCACTCAAGCTCTCTCTCTCTCTACTGTATCTTTAGACAGAGTTTTGGCTCGGGTTTCAATAGCAGGATCCATTTGCAAGGTAGGGGATGATCCCTATATATAGTGCCTAGTGGGCGCATTGTACCCCCCATGCATGCAATGAGCTGGTGTGTGGTATCCTCACCAATGTGGAAATTCCATCTGTCACTGTCACATGTAAGCAATGATGATGAAATATTCTCCCCCATGTGGAGAATAATCTTGTTACAACTGATATGTGCCCAGGTGTCCTTATCCAAATGTCAACAGATGCTCGGCAGTCATGTTGGTGAATGACCTCGGCCTGGGAGAGGCCGAGCTGTAAAGGCTTGGTCTGTTCCATCCGAATAATGTCATGAGGAGTCTCGGCCTGATCTCAATCGAGACATTATGCTGGGTCGGCCCCAACCGAGGTAGGGATAGTCCCATGCTGGTGATTATTAATGCTTCTGGTCACCTCGGCCCAAGCCGAGGTGAAACTATTTATCTATTGAAGGTGATTAGGGCTCCTTGTCACCTCGGTCTGCTATCGGTCGAGGTTGCTATTCCCAGGTTCTTGAGGATGTCTGTGATGCGCGCAGTTCCCCCCTTGGCTGTGTAGATGGTAGTGTCGGCCAGAGCCGAGGTATGTTTGCCCGAGGGATAATACCGTGGGCCCCTGCCCCTCAGGGTCGATCAATGTCTCGGCCATCATCTTGGCCGAGGTAGGTACCTTTGGGCCGAGGTTATACTTGGGCATATCAGTCGTCGTTGCGAGCAAGGCTATGGTAGCGGCGATTTTTCTTAGTTGTTCGCGGAGGTCGTCGTTTGAGTCGCCACCTTCGTCCCCTTGATATTGCCACCTAGGGCTCCTTCCTCGGCTGCGAGATTTGCTCGCCTGAGGGCTAGGAGTGCAATAGGGGTGTCTCCTGGTATCAGGACGTAGTTTCTTCTCTAGTCTTTCCAGTCTTCTTTTCAAGTGAGCATTCTCAGCCTCATATCTGCGAGAAGACTCCCTCTGCTCGTGGAGCCTTGCCTCGTATGCATCGATCAATCTGGATATCTGCGTGGACCTTGCTGGTCCTTGACTTTCTTCTGAGACTGGCCTTTCTAAGCGAGCCCCTCGATCTGAACGTCGGACTTCAGACCTAATCCTGCGAGGAGCAGGTGGCTCTTGAATGTCTCCTGCTTGAGGAGCGTTGCTGCTGTGACCAGACATCTTAGATTTTTTCTTGGCGTGGGCTCTTCTCAGGGAAAGATGAACGCTTCCCACAAACGGCGCCAATTGTGGTGACAATTATTATGTAACACGAATAAATATCAAAGAGGTAATGACTAAGAAAGAATAAATAAAATGCCAGTCACACAACAACAGGTGTACGTGGTTCAACAAAGATGTGCCTACATCCACGATGGTGCATTCAGTATTATTTCTCTATATTTTGAAGAATAAGTACCGAGAATACAACTTGTCCTTTGCCCCGGACCTAGGGTTTAATTTATACATGTGTAGGTTAGTTAATGGGGATCATGGATTCCTCCATTTTAGCCATCTTCCCTATAACTTCCCTTCATGGGATCGTGCTCCCCCATAACTTTCCTTCATGGGATCGTGGGGGAATCGGATCCATACAAAAGATGAGGGGGCCTGGACTTTGGTCCGCTTGGGCTGGGCTACTCGTCCAGGCTTATAGTAATAAATTCTGGGTACCCACAGGAGGGTATTAGAATCGTATAGGCATTTTGATTGATAAATCGGATATTTTTATTTTGTACCGACGTAGATATGGGGGAAGATTTATAAAGACATATATTCCAAAGTCCATAATTTACACAGAGTATGTCGTATAGCGCTACAACCGTCGAAGAAGTTCATGTCCATTGTTCCAGACGATGGATCCAAATCTTAAACATCTTTAACATATGCACAACATGAGGTATAAATTTGTATAGAATGTGTTTAAGTATCGTATATGGTTTACTTTATTATTAGGATATTTTTCGAAACTATTTTTTTCAAACTGAGGCATTTTTTCTAAGTTAAAATTAATTTTTAAGACATGTAGGCGAGCTTTTAAAAATAATATTTTTCGCTCCTGTCGTTCGAACGACAAGGCAATGTCGTTCAAACGATTGCTTCTAACAACATATCATGTGGTTTGAAGGGTCATTCGAAGGGTCTTTTCTTTACTGCTTCAAGCGAATCCTTACTGTTTTGTTTTTTTAAAGGTCATTAGTAACGACATCAGATGTCGTTCGAACAAATTCTAACAACATGCGCCACCTAAATATTTTTTTTCTATAAATACATATTTTAGAGACCCTTTTCATTAAGACTTTTAATACACGAATACTTCTTTTTGGCAGACTTTTAGTCTTCATCTTTTAAGGTTAAAGACCTAGTTTTTGATTCACCAAATCATCCTAACCCTTTTGTGAATCATTTGTGGAACCCAAAATATTTCTTGTATGTTTATCTTTGTGTAGTGTCATCTCTACTGTTGGATTGGTTGTTATTCCAGGAGCTGCCTGCTGACGACTGTGGTCATTGAGGTTCTCAAGGGGATCTTTGCTAGCTACTAGGCTACGGTCTATGTGGATTTTCTCCGGTAAATTCATTGCAAATTTCATTGTGTAATTGTAAGTTGCAATTTTTTTTATATTGTGAATAAAAGTTTTACCCGAATGGTTTTTATCCTGAACCTCAATTTGTGATTGTTTGATTTTCATATTTGATTTTATCACATAGATGCTTGATTAGGGTTTAATTAATTTGGATCAAAGATTGACTCTAATTAAATAAGTTTAAATTTGGAAATTTGCCAATTAAATAAATAATGGATATCACGCATCTTACAAATTGGTATCAGAGCTTTAGCTCGGGATTTATACCTCTTACAGTCAACACCAACAATAAATAAACAATCTACCTTGTGTAAACCATTGATTTGTTCGTGTGTTCCACGTGGATAAAACTTAACACTAAAATGTTTTCCTAAAAAAAGATAAGACACAAGAGAGAGAAGATATCAGTAATCAAATAATGTTTAAAAAGTACTATCCAATGAGAAAAATTGTGTATACGTATCATGATATCATAGTTAAAGTCTTGATATTTGAAAATTTTCTTCATATTCTCAAACCACAATTCCCAAGACTACGTGACCATTCCTATGAGCTATATTGGGGCCATGTGAGGTGTTCATGCCTCTTACGGGGTTGTTTGCCAAATATTTTGCTCGTTTGGTGATTATTTTGCATATTCACCCTTTAACGGAAAGCTTTCAAGACTATTCTTGAATTTTTTAAATTATCATTACATTCTCAAATTGGGAGTCCTATGGTCAGTTCCTACGAGTTACATTGGTCCCATGTGAGGTGTCCATGCCTCTTAAGGGGCCATTTGGTGGCTATTTTTTGTTTTCGCCCTTTAACGACATGTTTTTAAACCTAAAATTAGAGATATGAAAATTTCATCATATTCACAAACCAGGGGTCACGTGACTATGCAGTCAGTCCGTACGAGTTACATTGGTTTGGTGCAAGGTATTCGTTCCTCTTACGGGACTGTTTGGTGGATGTTTTTTTTTTCACCCTTTAACGTCATGTTTTTAAGCCTAACTCTTGAGATTTGTAAACTTTCAACATATTCTCAAACCAAAAGTTCCATGACTACGTAATTAGTTCTTACGAGTTACATTGGTCCCGTGCGAGGTGTTTGTGCCTCTTACGGGGCCGTTTGGTGGTTGTTTTGTATTTTCACCCTTTAATGACCTTTTTAATCATGTCTAAATATTTACAAATTGTCAGCATATTATCAAACCTAGAGTTTCGTGACTAAGCGGTTAATTCCCATGAGTTACATTGGTCCATTGAGATGTGTTTGTGCCTCTAATAGGGCTTGTTTATGGTTGTTTTATATTTTCGCCCTTTAACAAGATGTTTTTAATTATAAGTCTATGAATTTACAAATTTTCATCATATTCTAAAACCCGTAGTCCCATGATTATGCGGTAAGTTCCTATGAGTTACATCGGTCTCGTGCGAGGTGTTCATGTATCTTATAGGGCCGTTAAGTGGCCGTTTTAAACTTTCGCCCTTTAACGGCTTGATTTTAAACCTAAGTCTAAAGATATGAAAATTTTAATCATATTATCAAACCAGGAGTCAGATGACTACGCAGTCAGTTTTGACAAGTTACATTGGTTTCGTGCGAGGTGTTCATGCCTCTTAGGGGATTATTTGGTGGTTGTTATGCATTCTTGCCCTTTAACGTCATTTTTTTAAGCCTAAGTATAGATATTTGCAAATTATCATTGTATTCTCAAATTGGGAGTCATGTGACTACACGGTCAGCTCCTATGAGTTGCATTGATCCTGTAGGAATCATTTCTGCTTCTAACGGGGTCGTTTGTGGTTGTATTGCATTTTTACGCTTTAAAGACATGTTTTTAATCCTACTTCTACAAATTTTCAAATTTTCATCGTATTCTTAAACCAAGAGTTCAATGACTATGCGGTCAGTTCCTACGTGTTATGTTGGTCTTATGTGAGGTCAACTCATGGCTCTTACGGGGACATTTAGGAGCTATTTTAGGCATTCTCCCTTTAAGGGAGTGTTTTTAATCCTAATTATAAATATTTTTAATTCATCATATTCTCAAATCGAGAGTCCCATTACTACGCGGTCAATTCCTATGAGTTACATTGGTCCAATGCGAGGTTTTCTACCTCTTATGTGGGCATTTGGTGGTTGTTTTCGCATATTCGCTCTTTGACAACAAAGTTTAAGCCTAAGTCTAGAGATTTGCAAATTTGCATGATGTCCTCAAACTGGGAGTCCAATGACGACGTGGTAAGTTCCTACGTGACTACGCTGTCAGTTCTTACGAGTTACGTTGGTTCCGATTGAGGTGTTCGTGCCTCTTACGGGGTCATTTTTTGCCTTTTAACAGCATATTTTTAAGCCTAAGTTTAGATATTTGAAAATTATCATCATATTCTCAAACCGAGAGTGTCGTAACTACACATTCAGTTCCTACGAGTTATATTGGTCCAGTGGAGGTGTTCGTGCTTCTTATAAGGCCATTTGGTGACTGTTTTTCATTTTTCTCTTTAACGGCATGTTTTTAAGTCTCAATACAAATATTTATAAATTTTTGTCATATTCTCAAATTGGGAGTCCCGTGATTATACGATCATTTTTACGAGTAACATTGGTCCCATGCGAGGTGTCCGTGTCTCTTACAGGGACGTTTAGGGACTTTTGGGGTCTTCGCCCATTAATGACACGTTTATAATCATCATAAAAATATTCAACAATGTAAAAATAACCCACCAATTATTGCAATACTATTTTTAAATGTAAGTCTCAACATTAAAGTATTTCGACCAGACTCATGTCCAACTTTCAACACTATGCAAGATAAACTGATAGTGATGAGAAATAATAATATCGACTCCCTATAGTAGCATATTGGAAGTACTCAATGAATCATCTGGTGGTACTGGATATCCCACATTTTTTATCATACCCAATAATTTGTTGGTGGTTTATGACATAAATTCTTACATCTCTCATCAATATTTTGACGATGATGACTCTCTCCTTCCTCAATCTTCTTATCCATCTCTTGACGATGACGATTTTCTCCTTTCTCAATACTCTTTTGCAACCATTCGGTCTCGCTCTTATAAAAGTGAGAATTCATGGACCTTATAGATGGCGGTCAAATATGTAACAACCCGAGGTCTTGGAGACGATGATTTATTTATTTTGGGGGAAATAAATATTAATTTATTTGGAGATTAATTAAATTGGCAATTGAAGTTAAAATTTGAAGTCGTTAGAAGGTTCTTTGAATGGCGATTCTGAGGGTGTAGCTATGTTCATAAGGGTCGAGAAAGTCAAAATGACTGTACTTGGGGTCTCTTTAGGTTCTGAAATAATTTAGGTCCGTTTGACTCGAATTAAAGTTACTGAGTCATTTAAAGTGTGTATTATCATTTAAAGATGTGTACATTTGGGAGAAAAGGCTTACTAACCCTACGGGAGATTTATTCTCCTTAGAAAGAAAGAGAAAGAGAAAGGAAGAAAAAGAGAAAAAGAAAGAAGAAGAGAAAGAAGGAGAAAAGAGAGAGAAAGTGGAGATTTCCTATCAATGCGCGATCTCGAGGACGAATTAGACCCTACGAACCCGAGGCAAGTGATTAAACTTGCTAAATAATTGTTGTGTACCATTTATTGCATGATTTGTTGATTAAATCTTTGGGTTTTAGGTTTAATTTATCAAAACCTAACTTTTGGGTATAATCTTAGATTTGATGTGCAGATCTTTCATTTGAGGATAGAAATTAGTTTATATGTATTCTAGGATGAATATTTATGTTATATATGTGATTGATTTGAAGAGAAGAAGATTAAAATTAATTTTGGGATTTTTGGCTTACAAAAAAAGTAGCCATTTTCGAGAGTTCTGAAGGGCCGAATCAATTCGGCCTCCTACCGAATCGATTCGGAAATATGTAGGTGCTCAGGTCTGAGTGACCGAATCGATTCGGACCCCAGCCGAATCGATTCAGCCTGAGACAGAGTCCCAGGTCTGATGACCCGAATTGATTCTCCTTAGAGGCCGAATCGATTCGCTGGGCCGAATCGATTCAGAATTGGCCCGAATCGATTCGGAAACAGGGCTTTGGGGGGAATGTCTTTCTAGGGAGAATTTCATTCCGTTTTGTTCGAGGTTATCGATTGGGAACCTCAATAGGAGTTATTTGGAGTATGTTTTGGATACTTTTAGAGAGTTTCCCTTATAAGGAATTATTGGAGTCTTATTGACTTAAAGTGAGGAATACCAATTAGAAATTATGGTATATTCTAAGTGGGGAAGACCACCTTAATTGGAGATTCTATTTGGAGATAATAATTAAATTTATATGAAAGAATGAGAATGATTTTAGAGATATTGGATCTTAGGATCAAATCCCAACTGGGATAACTTTTAAGGTTCATAAAATGAATTGAACCCTATAATGGATGGGAAATTTTAAATGCTACTTGATGTGCATACGGATATAGAAATATCCTTAACGATGATTGATTTGGGAGATATCTCACACGAATGAGAAATGCTAATAAGGTGCATTAGGATAAAGAATATCCTTAACTTAAATAGAATTGAGAGACAATTCATAATTCGAAGCGACATGTGAGATTCAAGCGAGAAATAGTATAGTGTATACTAAGTGGGGAAGATGTGTGAGAATTGATGATTAGTATATCAAGAGGGAAATATACTAAACAATGATATTAATTCAATTGCGCCTAAGAGCCTATAATAAATATGAAAATGATGTGACAGGTATACCTTATATGATGGTATATCTTCATATGATGTGGTGATGTATGTATACCTTATATGATGGTATATATATATATATATATATATATATATAGTGAAGCATACCCCCTCCTTGCTATCATTGGGGAGTTGCGTGCGTTGACGATGAGCATCCTGGCTCAAAGAGCAGGGTGTGGATATTCCCCAGGGCATAGTCGTCCATGTGATTATTATATGATATAAATTCTTATTTTGGGGGAGAGAAGTCGTTGCTATGTGTCGTTCTCACTTGCCGGTTAGGAGCTATGATCGCTTCCCGGGATGTTGTGTGCGTGAGTTGATCACAAGGTGGGCGCCGTTGAACCCCACCAGGTGGCCCCAGTTTGCTACGTGGATGGGGAACTGGAAGATGAGAGCATGTGAGCCTGTTTCCTCGAGTTATAGCTCGGTTGGATGGTTATTATATTGTTAATTGTGCTTGTACTTGAGTATCGAGGGCATAATGGACCTCAATGACCAATATTGCCAGGATTAGTGTATCGGGGGGTTCCTTGTTTGGATTTCTCTTAGGCGAGACATCCCACGCATGAACCGCAGTGTAATGTTGGAAATTGGGGATAAGTTAGTCCTTAATGCTCATATATAGGGGTGGTAAACGGACGGATACGGATCGGATACCATGTTTTCCATATCCGTATCCGCTATCTAAATGTACTATCCATATCCGTATCCGCCCGTATAGTTAAAACAACTGTCCATATCCGTATCCGCTCGGATACCTCGAATTCGAATAATATCCGTATCCGTTTACATTATTTAGCCATCGCAAAAAATAACTATTAAAATATCCAATCCAATCCAAATAAATATATAACAAAATTACTGCCTCCTAACATTAACAATTATGGATTCCATAATAATAGTATCAATCCATAATGATAATATGGTTAAAGCCATCCATATAAGCTTAAAGGAATTCAAAGAAAGATAACATTCGCATTCCATGAGAGTAGAAATAAATATGCACCTTTTAGATTAAATCAAATTTATTGAGAATGATAACCTCATGGACCTTTTGTTTTCAAAACATACTGATATTTTTATTTTAATAAGTATGTATTTTTATTTTGTATATAATATACCTGTTGTTAACTTCAGTTCTCATCACAATTAAAACCATCTCTTTACTTTTATGTTTCTCTTTTACATTCTATTATGTTTCTCTCTTATATTCTTTTTTGTTTCTCTCTTACAATTATTTATAATTAAGGAAACTAATGAACAACCACATGAGGGTTTCTTTTCTATTGTTTTGTACAAAAGAGAAATGAAATGAAGTTAGTATTTTTTTGTTTTGAGTGGAGTATATATTCTTAAGTGTGTGTATGTTATGTGTGATAGGGTGTATTGTAACTTTAGTATAACTCCATGATAATATACCCAATAAAATAATAATACATGACATTTTATAACATACCCAATAAAATAATAACTTTAGGGCTTTTTTGTTTTGAGCGGAGTATATGTTTATTTTGTTTTAAGTAATATACGATTAAGTTTTTTTTAATATAATTTTATTAGTAATACTAATACTAATATTATTAGTAATATTTTAAACATATGTTTGACGGATACGGATATCCGGTAAAACGGATATCCGATAAAATGGATACTCCGCATCAGATACGGATTATCCGTGTCGGATACTAGTACTATTCGTATCTGTATCCGTTTTCTCGAATATTTTTATAGAGTATCCATATTCGTATCCATTTCCATATTTTCGGATAAATATCCGCAAATTCGGATTCGGATATCGGACGGATGCGGATTTTTGAATATCCGTTTACAGCCCTACTCATATATATATATATATATATATATATATATATATATATATATCACCTATCCCGACAATCGACAGTGCCAGGAGTAGTGTAACTGGGGGGTTCCTTGTTTGGATTTCGCCTCGGCGAGATGTCCCACGCATGAAACGCCGTGTACTGTTTAGAATTGGGAATATTAATTAATTAAAATGAAGTAATAATAATTTGGGTTACATGCATCATGTATTGAGGGCATAATGAATCTCGAAGATCAATACTCTCAGGAGTACTGTAACGGGGGGGGGGGTCGTTTGGATTTCTCTTTGGCGAGACGTTCCACGCACGAAAGACAATACAGTATTGAGAATCGGGAGAAGTTTAGTTCTTAGCACTTAGATGCTAATAACTCATATATATATATATATATATGTTTACATTCCAAATAAGGGCATAACTAGAATATATGAAATTCTAGTAAGAGAATGTTGATGTATTGTGATGATGTTATTATGAGGATGATTAGGCTACTTTATATGTTCAATAAATGAACAAATATAAAGAGAACTATAACATTAAAGTTGAAGTATATGATTTAAAGAATATAGATAAGAGTAGATTGGGAGATAGGTTAGATGGTTTTAATTAAATATTTCAATTGGGTTTAAGTTAGATTTTTTTTGCCTAATTAGAGTTGGGCATACATTTGGAGATTACGTGCATACGTTTAATTGCGCGCTTTAGTTGAGAGGCGAGTTGGATTTTAAAGAGAGTTCGACTCCACCTTAATCATGTAATAATGCATTTATAATTATTATGCATTTTAATGCACTTGCTATAAAATGTTTTCAACTCGGGCTCTGACCCGTTTATATTTTCTCCTCCTATGTATATATATCGTATTACTTTAGGTGTTCCTCAGCAAGGATGCCATTGATGTTCATCCATAGAGTGTATTCGTGGAGCTGTGGTAGTAGCGGACTGTTGCAACACTTTGCTTTTGTCGATTCCTATCTTTGTATATCTAGATTAGGATTCAGTTTGTATATATGGTTTATACTCAAGTGTTGTAGATTAACACTTTTATATTTTATTTCTCAGATTATTGTATTATCTGTGACCCGACAGCTTATTCGGGTATTTCATTGTTGAGATTTTTTTGTACATTGTACTGCACTCGTTCATATTATTGGAGTAGCATGTATCACTCATCATAGTTAGATGTAGTATTGTAGTTTGTTTGTTGCATGGTTGGTTTTACTCGGTGTTAAATAAAAGTTTTAAAATTTTGAAAATCCACTTTTAATGATTTCGGGTAGTTAGCCTTATATTTACGTATTGTCAGTTGATGTTGAGACAGATCCATCTAAGATACGTATTGTCAGTTTATATTATGGTTTCTTTAAATCATCTAGGGGCCTTAAACAAGGAGACCCTATCTCCCCAAGTCTTTTTGTTATAGCTGCAGAAGTGCTTTCAAGAGGCCTGTATAATCTCATAAATAACAACGTCATCAGGCCTTACAAACACCCTTCAGGCTCCCCAATTATTTCTCACTTTTCATATGCAGATGATATAATCATCTTTTCTAACAGGAATAAAAAAATCAAAGCCAATCTAATGGACTTTCCTTATGAATATAAACAGGTCTCTGGTCAAAAAATTGATATGGTAATGCTAGGACCCTACTGGGGTACAATCGTCAATCCGAATGCAACCAATTTTTTTCTTATGAAGAAATTGGTGTATCGAATCAATTATTGGTTGTTGATGTGCTAATATTAGGAACTTGTAACTTCCCTTAATGATAGTTCCCAGGTAATCGAGAACTGCTGGGATCTTGGCTTCTGCAGAATTAGTATAAATCTTATTAATAAGATTTTTCTCTTTAAACTTCAACGAGTCACCTTCCTCTTGGGATTGGGTCGCTTTAATTTTATTTTTCACTACCTCCAACTCACGAAATAAAGCGTTGATTTGTCTCATCTCCTTTTCTGCCAAATCCAGGAAAACCTGTTGCCTCCTCTCATCTTTTTTAGTCTGCGAATCATCATTGTTTCTTTCATCAAATTGTGCAGCTCTTCGTGATTACTTCCATCAAATAGGAATTAGGCATTCTCATCACCACTCATATTTTACATCTTCATTTGCTCACGTTCCATTTAATCACGCCATGTATTATATGATAGCTGTATGCATTATATTATAATTACATGAGAAACTTGAGATTTTATAATGAGGTACTGAAACCATCTTAATAATGAGTGAAAACATGTGGGTTTTGGCAACGATTACTTACGTTAGTTTGGGAATTGACAAACAAAAAAAAACTAATGCATCATATTCCGTTAGTTAATTGTTTTCAACCCCGTGTTACTTACATTCGTTTGAGTTTAATTGTCTCTCTCTATATGCTTAAGTGGTTTCAAAAGGTTTCATCGAATACTAGGCAAGTTGTACTTGTATAATACTCATCAATAAGTAAAGTTTGTCAACCTTCCATATGCACCTGTCATATCAGCTAAGAAAGCATACCATGAGCAATTCTCTGTGGCTGAAATCACCAGCAGTGCATTTGAGCCCTCGTCTATGATGGCCAAGTGTGATCCTCGCCATGGCAAATACATGGCTTGCTATCTCATGTAACCTGGTGATGTTGTGCCAAAGGATGTTAACGCAGCTGTTGCAACAATCAAAACAAAGCGCACCATTCAGTTTGTTTACTGGTGCCCCCACTGGATTTAAGTGTGGTATCAAGTACCAGCCACCTACTGTTGTTCCTGGTGTTGACTTGGCTAAGGTGCAGAGGGTTGTATGCATGATTTCTAACTCAGCCAGTGTGGCCGAGGTGTTCTCCCCACAGACATCGCAAGTTTGATCTTATGTACACCAGGCGTGCCTTTGTTCACTAGTACGTGGGTGAGGGAATAGAGGAAGTAGAGTTCTCTAAAGCCGGTGAGGATCTTGCTGCTCTTGAGAAGGACAATGAGGAATTTGGGGTCGAGGATGATAGTGACGAAGGGGATGAGTACCGAGGATTAATGATTTGTTTCAGATTGCCCTTTGCTGGCTTATTTTAATAATTTGTGACTTCTTCTTGATATATTTTGGTTTTAATGTTAAAACTCGTAACTACTTGTTATTACCTATCACCGTTTATTTGTTAAATAAAATGATTCATTTTTTAAGGAAATTCCAGAGCCTTTTCCTCTTCCCACCGAAGCTTCAATAGTGAGGCTGCACATGTTGGGCACATTGTGTTTCAACTACAGGTAATGCTAATTTCCTTTTTGAGATGATGTAGAGTGTATTTATTAACCCTAAAATGGAGTGGTTCAAAAAATGGTGAGTTTTATCTATTTAATTGCCTCTGTGTTAAAGATATCACGTTATTGAGTCAAATTGAAAAAGGTCCAAGTTGAGGGAACTTATTTTTATCAATTTATATATTTTTAAGGATGTACTAGGAACTTGTAGAGGTAATGTGTATAAACAGATAAGACATAGGTCTTATATAATTGGTTTCATGTATAACGTTCTTTATTATACAACGTCTATCTTCTCGCTAATAGAGTGTTGGACTAAGTAAGATTCATTCTCAAATACAAAGACTGGAGAAGTTTACACATGGGGGTGGAAAGAGTGTGTTCCCTCTTGGAATGTCTTTGGGGAGCCATGTGAAGAAATGGATGTACTTGAGAGACAAATATCATTGTTGACAGAACAAGGTAATGTTCACTTGACATCTTTCTATTAACAACAGAAGCTTCTGTTTTACAAGCTGATGAGTTATATGTACTACAGTAAGCCCTCAATCCCAGGGATTAAGATCTGGTGGTGGAACAACTTCTGCTATGGACAACAGAGGAGGCGGGGAGGAAACTACATAGCGAAGACGATTGTCATCTACTAAAATAGCAGCTGAAAACTCATCATTTGGCGATGAACCTCTCTTAGCATTCTGTGTTTGGTGGCATTGAACGTATAGCAAGAATTTGCGCAGTTGCAGCTGGTGGGTGCCATACATTAGCATTATCAGGTAATTCACTATGTCCTAGTAGATTTATTTACTTTCTCAGTTTACCTTAAATTTACTTCAAAATTAAAGTTTCTTAAAATCCAAGTGTAAATCCTAAATTTGTGAAATACCACAAAGTTTTCTTTTATTTGGATAAATTTATCAACAATCTCTCTCTGAAACGAAATAGAGCGGTATGCATATCAACTAAAACTACCGTTGTTCATCAAAGTTATATGTTTGATTGGTTAGATTCATTAATTTTGACGTATTTTTATTTTATAGGTAATGCTTGAAAGACGCCGTTGAGCAAGATGTTTGACATCAGCAAGACATTGAAGATCGACATGCTCGACATTGACAGGAGCTCGAATAATTAAAAATTAGCAGCCAACAAGCTCTACTACAGCTGCAGACTGACATGAGAAGTGAAATGCAAAGTTTATTTCTTAGTATTATCCTACACCATGCTTCTAGAATCTCAACGACTCGTACTGACTAGGTAATAATACATCTTTATTATTATGAGATTGATGTAGCTCATGTTATTTAAAATTGAAAATTCTCCATTTTAAAGTTCATGTTGTTGTGTGGTGAGAATTTTCTATTGGTTGGTGTATAGTATTCTTAGAATCAATTTTAATGTTTAAAACAGGCTGGCAACCTGTGGTTTTCATGAATAAACAAAAGGGACTCTGCCAATTTTTTAAAAACATAATAGTAGTTAAATACTTATTAAAAAGATATCGTAGTTTAAAATTTATATTTTTTGTGATGAGAATATACTATATTGATTCATTGCACATTGTATTGTTGATGAGTGGGATATTAATTTTAATATAATTGACACTATTTTTTTTTGCAGGTGAAATTTTTTGTAGAATATGCAATGATAATCAGTGATTTTGGAGGTCGTACACTTTAAGATTGCGGGATTACTTTGATAAAAGCATTTCGTGTTTTTGGAGTATAAGAAATTAATGTATTTTGTTGTCAAGTCGAATATTTGAACTTAGTGTTGTCATTTTTGTTTTGATGACTATTTGGAGATGTTTGTAAGAACAACTATTGTTGAATGAAAATGATTTTTTGTGTTTGTTGGAAATCATATTATGTATTACATTTTATAATTATTCGTTGTGTTGTGTTGTCTCAAATGTAATTCATTTCTATATTAAACTTTAACGATAGATTTTATTGTCCACAATATATTGGTGCAAAAATTTTAAGATCCCTCCACCTCTTTTGGGATGGTTAACACTGTCCCAAAAATATATTAAAGACGGCTATGTTGCCGTCTCAAAAAGATCTTCTAAAATAGTAACATTTTGAGACAGATTAATTCCCGTCTCAAAAGCACTCTTGTGGGACAACTCTCTTGCCGTCTCAAAAGGGTCATATAAATTGGTGAGCTTTTGAGACGGATCTGTTCCCGTCTCAAAAAATGCTTTTGAGACGGCTATGGTGTCACAAAAAGTATTTATAACCCCCTATCAAAAAGCCCCCCCCCCCCTAGCCGTCCCAAATAGCGTCCCAAAAAGTATTTGAGACGGATAAACCATCTTTTGAGACTATTAGGCCACCGTCTCAAAAGCTACTTTTTTTTGTAGTGTTAACACGTTTTCACCACACAACCCATTTCTTGCCATGTTACTTATTACTTTATCTTTATCTCAAAATCTTCTAATAACCGCGTACTTTAACGAGCTTCACACCGCCGGCGATGCAACCATACGCTCTAGCCAGTGTTTTAGGTCTTTCACCCTAGGCCTTCGGGCCCTCCTTAATCTTCCCATTGTCATCTGAATTCCTTTCATATGTGTTTTAACATTTTTCAAACGTCCACATTATTTCACTTTTTCTTTTACCCTCTGAATTCAAAACCCGGGGTTTCACGCCAACTTGTATTACACTTTGAAAATCATCATTTCATGTCCTTTACACTTTAACTTTGATTTTATTCCAAAATTCATGTTCATTAGGACTATCATGTGTAACACTCTTTCCAACATTTTTATTTCATAAAATATTATAGTTTACGTAAAATTACCATTTTACCTTTTTGTTTTAAAAAGTACCTTTTACTCCATTTCACAATTGTTAATTTTCCAAACACCATTAAGTCACCCATACTAATTTATTAGGTATTTTTAACACCTATTTAACCTTTTGGACTAATATTCTTCTCAATTAGAAACATCTTTATTTCAACACTTTTATTTTTAAAAATCATTAAACGTATAAGATAACCTTATAAAAAAACAATTTTTGTTTATTAACACTTGTAGTCTTACAACCTTACACTTATCACCTATAATCCCTTTTTCATACACTTTAAAGACTAGAATTTCTACTTTTCCTATTTCACACTTAAACCCAACAAACCTTCTTTAAACTTATTTATATGTCCATTATCAAAATATTATAAATTTATATGCATGAGAAGATGGATTTTAAATCCTAAAATCCTATTGAATGGGTTAAACATACTTTTCATTCTCGAAATTCATAACACTTCAATAAAAATGCATTTTCAAGACTCAAAGGACATTTTATTTCTTCAAACTTGACAAATATTCATCTTTCATAAAATCTTCATTTTTGCAAGAAACTTTAGAAAATTATTTCACCAAATATTTTAGCAAAATCAACATCATTTCCAAATATTTTATTCCAAAAAATGTTTCACATCAAACTTCTAGAAAAATGCGTCATTTTCATAAAATACTGATTTTAATATTTCAAACTTTGAAACATTTACTCATCTTCTATTTCCAACAAAATAACAATTTTACCAACATTTTTATTCCATAAAAATATTTAATATTAGTCTACTAGAAACCATCATTTAGTCATGTGCATTCTACTCTTGTAATCTAACAACAAGACTACTAGTAATGCAAATAGAGTCTTAAACACTAAGAATAGATTTTTTCCACCTCAAATACTTCAAATGCTGGTAGAGAAGTTGGTGTAGGAGGAGCAACTCCCACCTCCGAAGGTGGCCTCAATGGGTTACCAAAAGCATCTTCTATGTGTGCTCCACTTATGCTTTCAAGCAAGGTCCCCCCTAAAACGCTCTTCAAACTCCATGGAAGCTTCCTCCTACATCTTTAAAAAACCCCAACAAAATACCACAAATTCGTAGCTCTACACAACAATGGTAGAAATGTGTGTTGTAGGCTTGAATGTGGTTATTTACTATAAAATGTTGTGGTTTATGGGGGAAAATGTTGGTGGGATGGTAAAGAGTAGCCAACAATGGAAGAAGACTTCTCCACCCTTTTTCATCTTCTTCTATCTTCAAAATACCCCAAATGAGCAAAACAAACCCTAATAAAAATACTCCAAAGCCTAAATTCTCGATTTTCCTAATATGGGCTCACTAGAGCTCGATGGCTCATCAAATCAAGGGTCCAAAATGTGACAGCACACAAGAATCATCCGAACGACGTTGAATCTTTTTCGAATGATAAGAGCATCCCATTCGGCCCGTGGTTTCTAACGACTTTCAAATGCACATTAAAAGTGATACAATGGGGTCTCGTTCCAACCCCTTCTTCTGGCGGGATCCAAACCTCATTAGGATGACCATAAACTTGTTCAAAGTTTCCTTTCTTATCCTTTTCACTAAATTCTAATTTTTACCCACAAGTTCAACAATTATCCACAAACCCCACTTCAACACAATTTATCCAAATTTTTGAATGAAACATTAGGCCGGGGTATTAAAAACTTTCCTCCTTGAAGAATTCCATCCCTAAAGTTCTCGATCCACCCATTCTTCCAAATCGATGGGTTTACTAACTCTCATTTGAAGTCATAGAAACCCCCTAAGACAAAATCATTGAAGTCTTTAACACTGGAATCACACAGGTTTGTTACCAGATGCTCAACACGCGACAAGCTCTCATACTCACCATCTTGCTAACTATGAGTGTCACCTAACCAACTTTGAGTCTCACCTAACTTGATGATTATGTTCAAACAAGTCCTATGACCACATTTTCAAGTACCCCATAGTAAACTGGCGCCTCCACGAGAGACCTTCTCTAATGACCAACACTCTCCCAAAAGTGAAGCGTAATATAATAAATAAGTATGTTCGTTATCAAAACTAATTCCATCTTTAGACTTCACATGCTACGCCCTATAAATTTTCAAGCTATCCTGACTGTACAACTTACATGAGCTCTCCATTAACCATAAAAGGCTAATTTCTCACTCCAAGAAGTAATACACCTACCAAATCATCACCGTGCATTCGAATGACACCTTCGACTGCATCACTCTGATGGCCCTAATACTACTCTAGGTGTCCCAGCTTAGTGTGCTCAATTGATCCTCGTACCAATCCACTCACCGTGGAAACGCAACACCATGTGATAAGTTTCCTCGATTTCAAACACTATATAATATCTTCAAGTCATTATACCTCTCTTTACAATTAGATCCAATGACTGCCTTGTTGTCCAGTCAAAAAGGTTTCTATTCCTAAGAAAGGCCATTATTATGAGAAAATCGTGTGAGCAGGAGTGTAGCCACCATACACAGAACTTTATGCCATAGAAAAAATACCTTAGATAGGGCTTACCCAGTTACCGAATTGCATTGATCATACCCGATCCATCGCACTTTACCAGAGTAACCAGAGTTCTTAAGTGGGTTAAAGAAATTCTCCCAAAAGAGAACACGTTACCAGACAATTATCCTACCATGAAGAAGAGTTTTAAGGGTTTAGGTTTGAAATACAAATCTATTCATGCTTGCAATTATGACTGCATATTGTACCGGAAAGAGCACGAAGAGAATGATGAATGTCCTGTATGCAGTGACCCTAGATATGTGGTTTATGAGAATGGAAATGACAAACATGCAAAAAATCACAAGTGCTCGCAAGTCCCACAAAAGATTTTGAAGTATTTTCCACTTGGGCCATAGTTAAAACGGCTTTTTACTGTACCGTGGATAGTAGAGGCCATGACATGGCATGCTCGATGCGAGGTGGGTGGGAATTTGATGCGTCATCTGGTTGATTCACTCATCTGGAAAATTTCAAATGCACAACACCATGAATTTGCAAAGGAAAAGCCCAATACTCATCTTTCAATCTCAACCGATGGGTTTAACCTTTTCGGTAATTTAAGTACTAGTCGGAGTTATTGGCCAGTTCTCATGGCGCCTTTAAGTCTTCCTCCGACATTATGCATGAGAAAGGAGTTCACATTGTAACTTGTACGAACTGACTGCGCGATCACGAGACTGCTGGTTTGAGAATACGACAATAATTTAAAAATCTTAGGACTTAGGCTTAAAAACTTAGCATTAGTGGGGGAAAACCCGAAACAACCCCCGAACGGCCCCGTGAGTGGCACTAACCGAACGGCCCCGTGAGTGGCACTAACACCTCGCACGGGACCAATGTAACTCGTACGAACTGACTGCGCGATCACGGGACTCCTTGTTAGAGAATACGATGATAATTTGCATATTTCTTGACTTAGGCTTAAAAACTTATCGTTAGTGGGTGAAACCGTGAAACAACCCCCGAACAGCCCCGTGAGTGGCACCAACAGCTCGCACGGGACAAATGCAACTCGTACGAACTGACCGTGCGATCATGGGACTACTGGTTTGAGAATACAATGATAATTTAAAAATATCAGGACTTAGGCAAAACTTGGCGTTAGTGGGCCCCGTGAGTGGCACCAACACCTCGTAGAGGACCAATGTAAATCGTATGAACTAACCGCGCGATCACGGGACTTTCAGTATGATAATATGATGATAATTTGCATATTTATAGATTTAGTCTAAAAAACTTTCCGTTAGTGGGGGAAAACTCGAAACCACCCCCGAACGGCCCCGTGAGTGGCACCAACACCTCGCACGGGACTAATGTAACTCGTACGAACTGACTAAGCGATCACGGGACTCTCGGCTTGAGAATACAATAATAATTTAAAAATATCAGGACTTAGGCAAAGCATGGCATTAGTGGGGGAAAACTCGAAACAGCCCCCGAACGGCACCGTGAGTGGCACCAACACCTCACATGGGAGCAATGTAACTCGTACGAACTGACCGTGCGATCACGGGACTCCGGGTTTGAGAATATGATGATACTTTGCATATTTCTAGACTTGGGCTTAAAAACTTGTCATTAGTGGGCGAAAACCCGAAACATCCCCGAAACGGCTCCGTGAGTGGCACCAACAGCTCGCACGGGATCAATGTAACTCGTACAAACTGACCGTGCGATCAAGGGACTGCCGGTTTGAGAATACGACGATAATTTGCATATTTCTAGAGTTAGGCTTAAAAACTTGTCGTTAGTGGCGGAAACCTGAAATAGCCCCCGAACGACCCGTGAGTGGCACCAACACCTCGCACGGGACCAATGTAACTCGTACGAACTGACCGCGTGATCACGGGATGCCGGTTTGAGAATACGATGATAATTTGCATATTTCTAGACTTAGGCTTAAAAACTTGCCATTAGTGGGGGAAAAAATGAAGCAACCCCCAAACGGCCCCGTGAGTGAAACCAACACCTCGTACGGGACCAATGTAACTCGTAAAAAATGACCGAGTGATCATGGGACTCCTGGTTTGAGAATACACCGATAATTTAGAAATATCAGGACTTAGGTAAAAAATGGCATTAGTGGGGGGAAACACAAAACAACCCCCGAACGGCCCCGTGAGGGGCACCAACACCTCGCATGGGACAAATGTAACTCGTACGAACTGACCATGTGATCACAGGACTCCCGATTTGAGAATACGACGATAATTTGTATATTTCTATACTTAGGCTTAAAAACTTGCCATTATAACTCATATATGCAATTTTTCAGCTTGAATAAATTTTTTGTAAAACTACTTGGTTACTGATATCATTTTTTTTTGTATCCTATCATTTGTAGGATTTTTGCACATGGAACAAATGAAGGAAGCAATGGTTTACAACATGAAGGTTATCTCTATAATGTTGTGGACATTCAGGATTATGTTTTTTATGTGTTACAGTCATGCGAGCTTTTATTGTTTAGTTTTATGGTCGTGTGGGCTTTTATTAATTTGATTGTTAAATTTTCTGACCGTGCAGGCTTTATAATAAGTAGGTTTTATATTTACAGGGTTTGAAATGTCTAGAAAATAGAGAAAACTCGACCCAATTTTTTTTTGGTCTGTGAATTATTAAGACGTGTAATATTTTTAAGTTTGTATACATATTAGCCTATTAACAACGTTCTCTATTCGCAATTTATATTTTTTATTGTTTTTCCAATAATAAATATTCGTAACACCTCGTCCGCGTCCAACGTTACACGTATCAACCGACAGTGCACTCACAGGACCCCCAATTTAAGGATTGGAAAAAAAAATATTTTTTTAAATGATAGTTAAATATGGTCATGGACTTTGTCCATGACAATTTTTATTTTTTCCATCGCGCGTAAAAATGGTCGTGGCCAAAGCCCATGATCGCCAAACGTGACCAAAAATAGTCGCGGCTAAAGTCCGCGACCATTTTTTTCCTTTTTTTTCGTCATGGTTGTGGGTCGCGGCCCAAGTCCGAGACCAATTTGTCACAGTTGTGGGTCACGGATTTGGGCCGCAACCATTTGTTTTATTCTTTTTTATCACGGTTGTGGGTCGCGGTCCAAGTCCGTGGCCAATTTATCACGGTTGGGGGTCAGGGACTTGGGTTGCGACCATTTTTTTTTCTTTTTTTTGTCACGGTAGTGGGTCGCGGAGTTGGGTTGCGACCAATTTATCACTGTTGTGGGTCACGAACTTGGGTCGCGACCCGTCACGGCATGGGTCATGGCCCAAGTCCGCGACCATCTGTCGTGACCCCCTGTGGCCGTGGGTCACGGACTTGGGATACGACCCACGAAATTGGTCACGCCCGAAATGGTCACGGCCCAAGTCCGCGACCCACAGTCTTGGTCAGGGATTTTAGCCGTGACCAATCGCCAGTTTTTGTTTAGTGACTATTCGCTCTCATGGACACTTGCAACTAACTAGCATATCTAAATCAGATGCACTAAAGTGAGTAACGTCAACTAACTTAGTCACTTATCACTTGGCAATGAATTCACCCATCATGCTAACCTATTTGACATAACCGTCAAGGACACGAACTAAATCATCATCAGGACTACCGTGACCGGACCAAACCAACACCGATGTCGAAAGATCCACTATCGGCCTCACCACGTCACTCTTGAAAAGAACGTTGAACCTAGAGCTCTGATATTATTTGTAATGCCTCTGCCCAGATTTATGGGTTACTCGTAGTCAACCCAGTTGGACCCTATCGTTAGGTGTGAAGTGCAATGAAATAACTTATATAATGTTGATAATCCAGTTTATTTTAATTAGAGTTTCACTTACTTAGTAGGCGATTTCGATTTCAAATAAAATTACATGAGGGACCCATAGGGAGCACCCCGCAGTCTAACCACAGAGCTACAAATGTAAAACAAAGGAGAGTAATTACATGTATAATTTTCTCAAAATACGAAACCGCACCCAACCTACCGTAACAAAATGAGGGAGTGAGTTGAATGCTCAGTGGGAAATATACAAAATGTAGTATAAAATCGAATGGTGGAAATAAGACAGTAACATGTTATGCCTACGCTCACATGCAAGTCCCTTGTATACATATATAAACATGAATACACATATACTTAATGCCTGAAACCATTTTTCTTTGGAAAACCATATATATCCAGATTAATTCACCTTAATCTTGTGAAAGACTTCTTTTTTCTCGTTTTGAGATTTCTCACTTTATTTAGCGTACTTGGTTAAATACTTGAAACAACTACACCTGGTTTGACCCAAAGACATTTTTTTACTGAAATTACCCTTTTCATTTTAATCGATCCACATTAGTATTTTCATTAAAATTCACCCTTTCAACACACGTGAACACCGTGTTAGAAAATACTCATTTAGCCATTGAAAATCTTTCACAACACACCCTTGTGCTAATTATGGGTTTAACCATTTAGGTTGCTTAACCACCCACTTTCTTTATCTTTCCTTTACATTATAGACATTAATCAATTTACACATTTATTTGTCCATTTTATCCTTTTCAGAACATTTATTAATTAATTTAACTTAAGTTGTCTCAATATTTTTTCACCACACAACACATTTTTTTGCCATAATCCTTATTTATTTATCTTTAACTCTTAATCTTCCAATAATCGCATACTTTAACGGGCTTCACACCGCCAGCAATGCCACCATATGCTCTTGCCAGTGTTTTGGGTCTTTCATCCTAGGGCTCTTGGCTCTCCTTAATATTCCTGATGTCATCTGAGTTCCTTTTATATGTGTTTTAACATTTTGCAAATGTTTAGATTATTCCACTTTTTCTTTTTCCAGACTGAATCCAAAACCTGGGATTTCACCCAAACTTGTGTTACACTTTGAAAATCACCCTTACGTGTCCTTTACACTTTAACTTTGATTTTATTGTAAAAATCATGTACATTTGGACTATCATGTGTAACACCCTTTCTAACATTTTTATTTCATAAAATATTCCACTTTATGTACAAATGTCATTTTACCCTTTTGTTTCCAAATGTACTTTTTACTCCATTTCACAAATATTAATTCTCCAAACATCATTAAGTTGTCCACACTAACTTCTTAGGTATTCTTAACACCTTAACACCCTTTTAACCTTTTGGAGTAATATTATTCCCAATTAGAAATATCTTTATTTCAACGCTTTTATTTTCAAGAATCATTAAACATATAAGACTGCCTTATACGAAAAATGCCATTTTCTTGTATTAATATTTGTAGTCTTATAACCCTATGCTTATCACCTATAATCCTTTCTCCACACTTTGAAAACTAGAATTTCTAATTTTCTTATTTCATTCTTAAACCCAACAAACCTTCTTTAAACTTGTTTATATTTCATTATCAAAATACTGCTAGTTTATATGCATGAGAATATGGATTTTAAATCATAAGATCCTATTGAATGGGTTAAACATACATGTAGGAGGATCAACCCCCACCTTCAAATGTGGCCTCAAGGGTCCACCAAATGCATCCTCCTTGTGTGTACCACTTAAGCTTCCAAGCAAATTCCCAATAAAATGCTCTTCTAACTCCATGAAAGCTTCCTCCTCCTTCATCAAAAAACCCTAACAAAGCTCAACAAATTAGTAGATCTACTCAACAATGGTGGAAATGGTTATTGTAGGCTTGAATGTGGTGGTTTACTATAAGAATTTGGTGGTTTATGGTGGTGAAATGATGCTGGGATGGTGGAGAGAAGGAAACAATGGGTGAAGTGTTGGAGCGGAAGTCCGAGGGTCTATTTAAAACGCGTATAGATCGAACTAAAAAAACTATACATACGTGAAATCCTACAACGCAGATTTAGGATTTACATGTGAGATGTCTTTGATTTGATCTCATTTTATCACGAATAGAATATGTGATGGATTGATTCACCTCACGATATTCTACTGTATTCTCGATATGGACATCCACGAGTAGAGGGTGGGATCCTATTTCATAACCACCTTCTTGTCTCCTTTTTCTTCTTCATTGTCTCTCTTTATCATAAGTACAAACTCATGTATTTTAAGTATCCAAGAGTGACGGCTAGGTTAAGAAAGAGTGAGACTTAGGTGTATATATATAGGCTACAGTAGGGACTCTAAGGAGAGATAAGGATGTGACTCCTAATGGCCATAAGAAAACCTAATTCGTCCCGAATCCTAATTTCTATCCCTTAATTATAATTAATACCACTAAATAATTATAATTACAAATCCACTCCTTAACTTAATATTATATTTCAAGCTCCTCATTATTAATTACTTAATTCTACCCACGTCAAGATTACAGATACCCATTAATAAAAAAATTAGTGATAATTTATTTGATTAACTTATTTAAGTCCTTGAGCGTTCCAACTTAACTTATTTGTAGCGTCGGATTAATATAATCCACTTGCAGGGTTTAACACATAAAAAACTTATAAGCATCTCAATGGGGTATCACTAGTCTCTATTCTGAGACATGGATTCCATCCATAAAAGACTTTCACCATACATTAATCACCGTTACCCAATTTATCAAGATTATTGATCCAATAATGAATCTCACTCGATAAGTCAATGTAATAAATAACTATTGCTTGTGTCCATCAATCATATTTTTATTAAGATCCTTAAGTAAAACTAATAATCACAAGATGTACATTCTCTTATAAAATCAGTATAAAAATAATGACCTCAAATTGGTCCCATTCAATACAACCAAAGTGTAATAGCACAATAAGTTGAAACTATACAGTTTCCTGTAATCAAGATAGACCTACTAGAATATTGTGCTACAGTCCTACTGATGATGTGTCCAGTTCCATCTGAGACTTTGAACGATAAAACTTATATTACACAAGAATTGGTGATCTGATCCTCTGTGTGTAAGTCATACGCTACACACCAGAACATCTACTGGGCAGAATAAAAGACATCGACAATATATAAAATACTGCAAACATTATGTCCATACATGATTCTCATTAAAATAAGAATAACTGATTTTATTATAATACTAAATCCATAACCAAAATTATTACATAAAGCATGGTTTTAGTCTAATTAAATATCAGGAAGACTAATCCACCCTCTCTCTCCCTCTGCCATATTCTTCTCTCTTCAAAATGCCCTAAATTAGCCAAACAAACCCTTATAAAAACCCTCCAAAGCCTGAAATTCTCATTTTTCCTAATCTTGGCTCACCCGAGCTCGACAGCTCATCAAATCAATGGTCCAGAATGTGACAACGTATAAGCATCTCTGGAATGACATTAAGACTCATTCAAACAATAAGGGCATATGGTCTCCTTCAAATCTCGTTCGAACCCTTACTTCTGACGAGATACAAATCTCATTTGAATGACCCTACACTCGTTCAAAGTTTCCCTTCTTATCCTTTTCACCAAATTCTAATTTTTACCCACAAGTTCAACAATTATCATCAAACCCACTTCAACACAATTTATAAAATTTTTTGAAGAAAACATTAAGGTGAGGTATTAAAGACTTGCATAAAAGGGAGTCAGTAGGATGCATCATCACTTCATCATCCATTCGTTCATCAGCGTGCCATTTCATTATTAGAGTAGTATGCGATGAACACTACAATCTTTGTAATCTCGACTTCGAAGGAAGATACCTTACCTTTTTTGTTGCTACTTTTATGTGCTCAGCACTATTAAAGTCATTTTTGAACTTGGAATCCCCATAAATTTCACATTTCTCAAGATTCTTGCTCTTATTTTGAAATAACATACAACTATTAGGACATTCATCCCACATTTCATATTTAGGTCCCAACAATTTTGATAATTTATTAGCTTGATAGAAGTAGTTTAAAATTTTTGCTTTAGGGAACACCTTCTTTAAGAATACCATAACCATCGTAAAATAATAGTTTGTCCATCCATTTAGTTGTTTCAAGTGAAATAGTTCAACAACAAATGATAACTCGGTAATGTCCTTAAGAAATTCTCATACAACTCACTTTGTACCTCTTTTAAAATTATAAAATATCATGGAAAGTCTGCATCAAACACATTATGATCTTTGATGTTAGGTTCTTCATCATTGTCCATATTTTTCTCTTTACATGGAACCCCCTTCCATTGCAATCATGTTTATTCCTCAGTTTAGATCGGCTAGTGCATCATCAACTACCATACCATCGCTCAAACTATTTATATTGATATTAAAATCACCAAATGTGTTTTCATAATAAATCCAATTCTTTAATCTCTTTTCAAAATGATACATCTCTAGGTGACCCCTCACAATAGGTGAGTTATAGTAAGCATGACTTACACATCTACTACATGGGCATTTGATGCTAGAAGTAAGAATATATTTATTTCTATATAAAAAATAAATAAAGATTTCAACTCCATTGGGGTACGTTCTTGTGTTAATATCTCCTCTGTTTCAACTCTTATCCATTTTGATCTTATTAAACCCCTATTACATATTGAAAAGGGAGGCGAATATAATAAGCACATTAAAAAAAAAGTGCAAACAAACTAAAAGTATCTCCAATATCCAAAGGGGGAGATTTAAACACACTATATGGTTGTCTTATCAGGAGTCTGTACCATATAGGAGTTTTAACTACTTTAGATATGAAGACAAAATTATTTTGTAGATTGCGAAGAGCTTCTTCTTCAAGGTACAACAAAGATCAGCTTCAATTATAACATCAATAGCTCCAACTAGAGAAATCTAATTAGTACAAAAGGTATTAAATAACGCAATATAGGACACATTGCACTAATATTGCAATAAGTGTGTTTAAATCTATTTTTAAGAATTTTTGGGAATCTTTAAACATTTTAAAATTAATTTTTTAAAAAAGTTTAAATTGATTTTTAAAATTTTTTGGGCTGAATTTGAATTTCCAAATCTTAACTCAAAAAACCTTTTGTGCCTAAAAAAAATTGCTACATAATTTTGGGTTTACAAGTTGGATTTATAAAAGTTCAAAACACGTGTTTGAAAGTCTGTTATGTGATTGAAACCTATACACCACCTACCTCGATCTGATTGGACAATTTTGTGTTTTGTAAAATGCGTGATATTGATTATTTATTTAATTGACAAATTTCCAATTTTAAACTTACTTAATTATAGTCAATCTTCAATCCAAATTAACTAAACCCTTATCATGCATCTATGTGATATAAATCAAATATGAAACTCAAATAATCACAAATCGATATTCTTAAAAATAAACCTTTGGGGTAAAACCTTTCATTTCACTATCTAATGTAAATCGTAACTTACAATTACATAGCAAAATCTGAAATGAATCTCCCATAAAAAATCCACGTAGACCACAGCCTAGTACAAGTAAAGATCCCCTCGACAACCTTAATGACCACAGTCATCAGCAAGCAACTCCCACAAGAACTACTAATTCAGCAATTGAGATGGTACACCACAAAGACAAACTTCTAAGAAGTATTTGGGTTCCACAAATGATTCAAAAAAGGATTATGATGTTTTGCTGAATCAAAAAATTAGGTTTTAACCCTAAAAGACGAAGACTAAAAGTCTACAGATATGAAGTTTTCATGTATCAAAAGTCTTAATGAAAAAGGACTTCAAAACAGGTATTTATAGTAAAACAAACTTTTTTTGGTGGCGGATGTCGTTCGTACAACTTCTCAATGTCATTTGAACGACATTGGATGTCGTTACTAATGACCTAAGAAATGACCTTTAAAAACACAAAGCAGTTCCTGGTCGTTTAAAGCGGTAAAAAAACGACCTTTCGAGAGACCTATCAAACGACGTGTGATGTCATTAGAAGCAGTCATTTGAATGACTTAATAATGTCATTTGAACGACATAGCTATGCGTTTGAACGACATAAATGAAAAAATATTATTTTAAAAAGCTCACATTGAAATCTTTTAAAAATAATTTGGACTTAGAAAAAATGCCTCAGTTTGATAAAAATGGTTTTGAAAAATATCCTAAACTCAAGTAAAACATTTACGAAACTAAACACATTCTATACAAAGTTACACCTCGTGTCGCGCATATGTTGAAGATACTTGAAATTTTGATCCATCTTCATGAACATATGAACGTAAACTTCTTCGACGGGTGTAGAGGTATACGACATATTCTATATAAACTATGGACAATGAAAATGATGTCCTTACAAATCTCCCCTATGTCTATGCCAGTATAAAATAAAAACAATCCAAATTATTAATAAAATGCCTATACAAATCTGATACCCTCTCGTGAAACTCTATAAATCAAATCTTTTTTCTTTCCTTGCTCTTCTTTTGTGCGCTTTACAAAATATGTTCAAAGTCCTACACACAATAAACAAAGAAAATACATTCGTGGCATATCGAGCTTGAAGAAGGATAAGCATAAATCAAGTATCAAATCAAATCAAATAAAATCTTAAATCTCCCCCATAATTCAAACTCTCACTCCACCATAATTCATAATTCACTCTCCCCCCTTTTATTTGTCCAAAATAAATAAGGAAAAGAACAAACAAAAATAAGTACGGAGTGTCACGATAAGCATTAGAAATATTAATCAATTACGCTCATGTAATGATTTCTCAAAAGGCTTTAACAATCTCTTTTTGATTTTTCAAAATTTTCAAACAAAGATAATTTACAAAAATAACACAAACCATGAATTTACGCTAGGATAATCAAATTGTGGAAATCGAATGAATGGGGGTGAACTAATTCGATAGGAAAATCAACTCAAAAATTCATAACAGATGTGCACGATGAAGATGAATACTCTTAACGAATGAACTCAAAACTGTCACCATGTGTAAAAATTATTGAATTCAAATGACATCATCTCAATTTAATAAACAACTCAAAAGCTAAAGTGATTTCCACACCAATAACGTCTAAAACTATGTAATGCTTTTTCAAGACTTTGTCAGGACCTGCAAACCCGTTGATTTATTTCCAACCAAACTCGCTCATATATATTAATGATCATATTTTTTTATTCAATTATTTTCTTTTAAATGATCATATCAAACTAAACTATTTTGTCCTTGACTACTTTTTACAATGCCACACTTTTTTGGCTCTTTCAAGCGGTGGCTTTCACGCAAAGGTTATTTTCTCCTTTCGTTTCCCTTTCCCATGTTCACTGATAATTTTTTCATATTAAACAAATTCCTCACGGGGAATGATTCTTACCTACACTACATTTATTGGCAAGTTTTATCACATACAATTCATTTTAAAGACAGAATTGAGATGAAAAATTCATTTTAAAGACAGAATTGAGATGAAAACACTCCGATCAACATCTGATAGGCAAGCACAATAATCAAGTAAACCTGTGCAAGTGTGAATTAAAGGAAATCATAAGTCAAACATATAGAAAGTAATCTCATATATCATCTTAATGACTCCAAACATTTTAAAACACATGGATGAAATGATGTATCGTCTCAAAAAACAATCAAATAGTCACATGGATATGGAATGATGGTGTGACTTGGTCATTCTAAATGTCCATCCATAAACGATGTAAAACGAAATACAAAAATCTTTTTGTCTTTTCCAAAAAAAATTATGAAAATTAAATCTTTTTGGCTTTTTTATCTTTTTTTATAAAAATACAAAATCTTTTTGTATTTTCCAAAATTTCTCAAAAACAAAAATCTAAAACAAAAAGTACATGTGTCATAACCCTACCAAGAATATACCATGAAGCAATACTAGCGCATGATAAACAGACCATGCAAGCAATCAATGATATGGAATAATTTGTGATGCATCTTGTGCAAGCATGTGAAAATCAACCAAACTAGCATTTAACGTCTCCAAAATGGATTTCCTAACCCAAATCGGTGTATACCTATCTCGAGGGGTCATGAGAACTGACGGAACATTATCCTTAAACATTCTAGAACCTCTTCCAATATCAAAATAAAAATGCCTAAGGTGACCTTTCCTACCATAATATGAACATGTATAAACGGGAGGAATGTTAATTATCGATTGACCTTTTCTGACGTCCTTAGATTTGGTTAACCCTCTAAAATAAATAGTTGTCTTGTCTTTAACATTAGAAACATGAGAATAAGACAAGCCATTACCATCACTATCAACGCTACTCGAGTCTTTTAAATCATTTTTCAACTTTAAAATTTTAGACTCAAGCAAAGAATTAAACTCTTCCAATTTTAAGGACTCCTTCTTCATATTTTCAATCATACCTAGAAGGTTATCTCTCTCTCCTTCAAAAAAGGAAAACTTATCCCTAACAGTCTTCTTACGTGCCTTAAAATCATTAATTAAATTATTTTTATCCTCTTCAGCACAAACACAAACCTTAGAATTTTTTAAATCTTCTAATTCTTTTTTTGCAAAAGTTTTATAATATTAGACAAAAAAGCTTTTGAAAAAAATCAGGATCTCTGGATAACTTGTAGCAAGTTTCTCTGATCCCAATTTGTAAAATGCGTGATATCGATTATTTATTTAATTTGCAATTTTCCAATTTTAAACTTATTTAATTAGAGTCAATCTTCAATCCAAAATAATTAAACCCTAATCATGCATCAAACAATCACAAATCAAGATTCGGGGAAAAAAACTTTCGGTTAAAGCCTTTTATTTCACGATACAACGTAAATCACAACTTACAATTACAAAGAAAAATTTGTAACGAATCTCCCATAGAAAATCCACATAGACCACATCCTAGGACCAGGAAAGATCCCCTCGAGAACCTCAATAATCCAGTCATTATCAAGCAGCTCCTGCAAGAACTACTAATTCAACAGTAGAGATGTCACTCCACAAAGACAAACTTTCAAGAAGTGTTTGGATTCCAAAAATGATTCACAAAAGGATTGGGATGTTTTAGTGAATAAAAAAACTAGGATTTTATCCTTAAAAGATGAAGATTAAAAGTTTGCAGATATGCAGTTTTCGTGTATCAAAAGTCTTAATGAAAAAGGTCTCTAAAATAGGTATTCATAGCAAAACAAACTTTTTGAGGCGGTGTAGTCCGTTCGAACGAATTCTCAATGTCATTTGAATGACATTGTATGTCGTTACTAATGACCTAAGAAACAACCTTTGCAAACATAAAATAGTACGTGGTCGTTTGAAGCAGTAAAGAAACGACCCTTCGTGTGACTTATCAAACAACATGTGATGTCGTTAGAAACAGTTGTTTGAATGACTTATCAAAACATAGTTATGTCGTTTGAACCACATAAATTTTTTATTTTAAAAAGCTCGCCTATAGGTCTTTAAAAAATAATTTTAACTTTGAAAAATGCCTCAGTTTGATAAAAACAGTTTTGAAAAATATCCCAATACTCAAGTAAAGTATTTATCAAACTTAAACACATTCTATACGCAATTATACCTCATGTCGCGCATATGTTGAAGATACTTAAAATTTGTATTCGTCTTCATGAGTGTGTAAAGGTGAACTTCTTTGACGGTTGTAGCGGTATATGACATATTCTATGTAAACTATGGACCATGAAAATTATGTCCTTACGTGTTTGTTTACTCTCACATACATGAGGAACATTATCAACCGTAGATGGAACTTAATCAACAAACGGAAATCAATCTTGTTTTGATCTATGTGTTGCCTAATTAACCAATCACTACTAGCAACCTTGTGAAAACGTGACTGTGTGATAATTGATTAAATTTGTAAATATCTAATTTGGCACACTTATTTAATTAGAATCTATTTTTAAACAAACAAACTCAGCTCCTACACATGCATCTAAACATCATAAGAAATTCAACCCATGCATGAAAAATAAAGACGACCGATATAGAAAAAAAACCTTTCGGGTAAAAACCTTTTATAAACACTTTGAAAAATTCACAAGACCTTTGACTTACATACAACCTGATAATCGCCCACAAGTGTGTAATGCACGGTGCCTTCAGCAAATCTTCAAAGATACGAGAGATAGTGAAATACCCTCCAGACGTTGGTTCATCGTCTTCGGCTCGTCCACATGCAGAATGACTACGCTTGGTATCCACCAATCAAAGATGGAGATGCCTTCTACACAGAGGTTGAACAAAAGCAAAGTTGTTCTTAAGCACCAAACAATTCACTAAAGCATATGGGAGTTTTGTGAATTAAAAACCAAAAAGGGAATTAAAAACCCTAAAGGAAGAAGCCTAAAAGAATTCTGCTTTCGTAGTTTTTCTATTTGTCAAAACGCTGTGACTTCTTAATAAAAACAGAACCAGAGAATGAGATTTTATAGAAAATCATGTCGCCTCAAAAACAGAGCTCGTTCGAATGAGATCAGCAAGTCGCTCGAACGAAGGACAAATGTCATTCGAACGAGATCTAACAAGATGCTATGTCATTTGAATGACAAAAGCAAGCCGTTCGAATGACCTTTAAAATGAGATTCCATGCGTGCTAGTAGAAAATTTCAATACGAAAGCGTGGTCGCCAGTTTCGTATCTTTCTGATTTTTTATGAATTAGATATGATTTTTCTATGGAAAGGTGTCCGAGAACAAAATCTTTAGAAAAATATTTTGTAAAAAATAGCCCAAAAGCTCTAAGTGAAAAGTTAAGGTATTTAAAACATAACCTTTCCAAAGTAAACTTTGCGGAGTCTTGAATGATGAAGAACTTGAGTAATTCGGATCTGTCTTTGATGTAGATGTCTCTTGAATGCTCTTCGACGGTGTAGCGGTATATGACATAATAAATTGATAACGGACCTACGAAAATATGTCCTTACAAACTATAAACGGTTTAAACTCATTCAGGCAGTTTTATCTCAGCCGTAGGATTTACTTGAAATTGGTCAAACCGATCCTAGCCCTTGATTTTGATCAACATCTCTAATACCTTCCTTTTTCCCTACATGATGGGATATCATGCCAACATTAAGAGATTTAGGCCATTAAAGAGAGAGAGAAAAAAGAGAGAGCAGAGAGAGAGAGAGAGAGAGAGAGAGAGAGAGAAGATAGAGAAAAATATTTTCACAGAGAAAAATAAATGAAAAGTTTATGAGAAAATCTTTTCATAAAAATCAGAAGTGTGAGATAGTCTTAAAACTGAAAAAAAAAGATCTCCCTTCTAATATTTTTTTAAACACTTTCGAGAAAAACTATTTTGTTGTTTTCAAACTGTTAGGGTTTTCTTGAGTTTTTCAGGGTGAGATTTTGAGAGATTAAACGATATATGATTCCTTCAATAACTTCTCTCTCTAAATAACCCCACGACTCAGAAACTTAATTTTTCTGCTTAGCAAATTGAGTAGTTGACATTGTGATACATACAATGCACTACTTAGGTTATTATATTTGTTTCCACACTCCTGTTTTTTATATTTTGTGTAGAAAATATTTCTTTTTATGGATTATTTCATACCTCTCAAAAATCTTGTAGATCCACCGTATTTGGTTTTAGAACTATGAAAATCAGAAGAAAACAAATACCTTTGCATGTTTTAGATCTATTTTTAAACATGATTTTATATTTTGTGAAATCGTAGTGTATATAAATAAGTTTTTAGATTTGTGTTTTCAAAATATAAAAAAGTCAGATCTAAAACTTTATTTAAAATATTATTTCTATTTTTTGAAGTTTTAAGAATAAACCGCATACTGTTACTCTCTATACTTTGCAAGAAAAGTTTGTAACAATAAGTGTGAGTTTGTTCTAGATCATATTTTCATATATTTTAAAACACACACACGATACACCTTTCAAACACACACCTGCACATAGAAAGTACGTTATTGAAAGAGAGACTTATTAGACTGAGTCGACGTAAAGCTAAAATGAGGAGGATTTCCAACTATTGGGGAGATCAGAGCGGAAGAGTACATAGGAGGTGTAGCTCTGTCATTAGGTATATTTTTGGCTTTTTTTATTTGATCTTATGATATAGTTGTAACTTGTAACCTTACTCTATTTTTAGTGGATTTTTTGGTTTGTGGCATAGAGGTTGTCGTGGATGCTTCCCCAAAGTCGGGGTTTTACCACGTTAAAAATCGCATGTTCCTTACGATTTTACGTTCATAATTCTTGTGTGACAGTCTAGGGTAAAGGGTTAATATGATTCACTTTAAAATTTATTCACCAAGAATGTTAAACATTTCACAGTCTAATAAAGTTTACACATCTTGTGTTCTTAATCAAAAGGAGTCAGTCATTTCCTTAATGACATATCTCTTATTATCAAACTTAGTAGGCACGGATCTCAGTATTTTAAGCACAAGTTCTTTTCTATAATAAACTATCCCATTAGCATGCAGTTTAGTGATAATATCAGTCAATTTTATATCGAAGTCATCAAAGGACTGAAAATCATCCATCATAAGGGTATTGCACTTATGTATAAGCATTTGTGTCTTTCCATCCCTAACATGCTCATCACCTACATGGGCAGTGATAAGGGTGACCTAGGCTTATTTGAAAGTGGTACATATAGATATTCTTAAGAATTCATGTTCATTTACAGATATAAAAATGCAGTTTTTACCTTTATTATTACTCAAAGACATTTGTCTTTCTTCCTTACTAAACTCACCGAGGTTTTTCTTAATCTTTATGGTATTGGTTTTAGTCAAAGGCTTAATAAAGTGAGTGTAACCATTTTCAATCATTTCACAAACTTCATCTTTTAGGGTTCCTTCCTTGAATGAACGCAATCGTCCTCACCTTCTAGCATGGAAAATAGTGTCCATCGAACAACAGTGGTCTGGAAAGATTACCAAGTTTCTCAAATTTTTCATCATTTTTGAAAAACACTTTCTAATAAAAATTTCAAGAGTTTCAAGATCAAACGAAATTTTATAATCCCCCTCTGAAACAACTTCAAATTACCCAACCAATTTGTTAACCAAGGTTTAAGGTTACTGAACAAACTCTTTGAAGAAACTCCTTTTGATTAAGAACACAAGATGTGTAAACTTTATTAAACTTTGAGAAGTTTAAGATTATTGGTAAGCAAATTTTAAAATGAACCTTATTAAGCCTTTACCCTAGACTGTCACACAATAATTATGAACTTAATATAGTAAGGAACGCACAATTTTTATGTGGGAAAATACCAAATTAGGGAAAACATCCACAGTGATCTCTACGCCACAAACAAAAAAACCCCACTAATAACAGAGTTAGGTTACAAGTTACAACTATATCATAAGATCAAAGAAAAAAGGCAAGAAATATACATAATTCCAAAGTTATACCTCTTAGGTACTTTTTTGTTCTGATCTCCCCAATAGTTGTAACTGCTCCTTTTTTATCTTTACATCGACTCAGTCTAATAAGTCTCTCTTTCAACATAACACTTTTTATGCATAGGTATGTGTGAAAGATGTAACGTATGTGTGTTTTAAAATATATGCAAATATGAACCAGAACACACTCACACTTAATGTTACAAACTTTTCTTACAAATTACAGATAGTAACTATATACTCTTTGTTCTTAAAACTTCAAAAATCAGAAATAATATTTTTATGAAAGTTTTAAATCTGATTTTTTAGATCTTGAAAACACAGATCTCAAAAATTATTTATATAGACCAAGATTTCACGAAATATACGAATAAAGTTTAAAAACAGATCTAAAACATGCAAATGTATTTTCTTCTGATTTTTTTTAGTTCTATAACCAAATGTTGTGGATCTTAAAGATTTCAAGAAATGTGCAAGAATCCACGAAAAGAAATAATTTCTACACAAAATATACAAAATAGGAGTGTAAAAACGGATCTATCATAGGAATGGTATATTATTTCATCTCTCAAATTCTCACTGTGAAAAACTCAAGAAAACCCTAATAGTTTGAAAACAACAAAATAGGTTTTCTCATAAGCGTTTAAAACAAACTTGAAAAAGGGAGACCCTTCTATTTCACTTTAAACTATCTTCTGATTTTTACGAAAAGATTTTCTCAAACACTTTGTATTTCTTTTTCTCTCAAAAAATCTCTCTCTCTCTCTTCTTTGTGCTCTCTCTTTTTTCTTTTCTCTCTCTCTAATGGCCAAAGTCTCTCAATGTTGAGACCATATCCCTTTATATAGTGAACAAGGAAGGTTCTAGAGAAGTTTATCAAAATCAAGGGCTAGGATCTCTTTGACCTGTTTGGACTAAATCTTATCGCTTAGATTAGACCGCCTGAATGAGTTTAAACCATTTATAACCGGTTAAAGGTTACTGGTAGTGATTGGTTAATTGGGAAACACGCGCATCAGAACAAAATTGTTTTTCGTTCGTTGATTAAGTTCCATCTATGATTGATAATGGGCCTAAAAAATTGGAGAGTAAGCATACACAACATTGTCCAATCAGATCGAAGCACGAGGTGTATAGGTGTCAAGTACATAACAAACTTCAAATGAGTGTTTTTAAACTTTTCTAAATCCAACTTGCTACCCCAGAATTATGTAGCCATTTTTTTTAGTCACAAAAGGTTTTTTGAGGTAAGATTTGGAAATTCTAACTAAGCCCAGAAACTTTTAAAAATTAATTTAAACTTTTTTAAAAAACTTATTTTAAAATGTTTAAAAATTCCCAAAAATTCTTAAAAATAAATTTAAACACACTTAATGAAATATGAGTGTAATGTGACCTATAGTGCGTTATTTTATACCGTTTGTACTCATTATATTTATCAGGCTGGAGTTGTTGATGTTGTACTTTAAGCTGAAATTTATTGTACCTTAAAAAGGAGCTCTTGGCAATCTAAAAAATTATTTTGTCTTCATATCCAAACTAGTTGAAACTTTTATATGGTACAGACTCCTAATAAGTCAACCATATAGTTTGTTTCAATTAGTAAGATCCTCTTATCACAATCCCAAAGTATTCTAGGATTAACCTTACTTCCATAGCCCATCCTTAACAAACCATGCTTACCGCGACACTAAAACATTAGCTTGCCCCTAACATAGCTATAGGATTTTGGATAAAAATAATACCTTATGAAGAATATAACTACAAGGTTTATAACCTATATTCAGTTACTAACCTTTAATTATATTCTATCAAAACTACCATCCATACCCTCAATTGGTTCAACATGCACGGACCTTAAAAAATAACTCATTTGGTCCTTAACTTGATATAAATATCTCCATAGGTATTTTGTTCACACCCCTTAGAAAATAAGTCAAAATTTTATTTAAATAATCTAGACATCCAATACTGAATTAAGTCGGTCTAGGGCCAATTTAATTCTAGTCAATATGGTCTAAATCTAAACCTCAAAAATTAAACATGGTGAAAATAGGATAATATGTTTCACCAAACCATTTTTAAGTACAAAAATAATTGTCAATATATTTAACTAATACCTGGCTTTTCTAATACCAATATAAAATGAACTAAACACCAAATCAAATGGGTTAAAGCCACGATCCTAGACCAAATTTTCATAAATCAATAAGAAACGTAGATTTGAATATACATGATTCCCACTCATCAATCGACCTCAGTTACACTAACAAGAATAAGAGATGGAATTTATAACATGAATTAATTCTCAATTTCAATGTAAAAAATTATTAAAATCCGATTCTACAGCCCAAGTACATGATATATACATGAACACTAGTTTTGTGCTCATGAATACAATTTATGTAAAGTCTCCAACATTTTTATTATTAATCCAAAACATAAGTAAGGATTATCCAAAAAAATATTTATCTCATTAGTAGTTTCAATTAATTATACCAATTTAAAAATAATTAATTCATATAAAGGGAGAAAAGTGCATAGTAATTCCTTTACCTAGTTTGTTATGGAGGTTGACTTCTTCCTGTAGCAATCTTTCAAGAATCTATCCAATTTATTAATTCTTTTATCCTCTAAGTCTATTCCACTTGTTATAACTTCCAAAATGATATTAGGGTCTTTTAATAGAGTTTTAGGTTAAGTAATAAGGTTTATAATGATAAATATGTAGGTCTCCACAGGCCTAGGTTAAAACTCATCTCAAATATTCCAAAACATAGTCTAATGAAATCCAAAAATAACCTAATGGTTTAACTAACCCTGAGACCAACTTGATTATTTTATACACCATCCGTCCAATCTAAACTCCTCTTAAGTCTCACCTAAAATCAAATGAAAATAACGAATTAAACTCAACATCAACCCGTTAACCTAAATAAATGAATATATATATATATATATCTATATATATATATATATATATATATATATATATATATATATATATATATATATATATAGGGAAAGGTTCAAAAGAAAACATTAAGAGTGACCATTTTAATGAACATTAAGGAAAAATAACCAAAACCCATTTATTTTAATTTCTATGTTAAAATTGGTCCACGCCAGCGGCACCTGAGACCATTTCGGCCAGCACCCCCCCCCCCCCACCCCCAACCCAACCTACCCCCCCACCCCACCACCATGGCAGCAGGTATGGAATCCCTTAAGGGGGTGTGGTGGGGGTAGGTGGGGGTGTGGGGTGGGTAGGTGGGGGTGGGGGTGCTAGTCGGAATGGTCTCGGGTGCCGCTGGCGCAGACCAATTTCAAAATATGAGTTAAAATAAATGGGATTGGGGTGTTTTTTCTTAATGTTCATTAAAATGTTCACTCTTAATGTTCTCCTTTGAACCTCTCCCTATATATATATATATATATATATATATATATATATATATATATATATATATATATATATAGTAGTAAAGTCTTACTACATCGCCACATGTTAAGAGCATTTAATTCACCCATAATCACCCAAATTCTATCACTTCATTCTCCCATTTTGCGAACACACCGTATTTATCCCTTTAATTTCCAGCCCTTTTCACTTTCTCTCTGGCCTTTTTTTACTCCTCTCCCACTTTATAACCAACTAGTATCGAGACAAAATGCAAAATTTTAAACCATAATAGAAGGAGATTCATGATGCTTTTAGGATTCTCCTCCAATGCTTAGATATTTTAACTTTCATTTTAATATTTTTACTGTATATCTAACTTTATTAAGAAATAAGGAATGAGATAAAACTCTATTGTTCTTTCTTTTGTATTTGTATTTCACACTTATTCTATCTAATTTTTGGATACTCCTCCAATGGTTAGATAGTTTACCACCAATGGTTTGTTGCATTATAAATACTTCAAAGTTACAGAAACTGAAAATTTTTGCATAGATGGAGATGGTTGAATAATGGGGATTTTATTATATTTTATATAGTTATCGTCTTCCTAATATTTTCCTTGCATATTCTCATGATTGATTTAGATAGTTGGGGATTTCACAGCAACATGGTGTGGACCTTGTAAAGTAATTGATCCATTCTTGGAAGATTTGTCTATGAAACTACTTACGGTTACTTTCCTTAAGGTGGACGTGGATAAATTTCATGTAAGAAGAAACAAACTAATACCCATGCAACAAATATGGTCCTTTCTCATCCCGTCTTAAACTATTTACCACTATAATTCTTGGGGGTACACTGTTGGAAAAATAAAACATCTTAAAAATGGAATTTTTGTACAAATCTCCCTCCATTAATTTTGGTAAAATATTAAAAAAACCTATTTTCTTTTATAAAATGAGGGAAAGACTGAGGAAAAACATATGATCCGTTTAGACAACGTCACATTAAATTACTTTTTTCTAACTTATTGTGAAAATGAAACAAAAAATAATAGAAATGTTTTGTTGAGTTTTTAAAGTTCTCGTTTTTATGTGTGTGAAAGTAAATTAAGTTATCAATGAACCATGATAGTCATACATTAAGGAATCTCCAAATTGCATGTGTTGTAGTGTTATACATAACACTACAACATATTTAACGAAAAGTTCTAATATAACATATTCTTTTTTAATATTAAACAATTCATTGAATTTCTTATAAAAATTTTGTAATAATATTACTTTTATTTTTATTTCAAAATTAAATCTCATTCAAATGTTTAAATTTATTGTGTGAAATAAGAAAAAATAATAATAAATAAATTTTGATAAATTCGACCACGTATCGCGTGACCTGCATACTAGTAATCATTAATGGCCATATATTCTTATTGGGAAAATGTTAGCATGTTCCCTAAGGGAGCATGTTTTGAGTCTCAAAATAGTATGTTTTAAAGCTCCACGTGAGTATTTGTGCCTTATTAACTATATGTCGGAACTCTGTCCCTACTATTTTTGGTATCTAAATGTGTGCCCTTAGGGAACATATTATCAAGACCTTTTTTATCTAATATATATATATATATATATATATATATATATATATATATATATATATAATGCTCTTGTGCGGACTAGTCCGCATTTTAAGAGTGCGGACCGTACATGTGTTACCTGTCGGTGAGAATAGAAATTATCGGCTAAATTATAGGCACACTCTCTCCTTTTTTTGGGCTCATCACCAGGTGACACATGTTCGATCCGCACTCTTAAAATACGAACTAGTCCACACAAGAGTAATATTGTATATATCTATATTATACCTCTAATACGATAGTATTAAACGTTAATAGGAGAATTTAATACTAGACTCCCCCGTCAATGAAATTATATATCACCAATGAATTTAAAGAATTTAAAGAATGAGACTCTCAATTTTCTATCCATGTCTCTTGCCCTATGTTTTCTCTTTCTTCCATACGACCCCTCATCTTCCTCTTTATAATGTTATAACAACTAATGTCATGGGAGACGAGATATCATGATCTCTGATGCAAATAATAGAGTGCCTACTCCGATTCCAAAATGGGAAAATGAAAGGTTTTCCAACCTTCAATTAACAATGTATCAACAATAACTTCAGAGCTCAATAGATTACACATATGGTGGAGGCCAAGCTCAACAGGTCAACGAGAAATCGGGGCTTTTATGACAAGATGAGATTTTTACATGGTAGATAAGCAAGACAACAAGAAAAAGGCTTCTATTATAGATATTTCAAATGGGTTCTTTGGTTTTCTCTATCATCTCTCTTATTCATCTCTTTTCTCATCAACTATTCCCTACAACAAATCCAAAATCCCACCTTTATTTCAAAAACAACCATTTCTCACTCTGAAAAAATCTTCCCCGTCATGCCTTTTTTTAATCACCAAGCCCGTAAGCTCTCAAGATTATTTCAGCACATACACAAATCACATTTGCGATAACGCTTGAGCATTTTTATACCCTAAATACATATATTTCCATTAATGCTTGAGCATTTCTGGTACCTTAAATACTACCCTAAAATATGTACATAAATACTATAATTTTCTTTGTTGCCCTAAATACTATTATTTCAGTATTTGATTGGGTTATTTGATTGCTAACAGGTATCATATCGTTGCCAGTCAATTTTCGATGCTGCTATTGTTGCCCTAAATATTTGATTAGTAAAAGGTATATTATGATTTGTGTATGTGTTGTTGTCGTTATTGTTGAGATTTGTGTCAATTTTTCCTTTTATGATTTGTGTATGTGTTGTTGTTGTTGAGATTTTATCAATTTTCCCTTCTATGATTTGTGTGTGTGTGTGCTGCTATAGAGGCTTCAAATAATCAACATGGTTTCATTTTCATGTCAAAAATATTATGTGTAATTTATTACATCCTAGGGGAAAATAACTGACCTGCAAATACCTTTTTAAGTTAAAATTTCATCTTACGCATGTTTAATTGTAATTGTGGTAAATGATGTGTTTATATAAGTTAAAGCAAGTTCTTATTGCCTGGAATATATTTTTCAAAAACTGAAAGTGGAAAAATAAAATTTGGAAAACATAAATTAGATCTTTACTAAGGTACACCAATGGATGGGTGGAACATATTTTTCACTACAATTTGAGCTATTAAACACTATCAAAAAATGGAAAATAGTAGATCTTAGTCATAATCCATAATAAGATGTGTGAAAATAAACACAGTATGTAAGATTTTATAACAAAAGCATTGGTGCACTGTGGCACATAGAAAAGGGAGCTGGTGGTAAACCTTAATGGAATTTTTTTTAGATGTGAGCTTTTAAGATTCCTCAAAAAGCCTCTGTAGATCCTCTCTGAGTGCATGATTGTCAATTATTGTTTGTACTTCTAGATTGGAGATTTTATCTACTTGATGAAATATCTCTAGAATATTTCTAAGACATCAGCAAGGATTTCTAAAAAAAGTTAAAGATTACTCCTATAAAAACGGAGCAAAATAGCAAATAAGAGGGTTTGTTGAATTTTTTCAAGTACTTTGCGGAACAGGGAAAATAGTACTCTGACTTAAAATTTTCCTTCCCCACTATGGGTTGGGCCACGGGATTAATGAAACTCATGAAAAATATAGGTATGTTTGGTGCAGAATATTATGAGAAACTAGATCCCAATTCCATGCTTTTTTTTCCTTGCTCAATAACCCAATGAGTAACTTGACTGACGAGGGTTTGGATATAAGTTTTAGTTTAAGTTGTTACTTTGTATCAATATATGTTAATGATATTTTTGTGTTCAACATTTTTTATTAAACGGAGCACCTGATTCAGTTTTGCTAGCCATCGAAGCAATTCATGAGTCAATTAGGAGAATAGATGTTTTACCCGACTCTGCTTCTACACATTGATTTTGTATTGCAGAAATGTTATAACGCTCTCGCACATCACGTGGGTTTCATGCTAGTATATATACGGTGTCTCCATCCGTAGATATGCTACGTGGCTTAACAAATTAATTTCAATTAATTTCATGGGGCATATACCAAATAGTCCCTTGAACCTCTTTTAATACATGTATAGTCCAATCCTTTTTATTTTGCACCAAAAAGTCCTTCAACATGCCAAAAAGGCTTTACCATGCCGCTGGCACGGACCTTTAAAGATAAGAGAATAAAGGGACTTCTGGATACAAAATAAAAAACTTGGACTAAATGTGTATTAAAAAATATTTGAGGGACTTTTTAGTATTTGATAATTTCAACCCTCATTTAACCACCTATTATTTGATTTCTTCCTCTCAACCTTTGCTTTCTTATGTGACCCTTTGGCTCCACTACCCTAATTAAAAATTCTCATTACACCCTTTTTAACCCTCGCACTCTCACAGCCATTTTGGAAATGGCAACCAATAGTCCCTGTTAATTCCACTTTTAATTAGATTAGTGGAGTGAAAGGGTCATTGCACCCTTTGTATCTGTCTTTCTCTCTTACGAAACATCAAACCCATAACCCACATTTATTACTACCCTTTGTTTTTCCAAAAGGGTTATGTACTGATTGCCTTCCCATAATTGAGTTCTCGTATTTCTTCAACATACTCAAAAGGAATAATAAGATCTGCTTCTTTGCATAATTATCATCACCAAGTTTATCAAGCATCTTCCTAATGGACCTCTTCTCTATAGAGAACCTTTTGGGATGTCATTCGAAGCCTCAAAGAAACAATTTCGATAGCTCTAATTGTAGATTCAGATTCTTTTATCGAACCTGCATGATGCTGAAGTAATGTTTTCACAACCTTTTTATCCTTCTTTAGGCGGGTCTAAGCTAAATTTGGCACCCTTATGATTAGAAATTATTCGAGAGATCTTCATATGGACAACTAATCATCAAATGCTTTCAATATGGAGACAAAAATGTAAAAAAAAGGGTATGCATATCATTTTACTAACTTCCACAACCAACATCAATGGAACTATATTTTGAATCTGGCTTAAACTTTGTTCCAATAATTTCCTTAGGCCCAGTTTGGTTGCGCAAATTATTTAATTATGTAAATTGATTCATTTTGAATTAGTGAATTGCAAATGAGTGAATTTCAAATGAGTTAAATTCAATTTTACACAATGTTTGGTAATTTGAAATTGATGTTAAGGTTCTATGAAAAAAAGATAAAAACAAATCAAGAGAGAGAGGGGGAGGGGGAGGGAGAGAGAGGGGGAGCGAATGAGAGGGAGAGGGAGAGGGACATGCACTTTATATTTCAAATGGATTCATTTCAACTTTTTTGTGAAATGATCAAATTTCAGATTTTGCATATGAGCTAAAATGGGGCAATTAATGAATCAATTGATTAATGAAACCAATCACAATTAATGGGTCAATTTGTAAATGGATCAATTTATTAATGATCCAATTTATAATTTTGGGACAACCAAACGGGGCCTTATTTTTTGGAATCTCGACAGTGTAACGTCCCCTGTTAATGCCTGGTAATATTGTGGGAGGTAGTATCAACTATCAACTATCAACTCACAATGAAAATTTAATGAATACTTATGACACGGATATAATAGGCAAACAATAATTCCATCTTTTTTATGATCTATTATTTCCTCATTCATTTCATGACCATATCCATATACCTTTCATGAAATAATTACTTTAATAATTATAATAGGTATATAATATTCAATAAATATTTATATTCATGGACATTTTTTTTAAATCAGGTATCTCGTTGGATTTTCGTCTCTTTTTATCCTCATTATTTCTCCAACAATATAATTTCATTATCTTTAAAGGCCATAGAGAAAAAAAGTAACTGATGGTGGTGGTGTTGGCAATGCAAAATCCTTTCCAGGGTAGTGGATCGAAGGCGACGCTGATCTGAGGTGTTAGCGGTGAGAGAGGTGCGGGAGAAACGTCAGGTTGAATCATCTTGGTTTTTTGGACAGTTTATTTATAGGCAAATATTGGATTTTTTTAATGGGTTTAAGTTTTTTGTTATTGGAGTTGATTGTTTGTTCACTGGTTGAATTTAAATGGGTGTGAGCCTTTGAGACTGTATAGAGTATTTGGTATTTTTGTACAATTGATGGATGAATTTCATATTAAAAAATATGTATTATCGACTCTCCTACTCCTATATCATAATCTCAAGGTTTCATCCCTTTCTTTCTCTCTCTAAACACACACACACACACACACACACACGTATATATATATATATATATATATATATATATATATATATATATATATATATATATATATATATATATAGGATTTAGAACGAACTCATTTAACGGACTTCTCAATGGATTTTTGTCCTTTTCTTGAAAAGTGGTCCCCGTATGGTCCCAAAGTCAACATTATCATATTCCCTTATGGTCCCCTCTTATCTTATAGAAAACCTTTTAAAGACCATACCTTTAAGAGGTTTATAATTTAGATCCAAAATTGGTATCAGACTTTTAAGAGTTTTAGAATCTCACTAAATTCCGAACAAACCCTAATTCTGGTATCAGAGCCAAGACGCTCCTTTTTTACTTTTAATAAAAAGACTTTAATGCCCTTGGGATTAATCCCGCGCATTTACAAAGATATTTTTGGAACTAACCCGGACTACCATCCTATACCTATAACTGATTTAGACACAGAAGGTTGTTCACATACTGAACCCATCCCAGCCAAACACGCAGATAGTAGACTAGTTACTGCCAGTGCTATCAATAGTATAATAGACCAAAATAAGTGTATAATCCTTATTTTAAGATAATGAATAAAAGTCACTCAAATCCTAGAAACATAGATAAAAAATATCTCTAACATACAATTAGAATTAGATAACCAAATCCTGATAGACCTAAAATAAGTTCTATAAGAAATAAATATTAATACTAATCATATAGAAGCCCTTAACAAAGGCATTTTAAAAATTAAAACGTTGATAAGGAATCAAGATAGTGAGTTAATTAAACTCACCAAAGAACAAGCTAAACTTATTCCCAGGTTAGACAATTATTTACCCAATGGAAATAGTTAGATCAGATTGGAATGAGATTACTGGAAACCTCTCCATTCAGACCCTAGCAGACTTTTATCAAAGAATTTTAGAAAAGATAAATGATGAAAGATTTTATTACCAGATAAATGAAAATTAGATTGCCAATGCTGCTAAAGCAACTAGACTTATATTAGAAAGATTAAATTTAATTTCTACATCTATAGCAACTTCCCAAGACTATAACAGTAACTTTGTTAAAGACTTACGTTTAGATTTAAAAGCTAAGACAAAAGGATTAACCACCATCTACACAGACTTTGTTAAACTCCAACAAAATTTAGCAAATTATCTTAATAACATGGAAAGCCATAACTTATTTAAAATGGATAGTATTATTAATGAACTCAGCCTAGACATGGCCCAAGTAGAAGAAAAATATGAAGAAATTATAAAGGAAATTAAGTTTATATATAATAAACCTTGCCAAGCCGAATTAGACTCTCTGTTTATTTTAAATCGTTTAGATAAAATAGAAAAAATTATAGAAACCATAGAAGCTATGATGGCACACGAATCAGTGCATAAACAAGAAAAAGAAGATGAGGTAACGGACTATATTAATAAGATCGCTAATTCTCTTGTTGATACTAATGAAGATATTAACAATAATGCAAGAAAGGAAAATAAGGAAATTTAGAGAATCTCCTTATGTAGGGACTAAGTAAGGAAATACCATAACTAGAAGAATCATAAATGGTGGATTAGATAAGACTAGTAAGATAGTTAACTCTATCCCAAATATTGGATAGAGTAATTGTATGCTCCATAGACTTAAGGATTCATCCTCCAATATTAGAACATGGTGGATGGAGAGAAATTTCACCAATCCTCTCCAATGGAAAGAATGGGGTGAAGTTAACTGGAAGATTGTTGAAGATTCCATTCATAATGGACAACTTCCAGCCATTAGATACATAGACTTGTTTAAAGAAGGTGCCACTCCTAAGACACCTAATTATAACATGACCTATCATTGTAGAAATCATGTGTTAGACAAATCCTATACCGAGCTCCAAGTGTTTGACTCAGAATGGCTTATGTCTAGTGGAGCTGATAGGAAGTTCCAATTCCTAACATTTGGACTCTTTCAAGCAAGAATCCAAGGATTACATAGACCTCAAAATAATATCAACATATTATGTTATTTAGTATATCAAAGATGGAAAGACTTTGAGAAAATCCTTATTGGGATAGCCCAATTAGAAATGTAAGACAATATAGGATACTTTAATGTCATTCTGGAATTTACAGTAACCGTAGACACACCCAAACATTTTAAATTAATCTTATATGCTAGTGACTATGAAGACTATATTATTCCAGACGCTAATATAAATATAAAATTCCAAAGATATGTGAAGTTCTCCCAATTTCCTTATAAAGGAATGCAATCAGAAATTCCTAGCGATACACTTAATGAAGAAATATTAGTTAGAACCAATGTTTCAGACTACAATCATACTTACAGTATTAAGAATACTGGACCTATGAAAGAAAAAGCTAAGACCCTTTGGCAATTGCCAGAATTTTAAGAAACTAAGACTATACAGAATAAACCTTTGTTTTTTAATCAAGACGATGTCACTGGAAATGTTACTATCCAGTTTGGCCCTCCTAAGATTATCAATAAGAATATCCGGACTGAAGAATTTAGATTTAGGAATATGGGAGAAGCCATAATCAATGATCCTTCAGAAGGAGAATGTGGTAGTAAGACTAGTTCTAGTTTAATAAGACAAGCCCCGATAATTAAACCTAGAAGATCATTTAAAAATAAAGACTTAGTTAGAGAAAAGGCTAGGATCCAAAACTTTGGACATGAACCCTCATAATTGGACATGAAGACGTTTAAAGATCACCTTAAGAAAAGTCATTATGTTAGATTTCAAGAAAGAGAAAGATTTAATATGATAACTCAAGACCATATATTAAAATTAAAAGAATCTAAGAATACTAAGGAACTTCTTAGAAACTTAAGAATAATAGAAGAAGGAGAAGAAAGACTAGTGCCAGTTACACAAGTAGGTCCTAATAAACAAGAGATAGGAAGTAGTAGTAGTCTAGAAGATGCTCCTAGATTTTTTAGTAAACCAATAGGAATAAATATTCCTATATACTCTAGCACTTTAGTTAAGACTAAACCTGATTATATAAAAGACTTTCCAACTAGTGACAAGAGTTTTACTCCAGTTAAAATTATGCAAAGTCAAGCCATAATTCCAGTTGGGATATACCTTAACTTAGATAATGTCCAAGATAGGAAGAAGTCCTTAGACGAATGGCGTAATCAGATGAACATGTGTTTTACATCTAATGAATAATGGGATGCAAGTTCACGTAAGTAGTACACTGAGCAGTCCATTAGAGGTATTGAAAAAGATTATTTAGAAAGTTTAAGAAAGGCTACAAATGAAGACTCCTTAACTAAGATTGAAAAAATGAAGGAAAACCTAGAAGAAAGATCAATTAAAGAATATATTCAATTGTTCATGTCAGAATTCATTAGAGCTGGACATTTAGCTCATATCAATGAACAAGACCTAGCAAAAACTAAGTTAGCCCTCCTTAGCATTTGCAAACTAGATAAGATCAATGAATATAGCAATAATTATGAACAACAATATTACCAAATTAAAGAATTTGGAGAGACCTTAAAAGATGAATACTTTAGAAAGATACCTGCCATAAGACAAATCATAATTAATAAATATATGAATTGGCCATGAGTACCTGGAGTTAAGAATAACTCCCTTAGTGAAAGAATCAATTTCACCAAAGACTATATCATATCTAAGAGACGTGATATAACTCAAGGAAAGTTGATAGAAGAAACTTTCAAACAGATCCCTCCAATCAAAGACGAAATAGGCATCGCTCCAATCCAATGGGGATGTGGAAGTGAATTTAAGAAATTCAAAAAGAGATTAGAATGGAAACATAGGAAGTTTAAGACTAGACCTTTAGGATTTCCAAAAAAATATAGATTTGGACCATCTACTACCTTTAGAGAAAGGAACTCTAAGACTAAGAAAAATAGATTTAGCCAAAGAAGATATTTAATGAAGAACACTAGTAAGTATAAGAAGGTTCCTAATTATAGAAAAGAGAAAGATGTAGATCAATCTAAGACTACCATTAAAGAATGTTGGACTTGAGACAAAGAAGGAAACTTTGCTAAAAACTTGCCTAATAAGAAAGATAAAGAAGGTATTGAGATTATTAATACAATATTAGACTATACAGATCAAGAAGAATTAGATATCGTATATGTTATAGAAATATCAGACATAGAAGATGATGATAATACTAATATCTATAGTGCATATACAGATAGTGACTCGAAAGACTATAATAGTGATATTGATGAGTATGAAGACTCTCAGGATACTTTAGTTCTATATATGATGTAAGGTAATCAAGATGATTTAGATGATAAATATACAGACTTCGAAGAAGCTTGGTCTAAATGTATATTAAGTCCCTTTTTAAAGAAAAGATGGACAATTAGTAATCCTGAGTTACTAACATATATACCTAGATGTTACTTTGATGAAAGACATTATTGCACATTTGAAATGAAATGTAGTAACAAAGACTTTAAATGTGTAGAATGCTTTGAGACTATATAAACAGAATTATTTATGGTTTGTGTTATTTGTCAATTACACTACCATGAAAACTATTGGAGAACTAGATTTAGAACAATTTATACTAGCCAGTATGACGCTCAAATAGACTTAGATATTAAAACATATTATCAAGAAATTGATAGAAATATAGCCAAAATATTACAAGAAAAGGAATACTTAAAAGGAAAAGGAATTTTTGATGATTTAGAAGGATACCACTCTGATAGTAGTTCAGAAGACCTAATCCATTAGATTTTATAGATAAACCTCAGAAAGGACTATCTATTTAAGAAAATAATAATTTACGAATTTCTACTAAACCACGTGCTTATTTTGTATAATTGTTTATACAACACAAATATTATCCTAAAAGACTTTCAGCTTTTATAGACACGGGATGCTCTCAGAGTATTTATAAGGCTAATGCTTTCCCTGAATAGTACTTTCTAGAAAGCAATCAAGAAATCTATGGTAAGGTAGCTAATGGAGAACCATTTACCTTATATTTTCAGACTATTCCTATAAATTTCAAATTAGAAAATCAGACCAACAAAACCGTTAATCATCATTTTTGGATAATGGATCCTCGTCCTAATTTCACACGAAACATAATTTTAGGACAAGACTTTATTAGTAAATATCATCATTATACTCAGTATAACGATAAGATATTAATTAGTGATAAAGAGGAATTTAATAATAAAGCCCCTCTTATAGATCACAAGATTGCCTTTGACCTTATATAGGTCAAACCCCATTATAAACCCATAAACATTCAGAGTTCTTCAGTAGCATAGTGGACCTAGACCTACAACCCAACAAGAAGCCCTAGAAATTACTAAACCCTTACAAATGGAATGTAAGTGTCCAGACCAAACGTGTTATAAGCAAATAGTGCTTATACAACAAGACATTCTAGATCAAGTGATAACTTGCTTTTTGTGTGTCGTTGTTTGAAGCCAAGTTAGTCAAAACCCCAAATTACCTACAAATATAACAAACTCAAGTGTAGAGGTAAGTAAGGGTATCAATCCACATCTAGGACGTAAAGCTAGAGACAAATTCAATTGTAATTCATTTATTATTTTCTTTTTGGGCTTTTGCTTTTTCTAATTTTTTTAGCTTTTTCAATATTAAAACAATTGGGTGAGGTAAGGTGATATAAGACTAAACTAAATTGTGAGATGAAAACAACTAACTAGAAAGCGAATAAAAGTGAAAAATAAAGTCTAACACTAAAATATGAGATAAATGAGGTAAATAAATTTGAGAACAATCAAGGAGTGGGTTTACACCACAAATTTTAGCCATTCTAATTAATTAATTTAATTATTTTAATTCTCCCAAATTAATATCAAAATTACAAACCAACTTTCGTTGCAAGTGTAATTATAATAGTAATCTTTTAGAAAATTAAGTTTAACACCCCACAACTCAAGAAAAATAGATCTAAACTCCTTTTAATTAATCATCCGCTAGGATCGATCAATTAAAATTTATGTAAATCTTAGAAAATAAATTTAGTGTTGAAATTCAAGTTATAATACTCCACTTAAGAAACCCCTATCTCTAGTTCGAATCTAAAATAAGTATTATAACTAGAATTTTGATTTTCTCTCGAAAATCATTTACCCTCTCTCGAGGCGTAAATTAAAGGATGAGGGATCAAAATTAATATTCAAAGGAAATTTTCAAGTAATCAAACTAATTAAACTAAAATAACATCAAATAAGGGGTTCCCCCAACCCCTTGAAAGGGGATTTAGACTAACATAATATAAAAAATGATAATCAAATAATCAATAGGCATTTAATATAAAAGAGAAAGAGAAGAACAATCAAACCAATCTCTTGAATTTAATTGACTCCAATCCTCCAATTTGAAATTTACATCCCTCCAATTGAGCATCCAAGTAGTTTGCAATGATACCCACTCAATTAAATCTCATATAAAATGTCTCCCCACAAATCTCTAAAAAATATAAAACTAAAACTATTTACAAAATGTTTTTATCCTAATTTATTTTCTACACTAAACTATCTCTAACTCTCTCTAGAATTCTCTTCCCTACAAATTGATGATATCAAATGGGGTCTTGAGTCTTCTTTTATAGTAGATGCATGGCACGCATGGGCTAATGGGTATTTTTGGTAATGGGCTAGGGTGAACATTTGGGAGAAGTGTGAACACATGTGCATGGGGTGTGAGGATATTTGGGAAGTGTGGTGGTTGTGGATAAAATCAGATTTGGTTTGAGGGGTACTTTGGGCAATTAGGGTAGAAATTATAGTTGGGGGTAATAAGGGAAAAAAGGGTTAAGTAGGGTTTATTAGTCACATGTGGGTTTATTTGGTTGACTTGGTCTTTGTTTGGTCTATGGCTTGTGCAGGTAAGGTCGTGGCTTGTGGAGAAGAAGGGAAGTGGGTTTTGGTTTTCAAATTGGTTTGGATTGTTGGAAATGGGAAATGGGTGAAATATTGGGTTTGGCTTGGAAAATCCAGCGGCGGTTTGGTGGGTGAGATGCTGCCGACGGGTAAAGGTTTCGGGATGGATTTGAGGGGTATCCGGGTACGGGTTGTGAGCGGGTTGTGGAGGTTGGATGGTCCGGCGATTGAGGCTGCCGGAGTGGGAAGGATTGGAAGTCGAACCGGGGACAGGGACATGCAGGTCGCGGGTCCGGCGAAGTTCAATTCGGGTTGAGTCGGCGCCGGAAGTTTCAGGGGATGGTGTGGCGCCGGCGGGGAAGGTGGGAGTTGGGTTCGAGTTCCGTTTTGAGTAGGGTCGCGATTCTGAGTCAAAGGGAGGTTTTATGGTTATGGTGTCGGTACCGACAGTGGTGGATTGCTGCTGTTGGGTGGGGCAATCGGTCGGCGTCGGACTATGGGTTTGTAGTAGGGGCTAAGTGGTTGGAAGTTGTTGGTTTGGGTTACGGGTATGGTGATTGTTGGTGTTTGGTTATTTGTGGTTATGGAGGAGAGAGGAGGGGGTGCGTTGAGGGTTGAAAATGGGAAGGGAAATGGTTAGGTGTGGTAAGGGTGTAGGTAGATAGTGTGTAGGATAGGATTTGTTTGGGTGTGAGTGGGTTGTAGGGTAATTAGATGAGGGTGAGTGAGTTAGATTGTGTGTATGTGAGGTGTGAGTGGGTTTATGGGTGTGTGTATTTAAGGAAATGTGTGTTTAATTTTTTACCCTTAAAATAATACTAACTAAAAAAATAAAAATTAGTAAAATAAAATAAAAACCTAAAAAATAAGATCCTATTATAAAATAAAATAAAGACTCAAATAAAAATTGAAACTAAAAAGAAATAAAAATAGAAATCTATTAAACTAAAAACTAAAAACTAAAATCCTAAAAAAAGTAAAATTTAATAAAACTAATAAATAAATGAAATCCTAAAAATTCTAATCCTAATAAAAACAAATCAAAATCGAAGTAAAATAAAATTATACTAATAAAAATAAAATAGGAAAAAATAGGAAACTAAAACTAGAAAATACTAAATAAATAAAAAATACATACTAAAAATAAAACGACACAAACAAAAAATAAAAAAAATATATTAAAAAGGGACAAACAAAACACACACAGGGTTCGGGGTAGGTTTGGGCTAGGTTAGGGTAGGCTAGGGTTACGAGATTGGTAATTAGCTCCATAAAATGCACATTTGCCTCGATATATAGCTTTTGACACCACAAACGGACATTTGACCTACAAGATAAACATTTAAGCACATAAGACCCATATTGTCGAGAATTAGCAACTAAAGTATGTCTATTCGGGGTATAAAATGTACATTTTTGGGTGCTTATCACACCACCCCCAAACAGAGCGTTGTTACTCCTCGAGCAATAAGATGGAGAGAGAGAGAGAAAGATAAGTAACCAAAAGTGTACCACTTTTGCGGGCACTTGCGATGGTACTTAGCATGTGAAATAAGACTTTAAACCTATAGGTTTCTCTACAGGACGAGTTGTATCTCAAGAGGGTTTGTAGGGAATATACCCACAAAATTCTTATTTGCAAAAATTTATTGAAAGGCAGTCAATCTCTTATTAGACATATAATAATCGCACAATCCATCACACGAAAAATATTTTTAGAAATACAAGCTAGAATGTGTAAAAAGATTATGCTAAGTAAATACTCAAGGCACATCCTTCCTAGAACTCAATGTGTGTGGTGTGAATCAGTCAAAACGGGTCGAGTATCATAAGAGTAATTCCTAGATTGCCTCTTTAGAATCAACGCTTCAACTTCAAAATCTCACGAATATAGATCTCTCAAATGAACTCTCAAGATTAAGGTTAGTGTATCGCTCTTGTGTGTGAGGAGGTGAGTAAATGTAAGCAAGTTCAAACGTCTCACACACACATCAGAAAGAACGAACAATAAGAAAGAAAATGATCTCATGAAAGAATTCTAATCACTATAGTGAGAATATTGAGTTATTCACCACGTTGACTATCATTTTCCCGAACACCTAGGGGAGAATATGTATGGATATAGGTGAGGGAAAAAAGAAATGGGATATGTGGGATGAGATGAGGATGGATGGAATGAGGTAGGTAGGATAGTGATATAATGGATCATGGATGGGTGATAGATGCGATAATATTGAGAAGAGTGTACTATATATGAAGAACAAATGTCCTTATTACTACAAAATAAACTACAAACTCTTTCTTTTCTTTTCTCTCTTCGTTTTTCAATTTTTCTTTTTGTCTATATTTTCTTCTTATTTTTTTTTCTCTCTCTTTTCAAACCAACAATGAAGACATTTAACATTTGGAATCAACACTATTTTTCTCAATATGATGGATGATATATGAATGTGGTGGGGAATGTGTATGGATGATGAGGGGAATAAATGGGAATATGGAAAATCATGGGATTGTAATGGGTGAGTGAATGGAAATGTGATATGGAAAAGTGGTAGGTGTATGAATGAAAACCTAGTGATCGGGATAAACTTCAAGACACGCGTTTTTTACAACTCAAAAAAGATGTCATTCTCAGTGATTAAGCCAAAATTTAATGAAGAATAATGAGATCATACAACAATTTAAGTGCGGACCCAAAGAAAGTTGAATCAACTTGTGACTCGGAGATTGCGTAAAACACTAAAAAAAAGGTGAAAGGCACAAATCTCACAAGCTAAAGTCTCCACTAGTGATCCTTAATGTTCTCTTTAGAATTATAGTACTCCTCAACTCTAAACGTAATGACGTGATAAGTGCACAAATTTTGTTGAGTCTAGAAATTCATGGTGCAACATGCCTTGGGACGTATTACATAAGCTATTTAGAAAAATAATACTCTAGCTTGATTCCTAGATTTAAAAATATGGATGATTGAAAATTCACATCAATGAGTGAGATGAAAGAAACTGCACGAAATTTTAAAAATCAGGTTTAAAAATCCAAAATTTTCAAAAGAGGTACAATTTTGATAAAACTCCCCACCCTCAAACAAAAAGGAACATCGTCCTCGATGTTAAGTAAACTGATTTTTAAAATTGAGAGCATAAGGTAGGAAAGAGATTATCAGAATCAACCGCTAATGAAGTGGACAGATATCGCCAAGAATAAACCTGAATAAGTGATAAGAAAAAAATGTGTACAAGTATAGAAACATGAGAAACATAGGGTGATGTGAAACACCACCCCAAAATAGGATGAGACTATTACAAGAAACACGGGCTGCCTCCCGGTAGCACTAAGTTTAATGTCTTCAGCCAGACCGATGGATCTCACCCTAAAGATAGGATCAAGGAAAGTGCGGGGCGACAGAAAAATTGGGTAATGATAATCACCCCTAAACAAGACGCCAGTCTTGTTGGATAGAGGCTAAAGGGTGTCAATGCACTTGTATAGAAAAATGCATCACGCGATGCAAAGCATCGGTGGACCATGGGTGGGTGGGGATTAGGGTAAGGGTGAGGGTGGAAAGGGTGAAAAGGGATCGGCCACAGTCCTTGTTGAGCTTAAAGGTGAGGGAAACTAGGGCCCTATAAGCATGGTGCTCTAGTTGGTGAGGGAGGATATATGGTTTGGTAAGTGGAATGGGGTGGGGCTCATAGAAATGGCATGATCGTTCTATGAATGGGCGATGATAATGGTCGCGCCGTGACACACTAGGGAGCTGTCGAAGGGAAAAGTCAACACCACAAGATAGTGGTGGGCATGGAGGAACAAGCTCGGTGTCACGGTGTAATGTAGCACTATAAAAACTCTCATGGGTGGTGGAGTATGGTTTCAGGTGAGGATCTACAAATGTATATGGAAACTTGAAACGTGTAAAGTCAAGATCCAAACCAGGTGGTGGGGTGGAAAGGACAATGGGTGGGTCGGGTGGGATAAACGGTGGAGGAAGATGCTCCAAATCAAGCGTGGGAGACAAACACTCATTGGGATGAGTAAAGGAATACTCACAAGGGAGTGTGGTTTCTAAAGATGGAGTGGTCAACTTATCCATAAGAGTAATATTAGTGAATGTGGTGGGTGGGTAAGACAAGGCACCAAGATATAAGATAGAGGAATCATTAGAAATATTAGGCTCAAAGGGAGCCATGGATGGTGGGATATCATCCATATCCGGATAGTTATGAACTATCACGGATTCTATCTCGGGAAAATGGTGAGAACTCGTAGCCGGAGCTAACCTGGGATAAATTTTTTCCTCGGGAACACAAGGGTGAAGCTCGATAGGTGTATACTCGAGCATTTTTTTATTTTGCGGGAAAGGAAATATGAACCGCAATGATGGGTTCATGTGGACATGGTGGGATTGGATTAGTATCACTAATGAAAGGTAAGTCAACACAATTGTCGACTTGGGGCCCGGACCATGGAATGGTCTCAACTTTGAGATTCTCTGGGTGGTAGGGTTGGTCACACTCAAAATCCGTGTCACAAGATGACACATCATCGTTACACTCAGTTGCAACGATGGATGGAGCCATGGGAATGTCTGAATCTCTTGCACACTTCAAATCATTTAACCTTTGTTCAAGCGTTCGGATAGATTGAGTTTGAATTTGAGTGGCTTTCTCTTGCTCGATGATAAATTGTTGTAAGACTGCCTCGAGAGCGGAGGTGGATGGAGGTGGTGGAGTGACGGGTAGTGGTGGTGGTTGAGGTGGACACAACTCGCTATGTTCATAACTATATGGATAATATTCAAATGAAGTGGGTGGAGTGGGGCCAAGTTCATCATACACGAAAGGATTGCGTTGGTGATGGACAATTGGTTGATGCTCATGGGGTGCGTAGTAAGGGAATTGATCGTGAACGGGTTCACAAGATTGCCATGATGACTGTTGGAACGTGTGAAGATCCACAACGGGTTAGGAATCGTATTGCGTGGAAGGTTGATCAGGCCTCCACGAATAGATCGGGTACTCACATAACTCGGGACTAGGTATAACGGGATAGTAGGCTGAGGTGGTTTTCAGAACAGTGCCATATGGATACACATGGTCCATGCTGGGTTCGTATGGATATGACAAAGATGGACACTCATGGGACAAGTGATCGGTGTAGGAACAATGGGTACAGGATAAGGTATGCAACACATAGACACTTGACACCGAGGGTGATGGAAAATGAGGTGCGTTCATGGACGGGTCAAGAGTATCTATGGTACTCGTGAGAGAGGTGAGACCACTAAGTATATCATAAAGTGACGGCTCGAGATCACTTTCACACTTGTCGCGTGTCAATGGGAAATGACTAAAGTAGTCCCGTAAAGGACGTTCTTCGGCCATGTGGAGAAAAATATTTTTTTTTTTAATTTTTTCAAAAGGAAAGAAAATATTTTTGGAATTTTTTTTGTTTGTAAGAAAAGGGTGTGGAAAAAATATGGACTCTTGATTGGACGAACTAACTAAAATTCGACTAACAAAAAATGAATTGGACACACACACAAGTTAAGGAGAATTCCTAACTAGCACATAGCCAATTTTTATTTTTAAATTCAATGAGAGGGTATTCAAATTTTAATTAAGTCTGCGGACGATAAAAAATCACGGAATTTTCTGAGTGATCGCCTTTGCAAAATTATTCTCCTAGTGGGCTACCTAGCTGATTGATTTTAAATTTAGTAATGGATAGGGTAGAACACAATGGTAAGCGAGTGAGTCGGGTGATTAAATCCCTTCTCGTAAGTGACCGGGTGTAGGTCTTAGTCAATTAATTCATATCACCATTGGAAAATGAATGTGAGAATAAAATAACCTAATAGCACACAAGTACACACAATAATTGACTCGCTAACAGGAGAGGCGCGAGGGTTTAGAAATGTACCTCCCACGGTTTTTAGGTCGTGGGGTGACGAAAAATTTGAGTCGACCGGGGGGAGATCACGCCAATCTCAGTCTACCCCGGGAGTCCTACCTACCCAAAGTAGAGAGGCTTCTAAATCCTTGCCTTTGGACGCCTTCTCTCTACCTTGTCCGGTTTTCCTATCACGCTTGTCTTCGATTATTACAATTTTTAAAATGAAAAAATTAAAATAAAATAAAGGTTTCTCTATGCACCGCAATACAAGACAAGGATAAAATCCTAATACAAGGCTTCTAAAAGAAAGAAAAATGGTACTAAAATGCAACAAAATATAGGAAATAAATGAACTACAAAATTAAAACCGCTCCGAGTACTTCACGCTCCCAAGAATGGCAATGGCGCCATTTGATAACTATGCTTTTTCTGTGTATTTGTTTTTGAAAGCCAAGTTAGTCAAAACCTAAAATTACCTACAAAATATAACAATCTCAAGTGTAGAGGTAAGTAAGGGTATCAATCCACATCAAGGGGGTAATCTAGAGACAAACTCAATTGTAATTCACTTTTTATTTTCTTTTTGGGCTTTGACTTTTTCTAATTCTTTAGCTTTTTCAATATTAAAACAATTGGCTGAGGTGAGGTGAAATAAGACTAAACTAAATTGTGAGATGAAAACAACTAACTAGAAAGTGTCGAAAAGTGAAAAATAAAGTCTAACACTAAAATATGAGATAAATGAGGTAAATAAATTTGAGAACAATCAAGGAGTGAGTTTACACCACAAATTTTAGATATTCTAATTAATTAATTTAATTATTTAAATTCTCCCAAATTAATATCAAAATTGCAAACCAACTCTCGTTGCAAGTGTAATTATAATAGTAATCTTTTAGAAAATTAAGTTTAACACCCCCACAACTCTAGAAAAAAAGATCTACACTCCTTTTAATTAATCACGAGTTAGGATCGATCAATTAAGATTTATGTAAATCTTAGAAAATAAATTTAGAGTTGAAATTCAAGTTATAATACCCCACTTAAGAAACCCCTATCTCTAGTTCGAATCTAAAATGAGTATTATAACTAGAATTTTGATTTTTTCTAGAAAATCATTTACCCTCTCTCGAGGCGTAAATTAAAGGGTGAGGGATCAAAATTAATATTCAAAGGAAATTTTCAAGTAATCAAACTAATTAAACTAAAATAACATCTAATAAGGGTTTCCCCCCACCCCTTGAAAGGGGATTTAGCCTAACATAATATAAAGCATGATAATCAAATAATCAATAGGCATTTAATATAAAAGAGAAAAGATAAGAACAACCAAACCAATCTCTGGAATTTAATTGACTCCAATCCTCCAATTTGAAATTTACATCCCTCCAATTGAGCATCCAAATAGTTTGCAATAATACCGACTCAATTAAATCTCATACGAAATTTCTCCTCAGAAATCTCTAAAAAAGATAAAACTAAAACTATTTACGAAATGTTTTTATCCTAATTTATTTTCTACACTAAACTATCTCTAACTCTAATTCTCTTCCCTACAAATTGATGATATCAAATGGGGCCTTGAGTCTTATTTTATAGTAGATGCATGGCACACATGGGCTAAGGGGTATTTTTGTTAATGCGCTAGGGTGAACATGTGGGAGAGGTGTGAGCACATGTGCATGGAGTATGAGGTGTGAGAATATTTGGGAAGTGTGGTGGTTGTGGATAAAATCAGATTTGGTTTGAGGGGTATTTTGGGCAATTGGGGTAGAAGTTGGGGGTAATAAGAGAAAAAAGGGTTAAGTGGGGTTTATTAGTCACATGTGGGTTTATTTGGTTGACTTGGTCTTTGTTTCGTCTTTGGCTTATGCAGGTAAGGTCGCGGCTTGTGGAGAAGAGGGTAGATGGGTTTTGGTTTACAGTTTTGGTTTGGATTGTTGGAAATGGGAAATGGGTGAAATATGGTTTTGGCTTGGCAGATCCGGCAGCGGTTTGGTGGGTGAGATGCTTCCGGCGGGTAGAGGTTTCGTGATGGATTTGAGGGGTATCCGGGTACGAGTTGCGAGTGGGTTGTGGAGGTTCGCTGGTCCAGCGATGGAGGCTGCCGGAGTGGGAAGGATTGGAAATCGGATCGGGGACATGCAGGTTACGGGTCTGGCAAAGTTGAATTCGGGTTGAGTCGGCGTCGGCGGGCCAGGAGGGAGACGGGGTTTGAGTTCCGTTTTGAGTAGGGTCGTAATTCCGGGTCAAAGGGAGGTTTTCCCGTTATGGGGTCGGTACCGGCGGTGGTGGATTGCTGTTGTTGGGTGGGGCGATAGGTCGACGTCGGACTATGGGTTTGTAGTAGGGGCTAAGGGGTTGGAAGTTGTTGGATTGGGTTACGGGTATGGTTATTTTTGGTGTTTGGTTGTTTGTGGTTATGGAGGACAGAGGAGGGGGTGGGTTGGGGGTTGAAGATGGGAAGGGAAATGGTTAGGTGTGGTAAGGGTGTAGGTAGATAGTGTGTAGGATAGGATGTGTTTGGGTGTGAGTGGGTTGTAGGGTAATTAGATGAGGGTGAGTGAGTTAGATTGTGTGTATGTGAGGTGTGAGTGGGTTTATGGGTGTGTGTATTTAAGAAAATGTGTGTTTAATTTGTGACCCTTAAAATAATACTAACTAATTAATATAAAAATTAGTAAAATAAAATAAAAACCTAAATAATAAGATCCTATTCTAAAATAAAATAAAGAATCAAATAAAAATTGAAACTAAAAAGAAATACAAATAGAAATCTATTAAACTAAAAACTAAAAACTAAAATCCTAAAAAAAGTAAAATTTAATAAAACTAATAAATAAATGAAATCCTAAAAATTCTAATCCTAATAAAAACTAATCAAAATCAAAGTAAAATAAAATTATACTAATAAAAATAAAATAGAAAACTAAAACTAGAAAATACTAAATAAATACTAAAAATAAAACGCCAAAAACTAAAAATCTAAAAAAATATTAAAAAGGGATAAACAACACACACACAGGGTTCGGGGTAGGTTTGGGCTAGGCTAGGGTTACGGGATTGGTAATTAGATCCATAAAATGCGCATTTGCCTCGATATATAGCGTTTGACACCGCAAATGGACGTTTGACCTACAAGATAAACATTTAAGAACATATGACCCATATTGCCGAGAATTAGCAACTAAAGTACGTCTATTGGGGGTATAAAATGTACAGTTTTGGGTGCTTATCATCAAGCCCAACACACCTTATTACAGGTTATAGCTATATCCAAACAAAGAAAAATGGATATAGAGGTAGAAAAAAAAAAGATTAGGCAATTAGCAAAGCCTACTTTAGGAAAAAAAATCCCATTGCTAAGTGGGATAAAGACCAAAGTTATTGTGAAATTATCCCTATTAACCTAGAAGCCACTATTAATGCGTGAACCTATCAGAAAGGATATTCACAAGAAGACATGGAAGAATTCATAAAAGACAAAGATGAAATGCTTGAATTAGGCATTATTAGGGAAAGTAAAAGTAGGCATAATAGCCTTGCCTTCTACGTTCAAAATGAATCTGAACGAAAAAGAGGAAAAAGACGTATGGTTATAGATTATAGATAAATAAATAAGAATTGTGAATATGATTCTTATAAGATACCAAACAAGAATAATTTAATTAATTTGATTGAAGATAGAATTATATTCAGTAAGTTTGATTGCAAATCAGGCATCTGGCAAATTAAGATGCATCGAGAAAATATTACTTGGACAACCTTTAGTGTGCCCCAAGGAAAATATGAATTGCTAGTAATGCCATTTGGATACTTGAATGCTCCTCAAGTTTTCCAAAGAAGAATGGATAATATATTTAGACCATATTCAGAATTTTATCTTGTTTACATAGATGGCATTCTTGTAGCCATTAAGACTGAGATAGAGCATGTAGACCGTCTTAAGAAGAATATTTTAGAGTTAGACAAACATAGTATTGTTATTTTCAAAAGGAAAATGCAATTATTTCAGACTGAAATAGATTTTGTGAGAATACATATAAATGAAGGAAAAATATCCTTAGCAGAACACATAACTAAAAAGAGTCTTGAATTTCCAGACCAACTTAAAAATAGAAAACAATTACAATCATTTTTAGGATTGCTTAATTATGCTGCAGACTTTATTAAAGATCTTGCTTCAAAAAGACCAAACTTAACTGCCAATTTAAAAGGAACAGACAAAATTAATCTTTTTTATTGGACTAAAGATGATTTTGAAGTCATAAAACAAATTAAAGATACAATCGAAAATATTCCTTTACTTGAACTGCTTAATGCAGAAGTCCAGTTTATAATAGAAACAGATGCCTCTGATAAACAATGGGGAGCAATATACTTTGCCATTGATCATCAGACAAAAAAGAAAAAACTTTATAGATATAGTTCCAGAACCTTTATAGACCCATAAATAAGATATACTGACCATGAAAAAGAAGTTTTAGCCATATTAAGGGAAATAGAAAAATATATATTTTTTCTTACACCTAAACATTTTACTGTGTATACTGACTCTTCTTATGCTGTAAAACTCAAAGATTTAGACTTGTCCAAATCAAGGACTAATAGACTTATTAGATGGAAATAATTTCTTAATGGTTATGACATCTCTGTTATACATATTAAGGGAAGTAGAAATACCATTCCAGACATTATATCAAGAGAATAAATGTTTGTTAACACTAATATGATTTCATATTTTATGTTGCAAATAGAAGACCTAGGCAGCATGAGTTCCTCTAGAACAAATAGACTAAACAAAGAAGACGTTGCAGATTATCTTAGATGTGTAAGACCAAATGCTAGTGTAACACAAAGATAGACTCATACTCAAGATTATCAAGAAAGACCAATCCTAGAGAACTTTGATGATATCTTGGTTCCTCTAGGAAAATCTAGACATGAGATTGTTGCTCAGAATAGACTTTTTGGGAAGATGTATTTTCCCCAATATAGACCTGATCAAAGATATCCAGACTTGATCAAATTTAAATGAGAATTTTTAGATGATGAAAATACTCTTATAAAGGCTATATGGTGGAACGTGAAGAATGGACTATGGGTAGAATTCAAGCAGAATCTGGTAGCCATTACCAGATTCATGAGAACGCAAAGACTTACAGTCACTCAACTTAGTGGTACTGGTACTGCTACTCCTAGACCTCAGACTCAAACATATGCTCAGACTCTTGGATAATCCTCCAAAATTAGGCCAACTAATCATTTTTATTATCAGAAAATGACCTTTAAGACTAAGATTGTTATACCTTTTGGTCATAATAATCTTTCAATTTTAGAAGACTATCAGAAAGAAGCTAATAGCATTATTGAACATTTCAATATGTTATTATCTGAGACTAATGGAGATTCCTTAATAATGAGAGGTTTCTTCAAAGACGTTCCAAAAATTCATCTTTCTGGAAAAGCAGAAATAGCCCAGATAACTTTAACAGACTATGGGTTCATTGGACTCATCTAAATTGAGACTATAGAAGACTCTATTGCTCTTGAAAAAATAGTCCATGAGTATGTCAAGAAGGTAGAAAACTTCTTCCTCTATTTGCTAGAATCTATAAGATTGCTCAAAGTTCCTGTAGAGGAATGAGAGTTGAAGGATTTAGACTTGTTAGATTTTTCAATTATATATTTGAAGACGTTAAGATTCTATCTGAAGATGAGACTAAAGGTTTAATTGCTAATAAGTCCAAACTCCAGATTGCCCAAGCTATGGAGGCGATAGAAATCATGGAATTGTTAATAACTAAAGACAGATGGTATACTGCATACCATAAAGAAGAACTCATTATCCAGGCTGATGATCCATTTAATGGAAGAATTAAGAAATAATCTAAAGAAATGGTGGAGATCGCCTTGCAAGATAGCCTTAGAGTGGTAGGCCTCATTGATGAATTTTTCAACAATAATGCTCTACCAAACGAACACAAAGACAAGGCAGAAAAAGATGAAGATAGAACAGAGAAGGGCCCCGCCTTACATGATGAATTATTAAAGATCGAAGAATCCATTAATTAGACTGATGATTCCCTTACGTGAAGAAAGGCACAATATATGCCCCTCACGGACCCCTAGAAATCTTTTTTTCATAAAGAAGAAATAGACCCTCACAAAGACGTTAAGTTAGAATCATTGCTAGACGATAGATGTACTTTATGTAAATCAAATAGTATAGACTTTAATAATTTGCATCTCTTTAACTGGTTAGCTTTTAGCCTCTGGTAGCCAGCCAGATGTAGTGCCCTTATGCTATAAAAGGGAGCATCTAGTTTGATATTAAATCATCAGATGTTAGAGCGAGAGAGAGTGAGTAAGCCTGTAGAAAGTAATATGTATGTGAGTGAGTAATTCCCATATAGTTAGGGGAATGGTGAGAGTTGTAATTACTAATGCAATGTAATAAAAGTATTTTCTTTTTCCAGAAATCTCTTATGTTAAGTTGTTATTATTTTCCAAATCGTCTCCAACTTTCTGTTCATAGAGGACTATTATGTGGAACCTCCGATGTAGCACACACGGTGTTATATTGTTGAACCAACGTCAGGTGCCGATTTGTTGTGAGCCATTAGCCAGGTGGGTGCTAGGCGTGAAGAAGTACAGGTAGGGAACGGATACAATGCCAAAATAGTGGATTGAGGTGCGAAATATAAGGAGAGAGTTGTAGAAGACCGAGACCAAAAAATAATAGTAACAAAGATGAAGAGAATAAGGAAGGAAGATAAAGATATTGCCGACCAGAAGGAAGGTATAACTCGAACCAAACCCTTAACTATTTTACTTATAATTTTTTTTAAAGAAACTTGCATGAGCCTACAGATCACTACAGACTTGTTAACATTTGTTAATAAAAAAAATTTAGAATTAATTAGAGAAATCCAAGATTGGACTCTTAGAGACCCTAAAGATAAGAAACTTATAGAATCTGCTTTAACATACGCAGGTGGTACTTTTAAATATATAGACCAGGTTATTGAGTGGTTAGTAAGAGAAGTATCTAGAATAGAAATAATTAGAATAGGGATCCGTGATCTCTTTAGACAAAAATTAAGAACCGAAGATTTTACAGAAGAACTGTCAAGACCTGAAAAATATCAAGAATATACTAGAATAGTTGAAGACAGTATAGACGTATTAAAATTTATTAGACGAAAAAGGTTAGCAGAAACTAAAGTTATTTTAATGAGAGCCGGAGGAATCCGTCCTCTTTTTAAAAATGTAGAAACATCTGCCCGTTGGAGATCCTGACCGTATATATATATATATACCATTTGTAGTGACATGAGAAAATAAGAATTTTAATGGAGAAGTTTTTTACACACACCCATTAAGTGATGATACTCCTCAATCTTTAAATATAGGGATATCTTTGGAATTAGAGATCAAAATCAAAAGTAACCGGTATTCCTCTTAGCTTTAGCTTTGATGGTCACAAAGAGGTCATAGTTTTGTAATACCCCGTACTTTTATTGATATTTAAATTACATAAATGGCCGTAATTTGGTAATTTAAGGAATTTTAGTGAATATTAAATTCTGGATTAATAAGCGTTGGATGCTTACCGACGCATGTTACATTTACTTAGGGGACTGAGTAAATGAGTCGGAATGTTTTTATGTCATGTCGCAACTGGATAGAGCGATGGAAATTATTTTACGATTATAGAAAACGCGTATTGAGATGTGTTGGGTTTAATTAGTGCATTTTAGTTAAGTTACTCGGATGGAGATTTCGAGTGCATGGTTGGTTTCGAAATGGCCGAGATAGTCGGAATAAAGTATCCAGGGGAAGTGTTTAGGTTTAGAGAATTTTTGGACTAGTAGGGACTTGCAATTAAGTAAACGAGTTATTTTTGGGTTTATTAGGGACAAGCCTTTATTTCTCTCTTATAAGTCACAAGAGAGAGGAAGAGAAAGGAAAGAAAAGAGAGAAAAGAAAGAAGAGAAGAAAGGAAGGAAAAAGAGGAAGAAAAAGGGGATTCCGGGCCAAACTCCATGGGATTCGACTCGAGGTTGTCGTATTTTATCCACGAGGCAAGTGTTTACTTGATTTATTCATTTGTATGTGTATCTCATATTATAGTTGGTAAATTCTATGATTTTTGGGTTAGAACCCTTAAAATAAATTTGGGAAATTTGAGTATGAGTTTACAAATTGATGTATTGTAAACTCTTAATGATTTCAAGTGTTAAACCTATGTAAATGGTGGGTAGAAATGGGAGAAAATGATTAACTAGGGTTTTAAGGTTTAAATCTAAGAGAAATGGTTTAATACCACAAATTAATTGATGTGTTAGTTAAAGATCAGTGTTAGGATGATTATAGTGATGTTGCTTGAGGTTAGAAACCATAAAATGGAGAATGGGTTGATATTTGGGTATTTTAGAGAAGATGAAATCATCCAAACAGTGCTCTCCTAACTGGGCAAATCGATTTGAGTCTAGACCGAATCGATTCACATAAGGGGACCTGTAAGACTGCCTCAGGACAAATCGATTCGGATTGAGACCGAATCGATTCGCCTTTGAGGACCTACTTGCATAAAACTCTCTGAATCAATTCGTATGGAAACCAAATCAATTCGCTAGCCCGAATCTATTCGTATTTGGAGCGAATTGATTCGCCTTTGTTGAAATTGGCAGTTTTCCTTCTTTGAGTTTAGGGGGAGTTAAATTGCAATTGAAGATTATTATGGGGGCTTCTAGATATGATATTAGGACTCCTAGATGATGATAATTGAGGGTGAGTAAACCTTGGAATGAAAGAGAGAACCTTGGATTACTTTAGTGTACAATCCGGGGTATGGACTTAGGGAATGTTCGGGTCGTGCAACATTCGAGTGAGGTCTTCGGCAAGTGGGTACAAATATATTTATGTGGTTAGAATATATATGGGTCGATTTCAAGTAAGTAAATCCTAGGATATTATTAGGATGGAATCTAGGATATGGGCTAAAGAGGATTGAATGGCTATCCGGTACATCTATTGACGACTATTATTATAAGTAATGATATAACTATGGAACTAAAATAAGTCGATAGTATACTTATTTGATTATTATGAATTGGTATATTTGGGATTAAATATAAATCCTTAAAGGTGATTAAGGTGCGAGTTATATATTAAGTAAGAGAATACTTATATGCTATTACGAATAGGAACATTCGGGGTTATTGGCTATCACTATAAGAGTTTGGCAATTATAGCCATATATATTGAGAAGTGATATATATTATATACGATAGTTGTTACTATATATACATGATATTATATGGAATTAAATATATCTATATGTGATTGGTATATTTGTATCTTAGAGGTTGGTTCCACAGGCTTCCCCAAGCATAGGGATGGACAACCAATCACATATAGATATATTTAATTCCATATAATATCATGTATATATGGACAACCAGATTATATATTTTTCTAGTGCTATCTAGGAAGGTTGCGAGATGTGGGTGAATCCCCTGGCTTAAGGAGCAGGGAGAGTATATCCCCAGGTCATATCGTCCCGCATATTAGTGCGATAGTTTTATTCCACTTTCAGGAGGGAATATGACCGCCTCCACTATTGTGTATTTTTACCATGACCAAGAATGAGTTTGGCTTGGTACCGTGGTTGATTGAGTAAACTCGAATGCGGATAGGCACTATGAGATTTCATCCTCGAGTTATAGCTCGCTGGGATGGTTATTATACTTATGATTATAATAGATATAATTATACTTGTTGCGTATAGTATATTGCTTGCATATGAATATGAGATATCATATAAAGTAAACTTGTATAAAGTGAAAAGAATGAATAAGGTGTTATTCCTCTTTTGGTAGATTTATATTCGGATTTATTTGAATATGAATCATAGGTTCTAGTGAGAACTATACATATACGGGATTTTATAATATGTGTTATGTACTAAGGGCTTAATGGATCTGGACGATCAACATTGTCATGTAATAGTGTATCGAGGGTATCCTTGTTTGGATTTCGCTTCGCGATACACCCCACATATGAAACGTAGCGCAATGTTGGGAATGGGGAGAATTTTAGCCCTTGGTACTCGGGTTTATAAGGATTTTAGTAGATGGGTGAAACATATTAGTTAGGCAAGGTAGCTTAATCAGGTTATTTTAAAAGGTATGCGATAGGTGTGCACTATTAGAAGAGAGGTGAGGTGTATCTCATGAGAGTGCGATACTAGTTTAAATATAAGAGATTTCATACTTTAAAAATATGGCATTTATGCACTTGCTAAATATTTTCAAAACTCGGGATCTGACCCATTTCTCTATTTTCCCCTTTCTTGCTATGTATGTATATATATTAGGTGTCCAGATACAGGGACGCCTGGATGATGATTCCTTCAAGTTAGACATTCGCTGCAGCAGCTGTGGATGCCTGCAGGTGTATTGTAGACGCTTATATCCTTGAGATCTAGATAGGAGGTATTGTAGAAATATTCGGGCTGGTGGCCCAACTATATTCATTTATTCTTTTACTGCTTTTTTGTGCGTCATTCGATTTGGTTGTATTATGTTACCGAGTGTTCGGTTATTTTATTTCATTTCAGTTTCGTATATATAAACCGTGTGGATGTTTTACTTGGTTGGTTTGGATAAAAATATTAGTTAAATAAAATTTGTACGCCAGCCTAATAAGTTATTAGTAATTAAATGGGTTTTCGATAGTGACGCTAATAATGAACCATATGAGATTCCTGTTTTAATCTGATATAGGATTGATCACTCGGTATTTTATTAGGCGGGGTTTCACAAGTTCTTATGTCTGAAAATAAAAGACAATTTCTATATGATCTTCATTTTGATTCCATCAAATATTTGAATTGCTTACATGAGTTTTCCATGATGCACACAACTTGTTTAGTTAAATGATCAAAACAATAATATATGTTAGGTTAAATGATCAAAACAATAATATGTTAAACAACTGTTCATATAAAGTTAGATATACCTTTTATTTGTTTTCTTTTCTTTTCTTGTTATAGCCATGTGTACTATTATATAAAAATGAAGCATTTAATCCTTGATTTTCCATGTTTATTGTATTTAATTTTTTTAAATAGTTGTTGATTCTATGGGTCTTAATTTGCTATAGTTCCCCCCACCTTTTATTCTAAGATTTTTTATATTGTTCTTGGTAATGCTTCTAACTAAGAAGTGTCAATTATGAGCAATACAAAGTAGATGTGTTAAAGATAAAGGATGGTCAAAGGGATGAATTGATTTTTATTCTAAAAATTATATGATAGTTGGGAGGGTATCTCGATGGGTTGCAAGGACTATTTTGGGTGGTAGCCAATTGAATTTAAAATACAAGAGATTGTTGAAATGTAGTTTTTTGAAAAGGAAATTAATGGTAGCATATGAGTTGGTGTTTGCTTCATTTAAGAGAAGCGGCATGTAATCTTGGTCGAAGAGCAAGTGTAATAAAGGTTAAAGGAAAATGGGTCACTCAAGAGGCGGTAGGTTTCCACAAAGTGGGGGTTATGATGAGATTTCATTACTTGCAAGGAAATTGGTATGGTGAAGCCTTTTGTGTCATGGGAAGATATGGTGGGTTTAATGACTTATGGTGGGATTTTTTTTTGTGTGTGTGTGTGTGTGCGTGTGTGTTCTCACCTACGGACCTAAAAATAGAACTGCATGGTACGAATTTTTTTTAATGCCAAAAACATAACTGGTTTTTTTGTGTGTTTTAAAGATTTCTAGGTATACCTAAAAAATCAACTCAAAATAATTTGTTTTGTATTTTATTACATTTTACAATGGTTTGAAGTTATCAATTAGTTTTTTACAATATTTAAATTTATTGCATTTTTACAATGGTTTGAACTAATAACCTAATTATTTCTATCAGTATTGTGTCACTATGATAAAGAGATAGGTTTCGTTTATTTCTCTACTACAGCTCGCTCCCTTATGGAAAAGCTCAACCGCATATTACCATATTGAAAGTATTAAAATCTTGTATATTGATGAATGGGGATATGAAAAGATCTACGCATGATTTGTATTAATTATATAATGGTAACCATTGGTTTATTTTTTATTGTTGATATCCCTTTATGAGTTCTAATGGTATTTTTATTTGTACTTTTACAACAAAAATAGACTCCCTTAACACTGTTGGTTAAATTTTTCGTTGTTTATATGAATTTTTGATTTTGTATTAGATTGAAAAATGCTGCTAAGATTATTCAGTTGGTATAATAGTTAATATGAGATGTTTTAGATCATTTTTACTTCACCCAACATTTGGTTTCACAAATTTATGCCATTTTCACTTGATTTTTCTTATCAAAGTATTTCACTTATTCTCGTTTTAGAGAATAACTAATAATTATATATTCTCACTTTTATTAATGTTTGTTTCCAGATTTTCTACATTAGAAAATGCCCTTAACATATTTGTTTGTTGCACTTATGAATTTCGTATCAAATGCATAATGAATCTGAAAATTGTTTTGCTGTTGCAATTTATCACGATCAATTTTTGAAACATCTCCTAATTTCAAGGTTTCAAGTAAAATTAAGGATAATATATGAAAAGTTTCCAAGTATAATTATACAAATATTTTTTAAAAACTCGCGCATCGCACAGGGTTAAAACCTAATATATATTATACCTCTAATACAATAGTATTAGAAGTTAAAGAAGCATTATTTATCAATTGGTCCCACGATTAAGTGTACTATAATACCGTGTCATTTTTTTACTCTTTCCTCTCTTAATACTTAGTTAAACCAAGAGTCCCGACCCCAAAAACTAGTAAATAGAGATATCAACAACTATACAATTGATGTTGTCTACATCATCTAATAGACCCGTCCACTCATTGTCCACGGTATATTGAGGTTGAGGAAGCTTGCCCCACTTGCTATGATTGAGATCGTAATAGGCCATGGCTGGGTAATCATATGTAAAGAGCAATATCCGTGGATTCATTAACTATAAAAGGAATGGATCATTTTAGATGAAATATTTAAAATGAAGTCAAACTTCATCAACTTTAAATTCATCTTCACCGTCATCTTCATCTTCGTGGATTCATTTGATATCGATTTTGTTCGTTGTTGCTTCCTTTTCATCAGCTTCCTGTTCTTCTCTTTTTCTTTTTTTTTCTTCTGATCGGTCAGTTTTTGGTTGTGATTTTTTTGTTATTCATGTAGATCTTGATATTTGACTGGTGGATTTTGTTTTAATTAGGTTAGCTTGTGGAGTTTTTCTCCATTTATTTTACTTGATTTTGTTGAAATTGAAGTGTATTGTAGATAGGTTTGAGAATTCAGTATAGTGTTTAATACTGGCAGCTGGACCTATCTATTTGTATTCTATGTTAATTTTCATTTTTTCTGTGACTATTTTTTGTGTGCTAAATTTGTGATACTTGATTTTTATAAAATTAGAATAATTTGTGGCTAGATTTGATGATTCAATTTAGTCTCTGTCTTATGTGTATGGATTTTGTATATTTAACAGTGTTATCTTGGTCAATTTGTTTGTATTTTTTTTTATTAATTTTCATCTTTTTTCTGTAATTATTTTTTTAGCTAGATTTGGTTTAGCTTTACTGAATTTGTAATGCTTGCTTTTTTGAAATTTTGGTTAAATTTCTCCGGTAGAAACATCATTTTTCTGTTTTTCTAGATTTAGGGTAAAAAAATCTATCCAAACTTTATTTTAGCATCCATACCTTCAATGTTACAAACTTTGGCATCGTTTGTTACTGTAACTAGGGGAGAGATTTTATATGTAGTCATGGTATCACAATTCCAAATTAAATTTGGATCAGAAGTATCAAAGGAAGGGATGGTATTAAGAGTAAGAAAGGATGATATTCACTATTTACGATGGACGTCGGAGATGGGTTTGGAGATGGACGTCGGAGTTATTTTTACGCTAGAGACAGGTTTGGAGATTTATGCTAGAGAAGCATCTAGAGGTTGTTTTTAGGTGGAGTTTGTCGCTTACTAAGATTGATTAGCCTTTTTGGTTCAGAGTAGTGTGTGGAACTACTATTCCAACATCTAGTTCAAACTGTTCACACAGATCAGGAGATATTTAGTTAAATGAAAGATCTTACAAGACTACTATTACCATGTCCACTGATTTTACAGTTTCATCCCATAGGTTCATACAATAATCATTTGCGTTATATAAATAATATGTGAATTTATAGGACAATTAGAAATAATGAAAAAATTATTTCTTGCGAGTATAATGAAATTATATTGTTGTGTAATGTTAGGGGATAGCAAAAAAGGGTGCAGTGAGAAGAATTAAAAAACTTTGTCCTATGCATAGATTGGTTATGTTAACCTTTATAGAGCCAAAAGTAGATGCTAATAGGCTTTGAGGAATTAAAAATAAACTTTGGCTTTGACAGGCTGTTGTTAATGATGCAACACTATTTGGTATTATTTCTCTTGTGGTATTACAGTTTAAGGGGTTTCTTAAAATGCAGTAGTGTATAACTTTGAAAGTAGCTCATTTTTTTCTTCCCATTCATATTCAATTATCATTAGTGTATGCTAAATTCACTCGTCGGCCTAGGCTTCCTTTATGGGACTATATCAACTCAGTAGCTACTATGGAGCCATGGATAGTAAGACGGGATTTTAACACCATTACTTGCTCTGAAGAGAAGATTGGAGGTTTTCCATATGTTATAAATGTTGCCAATGATCTATTGAATTGCATTAATGATGTTGGCCTTCAAGATTCGCATTATTCTGGGACTAGAGTCACCTGGTGGAATAAGAGGGAAGGTTATGCAACTACCTGGGAAATAATTGACAAGTTGTTTTTTTGATGTAATTGGCCATAATTTATTCAATAAAATTTTTATGGAACACTTAAATAACGTTTCCTCGGATCATTCCCTAAAAATAAAAATAAAAATAAAAATAATAAAAAATATTGCTCCTTCCGAAAAATGTCGTACTATAAATTTACGCTCACGCATTGCATAGGGTACATGCTAGTTAAACCTCTAATGCGATAGTATTAGAGGTTATAACGAGACTTTAATGCTCATTAATTGGTTCTTCCACCCAATACTTCATAAAATACCCAAAAAATGATATTATCAATTTACAAGGGACAAACGAGTTGTTCGAGAAAATAAGGAAATAACTTTGAGAATCATGTGAAGAGAAATTAATGGAATTATGGGAATAGTACTTAAGGCTCTACAAACTACAGATTTCAAAATTAACATTCCTCTAAATTATTGGTTCCATTTACTATCCCTTCCTTTTCTCTATTCATTGGGTATGTGATTTATTTTATACGGATCAGACGTCAAAGTCGGTCTCATTCCATCATACAGTATTTGACTTTGATAGTATTGATTAATGTTTATGTAATCTTTCATTTATTTAGGCTATCGGTAAAGTTCTTCCAGCTTTGAATGGAAAATTGACTGGAATGTCTTTCCAAGTTCCAATTGTTGATGATTCAGTTGTGAACCTCACTGTAAGAGGCTACCTATGAGCAGATCAAACTTGACATCAAGTTAGTATTGATCTCTCCTTAAAATTATCTTAGGGTCCATTTGACAACCGAATTCCAAGGCATAGAATTGAAATTGAAAGGTCAATTTCAATTTCGTGGAATTAAAATTGCCCTTTCAATTCCATTTACATGTATTGGAATTGGGTTGCCAAATGGAACCTTAATATAATTATAATTTTGCATCGTCTTTCATAATTGATATGTGTCAAGCTCTTGCTTGATTGATGATGGTGGATATGATAAATTTGAATTGAAGATTAAGAAATAGAGATAGAAATCATAATAGAAAAGATAGAGAGTATAGGAGAACATAGATGAGAAATGATAGATGTGGCCATCCCCGATCTCCGCCACGGAGGGAGGAAGGGATCCTTCGGGTCCCGCGCGTCCCCTCTCGGGAGAGCGCTTCGGCCGACGTCGATTTTGTGAGGTGTGGAAATGTAGAGAGATTTAGAGTCGCCAGTCTATTTTACTCAAAACAGACAAAAGAAAAAGGGGAAGCCACCCCGAAGGATGGCATCCAAAGACATACTAGTGCGTTCAAAACCAAATGATTCGAGAAGGGTTCGGAGGCTTAGTTACGAAATGGGAAGGTGTTAGGCACCCATTCTACCCTTTCGGTTTCTCATGGATATTTGTTATTTTCCTTTCTATTTCCCCCCGTGATATGTGTGCATGTGCATATATAGAATGGAGGTAGGAATCCTCGACTTGTATCATGGAAAAAACAAAGCGAGTCATCCGTAGGAATGTGAGATTAGTGTAGAAAATAAGATTTACGTGATTACCCCTACGTTGATCGTTATAAGGGAACGATAACGCATATGGAATAATACATTACTAAGAACAAGTATATAGAATGTAATGGAAAATGAGATAAAGAGAAGATAGAAAATAAGAGAAAAAGTGAGAAAAGGACTCGAGTCTCGGGTTTTACCCGAGACGCCTACGTAGCCTATAAAGACATCAAAGTCCACGTAGTTCGCATACAAAACGAGGGGTGGGGTTTAACCCATAAATCCAAATGGAGAAATCTCTTATTTGTAAGTGTGTGTGTGTGTGTGTAGAAAAAGTGTTTTAGTTGTGAGAAAAGTGTGGAAAAAGTGTGAGAATCCCTACTTGGAATTTATGAGCAAACCCTCTTTTTCTTATTTTTTGGGTTTTTATTTATATGAAAATAGGAGATGTGAAATACTACTAGATAAAAAGTATGTTAGGATATGTGAAATAAGATAATAAAAGTGCTCAAGTAATAAAACAAGTTATTGCAAATTTAAGAAGATTTAAAGAGAAATGTGAGAGAGATGGACCTTTTTGGAGACTTTGAGCTTGATTTTAAATGTTGAGAAGCAGCCCTTGCACTTGGATGATGATGGAGAGTGGTTAATTCATCAAGTTTGGTGAAAAGGATGATGAAAAGTGGAAGGGAAAAAGGGATTTGGAAGTTGAAATCACGCTGCTTTCGAGAGAGGTTTCTAGGATTCGTTGAGGGTGATTTGCTTCTCATCTGAGCTCTTCTTGAAAATGATGCCAAGGACTCCTTTTATAGGCCTAGGGGTCTGCCGATCGGCATTGCCATGGCACTACCTATCGGTAGGTGCCGATAGGGAGGGTCTGGGACCTGCCATTTGGCAATACGCCTCAGGATTTTTCCGAAAATTAGCCGCCGAGAGAAAATCGTTGGTCAGAATCATGCACAGGGCATACCATTGGAAAGGTATTTCAGAGACCTTTGAAAGTCCTTTGGACCTCTCCCGAGTTTGGGAGTTTTCTTCGGGTTAAATGTGGCTCGGAAGCGTTTATTGGTCCGCTGGACGAGGAATCGCTCGGACGCAAATGGAACGTTCGTCCGCATAGTAAGTCCGAATCGTGCATGGGGCGGACCGTTATAAAGTTTAGGAGATGTACTTTGACATTTCAAAGAGTTTGACCAGGCTTGGAGAGTTGACTTTGGTCAATCGGGCCCGGGAAGCTCTCGGTGGCTTCCCGGAGTCAAACGGATCGTTCGTCCGTATGGAAAGTCGGAATCGCGCACAGGGTGGACCGTTGGAAAGGGTATTCAGTGACCTTCAAAGATTCATTTAGCCTTGGTCGATCTGAAGAGTTGACTTAGGTCAAACAGACCCCGGGAGCGCCCGGTGGCGTCTGGGTCAGGTTTCAGACGTAAACGGATCGTTCGTCCGCATGGTAAGTCGGAATCGCGCCAAGGACGGACCGTTGGAAAGGGTATTCAGTTCCCTTTGAAGATTCATTGAGTCTCGGTCAAGATGAAGAGTTTGAAATTTGGTCAAACGGAGCCTGGGGGTGCTCGATGGCTTCCAGGTCAGTGCTCGGGACATGACCTGGGTTTGAGGTGATGTGTGGAGGTACTAGGGAACTAAGGATAGTTAGGGGCAACAGAATGAGGTGTCTACAATAGAAATTATCATATTCATTATTCCCCCAATCATCTATAGGTTATATGTATTTATACACAAAATCGATCCACTGAGTTGTAATTCTAAGTAATTCTAACTAACTAACTGACGTGGATTCATTAAAAGAATTACAACTAATTCTATAACTAACTAATCTAACAAACAATTTAAACAATATCAAAATGATCCATTTCAGCATGTCTTTACTCATCTTGACAATATGCTTCTTAGTTTTTTTATATTGTTATATTGTCATGGACGAGTCAGATGGCAAGCTTAAGGGTATCTTGGGTTACACCGAAGATGATGTGTTAACCACTTTTATTGGGGAGTGGGGCATAAGGATCCTATGAGTTTATTAGTAAGGAAAAAAATTCAAATACGTCAAAAATATAAAGGTATGACATAATATAATTATGCTTGCAACAAGAATTCTAGCCAAAAATAAAAAAATAGTAATAATTATTATGTGATTTTGAAAATGATGGACACTATTGTCCACTTCCTTGATGCTTTTATGATGTTTTGCAATATTTACATTATTAAATTTTTCATGCTAGGCATTTTTACAAAATATTTAATATTTATATCAGGAAGTGAAAATAAAGGACTTGCCAGTATACGGGGTTTCCACAGGCTTGATTTGTCTAATACTCTAGGTAATGATTGATCATTTGTTATACCTCTAATACAATAGTATTAGAAGAGTTAACGATGCTTTAATACTTACTATTTTTTCTCTCTCATTTTGAACATTGTGTTCTATAAAACCCAAAAAATAAAAAATAAAAAAACTCTTTGAAATCGAAAAAATGAATAAATGAAAATTCTCATTTATGTTTTTCTCCCTCAAATTAAGTTGCTTTTAATAAAATAACATAAAAATTAATGGCCCCTTTCTCGAACGGTTAGAAAGTTTCTCTCTCTAGGTTTTCTTATGAATATTTTCACAACCGCCACACCTTAATTGCTCATCTTCCCCCTATAGTACCATTCCCCTACCACCTCTTGGGTTTAACCATTTCCATAACCTTGTGGTTATGTTTTCTAAGTAAGCCTTAGGTCAGATAAGGAATGGGTAGAGTTTATCTTGAGTGGTGGTGTTCCCTCATATGATTTGTGCATTTCTCCATTGCCAGATTCAGTTTCATGGTCTCGATCGCCACCCTCTTGCAGCGCTTCACGTCAGATCAAGATGGACTATTCTCTCCAGCGATTGGGGAGTATCTATATTGTGTTGAGGTGGGGTTGTACAATCCTCTTGGTGGGTTTATATGGTATTAGAGCCACACCACCCCGCCAAATCTTCTCCAGGTCCTGGGTTGAGCTTTCTATGGATCTTCATCTCTTGTTGTTGGCTCTCATGTTAGATCCTCGAATAGGTTGCCCAGCGACATGTGGATGTTTTAGTGGGTGCTTGAGTTGTGGTGTTGGATGTTTAAGATTAAATTTGTGTAAATAGTGGTGTTTGGTCCATAGTTGTTGTGTTGTGGTGTGAAGATGCTGATGGTTTCAATCATAGTTGTTATGAAGTGGTTTATTCCTTATTGTTGATTGTTGGTTTTTGTCGGCGTCTGGTTGGGATATAGGATTTTATCTTCGGGTGATTGTTTTGAAGTTATATGCGTTGGTGTTTGTGGGATGTTACACAGTTATGGTGACTAGTCCCAAATTGTGGTGTTGTTGATTCATTTTAGTTGCGTATGAATTCGTCTGGTTGTTAGTAGTGTGGTGATGTTGTTTAGGTTCGTATGTTTCCAACTAGCGTGTGGGATGTGTTGTTGTTGTGGGTTTCTCTTTGATCCTCTTCTTCGGTTCCATTATCATGTTTCCACTTCCTCTCCTAGACTTCTCCTTCCTATGTGACCTCACCTCTAAATCAATTTAGATCTTCACCCTCTCCTGATTGCCATTTTTCCTAAGATGAACTTAATGTCAAATTCGGCTATGGGTGAGAGATTACTGCTTAGGAGGAGTGCCTTCCTGTGACTGTCGACTCTCTCAGTATATGGATCATCCTTTACTGTTTCCTTGATTGCCATTTTTTATTGAGCTTCATGTCAGATTGAGTGGTTTAGATGTTTTCCAGCTATAGAGGTTGTTCGGGGTCATATTGAGGTTGTGCTTTTGAATTTTGATTCAGACCTTTTCTTTGGTGTTTTCATTAGGTTCGAGATCTAGTTAGCGCCATCCACCATCTTTTCCATGCCCGTGAAGATCCAATTCAAGACCGTCTATTTGCTTCGTTCTTTAGGTTAGGTTGAAGAGTTGGTATCCCCCTGGTGGTGGCAATTATTTACCTTATGGATTTGATTGTGGTATGGATTGTTTTGTCTGGTGTTGCTTGGGTGCGGTTCGTGCATTGGTTTTTAGTGTTGCTAGAGTTTGGTGATGTTAAGACTGTTGTCATTTTATTGTTTAATCCCTTATGAGGAGTGTTGTGATGCTGCGATGTTCCATTCGACATATAATTTGTAGTACTGTTGATTGAAGGCATGCGTGCTTCAAAGTTTTGTATTAGGTTTGTGTAGGTAGTATGATGGATAGTGTTAACCAATGTTATGTTTGGATTTAGCCGTAGTTGGTGCCTAGGGACCATGTTATGGGCTTTATTGGATTAAGTGGTAGGCCGTGGATTGTGTGTAGTTGGGTTGAGTTTTGATCTCGGATTTTTGTGCATGTTGTTGGTTATTTTGTTTGGGCCTTATTGTATTTTGTTTGGGCTATTGCCTTTTGATTTAATAAATTACATTTTACCAAAAAAAAATCGAAAATCTCTTGAAAACTAAAAAATAATACATTCTAGACTCCATTAATTAAACTATTGATCTAATACAATATAGATTCAATTAATCTATTCAAATCACATTACACAATGGTGTTAATACTAGTACATCTATATAACATTTTTAGTTTTAGAAAAAAAGTTTTAAAAGAAAATCAATTTTTCAAAATTGTTTTTTATATAAATAAATAAAAAAAGTTTTTGGTTATAAAAATATTTTTAATGTTATATTTATGGAAAAAACTTAAAGTTTTTATCTATAAATGATATAAACTTTTTGAACGAAAAACAATTGAAAATATGTATAACTTTTTTATATAAAATACTTACAGTTCTTTTGAAGTTTTTATTCATAAAGAATAGTTTTAAGTTAAAAAAGAATTCAAAATTATTTTTAATATAAATAAAAAAAAGTTTTTGGTTATAATTTTTTTAACATTATATTTATTGAAAAAACTTTAAGTTTGTATATATAAATGTCATACATTTTTTTAAACCAAAAACAAATAAAAATATGTATATTTTTTTATATATAATAATACGTAGAGTTGTTTTGAAGTTTTTATTTATAAAAAATAGTTTTTACATAATAAAAACATATAAAAATAATTGACAAGTTTTAGTTATGAAACAAATAACTTTTTTATAATGGCCGTAAGATAAGATATTGAATTTGTAATATATATTAATTTATATGATTATCATTATATTTATGTATTGTACATCGCCCGTGCTAGTTTTACTAATATAACTAGTTGAAAACATGTGTTATGCGCGGGTTAAACGTTAGGATAGTAATAAATAACGTAGACGCTGCAAACAAGAAACGTTGATAATTAAAATAATTAGAGAGCAAAAAATTGTTCCAGTAATTTTGACAATTAAAAATGTATAATAATTCTAAAAACACAATATCACAGTTCCACATATAAATCAAATATGTAGATATTTATTATCGCGGTAGAAAACATCCGAGATTCACATGTCTAATGGTTCTTTTTTTCTTTCATCCATGTTCCTGAAACAAAGAAATTAGAAAAATATGTTATTAAGATAAATTAATATGCAATTAAAATATGTTTTAGAAATTATTTTAATTACCGGATGACTCGCTTACTTTTTGAACGGTTTTCATTTTTAACGTCAATGGCAGCAGAGTTGTTTGACTGTGAAGGAAAAACTAGATGTGAAAGTTTACTTCCCTGATTGATGCTTTGACTGTCGTTTATAATGATCGTATCAGGCCAGACATTGAGTGTTCCTTTTTCCTTTTATAAAAACTATATATATATATATATATATATATATATATATATATATGCCGAAGGAGAATGAAATCCCCAATTTATTGATGATTAGGTAGAATAGCCCTACCTAGATGGCATTACAATCAACTGAAAATTCAAACAAATTAAAGAAATGATAAAGAACCCCTATTCGAAGAATCTAATGGAAGGCATTCCTAGCTTATCCATTCTGAATTGACCTTTAGAAGATTTGGGCAGCTCCAAAACTTGATGGAAAATAGAGAATTTCTTGCTTAAAACTCCATGATTTGCCAAACTATTAGCAGTAAAATTAGCTTTTTCTCCAACAATGTACATACTCCACTTGAACTTTAATTTCCTTGAATTCACTGATAATATCATAGATATTCCAAGGAGGGTTATGAGTCAAACCTTTAAGAATATTGATCAGAAGCTGAGAGTCTGATTCTACTATAATATGATCAAGATTTAGAGACAAACAAAGATTTAGACCCTTCAGAATTGCAATGCATTCAACCATGTTAATAGAAATGGATCCTTCACAAGATGAAAAGGCTTTAATGAATTTTACCTCATAATCACGGATAATCCCACCAGCTTTAGCATCACATGGATTTCCTTTAGAAGCTCTATCGGTATTCAGCTTGTAAAATGAAACCCTTGGTTTGATCCACTTAACTAACGAGAATGAAGATTCTAAATTATACAGCTTGATGCCAAATTCATTGATAATATCTTCAAAATTCTTAGGGCTAAACTTAAATTTGAAATTGGATGCACAGAGCTTGACCATATTAGAGACATTATGAATAATTCTCTTAGCATCCATGGGAGCCTGATCGAAAAAAGATTGGTTCCTACTCAACCAAATTTCCTAAATTATGCATCCAGGAATAATGAGGATCAGAAATTTTAGAAAATCTTTAGTTGAATTTCTAAGCCACCAAGAAAGAAACATTTGATGAAAATATAAGAATGAAATTTTAATCCCAATAAGGTTAGCAAAGAAGGACCAAATGTATGAAGCTATAGGACCATTGATGAAAAGATGATGAAATGTCTCTAATTATTTTTCGCAACAGGTACATCTAGAGACCATATATATCCCTAGAGATTGAATATTTTCATCTATAGGAACTATATTGTGAAAACATTTCCAAAGAAAGAAAGAAATGTTTTGGGGGAACTCCGATCTCCAAATAAAATTACAAATAAGGGAGGAAGATTTTGATTTCCTTACAGAAATTACAACTGATTTAGTGGAAAAGTCCCCACTATATGTCAAAGTCCAGACCTACTTACCTACTATATCAACAATATATCTATCAGTAGAAGCTCTGCTTTTTCTCAATCGATTAACAGATGTAGAACCCCCAGCTCTAAAGTTAGAAAAAAGCTTTGAATTGAAAAATTCATCCCAAAGACTTTTAGTGGTTCTTAAATTTCACGAGAGTTTCATACTAAAAGCTAAGCATAAGTCTTCCATACTCTTAAATACCAGCCCACCTTCTTGAAGAGAATAACAAATCTTATCCCATTTCATCCAATGATGCTTGAACCCAAATTCTTTAGTAGATCCCCATAAGAACTTATTCAACATCCCATAAATCGGATTGATGGCTCTTTTCGAAGGATTTAGGACTGCTATAATATAAAGAGGAATGGAGGCTAGAACTGCTGATATTAAATTTTTCCTTCCTGCAATGGAGAGAAATTTGCTTTGCCAACCATCAAGTCTGAAAAACGTTACTAATGCCGTTTAATACAAGATTAAACTGTATAAGCAACTCCGAGATATTTGTTGAAGAAGCCCTTTTCTTTTGAAAATAAAAATTATAAACAACAAGTTGTGTTTACAAAAAAACTTATGTACGAGAGTAATCAAGACTTTGTAATCAATTTTAAAACAATATAGTTTCAAAAATACAGCACACTATAGAATGAGATGAGTAGATGAAGATAATAAAAAACACACAATTTTTAACGCGGTAAAACATCTTCTAATAGAGGAAACATCCACGGTGACTTCTAAGTCACAAAAGTAAAAATCCACTAACAACAAATAATAGTTACAAACAATACAACATACATGCACACAAATCAACCTATTCTAAGTTTAGGAATATACCCCACTTAGTGTCCTTCTAACTTCTCATAGATCTGATTGTTGATGATGTTCTTCTAGTTTGATAACTTCCTTTGTTTTAGCTTCCCTACGTCGACTCAATAATCTTTGATCTTAATCCCAACACTTTTAGTGTTGTAGTGTGTTAAGTGTTTGTGATGTGATTCCTATTCACATGCATGAACTCACACACACTTAGTTTTACAGACAGTCCTAGAAAATTACATATAAAGACTATATGCTGTGATTTTAGTTTGTTTCTTTCTTACAGAACTTGAACCCTTTTTGACCTTTAATAAATCCAAGATTCCACGGAGATCTTGCTTCAGAAATCGAACAAGACCTTAATCAATATCTCTTTTAAAAATATTTTTGAGATTGAAAATCTCCAAGTGCGAATCCAACTAGGTCAAGGTTAAGTTTCGAAAGAATAGAAACCATAAAACATTTTCAAAACTAAATCAGTAGAGATTTTCGTAAATCAAGAAAGAAATATGCAGATCTAGTGAAATATAACATGCAGAGTGTAAATCTACAATTTTTATGAAGAAGAAATGTAGATCTTCACACGAATGTTACAATGTTAAGGCAGTGATAACAATGAAGTGTGTTCAGCTTTTAAGGCAGTGATAACAATGTTACACTTCATTTGAAGTAAAAGATCATCTTTTCTAACCCAAATAGCTCTAGTTTTAATTTTTGCGCAAGTTTGCCCTCATTTGATAAAATTTTCGAGAAACAGCTTTTTATCGAAAAACATTTGGAGCAACAACCTGATTATTGTGAAAAATTTGAGCTTTTGGTTTAGGAAAGTTTCTGGGAGCCTTTCTGTTAAATGAACTCTTAGTTTTGGTCTTTCTATTTCTGTAGTTAGAGTTCTTGTCAGGTTGTCTTGGAAGGACATAATGGTTACGATTTTGCCTAGAATTGTTAAAGTTCTTATAGACAGAAGTATTGTACACAGGGGTGTTTAGACGCCTAGCATAACAACCTTCAAAGGAATGACCATAAATGTCACAGTAGGAGCAATATTGATTGCTCGAGGGATGAACTTCCTTAGGAAAACTTTTAAAGATGGGTTTAACAGCATTCTGTTCAGAAGTCCTATTCCTAGGAGGTATGGTCTTATAGGTAGAATCATCCTTTCTGATCAAAGGACAGACGTATTTATTCCTAAGTGTAGTGTCAGCCTTAGAATTACTAGACTCTCCAATGTCTTTTTGTTGTTTCTTTTGATCAAATTCCTCTTTAATAAAATGAAAGTCTGGACATGTTTCGATTGGTCTTTTCCCCCCAGACACAAACTTAATAGGTTCAAGGTTTGTAGTTTGTGGTTTGTTCTTAGGGCAAAATCCAATACCGGTTCTATCATCAGAATTGGTCTTGGAGTCAACAACAAAGTCAGTAAAACAATTTGAATTGTTTTCAAACTTAGAAATTTTTTTGAAAACAGTAGCTGTCTTTGTTTTTTCTTCCTCCAGTTCTAATAATGTTGCCTTGTATTTCATTTCCAGGGTTTCATTAGTTTTAGTCAAATCTTTTAATTTTTGATCAAAAGTTTCAATTTCGAATTGATGAGACAGACACTGGTTAGTGTATTCTTCAGCATTCAGCTTCACAATAATACTTAGATCATCTAATTTCTTAGTCAGGTCTCTAACAGTCTTCTCGAGTCTAGTGCCTTTTTTGAGAGTTTTAGCATACAAAGTATGAATATCTGGGAGGTCATCTGTGTCTGAGTCGCTAAGTGAAGTGTGTGTAGTGACCCCTAACGATTCAGTTTTAGTACTCACGCACCCATTTACATCGTCGTTATCGAGATCACTTTGACTCACACACACGGAACTAGAACTAGCAACATTTTCAGACAATAAAGCATCTAGGCCAGTCAAATCAGTATTCACACAAGCAGGAGTAGGAGCATCATTATCACACACAGGCATATCATCATTGTAAATGATCTTAGCATAAAAAGACATGCAAGGGTCAAGTACATTTGATGACTCAAGTTCCTCTTCATCAGAGTCACTTGAATCATTCAAAGTTTTACAGACATTGGCTCTATTGTGTGTGTTGGCTTTATGTAGATTAACTCAGTAATCATGAGCAATGTGACCTAGTTTCCCACACCTAAAACATTAAATTTTTTTAAGGTCTCTGCTGGGTCTGGAGTTGTTGTCCTTAGGATGTTTGTCAAGTCCTCTCTCATGAGGTTTGGGATTAGACAGAGTAGGATAATTAGACTTGCCTTGTTTAGTTGCCTATTTGTTTCTAAATTTAACAATATTCTTAAATTGTTTAGACATTAAGGCAATCTTATTATCTAGTTTGTCTATATCAAACTCCTCATCAAAGTGAAAGTTGATCAAATTAGTCTCAAGTTTAGATATCTTAGAGGCAATACTCAAGTTAGAGTTGGGCTGTTTTCTTTGTGAATGATTTAATTGTTTCTTAAAGTCTAATTCCTTTTCCACAATCCTAAGTTTGCTACTGAGTAACTCAGGGGTAAGGTTTTGATCACTCATTTCCTCAATAGCATACCTCTTGCTGTCAAACTTTTGTGGTAATGATCTTAGAATTTTATAGACAATTTCATTCCTATCATATGTTATACCATTAGCATGCAACTTAGTAACTATATCAGTTAAGTTCATGTAAAAGTCATCAAAAGACTCAGAGTCAAACATAATCAAAGAGTTGTACTGCTGGGTAAGCATTTGAGTTTTAGCAGCTTTAACTCTTGAGTCTCCTCCATGGGCAGTGATTAATGTGTCCCAAGCTTCCTTAGAAGTGGCACAAGATGAGATTCTCTTGAACTCATACTCATTAATAGACATAAAAATGGCATTCTTGCCTTTATTTTTATTTCGAGAAATGGTTTTCTCTTCTTGGGTAAACTCACTTAAGATTTTCTTTACCCTCTCATCACTTCCTTCAGTGGCTGGTTTAGTAGGATAAGTGTATCCATTTTCAATAATGTCCCAGACATCATCTCCTAAAGTCCCTTGGATGAAGGCAACCATTCTTACTTTCCAGTAAGCAAAGTTGTTTCCATCAAAGAGTGGAGGTCTGGACAGATTACGAAACCTTTCATTCTTCTCATCCATAGTTAGGTTTTTCAGAAAACGATTTCAGAAACACAAGATCTTTTTGAAACAAAAGTTTACATTGCTCTGATACAAATTGAAAAACGTTGCTAATGCCGTTTAATGCAAGATTAAACTGTATTAGCAACTCCGAGATGTTTGTTGAAGAAACCCTTTTCTTTTGAAAATAAAAATTATAAACAACAAGTTGTGTTTACAAAAAAACTTATGTACGAGAGTAATCAAGACTTTGTAATCAGTTTTAAAACAAGATAGTTTCAAAAATACAGCACACTATAGAATGAGATGAGTAGAAGATAATAAAAAACACACAATTTTTAACGTGGTAAAACCTCTTCCAATAGAGAAAACATCCACGGTGACTTCTAAGTCACAAAAGTAAAAATCCACTAACAACAAAAAATAGTTACAAACAATACAGCATACATGCACACAAATCAACCTATTCTAAGTTTAGGAATATACCCCACTTGGTGTCCTTCTAACTTCTCATAGATCTGATTGTTGATGATGTTCTTCCAGTTTGATAACTTCCTTTGTTTTAGCTTCCTTACGTCGACTCAATAATCTTTGATCTTAATCCCAACACTTTTAGTGTTGTAGTGTGTTAAGTGTTTGTGATGTGATTCCTATTCACATGCATGAACTCACGCACACTTAGTTTTACAGACAGTCCTAGAAAATTACATATAAAGACTATATGCTGTGATTTTAGTTTATTTCTTTCTTACAGAACTTGAACCCTTTTTGACCTTTAATATATCCCAGATTCCACGGAGATCTTGCTTCAGAAATCGAACAAGATCTTAATCAATCTCTATTTTAAAAATATTTTTGAGATTGAAAATCTCCAAGTGCGAATCCAACTAGGTCAAGGTTAAGTTTCGAAAGAATAGAAACCATAAAACATTTTCAAAACTAAATCAGTAGAGATTTTCGTAAATCAAGAAAGAAATATGCAGATCTAGTGAAATATAACATGCAGATTGTAAATCTACAATTTCTATGAAGAAGAAATGTAGATCTTCACACGAATGTTTAAGTTGGTACAAAGATCACAGATCAAGAGGTTACAGCATCAAATGAACAAACCACTCTCTCTCAAACACTCAAGGTTGTGTTTGGGGTGTTATAAAAATGAAGGTTTGATTCAGAGTTTGAAGTGTTTAGGGTTAGGGTTTGGCTAACACAGTTTCTTTCTCTCTCTTCTCTCTTTTCTTTTCTCTCATCTCTCTCATTTCTCTCTTGTCTTTTCTCTTTTCTCTCTTCTCTCTCACTTCTCTCTTCTCTCTATTTTTTCTCTCAGAAATGACGAATGCCCAAAAGTCTTGAAAGGCTGAGAAGTGGAGGGTTTATATAGGAGTGAAGGAAGGTTCTGGAATGACGAAGGCAATCAAGTGCTGAGATCAAGTCTTTCTATCTTTGACTTGATCCAAGGGTTAAGAAATAGCGGTGGTTAAGATGATTGTGATTGGTTCATAGAGATAGCACCAGGATTGACTAAAAACACATGCAGTCCATCGATAAGGAATGATCCAACGATCAGCAATCCACTAGGCAACCCTCTCACACAACAAACAAAAATTGATGCACCAGGCAAATGACAAGTGTTGGCAAGTGATAGGTGTACAAACGCGCGTACAAAATATTTAGAGGCAGCACCCTGAAGTCTCTAGCGCATTTACATTATACCCAATCAAACATTCCAATGAAAACTAAAGTTTCCAAAATAGAATATTAACCCCACAAATTTTATAATCACATTTTTATTAATGAAAACATAATTTTAAAATTGTTTAAAAATGTTTAAAAATTCCAAAAAAAATTATTAAAATAACATTTTAAGGGGAATTTAACACACACTCAATTTTAAGAAATATATACACATGTATGCACTTCTAATTGTGTGTAGTGTGATTCAATTTATACCTTCTTGGATTATTGAAGAGGATTAGAGAGATAAGTTCTGAGGCTCTTTGGATTCTAGGTTAGACAACCAATTTTGTCACTATTTCCAAATTAGTTGAGCACTTATACAATATAGACTTAAGTAAGTCAAAGTTATAAGGTGCTTCAATCTCCCCCTTTGGAAATATGAGACAAAATCTCCTTTGAGTTAGCTTAAAACTCGTAGGGAACCAAAAAAAATAAAACCTAGTCCTATACAAAAGATACTATCTACCCATTTCCTAGAAAGTCAAAAATTACATAACTCAACTATTTACAAGTTTGTACGCTAGAAATGGTAGACAATCAGTAGACGAGATTCCTGCAAATATGCACACTAAGATCAAGCAGTTTAGATTCAATGTGAACAAAACATTGAACTCGTAAGACTCAAATTTCTCCCCTATTTTGTCTCAAATGGAGAAAGGGTAAAACTTAAGGTCTTAAGAGTTTAATCAGCGCATACCATACCTATAGAATTTCGCAAATACAGAAATCTGTTATAGTCTAGAGGTTTAGTGAACATGTCTGGAAGTTGCAGATCAGTAGGCAGGTAATGAATTTCTAACTCCTTAGTTTCAACAAGTTCGCGTATAAAATGATGTCTTATTTTAATATGCTTAGTTCGCGAGTGTTGAACCGGGTTTTTAGATATGTTAATAGCGCTTTGATTGTCACAATACAATTGTAACTGATCTTCTTTAATTCCATAATCGCTTAACATTTGTTTTATCCATAACAATTGAGCACAGTAACTTCCTGCTGCTATATATTCGGACTCAGCCGTAGATAAAGATGTGCAATTCTATTTTTTGCTACTCCAACCAACTAAATTATTGCCGACATAATAACAGGCACCTGATATACTTTTACTTTCATCAGTACAACCGACCCAATCAGCATCAGTATACCCTATGATGGTGCTACAGTTATCATTAGTGTACCTAAGTCCAAGATTAAGAGTGCCCTTTATGTACTTTATTATACGTTTTACACACGATAAATGGCTCTCTTTAGGGTTATTCTGGTAACGAGCACACAGACATACAACATACATTATGTCTGGTCGCGAGGCAGTTAGATAGAGTAGGCTACCAATCATACTACGATAAAGTGTGGAATCAATTGACTTTCCATTTTCATCTTTACATAATTTAACAGTAGTACTCATAGGTGTTTTGGCAACTTTAGCATCATCTAAACCAAATTTCTTGACAAGATCTAAGGCATACTTAGTTTGAGAGACAAATAGTCCATTAGAATTCTGTTTCACTTGAAATCCTAGGAAAAGTTGTAGCTCCCCCATAAGGGACATGTGAAACTCCTTATGCATAATAGCAGAAAAAGATTTAACTTCAGATGTTGAAGTAGACCCAAAGATGATGTCGTATACATAGACTTGGGCTATAATAATGTTTTTGTCAAAATGTTTGACAAAGAGGGTCTGGTCATTTCCTCCTCTCTTAAAACCCTTATCCAACAAAAAGTTGGAAAGGCGTTCATACCAATCTCGAGGAGCTTGTTTTAAGCCATACAGAGCCTTTTTTAGACGAAAGTCATGGTTAGGGTATTTAGGGTCAATGAACCCTTTGGGTTGTTCTACATACGTTTCTTCGGACAGAATTCCATTGAGGAGGGCAGACTTGACGTCCATTTGATAAAGTTTAAATTTTAAGTGACATGCTATGGCGAAGAGAAGTCGAACAGATTCAAGACGTGTGACAGGGGCAAACGCCTCACTAAAATCTACCCCTTCTATTTGTGAGTAACCTTGAGCAACTAGTCTAGCTTTGTTTCTAAGGATTACACCATTTTCATCAGATTTATATTTTAAGATCCAACGTGTGCCAATAACATTTTTGTTTCGAGGCCGTGGTATAAGATACCAGACATCGTGAATGACAAATTGTAAAAGTTCTTCCTGCATAGCAGAAATCCAGTGTGTGTCATTCAATGCTTTATTAACATTTTCGGTTCCACAAGGGAGACGAAACATGCATAATTAGCATAATTTCTTAACTGGGATCTAGTACGAACTGGCTCATTAGGATTACCGACCACGTTGTCAATGGGATGATCTTTAGAGACCCATCCAGGTACTTCTGGACTCTCAATAGGTAATGAATGATCTATTTCTGGTGAATTAATTTTGAAATTATTTTCAGATTCAACCACAATAGGTGATTCAGATGTCTTATTTTCGACAATAGTGTCGCTTACAATTACATTTATCGATTCCATAAGGGCCTTAGTACGCAGATTGTATATACGATAAGCACGACTGTTTGGAGAGTATCCTAAGAAGATGGCTTTGTCACCACGCGTCTCGAATTTAGACAAATGATCTCTGTCTTTACAGACATAACACTGACTTTCGAAAGTTCTTAGATATTTCAGATTAGGCTTCTTACCGTTCCATAACTCATAAGGGGTTTGTTTAGAGTTTTTCCTAAGGTAAACCCTATTAATGATATGGCATGCAGTTCTAATAGATTCTACCCATAAGTATTTAGGTAGAGATTTGGCATGCAACATGACACGTGCCATCTCTTGAAGAGTTCGGTTTTTCCTTTCAGCAATACCATTCTGCTGAGGAGTCTTAGGGGCACTGAATTCGTGTTTGTAACCATTGTAGTCACAATATTCAACTATTCTCGTGTCTATGAACTCTCCCCCTCTATCGCTACGAATGCGATTGACTTGTGTGTCCTTCTCATTTACAATTCTTAGTAAAATTTTCAAAAAATTCTGAAACGTGTCAGATTTTTGTTTTAAGAAGGCAACCCAAGTGAATCGTGTGAAATCATCAACCATGACAAGGATATAACTGTGTCCACAAAGACTAACAGTTCAAGAAGGACCAATAAGGTCCATATGGATGAGATCTAGAGGTCTAGAGGTGACAATGTCTTTAACCTTTTTATGCGAAGTCTTCACTATTTTTCCTTCCTGGCAATGACCACAGACAACACTTGAAATAGGTTTAATTTTAGGAATTCCTCTAACAATCTCTTGACTAGACAATCTACCAAGGATATCATAACTTAGGTGACCCATACGATTATGCCAGATTTCATTGTCATCCATTCTGACAATGTTACAGGTTTCAGAACCAGTCTTGACAATATAACAATTGTCAGGTGTTCTAAATCCGGTATTAATGCATTTACCTTTATCATTTAGAATTTTACAATTGTTCTTTGAAAAGATAACAGTATGGTCAGAGTCACAAAATTGTGATATACTTAGGAGGTTGGCTTTAAGGCCTTTAACTAAAAGTAAATTTTTGAGAGTAGGCATTCCCCCTTCTTTTAAGGTTTCTTTACCAATGATCTGGGATGAAACTCCGTCACCAAAAACTACTTTGCCTCCAGCAAATTTGGTTTTGTTTAAAAGTTTTGTTTCATCTCCTGTCATATGTTTGGATCATCCTGAATCTAAGTACCAACCAGATGAAGTGTGTTCAGCTTTTAAGGCAGTGATAATTATGTTACACTTCATTTGGGGTAAAAGATCATCTTTTCTAACCCAAATAGCTCTAGTTTTAATTTTGCGTAAGTTTTCCCTCATTTGATAAAATTTTCGAGAAACAGCTTTTTGTCGAAAGATATTTGGAGCAACAACCTGATTATTGTGAAAAATTTGAGCTTTTGGTTTAGGAAAGTTTCTGGGAGCCTTTCTCTTAAATAAACTCTTAGTTTTGGTCTTTCTATTTCTATAGTTAGAGTTCTTGTCAGGTTGTCTTGGAAGGACATATTGGTTACGATTTTGCCTAGAATAGTTAAAGAAGTATTGTACACAGGGGTGTTTAGACGCCTAGCATAACAACCTTCAAAGGAATGACCATAAATGTCACAGTAGGAGCAATATTGATTGCTCGAGGGATGAACTTCCTTAGGAAAACTTCTAAAGATGGGTTCAACAGCATTCTGTTCAGAAGTCCTATTCCTAGGAGGTATGGTCTTATAGGTAGAATCATCCTTCCTGATCAAAGGACAGATGTATTTATTCTTAAGTGCAGTGTCAGCCTTATAATTACTAGACTCTCCAATGTCTTTCTGTTGTTGCTTTTGATCAAATTCCTCTTTAATAAAATGAAAGTCTGGACATGTTTCGATTGGTCTTTTGCCCCCAGACACAAACTTAATAGGTTCAAGGTTTCTAGTTTGTGGTTTGTTCTTAGGGCAAAATCCAATACCGGTTCTATCATCAGAATTGGTCTTGGAGTCAACAACAAAGTCAGTAAAACAATTTGAATTGTTTTCAAACTTAGAAATTTTTTTGAAAACAGTAGTTGTCTTTGTTTTTGCTTCCTCCAGTTCTAATAATGTTCCCTTGTATTTCATTTCCAGGGTTTCATTAGTTTTAGTCAAATCTTTTAATTTTTGATCAAAAGTTTCAATTTCGGATTGATGAGACAGACACTGGTTAGTGTATTCTTCAACATTCAGCTTCACAATAAGACTTAGATCATCTAATTTCTTAGTCAGGTCTCTAACAGTCTTCTCCAGTCTAGTTCCTTTTTTTAGAGTTTTAGCATACAAAGTATGAATATCTGGGAGGTCATCTGTGTCTGAGTCGCTAAGTGAAGTGTGTGTAGTGACCCCTAACGATTCAGTTTTAGTACTCACGCACCCATTTACATCGTCGTTATCGAGATCACTTTGACTCACACACACAGAACTAAAACTAGCAACATTTTCAGACAATAAAGCATTTAGGCCAGTCAAAGCAGTATTCACACAAGCAGGAGTGGGAGCATCATTATCACACACAGGCATATCATCATTATAAATGATCTTAGCATAAAAAGACATGCAAGGGTCAAGTACATTTGATGACTCAAGTTCCTCTTCATCAGAGTCACTTGAATCATTCAAAGTTTTACAGACATTGGCTCTATTGTGTGTGTTGGCTTTATTCAGATTAACTCTGCAATCATGAGCAATGTGACCTAGTTTCCCACATCTAAAACATTCAATTTTTTTAAGGTCTCTGCTGGGTTTGGAGTTGTTGTCCTTAGGATGTTTGTCAAGTCCTCTCTCATGAGGTTTGGGATTAGACAGAGTAGGATAATTAAACTTGCCTTGTTTAGTTGCCTGTTTGTTTCTAAATTTAACAATTTTCTTAAATTGTTTAGACATCAAGGCAATCTCCTTATCTAGTTTGTCTATATCACACTCCTCATCAGAGTCAGAGTTGATCAAATTAGTCTCAAGTTTAGATATCTTAGAGGCAATACTCAAGTTAGAGTTGGGCTGTTTTCTTTGTAAATGATTTAAATGTTTCTTAAAGTCTAATTCCATTTCCACAGTCCTAAGTTTGCTACTGACTAACTCAGGGGTAAGGTTTTGATCACTCATTTCCTCAATTGCATACCTCTTGCTGTCAAACTTTTGTGGTAATGATCTTAGAATTTTGGAGACAATTTCATTCCTATCATATGTTATACCATTAGCATGCAACTTATTAACTATATCAGTTAAGTTCATGTAAAAGTCATCAAAAGACTCAGAGTCAGACATAATCAAAGAGTTGTACTGCTGGGTAAGCATTTGAGTTTTAGCAGCTTTAACTCTTGAGTCTCCTTCATGGGCAGTGATTAATGTGTCCCAAGCTTCCTTAGAAGTGGCACAAGATGAGATTCTCTTGAGCTCATGCACATTAATAGACATAAAAATGGCATTCTTGCCTTTATTGTTATTTCGAGAAATGGTTTTCTCTTCTTGGGTAAACTCACTTAAGATTTTCTTTACCCTCTCATCATTTACTTCAGTGGCTGGTTTAGTAGGATAAGTGTATCCATTTTCAATAATGTCCCATACATCATCTCCTAAAGTCCCTTGGATGAAGGCAACCATTCTTACTTTCCAGTAAGCAAAGTTGTTTCCATCAAAGAGTGGAGGTCTTGACAGATTACCAAACCTTTCATTCTTCTCGTCCATAGTTAGGTTTTTCAGAAAACGATTTCAGAAACACAAGATCTTTTTGAAATAAAAGTTTACAGGGCTCTGATACCAATTGAAAAACATTGCTAATGCCGTTTAATACAAGATTAAACTGTATAAGCAACTCCGAGATATTTGTTGAAGAAGCCCTTTTCTTTTGAAAATAAAAATTATAAACAACAAGTTGTGTTTACAAAAAAACTTATGTACGAGAGTAATCAAGACTTTGTAATCCGTTTTAAAACAAGATAGTTTCAAAAATACAGCACACAATAGAATGAGACGAGTAGATGAATATAATAAAAAACACACAGTTTTTAACGTGGTAAAACCTCTTCCAATAGAGGAAACATCCACGGTGACTTCTAAGTCACAAAAGTAAAAATCCACTAACAACAAATAATAGTTACAAACAATATAACATACATGCACACAAATCAACCTATTCTAAGTTTAGGAATATACCCCACTTGGTGTCCTTCTAACTTCTCATAGATCTGATTGTTGATGATGTTCTTCCAGTTTGATAACTTCCTTTGTTTTAGCTTCCTTACGTCGAATCAATAATCTTTGATCTTAATCCCAACACTTTTAGTGTTGTAGTGTGTTAAGTGTTTGTGATGTGATTCCTATTCACATGCATGAACTCACGCACACTTAGTTTTACAGATAGTCCTAGAAAATTACATATAAAGACTATATGCTGTGATTTTAGTTTATTTCTTTCTTACAGAACTTGAACCCTTTTTGACCTTTAATAAATCCCAGATTCCACAGAGATCTTGCTTCAGAAATCGAACAAGACCTTAATCAATCTCTCTTTTAAAAATATTTTTGAGATTGAAAATCTCCAAGTGCGAATCCAACTAGGTCAAGGTTAAGTTTCGAAAGAATAGACACCGTAAAACATTTTCAAAACTAAATCAGTAGAGATTTTCGTAAATCAAGAAAGAAATATGCAGATCTAGTGAAATATAGCATGCAGAGTGTAAATCTACAATTTCTATGAAGAAGAAATGTAGATCTTCACACGAATGTTTAAGTTGGTACAAAGATCACAGATCAAGAGGTTACAACATCAAATGAACAAACCACTCTCTCTCAAACACTCAAGGTTGTGTTTAGGGTGTTATAAAAATGAAGGTTTGATTCAGAGTTTGAAGTGTTTAGGGTTAGGGTTTGGCTAACACAGTTTCTTTCTCTCTCTTCTCTTTTTTCTTTTCTCTCTTCTCTCTCACTTCTCTCTTCTCTCTTTTCTTTTATCTCTTCTCCCTCACTTCTCTCTTCTCTCTATTTTTTTCTCTCAGAAATGACGAATGCCCAAAAGTCTTGAAAGGCTGAGAAGTGGAGGGTTTATATAGGAGTGAAGGAAGGTTCTAGAACGACGAAGGCAATCAAGGGCTGAGGTCAAGTCTTTCTAACTTTGACTTGATCCAAGGGTTATGAAATAGCGGTGGTTAAGATGATTGTGATTGGTTCATAGAGATAGCACCAGGATTGACTAAAAACACATGCAGTCCATCGATAAGGAATGATCCAACGATCAACAATCCACCAGGAAACCCTCTCACACAACAAACACAAATTGATGCACCAGGCAAATGATAAGTGTTGGCAAGTGATAGGTGTACAAACGCGCGTCCAAAATATTTAGAGGCAGCACCCCGAAGTCTCTAGCGCATTTACATTCTACCCAATCAAACATTCCAATGAAAACTGAAGTTTCCAAAATAGAATATTAACCCCACAAATTTTATAATCACATTTTTATTAATGAAAACATAATTTTAAAATTGTTTAAAAATGTTTAAAAATTCCCAAAAAAATTATTAAAACAACATTTTAAGGGGAATTTAACACACACTCAATTTTAAGCAATATATGCACATGTATGCACTTCTAATGGTGTGTAGTGTGATTTAATGTATACCTTCTTGGATTATTGAAGAGGATTAGAGAGATAAGTTCTGAGGCTCTTTGGATTCTAGGTTAGACAACCAATTTTATCACTATTTCCAAATTAGTTGAGCAGTTATACAATATAGACTTAAGTAAGTCAAAGGTATAAGGTGCTTCAATCTCCCCCTTTGGAAATATGAGACAAAATCTCCTTTGAGTTAGCTTAAAACTCGTAGGGAACCAAAAAAAATAAAACCTAGTCCTATACAAAAGATACTATCTACCTATTTCCTAGAAAGTCAAAAATTACATAACTCAACTATTTACAAGTTTGTACGCTAGAAATGGTAGACAATCAGTAGAAGAGATTCCTGCAAATATGCACACTAAGATCAAGCAGTTTAGATTCAATGTGAACAAAACTTTGAACTCGTAAGACTCAAATTTCTCCCCCATTTTGTCTCAAATGGACAAAGGGTAAAACTTAAGGTCTTAAGAGTTTAATCAGCGCATACCATACCTATAGAATTTCGCAAATACAGAAATTTGTTATAGTCTAGAGGTTTAGTGAACATGTCTGGAAGTTGCAGATCAGTAGGCAGGTAATGAATTTCTAACTCCTTAGTTTCAAAAAGTTCGCGTATAAAATGATGTCTTATTTTAATATGCTTAGTTCGCGAGTGTTGAATCGGGTTTTTAGATATGTTAATAGCGATTTGATTGTCACAATACAATTGTAACTGGTCTTCTTTAATTCCATAATCGCTTAACATTTGTTTTATCCATAACAATTGAGCACAGCAACTTCCTGCTGCTATATATTCGGACTCAACCGTAGATAAAGATGTGTAATTCTATTTTTTGCTACTCCAACCAACTAAATTATTGCCGACATAATAACAGGCACCTGATGTACTTTTACTTTCATCAGTACAACCGGCCCAATCAGCATCAGTATACCCTATGATGGTGCTACAGGTATTATTACTGTACCTAAGTCCAAGATTAAGAGTGCCCTTTATGTACTTTATTATACGTTTTACACACGATAAATGGCTCTCTTTAGGGTTATTCTGGTAACGAGCACACAGACATACAACATACATTATGTCTGGTCGCGAGGCAGTTAGATAGAGTAGGCTACCAATCATACTACGATAAAGTGTGGAATCAACTGACTTTCCATTTTCATCTTTACATAATTTAACAGTAGTACTCATAGGCGTTTTGGCAACTTTAGCATTATCTAAACCAAATTTCTTAACAAGATCTAAGGCATACTTAGTTTGAGAGACAAATAGTCCATCAGAATTCTGTTTCACTTGAAATCCTAGGAAAAGTTGTAGCTCCCCCATAAGGGACATGTGAAACTCCTTATGCATAATCGCAGAAAAAGATTTAACTTCAGATGTTGAAGTAGACCCAAAGATGATGTCGTCTACATAGACTTGGGCTATAATAATGTTTTTGTCAAAATGTTTGACAAAGAGGGTCTGGTCATTTCCTCCTCTCTTAAAGCCCTTATCCAACAAAAAGTTGGAAAGGCGTTCATACCAATCTCGAGGAGCTTGTTTTAAGCCATATGGAGCCTTTTTTAGACGAAAGACATTGATATGCCAAAGTATAACCTCGGCTCAGGGATACCTACCTCAGCCGAGATAATGGCCGAAACGTTGATCGACCCAATAAGGGGTAAGGGCCCACGATATCATCCCTCGGCCATGACTACCTCGGCCCAGGCCGACACTACTACTTACTCCTCCCCAAGGACACTACGCACGTCGCAGACATCAACAGCATCCTAAAGCACCCGGGAATAGCAACCTCGGCCATCAGTAGGCCGAGAGGACAAGAAGCCCCTTTGTCTTGAACACGGCTCCTACCTCGGCTTGGGTCGAGGCTACCTGAGGTATTAATAATCATCAACAGGCTGCAAGCCCATCCTCGGATCGGGCCAACCCAAGCATATGTCTCGGCTGACATCAGGCCGAGACTCCTCGTGACACTTCGTGGATTGAGCGGACATCCAACCTTTACAGCTCGGCCTCTCCTAGGCCGAGGTCATTCACCAATATGACTGCCGAGTTTCTGTACATTTGGATAAGGACACCTGGACACAAATTAGTTATAACAAGATTATTCTCCACATGGGGGAGAATATTTCATCATCATTACCTACATGTGCCCATGACAGGTGGCACACCCCCATTGGTGAGGATACAACACACATGCACATTACATGCATAGGGGGTACATTACACCCCCTAGGCACTATATAAAGGGATCATCCCCTACCTTGCAAAGGGATCCAGATATTAAAACCCTAGCTAAAACTATGTTTAAATACATACTATATAGAGAGAGAGAGTGCTTGAGAGGTTGTATCCATGGCCATCAGTGCCTTCTTCCAGTGATATTACTCACACACTCACAGTGGACGTAGGCCAAATTGGTTGAACCACTTATCTTCAGGTGTTATTTTCCTTATCCTAACCTCATTCTTATCTTCTTTATGCTGCTATGTTGCCATTGTTGCATCTATATTGAGATTGCAAAACACCTCACCTGGTGGTGTTGATTCATAGCATCATCATTTTGGCGCCGTCTGTGGGAATTCGAGAGGCTGTCTCTTCCTCTTTTTCTGCTTTACCTCACCGGAGACTCTGGTGGTGAACCAGGAACCACCCCTTGTGTGGAGCTGTTTCACCATTGAAAGAGGTCCAATAAGGTATTAAGCTCATTTACTGTTCAAGCTCTTTATTATTAACACATGGCACCGAAATTACCTCCGCCTCTTCCCCCGCCCGGAGGTGGAGGGGCTAGCTCCAATCAGGCTCCTCCCCAGTCAGAAATGGCGGAGGTGGCAGCGGCCTTGAAATCTTTGGCTGCAACACAACAAGCCATGAAGGAGCAATTTGCCCAGCTCAGCCAAACCATGATGATGAGACCACCTGGAGTCTCCCCGGACATGATAACTCCGGCAGTAGTTCAGCCCCATCCCGATGCCAGTGGACCATCCCAGGCACCCATGAAGGATCAACCTGCACTCCAGCGGAGGAGGGACGTTGCTGACCCTAGGCGCTTGCACCTAGGGAGGAAGGGAAACCCTTGCCCAGAGGACAGGTATGATGATTTAGAAGCTGAAGAGGCCCCAGAGGACTGCTGGGAGCCGTATGAGGTGTCAGATAATACCGTACGACCTCTTAGGCAGAGTCAAGGATGTGTCGGCCGAGGAAGAGAGGAGGCCCAGCAGAGAGGGTCGGCCTTTAACAGGTTGAGTAGGGGGTCAGCCTTCGAGAGGCTAGGCCCAGTCAATGACCTGAGGCAGAGGCTATTGAGGTCAAGGAGCGCGGCAGGCTCTCAAAGAAGGAATAGGCAGGCTCAGCCAGATCAGGGCCGACCCGTGGAGAGAAGAGCCAGGGAGCAGGAAGAAGTCAATAGTCATCATGTTGTGGCTGGGGAACCCTCTGTCCATCGTAGGGAGGTGGTAACCTCGGCCTAGGTGAAGAGAGAAGACCCTGGAATGACTCAATCCAACGTCTTGAAGAGAAGATAGGGGACCTCATCAAGAGCAGGGACCCATTGCAAAGGGGCTACTCGGAGGGCTCCCCGTTTGTAGCTAGGATAGTGGGATTCCCAACCCCAGCTAAATTCAAGCCTCCTACAGTGACGCCTAAGTATAATGGCAGCACTAAACCAGTGCACCATATTGAGATGTATCAGTTGGCGACAGATATTTACTCGATCCCTGATGAGATGAAGTGTAGGGCCTTCTCAGGAACCTTAACAGGGGAAGCTCATAGTTGGTTCACCTCTCTTCCCAAGAACTCGATTGAAAACTTCAAGGGCCTGGCAGAGCATTTCATCCACAACTTCTGCTTTGGGTTAAGACCTCAAAAGAAGACTACCCACCTCCTGTATGTCAAACAAGCTAAGGGAGAAAGCCTAAGAGACTATATAGCAAGATTTAACAAGGAGAAGATGGAGGTAGAGGATTACGATCAGAGCATAGCCATGACTGCCCTGATAGGAGGCCTCCAGAAGGGAAAGTTATTGTGGAAGCTCGCGAAAGACCCCCCCCCCCAAGTCTATGGACGAACTGTTGTCCGTCGCAGGGAAAGTGATGAATGCGGAAGAGGCAATGGCTGCCAAATATGAGGAGGAGAACCGTGGTAGCACTGGGAGACCCCAGGGTAAGAAAGAGGGGAAGAAGAGGTTAGCAGATGACAAGTTCGCTCATTACACTCCTCTGACTGTGAGCTGTGAGCACATCCTTAATGAGATCAAGACTGACCGGGCTCTGAGGTGGCCAGATAAATTGAAGGCCCCACCACATAAGAGGAATAAGAACCTCTGGTGTGAGTTCCATCAGGATCACAGCCATGTCAAAGATAGATACTTTGCTCTGAAGGATGAGATTGAGAAGATGATGAAATACGGGAAGCTAAGAAAGTATGTGGATGGAAAGGCCCCGAAGGGTGGAATTGAAGACCGTAGGAAGAGAAGAGATGACAGGTGCCGCGACGATGTTCCGACTAGAAGGCATGATGATTCAGAGGGTGATGACGGTGATGACCCGAATCTCCCACCTAAGGATGACAACACCCCCATGAAGAGGGTAGGAATGATCTCCTTTGGTATTAGCACCATATGTGGGGGATTCGCGGGAGGTGGCTCTGAGGTAGTCGATAGGAAGGCTCATGTAGCGGAGGCCAAGTCAGTGGTCAAGACTGAGGTTGTGAATCTGACCTCTTCTGATGCAGTACAGAAGAGAAAGAAGGTAGACGTGGACACCCTAGTGGTGGGATTCTCCAGACTTGACTTCAAGGGCATCTTAGCCCCCCGTGATGACCCTGTAGTCATAACAACAAGGGTGCATGGGTGCGATGTAGGGAGAATCCTCATAGATGGGGGAAGCTCAGCAGATGTGATGTTCTGGCCTTATTTCAAGAGCTTGGGTCTTAGCAGGGCAAGGCTGGTGCCCTACCATCACCCATTGATAGGCTTCAGTAGTGAGAAGGTGCACCCATTGGGCATGTATGAAATGGATGTACGGATGGGAGATGAGTGGCCTAAGAGGCTGACTAAGAAGATAAACTTTTTTGTGATGGATGAAAATGTCTTCTCGGCCTACAACCTCATCATCGGAAGATTTTCCCTCAAAGAGTTTGAATCCGTGCCGTCAACGGTCCACCAGATGCTAAAATTCTCGACTCCTTATGGGGTAGGGGAAGTTCAAGGGGACCAGACCACGGCGCGGGAGTGTTATTTCAACTCGGCCGAAGAGCGAGAGGCCTATAAGAGATCAACCGCCACTTACAGCATTGACACACTTGATCCCAGAGATGAAACAAAATTAAAGAAGGGTGAGGCCGCGGAAGAGGTAGAATCCATCGTCCTCAATGAGGACGAGCCGGAAAAAACCGTCCAGGTCGACAAGGCCCTGGAACAAGGGATCAAGGAAGAGCTGATAAACTTCCTTAAGAAGAGGCAGAGCGTCTTCGCGTGGAGTCATGCAGACATGCCTGGCATCGACCCTGGGGTCATGACCCACAAGCACAACGTGGATAGAGATGCTAGTCCTATTAAACAGAGGCAAAGGATCTACTCCAGAGAGAAGTATGATGTCATCCGGGAAGAGTTGAAGAAGTTGGAAGAGGTCGAGTTCATAAGAGAGGTTACTTATCCAGAGTGGCTCTCAAATGCAGTCGTCGTGCCTAAAGCCAATGGAAAGTGGCGGATGTGTGTAGATTTCACAGACCTGAATAGGTCTTACCCGAAAGACAGCTATCCCTTGCTTAGGATAGACCAGATGGTGGATGCAACAGCAGGGCACGAGCTTATGAGTTTCATGGATGCTTATTCAGGTTATAACCAATCTTCATGGATACCTAGGACTCTGAGAAGACAACCTTCATTACTGACAAGGGGACGTACTGTTACAAGGTGATGCCCTTTGGTCTGAAAAATGCTGGGGCAACGTATCAACATCTTATCAATAAGATGTTCGAGGAGTAGATAGGTAAGACCATGGAGGTGTATGTGGATGATATCCTAACGAAGAGCTTGAAAGCATGTAATCACGTAGCGGACCTTGAGAAGACCTTTGATGTCATGGACTCCTATAGAATGAAGCTCAAGCCGGCGAAATGTGTCTTCGGGGTAGGAGCCGTGAAGTTCCTGGGGTTCATCGTTAATCAGAGGGGGATTGAAGTAAACCCAGAGAAAATCAAGGCGTTACTCGACATGAAGACTCCTAGGAGTATCAAGGATGTTCAGAGACTCACTGGAAGGGTGGAGGCCCTTAACAGGTTTGTTTCCAGAGCTACAGACAAATGTCTTCCGTTCTTTAAAGTTCTGAGAAAGGCCTTCCAGTGGGACGAAGAGTGTGAAAAGGCCTTTGATCAACTTAAGTCCTACTTGGGGTCTCCCTTGCTGCTGTCCGGCCCATCGCGGGAGAGAGGTTGTTTGTGTACCTAGCAGTTTCTGAGTCAGCCATTAGCGCGACCATCATACGAGAAGAGGATGGGGTTCAGAGACCCGTGTACTTCAATAGTAAGGCCCTTCAAGGGTTTGAACAAAACTATCCCCGGATGGAGAAGCTGGCTTATGCACTGATACATGCCTCAAGGAAGATGAAGCCTTACTTTCAAGCTCACTCTATAATAGTCCTCACCGACTCACCACTACGACAGGTTCTGCACAAGCCTGAAAGGTCCGGAAGATTGATGACCTGGGCCATCGAGCTAGGAGAGTATGATCTTACCTACCAGCCCAGGACAGCCATCAAGGGGCAGGCCCTCGCAGACTTTATCGCAGAGTTCACCTGGGAAGATGCAGATAGAGGTTCGGAAGAGGCCGAGGTAGAGAAAGGCCTGGATGACGGCGAAGAGACAAACCGTGGTGTCTTACGAAATTCGGAAGAGGCGGCACCAAACGTCTTCCAAGGCCGAGAAGAGGTAGTACCAGGAAAAACTCGGAGCGGAGTGGAGGACAACGAAGAGGATCGGTACCTCTTCAAGAAGGGGGTTATGAGTGAAGGGGTCTTCTCATCCGATGCGGACGTGTGGAGCCTCTTCGTTGATGGCTTTTCTTGTGACCATGGAAGCGGCGCGGGGCTAGTACTCTCGGCTCCAGATGGCGCCAACATTGAGTACGTCTTGAGATTCAACTTTAAGGCCTCCAATAACGAGTCTGAGTATGAGGCCATGATAGCAGGCCTCTTGTTGACAACAGCTCTTCGAGTAAAGAGGCTCCTACTCCATAGCGACTCGAGGTTGGTTGTCAATCAAGTGCTGGGGGCATACGAGGCCAAGGATGAAAGGATGGCCAAATACCTAAAGAAAGTAAGAGGGTTGCTAGAGTACTTTGAAGAGGCCAAATTGAAGAGAGTGCCTAGACTGAGAAATAATCACGCTGATGCGTTGGCAAGACTAGCCTCAGAAATGAAGACAGACTTGGGAAGAACCATTCCAATCGAAGTCTTAGGAAAGGCAAGTATCGAGGAGGACGAGGTATGTAACCCTTGTCACAATGTAAACCTGGGAGACTCGTGGATTGACCCGATTGTCAGATACCTAAGAGAGGGGGAGCTACCTGAGTCTAAGATGGAAAGGAAAAAGTTGAGATACGGAGCTGGAAAGTTCTCATTGGTAGGAGACGTCTTGTATTAAAAAGGGTTCCTCTTGCCCCTCCTCAGATGTGTGCATCCTATGGAGGTACCTCGGATCTTACAAGAGGTTCATGAAGGTTCTTGCTCCAGCCACATAGGAGGAAGACCCTTAGCCAAGAGGATCATCACTCAGGGATACTGGTGGCCCACCTTGTCTAGGGACGCTGCCGACTATGTGAAGAGGTGTGACAAATGTCAGAGGTTCGCCACTATCCCTCACCAACCCCATCAGCCTATGAAGTCGATCTCTTCTCCATGGCCATTTGCGATATGGGGGATTGACTTAGTAGGACCTTTGCCAAGAGCTGTCAACAACTATAGATTCTTGATAGTTGCCATTGACTACTTTTCAAAATGGGTAGAGGCCGAACCAATGATAACAATTACGGAGCAGAAGACCTTTCAGTTCATCTGGAAGAACATCATATGTAGGTATGGCCTCCCAAACACGCTCATCTCGGATAATGGGACCCAGTTCAAGAACTCCTTCTTGGAGAAGTATTGCCAAAGTGTGGGGATTAAGCAGTTCTTCTCATCTCCTGGTCGACCTCAGGCAAATGGCCAGACCGAGGTCACAAATAGGACTATCTTGGATGGAATCAAGAAGAGGTTAGAAGACGCGAAGGGGAGATGGATATAAGAAGTCTACGCTATGCTATGAGCTTACAAAACTACGGCAAGGACACCCACAGGAGAAACCCCATTCATGCTGGCACATGGCTCCGAGGCAGTCATACCAACGGAGGTAGGACTCCCGACTCATCGGATTCAGACTTATGACCCTGACAGCAACGGGGAGAAGAGAAGGCTAGACCTGGATCTCATTGAAGAGAGAAGAGAGGACGCAGAGGTCAGGAAAGCAGCCTATCAGCAGAGGGCAGCAAGATTCTACAATCAAAGGGTGAAGTCAAGACCCATTGCGGTGGGGGACCTAGTGCTTAAGAAGGCCCTACAGAAGACAAACAAGCTACACCCGAACTGGCATGGCCCCTACAAAGTAACGGAAGAGGTTTTGCCTGGCACATATAGGCTAGAGAACTTAAAGGTAGAACCTTTCACCAACCCATGGAATGCTGACCACCTGAAGAGATATTTTATATGATGTTGCATAGGATTTGTAATTTGTAAATGTATCGTCTTATCGAGAAGAGGTTGTTAATAAAGATCAGTTTCCATAGCAAATTCTTGTTCCATTCTTAGAGCAAAGATATTATAGGGAAATAACATCATTGATTTGATGATACTTATTATGAGGCTAACCTCTTAGGTGATGACCTCAGACCCTCATAACATCACTCGGTGGTGACAAGGTCTGAGCTCAGACACCTGGGTTAGATTACCTCAGACCGCTAACATCATTAAGTTGGTGATACTTATTATGAGGCTAACCTCTTAGGTGATGACCTCAGACCCTCATAACATCACTCGGGGGTGACAAGGTCTGAGCTCAGACACCTGGGTTAGATTACCTCAGACCCCTAACATCACTAAGTTAGTGATATTTATTATAAGGCTAACCTCTTAGGTGATGACCTCAGACCCTCATAACATCACTCGGTGGTGACGAGGTCTGAGCTCAGACACCTGGGTTAGATCACCTCAGACCCCTAACATCATTAAGTTGGTGATATTTATTATGAGGCAAACCTCTTAGGTGATGACCTCAGACCCTCATAACATCACTCGGTGGTGACGAGGTCTGAGCTCAGACACCTTGGTTAGAGGACCTCAGACCCTTAACATCATTGATTTGGTGATACTTATTATGAGGCTAACCTCTTTGGTGATGACCTCAGACCTTCATAACACCACTCAGTGGTGACGAGGTCTGAGCTCAGACACCTTGGTTAGAGGACCTCAGACCTTTAACATCATTGATTTGGTGATACTTATTACGAGGATAACCTCTTAGGTGATGACCTTAGACCCTCATAACATCACTCAGTGGTGACAAGGTCTGAGCTCAGACACCTGGGTTAGATGACCTTAGACTCTTAACATCATTGATTTGGTGATACTTATTATGAGGCTAACCTCTTAGGTGATGACCTCAGACCCTCATAACATCACTCGGTGGTGACGAGGTCTGAGCTCAGACACCTTGGTTAGAGGACCTCAGACCCTTAACATCATTGATTTGGTGATACTTATTATGAGGCTAACCTCTTTGGTGATGACCTCAGACCTTCATAACACCACTCAGTGGTGACGAGGTCTGAGCTCAGACACCTTGGTTAGAGGACCTCAGACCCTTAAGTAATGGTTATGACAACATCATATTAAGTAATGACTTCAGAGATTGCATAGCATTCAAATACATTCAGAGATCAAGATGAAGGAAGACACTGGCATTCAGTAAAAGGAAGAAAGTACAACATTTAGGTGTCTGATAAATTACAAGCCCAGAGTTACAAATTAAAAAATACAAAATACAAGGCCAAGTTAAGTATCTGAGGGAGGAACATTCAATGTCTCGTCTGGGTTGGCATTCGACACCTCAGCCACTTCATTTGCAGGGTCAGTCCCTCCGAGATCAGTCCCTTCCAGAGTTACAGTCTGACCAGGGGCAGCAGCCTCGTCTCTATCTCTTACAAGGCCTGGGCAAACTGAGGGTCGACGAGGCCGAGGCCCACAAAGTCGGAGGCCTTTATATTGCCAACCTCGGCTTCCCTGACCTCGGCCCATTTGGTGGTGGCTTTGATACCTCTTTCAAGGTATTCAAGACCAAAACCTACAAACTCCCCAGAGACCTTGTAATCAGCAATTATTTTCTCTAAGGCATCGGCAAGAGAGGCCTTCACAGCAGCATTGACCTTCCTCTGCAGGGCATCATCCTTATCCTGCAGGGCTTGGGCGTGGCTTTGGACAAGTGCAGAGATATCTTTTTCTAGACCCTGAGCCTTATTTCAGAATTTTGGGCCTTGGTCTCAGCATTCTGTAACTCTAACCTCAGACGATCAACCTCGGCCTTCAAGGTGCTCTCAACCTTCTCAGCCTCTTGCCCCTTCTAAATCAGAGGCAATTTCCTCAGGGCCCAATTAGAGAGCTGGTACATGGCGGTCACCCCCTGCACAGACAATAAAGAGGTTAGAGGGAAATAAATTCAGATGTTGCACTTGCAAAATTATTGGCAAAAAGAACAAGCCATACCTGGACGGCTCTGTGGAGGCCGAACTCAACCATCATATGAGTGTCCATGGCCCTGTAAAAACGCTTGTCGGCATCAGTCATCACGTTGGCAAGGGCATCCATGGCCTGCCTGCTGTTGCTGACCACGCTTTCGGTAAGCTTTAGCTGATTCAGACGAGCTGATAATGTGTCGGCTGTGATGGGGATCGCAGCGTCTGAAGTCTTCTTTTGCCTAGAGGTCGGCCTCTGATCCTCTAAGGCATGGACCTCAGGGGCCCTCTTCCTGGATTTGGATGTTGAGGGAGCAGGTGGAGGAGCACTCAAACCAGTCTTCTTGACGAGCCTAGCCAAACTTGGAGCTGCCATCTCCCATAACTCGTCTGAAACACCTGGTGGTCTCTCTGCAAAAGTGAAAAGATAAGAGTTAGGAATCAAACATGAATGATCAGAGGTTAGACTTGTGAACTAAAAAGAAAAATCCTTACCAAAGTCAACTAGGGGATTTCCACCTAGGTTCGTCCCCGAGAGATACTGGGAGGTCAGCAGATGCTCGAACCCATGAGCCCCTTGGTCTTGCAGGGCCTTTACCTTTTTGCTGTTTTGAACACTTAGTCCAGGATCGGCCCTTGCAGACATGGTGACTTTACCCCATCTGAGGGGTATTCCCGGCTCAAAAATGGAAGAGGGAATAGATGAGACGAATTCCAATGGCCCTGAGGCAAAAAAATACCGAGGTTTCCAATTATGGTTCGAGGTCTGAGTGACCAGGAGCATCTTTTTCTCAGGCCTCCGAGCCACGAAGTGATAGTAGCTCGGATGATTCTTGGCCGAGGTGGGAACGTAACACCCAGCAAATACCTGAACTGGGAGGTCAGAGTGGTGGACTGCCCTCCACAAGATAATGGCCCCTATAATAACTCTCCAAGCATTGGGAGAGAGCTACGAGGGGGCCAAATTGATGAAGGAAAGAATGGACCTAATGACAGGGTGAAAGGGAAGACGAAAACCTAGTTTGAACATCTGCTCGTACAAGCAGACTTCTCCATCTTGACCATGATAGGCCCTCTCTTCCCTCAGAGGTCTCCTTAGTTGGATTGAGGGACTGATGGAGTATAGGTATCTGAAGTGCAATAGATCCACCTCAGTGAACGTGCTCTCGTACTCGTCCGCCTCAGAGGTATCAAATTCACTTTCGGCGTCCTCATCATCGTCAGGCTCAACGTCGGCCGGAGCAGACGTAGACGGGTTACTAGGGAACCTCTGAGCAAACTCGACCCCGGTAACGGCCTACAGAGGGATAGCATCTAGAATGGGTGGCACAGCCACACTTGGCCCAACAAGTTCAACCTCGGAAGAAGAACCTGAGGTACCTGTGCCATTTAGAGACGAGGCGCGGCTGGAGACCTCGGCATGGTCAGGGTCCTGACCAGTCTGAGGAGTGAAATCCATGGCCTCTTGGAAAGAGTCCACAGACATTGGGTCGGAGGTGGAAGACTCAGACTCAGACATCGACAAGTTATTGGCAGAGACGTCTGTCTGATAGAAATTCTCAGGTGGACGAGGGTATACCACCTTGAGAGGTGGAGGAAAGATGGGTCTGACAGGGAATTGCTGTGACCTACGAGCTTCTTCCTGAGCTCTCTCTATTTGCCTAATTTTCTCTAAGGTCTTTTCTTTGAGAGAAGGGAAGTCCTCAAGAAGTTGGTACAAAGGTCTGAGCATCAGGGGACGACCCAAAATGTTGATCGACCCTAAACTTGATGAAAAGTCCTAAAACTACAAACAAGTTTGGCTTGAAAATTAAAGGAGCCCAAAGATCAAACTAAGGAGTTTTTTTTGGAAAACCTAGTTCACCGAAAAACTCTAAACCTCGCCGGAAAGCTCAAAACCTCGCCGGAAAATTCAAATCAAATGCTAAAAATGAAGGAAATGGAGAGGGAGAGGTACCTGAAGATGAGTTGAAGGATGGAGAAGAAGAAATCTCGCAAGAAACTAGGCGAATCCTCTACAAAAAGAGCGGTAGAACGAAGGAGCCTCGGAGAGAAAATTTGGAGAAATAGTGCGCGCGAAAGAGAGAAATGAGGAAGAAGAAAGAGAAAGAAAGGGTTTAACCCTTAAATACTTAGGCACGCTTCCCAAGGCCCATCATTGCCTTGGGAAACCCAAGGGACAACTGACAGCGCACGCAAGCCAAGTGGGCACGCCTTAGCCTGGGACAGGTGTCACGCATGTGCTAGCCTTAGGATGAACAGGCCTCGGAGGTGAGAATCCCCTAGCCACCTGCTCCCGCAAATGACTAAGGGCTGGGGGGTGATTGATATGCCCAAGTATAACCTCGTCTCAGGGATACCTACCTCGGCCGAGATAATGGCCGAGACGTTGATCGACCCAATAAGGGGTAAAGGCCCACGATATCATCCCTCGGCCAGTACAACCTCGGCCCAGGCCGACACTACTACTTACTCCTCCCCAAGGACACTACGCACGTCGCAGACATCAACAGCATCCTAAAGCACCCGGGAATAGCAACCTCGACCATCAGTAGGCCGAGAGGATAAGAATCCCCTTTATCTTCAACACGGCTCCTACCTCGGCTTGGGCCGAGGCTACCAGAGGTATTAATAATCATCAGCATGCTGCAACCCCAACCTCGGATCGGGCCGACCCAAGCATATGTCTCGGCTGACATCAGGCCGAGACTCCTCGTGACACTTCGCGGATTGAGCGGACATCCAACCTTTACAGCTCGACCTCTCCTAGGCCGAGATCATTCACCAATATGACTACCGAGTTTCTTTACATTTGGATAAGGACACCTGGACACAAATTAGTTATAACAAGATTATTCTCCACATGGGGGAGAATATTTCATCATCATTACCTACATGTGCCCATGACAGGTGGCACACCCCCATTGGTGAGGATACAACACACATGCACATTACATGCATAGGGGGTACATTACACCCCCTAGGCACTATATAAAGGGATCATCCCCTACCTTGCAAAGGGATCCAGATATTAAAACCCTAGATAAAACTCTGTTTAAATACATATTGTAAAGAGAGAGAGAGAGAGCTTGAGAGGTTGTATCCATGGACATCAGTGCCTTCTTTCAGTGATATTACTCACACACACTCACAGTGGACGTAGGCCAAATTGGCTGAACCACTTATCTTCAGGTGTTATTTTCCTTATCCTCGCCTCATTCTTATCTTCTTTATGCTGCTATGTTGCCATTGTTGCATCTATATTGAGCTTGCAAAACACCTCACCTGGTGGTGCTGATTCATAGCATCATCAGACATTGTTAGGGTATTTAGGGTCAATGAACCCTTTGGGTTGTTCTACATACGTTTATTCGGATAGAATTCCATTGAGGAGGGCAGACTTGACATCCATTTGATAAAGTTTAAATTTTAAGTGACATGCTATGGCGAAGATAAGTCGAACATATTCAAGACGTGTGACAGGGGCAAATGTCTCGCTAAAATCTATCCCTTCTATTTGTGAGTAACCTTGAGCAACTAGTCTAGCTTTGTTTCTAAGGATTACCCCATTTTCATCAGATTTATTTTTAAAGATCCAATGTGTGCCAATAACATTTTTGTTTCGAGGCCGTGGTACAAGATACCAGACATCGTGAATGACAAATTGTAAAAGTTCTTCCTGCATAGCAGAAATCCAATGTGTGTCATTCAATGCTTCATTAACATTTTTCGGTTCCACATGGGAGACGAAACATGCATAATTAGCATAATTTCTTAACCGGGATCTAGTACGAACTGGCTCATTAGGATTACCGACCACGTTGTCAATGTGATGATCTTTAGAGACCTAGCTAGGTACTTCTGGACTCTCAATAGGTAATGAATGATCTATTTCTGGTGAATCAGTTTTGAAATCATTTTCAGATTCAACCACAATAGGTGATTCAGATGTCTTATTTTCGACAATAGTGTCGCTTACAATTACATTTATCGATTCCATAAGGGCCTTAGTACGCAGATTGTATATACGATAAGCACGACTGTTTGGATAGTATCCTAAGAAGATGGCTTTATCACCACGCGTCTCGAATTTAGACAAATGTTCTCTGTCTTTACCAAGGTTCTAAAAAACGCGGGGCGTGGAGGCCAAGCCTTAAGCCTTAGAAGCCTAGGCGAGCCTTAGGCGTAAAAAGGCGTGAAAAGGCGTTTAGGCCTTCTTAGTATATTTTAATATTTTTTAACCATAACAAGGGTATTAAAATGCTAAAATTGTACATATCATAAAAATATGTCTAAATATATGCAAATTAAAATACTATTTGATTATTTTGGATGAGATAATGGTCCAATTAGTAAAAAAAATCTTTAAAAGGCGATATCGCTTCACTAAATCATGGTTGTTTTCAGAAAAAAGTGCGCCTTAAGGGTTTTACCAAGAATAAGGCGTGAAAAACTTAAGGAGGGGCGTTTCTCCCAAGCCTTGAGCCTAGGCGTGCCTAGGCGGAGCCTAGGCGGGTTTTTTAGAACAATGGTCTTTACAGACATAACACTGACTTCCGAAAGTTCTTAGATATTTCAGATTAGGCTTCTTACCGTTCCATACCTCATAAGGGGTTTGTTTAGAGTTTTTCCTAAGGTAAACCCTATTAATGATATGACATGCAGTTCTAATAGATTCTACCCATAAGTATTTAGGTAGAGATTTGGCATGCAACATGACACGTGCCATCTCTTGAAGAGTTCGATTTTTCCTTTCAGCAATACCATTCTACTGAGGAGTCTTAGGGGCACTGAATTCGTGTTTGTAACCATTGTAGTCACAATATTCAACTATTCCCGTGTCTATGAACTCTCCCCCTCTATCGCTACGAATGCGATTGACTTGTGTGTCCTTCTCATTTTCAATTCTTAGTAAAATATTCAAAAAATTCTGAAACGTGTCAGATTTTTGTTTTAAGAAGGCAACCCAAGTGAATCGTGTGAAATCATCAACCATGACAAGGATATAAATGTGTCCACAAAGACTAACAGTTCTAGAAGGACCAATAAGGTCCATATGGATGAGATCTAGAGGTCTAGAGGTGACAATGTCTTTAGCCTTTTTATGCGAAGTCTTAACTATTTTTCCTTCCTGGCAATGACCACAGACAACACTTGAAATAGGTTTAATTTTAGGAATTCCTCTAACAATCTCTTGACTAGACAATCTACCAAGGATATCATAACTTAGGTGACCCATACGATTATGCCAGATTTCATTGTCATCCATTCTGACAATGTTACAGGTTTCAGAACCAGTCTTGACAGTATAACAATTGTCAGGTGTTCTAAATCCGGTATTAATGCATTTACGTTTATCATTTAGAATTTTACAATTGTTCTTTGAAAAGGTAACAGTATGGTCAGAGTCACAAAATTGTGATATACTTAGGAGGTTGGCTTTAAGGCCTTTAACTAAAAGTACATTTTTGAGAGTAGGCATTCCCTCTTCTTTTAAGGTTCCTTTACCAATGATCTGGGATGAAACTCCGTCACCAAAAACTACTTTGCCTCCAGCAAATTTGGTTTTGTTTAAAAGTTTTGTTTCATCTCCTGTTATATGTTTGGATCATCCTGAATCTAAGTACCAACCAGATGAAGTGTGTTCAGCTTTTAAGGCAGTGATAACAATGTTACACTTCATTTGGGGAAAAAGATCATATTTTCTAACCCAAATAGCTCTATTTTTAATTTTGCGCAAGTTTGCCCTCATTTGATAAAATTTTTGAGAAACAGCTTTTTGTCGAAAAACATTTGGAGCAACAACCTGATTATTGTGAAAAATTTGAGCTTTTGGTTTAGGAAAGTTTCTGGGAGCCTTTCTCTTAAATGAACTCTTAGTTTTGGTCTTTCTATTTCTGTAGTTAGAGTTCTTGTCAGGTTGTCTTGGAAGGACATAATGGTTACGATTTTGCCTAGAATAGTTAAAGTTCTTGTAGACAGAAGTATTGTACATAGGGGTGTTTAGACGCCTAGCATAACAACATTCAAAGGAATGACCATAAATGTCACAGTAGGAGCAATATTGATTGCTCGAGGGATGAACTTCCTTAGGAAAACTTCTAAAGATGGGTTTAACAACATTCTGTTCAGAAGTCCTATTCCTAGGAGGTATGGTCTTATAGGTAGAATCATCCTTTCTGATCAAAGGACAGACGTATTTATTCTTAAGTGCAGTGTCAGCCTTAGAATACTAGACTCTCTAATGTCTTTCTGTTGCTGCTTTTGATCAAATTCCTTTTTAATAAAATGAAAGTCTGAACATGTTTCGATTGGTCTTTTTCCCCATGACACAAACTTAATAGGTTCAAGGTTTGTAGTTTGTGGTTTGTTCTTAGGGAAAAATCCAATACCGGTTCTATCATCAGAATTGGTCTTGGAGTCAACAACAAAGTCAGTAAAACAATTTGAATTGTTTTCAAACTTAGAATTTTTTTTGAAAACAGTAGCTGTCTTTGTTTTTTCTTCCTCCAGTTCTAATAATGTTCCCTTGTATTTCATTTCCAAGGTTTCATTAGTTTTAGTCAAATCTTTTAATTTTTGATCAAAAGTTTCAATTTCGGATTGATGAGACAGACACTGGTTAGTGTATTCTTCAGCATTCAGCTTCACAATAAGACTTAGATCATCTAATTTCTTACTCAGGTCTCTAACAGTCTTCTCCAGTCTAGTGCTTTTTTTTGAGAGTTTTAGCATACAAAGTATGAATATCTGGGAGGTCATCTGTGTCTGAGTCGCTAAGTGAAGTGTGTGTAGTGACCCCTAACGATTCAGTTTTAGTACTCACGCACCCATTTACATCGTCGTTATCGAGATCACTTTGACTCACACACACGGAACTAAAACTAGCAACATTTTCAGACAATAAAGCATCTAGGCCAGTCAAAGCAGTATTCACACAAGCAGGAGTAGGAGCATCATTATCACACACATGCATATCATCATTGTAAATGATCTTAGCATAAAAATACATGCAAGGGTCAAGTACATTCGATGACTCAAGTTCCTCTTCATCAGAGTCACTTGAATCATTCAAAGTTTTACAGACATTGGCTCTATTGTGTGTGTTGGCTTTATTCAGATTAACTCTGCAATCATGAGCAATGTGACCTAGTTTCCCACATCTAAAACATTTAATTTTTTTAAGGTCTCTGCTGGGTATGGAGTTGTTGTCCTTCGGATGTTTGTCAAGTCCTCTCTCATGAGGTTTGGGATTAGACATAGTAGGATAATTAGACTTGCCTTGTTTAGTTGCCCGTTTGTTTCAAAATTTAACAATTTTCTTAAATTGTTTAGACATTAAGGCAACCTGATTATCTAGTTTGTCTATATCACACTCCTCATCAGAGTCAGAGTTGATCAAATTAGTCTCAAGTTTAGATATCTTAGAGGCAAAACTCAAGTTAGAGTTGGGATGTTTTCTTTGTGAATGATTTAATTGTTTCTTAAAGTCTAATTCCATTTCCACAGTCCTAAGTTTGCTACTGAGTAACTCAGGGGTAAGGTTTTGATCACTCATTTCCTCAATAGCATACCTCTTGTTGTCAAACTTTTGTGGTAATGATCTTAGAATTTTAGAGACAATTTCATTCCTATCATATGTTATACTATTAGCATGCAACTTAGTAACTATATCAGTTAAGTTCATGTAAAAGTCATCAAAAGACTTAGAGTCAGACATAATCAAAGAGTTGTACTGCTGGGTAAGCATTTGAGTTTTACCAGCTTTAACTCTTGAGTCTCCTTCATGGGCAGTGATTAATGTGTCCCAAGCTTCCTTAGAAGTGGCACAAGATGAGATTCTCTTGAACTCATACTCATTAATAGACATAAAAATGGCATTCTTGCCTTTATTGTTATTTCGAGAAATGGTTTTCTCTTCTTGGGTAAACTCACTTAAGATTTTCTTTACCCTCTCATCACTTCCTTCAGTGGCTGGTTTAGTAGGATAGGTGTATCCATTTTCAATAATGTCCCAGACATCATCTCCTAAAGTCCCTTGGATGAAGGCAACCATTCTTACTTTCCAGTAAGCAAAGTGGTTTCCATCAAAGAGTGGAGGTCTGGACAGATTACCAAACCTTTCATTCTTCTCGTCCATAGTTAGGTTTTTCATAAAACGATTTCAGAAACATAAGATCTTTTTGAAATAAAAGTTTACAGGGCTCTGATACCAATTGAAAAATGTTGCTAATGTCGTTTAATACAAGATTAAACTGTATAAGGAACTCCGAGATGTTTGTTGAAGAAACCCTTTTCTTTTGAAAATAAAAATTATAAACAACAAGTTGTGTTTACAAAAAAACTTATGTACGAGAGTAATCAAGACTTTGTAATCAGTTTTAAAACAAGATAGTTTAAAAAATACAGCACACTATAGAATGAGATGAGTAGATGAAGATAATAAAAAACACACAATTTTTAACGTGGTAAAACCTCTTCCAATAGAGGAAACATCCACGGTGACTTCTAAGTCACAAAAGTAAAAATCCACTAACAACAAATAATAGTTACAAACAATACAACATACATGGACACAAATCAACCTATTCTAAGTTTAGGAATATACCCCACTTGGTGTCCTTCTAACTTCTCATAGATCTGATTGTTGATGATGTTCTTCCAGTTTGATAACTTCCTTTGTTTTAGCTTTCTTACGTCGACTCAATAATCTTTGATCTTAATCCCAACACTTTTAGTGTTGTAGTGTGTTAAGTGTTTGTGATGTGATTCCTATTCACATGCATGAACTCACACACACTTAGTTTTACAGACAGTCCTAGAAAATTACATATAAAGACTATATGCTGTGATTTTAGTTTATTTCTTTCTTACAGAACTTGAACCCTTTTTTACCTTTAATCTATCCCAGATTCCACGGAGATCTTTCTTCAGAAATCGGACAAGACCTTAATCAATCTCTGTTTTAAAAATATTTTTGAGATTGAAAATCTCCAAGTGCGAATCCAACTAGGTCAAGGTTAAGTTTCGAAAGAATAGAAACCATAAAACATTTTCAAAACTAAATCAGTAGAGATTTTCGTAAATCAAGAAAGAAATATGCAGATCTAGTGAAATATAACATGCAGAGTGTAAATCTACAATTTCTATGAAGAAGAAATGTAGATCTTCACACGAATGTTTAAGTTTGTACAAAGATCACAGATCAAGAGGTTACAGTATCAAATGAACAAACCACTCTCTCTCAAACACTCAAGGTTGTGTTTGGGGTGTTATAAAAACGAAGGTTTGATTCAGAGTTTGAAGTGTTTAGGGTTAGGGTTTGGCTAACACAGTTTCTTTCTCTCTCTTCTCTCTTTTCTTTTCTCTCTTCTCTCTCACTTCTCTCTTCTCTCTTTTATTTTCTCTCAGAAATGACGAATGCCCAAAAGTCTTTAAAGGCTGAGAAGTGGAGGGTTTATATAGGAGTGAAGGAAGGTTCTGGAACGACGAAGGCAATCAAGGGCTGAGATCAAGTCTTTCTAACTTTGACTTGATCCAAGGGTTATGAAATAGCGGTGGTTAAGATGATTGTGATTTATTCATAGAGATAGCACCAGGATTGACTAAAAACACATGCAGTCCATCGATAAGGAATGATCCAACGATCAGCAATCCACCAGGCAACCCTCTCACACAACAAACACAAATTGATGCACCAGGCAAATGACAAGTGTTGGCAAGTGATAGGTATACAAACGCGCGTCCAAAATATTTACAGGCAGCACCCTGAAGTCTCTAGCGCATTTAAATTCTACCCAATCAAACATTCCAATGAAAACTGAAGTTTCCAGAATAGAATATTAGCCCCAAAAATTTTATAATCACATTTTTATTAATGAAAACATAATTTTAAAATTGTTTAAAAATGTTTAAAAATTCCCAAAAAAATCATTAAAATAATATTTTAAGGGGAATTTAACACACACTCAATTTTAAGCAATATATACACATGTATGCACTTCTAATTGTGTGTAGTGTGATTCAATTTATACCTTCTGGGATTATTGAAGAGGATTAGAGAGATAAGTTCTGAGGCTCTTTGGATTCTAGGTTAGACAACCAATTTTGTCACTATTTCCAAATTAGTTGAGCACTTATACAATATAGATTTAAGTAAGTCAAAGGTATAAGGTGCTTCAAACTCTAGCTGCAATCTTTTGAATGAGCTCCTCAAAGTATATATGCTTGCTTCTTCCATAAAAAATAAGACATGCCAAATATTTGATAGGGATTTCATTTTCAATATCTTTGATTCTTCTTCTACTCAAAGAGTGATGAACCGTGAAGCTGCATTTGTTGATGTTGATTATTTGACCTGATGTGTTTTTAAACTTCTTCAGAAAAACAAGGAGAGCTTTCAAACTTTGTTTACTCCCATTGCAAAAAATAATGAAATCATGAACAAAACTCAAATTAGAAATTAGAGGACAGTTTCTAGGATGAGAGAAAGGCTTCATTTTACATGATTGAATAAGATTATGAATGCCCTGATTAAGCACCTCAGCTACTAAAACAAATAATCCAGGAGGTAAAGGATCTCCTTATTTGAGACCTTTTGAGGATTTGAAGTATCCAGCAGATTCTCCATTAATAATGATAGAAAACCAATTATTTGAAATAAGTCTCCATTATCTGTCAATCCAAACTTCTGAGAAACCAAATCTTCTGAGAATTTTAATTAGAAAAAACCAAGAAACCTTGTCACATGCCTTTGAAAGATCTAGCTTGATCATGACATTAGAACCATAAACATTTCTCCCAATTAGATTCATCATCTCTTTAGCCAAAAGAATATTCTCAGATATCTTTCTAACTTTTATAAAACCAGCTTGAGATCTACCAATGATAGATGGGAGGATATTAGCAAGTCTAGAGGCAAGGATTTTTGAAATTATTTTAAAGATGAAATTACTTAAGCTAATTGGTTTATAGTCAGCACAAGTAGTTGCATTTTTAACTTTTGGAATGATAATAATATTTGAACTAGACCAGCTTTTAGGAATCTCACCTCGAGAGAAGAAAAATTCAATAGCTTTCATAATGTCCTCTTTTATAATCCCACAAAATTTTTGATACAATAAACCATGGAATCCATCAGGTCCGGAACTGCTTTCAGCATTTAATTCAGATATAGCTTGCCAAATCTCTTCATCTGAAGGATACTCATCAAGACTTATGGAGTCTTCATAGGAAATTTGAGTTTTGATAACTTCAATAATAGGATCTTCAAGGTGATTACTTCTTATTTAAAAGCATTCTCAAAGAATTCAATAAATTCCTTTTTGATCCCATTTACATCTTCTACCCAATCACTTTTCTCATTTTTAATTCTGTGAATCATAAGTTTAGCCTTTCTATCCTTAACATGAGCATGAATTTTCTTTTAATTTGACTCTCCTTCATAAAGCCATTTACCTTTCATTTTTTGTTTCCAGAATCCTTCCTCATTCTTCCGAGCAACAATGAGAGCAGAATTAGATTTAGATAAATTTTCCCTGTTGGCCACACAAGGATCACTATCATATAAATCTTCCCAGACTGAAACCTCTGATTCTAGAGCTTCTAATTGATCAAAAATATTCTTGAAAGTATTTTTATTCCAAACAATCAGCTATTTTTAAGCCTTTGCAATTTAATTGAAAAACTTCTAAAAGGAGTACCATCAGCAGGCTGTTTCCATGAATTGGCTATAAGATTTGACAAAGAATGATGAGAGCACCACATATTTTGGAAAATAAAAGGCTTAGGAGAAGAGTCTAATTGAGTTTTTATGGAGAAAAAAATGGGAGAGTGATTTGAACAGGTTTTAGTAAGGTGCTTAATGGAAAATTGAGGAAAACACTGAAGCCATTCAGAAGAAATGAGACCTCTATCTAATCTTGACCAGATTTTACCTCTATCCCTAAAGTTCTGACAGGTGAATTGAGAACCTGAGAATTCCACATCAATAAGACCTGCACTGTTAATGAAATCGTTGAAATCATCAACTGCTTGAGAATCCACTTCATTAGCACCAACCTTATCTAAGTATCATGACACCACATTGAAATCTCCCATAACAATCCAAGGATTGTCATTAGTCAAATATTTATGGTGGATAAGATTGTTCCAAAGGGGTAATCTAGCACCCCTTGTGCATTTTGCATATACAAGAGAAAGCTACACTGTATTTGGAAACTGGTTATCATGAATTTTAATCAACATACATTGATCATCATTTGAAATAATTTCACTAATCACCCTAAATCTCCAGAAAAACCATATCTTGTTACTGGCATTGGAAATACCCCCATCAAAATTGATAATTCTTCTAAAATCTTCAATTTTTTGGACATCAGTTTTAGTTTCTAACAAAGAAATGAATGGAAGATTAAATTTATTACAAAATCTTTTAACTCTCCTTCTACAGGGATTATTGGATAAACCCCTAATGTTCCATGACAGGAAATTAATCATTGAGAACCTTTTGGGAAAGTAGTTGATGAAACCTTCAATATTGCCCTTGTGAATCACCTATAAATAGGGTCAATATGTTTAAAATTCTTAATTGTACCTGCCTTAGTTACCTGAGAAACAGATTGAGTATCTTGTTTAGAGGTGTGATCAATATCAGAGACATTGAGAATTTTTCTTGGCTTGTTCTTCCATTCTTCTAGAAAGATTTCTAGATAATATTTGCAATTCTTGAATCATAGGAGGATAAAAATCCTTTACCTTATCAATGTCTGTTTGGGCAAAACTCCCATGAAAGTCATGCTTATTTTTAACAGGTAATGCAGTACCTTTAGGGGATAACATTAGCTGATCCACTACTTCCACTTGTTGAGGCTCAATATCGACATCTTGGATATTATCAATGAAATCTTGGATAAGAGCGTTTAATAGAGAATTCTTTAGGGAATATAGGCCTGCTTCTTGATCCTCTTGGACAGTGGTTACTGATGGAATATTTTGAAGGCTTTGGATATTTAAATTTTGGTCTATATTTATGGTAGAAATTTGGGAAGGCTGTTGTTCAGAAATAGGATTGGCTGAAGATGGATCTTGTGACATGATTGAATTAGTGGCAAGATTTGGTTGGATAAGAGGCTTAAGAACATAAGTTTTAGATTATTGGTTATGAGCAGGAGGTCTTATGGTTTTATTTAGATTGGCTTCCAATTGATTGTGGTTAGAGGAAGAAGCATATGGGATGATGTATGTGTTGACTTTTGAAGGGATATTTGTGAGGGTTTGAACAAAAGGTTTAGGAAGAGGATCTTGGACAGAAATTGAATCAAGGTTTTTAGGATTCTTTGGATTGAATTGATGAAATTTTTTGGGTTGCTTTGGATCGACTTTCACACAAGCTTCTAAGACATTCAATTTTTGTTTCCCAAATAAGCACTGAGCTATATTATGGCCAAGTTTGAAACATTCTGTGCAATAGGATGGCATTGACTCATATTCAATTCTTTGCTAAAATCCATCTTCTCCACAACCAATCCAGACCCTGTCAGCTTTTATCAAAAGCAGGTCATGTTCGACACATACTCTTGCCACACTTGGACTATTAATGGCTGCTGTGGATCCATCGACTTTTAATGGAGTTCCAACCACTTGGGCTATAGAATAAAGATATGTTTTCGAGAAAAAGTGAATAGGAAGGGAGGGGAAATTTATCAAACCGAAGATATAGAAGATTCTTTCTCTGGTCTAAAATCAGGAGACCATTTAAATGTTCTCATGGCGGATTTGCGAATAAACCACTGATCTCTCATCCATAATCTTGCGAAGTCTTCTTCATGATAAAGCCTGATGATGATATGTTTTTGATCCAGAAGGCCAATATGAAAAGCTGCTTTTAGATTCATCGTGTGGAAGGTTTTACGAATGATTTCAATTGAAGGGCGACCATGGGAGAATTTTCTAACTATTGAAAATTTAAAAGGCTCAGCAACCTTTTGAATATCTTGTAGAGAAAATTTTATGGCTGTAAATGTAGATATTTTAAGAAGAAGAATATCATCAGATGTAGCAGGTCCCTTGACGGCACTAACAAATGACTTGCTCCATGCTTTAGACGGATCTGGTGGCTTGAATTCATCAGGTTTTTGAGGAAGCGTAGGGTTTGCCATGCAACCCTAATTAGGGTTACACCGACTTAGAGAGAGAGAAAGATATTTTTACTACCCATGAAATAGTTTAAACATAACTATATATATATAATTAGAATTTAAAACAATACGTAATATATATTTTTACTTTTACATTACTAAAAAATATCAAATAAACATGGAAAATTTTACAAACTTTATAAAACATATGGAAAATAAGAATATATATTAAAAAAATGGGGAAAAACACAAATAAACAATAATAATTCAGAAACAATATTCAAAATAATTACTGAAAAATCTATTTCCCACCACAACAATAATTCATAGCATTAATAAATTATTTCCAGCAAACATTCCACCAATAAACAAATTTCAGAATAAAAAATGATTTCCAGGAAGAAAAATTGATTTTCAGCAATAATAAATTATTACCATCAAATATAATATGATTTTCAGCCAAAAACAAAGTGATTTTCAACAATATAAAACTATTTTCAGCATATGAAAATAATTTTAACCAAATTAAAAATGATTTTCTGCCAAAAGAAATCATTTCTAGCAAAATAAAATATGACATCCACTAATACATAAATGATTTCAGTAATCTAAAAGTTTTTCAAGCATATGAAAATGATTCCTAGAAAATAATAAAGGTATTATAGCAGTAATAAATTATTTCAATTAAATAAAATATGATTTTTAGGAATAAAAAAATATTTTCAGTAATAATATAAAAGTATTTCCAGCATATAAAAATCATTTCCAGCAAATAAAAATAATTTTTAGCAATATTAAATTATTTCAATAAAATTAAATATAATTTTCAAACATATAAAAGTACTTCGAACAAAACTTTTAATAAAAAAAATGGGGAAAACCTTCCTCATAAATATGATTTTTAGCGAGTCAAAAATATTTTTAAGTAATAAAATTTTATTTTAACAAAATTAAATATGATTTTGAAAAATAAATTAATGATTTTCAGGAATATAATTCGAACAAAATTTTTAATCAAAAAATACAAAAAATAAGAAAAAAAATCCCATAAAAACTAACCTAACTCATACTTCCCAAATGTGGGGAAATAACTAAATTTTCGAAACAAAAAATTCCATAAAGACTTAGCATGAAATTACGTCAGATTTAGAAATTAAAATTTTGATTTTCAGGAATAATAAAATATTTCCATCAAATGTAAAATGATTTTCATAAAAAAAAAAAAAAAATCAGCAATATAAAATTATTCCCAACATATAAAAATGATTTTCCATCAAGTAAAAATGATTTTGAGAAATAATAAATTATCTCAAGCAAATAAAATATGATATCCAACAATAAAATAATGATTTTCACCAATATAAAGGTATTTCCAACATAATTTTTAATAAAAAATAAAAATCAGAAAAAATTCATTAAAAAAAAATTCCCTAAAAAAACCTATCTCAGATTTTCCAAATACAGGGAACAAACGAAATTTCCTAAACAAAAAATTCCAGCAAGACTTAAAACGAAGCTAACACGGACTTAGAAAAAAAACTCAAAAAAACAACATACACACAAATTTAAAAAAAAATTATAAGTTCATCCAATTGTTTCATATATACATTCCTGTCTGACGCTTCCTCTAACAATGACACTGGTCAAAGTTGTTTGCCTAAACCAAAATGTCAACACCTAACATAAATAATTGACCAGAGAAATATAATCATCAAGGATTAATTAGAAATTACAAATGTAGGGAAAAACTTTCCAATAAATGAGTAATATGATTATATTGGAACTGTACTGATAAAAAAAAATATATTCGATAAATATATATATATATATTATAACCTAATCTTATTGAATTTTTCCACTCCAAAAGCAAAAGTTCCCATAGGAAAACTTACTAGCAATAAAATGTCCCAAACTTAGTGAGCACTCGTTGTACTAGTCAAACGCCTATGTTCAAGTACCATGAGACAGCTCGCAAAAGGCCCGTACGTCGACGATTAAGTGATATGTGAGACGACCTCCAGCAATGAGCGGTATGAGGGATTGAACATATCGTAATTTTCCCAAATTCCTAACAAACAAATAAACATAAATATTAAATGGAGAATATTTTACGTGATATGAATAGATCGGTTTGGGGGAGAATGAGTAAATTAAATTGGTATTGGTGAAGGAGAGCTGGAGGCGAGGGGATGAGAAGGGAGGAGGAGGAGGCGGGGGGTGAGATTAAGTATGAAGACCCAACGGTGTACATTAGTGTTCTCGAATTCGAACCATGCCAAGAAATTTTTCACAAATCTCTCTCTCTCTCTCTCTCTCTCTCTCTCTCTCTCTCTCTCTCTCTCTCTATTATTGTAGAAAGAATCATGAGGATGTGAGGGTTTGAGGGGGACACACAAGGGTTTAATGGGATAGTGCTTTAGGTTGTGATTGAAGAGTTATTGAGATTAGAGAGACAGGAGAGGTGATATGTATAGAATATAAAGAGAGGTGGGTATGAAGGAAGGGTTAACATGACACTAAACGTCTCCACAACTTTTAGCATTACAAACGTAGAGAGAATGAGAGATGGGCATATTTTAATTTCTGTTGCCACATGGACATCCTAGAAAAAGAGGAGTTTAAGTCTTGTATGGCATTTTAGAGTATATAAAAGATATATCACTCCAATGTCAACCCACATACATATTATTAAACGTGAGTAATTAATTTTAAAATAATTCCAAAAATTACTGTGTATGGAAGACGATCAAAATCTCTTAAAGCTTGAGCAAACAGGATTAACCAGGACCCATCTGGATAAATATTGGGACGTGTAAGTTCTGGCTTGCACAATTGGTCCATACATCCCCTTGCATATAAAAGTATATTTTCCATCTCATCACCTTATCCCCTTTTAGTGATCGATATATATATATATTTCTCTTATCTAATGCAAGAAATAAAGGCGTGCTTCTCGTGACAACGAATGTAACTTCCTCCTTGACAATCTCCCATGACTTTTTCAATCACTCATTTGCTATGAATCTTGATGGCTTAAGGTTTATGATTTATAATGATATATTGATGCTTACATTTTTCCCTCCATGTATAATGATAAATCTTATCCAAATGGAATTATAAGTGATCATTTTACCCTCCATAGTGTCGACATTATGCTCATTGACACGCATATGCTTTTAATATGCATTAATTGTAAACTATACATGACTAGGTTGGATCCAACAATTATCCTTTTCGTATGGATCCTCACTTGGACAATAGCTATAACTAGTGGTTCTTTCATCCTACCATTCAAGAATTTGATATACGCCTTCATGGTGACGCATATATATTTTCTTAGATGTTGTTGGAGAAATGTTTTTTCTCCTAAGTTTTAACTATAGATTAGATTCTTGCATTCAAAACCCGGTTAGTAAGAAATAAGAAACTTTATCTATAAACTAAATTCTATGGGGAAAAAACATGTACCAGGTGTCACAACATCACAAGATAAATACGTAATAGAAAAAAATAAATCACATACACACATAAGAAAAAACAATGATATATGTTGATCGAATGTGTGCCGACGTCCACAATGGTTGTGTCGTTCTTATTAACTGCAGAGAATACCTCCCAATGGATTAGGTCAATACTATATATAGGAAAATTAAGTACATGTATTGAAATTGGACTCTCTAATTTCTATTTATGCACGATGACATAAGTTATCAACTACGTTATTGCTTAACTAGTTTTTGCAATTGAACATACACGTGCACTAGGCATTGAGCATCTTGGCTGTTTAGATTTTCAGCGTGTCCATTTCATTAATGTTTAAAACTTAGTATCCCTTACTTACCCAACCACATGGTGTTCTGTATATATAAGGACCTTTGATCTACTTAAATGTACTTTAATATGGCATAAATAAATAACTCGTGATGACAATGCATATAAGCCAATTTGATATACTTGAAGTATTATGTTCATTGGTAATATACCATTCAATATACACCAAGTGTATCATACTAAGGAGGGTGAATTTTTATCTTAGGAAAAATTCATTGCCTAGAGAACTAGTTAACACATCAAACCCATCATTTGAGATAGGGGTGGCAATTCGGACCCGAACACGATCCAACACGAAATTAACACGAAATTAAAAAGTTTTTCGTGTTTAGGTCGTGTTCGGGCCTGGTTTTTTAAGCCCGTTAGCGGGTCGTGTCGTGTTAGTGCCAAGAAATTGACATGAAATTAGCCCGACAACGACCCGTTAGAGCCCAATTGACACGACCCAATTTCAACCCAATTAGAACCCAATTTAGACCTTAATGGACATAGTAAATTGACGGGTTATCGTGTTGTTAAATTGACGGGTTATCATGTCGGACCGTGCCAATCGTCTCAAATTGACACGATTTTTTTTATCGTGCTATTCGTGTCGGGTGGTGTTATTAACGGGTAGTGTTCGTGTTGATAAAAATAAACACGACGTCGTGTCGTGTCGTGTTCGGGCTGAATAAAATCGTGTCGAGTCGGGCTAGGCCCAAACACGGCCCATTGGCCCGAATTGCCACCCCTAATTTGAGAGCATATAGGAATGTAGATGTATCAAAGTGAGAGTGTTCGCATTATGAATTTTTTTATTATTGTAAAAGAAAATGGTGAAAAACAATTTGAATTATTTAATGCAATGAAAATAAAATAACGAATAAATGCAGGATTGTCCCCTAGATTCAAGGACTAACTACATGTCATATATGTTATGGAGAAATAATGGAAGAATGCAAAGACATATATGGCAAGTATTTGAAAACCACATGTATAAAATGAACTTAATAACATATATCCACATTTTTAATTAGTTTAGTAAACATATATATATATATATATATATATATATATATATATAGTACTGCTCTTATGCGGACTAGTCCGCATTTTAAGAAGGACCGGATATGTGTCACCTGACGGTGAGCCCAGAAAAGAGAGAGAGAGAGAGAGAGTGACTATAATTTAGCCGATAATTTTTTAGGCTCATCGCCAAGTGACACATGTCCGGTCCGCACTCTTAAAATGCGGACTGGTCGGCACAAGAGCATTATTACACACACACACACACACACACACACACACACACACACACACACACACATATATATATATATATATATATATATATATATATATATATATATATATATATATATATATAATACCAACGAAGTTTCAATCCCCTCGATCCTTGAAGACTTGGGAGGGACAAAAAGCTCTATGCACACGTGCACGTGTTAGTTTTTGGTTTCTCCTATCAGGACTATCAATGTACATTGAAATGTTGATATTTTAGAGTCTTAACCTTATTTTTCTTTAAAATTTTAATTGTTCTATTCATTTCCCATTGGAGCCATATTTAAAGGATACTAGTAGATGTGAACCAAAATATGAAGTTGTTGGATTATGTTACGGAGATGAACGTTGTTAGGCGCCAACTCCTCCCTTTCAATCTCAATACGAAGATCAAATGTTACACTAGTCAATGTGATGTATCATATAAATAGATTCCTATACATATTAATATAATACCTTGTATTTTTCTGGCATCCATTTTTATTTATTAATTGTGAGAAGAAATTAAAAAACAAAAATTTATAATTACTTGAGATAATTGGTAATTAACAATTACATGCTAATATGATAATTAAATGTTCATGTTATGTGATTTGACTATGTTGCATGTTATCTTCATTAATAAGTGTAATTAATTACGTAAACTATATGCGATTACACATAAAATAATTAGTTGGTTGTTTTATTTTACATCGCAAGGTTTACCGTGAGATATGAAGTATATACTCAATTTGAGTAAGATGGACTTGGGGGTAGGTACACACTTAGGGTGAGTTTTGGGCTATTATGGGTTGTCTTTTAGCCTCATTTATGGGGCCCAAATTAGGAATCTTTTAGAAATGCGAGAATTATAATTTTTTAATGAGATTAGAACTCTTAAATTAGTGTTAAAATTCCACCTACAATAAGCCCTAGCAGTCATATTACCTTAGGAGAACTAAATAAGACTTGGACAGGAGGAAAGAAAGGATTCATGTGGGAATTCTTCATTCTTAGACCTAATGCAAGAAATATCTTGTAATATCACGTTATAATCTGTAACTATTTTAGAATTTATGTTTTCCCTTGTATTAATCATATTACTAATTTAGGATAATTAGGATTACTAACTAATCAACCTTGTATTAAAAGTGTATATTTTCGAAAGAAAAACTAGAAATTGATGATGATTCTTGATTGAACCCATATTATAACTCATGCTTTAGGATTTAATCTCATTATTAAAATCTATCTATGTGTTAAATTAAATATTGATAACGAAGTTGAAAGATACTTAGAACCCATTCATGTTGTTGGCAAAATTATGGTTTTGCATTATTGAACCTTTAAATTGTTATATTGGGTTTATTATAATGATAAAAAAATCGTGAAAATCATCTACACATGTTCAAATTTGATTTTACTATTGTTATGTTGCCATTTTGGAGCTTTAGAACTCATTAATGGAGGATTGATGAGTTGATGTTCTAGGGACGAAGGCATTATAACGTAATGTCGTTTGAATGAGTTATCGGTCTCGTTCGAATGAGATTACTACTTTCATTTGAAGGAGTGGTTTTCAAATATCGAAAGAGGGGAAATTTTTGTTTAAAGAAATCTTGGTATGTGTTTCGAAGGAAATTTAGGTAGTTTGGGCCATATGCCTATCTTTAATGGAGAATTTGTTCCCGAGTTGATTCGAGTGATTGGATCTTTGCTTGGGTGAAAGACGAACAATATGGTGGTAGTTAGGTTTATTATATTATAATCCTATAGACTTAAAGATTATTATAACTTTAGTAAACGTTGAAAATTAGAATATTAATGATAGGACAATCTGGCATTTGGGGATTGGATGATTTAGATAGACGCGTGAGCGATGCAATATCCTATTAGTAGTTACATATATTGTGTATTGTATATATAAATATGAATGTTATATATGTGCGAACATACCGTTACCCATGGTGAATCCATCATTTGGGGTTGCGTTCGTAATCGGGACCATGTATTACACACCTTGTTGGTTGAAGCAAAATGTAGTGGAGGTTATTATATTAGATCATATAGTCAGAATGGTCATTGCTTCTTAATGAGAGAAGGTAGGGTGACTTGATCCATAGACAGGATTTGGGTATGGGCCCATTGGTGGTGTGTTGTATAATGATCGGCCCATTATTTATTTGTATATATGGTTTAAGCCCATTAGTTGATTGACTTATACGAACTTACTGATAAAGGCACGAGATGGTCAGCGAAGGTAGTGGACTTCATGTGATGTAATGAATAATGAGAAAGAATTTAATATAGCATACGAACAATTGATAATGAACCCTATGGCATGTTAAATAGATTATGTGATTTACTAGTATTTTCCTTGTGGGTGACATTATAGGGTTTGGTACTTTGGTTGTATTCTTACATGTGTAGTTAGTTACATCCTTATTGCTTAATAAATATGTATTACCTACACATTGATATAGTACAGAGACATGTTAGTATGGTTATGCCTTGGGTTGGGACACGCACATAGTATTTCACTAGTTAAGAGGTGGGGTACTTATTGCATGTGAGAGCTGATGAGCGACATGTAACTGTAAATAAATATTATGATTATTTAGTGATGGTTTTGAAGTTATGTCTTGAAACATTCTGTCTCTGACCCAAAATTATAAAAAAATGTTTTCTTAAGATTAGATAGATAAGATCAGCAGGGCTGATGAGAGTTCAGGCATACCATTCCACCTCAAATTGAAGTTTCCAGTTCATTTGATTCTAGAATATGTTGTTACTCCATTTAGTTTTTAGTATTTACATTGTAGATTTTTTATGGACGTTGGGTTCAGATAAATTATTTTAGTTAGTTTGATTCAGATTTGATGTATTCAGCCTATTTATTATTAGATGGATTTGAGACAATTATTATTTATGAGATAATTATCTTTTTAGTTTATTCGCATGCATAAATGGTTTTAATTTAGTTTTTACTTTACGTTTGATGCTGAGAATGATATAAATTATTTTACGATCCATATCCTCAGCATATTATCTTGGCCGACTATTATGTAGAAAACAAGAGTTATTACTATTGGTATCAAAGCATCTAGGTTCCAGTGTCCTTAGGATCCATGTTTCGCTTATTACGTTATGCGTTATGTTATTTGATATATAAAGCTCTACATTTAGGAATCGCAATATTCTTTTACAATTTGTGACTGATACAAACCTTATTTTCTTATCAGATCGAAAACACTCGACGCGATAGACCAGGACGCATGACCAACGAGGCTTCAGAGAGTAGGTCTTAGCAAGATTCATAGCTACATGCACCACCGGCACTACCCATAGCTATGACAGTATGCATAACTACTATAGTTACTCGCAAGTCACCACTGGGATAGTTTCCATGTTAAAGCACTTTTAACCATCACCACCAATTATATCGTAGCCACCGCAAGAGGTGGTGATACCAATTCAGCCGCAGACCACCATTTGGGTGAGAATGAGGGAGGCCTTTGCCAAGGGCCACCCATTAGATTTTACTAGGAGTAACTACATTGTTGTAGCATGCCAGTGTAAGAAGGATATTCAGATGCATTTGAGAATGGTAGAGTGCACATATGTGCACAAACAGATGTTAGCTTCATTCAAGATGGTATGATTATTATTAAAGTGATGGGAGTTACTCACCACACTAGAGGAACAGGATAAGATGACTATTATTGAGTTCTAGATGATGTATGATGACAAGTAATTCCCACTTGAAGTTAGGACAGAGATGAATAGGAAATTTTAGACCTCAAGAAGGAGGGTCGTAATGTAGAAGATTTTGAGGAGGAGGAGGCTCGTAATGTAGCAGATTTTGAGGAGGAGGAGGGTCGTAATGTAGCAGATTTTGAGGAGGAGTTTACTAAGCTATCCTTTTTATGTTAGATGAGGTAAACACCGAGGATAAAAAGATAGATAAGTTTGTATTAGGTTGTCTTGGCACATCAGGCAGTCTATCTTGAGGAGCTCAGCTTTTACCACTTACATGAAAATGGTGAAGCTCTACTTCATTGTCAGGATCATATGTCATTTCCAAAAAGTTAAGGGCGAGAAGAGGCCCAATTTAGAATTATCGAGCTATCGGGGCAAGACAAGTAGAGGTAGTATTCAGGGAGACCAACAATCTAAGGGAGTCCAGTTAGGAGATAAGCACCATAAGAAGCATAAGGGTTACAATAATCGTAATAAGTAGGGCCATCAAAGATAAAGCCAACAGTCCCAGCACAACCAGCAGGGACTGGAACAGGGATAATAGAAGAGAGGCCATTAGGGCTAATGGCAGCTGGTTCGTGGCCAGCATGGCCAATAGGGGGAAGACGTAGGGGAAGAGCCAATTTCATGAAAGTTGTTTCACTTGTGGTGAGGTGGGACATATAGGAAAAAGGTTCCCTCAGGGCAGTCAAAGGACACATGACCAGGGAGGTCAGAGACAGGAACCCTAGGGGAAACATCAATAGCTTCTAGCCCCACTAGTTGCAGCATTGCCAGCAATACTAATACCACCAGCCCAACCTCAGGGATAACAATAGTTACGATAAAAGCATGTATATCACATCGTACCTAGGGAGGCGTCATCACTAGAACATGCAGTGGAGGGTATGTTACCTATTTTTGGGCATATATAAGACACATTTTATTTCACACTGGTGTATCACATTCATTTCTTAGTATTATCTTTACTAGGTCATCGGGGGTGGTAGACTTAGCGTCATACATAGTACTTCACATAGACTCACTCGTGGATAGAGGGGCGCCCATATATTTCGTGTGTATAAGTATAGGGATAGACATTAGGAGACTTAGATTCGTGCCTACTATTTTAGGCATGTCATAGTATGATGTTATCATGGGTATGGATTGGTTATCCACTTATAAAGCTTTCGTGGATTATTTCAAAAAGTCCATCGTCTTTTCCATTCCGAGGTAAGAGATATACTTGTTTGCTATATCACGCTCGAAGGGAGGGTTGAGCACTCATTTTTATTATATTGAGGATGAAATTTTGTTAAACTCTATTCTCGTTATTAGGGAATTTTAAAATGTGTTTTAGGAGATTTAAGGGTTGCATCCGAGTAAAAATATTGAGTTTATGATTGACTTAGCTACGACTACGAGACCTATTTCTCGATAATCATATCATATGGCTCCTTTGGAGATGGGAGAGCTTAGGGACCAAATTTAGCAACTTTTGGTTCATGGTTTTATTTGGAGGAGTACTTTTTTGTAGGGTACTCCAGTCCTGTTCGTGAAGAATAAGGGAAGATCATTGAGGTTGTGTATTGATTACCGAGAGTTGAACAAGTTCACCATATGGAACAAGTATTCATTACCCCATATTGATGACCAGTTTAACCAGTCGAGAGGTGCTTCCTACTTATTAAAGATTGATTTGAGGTCTAGGTACCATAAATTATGAATTTAGGAACAAGATGTTTCAAAAACATATTTTTTATGAGATATGGGTATTATGAGTTTATGATTATGCCATTTGTCCTAACCAATACACCAACAATGATTATAAACCCGACGAATAGGGTATCCAGGGGATTTCTGGATGAGTTTTTCATCATGTTCATAAATAACAAATTAATTTATTCTCAAATCGTAGAGAAGAATGCTTAGCACTTGCGGATAGTCTTCAATACGTTATAAGGGCATTAACCTTATGCTAAGTTCAAGAAGTGTGAATTATAGTTTATGTAGGTTCAATTCTTGGGCCACATCGTGTCCGAGGTAGGGATGTTTGTAGACTCAGGAAATATTTTGATATTGATTGAGTGGGTATAACTCATAACACCTGTAGAGGTGCACAGTTTTCTAGGATTGGCAGGTTACTATCGTTCATTCATTCAGATGTTCTTGAAGATAGTTGGGCCTTTGACAAATTTAATGCGGAAGGGCCTGCCATTTGTTTTGGATGATTCATTCCAATAAGATTTTGATGAGTTGAATGTCAAGTTGACTTTATCTCTAGTGCTCTCTCTACTTAGTGGAGTGATAGACTATATGGTGTTTATCGACACATCCTTATAAGGGCATGGGGTGTATTTATGAAGGAGGAAAAGATGATAACTAATACTTCCCATAAGCTTAAGCCTCATGGAAGAAATTATACTATCGATGATCTAGAGTTTGCAGCAGTAGTGTTTGCAATGCGTATTTGGAAACATTATATTTTAGGATGGAGATTCCATTTATTTAAGGATCATAAGAGTTTGGAGTACTTAGTTACAGAAAGGGAGTTGAACATAAGGCAACATAGATGGATTGAGTTCCTGAAGTATTATTATTTTGATATTAAATATCACATGGAAAAGGCGAATGTAATCGTGTACACCTTGAGCCATAGATCGACAATTGAGACTGCATCAATATGAAAGGCGAAATGGGGTTTGGTTGTAAGAGAGAATGATTTGTCTCGTGCATTAATGGAAATTCTTACCATCAGACCCAAGATCATCATACGAGTTGTGAACGCGCGGGTGGGGGATTATTCTTATCAAGAGAAGATTAGATAGTTTTTGACATAGGTAGCGGAGTCTTACTTGATTGGTTTTGAAGGAGGCTTACAGTTTCATGATAGGTTGGTAATTCCATAGGATGAGGAGTTACGACGAACAGTTATGACTGAGGTGCACTGGTTGTGTTTTTCGATACATCTCAATGGAGATAAAATGTACCAGGATATGAGGTGTTAATATCAGTGGGCAGTCATGAAGAAGGACATTGTAATATTTGTGTTCTAGCGTGTAGATCACCAAAGACCAGCAGGTGTTCTACAGCCTCCGTTGTGGAAGTGGTAGATCATTTCCCTGGATTTATTACGAGGTTACCTACATAATAGTAGGGACACGATATCATTTGGGTGATTGTGGACCGATTGATAAAGGTGGCTCACTTTTTGCAATTCGGATGAATTATACTTTGGAGAAGTATGCCACACTCTTCCTTAAGAGATTGTGAATTTTCATAGTTTACCACTAAATTCCATGTCATATAGGGACACGACATTTCTATGCCATTTTCTTGGAGGAGTTTCTAGCAAGCATTAGGGAAAGAGTTAATGTTGAGTACCTCGTATCACCGACGGGTGGATGCTCAAATGGATTGGGTGAATCAGATGTTAAATGACATGTTACAGATGTGTATCTTAGACTTCAAAGATAGTTGGGAGCAGTACTTACCATTGGTGAAGTTTCTTTACAATAACAGTTACTAGTTTACGATTGGCATGACGCCATTTAAGGTATTATATGGGATATATTTTCATTCACCATCTTATTATCTAGATTTTGGGGATAATAATATTCTCATACTAGAGTTCATTTAGGAAACCTCGAAGAAGGTGGAGATTGTAATACCCCGTATATTTATTGATTTTTAATTATGGGATTAATTAAATTAAATGAGAATTAATTGGAAATTAATCCGGATATAAATACTAGCGAGATGTGAGTTGGTATTTGATTATGATGCGTACATATGGTAATATATGAATATTGAAAATATTTAAATTGTCACGAGATAGCAAAACGACAATTTGGAAAATTTAGTTGGGACGCGCGTGTCAATATCGTCAGAAATGTAATTATTTGAATTAAAAAGTGAATTTTATTTTTATCAACTGAATGGTCATTTTGAGTGCTCCAACGTATCCGGAAGGATCGAAATAGTCAGAAAACACTAGCCGGGGGTTTAGTTTGGGTCCCGGGGCATTTTTGGGCCATACCGGCAACCTAGAGGGGTATTTTGGTAATTTTAAATATATTGGAATTAAAACCTACGAATTTTGGGAGTTAATTATATATTATTCAGGAATCCACTAAGCCCATTATCAACATTAAGTGAGTTATAGGGCTACGGGATTTATAGGAGAGTTTGAAGAGTTCCAAAAAGAAACCTCCAACCACCATCTTCAACCTTGGGAGAAAATCTGTAGAGAAAGGAGAGAAGAAACCTTCATTCACCAACATCAATTATGAAGAACAATATAAGGCAAGTGATTTGATATTTTTAACGCATTGAATATTTCTTCCATGTTTAGTGTAGGAATTTTTCTTATCTTGAAAGTTTTGAAGAAAACCAATGAAATTGATGGAGAAACTTTGAATTTGGGTTAGGATTTGCATGTAGAATGATAATGGACTGATTTAATATTCGAATAGTTGTATATGATGATTTAAAAACGGATTTATGATGAGTAATTGGGCATAATAAAGATTATGGGTTCATGTTCATAGGGTTTGGGGAATATTCGGAGATTTACATTAATTCCATGATGATTTGTAAGATTTGACCCCTAAAATATGTTAAGAGATGATCTAGGGTGATTAGAAATGGTTTATATACGTTAAAACATAAATTGGATGGACTTAGGGTGGATTTAGAGAAGAGAAGAATTGAGAAAAATGGACTTGGGAATTTCTGGGCTGAAACTGCCATCTCGTTAGAAGACCTGCCCAGGTCGTTCAAACGACCTCGTTCGAACGAACTTCTAACGGGATGACAGTATCCCTTCTAACGAGTTGGTAGTTCATTCGAAGCCATTTCGTTCGAACGACACTTGTTCGAATGACCTCGTTCGAACGATATTTCTAACGAGTTGACAAAATGACCTTTTTGGCCTGAATTTATTTCTGGCATCCCAGAGACTTATTTAAATGTTGAGGTAACGTTCCCTTATTAACTAGTGGGTATAGTTGGGAGATTGGGGTGCATTGAAGAGTGAAACTTAGAACGTGTAGTAAACCGGATGATAATTGTGGATTGGGAAGCGAGTAACTAATCACGACGTGAGAAGAGTTGATAATTTAAATACATATAAACCGGGGACGTGTGAGTGATATAACACTAAATTTTGGTATAACAACGAGTAGTATACCACTAATGAAATATTGTGATACCTAAGATGTGTGAATGCTTAGTATACTTAGTTATCTGTGTATAACATACCTACCGTACTTGCTATCATGGGAGGTCGACGTTCGTTCAGGGCCATCTAATCTTTGTGTGCCTACGGGGGAATTTTGATTGGTACCTCGAGGACATAGGTCAGAGAAGGACTTATTGAGAAGTTAATAAGTCTGCTGATCATGGGAGCGTAGGTATATGCGTGAACCATGTGATGTGAACTATGTTCGCCTCCATTATTTGTGATTGTTGATTAATGAAACGATTCCTGAGAGATTCGGAATACGTGGTCCTTATGTACATGATGTACCGGGATTGGATAGCAGAGTATATGTGCACCGCAGCTTAGTCTCGGGGTGCTAGTATTGTATATTTATGATGAGAATAATATACTGTTAATTGAAATGAATTGTCTTGAATAATTGTGATTATAAATAATAGCAACGGTTTGTAAAGTGAAAATGAAAGATCTCTAGTAATTAGTAGTACTAATATGGGAAACTATGTAGCAAGGCATAACACTCTGAATTAGAAGATTTTGGCAATTTAAATTGGATATCGTATTGTAATGTTAGATTTTGTAACGGACTAGTTAGATATGGAAATAACTAGAAGGGGTACGGGTACGATAGGAGTGCACAATTAGTTGAGATGTGAGGAACTCATGTGAGTGCACACACTATCATGTAATGTATATTCACTGTTTAATGATATTAAACACTTGCAAATTTTTAAATTATTTTCACAATCGGGCTCTGACCCGTTTGCTTTCAAATCTATTTTTGTAAAAACCTTTTAGGTGCCCAGCCACAAGGACACCATGCATAGGAGTTCTATTCAGGTGACGTGCTGTAACTGCTGTGAAAGTTATAGGACCTTGGCAGTAGACGCCTCCATTTTCGATCTTGACTCCATTATCATATTTTTCTCATTTGTTGGGCATGTCGCCCCATTCCTTTTAGAGATATCTTACTTTTTCAGTTACTTCAGATTTTGGGTTGTAATTAATTTAGTGATGTAGACTTGGTATTTATTTATTTCAGTATTCAGATTATTGTGAGGAGTATTTCCTCCAGACTCATTATTATTTGATGGTTATTCTATTGTGACTACGTTGTGGTGGTTATGTTAGCATTTCATAATTTACTTGTTGTATGTTAATCGGATTTAATTAAAATTGACAACTCACTTCTTAAATATTAGGTGGCTAGTAATTGTTAAAATGTTTTCGACAGTGATGTTATGAACTGAACCAACTTGACATTTTGTATTAATTTAATAAAGGAGTAGGTACCCGGTATTTAATTAGTCGGGGTGTCACAGAGATGATCAGAGGTAGGATTCGAATTCCCTAAAATCAATAAAAGGCTCATGAGGATGCAGGGAGGATGCACCAACACTTTGAGGTTGGGAATCAAGTGCTACAAAGGGTGTCTCCCATGAAGGGAGATATGCGGTTCGAAATAAAGGACAAGTTGGTTCCTCGGTATGTGGGATCATTCACCATTATTGAGAAGATCGAACTAGTTGATCACTTGAAGAGAATCCATGATTTTTTTCATATCTCGACTTTACGTAGGTTCCTTAGAAATGAGGTAACATATTAACACATAGATATTAATGAGATATAAATTCATCTCGACGTGAATTAATAGGAGAAGTCAATTTCTATTTTGGATCGTAGAGAGTGGAAACTTCATTCCAAAGTGGTTCATTTAGTCCGTGTTTAATGGGGCACTATAATGAGGATGATTCGACGTAGGAGAGGGAGAGGGAGAATGATATGCGAGAAAAGTATCATAAACTCTTCTAGTCAGGTAAGTGTTGAATTCCGAGGACATAATTCATTTATTAGGGGGGGAAAATGTAGTTTCCCATTTTTTTCTAGCATTTATCTTTATTTATTAATTATGAGACAAATTAATCAAAAAAGAAAAATAATAATTAAATTTTCATTTTATGTGATTTGACAGGGGGCATGTTATCTTAATTAATAAATGTAATTAATCATATAGACTATACGCGGTTACACATAAAATAATTAATTTGTTATTTTATGAGGTTTACTGTAAGGTATGACGTATACCCAATTTTAATGGACTCCGGAGTGGCACAGAGGACCGATTTTGTGGTTTAATCATCTTAAGTTTGGGATCGTGTGGCTAGTATACCCTTAGGGTGAATTTTGGTGTATTCTGGTAATCTTTTAGACTCATTTAAGGGCCCGAAATTAGGCCTCTTTTAGAAATGCGAGAATTAGAATTTCTAATGAGATTAGGACTCTTTAAATAGTGTTAAAATATCAACTAAAAAAACCCTAGCACTCATATTACCTTAAAAAAACTAGAGAAGACTCAGAGAGGATGAAGGAAATAATTCAAGTGGGAGTTCTTCATTCTTAAACTTAAGGCAAGAAATCTCTTGCAATATCACGTTATAATTTGTAACTAATTTAGAATTCATTTTTCCCTTGCTGTTTTGGGATTAAAACTCATGCTTAGGATTGAAATTTCTATATCTTAATCATGTTATTATTTTGGGATTATTTGGATTACTAACTAATTAACCTTGTATTAAAAGTTTATGTTTCTAGAAAGAAATAATAAATTGATGATAATTCTTGATTGAACCCATGTTGGAACTCATGCTTTAGGATTTCATCTCTCATTTTTAAGATAAATCCATGTCTTAAATTGAAGATTGATTACAAAATTGAAAGTAATTTACAATCAATTTTTATCGCTGGCGAAATTATGGTTTTAAAAGATTGGACCTTTAAATTGTTGTTTTGGGTTGATTATAAATATTAAAAATAGTTAGAATCACGTACACATGTCTAGAGTTTGTTTTAGTATTATTCTTTAGAACTCGTTAATGGAGGTTTTCTGGCTAATTTGCATTCGGGGGATGAAGATGGCATTTTTACGTAATTTCATTCGAACAACTTATTAGTTTCGTTTGAATGAGATTACTATTTTCATTCGAATGGGTGAGTTTCATAGATCGAAGAGGGGCGATTTTCGTTCGAATAACCCTTGGGATGTCGTTCGAATAAGATTTAAGTAATTTGGGCTTTGGGCCTATTTTTTATGGAGAATTTGTTCCTGAGGTGATTCGAGTGATTGGATCTTTCTTTGGGTGAAAGACGAATAATATGGTTGTAGTTAGGTTTATCTGATTATAATCATAGAGACTTAAAGATTACTATAACTTTAGTAAAATTTGAAAATTATTAGTAATAATAGATTACAAAATTCAGCGTTTAGGGATTGGGTGATTTGGATAGATGAGTGAGTGAGGTGATATATATATATATATATACACACACACACACATAGTACCGCTCTTGTGCATACCAGTCCGCATTTTAAGAGTGCGGATCGGACATGTGTCACCTGGCGGTGAGCCTAGAAATTATAGGTACACTCTCTCTCTTTTCTAGGGTCACCGCCAGGTGACACATGTCCGGTCCGCACTCTTAAAATGTGGACTAGTATGCACAAGAGCAATACTATATATATATATATATATATATATATATATATATATATATATATATATATATAATAATTATGTGAACATACCGTTACTCGTGGTGAATCTATTGGTTGAGGTTGCGTTCGAAATCGGTATGTTCAGGCAGTCAGCATGGTCATTATGTTAGTTCAAATGCAATATAATGTAATGGACGTCATTATGTTAGTTCAGACATTCAGCATGGTCGTCAGATCATGATGAGAGAAAGCGGGATGACTTGATCCATCGACAGGGATTTGGTATGATCCCATTGGTGGTGTTACTGCGTAATGATCGTCCTATTATTTATTTGTGTATTTAGTTTAAGCTTGTTAGGTGATGGACTCGTACGGACTTACCAATATAAGTGCGAAATGATCCCCAAAGTTAATTTCCTTCATATGATATTATGAATAATGAGAATAATTTAACATAGTCTAGCGATGGACAATTGATAATGAACCCTATATCATGTTAAATACATTATGTGATTTACTTGACATAACAGGGGTTGGTACTTGGGTTTTATTCTTATATGTGTAGTTTATTACATTCCTATTGCATAATAAATGTTTATTTCTTACATATTAAGATAGTGTCTATAATGGTTAGTATGGTTATACTTTAGGTTGAGACATGTGCATAGTATTGCACTTAATTGGAGGGTGAGGTACTTATTTTATGTGTGACTAAACGGGTGACATGTAATTGTAAATAAGTCGCATGATTATTTAGGGATGATATTAGAGTTATTTCTTGAAATTTTTGAGCTCTGGTAAAAAATTATTATAAAAAAATATTTTTTCAGGAATACATAGACAGGATCAGCTGGTTTGAAGAGAGTTCAGACTTGTCGCTCCACCTTCCATAACATTTTTCAATTCATTTGATTCTAGCATAGGTTGTACTCCATTCAGTTTTTAGTCTTTTACATTTCAAAGGTTTGTATGGACCTTGAGTCCGAATTTATTATTTCTGTCAGTTTGATTTAGAGCTGAGATATTCAGACAATTTATTTTTTAATGGATTTGAGACGATGATTAATTATGATATAACTATCGTTTTAATTTAATCGCATACGTGGATGGTTTTAATTCAGTTTTTACTTTACATTTGATGTTAAGAATGATATAAATTATTTGACAGACCATATTTTCGGCATGCTAGTCTGGCCGACTGTTATGAAAAAAATAGGAGTTGTTACAGTTATTATGTTTGAATGTGGGGAAGTAGATAAAAAAACATAGCATTTTATAAAGATGTCACATAATATGAAAAAATATTGAACGATAAGAAAATGCATTGTCAAGATATGTATATATATGAATAACAAATATATTAAAATATATACAAGGTCAGACTTAATCCCAAGAATTTCCCATAGCTTCTATTCATTGGAATACTGTGAGATATATGTCAACGCAGTTCAAAAAAAAGACTTCTACATTATGTCTGATATATGTCAATTTTATTCGATGGTTGATGATGATTCACTTTTTGATTAATTTGGTTGTATTTAGAAGTGATTTGATTTTATTGACAATATCAAGAATTGATTGAAAATGGGTTTTGTTTAAAGGAAATCTTCCTATTAAGTCCTATTTAAATGAAACGTATCATAATAGGTCATATCACAACGTTTTTTCCTTAATAGGTCCTATTTATACATATAGTGAATATTCACTGTATGTTTACAAATAAGACCTATTAGAATAAAAATCTTTTTTCATAAGACTTGATGGAGTAAAAAAAATGTTAGGACCTACTGAACTACATACTTAGTAAACGGAAAAAAAAAACTTATTTAAAAGGTATTGATCGGTGACGAGATTTGCGATTTACAAAGTATTGAGTGAGTGGTACACAAATTGCAAGTTCGTCTCTGTAATTCTTTTCTTAGTGAATATTTTTAGACCAAGTTATATTGTGTTTTTTCTTGCATTAGGTTTCTACATTAACTCTCGTATCACATGATTGATTGGCATAATACTTTACTTTATTGTTTTGCATATAATTTGGCAAATACAATAAAAATGGATTTTACACTTGAACAAGAATTGAACCTATTATTTAATATAAATTAGAAATGTTTTTTATTATAATTGAAATACCCTGAAAACTTACTTTTCAAGTCGTACAAATTCTAGTCTTGGACACAATTAATTTCTTTTTAAACAACAAATAACGATATTGAGCTGGAATCAAATGAATGAATACCAAAAGTAAACCCTTATATATGTGTGTCAAAATCAAAATTTTTAGAGTTGCCAAGTTCAAATATTTTTTAAATTGATCTTACTAAAATTAATGTACCAAGAGTTAACGCAGAAGTCTAGGTACAGAATAGTATTAATCTGATGTTGATGCAGTTTAATTTTGTAGTCTTTGTTTGCTAAAATTTTATCGAGATAAATAGAAAATTGTTTGTCCTCTAAGGCTTGTCTATATCGAAACAAATCTCTCTCCGCAGATGGAAAGGAAAATCTCCTGAATTTGGTATTTTACTATTCCAGTTTGACACTGACAATACCATTCGACAAGTCTACAAGACTATTATTTTGAACAATATCATGTTGGTTAATGTCAGTGGTGATACATGATGTATTGAGTAATTCTAAGGAGCTCAATTTAAATAAGATATTTTTTTCATTAGTTCTATTAAAATAGATTTTAGTTACATGTAAAAAAATATTTGCAACCTGTTTTTTAATAGAATTTATTAAGCAAAAATGTTTTTTTACGAGACATGTTGGAGAAAAAAAAAATGTAAGACATATTTGACTGATTACATATTTGGTAAACATGACAAATTGGTAAAAATTCCATACATATATATCATGTTTTTATATGAAGCGTCTTTTTGATTGACGTTGATTTTTTTTCATAAAAAATATTTAATTTAGGGCATGTTTTCAACGTTTGTGATGCTTAATTTCAAATTCATTCTTTTAAAACGATATGAAAAGTGTTTAACTGTTTTATCATTTTCTATGAAAATATTGCACACCCGTTCCCCAAAGAAATGATTGCAAATGAAAACTTTAAAAATTATACCAAACCATCCCTGTTCCGCTGATTTTTCAATTAAATAAATATTTTTTTAACTTTATAATTAAACAAACCCAGATTTTTTTCTTAACATTTGCAAAGAAAAAGAAATCGGCCTGACTTTGATGATGAGAGTAAGCTTATAAGTTAGCTCAAGTTTAGAATAAACTTATAAATACAACCCAAAATCACCTTTATAAGAAAGAAAGGTAAAAGGTGTTTTCAAACCATATGTTTAGGCAATGAAACTATATCATAACTTAGAATACCGTGGACACAGATTCTATTTGCCTGTCACATGGCTATCTACAATTAAAAAATGTTTATACAACAAATAAGTGGAGGGAACTCCATGCTGCCATTAATACTGTTGCAAGAAAATGCATGTTAAGAGTCGGTCATGAATTATATGATAGGTGACACTAATTATAGATGTGTCCATTCTCGTGGCGATTTTGCTCGAGATGGTTGGAAAAGTTGAAATGAAGAGGAATTGCCCTCATATAATAGTTATTGTGCTAGATGTGGTAATGTTGAAATAAAAAAAAAAAAAACGAAGTCAACGTTATCAATGGAAAACAGAAAATTTGTTGATATATTTAATTGGAAGTCCATGCAATTTGTGAATTTTTTGTGTTGTTTCCACATCGGGTAACACATAGTTTTAGTATAAATTTGGGTACATGCTTAATTAATATTTCGTTTTTACTTTATACTTATTATATTATCAACATATTATTTTCATTTATCTAACCCGGAATATAGGTATTTAGTCCCATATTTTATAAATTTTGAGTGATTGATTCCAAGCATTTTGAGTTTTAATTGCGTGGGAGACATGGCTTCTTTAATACATCAAAATGATTTCACTTATGGTAGTTTATCTATAGGAAAAAATCACCATGTGGCTTCTTCTATGTGGTTAGGGGACTAACATTGAAAGAAAAAGGTAGTGGGATTCACAAAAATCGATATCCATAATTTACAAATTATAAAGTGCCCACGCTTCATGTTAGTATATACATGGAGAGAAAATATATCATGCCCTTAGGACACCATATATCTGTATGCTCAACATTGATAAAAATATGATACGAATATCATTTATGTTCCACACGTTTTCTATGATAAAGATAATATTTTTATATATGTAAACTTTTTTCTTTATTAATATTAAATAAAAAGACGTAATGACTTAAATGCAAGATACTTTTTCTAGTGTGAACGTATTTAATACGGGTTTTCATTGGCTCCCAATTTCTGGTAAGTTAATGTTGAATAGTCTTAGATGGCTTTAATTTATACTTGCTGTATCATTTCATGGACATAAACAGATCAGGGAGAGACATATGTCCAACAACTAGCACCTTGTAAGGTGTAAATAGCCAATGCAGATAGGTAGTCGTAGATGCATGGTAGCATGGTGGTTGGTTGGTTGTCTGTAGGTCCAGACAACTAATTATTTCCTTAGGTTATGGGCGAAATATTTTCTCATGAAGATTTTAGTTCGCTGGATTTTAGTTCGCTGGCAACTTGTCAGGAATGCAATTAATCAAGTTTAAGCATACACTCCTTTTGCCTTGAATTATAATATTATTTTATATGTTTATAATTTTCATAAAAATTTATGTTTTACACAATTATTTGTAAATAATTAATTATAATATTTCTGAAATTAAATTATATTTTTAGAAAATAGTAAATTTTAATTTTTATTTTTCAACTCAAAATCGTTCATTCTCCATATTTTCATTCACTTATACACCGTGGTAAATCCAGGAGTTTAGTGTTGGGAGGGTGTGCGGAACACGGTTGAATTTTTTTTTTCAATACAAAAATTATTTATATTTTTATTTTTCTACTAGTTAGGTTTATCACTTTGGCCTACATATAAATTCTCACAATTATAGAAAAGCTAAACATATATATTTTACAAATATATAAAATTCCACTAACATTCAGAAAATCAAATACATCTTACTCCTTTACTTATTTTAAACCGCACATCTAAACAAACTAAATCTACATGTTGTTATATATATATATATATAAAAGGAGCAAAATATTTTTACTATTCAATAAGATGATAACTTAATTAGAGGTTGAGATTTGGCCAACAATGCAAGAATGAAGGGTGTAGATAATTTTCGTCATATTCTCTCTTACACTCATTGCCCAAACCCTAGCCGTCATTCTCATTCTCTCCCTTTTTCATTTTCGCTTTCTTTCTCATTCTTCTCCTCACGGATCTGCTCTCTCTCTTTTCTCTCCCTGAGATCCAAATGCCCCTCTCTCTCTTAGGATCTATATCCATGATCCACGTAGTTGCGATCTCACGTAACCCCATTTTCATTTACATCGTACATTTGTAGAATTTTGATATTGTGATTTTCTATTTTTCAGGTTGCGATTGTGAACTACAACCAATGAAATCCACCATTTTTAAAGCCCTAATGTATGTTTAGAATCTTATTTGTTAATTGCTTTATTTTGTGCCATTTATTTTTTTCAGATTTAAACCCGATTGTTACATTTTTTCAGATCTAATCTTATTTGTTCATTGGTGTGTTTAATCTTATGTGGGAATTACAATTTATTGATGTTGTATGTTAAATCAATAATTAGTATTCTTTATATTCTAATACTTTAGTTGGTTATTTTAGGTAACTTGAACTGTAGGGGTTCGTCAAAATTACCAATTGAGCATTCTACTATTTTTTGTCTATTAATAAATTTTTTGAGTCTTTCGTAATCGCATTATACCTATTTAAAACTTGGTGGTATTGTTTTTAACCATCTTAAGCTTATATAAGAATTGGAATGGGTAGGGTTTTATAGTTCTTCAGTGTATTTCGTCATTTGAAATGCGACATTTAATAGTAGTTTAGTTTATTTGACTATCTTATTTGTCACCAAAACTTACTTTAGTTAAAAGAATATCTTTGTTGTCACCAAAAAATTTATGTTAGTCTCATCCTATTGCTTCTACCATCCGTTCTCAATTCTCTCGACCTCTAATTGTCACTTTAAACAAAATCCACACGTATGAATCACCATATTCATGTTACGGACACCCTAATTAATGAATCCCTTGATGTTATCAGTAACTGTGATAATCATATATTGGTAATATGTTATGTCGATATATAAGTATGTCATTTCTAGATATTCATTTACTCTGTATTGCTGAGTACTTACACTTTAGCGTAATCGTGTTCTTTGTTAAAACATATTATTTATTGGTTCGTGTTTTTTGATCAGATTCAGGGTGGTAACTTCGGTGGAAGGTGGTAGTTCAAAGCTGGTAGAGGTAAAGTTATTTTAAGGCTTTCCCCAAATTGGTGGATAACTTCATAAAACTACAATATGTTTAATGCAAAAGTAATATATTGTGTATTTATGGATTCTTTCTTCAAATTTTGTCTATTTATTAACAATCAAACAAAAGTTAGTATTTGGTCTCTTCAAATTTTGTCTACTTACTATTTCTTTATTCTTATTTAACATGAGCAACTCATCAGAGGACTTTAAAGTCGAAATCTTGAACCACCATTTGAATCTTAAGTGGTTAAAATTTTTTGAGATTTTTAGCAAATTGAGTTTTACATTACTCACTCTCAACTTTCAAATTCAATTTTACAAAAAACTAATCCTTTTTATTGGTTTAAAATATTTTTTACCCCTCTTTTTCATATTGTTATGTTTTTTATGAATCGAGTTTCACCCTTTCACGCTATTCTGAATTTTAAATTATTTTTTAACTTCTACTCCTTTTTGTCATTTCCCTTTCACTTAATATTGTTTTTATATATGTATTTTATTTATTCGACACTTCCTGACTATAATTTATTTATTCGACACTTACTAACTATAATTTATTTAATACCCATGACACTAATACATTTTATCTATTGATATTTTCTCTATTATATGCAACTAAATTTATTGCTACAATATTTGGCTGAAATTATCTTCAGACCGACTTTTTTTTCCAGATTGTACATGGAGATTATCCTCATTGACGAAACGCACATTGGCGTCATAAGCAACTAATACGTTACTTTTGATATATTTGTGCTAATTTTTATTTTGCAGTACTTTTAGTACAATCTTATGTGTTCCACATTATATCCAACATTCTATATCCTAAATGCTAATGTGTTTAATTGATTCATAACTGTTTGGATGTGTTGGTGGTTGTGTGTTAAGGATTTGTTACGCTTTTTGAACTGATTCATATTTGTTGCGGTACTTTTAGTAGATATTTAATTGATTCATATGTATTGAAATGAATTTTTCTTTAATGGAATTTAAGCCATTATTTTTGCGGGTCATTGTCTTGATGTGTTTTACTTTTGTTGCAGACTTTTTATATTGTCGTACTATTTTATATTTTTTAAACAGTGTGATGTATAGTCCTATAAACAAAGGGAAGTTTCCCCAATTTTTTAAAAATGTTTACACATTTATGTTATAAAAAATAATTTTTGACTTAAAAGTATTTGATGGTATGATTCTATTTTTGTGACATCCATGACATTTAGTATTGTCATTGTTAATTATTTTTTATTCATTAAACAAGGTGGATCGTCTTATAAACAAAGGGTATTTGGCCCAAAAATTTTAATTTGTTTACAAGTATTTGTTTTATATAATCATTAACTATTATTATGAAGAAATGAAATAAGTATTGTTTACACTTAAATCTGGGTGGATCACTGTATAAACAAAGCAAATTTTACCCAAAAAATTTGAATTTTTTTATACTATTTTGTGTTATAAGATAAACTTTTCGACTTGATTATAAAAGATTCAATATTTCGGGGAATAAAATTTTTACCGTTTTGCAATTACGTACTTTGAATTTTTATATCATTTTACGAATACGTACTTTAAAAATTTTCGCCATGCCTTTAGGCACGGGCATTCAGCTATATATATATAGAGAGAGAGAGAGCAAAGCTCCTATATATCATGCTTCCTACATCATAATTAGTTTTAGGTCCTAAAAAATATTCAATTTTTTTTATTTTACCAATTGAGTTAACCTTCCAATCAACACATGTTAAAAAAATTACATCAAAATACAATTTCTAACTATTTTTTAAAAATCCAACAAAAAACTGCTGAAAATACCAAATAAGGGTCTTCGCAAGAAGAATTTTGTGAATTTTTTAAAAATAGATAGAAAATGTGTTTTGATCTAAAATTTTTTAACATATGTTTATTGAAAGGTTAATTTCAATAGAAAAATAAAAAAATTGAAAAAATGTTCCTTAGGACCTAGAACTGACTGTGATGTATAAAGTATGATGTATGAGAGTCTCTGTCTCTTTCTCTCTCTCTCTCATAGAGAGAGAGAGAGAGATGATCAAGTGAGGTCTCCCTGTTTGAGGTCCCTGAATGAGATTCAGTTTTTTAAAATAGTAAAAAAAATATATTTTTGAACTGTTTTTTTTCCCTATGGTTTTTAAACATTTCAGTAGGACCATAAAAAAATAATCAGCTAAAAAATAATTTTTTTACTATTTTAAAAAAATCGGTCAAACTTTGTAAGTTTTTAACAACTTAAAAACTGACACAGTTTGATCGATTTTTTTAAAATAGCAAAAAAATTCATTTTGAGTTGATTATTTTTTGATGGTCCTACTGAAATGTTTAAAAACTAGGGAAAAAAATCAACCAACAAATAATTTTTTACTATTTTTAAAAAAATGGACCTCATTCAGGGTCCTCAAACTCGGACCTCACTTGATCCTTTCCATATATATATATATATATATATATATATATATATATATATATATATATATATATATATATATATAGACACACACACACACACGGGTATGCCCGTGCCTGAAGGCACGCATATAATTTTGAAAAGTCTAAAGTCATGTACAATACTAACAGTTCGTCTTGGACCTCATAATAATTATAAACTATTATATAGCACGGGACAAAAAATTCCAATATATTAAATCATGAATAATTTAAGTCAAAAAGTGTTTTTACAACACAAATAAGTGTAGAAAATTTAGAAAACTTGGACAAAATTTCCTTTATTTATAGGACTATACAACCTGTTTGGAAATTAAAAAATATTCCAACAACTATATTCCAACAAAAATATTTTAATGATTTATCCCTCCACAAATTTATTACCTGAGAATACAAATGAAACAAAAGGTAGCCATCTCTATATAACCATATTATTTGAGACACAAATTGATACCAACCAACATATTTTGTTTTAATGATTCAAGTATGATTGGAATAATATGGAGTTAATCACAAAACTCCATAACTATTCCTTCCACAACGCCACACAAAAAATTTGGTACTAACTTCCTTCCACACCATGTGAAATAGTAGTGAAATGGGTACTCACTTCTTCAAATTTCACTAATGCCTCGGACAAAAAAACCTACAACAAAACATAAAGCTAACTAAGTAATTTCTTAAGAACTGTGATTGGCAGGAGAACGGCTCCTCTACGGGAGCCCAAATGAGGGACTCGCGTACGGAATATTTTTGAAAAAAAATTTCTATTTTTTGTGTGGGTTATAAACATTTCAAGGTATCCCTATAAAAAAATCAGTTAAAAATAATAATTTGGGGTATTTTAAAAAATGAGTCAATATTTGATAGTATTTTAAGCAGCTTAAATACTGTCAAATATTGACCCATTTTTTAAAATTCCAAAAAGTATTATTTTTAGCTGAATTAAATACTGTCAAATATTGACCAGTTTTTTAAAATGCCAAAAAATATTATTTTGAACTTATTTTTTTTATAGGGATACCCTGAAATGTTTATAACCCACACAAAAAAATTAAAAAAATAAAAGTTTTTTTTTTTTAATTTTTAAAAAGCATCCCGCATGGAAGTCCCGCATTTAGGCTCCCTCACAGGAGCCTCTCTCTGATTGGAAGATGAGGGACATATATAAAAATCTGGCATACCCAATATTTTTTTTATCTAGTTACTTGCCTAAACAATTTTATGCACCGATTTGAGAGACTCCCATGTCAAGAAATCTTATGTAATTCGAAATATCGGAAACAGAAAAAGGAGATGCCATAATTACAAATTCAATCTAAAGTTGGAAGCCAGTTACACCCAAACATGATAATGTGTTTGACAATGTGAAACATGAACCTTAACCTGAACCTCACCCAAATAAATGAATGTAATACAAAAAGGCAAAATTCATAATCACAGTCATGTTATGCTCGAAAACAATAAGCTCAGTTTTTCACTACAAAAAAACAGTAAACCCATTACATAGAGATGTTCAAAAACCTTAGCAGGTATAAAAAAACCTTAGCAAGAATATATATTATACTTATCATGTGTCTCCGTGTAAACCCAACCATAAGTAGAAACCCAGTTAACAAAAATGTCTCTGCCTAAACCCAACCATAAACCCAATTAACAAAAAAATGAAGATTTTTAACATTGAAGATTTTTAGCCTAGTTAACCCAAAGAACGAATATGTTCTTCCTCTGTCAGTGAAGGTTCTTTGTATAGTTCATATTATAGAGTAACATAATAAATAAAAAAGATTAAGATAATAAAAGCTTGAACAATCGAGTAAACTCACCATAACACCAGTGAAAGTTGGTTCCAAATCTGAAAATTAGAAAAAGGTAAAAGTCAATATTTTATAAATCCTAAATCTAAAAGGTTCCCAATTGGAATCCCACAATAGCACGGGAGTAGATAAAATAAAGAGATCTCACCCAAAAAAAGGGATCTCAAGCTCAACCCTTGGAAACTGTACCACCCATCAAGTGGTCACCAACCCAGGCCAAGATGTCGGATGACCATCCGGTGAGAGATCCAACCTCCACTACTACCCCACAAAATTCGTGGAGAGCAAGAGATGGAAAGCCTACAATGGCATCCCATGGTTCGAGGCCAGTGTTGATCCTGGTGCCATTGCGCCTTTCTCATTTGGCTCCCTATTGGGCACTCAACTCCTCCTCATGGGGAGGGTGGAGAGCAAGAGATGGGTTGATTTCTTTAACCCCGAGTCACAATCAGTCGACTAGGCCACACCTTGGTTTAGAACTGCGAAAAACTTTGCTAACTCCACTGGTGACCATGGCTACCCTGGTGGAAAATTCTTTGATTCGTTGAGTTTCGATACGTCAATCAATGATGGGATTTACATTGTGGATGCTGAGAATCTTGAGAGATTGAAGCTGGGGGAGATTAAGCATACCAGGATTGCCATGTTAGCTATGTTGACACCGCCCCACAAAAGTCGACGACCCGCAAAAGTAGATCAGGTATCAAACTATAATAGAAAAACATCACTAAGAGACCCATTGACCAAACTAAACTCCTCCAATAGTACAAACCCCGTCGAGAAGGTCTGTACGATTTGTGAGGCGGGTCATTCAACTGAGGAATGCCCGACTCTACCCTCCTACAAAGTGATGCTTTAAGAACAAGTAAGTGGTATAGGAGGATTCAAGGGTAATTTTGGTGCACCGCACGGGAATTCTTACAACCCTTTATGGAAAAACCATCCTGGTTTTAGCTATGGGCAACAACATGCTGCGATGAATCCTAATTCACATGTTGCCCCTCCTCCACAACCACACTTTCAACAAGTTCCACATATGCAAGGACATGTGCAAGCACCACCACCTCAAGGAGCATATATCACTCCACCACGGATAAATCTCGAGGATACAATCAACCACTTTATCGATACCCAGAATGCAACTAATGCTAGGCATGAGCGCATGATCAACGACATGAATGCGAACATTTCAAAGTTGCAATCATCGTTGAGTATCTAAGAGAAAGGTAAGTTTCCTTCCCAGGGCCAAAGACCGCCCTAAGGTCAAACTAGTGTTAGATCCACCTCGACAGAACATCAGGAGCAATGTCAAGCTGTGACCACTCTTCGTAGTGGGAGAGTCGTTGATTTATCACCTCCCTCACATGATGCAACCAAAGATAAGGAGATTTCGCCCGGCACGAAAGAGGTCGAAGATGTCCCCTTGAATGAGAGTGATAAAGAAGACACTAGTGAGCCCGAGGTAGTAGTGAAACCACCCACCGCGGCACCATTTCCTCAAAGGCTGGTTCCTTCCCACAAAGGAAACCCCCGTGATGAAGTGCTAGACGTGCTTAAGCAAGTAAAGTTAAATTTACCTTTCCTCGATGCCATTAAGCAAATTCCATCTTATGCAAAAGTCATTAAGGACTTGTTAACAGTGAAGAGGAAGATGAAGGTAAAGAAAAACGTCTTTCTAGCACAGAACGTGAGCTCCATCCTACTTAATGATCTCCCATAAAAATTCAAAGATCCTGGTGCACCCACCATTTCCTGCATCATTGGAGAAAATAAAATTGAAAAATCCTTTACTTGACTTGGGAGCAAATGTCAATATCCTCCCTTATGCCATCTATCGAAAACTTGATTTGGGCAATCTTAAGCCCACAAAGATAACTCTCCAATTAGCGTATCAAATCGTGAAGATCCCAAGAGGTGTAGTTGAGGATGTGATCGTCCAAGTTGACACTTTCTACTTTCCGGTAGACTTTGTCATTTGGGACACGGAGCCCTCCTTCGCCTCGAGCAATCATGTTCCCATCATTCTCGAGTTCCCATTCTTAGCTACGCATAACGCAATTATCAATACTCAAAATGGGAAGATGCAACTCACTTTTGGGAATATGACCTTAGAGACTAACATCTTTCATATAGCCCAACATACGAGGGAAGAAGATGATCTTCACGAGGTGAGCATAATTGAATAGATCGTAGAGGAGTACTTTGAGGAAAATTATTATGGAGATGCCCTAGGGACCTGCTTAGTGTTGAGCCATCAGAGCGAGGGGGCATATACTAAATTGGAACGAGGAAGGAAGGATGTGGAAACAAAGTAAGAGAGTGAGCTAGAGGAGTTGAGCCTACAACTTACAAAGGCGAACCAGCAGTTATCTTCTCTGATGAAGACATTGAAAACCTCGCTAAACCATTCAAACATGCCTTGGTTGGGAAATTCTCTCATGGCAGACCCTCTATGGAAGTCATTCGTCAGGTATTCCAAACTTTCGCCCTTAAAACATCATTCAATCTTGGCCTTATTGACAACAAACACATCCTTATAAGGTTAAACTCAGATGAAGATTATACAAGACTCTGGATAAAAGACACTTGGTATGTTGGTCGATTCCCCATGAGGGTATTCAAGTGGACTCCAGAATTCAGGTCTGATACCGAGAGCAGCCTTTCACCTATCTGGATCTCATTACCCCAACTCCCAATCCATTTCTTTTCTAAGTCTTCCCTATTCTCAATTGCCCAACTTGTTGGGAAACCCCTAAATCTGGGCTCATCTACCCTAGAGATTAATAGACCTAGCATTGCTCGTGTTTGTGTGGAGATTGACCTCCTAAAAAACCCTCCAAATAGAGTATGGATAGGGTGTGGGAACAAGGGGTTCTGGCAGGAGGTCTTAGTGGAGAACAAACCCAAATATTGCAAGAATTGCCTTAAAAAAGGACATGACGAGGAATCATGTATTTTCTTGATGGCCAAATATGACGATCACTCAAAGAAAGGTGAGATCAACAAGTCAAAAAAGATAATTCAGAGATATGAGAAGAAAGTCACGGAGAATCAACAAGGAGGTTCTAATAAAGCCGATAAAGGGAAACACGTTATTGATGTTGATACAATAAAACCTAATAAAGTAACTATTACTGGTGAAGGGCTTGAGGATGTACGAGGCAGTAGAGACCATTTCATTGGGATTTTGCCCCATATAGCTGCTCATACAGATGGAATCAATACGGAGAATCAAATCAATGTTGAAGCTGAAACTAATCAGGAAGGTGGGAATGGGGAGGTTTTATTTTTAAAAGGCATAGTAGATGATCAATCAGCTGGTATAGACGGAGTTGGTCAAAGCGACACAGTTTGCACAGAGGATTCAGTTAAGAAGGATGGAGCAACTACTGAAGATACAGGTACACTAACTTTGCAGCGTATTCAAACCAGGGACAAAGATTGGTCATTTCATTGCAGCATGATCAAAGAACAATTTGAAAATATCAACAATGAAGAATTTAGTGAAGAAGAATTCCAAATTGTTCACCAATGCGCATTATCCCCTAAAGGAACATCCATTCCAAAAATCAAGAAGGCTCCATCTTCTAGACCAATTTACCTCACTGATGTAGAAGATGAGATAGGGCAGCACATTCCATTCATTGAGGAACTATAAATGTTTGCAAAGAAAATGGATAAAAAACTAAGTTCTTTTAACAAAAAGGAAGATGAGGTCAGGAATACAGAAAAATCAGGTTCTAAATCAGTTCAGGAGACCAAAAATAGAATGCCAGATCCTCTTTTTAGGAGAATTACAAGAGCTGCTGTCAAAGGCATCAATCACTCTCAACCATCTAATTCTCAATGATTAATTTCATTGTATGGAATATCAGAGGTGCCTCCAAAAAGTCATCATCTAGGAGGATCAAATTGTTAAGCAGGATTCACAAGGTACCTATTTTAGCTCTGCTTGAACCAAAGGTTGACTCTAAAAAAATTGATAAATTTCGAATTAAATGGGGTTTTGAGGGCAGTTGCAGTAATATGAATGGGACAATTTGGGTATTTTGGAGGTTCGGAGTTAATGTTCAGATTAATCATGATCAATCCCAGAATTTATCCTTGAAAGTTAGCCATCCTTCTGTTCAGTCCTCTTTAGTCCTGTCAATTGTCTATGCTAAATGTAACAGAGAGGAAAGGAAAAGTCTGTGGGAGGAGTTGTCTTCAATATCAGCAAGCGTGCAAAATGTGTCTCATTTGGTTATGGGGGATTTCAATGTTGTCTCTTCTCAGATAGAAAAAATTGGTGGAAATGACATCGATCATAGGGCAGTGGAGGATTTCAATCAAGCTATTGATGATTGTGGTTTGTCTGATTTGGGGTATACTGGCACCAGGTTTACTTGGTGCAATCACAGGAAGGAAGATGATTTAATTATGGCAAGGCTGGATAGGTGCCTAGTTAACCAAGAATTCATATCAGAGTTTACTTCCTCAACTGTTAAGCACCTAAATAGATCCACATCTGATCATGCACCTCTTTTGATATCTCTAAAATCTAGTCATGAATATTCCCCTAGACAATTCAAATTCCAGAATATATGGTGCAATCATTCTCAATTCTTAGACATTGTTCAGAACTCATGGAAGGAAGAGGTGAATGGGGATGGGCTAAAAACTTTTGCTAAGAAGCTTCAGCGGCTAAAAATTGTTTTGAGGAACTGGAACAAAGAGAATTTTAGGGATATCTTCCAAACAATCAAAGATCTTGAAGATGAAAATCTTCAACTGGAGCTTAATTACGAGCTTAATAGCTCTGAAGACAATAAAGTGGATATGAATCGAGGGAAGGCAGCTCTGATAAATGCTTGCAAGAATGAGGAGGAGTTCTGGAGGCAAAAAGCTTCTTTACAGTGGCTCAAGCTAGGTGATTCAAATTCCAAATTTTTTAATCAGTATGTTAAAGCTAAGAAACATAAGCTACTGATTTCATCTATAAAAAATGATGATGGTGTGGTTCTTGAAGATTAGGAGGAAATCAAACAGCATATTTTAAGGTTCTTTCAAGATCAACTCCAACCAGATCAGTTGAATCCTCAAGTGGATGTTACTGCCATGATACCTGCTCTCATTTCTGCTGACCAAAATGAATTTTTAGAGGGTTTCACTAACGAGGAGGAGGTTCATTCTGTTATCATGGGCCTGGGTGATTCTTCAACTCCAGGGCCAGATGGATTTGGGGGCCTTTTCTACAAGAAATGTTGGCAGGTAATTAAAGATGACCTTATTAATGCAATTAACTCTTTTTTTGCAGGTTCTGTTCTTCCACAAAGTTGGACTAGCACCTCAGTGGTTCTTATCCCAAAAGTGAAATATCCCAAGACATGTGGGGATCTGAGGCCTATAAGTTTGTGTAATGTCTCTTTCAAAATCATCACTAAAACTCTCACAAACCGATTGGCTAAATTCCTTCCAAATCTGATCTCTCCAAACCAGAGTGCCTTCATCAAAGGCAGATCCATTCAAGAAAATGTTCTCCTAGCAAAAGAAATGGTGCACAACTTGGGTAAGAAATCTCATGGGGGAAATGTTTTGATAAAGCTGGATATGGAGAAAGCATATGACAAGGTTAATTGGTTGTTCTTGGTGAAAGTTCTTAGGGCTTTTGGCTTTGGGGAAAGATGGATAGATCTCGTTTGGAGAAGTATCTCCAATAACTGGTTTTCAGTGATCATAAATGGGGAACCTTGTGGATTCTTCAAGTCAACAAGGGGTCTTAGGCAAGGTGACCCTATTTCCCCAAGTTTCTTTATCCTTGCAGCAGATTTCTTAAGTAGAGGGCTGAATCTTTTGATGGAATCTGGATCTGTAAAGCCTTTTTACATCCCAAGTGGTAGTCCCCTCATCTCCCATCTTGCTTTTGCTGATGACCTCATAGTCTTTTGTAGAGGTGATAAGAGGAGTATTCTAAAAATTAAGGAGTTCTTTCATCAGTATTGCAGTTGGTCAGGGCAAAAGATTAATGTTAGAAAAAGCAGCTTCACTATTGATTCAAAATGTAAACCTCAATTCAAGACCAAGATTGTTGATCTAACTGGTCTCTCCCACAAAGAGTTGCCTATCAAATACCTTGGGTGCCTGATATTCAAAGGAAGGAACAAGATCAAATATTATGATAGTCTAATCAATTCCTTGAGAGCTAAAATATCAGGGTGGCAGTCAAAACTTCTTTCTCATGGTGGTAGAATTACTCTCCTCAAACATGTTCTCTCATCTATTCCTTCTTATCTTCTTTCTTCTCTTTCTCCTCCTAAAGCGGTGGTCACTAAAATGCATCGGATATTGAATAAATTTTATTGGGGGGGTAATGATGTTCAAGGATGGAGGCACCAATGGAAGAGCTGGGAATACATAAGCAGAGATATCAAGGAGGGAGGGCTAGGCCTTATAGATTTCAATCATTTATCCACAGCATCCTTCATGAAACTATATTGGAAGATGTCCACTGAGAAGTCTTTATGGTCAGCATATATGACGAACAGGTACAAAAATTGCAGCAAAGGATCGAAGGGAGTCTCTCATACCTGGAAGAACATGGCCAAGGTGAAAGATGCTTGTGTAGGTAATATGGCTCTTAATAAAGATCAGTGGTATTGGGTTCTTGAAGTTACAGGGAATTTTTCCTTAAGCTCTGCTTATATGTATTGCAGAACTCATTACCCTTTATCAAATGCTAGCACTATTATCTGGGATATTAGTATTCCGAAAAAATGTTCGATTAATCTCTGGAAAATAATTAATAATTGTCTTCCTATAGACTCATCTTTTCAGTCAGTTGGTATTAAGCTCTGCTCCAGATGTGTGGTATGCCAGGCTCATATTGAAACTATAGATCATTTGTTCATTCACTATCCCTCAATCAGACCCGTGTGGGAATTTTTTTCCAAATTATTGGGGATTGATATGAACACATCTAATATTTCTTCTCTTCTTCAAAGCTGGTGGATAAAAACTGGGCCTCAAGACTATTCTAGGTTCCTTGGTAAATGCATCCCAAATATTGTTTGTTGGGAAATATGGAAAAGTAGGAACCAAGCCCTATTCGAAAATGTTGAGGTTAATCCCAAATCAATAATTCATTAATCAATCTCCCATATCTCAGATATCTGTAAAGGAACTACATTTCAAAATAGAATTTCTTCGTTTGATCAAGGGGTTCAAAAAATTTTCAATCTTCAAATTCGCAGGCCTATTCACTTGGTAAAGTTAATCAAGTGGAGACACCCTAATCCGTCGTGGTTCAAGCTAAACACGGATGGGGCTTCGAGAGGGAACCCAGGGCCAAGTGGAATAGGAGGGATTCTTAGAAATGACAGAGGTGATATTATGTTCGCATATGCTAAATCTGAAGGATTAGCATCAAATACTTGTGTGGAAATTAAAAGTATATGGGTTGGTATCAAGATGTGCTTGGACTTCAATATTAAAGATGTGGTAATCGAGTCTGATTCATTATTCGTGGTAAACCTTATCAACAAAAATTGGAGACCTCCATGGGAACTGCTGGAATGTGTTCAAGAAATCAAGGAGATCATTTTGAAGAACAATTTCATTTTATCTCACTGTTACAGGGAATCAAACATGGCTGCGGACTCTCTTGCGAACTATGGGATTATGCTTCCCTCCTTATCACTTTTTCATCATTTTCTAGACCTTCCTACTATGACTAGAGGGGCTGTCAAGCTAGACAAACTGGGTTGTCATTACATTAGATCTAGTGCTAAGATTACTTAAGCTTTGTAATGGGGCTATCATAAAGCCCCAGATTTGATTTTCAGTTTCTTATTTCTTGAATCCTCTGTAACTTTTTGGTTAGGGGTCGTTCCCTCTTTTAATAAATTTTACCTGGGGGCCATGTCCCTCTTCATTTAAAAAAAAAAAAAAAAAGAGTGGAAATATAAAATTGATGAGTTTCTTCGCAATAACCATCCACCCATACCATTTGATGTCTCGAAGGCGATAGAGGAGAAAAATTGTGTTTCGTCCAACTTAGAGCCCGACCCATGCGTTCCAAAAATTAAAAGAAACTTAGGTGTTCCCTCCGATTCGATGCATGCATGCCACACTTTGAATAAGTATCACAAGGATCCCTTTTCTACTAGTCACGACAAGTCTCCCGGTCTCCCCCTTATCTATGAGCAAGGTCCCAATTTGTTCCAATTATTAGTTTACGATATGAAGACGGGAGACCAAAGAGAGCATCAAACCCCGTGAGTGGGGTCGGGTGAGTCTGTGGAGAGATGAGAGGTCGTCCCACCCCTGACGCTTATGGGATGATTGTTATTGTATTTTTGAGTCATGCATGAGTATCATATAGTGTCTTGTTGCATTTTAATAATTTATTTGTTTTATTTTCTCGCACTTTTAATTCGCTTTGAGTTAGATTTTAGTCCTTTTTTCTTGAGGACAATGCAAAAGTCTAAGTTGGGGGGGGGGGGGGGGGGGGGGGGAGGGTCATAAGTGCGTATTTCTAAAACTTCACAAATTTTCAAAAATGCCCAAAAAATTCAAAAAAAATCATAAAATTTTGAAAAATTCAAAAATATTTTTCTTCAAAATAAATAAAAATTGGAATTTAAATTTTTCAAAAATATCATTAAAAGTCGGTTTAAAACTCAATGCACAAAGCCGAAATTGACCAAAGATGGAAATTGTGCAAAAATTGACGACTTAACGAATAAGTGTGGAGATTAACAATCCCGCTGAGATTCGAGCCTTTCATTTTTATGAAATTTATAAATCAATCCGAGTTAATTGTTAACTCAAAGTTCTTTTCAGCGGTCTAATAAGTCGTTGAGGATCTCAAGTCTTTCACTTTGATCGGTTTAGAGAAATGTGTGCGATATTGCCTTGAAAAATGTGCCAAAGAAATCTCTCAATTAAATTAATCTCGAGCCGCATATGGTAATGCAATTAGTAGTTTGGACAATGAAGTAGGCCATCGTTTGTTACCCAAAAAGATTAGCCATAAAAAGTCGTGAAAAATTCATCCCTTTGCAACCGAATTTGAGCCTAATAAATTTTTTCCGTTTCGTTTGACAACCCGAAAAATCCAATTAGCCCGAAATTGTGAAAATTGAATATTCATCAAATAAAGTCCGAAAAGTGCATAAGAAGGGGCAAGAAAATAATAACTATGCTAAAAAAAAGTAAAAAAAGAAAAGCGTGAAAATAAAAAAATAGAAAAAGAAGAAAAAAATGAGCAAAAGCCCGGAAAAGCACTAACGGACATCATAAGCAAGATTTTCCAATTCCAAAATTCTTAACCTTTTTCAATATAACCCAATACACCTTCAACCCATAAAAGTCCTAATCGAGTCCAAAATTACGAAACTAGTTGCCGCGTGGAGAGCTAAAACACCCAAAAGGTAATAAAAAAGATAAAAAATGTGAATTAGAGGCAATGTTCCCGTTCTTATATCCGTAATCCTTTGATGAGATCCGATTGCCATAAAATTTTCGTCTTTCTACTTGTATGCGTGAATTTGGTTCCACTACATTTAATCTTATAAATTATGCATACCGAGAGAATAACCACATTCCGAGTGATTCGTTTGTGAGAGCAGCCCGTGAGATTTTGAAATCAAAATGAATTTTTGGATAAGTAACGTAATGGTCAATTAGTAGAAATTCGCGATTAAATTTTCGTCTTCGCACACACGCACTATGATTTGAGACTCTTGAACATGATTCAATGATGACTAGTATACAATTTTTGCGTGTTTTGATTTTTCTTTGAGTCGAATTTTGTGGGTATATTCACTTCAAACCCTCACGAGACAAGACTCGTCCTACTAGGGTAACCTAGGAGTTTAACGACTTGTTGCATACGCTAAATGCAATATCTTGCTCGCAAAAAAGGTATTTTATCCCCATAATATGTTTAGAAGAGTTGTGACTTTATTCTTTCTCTTTTACATTGCTCGGGACGCGCAAAGTTCTAAGTTAGGGGGGTTTGATTGGGCATAAATATTGTATATTTATTCCCCTAATTTCGGTACATTTGTGAACCCGAGCGGTGCAATTGATATGGATTTAACTCACATTTATGCTACTTACCTTCGTTGGCAAGTATTTCATGTTTTGTGTTTCTCCTATGCGTTTTACAGATTAATTATGCAAGCGGAGCAAAAGAGAAATCAAAACAAGGAAACAAAGGCTAGGAAGGCAAGTTCAAGGGCATTTTTGTAATTTTGTAGCTAGATCTCAGAGGAAGAGTCAACTGGAAAGTTGAAAAGCTCAGAACAACGGGAACGATGGAAGAAACGACATCCAAATCCGAGTTACGGTTGAAAAGTTATGATCAATTGAAGTTGAGGAAAAATCCTAGAAGAAAAGAAGAAAACATAAGAAAAAAATTCTAAGCGTTGAAAAGAGGAAAAAGAGTCCAAAACCAGCGAAAATTCCCAAACCCAGGTCGAACCGGTTTGGGGTCCGAATCGGTTCGGGGTCCCTGCGAACCGATTCGGGGGTCCTGATGCGCGAAATTGCTCCTTTATTCTGATTGGTCCAAAGAGTTCCATTAGGTTACAACTCATTTTAAATCGTATTTGTACGAAGCTAATGACTGAAAAAAGGAAGTTCTTGGTATTTTTTCATAGTTTATGATAGAGAAAAAGGTAGAAGATCATCTAGGAACATAGTTTGAATTGTTTGCTTTAAGATTGATTCATTCCGGGTTTGTTTTCAATTTTTAATCCAAATTTCATTCTTATTATTATTGTTCTTGCATGGTTATTTTTTTCTACTTGATTCAAACAATTTCTAGGTTCATAATACGTATTTTCATGTTTCAATATAGTTTCATCATGAGTTCTTTCACATGCAACATAATTAATTCATGCATAGTTAGGTTTAACATGTCCGGCTAGTTTTAAAAGGGTTGGGATGCATGAACTCAACCTGATGTGTTAGTTGCATGTGTATAAAATTAATCCTTTGAATTTAATGATTTATTACGACCGTATTGTGTATCAACACAATCATGGTAGATCTTTGTATCTCGGTTGCTTCCGGGTAACCGGGATGCTTTAGAATGCAATGCGAGTGTCGCTATCGCGAGTACCGATTTACTCGTCCTCTGATTAAGTATGGTGCGGGCTTGAACCTCGTATACGTAATGCTTGGGATTACTAAATTCTGGGTCTAATTAATCATTTAAATTTACGATTAGTTTTATACCAACAATACACTAGGGTTGAGGGATTGTATTCCCGTCCTATTTTCTTCATCATATAGTTCAAGTCTTAAGTCATTCATCACCAGTAATTTAGGTAATTTAGAATAGTTGCATTCAATTCATACTTTTGTTCATTAAATAAATATTTTCAGAATTGCATTTAGTTGTAGTCCATTCCCAAAACCAATCATCTTTTCTTTTTCTTTAGAGTCAAAGTTAAGTTTCATTCGTCTGTCCAACATCGTCACAACTCTGTTGTACTATTTCCCTAGGGATCGATACCCGACTTATCGGATTATTACTTGAGCGACAAGCTTGCACTTGTGCCTAGAGAGTACGCACTTCTAAGACACAGTCTTAGTCGCGTCAAGGATCACCTGCTACAAATAACTTATTTGAACAGTTCAGTAAATGCATTCAAGAGACGATGTATTTTAATCTTGGTCCTTGACTTTATGCGCGTGCTATACACAACAATTGCACTGATTGCGTCTCTATTCCTTGGAAACTAACTCGTTATATTAAATCTATGAATCAAAAGTGAAGTAGCCATTAGAGATTAGTCCTGTAAGCCGCTAATATTGGTCCTGTAAGCTATAACTGTGGTCCTATAAGCTATAATTGTGGTTTTTGAACTGCTTTTATTGAACTGCTGCTATTGGTTTTTGAATTGTTGCTGCTATTTTTCCTCTAAGCATTAATCATGGCAGGTTTTTGAACGGGGACGAGTCTTCTCGAGGAGATTCAAGGGGCGCATGGGTACCTATATCGTGCATTTGTATAATTTATGTGCCATATACAAAAAGTTAATGTAATTTAGTTGGTTTTTAATGAATGCTTAGTAACTAAAGTAGTGTTAGATCAACATAAATTTCTTTAGCTATTTGTGAGAGTTATGCATAGGTCTTTAAAGTCCAACTTATTATTGAATTGAATTGTTGACAATTTTACCTCAATTTTCATTCTTGGATATGACTAGGAATGAATACGCAAACATGTTGATTCAAACTCTTTTTCTTTTCAGATTCATGGACCTATATAATAGAAGATGTTTCTGTTGAAGACTAATTGAGTCGGCTACTCCGATTTTCATTTTTCCAAAATTGGTCTCTATGTATGACAGTTATTTGTAACGTAGATTTTTCATTTTAATGAAATATGATATATTTTTTATGTACTTTTTATACCCCTTACCTCATTAATGCTTATTCATACACGTGTTGGCATTCCTTTAATCTAGAAGTATGTTATTCAAAATAACTTGCGTATTGGTATTATTGCCACAATAGGTCTAAGATGTAGTGTTATTATTATTGTTGGCACATTTATGACTTAAACTACTTACATATTCAATACTTTGAAAAATATCTTATATGTTGATTGGTTATATGATTAGGATAAAGATTCTATCTATTGTTAACGTGATTGGGTGTATGTTTAATTGAGTGGTTGTACTGGCAATCACAAATCTTTCTTAATTAGTTTTGGAAGTGTTCATGTTGAATTCCTTGGTTCAGTTTTATTTTTAGTTGTGTGTCTTGGCGTTGGCGATGACGTTGTGTAGTAAGCTCAAGTGCTAATGTTTGGGGAAATTTATTTGCGTGCCTTCAAGCAAGGGCATACCCTAGTGTGTGTGTGTGTATATATATATATATATATATATATATATTACCAATTATGTGTTAATTTTTATTTTTTCTAAAACTAAATTTAAAAAAAAAAGTTTGTCATATGCGCAATAATATTTAAAAACACAAAAAATTGAATTTAAAACTATATTTAGAAATTGTTTTTAAATTTAATTTTCTAAATACATAACCAAAGTGCGCCTAATATTTTTCATGAAAATTTTGGTTTGTTGGCAATGCTATAATAAGGTTTAAGCATATACCCCCAACGCCTTGTTTTGGCTTTATTTATACATAAAAAAAATAAGAAACTTAATCATTATGGAGCTCTGGTAGGTCCCTATGAAATACTTTTCCTCTAGTTATCTCTTACTACTATAAAATGCAAAACAAGGCATTAAGACTCCTCTCCAACCAGCCTATCCACGTAGGCAACTCTAATAAATGCAAAACAATGCATTAAGACTCCTCTCCAACCAGCCTATCCACGTAGACAATTACTCTTCATTTCCCTCATTCGTTGAATCTATTTCACCCTTTGCCCACATTGGTGTATTAATTTCTCATATCCCTTGCCACTCATTCGTGTATTAAACTCTTCATTTACACTCATCTTCTCTCTCTTAATCTCGCATTTCTCTGTCTTGCTTCTTCTCTCATCCATTGATACTAAGCGACCAGAACAAGTGGTAAAATTTAGCTCTCAATTTTTTTTTTCTATTTTGAAAGTGTGTGATTTTAGGAGGTTCGGTTCCTATATTATGTGTTTTTATTGAGATTGTATGGCGTTATCTAATCAATTTGTTATATTTTCACTCCTAATAGAAGCCCCATTCTGTAACTTTTATATCTCACCACCTACAATCGGGTAATGTCTGCCTCACTCTTTTTATTAATTTTTTGTTTTTGGTTTGAAAAACTGAACTAAAAAACGTTGAATTATAGTAAGGATTTTTTGGAAGTGGGTCATCAAAATCTGGGGTTTTGGGTTATAAAAAAGGGACTTCTAATCAACTAAATTCATGGTTTTAGGACCTTAAATTAGACATTTTTAGTTCTTTAATATTCTTTTTTGTTGAAATTATATTTACTTTTGCAGATCTAAAGGGATTTTTTCCTTTTGAATATGAGGTAAAATCTTTTGTTGGGGCATTACAAGTTTCTCTGTTTCATTTTTAAGCTAGAAGATTTTATGTTTAGGTTTTTATATTTGAGTCCCTATTTTGGAATTTGTCAGATGTTGGACTTTGTTTGTTTATATGGAAAATTATCTCAGAGTTTTATGTTTTCATTTGAATCTAGGCAACTTTATATAGCACATCTTTTTCATAATTTTTTCTTCACATATGGTTACATTTAACATAGTTATTGTGTTTAAAATAATTGCCTGCTTGAGTGTTTCCCCATTTTCTGCAACTATCCTTTGAATTTTTTTATGACAATTTTGAGCAATGTCAGGGAAGAATTTTTTTAATGAGATACATTTTAATGCTTGGACACACACAGTTGCCGATGAAGGGTAAGAGTGCATAATCGGTTATTGTTTCAGATTTCTGGTGGGAACTCTAGCACGTAACATTGGGTTAGCTTCCACACCTCTACATACTTTATCTTTTTTTTTTGTTGGTTAATTCTTTTATATGTTGTACTGAGTTTGGGAACTATGTTTATAATATTTTCTACTAAGTTTGTAAACTGATTTTATAGTGTTTTGTATTGAGTTGCTAATGTTATGTACTGATTTTATAATATTTGTTTTTATATTGTATTTAGGTTTGTGTAATTAATTAGGCTTTGAGATTGTTTAAGCAACGGTTGTCCACGTGTTCTATTTGTTTGATCAAATGTGTACACCTTTATTTTAGACATTGTTTAGAGTTATTTTCCTTGGGTTCTATATGTATGATTAATTGTCTAGACCAAAGATCTAGCCATCTTTAAAGTTAATACGGTTATAAACTTATATCAGTCAGATATAAATTACTCTATACCATTATTTAAATTTAAAAATGAGATCATTATTACATACTCTGGAAATGATTAAAATGTACTCTTGCAATCATATCTTTGTTCTTTTTTTTTATAATTTGTTTTCTTTCGTGTGACTTAAAACTTATTTAGGTTCATGGCCCATTTATGGAGTTTCACTTTAATTTTATGCTATTTATTAGTCAATTAACGTTTTTGTTTATATAAATACATATTTGTTTACACTAGGTTTGTAATTAAGACTTATACAATGAGGAGGCAAGATATTGAATATTGGGCAAGCTTTAACTTAATGTGTGCAATCATTCCAAGTATGTTAAATGTTTGGCAAACTTTAACATTCTGTATTTGACATTGTTATATTTTAATATTAATTTGTTTAATTTTATTTTCTTAATAGTTTTTTAAAACACTTAATTTTATTCTCCTTCATTTATAGTTATTTTGTTGTTTATTACCGGTAAACACATGATAGAAGGCCAATATTGTAAGAATGGGCTCTTCACAAGTATGTAAACAGTAGTCAATTGATGAAAATGATGGCTGAGAGATGATAGAATTCCATTAATGATTTTAGGATCAAATACACTATTTTTGGTTTGTTAGCCTCATTTTTTGCAATGTCATTTTTTGGATTCTAATTATGTCTGTCACTTCTCTTTTTTTATGAGTACATATGATCCTTTTGTGCTGAAATAATTACTGATTCTCAATTATTTTTTGCCTAAGTTTGTGTACATGGAGGGGTGCTTCAAGCAGTTGTATGCAACTTGCAATAGGTGTGATAAGTGAGCACATTAGTAGGTGACATGAGTTATTTAATTCTTCTTTGCGTTATCGATGCAAGATATGGTCTGTGTTAAAAATGCATTGAATTGATGCGTGGAGAACACAAATACACCAGCATAATCTCAAAACATTTCCACTGACATAGGATTTAAGTGATATGCAGGTGACGTGTTATAGTGGAACGATTCGTTTCATTTTCTTCTCATCCTGCGAAGTTCAGGTGCCGCTCCAAGTCTATGTTCTGTTCTCTCACTCTCTGCAAATCTTAAGGCAATCCATATGATACACTATTTCATATAATCAATCATATCACCCCCCCCTCCCCCAATACTGCGTTTCTTCTCCTCTCCAACTATTAATTGGTGATATCTCAAGAGTCTAATTTCCATCTTCATTCTAACTTATCTCTCCTGCTCCACCCCAAAAAAATCATCTTCATTTGATATAACTCGGACAAGACTTTTATATTCGGTATTTTCATATTCAACTAAATTCCCAATGAATCACAGAACCTTGATTTTTGATGTCCAGCGAGAAGGAGGTATACAAGAAAAGCAATCTTCATGTACACTGGAAATAATTCAGGTATTGTTGTGCAAGTGAGGATCAGAATCTTCTAAGAATTGGTAAATATGTTGATACTATTCGCATATAAATTTTAATGGTCTATATACCATGATTTTTAGTATGGTGGACTATATTTTTATTTCCCAAACACTTGAATTCCTTATAAAGTAAAGTTGTATATCTATTGTTTGATAAAATGGCATAGAGAATTTTGAAAGGGGAATACCTTATTAGAAGTGTATGAAGTACAGTACTAGGCTAAATTAATCCAACACTGTCAATAAGTTTTTTGTTAACTCAAATACACATCATTTGTTCATAATGATATAATTATATAATGGTCACTAAATGTTCATTTTACTTCTAAAATATGTTATTGCTTATTTTTGCAATTCTCACATCGTCCTTAGCAATTCGAATCCATGTACCAAAACAGTGAATTCAAAGGCAGCCATTTTTGCAGTCTTCACTTCTAAAAGTAATTTTATCTCTAACATTTAGTTTGATTTTGATCTTGCATTGATCTAGATTCTTTTTACAGTTTGTTTTATCTCTTAAATCAACGTGTTTGCTCTACGATCCTTTCCGTGGTTTTGATTTTTGATTGTTTCATCTAGGTAACAAAATATTGGATATTTTATGGCAGACTATCCAAAGATCATCCCTATCTGTCTCCCAATGAAAAAGTATATTTTTTGCTCACCATGTGTTTATTAAAGTACCTACATTTTTCAATAGTGTCCTTCAGTAACTTGATAGGCATTTCCCATTCATGTTTTCATGATGTTATTCAATTTCATTGTTTTTGTATGGAATTATACTACAAATGAGTTTTAGAGAAAAGAAGTGATATCAATTTCATCAAAACAGTATTGAACTATTTATTAGTAAGAAAATAAGGATGTTAGATGCCCATGCAATGTAATTTATTATAATCATTGTAATATATAATTCATTTTTGTACATAAAACTCCCACGGTGGTTTTTATTTCCATTTTACAAAATTATGTTAAAGTAATTATGACGTTATTGATCATTGGTTGACTAATTTGAGACATATTCACCATTATGTTTCCTTGATTCATTTGGAAAAAAATTAGTTAAACATTTTTTTTATGTTGCCCGTTAATAATAACATTTCCATCATCTATGAAATGAGGTCTTTTACACATTCCAGCTTTTCCCATATGTCGGGAGATATACTTCTCTACAATTGCAGATGCTCATTTCGTGTCGACTTCCCGGAAAATATACCAATAGATCTTGAGTCGTTCGCTTGGCTTTATATTTTTTTATTTTATAAATCAACTGTTTTGGTGTTGGATTTGTTGGGTGAATGATATGGAATTGATGAAATGAAAAAGGTAGATTTTTATTGTGTGACGTGTTGTCAAATTTTCCTCTTACTCGGTTTATAACATACAATTTGCATGTATAAGTACTTACATAATCCCTCCATCCCTTCCATTCCAACCTTATTCTCTTCCATTCACTTTAAAACAAATTTTCTGTGTACACTATATATAGATCTCTCATTTAATGACATATCTCCCCTCCCTTTGTGCACTGTTTACTGCATAATCTCTCATGTTTATCTATTGTTTCCTACCACCATGAACGCATAATTATAAGGTTTTCTCCACAACCTTCTCTTTGGTATTTTACATTTTTTTCTTCTAAATATGTTTTTTATTTGATGTTATTGACTGAATTAACTGACAAAGTCATCTCATTTTTATAACACCTCACCAAGAAGCAACATACCCAAATGTCTATATTCCTTTTTTGTTATGTTCCAGGTAATATCATCTTCAGTGGTTTAGTTTCTCATTATATATAATGTTTAAATGTTGTTGTTCATCTTTTTATTCCAGATTCAACCTTTTGTTCCTACGTAATTCATATAAATTGTTAAACATGAAAGTGAGGAAGGTTAGCTGGAGGGAGATCGCGAGACGGAAATAATGTCTTTGTTCCTTGATTTTGAAAATTTTGTACTAGCAAAATGTTTAATTGCTTTGATAATTTAGAATTGTTTTGAAATTGTCATGTGGAAATTTATTCAAAAAACAACATGGATTCAATTGTGATTACAATTATGAATTCTTGAAAAGTTGTTTATGTTCATTGATCTTGATATTTCATACTGGTAAGAAGTTGTCTATGTGTTTTAATAGATATACTAGCTTGGAAAAAATATAGGTTTTTGTATAAATGGTATGAATTTTCCATCTAATTAATGACTATCTATCAAACAAGATATCTTGGGATAGGGTAAAATGCAAAGTCCCACGGCGATTGGGTTACCGCATTCATAAACCTTTGTAGTGTTTGCATTGCCATAAATTAATTTTCATATTTCATTAAATAAGAAATGAAGTGTCGACATTAATGGTTGTAAACTCTTATCTAATTTGAATGAGAATGATATTTTGTGGCCTATATTTTCGCTATACAACATTAAGAATGGGGTTTTGTGGCCTCTAAGATTGAAACATGTTTGATTCTAATACTATGTATTTAAATTTCTACAGTTAATCTATACAATAGTGCATGTTTTCAGAGGTGCAAAATTGAGTACAATATGTGAGAACTCAAAAAAAAAAGTTTGTTTGATCAACCTTTACGTGGATTTATATGGATGATTTATGCAAAATGACTATCACAGTAGGCTGGCTCGCGCATCGCGCGGGTTTACACCTAGTCTATATTATACCTCTAATACAATAGTACTAAAGCTGTAAACGATAATTAATGCACCCTATTTAGATATGTCTCTCTCTTTCTAAATTAATATCCCCTTTTAGTTGAATGGATTCATCAAAAATCTCTTTGAAACTAAAAAAATAAATAAATCAAAAGTTTCTTAAAAACTAAACAAATGATACATTGTAAACCCATTAATTAATCTCTCGATACAACACAATCTAGATTCAAATAATCTTTTTTAATCTTTCTCAACTCAAATCACATTACGCAATGCTTAAATATTACTATATTTATCAAACGTTTTTATTTCTAGAAAAAAAAAGTTTAAAAAATTTCAAAATTATTTTTTTATATAAATAAAAAATGTTTTTGGTTATAAAAACATTTTTAACGTTGTAATTATAGTAAAAACTTTAAGCTTTTATTTATAAATGACATAAATTTTTAAACTAAAAATAAAGGACATAATACGTAAAGTTTTATTGAAGTTTTTATTTATTAAAAAAAGTTTTCAAAATTTTGAAATTGTTGTTAATATAAATAAAATGAAAATTTGGTAATAAAAATATTTTTAATGTTTTATTTATAGATAAAACTTTAAGTTTGTATCCATAAATGACATACAATTTTTAAAGTAAAAACAAATAAAAATACTTATAATTTTTTTTATATAAAATACGTATAGTTGTTTTGAAATTTTTATTTATGAAAAATAGTTTTTATATAATAAAAATATTTAAAAATAATAGACATGTGTTTTTTTTTTTGAAAAAGATTAGCCTTTTATAATGGCTTTAAGATAAGATATTGAATTTATGATATATAATAATTTTTATAATTATTATTATTATATTTGTTTATTATACATCGCCCGAGCATCGCTCGGGTTGTATGCTAGTAAAGTAAGATGTTAAATGTATCTTCATTTTTTCTTAGATGATTTTATTTATAAATTTGGTGAAAATGCCTTTCCCTTACTACTTTCTTAAACATTCATATTTGTGATTTGAGGTACGTTTATTCTCATTTATGCTTAATTGAGTGTCGTTGTTTTCTGTATTGAATATTGGGCATCAAAATAAACGAAAAATGTTAAAAAAGAAAGAGGCAAACGTTATCCTTCTCATTTGGAGAAGTAAAATGAACCTTTTTCCCTTTTTCTACAAATAACCTTTTTTAAAAAATTTTACAAATCAATTTTTTCAAGGCATTTTTTTTAAAAAAGGGACGTCCATAATTTTATTTTAAAAACGGCATTGTTATAAATAACGTCAAGATTTTTTTTCTTTATAAAAATGACTTATAAAAAATACATTGAATAAAAACAATCACATCGAGCTAATTTTTTCAAAACAATTGTCTTGTTTTATTTCAATAAAAATAACGGCAATTTAAAGAGAAAAAGAAAACACTTTTTTTTTTACTTTCTTATAAATCATTTTGTCGTAATTTTTTTTAAAATAGTTAAATCGAGATATTTTTATGAAATAAAAGTAAATTTTATTTAAAAAAAATAACATCAATTAATAATAAAAAAAACATTCTTTTTTTTTGTTACTTTCTTACAAATCAGCTTTTTTAAATGTTATAAATAACTATTGTTTTGTAAATTTTTTAAAATAAGTAATAACTGTTATAAGTAATGTCCAACTAGTTTTTTTTATTAAAATGTTATAAATTTTTATAAAACTTTATTATGTAAAATATTTCTTATAAAGTGCTATAAATAACATGTAATTTTATTGTAATACATCGTATTTTTATTCTAAAATAAATAACAAAATAATATTTTGGAATAAATAAATAGTTGCTAAAACTGGACTTAGTTAAATATTTTAATTTAATAATTTCATAGTAGAGGTTTCATAGTTAAAATTGGACTATTTAGTTATATTTTATGTATGATTGATTTTATGTGTATGAATGTAGCAATTGCGTGTATCGTACGAAAAATACATAATTAATGTGCGATATAAATTAAAAGTACTTTTTATTGACCTAAATAATCTGGGCCCCATTTCGGGACACATATGGGCTCATTTAGATATTTTAGACCTTTAAAAATAGTCTCGGGCCAGTAGTACATAGGTTGGGAACTTTTAGGCTAGTCGAATTATGAATTCGGGTCCGTTTGTGGGTCCAAAAGTTGGGTTTTAGGCACAACTTGAGATTAGTCAATTTTTAGTGTTTAAGTGGGGGTAAACCACTCCCCCACTATCCTTACAGAAAACCTAAAAACAACATCAACGGGAGAGAATATGAGAAGGGCCAAAACAGAAGAAAAGGGCAAGAAACTAAAGGAAAATCAAGGGGGTTTCAAGGGACTTTTCTCCACGAATTTTAAGGAGAGAATTCTCTTGCGTAATAAATATTTTTCAATATATTTCTTGATGCATCTTAATGATCCCTTAGATTTCTGGGATCTAGGTTTGAATATGATAAATTTAATGATGATAATTACGTGTAAAGGAGGTATTGGTCTTAGAAGATTGGAGGATATTTGCAAAGCTTTTTCAATGAAGTTGTGGTGGAAGTTCAGAAGCAGAGATTCTTTGTGGGCTAGATTTATGGAAGCCAAATACTGTAGGAACTCACATCCTTGTAAAGTGCCTCAAAGAGGGGAATCCCACACTTGGAAGAGAATGGTTGATATGCGAGGTGAAGCAGAGCAGAATATTAAATGGAGAATAGCAGAGGGTAAAGTCAGTGCTTTGTGGGATAATTGGTCTAGCATAGGCCCTCTTCATCAATTCACAGATAAAGATGGCTTAATTGAGGTGAAAGATCTTTGGGATGAAAACAGACAGTGGGACAAAGGGAAGCTATTACACTATTTCTCTGCAGAGGTATGTCATAAACTAATGAGTGAAAAAATTAGAAGTGTTAGTTACTTGGATGAGATAATTTGGACATCTACTTCTGAAGGACAATTCAAAGTATCTTCTGGATGGAATTCTATAAGGAACCATTACATTTCCTCTTGGGCATCATCTTTTGTTTGGCACAAGGCTTTGACTTCTAAACTTTCAGTGTTTATGTGGAAGCTTTTAGGTGGTTTTTTGCCTTTAGATGACAAGTTATATAGTATTGGTTGGAAGGGGCCTTCGAGATGTGTTTGTTGTAGTAATCCCCAAGTGGAAACTTATGATCATTTGTTTGTGGAAGGTGATTTGCCTAGAAGCATTTGGGATCACTACAGTAGAGTCTTGGGAATGGTTTTAAACAGGTCTACAGTGAGAGGTAGGATTGTTCAATGGTGGATTAATGCTACCAAATCTACTAAAGGTATCTTTCACATAATAATTCCCACTCTTATTTGTTGGTTCTTATGGGTTCAAAGAAAAGAAAGTAGGTTTAATGATGCATTGCCAAATAGCCTTTTGATGATTGATAGAATTAACAAGTTCAGCAAATCTATTGTTAAAAGCAATCCAAATGTTCCTAAAGGTTGTTCAATATATAATGTTCATGATTTTCCTCATCCTTCCTCTAAATTTATTCTAGTGCATTGGGTGCATCCCCCAAAAGAGGTGTTGAAGTTAAATACAGATGGCTGCTCTATAGGTAACCCGGGTCCAAGTGGAGGAGGGGGGATATTGAGAAACTATAGAGGAGAAGTTGTTTGGGCTTGTTACTCTTTTTTGGGGGTTAAATAAAATATGGAAGCAGAGGCTCAAGCTGTTTTAGAAGGCCTATCTCATTATTCCGATTTGAAAGATTATCCAATAATTGTTGAATCCGATTCTAAAGTTCTTGTAGATATTCTGAAACGGCTAACTACATGCCCCTGGAGAATTAGAGATGTGGTTGAGGATATTTGGAGTATAAGTGAAGGTCTATCTATATCTTTTGCTCATGTATATAGAGAGGGTAATACTCCAGCTGATCTATTAGCAAACTATGGTGCAGAGAGGCAATCTTCAATCTTTTCCCTTGATATTGATGTGTTCCCTAAGAAGATAAAAGGTTTGGTAAAGGTAGATAAATGTAGGCTCCCATCAATTAGAGTTATTAGATAATTTAGGGGAGTGTTCTTAGTTTTTGGTTCTAAGTTTTTCTAGTTCAATTCTTTGTAAGGGCTTTATTATACAAAGCCTTATTTATTTTCCATTAGGTTGTCCTCTTGATCTTGTAAGCCACTTGATGGGGCTATTCCATCTATAGTGATTAATAAAAACCTCGTTCAAAAAAAAAAAAAAAAGGTATCATAAATCTGAATTGATGGTAGAATCGATAGGATATTTTGACTAATTGATGTAGAGATGTCAATATTAATTAATTGACTGAAATTTTAATGTGGATCCCCTATTGACTGGCTCTTATTGGGAATTAAAGATGGTTGGAAATTGGAAAAATTCCTCAATCGTATGAACCCTTAACAGATAAAAAATTGTTGGATTTAAAGACATGAATTATGGGTTAAGTTCTTGGGTTTTTAGTATAACTGTTGTTGAGTCCGAAACTGCTTTTGGGTTTATTATGAATTCGATCTGGGAGGAAGAAGAGATTGGAACGCGTGGTAAAGGAGACAGGGTCACTCAAACGACGTCGTAGGTCGTTCGAGTGACATGGCATGTCGTTGAAACGATCCCCACCCTCGTTTGAGCGACGTGTGTGGATTTTTGGCAGTTCCTCCCTTCCACGTATGGGCTTGGGTTCGGTTTAGTTAAATGAAGATTGTTTGGTTACTGAATAGCAAAAAAAGGGAAATTTAAATAGGGAAAATTTAACTGGTTGGTTAAGTAAGGATGTGCCCACATTTAATTGATAATAATTACAAATAACTAGATGGTTAAGTAATTATTTTATGGGATAGAATTAATAATTTACTAGATGGTAAATTATTAATAAGTGAAAATATTGTGGACTTTAGTCGGGCTTTTTATGGTAATTATGGAGTAATTACCTATACATATTATATGAGATAATAATATATAGTACTATGTATTTGTGTGGACATACCAATATTCGTGGACTATTTTATCAGCTCGGGAGTTCGCACGATCAGACCGGGTACCACACGTCGGCATAGGTGGGCTTGGCGATGTGTAGGTCATATAGGTACTACGTGGAGGGCCCTAGGCCTGTCAATGGATCAAATTTTATCCGAATCCGAATCCGAATTCGATCCATTTAAGCGGATATGGATCATACCTAAAATCTGATTATTCGATTACCCGATTACCCGTTTATTAAATGGAGCAGATTTGGATTCATATACTCTGATCCATTAATAATCCAATCTGATTAATATATTCAATATATATATATATATATATATATAAATTATATATAATATATTCTTAATTAATATATATTGTATGTAATAATATATTAAATATATATTATAATAGTTCTTTCTTTCATTATCTGTTTTTTTGGAACATTTGCAAAATAAAGTTTAACATAAATGGATAATCAAAAAATCGGATCGGATCCGAATCCGTTTAACATAAACGGATATGGATTTAGATTTGTCTGATCCGATCCGATTAATAAACGGATCAGATTCGAATCCATTTAACATAAACGGATATGGATTTGGATTTTCCTAATCTGGTCCAAATTCTATCCGTTTACAGGCCCAGAGGGTCCATCTACGAGAGACAGGTGTTGTCGCTGATCCAACTTGGGTCACCGCTAGGTATGGGCCATAAACAAGTATCTTGTATAGGGACTGCCCCCAAATTTATGTGTATTTTTGTTGTTCGTTTAGGATAAGAGATTCCTCCGAACTTGAGGATAGAGCACGAATTAGATACCAATAATAGACGCCTTTGTGTGTCAAATATATGGAAAGACATATATGAATAAATCCCCGGACTTGAATGAAATAAATTTAATTGTCTAAGAATGTGGACAATAATTATATTTTAACTCTATAATGATTAATAGATGTTTATTCCTTATCTGTGAAACTTATGAGACTGGGATAAATGGGTGTTGGCAATTAAATGTAGGGATTACATTTAAATATTTAATTACCGATATATCCATTTTTATAAAATTGAGACAATGTCATAATCATTACTTGGGACGTGTTGGAATGTGAATAATATCACACTTAGATGAGGGGTGAGGTGTTAAACGCATGCGAGTGACGAAGGGGGGATACTTATTTTCCATCGACCGTATTATTGCATCATAAATTAATTAAGTGAATTCTTGCACACCTCGGGCTCTAACCCAAATTCAAATATTCCCCCACCCCATGTGATCCTAGACAGGGATAGTTAGATTGTGACATAGGATCTTACAGTCTCTCTTGCTCTCGAGACTTCAAGTCATTCGTTCTAGCATAGGTGCTTTTCTTATCGTAGATATTTATTTATTTGGAACATTTGTAAGGGCATAAGCCCGAGACTTCTTTACTTTATGTTAGTTGAGATTTCGATTACACTGGTTACATTTGTTATTTTATTTGTGCTGGTTTGGATCTATTTAATTAGTGTGGGTATATTCGTGCCATTTAAATTATGGAACTTAAATAATAATAATTATTTTATATTCGCATTTGTGCTAAGAATGGTATTAATTGACAAGCAAGCCCTATCTTCGACGTATTGTGTCTGGCTAGACTTTACGTGCGATAATAGGGGTTGTTACAATTGGTATCAGTGCACGGTTCTAGTGTTCTTAGGATCTGTGTTGCGCTCCTTACGTTCTGCTTTGCGTTCTTTGATATGTAGAGCCCATACTTAGGATTAATTGTATTCTTACGATTGAAACTAATTCAAACCTTGTTTGCTTTCGGATGGTAAAAAGGACGAAGGGGTAGACCGAGGCGAGTAGTTCCACTGGTTGAGGAGGAGGAGGCTAACCCATAGCCATCATAGACCCCATAGTTGATTAACCACGCTAAGATAGCCACCATTGTGCCTTAGGCCGTCTTTACGACTATGACCACCATGCTTCTGCACTTCCGACCGCCACAAGCACCTCAACAGCCACCACCATAGTAGGTGGCTATGCCAACACACGATCCAAGTAACATGTGGGATCGAGCGAGGGAGGACTTTGTTAAGGGCTAGCCTCCAGAGTTCGCAGATGATTCTGTTATAGTTATGGCGAGTGGGAGGAAGAAGGACATTGATAGGCACTTACAGATGGTTGAGTGCACGCCAGTTCAGAAAAAGATGCTAGATTCATTTAGATTAGTGGGGGACGCTCTTCAGTGGTAGGAGGCAATTACGACTGTTGCAGAGAGGGATAACCTCAATATTGATCAGTTTAGGGAGAGGTTTGAGGGAGAATACTTTCCTTGGCCATGCAGTCCGAGATGAGGATGAGGTTCACAAAGCTTAAGCATGAGGGGCATACTATCTTCGAGTAGGAGGAGGCGTTCACCGCCCTCTCGTACTTCGGCAGGGAGGATCTTCGTACTAAGCAGATGAGCATGGATAGATTTATTGTGGGATCGACATTACACACCGGGAAGGCTCTTCTGGGAAATCCAGACTTCACGACATATAAGCAATTGGTTAATGTTGTACTTCTCCATTGTTAGGATCACATGGAATTTATAAAAATCAAGGGGGAGAAACGACATGGAGGAGAGTCATCGAGCCAGCAGGGAAAGGCGAGTGGGGGAAGTGGATATGGGTCCCAGGAGAACAGGGGCACCCCATCCACTGATTAGAATAAGAAGTTTAGAGGTGTAGATGACCGATAGAGGTAGGTTCAGCAGGGCCAGGTCAGACAGGACAGGGCCATCAAGGCCAACCGTACAGAGGCCAGTAAGGCCAAGGATAGCAGGGTAAAGGCCAGCGGGGTCGACAGTTTGATCGGGGCCCATTTCAGGGAAATTTCTATACATGTGGTGATAGGGGCGACACTTCGAAGAATTGCACTCGAGGGGATCAGGCAGCCTAGGGGTAGGGATGTTTTAGATAATAATAGGCGCCACAATGAAAATGCCCACCATTTTCGACTCAGGGAGCCGCTGCACCAGCCGTTCCAGCACCCATCGCCCCACCTCAAGGAAAACAACCATTAAAGTATGGTCGGGTCTATCATGTTGCAGCAGCAGACGATCCAACACTACCACGGGTAGTTGAGGGTATGTTTCCCATTTTTTGGCCATATTAGTCACGTTCTTTTCGATACGGGTGCATCTCATTCTTTTGTTAGCACGGAGTTTGCATGGGAGATGGGTACGGTAGATTTTTCATCATATATTATTTTACATATATACTCACTAGTGGGTAGAAGGGCACCCATATGGTCAGTATGCCGCAGTATCGGTATTAAGTTAGGTCGACTCACTTTTGTAGATGATTTATTAGTACTTGACAATCACGAGTACAACATCATTTTGGGGATGGACTGGATAACTATATACAGGGAATGTGTGGATTGGTGTGGGAGGTCCATCGTCTTCGCCATTCCGGGGCAGGAGATGTACCTAGTTGCGATGTCGCACCCCGGGGTTGGGTCGAGCACGAATTTGAATTACATCAAGGAGGATACTTCTTCGGAGGTTGTGGTGATGCTAGATTACATCCCGGGGGTGAGTGAGTTTTATGATGCTTTTGGGGAGATTTTGGGGTTACCACCTATTCGAGAGATCGATTTCATGATCGACTTAATTCTGGGCACGAGACCTATTGCCTATACTCCATATCGGATGGCTCCATTGGAGATGAGGGATCTATGAGAGAATATTGAGCAGTTGTTAGGGCAGGGGTTTATCAGGAGGAGTACTTTGCCCTGGTGTGCTCAAGTGTTATTCGTCAAGAAGAGGAATAAATCTCTACGGCTTTGTGTTGACTACCGAGAGTTGAAAAGAGTCACTATTCGGAATAAATACCCGTTGTCACGTATAGATGATTTGTTTGACCAGCTGAGGGGTGATGTGTATTTTTTGAAGATTGATTTGAGGTCGGGGTGCCAATAGTTGAAATTTTGGAAGTAGGACATCTCAAAGACATCGTTTCTTACTAGATATGGATTGTATGAGTTTTTGGTGATGCCATTTGGGCTAGCCAATGCACCAGCAGTATTTATGGATTTGATGAACCGAATCTCAAGGATTATTTAGATCAGTTTGTTATCGTGTTTATAGACGCTATCTTGATTTATTTTTGGAGTAGGGAAGAGCCCGCAGAGAATCTATGGGTGGTCTTACAGACGCTTCGGTATCATCCGTTGTATGCAAAGTTTGAGAAATTTGGGTTTTGGCTGAGAGAAGTACAGTTCTTAGGCCACATTGTGTCCCAAAGGGGGATATCCATAGACCCAAGGAAAGTTTCTATCGTGATGGAGTGGGGGAAACCCACTATACCCACTGAGGTACGCATCTTTTTGGGACTGGTCGGATACAACCATTGATTCACCCAGGGGTTCTCCAAGATAGTCGGGCCCTTAGCGAATATGATGAGGAAGGAAGTACCATTTGTTTGGGATGAGATGTGCCAACGAGAATTTGAGGAGTTGAAGACTAGATTGACTACAACACCGTTTTTGGCATTGCCTCTGGCAGGGGTTAATTACAGAGTCTATACAGATGCGTCCCTAAGGGGACTTGTTGGGGTTTTGGATGCAGAAGGAGAGGCCGATAGCTTATACTTCCTAAAAGCTTAAGCCTCACGAGGGAAATTACCCCACCCATGACTTGGATTTATCAGACGTTGTTTTAGCCTTGCGAGTGTGGAGACACTATCTCCTGGGGGTGAAATTTCATCTTTTCATAGACCACAAAAGCCTGCAGTATTTGTTCACACAACGGGAGATGAACATGCTACAGAGGAGGTGGCTAGAGTTTATGAAAGATTATTAGTTTGACATTCAGTACCACCTGGGGAAAGCGAATGTTGTGGAGGATGTGTTGAGATGTAAGCCATTTCTGGAGTTCAAGGCAGTGTGGAAGGAGAACTGGAAGTCCCTTAGTGGGGATGATGACCTGACCCGCACATTTATATCAGTTCTCACCATCATCCCCGAGATCATTATTCAGGTGGTAAAGGAAGAGGCGGGAGATCAATTTTTCCAGGAGCGGGTGAGAAGGTTTCTAGTTGAGGGGGTGGATAACTTTTCCATTGGGTTAGATGGTGGTCTAAGATTCTAGGGAAGACTGGTTGTTCCGGATGATGGGGAATTGAGGAGATCCATCATGTCAGAGGCTCACAGTTCACTTTTTACGGTATATCCCAGAAGGAATAAGATGCACCATGACATGTGTCCTCAGTACAGGTGAGACAGGATAAAAATAGATATAAATGAGTTTGTGTCCGGGTGTGCTACATGTCAGCTGGTGAAGGTGGATCACCAGCGTACTGCAGGTTTTTTTATAGCCTTTGGATATCTCGGTATGGAAATGGGAAAGAGTCTCCATGGACCTCATCATGGGGCTACCTACTTTGCAGAGGGGGCATGATTCGATATGGGTGATTGTCGACATATTGACAAAGGTGTCTTATTGCGTATCGGTCCAGATAGATTACAGCTTCGAGAAGTACACAAGACTCTTCCTTGCAGAGATTGTTAAGCTTCATGGGGTACCCCTCATCATAGTACTAGACAGGGACATGCCGTTTGTGTCCCACTTTTTGAAGAGCTTTTAGCAGGCCTTGGGAGAAGAGTTGAGAGTGAGCACGTCATATCATCCTCAGACCGATGGGCATACGGAGAGGGTGAATTTGATATTGGAAGACATGTTACAGATATCTATTTTGGATTTTAAGGGGAGCTGGGAGCAGTATTTTTCATTCGTGGAGTTTGCCTACAACAACAACTACCAATTCATGATAGGGATGGCACCTTTTGAGGCACTCTATGGAAGACCTTTTTGTCACCCTTGTGTTGGTTGGAGGTGGGGGAGAACAAGTTGTTTGGCCCAGATTTCATTCAGGACACCTCAGAGAAGGTAGAGATGATTCGGGCCAAGCCACGGATTACCCAGGATAGGTAAAAGAGCTATGTGAATACGGGTAGGAGACACTTAGACTTTGATGTTAGAGATCAGGTGTGGATTAAAGTGTCTCCCATTAAGGGGGTGATGATATTTTGGAAGAAAGGGAAGTTGGCTCCTCGATACGTGGGACCATGCCCTCTTTTGGAGAAGATTGGTCCCGTAGCATATCGGTTGGGATTAGTGGATCACTTGCAGCGGATGCACAAAGTTTTCCACATATCTACATTACAAAGGTTCCTTAGAGATGAGATAGCATACCAGAACATTGATATCGACGAGATAGAGCTCCAATCAGACACTACTTACGAGGAGAGATCGGTAGCCATTCTGGACCGATAGGAGCGCCGAATTTGATCCAAGGTTGTTCCTTTAGTTCAAGTGCAGTGGGAACACCATCGGGAGGACGAGTCTACTTGGGAGAGGGAGAATGATATGCGCACAAAGTATCCTGAACTCCTCTAGCTAGGTATATACTTTTCTTGATTCTGAGGATGGAATCCCGTTATTAGGGGGAAAGAATGTAATACCCCGTATTTTTTTCTAAAAAAATAATAAAACAATATTTTGGAATAGATAAATAATTGCAGGAATTGGACTTAATTAAATATTTTAATTTAATAATTTCATAGTTAAAATATTCTATTTTGTTATATGTTGTGTATGATTGATTTTATCTGTATGAATGTAGCAATTGCATGTATCGGACGAAAAATTAATAATTAATGTGCGCCACAAATTAAAAGTACCTATTATATACATAAATAATCCGGGGCCTATTTTGGGATACATATGGGCTCGTTTAGATGCTTTAAACCATTAAAAATAGTCCCGAGTCAATAGTATATAGGTTGGGGAACCTTTAGGTTAGATTATGGATTCGGGTTTGTTTGAGGGTCCAAAAGTTGGGTTTTACACCCAACTTGAGATTAGTGAATTTTTAGTGTTTAAGTGGGGGTAAACCACTCCCCCATTATCATTCTAGAAAACCTAAAAACAACATTAACGGGAGAGAATATGAGAAGGGCCAAAAGAGAAGAAAATGGCAAGAAACCAAAGGAAAATCAAGGGGATTTCAAGGAACTTTTCTCCACGAATTTTAAGGAGAGAATTCTCTTGCTTAATTTATGCTTTCCAATATATTTCTTGATCCATCGTAATGATCCCTTAAATTTTTGGGATCTAGGTCTGAATATGATAAATTTAATGATGATCGTTGCAGTTAGAGGACTGAATGTAATGTGAAAATTGTCCCAGGAATTTAGGTATCGTAAATCTGAAGTTTATAGTAGAATCCGTAGGACTTTTGTAGTTAAATTTGGGATATTTTGACTAATTGATGTAGAGATGTTAATGTGGATCCCCTAATGACTCCCTATTATTGGGAATTAAAGATGGTTGGAAATTAAAAAAATGCCTCAACTGAATGAACCCTTAACTGATGAAAAATTGTTGGATTTAAAGACATGAATTCTGGGTAAAGTTTTTAGGTTTGTAGTATAACTATTGTTGAGTATGAAACTACTTTTGGGTTTATTATGAATGCGAGCTGGGAAGAAGAAGTGATTGGAACAACGTGGTAAAGGTGACAGGGTCGCTCAAATGACATCATAGGTTTTTTGAGTAACATGGCATGCCGTTTGAATGATCCCCACTCTCATTTGAGCGATGTGTGTGGATTTTTAGCAGTTCCTCTCTTCTACGTATGGGCCTGGGTTCGGTTTAGTTAAATGAAAATGGTTTGGTTCCAGAATAGGAAAAATGGAAAATTTAAAGAGGGAAAATTTAACCGGTTGGTCAAGTAAGGATGTGCCCAAATTTAATTAATAATCTTTTATATACTATAAAATTCTATACAAGGCATTAATAATTCTTATCAACCGAGGCATCCACGTGTCACTACATCATTTTCTTTCTCTCTCCTTTCATTTCTTTTATAGTTTCCAAACAATCTCATATCTTTCCAAACACCTATTAATGTCTTTTGATTTTCTATCTATTTGTCTTCCCTAAATTTTTTCACGACTTTAACCATGTCTTTTGATTTTCTATCTCTTTATCTTCTTTAATTTTTTTCACTGCTACATATATTGTAAAGAAAACTTAATGATCGAAACTCGAACAATCCCATAGCATTATCCCTTTCTCTTCTACGTACTACTCAAGGTTGGTTTCTCTCTCTTCTACCCCCTTATAAATCACCATGGATGCACCCATCATCATCCATACTTTTATTAATTTTTCATCGTGGTACAATAACATTGTTGTAATTCCTACTCCACCATTGGCGATTTTCAGATCCGTCAGATAAGTCATTTACGATGCGAGTTTGTCTATGCTTTTCAATTGATGGTGATCGATGGTTCCATGGATTCGATAGGGGAGATCTGTGTTGCTTAGATCGGAGGTCTTATATTCCTGCTGCTGGGTGGTCTCCTTATGAGGTACCCAATTGGGTTTTTGACTATGTTGATCTCCTATGGAATTCGTGGCTTTGTTTTTCATGTAATTGATTTTTTAGGCCGAGAGAGAATTTCCATCCACGAGTTTAATAAGAAGACCCCTCATCAGGTTTGTATTTCATCTTAGAGAAAGAGAGATTTTTTAATAAGAAGACCTCTCATCAGGTTTGTATTTCATCTTAGAGAAAGAGGGATTTTTTTAGTTTTCTCTTGGATTTCAATTCTTAGGTTTAATAGTTACCAATTTGGTTATAAGCTATTGGTTTTGATACGATCTCTTTGGTTTAATAGTCATAAAACATAGTATATGATCTTAAGTTAACACAACATATCAAACTTATGTCTAATCCCTCTTATGTGGGATACAAAATGCCACTTGGCAGCCCCTGTTTTAACCATTTGTCTTTTGCAGATGATATCATCATATTTAGCTCAGGATTGAGGAGGGAAGCTAAGCAAATAATGAAGGTGTTAAGTTAATATGAACAAGTGTCAGGCCAACTCATTAATAGATCCAAAAGCTATTTACTGGTCTCCAAGAAACTAAGTTCTAGAATGGTTAAAAAACTGAAGGAAAGTACTGGAATGCAGGTTAAAGAAGACCCAATCACCTATCTAGGCTGCCCAATTTTCAGTGGAAGAAAGAAGATCATTTTCTTTAAAGATTTGGTTCAAAAAATTAAGAGCAAAATTCAAGGCTGGAAGTCCAAATGTTTGCGTACAGGTGGTAAATTAGTCCTCCTCAAGTCAGTTCTTTCCTCCATCCCAATGTACCTGTTATCTGCTATTAGTCCTCCCAAGGCAATTTTCAAAAGAATAAACTCTCTTTCCTCAAAATTCTTTTGGAGTTCTAATTTTGGCTAACATAGGCATCAATGGTGTAGTTGGGATCAGATTGCAAAAACTATTAACGAAGGTGGATTGGGTATCAGACATCTTAATGATGTAAACTCAGCTCAAAGTATGAAGTTGTGGTGGCATTTTAGAAATCAAAACTCCCTGTGGTCAAAATTTATGCAAGCAGCCTACTGTAGGAAACATCACCCGACAGTTGCTCCAATGGGGGGGGGACATGGAATATAATGTGTTCTATCAGAGACAAAGCAGAAGAGTATATGATGTGGCTTATAGGGGAAGGTAATATAAATGTTATTAAAGATAATTGGGGCATAGCTGATTGTAAGAATGCTACAGAAGTTGAAGCAGGTCTTTTAAAAGAATTTTGGTTTCCAGAAAGAAAATGGAATAAGGAAAAGGTTATGAATTTCTTCAAGCCAGACATTGCTGTCCAGATGCTAAATTATCATGAATTTTTCCCTAACATACCAGACACTCTGATCTGGAATCCATCTACTTCTGGATATTTTTCCACCTCTTCAGCTTGGAGTCTAAGTAGAATTAGAGGAGTCTCAAGCATGAGCACAAAATTTATATGGCATAGTTCCCTCCCAGTGAAAATCTCAGTATTTATGTGGAAACTCATGAATAATCTGCTTCCTTCAGATGAGAAAATTAAATCTATTGGGATAAGAGGTCCCTCTAAATGCCAATGTTGCTCGCGACCGCAAGAAGAAACAACTGATCATATTTTCGAGAAGGGATACATAGCAGACTCAGTTTGGGATAATATTACTAAAGAATATGGCATTCAAAGAAGTAAAGGTGGCGTCTTCCGAAATCAATTATTTCAATGGTGGTTGTATGGGGTTAAATTAAACCATGGTGTCTCTATTATTGTCCCTGCCATAGTTTGTTGGTGCTTATGGTGTTTGAGAAATAAATGCAAGTACAATGAAGGCAGTCCTAGTGTGTCTACTGTTCTTTTTCAAATTCATCAGCAGATTCAATCAATTTCAGCTCCAAAAATTTCAAATGCTCTCAATAAGAGGTTGCAGATCAAATGGGAATTTCCCCCATCAGGAGTTCTAAAGTTAAATATTGATGGAAGTTCTAGAGGGAATCCTGGCTTGGGAGGAGGTGGAGGTATTCCTAGAAATCATTTCTGGGATATGGTATGGGCTTTTAATTTTCATTTGGGAGAAGTTACAAATATGGAAGCAGAGGCTTTAGCGCTTTTGAAAGGTGTGGAGTTATATAATGATTTGTCAGATTATTATCTCATTATAGAAAGTGATTCAAGAATCCTTGTAAATTGTCTTACTAGCAAAAGTTTTATCCCATGGAGAATTAAATGGCATGTTAATAAGATTCAGAGTATTCTAAAGGGATTAAAGTTCAAGATTGTTCACATCTACAGGGAGGCAAATCAAGTAGCAGACTTCCTTGCAAAATTAGGCAGCTCTCAACTGTCAAACACTAGTTCTCATTCTTCTATTGACTTTCCTAAGTATCTAAAGGGTTTAATTAGAGTGGACAAATGGAGTTATCCTTCTTTTAGGAATGTGTAGAAGCCATTGGTGCAAAGTATTCCTTATAGGTTTCTTTAAGTTTGCTTTAGTTTCCTCGTTCATTTATTTCATTGTAAGGGTTCTATGCTATAAAGAACCTCATTTGCATTTTCAGTCATTTTTTTCTCTTGTTTCTTCCAAGGATGTAAGCTATTTAGAAGAGGCAAGTTCTTCTACCCCTTATGAATAAATTGTAGTCATTAAAAAAAAAAAATCTTTATGATATCACAAGTAAACCATAGAATTAAACCCGGAGCATATAAACTGAACCAAAAGAGATATGATGTTTTATTTGTTTAGTTTGGATTGTGAAATGATTTTTTTTTGTTTCTTTCAGGTGGTGATCCAAGACCAAGTAAAAAACTTGGCATAATTTTTACAATCCATTTGTTTTTTAGACTTGGTTGAGACATATCAAGCAACAAATTGGTTTAGATTATGTGAAACTGAAATGGTTTTAAACTGTATAACTGGGTCGCAATGTGTATATTTAGCTCTGTTGTGTTGTTGTATGACAAGTATCCCCTCTAATTTTGAAGTGTTGTATCAGAAAAAATACCCGCTATTTGATAAAATGCTTCCATCAAATAGAATTTTTATTTTTCATTTGCTTTGCTTTATATGATTTATGTTATGGGTTCTTTAAAGTGAATGTTTTTTAACTGAACTCTCTGAAACTCTTACAACTTACTGCATGTGTTGAATGTTGGCTCTACTTCCTTATTCGATGGAAGCAAAGGCTACTAGTGACAACATAGAGTTAAAAATTTTCTTTTAAACATTAATTATGATATTTGGGTGCACAAATATGGGTATATCTCATACAATACATCATCTACTGCATTTATGGAACTACCCATACCTATTCCATGCCTACTAAGAACTCTTCGTCTCTCTCATTTGGTCAATTTGCATAAAACAAAATTTCCATCTCTTGAAGAAACACTCAAGCTGTTAAGGTAATCTCAAACTCTTGGTTCTCTCTCACTCTCTTATTCTTATTCTTTTGTTTTTTCTCTGAGAGATTTTGACAGAGGCGTATCAAAATTCAAATTAATATCACTCTTTTATTTTTATATTTAGTGGGTTATTACATATGGGTTCGGGGAACTCTTTTTCCTCGAGGAATGCCAATAGCATTTCAGGGGTTGTAAATATCTACTCATGCAAATTGTCACATATATTATTGATTTGATTAACCTTAAATGATATGTTTTAGTTTTGGATAAAATTTTGAGAACAGGTGTCCAGTGAAAAGCTTTTGGGCCTGATATACCTTCTCAGTGAGATCAAATTTTTTGAAAGTGTTGTTATGGATTGAATCATTTTTTCTAGCAACTGTGTATAATTGTACACTTGTTTGGATTGGCATGGTTCATTTATTAATATGTTTTTTTGGGTTTTGAATTCATTTCTTTTTATGTTTTCATTATTGTTGAATAAGTTCTCTGTTATGAACTATCAAGTTTGCATTTGTTGAAACTTACCCCGGGATATATAATTTAGGATCTGAGATGTTGTATGCTTTGTTTTTGATAAATTTCTTAAGAGATTGATGTATTTTTTTTTATTAAATGAGATGTTTGTAACTTTATTTATAGAATTTTCTTTGTTTCTTTCATAGTTAGGCAATCTAAAGTGTTTGTGTTCTAAGTGGTTTATATCTTTATAAAGTTCAAATGGTTTTTGTGGATCACTTGGTTATATGGTTATTATTAAGTAGTAATTTTTCTGAGTAAGTGTGAGATTTGTCCTTTCAAATTATTATTAAGACTTTTCATACTTTATAAATTGGTAAGATATTTTTATGAGTAAGAAGCTCCATTTTATCTTAAGTTGTTTTCACCTGTAGTGACACCTTTTGATATTGAACTGAATTCCTCTATGAAACTACCCATTGCAGCTTTTGACAAGATTTATTTAAATAATGGTATATATTATATATAATTGTACTAAAAAATTATCTTACAAGATGGTTGAATGTTGATCTTCTTCCAATTATAATCTGTCGCGTCCTTTCAATTATCTCCACATGTAATATAAAAAAATTAGCTGATTTTGTTAATTGATGAATTAAGGACCCATTGCTGATTTTTTTCTATTATTTGAGATTAATTCATAACCATGAACAAATTTACTTTATATCATTAATTTTGTCCCTTTTTAGAAATATTACACTTTTTCCATTATGCAAGTCACATGTTTGATGAAATGTCAAAATAAGCACTTTTTCCTATTTTTGTGCAACTAATTGGTGCAAAATTACTATCACGATCGCCTAGCCCGCGCATCGCGCGGGTTTACACATAGTAATTACAAATAACTAGATAGTTAAGTAATTATTTTATGGTATGGAATTAATAATTTATTAAATGGTAAATTATTAATAAATGAAAATATTGTGGACTTTAGTTGGACTTTTTATGGTAATTATGGATTAATTACCAATACAAATTATATGACATAATACTATGTACTACTATGTATTTGTGTGGACATACCAATATTCGTGGACTGTCCGATCAGACCGGGTATGGGCGTGTTGATGGTAGGTCATATAGGTACTACGTGGAGGTGCCATCTATGTGAGGTGGGTGTTGTCGTAATCCAACTTGTGTCACCGCTAGGTATGGGCCGTGAACAAGTATCCTGCATAGGGATCGCCTCCAAATTTATATGTTCTTGTGATATTCACTTAGGATAAGAGATTCCTATGGACTTGCCGATGGATCATGAATTAGATAGCAACGATTGATGCATTTATGTGTCAAATATATGGAAGGACATATATGAATAAATACCCGATCTTGAATTAAATAAATTTAATTGTCTAAGAATGTGGACAATAATTATATTTTGACCCTATGATGCATAATAGATGTTTAAGCCTTATATGTGAAACTTATGAGACTGGGATGAATGGGTGTTAGAAATTAAATGTAGGGATTACATTTAAATATTTAATTACCGTTATATCCATTTTTATAAATTTGAGACAATGTCATAATCATTACTTGGGATGTGTAAGGATGCGAATAATATCACACTTAGATGAGGGGCGATGTGTTAAACGCATGTGAGTGAATAGGGGGGATATTTATTTTGCATCGACTGTATTATGTAACACCCCGTAATTTTGAGGACTAAGAATTTAATTATTTTTGGGAGAAATAATATTTATTTAAATTGGAGAATTTTAAATTAAGCAAATGAGGTAAAAAATTAGAGGATGTTATAAAGTATTTCGATGATGATTCTGAGTGCACAGTTGATCCGAGATGGGTCTAGATAGTCAAAATGAATATCCTTGAGTTTTATTTGGGTTCGGGAATATTTTAATTTAGTTTGACTCGAATTGGAGTAAACGGGTCATTTAAAGTGTGTATTATCATTTAAAGTCGAGTATTTTGGAGATAAGGAGCCTACGTGAGATAACAACCTCATTCTTGAGATTTAGAAAGCCCTAGAGAGAGAGAGAGAGAGAAGAGGAAAGGAAGAAGAAAAAGAGGAGAAAATCTTGGAGATTCCGGCCAATCCTTGATTTCGAGGAAGATTCAACCTCTACAACTTTGAAGCAAGAGATTAAACTTGCTAAATAATCTATGTGTGTAATTTATTTCATGATTTGTGGATAAAAATATGGATTTTTGGTTAATATGTCAAAACCTAGATTTTGTGGATTGAATCTTGCATTTGATGTTTATATATGGGTATGATGTTGTATAGCTTTATGGGATGAGATGTAGGATGAATTTTGATGTTAGAAACATGTTTGGGTTGAATAATGGTGGATTAGAGATATGATTCTAGGGTATATATTTCGTGGGTTTATGCAGAAGTGGGGAATTTTTGAAGTTCTGCAGACCCGAATCAATTCACCCCCTAATCGAATCGATTCGGCTTAAGGCAAGTGTCAGGTCTTAGTGACCGAATCGATTCGGATCCAAAACGAATCGATTCAGCCTAAGACAGACTTACATGTCCTTTGGACAGGATCGATTCGCATAACTGGCTAATCGATTCTCTTTTAGGATCGAATCAATTCGGGCAATGCCGAATCGATTCGAAAACACGGCTATTTTTTGCGAAGTTTTGTTTGGTTGGGTTTTACTCCGTTCCGATCGGGTTTATCGATTAAGAACATTCCTATATGATGCGAGAAATAAGTTTTGGAGATTTATTGGGAGTTTCTTATATGATGTGATATTGGGGACGCATTGAGTTATTTGGGAAGTGTAATACCCCGTATTTTTATGCAATATTAATTTGGGGATTTATTAAATTTAATGAGAGTTATTAATTTAAAATAAATCCGAAAATTAATCACTTTATAATTATTAACGTGATGTGAGTTAGTAATTATGGAAAACTTGTTGTTGAATATTAATAATGAGTAAAGTAATATAATGCTGATTCAATTAAATGTCAAGAGTGAATAAAATGACAATTTTGGAAATTTGAGTCGGGACGCGCCCGTGTCACGTCGAGACTAAATATTGACGAATAAAAGTGAATAAATTATAAGTTGCTCGTATGGTCGTTTTGAGTGCGCCAAAGTGTCCAGAAGGGTCGAGATATTTAGAAAAGTGTACCCGGGGGTTTTGTTTGGGTCTCGGGGCGTTTTTAGGCTTAATTAGTACCCCGGGAGGGCATTTTGGACATTTTACATTTTTGGGTAATTAAACCCACGAAATTTCAAGGGTTATATCAGATGTCTAAGGTTACCTTCTAGGTTTAAAACCACTCAAAACTTTAGAACGGCCATAGGAGAGGGAAGGAGGAAGCTTTCAAGCAATCCAAGGCCAAAAAGTCACCCGATTGCACCACCACCACCACCAACGTGTAGATCGCGCGACGGGGAACGCAACCGCACCAAAATCGTCTGCAAATCAGAATGCTGAAAATCCTAGTCAAGTATTTATCTTGCTTATTTTCGTTAATGCATCATTCATGTTCGCCTAGGGTGATTAGGATGAGTTTTATAGAAGAAAACGCATGTTGGAGATAGGAAAACCGCATGCAGATATGATTTGATTGATAATTTGGAAACCCCTTCAAATGTAGAGGCTTAACTACGAATTTATGATGCATTAGGAGTAGGATTTCTAGGAAAAGACTGATTAGAACCATGTTAAAGAGATTTCTAGGGTTCTTGAGATTTACAAGAATTTTGGCCTATTAATCCATGGTTATTAATGGAAATTTGCATGCTTTACATAGGAGATGTATGATATGGATTTATACTCTTAGTAGTACAAATTGTTGGGAGATTGGAAATGAAAAATCTGGATTTGGATGAAGTTGTGTGTTAGAACCCATAACTGGTTAACTGCAAAATTCGCCATACCTGCTTGATCGATCGATCGAGCCAAGATCTTCGATCGAGCCCCTGCCCTCGATCGATCGACCCCTCCTGGCAGACTTAAATTCCCCTTTTAAAATTGTTGAATTGATTCTAAATGAAGAATACTCCTTAGACATCCTTATTAAAATATTTTGGGAGATAATGATGACCAATAGGATTTATTAATGATTAAGAGACCTTTAATGTAAGGCGAAATTTATATTTTTGGGGTGTTTATATATAAAGGACGATGGAATTTTGTATTAAAGGGTGTAGACACCCCATTCTGTTACCCCTTAACTCTCCTTAGGTCCCTAGTACCTCCCTTCATCACTATAAACCCATGTCACGTTCCGAGTACTGACTTGGAAGCCATCGGGCACCCCCGGCTCAGTTTGACCCAAAAGTCAAACTCCTTGTCTCGACCGAGACTTAATGAATCTTTGAAAGGCACTGAATACCCTTTCCAACGGTCCACCCCGTGCACGATTCCGACTTATCATGCGGACGAACGCGCCATTTGCGTCCGAAACCTGACTTAGAGGCCACCGGGCGCTCCCGGGCTCTATTTGACCTATGTCAACTCTTCAGCTCGACCGAGGCTGAATGGATCCCTAAAGGGCACTGAATACCCTTTCCAACGATCCATACCGTACACAATTCCGACTTTCCATGCGGACGAACGATCCGTTTGACTCCCGAAAGCCACCAAGCGTTTCCCAGGCCCGGTTGACCAAAGTCAACTATCCAAACCGGTTCAAACTCTTTGGAATGTCGAAATACATATCCTAAAATTTCCAACGGTATGACCCGTGTGTGATTCAGACTTACCATGCGGACGAACGCGCCGTTTCCGTCCGCGAGATTCCCCGTCCAATGGACCGACAAACGCTTCCGAGACACATTTGACCCAAATTCAACTCCCAAACTCAAGAGCGGTCCAAAGGACTTTCGAAGGTCTCTGAAATACCTTTACAACGGTATGCCCCGTGCGAGATTCTGACCAACGGTTTGCCCTCGGTGGTCAATTTTCCGAAAAAGCCTGAGGCGCACTGCCAAATGGCAGGTCCCAGATCCTGCCTATCGGGACCTGCCGATAGGCAGTGCCATGATAGGGCCGATCGGCAGTCCCCTGGGGTTATAAAAGGAGTCCTTGGCCTCATTTGCAGGGAGAGCCCAGATCTGATAGAAATCTCTCTGAACGAATCCCAGAAACCTCTCTCGAAGGTAGTGTGATTTCAACTTCCAAATCCCTCTTTTACCTGCACTTTTCATCATCCTTTTCGTCAAACTTGGTGAATTAACCACTCTCCATCATCATCCAATCTCAAGGGCTTCTCTCCAACATTCAAGATCAAGCTCAAGATCTTCAAGAAGGTCCAACTTTCTCAAACTCTGTCTCTCTTAAATTCTCTTGAATTCCCAATAACTTGTTTTTTTACTTAGCACTTTTATAATCTCATCTCACACATCCTAATGTACTTTTTATTTAGTATTATTGCACATCTCTTATTTTCATAAAAATAAAAACCCCAAAACAAGAAAAAGAGGGTTTGCTCATAAATTCCAAGTAGGGATTCTCACACTTTTTCCACATTTTTCTCACAACTAAAACACCTTTTCTACACACACACACACACACTTACAAATAAGATATCCCACATTTGGATTTATGGGATAAACCCCACCCCTTTGCTTTGTATGTGAACTACGTGGACTTTAATGCACGTAGGCGTCTCGGGGTAAAACCCGAGACTCGAGTCCTTTCTCTCACTTTTTCTCTCATTTCTATCTTCTCTAAATCTAATCTTCTTATATGATATATATTTATAACGTATTACTCCATGTGCGTTATCGTTCCTTTATAGCGATCAACGTAGGGGTAACCGCGTAAATCTTATTTTTCTAATATTACTTTTATAATCTTCCTATGGATGGCTCGCTTTATCTTTTCCATGATACAAGGCGAGGATTCCTACCTCCATTCTATATATATACACATGCACACATCTCACCGGGGGAAACATAAAGGAAAATAGCAAATATCCATGAGAGACCGAAAGGGCGGAATGGGTGCCTAACACATTCCCATTTCGTGACTAAGCCTCCGAACCCTTTTCGAATCATTTTGGTTTCGCACGCACCAGTATGTCTTTGGATGCCATCCTTTGGGGTAGATTCCTCTTTTTCTTTTATCTGTTTTGAGTAAAATAGACTAGCGACTCTGAATCTCTCTACATTTTTCACACCTCACAAAATCGACGCCGGCCGAAGCGCTCTCCCGAGAGGGGACACGCGGGACCTGAAGGATTCCTCCTCCCTCCGCGGCGGGGATCGGCGGGGATGGCCAGAGTGGCGACTCCGCTGGGGACTTTTATTTATTTTGAGGGCTTGACTCTATTTACATGGATGCTATATTTTTTTATGCTTCCCCCCCCCCCCCCCCCCCATATCTGCATGTTCCCCTTTCTCACATGTATATCCCATGCTTATGCTTATGTTCACACACTTGTAGAAAATCCTCCATGTACACCTCACACCACGTACACCTAGGATCACGTATATCCCCATGTTGTACGCATCACCTATCCATACTTGGTGTACCTTTTGGGGCACTTGTACTTTGTTCCCGGTTTAGCATAATCAAAGAAAGGCATTCTCATCATAAGCTACTAATAAGAGAATCATTCATGATTCACACGACATCACCAAAGAGCATTGATATTGACCAATTTTACCTAGTAACTGGAGGGTCACTTAGTGATGGGCGCTGGTCCGGCAGGTCGCAATTAGCCTAAGCGATATGACTCTCACCTTGCATTGGCCAAGTACCTTCGACGTATATCGAACGGTTCCCCCGCATCGTACCGCTTGACCGAAGTCATGATGGGAGGTATATCGTAGGGAATTCGTTCACGTACGCTGAGTATATCGAATTCACTCTCACACGTACCGTCCTCACGAGGTATATGGTGAGGAAATTCACGTACACTCAGGTATATCAAATGGCTTGTCCACATGTACCGATTGCCTGCAAGAGAAAGATGTATATCGTGGAAGTCATGCCAAAGGGGGGAACCCATGTCGATTCACCCCACCAACAGCATACTCGCATATAGGTGTCAAACCTAGGACACGCACTTTAGATTGCTGATTTCGACCCGAAACTCTGCCAAAATTCCGGGTCGATCTTCGACCTAATTTTCATGCATTTTTAAAACAGGACTCTGTCCGCGAGCCTGGTTACAAGTCCCAACCCGTAGCTTTGCATATATTAAAACCCCACTTTTCCAGGCTCATGTCTCGTCCGGTATTGCATTTAGGAGAATTAAATACAAGTGAGAACATAAAAATCATAATAATCATGCTGAGTTCCGTCTCCAAAAACATTTCTCCATTCCTTATCAAAAATCCAAAAACATTTCTCCCTTTCTTATCAAAAATCCAAAAACATTTCTCCCTTTTTATCAAAAATCCAAAAATAGTTCCTTCCCTTTTCTCAAAAATAAATCTCATCCTACGCCTTCTTAGGTTGACCGCACTCCCTTGGCCTGGGTCCTTATTGGCTTAGGTCTTCAGTCAAATCACCCCGGAGTTTCGTACGTTCCTCTACTACTTCTTCCGAGTCCAGAATCCATCCATCTTCCATGGAGAATGCGAATCAAGCACCAGTCATACAACCAGATCTGCCGACAGTCCTAGCTCAGCTCGTGGCCAAGATTGACAACCTCTAAGCTGAGGTCCAAGAAATGCAACGAAACCAAGGTCCTATTCCTCAAGAGCCCGAGGCCATGTTCTCTCGTGCTATGGGTCCACCCGAGCCCATCTGGGTCCCAGAAGAATATCTGCACGCTCCGCGTGCCCCTCCTACTAATGGGTCGCCGCCTGCCCAACTTTCAATGCCAAATATTGCCCAGCCTATGGCTAACTTGCCTCTGGTTGCTGATCCAAAGGAGGAGGAGTTGAACAAAGTCAAAGTGGATCTCAAGATTCTCACCAAGAAGTTTGACCAAGTCAGGATCTCTAGGAATTATATGGACTACACCCATATGTCTCCTTATCCTAAAGCAAGGTTACCCGAGAAGTTCAAAATCCCAAATATAGAGAAATTTGGAGGGAGTGGTCCCCCGATTATTCATCTTCGCAGTTATCATCGTTCCATGACTCTACTAGGGGCTTCAGAAGAAGTGATGGCCCAATTGTTTCAGCAAACTTTGAAAGATAGTGCTCTCCGATGGCTTTTATCTCTTGAGGAATCCAGAATCCGTAGCTGGGAGGATGTAGCCCGAGAATTCATGTCGCAGTACAAATACAACGAAGAGCTTGAGGTCACCCGCCGTGATTTAGAGTTGCTCAAATAGAACTCTGGAGAATCAGTCAGTAACTTTATAGCCATATGGAAGGAAAAAGCGGCTACCATGACCAATCGGCCGTCTGAAGAAGAACAAGTCAGCATAGTGAAGAAGAATTTCTTCCCCCATGTTCGAGCAACCATGGGAGGACATTACTACCCCCATTTTTGAGCTCTCAGAGAAGCAGGAGTAGAAATCGAAGAGGGTCTTGCCAAAACAGAAGTTGAACCAAAGAAGGTGTCCGGACAGTTCACCCCCAGAAAATATGACAAGCCTGTAAGTGCCGCAGTCTCAACCATAAACAACATCTCTCAACCAACCACATCATGGGCACCGAAAAACCGCCCTTCTCCCGTCTGAAGGGAATACACTGAGCTCCATGCTCCCCTCTCCAAAGTTTACCAAGCCCTGTTAGGCCGAAACCTTATAAAACCCCTGGATCCACGTCCATTACCCAATCCACTTCCCAGGAATTTCAAGACCGATGTTCATTGCGCTTTTCACCAAACAGCTGTCCATACCACCGACCAATGCTTGCACCTTCGAAACATAATCCAAGATCTCATTGACCGGGGTACCATCGCCCCACCAACCAATCCTAAACCAAACACTACTCATAACCCACTCCCAAATCACACCAATGCCATCTTCTTGGAAGGAAACCCAGATTTCGATCCATCAACTCAAATCACACCCTTATACCCTTCTAAACCCCTTCAACTTTGCCCATATTTCCTCCTACACCCTGCTAGCCCCGCTGATCAGGCGCTGTCACTCCTTACCAGAGCGTGCATCACTGTCCGGACTTATTCTGAAAGTGGAGGTATGGAATTGTCAGAGGTGTTAAACCAACTCCTAGAGTTCGGGCTGAAATTGCCCTCACACATGATTATCGACTGCCAGAGGTTTAGTACGTTATTTTTGGAAGCACGGAAATGGGCCCGAGAATCAGATAGGTGGATGGTACCAACCGATGAAATCTGCTTAGATGATGTTGTCCGGATCATGACGGAAGCATTCAGGCAAACCAACAAAATTTGCAGTATCACCGAGTTACTTGACGCTTTGAAGCTGCAAGGGCACCTGGTCCCTTCACCCTTACACATCCCCACAGAATGGGAAGACCTATATGAAGAAGCCGTTGAAGTTATGGAATGCATTGACTTCGCAAGGGAAAATAGAATTGTTGCCACCGGATGGGGGGAAGAATTCAAAGTTTCAAATGAAGAACAAGCTTCAGGAGGAAATGGCCCAATAACTGACTTATGTGGGATGATATCATTTGAGGAACTCCTCGGAGAAATAGATAAGGTGGCAGAACAACCTCAGATTGATGAGGAAACTGGATTTGAGTTTTTCCCTTCTTCAGTAAATCACATGACCAGATCTGGGAGACATTACCAAATTCCAAACTCGCTACTAACCAATGATAAGGGGAAGGGCGTTAAAAACCTTCCTATGCCAGAAATGACCCCCGAGGAGAGAAAGATCCTCGATTAATTGAAGAAAACTCAAGCTAACATCACTCTGTGGGGGCCTTTCATATCTTCCCAGCTACACAGAAATGCTTTGATCAAATTGCTCACTGGACCCATAGTTCCTCCCTCTACCACACCAGAAGAAGCGGTGAACCTGGTCGGATCCTTGACCTCTACCCGAATGCTGTCCTTTTTTGAAGTAGAAATCCCCAAAATTGGGCCAAATCACAATCATGCACTCAACATCTCCGCCGAAGTTATGGGGAAGGTTGTACCACTCTCTCTCATTGACAACGGATCCTCTTTGAATGTCTGCCCGCTGAGAACCTTCAAATGTTTAGGTCTGAAAGAAAGTGACCTCGCTCCAACATCCGCTGCCGTGCGTGCCTACGATAATACCCGTAGTGAGGTGATGGGATCCATAAAACTTGTAATAGGGGTTGGAGCTATAAACCCTATCGTCGAATTCCAAGTCATCGATATCCCGGCCTGTTTTAGCCTGTTGCTCGGACGACCCTTGCTCCACAGTATAAAGGGTGTCTCTTCCTCATTCCATCAGAAACTGAAGTTCTTCGCCGATGGGCGAGTCATCACCATCTTGGGTGATGAAGATAACGTCGAGGGTACAAGCACCAGCAGTACAATTCTTGAGATATAGCACGGGTCAGATGATATGCTCCTATCAGGTTTCCGAGTTAAACCATCCCTACTCCCGGCAGGGGATGGTTTCAAAGAAAGGGTTTGTCCAGAATATGACCCTCATGGCAATGTCAATGTGATTCAGATATTCAGAAACATGCACTTCATGCCCGGATTGGGGCTGGGACAAAGGCAGTAAGGGATACTTGAGCCCATCGAACTGAAGAAAGCTTTCCCTCCTTGCGGCTTGGGATATCAACCATCAGAACCAAAACTCAAAATGATCCGCCAGACTCGATCAAAGAGAGGGTTAGACTTCGTTCGAACTATCTCGGGAGATTATTTAAATGGACAATTCATCAAGGAAGGCGAGGATTTCCCTTTTTGCCGTTTTACAGAACCGTGGTATGACCATACAGATAAGAAGATAAAGCCTGGAATGGAGATCTTCTTCGAAGATAGCTACCCATGGGCCGAAGTTACCAATACCAGGTGCCACCGCTTATCAAAGATACTTAAGAAACTGAGGAAAGTGACTCCGAAGATTCCTTCAACCTGCAGACACTGGGGCTGACACTCTGCATGGTTCATTCAGGCACTACATCAAGGGACCCATCCCGTCTGATTAAAGCTGCTGATACACCTTTTCTCAACTGGCATGCTGTGCCAGTTCTACCTCTTGAAATCTCCCTCAACCCCAATGTTTACCCTGTTTTATCTACTGTTGTCCATCCTTGCTCAAATGTAATCTAGACCTCTTTTGATGAGGTTCTCAATGCTGTTTTTCCTATCAATGAAATAAACGAAGATTTTGAGTATCTTGTTGTGCCTTACATTAATTGTGTGGATTTTAATCAAACTTTTGATGATGATGATTTTGCAAATGAATAATTCTTAACTAATCTAAATAAGGTTAATAATAAACAACATAACCGCGTTCAAGTTAATGAAGAAGAGACTATTGTTATTAATCTCGATTCTAGTAGCCAACTGCGAGAGATTAGGATAGGGGCCACCCTTGACGAGCATGAGAGTGAACAACTCGAAGAATTGCTAAAGGAGTTCATGGATGTCTTCTCATGGTCCTACGACGACATGCCCGGTATTGATCCCGAAATAGCTCAGCACGAGATCCCCATTCTCCCAGATGCCAAGCCAGTTAAACAAGAGTTGAGAAAGCTCATCACCGCATGGTCACTTAAGGTCAAAGAAGAGGTGATCAAACAGTTGAACGTGGGTTTCATTAGAGTAATGGAATATCCCACGTGGCTGGCCAACATTATACCTGTACCAAAATAAAGAGGAAAGGTTCGAATGTGTGTGGATTACCGAGATTTAAACAAAGCTTCTCCGAAGGATGATTATCCGCTACCCAACATCGACATGATCGTGGACAACACATCCAGTCATGCTCTCAAGTCATTTATCGACGGATTTTTTAGGTACAACCATATTAAGATGCATACCGACCACTAAGAGAAAATCGCATTCATCACCCTATGGGGAACTTTTTGCTTCACCATTATTCCATTCGATCTCAAGAATGCTGGGGCTACCTACCAAAGGGCTGCCACAACCATCCTGCACGATCTGATCCACAAAGAGGTCGAGGTTTACGTGGATGATATGATTATCAAGTCCAAAACTAGAGAAGGTCATGTTCCCGCTCTTCGGAAGTTCTTCGAACGACTGCGGCAGTATCAGATGAGACTTAATCCACAGAAGTGCGTCTTCGGCGTTACTAAGGGAAAACTCTTAGGATTCATGATCAGTGAGAAAGGGATAGAAGCAGATCCCGCTAAGATGAAGTCCATACTTGAGATGCCACCTCCCCGAATAGAGAAGGAAGTCCGAGGCTTCCTGGGGAAATTACAATATATCAGTCGGTTCATCAGCCAGCTAACCTCCATCTGTGAACCAATCTTTAAGCTCCTCCAAAAGGATTCAACCAAGGTTTGGAACGAGGCCTGCCAAGAAGCTTTTGATCGAATCAAACAATACCTAACCCAACCTCCAGTTCTCATGCCACCACAGCCTGGTCTCCCTTTGCTCTTATACCTAACCATAACAGAAACTGTAGCCGGGGCTTTGCTAGCCCAGTACCTCGAGGACTCCCGCAAAGAAAGAGCCATCTATTACGCCAGTCACAAGTTGGCCGGATACGAGGTCAACTACACTGCTTTGGAAAAATCATGTGTCGCACTTGTCTGGGTCACCCAAAAGTTGCGACATTACATGCTCTCCTTCCCCGTTAAACTAGTATCCCGAATGGATCCCATCAAATACCTGCTTGAGAAACTCGACTTATCTAGCCGAATGGCTCGATGGTTGATGCTCCTAACCGAGTTTGATATCGTGTACGTCACACAGAAAACCGTTAAAGGAAGAGCCATCTCTGACTACCTCGCTGACTACCCTATAGAAGAAGCGGATGTCTGGATCTCCGAATTCCTAGATGAAAACATCCTCTGCCCCACTCAAGACAGCCCCCGATGGAAAATGTTCTTCGACGGCGCTGCCAATAAAAAGGGATATGGCATTGGGATACTTATGGTCACCCCAGATGACTCTCACACTCCCATCGCCATTAAATTGGATTTCCCTTGCGCTAACAACATGACAGAATACGAGTCATGCACAGTGGGTCTCCAGGTCGCTCTCGAGAAAGGTAGTCAATACCTTGATGTATACGGGGATTCTGCCTTTATCATCGGTCAAGTGCTCAGAAAGTGGAAGGTCAAGGACGAAAAGCTTCAACCCTTTCATGCCGAATTAGAAGAGTTGGCCTCCCAATTCCGAGATATCACCTGTAATACCCCGTATCTTCATGGCTTTTAAATTTAAGGATTTATTAAATTTAATTGAGATAAATTAATTTAATTTTAATCCGGAATGTTGTTTTAAATATTTACTAGCGTGACGAGAGTTAGTAATTATTGGAAATTTGTTATTTGTTGAATATTACTGAATGAGTATAGTAAAATATGAGATTTATTTTTATAATATTGTCACGTGTGAATAAAATGACAATTGTGGAAATTTAAGTCGGGACGCGCCTGTGTCGTGTCGGGACTAAATGTGAATTAATAAAAGTGAATATTTTATAGGTTGTTCGTATGGTCGTTTTGAGTGCGCCAAAGTGTCCGGAAGGGTCGAGATAGTCAGAAAAGTGTACCCGAGGGTTTAGTTTGGGTCTCGGGGCATTTTTAGGCATAATTAGTACCCCGGGAGGGCGTTTTGGACATTTCACAATTATGGGTAATTAAACACACGAATTTTATAGGGTTATATCATATGGGAAGTGTCATCTTGTAGGGTTAACACAATGAAATACTAATGACGGCCATTGGAGAGGAAGAGGAGAAGCTCTCCGAGGAGTTCTAAAGTAATTTTGTTTGGTTTGAGTAGACGTGTTACGTCCAGAAACCACTTGCGCAGTCAAAACGATTGGCAAGGTGGAAGTATAAGTTGTATCCTTAGAGGATGAGGCGTGTTTATGTGACACGAGCGAGTCACTATATTTTTTTCCTTGCTAGGTTAGCATGTGAGACGAGCTTAATGCATATAATTATGAATGTTACTATTATGTGAATATTTTTCCCTAGTGTAGCGGGATTTTTCTGTAGTGCTATCCGTGGAGGATTAATGAGTATATTAACAGTGTTTTGTACTTTATTGAGGTTACTCATTGTAGTGATGCGATACACGAGTATGATATTATCTTTGTTAAAATGTTATAGAAATGGGTAGTATGATAGTGGGCATTTATTGCAAGGCTATCGGAGTAGTTGCATTGGTGCAACATGTTTTATGTTTGTTTTGGCTAGGCTTTACCTGTAAGAAGGTTGGACTTGCACTTATATTATCTATCCAAGAGACTTCGGAGGAGATAGTGGGCTCGAGATATTCGATGCCAATGTATGTATAGACTTTGTCAGTATGCTTCGGTATGTATCGGGACTTACCGTTGAGCGAAAAGATTTGACGCAGTATAATGTTTGGCACTCCGAACTTAGTGATAGGAAGAGTGCATTATTATATTTATCCTTTAGAGATGTGGGAGTTAATAGTTATACCCCTATTATTAGGGAAGGGAATTTCGAGAATTCCGATCGTATGTATCCGAGGTTTATAGAATGTAATTACCATCAACTAATACGGTAGTGAAATTGGTGAAACGTTCTTTGTTAAGCATAATTACGGGAGGAATTGTAACTTTTCTGTCAAGGGACGGAATAAAGGGGTATATACTATGGATGGAGGACCTAACGGATTTCGATAACCGACAATGCTAGGTAGTAGTGTATCGGGAGGGTTCCTTATTTGGATTTCGCTTTGCGAGACATCCCACGCATGAAACTTATCGTAAGGTTGGAAATAGGGAGACGTTTGGTCACTATTCCATGAGTTCGGTACCCTAGTCGAAATGGGATCAAGTAATTATGTATGTAAGTTGGAAGTTGAATTTTGTTTTAAGGTCATTGGAGCCGGATTTTTGTGGTAGGAAAGCATTGAAAGTTATCCCCACGAGTTGAGGGGTGGAACGATGATAAGGAGAATTTAAGAATTTTGATTTCTAGGGTGATTGAGAATACCCAAATGCCTTAACCGCGTTCAGAACACGAGGTGAATAAAGAGTTGGAATGATTTTTAGCATTGATTATCTGGAAAGAACTTTATTATGCAAAGAGATGACCTGTAATTATTTTGATGAATAGAGCGTTAGTGATTTATTTTGGTTGTTGTACCTATTTGGGAAAATTGTTGTACTTATCTGAGGAAGGTTGAGAATTATTATTCCTCTTTTTTTTTGTCATGGAATTTGAATGCCCTATTCCTTCTATTTCGTTGAATTTAGTTAGTCCTACATAAGAGTAGCCGTCGTTCGCTCTCCCAGGGTGGTCGGGGTGTTGCAAAAATGTGGGCATCTGGGTTAGCTGCAGTTGAAATAATCCGAGTCGAAGGGACGTGGTAATAGACGTGTGAAATATATGTTTGTGGGACTAGTATAACGAAGTGGAAGTGATAGAGTGGATTAAACGTCATATGAGGGGCGATAATCCATACATAAGTTTGCAATTAGAATAGCACGCCCTAACTTGATTGGAAGGCTGTGGGAAGCCATTCAAGAATTGGTATTCCTTGAATAGAGTAGAATTTAATTGTTATGAAGCACACCCGGAGCGGAGATGTTATTAGTCAAGTGTGAGAACGACTTGCGCATACAAAGAGTAATGATGTTAGTATAGTATAAGAGATCCAGAAGTGCGCTTCGTGGAGAGAAGAGCACGGGTCGGAACTTTCGGCATACTCCAAGGAAGGAAGGGGAGTATTACGTGTCAGTTAATGTGAGACATTTCAAGGGAAGAATCGATGTTTAGCGAGACGTAGTGAGTAGTCTCTACATGCACTGCCCATAGGTAAGGTTTGGTTGAAAGAGGAGAATCAACCAAAGAATTTTGTGTTTATCGAAAATTCCTGAAATTGGAAGAGGTTGGTAAAGTCGGTAAAGTTCTTGGATGGGTTGCCATCCTCAAAACAAGATCAAGGGTTTATCCCGAACATGTGAATTAAGTCGCCGAGAAGGAAGTGATTGATATTCCTTTGGGCTGGCTTACAATATTAACTAGTATGCCCCAGATTTCCTTTGAAAGGAAGGATCGCGCCAGTGCATGATCCGACGCAGTATAAATTTCTAAATCAGGATGGATTGGTGAATCCCACCTTTGATATGGGATTTCAGGAACCATCGGAGAAAAGATTTCGTTTCGAATAGGATGTATCACCCTTAGACAGGGAATAAACGCATAGTGATTAAACATTAGTGGAGCCACGTGAAGGAGATTTTGGAATCTTGGTACGATGATTTCAAGAATGCTCTGTAGAAGCACTCGTACCTGTTTGTAGCGTACGAGGTACTTATTAAGGTTTTGTTATGGAAGAACCTCGACTATTCTCCTTCCGTATGTTTAGAGGAGAGTAGATAACCAGAATTTTTGGATCGGTCGAGAAAATATCCGATAACTATGGTGGAATTCCAGGACTGTTTTAGGCGAGCAAGAGTGATCAAATGTTCGTATAATTTTCTCAGAATGGGATTTTTGTGTATGAATAAATATGAGTAGTTTGTCATGTAGTTAGGGGAGGCCTCCTAATGATAGTGAGATAAGGAAATTATAACGTATAGGCGTGACCTATGCGAATGTTGTCGGGTGGGAGCACAATGTGAAGTGTCTCCAATGAGAATGTAAAACAATGTTGTTGTGAGGAAAAAGCTATAGTGATTGAGCGCCGTACTATGTAGATAGTTTGCGTACTGACAAGGATATCCAGAATTGTGCTACCTGGTAGGCCTTATTTTTCGAATTTCGGGACGAAATTCCGTTATTAGGGGGGAAGTATGTAATACCCCGTATTTTCATGGCTTTCAAATTTAAGGATTTATTAAATTTAATTGAGATAAATTAATTTAATTTTAATCCGGAATGTTGTTTTAAATATTTACTAGCGTGACGAGAGTTAGTAATTAATGGAAATTTGTTATTTGTTGAATATTACTGGATGAGTATAATAAAATATGAGATTTATTTTTATAATATTGTCACGTGTGAATAAAATGACAATTGTGGAAATTGAAGTCGGGACGTGCCTGTGTCGTGTCGGGACTAAATGTGGATTAATAAAAGTAAATATTTTATAGGTTGTTCGTATGGTCGTTTTGAGTGCGCCAAAGTGACCAGAAGGGTCGAGATAGTCATAAAAGTGTACCCGGGGGTTTAGTTTGGGTCTCGGGGCATTTTTAGGCCTAATTAGTATCTCGGGAGGGCGTTTTGGACATTTCGCAATTATGGGTAATTAAACCCACGAATTTTATAGGGTTATATCAGATGGGAAGTGTCATATTTTAGGGTTAACACAATGTAATACTAATGACGGCCATTGGAGAGGAAGAGGAGAAGCTCTCCGAGGAGTTCTAGGCCAAGAACACCTCCGATTGCACCGCCGTCACCACCAACGCGTAGATCGCGCGACGGGGAACACAACCACACCAAAATCGTCCGCAAATCAGAACTGAGATTTTCCAGGCAAGTATCTATCTTTCTTTTATCAATTTAATGCATCCTTTTATATTAGTCTTAGGTTGATTAGATTAATATTCTTGAAGAAAAACATAAATTGGAGACACAAATTGCATGTTATAATGTTAGAGATCATATTTCTGGAAACCATTTCACATATAGAGGATGAGCCACGAAATTCCATGATATTAGAGATAGAAAATCTGGAAAAAAAATGAAAGAGATTAAGTTAAAGGAAAGATTAGGGTTCATAAGAATTATATAGAATTTTCCTCTTTTTAACCCATGATTCTTGAGGAAAATTCGCATGTGTTACGTAGGAAATTGTTTAAATGGGTATATAACACTTATAGTATAATTGATTGAGAGTTTGGGACTGTAACATGATGATTTGGAGGAGTTTGGGATGAGAATTCCGTAACTGGGTTGGCTGCAGAATTTGCATAACTGCTTGATCGATCGATCGATCCCAGAGCATCGATCGATCGAAGGTTCGATCGATCGACCCCTTTCATCGATCGATCGACCCTCCTGGGAAAACTACATTTTTACTCGTGTTAGCTTAATCCTATTTTATGCGTAGTAAACCTTGGTTAGGGTTGCTAGAATATAATGGAACATAAAGAGGACTAGTAGGGTCAAGAGAAATCCCATAAAGTGGAACTTTAATGTGAATGGAAATAAAGGGTTAACGGGGAGACTTTCAGACTTAAGAAATCATACGTGTGGCGATTAAATAATCGTAACATCTATTAAGTTGGATTGGAAGGCAAGAGAGGGCCTACTGAAATTACACTTAGATAAAGGAAATACTTCGAGAGACGAGAAGTGAGTTGAAAATGACTTAATTACGAGAATAAAGAAGAATGAGGCCGTTATACGATATAATTGAGTAAAACGTGTAATAACGGATGATGATAATTTTGGGTCGTGAGAGTACCTAATTTAATAATGTGGATGTGAATACATATTTATATATGACGGTGTGATTGTGCATACATATTATTTCTGTGTAAAAATCGTACCCGCGCTACTTGCTATCCCTGAGGTTACTGCGCTGGGATAGTCTTATCTCGATGTGACCTTTATGGGGGATATTGACTCGTGCCCTAGAAGATAGACATCCTTGGTACAGGCTATCGAATCGATAGTTCAGACGGTCCTAAGAGGCGTGAGGGTATGTACTGACCTCTTAGAGACTTGAAATCTATGCTTCGCCTCAATGTTGTTTGTGTTTGTGTTAATACAGTTCGAGAGTGATTCCGAACTAGTATTTCCCTTAGTTTGTGTGATACGGGGACTTGATAGCAGAGTATGCCAGCACCATAGATTTTATATGGGGTGCCGTTAGTATATATATAGTTTATGAGTGATTGGTATATACATACTTAGATATGGAAGCCTAGCACCATAGATTTTATGTGGGGTGCTGTTTGTATATATATTATACAAGTAATTAATATATATACGTGTAACTATATGAGAACTTTCTACTGAGTAAAATAGTAGTTAAGGAAAGTATGAAATTTAATCAGCTTCATTATATGCATCCGAAAACGTGATAATAATACGGAATTATTCTAAATAACGTAAGAAATCTTGAAGAGTTAGATTTTCTAAATATGAATAGCATAACCTTAATTCCACGTGTTAAAACTTATGGAGAATAAGTTAGAGAGAGAGATGGGGTTCATTAGTACGATAGATGTGCACACTAGATGAGAGGTAAGAATTCTCAAGAGAGGGTCGCATACTAATATGACTGTTGCATTAGCCGGTAGCATTTTAAATACTTGCTAAACTATTTTCAAACTGCTTCACATTCGGGCTCTGACCCGTTTGTTGTCACCTCTTCTCTCTTGTGTGTATATATATATGTATTACAGGTGCCCAGCCACAGGGGCGTCTTACTTGGAATTCTTGGGATGGAACGCGCTGTAGCTTTTGTGGGAGTTGCAGGCCATTGATTAGACGACCTCATTATTAACTCTACTCCTAGTTCGGTTTTATCCAGCAGTGGCATGTGTCGCCCTCTTTATATTATTTAGTTGGTATTGTCAGAGACTATAATTCTTTTTACTTCCAACATCTTTATTTCGGGATTTATTACTGTCAGGATGTTTTCCTTTAGTGTTTTATATGTTGGGATTATTTATTGATGGTTCAATTCTGGAATGTTCATTACTATTCTCATTATTAATGTGTGACTCTTAAAAATGTAAATGGTTAAAGGTTTTATAATTGGATTTAATAGAATGGGAATAAGGTTTTAAATGGTTTTGACACTTAGCTTAATTATTTAGGGTGTTTAAATTGGAAAAGTATTTTAACGACAGTGATGCTGAGAATGAACCAACTGTTCACCTTGATTTTAATTTAATAAAGGAGTGATCGCCCGGTATTTAATTAGGCGGGGTGTCACATCACCTTCCATTACCTACCCCGAGTAAAGAACAACCTAGCCGATGCTCTCGCTACTTTGGCTTCCATAGTCGATATGCCCGAGGGAATATCAATGACCCCCTTCCTAGTTCAAAAACAAGACAGACCGACCCATTGCTACCATATTGAGCTTGTCTCCACTGAAGATCCAAAACTAGCCGATTGTTGGTACTATGATATTTGGTGCCTCCTCAAACATGGTAGGTATCCCGAGGGTTCCAACAAGAACGACCGAGCTACCCTTCGAAGGCTGGCCGCTCAGTACATCATCTTCCATAAAGCACTACTCAAGAGGAATTTCGATGGAACTCATTTGCATTGTATTGTAGGGGCTGACATTGAAAAGATAATGCAAAAAATCCACAGCGGGAAATGCGGAACTCACATGAACGGTCACATACTTTCCAAAAAGATCATCCGACAAGGCTACTACTGGACCACCATGGCCCAGGATTACACCGCCTATGTTCGGAGGTGCCCTAAATGCCAACATTTCTCCAATCTCCAACATCTACCTCCGCGGGAATTATACAACATGACTTGTCCCTGGACGTTCTCCACCTGGGGTATCGACATCATAGGGAAGGTTACACCAAAAGCGTCAAACGGGCATGAGTTCATCCTGGTTTCCATCGATTACTTCACCAAATGGGTCGAAGTTGAGTCATACGCAGTATTAAATGCCAAGGAGGTGGCCAAATTCATCGAGAAGAATATCATCTGCCGATATGGGGTCCCGTACGAGCTAGTGTCGGATAATGGTTTGCACTTTGAGGCAGAAGTCACAGAAATAGTCAGTGAATACGGTATTCAGAGACACAAATCTTCTCTCTACCGACCTCAAACCAATGGTGCAGTTGAGGCCGCAAACAAAAACCTCAAAGCCATCATCAGTAAGATGATCGAAAGTTGTAGGGATTGGGATGACCGTATCCCCTATGCCCTCTGGGGATATCAAACCTCAATTCGAACCTCTACTGGGGTTACTCCTTACTCCCAGGTTTACGGCATGGAGGCAGTCCTACCTGTGGAGCTGGAAATATGCTCGTTATGTGTCATGATCGAAAGCAAGGTTAGTGAAGAAGACTGGTGCCAAGGCCGTCTGGATGAGCTGACCCTCCTAGATGAACGGAGATTCAAAGGTCTTTACCACATACAAGGATACCATCGCCGAATAGCACGATCATTCAATAAAAGGGTCAAGGAACGCGGTGTCCGAGAGGGGGATTTATCCCTCAAAGAGATAATCGAACCCATATGGGATCCCAGAGGAAAGTTCAAAACCAATTGGAGCGGCCCTTACATTGTGAATAAAATCTTATCCGGTGGTGCCGCCATGCTCACTGACCTAGATGGGGAAGAGATGGCTCGTCCAGTCAGTTTGGACCATCTCAAGAAGTTCTACCTCTAGTCCAAAATCTCAGCACGCTACGACTCTTCTCATCCCCCTTCTATTCTAAAAAAAAAAAAAAACTCTCTCCATTTCCCTCTACCCAAAACTACGTGGGCCTGATCCTCTGCAAAAACTATTTTCAAATAGATAAGAACTTTTTCAAAAATCCCAGAGGTACGTAGGCAGCTCATACTCCTCACATGAGCACGACCCCTTCTTTTTCACAAAATACCATTCTTTTCTTACCCCCGAGAATGATAGTTCATTCTAAACATCTACTTGAACAAAAGGATTATGTATGCCTTAGCGATTGGTTTAGATAATTCAAAATACAAAATTCATCGAAAGGCATAGCTGGATGATCAGAAACTTATTTATTTCATTAATAAGAAACTACAGTACGAATTACATAAGAAAAAGGAACGGATAACTCTCCTCCCCCTACTACCATAAAAACCAGACAAAATACCCCACATCTGTTACATAAATAAACTCCCCAGGAGTCCTACCCACAGCTACCCGAAGAGCCTGCACCCTCATCATCCACGTCCTGAGGACCCCAAGTTTCTCCTGCCTAAATGGAGTGCCGTAAATAATCCGTGGACCGATGAGCCTTAACCATCTTCGAAAAGACCACAACACCCCCTTCCATGGAGTCAGATAAAACAAACCACCTCCGACCGGTCTCTACTGCCAACATCTTGCTGACTACTTTCCTCCACAACCACTTCATATAATCTTTAGGGACATGGCAAACCTTCCCAACAGACTGAGAGGGATGGGTCGACAGACGTCGATTTTCCCACAGAGACCTAGCAACAGACGCAAGCGCTCAGTCAAATCTTCTACCGAAAAAAATTTTGAGGTTAGAAGGGGCACGAACTGCGCCCAGCCAAATTGGCGCAAAAGCCGCTAAGGGAAATAAAAAGAGTTCTGCCTGAGACCAACCAGACGCACATATGAATATTCTCCTAGCTGCAGAACAGGCTGCAACTATCCCCACCAAGGCACTGACCAATACAGCCCACAAGCCCCATGATCCACAAGCTAATTCTCCCAGTTCTCAATATACAGGCCCATGCGGATGAAGTAGCGCGAAAAGAAGTTGGGTACAGCCGACAAAGGATATTCTGGAGGAGTCGACAAGCGAAATATTTCAGACAACCACATGAACAGCATCACAGGGCTACTCCTCAAAAATTCTGAATGGCCTTCTCTCCAAGCATCCAGGCCATTCAGAGTCTCCGCTAATATCACCGCCGTAGGTATGCGACGATATGACATCCATGAGGTAATGGCTGCAAGTTGTGGGTCTACCTGCAATTCCCCAGTCACCAACAATAATTTTGAAACCAGGCCCAGAACGACGGCTCCAGCATAGCCAGCATCGCTTACTTCCCACAAACGCACGGACTACAACACCGCCGGGAGGGAGATCATCCCTCTAGCAAGCAATGACCTGGCCGCCGAAAGCGAGATATGAAGAAGCCCGGCTAACAAATCCCTAGGAGAATGGGAAAATTCGGGTAAAGCCGCGGTAACACTAGGATTCACGCCCAGTATGGCAGAAAACTCCTCGTAGGTAGGACAAACTTCTTCCAACCCAAAGAGAAATACATGGTCTTCGGGGTACCAAAATTGTACTGCCGCCATCAGTATATTCTACTCGAAAGGTCGATTACGCCACAAGGAGACTCGACACATGTTGAAAGCATCATAGTCGACATTATAAGAGCACATAGCTTCCAAGGCTTCGAGGTAGTTGACAAACTCAATGCTACCAGGGAGAGCCATCTTGCAAGACTAAAAGATGATGGGTGGGTATGAAGAATGTAAAAGGTGTAAGGAAAACACTCCACCCTTCTCCCTTTTTATACTTCAAAATCCTCACAAGGGACATAATCCCTGCTGAAATCGAAAGGAACCCTACCCCATAAGGTACTAAAGGCTGAAGAGGGTACCAATCAAAGCTTTCAATTGATGGGACTGGACTGAACTGCCGATAGGCAGGCCAGGGTGCTTACCGATCGGCAACCCTCCATTTTTGGAAATCTCCCTTTTTCCTCTTTTGTCAAAATTAGAAAAATAAAAAAATGATATTCTCAACAGAATTTCAAAATCCCTTTTCCTCCATATATAATTCCCTTTTTTAAATTTCCTCCATTCCTTCTTTGTCAAATCAGAAAACTCCATAAAAATAAATTGATATTCTCAAAAGAATTTCAAGAATCCTGTTCTCTCCTTATGGGATTCCCCATTTTGAATAAAATGACTTTCCTTTGAAAGATTTTTAAAAATATTCCTTTTTTTACGGTCTCAGCAGCAAATTAAAAAGCGCATGCATTCATTTCATCATTAAAATAAAAGATAGTCAAAAAACCGCATTGCATTGCATATATATATTTTCTGTGTTACATCATTTTTGCAGGAAATAATGAAAAGCCAAAAATAATGGGACTCAGCCCGAACCCACATTTCACTCCCTCTCTCTCTCTCTCTCTCTCAAGAATTTCCATCCCGGCGACGCGCTCTCTTACCCCTACGGCGAGACGACACGCCCCCACTACCCGAGCCAGAGTCTCCCCCGGACGAGGCTGACGGCACTAAGCAAGAAGGAACAGGGACAGCCTCCCGAATGTGGGCAGTCGTCGATGATATCCAATCCCTGATGTCCCCGAGCCAAGTGGTCGACACCCGAATTTCCTGCAAAGGAAAGGCAGAATCAGTATCAAGCGAAAGAAATCAAAAAAGAGAGGAAAAGAACCGAAAGGTTTACCGCAGGATGAAGGACGTCCTCTGTCAAGCCCAGCTCCTCTGGATCCATCGCAAGAGGACGGTGTAGCCGAACGAAAGGGACCTCCGACGTCACCTCCGCCGCAGGTGCCGACGGACCACCACCACTATGGGAAGACCCCACCGCCCGACTCGAACTAGCAGGAGGGAAAGGCAAGGCATCATGTATGATGGGAGCCATCAACCAGCTTTTCACAAAGTCCATATAATCATACGGCGCAGCCCTATCAGTATACAATGCATATGACTCACCAATCATCGCCGCGATCCTTTCATCCTCCAATAATTGTCGCTCACGCCTCATAGAAGTAGGAGGCTACACGGGAGGCACCACCACATCCTCCTTAGCAATCTGACGGATCACCCTCTCCCCGAGGTACCAGGAATGGCCGAACTCATGCACCAACAAATGCCTCATCTGCGCGTTCACCCCAGTCACCCCCGTATCCTGAATGGCGGTCCCCTAAGGATAAAAGGTCACCAGAAAATCCCGAAGCAGGCATAAGTCAATACAAAATCAGAAGGTGCAAAAACTAAGGCTGAAAAGGAAAGAGTCTTACCCTACCACTGGTCAGGTCATTCAAGACCTGACGCACGGCCTCTAGGGAGAGAGATCCCTTCGACGGCCATTTTCCCTTACGCCATCGATATAAGCGACAGAAATCCCCTACGGTGTCGTCCTTCAGAGCAATCAGTGGGTGTTGCACCCAATCACCTCATAAAACCACTTCTGAATTCACGAACAATAAGAGACGCATAAGGAAAATGCGAATGCATGAAATGGAAATGCGCAAAGTAAAGAATACCTCAAGGAGATACGTGGCTCCAGTAAAAGTCTTCCGGCAGCACCGGCTGAACGCATCCAGAGAAGAGTAAAGGGTCGCCAAGGTCAGACTCCTCCAATCATAGAAAGGGATGTTCGAAAACATCCTCAAGTATGGCAGAAACCACAAATGGATGATGTCGCCGCTCGACGCCACCATGAAACCTCCCAGCACCAACAAAATGAACAATCGGGCCATCTGCCTCACTTGCAGCCCGTCCTCCACATCAACCACCCTGCTCAGCAAAACATTCTTCATCAAGAACAGCCGGATAGAATCTCCAGGGACTATCCTCCTCACATCACCGAGCGCCGCATACACCGCCTCCGGCCTCACCCATAAAGATCGGTCCACCTCTATCTGCTCCCCGTCACAATCCAGCCCCAGCAGTTGCTGCACATCTATGGGAGTCACCATCATCTCCCCGAAGCCAAAATGAAAAGTGTGGGTAGTGTCCCACCACCTCTCCCCCAAGGCACACAAAACTGCTGTCAAACGAGGCGTCTCATCCAGCGCAGCCGCAAACCTCCCAAAACCCGCTGATGATACCATCTAGCACACCACGGGTGGAAGATGCTCCCAAACATACCTAAGCCCCATCGTCCCGCGGGCACGCATGATCTTCAAAGAAATATCCGACTGGCGAAAGGAAAAATTCAGTCAAAGGTCAAGAAAAGGAAAAATCACCCAAAAAGGAAAAAAAATGCCAAAGGTCAGGTTACTTACATAACCACCGGGAATCACTCTCGAAGAGCGATGACGCGATGGCTCCCGCAGCAAGGTTCGCTCATCCGTAACCGACTCGAATGCATCAAAGGCATTCTCATTCCCCAAAGCAAGGGGCACCTGTCCCTCCAATCCACATTCGCCCAGTCATCAACGGTCAACCACTCCCGATGGACAGCGATGCTCACAAAAGGGGCCATTCCTTGAAGATCGGAATGCTAGAACGATTCGCAGAGAGAAATCGCAGAAAGAAAGACGGCAGGAAGCTGTGAAAAATGGGGGGAATTCGCCCCTTTATACCGATCAGCACTGTATCCTCACCTTCCTGAGGCAGTCCAAAAGTCCGTGCCACTACCGAATGGCGCCTCTCAGTCTATGCCGACCGGCACCCCCCTTAAAATTTCGTGCAAAAATTCCCAGAAAATACCAGAAAGCCAAAAAAAATCCCCGGAAAATTCCTAGAAATCCCAGGAAGGATTTAGAACGTTTTCATCAAGGAAATTTCGTACTCCTTCGGGTGACACACCATTTTACCCAACGGAGTCCTCAAAATCCAAGCGATTGACCTCTCGGGCAAGGCGCCCGGACCACCTAATCACCTCCTCATCATACTTTACAACCATCGGCTATCCGATGCGGTATAATATCACATGGTATTTTTCCCAGCAGAAATCAGAAGAACCACTCGCCCCGAGCAATCTCTCCCAAAGGAAAATCCAAATTTTCCCCAGCTCCTTCATCATTCCCCAACGGAATCTCAAATCGAATTCTTATTCCCAGTGGAACCCCTCTTCCCCAGCGGAATCCTCAAAAACTAAGTGAAAACTCCTCCCGACAAAGCTTTGGAAAATCCCTAAGGATCACCTGATCACTTCCCCAGCGGAATTCTCTTACAGCACCCAAAATAGGTTGTTCTCCCCTGCGAGGTCTCCTAAAAAGCTTCCCCCAGCTAGTAGCTCCCCAGCTCAAATCGGAATCACAAAGCTCTTTCTCCAGCAGAATCAAAATACAATCTTTATCTATTCTTGGGTCAGAATTGGCCTCGGTCTTGGATCGTCACCTTAGTTAGGTCAGAATTGACCTCGATCCTCGGTCGTCACCACTCTTGGGAAATAATTGGCCCCGGTCTTCGATCGTCACCTTAGTTAGGTCAGAATTGACCTCGGTCCTCGATCGTCACCACTCTTGGGTCAGAATTGGCCCCGGTCTTGGATCGTCACCTTAGTTAGGTCAAAATTGACCTCGGTCCTCGGTCGTTACCACTCTTGGGTCAGAATTGGCCCCGGTCTTGGATCGTCACCTTAGTTAGGTCAGAATTGACCTCGGTCCTCGATCGTCACCACTCGTGGGTCAGAATTTGCCCCGGTCTTGGATCGTCACCATTAGTTAGGTCAGAATTGACCTTGGTCCTCGGTCGTCACCACTCTTGGGTCAGAATTAGCCCCGGTCTTGGATCGTCACCCTAGTTAGGTTAGAATTAACCTCGGTCCTCGGTCGTCACCACTCTTGGGTCAGAATTGGGCCCGATCTTAGATCGTCATCTTAGTTAGGTCAGAATTGACCTCGGTCGTCACCACTATTGGGTCAGAATTAGCCCCGGTCTTGGATCGTCACCTTAGTTAGGTCAGAATTGACCTCGGTCCTCGGTCTTCACCACTCTTAGGTCAGAATTGGACCCGGTCTTGGATCGTCACCTTAGTTAGGTCATAATTGAACTCGGTCCTCGGTCGTCACCACTCTTGGGTCAGAATTGGCCCCGGTCTTGGATCGTCACCTTAGTTAGGTCATATTGACCTCGGTCCTCGGTCGTCACCACTCTTGGGTCAGAATTGTCCCTGGTCTTGGATCGTCACCTTAGTTAGGTCAGAATTGACCTCGGTCCTCGGTCGTCACCACTCTTGGGAAAGAATTGGCCTCGATCTTGGATTGTCACCTTAGTTAGGTCATAATTGACCTCGGTCCTCGATCATCACCACTCTTGGGTCAGAATTGTCCCCGGTCTTGGATCAGAATTGGCCCCGATCACCACTCTTGGGTCACCACTCTTGGGTCAGAATTGGCCCCGGTCATAATTGTTCCAAACTCACCCGTCGAGGGGCTCTATAGACACCCCATTCTGTTACCCCTTAACTCTCCTTAGGTCCCTAGTACCTCCCTTCATCACTATAAACCCAGGTCACGTCTCGAGTACTGACTTGGAAGCCATCGGGCACCCCCGGCTCAGTTTGACCCAAAATTCAAACTCCTCATCTCAACCGAGACTTAATGAATCTTCAAAGGGCACTGATTACCCTTTCAAACAATCCAACCCGTACGCGATTCCGACTTACCATGCGGACGAACGCACCATTTGCGTCTGAAAACTGACCTAGAGGCCACCGGGCACTCTCGGGCTCTATTTGACCTATGTCAACTCTTCAGCTCGACCGAGGTTGAATGAATCTTTGAAGGGCACTGAATAACCTTTCCAACGGTCCATCCCGTGCGCAATTCGGACTTTCCATGTGGACTAACGATCCGTTCGACTCCGGGAAGCCACCGAGCATTTCTCGGGCTCGGTTGACCAAAGTCAACTCTCCAAACCGGGTAAAACTCTTTGGAATGTCGAAATACATCTCCTAACCTTTCCAACGGTATTCCCCTTATGCGATTCGGACTTACCATGCGGACGAACGCGCCGTTTGCGTCGGCGCGATTCCCCGTCCAATGGACCGATAAACGCTTCCGAGACACATTTGACCCAAGTCAACTCCCGAACTCGGGAGTGGTCAAAAGGAATTTCGAAGGTCTCTAAAATACCTTTCCAACGGTATGCCCCGTGCACGATTCTGACCAACGGTTTTCCCTCGGTGGCCAATTTTCTGAAAAAGCCTGAGGCGCACTGCCAAATGGCAGGTCCCAGATCCTGCCTATCGGCACCTGCCGATAGGCAGTGCCATGATAGGGTCAATCGGCAGTCCCCTGGGGTTATAAAAGGAGGCCTTGGCCTCATTTTCAGGGGGATCCCAGATCTGATAGAAATCTCTCTAAACGAATCCCAGAAACCTCTCTCTAAGGCAGCGTGATTTCAACTTCCACATCCCTCTTTTACCTTCACTTTTCATCACCCTTTTCATCAAACTTGGTGAATTAACCACTCTCCATCATCATCTAAGCTCAAGGGCTGCTCTCCAACATTCAAGATCAAGCTCAAGATCTTCAAGAAGGTCCAACTTTCTCAAACTCTCTCTCTCTCTCTCTTAAATTCTCTTGAATTCCCAATAACTTGTTTTTTTACTTAGCACTTTTATAATCTCTTCTCACACATCCTAATGTACTTTTTATTTAGTATTATTGAACATCTCTTATTTTTATATAAATAAAAACCCCAAAACAAGAAAAAGAGGGTTTGCTCATAAATTCCAAGTAGGGATTCTCACACTTTTTCCACATTTTTCTCACAACTAAAACACCTTTTCTACACACACACACACACACACACTTAAAAATAAGAGATCCCACATTTTGATTTATGGTATAAACCCCACCCCTTTGCTTTGTATGCGAACTACGTGGACTTTGATGCCTTTATAGGTTACGTAGGCGTCTCGGGGTAAAACCCGAGACTCGAGTCCTTTCTCTCACTTTTTCTCTCATTTCCTATCTTCTCTAAATCTAATCTTCTTATATGATATATATTTATAACGTATTACTCCATGTGCGTTATCGTTCCTTTATAGCGATCAATATAGGGGTAACCGCGTAAATCTTATATATCTAATATTACTTTTATAATCTTCCTATGGATGACTTGCTTTATCTTTTCCATGATACAAGCCAAGGATTCCTACCTCCATTATATATATATATACACATGCACACATCTCACAGGGGGAAACATAAATGAAAATAGCAAATATCCATGAGAGACCGAAAGGGCGGAATGGGTGCCTAACACCTTCCCATTTCGTAACTAAGCCTCCGAACCCTTTTCGAATCATTTTGGTTTCTCACGCACTAGTATGTCTTTGGATGCCATCCTTCGGGGTGGCTTCCTCATTTTCTTTTCTCTGTTTTGAGTAAAATAGACTGGCGACTCTGAATCTCTCTACATTTTTCACACCTCACAAAATCGACGCCGGTCGAAGTGCTCTCCCGAGAGGGGACGCGCGGGACCCGAAGGATTCCTCCTCCCTCCGCGGTGGGGATCGGCAGGGATGGCTACAAAGGGAGAGATACATAAAATGGTTACGATGGAAAATAGATGAATACCTACTGAATTTTACACTTGGGAGGATAAAGTCCATAAGTGTTACGTATTAAGTTGGAATAATCCCTCGAATTAAAGATAGAGACAAACCGTTATACGTGATAGCAAATAATGGAAAATAAGGATAAATGTCGTGATTATGGGTTATGGGATGAACTTAAATTGATATGATAAAAGTAGTATATTTATATGACTGTGTATGCATATATTATATACATGTGAAAATCATGCCCGCGCTACTTGCTATCCCTGAGGCTACCGCGCTGGGACTGTCTTATCTCGATGGGACCTTTATGGGGGATATTGACTCGTACCCTAGAAGATAGATATCCTTGGTACAGGCTATTTGATCGATGGTCAGACGGTCCTAAGAGACGTGAAGGTATGTGCTGACCTCTTAGAGACTTGGAATCTATGCTTCGCCTCAATATTGTTTGTGTATGTGTTAATACAGTTCGAGAGTGATTCCGAACTTATATTTCCATTAGTACGAGAGATACGGGGATTGGATAATAGATTATGCTCGCACCATAATTTTTATGTGGGGTGCTGTTAGAATATATATATATATATATATATATATATATATATATATATATATATATATATATATATATATATATATATATCATGCGAGTATTTAATATATATGAAATTCGGAAATTTAGAACTGCCTACTGTGTTATGGTAAGTAAGAAATGAATCTTGACTTCGATTTGGAAATACTTGTTTTGAAAAGTATAATATGGCACTGGAAACTTTATTAATAAATAAAGTTAAAAATGAGAGCTTTATTACTGAATGAAATTTTCCTCTTAAATAATTATATTGTCAGTTTTAAATCTTACGAGTAACCTAAGATAAGTTAAACCATTGGGAAGATTAGTGCGATATAAGATAAGATAATCAGTTAGGAAGATTAGTGCGATAGGCGTGCACATTAGAAGAGAGGTGAGGATTCCTCAAGAGAGTGTCACACTAATATGTTGTTGCATTGGCCTGTAAACATTTTAAATACTTGCTAAACAAATTTTAAATCATATACACTATCGGACTCTGACCCGTTTCTATTTTCCTTTCTCTCTTGTATATGTATGTATATATTACAGGTGCCCAGCCACAGGGGCGTCTTGCGTACGATCCTTTGGAAGGAACGCGCTGAAGCTTAGGTGGGAGTTGCAGGCCTCTTGCTTAGACGACTTCATTTATTTGATTCAACTCTAAGTTTATTTATTCAGTTGGGCATGTGTCGCCCGTTTCCATTATCTAGTTGTTTTATTGGACATTGTGATTCATTTATTTCTAGTATTATCACCTTGGGATTTATTATTGTCTGGATGTTTTACTTTAAGTTTTAAATGTTGGGATTTAGTTGTTGAATGTTCAAATTATTTGAATTCTATGTTCCAGGATAATTGTGGTGTGATTCTTCAATATTGAATTTTTGTAAATATTTAAATCTTGGTTTATAAAATAAAATTTGTAAAGTAATGTCTAAAAATGGTTTTGACACTTAGCTTAATTAATTAGGGTGTTTAAATTGGAAAAGTTATTTTTACGACAGTGATGCTAAGAATGAACCAACTGTTCACCTTGATTTTAATTTAATAAAGGAGTGATTGCCCGGTATTTAATTAGGAGGGGTGTCACAGGAAGGCATAAATTGGAGTTATCGCATCGACTTAGTGGGAAATCCAATTAGCGACTGGATTTCTATTTGGAGTTAATTATGGGCCAATGATAGAGAGGTCATGTACCCTTAGTGATGTTAAACTTAAGGATTTAATCATAAATGCTATAATGTTAAGGGTTCATATGAGCAACTGTACCGTAAACTGAATTGGGAATGATTTAATGTATCACCGACTAGAATAGTTTGTGCTTGCACTTATAGTCAGGATAACTATTGTATATCTATGTGCCTATAGATATAGATGGTGTTGTATGATGATTGTATATATATATCTTGTGTATATGATATTAGGTAGACATACCTAGCACATGCTATCATGGGAAGTTGCGCGATGTGGGTGAAAATTGAGGAGAAGGATGCATATAGTCCCCAGGTCATAGGCGTGCATTATTTTTATTATGTGGCATTGTATCAGGGGTAAGACGTCTTGGGTATGATTCGTCTTATTTTCCGGTGAGGAACTATGACCGCTTCCTATACGTTATGATTTGATGGTTTACCAGGGCGGTGTGATAATAATCCAATAGCTGGTAACCCAGGATAATGTGAGTAATTCCTAGAAGATGATAGCATTGTGGAGTATACATATATATCCTCTAAGTTAATGTTTTCTAAGTATTTTAAATGCAAGCTATGTGGTTATGTATACGTGTTTGTTAGGGTTGAATGATCATGTTATATAACTAGAATAATGTTATATAGACCCTAAAGGTTCTGTGCGATATCTGATTTATGTACTTAGAGATAGCTGTTCATAATAAGTAGCTACGTGTTGTGTGTTGAGGGCCTAATGGATCTCAATGATCAACATTGACAAGTAGTAGTGTATCGGGGCGGTTCCTTGTTTGGATTTCACTTTACGAAACGTCCCACGCATGAAACATAGCGTAATGTTGGGAGTGGGGAGATGTTTAGTCCTTAGTACTCGGGTTTATGTTGAATGGTGAAACAATGCTTTATAAGGATATAAAGATGATGTGTGACTATTCTGATGCTAATAACTTGTTTAAGTTAATAATTAAAAACCGATGAATTCTATTATATATATATATATATATATATATATATATATATATTAAGGTATAAGTTCGGTGGTAAACATAGGATACGATAGAATAAGAGGATTATGGTTATATTCTAGATAGTAGGTTACGCGGGTGTAGATTATGTGTAGATTAAGATTGAATTGTCCCTAGAATGTGTTAGGCAGGTTAATTGAGGTTCATGTGCATACGTTTAGGTGCGCGCTTTAGTCGAGGAGTGAGTTCGAGTTCCACGAGAGTGCGACTCCACTTTAATTATGAAATTGTGCATTTATAATTATTATGCATTTTAATGCACTTGATAAAAATATTTTCAAACCTCGGGCTCTGACCCGTTTATATTTATCTCCTGCTATACATATATTGTAATATATTATAGGTGTCCCACCACAAGGACGCCAGTGATGATTTTCTATATAGTGTCCTCGGAGCTGTAACAGATGCAGAGTGTTGTGGGATTTTGTTATAGCTGCTTCATGCCTTTTGTAAATCTAGTTAAGAATTCATTTTGTATATCAGATTTATAACCAAGGGTTATATATATAGCACTTTTATATTTCTCTCCTCAAGAGGATGTATTATCTGTGACCCGATAACATATTCGGGTATATTTCGTTTGTTGTACTTACTAGGTTTTAACATGAGTACTTCCTTATAATGTTGTACTTGTGTGTATAGTGTCATGTTCAGTAGTTACTATATTATTGGTATGATGTTCATTGTATGTTTTTAAATTTTTTGGCATTCGCTTATTATAGTATTGGGTAGTTAGCTATGTTTATTTAGAATTGACAGTAGATGCTGAGAATAATTTACTTGAGATTCCTGATTTATTTTAGTATATGGATGGTCACCCGTTATTATTTTAAGAGGGGTGTCACAGGTGGTATCAGAGCATCAGGTTCTAGTGTCTTAGGGTCTGTGCGGGTTTTCTGCGTTCTTGATGTAGAGCCCTATTATTAGGATTGCTGTGTTCCTTACCCCTTTTTTCCCCTTTGCGATGCTTAATTTCTTGAACTGAATTCTAATACAGTTTCTCTTATTTCAGATGCCGCAGAGAAGAGGTCGTCCAGGTAGGTCAAACATCGGGGCGGAGAATATGGAACCCCAAATGGCTCAAGGTACTGTAACTGCCACCGAAGTTGCCAATATTGTGGCCCAAGGGTAAATGGTGCCATTGCTACGATGTCACATCAACCTGTAGCTCCGGTAGATGGATCCCACCCAGGACCATCTGCGTGGGAAAGAGTACGAGAAGCCTTTGGGAAAGGACATCCTTAGAAATTTCCGCGGGGTGGGGGTGGGGGGTGATGTAGTTGTTGCAAGTAAGTGGAAAAAGGATATACAAAGGCGTCATCGAATGGTTGAATGCAGTGAGGTGCAGAAATAACTCCTTGACACCTTTAAACTAACAGGTACAACTATACAATGGTGGGAATCAGTCACCACATCGGAGCAGAGAGATGCAATGCCCATAGCAAATTTTTGGGTACGCTTTGACCAAAAGTATTTTCCTTCCGCGATTTAGACGAAAATGAGGAGGAGATTACTGGAGGTGATGCAAGGTGATCGAACAGTGGTTGAGTATGAAGAAGAATTCCCTCGATTAGAAAAAAATATGACTGATGAGTTAAATACGGAGGAGAAGCGAATATTGAAGTTCTTGGGAGGTTTAGATTGGCGAATTCGGTAGCATTTGTTAGGGAACCCGCCATTTCAGACTTTTACCGATGTGATGAATGCGGCGTTGTTACATTGTCAGGAGTATCGTCTTAATTTAAAAGGGACTATGAAATTTAGGGACTCGGGTTCATCAAGTAGGTCTGGAGGAGATGATGCGAGCGTAGCAAAATTGTCACCGCAACAAGGGCATAGGCAGAATTATCGAGGATAGCACAGCGTTTTGTCCCCCAGGATGGATTTTTTGGAAGATGTTTCTTTTGTAGAGAAATAGGCCGTATGAAGAGGAATTTTCCAGAAAGAAGTAGAGGGCAACTTTTGGAGGAGGTTTTGGATGTGCAACCCCTACAATAGTTCATAGGCCAGTTCGGCCAGGAGAACTTCGATTATGGATCCATTGATGAAGCGAGGCACTTGGAATATGGAGGTAATATGTAAATTATTTTCCTTTATGCTTAGGTCATGCTTTGATCGGTATTAGGAGCATCGCATGTAATATTTTAGTGAGTGGTTAGCCGTTATAACTATATTTTTTATAGAATTACCTTGAAGGGAAGAGCGAGCAAGTGTGGCACTTGGATGATATCTTTTAAGAGAATAAGTTATTTTGAGATGTGCTAGTAGAGAGTTACAATTTTGTTTCGAAAATAGGAACTGTTAAAGTTTGTTGAATAGTAACGGTAAGGCTATCATTTTTTTTAGTTAGTCTAGATCCATGTGTTTGTAATGTTCTAGTTGTGGAAAGGCCTATCTTATGGCGATGTTTTGATGTGATGTAAAGGATTTTTATTACTAAGGAGATTCAGGGTTTAGCGGGTTCATTGTTGAATAAGGAATTTTAGCTCATGGTTATGTGAGTGTTGAGAACTAAGTGTTGGTAAGAGTATTATATTTGTTGACGCCTTGTGTCTTGGGCATAAGGTATTTGATTTGTGTGTCGAAAGACATAAAACTATTTTTGATATTACATTATTTTATAGGCCTTCGGGCAATATCAATATGGTTTTTAAAACTTTAGTCCTAGCTTAACTGATCTCAATCCCTGACAGAGCTGCATAGTAGTGTATTGTGAGGGTTCCTTGTTTGGATTTCGCTTGCGAGACCTCCCCCACATGAAAGTAGCGAATGTCACGAATTGAGAAGAGTTAAATCTTTGGACATTTAAAATATTTTTGTTACATACTTAGTACGCTATAATGGATTAATTTATTGAGAGTTATCTTACAATTTGAGGCTAAGTGGATCCCGGTAATGTTTATACTGTTGAGCTCGGGTACAGGGTGTACAGGCGCCCTGGTTAACTAATTTGATTTTAAAATAAAAATAATTCGCTGTTATAAGTGGGAGAGATAGGTATAGTGATCTTTAGGGTAGGTGACTTAGGAGCTAGTTGAAGATTGGAGTACCAGGTTTAACTAAATTTCGAGGGCAAAATTCCTTGTAAGGGGGGAACTATGTAACATCCCATAATTTTGAAGACTACGAATTTAATTATTTTTGGAAGAAATAATATTTTTTTAAATTGGAAAATTTTAAATTAGGCAAATGAGGTAAAAAACTTAAAGGATGTTATGAACTATTTTGGATGACAGTTCTGAGAGCACGGTTGATTCAAGATGGGTCGAAATAGTCAAAATGATTGTCCTTGGGTTTTATTTGGGTTTGGGGATCTTTTAAGTTAGTTCGACTCGAATTGGTGTAAACGAGTCATTTAAAGTGTGTATTATCATTTAAAGTCGGGTATTTTGGAGATAAGGTATATTAAGCCTACATGAGATAACAATCTCATTCTTGAGATTTAGAAAGCCCTAGAGAGAGAGAGAGAGAGAGAAGAATAAAGGGAGAAGAGAAAGAGGGGAAAGACTTGGAGATTCCGGCCAATCCGTGATTTCGAGGAAGATTTAACCTCTACAACTTTGAGGCAGGTGATTAAACTTGCTAGATAATCTACATGTGTAATTTATTTAATGATTTGTGGGAAAAAATGGATTTTGGGTTAATATGTCAAAACCTAGATTTTGTGGATTTAATCTTGCATTTGAAGTTTATATATGGGTATGATGTTGTATAGCTTGATGGGATGAGATGAAGGATGAATTTTGATGTTAGAAACATGTGTTAGGTTGAAGATTAGTGGATTGGAGATATTATTATTGGGTATATATTTCGTGGGTTTATGCAGAAGTGGGGAATTTTTGAAGTTCTGCAGACCCGAATCGATTCACCCCCTAAGCGAATCGATTCGGCTTACGACAAGTGTTAGGTCTGAGTGACCAAATCGATTCGGATCCAAAACGAATCGATTCAGCCTAAGACAGTCTTACATGTCCTTTGTATCGAATCGATTCACATAACTACCGAATCGATTCGCTTTTAGGATCGAATCGATTCGGGTAGGGCTGAATCGATTCGAAAACATGGATGTTTTACGAAGTTTTCTTAGGTTGAGTTTTACTCCATTCCAATTGGGTTTATCGATTAGGAACATTCCTATATAATGATAGAAATAAGTTTTGGAGATTTATTGGGAGTTTCTTATATGATGTGATTTTGGGGACGCATTGAGTTATTTGGGAAGGTATAAATTGGAGTTATTGCATCGACTTAGTGGAAATCCTATTAGCGACAAGATTTATATTTGGAGTTAATTATGGTCTAACGGGAGAGAGGTCGTGTACCCTTAGTGACATTAAACTTAAGGATTTAATAATAAATTCTATAATGTTAAGGGTTCATATGAGTAACTGAACAGTAACCTGAAGTAGGAATGATTTAATGTACCACCGACTAGAATAGTTTGTTTTTGTACTTATAGCCGGGATAACTATTGTATATCTATGTGCCTATAGATATAAATGGTGTGTATATGATGATTGTATATATATCTTATGTATGTGATATTAGGTAGACATACCTAGCACATGCTATCATGGGAAGTTGCATGATGTGGGTGAGGCCTCTAGCGTAAGGAGAAGGATGCATATAGTTCCCATGTCATAGGCGTCCATTATTTGTATTATGTGGCATTGTATCAGGGGTAGGACATCTTAGGTATGATTCGTCTTATTTTCTGGTGAGGAATTATGAACGCTTCCCATACGTTGTGATTTGATTATTTACCAGGGTGGCGTGATAATAATCCGATAGCTGGTAACCCTAGATAATGTGAGTAATTTCGGGAAGATGATAGCATTGTGGAGTATACATATATATCCTATAAGTGAATGTGTTCTAGATATTTTAAATGAAAGTTATGTGGTTATGTATACGTGTTTGTTAGGGTTGAATGATCGTGTTCTATAACTAGAATAATGTTATATAGACCCTAAAGGTTCTGTGCGATTTGTGATTTATGTACTTAGAGATAGTTGTTCATAATAAGTAGCTGAGGTTATATGTGTTGTGTGTTGAGGGCCTAATGGATATCAACGATCAAGATTGACAAGTAATGGTGTATCAGGGGGGGGGGGGTTCCTTGTTTGGATTTCACTTTGCGAGACGTCCTACGCACGAAACGTAGCTCAATGTTGGGAGTGGGGAGAAGTTTAGTCCTTTGTACTCGGGTTTATGTTGAGTGGTGAAAGAGTGCTTTATAAGGACATAAAGATGATGTTTGACTATTCTGATGCTAATAACTTGTTTAAATTAATAATTAGAAACGATGAATTATATATATATATATATAAGTTAGCTCGTAAACTTAGGATATGATAGAATAAGAAGATTATGGTTATATTATAGATAGTAGGTTACACAGGTGTAGATTATGCATAGATTAATATTGAATTGTCCCTAAAATGTGTCAGGTAGCTTAATTGAGGTTCATGTGCATACGTTTAGGTGCGCGCTTTAGTTGAGGGGTGAGTTCGAGTTCCACGAGAGTGCGACTCCACTTTAATTATGAAATTGTGCATTTATAATTATAATGCATTTGCTAAAAATATTTTCAAGCCTTAGGCTCTGACCCGTTTATATTTCTCTCTTGCTATAAATATATTTTAATATATTAGGTGTCCCACAGCAAGGACGGTAGTGATGCTTTTCTATCCAGTGTACTTGGAGCTATAACAGATGCAGAGTGTTGTGGAATTTTGTTAAAGCCGCTTCCTATCTTTTGTAAATCTAGTTAATAATTCATTTTGTATATCGGGTTTATACCCAAGGGTTATATATGTAGCACTTTTATATTTCTCTCCTCAGGATGTTGTATTGTCTGTGACCCGACATCATATTCGGGTATATTGCTTTTGTTGTACTTATTAGGTTTTAACACGAGTACTTCCTTGTAATGTTGTACGTGTGTATATATTGTCATGTTCAGTAGTTACTATATTGTTGGTATGATGTTCCTTTTATGTTTTTAATTTTTTTGGCATCCGCTTATTATAGTATTGGGCAGTTAGCTATGTTTATTTAGAATCGACAGTAGATGCTGAGAATGATCCACTTGAGATTCCTGATTTATTTTAGTATAGGGATTTCCACCCGTTATTATTTAAAGAGGGTGTCACAGGTGATATCAGAGCATCAGGTTCTAGTGTCTTACGGTCTGTTCGGTTTTTCTGCGTTCTTCCGTAAGCGTTCTTGATGTAGAGCCCTATTATTAGGACTATTTTGTTCCTTATGCCTTTTTTCCCTTGCTATGCGTAATTGCTTGAACGACATTCTGATACGGTTGCTCTTGTTTCAGATGCCGCCGAGAAAAGTTCGTCTAGGCAGGAAAACAAAGGGGGCTTAGAATATGGAACCCCAAATGCCCCAAGGGACTGTGACTGCCGCCGAAGTTGCCAATATTGTGGCACAAGCGGTAAATACTGCCATTGCTGCGATGGCACATCTTCCTGTAGCTTCGGTAGCTCGATCCCACCCAGGGCCATCTCCTCCGGTAGCTCATTCCCACCAAGATGTTTTTTGAAAACAAATTAAGTTTTCAACCTCAAAACTCTGTATGGGGGCAGTCACTCTTCTGGACCTAGGGAGTGGCACCCCAGATATTTTTTCATCCGTGACCATGGTGGGCACTGGCCACCCTAGGACTTGCTTCGGTGCCATGACGTCGGCGGGGACATTTGTTTCCCCATTAGTTGTTGGTTTTCTTGTGAATGGAAATGATTTTTTATTTATCACTTTCATAAATCCAGTGCACCGGGGAAGATAAAAAAGGGTATCAATTGTTTTTTTAGACGTTTGGTTTTTATAAGTTGGTAAACATTTAGTTTTCTAAAAGAAATGGTTAAAGTGCATTATGTAAGGACACAAATTTCCAATTGAGTCCTTTGTAGTTTTGGCTCAACTCCGGACAAAAATGTTTGAGTCATAGGATAGAGTATTTTGATCATCTTTCAAGCCTATGACGTATTTGTTGAAGACGTAACGGCCAAGTGTATAAAGGTTCATAAATATGCCGAGTTTAAGTGCCTCGTTTCTACGTCATCAATGGTGGTTCCATGCTCCCAAGGTATGAATGCATTACATATATATATAGGAGCTTGGAACATGTTTATTGGGTGTTAGGTTTAATTAAAAACTGTGTTTTATTTTCAGAAAGAATTAATTAAAATTTAAAATAAGTTTATAAATTTTTCTGGGATAAAATCGAATTTTCCAACTTTCTGGAAGTTCGTTCGATATGTCGTTCGAACGAGATTGTCGTTCGAACGAGATTGCCAACGACTTCCCATTATGGCATACTGGAACTTTGTTCGAAATGTCGTTCGAACGATATTTTCGTTCTAACGAGCTTCTAACGAGTTCATACTGGAACTTAGTTAGAAGACTCGTTCGAACGAGAATGTCGTTCGAACGAAATGTTATTCGAACGAGACGCCAGGCGGGAACATTTTTTGGCAGTTTTAAGCAGTTTTTCTTCCACTTCCCCACTTGTTTCTTAATAAACTTTTCACAGCATAACTATGTGCAGGAATCACTTTTGATGATCTATCTTTTTCATATCATGCTAACTCCTAGAGAGTGTTTTAAGAGTAAAATAAAAGAGGGAAAAAGATCATGTTTTGAGTGAGTTTTTATCAAAGAGAAAAATATACACCACTCTTGTTTACACCCAAATTAGTTTCTTTCAAGTTCCCATATTCATATATCTTGCTTGGAGTTTGGCACCGGGTTCATCTCTTCCGTTCAAAGAGAAGTTTTTATTTTTGCTTCTACATCCATGAAAGAAAGAAGAAGCTATTTGTTACGGGATTACCCACTTGGATAAAGGCTCCTTGTTCGGGTAATGGTGACCATATAAAGTCCGATCGGTGGACTCCGAGACCGCGGTGGAGCTCCGTGGTTATCCGCTAGGAAGTGGTATCTACAAGAAGGAGCGTCGGGGCTTGAGAGGGATCGAGTCGTGTGTTGTAAGCCTTTTTGTCTTGTAATTGTAAATTCTATATCTAGTGGATTTGTGGCTAGGGCCGTCCGAGGTTGTTTCCCGTCTTAGGTTTTTCCTCGTACATCGCGGCGTAGTGATTTCTTGTTTAATTTAATCATGCAAAATCACCTAGAACGCATACTTAGATAAAGAAGATAAAATTTGTTTAAATCACTATTAATTTAATTTGGTAGATAATTAAATTTGGGTAATGTGTAGTTATTTAATTCAAGTGATTAGTTAAAATTGGTTTAGCCCAATTTGTTTGAATGATAAATATGACTTAGGCAAATTCTAGGACTTGGATTAATTAATTGGTTTAAGAGAAAATGTTTTAATTGATTAATTTAATGTCACTTTGTTTAATTTTAATTTGAAACAGAAATTAAAATTTGGTAATTCATTTGTTTAGTAGAACCATTATCTAACGCTTTCGCATCTCGATATATATAAAAGGAAATAATATTTTAATTAGAAAATTAAAATCGGGGTTCCTACTTTTTTAAATTGGTATCAGAGCCAAAGCGATAAATTATTTCGTTAAAGATCCTTTAAATAATTTTTGGCTAAAATGGAATTTTCCCCATTTTCAAAATTTTCTATTTTCGAGGGTTCTAACTATGTGTATTGGAAAGCGCGAATGAAATCGACACTTAAATCTATCGATGAAAGGGTTTGGATGTCTGTAGTTAACGGGTGGTCTCTACCAACTCATTTAGTTGAAAATGAACGTGTTCCCAAACCGGCTGATAGATGGACTGAGATTGAGTTTAAACTTTCAAATTTTAATTCTCGTGGTTTGAATGCCTTGTTTAGCGCTGTTACACCGGATGAATTCCGACGCATTATGACGTGTGAGACCGCTAAAGAAGCTTGGGATATTTTACAACTCACTCACGAAGGAACAAGTGTCATTAAAGCTTCAAACTCCAAAACCTCACCACTCAATTTGAAACTATCAAAATGAACGATAATGAAACTTTTGATGAATTTTATGCTAGACTGTCTGATATTGTCAATTCATCGTTTAACTTGGGAGAGAAAATACCCGACAATCGAGTAGTAAAGAAAATTTTAAGGACCCTTCCCCATAGATTTATTCCAAAAGTGACCGTTTTAAATTCTTTACCAACTTTAGCCCTTACGAAATTAGAAGAGCTCGTAGGTGATTTACAAACCTATGAACTAGACATGTTTCCCTCTAAAACTGAAAAGAAAATTGAAAAGGGCGTTGCTTTAAAAGCCCGAAAAGAGAAAACTGAAAAGGGCGTTGCTTTAAAAGCCCAAAAAGAGGACAAACAAGTAGTAGAGAGCGAGAGAGATTGTGACTCGGAAGACATGGCTTTGTTTGCTCATAAATTTAGAAAATTTCTTAAATTTAACAAAGATAAATTTAAAAATGAGTTTAAGAAATTTGAAACTTCTAATTATGACAAAGCCGAGAAGATCCCTAAACTTATTAATGAAAATTTAAATAGGGACGAGTCTAATAGGTGTTTTGGTTGTGAGGGTTATGGCCATAGGGCTTCTGAGTGCCCCACTAAACTAAGGAAAGAGGGTAAACGACCCATTTAATATAATGCTACCCTTAGTGATAGTGATAAGGAAGAGGGACCCGATTCCCCCACTAAGCCAAATTTTATGGCTAGTCATGTGAGCACCGAAAGTGAATCTTCTCATGAAGATACCCAAACTCATGACACTTCCGAGGTCAAAGTTTATGATTCCCTTATTTTTTATGATAGTGAGAGTGGAGAACAAAGAGAGAGTGAAAATGAAGAAGAGGTTAATGTGAGTGAACTTCAAAATGCTTTTCAAGAACTTTATAAAGAATCTATTAAATTGAAAAGAGCTAATTTGAAGTTAGAAGCTTGTTTAAGAGAAAGTCTCAAGGTCGTGGATGATAGTATGTTGGTTGAAGACCTTAGGACACGAGAGAAAGCTCTTCTAGAGAAGCTTGAATATATAGAAGGCGAGAGAGATAGCCTTAGGGGTTTAATGGAATCCTTGAAAAAGGAGCTTCTTGCTTTTGAAGAGCGAAATGTTTTATTAGAGTCTAACATTTTAGAATTACAAAATAAATTAAAAGACTCTAGTAATGTCAAAATTTGATTTAGAGTGTCGTTCGAAAAAATTAGATAAAATCTTAGGAACGGTCCAAATTAAAAATGACATGTGTGGTTTAGGCTTCAATACTTGTAATGGATCTACTCATAAAGCCAAAACCAACATTTTAGGAGAATCCACTAGGAAAGCTTTTAGAGATCACTCCGTAGGTAAATCTTTTCGACATGTTTTTACTTGTTCACATTGTGGTCGAAAAATTCATCTTAGGAAATTTTGTTTTGATCTTAAACGAATTCCTAGAAAATCCCAACGTAATGCAACCAATGTATTTAAAATTCCTACACCCCAAGATAGTTATTCTTCATTAATTTGGGTTAGGAAATCCGACTTGGTTGCCATGCAAAAATAGGGTTTTTGATTCTCATTTACTATCACATGCTTCCTTACTTACTAAATCTAAAGGATGAATGTGTTAGTCATTTGCATACATTAGCTCTTGTACCTCATGTTATATCATTATGCTAATTGTATGCTTGTTTAATCATTTCCTAGTCATTACTCTATTTCTTATCACATTCTAGAATAATGATTTTTGTTTATCTTTTGTATTTTATTTTATTCATTTTGTTTGCATGAAATGAAAAATACAAAAAGATTTTTGTTTATCATTTGGGTTTTTATCTCTTGATAATTTAAGCTTAATGAAAAGTTCAAATGATTTTTGTTTGTTTTTTGAGTATATATTTTTACTTTTAGTTAAAATGTCAAAAACTCAAAATGATTTTATCTTGTGTGTATTTTGGTTAGACACACTTTAAGTGGCATATACTTGTGTTTGAATCCCATTTTTTACACTCCAATGTGGCTAGAACTTTTGGTTTAGATTATCAATCCTTATTATGTTTTTTACCATGCTTACATGGAGTAGTTGAATTTTGTATTGTTTAAATGGATTCTATTTTTATATGCCTCTATTCACACATGCACGAGCTCTTTTGAAATTTAAATGTATCATGTTATATTTGAGCTTTGTGAGATGTTCTCCTTCCAATATTGTCATCTACATATTTGTGACTTAGGAGGACTAGTGCATGTCAAAATCCGTTGCACGTGAGATTTGTGTGAAAAATGAAAACATGATAAATAAAAATGTGCACGGGGAAGGGCTCTGAAAGGACTTAGTGATCCTTTGTGATTATAAGCCACCGTTTTGAATGGACCTAAAAGAAATACGTGGTCCAAAGGCCTAAAAACAGAAAATATGGCATTAAAAAGAAAAAACAATTGCCAAGGCCTATGTTTGATTGATATATTCATTCAAAATTTAATATAGATGCATATTGAGGGAGATTGGATGGTATATCAATGGTTTGCACAATGTCCATTTATCCTAGTTACGTATTTCATGTCATGACTCTATTGGTTTATAGAATCATCAATATGCTAGGCTTGTATGCATTGTGTATGTTTGTTCATTGAGTTCAATCTATATTGTCACATGAGGTTATATTCAAATGTGATGAAATTTGTAATCAAATGAGAACTCCATGAACATGTTTTTAAGTGATTGGGTCTAAATTTAATCGTTACTAGTTCACACCCCAACACTTCTGTTTCCATATGACACATTTTTGCCATACGAGTGTGAAAGACTCCTATTATAGTTTGTGTGTGTCATTTGTGTGTTTATATCTATATATGTGTACTTGAGTCACTATGATATATATTATGTATACATATATTTGATATTTTTGCTTAGTCTTTGCTTTGATTTCTAATCCATATATGTTTTAATTCATACTTGGTGTCCATCTTATTGCATTATTTGTCGATATCACATGCTTAATAATTTATCTATCATATTGGTATCATTTTATTGCATCCTAGTTGGTATCTGATGTCATTGTTTGGATTAGTTGAACTTTTGTTGCTCCTATGTTTTAATGTCTTATCACTTTAAGCTTCAACAAGTTTATTAGTTCTTTAGACTTTGTCTATTCCTGAACAAAAAGGGGGAGAACGATAGGGAATGATAGGGGGAGAAATGGTATGTAATCCTATTATTATCGTAACTTAGTTTAAGGGAGATTTATCTTAGGGGGAGATGTATTTCTAAGTTGATCATACTTGATAAAGGGAGAGAATAAATTTAGGGGGAGTTATTATTAAATTGCATTTAATATTTTGATATTCCCTGTGCGTGTAATGTGTTTGCTTAAGTGTGCATGAATTATTTTTAAAGCGGCATCTTTCAACGGCAAAGATTGTTGATCCTTTGGGTTGTATGAAGTCAAGCATTGTATTTTCTATTTTGGGTAGGACTTTCTATTAGTCTAGTAGAGCTTGACGGCCCTTTAGGATTTTTGTATAGTTTTTGTCCCACAATAGCCAAAGGGGGAGATTTGTAAGGACGCAAATTTCCAATTGAGTCCTTTGTAGTTTTGGCTCAATTCCGGACAAAAACGTTTGAGTCATAGGATAGAGTATTTTGATCATCTTTCAAGCCTATGACGTGTTTGTTGAAGATGTAACGACCAAGTGTATAAAGGTTCATAAAAATGCCAAGTTTAAGTGCCTCGTTTCTACGTCATCAATGGTGGTTCCATGCTCCCAAGGTATGAATGCATTACATATATATATAGGAGCTTGGAACATGTTTATTGGGTGCTAGGTTTAATTAAAAATTGTGTTTTATTTTCAAAAAGAATTAATTAAAACTTTAAAATAAGTTTATAAAGTTTTCTAGGCTAAAATCGAATTTTCCAACTTTCTGGTAGTTCGTTCGATATGTCGTTCGAACGAGATTGCCAACGACTTCCCATTATGGCATACTGGAACTTCGTTCGAAATGTCGTTCGAACGAGATTGTCATTCGAACGAGATTTCTAATGAGCTTCTAGCGAGCTTCTAACGAGTTCATACTGGAACTTCGTTAGAAGACTCGTTCGAAAGAGAATGTCGTTCGAACGAAATGTCGTTTGAACGAGACGCCAGGCGGGAACAATTTTTGGCAGTTTTAAGCAGTTTTTCTTCCACTCCCCCACTTGTTTATCAACCAACTTTTCACAGCATAACTATGTGCGAGAATCACTTTTGATGATCTATATTTTTCATATCCTACTAACTCGTAGAGAGTGTTTTGAGAGTAAAATAGAAGAGGGAAAAAGATCATGTTTTGAGTGAGTTTTTATCAAAGAAAAAAATATACACCACTATTGTTTACACCCAAATTAGTTTCTTCCAAGTTCCCATATTCATATATCTTGCTTGGAGTTTGGCACCGGGTTCATCTCTTCCGTTCAAAGAGAAGTTTTTGGTTTTGAATCTACATCCATCAAAGCAAGAAAAAGCTATTTGTTACGGAATTACCCACTTGGAGAAAGGCTCCTTGTTCGGGTGACGGTGACCATATAAAGTCCGATCGGTGGACTCCGAGACCGCGGTGGTGCTCCGTGGTTATCCACTAGGAAGAGGTATATACAAGAAGGAGCGTCGGGGCTTGAGAGGGATCGAGTCGTGTGTTATAAGCCTTTCTGTCTTGTATTTGTAAATTCCGTATCTAGTGGATTTGTGGCTAGGGTCGTCTGAGGTTGTTTCCCGTCTTGGATTTTTCCTCGTACATCGCGGCGTAGTGATTTCTTATTTAATTTAATCATGCAAAATCACGTAGAATGCATGCTTAGATAAAGAAGATAAAATTGGTTTAAATCACTATTAATTTAATTTGGTAGATAATTAAATTTGGGTAATGTGTAGTTATTTAATTCAAGTGATTAGTTAAAATTGGTTTAGCCTAATTTGTTTGAATGATAAATATGACTTAGGAAAATTCTACGACTTGGATTAATTAATTGGTTTAAGAGAAAATGTTTTAATTCATTAATTTAATGTCACTTTGTTTAATTTTAATTTGAAACAGAAATTAAAATTTGGTAATTCGTTTGTTTTGTAGAACCATCATCTAACGCTTCCGCATCTCGATATATATAAAAGAAATAATATTTTAATTAGAAAATTATAATCGGTGTTCGTTCTTTTTCACATTAAATGGTATTAAAACCTATAATACTATTGTATTAGAGGTATAATATATATATATATATATATATATAAAAATTAGTTTTTATAGTAATTATTTACTATTAAAAAGAAACACGGTGATTTGGAGGTTTTAACTAATAGTAAATATTTATCGTCAGACAAAATACAGTAAATATTTACTATCAAATCAAAATGTAATGATGAGGAGGCTTTTCAATCATTTTCCAAATCTAAGATCCCACTTTGATTACGAATCATCACTAATAGCCCATCATTCAAATTTGATTATTGCCTAACATCCTCTCTGAGAAACCTTTAAGAGAAACTTCTCCCATCTCTGTAATAAAACCACCACAATAACATTAAACTCCAAAAATACCCAATTTAAAATCACTATCGGAGACACCAAAACAGAAAAGGAAATAAAAAGAAGAGAGAGTAGAAAAATACGAAAAGAACAAGAGAGAATTGATGAGTAAAACTCAGCAGTCTCGTCATCGCTAGAGAGAGAGAGCGATGGAAGGGGAGGGGGGAACTTGAAGTTATCTATAATGGGTTTGAGTCTTTTGGTAAACATATGATTATATATTTTATAAATAGACACTAGTTATTCATTTTTTAACACAACAAATCCATAGTATTATATTAATAATTCCAATTTGAATGCAACAGATAATGAAAAGGATGAGAAATGTGTGAGATCCATCCAAAGGAAGAGAAATAAAACACTTCTCTTTATCCATTTAATTGGAAAATATATACAATAACTATCCATTTAGAGTTTAATATTATGAACCATGCTCGCCACCTCCTACGAAAATTCTAAATTTGAAGAGCGCCAGTTAATTTCCACTTTACAATTGCTCTGTACCACAACATTACTAAAATTTAAATTTAAAAGGAAAAATCATGCCAAACGGATCCATTCTAACTTAGCATACAAAGTCGATGGAACCGAGATGAAACTATAAAATATATATATCAACATCCCCATATGACCAAAAACAACACAATAAGTTGCGAATTTTCCTCCACATTCCAAAAAGATCCGCCATAATTAAACTTAAAATTGTCCTTAATAGGAGGAGACCAATTATTGGCGAGAACCTAAGTTTTACGCACTACCGAATATCCCCTATCCATAACTTCTTTAAATTTTTCTCTAGCCTTCCAAAACATATCTTGAAGAATACACAAAGATTTTGACGTTTATTTAAAAAATATTCGAATTAAGATATTTCCATATAAACCAACTAACCTAACAAACCTCAAACATATATTCAACAACGTATGCCTTTGAGGAAGACACACCCACCACGTTCGAAGACCACCTAATCATTGATGCAACATTAGATATAAGTATCCAAATTATTATTGCTATCCAATTTTTTTATAGAAAATTTGCATAAAAAATGATATGTTCCACGCTCTCCACTTACTTGTGACACCAAAGACACATAAAAGAGTGACAATATATTCTACAATCTTTATTAGATAAAATTTTAACACAAACTCTCCACCAAAACAAATGAATTCTTATAGGTTCGTTAAAACTCTAAATCACTTTCCAAAAAAGAGGGTGGTTGACAAAAAAGAGAGGGGTGGGAGTCATTGCTCTCATCCTCCACTCAGAAACACACTTTCTAGCACGATTTCACTGAATATTTATACCATCTTTGTTCAGATACCACCAAAATCATCATTGGATCCCAAAATAGCCTCATCCTCTTATCGACGGAATAAATAATTAACCACATATTGGTTTTTATCTCATCTCCACTCTATACAAACCATCAAATCATTAACTTCATATATTTGCAATTGGGATGTTTGTGAGACAACACCTTGTATTTTTTTTAAGATAAGGAACCCAAGGATCCTCCTAACTAAATATAGAGGTGTAATCACCCACTCTCCTATAAATCCCTTATAAGAGAACGTCCCTACATTTTAAGAGGCTACACCAAGACCAATATCGCCTATAGAAAATGCAACTATTTAAGAATTCAGGCCTCAAACGACTTGGGAAAAATAAACCTCCAACATGGCTTTTTAAGGAAGGAAAATTTAAAAGAATCAAAACATTTGAAGACCAAATAACCATCATATATGGATCTAGATATATTATACCTGCTCTTAATGGATAAATCTGTTTCTCTACCTCCCCCCCCCCCCCTCAAAAAAAAAAAAAAAAAAAACACACCAAGATTTTAAGAAAAATAAACACCGACATGACATAAGAGGGAAAAGATTGAACAACCAATGTGGTAAGAATATCCCTCTCTTACATGAAAAATGTAGAGAGTGGTCCCAACTTTGTATCTGAGCCCTCATATTAAATAAATAATTTTGAAACTCTTATTTTTGGATTTTCCCCAAAAGGAAGGAAGATCAAGGTATTTGACATTTAATGGAATAGTCTTAACGGGAATAGGGAGATGGATATCATATCCTTTGTTTCAGCAATTGTATTGGGTGAAAGATTATAATCAATTTTCCAAAACTTACAAGTTAACCCAAGTCATCAAAATAGGCATTGATAATTATAGGTGGTAAAATCCTACTAGTCAAGATCTAACACAAATCAACAAAACTGAATAAAGAAATCAAGCACAAGCACACAAGAATAAGATGTATGTGGTTAGATAATATTCTTACGTCCACAGGAGGTTCTACTTTGTCGCTAATAGAGTTTCAATACTCATTATTTCATTCCTCTTTTCCACGAAGGATAGTTTTACATTTATAAGAGGAGGTGATTCAGACATTGAGATCTAAATCATTATGGAAATTATCACTAGTTGATCGCTCGTATCATTTGCCTTGATTCTCGTAAGTGATTTCTCTTCAGTAGCCCTTATATTCACGATAGGAGTAATTGAATAGGTCAGTCGGGACCATGCTTTCTTACCTCATGAGGCGGATTATTTCCCTCACAATTGCCCTTAAATATCTACAACTAATCGAGGTCACAAAGAGTTGTTCTACTTTTTAAAAGAATCTGTGCCAGTCATTTAGATAGTCTGAGATCAGTATTATAGAAAATGCCCTTAGGTGGTGGGCTTTTTATATATGACAACTTTTGGCCCATGCATGTTTAAGGTGTGGTCAATGATGGTCAACGTTTTTTGGGGAAAGCGTGAAACACACATAGTTTGAGTTAAGGAACATTTTAAAATGGATTTTTTTGGAACAAAAAACTCATCGTTTTGTTATACCCTTTTCTAAAAAAAAAAAGCAGCTAACATACTTGTTTGGTTTGCTCTTTCTTGACCCAAATCACCAAAGCCAAAAAACAAAAGCCTAACATACATGTCCGTTCTCTCTACCAAGACATATATACCCATTCTACATCCTCTCGGCGGTATATACCAGTTCGTTCCTAGTTCAAGCTAATCATTCCTAGTTATTTCTGTCTCTCAAGCCTTAATCATTCCTAGTTCTCAATCTCTGCCCTAATCGTAATTAACAGGTATTTTTTTATTTCTTTTCTTATATAAATTAATTTTTCAAGGTTATCTCACAAGTATAATTTATAAACACACACACACAAACACACACACAGATATATATATATATATATATATATATATATATATATATATATATATATATATATATATATATATATATATATATATATATATATATATATATATATATATATATATATATATATATATGTTTATTGATGTTGATTATATATATCAACTGTATATATATGTATGATACCTAATAGTAACAGGTATATATTTTATTTTATTGGTGTTGATAATTTTATGGTTGTTAGTTAATTATTTTAGGGATGTTAAAATATAGTAAATGTATATTGTTTTGTCAAAACAGAGTATATGTTTGGAGCTGTCAAAATAATTTTGGGGTTGTTATTTCTCATGTTAATAATTTTCTGTTAATAATTTAATTTTTATTTTTCCGTTGAATAATTTTTTGTTAATAATTTCTATTTCGTAATATAGGTTAATGGATGCGAATGACTCTTCGTCAATGGCATCTAATGATGCATCGTCAAAGAAATATCTTAGTGATGTTAGATGAGGAGTCATCCAATTGATTAATTTTATTTATTTTATTGACTACTTTAAATTTTGATTGCATGTAATTGGGTGATAATATGATGACGACTTATGGAGCATGCATATGGAAAACGGGCCCCAATTGCATATATTCCAGCATATTTAAAGGTATGTCCCATTTTAGTTTTTTTAATAGCCTTGTTATTGTTAAAAAATATTATAATATATTAAAAAAGTCCTGAACACATTTTCACGCCTTTTTAGGCCTAAGGCCTGCCTAGGCTTTTAAGGCTTAAGACTTGGACTTCACGCCTCGATCGTTCTACGCATTTTTTAGATTCTTGTTTAAGATGAAGGATAACTTGCTTGCTAGTTGTCATTTTGGGGGATCCTCTGTCTAATGATGAGATTCTGCATTGAAAATTATTACGAGCCTCTATATCACCCTCTTTCTGTCTTTTGGACTTCACCATTTAAAATCTTTATTCCTTTCAAGAACTTAGAGTTTTTCTTTACCCTCTCATTATTGGTAAGTCATTTCTTCACCTCTTAATGTAATTTTTTAGATTCTTGTTTTTAAAAATGGTGTATGTTATAAAAAAATACTGTTCTAAAAAACCCGCCTAGGCTTCGCCTAGGCTTAAGGCTTGGGAGAAACGCCTCGCCTTACGCTTTTCACGCCTTATTATTGGTAAACCCTTAAGGCGCACTTTTTTCTAAAAACAACAATGATTTAGTGAAATGATGTCGCCTTTTAAAGAATTTGTTTACAAACCGGACCATTATCTCATCCAAAATAATCAAATAGTATTTTAATTTGCAGATATTCAGACATATTTTTATGATTTGTACAATTTTTGTATTTTCATATCCTTGTTATGGTTAAAAAATATTAAAATATATTAAGAAGGCCTAAACGCCTTTTCACGCCTTTTTACGACTAGGCCCGCCTAGGCTTCTAAGGCTTAAGGCTTGGCCTCTACGCCTCAATCGCGCTCCGCGTTTTTTAGAATCTTGTAAAAAAACACCATCGAGGTGTTCAAACAATGTTAAATTCCTAAGTAGGTAACCATTGAGATGGACTCGAATCCTATGGATTACTAGAATGTTGAAGGATGCCGTTACATCTTCTAATAATTTATGGCTAAAGCTAGTGTTACTTTTTCCCTAACCGCCTCTTCTTAGAATTTTTTGAATGCTTCAATATAGTCCCCACCTCTTCCCTTTTGATTGTACCATTTATGGTAAGAAGAAAGATCCCAAACCAGAAGAAGTTATCCTTTTTCCCTAAAAATATTCGGGGGAATCAAATAGAGGCTTGGAGATCCCGATAATCCCTAATCATCTGCTTTTCTTCTTTCTTATATTTTGTTAATCACATATTCCATTGCTTAACCAGTTAACAGGGACCTAGAGATCCCAAAAGGATACACTGGTCACAATCCTTTCGGTGGTAACAACTTTGGTTCTTTTTATCCTTTAGATATCTTTATTATTATTATTATTATTATTATTATTATTATTATTATTATTATTATTATTTGTACTTCCTTTGAAGACGACATGCCCCCAGAAGTAAGATCCACAATCTAATGGGTAATGGTTTTTGTCAATCCTCCCCCACTACCCTCCAGCTAAGAGAAAGGATGTCAGGGGGCTTCTGATCCTGTTATGGTGGAATATTCACCTGATAAAACACAAGCTAATCCTTTGAAGAAAATCAAGTCGACCAAAATCCTTGTCATCCATTCCACAACTTCAAAGTCGAGGGATGTTGTCCTCAGCAGGGGGAAGGCCCTTACCGACGGTTTAGTTTCTAAGTAGCCAAAGTTTGTCTCTTAGACTTTTAAGGGGAGATAGAGATCCCCAAAGGATACATTGGTCACAATATTTTCGATGGTAACAACTTAGGTTCTTTTTATCTTATAGATATCTTTGTTATTCTTATTGTTATCTGTACCTCATTTGAAGACGACATGCCGACCAGAAGGAAGATCCACAATCTAATGGGTAATGGTTTTTGTCCATCCTACCCCACTACTCCATCATCTAAGAGAAAGGATATCAGGGGGCCTTCTGATCCTGTTATGGTGGGATATTCACATAATAAAACACAATCTAACCCTTTGAACAAGATCAAGATGACCAACGTCCTTGTCATCCATTCTCCAACTTCCACGTCGAGGGATGTTGTCTTCAGCATGGGGAAGACCCCTACTGAAAGTTTAGTTTCCATGTAGCCAAAGTTGTTTCTTAGAGTTTAGAGGGGAGCTGACCTACCCGACGACCAGTCTTTGGTCGCTAGACTGACCTTTAAGAGGTTAACTATGCATGCCTCTTAAGATCTGTCTCTTCTACGTCCTGAATCGTTTTGGTCTTATTTGTAATAAATTTAATTTATTGACTGATGTTTCCTTTTTTGGACAAAAGTTCATCGTGGACTTAGTCAACCTATTTGATAAGAGTGTCAATCGAAAAATAGGCCTACAAGTAGGGGATCACTTTCAACGAGGCCCATAAGGACTTTGATGCTACCAAGTTGAAAGTGACCGGGAGAGAGGCATAGATATATCTCGTAGATGAAGAAATTTTCTAGCTCAAGGCCAAGGTGGGGACCTTAGAAATGAATATCAAGAGTTCGCTTCGAAACTTGTGGAAATGATGATTGAAAAAAACGTTGCCATTGATAAAAGTTGGGGCAAAACTTTTGATAATGATAAAAAGAAGTATAGATTTCTCTATAAACCTATTTTAAAAATGCCTGAAATGAGGATTTTGTGAAGGCTAGATTTATAGGGGACTCAGAGTTATTTTTCGAGCACAATCCTAGTACCCCTCCTAACTTAGAGGAAATAAAAGGAAAAAGAGAAGAAATGGTTAACTAGACCAAGGTCATAGAAGAACCCAAGGAGATGACTCCATCAGTTCAGTATTTCTTAGGGACTTCTTGCAATTTTTAAATGTATCTTTCTTATTTATTTCATCCATGTAAGGGCCTTACCCCACATAAAGTTTTTGAATGTAAAATGAATTTTCTCTTCTTCATTTCTTTTGTATGGATTACTCCATTTATAAATTTCTTGCGCATGTCTTGTATTTTGTTCAACTTCTTTAAATAATAAACCGACTTTATCAATTTTTTCAATCTGGTGATTTCTTGGCCCTCATGCCATTGGTCTAAGATAATGATGATTTGGAATTTGTCTTAGGGTTGATGTTTATAATTGAGATAAGATGGTCTTCTTAGTTGTTCACCAAGCACTCTACATGATGGTGACATTTCATGGTGACTAAACTGAGAAATTTGCAAGTCTTCAAGCCGAGATCAAAGAAATAAGGAACATTCCTAGTCTACAACAGAATGAAAATGCTAGCTTAAGACAGGAGCTTGGTAAAGTTCATGAATATTTTTATCAACACAAGGTTATTACATGGGATCTGAACTAGAGGATTATAAGGGTGAGATATTAAATTCCCCAATTCATTTGTCGTGGACTCCCCGTATTACTAACTCCCTCCTTTTTGGAATGAGGATTCATGGGTTCCAGTTGATGCAGTCCCTATAGAGTTAATTGATGAGTACGTGTCCAATGATGACAATGACAATGTCATGATTGATGGCATCCCTAATACTTCCTACTTGATTTCTAAATCACAACCACCTCGTGGCCCTAATTATGATGTAGTAATTCATTATTTGTAATTAATGAATGTTTGAATGAAATGAAAATGGCCTTATTTGTTTTCAATTTTTATTGGCATTCCTCCTTTTATTTTTCCTAGAATGTTTTTTTAGTCTTTGCTTAGGAGGTTTTGTCACACTCTACCTTAGGCCTAGTATCAAATTTTTATGAGAATCGACCTATTCATAGGTCTATCCACCTATTCAGGATTTTATCCGTCTAACATGCTCAAACTACTAACTGCCCAGGGATCCCCCATGGGTCTTTTGCTTACCATGGGTAAAACCTTGTGCTTTCATGATAATTTGACAAAATATGTAACCTCAGAGCAGTGACTACTAAGTGTAATCAATTCAATAAGGCATTATTTAAAAAATGAAGAGTCTGGTCAAATGCATATAATAAGAAAACTTTATTTTAATATTGGTCTGTCACTAGAGTACACAAAGTTAATTGAATTAATAAACAAGCTAAAGCTTAACTACCAAGTGTAGAGAAGTAATAACAAACTGAAATTTGAATGAAAAATATAATTTCTTAAGAGTGGTTGCATTCTAATCTCGAGGTATATTATGCCCTCCATTATTTTTAGGTGATAGGTCACTTAGAGGTTGTCTCAAGTGGCTCTAAATGGACCCTCCTAATTTTGTCCTAGTTTTTCATCTAATGGTTTCTTCCCCCTACCAAAAATTTTTCTTAGGATGTAATCTTCAACATGAAACTTCCTCGGATACACACCCTTGCTGTATTGTCTAGCCAATTATTGCTAGCTGGATGCCAATCTAATTCGGATTTTCTCTCCCCTATCATCTTTTAGGTAAATCTACACATCTATCATTTTGTTATTCAAGCATTGATCGACTATAAACCCTAACTTTATCGATACGATGGCTTCCATTCCATAGGATAAGGAAAAGGGCGTTTCTTCCGTCATCCTAGGTGATATTTGATATGACCACAGGATATGGATGCACCTTTCTTCTTTTTTAACATCTTCTTCATTCCACAAAGTACTATTTTATTTGAGGCCTCCACCTATCCATTGCTCTAAAGGTAAGTTGCTAAACTGTAGTAGTTATTTATTGCATGGTTACTATAAAAATATTATAAAGAATTTCTTTTAAACTGCACCTCGTTATTAGTGGTGATGGTTCTTCTTGGCACACCAAAATGGGTTATAATGTTTCTCCAAACAAACCTAATTTGCATATCTGATCTTCATCAATGGTTCTTCTTTAATCGATATAGTGAAATAGTTTGTGCTTACCAGAAGATATTTTATGTTCCCAGGCGCAATAGACAATTGTCCTACAATATCCAACCCCTACTGATAAAATGCCATGGGCTCGTAAGAGTCTTGAGGTAACTGATTGGCTAGTGAAGTAGTTAAGAGAACAACTGATTATATTTACACTTTTTCACATATGAGATGCCAAATCTATTCCTATAAGGTCACCAGTACCCCTCCTTAATTCATTGGAATGGTAGAGACCTTCCACGACTATGACTTCCATAAATTACTTAATGTAGCTTGTATAAGACTTGATCGACCTTTTTGGGATGTACACATTGTAAATATATCCCAGTGAATTCTCTTTTGTAGAGCTTTCCTTCAAGGGGCAAATAAAAGTGAGCATGTTTAACCCTAGTTTGATGGGCATCTCTCTTAGTAATGGGAAACACATTTTCTTTCATATAATTTATTATTTAGTCCATCCAATTGGGAGCCTTTTCCATGACCATCGCATATTCGGTGTCTTATTTCCTCTAGATACTCGACTACGCTAGGTGTTTTACTTGTATCACCCTTTTAAGGCCAGACTTTACTACCAAAGCCAAAGTGTTCAAGGCGTCCACGTGGATATTGTTTCCCCTTGGAAATTATTATATTTGGACATGTTGGAATTAACGACTAACTTCTAAAACTTTTTAAGGTAAGACAAAATGTGTTCAACTCTTGCATCACAGTCCCTTAATATCTTATTAGATATCGACCTTGAGTCATAAAACACATAAAGTTGAATGGAGCCCATAGATAAGGCTTTTTTTAGTCTAACTATGAGATCTTCATGATCTACCTCGTCATTTGATGCCTCAAAGCAAAGTCATATGTCCTGTTCAAGGATAGTGTGAGATGGGGTGACTAACACTAACCCAAATCTTCCCCTTTGTGTTAGATGATCCATCGATATTAAGGGTCCATTTATTATGTTGTTCCATCCTTCCACAACCATTTTATCATCATAGTTGGGGTTCTCCTGAAATTGATTTTCTCTAGTGAACTCTGAAATGAATTTGCTAAAACCTTCTATTTTTGATAATGGATATCAAAACCCTTTAGTTCCACCAACCATTTATATATCCATCCATATATGCCAACCTTTCTTAGGACTTCTTTCAATGGAAAAGATATTATTATTATGATAAAATGTGCCTCAAAGTAGTGTTCTAACTTTCATGAGTATATGACTAGTGAATAAGCCAAATTTTCCAATAGGAGATATTGAAGTTCAGAATCCAACAGTGTTTTATTGACGCAGTAAATTAGGTCTTGTAATCCCTCCTTCTAGTAGTCCAACGCCGAAATAGCTACATAGTTAGATACTAAGATATATAAATGAAGTTGATCCCCTAGGTTACAAATTATGAGTTCGGGTGGTTGACTAAGGTAATTCTTGATCTCCCACCATGCCTTCAAACATTCATCATTCCAGACTCTAATTTTCTCCTTTATTGAAATTTTAAATAAAGGCCGACATCTCTCAAAATATTTGGAATGGACTAATCGACTGCCAAAAGAATTCTAGTTAGATTTGACCTTCCCTAAAGGCTTTGGGAATCTGAATGATGATTATCGCTTCAATATGATTGGGATTCACTTATATTCCTCTCTGGCTGAGCAAGTATCCATGGAATCTATCAAAACTAAAGTATAAAGGATCATTTACCCAAATTGAGCCTCATTTTATAATATTGAAAGACTATAAATGTCTTCACAATATCTGAGAGGTGATCACCCTTTTTCTTACTCTTCACAAACATCTCATCAATGTACACTTCCATGATATTGCCTAATTTTTGTTTAAATATTTTTGTGACTAAGCGCTGATAACTTTCTTATTCTTTCTTGAGTATGAAGGTTAATGTTGGTGATGAAATAAGTCTTTTCTCTGTTATGTTTGAATAAAGGGATCTAATGGTAGTCGAAATAAGCTTCTTGAGAGCTCATTCGCTCATGGATAGTTTTGGCATTGACCAAATGATCAATCTTTGGTAGGGTGAAGATATCCTTCAAAAATGCATTATTTAGGCCAATGAAGTCAATGAAATCTCTCCACTTTCCATTACTCTTCTTGACTACGATCAGATTCAAAAGCCAATTGGGCAATTGAATTTCTTTAATAGACCTTGCCCCCATAAGTTTCTCGACCTCATCTTCTACTTCTATTTCCTTCTCAGGAGCTATTCATCGAGACTTGAAGGAATGTAAAATTAACATAAAGTTTGTGACACATAACTTCAGTATCTATAAGGGTGGCATGTTCTACACAATGTGTTCAACTCAAATAAACCTAGAGGGGTGAATAGATTTTAATGAGATATTGCAGAAAATTTTAAAACTCTCTTGAATAATTTTTAAATTCAACCTAGTTAACATTCATCTAGGTAAGTAATCTAATAGATCTAAGTCTATTAAGAAAATTTGAGTCAAGTTTAGGTTAATTATGTGAATTAACTATATGTGAATCCAAAGTAAATTGAGCAATGGATCATTTTGGATCCAAAATTAGATCTAAGTGTGTATATATTTAAGAAAATGTGTTCAAGTGCAATAAAAAATCCACACAAGAGGCAAGAGTCAAGATCTACGAGGAAAACCCTCACCTAGGGTTGAAAAAACCTTGATGAATTCCAATCTCTCATTAAATTTGAAAATCAATTTTACACATCACAAGAAGGTACCTGTCTTTTGTTACTTAATAAGAAGTTACATGTGAATAATAAAACTCTCCCCGTTCTAATGAGTGATCAGTTCCAATTCTATCAAATGGATATGGAAATCAAATTCTCCATCCTCGGACCACACCATTCTTTAAGTGCCCGATACCTCAAACACTTCCTTTTAGATGTTAGAGTCAAGATCTTCAAATTCATACATGAATGAAGTATAATTTAATCAAGGCTACATGGTTTTCAATTTCAAAATCCTGCTCATATCTCAAAAATCATGAACCAAGTTTTCTCTGCATATTGTGTAAATGAAGTGAAGAGGAAAATTAAAATGGTTTTCTCTGATCACTTTCTTCGAAAATACTCTCCGTACATGTCAGAACTACTCAGGAAAAGGATCCATAGAAATGTGAGCGAAATATCCTATTTATAGACTTTAAAAAAAAATAAGGTGTGGTGTTGCGATCCCTGAGTGGGCGATGGCATTATGCCCCAGTGGGAGCTCTCTAGTGTGACAGTAGATGCGGAAATTATTGTCTCTCGTTCTTTTTTTTCCCTTGAAGGTCATGTTATCGGTTAGACATTTAGGTCTCGATGTCTTTGCACCTGAATTTATCTTGACACCATGTCCAGTTTTGGGGCACGCACCTTTAGCAAGTGTGGATTTTGTTTGGAGAAAAGGGGGTTTCATCGTCTCTTCAGAGTCTTCAGTTTGTTTTATATAAAAGAAAAGGTTTGGGCTAAGCATTTTGGTCTAATCATAAGGACAGTTTTAGAGTTTGTGGTTGATATATAGATTCTTCTTATGAGGGTTCGAGATTGGGTTACGAGCGGGGAATGTGTTAGGAACCTCACTTATTTTATATGCTTCCTTAATTCCAGGCTTTTTATTATGCTTTGTATTCATTGATTACTTTTTGGTTATTTTAGATCGTGTTTAGAGACCTTAGCATGAGGGTCCCTCATAAATGTAGATTGGTTCTTAGGTTTGAAAATGGTATTAGTTAGAGGTATAGAAACGTCACGTCAACCAGTTCAGGTATGCAATATTACTTGTGTCTGACTCCGTGCTTCATATTTGTATAAAAATGGTCATTATTATGTGCGTAAGTGAGAGATATCACGACATTGAGATAGTTGTATATCTCATTCAGAGTTTAAGGAGAGATAGAAGGGTGAGAGATGTATGGATTTATATTATGATTAGTGTATACGTATTTGAACACATATATGTAGGGATATGCTTCGCAGGTTCTTCCTTGAGATAGTTTGATATCTCGTTTTATTTACTCAGGCATAATGGATGAAAATATGGAAATGGATGGATATCAGTGGAGACTATATACCAAGAGACATATTATCGAGTCCCAAGCTCACAAGAAGGACTCAGTATTTCTCTTACGTACCCAATAAGACTTGGGATCAAAGCCTACATAGTTCGGTAATATAGGTGTTTCAACATCATGTATGTGCAAGTGTAGTACTTGTCTTAGAAGGGGGCTGGTGTATGGAATATCAGAATATGAGTGGACTCTAAGATGTCTGATATTGGCATATAACCTTATAGTAACTGGGATATTACTAGTCATAATTTATTGTCCTTTAGACTATTTTGTAGGTGTAGAACTGCGGGGAGTTAGGCTAAGAAGTGGGGAGGTTATATTAAGGATGTAATGTTCTACTGCTATAAAGCATAGGAGAACACTATGTCTTCGTATTGGGGTGGACTAAGAGAAGTCAGGGGAATTCAAGACTGAGGATGGATGCATACCTAGTAGATAATATGCCAACAGATGTATTATAAGGCTTGGACTTCATGAGTTTAGCTCAATATAGTGCGTACGTACCTAAGACGCCCTTAGATCAAAACCAATGTCCTTCCAAATAATAGGGTAGGATAATATATAGGGATTTTGCATTAGATATGGAGGAATACCTAAGAATATAATATGCGAGAGACGTATTATGAGGATTAAGCTTTTCGAGTTTGACTCGGTATAGTGCCTAGGTATCCATGGAAACTTGGGATCAAAACCAATGTAGTTCCAACAAATGGGGTTGGATTATATATAGGGGTGAATTAGAGATGTAGTCCTCCCTAAAAAATAATAAGCCAAGAGACATATTCTGAGGCTTGGGCTTCATGAGTTTAACTCGGTATAACGCCTACGTAGCTCAGGGGACTTGGGATCAAATCCAAAGTAGTTCCAATGAATGGGGTCATATTTATAGGGGTATGCTACAACATACCGGGTAAAAAGGGTAAATTAGTTTGCTATTTATATATCCTAGTGATTAGTTTCAAAATATTGCATTTTAGTATCCCTTTTACCTTGCAATATTGCAGTCCCATGCTCGTTAAACCCGCGTTTTATACTCATTTACTGCATAATTTTAATATTCATAGTCAATAATTTTTCAAAGTTTATTTGAGTATTTACAGGGTTTAGATGCTAATGGTCAAATTTGGAAGCAATCAAAGGAAGAAACATTCATCTATACACTTTCAATTTCAAAATGGTAAATTTAGATAATCAATTTCAGACTCGGACTCTTAATGAAAGTTGTTGGCCTTGAATCAAGGAATGTCTAGGTTAAGATGGTGCATCAGTCTAATATGAAATGAAGAAATTATGAAAATGTAATTTTGGACCCAAATAAAAGTCAAAAGTCAAAGACCTAGGTCAAACCCAAAGTCAGACCTTATAACCCGAACATTGCTGGGAATGTGTTGGCCCCAAAACAAGGGTCACGTCGATTTGAACAATGCATCGATCTGAGTTCATATGAAGAAGAAATGAAGTTTTGGGAATAATTTTTAATTAATGACAGGGAAGAAGAAAAGAGGGGTAATATATTTATTGTTGCACTATAGTTGATGTAGAGTTGTTTTAATAAGTGGTAGGGGCGACTATGCTGAGGTGATAGATTGCGAGTTCAAGTCTCACCCCTATCATAAAACAAAGGTTGTTTTCCTGATTTTCTTAGGCGTGCGACGTGGACCGCCAGGAGGGCTACACGTGGCAGTGCCATAACCGTTTATTTCCTCCCTAGCGAAGCTCTGCATAATGCGTGAACCTTCCAAAGCGCTCCACGGGAGTGAGACATTCCCCCATACTTCATTATTCCTCTTTTTCCCTTTTCAAAATAAACCAAATTCTTTATTTTTCCCCGTCCTAAGTTGGCCGGAAGCCTCATATATGCAATTAAATAACCCCTTACCCATAACCACTTTTTAGTATTTAATTAAAATCATCAATCATTTTGTGAAATTTCGATTGTGCTCCCCAACTATTTATTTCCACCTATAAAAGGGACATTGGGTTTTATTATTTTTACATCCATATTTTGCTAATATTAGTACCCAATATTGTTGTATTTTGCTAATATTTTTACATCCATATTTTTACATCCATATCAAGACCGGAATATTGTTGTACTTTAATTATTTGTAATTCTCATGATAATAATATAAGAATTTTGATTTAAATTGTATGCAATTTACTTCATTCAAGACTACATGGCTATAATTCAAGGATTTCAGAAGAATGTCAACCATTCATTCTATCTTATTCTTTTACGTGATTATTATCCATTCAAGTAAGTCTTAAATACCTCTTAAACAATTGTTACGGACATGAATTCTTTTATATTAGATTTTTAATTGAAATTATCATCATGTTATATATGAGTACCTAAGTTTATAACGGTTGCAGTTTATGAACCCATCGAGAATCAGTATATTATTACGAATCAAGTTATGTTTTAAGATCTTTAAAGTAAGTTGAAAAGAAACACATGGACTTCATAATTAGGGTCACAAACTAGTTATCGTTGAGATGTGTTTATACATTTCAACATATTTTTCGGAGTTATTTTGCGAAGTTTAGTAGAGTTTTCATCCTTTATATATCAAATTGTCTTGCATATTTGATAGTTCACTTTACGAAACTTCAAGTTTCACACTTAAATCTTAAAAGTAATTAAGTTTATAATGATTGAAATTTAAAGTGGGGGATTAATCCACAACCTTTGTTTTTCTCGTAAATACAAAAGTCCCTTTTATACTTTGTTAATATTTTCACATTCTAAAAATTATAGTTTTCCACTTTTCTAGAATTAATGAAAAATTGCAAAAAATCATCTTTTCTTATTTCTGTAGAAATTTATTTACAAACCCGATTAGTGTTAATTGCACCCTCTCAAATTCAATCTTCGTGGATACGATGCCCAACTTATCACTACACTCGTTAATCATTACGTCCTGGAAATTGATAAATTACTTTCATAAAATAACTCAACAATATTAGCTCTCACAATTACCTTGGTTAAAAAATGATCGTCACATATCATACAAAAAATGAAAATGATTGTCACCTAGTCTTTAATATAGCATTTCCGTTGTGTTGGATTGATATATTTAAATGTTAAGATTATATTTTGATCAAATGCCGATTTTTGAAAAGTATTTGTATAAAAACACATATTCGGGGTGCCGCCGCCTTCACGGGCTTAGTTTGCTTAGAGAAATAGTGGTAGTAGCCATATTTCAAAATTTAGCCTACAAAGATTCGAACTGACACAACTCAATGGCACATTCCTGAGAACCTATTTTGAAATTATGTTTTCATGTTGATGTATTTTAATCATGGAATTTTATTTGTATTTGTTTAACATATGAGCATTATTGTATACAAGTAGATGTGTTGGATTAGAAACAAAAATTTTAAATATAAACATTGTCAATTGCATGCCCAATCCCCTAAATAGGGTCGAGCTAAAGAAGATAAAGAGTTATGTACTGTTTATCACAGTATATATATATATATATATATATATATATATATATATATATATGTGTGTGTGTGTGTGTGTGTGTGTGTGTGTGAGAGGTAATGCCCCGAAATTTGGGCATAAGATTTTTACCCTCGCAGAGAAAGACGACTTTTTTTAGTGGTGTGTTGCCTTTTTTGGTGCTTTTCAATCGGGTAGAGCTTCGTTTAGAGGAGATGATTTTATAGCATTAGTGTAGATCTTCGACTCGGTTTATTTCTCAGAGGTGACTTTTCATAAGTATCAACCTCTTTCGGGACTCAGAAGTGACTTTGAAAAAGTACAAGCCTTTCCCCATGGAAAAACAACTTTTCTAAAGTACGAGCTTCTTTGGAATTTTCAGAATGAGCTCGATAATCTCGAATGCTTAGGGGAGAAGAAGTTGAAAAATTGAAATGTGGTCGAATTTTTTTGGATCTTTTAAATGGATAGCGGTCACCTTTATTTTTAAGGGTCAAATTCGGGAAGGATAATCGACCGGTTATCCCTCACGGAGGGTGGATCCGGGTCGAGGGACATGTGTATGGTTAGGGCGAAGATTTGTTGGACTTTGGTAATGATAAGTTTTTGGGGAATAAACAATCGATTATGCATTTAAGGGGCCTTAACTGACCGGTTAAAGGTCTCAGTTGGTTTGTTTGGATAATTCATAGTGATAAAAGTGAAAAAAATTTGGTTGATCGATTTGTTGAAAGACCAAATAGCCTTTGGCCGATCCGTTAAAGGCCTCAGTTTTGCTTTCGTCGCAGATTTGTATTATTTTCATAACTTTTGACTTGTAACTCTGATTGATGTGTGGTTTTCACCATTGGAAAGATAATTCAAATATAAACCTATTTATATTTCCCAACGAGACAATAATGAAATTTAGTAGGTTAAAAAACGTTAAAGTGGTAAGTGGTGTGAATTGACTTAGTCGAGGGACCTTAGGGTTTTAATGCGAGCTTCGATTGGTGCATGGACTTCACCGTTGGAAAGATATGTCAGTTATATACAACTTTTGTAATTGCCACTTTCTCAAATTATGAAGTTTTGTAGGTCCAAAATGTCCTTAAAGTGATATTTAGGGTACATTGTCTCAGTTGAAACTACACTTGGCTTCATCCTTTGAAGTGAGGCACGTGCATAAGGGGATTTGATAAAGAGTGTTTGGATATGTAGGGTACTTTATAAATTTAGTTAAGTCCATGTTGGTCTAGCCTTAACATATTTACACGAGTTCTCCTACGATAAGGAGAGGTTTAGGGTTTTCCTATCGCCACAGTCAGAATTTTTAGGACATCTCCTTGTAACTTTGATAATTCAATGGTTTATGAAAATGATGAGACATTAAGGATCACGTACAAATGACCCACACCTCGATTTGCAAACTAGAGTGTGCATGCGGACACGTTTCGTTAAAGTTGGTGGCCAGATTGGTCCTTAAAGGCGTAAGAGTGTGGGTAATTCATCCAAGGGATGAATGTATGATCAAGACCTAAAAGTTCTTTATTGAGGTAACATGGGGACCTATGGTAAGACACAACCTAGTGATGCTGTGAAGGATTGACGATTGGTGCTTGACATTGCATTGGGAATAGGAACATATTTTTAAGATTACCTCACGACTGGTTATCCTTCCTAGTTAGCAGGAACCGAGGGTTAGGAAATTAATTGTGGTAATAGTGTGACCCAAACACCTGGAGGGAGAAATATCCATGGGTTTTTCTTGTCACTTCACGACTATATATCCTTCCTAATTAACTAGAATCAAGGGTTAGGTAATTAAGTGTTGGAATAGTGTGAACCAAACTCCTTGAGGGAGAAAGATCTGGGGGTTTTATTGGTCACCTCATGACTGGTTATCCTTCCTGGTTATCTAGAACCGAGGGTCAGTTGATTGAGTATGAGAATAGAATGGCTAGAATACCTAAATGGAGAAAGCTCCTAGGGGTTTCCTAGTCACCTCATGACTGATTATCCTTACTGGTTAGCTGGAACGAAGGGTTAGACGATTAAGTGTGGGAATAGCACGGACCAAACAGTTGGAGGGAGAATGCTCAGGAATGGTTTTTTCGTTACCTCATGACTAGTTATCCTTCCTAGTTGATTGGAACTTAGGGTTGAGCATTTAATCATGGGAATAACATGACCCAAACACCTTGAGGGATAAAGCGACCGGGGGGGGGGGGGGGGGGGTTACTTATCACCTCACGACTAGTTATCCTTCCTAATTGGATGGAACCAAGGGTTTGATGATTCAGGGTGGGAATAGAGTGACCCAAACACCTAGTGGGAGAAATCTTCGGGTGACTAACTAGTTATCTCATTGCTAGTTATTCTTCTTGGTTAGCTGGAATTGAGGGTTCGATAATTAAGTGTGGGAATTATGTGGCCCAAACACCTAGAGGGAGAAAGATCTTGGGGGAGGGTTCGTGATCACTTCATGATTGGTTATCCTTCCTAGTTAGTGGGAACCAAGGTTTAGGCTATTAAGTGTGGGAATAACATGTCCCAAATAACTAGAGGGAGAAAGCTTGGAGGGCAGTCTTGGTTACCTCACGACTAGTCATCTTGCTTGTTTAGTTATAATAGAGGGTTAAGATATTAAGTGTGGCAATATCATGATCCAAACACCATGAGGGAGAAAGCTTCAGGGGGATTCCTGATCACACTTCAGGGGTATTCTTGACCACTTCACAACTGGTTATCCTTCCTAATTATCGAGAACCAAGGGTAGGGAAATTAAATGTGAATATATTATAACCCAAAAACCAGGATGGAGAAACCATGGGGGTTTCCAGGTCACCTCATGATTGGTTATCCTTCCTAGTCAGAGGGCTCTGAGGGTAGGAGGATTAAGGGTGAATATATTGTGACCTAAACATCGAGGGGAATAAAGCTCTAGAGGGGTGCATGGTATCCTAATTTTTTACTTTGGTTTTAATAATGATTTATAATATTCCCACCCTTTTCTATTTTAAGTCTCTCCAGAGACCAGACGCAGAAATATTGGGTTTCGTTGGTGTTTATTGGGGTGTCGAATAACCACACGAATGGTTATCCTTATTTGTTAGATAAAATTGCGGGTAAGGAGATTAAGTGTGAATGTATAGTGATTAACACACCGATGGGTAGAAATATCTGGAAGGGAAAAAGGTATCCTGATTTTTAACTTTGGTTTTAGCAAAGATTTGGAATATTCCAACCCCATTATATTTAAAGTCGCTTTAGGGACCATAGTTAGAAACATGGGGTTTCAACAGTGTCATATTGGAACATGGGTTTTCCTATTTTAAGTCACATAAGGGACCAAATTTGTTCGAAGCGCAGGGCTTCCTATTTTAGATCATGTAGGGGCGGAGTGGTTAGAAGCGCAGAGCTTCGTATTTAAGGTCACGTGGGGTAATGGGTTGTTTGAAGTGCAGGGCTCCTACTAAAGGTCACGTAAGGGAATGTGTTGGTTTGGAGGATTGGGCTCCCCAATTAAATTTAACGTAGAGTACAATGTTATTTTGGAGAGTAGGAATCCCAATTTTAGTTCGCATAGCAGACCAAGTTAATTTAATGCGCATGACTTTCTATTTTGGGTCACAAAAGGGGAAAAGTGGTTTCAAAGACAAGGATTCCTATTTTAAGTCATGTAGAGGACCGAGTGGTTTGTAGCGCATGGCTTCCTATTTATGGTCACGTAGGAGATCGAGTTGATTTGGAGCATAGGGCTCCCTATTTAAGGTCACGTATGAACCGTATTGGAGGAGGTAATTTCTTTGGAATTTCTCGGGTGAGGCTTTAGTTCTGTTTTCTCAAGTGGAGATAGAGGATAGTTTGGGATGTTTAGAGGAGTTTATGATATTGATCGGGGAGGTCCAAAGCTTTGTTTTGGTTTTCTTACAGTATTTTGAGGTTTTGGTTAAAAAGTTTGCCCAGGCGATGTCCGAGGCTTTAAGTGAGGTCATCATGGTGGTGAGGATTTTTAGAGTTTCTCTTAGGAAGTATTCGAGGTTTAAGGGGATTGATCAGGCAGTGTCTAAGGTTTAAGTGGGTTGCTCAGGGATGAGTTCTTCTTTTTAAGGTTTTGCTCAGGCAGTGTTTGAGGCCCTAAGTGAGGTTCTTGAGGTAGTAAGGTTTTTTAAAGGTTTTTTGAGGTGGTTTCTGAGGATTTGCACAAGTTTTATTAGGCGGTGTATGCGGATCGAGTGCGTTACTCAAGGTAGTGAGGATTTTGTTTGCTCGGGTGGAGTATGAGTCTTTAGACTGGTTTGCTCATGCGACGTCTAAGGCTTTGGATAGGTTTTCTCAAATGAGTATGAGGCTTAAGGGGGTGATTAGGGTAGTGAGAATTTATTTTACTTGGGTGGAGTATGAGTCTTTAGAGATGTTTGTTCAAGTTGTGTCTGAGGATTAAGTAGGGTGCTCAAGGTAGCGAGGCTTTTTATTTTCTCGGGTGGAGTATGAGGCTTTGGATAGTTTTTCTCATAGGAGTCTGAGACTTTGCAGTGGTCTGCTTAGGCAGTGTCTTAACTTTGCAGTGGTTTTCTAAGGAAGTGTTTGAGGCTTAAGTCGGGTGCTCAGGGTAGTGAGGATTTTTATTTCTTGGGTGGATTCTGAGGCTTTATAGATGTTTGTTCATATGAGTCTAAGGCTTTGCAGTCATTGACTCAAGGTGTGTCTGAGGCTTTGGTAAGGTTCTTAGGGTGGTGAGGCATTTGTTTTCTCAGGTAGTGTTTGAGTCTTTTTATTGGTTTTCTCAAGCTGTGTTTGAGACTTTGCACCGGGTTGCTTAGGTGGTGTTTAAGGCTTAAGTTGGTGCTCAGGGTAGTGAGGCTTTTTATTTTCTTGGGTGGCGTCTAAGTCTTTTAGAGAGGTTTACTCAGAGGAGTCTAAGGCTTTTTTGTGGTTTTCTCAGGTGTATACTGAGGCTTTGGGTAGGTTGGCTCAGAGGGTTCTAAGGATTTTGATCTACTTAGGTGGAGTCTAAGGACCTGGATAGATTTTCTTAGAGGAGTCTTAGGCTTTGCAGTGGTTTTCTCCGGTGGTGTTTGAGTCTTTGTAGCGGTTTTCTCATTTGGTGATTGAGGCTTAAGTGAGGTACTCATAGTGGTAATGCTCTTATTTGCTCAGGTAGTGTTCGAGGCTTTGTAGTGGTTTTCTTAGGTGGTGTCTAAGGATTTACAGTCGTTTTCTTAGGCATTGTCTAAAACTTGATACATTTTTTTCTTAGAGGAGTTTTAGGCTTTATAATGATTCACTCAAAAGGTGTATGAGGCTTATGTGGTATGCTTAGGGTACAAAGGCTTTTTTTGAGGATTTTGTTTTCTTAGGTGGAGTCCGAGGATTTTGTGAGTTGATCAGTGTGAGGCTTCATTTTGGTTAGAGGCCATGGATGCCAGTGGTATGGATGTAGGTAACCAGTAACTGATGCCAATCTCATATATTTATGGGTTAGGTGGTCTATTTAACACAACGAGAATATAGAAGGTGTGAAAAGTCCTAGGAAGGATCGTCTTAACAAAAAATATAAAATTTTAATTTTCTTAAATTAAAAGTTAAAGTTAAAAAAATCAACCCAAATAAAACATATCAACAATTTTAAGTTGAGTTGTTGTGATAAGATGATTTACAAAATTTTATGTTAACCTAAAACATGCATCTAGGTGATAGCATATAAAATAATTATATCAATCACACAACACGCATATGTACGAGGAAAACCCATAGTGGGAAAAACCTTAAATGGACCAAACACGCAAATTAACTGTGACACATATTTACAGAAGTTGATAGATGACTTACTCAATGACTCAATGCCCTCATAAGCCTTGATGTTTCTTCAATCTTCAACTGCTCCTCTATAGTGATAATGCAGGAATCCACCCACGCAAGTTTCCATAATGTGACCTCGGTATTCACCGATCTAGGCTCAGCTACCATCTACAGATAGGAATAGAGACACACCACTTCTTCACTATAACTCCACAAACAAGAAATTAACTGTGTGTAAATAGCAAACATGAAATCCATAATTTAAAATATACTCAACAAAAATCATGATGCGTAAAAGCTTTTTGATGCCCTAAAAACAAGATCTCAATGTATATAGAAAGATGAAACTTGGATCTTAAACACTTTGGGTGAAACCAGGGATTGAGAGATTTTGAATATGTATTGGAAAATGATTTTTGTCAAAAGTCTCTTTAAAAACTAATGTCAGGACCCATTTTAAATAGAAAGCACAATTTTATAGGCGACATAATTTTGGAGAAAGTTCATTCGAACGAAAATAAGACCTCGTTCAACTAAAAGTACAAACTTGTTCAAACCAAATCAAGGCCTCATTTGAACCATATTCGAATGAGATTAAAATGATATTGGTCCTATAAATAGACAAATTCTATTTGATTTTCGTTTGAAGTTCGATTGAATGAACTGTGCATCTTGTTCAAATGAAAACCCTAAACTCGTTCTATGCGACTCTGAAACAAAAAATATTTTTCTTTTAATATATTCTCTAAATAATTTATAAAAAAAAACCAAAAATAAAATTCCCAAGGATCAAAATTCATATGCATTCATACATGAGAGATCCTCAAAAATATAAAAATGAAACATGTCATGAGACATGACATGATATGTAATCTCTGAAGCTTTGCCGTTACATCTTCAATCAAACCCATCATAGGCATGAAAGGTCAACTACATAAAGCCTAGCCTATGACACAAAATTTTATATCTGGAATTAAGACAATACATACAAAGTGACTCAATTCGAAATTTGTCCTTACAAATATCCCTTTTTGGCTATTTCGGGACAAAATGGAAACTAAAAACTCTTATAGGTTTTCAAGATCTCTAAAAAATACTTAACAACACAAATGGAAAAAGTATAGACGCTCGATAGACACATATGCAGTGTAGCTTTGCTTGCCAGTATTCTTTACTACATATTGCAAACCTTCACACTTAAACACACCTTCGAATATAAAGAGAATATAACAAGTATAAATTAAAATATGCATGAGAATAAAACTCCCTATGTATAATGATACCTACCTAGATAAGGCGTCACCCCTAAGCTAAAGATATCCTAACACTTAAGTGAAAGATACCATTTCTCCCCCTAAATGTGATACAAAGAGAAATTAAGGAAAAAGGAATAATATCATGCAATAGTGTAAATTGCTACAAAACATAACATGGAAACACAAGCATAAAAGATCCAATTTTATTTAATTAATACCAATATTGTTAGCAATATGATACCTACTTAAATACATAATAAAGCATGCGATGTCAATGCAAACAATAAATAAGATATACCAATATGATCATATAGCATGCCAATCCGATACAAAGATAAAGCATACGGAAAACATAGATTAAATGCGAATGAAAACACTAAAAACAAAATGATACCTTATATGTAAATATGCAATATATACCAATGATACACATGCACATATATATAGGAAAAAATGACCACAAACTGACACAAAACACATAATATTTACGCACTAGCGCATTATTGATGTGGGATGGAGTGAATGAGAGTGAGCTTAAAATACAAGAAATATGACCGAGTCACTCAAAAATTTTCAAGGAGTTCTATTTGACCTCGAATTTTTTTCGAACTAAGATTTAGTCACAAAGGACTAGATAAAGTGAACTTAATGAACAAACAAGACCAATGCACACAAGCTTAGAATATTTATGATTTTACAAATAAATATATGATAAGCATAACTAAGATTCATTATGCAGACTTGTTGATCTAGAACTATAACACCCTCAAAAGCTAAACAAATATCATATTTTTTTACTCAATTCATTTGAGGATACCATTTTTGAAAATCAATCAAACAAAATTAGTGTCATTTAATCCTTTCTAATCTTGCCTCTCAAGTTTTAGGTTCTTGCCAACGGTGGCTTTATCGCAAAGGATATTTGCTCCTTCGTAGACCTTTATCGTGCACCCTCATATATTCAATAAGAATCAAACAAAATCATTGGAAACTATTCTTACATGCCAAAATCCCCCATAGTCAATATATATGTAGATGACAATATTGATGGGAGAACATCTCACTTTTCTCAAATATAACACATGAAGTTAAAATTTAAAAGAACTCATGCATGTGTGAGTGGAGGCATATACAAAGTGAATCCAGTAAGTAAATCAAAGTCTAACAACTCCAAGCAAGCATGATTAAGAACAATCTAAGCATTGAAAGTCATAATCAAATGTCCTGGACAGATGAAAACATAGAATGAAGTGGATTCAAACAGATCAATATGCCAATCAAAATGTGTACAACTAAACTACACATAAACCAAAAATATTTTTGAGTTATATTTTTTTAAATGATACCAATTTTAAATAAAAATCAAAAGACAAACAAAATCTTTCTCTTTTTCTCATTCAGATTTAAAAAAGAAAAACAAAATACAAAAAACTCAAACCATATACAACTAACAAACATATATATCATGAAACACCAAAGTTAGTGTATGAAAATGTGGAAACAATCACCCATAAGATATAATATGTGAAGAGTCATGTGCAAGCATGCAAGAATCAACCATGATAACATTTAGTGACTCAAATATTTATTTCCTAACCCAAATAGATGAATACTTAATGCTTCGAGTTATGGGAACCATGGGGACACTAGATTTAAACTTCTTAGGGTCTTTTCTAAGCTCATTGGAGAAACTCCTAAGGTGAACTTTCCTATCACAATGTGTGCACGTGTAGATATGACAAGGAATGGGACCTTTGGATTTACCTTTTCTAACACCCTGGGATGTGGTTGACCCTCTAAAATAAATAATGGAGGCATTAGAATCATGAATTCCAGTACCATCACTATCGAAACGACTCAAATCTCTTATATCATCTTTTAGCTTCAAAATCTAGGCTCAAGAAAAAATTTAGACTCCTCAAATTATAGGGACTCCTTCTTCAAATTTTCAAATATTCCTAGAAGATTATCTCGCTCCCCCTTAATGCAAGCAAAGTTATCCCTAAGAGTCTTCTCAGGTTCCCAAACATTATTAATCAATTTAACATTATCCTCAATGGCATGTTCATTAATCTTAAAAATTTTAGAGTCTTCAAATTCTTTCTTAAAAACCAGACTCTATCTCCGGCCTCTTTCTTTGACACTTATATAATTTTAAAATCATGGTTCATATCTAGGAGCTTCTCACAAATATCTTTTTGAGTTTGAACATTTTGCAAAAAAGGAATTTCAACTTTAAAATGAATATTTTATTTTTTAAGACTTTAATTCTTTCTGCAAACTTCAGATTCATAAGAACGAAACTTTTAGCTTAGTTATGAAGCTTATTATACTCATTTTGAATATCAAAGTCATCATCACCGCTAAACATATCGGACAAATTATCACAATGTTGACTCATTAAGAGAAAACAAAACAAATAATAGGGAAAGATAGACAAATAGACCACCCTAAATACCAGAAAAAGATGAATCTACATGATAAATTAGTGTACCCGCTCTTATAATAATTGAAAAAATTGGTATCCTAGGTGAATCCTCACTCAAAACAATGATCACATAATAATTTGGTGTACCTCCTCTGATAATAATTTGAAAAATTCCTATTAGGGATTGTCTAAATAAGAATTGTCAACTTTTAGTTTTTTTAAATTAAAAGGTGAACTTAAATAGAATTAACCCAAATAAAACTTTGCACCAGTTTTAATCCGAGTTGTTCGATAAAATGATTTACTAAAATTTATTTTACCCCAAAACATGAATATAGGTGACAGTAGATAAATGATTAAATCAATCTCACAACAAACTTTTGTATGTGGAAAACCCATAATGGTAAAAACCTAGGATGACCAAACCACACAAATTCACTATGATATGGATTTACATAGTTAACATATTAATTACCCGACGACTCGACACCCTCGTAAGCCTTAACGTGTCTTCAATCTTTAATCACTCCTCTACAGTGAAAACGCATGAATCCACCTATGGAAGTTGATACAACGTGTGAGTCCACACATGCCTCAATATCCATCGATATAGGCACATCTATTGTTTATGGATAGGAACCCAGACGCACTGCTTCTTCACTGCAACACCACAAACACGAAGCTAACTATATGTAAATAGTAAACACGAAATTCACCATTTAAAACATACTCAACAAGGATGATGATGAATAAACATTCTTCGTGCCCTTAAAACAAGATCTCAAAGACTATAGAAATATGAAACTTGTGTCTTAAACACTTTGGGTGAAACTAGGATTCGAGATCTTTTGGATATGTATTGGAAAACCCTTTTTTGACAAAAATCTCTGTAAAAATAGATGTCAGGACCCCTTTAAATAGAAAACACAATTTTTGTGGTGGAACAATTTTCAAAAATTTCATTCGAACGGAAATAAGACCTCGTTCGAACAAAAATGTAAACTCGTTCGAACAAGCATCCAAACTCATTCGAATCAGATTCAAACGATCTTCAAACGATATTGGTTTTATAAATAAACAAACGTCATTTGATGTTCGTTTAAAGTTCATTTAAACAAACTGCTCATATCATTCGAATGAAACCCCTAAACTCGTTCAAACAAGTTAAAAAAATTATTTTTCTTTTAAAATCTGCTCCGAAAAATTTGCAAAAACCAACACCCAAAACTAAAATATCCAAGGATCAAAATTCACATGCATTCATACCCGAGATATCCTCGAAAATGAAAAGACAAAATATGGCACGAAAAACGACACAATATGTAATCTCTAAAGCTTTGCCGCTACTTCTTCAATCAAACGGATCATACGCTTGAAAGGCCAATAACACAAAGCCTAACCAATGACAAAAAATATTTTTTTCTGGAATTAAGCTAGTAGACACAAATTAACTCAATTAGGGAAAATGTACTTTTACGGTAAAGGGCGCTTTTGGGCGATCTATGATATGATTGATTTTTAAGAGTTTTTCATTTTTATCATTCTTGTATTGGGAGTTATTAATCACTTTTTTAACACAAAAATCTTCCATGTGATGTAGAATTTACACAGATTCATCATTTTTAGGTTGAAGTTATGGGTGAAGAGGATGGATGGTTACCTAAAGATGCACAGTAACTTTTAAGACCTTTCTAGACTCTTACATTAAAGTTAGATTTTTAAAAGATATTTTATGCTCATTCACCAGGATTTAAAGAATCCCAGGATTATGGATTTGATCACAGGGTTTGCCATTGGTTCAAAAGGATTTTGATGAAATGGGGGATATATTTTATGGTAATACCGAGTCTTTCAGTGGACTACCTACATATCCCTTCGAGGTGTCAGGTTAAACTTAGTTCATAGGGTATGATGTCTTATAATGCACCTTGATTGAATGTTGGTAGTGTATGATGTTTTTAGGTCTTGTCTTGAGGGCAAGGCTTTTTATAGTGGAAAATTAAGGGTAGGGGAATGTGCCTTCCTGATAGGCCTCATAACTTGTGGTCCAAATGTAATAGTTTTTCTGTCATAATTTAAATAATTTAAAGTTCTAACATTTTAGAGTGAATTTTATTTCTTGTCGTTGTTCATTAGACTAGGTAAAGTCACTCTCAATCAAGACAGAATGACCATGTTTCTTGGGAAACCTATTTAGGATTTTTGTTTAGTGTTTGATCGAGAACATAGTGATATCTCGTGTTTCCTAAGTATCTTCGATTCAAAGGCATCAATGCTTGTGTATTTGAATGTCTACAATAAAAATATAGTAGAGAATTAGGTCCACATGGTTATGTTTATTAAAATAGTTGGGGGCTTAAAGTGTTTTTCTTACTTCAAACGAAAGGTTGGTGGCTCAAGTGGGATTTTTGATATAGGTCTAAGAATGCTTATGGTTATAAAATTTCTCTTTCCATCCCATCTGTCTTATATTCTTTTGTCCCAGTTAGATTTCTTTATGGAATTTGAAGCTTCGACCAAGTTTATCTCTTTGTCTTTTTGGCTCATTTTTGTTTTGTGGATCTTTTTCTTCTTTTTTTCCTTTTATAATCTCTTTTTTCTCATGTCGGGTTCTACACCTATTTAGGACATAACTAGGGACAATGAATTTTTTTAAACTGTCGAGGTTAAAGGTTTTAGAGAATGTGATACCGTTAGGGAAAGCCAAAATGGTTACCCCATCGATGTTTGGGTTAGAAGGTAGGGAGCAACTTATTAGGTATGAAATCACTTCTGAAAGTCTAAGAGGGCTTTTAGGTTATTCTTAAGGGTTTAGTTGTCCTTATGGATGTCTAATGGAATTTTTATTGAAGGTTGGGGAGGGTCCCCCTTGAGACTTCCCAAGTTAGTGGTAATTGTATCATTCTTGATAGGGGCTATACAATCATTTTGATATTTCTTAATATTTTGAGGGCACTCTAATTATCTTTGATATGTAGAGTATCATTATTAGATATTTCGTTTGATTCAATTATCTTTCTCAATTCCACACCCACAATACACAATGTTAAGTATTTAGTACCACTACATTTTATCCCATCAAACGGAGGAAAGGAAACTTTAGAAATCTGCATTGCTGACACACATATTTCAGGAAAAAATCCCCCGCAAGGGTAAAACCTTTATTTCAATAAATATAACAACACTTATAGAAATTTGCAATGAATATTTCGCAGAACACTCGCATAGGTCGCAACCTAGACGCAACAATGGATTAACCAAAACATACAGACAAGACCTGTAGCTCTGTCTTCAATAAGATATACCCTTAAGCATTCCCAAGTGATGACAGTCGTCTTCAGCGAACATCTCCCTCAAGAGCTACCCAGTCAGCTATAGAGATTTCGTCTCTACAAGAGAAACTTCAACAAAGTTGTATCTTGGGTTCCAAAATGATTTACTAAAGTAATTGGAATGATATGTGAATCGAAAACAAAGTTAAAAACACCTTAAAAGGAAAAGACTAAAATTCTGCAAAAGCACTTTTTGTAGATTGAAAGTCTCAGGTATTCTAAAGAAAAATGGACTCATTTAATAGGTATATATAAAATATTTGAGTTAACGTATTCATTCAAACGACACAGGAAGATCGCTCGAACGACATCTAATGTCGTTTGAACCAGTCATCGCGCGACCTTTTAATGACAGTGAAAAATGTGAAACAGTAGTATGTCGTTGATGAAACACTTTAAGCGAGCTTCAAATGAGGTATCGCGCGAGATGCTCTGTTGCTTGAAGAAGTCGTTTGAACGACTTTGCCCTATCATTTGAACGGAATTGACATGCATTTGAATGACATCAGTAATTATTCTTTATTAAAACTCCGCCTCAGGACTTAGAAAGTTTATTTTGACAAAAAATGACGCCTCACAAGTTTAAAAACATTCTAGAAAAATTATCCCAACATTTTAAATGAACAATTAAAGGAATGAAACAAAAACTTACCGAATTTATCTTACATATGCTTGTTTTTGAGAACTTTAATATTTAGATCTGTCTTATTGAGTGTATGCACTTGAACATTCTTCGACGGTTGTAGCGGTATACGACATACTAAATTAAAAAACGAATATGTAAAATATGTCCTACAAAATCTCCCCCTATGTATATGCCGGTACAAAATAAAAAAATCCGAATTATCAAAACAAAACATCCTATACAAATCTGATACCCTCCTATGAACCCAAAAGTGAAAAAGGTACTAAAGATGCAAGTATTTAAACTTTCTTCACAAATCTTCAACTTGAAATCTTCAAATTTCCAACTTTTCTATTTCATCATCAGGGTGTGCAAAATAATGATCTTCAAAATTTTTACCTACACACATGAGACAAGAAACAAACACCTTCATAACATATAGAGTTTGAATTGAGATAAACATACATCAAAACAAAGATCAAATATCTCAAATCTCCCCCAAAATTTTAACTCCCCCATTAAATCATAATTCGGTTTCCCCCTTTTAATTTGTCCGAAATAAACAAGTAAAAGGATAAACAAAATAATCATGGAGTGTCATGAAAAGCATAGCAAATCAACTACGATCATGCAAGGATAAACTTGAAAGAATTTGCCAACTATTTTTGATTTTTCAATATTTTTTGACAAAATAAATTTACAAAAAAAATCACACACCATGAATTTACACTAAGATAAGCAAACGTGGAAACGGAATTTATGGGTGTGAACATATTCAATAGGTAAATCAACTCAAACATACATAACAAATGTGCACGATGAATATGGATACTCCTGGCGAATGAACTTCACAATCATCCTTAGGTGTAAAAATTGTTGAATCCAAATGACATCGACTAAATGAAATAAAAAAATCAAAGTCTAAAATGATTTACACACCAATAAAATCTAAAACTATGTAACGTTTTTTCAAGACTTTGTTAGGACGTGCAAACTAGTTGATATATTTCCAACCAAACACCCTTATAAATAATAAATCTTTTATTTTTCTTGAGCTAATCTAAATAATAATGGCCCCTTTTGGCACATTTATCTTTTTATTGCCTTAAAATTTTTTCGGTATATTTTTAACATCTTTGGACCTTGGCTAATTTTTACAATGCCACACTTTTTTTAGGTCCAATTTAAATGGTGGCTTAATTGCAAAGAATATTATAATAACATTTTTTATCCTTTCCCCATTATATATATATATATATATATATTGAAAGAAATTTCTCAGGGGAAACGGTTCTTACATCCACTACTTTCATTGTCAAGTTTAAGTGCATATGGTTCGTTTTAAAGACAAGATTGAGATGGAAACACTTCAACCAACATGTGATTGACAAGTATAATAATAAAACAAATCAGTGGAAGTGTGCATCGAAGGAAATCAACAGTCAAACATGTAGAAAGTAATCTCAAATCTCATCTTAACGACTCCAAACATTTTAAAGAAATGGATGAAATGATGCATCGTCTCAAAACACTATCAAATAGTCACATGGATATGTAATGATGATGTGACTTGGTCATACTAAATGCCCATCCATAAACAGTGTAAAACAAAATACAAAAACTCTTTTGTCTTTATCCAAAAAATTTATTAAAATAACATCTTTTTGTCGTTTTCAGATTTTTCTAATGAGAATAAAAAATATTTTCGTATTTTTCCAAAATTATTTAAAAAAAAAACCTTGTTTTTTCTGAAAAAAATATATCAAAATGGAAAAAGAATAAATGCAAAAGTGGTAAAAACTATCAATATGCATAAAATATTATTATGAAAATCATCCTGTGCTATCAAACTAGTCTAAACCTCAACCATTAAATGCGGAGGAGATTTCCAAAGCTTGTGACATCATGTGAAAAACATCCATCAAATCATGTGAAGTTTTTACCAAAAACATAAATTTCTCTCGAATATGTGCAGGCTCTCTCATGTAATCATTCATAGCATCATATGTGGGTGTGTGGGTGGGAACACGTGGAAAAAATCTATGTGACACACTACTTAACTTAAAGAAAAATTCCCTAAGGTGTCATCTCTTTTTACAAAGGGTAGAAACATACACGAGCCTAGGAACACCTCTTTTAAATTGTCTAGAACACACTCTCCCATCTCGAATGGGATGCCGAGGAGGGTTAGGTTGAGAGACATAAGGATCTATAACAAACTTGGGAACCATTTTAGGTGCAACATGGGAAGTAGACGCACCGTCATGACCGATTCCTAATCTCTCAACATTACTCAAAGCGGGACCAATGGACATCTTTCCTACTTTCTTAGATGAATCCTCTATGGTGACCTTTACCTCTATGGCTCATTCAAGATCTCTCTTTAATTATGACACACGGGCTTCAAGTTCACTCTTTTCCTGACCTACGACGATCAACTTCTCACTCAAAGAAACCCTTACCCTCTCGAGTTGATTTGCCGATGCCTTAAAACCCCTAAATATCTCAATATCTCTCTCCAAATCTAGCACCCTGAAACCTAACTCCTTATTCAATTTCTTCGTCTTTACGGTCTTGGGGTACAAATCTCTAAATGCAATTTGAAGATCACTTTCACCCTCACTAGCACACTCACACTCGCTAGAAATACTCAAATCATCACCGGGGCACTCACGTGCACAAGTATCCTCATCGTCGTTGGACAAAATATGTGTGCTCACATAACTAGCTAAATATGCAATACACATCCCATGTGAAGATTCATCCTCGAAATCATTCACCTCTTACTCATTATCGCTCAGAGTGGCTGGCATAGCAATCTTATTTCACTTTCTCTTTATCCTAGTGGGACACTCAAACTCACTATGCCCCTTAACCTCAAATTCAAAACATCTATCCTCTTCCTCATTCCTTTTCCCTTTCTCACTGCTCTCTTTGGCCTCTTCTTTCTTTTTATTTTTCTTAAGAATTCTTTTATTGGAAGAATTTTCTTTTGAAAATTTGAGAAACATTTTGAAAGTTTTAGCAAGCATGACCACATCATCAATAAAATTCGCCCTTAGATTTGGAATCACAAACTCTCACTTTATGTTTCTTCTCTCTCTTGGACACTTCTTCACTCTTCCTAGACTGTGCTTTAAGTTTTATCCCTCTATCCTTAGGTTTGACAGTTTTGGGAAACATGTGAATTTCATATGTCTGGAGGTCTCCTACTAGTTCATCTAACTTTAGATTGCTCAAATTTCGTAAGGAATTAAAAGCAGTCACCTTCGGGATAAAACGTTTAGGCAACGATGTCAAAATCTTTTTAACCATTCTTGTATCAGGAATGTTCTCATAAAGATTGAAACTAGTGTTGAAAATATCATATAAACGTTAATAAAACCCATCAAAACACTTAGATTCAATCTTGGTAATTGTTTTAAATTGAGTAGTTAAATTTGAAATTTAGACTCTTTCACTGCAGTCGTGCCTTCATGGGTAAGTTGTGAAATATCACATGCTTCTTTTGACATGGTGCGCGTCATGATACATTGAAACTTGTCAGGGGTGATGGCTCTAAAAATTGCACTTAGCCCACGGTAATTAAATGTGCTCCATTTAAATTCATCCTTAGTCCAGTCAGACACCGGTTTAATATTTGTGACATTATTGACGGTGACAGTTGGAGGAGTCCAACCTCTTTTAGAAGCAACCTAAATACGCTCATCGATTGATTTTAAGGATGATTTCATGCGGGTTTTTCAATCGGCACAATATATCTCATAAAAAATTGGCAACCAATTATATAAGTTTTCATTCGAAAATATTGAATTAAAAAAAATAATTATCCCAAAAATTTTGCGGAAAAAGGATCACTCGATAAATTAGAGAAATCTGCTCTGATACCAATTTGAGAACGCAGTGTGATATCGATTGTATGTGGATTCACAAATTTTCAAATTTAAACTTATTTAACTAGATATTAATCTTTGATCCAAATTAATTAAACCCTAACACATGCATGTAGGTGTATAAATCATGCAATCTCAAATTTACATAAGCTACTGACACATTGATTTAAGGAAAAAAATCCCCCGCAAGGGAAAAATCTTTATTTCAATAAATGTAACAACACTTACGAAAATCTACAATGAATATTCCGAAGAACACTCGCATAGGTCATAACCTAGGATTAGTAATGGATTAACCACAATAAACTCACAAGAACTGCAACTCTGTCTTTAGCAAGAAATACCCTCAAGCATTCCTAAGGGACCGCCGTCGTCGTCAGATAGCACCTCCCTCAAGAGATACCAAGTCAACCATAGAGATTTCATGTCTACAAGAGAAACTTCAACAAAGTTGTATCTTGGGTTCCAAAACAATTCACTAAAGTAATTGAGATTATTTATGAATCGAAAACAAAGTTAAAAACACCTTACAGGGAGAAGACTAAATTTCTGCAAAAGCAGTTTTCGGTGATTGAAAGTCTTAGGTCTTCTGAAGAACAATGGACTTATCAAATAGGTATTTATAAAAAAATTGAGTCGGTGTCTTCGTTCGAATGAAAATGGAAGGTCTCTCGAACAACATCTAATGGCATTTGAACCAGCCATCGTGCGACCTTTTTGTGACACCCCGCCTAATTAATCTCGGGTGATCAGTCCTAAATCAAGTTAGTAAAGGTTTCTCAGTTGGTCCATTCTTATCATCACTGTCGTCTTTTTAAATTACTAACCACCTAAGTGATAAAAGTAGCCTGGTGCCAATTTTTATCTTTCAATTAATTAAGTAAAACTCATGCGGAACATATAACAATACACAATAACAGTTAATTAAAAAAATCATCCACAAATAAAACACCTAACCGAATAAACCATCGGTCCAAATATCCAATACAAGTAAATATCCAAAAAACATCTCAACAAGTCTACTACTGATAAATGGACTTGAGCGACAAGCTCAGATAACTACTAGAGAGTCTCTACAAGAATGGAAGAAGGAGGCGTCTATCAAAACCCCGTAACATCCACATGTGCTGCAACAAAGGATACCTGGAATAGAGTCAAGATTGGAGCCCTTGTGGTTGGACACCTAAAAGGTTTTTAAAAGAATTTTATAGCAAGGGTTAGTACCCAAAAACATTTGAAAACATTTAACAAATGATTAACTTGCAGTAATAAATAAATATGCATGCTCTTCATATTTTAGTTAGTGCTGCACTCTCTTGAGGACTTCCTCACCCCTCTTCTAATGTGCACTACTAACGCTTCCATTTAATTTACTAGGTCCTACTCTCATGACCCAATGCTTATTTTTAACCCTTGAATGTTACCTACTCTAACCGAGTATGCCTTAATTCATGATTTTTAAGTTATTATAAACGTCAAACTTAATTGAATCATTACTCCTTTTAATTTCATATAACATTCACACCTGTTATGCACATAAGACATTTTTCAGTATGCATTGATTATCCCATATATAATTATTTACCTAATTATATAATTAATCATATTACCGTATTCACAAACATACTGGAATAACATTTCATACAAACTCTCGACCGAGTAAGAATACTCACGAAATATAAATTTTCCCAAGTGCTATCCCACTAGGTGTATTCACGTAACCTAGTTATCCAAGTTAGATTTGCTCACTCACTTAGTTTAACATACGAATTGGAGGCGGTCATATTTCTTTCCTGAAAGTGAGATGCCCCTCACCCATATAACGGACGCTATGACCTGGGATTATACCCGCCCTACTCCTCAAGCTAGGGGATTCATCCAATACGCGCAACCTCCCCCTATAGCACTAGAGTACATACTAATAATATTCAATCACTGATATTAATGCACACACATTATATATATATACTGTCACATCCCGTACATATATATAAATATAAAATGTCCCGGCTACACCATGTACACAATTCGTAACATAAGCCTAGTTAATTCATTAAGAGTTTATGGTCCGACTCTAATCATTAATTAATTCACACATTAATTAATTAAGTCCCTTTGGTGTCGCCCCCACCATAAAATTTGACTTACTCTCGTAGTCCTAATCAACCTCACCCGAGTCTAAATCCCCGACTCTCAAATTATTTAACCTTTACCTAAATAAGGTTTATTTTTCGGTATTCGTCAACCATTATTCCGCACTTGTTTCCCAACTATTTTTAATCATTTCGAACTCTTCCAAAAAAATTAACCTTAGTGTATCACCAAATTTCTCCAAAACCTGACGAATAAAGATTTTGATGTCACACTAAGTCGTCTCCAAATTTTAATTAATTTTATTCCCCATTAATTAGATTTAAAACCCATGTATAAATTTCTCACCAAATTAATTCATGGAAAAAGATTAAATTAAATTTTCTTTATATAAAATAAAACTGGGCGAATTGCCAAAATCTGCCGACCTTTGATCGATCGACCCCAGACCTTCGATCGATCGATCGAGCAGGTCTTCGTCTTCTTCGCGAAGACAGATTCTGCCATGGACATTTTTTTTCTCAAACCCTAGTTTTCTCTACCAGCAACCTTAAGCCCTCTTAACATTAATACATGTTAGAAACCTTATTAGGGACCTCCAGAATGTCCACCAACATTATTAATTCGTCCATTAACTACAATTTCTGAATTTGGGGAAAATATCCATCTTTAATTCCTTACCCATTTACATCCCAAATCCCTTCACCAAATTCATTTCTAATTATCCAGATATCATCCTACCAGATATGTATCAGTTTATAATATCAGATTTCTACCAGAATCCTCATTCAAATTTGTAAATCAGATTATTACTTTTCAAAACCTCATGTTTATGCCATGAACACCCAAAACGAATTTTGATCAAACACATCACATGAATATGAATTTCAAAACAGATTTAATACTATTGCAAGTTATCCACTTGCCTTAGGTTTCGTAGTGTCTGATTCGGAGATGAATTCCAAGGTTGAAGATGATCCTTGTTGGCTCTCTAGTGATCCCAAAATTTCCTTTAACTGCTATTAGGGTTCCTTAATACACTTAGCCTTTTTCTAAAACTCTATCAGCCATTTTCTTATTCCTTCTAATTCCTTAATTTACCTAAATCCCGTTTTTTGCCTAATGGGCCAAGCCCAAGTGACCCAAATGCCCCCGTGTGGGCCCGGCTATGTCTAAAAATGCCCCGTGACCCGTTTACAATCCCCGAGTACACTTTTTCGACTATTTAGGCCCATTCGGACTCAATCGTACACTCATAATTGGCATCCGAATTAATTTATAAAAATGTTTATCCCCTCACCCCTTTAGTCTATACCGACTCCCGATTGAGATAAGTGCATACCCTGTCATTAATACTCGAAATGACTTAAATAAATAATTACTATTCACTTAGTAAATAACTTCCCGTAAATATTAACCATTTACTCCTCGATTAATATTTAAATAAAATTTTCCTTAATTAATTCAATTAAATTACGACTCACAAGTAATTTTCAATTCCCGAATTAATTAAATATTTAATGCATGAAAATGCGGGGTGTTACACTTTTATCCACAGTGAAAAATGTGAAACAGTGGCATGTGATTAGATGAAACAGTTCAAGTGAGCTTCAAATGAGGTATCGGGCGAGATGTTATGTCGGTTGAAGAAATCGTTGAATGACTTTGCCCTGTCGTTTGAACGAAATTGACACATCATTTGAACGACATCAGTGAAAAAATATTTTTTATTAAAACTTTGCCTCAGGACTTAAGAAAATTATTTTTACAAAAAAATGATGCCTCGGATGTTTAAACAAATTTTGAAAAAATTATCCCAACACTTTAAATGAACCATTATGGGACTTAAACACAACCTTTTAAAATATATCTCGCAGAGGCTTGTTAGTGAAGAACTTTGATATTCATATCCGTCTTTCTGATTGTATGCACTTGAACATTCTTCGATGGTTATAGCGGTATGCGACATACTTAATGTAAGACGGATTATGTAAAATATGTCCTTACACACTAAAAACTCCTTCCTTGACTGCGAGTTTTACTCACCCGAGGGATAAGGGTGAGAGCGATCTTTTACTCTTATGTTCTCGAAATTTCTTGCTCCATCATATCCAAACGACTTTAAAGGAAAGCGTTCTTTTCTTTTTTGTGGCATGTGTCTTCCTCATACGGGCAAATAATTTTATTGTAAGCATCAACTAGCCATGATATTTGGATATATTATAGTGGTTCATTAATTTCCACTGCTTCCCCCTCAAGTGGGCAATAGTGGGAGCTAGGGGTACTCCGCTTCTGGTGGGTTCTGATCATATATTTGATACTAGGATGGAAGTGTTCATTGTGATCATCCTGATGATCACAGTGAGATGGTGAGGGCTCACAGTGTGAATGGGACATGGTCACAGTTGGATAATAAGGTTGAGGAAGGATATTTGTTTCCCATATTGTAGTTGTTAAAATCCCACTAGTCAAGATTCAACAAAAATAAATCGAATAAAATAAAGAAATCAAGTATAAACACACAAGATTAGGATGTACATTGTATGAAAATATTCTTACATCCATGGGAGGTTCTTGTGATTTCATTCCCATTTTCCCTTGGTACTAGGTTTACATTTATAAGAGGAGGTGATTGAGTTGTTAGGATCTCAATCACTGTGATTGTTCTCACTAGTTGATTGATTGCACCTTCTCCCTTCATAGTTACAGATCAGTTGTCTTCAATAGTCTTATGTCCATGATAGAAATGATTGACAGGGTGAGTATGGCACATTATTTCTTCCCACATGTTATGGATTTTTTGCCTCATAATGATATTAATGAAATGATTGACTTAGTGTGGAAACTCTTAAGAAAAATAATGGAATCATTGAGGAAAAACTATGTAATACACCCCTTTGATTTTAACCACTTTTTATATTATTATCAAGAATCACTTTATTAAGATATCTCGAGAGGGAGTCTTGTATAAGAAAGAAAATGTATGGGGAAAAAGTATCCCCTTTCTTTATCCCCATTTATGGGATAAAGTAGCAAATGGGATCACCTTTACGCATGAAAGTGAACTTAACTGTGATAATGCATTTTAAATTAATTGAACCCAATAGGAAGAAAAATCCATTTTGGATAATATAGCAATGAGAAAATCCCATTTCACACATCATAATTGTTTTTACAAATCAAGCTTGATAACCATATCCCATTTATCCCTACCCCTTCATAAAATGATGAACTATAATAATATTATATTGGACAAGTCGGCTTGGTATAAAGTTTGATTGGTCGGGAGTAATAAGAGTTCCCATCAAAGGTTAATTTTATTTTACCTAACCTTAAAGACGATTTTGTAAAGAAAGTTAGTGTGACTTTTGGGTTAAAAATCTTGGATTACTTCGAGACGTGACTTTTTACGAATAAGGGCAACATTTGTGAGAGTTAGGTCTTTGATAAAAAAAGACCCATTTAAGAAACTATGAATCACTTTAATAATATGATTTCATTAAATATACTAATAAATTTGCAAAAAAATGCGAAAGCTATCCGAATTAGGGGGCCTCGTGAAATCCAAATTGTCTTTTTGATTTAGGGATCTCCTAATCAATAATGGGTCTATAAATGGTTTAATTCATATTAACACTCACATAAATGGGGGTCAAGTCTACGAAGTAATAAAAGTTCATTCCTCCTTGTATTTTGAAAAGTGATGAGAAAAATACGGCCATGTGTCGAGCAATGTACTCTTATTTTTTTTTATCTACATTCAACCATGATCTTTCAAATTTGTAATGTAATTTCCACGCGATTGAATGTTTATAATATCATTAAAAAACTATGACTTATTTTCCCAAAAATTTATGCATCTCACGTTCTACCCTTTTTGCCATTATGTTTCTTCTAACATGAGATACTTGTTGACATCTAGAGTTATAGCTTTAGTCATTTCCTTGTTGAATGTGGTTCAATATTTTCTTGGAACAATCCACAATTGTTCCTCCCACCATTTAACTTTCAATTTGTTATTACTTTTACCAACATTCATCTAATTCCACAATCTCGGTGTTGGTGTCTAAAATTTCAATTATGATTAGGATGAATCTTAGCTTAATTGTACCAATTATATTCAACCACCTATAACATAGAAAAGATGTGATTTAGAGAGGATGAGATGCAAAGAAAAAGGCAAAGATTTTTATGTGGTTCATCCCAGTAAGGTGTCTAATCCTTTGGTGTAATGCCACTAAGGGTTAGGGTTTGAGTACAAGCCACTCCAGAACTCTCTAGGGTTTTAGGATAAACTATTTTCAGTTGTCCTTAGCTGAGAGAGGTGTTGAGATATTTATAGTAATAGGACTAATAAGAGGTGTAATACCTTTATATCTTATGTATTTACAACTTTACACTATAATTAACAACTATGTACTCTATCATGTGAATGTGCATGGTGATTGTTGAGATCCCATGTGTGTTTGTTCACCTTGATGATTGTTCATATTCTCGAGGGTGATCAGCCAGTGTGACGACCAAAGGGGATAATTCAACCGACCACTTCTATCTACTAGATTGGGTCCACTATATATGATGATAGGTGTCACAGTAAATATTGGTCCACATAGAAGGTTATTTTAGGTTACACCAAAATCCCCCAATAATTTATTCTTGATTGGAGTGATTAGTGCTTGAAAGGATGGAGTATTATCTGTTAGTATTTCCTCGACATTCTGGAAATATCTGGTAGGTTGACGACCTCCTGGAGTTGAAATTTTTTTAATGTAATTCCTTGGCTAGTGGAAATTTTATAAATAGTAGAAAAATAGGGAACCATCTTGGGGTATGTTGGTAATTTTGTTTCTTGGGAATTGACACACTATCGAAAGATGAAGCAGTGGTGAATTTAATCTTTTCATTTTGTGTAGCTCAGGGGACATAAATAAGTCCTATAAAATGTCATTTCCCCTTGTTCCTTTCACTTTGAATTTCAAACTCTTCTTTCCTTCTCAAGTTTTTACTCCGCCATTTGTGAGAGCTATTGTTGTGTCTTTTTTACAGTAAGAACCCTTCTCCTTTTTTTTCTTCTTTATCGAAAAGTGGTGTATATTATCGACGAAAGTTCCATGGAGGGGTTTAGGGCTACCAATAGAATTCCTGATTGGGTAAGATAGAGTTGGTAATAGGTCCTTGTGACCTCGGTGCATTGGAAGAGGGTCACTGGATCCCCACTATTTTTATTGCTAATGTGGGATGACATCCCCTCCCAATCATTTATTTTTAGAATGTTTTTAGTATTTTGATATGGACCCATCCCATGTGTCTCCCAGTACTTGGAGAATAGTTAATGGAGTCAACCGTGTTAATGAGAAGTATGGGACAAACATAGGAATAAAGGAATTAATGTACGTTATAGTTGGGGGACTACTAATGATAATATTTATCACTTGAAAACAAAATTCCCTAACAGAGTAGTAAATTTTCCTTATTCCAATAAGGATTACTGGGATCATGGGTTGATTGTGAAAGATTGGTAGTTTGCCCCTCTTCCAAAGGATGAGGAATATAATGGTCCCCTTTGCCCGCACGAGGGTCAGGGCATAGGTTGGCATTTGTATATTCTTTTATAATTTTCACCTTTTTGATCTTTCACACAATTCTTTTTTTGGATGTATTTTTTATCTTTCTATATTATAGAGAAGAAGAATAAAGATATACCTCATGCGCAAAGGTTAATTTTGTTGACTTAAAGGATATTTAGTTTATATATCAATGGATAGACAAAAACCAACCTCGTTTTGGCTTTATTCTTATCGGCTACCATAGGTTAATCGCTTATTGTGTTGATCGCCCAACTGAAGACATTTCATCAACCCCCATTAACTTAGAAGACCCAATATAGTCACGTTTGACTGTCGAATCTAACTTCCCACCACGAACAAAAAGGAATTTCTCTACCAAGGAAACATTTTCATCTTTTGAATCCTTATACCTTACTCTCGTACCGGCCAACATCGCTTTATCGAAGATAGTTAAGGTGAAGATTCCTAAACTTATTACTGTCTCCAAATCCCTACCACCTGTTGAGAAGAAGTCCGATATCTGGGGTTCCAAGAACCCAATTATGGTTATGACCTCTGTGATGAATAATCAGGAGCCTCAGTTTAAGAGACTGAAGAGAGGTTTAGCCTCCACTTAATAATTAGCTGAGAGTCAGGTTGATAAGGGACAGGGAAGTTCCCAATTAGTTCTTATCAATCCATGCCTTACTCATGGACTTATTGGAGCACGGGTTCTTCCAAACCGATGAGGCTCCGACTTCCTCTCTTCCTCGCCAACCACAATTTGGCTCTGGTGAGTGTCACTTAATATCTACCTATTGCCATATGTCACTATTATTGACTACTAATTTTGATGAATAATGATTTTTTCAATACTTTCTTGATTACGACCAATTGCAGTGGAGGGACGACCTGCTGATGGGGTTATCTATAGATGTGTAGGTAGGTTTTAAAGAAGGCAAAAGTACCTAGTGGCTGTTAAAAAGGCCCGTGAGGATAATGACGAAAAGTGGAAGATACCATGAAGGAGATGGAGGATGGGAAGACCAATTCCAATAAAGTTGAAGGGGATGCTGAGAAGAAAGCTGACTAGGTTGTGAAGGATGCGAATGCGACGAAGAAGGTGGAAGAGGATGTCAAGGGCCAAGTTACTGAGCTAAAAGCCAAGGACAAAAGGGATAAGGAGGATGCTTATACCCAAAAGTAGGATAAGGAATTCTCCACAACTGCTATGCAAGTGGTGTATTTGAATAAGACCACCTTAAAGGAAGGCTTGGATGCAACCCTAACCCCTGTCAACATTCCTACTAGTTCTGAACTCTTCCTCTAGCATAATCGAGGCACTCCCTCATAGATTAAGGAGGAAGTTGATGAAAAAGAGGGGATTGATGAATCCTCAGTGCCTCAGGCACATATGGTGGTGCTTACCTCACCAAAGGAGGAGGTGAACCAGGACAACGAGAAAGTGTAATAGATAAGAATCCTTGTATTTTTTCTTTATGACTTATTGATGTAGTAAATTTATTTCTCTGGTTGTAATAGACTTATAGTTTTAATAAAATTTCTCTTTTTCCAGTGATGTTTGTTGTACTCTTTAGAACATCTTTTTTCTTTTCCTACTTATATTATGTCATATATATTTCATCTTAACTCCAGAAAGGCTAGCTTGGCGGCTGTTGAAAATGAACTTTTTTTTGGAGAAGTATCCAATTGTTTGGGGTTGATCATAAAGATCTTGATGAAGAAAAGATGGAAGAGTTTCTCATCTTAGATGTTTCCAACCAAGCTAAGTATGCTTATCTTCAAATGAAAAGGCCATTCCATCAGTCAGTGGTGACCAATGCCTCTTATTACGAGATAATTCTACAGCTTTAGTAAGATCACAAGGATGCAGTTGTTAGACTATCGACAGACTATGAGAAAAATTTAGATGTCCATCGGAGTAACAATGGATTTGATAAGAAACTTCCAGAGTTGTCGTCGACATACTCTAAGAAAGAATTTATGCTACAATCTGATGTGAAGAGTGTTCGGGAGGTAGCTTGTCTCTTAGAATAGGAAAATAATTCGTTAAGGGATGAATGAAATGGTATTAAGAAGGTAACCACTATTGATCAAACTGAAAGAGCATCATTATTGGAACAGGAAAATGCTCTTCTAGTGGAGGAATTAGAAAAATGAAAGAAATCCAAGAGAGGTCAAGGTTCATGGTAAGTGGTTGTTTCTCCTCCATGAGTGGAAGAGGATAAAACTAAAATGACATTGGCCGACCAAGCAGACCTCATAAAGAATCGATCAGCCACTATCAAGAAGTTAAATAAGAAATTTGATCGCTTGACTCATCATTTTCACAAATAGCCTTGCACTACATGGATGAATGGTTAGGATGAGGTGTTGGCACACTTAAGCGATGAACTTGATCCATCCCTTAAAAAGGTTACAAGTGGGGATGGATAAACGCTTATACTATGATGAATTTGTCAAGGAAAGATAAACTTTGGTATTGGCATGACCCTAGATGTTTGGACCAGCCTACTCCTCCTTTCATGCTGGATACTTCTTAGATTCCTATGGATGCAATCCTGATCATCTTGATTAAAAAGTATCTTGGGGATTACGTGTGACACCCTGACTAATTAAATACCAGGTAGCTACTCCTTTATTAAATTAATTCAAAATGCCAAGTTGGTTCAGTTAATAGCATCACTGTCGAAAACATTTTAATAATTACTAACCACCTAGTATTTAAAAGTAAGTGCCAAATTTTAAGTTAAGTCTGATTAACATGCAGTAAAAGAATAATGAAACAATAACAACCATTCACTATAATGAAGTAATGAATAACCAACAACATAAATATAAATCCGGAGGAAAACTCCTCACAACAATCCCACAACTGAAAAATAATACGACAAGTCTGAATCCTGAATAATTACATGCCAGAAGTCTGAATAACTGAAATAAATGAAATGTCTCCAAAAGAAATGGGCGACATGCCCTACAACTGATAACTGAAGAATGTCGAGTCAAGATAGATGAAGCGTCTACAAGCAAAGTCCTGTAACTTCCACAAACAACTACAGCTCGTCACCTGTATGAGAATCCTAAGCATGGTGTCCTTATGGCTGGGCACCTAAAATGGTTTTTACAAAAAAATAGATTTGAAAGCAAATGGGTCAGAGCCCGAAAGTGGAAATCATTTTAAAAACAGCAAGTGTTTTAATAACATTAAAACATTAAATGAAAAATACATGTTAGGACGTGCACTCACATGAAATTCTCACCTCTCGACTACATGTGCACTCCTAACTTACCGTACCCATCTATAAGACATCCATACCTAACCAAACCGTAATAAGTTCTACCCCTTACTACTCGATTCCCATATTATATTCTAACGTTATCAATTAAATAGAGGGCTTTACATACACTCGAATTCTCAATTAGTAATATAATTAACTATCAATTAACCCGTTATGTTTTCTCAAAACATTACCATAAATATATTCACAATATTAACATGAAAGTTCCCATTAATTAAGTGTATATTATTCACGTAATAAATATACAATACAAGCACCCCGAGACTGGCTGCGGTGCACACATACTCTGCTATCCATCCCGGTACATCACGTACATAAGGATCACGTATTCCAAATCTCTCAGGAATCGTTCTCAGATAACAACATCACAAATAATGGAGGCGAACACAGTCACATCACATGGGTCACGCACATACATGCGCTCCTACGATCAGCAGACTTATTAATATCCCAATATGCCCTTCTCTGACCTATGTTCATCGAGGTAACCAATCTAAATCCGGGCAACACAAGGATTAGAAGGCCCTAAGCGAACGTAAACCTCCCGTGATAGCAAGTATGGTAGGTATGTCATATACATAAAATCAATACATATACTAAGTATTCACACATCTTAGTAATCACCATAATATATTGGTGAGACACTTCTCATTTTCGTACCGACATATAATACTACACAATTTATATGTTCCCGGTTAATATAATAAATTAGGCCGTCAATAGTTCTCGCAATGTAATAGACACTCACGTCCTACATCATATTTGCCCTTAGGTTCAAACTACACTTCTAGGTTTGACTCCTCATTATATCCCAAACATCCCAAATGTAAAAATTAATCATCAAGGGAAGGTTATCTCTACATACACACAAGGTTACACTCGGGATCAAAACAAGCTAAAAGCCTAAACTGTCAACTGTGACACCCCGACTAATTAAATACCGGGTAGCTACTCCTTTATTAAATTAATTCAAAATGACAAGTTGGTTCAGTTAATAGCATCACTATCGAAAATATTTTAATAATTACTAACCACCTAGTATTTAAAAGTAAGTGCCAAATTTTAAGTTAAGTCTGATTAACATGCAGTAAAAGAATAATGAAAGAATAACAACCATTCACTATAATGAAGTAATGAATAACCAACAACATAAATATAAATCCGGAGTAAAACTCCTCACAACAATCCCACAACTGAAAAATAATACTACAAGTCTGAATCCTGAATAATTACATGCCAGAAGTCTGAATAACTGAAATAAATGAAATGTCTCTAAAAGAAATGGGCGACATGCCCTACAACTGATAACTGAAGAATATCGAGTCAAGATAGATGAAGCGTCTACAAGCAAAGTCCTGTAACTTCCACAAACAGCTACAGCTCGTCACCTGAATGAGAATCCTAAGCATGGTGTCCTTGTGGCTAGGCACCTAAAATGGTTTTTACAAAAATAGATTTGAAAGAAAATAGGTCAGAGCCCGAAAGTGGAAATCATTTTAAAAACAGCAATTGTTTTAATAACATTAAAACATTAAATGCAAAATACATGTTAGGACGTACACTCACATGGAATTCTCACCTCTCGACTACATGTGCACTTCTAACGTAACGTACCCATCTATAAGACATCCATATCTAACCAAACTGTAATAAGTTCTACCCCTTACTACTCGATTCCCATATTACATTCTAACGTTATCAATTAAATAGAGGGTTTTACTTACTCTCAGATTCTCAGTTAGGAATACCAATCACTATCAGTTAACCCGTTTTGTTTTCTCAAATCATTACCATAATATTATTCACAATATTAACATGAAAGTTCCCATTAATTAAGTGTATATTATTCACATCATAAATATATAATACAAGAACCCCGAGACTAGCTGCGGTGCACACATACTCTGCTATCCATCCTGGTACATCACGTACATAAGGATCACTCATTCCGAATCTCTCAGAAATCGTTCAGATAACAACATCACAAATAATGGAGGCGAACACAGTCACATCACATGGGTCACGCACATACCTGCGCTCCCACGATCAGCAGACTTATTAACATCCCAATAAATCCTTCTCTGACCTATGTTCATCGAGGTAACCTATCTAAATCCGGGCAACACAAGGATTAGAGGACCCTAAGCGAATGCAAACCTCCCGTGATAGAAAGTATGGTAGGTATGTCATACACATAAAATCAATACATATACTAAGTATTCACACATCTTAGTAATCACCATATTATTGGTGATGTACTTCTCATTCTCGTACCGACATATAATACTACACAATTTATATGTTCCCGATTAATATAATACATTAGGCCGTCAATAGTTCTCGCAACGTAATAGACACTCACGTCCTACTCATATTTTCCTTTAGGTTCAAACTACACTTCTAGATTTGAATCCTCATTATATCCCAAACATCCCAAATATATCAATTAATCATCGAGGGAAAGCTATCTCTACCTATACACAAGGTTACGGGGCACTCGGGATCAAAATAGGCTAAAAAGCCTAAACTGTCAACTCGTTCGAAATCTCGTTCGAACGAAGCTGTTCGAATGAGAGTTCGTTCGAATGAACTGGGCTATCTAACGAGATCTCGTTCGAACGAGATTATCGAATGAACTTCACCCTCGTTAGAATTCAAAGGTCAACTCGTTAGAAGCTCGTTCGAACGAGCTCGTTCGAACGACCTGGGCAGGTCTTCTAACGAGTGGCCAGTTTCGAGCCCAGAAATCCTTATTTCGTTTTTCCCAATTTTCTTCACTCCTAATCTCACATAAAAATCGACCCAACATCATTTTAAGGTTCATAATTCGTACTAAACACTCATAGGTCATAATCAAACGTTTATATAGGGCTAACTCATCTTAAACATCATCAAATCTTCAAATCTCTTTATTTATTCCCAATTTATATGAACATGAACCCTAACATTTATACATCATAATTGAACCTACTATAATCCGTTTTTGTTTCATCCAAGATATTATTAAAATCAGAATAATCGCCTACATATAATTCTACATGCCATTCCTCATCAATATGTAAGATTCTATTTCCAATTTAATGGGTTTTTCATTAACTCCCAAGAACAATCAGATTTTTTATCAATTCCTACACATGGAAGAAACATTCTCTATAAAAACGAAATTAAATCAATTGCCTTAAGGGTAACTCTGGATTTGATGACGAATCTGATGAATGGTTCTCTCTCTCGTCTGCAGAATTCCTCCTCTCTCTCTCTCTCCAAGCTTTCTTCTCAAGGTGTTAATGGAGGTGAGGTTGGTTTTACCAAGTTATAAGTTCTCCCGTAGCCCACTTCCTAAATTGGGGTTGGAAATGGCTTAGTGGGTTAGTACTAAATCAGATTTTAACTCTAATTTTCATGGGTTTTAATTACCCAATTTCCGAAATTACCAAAATGCCCTTATAAGTTACCGGTATGGCCCAAAAATACCCCGGGACCCAAACTTAACCCCCGGCTTGTGTTTTCTGAATATTTCGACCTTTTCGGACGCGTTGGCGCACTCAAAACGACCATACGGTTAATAGAACTAAAATTCACTTTTTAATTAAAATAAATAATTCCCTGACGCGACTGTCACACGCATCTCAATAAAATTTTCCAACTTGCCGTATTTCAATCTCACGACAAATTTCATACTTCAATCTTCATGTATAATCATATATGCACATTATATTCAAATACCAACTCGCATCTCGCTAGTATTTTAATCCGGATTAATTTCCAATTAATATGCATTTAATTTAATGAATCCCATAAATTAATAACAACACAAAAATACGGGGTATTACATACTTCCCCCTAATAACTGAATTTTGTCCCGAAATTCGGAACTAGAAAGTACCTGGTAAGAACAACTCTGGATAACGTTCACGCATTTCATCGTCGCGCTCCCATGTGGACTCCTCGACATTATGATGTCTCCACTGAACACGTACTAACGGAACTATCTTTGACCGCAGTTTTCGCTCACTTCGATCCAAAATAGCAATCGGCCCCTCCACGTAGGAGCTATCAGGCTGGAGATCGATGTCCTCCAAAGCAATGTGAGAATGAGCCAAATCGTCTCTAAGATATTTCCTTAGCGAGGAAATATGAAACACATCGTGAATCCGATGTAAATGCTCCGGTAACCCAACCCTGTACGCAACCGGTCCAATCCGCTCAATAATAGGAAATGGTCCCACATATCTCGGTGCCAACTTCCCTTTCTTCCCGAAATGCAAAATCCCCTTCATAGGAGATACTCTGAGCAAAACCTGGTCCCCCGATTGGAACTCTCTGAAGAACCTCTTCGCATCATCATAGCTCTTCTGCCTGTCTTGAGCTACTCGAATGCGACTCCGAATTAATTATATCCTTGCCTAAGTATCCTGAATCACTTCCGGTCTTAGTAGTTTGTTGTCCCCTACCTCCAACCAACATGCTGGGGAACGACAAGGTCTACCGTACAACGCCTCAAATGGAGCCATGCCAATGGTGAACTGGTAGGAGTTGTTGTAAGAAAACTCTACCAGTGGAAGATACTGCTCCCATCCACCCCCAAAATCAATGATACTCATACGTAGCATGTCCTCCAACATCTGGTTTGTACGCTCCATTTGCCCATCAGTCTGCGGGTGATACGCCGTACTCAACCGCAATTCTGTGCCCATGGCCTCCTGAAAACTCTCCCAAAACTGTGAAACGAATATCTTGTCTCGGTCAGACACGATATTTATGGGCACACCGTGAAGTCTCACTATCTCTGAAATAAAGAGCTGGGTATACTGTCCCGTAGTGTAATCCATCCTTACGGGTAGAAAATGAGCGACTTTAGTCAGCCTGTCCACAATTACCCAAATAGAGTCATGACCTCTCTGTGACGTAGGCAATCCCGTGATAAAGTCCATGGATATGCTCTCCCACATCCACATCGGGACCTCCAACGGCTGTAGCAGTCCTGTCGATCTCTGATTATCCACTTTTACTAACTGACAAGTGGTGCATTTAGAAACAAACTCGGCAATATCTCTCTTCATCCCGCTCCACCAATACTGACGTCTCATGTCTTGGTACATTTTGTCCCAATCGGGATGTACCGCGAACCGTGAGCCGTGCGACTCGACCATCACCTCATGCCGTAATTCCTCCCCTTTCGAAACTACTAATCTCCCATTGAAGCGTAATCCCCCGTCTGAGCTAACAGTATAGGATTCAGCTCCCTCTGCCAATAATTGAACTATCTACTCCTGACAGAACGAGTCATTTTCCTGTGCCCTTACTACCTTCGTAACGATCTGCGGTGTAACGGTCATCACAGACATAAACGATCGGGCCACTGCATCCTGGTGTCCCAACTCCTTCCACTTGGCCTTCCACACCCCTGCCACCTCATCTACTGGTCTCCGGCTCAACGCGTCTGCTACCACGTTAGCCTTCCCCGGGTGATACTGGATATCAAACTGATAGTCCTTCACAAACTCAAGCCACCTTCGCTGCCGCATATTCAACTCTTTTTGCATGAATAGGTACTGTAGGGACTTGTGGTCTGTGAACAATCGAAACTTTTCCCCCAAAAGGTAATGTCTCCAAATACGAAGGGCAAATACAACTGCCGCCAACTCCAAGTCATAAGTGGGGTAGTTCTTCTCGTGAGGCTTTAGCTTACGGGATGCATAAGCAATGGCCTGACTCTCCTGCTGTAATACACCTCCAAGTCCTTGCAAGGACGCATCAGTGTAAACTAAATACTCAACTCCCAGTCTCGGCAATGCTAACACAGGTGCTGAGGTCAACTTATCCTTCAACTCATCAAATGCCAACTGACAAGCATCACTCCAGATGAATGGTACACCCTTACGAGTCAGATATGCCAAAGGACCTGCTATCTTCGAGAATCCCCGAATGAACCTCCTGTAGTATCCTGCTAGGCCCAAGAAACTACGAATCTCTGTCGGTGTCGTGGGCTGTCCCCACTCCCTCACCGCGGATGCCTTCCCCGGATCAACAGATAATTCCCGGTCGGAAATAATATGTCCCAAAAATTGGACCTCCTTCAGCCAAAACCTGCATTTCTCATATTTTGCATACAACTCATTCTGACGTAGTGTCTGCAAAACTTGCCTCAAATACTCGGCGTGCTGCTCCTCTGTCTGGGAGTAAACCAGAATATCATCAATGAAGACAATGACAAACTGATCCAGGAAATCCCTGAACACCCTATTCATCAAGTCCATAAACACGGCTGGAGCATTGGTCAAATCAAAAGGCATAACTCGAAACTCGTAAGAACCATATCTCGACAAGAATGCAGTCTTCGAGACATCCTCCTCACTGATACGCAACTGATGGTATCCCAATCGCAAATCAATCTTCGAGAAGAAAGAAGCTCCTCTCAACTGGTCGAATAGGTCATCGATTCGAGGCAACGGATATTTGTTCCGTATCGTGACCTTATTCAACTCTCGGTAATCCACAAAAAATCTCAGTGAACCATCTCTCTTCTTTACGAACAACACAGGGGCACCCCACGGCGAAGTACTCCTCCGTATAAACCCCTGACCCAACAACTGCTCAATCTGATCTCGTAGCTCTCGCATCTCTGCCGAAGCCATACGGTACAGTGCGCGTGCTATAGGTCTCGTATCTGGTAATAAGTCTATGACAAAGTCTATCTCTCGACTGGGGGGTAATCCAGGTATATCCTGAAATACATCGGCAAACTCTCTAACAATCGGAATCGAATCAAGTGGTATCACCACCTCCTTAGAGGTCTCCTCCTCTATATAGTACAAATGAGTGGACGATCCTCCCTCGGAATGAGGCATCGCCACCAAAAACATCTCCTGCTCGGGAATGGAAAAGATAATACTCCTACTGAAACAGTCAATCATGGCTCGGTACGCAACAAGCCAATCCATACCAATGATGGCATCATACTCGGTCATCTCTAATACTAACATATCTGCAGGTAATACCAAACTACCAATCTCTACCCCTACTCCCCGGCATATAAAGAAAATAAGTGACCCACTCCCCAATGGTGAGTGTACACACGTCACTGTGCTCTCTGCTGTGGTTAACAACCCTAAGGCTTTCGCAAAATGTGTAGCTGTAAAGAAATGTGTTTCCCCCATATCAAACAAAACCCGACCCATAGTACCATGGATAGGAAACATACCCTCAATCACGGGGGGTGCCTGCGGAGCTGCTGCCTGGTGGACGTTATAGACACGTCCATACTGTAACTGTCCCTGCTGTACAGAAACTGCTGGAATGGCTAGAAGAGCTGGCACCTAGGCTGGAGCTAGGAGGGCGGGTGGAAAAAGTGGCCTATGTGGCTCATGTCGAGCACCCTGCTGCTGCTGCAGGGCCTTGCCCCTATCAGGACAGTCCTGGCATTTATGGCCAGTCTTGTCACAAACAAAGCACTTCCCCGGGAAGTTCCCCCCTCTCTGTCCCTGCTGCCCCCGGCCCTGGTGGCCGTTACCATTCCCCCACTGGCCCTACTGGCCCTGCTGAAACTATTGTTGACCATTCTGACCCTGCTAGTTCTGATGGCCATTCGGACCCTGATGGCCCTACCGGAAACCTCCCTGTCCGTGCATGAAATTTCCTGACCTGAACCTCTTGTGATCCCCCTGCTGGGTACCCTGATCACCCTGCCTCTGCCCCTGAACAGATTGTGCCCCACTGGCACCATTTCCTCCAGTCCTGCCTTGATGGCTAGACTCTCCTGATCGTTTGCCTCTCCATGTGAAAGTGGTGATCCTGGCAATGGAGCAATGCAGCATTAACCACATCAGAATAAGTGGCTAACGAGAGGTTCCCTAACAAGTGCTGACGAATCCTCCATGTCAACCCGTCTGTAAATTTATGTATATTCTTCTCCTCAGTCGGTATCTCATCCGGAACAATGTTCAGAAGATCAGTAAATTCGGCCTCATACTCGGCCACAGTCTTACCCTCCTGTTTGAGGCTCATCAACTTCCTCCTCATTTCCGTGTGAACAGCTGACGGAAAGTATTTGCGGTCGAACCGCACCCAAAACTCCTGAATAGTGAGAGTATCTCTCTCCTCCACGGTGGTAATAGACTCCCACCACTGCAGTGCTGACCCCACTAGCTTAAAAGTAGCTAGTATCTGCTTCTGGACATCTGTGCACTCATACATCCTCAGGTGCCGCTGAATGTCCTTCCTCCACTGACTCGAAACTACCACATCGGAACTACCTGCGAACTCCGGAGGGTGTGCTTTCTGAAAAGCATCACGTACACGTTCCCAAGCAGACGGGAATGCATTAGCCTGAACCGGCGCGGCTATCGGCGCCTGAGGTGGTGCGTGCTGAACTATAGCTAGTGCGGCATTTACCGCCTGGGCCACAATGGCTGCAACCTCGGCGGCATTCATCGTGCCCTGAACTGGTGCGGGCTGTGGTTCTGGCGTTGCATCCCTGGGAATCCTTTGTGCACATCGTGGAGGCATCTGAAATAAGAATGAAGTTTATTAGTTCGCAGTTATAAACTTAAAATAGCTGAAGAACATAGCATAAACAAGAGAATACAACAGTCCTAAAATATAGGGCTCTACATCAAAGAAAGCTCAGCGGAAACATAATAAGTCGTTCAGATCCTAAAGGACACTAGAACCTGATGCTCTGATACCACCTGTGACACCCTGACTAATTAAATACCGGGTAGCTACTCCTTTATTAAATTAATTCAAAATGCCAAGTTGGTTCAGTTAATAGCATCACTGTCGAAAACATTTAAATAATTACTAACCACCTAGTATTTAAAAAAGTAAGTGCCAAATTTTAAGTTAAGTCTGATTAACATGCGGTAAAAGAATAATGAAAGAATAAAAACCATTCACTATAATGAAGTAATGAATAACCAACAACATAAATATAAATCCGGAGTAAAACTCCTCACAACAATCCCACAACTGAAAAATAATATTACAAGTCTGAATCCTGAATAATTACATGCCAGAAGTCTGAATAACTGAAATAAATGAAATGTCTCTAAAAGAAATGGGTGACATGCCCTACAACTGATAACTGAAGAATATCGAGTCAAGATAGATGAAGCGTCTACAAGAAAAGTCCTGTAACTTACACAAACAGCTACAGCTCGTCACCTGAATGAGAATCCTAAGCATGGTGTCCTTGTGGCTGGGCACCTAAAATGGTTTTTACAAAAATAGATTTGAAAGTAAATGGGTCAGAGCCCGAAAGTGGAAATCACTTTAAAAACAAGAAGTGTTTTAATAAAATTAAAACATTAAATGCAAAATACATGTTAGTACGTGCACTCACATGGAATTCTCACCTCTCGACTACATGTGCACTCCTAACGTACCGTACCCATCTATAAGACATCCATATCTAACCAAACTGTAATAAGTTCTACCCCTTACTACTAGATTCCCATATTAAATTCTAACGTTATCAATTAAATAGAGGGTTTTACTTACTCTCAGATTCTCAGTTAGGAATACCAATCACTATCAGTTAACCCGTTTTGTTTTATCAAATCATTACCATAATATTATTCACAATATTAACATGAAAGTTCCCATTAATTAAGTGTATATTATTCACATAATAAATATACAATACAAGCACCCCGAGACTAGCTGCGGTGCACACATACTCTGCTATCCATCCTGGTACATCACGTACATAAGGATCACGCATTTCGAATCTCTCAGGAATCGTTCAGATAACAACATCACAAATAATGGAGGCGAACATAGTCACATCACATGGGTCACGCACATACCTGCGCTCCCACGATCAGCAGACTTATTAACATCCCAATAAGTCCTTCTCTGACCTATGTTCATCGAGGTAGCCAATCTAAATCCGGGCAACACAAGGATTAGAGGGCCCTAAGCGAACGCAAACCTCCCGTGATAGCAAGTATGGTAGGTATGTCATACACATAAAATCAATACATATACTAAGTATTCACACATCTTAGTAATCACCATATTATTGGTGGTGTACTTCTCATTCTCGTACCGACATATAATACTACACAATTTATATGTTCCCAATTAATATAATACATTAGGCCGTCAATAGTTCTCGCAACGTAATAGACACTCACGTCCTACTCATATTTTCCTTTAGGTTCAAACTACACTTCTAGATTTGACTCCTCATTATATCCCAAACATCCCAAATATATCAATTAATCATCAAAGGAAAGCTATCTCTACCTATACATAAGGTTACGGGGCACTCGGGATCAAAACAGGCTAAAAAGCCTAAACTGTCAACTCGTTCGAAATCTCGTTCGAACGAGGCTGTTCGAACGAGAGTTCGTTCGAACGAACTGGGATATCTAACGAGATCTCGTTCGAACGAGATTATCGAATGAACTTCACCCTCATTAGAAGCTCGTTCGAACGAGCTCGTTCGAACGAGCTCGTTCGAACGACCTGGGCAGGTCTTCTAACGAGTGGCAAGTTTCGAGCCCAGAAATCCTTATTTCGTTTTTCCCAATTTTCTTCACTCCTAATCTCACATAAAAATTGACCCAACATCATTTTAAGGTTCATAATTCGTACTAAACACTCATAGGTCATAATCAAACGTTTATATAGGGCTAACTCATCTTAAACATCATCAAATCTTCAAATCTCTTTATTTATTCCCAATTTATATGAACATGAACCCTAACATTTATACATCATAATTGAACCTACTATAATCCGTTTTTGTTTCATCCAAGATATTATTAACATCAGAATAATCGCCTACATATAATTCTACATGCCATTCCTCATCAATATGTAAGATTCTATTTCCAATTTAATGGGTTTTTCATTAACTCCCAAGAACAATCAGATTTTTTATCAATTCCTACACATGGAAGAAACATTCTCTATAAAAACGAAATTAAATCACTTGCCTTAAGGGGAACTCTGGATTTGATGACGAATCTGATGAATGGTTCTCTCTCTCCTCTGCAGAATTCCTCGTCTCTCTCTCTCTCTCCAAGCTTTCTTCTCAAGGTGTTAATGGAGGTGAGGTTGGTTTTGCCAAGTTATAACTTCTCCCGTAGCCCACATCCTAAATTGGGGTTGGAAATGGCTTAGTGGGTTAGTACTAAGTCAGATTTTAACTCTAATTTTCGTGGGTTTTAATTACCCAATTTCCGAAATTACCAAAATGCCCGTATAAGTTACAGGTATGGCCCAAAAATGCCCCGGGACCCAAACTTAACCCCCGGCTAGTGTTTTCTGACTATTTCGACCCTTCCGGACGCGTTGGCGCACTCAAAACGACCATACGGTTAATAGAACTAAAATTCACTTTTTAATTAAAATAAATAATTCCCTGACGCGACTGTCACATGCGTCTCAATAAAATTTTCCAACTTGCCGTATTTCAATCTCACGACAAATTTCATACTTCAATATTTATGTATAATCATATATGCACATTATATTCAAATACCAACTCGCATCTCGCTAGTATTTTAATCCGGATTAATTTCCAATTAATACGTATTTAATTTAATTAATCCCATAAATAAATAACAACACAAAAATACGGGGTATTACATCAACTCGTTCGAAGTCTCGTTCAAACGAGGCTGTTCGAACGAGAGTTCGTTCGAACGAACTGGTCCTTCTAACGAGATCTCGTTCAAACGAAAGTCTTCGAACGAACATCCCTCTCGTTAGAACCCAAACTGTCAACTCGTTAGAAGCTCGTTCGAACGAGCTCGTTCGAACGACCTGGGCAGGTCTTCTAACGAGTGGCCAGATTCGAGCCCAGAAATTCCTATCTCGTTTTTTCCAATTTTCTTCACTCCTAATCCCACATAAAAATCATTCCAACATCATTTTAAGGTTTCTAATTCATACTAAACATTCATAGGTCATAATTAAACGTTTATATAGGGCCAACTCATATTAAACATCATCAAATCTTCAAATCCCTTTATTTATCCCCAAATTATATTAACATGAACCCTAACATTTATAAATCATCAACGAGCCTAATAAAATCCGTTTTTGTTTCATCCAAGATATAATATCATTAGAATAATCATCTAAATACAAATCTACATGCGATTCCTCATCAAAAATGTAATTTTTACTTCCAATTAAAAGGGGTTTTTCATTAATTCCCAAGAACATACAATTTAATTGGGTTTCCTACGCATGGAAGAAGCATTCTCTATAAAAACGAAATTAAATCACTTGCCTTATTTGAATATCTGAATTTGAAGTTGAATCTTGAAGGTTGAATTGTCTTCTCTCTCTCTCTGCAGAATCCTTCTCTTTCTCTCCCTCTCTACAAGTTCTTCTCAAGGTGTTAATGGAGGTGGGGTTGGTTTTGCCAAGTTATAAAGTTTCTAACTTCTCCCGTAGCCCACTACCGAAATTGGGTTGGAAATGGCTTAGTGGGTTAGTACTAAGTCAGATTTTAACTCTAATTTTCGTGGATTTTAATTACCCAATTTCCGAAATTACCAAAATGCCCGTATAAGTTACAGGTATGGCCCAAAAATGCCCCGGGACCCAAACTTAACCCCCGGCTAGTGTTTTCTGACTATTTCGACCCTTCCGTACGCGTTGGCACACTCAAAATGACCATACGGTTAATAGAACTAAAATTCACTTTTTAATTAAAATAAAAATTACCTTGACGCGACTGTCACACGCGTCTCAATAAAATTTTCCAACTTGTCGTATTTCAATCTCACGATAAATTTCATACTTAAATATTCATATATAATCATATATGCACATTATATTCAAATACCAACTCGCATCTCGCTAGTATTTTATTCCGGATTAATTTCCAATTAATACGCATTTAATATAATTAATCCCATAAATAAATATCACAAAAATACGGGGTATTACATACTTCCCCCCTAATAACTGAATTTCGTCCCGAAATTCGGAACTAGAAAGTACCTGGTAAGAACAACTCTGGATAACGTTCGCGCATCTCATTCTCGCGCTCCCATGTAGACTCCTCAACATTATGATGTCGCCACTGAACACGCACTAACGGGACTATCTTTGATCGCAGTTTCCGCTCACTTCGGTCCAAAATAGCAATCGGCCCCTCCTCGTAGGAGCTATCAGGCTGGAGATCGATGTCCTCCAAAGAAATGTGAGAATGAGCCAAATCATCTCTAAGATATTTCCTTAGCGAGGAAATATGAAATACATCGTGAATCCGATGCAAATGCTCCGGTAATCCAAGTCTATACGCAACCGGTCCAATCCGCTCAATAATAGGAAATGGTCCCACATATCTCGGTGCCAACTTCCCTTTCTTCCCGAAACGCATAATCCCCTTCATAGGAGATACTCTGAGCAAAACCTGGTCCCCCACTTGGAACTCCCTGAAGAACCTCTTCGCATCAGCATAGCTCTTCTGCCGATCCTGAGCTACCCGAATGCGACTCCGAATCAATTTTATCCTTGTCGAAGTATCCTGAATCACTTCCGGCCCAAGTAGTTTGTTGTCCCCCACCTCCAACCAACATGCTGGGGAACGACAAGGTCTACCGTACAACGGCACAAATGGAGCCATGTTAATGGTGAACTGGTAGGATTTATTGTAAGCAAACTCCACCAGTGGAAAATACTGTTCCCATCCACCCCCGAAATCAATGATGCACATACGTAGCATGTCCTCCAACATCTGGTTTGTACGTTCGGTCTGCCCATCGGTCTGCGGGTGATACGCCGTACTCAACCGCAATTCCGTGCCCATGGCCTCCTGAAAACTCTCCCAAAATCGTGAAACAAATATCTTGTCTCGGTCAGACACGATATTTAGGGGCACACCGTGAAGTCTCACTATCTCTGTAATAGAGAGCTGGGCATACTGTCCCGTAGTGTAGTCTGTCCTTACATGTAGAAAATGAGCGACTTTGGTCAACCTATCCACAAGTACCCAAATGGAGTCGTGACCTCTCTGTGACGTAGGCAACCCCGTGATAAAGTCCATGGATATGCTCTCCCACATCCACATCGGGACCTCCAACGGCTGTAGCAGTCCTGCCGGTCTCTGATGATCCACTTTTACTAACTGACAAGTGGCGCATTTAGAAACAAACTCGGCAATATCTCTCTTCATCCCGATCCACCAATACTGTCATCTCATGTCTTGGTACATTTTGTCCCCACCGGGATGTACCGCGAACCGTGAGCCATGCGAATCATCCATCACCTCATGCCGCAATTCCTCCCCTTCCGGAATTACTAATCTCCCATTGAAGCGTAATCCCCCGTCTGAGCTAACGGTATAGGACTCGGCTCCCTCTACTAATAATCGAACTATCTGCTCCTGACAGAATGAGTCATCTGCTTGTGCCTTTACGACTCTCGTGACAATCTGCGGTGTAACGGTCATTACAGACATGAACGATCGGGCCACTGCATCCTGGTGTCCCAATTCCTTCCATTTGGCCTTCCACACCCCTGCCACTTCATCTACTGGCCTACGGCTCAACGCGTCTGCTACCACGTTAGCCTTCCCTGGGTGATACTGGATATCAAACTGATAGTCCTTCACAAACTCAAGCCACCTTCGCTGCCACATATTCAACTCCTTCTGCGTGAATAGGTACTGTAGGGACTTATGGTCCGTGAACAATCGAAACTTCTCCCCCAAAAGGTAATGTCTCCAAATACGAAGGGCAAATACAACTGCCGCCAACTACAGGTCATGAGTGGGGTAATTCTTCTCGTGAGGCTTTAGCTTACGGGATGCATGAGCAATGGCCGGACTCTCCTGCTGCAATACACCTCCAAGTCCTTGCAAGGACGCATCGGTGTAAACTAAATACTCAACTACCAGTCTCGGCAATGCTAACACAGGTGCTGAGGTCAACTTATCCTTCAATTGATCGAATGCCAACTGACAGGCATCACTCAAGATGAATGACACACCTTTACGAGGCAGATGTGTCAAAGGACCTGCTATCTTCGAAAATCCCCGAATGAACCTCCTGTAGTATCCTACTAATCCCAAGAAACTACGGATCTTCATCGGTGTCGTGAGCTGTCCCCACTCCCTCACCGCGGATACTTTCCCCGGATCAACAGATATCCCCTGGTCGGAAATAATGTGTCCCAAAAACTGGACCTTCTTCAGCCAAAACCCGCATTTCTCATATTTGGCATACAACTCGTTCTGACATAGTGTCTGCAAAACTTGCCTCAAATGCTCGGCGTGCTCGTCCTCTATCTGAGAGTAAACCAGAATATCATCAATGAAGACAATGACAAACTGATCTAGGAAATCTCTGAACACCCTATTCATCAAGTCCATAAACACGGCTGGAGCATTGGTCAAACCAAAAGGCATAACTCGAAACTCGTAAGAACCATATCTCGACAAGAATGCAGTATTCGAGACGCCCTCCTCCCTGATACGCAACTGATGGTATCCCGATCTCAAATCAATCTTTGAAAAGAAAGAAGCTCCTCTCAGCTGGTCGAATAGGTCATCGATTCGAGGCAACGGATACTTATTCCGTAACGTGACCTTCTTCAACTCCCGGTAGTCCACACACAATCTCAGTGAACCATCTCTCTTCTTCACAAACAACACAGGGGCACCCCACGACGAAGTACTCCTCCGTATAAACCCCTGACCCAACAACTGCTCAATCTGATCCCGTAACTCCCTCATCTCAGCTGGAGCCATACAGTACGGTGCGCGTGCTATAGGTCTCGTATCTGGTAATAAGTCTATAACAAAGTCTATCTCTCGACTGGGGGGTAATCCAGGTATATCCTGAAATACATCGGCAAACTCTCTAACAACCGGAATCGAATCAAGTGGTATCACCACCTTCTTAGACGTCTCCTCCTCTAAATAATACAAATAAGCGGTCGAACCTCCCTCTGGGCGAGGCATCGCCACTACAAACATCTCTTGCCCCGGAATGGCAAAAATAATGCTCCCACCGAAGCAATCAATCATGGCTCTATAATCAGTGAGCCAATCCATACCGATAATCACATCGTGAACATGCATATCTAATACCAACATATCTGCAGGTAATACCAGACTACCAATCTCTACCCCTACTCCCCGGCATATAAAGAAAATAAGTGACCCACTCCCCAATGGTGAGTCTACACACGTCACTGTGCTCTCTGCTGGGGCTAACAATCCTAAGGCTTTCGCAAAATATGTAGCTATAAAGCAATGTGTTGCCCCCGTATCAAACAAAACCCGACCCATAGTACCATGAATAGGAAACATACCCTCAATCGCGGGTGGTTCCTGTGGAGCTGCTGCCTAGTGGACGTTATAGACACGTCCATACTGTAACTGTCCCTGCTGCACAGGAACTGCTGGAATGGCTGGAAGAGCTGGCACGTAGGCTGGAGCTGGGAGGGCTGGTGGAAAAAGTGACCTCTATGGCTCATGTCGAGCACCCTGCTGCTGCTGCGGGGCCCTGCCCCTATCAGGACAGTCCTGGCGTTTATGGCCAGTCTTGCCACAAACGAAACACTTCCCTGGGAAGTTCCCCCCTCTCTGTCCCTGCTGCCCCCGGCCCTGCTGGCCGTTACCGTTCCTCCACTGGCCCTGCTGGCCCCGCTGAAACTGTTGTTGACCATTCTGACCCTGCTGGTGCTGATGGTCGTTTGGACCCTGATGGCCCTGCCGAAAACCTCCCTGTCCGTGCCTGAAATTTCCTGACCTGAACCTCTTGTGATCCCCCTACTGGGTACCCTGATCACCCTGTCTCTGCCCCTGAACAGATTGTGCCCCACTGGCACCATTTCCTCCAGTCTTGCCCTGATGGCTAGACTCTCTCGATCGCTTGCCCTCAGCCATGTGAAAGCGGTGATCCTGGAAATGGAGCAATGCAGCGTTAACCACATCAGAATAAGTGGCTAACGAGAGGTTCCCTAACAAGTGCGAATGAATCCTCCATGTTAACCCGTCCGTAAATTTCTGTATCTTCTTCTCCTCCGTCGGTATTTCATCCGAAAAAATGTTCAGAAGATCAGTGAATTCGGCCTCATACTCGGCCACAGTCTTACCCTCCTGCTTGAGGCTCATCAACTTCCTCCTCATCTCTGTGTGAATAGACGACGGAAAGTACTTGCGGTCAAACCGCACCCAAAACTCCTGAATAGTGAGAGTATCTCTCTCCTCCACTGTGGTAATAGACTCCCACCACTGCAGTGTAGACCCTACTAGCTTAAAGGTAGGTAGTATCTGCTTCTGGACATCTGTGCACTCATACATCCTCAGGTGTCGCTGGATGTCTTCCTCCACTGACTCGAAACTACCACATTGGAGCTACCTGCGAACTCCGGAGGGTGTGCTTTCTGAAAATCATCACGTACACGTTCCCAAGCATACGGGAATGCATGTTCCTGAACTGGCGCGGCTATCGGCGCCTGAGGTGGTGCCTGCTGAACTACTGCTAGTGCGGCATTTACCGCCTGGGCCACAATGGCTGCAACCTCTGCGGCATTCATCGTGCCCTGAACTGGTGCGGGCTGTGGTTCTGGCGTTGCATCCCTGGGAACCCGTTGTGCACGTCGTGGAGGCATCTGAAATAAGAATGAAGTTTATAAGTTCGCAGTTATAAACTTAAAATAGCTGAAGAACGTAGCATATACGAAAGAATACAACAGTCCTAAAATATAAGGCTCTACATCAAAGAAAGCTCAGCGGAAACATAATAAGCCGTTCAGATCCTAAAGGACACTAGAACCTGATGCTCTGATACCACCTGTGACACCCCAACTAATTAAATACCGGGTAGCTACTCCTTATTAAATTAATTCAAAATGCCAAGTTGGTTCAGTTAATAGCATCACTGTCGAAAACATTTTAATAATTACTAACCACCTAGTATTTAAAAGTAAATGCCAAATTTTAAGTTAAGTCTGATTAACATGCAGTAAAAGAATAATGAAAGAATAAAAACCATTCACTATAATGAAGTAATGAATAACCATTAGCATAAATATAAATCCGGAGGAAAACTCCTCACAACAATCCCACAACTGAAAAATAATACGACAAGTCTGAATCCTGAATAATTACATGCCAGAAGTCTGAGTAACTGAAATAAAAGAAATGTCTCTAAAAGAAATGGGCGACAAGCCCTACAACTGATAACTGAAGAATGTCGAGTCAAGATAGATGAAGCGTCTACAAGGAAAGTCCTGTAACTTCCACAAACAGCTATAGCTCGTCACCTGCATGAGAATCCTAAGCATGGTGTCATTGTGGCTGGGCACCTAAAATGGTTTTTACAAAAAAATAGATTTGAAAGCAAATGGGTCAGAGCCCGAAAGTGGAAATCATTTTAAAAACAGCAAGTGTTTTAATAACATTAATACATTAAATACAAAATACATGTTAGGATGTGCACTCACATGAAATTCTCACCTCTCGACTACATGTGCACTCCTAACGTACCGTACCCATCTATAAGACATCCATACCTAACCAAACCGTAATAAGTTCTACCCCTTACTACTCGATTCAGATATTATATTCTAACGTTATCAATTAAATAGAGGGCTTTACATACACTCATATTCTCAATTAGTAATATAATTCACTATCAATTAACCCGTTATGTTTTCTCAAAACATTACCATAATTATATTCATAATATTAACATGAAAGTTCCCATTAATTAAGTGTATATTATTCACGTCATAAATATACAATACAAGCACCCCGAGACTGGCTGCGGTGCACACATACTCTGCTATCCATCCCGGTACATCACGTACATAAGGATCACGTAGTCCGAATCTCTCAGGAATCGTTCTCAGATAACAACATCACAAATAATGGAGGCGAACACAGTCACATTACATGGGTCACGCACATACCTGCGCTCCCACGATCAGCAGACTTATTAATATCCCAATAAGCCCTTCTCTGGCCTATGTTCATCGAGGTAACCAATCTAAATCCGGACAACACAAGGATTAGAAGGCCCTAAGCGAACGTAAACCTCCCGTGATAGCAAGTATGGTAGGTATGTCATACACATAAAATCAATACATATACTAAGTATTCATACATCTTATTAATCACCATAATATATTGGTCGTACACTTCTCATTTTTGTACCGACATATAATACTACACAATTTATATGTTCCCGGTTAGTATAATAAATTAGGCCGTCAATAGTTCTCGCAACGTAATAGACACTCACGTCCTACTTCATATTTACCCTTAGGTTCAAACTACACTTCTAGGTTTGACTCCTCATTATATCCCAAACATACCAAATGTAACAATTAATCATCGATGGAAGGTTATCTCTACATACACACAAGGTTATGGGACACTCGGGATCAAAACAGGCTAAAAGCCTAAACTGTCAACTCGTTCGAAGTCTCGTTCGAACGAGGCTGTTCGAACGAGAGTTCGTTCGAACGAACTGGGCCTTCTAACGAGATCTCGTTCGACGAAAGTCTTTGAACGAACATCCCTCTCGTTAGAACCCAAACTGTCAACTCGTTAGAAGCTCGTTCGAACGACCTGGGCAGGTCTTCTAACGAGTGGCCAGATTCGAGCCCAGAAATTCCTATCTCGTTTTTTCCAATTTTCTTCACTCCTAATCCCACATAAAAATCATTCCAACATCATTTTAAGGTTTCTAATTCGTACTAAACATTCATAAGTCATAATCAAACATTTATATAGGGCCAACTCATATTAAACATCATCAAATCTTCAAATCCCTTTATTTATCCCCAAATTATATGAACATGAACCCTAACATTTATAAATCATCAATGAACCTAAAAAAATCCATTTTTGTTTCATCCAAGATATAATATCATTAGAATAATCATCTAAATACAAATCTACATGCTATTCCTCATCAAAAATGTAATTTCTACTTCCAATTAAAATGGGTTTTTCATTAATTCCCAAGAACATACAATTTAATTGGGTTTCCTACGCATGGAAGAAGCATTCTCTATAAAAACGAAATTAAATCACTTGCCTTATTTGAATCTCTGAATTTGAAGTTGAATCTTGAAGGTTGAATTGCCTTCTCTCTCTCTCTGCAGAATCCTTCTCTTTCTCTCCCTCTCTACAAGTTCTTCTCAAGGTGTTAATGGAGGTGGGGTTGGTTTTGCCAAGTTATAACGTTTCTAACTTCTCCCGTAGCCCACTACCTAAATTGGGGTTGGAAATGGCTTAGTGGGTTAATACTAAGTCATATTTTTAACTCTATTTTTCGTGGGTTTTAATTACCCAATTTTCGAAATTACCAAAATGCCCTTATAAGTTACCGGTATGGCCCAATAATGCCCCGGGACCCAAACTTAACCCCCGGCTAGTGTTTTCTGACTATTTCGACCCTTCCGGACGCGTTGGCGCAATCAAAACGACCATACGGTTAATAGAACTAAAATTCACTTTTTAATTAAAATAAAAATTACCCTGACGCGACTGTCACACACGTCTCAATAAAATTTTCCAACTTGCCGTATTTCAATCTCACGACAAATTTCATACTTCAATATTCATATATAATCATATATGCACATTATATTCAAATACAAACTCGCATCTCGCTAGTATTTTAATCCGGATTAATTTCCAATTAATATGCATTTAATATAATTAATCCCATAAATAAATATCACAAAAATACGGGGTATTACATTACGATCTTCATATATATGACATCCTTAGTCAACCTTTGCATCAGGTGGATAGAGTTAGTTTTAGTAGCCAGTCAAGGCTTTGGTACTTGAGCAGAATAATTCTTCCTTTTGCACTGGATATTCCTCCCTCTGTGATGGATAAGGATCTGGAAAAACATCCATTTGATTAATCAGTTTACATTATTTATTGTTATATATTCCCATGTAATGATTTAGTGAGAGATGGAATATTTGAATAAAATCTTTGATTACTTTACTATATGATTGTGGCCTACCAGTAGTTTAGTCTTATGATTATATGATCGGCAGTAAGACGACTAATCTACATTTTTAGTTACCAGTTTAAACGAACTCTTGTTGTCCCACCTTAGGTTCAAGTAATGTGACTTTGTTTCTGTTCGCTTAAATGGATCTTGTCGTTTTGACCAAGTTCAAACATTAATTATCATTGGCGACAAAATGTTTTAGGAAAGCTCCTTAATTCAGTCTGCAAAGCTTCTTGTTCTTGACATTGGGGAGTCATACATAAAGTTTTGTGTTTGGACCTTTTCTTTCGTGGATTGTCCAAATATGAAGTCATGCATGAAGTTTTGTTTTTTTGGAACTTTTCCTTTTTCCTTGATATTTGAGAAAAAATATGAAAAGAAAACCAACTTTTTGTGCAACTTGGTTCACTTTGTTGAAATTTTAAAACGAGTTAATGAAATAGTAAGGGAACATTTCATTAGATCACTGATAATATTTCCTTAGGTTCTCGGAATTCAATATTTTTAAACTATTCTCCTTCAAGGGTTTCATGCCGATAAGTTCTTGGTCGGACGATTACAAAAATACGGTATGGACCATGGAAATTTAGTTCTAATTTATTTCCTTTCTTGAGCACCTTATTCAACACGTAGTCCTCTTCTTTGAGGTTGCTCATTTTGAATTTCTTGTTGTGGAACCGGCGAATTCGTTACTGGTATGCTGCCACATACAATGTTTCCTTTTCTATAACTTCCTCAACTAAGTCCAAATCCAGCCTTCTCATGAGATTATTCTTCGGGTAATTAAAATTGAGTAATGTATGACTAAGCAAACCAATATATATGAGGACCACGACCTCTATCCCAAATGCTAACATGTAGGTGGTCTCATTGGTGGTTGTCCTCGACGTGGTCCTATAAGCCCAAAGCATGCTTTGTAGTTCATTGATTCAGTTTCCCTTGGAGTCAACAAACCTCTTCTTCATTTTATCGATCAGCGTTTTGTTCATTATCTCCGTCTGCCCATTACATTATGGGTGTTTGGGAGCAGTATGCAACTTTTGGTTTTTGGATTTTGGACTGAATACTATAATCTTCAAACTCCTGGTTATCAAACTATGTTCCATATTCAGTGATGAAGGCATATGGCATCCCATAGCGGCAATTGATGTTATTACGTATAAAATGGAAGACCTTTTCTTAAGTAATTTCCACTAGAGGTTATTCTTCCACCCATTTCGTGAAGAAATTTATCGTGACAACTAAATATTTGAACATTCCTCTTTTCTTCAGAAGGGAGACGATCAGGTCAATTCCATACATGGAAAAGGGACATGGGAATGTAATAGGCATGAGTGTGGTTCCAGGTTTCCAATGAATTATATCATGTCTTTAGCATTTATCTCATCGTCTTGTATAGTTTGCATAATATGCTTTCATGGTGGGATAATAATACCTTTACGTAGTACTCATCAAACCAACAATCTTCCTTCTGAATAAGATCCACATGAACCTTTGTCTATGTCCTTTAACACATTTGGTACTTCATCCGGATGGACACATCCAAGTATCTAAATGATGAATTCTCTTTTATATAGGATCCCTTCTTTCATGACATAGCTAGCTGCTTTTCACATTAGTCTTCTAGCTTCCTTTTGATTGGTTGATGGGGTATGCTTATCAATGTACTCCTTTATCGAATCAATCCGTGAAAGGCTTAATTATACTGCAATAATATTGATTCTTTCTTCATTAATGCTTAGGTGCATTAGGATTTCTACTGGAATGGTTCTTCTCAACTCGGTTCCAGTTACAGAAGAGAGCTGAGCGAGTGCATCCGCTCAAACATTATCAATCCTAGGAATTCTGATTATTTTGATCACCTAGAATTTAGATATCATATTTAGGGATTTCGCCAAGTATTTTGTCAATGAATTCTCCTTTGACTTTGTAGATACTTAACACTTAGTTTACAATTAGTTGGGAGTCACTATACACTTGTATTTGCTCAGCACCCATGGGTAGTGCTAATTCAGATCCAGCTATTAATTCAGACCCATCTATCAGTGCCTCATATTCTACTTCATTGTTTGAGGGTTTGAAGTGAAACCTAAGTGCATATTTAATGTCTATGTCATTAGGGGTGTTAATTATCAACCTAATTCTACTATCAGAGGCACATGACGATCCATCAACATAAATCTTCCAAATAAGAGTCTCTTCTTTAAAATCCCCTTTAACTAAAAACCCATAATTAAATATCTCTAGACTTTGCTCAACTTAGTGTGCGGCTTCTTCTTGATTAGATGATGTTTCTGGTATGTCCTCCTTCTAGTCGGTTATACATGCCATAGATTTATCTTTCGGAGAAGTCTGATGAGTTGGTTGAACTATTGATCTCTCTTCTAAATAATTATGTTTTCCTCGATTCATTCCTGAGTTCTCTTTCATAGAAGTCTACCCGATCGGACTTTCTTTATAAGCTAACTCTGTTATGAAGTCACCCATTGCTTGACCCTTTATCGCCATTTTAGTTTCATATTGGATATCATACTCTCTAATATCCACAACCCAAGTCATTAACCTTCTTAATTTTTTAGATCTATGAATGGCTTGGCATAAGGGCAGATCTATATACACCATGATAGTCTGTAGTTGGAAGTATGACTTCATTCTTTGAGAGGCTTCAATGAAGGCCATTTCTAACTTCTACAGTCACGAGTAAAATTTTTTGGCTCCTCAGTATGCTCTGTTTTTGAAGTAAACCAATTTTTAAACACTATTTTCTAGTAAAATTAGTGTCGAGATAATCTCTAATTCGGACACGGCCAGGTACAAGTAAAGTTTTTTTTCCTAAGAGTGGTCTCGAGATCAAGGGTGGAGAACCCATGTCTTTTTTCAACTCTAGGAAGGCATTTTTGCATTCTTAATTCCATTCAAAAGTTTTCCTTAGCACTTTGAACAAAGGAAGGCACCTATCTATAGTCGTTGAGAAAATCTATTGAGAGTTGCCACCAACGTCAGCTTTTATGAAAACGTCGTGTAATACTGATTTAAATTAAATTTCGCAAGTTTTTAAGTAACCCTTATTTAATTAGAGTCTACTTTTAAATCAAATAAATTCAGCCCCTAAACATCCATCTACGGTGCGTGTGTCAACCCATAAACAAATAAAGTATGCGAAATAAGTTTAAGGAAAAATCCCCGCAGTGCAAAACCTTTTATTTCACTATAATAAGTAAATGCAACTTACGCAGATTACAATGAAATACAGTGACACACGAATACCCGCAGGCGTCGGTCGGTGTCGTCAACAATGAATCCACACGCAGCGAACCCACATGAACCTCAGTCCAGTCAACAAAGGAAGAATCGCAGCAGTCCTCAATGACACACAACCATAAAACTTTGTAGAGACTGCCTCAGCAATGACACGCAGCCCTCGGTTGCAAAGATCTCTCCACAAAGGTTTGAACAAACTAAAAAGTTGTGTTCTTGGGTTACCAAAAAGATTCACAAAGGATTGGCAATTGTGTGAATCAAAACATGAGTCTTGGGACTCAAAAATATGAAGACTAGAGGTATTTGGACTCTCAAAAACGTTTTCTAAAGTCTTGCAAAACAACTCCCCCGAAGTTGGTATTTATAGGAAAAAAAATGAAGAGACCCACGTTCTTAAAACTCTAAAATTCTATCCAGCGTACAAAAAAACAACATTCTTTAAGGAATTTTCTCCATCTTCAAAAGGTCATAACTCCTTCACTGTAGCTCGGATTAAGGTGTCGTTTTTCCAGTATCTTCGTTGCGACGTGCTCTTCAACATTCCAATTGACCAAACCTCCGAACTATAGATGTGAAATTATGAAAATGCCCTTGAACACTCCTATCGTGCCTTTTTCACTGTTTTGACTTCCCTTGCGTACCACTTGCATTAAGTCCCTAAAATCATGGACCGTGAAGTCGTTGAGGCAGATGTGGGACATATTAATGGAGATGTTGAATGCTTGATTCTCGAAATTTGAATTGAGGCCGTCAAGTGACATCTTGAGGTGACGTGCCAAATGTAGCGGCGTACGACATACACAAATGAAACATGTTGGACATGAGAAAAATGTCCTTACAAATCTCCCCCTATGTCTATGCCGGTACATACATAAAAAATCCGAATTATCAAATAAGAAATTGCTTATACAAATCTACCCTCCCATGAACCCAAAACTGGAAAAGGTACAAATGAATAGTCTTCATCGTTTGTTCTTCAAATCTTCATGAATCTCAAATCTTTTCTCATCAGAGTGTGCAATTTAGAGCTCATCAATTTAGTACCTACACACATGAGATAAAGAAAAAAATACCAAGTGACGTAACGAGTTTGAAATGAGATAAACATAGATACCAATATATGATAAGCATAAGTCAAATCTCAAAACTCCCCCAAAATTCAAACTCCCCCATAAAATGATAATTCTTTCTCCCCCTTTTTATGATGTCCCCAAATAGATAAATAAGAAGAATGAATCAAACAAGCAAAATCATGGTGTCACGGTATACAAAAAATACACCAACTATTTTTGATTTTTTTCAATTTTTTATACAAAAAATAGATACCATTTTGAAAAAAAAATGTAAAACATGATACAAAAATCACACCATGGATTTAGACTCAAACAACCAAGTCATGTAAACGAAATGAATGGGTGTGAATACATTCGATAGGTAAATCAACTCAATCAATCATATGTGCACAATGCATATGTGTACCCCTAACGAATGATCATCAAAAGGATCCTTAGGTGTAAAAATTTGTTGAATTTAAATGACATCGTCTTATACAAATCAACAAATCAAAGTTAAAGTGATTTCCACACCAATAACGTCCAAAACTATGTAGCGCATTTTCAATAATTTCAAGGACGTGCAAACCCGTTTTAATTCTCCAACCAAACTCCCTCATATATATTTTCTTTTAGAGGTAATCTAAATTCTCAAACTTTGGAGAATTGGTGCAAAAAAACTAAATGGCCCATAATTTGGCATGAATTTATTTTTATTGCCTTTCAATTTTTTCGAGCTCTTTTAAACCTCTTTGGACCCTGGATAGTAAAAATTCCTCCATTTTTAGGTCCTTTCTAACGGTGGCTTTTGCGCAAAGGATAGATAATTACCTTTCGCAACCCCTCCCCGTTCTCAATTAAACACACAAACTCACAAAACAGTTTCTATATGCACATTTTCCTTATCAAAATTTATCGCGCTTGGTTCATTTTAAGAACAGGATTGAAGTGAAAACACCCAACCAACATGTGATAAGACAAGCACAATAATCAAACAAATCCGTGCATGTGTGCAATAAAGGAAACATGAGTCAAGCATGTAGGAAGTAACACTTAATTACATCTTAATGACTCCAAACATTATAAAGCACAAGGATGAATTGACCTATTGTCTCAAAACACTATCAAATAGTCACATGAAAATAATGGAATGATGTTGTGACTCGATCATCCAAAGTGTTCATCCATAAATGGTGCAAACAAAAAACAAAAAATCTTTTTGGATTGTTCAAAAATTTTGTCAAAATAATTTTTTTTTTTTACTTTTCAAATTTTTTCAAACCAAAAAAAATATATACAAAAAGTACACGTCACAACGCTAGCAAACATAAATATCATGAAACGAAAACTAGCGTAGGACAAACATGCGAACACAATCATCTATATGATATGGCAAGAGAAGAATCATGTGCAAGCAAATGAGAATCAACTATTCTAAAATCTAGCGTATCCCAAAGTGATTTCCTAACCCAAGTGGATGTAACACGACGACACGGGGTTTTGGGAACCAACAAAACACTAGACTTCGAATTCCAAAGACCTCTTCTAAGATCAAAACAAAATCTCCTAAGGTGACCTTTCCTACCACAATGTGAACACGTGTAAACGGAAGGAATGTTACCTAAAGTGTGATCTTTTCTAATGTCCTTGGGATTGATTGACCCTCTAAAACAAATAATGGTTTTAGCTTTAGCACTAGAAGCATGAGAACAAGATGAGTCATTACAATCACAATCAAACCTACATGAATCGTTTAAATCATTTTTCATCTTCAAAATATTTGATTCAAGAAACAAATTAGACTCTTCCCAAGACAGGGATTGCTTTTTCAAATTTTCAACAGTTTCTTAAAGGGTATCCCTCTCTCCCTCAATTAAAGCAAACTTTTCCCTAAGAGTCTCTTCACGTGCCACAAACTCATTGATTAAAATATTTCTTTCATCTTTGGCTCAAACACAAACCATCGAATTTTTAAGGTCCTCTAAATCTTTTTTCTAAAATAAGGACCCTATCATCACTCTCCTTTTTGGACAATTTTAATGCATTAAATTCATGGTCCAAAGAAACAAATTTTTCACGATAAAAATCTCTTTGATTTTGAACCGTTTGCAAAAGATCCATCGCGGATTTCAAACGAGAATTTTTTTTTTCCAAAACTTTAATTCTTTTGCAAAGTTTCAAATTCAGACTTCTTAAATTTTCACCATGGTCGTGAACTTTTTCAAAAATAGGCTCCTCATTAAATGGGCGTACCATTGAAAAAATGCGATTTTTCACAAAACTGATTTAAAAAAAATGAATATCACACGATTTTGCGGAAAATAGGAATACGCAATAAAATAGTGCAACCCGCTCTAATACCAATTTGACGACGTGAGAAGTCAAATTGTATAAAAAAAATAAATCTTTGAAAAATCAAGATTACGCGATAAATTAGCGTAACCCGCTCTGATACCAATTTGAAAACGTCGTGTAATACTGATTTAAATTAAATTTAGCAAGTTTTCAAGTAACCCTTATTTAATTAGAGTCTACTTTTAAATCAAATAAATTCAGCCCCTAAACATCCATCTACGGTGCGTGTGTCAACCCATAAACAAATAAAGTATGCGAAATAAGTTTAAGGAAAAAGCCCCGCAGGGCAAAACCTTTTATTTCACTATAATAAGTAAATCGCAACTTACACGGATTACAATGAAATACAGTGACACACGAATACCCGCAGGCGTCGGTCGGTGTCGTCAGCAATGAATCCACACGCAGCGAACCCACATGAACCTCAGTCCAATCAACAAAGGAAGAACCGCAACACTCCTCAATGACACGCATCCATAAAACTTTATAGAGACTGCCTCAGCAATGACACGCAGCCCTCGGTTGCAAAGATCTCCCCACAAAGGTTTGAACAAACTAAAAAGTTGTGTTCCTGGGTTACCAAAAAGATTCACAAAGGATTGACAATTGTGTGAATCAAAACATGAGTCTTGGGACTCAAAAATATGAAGACTAGAGGTATTTGGACTCTCAAAAACGTCTTCTAAAGTCTTGAAAAACAACTCCCCCGAAGTTGGTATTTATAGGAAAAAAAATGAAGAGACCCACATTCTTAAAACTCTAAAATTCTATCCAGCGTACAAAAAAAATAGCATTCTTTAAGGAATTTTCTCCATCTTCAAAAGGTCATAACTTCTTCACCGTAGCTCGGATTAAGGTGTCGATTTTTCCAGTAACTTCGTTACGACGAGCTCTTCAACTTTACAGTTGACCAGACCTCCTAACTATAGATGTGAAATTACGAAAATGCCCTTGAACACTCCTATCGTGCCTTTTTTTTCACTGTTTTGATTTTCCTTGCGTACCACTTGCATTAAGTCCCTAAAATCGTGGACCGTGAAGTCGTTGAGGCAGATGTGGGACATATTAATGGAGATGTTGAATGCTTGATTCTTGGAATTCGGATTGAGGCCGTCAAGTGACATCTTGAGGTGACGTGCCAAATGTAGCGGCGTACGACATACACAAATGAAACATGTTGGACATGAGAAAAATGTCCTTACATTTTACATGCCCTTCATGTTCGTAGGAGACTGTATGTTGACGAGTGATTGAATTTTGTCTAGGTTAGCCTAAATGCCTCTCTAATTTACTATAAATATGAGGAACATTCATTCATATATGAATAGCGCACGTTAGCTCAAATTGAGCTTCATCTGGTGTTTCTCCAACTGGTTAAACATCTATCACAGGTCCTTGATATGATCGATTGCTTTCTTACTCTTGGTGAACATGTCATCCACATATACCTCTATGTTTTTGCTGATTTTTTCTTCAAAAACCTTTTTCACTAACATGTTCTATGTTGCTCCAGCATTTTTTAGCCTAAAAGGCATGACGTTATAACAATATGCACATAGACTAGTGATGAATGATGTTTTATCATTGTCTTTCGATTTCATCTTGATTTAGTTATAGACATAATACGCATCCATGAAACTGAGTAGCTCATGTCTAGCAGTTGCATCAACCAATCGGTTAATTCTTGTCAATGGATAATGATCTTTTGGGCAAGCCTTATTCAAGTCTGTGAAGTCCACACACATTCTCCATTTATCATTTTTATTGCTTACCATAACTACATTAGCTAGCCGCTTAAGGTATCAGACATCTCTAATAAAACTTTCTTTTTATAACTTTGCCACTTCTTCTTGTATAGTCGTATTCTTTTCGGAGATGAAGACATGTCACTTTTGTTTAATAAACTTTGCATTGTTGGCAATGTTGATTTCACAGAACATGAATTCTGGGTCAATCCCTAGCATATCGTCGTGGCTCCAAGCCAACACGTTCTTTGGTTATTTGAGAAAACCGATTAATTCCTTTTTATGGTTGGGTTTAGGGATGAGCCGATCAATGTTGTGTTTTGTAGATGTTCGCCATCTAGGACTATAGTCTTTATTGCTTCCATAACTTGTCATTTGACCAATTCATTTTCCTCACGAGGATCTGTGGTCTCTATCTGATAGGTGGTGGTTAGTTTCTTCATTTCCTCTTGGTCTTCTAAAGTGTAATATCATTCCATTGCTTTAATTTGGTTTCCTTTAACAACGCCAACCGCATAGTGCTTTGGAAATTTTAGGCACTGATTTATGGTGGAGGGCACATCTTTAAACTTTTTTAGGCTAACCCTTCCCAGGATAATATTATATGCTGAGCTAACATTCTTATCAAGGAATCTTCTCAGTTATGAAGGTCGACCAATTGCTAATAATGACTTTTATGTTGGCATTCCTAGGGGATATACCCTTTCCCCAAAAAAACTAATAAGTGGCATGTGATAGGGCTCAAGTTTGCTATCTCAAATCCCTAATCCCTTGAAGCAGTCAGAAATTAGGACGTTGACAAATCTTCCATTGTCCACCAACACTTTAGCTATCCTTCCTTCGTGTGCAAACATTGTGAAAACCAAAGGATCGTTATGGTGGTATAGTACTCCTGAGAGATCATGTTTGGATAACCCTATCACTAATCTATCCTTGTTCAGTTTCCTTAGCCGATTTTCAATGTCATCGAGCAAATTGATCTTCCTTTTGGCTTTATTGAGATATTCTTTCCTCTCAGCTATTTCATCACCTCCACCAGTGTCATCAGCTTGAATAAAATGATAGACAAAGAGTTCATTTTCACCTCGTGCAAGGGATCCATGGGTCTCCTTGGTAGATCTGGGTCATATTTGGCATCTTCATCTATCCCTCATTTCATATTGTATCCTCTTTTGTAAGGGGATTCTAATCACCCCTGGCCCTCTTATTCTTCTAATAGGTCTCCTCTGCTATCTCTATTAATTAATTTGGATAGATTTTCTCTTCTGATTAGGATTTTTATTTTTTTATTTAAGGATATACAACTATCTCTGTTATGCCCGTGATCTTTGTGGAATTCATAATACTTGGATTTATCGCTCTGGTTTGTGGGAGACTTCAGCTTCTCAGGCCATTTCAGATCCTTGCTTCCCCATATTTCTTACAGGATGGGATATATTCCAGTGATGAGGGGGGTGAATTCCTTGTACCTCTTGGGTTTCTCCACCTTCTATTTGTTCTGCTCTTTCTTTTCAGAGCCTTTACTGTTCTCGACCTTAGTGTTGTGACATTGTTTGACAGCCATGGCCTCCTCGACATTCATAATTTCGCCTACTTTAGACACTAATTTGGTCATGATCTTTGGGGGATCTTTGGCTAGAGAATAATATAATTTCTTGGGGAGAAGTCCACTCATTAGCATAGAGATCTCCATCTGCTCTTCATAATTAATGACCTCTAATTTTCTACTATTAAACCGAGTGATACACACGCACATAATTTCTCCTACTCTCTGGCGAACACTTAGCAGATTAACTAACCTCTTGATTGGTTTGTCTCCAAAGCAGAAGTAACTAATGAAGAACTCAAATAAATATTAAAAGATGGAAATTTGTGCTCTTGGTAAGTTCTTGTACTAGATCTATGTTGATCCGGTAATAATGCTAGATAATGCGCTGTAACGCATCTCGTTGAGGACTGAATTGATGTTAGTGACATGTTGATATTGTTCCACATAAATTACACGGTATGTCTTTCTATCGTACTTTGGGATTACCACAGGTGGTTTGAATTTTCATGCATATGGTAGTCCATAATTGCAAGATGAAGGGTAATCCCTCCATGACAGTCTTGTGCAATGGATTATTTGATTTAGCTATTTTTGCCAAGAAGTCTTCCAACCATTCAATTGATCCCTTTCAGGGATGCTCGTCTGGGTCATCTTTAACTGATATAGTTTTATTCGCTTGGACATGGGTTTGTGCTAAGATGTCTTCATGAGACATTTTCTCAGCACGCACCAAACCTCGAACGCTGGTCCTTGACCCGAGAGATCCTTTTTTCGATCTCTAGATCTTTCAGTTTCCCTGTAATTATGGCCCCTTATAGCTCGAGGACCTAGATGATAAAATGTTGATCCCCTGATCAACCTATCTAGAGCGCTCGAAATCTATTGAGAGAATGAGTGCCCAATATAATAGTCAGTGGATCTAAGAGACGAGGTATTGCTAAGACGATAGGTTCGGTAATTAGTTAATTTAGAGTGCCTAGATTTGCTTATCTCTTGCCTCCCCACCGATTTTATGGGTTGTCTGTCCCCAAAGGGTGCAGGAGGCATCATCTCTCATCTTATGATGGGGATAACTATTGACCTGGTTTGGAGCATTTTAGTCGGTTGTTTTATGGTCTGTTTTACCAAAATCCCTTAAAGATACCCTATACCAAGAGGAGAAGAGGGACCAAAAGTATCATCATCGGCATGGCTACCTTCTGGGTTGTCTACCATTTTTCAGTATTCACTAGTATGTGACTAAAAAAATAGCTTTTGGATTGTAAATAGTTAGGAAACAACGATGACTCATCGATTCCCACAGATGGTGCCAATATGTTTGTGTTTCAAATTGTTATGATGATTAGGATGAGTCTTAGCTTAGTTATACCAATTATATTTAACCACCGATAATATAAAAAAATATGAATCAGAAAGGAATGAGAGACAAGAAAGAGACAAATATTTTTACGTGGTTCGGCAGAGTAAGGTGCCTACTTCCATGGGTGCAATGCCACTAAGGGTTAGGGTTTGAGTACAAGCCTCTCTAGAACTCTCTTAGGTTTTATGATAAATTTTTTTAGGTTGTCCTTATCTGAGAGAGGTAGTGAGCTATTTATAATAATAGGAAGAAGAAGAGGTGGAATACCTTTATATCAAAAGTATTTACACCTTTACACTTCAATTAACAATTGTGTACTTTATCATGTGTATGCTCAAGGTAATTCTTGAGATCTCATGTGTGTATGTTCACTTTTTTTATTTTTCATATTCCTAAGGGTGGTTGGTCAGTGTGCTGACCAAAGGTATTGACCACTTCAATTTATTATCTTGGGTCCACGAAATATGATGATAGATGTCGTAGTATAATTGTTCCATCTAACATTTTTACTTTATATTATAAACACTCGACAACAAGATTTTAACATTCAAGCATCCTGATACATGTAATAACCATTAACCTCAACTTTCCATCCTAAATTAATTATTCTCTCACACTCTGTGGATTCCATCCAATTTACCTCAAATTTACAAATTCTTCGTATTTTCCTTTTGCATAAGCAAATTTCACAATAAAGGATTTATTGTCTGTCCCTAATAGTACCTCGAGAACGAACTTTTCTTGGTGGTAAATACCCAAGTTTATTACATAATGCACAGGAAATATTCAAATTCTCCATAAGTAACCAAGGACTTAAGAGTGTACGTTAAATGTTCCAAATATGGCCATAAAATTAGTTATTGGTTGACCAGTCAATAAAACTTATATAATAAGAATCTCTTTAAATATGATTTAAATATAATAAAAAGATTTTATATCTAGCAATGCCCCAAAATCAGTGTTACTAACCATTTGGTTCATTCAGTGTTATACACTCGAAGAAATAGGCAAGTATATTTTTCTCCTTAAGTTTGACAACAATTTTTTATTTTATTTTTTCCATATCTCCAATGATGTCGTATATATTGTGTTGCTTCTAAAGTAATAGATATATGTATCAAGTATTAATGAAGAAATTTTTATGCTGAGAGAGGGGGCGGGGGGGGGGGGGGGGGGGGGGAGGGGGCTATCTTATAGGCTCTCAAAAGGAAATGATACTTATTACGCCTAATTTTAATACATTCACCTAATTGACTGCCACATCATCACTGCACAACCAACATTGTGAGTATCACCAGTGTACGATCCATACTAAGATCGTTTCTTTTTCTTTGAGGATGACATATTAAATCTCATTGATAAAGGATTCATCTTGGAACTAGGGCCTCCAAAGGCTAACATAATCATCAATCCACTATCACAACATGAACCAAAGACTAACGTGATATCTTTGGCCAATGTAAAGTTTGATCCCTCAAAACTCATCACAAAACTAATACTCGGTTCGATTAGCATATTTTTTGTTACCCCTCATTGGAATTATGCCCAGAGCACTCACGGACCTGATCTCAATCCCAGTGTTTCCATCATCGAACCATAAGTCCAATGCCTTCTTACTTCCCATAATGGAAATAATGTCGATGGTTCAACCAGAAAGAAAGGAAATATGAGTATTAAATTGCCCACATCATCCTCAACACGTAGTGATACCTACTTCCTAGACATGACCACTTTCATATACCTTCATCAGATGGTGTAGACACGCCATTATTATACTCATACGCTCCTTTATAGGGTCCAAACAAAGTCGCCCTAAGTCATGTAGTTTCGATCCTTTTTTTAACCCTAAACCCATTCGACTTTTGCCAACTCTTGAACCGAAAATTATCTCAACAAACTTTAATAGAGCTCCGAATCCTCTTTTAAATGGTCCTGACCATGCATAAATCGAACCTATTGTTCGCATTTATGGTAAAAAAAACAATTATGCCTACCTATTGGTAGGGTACCTCCCTTGCCTGTAGGAAGGTAAGAGTTTTATTAGCCACCAAGTCTTTCCACCCTAGTGCCATGCAAAATTAGGAGTATGTTGATTGAAATAACCATGTGGGCATTTTGGTCATTTTTATCCTTTAGTTTTTTCCAATTTAAGAAAACCCTGACCTCATTTGAGAGATACCTCAACCTTAAAATCAGCGCGAGAACTTTCCTCAAATTTAGTGAATATCACTTTCACCACATTCTCCAAAAATTTTATTACCTTGTCCGTACCTTACCGCTAGCAACCACCCAACCACCACTACTTACACTAAAAAATTAGCCTACAAAATTCCCAAAAACATAATTCAAAGAGCTTTGAAGGTCTAAACCCTTTTCATTCCATTTTGCCTACTATTTCCCTTTTTATATATTTTTTCTTTTTTGGAATATTCTTAGTTTGTTTTTCTTCATTTTGTCATTAATCTTACCGTTTTTATTATATATAATCTCAAATTTACTTTAATAAATCAACCCCCCCTCTAAAAAAAGGTTATATACTATTGTTCCCAATTTAAGGTTATATCATTTTTTTATTACACTTATACCACACTTTGCACACTTTTTCATAAAAATATAAGATGTACGCTAAATTAGGAATATAGGTTAGACCCCACCTCATTTTTCGACGAACTACGTGGACTTTGATGTTGTTTTTGGCTATGTTGGCATCCCGAAATTCCTTTTGGGATTCGATTCCTCCTTTATTCAACCCATTCTTATTCACGTTCATGTATTAATATTTCACTTATATGCTAACCTCATCTTATCACTATGGCTAGTTTCTTTATATTTTTTAGCAGTCCTATGACACGCGTGCTCATTTTTTAGTTATTTTCACACACTTTTTGTTAGATTATCTCCTTAGAATGACTTCTTCCCATATTTCCCATGATATGGATACGTGATTTCATTCCTCGTATGCATACACATACACACTCGCATATTCATGCACATTTTTACTTTGCACACATTGCAAATTTTATACATCATACACATGTTCACCAACCTTAGGTGAAGAAGAATATTTTTATTTCTTCTGAGACTCTCATAGGGGGAATGGGTGCCTAAAACTTCCCATTCTAAAATCTAGCCTCTGAGTCCATATATTTTTTTTCTTTCGCACGAACTAGTAGTATTTTATGCTGTCTATTTAGATATAGCTATCTCTTTTGTCTATCTTGAGTAAAATAGACTACATTTAAAAATCTCACATTGTTGACAACGATTATTTTTATAGTCCTTCCTTATCTTTAAGGAAGCCCACACAACGCATTTGGTACAAGCGCTCGGAGTGATGTTGGGAAGGGATGGCTACAGTGGGAACTTTGCTGGGGATGCTTTTTTGAGGACTAGACTCTATTTCTGCGGATTTTATTTCTTTATCCTACATCATTTTTTACATTTGTATATATCTTTTCCCTTATATATTCATTTTCTGCCATGATCACTTATTTTATATACCATGTTCGTGTTACACTGCCTATGTATAGTTTTCTCCATCTCATGTACATACTTGTTTCTTCATCATATGTATATCATAGTTTTTATATCACATAATCCATCTCACTTGTATATATCCCTTCTTTAATCAATTGTACATATATCCATAGTTTATTCCAGATGTATGTATCCGCTCTTTACTCACTTGTACATATATCCATGCTTTACTCCACTTGTACATGTTTCCATGTTTCGCTTCACTTATCCATATTTCCACGTTCTCCGTTTAACTAGTATATATTCACATGCTTCATGTTCCTTATTTATATTCCACATGATTTGTTTTACTTCACTTGTGTATTGAGCTATTTGTCATATTCCACTTGTGTATATTTTTCTCCGTGCTTAGCCGTTGCATATCCATCTTAGCATGCATAATAATATTCATAAAGACACTAATTAATACTCATGAATTTGCACACTACATAGCAAGAGCATCGACTATTGGACCTATATTTTTCCCATATTCGGTAGTCACTTTGTGATGGGTTACCTGTTCTACAGGTCACGATTAATCTAAGAGATAAGATCCCACCTTCCAATACAAAACTACCCACGATGTATATCGAACGGTTTCCACACATCATTCTTCTTAACTAAACTTGTGAGGAGATGTGTATATTAGGAACACGTTCACGTGTGTTGAGTATCTCGAATTAGATCTCACACATGCTATCACCATGAGGTATATCTTGAGGAAATTCACTTACACTCGGAATGTATCAAATGGCTTCTCCACACTTACTAATGAATGATTGCCCTAATAGGAAAAAAATTATATCATGGAAGACTGCCGAAGGGGGAACCCTTATACTAACCTCAGATGCATAACCCTCATGTACATTTTTACCCACGGACACTCGTACCTATATTATTTATTTCAATGCCAAACCCAACTAAAATTTTGGCTTGTCTTCCCACCCAATTTTGCTCTTTTTTCTCATTTCTAAAATAAGACCCTCTCTATGAGTTTGACAACAAGTTAAACCGTGGCAGTCATTACGTACTATATCTTCTCCGAGATTCATGTCCTGTTCGGCATTTCAGTTTCACCCTATGTGTAATATAATGAAAGTGGAACCTAATAATAATAACTACATCAAGGGACTTTTTCTTCCTTTTTCCCTTTTTCTCAAAAATATCAAAAAAAAAAAATTTAAAGAATAAATGAAAACCTTTTCCCTCTCAGGTGTTACCGCATTCCCCTAGCTTAGCCTGCCTCCCCATTGGTTCATTTATCAGACCACCTTTGAAATATATATGATTTTCACCCACTGTAGCAGGAACATAATGCTCTTGTATCAAGGTAAACCCTAATCAGGATTCTAATGCCTAGTTGGGTTTAATGATCACGCTAACTTAACTTACTCGTAAGATTAACAGCATGCAGTCAGATGCTCACGAGTTATAGAGAAACAAGGCTAAAATCCTAGATATGAATAAACCAAAGATTAGGAGTAATTCAAATGATGTCGTTCCACCTGTCATGGGACCACAAATGCCCAAACCAACATGGCCCCTAGAACAATACTAACATGCTTAACATATTAGAATGCCTCTATGTGTTCCATTTATTAAAGGACCGTATCCTACTCATTTTCCTATGTTGACCCTTACTTAACCATGGGATAACTTTCCAATGCCTATTCCCGCAGACCCTAAAGAATAAGAACCTAACAAGGTGAATGAAGACCTTAATATGCTCTCCCAAAAATTTAACTAAGTGATGTTTTCGGGAAATTATGTAGACTTCACCCACATGCCCCCTATCTAAAATATCGATTGCCCAAGTAATTCAAAATACAGGATAATGAGAAATTTGGAGGAGAGGGCCTCTTATTATTAATATCCTAAACTACCACCGTACCATGGGTCTACTTGGGGCTACAAAAGATATTATGGCCTAAATGTTTCAAAAAAATCCTTAAATAGAGTGCCCTTTGTGTTTTGTTGCCACTAAAAGAATCCCTAATTCGAAGTTGGTAAGATGTCTTTAGATATTTCTTGGCTTAGTACAAGTAAAATGAAAAATGAGAGGTAACTCGTCGAGACATTGAGCTACTCAAATAAGGAACCAAGGAATCAATAAAAAACTTTATAACCAGGTGTTGGAAAGAAATTTTCCATTATGAACAGATGCCCATATGACCAAGATCACATAAATATAATGAAAAATAATTTTTTATTGCACATTTAAAACACCATGTGTAGACATTATTAACCTCACATACTAGCCCTTTGGGAGGTTGGGTTTGAGATTAAAGATAACGCTGTTAGTCAAAGTGTGAAGTTAAAACTAGAAGGAAAGAAGCCATTCAATCAATTCAATCCTCCAATGTAAGAGAAACCCATTGTTGCTTCCATCATTACTATCTCTACTGAATCAATCACCTCGTGGGTACCTTAAGACCTCCTCCTTGCCATCGGGAATGGGTAAATTGAACTCCATGATCCAGTCTCTAAAGTTTATCAGAACCCTTTTATCCTTTAACCTTATCAAACCTTTAAACCCTTGTCCACTACCTGACCCTCATCCTAAATACTTCAAAATGATGTCGGTTGTGACTTTAATCAAACAACGTGGCATATCATCGACCAATGCAACTATTTTTAAAATGTTGTATAAGGACTCACTGATAAACTCATCATTTTTCCCCAACAGACCCAAAATAAAACACTACCCAAAATCCTCTGTCAATGAATCAAGATAGTGTGAATGCCATTCTCATCAATGAAGACTCTGAATTTAACATTTCAACCAAAATTAAACCCATAAACAGTCCCACTTCATAAATCAACCTAAATAAATCCATGGTTCCTCTCCAAATGTTCCCAGCCTACTTGTTGTACCCAAAAATTTCTCATGATCGAGACCTCTCTCTGATGACAAGAGTTAGTATTACAATTTGAAAAAAATTAGAAACATGGATCATGGACCTGCCCACTATCCTTGAACATTTGAGAGAATTTGGTATGAAGTTTCCACCAAAGTTGATCCTCAAGGAATAGGAATGTGTAAGAATGAGATCCATTTACATGGAAGCCTAGAAGTGGACCCGCCAATACCATGACTAGTTCCCGCCACAAAAAAAATAGATTTGATATCATTATCCACATCCTATTAGAGGAAAGTCTCAACAAAGGAATAGCTTGTGAATCTCCCGATCTACTTCTCGTCATAAAGATAAAAATGTATTTTTCCTCTACTCAAAACCATTTTTCTATGGAAGGGAATATTTATACTATGAGGGACCTAATGTAGTTGAATGCATAGATTTAGCTAGAAATAATAGAATATCCTCCACATGATGGGGTCTAACCACTTACATTATTCTAACGATAAACCCAACAATGAAATTCCTAGTGTACTTGCCTCTTTTCGTAGGGTGATATCTTTTGAGGAACTCTTATCAGAAACGAACGAAATCTCTAGTGTCCCTGAAATAGATAAAAAAAAATCCTTCTACCATCATCAGTTAACCACATGACTAGGTTTGACCAATATTATAAAAATCAAATTCTCCCACACAAATCATTCCTTCAGATAAAAGAAAAAGAGTTCTGTAATAAATATCAATGCCTAAGATGAACATTGATCAAAGTAAGATTCTCAAATATTTATAGAAGACCCAATCTAATATTATCATATGGGGACTTTTTATGTCCTATCAACTTCACGAGAATGCCCCCATCAAGTTTCTCATGGAAGCCATCATTCCTCCTTTAACCTCCCTTGACGATTTTATTCATACAGTTGAAACTCTAACATCCATGAGGCTCATCTTTTTTTCTAACGAGGAAATCCCTAAGCTTGGCCATGGTCATAACTATGAACTTAATATGTCAGTTGAAGTTAAGAAGAACACGGTCCCATTGGAACTTGTTGATAATGGTTTCACCATTAATATATGATCAATATTATTGGTCTGATGCTTGGGGATACATGTTAGTGTATTCACCTTTACACACGCTACCATGCCAGCTTGTGATACCACCCGCGGAGAAGTTATGGGGATAATTATCCTCACACTGGGACTCGTCCAATTTTTTCTCATGAAGAATTACAAGTGATTAACATCCTAACATGTTCCAATCTTCTTCTTGTTCAACCATGGATTCAACAATCAAAGGAGTTTCTTCTTCTCTTCATTAGAAATTAAAGTTCTCTATAGATAATCAGATTATTACTATTATAGGAGATGACGAAAATTCAGATTATGTCTGCACCAATAACTCAATTCTGGAAATCTAACACAACAATAGTGACATTTTCCTCTTAGGATTCAATATTAATGAAATCCCTCTCTCGGTTGGAGATAATTTCAAAGAAAGGATGAGCCCCAAATACAACCCACATGGGAATGTCAACGTAATTCAAATGTCAAAGAAGATGCATTTTTTTCTCAGGATGGACTATGCAGCACGAAACAGGGGATCCTTCAACCAGTCTTTCTGAAGACATCTAATCTAACCCACGATTTGGCATATCAGCCATCCTCAATAGAATTTATGTATCTCCGTCAATCATACAAAAAGAGGCTACTATAGAGAAAGGAAGTCATTTTGAAAGATTCTTTGAACAGTCAAAGATTTACCCTATTTTTTCTGTTCTAAACCAAAGTATGACGTAATGGGAAAGAATATGAAACCAGGGGTTTAAGATATTCTTCAAGGAAAAAATTAACTAGACTAAGGGACCCAATCATGAGATGAATCCTTTAACAATCTAATCATCTGATTCGAGCTCTTTTGATATTAAAATCACTAACAGTGATGAATCATTTGGTATCACTAAATTCGAGACATACATTTGCATACTCCAAATAAAATTCGAGTTGTCAGATTCGACCAAAAATATCCCTCCTACTTCCAACCCCTCCTAAGCTCATGGATCATTCATACTAGTTCGGCCCTACCAGCAAAGAGCCATACTTTCTATAACCTTGAGACTTAACCCATTTTTATTTTTTCTGTTTCTGATGTCAATGTAAATGAGGCCTCTTTTGAGGAAGTACTCATCGTTGACTTTCCTAAAAAAATATCAATGAAAAGAATGTCGATTCTGAGTATCTTGTTGTGTCATATGTTAATTGTATTGATTCTAAGATCAAATAATTAATAAAGATGACTTAATAAATGAAATATTCTTAACAGATCTCAATAAGGAAAAACTCTAACAACATAACTGCATTCAAACTAATGATGCAGAGACTATTGTCATTGAACTTATTTCCAGTAGCACTCCATGTGAGGTTAGGATAGTAATGACCTTCGACGAGAAAGACCGGTCACAATTAAAAGATATTCTAAAAGAGTTTATGGACTTCTTTGCATGGTCTTACGGTAAAATGCCCGACATTGACCCTGAAATTGTGTAACACAATATACCTATATACCGTGAATGTAAACCCGTCAACACTACAAGAATTTGCACCATTAGCAACAATATTTAGCAACACAAGCTTTTTTTGTTGTCAAAGATACCCTTTTGGCAACAAAATCTTAATTATGTTGCCAAAAGATCATTTTACATTGTACTTTTGGCAACATAAAATAAAACTTGTTGCCAAAGGTTAACATTTCAAGCGGGAAGCTTGCAAAATAAAAAGGGGGAAATTTTAGCTTTTATCATCATATTTGTTTTTTTCCAAACATGACTTAACTTTTGGCAACATAGGTTGGGGGGGGGGGGGGGGGGGGGGAGGTTGAGAAAAATATCATACTTTTGGTAACAAAGAAAATTGTGATGCAAAAGTATTTTATTTCACTTGTTACTTATTTTTGTTGTGTGTTAACTAAAAGCAAAATAAAAACCTTTGCTCTCCCTTACCTATGCTCGGAGAAAACACGAACCCTAACCTCTCTCCCTCCAGCCACCCGCCTCTTCTCTCCCTCTGGCTATTGTAGGTTTCTTTTCACTTATTTCTTTCCATTAATTTTCAGATTAAGAATACTTTAAACAGTATTCTTTATTCATCTGGTGGGTTTGAATCTCTAGTTTTATTCATTTGATGATCGGGAATATTTAAAACAGTGTTCTTTAATTCATTTTATGTATAGTTGCTTAAATTTGTTTGATTTGGTTTGTTTTTATTATTTGAAAATACAATATCGTTAATTAAGTTTTGATTTTGGTGGTTTTTTTACTAGAGATAATTAATCGATTGGATATGGGAAATATAGTGCTTAATTTAGAGATTGAATATACTTAAAACAATGTTCTTAATTTATGATTGAGAACAAATATGTCAGTAATTTCATGTTGATTATCTTTTTTCCTAATAAAAAAATTATTTTTCCCTAAAATTAGGACCTTGTGTTTTTAATTTGGGTTTGTTTCCCATTTTAGAAAAAAGGTTCATTGGGGTTGTTCCTATATTGTAAATACAATCAAATTCTAGAAATATCTATTCATGATTGGTACAGAGAGAAAAAAGGAGATAATAGAGGTTTATACTGTTTATTGAAGGTAATTAAGTTTCTAATTATTATTATTATTATGTTTATTGATATTTTTTTGAGATTGGGGTTTGAATTTGTAGTTCCATTCATTGATGATTGAGATTATTTATTATGGTGTTCTATACTTCAAATATATGTGTAGTTGCTTAACTTTATTTGATTTGGTTTGTTTTTAGTATTTGAAAATAGATTGCAGTTAATTAAGCTTTGATTTTGGTGTTTTTTTACTAGAACTAATTTATGGATTGGATGTGGGATATATAGGTCTTAGTTTGCGGATTGAGTATACTTTAAACAATGTTCTTTATTCGCTTTATGTGTAATGAAATCTATTATTATTTATTTTTTCAATTTATATATATAATATACACACATTGCCGATCAGGTACGGACCCAAATAACCGGTTTACTAACGGACCACCTCAAAACGACTTAGTTTTGGTGTGAAGGTGAGGGTGAGATTACAAGAAAACCCCTCACTTCACCTCAAAACACCCCAACACTACGTCGTTTGAGGTAGTTCATTAGTATCCGTTATAATATTCAGTTATATATTTGTAATGGTTCATTTTTTTTGTAACCAATTATAATTTAAAAGCGTGCAAGCTTCAGACCTGATTCTGGTTGACCTCTCCGGCTCCGGCTCCGTCTCCATTTTTCCTCTCTCCCGCTCCAAGTTGTTGGTAACTTGTTAACTCATCCATCATTTTTTTTAATTTGACATAATTGGTTTGAAATTTGAATGATTAGATTTATGTTTGCATTCAAGAATTTTTTAAACTTATAATTTGACATAAGGGGTTAGTTGTGGTCTAAGAATTTAAAAGTAAAGTATAAATACTATTATCTGATTGCTTTTTTTAATGTGGTGAGCAGTATAGATTTTAAAACATCAATTAAAAGTAGGGTAAATTATACATGGTAATAAACCTCTTAAGTTACACATAGTGCGCATAGATACTAGCCTTCTAGTTCTTATGCATACGCATTCAATAGCCATTCGACCCGTTCGAGAGTCATTACCCCTGTAAAGAGATCTCTCGAATTGTCCCGTTTGGACTGTTTGGGACTGCATAGTTTTTGTATAATATTGTACTTAGTGGCGTACACTTGTTACTTTTGGGGGAACTTCTGTTGCCGTCTCTTAATGTTCTCTGGGTACATACTAGATTGATGCGGTGTTGAGTGTTATTTCAATTTATAAATTACCATCAATTGAAAAAACACGAACACTTGCGAATCTATGTCGTGTACTTGGAGAACTATGGGGATATGTAGTCGAAATTTCCTCAGATTGAAACAATGTGGATGAACTGCTAAGTGTGTTACAGAAAGATGCGTTCTTAAATAGTATAGGACCACTGACCTTTCAGAGATGGAGGAGATACGATTATATTGTTTTATACAAGATACACAAGGAGATAAATTGTAACTTCTAAGTAAAAGTTAATTCATCATTTACTGTTTATGTACTCTCTCAATTAGCAAACATGTAGGGGGTTAATAAGAGTTTAAATTATATTGCTTTGTATGAAATATACAAGGAAAAAATGTAACTTTTAAGTAAAATTTCATCCATATATTGTTGTTTATGTAATCTCTCAATAAAAAGATATGGAAGAAATGGACAAGAAATGGATGACACTTAAGCATAGAGTAGGTGAGCGGTATCGTGAGGGCACTAAGTCTTTTGTTGACAGAGCAATGGCTAAAGTGAGCCAAAATGGTACAATGTATATTTGCAAAAAGTTACACTTAAGCATAAAAACATGCCAACAATCGGTGAAAACGTAAAACAGCCACAACACGGTCCCGTAAGAGGCATGAATACCACGCACGGGACCAATGTAACTCGTAGGAATGGACAACGTAGTCACAGAGCTCCCAGTTTGATTATACGACGTAAATTTTCCAAAAGTTAGACTTAAGCATAAAAATATGCCATCAGAGGGAAATGTAAAACGACCACATAACTATCCCGTAAGATGCATGAAAACATCGAACGGGACCAATGTAACTGGTAGGAAATGTCCACATGGACACGGGACTCCCGGTTTCATCATATGACATAAATTTGCCAAAAGTAAGACTTGGGAATAAAAACACATCGCTAAAGGGTGAAAACGTAAAACAACCATAATATGGTCCCGTAAAAGATACGAACAACTAGCACGGGACCAATATAACTCATAGGAATCAACCGAGTAGTCACGACACTTCCAGTTTGAGTATACAACGTAAATTTGCAAAAAGTTAAACTTAGGCATAAAAACATGCCGTCAATGAGTGAAAACGTAAAACAAACATAAAATTGTCCCGTAAGAGGCACGAAAACCTTGAACGGTACCAATGTAACTCGTAGGAACCGATCACATAGTCACGGGAATTCTAGTTTGAATATACAATGTAAATTTGTAAAAAGTTAGACTTAGGCATAAAAAACATGCCAGCAATCGGTGAAAACGTAAAACAGCCACAACACGATCACGTAAGAGGCAGGAACACCTCGCATAGGACCAATGTAACTCGTAGGAATGGACCGCGTAGTCACGGAGCTCCCGGTTTGATTATACGATGTAAATTTTCCAAAATTTAGACTTTAGCATAAAAATACGCCATCAGAGGGTGAAAATGTAAAATGACCACATAACGGTCCCGTAATTTACACGAAAACCTTGCACGGGACCAATGTAACTCGTAGGAAATGCCTGCATGGCCACGGGGCTCCCGATTTGATTATATGATGTATATTGGCCAAAAGTAAGACTTGGGCATAAAAACATGCCGCTAAAGGGTGAAAACGTAAAATAACCACAATATCGTCCCATAAGAGATACTAACAACTAGCACAGGACTAATATAACTCGTATGAATTGATCATGTAGTCACGGGACTTCCGATTTAAGGCAAAAAAACAGCAAATTGCTTATCCAAAGCTACAATATAAAGTGGCAAAAATGGGAACAAAATGAGGCAAACAAACTGCTGTTTATAAAGTGGCCAAAGCAACAAATTAACGATTTCGATTCATGCCAGCGATACGTATGTTTTTAGCTGTGTATCGAACTGAATTGGTTGATATGTATTGAAAATCAAGAGATACTGACAATAGAGGTTATATATATATATATATATATATATATATATATATATATATATATATATATAGCTTACAGCGAATGCCTGAGTCATGGGACATTCCTTTCTCTAGTTGAAGCAAGTCAGTCTTTTATTCTCTCCTTCTCTGTCGGCGGGGTAACTAGAAAATTACGCATTCAGCTATGAAAGATGTTCTCTCCTCAAATTATTTGATCCAAGGGAATGAAACTAGTTCAATGACCCGACCACTTATCATCTTAGGGTGAACATCATACCTTCATTTTTGAATGTCATTCCTGCTTCAATGTCCGCGAAGCCGCTCTTCTATGTTATGTTAATTAATTGGGCATAGTTGCTATTTGGATTGAATAGGTTGTTCTAAGCCTAACTTGGCTCTATTCTTATCACGGGACACACAACAAGTAGGTGGGAAGCCTTTAAAAAGGCCCAAACAAGCTTTCTTCGTTCGCACCTTTTAGCCTCTGTTACAGAAGTGGAAGGTGTTGATACCAAATTTGATCTGCTGACGTGGACCAATCGTAAAAATACATGTGTCCATTTGCATGATGAATATAAAGACTTTGGACGAATAAGGTCCGAGCAACTCAAGAGGTCCGAATAACTCAAGTGGTCCGAACAACTCAAGAGAGCCGAGCAACTAAGGCGGTCCGAGCAACTCAAATACTTGTGGCATACGCATTAAGAAAACCAAAAGATAACTGTGCATTAAATGCCTATTATTATCGTACAGATGTACATGACTTCTTGACAGCTATGCATTATTCTTTTACATGTATAGCCTTAAGGCTATAAATACATTGTAATCTCCTCATTAGTGGTGGACTCAGAATTTCTTGGTAAATCATTTATCGAGAATTCTTGGCAAGCAATCAGCAATACAAAAACAGTGGACGTAGGCCATTTTATTAAGGCTGAACCACTTTAAAAATTTCTTATCTTATTTACTTATTCATTTTTTTATCTGTGATTAAAATAATTAGATCGAATCTAGTTTTTTACATCAACAGATTGGCGCCGTCTGTGGGAAACGACTGTAATTAGCATTTTTTACCAAAACAACTCATCATCAATGGCTGATAATTCGAAATCCAGTAATCGAAACACTGGAATTCCCCCGAATCCTTCTGCTCCCCAAAATTTTCAGATCTGGTTGGTATAATGGCTAATTTGGCCCAAGGGCATGCAACCATGTAAGAAACCATGCGTCAACTCATACAAACCGTTCAAGGCGGAGTGCCAGCCCAATCAGGACAACGAAGTGTTCATAGAAATACTCATTTACCCTCTTCACGAACTAGGAGAACTTTACTTCTAGAGGAATCTCGATCTCGACGCACCGATTCCTATCGTACTGAAAGATCTACTTATCCTTCTTATCAGCCCGGATGAACTTCCTCGGTACGAGCTACAGACACTCAATAAAACATCACTCTATCTCCATAAAGGACAAGTGCTCTTGAAAGGTTGAGTAGAGTCTCTCCTTTTGATCGTTTGGGTCCTAGGAGGAATAGAAGTACCCCTAGGATTGTGTCGAGGAACTCTCAATCACCATCTGATTTGAAGGAAGGCTCTGCCCAATTACGACTAGCTGCTATTCGTGAAAGATCCCAAGAGGCAAATTCAACACGATAAGTTGCTCGAAGCAATAGGATCGAGGAAGGTAATGATGCATGGAAGGGATCAATTCAAAGGTTGGAGGATAGATTAGGAGAGATGGCTAAAACCAAAAATCCTTTATAAAAGACTTTTGTCCGAGGAAAACCATTCATACAAGAGATTGTGGACTTTTCCATGCCGTCAAAATTCAAAGCCCCGATAGTAACACCAAAATACGATGGAAAAACTGATCTTGTTCTCTATATAGAGCAATACCAAGCAGCTGCTGAAATCTATCCTATTCCTGACGGGATGCGATGTAGGGCATTTTCAGGAAGTCTTACCGGATCTGCTCAAATGTGGTATAATAATATTTCTCAGGGGAAAATTGCGACCTTCTTTCAGCTAGCAGAGATTTTTATTAGAATTATCATTTTGGAGCAAAGCCAGTCAAACAAGTAGCACACTTGCTAAGTGTTATACAAAAGACAGGTGAAAGCACCAGGGATTATATTACTCGTTTCAATAACGAGAAACTGGAAGTAATTGATTACGAGAAGAAAACTAAAATTACTGCTTTGATGAGTGGACTGTTACCCAATAAATTGTACTACACTTTAGCCGAAGATCTGCCCAAGACCATGGCAAAACTGATGGCAAAAGGCAGCCAAAATCGTGAATGCCGAGGAAGCCATGGCTGCGAAGAAGAACGCAGACACTAAGGAGGCCAAGATGGAAGATGGTAAAATCAAAAAGAAGGATAAAAGGAATAATGGTGGTAACAGTCAATCAAAGGGTAAGCAAGCATTGGAACAGATGAAGAAATACGGAAATTATACTCCTTTGAAGGTGGATATAAATCACATTCTGGAAGAAATCAAGAATAGCGAGGAGCTAGCCTGGCCAGCAAAAATGAAGGCAGATCCTGATAAGAGAGACAAATCCAAATATTACGAATTCCACAAAGATCATGGTCACATGACCAAGAGTTGCATAGCTCTTCGGAATGAAATTAAAGCACTCATTAGACGAGGAAAATTGACCAAGTATGTTGATCGTCAAAGCGGTGGTCGAACCAACGAACGAGGAAGGTAAAGGTCTAAATCTCCTCTTCGGATAAAAGATGACAAGAAAAGAGATCATAAAAATGATCCAGAAGATGACCTCGATCTCCCCAAAAGACCAAGAAAGCCAGAACACGAGGTATTTTTAATCCACTTTGGATCATTTGAATGTAATGTCATTACAGGTGGTGATGCAGGAGGGGGAGATCTTACCGCAGAGAGGAAAGCTTACCTTAATGAGGCTCAAGCTTGCTCATACATACAACGAATAAATTTGGCTGAAGATGATCGTCCGAGGAAAGTGAATAAGGACAAACCGATCATCGGTTTCTCTAAGAATGACCTAGCGGGTGTATTATATCCTCATGATGACCCATTAGTGATCAAAATGAGAATGAAGGAAATAATGATCTCAAGAGTACTGGTGGATAATGGCAGCTCGGCGGACATCATGTTCTACTCATGCCTTGACAGTTTCAATCTAAAGTTAACCAAGTTGGAGCCTTATCACAGGCTCCTCCTCGGATTTACCAGAGAAAAAGTTTTTCCACTTAGGACGATCAAGTTGGATATGCTTATTGGCACATGGCCTGCTTGTCGAACAGAAAGAGTACGCTTTTTTATAATGGATAAAAATGTCCAATCAGCCTACAATATTATCATGGGAAGGGTAGGTTTAAAAAAGTTCGAAGCAGTACCATCTACTTTACATCAATGCCTAAAATTTCCAACCAATTTTGGAGTAGGAGTTGTGAAAGGCGATCAGAAAGTAGCTCGGGAATGCTACAATTCATCTGCCGAATAGGAAGAAATGGAGGAATCCAGGAAAAAGACTACTGCCTATCAAGTGGATGAAGGTGCAGAAATTGACAACTTAGATCCTAGAGATGAGTCAAAGCTTGTAAAAGGCCAGGTAGTGGAAGCAACTAAAAATGTCATTCTGAACGATGAACACCCGGAATGAACAACTCAAATCGGTGCGTCGTTGGATGCCTTACTAAAATAATAATTGGTAGCTTTCCTAAGAAGTAGAAAATAAACTTTTACATGGAGCCACGAAGATATGCCAGGGATAGACCTAGCCTTATTCTGTCATGAGCTTAATGTGAACAAGGAAATCAAGCCAGTGAAGCAAAGAAGAAGAGTGTTCAGCCCTGAAAAGAATTAAGTTATACAAGAAGAGGTCGAGAAGCTTCAGAAAGCCTGTTTTATTGAAGACGTCAAATATCCGGACTGGTCAGCAAATGTGGTGATGGTGAAGAAGAAGAATAACAAGTGGAGGATGTGTGTTGATTTCACCGATCTTAATAAAGCCTGCCCAAAAGATCATTTTCCTTTTCCTCGAATTGATCAGTTGGTGGATACCACCTCGGGACACGAGTTGTTGAGTTTCATGGATGTTTATTCTGGTTACAACCAGATTAAAATGAAGCCTGAAGATAGGGAGAGGACCTATTTTATCACCCCAAGGGGAACTTATTGTTATAATGTTATGCCTTTTGGATTGAAAAATGTAGGTGAAATATATCGGCGACTGATGAATAAGTTGTTTGTAGAGCAGATCAGTCATAACATGGAAGTGTACGTTGATGATATCCTAACGAAGATCAAAAAAGCTGTTGACCATCTAGTTAATTTAGGTCAAATCTTTGATCAACTAGAGAAATATCAAATGAAGATGAATCCCACCAAATGCATATTCGGAGTGCGAGAAGGCATGTTTCTCAGATACATTGTTAATCAACGAGGGATTGAGGCAAGCCCTGAGAAGATGAAGGATCTATTAGATCTACGATCTCCAACCACGAAGAAGGAAGTGCAAAGTCTCACAGGACGAGTTGCTACACTTAACATATTTGTGTCACGAGCAACTGATGGATGCCTCCCATTCTTCAAAACACTCCGAAAAACTTTTGAGTGGAATGATGAATGCGAGGATGCTTTTCAAGAATTGAAAAAATATCTAGGGACACCTCCACTGCTGTCTAGGCCAGTGATGGGAGAAAGACTTTACTTATATCTAGCAGTCTTAGAGAATGTTGTTAGCTCGACATTGATAAAAGTGGAGGATAGAGTGCAGAAACCAGTCTACTACACCAGCAAGGCTTTTCGAAGAGTAGAAATCAGATATCCAAGGCTGGAGAAGTTGGCATTAGCGCTGATTGAAGCCAGCAGAAGAATGAGACCATATTTCCAAGACCATACTATTGTTGTGTACACTGATATGCCATTAAGGCAAGGTCTACATAAACCGGAGAAATCGGGAAGATTGATGTACTGGGCAGTGGAGCTCGGCGAATATGATATAATTTATGAGCCTAGGTTGTCTCTTAAAGGGCAAGCAGTAGCAGACTTTAGCGCAGAGTTTACTCAAGAAAATGCTGTCGAAGAACAAGATTTGAAAACTGATCAACCTGTAGATGTTACAGGATCATTAAAATTAAACCCCGACTAACTTACTTCGATAGGTGAGGAAAGAAAGATGACTGACGAGCAGCGAGAAGTATTGGAGGAGGATAAAAGGAAGCACCAGATATTTCACCAAGGAACTCTCTCGGATCAAAATTTTGATAATCAGTTACCCATATGGAATTTGTATGTGGATGGCTCTTCATGAACTGCAGGCAGTGGAGCAGGGATTGTTTTGAAAAGTCCAGATGAGGTCGATATGGAGTATGCTCTGCGCTTCAATTTAAAGCTTCTAATAATGAAGCTGGATATAAAGCAATGATTGTAGGTTTAAGTCTATCCAGATCAACGAAGGCAGAGCAGATTGTTGTATTCAACGATTCACAGCTAATCGTAAATCAGATTCTTGGAGTGTATGTAGCAAAGGGAGAGTTAATGATCAAGTACTATGCAAAAGTAATGGAGTTGGTATCAAGTTTTATTACTGTTCAGTTGGTTAGAGTACCAAGATTAGAGAACGCAAGGGTAGAATCCCTAGCTCGATTAGCATCCGCCACCCGCACCGAGCTACGAAGAACAATCCTAATAGAGATTCTAGCTAGTCGGAGCATCGACGAAGATATGATTATGAACTTCATTACACTTGATTTGGGACCATCTTGGATGGATCCCATCAGGGCCTATATTGAAGAGGGAACTTTACCAATTGATAAACTCGCAGCTAAGAAATTAAAGTTCAAAGTTGCTCGTTATGTATTAACTAATGGTATTTTATATAGACGAGGAGTTACAACAGCGCTACAAAGATGTGTGCATCCCTCCGAAGTGAATGATTTGATCAAAGAGGTTCACGAAGGGTCTTATGGATCCCATGTAGCAGGAAGGACGCTTCTACAGAGAATAACAACACAGGGGTACTACTAGCCAACAATGAGAGCCGATTGCGTGGCTTATGCCAAGAGATGCGATAAGTGTCAATGTTTTTCCTTTGTTCGAAGAACTCCCCAAGCATTGCTAACACCCATCACGTCCCCTTGGCCATTCTCTATATGGGGAATAGATTTGGTCGAACCACTACCAACGACTAAGGGAAGATTCAAATACTTAGTAGGAGCAGTGGATTATTTTACTAAATGGGTGGAAGCTGAGCCTCTCATTGATATGACATACAGCAAAGTCTATCAATTTATTTAGAAAAATAAAATTTGCAGATACGGCCTCCCACATGCGTTCATTACTGACCATGGAACCCAGTTTGACAACGAAGAATTCGCTGCATATTATCATCAATCGAATGTACTGAAGGTCCATTCTGCACCAGGACATCCCCAAAGCTATGGACAAACTAAGGTGACAAACAGAACACTGCTAAATGGTTTGAAAAAATGACTGGATGATTCAAAGGAAAATTGGATTAATAAGCTACAGTCTATGCTTTGGGCATATCGCACCACACCACGAACAGCAACTCGAGAGTCCCCATACATGCTGGCATTTGGGAGTGAAGTTGTCATACCTGTTGAATTAGGTCTACCTACACATAGGGTACTTAATTTCAATTCTCCTATTAGTGATTTGATGAGAAGATTAGATCTAGATATGCTAGAAGAAGTCAGAGAAGAAGGAGCTATAAGAAATGCCGCGTATCAACGACGAACAACTTCATTCTATAATAAAAGAGTCAAGAAATATGATTTAAAGGAAGGGGATTATATGCTAAAGAAATTCATCCAAAAGCATAGTAAACTGGAATCCAACTGGCATGGACCCTACAGAGTGACATAATTTGTTCGTCCAGGGACATACAGGATTGAAACCCTAGAAGGAGAAGAATTCAAGAATGCATAGAATGTAGAGCATCTACGAAAATATTATCAATAGTTGAAATTTCTATGTAACACAATTCCTTCAATATGAATAAAGTGATGTTTCCACCATATTTCTTTATTCATTAAATTTTTTTCAGAATATTAGTGTTGCACACTATACAAGCAAAATACTACCGACTCCGATTGGTCGGGAAGCAATTACCACCTACTTTAGTTTGGCCGGGAAATAATTATCACCAACTCCGGTAGGTCGGCAAATAAATTACCACCAACTCTAAGTTGGTCGGGAAGCAATTACCACCAACTCTAAGTTGGTTGGGAAGCAAATTACCACCTACTCTAAGTTGGTCGGGAAATAATTATCACCAACTCCGGTTGGTCGGCAAATAAATTACCACTAACTCTAAGTTGGTCGAGAAGAAAAATACAACCAACTCCGGTTGGTCCGAAAATAAAATACCACCAACTCCTATTGGTCGGCAATATAATTACCACCAACTCCGGTTGGTCGGGAAGCAAATACCACCAACTCTGGTTGGTCGGCAATTCAATTACCACAAACTCCGGTTGGTCGGGAACTTTATACGACCAAATCTGATTGATCGACAATTCAATTACCACCAACTTCGGTTGGTTGGGAACTTTATACGACCAACTCCAGTTGATCGATAATTCAATTACCACCAACTCCGGTTGGTCAGCAATTCAATTACCACCAACTTCGGTTGGTCGGGAAGCAAATACCACCAACTCCGATTGGTCGGTAATTCAATTACCACCAACTCTGGTTGGTCGGGAACTTTATATCACCAACTCCGGTTGGTCGGCAGTTTAAAAACCAAACGAGACATTTTATCTTTCTACAGATATTTCATAAAATATAAGAGATATTTCATAAAATATTTCCAAACCCATGAAAATTAAATTTTAAAGAAAACTAAAGATTTCTTCATTAAAACTAGAACAAATTATATATAATATAAATGGCAGATTACATGAATGGAGTTCATTACATAAAAAAATCCTACTCTATAGGTTTCTTTCCATTTGCCTTTGACACAGGGTCTACCCAGCTGGAGGATCATCAAGACTATAAGGGGAATTTATGAAGTTCAGATCTTGCAGCATTCTGACGTTCATTATCGATGGACGATCAAGCAGGTGTTCTAGGTGAGATATTTCAAAATTTGAATGAAGACTATAATCATCAAGATACTTGGAGATTAGAACGCGAGGAATAACTCGGGCTGGAATCCAACTAAGGTCAAGCTTGAAAGGAGGTACAGGTAGATCAAGAACTCCAGGAGTATAGTAATCCCACAAGAAATGACCTCTCTCCAATTTTAGAACACAAAGAGAATTCAACCATCCTTGTTTATACCCTTCATTGTTCGACTGTTCTAAACGAGCATCAAAATGATAAAGTGCTTCGTTATACCCATCCATCCAAAATTCTCTGGGCTGCTTATGGAATTGATAGGTTAATCTCTCAAGTTGCTCGTTGAGCTTCTTTACCAAAATTTCTCTACTCTCCAGAGCAGAAGCTTGATTGGAAAGTTTCTCAGAGAGGTTTAGAAGTTTTTTAGACATATCTGCCAGGGCTTGGTTCTTCACCACCAACTGAAATGCCTGGTTTTCCAAAGCTGATTGAGTCCTCTCCTCTTCAACAGAAATCCGAGCAGCCCTTGCTCGTCCTCGTTGAGAAGATCTTGCTCATCCACGAGTAGACGTGGAAGGACCAGTTCTTTTTAAAGTTTCCAACTCATCTCTTAAGTTGGCATTCTCTACCTCCAAGAAAGAGAAACCTTCATCATTAATAGGGACCAAGGCTCCCGAGGAAGATGCTGTAGATTTTAGTTGGGTTATCTCTTCTTGCAAAATAATATTTTCCTGCTCCAACAGTTTAGCGATTTGCCTATGCTCTTCAACCTCAAGCTTCAGAATGCTCTCTTTCTTCTCATAAGCGGAGATGATTTATCATATCCTTTTTCAGCACTCAATTGCTGAAATTTCTTTTCATACCCTTGATGCAGAAGGGTGGAGGATTCTTTGTACAGCTACTAGAGTTCCTCGATCGTTCCTTGGAGATCCTTAATCATCTCATAATAATCCACATTATTGGCAATAGCGAGGTCGAGCAAGCACTTCAGATATTGTTAAGCTTCTACTGCTCGTTCAGAAGTATCTGGACCAAGGATGTTGATGATTTGAGCTTCATTTAGATCAGCATAACTAGCTTTAAAAAATTCATTGCATTTCTTCATTAATTATGTATCATGGGCTGATAAGAGCTCCATCCTGGTCATAAACTAGCAAAGAGAAATATAAAGAATCAATGAAGATACAAACAGAGCAAGGATAAGATAAGGTCAAGACGAACAACCAAAATTCAAATTTTCTTTCATCACAAGAAGAATTACATAGTCCAAAATTACATTCAACAAAACAGCAGAAGAAAGATCCTAATAACTCTACACCTTCTCCTTGCTTCCTAGGACTTCCTCGGAAGGCTTGGACAAAGAGGTTAATTGTTCGAAAGGCAAGGAAAGCTGCTCGACAGAAGTGTTTACTGGTTGGGGTTGCTCAGAGCAAGTCTGAACAGCAGGGACCTGATCTCCCATTATCATGGAAGATTCCTTGGAGGCATCTTCATCCTCTTCTTCTTCTCCAGGAGAGGGAGGAGGGCCGTGAGTATATCGCTGGAACAACTCAGAATTCTCAGCAATTTTTAGCTCCTACAGGGCTGTAACCCATCCATCCCTAAAAAATTTAAGGCTGCCATACTCCATCTGAGAAGACATGGCAGCTAGACCTTTATTCCAACTAGCGCTGAAGGACTTTTTAACTGCATTTTTTCTTTTTGTCTTCTTCGAGGAAGTCCTCTCAATAAGAAGTTCCTCGACAGCCTTCAATTTCCCTTCCACCTCCTTTTTTCTAGAAATCAACATCATGAAGTCTACCAAATTCCTCTTCAACAGTTTTGAGCTTATTCTCGAGCTCTTCAGCATTCTTGAGCTTCTTGGCTTCATCCCTTTTTACAATGCTGTTAAAACACGTTACCAGCTGAAGAAAGAAATAACTCTAAGTCAATGTATCAACACAGTAATAAAAAGTAAAAGATTCAGATCAATAACACTTACTGAGGCAATGTGTTGAGCAGCCAAAGCAGTAACTCTCTCGCGGGTGAGATTATTTTCAATATCCTGGACTTCTAGGATAGTCCAGGATTTTACTAAGCCCACAGCGGAACTCAGAGGAATGAAGGTTGGAACATTACTTTCAACATTGGAAGATTGAAAGATAGGATCAACAATCTTCTCAAACGAACCTTTCCTTAATCTCCTTAGAGGAGAAGGAGCGTCTTTAATTAATGATGATGTCTTTGTTGGAGAAATGAAAACGACATCACTTGAAGGGATGACAGCAACAGCCTTGCCCCAAACCATAGGGGGATTTTCAACGATCTTGCTCGGAGCCATAGGGGGCTTCTTGCTAAATTTCTTAGCAGCATCAGAAGGGGGTACCTCTACAGCCTTTATCCCCTCTTCTGGGACATCTTTTTTACTTCTCTTTGCCTCCACAGCAAGAGAGGCAGACTTGTCAAAAAAGGAAGGAGCTTTTCTTCTCTTTATTATATCTCTGATAGGGATATTTGATTCAGAAGAAGAACCTTCCATACTAGTATCAGCAGCTGGTACTTGGTCAAGGTCAACTATCACAGGACGAGCAATGAAAGATGAGCTCGAAGTTTTTTATTGCAACAAATAAGATGCAAACCTAATATGCTCTCTAGCAACAGATTGATGCAAACTCCAGATAAGTTTTAAGCTTTTTATATTGACATCAATCTCTTTTGGGGGTTTCCTTTTACTATCAACTGTAATAAACAAAATCAAATGTCAGTGAAGCATTTTATCAAACACAGAGAAAGCATAATTTTAAAAATAAATTAAAAATAAAAACAACCTATCCCATTACCATACGGTGGACACTTGGGGACCTTGTTACACATCATTTCCATCAAGTGGAGGGTGTTGCCAATTTTTCACCACTACCCCATGATCAAAATAGTCTTTGTTGGTATCAGGAAGATTGACCACTAAAGCTCTATTTAAAAATCTAGTTTTTAAATAAAAAGTACTATCGCTAATGACCCATCTATAGCAATACATAATTTCTAGGATTCCTAAATGAGTCCAATGGATTTGATTTAATCTATGTACACCGTTAACCTCCCTCCATGTATTTGGAGCTACTTTTGCAGGTACAATATTGAAATATTAGCAAAACTCCAAACACAGTGGATTTGGTATGAAAGAAAAGCCACATTTGGCTATAAATATACTTGGGAACCAGTGTCCCTCAGCCAAGGAAAATAAATCAGAACGACCGGATAATTCTTCCAAAATAACCCATGAAGGGATTGAAAAATCAGACTGAAATTTGTCCAATAACTAAATAGGATAAACTATGGCGAATAAAGAAAATTAAAGAATAAGAAAGAAAATCTTACAGAGGAAATAGAGATCAGTTGTCAATAAACGATGGAAAGAATGAAGGCACAAGACAGAGAGAAAGTGAAGAGTTCAAAGAGACAAATTTGAAAAAGTGAAAGACGATAGGATTTTCGGTAGCGCTTAAATACCTTACCTTGGGAATGGAGAAAAGTAATGATTACAGAGAAAGACGTTTGCATTACCGGTGGCTAAAAGGAGAAAAAGGGGCACGAAAATCGAAGTAGCTGGAAAAATTCAAAATATTTATAAAGTCTGATTCTATGAATTCAAAGAGGAATTAAATACAAGGAAAGCACTCCTACAATTCAGGATGACTATTTAATCTCATCATATTTCGAGAAGAATGTTCCACACTCCTCCTCAACCTCGAACTGTGAAACATTGGGGGCTTCTGTTGATACCAAATTTGATCTGCTGACGTGGACCAATCGTAAAAATGCATGTGTCCATTTGCATGATGAATATAAAGACTTTGGACGAATAAGGTCCGAGCAACTCAAGAGGTCCTAACAACTCAAGTGGTCCGAACAACTTAAGAGAGTCGAGCAACTAAGGCGATCCGAGCAACTCAAATTCTTGTGGCGTACGCATCAAGAAAACCGAAAGATAACTGTGCATTAAATACGTATTATTATCGTACAGATGTACATGCCTACTGGAAAGCTATGCATTATTCTTTCACATATACAGTCTCAAGGCAATAAATACATTGTAATCTCCTCATTAGTGTGGGACTCGGAATTTCTTGGTAAATCATTTATTGAGAATTCTTGGCAAGCAATCAGCAATACAAAAACAGTGGACGTAGGCCATTTTATTAAGGCTGAACCACTTTAAAAATATCTTGTCTTATTTACTTATTCATTTTTTTTTTCTGTGATTAAAATAATTATATCAAAACTAGTTTTTTACATCAATAGAAGGATTCATTGCTAGTTTGCTCTCTTGCTAGAGTAGGTACACTTGAATTCGGGTTGCCTAAGTAGAAGGCATGGAACTAGTGATTCCCTCGCGATCTTGTCTTCCGGATCAGGGTTTCTGACTCGCGGAAAGATATATATATATATATATATATATATATATATATATATATATATATATATATATATATATATATATATATATACAGCAGTTTATATAAACAACATATATATTATATATATAAACTGTTTATATATATAACTGTTTATTTATATAACAGTTACATATATAAACTGTTATATATAAATGTTTTTATATATATAACTATAATAGTTATAAATTGTTATTATCTTTTAAAGTTGGATATATAATAAATTTATTTTGTATTTTGTGTATAATGAAAATGGATTTGCAACACATGGAAAAGTCAATGGATATGGAGGATCGAGGTACGTAGCTACTCAGATACTTATTTAAGTTTATGTAGCTACTCCGATACTTTTTTTTAGATGTTAAATCAGCAAAAGGGATTTATAAGTGGTTGAGCTGTGTTTTTTTTTTGTTGTTGGGTTTATTTTAATGTTAAAAACAGGTTGAATTTCATGAATAAACAAAGGAAACTCTTCCAAAATTTTCTAAAATTAAATATTATTTTAAATTGATTAAGTCAAACGTGTATGCATTTGAAGTTATACAAACCCATGTAGCCATTAATTTTTGTATCTTGTGCAGGTTGATGATGGCTTTTGCTTGGAGTTATTATGTTCATGGTGGCTAGGAGCGGCAGTTTCTTATAGTGTACGGGAGCCATATTGTCGTCGTCGTCGTCTTAGTTTAGTTTACATTAATTTTTTAACATCTTTTGATGTGTTAATGTACTAGGATTTGCTATGTTCTTATTTGGGAGGCATTTATTTTGTACCTTTATACTTGGATTATGATGGAGTATTATTTTGTAATTCATATTTATGTTATTTGGTTGAAAATTGTGGAACATTTTATTACTTATGATTGTATGAAAAATGCGCAATATTATTTTGGATTAAAAGGTTGCATGTTCGATAAGAAAGTGCAGGTTTAAAAGTACTACCAATTCCGAAAAAAATAATAGGTAATAAATAAAAATATAGTACCTTTGGCAACACAATTTTTTGTCATCAAAAGTTATCATCTACATCTATCACATTGGATATGGCAACAAATATTTGGATACGAAAAGATAACTTTTGGCAAAACAAGAGCTGTGTGGTCAAAGGTATAGCTTTTGGCAACATAAGAGCTGTGTTGCCAAAGGTATAGCTTTTGGCAACACAATAATTCTGTTGCTCAAAGTTATATTTATATCATTTACCTTACATTCTGTAACATAATTTGTGTCGCTGAAAGGTTGCTTTTTGGCAACAAAACTATTTATGTCGCTGTTAAGTGACCTTTAGCAACATAAATAATAATTTTTATTAAAAATTTGACAAATTATAAAATACTTTTGGCAACACAATTTCGTGTTACCAAAAGTATACCTTCAGCAACACAATCCTATTTTGTTGCCAAAGGGTTTCCTAGACAGACAATAGGCAACAAGCGATAAGCACCCAAAACTGTACATTTTATACCCCGAATAGACGTACTTTAGTTGCTAATTCTCGGCAATTTGGGTCTTATGCGCTTTATTGTGTATTTTGTATGTCGAATGCACGTTGCGAAGTCCAAATGCATATATTGAAGGCAACTGTGCAGATTGTGGAGCTAATTACCAATCCCGTAACCCTAGCCTATCCTAGCCTAAACTCTATCCCTAGCCGTGTGTGTTTGGTTTGTTTCCTTTCATATTTTTTTATATTTTTTATTTTTTTAGTTTGAATCGTTTTTATTTTTAGGATTTATTTATTTTTCTTTTTATTTAATGTTGTTTTATTTTTAGTTTTTGGTTTTTATTTTATTAGAATTAGTTTTTTTAGCAATTCATTTATTTAGTTTTATTTAGATTTACATTTTTTTTGGTCTTTAGTTTTTATTTTTAAGTTTTAGGAATTTATTTATTTTTACTTTTATTAGTTTATTTTTTTTAGGACTTGAGTTTTTATTTTATTTAAGTTTTTAGTTTTGTTAGTTTTAGTTAGATATTTTTAGGGGCATAAGTTAAACACACACAAAACCCCTCACACCCCATACCAACTAACACTCACATATACCCACTTACATACACACCATTTACACCTAAACTAAACCCCATACTCACACCCTAATTTTCTACACCCTCACTACACCCAATCATCACCACTTCATCTTCCCCAACCTCACTCTCTCTCTCTATCTCTCCTAATCCACCATAATCAAACATCCAACCACCATTACCTCCACACACAAACCATCCTTAAATCCACCTGCTACCCATTCCGACCCCAAGCCACACCTCCACCCAGCGCAAGAACCCGAATACCTTTTCAAACCCAACAAAAAACCCAAACCCATTTCCGTTATTCTCCACAAGCCACGACCTGTTCAAAACCAAGCCAAAGTCCAAGCCAAATAAAAACCCATTTTCCACAAGTGTTTTAAACCCCCTTTTTCCAAAAATAATCCAAACTAACCATTTAAACCCATTTTTCCAAACTACCCCCAACTAACTCATTTAACCCACTTTCCCAAAATACCCCATAACCATATCAGATTTTGTCACCCAAATTCCCTCACCCATGTACCTTCCTTACATCACACCTTTCCCATGCACATGTGTACATAATTCCATAAACACCCTCACCTCAACACTTTACACGCCTCTTACACATTAAACCTACCTAAATTACCCCATGCTCCATACCTACTATTTAAAGAATGAAAAACTCAATTTTAAGAAAGCTTTAGGATAAGAATTATTAGAGATAATTGTAGAGAGAGAAACACCATTTTTAGTTTAGATTTTTTTTAGGTTATAATTTTTTTTTATTTTACTTTTTTTAGATTAGTGAGAAAAATAAATTAGCGAGAATCCATTTTTGAGTGTAATTGTTGATGTAATTTTGGTTTGATGACACAAATTGGAGGGATGTAAATTGCAAATTCAAGGATTGGAGTCCAATTTCACTCAAAAAGATTTGGTTTGATTGTTCTTCTCTTCTACTTTATTTTATTAGCCTTTGATTATTTGATTATCATGTTTGATATTATGCTAGGCTAAATCCCCTTTCAAGGGGTGGGGTGAACCTTTATTTGATGTTATTTTGATTTAATTAGTTTCATTATTTGAAAATTCTCTTTGAATGTTAATTTTTATCCCTCACCGTTAAATTTACGCCTCAAGAGAGGGTAAATGATTTTCGAGAGAAAATTGAAATTCTAAGTTATAATACCCATTTTAGATTCGAACTAGAGATATGGGTTTCTTAAGTGTGGTGTTATTCCTTGAATTTCAACTATAAATTTATTTTCTAAGATTTACATAAATTATAATCGATCGATCCTAGAGGGTGATTAATTAAAAGGAGTGTAGATCTATTTTCTAGAGTTGTGGGGTGTTAAACTTAATTTTCTAAAAGGTTACTATTGAAATTACATTTACAACGAGAGTTGATTTGTAATTTTGATATTAATTTGGGAGAATTCAATTAATTCAATTAGTTAGTTAGAATAGCTAAAATTTGTGGTGTAATCCCACTCCTTGATTGTTCTCACAATTATTTACCTCACTTTATCTCTTATTTTAGTGTTAGACTTTATTTTTTATTTTAGTCACTTTTTAGTTTGTAATTTGATCTTTCATTTTATTTTAGTGTTATTTCACATCCTCACCCTAATTGTTTTAATATTTGAAAAAGAAAAAAAAAACAGAAAAATCAGAAGCCCAAAAAGAAAATAAAATTGAATTACAATTGAGTTTGTCTCTAACTTACCCCGTTGATATGGATTGATACCCTTACTTACCTCTACACTTTAGTTTATTATATTTTTTAGGTAATTGAGGTTTTGATTTTATTCTCGCATTTATTTTCAAATGGTGTGATGAATTAATTGACTAAGACCTACACCCAGTCACTCACAAGAAGGGATTTCATCACCCGACTCACTCGCTTACCATTGTGTGCTACCCTAGCCATCCCTAAATTTAAAATCTATTAACTAGGTAGCGCACTAGGAGAAAATTTTGCAAAGGCGATCACTCATATTATTCCGTGAATTTTTATCGCCCACGGACTTATTTAAAATTTGACTACCCCTTTCACTAAATTTAAAGATAAAAATTGGTTATGTGCTAGTTAGGATTTCTCCTTGGCTTGCATGTTTCCAATTCATTTTTCGGTAGTCGATTTTAGTTAGTTCGTCCAAATCAAGAGTCCATATTTTCCCCCACCTTTTCTTCCAAAAAAATCCAAAAATATTTTCTTTCATTTTTATAAAAACATCCAAAAATATTTTCTTTCTTTCGTTTTAGAAAATCCAAAAATATTTTCTTCCATTCTTTTTAGAAAATCCAAAAATATTTTCTTTCATTTTAATTTTTTTTTTCAAAAACTCCAAAAAATATTTCTCTCCACATGGCCGAAGAACGTCCCTTACGGGACTACTTTGGTCCGTTCTCATTGACACGCGACACGTGTGAGAGTGATCCCGAGCCGTCTCTTTATGACTTTCTTAGTGGTTTCACCTCTCTCACGAGTACCATCGATACTCTGGCACCATCTATGCACGCAACTCATTTTCCACCACCCTCGGTGTCAAGTGTCGATGTGTCGCATATTTTGGCGTGCACCCATTATTCTTATGCTGATCACATGTCCCATGAGTTCCCATACTCTTCATATCCCTACAAACCCACCATGGAACATGTGTATCCATATGACACTGTTGCAGAACCCACCTCGGCCTACTATCTCTATATACCTAATCCCGAGTTGTGTGAGTACCCCAGTTATTCGTGGAGGCCTGATCACCCTCCCACATAATACGAATCACAACCCGATGTTGTGGATCCTCACACGTTCCAACAGTCGTCATGGCAACCTTGTGCACCGATTCTCGATCAGTACCCTCACTACGCACCCCATGGGCATCAACCAATTGTCCATCACGAAGGCGATGCTTTCGTATATGATGAACTTGGCCCCACTCCACACACTTCATTTGAGTATTCTCCGTACACTCATGATAGTAGCGTGCTGTATCCACCTCAACCACCACCACCACCTGTCACTCCACCATCATCCACCTCCGCTCTCGAGGCACTCTTGCAACAATTCATCATCGAGTAAGAGCAAGCCAATAAATTCAAAATCAAGCTCTCCAAAGGCTTGAACAACGCCTTAATGAATTTGAGTGTGCGAGAGAGTCGAATATTCCCATGGATCCACCCATTGTTGCACCCAAGTGTGATGATGATGTGTCCTCTTGTGACACAGATTTTGAGTGTGACCAACCCTACCACCTCGAGAATCTTGAAGTTGAGACCTTCCCATGGTCCGAGCCCTAAGTCGACAATTGTGTTGACTTACCTTTCATTAGTGAGCCTAATCTGATCCCGTCATATCCAAATGAACCCCACTTTGAGGTAACTATTCCCTTTCTCGATAAATCCAAAACAATGCCCGAGTCTACACCTATTGAGCTCCACCCTTGTGGTCATGAGGAACAAATTTATCATAGGTTAGCTCCGGCTATGAGTGCTCACCATTTTCCCTAGATAGAATCTGTGATAGTTCCTACCTATCCGGATATGGATGATATCCCACCATGCATGGCTCCCTTTGAGCCTAATATTTCTAGTGATTCCTCTATCTCTGATCTTGGTGCCTCGTCTTAACCACCCACCACAATTACCGATGCTACTCTTATGGAGAAGTTGATCACTCCATCTTTAGAAACCACACTCCCTTGTCAGTATTCCTTTTTACTCCTCCCAATGAGTGTGTATATCCCACGCTTGAGTTGGATCATCTTCCTCCACCATTTATCCCACCCGACCCACCCATTATCCCTTCCACCCCATCACCTAGTTTGGATCTAGATCTCGTACCTTGCATGTTCCAAACATATCTTTAGATCCTAACTTCAAACCATCCTCCACCATTCACGAGAGTATTTGTGGTGATATTATCTACTTCCGTGGCATCGAGCTTGTTACCTCATGCCCGCCACTCTCTTGTGGTGTTTATTTTTTTCCATCAACAGCTCCCTGGCGTGTCGCGGCGTGACCATTATCACCATCCCTTTTATAGAACGATCGTGTCATTTCTATGAGACCCACCCCATCACTATTTCCACACCATTTCGCTTCCCATCCAAATTAGAGCACCATGCTTATAGGGCCCTAGTTGCCCTCACCTTTGAGCTCAATATGGATCGTAATCGATACCTCTTCACCCTTTCCACCATCACCCTTACCCTACTACCCACCCACCCATGGTCCACCGATGCTTTGCATCACGTGATGCACTTTGCCATACAAGTGCATTGACCATTATTAGCCATGATCCAACAAGGCTAATGCTTCAGTCTTGTTTGGGGGTGATTCTCATCACCCAATTTTTCTGTCGCCCCATGCCTTCATAGATCTTATCTTTAGGGTGAGATTCCATCGGTCTGGGTGAAGACATTAAACTTAGTAATACCGGGAGGTGGCCCGTGCTTTCTTGTACTAGTCTCATCCTGTTTGGGGGTGTTGTTTCGCATCACCCAATGCTTTACGATGTTTATAGACTCGTACACATTTTTATCTTATCATTTCTTCAGGTTTCATTTTCGCTTCTTCTGTCCACTTCATTAGTGGTTGATTCAAGTAATCTCTCTCCTCCCTTCTCCTCTCCATTTTAAAAATTATTTTACTTAAAATCGAGGACGATGTTCCTTTTTGTTTGGGGGTGGGGAAATTTATCATAATCGTACCGCTTTTGAAATTTTTTTATTTTTGAACCTAATTTTTAAAAATTTGGTGCAGTTTCTTTCATCTCATTCATTGACGTGAATTTTCTATCATCCATCTTTCAAAGTCTAGGAATCAAGCTAGAGAATATTTTTTCTGAATAGCTTATGTAATACGTAACAAGGCATGTTGCACCATGAATTTCTAGACTCAACAAAATTTGCACACTTATCACGTCACTATGGTTAGAGTTGAAGAGTACTATAATTTTCAAGAGAACCTTAAGGATCACTAGTAGAGACTTTAGCTTATGAGATTTGTGATTTTCACCCTTTTAAAGAGTTTTACGCAATCTCCGAGTCACAAGTTAATTCAATTTTTTTTGGGTCCGCACTTAATTGTTGTGCGATCTCATTATTGTTCACTAAATTTTTGGCTTGATCACTGAGAATGACATCTTTTTCGAGTTGTAAGAAATACGTGTATTGAAATTTGTCCCGATCACCAAACTTTCATCCATACACTTACCACTTTTCCATATCACATTTCCATTCACTCACCCATTACCTTTCCATATTTTTCTCATCCATATATATACCCCACCACATTCATATATCATCCATCATACTGAGAAAAAGAGTGTTGATTCCAGATGTTAAATGTCTTCATTGTTAGTTTGAAAAGAGAGAGGAAAAAAAATAGAAAAATAGCAAAAATAGAAAGGAAAAAAAAAGAAAAAATAAATAGAGAAAAGGAAAAGAAAAATTAAAAAAAAAAGATAAAAGAGAGAAAAGAAAATAAGTAGAGTTTGTAGTTAGTTCTTTGGTAATGAAGAGATGTTTTTCTTCATGTGTAGAACACTCTTCTTACACATCCATCACTCATAATTCATCTATACATCACCATCCTACCTCATATCCCATCCTTCTCATTTCATTTCCCCCTCACCCATTATACATCCATATTTTTCCCTAGGTGTTCAGCCAAATGAAAGTCAACGTGGTGAATAACTCGACGTTCTCACTATAGTGGTTAACATTCTTTCATGAGATTATTTTTCTTTCTATATGTTCGTTCTTTCTTATGTGTGTGTGAGACATTTGACCTTCCTTACATTTACTCACCTCCTCACTCACAAGAGTGATACACTAACCCAAATCTCGAGAGTTCATTTGAGAGAGATATATCCAGTGAGATTTGAAGTTGAAGCGTTGATTCCAAGAGGCTATCTAGGAATTACTCTTATGATACTCGACCCGTTTTGACTGATTCACACCACACACGTTGAGTTCTAGGAAGGATGTGCCTTGAGTATTTACTTAGCTAAACTTTTTATGCACTTCTACCTTGTATTTATCAAAATATTTCTCATGTGATGGATTGTACAATCATTCTATGTCTAATAAGAGATAGACTGCCGTTTGCAAATAAGAATTTTGTGGGTATATTCCCTGCAAACCCTCACGAGACACAACTCATCCTGTAGGGAAACCTATTGGTTTAAAGGCTTATTGCACATGCTAAGTGCAATCGCAAGTGCCCGCGAAAGTGGTACACTTTTGGTTTCTTATCCTTCTCTTTCTCTCTATCTTATTACTCGAGGACTAGCAACGCTCTGTTTGGGGGTGGTGTGAGAAGCACCCAAAACTGTACATTTTATATCCCGAATAGACGTACTTTAGTTGCTAATTCTCTGCAATTTGGGTCTTATGCGCTTTATTGTGTATTTTGTAGGTCGAATGCACGTTGCGGTGTCCAAACGCGTATTTCAAGACAATTGTGCAGATTATGGAGCTAATTACCAATCCTCTAACCCTAACCTACCCTAACCTAGCCTAAACTCTGTCCCTAGCCGTGTGTGTTTGGTTTGTTCCCTTTCATATTTTTTTATATTTTTTATTTTTTAGTTTGAATCGTTTTTACTTTTAGGATTTATTTTTTTTATTTCTTTTTATTTAATGTTGTTTCATTTTTAGTTTTTAGTTTTTATTTTATTAGAATTAGGTTTTTTAGCAATTCATTTATTTAGTTTTATTTGCATTTACATTTTTTTTAGGTCTTTAGTTTTTATTTTTAAGTTTTAGGAATTTTTTTTTTACTTTTATTAGTTTATTTTTTTTAGGACTTGAGTTTTTATTTTATTTAAGTTTTTATATTTATTTTTACTTTTAGGATTTAATTTTTAGTTTTATTAGTTTTAGTTAGACATTTTTTAGGGGCATAAATTAAACACACACAAAACTCCTCACACCCCGTACCAACTAACAATCACATAAACCCACTTACATACACCATCATGCCTTTTGGTTTAAAAATTTTTGGGGCTACATACCCAACATGGAAACAACTATCCTACATGATATCATTAGTAGGGAGGTCGAGTTATATGTTAATAACATGATAATCAAGTCCAAAACCCAAGAATGTCACACCTCTTCCCTCGGGAAATTCTTTAAAGGATTGTTGTAATATTAGATATGCCTTAATCCTCAAAAGATGTTTCTTCAACGTCACGAATGGTAAACTCCTAGGGTTCATGGTCAGTAAGAAAGGAATCAGAGTGAACCCTATGTAATACCCCATATTTTTATGTGCATTAAATGAAATTATAAATTATTATATATAATTTCCTGCAATTACATGGGATATCACTATTTATAATTGTTCCGTGTTATACAATTCAATAATATTGAAAGTAAATTTAATACAAGATAAGTCATTAATTAAATATTTGAAATGATTGCATACTATGGGCAACTATTGAATGGTCAGGAAGTTAGTATCGAGGGTTTCCTTGTTTGGATTATCATCGATGTCAGACTCCACAGATCGTGAATTAGTTTCTTATAATGTCTTGTCATGTTAAATTAATAATTAATCTATGTTTTGGACTTGTATCGTATATTATAATTGGTTGTTTTTTCTCATAATTTGGGTCGACGTTTTGGATATTTAGAATGTCAGTTTGGACTTAAATTAATTAGTTTTCAGCCCTAGGTGTTGGTATATAGGTTGGGAAGGTTTTGGTATATTGGATTAGTATTTCCTCTTATTGGGTTGAGGTTTATATGGTACCTATAGCTAATTTTGTGGTTAAATAGGTTGAGGAATCACTAAACTTAACCTAATTCATCCCAGAGGCTAGTGAGATGAACCTTAAAACTAGAGAGAGAGGAAGCAATCAAGAGGATAAGAGAATTTGGGGGACTTTGGCTTGGATTCATCCCAAAACTCTAAGTCAAGTGTACCTAGAATAAAGATTTAATTTAGAGTCTGTGTTATAATGATAATCATTCATTTGAATCTGTTAAATTATTGTTTAGGATTCTAATTTAAATTAATTTAGTAATTTAATTAATTATAGTTTAACCCTTAACCCTTATTTAATATGATAATAACATTAGTGTTGAATCCCTTCCAACCAGATTAAATTCGCAACGGATTTTGTTTGATAAACATTCATATTCGTAAATCACGGAAAAGTCGTTTGTTAATTTCACAAATTGATATAGAATTGTGGTTAGATGACATAATTTATAAACCTGGGGTTCTTAAATAAATATCTAAAATTAAATAAGTAAATCTTGTTATTTTGAGTAAACATATTTAGATGTATAGTTATAATGGTACTATACTTCTTATAGTTATTAGATATGGCTTACTATTGTCTTTAGAGGTTGATATGGTCAATCATGTATATGGTTGGCAGTAATTTGTCGATGAATGACGATTTGGGAAAACACCAGGGGCGACTCGATTTAGGGTTCAGCCGAATCGATTCAGTCGGTCTTACGAATCAATTTGTGTAAGGATCAAATCGATTTAGGTGGGGAAAAATCCTTAGAAAGGGGTCATTAGGGTTAGGTTTGGAACCGAATAAACATTAATTGTGAATTTAATTCTGAATTAAAAGATATTGATTAATTAAAGAATTTGGGTTAATCTGCAATAGATTAAGTTTGTTATTATGTGCTCTTATGTGTAAGCATACCATGTGTGGGACATACTAGGGGGATTTTTATGGGGCGCATACGACATTGACCGCGAGGTGTAACAACCCGCGTAATTTTTGGGGTATTTTCAAAATAAAGAGGAAAAATAAATTTTGAGATAAAATTATTTTTCTTACTCAATTATGTTGGATCTTATTTTTGAAAATGATAATTTCAAACGGTTTTGAAATCGGAGTTAAAAATGGATTTTATAATGATTTTTATATATTTGTCCCTTATAAATTTTTCTAGGGGAACGATCGATCGACGCCTAGGGTTCGATCGATCGATCCCAGCCAATTTCGTGCGCATCAAGCTTTTAACAGTTTGTTTTGTTTATAACTCTTATTCTTTGCCTTATAAAATAAGGTCATGGGTGACCCTTTTGGTACAACTTTTTGGCAGCAAACATATTTTCTTTTCCTCTCCTTTTGATATACACTTAGACCCATTTATTTATGCTTTCAACCTTAGGTTTTTGGAGGTGTTCTTGGGGGCTGTTTTGAGATTGTTCTTGGAGGAGTTTTGAGTATCTTTGAGGACTGTATTGATGGTGTTTCTGGGAAGATTGTTGTTGGTATCTTTTGGTGGTTTAAGGTATGAGGTTTCAGACAATATGCTTCTTAATCTCGCGAGTATTATTTTCGTTGTTTTGTTGTGATTATTGCCTCATATTTGAATTACTAAATTCATTGGAAATCTGGAAATATATTTGTTGGAATCTAATTTTGATTATTGTGGTATTATTATTTTGTGTTGAGCATGTTGTCATGAGATTTTAATATGGCACGGAGGTTGTGGACCCGCCAATATTCCTTTTTCCGAATATCCTTAAAAAATGCATAGGCGCGGTACGGTAGTGAGACCTGGCGACCCGGTTAATGTGTTGTTGAGAAATTATATTGATATAATTGCTTAGGAGATTCTGGTTTGATTTGAATATTCATACTCGTATTGTTACATTTTATTCACCGCTAATATTTGTTGAGCATCTTTCCTGTCGTATTGTGTACTTCCCCATATTTTCTTTTAGTGGCAGGTTAGCGCGGATTTTGGGGCACTATGGAGATTGATTTTTAGCGTGGATTATTTTGGGAAGAATATTCGAGAATACAAGTTGGAAGATTATATTTATTTTTTATGTATAGTGCATTGGAGATTTATTTTATTTCGAGACAGATAATTTTTTTTGAGAGACTTTGGTTGTATTTTATTTGAAGAGATTTGAGATTAGTGGGTTCTCTTTTGTTTTTGTGGGATTTAGATGCTATATACCTTGTTATATTGTGGATTTGATTAGTTTTATCGTGAGTAGCGCTTCGTTCGCTCTCTTCGGGCGGGCGGGGTGTTACACGAGGATACCCTTGTGATCGAAATAGTCTATACTGAGGTCCTTTAACCCGATCCTATGGTTGATATACTTGTATCCGGAGGTGGCAAGATGCCGAGAAGCTCTGCCATATAGCATTGGTTATGGAGGCCATATGTTGTATCGAGAATGTGTAGTGATTATACCTTTCTAATGACTTCAAGGTCACAGGTTGGGGATGGCCTATGACTATACCTAGTATGCACGAAGTCATTCCCAAAGGTGATTGGTATATACCTTTGTATAGTTTATGTGCGGAATCAAAATAAATCCATTTACTTGTACATATCTCAGATCATGCCTATGTGGATATTATAATTGAGATTGTCGTATTCCTAATTGATATTATACTTGAGATGAGTAATCTGATATAGATTTATTTGGACTTTACGTATGTTGAAATGAAATGAATAATAATTAAATATTAGGCTTACATGGGATTGGTATTAGACACATGTGATTTCTAGGGTTATTTGGGTTGGCAGAACTTAACAAAAAAACTAAAAGATCGGTGGAAATTTTTTCGTTATTTATTGTAGCACAAATTTGGTTAAATCTTTAATCTTTGTAGACTTGTTGTGTACATTATTGTTGGTAATATTTTTCAGGACCTAGGCCACTGATGCCACCACAAACTTAATCATCTACCTACTCCCTTAGTTAGTTGTTGATCTTCTAGGATGTAGGTGTAAAGACTAAGTTATAAATCTTTCATTTATATTTACATTCATTCATGTTGGATTTATTGTAGTTTCTATTATATTTGGAGTTCGATTTTATGTTGAGACATTATTACTTTTAGTGTTGGAGTTTATTACTGCTATGGCTATTGTATTGTCGGTTTTATGGATTTACTTTTATGGTTGTATTCATTTACTATCTTTATTATTTAGTTTTATTCTTTTAGTTATGCTTAAAATAATATTTAATTATTTTAGACTCCTGTATTCTTTATTTTAGACCTGATCAATCTAGTTGATATTTTACGGGGTGTCACAGTTGGTATTAGAGCATTCCAGGTTATATTTTCCTAGGGATCCTGAGTTTTTCAATCGTTTTCTACTTATCATTATTTAATACTTTAGATCTCGTTATTTAGATTGGTTTACTCTATTTTCTTTCATGTACATATATAATTTTGTTTAATATCTTTCTGATCATGAACACGTGATGATGACTAACAAGACGAGTACATGTCGTACATGTCGAGTCTAATGCAACGACACATTAGTAGCTGCAACAACCACCGCAACCACCATAATAGGGATAGGCGCCAACTATAAGGCCATCCACGTTAGCCACTATTATCGCTCGGGCAATAAGAGCGAAAATGGTGGCATTCCATCAAGAGCAACCACCACCACCACCACCTGTGGCTACACCTATACTTTACCCTCCTACCATATCATCCTAGGAGCATTTTAGGAGTTCCTTTTCAAAAGGAAACCCATCATAGTTTGTGGGGTTTACTTATCCGATTATCACACTATATTGGCGGCATGACTTTTTGAGGTATTTACGCCTTATAGAGCCTACAGATGTTCAAATGCATATTCTGAATTGTTTCGGGCCAATAATGGATGCTCTATACTCATGGGAGTCTATAAACACCAATCATGATAAAGAACAACTAACTATAGAAGTGTTTTGGGATAAGCTTGAAGAGAATTATTTCCCTCTCGCATAATGGATCTATTTTAGGGGTCAGTTTGACCAGGTCAAGAAGGAGAGCCATACAATTATAGAGTATGATTAAGAGTTTACCCGTTTTTGTCATTTTACCAAAGATGTGATAAAATAGGAGGAGAGAAAAATGGACAGGTTTATTAGATTCCTAACTTGGGGGATTAGATGGGTGTTTATGGGTAATCCGACATTCACCATCCACGTAAAGGTTATGAATGTCATACTCCTGCTCTGTGAGGATCATCGATATTTTCAGAGGAATCTAAAGAAGGAATTAATGAGTAATGTATAGGGGATAAAGACCGTTGATTCTTGTGAGTTTTTCCATGGACAGGGATTCTCATAGCACCATAGAGGTCATATCTAAAAAGGCATCCCCCAAAGTGATTTAAAGGTTTGTTTCACGTGGTCTAGGGCCATACAATACATGGAAATTAGGGCCAAAACAAATACATCAAGATAGACCCTAATGGCAAGTTCAGTAGGGTCACCAGATGAGCCACCCATTTGGCGAAGATTTTTTTACTTATGGATAGCATGGTTAATCCTTTAGAAGTTTCTCTCAAGGCTTGTTGGTGGGACATAGTCATTTTCAACAAGGACCTTCTTGTGGGCATCATCAGGCTCTTCCAACTCAATAGCAATGTTAGGAATTACCACCAGCACTATAGTACTCGATATTGCCTCCACCCAGAGATCAGGCTAGGGCGCCCACAACTACATTATAGATGTGTCTTTAACGTCTATCAGGAGAACTGGCTGACAACACCCCGAGTTATAAATGGTATGTTTTATGTTTATGGAAGTTACGTGTGAGTACTTTTTGATATGGGTGAATCCCATTCTTTTGCTTATTTAACATTTTCTTCGACATAGAGTATGTTAGATATTACTACCGATGTGTCTATGAACATAGATACCCTAGTGGGTAGGGAAGTTTCCTTTTGCCAGGTTTGTAGGGAGATAGAAGTTGAGATCAGACGATTGTGTTTTTGTCCCAACTTATTACTTTTGGATATGTTTACGTATGATGTTAAAATGGGGATGGATTGGCTACCGATGTACTATGCACAAATCAAGTGTAGTGGAAAGGCGATCACATTTGACATTCTCGAGAAGGATATGTTTCTTATTGTTATGACTCAGATTGAAGGGTATTCTGGCACACAATTGTATTATATATATGAGAGTACATAAGAGGAGGTCATCATTCCTTTAAATTCCACCCCAGTTGTCCATGATTTTACAAACATATTTGATGAGGTACTAAGATTACGATCCAATAAAGAGAGACTTTTGCATCGATTTTACGTCATGCACTAGGCCTATTGTTGGGGCTCTATATCAGATTACTCTATTTGAGATGCATGAGACTCAAAAGAAAATTCAAAAATTGTTGATCTAGGGTTTCATCTAGAGAATTACATCTCCGTGGGGAGCTCTAGTTCATTTTTAAGAAGAATGACGGTTCGTTCTGATTATGCGTGGATTTTTTAGTGCGAAGAAATGTCACAATATGGAACAAGTGTTTGTTTCCACGTATTGGTTACTTGTTTGATTAGTTGAGAGACACGTAATTATTTTCTAAGATTTATTTGTTCTTGGGATATCATCAATTCCATATTCGGGAGGAGGATGTCCCGAAGATGGATTTCATGATGTGCTATAGATACAGGGTCATGCCGTTTGGGCATATCAATGTGACATAATTGTTTATAAACTTAATGGATCGGGTGTTTCATCAGTACTTAGATCAGTTTGTCATCGCATTCAATGACAATATTCTAATTTATTCACTTTTTTAAGAGGAACATGCATAACATTTGAGGATGGTTTTGCTAACTCTTAGGGAGAACAAACTATATTCTAAGTTCTCTGAATGTAGATTTTGTCTCTGCACGGTGTATTTTTAGGGGAACATAACATTCGAAGTTAGGATTTCGGTGGATCCTACTAAGGAATTTTCAGTTTTGGAATGGGGAAAACTCTCGATGCCTGTAGAGTTTAGGAGTTTCTTAGGTTTGGTAGTATACTACATGAGGTTCATTTAGGGGTTCTTAAATATTTTTGGTCAACTGAATCACCTCACCCGAAAGGGGATATTGTTTGTGTGGAGTGTCGAATTCTAGAGAGATTTGAGGAGATTAAGGAGAGACTCACGTCTGTACATAACCTTTCTTTACTATGGGGTGATGCTGAGTATATACTTTACACAAATGGATCACTCCAGGGGTTAGGAAGTGTGTTGATGCAAGAGGAGATAACTACTTCTTATGCTTCACATACGCTTAAGTCTCATGAGGGAAACTACCCCACTCACAATTTGGAGTTGGAAATTGTAGTTTTTGCTCTTCGTATCTAGAGACATTATTTATTGAGTGAAAATTTCTTACTATTTTTTTTTATCATAAGCGTCTCTAGTAGTTGTTTACTCAGATGGATCTAAATATGCATAAGAGGAGATTTATCTAGTTTCTAAAGGACTACCGTTTTTCGATTCAGTACCATTCGGGGAAAGCAAATGTGGTAAAAGACATGTTATGTTATAAACCGACTGTTACATTAGTAGCATTATGGGAAAAATATTAGGAAAACTTATCTAAAATTTGGGCAGCTTAAAGGAGTGCCACACGAGAAATGAATTTATCAGACGCCTTCTTTGCAATTGTGACTATTATACTTGCTATAGTGATGCGGATAATTCAGACACAGGTTTTGGACTTCTTCTGTTAGGAGAAGATATGAGAGATTTTATCGTGTGGAATTTCCTTTTTATCGATTGGTTGAGATAGAGGATTAGATTCCATGGACATTTGGCAGTGCTAGAGGATCCAATGTTGCAGAGAGTAATTTTGGCATAGGCACATGGTACATTATACACCTCGGAGTGAACAAGATGTACCAATACATAAGGAGATCGTACTAAAGGATCAGGATAAAAAGAGACGTGCTGAAGTTTGTGATTAAGTGTTCCACATGTCAGCTTGTACAGCTGGAGCACAATTGACTAGTCGGAGAGTTACAACCATTGGACATTCCCTAGTGGAAGTGGTAGAGAATCTATATGGACTTTATTATGGGGTTTACAAGGTCTTAGAGGGGACCATGATTCTATTTTGGCCATTATTAACAGAGTGACGAAAGTGGATCATTTCCTTCAACTATGAATAGATTACACCTCAGAGCAATACACCCAATTACTCATGTATGAGATCGTACGACATCATGGGGTAGTGATAGATATTATTTTCTTCAGGAACAACACATTCATATTCGATTAACGTAGAGGTTTTCAGGAGGACATGAGTGTGAAACTGAATATGAGTACGATATTTCACCCTTAGGCAGACGGTCAAACTGAGCGTGCGAACCATAATTTTGAGGATATGCTTTGAGCATGCGTGTTGGATCTCAAGGGAAGCTGTGATCAACACTTTCCACTTATAGAGTTTTCCTACAACAGTAATCATTAGATGACTATTAGTATGGCACCATATGAGTAATTATATGGGCTACCATGTCGTTGGCATAGATGTTGGTTAGAGATAGTGGAGCATAGGATGTTTGGACCAAACATTATTCGAGACACCTCAGAGAATGTGACACTCATTCGATAACTGATTAAGAGTCTACAGAACCAAAAAAAGAGTTATGCAGATAATAAAAAGTCTAAACTGGATTTTTTACTTAGGGATTAGGTGTTATTAACGGTCTCCCCGATGAAGGGTGTGGTTAGATTCGGATCCAAAGGGAAGTTGGCTCCTCGATATATAGGTCTTTTTACTATACTGGATAGCATAGGGCCGGTGGCATATCTATTGGCCTTACCTGATCATCTTTAGTGCATATTGACCTCGATGGGATTGAGTTGTAGCCTAATATGATCTAGATGGAGCAACCACATTGTATTCTTGAACGAAAATAAAATACTATGTGATCGAAGGTCATACCTTAAGTTAGAACCTAATGGGGTCATCACAGTGATGATTAATCTAAGTGGAAGAGAGAGGACAATATGCGAGCGAGATATCCAGAGTTATTCTACTTAGTTATAAATTCGAATTTAGAGGACAACACTCCTTATATAAGGGGGAATGAATGTAATACCTCTTGTTTTATGTGCATTAAATTGAATTATAAATTTTTATATATACCTGCTGTAGTGACATGGGATTTCACTATTTATAATTTTCATATGTTATATGTGTCATTTTTTATATGTGTTATATAATTCAATGAAATCAAATTTAACAGAGGGTAAGTCATTAATTAAATATTCGAAATGAATGTGTATTACAGGTGACTATGGAATGGTACTAAAGTTAGTATCGAGGGTTTCCATGTTTGTATTAGCCCCTCGATGTTGGAGTCCACAAATTGGGAATTAGTTTCTTATAATGCCGTGCCATGGTAAATTTATAATTTATTTGAGTTTTCTAATCGTATCGGATAAAATAATCGATTGTTTTGTCTCATAATTTTGGTGGATGTTTAAGACATTTAGAATGTCCGTTTGGGACCTAAATTAATTTTTTTTTAAGCCATAGGGTTTGGCATAGGGTTTGGGGAAAGTTTTGGACCTATTTGATTAGTATTTGGGATCATTGGGTTGAGGTTTATATGTTCCCTATTTCTAATTTCGTAGTTCAGTAGGTTGAGGATCACTAAACTTAACCCATTTCATCCTAGAGTCTAGTAAGAAGATACCTAAATCTAGAGAGAGGAATGACTTAAGAGGATAAGAGAATTTAGAGGGCTTTGGTTTCGATTAATCCTAAAACTCTAAGTCAAGTGTTCATACACTAAAGATTTAATTTAGAGTTTGCTTTCTAATGATAATTATTCATTTGCATTTATTAAATTCATGTTTCAAAATCTGATTTAGATTAATTTATTAATTTAATTAATCCAGTTTTTAACCGTTAATCCTTCTCCAATATGATAAGAACTTTAGTGTTGAATCCCTTTAAGTTGGATTAGATTAACAATTGATTTTTTAAATAAACACTCATATTTGTAAATCATTGAAGAGACCTTTGTCAATTTCACAAATTGATATGAAATTGAGGTTCGATGACTTAATTATTAAAACTAGGGTATTTGAATAAAAATCTATAATTAAACATCTACACCTTATTATTTTGAGTTAAAACATTTATATGTACAGTTATAATGGTGTTATACTTCTTATAGTTGTTATAGGTGGCTTATTATTGACTTTAGAGCCTGGTATGATGAATAAGGAATTGGGTTGGCCACTATTGTTGATCAATGAAGCTTTGGACAAACACTGCTGGGAAAATCGATTTAGTCAGACCATATAATTGATTTGATCCATAATCGAATCGATTCGAGTGGGGAAGAATTCTTAGAAAAGGCTTACTAGGTTTAGGCTTGGGAGCTAATAAACTTTAATTGTGAATATAATTCTTAATTAGAAGATATTTATTAATTGAAGAATTATAATGTATGACTTATTATTTTACGATAGATTAAGTCTATTATTATGTCCTCTTATGTGTATGCATACCTTATGTGAGTGATCGTGGGGGACGTACTATGGGGATTTTTATGGGGCGCGCATGATGTTGATTATGGGGGTGACCCTGTGATCTAGATGGAATTTTCCCAACTCATTTACCCAGATCTAATAATGGATGTATCTATATCCCGAGGTAGGAACATACCGGGAAGCTCTACTATATAGCCTTGGGTACGGAGTCCATATTTTATGATGAGGCTGTGTAGTGATTATGTTGTAAGGTCACAAATTTTCAATTGAGTCTTATGTAGTGTTGACTAAATTTCGAAAAAAACCATTTGAGTTATAGGATAGAAGTTTTACCTATCAAGCCTATGACGTGTTTGAGGAGTTGAATACATAGTGGCCCAGATTTTAAAGCTTCATCATTGCCGATTTTTGTGCCAAGTTTCACGCCATCAACATGTGGATTCCAATGTCTCCTAAAGGCATGGATGAATTAATATATATATATATATATATATATATATAGGAGCTTGGAATTCTAATTTGAGTGTTAGTGTTTTTTTTGTTAAATTTTTTTGAAATCATAGTTCTAAAGATTTTGTTATCGGACACCTTTTCGTAGAAAAATCATATCAAATCCAAAAAAAATCAGAAAAATACAAAACTGGAGGCCACTCGTTCATATCGAATTTATCTACAATCATGGCCAAAATCTCATTTGAAAGGTTGTTCGAACGACTTTGGATCTCGTTTAAACGAGAGTTAATGTCGTTCGAACGAGATTTCAAATGAGAATTTCCTTTTTTTTTGTTCTGAATTCTCGTTCGAAGTTTCGTTTGTACATAGTCGTTCGAACGACCTGGGTTGTTTTCTCACAACTTTTTTAAAAACTCCCCACTTTCCCACTTCGTTTCCCACCGCTTTTATCTGATTAAAAAGTGCGGGAACAACAATTTTTAGTAAAACTTTTGATACACTTTGCTTTAGAGTTTGAGAGAAAAAAGTTTTTCCATCAAAACTTCTTATTTGTGTGTTTGTAAATTCATGAATTAAAATCTTCCAAAAACACATAAACCCATCTTAGTTTACTTCCAAGCTTTATATATATATATATATATATATATATATATATATATATATACATATATTTCTTGGAGAGTTAGTTTTGGGACCGGGTTTTCTCTACTCCTACAAGAAGAGAAGTTTAGGTTTATTCTCTACCCACTAAGGAGAAGATTGGTTTATGTTGCGTCTTTCTCAAATGGCGAATGATAATATGTGTGGTTGACGGTTATTATGCTTCAATTGGTTGACACCAAGACTACGATGGACGTCGTCGTTATTTTCTAAACGAAGGTATTTATAAGAAGAAGCGCCGGGGCTTGAAGGGAGTCAAGTCGAGTATATTAAGTCTTATTATTTTATAACTATAAAACCATATCTAGTGAATTTGTTGGGCAAGGGCCATCCGAGATTTTTCCAATTTGGATTTTCCTCGTACATTGCCGTGTAGTGGTTGTGATTACTATTTTATCTTACAAATCACTTAGAATGCATGCTTAGGTTTAATAAAGATAAAATCCGTTTAAATCACAATCTTGCTTCATTTGGTGCTGAAATATGTTTGGGTAAATTTAAATTAATTTAATTCAAGTCGAAATAATTAATTTAGTAAAACTGGTGTTTAGTTTGTTTAGCCTATATGAAAATTGCAATTAATCATTTTTTGAAAAATTTTAGGACTTTGGTCGAATTAAATTTGTTTAAGTGGATATTTACGTTGGAGTAATTTGATTTAACTTTTAGTTTAGTTTAGTTTAATTTTTAAGAAATTAAAGTTTGAAGTTTGTGTGTGTTGTGTTGAATTATCCTTATCCATATTAAAGGAAATTAATATTTTAAAAGGAATTTATAAAATTTAAGGGGGGTTCTCATGTTCTCATATATCTTGCTAATGACTTTGAGGTTATTGGTTCGGGATGGGCTCTAACTATACCTAGTATATACGATAGATCCCGATGTAACAACCCGTCCTTTTGGAGACAATTAAATTCCATACTTGGATATAAATTGGCAATTTGGAGACTTTCTCAAAATAGTGATTTTGGGGATTCTCGAGGATTTAATGAGCTTCGATGGGTGTTGTAATTTCTTTTGGGACTAAATAGGGCGAAGTATTTTAATTATATGTCGCAGTTGAGTAAAGCGACAAAAGAGGTAAGATTTTAATTGGAAAACCTGCATTAAATTATAAGGTTTAGAACAGTGATTTGCGGTCAAGTACCTCGGATGGAAATTTTGACTGCGTCGTGAGTCTCGAAATGTTCGAGATAGTCGGAAAAGAGTGTCCGATTGTCGAAATTGAGTTTCGGCGAATTTTGGAGTTAAATGGGCTCGTAAGTGAGTAAACGAGTCATTTTTGGGTTTTAAGGGGTATAACCCTGATCTCACTATATAAAGAGGGGGAGAGGGAGAAAAGAGAAAGAAAAAGAAAGAAAAGAGAGAGAAGAGATTGAGGAGGAGAGAAAAGGGGAGGTTCCGGCCAAACTCCGCGGGATTCGGCTCGAGGTCGTCGGATTATATCCACGAGGCAAGTGTTTACTTTCTTTATTTACTTTTGAGCATAAATCTCATGTCATAGTTTGGTATAAACAAACCCTAAATGTCTTGGGTTGGATTTTCGTGAATAAAACAGGTTGTTGGGAGATAAAACAAATAAACCCCTAAAATTTCATAATCGGAGAAACTTAGGTTTTAACCTAAATTAATTGGTGATTCCGGGTCCTAGGACGTTTAGAACATGTATTATATGCGTAGTTGTTATTGGTTGAGGTTGTAGGACGTTGGGTGAGGCGATAAAAGCTTGGGAGAAGCTTTAATGGCCGAAATCGTCTCGGAGAAGACGATAAATAGTGACCTACGTATTTCTGAATTGATTCGGCCTTGATGTGAATTGATTCGGCTCCTGGTAAAAAAATAAAAATTGTAGATCTTTTCGATGCTGTTGCGTGGGCGCTAAATGCGTATTTTTCTGATTTTTTTGGATTTATAGTGATTTTTCTACGAAAAGCTATCTGAGATCAAAATCGTTAGTTAAAACTTATTGGAGATAAATATTAGGGGTTCTCAAATGGAGTGTTAGGACCTCTAAAGAACTTGAGGAGATATGAAAACTTTGGGTTTGTAGGAATAAATACAAGTTATGATTTAAATGGAGATTGGATTGAGTTTTTGGTATTTTGGAGCTTGAGAAATCGCCCAAACAGTGGCCCTCGAACAGGCCGAATCGATTCGGATCCAGGCCGAATCGATTCGCCTAAAGGGGATATGTGATTCTGCAGTGGGATGAATCGATTCGGATTTAGACCGAATCGATTCGCCATTAAGGACATGTTTACAGAACACTTTCCGAATCGATTCGGATTGGGGGCCGAATCTATTCGCCCACTCAAATCGATTCGCAACTGGGGAGAATCGATTCGCTTTGGTAAGAATTACTAGTTTTCTTCCCTTAAGAGTATGGGGAGTTAAAATACAATTTGGGATTTTTAGGGGAAAATCCTAGGAGGTGATTAGGATAATTTGGGAATATAGACATATATATTCGCTTAGTATGGAGTGTTATAATTGGAGATATCCAATAAGTCCTTAGATGGGATTTAGGTATTTATCATTTATCAAAGTAAAGAAATATTTTGGGTTTAGTATCATGCGAATATGAATGCATGATTATGATTCTTTGAGAGAATCTTTGGGATTATTGGTCATCGTTAGATGGTTTAGCAAATATGGCCATTTATATATATTCGAGGAGGAATATATGGTATATATATACTATGTGATTAAAGTATATATATGATATGATATTAATGATTTTGAAAATAAAATATGAATGTTTTCAAAATGGAAAAGACATGATTTTCATAATAATAATTTATGGTTAACACCTTCTCTAAATGACATCATAAGGTAAGTTAGCTCGTGAGGTGAAGCCCCCTGGCTAGTGAATGCAGGGTGGATATAGTCCTAGGCCATATGAGCGTTTATGTTATATTTTCTACGATGGTTAGGTAATTCCGGGTGTGGTTATGACTAGCCCGCAGGCATATGGCCGCTTCCCGACGTCTTGCATATAGGTGCCCAGGTGTCGTAATTGATAGGCACTGGAAGATGATGGTCATTTAGGGGCGCGCCCGGGCGGGCGGTCTTAGAACGTGTTATATGATATATATATATGACTGTTTTCAATAATGTGGGACATTATTGGTATTAAAGCAATTTATGATAATAAATTGGCTTTAATTACATTTCCTAGATGGAAGAAGGGAAATGGGATAAATGATTTGGCTTCAATTGCATTTCCTGGATGGAAGAAGGGAAATGGGAGCATATGAAACGAAAGGCATTTTTATGATAATAAACTGGCTTTTTAAAAGTTTATATATTATGTTGAAGCAATTCATGATAATGAATTGGCTTTTATATACATTTCCTGGATATAAGAAGGGAAATGGAAAGTTTTGAGACAGTAATGGAAATAAATTCTCATTCCGGGAGATAGATCCGGATGTATATGGTAATATGTATATATATGGATAAATTGAGTACCGAGGGTCTAATGGATCCCAACGATCGAGCTTGCCGCGTAGTAGTGTATCGGGGGGGTTCCTTGTTTGGATTTCGCTTCGCGAGACACCCCACACACGAATATGGCTTAGTGTTGAGACTGGGGAGAAGATTATCCCTTAGTACATTACTTGGACTATCTAGGGTTGATATTGGTTGGGTGATAGACTAGTTTAGCAGGGTAGCTTGACTAGGATGTTTAGAGGGATGCGCTAGGAGTGCACTGTTAGTGGAGAGGTGAGTGACTAGGCACATATTCTTCACATTTATCCCCTTAATTTCGGTATTTTTATGATCCCGTGCAGTGTATTTAGCTTGGATTAGTCTCTTATTTATTCTACTAACCTTTTTTGGAAAGTATTTCGTGCTTTGTGTATTTCTCATGTGTTTTACAGGTATTTCATGCAAGTTAGTGCGAAGGAGAACTCAAAACAGTGAAAGAAACCAAGAAATGGAGAGTTGAAGGGAATTTTCATAATTTTTCAGCCTTAGTCCGAAGGTGGGGCCAACTAGAAAGTTGAAGAGCTCTAAATTACAAGAATACTGGAAAAAACGGCACCTCAATCCGAGCTACGGTGAAGAAGTTACGATGTTTTGAAGTTGTGCGATAATGAAGAGTCTGGATGTGCGGATTTCTGTAATTGATTATGCATTTAATGCAGTGCAACTCTTGGAAAACTTGTGCCACAAGCAAAATTTGATGCCAAATTCGTGCAACTTGGTGCTATAAAAGACCAATCCCTACCTCATTTTCAAGGAGAGTTGCTAGAGGGAGTGGAATTCTAGAGAGAGGCTAGGTTAGGAGTAGGTTAGAAGTGCTAGATTAAATTTTAGAGTTAGATTTTGAGAGAAAATTTTCTATTCCTTCAAGAGTTTTCATGAAGATTCCAATTCCATTTTTGTTGCTGAATTCAAGTAATATCTTTCCATTCTCTATTTTTATTATTTGCAAATTATTTCCCATGTCTTGTAGATCCATAATTTTGTGTGTGAATTTATTCTTGAACCAAATCATGAGTAGCTAAATTCCCAAGGGTTGGGGTACATGAACTCAATCCAAGGAAAATTATTTATGTAGAAAATAGAGGTTAAATTAAAATATTGATTGAATCGTGAAAGCACCGCTTTATATTTATCTTTGATTTCGTATGGTGCGGGCTTGAACCTCATATACGTAATGCTTAGAATATATAAAGACTGGATTCATTCACCACTTTATATCTATCTTTGATTTCATATGATGCGGGCTAGATCCCTCATATATGTAATGCTTAGAATGTATAAAGATCGGATCTAGTCAATAATTTTAATTTACAATTCTAGTATTCTATACGATAATTTGTTAAGGATTGAGGGATTGTACCCTACCCTATTTTCTCCCATTTGTCAGATCTAATTTCTTTTGCACTTTTCAGTTTGTTAAATTTTCCCAATTATTAATCATCTTTTCGTTTCTTTTAAGAAATCATTTCAAGATTTAATAATTTTTCTTATTACTATTTGGCAATCTCGATCCCTGTGGACACGATCCCGACTTATCGGGTTTATTACTTGAGCGACAGGCTTGCACTTGAGCCTAGAGTGAACGCATTTCTGAGACAAATTCTTAGTCGCGTCAAGTTTTTGGCGCCGTTGCCGGGGATTGAAATTGTTAAATTTTTAAGAAAGTTATTTTTATCTACAAGTGATTTCGAAAATATATATATATATGTATATATAACAAAAATTGAAAAAAAAAAAAAAAAAAATGGGTGTCACGTTCTTGAATTGCCCAATTTGAAATGTCTTATTTTAACTCTTTTAGTGGCTTTAATTGTTATGCTAATAGTGAGGAAGAGGAGGCACTCAAGACTTATGACCATTCGATCAATATCACTAAAGATGATTATATTAAATACAAGCCTAGTGCTGAGAAACTTCAAATTTATCAAAATCAATTGCTTGAAGAAGAAAGACTTGAAAAAGAATATCGCGAACAAAATCGTTATTGGGAGAAAGAGTTAGATGCATTATTTGAACCCAATGAGGATTTTTTTTTCGATAGTTTTGAAGATGAAGTAAGTTTTCAACCAAATGAGGAATTCGAGGTGCTAGAACCAAGAAAGCCTACTTTGGAAGAACTCTTACTTGATCTAAAAAATCAATCTGATGACCATGCTATTTTCGAGTCGAAAATTATAGCAACTTGCAAGGAGTTGAATGATTATTTGGAAAACTTAGAAAAGGTCGAGACTTGCGCTTCACATAATACTTTTGAGAATGAAATCATTGAAATTGATCCAAGTTATTTTGAATCTCAACCTATTATAAATATTGCAAAATCTATTGAGGTTGAGGATCATTTGTCTCCTTGTGTCCCCACTATTATCGAACCATTAAATCCATCACAAGAATTGGATGAATGTCTTAAGGATGTTGATCCGCTTCTTGTATGGGAATGTTATTTTGAGATGCTTCATCTTACGGGCCACACACTTAGACGTGTCACTCCACCAGATCCAATTGAAAATTTTGAGGGAAAAATTTTGAGGACACCAAGTAAGAGAGAGAGCTAGAGGAGTTGAGCCTAGCAGAGTTTGAGCGCGAGTTTGGACAGGTAGATGCAAGCCTTAATGATGAAGTCCAATCTTTCTGGGCCTCAATTTGTCATTTGGACGAAAGCGAGTGGGACAATAGAATTGATGCATTCCTCCTTCCCAAACCTTCAGCCATACCATTTGAGTCTTCGGAGGTACTTGAAGATACGACTCAAATATCGTCCGACTTAGAGACCAACACACGTGCTACGCAACAAGAGGATAATTTTCCAGTTTATGAGGACAAGCACTCTATGCTTAAATTGTTTTCTAATATGGATTGTTCCTTTTTGTGTGCCCCTCTCCCCATACTACTTGAAAAATCTTTGGAACGTGATTCTTTATTTCTTGTATCCCAAGGGGACTTGTCCTCTTATGCACCAAAATCCTTCATTATCCCACTAAATTTTGTAATTGGTGATGGTTCATTTTTTAAACTTTTCACATGCCTTCCGTTTTTCAAACGGAATTCTTACTTTTCGGGAGGCATGCATCCTAATGAGGGTACACCATTAATCCCTCAAAGTCAAATTGTATTTTGGGTGGACTCTCAAATTTTTCGACTTTTAGTGTATGATTTATTAGCCGTTCCAAATGTTAGGTTGTAAATAGTTAGTTTTTTTTCTTTTTCTTTTTCTCTTTTATTATAGTCTAGTTTTGAGAGTTAGAGTTTTTGTTATTCTTTTTGCTATGCTTGGTTCTAACATGTTTTGTAGATTTAATGGACTCGCACTCATCGGGGATCGCTCCATTTGGGTAATATCTTTCTTTTCCTCTCTTTATGTTGTGTTCTTGATTTGCATTGAGGACAATTCAACATTTAAGTTAGGGGGTGTGGGATATTCTTCCCATTTATTGTTTAGATTCATTGATTCGATCACATGTTCTTTCCAAGTGTGTTTTTTTTTTAGAAAATAAAAAAAAAATTGAAACATTTAGAAAAAGCCAAAAATATTTTTTTTCAAAATAAATAAAAATTTGGAATTTAAATTTTTCAAAAATATCACCTTTATTCTATTTAAAGTCTCAAATTGTATAATTCAAAATGCACTAAGCCAAAATTGACCAAAGATGGAAATTGAAAGAAAATTGACGACTTTACGAATAAGTGTGGAGATTAGTCCAACCCGGTGAGATTTCGAGCCTTTCAATTTTTTATGAGTTTTTAAATCAATCCGAGTTTATGATTAACTCAAAGTTCTTTTCAGCGTTTTAATAAGTCGTTGATGATCTCAATCCTTTGTTTTGATCAGTTATGGGAAATGTGTGAAATGTTGTCTCGAAATTCGTGCTAAATATATCTCTAAACTTAATTAATCTCGAGATGCATATGGTAATGTGATTACCAATTTGGACAATGAAGTAGGCCTTTGTTTGTTACCCAAAAATATTAGCCATAAAAAGTTGTGAAAAATTATCCCTTTGCAACCCAAGTTGAGCCTAATAAAATATTTTCCTTTCGTTTGATAACCCGAAAAACCCAATTAGCCCGGAATTGTGAAAATTGAGAAAATTCATCAAGTAAGTCCAAATTATGCAATAAAAAGGGGCAAGAAAAAAAAATGTTAAAAAAAAATAGTGAAAAAAAATAAAAATTGAAAAAGAAAGAGAAAAATGAGCAAATGCCCGAAAAAGCACAAATGGACATCATAAGGACATTTTCCAATTCCGAACATTCCGTTTATTCTCATTTTTACCCTTTACACCTTTTAACCCAAAAAGTCCTAACTGAGTCCGAATGGCGAAATTAATTACCGCATGGAGAGCTAAGACATGAAAAGATAATATGAGAGATTAAATGGTTTGAACTAGAGGTGACGTTCCCGTTTCCTAATAACTGTAATCCGATGATGAGATCTTTTCACCATAAATTTCCTTCTTTTCAATTTTGTATGCGTGAATTTGCGTCCATTATATTTACTCTTTATATCATGCATACGGAGAGAAAATAGCCACAATCTGAGTGATTCGTTTGTGAGTGCATCCGTAAAAATTTGAATCAAAACGAATTTTCGGAAAGTAACGTAATGCTCAATCGGTGGAAATTTGAGGTTTAATTTTTGGCTTTGCACACACACGCTATGGTTTGAGACAGTTGAATATGAGTTGATGGTGATTATTTTTCAAAAATTTTAAATTGTACAATTTTTAAATATTTTGATATTTATTTGAGTCAATAAAGAATTTTGTGGGTGTATTCACTGCAAACCCTCACGAGACAAAACTCGTCCTACTAGGGTAACCTAGGGGTTTAAAGGCATGTTGCATACGCTAAATGCAATCGCTTGCCTGCGAAAGTGGAATTTTATTTTAATAAAAGAATTTTCAAGAGTAGAATTTTGGCTAATTTCATTTACATTTCTCGGCACGCGCAAAGTTCTAAGTTAGGGGGTGTGATTAGGCACATATTCTTCACATTTATCCCCTTAATTTCGGTATTTTTATGATCCCGTGCAGTGTATTTAGCTTGGATTTGTCTCTTATTTATTCTACTAACCTTTTTTGGCAAGTATTTCGTGTTTTGTGTATTTCTCATGTGTTTTACAGGTATTTCATGCAAGTTAGTGCGAAGGAGAACTCAAAACAGTGAAAGAAACCAAGAAATGGAGAGTTGAAGGGCATTTTCGTAATTTTTTAGCCTTAGTCCGAAGGTGGGGCCAACTAGAATGTTGAAGATCTCTAAATTACAAGAATACTGGAAAAAACGTCACCTCAATCCGAGCTACGGTGAAGAAGTTACGATGTTTTGAAGTTGTGCGATAATGAAGAGTCTGGATGTGCGGATTTCTGTAATTAATTATGCATTTAATGCAGTGCAACTCTTGGAAAACTTGTGCCACAAGCGAAATTTGATGCCAAATTCGTGCAACTTGGTGCTATAAAAGACCAAGCCCTACCTCATTTTCAAGGAGAGTTGCTAGAGGGAGTGGAATTCTAGAGAGAGGCTAGGTTAGGAGTAGGTTAGAAGTGCTAGATTAAATTTTAGAGTTAGATTTTGAGAGCAAATTTTCTATTCCTTCAAGAGTTTTCATGAATATTCCAATTCCATTTTTGTTGCTGAATTCAAGTAATATCTTTCCATTCTCTATTTTTATTATTTGCAAATTATTTCCCATGTCTTGCAGATCCATAATTTTGTGTGTGAATTTATTCTTGAACCAAATCATGAGTAGCTAAATTCCCAAGGGTTGGGGTACATGAACTCAATCCAAGGCAAATTATTTATGTAGAAAATAGAGGTTAAATTAAAATATTGATTGAATCGTGAAAGCACCGCTTTATATTTATCTTTGATTTCGTATGGTGCGGGCTTGAACCTCATATACGTAATGCTTAGAATATATAAAGACTGGATTCATTCACCACTTTATATCTATCTTTGATTTCATATGATGCGGGCTAGATCCCTCATATATGTAATGCTTAGAATGTATAAAGATCGGATCTAGTCAATAATTTTAATTTACAATTCTAGTATTCTATACGATAATTTGTTAAGGATTGAGGGATTGTACCCTACCCTATTTTCTCCCATTTGTCAGATCTAATTTCTTTTGCACTTTTCAGTTTGTTAAATTTTCCCAATTATTAATCATCTTTTCGTTTCTTTTAAGAAATCATTTCAAGATTTAATAATTTTTCTTATTACTATTTGGCAATCTCGATCCCTGTGGATACGATCCCGACTTACCGGGTTTATTACTTGAGCGACAGGCTTGCACTTGAGCCTAGAGTGAATGCATTTCTGAGACAAATTCTTAGTCGCGTCAGTGAGGGGTATCTCATGGGAGTGCGATACCAAATTTAAAATATGAGATAAAACCTTTTTCTAAAAATAAGATATTTATGCACTTGCTAAATATTTTCAAAACTCGGGCTCTGGCCCGTTTATCTACTTTTCCTTTTCTTGCTATATATATATATATATATTATATAGGTGTCTAGACACAGGGATGCCTGGATGACACATCTTTCGAGTCAGACGTCAGCTGCAGCAGCTGTGGATGCGTGCAGGTTCTCGATAGCCGCTTCCATCTTTGTAATCTAGATAGGAGGTATTGTATAAACATTCGGGCCAATGGACCAATTGAATTTATTTATTCTTTGAGCACTGCATTCGATATGGTTGTATATTTTGACCGAGTGTTCGTTTATTTTATTAAATTTCGGTTTCATTTACGCAAAGAGTGTGGATGTTATAATTTTAGTTGTTTAAAAAGAGTAGTTAAGTAAAATTTTAACACTGGCCTAATAGGTTATTAGTAATTAAATGGATTTTCGACAGTGGTGGTAAGAATGATCCATATGAGACTCTTGTTTTAATTTGATATAGGAGTGATCGCCCGGTATTGTATTGGGAGGGGTGTGACACCTGAAAGGTTATTTTGAGGGGCTTTCCTATACTTTATGTGAGGACTTAAAAGTAGTCCATATACTTATACGTGTCACGAACCGTACCTATGTGGATATTAGACTTGAGATGGTGGTATTCCTACTTGATATAATACTTGAGATAAGTAATCTAATATAGATATATTGGGACTTTAATTATGTTCAGTAGAAATGAATGATAATTAAATATTGGGCTCACATGGAATTTGTATTTGACACATGTGATATCTATGATTTTTTGGGTTGTCATAACTTAAAAAAAAAAGTAAAAGATAGGAGCAAAATATGTATTTATTTATCATAGCCCAAATTCGAATAAATCATTATTCGTCATAGACTTGTTGTGTATATTGTTGTTGATTATATTTTTCAGGACCTAGACCATCGATGCCGTCGTAACCTTAATTCATCTACCTGCTCCCTTCTTCAGTTGTTTCTCTTCTAAGATGTAGGTGTCAGGACTCTATTGTGAAACCAAATGAATTTTAATGAAAAATGATTTTTATAATGACAAAATAATTGTTATATGATCACACGTTCACTATCTCTAATGTACTTTAGATTAAAACAAGGACTTAGTACATTGTGAGATATGTCACAAAGAACATGGAACTAGAATCATACCAGCCATGCAAGCATACCTAAGAAACACAAAGAAGATAAAAAAATAACAATGAAGATCAGAAGAAAAACAGTTAAGATTCAAAGAAACATCAAACCCTATCATCCCTCAAGATTTAAGTGAAGTTCATCATCAACGAAGTATATAAGAAAGCTCATCATTGTGTCACATAATAAAAATATATAAACAACATCAAACATGTCAAACTCATCAAAAAGACCAGATTAACCTCCCACAACCTATGATGTTCAAGAACAAGATAACAACGTATCACAAGACCACATTTGATTACTCAATCAAGTCAAAGAATGCTAAGAAGCACAATTTGATTATTACTTTATTTTGTTGTACCTTAGGAACCATTTTACAAAAGTAAAGTAACATGTTTTACATTATATATGCCCAAATCGTACACACCTGAACATACCCAATATCACCCTAAACCTTCCCCAAAGATTGGACCCAAACAAAATAAGTTTTAATCGAATAAACTTAAGTTCTAGTCAACTAAAAGTACGAGAGAATAGTTTAGTAAGACAAACTATCTTTTATTTCACTGAAGGTCAGTTGAAGAAGTTTTACTCGACTAAAATTCAACTTTATGTCAACTAAAATCCTTAAATTTTGAAGCCTCAACCTCAGTAAATTCCTCCAAACTTTGTACCTGAAACCGTAACCTTTACCAACATTCTACCAACCTTATTACCCACTTTTGGCTGTCGTATCCTTCATCTTAGCCCTATAAATAGACACCTTCCATTCCGTTCAAAATTAAAAAAACTACAACAATAGTCCTCTCAACCAAAGTTCCATTATTCATAGTTTATGTCATCCCCTTCCTTGAGTTTCGAGAGAGAAATCAAGGAAACCCATTTGAGAGTTTAAACCCAAAAACTTGAAAGCTTTAAGAAAACCCACTTAAACCGAAATCTCCAATCCCAAACCCTCTTTGGAAAAGTTATAATCCCAATACCCACTTGTGCTAAACCTATACCCAAAAACCTATTTGAGCATATTACTTGTGATCCTTGTTCACTTGTATTATTAGAGCGAGAAAGTAAACTTATTATTCCATTATTTTAGTAAAGTTGCTTAGATTTACATTTTGATTAGGAATCTCATTATTATGGCAAATGGTTAAACTTCATTGTATCATCCGGATAGGTAGTGCCATTGTTGCTGATAGTGAAGGAGAGACTTAGAGCTATTTAGTGAATACTGCACGGAGAAGGACAAAGGTATCGTATTGTTGGTTGCAGTTTGTAAGGTAGTGTTCCTTGTAAGGTGTTAATTCCACCATAAGTGAACTCGGAGATAGTGAAGTCCTCGAGTACCATCTCGAGCGTGGACTTAGACATAAAACCCGTATATCTAATTCACCCTCCCCCCTCTTGGGTATATTTCAAGGCCAAGAATTGGTATCAAAGCCTTTCTCGTAGATACTTATTTTGAAAAGTATAGTTTGAGTCTAAAGATCGAAAACCCAATGGAAGGCATATATCAGACTTTTTTTTTAAAAGAAACGTCATTCCCATGTTTTTAAGATAATACTTCAAACTTTAGAAAGTTAGAACATTGTATATGATTCAATCTCTTAATTATATTCCTTGGAAGGTAATCAGTGATAAGAATTCTCCCATTTTTTATGGATTAAGTATAGAAAAGAAAAAAGAATTAAATAATGAAACTATGATAATATTTTGACCTTATATTGATAATATCGCTACAGGAAAAGTAGCACGTTCAAAGAAGCAAGTGAAATTTAGAATATTCTTACCAAAGAATAATTGGAAGAAAACACCTCAAAAAACACCAAAGATGTCTTGATGAAGTCCCAACATCAAAATTCTCCATCAACTAACAAGACATATGAAGATGATGTACAAGTTATTTGTACAAAAGACGAAGTTATTATACAGGATTGCAGAAGTTCATCATCCGATAAGAAATCAAAATATTACCCTTATGTATAAGAAGAACCGATAAACCATGAGGTAAATTCAAAAACTTTTGATATAAATAACATTTCAAAATAAGATATGATAAATTCATATAAAAAAATTAAAAGAAAGACTTATATTTTTCACAAGAAAGTATTGCAAAATAAAACAAGAAGTTAATATTAGAAAATGATAAACTCAAAAAGGACTTTGATACTTTGAAGAAAGACAAAAGTAAATACCCTATATGTCTTTGAATTAAAAGCAATCAACTAATAAAAAAGTCAATTTATTAACAAATTTTTTTGTAAGAGTTAATCAAAGTAATAAAAACATGAAGTTAGTCTTTTGAAAATAAAAACAAGAAATGGTGAACCCTAAATTAATAACAAATTGTGTGAAAGAAAATATATAAGGAATCATTTTTGAAAAGAAATATAAGGAACCAAAAAGATATCTTACAAAATCCCAAAACATAAAGAATGACATCCACTGCTCTTTTTTCAAAAAAGAAACATCACATCGTTTTATAATGGCATGCCCGACTGAAGTTAGAAAATAATCATTTTTTTATCATTTGCAGAAAGCAATGATCATACATACGTTGGTTGTGAATCATGTTGAAGTAATGCTCGTTGCACATATTGTGGAAAAACAATCGTATGTTTGATGTTTGTTACATAAGGAAAAGAAAGATTCATGTGTATAGACAAAGGAGATCATCATACTCCTTCACTAACAAACAAAGACCCAAAACACAAAGGGTCTATCAAATGAATGTCCTTCCTTTGTATTTTATAGGTATTCAAAGAATGCCAAAAGACCACGTTTTGAAGATACAGATGCAAAGCAAGAAATAAATAAGAATGGAGAAAGATGAAATGTATGCAGAAGACACAAACATGATGAAAGAAGCCAAATGATGGAAAAATAACAAAGGCTTGACAAATTTCTAAGGGCCTAAAGAATTCCATTTCTTTTTTTAGGGAAGAGGGATGAAACCCCCACATGTTTTAGGACAAACAGACTCTTTGATATGGCATGAACAAGCTCTATAAAAAAAGAAAACTTAATCAATTGTTGAGCCCAATAGATCGATTAAAATGAAAGCATAAACTTGGGTTTTATAAATAATCCCATTATAATAATTAATAATTAAATTTAACATTAGGAACTCCTAATGTATCCAAATTAAGGCAAACTTTAGCTAAGACAAGGGAGATCCTTAAAATTGTGACAAATGCTGGAGGATTGAAATATAGTGGCATAGTTTTCCATATTGTATGCTATTGTGTTTAATTCCCTCCACATATGATTTTTTGCAAAGCCATTTGTCTTCATCAATTGCTGAACCTCTGTGATTATGCCCCTTAGACATCATGGAGGCTTCCATTGATTTAAACTGTACCGAACTATTGCCTTATAGATTGATTCTAGGATATAATTTACTAGGACAATAATAAAGCATAACTTAATACCTTTAAGAAGTTCTTCCATCTCTACATTGATTGTTGAAAACCACACTATATACCTATAAAATCCTCCTATAAATGTATGTTGATCATCTCGAATTATACCCCCTACCCCACTATTCCTTGGGTTGCCTTTGGATGCACAATCCACATTTAACTTGAAAAAATTAGTGACAGGTCTTAACCACCTTAAAATATTCATATTTGGAGTTGGGTTGCTAATCTTGATTTTAACCCATTAAGTACTACCATAGTCCTCCTTTTTAGGTCTTCTCTTGAAAGTATAACCACTAGCAATATCTTTAGTCACTGACAATATTTGACAAGTAATATTTTAAATAATGATTTCCAAACCTTCAAATAAAAAAGCTTCATTTCTGAACTTTCAAAATTACCAAATAGTAATAAGAGCAATAATGATGATGAGACATTTGATACAATATTTGTTGGAGTTTTTCAGCCACTAATCCAACATTATTGATTTAGGAGAAATGAAATTTATCTTAATATCAAATGTACTACCCATCCCATGCCAAATGGAGCTTGCAACATGACCATTTAAAAGTAATGATCAATAGATTCCTCCCGAATAAAGCAAAATCTACATTTTGATGGTCAACTAATACCGAAATTCTGAACTCCCTTGTCTAATGGGATTGCATTTTGAAATAATTTCCAATCCAAAATTGAAATTTTCATTGGATAAAACTTACTCCCGATGGATTTGAAAGATTGAGATGAGGCGTTTTTTCTTCTGCACAACTCCACAGCTAAAGAAAAATTGGATTCCCCTATGATGGAGGGTTTCCAAACCAAAGAATTATTCAATTCAGTAATTTTTCCAGCTGCAATTTCATGCATCGACCTTATTCTTTTGATTTTTTGGAAACCATTGTTACCATTCCACAAATTAGTCTTGTACTTCTTTGTCATAAAATTGGACCATACGCCTTCTTTATTACTCATATTCCAATAGAGTTTTCAATATATTACTTTGACAATGTCATCAAGGTTTTTGTCCTAATCCTCCTTCTTCAGTTGATTTGTATATTTATTCCCAATTAGTTCATTGAAATTTCCTTTTCTCCATGTTCCAACTAACCCAAAGGAACCTTGAAAATAAGTTGTGCAACCTTTTGATGATGCCCTTTAGAGGGTTTAATGCTACTAGGAGATATAATGGGATTGATGATATGACATTTTTAATGAGGACCTATCTTACTCCTTGATATAGGAAATTGGAATTCCACCCTTAAAGACCTTTTTTTTAGCAAGAAGACATTCAAAGTATGCAATCATTCTTCCACCCTTATATAAGGGACAACCAAGGTATTTGATTGAAAATTTAGCCTCTTTCAGATTAAGCACTAATGCAATTGATCTTGTAAGGAAACAAATTTCCAATTGAATCCATTGTTGTTTTGGCTCAATTCCGGACAAAAACGTTTGAGTCATAGGATAGAGTATATTGATCATCTTTCAAGCTTATGATGTGTTTGTTGAAGACGTAGCGGCCAAGTGTATAAAGCTTCATTAAAATGCCGAGTTTAAGTGCCTCGTTTCTACATCATCAATGGTGGTTCCATGCTCCCAAGGTATGAATGCATTACATATATATATATATATATATATATATAGGAGCTTGGAAATGTTTATATTCGGTGTTAGGGTTTTAAAACTGTGTTTTGTTTTCAGAATGTTTTCCATTAAAACTTATATATAAAGTATATAAAAGTTTATGGGCTTAAAAAGAATTTTTGAACATTCTGTGAGTTCGTTCGAAGTGTCGTTCGAACGAGATTGTCGTTCGAACCACAAGTCGTTCGAACGAGATTGCCAACGAATTCCATTATGGCATACTGGAACTTCGTTTGAAATGTCGTTCGAACAAGATTGTCTTTCTAACGAGATTTCTAACGATTTGAACTTCGTTAGAAGACTCGTTTGAACGAAATGTCGTTCGAACGAGACGCCAGGCGGGAACAGTTTTTGGCAGTTTTAAGCAGTTTTTCTCCTACTTCCCCACTTGTTTCTTAACCAACTTTTGTTAGACTTTATTATGTGCGGGAATAACATTTTCCAACCTAACTTTTCATTCCAGTCCATCTCTTAGAGAGAATTTGAGAGATAAATTGCTTAAGGAAAATGTTCTTGTTTTGAGTGAGATTTTTAGAGAAAAATAAACACCACTCTAGTTTACACCCAATTGTTTGTTTATTCCAAGTTGTCATATACATATATCTTGCTTAGAGTTTGGTACCAGTTTTTTCTACACCGAATTGAAGAGAAGTTTGCATTGATTTACCCACTTGGATAAAGGCTCCTAGCTCGGGTGACGGTGACCATATAACGTTCGATCGGTGGATTTCGAGACCACGGTGGAGCTCCAAGGTTATCCTTTAGGAAGAGGTGTCTACAAGAAGAAGCGTCGGGGCTTGAGAGGGATCAAGTCGTGTGTTATAAGCCTTTCTGTCTTGTATTTGTAAATTCTGTACTTAGTAGTTTTGAGGCTAGGGTCGTCCGAGGTTGTTTCTCGTTGTGGGTTTTTCCTCGTACATCGCGGCGTAGTGATTTGTTGTTTTTCTTTATCTTACAGCATCACCTAGAACGCATGCTTAGGTAAAGAAGATAAATTGGTTTAAATCACTATTAATATAACTTGGTGCATAATTAAGTTTGGGTAAAGTTTATTTAATTCATGTGATTAGTTCAAATTGGTTTAGCCTAATTTGTTTGAATAAAAAATATGACTTAGGCAAATTCTAGGACTTGAATTAATTGGTTTAAGTGAAATTAATATTTGTGTGTGTTTCATTAATTTTCACTTGGGTTTAATTTCAATTTTGGAGTAAATTAAAATTTGGTGTTCGTTTGTTTTGGTGAACCATCTTCTAACGCTTCCGCATCGATTATCATAAAAGGAAATAATAATTTTCTAAGAAATCAAAAATGGGGGGCCCTTCGGGCGAATCGAATTTTCAAATTGGTATCAGAGCTAAAGCGGTAAATTATTTCGTTAAAGATCTTTTAAATAATTTTTGGCTAAAATGGAATTTTTCCCATTTTCAAAATTTCCTATTTTCGATGGTTCAAACTACGCGTATTGGAAAGCGTGAATAAAATTGGCACTAAAATCTATCGACGATGGGGTTTGGATGTCTGTAGTTAACGGGTGGTTTCCACCAGCTCATTTAGTTGAAAATGAACGTGTTCCCAAACCGGCTGATAGATGGACTGAGAATGAGTTTAAACATTCAAATTTTAATTCCCGTGGTTTGAATGCCCTGTTTAGCACTGTCACACCGAATGAATTCCGACACATTATGTTGTGTGAGACCGCTAAAGAAGCTTGGGATATTTTACAACTCACTCACGAAGGTACAAGTGTCGTTAAAGCTTCGAAAATCCAAAACCTCACCACTCAATTTGAAAATATCAAAATGAACAATAATGAAACTTTTGATGAAATTTATGCTAGACTGTCCGATATTGTCAATTCATCTTTTAACTTGGGAGAGAAAATACCCGACAATCGAGTTGTAAAGAAAATTTTAAGGTCTCTTACCAATAGATTTATCCCTAAAGTGACCGTTTTAAATTCTTTACCAACTTTAGCCTCTACGAAATTAGAAGAGCTTGTAGGTGATTTACAAACCTATGAACTTGATATGTTTCCCTCTAAAACTAAAAAGAAAATAGAAAAGGGCGTTGCTTTAAAAGCCCGAAAAGAAGTCAAATAAGTAGTAGAGAGTGAGAGTGAGAGTGAGAGTGACTCGGAAGACATGGCTTTGTTTTCTCGGAAATTTAGAAAATTTCTTAAATTTAACAAAGATAAATTAAAAAAAGATTTTAAGAAATTTGAAACTCCTAAGTATGACAAAACCGAAAAGATCCCTAAACATATTAATGAAAATTTAAATAGGGACGAGTTTAATAGATGTTTTGGTTGTGAGGGTTATGGCCATAAGGTTTTTGAGTGCCCCACTAAACTAAGGAAACAGGGTAAGCGACCCATTTCATATAATGCGACCCTTAGTGATGATAGTGATAAGGAAGAGGGGCCCGATAACCCCACTAAGACCAACTTTGTGGCTTTATGGCTAGTCATGTGAGTGATAGTGAGAACTCATCGATTGATGAAACCTTAACACATGGCAGTTCCAAGGTTATTGTTTATGATTCCCTTGTTTTTTATGATAGTGAGAGTGGAGAAGAAAGAGAGAGTGAAAATGAAGAAGAGGTTAATGTGAGTGAACTTCAAAATGCTTTTCAAGAACTTTATAAAGAATCTATTAAATTGAAAAGAGCTAATTTGAAGTTAGAAGCCTGTTTAAAAGAGCGTGTCAAGGTCATTGATGATTGTATATTGGTAGAAGACCTTAGGACACATGATAGGACTCTTCAAGAGAATATTGAATATGTAGAAGGCGAGAGAGATAGCCTTAGGGGTTTAATGGAATCCTTGAAAAAGGAGCTTCTTGCTTTTGAAGAGCGAAATGTTTTATTAGAGTCTAACATTTTAGAATTGCAAAATAAATTAAAAGACTCTAGTAATGTCAAATTTGATTTGGAGTGTCGTTCGGAAAAAATAGATAAAATCTTAGGAACGGTCCAAATTAAAAATGACATGTGTGGTTTAGGCTTCAATACTTGTAATGAATCTACTCATAAAGCCAAAACCAACGTTTTAAGAGAATCTACTAGGAAAGCTTTTAGAGATCACTCCATAGGTAAATATTTTCGACATGTTTTTACTTGTACACATTGTGGTCGAAAAGGTCATCTTAAGAAATTTTGTTTTGATCTTAAACGAATTCCTAGCAAATCCCAACGTAAAGCAACCAATGTTTTTAAAAATCCTGCACCCCAAGATAGTCACTCTTCATTAATTTGGGTTAGAAAATCCGACTTGGTTGCCTTGAAAAATAGGGTTTTTGATTCTCATTTACTTTCACATGCTTCCTCCCTTACTAAATCTAAAGGATGATTGTGTTAGTGTTTGCATACTTTAGGGTTTGTACTTCATGCTATAGTCACATGATAAATGCATGCTTGTTTAATCATTTTCTAGTCATTACTCAATCTTACATCTCATGTTATAATTATGATTTTTGTTTATCTTTTGTATAGATTTATTTCATTTTATTTGCATTAAATGAGAAAATACCAAAAGATTTTTGTTTACCATTTGTGTTTTATCTGTTTCATTTAAGCTTAATGAAAAATACAAATGATTTTTGTCTGTTCTTTTGAGTATATATTATTAGTTTTGGTTAAAAAAAGGTCAAAAACTCAAAAAGATTTTTTGTGTGTATTTTGGTTTGACACACTTTAAGTGGCATATACTTGTGTTAGAATCCCATATTTTACGCTCCCATGTGGCTAGAACCTTTGGTTTAGATTGTCAATCCTTAAAGTGTTCTTTACCATATTTTATGGAGTAGTTGGACTTTGTGTTGATTAAATGGATTCTATTTTTATATGCCTCTTTTCACACATGCACGAGCTCTTTTGAAATTTTAACTTCATATGTATATTTGAGCTATGTGAGGTGTTCTCCTTCCAATCTTGTCATCTACATATTTGGGACTTAGGCGGACTCGTGCTTGTCAAAATCCGTTGCATGTGAGATTTGTGTGAAAAATGAAAACATGATAAATATAAATGTGCAGGGGGGAGGGCTCCGAAAGGACTTAGTGACCCTTTGCGATTGTAAGCCACCGTTTTGAATGGACCTAAAAGAAATACGTGGTCCAAAGGCCTATAAACAAAAATTATGGCATTAAAAAGAAAAACAGTTGCCAAGGCCTATGTTTGATTGATATATTCATTCAAAATTAATATAAATATTTATTGAGGGATATTGGATGGTATATCAATGGTTTGCACAATGTCCGTTTATCCTAGTTGCGTATCTCATGTCATGACTCTACTGGTTTGTAGAATCATCAATATGCTAGGCGTGTATGCATTGTGTATGTTTGTTCATTGTGTTCAATCTATATTGTCACATGATGTTATATTCAAATGTGATGAAGTTTGCAATCGAATGTGAACTCCGTGAACATGTTTTTAAGTGTCTGGGTCTAAATTTAATCCTTACTAGTTCACACCCCAACATTTCCGTTTCCATATGACACATTTTTTCCATACGAGTGTGAAAGAATCCTATTATATTTTGTGTGTGTCATATGTGGGTTTATAACTATATATGTGTACTTACGTCTATTAGTTATATCTTAGGTATACATATTTGATATTTTTGTTTAATCTTTGCTTTGATTTCTAATCCCTATATGCTTTAATTCATACTTGGTATCCATCTTACTGCATTTGTTGTTGATGTCCTATGCTTAATAATTTATATATCATATTGGTATCATTTTATTGCATCCTAGTTGGTCTAAGTTGTTATTTGTTGGATTAGTTATAATTTTGTTGCCCATATGCATTTATGTTCTCTTCACTAAATGCACAATTACATGTTTTAGCTTGCTTTCCCATTTTATTCATCCCTTGACTCATTTAGAGGGTGTATATGCTTTATTTGTGGAGATAAGTCACTATTTGATTCTTTAAGCCTTTGTCTATTCCTGAACAAAAAGGGGGAGAATGATAGGGGGAGAAATGGTATCTAATCCTATGAAATGGTATCTAATCCTATTATTATCGTATCTTTGTTTAAGGGAGATTTATCTTAGGGGGAGACGTCTTTCTAAGTTGATCATACTTGATAAAGGGAGAAAATTTGTTTAGGGAGAGTACTTACTTTACTTGCATTAAATATTTTGATATTCCCTATGCGTGTAATGTGTTTGTTTAAGTGTGCAGGACTTACAAATATTGTTGATCCTTTGGGTTGTTTGAGTCAAGCATTGTTTTTTTTATTTTGGGTGGGACTTTTTATTAGTCTAGTAGAGCTTAACGGACCTTTAGGATTTTTGTATAGTTTTTGTCCCGAAATAGCCAAAGGGGGAGATTTGTAAGGATGCAAATTTCCAATTGAGTCCATTGTTGTTTTGGCTCAATTCCGAAAAAAAACGTTTGAGTCATAGGATAGAGTATATTGATCATCTTTCAAGCCTATGATGTGTTTGTTGAAGATTTAGCGGCCAAGTGTATAAAGCTTCATCAAAATGCCGAGTTTAAGTGCCTCGTTTCTACGTCATCAATGGTGGTTCCATGCTCCCAAGGTATGAATGCATTACATATATATATATATATATATATATATATATATATATATATATATATATATATATATATATATATATATATATATATATATATATATATATGAGCTTGGAAATGTTTATATTGGGTGTTAGGGTTTTAAAATTGTGTTTTGTTTTCAGAATGTTTTCCATTAAAACTTATACATAAATTGTATAAAAGTTTCTAGGCTTAAAAAGAATTTTTGAACATTCTGTGACTTTGTTCGAAGTGTCGTTCGAACAAGATTGCCGACGACTTCCCATTATGGCATACTGGAACTTCGTTCGAACGAGATTGTCGTTCTAATGAGATTTCTAACGATCTTCTAACGAGTTCATACTGTACCTTTATTAGAAGACTCGTTAGAACGAGATTTCGTTCGAGCGAAATGTCGTTCGAACGAGACACCAGGCGGGAACAGTTTTTGGCAGTTTTAAGCAGTTTTTCTCCCACTTCCCCACTTGTTTCTTAACCAACTTTTGTCAGACTTTATTATGTGCGGGAATAACATTTTCCAACCTAACTTTTCATTCCAGTCCATCTCTTAGAGAGAATTTGAGAGCTAAATTGCTTAAGGAAAATGTTCTTGTTTTGAGTGAGATTTTTAGAGAAAAATAAACACCACTCTAGTTTACACCCAATTGTTTATTTATTCCAAGTTGTCATATACATATATCTTGCTTGGTTTTGGCACCGGTTTTCTCTACACCGAATTGAAGAGAAGTTTGCATTGATTTACCCACTTGGAGAAAGGCTCCTAGTTCGGGTGATGGTGACCATATAACGTCCGATCGGTGGATTCTAAGACCACGGTGGAGCTCCAAGGTTATCCGCTAGGAAGAGGTGTCTACAAGAAGAAGCGTCGGGGCTTGAGAGGGATCTATTCGTGTGTTGTAAGCCTTTCTGTCTTGTTTTTGTAAATTCCGTACTTAGTGGTTTTGAGGCTAGGGTCGTCCGAGGTTGTTTCTCGTTGTGGGTTTTTCCTCATACATCGCGGCGTAGTGATTTCTTGTTTGTATTTATCTTACAACATCACCTAGAACGCATGCTTAGGTAAAGAAGATAAATTGGTTTAAATCACTATTAATATAACTTGGTGCATAATTAAGTTTGGGTAAAGTTTATTTAATTCAAGTGATTAGTTAAAATTGGTTTAGCCTAATTTGTTTGATTGAAAAATATGACTTAGGCAAATTCTAGGACTTGAATTAATTGGTTTAAGTTAAATTAATATTTGTGTGTGTTTCATTAATTTTCACTTGGGTTTAATTTCAATTTTGGAGTAAATTATAATTTGGTGTTTGTTTGTTTTGGTGAACCATCTTCTAATGCTTCCGCATCGATTATCATAAAAGGAAATAATAATTTACTAAGAAATCAAAATCGTGGGTCCCTCCGGGCGAATCGACTTTTCTGATCTCCTTATCTATTTAGGCTGTTTAGGTTAAACTGTATAAGAAATTTTCTTTTTATTGATCAACTGGCCAGACATATCCTCACAGGATCTCAAAAACTCTATAAGCTGCTTTTGAATCTTTTTCTACCATTTGTAAAAATGATAACATCATCTTCAAAAATTTAATAAGATATTAAGGGGAATTTACGAAGGTGATAATAAGGCTTGATTACTTTCTCTTCCATCGTTTATTGAAGGCCTCTCCAAATAACCTCAGATACTATGAAAAATAAACTACGAGACAAAGGGTCTCCTTTCCTTAAACCCCTTTTAGAGTTGAATAATCCAATCATTTTCCCATTAACAATAATGGAGAATCAATTGTTGGACAACATTTTCCACACCATGTCTATGAAAAATTCCTTAAGGCATTAATGACAAAGATCCATGAAGTTCTATCATAATATTTCTCCTTATCCACGTTAAGTATGACATTAGATCCATGCATATTCTTGCAAATATCCCTAGACATTTCAGGGGCCAATAAAATGTTTTCTACTATACTTCTACCCTTTATAGAACCATTTTGTAAGTGAGTGATTAAATTTGGCAGGATGTTTGAGAGTCTACAGTTTATAATTTTGGAAAGAATTTTGAGATTGAAATTACTAATACATATTGGTCTAAAATCAGCACAAGTAATAGGATTGGAGATCTTAGGAAGAAGCACAATAGAATTGGCTGACCAACTACTTGTAATTTGAGCTGCAAAGAATAATGAGTGAATTTCATTAAGCAAATTAACCTTGATGATACCATATATATCACCACTTAAAATTATATGGATCCCAAGTTCGAAATCTAAAGTTTTAGGGACAATAATGAAGAAAAGTAAATACATAAGGAGGTAACAGTAAGAGGACAACACGATCATCTAACTGGTTCAGTCATTATGCAGGTGTTTGTGTGTTTTATATTAAATAAAGGAGCTCTAATGGCTCAAATTACAACTCTTTAGCACTTTCTCTCTCTAGGATGAGTTTAATAGAGTTTAGGCTAGGGTTTTTAGAATTCTATCCCCCTCAAGGAAGAATATGAAAGGTATTTATAGCCTTATGGGGTGAACAGTGGCCACTCAAGCATGTAATAAGCATGCATAGGATTAAGCAACCAATTAAAATAAGCTACCTTTCCCTAGCACACATATGTCAAGATGATGAAATATTCCTTCATGTGCTCATGAATTTCATGTTATAACGGTTTTTCCACGTGGGATAGTGACCCACTGAATCCACGTGTGTTCTGTCAGGTGTCAAGGTTCAGCCATCATAGGACAGGCCCAGTTGAGTCATCAGGTCAGTCCTCTAACATAATGACACTCAGAATACTGAGTAGGGTCTGGTTCTACACATGGGCCTCAGCCCCTTGCTTAAGGACGAGTCCTAGGGGATATATAAGAGAACTAGGGTCATAGATGTGCCATATCTCTAGAGTAGTGGCCGAGGCCACTTGAGGTTGGGCATCCGTTGAGTCGACCCATATGTGTTTCTCGTGATAAGCGGCCAGGGTTAGCCTTGGTCGAGTAGAGATCTATTTATGACGAGGCCACACTTATGTATATTAATAACCCCCAAGGCTTTAGTCTTTAGTTTGAGTGGAAGGCTGAGGGGTATAATCAGTTAAAACCCTTATGAGAGTGTCTTGTGGTTATCTTAAGCTGCTCAGGCCATGAACCTGTTTGGCTGAGTCTACATGTGTTATTTCAATATCCCTAGGAGAAGTTCTATGAACTGGGCACTTGTCAATAGGTTTGTGGGATGGCGTGTTTACCAAGGTAGGGCAGTTATAGGTCGGCCCTGGTAAGTTGTGCCCTTGTGATTTGGCTTTGGATAATCACTCCCAATCATTACATGGTTTAAATACCAAAAATCAAAGAAATTTCTCTTTCTTGTCCATTCCCTTCCGTGCTCAAACCTTACTGCACCTATATTCATATGTAATTTCTCTCTCTTCATTCTAGTCCACTTCAGGTGAGCTTTTTGACTTCTCTAACTTCCCCAGTCATTTTTCTCTACTCAGATATCTTTTTAATGCCTTTTTCTTGCTCTTTCTTCCATTGATTACCTCCATTGCTTGTTTTTCAATCTTTCGTCCATATTTATGATTTCTCGGTGACCTGTTTAGGCAACATTAGGGTTAGCTTTGGGAGATTTAGTGGTGGTGCAGTGGTGCTTAGGTGGTTAGGGTTTGTGGTGTTTTTAGGAGGTTCCTTGCCTGATTTTCCCACTGTGAAGTTCATCGGTGTAACTCCGATTCTCTTCTCCGGTGAGGTTAGTTTATGTCTTTCTTAGTGTTTCTTAGTGTACTTAAGTTCAAACCTTTCAATTCCCCCTTTTAATGCAAAATCCCATTATTAGTCAAACCCTTAAATATTTTAGAGTGTTGTATGAGCTTTTCGACCAAATACCCATAACTTAGTGCTAAGATCCTCAGGGAGATAAGCAAAGGTGAGGTAGAGGCAAAGGTAAAAAGTAAAGCCAGAGTCGACCTTTCATATCTAATCTTCCCAATCCCCCTAGCTACCATCCATCCTCCAGTAGTTGAGGTTAGTGGTGACGAGATGTAAGGTCACTCGTCTCAAAGGACCCAGGCATCTTCGTCTTCTGAGGGTTATAGCCCTTCCCTTTCTTGAGTTTCCTCAAAGGCTAACTCTTTTGAGGAGTCTATTCATAACCCCACTTATCATACGACCGACTCTGACACTGTCGAGTCTTTACACAGTCATTACTCATATGCCTCCCAGGCCTCTAAGGATCTAACGATAACCATTTCAATTCCTCCTATGGTTGTTCCCTTATCGTCCACAATCGAGGTAGAGTTTAAATAGAAGTTTACAAGTAAATCCTTGACTATCGAGGTGCCCCCTGACAATGATTCTAACTCTAAGTCTAGGGAACCACTTAATATTTCTTACGACCAAACATTTCCTTCAACTGTCAGAAAAAATGACATCCTTATCTGGAGGCATATCTATGGAATCAAGTTGGACATTCATATGAGGGTATTAGGAGAGGATGCATAAGAGAGATCATTTAATGGCCAAGAGGGAAAAATAGCCATTTACAACCAGATGCACAAAGTCAGCTTTCATCTTTTAGTCCACCCTTCTGTAGGAGGTATCCTTGCCGGCATGTGGCTTGCTCATATCCAGTTAGTACCAAACTCATGGAGAATCATAATCGGTTTCATTTCTTTATGGAATTCTATTTTTAAAGACAACCCTTCAGATGAAGTCCTTAAAGCTTGATACATTGTATCATGCACCAGGGATCAATCAGGCTATTGTCATCCAAGGGTAAGAAAATTTAATAAGAAAATCCTCTAGATTAACCAGACCTCGGAGCATCACTGGAAGTTGAGGAATTTCTTCGTCTATGAGTCTTGGGAGTTTAAGGCCAACATTGTTCGTGATGACTCTAAGTAGAGGGTTCCCCGTGTTCGGGCAAATCCATTTATGTCCTACAAGTTTAACCTCAGCCTCAGCATGGATGATAGGATGAGGGTTGAATGTATGAGATGCCGAGGGAGGATGGTGGTCTAGCTGAGTTTGAATAAGTATTAACCCATTCTTTCCTTAAAAAATCAGGTCTAGGGGTTGACCCCTTAAATGAGTTGTGTAAGTTTACTCTATTTTCTATTTTTCTAACTATTTTCTCCTCTTTAATTATTTTTACTATTCATCATCTTCTCTTTTTTACATATGATCATCCTAATACTACGGATCACATATGGCGCATGACTGCCTCGAGTATTCAAGAGAATTTTTGTAGGAAGGGCAATAAGTAGCCCATCAGTGCTGCCTCTAAAAAAATAACCGTTGATGGCCCAAGACATGCTAAGGCTGGGCATAAGATAAATGAACTTGTTTACGGGTGGAACCTTCCTCCTCATAAGGATAAGAGGTAAAGAATCTAACCCTCTAACATAAGTCTAACTTTTGCCACCTAGGGCTCCAATCAGGCAGCCATAGCCGCTCGTCTTGCCCAGCTCAAGGCGAGCTCTGACTCACTCATTACCAGCGCTGTAAGGTTTAATGTGTTTGTCCTCTCTTTCCCATATGAGTATGATAAATAATTCCTCGATTCGATGAACGTGCCCTAGGAATTCAACTTCGGACTTCAGCATATGGTCCAAGTATGCATTTCTTTTGACTTTACTTTGTTCAAAATAATTCTGGTAATTTAAAGTCTTATATCGTCTCGTACTAACTTCTGTACTTAGTGTTTTTGTAGTCCATGTGTGACTTTGCTCATGCCAGTGAGTGGATGTTCGAAAAACAACCTCAAGTGTAAGAGGCAGAGATGACCCTTTAGACTGAAAGAGATCTGAGGTATAAGGTGAAATCCTTTAAGGCCGACTATAAAAATACCATTGCTAATCCAAAGAAGGAGCACAATGGCACTCTTACATGTTAAAGGAAAGATAATGACTTATTACTGCAGACTCTGACAACCAACCATGCGATTGTAACAACAGAGGACCTTAAAAAGGCGAAGGAAAAGGTTGTGGTGGCCTTTAAAAATTCTGAGAAGTTTAGCGACTTTGGCTTCCATTACCTTGAAAGTGGTGTGAAAATCGCTTGCTGGTGGGCCATTATAAAATTCCCCGAGGTTGTATCCTCCATTTGGCCAGAACTGGAGGCATTTGATTTGGTAGACCATTTTTCTTAAAACAACATTAAAGGATGTTGAAGGGAGATCCATAGCCGAGAGGTCTGTTCAGGTTGTTGACGAGATTATTAGGGAGATAAGAGCTAAGGATGAGGTGCATATGACCCTTACTGCCTCGAGAGATGCAGTCGACATTGATGAGGCGAGTATTTAGGGTGGTCATTTGGGACCTATACCCTCTTCCTCCTGTGAACATTTTTGTAAATCTTGTATGTAACCATAAAATTTCAATCATTATATTTTCCCCAACGTTATTACAGTGTAATGTAGGTCATTATATTTTCAATTCATCTATCGTATTGCTGATATAACTGTGCCATTCACATTTATTTTTGCGAGTCCTCTCTCGTATGTTCGATAGAGTTGTGACCTTTAATTCACCACATTGTGATGTTCTAATTAACCATAGTTAAATAATTTTATCAATTTGTCACCAAATAGATGATGTTAATGTAAGTCCTCTCATAGTTCCTGAGGTTACAAAGAGGAGACTAAGTCTCTTCACATGCCCTCATACCTTCGAGTGAGCTATGACCGTTAATTCACCATATTGTGATCTTCAAATTAACCATAATTAAATAAATTTATCAAGTTGCCACCAAATAAATTATGTTAATACAAGTCCTCTCTCTTAGTTTCTGAGGTTGTGAGGACGAGACTAAGTCTCTTCACATATCCTTGTACCTCCGAAGCAGTTATGACCGTTAATTAACCATATTTGTGATGTCTAAATTAACTATAATATAATGATTTTATCAAATGTTTTGTGTTTTCACCACCTAAATGATTTTATCACAGTATTCCCCCTCTTTGTGTTATAGAGAGTTCATGGATGAGAAGAGTCTCCCATGGTCTCTCGTATCACCGAAAGCGAGTCAAAACTAATTCATCGTAATAATGAATTTTTTAGTTTAGGGTAATTTAAACCACACAGTCAATAATTAAAAACAAAGATATGTTCATTCATCATTTCAAAATATTTCAAATACAAGCAATCTCTTCACACTAAGGGTATGACACACAAATGTCACTCAAATATATTTATAATATCTCTATAAAATCTGTGTTCCAAGGACTAGAGAAAAGATCTCCCTGGTAGGTTCCATGGATGACCTCTCCAATGACTCTATACGGCTCATGCCAATTCAGATACAATTTATTGAGCTTCTACCAAAACCTTTTCAACATCAAATCTCCCACAACAATCAGCCTTGCTTTGACCATCTTATTATATAATCTGGAGGCCCTTTGCTGGTAGGCGAATTGTCTGACCTCAAAGTCCTCTCGTCTTTCTTCTATCGAATTTAGGTCAAGATTTTCTCTTCATTGTTGGTCTCGGGGTTATAAGTCTAAACCCTATGTCTAGGAAGACCAAGCTCAGTGAGGATGACTTCTTCTAACCCATAAGCTAGCATATATGGTGTCTCCCTTGTAGGTGTCCTCTTTGTGGTTTCGCAATGTTCCTATAAGGACTTGTTTTTGAACTCCTTCTCATTAGAAGAAATTAAGGTGTGGGGTAAGCCATACCTGTAAATGATGTTTCTCCAGATGAACTTGAAGGTCTTAACTTCAATAATGGAAATCATGGCCTCAGCCTATACCCACTTTGAGAAGTACTTGATAGCCATAATTAGATACCTATAATTACATGCAACTTTAGGTTGGGGTCCCACCGAGTCAATCCCCAGACTATAAATGGTCAAGAGGCTGTGATGAACGATAGAGGCTGGTGAGGTTGATGGATAATTCAATCATATCTCTAGAACTTATCACATTTCTTTATATGGTCGGTCGCGTCCTTTGCAAGAGATGGCCATAATAGCCCTGCATCATAATCCTTTTTAATAAGGATCATCCCATATATGAATTGAACATGATCCCTCGTGAACATATCGTAAGACGTATTCCCTTTTAGTGGGGTGAACACATCGAAGCAACGGAAGTAGGAGGCCTTTTTTGTACCGGACGTCCCCTGTGATGGTGAATTTTTTCACTTTGTGTCTTAACTTTTTTCTCTAGACATTGGTATCTAGGAGCTTCTCATCCCTGATATATTTGATGAAAGGAGACATCCACGAATCTTTAAGATTTAAATATATGCGAAACTCAAGCCTATTGTTGTCATCATCAATATTTGGCTTGTGTAGGATTTTAACCGGGACGATTATTTTAATCTCCATTCTGGTAGTAGGGGCTAGTCTTGCTAGAGCATTGACTCGACTATTCTAAAGTTGAGGGATCCTTTTCACTTTCACTACCCTAAGATTGTCCATTTGGCAGACATTCATTACTTTGGCAAGGGAGAGGTCTGTGAGAAGGGCCTCGTAATCTGACTCGTTGCTCGATGCTCAAAAACTGAATCTCAGGGCATATTCGATATTTGTTCCATCTAGGGTTGAGATTATCAGCCCGTCCCCACTTCTATTTTCACAATATGAACCATCCACGAAAATAATCCATATTTAGAATTCTTTTGAGAAAGGAGCTTCAGGAAATGCCCCTTTTTTAACAAAAAATCTATTTTTGTATCACCAGCCCGCTCCATGTTGGCTAACGATTGGTTTGCCACAACTTTTTTTAACACTATCGTATCCTCTTCTATTTCAGTATCAGCTTCGTCCCGTGTGAATTCGACCACAAAATCATCTAATGCCTAACCTTTTATTACAGTCCTCGACTGATACACGATGTCAAATTATCCTAACTCTATTGACCAAGTCATCAGCCTACTCGATTTCTCGAGTTTATGAATGATTTTCCTCAATGTAGTGTCAATGAGTACCACCATGGTATGAGCCTGAAAGTATGGCTTAATTTTCCTTGACGAATGAATGAGTGCATAAGTTAACTTTTCCATTCTAGGGAATTTTATCTTGGCCCCATATAGTGCTTTGTTATTGAAGTAAACTGGTATTTGAAAGCCTTTGTGGTCCTGTACAATTGCAGTTTTGATGAATGACTAAGATACTACCCAATATAAAAATAGCTTCTCCCCCTGAATCGGCCGAGATAACAAAATAGGGGATCCAAAATAAGTTTTTGAATCTTGAAAAGCCTTCTCACATTCGTCATCCTTGATGAATGATTTTTTCAAGATCTTATAGAATGGAAGACACTTATTTGTATCCCTTAAAATGAAGCAGTTGAGACCACCAACTCTTCTTATCAACCCCTAAATCTCCTTTATAGTTTTTGGTGTCTTAATATCAGTTAGTTCCTTGATCTTTCCTAGGTTTGCCTTAATCCCCCTTCGATTGATGATGAAACTAAGGAATTTTTTGGTGATGATGTAAAACACACACTTTGTCAAATTTAACTTCATCTTATAGATATCCATGATGTTGAACGTTCTCTCAAGGTCGTCCATATTATCTTCGGCCTTGAGTCTCTTAATCAACATATCGTTAACATAAACCTCCAATATTTTCCTAATCTGATCTTCAAACATTTTATTGACCAACCTATGATAGGTTCCCCCTGCATTCTTAAGGCCGAATGGCATGGACTAATAGAAGTAGGATCTTTTATTCATGATAAAGGAATTCTTCTCGGCGTTGTCTTCGTTCATGAAGATCTGATTATACCTCGAATAAGCATCCATGATGCTCATCAGTTCGTGTCCATCCATGGCATCCACCATTTAATTCATTTAGGGTAAAAGGAAGATATATTTAGGTCAAGTCTTATTTAAATCTATGAAATCTACACATCCTTCATTTTCCATTGTCTTTGCGCACAATCACAACATTAGACAACCAATTCGGGTAGTGCACTTCATGAATAAACTCAACTGACTCGAGCTTTTTAACCTCATCTTAGATTACCTCATAACTGTCTTTGGAATAGATTCTCCTTCTTTACTACACTAGCTTGGCAAATTTATCATAAGTTAGCCAATTGTAAATGATCTCGAGGTCAATCCCCGACATATCCCCATGGCTTTGAAGATGCTATGTCTCTTCTTTAATATCACCTACTCCATAGCCTCACCCTTCTTTAAATTCCTCTCGTCCCTTGGGTTAAGTGTGTCAATATTTTAAGAGGTTGTGAGCTACTTTTGGGCCTCCTTTTGTTCTGTCGAGATGATGTAACATTCTCGTGCTTCTACTTGGTCACCTTGAACTTACCCTACACCATAAGGTGTCGAGAATTTTACCATTTAATGAGCATTGGAAGGGACCTCTTCAAATTCCTTAATTGATACTCTACCCAGGATGATATTGGAGGCCGATAATACATTTTTGTCCATTATAAAGAAGCTTACTCTCTTTGTTAGGCACATTGGCTAGGTACCCATACAGACATCCATCTCAAGCACACAGTGGGTGAACCTTTTTTCCACTGAAACATATCAATGGTTGATGATATGGAACTAATATCTTTTTACTGAGTTTTAATCCCTTAAAGCAGTCCCAAAACATGACATCGACATAACTGCCACCGTCCACGAGTATTTGAGAAACAATATACCCATGGGGCGTAGTGCTGATGACTAAAGGGCCATCATGGGGGGGGGGGGAGATTCCCTTGGAGTCCGTTTGTGAAAAACCTAAAACCAAGGTATCTATATTCATATTCTTAGTTTCCCTGGCTTTAGCTCTGTAGCAACCAAGTGTACGTCCAACCTCTGAGGTGTAGATTTATCTTCTATAACTTGTGCCTTACAGTCATTCAACTCAGTTCATCCACCATCTAACCCCCCACTGATCAACCTTATATAAAAGAAAATCATGTTCATGCATCCCTTAGCTTCAAGGATCTTAGGTGGGATATCTAGGTTATCCTCATTGTTGTATGACTCTTCGCCTTTCTTATCATCCCAAGCCTTTCATCTTTCGGCATGCCATGTTTCATTTTGGTGCCATATTTGGCACCACTCTAGTCCACATACTTTCGGAGTTTTAGTTTCTTTCTCAATTTCATCCTTGATAACAAGACATTTGTCCATCATATGGTCATGATCTTAGTAAAAATCACACCATTTGCTCTTGTCCTTCTTGTGAGGAGGGAACTTAAGCTTTTCAGCCCACCTAAGTCTCTATCATCCTTAATTTCATTTAGGATTAGGTCGGGACTCACTGTTAATGGATTATAAATCGCGAACTTGTCATCAACCGACCTTTTATTTTCATCTTTTCCTTTTTCTTTCTGAAACTTCCCCCCACTTGTTTCTTTATCGTCTTCTCCTTTGCCCACTATGTCCCCCTCAATGTTCATGAATCTCCCGACCATGGACATAATTTTTGCCATGGACTTGGGAGGATCCTCGCCCACTTATAAGGGTTGTCATAGAAATATTTTTCTCAGAGTCCTCCACTTCAAGTTTTTTTGTTGAATCGAGCGATGTAGTCTCTCAACATCTCATTTTTCCATTCTTTCTCAAATAAGAGATGAGACACTTTCTTTGGGGGCATTATGTTGAAACAAAAGTTGCGAATGAATCGCTCGACTAACTGCTTAAAGTTATCGAATGATTTCTTAGGCAGACATGTATAACACATATGGGCCGCGCCTGTGAGGGTTCCAGGAAAGGCCCGACATCTCATCTCGTCCGAGATGGAATAAATATCATTAATTGATTATTATATCTTAATGTGGTGTATCGAATTCATAGTGCCATAATATTTTAAAGTTACACTAGGAGGTTTCAACTTAGCTGGAGTGGGGAACTTTACTACTTTCTCTACGAAAGGAGATCCTCCCATGTAGCCCTATGGATTGGGTCTCAACTTTTCAATAGATCGCAACTCTTATCCTCCAACCTCTGAATTGAAATATACTTTGGCTTATCTATTGTCAATGAATTGTTCCCCTATGCTTCCTTGTCAAATGGATCAGACACATTCTCTCATCTAATAGTTCCCCATCGATTATTAACTTCCCCTTATTCTCCTTCTCAGTCTTGCTCAGGTCGACAGTCTCCACGTCCACCATTCCCTCTAGAAGAAACATTACTGCGAAATCGATAGAGTCGATCTCATAAGTCTCCCACAAGGCCTAGACAATCAAACATTGAACCTCTACTAAGGTTGGCCTTCTGGTTTCAGCCTTGCTCTATTTCCTCTGTTGGTTAGTGCTGCGTGAACTGTATCACCAAAAACCTCACATGGTTCCCAAAAATCATTGTAATCACAATCCTGATCATCTTCTCTTGCACTTATTTTCCCTGGCGAAGTCACCTGGGTCATCCACAACTCTTCGACTCTAATGGCATTGAGCTTAGTGTTATGGGGGCTTGGGTGGTCCCTTGTTGACGCATCCATAACCTCCCTCGCTACTGGAGTGATGGTCTTTGTCGATTGGCCTAGAGTCCTTACCATCATGGTTTGGATTAAAGCCATAAATTGTTCTTGCATACTTTATTGGCTTGACACCAAAGAGCATAGTGGCACCACCGTGTCAACTTTTTTTTTACTGAGATGGTGCCTGGATGGAGCTGCAGCCAACGATTATAAGCTAATTTGAAGCCATGTCTCTAGTGAGAGTGTAGATGAACTAGATAAGCTAAAATAAGCTTCAAGGTCCCAACTAGAACTCTTTCAATGGTGATTCTGGTCCAACAATGGTGGATCTAGATCACGACCAGAGATTCTAGTAAGATCTAAGCTCAAAATAAGAGGAAGAAAATAAAACCTCGCTTCCCACAGACGTCACTGAAATGATGATACCAGAGATATTACCCCTTAAACTTGTATGGAGCTTAATCTATAAATCTACAGTAATTGATGAAATAATGTAGTAAGTAAATAAAGAATGATGTGAAGGGAAAAGGACAACATGATCATATAAGTGATTTGGCCACTGGCCTACTCCACTGTGCAGGTGTTGGTGGGTTTTATATTAAACAAATGAGCTCTAATGGATGAAAATACAACTATCTATCACTTTCTCTCTCGAAGACGAGTTTAACAAAGTTTAGGATAGGGTTTTTAGAATTCGATAACCATTAAAGAAGAAGATGAAAGGTATTTATAGCCTTAGGGGTGCATAGTGCACCCCCAAGCATATAATAAGCATGCATAGGATGAAGCAACCAATTAGAACCATCCACTTGTCCTTAGCACACATACTTCATGATGATAAAATATTCCCTCACGTGCTTATGACGATCTTGTTATAACGATTTTCCCACATGGGATAGTGACCCACTGAATCCACATGTATTCTGCCAGGTGTCAATGGTTAGCGAACATAGTCTAGAATGAGCCGAGTTGTCAAGTCAATCCTCTAATGTAATGACCCTAATAATGTTGAGGGGATATATAATAAAACTTGGATCACTTATGTGTCATATGTATGGAGTAGTGGCCGAGGCCGAGGCTATTTGAGGTTGGACCTCTACTGAGTCGGCCCATGTGTGCTTCCCCTGATGAGGAGCCAGGGTCGACCTTGGATGAGTTAATATCTATTGGTGATGATGCCACACTTATGTTTATCAAACCTTTATAATATTCCAATATTTCTTATTAAAGAAACCACCAAATCCATCAAGTCCTGCAACACTATCTTCATTCATATGACTAATGGCACACCATATTATATTTTCCTTTGGATAACTTCCAAGAAGCTCATTGAACTCTCTAGAGATGATATTTGGCATGACATCCATTAAACTATTCTGGAGATTGCTAGACTTAGTACCAAGATACTTCTTGAAATGATTGACAAATGCAGACTCTATTTCAATAGCATCATACAATATTTGCTCCTCCATATTTGTGATTTTATGAATAGTAAGGTGCATCGTCATTGAATTAATCACTGAATGAAAGAATTTAGTATTAACATCCCAATCTCTGAGACATTTTATACATGGTTTCTGTTTCCAATATGTTTCCTCATTTTTAAGAGCATTAAAGAGTTTAGACTTTGCTGCATGCATGGCCCAATACTTTGTAAATCTATAGAAGTTTAAACAAAATATCCTTAGCAAGTACCTCATCCTCTATGTCCTTTACTGTTTGGAAGATATTTTTGAAAGTGTTTTCATACCACCCCCTCAAAATTGTTTTCAATATTTTCAACTTGTTACAGAAATCTCTCAAAGGGCTAGATCCATCATTATTTACGAATGAAGATAAGATAACATCCTATAACTGCCCATGGACACACTATATTTTTTGAAAAATGAATGGTTTCAAAAAGTTTACAAGGCATATTTTAATAGATAAGAGCAGCGGGCTATGTTCTAAGGAACACCAATTAAGGTGATTGATTTCAGTTTTAGGTTAATATGCAAGGCATTTAACATTGACATGCCCAGCTTAGCAAAAATTAGGTCTTCCTCACTTTTGTTATAGTAGTAGGTATATTTAGATCCCATAATTCCTAGATCCATCAATCCACTCAATTCAAATACATCATTAAAATCTTGTGAACCATGAACATCTAGGCTATTACCACCAATTTTATCACCAGGGATGATAACTATATTAAAATTCCCAATAATTAAATGATCATCATTAATATATATAGTTCTTAACATCTTTGTAATGTTCCACATAGACATTCTATCTGTATTAGGGCATTTGCATACACTAGAGTGATAATCTCACCATCTTTCAACATTCGGTGAGATATTTTTAAACAAAGATCCTCCTCCTCATCAAGCATCACTGTACAGTTCATTCCAAATTGCAAGAATAACTAAATTTTATTCTAAATATTATAAAAACAACCTTTAAAACCAAGTTTCATCGGGATAGATGTCATCTTAGAGTGGATAACTTTGGGTTCAATGATAGACAAAATAGGGAGTTTATGGATCTTAGTTTATTTAATTCTTCTACAGGTGGCTTTATTTCCCACCCCTCTTTCATTCCATAAAATTATATTAATCATCAACTTTTGGTAGTTAGATTTGAAGACAACTTTGTTTACTGATCCGGTAAGTTTTCTACATTGAGGATCATTAGGTACAATATTTGGGAGTATAACAATCCCCCCTTGCTTCCTTTTTTCACTGAATCACTAATGTTAGTAGATTTCTTTGCATTTATTTCTTTTGCCTACCTATACTTATTAATCTTGGCATCTAAATCATTAGCATACAAACCTAATTCTTCAATTATTAGCACCTAACTTCTTTTAGCAGGCTCTGATTCTGAGTGGTAAGGCTTATTATGGTTTGCATGCAGTTTAAAAATGGTTAAATCAGTGGCTCTGGGAGAAAGACTTTTGTGTTCTACAATCATTTATTCATCACTTGAACTTTCATAGTGCTTTATTCTTTCAATATGATGGGACAACTTTTGATTATGTCTCTGGGATGTGTTATTTGTACCTTTCTTCTTTGGTCTTACTTCTCGAATGATTTGATCTTCCAGCATTTACTCATTAGCAACTTCAAGTAGCTCCTCCGTTATCTTAAAAGTTTCTTGATTCATCAAAAAAACATCTTGGACATTTTAGTTTTTTGATTGTATTGACTTGGAATCTTGTAATCGTTGTTGTCTTATTAGGTTGTAACTAAAGTTTTGGTTTGTTTTGGTTTTGGAATATCCATTTGTTAACTGTGTGTTATTTATCCTACAATGAATGCAGAATTGAGCATGATCTTCGTAAGAAATTTCCTGCCAAAATCTTCCTTCCCCACTCCCTATCCAGACTCTTTTAGGTTTATCCATAAACAAATTTAACTTTACACATACTCTTTCTAAGCCTGGTCTATTTATTGAAACTATATAATCATCTAATGTCAATGGCTTTCCAATCAATTGGGCTGTTATAAATAGAGATGATTTAGCAAAGAAATGGATTGGCAAGTTTGGAAGGTTTATCCAGACTGGTAGAATATTAATTTCCTCATCAACCCTAAATCCAGTTGTCCATTTAAAAATTCTCATTGAATATTTCCCTGTATACCACTATTCTCTGAGCCATAATCTTGTCAAATCTTCATCACCATTCAATTGAATTAGGATATGTTTATGACCAAGTAAACCAATATTATACGCTAGATTTAGAGAGAAGGATAAGAAAGTCTTATGTATAATCTCCAATGATGTTCATCTATGAGAAAATCTTACCACCAAACCAAATATGAAAGGCTCTACTAGGTTGTTGATATCCTCTTGCGAAAACAGCACAGAAGGTCTCCCTTGTATAAATAAGGGACTTTTTGCCATCTACAACACTTCCAAATGACTTACCCAAAGGTATTGGATCAAGAGGTTTAGGTTTTTCTTGGGTTTTAGGTGGTGGCTGCCATGAAAACCCTAGTGTTTGTCGATGGCAACAATCGTCAGAGAGAGAGAGAGACAGAGAGACAGTGTGTTTTCTAAATGTACCGGTTGAAGAAAGGTGGGATGGTTATAATGTTTGAATATATTTGGTTTCAAAAGAATTCTTAAAGTAGGGTAATATTTATCCTTAATACTCAAATAAATTGGTTCTCCCTTAGAACTAAAACTAAAACACACGATACACATAAACCACTACACTAAAAAAACAATGTTGTAATAACATGCAGGATATAAATGCGTTTATTGAAAACTTCATCACATCTAAAACTTATATCCATATGATTGAAAAATACGACAGTGTGAAAACCATGAATATGCAAGAACCTAAACGTAAGATTACGCATATTTGGAAAAGATGATATATGTGATGCAAATATATTTCAAATAAAATATTGAAAAAAGATTTGAAGAAAATAATTGGTTGGAGAAAATTGATAAAGATTCATGTCTTTGAAAGGAAGTAGATTTCGAGAACTACATGGAGACATAGAAAATATCTGAAAGAAAGAAAATCCATTCTTGTAAAGTTCATCTAGAAAAATATGATTTAAACCTCCCTCGTCACAAAGGGTAATGGTGGATATCTAAAGGAAGTGATTGATAGTATAGTTTTGATGAATCAAAAGGAAATGTTAAATGAGTTTTTGTCTAAAAAACATGAAAAACCTATGAACATAGAAAGTAGGATGTACATTATAAATGAATGATGAGCTGTTATACTTACACCCCCACCTTACACATCATATAAATTTATACAACCTTGGTTTCACAAAAACTCCAAATACATTCACAAGTTATGACGATCCTCATTAGAAACACATGATTTCATAAGTGAACTCAAAGATATCCTACACATATTAAAGAGTAAAATGGAACACACATAATCTCATCCCAATAAATGAGTTTATAACAAGTTGTCGCATTATACCCATAGACATTGGAAACACAATAATAAATTAATCTTACACGTTTTACACGAAATAAAATATACATTATTTACCTACACTATTTGTGCATCGTATGAAATTAAGAAACTTATGAACCTAAAAAAAATTGGGAAGTCACACAACACAAAATATTGTTTCACCACTACAATCAAGAATACTAGAACCTACATACCAAATACTTGAGTTGTATCCTGATATTATCACACTCGTCTATGATTTAAGAAAACATCTCGACATGATATTTATTCACCTTAGAAATGATAGATTTCTTACCTAAAATGTGAAACTTTATGACTCCCTCATAAGTTTTGGACAAACTTTTTAGGAATGACTTATGAACACTTCATGCAACATCTGAAAAATGATTATCCACGCCCTTTTAAAAGTTTTGAAAAAGGAAAGAAACAACACATTGAGTATATCAAAGTTTTTGGGGAGTAAAGTTATAATGAAAATGATCGAAAAAAGTATCACAAACTTTGTCCTAAATCCAATAAAGGAATATTTTTCGTATACTAACAAATAAAAACCTTCTCCATAGGTCCAAATTAGAACCAGCACGAGGAACAAACCATAGTCAGAAGTAATGAACCCTCAAGTACGATGTCCACAAAACATAGTGCAACATTATAAACATTAAACACCACTTCTTATGGGAACATGCACCAAAATGGGATGTGATACCTCCATCTACGTATACCACAAACAACCTCACCAACATATTTACCAAATCTCATCCAAATGATATTATTACACCATTTAATGTGATCTTGCCATTACATCTCCAAAAACACATTGTTTAGAAGCATTCGCAACACTACTGCATATGATTTACCCATCCCCATATTTTTTATCCTATTCCATATACACCAATGATTCCATACTTAAAAAACTCGCATTTACACTAACTAGACGGGATTAATACAAAATATAATTTCCGCACACCAAGAAACTCAAAATATCCACTAATCAAATCTCTTACTTAAAAACATTCCAACAATGACATTAAGTTTATACCCTGATATGATTATCACATTATTAAATATTATACTTCCATGAAAACATCCCGTTACAGAGATGACCCATTACGTGCCTTGATCGGTAAGACCCATGAGAGTAAAATAATTTTCCTCCTTGTATTTCCACACTAATTTTTTTTCATAAGGATGTTAGAAAAGTACCACCATCCTTTTAAATAATAACAAAGGGGGAGAAAGGTGATATGAGAAAAAGGTACTGCAACTAAGGAGAGAATTTAATTTTTATAAAAAATATTTTCTAAAAACAGTTTTATAAAACCAAGTCTTAAAGAGAGAGGCAGACTTAAAAATTTTCTCAAACTATATCAATATTATTATCACCATAAAACGGGGGACATTGTGAAACCAAACATATTTCAACCAAAAAGGATTTTTTATGATGACAACATTATTAATGTAAGATCAAAACTTCACTATATTTTCTCTAATGTACTTGAGAATTAAACAAGCACTCAATAAATTATGAGATATGTTACAAAGAACCTGGAACTAGAACCAGACCATCCATGAAAGTATACCCAAGAAACATAATTAAGAAAAAAAAATTACAATGAATACCACAAGAAACATAATGAAGATTCAAAGCATCATCAAACCCTATCATTTCTCAAGACTAAGTTCATGATCAACCAAGAGTATAAGAAAACTCAACATTTTATCACACAGGAAAAACATCCAAACAAGATCAAACCTCTTAAACCTATCCCTAGACCAAAAATCGAAAATGGTCATAAATAATGTCTCACAGTTAACACCCGTGATCAGGGTTCATAGTCCAAATTCGTGACCAATGACTATTCTCCGTAACCAAATAACTGACTAGGGCTATGGGTGACATAATTATGGGGTGGGTCACGATCTATAATCAAAGCTAATAGGTTCATGGTCAACATCGATGACTCATTCGTGACCCTGTATGGCACCAAATGACCTGCGTTTTTAGTCACACTACTGGTAACGATCACAACTCGTGACAAGGAAGAACCAGTTACTGTGACCGAATTTATTTTGGAACCAATATTCTCTCCAGACTACACAAAAATATGAGAATGGTCATAGTAAAGGGGTTACGGCTGGCAACCGTGACCAGCTGGTCACGGTCCAAAAATTGTGACCATAGCCAAAATGGGAAAGAAAAATCCATGACTCAATGTGGTAATGGTTCGTCTTGTAGGTGGTCGTAACTATAGACCTTGACTCCTTCGGATCACGACTCTAAGTTCTGACCTAGCCGTGACCATTATGATTCCAAGTTTCCCTCCAATTTTGGTCAGGGACGAGTCACAACCCTTAGTCGTGACCACAAACCCCAATACACAAGGATATGATCACGACTTAAGTCTGTGACTAATGAGTTACGGCTTTGGTCCGTGACTATGGCCTTATTTACCAACTGACATGTTAAAAATAAAGGGGTCATGTCATATGGTCATGGCCCTAAGCCATGACCATGGTCTTTATACTTAAAAAATGCAGAACATTTTTTCATTTCCCTAGAAATTCTCTAAACCCTCATTTTCCCTCCCTCTCTCCGGTGATTTCGTCTCTCTCCTTCTCTCAATATCAAGCTCTCTCTCAATCTCAATATCAAAGGTAATCTCAATCTTCTCCTCGTTATGTATTTCTGTGCATGTGTATTTCTTTGTGTGTGCATATTTCTGTGTGTGTGTATTTCCCTATGTGTGTGTATTTTTCTGTGTGTATACGTGTGTGTGTGTGTGTGTGTGTATTGTGTATATGTATGTAGGTGTGTCTACATTGTCGTTATGTGTATTGTGTATAGGTATGCGTGTATACTGTAAACATGTATGTGTGTGTGTATTCTAGCAAAAAATAAATATATATGACTAATGTTAATTTAAGTTTCAAACTAGGGAAAAATTTTAATTTAATAAATATTGTTGGTTTAAGTTTCAAACTAGGAAATTTTTTAATTTAACGGATATTGTTGGTTTAAGTTTGGGGTTGAAATATAAAAATATACATCTCCATTAACATTGATACTAAATTTGGGATTAATTTTAAGTCCCCAAAATACATGATCTATTAATTGTAGGGGTAATGTTTGTGAGGGATTAATTTTATGACTAATGTTTGTAAGGGTTAATTTTAGGGTTGATTTTAGGGATTGTTTGCTTAAATGACAAAACTAGTTATTCAAAACCTAATGAATTAATAGTGGATGATTCATTAGAGCCATAATTTATAGGAATCATATTCAAGTCCTCGTACATAATAACTCACTAATGATTCATTAGAGCCATTATTTATAGGAATTATAATCAGGTCCTCATTCATTTTTCTCAGGAAAAATGAGTCACGGTGCTAATAAATGCCAACAAGAGTGGGAAAGGTTTCAATTCGACCGTACGCGTACATATTTCATTAATGAGCCTCATAAAGTGGGTACCCTGATTTATTGGTATGGGAATAGGAAGATCAAACAATTTAACTACCTTGTAAACCGTGGAGTTCATCTCCAGCAAGAGTACTTGTTCAATCGTATTCTGTTTTCCCTTATAGAATGTTAGGATGAAGCTGTATAATATATATTTCGCATACATAATCCTGATAGACCACTGACCTTGCTTACGTTGTTAGAGAAGGCAGAAAAAAATTCACCCATTAAAGAGCATTGACCAAGACTGTGACGTCTCACGACATATACACGTCAAACTTAATCTTGCCAATAGGATGAAGAGGATGAGATTTTGAGTTCATGTCACTGAAATTTATGCATCCATTATAGATACGCTTCCTCCTAATTGTGCATGTGCAAAAATCCATAGGTTTTTAAAAACAAATCCAGACTGGATTGCGATCAGACACATTGAACTTTTGTTAAAGTCTTACCATGAAAAGATAGATTATAATATATGGTAAAAAAAATATTTTGTTAGTTATAATTTCATATTAAACTTTGAAATTATGCATCTATTATTATAGATACACATTTAACTTTTATTATTTTTGTAGATAATGTCGGGTGGTAATGGAAGCAACGCTCCAACCAACAACATGCACAACCACAAAGGAGAATTCTCATCACCAATTAGTGAGCAATACTCAACTCCACAAACTTCTCACTCCCCTAATTTGAGTTGGAGTAGGTAAGGTACTCCTACTAATCCATCAGACTCTCCCAATGCTCCTGAAACTGTTGGGTCAGTTGAGAAGAAGCCCATTGCATTCTCTTTATTGTGAAATGACCCCATGGGGGATAAGAATCATGTTCAACATTTTAAAGCCTAGTGTTTGTCCTTGGAAAAAATAAATGTGGGAGCGGGAGGAGCTGACAATTGGAACCTCATAGGCAAACATATTAAAGATGACATCTACGAGAAACTCAACAAATAGTTTTCATTCTCCCTAAACTAACAAAATAAGGTGCTTTCTTGAATTGTTGAACAACTCCGAACATATCGGATAAACCATAAGTAGAAGCATTTACCTAACGGAGCATCGAGATCCGAAATCTTGGCACTCAAAGACAAAGTCCATTTAAACGTTGAGATAACAGTCTCTCAATGGAATGATTTTCTAAAGAATGAGGTGAAGGAATCCAAAATGTTGCAGAGGGAGAAAAATAAGAAGAATAGGGAAAGAAAATTGATGTCCACAGGCTTGGCTCGAAATCTTATGAAGAATTGAAGAATGAGTGGTTGACTCTTACAAAAGGCAGACCAGATGAATTAAAGACACCGAATAGGGACAATTTGTACGTTCATGCTATAAGAGACAAAGATAATAAATTCCTTCCTCACTTGGCCAAGACTCTAGAATCAATAGAGTTTATCAGTAGTTAGTCATATTCAAGACCGTTCGATGGCATTGACAATGATTCCATCGAACAAACCTTTGGAAGAACTATAGGGGGAGGATGAGAGGTTTGATATAATAGGGCTTCGAAATGAATTAGGAAGTGTGAATGATAAAATTGCATAGATTGTACCCCTTTTAACTGGTCGTATGCCCTTGAATCCCACTTTTCGTCCACAGATGCCGGTTCCTCCTCAAAAATTTTCACGTTCTCCATTCCCCCATAGATTATGGTTCCTCCTTCAACATTACCTTTCTCAGCACCTCAACAGGGCACAAGTCTTGGATCATCATCAATAGCCCATGCTGACTATGGCGAGAAATACTATATACAAGAACTGAGTGGTAAATTTGTCGTTGGGATCTGCACTCTCATGTCCACTGTCATAGGAACTTTAGTACATAATCGACCTTTGCAGGAGGTTGAGTGTCAGATCGTGGTTCATACAATATATGAGCATTGTGAAATTGTTCCAGCGCACGTGAACAGTGGAGAAGGGAATTTTTTGAAAAATTATGTAGACTATGTTACCACTTGGCTAGTTTATCGCTTGATGGATATGTAGTAATATTTTGCTTATGTTGTAATAACATCAGTAGTTTAAATGGTTGTGTAGTATCGTTGATTGGTGTGTTCTTGTATTTAAGTTATTGCATAGTTTGATTGATTGATGCGTTGTTAACTATATTTGTTCTTTGCTTTGATACTATATTAGTTCTTTACTATGCAACATGATATTTATTTTATCATGTTAATACAGGACTATAATTTAAAGATTATTAAATGGATTTTTTACAATACAAAGAGTGGATGGGGGGGGGGGGGGGGGGGGAGACTGATCGAATAGCTAATAGTTATGTTAAAGGCGATCAATAATTTATTAGATATTCTTTTAAGAACTGATATGCCCAAAGTGTACCCTCGTACTCAGAGTCACTAACCTCGGCCTGTCTCACAGCCAAATTGAGAGGAGGCCTACAATAGCCATCGGGAAGGTTGTCTCCTATAAGGTTAGCTCCTCATTGATCAACCTCGGTTGGGAAGCATCCGAGGTCAACAGTATCTTGTGGTATCAATCCATTGCCAACATCATACTCTGCCTCAGTCGACATTACATTCTACCTCATTCCTAACCTTAGCCAGTCTTACAGTTCGAGGTCATTTTGATCATAGAAAGGATAAAGAAACCTTATCGGACTTGCCCAACCTCGTACTCGGCCAGGACGAGGTTACGACAAGTGATATTAAAGGTCCGAGCATACGTAAGCATATGGAAGAATTGGGGCACGTGGCAATTCAGTTATAAGCGAATCATTCCCCTCACGTGGGGGAATATTTGGTCATCATTCCTTGCATGTGGCATAGCCAAGTGTCTACTTATGATTAGTGTATTCAACTCATACATGCTCAATGCATGCTTGGGGGGTACATTACACCCCCCAAGCACTATAAATATATGCCTTCTCCTACCTTAGAGGGGGATCCATAATTGTAACCCGAAAGGGAGTTCTGCAGATATATACAATAGAGAGAGAAAGTGAGAGATTGTATCATAGGCCATTGCTGCCCTCATTCTTGTGAAACTTACTCACACACTTACAGTGGATGTAGGCCAAATTGGCTGAACTAATTAAATAAAAGTGTTTCTCCTTTTCACCTCATCTCCTTCTACTAGTTTATTACTCTTGTGATACCATTATAGCTACTAGCTTGAGCTTACTAACACCTCATATCGGTGGTGTTGTTTACAGCATCTTCATTTTAGCACCGTTTGTGGGAATGAGAGGATTTATCTCTTCCTCTTTTGCTGCTTGACCTTATCGGAGACTATGGTGGTGAACCAGACCTTCTCCTTCGTGTGGAGCTATTTCACCATTGAAAGGGATCCTTAAAGGTATCAAGATCTCTAGTGTTTTCATTTACAAGCTCTCTAGTCCTTTTTCCATGGCACCAGAGTTACTACCTCCACCATCTGGTGTTGGAGGGCCTAGTTCCAGCCAAGCGCTACCCCAGTCCGAGATAGCTAAGGTGGTAGTAGCCTTGAAGTCTTTAGCTGCAATTTAACAAGAAATGCAGGAGCAATTTGCCAAGCTAATCCAGAACATAATAATGAGACCACCTAGGGTCTCATCGGAGATAATTACTCTTGCAGCTGCTCAGCCACAGCATGGGGCCAGGGGATCACCCTAGGCTTTATGAAAGGACCAACTTATTCCTCAGCGGAGGAGGGATGTTGCTAACCTTAGGCGTTTACGCCAGGGGAGGCAAGGAAACCCTTGCCCTGAGGAGAGGTACGATGACATTGAGGCAGAAGACGCTCCGCCTAATTGTTGGGATCCATATGAGGTATCAAACAACACTTTACGTCCTATCCAATAGAGCAGAGGTCAAGGTGAAATATGAGACTGTAATGCCCGTCAAAGAGGTTCAACTTTTGATTGGTTGAGTAGAGGGTCAGCTTTTAAAAGACTCGATCCTATTAATGACCTGCAGGAGAGGTTGTCCATGTTAAGAAGCATAGTTGGCTCACGAAGAGAGGGTGGCGATCGTCGACCTCATCATGGCTGACCCCTACATGGCTGAGACCGTGGTCAGGGGGAGGTCAACAGCCGACATTGTGAAGCAGGTGGGGAGCCCTCAATACCCCCTTTGGAGGTGGCTGGGGATAACCTCGGCCAGGGTAATATTGATAAGCCCTGGAATGACTCTATTTAAAGGCTCGAAGAGAAGATAAGGGATCTCATAAAAAGTCGAGACCCGTTACAGAGGGGATACTCAGATGGTTCACCATTTGTGGCGAGGATTGTCAATTTCCCAATCCCTGCAAAATTTAAACCTCCAGTGGTGTCTCTCAAGTACGATGGAAGTACCAACCCAGTTCATAATATTGAAATGTATTAATCTTTAGCAGACATTTATTCAATCTCGGATGAGATGAGGTGATGAGCTTTCTCAAGCACTCTAACTGGGGATGCACATATCTAGTTCAATTCTCTTCCTAAAAATTCAGTTGGGAGTTTTAAAGGTTTAGCCGAGCGGTTTATTCACAACTTATGTTTTGGGGTAAGACCTCAGAGTAAGACGACTCACTTTCTCTATATAAAGCAAAGGAAGAATGAAAGCCTTAAAGACTACATCGTGAGGTTCAATAAGGAAAAGTTGGAGGTAGAAGATTGTGAAGAAAGTATGGCCATAACAACCCTTATTGGATAACTTTAGAAGGGAAAGCTACTCTGGAAGCTTGCTAAAGACCATCCTAAGTCTATGGACGAGCTATTAGCAACAGCTGGAAAGGTCATGAACGCAGAAGAGGTAATGGCTATGAAGTATGAGGATGAGAATGGAAATAGTAGTGGGAAATTTCAAAAGAAAAAAGGATGGAAAGAAGAGGACTGCGGAGGGAAAGTTTGCAAACTATAATCCTTTAACTGTGAGCTGCAAACACATCCTCAATGAAATAAAGAATGATATGTCCCTGAGATGGCCGGAGAAGCTGAAGGATGCTCCACATAAGAGAAACAAGAATTTATGGTGCGAGTTCCATCAGGTTCACGTCCATCTAACTGACAACTGTTTTGCCCTGAAGGACGAGATTGAAAAAATGTTGAAGTCTGGAAAGCTCAGAAAGTATGTGGATAGTAGAGCTTCTAAGGGGGGAAGAGACGACCCTAAAAAGAAAATAAATGATAAATACTGGGAAGATGCCTTTGTCAGAAGAGTTGATGACTCAGATAATGACGACGATGGCCCAAACCTCCCACCAAAGGATGCCAATATCCCAGTAAAGAGGATCGTATGATCTCTTTCGGTGTAAGCACTATCTTTGGAGGACTTGTAGGGGGTGGCTCAGAGGTAGCTGATAGTAAGGCTCACGTGGCAGAGGTCAAAGATCTGACTAAGGCCAAGGTTGTGAACTTGGATTCTACAGAGCTTAAACGTGAGAAGACAAAGAAGGTAAGTATGGACACCCTCATAGTCAGCTTCTCACGACTTGATTTCAAGGGTATCTTAGCTCCCCATGATGACCCTTTAGTCATCACCACAAGGGTATATGGGTGTGAGGTTCAGAGGATCCTTATTGATGGGGCCAGTTCTACAGACATTATGTTTTGGCCCTATTTCCCTTATCATCATCCCTTGATTGGCTTCATCGGTGAAAAGGTTCATCCATTAGTTAGTATGAAATGGATGTGAGAATGGGAGATGAATGGAATAAGAGGTTGACCAGAGAAGTCAATTTCTTTGTGATGGATGAAAATGTCTTCTCAGCCTACAACCTCATCATGAGACGAGTAGCCCTCAAGTAATTTGAGGTCATGCCTTTAACGATACATCATATGCCAACATTCCCGACTCCATATAGAGTAGGGAAAATGCAAGGTGACCAAACATCGGCACGCGAATGCTACTTCAACTCTGCAAAAGAGAGAGAGGCTTATAAGAGGACAACAACCACTTACAACATTGACACCCTTGATCCCAGAGACGAAAAAATCTCAAAAAGGGAGAGGCCATGGAGGAGGCAGAATCTATCGTTCTCAATGAGGACGAGATGGAAAAAACCATCCAAATCGGTAAAGCCCTAAAGCCAGAGGTAAAGGAAGAGCTAGTGAAGCTGTTAAGGAAGAGACAAAGTATCTTTGCATGGAGCCATGCAGACATGCTAGGTATTAATCCTCAGATTATGCGCCATAAACTCAATGTTATAGAAGATGACAAGCCCATTAAGTAGAGAAGAAGGATACATTCAAGAGAGAAGTACGAAGTCATTAGCAATGACGTTCGAATGCTTAAAGAGATCAAGTTTATTAAAGAAGTCATATACCCTGAGTGGTTATCTAATGATGTCATAGTCCCTAAAGCTAATTGGAAATGGAGGATGTGTGTAGAATTCACCGATTTAAACAAGTCTTGCCCAAATGATAGTTTTCCCTTACCTCATATAGATAAGATAGTTGATTCCACAGCAGGACATGAACTCTTGAGCTCCATGGATGCATATTCCGGGTATAATCGAATCTTCATAGACTCAACGGACTCAGAGAAGACAACCTTTGTTACAAATAAGGGGACCTATTGCTATAAGGTCATGCCTTTCAGACTGAAGAATGCAGGGGCTTCTTACAAACATCTTGTAAATAAGATGTTCGAGAATCAGATAGGCAAGTCCATGGAAGTTTATGTGGACGACATGCAAACGAAGAGTGTAAAGGCCAACACTCATGTGGCCGACCTTAAAAGAACTTTTGACACCATGGAAAAATACAGAATGAAGCTCAACCCGGCCAAATATGTCTTCGGGGTATGAGAAGGAATGTTTTTGGGCTTCATCATCAACCAAAGGGGAATAGAGGCTAACCGTGATAAGATCAAGGATTTGCTGGAAATGAAGACACCCAGAACCATCAAAGATGTTCAGAGGCTAACCGGATGAGTTGCTGCACTTAGCAGGTTCGTCTCAAGAGCTACAGACAAATGTCTTCCTTTTTTAAAAATTCTAAGAAAAGATTTCGAATGGAATGAGGAATGTGAAAAATCTTTTAGAGAGCTAAAGTCTTACCTCGGATCCCCTCTACTCCTATCTCAGCCAATTCAGGGAGAGAAGCTGTGCGTATATTTAGTTGTCTTAGAATCAACCATTAGTGCTGCAATAGTAAGAGAAGAGGATGGAGTGCAGAGACCAGTGTACTTAAATAGCAAAGCCCTTTAGGGGTCCGAGCATAAATATCCTGGTATTGAAAGGTTAGTATATGCTTTGATACAACCTTCCCGAAAATGAATCCATATTTCCAGGCCCCTCCATGGTCATCCTCACCGATTCGCCACTCAGACAGGTCCTCCATAAGCTTGAGAAGTCAGGAAGGCTAATGACCTGGGCAATCGAGTTGCGGGAGTATGATATAATTTATCAACCCAGGGTTACCGTCAAGGGACAAGGGCTCACATATTTTGTGGCCGAGTTTACCTGGGATGAGGCCGATGTTGATAAAAGTAATGAGGCCGTAGATGAGTCGGATGACAGAAATGTCGGCCGAGTTTCAAAAGAGGCATAGTCAAGCACGGCCAGACAAAAATTATTTAAGAATGAGGCAGAGAGATACCTCTTCAGGCAAGGGACCATTTCAGAGGGAAACTTCTCTTCAAATGAAACCATTTGGAACCTCTTTGTTGATGGGTCATCTTGTGAAAGCAGAAGTGGAGTAGGGATGATAGTGTCGGCTCCAGATGGCGAAGACATTGAATATGTGTTGAGGTTCAACTTTAAAGATTACAATAATGAGTTAGAGTATGAGGCACTAATAGCAGGTCTCTCTTTGGAAAAAGCTCCCAGTATCAGCCATCTCTTAGTCCACGGTGATTCAAGATTAGTCGTGAACCAAATCCTGGGGGTTTATGAGGCCAAAGATGAAAGGATTTCCAGATACCTGAAAAGGTTAAGAATGATTCTATAAAGATTCAAGGAAGTAAAGATGAAGAGGATACCTCAGTTAGAAAATAGCCGAGCTGATGAACTAGCAAGGTTGGCCTCGATAATAAGAATAGATATAAGGAGAACAGTACTAGTTGAGATCCTTCTCAAACCGACCATCGAAGAGAAAAAGGTTACTAGACCTTGCCTAAATCTGAGTATGGGATCCTCGTGGATGGACGCTCTTATCAGATACATCAGAGAGGGAGATCTGCCAGAGTCAAAGTTAGAAAGTAGAAGGTAAGGTTTAGAGCTACTAAATTATCCATTGTGGGAGATGTCCTATACAAAAAGGGGTTTCTACTACCTCTTTAGAGATGCGTTCACCCTTCACAGATTCCATACATCTTTCAAGATGTGCATGAAGGATCTTGCTCAAGTCACATTGGAGGAAGTTAGTTGGCTAAAAGGATAATCACTCAGGGATTTTGGTGGCTAACCCTGGCCAAAGATGCATCGACGTACGTGAAAAGATGTGATAAGTGCCAGAAACCATTCCCGATCAGCCTCACCAGCTGCTGACTTATATCATTTCACCTTGGCAATTTGCAATATTGGGTATTAATTTGGTAGGACCATTGCCAAGGTCTATAAACAACTATCAATACTTAATTGTGGCAATTGATTACTTCTCCAAATGGGTAGAAGCCGATCCAATGATCATAATCACTGAGCAAAAGACCTTCCAGTTCATCTGGAAGAACATCATATGCATGTATGGCCTTCCAAACACCCTTATCTCATACAATGGAACCCAATTCGAGAATGTTTCTTCAGAAAAATAATTCAAAAGAGTGGGGATCAAGCGATTATTCTCCTCCCTTTGCCGACCCCAGGAAAATCGTCAGACTGAGGTCACAAATCGAACAATCCTTGATAGGATAAAAAATAAGTTGGAAGATGACAAAGGAAAATGAATAGAAGAGGAATACGCCGTGCTTTGGGCTGATAGGACGACGGTGAGAACACCCACATGGGAAACCCCATTCATGTTAGCCCATGGCTCAGAGGCTATTATCCCAATAGAGATAGGGATTCCCACTCATAGAGTTCAGACGTATGACCCTCAGAGGAATGGGGAAGAGATAAGACTTGATCTTAATTTAATTGAGGAAAGAAGAGAGGATGAAGAGATAAGACAGGAGCCTATCAATAGAGAACTGCAAGATTTTACAATCAGAGGGTAAAATCAAGGCCGGTAGATGTGGGGGACCTAGTCCTGAAGAAGACGTGGAAGAAAACAAACAAGATCCATCCTAATTGGCATGGTCCTTATAGGATAATTGATGAGGTTGTGCCTGGTACCTATCGGCTAGAAAATCTAGATGGGGAGCCCTTCTCCAACCCTTGGAATGACGACCACTTAAAAAACTATTACCTATGATTTTACAAACGTTCTCTCTTTTTGTAATACATGTATCAACTTATACAAGGAATATCAATGAGAAAATAGCAATGTTGTGTTGTTGCTTTTGTTCCAATGTATGTATTTAACATCATTAGTTTGGTGAAAATAAGTGGTGAAACATCATAATTTGGTGACCTAAGATCCTTAACATCATTAGTTTGGTGAAAATAAGAGGTGAAACATCATAATTCGGTGACCTCAGACCTTTTTTATTTGGTGAAATATGAGGGTGAACATCATAATTTGGTGACCTCAGACCCTTAACATCATTAGTTTGTTGAAAATAAGAGGTGGAACATCATAATTTGGTGACCTCAGTCCCTTAACCTCATTAGTTTGGTCAAAATAAGAGGTGAAACATCATAATTTGGTGACCTCGAACCTTTTTTATTTATTTAGGGAAATATGAGGGTGAACATCATAATTTGGTGACCTCAGACCCTTAACAGCAATTAGTTTGGTGAAAATAAGAGGTGAAACATCATAATTTGGTGACCTCAGACCTATTTTAGTTTGGTGAAAATATGAGGGTAAACATAATTTGGTGACCCTAGACCTTTAACATCATAGTTTTTGGTGAAAATAAGAGGTGAAACAACATAATTTGGTGACATCAAACCTTTTTTATTTATTTGGTGAAATATGAGGGTGAACATCATAATTTGGTGACCTCAGACCTTTTTTATTATGGTAAAAATATGAGGGTAAACATAATTTGGTGACCTCAGACCTTTAACATCATTTAGTTTGGTGGAAATATGAGGGTAAACACCATAATTTTGTCACCTCATACCTTTAACATCATTTATTTGGTGAAATTATGAGGGTAAACACCATAATTTGGTGACCTCAGACCTTTAACATCATAATTTGGTGAAAATACGAGGTAAAACATCGTTAGTAAACATCATAATTTGGTGTGGTGAAATTTGTGAACGTGTGGAGTATCGCAATTATAGTGCAGCAAAACATCATATTAAGCAATAAAATCAGAATAAGTCAAGTTACTTATAATCATATCATAAAGAGGATTCAAAATTACAATCCAGAATATCAAGAATCTACCATCAGAGTTCATAAAAGAAAAATTTACAAACAAAGTTCACCAAAATTACAACTGGAAAAAATATGAACATCGAAAAGTTAATTGGCAAGAAGAGCCTATGCCACGGTAGGAGACGACCCACCAGCAACCGCAGTCATCTGGTCAAGGTTGACATTTGAAACTTCAACTTCTTCATTATAATGGGTACCGTCTTATGTCTCAGTGACCTCAATAAGGGCCATCTCGACTGGAGTAGCATCACTCTTTTTAACCTCCTTTAAAGCCTGAGTAAACTGAGGATCTCCAAAGCCGAGACCAGCAAAGTCCTCGATAGTCAAGCTCCCAGACTCACTCTGCTTCATGGCTACCCATCTGTTGGTCTCTTTGATACCCCTTTCTAGGTACTCAAAGTCGAAGCTGACAAGCTCGTCAGAGACCTTTTAGTCCTCAATGGCTTTATTTGTGGAATATTCTAATGCAGCTTTGACTGCAGCATCAACCTTCGACTGTAGAACATCATCCTTTGCCTTGATAGATTTTTTATGATCGTTCTTGAGATGAGACATCTAGATGTACCTCTCCCTGATGACTTCTTTTAACTTTTCAACCTCTTCATTCAAAGAGGCTTCGACCTCCTCACCTTCCTTACCCTTTTCTATAATGGCCATCTTATTCAAGGTCCACTCAACAAGTCGATGAAAAGACAAGACACCCTGCAGAAGAAAATCAGACGTACGAACATATACGATATAGTTTCTAAAAGACCGATGTTACACTTTGGGATAGAGATAGCTAAAAACTGAAACCTGGATTGATTTTTGAAGAGAGAACTCGACCAATAAAGCAACATCCAAGGCACGAAGAAAATGCTTGTATTTCTTAGTCATTATGATGCCAATAGCATCAGCAGCTTTTAGACTGTGGTCGATCACGCTATCTCTAATTTTTAGCTGAGATAGACGAGCAGCCAGGGCATCGTCAGTAAAAATGGGTATGGCATAATCTTTGGCCTGAGTCTTACTCGGCCTCGTATGCGCCGTGTCAGTTGAAGACTTCCTATTCATGCTATCATCAGTCTTGGAAGTGTCGACGTTATTTTTTTCGGCCGGTGGTGGTGCACTCTTACCACCTTGCTCCTTCATGATCATCACTAAGCTGGGTGCCGACATTTCCCAAAATTCATCTGAAATGCCTACTGGTCACTCTACAAAAGACAAGTCTCTGAGTTAGCCGATCAGATAGATGAAAAATATACAAGATATACCTTGGGTAAGAAAAATGTGGAGACTTACGAAGCTCTTCTAGGGGACAACCCCTGTTTGAGAAAGGTAATAGGGGGTCATCAGATGTTCATATTTAACAAGATGACCTTTCTCGCCTTGATTATAAAAGTCCTCAGTGTTCTTGTAATTGTCCTGGATAAGACCAGGGTCGACTTTAGCCCCGAGGGAGACTTCCCCCATCTCAGCGGGGTCCTTGGAACCAATGTTCCAGAAGCCTCGTCTGAATCGAACGCCCATACCCTAACAATAAAGAAGTACCGAGGTTTCCAATTATGATGTGAAGTTTGGGTGACTAAGAGCATCTTCTTCTCAGATTTCCTAGCTAAGAAGTGATAGTAGCAGGGATAATTTTTGGTAGATGAGGGGACGTAACAACTAGTAAAAACTCTAATTGGAAGGTCGAAATGGTGAACAACCTTCCAAGGGACGATGACCCAAATCATAACCCTCCAAGCATTGGGGGATAATTAGGAAGTGGAAAGATTTATGTGTAAGAGTATATCTATGATAGTTAGGTGGATAGGAAGATGAAAGCCCAACTGAAACATCTGCTCATAGATACAGACTTCGCCATCTCGGCCATCTAAGGCCCTTTCGTCCTTCAGAGGTTTCCAAAGGACGATTGAGGAATCTATGGAATGGAGGTGCCTAAAGGAAAGAAGGTCATACTCGTTCATGATAATCTCATACTCTGTAGTTACAGAGGTATCAAGGTCTCTCCCTTCATCATCATCACCATCCCTAACAACTTCATCCTGGGCAGTGGTAAGGGCGCCGCCAGGAAACCTCGTCGCAAATTTAACCCTGGTGGCAGCCGATAGAGTAATGGCATCAATAGGAGGGGGTATTGCTATATTAGGCCCTATAATTTCTATGGAAGGAGATCTACGTGATGTGCTAGCCTCTCTATGGGATGGGGCTCGGCTCGAAACCTTGACGTCCTCCGAAACCTCACCTTTCCTAGGAGAATAATCCATAGCCTCTTGAAAAAAGTCTTCAGATTCAACTACCTCAGACGTTGACATGGGGTCTGAAGAAGCGTTACCCTCAGACATTGGTTTAGGAACCTCTACAGGTTCAACAGGCTCAGGGTATATGACCTTCAAGGGTAAAGGAAAGATTGGTTTGAGGAGAAAGGCCCCAACCCTATGAGACTCTTCTTGGGCTAACTCTATCTGCTTAATTTTTTCGAAGGTCTTCTCATGAAGAGAAGTGAATTCTTCAGTTAGTTTATACTAAGGTCTGATAATTCAGAAGTCAACACAACACTTGAGAGTTCAAACTAAAATAGGGCAAACAGGCAAGCAATTTGTCCTACTCAAGTTAAAGATTAAAACTTGGAATCCAAAGGGTTTTCACTAAGAACTTCAAGAACATTCAAGGATTGTCTCACCGGAGTAGATGATTGGAGGGTCGCTAGGAAGTCTAAAAGCTAGTGGTTTTGTCTAAAATAACCCCAACACGACCTAGTATGGCACTAAAGTCACTCAAGCGCTAGAAAACCAACCCTGTAGCCACCCAACAGTGGCGAAAAGCCTCGCCGGAAAACCAAAAATGTAAAGTAAAGACTAAAAATGGAAAAAGGAAAGGTCAAAGAGGAGTACCTGGATGATTGCGATTGAGGGAAGAAGAGGTTAAGAAGCAAGGAACCTTGAATCGCAGTTGCCGAGAAGCTGCAGGCGGTAAAGATGGAAGAAGAAGGAGAAAATGAGGAAAGAGAAGGGGATTTTAGACCTTCTCAATGATGGGGCATAATTTTAATGCACCCATCATTACCCTAGAGAACCCAAAAGACGCTGTCAGAATTGTAATACCTTGGGGAGTACGTTAGCCACTTCAATGAGTGACATGTGTCAATGAATCACTTTACGCCCCAAGACACCAAAAGTAACTCAGCCTCGGCCTGACCTACATACCCCTCAATCACCTACTCACATAGGAGACTAAGGGTTAGGGGGTGATTGATATACCCAAAGTGTACCCTCGTACTCATAGTCACTAACATCAGCCTGTATCGCAGCCAAATTTCCAGGAGGCCTTCAATAACCATTAGGAAGGTGGTGTCCTAGAAGGTCGGATCCTTATTAACCAACCTCGGCTGGGCAGCAGCCGAGGTCAGTAGCATCTTGTGGTATCAAGACATTGCCAACATCGTACTCTGCTTTAGCCGATGTTACATTCTACCTCATGCCTAACCTCGTCTAGTCTTACAGGCCTAGGTCATTCTAATCATGGACATGACAAATAAACCTTATTGGACTTCCCTTACCTCGTACTCATCCAGGACGAGGTTATGAAAATTGATATTACAGGTTCGAGCATATGCAAGCACATGGAAGACTTGGGGCACGTAGCAATTCAGTTATAACCGAATCATTCTCCTCACGTGGGGGAATATTTGGTCATCATTCCTGGCATGTGGCACAGCCAGGTGTCTACTTATGATTAGTGTATTCAAATCATACATGCTCAATGCATGCTTGCGGGGTACATTACACCCCCCAAGCACTATAAATATATGCCTTCTCCTACCTTTGACGGGGTTCCATAATTGTAACCCTAGAGGGAGCTCTGCAGAAATATACAATAGAGAGAGAATGTGGGAGATTGTATCACAGACCATTAGTACCCTCATTCTAGTGAAACTTACTCACACAGTCATAGTGGATATAGGCCAAATTAGCTGAACCACTTAAATACAACTATTTCTCCTCTTCTCCTCATCTCCTTCTACTAGTTTATTACCCTTGTTCTACCATTATAGCTACTAGCTTGAGCTTACTAACACTTCATACCAGTTTTGCTATTTACAACATCATCAATAACCTTAAAAGTGAGAAGATTCCATGTCCATGCACCCATTGTATAAGCGGAAAATGTAAATCTTTAGAATATGTTGAGTTACATTTAATAATGTGGGGAATTTGTCAAGATTATAACAAGTGTAAATACCATGGTGAAAAATATGTACCTTATGTTCCCAAAGAATTATCAGTAATCGACCATGTAATAGAACACCAATGAGTGGAAGTGGTAAATGATTCGCCAACACATCGTCCACTGACCGACCTAATTGACAATGCTTATGGAGTCCACCATGACCAAAACCACCAACCTATGGAGACAGATAATGCGCACAATGAATAATTTGATACTGAACTACCAGGAGACCTATAATATATATGGTTTAAAGCTAATGAGGATAGATCGTTGTATAAATATTGCGATGAAGATCAATCGGTATTATATGCAATGATTTATTTGCATAATTTGAAGAGTCAATTTGGCTTGTTTGGGAACAGAGTAATCAAAATTCTTACGTGGGTTAAAGAAATTCTCCCAAAAGAGAACATGCTATCAGACAATTATCCTACCATGAATAAGATCTTGAAGGGTTTACTATTTATGCATGCGAGTATGATTTCATATTATTTTGCAATGAACACGAAGAGAAGGATGAATGTCCAGTATACGGTGAGCCTAAATATGTCGTTTGTGAGAAGGTAAATAACAAACCTACAAAATATCAAAAGAGATTGCAAGTCCCACAAAAGGTTTGGAAGTATTTTCCACTTGGGTCACGGTTAAAATGATTTTTTACTATACCATAGATAGCGGAGGCCATGACATGGCACACTCGATGCGAGGTCGGTAAGAATTTGATGCGTCATTCGGTTGATTCACTCGTTTGGAAAATTTTAAATGCACGACACCATGAACTTGCAAAAGAACTGCCCAATGTTCATCTTGCAATCTCAACTTATGAGTTTGACAGTTTAGGTAATTTAATTACTAGTCAAACTTATTGTCCAATTCTCATGGTGCCTTTAAGTCTCCCTCCGTCACTATGCATGCGAAATGAGTTCACATTATTATCTTTATTGATACCTGGGCCTAAGGCTCCAAGTGATGATATTAATATATTCTTAGCCCCATTGATCGAAGAACTTAAAGAGTTGTGGGATAAAGGCATGATCGCGTTCGACTCTCACAATGGTGAAGAGTTCACACTTAAAGTAATGGTGATGTGGGAACCCACGACCTTACTATTTATGGGACCTTATTCGGTTGTAATCTTCATGGTTATTATGGATATACCATATGTGGGGAGGAAAATGAAGCCATTTGGCTACAACATAGTAGTAAAATGAGTTACACGGGTCATCGTAGATTTCTGCCGACTAGACACACTTTCAGGAATGACAAGTCTAACTTTTATCCTATTAGTCAAGAGCGTCGGATGCAACCTGCTTGACTTTCTGCTCAACAAATCAAGGAGAAGGCGATGACTATGACTATGACTGTGGGGAATAGGTACGTGGGCAAACACCACAAGTTTGTAAACCTGAAGCGCAAAGTAATGTGAGATCCTAATGACCCTACTAAAGCAAAACCATGGTCCAGGGAATCAATATTTTTTGATTTGATGTATTGGAAAGATCATCGTGTAAGGCATGTAATTGATGGGATGCACACGGAGATGAATGGTGTGTAACATCTAATAGGAACATGTTTGGGTGGATCTCATTCCAAAGATGGAGATTGGGCCCGTCAAGATCTACAGGATATGAAGTTAAAGAAGAAACTCTAGTTAAAAAATGAGCCTATGACAGGAAGAATTTATACCCCTCCGATTGCTTTCACTTTAACTACTAGTGAGAAGAAGATCCTCTTCCACACGTTGTTCAACATGAAGACTCCAACTAGTTATTCTGGTAATTTATGTAGGGTCGTAAACTACCAAGAAAATGAATTAAAATAGTGCAAGTCTCACGACTGGAATGTAATCATCTAATTAATCCCTCTATTATTTTGGCATTGTTTCTTTGAACAAATAGATCTCCATTGGGAAATTATGCAAATCAGTTTATGTTTTACCCTAGTTTGTGCAAAAGTGGTAAATAGAGGCACATAAAATTCGCCAAATCAACTTTAGCCGAGGGAGTTTGTGTATTAGAGAAATATCTTCCTGTGTCTCTCTTCGATATGAGCATCCACTTGCTTGTGCATTTATTCGATGAAGATTTTATTATGTGGCCCCGTTAGGTATCGTTGGATCTATCCTTTTCAGCTCTTGATGAAAACCTTCAAAGATGACATAAAAAATACAAGGTATATTGGATGGTCAATTGCTGAAGAATACGCAATTATGGAATCATCATTATACTCTAGGGAATATATGCCGAAATAAAAGGTAAGGAGGTTCAATACTCATAAAGGAGGAGTGATCGAGGAACCTTACGAGTTTGAGGATGAATTACCATTTGGGAACCCTAAAGAGGTGAAACTCACAAATATACAATACGAGCAAGCAACTTGTTATGTCTTCGAATCACAAGATGAAGTCGAAGAATGGAGAGAGTGAGCATCTATTGAATTCTTTTTCTCTGATTATACATGAAAATTGATTTTAGGGTATGGGTATCAAAAGAGGTAATTACATCTTATGTGTGCGGTTATTTATTCATGTGTGATAAAAAGATGCCCAAAGACAAACTCATTAATAAATGCAGCTTCTAAAAATAGGCGATGTCTCTTCTAGGATTGCATGCCTAGAAAAAGTCACTAATTTTCGTGTGAAAGCGTTTAAGAAATTTTGCACCAACGTTTTTTATTTCATTTCCTATCCGTATGAGGAAAAACTTTTGACGCAAAATAGTGGAATATCAATTTCTGCCTTAACCACCTGTATCACTAGCAAAAGCGATAAAAATCCAAAGAATACGGTGCTAACTTATTATGGGATAGTCCAACAAATCCTAGAACTTGGTTACTTAGATTTCACAGGAACTTTATTCTATTGTGATTGGGTAAAGGTTGACGATACTATGATTTCTTGCAAAGTTGATCTTGACTCAAAACGTTTTATGGTAGATTTATCAAAGATGGAGAGTAAAGATCACATAGTCGACGAGCATTTTATTTGTGCCTTTCAGAACGTAAAGAAGGTATTATACTCGAAGTGCATAAACAATGGCAATTTGTCTATTATTATGCATGCATCAAAAGGTATGACTACTGAAGTGGATGCATGGAAGGATCCAAAAGCGTTCCAGTCAGCTCTTGATGACAACCCTAATTTGAAGGATCTTTTAGTTGATTTAGAGGAAGTTTGAGTATCAAAATATTATGTAAACCTTTTTAATCTTATTTGTATCCTATTTTGATATTGACACTGAATTAGCGCATTACTTTGATGTATGACTGTTTAGTTAATTTTTGATTTATCTGCCTTGAATCCTCCAAAAGCAATTATCAACAAAATTTCTGCTATTATTGCAAATGTTTTTTGGAGTAATAGCTTTGGGGAGTCTAGGCATCATTGGTGTGGCTGGGGGAAAATTGCAAAGCCCGTTACTGAAGGTGGTTTGGGTCTCAGACATATATATGATGTGCATTCTTCCCTTAGTATGAATTTATGGTGGAATTTTAGACAACAAATATCTATTTGGGTAAAATTCATGATGGCAGCTTATTGTAGGAATCAGCATCCTTGTTCAGCTCCTATGAGAGGGTCAGCTCAGACTTGGAATCGTATGTGATATGTGAGGGACAAAGTTGAAGATCACATGATTTGGGCTATTGGAGAGGGAAATATCAATATAGCCAAGGATAAATGGGGTGTTCCTAAATGTAAGCTATCAAATGAGGCAGAAGCAGGTCAGGTTAAAGAATTCTGGAACCAAGGCCAAACATGGGAAAAAGAGAAGTTAGAATAGGTCTTCAATGCTTTTGTCACTTATAAAGTGTTAAAATTCGAAGAGATTATGCCAAATTCCACTGATACTCTGATTTGGAAACCTTCAAGTACACGTTCCTTCTCTATTACCTCTGCTTGGAATATTTACAGACAGTCAAGTCCATCTAGTTTGAGCTCGAAGTTTATCTGGCATAAACATCTTCCCATCAAGATGTCTGTCTTCATGTGGAAGATGTTGAATAATCTTCTTGGTACAGATGACAAGATAAAAGCTATTAGATTTAGAGGGCCTTTAAAATGTTGTTGTTGTTATAAGCCTAAAGAAGAAGATGTTGACCATATTTTTTAGGGTGGAGAAGTTTCTTCTATAATTTGGGATCAAATAACTAGGGAATATGGGATTAAAAGAACAAAAGGTGGAGGTGTGCAAAACCAGCTCTTTCAATGGTGGATTCATGGGGTTAAGATAGATAACTTTGCTAGCAGAGTAGTGCCATCAATTGTATATTGGTATTTATGGTGCTATAGAAATAAATGTAGATATGATGATTGCTCTCCTAGTGTGGCTTCAATCTTGATCCTCATTAAACAAGAAATTTCCCTAAATATAGTTCCTTCTATAGCTCATGGGACTAAAGATATAATGTTCATAAAGTGGAATCCTCCTATAAATGGCTCTCTAAAGCTAAATGTTGATGGGAGTGCTATAGGGAATCTTGGAAAGGGAGGTGGAGGTGGAATGCTTAGGAATCATTCAGGAGACATGGTATGGGCCTTTTATGCTCATTTTGGAGTGGTGTCTAATATGGAAGTTGAAGCATTGGCCTTACTAAAAGGCCTTGAACTCCTATTCAACTTAATTGGATATGATATGTTAATAGAAAGTGATTCAAAGGCCCTAGTGGACATCATCAATTTTCATAGAAAGTATCCATGGAAAATCAATTGGGCTATTCATAAAATCAGGAGCCTAATGAAGTTGATGAAGATAAAAAATTGTTCATGTTTATAGAGAGGCAAATCAAGTGGCTGATTTTCTTGCCAAGCTTGGAGCATATGAGAATAAGGATTGTTTTTCTCTTGCCTTAAATGACTTCCCAAAGCATCTCAAAGGTCTTCTATTAGTGGATAAATGGAGTCTCCCATATATCAGACATGTCTAGCGGGCATTGGTGTTCTATTTTGTCATTAGGGGGTCTAAGTCTCTTATTAATTTGCTCCCTATATTATGGCTATGTTAGGGATCTATTATATAAAGATCCTCATTTATGTTTTATTCTCTTATCTAAATTTTTTTTCTCATCTGATGTAAGCCGTTTAGAAGAGGCAAGGTCTTCAAAATATTGATAATAAATCTTCTATTCATAAAAAAAATAAAAAAAATATGTAAGTTAACTTTTGAGAATATGTTATGCTCAATTGAATATTTAGTTACTTTCACAAGACGCTCGGTTTGAGAATAAATTCATTTGAGTTGTGATTGGATCAAATTAACCCAGCTCAATTTACATGTCTTCCTATACATATCCATTTGTTGACCAATTTCATTGATGCAGTGTTCATAAAATGAAGTTAAATTAGCTTGATTTATGAAGATTGTATTAAATAAACTAGTCAACAACTATACACGTAAAAGAATACATTGGGGGCTCCAGGATCAATTTGGTCCAATCACATATTCAGAAGACTCTATTTAATGGCCTTTTTGGATCGCAGGAATCAGGTACTCTTTATTTTAAGTGAAGTAGTTATCTAACTGATATGCATTATCCTTTAAATTTTTTAGATCATAGAAGGAGTACGGGATAATTATTGGTTTTGTTTGGTTTGGTCGTTGGATAATTATTGGTTATTGGCTTGTTGTTGGATAGTATGGTAGAAAAAATATGGGATAATTATTGGTTTTGTTTTGTTTGGCTTCTGGATAATTATTGGTTTTTAGCTTGTTGGATAGTATGTTAGAAGGAGTACGGGATAACGCTTTGGGTTTTAACCCTCTAATGGCATGTTTTTAAACCTAATTGTAGATATTTTCAAATTATTATCATATTCCCAAATCGGGGGTCCCTTGACCACGCGGTTAGTTCTTGCGAGTTACGTTGGTCCCGTGCGAGGTGTTAAAACTTCTTTAGGGGTTTTCCAGAGACTACGTGGCTCCGCTGGTCCAAAGACTACCCAGACAAAACTCCAAAAACTATTCAGAGCATGGTTCTATTTTCCTTAAGATCTGTGTTTGAGATCATTACATTCAGCGTTGCGTCCTTGGACACTAGAACTATGGTTTGAATAGTCTTTGGAGTTTTGGTCTAGACAATGTTTGGACCATCGGAGCCATGTAGTCTCCCACGAGTGAATCCTTAACTTTTTACAAATATAGCAAGTGTTCCCAATATTGATTTTAAATGGTGGAGTTCAATTTTGTTTAGTAGAGTGAGCGCTAATATTTGGATAAGATTAATTTTAAGGTGCAGGGATCTCAACATTACATGGTGGCCTCATCGGAAGATTAACATCTTGACAACCTTCGATGAGGGTTGTCAAGCTCTTAATCTTTTTGTAAGGTGATCTCTTTTGTTTGTAACGGAGGGGTCAGGTTTCTACTACAAATTTTTTGATACATTGGGGCTTTTGTCAAGCCAGCTTAGCAGAATCTGCTTCCCCATCCTTCATCTCCTGAGAATAAGTTGAGCTCCTTATGAGGCCACCTTTAGGTTCCCTGGAATGTCCTATATTAGTGGTTCTTGATGAAGTCCACTCTCCCTATAATGATAGGAGTCGTATTTAGAACACTTTATCAAACTCCAAACGAGAAAACACATCATATTATTCGGGACTCATTTCCAGAACAATTTTAATGAGCTCTACAACATGCTGCATTTGACAAGGCCAGAGAAGGAAGATTTTCTTCCGAAACATGTCTTTTGAGGATGAAAACCAAAAGAACCTCCTAAACGGACCCGTGAGAGGTGCAAACACCTTGCACGAGATCAATGTAACTCGCATGAACCGATCGCATGGTTATGGGACCCTCGATTTAAGAATATGACGATAATTTGAAAAAATCCACACTTAGGCTTGAAAACGTAACATTAGAGGTCGAAACCCCTTAGCGCCCCCCAAACGGCCCCTTTAGGGGAAAGATCACCGTGAACGAGACCAATGTAACTAGCAGGAACTGATTGCGTGATCACGGGACCCTCGGTTTTAGAATATGATGATAATTTGAGAAAATCCGCACTTAGGCTTAAAAACGTGTCGTTAGAGGGGAAACCCTAGCACCACCCAAACAACCCTTTTAGGGAGAGATCACCACGTACGGGTCCAATATAGATAGTAGGAACTGATCGCATGGTAACAAGACCCCCGATTTGAGGGAATGTCCCAAAATAGATAATATCCACACTTAGGCTTGAAAAGGTGTTATCAGGGGACAAAACCCCGCAATGCCCCCTAAACGACCCTATGGGCGGCGCCAACACCTCGCTCGGCACCAATGTATCTTGTAGGAACATACTGCATGGTCATGGGACCCCCGATCTTAGAGCACGACACAAATTAGTGAATATCCACATTTAGGCTTGAAAATGTGTCGTTGGGGGCGAAACCCCTTAGCGCCCCCCAAACGGCCCCGTTAGTGGCGCTAGCACCTCGCACGAAACCAATGTAACTCGTAGGAGTTGACCGTGGGGTCACAAAACTCTTGATTTGAGGTCACATCCCAAAACAGAGAAAATCCACACTTAGGCTTGAAAACATGCCTTTGGGGGTGAAACCACATAACGCTTGCTTAACGGCCTCGTGACCACGCGGTCGGTTCCTGTGTGTTGTAAAGCTCATTGAAATTTTTCTGGAAAGGAGTCACTGATAATATGATGCATTTTCCCATTTGAAGTTTGATATAATATTCCAAATACGAATCCTCTATTGGAGTGTCCTCGATTGGTGGATCTTGATGAATGCCACACTCCCCGTAATGAGAATATCTACCATTACGGGGGTCGTGGCCATCAACAAGATCCACTAAACATTCCTTTAGAGCATTGATATTTGGAATACTCTATCAAACTCCAAACGAGAAAATACATCATATTATTCGGGACACCTTTCTAGAATAATTTTAATGAGCTCTACAACACGCCGCATTTGACCAGGCCAGAAAAGACAATTTTTTTTAGCCAAACAAGCCTTTAGAGGCAGAAACCCCAAAGAGACCCCCAAAAGGCCCCGTGAGTGACGCCAACACCTCGCTCAGGTTCAATGTAACTCGTAATAACCGACCACGTGTCCACGGGACCCTTGGTTTGAGAGCATGGACCAAAATAGAGAAAATCCACATTTAGGCTTGAAAATGTGTCGTTGGGGTGTGAAACCCCTTAGCGCTGCCACACAATCCCATGAGTGGTGCCAACACCTTGCAAAGGTCCAACGTAACTTGTACGAACTGATTGCGTTGTCACGGGACCCTCAGTTTCAGAGCATGGCCCAAAATAGAGAATATCCTCACTTAGGCTTGAAAATGTGTCGTCGGGGGGCAAAACCCCTTAGTGCCCCCACACGGCCCCATGAGCGGTACCAACACCTCGCACGGGTTCAATGTAACTCATAGGAACCGAACAAATGGTCACGGGACCCTGGGTTTGAGAGCACGACCCAAAACTGAGAAAATCCACATTACGCTTGAAAACGTGCCGTTAGGGGGCGAAACCCCTTAGCGGCCCCACTCATCCCCGTGTGTGTGACCAACACCTCATACGGGTCTAATTTAACTCCTAGGAACAAACCGTGTGGTCATGTAACCCGCAATTTGAGATAACGACCCATATTTAAGAATGCCTACACTTAGGCTTGAAAACCTGACCATAGAGGGCGAAACCCCGCAACGTCAACCAAATGGCCCCGTGGGCAACACCAACACCTCGCTCGGGACCAGCGTATCCCGTACAAACCGACCGCATGATAATAGGACCCTCGGTTTTACAGCACGACCCAAAATAGAGAATATCCACACTTAGGCTTGAAAACATGTTGTTCGGGGGCAAAACCCCTTAACGCCCCCCAAACGGCCACGTGAGTGGTGCCAACACCTCATACGGGACCAATGTAACTTGTAGTAACCGACCGCGTGGTCACGGGACCCTCTGTTTGAGACCACTACCTAAAAAAAAGAATATCCACAATTAGGCTTGAAAACGTGCCATCGGGGGGCAAAACACCTTAGTGCCCCCCACATGGTTCCCTAAGCGGTGCCAGCACCTCGAACGGGTACAATTTAACTCGTAGGAACCGACCTCATGGTCACTGGACCCTCGGTTTGAGAGCAGGACCCAAAACTGATAAAATTGACATTATGCTTGAAAGCGTGCCGTCAAGGGGCGAAACCCCTTAATGCCCCCCACTCGGCCCCATGTGCGGCACCAACACCTCGAAAGGGACCAATGTAACTCCTAGGAACCGACCTCATGGTCATGTAACCCGCGTTTTGAGAGCACGACCTGGATTTAAGAATTCCTACACTTAGGCTTGAAAACATGCCCTTAGAGGGAGAAACCCCATAATGCCCATCAAACGGCCCCATGAACGGTGCCAACACCTCAATCGGGACCAATGTAGCCTGCACAAATCGACCGCATGGTAACGGGAGCCTCGGTTTGAGAGCACTCCCCAAAATAGATAATACCATACTTAGGCTTAAAAACGTGTTGTTCAGGGGAAAACCCTCAGCGCCCCCCCAAACGGCCCCATGAACGGCGCCAACACCTCGCACGAGACCAATGTAACTTGTAGTAACCGACCACGTGGTAACGAGACTATAGGTTTGAGACCACTACCCAAAACAGAGAATATTGACACTTGGGCTTAAAAACGTGTCGTCAGGGGGGGTGAAACCCCTTAATGCCCCCCACACGTCCCTGAGCAGTGCCAACACCTCGTACGGGTTCAATGTAACTCGTAGGAACCGACCGCGTGGTCACGAGACTCTTGGTTTGAGATCACGACCCAAAACAGAGAAAATCAACATTTAGTCTTGAAAACATTCGGTCGGGGGGAGAAACCTCTTAGCGCCCCCCCCCCCCCCCCCCCCCCCCACACACACAGAGCCCCGTGTGCAACGCCAACACCTCGCATGAATCCAATGTAACTCCTAGGAACTGACCATAAGGTCACGCAACCCGCAGTTTGAGACAATAACCCAAATTTTAGAATGCCTACACTTAGGCTTGAAAACGTTTCCTTAAAGGTCAAAACCCTACAACGGCCCCGTGGGCGACACCAACACCTTGCTCAGAACCAACGTAGCCTGCACGAACCGACCGCATGGTAATGGGACCCTCGGTTTGAGAGCACGGCCAAAAAACAGAGAATATCCACACTTAGGCTTGAAAAAGTGCCGTTGGGGGGGCGAAACCCCTTAGCGCCCCCCAAACGAACCCGTGAGTGGCGCCAACACCTTGCACAGGACCAAACTCATAGTAACCGACCGCATGGTCATGGGACCCTCTGTTGTAAACCACTATCGTAAATAGAGAATATTTACACTTAGGCTTGAAAATATACCGTCGGGGGAGGAAAATACCTTAGTGACCCACCACACGCCCCCCTGAGCGGTACCAACACCTCGCATGGGTCCAACGTAACTCATAGGAACCGACCGCATGGTCACAGGATCCTCGGTTTGAGAGCACGACCCAAAACAAAAGAAAATCCACATTTAGTCTTGAAAAAGTATTGTCGGGGGACGAAACCCCTTAGTTCTCCCACACAGCCCCGTGTGCAGTGCCAACACTTAGCACGGGTCCAATGTAACTCTTAGTAACCAACCGCATGGTGACGTAACCTGCGGTTTGAGAGCATGACCCATATTTAATAATTATTACACTTAGGCTTGAAAACATGCCCTTAGGGGGCGAAACCCCACAACTCCCCCCAAACGGCCCCGTGGGTGGTGCCAACACCTCTCTCAGGACCAACGTAGCCCGCATGAACCGATCGCATGGTAATGGGACGCTCGTTTTGAGAGCACGACCCAAAATAGAGAATATCCACACTTAGGTTTGAAAACGTACCATTGGGGGGGCAACTCCCCTTAGCGCCCCCTAAACGGCCCCGTGAGTTGTGCCAACACCTCGCACGGGACCAATGTTACTCGTAGTAACCGATCACGTGGTCATGGGGCCCTCTGTTTGAGACCACTTCCTAAAACAGAGAATATTCACACTTAGTCTTGAAAATGTGCCATCGAGGGGGCGAAATCCCTTAGTTCCCCCCACACAGCCCCCCTGAGTGGTGCCAACACCTCATATGGGTCCAATGTAACTCGTAGGGACTAATCGCGTGGTCACGGGACCCTCGGTTTGAGAGCACGACTCAAAATAGAGAAAATCCACATTTAGGCTTCAAAACGTGCCATCGGGGGGTGAAACCCCTTAGCGCCCACCACACGTCCCCATGAGTGGCTCCAACACCTCGCACGGTTCCAATATAACTCGTAAGGACCAATCGCGTGGTCAAGTAACCCTCGAATTGAGAGCACGGTCAAAATTTCATAATGCCTACACTTAGGCATGAAAACATGTCGTTAGAGGGAGAAATCCCTTAACGCCCCCCAAACGTCCCCATGGGCGGCGCCAACACTTTGCTCTCGAAAACATAGCCTGTAAAAACTGACCACGTGGTCACGGGACCCCCAGTTTGAGAGATTGACCCATATTTCAGAATGCCTACGCGGGTCCTATGAACGCGTGGTCACGGGACCCCTGATTTGAGAGCACGGGACCCCCACGAGGTCACCCAAGGAGACTTGCAACAACTAACCAATTAACCTCCCGATTCGAGGATTTTTATTATTATTATTAAGGTTGGCCATAGACTAAAATCGTGACCTTATTTTTTGTACAGTAAGCTTGAGCACGACCCAAAGCCGTGATAAAGATAGATCATAAGAAAAGTGGTCACGGCTTAAAGCTGTGACCATGTTTATTTGTACAGAAAACATGGTCATGGCTATAGGCCGTGACTAGATGGTTTTTAAATTTGGGGATGGTCACGGGTTTGGGTTGTGACCATGGTTGTAAATCGGGTCAGGGCTATTGTCCATGACCATGCCTGTGACTATCAGAAGTCTGTGACTAGGGAAGTGGGTCATGGATTTGGGCCATAACCACCAAAATTGTTCTCACTCGATTCGATCACAGACCAAATCCGCGACCCCCACTGCCTGGTTAGGGATAAAGTCCGTGACCAATCGCCCAGTTTGGTATAGTGCCAATTCAGTCATGACAATAGTCACGGTAATCAACTGTGACATATCTGTGACAATGACTAGTGAATTCAGGTCACAATATGTCATCATCACCAAAAATTATATTGTAAAATGGTCACTTTATCGTGGTTACGTACTGGAACCGTGACCAAGTCTCGAATTTTAATTTGTCACCTTTTGTGTCATGGTTTATAACCGTGACCAATTTTCTCATCAAGAGGTCACATACAAGTCATGGGACATAATCGTGACTTATTTTAATGTATAAATTAGATTGAAACCCTTCATTTTATTTTACCCTAGGCAAGGTTCTAAAAAACGCGGGGCGTGATCGAGGCGTGGAGGCCAAGCCTTAAGCCTTAGAAGCCTAGGCGGGCCTTGGCGTAAAAAGGCGTGAAAAAGCGTTTAGGTCTTTTTAATATATTTTAATATTTTTTAACCATAACAGGGGTATTAAAATACTAAAATTGTACATATTATAAAAATATGTCTGAATATTTGCAAATAAAAATACTATTTGATTATTTTGGATGAGATAATGGTCCGGTTTGCAAAAAAATATTTAAAAGGCGATATCGTTTCACTAAAGCATTGTTGTTTTTAAAGAAAAAGTACACCTTAAGGGTTTGACCAAGCATAAGGCGTCAAAATCTTAAGGCGAGGCGTTTCTCCCAAGCCTCAAGCCTAGGCGTGCCTAGGCGGAGCCTAGGCGGGTTTTTTAGAACAGTGACCCTAGGTCTCTCTTCGATAACTACTCGCTCTTTCTCTCCACCCAAAGGTACCTTTCATTTTCGTTTTCTTATGTGTGTGTTCAGTGTATGTGCGTTGTGTGTGTGTTTGTCTGTGTGTTTTATGGGTGTTCATTGTTAAATTATATTAAAAAATATGAAACTCTTAGAAATTGTTGTGTTGGAAATCAATGTATATGAAACCTTTATAAATTTTTGGGTTGGAATTTAATGTATATGAAATTTTATATGGCTATTTACCCTTACAAATTTTATATGACTATTTATCCTTAGAAATTGTATATGAAACTCTTGATGTATAATTATATATGAAACCCTTAGAAATTATTGTGTGATGGAAATCAATGAATATGGAACTCTTAGAATTGTTTATGAAACCCTTATAATTTTGTAAGTATGTTCTTGGAAATCAAGCAAGTTGACAATTTAGAAGTAGTACGAGATAATCTTGTGTTAGATTGTTAGGTTGATGTCTTGATATGGATGATCGATACTCAAAATCCTCACATTATTATTTTTTTTTATAATAAACCTTTAACTAAATGGTGTAGTGTTTAGAATAAAGTAATTTGTTGTGTCTTCACACCGTTCTAAATATATTTTCCCATAAAAATGAGTCACAGTAGTAATTACTGGAAACAAAAGTATGATAGGGTTCAATTTGACTACACTAAAACATCTTTCATTACCGCGCCCCATATATAGGGATATCCAATTTACAAGTTTGGTAATAGGAGAATTGAACAATTTATTTACCTTACAAATCGTGGAGTTCATCTCTAGAAAGACTACCTATTCGATCGTATTCTGTTTTCATTGCCAGATTGTTGGGATGAGGCAATAAAGAATACATTTTTCGTGCATAATCCCGATATGGAACTGACGTTGGTGACATATTTAGAAAAGGATGAAAAAAATATTCATCCTTTGCCGATACAATTTCGTAAAGAGAGAATTCACCCAGATTGCGGCATCTCTTGACACATGCATATTAAAATGATCTTGCAAATTATTTGAAGAAAAAAATATTCATACACACGCTTCTGCCTAATTGGCTGGGTGCAAATTTCGTAGGTTTTTTAAAACAATTAATGATTGGATGGAAATCAGACACATCAATTATGATTTAAAAGCTGTCAAAAAGGTATATATATATATATATATATATATATGATAACTTGGTTTTTGAAAATATACACATTTTTAACGATGCGGATTGATGCCACCTCCTTATATATTTTACCAAAATGAATGGTTGAGATCACATCTATTTTCTTTTTACAAACCTATCCCTAATTTATTTGATTTCCCCCTATTTTTTACTCATCAAACTTACCCTTTAATTCAAAACTAAGAGTATTTTGGTAATAATCTCCCACTTTTACACATGCAACCCCATTTCTCTTTCTCGATATCTCCCAAAACCCCCGTCGCGTACACTTTCTCTCACTAGAATTACATCCTCTCCATGTCTTGCATATTTGTATCATCAAAGGTACTCTCTTTCTCGATATCTCCCAACCTCTAGGGTTTATCATTGTGTTTATTTTGGTTTTGATCACGATTTTGTTTTTTAAACTCCAGGGTTTATCATTCTGATCCGGATCTAGGTGCATAAGGTATGGGTTCAATCCATTGGATTTCTGAGAAGATAAAAGAAGTTATAGTTAGTACACAAATTTGGGTATCCTTATGGAAACAAATCATGGGTTGGTTTCTTCATTCTTTAAATAAGAGTATGGAAGCGATTCATGGGTTAGCTTCTTCATTCTTTAAATAAGATCAATTGCTGCCTATAGAAATGGAATTTTTGTTTTATTCTGTTTTACAAGTTCTGTTTTATTTCTCTATTTTTATAATTGACATGTGTTGTGTCTCTTTTGTTTGGTGTCAAAGGTTGAACTGATATGGGCGTGGGTGTTAATTTGTATGGTTTGTATCTTTTATTGAATTATGATACTATACAAACAATAATGGTTTATTCTCTATTGTACATCTGTGCGTTAGTTCTTTATTCTATCAATTGTATTCACTTATGTTTGTATTCATTATCTTTATTCTATCTATTGGTTTTAATTGTCTTACAGTTAATTATTTTTAGTCATTTATAAGGTGATAGATTGATCCTATTGAGGTGACGGTTTATTTTTAGTGTTTTACTTTATTGTTTTGATCTCTCGTATCTCTTTCTACTTGTTTTCAATAGAAACTCAATGGGTTCTGTAATTTTAAAAAATTTATGCATAAATATTCATCTGGGTATTTGTTGGTATGTCATAATTTTGAAACATTTATGTTTCTTCTTCTTACAGATGGCCATGGGGAGAATTTGAAGACATCCTCAAAGTAAGTTGTGATCCCCCTCATAGGAGGTTATATCTCTTCGTAGTTTGATCATACACATGAAATAGATTACAATAGGTATCAATTTACATTTAATGTATAGTTAAGTTAATTATGAGTTAAAATCCTATGAGGCTGACTTTAGTTGATAGTTTAACAGAGATCCTATAAGGTTGACTTTAAAAAATTTGATTGGCATATACATTGCAGTTAATTAAACATCGATCCTATAAGGCCGACTTTAGTTGATAGTTACTAAACAACCCCGTGTAAGCGCTTACAAATTATGTTTGTATCGTTTTTCTTAGAGGCAAATAGTCGGCGGATCTTATTTATTGTTTGCATTTGATTGATTTTTTACTTTTCAAAGTTTACATAGTTTATGTTTACTATTTTTATTTTTTCTTTGATGTTTAACAAGGGATAGAAGTGTTGGTTCTAAAAATTTTAGTAGACATGTGATTATTCTTAGTTTTTGGCATCAAAAAAATTAAAAGGGGGTCTTTTTTTTGTTTAATTCTTAGTTTTTGTATCTATAATTTTCAGTAGATATGTGACTATAGAGATTTGGTGTGTAAAGGGCATTTTGTGATTATTAGATGAACATATGCATTTTGTGATTTTGTGGAGCAAAGAGAAGACCCCTAATGGTGGTGCCAACATGGAATAAAGATTGTAGTTTTTTCTTTATGTCTTTGTTGGTTATGTATTGCATTTATTCACATATTAAAACTGGAGCAGCTATTGGGGTAATATTTGATCATATTCAGTTTTATATTACCGGTTCAACATCTTTCTCTCTTTTAAAGAAAAAAATGTTTTAATTTGAATATTCGTTTTAGGATTACTTATATGTTCTCAAATAATTCCTTCTCTCTAAAAATATGGTATAGCTATTGTTGTTGATTTTGATCAAACTAAACTCAACTATCAGGTTTTTTTGCTATTTGGATGGTGTGCTAATATTAAACTACTGCACTACAGTTGGTTTCATTCATCTATGTGTAGTTTCATCTTCTTAGTATGTTTTCTCACATGGGGGAAGAGGGATATGCACTATCACCAAATGTTGTGGTTGTTTGATGTTCTATTACAAATTTTACTAATCATGGAGGACAAAAGCACTTATGGCGGCGTATGTCAAGTGATTTCAATTTCCTAATTTTTCATATTATTCTTAACATCAATATTCTTTATGAATTATAGATAAATTCAACATCGCGTTTCACAAATTCAACACCTTCCTCGCTAATGCTTTTTTAAGAAGATTCCATCTTCCAAGCATTTATAAACTTTCGTCACTCCAATATCTCCCTTTAATTTATTAACCGTACTCTTATTTCCCTTATCCTAAAACTATAATCCCTAAGATAGACTTTGAAATAAGTTTAGTTAGTTGTTAATATTAATCTTTAAAAGCATGATGCAATATATTTTTATATTATGTTTGCTCTGTAATATATGAAATTCCATACAAATTTTGTTTATTTTTGCAAAATAGAGCTTTGTCTATTGTTAAGGCTGGCTTACCCAGTGGACCACTATTATTATTACCCCATAAATGGATAGTTGTTTTCTCATATGTTCAAGCAATTAAAGAGGTTTTATCCTAATATGTGACTTTTTTGGTACTTTTAGTTCTTAAATTTACAATGTTTTGATAATATTAATATTTTCAATTGGTTTGCTACAGATTAATGCCATGTGAACTTCATAAATTTTCAATTGGTTTGCTACAGATTAATGTCTCCAATGGTAAGATCTACGTTTTTATTACAGGGAGTAGACATTAATATTATAGGTATATTTGCGATTTCCTTCGAATCATTCACCCATTTTTACATCTATAGTTGCGTAGGTGTGGTCAGATGCCTCAAGCAACTACTCATGTTCCTGTCATCATCTCAGGAACCGAATGAAATGAGGCTGGAGGGAGACTTATGGCAATGAAGATCTTTGTACAATTTTAAATAAAATAAGGCTGGAAGAGGACTCATTAAAGTACTATCAAGATGCTAAGGAACCGAATATTTCCGTTTATGGAGTTGACTCACAATTCTACAGTAGAAGATGTCGCATATGATAACAGTGAAAATATTGCTGATGAAGAGCATGACGTTAGAGTAAATAATGAAGGGTTAGAGAACTTGGAGATCACATGACAAGCTATATTGATTATAGACGAACTATAAGCCAAACAATATTGATAAAGTTCATGAATCAACTTCGAATTTATAACAGAACATAATATCTTCCTGAATTGAATGATGCATCTACTGATATTCATGAAGTTATATTGGTTTTGCGTTCGTTCTATTTTTTCATCTGGGTCTTATTTTTGAATTTGTTTTATTTTTTCAGGTGCTAATCCAACGTCTCTAATTTTTTGTTGGCCTGGCTTATTGGTTATGTAAGGTATAACCTCTATAATTTTGTGAAATTTGTTATTCCCCAAACTATATTGATAAAGTCAATGAATGAAAGTCGCTTGGGATTAGCTGATCCTTCTTCAATAAGTCATTTTCAAGACAATGTTAACGCATTAGGTCCAAAGGATGAACCTAATAAATGTCAAACAGCTGGGGCGTCAGCTGTAGGTGGTACAGAGATATTGTATGTGAAGACTCCCATCGGGTGCTCAGACTTGCAACTTGGCCCAAATTTGCACATTCCATAACGAGAATAGAAAATGCACAAAGGTTCTCCCTGACGTAAAGGAAGGCCGATTGGACTCAAGACACAATTTGGTGCAGGAATCAGTCTATCTCTAGGATGATGGAACCTGCAAACGACACCAAACTTACAGTCTCTAGTCTTCATGTAAAATTAGCATTCAGGATGTCCAGGTCTCTCGGGGAATACATTTTCTCTCTGCAATGCATAATATGATACATGTATAAATCCAAACCAGTATGAAGAATACGCCCCTTAAGATACTCCATTAGTTGCATCACTCTGTCGTGAAGTTATATAAATCTGAAGATGCTACAGGTATGTTTTAAGTTGCATCATTCTTCCATGAAGTTCCATTAGCTTCATCTCTTTATGCAATGCATAATATGCTACAGGCATGTTTCTAGTTGTTTGTTGTGGGCTATTTGGAGATCAAAGCGACCCCCGCTAACCACTATATGCATTCCATCCCGAAACTGATACCATTCCCTGAGGCAGAATCATAGGTGTGTAACTTGATGGGGCTTTCCAGTGAGGACTAATAACAAAGAGGCTCTCGATAAGGTCCAATTTCCAACCCTCCTTGATATGAAGGGTCAAATGTAGCAGTTGTTTCAGCAATTACTTCTAACTAAAATTAAGTAGTTGTTTCAGTAGTTACTACAACCAAAATGAAGGGTCAAATAACACTTGTTTCAACTATTACTACCATAAACCAAAATAGCATAAACTACTTCAGCAATTACTTTCCAATGATTATTCTCGACTTGAATGCAAATCTCGACAATGATAGTTAATTATTAGGAATACTTTTGAAATTTTGATTTATCTTTTTTGTCTAATATGTTGTATATATCAAAATATTGCGCTTGCACTGTCCATTGACAATAAATCACAAAGTTTTAAAATATGTTATTTATGTGTTCATTTAGTTAGTTAATGGTTGGTAACATGGAGAGCTCACATTTTGTTTATAGAAAATATAAATAGGAATAAGTCAAAGAATATGTATATTCGTCCCCAAAACATAAACATCTTATAATTGTTGTAAATTTCCTTTCAAAGTTTACCTTTGAGATGGACCTTGAATTATATATATTATAACGTTGAGGCATTTTGTGAATGTTTATTCTTATTTTATGGCATTATTTATGACACTGAATCCAGTTCATTTTTTAGCTCTAGGATATACACTTGGTTTACAATGTGGGCTCATATTTATGATATAAGATAGTATTAATGAGCTTTCTTGGTGGATGAATGTTGTAGATTCTATCAAGGCTTTCAGAAATGAACATACTCATATCATTAGGTGTTCGAACATACCTTCACTCTTAAAAACTAATAGTTTGGCATTTACATTGTAATTTTCAAAAAAATATCCGTCCTTTAAAAAAAGGGACCACAATTGATATTTTGGAAAATTATATTATAAGACAGAACTTTTATGACTTGATCATCCAAGAATTGTCGTTGTGCCTTCAGGCACATGCACGGCTTTGGAAATTATTACAATTGTTTTTAAAATTACGATTTGTTCTGTTCGGGAACAATTTTGTTTTCGTTTTGCAATTACATACTTTGAAAAATTTCGTCGTTTTGCTATTACGTACTTGGAAAAGTTTCTTCATGCCTTCAGGCACGGGCAAAACACAATATTTTTTATAACAAAAAAATGAAGTCGGTAAAAATAAACATGACTCGACATAATATGACAAGACATGAAATAGTTTTTTTTACCAATCATGAACACTATCCAAGTAAAAGAGAAAATATACAAAATGAACACAATATTTTTTATAACAAAAAAATGAAGTCGGTAAAAATAAACATGACTCGACATAATATGACAAGACATGAAATAGTTTTTTTTACCAATCATGAACACTATCCAAGTAAAAGAGAAAATATACAAAATGTGTTTTTATAAACTAAAAATGAACCTGGCCAAAATAAAAAGGAAACGACATAAAATATTATTATTTACTTATATCGAACATGAGCCAAGTAAAAACGGCAAAACAAAATATTTTCTAACAAAAAATGAACTTAGACCAAAATAAATACGCTACGCCACAAAACGACACGACATGAAATTTTGTCAGGGAACGATTTTGTTTTCGTTTTGCAATTAAGTATTTTGAAAATTTTCTCCGTTTTGCGATTACATACTTTGTAAATTTTTTATCGTGCCTTCAGGCACGGGCATACCCTAGTATATATATATATATATATATATATATATATATATATATATATATATATAGAGAGAGAGAGAGAGAGAGAGAGAGTCATAAACCGTATTTTCATTCATACGTCGCTAATTTTTTTATTGATGGGAAAGGTTGAATAAAAATGACAACAAGCAAAAAAATATCGGAACACCTTCAAATGAGCGTTGTCCTACACCATAAGATCAATTCTCAACTCCTCCAGCATATCAATACTCTACTCCCTCAAAAATTCATTGCACTCCAACATTCGCAACTAAAAAAAAACTGATAATCAACACTCTTACCTTCTGCTGCCGAGGGAATCCAAGCCAGCCTTAAAAAGAAGACTTTTTTCTGCATTGGCAGGGACAATCCAATTGGTGGTAAAAATTATTTTCATATTTTAAAAACATTGTCTATCTCTGGGAAAGATGACTATGTGCATTAGGGGCACAGATAATTGGAAGAAGGTTGATTGATCCTTAAAGGATGACAATTGGGATCAATTTAATAAGACAATTTAATTCCCATCCAATTCAAGGTCGAAGGTTCTTTCCAAGGAAGATGATCTTTAAAAACCTATTGGAAGAACATTTGAAATAATGTTTTCCCAAAGGAGGCAATGAGTTCCAATATTTTAGGGTCGAAAGACAAGGTTACTCAAAATATTGAAATGCCTACTAACCAATGGAACAACTTTTAAGAGAATGAGTCTAGGGAGGAAAAAAATGAATTAGAGGGTGAGAAATAAGCTGAAACAATCGAAAAAGGTTGACACCCATAAACTCGACAGAACAAACCAAGGGGACTCCGAAATTAGGTTAACTTGTACTTGCATGCCCAACAACAAAATGGGACCAATAAATTTCCAAACAGACTGACACCGACTTAGGAGAGTTTTAATTTAGTTAGCATATGTATACATGTTATAATATTGTTAATATTGAAATCATAATCCTAAATATAATATTATGTTATAGGAAATGATAAAAGGAATGTCCAGCAGTCAATCTGAGTGCAGTTCCAATGACATTCAGTCCATGCCTTAACCAAGGTGTTCGAGAAGGACCAAAAGGGTAATACAAGAGGTTTAGGATCACGTATGCCAAGTACTAGACTACAACACACTACAACATTATGAGACGAGATATCTACAATGAGGGGTGAGGTGGAAAGAGGGTTGGAAAAAGTTGCCCAGATAAAATGAGAGGTGCTAGATCCTGGCACTCCTGGAGATTAAAATCCAAGGATTGTTCAAACTCTTAAGTTGACAACAGGGTTGCTCCCCTCTGACGCCTCAAACATTCTCTTATCCTCCTAGAACATTTACCTCCCAAATGACTCCTCGTGCAACACTCCCCTCCCAAATGCCTCCTCCTGGCATGTTCCCCTAAAAATTTCCTACCTATGGAACATTTCGTGCGTCGTCTTAATCCACACACACTGACTTTTGTGAGTTGTATTATGTATGAAACTTGGATGATACCAAGATTATTGGCACGTGCACCCTCCTTTCTGTAATTTTCAGAACAAAAGTCCATAATCAACCTTTGATGGTGGGTAGAGCTCAAATTTTAGTCGATAAATATACTCAAATTGTAGAGATGAGCCAGCATACGTTGATCATGAGGATGGGCCATTATTTTTAGCTTTTTCAATTGTTATATTATTTCGCCAGTTAATTTGTTGGCCATGATACTTATGCAATTTTTTTGTTTTAATATTTGTTTCATTTGAATTTCGTTGTGATATCATTTGAATTTCTCTATAATTCTTGAACAATGTAATGTTTTAATTATTTTGTTGTAATTTCTATTTCATTGGAATGAATTTTCTTGTAATATTTCTTTTTGATCATGATTAATGGATTTGTTTTGAATTTTGAAGGCTCCGAAATGGCTTTCCCATAATACAAAGAATAGATGGGAGAGAGTCACAAAGTATCTGATAATCATGTGAAGGGTGTTCGGGAATTTATTAAATAAGCAAATAGAAATCGCGATAGTGATAAGATTCCATGTCCGTGACTATAACATATGGACATTCCATGGGGAAAATTATATACCGTATGTTTTGAAAGAACTACCAGTACATGACTGCGTGATAGAAACCTACCGGGTGGAAGTTGTGAATGAATCTATATCCCATCACCTATGGATACGAATAATGTGTATTATGACCAAGTTAATGAACAAGTTGATGCTGAATTACCCCAAGATCAGAAATACAAATGATTGAAAGCCGCTGGAACCAGAACTTTGTATATAAATTGTGAAGAATGTCCCTCGGTATTGTACCCAATTATCGATTTGCATAATTTGAAGAGTCAATTTGGTTTTTTGAGCAGTAGCATAGCTGAAATTCTTAAGTGGATTAAAGACACTACCTCAAAAGAGAACATGTTACTAGACAATTACCCTAGCGGGAAAAAGAGGTTGAAGGAAGAAGAGAAGGACGAGTGTCCTTTATGCAGTGAACCTAGATATGTGCCTTATGAGAATTGAAAATTTAAGCCTGTAAACTATCGCAAGTGATCACAAGTTCCATAAAATGTTTTGAATTATTTTCCCCTCGATCCATGGTTAAAACGAGTTTCATTGTACCATGGATAGTAGAGGCCATGACATGGCACGCTCGATGCCAAGTGGGTGGGAATATGATGTGTCATACGATTAATTCAATCATCTAGCAAATGTCAGATGCACAACACCCTGAATTTGTAAAGAAACCACGCAATGTTTGTCTTGCATTATCAATTGATAGGTTTACCCCTTTTGGTAATTTATCTACTAATCAGTTATTAACCAGTTATGACAGTGCCTTTAAGTCTCACTCTGACGTTGTGTATGAGAACGGAGTTCACATTATTTTCTTTATTGATACTGTAAGAACAAAATTTCCAATTGAGTCCATTGTTATGTGTTTAACTTATTCTCATAACAAGTTTTTGAGTCATTGATATATTTTTTACTGTCATGATCCCACACAGTCTATGACATGGATTTTATTAAACAAGTTGCGGACAAGCTACAAAGATTTATTATGCTGAGACTATTTTGCTGCACATTTCATGTCTTCATTGCATTTCAATCTCTCGGGTATGAATGTGTAATGTTTATGGGACTCAAAAAATGTTTTTAGGATGTTAATATTATTATAAAAATGTTTTTAAAGAGTTTTAACTTCATTTATTCTAAGGTAAGGATTGTTTAGAGTCGTATTGAACCTTCCCTTGTATTTAGAAGGATCAAACGTCACTTGTAGTAGTTCGAGTGACATTGCAAGGTCGTTCAAGCGAGATGAACATGTCATTCCAATGACATGGAAATTTCGTTCGAGCGATATGCTGATATCATTCAAATGATGCGCGGACTTAAATTTCCTATTTAAGGCGTGTTTGATTCAGAATTTCATATGTTGTAGAACTAGAAAATCATTTTACATACAGTACGTTTTTTGCACAATTTTTCTAAGGTTTTAAAAGTCTAAAAACATCCTTAGAGTTTCAAGATCCGAGATTTCATTCACTTATGGGATAGAGATATTGGTTTGCACCATTGGAGTTTTCTCATCACTTTGAACGTTAGGTTTTGCGATGAAGAAGTGAAGCAGTTCGGGTTCAATATTGTAGATGTTGCTAGGTTGTATAGGTGGACAATGAGGCATACACGGACGCGTGTGTTGAGGATGAGCATCGTAGACGAACGTTTATATGGTCACTGTGAAGGAGTGGTTGAAGGATCATAGGAAGCGTCAATACTTATGGGGGATCGAGTCATTGAGTAAGTCTATCGTCTGTACATTGTAAAACCACATCATATTGATTGTTTGGCTTGGGTCGCACTAAGTTTTTTTCTCTAAGTGGTTTCCTCGTAAATCTGGTGTCGCTTATATGAACTTATTTATTTTACTTTATTTAATCACGAAGATGCATGTCTAGGATTAAATAAGTTAAAATTAGGCTTAACCAAAATGGGTTCACACAATTGGTGCGTATAAAATTTGGAAAAAGGTTTTTTAAAAAAGAAAGTTTTTTTGTCATCCTTAAAACACATTCGAAAGAAAAAGGGGCCTACAGATACCCAAGCCGAAAACCTCTTGAAGATGATATTGACATATTCTTAGCCCCATTAATTAAGGAATTAAAGAGTTATGGGATAAAGGCGTGACGGCATTTGACTTTCATATGCGTAAAGAGTTCACACTTAAAGTAAGGATGATGCGCGAAATCCACGACCATCCTTCTTATGGGACATTGTTCAATTGTAATGTTCATGGTTATTATGGGTGTCCCATATGTGGGGAGGAAAATGAATTATGTTGTCCAACTCATAGTGGTAAGATGTGTTATACGGGTCATCATAGATTTCTGCCGACCAATCACCCCTTTAGTAACTACAAGTTTAACTTTTTATCTCTCGATCACGAGCATAAGTTAGAACTTTCTTTACTTTTTGGTTAGCAGGATGAGGAGAATGTGAAGGATGAATCTACGGGTAATAATTACGTAGTTAAGAACCCAAAGTTTCTAAACCTAGAGCATAAATGTAAGGGATCCAAACAACCCTACTAAAGTATAGGAATGGTCCAGATGATCAATGTTTTTTTATTTGCTATTTTAGAAAGATCATCATGTAAGGCATGTAATTGATATGATGCACACAGATAAGATTATTGAAAAACATTTGATATGAATATGTCCATGTGGATCTCATTCAAAATATGGAGAGTGGGCCCCCGCGATCTACAAAATATGAAAATACAGAAGAATTATGGTTAAAAAATGATCCTATAAAAGGAAGAATTTCTATCCCCCCGACTGCTTTCACTTTGACTACTAGTGAGAAGAAGATCCTTTTAGAAAATTTGGTCAACTTAATTATTCCAATAGGTTATTTCGATAATTTGTACAGGATAGTTAGCTACCAAACAAATGACTTTAAGAAGTGCAAGTCTCATGGATGGCACGTAATCATCCAATTAATCCCTCTACTATTTAGGCTGTTATTCTCTAAAAACAAAGGTCTCCATCGAGCAATTATGCAAATCACTTTGTCCTTTACCTTACTTTGTGAAAAAGTGATTAATAGAAAGTACATTAGAGGTGTGAAATTAACGTTAGCCGATGAAATTAATGTATTAAAGAAATATTTTCCTTTGTCGTTCTTTGATATCAGATTCCACCTACTTATGCATTTATGCGATATGGTTTTATTGTGTGGTCCCGTTAGGTATTGCTGGATGTATCCAATATAGCGCTTGAGGAAAACCTTCAAGTATTACATAAATAATACATGGCATATTGGAGGGTCAATTGTTAAAGAAGACATGATTGTGGAATCATCCTTATACGCTTGGGAACATATGCCATAACAAGAGCTGAGGAGGTTAAATCCTCATGGAAAATGAGTGATCGAGGAACCTAATGAGTTTGAGGATGAATTGCCTTTTGGGAACCCTAAATAGGTGAGACTCACCAATCTACAATAGAAGCAAGTAGGTAATTATGTCTTTGAATTGCAAGATGAATTTGAAGAATGAAGAGAGTAAGTAGCTACATAATTAACTGAATTACTCTTGTCTGATTTTATGTATTTTGTATATTATGATCTAAACTATACAATTTACCTTTAGGACGTACAAGAATAAAATCGACCAAAGTCAAAGGATTGGTAACACGGCGAGTGATTTTAGAGCATGGATATCAAAAGAGGTCATTTCCACCTCTTATATGTGCGTTTTTTTAATCATGTGTGGTAAAATCATATCTTAATATAAATTTATTAATAAATGCATTTATAAAAAGAGTTGATGTCTCGTCAAGGCTTGCACGCCTTGAAAAAGATCTTAAATTTCAAGGAAAAGAGTTTAAGAAATTTTGCACCATTGATTTTGGGTTTGTTACAGCCCCATTTGAGGAAAAGATTTTGATGCGAAACAACGGAATTTCAATTTTTGCTTTGACTATCTTTGTATCTAGTAAAAGCAATAAAAATCCAAAAGATACGGTGCTAACATATTATCGTATTGTGCAACATATCCTAAAACTCGATTATTATGATTTCACTGAAATTGTATTCTATTTTATTGGGTAAAGTTGGAGGACACTACGAATTCTTGTAAAGTTAATCCTGACTCCAGACTTATCATGGTAGATTTGTTAAAGATGAAAGGTAAAGAGAACATAGTCGACGAGCCTTTTATTTGTGCCTTTCATAACGTAAATAAGGTATTATACTCAAAGTGTTTAAACGATGGCACAAATAAAAGTCTCCTAAAATATTCCAGACTGCTCTTAATGACAACCCTAATTTAAAGGATATTTAGTTGATTGATGTGAATATTGAGTATCAAAACTTGATTTGTATCCAAGTTTTATCCTATAAGATTTATTTATGAATTTTTATTTTTATTTACGAATGTTTAGTTTGATTTATGAATGTTTATTTTGATTTAAGAATATAAATTCCCTCGTAATAAGCACAAACTGTCACGACCCCGACCCAAAAATAGTAGGGAACGAGTGTCTTGACAAGCCACCAAGGCATCCAATATTCTGGCCTTAAAATTTTTCTTTTAAAATATATGTAGCGGAAGTATAATCACATGGTTATGAATCGTAAAATACTGAAAGTGAAGGCATCAAAGCTTTCTAAAGGGAACTTCATTTGTATTAAAATATCATCGAGTTACAACTTGACACAAAAAGCTAAACATGCTCTATCTAATTAAACAAACTTCTACTTAAGGTAACAAAAAGATCTTTAAAAGCTAAATCTTCAACATATTCCTTTTTCATTCCATCCACGATCTTAATTATTTCCTGAAAAATGGTTATTTATACAACGTCAGCTAAAAGCCGAATGAGATTCAATCTCCAGGCATTCCATGTTTTTTCAGAAAATTGATACCTATTCAATTTAGAACAGAAAGTATATACATAATGATAGGAATTTCAAGTAATATATATAAAGTAGATGACAATATATATATTCAGAATAAACAGTTCAGAATAGAGCAGATAAAACAATTGAGCATATGTCAATTATTTAGTTTTAGTGGCCATGTACGCTCTAATACCCAGACAGATAGTCTTACCAAATGTTTCCACCCGGTAACATCACAGACAGATAATCATGATTTTGGGAACAACGCCTTGTTTAGGGCACACCGGCGATAAACCAGCTAGGAAGGTAAGCCAGTAAAGAGGTCCCTTAGGCCGAATCATATTTTCAATATTCAATATCATTTTCATTAATCATTTTAATCGGTATGTTTATATGGACAAATATAAGCATATCACAAATGAATCAATCATCGGTATCACATGAATTTTGAGAATAAAAGCAGTTCAAAAAAATATATATAGTTTGCATAATATAATCAAAATACACAAGAAATTGCATAGAGTACTCACATAAAATAGAGGTCGAAATTATAGATAATGAGTCTTCGATCGCACGTTAATCTAACAAATACGATAAAGGTTTAAGTATATGTTCTAAACAAGGTCCAGTCTATATATTGTATTTTAATAGTAACTTGTTTCAAAGGATTACTAAAAACCATTTTCTTAACTTTTAAAACTTATTGATCATTATTAAAGGATTCAATTCATAGTTCTTCCTAATCAGTCGGTTCCCAGTAGAGATGGAGGGTCACAGGGGCACCGCTTAAATACCATCTCCTCTAGACAGAACATTTTAGGATTCATTACCAGTAGAGATGGAGGGTCACAGAGGCACCATTTGAATGCCTTCTCGTCTAGACAAAATTTCACCAGGCCTAACTTTGGAATTACATAAATGGGATTCCATAATAACGAGCAATTTCCTTTAGAAAATCATTTTTAAAAGATATATACAATTTCAAATAAGTTTATATGAAAATAAAATCAACTTGGATCTCTTCTAAACTTTAAGTTTTGATTAGTGAAGTCCTTAGTGTATTTTACCAGCATAACTACTAAGTAAAGCTATAAAACACAAAATTAAAACTATAAAAATACATTATAACATTTAAATAAAATCATACCTACGAAATGAATTCTTTTTTCGAAATTATAGAACTCCTTCTTAAGATATTTCCCAAGCCTTCTATCACTCTTTCTTACTATAATTCTCAAGGAATTGGTGCGAGTTTCAAATGAACCTTAAGGCCCTATTTATAGGTTTCCAAAAGTATTACGGTGTTGACACGTGTCTAATGACTAGGCTTTTTGGAGTGGTGATTCAACACCGAGGTGTCGCGATCCGGAGTGATCTTGCAGTGTTAATATCACCAAATGATGACAAGTGCTTTAGCTTTCTCTCTAAAGATCACATGTGTAAGGTGGAAGTGACCAGCACATGGTGGAAAGGTGAAAAGGGTATAAGGGTCATTTCACACATGAAGGGTATTTTGGTAATTTCACACTATATATTTTGAATATTTCTTAGAGTTCCTTGAAAATATTTTATTTACAAAGTGGCCCATTTTATATTTTTATTTTAGTCCTTAAAGTTTCATAAAATTATATTCTCTACCCCAAAACTTATTATTTGCCTTAAGATATGTCATAAGACTTCGATTTGATCCAATTTACAGTTGATTCTTCGTAATTAAAAAAGGGGTTTGTTATATTGATAGCCAATAATACCACATATCTAATAATACAACATTTATAAGATAATAAGTAACACAAGAATGTAAAAACAAACTATATATATAAAAGTGGGGTCATTACACAAACACCTCTCACGGGACCAATGTAACACATAGAAACTAACTACATAGTCACAGAATGCCCTATTTAAGAACATGACCAAAAATTGCAAGTAGGTAGGCTTAAGCTTAAAAATATTCTGTTAAAAGGTGAGAATGAAAAACAGCCCCCAAACACCCCTGCAAGAGGCACAAACACCTCCTAGGGGACCAACATAACACGTAGCAACTGACTACATAGTCACGGGATTATCGATTTGAGAACATGACCAAAAATTGCAAATAGCTAGACTTAGGCTTGAAAATATGCCGTTGAAGGGTGAAAATGCAAAATATCCCCCATACACCCCCGCAAGAAGCAAAGCATCTCCCACGAGACCAACGTAACACATATCAATATATGGTGTAGTCACGGGAAGTTCGGTTTGAGAACATGACCAAAAATTACAAATATCTAGACTTAGGCTTGAAAACATACCATTGAACATTGTTACTTACCACTTGTGATGTTTTTGAAGTTTTGTTTGTAGGCCTCAATGGAGAAGGAACATTTGGAACATATTCAAGCAAGCATTCATTTTATTTTTATTTAAGTTGTACTTATTCACACAAAATGCACTGTATATTATTTTATGTTGTATGTATTCACGCAAGCAGGCATTAGTTACCATGTGTTGTATTAGTACATATTCATGCAAGCATGCATTATATAACTTTAAATATAGGATAAGTATTTTTGTTTGCAATTGTAAATAGGTTTGAAAAATGTACAAGTTTTTATGGAATGCTGAAAACTAAATTTCTATTTTTCTTAATTTTTTTATTGGGTCACGGTTCTGGACCGTGGCCAAAAGAATTTTTTTAATTAAAAATAGCGGTGGTCACGGTTCTAGACCATGAACAAAATAATTTTTTAATTATAAAATAGCGATCACGGTCAGAAATCGGGACCAGACCCATGATCAATAATTTTTTTAAAAAAATAACAATAGGGGTCGTTGTTATTGACCTTGACTAGCCCCGTGACAGTGACCATGGGTGGTCAGCAAGACCAAAAATCTCCCCTGAGGGTCATGCACCTGGACCGTGGACCAGTGTGGACCCCTGATCAAAAGCGAAGATCATGAACCGCATTCTCCCTTATGGGTCATGGGTGGTGACTCTAACCTATAATTTTATCACGCTTAATATTGTCACGGGTGAAGCCCGGGACCCATACCTTTGGTCATGGGTTAAAACTATGATCATTGGAGATATATGGTGTAGGGTATCAAATAAATAAGCTCAATATCACCTCCCACAACCTATGATGATTAATCACAATCTAGAAACATATACCAAGCCCATATTTGATAACTCAATCAAGTCAAAGAATTCTTAGAAGTCTTGTTGATTAATACTTTATTTTGTTGTTCTTTAGGGACCATTGTACAAAAGTAAAGTAACATGATTTAGCTTGTATATGCTCAAATCCTACAGGCATAAAGTCCTTGAGAATAGTTTAGCCAGCTAAACTATCTTTTAGTTGACTAAAGGCCCGCTAAAGGTGTTTCAGTAGACTAACTTCGTCCAAACTTTCTACCCAAAACCCTAGCCTTTGCAAACTATCTACCAATCTTGTTACCTACTTTTGGCATCCACATTCTTCATCCCAACCCTATAATTACCCACCTCCTAATCCATTCCAAATAACATAAACTATAACAACAGTCCTCTCAACCAAAGTTCCATTATTCAAAGTTTGTGTCATCCCCTTCATTGAGTTTCTAGAGAGAAATTAAGAAATCCTAATTGACAATTTAATCCCCAAAACTTCAAAGTTTCAAGAAAACCCACTTGAACTAAAAGATCTAATACAAACCCTATTCATCAAAGTTATAATACCAATACCCACTTGTGACAAATCTATACCCAAAAATCCATTAGAGCATATTAATTGAAATTCTTATTTACTTGTATTTTTAGAGAGAAATGTTAAACTTATTATTCCGTTGCTTTAGTAAATATACTTCACTTTATTTTTTGGTTACAGTTCTCATTGTTATGATGAATTGTTAAACTTTATTGTATCTTCTCGGATAGTAATAGCGTTGTTGCGAATATTAAAGGTGCGACCTTGAGCTATTGTGTGGGTACCTCTTAGGCGAGGATGAATGTATTGTCTTGTTTGTTATGATTTGCAAGGTAGTGTTCCTTATGAGGTTTTGGTTCCACCCGAAGTGAAACCAGAGATAGTGAAGTTCTCGAGTACCATCTCGAGCATGGATGTAGCCATAGACCGAACCACGTTAAAATCTTAGCTTGTAAAGTTTCATTCATATTTCTCTATGAACTTCTTATAATTATTATTGATTAATTGATTACTATTAAATTTATTTATAACATTTCAATTAATACTTTCAACAAGGTCAATAAATTTTTAAATTTTCCATTAAACCCATGTACCTAATTCACCCTCCCCTGGGTATATTTCCAGGCGAACATGCGTGCTCACTCTTTCATTTACATTTACGTTCAATCATGTCAGATTTGTTATATTTGCTATTCTATTTTGAGTTTGGGTTTATGTGGAGATAGTAGTACTTTTGTGTTAGAGTTTATTACCATTATGGATCTAGTATCAGAGATTATATGCATTTAATCTTATGGTTGTATTCAGTTATTATCTTTATGCTTTAGTTATATTCTTTGATTTATGCTTAGAATAATTTTTAATATTTTAGTTTCCTAGATTATTTATTTTATACCTGATCAATATAGTTTATATTTTATGGGGTGACACAACTTGATAAAATCAAGGTAGCGCTCAAAATTTCACCACCTTGGATTGAGAAAGAAGTACACAATTTCTGTGAAAATCTCCAATACATCAACAAATTTTCACATCAGCTCACTTCCATTTGGGAACAAGTCTTGAATGTCCTTTGGAAGGATTTGAATAAAATATGAAATGAGAGATGTTAAGAATCATTTGACAAAATCAAATAGTACCTTACACAACCACCGGTGCTCGTGCCACCAAAACCTAGTCTACCCCTCCTTTTCTACCTAACGAACACCAATACTATTGTTGGGGCTATGATAGCATAATAAATTGATGAGTCATGCAAAGAGAGAGACACCTACCATGTTAATTGAAAGTTGAGAGGGTATGACGTAAACTACACAACATTGGAAAAGGCATGTGCTTCCTAATGTGTGTCACTAAGAAACTTTGACACTATACTCTTGCCTTCCCTATCAATTTAGTGTCCCCAGATGGATCACATGAAGTATTTATTGGAGAAACCTACTTTGTCAAGACACATGGTTCGATGGTTTCTTTTACTAACCAAATTCGACATCACATACGTGACATAAAAGTCCATCAAATGGAGGTATATCTCTGATTATTAACATATCATCCCATGGAAGAAGTCAACATGCGGATATCTGAATTCTATGATGAAGAAATTCTTTGTACTACCCATGAGGAATTCTGATGGTAGGTATTCGTTGACGGAAGTTCTAATAAGACATGGTATGTCATTAGGATACTCTTAAGCGTTCATGATGACTCACATACTCCTGTCACAATCAACCTAGACTTACGTTGCACCAATAACATGGCAGAATATGAGGCTTGCACAGTGGGCCTCAAGGTTGCTCTCGTGAAAGGAATTCAATGCCTTGATGTTTATGGAGACTCGGACCTCATCATACGATAAATCCTTCGAAAATGGAATTTCGAGGATGAAAAAATATTACCTTTTCATGCTTATCTTGAAGAGTTTGATTCACAATTCAAAGATCCCACCGTCCATTATTTCCCTCCCTCGAGAAATAATTAGCAACATTGCCCCCTATAATTAACATGCCTGAAGGAATAACAATCTCTCCTTTATAAGTTTAAAAGTAGTCTAGACTAACTCACTCCTACCACATCGAGCTCACCAGTGAAGAAGACGCAAGAAAAGCTAGAGTATGGTATTACGATATTTAGTGCTCCTCAAACATGATCGATACCCTGAAGGGGCTGAAAAAAAGACCATGTGTACCTCCGAAAACTCACAACCTAGTACATCATTTAGAAGAAAAACCTATTGAAAAGAAACTTTTAAAGTACCCATTTTTAATGCCTAACGAGGGCTTAAGCTAAGGATATTATGCAGCAAATCAACAGTAGGGAGAGAGGATCCCACATGAATGGTTATATACTCTCTAAAAAAATCGTCCAATAGGAATATTACTGAAATACCATAGTTTAATACTTCACATCGTACGTCAAAAGGTGCTTGAAATTCCAATAATTTTCTAATCTCTTTTATTTACATGCACAAAAGTTGCACAACACGGCTTATCCATGACCCTTATCGACTTGGCTCATTAACATCATTTGGAAAGTTACTCTCAAAGTATCTAATGGGAATGAGTTAATCTTGGTATTCATTGATTATTTCACTAAATGGGTTGGATTTGATTCATACATATTAATGAATGCCAAGAAAGTGGAAAGTTTATTCGAAAGAATAACATCTATCATTATAGGGTCCCTCACGAGCTTGTATTAGATAACTGCCTCCATTTTGAAGAAGAAGTAACATATTTAGTTGAATAGTATAGGATTAAGAGACACAAGTCTTCTCTTAATAAACCAAAAACCAAATGGGATTATTGAAGCAGAAAATAAGAGGCTCAAATCCATAATCAGTAAGACAAGAGAAAGTAATAGAGATTGGGCCGATGGGATCCCTTTCATGCTCTAAGGATAGTGCATGTCCTTCAGAACACTCACTAAGGATACCATTTACTTCATAGTTTATGGCATGAAGGCGGTCTTGCCTGTTAAATTCGAGATACCTTACTTTTGATTCACGATCAAAAGATAAGTAGGAGAAGTTGATTAGGACTGTAGCCACTAAGACGAGTTATAACTCATGGGTGAAAATATATTAAAGGATTTATAGTACATACAAGGGTATCATCATATCATCTCATGGTAATTCAACAAGAAATTTAAAGACCTTGGTGTGCAAGAAGGTGACCTCTCTCTCAAGGAAAGCGTAGAACCTTTTTAAGACCCAAGAAAGAAATTCAAGCCCAATTGGAGTGAGATATACCTTATGATGAAGATATTATTTGATGGTGTTACTATTATCACTTATCTCGACGGAGAGGAAATTGAACACCCATTCAATTTATATCGTCTCAAAAAGAGTTATCCTTAATACGCCTCTCTTTGAGCTACCCAATCTTCAACTACCTTTTATTCTAAAAATTTACTAGAACTACATAGAACTTGATCCTGTCATAATAGTTTCAAAAAAATTACAACCTTTTTATCCCCACAAATATACGTAGGCAGCCTGTGGTCTTTTCTTTTTAAAAAAATCTTTTATTTTCTCTCATCAAGAGGCATAAGTCTCTCTTGTCATTCGAATTGAGCACAAGGATTATGTATGCCTTAACGATCAGTACATAAATTCCAAACAAAAATAATCCTTCTTCAAAGTGACAATGAGATATAATAACATTAACGCTTATTTCACTACTTTGATTTCAAATGCAACATTTTACATGATGCATCAACAACAGTATTTTCCCCAATACCTACAATAACCATACAAACATGACAAATAAACCTTCACCCATAACCATACCTAAATAAATGATACCAATATCCCATCACTCTAACCAACGTTGAGAACTGCACCAACCAAACCTTCTAGGAACCATCTCCCAACAACCAATAAACCATTTTCCTCAAGCCTTCCTTAATTGATAGAAGATACCTCATCATCACCATGCCCATCATTGACTTATGGAGGTTTCTTATAATATCCATTCTGAGTTTGTATCTGCCTATACTCAACATAGTGATACATCTTAAAAAGCTTGGTTGGAATTATCACACCATCTTCCACAACCTCAGTCGTCATGAGCTACCTTTGTCGAAACACATCAAACCCTTCCATAACCACTTCAAGTAATGAAATGAAAACATTAAAACTTCTACTATAGATATGATCGGATGATGAGATGGGATACAAAGATTACATAAACTCCCCAGAGACATCCTTAATGATTCGGTTCGGTCCTCAACGGGGAAAAAATTATTTATACACAGAGGAACAATTTGATCCCAACCCTCTTGGCATGAAATTATCCAGGATAGATAAAAAGAAGTGTAACAAAGGTTTATAAAATGGATATAGTGGTAATTATCCAGTCGCAAGATAGGTTTTAACACTCCCTTACATGGCACGAACCAAAGAACATAACTTCCCTCATTTGCTAGCAACCAGTGAGAACAGGCATCCACAGACTCCCCTAAGTTAATGCAGTATAGAAAGAAGAAAGTATGAGTACTATTAAAAGGAAATGAATCAGGTACATCCAAACAAAACTTCTCTACTAGACACATGTACAACATCATATGTCTCTCCTATAAGAAAGTAGACGGATTCTCCTTCCATTCATCAAGACCATCTGAGAATGCAGATTCATTATTAAACAAGATTGACATGAGAACATTGTATTCAATAAAGGACAACAAGAACAGTGTTCAAAATGTCCATTCACATGTGCGATAAAGGTGACAAGGAGTCTAAAATGTAGAAATTAGTCATCAATGATCAACGGAATGTTATCCACACATCATTAAGCACACTAACGAAACAAAGTCATATCTCAAAGTACTTTGAAAAAGTCACGTGAATGGATGGAATGTAGGGATGATCCGAATATCTTAAATGTTCATCCATATATGGTGAAAACTGAAATTACAAAAAATCTTTTTGTCTTCCTCAAAATAATTTATCAAAATAAAATATTTTACCAGTTTTTCAAACGTTTTCTTAAGACCAAAAATATTTTTGGAGTTTTTAAACTTTTTTGAAAAAGAGGAAAAATATTTTTGTAGTTCTTCAAAATATATCAAAAAGAAAAACATATAATACAATGATAATACAATCTATTAATAGGAATATGATATATGAACATGATAAATATCTTACACTCGATAGAGTACCCAAACTCAATCAATGGAGAAAATACCCAAAGACTTCCTATGATCCTCAAATCTAAGTGCATCTAAAGGTTTCGTGAAAATATCGGTTAATTGACGTTCAGTGCTCATGAAGTCTAATGACATAACCTTCTCGTCAATGAGATCACGAATAAATCTAATGTTCTTTGTACGAGAATGTTGGTCCAAATTACAGGATATATAAATTTCACTCGTATTATCACAAGAAATAGACAATGTTCCTTATGGAATCCCATTATCTTCCAACATTTTTTTCATCCCTAAGAGTTGCGTGCAACAACTCTCGATGGAAATATACTCAACCTCCATCGTGGACAAAGATATGGAGTTTTTCTTCTTACTCAATCAATAGACTAGAGGACTCCCAAAGTAAAAACACCCATCCTAGGTGCTCCTACAACCATCAACGTCCCCAGTCCAATCGACATTTGAATAGGCAGACAAACGATTATTGATATCAAAGGAATACCAATACCATAGGAAAGAGTGCCACCCATATATTTGATGGTACATTTAAGTGTTTGCAAGTGAGACTCTTTTGAGAATGCTTGGTATTGTGCACAGACTCCAACACTAAAGGTAATGTTGGGATGACTAGTGATTAAGTATGGAAGACTAGCTATCATGCTCATGTAAAGGGTTTTTTGTACGTCCTTGCCTAAAGTGTCCTTGCTAAGCTTAGTCGATGTACTCATAGGGGTGTGTGAGTTATTAGTGGAGTCTAAACCAAACATTTTCACTAGGTCCCTAACATATTTGGATTAAGATATGAATATGCCATCCTCTAATTGGCGCACCTAAAGACCTAAGAAGAACATAAGCTCACCAAACATGGTCATCTCAACCTTACTCTTCATCTCCTCCTTAAATGTTTTAGCATGTCGGGAGCATGTGGATCCAAATGCTACGTCATCCACATAGACTTGGTAAACCAAGATAGCACTAATCTCTCCCCACGAATAACCTCTTATCCACTCCTCATCTCTTGAAGCCACGAGCTTAAGAGATAAGAAGTGGGGCTCTCGTACCATGCACAAGATTCTTGCTTCAAATCGTACAAGGCCTTCTTAAGATACCAAATGTGTCCCGAGTGCTTTTGATCTTCAAACCCCTTTTATAGTTCCATGTAAACTTCTTCCTGTAGAATGCCATTAAGGAAGATACTCTTGACATTCATTTGATACAAATTGAAGCGCAGATGACATGCTATGGAGGGTAGTAAGCGTATGAACTCAAGCCTAGCAATAATAATTAATCTCTCATCAAATTCTACATCCTCAATCTGTTTGTAGCCTTGAGTGACCAGCCTAACCTTATTGTGAACTATTGTACCATTCTCATCCATCTTATTCTTGTAAATCCACTTGGTAACTATCACATTTCTCTCGCTATGTTGGGGGACTAATTCCCAGACATTTTTCTTATGAAAATGAAGCAACTCATCATGTATAGAGGATGTCCAATACTCATCCTTGAGTGATTCTTTCACATTCTTGGACTCGAATAAGGAGGTGTAATAAAGGTAGATAACCACATTCTCAAGTTGAGCATGAGTCTTCACACCTAGTGTGGGATCACCAAGTATAGTAGAGGGGTCATAATTCTTTTGAAACCCAAGAGGGTGGATCCTCTAAATCAAGAGTGGGGACATCGAGTTAGTATGAGAAAGGATGGGATCATCACTAGTGGTGCATCATCCTGACACTTGGGGCTTGGGTCAATAGACGCCGATAACTCTTCATCTCTAATCATGACATTTATTGACTCTAAACCTTAGAGATTACAAGGTTAAACACCCTATAAGCCATACTCAATGACGAATAACCTAAAAATATCCCATCGTCGCTATGGGAGTCGAATTTCCCTAAGTGCTCTATATCTCTCAAGATGTAGAAATGTAATATCTGTACTTGAATTATGAGACCTTAATTATCAATTTAATCCCTCCCAGAATATATAAATCCAAACATACTAAAAAGAAGGATTAAACTACTAAATAAAACCTAAAAATTTTCCAAATTAACCAAGGATCCCTGAAGTTTCAATAATTTCAAATTAGACCTTGAAAACTTCAAACTATAATAACCTAACCTATACTTAACCCTTAGACCCCAACTTTCTATCAAATTGACCATATGGACTTCAATTAGATAGAAATTAAAATTTCATCCCCTATAACGTTTTAAAATTACAAAAATACCCCTAAATGTTACCAAAATCACACTTTTTAGGCTATAAAAGCATAAACTTTATCAACCAAGGACTAAAAATAAATTATTTATCATTCACACAAAGCCCCATATCTACCTAAGGCTCAACATAAGCACTAAATGTTAAAGAACACATGTTTGAAGCATGTAATCATGTGAGGTTCAATTACCAAGTAGTATAACTATATAAAAATAGTCAAATCCACCTCCCATTTGAACCAATCAACTCTCGTGATCCAACACTATAAAGACCCCACGAGCTCAACCATTAAAACTCAACTCATTAGTAAATTCAAAAACTCCAATTTTCCCACAAAATAGGTAGCCTACCATTTTATACATTTCATTCAGTTCTTTTAATTACAACTGATTTTTGGATAGAAATTATGGGTATAGCACACTTAACAGTAAAAACTTTACGTGTAAAACATTCCCTGGGTGAAAATATGAAAATTCCACCATTAGCACATGAGATTTATTGGTGAACTTCGATATAATGATTATAACTTAGGTTTGAAGCTATGAACTTACTCATCAGAACCTTAGAAACTCTAGTGAAATGATCAAAACTTATGAAATTGCATAACAAGCTTCAATTGATTGAAAGTTTTTTCTGAACTAGAAAACTCAGAAATGGGAATTATCCTTGTATAGTTCATCTCAACCACTAAAATCAAAACCAAGATACTCCTAAACATAACAAAAATTAAATAATGTTCATAAGAATCCTTGCCATATTCTTAAATGCTACAAATGTTAAGTCAAATATTAAGGAGATAACAGAGTTATGGAACTTAATGTACACTGCACCTCAATTAATGAAACATATATATTTGGATTCCTTATGAAATTTTAGGTTAATTTTATTAAGAAATCATCAAGAATGGTATAGAAATGAGGGAAATATCTTCAGTTAAAAATCTGAAAACCTGAAGTCCAAAATTGAGAGGCTTCTATTTGACCATGAACCTTGACCACACGCGTGAGGGCACGTGGCCAATTAGAATTTTCAAAATAATTTCCATTATTTTTATTTAATTTTTTGGTCAAAATGGTAGAAGGTAAGGTTGTGTTTGGTCAAGCCTAGCCAAAGTTATTAAAAACTAAGATTTTAGTTTTGAAATATTTTTCCAAAATTATAATTTGACCCCTTTAGACTATTTCAACTTATGAATTTGAAGCTCAAACCTTGTTTATAAGTAGTTTAAAATATTTTAAGTAACAAAATCTTACGCCAAAGTTCAAATTTGACCTTAAGTCCAAGATTTTAAAGTCTCAAATCATTTACAATTAAACCCCTAAAACTTTAAAAATACAGTTTTTTAGTATAAACTGACATCCCTTTTCGATCCCTAAACAGTTCAAAATGGCCAATTAAGTAGGTTATTTTACCATATTAATAGTAAATTTTGCATATTTGCTTAACTACCATTGATATGATTCTGTGATAGCGCAATTTGACTATAAGTATGTGTAGAAATTACCATAAATATATGTTACTATATCACTGATTGTTTTAATTAGGATCAATCAGATCAACTTAAACCCTTCTCATCTAATAACTGATATCATAATAATTCATTGTAATGATACAGTTCACCTTTCACCTTTGTACAATATTAATTGTTTTAAACGCATTAGTAATAACTAGGGAATAGACGGCTATGCTATCCCATATAATTTTTCTAATTGGCCTATGGTCTCAGATGTTTAAAGACCGAAATTTGTCTACATACATCGAGTGCCACTTTAATTGTGGGCCTAGCCTATTATTATCCAAAGGTTTTACATTATTTATTATTTGGTTTTACCAATGGAATATTAAATTCTATACTCCTTAGTGAATTGGTAAGTATGGGATTATCAGTTTAGAAATCCTGGACTTTCTTTATAATAATCTAGAAAATATGGGATAATCAGTTCAAGGATCTTTGATTTCATTTAATATTATTATGAGGAACACTTACATTGACAAACAATGAATTCTAGATACACGCCACCTCTCATCTATACGGATATTTGTTATCAAATTAGTAAAGCCAGCTTAGCATATTTGTGACAATTCATTTTTCCTCAAGATGGCCTAAGAGAAACAAGATAGTATCTCTCTCCCTCTAGAGACAAACACCAGTCACTCGTTTGAATATATGACTGTATGGGTGGAGACCGAGACAGATGGCAACAAGGAGTGGCCCTTTTCTATTTTCTACTTTATAGTTCGAGTGGACAAATAAAATGTAATTCACCCCTATGATGGTAATACACTATGTGTACTATTTTTTATGACGAATAAAGTTATGTTTTCCTCCATAACATTAATTCAGTGCTCTTGTGCATTCATACTAAAACGCAGGGTGTGACAAAAAGTACTCCCAAAGATACGAAATATGATAGGTTGGTCTTCCTCCCCGTCCATAACTCATACGACGTGTGTAGCATGTACGGACGGAGATATACCCTATTCACCATATGGCATGCGGTACTCCATGCCTTTGCCCTAATATGTTTAGGAATGTTTCTCCCAAGAAGCATGAATCTATCCATTTCTTGTATCGTTCTATTCTTGCTCTCAACTATCCCATTTTTTTAGGAGTACAAATGACCAAAAACTTGTGTCTGATGCCCACTCCATCACGATAGCTATCCATTTTTGCTTCCTTAAATTCAGTTTCGTTGTCACTACACATCTGATTAATAATGACACCATGTTGGTTTTACAGGATACGACACTTGGTTGTTAGTAACTCGATCGCATCGGAATTTTCTCTAAGAAACCCCATAACGAGTATCGCGAGAAGTCATCGACCATAACGAGAATGTATCTTGTTACACCTAAACTCTTTGAGTGAGTAGGACCCATAAGATCCATGTGAATCAACTCCAAAACATATGTGGTGGAAATGGTATTCAACTTCTGATGGGGACTTTGAATTTTTTTTCCTTTTTGGCAAGGTCCACAAACCAAGAATGTTGGTTTCCCAATTGATGGCAAGCTAAGAACTAGGTCCTTTTTCACTAATCTCTCAAGATCTCTGAAGTTCATCTGACCTATTCATTAATGACAAGGTCCATATAGGAGACCGTGGAACATTTTCACCCAAAGGAGGGCTTGGGCACAATCCCATAGCAATTATCTTCGGACCTCACTCCTTATAGAAAAAGTTCACCAGATTGATCATATACGTTACACTCGGACATGTCAAATATTACTGCAAAGTTTACATAGCACAATTGTCTTATTGTGATTAAGTTCTCTTTCAACCCTTTTATGTACAACACATTGCCTAGTTTAGGAAATCCGAGTATCTCAACACATCCACATCATAAAATACCGGACCTTCTCCCATATATAAATGTGACTAAGCCTTCCTTGCAAGCCTCTAGGTTGGTAAAAAATAATATGTCGCATGCAGTCATGAAGATATGCCAGGCATAGACCCAAATTTCCCATGCCATGAGCTTAATGTGAATAAGGAGGTTAAACATGTGAACCAATGAAGAAGAGTTTTTATCCCAGAGAAAAACTAGGCTATACAGGAAGAAGTGGAGAAGATTTAAAAATCTTCCTTTATTGAAGATGTGGAGTACCCGAATTGGTTGGCCATTGTAGTTATGGTCAAGAAGAAGAAGAACAAGTGCATGATGTGTGTGGATTTTAATGAATTGAACAAAGCGTGCCTGAAGGATCACTTATCTTTGCCACGAATTGATCAATTGGTAGATGCTACTTCAGGGCATGAGCTACTGAGTTTCATGGATGCATATTCTGGTTATAACTAGATGAAAGTGAAGCCAGAAGATAGAGAAAGTACTTCTTTTATCACTTCCGGAGGAACTTATTGCTATAATGTTATGCCGTTTGGTTTGAAAAATGCAGGTGCTACTTATCAGAGACTAGTGAACAAAGTATTTGAGGAGTAGATAGGTAAGAATATGGAGGTGTATGTTGATGATATGCTCACTAAGTGCAAAAAATTTGTTGATCATATTACCTACCTCAGCTAGACGTTTGATCAATTGGAAAAGCACCAAATGAAGTTAAACCCCACCAAATGCGTCTTTGGAGTGCAGGAGGGAATGTTCCTCGAATATATAGTGAATCAAAGGGGAATTGAAGCTAATCCAGATAAGATTAAATCTCTCATCAAAATGAAGTCCTTGACCTATAAAAAATATATTCAAAGGCTAACTCGGCGCGTAGTATCACTCAACAGGTTTGTGTCAAGAGCAACAGAAAAGTGTTTGTTATTCTTCAACATACTCAAAAAAACCTTTGAATGGAACGATGAATGTGAAAAAGCCTTCTTGGAGTTGAAAAAGTACCTAGGAAAACCACCACTAGTCTCCTTACTAGTTTTGGAAGAAAAATTGTATTTATATCTGGTTGTATCTGAGTCAGCAGTTAGCTTTGCCTTGATCAGGGAGGAAAATGGAGTTCTAAAGCCAGTTTATTACACCAGCATCGAGGAGAAGAAGTGAGATATCCTAGACTAGAAAAATTAGCATTGGCCTTAAGTGAGGCTAGTAGACAAATGAAGCCATATTTTTCAAGCCCACACCATAGTGGTATACACTAACATGCCACTAAGGCAGGCTTTGCATAACCCGAAAAAATCTGGAAGATTGATGTATTGGGGTTGTGGAGTTGGGGGAATATGACCTTGTATACGAACCAAAGACTGCTTTAAAAGGCCAATCTGTGGATGATTTTACCGAAGAATTCCCTTACCTAGAGGTCCCCGAAGAATAAGGGACTCTAACCGAGAAATATGCAGGAGTCAGCAGACCTACTAGAGATACGCCCGACCAACTCCAAACAAGGAAAACTGTAGAAAAAGACCAACCAGATTCGTCCAGTGGAGTACAGGAGTTTAAGAGGAATATGAGGAGGTAAAGGAAAAATTCTTCCATCAAGGGATTCTGACAAACCAAGCATTTGACAACAATATCCCCATATAGAGTCTGTATGTGAATGGGTCATCTTGTACAACCAAATGTGGAGCATGAATCATTCTTAATACTCCGGATGATCTAAACATAGAGTATGCTCTATGATTCCAATTTTAAGCCTCCAATAATGAGGCAGAGTATGAAGCTATGATTGTTGGTTTAAATCTTGCTAAATCACCGAATGCCGAGTAAGTCGTGGTATACAGTGATTCGCAGTTAGTTGTAAACCAAGTGTTGAACTTATATGAAGCTAAAGGAGAACTGATGACTATATACTTACCCAAAGCATTGGAGATAATTTCCACTTTGCTAGCTATCCAAATAATCATAATTCTAAGGTTAGAAAATGCCCGAGCAGATGCACTTGCTCGGCTAGCTTCGGCAATCAGAATTGAGCTGTGAAGAACTATTCCTATTGAGCTACTCGCTAATAGGAGCATAGGTGAAGATATGATGGTCAACTTTATTGCAATAGATATGGGTCCATCTTGGATGAACCCCATAAGATCATATATTGAAGATGAGATTCTTCCAATCGATTTACTTGAAGCTAAAAGGTTAAAATACAAAGCTGTAATATATGTGCTAGATGGTGGTGTATTATATAGAAGAGGATTAACTGCTGGTCCACAATGGTGTGTGCATCCAGCTGAAGAGAATGATTTAATTGAAGAAGTCCACGAAGGGTCCTGTGGAGCCAATGTAGCAAGAAGAAAGTTGTTACAGAGAATCCATACATAACGGTACTACTAGCTAACTATGCGAGCAGATTATGCAAATTTTGCCAAGAAGTGTGATAAGTTCCAGAGGTTTTCCAGCATACGTAAGTCTCCACAAGCTCTCCTAACACCACTAACATCCCCTCGGCCCTTTGCTACATGGGGAATTGACTTGGTCGGGCCTCTGGCGACCACCCGAGAAAGGTTCAAGTACCTGGTTGTAGCTGTTGATTACTTTACTAAATGGGTGGAAGCTGAACCCTTGATCGATATGTCCTATGAAAAGGTTTATCAATTTATTTAGTAGAGTATTATATTCAAGTATGGCTTACCCTATGCCTTTATCACTGATCATGGCACACAATTTAGCAATGACGATTTTGCTTCTTATTGTGCCCAGTTCAACGTCCAAAAAATCTACTCTGCCCCTGGCCATCCTCAAAGCAACGGCCAAACATAGGTAACTAATAGAACTTTGCTTAATGGGCTGAAGAAAAGGTTGGAAAATGCCAAATGGAATTGGATCAATGAAGTGCATTTTGTCTTGTGGGCTTACCGAATAACTTCCAGAACAGCTACTCGAGAAACTCCCTACCTATTGGCATTTGGTACCTAAGTCGTAATTCCTATCGAGCTACGTTTACCTACGCATAGATTTCTCAATTCCAATACCCCGGTCAGTGATTTGATGAGAAGGATAGATTTAGACATGCTGGAAGAAGTTTGTGAAGATGTAACTTTAAAGAATGCAGCTTATCAATAAAGAACTGCACGAGGGTCATGTCGAGCAACTTAGAAGAGGGTTGATTATGTCTTGAATAAAGTGATTCAAAAGAGCGATAAGATGGAAGATAATTGGCAAGGGACTCATCGTATTACTGCAGTTATCCGAACAGGCATATATCGGATTGAGACATTGGAAGGGGAAGAATTCAAGAACCCATAGAATGCAGAACACCCAAAGAATTATTATCAGTAAATATAGTTGTACTCTGTTCACTTCAAATTTAATGAGAACATGACTTTCCCAAAATTATTATTTAATTATTTTTTTTATTTTCTTTTTCGGAGTACTACCACAAACAAAGTTGGTCGGTGTCAGCAAAGGTCACCAATAAAGTTGGTAGGCATTAATAAAACCACCAACAAAGTTGGTTGGTATTAATGAAGGCCACCAACAAAGTTGGTCGGTAACAACAAAGGCCACCAACAAAGTTGGTCGTTATCAACAACAACCACCAACAAAGTTGGTCGACATCAATAACGACACCAATAAAGTTCGTTGTCAAACATATAAAACCACGCAGGGCAAAATCATAAGGCCCAAATGCTTGGTTAATGAAAACTCGGAAGAATAATTCTCATCTAAACTGGGCTAAAAGATGGATAAATTATCCACTCACGCCTGGGAACCAAGGTAACTAATGCAATTACCATAAAATTCAGGTACATTAGTAGAACCATGGTGAAATATTGGTAATTGGTATAAAACTTAGGACAATCCTAAGGATATCAATAGAACCGATGAAAAACTAGAGGTTAATTAGAAGAGTCGATCCATTCATAGTCAAAGACTAAGAAAACACTTAGATATTAACTAAAAGTTGATCCATTCAAAAAATAAACTTTTAATTAAATTAAATGATTACATATTGTTGTTTAAACATGGAAAAGAAAAATACAAAAGTCTATTCCACATGACGTTTTCCTTCAGCCTTAGAGACAGGGTCCATGTTAGCTAAAGGATCATCAAAAGTAAAAGGAGAGTTTATTCCATATGACGTTTTCCTTCAGCCTTAGAGACAGGGTCCATGTCAGCTAGAGGATCATCAAAAGTAAAAGGAGAGTTGACGAAGTTAATGTTCTGAAGCATCTTTCTATTTTTACTACTAGGACGGTCAAGTAGATGAGGAGGACGGACGATCTCTAATTCATCATGTAGCTCATAATCTCCCAAGTACATGGAAATCAGACATTGGGGAATACGATGAACATGTATCCAATTAACATCTAACTTGAATGGATGATTATCAAGCTACAGCAGTCTCGGATCATACTAATCCCATAGAGAATCGTTCCTATCCACCTTCATCACAATTAAATCATTTATCTAACCCCATTTGTAGGATTCGTTCTTGGCCTATTGAATTCTATCGTCAAAATGTCCCAAAGCTTCATTATACCCATCCATCCAAACTTCTCTTGGCTGTTTGTGGAATTGAAAGGTTAATTTATCAACCTGCGATGGTAGCTTTTTCAGTACTCCATCCTTAACCTCAAATTGGGAAGATTGGATGGATAGTTGTTCAGATAAGGTTTGTATCTTTTTGGACATATCAGTATTAGATCTGTCTTTTGCTTTTAACTGTGCATCTTGGTTGACAAGGGCCTGTTGGATCCTAACTTACTCGGTGGTCCCTCGGCCAGGACTATTCCTAGCTCAGGAGGAAGAAGAAGACTTAATGTTTTTCAAGGCTTCCAATTCATCTCTTAATGTTGCATTCTCAGCTTTTAAAAAGGAATAACCTTCATCGGTAGTAGCAACAACAGTTCCATAAGCAAACTTCAGAAGATTCACTTCATCCCACAAATTATTATTCTCCTCTTCCAGGAGTTTGGTAATAGTCATAGTTTCTTTAACTTCAAGCTTAAGTAAAGCTTCATTTTTATTATAAACAGAGACAAAATTATTAAAACCCCAACCTACACTTAAGCTTTGATATTTTTGGTTATAGCTCTGATGTAACAACGTAGTGGATTCTTTATATTGTTCTTGAATTTCCTCTATTATTTCATAGTAGGTAACATTATTTGCTACCACCCGATCAAGTATTTAAATACTTGTAGGATTCTTTAACTAACTCGAAGGCATCATCACCGAGCAACTAAGTGATTTCTTCTTCGGACAAGTCCGTATGACCAGCTTTGAAAAAAATATTTCACTTCCTACGTAGCTCGATATCATGGGAAGACATTTTCTCCATCTTCGCAATAAACTAGCAAAAAGAAATAACCACCAATTAACAATAAGGATGGAAACTAGGTATAATCAACGGGAGACAAAAAAAGGAACAACAAAAGGTTCTTTTATTAATAATAAATAGTTCAAGTACAATCAAAATAAAGGAAAAAAAGAAATGAAAAAATAAAAAGGGAAAATGATGAACAACTTTACACCTTCTCCCTATCATTTTCTACCTTCTTTCTCTACTCAGAAGAATGGGATACAGGCTGGAGTTTCTTGGTTTGCTCGGTTGGAGGAAAAGTAGACTCAGGGACTTCAGGTTGTTTGGAAGTCGATTCGACCACAAATAAAGACTCTTCAGAAGCATCTCCATCTTTAAGCTTATCCTCTATGGCTAGAGGAGGACCATGAATATACCTCTAAAAAATTTCAGAGTCTTCAGTTGTATTCAACTCTTGAAGGGAAGCAACCAAACCGTCTCTAAAATGTTTTTTCTTCACATACTTTATCTTAGCAGAAGCAGCAAAAATGGCTTTATTCCATCCCTTATCCCAACCAACACTGAAGGAGGCCTTCACAATAGGTTTTCTCTTAGCTTTAGTAGAGGATACAAGCTCTTAAGCAGCCTTTGCCCTGCGCTCAACTCCCTCTACCCTGCGCTCAGCTTCCTCTACCCTGTGCTCAGCTCCCTCTTTCTTGTGCTCAGCTTCCTCTTTCTGGCGCCCAGCTTCCTCTTTACCTCGTGCTCCACTTCAAGGGCATTTGTATCAGATATTTAACGAGTAGTTTATGTGTCTTAAATTTCTCTTCCTAAGTTCTCCTCTCAGTCTCCAAGGCCTGCTAAGATTCAAGCATAGACTTTTTTAAACGTGATAAAGCTTCCTCCACCTCATTTAAAAAAGAAGAAGAAGACTTGATTACATCATCCTTCTCCAGCATAATATTGAAGTGTACCAAGAACTGCAAAAGATGAAGATCAAAATGAGTATATGAGTGATATAAAAGACAACCAAACTAAGAAAATGGAAGTTACTTACTGATGCAAGGTTTTGAGCAGCCAATTAATAAGAGGGAGCATTGCATCCACCCCTCTGTGGTCTAGAATAGTACCAGACTTGATCAACCTCCTAGATAAACCAGGAGTATTATTTGTTGTAAGAACAACATTAAAATAGGGTGAGTCAACCAAGGATAGTTGATCGGTCACTTGGTCGACATGCTTCTCTTAAAGCCCTCTCCTAAGTCTCCTCAGAGGAACTTCAACCTCTTTGGGATCTAAATCCTTAGGAGCCAGGTATATAGGGGTTGAATCTTTAGGGAATGGACCCTTGGGGGCTGGGGTCTCTATGACATCACTTGTTTTATTCTTGGATCCTTTAACAGATGATTAGGAGACAGAAGCACTACCACTGTAAAGGTAAGGAAACTTTCTCTTCTTCATAATTTCAGACATATGAGTATTAGAATCAACAGCAATGTGACACCCTGCCCAATTAAATATATGGTGATCAGTCCTCTACCAATTTAAAACAGGATATTCAGTTGGTTCATTCTCAGCATCACTGTCGAAAAACTTTTTAACATATTAATCGCCTATTATAAAATTAAGCTAGGTGTCAAAACATTTCCAATTTAATAAAACCAAGTAAATCAATTTCTTTCCATTTTAAAATATAAACCATTCACCACACATAGGAATGTAAATAAATATTGAACATGCATCAAGTACTGAAATAAATAAGACTGGATAAAACCTCGCAGTTTAAAACTCCAAACCATACAATAAACTGAATACAACATCTCTGATGGAAGAACTAGAAGTGGGCGACATATGCCCTAAACAAGAAGTCTAGATGAAACTGAATGGAAAGGATAGATGCGTCTACTGCAATGACCTACAGCTTCCACAATAGCTGCAACACGTCAAGCAATCTAAATCTCTAAATCTGATACTCCTTTGGCTGAGCACCTGATATAATACATACATATATATATATATATATATATAGCAAAAGAGAGAAGAGATACAAGAAATGGGTCAGAGCCCGATTTGTAAAAATATTTTAGCAAGTATTTAAAACTGGTTCTTAAAACAAGTATTATACGCATGTTAGTTATCGAACTCTCCCATGAGTTTCTAACCTCTCGTCTATTGTGCACGCCTAACGTACATCTAATCTCCCCCTAGTTATACCTCCCAGTCTAACTAGTTAGAAACCATACTAATACTAAATATGCTCACTAGTAGTATTACCGTGTCCCCTATACAATACGCTATTCAGATAGTTTATCTCACATACTAAATTTCATTATTCACCGTTTAAATTGTTAATCTTTTATTCACTAAGATCATTTTACTTCTCATTTTCACTTTTATCTACTAGTCTCCAAAGTAGAAAGTTACCCAAGTACACTCATACATATATATAGTCTCAGCATCCCTATATATATACACTAGCCCTGCACACATAGGTTAAGACCACTTGGTGCAATGTAATAATTATTATTATTACCAAGTCTACTAATTTCACACAATAGCAATATTCGCAAGTCCATATATATATATATAGTCACATCATCCCTACACATACATATATACTAATCATGCACCCCCGGCTAAGACCCATTAGTGCACATATTCTGGAAATCATGCATCCCTGGGTTAGCACCCAATAATGCACCTATCAATAATAATTCATCACCCCCGGGTTATCACCCATTAGTGCGCCTAAAAATATAATATTGCATCCCCGGTTTAGCACCCATTAATGCACCTTTCAATATTAATCCATCACCCCCGGGTTAACACCCATTAGTGCGCCAAACAATAATCATCTTTGCACCCCCGGGTTATCACCCATTAGTACACTTAATAATAGAGTTTTTGCACCCCCGAGTTATCACTCATTAGTTCTCTTAACTATAATATCACATAATAGGCATACACACATCCTATTATAATTTATAGGTATTTCTACAACCTATATATATAATCCCCATACGTATTTTAACCTCATTACTACGTATAGTACAAATAATTAGATTACTATCTCTCTCGTAATCTCCAAGGTACATTTCCTCTATAATGAAATAATTAAAGTATTAATTCCAACATACTTCTCGAAATTCCATCTTATTTAAATTTACTATTTGGCAGTTACCCTCACTCCAATAAACCGGCAAACTCAAAACTAGACTTTGAGAAAAATCCCCAAAAATTTCGTCTGTCGCTCGAACCAGAAGGATTGTCGTTTGAACGACTTCCACATGTCGTTCGAGCGGCTTCGCGTGAGATGCATTCTCGCTCGAACGACTTCACGCGAGATCTCCATCTCGTTTGAACCACTTCGCGCGAGATCCCATCTCGTTTGAACCACTTCGCGCGAGATTGCACTGTTCGTCTGCTTCACCAAATTTCAGCATTTTCCTCAATTTTTGAACCCAAAACCTCTAAGATTCAATTCCCAACCACTCATCATCAATACCCATCAACCCATAACATGTTACAGATCATTTCTATCATCCTAGGATCCTTAATTCGTTATTAATCATCATAATTACATAAAACCCCCAAATTAATTCACATGAACCCTAGTTTCCAAAATTTCAATTACAGAACCTAATCAACCCAATTTTGTTCATCAATATATAATCAAACTCCGTGATTAATCCTCTGCATACATGAATGAAATTCAACCACTAATTAAACCAATCCTTAATCATAATTTAAATCTCCAATTTTCACCAAATTAACATATAAATCATGATTAAATCCACCTATACTAACATAAGCATGATTATTGCTAAAAGAAAGCAAGTAATAAACACTTTCCTCGAATATGATGGTCTGATCCATTGGTGATGTTGGTACATACGCGTTCCTCTCTTCTCGATCTACGCGTTGGTGGTCATGGTTGTGCAAGGTGATGCCAAATGAATCTTCTCTCTTGGAATTTGGCTCTCCCTCACACCCTCCATGGTCGTTCCTGTTTTACGTAACTTGTTAACCCTAAAGGACTTCCCTTAGCTGATATAAGTAATCCCAATTTTCGTCCATTAATTTAGCCCCAAAATCCAAAATACAAAACTACCCTTGCGGGGTGACGGTTAGGCCTATAATCGCCCCAGGACCCAAACTAAACACCCGGGTATACTATTTTGACTGTCTCGACCCTCCCGGAGTCAATGGCACTCTTGAAATGACCATACGAGTTACCAAAAATAAATTCTCTTTTTATTCCATTCAATTAGTCCTGACACGAATCACACGCGTGATAGACTTAAATTACCAAACTGCCGTATTTCTCAATTCCGACAATTTATCAAATATCAAAATTCCATATTACATATCACACTGTAATATTCAATAGTTCACAACAATAAGTCTTAACCCTTGGCACGCTAGTTAATAATTATTTTAATCCGGATTAATAACAAATTAATTTCTCACATTTTAATTTAATTAATCCAACAACGATAATTAATTGCATACTTATTCCCATAATAATAATTAATCACATAATTATTTAAATCGTCATCCATAATAATAATTAATCACATAATTATTTAAATCGTCAAAAATACGGGGTATTACATACTTCCCCCCTATAACGGAATTTCGTCCCGAAATTCAGAAAAGTATACCAGGTACAGACAACGCTATAAAAATATTGCGCATCGCATCCCGGCGCTCACAAGTAAGCTACTCCGTACCACCCATATAGTACGTTATCGAATACTCTTAATAATGAACACTACACATGTGTTTGCTTTAAACTCTAGGTTACCCTGTCATATAGTCTCTTTCCCAAGCCTTTCTGCTTAAGTTTCACTACTTCAACAATGTTTTAGATATTCACTATCTAGCCTTCTACTATTTGCACCTTAGTAGATATATCCTCTTTCCATATACATACGACTCTTTCTCTTGTCGTGCATAGAAGTAAATTCGTTATGCAATATATATTTCACACACAATATATACGATAATATCGATTATTCTCCGACATTTGTAATCATAATTGGTCCCTCGCCTTTAACTATCAAGTAGGACAACAACAAAGTTGACCATGCCATAATTTTACTGGCACTCGGCCCAAACGTGAACTTATGGGAATTAGTTGGCCACAAACTCCACTAGTGTAAGTATTGTTACCATCCTCCTCTAAGATCTCAGGGTTCACATAAAATTTTCTCTCTCGCATCCGTTTAGACCGCTTGTCCTTCCCATCCCTCTGTGGGTATTAGGCCGTACTCAATCTCATCTTAGTACCTATAATCTTACCATATCAGCTACATGAGAAGGTCCTTGGGGATACTCTTCCATTATCTAGTGGAAGAAGCCCCTACTGGTTTCAAATTGTCCACCATTTTTCTAACAGTTAACTGACCCACTACAGATTAACTTTGAAGGTTACTCTACATTAAACCCCTCACCACTATTGTTTGTATTCTGACACATCTTGTCTTTCTTGAATAAATTTTAATTTATCTTGAAACGTAAATCTCTCACAAGTCTCACGGAGTAATCTTCGGATTGCCCGATTACATGTTATCGAATTCTCAAGATAATCATAATCCACCATTTGATTCAATCCCCTAGGGCGCCCATACACCCTATGCCTCACGCATCTTTATACAAAAGACATAAAATTTTCTTACCTCAATTCTTGCACACTCGTTATGCTGACGTGGTAGGGGTACACTCAACCACCCCACTAGTCAAAACTTAATCAATCCTTCAATGGCATCATTCATCTATTCCGAAAAATTCTAAGGCTAGGCTACTCTATTGGCCTTAAGTTATAAAAAAATTATTAACTCTCGATTATATTCCTTTATAGGCATAATAATTCCACATACAAAATTTATGTACTATCGACCAAACTTCTATCCAACTCCCGAAGTTCTCTAGTTTCATGTGTGGGATGTCTCGCAAAGCGAAATCCAAACAAGGAAACCCCCCCGATACACTACTATCTAACCTAGTCGGTTGTTGAGGTCCGTAAGGCCTTCAGTACCTACTATGTACTTTCCCACAATCTACGTATTGTGACATAAAAGTTTACTCGTCCACTATCATGTCCTTAAAAGGTAACATGAAGCATGGCACCCTAACTATCCCAAGTACTTGGCGCTATAAATATATAACGAGCTATATTTCGCCGCTCGATAAGAACACAATGTATTCTAAGTCTTAACAGACAAATAAATCCCTATGCTCGGGAATCGCATATAATTAGACATTATACTCGCTGAGGTCTATAATACCATAAAAGTTTCATATATATATATATATATATATATATATATATATATATATATATATATATATATATATATATATATATATACTCATATCTAGGCCCAACCCTATTTCAGGTGGCGCCACACAAAACTAAGATCACTCCTCCCGGAGTATCTGGCACGACAGTCATATCATTACATTTTTACTATCGTTTAACCATACGGTAATTAATCACTACACATTACCATAATAAACTCTACTAAAGCTGACTCACTGCAGTAGGAAATTATAATACCCAAAACACATTCTTAGGGCCCACCCGGTTCACTCACGAGCAATCATCAAAATGCCCTTCTAACAACGAGAAATACATTTGTAACAAGACTGTTATAACTAATGTTCCCACTAAACTCGACCCGCACACGAATTTTAGGGTTTCCAATTTACATAAAAGTTGTGGCACACCCATGTCACCATAATCTATCCTTTACTCACAAGGAAGAAGCAAAACCTCACCAGTCTCGCCAAATCACAGGGTCTCAGCACGTGGCTGCCATCACGACCCATGAACATCTGCAATCGTCATACATCCTAGGATTTCATCCTATAGTTGTCCTCTTTCATCATGGACAATTTATTCCATCACGTGGATTTCACGCCCATTATTGAAACGTCAGCCCAAACTCTCAAGGCCTCAATTATAGCTTTATAAAACTCCCGTTTACATCCCGGGTCCCGTAGACCCTAACATACTGTATGCTACTATTAATGAGGACTCTATTGGTCCAGCCTGAACCCATCATTCTCGGGTTGTAAATTTCCTGGGCCAAATTCCCTTGACCCGGAATTCCTTCGCTGGAAGTCTCACCCCTCCAGTTGTTATGCCTAACTGGCACGATTTACCATTTCTAATTTCTTCGGTCTCACTTCTCAATTGTGGACACATTCAATACTTGTACTTCTACTTCCTTCACATAAGGAAAACTTTATGAACCATTTCCCCGCCACTAGTCCGACTCACCATTTTGGGAGTGTCCTTCTCTCGGACCGACAGTCTCAACTCACTATTATTCTTCCATTGTCCCTTTGGCTACTCTAGCTATTTGAAACTATGGTTGGCCTCTACAGCTTGATTGACTTCATCGTCCTCTTTAAGTTAATAACTTAAATCATCTAACTGAGTTCCCTATCGGGTATACTCCCATGCGGTGTTTCACTAACACCGTTATGTTCAATTTTATCCTTCAGACATATTCTTTAACCTTCCTGGCTTGCTTCTTCTGGAAAGAACGCAAGAACTAGCCACCGTATAATCTTGATGACATCAACATTAGTCATCCTTGCTGGATTTCTCATCCATACTGGTGTTCTACTCACGGGTCATTTATCAACTATAAACCCTTTGGATAATTTATACCCCTCTGCCAGGTACGAAGTTCATTATGCAATTCAACCTTTCTCACATGATTGTTTTCTATCTTACCCATTGTGCTAAACATCAAAATTTCATTCACATTTTGTTACCACATCGAATGAAAGACTTCACAGTTAAATCGTACCCAAATTTCTCTCTAAATCTCAAACACACTTCTTCATATGTGGTGATTGGCTCTAATCACTACATGATGCTCCTAAGAGCTATAGCTTTTAACTCCAAATTTAATTATGAGTTCCGTCACACCCCACTCTACACAATTGACTTTGAATTTTCTACTTCCGCTGGTCTGTTATAATTTCTCATTTTCTTTTCTGCATCTTCACCGATGGGTTTTCAAAGGATTCCCTCTGATTTACCCTTTATCGACTATGCTAGGTGGTCCTGAATTTACCCCACCATTATCTATGATTGTGTCCTGGGAACCCACAGTTCCCGAGTGACAATTTTACTATCTCTTACTTAAGTAATTCTCGTGGTGATTTTTGTCCCGATCACTCTTCCCCGATTGCTCTATGTCTTCTGTTGAGCTTCTCCTCCCGCAGTTCTTCTTATGCCCCTCGCTGGTCGTTCTAAAATCTTCGGTGTTCGAATCACACAGAATTTCGTATAATGAGTCACATCCATTATAATTCATAGAAGGAGAACGTAAGTGGCATACGTAAGGGAACACAACAATCCTATCATAAGTCTCTACATCAAAGAACGATACGCTGAAATGTAACAAGCCGCACAGATCCTAAGGACACTAGAACCTGATGCTCTGATACCACCTGTGACATCCCGCCCAATTAAATATAAGGTGATCAGTCCTCTACCAATTTAAAATAGGATATTCAGTTGGTTCATTCTCAGCATCACTGTCGAAAAACATTTTAACATATTAATCACCTATTATAAAATTAAGTTAGGTGTCAAAACATTTCCAATTTATTAAAACCAAGTAAATCCATTTCTTTCCATTTTAAAATATAAACCATTCACCACACATAGGAATGTAAATAAATACTAAACATGCATCAGGTACTGAAATAAATAAGACTAGATAAAGCCTCCCAGTTTAAAACTCCAAACCATACAATAAACTGAATACAACATCTCTGATGGAAGAACTAGAAGTGGGCGACATATGCCCTAAACAAGAAGTCTAGATGAAACTGAATGGAAAGGATAGATCCGTCTACTGCAAGGACCTACAACTTCCACAATAGCTGCAGCACGTCAAGCAATCCAAATCTCTAAATCTGATACTCCTTTGGATGAGCACCTGATATAATACATATATATATATATATCAAAAGAGAGAAGAGATACAAGAAACGGGTCAGAGCCCGATGTGCAAAAATATTTTAGCAAGTATTTAAAACTGGTTCTTAAAACAAGTATTATACGCATGTTAGTTATCGAACTCTCCCATGAGTTTCTAACCTCTCGTCTATTGTGCACGCCTAACGTACATCCAATCTCCCCCTAGTTATACCTCCCAGTCTAACTAGTCAGAAACCATACTAATACTAACTATGCTCACTAGTAGTATTACCGTGTCCCCTATACAATACGCTATTCAGATAGTTTATCTCGCATACTAAATTTCATTATTCGCCGTTTAAATGGTTAATCTTTTATTCACTAAGATCATTTTACTTCTCATTTTCACTTTTATCTACTAGTCTCACAAAGTAGAAAGTTATCCAAGTACACTCATACATATATATAGTCTCATCATCCCTATATATATACACTAGCCCTGCACACATAGGTTAAGACCACTTGGTGCAATGTAATAATTATTATTATTACCAAGTCTACTAATTTCACATAGTAGCAATATTCGCAAGTCCATATATATATATATAGTCATATCATCCCTACACATACATATATACTAATCCTGCACCCCCGGTTAAGACCCATTAGTGCACATATTCTGGAAATCATGCATCCCTAGGTAAGCACCCATTAATGAACCTATCAATAATAATTCAGCACCCCCGGGTTATCACCCATTAGTGCGCCTAACAATATAATGTGCATCCTCGGGTTAGCACCCATTAATGCACCTATCAATATTAATCCAGCACCCCCGGGTTATCACCCATTAGTGCGCCAAACAATAATCATCTTTGTACCCCCGGGTTAGCACCCATTAGTACACTTAATAATAGAGTTTTTGCACCCCCGAGTTATCACTCATTAGTGCTCTTAACTATAATATCACATAATAAGCATACACACATCCTATTATAATTTATAGGTATTTCTCCAACCTACATATATACTCCCCATACGTATTTTAACCTCATTACTACGTATAGTATAAGTAATTAGATTACTATCTCTCTCATAATCTCCAAGGTAAATTCCCTCTATAATGAAATAATTAAAGTATTAATTCCCACATAATTTCCCGAAATTCCATCTTATTTAAATTTACTATTTTCCAGTTACCCTCACTCCAATAAACCCGCAAACTCAAAACTAGACTTTGAGAAAAATCCCCAAAAATTTCGTCTGTCGCTCGAAACAGAAGGGTTGTCGTTTGAACGACTTCCACATGTCGTTCGAGCGGCTTCGCGCGAGATGCATTCTCGCTCGAACGACTTCACGCGAGATCTCCATCTCGTTTGAACCAATTCGCGCGAGATCCCATCTCGTTTGAACCACTTAGCGCGGGATTGCACTGTTCGTCTTCTTCACCATATTTCAGCGTTTTTCCTCCATTTTTGAACCTAAAACCTCAAATATTCAATTCCCAACAACTCATCATCAATACCCATCAACCCCTAACAAGTTACAGATCATTTCTATCATCCTAGGATCCTTAATTCGTTATTAATCATCATAATTACATAAAACCCCCAAATTAATTCACATGAACCCTAGTTTCCAAAATTTCAATTACAGAACCTAATCAACCCAATTTCGTTCATCAAGATATAATCAAACTCCATGATTAATCCTCTACATACATGAAGGAAATTCAGCCACTAATTAAACCAATCCTTAATCATAATTTAAATCTCCAATTTTCACCCAATTAACATATAAATCATGATTAAATCCACCTATACTAACATGAGCATGATTATTGCTAAAAGAAAGCAAGTAATAAAGACTTGCCTAGAATATAACGGTCTGATCCATTGGTGATGTTGGTACATATGTGTTCCTCTGTTCTCGATTTACGCGTTGGTGGTCACGGTTGTGCAAGGTGATGTCAAATGAGTCTTCTCTCTTGGAATTTGGCTCTCCCTCACACCCTCCATGGCCGTTCTTGTTTTGTGAAACTTGTTAACCCTAAAGAACTTCCCTTAGCTGATATAATTAATCCCAATTTTCGTCCATTAATTTAGCCCAAAAATCCAAATTACAAAACTACCCCTACGGGGTGCCGGTTAGGCCTAAAATCGCCCCAGGACCCAAACTAAACACCCGGGTATACTATTTTGACTATCTCGACCCTCCCGGACTCAACGAAGCACTCGAAATGACAATACGAGTTATTAAAAATAAATTCTCTTTTTATTCCATTCAATTAGTCCCGACACGACTCACACGCATGACAAACTTAAATTACCAAACTGCCGTATTTCTCACTTTCGACAATTTATCAAATATCAAAATTCCATATTACATATCACACAGTAATATTCAATAGTTCACAACAATAAGTATTAACCCTTGGCACGCTAGTTAATAATTATTTTAATCCGGATTAATAACAAATTAATTTCTCACATTTTAATTTAATTAATCCAACAACGATAATTAATTGCATACTTATTCCCATAATAATAATTAATCACATAATTATTTAAATCGTCATCCATAATAATAATTAATCACATAATTATTTAAATCGTCAAAAATACGGGGTATTACAAGCAACCTCTTAGTCAAGAACAATTACCAGAGTAAGAGAAGCAGTAGGTCTGGAAATAAAATAAGAAATAGTGTTTTTGTACTCGAGCAGATAGGAGGCAGACCTAAAGTGACCTTCAGCAACTACCTTATGAAGACCCCAGATAAACTTCAACTCTTTCAAATTTACTTCACTCTCTTTGGGCCTCTTTCTTTTTTCCTCAACTGCAAATCAATTTATAAAACAGCAGTCAGTAAGACATTTGATCAAATATAAATAGGGAAAATTTACTAAAACATAAAATAACCTATTCCATTGCCAAAGAGCGAACATCTAGGTCCTTGGTATTTAGCGCCTCCAACTAAAGAGGCATGTTGCCAATTTTCTACAACTACACCGTGATCAAAATAATCCCCATTAGAATCAGGGAGATTAACTACCAAAGCTTTACTAACAACCCTAGTTTTCAAATAAAAGGTGGTATCACTAGTTAGCCATTTATAACAAAACATAATTTTTGAAATCCCTAGATGTGTTACACAAATTTAATTTAACCTATGAACTCCATTTACAACTCTCCATGTGTTAGGAGTCACTCTTGCAAGTACAATTTCAAAATATTGACAAAACTCCAAACACAAGGGATTGGGAGGAAATGTGAAGTCAGATTCAGTAATAAAGATGGAAGGGAAACAATCACCCTCGGCAAGAGAGAAAAAATCGGAAGGAAAAGTGGGATGCTCTAATACAACCTAAGATGGAATATTAAAATCGGTTCTGAACTTATCAAGTGACTCGATAGAATAAACCATGATGAAGAAAACAAAGAATAAGAGAAGAAAAATTCTTACAAAGATTTAAGGATTCAGCAAGAACTGAAGATAAAAAAAAATGATAGCACGAAAGCAAATAACACAGCAACAGGATCAGAAGTAAGAGGTAGAAGATGATTGAAGTTTTTACCGCCCTTTTTATAATACGCATCAGAAACTAGGCAAAATAATGATTAAATCAAACGACGTTTGAGTTTACGAGGGATGACAAAGGAAAAGATGACGATACCCCATAAAAGTTCGCTAAATTTTGAAATATTTACAAAATTACCATTCGCGCTCAAAAATTGTCAATCAAATGGATAAATTTCACAAGTCTAGAAGGTCTGAAGCTAAACCGAATAGCCTTAACTACTAGTGAAACATAATATTTTACACTTTTGCATCAACTCTAAGTATGAAACATTGGGGGCTTCTATTGATACAAAAATTTACCACCGTACGTGGACCAATTACAAGCCAGCACGTGTCATCCAATGTGGCACAAGTCCAATTCAGCATGATAAAAAATCCTGACCAACATGGTTACCCGACCAACTGGGAAGCCCGACCAACAGCCGAAAATCCAATATGTACATCCAACCAAGCACCAGCAGTCTTACAGCATGAATTGTCAATGAAGCGACATCATTCATATATTTAATTCTCATTATGTATTGATGTAAATGCCTAACAAATGAAGGCATTCCATCCTTTCACATGACAATAGGCAATCAATACAATACAGTGGACGTAGGCTATTCCTTTGAGCCGAACCACTTTAAAATTTCTTGTTTCTTGTTTGTTTTACTTATTTTATATGTGATCGATTAATTAGGCCTAATCTAGGTTTTTGTATTAATAATGACTATTTAATGATTCTAATTCGTGTGGGGGCTTCTCATAATCAATTTTTCACAAGTTTTTCACCAGAGAGCTCTTCCAAAATATTTTGCTCTCAACCATAAACCTTAACCTCCAACATAATCAAAGTTTTGTCGCAAGTTTTATAGACTTAATTAGGGTTTAATCAAGTTGGTCCAAGAACAACTCTTTTCTAATTTTTTGAGAGGAATACATCCATGTTATCCAATGTTTTATATCTTAATCATATGCATGAATACTCTAATCCTTTCCTTTAGTATTATGCGTTTTAAGTGTCGCCTAAACACTTAATTACATGTTTTTCTTAAAATTAATTAGTAACTTAATTAGAGAAAGTCGACACTTAATTATGGGACTGGTTTTATGAAACTTTTAAATATGAATTAATCTTTGAGACCCTTGGGTGCGTAGGTTAGATTATTGGATTTTATGGTTTTGGGTGTAGGTTCTCATGTAGAATTTTATGGGGTATTTATATGGTTAATGGGACGCATTCACACTTATAAAAATTAGATGACTTATAAAAGAGGATGATTATGACGTATGGAATATTATTGCGTGTTAATTAATTTAACATTATTAAGTGGGAATAATTATGTTGAAAACGACGACGGTGTTATTAATTGAATAAAATTAAATTGGAACCTTTATTAAATTGCTATGTTGTGCTTATGAATTATGTATTGTGCGATTTGTTTGAGTCAATTTTTCCATCGTGGGGACGAGGGGCCTTTGGGTAGTATGTTTCTCACCTCTATTATAGGATACTTACTATGTATGAGACTAGTGGGTAGGCCTTAGTTGGGATTTATGTTTGCTAGGTATTGGACTAGTTACTGTAGATTCGTGTGAATTTTTTATTCCGGGGTGGGGCAAATTTTTATGCTTTATCGTCAATACGCTAGCCTAGGCATGAGATTAGGATGTGACAAATATTGGAAATTAATCCTATATATATTGGGTAGGACGTATGTGTACTTTGGGTACCCTTAGGTATGAGGCTAAGGGTGTTGTCAATTTTATAAAATACCGCAAGTGCACGGGCTATTATAGAATAGCGAGTGTAAGTACGGGTCGAACCCACAGAGATTTATCAATTTTTTTTCTTTAAAAATAATTGTGACTGTCCAACTAGACTAAATTGGGTTGGAGATGAGATGTAATATTAAACTAAGGAACACAAACAAGAAATAGGAGTACGAGAGATATAATCAAGGTAGCGTGAAAACTAGGACATTGGATCCATTTATCACGTTAAACTAACACTGTGCAATAATTTAAATTCGTCATTCCCGATTTTATAACTCAAATTAAACCGGCTCTCGTCGTATTTAATTCGGAAAAATAATACGTGAGAAGTCCAAAATAAAATTTAACGTCTCTAAATTTAGACGCCTAAAATCCCTATTCCCTTAAAAAGTTCACTTTTAAATTTTAAAATATAGTCTTTAAGCATGGGCTATCAATCAATTTAATAAAAGTATAACCCATCAAAAAGCACTCATACTTAAAATATAAAAATGATTTTTTTTTTCAAATAATGCCGAAGGTTTAAAACGCACTCTCGTGTCGTTTTAAATGAATACCGAATTTTTAAAACTTTTAGTACATATCGGGAAATAAAGACGAAATTAAATCACACACAATATTAATCACACATGATAAATTTCACCTAGTCCTAGTGAGGAAATTAAGCTAGCATAATTGTAGACATAATAAAACTGCAAGAATGAATACTCAATTTCATTAAATAAACAAACTTACAATTGATGTGTCACAAATAATCTTGACAAAAATTCCACCCACAAAATAATTATTGGCCCTCTCTAAAGCTCTCTCTATCACCCCCCCAAAATAATGAACCCAAGGGTCCTATTTATAGGCTTAGAATTAGGGTATTTTAGTTGGTGTAAAACACCCTTTTAATTGATTTATATGAATTATAAATTCCTAAAAATCAACCAAAAAAAAGAGTCCCACGGAATATCTTGAAAATCCCGTAATGGTCAGCTCCAAATCCCTTGATTTTCGGACTAAGAAGCTGTCAAACCTTATCTCTTTAAGGCTGCGTTTGGGTGCAATTTGGACTTGAGAAATTTTTTCCAAAAAATTAAGGTCAGGGGGAAGAATCGAACCCCTGACCTCCTCCTTCCACGCGCGCGCGAGACCACTGAACCAAGCAGCATTCTTATAATAATAGTTGCTTCAATAATATATAACCCGTTCCCATTTCCAGAAATTGCATTCTTCCACTTTGGCCCCTTAACTTTGTACTTCTTTAAATTATTCCCACAATCTTCATATCTTCACTAAATCACCTCGGATCTTCACCAAACTTCAGGGGTACCTGAAAAAATATAAAATAACTTATATTAATTCAATTTCAGCCCCAGAAAGTTTAGAAAATTATGAATTTACCCTTATTTATATTTTTAACCCCGGAATTCATAACTTTTTCATTTTAACTCCAAATTCAACCAAATTTCAGAGGGAACTTTATTTTGCCTAGATAAACATTTAAAAATTATTTTCAGGCCCATAAAGTTTTTGAAATTACAATTTTACCCCCGGAGTTATTAAAATTGTATTTTTTTAACTCGGATTTTATTCAAACCTGCATTTTTCTTTTATTTTTCGAAAACGACTCTAAAAACTCATTATTTAAGATACAATGGGTCTAACAAGGCCTAGATTTGGGCATAATTCATACAAAATAATGCACTCATCAAATACCCCCAAACCTAAACTTTGCTAGTCCTCGAGCAAAACTAAAATTTTAAAATCTAACTCACTTTCGTAGGAATCACGATTGCACTTAGCATGTGCAACAAGCCGTTAAACCTCTAGGTTACCCTAGTGGACGAGTTTTGTCTCGTGAGGGTTTGCAGTGAATATACCCACAAAATTCAAAAACTTGACTCAATACAAAAGACACAAAAGTAATATAATCGAGTTTGAATGCAAACTTCATAAATATAGTAGAACTTCATTTCTCAATCTCAACTTATTGTGTCTGTGTGTGCATAGCCAATATAACCGTCAATTTCAAAAGATTTGATCGTTGCATTTCTTATCCGAAAGTTCGTTTTGATTTCAAAATCTCACAGAATGCACTCACAATCGAACACTCGGAAATGGGTCATTTTCTCTCGGTATATGTGAATAAAAGAGTAAATTTATATGAACAAATTTCACATATACATAATCAAAAATGGATTTTTATACAATGGATGAATATGACCTCATGACTGAAAATCGATTACTTGTTGAAAACATTGAATCACACTATAGATCCTATTCATCTTCTCTCCACACTTTAACTAACTTCACTTGAGATCGATTAGGACTTTCTTTGGTTGTATTGTAGGCTCGAATTTTTGGCTAGAAAGAATGGCTGTTTTTGGAGTTCAAAATTTCTGAGAATATAGAGGTTTTTCGGTATTTTGACTTTAAGCACTTTTTCTTCTAACCTCAATTTGTCTTTTCGCTTTTTCTTTTCAAGCTCACATTTTTTTTTTTTTTTCAAACTCACATTCTTGCAACCTCATTTTCTTTTGGTCTTTTTCCTATCGTAATTTTACCCTAGTATTCTCAGAAAATAGGTATGGCTTGTTTTTATAGGCTTTAACCTCCCAGTTGGAGCTGGGTAGGGTAATGGGTTTTCAACAAAAGGCTTATTTTCTTTTTTGGCTCAAATGGGTTTGCAACGGAATATTGTAAAAAGGTTGGAGTTTAAGCTTATTTTTGGGCTTTCAAACGATGGCCTAGTCTCATTTCTCAAGTTTCGTTAATCTGATTTGTGTCTTAAGACGACTTACTACGACTTCTAGTGCTTAAGATTCACATTTTGACTTTTTATTTTCAGTAATCGAACAAAACAAAGAATTTGAGATCATCAACGAATTTATCACTGAAGGAAAGATTGAGTAATTTTAACTCGGATTGATTTAAATCTCTCGAAAACGATGAATGGCACAAAATCTCATCGGGTTAAAATCTCCACATTTATTCGTTAAGCATATTAACTTTCGCCTCAATATCCATTGTCAATCATATTAATGGCTAATGTGTAAAAATTTCATAAGATGAGAGATCCATGAATTAATTCTATATTAAGAAATTGTTTCAAAACTCAATTATATTGAAAATCTTTTTGGATTTTTGATTTTTGATTTTTTTTTTTTTTATTTATTTTTTTTTTTTTTACAAAGCGGAGAAAAATGACCTCAATACCCCCAAACCTAATTTCTACATTGTCCTCAATGTTCACGACAAAAATTTTAAAGGTGGGCAAGATATGAAAGATCTTACCATAATGAGGGACTTTTTCCAACGCACAATTCCTGTAAAACAAAAAGTATGATACAACAACAATGACCCAATTTCATGTTCACTCGTGGTATACATGGTCTTGGAGGAGAATATCCTCCACTTTTTGATCTCGCAATTCCAGATATGGCTTCAACCTTTGACCATTAACTTTGAAAATTTCACCATTTTTAGGATTCTCTATCTCAACCGCCCCATGTGGGTAGACTGTCCTAACAATAAAGGGACCGGACCATCTAGACCTCAACTTACCGGGAAAGAGATGCAATCTAGAATTGTACAAGAGAACTTTCTGTCCAGGCTCGAATGACTTCCGTAGGATGGACTTGTCATGGAACATTTTCATTTTCTCTTTATACAATTTTGCATTTTCGTATGCATCATTCCTAATCTCTTCCAACTCATTAAGTTGTAGTTTTCGGACCTCTCCCGCAGCAGGTAAATCGAAATTGAAGGTCTTAATGGCCCAATAGGCCTTGTGTTCTAACTCTACCGGAAGGTGACAGGCTTTTCCATAGACAAGCCTATACGGGGACATACCAAGTGGTGTTTTGTAGGCAGTGCGATAAGCCCACAATGCATCCAATAACCTTAAGGACCAATCCTTTCGGTTTGGATTCACTGTCTTCTCGATGATTTGCTTGATTTGCCTATTGGAAACTTCAACTTGACCACTGGTTTGAGGGTGATAAGAACACCCTACTTTGTGCGTGACCGAGTACTTTTTCATAAGACTTTCGAAGGATCGATTACAGAAATGGGTTCCCTGATCACTAATGATGGCTCGAGGTGTGCCGAAACGGGAGAAAATATTTTCTCGAATGAATTTGACCACCACGTGGCGATCATTCGTCCTACATGGTATGGCTTCTACCCACTTAGACACATAATCAACTGCCAAAAGAATGTAGAGATTTCCGTAGGAATTTGGAAATGGACCCATAAAATCAATGCCCCAACAGTCAAAAACCTCGATAATCAGAATGGGATTTAAGGGCATCATATTCCTACGTGTGATCTTTCCTAACCGTTGGCAACGGTCACAACTCCTACTGTAATCATTCGAGTCACGAAAAATGGTGGGCCAATAGAATCCACACTGCAAGATTTTTGCAGCGGTCTTTTTAGCACTGAAATGACCTCCACAGGCTTGGTCATGGCAGAAAGAGATTACGCTTTGAATCTCGTGATCGGGGACACACTTTCGAATGATTTGATCAGGACAATACTTGAAAAGATACGGGTCATCCCAAAAGAAATGTTTGACTTCCTTTAAAAATTTGGAACAATCTTGCTTAGACCAATGCAGTGGCATTTCACCTGTCACAAGATAGTTCACAATATCGGCGAACCATGGAAGCTGAGAAATAAGCATCAGTTGCTCATCGGGAAAGGACTCATTTAGTGGCAGCAGGTTATCGAATGATTCATTGGTTAACCTAGACAAATGATCCGCCACTACATTCTCACACCCTTTCTTATCCCGAATTTCAAGGTCAAACTCTTGCAGTAATAGGACCCACCTAATGAGACGAGCCTTAGCATCCTTTTTAGACAAAAGGTATCGCAGGGGCGAGTGATCGGTGAAAATAACAACTTTGGATCCTATCAAGTAAGACCTAAACTTCTCAAGAGCAAAAACAACAGCGAGGAACTCTTTTTCAGTCGTGGAATAGTTCAATTGGGCATCATTAAGAGTTCTACTGGCATAATAGATGACGTGAGGAAGTTTCTCATTACGCTGACCTAGAACCGCACCTATGGCATAGTCGGAAGCGTCACACATGATCTCAAACGGCTGATTCCAGTCGGGAGGTCTCATAATAGGTGCAGAGGTCAATTCCGTCTTTAGCCTTTCAAAGGCATGAACGCATTCGTTAGTGAAATCAAAGGGTGTGTCCTTGGCAAGAAGATTGCACAAGGGTCGAGAGATTTTGCTAAAATCCTTAATAAATCTCCGATAAAAACCGGCGTGTCCTAAGAATGATCGAACTTCACGCACAGTTTTAGGGGGTGGGAGATTAGCAATGAGATCTATTTTAGCTTTATCAACCTCGATACCCTTTTCAGAAATGATGTGACCTAGCACTATGCCTTGTTTGACCATAAAGTGACACTTCTCCCAATTAAGCACAAGGTTCTTTTCCTTGCACCTCTTGAGAACGAGGGTGAGGTGATGGAGGCACTCATCAAAACTAGACCCAAATACAGAAAAATCATCCATAAAGACTTCGAGAAACCGCTCCACCATATCCGAAAAGATACTCATCATGCACCGCTGAAAGGTGGCGGGTGCATTGCATAACCCAAAGGGCATGCGTCAGTAGGCAAAAGTACCAAATGGACAAGTGAAGGTGGTTTTCTCTTGATCCTCGGGAGCGATAGGAACTTGATTGTATCCGGAGTAACCGTCGAGAAAACAGTAATATGGATAGCCGGATAATCTCTCTAGCATTTGGTCTATGAAAGGAAGGGGAAAGTGATCCTTCCTTGTAACAGCGTTCAACTTCCTATAATCAATACACACCCGCCAACCGGTTTGAATCCTAGTGGGGACTAACTCATCATCGTTATTTTTCACCACCGTAACACCGGATTTCTTAGGGACCACTTGAACGGGACTGACCCATTGGCTATCAGAGATGGGGTAAATGATACCCGCATCGAGCAATTTTAGCACCTCGGCTCGGACGACCTCTTTCATATTGGGATTAAGTCTACGTTGTGCTTCACGGGAATTTTTAGCATTGTCTTCTAAGTGTATCCTATGCATGCACACCGAGGGACTTATCCCCTTAATGTCGGCTATGGTCCATCCTATGGCTTCCTTGTGTTCGTTGAGAACACGTAACAGTTTATCTTCCTGTTCTTTGTCTAAGTCAGACGCGATGATAACAGGTAAGGATTCAGAAGGTCCTAAGAACCTATACTTGAGCGTTTCAGGCAATGGCTTCAATTCAAGCTCGGGAGCTTTCTCAATCGAGGGTGGAATATGTGATGAGGAAAGTGAGAGGGGCTCGGGTTTAGACTTCCAATTTCCTACTTCCATGATAGGGGCAGAGTCGAGGAGGGCATTGACTTCTTCGATGGACTGTTCGACATCAAATTCAGACCCAAAAAAGGCAAGACAAGAAGCTAAAGGGTCGTCATTATAAGTTTGCTCGAAAGTCTCTTGGACAATACTATCAATCATGTCGACATCTACGGGTTCATCATCATCAGGTGGTTGTTTGGCCAAATTGAACACGTTAAGGTCCATAGTCATGTTCCCAAAGGATAGGTTCAATTGGCCGCTCCGACACCTAATGACGGCATCAGATGTGGCGAGGAAAGGACGACCCAAAATAACAGGGATTTGTGCAATAGGATTTTGCACTTGTTGGGTGTCCAAGACAACAAAGTCGACAGGAAATATAAAGTCACCCACTTTAATTAGGACGTCCTCAACAATACCTCTCGGGATTTTCACAGAACGATCGGCTAAGGACAAGGTAATCCTAGTCGGTTTCAACTCCCCCAAACCTAGTTTCTCGTATACGGTGTACGGCAGAAGATTCACGCTTGCTCCTAAATCTAGAAGTGCCTTCTCGATGAGGTACTCCCCTATCTTTATAGAGATCGTCGGAGTACCGGGATCCTTATACTTGATGGGAGTTCGATATGAAATGATCGAGCTTGCTTGCTCGGCGAGAAAAGCTTTCTTGGGTACGTTGGTGCTTCTCTTGAAGGTACAAAGGTCCTTTAGAAATTTCGCATAGGATGGGACTTGTTGAATAGCATCAAGCAGTGGGATATTGATTTGTACTTGCTTGAATACTTCCAACATCTTATCAACTTGCGCCTTTTTCTTTTGTGGCACCAAATGTTGTGGAAATGGAGCTTTTGGTACATAGGTCTCTACAGATGGCTCGGAAGGTAAAGGTGAGGATGAAGTTGGAGACACGGGTGGATCTTCCTTCGCCTTACCTTTCTCGGAGTCACTCTCGGTAGGTGGTGAAATATTTGTCTCTACTTCCTTGCCAGACCTAAGCGTGATGATGGCTTTTGCATGCTCTTGGGGGTGTGATGCGCTCGTGTCGCCTTGAATAAGAAATTGACCCCTTGGCATGTTACCCTTTGGATTGGGTTCGGGCTGACTTGGGAATGTTCCCTTATTCCTCTCACTCAATGCATTAGCTAGTTGGCTCATTTGGACCTCGAGTTTGGTAATGGCTTGCGTATTCGCGTGCATGCTTTGCTGGGTAGATTGGAGGACATTTTGCGTGGTTTGCTGGAATTGAAGGGTACTTTGGGCAAGAAGGTTCATCGAATCCTCTAAAGATTGAATCTTTTGGGATGAGGGATTCGAGAGTGCAGTGGCATTCTTTGGGAAACCCGGGGGTGGGTTATCGGAAGATTGACCTCCACTTCCTTGGTATTGACCCTTAGACCATGAAAGATTGGGGTGGTCTCGCCATCCCGAATTGTATGTATTGGAATATGGGTCATACTTTGGCCTATTTTGGTAGAGGGCATTGGCTTGCTCGGTGAGTGCCTTGTGGGCCGGAAGGGCAGGGCAATTCTCGACTAAGTGGTCGAATGCATCACAAAGTATACACATAGGGGAACCTACATGTTGAACGGCCGCAGATGTGGTTCGATTTCCCTCATTGCTTGTCTCTAAAGCTTCTAAACGTCGGGCCAATGTGGCCACTTTGGCATTTAAATCATAACTTTGTTCAACTTGGTGAGCGAACCCCTCATTCGAGGTGATGGATCTAGATACTCTATTGGGTGCCCATCGCTGGGACTTTTTGGCTATGGCTTCTAAAAATACCCACGCATCGACCTCACTCTTCTCGGTAAAATCACCATTACATAGTGACTCGAGCATAGTTCGGGTGTTACAATCGAACCCCTCATATAAAATTTGGACTTGGCGTCCCATCTCAATCCCATGGTGTGGACATTGCAGCAGCAAGTCCTTGAATCGCTCCAAATACATCCACAATGCTTCTCCCTCCTTTTGGCTAAATGTGTTGATGGCGTGACGTATCGACGCCGTCTTTTGGTTAGGAAAGAATTGTTGTAGGAAGGTGACACTCATTTGGTTCCAAGTGGTGATGGATTCGGGTTTTAACGAGTTAAACCAACTCTTAGCTTTGTCTTTCAACGAGAACGGGAACAATTTAAGCTTAACAATCTCATCGGAGAGTTGTTGGTACTTAATGGTCCCACATATCTCCTCGAATTCACGCACGTGAAGGTACGGATCCTCTTTTTCAGTACCCCGAAACACGGGCAACAGTTGGATTGTTCCCGAATGGAATTGGAAATTATTTGCATTGTGATCGGGGAGAAGTATGCATGAACGCTGACTAGACCTAGTTGGATAAAGGTAGTCTTTAAGGGCACGTGGTGCTAACTCGTCTCCCATCTCGGTGAATATCGAAAATCTACCTACGTAGGTATCGGGAATGCTAGACTCCACACTTGACAAACGACCGGTATGATTTCGAAACCAACTTCGCATGCACTCAGCTCACTCGATTTTTTTTTTTTTTTTTTTTTTATGTGATGAAAAATAATATTTGACTCAAACCACGTAATTCCTAGCTAACACACAGCAAATTGAATTATCTAATTTAGGTGAGGGGAATTTCAATTTTAAAATCTAGTTTTCCCGAGATTAATCGACGACAACAAGGGTCTCCAAACTAATCTCCCTAATTAGACAGCTCCTACTCTTTGACAAGGGAGAATTTAAAAGACGACCAACTACGGTTATCGCCTCAAAACCCGTTTTTTCCTCCAGGTAGGTGGTCGGTACGAAGACACATTAAAAACCACCAATCCTAGACAAGGTGAAACGGAATTGATTTGACAAGTTCGCGTTGGAGTAGCTTTTAACTCTAGCCTTGTTAAGAGGTTTCCTATGAGCTATGTGATATCCTAAGGCCAATGTCTAATTGATTTTAAATTAAATGTGATGGCTCGGGATATGCAAATGCTTGGATAATTAGTGATTTTTGGGCCAAGGAGAGGTGATGAGATCCCCACCTTATCTTTCACATGGGTTTTGCCCTTAAGTCAATTTATGCAACGTGCTAAATTAAATGCGAAATTAAACCACGTAGGAGCACCCCAAAAAAAAACGTACCTCCGGCGTGGACTTTTTACAGTCACTTGTTTACGCCGGGCCGAAGTTTAACTTGACGTCGATCGGAGGGAAACGCCGCCTATGTTTCAGTTGTCCCCGAGAGTTCCTTGTGCCCGTGGCAAGATTGCACAATTTTTTTCTTCGCGTTCGCGCACCGTTGGACACTTTTTCGGATTTTTCGTCACTTTTTTTTTTATATGCTCCTGAAAAAAAAAAAAAAAAAAAAAAAAAAACTACACCAAACGTAAAATGCGACACATGCAAAAAAACAAAAAATTAGGAAAAGAGAGGGGGAAAAAAAAAAAGAGACACACGCACTAGTGGTGTATTTAACAAGAAAAAAAAAACTTAGGAAACAATTTTTTTTTTTTTTTTTTTTCAGAAATTTTTACTTTTTTTTTTTTTTAATGAATTTTTACTAACAAAGATGCGAAAAGTAAAAAAAAAAAAAAAAAACTAGTCCGAAAATCACAGCTTTTTTTTTTAAAAAAAAAATCGAACAAATCCCCGGCAACGGCGCCAAAAACTTGTTGTCAATTTTATAAAATACCGCAAGTGCACGGGCTATTATAGAATAGCGAGTGTAAGTACGGGTCGAACCCACAGAGATTTATCAATTTTTTTTCTTTAAAAATAATTGTGACTGTCCAACTAGACTAAATTGGGTTGGAGATGAGATGTAATATTAAACTAAGGAACACAAACAAGAAATAGGAGTACGAGAGATATAATCAAGGTAGCGTGAAAACTAGGACATTGGATCCATTTATCACGTTAAACTAACACTGTGCAATAATTTAAATTCGTCATTCCCGATTTTATAACTCAAATTAAACCGGCTCTCGTCGTATTTAATTCGGAAAAATAACACGTGAGAAGTCCAAAATAAAATTTAACGTCTCTAAATTTAGACGCCTAAAATCCCTATTCCCTTAAAAAGTTCACTTTTAAATTTTAAAATATAGTCTTTAAGCATGGGCTATCAATCAATTTAATAAAAGTATAACCCATCAAAAAGCACTCATACTTAAAATATAAAAATGATTTTTTTTTTCAAATAATGCCGAAGGTTTAAAACGCACTCTCGTGTCGTTTTAAATGAATACCGAATTTTTAAAACTTTTAGTACATATCGGGAAATAAAGACGAAATTAAATCACACACAATATTAATCACACATGATAAATTTCACCTAGTCCTAGTGAGGAAATTAAGCTAGCATAATTGTAGACATAATAAAACTGCAAGAATGAATACTCAATTTCATTAAATAAACAAACTTACAATTGATGTGTCACAAATAATCTTGACAAAAATTCCACCCACAAAATAATTATTGGCCCTCTCTAAAGCTCTCTCTATCACCCCCCCAAAATAATGAACCCAAGGGTCCTATTTATAGGCTTAGAATTAGGGTATTTTAGTTGGTGTAAAACACTCTTTTAATTGATTTATATGAATTATAAATTCCTAAAAATCAACCAAAAAAAAGAGTCCCACGGAATATCTTGAAAATCCCGTAATGGTCAGCTCCAAATCCCTTGATTTTCGGACTAAGAAGCTGTCAAACCTTATCTCTTTAAGGCTGCGTTTGGGTGCAATTTGGACTTGAGAAATTTTTTCCAAAAATTTAAGGTCAGGGGGAAGAATCGAACCCCTGACCTCCTCCTTCCACGCGCGCGCGAGACCACTGAACCAAGCAGCATTCTTATAATAATAGTTGCTTCAATAATATATAACCCGTTCCCATTTCCAGAAATTGCATTCTTCCACTTTGGCCCCTTAACTTTGTACTTCTTTAAATTATTCCCACAATCTTCATATCTTCACTAAATCACCTCGGATCTTCACCAAACTTCAGGGGTACCTGAAAAAATATAAAATAACTTATATTAATTCAATTTCAGCCCCAGAAAGTTTAGAAAATTATGAATTTACCCTTATTTATATTTTTAACCCCGGAATTCATAACTTTTTCATTTTAACTCCAAATTCAACCAAATTTCAGAGGGAACTTTATTTTGCCTAGATAAACATTTAAAAATTATTTTCAGGCCCATAAAGTTTTTGAAATTACAATTTTACCCCCGGAGTTATTAAAATTGTATTTTTTTAACTCGGATTTTATTCAAACCTGCATTTTTCTTTTATTTTTCGAAAACGACTCTAAAAACTCATTATTTAAGATACAATGGGTCTAACAAGGCCTAGATTTGGGCATAATTCATACAAAATAATGCACTCATCAAAGGGGTATTTTGAGGATCTCGCATCGATAATAACGGTGGGGTAAATTGATTAAGTAAACTAATGATAATTAATGCGTAAGATGAAAACAGGTATTAAAATCTGGGGGACATAATGTGCGGAGTCCGATAGTTTAAGCGGGTCAACTGGCGTTTTATGTCGTGTCGTGTGTGAAACCTAATCAAATTGCGGGATCAATAGTTTAAACGGATCAACTGACGTTTTGATAAGGGGAAGTGTAAAACTCTGGTGGGAATACCACCTGGGGTGGGAGCACCCCTATAATAAAAGTGAGAAGAATTAAATTAACAACATGGGGTTTAGTTATTTAAAATCCTATTAGTGCGCATTGTGAATAAGAATTAATGAGGGTAGTTAGTGACTTTTGCTATCACATTTAATTATTATGTTTAACTAGGTGTAAACCTGCGTGATGTGCGGCGTAATCGCGACGTAATTAAAAATATTAAATTCTATTTAATTTTGTAATGTTAAATATTTCGATGATAAATATATAATAAAAATTAAGTATTGGGAAGAATATATTAAAAATAATGGGTATTGATGTTTTCTAAAGATATTTTATGTTTGAACAGTGGACAAAACTCCTGAAGTAAAAAAAATATAATATTTTTAGAAATAACATTCTTTAATATTTGTATTCAATGAAATAAGATTGTTATGCTAAAGAATTTTTTTATATACGAATCAGTTTTAGTAGGTTTGCAAAAAAGGTGTAAAATATCAGGTAGAGAAGAAGTAAAATACCAAAAAAACTTGCAAAGGCCCACACCCTTAACAAAGCCACAAAAGCCTGAAGAGTTAACCTAACATAACAATAACATTGATTGCTGTTGAACAACTAAAAGCGATATATAAAAATTTTAAACATTAAAAACACACGCCAAATTAATTAAAACAATTTTTTTGGCAATTCCCTTTAATATTATGCAGAATTATCATACTAAAAATCATACTATTCCTTTTCAAATATCACAACATATAAAATTAAAACATAAACATAAACATAAAAGTTATCAAAATCAATAGAAGCCTGAACCTTGTAACTTCGTCAAGGTAGATTTATAGAAGTCGAGAAAGTCGGTTGCCATTCAAAATCAACAGATATTGTGAATATGAAGAAACCCGTTTCTATTGTGTGTACAAATTGAAATCATGCACACAATCTATTCTTTTTCTCAACTGAATCAAATCAAATTCAAACTACACCCAAATGATACAAGAATTTACCCAAATCCTAGACAGTTACAGTTATGAAAAACAAAAGCAGAGATCTATATAATGCCCAAAAATATGGTTGTGGGAAGGTTCAAAAACAAAAATGCTATCGTGACAGAATTTTCATGGACAAACTGATGTGGCGTGCTTCTATTGATTGGTTTTTGGGGTCCATGCTAGTGGGACTAAAAAACCAACCAATAGAAACATGCCACGTCAATTTGTCCATGAAAATTCTGTCAAACATTCTATCACGATTGAACTACTCGTTCAAAAATATTAAAAAATTACAGCAGATACGAAACTGACAGAGGGTTTGTGATAAATAGGAACTGCTATTTATATTAGAACTTCAAATTCTTTAAAACACGAGTTAGCCATTGCTTTTATAAAAGAAAATTTTAAACTCAATTTGTAAGACAATATTATGCTATCAAACATATACTATGCATGCCAAAATTCCATTCATCAGCTATACAGAAAAAAAAAAAGATAAACCAATTATAATGAAAAAATAATTGGATTAATTAAATAAAAAAATTATTCAACCAACCGGGTTTGGTAAACAAAGGGGTTAATCCTCAAAATCCCATATATAATTATACATATACTTCCTCTTAACTTCAAACACTAAACAGAATATGTCAAAAAAAAGGGACCAAAGATTACCCGTTACCTACAAAGAGAGTTGGTAATGATAAATCATGTTTTAACAGTAAATAATTGTTCTTCAAATGTGTCATAGGAGATTTTGTTTCAACCGGTCCAAAGATTACCTGGAAAAACAACAACAGCATGTTAGGGTCCGTTTGATAGAAAACTGGGAAAATGCAAATGATTCCAGGACATTTGATTCCAGGGCAAATAATTTCAAGGTAAATGAATATTTTCCAACTTGTATCTGTTTGATACAAGTTGGAAAATCATCAATTTTTCACGTTTTCTATCAAACGCAAAAGTTGGAAAATAGACATAAATATGGAAAATTTATTTTTGGAATATATATATATATATATATATATATATATATATATATATATATATATATATAATTAAATACACAAAATATATGAATATATATTATATTATTTCGGATATATATTATATTATTTGCGAAATATATATTTCGGATATATATGTTATATTATTTGCGGAATATATATATTATTTGCGGAATATATATATTTTGTATATGTTATTTGCGGAATATATATATTCGAATATATATATATATATATATATATATATATTATAATTATTTATGGAATATATGAATATATATTATATTATATATTGAATATACTAAATATATATTATTTGCAGAATATATCCATATATTATATATATTCAGTATATATATAATATATGTGTATATTCTGTAAATAATATTATATATTGAATATACTAAATATATATTATTTACAGAATATATCCATATATTATATGTGTATATTCTGTAAATAATATATATTCAGTATATATATAATATATATACGAAATATAAATATATATTAAAATATATGAATTATATAAATGTACGAAGTATATAAATATATGAAATATATATATATATATATATATATATATATATATATACACGAAATATATATATTTAATATACGAAATATATATATTTACATATTTATTAACAATATTTATGAAATATATTTATGAAATATATAAAGTTAAAAAAATGATTTGGAGTGATTTGCCACCCAAAGGTGGCAAACAAAAACCTGCCCCCCCCCCCCACCCCCAAAGAATTGAGGGTCCGTTTGATAGCACAAAAATTCCAAGGCAAATTCCCAAAAGTTGGAAAATTCTGGTATTTTCCAGCTTTTAGGTTGTTTGATAGCCTTAATTTGTCCTGAAATTTGATTTCTATGTACAACACCCCTTAAGCACAATTTGTCACCCTAGGGTGGAATTCAATTCTTTGGGGGGGGGTCAGGTTTTTGTTTGCCACCTTTGGGTGGTAAATCACTTAAAACCAATTTTTTTTTTATAACTAAATATATGAATATATGAATATTCCCAAAATATACTAAATATATGAATATTCCCAAAATTAATAATAATTTACGGAATATATATATTCCGCAATTTATATTAATTTTTGAAATATATATATTCCGCAAATAATATAATATTTATTCATATATTTTGTATATTTAATAATATATATTTATTTTTTATATATATATATATAAACAAATTTTCCACTTTTATATCTATTTTTCAGGTTTTGCGTTTGATAGAAAATGTGGAAAAGTGATGATTTTTCAACTCGTATCAAACAGACACAAGTTGGAAAATATTCATTTGCCTTGGAATTATTTGCCCTGGAATCAAATGTCCTGGAATCATTTGCATTTTCCCAGTTTTCTATCAAACGGACCCTGAATTCCACCCTAGGATGGCAAATTGTGCTTAAGGGGAGTTGTACATAGAAAACAAATTCCAAGGCAAATGAAGGCTATCAAACAACCTAAAAGCTGGAAAAGACCAGAATTTTCCAACTTTTCTGAATTTGCCCTGGAATTGAGAGGCTATCAAACGGACCCTTAGATTGATTAAAAATTGTGCATGTGCAAGAACAGGACATGAGTCAATGACTGAGCAGAAGGAAAAAAAAAAGTAAACCCACCCACCATGAAAACCATCAACATCCAAAAATCGATCTTTACACAAACCCATCCAAGAATTATTCAATCTCAAAATTTGAAACAAAAATAATAATAAGAAACAAAACATAAAAATGAAACTAAGTAGTCACAGGACATGGAGCATCCAAAACTGGGCCGACTGATTAAACCTCGGTGGTAGAGCATTTTTATTTACCAGCGGCGGTGACAGTGAGGTGGTAGAAACATTGTTTGGCAACGCGAACTTCGTTATGAATTTACCGACCCTTCTTTCCATCAACGTACTTGACGCCTTCTTTATCCTCTTCCCTCTTTCTCTCTCCGTTGATCACCAAAACGTTATCGTCGTCTCTAGCGTGGAGGATTTGTTGTAGGGCGTCGAAGAGAGGGGCGTCCAAATCCATTGCTCACAATTTCATTTTTCCAAACTTTTTGGATTGTTGCTGATCTCTTGAAATTTTTTTGAAGATGGGAGTGTTTTGATATTTTTTTTGGCTTGGGGTTTGGATTATGCTAGTCTCTTCTGATGATGAATGTGGTAAATGGCGCTTATGTTTTATATGAGAGTTAGGGTGGGGAGAAGAAACGAATGTATTTGGAGAGAGATGAAAGGTTTGTCTTTTTTTTTCCTTATTTAGAGTAGATGAAAGGTTTGTCTCTTGATCTGCCGAGGAAGAAGTGAAAAAAGGAGAATAAAGAGTCTATACAAAAGTAAAATAAAAAGTGAAAATTAAAGTAAGATCATAGATGGATTAAATGGGAGGAGACGGAAAGAAAAAACTATTGTATTGCATGCCTACGTGGACATCCTTAGCATTGAGGAGATTAAATTGCTTATATAGCATTATATAGTAGTACTAGTTGGAAACTCGCGCGATGCGCGGTTTATACGTCATAGTAGGAAACAGACCTTAAAAATGATAAACATGTAAAAGATGGTAAATTAAAATAGGAACTCGTTTGAAAACTCCAGAGTATTTGTGATTACAAAACATGTAAAACAAATATAACTACATATCCCAGGAAAACATAGTAATGCTATACGATTCATGATCACACGACGAAATAAAAAATACTATAGTGTATTACCAAAGGTCCACAACATAATTATAAATTTATTTGAATATATAGTTTATATGACAAGACCATGTATGGCATTGATAATCAACAAGATCATTCCATAAACAATTTTATTCATCAAAATATTCAATTTCTACAGCACCATATCTAGAATTCAAGCTTCAATCCTGCCCAAAAATATTAAAACTCTCACATGTAAATAAACACATGTTACATATGATAGGCTAAAGTGAGCATGATCGAATCAAATTAACAAATGCAAAAATTTGAGCATAGGAAATTTCACAGGGCACTGAAAAAATATAAAAAGTGAGCAACCCATTAAAAAGGGAACAACTCAAATTTACATTTATACATAAACAACATCAATAATAAATTATTCCAAATTTATTAACAAAATGAACTACTTTGGTAAGAAAAATTAACTCAGATTTAGTTTTGGGTAAATGGGGTAAAAGTACTATACTTTCGTAAGCAACTAACAAGCCATTGTTCGTGGCTCTGATACCCACGAACCCAACTGCTGTACTCGGAAGACCCTATTTCAGCCCCATTTCTAACCCGTAAACATGACATTCATGCCAGACCCATAAAAGCAAACATTCCACGTCATCATACCCGCACTCCTCCAGCCATTTACCTGACTGAAAACCTCCATACCCGCTCCTAAACCCGCCAACCCATTTCCACCCTCCTAAATCCGAGCTTCGGCCTAACCACCGTATACACACCCATCTTCGGCGTTGGTAAGAACAAAAAAAAATACTCCGGCCTGAGCCATCCTCGCCGGCGAAACTCGCGAGCAACCTTCCTTCTTACTTCGTACCCATTTTCAACCCACAACCAAGAACCATACCCGGTCATACCTCCTCAACTGGAATACTGCCATACCAGACCCACGCTGACGACATACTTCATTACCAATCAATGAACCCAATTTTTTTAAAACTAATTTAAAATATACCTTCCATTTGTTGGAGGAATTCCTGTAGCCGATGCAGCAGTTCCAGCTCTCGTTTACATCGGATGTTTAACATCACCCCCCCCCCCCCCTCCCTTTTTTGATTTCACCCACATCTCCTTTCAAGACCCAAATTACAAAAAACATTCAACACAGAAGAAACCAACCATGAATAATTCATATACAAATAACATCAGATGAATAATCCAAATAAGAAAGTCACCATGAACTTACGAAATCATCTTCCGATGTGAGGAAGAAACTCCGACCGCTTGGAAGGGATGAAAGTTAGGTGAGTTTTGGGTGTTTGGGGAGAGAAGGGTTTGGGGAGCATATGAGTTGTCTCGTTTTTGATAATGGAGTAGAGACAAAGAGTTTTGTTATAATTGAGGAGAGATAAGGTAACTTGTGGACTGTTGATGTACCGTTGGCAACCGTAAAGGCAAGGAAAATATGAAAGTTTATGTGCGTTAATATTGACTGCCTAGAAAATTAGTAGAGAGAGGAAAGAGGAAATTCTCATAAAATTAGAGTTCCACGTGGACACTCTGTATAAAGAGGAGTATTTAAATCTTGTTTAATGGAGTAGAGATAAAGAGTTTTGTTGTAATTGAGGAGATATAAGATAACTTGTGGACTGTTGATGTACCGTTGGAAACCGTAAAGGCAAGGGAAATATGAAAGGTTATGCGCGTTAATATTGACTGCTTAGAAAATTAGTAGAGAGAGGAGAGAGGAAATTCTCATAAAATTAGAGTTCCACGTGGACACTCTGTATGAAGAGGAGTATTTAATTATTGTTTAATGGAGTAGAGATAAAGAGTTTTGTTATAATTGAGGAGATATAAGGTAACTTGTGGACTGTTGATGTACCGTTGGCAACCATAAAGGCAAGGGAAATATAAAAGGTTATGTGTATTAATATTGACTCCCAAGAAAATTAGTAGAGAGAGGAGAGAGAAAATTCTCATAAAATTTGAGTTTCACGTGGACACTCTGTATGAAGAGGAGTATTTAATTCTTGTTTAGCATTTTACAGTATATATAAAGATAAAGATATAGAACATAGATATATAGATATAGATTAAAATATTATATTATGATATTTATCATGTATAATGTTATTCTCGATTCAAGGATCCTATTTAAAGTGAGTACTGTGTATTCATGCTCGAGGCTCTGACCTCATGCGTTGACTAACCGTTTCAAGATAAGTTTTGGAGAAGCTGTAAAGGACTATTTTGAGATCATCGTCTAGAGGTGCAGTTGGAGTTACTTTTATTGATCGCTTTATTATTTTAGAGTTTACTTTCCATCGTATATTATTATGATACTTCTTATGGATTTCATTAGGACATTCGTTTCCAAAGTTGTTGAGGATTTTAGTTGGAGTGTTTACAGTTGATTTATTATTCAGATTTTAATTAATTTATTATTGGAGATTAGATTTATTTGGAGTTTTACCATGTGACGGATTTATTTTATCGCTTTGGTCCTTATCATGTAGGATTGATTATCATTTATTTTGTGGATTATTTTTTATTATCTATGTTTGTCACATACTGAGAATGATATCTATTATCTACTATGTACTCTAAAATACTATACAAAATTCTTAAATACATCTCTTTTCAAGACTATTCACATGGAAAGCATCATTTCTCCATATTTTTAATACTAAGGCCATCTATTGAAAAAGTGACTATTTATATTCTCATATACTACACGTAAAAGGGTGATAGCTAAGACTACACATACACGTGATAGTAGAAATTGAAAAGCCATTCCTAGCACACAAACGGACGCAGATATTATACGTAGGCTATACGCATTCCACAAAGGTGCTTCTTATATGTAAATAAGCATATATCTTTTATAGTTACCTGATTACTTGCTTCTCTCTCTCAGACCCGGTAATAGGTCCTCTTTGTGGTATTAAAACAATTGTGTTTATAAATGGATGGAAACAACTCATATGAAACCTCATGGGCAGATCAACTGGACAACAATCTAGACCCATTCCCACCCACATCAAAATCACGTGTTTTGACTCTCCTCATACGCCTCATTATACCCTTCTCCAGCTATCTACATCTTTAGCATTCCTTTTTGGTATGTTAGTATCCCTTTATCTTTTTTATCTATTGTTGAGACCCGCCATGAGTGAAAGAAAAACCAACGTTCATATTTTTTATGTGTTTTATCAATAGTTGAGAACCAAAATTAGTTTTTACTGAAAAATAGAAGACAGCATTAAACCCGTTTCATTTTATGAAGTGAGAACCAAATAGGGTTCACATTTCTCAGTACGAAGATGCTCACGCATAAAGATAGTGGTTCATACATGAGGATTTTTTCTTTCTTCTCTTCCTTTATTTTTCTTTTTTCATTCCACTTCTTCAAAACAAAGAGAAGCATAAGTTTGGAATTGTTCCGTTGGAGATTGTCTAATATAAGCATGAACCACAAGAAAATGGGATGGTTTTATTTATCTAGGCAGAATTTTAGAGTATGCACTTTTTTTTCTTCGGTTGTCTTTTTATCGACTATAATGTCATGGGGTTGATGATTGTTTTTTAGAGTTTTTTCTAACACACATCGTATCAACACTGACGTGACATGATATGAGAGATATCTATGTTTCACTTTTTATTCACAATGTCATAGGCTCAAAGACAAAGAGTGAGCTTTTTTAACTCCTGTGTGCAAAAAAATCGATCAAACCGACAAATCGATAAAATCGAGCGGAATCGAAAAGTATCGGGCCGGATTTTTTTTAGGGTCGATTCGGTTTAATCAGGTATAAAACCGACAGGGTCGGTTCGGTTTTCGATTTTGGCATAAAAAAATCGATTTTGAACCGAACCGAACCGATTTAATTTTTATACTTTTTAATTTTATATTTTATATTATATTTATATTAGTCTTGACATATTATATTATATTTTTTAATTTTATATTTATATTAGGTATTAAAAAAATATATTTTTTATTAAAATAAAGGAAAAAACCGAACTGATCCTGTCAAAAACCGACGGGCAAACCGAATCGGCCCTGTCAAAAACCGACCCGATTCGGTTCGGTTCGGTTCGGTTCGGTTCGGTTCGGTTTATCAGCATTTTTGGTTCGATTCGGTTCACCTCCTCCAAAAATCGACATGATCGGTTCGGCGCAAAAAACCTGGTCGAAACCGAACCGACCGACCCGTGAACACTCCTACCTGCATATATATTCACTTTGTATAATGGTAAAATTGAGAGAGAGGATTGGAAAATTATCAATTTTAGATACTATGGGGGCATCAGTAAGCGTTATTTGCTAAAAGTTAATCATGTAACTTAAATTTGATTAGAATCCATTGCTTTTTATTATAGCATATTACCTCATTTACCATGTGTGTGTGTGTGTGTGTGTATATATATATATATATATATATATATATATATATATATTCCATGTTTCCAGGATACTAATTTTCAATTCAGACTAAACAGGATCAATTGATCATAAAAAAAATTATGAAAGTCCTATAGTTACACATTTGGTATCAAATGAACAGGCACACATCTCCCTTTTGGGTTATTCTTGATGTGTTTGATGGGTCCCTTTTTTTGTATTGATGAGAATTTAAAAAATAGATTATGTATTTTTAGGACTTAAAATAATATTGGTTATGGATATAAGACAATAAATATTTTATTTTCATTTTTAGTCCCTATTTTTGAATAAATTTGCTGACGCGGACCCATATTGACTCACATGGCATGCCGTGATTGGTTGACATTTTATGATTATGGGTCCGCGTCAACGGATTTATTAAAAAATAGGGACTAAAAATGGAAACAAAATGTTTATTGTCCTATTTTCAGAATATATATTACAATATGTTCTAAATTTATAAAGTCCCTTTAAAAAAAGAGAACATTGAGCATGAGCATTAATTAATTGCAATTTCATCTAATTTCTTTATTTAATTCTAAACAGTGACACAAATATGAGAATTATTGATGATCTGGATATGTATGTCTACATAGAATCGATATAAATCACAATGTAAATTTCATTCTTAATTTAATTATTTTATTTATATTGTGATTATATAGTAAACATGGTACAGTAGGAAATTATCTAATGCTAAACATAATTGAATTTGACCACAACTACTAGCCTTCCACTTTATGTGTAACTAATTCCCTTTCCAAAATTAATTAACATGATTTACTATAAATAGATGAAAAAATAATGATTTTATATTTTTTGGACATAGTTTGTTGGATCGTTTAATGAAAAGTCTTTTGATATTTTTTTAATAACAACCCACATCTCATAAAACTAAGTATGTATGTTAAAAAAAATATCATAATTTAAAAGAAGGCTACCTTGCTATTGGAATGGTAATTTATTTTTCAAACAAATGGATATTTTTAACATGCTAACATAATTGTCTCGCCCGCGCAACGTGCAGGTTTACAACTAATTTATTTAGTGATGCCCGATACAGTTCGGCGGCAGTTGCTAGCCACCTCGTTGTCCGGAATGTGCAGGGTGTTACAGATGGTATCAGAGCATGGTCTTATGTCTCATAGGTTATGAATTCATTTTAGCTTCCGTGTTGCTTATCTTTGATTCCTCATGATGATTTGTACTCTTAGTCATTCAAAGCTCGATGTTGTTTTGTTCCTATCTTTTCAGATGGCGAACACAAGTAGTTATGAAAATAGGAGAGAGGATTCTATTTCTAGTACCGCGGCTCAGGAGAGGCAGCAGCAGTTTGTTTTAGATGCCGAGGAATTAGAGGCTATCATTCATGAGGCCACGACGACCGGTATGGAGATGGGGAGACATATGTGGGTGACTTTAGAGACACCGCAGCAGGGTGCACCCGATTAGGCTTGGGATAGGGTGAGAACTAGTTTTCTTAAGGGCAATCACCCCTCCTTCGCAGGGGGGGCTAACCTGACAGTTGCTCACTAGTGGAGGAGAGACATGAAAAGACATTTGAGGATGGTAGACTGCACGAATGTGCAAAAGAAGATGTTAGCAACATTTAAATTGGATGGGGATGCATTACAATGGTGGGAGAGTACCACCACGTCGGAGGATAGAGATCGATTGAATTATGAGGATTAAATAAGGTTTAATAACATCGGGGATGCATTATAATGGTGGGAGACTGGCACTGCATGGATGAAACTTTAACGCATTCATAGCTAGTCTTGTTAGACATCTAGTGCACCTCACGCTGATGAGTAAGCTTCTAATCATGATGAACTCAATAGTGAGTATAGTCATTCTATGAAGAGTGAGGCAGATGACATTTCGAGTGTGAGCGAGAGTTATCTTCACCGTGCTTATGTCGAGCTTTATGTCGAATCCTTTAAATTGAAGAAACAAAACAAAGGTTTAGCAATTAGAGCTTTACCTTTAGAGAAGGAGTTGAAAGAGATGAGAGAAAGTGAGTCTTTATTTGGAAAATAAAAGTTTATTAGGAAATTGAGAGAAAACCCCTCACAAGGTGGCATGTACAAAGATCTAGCACATCGAACATTAATGTTCGAAACGAAGGATTGGAAAACACAAGAAATTGGAACTTTGTAAGATTTTACATAAAATGAAAGGGAAATATCTTCCTTGATTATTTTGATAGTCTGCGCCAAGTTTATGGGAATATATCTTCAAAAAGATTGGCATTCTTATCTTCCAAATATGCCAAAAAATGAGAATGGATAATAATCTTCGAATAGAGTTCCATTTTGCTTGAAACCACCATAGCATTAGGTTTCCTTTAAAATTCCATGCTCGAAAAGAGAAAACCAATAAAGATTTGAAATGGGACTAAATTTTATTTGCAAAATCACTAGAAAAGAACAGATGGTCTCTAGATTCTTCTTTGTGAAATGAACAACATCTACACATTGATGGGAGGCAATATGAATTTTTTGAAGGTATTCATAATTTGGAATTCCTTTGAAATTTAATTTCCACATAAAAGTAGAAATATTTGGTTGAATTCTTGAATTCCAAGTGCATGAAAAAGAAAATTGAGAGCAAGATGAGTGACGCACTATCTCCCAAGAAGATTTTAATGTGAACCCGGATGGATGAGGCTTACAAATAATAGTGTCTCCCATAATGAGATTATCATGCAATGTATGCCAAACCGTTTGCATACGATGCAAAGATTGAGATGGTATAGAAGATAATTCATGATAGTTATAAGGATCAAGCATTGAATAATTTGATTTAATAAACTTGGCCCACAAACTATTCAATGTGTAGAAGTTCCACCATAGATTGCAAGTCATGGAATCACAACTATCTTGAATTCGACAAATACCGAGACCCCCTTCACTGTGTGGAAGAGAAAGTGGGTCGTCGATGAGAATGTCCTTGTGAGAGAGAGTCATTTTAGTAGAAAGGGAAAATGGTGACTTGACTAACCAAGTGGCTAGTCTCACGAGAGATCTTCAAGCATCCATGGAGACTCCTGAAAAACATGAAGACCTTATATCCCAACTAGAGAAATATCTCTAACATTCTCGGGAGGTCAAGGTTACTACAAAGGATACATAGAGGAAGGTTGAAAAGATACTCCTTGATCCCACTTTACGTTTTAGGCAGAGGCAAGGAATAGCTTACGATGGTGCATCCACTTCACATACCGCGTCGAAACTAATTCCTAAATTTGTGGTAGATCCTTACGGGCCTCGACCTAAACCATAAAAGAGAGTTCAAATTACGAAAGCAAACCAAGGTAGATCTAAAAAATTCTACGTTTGTACCTATTGCAATAGGGTAGGTCACCTTAGGTAATTTTACTACAAATTAGGTAGAACTAGATGTACAAAAACTCCCATGCACTACTATAGCTACTTTTCTAGTCTTAGAGAGCAAGTTGAGTTCCTAGTAATGACATCTCAAGGCTTAATGGAAGAATTACAATGGATGTCTATGTCATTTAAGAATGTTTCTAACGCTCAAACTAAAGCCAACAACAATAAGGGAAAATAAAAGATTACCTTCACTTGAGTACCTAAGAAAGACGATAAAACGCTTTTTATTCATGTCGATTTCAAGGTTCAAAATACTTCTTAATGGTATTTTGATAGTGGGTGATCTAGGTACATGACTGGTGGCATATCATTTTTTACCAACCTAGGGGATCACAAGGAAGGCTTAATCTCCTTTGAAGATGGGGGAAGGTATTTTATTTTAGGACATGGATGTGTTGAGATACTCGGAATTCCTAAACTAGACAATGGGTTGTGCGTAAAAGGGTTGAAAGAGAACTTAATTAGCATAAGATGATTGTGAGATGCAAAATTTATGATAAAGTTTGACCGGTCTGAATGTATTGTATATGATCGATCCGGTGAACTTTTTTTACAAGGAGTGAGGACCGAAGATAATTACTATAGGATTGTTCTCAAGTCCTCATTTGTGTACAAAAGTACTACGGTCTCCACTATGGAGCTTTAGCATTAACGACTAGGTCATGTTAACTTTAGAGATGATGAGAGATTAGTGAAAAAGGACCTAGTTCATGTCCTGCCATCACTTGGGAAACCAACTTCCTTGGTTTGTGGACCTTGCCAACAAGGAAAACAAATTCAAAGTCCCCATCAAAAGTTGAATACCATTACCACTACACATGTATTGGAGTTGATTCACATGGATCTTATGGGCCCTACTCGCTCGTAGAGTTTAGGTGGAAAGAGATACATTGTCATGATGGTCGATGAATTTTTGCGATACTCTATTGTGGGGGTTCTTAGAGAAAAGTCCGATGAGATTGAGTTCCTAACAACCATGTGTCGTATCCTACAAAACCAACACTGTGTCACTATTAATCGGTTACGGAGTGACAACGACAATGAATTTAAAGAAGCCAGAGTGAATAGATATTATGATGGAGTGGGCATCAAAAATGAGTTTTTGTCCATTCGTACTCCTCAACAAAATGGATAGTTGAGAGGAAAAACTGGATGATATAAAAGATGGATAGATTCATGCATATTGGGAGAAACATGCCCAGCTACTTTTAAGTAGAGGCAGTGAGTACCGCATGCCATATGGTCAATTATGTATATCTTCTTCCTCACATGCTACACACGCCATATGAGTTAGGGAGAGGAAATAAGTCCATCATATCGTCATTTTATATCTTTATGAGTACTTTCTTATCGCACCCTGGTTTTTGGTATGAATGCACAAGAGAGTATATATAAAGAAATTAATTAATGTTAAGGCAAAAAACATAACTTTATTCATTATAAAAATAGTACACATGGTGTATTACCACCGCAAGGGTGAATTACATTTTATTTATCAACTCAAACTATAACGCATAAAATAGAAAGTGCCACTTCTTGCTGCCATCTATCTTAGTCTCCGTCTATACAGTCACATAAGCAAAAGGGTGACTGGTGTTTCTCTCTAAAGTGGGAGAGATACTATCCTCTTTCGCCTGTGCCATCTGGTGAAAAAAGAAATTAGCACAAATATGTTAAGCACGCTTTGCCAATTTTATAACAAATATCTGTATAGATGAGAGGTGGAGTGTATCTAGAATTCAGTGTTTGTCAATGTAAGTGTTCCTCATAATAATATTAAAGGAAATAAATATCTTTGAACTAATAATCCCATACTTACCAGTTTATTATAAATAAAATTAAGAATTTCATAATTGATAATCCTATACTTACCAGTTCACTAGGGGTATAGAATTAAATAAGCCATCAGTAAAACCAAACAATAAATAATCCCAAACCTTTGGATAATAATAGGCTAGGCACATAATTAAAGTGGCACTCATACGTGCATAGATAAATTTTGGACTCCTAAATATCTTAGACCATAGGCCAAGTAGAAAAATTGTGCAGGATAACATAGCAGTCTACTCCCTAGTTATTACTAATATTTTTGAAACAATTAATATTGCACAAAGGTGAAAGGTGAAGTGTATCATTACAATGAATTGTTATGATATCAGTTATTTGATGAGAAATGTCTACCTTGATCCGACTGATCGTAATTAAAACCATAAGTGATATAGTAGCATATGAGTATGGAAATTCTACACATACCTCTAATCAAATTGGTCTATCATAGAATAATATCAATAGAAGTTAATAAACCATGCAATATATACTATTAAAGAGGTAAAATGACGAACTTGAATTGTAGTTTTGAACTCCTTACGGATCAAAAGAGGATATCGGGAGGAGCTGGTACTTATTTATTTGTATACAATGTTTGTGTGAATAAGTATTTGTTGGAATTGGGTTTGGGTTTGGTTTTGGTTAGTTTCTTCACAAAGATATGCATTTTTAAGTTTTTAGGGTTTAATTGTAAATAATTTGGAGCTTTAAAATCTTGGACTTAAGCTTAAATTTGAACATAGATGTAGAAGACTTTTTGACATAAAATATTTTAAAGTACTTATAGACAAAGTTTGAGGTTCAAATTCATAGGTTGAAAAAATCAAGAGTGGTCAAATTATAATTTAGAAAAAATATTTCAAACCTAAAATCTTATTTTTCTATAACTTTGGCTAGGCTTGACCAAATACAGGCTGACCTTATACAATTTTGACCAGAAAAATAATATAAAAATATTGGAAAAAAGTTTTAAAAATTTTGATTGGCCACGTGACCTCACGCGCATGGTCAAACTTCCTGGTCAAATAGTTCAATTCCAGCCTCTTGATTTTTGACTTTAGAGTTTCAAATTTTTGACCGAAGATATATCCTTCATTTATAAACCATTCTTGATTATTTCTTAACAAACTCCACCTAAAATTTCATAAGGAATCAAAATATACAGGTTTCATTGATTGAGGTGCAGTGTACATTGAGTTCCATAACTATGTTTTTTTTCAAAATTTTGACTTAACATTCATAGCTTTTAAGAATACGGAAGGGAGTCTTATGAACGTGGCTTGGTTTTTGCTATGTTTTGGAGTAGTTTGGTTTTGATTTCACGGTTTAAGATTAAATTCCTAGTTTCGAGTTTTCTAGTTCAGAAAACACTTTCAATCAATTGAAGATTATTGTGGAAGTTCATAGGTTTTGATCATTGCACTAGAGTTCCTCAGGTTCTAATGAATAAGTTCATAGCTTCAAACCTAATTTGTAGGCATTATATCAAAGTTCACCATTAAAGCTCAGGAGTTAATGGTGGAATTCATATTTTTCACCTAGGGGATGTTTTACACCTAAAGTTTCTACTATTAAGAGTGTTATAAGCATAATTTCTACACGAAAATCATTTGGAATTGAAAGAACTGAATGAGATGCCACAAATGATAGGTCATCTATTTTCAGGGAAAATTCGAGATTTTGAATCTACTTATGAGGTGAGTCTTAATGGCTAAGATCATGGGGTTTTCATAGTGTTGGAGTGGCGGAGTTGATTGGTTGTAATGGTAGGTGGACTTGAACTATTTTTAAAGAGATAAAGTGATTGGTAATTGAACCTCACATGTTTTCATGGTTCAAATATGTTCTATTTAGCATTTAATCATTATGTCGAAGCTTAGGTGGATAGGGGGTTTTGTATAAATGACAAATAATTACTTTTTAGTCCTTGGTTGATAAAGTTTAAGCTTGTATAGCTTTAAAATTATGATTCTGGCAAAGTTTAGGGATATTTTTATAATTTTAAAAAGTTAAAGGGGAAAAATTACAATTTCTAGTGAATTGAAGTCCAGAGGGTGAATTTGATATAAAGATGTGGTCTAGGGGTTAAGTATAGGTTATGTTATGATAGTTTGAAGTTTTCATGGTCTAAGTTGAAATTATTAAGATTTTAGGGATATTTGGTTAATTTGGAAATTTGGTAGGTTTTATAGAGTAGTTTAATCTTCCCTTTGAATATGATTGAATTGATATATTTTAGGAGCGATTAAGTTAATAATTAAGCTCTCATAATTCGAGTATGGATATTACAATTTACCTGCGAAAAAAAAAATTGTCCTCGAATTTACCTAGAAAGAGATCGGGATATTGGCCTTTCGTAGCCTTCTTTGACTCCCATGTGGCTTCTTGTTGATTTTTATTTTCCTAAACTACTTTGACTAAGGGGGTATCCTTATTCCTGAGATGTTTCACTTGGCGATCCAAAATTTGGATAGGGTGTACATTAAATTCTTCATTTTGTTCGATAGGGATTTCTTTCCATGTGATGGTATGAGAGGGATCAGAAATATACTAGTGTAACTGGGACACATGAAATATATTATGAATATTGGATGATTCTATAGGTAATTCTAATTGGTAGGCTAGAGGTCCAATATATTTGGGGTTTAATTTTCCTTTCCTTCCAAATCGCAAAATTCCTTTTTCGAGGAGAAACTTTCAAAAATACTCATCAATTAACTTGAAATTCTTAGGGCTTTTAGGGCTATTCTGCATAACTTTTCTGATGATCTTGAGCTATCTTCAATCTTTCTTGAATTTTGTATATTCTCTCGATGTTTTCTTAGATTATCTCGGGACCAAATTGTTAAGTATTTCCTGTTTTTATCCAGTATACAGACAATCGACAAGGCCTTCCATATAACGCTTCAAACGTGGCAGTATTAATACTGGAGTGATAACTATTGTTATAAGAAAACTATGACACCCCCCCCCCCCCCCCCCCAATTAAATACAGAGTGATCAGTCATTTATTAATTAATTCAGAATATCCAGTTGGATCATATTATGCATCACTATTGAAAAATTTATAATTAAAACTAACCAACTAATATTTAAAAAGGTTGATGTCAAAATTTTATCTTTTCAATTAATATAACACCATATAAGGAAATAGTTAGACATTCACCATTCAATTCAATCTCATGAGAAATGAAATAACAAACATAATAAAAGGGACTGGAGTAAGCACTTCTAGTCAAAAGTCAATTACAGTAGTCCAACTAAATAGATCCAAGAACTGCAAAGAATAAGTAGCTAAATCCACAATCTCTAAACATATTAATAGAAAAGTGCGACATGCCCAACTGATGAAAATAGACCAAAATTAAGGAATAATAGACATAGAAGTATCTATTACCAAGGTCCTGTAACTTCCACAACAACTACATCTCGCCGAATGAATGGAACTCCTAAGCCTGGTGTCCCTGTGGCTGGGAACCTAAAATAATTTGACAAGAAAAGCGATTTGCAGAGAACGGGTCAGAGCCAGGGTTGAAAACAATTTAAAATTAGAAAGTGCTTAAAATGATTTATTAGCACAAACATTATTCATGTTAGATTATCATACTTACTTGAGATGCTGGTGTCTCGTCTAATGTGCACACCTAGCGTACTTCCCAAATCCTACTAGTTCCTATTCCCATATTAACTAGTCCTTCTTGACTAATATATACTCCTATCCCAATATCATTCCCATGTATTTCCCTCGCAATATAATATATATAATCAATCTCTCTTTAGCATAAAAGGCACTTTCAGTTTACTATAATTAAGTGTTCTCTACTTAATGCATTTCATATTTTATTATTAATCCTACCTACTTAATTCACACAGTAGATATCATCACAAGTACATATATATATATATATATATATATATATATATATATACAATACTGCACCCCAAGACATAGCTGCGGTGCTTGCATACTTTGCTATCATGTCCTGTTGCATCGCTCATTTTCATAAAGGACTAAAGGTTCGATCTCTCGTGAACCAAAAAAAAACACATATATTGGAGGCGAACATAGTCCCAAGTCGATGCGAAATGCACATACCTACGCACCCATACGATCGTCATCGCTATCGTTCTCACAGATAGTCCGTACCTAGGTTCTATGCTCTCGTGGTACAAATCAAAATCCCACCCGAAGGATCCTCAAGGCATGATTGTCCACAACGCGCAAACCTCCACTCGATAGCAAGAAGCATACATATGTTGTACACATAATAGTTCAATCAATAAGTATAGACACAATTTATATTATATATAATAGAGATTCACGTAATCCAAATCCCCGAGTTTATATGTAGCAATATCGTCTCTACTAATCACAATGTTTTAACCATACAACATTTCTCTGTAACAAGTACATTCTCCTTAACGCATTACCCTCCCGTTAGATCCCTAGAGTAGTCACGCTCTCATCTTACCACGACCTAGGAGTTTAAGTCACTCGGTGTTAGCATAGGTTAATTCCTCTCACTTGGACCAACCTAGAAGGATTTTAACTTGTCTGGGCCATAAATAAGCATTATGGAATCTCGTTTGAAGTTTAGGATTCTCATTCGAATGAGGTCATTAGAATAAATTTCTCGCTTTGAACGAACTCAAAAATCTCGTGGGAAGTCTCGTTATAAATCTCATTCAAACGAGGTCGTTCGAATGACGTGGGTAGGTCTTCGAACGAGATTTCCAAGATCGTCCATGTCCTCTCAATTCTGCATTTTTCCCAACTGTTTCATCATATAACACACCCAAAACTTATCCTAGCCCTCAAACAATGATTTGAAACTTTTTCTAATTATCATAGAGTAATTTCCCACATGTTTTCAGCATCAATTCCTAAAGTAATCATAGGGATTTAAATCAATTCCTCAAACATCTAAAAATTCCACAATCATAAACCCACCATTGATAATAATCAAATACCCAATTTAAATTTCATGATTTTAACCTATAATTCCAGATTTATCATTCTTAGAATAGGGTGATTCATCGACATGCAAACCTATACTCCAAATTCAAAATTTATTTCCAATTCTGTCTTAGATGCATAATATCATGATTAAAACCTTAATTGATCTAACATGGACATCATATGCTTTTGAAAACAAGCAAGATGAAACACTTTCCTTTTTGTGAACTTCTGAATCGCTTAATGAATTTGGTATGGGGATTATCCTCTCTTCACGATCTACGCGTTGGTGTGGTTTCTAGTGGAAGAACTTGAATCTTTAGCCCAAAGCACTTATGGAGTTCTTATTTTCCCTCTTTGGTTCTCTCTCTCTCTCTCACGTAAGTTTGGAAACTATCAGATAACCTAATGCCCACATTCTTTCTCTTTTTAATTACCTATTTTCGTCCATTTTAATTCCCCAAAATCTCAAAAGACTAAAATACCCCTATGGGGTGTCGGTTTGGCCTAACTCGCCTCGGAATCTAAATAAAATACCCAAGTAGTGTTTTCTGACTATCTAGACCCTTCCAGACGCACTGACGCACTTCAAACGTCCATATGAGTTACTTAAAAATAAATTATCTTTTTAATCTAATAAAGTAATACCGACACGACCCACACGCGTGTCACAAGTAAGTGTATTCAACTGCCGTATTTTTCACTCCCAGCCATAATAATATTTTCGTATTCGTATTACTTTACTCGCTAAGTAATATTCAACATAATTATCTCCAATAAATACTAACTCTCGTCATGCTAGTAATTATTACAATAAAATTAGGATTAATTATAAAAATAAATTTCTCCATTTATGTTAATTAATCCCAATTCCATAATTAAATCCCAATTTCCATAATGAAAATAAAATCCCACAAAAATATGGGGTATTACATACTTCCCCCTAATAACGTAATTTCGTCTCGAGATTCGGAAAAGAACCAAATAAAGGTGTACCTGGCAGGAATAATTCTGGATATTTGTCCCTCATTTCATTCCCACAATCCCAGGTAAATTCCTTTACATTATTATGCCTCCACTGCACTCGTACTAATGGCACTACCTTTTACCTTAGTTTCCTCTCACTACGGTCAAGAATAGCCACTGGTCCCTCCTCGTAGGAACTATCAGGATGAAGATCAATCTCCTCCAATGCAATATGGGTGTGGGCCAAATCATCCCGAAGGTATCTCCTCAATGAAGAGATATGGAACACGTCATGAATCCTATGCAAGTGTTCCAGTAACACAAGTCGATAAGCTACTGACCCCATCCACTCAATAATAGGGAATGGCCCAACATATCTAGGCGCTAACTTCCCTTTCTTTTCGAACCTCATTACACCTTTATAGGAGATACTCTTAACAACACCTGATCCCCCCCCCCCCCACTGAATTCCCTGAAGAACCTCTTGGTATCGACGTAACTCTTCTGCCGATCGTGAGCAACCCAAATGCGACTTCATATCAACTCAATCTTAGCCGAGGTGTCTTGAATCACCTACGGCCCAAGTAACTTGTTATCCCTCACCTCAAGCCAACATGCTGGAGAACGACAAGGTCTTCCATATAACACCTCAAACGAAGCCATGCCAATAGTAAAATGGTAGGAGTTATTATAAGCAAACTCCAGCAGTAGAAGGTATTACTCCCATCCCCCGCCAAAATCCAGGACACACATTTGTAACATATCCTCCAATATTTGGTTCATCCGCTCTATTTTCCTATCCGTTTACGGGTGATAGGCCTAACTCAATCGTAACTCTGTGCCCATAGCCTGCTGGAAACTCTCCCAAAATCTCAACATAAAAATCTTATCCCGATCGGACACAATATCAAGGGGTACCCCATAGAGACTCACTACCTCGGCAATGAAGATCTGAGCATACTGCCCTGTAGAGTAGTTTGTTTGAACTGACAGAAAATGAGCTACCTTGGTCAATCTATCTACAATCACCCATATGAAATCGTTACCTCTTTGCGATGTTGGTAGCCTTGTAATGAAATCCATGGAAATGCTCTCCCATTTCCACATAGGTATCTCTAATGGCTGGAGTAGTCCTCCTGGTCTTTGATGGTCTGTCTTCACCAACTGACAAGTGCCACACCTCGAAACAAACTCAATGATGTCCTTCTTATTTTTGATCCACCAATATTGTCTCCTCATATCTTGGTACATCTTATCCCCTCCAGGATGTACCACAAATTATGAACCGTTCGACTCTCCCATCACCGTATGTCATAACTCATCCCCCTCTGGAACTATTAGTCTGCCATTATAACGTAAGCCCACATATGATCTCACGGAGAAGGACTCTTTTCCCTGGGCTAAGAGCTGGATAATCAGTTCCTGACAGAAGGAATCCATCTTCTGAGCCTGTATCACCCTGGTAACTATCTTGGATGTAACCGTTATTACCAACAAAAATGAGCAGGAAACTGCATCTTGATGCCCGAGTTCTTTCCATTTCTCCTTCCATCCCATCCACCTTACCTATTGGCTTACGGCTCAACGCGTTTGCTACCAAGTTAGCCTTCCTCGGGTGGTAATGAATGTCGAACTCGTAGTCCTTCAGAGATTCAAGCCACCTCCGCTGACCCATATTCAGCTCTCGCTGTGTGAACAGATACTGTGGGGATTTGTGATCCGTGAACAGGCAAAATTTCTACCCCAAGAGATAATGCCTCCATATCCGCCATGCAAACACGACTAACTCTAAATCCAAGTCGTGGGTGGGGTAATTACTCTCATGAGTCTTAAGCTTACGGGAATCATAAGCAATCTCCTTATCCTCCTGCCGAAGCACACCCCTAAGTCCTGATAAGTATGCGTCAGTCTAAAACAGGTATTCCATCCCTGGCCTAGGTAGGGCTAGGACTAGTGCCGAAGTTAGCTTGTCATTCAGCTCGTCAAAAGGCAACTGCCAGGCATTATCCCATATAAATGGTACCCCTTTGTGAGACAAGTTGATCAACGAACCCGCTATCTTTGAGAATCCCCGAATGAATCTCCTGTAGTATCCTGCCAGCCCCAAGAAGATACATACCTTAGTCAGTGTCATGGGATGTCCCCACTCCCTCACCACTGACACCTTTCCCGGATCGACTGATATCCCCTCCTCAGAAATCATGTTCCCCAAGAACTGAACCTCTCTCAACCATAACCCATATTTATCATATTTCTCATATAACTCGTGATCACGTAGAGTCTGTAAAACCATCCTCAGATGCTTGGCATGCTCCTCCTCAGTCCATCAATAAATTAGAATGTCATCAATGAAGATGATGAAAAATTGATCTAAGAACTATCTGAACACCCTGTTTATTAAGTCTATGAAAATGGCTGGAGCATTTGTCAGTCCAAATGGCATTACCCGAAACTCGTAGGACCCATATCTCGTCAGAAAGCAGTCTTCGACACATCCTACTCCCGAATCCTTAGTTTGTGATATCCCGATCTCAAATATATCTTCGAGAAGAAATCAACTCCTCTCAATTGGTCGAACAAGTCATCGATTCGGGGCAATGGATACTTATTCTGTATCGTGACTTTGTTCAAATCTCGATAATCCACACGCAACCTCAACAACCCATCTATCTTCTTGACAAACAACACTGGAGCACCCCAAGGTGATGTACTCCTACGAATGAAGCCCTATCCCAATAACTTCTCAATTTGATCATGTAACTCTCTCATCTCAGCTGGAGCCATACGGTAGGGTGCAGGGCTATCAGCCAAGTGCTCGGTATCAAGTCTATGATGGAATCTATCTCTCGGCTAGGCAGTAGTCCCGGTATATCCTGGAACACATCGAAAAACTCATGAACTATAGGGATCGAATCAATGGGAATCACTATCTCCCTAGAGGTCTCCTCCTCTATGTAATATAAATGGGTGGACGATCCTCCCTCAGGACGAGGCATCGCCACTAGGAATATCTCCCATCCCGGTATAACAAATATAATGCTCCTACTAAAACATTCAATCATGGCTCTATAAGAAGCAAGACAATCCGTGCCCATAATGGTGTCATGCTCGGCATATAAAAAAATCAAACTCCCAATCTCTATACCTACTCCTCGGCATATAAAAAAAATCAATGACCCATTTCCTAGCAGTGAGTCTACACAAGTCACTATACTCTCTGTTGTGTCTAACAAACCTGTGGCCTTTGCAAAACTAGTAGATATAAAGTAGTATGATGCCCCTGTATAAAAAAAATTCACCCCATAGTCCTATGGATAGGAAACGTATCCTCAACAGTGGGTGGCACCTGATGAATGTAACACCCCGCCTAATTAAATCCCGGGTGGCCAGTCCCATACCCAATTAAAACAGAATATACAGTTGGCTCATTCTTAGCATCACTGTCGAAAACATTTACAACTCACCCAATACCCAATTAAGCTGGTGTAAAAAACTTTCCAAATTTTAATTTAACAAAATCCATTTCCAGTTTAAGAATAACACAACACATTTTATTCTACAACATTGATAACCAAGAAGATAACACAAAAGAATTTGAATGCAATTGGAATAAACATTCCCAAATAATATTAATCCATTAGAGTAATCCCAATAATATTAAATGTATTAAAAAGACCCGAATACAATAGTATTTGACCCCAATAGAAAAGAGATAACTGAATCCTTTTGGAGACATGCCCTACTAAGAGAACACTGTGAATCAAATGAAGATAAGCATCTAAGCAATACTCCATAGCTCCATAGCTCGTCAAAATCAACTAAGGTTGGCATCCCTGCTGCTGGACACCTGATATAGAAGATACAATAGAAAAGAGAATATGCAAGGAAACGGGTCAGAGCCCGATTGTGTAAATGATTTTTAAAACAGCAAGTATTTACCAAGTGCAATAAATCATTTATTATGTACATGTTAGATCCAACTCTCACTTGCTATTCTCACCTCTCAACTAGAGTGCACACTTAATGTTTCCTATTAACCTCCTAGTTAATGGTTCCTCTTTTCTAGTCTCCATATTATAATTCCATCCAAATATCATAATCCCCGTATGTCCCATACCATACGTCACATTATTATTCATTTATATTAATTCCTTTACGAATTGAGCTTTTCAATTTTTTAAGAATAAACATTCGTTAACTTAATTTCATTATATTTCTCTATTCACCGCTATCTACAATTATCACCGCAGATAGATTTAACCATAATAAATATACATTCATTCATTTAATCCATTATATATATATATATATATATATATATATAATACGACACCCCGAGTCATAGCTGCGGTGCAATGCATTACTCTGTTATCATGTCCCAATATCCCTGGTCGCCGAATAGGAGACAAAAGGTTCGGTAAGGATTCCTCGAACCACAAACATCAACAAACAAATTGGAGGAAAAAATGGTTCTCGTATCCATGGGTCACGCACATACCTACGTACCCACAGTCAGCGGACTTATCAACTCCTCGATAAGTCTTTAATAGACCTATGTTCTCGAGCGACAAATCAAAAATCCCATGGATTCATCAGGATATGACTGTCCTCACGCGCAAACCTCCCGTCGATAGCAAGTAAACTAGGTATGTCATGCACATAATCATCAATCAATCAAATAGGCATTATCATACCTATAATATAATATCAACAAGGTACTCACATCAACCTTAGATAATTCTCATACGTAGCATTATATCTCTTTTAAATTCCACGTATTAAAATATTATATCTTTACTTCATAATTTAATTATCCTCGCATCCTATAGCATCTCTCCACTCCCGACGTCATTAAGGTTCATGCGCGGAGCGTCTCGCAAAGCGAAATCCAAACAAGGAACCCCTCCAATACACTACTACTTAACTTGTCGATCGAGGAGGTCCGTCAACTTTAAATACGCGATCGGGATAACCTCATACCCTCTTTCAACCAAATGTGTTCCAAACTCCCATCTCTATCTAGGAGCCATACCACTACGCTCTTGTACTACACTCAGCCTTTGCGAAATCAATAATGAGCTTAAACTCGATCCTTTATGTTCAAATTGTAACCCTAAGGCTAGCCTCACCTTATATTAAATCTGCCCTCCTGGACCTATCCTTAATCCTCATGCACACCAAATAGAATCCAACACGTGAATCTAGAAACCGAAATATCTTTCAATTTAATTATCATCATTCTAATCATTTAAATACCAATCACATTAATTCAAATCTTATCAAGGGTCTACTGATCTTTCCTAAGTCCCATAATGTCCAATTAATAATCAACAAATATATACAAAAGGTTTGGGATAAGAAGCAACATTAAAAAAAAAAAACTTTAACAATCCTGGGGAGGTCGATCGATCGAAGGCAGGGGGTCGATTGATCGATCCCTCAGGTCACAGCCTAGTTTTCTGCATTTTCTGCAACTACGGGTTTCACCATTTTTACTCATTCAAACCTTCATATTAACATCCCAAATGATTTATAATTATTACTACATGATATATCAACATATATGAACGATTTCCAATACTCTAAACATCCTAGAATCATCAAGGGATTGGATTAAAAAGCATGTTTATCTCCTCATTTTCCAGAAAATCATCAACATATTAACTTCAAGAACATAACAATGGTTTCCAAATTTTCTTCAACAGATTCATGATCATTTCGTGGATTACTATCTACCTACATCATCAGTTTACTTCCTATATCATTTCAGTATCTAGAAATCCATATAACAACTCCATTATGTCTTCCAAATATGAAAAATCACCTCTTTTCATAATTATTCTAACATGGAAAATATAGGAACTTAAGTTGAAAATATCAAATACTTGCCTTTACTGAAGGTCTGATCCTTTGGTGTAGTATATCTCTGGTAGTTCTCCCCTTTTCCGGTGAGCTTCCGCTGGTGTTTGGTGGTGGTGACTCTTGGTTTAGTTCTTCTCCTTCCCAAATAACCTTTTACTTTCCAAGCAACCTTTCACTCTCTCTAAGAAGATGACTTTTCAATTTTGTGTAGAGGAGATGAATAACCCACGTACACTTAATCTACCAATACTTATAATAGGACAAAACCCGAAATCACTATTCATCCCCCTTGTAAAAATGACCAAAATACTCTTTTGGGTTGTCTATTCATTTCCAAATGACCCGAGACTCAAAATTAACATCCAAATAGAATTTTCTGACTATTTCGAACCTTTCGGACGCAACGACGCAGTCGAAATGACTATAAGGTTGATGTAAAAATAAGTTTCCACTTTAATTTAATAAATTAGTCCCGACACGTCCCATACCGCGTCCGACTAAAATTCTAAATTACAGAATTAATATCACACAGCCATATCAATGGCATCACATTCATATATTACCTAAATATCTTTTAGTAATATTCAGAATCATCCATTTTAATATCCATAATTCGGATAAAACCCAAATGAATTAATTAATAATAAAATCCAATTAATCCATTAATTTAAAATATAACCCATTTTAAAAGTCACCAAAAATCACGGGGTATTACATACTTCCCCCCTTACAACAGAATTTCGTCCCGAAATTCAGGAATATAAATCATATCGGTAAAGTCAACTCCGAGTATATATCTCGCATCGCAAGAAATCTAAGTAGTACAGCCCATACAATACATCATCAAAAATCCCTATTGATGTTATACGCCAAGCCTCACCATATAGTTTCAACTGAATCGAATTTAAACTTTACCCAATCTTCCCTATGTCGTCCTCGTGACAAACTTTGGGAAAAATAAATGATCCTCTGGTATTGAACAAATAAATCTTGAAGTCTCAACTACTTACCTTTTCACAATTATGAAAACTACTACCATTTAACCATCCAGGGCGCCCATACACCCTATCGTACCACTTTCAATATAAATTTTTTTCGCAAAGGTTATAAACTCACATCCCAAAGACCTAACTTATTTCGACTCCCAACGGTTATTAGTTTCATGTGTGGGGTGTCTCGCAAGCGAAATCCAAACAAGGAACCACCCCGATACACTACTTCCTAAAGTAGTCGGTCATCGAAACTCCTAAGGTCCTTAGTCAATAGTATATAAAAATTTGGTTTATCGAAAAAAAAATATCAGGTTTATCGATTTAAACAAAATTTTTTTAGGTTTTATTGATTTCAAATAGAGTCTACTCATCTACTTTTCTCTAGAAGACAAGATGCTGGTTAATAGTAGTACATACGCTCTTATATACCACAAGTCAACGCATGCCGATAGTCACATCATGCTCGGACATACCCAAAGTAAGTAATCCCATGATAAAAATCAAACCCACGTGATAACATGTAATATATAGGTGTCCCACACCCCTCAGTGAGTCTACGTAAATAACAATGTTATAGGCTAAGTTTAGCAACCCTTTTAGCCCCCACAATATTAATCGCTACTAAAATCAATACGCCTCATAATTCCTTAGATAGGAAACATACCCTCATTTGCGGGTGATGGTTGTTGAATCCTAATATTGTAACTTTGCTCCAATGAGTCAAGAAAATTTTTACCCCAAATTTTCAGTTCTAGTTCACCACACTCCACTATATGTCCAAGCCTTTGAATATATTGCCTTCGTTAGGTAACATACACAATTCCCGCATTTCTAAACCTTCTACTGATGTCTCTCCTCAATTTTCCATAATAGGGGTGACCTCGACTACGGTCATCATACTCGAACATACTGCATAATCTCCTAAGTACGATCTTCGCTATCCATCCAATGGCCCTCATCTGCCATACTTCTTTGTTCGATCACTCCCGAACGTAAATAAGATTCACTGATATATACGGAATCTTACCAAAGAGATCAACAATCCTAAATATAGGGCTCTATATCAAAGAACGCTAAGCTGAAAACACAGTAAGCCGTACAGACCCTAAAGGACACTAGAACCTGATTCTCTGATACCACCTGTAACACCCCGACTAATTAAATACCGGGTGGCCAGTCCCATACCCAATTAAAATAGAATATACAGTTGGATCATTCTTAGCATCACTGTTGGAAACATTTACAACTCACCCAATACCCAATTAAGCTGGTGTTAAAAGATTTCCAAATTTTAATTTAACAAAATCCATTTCCAGTTTAAGAATAACACAACACATTTTATTCTACAACATTGATAACCAAGTATATAACACAAAAGAATTTGAATGCAATTGGAATAAACATTCCCAAATAATATTAATCCATTACAGTAATCCCAACAATATTAAATGTATTAAAAAGACCTAAATATAATAGTATTTGACCCCAATAGAAAAGAGATAACTGAATCCTTTGGGCGGCATGCCCTTCTAAGAGAACACTGTGAATCAAATGAAGATAAGCGTCTAAGCAATACTCCATAGCTCCATATCTCGTCAAAATCAACTAAGGTTGGCATCCCTGCTGCTGGACACCTGATATAGAAGATACAATAGAAAAGAGAATATGCAAGGAAACGGGTCAGAGCCCGATTGTGTAAATGATTTTTAAAACAGCAAGTATTTAACAAATGCAATAAAGCATTTATTATGTACATGTTAGATCCAACTCTCACTTGTTATTCTCACCTCTCAACTACAGTGCACACTTAACGTTTCCTATTAACCTCCTAGTTAATGGTTCCTCTTTTCTAGTCTCCATATTATAATTCCATCCCAATATCATAATCCCCGTATGTCCCATACCGTACATCACATTATTATTCATTTACATTAATTCCTTTACGAATTAAGCTTTTCAATTTTTTAAGAATAAATATTCGTTAACTTAATTTCATTCTATTTCTCTATTCACCGTTATCTACAATTATCACCGCAGATTGATTTAACCATAATAAATATACATTCATTCATTTAATCCATTATATATATATATATATATATATATATATATATATATATATATATTCATATATAATACGGCACCCCGAGTCACAGCTGTGGTGCAATGCATTACTCTGCTATCATGTCCCAATATCGCTGGTCACCGAATAGGAGACAAAAGGTTCGGTAAGGATTCCTCGAACCACAAACATCAACAAAAAAATTGGAGGCAAACATAGTTCTCGTATCCATGGGTCACGCACATACCTACGTACCCACAGTCAGCGGACTTATCAACTCCCCGATAAGTCTTTCATAGACCTATGTTCTCGAGCGACAAATCAAAAATCCCATGGATTCATCAGGATATGACTGCCCTCACGCGCAAACCTCCCTTTGATAGCAACTAAACTAGGTATATCATGCACATAATCATCAATCAATCAAATAGGCATTATCATACCTATAATATAATATCAACAAGGTACTCACATTACCCTTAGATAATTCCCATACGTAGCATTATATCTCTTTTAAATTCCACGTATTAAAATATTATATCTTTACTTCGTAATTTAATTATCCTCGCATCCTATAACATCTCTCCACTCCCGACGTCGTTAAGGTTCATGCGCGGGGCGTCTCGCAAAGCGAAATCCAAACAAGGAACCCCTCCAATACACTACTACTTAACTTGTCGATCGAGGAGGTCCGTCAACTTCAAATACGCGATCGTGATAACCTCATACCCTCTTTCAACCAAATGTGTTCCAAACTCCCATCCCTATCCAGGAGCCATACCACTACGCTCTTGTACTACACTCAGCCTTTGCGAAATCAAAAATGAGCTTAAACTCGGTCCTTGATGTTCAAATTGTAACCCTAAGGCTACCCTCACCTTATATTAAATCTGCCCTACTGGACCAATCCTTAATCCTCATGCACACCAATTAGAATCCAACACGTGAATCTAGCAACCGAAATATCTTTCCATTTAATTATCATCATTCTAATCAATTAAATCCCAATCACATTAATTCAAATCTTATCAAGGGTCTACTGATCTTTTCTGAGTCCCATAATGTCCAATTAATAATCACCAAAGATATACAAAAGGTTTGGGATAAGAATCAACATTAAAAGGAAATAACTTTAACAATCCTGGGGAGGTCGATCGATCGAAGGCAGGGGGTCGATTGATCGATCCCTCAGGTCACAACCTGGTTTTCTGCATTTTCTGCAACTACGGGTTTCACCATTTTTACTCATTCAAACCTTCATATTAACATCCCAAATGACTTATAATTATTACTATAAGATATTAACATATATGAACGATTTCCAATACTCTAAACATCCTAGAATCATCAAGGGATTGGATTAAAAAGTATGTTTATCTCCTCATTTTCCAGAAAATCATCAACATATTAACTTCAAGAACATAACAATGGTTTCCAGATTTTCTTCAATAGATTCATGATCATTTCGTGGATTACTATCTACCTACATCATGAGTTTACTTCCTATATCATTTCAGTATCTAGAAATCCATATAACAACTCCATTATGTCTTCCAAATATGAAAAATCACCTCTTTTCATAATTATTCTAACATGGACAATATACGAACTTAAGTTGAAAATATCAAACAGTTTCCTTTACTGAAGGTCTAATCCTTTAGTGTAGTATATCTCAGGTGGTTCTCCCCTTTTCCGATGAGCTTCCGCTGGTGGTTGGTGGTGGTGACTCTTGGTCTAGTTCTTCTCCTTCCCAAATAACCTTTCACTCTCTCTAAGAAGATGACTTTTCAATTTTGTGTAGAGGAGATGAATAACCCACGTACACTTAATCTACCAATACTTATAATAGGACAAAACCCGAAATCACTATTCATCCCCCTTGTAAAAATGACCAAAATACCCTTTTGAGTTGTCTATTCATTTCCAAATGACCCGAGACTCAAAATTAACATCCAAATAGACTTTTCTGACTATTTCTAACCTTCTGGACGCAACGACGCAGTCAAAATAACTATAAGGTTGATGTAAAAATAAGTTTCCTTTTTAATTTAATAAATTAGTCACGACACGTCCCATACCGCGTCCGACTAAAAATCCAAATTACAGAATTAATATCACACAGCCATATCAATGGCATCACATTCATATATTACCTAAATATCTTCAAGTAATAATCAGAATCATCTATTTTAATATCCACAATTCGGATAAAACCCATATGAATTAATTAATAATAAAATCCAATTAATCCATTAATTTAAATATAACCCATTTTAAAAGTCACCAAAAATCACGGGGTATTACAATGAACTGGGGCCTAATGGATGTTGTAGATAGGCCCGTACTGCAACTGTCCCTATTGTACCGGAGCTGCTCGAATGGTTGGCAAAGCTAGAATCTATGGCGGTGCTGGAAGGGCGGTTGGAAATAACGGTCATTGGGGATCCTGATGAGCGCCCTCCTGCTACTGTTGCTGTGGGGATCTATCCCTTTGAGGACAGTCCTAACGTTTGTGGCTAGATTTTCCACAAGTAAAACACCTCCCTGAAAAGTGTCCTCCCCTTTGTCCCTGCTTCCCTCAGCCCTGATGGACATTACCACCCCTCCCCTGGCCCTGCTAAAAACGTTGTTGCCCCCGATGGCCAGCTGGCCTTATTGGCACTGCCTAAAGCCTCCCTGCACCTATCTGAAATCTTTGGAGAGAAATCGCTTAGCAAGGTCCCTGAGTTGAGGGTGCCCCACTAGAACTACTACCTCATGTCCGGTCGTGCTGGCTGGACTCCACAACTCGTTTGCTTCCTCGCTGGTGGAAGCGGTGGTTCTGGAAATGTGGTGGGGCAGTATTAACCAAATTAGAATAAGTATCCAATGAAAGATTCCCTAGAAGGTGTTGGTGAATACTCCATGTCAATCCATCAATGAATCTCTGAATTTTCTTATCCACTGTCGGTATCTCATCGGGGACAATATTCAGAAGAATGGTAAACTCCTCCTCATACTCAGCGACCATTTTCCCTTCCTGCTTGAGGTTCAATAGCTTCCTTCTCATCTCGGTCTTCACCGTATAAGGGAAGTGTAATACCCCGTATTTTTATGACTTTTAAAATTGGGGATTTATTAAATGTAATTGAGATAAATTAATTTAATATTAATCCAAAAATTATTTAAATATTTACTAGCGTGATGAGAGTTAGTAATTATTGGGAATTTTTTGAATATTACTTAATGAGTAAAGTAATATGTAGAATCGAATTCGTTAAAATTTTTCACGAGTGAATAACATGACAATCATGGAAATTAAGTCGGGACGCGCCTGTGTCGTGTCGGGACTAATTTATTATTATAAAAAGTGAATAAATTATAAGTTTCTCATATGGTCATTTCGAGTACTCCAACGTGTCCGGAAGGGTGGAGATAGTCAGAAAAGTGTACCTGGGGGTTTAGTTTGGGTCTCGGGGGGGTTTTAGGCCTAACTGGCACCCCGGGAGGGTGTTATAGTCATTCTGTATTTTTGAGTAATTAAACCCACGAATTTTACTAAGTTATATTAGCTATTAGAGTTTAACTTTTAGAGTTAACAATCACATAAACATATAACGTCCATTAGAGAAAAAGGTAGAGATATTTTCAAGAATTGATCACAAACCATAACACCTTTTTCAAGATTAACACCACCGGGGCTTAGATCGTAAGACGAGGAACGTAGCCATATCCTTATCATCAACAAATTAGACCTTTGAATCCCAGGCAAGTATCTGTCTTTCTAATTTTCTAGTTCATGTTTCACTCATGTTAGAATAGGATTGATAAATATATGTTTCATGGAAGAATTTGATGATTTTTGGAATTTAAATCACATGCTTTTGAGGAAATAAATATATTCTGGAAATCTCAACATATGTAGAGGATTACCGATGAAATTGTATTGGTTTAGAAATGAGAAATTTAGAAACATAATTAAAAAATTGAAAATTTTAATGAAATTAGGTATCTTGATAAATATTATGAATTGGGCCTTTAATTCGATACATTTGATGAATTCATACATGCTTCACGTAGGAAATCATGTATATAGGTGTATTAAATCAGTACTAAACTTGTTTGGGAGTTTGGGGATAATTGATGGTGTTTTGAAGGAAATTCTTGGATGAAATCCGTAGGTTTAATTAACCGTTTCTGGGCAAGAACTCAAGAATGTCGATCAATCAATGATCGATCGATCGACCCCCTTTCCTCGATCGATCGACCCCTCCTGAAAAACTGCATGTTTTTCCCCTTTTTGTTTAATCTGGATAAAATATGTAGAAACCCCTGAATATCATAGAAAGAGTATAATGGGTCATGAAGAGGACCAGTAGGGTCTAAGTAGACTCCGTTGAGTGAACATTAATATAGGATAAAATCGTGGGTTAACGGGGGGTTTTGTCACATATTGGAAATTATACGTACGTTCACTAAAGAATTGAGAGACTCGCGAAAGACTTAGACCAGAATGTTAGAGAGGGTGTACCTACTGAAATTATCTTTAGTAAGAGAGAATACTTCAAGAGATGAGAAGTAAGTATGAAATGATTATAGTTGAGAATAAAAGAGATGAATCCTTTATGCGAGATTATTGGGTAAAATTACACTAAGTACGGATAATAATTATTATTATGGGGCGTGGGCGAACCTAATTGGAAAATGTAAATATTTATATATATGGCCGTGTGACTGTGTGCATATACTAAATATTATATCTGTGAATAATCATACCCGCGCTACTTGCTATCACGGAGGTTGCCGCGCCGGGACAGTCTTATCTCGATGGGACCTTTATGGGGGGATATTTACTTGTACCCTAGAACATAGGATTCCTTGGTACGGGCTATCTGAGAAGAAGATCCTAAGAGATGTGAGGGGTATGTGCTGACCTCTTAGTGACTTGGAACTATGCTTCACCTCCATTTTGATGTGTATTGTGTTAATACAGTTTGAGAGTGATTCTGAACTAGTATTTCCCTTAGTACAAGAGATACGGGGACTTGATAGCAGAGTATGTCAGCACCGTAGATATTATGCGGGGTGATGATAGTATATATATTATATGAGTGATTAATATATATACGTGTACATGGAAACCTTCTATTGTGCATATAAGTAGTGAAATATTGAATAAATGCTCCAAATTTTATAGTAAGTGTTCGAGAACTTTATAACATTACTGTGAGATACTAGGTAACGTAAGTAATCATTAAGAGATTGATCTCTAAACTAAATATCATAGCCACGTGACCTTTCGAAATAAGAATTTATGGGAGATAAGTTAGATAGACTTATGAGGCATTTATTAGTACGATAGGCGTTCACACTAGATGGGAGGTGAGAATTCTCAAGAGAGTGTCGTGTACTGACATGGTTGTTACATTAGCCGGTAAGCATTTTAAATACTTGCTAAACTATTTTAAAACTGTTTTACACTCGGCCTCTGACCCGTTTCCTGTCATTTCTCTATCTCTTGTATATATATGTATGTATTACAGGTGCCCAGCCACAGGGGCGTCAAGCATAGGTTCTTTGGATTGGACGTGCAGATGCATATCTGTGAGTTGCAGGCCCTTGATTTAGATGACCTCTTCTTGATTCAACTCTTGACTTAGTACTGCATAGCTAGGGCATGTGTCACCCGATTTCCTATTTTAGTTTAGACTTATTGGATACATTGTATTTATTTTTGTTTTCAGTATTTAGTAGTCATTGGGAGTTAATTCTTGTCAGGATGCTGTCATTTATGGTTCTTTGACTTGGTTTGGTTAAGATAGATGGCTTAATTCTTTTGTGTTGATTACTACCCTTAGCATTTATGTGATGCTTAAACTGACTTTTATTTAAAGAGGTTTTCACGTTGGAATTTAATAAAATGGAATAAGACTTTAAATTGTTTTGACACTTAGCTTAATTATTTAGGGTATTTAAACTGGAAATATTTATTTTGCGACAGTGATGCTAAGAATGAACCAACCGTTCAACTTGATTTTAATTTAATAAAGGACTGATCACCCGATATTTAATTAGGTGGGGTATCATAGGAAGTATTTGCGGTCAAACCGCACCCAAAACTCTCGGATTGTCATGTTGTCTCTCTTCCGTAGTGGTGATGGACTCCCACCACTATAACGCTACCCCCACCACTTAAAGGTAGCCAAAATCTGCGTCTGCACCTCTGTGCACTCATACATCCTCACATGTCTCTGTATATCCATCCTCCATTGGCTCACCTTCACTACATCTGAACTCCCAGCAAACTCTGGTGGGTGTGCCTTCTTAATGGCATATATGATGCGCTCCCAAGCAGAAGGGAAAGTGTGAACCGGTGCTGGAGCCACTGTTGGTGCTGGTGGTGGGGCCTACCGTACCACGGCTATTGCTTCATTCACCGTATGTGTTACAATAGCGACAACTTTTGCAGCATTCATTGTACCGTAGGTCAGATCTGGATGAGGCTCGAGTTGGGCATACCTATTAGATCGTTGTTCGTGTCTGGGAGTCATCTGAAATGAGAGAGAATCTTTATAAGTCCACAGTGAATATCTCAAATATCTGAAGACGGTAAATGCACAATTAATGAATACAACAATCCAAAATATAGGGCTCTACATCAAGGATAGTGCCACGAAAAATATAGTAAGCCGTACAGATCCTAAGGACTCTAGAACCTGATGCTCTAATACCACATCTGATACCCTGCCTAATTAAATATCGAGTGATCAGTCCTTTAGTAATTAATTCGGAATATCCAGTTAGTTCAGATTATGCATCACTGTCGAAAACTTTATAATTAAAACTAACCAACTAATATTTAAAAAGGTTGATGTCCAAATTTTATCTTTTCAATTAATATAACACTATGTAAGGAAATAGTTAGACATTCACCATTCAATCCAATCTCATGAGAAATGAAATAACTGACATAATAAAAGGGACCGGAGTAAACACTTTCAGTCAAAAGTCAATTACAATATTCCAACTTAATAAATCCAAGAACTTCAAAGAATAAGTAACTAAATCCACAATCTATAAACATCTGAATAGAAAAAGGGAGACATGCCAAAGTAAGGAATGATAGACATAGAAGCGTCTATTAACAAGGTCCCGTAATCTCCACAGCAGCTACAACTCATCGAATGGATGGAAATCCTAAGCCTGGTGTTCCTGCGGCTAGGCACCTAAAATAATTTGACAAGAAAAGAGATTTTAAGAAAATGGGTTTGATCCCGAGTTGAAAATAGTATAAAATTAGAAAGTGGTTAAAATGCTTTATTAGCACATACATTGTTCATGTTGGATTATCGTGCTCACTTGAGATGCTTACCTCTCATCTAATGTGCACACCAACTAGTCCTACCTCACTAATATCTACTCATAGCCCAATATCGTTCCCATGTATTTTCCTCGCAATATAATATATATAATCAATCTCTCTTTAGCATAAAAAGTTACTTTCTGTTTACTATAATTAAGTGTTCTCTACTTAATTCATTTCAGATTTTATTATTAATCCTACCTACTTAATTCACACATTAGATATCATCACAAGTATATATATATATATATATACCCACTATCTTATATATAGGCAATACTGTACCCCGAGACACAGCTGCGGTGCCTGCATACTCTGCTATCATGTCCCGTTGCATCTCTCATTTGCGTAAAGGACTAAAGGTTCAATCTCTCGCGAACCATAAAAAAAAACACATATATTGGAGGCGAACATAGTCCCAAGCCGATGGCCTACGCACATACCTATGCTCCCATACGACCGTCATCACTATCGTTCTCACAGATAGTTCATACCTAGGTTCTATGCTCTAATGGTACTAATCAAAATCCCACCCCAAGGCTCCACAAGGCATGATTGTCCACAACGCGCAAACCTCCGCTCGATAGAAATCAGCGTAGGTATGTTGTACACATAATAGTTCAATCAATAAGTATACACACAACTTATATTATATACAATAGAGATTCACGTAATCCAAATCCCCGAGTTTATATGTAGCATTATCGTATCTACTACTCCCAATCTTTCAACCATACAACTTATCTCTCTAACAAGTACATTCTCCTTAAGGCACTCCCCTCCCGTTAGATCCCTAGATTAGTCACGCTCTCATCTCTCCACGAACTAGGAGTTTAAGTCGCTTGGTGTTAGCCTAGTTCAATTTCTCTCAGTTGGAACAACCTAAAACGATTTTAACTTGTCCAGTCCATAAATAAGCATTATCAAATCTCATTTGAAGTTCGGGATTCTCGTTCGAACGAGGTTATCACTTTGAACGAACTCAAAAATCTCATTTGAAGTGTCGTTAGAAATATCATTCGAACGAGGTCGTTCGAATGACCTGGGCATGTCTTCAAATGAGATTTTTGAGATCGTCCCTGTCCTCTCAATTCTTCATTTTTGCCCAACTTTTTCATCATATAACACACCCAAAACTTCTCCTAGACCTCAAACAATTATTCTAAACTATTTCTAATTATCATAGAGTAATTTTCCACATGTTTTCAGCATCAATTCCTAAAGTAATCATAGGGATTTAAATCAATTCCTCAAACATCTAAAAATTCCATAATCATAAACCCACCGTTAATAATAATCAAACCCCTAATTTAAATTTCGTGATTTTATCCTATAATTCTAGATTTATCATTCTTAGAACAGGGTGATTCATCTACATGAAAACCTATACTCCCAATTCAAAATTTATTTCCAATTCAGTCTCAGATGCATAATATCATGATTAAAACCTTAATTGATCTAACATGGACATCATATGCTTTTAAAAACAAGCAAGATTAAACACTTGCCTTTTTGCAACTTCTGAATCGCTGGATGAATTTTGTATGGGGATGATCCTCTCTTCGCGATCTATGCGTTGGTGTTGTTTTTGGTGGAAGAACTTGAATCCTTAGCCCAAACCACCTATGGAGTTCTTCTTTTCCGTCTTTGGTTCTCTCTCTCTCTCTCTCTCTCTCTCTCTATCTCTCTCTCTCTCTCTCTCTCTCTCTCTCTCTCTCTCTCATGTAAGTTTGGAATGTGTCATATGACCTAATGCCCACGTTCTTTCTCTTTTTAATTTCCTATTTTCGTCCATTTTAATTCCCAAAAATCTCAAAAGACCAAAATACCCCTCCGGGGAGTCAGTTTGGCCTAACTTGCCCCGAAATCCAAATAAAACACCCGAGTAGTGTTTTCTGACTATCTCGACCCTTTCAGACACACTGGAGCACTCCAAACAGCCATCTGAGTTACTTAAAAATAAATTATCTTTTTATCCCAATAAAGTAATACCGACATGACCCATACGCACGTCCCAAGTAAGTGTATTGCAAATGCCGTATTTTTCACTCCGACCATAATAATATTTTCGTATTCATATATTACTTTACTCACTAATTAATATTCAACATAATTATCGCCAATAAATACTAACTCTCATCACGCTAGTAATTATTACAATAAAATATGGATTAATTATAAAAATAAAATTTTCCATTTAAATTCATTAATCCAAATTTCCATAATAAAAATAAAATCCCATAAAAATACGGGGTATTACAAAAACTAAACAAGTGGTAAATGTTCATTTCAATTTTCGGGCATATCTAACGTACAAGCTCGTAGCATATCTTCTAATGTTTGGATTGTACATTCCAATTGTCCATCCGTTTGTGTGTGGAATGCATTACTCAAATGAATTTTAGTGCCCGTTGTAGTTTGTAGTGCTTGCCAAAACTTTCCTACAAAATGAGAATCTTTGTCTGACACGATGGATAAAGGAATTCCATGTAATCAAATAATTTCTCAAAATGTAGAGCTTATTGTGTTTCTGAAATGAATTGGTGGTTTTCATTTGCAGAAAATTAGGAGATTTGGTAAGTCGGTGTACTATTACCCATATGGAATTATATGCTTGGGATGTACAAGTTAGTATGCTGAAAAAATTAATGGTAATATGATCCCATTTTTATTCGAGAATTAGTAAGTGTTTGAAGGAGTCCACCAGGGTGTTGGTGTTCTATCTTTACTTGCTGACAAGTAAGACATTTCCACTAATATTGTTTCTTTAGGGCATGGTACATTTTGTAGCTTCTAAGATGAATCATAAACTTAGAACGATGGCTTTCTGCAATACTTCTTCTAGAAGGGACAAATCATTGGGTACATACAGTTTGTTTCTAAATCATAAACCTTTTTTTTATCATATGAGAAGTCGTGATTTTTATCTAGAAGGGATTGAAAAAAAGAGTCTTGGGTTTGTTAAACTAGGATTTTTTTTCTCTTAATTCGGGATATGCAATGGGTTCGGAAAATTTTGAAAGAATGGTCATCAATTGAAGATCATATTGCCCACGATAGCATTAATATCGTAAGAAATCAAAGTATGGAGTCTTCATACTAGATTACGATTTAAAGCCTCAGCTACCACATTTTCTTTTCCTAGATGGGAGTTTAATTTAAATTGACAATCTTTCAAAAATTCTATCAAGCATCGTGGTCTTAAATTTAAGTCTTTTTGAGTAAAAATATATTTCAAACTCTTGTGATCAGAAAAGAATTGAAAATTTTCACCATAAGTGTTCAAAACGTAGACCACCAATTTTAAAATCTTTCACTTTAATTTCCTTTTAAATGCGGAATAAAGATGGTTCAAACACATAAACAACTTACAACAAATTTTAATTTATTGAAAATTAAAATTAAACTAAACTAAAAGTGATACTTAAACAAAATTAATTCAACCTAAGTCCAAGAAATTTGCCTAACAAATAATTAATTCAATTTTGCAAAATAGGTCAAACCAAATTTTATCCAATAAAAATATAACTTGAATTAAATTAATTTTTAACCAATTAAATTAGCACCAAATTAAATATTCCATTTTTATCTTTTTACCTAAGCATGCATCTAATGTGATTTAGTAAAAGATAAAATAAACAAACCACTATGCCGCGATGTACAAGGAAAACCCACAACGGAAAAAACCTTAGACGGCCCTAGCCGTAAGTCCACTAAGTACGGATATACAATTACAAGACAGATGACTTACTACACTCGACTCAATTCCTTCAAGATCCAACGCGTCTTCTTGCAACTACCTCTGCTTAGCCGACAATCCTGAAATCCCCCGGAACCTTGAAATCCACCAATGAAGCTTTTGAAACCCGTCAACCACACATGGTGCCTTTCACCATGTGAGAATGCCGCAGCAAAAATAAGGCTTCTTCTTTTAGGGATGTAGAAGTAAACCCAAACTTCTCTTCTTTGAGGTGTAGAGAAAAACCTGCTGCCAAACACTCCAAGCAAAGATATATATGAAGACACTTGGAATAAATAAACTATGGGTGTATAACCTTGATTTTGTTCTAAGGATTAAAACATTTTAACAAAAATCAAGGGGACTTTTTCTTGGAAGAATTTGTTCTCAAAAACTATCTTAGAGATTGTAGAAGATGAAAAAGTTTTTGAAAAGGTTGGTTCCCGTACTTATTAATTCTGTCAAAAGATAGTGGGAAAAAGGAAGTGGGAACACGAAGAAAACTGCCAAAAACTGTTAAAGAATTTTTCCGCCGAAAATCTCGTTCGAACAATATTTTTGTTCGAACGACATTCTCATTCGAACGAACATCTAACGATGTTCCAGTGGCCAAATGCGAAAATTCGTTGGCAAACTCGTTCGAACGAAATTCTCGTTCGAACAAAAAACTCGTTCGAACGAAGTGACAGAATGGTCAAATTTCGTTTTATGCCCAAAAACTTTTTACTCAAAGATCTAAAATAACCTACTGAAAATAAAATTCATTTTAAAATAAAATTACACCCAATATAAAATTATTCCAAGTCTCCTACAAATATATAAAAGCATTCATACCTTTGGAGACTTGAAATATGATGTTGATGACGTGAAACGAGGCACTGAAACGAGGCAGTGATGTTCTCTTGAAAATCACGGCAGCAACGTCTTCAACTTTAACGTGTCATAGGCTTGAAGGATACACAAGAATACTATCATATGACTCAAATATTTTTGTCCGAAATTGATCCAACATTATATAAGATTCAATTGAAAATTTGTGTCCTTACAAATCTCCCCCTTTGGCTATTCCGGGACAAAAACCAACACACAATCCTAAAGGGCTATCAAGCTCTACTAAACTCAAAAACTTCCCACCCAAAAATAGAAAACTTGACTCAAGACCCAATGATCAATATCTTTGCCGTTGAAAGTTTCCATTGAGAAGAATTCATGCACACTCAAGCAAACATTAAACGCTTAGGGAATATCAAAGAATTAAATGCAATGAAATTAAATACTTCCCCTAAATTAATTCCTCTTTATCAAATGTCATCTACCAAAGAAGGTCGCGACTCCCCCTAAGTTAAATCTTCTAAACTAAAGGATTAGAAACCACTTCCCCCCCCCCCCCCCTCACTTTTTGTTCAGGAATAGACAAAGGATTAGAAATTAATTAATTACACATTCTTCCCCAATATAACTAAGTACCATTTCTCTCCCTAAAAATACATAAGGGATATAAGTATGGTAATGCAAGTAAACATTATTGAGCATAAAGTGAAAAGAACATAAAAGCATATGGGTAACAATAGCACGAACTAATCCACAACAAGGATAAATAGATAACAACATATGATGCAAAAAAAAATAATGATACCAATTTGACAAATAAGATACTAAACATGTTATATCAAACAAAATATGCAACAATATATATACCAATTATGAATTAGAAGCATAGATGGACTAGCAAGCAAGGCAAAGACTAAAAAAAATTACCATATATATGTGGACATAATGAATATCATTAGCGCGCACACACACACACACACACACACACACAGATATATATATATATATATATATATAGGTATAAACACCACACATGACACAAAATACATTAAGCTTTTCACACTCGTATGGAAAAAATATGTCATGTGGAAATGGAAGTGTAGGGGTGTGAACTAGTAACAATTAAATTACGATCCAATCACATAAAATATATTCACGGAGTTATCCTTTTATTGAAAACTTTATCACATTTAGATATAGCCTCATGTGACAATATAAATTGAACTCAATGAACAAACATACACAATGCACATAAGCCTAGACTGTTGATGTTTCTACAAACCAATAGAGTCACGACAATGAAAGTGCAACTAGGATAAACGGACATTGTACAAAAACCGTTGATATACCATCCAAACTCCCTCAAAATATGCATATAAATTATTGAATGACTATATCAAACAGGCCTTGGCAAATTATTTTTCTTTTAATGCCCTATTTTACTTTTAGGCCTTTGGACCACGTATTTCTTTTAGGTCCATTATAAACGTTGGCTTAATCGCAAAGGATAAATTTCCTTTTAGAGCCCTTCCACGTGCACATATCATATATTAAATTTTTAAACACACAATAAGCTCATGTGCAACGGATTTTAACATGCACTAGTCCTCCTAGGTCACATAATATGTAGATGACTAGATTGGTAGGAGAACACCTCACCAAGCTCAAATATACAAGTGAAGTTAAGATTCACAAGAGCTCGTGTATGTGTGTGAAAAGGCATATAAAAGCGAATCCATTAAGCAAGTCAAACTTAAACAACTCCATGTAAGCATGATAAAGAACATTTTGAGGATTAGAATTTTAACCAAAAGTTCTAGTCACATGGAAGCGAAAAGATAGGATTCAAACACAAACATATGCTACAAAAGGTGTGTCAAACTAAAATACACACACAAAAAAAATCTTTTTGAATTTTTGAGATTTATAAACCAAACGAAAATAACTCAAAAGACAAACAAAAATCATTTTGTATATTCATATTATACCCAAAAATGAAAAATAAAATACAAAAGATGAACGTGTGATAATTCCAGCAAATTTTATACAATAAATCATGGGCTTGAATATGACAAAGGAACATACAACTAGTAAGGATATAACATTAGGCATGAATAGTGTATGTAAATATGCAAGAAATTACTCATATGATATAGCAAGTGAGGAGTCATGTGCAAGCATGCGAGAACCATCAAAAACTGGAAATTTCGAAAAGGGCATATTTTCCATTTTACAAACTCAAAAGGATCTTAAACGCAATAATTTAGTGATCTCGCTCTGATACCACTTGTTGGAAACGTAGACCCCCAATTTTAAAATCTTTCACTTTAATTTCCTTTTAAATTCGGAATAAAGATGGTTCAAGCACATAAACAACTTACAACAAATTTTAATTTAATGAAAATTAAAATTAAACTAAACTAAAAGTGATACTTAAACAAAATTAATTCAACCCAAGTCCTAGAAATTTGCCTAACAAATAATTAATTCAATTTTCCAAAATAGGCCAAACCAAACTTTATCCAATAAAAATATGACTTGAATTAAATTAATTTTTACCAAAATTAAATTAGCACCCAATTAAATATTCCAATTTTATCTTTTTACCTAAGCATGTATCTAATGTGATTTAGTAAAAGATAAAATAAATAGACCACTACGCCGCGATGTACGAGGAAATTTCACAACGGGAAAAACCTCGGACAACCGCCCTAGCCTTAAGTCCACTAAGTAGGAAATTACAATTACAAGACAGATGACTTACTACACTCGACTTGACTCCTTCAATCCTCGATGCGTCTTCGTACAACTACCTATGCTTATCCGACAATCCTGAAATCCACCGGAACATTGGAATCCACCAATGAAGCTTTTGGAACCCGTCAGCCACACATGGTGCCTTTCACCATGTGAGAATCCTGTAGCAAAAACAAGTGTTCTTCTTTTAGGGATGTAGAAGTAAACCCAAACTTCTTTTCTTTAAGGTGTAGAGAAAAACCCGGGGCCAAATACTCCAAGAAAAGATAATTATGAAGAAACTTGGAATAAACAAACTATGGGTGTATAACCTTGATTTTGTTCTAAGGATTAAAATTTTTTACCAAAAATCAAGGGGACTTTTTCTTGGAAGAATTTTCTCTAAAAAAAATATCGTAGAGATTATAGAAGATGAAAAATGTTTTGAAAAGGTTGGTTCCCATACTTATTAATTCTGTCAAAAGATAGTGGGAAAAAGGAAGTGGGTGCATGGAGATAACTGCCAAAAACTGTCAAAGAATTTCCCCCCCCCAAAAATCTCGTTCGAACGAGATTTTCATTCGAATGATATTTTTGTTCGAAAGAACATCTAACGATGTCCCAGTGGCCAAATGGGAAAAGTCGTTGGCAAACTCGTTCGAACGAAATTCTCGTTCGAACGACAATTTTGAACGAAGTGATAGAATGGTCAAATTTCGTTTTAATCCCAAAACTTTTTATTCAAAGATCTAAAATAACCTCCTGAAAATAAAATTCATTTTAAAATAAAACTACACCCAATATAAAATTATTCTAAGTCTCCTACAAATATATAATGGCATTCATACCTTTGGAGACTTGAAATATGATGTTGATGATGTGAAACGAGGCACTGAAATTCGACAATGCTATTCTGTTGAAAAGCACGACCGCAACGTCTACAAATTTAACGTGTCATAGGCTTGAAGGATACACAAGAATACTATCCTATGACTCAAATGTTTTTGTCCATAATTGAGCCAATACTACATAAGAATCAATTGGAAATTTGTGTACTTACAATTAGGTAACAACGCGAAATTTTTTAAGTAAAAAAAACAGTCATTAATTCAAGATCATGGACAGGATAATTACATTCATGAGTTTTGAGAGGTCATGGCCCATACTCTACAACTTTCTCATTGTTAATTAAAACATATCCTAATCCTTCCATTGAGGCGCCGATATATACATTATAGCTTACATTACTAGAAAGAATAGTGAGGATAGGAGCAGTAGTTAATTTGTCTTTCAAAATTTGGAATGCTTGATTACATTCATCAATACATATAAATGACACTTCTTTCCCAGTTAGCTTTAAGAGATGAAGAGCGATACGAGAAAATCCTTGCACAAAATGACGATAATAAGCAGCTAATCCTAGAAAACTCTTTATCTCGGTGATATTGGTAGGATTTTTACAATCCAAAATGGTTGAAATTTTGGCTGGATCGACTTAGATTCCATTTATAGAAATCACATGTCCTAAAATTTTTATTTCTTTCATCGGAAAATCGCATTTTTGCTTCTTAGCATATAATCGATGGTTTGTTAGAGTACCTAATACTGTTTCTAAATGTTGGGCATCTTATACTGGATTGTAAGAATAAATACGAATATCGTCAATGAAAATGATAAAAAAAATTGGTCAAGAAAAGATTTAAAGTATCTATTCATAAGATCCATAAAAGTTATGCATGAGTTGGTTAATCCAAAAGACATTACAATAAACTCAAAATGTCCATAGCGAGTTAGAAAAGCAATTTTTGGGATATCTTCTTCTATGACTCACAATTGATGTTAACAAATCGTAAGTCTATTTTAGAAAAGACCCTTGCTACTCGAAGTTCATCAAATAGATTCCCGATTCGGGGTATATGATACTTATTCTTATTAGTTATTGAGTTCAGTTTATGATAATATATGCATAATATAAGGCTTTCATCCCGTTTCTTGACAAATAATATAGGAGATCACCAAGGACATGAGCTAAGGCAAATAAAACCTTTTTCAAGAAGATCACCTAATTGGGTACGGAGTTCTCGAAGTTCTAACGGAGCATTTCGATAAGGAGGTATCGAAATAGGAAGAGTATTAGGATAAAGATTTATACTAAATTATGTTTCTTGTGAAGGAGGTAATGCTAGTAATTCTTCAGGAAAAAGATCTTCGAATTGTACCAAAATTCTTCAAATTAATGAAGAATTTTGAATTTCGAAACTTGATGGTATAGACGGACCTGATCCTTGAAATATAGATGAACAATTATCTTCGTTTCGAAAATAAATTTTCTTGGCCTAACATTTGATATAAGCATGATATCTTAACAAAACATCCATTACGATAATAATATCGAAACACAAATATCTAAAATTATCATGTTAACAAGTATTGTACCTAAGCCAAGTTGAATTTTACAATTTCTTTAACCTTGTGTAGGTGTATTGATTTCGCTCGTTGCTAATTCAATATCCAATGGACCAATTAAAGACATAGGTAGTAATCGTAATAATTTATCTAATCTAAAACTGATAAAGGAATGTGCTGATTGTGAATAAAATAAAATATGTGCAGGAAAGTGATGAAAAAGTATCGTACCTTCTATCACATCATGGGAGTTTCATGTAGGAAATATTACACAATTCTTTCCACGACTCGGGACTGACACAATTTTCTTATCTATATTTGGCATAAGTTCAATTTGTATAATATGGGAATTTGGATTTCGTGAGGGATTATCTAAATGACGATAAGCTAGAGGAGATCTTAATTTAGGACATTGTGGCCGAATATTTCATAATTCTTGACATTCATGACAACGAATCAATGAACGGGTTATGTTATGGAGAATTGGGAATAATCTTGTCCACTTGGATTTGGATAGTGTTGAGGTCGAGATTGAGGTGGGGTTCTAATGACATTAATATTTCTAGTAACGGGGGGAAAAGATCGGGTCGCAATAGATTAATTTCGTTCAATAAGTTGACAATACTCGTGGATTTGTAAATGAGTGATCGAAATCTTGATCCCTGAATGTAGTTCCCTTTCAAATTACTTGAATTTCTTTATCTGCGTATCCACATACTTAATGGCGTAATGGGATAACTCAGTAAATTTGGCTTCCTATTAGGCTACGGAAAGGTTTGCTTCTTATAAATTTAAGAAATCAATAGTTTGTTGATCTCGTTCAGCTTCGGGAAAATACTTTTTGAAGAATATTTCTTTAAATTTCTCCAAAGTAAAATTAACAATGCTCTAGTTACGTGACACCGCTTGCCACCAAAAATCAGCTTCACCTTTGAACATATAAGCCACTAAAGTTACTCGGAGATTAGCACCTATACCTGCTCCATTTAGAATTTTCACAATCTGACACATTCATTTCTCTGCTTCATTGGCACTTGGCTTTCCAAGAAAGGACGAAGGTTGTTGTCTCAAAAATTCTTTGAGAGCATTCATCCTATGAATTTCTTTTAAGATTTCCTCTGGTGTAGAATGAGGAGTTTGTTGTTGTCGGCATAAAGATGTTAATTCCTGAAGACATCACATGATTCCTTATGTTTGTGTCTATTTAGTTTGAGTTCTAGTGGATGGAATTCGAGTAGTAACCATCCTAAAATATAATAAAATTGTTACAATAACAAACAAGAACGTAAAATAGGAATATATCACAAGCCTATTATATTATAAAAGATAAAGCTCTATGATACATTAGAGTTATACCACATGACTTACTCAACATTAGCACTTATGCTACAATAGTTCAAGTCAATCAACCTCCGCAAGATTAGTAGGACACACCATGTAAAATACTTTTTTTTCTATATAACATTAAGATGGGGGGGGGGGGTCTTTGGTTAAATTTGGATTTTTCTTAGGCGATAACAATAGCATCATTTTCAGAATAGTTGAAATCTAGAATATTAAGGTAATCATTGGGTTCCGGGGGATCGTCATCTATCGAATCACTGGTGTCATAAGATAAACCACCATGAAGTTCACCATTGGAAGTAGTATTTGGGTATATCGAAAAAGTTGGTGATACATCTGCTAAAGCAAGATTTATATCTTTCAGAAGTATTATTGGATCATTAAAATAATCATTTACTTTCCTCATCAATTGCATTTCACCTAAGACTCGATTTTTCAACACTAGTCGCTCTATATCACTACTAGAACCTACCCAATCTTCATCTACCATGCAAGAACTGGTTCCAATAACGCTCCTATTTGAGTTGTTTGTTCTGGTTTATCATTGTCCTGAACAATTATTTCTGTTGCCTTCATCACTTGGCCTTTTGCAAGCTTAGATTTGTCTTGTGGATCTAAGGTTTCAACCTCAGACTCGCTTTTCGGCTCAGATATATCCACTTGATAAGTGGTTGTTTTCCTCTTTGGCTCCAACCTATCTTCTTCCTCGGTAGAGGAATGGTATCACTCCCAAACTACTTTCTAATCTCCTTTCACTACTCCAACTCCAAAGTTAGTCGATAACTTCGAGAATTGATGAACAGTAGAGGGTACATCTTCGAATTTCTTCAGACCAACTCTTCCCATAATCATATTATAGTCAGAATGAACATTTTTGTCCATTACACAGAATCTCACCTTCTCTGGCCTACTCGCCGGCCATGTCCCAATCAACACATCTAGCTTGATAGTCCCCAATAGAAACACTTTCTCGCTTGAGAATCCAATGAGTGGCCTGTGATAAGGCTCCAGTTGACTGAGTTTTAAACTCAAACTATCAAAACTGGGATAGAACATGATGTCTACCGAACCACCGTTATCCACTAATGTTCTTTCTACTAATACTTCTTTCATCCTAACTCAGACCACTAAAGGATCATCGTGACGATACAAAACTCCGAATAAATCATTTTTAGAAAAGCCAATTATGAGCTTATCCTTGTTAACTTTTCTTAGTCGGTACTCCTCGGCGAGGTTGATCCACTGGATATAGGAATAAGCTTGAGCCTCATTAAGGTAAGCTTTCCTTTCTACTGTATGATCTCTTCCTCCGGCATCTCCACCTGTAATCATGTGACAATCAAAATATCCAAACGTGAGTGTGAATACCTCCTGTTCCGATTGTCTAGGATTCTTGGGAAGATACGGATCATCATCTGGATCATCATCGTGGTAAATCTTCTTTTCTTCACTGGACTTAACTAGCGATTTAGATCTCTGTCGACCTATACCTCCATTTCTTCCACCATTGTGCCGATCAAAATATATGTCCAACTTTCCTCTTCGGATGAGCGCTTATATTTCATTCTGGAGGGCGATACAACAGTAGGTTGTATGAAAACGCATAAGCCCCTAAATTTACAAAATTCTTTTAAATTAAATTTCCGATAATGAGGAATAGGATGGTTCAACACAACACACACACAAATAATAAATTTTAATTCCTTTCCAAATTAAAAATTAAACTAAACTCAAAGTGAAATTAAATTAAGCAACTAATAAATTTTTCACTAAAACAACTAAACTTAATTCAAATCCTATAATTTGTCTAACAAGATTAATTCATTTTTAAACTTAGGCCAAACCAAATTATCAAATTAAATATATGACTTGATTAAATTAAGTTAAATTTCACCCAATTAATTTTAGCTTCAAAATAGATACGTGTGATAATGAAACCAAAATTTATCTTGAATTACCTAATCATGCATCTACTTGTTTTGCAAGATAGAATAAACTAATCACACTACACGCCGATGTACGAGGGAAACCCAAAACGGGAAAAATCTCGGACAGCCGTGGCCTAACAAATCCACTAAGTACGAAATTAGAAATTAAAATACAGTAGACTTACACCAACAACTTGACTCCGTCCAAGCCTTGACGCTCCGTCTTGTAACCACCTCTGCCTAGTAGATAACCATGGTCTTCTCCACAATATCGGACTCCTCCAATGGGACTCTTTGGACACCAACACCCTCACACGAAGCTTTTCTTCGAGTGGGAACACCGCAGCGGAAACCAAATGCCTTCTTCTTTGTGGGATGTAGAAGTAAACCAAAACTTCTCCTTTTTATGGTAGAGATGAACCAATGGTGCCAAACAACTCCAAGGAAATATTATATATATGAGGTACTTGGATAAACAAACTATGGGTGTAAACTCGTGTGTTTGTTGAAAATATTTCTTTGAAATTCAACACATAAAAACATGGAAATTTGGTTGGTGTATGTTCTCTCAAATGAACTCTCAATAAAGGTAACAAAGTCTGTTGAAAAATGTACCTTCAGTATATTTTAAACTGCCAAAAGGAAGTGGGACAAAAGAGTGGGAAAATGGGATTAAACTGCCAAAACTGTTCCCGCCCAGAAATCTCGTTCGAACGAGATTTTCGTTCAAACGAAGTCTCATTCAAATAACCATTTAACGATATTCCAGTGGCCAAAATGGGAAAACTCGTTGGCAAACTCGTTCGAACGAAATTCTCGTTTGAACGAAAATTTTGAACGAAATGTCAGAAAGTCCAATTTTACATTTTAAGCCCAAAATTTTTTTATCCAAAGTTATACATTAACTTTCTTAAAATAAAATTCGTTTAAAATGTAATTACAACCATAATAAAATTATTCCAAGTCTCCCTATATATATATATATATATATATATATATATATATATATATATATATATATATATATATATAAACGCATTCATACCTTTTGGAGACTATGGAATCAATTTTCATTGATGTAGAAACATGGCACTTGAAACTCGGCACTTTGATAATCTTCGCTTTTAAATACAGGATGCTGCGTCTTCAATTGAAACTTCAAATGTCATAGGCTTGGAGGATACTCACTCAATACTATCCTATGAATCAAATGTTTTTGTCTGGAATTGAGCCAACACTACATTAAGACTCAATTGGAAATTTGTGTTCTTATAAATCTCCCCCTTTGGCTATTCCTGGACAAAAACCAAAAAACAAAATCCTAAAATGCCGTCAAGCTCTACTAGACTCAAAATCTTCCCACCCAAAAATAAAAAATACAAGCTTGACTCAAAATCCAAGGATGACAATATTTATCGATGAAAGATGCCGCTAGAATAATTCCTGCACACTTAAGCATAACATTAAACGCATAGGAAATATCAAAACATTAAATGCTATTAAAGAAAATAATTTCCCTAAGTTAATTATCCCCTTCTATCAAATATGATCAATCTAAGAAGATAGCACTCTCCCACTAAGATAGATCTCTTAAACTAAGATACGATTATAGTAGGATTAGATACCACTTCTCCCCCTATCATTCTCCCCCTTTTGTTCAGGAATAGACAAAGGATAAAATAACTAATAAATTACTCATTTCTCCCCCAATTTAACTAAGTACCATTTCTCCCCCTAAAAACTACATAAGGGATAGATATGGGAAAAGCAAGTAAAACATGATTGAGCATAAGTTGATAAGAGTAAGAAAGCATATGGACAACAATAAAAGTAACTAATCCACAACAAGGATAAATATATACCAACTTATGATGCGGGAAAAAATGATTCCAATTTGTCAAATAAGATTCTAAGCATGTGATATCAAACAAAATACGGGACACAATAGATAAGAATTATAAATTAAAACCATAGATGAACTAGCAAGCAAGGCAAAGACTCAAAAAAAAATACCACATACATGTATATATAATGAATATCACTAACACACACACACATATACATAGTTATAAACACCACACATGACACAAAATACATTAAGCGTTTCACTCTCGTATGGTAAAAATGTGTCCAAATACATGTGGTAAACGGAAGTGTAGGGGTGTGAACTAGTAGCAATTAAATTTCGACCCAATCACTTAAAATATGTTCACGGAGTTCTCATTTGATTGCAAAACTTTATCACATTTAGATATAGCCTCACGTGACAATATAAATTGAACTCAATGAACAAACATATACAATGTAGATAAGCCGATAATTTTGATGATTTTACAAACCAATAGAGTCGCGACAATAAAAGCTTAACTAGGATTAAGGGTCATTGTGCAAACCCATTAATACATCCAACCAAACTTCTCATAATTTTTCTATTCTTTTCTTTTGAACATATTAACTAAACAATTTTTTGCCTTAGCAAATATTCTTTTTAATGCCACATTTTTAAGGCCTAAAATTCAATGGTGTATTTTCATGCAAAGTAATTTTTTCTTTCGCAGCCCGATTCCATTGATAAACTACTAGACCGGATAAACATATTTTTCTATTTTTAAATCCGGAAAATGGTTATTACATGCACAAATCCTCCATGGTCACATCAAAATGTAGATGACTAAATTGATGGGAGAACATCACACTTAGATAAAATATACATGTGACGATTAAATTTTAAGTGAGCTCGTGCATGTGTGAATCGAGGCATATAAAAATAGAATCCATTAAGCCACACAAAATCTAACTACTCCATGCATGCATGACAAAGAACATTTTAAGGATTGAAAATCTTAACAAAAAGTTCTAACCACATGGAAGCGAATAGGAAAGGATTCAAACACAAGTATATGCCACATAGAGTGTGTCAAACTAAAAAACACACAAAACAAAACAAAAAATCTTTTTGAGTTTTTGAAATTTTTAACCAAAAAAAAATAATTACTCAAAAGATAAACAAAGAAAATATTTTTTGTATTTTTATCAATAAGACACAAAAAAAATAATAATAACTACAAAATATATACACAAATTATAATTCTAGCATGTGAATAAGCATGGATTATACAGTAGAAAAATGATCAACATGATTACAATAGCAAGGATATATGATATAAACCACAAAAAGCTGGAGTATGCAAAACAAAACTAACACATTCAACCTTTAGATTCTGCAAGGGAGGAAGCATGTGAAAGCAAATGAGAAGCAAAAATCCTATTTTGTAAAGCCACCAAGTCAGATCTCCTAACCCAAACTAATGAAGAGTGACAATCTCGAGATTTGGGGAGCTTACCTTTGGATTTCCTAGAAATCCTTTTAAGGTCAAAACAAAATTTTCTAAGATGATCTTTTCGACCACAATGTGAGCAAGTAAAAACTCGTCATAAAGTAGTACCTAAGGGTTGAACTCTAGAATTTCTCCTAGGTTATTCTCTCAAAACATTAGTTTTGGATTTACTAGTGGAATTGTTACAAGAATCGAAGCCTAAACCACAAGTGTCATTTTTAATTTGGACCGTTCCTAAGATTTTATCTAATTTCTTCGAATGAATCTCCAAATCAAATTTGACTCTACTTGAGTCTCTCACTTTCTTCTCAAGCTCTACAATTCTAGACTCAAGCAAACTCTTCCTCTCTTCAAACATAAGAAGCTCCTTTTTCATTGATTCCATAAATCCTCTAAGGCTATCTCTCTCTCCTTCAACTTATCCATGCTTCTCACGAAGAGCTCTCTCACGTTTCCTAAGGTCTTCCACCAAGGCATTCTCATCAACGACCTTGACACGTTCCTTCAAACTAGCTTCTAACTTCAAATTTGCTCTTTTTAATTTAATTGATTCGGCATATAATTCTTGAAAAGAAATTTGAAGTTCACTCACATCAACCTCTTCTTCATTTTCACACACTCTCTCTCTTAGTCGATTTCACAACCATAAAAAACAAGGGAATCATAAACTTTGGCCTCGGAAGTGTCATTTATTTTAGTGTAATCAGTGGACGATCTCTCACTATCACTCCCATGACTTGCCATAAACGCGATAAAATTGCGCTCAATGGGGCAATTGGGTCCCTCTTCGTTATCACTATCACTAAGGGTATCATTATATGAAATTGGTTGCTAGACCTCTCTCCTTAATTTAGTGGGACATTCAAAAGCCCTATGGCCATACCCTTCACAACCAAATAACTTATTTGACTCATCCCTATTAATGTTTTCATTAACATTTTTAGGGATATTTTCGACTTTTTCATGCTTAGAATTTTCAAATTTCTTAAAATCATGTTTAAATTTATCTTTATTAAATTTAAAAAAATTTCGAAATTTCCTAGCAAACATAGCCATGTCCTCCGAGTCACTATCACTCTCATCAACCACAACTTATTTTTCCTCCTTTCAGGCTTTCAAAGCAATGCCCTTATATATTTTCTTTTCATTTTTTGAGGGAAACATATCTAGTTCATAGGTTTGCAAATCACCTACTAATTCCTCAAGTTTGGTAGAGTGCAAGGTGGGTAAAGAATTTAAAATGGTCACTTTAGGGATAAATCTCTCGGGTAAGGACCTTAAAATTTTCTTTACTACTCGATCGTCGGGTATTTTCTCACCCAAATTAAAAGATGAATTATCTATATCGGAAAGTCTATCATAAAATTCATCAAATATTTCTTTTTCATTCATTTTGATGGTTTCAAATTGAGTGGTGATGTTTTGGATTTTCAAAGCCTTAACGACATTAGTTCCCTTGTGAGTGAGTTGTAATATATCCCAAGATTCCTTAGCAGTTTCACACGTCATGATACGTTGGAATTCATCCGGTGTGACCGCGCTAAACAAGGCATTTAAACTTCGGGAATTAAAATTAACAAGTTTAAATTCATTCTCACTCCATCTATCTATGGGTATGGGAACTCGCTCATTTTTAATCAAACATGTGGGTGGGGACCACCCGTTAACAACTGGCAACCAAGTCCTCTAATCGATAGACTTTAGTGATGATTTCATATGCGCCTTCCAATACGCATAATTGGAACCATCGAAAACAGGAAATTTTGAAAACAGAGAAAATTCCATTTTTAAGCAAAAAGAAATAAAGGACCTTTTGATACCAATTTGAAAACATGTAATCCCCTAAATTTTAAAAAAAATTCTTTTAAATTAACTTTCATATAATGCGGAATAGGATGGTTCAACACAACACACATAAAAATAACAAATTTTAATTCCTTTCCAAATTAAAAATTAAACTAAACTCAAAGTGAAATTAAATTAAGCAACTACTAATTTTTCACTAAAACAACTTAACTCAATTCAAGTCCTACAATTTTACTAACAATATTAATTCATTTTTAAAATTAGGCCAAACCAAATTATCAAATTAAATATATGACTTGATTAAATTAAGTTAAATTTCACCCAATTAATTTTAGCACCAAAATAGATATGTGTGATAATGAAACCAAATTCTATCTTGAATTACCTAAGCAGACATCTATGTGCTTTGCAAGATAGAATAAACCAATCACACTACACACTAATGTACAAGGAAAACCCAAAATGGGAAAAATCTCGGACGGCCCTAGCCTAACAAATCCACTAAGTACGGAATTAAAAATTACAAGACAATGGACTTACACCAACAACTTGACTCCGTTCAAGCCTTGATGCTCCTTCTTGTAACCACCTATGCCTAGTAAATAACCATGGACTCCTCCAAAGTCTTGGACTCCTCCAATGGGACTCTTTGGACACCGTCACCCTCAAGCGAAGCTTTTCTTCAAGTGGGAACACCGCAACGTAAACCAAACGCCTTCTTCTTTGTGGGATGTAGAAGTAAACCAAAACTTCTCCTTTTTTATGGTAGAGATGAACCAATGGTGCCAAACAACTCCAAGGAAATATTATATATATGAGGTACTTGGATAAACAAACTATGGGTGTAAACTCGTGTGTTTGTTGAAAATATTTCTTTGAAATTCAGCACATAAAAACAAGGAACTTTAGTTGGTGTATGTTCTCTCAAATGAACTCTCAATAAAGGTGACAAAGTTTGTTGAAAAATGTATCTTAAGTATATCTTAAACTGCTAAAAGGAAGTGGGACAAAAGAGTGGGAAAATGGAATTAAACTGCCAAAACTGTTCCCGCCCAGAAATCTCATTCGAACGAGATTTTCGTTCCAATGAAGTCTCGTTCGAACGAACATCTAACGATATTCCAGTGGCCAAAATGGAAAATTTCATTGGCAAACTCGTTCGAACGAAATTCTCGTTCGAATGACAATTTTGAACGAAATGTCATAAAGTCCAATTTTAAATTTTAAGCCCAAAAACTTTTTATCCAAGGTTCTACAATAACTTTCTTAAAATAAAATTCGTTTAAAATGTAATTACACCCATAATAAAATTATTCCAAGTCTCCCTATATATATAAAAATGCATTCATACCTTTTGGAGACTATAGAATCAATTGTCATTTACGTAGAAACATGGCACTTGAAACTCAGCACTTTGATAATCTTCTCTTTTGAATATAGGGCCCTACATCTTCAACTGAAACTTTAAACATCATAAGCTTGGAGGATACCCACTCAATACTATCCTATGACTCAAATATTTTTGTCCGGAATTGAGCCAACACTACATTAAGAATCAATTTGAAATTTGTGTCCTTACATCATATGACTATGATCTTTGTGAAACTCACAATACTTAGACTTGTCTCTCTTATTAGAAGGTGACCTTAACTTTTTAGGCCAACTCAAATCATTGTTGTGCTTGATTTCTTCCAAAACATGATGTATATCCACCGTTAAAGGAGTGTAATTAGTGAATTTCCTGAGTTGATCTAGGCCTTCCTTTACCTTAGAACTCCTACGCTCATTGTGATTCTTGTGATCCTTATTATCTGACTTCCCTTCTATTTTTGCTTTCGCCTTTGCGTCTGAATTATTTTTTGCAGCCATAGCTTCTTCGGCGTTCATAATATTCGTTGCTTTGGCCATCAATTTTGTCATCCTCTTCGATGGATCTTTTGCTAAAGTATAATATAATTTATCAGGGACTAAACCTCTCATGATGGTATTAATTGCAGTCTTCTCTTTATAATCAATGACTTACAGTTTCTCATTATTGAAATGTGTGATGTAATCCATAGTACTTTCTCCTTCCTTCTGTCTTACACTGAGAAAATGAGCTACTCATTTCATTGTTTTTCCTCTAAAGAAAAAATTACCAATGAATAGCTTGACAAGTTATTAAAAGTAAGAATCTACCCCTGAGGAAGGCTATTGTACCAAATTTGAGCAGATCAAGTTATTGTTCCTAAGAATGCCCTATATCTCATCTTATCAGGAACAACATAGATATCAGCAGCTGCTTGGTATTGTTATATATGAAGAATTGGATCAGTCTTCCCATCATACTTGGGAGTGACCACTAGAGCTTTAAACTTGGTCAGCGTAGGGAAATCTATGATGGTTTGCACAAAGGGTTATCCCTTAATAAAACTTCTTTAGAGGGGATTCTTGGCATTGTCCATTTCTCCCAATCTGTCTTCCAAATGCTGAATGGAACCTTTCCAGGCATCACTGATAGCACCATGGATGGCAGCTTTTTTTTCCAACTAATAGATTGTGCTGAGCTTTCTTCCTGCGAATCGTCTCTCTGATTGGACCTATCAGCTCGTCAAGTATTTAATCTGGATTGGGTCGAACCTTCCCTTAAATTTCTTGGTCATTGAGTATTTCTCGACACAACTCGTAAGGCATTTTCGTGGTGTCCTAAATGATCGAAAGGAGAGGCCCTACTTGGCCTTTCCAAGGCACTCAATCTTCCCAGGATGAGTTATTATCCATTAGTGGAATTAGTGATCCTAATAGAATAAGTTTCTCCTGGAAGGTATGAAGTATCCCTAGAAGTTCTGGAAAGGCTATGCCCAATACTCCTTTGATTAACTTGTGTCGACACTCCATCTTGAAGAGTTTGAGCCAACTATCGTATAATATCCTGCATAGCTTCTTGACCCTTGGCCAAGTTAGCCAAAATTCCTGTTAAATCATTGTTATTTGGAGGGACAGATGGAGTAGGCAGAATTCCCTCATTTCTGGTACTTGATTATGGAATTTCGGCCATGGATGATGAATGGGTGAAAATGTTTAGCAATACGTTCCCACAGACTGCACCAATCTATTGATGCAAAAAATTAAACTAGGACTAATTAATCAATCATAGATAAAATAAGTAAAACAAACAAGACACAAGAAATTTTAAAGTGGTTCGGCTCAAAGGAATAGCCTACGTCGACTGTACTGTATTGATTATCTTGAGTTGTTTTTTATCGGTGCTTTGCAATGAGAGTGATACAATGTATTTATAGCCCAAGAGGGGTCTTGATATTTTCATGTGAAAGGATGAAATGCCTTCATTTGTTAGGCATTTACATCAATACATAATGAGAATTAAATATACGAATGTCGTCGCTTCATTGGCAATACAGGCTGTAAGACTGTTGGCGCTTGGCTGGCTGTACAAATTGGATTTTTGGCTGTTGGTCGGGTAACCATGTTGGTCGGGCTTCCTTGTTGGTCGAGCTTTTCTGTTATGCTGAATTGAACTTGTGCCACATTAGATGACACATGATGTCTTGTAATTGGTCCACGTAGGGTGGTAAATTTGGGTATCAACATTCATTAAGAAACCTAAACCTATTAAAACTCTAATTAAACCACTGACTCAAACTATGCCTGCCGACCTAACCGAATCGATTCGGTCAAGGGCGAATCGATTCTCCCATGACGAATCTGCCCAGTTATGCTAGGAAAATAAATATGGTAAAAACTTAATAAAAAACTCATTTTAATTCCGAATTTAATTCCGCTTGAAATTCTACTCTTCTAATATTAAAACCAACATATTTAATTAATAAAAAATTTTAAATCCCAAATTTTATTTTTTCTTGAATATTCCCATTAATTAGTTTAATTAACTAATAAGAACACGAGGTGTTACATACTTCCCCACTAACAAAGGAAATTCATCCTCGAAATTTAACAAAGCGTAAATGCGTAAAGATAACATAAGGCTCACATATGCATACCCGTAAAGTGATACGATTAGGCACCCATACACCCAATTCTACTCGCATGTAATCCCTCGATAGAAAACACAATATATATATATATATATATATATATATATATATATATATATATATATATAAGAAAATAATTACGTAGCGTGACACTTCACTAGCCACGTCGTGGCTCCCGTGTCGCCTGCTCAATATGAGGCTGAATCAAATAACACCTCCCATACCAGGTCTGGTTTGATGCTGTAACCACTCCATGTGAACCTGATGCTACCGACGCTCCCTGAATGCCTGTCGCTACTAGAACTGGAGGCCTCAGTCCTTGTTGCTCATATACTCCTTGACATTGTTGCCCTTATGTGACTTGACCTTGTTGGTCCTGTACCACTTGGCCTTGATGGTTCGCTCTCTTGTAACACCTAGTCGTTTGATGTCCTACTATCCAATAGATAAAGCATTCACCTTTAAAAGGTTCAGAACCTCTAGTAATTACTCGGTCTTCCCCTTGACCATGTTGTTCCTGATTGGTTCTCTGTTTCTTCCATGTTTGATCATTGCGATCTTTTCTCTCTGCTCCTAGTCCATTGAACTCTTATCTCTTTTAAAACTTCTTTTAATAATTGGCCTTCTCTTGCCATAGTAACATTGCGACATCAACCACCTGAGAATAGGTAGTGTATGCCGAAATCCCTAACACCATCTGCCTAATCGACCAAGACAATCCCTTAATGAAGCACTCCATCTTCCTTGCTTCAATATTGACCACCTCCGGTACAAACATAGATAAATTAGTGAACTCATGTTCATACTCAATAATCAACTTTGAAACTTGCTTCAAGTCTATAAATTCCCTCTTCTTCGCACACCTAATAGCATATGGAAAATATTTTTTATTGAACCTTATCTGAAAATCCGCATTACTCAATAGATCTCTATCCTCCGACATGGTGGCACTCTCCCACCAATATAATGCATCCCTAGTCAACATCAACATTTCTAACATCTTCTTTTGCACACCCGTGCATTCTATCATCCTCAAATGTCTATCTATGTCTTTTCTCCACTGGTCAGCAACCATCGGGTCAGACCCCCTACGAAGGTGGGAGGATTGCCCTTAAGAAAACTGGTTCTCACCCTATCCTAAGACGAAACGGGTGCACCCTGCTGTCGTGCCTCTAAAGTCACCCATCTCCATACCAGCTGTCTTGTCCTCACGAATGATAGCCGGTAACTCCTTGGCATCCAAAACAAAGTACCGCTGCCTTTCCGAAGTCGCGGGAATGACTAAGAGCAAAAATAATCAAAAGGAATCGAAGATAAGCAACACGGGAGCTAAAACGGACTCATAACCTACGAGACCTAAGACCATGCTCTGATACCATCTGTAACACCCCTCACACTGTGGGCAACGGGGTTGCTAGCCACCGCCACCAAACTATATCGGGCGTCACTAAATAAATACCATTCTCAGCATGTGACCAATATGAGATAATAAAAATTAATCCACAAGATAAACGATAATCAATCCCACATGATAATGACCAAAAAGATATTAAATAATTCTAGCACATGCTAAAACTCCAAATAAATCCAATCTTCAATAATGAATTAATTAAAATCTGAATAATAAACCAACTGTAAACACTACAACTGAAATCCTCAACAACTTTGGAACCGAATGGTCCAATGACATCCATAAGAAATATCATAATAATATACGATGGAAAGGAAAGTCCAAACTAATAATGCAATCAATAAAATTAACTCCAGCGCACCTCCAGATGATAATCTCCAAATAGTCATTTGTAGATTCTCCAAAACTTATCTGAAAAAGATTACTCAACCCACGAGGTCAAAGCCCCGAGCATGAATACACGCTACTCACCTCAAACAGGATCCTTGAATCCAGACAGTATCATTATACATGATAAACATCAAAATAGAATATTTTAATTAAATAAAATAATGAAATGTGATAGCAAAAGTCACTAACTACCCTCATTAATTGTTATTCATAATGCACACCATTAAGATTTTAAATAACCAGACCCCATGTTGTTAATTTCATTAAATGAACCTGATATCATTCTTCTTACTTTTATTATAGGGGTGCTCCTACCCCGGGTGGTATTCCCACCAAAGTTTTATACTTTCCCTTATCAAAATGCTAGTTGATCCTTTTAAATTGTCGATCCCGCAATTTGCCAAGGTTCCACACATAACACGATATAAAATGCCAGTTGACCCGTTTAAACTGTCGGTCTCCAAACGTTATGTCGCCCAGATTTTAATAACCGTTTTTATCTTAGGCATTAATTATCATTAGTTTACTTAATCAATTTACCCCACTCTTATTATCGATGTGAGATCCTTAAAATATCCCTTAGTCCCATACCTAAGGGGCCCCAAAGTACACATACGTCCTAACATATATATATATACGATGAATTTTCAACATTTATCACGTCCTAGTCTTATGCTTAGGCTAGCGTATTGTTGATAAAGCATAAAAATTTGTCCCACCACGGAATATAAAATTCGCACAAATCTACACTAGCTATTCCCATACCTAGAAAGCATAAATCACCACTAAGGCATACCCACTAGTCCCATACCTAATAAGTATCCTATAATAGAGGTGAGCAACATACTACCCAAAGTCCCCTCATCCCCATGATGGCAAAAGTGACTCAAACAAATCAGACAATACATAATTCATAAGCACAACATAGCAATTTAATTAAGGTCCCAATTTAATTGACTTCGATTAATAGCACCGTCATCGTTTTCAACACAATTATTCCCACTTAATAATGTTAAATTAATTAACATGCAATAATATTCCATATGTCATAATCGTCCCCTTTAATAATTCATCTAATTTTTATAAGTGTGAACGCGTCCCATTAACCATATAAATACCCCATAAAATTCTACATGAGGACCTACACCCAATACCATAAAATTTGATAATCTAACCTATGCACCCAAGGGTTTCAAAGATTAATTCATATTTAAAAGTTTCATAAAAACAGTCACATAATTAAGTGTCCACTTTATCTAATTTAGTTACTAATTAATTTTAAGAAAATCATGTAATTAAGTGTTTATGCGACACTTAAAACGCATAATACTAAAGGAAAGGAATAGATTATTCATGTATGTGCTTAAGATGAAAAAAAATTGATAACATGGTTGGATTCATGTCGAAAAAATAGCAAAGAGTTGTTCTTGCACCTACTTCATTAAACTCCAATTAAACCTTCAAAACTTGTGACAAAATATTGATTATGTTGGAGGTTAAGGTTTATGTTGAGAGGAAAATATTTTTGAAGAGATCTTGGGTGAAAAAATTATGAAAAAGTGATTATGAGAATCTGCCCCATGAATTAAAATCATTATATAATCCTTAAGAAACCTAAAACGATTAAAACTCTAATTAAACCACTGACTCAAACTGGGCCTACCGACCCGACCAAATCGATTCGGTCAAGGGCGAATCGATCCGCCCCTGACGAAACTGCCCAGTTATGCTAGGAAAATATATATGGTAAAAACATAATAGAAACCTCATTTTAATTCCGCTTGAAATTTTACTCTTCTAAAATTAAAACCAATATATTTAATTAATAGAAATTATTAAATCCTAGATTTTATTTTTTCTCAAATATGCCCATTAATTACATTAATTAACTAATAAGAACACAAGGTTTTACATACTTCCCCACTAACAAAAGAATTTCTCCCTCGAAATTCGACAAAGCATAAATGCGCAAAGATAACATAAGGCTCACATATGTCTACCCGTAAAGTGCTACGATCAGCCTTCTTTTATAATAGTAGTACCTCAGTTCCACAAGTCAATAGTAGATATGGACTCTACAAGGGTTTATGCAAGGTATATGGAAACTAGGGTTTCATAAACTCACAGATCATATCGACGGATGTATGATTTGGAAAACCAAATATTTTTTGGAAAACAAAATAAGAGAACTTTTGGAACAGAGAATGGAAAATCATTTTCGCCAAAAGTATCAAAAATTTCTTAGCAAAATAGGTTTTTAAAGAAAAAAACACTAATTTTAATGTGACGGGGTCGTTCGAACAAAATTAGTATTTTCGTTCTAGCGACATCTAGTCTCATTCTAATGAAACCTTCTTTTCATTTGAATAACCTTCTAATGATCTTCGAACGAGAATTCTCTAGTAAGACTGGGATGTCTCGTTTGATGGCCGTTTGAAGCTAGTTCAAATAAGAACACACATCTCATTCGAACAAGATCCAATTTCGTTTCAACGAGACTTAAAATAAAAAAAAAATCCTTTCTTAAAATCCTTCTATAAAAAGCCTCGACTTTAAAATCGAACATCCCTGAATATAATTTATATCGAACTTGAAAATTACAATTTTTATACCTCCATAAAGTGTTGGTGATGAATCTAGAAATGGTGGTCGGTCACTAACGTATCTTCTAATGAACTTGGAGATAATACAAATGTAGTGTTCGATTTGAGGTGCCAGTTTGTAACGGGTTGCAACGCAGCTACCAAAAATCCTAAGCTATGAGCAAATATAAAATCTTACGCTTACACCATTAACTATTTTGCTAGAATAATAGTAGTCAGATTACATCAACAACGCATCCACATAACTATGACAACTACTTGGGTGTCTTCACTCATGCCACCTGTCACTAGAAGCATCTTTGTATTCAAGCCTAGGGATATAATTCCAAAAAATCATTCGTCTCTAAAATTCTGCAGATAAATGGATTCGACCACCGCAGAGAGAAAGATATCATCCCCACAAAAAAATGGGCTAGACACAAATGGAGAAATATATAGCAAGTCATCCAGTATTTCCCTCAGAGAGCGATAAAATTGGAGGCATGAATTTGAGAGTGAATGCCTAGATATAAGATAATTTCTCATAGGTAGAACACATCACGTCCAACTCGAAACAGAACATGTGATCCTCGGGGTATCAAAATTGGAGGGCCACCTCTATCAAACCCCAGTTAATCAGATTGTTATGTCACAAAGTGGCCGGGCACTCAATACACAAAAATAGGAGATTTGTCACAACTATTTACCATCACGATTTAAGGGGTGATAAAAAATATTTGTCGCTACTGCGAGTAGTGAAGAACATTTTTATCACCCCTATAGGGTTACAAATTTTGACAACCATTGCCTTGCCCATTTTTCCACTACTGTCGAAATTGAAAAATTTTACTAAGTGAAAAATTTATCAATGCTACGAGAAGTGGAAACTATCCCTTCTAAGGACATTTGTCACTCCATTTAGCAGTGGTAAGTTATCTCTATATTTAAATAAAATTGGCAGAATTTTCTCTATATTTCGGACAATCCAGGCATCTTGTTAACATAAAACATGCTTAAACTTAAATTTAACATCAATAAAAAATGAAAATCGAAATAAAAATAAACTAATATAAACAATGAAAGAACACTTCCATGATATGAAATTCCATGAAAATGAAACAAATCATCCAAAACCTAGATCACAAGTCACCACGGGATGGGTACGCTTCATGAAGTTGAGTTATATGAACCATGGGGGTGTTCATATAGTAAAAAACTCCCTCGTGTATCCATAGTACACCTACTAAGAAAGTTTCACGAAGTAAAATCTTGTTTACACAGCTCCTCAGTATCTATTGACATATGATTATGTTATTTTCCAGAAAATGTATACACCTAGATTTAGGCCTTTGAATACTACATATGCCAGGTGTGTCATGTGTATCATAGAAAACATCCAAACGAAATTATTTTTAAATCATTCTCAAAGAAAATATTATGTTAAAAATAATAAATTACTTATGTGTGTGTGTTTGTTTTTGTAAGTTGCATTTACTTGTGATCACATTTGAAGATAAAGTTAAAGGTAGATAATTTTGTTGTTGTCATTAAATAATATTTGTTTGAATAGTATATGTATAAAACCCAACAATACCCCACCTCCATTACAACAACAACCCAACCCCATCCATTATAACACCAGATGCACCCCACCTCCATTACAACATCAAATACGACCCCATTTTCCTTACAACACCAAACGCACAGACATACACATTTGATACACTTTATTTGAACAATTTATATATAAATCCCAACTCCACCTAACCTCCATTACAACACTAACCCCCGCCACACCTCTATTATAACACCGAACACACCCCACCTCTATTAAAACGTCAAACACAACCCCATCTCCATTAAAACACCACACACACACACACACACACACATTTGATATTCTTTATTTGAACAATTTATATAACAACAAAAAGTTTAAACATGTAAAGTATAAGAAGACAAAATACTAGCACAAACATACAAACTACAACAACGAAACATAATTTAGATCCGTAGAAAGAGTTTAAGACACTACAAATTGTTCACTTTGACATTTTAATATAGATTCCTACAAATGTTCGAATTTCTTACTCCCAGTTGTTCGAGATACATTACTCTGGATTAACTAATGAAACACGGATAAAAGAGATAAACCACTAAAGATCTCTTATCTTTCTTAGGACTAGTTCCCCCATAACTATCTCAATACAACCGATGTTCTCTTCCCTAAGATCTACACTACTAACATAAACCTTACATTTGCAATAATCAATGTTCATGCATTACAATTCCAATAGTTACTGACATAACAACCTCTCCACTTCCAATATTCCTTTAACTTGGAAAATCTATTAAATTGACATATGGATCATGTGGTTGCTTAATTGAATTTTTTATGTTTGTCTTAGTTGAATCTTGAAAGTTTGAAGAACATCAAGGAAGGACATGCATGTAATCGTGAGGACTTGGATGTGTGATAAGTGTGTAATCGTGAGGATTTCTATGTGGTAGAATCATTAATATCATGCTAAAAATGTTGTGGTAAAAATTGATTAGTCAAATATTGAGATGACAATTGATGGTTTGGAACCATTGGATTCAAAAAACATTAAAACGATACTGATGGAATATTTTACCAATGACATATCCTCGTTGTGTTTTTCTTCTCATGTATTTATTATATTCCACTGTGATGTTGTAGAAGCGATGACCTTAAGTTTACTTATGGACACAGGGCAAACACTATGAGTCTCCCCTACTGCCTTTCCATTTTAAGGCGATTAATGCATTAGTATCCAAACTCTCTTGCCAAGATTCTTGGCTAATTCTCAACTCACTCAATTTTTTTTGCAAAAATATTGATGAATCGATTAAAATGATAGAACAACTAAACTTAAATGACGTTCATTGTTACAAGTGAGGTTGTGAAACTCACCATATCATCATCTATCTTTGGATGAAACTTCACACTTTTAAGCCTATGACTTTTGACATAGACATCCAAACGATCAAAATGTTATTTATGTTTAAGCATATTCAAATTAATTATGCATTAACAATTTCATCCAGACATATTTCATACACACACATTAAAATAATAAAGTGTAGACCCCATATCCTCAGGTTTTTCAACATATGAAATCAGATCAAGACAATGCACGTCAGTCTTTTTAGCCCTGTTCATCCATTCTTATGATTCACACATGGTTGATTCATTCCACTCATAGGGGGGATAAGATCCTTTTTAGGTACTCAATACTTCAGGGCTTATATCCCATCGTTGTCGACTCCTTTAAAATAAGTAGAGCGAGGTTTAATTTTAAATGACTTCAAATAAAGAGAAAAATCTTTCATGACATCTATCTTTCGGTCGGCCAAAATTTTAAACTCTGTTATGAGCCTATCCCACAAGTCATATTTTTTCACTTGGTCAATTATGTCCCAACTCTCAAATTTTAAGTAAATACAAGATTTCAATAAGGCCAAGGCTTGATCTCTATAAGCTTTCTTTCCATCCATAAACCCAACACATGGGTTAAAGGTAACCCTTCAATGAGAATTTGAGGTAGATTGTTCATCCTAACTTGAACGTGTTTGGATGGATGATGAAATTTAACTCCCAAGTGCCATTTTTTGTGTTTATATATAAATGTGCATTAGTGTACATGTTAATACAATAGTAAGGAAATAATATAAAAATTAAATACACGTTATACCTTTTCAACATATTCTAAAAGTTTTGATAATTTAACTATGTCACAAGTTTCATACTTCATCATTTCACTCAAAGTTCTTATTGGCGATGTCCATGAAAGTGTGTTGGCAATTACATTTGTTACACTAAACATGTTGGGATGAAGGCCATTTGTCCTAAGGAAATAATATATGTTAACTTTGTTATGCATACGTTTCGTCATAGTAGGGTCTGAAAACATCCTTATCTGCTCAAGTTATATCCACAAGGGATATATTTTTCCTTATTAATGTTCTAAAAGCTCTACTAACTGCATCGCATTACTTAGAGGATTTTTGTCACACTTTTCCCTCAAAAAGATAGATTGGATCTTTAAGTTATGGAATCCAAACATGGCATATACCATTTTTTGATTGAGGTTGGAGTTATTTTATAATGGTGTTGCGGTTACTGCTTTTAACCATATACAATCCCAATCTTGGTCAAAATTGTTATCAACATGATTCTCATAACCTAAACCATTTCATTTACTATCTTTCTTTTCTTGTATTACGTGCACTTTGTAAGTGTCATTTATGATATTGTTTATACTAACATGTGCTAATGAATCACACTTTATGTGAATCGTTCCTTGACAAATATTTCTTCTGGAATATATTTGAACCCCCTTTCCTTGTGGAATTTCCAAAACGTGTAGTCTGGTTGTATAGCCCACTGAATCAATCTTAAATTTACATCTTCCCCTTTCAAATGTTTACTATTTCTACAACGAATGCACGATCATAGGATAATATCATCTTGTAGTTTCTTCTTTGCATATTTCACAAAGTCGTTAACCCCATTAACGTATATTTTCCCCACTCTAGAACTTTCACGCATACACTCTTTATGTATTGAAACCCGTCAATTGTACAATACAAGAAAATTGAAAATCATTAAGTACAAAGTTAAATGATTATGTCCTTTGTAGATTATTCATTTATCTAGTTCCATAAAAACATGCCCATTTATCTTGCTCAAAGTAAAGTCTCTTTAAACAAATAGTTTTCCAAGGACTTTCCATGTGAAATTAACTCCCACACAACATCTTACTAGCATTTATTTGTACGGATAATTTTTTAGAAAATTGGTAAGTGAAATCAATTTTGAACTCAATATAAGACTAAAAACTTTATGCTTCCTGAAAATTCCACTTTTATATTTACAAAAGGATTATCGTTTACACCATAAAACGAAAATTTATAGTCTGTTGGAAAAAAACTAATTTTCAATCACGTACTTTTCCCGATTCAACGAACTATAATGCTAAGGTAATTTATAGTTTGTTTCAAACATTAATGTTTAAAATTTTGATGAAATAATAAATAGTTCAAACTTTCAAAAAATGAGCCAACTAAACATTCTTAGCATCACTATCGAAAAACTTATAAACATACTGAACACCTAACGTAGAATTAAGCTAGGCGTCAAAAACTTTTTCCTCTTTACATATAACCAAATAAAATCATTTCTCTATTTAATTATGAAAATATAAACCATTAATCATACACATGAATATACTAAACATGGATCAAACACTAGAATGAATAAGACTAGGTAAAAACCTCCCAGTTCAAAACTCCAAATTTACGTACTCATAGTAAGATTCCTTCCAACTAAAATAACTGCAAAGTAAACAGAATAATAACTCTGATAAAAGCTAGGAATGGGTGACACATGCCCCGACTGAAATGTCAAGATAACTGAATGGAAATGATGGAGGCATCTACTACAAAGACATACAGCTTCCACAACAGCTGCAGCATGTAAAACAATCCAACTCTCTAGTTATAGTATCCCTGTGGCTGAGCACCCTATATGATACATATATATAGCAAAAGAGAGAAGATAGGCAAGAGACGGGTCAGAGCCCGATGTTTTAAAAATATTTAGCAAGTATTTAAAACTGCAATTAAGCAAGTATTATGTGCATGTTAGATATCGCACTCACATGAGATTCTCGCCTCTCATCTATTGTGCACGCCCAACGTACATCCAACCCACACTAGCTAAGTTACCCGGCCTAACTAGTTCGAAATCATATATCATCATCTACAATCTCCTGTAGTATACCCGTATCGGCCATACAATACGGTAAAGAAATAATTCATCTGACATAACTAAAAGTTCCATTATTCACCGTTTGATGGTTAATATTTTACCCACCAAGATTATTTTATTTCTCATTTATACAAAACCTACTAATTTCACAAGGTAGAATGTTCACAATTATTTTCATAAATATATATAGTTACATCACCCGTATATATATACATATCAATCCTACACCCTTAGGTTAACACCACTTGGTGCAAAGCATTTTATTATTATCACTATATCTACCAGTTTCACACAGTAGAAATATTTACAAGTTCTCATATACATATATACATATAGTCACATCATCCCTATACATATATATATTGTTTTTGCACCCCCGGACTAAGACCCATTACCACCCCTAACCATAATAATCCTGCACCCTCGGGTTAGCACCCATTAGTGCACTTAATATAATATCATATAATAGGTATACACACATCCTATTAAAAATTTATAGGTATTCACCCAACCTAAATTATATACATCTCATAGTATTTTATACTCATCACTATGTATGGCATTTTTAAATGCAATTACTATCACTCATGTAATTCTTGTACCCCCGGGTTATCACCCATTAGTACACTTATTAATCATAATGTACCCCCGAGTTATCCCCCATTAGTACACTTAGCAATAATATTCTTGTACCCCCGGGTTATCACCCATTAGTACACTTAACAATAATATTCTTATACCCCCGGGTTATCACCCATTAGTACATTTAACAATAATATTCTTGTACCCCCGAGTTATCACTCATTAGTACACTTAACAATCATAGTATATAATAGGCATACACACATCCTATTAAAATTCATAGGCATTTACCCCACCTAATTATATACTTCTCATACGTATTTTAATCTCATCACTACGTATAATATATTTAATTCGATTACTATCGCTCATGTAATCTACAAGGCCAACATACCATTCCAATTATTTAAAGTATTATTGCCCAAATACTTCCCAAAAATTATGCACTAGACTAAGTCCATCGAATAGCAGTTTTCTCACCCTAATTTATTGCGTAACTTAATCTGGGGTAAAATGAAAATTCCTCAAAATTTGAACCTATCGCTCGAACCAGAATGGGTTATCGCTCGAACGACTGCCACGTGTTGTTTGAACGACTTCGCGTGAGATCCTTATCTGGCACGAACGATCTACGCACGACTTCGCGCGAGACTCTCTGTCTCGTCTTCTTCCCCAAAATTTCAGCATTTTCACCTCTATAACCTCTATTTTTCAATCCCAAACCCCCAAACAACAAATACAATTGATGCTCTAATATATTTAGATGATTCCTAATAACCTAGAATCATTAAATCCTCACTACACATCAAATAAATTTTGAAATCGCCAAATTAAACCAATAACCCTAGTTCTTCCAATTTCAATTCAAGAACCATTTTTAACCCAGATTTGTTCATGGAAAAATTATCATAGATTCGTGAATGTAATCCTATCTACATGAAGGAATTTAATCTATTAATATTTCAGTCCTAAAATAAATCAAATCATCAAATTTCCATCAAATTAATTCTCATAAATTTGAGGGGTTATCACCTACTCTAACATGAACACAATTATTGTTAAAACACGCAAGTAATAAACACTTGCCTCGAATATGACGGTCTGATCCGTTGGTGATGTTGGTATAGATGTGTTCCTCTCTTCGCGATCTACGCGTTGGTGGAATTTTCGGGGTAAAATCTTGAGCCTTTCTCCAAGAACACCTATGGAGTCCTTCTTCTCCCTCTTAGGTTTTCCCGCTTTTTCACTTAGGTTTAGAATCTGATGGGAAATGTCTTACCCACATACCTTTATTATTTAATTTCTAATTTTCATCATTAATTAAACCCCTAAAAATTCAAATTACAAAACTACCCCTACGGGGTGCCGGTTTGGCCTAAAATATTTCGGAGTCAAAATAAAATACCCGGGTAGTATTTTTTTACTATCTCAACCCTCCTAGACTCAACGGTGAAATCAAAATAACTATATGAGTTAATAAAAATAAATTCTCTTTTTATCCCAATCAATTAGTCCTGACACGACTCACACGCGTGTCAGACTTAAATTACCAAACTGCCGTATATTTCACTCTCGACAAATTATCAAATTTCATAATTCCATATTACATATCGCACAGTAATATTCAATAATTATTAATAATAAGTATTAACCTTTGGCACGCTAGTTAATAATTATTTTAATCTGGATTAATAACAAATTAATTTCTCACATTTTAATTTAATTAATCCAACAACAATAATTAATCACATAATTATTTAAATCATCAAAAATAAGGGCCAACTAAACATTCTGTTTTAAATTTGGTATAGGACTGATCACCTTATATTTTACTGGACGGGGTGTCACAGAAGGCCTTTGAGAAAATTAAAGAGATATTAACATCACCCTTCACTATAGTACCGCCAGAGTGGGTTCACCACAACTAATCTACCTAACTTCAACGGAGATGTCCATAGGGGCCTTACTTGCCTAATGAGGAGAAGGCTAGAGAGACCCATTTACTACTTGTCGCGCATAACCTGAAGTACTAAATCTAGATACACCAATGTAAAGAGGCACTGTTTGGCCTTGGTGCTCATTGCCCATAAGTTAAGGCATTACCTTCTAGCATTTACAGTCCATATTGTCACCAAGTGTGATCATATCAAGTACCTTCTGGCATGAATGGTATTGGTAGGAAGTGTAGTAGGGTGGTTATTAATCTTGTCAGAGTATGATTTGATGTGCATAATCCCAAAGGCTATTAAGAGCTAGATAGTAGCAGATTTTCTATCCCACATCCCAAGATAGAATTTTGAGCCTCCTAGTGAGGAAATGCCACGGGGAAACTTCCATGACTGCCTAACAGAGGAAATGGATAAATGGAATATGGAATTTGATGGTTCTTACGCCCAAAGGAAGAGTGGAGCGAGTATTATTCTCTTCAATTAAAAGGAAAGGATCACCCTATACTTCAACCTCAATTTCAAATGCTCAAACAATTAGGCTGAGTATGAAGTCTTATTTTGAGATTGCTGGCGGCCCAATGAAGAGGAATTAGAGTGTTGTGCATACAAGGGGAATCTAACCCGATAGTGGAATAGGTTAATAGGGGGTCTCCCTCAAGCATGCCAACTTTGCACCATATAGGTGCATCATCCAAAGATTGATGAGTTAATTCTTGAAGATCACCATTGAGAGATGCGCCCGTATGATGAACAGACACCCAAATGCACTAGCCAGTATAGCCGAAAAGTTATAAATGGAAGAGCCATAAGCGACCATAATGTTAAGGTGAAGAACAATGCCTACCACAGTCAAGTCTTTATTTCCAAGTGAAGAAGTTAAAAACCAGGGGAGGAAAGATGAATGTCAGAATTAGTAAACTACCATTTACTCCGTGGGACTCTCTATTTCGAAAGCCCTAGAGGATTTTTGTCCAGATGTGTGGGAGAAGAATAGGACAAGGAGAGGCCGGACGCAATGCATGAAAAGCATTGTGGGGATATAGACATCCCCCATTTCTATCAATCGTAGCGAGGAGCTACTATTATCCCACCATGAGCATAGAGGATGCTCGTCTACAACAGGGTTGTTTGAAGTGCCACAGCGAGTTTCACTAGCCAGATGAGGCTAATTTTATAGAAGTGTTTCATGATTGGAGAACACCCTACAAGAATATCTATGGGATGGAGAGTTGCCAACAAAAAGAGCAGATGAGATCTACCTCAAGAAGAGTGTGGCTCGCTTCCACCTGGTAGAGGGGGAGCTATATAGGAATAGGATGAAATGAGAAGGTGCAAAAGTGTGTGTCTAAGGAAGAAATAAAAGGGTGCTGAATGAGGAAGATGAGTCGTCTCATATAGGAGGTTTCAAATTATATGATCAACTGATGACGTTGGGGTACTACTGGCCGATGATAGAGGCCGACTCTATCAGCTATGTAAAGAAGTGTAGGACATGCCAAGTTCATGGAAACATGGTGCATGACCCTTCAGTAAGTGTACAAAGACTAGAAGTTCCTTAGACCTTTCACACTTAAGAATTATATTTAGTCCTACATGCGTCCACTAACCATCTTCGAAGCATGTCAGCATCTAAGTTCAAGCCTAATTGTGAAGGACCTTTCGTGGTGCGAGGGGTAGGCAAGTAGGTTTACTTCCAGATATTTGAACCTGGGAGTGACTACCTCCAATCTATCAACTGTAAGCGGTTGAAAAAGTATTATGCCTAGTTCTTATCAAGTTTAATTTCTTTTGAAAGTTTGAGTATCATTATCTAATATAGAAATGTCTTTTTGTAAAGATAGTCATGATCACAGTTTTCTAAAAATCATATAGTACAAAAGAAATGAATACCAGTTATTTTGATGATTACTTCATAATTTGTGCATTATTTATGTACCTGCTTTATGAGGTGGGTACACCAGATTAATGTTTCTTCCTTCTTAAAAATAAGAATAGTAACACCCTCTACTAGATTAGAATAGGGTACACGACGAAAGGAAATTTCCTCATTACATATTTTTTTTTTGGGGGGGGGGTACATCCATCCCATAGGAAATGTATAATGAGAAAAGTTCCCATAAACACAACAGTTTAACTATTTCCACAGACTAACAGGAGATTATTCTCCAAGTAATAAAAAAAAATAAGAAAGTATTTCCTACAGGTTAGTAGCCTAAAGAACAAGTTATAACCTTTGTTATCAAGAAATTAATTTCACTTTCTAGTTCACATGAAAATTTATAGAAGGGGGTTTACACCATCTCTAAGAGCGGGATTTCTAAAAGTAAAAGAAAAGAGTAAAAGTTCCCAACTTAAAGTTTTGAACAAGGACCCCTTAGACTAAGGGCATTTTACTTTAAAAAAAAGATATAGTTATTTTTTTTTTCTTAGTTCCATTTTTATGATTGTCCTTTATGTATTTGGGAAGGAAAAATGGGTCACCCTCCTCCAAGTTTTTACCTAAAGATGTATATTCATGAAAGAACCCCCTAATTAGAGGGGCATATTTAAAAAGCTAACTTGGTCAGCTCATATGCAAGTACCCCAAAGTTAGAGGGGCAACCCTGAAATGATGACTTGCTCATATCGTAGACAAACACCCCACCGACTATGGGTAGTGAAATATTGAAGTTCTTATAGAAAATAGAGCAACTCATAGTAAACAGATTCCAGAATACATAAATTCAGAGAGAAGACAAATAAATAAAGACAAAATGGTTGTTTTCATTAATATATTAGTAGATTTTTACATGTACAAGAAGCAATGAAAAGTACACAGAATAAAAGGAAAAGTATACATCTCACAAGTATATCAAACAAATAAAATGAAAAAGAGACTCGCATGTGAGCGCGTGTCACTGAAACAGGGGCCTGCCTCCTGCACGAACTACTCCTCCAGGCTGGCCATCCTCGCCTCATCATCGGTATCACAGCCTCAAGCTTAGATCACTTATTTCAATCCTACCTCAAATTCGTATAGCCTCAACCTGGAGCTACTGAACTTTGGTCTGTTTAGAATTATGAAGCCTCATCATCTTCCTAAATGTATCACTCAGAAAGTGATGAACTACAATGTTAATCCAGTCTAACTAGAAGCCATGGAGAGCTTGTAGGAATAGTGGAGCCCTACCAGTAGCCAGATCAACTACAATAATGGATCAGAAATCATGGAGGTAACTAGCTAAGGCCTTCAAGTTAAAACGGGAAGGTATCCTAGAGGCACCCGGCTAGCCTGGCAAAAATAAAGCAAGTATAATGTCAGTGAATGTCTTCTTTAATAATAAACTTTAGATAAACACCTTAAACAAATTAGGTATGAAAGTTCAATACATGAGGAGTGATGAGCGCAACACTCCCATCCAGTTTTACAAAACTGGGAACATCGGCCTCACTAAACTCAAAATAAGGAAACAAGGGTGTGGTGGAAAGAAACTTACACAGTAAAAGCTATAATAAAGAAGGGAAAGTATAAAGGAGGAAAAGTTATGATAGTATAATACCTCCCTCACAGTTGCTGCCCCAGGTTGTCCCACAGCCATAGGGACAATCACAACATTAACCTGAAAATAGGGAAATTGGCAAGTGTTAGCGAACACTTGCATAGAAAAGTAAGTTGAAAATAAATAATATATTAATAAAAATACCTCGGTACTCTCTCCTTGGATGAAAACCAAATGTTCCACAGACACAAAAACTGATGATGCGCTAGCCTGAAAATACAGAAGTAGGAAAGTGTTAGAAAACACTTGCATAGAGGAAGAAAGTTCGAAAAAATGGAATACAAGAAGCTAAATATAAAGAGTACAGGGGCAAACTCCTATGCGGTGCTAACCAGGATCTCCATAGTCTCAAGAGAAGGCATGGTCTCAACCCGAGAACACAAATGTGGGTTCACAGATAAATGGACCACAACTACATGTATGTCAGAGGAATGAAAGACTTGAAAGTTTGGTACATAAGGAAAATAAGAAAGCATAAAGTATAGTAAGCACGTAGGCAAAAGGGAGTACCTGGGGAGTCGCTGCCCTGGATCTCATAATAAGCCCCGTAGATAATGGGACCTTTGCTATGCTAGCCTAATGTCCAGTAAGATTAAAGAAGTTTTAATAAAAGAATGGCACATAATAATCTACTCTTATATAAGAAATATAGTACATGAAGGGTTACCTATGTAACACTAATAATAGGACCTACGGATGAAGAGGTCTCATCAACACTAGTCTAAAAAAGAAGAAAATCACAACTATTAGCAAATCACTTATTTAGTGAAAGAAAATGTATAGAAGTGTTATAAAGTGGGGATGAAGTAGATGCTAGGAGAGGCGCTATGATGATACCTCCATCAGAACTCGTGGTGGAGAGCCTCAATGGTTGCACGGGCCATTATTGAAGTAGCCGGAGAAGTGGCCAAAGATATGGTAGTAGAGGATTATTCGTCACAAAATTTTTAGAAACAAACACAAGTTAAGGAAATAATTGATACTAGCAAGGATGAATAGTACCTAAGAAAATGTGATAGTTTGTGAAACAGGCTCACTCGAAGTAATAGTAATAACTGGCTACATGGGCAAGGGATGAATTTAGGGGCTTTATATCCTTTTGCACATAGACTCGAGGTATATATATCCTCCCAAAGGGTGATAGTCTTGGAATATAAGCCCTAGTGGGTAAAGTCATTCCCTCAGTGGAAGAAGGGACGAACGAAAGGGAACCCTGCAAAAGAACAAGACAAATGCAATGGAGACATTACAAGCTTAGTCATGGATGTGAATTCAGGAAAAAAAAAGTTGGAAGTAAAGGAATGCTAATAATACCTCAAGAAATGGAGTGGTAGAGGGTCCAGATGAAGAGACACTTGCCGTGAAAGAAGCATGAAATGGAACAGTATGACCGAGAGAAATATTCCTCTACATCAGAGAAAAGAAATGTAAACAAAATAAACCTAAGAGACCTCAAATAAATAAATAAAAAGTTTTGAGATATTGACCATTAAATAAACTGTGAGAGAGGAAAGAAAAAAGGCCCTCGTGTTGGTAGGAAACACTGAAGAAAGCTGTAGGGTCAACAAAAACTATCCATGTTAGTAAAAATATTATAAAAGTAAAGAGAAAAAATGTTATTATAACTGACAAGACAAACCTCTTTCTCCAAGCTTAGAGTAGAAACCGCCATGGAGTTCCTCTAAGTAAAGAAAGGAGGCCTATAGATAGGGGTTGGGGATGAAAAGAAGGAAGTCTTCACCCATGAAAGACCAACTGTACTTAGAGAGGCAGCCTATTCAAAAGAAAGAAGATATAAAAGAAGACAAGTAAAAAATATAACAAACTGAAGTCGAAAAAGAGAAAAAGAGCTAGTATTAAAAACACTTACAATAGAAGGGAGAGAAGCTTGCCCATGAGAAAGATTCTTAGTGATAGGTCTCGTGGTGGAAGAGGAGTGTATCATGCCATACTTTTGTCTATTAAACTCCCTCAAAACTAGCATTAAAGCATAAGGGTCAGGTCCACATCCATTAGGAGGCTTAGTGACACCCATGTCATTTGAAAAAGAACTTGTGTCATTATAAGAAGGGGCGCTTCCATAATAAACCAATTGCTCTTTAAGTGAAGGAGAATGAAAACCAGCAAGTGAAACCTCATGTCTAGAATTTTCACTAAGTAAGGATGATTTGACTAGAGTACCTTTAGCAGAAGGGGAAAATAAAATCGATGGCTCCTCAGTAGACATGCCCAAGGCTACATAGCCTTTCTCATGAACGGTCTTGTAGGTCTCCTCCACCCTCGAAGCATCAAACTCTAACTCTTGATCTAGAGAAAAAAAATGAGCATTAGCTTCAACAGACACTTTCTTTTTCTGTTTGTTTGCCCTAGTTATCATAGGAGAAGTAGAGGAGGTAAAGGCAGCAATAGAAGTAGGAACAATATTTGACACATTTGTGTCTGGATGTTTTCTCTTTGAGGGGTCCATAGACTTAGACTATACCTTTACTTTGGCCTTGTTTGGTTGGGGCTCAAGATTATTTGCATAAATAGTTTCCTCATGCAGAGGCCTCGCAAAGATGGGAGTGACCGTGTCAAGAGGGGTATTTTTAAGTGAATTATGAAATCATAATTCTTTTTGGGTCCTTTTACCCAAGTATTTATTAGTATTTGGAATTTTTGTTGGGATGTTTCATGTGGCACGTCCTAGATCTAACTATTAATAAGCAAAATCTGGCATTGTCACAGGGAAAACCATGAGCGACTGAACAAGTGGAGATAGTCATGAGTAGGTATAATGAACACCAAACTTATCAGTTCCCTAGAGCATCTCTTCAAAAGTGAAATTGGAATATGCCTCCAAGTATAGATCAGTGGGCTTTATGCTCGAGAGGTAAATGGTGGTGTAAACTCTGGGGTGATACCAAAATTGTCTTCTAACCCTCTCTGAATGATAAAATTCAACTCCATATCCAAGTTCAGTAAGCGAGGGGAGTAATCAAGGAAGGACCATACACATGACAGAGATGTGGGTGTAGTTTTCCACTGACTATACGTTTGAAGGATGATAGAAGGTACCGATAGTGATTGAGAAGAAATCCCACGAGAAGCCCCCCCCCCCCACTCGCTTGCAGTAGGGGATAAATGAAAATTCATCAATATTATCAATTAGGGGACCCAAACATTTCTTGGAATTTTTTGTGTTCCATCTGGTAATGCGAGCATCATCTCTATATAACTTACGAGCCTCTGGGAAAAGTTAGGGAACCTCTCAAATAAAAAGGGCATCAAAATAAAGGAATTTTCCAAGTTTATCACATTATAACTACCATGAGATCATTCAATATTCACATTAAGATGATCTATCCAAGATTGAAGAGAACCCTATGTATGTTCTGCGAGGGGAACAACCCTCACTTGACAAACCCTAACTGTGAGGCAAAATAACAACTCACGTTGGGAGTCGATTGACCTCCCTTGAAACAAAAACCTACTCAGGAAAGTAACAAAGAAAGTTGATAAATGAGAAGATAACCTAAGTTTGGTGCCATCTTGGCTTGCGGGGGCCTTACTTAAACTTCCTTCTTTCGTAGTAGGCTCAAAATCCTTAAGCCAATATCTTTGCCACTTTACAAAGGAGTTCTTAATGCCCCTATATTATTGATATCAACGTAGCGAGGGCAATCAGATAATTTTTTATGGAGCTCGTCGCACATTTGCTTCTCCACATTATGCTTACATTCGTCTATCAACACAAGATCTCCCCAAAGGGGAAGGATAGTTAACTCGCGAATATGTTCCAAGGTAAGAGAAAATTCACCCCAACGGGTGATAAAAGTGTATCAATTAATATTCCCGTGAGAGACTGGGAGATTGAGGGTGGTAGAGTGATTGGAAATAGTACAAGCCTGTAAATTGTCAAGGGTTGTTATCAAGACTAGTTGCTCGATGATCGCCTTATAAGTAGGCTTAGCCAGAACATATTCCACCCAACAGAACCATTCATCAAGATCACCCACGCAAACATCCACGTTTGATTTGGAATAGGGTAAATCACCCCTATCCACTCGTACTCTGAAAATGATGTCACCTATAATAATCTTCGGATCAACAGATTCAATAAACTCTAAGAGGGGTTGCTTGTTTACCTTAGCCATGAATTCCTCCTCAAACTTTTTGAGACTTTCCATGAAAAAATCCATTTCCCCAAAGTAGGGGGATAGGCGGTAAAAGATGAAATCCATTTTTGCATGATCGTCTAAGTACTACTTTTAGGATTTTTAGAGAGTGGACTTAAATGGGGGAATCCTCGCCAAAACGTTCACTGAACACGAACCACCTGTGACAGCAGAGATGGAACCAATGATGGTGGTAAGTCTGGTGGCTGTCACGGTGGAAACTGTGATAGAAATAGGAAAAGACCCACTAGTTGTTCGCTAATGGAGATTGTGACGACGGAGATAGAAACGTTCGATGAAAAACACATGGGAACCAGTTTTTAAAAGTTTTGGTAGGGGATGACAATTGAGGATTTTTCTCTCATTATGATAAAGTTGTAATGAGCCCAGTTTTATATGCTCATATACAGTTTGTTTTTACAGCCAAGTGTTGATTATTATCTTAGAAATGTTGTATTGTTCTATATGTGATATTATTGGTTATCAATATAATAGACCCCATTTTGAAATATGAAGAATCAACTATAAATTGGATCAAATTGAAGTCTTTTGACGTATCCAAAGGCAAATAATAAGTTTTTGGGTAGAAAATATAATTTTATGAAACTTTAGGGAATAAAATGAAAATATAAAAAGGCCATTTTATAAATAAAATATTTGTTAGCGACTACTAAGAAAATTTGGAAAATAACTTATTGTGAAATTCCTAAAATACCCTTCAAGTGTAATATTATTCGTATACCCTTAACATTTTCCACCTCGTGTTTAACACCTCCACCTTACAAGTGTCATCTTCAGAGAGAAAGGTAAAACACTTGTCATCATTTGATGATATTAACACTGCAAGACAAGTCCAGAATATGACACCTCAACATTAAATCACTACTTCAAAAAGACTAGTCATTAGACACATGTCAACACCTTAATATCCTTGGAAACCTATGAATATGGCCTTTGGGATCATTTATAACTCACACCAATTTCTTGAGAATTATAGTAAGAAAGAGTGATAGAAAGCTTGGAAAATATTTTAAGAATGAGTTCTATAATTTTGAAGAAAGAATTCATTTCATAGGTATGATTTTACTTCAATGTTGAAATGAATTTGTATAGTTTTAATTTCGTGTTTTATAGCTTTTGCTGGTAGTTATGCTACACTAAAGGCTCCACTAATGAAAATTTAAAATTTGGAAACAATATAAATTGATTTTCTTTTCATAATATGTAAACTTGTTTGAAAATATATATATGCTTTTTGTAAGTAATTGCTCGTTATTATGGAATCTCATTTAAGTAATTCCAAAGTCAGTCCTGGTGAAATTCTGTCCAGTTGAGATGGTATTTAAGTGGTTCCCCTGTGACCCTCCATCTCTAGTGAGAATAAATTTGGAAATGTTCTATCTAGATGAGATGGTATTTAAGTGGTGCCCCTATGACCCTCCATATCTACTAGGAACCGACCGATTACGAAGAATTATGAATTTAATTTTTTAATTTCGATTACTAAATATTAAAAATTGAGAAAATGTTTTTTAGTATCCTTTTATAGCAAGTGTTTTCGGATTAAAACATAATATTTATAATTGCTCTTTTTTTAGAATACGTAATTAAACCTTTATTGCATTTATTAGATTAATATGTGATCATAGATTCAAAATCTGTATTTTCAAAACTCTATTTTAGTTGAGTACTCTATGTCATTTCATGCACATTTCAATTATATGATATTATGCAAACTATGTATTTTGTGAACTGATTTTATTCCGAAAATGCATTTGATACCGATGATTGATTCATTTTTTATATGTTTATATCTATTCATATAGACATACTGATTGAAGTGAGTATTAAAAATGATATTGAATATTAGAAATAAGATTCGGCCTCAGGGACCTCTCTTACTGACTGACCTTCCCAGCTGGGTTATCGCAGGTGTGCCCTAAATAAGGCATTGTGACGAACAAGTTCGATTGACCCTCAACTACTGGGGTATAATACGGTAAAAGAACACTATATCAGACTGTACTAGGCCATTGAAATGATATGATTGAAAGAAAAAGATATCGCATTTGATTTGTTGCAATCTTCTTATTACGAGAAATCCAATTATGATATATATATATATTGTCATTTCAAACTATATATATCTATTTACTACAAGTTCCTATCCATATATGTATATGCCTCCTCTTTTGACTTAAATAGGTATCTATTTTCTGAAAACTTTGGAATGTCGAGAGATTAAATCTTTTTCATCTTTTAGCTGACGTTGTATAAATAATATTTTTTATGAAACAATTAGACTGGCGGGTGGAATGTAGATGGACTATGTTGAAGATTTAACTTAAGGAGCTCTTTTGTTATACTTTTAAATATAACGTTTGTTTTTATCAAATAGAACATAATTGGCTCTCTAGTTATAGTTTCTTTTAATTTTATTTTCGTTTAAGTTGTAACTCGTTGATACTTTTAATATATATGAAGTTCCATTTAGAAAGATATGATAATGTAATTCCATTTTTTCAATAGTTTACGCTTCATGACCATGTGAATGTATTTTCCTTACATTTATTTTAAGAAATATTTTAAGGTCATAATATTGAATGGATTGTTGGCATGTGAAGACACTCGTTCCCCACTACTATTGGGTTGGGATCATGCCATAGGTGGTATAAAAGCATAGATTATGAACATGTAGAATACTTAACATAAGATTATAACGCTATAGATGTAAGTTTACATACTAAGGAGATATGATTAGATTTTTTTGACTTATTTGATAACCCTCCATATGTGTTACATTATATATAATGTTTCTTCTAATTTGTAATCTTGAGATAGCATAGTAAATCTTACGTTTGTCCACGACTATAGAAAATGACCAAGAGAAGATCAACTTCTAGAACTAGCAATTCAAGTATGGAAGGACTAGAAGGTTCATACGAGGCGATTGAAAGTCTAGCAAAGATTGTGGAGCATCGGGTGAATAATGGAGTAACAAGGAATCCTAAACTAAGTAAATGTACAATTGAATAGTTTAAGAAGTTGATTCCGCCATCTTTTAATGGTACTCCTAACCCCACTAAAGAAGAAAGTTGAGTGATGCAAATGGAAAAGATACTCGATGTTCTTAAGTGTACTGATGAACAAAGGGTTTCATTTGGGATGTTTATGTTAAAAGGTGAAGTCGAACATTAGTGGATAATGACTAAGAGATTATATGAGGAAAAGAATAATCCCATAGGTTGGAATGATTTCTTAGTGATATTCAATGAGAAATACTTTCTTGAAATGGTACAAGACCAAAAAGCAGCTGACTTCATGAGTTTAGTTCAAAAAATATGACGCTTAGTCAATACGAGGGGATGTTTACCGAGTTATCCCATTTTGCACATCATGTTGTGATAACTGATGTTTTAAGAGCCAAGAAGTTTGAACGTTGGTTAAGGTTGAATATTCATAGTCGAATTTCCATCCTGAAGTTGACATCATATATTGACGTGGTGACTGGAGCAACGATAGCTGAGAATATAATCAGGTTAAAGAGGGGAAGAGAAAATTTGAGGAACAAAGAGGAAGGAACCCCAATAATAAACCCTTTAGGACTATACCCAGTACATGGAGACCTTTTTGTGAACAAACCTTTAATGTTGATAGAATCCAACGATGTGGTAATATTCATAGAGGGAAACCATGTTTCCTAGAGACGGGAAATTCCTTTGAGTGTGGCCAAAATGGACATAAAATGAGAGATTGACCTAACAAAGGGAAGGCACCAACAAATACTTTTAAAGACAATAAGGATCATGGAAAATAAGGTAGAATTTTTAATCTTTTCGATGCAAAGGCTTCTAATGCAGTGGTGTCAGCTACACTTTCTATATATGCACAACCTTTTCAAGTTTTAATAGATCATAGTTCTACCCATCCATTTGTGTCTTTACACTTTGTTAATTGATTTACTAATATTCTCGAACCCTTGAATCATAACATACACATTTCTACTCATTTTGGTGATTTATAGAGAGGTATATTAATATATAAATCTTTCCCTATAAACGTCAGTAATCATAAACTATTTATCGATTTAATAGTCTTAGACATAAGAGATTTTGAAGACATTTTGGGGATAGATTGGTTAGCATCATATCATGATAGTGTAGATTTTTTTTAGAACAAAGTTACTTTCCAAATTCCTAACCATACAAAATTTAGTTTTGAAGGAACTGGCATCCTATCTCCCAAGTGTATTATCTCTTTAATGCAAGCCTATAATTTTCTTAAGAAGGGATGTTAAGTATTTCTTGCAATTGTTATTGATTTACAAATGAAAGAGACCAGTTTAGAACATATTTCTATAGATAAACATTTTCTAGATGTTTTTCTAGATGATTTACCCAGTCTACCTCCTAGTAGAGAAATAGAGTTTACGATTGACCTTAATCCTGGAGCTATACCAATCTTAAAATTACCTTATCGCATGGCACCTTTAGAATTAAGGGAATGAAAAGTTCTATTACAAAATCTATTAGACTAGGGTTTTATTAGACCAAGTATATCCCCTTGGGGTGATCCAGTGTTATTTGTTAAAAAGAAGGAAGGGATGATGAGGTTATATATAGATTATCGTGAACTGAACAAGGTCAACATTAATAATAAATACCCCCTTACCTCGAATAGATGATTTATTTGACCAACTAAAAGGCGCACAAGTATTTTCAAAGATCATCCTTAGGTCAAGCTATCACCAATTGAAGATTAAGGAAGATGGTTTTTCGAAATCAGCTTTTCGTACTAGATACGGTCACTATGAGTTTCTTCTGATGCCATTTGGACTTCCTAATGCACGAACCATTTTTATAGATATAATGAATAGAGTTTCATGGAAATATTTGGATCAATGTGTGGCTATTTTCATTGATGACATCCTTATTTATTCCAAGAGTATTGAAGAACACGAGAAGCATTTAGAGATAGTATTACAAATCCTTAGGAAGGAGAAATTATATGCAAAATTAAAGAAGTGTGAGTTTTCGTTGCCTAGTGTTTCTTTTTTAGGACATGTCATTTCCAAGGAGGGAGTGTCGGTTGTCCCTCAAAATATCGAGGCTATATAAGATTGGCCTAGACCAACTAATGTCATGGAGATTCGTAGTTTCCTTGGATTAGCAGGTTATTATCGAAGATTTGTTGAAGGATTTTCTAGCATTGCCAAACCTATATCTAGTTTAACACAAAAAAGGTAAAATATGAATGGTTTGAGGAGGTTGAGAATATTTTTCAAGAACTTAAGAATTGATTAGTAACTGCCCCAATTTTGAATTTCCTTGAGGGACGGGAGGATTGGTGATTTATAGTGATGCTTCAAAAAATGGTTTGGGATGTGTACTAATGTAAAATGGAAAAGTAGTAGCTTATGCCTCAACACAATTTAAACCACATGAACAAAATTATCCCACCCATGACTTAGAATTAGCTGCTGTAATTTTTTCCCTCAAGATTTGTAGACATTATTTGTATGGTGAGACTTGTGAGATTTATGCCGATCATAAGATTTTAAAATTTATTTTTACTTAAAAACATTTGAACATGAGACAAAGGAGGTGTTTATAATTGATTAAGGATTATGATTTAAATATTCATTATTACCTAGGGAAAGCTAATTTAGTAGTCAATGCTTTAAGTAGGAATTCCACAACAAGTTTATAATGCCTCATTACAAATCGAGAACCTTCGTTAAATAATTTAAGAAGTATGCAAATATATGTTAGTATTTACAGCAAATGAGGAATAAGCACAAACTTACAAGTACAACCCATGTTGATGGAAAGGATCAAAATTGCAAAAGTAAATGACCCACACCTGAAGAAGATTAGAGAAAAGGTTATTGAACGCAAGATAATTGAATTTGTGATATTGGATGATATATTGAGGTTTGGAAATAGAGTGTGTGTTCCACGTGATGACCAATTGAAGAGAAAAAATTTGGAGGAAACTCATTGCTCGATATTTACGTTTCATCCCTAAAATACCAAGATGTATAGAGATCTTAGAGAGAAGTGTTTTGGTGGAACAATATAAAAATGGAGATAGCATGATTTATATCTCACTATTTGGTTTGTCAATAAGTAAAAGTTGAACATCAGAAACCATCAGGATTATTACAACCTCTTCCTATCCCTAAGTGGAAATGGGAACATATTACCATGGATTTTATGATAGGTTTACTAAGGAGTTCAAATGGTACTAATTCTATTTGGGTAATTATTGATAAGTTAACTAAATCTTCTCATTTTCTTTCCATTGAGGTTACCCATTATTTAGAAAGGTTAGCGAAGTTGTACGTGAGGGGAATTATTAGGCTTCATGGAACCACAATTTCAATTATTTCTGATCGTAACCCTAGATTTGTGTCTCGCTTTTGGAAAAGACTAGAAGTATCCATGGGAACCAAATTTAATTTTAGCACCGCTTTTCATCCTCAAATGGATACACAGTCTGAAATAACTATTCAAACCTTAGAAAATACGCTTAGGGTATGTGTACTTGATTTGAAGGATAATTGTGATGATTATTTACCATTGGTGGATTTTTCCTATAATAATCGTTATCAAGCAAGTACCCAAATGGCTAGATATGAAGTACTCTATGGTAGAAAGTGTCATTCTCTTGCATGTTGGGTAGAAGTTAAAGAAAGAAAATTGTTGGGACCAGAATTGATTTAGATTACAATAGAGAAAGTGAAATTGATACAAGACCGACTTGGAATTGCTCACAGCAGTCAAAAGAGTTATGTTTATAATCGACGTTGATAGTTAGAGTTCTAAAAAGGAGATTATGTGTTATTACGAGTATCGCCTTCAAAATGAGTAATATGATTTGGGAAGAAAGGGAAGTTGAGCCCAAGATATATAAGACCTTTTAAAATCCTTAAAAAGATAGGAGTTGTTGCGTATAAAATAGCCTTACCACCTTAACTCTGTAGTGTACATAATGTATTTCACGTATGAATGATAAATAAATATGTCCAAGATCTAACACATATCTTAAGTCACGAATCTCTTCAGTTTAGAGAATATTTGTCATACATTGAGCATCTGGTAGAAATTTTGGACCATAAAGATCAAATATCGCTAACCAAGGTAATTACACTAGTCAAATTATTATGGCATAATCATTCAGTTGAAGAAGCAACATGGGAGTGGGAAGCTGAAACAAAGGAGATATATCCATACTTGTTTCTAAATTAATGTGAGTCAAGTTTGGGGACCAAACGTTTTATAAGGAGGGTAGGATGTAATGACCCCACTTTTATATGCTCATATATAGTTTGTTTCTGCACTCATGCGTTGCTTATTATCTTAGAGATGTTTTATTATTACATATTTGATATTATTGGCTATAAATATAACGAACCCCATTTTTAACTATGAAGAATCAACTATAAATTGGATCAAATCAAAGTCTTATGACATATCCTAAGGTAAAACTTAAGTTTCGGTGTAGAAAATATAATTTTATGAAACTTTAGGGACTAAAATAAAAATATAAGGACCATTTTGTAAATAAAATATTTTTAGGGACTACTGAGAAAATTTAGAAAATAACTCATTGTGAAATTACTACAATACCCTTCGAGTGTAAAATTACTCGTATACCCTTAACACTTTCCACCTCGTGTTTAACACATCCACCTTACATGTGTCATCTTCAGAGACAAAGATAAAACACTTTTCATCATTTTGTGATATTAACACTGCCAGACTACTCCGGAACGCGACACCTCAACGTTGAATTACCACTTCAAAAAGCCTAGTCATTAGACACGTGTCAACATCGTAATATCCTTAAAAACCTATAAATAGGGCCTTTGGGATCATTTATAACTCACACCAATTCCTTGAGAATTATAGTAAGAAAGAGTGATAGAATGCTTGGGAAATATCTTAAGAATGATTTCTATAATTTTGAATAAAGAATTCATTTCGTAGCTACGATTTCTTTTAAATGTTTTAATGCATTTTTATAGTTTTAATTTCATGTTTTATATCTTTACCTAGTAGTTATGCTACACTAAAGGCTCCACTAATGAAAATTTAAAATTTGAAAACAATCTAAATTAGTTTTTTTTTGAAAATATGTTAACTTGTTTGAAAATATACATACGCTTTTTGTAAGTAATTTCACGTTATTATGGAATCTCATTTAAGTAATTCCAAAGTAAGTCCCGGTGAAATTATGTCTACTTGAGATGGTATTTAAGTGGTGCCCCTGTGACCCTCCATCTTTATTGGGAATGAATTCAAAAATGTTTTGTCTAGATAAAATGCTATTTATGTGGTGCCCCTGTGACCCTCAATCTCTACTGGGAACCCACTGATTAGGAAGGACTATGAATTTAATTCTTTAATTTCGAATGAATATTAAGAATTGAGAAAATGGTTTTTAGTAACCTTTTATAGCATGTACTTTTGATTAAAACACAATATTTATAATTGTTCTTTGTTTAGAATACGTAATCAAACATTTATTGTATTTATTATATCAACGTGTGATCCAAGACTCAAAATCTGTATTTTTGAACCTTTATTTTAGGTGAGTATTCTATGGCATTTCTTGCACATTTCAATATATGATATTATGCAAACTATGTATTTTGTTAACTGCTTTTATTCTGAAAATGCATCTGATACCGATGATTGATTCATTTGTGATATGTTTATATCTCTCCATATAGACATACTGATTGAAATGAGTATTGAAAATGAGATCGAATATTGGAAATAAGATTCGGCCTAAGGAACCTCTCTTACTGACTGACCTTCTCAGATGGGTTACTGTTGGTGTGCCCTAAATAAAGCGTTGTAACGAACAAGTTTGATTGACCCTCAACTATCGGGGTATAATACCGTAGAAGAATAATGTGTTAGAGTGTACTTAGCCATTGAAATGATATGACTCAAAGAAAAAAATATCACGTTTAATTTTCTGCATTCTTCTTTTTCTGAGCTATCCAATTGTGATATATATATATATATATATATATATATATATATATATTTCAAAATATATATCTATTTACTGCAAGTTCATATCCATATATGTATATGCCTCCTTTTTTTACTTGAATATGTATCTATTTTATGAAAACCTCTGAATGTCGAGAGATTAAATCTTACTCATGTTTTAGCTGACATTGTATAAATAATGCTTTTTTAGGAAATAATTAAACTGGCAGATGGAGTGTAGGAGGACTATGTTGAAGATTTTGATTAAGGAGCTCTATTGTTATACTTTTAAATATAGCAATTGTTTTTATGAAATATAGCATGCTTGTCTCTCTATTAATAGTTTTTTCCCTTATTTTGACTTAAGTTGTAACCCGTTCATACTTTTAATCTATATGAAGTTTCCTTTTAGAAAGCTCTGATGACGTAATTCCTTTTTTTCAATAGTTTACGATTCATGACCGTGTAAATGTATTTTCATTGCATTTATTTTAAGAAATATTTTAAAGCTAGAATATTGAATGCCTTGGTGGCATGTCAAGACATTCGTTCCCTACTACTATTGGTTTGGGTTTGTGATAAAATCTCTCAACGGGTTTGAAATGTTAGAAGTAAAAATGAATTCTTACTTTTAATGTGCCTTTAAGACAAAAATAACCACACTTTTTAGAGGCCAAAAGGAGGAGAGATGATTAGCCAAATGATCGTATGTATGTTCCTAGGTTAACACGTGTCTCCTCAAGGCTATAAATATGGGTTGAAGTGACAGGGTCATTTAATGCCAACGGTGTAATGATGTAATGGTATGAAACTTTTGGTACTCCAATATTAAGTGATCATTTTGTACAAAACACTTTGGTTTTCCTAACACAAAGGACTTTGCACGAGGGGACTAATGTGTAGGGGCATCACAAGAACCAACACCTCAAGGGCGAGGGGGTCCACCACGTGTGGCCCCTTCTACTAAACTCAGCGGAATAGGTAACTTGTGGTGAGGGGGTTCATTTTGAGTGGAACCTCAGCCAAGACTGGTGCAAATAACATTTTTGGGGTGAGAGGGTCTACCAAATATAGCCTCTCAGACAATATATTCATTGCCAACAGTTTTGTGGCGAGGGAGTCCACCATGAGTGGCCCCTTAACTAAGAGCAAAACAGACAATAACAGTTAGTGGAGAGGGAGTCCACCATGAGTTACCCTTAAGCCACAATTAATGTTAAAGGAGATTTATGGTGAGCGAGTCTAATATAAATGATCCCTCTACCAAAGACACCCCCCTTGCACTTCATAAACTACAAAACAAGGAAAAATGTATTAGGGAGAGGGGACTCACCTTTAGTGGATCCTCTCACCCAAAACAATATTATAAAGAGGTTAGACTAAGGACGAGGGGGTCTACCACGAGTGGCCCCTCGTCTAAAGAATTGTTTACTTTTTAAGAAATAAACTACTAAGTTTTATTTTCTTTCACGTGTATCTTAGTTGAGAAAGCAAGGCTCAAGCAAGCCAGTTAGGATGTCCTGGGAGTTTTGGTTTGGTGGCGGAGATACAAGGTTTGTTGAGTAAGATCAACCATTTAGAACTTTAAGATAGAGAGAATAATATCATAAGGACTCTAGGAGTCACGCAAGTCCTCACATAACCCACACTTAGTTACAACTGAAGTGAGTAGCCAAGAGGTTGATCGTAAGAAAAAAGCACTTTTACGAAACGATTTTCGAGAAGGTGGACCTCAAGGTCACTCTCCACATTTACAAAGTTTGTACAATAAGTTACCATTTGAAATTATATTTTCCAAATCACATATTTTGTCACCATTAGGAGACACATATGATTTTTGACTTTGGTTTGCACCCAGGTGTCGCCTGTCACAAGGGACAGGCGGTTGCAGACATATTAGGACAAATGGTACATTACAAACCTTGCCCCTTAGATTCCCTCTCATTTTTAGAGCCCCAAAAGTCCCAAATCATCCCTAGTACTTAACTATAAATTGGACTCTTTGGTGAGGTCAAATCATATCAGAAACTCAAGTTTAAGTCGTTACTCTACCAAAATGACACCAGTTATAGTATTCTCTCCCTTCTCTCTCTCTAAGTGCTAAGTGCTTGTCTCTTCACTCCTATTATTACAGCTATTATTCTCATGAGATCCCTTTATCTAAGTTACCATTATTGTTTGTAAAGTGTATCTTCTTACAGGAAGAAGTCATAGCATTTACTCCATTTTTAACAGAAGAGGAAGGTTTTCTATTAGAGATGCTCCTAAGACTTTGAGGACCTTAAAGATAAAGTCCATTTGAGTGGAAGAAGTCATAACATTTACTCCGTCTTAGGTCACCAACCCTTCATATAACACCTAAGTCCTCAGAATTCGATCTCTGATCTCATCATTTTCATAACTCACCTTAGGCTCTTTAATAAATCCCTAGCGTTCAATTCCTTATCAGATTCCCTCGACATAGGAACTCATCACTCATTTCCTTTGCCTAGGTGTATATATTTCTATAACCATTCAGTTATCCTAAGATTTCCCATCAAAGGGATCTAAAGACATGTAATAACCCGTAGAATTTCGATAAGAATATATCATCCCTACCTTAAAAATCCTAAACAATTGAAAAACCATCACTTCAAAAACTTTACTTTAAAAGACACATAAAGTATCTAGTCAAACTCAGAACCTAATATAAACTTAAAAATTAGTTATTTTCACAAAATGAATCCCAAAATCATACCAATTACCCTACTAATAAGAATTCGTTTATCACTCCGTTTACTCTACCAACTAGGGATGATAACAAGAATTCGTTTCAAAGGTTTCATGGAAATAAGAAAGGACAAGGGCAGATAAATAAAACTCAATAGTAGAATTTTGCGACTTTTCCAATAATGAATAAAATAATCATGATGTGGTCAAGGGTAACATATCTTTCAATAATTTCACGACTCATATATTATTTTATTATGGATGAACTCATTCTTTTATTGCTTGTGACTTATTTATAATAATAAAGATGTATAATAACCTCTTACAATATTTATTACCATTAGGAATGCCAATAGGGGAAACCAGTGTGACTACCTGAGTTTGAAACATTGCATTATTAAAATTGGAAATGGAATTCTGATAGTAGATTTGTTAGTTTTAGACATCAAAGGATTTGACTTAATAATAGGAATGGATGTTCTGTCATCAAAATTTTACCATACAGATTGCCATAAGAAACTAGAGATATTTTGAAGTATTCATAAATGTTCATTCTACTATCAAGGTAAAAATAATTTTAATTACACTTTTTCTCAACTTCAATAAATATTTTCATTAACACCTCTTACTCTTTTAAATAAATATGATGACTTATTTCTTGAATATTTTCTTAATATACCTTCACAAAGAGAACTAGAATTTCTCGACTTAGTGCCAAACACTTTTCTTTTTTATATACTGCAGTATGGAATTCAGCCTTTAGAATGGAGAGCAGTTGGAACTCAACTAGATGAGTTGTTAGGAAAAGTTTTATATCGCCTAGTATATCTCCTTGGGGAGCACTTGAATTATTCATTAAAAGGAAGAATGGGTGTTTCAATTATGCATCTATTATCATAAGTTAAATCAAAAGACAATCAAGAATAAATATGCATTACCTAGGATAGGAGATCTTTTCGATCAGTTACGAGGATACCAAATATTTTTAAAATATGATTTATGATCTTGTTATCATCCCCTTCTTGTCAGAGAAGAAAATATAACCAAAACTACCTTTTGAACTCGATATGACCATTTTTATTTTTTTACATTGTCCTTTGAACTAATAATTTTACATCTAACTTTCAATGACATAATGCAACGAGTGTTTCGACCTTTCTTATATCAGTTTGTAATTGTCTTTATAGATAATATTTTAGTATATTCTAAGAATATAAATTAGCATGAATACCATTTACTTATCGTTTTAGAGACTTTAAGTCACCACCAACTTTATGCCAAGAAAAGAAAATGTGATTTTTAATGAGAGAAGCCATGTTTCTAGGTCACATGATTATAGAAACATGTATAAAGGTGGATTAAGAAAAAACATAGTAGTACTAAGATGGAAAAAGCCCACCAACCTTATAGAGATCCAAAGTTTTCTGGGACTCGCATGGTATTATCAACGTTTCCTAGAAGATTTATCAAAGATTGCATTTCCGTTGATGAATCTAACTCGAAATCATGTTCAATTAGTGCGGACCCAATAATGTGAGTAAGCATTTCAAACGCTAAAAGGAAAATTAACCACCACCCTAGTTCTTACCATTCCTTCTAGTAATATTAGTTACGATATTTATATGGAACCTCATTGCAAGGTTTGGTATCTGTACTTATGAATCAAGGACAGATGGTAGAATATGGATCACATCAGTTGAAGATTCACGAATGTAATTATCAAGTGCACAATTTAGAGCTAGCTGCAGTAGTATTAATATTGAATATTTGGCGATGTTATATGTATAGAGAGGAATTTCAAGTATTCTCATATCATAATATATATTCACCCAAAAGGATTTAAATATTTTCCAATTATGTAGTATAAATTGTTTAGAGGATTATAAATTTAGTAAATAGTATTAACTAGGTAAAAGAAATTTTGTTGCTAATGATGTAAGTCAAAAATCAAGAGGAAGACTCAATAACATATATGAGGTTCTGATAACCATGGGAGAGTATAATCTATAGAGAGAACCTTTTGAATTTCCAATTATTCTTAGGAATATAATTTCTTACCTTAATCTTCAAAAAAGAATCCTAGAATAACAACTTAATGATTTTCTTTAGAAATATCAAAAAAAAAATGTTAGAAAGAGGCAAAGAAAAAGATTAGTCTTATAATTCAGAGAGAGGACTGAGATTTAGGAATAGATTTTGTGTACCTTTATAATCCTCCCCAAGAAACGAACTACTAGAAGAAACTTATTATTAAAAATTTACGATACATCCAAGAAGCATCAAAATGTACCACGATGTGGAAAGACACTATTGGTGGTAAGGGATGAAGCATGATGTGGCTAATTTTATGGCTAAATGTATGATATGTTTGCAAGAAAAATTTGAGCATCAACATCTTGGTGGATTATTGAAACAACTCCATAGTTTGAATGGAAATGGGATCATATAATGATGGATTTTGTCAATGGATTATCGAAAACATCTCAATGTCAAAATTAGATATAGTTTAATAGATATAGATTTCTAATTCATTTAGAAAATTTTGGCAAGCACTACATAAAGCAATGGGGATCAAATTATACTTAATCGTGGCCTTTCACCTAAAAATGAATGGACATTATGAAATGGTAGTTTTAACTCTTAAACACATGTTGAGAGCCCGTTATTTAGAATGTTTGAGAACCTCGAGAGATCACTTAACATTAATAAAATTCTCCTATAACAATAATTATCAATCCAGTGTTCAATCAAATCCGTATGATGCATTATATGGTATACCATATTGTTTATAATTTTGCTGGCACAAATCGAGATAAAGTAGCATTCTTGGACCAGATATCATAAAGGAAACTACAGAGAAGGTACGACTCATAAGAGTGAGATTGTGTACTACTCAAAATTGACAAAAGAGTTATGTCGATAATCATAGAAAACCTTTAGAATTTTAGGTGAATGACCAAATACTATTGAAAGTATCTCCATGAAAGGGAATTATTCAGTTTGAAAAAAAAAGGAAAGTTGGCATCTCGATACAACGGACCTTTTCAAAATAATGAACATGTAGAGTTGGTAGCTTAGTTCTTAGAACTACCTATAAAATTTTCCAACAAACATGATTTTTTGTGTATCATAATTACGAACGGATTTACCTGAACCTTCTCAGGTTATTTATTAGAAAAGAATATCAGTACAACCAAACTAGTATTTTGAAGAAAAATCGATTAAAATTCTTGATTTTTATAACATGATTCTTTGATGAAAATGATTTCTTTAGTTGAAGTTCTTTGGCAACTTAGGAAACTGAAGATTCTATGTGACTGTAATACCCTCAACTCTTTAAAGGTAATTCTTAGGTAGAATTTAAGAACCCATAAAATTCTTGAATAACAATATAATCCACTAAAAAATAGGCGATTTGTCACTTCCATTAGTAGTGACAAATGACCTTTGACACTTTTATTTACTGTCACAATTTAGGGGTGATACAATCGAAGGAGTGACAAATAGTATTTGTCAACCCCATGGTATTATAAAATATGAAGATAATAACCCCTCTCATTTTATCATCGTTGATAGAACTGATAACTATAATGTTTATCGCTACTATTAGCAGTGACAAATTCAATATTGGTTACTGTTAACAGCGGTGAAAAACTTGTCATCGCTATCAACAGTGAAATGTTTTATTTTTATCACTGATGTTTGTCATTACATTTCGCAGTGACAAGTTATTTAATATTTTTAAAAAATTGGCATAATTTGATTTATATTGTAGACAAGGACTTGTTTTAAACATGGAATCATTTTAAACCTAAATTAACATCAAGACTAATATCACATAAATCCATTTAGGGCATCTAGGTAGAATTTCCTTTATATTTCGAACATTCCAAAATATCCTGTAGACATAAACCCGCTTAAACTTAAATTTAACATCAAGAATAAAATCACATCATCCCATTTCAGGCATCATAGAAGTCCCAAAAAACATTAAATAAACCCATCACAGGCGCCGAACACAAAATGATATCAAAACAAAAATAAACTAACATAAATAATTTGAATTATACTCGTTAAGCTCCCACGCTTCGTGAAGTCGGGGTATATAAATCGTAGGGGCTATTGATATGGTAACAACCTCCCTTGTGTACTTGGACTACGCATAGTGAGTAAGTTTAATCATGTAATATCCTTTATAGGTTGCTCCTTGGTATCCAATGACTTGTGATTGTGTTGCTTTCCATGAAGAGTATACACCTGGGCTTTGGCCTCTCAATAATAAGTATGTTGGGTATGCCATGTGTATAACTAAAACATTCAAATGTAGTTGTTATCATTTGGAGATAAAGTTAAAGTTAAAAGTAGATAATTTATTTTCAATCAATGGATAATCTTTGTTTGAACACTTTATATATAAAACCCAATGCCCACCCCACCTCCACTAGTTAATCGTATCGATAACTCCTTACAATTTTTAAACAAATTTGGTAGAGTCTCCTTTGTTTATATATGAAAAGCAACATGCTTGATCATCATAATTACATTCAACAACCTATGAATAATCTACCAATTTCAATACCTTTCACCAATTCAATACAATGGTATTTTTAAATGTAAGTTTCAATGTCAAAGTACTTCCACAAGACTTCATGTCCATGTTTTAACACTACGCAACATAATTGGATAGTGATATGAAATGAGAATACCTCATCAAGTTCCCTACAACTACATAGTGGAAGTACTCAGGGCATCATCTGTATAGTAAAATGAAATTTGTATAGTAAAATAACGACATGTTTATTATTTTTAAGTCTAGAAAATTTCAAATTAATGTCATTTCTAAATCCATGGATCACGTGACTATGTGGTTAGTTTTTACGAGTTAAATTGGTCCCGTGGGAGGTGTTCATGCCTATTAAAGGATCATTTGGTGGCTATTTTGCATTTTAGCCTATTAACAACACGTCTTTAAGCTTAATATTCAATATTTTCAAATTATCTCCATATTCTCAAACCAAGAGTCCCACGACTATGCGTTTAGTTCTTACGAATTATATTAGTCCCATGCGAGATGTTCGTGTCTCTTATAGAGCCTTTTGGTTGATGTTTTTCTTTTTTCACTTTAACATCAAGTTTTAAAGCCTAACTCTACATATTTCCAGTTATCATCTTATTCTCAAGCCGGTAATCCCATGACTATGGTGTCAGTTCCTAGGAGTTACATTGCTCTTGTGAGAGGTGTTCCCGCATCTAATGAAGCCTTTTTAGGGCCTGTTACTACGCGGTAATTTTCTACGAGTTACATTGGTCCCATGCAATGTGTTCGTGTCTCTTAAGGGAACGTTTGATGGTTGTTGTTTATTTTCGCCCTTTAACGATGTTATTTTTAAGCCTAAGTTTTGATATTTGAGAATTATCATCATATTCTCAAACTGGGAGTTTCGTGACTACTCAGTTAGTTTCTATGAGTTACATTGGTCCCTTGAAAGGTGTTCGCCTTCTCTTACAGGGCCGTTTTGGGGGCTATTTTTTTTCCCTTTAACTGCATATTTTTAAGACCAAGTCTATAAATTTGCAAATTAACGTCATATTCTCAAAAAGTTACTCTTGTGACTACGTGGATAGTTCCTATGAGTTACATTAGTTCCTGTGGGGTGTTCGTACCTCTTACAAGATTTTTGTATGGTCATTTTTTATATTAGACTTTTAATGCCATGTTTTTAAGGAAAATTCTATATATTTACACATTATCGCCATATTATCGAACTGTGAATCCCATGAAAACTGTGACACCCCGCCTAATAAAATACCGAGTGATCAGTCATATACCAAATTAAAACAGGAATCCAAATTGGTTCATCCTTAGCATCACTGCCGAAAAACTTTTTAAAACGTACTAACCGCCTGGTATTCCAAAAGCTGGTGCCAAATTTTAACTTTTAATTAGACAAAACAGTACATGTGGAAATAAATACAAACTATTCACACAACTGAAATTAAATTAACTGAATAATTAATTAAAAAAATTTGACGAATAAACCATCGGCCACCAAAGTAAATAGTCCAACAACAATCAACCCACACAAGGATAAATACATCTGAAAACTGCAACTGAAGAGTCTGGGCGACATGCCTTAAGGAAACTGAAACTGATAAATGATTCCTACTCTAGGAAGGAATGAAAGATGCGTCTAATCCAAACTCCTGCTAGCATCCACATATGCCTAAACTCCGTGTCCCTGGAATAGAATATCAAGTCTAGCGTCCTTGTGGCTGGACACATAAAAGGTTTTGAAAATAGTTTTATAGCAAGGGTTAGAACCCAAAACATTTTGAAAATATTTAGCAAGTGAATTAACTGCAGTAATTTAAAATACATGAATGCTCTTCATATTTAAGTTAGTGTCGCACTCCCTTGAGGACCTACTCACCCCTCCACTAATGTGCACACCTAACAGTTACCTTAACCCCACCTAGTTGTACTACCCCATCCAACTAGTCCTGGTATGATCTCCTCTTGCCATACTACTCTAACCCGAGTATAATAATTCATGGATTATAATTTATCTCACCAATTAACTTAATTAATTTCTTTTAAATCATAACATATAACCGTGACACAAGTTATATAAAGTATATACATCACACGCTGTATTATTTCCCGCATATATTATTTACTAACATTATATACGTACCTTTACTAAGAATAATGACACACATATATATATGTACATCCATCCCTCTGAGTATACCCTCACCGGATGATTCCCTCTAAAGTGCTATCTCACTAGGTGTGCTCACATAACCTAGTTACCCAAGTTGGAATCGCTCACCAACCTGGCCCAAAATATAAACGTAGTGGAGGCGGTAAAATTCCTTCCCTGAAAGTGAGATAATCCCCTCACCCATATACCGGACGCTATGACCTGGGGATATACTCACCCTACTCATCAAGCTAGGGGATTCACCCACATCGCTCAACCTCCCTTGATAGCACTAGAGTATATAAATTAAATAAATATCTAGTCCCTGATATTTAATAGCACACACAATACACACACACACACACACATATATATATATACATATATACATATATATATATATACTATCACTACACCGTATACATATAATATAAACCCCGGCTTTACCATGTACTCAAAAACCCGTAACACTAGCCTGTAATTTCCCGAGTCTATGTCCCGACTCAACTTAATTAATTTTCTCACTTAATAATTTATCATCTTCCCGAGTCTATGGTCCAACTCTAATATAAATACTTTGCACATTAATTTTTATAATATTTATCCGAGTCTATGATTCGACTCTAATTTAATTAATTTACACATTAATTAATTTATTACCTTGTGTCACTCAAACAACATACCCGGACTCGCTCACTTGGCCCATAACTTAATATTTCCCAAGTCTATATTTCGACTCCAAATTAATTTATTTATCTCCATAATTAATTTAACATCTTGGCGTCGCTCAACCAATATACCTGGACTTCCTCACTCAATCCGTATATAATTAAATTTGGAATTTAATTCCCTAAAGTGCCTCACGTAAATCCTCCCTAACTCCAAGTAATTTTCCCCATACTTGTTAGGAATAGGTGCCTCCAATTTATTTATCACTAAATAAAGCATAGTAAATGAATTAAGTATAACTTCCCTTTATATATAAAAGTGGGCGAAATGTCAAAAATCTGGGACCATCGATCTATCGATCCCCTGGGTCGATCGATCGATCGACCAGTTACCTTTCTTCTCCGACTTGTTGTTCGGTCATTGATGAAAATCTAAGGTTTCTTTTCTCAAATTCCAACATCATTCCATCCTATTTATCATCTTTTTACATCTATCATTAACTATAAACATCATCTAAACCTTTTAGCATCATTGATATTACGAATCTTTACCCACTCAAGAACACAAATTCCTAGGGTAAAATCCCAATTATGATTAACAAATTTGATCCCACAATCACAATAAATTCAACTCTAACACTGGTGTTCTATTATGATTTTTATACCAATCAATATTGAATACTTCTATAACATTAATTTGATTGTTAAATCACCCACAGATTAAATTTCATAAAAACCCATTTCATGCAATAGCCCACCCAAAAATGAATTTAGGTCTTTACACCTCCCATAATATGAATTAATTATCATCAAGAATAATTACAATAGTTAACCACTTGCCTCTAATTATTCGTAGAGTCTAATCCATTCGCTTAGAGAAGGTGTTGATGACGAACACTCACTTTGATTTGTCTTCAAAAAGGTCCCCAATTTTCTTCTTGATTCTTTCCTCTGTGTCTCTCTCAAACCCAAGGTTTATAATTTGTTAACTGTCATTCAACACTTACCCAATTGGGTTTAAAACCCATAATCCCGTTTTTGGCCACATGGGCCTAATTAAAATGGCTCGAATCAACCCGTGTGGGCCCGACTATGCCCAAACATGCCCCGAGATCCGATTACTACCCCACTGTACTCTTTTTTGACTATCTCGATCCATCCGGACTCAATTGCGCACTCAGAATTGTCATCCGAAATACTTTATAATATTCTCCAATTTTGACCTCAAAAATGCGACACACATTAATTCGAACAATTTAACTTAAAGTCTCTAAATATCTCTAAATCATAAATTTAAGTTTATCCAATTTAAATATTTATTTCTCCCAAAAATAATTAAATACTAAATCCTCAAAATTACGAGGTGTTACAACAACTTGCTCACTTCCTACAAGTTATATTCGTCCTGTACGAGATGTTCGTGCATCTTATAGGGCCGTTTGGTGGCTATTTTGCATTTTTCCCTTTAACAAAATGTTTTTAAGCTTAAGTTTGGATATTTACAATTATCATCTTATTTTAAAATTAAGAGTCTGATGGATATGCGATCCATTCGTACGAGTTACATTGGTCCTCTGTTAAGTGTCCTGTCTCTTATGGGGTCTTTTCTGGGCTATTTTTGAGTTGTCATCATTTATCGAAATGTTTTTAAGCCTAACTCTAGATATTTAAAGTTATCATCATTTTCTTAAATCGGGAGTCTCTTGACTATGTGGTTAGTTCCTACGAGTTACATTGGTACCGTGTGAAGTGTTCGTTCCTCTTACGTGGTCGTTTGATGGTCATTTTGTATTTTCACCCTTTAATGGCATGCTTTTAAGACAATGTCTAGAGAATTGCAAATTATCAAATTGGGAGTCCCATGACTACATGATTAGTTCCTAATTATGTTGGTCCCGTGTGAGAGGTTTTGTGTCTCTTACGAGGCCATTTGGGGGCTATTTTGGGTTTCTTCCCTTTAACGGCATGTTTTTAAGCCCGAGTCTAGAAATTTTTAAATTCATATCATATTCTCAAATCGAGAGTCCCGTTGTAATACCCCGTATTTACGAGTATTTCTATTTAATTAATTTGGAGAATTAAATGAGAAAATAGGATTTAATTTAAATTACGCAAGAAAAGTAATTTAGTGAGATTTATTAATAATTGTGAATATGGAGTTTTAAGCGAGAGATTGATACTGATTAATATTGCCTCTTTCTATTTACTTAGCGCAAGTAGTAAATAGTTACTTAGCACGTGTAGACCATTTTGGGGTGAGAACGAGTAATATATTTTTAAGTGACTCAAATGATAATTTAGAGGTCATAGATGAGTCCGAAAGGGTCGAATTAGTCAAAATAGTATACCCGGGGGTACTAGTTGAGTCTCGGGGTAATTTTGGACTAAACCGAGACCGTTCAGGGGCATTTTGGTCTTTTAACATGTGAGGGTATCGAGACCTACGAATTTGAGAGTCTCTTATCAGCCGTATGAAAGAGGGTTTAGGGTTAGAACACCCATGTAAACACCAAGACCATTAGAGAGAGGGGGAAAATCATTCTTAAGGCTTAGAAGATGTTTTTGACGAGGGTGGGTTTGGATCGTGCATCCTAGGAGCCAAAGGAGGAAGGATTGAAGAAGATAAGCATCAATCCATCATCAACTCCATGAAATTAGAACCCCTATGTCAAGGCAAGTTGTTTATTACAAAAATTATAAAGTTCTAATACCCATGTGTAGGGTTTTGGAATAGTTTTGTTAAATCACTATCTTGATAAGCAAGGAATGATATTTATGGATGTTGGGATAGGAATCACATGTAGAATGAGTTAGCATATGTAGAGGAATAATATTTAGAGCTGATTTGATAATTATTTCGAAATAAAATCTGGGTTTTGAATGAATATATGGGAAGAACACCATAACTAGGGTTTTAAGAAATTCTGAGTTTAATCCATTATTTCTTTAAATGAATTGAGGTTTTGATGTATTTGAAATGTTGGAAATTGTACTAGTATATGTGAGAACATGTTGGGATAATTGGGTCGAAGTTTGGTGTACTATAATGAAGTTTGTAGATTTGTTAAGGGAAGAAGAAACTAATGTACAAGACGAACTGCTTCTGAACCTGATCGATCGATCTTAAATGTCGATCGATCGACTGGGTTGATCGATCGAGACCAGGAGTCGATCGATCGACCTAAGTTGTTTTTCTCAAATCCTTCCTTGGTTAAGGGTTTTTTGATTCCCGGGAATGAATTGGAATTCTAGGATTTATATTATACTTATATGGGAATGAGAATAAGACCAGTAGGTATATTGTTGAGGTTCGAGAAGGCCATCGAACTGGTGGCGTGATGAAAGAGTCTGAGCCAGAATATGTGTATATAAATAATTGGGGTCGATGTATCATTCTGAACCAATTCTTACTTGGGGTCGACGAATTGTTCCGAACCAAGAGTCCTTTATGTGTGTCAAAAGGACATAGTAGTAATGACTGATATTTAGTATATATTGTATGTGAAATATATACTTAATGATATTCTACTTTAGTGTGTTAGTAGATCGATATATGATGTGTTTAACAATATATATCAAACTGGAAAGTTAAGTAGTGAAACTTAATTACGAAATGTAATGTTAGATACAGAATATCTAATTATTAATTTAAGTAGTGAAACTTAATTACAAAAGTGGGAAGATATTAATTGTGAGAATTGTAGAAATTTAGTAGTGAAACTAAATGAGAAGTTTTGAAACATAACATAGGTGATATATTACTTAAGAATTAATTAACCTTCGCGAGATGTTAATGAAATAGATGTACTATATGAGCGGTACGAGAACTTAGGTATAGATAAGTTAAGATGATTACTTTAGTCCTAGTTAACCTGGGAGATATGTCTAGGTAGGCTAAATGTAGAACGTCAGGTGTGCACAATAGATGAGGAGTGAGTAAACTCAAGAGAGTGTACGAGAACCTAACATGTGTAATCAATAACCGCATTTTATATTGTGATAAACGCTAACTACATACTTTCAAAATATTTTGAGTACTAACTCTTGCTATAAAATATTTTCAAAACCTTTTAGGTGTCCAGCCATAGGGATGCCACGTATGCTGATTTCATTCCAGGGAATCGAAGTTGTAGCACAGTGGATGCTTACAGAATTTTGATTAGACGATATCTCTCTTTCAGATCTAATGCAAGATCTCACACTATTCTATGTATGAACTTGTGGTTCGGTATCAGTCTCAGATGTTTAGCTTCAGACTAGTGGTTGTTCTATTGTTGTTTTGGGATTTTTAGCCGATGGTTATTCAATAATACTCTTGTTCACTTGTACTTATATTTTGCTGATTATGTTGTAGTACTTGGTGATTGTTATACTTTGTTCATCTTGGTTGATTTATCTATTTTAAGAAAGATAAAATTTGGCACCAGTCTAATTTTCACATAGGTGATTAGTAATTAAAAGGTTTTCGACAGTGATGCTAAGATTGAACCATTTGAGAAACATGTTTTAATTTAATATAGGCTTGATCACCCGATGTTTAATTAGGCGAGGTGTCACAGATGGTATCAGATCATCAGGTTCTAGTGTCTATAGGATTTGTACGGCTTACTACGTTTTTAGCATATCATTTGATTGATATAGAGCCCTATCTTAGGATTGTTTTACTCCTCTACCTACTTGGTTTATGATCTCCTGCTATTCAGTAGATGAAGTGATATATATACGAGTTCGATTGGGTATGGTACGTCGAACATGGTGGTAGGACCAGCATAAGCGTTGGAAGAACTACAGCAGGAAGGGTCTTGGCATGAAGCATGGGGCGTTCGATGATTTTAATCGTGGAAGAGATGACCGTTTTTGTGGTCACTCCTAGTGTGTAATGGAAGTAGATGTTAAAAGGACGATTGGGGCATAGCAGGCATTTTTCTAAGTACCGCAACGACAAAGGGTGATTCAAATTTGGATCGCCTTTGAAGAAAATGAACCGTAAAAGATTTGATAAAATGTCGACTGTACATGTTAACCAATGAATGTAGAATTTCCAGAGGTCTTGGCATTAAGGATAGAGTAGAAGTACTCATAAGTGAAAATTTGGGTAAATATATATAGAGGCAACGTGGTGGGGATACCAGTCACCACATCAGGACCAAGGGTCAGTATATAAATAGAGGGATCTTAGGTATAGTTTAATCGTAAATTCCTCTAATGATGATTCAGAAGCGAAGTAAATGGAAATTTTTGAACCCGTCACATGAAAGCCACGTATAGGCCAATTATAAGAAAGGAATTTATCTGTTGAAGTGAACTTGTACCCGATGAGACAAGTACAAGGGAAAAGAGCCCTTGAGAGAATGGACTCACGAGTTATTGTCGCCCGCAATTTTTGGAAAACTCTGCCTGGACAACTTATGTGTATGATGGCAGTACGATGCTTCTTAAAAGGTTGATGAAAATTCTCTTAGGTGAGCAGAGCTAAAAGAGTTTAAGGAATTAGTCAAAGAGTAAGACTTAATGTAAAGGGGCTAGTGCAAGACATAAGTGGAAACCCACTAAAGGAATTTATTGAATTGATTCTAAGTCAGGACTGTTAAGTCCAATAATGCGTTCCTCTTGGTCAGCGGAACTAAAGGAACCATGATGATAGTGTTCAGAATCGAGACTGCCAAGTTCGAGAGGAGGAATACCCTAGATCGGTCATTGTGGCCCGAAATACGGGGATTTATGAAAAGATGTCTTATGTGGGATGTGAGACCACGCAATTTGATCTTGCCCGAAGTTATTTAAGGAAAATTAACTTCGATAAGCTTTATGTTCCAAGAAGGACAAGCGTGTTATGTTCGGGAACCATTTGAACCACTAGTGCGATGGGCAAGAAAGTATATGAGTTTTTGCCTCAAGTGAATGAGGTATATGACGATGCCTCATCTGAAAGAGGGCTGAGCTTGCATTATTCATCAGTATGTTGGAGATTTCAGAAATTATGGATGTCTTATAGTGATTGATTCCGATGTGTAGGGACCTTAATGATGTGATTCAAGGTATGCCGTATGACCACTAAGCGGAGAGATCGAGCTCGTTGTTGTGGTTAGTGCTAAGTACTTAGTGATAGTATAAGCGCAGTGCCACTTGACTCCTTTACAGATGTTGGAGTATAGTCGTACCTATTATCAGGGGATATAAGTTGAGTATCACGATTATGTGTTGTTCCGACAATGCTCAGTAAGAATGCACTGGGAGAAGTCCCTTATTTAAGTTCAGTTACGATAGGGGATACGATTGAATTCTTATGCACGTCAGGAGAAGAGACATTGTTAGATGCTAGGGCATCAGTGGAGATGGTAGTGTTGTGGGAGAACACTGAAAAGCTTATCTCACCACGAAGAGATAAGTGGGACTTTGTGGGCAAGAATTTGATTTTTAGTCTATAGAAGATTGAGAATACCCCCGAGTTTGTAGTCACGCCATGAAATCAAGGCGAGAGTTGAGGAAAAGCGGGTTACGAGTGCGACGGTTGCAATATTTTTGCAAATGTGCACGGAGAAGAGGGTGTATGGGCGCCCTAGTCAATTGTCCTTCTTAGTTATCCAAGATAGATGGATGCGGAAGATTATATTTGATAAGTACGACGATTGTGAAGTTATAAGGCAAGTCGTGTTGATGAAATGGATTGAACATAATGGGAGAAAGACGATAATCCAAGCTTATATGTGCTGAGAGAGCCAGCGCACACTATGGGATAAGAGTCGGTGGGAAGCCATTTAAAATTTATCTCCTGATATGGGAGACCTAAGTGTTATGAAGAAGTAACTCAAGGTGCTACTTGACTAAGTCTTGAGAGTGACTTATGCGTTACTAAAATGTTAGTTCTTATAAAGTGACCAACCCTAAAAGTACGCCAATTACGAAGAGCACACAAATTGTAAAGTATAAAATACCTGTAGAGAAAGGGGAATAGTGGACCACTTGAGAAATATGATGTAAGTGGGAAGCGGTGTTAAGGAAGAGACATAGTGAGATTGTCTCCAGATGCACCACTAGTTGATAGAGAAAGATGGGCTCGAAATGAGCGGACGGAATGGGGTAGTGAACCTACATTTCCAGTGATGAAATGAGTAGGTAGAATTATAATTTATGGATGGGCTGTGAACATCATAACTAAGTCAACATTCCGTTGGGGTAGCGGAATGGGTTGACCGGGATGAACTAGTATGTCGTTGAAAAGGAAGAGTGCACAAGTGCAAGGTGCCGCTCTATATTGTTGGGAATCAGGACGAAATCCTAAAATCTCACCCTGTGAGAGATGGTCAGGGAGGAATGGAAATGAATTTTTATTTTGGGTATGTTGTGTCAACTATGACTCCATGGTTGTGAGAAAGGAAGATACTACGCTCTAACGATAGTGGAATTTTGGTAGAACCCACTGATCAATTCATAGGTTAAATGTATACCAATATGAGCATATTTATAGGTAGTGTGAATGTACCTATATGGACTGTAAATAAGGATTAAGTTCGTGGTTACCTATTATGAACTTATATGTACTTTGAGGTGTGGTTCGAGGAGACATTCCGAACTCTTAGCCCTTAATGCGTGATATGAGAACATTCTATTAGAGTATGACATTTTAGAATATATGAAGTGTGAAATATATAGCTCCTAAATTGTCTACTCATGTGCGATGAGATATATATACATATATTGGTGCTCGAGGTGTGATTCCGAGACCATAAAACAAATCACTATTGGTGATCGAGGTGGGATTCCGAGCTAATAACCCCAAAAAGTGTTATAAAAAAGGGAGGTGATTATAAAATAAGTGTTGATAGTATATGTTATATGTAAGAAATATATACCTTATGATTTCCTACTTATGTGCGATAATAAGTATGCTTAATTCTGTATCGGGGTCGATGATGTTCCGGACCAATACATGAAAGATCGATTTGGCGTCGATGATTTTCTGAACCAAATCGATGCTGAATGATAAACATTGGTATCGAAGGAAGGTCTAAACCAACATATGCATTACATTTACCTTGGGGTTGAGGGATTTACGGACCAACGTAAATGATAGGACGATTGGGGTCGATGAGTTTGCCAGACCAATTTTCCTGATAGTATATATTGTGTGTGAAATATATACCTTAAAATATTCTACTTATGAGTGACAGTAGACACATAGATGCTATATTTAGAGATATACATCAAAAGGGTAAATTAAGTAGGGAGAAACTTAATTTCAAGGGTTAACGTTAGAGTGGGAAAAATCTACGGAGATATTAAGTAATGAGACTAAATTATAATACATGAGGCATGGATAATATGAGATAAGGGTTTATAATGAAACAAGGCATGTATTTGAGGCGACCCTTAGGATGATATGATTTGATTTTTGGGTATTCGAAGAGGCAGTGATGTCTAAGGCCCTTAGTCTTAATACCAGTCTTATTCTAATTTCGAGGACGAAATTCCTTTGTAAGGGGGGATGTATGTAATATCCCGTAGTTCTGAGTATTTCTATTTAATTAAATTGGAGAATTAAATGAGAAAATACATGTTAGTATGAAGGACTTCTCTCCTAAGAAAATAATATAAGTTAACTTTGTTATGAATAAGTTTTCTCACGGTTGAGTCTAAAGAAATCCTTATCTACATCGTATCTATCCACGAGGGATCGATTTTTCTTTCTTCAAGTTCTAAAAGCTCTACTAACTATATCACATTAATTGGATTGTGTTTTATGTAAACTTTTCCAACTATTTCATCCCAACACTGAGGTATTGTGCATAAAATTTATTGAAATAAATATTGTTCAGGTATATTACACCCGTGATCTTGTAAGTAATCGCATTGTTTGATTTTTCGATAGTCATACAGATGAATTAATGTGTTCTCTATAAAAGACCTATTTTGATGGTAATGGCATATATATAATATTTTACATCTTGAAAAAATAGTAAACTTTTAAAAACAAAAGGCACTCATGAATTATGGAATACGTAATACGAAAAATAGAAACGTGCTATTATATGTAACTTTAAAGTTAACATTTAATAATTTTTTTGAAAATTAACATTATTTTAACAAATCATGCTATAATTAAACATTTACTCCTCCAATGTGTTTAATTTTTTTTAATCTATGTTGTCATCCAGAATAGACTGAATCTCGATAGGTGCTTCTACGTTGTTTACAGTTGTAGTCAAGTGCTTGGTGGAATATAAAACAAGAGACCAGGGATCATTATTAGGGATCTTTTAATAAAATGATTGATTTAAATTTTGGAATGCATAAACTAATGGCTCATCATTAACATTTTCTTCACTCTTCAACTTTTCCAAATCAAAGTTCATCATTTGGTTGTCAGGGTCAACCATACAAGCCCTGTTTTCTTTTACTCTCGCCCAATCACAGTATAAGATAACTACATTAAAAACATATAATCTAACACCACAATTTGTCTTATAATCCCAAAATACGTCATCTCTACTTCTATCAAGTTTTTATCTTTCATGTTTACCCTGAAATGAGTTAGTGATTTACATGAAATAGCCGCAATTTTGTTTCTCAATGAGTTTTAGCTCGCATGTGCTTGAAGAGAACACAAAACCATTGAAAAGATATTGTTCGAACTCTTTGTCTACCAAACTAGGCCAATTTATAGACGTGCAAGCCTCAGCGATGCATCACCAATTTTTATTAACTAGAATTAGGAAAGTACTTGTGTTATGAGTATGTTGCAAAGACACTAATTAATATTAAGGTATTATTGTAGTAACCTTGAAAGCTACCCAATGCCTAAAATCATTGTCTGCGCTCACTCCTACCTTCCTTCTCTTAGCACGTTGTAACACCCCGTATTTTGAGAACTTAAATAATTATGTGATTAATTATTATTATGGGATTAATTAAATTAATATGAAAGAATTAATTGGTGATTAATCCAAATTTAAAAATATATATTAACTAGCGTGACCAGGGTTAATAATTATTAATGAGAATTATTGAATATTACTAAGTGAATAAGTAATATGTAATCAATGAATTTGAGAAATTATCGAGAGTGAAATATACGGCAGTTTGGTATATTAAGTCGGGACACGTGAATGAGTCATGTCGGGACTAATTGAATGGAACATAAAGGTAAATTATTTTTAAGTAACTCACATGGTGATTTTGAGTGCGTCAATGAGTCCGGTAAGGTCGAGATAGTCAGAAAACACTACCCGGGTATTTTATTTAGACTCCGGGAGATTTTAGGCCAAACCGACACCCCGTAGGGGTAATTTTGTAATTTTAATTGTTGGAGAAATTAAATCGACGAAAATTGGGAGCTTATTATATCATCCACGAGAGGTTCATTAGCGTTAAGATATTCAAAAGTAAGGAACGACCAAAGAGTGTGTGAGGGAGAACAAATTCCAAGAAGGAAGGCCCAATTAGCAGCACCTTGCACAACCACCACCATCGTGTAGATCGAAACAAGAGGAACACACCCATACCAACAACATCAAGAGATCAGATGGTTGATTCGAGGCAAGTGTTTATTACTTTCTTTCCTTTAGCAATAACCATGTTCATGTTAGTATAGGTAAATTTGATAATGAATTACATTGAAATTGGGTGAAAATTTGGAAAAGTAATTTATAATTATGGACAGATGGTTTAGTATGTAATTCCTTCATGAATGCAAGAGAATTTAATACGAAATTGGAGTACACGTTGATGAACCAATCTGGGTTAGTTAAGTTCTTTAATGGGAAATTGTGAAACTAGGGTTCTTATGATATAAATTGGGGATTTCGTTTTTACCTTAGGATTTATAACGATTGAATGATCCTAGGATGTTATAAATTGTGTAAACATGTTGGGTTATTAATCAAAATAGTTACATTGAAGATTGGGTATGAACTATGAGGTTTTCGGTGCAAAACAAATGGTGAAAACGTAACTGTTGAAGAATAGGTCTAACATGACAAGATCAATTCGTTTTTCTTAAATTGGATCGGTTCGTTTTCTGATAGGATCGATTCATTTTTATTTTAATAGGATCGGTTCATTTTTTTGGATGATCGGTTCGGTTCATTTTTTTGGAGGATCGGTTCGGTTCATTTTCTACAAACTTGTAGAAAATGGGTGCACTAAATAGGTGGTAACCCAGGGGTGCAGGGATATTTTTTTAAGTGCACTAATGGGTGACAACCCGGGGGTGCAGGATCATTTTATTTATAGCACTAATGGGGCTTAAACCGGGGGTGCATGACTGAAATATATAAGTATAGGGACGATACGACTATATATATATATATATATATATATATATATTTATGAGAAGTTATACTAAGAGAAACTAGTAGTTATGGCAATAAGGACAAATGAAATAATCTTAATGAGATAAAGATTTAAATGCTCTAATAGGTTACATGAACGGTAGTAAAATATGATGGGCTACTTATTAGGTATTGTATGGGCGATACGGGAAATACTACTATTAAATGTAGATAGTGTTACGTTGACTTTGAACTAGTTAACTTGGGTAGAATTACTAGTACTAGGTAGAAAATGTGATAGGAGTGCACAATAGAAGAGAGGTGAGAACTTCATGTGAGAGCACGAATCTATCATGCACATAATACTTTCTTTATGGCAATTTTAAGTACTTACTAAAATATATTTTTACATATCGGGCTCTGACCCATCTCTTGCATCTCTTTTCTCTCTCTCTCTCTCTCTCTCTCTCTCTCTATATATATATATATATATATATATATATATATATATATTATATCAGGTGCTCAGCCACAGGGACACCAGATTTAGAAACTGGATTGCTTGGCGTGCTACGACTGATGCGGAAGTTGTAGGTCTTTGCATTAGACGCTCCTATCATTTCTTTTAGTTTATCTAGACTTTTCATTTAGGGCATGTGTCGCCCATTCCTTAGACATTTTATCAGAGATTGTATTTAATTTACTTTCTATTCATTTTAGTTGGACTTAGTTTTACTATGGATCTGTGGTTTAGAGTTTTGAACTGGAATGTTTTATCCAGACGTATTTATTTCATTACATGATTCAGATTCATTATTTATTTTATTCAGTTGAATGGTGAATGGATTTTATTTAAATTCTTGGACTTTATAAATATGATTTTTGGTTACAATTTAAAAAGGAAGGTATTTTGACGCTAGCTAATTTATATTAGGTGATTAATAAAGTTAATGTTTTCGACAGTGATGCTAAGAATGAACCAACAGAACATTCTGTTTTAAATTTTTATAAAGGACTAATCACCCAATATTTAATTGGGCGGGGTGTCACACACGTGTGCACTCATTATATTATTTATGTTAACAGCAATAATATTAACTCGTTAAGATTATAAAATCAAACATATTACATTATTTAACACTATAATAAAAATACTTTTCTAGGACTGTTTATTTTTCAATCAAAGTTCATAAGTTTGGGTGTCATAATTGATACCCATATAAATTGTCACAATAGGTTAATTCCTATATATGACTATTTTTTTTAAAACAGTCATGTCGACTACAAAAATAGCCGTATTTTACTCTACAAGCTGTCATATTTGATTTAAAAAGCATCACGATAAACATTTTTTAAATATTTAAAAAGGTCATATAAAATATTTCATCACATGAGGGTTTAATATAAACGGTCATAAATTAAACATATAATAAAAAAATTAATAACCATTATTAATGTCATAGTCGACAAATAAATATAAACACAAATCAAATTTCATAATAACATAAAAACAATTTTGATTTTTTTTGTATCCAAAGTCATGTACATCTAAAATGCACCAAACCAATCATTTGTCCATATCAAAAAAATAGTTGGACAAAAATAGATATACCCTCCATCTAAATTATTCAAAAAAAAATAATGACCTACAACATGTATCATAACTAGATATGCCCACTATGTACATCATTAAAAAAATGTCTCAAAAAATGTACTTCCAAAATTCACACATAAATATGTCGGTCTTCCTTTGACTTTTGCAAAATTGTGTCGGCAAAGTGCTCCAAATCATATAATATAAGGCTGAATAAATTCAATTAACTCATGTTGAAGTTCATTGATCTCATGAGTTTCGTATGAAGACTTTCCAGCCAAATCCATCATCTGAACAAGACAAATAGAATTACATTTAGCTTTTATCACATCTAAATGAAAAAGAATGTAAAAAAATATTAAAAAACATGTGTGCGTCATTTTTATAGACTTTGATGAATTTTTTGACATCTCTCGCATGAACTTCAATGCAAAAAACTACACACAATTTCCCCTCATAGTTTAGGGCCGTGAAAATATAGGAGTCAGTATATTACCAATGTCAAAAGTGAATACCTAAATATTAAATTTAATTTATCAAACAAATAACTTAACATTCTCCCAGTCTAGTAGTGATCGTTTTCCTTAGATTGCTAAAAATGATCTAATTCCACTTCAATAAAAAAAAATATAATGACATATATTTATATGTAAAATGAAAACAACAATAAAAATATAGTATAAGTATTTATTTAGGACACTACTTACGTTTTTTTATAGAGCTTAAGGTCCAAGCTTAGTTCCCCGTGTAAAGAATCTACCCAAACACATTGTTCGAAATAAAGTCGATCACAACCAAAACCCCATGATACCTACATTATGAAGAATTATTGGAGATTATGCATATTATACATACACACATTTATTATGCTAAATAAATTTTACATATCTACCAAACTCACTCAATATTGATTGTAATATCAAATATTTATTTGTTTCATGCCTTCTGTAGCGTTTCTATTGATGCCCAATGTTTTCAAAAAATGTGTCGCGAATGGAAAGGGGATTTAGTAATCTAATATCTTCAAAACTCCTTCCAAATTTTTCATATAAACATCAATACATAAACCAAGCGCGTGTGATTTAGAAGCTCATTCATGCATGCGTAAATACAAACTCCATATAACCTCTTGTATGCATTTTTATGAATTAAATAAAACATGGTAAAACTTAAATCTAACCTCACGTATGCGATAATGCAAACTCCATCTAGTTCTTGCATCTTACAAAACTTCACTACTTCATTTTTTGGAATGTAGGTTGTCTAAATATCATCATAAAAATAGCCACCAAAATCTTTACCACATCCATTGTCATGATGTTATCGCACATATTAACAAATGCAATAATTGCGCCATCTTTGCCATCGAAATATTTCTTTTTTTCCTTAATTTTTTCCTGATCAACAATGTCAAAATATAAAAGGTCAAATTAAAATTATGGAGATAAAAAGGAATGCTTGGACCTAATATCATACATGATGCGAACACGATGTATAAATACAAAATACATTATTAGAACACGACACTAATTCAACATGAATATGAACGACTCAAAGTCAAGTAGGAGTAGAGCAACTTGTTTTTTTACATGGAGTCTATGTAAAACATAATATGTAAAAAGAAATTGCGCCTGGTGTAACTTATGTAAGATGGGTGCGGACGCCCCCATTCAAGATGGGGTGGGTCCACCCCTGGTCATGGGTTAGCCCAGACTGGCTTACCTCACTCACTCGCTCCCTAACCATAGGCTAATATGATTCCAACATACCACTTGGTCTTCTAGGTAGTGCTCTTTTTCTCCCACTGTTCAAGTGGATGAATGAATATGGACTCATTTATCGCCTAGTTATGAAATGTAGGATTTTTGTTATTGTTAGTGACTATTGTTAAGCATGTTTTAAGGAATTATTGTAAGTATGCCAAGGGTCTTATTACTGAGGTCTATGAGTTTTTGTTTAGTTTTGTCTTTGCCATTTCTGGAGGTCCTCTTTGGATGATAAGGATAAGGGCAGTAGTACCATCTCTTTACAAGAAATATTTGTCAATAATTATTGATAGGGTGTTCTATAAATGTGCTAAGAGATTGGTAGAGAAACTCAAATCTAGATCGTCATATGGATCTACTATTAACATAAAGAAATAATTTTCTCAATTGACTCTTGATGTTATTGGCCTAGCACTGCTAAACTACAATTTTTATTCCCTTAATGTTGGTAGTCCTATTATTAAAGCAGTTTACACTGCTATAAAAGAAGAAAAGGCCCATTCAATTGACTTATTACCTTATTGGAAGATTAAAGCTTTGAATAAGAACATACCTAGACAATCAAAAGTTGAACAAGCAGTTACAGTGATAAAAAAAAACTATTGAAGAACTCATCAAAATGTGCAAAGAAATTGTGGACGCTGAAGGTGAAAGGATTAACGAGTAAGACTATGTAAATTATGAAGATTCGAGCACCCTTCATTTCTTACTTACTAGCAGAGAGGAGGTTTCAAGTGTACAATTGAGAGATAACCTTTTCTTAATGTTAGTTGTTGGCTTTGACTCCACAGGTTCAATGTTAACATAGACATCATATCTTCTTATTAAGTAATCTTCTATTTGATAAAAGCACAAGAAGAAGTTGACAGAGTTTTACAAGTAAGGTTTCTTACGTATAATGACATATAGGATCTTATGTTCCTAACATGTTGCGTTAATAAATCAATGTGTCTTTACCCTCATCCTCTAGTCCTGATAAGAGGATCTCATGTACTTGTTGTGCTTCCTGAAAACTACAAGGTCAATGTTGGTCAACATAATATATTTTCGGTGTATAATATCCATCATTCGTCATAGGTATGGGATAGAGCAGAATAGTTTGCATAGAATGATTTGAATTGGAAGGACTTGTTCCTAATGAAATAAATACTGGTTTTAGATTCATCCCATTCAATGGAAGGCCTTGTAAATGTGTTGGTGATCAATTTTCTATGCTAAAAGAAATTATTTCTCCTGCAATCTTTCTACAACACATTGACTTAGAATTTATTCCAGATCAAATATCAACATTAGATAACTTATGGGCACCATTGTCCTTGACAAAATCCCCATATAACTTGCGAAATGCTTCCTTGTTTCATTATTTGGTTATCCCTTTCTATTGTAAGTTATTAGGATTCGATCAAAAGAAGCCCTTTTGCTTATTCGTTCTAAAACAACCACACCTCTGACCTTTTATTATTTATTACTTGAATTTTGAGAGGACTTTGTTGAATCGTCGGGATTTTTTTTATGAAAATCATCTTCCTCGCCCAAATCTATTACAATGGTAACCAATAAAATGACGTAAGTGTACATTTTGTTGAGTAACCTCTTGATGAATAACAAATGAAAAACAAATGACATGTTAAAATTAATTAGAAAGAAGCAAGGGCATTGTTATTAAAAATAAAAACTATGTTATTCATATAATTCTTATTTATAACTATAAGCATCACTTTAAGTAACAAAATTATAAATATTTCATTGTTTGAGGGAATCCCATCTTCATTGGATTCCTGGATTCCGGGGAACTATTACTTTAGGATTGAGAAATTATTGCAATTCTTCTTGAGTAATATGGATTCTCATATTCAAGAGTCCCTAGGAAAGTATTACGTAATGATCAATCAAGGGTGTTGGTAAGGCCACTCTCTATTTTTAATTTAGGCACTTATAGATAAGTTAAAAAAATAAGATTTTACTTTTTATAAGGGCACTTCCTAAAATAAAGAAGAATATTTAAGGGAGGGAAAAGTAAAACAAACAGATTAATAGAGATGTACATAAAATTGCATGTATGAAAATCCTACAACTCAATTGAGAAAAGAATATGAACTTGCATATAAAAGCCTTACAAATTAAATGTTATGTCCGAAATTAAAATAAACCACTATAAAATGTTATGCTGCCATCTCAATGCTAGTTAGTTATACAACTAATTCTGATAAGGATATGTCTGACAGCGTATATAACATACAGGTAGTAACATAAGCATGCATGAGTAAATCAAGTGTTACAAGTTCAATGACTAGACTTGACTAAAAATATTAGTATGGGGAGAGAGTGGGGGGAAGAAATAAAGTTAACAAAATGCATCATAGAAGAAGTAAAATTAACAAGATTCATCATAACATAAGTTTGATGACTATAGTTTACTAAAAAAAATTAAGTATTCAATTATTAATTCTGAAACTTCCAGATGATGAAATGAAATTTATGTGTAATCTTTCCAAAAATGAAATTGAATGTGAAATTTTTTAAATTTAATGTCTACTACTAGATAAATGCATCACAAACTATTGGAACACTTGTAACATCTTCAACTAAAATCAGATTAATATAACTTAAAATATAAACGAATATGACTAATACCTTGATTGTAAAACCATTAGCCCATTTTTACTTCGAAATCCCCATCTTTAAAACCCACTACCATGCAAATACAAGACAAGAAACTGTCAACCGGATATTCAGTTTTGTCACCCATTGAAATGTTAATGATCAAATTTTTTTACAACTATTTATATCAGCTACGTCACCGAACTGGTCCTTTTGCAATCTAAACACTGCATTATCTCAAATACTTTTCTTGATTGGTGATTGTCAGGAATCGAAAGTATACATCAATCACCAATTTTCCAGTTTACATGAGAAAAATGTGACGGCAAGGTCAAGTTTTTCCAATCCTACAAACGTTGGGGAGCAGGCACCCTCACACCACCAATCAGAGAACATCCAAGACAATCAACATACACCAATTAGAACAACATGGAACATCCATTTCAAATGAAACATATTTAGAAAAATTTGGAACCAACTCTACCTTCTAATTTCTTTCATAGAACGAGCTAGAAATTATGTCAAACTAGATAAAAAGTTTTAGAAATTTGGATGATTTAAAGTGTTAAACCCAATATATAGTATAAGAAGTTCATTAATAAACTTGTCCTGGATCTTATAGTTTGAGCTTGACTTTTTAATCCAATACGATTATATACAAAGCTAGATTCGGGGCAGGAAGCTAAGATGTTATAATTATTATTATTGCAGCAGAATGCTCCTAATAGAAATCAAAGACTAGAGAATAAAAAAACACCACCCTATTTGCAACTGATTATTTGCACTCAGTCCTAAATTCCTAATACCATTCAGTCCTTTAATATCACTGGAAGTGGAGGAATCTAATTCTACATGAAGAAGATTAAAGATCATTTCATGGGAAATAAGTATTACAAAATGTTTTGAAAATGATATCGGCATATGTGAATCCTTACATCAGAAAATCATTATTTGGAGCACTTAAAAAATGCACTTTAACAGAAGTATATCGCCAATGTTATTAATATTTTAAATGAACGAATAAAAAAAAAACTTTGAAATTTACATTTAAATATGTTTTTTTTTGCACAACCTTCAATCACCGCAACTTGTTTATAAAAATTAACTCATTTATCTCATCAACATAAAATCCATTCACCACATAACTATAAATGAAGTAAATATACTTCAAAGGACACAATGCACTGCACTAAGTGTATTTAGAACCAAGATAACCAGTGTCAAATGAATTACATTTTTCAAGGCGGTCATTGCAATCCTGGGAAGTATGAAAATCAATAATACTATCCCAAATTTGATAATGAGTCAATTCATCTCCTGCGTATACCAAAAGATATTCATAATAAACGATCATCACCATCAATAATTGAAATATAAATTATAATATATAGACTAAAAACCAATAACTCTTTAAAAAACATAGATAACTCTAAGAATAAGTAAAACACAACTAAAACTCTATTTATCTCTTTTATTATCAATCCAAATTACCTAATAATCTACACGTGCACATGAATCTTGACTTTCATTAATGAACTCCATGTTTGCAATCCGTTGGTGGCGACATGGTTTTTAGCACATCCAGTAGCGTAGTCATCATCATGACACCCGTAGTTATAAACTCTTTGTGGAGTCACAAGAACAATTGACCATTTATGATCGAGTTGATCTTGAACATAAAAAAATCTGTTTGGCTTGAGAAGCTAATATGAAGGGCTCATTCTTATGGCCAACTCTACAAATATCAACTCATTTAAAGCCAATCTCGTACACTTTAATAACATTACCATTGTGAACCCAATCACACTTGAAAACTAGGATTTTGAAAGTGAAATGATCGATCGTCCATATTTCACTGATGACACAATAGAAACTCAAATTTGAAACCATAGGATGCTTATCCTTTGCACTATCAACTTGCATTGTAATGATCGTGATGCTAGTTCCATTGTTTTGGTTAACTTGTTTAGAAACACGTTATCTTGTATGCTAACGAAAACCATTAATGATATAACGCTGATATCTTATCATGTCTCGACGAGGTCCTCGAGCTATCCACTTTAAGATGTCTGAAACATTGTCGATCGGGAGATTTAGCTCCTTTTCAAACTAATTTTTCTTTAATGCTAGTTATAATTTTAATAGTATATTAAATCTTCACATATTGATATTAATCACACCCTTTCATGAAGCCAGCCAATAATGGTCTTTGATGTTCATCTTGTAACCATTTTTCATCTTTGCACTTTTAAGGATACTTTTGCCTCAAGCTCTCCTTGTGTTAGTAGAGAAAAATATTTTAACCATTAAGATAAAATACAACATAGTACATGATTTGTAACAAAAACAACGAAAATATAAATTACTCGATATATGGTTGAACATTATATGTGTTTTGCAACACAAAACAATGTGCTTGCTCCTATGACAATTCGCCCACCTCAACTACGTTACCACTCCCTATTAGTTTGACATTGCATATTATATCATCACCATCACATATTTTATTTCTACCTAATAAAACACTAACGATATCGAGCCCATGCAAAATATTTGTATAAAATTCAATTGCTTCTTCGACAACATAGCATTGGGAGATGCAACCTTGTAGATGGTTTCGATTGTTTACTTATACCCTTAAGAATTCCATGTTCCTACAATCATTTTAAATTAATAAATATTAATAATTATTACTTATAACCTTATAAAATAATGACTTGTTTTTTAATCATGTGCAAACCTTTCAAATGGATACATCCAACGAGTGAAAACAGGATCATATAGTTCAACCTCCCTAACAAGATGTACCATTAAATGAACCATTATATCAAAGAAATTACGATGGGAAGTAGTTTCCCAACAAACACAATGTGACCATGATGTTATCTCGAATACTATTCAACTTCATCACATCCAAGTCTTTTGCGCAAAGAGAATTAAAGAAAAAGCATGCCATTATGATTGAAAATATAACATACTTTGGTAACACGGATCGAATGGCTGGGGGAAGTATTTGTTGCATGAGTACGTGATAATCATGGGACTTAAGCACAACTAATTTTATCTCTTGCATCGAAACAAGGTTACTAAAATTTGATCAATATCCATCGGGAACTTTAAGTCGAAGCAACGTCTACATACCCTTTTATTCTCCGCTCTAGACAATGTATGGCATGCAGGTGGTAAGTACATCATTTTCCCTTATCTTGTGGTGCCAAATCCCCTCTTAAACCAAGTTTTACAAGATCAAGACGACTCTTGACTCTATCTTCCGTTACTAGGAACGTTGAGTAGCGTCCCTATTATGTTGCCACAAACATTCTTCTCAATGTGCATAACATCCAAATTATGTTGAACAAGAAAATGTTTCCAATACTTGAACCTAAAGAATATTGATTTTTTCTTCCAACATTGGAGTTATTAGGCTCACCCGTATTCTCCTTAGCGCATTTTCTCTTCTGTTTCAATTTATCCTTTCCCTTTGTTATTTTCTCTTCAAAAGGACCTATCTTTTTTCCCCAACATGCATTAAAATTTTCAACCTGCTCTAGTATTTTCTCTCTATTCAATGGATTAGGTTGTTCAAAAAATTCTTGCTTACCACTAAAAGCTTTTTTTTTAAAACGAACGATTTTGTGGAAGAAATATTCATGTGATGTGTATACATTCTTATTAGAATGATTTAATCTAACAGAATATGTTTCTTCACTACAAATTAGACAAGCATCCCCTTTACAGTACAACCATACAAATTACTATATACAGGGAAATCATTACTGGTCCATAGTAATACCACCTTCAGAGTAGAGGATTATTGAAGATAAGCATCATAATCCTATACATCTACATCCCATAAGGTTTTCAAGTTCTCAATGATGGTGCTAAGTAAACACCAATCATTTCCAGCTTATGATATCAACATTGTTAACCTCAAAACATTTCTCCTTGTTCTCAGCGACGGCTCAAAGTTATAAGTTGCCAACATGATCGGACAAGAACTATACTTATTGCTAAGAGTGCTATGTCGGATAATTCCATCCACTGGAAGTGCTAACCGAAGGTTTCTACCTTTATTTCCAAACTTCGATCACTTGTCGTCCACCAACTTTGATGCAGGGGAATCTGTGGGGTGACGTAACTTACCATCAACTTATCTTTCATTTGCATTCTAAGTGAAGACATTTGAAATTTGTATAGATTGAAACCACCTTTTGAACCTAGGAATGGGTGGAAATACTATAATACTTTTGTAAGAACTCACACCTTCACCTTGGTTGTATTTTTTTTAACTTATTCCTTAGTGTTCCACAAGTAGGGCATTCAGTTGAATCTTCGTACTCTTTTCTATAGACAATGAAATAATTAGGTCATGCATGTATTTTTTCATACCCTATTACAAATATGGACAACATTTGTATGTCCTTTTTCATAGATAAAAAAAATCATTATGTTCTAGGAGAAATCGGGCAAATAATTCAAGAAAGTTTGAAATTCTCATATCAGTCCACCCACTATTTGCTTTCAAATTGAGTAGACTTACCAGTGCAGACATCTTCATACACTTTTTACATGCTTTGTAAAAGGGATTTTTGGCATCCTCAAGAAACTTCTCAAATGATTTAGGATCCGCCGTAAAGTCTTTAATTACCGTCTCAAACATCTCCGCCATATAATCAACAACTTCTGTATTTTCAACCAAATTATCGTGATGGATGGGGACACCCATGTTGACATTTAAGAAAGTTGAATTAGGATAAACTTACCCATGCCATATCCATATATGATAACTTTGATTAATACAGTTCGCATATAAATGACTTTTAATTTCTTTTAAATTATGTTTAAATCAATTTCAACATCATGTACATGGACTACATAAAGGTTCACTATTTACACCATTCCTCTCTGCAACTTTAAGAAAATATTAAATCCTTGAAAGTACTCGTTTAATGATTTATGCATAGACATCGATGACTTCTTTGTTCCCATTTCTCAAATTGTACCTATATGAAGATTGCAAATATTAGTTGTACAAATTTGATTTCCGTATAAAATAACACATTCCTCAAATCATATTAATTTTTCATTTTTTAATTCTAGAAGTATGCGTATGTTTTATACGATTTATCTTAGTTTAAGTCACAAATAATATTATTAATAATGTAAAACTAACACCTCCAACACACATTAACTTTATTACCAAAGATAAATGACAAAATGGATGCATTTTAACACAAGCTCCTAGGGTGCATAATCACATGCGCACACAAAAATAAGTAAGAATTTGTACGCAAAACATTCCAAATCAAACAAAAGGCAATGACAAGGTGAAATTCTTTTACACAACAAATCGTTTTACTAAAAAAATCGATAATGTTTTAGACAACTCTATTATGCCATGATAGTTGAAACAATTCATTAATTAAGCTTGTTTCATATTTATTGCTACAAAAAACTAGTACGTGAACCCAAAGAAGCACAACCCAATTATCATCCCTAATGCCTTATAATGTCAAATTGTCGTCCTATATGAGGTGATTAAGATCAATGCCATGAATTTTAATACTGAGATTAACAAAACAATTCTTTTATCCTGGGTTAAAGTGGAAAGTATTGATTTCATGGGTCAATGAGACAAAAAATTGTTAACTTATAAGTTCACTACCACATTTCATCACTAATCAAATACAATGATAAAAATAATTAAACCCTTATAGAACTCTTGTGGATAAATATTTGTAAACAAGTGACGACAAGAATAAAAACAGAATGACAATAAGTTAATGCAATTTTGAATAAATAATGAAGAAGATTTGAAACCTGAAGAAGTTAATGGAAGCTTCAAACCACGATGAGAGAAATAAAAAGATGAGTTCAATCCACCATAAACTATTTGTAATTCAAAAAAATATTACGAAATATAAATGTCTTCAGAGAAAGAGAAATAAAATGTTTACCGATTAATATTTCTTATACCGATTCAGATTCAGAGTGAACTAAAATCAACTATCACAATATCATAAAAAATGAATATTTCAAAATCAAATTCATTACCTACTAAACCTAAACTCAAATCAATCAAAGTCTTTAAAAACACACAAATCACTCTACCTAATCAAATATTTCTTAATCAGTATGTCATAAAATCTTAAGCTGCTAAGTTTTTTGCATTGGCGGAAAAAATAACAATTTATTAGAGTCTTTTGTATTTGTTTCTCATATAAAATCATTTGATTCAAAACCTAAACCCAATCAATCAAAATGCTTTTGAACATTTTTTTGAAGAATCTTAAAAAAATACATCAACTATTTTTTGTACAAATCAAACTTATTATATTCAAAACCAAAACTCAAAAATTCAAAATATTTCTTCAAAATCACTTTAATAAATGATAGTGTACTCTTTCTTATGCAAATGACAATCATTAGATTTAAAACCTAAACGCAATCGATCTAAACATCTCTTCATAAAAATTTAAATTATGAAAAAGTAAATCAAAATCAATCATCTTCATGCAAAAGTAAATCAAAATCAATCATCTACACATCTTTAAAACCTAAACACAATCAATTTAAACATAATAGATTGTTATAAACTCATGAGATAGAGAGAGAAGGAGACACTTGAAACACATATCACCGGGAGACATAACACTCAATATGACGTACCACAATCAATATAAACTAAATGGATTAATATGGCATAACAGAGTGTGAGACATAACACAATCAATCTAACCTAAATTGATTAATAATTAATCTAACATAAACTGATTACTATGACATAACACAATTGGACTAAATTTCATAGACATAACAAAATCAATTATATTTAAACAGGTGACGTACACAAGTGAAACATAACACAATCAATTTAAACTAAATTAATTATATTTAAACACGTGACGTCAATAGTTGTAGACACCACATTCTACTCCCCAACCTAAGTCTCTCTTTGGGTCCCTAGCACCTCCCCCATTGACTACAAACCCTAGGTCATACTCCGAGTACCGGTCTAGAGGCCATCGGGTGCTCTCGAGGTCGTTTGACTATGATCAACTCCATCATCAGAGAAAAATATCAATGAATCATTGAAGGTCTTTGAATCCCCTTTCCAACGGTCAACCCCGTGCACTAATATTCATAACGGTTCAGACGAATGGGCCATTTTAAAATCAAAAATCGATCTAGAGGCCACCGGGCGCTCCTATGCCCCGATTTGACCCTAAATAACTTTATCATTCGAGTGAAAGCTTAATAAATCTTTGAAGGGCAGTGAAACACCTTTACAACGGTCTGCCTCGTGCATAAAACAAAATAATTGTTTGGATGAATGATCTGTTTTCCCTCAAAAACTGATCTGGAGGCCACTGGGCTCTCTCGAACTCCATTTGACCAGGGTCAGCTCTTAATCTTGAACAACAATGAATGAATCTTAAAATGGAATGGAATACCATTTGCAAAGGTCCACCCCATTCCCGAATCAGCCTTACAGCATGGACAAGCGACCCATTTTACTCTAAAAGGTCACCGAGCACTACCGGGCCCCGTTTGACCAAAGTTAACTCTCTGAACTGAGTGAAGATCTTTGAAACATCAAAGTATATCACATAAAATTTCCAATAATCTATCCCATGTGAAATTTGGACTTACGGTTTGTACGAACGATCCATTACGGTCTGATGATCTCCTGTCCAAATGACCTATGGGCATTTCTGAGCCCTATTTTCCCGAAAGTTAGCTCCTGGACTTTGGAGTGGCCCCAGGGACACTTAAAGGTATCTAAATTACCTTTATAACGATATGATTCTTGTACAATTTGGATTTATGAATTGCGTTCTATGATCGATTTTTCAAAAACATCAGCACGAGACTACTGATTAGCAGGTCCCATTTCCTTGCCTATCAGCAGTGCATCTAGGGTCACCTTCCAATTGGAAGGGCTAGGGATATGCCGATCAGCAGTCCCCCTACCCTATATAATGAGGGCATGAGCTCACTTCCAAGTCACTCCTCAAATCCATTAATATCAGTGATCTCAACAACATTCTTCTGCAATCAGCAAAGTTTCCTTATGTGAAATTCCTTTCTACCTTTCATTTTCATCATTCTCATACCCAATTTAGCAAAAATCTCCTTCTATGTTCATATCAACTTGCAAGGAGATCATCAAGGATCAATATCAAGCTCCAAGTCTACAAAGAAGGTCCAAATATCCTTCTCTCTTTAAATTTCTTTATTTTCGCACTAGTTATTTAAATTCTTAATTTATCTCTTACTTTAGATCATACACATTAATATCTCATCCCTTATTAGTTATATTGCACATAATTTATTTTCTATAAAAAAAAATAGGGTTACACCTAAAAATTCTGACAAGATTCTTCATCACACACATATAATATACTCCCGTTTGAATCAATGGGATAAACCCAACCCTTGTGCCGCATACGAACTACGTGGACTTTAATACCTTTATGGGGTACGTATTCGTCTTGGGCTAAAACCCGAGACTCAAGTCTTATTTTCCTATTTTCATCTTTTTTCTATTTTATCCATATATTATTCATATAAAACAAACTTGTGATTCATATTTGGGCCTTATCTAACACATATTATCGTTTCCTCATGATGATCAATATCTTGATAAGCGCACACATTATATTTTTCTCACTAATATTTTAGGAACAATTCCAAAATCTTATAGTTTCATCATGATGATTCTACTTTGGATGGCCTCACTCTATCTTTTCCATGAGGAGTCGAGAAATTCCGATCTCTGTTTATATATACACACGCACACACTTCACAGAGAAATTAAGCAAATAGCAAGATAAGCCCATGAGGGACCAAAAGGGAGGGATGGGTGACTAACACCTTCCCATTGTGTAACTTATCCCCCGAACCTCTGAACTATAGGTTTCATAAGCATCAGTTTGTCTTTGATGCCGCTCTCTTAAGGTGACAACATGTTCTTTTGCCTATTTTGTGCAAAATAGGCTGGCGACTCCATCTCTTTACATCACCCCACATTGATGATGGCCGAAGCACTCCTAGAAATGGGTGCGAGACCTTATCTCCCTCTTCAAGCACGCGCGTAAGAGCGTCGACCCTAAGATGAAGGAAAACCGAAGGGATGACCAAAGTTGAGACCTTGCTGGGGACTAACTTAAGAGGACTAGACTTTATTTGAATGGGTGTTATCATTTTCTACTTGTGTGGTATGCACCTACCTGTATGTTTCCCTTTTTCGCCTCTATTATTTCTTGTATATATCTACCTAGTGATTATAACACTCCTCACACACACTTGTAGATACTCTCCATGTACTTTTCACACTACTTATACGTAGGATTACTTATATCCACATGTTGTACACACCACTTAGAATATCCATAATTAGGTGTCACTAACACACACTTCCACTCATCACACTTGTATACATCCATGATCGCTCACACTTATCACACACCACTTAGAATATCCATGATTAGGTGTCACTAACACACACCTCCACTTATCTCCCTTATATATATCCACACATCACTCACGCTCACATATCCATGCTCAGTGTAATCTTTATGATCCATGCTAGATTTATTTTTCATTATACTTGTACATTCTTACTTATTAGTATAGTTCTCATCATGCCAAATAAAATACTCTCTCCATAATATACTAATCAAGAATCATGCATTTTTCACACTACATCACGAAGAGCATGTCTATTGACCAAAATTTTGTCCCATAACTAGGGGTTCACTTAGTGATGGGCAATGGTTTGGAAGCTCGTAGTTATGCTAAGCAATATGACTCCCACCTTCCATTGGCCAAGTACCTTTGATGCGTATTGAATGGTTCTCCCCGCATCGTACCTCTTGATCAAAGTCATAATGGGAGGTATATAGTAAGGAACTCGTTCACATACGTCGAGTATATAAAATTTGCTCTCACACGTACTGTCCCCACGAGGTATATAGTGAGGCGATTCCTATGCACTCGGGTATATCAAATGGCTTGTCGACACATACCGATTGCCCTCAAAAGAAAGACGTATATCATGGAAGTCATGAAAAATGGGAGAACCTTTCCATTAATCCAACAACTGCATACCTTCACATAGGCATCAAACCTAGGTCACTCATATTTAGTTTGGTGGTTACTACCCGAAACTCAAACCGTGTTTTAGATATTTTTCAAACCCAGTTTTTTTCATGCTCAGGTCCCATTAGACATTTCTTTTTCATTTAGATAAACCTAATACAAGTGGAAACATAATAATAATAATAATCATGCTGAGACCCTTTTCTCATTTTTTTCTCCTTCTTTACAAAAGTGTCAAAAACCTTTTCCTCATATTTTATCAAAATAACAAAAGAACTTTCCACACTTTTATCATAACCTTCAAAAGACATTTTTCCTTCCCTTTGTCAAAAAACATGCCAAAAATATTTGTCCTTCCCTTTTCCTTAAAAAAAAAATTGTCAAAAATATTTCCCTCATTTTCCAATAATAAAAGTTTTTCCCTTTAATCTTTAAAAAATAAATTTGAATCATCTTCCTTCTTAGGCTAATCGTATACCTAACCCTTGGCCTGTCTCCCTATTGGCTTCGGTATTTCGTCGAACTGCCTTGAAGCTTCGTCAGGTCTCCCTCTACTTCCTGTGAGTCTAGATTCCACCTTCACCAGCTTTCCATGGAGAACGTATATCAAGTACCGAATGTGTAGCCTGATTTTATGATGTTCCTAGTCTAACTTACTGCCAATATTCAGAACCTTCAAATCGAGATTCATGAGATGCAATAAAATCGGGTCCCTATTCTCGAAGAGCCTAAGGTCCTCTTCCCTAGCACTATGGGTCCTTCGCACTTGAGCCTATTTAGATCCCGAAAGAGTATCAGCACGCTTCACATGCCCCTTTTGTCAATCGACCACCACCGACTCAGATCCTTATGTCTAATATTGCCCATCCAGGGTCTAACCTGCCATTTCCTGTCGATCCGAAGGAAGAAGAGTTGAACAAGGTCGAGGAAGTATGAATCTCTGGGAACAACATGGATTACACCCATATATCTCCTACCCTAAAGTAAGGCTATAAAAAAAGTTCAAGATTCCCAACATTGAGACGTTCAGGGGAAACCCCTAATTGTCCATATGTGAAGTTACCACCAAGCCATGACTCTCCTAGGTGCCTCTGAGGAAATAATGGACCAGATGTTCCAATAAACTTTGAAGGAAAATGCTCTTCGATCGATCCTATCCCTTGAGGAATCCAGAATTCATAATTTAGAGGATGATGCCCATGAATGCATGTCGTAGTATAAGTAGAACAAGGAATTTGGGGTTACACGTCATGATTTAGAACTTCTCAAGCCGAATCACAAAGAAAATGTCAGTAATTTCATAGCAAGGTGGAGGGAGAAAGAGGTTACCATGACCAACTGGCCTTTTAAAGAGGAACAAGTCAGTATTGCAAAGAAAACTTCTTACCCCATGTCTGAACGATGATGGGAGGACATTATTACCCCCATTTTCGAGCCCTCCAGGAAGTAGGAGAGGAGATTGAAGAAAGTCTTTCCAAGACAGAAGCTGAGCCAAAGAAAGTATCTATATATTTCACTCCTAGAAAGTATGAGACGCCTACTAACCCCATAACTTCGACCATCAATAACATCTCTCAGCCTGCCACTTCATGGGCACCAAAAAGTCATGCTAACCCAGTCAGAAAAGAATACATCGAGCTTTATGGCCCCCTATTTAAAGTCTATCAATCACTTTTGAGCCAAAATCTCATCAAGCCAATGGACCCTCATCCATTACCAAACACTCTTCCCAAAAATATAAACCCGACACCCATTGCGATTTTCACCAAAATGATGACCATACCACTAATCATTACTTTTATCTCCAGAATATAATCCAAGGTCTGATTGATTGGGGTTTGATCGCCCCACCAGCCAATCCTAAGTCAAACACCACCCATAATCCACTTCCAAATCATACAAATGTTATCTTCCTAGAAAATGACCCAAAATTTTACCCATCTACCCAGATTGTACCCAGTAAATCGCCCATCATACCCGTATATTCATCTAAAACTCTCAAAGTTTGCCCATATTTTCTCCTACACCCTAAATGTTTCGCTGAGCAGTCTCTATAACTTCTTACAAGAGCATGTATTTTCATTCGTACCAATTTAGAATGGAAGGATATAGAATTATCAGTAGTATTGAATCAACTCATAGAGTTTGGGCTAAAATTTCCCTCTGAAATGAACATTGACTGTCATAAGTTCAACATCCTATTTTTGGAAGCCCAAAAGTGGGCTCGAGAGTCAGATAATTAGGTGGTACCTGCCAATGAAATCAACTAGATACTATCGTTCAGGTTGTGATAAACTCGTTTCGATAGACTGGCAAAATTTATAGTATTTACAAACTACTCGATGATATGAAACAACAAGGGAGCTTGGTCCCTTCACTTCTGTATCTCCCCATTGAGTGGGAGGATCTACATGAAGAAGCCATTAAGGTTGTAGAATGCACTAGCTTCTCATGGAAGGATGACATGCTTGCCACCGGATGGGGCGATAAATTTGATAGTTCAGATGAAGAACCAAGTTAGGAAAAGGATAGCCCAGTGATCAGTGTATGTGGGATGATATCATTTGAAGATTTTATAGGGGAGATCAACAAAGTGGTTGAATAGCATGAGATAGATAAAGAAATAGGGTAATTATTCTTCCCCTCTTCTGTGAACCATATGATTAGATCTGGTAGACACTATCAAAGTTCGAACCCTCAATTAGCAATAATGGATAAAAGAACGGTTGTTGTTGAGAAACTTTCCATGCCAGAAATAATCATCGAGGAAAGTAAGATCCTAAACCAGTGGAAGAAAGCTGAGGCTAACATCACTTTATGGGGACTTTTCATATTTTTCCAATTGCACCAAAATGCCTTGATTAAATTTCTTACCGGGACCACAGTCCCTTCTTCCAACACGCTAGAAGAAGCCGTGAACCTGGTCGGGTCTCTAACCTCTACTAGAATGCTCTCCTTCTCGCAGGAAAAAAACTCTAATCTTGGTCCTAATCATAACTATTCTTTCAATATCTTTATCGAGGTGATGGGAAAGACAGTACTGCTTTCATTTATCGCCAACGAATCAACACTTAATGTTTGTCCGTTAAAAAATCTCAATTGCTTATATTTGGAAGTAAGCGACCTTTCTCCAACATCCACTACAATGCATGACTATGACAATACTCGTTGAAAGGTGATGGGATCCATAAAGCTTACAATAGGGGCTAGCCCTATAAATCCCGTTATTGAATTACAAGTCATCGACATACTGTCTTATTTTAATCTACTGCTTGGTTAACCGTGGCTTCACATCATCAATGGGATATCTTCCTCTCTCCATCATAAATTGAAGTTCTTCGTCAAGGAGAAGGTCATCACTATCTTGGGCGATGGTGATAACACTGAGAATGCATGCATCAGTAATCTAGTACTAGAGCTACAACATGGGACCAATGATATTCTTATGTTTGTTTTTTGAGTTAAACCACTTTCACTACCAATAGTGGATGATTTTAAAGATAGAGTTTATCCAGTTCATAGCCCTCACGATAATGTCAAAGTTATACAGATGTTCAAGAATATGCACTTCATGCCCGGATTAGGTATGGGAAGAAGATAACAGGGAATACTAGAACCCAGAGTGTTGAAGAAGGCATTTCCTCTATGTGGAATAGGTTATCAAACCTCATCAAAGTAACTCAGAATGCACCAACCTCTATTGAAGGGAAGGATAGAAGGTGCCAAGACTATTTAAAGATATTCCTTGAACGGAAAATTCATCAAAGAGGGTGAAGATATTCCCTTTTGTGGCTTTCCCCAACTATGGTATGATCATGTAGATAAAAAGATGAATCCATGGATGGAGATCTTCTTCTAAGACCGTTACTCCTGGGCTGGAGATTCCCAGCATCATGTGCAACCTCTTATTGAGAAGGCTATAGTTGTTATCGAGGTTTTTGAGAAAAATGTGTCTCCGAGGACTGATTTAATTTGTAGACACTAGGAATGACACTCTGCATGATCCACTCAGGTGTTACATCATCGGATCCATCCATCCTGATCAAGACTATTGATGCACCACTTTTCAATCGACATACAGTACCAGTTCCACCCATTGAAATGCAACCCAACCCAGATGTTTATCATATTTCTCCTTCTTATGTTTCTCTTTATTTTAATCATAATGTAATTGAGGCCTCTTTCGATGAGGTTCTCAATGTTGTTTTTCCCAAGAATGAAATAACTGAATATTTTAAGTATCTTATTGAGCCTTACATCAATCTTGATTCTAATCAAACTCGTGTTGATGATGATTTTGAAAATGAAAAATTCTTAACTGATTTTAATAAGGTTAATAACAAACAACATAACCGTGTTCAAATTAATGAAGATGAAACTGTTGTTGTTAATCTTGGTTCTAGTAGACAACTACATGACATTAGGATAGGGTCCAACCTTAATGAGCATGAGTGCACGCAACTTGAAGAACTACTGAAGGAATGTGTGGAAGTCTAAGCATGATCTTACTACGACATGCTTGGCATTGATCCTGAGATCACTCAGCAGGAGATTCTAACTCTCCCAGAATGAAAATCGGTCAAACTGAAACTGCAAAAGCTCCTCACCGAATGCTCGCTTGAGATTAAGGAAGAGGTGTTCAAACAGTTGAATGTATGCTTCATCCAGGTGATAGAATATCCCACATGGTTAGCCCATATTGTACCCATATCAAAATCGGTAGAAAAAGTATGCATGTGAGTTGATTACCGAGATTTGAACAAGGCCTCTCCAAAAGATGATTACCCACTACCTAATATCGATATGATCATAGAAAACACAGCTAGTCATGCTCTCAAGTCATTTGTTGATGGGGTTGTCGGATACAATCAGACCAAGATGCACCCTGATCATCAAGAAAAAATTGCATTCATCACCCCTTGGGGAACCTTCTGTTACACAATTATTCTATTTGTTCTAAAAAACATATGGCCTTCCTACCGAAGGGCTGCCATGACCATCTTGCATGATCTGATACATAAAGAGGTCGAGGTCTACGTTGATGATATGATTAACAAGTCTAAGACTCGGGAAGGTCATGTTCCTGCTCTCTGAAAGTTCTTCGAACGACTGCGCCGATACTAGATGCGACTTAACCCACATAAATGTGTTTTGTTCGTTACCAAATGAAAGATTTTGGTATTGATGTTTAGATAGAAGGGATTGAAGTAGATTCTGCTAAGATGAAATCCATACTTGAGATGCCACCACCCCGAATGGAGAAGGAAGTTCGAGGATTTTTAGGAAAATTATAATATATCAGTCGGTTCATTAGCCAGTTGACTTCCATTTATGAACCCATCTTCAAACTCCTCCACAAGGATTCAACCAAGGTCTAGAAATAATCTTGTCAAGAGGCCTTTGATCGAATCAACCAGTACCTAACCTGACCTTCAGTACACATGCCACAGTAGCCTGGTTTCCCTTTACTCATATACTTATCCATAACAGATACCATAGCTGGGGCTTTACTAGCCCAATACATTAAAGAATCCTGCAATGAAAGGTCCATCTACTATGCCAACCAAAAATTAGATGGATACGAAGTCAACTACACTGCCTTGAAGAAAACATGTGTAGCCCTCATTTGGGTCACATAAAAATTATGGCACTACATGCTCGCTTTTCCCATTAGACTTATATCCCGAATGGATCCTATCAAATACCTTCTCGAGAAACCCTCCTTATCTAGATGAATTTGATATTATGTATGTCATGCAGAAATTCGTGAAAGGAAGTGATATCTCTAACAACCTTGCTGACTACCCCATGGAAGAAGTCAATGTTTGGATATTCGAATTCTCAGATGAAAATATTCTTTGCACCTCTCAGGAAGACCTCCAATGGCAAATATTCTTTGATGGTGCTGCCAACAAGAAAGGATACGGCATTGGGATACTCTTGATTTCCCCTAATGACTCTCACACTCCTATTCCCATCAAATTATATTTCCCCTGCACCAACAACATGACCAAATACATGGCATGTAAGAATCCAGTGACTAGATGTCTATGAGGATTCTCCCTCATCATCGGTCAGGTACTTAGAAGGTGGAAAGTCAAAGATGAAAATCTCTTACCCTTCCAATCCCACCTAGAAGAGCTAGCCTCCCAGTTCTGAGATATCACCTTCCACTACTTGCCCCAAGAAAGGAACAACTTGGCTAAAGCCCTTGCTACCTTTGCCTCTATGGTTGACATGACTGATGGAACAACAATGATCACCTTCATAGTCCAAAAGAAAGTTAAACCAAATCACTATTGCCACATCAAGCTCATCATAGAAGAGGACTCTGATATGGCCGAGTGCTGGTACTATGACATTTGGCGCCTCCTCAAGTACAGTAGGTACCCCCAGGATGCCAATATGAAAGATCGAGAAACCTTCGCAAGCTGGCTGCTAAGTATATTACCTACTATAAAGCACTGTTCAAGATAAACTTCTATGGAACCCACTTACAGTGTATCGTAGCTGATGATATTAAAGAAATGATGCAAAAAATCCACATCAGGGAATGCGAACCCCATATAAATGGCCATATACTCGCCAATAAGATTATTCGACATGGTTACTATTGGACTACCATGGTTTAAGATTTCACTGCATATGTTCGGAGATGCCTCAAATGCTAATGATTTTCTAATCTCCAGTAATTGCCTCCACGGTAATTATACAACATGACCTCTCATTGGTCGTTCTCCATATGGGGCATCGACATCATAGGGAAGGTCACCCCCAAAGACTCAAATGGGCACAAGTTCATCCTAGTTTCCATCGATTACTTTACCAAATGGGTTGAAACCGAGTCATACACAGTACTGAATGCCAAAAAGGTAGCCAGGTTCATTCGAAAGAACATCATCTTTCGATACAGGGTTTTGCATGAGCTAGTGTCAGATAACGGGCTACATTTTAAGGCAGAAGTCATAGAATTGGTCGACAAGTATAGGATCCAGAGACATAAATCTTCTCAATACCGACCACAATCTAAGGGTTTAGTTGAAGTCGCCAATAATAACCTCAAATAAATCATCGGCAAGATGACTAAGAATTATTGAGATTGGGCCAAACGGATCCCTTACGCTCTCTAGGGCCACTAAATTTCAGTTTTAGCATCTACTGAGGCTAACCCTTACTCTCTGGTATACGGTGTAAGAGGATAGTTTAGATTAAATGAAGGTGTAACCCCTTTTTAATACGATAATGATAAGTTAACCAGCAACACTATTAATTAACTTCAGGCCACGCAAACACAATTAATGAAGATAAACTTAGTCAAAACTCACAAATCGTTCGTTTATAACTCAACAAGATAATAACGAACTCAAAAGTAACTCATTTGGAGGGAGAGAGAAGTAAGCACCCTAAATACACCTTGGCAGGCAGTCAAACACACCAACCACCCTCAATAATCTCTATCAACTATTAAAGCTCTGTAAAAAGTGACAATGGTGCATGAGTAAACTCTCTGGTTTGTAATAAATGCCTCTCTGATGTATATTCCCTATAGTAGTAACTTTTGAACTCTCAAAAGGAACATCCTCTCCTCAGGGATTGTTGGGGTCCTTAAATAGCCCCTCACACCACTCCCGAGGTAACTTAATCACTAAATATTATGAAAGACATCCCTCAACTTTATGTCACAACATTAAGTGCCTGATGTAATAGTTAGCTCCACATCCTAGACATTAAATGCCAAGACATGCCTTTTTTCTAACCACTATGTGTCAGGTGGTTGTCATCATAGAGGTGACTCACCAACTTTCTGATAGCCCCAAATACCATGGTGGTTTACTCAAGTGAAGATTTGACATTATCTAGCTAGCTAGTTACATCACCTACAGTAGATGTGATATTAAATAGAGGGTTGTTTGGTTCACAACTCAACGCCCGATGGGACTCAAAGTTGCTCCGCCCGAGGTTCCATGGTCAGGGTCCTTCGATGTTTTACTAGGTGTATCTAACAAGGCTAGGACAAGCCCCAATGGTGCCTCACTTCTCAATCCTCTGAACCAAGTCCCTCTAAAGTTCCCCCGGCGAGGTCATTTGATAAAGCAAGAAAGCTCTCCCAGGCCCTTCCAAGCCTGGTCTCTAGCGACAACCGTTCGACCTAACACAAAATCATTATACTCATTACATCTTTACAATCAGTATAGCTCATAGTCAATATAAACAAAAGATATGACGAGACTAAATTAATCAACATGACTAAAGGACGAGCTCTCTCGGTCAGTTTCTTCACTGGAAGGTCCCTCTGGGCTACCACACTGAGCTGCCTCGCTGCCTTAATCCCAAACACTGTTGTTAATGGGGGGATTATCTCTAATCTTAGGATTATCTTCAAGCACCTTCTACATTTGCCCCTTCGGGAAGAGATTTATTGTGGAAACAAAAAATCTCTGCATGAAAACTTCTCAATACGATTAACCTTCTTTGTGTGAAAAAATTTTGGCATTTTTTCCTTCACTACCAAGAAAAAGTAAAATTCTCCCCGATGTACCTGGGTCGAAGCACTGTGGCTTGTCGGCGGTTTACGAAGGGCAATCGCGACTTTTTCCTGATACTGAGTTTCAACCGTCCTGTTTTTGCTTCCATGGCTAATTCTAAGATTCTCCCGTAACACCTGTTGACTTTCTCAAATACCTGTTTTGACTCTGGGGAAGTGAAATTCTCTCATTTCTGCTGTTGGTGGAATATAGTTGTAGGCAATGAGTTTGTCGTTAGGACTGTCCCTGTCATTGTGACTTGTGAATTTCTCCCTTGTAACGTTTCACCATGTTCGAAAAAGTAGAAAATTTCTCCCCGATGTAGCTGAGTCTCAATTAAAAAATGTTTGGACTTGTGGTGAGGGGACATTGTAGCTTTTTTGAACCATTGGGACAGCTTCTTCGTTGGGAGTTTGTTGGATATGTCTGAGAAAAATTTTAGTACCAAAACTCAAACTTTCCTAGGAAGGAAACCCTTTTCTATTCCCCATGCGTCACTTCTCAACTGACGTGGCGTTGTCTTTTCAACTGTTAGGGCACTTCTCGGAGTGCCACGTGTCCATTTGAAATGATTATAGGCGACTTTACACGTGTGGTGGTTGGAAACTCAACAGACAGGTTTTAAACGTTTATTTTTCAAAACTCTTCTCTTTCCTTCGTCTTCTCCAAGATTCCATCTACTCTAGAGAGAGAAACTCTGCCAGAACTCCATTATTTCCAAGCTTTTACCTAGCTTTCTTCTTCCTCTCGTCTTTTATGCCACCACATGTGGTTGTGCTCCTCCATTTTCATTCATAGGCTTTATTTACAAAGATATTTCTTTCATCTCCACTTACTGTGGCTTTTTCAAATGTCTCGAAGGATACCACCACCGTTGTTCATCCAAGATCCACCTCTGCCACCCCTAGCACCACTACTTTGGATGCTGCTCGTCAAGAGTAACTAACTTTTTACCGTCGGTCTCCCATCTTCGACAAAGATGATGAGTTTTCTAATGCATGGAAGACCTGCCATTTTTTAGCCAAGTATGACCCTTTGCTGCTGGGTGATGAAGACGAATATTCATCAAAGTGGGGCTTTATTCCCCCAGACGGGACTCTACGCTTTAGGTTGGATCGTGGCGACTTCCCCTACTTCCATATTAATTTCAAGGCACCTGGGGGATCGCCAGCTCATTTTGCTGCCTAACATGCATATATGAAGAGCTCTCATGTTGCACCGCTTGCCAAGGTTGGTCTCCATCGATCCAACTGGTTTGGGGAGTTCACTCTTTCCAACCACAACACTGCGCTCCAAGTGCTGGTTTCCAGATGGAACATTACAACTCACACGTTCTTTGCTGCCTGGGGGGCGTTCACCATCTCGTTAGAGGATTTTTGTGAGTTACTTGGGTTTGAGCCCATGGGTGAGTTTACGTATCATGATGAGGCCTTAGATGCTGAAGAGACTGCTGACCGAGCTGAGCTTGATCTAATCTTTCATCATTGCATTAGGTCTTCAAACAAGGGTACTTTTACTCCCCTTATTAGCTATTTTTTTGAACCTCCTACTGCGAAGGATGTCACTGTTGTTACGGGCCAAGGTAAAGGTACATCTTTGGAACTACCAGCCTACATCCTTGTGCTGCTTTTGCATTTCTTTTTTACTGGGAAACCCAACGACCAGCCCAGGAGGGACCTTATAAGAATTTTTATCTGTTTGGCCAGGGGTTTCAACCCTCCTCTGGCCGCCATTGCGTTGGGGTCCCTCTATACTTGGTCGGATCGAACCCACATTGACATGGCACAGTCCCTTGGTCGTTACAACTTGGCCAATTTTTCCAATACCGTTATCTTAACGGGTTTCTTCTATACCCATTTTCCTGCCATTGCTGCCAAGTCTATCTCTTATCTCATGAGCTAAGGCATTAAACCCCCACGCCTCTTATGCTTTCATGAAAAACAGAGACGAAAGGATATAATGGGAGTTTTTGACCGTTTTGATTCCTTTATCATGAGGCCGTACAGCGAATCTACCTTTGCCCATTCTTGGAATTTTTTTTCCTTCTATAGCTTCAATGGTAACTTTTGTTCTAGTTGTAGAAGATCCTTTATAGGTTTTGGTACTTTTGTTCACTCCTGTATTTCTTCGTTCCTATACCGAGTGGGGATTCACTTCTGAACCTTATAGCCCCAATAGGTGTAGCAGGGAGTTTGGGTTTGATCAGGGGGCTCCTTGACCTGTGTTTCAAATAAGGAATAAAAGGGCTACATTTGCTGAGGCTTTCACCTTCTACCTTGCAGCAGCAGTACTTGGTGTGACCTCTACTATAGATGGTCAAGTCACCCTTCTAAGTGCCACTAGGAAAGGGGACGTATCTACCTCTTATGCCACCAAGTTCCGTCTGAGGCAACTGGCCATGATTCGTGAGTTCATATAGAGTCTCCCCCAATATCCCCCGATTCTTTCTTTCTCTGCCTTGGAGTTGGGTCTCAAAGGAAACTCCATTCTTGGAGTTAAGTTCCTTCTGAGTAAAATGTTAAAGATCCTCCGCTCGAGCTACCCCCTTATCTTCCAATGATCCCTACTGCCACGCCCAAAACCAAAATCGTTGCAACCCCTAAGCATCCTGCCCCTACAACCGAAGCGCCTTCCGATGAAGGGCCTTCCCAGCCACCAGCCAAGAAAGTAAGTCTCAAACCCAGCCCCAAGCTCCTTTGGAGGCATTCCCCATTGCCTCTGTTCCTCCTCCCATGTCTGCAGAAATGAATGAAGAGTTGAGAAGGAGAGTTCAGGCTGAGGTGGAACGAATACATGCTGAGTTTCAATGATGCGTTCCCATCGTTCCTCCTTCTACTGCCTTCCCCACTATCCTGGTTGATCCAAATGAACTAGGGGCAAAGAGGAGGAAGATTTCAAAGTTTCCTCTAGGTAATGGTGTTATGGGTGAGAGGAAGAAGACTCTGGGTACCAAGTCCCAGAGGAAAAGAACTCCCAATGTACATATCTCCCCAGCTCCCTTTGTTGATGCTTCCTCTCCTCCTTCGCTAGTGGTTATATCCTCGCACTCTCCCTTTGAATCTGAGGTATATATGTGTTTTGTTGTTCTTACTCACATTTTTTCTAAGGCAAGTTGCATCTGTTTAACTCTTAACAACTTTTGTGGAGGAGGTTGAAGAAGAAAGACCTAGCCCCCCCCCCCCCCCCATGAGCCCTTTCGTGGGGGGACGTTTTGGTTCTTCTCAGGCTGATATGACTCCTCCCCGATCCCCTATGATCGGGCTTACTTACTCCCGCCGTTCGACCTCTATACGCGCGAAGGATGCTGCTGTGGGGGGGATTTCGTGGATTCTGTGGGCATATTTTCTCAACCAGAGACAACTCCCCCAGCCCTTTCTGAATTATCACCTCAGCACGAGGTCCTTTTGTCCATCGTTCTGGTGGCGAGTAGTGTCCCTGAGGTAACATATTATCAATTACTTGTCAGGTCTCATGTATTTCACCCTTTTTTCTGTTTAACATGCTAAACTATAATATGTTCGGATGCCTTAGGTTGAAATGACATCTTTGTTAAATGATATTCTTCTTTCCACTATGCTGATGAGACCCCTAGCTGCAGTTCCCCATTTTAGTATAATAAATGAGGTAAGTAACGCTTATAGATATTTCTCCCTTTTTCTGGACTTTCTCCTTATGTCTAACACTTAGCTTCATGTTTGCAGCTTTCGCCAAGTCTTTCCCCACCTTCTTCTCTTAATGGTCTTCATATTTCCAAGGCCAAGGTTGATGCTTCTTCCCTGCATGGTGGTTCTTATGTACCCACCCATGTGGGGGAATCACTTGGAGGTCCAACGTCTTCTCCCAGTGAAACTCCTATGTTGGCCTTGGTGCCTTTTTTTGGCAAGGGATCTTTATCGGCTGTTGAGGCTTCTTCAGTTGGGGGTGCCATTGAGGCTTCTGAGGAAATAAGCCTGCCCCCAACAGTTCCCGCCATTATGGCCTCCGTGGTGACTCTCATTCTTGCTCCCACTACTACTGAGGTACTTCGCCAATTTCTCTTCGTTTTTCGTTGTTTTTCTTTTATTCTTGACAATGTTCAATCTGGAAGAGTCTCATTTCTCAACCTTTCAAACTTCACCTATAATGGTGACTTAACAATAAAAACACTTGTTAAGATTTTTTGCAAACTTCACCTATATCAGTGACTTAACAACGAAAACACTTGTTAAGATTTTTCATAAACTCCACCTATATCGGTGACTTAATGACGAAAACGCTTGTTAAGATTTTTCATAAACTCCACCTATATTTGTGACTTAACAACGAAAATGCTTGTTAAGATTTTTTCACAAACTCCACCTATATTGGTGACTTAATAACGAAAATGCTAGGTTGCACTGGAGAACTCTCCACTAGTTCTTTCATCCATCGCTTCACCCCATCGGGAACCCGTTGTGTTAGAAGATTCTAGTCATAACGATTAAGGTTCCATGACTGGTGCTACTGCTGATAACGAATCTAGTTGTGAGCTCCCTCTGCCTGACTTAGCTCCTCACGAATTTTATCTCATGGTCCTTCACCGTTCCCCCTAAATGCCTGCCAGCCATCATTTGGTAGTTGAGAAGCTTGCAAGCCACCATCCTGAGACTTTTACTGCGGATTGCCTACGTTCTAACATCCTTGTGATGAGCTATAGGCTGTAGGGCATGGCGACCGTTGTTGCTAATATCGTCAACACTCCTATCGCAAACATTACAAAGCCTCTCCTCAACTAATTTCTGGGATATCTGAGGGAGTTGGGTCGTGATGGCTTCCATTTTGACTGGTTTATTGTGCACTTAAAAACTTTGAAGAGCCAGTGACTGGATAGTCAGAGGGAGCTGCTATAGAAACATCAGGAGGATCAGCGGGCTGAGGAACCTAAGTTGGCTGAGATAGCACCTCTTCTTGAAGTTGTCAACAAAGAGGTGGGGGACATCGAATAAGCTTTGCATCTGGAAAAGCTGAAATGAGAGAAACTCCTCATCAAGTGTACACAAGCAAAGACGATAATTGAGATTTTTATTAATGCCCAACAGTCTTGCCTAGTAGCATCTTCGGGCCTGCCTGGAGATTTTTTCTCTGCTCCAGACCTGTGGTTCCTCTTAGGCCAATAAACTTTTGTATACATTTTCCTTTTCTTCTTCTTATGTAATTCTTGGGGAGTAGCTCCCAATTTTATAATGCCCCGAAGTTTATGAATGAATGAAAAAGATGTATGTTTTTCTCCATATCCTTTCTATCGGCTATAACTGTTTGCATATATTATGATGTTCTCCAATTCTTTCATCTCCACTCGAGTTATATATAAAACTTGTATATTCATAACAACAGCTAAATATATCAGTGGTCTAAACTTAATTGCTTCCACATGATAGACTTTCAACCATTTGTTGTTAATCTTAAATGACTTGTCTTCTTCCATCTTAGAAATTAAGCAATAACCTGAATCATGAGCTTCTTTTACAATGAAAGGTCCCTCCCAATTCGCTACAAATTTAGGTAGGGGAAGCCCCCTGATGTGCTTTACTTCTGCTTTTAAAACGAGGTCTCCCTCTACGAACTTCCTTGGTCTCACCAAGTTATCATATGCCTTGTAGAGCTATTTTATATACATTTGAAAGTGCTGCATTGCGTTAACTCTGTGTTCATCCAACGCTTCGAACTGCACATATCTATTCTAAAGGAGCATGCTACTTCGTAAGGCATATCGAGCAGAGGGAACTTCTAACTCCACTGTAAGGATTGCCTCAGCCCCGTAAATAAGGGAGAACAGAGTATACCCTGTGGTATTCCTCTAAGTTGTTCGATAGGCCCACAACACAGTTGGTATCTTTTCATCCCATGATCCTAGGAAATCTTCCACTATTTTAGCCAAAATATTAACCAAGGTTTTGTTAGTTGCTTCAGCTTAACCGTTTCCCTTTGGGTATGCCACCGTTGAAGTATGATAAACAATGGAGTACTTGTCTGTGAGCATCGTTACTTCCTAATTAATGAATAGGGTTTTGTTATCAGAGAGAATAACCTTTGGAATCCCAAAATGGTAAATGATGTATTCTCTAATGAAGTTACTCACCACCCCCGCTGTTTCCCTTCTTAGTGGTATCGCTTTAGCCCACTTTGTAAAACACTCCGTTGTTACTAGTATCCATATCTCCCCCCTCGAAGAAGGATTTATTACCCCTACCAGGTCGAACGCCCAAGTGTGAAAAGGATAAGGCATTGCCATGGAGTGTAGGTCCACCAATGGGGTATGGATCATATCTCCATGAAGTTGGCAAGCTTTGCATTTTTAAATGAACTCAGGAGAGTCTTTCTCCATTGTTGGACAATAATACCCTAATATCATTAACTGGTCATACAACTTGGCCCCTCCTATGTGAGCTGGATCATGCGCCTATTTGAGGACTTCGGCTGCTTTTTCCCTTGTGATGTAATGCAATGGACTATTAAAGTAGCCCCTTCGATAAAGTTTCCCCTCCTGAACATAGAACCTCGGGGCCCTTCGCTTAAGTCCCATCGCATCAATCTTCTCTATTAGGATAACTCCATCTTTAATAAAGTCAATATAAGGCTGCCTCCAGTCTGGTTGAGCTCCAAAGAAATGACATTCAGCTGCCTAAAAGAATAACTAGCATTTATTACACTTCTGTTGTAGCTTTGCTGCATCATGCTTCATTCTAGACCAGAAATATCCCTCCCTTTGAATTCTCTTATAAAGAGGTATCTCAGTTGTTTCGCAATGCTCTTCATGTGTTTTCTTTAACCTCGACTCTGCTTCTTCTAGTCCGATGCATCTTGATAACCATCCTCCTACATTACTGAAGTAAAGGTTTCCCTGGTTTGTAAAATATTAGGCTAATTCCCTTAGCTCCATCGCTCCTTACCCATAATCCAGTTACTTTCTAATCGCTCCCCTTCAGTCTGCGTACTCGTCCATCGACAAAATTAACTGCACTACCGAAGGAGTTATTCTCCGTTGAATCATAATTATAGTTTATCATTCCTCATGACCATTTTTTGGGCGATGGTGGCATAGGCGTTTGGATGGCGGTTCATCGTTCAGGGATGTCTCTTAATTTTGGTCTGATGGAACTGGCTGAGGAGTCTTTGAATGATTGTTCTATATGGTGACAAGTTTAGGTGTTTCAACATGTATTCTCCATTCACTTGCTGAATCACCAAGTTCAAATCGCCCTTGATGCAAAGTGAATGAATTCCCCTTCGAAGAACCTAGAAACCCCAATACCAACGCTTCATATTATGCCTCATTGTTGGAGCAAGGAAAATCCAACTTGTAGGAAAAATAAATCTCCTCCATTCCTTTTGAAATAATAACCATTTCTCCTCCTTTCTTTTCCATCGAAGATCCATCAAATCGCATCGTCCATTCTTCATCACTTACATCTAGGTAATTGGCCTGCAAGTTGTCTCCTGGGATAGTTTCTTTAGGTGGCTCAAATGTTCCAGAGGGGAAGACTGCCAATAGGTCGGCGTACGCCTGGATCTTAATTGCGTGAGGAACCACACACTTCAAGTTATATTCTGAGAGGATGAGGAACCACCTAGCTGCCATTCCAATTAATATAGTTCTTGCCAATAAAAACTTAATGGGATCACATCTCGTTACAATATGAATTATAAAAGATAGCATATAATGTCTAAGTTTTTGTTCTACAAAGACGAAGGCTAAACAATGCCTTTCCAAGCTATTGTACCTGACCTCTGGCCCATGTATGATTCTTCTAAGTTAGTAGACTGGCAGTTCTTTCCCGTCAATCTCTTATGCCAACAGATCTTCAACGGACCTCATGGTGAGTGTGAAGTATAGCTGCAACGGTATTCCTGCCTTTGGTGGAACCATGGTCTGCGATGAAACGAGCAGCATCTTCAGTTCAGTGAAAGACTCCTGGTGAACCTACTCCCACTTGAATTTTATGTTCTTTCGTAAAAGATGCATCAACGGGTGTGTTATCTCATCTAATCCAGGCACAAATCTCATAAGGTAGGAAACTTTGTCGAGGAAACTCTTCATCTCCTTCGTCGTTCTTGGACTTGACATGTCCAAGATCTCTCGTTATTTGTCCTGGTTCATCTACACCCCTTGTCTATCAACCACAAAGCCTAGAAACCCTCCACTTGTTACTCCGAAAATGCACTTTAGTGGGTCCATCTTCAACTTATACTTCCTGCATTGGGCAAACATCTTCCTCAAATCTCTCAGATGGGACTTCTCCTTCCTCGATTTGATAACTAAATCATCCACAAATTTGTGAAAGAAGTCACTAAAAATGTCCATAATTGTTCGTTGGTACGTAGCCCAGTGTTCTTGAGTCCCAACGGCATTACTTTGTACATGAAGTTGTCCAATGAGGTTCTAAACGCCATTTTCTCTGCATCCGTGGGGTCCATGTTGATCTGGTTGTACCCTACATACCCATCCATGAAGTTATACATCTCATTACTAGTCGTTGCATCTATCAAGCTATTGATAGAGGGTAGGGGGAACTCATCCTTGGGGCAAGCCCTATTCAAGTCTCTGAAATCCACACAGATCCTTATTTGATTTTTGTCTTTCTTTCCCACTAGGACAATGCTAGACAGCCATAGTGAGTGTTATATTGGTTTGAGGAACCCATACATTAATAAATGTTGGACCTATTCCTTAATTTTTAAGTCTAGCTCAGGTTTATATATTCTCGTTGCTTGTTTCACCGGAATGGCTGAAGGCATCACGTTTAACTTCTGGCAGCTTACTTCCTCATCCAGCCCTTCCATTTCTGTGTACTTCCACGTAAAACGTCTATGAACTCCCGAATTAACTCAACAAAGGCCTCTCGTTTCTCCTTACTGAGATCCTTCGAGATGAAAATAGGCCTTGGATCCTCCCCTTCTTTCTCCAGGTTCAACTGCTCCAACTCTTATGCCTGTGGCTTCGATTGATCTGCCATGTAATCTGGTTCTTAGATGACATCTTCCATGAACTCTTATATGTTGGAGTTGTCTATAACCATACATTTCCCCCGTTGATCCACCAAAAACACTCATATATCGGGTTAGCCTCATCATCATCTTCTTTGGCCGCCTGTTCACACCATTATAAATGATACACCACCTTTTCCTATTTGGTAACAATTTTCTTGCACTGCCTGCTGGTAGCTGTAACTGTCTTCCTCTTCTTCTCTCTAGAAGCCTCAGTAATTCTTCCGCTTGAAAATCAACTCAGCACACTTTTTCGTTGGACCTCATACTCCATTGGATCCACTATAGGCCTCATCCTATCTTTGAGCTGCTTCGAGATGTTTTAGGGCAGAGGGACCACCAGGTGGGCTTCTTCTATCATCACTCCTTTGCTTATTGCAACCTCTTTATTCTTCTCATTCAAAGGCCCTATCCTTTCTCTGATCGAGGGAACTCATGCTCCCTTCATTCTTCTCATTAGGACCCTGACGTCCTCCCCTAGTTCTGTGTAAAAGGTTGCATCTACCAGGTGAGCTTCTTTGACAACGAAAGGTATCTTCGTAGCTCTAATGGTCACCTACGTTCCCTTGATATTTGACTTGGTGCATTGGTGATATGTCGAAGGGACTAGCCCTTGGTTGTACATCCACACTCTTCATATCAACAGATGGTAGGAATTTTCACTCTCTATTACATGGGATTTGATGTGGGAACTCATATTTCCCATCACAATCCTAACGTTCACGTAACCGATGGACTTGGAAGACTGGATGTCATAACCTGAAATCACCAAAGGCATGGGGACTAATCTTTCCTTTGGAATATTAGATGCATGGAAAGAGTTAATTGGCATTATATTGATGGAAGCTCCCCCAACCATAAGAGCCCTTGCAAAGCTAACTCCTTTAATGCTGGCAGTCACATAAATTGGTCTATTATAAGGGAACCTTACAGCCCTATCTACGTCGCTGAAAGTTATCTTTGACATAAACCTCTTTCCCAACCTGTCCATAGGTCCCTTTCATCTCAATGAAGGGACTGCGTTCTTCCTTGTAATGTCAAAGTTTTCCTTGGTTATTTCCAATCTGCTCTCGTTTGGTATCCCTACTTGGTCGAAGAACCAGGTAAACTTTGGGGATTTTAAAACTGCATAGTATTCTATAAATTGGTCTGCTTCCTTTCCTTAAACGCTATATATGTCCTCCACATCTTTAGCACTAGCTTCATCATAATCTAACACTATGTTAGGCATTCCCTAAGTACAATCTCTTAAAGATTCTTCAAACTCATCATGCTCCGCCGTTAGTTCCCTTTCTTCTCTCTCTGCCTCCTGGTTGTAGGCCACCACCAGATTGGCCCCATGCGCAGGGAGTGGGTTATTGTTAACGTTATGCCGAGGGATTTGCAACGTTCCTGCCTTCACATACTTGTCGATGATTCTTCTTAGTATGAAAAGCTCTTCGTTGGATGTTGGATCTTTTAATGAATCTGGCAATATTTGGGATCCGCCCTAGTTGCAGCGTCAGGTTCCCCAACGGGGATGCCTTTGGTTCGTACACCGTTCCTCCTTGGACCGTTGCATTGTAATATCTAACAGCCTCTTCTACTATACAAAGCAATGGGGGTGGGTCTTTCCTGTCTCCCTCAAACTTCCTCTTGTTGTCCCTCTTCGCTACCTTACCCCCATCTGCTCCTTCGATGTATCCCACCTGTGGAGGCTGTGACCTCCCTCCCACGGGTTGTATCGGCTGCCTAAACATCATGGGAACCACCACTGGATTTGTTCGTGCAACCAATAAGATGGCAGATGTACTCAAGAAGTAGTCCTTCTGCGCATATCTTCAATAGCTTGGACTCTTTGGCCTCCTCCCTCACATCGAGGTATCTTTGAACCTCCAAACGTATGCCACTACTTTTTCCCCTGATCATTTCTTCTCCCTCCCTAGTTGGGTCAAAGTAAACTCATCTTCTGCTAGAAATAACTTCTGGACGAACAAAACGTGCATCTCCTCCCATGTGGAAATAATCTTGGGAGCTAAGTAAGAATACCAAGTATATGCTTTATTGGTTAAGGATTTAGAAAATTCCCTCAACCTGAGTTTCTTGTTATTGCAATGTGCCCCCAAGTGTTCAATGAAGCGTTTGATATGTTCCTTCGGGTTTTCACCATTTCCTGTGTATTTTTCAAAAATATGTGGAATATAATCTTTTGGGTAGGGCTAATCATTGTATTACTAGGGTTAAGGCGTCCAAAAGTCGTCATAGACTGAAGCTACCTCGCCCGCAGATTGTGATGAGGCTTGCATAAATTTCAGCATCTCTTTCTGCATCTCTTTCCTCATATCTTCCATGGGTGATGCTGTTGAAATGCCCACGAGCAGGACCATAGGCTGAGTGCCCGTTGTAGCTGGAGAAATCATCACAGTTGGAGACGTTGATACTCCCGGGGTTCCCACTATTGGATTTACAATAGAGGGTATACTTGCTGGGACCATTCCCGTTACGACTGCACTTGGTGGGGCCGTTGGGGCTACCCCTGGTGTCACGAATGATTTGGATTCAAATCCTCCCAACACCGTTGAAGCTACAGGAGAGCTTGCAAAAACTCATAAAATTTATTCATGAGGAGTGCCACTTGGGGTGGTCCCAACCCAGCGCTTATAGAATCCTATGCCACCGCAGGGACACTTGTCGCCGTTTGGATTGAAGGTATCTCCAGTCGAGGAGCTCCATCCCTTGAAGCCTCCACCTCTCTCGCCACCTGTTCTTCATTATGTTTAATGTCATCAAAGTTAAGCCTTCGATTAACATTATCCTGCGCCATACTCCTTGCTTAGAAGAATGCCTCCCCAACGGAGTCGCCAAATGTAAGAGGCTAGTTTAGATTAGATGGAGGCGTAAACCCTTTTGAGTACGGTAATGATAAGTTAACCAGCAACACTATTAATTAACTTCAGGACACGCAAACACAATTTAATGAAGATAAACTGAGTTAAAACTCACAAATCTCTCGTGTATAACTCAACAAGATAATAACGAACTCAGAAGTAACTCATTTGGAGGGAGAAAGAAGTAAGCACCCTAGATACACCTTAGCAGGAAGCCAAACACACCAACCACCCTCAAAAATCTCTGTCAAGTATTAAAGCTCTATAAAAAATGACAATGGTGGGTGAGTAAACTCTCTGGGTTGTAATAAATCCCTCTCTGATGTATATTCCCTCTAGTAATAACTTCTAAACTCTCAAAAGGAACCTCCTCAAGGGTGGTTAGGGTCCTTAAATATCCCCCCACACCACTCCCAAGGTAACTCAGTCATTAAAGACTGTGAAATACATCTCTCATACTTTATTTCACAACATTAAATGCCTGATGCAATAGTTATCTCCACGTTCTAGACATTAAATGCAAAGATATGCCTTTTGCCTAACCACTGTGTGTCAGGTGGCTGTCGTCACAGAGGTGACTCACCAACTGTCTAACAGCCCCAAATACCATGGTGGTTTACTCAAGTGTAGATTTGACATTGTCTAGCTGGCTAGTGACATCACCTACAACAAATGTGACATTAAGTAGAGGGTTGTTTGGTTCACAACTCAGCGCTCGATGGAAGTCAAAGTTGCTCCGCCTGAGGTTCCACGTTCAGGGTCCTTCGGTGTTTTACTAGGTGTATCTAAGATGGTCAGGACAAGCCTCAATGGTCCCTCACTTCTCAATCCTCCGAACCAAGTACCTCCAAAGTTCCTACGGCGAGGTCGTTTGATAGAGCATGAAATCTCTCCCAGGCCCTACCAAGCCTGGTCTCTCGCGAGTACCATTCAACCTCACACAAAATCATTATACTCATTACATCTTTACAATCGTTATAGATCATAGTCAATATAAAAAAAGATACGATGAGACTAAATTAATCAATAGGAGGATGAGCTCTCTCGGTCAGTTTCTTCATTGGAAGGTCCCTCTGGGATGCCACGCTGAGTTGCCACGCTTCCTTAATCCTAAACACTGTTGTCAATAGGGGGATTATCTCTAATCTTAGGATTATCTTCAAGCCCCCTCTAAATACAACATGAAAGCAGTCCTACCCGTTGAACTAGATATACCTTCACAACTCGTCATGTTTAAAAGAAAAGTCAATGAAGAAGACTGGTATCAGAGCCGTCTTGATGAGTTGTCGCTTTTGGACGAAAGTAGGTTAAAAGCTTTATATCATATATAGGGGTACCATCTCTAGATAGTGCAATCATTCAATCGAAATGTTAAGGACCATGGTGTCCGAGAAGGGGATTTATCCCTCAAAGAAATCATAGAACCCATCTTGGTCTCGAGAGGGAAATTCAATCCAAGTTGGAGTGGACCCTACATCGTGAAGAAGATCCTATCTAGTGGAACTGTTATGCTCACCGACCTTGATAGAGAAGAATGGTTCTGACTAGTCAACCTGGACCATCTCAAGAAATTATACCCCTCGTCCAAAATCTCGGCGTGCTACGACTCCTCTCATCTCCCTTTTATTCTAAAAAAAAAGAAAAAATCCTTTATTTCCCTCTACTTAGAACTACGTGGGGGCTGATGCTCTAAAAAACCTTTCGCTTTCAAAAAAGAAAATTAAAATTTTTTAAAAACCTCAGGGGTATGTAAGCATCTCCTACGCTTTACATGGGCATGACCCCCTTCTTTTCACAAAATTCTACTATTTTTTTACCTTCGAGAACGCCAGTTCATTTTATCATTTACATGAACAAAAGGATTATGTATGTCTTAGCGACTGGTATAGATAATTCAAATGTAAAACTCATCAAGAGGCAAAAAAATATAATTAAAATCCTTTTTTATTCCATTTTGGGAAATATCGGTACGATTCCCGCCAACATATATGTCCCAAATACAAACTAAACAAACCCTCCCAGATTATTTCCAAAAATAACCGCATACAAAACAAACACATAAAACCTTCACAAATATCACTAGCTTCACAAAAAATCCTACTCGCAGCAACTAGAAGATCCATCCCCATCATCATCCACATCTTGAGGCCCCCAAACTTCTCTTGACTGGATAGTATGCCGAAGGCACTCCATGGAATGGTAAGCCCAGACCAACCTAGAGAAAACCACTATTCCCCCTTCATAGAGTCAAGCATGGCAAACCATCTTTGCCCAGTTTCCTCGACCAAGATCATAGCCACTACCCTCCTCCATAGAAATTTCATATAGTCTTCAGAAACATGCCAAACTCTGCCAACAGATTGAGAGGGACGGGCTGACAACCTATGATTCTCCCACAGAGAGCTAACCACATGCGCATGCCTTCCATCAACTGCTCTACAGGAAAGAAATATAAGGTATGGGAAGGCAAAATTTGCTCCCATCTGACAAGACGTAAGAGCCGCCAGGGAAAATAGAAAGAGGTTTGCCGGAGGCCAACTAAATGAACATACTGGTATTCCCCTAGTTATAGAATGGGATGCAACTCCCCCCACCAAGGCAGTGACCAGTGCAAATATTGAGCTCCGTGCTCTATGAACCAGTTTACATAGTTCTCTATAGTCCGGCCAAAGCTGATGAAATAGTGGTTGAAGAAATTTAGCAAAGATGATAGGATATTTTTAAGGGAACCGTCAAGTGTAATCTCTCAGACAACCACATGAATTGCATAATCGGGTTACCTCTCAGAAAATCAAAATGGCCTTCCCTTCAAGCATCTAGACTGTTCAGGGTCTCCACCAGTATCACCACCACAAGATTATGATAATCGGACATCCATACCATGATTGCAGCCAACTGGAAGTCCACAAGTAGGTCTCCCGTCATCGGTAAGATCCTCGAAGTTAGGTCGAGGGCAATAGCTTTTTTGTAATCAACATCATTATAGTCTATTCAACACAATCCAATGAAGGTGACAACCTCACTTTACAAACAAGTTTTCTATCCCCTACTCATTATTCCAACCAAGACGCCAAGGCCATCTTCGATTCAAAAAAATTCCAAAAAACTCATTTTTCCTACTTTATCTCAATATAAATCCCTTTAAAAGAGAAGCTCTTTTACAAACAAACCTCTAAGGCCATCTTCAAACATATTCATTTCCAAAAAAACAAACGTTCCCTACCCTCTCTCAAAGCAAAAACTCAGTAGCAAATTAAAGTGCATGTAGACTAAGCCATTAAATCAAGATAATCAAACAAGATGTGCATCTCTTTTTGCTTATTTTGAGTCTCTTTTTAAGTGCAATGCCGATACATCAAGCATGCAACATGGTCAACACCAAGATCCCTTGATCAATGATGAATATGCATGAAATCTCGAAAGGAAAAAAACCAGAATTGGTGTCACCTCATAATCCCCATAACCCTCTATCCTAGTTATCAAACGTACCCAAACTCACGTGCCATCAACCACCACATCTGTGCATACTGACTAGTCACCCTCGTGTGCTGAATGGATGTACTCCAGGGATATAAGTTCACCTACATTTTTATAGGATAAAGTCAATACTTGAACAAAGTAAATGCTAAGGAAAAGACTCAAAAGATAAAAGAAGAGATAACATGGTCGCACGTCAGGATATTCAAGACCTGACGCACCGCAGCTAAGGAAAGAGACCACTTTGGCTGCCGATTGGACTTTCGCCACTGACACTTCTGAAAGAACCCCCCACTAACTCATCATGAAAACTAATTTAATGGGCATTGAGCCCAATCACTTCGTAGAACAACATCTTCAAATGGACAAGGGTCAACAATAAGAAGAAATCATAAAGGAAATGGAAGAAAATGCATAAAAGAAAAATGCAAAAAAATAAATAAAAATACCTCCAAAAGATACGTGGCTCTGGTAAACGTCTGTTGGCAACACCAATTGAAAGCATACAAAGATGAGTAAAGGGTCATCAAAGTCAGACTCCCCCATTAAAGAGAAGGATATTAGAAAATACTGTAATACCCCGTACTTTTGGCTATATTTATTTTTGGGATTAATTAATTAAATGCGTATTAATTGGAAATTAATCCGGGTTAATAATACTAATGTGATGCGAATTGGTATTTGATTATGTGCATATATGATTGTATATGTATTTGGTATTATAAAATTTGTCGTGAGATTTATATACGGCAATTTGGGAATTTTGTTGAGACGCGTGGGACCGCCGCGTCACGGTATAATATTTTGTTAATAAAAGTGAATTTAAAATCTATAATCCGTATGGTCGTTTTGAGTGCGCCAACGCGTCCGGAAGGGTCGAGATAGTCAGAAAACACTAGCCGGGGGTATAGTTTGGGTCCCGGGGTAATTTTAGACCATACCGGTAACTAAAAGGGTATTTTAGTAATTTGGTATTTTTGGGTAATTAAAAGTGACGAAAATTGAGAGTTGTAATCTGATAAGGATTGACCCTAACCAACCCTTATTAACCCAACAAGCTACGGAGGTTTATTGAAATTAGGTTTCATAAGTTTCCCCAAAGCAAACCCTAGCCACCATAGCCTTTTTGGAGAAGAAAGCTTGGAGAAGGAGAGAGAGAGAGAGATTCTGCAGAAATTCTACACCAAACCCACACCAAATTCGGAAATCAAACCAAGGCAAGTGACTTTATTTCCATTTAATTACTGAGAATGTCTTTTCCATGTTAGAAATTGAAGAATCTTAATTGTTCTTGAAAGATTAAAAGAAAACCCATGAAATTTGAAGTTATTATTGAATGTTGGGATAGGTTTGCATGTAGAAACATTGTTGGGAGATTTAATTTCGGATATTTCATATCTAGGTGATGCATAAACGAATTAAAATCTGGGAATTTATGATGAGAAAAAGTTAGGGTTTATGTTCTTGAAGAAAATTGGGAATTAGTGTAGAAATTGTGATTTAATGATGTTTAGACGATATCAAACCCTTTAATGATGTTAGTATAACCCCTTAACATGTTTGAGGATGTTTAGAGAACTCAATATATTGTGGGAACGAATTTTAGAAGGGGTTTGAGGAGTAAAAATGGTGAAAAAAAATGACTTTTGGGAAATTCTGGGCCGAAACTGGCATCTCGTTAGAAGCAGCCCCCAGGTCGTTCGAACGAGCTCGTTCGAACGAGCTTCTAACGAGTTGACCAGTCGTTTTTAACGAGTAGGATTTTCGTTCGATATCTCGTTCGAACGAGATATCGTTAGAAGGGTCAGTTCGTTCGAACGAACTGGGATCTCGTTTGAACAGCCTCGTTCGAACGAGACTTCTAACGACCTGACAGTCCAAACTCGTTCGAAGCCTCGTTCGAACGAGACTTCTAACGAGTTGACAGTTTGACCCTTTTTGGACTGTTTTGACTTTTGGAGTTCCGGGAGATGATTCAAGGGTAGAGTTAGCATCCCTTTGATGATATAGTGATTGATTTGGGACTTTTTGGGTTTGTTGGGATGAGTAAACCATACACGAGAGTTATATTCAATGAACCGTTTGGGTTGAGACGTGAGTGTCTACTACGATGTGAGGATGAATTATAGCGCGTATAATTATGAACCGGAATAATATAAGTTGTGATAATTAGTTGGAACGAGAATGCGATATGTACTACGATTAAAATACGGTATTACTAAGATGTGTGTTTACTTAGTATTAGTATATGGATTGCTTGTATGACATACCTACCATACTTGCTATCACGGGAGGTTTCGTTCGCTTAGGACCCTCTAATCCTTGTGTGCCTACGGGGGGGATATAGACTGGTACCTTGATAAACATAGGTCATTGAAAGACTTATTGTGATATTAATAAGTCCGCTGACCATGGGAGCGTAGGTATGTGCGTGACCCATGTGATGGTGACTGTGTTCGCCTCCATTATTTGTGATGTTGTTATCGGTAAACTATTCCTGAGAGATTCGGAATATGTAATCCTTATGTACGTGATGTACCGGGATGGATAGCAGAGTATGTGTGCACTATAGCTTAAATTGCGGGGTGCTTGTATCGTATATTTATGTGGTGAATAATATACATTAAATTAATGGAAATCCTCATGTTTATGTTGTAAAAATATTACGGTATTGTTTCGAGTTATATAATGAGTTAACTGATAGTTATATCATTGGCATATTTAGTAACTGTGTTCACATTAAACCTCTATTTAATTACGAGAGTTGTTAGGTTATATGGAACCGAGTAAATGGGTAGAACCTTTGGTAGTCTAGCTAGTTATGTTGTCAGTTAGCTAGTAGTAAGGGTAGTTATAGATGGGTACTTGCGTTAGGAGTGCACAGTTAGACGAGAGGTGAGAATATAATGTGAGTGCACGTCCTAACATGTACTTTACATTTAATGTTTTAAATGTTTTTAAAGCACTTGCAGGTTTTTAAAATGACTTCCACTTTCGGGCTCTGACCCATTTGCTTTCAAATATATTTTCTTGTAAAACCATTTTAGGTGCCCAGCCACAAGGACACCAAGCATAGGATTCTCATTCAAGTGACGTGCTGTAGCTGGTTGTGGAAGCTACAGGGATTTGCTCATAGACGCTTCCATCTTTTGGATTCCAGAGTCACTATCTATCAGTTGTAGGGCATGTTGCCCATTTCTTTAGAGACCTCTTTTACATTTCAGTTTTCAGACTCTAGCATGTATTGCTCAGTATTCAGTTTTAGTTATTGATTTCAGTTTACTTATCAGTTGTGGGATTTGTATTGAGGAGTTTTTCCTCCAGGTTTTATTTACTCATTGTGATGGTTATTCATTTTACTTCAGTATGGTGAATGGTGTTATTTAGTTATTCATTACTCTTGTTGCATGTTAATCAGATTTAATAAAATTTGGCACTTATTTTTTTATACTAGGTGGTTAGTAATAATAAAACGTTTTCGACAGTGATGCTATTAACTGAGCCAACTTGGCATTTTGAATTAATTTTATAAAGGAGTAGCTACCCGGTGTTTAATTAGTCGGGGTGTCACAGGTGGTATCAGAGCATCAGGTTCTAGTGTCCTTTAGGATCTGTACGGCTATTATGTTTCCGCTACGTTTTCTTTGATATAGAGCCCTATATTTTAGGACTGTTGTACTCTTATTGTGTACGTTTCGTTCTTCAGCTATATTAAGTTTATAAACTGCGAACTTATAAACTTTGTTCTTATTTCAGATGCCTCCACGACGTGCGCGACGAGTTCCCAGGAATGCAACGCCCGAACCCCAGCCCGCTCCAGTTCAGGGCATGTTGAACGCCACTGAGGTTGCTGCTATAGTAGCCCAAGCGGTAAATGCCGCGATTGCCGTGATTCAGCAGGCACCACCGCAGGCGCCGGTTGCCGCGCCAGTCCAGGTTAATGCATTCCCGTCTGCTTGGGAACGTGTACGTGACGCTTTTCAGAAAGCGCATCCACCAGAGTTTGCTGGAAGCTCAGATGTGGTTATCTCGAGCCAATGGAGGAAGGACATGCAGAGGCATTTGAGGATGCATGAGTGCACTGATGTTCAGAAACAGGTGCTAGCTACTTTCAAGCTAGTTGGATCTGCGCTACAGTGGTGGGAGTCTATTACCACCGCAGAGGAGAGGGATACCCTCACGATTCAGGAGTTCTGGGTGCGGTTCGACCGCAAGTATTTTCCGTCCGCAGTTCATACAGAGATGAGGAGGAAGCTGATGAGTTTGAAGCAGGAGGGCAAGACAGTGGCCGAGTATGAGGCCGAGTTCACTAACCTGTTGAATATCGTTCCAGACGAGATTCCAACAGAGAAGAAGAAGATAGAGAAGTTCACTAATGGGTTGAATTGGAGGATCCGTCAGCATCTGCTAGGGAACCTATCGTTGGCCACGTATTCTGATGTGGTTAACGCTGCACTATTGCACTGCCAGGACCACCGTTTTCATATGGCCGAGGGCAAGCGGTCAGGGGAGTCTAGCCATCAGGGCAGGACTGGAGGACATAGTGCCAGCGGGGCACAATCGGGTCAGGGGCAGAGACAGACTGAGCAGGGTACCCAGCAGGGGGACAATAAGAGGTTCCGATCAGGGAACTACAGGCAGGGACAGGGAGGTTTCCGTCAGGGCCATCAGGGTTCAAACGGCCATCAGGGCCAACAGGGGCAGAATGGACAGCAGTTCCATCAGGGCCAGCAGGGCCAAGGGAGGAATGGTAACGGCCACCAGGGCCGGGGACAGCAGGGGCAGAGGGGAGGGAACTTCCCAGGGAAGTGCTTTACTTGTGGCAAGACTGGCCATAAGAAGCAGGATTGTCCTGATAGGGGCAGGGCCCCACAGCAGCAGCAGCAGGGTGCTCGCCAGGAGCCACAGAGACCAATGTTTCCCGCCGCTCTTCCTGCACCGCCACAGATGGCAGCTTTGCCACCCATTCCAGCAGTCCCAGCTCAACAGGGGCAGCTACAGTATGGACGTGTCTACAACGTTCACCAGGCTGCAGTTCCACAGGCACCGCCCGCGATCGAGGGTACGTTTCCTATCCATGGCACTATGGGTCGGGTGTTATTTGATACGGGTGATACACACTGTTTTATTGCTACACACTTCGCGAAAGCTTTAGGATTGTTAGCTACGGCAGAGAGCACAGTGACGTGTGTCGACTCACCATTGGGGAGTGGGTCACTTATTTTCTTTATATGCCGGGGAGTCGGGGTAGAGGTTGGAGGTTTGGTATTGCCTGCGGACATGTTAGTGTTAGACATGCATGTTCACGATGTGATCATCGGTATGGATTGGCTCGTAGCTTATAGGGCCATGATTGATTGCTTCAGCGGGAGCATTGTTTTTGCCATTCCGGGGCAAGAGATGTTTGTAGTGGCGATGCCTCGCCCAGAGGGAGGATCGACCGCTCATCTGTATTACATAGAGGAGGATACCTCTAAGGAGGTTGTTATTCCTTTAGATTCGATCCCGGTTGTCAGGGAGTATTCGGATGTGTTTCAGGAGATACCAGGCTTACCACCCAGTCGAGAGATAGATTTCGTTATTTATTTGCTACCGGGTACGAGACCTATAGCACGTGCACCGTACCGTATGGCTCCAGCTGAGATGAGAGAGTTACGGGATCAGATAGAGCAGCTGTTAGGGCAGGGCTTTATTCGCAGGAGTACCTCACCTTGGGGCGCTCCAGTTTTGTTTGTGAAGAAGAGGGATGGTTCACTGAGATTGTGCGTGGACTACCGAGAGTTGAATAAGGTCACGATACGGAATAAGTATCCGTTGCCTCGAATCGATGACTTATTCGACCAGTTGAGAGGAGCTTCTTTCTTCTCGAAGATTGACTTAAGGTCAGGTTACCATCAGTTGCGTATCAGGGAGGAGGATGTCTCGAAGACTGCGTTCTTGTCGAGATATGGTTCTTATGAATTTCGGGTTATGCCTTTCGGCTTGACCAACGCTCCAGCAGTGTTTATGGACTTGATGAACAGAGTGTTCAGGGACTTCTTAGACCAGTTTGTCATTGTCTTCATTGATGATATCCTGGTTTACTCTCAGACAGAGGAGGAGCACGCCGAGCATTTGAGGCAGGTTTTGCAGACACTTCGTCAGAACGAACTGTATGCAAAATATGAGAAGTGCGGGTTTTGGCTGAAGGAGGTCCAGTTCTTGGGTCATATTATTTCCGACCAGGGAATATCGGTTGATCCGGGAAAGGTGTCAGCGGTGAGGGAGTGGGGACATCCCACGACACCAACGGAGATTCGTAGTTTCTTGGGACTAGCAGGATACTACAGGAGGTTTATTCGGGGATTCTCGGAGATAGCAGGACCTTTGACACATCTTACTCGTAAGGGTGTGCCATACATCTGGAGTGATGCCTGTCAGTTGGCATTCGATGAATTGAAGGACAAATTGACCTCAGCACCTGTGTTAGCATTGCCAAGGCCGGGAGTTGAGTATTTGGTCTACACCGACGCGTCTTTGCAAGGGCTTGGAGGTGTATTGCAGCAGGAGAGACAGGCCATAGCTTATGCTTCCCGTAAGCTTAAGCCTCATGAGAAGAATTACCCCACACATGATTTGGAGTTGGCGGCAGTGGTATTTGCCTTACGAATTTGGAGGCACTATCTTTTGGGGGAGAAGTTTCAGCTGTTCACGGACCACAAGTCACTACAGTACCTGTTCACGCAAAAGGAATTGAATATGCGGCAGCGTAGGTGGCTTGAATTTGTGAAGGACTACCAGTTCGACATCCAGTACCACCCGGGTAAGGCTAACGTAGTAGCAGACGCGTTGAGCCGTAGGCCAGCAGATGAGGTGGCAGAGGTGTGGAAAGCTAAGTGGAAGGAATTGGGACACCAAGATGCAGTGGCCCGATCTTTCATGTCTGTAATGACCGTTACACCGCAGATTGTCACGAAGGTAGTACGGGCACAGGCTAATGATTCGTTCTGTCAGGAACAGATAGTTCGATTACTTGCAGAGGGAGCCGAGTCCTATACCGTTAGCTCAGACGGGGGATTGCGCTTCAATGGGAGATTGGTAGTTCCGGAAGGGGAAGAATTGCGGCACGATGTGATGGCAGAGTCGCACGGCTCACGGTTCGCGGTACATCCCGGAGGGGCAAAATGTACCAAGACATGAGACGGCAGTATTGGTGGAGCGGTATGAAGAAAGATATCGCTGAGTTTGTCTCGAAATGCGCCACTTGTCAGCTTGTAAAAGTGGATCATCAGAGACCAGCAGGATTGCTACAGCCGTTGGAGGTTCCGGTGTGGATGTGGGAGAGCATATCCATGGATTTTGTGACAGGGTTGCCTACGTCGCAGAGGGGTCACGACTCCGTTTGGGTAATTGTGGACAGGTTGTCCAAGGTCGCTCACTTCTTACCCGTAAGGACTGACTACACTACGGGACAGTATGCCCAGCTTTTCATTTCAGAGATTGTGAGACTTCACGGTGTGCCCTTGAATATCGTGTCTGACAGAGACAAGATATTTGTTTCGAGGTTTTGGGAGAGTTTCCAGGAGGCCATGGGCACGGAATTGCGGTTGAGTACGGCTTATCACCCGCAGACCGATGGGCAGACAGAGCGAACCAACCAGATGTTGGAGGACATGCTACGCATGTGCATTATTGACTTCGGGGGTGGATGGGAGCAGTACCTTCCACTGGTGGAGTTTGCTTACAACAACTCCTATCAGTTCACGATTGGCATGGCTCCGTTTGAGGCATTGTATGGTAGGCCTTGTCGTTCCCCAGCATGTTGGTTGGAGGTGGGGGACAACAAACTGCTTGGGCCGGAAGTTATTCAGGATACTTCGGCATGGATTGAGTTGATTCGAAGTCGCATTCGGGTAGCTCAAGACAGGCAGAAGAGTTATGCTGATGCAAAGAGGTTTTTCAGGGAGTTCCAAGTGGGGGACCAGGTTTTGCTCAGGGTATCTCCTATGAAGGGGATTATGCGTTTCGGGAAGAAGGGGAAGTTGGCACCGAGGTATGTGGGGCCGTTTCCTATTATTGAGCGGATCGGACCGGTTGCATATAGACTCGGGTTACCGGAGCATTTGCATCGGATTCACGACGTGTTCCATATTTCCTCGCTGAGGAAATACCTTAGGGATGATTTGGCTCATTCTCACATTGCTGTGAAGGACATCGATCTCCAGCCGGATAGCTCTTATGAGGAAGGGCCGATTGCTATTTTGGACCGAAGTGAGAGGAAACTACGGTCAAAGATAGTCCCGTTAGTGCGTGTTCAGTGGCGACATCACAATGTCGAGGAGTCCACATGGGAGCGCGAGGATGAGATGCGCGAACGTTATCCAGAGCTGTTTTTAGCAGGTACTTTCTAGTTTCGAATTTCGGGACGAAATTCAGTTATTAGGGGGGAAGTATGTAATACCCCGTACTTTTGGCTATATTTATTTTTGGGATTAATTAATTAAATGCGTATTAATTGGAAATTAATTCGGGTTAATAATACTAATGTGATGCGAATTGGTATTTGATTATGTGCATATATGATTGTATATGTATTTGGTATTATAAAATTTGCCGTGAGATTTATATACGGTAATTTGGGAATTTTGTTGAGACGCGTGGGACCGCCGCGTCACGGTATAATATTTTGTTAATAAAAGTGAATTTAAAATCTATAATCCGTATGGTCGTTTTGAGTGCGCCAACGCGTCCGGAAGGGTCGAGATAGTCAGAAAACACTAGCCGGGGGTATAGTTTGGGTCCCGGGGTAATTTTAGACCATACCGGTAACTAAAAGGGTATTTTAGTAATTTGGTATTTTTGGGTAATTAAAAGTGACGAAAATTGAGAGTTGTAATCTGATAAGGATTGACCCCAACCAACCCTTATTAACCCAACAAGCTACGGAGGTTTATTGAAATTACGTTTCATAAGTTTCCCCAAAGCAAACCCTAGCCACCATAGCCTTTTTGGAGAAGAAAGCTTGGAGAAGGAGAGAGAGAGAGAGATTCTGCAGAAATTCTACACCAAACCCACACCAAATTCGGAAATCAAACCAAGGCAAGTGACTTTATTTCCATTTAATTACTGAGAATGTCTTTTCCATGTTAGAAATTGAAGAATCTTAATTGTTCTTGAAAGATTAAAAGAAAACCCATGAAATTTGAAGTTATTATTGAATGTTGGGATAGGTTTGCATGTAGAAACATTGTTGGGAGATTTAATTTCGGATATTTCATATCTAGGTGATGCATAAACGAATTAAAATCTGGGAATTTATGATGAGAAAAAGTTAGGGTTTATGTTCTTGAAGAAAATTGGGAATTAGTGTAGAAATTGTGATTTAATGATGTTTAGATGATATCAAACCCTTTAATGATGTTAGTATAACCCCTTAACATGTTTGAGGATGTTTAGAGAACTCAATATATTGTGGGAACGAATTTTAGAAGAGGTTTGAGGAGTAAAAATGGTGAAAAAAAACGACTTTTGGGAAATTCTGGGCCGAAACTGGCATCTCGTTAGAAGCAGCCCCCAGGTCGTTCAAACGAGCTCGTTCGAACGAGCTTCTAACGAGTTGACCAGTCGTTTTTAACGAGTAGGATTTTCGTTCGATATCTCGTTCGAACGAGATATCGTTAGAAGGGTCAGTTCGTTCGAACGAACTGGGATCTCGTTCGAACGAGACTTCTAACGACCTGACAGTCCAAACTCGTTCGAAGCCTCGTTCGAACGAGACTTCTAACGAGTTGACAGTTTGACCCTTTTTGGACTGTTTTGACTTTTGGAGTTCCGGGAGATGATTCAAGGGTAGAGTTAGCATCCCTTTGATGATATAGTGATTGATTTGGGACTTTTTGGGTTTGTTGGGATGAGTAAACCATACACGAGAGTTATATTCAATGAACCGTTTGGGTTGAGACGTGAGTGTCTACTACGATGTGAGGATGAATTATAGCGCGTATAATTATGAACCGGAATAATATAAGTTGTGATAATTAGTTGGAACGAGAATGCGATATGTACTACGATTAAAATACGGTATTACTAAGATGTGTGTTTACTTAGTATTAGTATATGGATTGCTTGTATGACATACCTACCATACTTGCTATCACGGGAGGTTTCGTTCGCTTAGGACCCTCTAATCCTTGTGTGCCTACGGGGGGGATATAGACTGGTACCTTGATAAACATAGGTCATTGAAAGACTTATTGTGATATTAATAAGTCCGCTGACCATGGGAGCGTAGGTATGTGCGTGACCCATGTGATGGTGACTGTGTTCGCCTCCATTATTTGTGATGTTGTTATCGGTAAACTATTCCTGAGAGATTCGGAATATGTAATCCTTATGTACGTGATGTACCGGGATGGATAGCAGAGTATGTGTGCACTATAGCTTAAATTGCGGGGTGCTTGTATCGTATATTTATGTGGTGAATAATATACATTAAATTAATGGAAATCCTCATGTTTATGTTGTAAAAATATTACGGTATTGTTTCGAGTTATATAATGAGTTAACTGATAGTTATATCATTGGCATATTTAGTAACTGTGTTCACATTAAACCTCTATTTAATTACGAGAGTTGTTAGGTTATATGGAACCGAGTAAATGGGTAGAACCTTTGGTAGTCTAGCTAGTTATGTTGTCAGTTAGCTAGTAGTAAGGGTAGTTATAGATGGGTACTTGCGTTAGGAGTGCACAGTTAGACAAGAGGTGAGAATATAATGTGAGTGCACGTCCTAACATGTACTTTACATTTAATGTTTTAAATGTTTTTAAAGCACTTGCAGGTTTTTAAAATGACTTCCACTTTCGGGCTCTGACCCATTTGCTTTCAAATATATTTTCTTGTAAAACCATTTTAGGTGCCCAGCCACAAGGACACCAAGCATAGGATTCTCATTCAAGTGACGTGCTGTAGCTGGTTGTGGAAGCTACAGGGATTTGCTCATAGACGCTTCCATCTTTTGGATTCCAGAGTCACTATCTATCAGTTGTAGGGCATGTTGCCCATTTCTTTAGAGACCTCTTTTACATTTCAGTTTTCAGACTCTAGCATGTATTGCTCAGTATTCAGTTTTAGTTATTGATTTCAGTTTACTTATCAGTTGTGGGATTTGTATTGAGGAGTTTTTCCTCCAGGTTTTATTTACTCATTGTGATGGTTATTCATTTTACTTCAGTATGGTGAATGGTGTTATTTAGTTATTCATTACTCTTGTTGCATGTTAATCAGATTTAATAAAATTTGGCACTTATTTTTTTATACTAGGTGGTTAGTAATAATAAAACGTTTTCGACAGTGATGCTATTAACTGAGCCAACTTGGCATTTTGAATTAATTTTATAAAGGAGTAGCTACCCGGTGTTTAATTAGTCGGGGTGTCACAAATACCCTCGAGTATGGTTAAAACCATAAGTGGAATCCTCCCAACAGCCGAAGAATAAATAAACGATCCATCTCACTAGCCTATAGCCCATTGGTCTCATTGATCTGTCGACGAAGCAAAACCTCTCGAAAAAGAGATATACGGATCGAGTCCCTCAAGATTATCCGTCCAACATCGCCCATCGCTGCCTCCAATGCCGTCGGTGTCACCCTCAGGGAACGATCCACCTCTTTCAGTGTCCCCTCGCAGTCTATCCCCGGTAGCTGTTGTACATCAATGGAAGTCACTGTCATCTCCATTAAACCCAAATGTATTGTTTGGGTAGCGTCCCATGACCTCTCCTCAGAGAACATAGAATAAACATTGAGCGGGACATCTCATCCAATACAGACACCAAATAACCAAAACTCGCAGAAGAAACCATCCACCGCAGGAAGGTGCTCCCACACATCTCTAAATCCCGTCGTCCCCTAAGAGCGAAGACTCATCATAGCAATGTCAGACATTCAAAACAAAAGAGAAAACTTTTGTCAAATTTTAAAGAAATAAGAAAAAGCAAAAAAAAATGTGAAAATGAATGCCAAAAGTCACGCAGTTCTACATAACCATCAGGGTTCCTCACCCTAGATGGATAATGGTGTTAAGGCTCATGCAAAGGAGTCTGCTCATTGGAAACAAGATCAAATAGATCAAAAGAGTTCTCATTGCCAAACACTAAGGGCACCCAGGCCCAGCACTCCAAGTTCTCCCAATCATCAACACCTAGCCCGGCCACGTGGGTCTTGTTGTTTGAAAAATCATACATTTTCTAATCTCAAATGAGGAAAGAACACAGGAGAAGATCGTAGAAGAGAGAAGTAGAAGATATAAAAGCTAGAAGCAATGAAAAATGAAGATAATTCGCCCATTTTTATATGAGGCTAAAGGGTATGTCGATCGGCAATCCCCTGACACTCGTCAATCGGCACTATCATTTCCCCTTCCCCGGGGTGTCCAAAAGACTGTTGCACTGCTGTTTGGTAACCATTACAACCTACCAGTTGACAACCCCCTGAAATTTCATACAAAAAATCCCAGAAACTGCTAGAATATTCAAAACATTTCTCGAAAAATTTATAAAAATGCCAAATAAATATTGAGACATTTCTTCACCAAAAAAATCATTTTTCAAGTTACCCAAATCCCCGGTATAATTAATACCACATTTTCCCTAGCATAAACCCTAAAAATCAGTGCACCCATTACCACTCCCCAGCGGATTCCCAAAAACTTCATCCGCAACAGGATATCAAATGCTTCCTCAGCAAAGCTACCCATCTCCCCAGTAGGAATTCCCGAATAAAACATTTTCCCAGAAAAGGTCCAATTTCCCCAAACAGAGTTAGAAACCTTAATCAATCATTCTCTCCCTGGAAATACGTTCCCTAGAGAAATTCTCAAACCCAAAGTTACCAACTATTTCCCCAAAGTGGAATTTCTATACTAAGATTTTTAGCTCTTCTCAAAAAGACATAATCCCCAGACAGATGTATCTTCCCCGGTAAAGTTTCAAATAAAAATTCCCCAGGAAATCTATTCCCCACTTAAGGTCCTCAGAATTGACCTCGACCCTCATAATTGGCCTCTCTCTACTTAAGTACCTCAGAATTGACCTCGACCATCAGAATTGGTCGCCTCCACTTAAGTTCCTAAGAATTGACCTTGACCCTCTGAATTAGTCGCTCCCATTTTAAGGTCCTCGAAATTGACCTTGACCCTCAGAATTGGTAGCTCCCTCTTAAGGTCCTCAGAATTGACCTCGACTCTCTTAATTGGACACTCCTACTTAAGGTCCTCAAAATTAACCTCGACCCTCAGAATTGTTCTCTCCCTACTGAAGGTCCTCATAATTGACCTCGACCCTCATAATTGGTCGCCCCAACTTAAGGCCAACAGAATTGACTTCGACCCTCGTAATTAGTCGCTCCAACTTAACATCCTCAGAATTGACCTCGACCCTTAAAATTATTCTCTCCAACTTAAGGTCCTCATAATTGACCCCGGTCGACCATCCACAACATTATTTTAGGTCCTTAAAAATAACATAGACCCTTCAAATTGGTCATCCTCATCATTTTGGTCGTCATAATCGACCTCTTTCTTAAACATCATATGGTGTCTATTCAACATCTTTGAATTTTTCCAAGCTCAAATGTCGAGGGGGATCTGTAGACACCAGATTCTAGCCCCTCCCTCATTCATTACAAATTCTAGGTCATACTGTGAGTACCGATCGAAAGGACAATTGGTGCTCCCAAGCCCCGTTTAACTCCATTGTCAGAGAAAAATCTCAATGAATATTTGAAGGTATTTGAATCCCCTTTCCAACGGTATGCCCCGTGAATGAATTAGCATAACGGTTCGAACGAACGAACCATTTTACTACCAAAAATAGATCTGGAGGCTATCGGGCACTCCTGAGCCTCGATTTGACCCCAATAAATTTTATCGTTAGAGAAAAAGATCAATGAATCTTCAAAGGGCACTGAATACGCTTTCCAAAGTTCCTCCCCAATGCATTAGACAACATAAATGTTCAGACAAATGATCCGTTTTCCATTGAAAATGATTCGAAGGCCACCAGGCACTCCTGGACTCTATTTGACCAAGGTCAACTCTTTATCCCGAATTAGACTGAATGAATCTATGAAGGGAACAAAATAATCTTTCTAAAAATTCACCCCATGCATAAATCACCCTTATAGTATGGACGGACGACTCTTTTTACTCCAAAAGGTCACCGGTCCTTCCTGGCCCTGTTTGACCAAAGTTAAATCTTCTAACCGAGTGAAGCTCTTTGAAATGTTGAATTACCTGACATAACCTTTACAAAGGTCCACCCCATGAGTGATTCTCTCTGATGATGGATTTAGTCTTGTCTTATCTCACCATCATCCGTACATGACAGAAATGGGGTCCACCTCGTCGAATTACCTCAGTAGTGCATGCAAAAAATGGGGTTCAGCATCAGCTGTGCATGTCAGGCTGATGGTGAGGTCTCTTATAACCTTTCCAACGGTCTACCCCATCAAATCACCTCGTACAACCTTTCCAACTATAAGGTCTATGTACTTATAGTTATGTTTATCCTTTACCTCTCATCTTCTCTACTATTTATTATGTTGTATTATCTCACCGTTGTTATGCAAACCTAGAAACCAGCATATCTTTGGATGTTATCATGTATCATCATTTTGGCATCATCTATGGAATGAGACTTGGTTTTTTTCTCCATATTATCTTGAATGCTTTCTTCCTCACTTCTAGTGGTGATCTAGGTCCACCATTATTGGGGCTGAATCACCATTGAAAGAGCATGAGTTGGGTATTTCTTGAGCTTCATTAATTCATCTTGTTTCTAGGTTTAATTACTCATCCTTACTCTATTTTCTATTTGGTTAAATCTCACTGAAGATGGCCACTGATCCACCTAGTAAGACCAGGGCTAGCTCCAACCAATAACCTCAACTGTCAAAAATGGCTAATGTGGCGGTGGTATTCAGGTCCCCCGTATCCAATCAACAGTAAATGCAATAGAAGTTCTTGGACTTCAAACAACACATTATGAGAAGGATCCCTGATGATCCTATCATGAGCTTGAAAACTTCAGCCAGTAGGAAGGCGGAGCATCCGGTAATAGGGAGATCACCCCCTACTCTAGCGAAGGAGGTTCAACACCATCTTAGGTGGAGGGTCATTGTTGATCCATGATGCCCCCACCATGGAAAGAAAGTCCAAGAGTCCCGTTATAACTTGGCTTGTGATGATAAAGGGTATTGGGAAAGGTATGAAACCTTAGATACCTCTTATAGGTCGGGGGCACTCCAACCCCAACTTACCAAGGAAAAAATGTGCAGCACACGCTCGAGATTCATCAAAGGGGATTTGCATTTGATAAACTAAGTAGAGGATTAACTTTTAACCATATCGTCCCATGGGGTAATGGTAGCTGAGACAAAAGCTCGCATAATGCAGGCGGCACGTGTCACACTGGACGTCATGATTAATAGAGGTCGAGATGAGAATAGGAAAGAAGGAGCATCGAGAGGTCAATAGCAGGAAAAGATTTATCGGTAGAGAGCCATCTCCTGAGGTGATTTCAACAGTGGAAGGGGTTGGAGATAATGTGGTATAAGAAGAAAAACCCTAGAATACTCGATTCAAAGACTAGAGGATAAGATTGGCTCTGAGATCAAAATCCAAGATCCTAATTAAAGAGGATACATGAAAGGATTCCTATTTATACAAAGGATTGTTAGCTACCTAAATCCTACAAAGTTTAAACCACCATGTGTGACATCAAGGTATGATGGGAGAACTAACCCCGTTCACCATATAGAGATGTTTCAGTCAGTCGATGATGTTTACTTGACACCTGAAGAAATAAGATGTAAAGAATTCTCTAGCACCCTCACACACGTGGCACATGTATGTTACAGCCTGCCAAGGGGATCCACAGAGAATTTCAAGCAATTCGTTAAAAAGTTCATTCCAATTTCTATTTCGACATGAAGTCGGTTAAGCGTGTGACCCATCTGTTGAATGTTAAGAACGGTAAGAATTAACCTCTACATGATTACATCTCTCTTTTTAATAAATAAAAACTAGAAGTAAAAGACTAGGATAAAAGTATCTCAGTGACAACCTAATCAGTGGGCTTCAGTAGGGAAAACTTTGATAGAACCTCAATAAGGATCCTCCAAAGTCCATGACATAACTTCTAGCAACTGTTGGGAGAATCTTGAACACAGAGGAGGCCATGGCAACCAAGAGAGGTGACATGAAAGTGGGTGACCGTGGAATGTTCTTCAAATTCTGAGATAAAGACAAGGAAGGAAAAAAGAGGTCGAACAATGACAAGTTTGCCAAATACACCCCACTAACTCAAAGTTCAAATTTGATACTAAATGAAATAAAGGATGATTAGGAACTTACGTGGCCTGAAGAATTAAAGTTCCCACCTCATAAGAGGGACAAAAGAAAATGGTTTGAGTTTCACCAAGACCATGTGCATACAACTAATTGGTACTTCATCCTGAAAGAAGATATTAAAAAGTTTCAAAAATAGGGTTGCTTCGAAAGTATGTAGACACGAGTGGTGAATGATATGAGGGTCGAAAGAGGTTCAACGGAAGAAAGGTTACCAAGCCAAGAAAGTAAGTTAGACAAATAAGAACGAGCAAGAGTCAGATAATAGCGCCGATGATGACCCTGATCTTCTGTCCAAACTCTCTATGATCAAAGGTAATTTATGTATGATTGCCCTATATGTTAAAAAGATCTATGGTGGATTATTAGGTGGAGTTACTGATCCAGCCGATTGGAAGGCTCATGGTGTCGAAGAAAAAATAAAAATAAAAAAGGTCGAGGTTAACTCGACCGAGATTCAAGATAAACCTGGAAATCTTAAGGGAGTTGACGTGGATAATCTCATAGTGGGATTTTTAAGACAAGACTCTAGGGGATTTTGGCCCCAGATAATGATCCTCTGGTCGTCAGTACACGGTTCGACAGCTATAATGTGTACTGATGACCAAGAGAAAGAAGGCACTAGTCATATTTTGGTCGACGGAGGATGCTCAATGAACGTCATGTTCTGGGACTGTTTTAAGGGCCTGAAGCTGAGCAAGAAGAGACTAGTTCCTTATTATAAACCTTTAATTATTGTCAGTGGGAGAAAAGTACACCCACTCAGATTTTATGAGATGGATATGTGCATGGGAACCTGGACAAAATGCCTGACCAAGAAAATTAGTTTCTTTGTGATGGATGAACATCACTTTTCAGCTTATAACATAATCTTAGGGAGAGTAACAATTAAAGAATTTGAAGTCGTTCCTTCCATCATGCCATAGATGTTGAAATTCCAGACTCTTTATGGAGTAAGGGAACTTTAAGGTGATAAGGAAGACGACTCCCTTAAATATTGACACCCTTAACCCAAGGGATAAAAGAAAAGTAAATAAAGGAGAGCCTATCGAGTAGGTAGAATCCATCATCCTCAATGAGGAAGAAATAAAAAACTATCCAAATTGGCCTATCCCTAGAAGTAAAAATAAAGAAAGAGTTAATCAAGTTGCTTAGAGAATGGCAGAGAATATTTGCCTGGAGTCATGATGACATGTCAGGGATTGACTTCAAAATCATTTGTCATAAACATAATATAGACTAGCACTGGCAAAATTATGGGTTGAGCCTAATTTGGGCGGGTCAAATATGGGTTGGGCTAAATGTGGGTTGGGCCAAATATGGGTTGGGTTAAATGTGGGCCAGGCCAAATATGGACGGACCAAATATGGGTTAGGTCAATTCCTTGTTTTTTTACTAAAGTAAGTATTACAATTTGAGGTATATATAAAAAAAACTCATATTTTACTCACAACTTTTAAAAATGAGTAATATATTTTATTTGTATCTTTTAAAATTGGGCTCTATATTTAATTCTTAGCTTTGAAATATGCGTCCATATTTATCTCATAGCTTTGAAATATGGGGCCCATATTTAACTCATAGCTTTTAAATATGGGCCCCATATTTAGATGAGTGGGCTAAGATGGGTTGTTTTATTATTTGGGCCACATTTTGCCACTACTAATATAGACTAAAAGACCAAGATAGTGAAAAAAAGATGATGCACCTTTGCCAGGGATCGATAAGATGTTATTCAAGATAAAGTTAGGAAACTGCAGACTGCGGATTTTATTAGACAAGTTTAATACCTGGAATCCCTTTCTAATAATGTCATTGTGAGTAAACAAAATGGGAGGTTGAAAATGTGTGTTGACTTCAGATACCTCACTAAGGTTGCCCGAAAGATTGTTTCCCCTAATTGATCAGATGGTAAATTCAATAACATGTCATGAGCTCATGAGCTTTATGGATGCTTACTCCGGGTACATTCAAATTTTGATGCAAAAGGATGATGTCGAGAAGACTTCATTTATTATGGAAAAAGGAAATTACTGATATAAGTTGATGTCGTTAGACTTGAACAATGAAGGGGAAACCTATTAGAGGCTGGCCAATAAAATGTTTGAAGATAAAATTGGAAAGATGATGGAGGTGTATGCGTATGACATGTTAGTAAAAATTATGAAGTTCAAGACCCACGCGGGCAATCTAGAAAAGACTTTTGACAAAATAGATAGATATAGAACGAAGTTAAACCCCACAAAGGGTGTGTTCAATGTGGTACCTGGGAAATTCTTGGGGTTCATCATCAATCAAAGGGGGATCGAAGTAAATCCCGCCAAAATTAAATCGTTGATTGATATGATGACGCCAAAGATGATAAAAGATATCCAAAGGTGAAAAGGTCGAGTAGCTTCCCGAACAAGTTCGTTTCCAGATAAACGGAGAAATGCTTACCATTTTTCAAAATTCTATAGTGTGGCCATCCGGGGCCGGATTCCCTTCAGTGCGTGCAGAATATAGGGGTCGGCTGTCATCAAGTGGAGGCTAATGTGAAGAGATAGATTCATCAACATATTATGCTCAAAATAGGCAAAAGAATGTCGTCACCTTGAGAGAACAACATCAATGTCAAGTTAATGCTTGCGAAACCAAGTAGTTCGAAGGTCTGGGGACTAAGTTACGGAATGGGAAGGTGTTAGGAACCCGTTCTAACCTTTCGGTCTCTCATGGGCTAATGTTAATCTTCTGATTTTAAACTCCATAACGTGTGTGTACATGTGTATAATATACGTGATGGGAGAATGGAATCATCCAACTTGTGTTATGAAAGGGTCGGAGTGGATACATTCAAAGGAAAGTATTCGAAAATAATGATAAAAATATGATGTAGGTGTTTGCCGAATCAAAAATCACTATGAAAGAGAGAAAGTACACGTCAGGCGAGATACAAGTATGTAGGAGTCTAAAACTCGCAAAATAGATATAATATGATATGAAAGATATATAAAATGAAAAAGGGAGGAGGAGGAATTGAATCTCGGGATTGGCCCAAGATGCCTACATAACCCAAGGGGTATCAAAGTCCACATAATTCAAAAATAGCATTGGGGTGGGGTTTAATCCAAAAATCCAAATGTGAGACTTGTATTATGTGTATGTGAGGAAAATGCATTTTAAAAGTGAAGACATAAAATGGAAATCCCGTTTTCGGAGTTTACTAATAATCCCTCTTTTTGTCTTTTTGGTTTTTTTTAATGAAAATAGATTATATGCAATACTACTAATAAAGAGTAGATATTAGTGGATGTGATGTAATGAAACAAAAGAACAAAATAGAACTAAGACGAATAATAATAAAATGGATAAACTAGATAAAGAAGTGGAGAAATAAACCTCCTTATGAATGATATTGACTTTGAAATGAAAGTGTGCTAGTTTTGAAATGGTATGGAAGTGATATAGAGATGTGGGGTGAATTACCAAGTGAGGCAAGGAAGTTAAGTAAGAGAATTTGAAAAATGTACTTTTTAGGAAAGGGAAAGGCTCTTATTACGAGGAGACTGATTGTTGAGAGGGGTCTCCAGCTTGTGTGGTAGGGTGAGGTCATGGCCTCTTCTTATAGGGTCAAGGGGGTGTCGATCGTCATTTCCCCTAGCCTGCCTATCGGCATAAGGCTTGGCTTACTGGACAAGGAAAAGTACACCATGTCGATAGGCAGGGGCATAAAATGCAAACCGTAAGTCCGAATTGCGCAAAGGATGGACCGTTGGAAATAGAATATAGTTCCCACTAAGAATATATTGAGCCACTACCAGGTTCAAGAGCTAACCGAAGTCAAATGGGGCTCGTAAGTGTTCGATGGTCTCTAAATTGGAGGTTTTTGAAGGAAAACGGATCATTCATCTAAAATTTAAGGTCAATTCGTTCAAAGGACGGAACGTTGGAATGAAATTTAGTTCCCTTAGAGATTTCATTGAGCCTCACTCTATTTGGAGAATTGACTAAGGTCAAACGGGGCTCGAAAGTGCCTAATGTCCCTTCTGAGTAAAATGGATTGTTCGTTCGAACCGTAAGGAAGATTTGCAGATGGGATGGATTGTTCGAAAAGAAATTTAGTGCCCTTTAAAGATTCATTGAGCTTTGGTCAGGTTAGAGAGATAACTAGGGTTAAATGGGCCTCGGGAGTGCCCAGTAGGCTTCAGATCAGTATTCGAAGTGAAATGGGTCGTTCATGCAGAGGCCAATATGTGCACAGGACAGATCATTGGAAATGGAGTTCAGTGCCCTTTAAGATTTCCCTGAGCTTATCCCAGGTTGAATAGTTGATTGTAGTCAAACCGGGACCGAGTGTGCTTGGTTGCCTCCACATCAGTATTTAGAGTGAAATGGGTCATTCGTGCAGACTGTGAAGTTGATCCATGTGCAGGATGAACCGTTGGAAGAGGAATTCAGTGCCCTTCGAAATTGCATTAATTTTCTCTCAAGATAGAGATTTTACTGGAGTTAAATGGGTTCAAGGGCACCCGATGGCCTCTAGATCAGTACTCAGAATATGACCTAGGGTTTATGGTGAATGGGTGAGAGTTAGGGGCCTAAGGAGGTGCATATGGGGGTCCTAGGATGGGGTGTCTACAAATCCCCTCGATGAATAAACTTGCAACAAGTGAAGACCATCAAAATATAGACACCACATCGATGCTCGAGAAAACATTTTTAGGTCAATTATGGGGACCTGAGGAACGAGAGTGATCTATTTAGAGGGTCGAGGTCAATTATGCAAGCCTAAGGAGTGTAGAGACTAAATCAGTGGTTCGAGGTAAATTTTGGGGACCTAAGGAGTGTAGCGATCAATTAAATGGGTTGAAGTCAATTATAAGGACCTAAAGTTAGGACGACCAATTATGTGGGCCGAGGTTAATTATGGGGACCTAAGGTTGTGATGATCATTTTTACGAGTCCAGGTTAATTTTTAGGACTTAAAGTTGTGATGACCAATTCTACACGCTGAGGTAAATTCTGAGGACCTTGAGTTGGAACGAGCAATTGTATGATCTGAGGTCAATTCGGAGGACCGTAAGTTATGATGACCAATTACACAGATCGAGGTCAATTATGAGGACCAAAAGTTGTGATGACCAATTATGAGGGTCGAGGTCGATTCTGAGGACCTTAAAGAGGGATGACCAATTCACGGGTCAAGGTCGATTTTAACGACCTAAAGTTGGGACTTGTAGGGAAGATTTCAATTGGGGAAGAGGTTGATTTTGCAATTCCACTAGGGATTGTGTAGACCATGGTTCCTGCTAAGGGAAGGTGTAGCAAGTTTTAGGTGTGGGTGCACTTTTATCTCCGATGGGGAGTATGCTGATAATAAGGGTGTGCGATTGATCCAACTAGGTAATTTTAGAGTTTGTAAGGGGCTTAGTTCTCCAAAAATAGCTCTCCTGGGGAAAATAATGTTTTGTATTTTTTAGGACTTTTCTAAGAAATTTTTGGATTTTTCCCGTGTTTTTGGAACAAAATTTGGAAGAGACTGTCGATAGATAAGTCTGGGTAAGTTCCTATCATCATAGAGCACAAACTTCGAGGCTTCTTGGGAAGGGGAAAAGACACTACCGATCCGTATGGGTCAGGGGGCTGTCGATCGGCAAGCCCTTAGCCTTCTATAAAAAGAGGGTCCCTCCTCATTTTTCACACCTTGATGTGATTGAATTTCTTTCTTTTTCTCTTTAAGATTTGTTCCTAAGTCATTCTTTCTTCAAGACTTCAAATGGCGGGCACTTTTGGTGAAGTTAATAATGAGTGGTTATCTGTCGACGATTAGATAGGCCTGGCGTGGCGGTCTATTGTGCCGCTGGCACTGCGTAATGAAAATTCCTATGACTCATTTGAGTCAATTACTGATGAGATCATTTTATTATGTGATCATGTGCACCACCGTTTAGCAAGGGTGAAGAATCATAATGGCTATGTGGGTATATTGACCTTTGGTTTTCCAATTTTTTTTTTGTTCTTAGGCTAATGAAGGGTTTTCTTTTGGTTTCTTACAGATTTATGTAGATTCTTCAAGCATCCAGTCTGGAAGCACGACTAGGTTGAAACATATTTGGGACCATCTTCCTCAGGCAATGCATTGCATGGTTTTATTTGATAAATTTGATCCTTTGGTAGTGCCCTAGATGAAACACCATGCTCTTCTATGGTATTGTGTTCACTTGGTGAGAGGTGGAGGGACACGACCCACATATTCCATCCAGGGGTTTGGGAGATGACCATCACTCCTACGAATGTCCAACACCTAATGGGAATAGATTTTGAGGGGCATCAGCTTATGGTGAACCGTACTCTGCGGGTCACACAGGGGGCAGTATGGGATGCTTTGGGGGATGTTAGTAGAATTGTGTCCAGGGATTTTGTTAGGATATCTTTGCTAAGGGATACATCACTGAATATGAATATTGACGAGACTGTTAGGCGAAAGGTCAGACGAACAACCCATTTGTTTATTTTTCTTCTTCTTAGAGGATTTATGGTGGCGATAAGAGGTGACATTGTCCACTTGTTGATGTTATTCTACTTGCAGATTATTGTGGATTTACATATGTACGAATGGGGTAGATTCACTCTAGCATACCTTTATTCTTCTTTTGATCCATTCATTCGGTGTTGTCGATAGATTTTTACAGGATCTACGTACCGTCTGGAGGTAACTTTAAGTTTATATTCCTTTATTTTCTTACAGTCCTTTTATTTCTTGTGACATCCTTTTTTTGTTTCATTTTTATAATTTTTGTCCTCTTGCAAACGTATTTAATGAGGTGATAGGGCATAACATGGGGTTGATGTCCCTAAAGGATAACGGGTTAGGAGAATTTTGTAGGATGTACCAATTGAGAAATTCAAACCAGTAGTCGAACCAATCCTTGTTTTTAAAGGACGTGCAAAAGGTGTTGGATGACCTAACGAGTGATCAAGTTATCTTTTATTTTTCTTAGTTTTTTGCATCTTTACTTTGAGTGTATATTGACTATTTCCTGGGATGTAAGTGACCTTATACCCTGGGAATATTTCCTCGCTTACCATCGGGGTTACGAATATGCATGCGCATATGCGATGGCTGCTGCCACACGACGTTGGGTATGTCGGGTACCTTGGGAAGAGAGTTTTGAGTCATATTATGGATGAGGAGGACTTGGAGATCCCACCTTCGATACCCCTGGAGTATATGAGGCAGGTGAGAGAAATGACGAATGATTCCAGGTAGGTGACACTGATGGGCGAGCACTACAGACTCTACACTGATACGGCAACGAGTTATGACTACTTGGATTTTGAGACTAGTTGGTTGATGCCTTCCTACATATATGACTTGGAGAACATGCAATTGTGGAGGCTCGGCTTATTAAAGTCACTCATCCTTCTTCAAGTTGAGTAATGGGGAGACTTTAAGGGTGCCCTGCCATCCTCATGCATCAGTAGATGGGTTGATGCTTATGATGCGCTCTGTCCTGAGGTATACTCATCCTATTTCTCTTTTAATTCACGTTTCCCACTTTATGTTTCCTTTCTCTTTACTAACTTTTTTTATTTTTGTTGCTTTCTATTTTATTCTTCTTTGCAGACTGCACGAGTTTTGGTTAATTGATTGCAGGATATCAAAGACTGGATGCCCTCTATGTCTGCCTATGTGAAGAAGACAGTCACTTCTTGTATGGTGTCGTCGGCTACTTTTGATGAGGATTTTAGCTCAGGGAGTGGAGGGTCTACCGCATGTCGTAGGGGAAGTGTGTGCCCCACGAAGGCTAGGGTTAGTTTAGAGAGGGCTTTTGGAAGGTTTGGGTAATGTCCCATTGTATTTCTTTCGCTTTTTCTTTATTCTTGTAAAAAAAATATAATAATTCCAGAGAAGGATTATTTATGAAAAATGCACTTCTTTTTGGTATTTTTCTTGATTTAGTGACTCGTTATACATGCACTTCTCTTTTTTGCTGAGATTTCTCATTTATTTGCAAAGATAGAGAAAAATATGTTTATTTTATAGAAAGGGGGAGTAATAAAAAAGGAAAAACTTGGGGGTTAACTTTTTTAAAGTATGAACTTTTATAAATTAATTTTTGGGCAAAAGAGGAAAAATGGTTTATCTAATAAAGGGGGTTATCGATCGGTATACCCCTTGTCCTGCCTATCGGCATAAAAGTCAAGTCAAGTGACTCATTTGTCTTGCATTACACTTTCTACATACTTGGAGTACTAGTAGGGCATAAGGATTGATGAGGTTTTGAGCAGTTTGTCTTTTATGAGGACATTTGGGTATAAAAGAGAGATTTCAGGGGGTCCATTCTACACCTCCATAGACTTTCTTTATTCTTCTGCTCTTCTTCTATTTCACATATATCTCTCCTCATGTATGAAGTATTTTCTTCCTACCTCAGAGTCTTAGAGGACATTGGCCTCTATAACATCGATTACGATGCATTTAGCTTATGTCGAGTCTCCTTATGGTGCAAGCGTGCTAAAGACTAGAATCTAATGGAGGCGGCAGTATAATTTTTGTACCTAAAAGGGCATGTTTTTTAATTTAGCCTAGATGATGCATGTCCTACTTATGAGGAGTTTTTAGCCATCTTAAGCCCTAGTGCAGCGTCGGTCATACCCGACTTGTCCCATTCTTCCTGGGTGTCTTTGGTTGAGTTACTTCATATCTCTGCCTTAGTGGCTAGACCTTTGGTCTACGAAGGGAATATCTTAGTGTTGACGGTTATGAACTCGATGTTCCAAAGGGATTTCTCTGATGCTAGGTTTGCCGGGGTGGTTGCCTTTGGCCTAACTGCTTGGTTGTCATTGGTGACGTGTGACCTGACGGTCGATCCTCATGTTGCCATGATAATGGCATGGATGTCTTACCATTGCAGTCCTACAGTGGTAGGACTAGCGAAGACCTTTAATTGACTTGATTCTTGGAAAGAGGGTCGTTTTGATTTTCTGCAAGGGATACCTGTTATGTTGTTCATGTGGCTTTCTGAGAGATTTTGCATGGCGTCCCCTCCTAAGATTCCCCTGTTGGCTGTCCCTAACTTCTTTACTAGGCCCTTCTTCAGTTTTGGCCCTTCAACATATAACTGTGTTAACTGGTTCACGAGGCATGAGTTCGGTGTATTTGTCGGTTTGTTCCATAAAGGGGGACTTACAACCCATTTTTTAGTTAGGAGAGTACTGGTATATGCATTTGGTTGTCCTTCGTCAGACTTCCTTCTATTTTCCTTGGCATCTTCTGCGCTAAGTGGAGTGGAAGATGATAGTGCCTCCTTGTATAACCAACATCTTCCAGGTAAAGGACTTGACTAAGTCTTTACGGATAATAGTGTAACCTTTGTGGCTATGTTACCGATCATCTAACCATCCATCATAATCTATTGGAGGGGCTTTGTATGTGTTTGGATATCATCTGAAATGGTTGTGGAAGCAGGTAGTTGGGAATATTTTAGAGCAAGGGACTCAGCAAAGGTGGCTTGCGTCTTTTAATACCATGGAGGAAGTTATTGTGGTTTCTTAAAAACCTTGTCATGGCATATCTCGGCATGGAGCACATTCGAATCATCAATTAGGAGTGGGAGATGTAGGTACTTTTGAAATTAGTCAATGATGATGAGGCAAGGCCATCTGGTAGCTGAGGGAAGCATTTTGTGAAGCTAGGGAATTTGAATTTAGGGTGGTTTATGTTGGTATTTTTTGATATTTTAGGATTTTTATATAAAGCTAGTTATCTGGCAGGGATTTGGTAGGTTGTTAAGGTAAATGTAGGTTGCTTTTGAAAATGTCAAAGGGGGTAGTATGTTTGACTCCCTCTACCGATATTTTATGCAATGAATGTGTTCCTTAATTTGAAAATAAAAGTGATTTTAAACATATTTTGTTGTTCCCTTTGATAAAATTTTGCATACGAATTATCTATACCATTTGCCAAGGCATGGTTAATCTTTTATTCATGTAAATGATGAGATGGACTGTCGTTCTCGGGGGTTAGAAAAGAATAGAATTTTGTGAAAAAAGGACCATGCCCATGTGTGCCATACGGGATGCCAAAATCCCTTCGTGGGTTTTGAAAATTTCACGACTTCATTTTGAAAAGAATTATTTTTGAGAGGATCAGGTCCCACGTAGTTCTCGATGGGGGAAATGAAGAGAGCTTTTTTTATAATAAAAGGGGGATAAGAAGACTCATAGTGCGCCGACAGTTCGAATTAAGGGTAGAATTTCTTAAGATGGTTCGTACATGCCATATTTTCTTCATCGAGATATGTGAGGATAATGGCGCTGCCTGGCAGGATTTTCTTCACGATGTAGGGGAAGCTTTAGTTACATTTGAACTTCCCTCTGGGGTCCCAGACAGGTTCTATAATTTTTATGAGGGCTAGGTCTCCTTCTTGGACACAACGGTCCTTGGCTTTCTAGTTGAATGATCGCGTTATCCGATGATGGTACCCCTATAGGTGGTATAGAGCTTTAAGTCTCTTTTCATCTAACAGTGAGAGTTTTTCATAGAAGCTCTTATGATGTTCTTCTTCATTAACCTTCCTCTTGAGCATGACACGTAGAGAAGGCACTTTTAGTTAAATGGGGAGAACTTATTCCATACCATACACCAGAGAATAGGGGGTATCCCTGGTAGGTGATGTCATGGAAATGTGGTAGCCCTATAGGGCATATGGGATCTGGTCGACCCAGTCTCTGTAACTTTTCATCATCTTGTTGATGATGGTTTTGAGGATTTTATTGGTGGATGAGATAGCAACTTTGGTTTGGGGTCAGTAAGGAGACAACTCATGTCTCTGAATTCCGTACTAGTTGACCATTCTGTGACCTTGGCTTCTATGTGGAGTCCATTCTCAGATAGCAACCCATGAGGAACCCCGTATCAAAAAATGATGTTCTTTCTAATAAACTTGGTCACTTTCTTTCCATTTATCTCCATATAGACACCAAATTTTAGGGCCATCCTAATACTCTCCTTAGGTCCCTACCACTTCCTCCTTCACCATAGAATCCTAGGTCATACTCCGAGTACAAATCTAGAGGCCACCGGGTGCCTCCAGGACCCGTTTGACTCTGGTCAATTTTGTTGTCAGAGAAAAAGATTAATGAATCTTCTAAGGGCTATGAATCCCCTTTCCAATGGTCCACTCCATGCACAAATGAGCCCTACGATATGGATGAACAATCTATTTTACTATCGAAAGCCAATTCGGAGGCCACTGGGATCACTCTAGCCTCATTTTAACCCTAATCAACTTCCTCACCCAAGTGAAAGCTCAATGAATCTTCAAAGGGCTATGAATCTCTTTTCCAAGGGTTCTCACGGTGTGCGAATCAACCTTACAATTTGGAAGAATGGTTCATTTTCACCCAAAAACTAAATCGAAGACCGCGAGGCACTCCCTAACTCCCTTTGACTCCCTCAACTCATCAGCTTGAACGAGACTGAATTAATCTTCAAAGTTATTTGAAAACACTTTCCTACAATCTGCCCCGTACATAAATCAGCCTTACGGTACGAAAAGATGACCCACTTTACTTCGTAGAGTCATCGGGTGCTTTTAGGCGCCATTTGACCAAGGAGAACTCTCCAAACCAAACGAGGTTGAATGAATCTTCAAATGGCTTTGAATATTCTTTCCAAAAGTCAATCTCGTGCGCGAATCGTCCATGTGGGAATCTCTTGTCCAAAAGGTTGTTGGTCTCTTTCGAGCCCCATTTAACCACAATCAAATTCTGAACCCAGGGGAGGCCTAATAAATTCTTAAGGGGCTCTGAATCCTTTTCCAATAATATACACCGTGCACGATTCGGACCCACAGGTTTCATTTTACGACCTTTTTTTCGAGAAATATGTACGAGACTATCGAATGGAAAACTCATTTCCCTTCTTATCAACAGTGTGTCTAGGGCCTCTTGTCGATAGTCATGTCAAGTACAATGACGATCAACGTCCCCTTGACCCTATATAAGGAGAGCATGAGGTCACTTAGAGAGGCACCTTAGAAACCTCCCTCTCAGTGATCGCTAAAACATTCCCTCAAAGTCAGCGTGGTTTCCCGATTGAGACCTCTCCTCAATATTTCACTTCCATCCATTTCACACCCAATGTAGCAAAATCCTTTCCCTATCGTCCTACCACCTCCATTCACTTGCAAGGGCAGCCCTTCAATAATCAAGATCATCTTTCAAATCTCCAAAGAAGGTCCAAACATTCTTCTCTCTCTTTAAATTTCTTTATTATCGTATTAGTTACTTAATTCTTACTTTAGCATTTCATCTTTCTTGGTCCACACATATTAATATCCCTATTTTTATTAGTAGTATTGTACATACCATATTTTCTATAAAAAAAAATAAGAAAAAGAGGGTTTGCTCATAAATTCCAAACGGGATTCCTCGCCATATTTTCTCAAAGAAAAAACATCATTTTTCTACACACACATCTAAATAAAATATCTGGTTGGATTTATGGGATAAACCCCACCCTCGTGTTGCATGCGAACTACATGGACTTTGATGACTATTTAGGCTACGTAGGCGTCTCAATCAAAGCCTGAGACTCAAATCCTCCTTTCCTATTTTTATTCATGTCTTATTTATATACATTATATTTGTGACTCATGTTTGCGTTATGTCCAATTTATACCGTCTCTTCCTATAAACGATCAGTGACCTGACAAGCGCACACGTCATATTTTATTATTATTGTGGGAACAATCCTACGGATGACTTCACTCTGCCTATCTCCATGACGTGAGTTGAGAAATTTCGTTCTCCATTTATATATACACGTGCACCCATTATACGGAGTCATTAAGGGGAATAATAACACATGCTCATGAGAGACCAAAAGGGCAGGATGGGTGCCTAACACCTTCCCATTCCATAACTTAGCCCCTGAACCTCTTAACTAATTATTTTTGCAAGCATTAGTATGTCTTGGATTTCGTTTTCTCGAGGCGACAACATTTCTTTTGCCTATTTGGTGCAAAATAGGTTGGCGACTCTATCTTTTTACACCACTCCACATCGATAAAGACTAAAGAACCCCCAATAAGGGCATAAGACCTTCTTCTTCTCTCCCTTCAACTGCGCGCATGAGCATTTACCCCCCAACCTGAAGGAAGAGGAAGGAACAGGATGGCCACAGTGGAGACTCTAGTGGGGATGACTTGTCATAAGAGGGCTAGACTATGTTTGTATGGGTATTATCGGTTTCCCCATGTGTGTGTATGCACCTACTTGTATGTTCCCTTTTTCCTCTATTTATTTCTTGTATATATTTATCTCATGATTATATCACCTATCACTCACTTTTCACTTTCACTAACTTATAAATATCCTCCATGTACACCTCACACTACTTACACTTATACGTAGGATCACTTATAGACACATGTTTCACACACCACTTAGAATATCCATGCTTAGGTTTCACTAGCACACACCTCCACTTATCACACTTGTATATATACATGCTCACTTGCACATATCACACAACACTTGCAGTTGATTCGTGCTTAGGTTCACTACCACACACTCCCTTATAGATATTCACACATCAGTCACTCATATGTATCCATGCTTAGTGTAGTCTTCGTGATCCATGTTAGATTTACTTTTCATGATACTTGTACATTCTTCCCAATTAGTATAGTGATTCTTATGCCAAATAAATGACTCTCTCCATAATATAGTAATAAAGAATCATGCATTTTGCACACTACGTCACCTAGTGTATGGCTATTGACAAAAATTGTCCCGTAGTGGGGGGTCACTTTGTGATGGGCGCTGATCTGACAAGTCGAAGTTAACCTAAGAAATATGACTTTCACCTTCCATTAGCTTACTACCTTCGATGTTTATCTAACGGTTCCCCCTGTATCATATCGCTTGACCAAACTCACGATGGGAGGTATATTACAGTGAACTCACTCATGTACGTCGATATATCTACTTCGCTCTCAACGTATTGTCCCCATGATGTATCTAATGAGGCAATTCACGTACACTCAAGTATATCAAATGGCTTTTCTACACGTACCGATTGCCCTCAAAAGCAAGAGGTATATCGTGGAAGTCATTCCAGGGGGAACCTTTCCACTAACCCAATAACTGCATAAACCTCATATAGGCGTTAGACCTTGGGCACTCATATTTAGTTTTTGGATTACCACATGAAACTCTATCGAAATACCGAGTCTTCATGCCGCCCAAATTTTCGCGCGATTTAGTCGTTTTTTTCAGCCTGAAACAAGTCAAACCCTATCTTACCAATTTTTCAAACCCAATTTTCCCTGGCTCGTTTATGTCCGACATTTCTTTTGCATTTAGGTAAACCAAATACAAGTGGAAACATAATAATAATAATAATAATAATAATAATAATAATAATAATAATAATAATAATAATAATAATAATAATAATAATAATAATAATAATAATAATAATAATAATAATAATAATAATAATAATAATAATAATAATAATCATGCTGAGACTTTTCTCTCTTTTTTTAAAAAATAGTACAATCGAAAAGTCAACCAAAGGAAATTTCATGTTGGGGACTACGTCCTGAGGAAAGTCCCTGGCAATGTTGTAAAACTATCAGTTGGCAAACTGGGACCGAACTGGGAAGGTCCTTTCAAGGTCATAAGGGATGACTTATAAGGAGCTTACCACTTGGAAATGCTGGAGGGCAGGGAGACACCAAGTGCTTGGAATGCGTCGAACTTGAACAAATTCTACTTCTAGATTTCTCTATCCATGCACCATTAGTTTATGAAAAATTTTATTTTACAAACTAATGTTTCTCTTTGATTATGATTTCGATTAATAAAACTCAATTGGCCCTGACCTTCTATATTTATTGGTTGTCTCAAATGTATTTTGTTATATGAACCCTCTCCAAGTTACAGGCTCCACTCTTTTATGAGTATAATAGAATTCCTGGATTACAGTAAGTTGGCTAGCTTACTTCAATCAAAGGATCTTTCGAACTAGCCCCTTATGATTGCAACACAGTGGTTAGGACTATCCTAGATTAACTTGTTCAAAGCATAACTAACAGGGTTAACAGGTAATAACCCTCCTCAGACCTTTATTACAAAACACAATTAACTTCCTAGGTTGCTCTAGCAACAAATAATGACCTACAGGGGATCCTTAAGCAATACGATCAACTCCGGTTGGTCGCCAATGTAGTTTGGCTCCAAAATACTGCTCGGTTTGATCACCCATCAATCAGGTGTATTATCACCATTGCCCTACTTAGGCCTAAGGTAGTGTGATGACTCGACCTAAAAGGTAAAGTGGGCAGAATGGCATGACTAAGGCATACTGGACTGGGGGAATACTCAATTGAAACTAAATAACTAGAGTATATTATTAAGTCAAAAGAAAGCAACACACGTTTAATCGGCCTATGCCCAAAACATAAATATTTTATTTCTTACTAAGAATTACGTAATTACATGTAAAACAGTAATGAAATAAATCACCTTAAGAGGATCCAGGTTACTGAGCAAGGTAGTCCGATACTCGAGCTCTCCGACCATCATCGGGGTGAGGGGCAAAGCTCCCCACATCCTCCTCGAGGCTCGGCTCCAGCAGTGGCCTAGGGATAGCATCTATAGGGATCCAGCGATCATCCCTTAAAAAGGGATTCGATTCCAAGATTGGGGGAGTGATCTTATGACTATCCCATAGAGGACAGTTCTTGGGGACCATTAGCTCCCTGAGGGCACTTAGCTACCCTCTAATAAAGTTCATCTCCCCATTTTCTTTCATCTTAGTGGGGGCATCTATGCAACCTTAATCATATCCGTCAGCCCACACTTATTGAGGACCCTTTTGGAATAAATGCTGCAGACTTGTGACATCTCTTTCTAGTCCGGTAGCAATTACGTATTTTCACCGAGTGTCCCCTTTAAGCTCGACAATCTCCCTCTGGTAACTGTCGTTATCTCTCCTAGCTCGCTGCGTAGATGATGACAAGGAACCTTGAAGAACTTATAGAACACTACTTGGAGCATTTTCCTTAAGGCGTGCAATTTCTCTCCTTGAGGCATCATTTTCCTGCTGTAGAAACTCCCCAACCTGATTAATCTCGGATGCGTCTAATAGCTTAGCCTTCAGAGCATCCATTTCTTATTGAACAGAGGCATCAACCTCCTCCATCTGTATAAGCCTATCCTTCAGTCTGGCGACTACTTCGGACTGATCTTTATAGTCTTGGTTCCTTACCATAAGGGATTTGCAAATCTTGACAAATGCTCATCTAACTTGGTCGCTTACATTCGAACCAAGGATTTGGCCTAGGCGAGAGGTGGCAGGAATGTAATCATCAAGATCGATAAAATATAAGACATGGAACACAAATGACATGTATATCAGGGAATGCAAAAACAAAATTCCTTCATTTCATTGAAAAATTGCACCAGCCAAGTACATGGAATGGCAAAAAGAAAGAACAAAAAATACACAAATAAAGGAAGAAAGCCTAGAAGTCTAGTGGGTGACCTCAACTTGCTCAGTGGGGCTTGGCTCCTTCCCCTTATTGGTAGCAGCCTCACTCGCCACAACCCCAGGTACACCTCCCTCGCTCGGGGTAAGACTCACTCCCTATTCATCAGTAGGGACATCAGCAGCAGGAGCAGCAGGCTCCACAGTAGTCCGAGCAGTAGGGACATCTTCATCAATGACCGACTTGGGACCAGGATTGTGCTCACTGAATAGAGATGAGTCAGTAGCAACTCTAGTAGCAACTAAAGCTCTATCCTAGCCTTTCTTGAAATTTACCTGACTGGTGTAGTCGATCTATTTTTCAGCATCTTCATAGGCTGCCTCCCAGCCCTCATTATAGACACTCCCTCTAACGGTGGCCACCTTTATTTATAGGATCTTCACCTTCTCATCAAGCCCTTTATTTTAATCTGTGACGACCAGTTTGCTCGCCACAACTAGCTCGCAGGCCTCACGGAGCTCCTTCAGCTTCGTGGCTTCCCCAGCCCTCTCCTTGGCAAAAAAATCCTCAACCTCTGTGAGAGCCTTCTCAGAAGACTTGTGGGCCTCCTGGGCAGTCTTCAAGATCCCCTCGAGCTCAGTGTTCCTCTTTGCCAGCTCATTTCGGCTACGACGAAGGACGGTATAGTGAGACACAAATTTCAAGAAGAGACAAAAGTTAATGAATAGAGTACAAAGAGAGTACTGGCTAAAGAAACAGAAAAAAGGGGAAGTATCCTTACCAAAGCAAGCCCTTTATCCGCTTTCAGGGCTAGCTGGTCAGGGCTCATATTCGAGGACCGCTCACGATCCTCTATGAGCACAGCTTTCTCAAGCATTATGGGAGAAAGATGAAGGGTCAGAGCCATGGAGGCCCCCTCAGTTGGGACAGCCACAGGCATAAGAGAAGCATGTTCTTTCTTTATCCTCTCTTCTCCCCTCCTTATTTCTTGTTCTTTCTTCTCCGTCACCTCTTCTCTTTTCCTTTCTTCGTCTTTACTTCTCTCTCTCTCTCTCTCTCTCTCTCTCTCTCTTCTTTTCTTTTTTCCTCTTCCTCTCCAGCTCTTTCTCATGAGTTGTAGTCTGGGAACCACTAGCAGTATCCCCAGACCTTGGCTTCTGGATTTTTAGCCTGTTGGACAACAGGGAATCATCGTCATGGATCAGGTTCTTTCTTCTAAAAGGAGCCATATTGAGAGTCCGCTTATGTTCAAATAAAGAAATTATTTAATTAAACTTAGTTTTTCAATTAAATCCTAAAACGTGCATCTAGGTGTAATTGGAGATAATATAATCATGCAAAAACATTCAATCACAAACAAACACATAAATCAGGAAAAATCCCCCAAAGGGGCAAAACCTTTTATTTTCACTATAATTTGTAAAGAAGGGTTTACACGGATTACAATGAAAATAAGAATTACGTACAAAATAACCTCAGGTGTCGGTTCCGATATCGTCGATTGGAATCTCCCATAAGAACTCAAGATTGTCAGCAATGGAAAAGAGACGGATTTTCCACAAAGTTACTCCAGATGAGTAAAACGATCCATTGAGGGTTTAGAGATTCACACAAATGGTAAAGGAATGGTTTTTGAATCAAAATGACGTTTGGAACATAAAAACTTGAAGTCTTGTTGTGTTTGGACTCTTCAAATTGTTTTTCGAAAGACTTAAAATAAACAGCTCTGAATAGCCCTTATAAAGAATTTTCGAGCCTGTCAAAACAAATCTATCAGATTGGGCTTATCTACAGAGGCGGTTCGGATCGCACCTGGGAGGTCGGTTCGGATCGAAGCTTAAATTCGACCAGAGAGTTTTCCTTTAGACGGTCCGAATTCTTTTCCATAAAAAGGTTCGAATCGGTGAAATGCGGTCCGGATCACCTGGTATACTCGGTCCGAATCGACTTGGAAAATTCACCATAAACTAGAATCTTTCCTCTTGTAATTCGGATCCGTCTTTAAGGAAAATATGAGCATGAACATTCTTAATGGTGTATCGGTATACAACATACAAAAATGGGACGGACATTTATAAAATTATGTCCTTACAAATCTCCCCCTATGTCTATACCGGTACATACATAAAAACATCGAATTATGCTATCTCACTAAATACAAATGACATATAATTTAATATCCCCAGAAAAACCCTCAAACTGGAAATACTAAGAGACATGTCTTCAAATCTTTTCTCATCAGGGTGTGCAACATAGAATCTTCAATCTTCATATCTACACACATGAGACAAAGCAAATACCTTCGTGACGTATCGAGTTTGAAATGATATTAGAATAAATCATTAAGGCATCAAATCTCCCCCATACTAAATAAACTCCCTATAATGCGATAATTCTTTCTCCCCCTTTTTATTATGTTCCCAAATAGACAGATAAGAAGAATAAAAAAATGGAGAATGTCACAAGGGAATAAACTTTCTCTTTTTGAATTTTTCAAAATTTTTCACTCAAAATATACAACAAAGAATCACACCATGAAAGAACACAAAAACAACCAAGTCGGTGATAGCTGAAATGTAGGTGTGTGATCAAATTCGATAGGAAAATAAATGCATACAAACATAACATATCTGCACGATGAAGATCAGATAATCCTAACAAATGAACTTAACATCTTCCTTAGGTGTAAAAAATGGAATTATAAGAAATTGACTCAATCAAATCAGCAAATCAAAGCTCAAAGTGATTTCCACACCAATAACGTCCAAAACTATTTAATGCTTTTTTCAGGACTTTCAAGGAAGTGCAAACCCGTTTAAATTCTCCAACATAACTCCCTCATATTTATATTTTCTTTTAGAGGTGATCTAAATTCTCAAACATTGAAGAATTGATGTTGAAACCTAAAGGACCATTTATGGCATGAATTTTTTTTGATTGCCTTTAAATGTTTTCGGGCTCTTTTAACCTCTTTGGACCTCGAATAATTAAAATTCCTCAATTTTTAGGTCCGATTTAATGGTGGTTTAGTATTCGCAAATGCCAAATGAGTACCTTTCGCAGCCCTTCCCCATTTTCAAATAACACACAATTTCACCAAACAGTTTTTACATGCATTCCAATCATGTCAAGTTTTATCGCATATGGATCGTTGTATAGACAAAATTAAGATGAAAACACTCAAGCCAACATGTGATAGATAATTACAATAATAAAATAAAGTCGTGAATGTGTGCAATTAAGGAGATAAGGATCCAAACATGTAGATAGATATCACTAATCACATCTCATAGACTCCAAACAATGTACAACACATGGATGAAATGATGTAGCATCTCAAATCACTATCAAACAATCCCGTGGAGTATGGACATGAAGATGTGACTCGACTATCTTAAATGCTCATCCATAAAATATGTAAACAAAATACAAAAATCTTTTTGTGTTTTTCAAAAATGTTTATCAAAAACAAAATCTTTTTGGATTTTTCAATTTTTTCTAAAAACAAAGCAGCAAATCTTTTTGTAGTTTTCTAAAAATATAAAAAAATGATACAAGAAGAATAATACAAAATATACAATCTAGCAATAGGAATAAAATGATTTAACATGAAACTGCATCCTATGCTAGACACAGCCCAACCCCCTCAGTCAGCTATACAGATTCCTAAAGACTTCCTAAGACTCTCGAATCTAAGGGCATCTAAAGGCTTCATCAAAATATCGGCTAATTGGAGGTCGGTATGCACAAAACTCAGGGATACGACCTTATCTTTTACTAACTCATGGATAAAGTGCTCGCGTATCCTAATGTGCTTTGTGCGCGAATGCTGGACTAGATTGCGGGATATGTGTATCACGCTCGTGTTATCACAGGAAATGGTCATGGTGTCTTGTGATATCCCATAATCCTCCAGCATCTTCTTCATCCACTGAAGTTGCGTGCAACAAATCTCGACGGCTATGTACTCTACCTCCGCAGTGGACAAAGAGATGAAGTTTTGCTTCTTGCTCAACCAAGAGACAATAGCAGAACCAAAGAAGAAACACCCACCAGAAGTGCTCCTACATCCATCTGCATCCCCAGCCCAATCGACATCCGAATATGCAAACAAACGGTCAGTGGTATCAAAGGAATACCAAATACCATGGGATAGAGTCCCACTTAAAGTATTTGATAATACGTTTAAGAGCGAGTAAGTGAGATTCTTTAGGGGACGCTTGATATCGCGCACAAACTCCAATACTAAAGGTGATGTTGGGACGACTAGCAGTCACGTAGAGAAGACTGCCTATCATACTCCGATATAAGATTTTCTCAACGTCCTTGCCTGAAGTGTCCTTATTAAGCTTTGTATATGTACTCATAGGTGTACGTGCGTGCTTAGAGGAGTCTAAACTAAATTTCTTCACTAGGCCTTTAGCATACTTGGATTGGGAGATGAACACCCCATCCTCTAGCTGACGAACCTGGAGACCAAGGAAGAAGGTAATCTCACCTACCATGCTCATCTCAAACTCATTTTTCACCTCCTCATCAAAGTAGTGAGCATGCTGGGAGTACGTGGACCCAAAGACTATGTCGTCCACATAGACCTGGGCAACTAAAATAGCACTATCATCTCTCCTGACGAACAATGTCATATCAACTCCCCCTCTCTTGAAGCCACAAGCTAAGAGACAGGAAGTAAGCCTCTCGTACCAAGCACGGGGTGCTTGCTTCACACCATACAAGGCTTTCCTCAAATAGTAGACGTGATCAGGGTGCTTAGGGTCTTCAAACCCTTTTAGTTGTTCCACATAAACCTCCTCCTATAGAATGCCATTCAGAAAGTTACTCTTGACATCCATCTGATACAGCTTAAAGCGCAAATGATATGCGATGGCGAGCAGTAAACGGATGGACTAAAGCCTCGCAACAGGAGAAAATGTCTCATTAAAGTCTATACCCTCTATCTATGTGTAGACCTGAGTGACTAACCTTGCCTTATTTCTGATGATAGTACCAGTCTCATCCATTTTATTCTTGAAGATCCATTTGGTACATATCATATTAGTCTCACTAGGTCAGGGAACTAATTCCTAGACATAATTCTTTCAAAATTGAAGCAACTCGTCCTGCATCGCAGAGATCCAGTGTTCATCCTTGAGTGCTTCTTCATAGTTCTTAGGATTAACTTTTAATGTGTAGCAGACATGGCTAACAACATTCTCTAGCTGAGCATGAGTCTTGACCCCTAGGGTAGGATCTCCTAGAATAGACGTAGGGTTATGGCTCTTGCGAACCCAAGAAGATTTGTCCCCTAGAATAGGAGTAGGGTCCACCCTGGGTGTGGGAGACACAATGGGATCATTAATAGGGAGTGTGCCATCCTCAAATAACTGGGTGAAGTTAACAGACATCGATGGTTTGTAATCTTTCACAGCGACATTTATTGACTCCATCACCTTAGAGATTTTTAGGTTAAAAACCCGGTATGCTCTACTTTTTGATGAATATCCTAACAATATTCCCTCGTCTCTTCGGGAGTCAAACTTTCCTAATTTCTCTCTATCCTGTAGGATGTAGCAATTACTCCCCAAAACACGAAAATATGCAAGATTAGGCTTCTTCCCAGTCCACAATTCATAGGGCGTCTTAAGTGTGTGTAGACGAAGGTAAACCCTATTCATCGTATGGCATGCAGTAAACACTGCCTTGCCCAAAATCTCCTAGAAACTTTATAACCTAGAAGCATAGATCTATCCATTTCCTGAATCATCCTATTCTTTCTCTCAACAATCCCATTTTATTGAGGAGTCTTCACAGCAGCAAACTCATATTTGATTCCTAGGCTATCATAGTAAAGATCTACTTTTTTCTTCATAAATTCAGTGTCTTTATCACTACGTATTCTATTGATAGTGACACCGTGTTGGTTTTGTAGGACACGACACTTGGTCATCAGAAACTCAATAGCATCTGATTTCTCTCTCAAGAATCCCATGATAGAATATCTAGAGAAATGATCTACTATCACTAGGATGTACCTCTTACCACCCAGACTCTCTGTACGAGTAGGACCCATAAGATTCATATGTATTAACTCAAGTATTAGTGAAGTGGTAATGGAATTCAACTTCCTATGGGGGGCTACAGACTTTCTTTCCCAACTTATAGGGTCCACAAACCGTGGAAGTTGGATTTCCAAGTGAAAGCAAGCCACGTACTAGGTTCTTTTTAGCTAATCTCGTTAAATCTCTAAAGTTCACATGACCTATATGTTGGTGCCACAGATCCATAGGAGTGATCGTGGTGTTGTTTTAAACAAGTGAGGACTTGGTCACAGTCCCATAGAAATTATCCTCTATCCTCACTCCTTGCAATAAAAGTTTATCGGCTTGATTATAGACATTACATGTGTCCCGATCAAACTTTACTGCAAAGTCAGCGTCATATATCTGGCTAATGTTGAGAAGATTTGCCTTCAAACCTTTGACGTACAAAACATTATCCTACGATGCTAGACTTGCTCCCATCTCCAAAGGTGAGTTTACCTTCCTTATGATCCTCTAGGTAGGTAAACAGTGAGACATCAGTGGTCATATGTCTGGAGCACCCACTATTGAAATACCACTGTGAGTTATTTTGTGCTTTAAGAGCAACATGTGCAACAAGGGCTTTTATGTCGTCCTTAGGCACCCAAAATGAGGTAACCTTTTGTTTTCCCTTATCAATGTGGGTTCTAGTCGGGTTTGTGGAAGTATCCACTGACGGAAGGGAAATTCGTTGGAATTCTTCCATTAAACTCTGAGATGTGGCGACTAGGAACTCAACCTGCTCTCTAAGACTCGAGAAATTTCTAGTGGAAGGTGGCGGAGCAGTAGTACGTTGTGTCCGACCCAAACTATAGCAAAACTCCCTAAGATGTCCCTTTCTTTTGTAGTAGGTACAAAAGTACATAGTCTTAGGCCGACCTTGGTTTTCTTTTCTTGGTCGAGCTTTTCTTCGTGGTTTTTGACGAAGGCCATATGGAGTCGTTGTAAACTTAGGAGCTGGTCCAGGTGCAATTTGGGACATGGAGGCACCATCGAAACCTATTCCCTACCTTTCGCCAAAACCTAAAGCAGGACCGAGGAGCAACTTTCCAGATCTGTCCTCAATTTGAACCTTGACTTCCCATGCTCTCTCAATATCATGAGTAATTTGGGCTACAAGGGCTTCAAGTTTCTTTGGTGCCTCCAAGGAGTAATGGAGCTCACTCGTAAGACTAGCCACTTGCTTATTCAAGTCCCTTTTCTATTTCTCTAAATAAATCTCTCCCTCTCTCTCCAAACAGTCTCTCTCTCTCTCTCTCTAAACTGACTCTCTCTCTCAACACAACTAGTCTCTCTCTCAACACAGGAAGACTCTCTATATCTCAAGGCAGTGCAGGTGGAGGACTCTCTTTCTCTCGCTTCTCCTAAATCTTCCTCTAAAGCGGTGATCCTAAGAACTAACGCTCTATTACGCTTTTTGGTTTTAAATGACTCGGTATATAACTCGGCATAGGCGCATCGAAGATCACTCTCGCTATCACTTGTGGCAACCTCCCCCTCACTTACTTCGTTCTCACTGTCGAGTGTCCCTGTGAAGTAGCATCCTCATCATCGTGAGGAGAACTAGAGGTACTCACATGACTAGCCATGAATGCGGTGAAGTTACATTCATGCGATGGCTCGTCTCCAGAGTCCATCGACTCGACCTCACTGTCGTCACTAGGGGTAGCATTAAGGACAACTTTGCCTTTTTCTTTAGTAAGTCTATTCATCCTAGTAGCACACTCAAAAGCTCTATGACCCTTACCATCACACTCATAACATCTCTCACCGTCTTTCTTAAGAGGGTATTTATTATCTTTTTCATTTTTCTCCTCAAAATTCCTTTTATCTTTGAAATTTCTATTTTTCTTGAAATTGAGAATTTTCTTGAATTTTTTTGCAAACAAGGCCAAATCATCTAAATCAAGTTCACACTCAGAATCTGACGTTTTTGTCTCGCTTTTTCTATATGACTCTACTCTCTTTATTTTCGACTCCTCACTCTTCCTATCTTGGGCTTGAAGTGCTATGCCTTTATTTTGTAGATTTTATCGTGTGAGGGAACATGTCAATTTTATATGTCTAGAGGTCTCCTACTAACTCTTCTAATGTCATATCTCTTAAAGTGTTCAAAGAGTTTAGCACAGTGACTTTGGGGATGAAACGCTTAGGTAAATTTCTCAAAATCTTTTTAATCACCCTAAAATCAGGAATATGCTCACCAAGGTTAAAACTGTTGTTAACAATATCAGACAAACGAGCATAGTAATCATCAAAGCATTCAGATTCAAGCATGGTGATTGTTTCAAAATTGAGTAGTTAGATTTTGCAACTTTGATTCTTTGACAACATTAGTGCCTTCATGGGTAAGTTGGATAACATCACATGCCGATTTAGACGTGGTGCACGTCATTATGTGACAGAACTCGTCAGGAGTGACAGATCCAGAAATGACACTCAAACCCTTAGAATTAAACGTGGACCATTTTTGTTCATCCTCAGTCCATTGGGTTACATGTTTTAAATTTGACACGTTATCAACTGTGACTATGGGAGGTGACCACCCATTTTCAACAAGAAACTACACACGTTCATCGATGGCTTTAAGAGAATATATCATACGGACTTTTCAGTACGCATAATTAGACCCGTCAAAAACTAAAATTTTACTAAATGATTTTTCCATTTGAACAAACTCCTTTTCAAGAAATCAATCTTTTTTAAAGAAATTGATATTCAAAAAAAATTGTGGAAAATTACACGGTAAAGTTTTGTAAGAGGTTCTGATACCAATTTGAAAGTGCGCTTATGCTCAAAAAAAGAAATTATTTAATTAAATTTAGTTTTTCAATTAAATCCTAAAGCATGCATCTAGGTGTGATTGGAGATAATATAATCATGCAAAAACATTCAATCACAAACAAAAACATAAATCAGGAAAAATCCCCCAAAGGGGAAAAACCTTTTATTTTCACTATAATTTGTAAAGAACGGTTTACACGGATTACAATGAAAACAAGAGTGACATATGAAATACCCTCAGGTGTCAGTTATGATGTCGTCGGCTGGAATCCCCAGCAAGAACTCCAGATGGTCAGCAATGGAAAAGAGATGGCTTTTTTGCAAAGTTACACCAGATGAGTAAAACGATCCATTGAGGGTTTAGAGATTCACACAAATGGTAAAGGAATTATTTTTGAGTCAAAAGGATGTTTAGAACATCAAAACTTGAAGTCTTGTTGTGTTTGGACTCTTCAAAATGTTTTCCCAGAGACTTAAAATAAACAGCTCTGAAATATCCTAATACCCTTACCAAACCCTAGAAATGGAATGGCATAGTGAAATTTTGTCTTCAATCTCATCTTGATCTTCCCTTGGGCAATTTTTTATTCTTGCGGTGTAATTTGTTCTTCGTTTGGATACCTACAGACATGAAACAAATAAAATACTCGTGATGCATAGAGTTTGAAATAGAAAATAAAAAAAAAAAACTCATAATGCATTTCTCCCCCATAAATCAAACTCATCATCAAATATCCCCCTTAATTTGATCTCCCCCTTTTTGCCCGAAATAGATAAAGGAGTAGAAACTAAACATGAAGAATAAAGGATCACAAATAAGAATTAAGATATCATCGCATAAATATGTAAACAATGCACGTCTAATGATAATCTCAAAGGCATATCTCAACCCACTATTTTTCAAATTTTTCAAATTTTTCTCAAGTATAAATGCTACAAATACAACACCACAACTCAACTATGATCAAGTATGTGACAATCATGGACTAAATGTAAACTGCAAAGAGTTAAAGCATGATACCATATATAATATGTGCAAAATATACCAATGAAAAATTTGGCACATATATATAGGTATAAACGACCACAAAACTCTACACAAAACACGTAAGCTTTACACACTATCATAGTGTTGATATGTCTAACATGTGGTATGGAATGAATGGTCGTCAACTAGATACAAATGAAGTATGATCCAAACACTCAAATATGTTTAATAAGTTCTAACTGATCACAAAAATTTATTGAACTAAGATTTAGCAAATAGTGACAAGATAAATATGAACTTAATGAAAAAACAAGCACAATGCACAAAAGCCTAGAATATTGATGATTCTACAAATCAATACCATCATGACAAAATAAGCTTAAATTGGATTCATTGTGCAAACCCGTTGATCTTCAACTAAACACCCACAAAAGACAAACGTATATCACTTTTTCTATTCATTTTTTTCTCAAATATTTTGAAGTAATTTCTTTTGAATATTCACACAAACTAAACTATGTTGTCCTTTGACAAGTTTTCTATTTTAATTGCCTTTAATCTTTTCATTAGGCTCTTGACAATGGTGGCTTTCCCGCAAATGATATTTTCTCCTTTCGTAGCCCTTTCTCGTGCGCCCCTCATATTTTTCAAAACTAATCAAATAAACCTCACGGACAGCGGTTCGTACATGCACACATCCCCGATAATCACAAAATATGTATATGAAAAAATTAATGGGAGAGCATCTCATAAAGCTCAAAGATACATGTGAAGTTAACGTTCAAAAAGCTCGTGCATGTGTGTGCAGAGGCATATAAAAAGTCGAATTCATTAAGTACATCAAGATCGAAATAACTCCGTGCAGACATGATTAAGAACAATCTAAGCATCTACAATCATAACCAATTCTCCTAGCGACATGGAAAGTATGGAATGAATTGGATTCAAACACTATAATATGCTATACTGAATGGGTTAAAATAAAATACATAAAAATCAAAAATCTTTTTGAGTTATTCTAAAAATTTATCAGAATAAAATCTTTTTGTATTTTTCCAATATGACTCAATAAAAGAAAAATAAAAGACAAAAGATGCACATGTCATAACATAAGGAAACATATATCATGAATCATAATTAGAGTATGACAAACAAAATCATGTAAGAAATCATCCAAAATATATAGCATGTGAAGAGTCATGAGCAAGCATGTGAGAATCAAGTAGTCAAACATTTAGCGCCTCTAAAAGGATTTCCTAACCCAAATAGATGTATACTTAACACGTAGGGTTTTGAGAACCAAATGGACACTAGACCTTGACTTCTTATGGTCTTTTTTAAGATCATTGCAAAAATGCCTAAGGTGATCTTTTCTACTGCAATGTGTGCACGTGTAGACACGGAGAGGAACAGGACCTTCGGGTTGACCTTTTCTAATACCCTGGGATGTGGTTGAGCCTCTAAAACAAACAGTGGTCTTGGATTTACTGACATAAGCATTATAATTATGGGATCCAGTACCATCACTACCAAAACTACTCGAGTCTTTCATATCCTCTTTTAACTTCAAAATTTTAAACTCAAGCAAATAATTAGACTCTTTAAGCTTTAGGGACTCCTTATTTAAATTTCAATCATTCCTAGAAGATTATCTTAATCCCCTTCAATGAAAGCGAACTTATCCCTAAGTGTCTTATCATGATCTCTCAAATCATTAATTATTTTATCATTATCCTCATTGGCACGTACACAAATGCTAGAAATTTTTTAGTTCTCTATTTCCTTCTCTAAAACTCAAAATCTATCATCGCTATATTTCTTGGATAATTATAAATTTTAAAAATCACGGTCCATGTCCACAAGCTTCTCATGAAAGAAATCTCTTTGATCTTGAATAGTTTGCAAAAGATCCATAGTAGCTTTAAAACGAAAATTTTCTTTTTCAAGAATTTTAATTCTTTTAGAAAACTTTAAATTCAAACGAGATAAATTTTTACTATGGCTATCCATCAAGAAAAAGACAAATAAACCAACACAAGAGAAAAGTATAAACAACCACCCTAAATAGCACTAAACAAGAATCAACAAGATTAATTAGTGCAACCAGCTCTAATACCTCTTCTAAGCGCATAGAACACACTCGACAATGATGGCTACGATCAAAAATTCTATTTTTTTATATTTTTTTCAATTTAAATCCCAATGCACACAAATCTAATTTTAGTAAAATATTAATTTTTTAAAATTATGTGCGCATGCAAATATGTGTTCAAAGTATATAGTTGAAAATATCAAACCAAACATGTAAACACACAGAGATGGGGAAAAATCCATATATAGGGGAAAACCTCTATTCATCACTTTAGAATATTTTACAAGCCCATCGACTTACAGACTATGTAGGCTGACTAAGTATAACGTGAAATGTCTTCAAAACCTTCTAAAGAAAATGGCTCAGTCCAGAGTCATCTATAAGTAGTAGTCTACCCTTGGTATCCACTGATTCAACCTTCTTCCTTCTTCAGTCATAATCCCTTGGGTCACAAGACTAGCCGTAGAAACTTTATAGGGTTATAAAAGGATTCATAAAATATTTGGGGATCTAAAGTTGTGAATCAAAAGATTTTTGGAAACCCAAATTATAAAAAAATTTACAACAGATATGCAGGAAATGTTTTTTTCAAAAGTCTTATGCAAAAATGAGTCAAAATAAGTATTTATAGACCTGACGCAAAATTCAAGCCGGCAGCTCGTTCTAACCAAAACAATAGTCTTTCGAAGGATAACAACATCTCTTTTGAATGAAAAGCTCAGTTCATTCGAACGAAATCGCAATCTCTTTTGAACCAATTTCTAACGATCTTCTAACGAAGTAAGATATGCTATGCAGAGATATCTCTTTCGAAGTTCGTTTGATGCTCTGATCGAACGAGAAGCTAAAGTCATTCTAACGAGTCAAAAACTCATTCGAATGAGATAAAACAAAAAAAATATTTTTAATCCTTTAAAAATGCAACCTCGGTTTTTCGAAAAACACATCCCAAACATAATTATGAACTCCTAAAAGTTTTATATTTTCATGAAATGTAGAGGAGTCTTGAACTTGGAGATGTTAAAGTTCGGTTCGATATATCGGTGCGTAACGATTTGTAATGGGATACGTCAAATATGCCAAACTGAAAATAAATACAAATAAAAAGCCTAAGATAAAATATTTGCACTTATAATTCTTAACAATCATAGAGTGTAAAAATAATAATAAAGTAAGAAAAGAGAGATAAAACACAAGATATAGAGTGGTTCGACTATGAATGTGCCTACATTAACTTTGGAGCCATATTCTCATTATATATTTGCATTATTACAAAGGTTGGGTGCCTTTAGAGGAATACAAGAGAGAGAGAGAGAGAGAGGGGGGGGGGGGGATAGAGAGAGGGGGGGTTGAATACATAAATATAATGGTTGTGTGTTGAGATAGATATGGCCTGTAAAGCAAGGCTATAGAGGGGTCGCTGACTGTAGTGGATCAGTTGATCGGGGTGACCTGAGTGAGCTCTCGAATGAAGAGAGAGAAAGTGGGTGGATAGTGTTACAGGGCTTCACTGCCAACAACATGTTGCCCTAAATGAGGGGTGAGCACTTCTATTTATAAAAGGGAAAGGTCACGTGCATAGAGAATGTGACATATGGATAATTGACGAAAGTGTGGAATCAATCTAGAAGTTGAACACTTGGCAAGTGCATGCTGATGTGGCTAAGTCTGCGATAGGGTATGAATTGCTGGCGAGGTAGGTGGTTGCGGACTATTAAGACAGGGTTGTGGCCTCTTAAGCAACTGAAATGGGGTGCTATCAAGGCATGTCTCAGACCCAAATAACGACATTATATTTATGCCTTTTGCAGTCGTGGTACCATTACTAAGTATATCAATAAGCCCCAAAGCCTCCGTGCTAAGAGGTAATGAGTTGGTGTTACGACTGTGGTTTTTTCAGCTTTCGCGGTGTTAAGTTAAGTCATTTTTTCCTTCTTATTGAGGATGCGGCCAAGTTCCATGTCTATTGTGTTGCAATGCTTTAACTTCCAGTGCCCTCTTATATAAATGGTCATAGTTCGTGGCCTCATTACCTTTGCAAACACCTCTAAAGCATTTAACCCTAGGTGATTTCAAGCGACTTCCAGGTAGAAGGTACCTATATAAAGCGATCCTAGGGTTTATTTTTCATGTTGTATCTATATAGACCTTCATCTAGTTGGACTTAAATTTTGACTAGATTTGTTCTGTAATTATGTGTGTCTAGTTACCTTACCAAGCTCTATACTCATGCTTACATCAAATTCAGAATCTAGAATTCAGCCATACTCAGGTAGTCTCTCGCACCTATTCACAATTGGCTCATAGGATTATTATTATTATTATTATTATTATTATTATTATTATATAGGATGCACTACACATTGAACAACACTGCACTTATCATGTCTATTGATGGTGTGTTGTTTTTATTTAAAAAAGAATTTTTATAACTGTTTAAAATTTAATTTGGAATTTATTATTGTGATTAAATATTTTCTCAAAAGTAAATTTCAGAATTACATTTTAACATATCAATATTTTGGTGTGAAACCAATTCGCGTGAATGAATTTTGTGTGTATACTGTATTACATTTATAGTATATTATATACTAAATTGTATGTATGCTATATTGTTTATATAGTCTTTTCTTTATATATGCGTTGCTCTGTTTTTTTGTCATGTGTTGGTATGGCTTTATATTGATTTCCATGTACTCAACTTGACTTCCATAGATTTGACCCTTGAACATGATTTGACCATTTGCCTTAGCTGGTAGCGTGCACAAACAAATTGTAATACATGTCATTGATTTGACCTTGGCAGGTCATTAAGTGGCCATATGCTCTTAGCTGCGTATGTGTCCCTTACATTTGACCGCCCATCTATTTTAACAATAGCAAAACAACTTTGGTTTTTATCTTAAACGATGTAGCTTTGGTTCTCGAACGGTAATATTTCTATTGTTTAACAACTGGCATCCATTTTAGGTTAAAACGACGACGTGGTTAAATTATCGGCCCTGGTTTTGTTAATAGCTCATGGTTTTCTTCAAAACTGACCAGTTACTCTATTAGGATAAACGATGTCGCTTCATTCTTGTTTTAAATTGTAACTTTGTTAGTTGGTTACAGTTGGATTGCAACGTGTTTAACTTTTAGACTATCCGTTTGTGTTTCTTTGTGGTTCACATGATCTATTTGTATCAAAGACGAAAAGAGTTTTGTGTTAATCCATGTGCTCATATTTTGCACCAATCATTCCACACCTTATATCTCTATAAATTAAGGCTTTAGGTCTCATTTTTTTTTAATCCGAGAAAATTATCTTGAGAGCCTAACCTCTGCCAAAATTTAGAGAGAAAGATGGAGAGTTTACACACTTTCATTTTCAAAGATATATTTGATGTATGTGTATTTCATGACCAAAGATGGATTCATTTCAACTTTTGGAAAGACTCTCGAGGTTCATTTTTGTGACAACTTATTATACAACAATCTCATATCTCCATTTTGATTTTTTTAATATTAAAAATCTGTTGTACGTATTCTTTCGTATTATGTGTTCTTTCAGATCTATTTTTGTGATCTGTATTTATGTAGTATTGTTTTTGCTACATTTTATAAAATGAACACCATAAACAAAACCATTAATCTTATAGTTTTGGTACGGATTTTCACGATTTTCTTTGCTATCTTGGCTGATATATTTTGTTAGATCTAAGTTTTGTGTTAAGTTGAACACTACACACACAAATCTATATTGTGTTTATTCTGATTGTCTTTAAGTGTTCTACGCCCGTGTTTATTTAAAACATTTGGTTTTAAAATTGAAGCAAAGAAATTTTGGTCCATTGTATTCACATTTGTTAGGTTTAGACATTTAAACCTGTAGAGGAATAATTTGTAAAATCCTAAAATCTGGACTATTCTTATTCAATTGTTCGAACCATATACTTGACTTGTTTTAATTGAAGAACCTTTATCTGATTTGGGACAAAAACTAGAATATTGAATTATTGAGTTGTTGGACTATTTGAACTTGATTTAGTAGGTTGTTAGATTAAAATTTGATTTAATCTAAACTAATTTTTAAAACAGTTCGTTGATATTTGACATTTTGCTTGTATTGTATATATATTTGAAGTCATATTATTTTTGTGTGTATTGTTAAAATGTATATGATTACTTGATCTTACGTGATTTTTCAGGATCTTTGATACTGTAAAAAAAAGGTTATGCGTTGTGCGTGTTATCGATTTGAATAAATTCGCAAATGCCAATTACAAACTTATTTAATTAGAGTCAATTTTAAACCAAATAAAATCAGCCCCTAAACATGCAATTATGTGTGCACTTGTGTCAAACCATCATAAACACGAATATGCTAACTCACAGATTTCAAGAAAAATCCCCGAAGGGCAAAACCTTTATTTCACTATCAATTAAATCGCAATTTACAATCATAATGAAATCTGCAATAAGTTTACCTCAGCAAACTTACACAGACACGCAGCCTATACTCAGCTAGATCCGCAACTCCAATTTAGCCCAAAAATGCCCACGAGCACTCCCTATTTGACACACAGTCGTAGTCAACCCAGTACTCCCCTCAAGAGCACTTAGATCAGCAGTAGAGGTCTTCTCTACAAGAGAAACTTGACACAAGATGTGTTCTTGGGTTCCAAAATAATTCACATAAACTATTGGGATCTTGTGAATTGAAAACAAAAAGGTTTAAAACCCTAAAAGTGAGAAAGCAAATAATTCTGCCAAAGCTTCGTCTCTGTATAAAATCGCAGGTCCTCTTATTAAAAACGAAGTTAAAAAAACCTTTTTATAGAAGATTTAAGCCGGTGCGACGCTCAAACGAAACAGGACTCTCACTCGAATGAGGACACGCGTCGCTTGAACGAGCTTTGCACGACATAGGGATGTCGCTCGAACGAGAAAATTAAAAAATATTTTTTTCTTTTCCTTTCGCCAGTAAATGTTCCGCCTTAAAACTTCGAAAAATATTTTTTGACAAAGAACATAAAAAAGTCCGCTCCAACACTTAGAAAATTTTCAAAAAAGATATCCCAATATTCTAAGTGAAATGCTAAGTAATTAAAACACAACCTTACCAAAGTTAAACTTACGGAGGCTTGAATGTTAAAGAACTTGATATTTGGAATCATCGTGTTGCATATGTGATCTTAAACATTCTTTGACATTTGTAGAGGTATATGACATACTCAATTGAGAATGAACAAAATTATGTCCTTAAAGATACATCATTTGCATATCACTTTTTGAATCACTTTATACACCACTATTCACATAGGCAGTGATTATTGTGTACATATAAAGAATCGAATCTGATTGTTTTGATTTTTAAAAGAAAGTTTGTTGAAAGTTCTATTAAATCAAGATAGCTTGATTTAAACAAGAAAGAGAAAACATGATTTTTTGTTGATATTTAGGATATCAAAAATTGTTCCATATCATTCGGGTTGTAACATTAAGGGTGAGTGTGTCATATAGACTAGGACACATCACAAAAGCACTGCACTACCACTAGTCACTATTAAGAATCAATAGGCACTAAGCCAACCTACACTAAGGAAGCTATAGGGGAGGCTAAGATGTGAAGAAAGAAAACTGAACAAGAGCTTCATAATGAGGATAATTACGGAAGAGCAACCAGAGCAAAGAGAAGCTTGGTCGAGATGGGTAATAGTTTTTTTTATTTATCTTGCTTTGAGTCTTGTTGCATGCTTGTGAATAGTTCTTGTTTTATTTTTTTTAGTGGACTTGGTAGACTAGGTGATCGTAGAGGGTCTGTCATTTTTTCCGGGGAAGGGTTTTTACGATGTAAAATAAACACCGCGTGCTTTAATTTCTACCTTAATCACTTAACTTGAAAAAGTAGAATTAAAGTCTAGAAACACACCTAAATAAATTGAATTGATTATTATCTTCTTAATCATCTAGTTTAATTAAAGATAACAATTAGGACTTTTAATAACTTGACAAACTCAAATCAATTTGAAAAAAAGTTATCAACTTAAGAAAAATTTAAATTGGTCCTCTCTTGATAATCTATAAAACTCGTAGGTAACTTAGGTTTATTTAGCACTAGTTTACTTCCACACGTTAGTATATTGCGCTATAGTCGCCCGCTTACAGGCAGCTATTTAAGGCAATCTTTATCCAATTTCCACCTTCTCCAGGTAGTTTTGTAGTGGTTTCAGACGTATATATTCTTCTCAAGCAATCTTCTTCCAATCCAGACTGGTTCTTCTTCGATTTCTTGAGTTTATTCGTCTTAAAATCAATGCCTATTCACACATTTTAACTATTTCTTATTCAATTCCATGTTACATGTTCAATTTTGTAAACCCATGTGACTGCTAGAATTCTTTCTGAGTTTTTATTTTTGTCTTCCAAAATGCTTGGACTTGTACTAATAAATTCGATTATGGAAACTGATAGCTAGGATTTTTTTTGTTAGAATAACTTTTTAAGATTTTTCATTTTTTATGGTGGGATTTTTGAATTCGGCAATTTCGAATGAATTTGGCAAGATTTTTTTAGGCCTTGGGACTTTTTAAAAAAGCTGGGTAGTTTTTGTGTGGGTAATTTTTGGGGTTAGATTCGAAGTTTGGTACCCATTTTGGATTATTTTTTGCCAAGAACATGAACAGGTTGTTCAAGGTGTTCTTGGACAAAACCCTAGGGTTTTTAGGTTTTATTCTTTGAAAGTAAAGAGATGTAAATGCTAACCTATTTATCCCCCTATCCACGGCCCATTGTGAGTTATAAATAACTAGTTGTGGCCTATAATAGTAACTTCGCTTTCCAATCGTTGCGTCCTTCAATATTAACTTTGATTTCCCATCATTGTGGCCTTCAACATTAACTTATTTTTCCAATAGTTGTGGCCCGCGCTTTGTCTTCTAGAGACTTCTCATTTTTCTACTTTTTTTATTCTTTGTATAGTATTGTGGCCTCTCAAATGAGGAGGAATTATATTTCCTTTGTACTTTGATCGTATTGGTTGTAGCAATCTAACTGCGGGCTTCTTTTATAGATCCTTTCCACGACCATATGCATTAAAATACTAAGGAATATGTGACACCCCGACTAATTAAATACCGGGTAGCTACTCCTTTATTAAATTAATTCAAAATGCCAAGTTGCTTCAGTTAATAGCATCACTGTTGAAAACATTTTAATAATTACTAACCACCTAGTATTTAAAAAGTAAGTGCCAAACTTTAAGTTAAGTCTGATTAACATGCAGTAAAAGAATAATGAAAGAATAATAACCATTCACTATAATGAAGTAATGAATAACCAACAACATAAATATAAATCCGGAGGAAAACTACTCACAACAAACCCACAACTGAAAAATAATACTACAAGTCTGAATCCTGAATAATTACATGCCAGAAGTATCAATAACTGAAATAAATGAAATGTCTCTAAAAGAAATGGGCGACATGCCCTACAACTGATAACTGAAGAATATCGAGTCAAGATAGATGAAGCGTCTACAAGCAAAGTCCTGTAACTTCCACAAACAGCTACAGTTCGTCACCTGAATGAGAATCCTAAGCATGGTATCCTTGTGGCTGGGCACCTAAAATGGTTTTTACAAAAATAGATTTGAAAGCAAATGGGTCAGAGCCCGAAAGTGGAAATCATTTTAAAAACAGCAAGTGTTTTAATAACATTAAAACATTAAATGCAAAATACATGTTAGGACGTGCACTCACATGAAATTCTCACCTCTCGACTACATGTGGACTCCTTACGTACCATACCCATCTATAAGACATCCATATCTAACCAAACTGTAATAAGTTCTACCCCTTACTACTCGGTTCCCATATTACATTCTAACGTTATCAATTAAATATAGGACTTAACTTACTCTCAGATTCTCAATTAGAAATACCATTCACTATCAAAAAACCCGTTTTGTTTTCTCAAATCATTACCATAAAATTATTCACAATACCAATCATGAAAGTTCCCATTAATTAAGTGTATATTATTCACGTCATAAATATACAATACAAGCACCCCGAGACTAGCTGCGGTGCACACATACTCTGCTATCCATCCCGGTACATCATGTACATAAGGATTACGTATTCCGAATCTCTCAGGAATCGTTCTCAGATAACAACATCACAAATGGTGGAGGCGAACACAGTCACATCACATGGGTCACGCACATACCTGCGCTCCCACGATCAGCAGACTTATTAACATCCCAATAAGTCCTTCTCTGACCTATGTTCATCGAGGTAACCAATCTAAATCCGGGCAACACAAGGATTAGAAGGCCCTAAGCGAACGTAAACCTCACGTGATAGCAAGTATGGTAGGTATGTCATACACATAAAATCAATACATATACTAAGTATTCACACATCTTAGTACACTTCTCATTCTCGTACCGACATATAATACTACACAATTTATATGTTCCCGGTTAATATAATAAAATAGACCGTCAATAATTCTCGCAACATAATAGACACTCACGTCCTACTTCATATTTTCCCTTAGGTTTAAACTACACTTCTAGGTTTGACTCCTCATTATATCCCAAACATCCCAAATGTAACAATTAATCCTCAAGGGAAGGTTATCTCTACATATACACAAGGTTACGGGACACTCGGGATCAAAACAGGCTAAAAAGCCTAAACTGTCAACTCGTTCGAACGAGGCTGTTCGAACGAGAGTTCGTTCGAACGAACTGGGCCTTCTAACGAGATCTCGTTCGAACGAAGGTCTTCGAATGAACATCCCTCTCGTTAGAACCCAAACTGTCAACTCGTTAGAAGCTCGTTCGAACGAGCTCGTTCGAATGACCTGGGCAGGTCTTCTAACGAGTGGCCAGATTCGAGCCCAGAAATTCCTATCTCGTTTTTCCAATTTTCTTCACTCCTAATCCCACATAAAAAATCGTTCCAACATCATTTTAAGGTTCCTAATTCGTACTAAACATTCATAGGTCATACGCAAACGTTTATATAGGGCCAACTCATATTAAACATCATCAAATCTTCAAATCCCTTTATTTATCCCCAATTTATATGAACATGAACCCTAACATTTATAAATCATCAATGAGTCTAATAAAATCCGTTTTTGTTCCATCCAAGATATAATATCATCAGAATAAACATCTAAATACCAATCTACATGCGATTCCTCGTCAAAATGGAATTTCTACTTCCAATTTGAATGGGTTTTTCATTAACTCCCAAGAATAATACAATTTAATTGAATTTTCTATGCATGGAAGACGCATTCTCTATAAAAACGAAATTAAATCACTTGCCTTATTTGAATCTCTAATTTGATGACGAATTTCTGAAGGTTGAATTGCCTTCTCTCTCTCTCTCTGCAGAATCCTTCTCTTTCTCTCCCTCTCTACAAGTTCTTCTCGAGGTGTTAATGGAGGTGGGGTTGGTTTTGCCAAGTTATAACTTCTCCCGTAGCCCACTTCCTAAATTGGGGTTGGAAATGGCTTACTGGGTTAATACTAAGTCATATTTTTAACTCTAATTTTCGTGAGTTTTAATTACCCAATATCCGAAATTACCAAAATGCCCTTATAAGTTACCGGTATGGCCCAATAATGCCCCGGGACCCAAACTTAACCCCCGGCTAGTGTTTTCTGACTATTTCGAACCTTCCGGATGCGTTGGCGCACTCAAAATGACCATACGGTTAATAGAACTAAAATTCACTTTTTTAATTAAAATAAATATTTCCCTGACGCGATTGTCACACGCGTCTCAATAAAATTTTCCAACTTGCCGTATTTCAATCTCACGACAAATTTCATACTTCAATATTCATGTATAATCATATATGCACATTATATTCAAATACCAACTCGCATCTCGCTAGTATTTTAATCCGGATTAATTTCTAATAAATACGCATTTAATTTAATTAATCCCATAAATAAATATCACAAAAATACGGGGTATTACACACTTCCCCCCTAATAACTGAATTTCGTCCCGAAATTCGGAACTAGAAAGTACCTGGTAAGAACAACTCTGGATAACGTTCGCGCATCTCATCCTCGCGCTCCCATGTGGACTCCTCAACATTATGATGTCGCCACTGAACACGCACTAACGGGACTATCTTTGACCGCAGTTTTCGCTCACTTCGGTCCAAAATAGAAATCGGCCCCTCCTCGTAGGAACTATCAGGCTGGAGATTGATGTCCTCCAAAGCAATGTGAGAATGAGCCAAATCGTCTCTAAGATATTTCCTTAGCGAGGAAATATGAAACACATCGTGAATCCGATGCAAATGCTCCGGTAACCCAAGCCTGTACGCAACCGGTCCAATCCGCTCAATAATAGGAAATGGTCCCACATATCTCGGTGCCAACTTCCCTTTCTTCCCGAAACGCATAATCCCCATCATAGGAGATACTTTGAGCAAAACCTGGTCCCCCACTTGGAACTCCCTGAAGAACCTCTTCGCATCAGCATAGCTCTTCTGCCGATCCTGAGCTACCCGAATGCGACTCCGAATCAATTCTATCATTGCCGAAGTATCCTGAATCACTTTCGGCCCTAGTAGTTTTTTATCCCCCACCTCCAACCAACATGCTGGGGAACGACAAGGTCTACCGTACAATGCCTCAAATGGAGCCATGCCAATGGTGAACTGGTAGGAGTTGTTGTAAGCAAACTCTACCAGTGGAAGATACTGCTCCCATCCACCCCCAAAATCAATGATACTCATACGTAGCATGTCCTCCAACATTTGGTTTGTATGCTCTGTTTGCCCATCGGTCTGCGGGTGGTACGCCGTGCTCAACCGCAATTCCGTGCCCATGGCCTCTTGAAAACTCTCCCAAAACCGTGAAACAAATATCTTGTCTCGGTCAGACACGATATTTAGGGGCACACCGTGAAGTCTCACTATCTCTGCAATAAAGAGCTGGGCATACTGTCCCGCAGTGTAGTCTGTCCTTACGGGTAGAAAATGAGCGACTTTGGTTAACCTGTCCAAAATTACCCAAATGGAGTCGTGACCTCTCTGTGACGTAGGTAATCCCGTGATAAAGTCCATGGATATGCTCTCCCACATCCACATCGGGACCTCCAATGGCTGTAGCAGTCCTGTAGGTCTCTGATGATCCACTTTTACTAACTGACAAGTGGTGCATTTAGAAACAAACTCGGCAATATCTCTCTTCATCCCGCTCCACCAATACTGACGTCTCATGTCTTGGTACATTTTGTCCCCACCGGGATGTACCGCGAACCGTGAGCCGTGCGACTCGGCCATCACATCGTGCCGCAATTCCTCCCCTTTCGGAACTACCAATCTCCCATTGAAGCGTAATCCCCCATCTGAGCTAACGGTATAGGAGTCAGCTCCCTCTGCTAGTAATCGAACTATCAGCTCCTGACAGAACGAGTCATCTGCTTGTGCCTTTACCACTCTCGTGACAATCTGCGGTGTAACAGTCATTACTGACATGAAAGATCGGGCCACTGCATCCTGGTGTCCCAACTCCTTCCACTTTGCCTTCCACACCCCTGCCACTTCATCTACTGGCCTACGGCTCAACGCGTCTGCTACCACGTTAGCCTTTCCCGGGTGGTATTGGATATCGAACTGATAATCCTTCACGAACTCAAGCCACCTCCGTTGCCGCATATTCAACTCCTTCTGCGTGAATAGGTACTGTAGGGACTTGTGGTCTATGTACAATCGAAACTTTTCCCCCAAAAGGTAATGTCTCCAAATACGAAGGGTAAATACAACTGCCGCCAACTCCAAGTCATGAGTGGGGTAATTCTTCTCGTGAGGCTTTAGCTTACGGGATGCATAAGCAATGGTCTGACTCTCCTGCTGCAATACACCTCCAAGTCCTTGCAAGGACGCATCGGTGTAAACTAAATACTCAACTCCCGATCTCGGCAATGCTAACACAGGTGCTGAGGTCAACTTATCCTTCAATTCATTGAATGCCAACTGACGGGCATCACTCCAGATGAATGGCACACCCTTACGAGTCAGATGTGTCAAAGGACCTGCTATCTTCGAGAATCCCCGAATGAACCTCCTGTAGTATCCTGCTAGGCCCAAGAAACTACGAATCTCTATCGGTGTCGTGGGCTGTCCCCATTCCCTCACCGCAGATACCTTCCCCGGATCAACAGATATTCCCCGGTCGGAAATAATATGTCCCAAAAACTGGACCTCCTTCAGCCAAAACCCGCATTTCTCATATTTTGCATACAACTCGTTCTGACGTATTGTCTGCAAAACTTGCCTCAAATGCTCGGCGTGCTCCTTCTCTGTCTGGGAGTAAACCAGAATATCATCGATGAAGACAATGACAAACTGATCTAGGAAATCCCTGAACACTCTATTCATCAAGTCCATAAACACTACTGGAGCGTTGGTCAAACCAAAAGGCATAACCCGAAACTCGTAAGATCCATATCTCGATAAGAACGCAGTCTTCGAGACATCCTCTTCCCTGATACGCAACTGATGGTATCCCGATCTCAAATCAATCTTTGCGAAGAAAGAATCTCCTCTCAACTGGTCGGATAAGTCATCGATTCGAGGCAACGGATACTTATTCCGTATCGTGACCTTATTCAACTCTCGGTAGTCCACACACAATCTCAGTGAACCATCTCTCTTCTTCACGAACAACACAGGGGCACCCCACGGCGAAGTACTCCTCCGTATAAACCCCTGACCCAACAACTGCTCAATCTGATCTCGTAGCTCTCGCATCTCTGCCGGATCCATATGGTACGGTGCGCGTGCTATAGGTCTCGTATCTGGCAATAAGTCTATGACAAAGTCTATCTCTCGACTGGGGGTAATCCAGGTATATCCTGAAATACATCGGCAAACTCTCTAACAACCGGAATCGATTCAAGTGGTATCACCACCTCCTTAGAGGTCTCCTCCTCTATATAGTACAAATGAGTGGACGATCCTCCCTCGGAACGAGGCATCGCCACCAAAAACATCTCCTGCCCGGGAATGGCAAAGATAATACTCCTACTGAAACAGTCAATCATGGATCGGTACGCAACAAGCCAATCCATACCAATAATGGCATCATACTCGGTCATCTCTAATACTAACATATCTGCAGGTAATACCAAACTACCAATATCTACCCCTACTCCCCGGCATATAAAGAAAATAAGTGACCCACTCCCCAATGGTGAGTCTACACACGTCACTGTGCTCTCTGCTGTGGCTAACAACCCTAAGGCTTTGGCAAAATGTGTAGCTATAAAGCAATGTGTTGCCCCCGTATCAAACAAAACCCGACCCATAGTACCATGGATAGGAAACATACCCTCAATCGCGGGTGGTGCCTGCGGAGCTGCTGCCTGGTGAACGTTATAGACACGTCCATACTTAACTGTCCCTGTTGTACAGGACCTGCTGGAATGGCTGGAAGAGCTGGCACCTGGGCTGGAGCTGGGAGGCCTGGTGGAAAAAGTGGCCTCTGTGGCTCATGTCGAGCACCCTGCTGCTGCTGCGGGGCCCTTCTCATAGCAAGACAGTCTTGGCGTTTATGGCCAGTCTTGCCACAAACGAAACACTTTCCCGAAAAGTTCCCCCCTCTCTGTCCCTACTGCCCCCGGCCCTGGTGGCCGTTACCGTTCCTCCACTGGCCCTGCTGAAACTGTTGTTGACCATTCTGACCCTGCTGGTGCTGATGGCCGTTCGGATCCTGATGGCCCTGCCGGAAACCTCCCTGTCCGTGCCTGAAATTTCCTGACCTGAACCTCTTGTTATCCCCATGCTGGGTACCCTGATCACCCTGCCTCTGCCCCTGAACAGATTGTGCCCCACTGACACCATTTCCTCCAGTCCTGCCCTGATGGCTAGACTCTCCCGATCGCTTGCCCTCAGCCATGTGAAAGCGGTGATCTTGGCAATGGAGCAATGCAGCATTAACCACATCATAATAAGTGGCTAACGAGAGGTTCCCTAACAAGTGCTGACGAATCCTCCATGTCAACCCGTCAGTAAATTTTTGTATCTTCTTTTCCTCCGTCGGTATCTCATCTGGAACAATGTTCAGAAGATCAGTGAATTCGGCCTCATACTCGGCCACAGTCTTACCCTCCTGCTTGAGGCTCATCAACTTCCTCCTCATCTCTGTGTGAACAGCCGACGGAAAGTACTTGCGGTCAAACCGCACCCAAAACTCCTGAATAGTGAGACTATCCCTCTCCTCTACGGTGGTAATAGACTCCCACCACTGCAGTGCAGATCTCACTAGCTTAAAGGTAGCTAGTATCTGCTTCTGGACATCTGTGCACTCATACATCCTCAGGTGTCGCTGTATGTCCTTCCTCCACTGACTCGAAACTACTACATCGGAGCTACCTGCGAACTCCGGAGGGTGTGCTTTCTGAAAATCATCACGTACACGTTCCCAAGCAGACGGGAATGCATGAGCCTGAACTGGCGCGGTTATCGGTGCCTGCTGAACTACAGCCAGTGCGGCATTTACTGCCTGGGCCACAATGGCTGCAACTTCGGCGGCATTCATCGTGCCCTAAATGGGTGCGGGCTGTGGTTCGCGCGTTGCATCCCTGGGAATCCTTTGTGCACGTCGTGGAGGCATCTGAAATAAGAATGAAGTTTATAAGTTCGCAGTTATAAACTTAAAATAGCTGAAGAACGTAGCATATACAAAAGAATACAACAGTCCTAAAATATAGGGCTCTACATCAAAGAAAGCTCAGCGGAAACATAATAAGCCATTCAGATCCTAAAGGACACTAGAACCTGATGCTCTGATACCACCTGTGACACCCCGACTAATTAAATACCGGGTAGCTACTCCTTTATTAAATTAATTCAAAATGCCAAGTTGCTTCAGTTAATAGCATCACTGTTGAAAACATTTTAATAATTACTTATTTAAAAAGTAAGTGCCAAACTTTAAGTTAAGTCTGATTAACATGCAGTAAAAGAATAATGAAAGAATAACAACCATTCACTATAATGAAGTAATGAATAACCAACAACATAAATATAAATCCGGAGGAAAACTCCTCACAATAAACCCACAACTGAAAAATAATACTACAAGTCTGAATCCTGAATAATTACATGCCAGAAGTATCAATAACTGAAATAAATGAAATGTCTCTAAAAGAAATGGGCGACATGCCCTACAACTGATAACTGGAGAATATCGAGTCAAGATAGATGAAGCGTCTACAAGCAAAGTCCTGTAACTTCCATAAACAGCTACAGTTCGTCACCTGAATGAGAATCATAAGCATGGTGTCCTTGTGGCTGGGCACCTAAAATGGTTTTTACAAAAATAGATTTGAAAGCAAATGGGTCAGAGCCCGAAAGTGGAAATCATTTTAAAAACAGCAAGTGTTTTAATAACATTAAAACATTAAATGCAAAATACATGTTAGGACGTGCACTCACATGAAATTCTCACCTCTCGACTACATGTGCACTCCTAACGTACCATACCCATCTATAAGACATCCATATCTAACCAAACTGTAATAAGTTCTACCCCTTACTACTCGGTTCCCATATTACATTCTAACGTTATCAATTAAATATAGGACTTTACTTACTCTCAGATTCTCAATTTGAAATACCATTCACTATCAGTTAACCCGTTTTGTTTTCTCAAATCATTACCATAAAATTATTCACAATACCAATCATGAAAGTTCCCATTAATTAAGTGTATATTATTCACGTCATAAATATACAATACAAGCACCCCGAGACTAGCTGCGGTGCACACATACTCTGCTATCCATCCCGGTATATTACGTACATAAGGATTACGTATTCCGAATCTCTCAGGAATCGTTCTCAGATAACAACATCACAAATGGTGGAGGCGAACACAGTCACATCACATGGGTCACGCACATACCTGCGCTCCCACGATCAGCAGACTTATTAACATCCCAATAAGTCCTTCTCTGACCTATGTTCATCGAGGTAACCAATCTAAATCCGGGCAACACAAGGATTAGAAGGCCCTAAGCGAACGTAAACCTCCCGTGATAGCAAGTATGGTAGGTATGTCATACACATAAAATCAATACATATACTAAGTATTCACACATCTTAGTAATCACCATAATATATTGGTGGTACACTTCTCATTCTCGTACCGACATATAATACTACACAATTTATATGTTCTCGGTTAATATAATAAAATAGACCGTCAATAATTCTCGCAACATAATAGACACTCAAATCCTACTTCATATTTTTCCTTAGGTTCAAACTACACTTCTAGGTTTGACTCCTCATTATATCCCAAACATCCCAAATGTAACAATTAATCCTCAAGGGAAGGTTATCTCTACATATACACAAGGTTACGGGACACTCGGGATCAAAACAGGCTAAAAAGCCTAAACTGTCAACTCGTTCGAACGAGGCTGTTCGAACGAGAATTCGTTCGAACGAACTGGGCCTTCTAACGAGATCTCGTTCGAACGAAGGTCTTCGAACGAACATCCCTCTCGTTAGAACCCAAACTGTCAACTCGTTAGAAGCTCGTTCGAACGACCTGGGCAGGTCTTCTAACGAGTGGCCAGATTCGAGCCCAAAAATTCCTATCTCGTTTTTCCAATTTTCTTCACTCCTAATCCCACATAAAAAATCGTTCCAACATCATTTTAAGGTTCCTAATTCGTACTAAACATTCATAGGTCATACTCAAACGTTTATATAGGGCCAACTCATATTAAACATCATCAAATCTTCAAATCCCTTTATTTATCCTCAATTTATATGAACATGAACCCTAACATTTATAAATCATCAATGAGTCTAATAAAATCCGTTTTTGTTCCATCCAAGATATAATATCATCAGAATAAACATCTAAATACCAATCTACATGCGATTCCTCGTCAAAATGGAATTTCTACTTCCAATTTAAATGGGTTTTTTATTAACTCCCAAGAACAATACAATTTAATTGAATTTTCTATGCATGGAAGAAGCATTCTCTATAAAAACGAAATTAAATCACTTACCTTATTTGAATCTCTGATTTGATGACGAATTTCTGAAGGTTGAATTGCCTTCTCTCTCTCTCTGCAGAATCCTTCTCTTTCTCTCCCTCTCTATAAGTTCTTCTCAAGGTGTTAATGGAGGTGGGGTTGGTTTTGCCAAGTTATAACTTCTCCCGTAGCCCACTTCCTAAATTGGGGCTGGAAATGGCTTAGTGGGTTAATACTAAGTTAGATTTTTAACTCTAATTTTCGTGGGTTTTAATTACCCAATATCCGAAATTACCAAAATGCCCTTATAAGTTACCGGTATGGCCCAATAATGCCCCGGGATCCAAACTTAACCCCCGGCTAGTGTTTTCTGACTATTTCGACCCTTCCGGATGCGTTGGCGCACTCAAAACGACCATACGGTTAATAGAACTAAAATTCACTTTTTTAATTAAAATAAATATTTCCCTGACGCGACTGTCACACGCGTCTCAATAAAATTTTCCGACTTGCCGTATTTCAATCTCACGACAAATTTCATACTTCAATATTCATGTATAATCATATATGCACATTATATTCAAATACCAACTCGCATCTCGCTAGTATTTTAATCCGGATTAATTTCCAATAAATACGCATTTAATTTAATTAATCTCATAAATAAATTTCACAAAAATACGAGGTATTACAGAATATCTGGAAGAATTCTGGAAGAGGACCTTTGGTGTTCTTCTTCCCTCGGTTTTATACATAAATCCTTTGAAGACCAGCGGGGCTTGTACACTGAAGCATTGTCCAACTTGTGTTCAAGTAGATTCTGACTCCATGGTGTCTTTTGACCACAGGGATCCAAAGAAGGCTGCAGATAATTTTCATATGAGGACACTTATTCAACGAATAATCCAGCCCTTATAAATATGGATATTGTGGCTCTGACTATGACTACTGAAGATACCAGAAATACTGAAGCTGGGATGTCTAGCTGTGGCCAAGAATCCATAAGAGAGCCTGTAGCCCTTTACTATCCTTACATCATGAGCGAGGAGTGGTTGGCCTATCTGGTCGAAGCTTGAGAGTTCCCAAAGGGAACTGTATGCACCTTGCCTTCTGTAGAGAAGATGCCATGTTTCTAGTCCCAAACGATGGAGTTTGCCTCCCATTCCATGCTTCTCTCCTAGGACTACGACTGCCTGTCCCAGTTCTAGTTAGGAAAATTTTGAAGGTTATGAACTTGACCTTAATGGATGGAGAGCCATCCTTTCCTCCTTGGTTGTCTAGAAGAAGAATTTTAAAAGGGACATAATGTCTGTGAAGCTTTTTTTACTTTTATAGGCCAAAGGGGAACTCTATGGAGAATCCATGGTATTTCTACATGGGGCTGCGGAGTGGAGATCGATATATAATGAGGGGTAGACCCTCTTCAGTTAAAAATTGGAAGGGTAAATTCTTCTATATTTTTGGGGACCACTCAAAGGTGCACCCAAAATAGAGTGAGGGGGAGAAAGAACACAGATTTCTATTGATATGGGGTCGTCCCCCTAAGATTGGTACTTTATTGCTACAGACTTCTTCACTTAAACTTTAGAATAAACTTAACCCGCTGTAGCCTTTAATTTGCTTTATTATGTTCTCATCCTTTACTAACATCTTTATAGTTTGTGGAGGACTCACCCCTTATTCCAAACAAAGGGAGAGAATTGAGACCGCGGTTTCAATTTGCGATTCAAAGAAGCAGTTCCATGATATTGTGACTCTGTAGTAACTTTATAAACTTAGATAATATACCTCCCATCAAGCTCCAATGAAGGTTGTGGTGGGTAATTACTATTTTAAATATTTCAAATATGTCCCAAAACTTTAACTTTGTTGAATACTGATTATGTTTTTTCTTTTTCAGGTACCATCACGGAAGGGTAACCAATAATGGAGATTGATAGGTATCTCTTGATTTTTAAACTGAATAAGTTAGAAGAGATTGTCCAGGGTCTAAACCAAAGCCCCGTTGAAGAGGAGAAAAAAAAAGAAGAGAACAACTAAGGAAGATACCCCTCAGGCTGAAAAGTAGGTTGCGCCTCCAACTAATAAGGTTGCATCCCCTGACGCTGCTGCGACCACTATGCTAGATGTGGAGGGGGTAGCTACAGACCCTCCACAATTTGATGATGACATTAGGGACAACCTGGTTGTGGCTGGTCTCACTTTCTTCTCAAGGGGAATAACCATGGGAATTCTAGCCCCATACATATTACTGCTTTTGGGTCCATATGTGGATTGTTATGGATATTAATGAAAATCTTCCCACACCCCAAAGAAGGGCAAAAAAAGGAAACTAACGGACATCTGCAGCTATGTCTAAGGAAACCTAACCCTAAATCTCCTCGGAACACAATTGCCACCGTAGTTCCAAGGATAGGGAGAGCTTCAGATATCTCTGACATGAATCATCTTATGGACGAGGATACGGAGAACCTGAAGGAATACTCCTTGCACAGCCATCTGAGGTTAACTTTTAATTATTTCCTTTCCGTAGACATTTGTATGTTTTTGAGCTAACACTTTGAATTTTTGTTCTTCCAGGTTGTAGAAGTAGTTATGTCCTAAAGGGCCAAATATGAAGGGATCTATAAGTTGTATAGGTATGCGAAGGATGTCCAAATTTCCCAACTAGAGATTGTCAAGCCATCTTCCTTTAAGGATGGAAAAAATTCTGTTGAGGTTTCCCTTTGAGCATATAAAATGGACGCAGACATAAAGGTGGAGGTTGTAGACAAGACCAAACATGAGGGTGAAAAAAATTTAAACAAACTATGGAGGAAATGAAAATAACTGAAGCCAAGAGTTTGGAGGCGACGAGGCAGACTGCAGCCTTTGAAGAAACTTCCAACCAAATTGAGAAGAGAAACCAAGATCCGGTACAAGGCCATGCTGTGGACCTAAAAAATCTTAATGAATATCATGTTATAGCCCTCCAGTAAAAGGATATAGATAATTTCATATCCTTGAATAACGAAGTTGAATATGTTGTGGCTAGCTTTAAAACTTCCCAAGACTTTTACATCCTCCAAAATTAGGCATATACCTCGGATATAAGAAAATGAGGCACGAGGTGGACAAGAACTATCCAAAAGACAAATATAACATTTACTCCCAAAGGTTCAGTTATCCTGAGCGCGTGATGTGTGTTGAGGAGCTAAAGGTAACAGAAGATCTAGCCAAAAAGCAGAGAGAGGAGGCTATAGTAGCTGGGGCAAAAGAGAAAATTGAAACTGCTGCAGATGGAGAGGGGGGGGGGGGGGGGAGGACGAAGAGGAGGCAACCTCTTAACTTTGTAATCATCATTTTGAACTTATCCTTTTTTTCATTTCCACAACTCTAATATAAACTCTTGTACTAAATAACATAGGCCCTCCATGACCTTTAATTTTGTATTACACAATTTGCTTCTATATTAAATAATTCTACAGCTTTGTATTTTGTTGAATGCCTTGCATGTCTTGATCTTTGCAATGTTTAGCTTTAGGTTTGCATATTGTAAGTAGCATCCAATTTAGATAAACCCTTTAAGGTCTTTAGGAATAGAATTGACAGTAATTTGCCTACTATAGATGTTTGTACTTAAGAACAAAATTGGATGTGACTTCCCTGCCACAGACGCCTTCTGCGGACTAAGATTAATAAAACTTGCTTTAGTAATTTGCCTTCTCCCATTAATTCTAATCTTCGGGATGACCGGTTGTTTGGTTCTCTTTAAAACCTATTAATATAAGAATCTTTCAAAAAGACTTTACACGAATAGAGTCAGAATTCATAAATGAATGTATATATATATATATATATATATATATATGTGTGTGTGTGTGTGTGTGTGTGTGTGTGTGTGTGTGTGTGTGTTCAAGAGATACAAAATATGTAAGCTTCAACTCAAAAAAATTGAATACAAAATATTCAAAGGCATGTAGGCAGGTATGCAGCTGTCTTAGTTAGGGGTTGCATTCCTTTTCAACTGCTGAAGCATCCCCTGCCTGATGAGCCTTTCAACCTCATTCTTCAAAGAAAAACATCTATAGGGTGGGGACTTCAACTATTCTGGCCACTTGAGTAATTTCTTATCCTTGATGCTTTCAAGTATGTCCTTAAAATTATTATTTAACTACGTGAAGTTATTATAGGGTCTTTTCGCTTATAATTCTTCTCGCTTCCTTTTCACTGCCTTGGTTATGGCCTTGTCTTCTGGGGCCGCAACCTTCTGCATCGAGGTGATGACTGCAGACTCTAGCATCAGAATCCTCTTCCCTATGAGGTTAATCTATCCTTGGAGGGAGGCTTGGCCTTCATATAGGTGGTTGATACACCCCAATAAATGTGCCACATCTTAAGCCTATTGGGGATCTGATCTGGAACTTCCTTCCATGACTTCTGGAGTGTTAGTATTTAAAAATATATTCTTTGAGACAAACTAAACCTTGGTGAGAAAAACAAAGATATATAGAACAAACAGAATTTAAAATAGTAAAGTATGAGGATCGGCGTCGTTTTTATCACTGGTTGTTTCTTATCTAAACAAAAGCAGGCAGCTATGGCCTTTTAAGGTAATAAAGATGAGGTTGCGGCCTCTAAAGCCAATAAGGATGCGTTCGTGGCCTCTTTGAGAGGAATTGTCCACCAGAAGTGATTCGATCAAGCCGAGTTTTTGTCCCGATATTATTTCACCGGATTGGACAATTTATCGGGCTCTTTCATCCGGGTGACAAAGTAACTAAAAAGTCAGTAAAAAGGGTATCGCAACCTATCTTGGACAGTTTATCGATCCTTAAGGAGGTTGCCTGGTTCGATTTTTTCCGTCGAATCATCGGTTTTCTAATTACATGACCTAGCCTTTTGCAATCTAACTCGATCCACAAGCCATAGAGCCTTTCGTGGGAGTTTTCAAGCATTTTTTGGCATCTTTGGTCCCGAGTAAAGAAATTTTAATAATCTAAAATAATAACATGCCAAAAATATAAAAATTGGTTATATTATTGGATAGACGATGCGGCCTATCGGCAGTCAACATGCTAGGCCTCATCCAGCAAGCTACAGTGATGGGTTTCTCGCAAAAATTAACCCAAAATTGAGATTTTTACCCCCAAGAATATGACCAAAAAGGTATTTCGGGAGCTAGTCTAATACATTAAAGTGTTATTTGCAAAATAACACAAGTTTGGTAGCAAAAAACCTAAGGTAAAGGAAATAAAGTGGCATAAGGTGACCAAAAGCATAGAGAAATATTAAGAGGGATGCACCCTAGTTACCTACCTTTGTTAGGCCATGGCCTATTAAACTTTTCAGCACGAGCTAGGTGCAGTAAAATCATTGGGGCAAGCAACCATACCCTAAATCCATGGGAATAAGGCTCAAAAGAAAGATCTAGAAAGAAAAATCCCCTTGGGGAGTTTATATGTAAGATATGAGTCTAATAACCAAAATTTCACCCATGGGATAATGAGCCACCCAAAGGTCCCTATGGATGAAACAAGGTGCTACGGACCCGATATAAGGGGAAATTTGGTAGAACGCCTCGTTTCCCACAGACGGCGCCATAAAAATTGGATCGATAAGAAATAACCATGCCATCAAAGTTATTCGTAATCATCATAAAATGTAAAAATCATAATAAAGTAAGAAAAGAGCGATAGAACACAAGATATAGAGTGGTTAAGATATAAATGAGCTCCTTTTATATAATCATAATTAATCCATAAATAATTATGAATGTACTCCAATTTAATAATTATAAATGAGCTCCTTTTATATAATCATAATTAATCCATAAATAATTATGAATGTACTCCAATTTAATTATCTCAGAAATCACTCGGATATAATGAGGTCTTATTTGCAAAGTTGATAATGGTGCACAATATGATTCCCTGTGTTAAATCTTTTGATACTCGATTAGTTAAATCAACTTGCAGATAATTAACTTTAACTAACGTCTAATTAATTACTTTATTCTCATACTCTACTTATATTGCTACTCCATCGGATTGTTAAATAATCCACTGAACATGTTTAACTAGTGAAAAAATTTCTTATGAGTCAATCAAGGGGGTATCACAATCCAAGGTATTTCCCATACGTGGATTCCTCCGAATTATGATCTCAGACCTACTCACACAACTGTCACCCAATATGCGGGATCATTTAATTCAATCTAAAATAGAATCGCACCTATAACAATTAAAGCAATAATCATGCAAGAATTTCAATCCTCATCATTCCGGGGATTAAAAATCTATGAACCTTTTACAAATGGTGTGAGATTACTTAAGTCTATTCAGTACAACCCTTAGACTTAAATCTCACGGGTGGCCCTGTGCAATACATTCCTGGATCTACCGATTATAATCATATTTTGAACTACCGTCCAAGTTCTCGAGCCATCAGACAGGTTCCAATAATTTGAAACAAACTACTAGGATTATATTCCAACCATTCCGATAATATATTAGTTCCCTATCTTAGTTGTGAACTGTACAATAGTACTAAATCCTTAATTTTGATCTCTAGTGATCAAGCTGAACCCATCTCAATGGAATTTTTACTCCACTGACCGACATACATATGAAACACTATATTTAAACATAAATATAAAGCATTCTCACAAACATGATTCTCATTTCAAAATGAATAAGACAATCCTTTATTAATCAGAACAAAATATCTTTACATGATTTTAAGAATAAAACTCCAACATTGGTTATTAATTAATTTAAACTATATAGGTGGATTAATTTATGGACCAATAATCTTGGCAGATTGGTTAACGTTGGTTATTGTATCATAAAATTTAATTATAGATGGAATCCATGTCTTCCTATAGAGTTTGATGATATCGCTTGATGTAGCTTATAAATTTTGATTATATCATACTTGGTCAATGGATTTAATTATCTGACATATCAAATCAGTAACGTTACGAGAAAATTATAAGAAGTCAATTAAATATAATTGTTCGTAATTTAATTTAATTTATAGGTATATGTAATCTTAACGTGCAGAGCTTCTTAAGAATTTAATAACAAATAACTTGAAATTATAATTTTCAGATAGTGGAATATAGTGAAATTATTGTTATTTAGTGGAATAAATAATAATTTGTATAAATATGGATATAATATATATTTTTATGTTTTAAGGAAGAGTGATAGTATCCCCACAAATATTATTAATAGTATGATAAAAATGCTATCCTAAGTGGCATAAACAAACTCAAAAGAAACGGAAAAAAAAGTTAATTTTGATCTCAATATGTTGACTTTAGAAAATTAGAAATATGGAAAATTATAGATATCCCTATTACAAGAGCAAAAGAAGAATAAAGGTAAATATGGGGCTTTATAAGAAACCCCATTACAATTATAATCTAGATAAAATTATAATAAAAGGGAAGGCCTGCTTTGTCAATCTTAAGAAGACCTTTGATGACCTTTGGAAGAGAGGAATAATACCAATAATAATATAATAATCCAAATGAGTCAGAATTGCTAGCTAATCCATCATGTACTCTATTAGCTTGTATCCAATTATGGTTATAATTCACCTTCAAAAGATCAAAATATGATTGGATCGGATAATTAAAGAAGCAATCTTCCATTGAGGTTTACTCTTACCATTGATAATCTTTATTATTTTCTTAGAATGAGATTCAACTTCAATACCTTGGAACCTCATTTTACAACATAGACTTATCCCATCTTCCATTCCCACATATTCAGCATATATTTTGTCATGGTAGCCTAAAAATATGGAGAATGCTGGAGCTAAATCTCCTATAAAGTCTCTAGTAATACCCCTAACACCACTATTACCAGGATTTCCTTTAGAAGAGATATACACATTAAGTTTAAATATATAGATTATGTATTTTTAGGACTTAAAATAATATTGATTATGGATATAGGACAACAAACACTTTGTTTCCATTTTTAGTCCCTATTTTCAAATTAAAGGGACACGTGGCATGCCATGATTGGTCAACGTTTTATGAATATGGGTCCGCTCCAGCGGCTTTATTCAAAAATAGGGACTAAAACTCTAAATAAAATGTTTGCTGTCCTATTTCCAAAATACATATTACAATAGGTCCTAAATTTACAAAGCCCCTTAAATTTACTAGTTTTAGGCATAAACCATCTAATGATTTTAAACTCTGTATGAAGCTTTTTAAACCTCAACTGGTAATGAGAGATAAGAAAACAATCACTGTCTTTATCTTTATCTGTAAATACCACATGAAAAAAAAAAAAACTAAACTAGATATAAGAGCACAAACATTATTGATGATGATCTTTGCTTTTATTGTCTTCCCCCTTGTAGAGACTCAAGTTTCTGGCTTTCCATAACTCCCAAAAGACAACAAGAGGAATATTAGAATGAAGGAATCTGAGGTAATCAGGGTTTAGAGATATTAAACACCAAGTATCATTGATAACCAAGTACTAAAATTTAGTGTCATTCCCATTTGTTTACTAAAGTAACACCAAACTTTAATTGCACAAGAACTTTCCAATAAAGTGTGATTGATGGTCTCAACAGCATTTAGGCAACACTGGCTTCTAGAAGCCAATCTAATTCCAATATTTTGAATATTAGAATCCAAAGGGGCTATAAAATGAAAGAGATTCCAAATAAATATACTAACTTTTAAAGGGACATGCATGTTCTATATGAACTTACTGTTGGAAATTAATGTTAAGTGACGAAATTAATTATTTAATTTCAATTGTATTAAATTCTGAATTTCCCATTTATGTGGTTTTAATAAATGTCAGATAATTAATTAGGAATGTGATAAATAAAGATATTAAAAAATTTGGGTAAAACTTATCCGTTAGTCACATGATGGTTAGTGACATTAGTGGGAGACTTGAAAGAGTTCCACCTTGACTAGGATTTCCGCCCTCATCCCCTTATAAATAGAGACCTCTACACCATCTAGAGTCATCTCATAACACACTATTTCTGAGGTGGGAGAGAAACTTCGAGATTCCATTAGAGTGCATTTTTTCCAAGAAGGCAGATTGATGGAGCAATTAATCAAAATTGATCTTTGATCAAGGTATGTCTTATTTTCTATCTTTTAGACGTCATTTGTGAAAACATGAAGATCTAAGATCCTTTTATTAAGAACAATTGTATGTTAAACTTTAATCATATTAATGTTTTCATGATTAATATTATGGTGTTCTTAAGAATGATTTTAATATGTGGTATCAGAGATAAAGTTTAAGATCTCATGATTTTCCTTATTGATGTTCGTCTTTAATGATATATGTGCCTAAGACTTTCTGCGACATTTTATTTATGTCATTAAATTGTTTTTGTGCCTGAGACCTTCTGCGACGTCTTATTTCTGTCATTAAATCTGCTCTTAAAGTGTGTCTGAGATTTTCTGTGACGTTTTTCTTCTGTCGCCAATACTCACTGGTGAGAATGAAAGGTCAAAACTTGCTCGGAATTTTACGAAACTGACATGGTCAACTGGAAACGTCGAAATAAACAAAACCCATTGTATACAATGGGCACCACCTTACTTTTGCGTTTTGACGTCGTTAAGACCCTTAAAATTGCGTTTTTGCCGTTTTTGGTAATAATGTTGACGTCAATATCTCATTCCAGAAAATTGATTTTTGAATTACGCAAATTGTTTTGAGATCCTGAAGTAATTATCTATATTTCTGTGGTGCTAACTAAAATTTTCTATTTTTGGCAAAAATTACGATTTTCCCAAATATTATGTATTTTTTCCACCACAGGGGTTGTTTTTAATGTTCATGGTTGTTCTAATATTCATCTTATGTATTATTTGGTATTGATGAAAGGGTTCAATATAAAATTTTGAATATTAGAAGTATGATTATGTGTTTGACAATAACATTTCGATATATTAGGTTATTGTGCATAATCTATAATTGGTAGCCCAAAGGTCCTAATGTAATTATGAATTGATGTTTCGACAATAATATTTATATGGTGTTGGATGGGGAAGACATGAAAAGTGTCTTAATCCATAATTGTAAATATTTGATTATTATGTATGCATCTATATTTGGACCATTAATTATACATTAAGTTTTGAGTATAATATTTTTGGGGCATTGATTTTACATAAATAATGTTTATGACTTTCAGAATTTTTTTTTTCCGTCGAATATTTGAGATTCTGGAGTAATTTCCTACAGTTCCATGATGCTAATTTTTTTGGAAAAATTTAAGTTTTCCCATATTTCATGTATGTTTTATCTAGAACTGTGATAAAACCTTGCTCTAATGATCCTTTTTTAGTTGAATATTCGTGCGAAACACATGCCAACATATTTCATATGGTAGGATATTAGACTTGTGTTATTGTTAATATTCATATTTTGATGAGTCTCGTGCCAAACACAGGCCAATGATTCATATTGTTGAATATTATGATTTTTGTGTTTTAATGAGTCTCGTGCCAAACACAGGCCAACGATTCATGTGGTTGAAAATCAGAATTATTGTTTATTCTAATGCTAGTACTCCCATTAAGTTGAATTAAATGCCAAACGCATGCTACAATTCATATGTGCGGATACTAGATTTATTCGTTGCATACATGCATATTTGAATGCATGACTTGCAAATTTTGAGACTCATAAGTAGGTATTCATTCAGTTTAATCAAATGCCAAATACAGGCTAAGATTACATGTGAAGATACTATACTTGTAGTCATTTCAGATTATCCTAATGTTTGTTATAAGGTTAAATTGAAGCGCAACACATGCTGAAATTTGAATCAAATAAACATTGGAATTTTTGTATTCGTTGCATGCATGCATATTTGAATGTATGAATTGCAAATTTTGAGACTCATAAGTAGGTATTCATTCAGTTTAATCAAATGCCAAATACAGGCTAAGATTACATGTGAAGATACTATACTTGTAGTCATTTCAGATTATCCTAATGTTTGTTATAAGGTTAAATTGAAGCGCAACACATGCTGAAATTTGAATCAAATAAACATTAGAATTTTTGTAAATGTTAAATAATTGGCATCAATGTTAAAAAGTCATATTTACATATGTCACTAGTATGATAATTGTGATTATAACCATATTGTGCATTAGTATGACCATGAATGATTTGGGTCAATATTTCTGATTTGTTACTCATACATAAGTGATGAAGCGAAAGTAAATGATTTATGTCTTCCATTTACTATTATTTGTGTAATATCTCATGTAAACTCCTTGTCTATTTGATTTTCACATTATGTCTAATTTTTCGTGAATTTCAAATTAAGGAATAGACAATAATATAATTATTCATGTATTACGGGTATTTTGCACATGTATGCGTATCTCTTATATTTATATAATATATGGTTTGGTGTTCATTAAAGTGCTCCATTCCAGAAGATATAAATATTGGACTAATGCATTAATATCATGCATATTTTGGTTGCCTACGGGTCCATGTATGATATTGAATGCTAGGATGATGATACTTTATGATGTTGCATACATATTATTGTTTATTCATTTATTGTGATTACAATAATTGAACAAAATGTTAGTGGTGATATATATTGGGAAGGTAATAATGGTCGTCAAACACAGATGCCATAATTTCTTTCACTGTCATATCACCAATTAAGTTTATGAAAACCATAAACATGAATAATTTAGCTTATTGATCATGCGATATTTAATGAAAATAAGTGAAAAATTTATTGACTTGTGTATGTAAGTCTTTACGTAATGTAATATTCATATTATGAAATGTTTGGTAGTCACCACAGTGACCCGACTAGAATTGCAATGAATATTAAATGTAAAGATGATGCTAGTAGTAACTCATGATGCTTATAATTGTAAAGATATTAATGGGGTATATTGAGTTTATTTCTTCAAGCAAGGTTATTCCTTACAGGGAATCAATTTTGAATGATTGAATGAACATCATAGATCACATACATTATTATAGTATGTGAAAATAAGTTGTGCACAAATGTCGTGTACAATATAATGAAAACATTATACCCAATAAAGTAATCTACAAGCATCATATAATCGATATTTCACGGTTACTACTGACAAAAACTCACGGTTATGAACTCAATTTATCATGTAATCGATGTGTGTGTTGTTAAATCAAAGCATTAATGAAGTGAGCAATTTATCTCATTATCTTATCACATATTATTGTATCCCATTTTATTTCTCTAAAAATTTCATATTTGATTTGGTTAAACAAATTAAGTTTGTTTACATGTTGCACACTCGGACTAATAATGATAAAGATAATATGTATCTTTTATGATTTGAAATGAGTTTTTCATCTCAGTAGAGTTTTCAAGTTATACTTACTATGTTATAGAAAGTATTTACTTTTGATGCAAGGATTTCTTACAAAACAAACTAGAAATGCTAATAAGATTCTTTTCTTTTGTTCTTGGGGAATCAAATCGCCATTTGTTTTCATAAACCCTCAATTTCTTTTGGAAAATGATTGTCTAGACTTTATCGTGAGGAATATGTTCTAAAGAATCTTTTGATGTATATTTTTCAAGGGTTATGATTTTAGTTTTGATGTTTTGTACAAAATAAAGTTTGGACATAGTTCTTTAAAGATTTGTTTGATCCTGCATCATAATCATAGCATTTTTTTTATGAAACTCTTTAAATCTTGTACCAAATTAAATCTAGACTCTTTTTCATAATTTTCATGGACAAGATTTTTGTAATGCCTCTTACAAATTTTGATAGTCGAGTTGTGCTCTTAAGGTATTACGATGTCTAATATAAGGATGACCTATGTGGCCCAAGTGGGAGATTATGAGACACTTCCCTTAAAGTGGACCTACATAAATCATATAATTGTCATTGACACGTATTTATTGCATTAAAGTCAAATTCATTATGAAAGGTGAAATTAGTGGTAGTAGAAAATCATGAAATATGGTTATAAAGGAAGGTAGGGTACTTATCCCATTTTCGACAACCTTCTTGAATCCTTGTTCTTTTAGTTGTTAGATTGTCTAAACAACAAAGAACAAATAAATGATAGTATTGTCACCGTGAGTGAAATGTAGATAAAATCATAAGGAATAGTATTAAGAAGATCCTAAAAGGTCTACTATCCTAAATGATTATGTAGTGTATCTGCATGAACATGAATTTGGCGTAGGAATAAATAATGACATGGTTTTATTTTCAAAAGTCATAAGAAGTGAAACTAATGGACTACAACTAAGGTTGAAATCTCGTTGAATTACATAATTGATGCACTAAAGTCGGGTATAAGGGGGTCATCAAGACCAAACGCGACACTAACGGTAGTTAAACGAGATAAAGTTAAATTGTAGTAAAATATTTCGCTATTAATGAAGAAAAGGTTATAAATGAACCTTCTCAATTATATGTAAGGACATGGAATTCCTACGACATTAGTAGCTCATTATGATTGGGAGTTACATGAAGTGGATGTGAAAATTACTTTCTGAATTCTAACAAACCATGCGTATATGTTTAGGAGATCATTTTATAAACATAAGTTTCCCACATGACGCATTTTAAGAAATAATATCATTATTTTTTTAATCGTTTTATATTTGTATACACCTTAAGATCAGTGGGAGTAAGTTTATATATTTTCTCTATATACAAGCACGGATTTAGAAAGTAGAGAATCAAAATAATTTTATGGGTTTAAAAGTTGTGTATGAAGTAATGAGATACTTAAAGGACTATATGCTCACATTTATGATGTATGTGTTCATTTAAATATGAACAATTATTGTGACTCAGGTTTACTGTCTGTACGGATGGTACGAAGTTCACTCTTGCTTAAGTATGTTTGTTTTGGTTTATCAACCAATATAATGAAGGAGTGCAACACAAACCATCCATTAAGTATTGTGAAAGCTGAGTTTGTAGTATGCTTGATGCTACGACTTATGTATTTTGGCAGCGTGACTTCATTTCGGGACTTGGAGTTGTCGACACTATTATCAAGTCGCTGAAATATTATGATAATGTCGCTGCAATCTTCTTTATGAAGAAATGTTAGGTATTCCTAAAGTAACTAAGCACGTTGAATGAAATACCTATCAATTAAAGAAGAAATTCAGAAACAAAGAGTGTCAATTGATCACATCAGTACGCGTGATAACATAGCAGATCCTCTTACGAAAGGACCATCTCCGAAGACCTTTATGGAACATGTCAAAGAGATGGGTCTCGATTAGTTAGACTATGATTGCTATTTTGGCTTAGTTGTTTGACACCATTACTTGAATTCAATAAAAGTGTTTCTGATTTCAATTATTTCTGTCTTTTGAGAAAGCATGCATAAAATTATGAATTATTGTTGACATAAATAGTCCTTATTGAAAAGGACATTATGAGGCCATTATGATACCCAATATTAAAGGCTTAGTTGAATGAAACATTGGTGTTGTGGTACATGGAAGGAACCATGCTCTTGAATAGTATGGAACCGCCATGACTCGCATTCGTGAATCATTTGATTCAGCAAAATAAATTTATCAATGATTGTGCACCTTATGATACCTAATCTAATTATGCGAATTATTAAGACCAAGTGGGAGACTGTTGGAAATTAATGTTAAGTGACGAAATTAATTATTTAATTTCAATTGTATTAAATTCCGAATTTCCCATTTATGTGGTTTTAATAAATGTCAGATAATTAATTAGGAATGTGATAAATAAAGATATTAAAAGATTTGGGTAAACCTTATCCGTTAGTCACATGATGGTTAGTGGCATTAGTGGGAGACTTGAAAGCGTCCCACCTTGACTAGGATTGCGGCCCTCATCCCCTTATAAATAGAGACCTCTACACCATCTAGAGTCATCTCATAACACACTATTTCTGAGGTGGGAGAGAAACTCCGAGATTCCATTAGAGTGCATTTTTTCCAAGAAGGCAGATTGATGGAGCAATTAATCAAGATTGATCTTTGATCAAGGTATGTCTTATTTTCTATCTTTTAGACGTCATTTGTGAAAACATGAAGATCTAAGATCCTTTTATTAAGAACAATTGTATGTTAAACTTTAATCATATTAATGTGTTCATGATTAATATTAGGGTGTTCTTAAGAATGATTTTATACTTATAGCTAATAGAGATTGGATTATGTCTTTTACAAATATCAGTAGTTGATTTGAACGTGAAATCACCTGAAGTATAAGGTTTCCAAATAATATTACCTTGCTAAATGATGAGAAACGTTTATGTTAACTCTTTAAGTCCTTTAGTTCTCTTAATAGTATTGGATCTTGAGTACCAGCTATAATATTCTTCTTATACTTTTGTTTCAAGAACAAAGACCACAAATTATCCTATGATATTAAGTTCCACATAAGTCTGAGACTATTTGTTGAGATAACATCTTGAATAGCTCTAAAATTTAGACCTCCTTCCTTAGTTGGTAAGCAAGCTTTATCCCATTTGACCCACTGATATTTCTTTTCTTCCAAATTAGGACCACTCCAAAAGAATTTATCAAATAGACTTTCAATTCTAATCACAACCTATTGTGGGGGATTGAGAGTTGCCAAAGTGTAAATGGGGATGGCTCAGAACATGTGTTTGATGAGGATTAATCTGCCTCCTTGTGTTATGAAGTTTATCTCTAATTTTAGTTGTACGATCAAAGTAATAACTTATATTGCTTCTACCTATGGAAAATAGGGCATCCGAGGTACATAATAGGGAGAGGTTCAAATAATAATCCAGATAAATTAACAATTACAAGTATTCTATAAAGAATGATCTTAGAGTCAACAGTGAATAAACTCTTAAATCTATTGATTAATTGACCTGACCCTTAATCATACTACTTTAAAAACTTCATCAAGTTCTTGATGCTTCTTTTCTCCCCATTTCTAAAGATTATCACATCATCATCAAAACTAAGATGTGAGATAGGTTGATTACCAATAGAAGTGGAGTATACCTTCTTCTAAGCATATACATCCCTCTACTAAGAACCTCAACAACGATAATAGATAAACTAGGAGAAAGAGGATCTCCTTATTTTAGACCTCTGGTGGATTTGAAAAATCCTTCAAATCTTCCATTCACCAAAATAGAAAACCTATTATTAGAAACTAGCCTCCACACAATATATATAAGACCTTCAGGGTACCCAAATTGTCATAAGACTTTTATAAGAAAGATCCAAGACACTCTATCATAAGATTTTTCCATATCCAACTTCACTATAACATCAATACCTTTCACATTCTTCCCTAAATCATGAACTATTCTTGAGCCACGAGAATGTTATCTAAAATGCTTCTACCTTTAGTGAAACGAATTTAATTTAATGAGATAATGCTAGGGAGGATAGAATAAAGCCCAGAAGCAATGATTTTAGGAATTATTTTGAAAGAAAATGGAAAAATTGAGAGCGTTTGAGAATTTTTGGAATCAACACTATAGTAGCGTTATTCCAATTAATTGGAATGGTGGCACCAGTAAAGAAAGAGTGGATTGCTCTTATGAAATCATTTTTGATAATTTTCCAAAATAAAAATAAAAAAACATGCACAGCCATCAGGAACAGCAACATTATTTCCATTCATCTCAGTATTAGCTTTCAAAATCTCTTCTTCATCTGGAAATGAAGTCATTCTATCATTGTGCATAGAGAAAATAGTGGGGGGATCACTTCAAGTAATTCGTAGTATCCAACAGTAGGCTCTGATTGGAGGTGGGATTGCAAATGATCGATAAAAGCTTGTTTAATTTCATTACCATCATCTAACCAAACACCATTTTTGTCTTGCACCTGGAGAATAGCTAAATTTTTCCTTTTAACATTTACTGAGGCCCAGAATAACGTAGAACTGGTATCCCCCTCTTTTAACCATTTCATGTTGGATTTTTGTTGCCAGAAATCCTCTTCATTCTTCATAGCAGCATTGAGTTTAGCTTTACATTCATACATATTATCAACACTTGGACATTGCTCAAAAAGGAATTCCTTTTGAAGTAAATAATCTTCAAACTCTTACATATTCGAATACATCCTTAAATGTTACTTTATTCCATTCTCTATGGCATGCTTTATGTCTCTTAGGTTTAGTGAAAAAGGTTTTCATAGGAGAGGAGAAAACAGCAATATCCTAATTATTCTTGATAATTTCTTTAAATCCGTATGGGAGTACCCACTTTTTTTTAATTTAAAAAGGCTTTGAACAGTCATCGTGAAAGGGAAAGTGGTCTGACCAGTTTCTATTTAAGTGAGTAATTGAAGTGTTGGGGAACTCATGCAACCAAACATCATTGGAAAGTCCTCTATCCAATTTAGAAAACATAATCCCATCAGAGTCCCTATTATTGCAGAAAGTAAATTTTGGGTCACTGTACACTACTTCAGACAAACCACAACTCATCAAAGCTTCATTAAAATCCCGCACAACATTGAAATTAATCTCATTGCCCCCAATCTTCTCATCTTAATTAGTCATAACATTGAAATCACCAATAACAAGAATAGTATAACAACTATACTTTAAGGACGAATACTCTAGATCATGCCATAAAGGAATTCTCTCATTTTTAGTGCATTTATCACACACCAAAGATTAAATAACTTAATTATTCATAAGGGAGTGATTAATTCTGAGACAAACATTTTGTATGAATCATGGATAACTTCTACCTTCAAATCAAATTTCCATAAAAAATAAATTTTATTGGACATATTATGAGTGACACCTTTAAAATTTTCACCTCGTCTTCATAATAGAAATTTTATCAACACTCATCTTGGGCTCTAGCAAAGCAATGGCATGAGGACTATGACTTTTAATTAACCTTTTAACTCTTCTCTTAGAAGACTTATTAACCATTCCTCTTATATTTCAACAGATAATCATTTAAACTTATGAGTACGAAAATTAGGGATAGACTTGGTACCAGATCTAGTGATCATTTTGAAAAGGGTATCTTGAGAATTCTTCTTAGGAACATCCAGAATGATTTGGAGTTTCCAAGCTATGGAAGAGGTGTTTTCTTGTTAGCCTTCTCTTTGTTTTTTTTACAATTTCTGATTTTTCTATCCAAACTAGTATCAAAGAGCTCAAGTTCCTCATGCATATGGACTATAATCTTATGCCTCAGTTCATGGTCTGAATCATATAGTTTACTTGAGAGTCAATTCTTCTCATAATCTAGCAAATCACTGGCTCTGGGGGATAGCTTGAAGTGGTCCACGATGTTAAGTTCGTCTTTAGTAATATCACAATTTTTAATATTCTCTATATGTTGACAAATGTCTTCTTATGCAACTATGAGAAAACTGTTGGATGACACTTTAAATTCTTTAAAAAATCTTTGGCTTGTGTCTTATTCACTGGATGGACATCAACTTTGGCATATGACTTGGTGGTATCGGTTTAGGATTAATTTTGGGCTTTCAAAACAATGGTCTAATCTCATTTTTCAAGTTTATGTAAGTTAATTTATGTCTCAAGTTGACTTAACAGGACTTATAGTCCTTAAGATTCACATTTCATTTTTGTTTTTGGTAATTGAATAACACAAAAAAATTTGAGATCATCGATGAATTTATCGTTGTAAGAACCTAATTACATCGGAAGATAGCCTCTTTTTTCTTCTGGGGTAATCCCGTGCTAGCTTGTATAAGCAATTTGCTCCTAAGTTTGAATGGTATCTCTATCCATGACAAAAACATAAGGAGTAAGAGGATCGTGATCTTTGGTTCCCATACATTAGTGGTATGCTTTTTCTTGACAAGAATATAATGGATATCTCAACATCTCTTTCATATCTCTACCTTGTCTAAGGCATATCTCGCAAACTGTTTATCGAACAAGGCTGAAATTTTTACCAGACGTTTCAAAGGTCAATAACTATATTACTCGTTAAACATCACATTTTGAGGTCATTAATAATTTCAATAATAAATGGATAATCTACAAAAATGACCAATGAACTTTACCAGGTTTTTCACTTTAGCCATCGAATTTTTTTGGGGTAATTATATCTATGTCCCATTTATCGGATCAATAAGCTTATAAGTCATATTGACTTTTTAATAATTCCATAGGTCCTATTACAACTTTTTAGAAAAAAAATTCACAATTTTACCCTTTTAAAACCAACCATCCGTAACTTCCTTGAGAAAGTTATATAAATGGTTGGACTTTTTTTTTTAATCTTTAAATGATCATAACTTTTGATTCACAAATCCGTTTTTCGCAAAATTACTATTTTTGAAATATGCTCGACAAGATCTATCAAACAAGATCCATGAAGACTATAAAATTTCAAAGAAATTTTTTTACACAAACAGTAAACTTTACTGTATGCACTAGAATATGAAATAGTTTTATATATGTGACATTTCACAAACAGACAGTAACATTTACTGTGGTAATACTATACAGTATGTATATATATATATATATATATATACACACACATCCGGTGGATCCAAACCCTCTTTTTTCAAAAATACCTTATATTTAAAGGTTCGCGCTAACGGCATCCAATCCTTACCACAATTGTTGGAGCTTCAACGACCTTCGTCAGAGCTCCGATTTGGGGTGGGTAAGGGTGGCATGTGGTGCCGCTGGCGCGGACCTTTGAAAATAAGAGACTTTTGAATAAATGGGATTTGGATCCACCAGAGTATCATGGGGTGCCGCTGGCGCCGACCTTTGAAAATAAGATTGGATAAATGGGATCGGGATCATTTGGAGCGCCAGTTTGGGGTGAATAGGGGTGGCATAAAACTTTAAAAATATGAGCATATTGGATATATATATATAATTTGTAAAAATGTCATAGATATTAAACTTTATTGTATACACCAGAAAATGAAATAGTTTTATATCTGTGACATTTTCACAAACAATAACATTTACTGTGATAATATATTTATGAAATAGTTTTATATATATAACATTTACAGAGTTAGTATTACATAATATATATATATATATATATATATATATATATATATATATATATATATATATATATAGAGAGAGAGAGAGAGAGAGACACACACACACACACAAACACACGGTAGATCCAAACCACTATTTTTTTTTCAAAATTACCATATTTTTAAATGTTTACGCTAGCGACATTCAATCCCCACTACTACCCATCCCCATTGTCAGAGCTTCAACGACTTTCATCAGAGCTATGATTTGGGTTGGTAGTAGTGGCATAGGGTGCCGCTGGTGCGGACCTCTGAAATTAAGAGAATATTAGATAAATGGGTTTGGATCCACCGAAGCTCCGATTTGGGGTGAGTAGGGGTGGCATTGAGTTAGGTTTATATCTATAACATTTTCACAAGCATTAACATTTACTGTGTTCATATAATACAGTATATATATATATATATATATATATATATATATATATATATATATATATATATATATATATATATATATATATATATATATATATATATATATAGAGAGAGAGAGAGAGAGAGAGAGAGAGAGAGAGAGAGAGAGACACACACACACACACACGGTAGATCCAAACCACTATTTTTTTTTTCAAAATTACCATATTTTTAAATGTTTACGCTAGCGACATTCAATCCCCACTACTACCCACCCCCATTGTCGGAGCTTCAACGACTTTCATCAGAGCTATGATTTGGGTTGGTAGTAGTGGCATAGGGTGCCACTAGTGCGGACCTCTGAAATTAAGAGAATATTAGATAAATGGGGTTTGGATCCATCGAAGCTCCGATTTGGGGTGAGTAGGGGTGACATTGAGTTAGGTTTATATCTATAACATTTTCACAAGCATTAACATTTATTGTGTTCATATAACACAGTATATATATATATATATATATATATATATATATATATATATATATATATATATATATATATATATATATATATATATATATATATTCAAACCTCTTTTTTCTGTTATTATCTTATTTTTAACGGTCCGTGCCAGCGGCATCCAATCCCCACCCCCTTTATCGGCGCTATAACAACCTTCATTAGAGCTCTGATTTGAGGTGGCATGGGATGCCGATGTAACATTTTCACAAACAGTAACATTTATTATTTGTGAAAATATTACAGATATAAACCTAATGCAATGCTACCCCTACCCACCTCAAACTGGAGCACCGGTGTATCCAAACCCCATTTATTCAATATTCCCTTATTTCCTAAGGTCCGCGCCAGCGGCACTCCATGTCACCCCAAATCAGAACTCTGATGAAGGTTGTTGGAGCTCCGACAATTGGGGTTGGTGGTGGTCAGGATTAGATACCGCTAGCGCGGGCCGTTAAAAATAAGACAATATCAGAAAATAGAGGTTTGGATTCACCGTATATATATATATATATATATATATATACACTGTGTTATAACACAGTAAATGTTAACGTTTGTAAAAATGTTATAGATATAAACCTAACTCACTGTCACCCCTACTCACCCCAAATCGGAGCGTCAGTGGATCCAAACTCCATTTATATAATATTCTTTTAATTTCAGAGGTCCGCGCCAGTGGCACCCTATGCCACTACTACCCACCTAAATCATAACTCTGATGACAGTCGTTGAAGCTTCGACAATTGGGGTGGGTAGTGGTGGGGATTGAATGTCGCTAGCGTAAACCTTTAAAAATATGGTAATTTAAAAAAAAAAAAAAAAGAGGTTTGGATCTACCGTGTGTATATATATATATATATATATATATATATATATATATATATATATATATATATTAACTCAGCAAATGTTACTGTTTGTGAAAATGTTATATATATTGTGTAATATTAACTCAGTAAATGTTACTGTTTGTGAAAATGTTATATATATAAAACTATTTCAAATATATATTATCACAGTAAATGTTATTGTTTGTGAAAATGTCAGAAATATAAAACTATTTCATTTTATGATGTATACAATAAAGTTTAATATCTATGACATTTTTACAAACTATATATATATATCCCCAATATGCTCCTATTTTTAAAGTTTTGTGTCACCCCTATTCACCCCAAATTGGCGCTCCAGATGATCCCGATCCCATTTATCCAATCTTATTTTCAAAGGTCCGCGCCAGCGGCCCCCCATGATACTTCGATGGATCCAAAACCCATTTATTCAAAAGTCTCTTATTTTCAAAGGTCCGCGCCAGCGGCACCACATGCCACCCTTACCCACCCCAAATCGGAGCTCTGACGAAGGTCGTTGAAGCTCCAATAATGGTGGTAAGGATTGGATACAGGTAGCGCGAACCTTCAAATATAAGGTAATTTTGAAAAAAAAGGGTTTGGATCCACAGTATATATATATATATATATATATATATATATATGCTGTGTAGTATTAGCACAGTAAATGTTACTGTCTGTTTGTGAAAATGTCAAATATATAAAACTATTTCATATTCTAGTGCATACAGTAAAGTTTACTGTTTGTGTAAATTTTTTTCTTTGGAATTTTATAGCCTTCATGGATCTTGTTTGATAGATCTCATCGAGCAGATTTCAAAAATAGTAATTTTGTGAAAAACGGATTTGTGAATCAAAAGTTATGATCATTTGAAGATTAAAAAAAAAGTTCAACTACTTATGTAGCTTCCTCAAGGAAGTTACGGATTGTTGGTTTTAAAAGGGTAAAATTGAAAAAAAAGTTCCAAAAAATTAGGAATAGGACTTATATGTAAGAGAAAAACATGATGGGACTAGAATGTATATAAGAACGTCTAATATGATCTAAACGTAAATGCCCCAATTTTTTTCTAGGCTTTTTACATACTAAACTATCATTTTGTTTTCACCGCTAAGTTTTCCATTCAAATTATTAACGGTAATATTTTTTAATCAAATAAGGTTAAACTTGTATTTACACCTCCAAAATAAAAATATTAGGGCCAAATACAAAAAAAAAAAAATATAGAGTAGCAACAATTATTTAAAACACAAACTCACAAATCGATCCCAATAAACCTACAAATAAATCTAACCCGGTCAAATCCAATCAATAATCTACCAAAGCCAATCAAACCCATCTGTTTTTCTTTCTATGTTACAAAAATAACAATGGAGCCTAAATCGATCCCATGATTCACGTGGGTTTGGTACAAAAGCGATCGTGTGATTTTTATCTTTGTGTAAGGGTTTATTTTTTTGTTGTATGTGTTGTTCATGATTTGTTTGAAGGTTTATTTTGTTTGATTGTTTAGGATTTGTGTTGGTTTATTTTGTGTCGTTCATGGTGTGAGCGGATTTTAGGCAAAACCTTATCTAATAGATTTTATAATGTAGATAAATTGCAACGGTTTATTTCGTGTTGTTTGAGAGAAGCCATTATTGTGAGAACTCAATTTTGTTTCTGAGAATCAATTGTATAAAATTTACTAGCATGCAGGCCATGCGTTGCATGGCCAAATTTATGTAAACAGTATTTTCTACACACTGTCTAGATCCAAGAGAGAAAAAAAACTATTTCATATAATCACCTGTCATTTCAGAATGGTTGTTTTTAAAGAGAGAGAGATAGAAACACTGATCTGGGCCTTACTTCGTTAACCTTTATGTGATCCGCCAAAAATCATAAAAAAATTAAATGCGTGTGGTGAAATGTACAAATGAAAAAATTAGAAAAGCTTCATCAAATCAGATATAATATACTGACAGGGGGTGGAAGAAAAAGACAAAAAAATGAATAAACGAAGTCTAGGTTTTGAAAAAATTTACTGTTCATTTGAGGAGGTGTAGTGGAAATTTGTGTCTGTCAAATGCACAAATTGGAAAGTGTTATTTTGGTGAGCTAAATACTTATTCCTGTGAAAGGCATAGACTGAAAATATTCATTTTTGTTAGTAGAGAATTTTTATGCTTCACATATGCATAGAGTATAAATACTTGTTTTGATGAGATGGATACTTGTGCCCAACGAACATACAATATAGAAAAATTCATTTTGGCAAGTCGGATATTTGTTCCCCACAAAAGCAGAAAATGTAAGGACTCATTTTGGCGAGCACGATATTTGTGCTTGATGAAGGCACAAACTCGAAAGACTTGAGATTAAATGCATACGAAAGTGAAGAGACAATGTAGTAGAGATAAATATCAAAAACCCGTCATTAAATAAAGAAACAAATAGACTTGTTAAATCATATTTGTAATACCCCGTATTTTTACGCATATTTATTTTATTATGAAACTATGGAAATTAGGATTAATTAATTTAAAGCGAGAAAATTAATTTTTAATTAATCCGATTTCAAGGGTAATAATTACTAGCGTGACGAGAGTTGGTAGTTATCGAAAACAATTATGTTGAAATCATGTTGAGTCACAACTATATTTAACATTATGTAGTGAGTAACGTAATATCGTTTCGAAAATAATAATATGGTCGAGGACGAGATAAACGACAGTTAAGATATAATTATTTGGGACGAGCGTATGAGTCGCGTCAGTATTATATATTTGGGGGTTAAAAAGGTAAATTATTTTTATATGACTCGAATGACTATTTTGAGTGCGTCAGTGTGTCCGGAAGGGTCGAAATAGTCAGAAAACACTACTCGGATGTTATATTTGGAGTCTGGAGCATTTTAGCCCAAAATGACCCCCCGGATGGGTATTTTAGTCTTTTGGGATTTTTGAGTAATTAAATGGACGAAAATAGGATTAAAATAGGAACATAGAGGGTTAGTGGTCTGTTAGTTTCAACCAACATGAGAAAGAGAGACAAAGAGAAGGAGAACCAAGGAGGAAGGAGACCCATTGGAGAACAAGCCAAAAGTTTAAGATTTTTCACAAATAGTTACACTAAAGTGTAGATCGCGACGAGACGATCAACCACATACCAAATTCAATCAGAGAATCAGAAGTTCATCCCAAGGCAAGTGTTTATCTTGCTCCTATTTTCGTAAATATTGTTCTTGTTGATTTAGATTAGATGATATAAACTCGTTGCAATGAAAACTTAGGTTTAATTAGACTAATTTGTACAGAAACCTTATGAATTGGAGATGGGTTTGCATGTAGAGGATCTTCCCATCTTAGACCTATTAAATTTGGTAATTATATGTTAGAAATCACGAAATATATTGGGAGTTTTGAAAGTTAAAAAAATTATGGGTTCATATTTAACAGATTATTAGAAATTGTTGAATTACATTTGAGTATATAAGTATTTGACCTTTAATTTGTATGAGAAAGTATCTTAGGGAAATTTGGAATAGTTTAGGATCATTAAATTAGATTTGGGTTGAGTTTTGGATTGATATTGAAGATTGAAAGTTGGAAAAATCGAATTTGGAGAAGAACAGGGGTTTGCCCGGATTTCTCTTTCGAAGGCTGCCCAGGTCGTTCGAACGAGACTTCCAACGAGAATTGCAATGACCCTTCTAACGAAATAATGGAGTTTGTTCGAAATGAGAACTTCGTTCGTTCGAATTATATTCCCTTGACTTGTAACGAGATTTCCAAATGGCTTTTTAGGGTCCGTTCGAGTTAAAAATCATCCTAGGTTTATTTAAGTGAGAGAAATAACCCACGTGAGTAGCGGACAACGTAAATTCCGAATTACTAGTGAGTTGGGAGTGTGATTGTTCGTGGGATATAGAGAGTTTATAGAACCTGAGAGAGTATGTACGTTCGAGAGGGGAATTTTATGACTGAATCACGGTGAGTGATAGAATTAATATTACTACTTACGTACTATGGAAATCAGGTTGCGTGAACGCCTAATGAGTTATATAAGTTGTGTGTATGCTTATTACTTGAGATATTATGTGTATGACATACCTAGCTATTGGCTATCGAACGGAGGTTAGCGCGTTATGGATGACCATATCTTGTGTGCCTTCGGGGGATTTTGAGTCGTACCACTAGAGCATGGAACCTAGGTACAGGCTATCTGTGAGAACAATAGTGTTGACGGTCGTATGGGTGCGTAGGTATATGCATAGCCCATCGGCTTGGAACTATGTTCGCCTCGAAAATGTGTATATATTTTATTGGTTCCTGAGAGATTGAACTTGTTGTCCTTCATGCGTGAGCGTTACAATGGGACTAGATAGCCGAGTATGCCTAGAACTAGGGTTTCTTAACAATGGGTGCAGTATTGATATATATATAATTATATGTATAGATATCGAGATTTTATGTATGTATACGGAGTTCCTCTTCTGTGTTTCATATTGGCCGCTTTATTATAGTATATACGTATTGGGTCACCAGTTGAGAATAAAGAATGTTATGAGAATGAGTTAAAGCATCTTTAAACCTATTCCTAATTAGTATCAATATATTGTCTTCGGGTTATTTAGTTATTTTATCCGGCATAGTGGTTATACTACATATCCTCAGGCAGAGTATCATGACTAGTATGGGTAGTTAGGCTCATTAGGCGTGCACATTAGATAAGAGGTGAGCATCTCAAGTGAGTACACTAAGTTAATATGAATAATATTTGTGATAATTAACCAATTTAAGCACTTGTTATATTTAAACTGTTTTCTACTCGGGTCAGACCCGGTTTTCTATAAAACTCTTTTCTTGTTCCTTTATTTTAGGTGCTCAGCCACAGGGACACCAAGCTTAGGAGATTCCATTCAGTTGCCGAGTTGTAGCTGCTGTGGAAGCTACACGAAATTGCTAGTAGACGCTTCATAGTCTATTAATATTCGGAGATGGATACTTGTCGTCCCTTCATCTATCGGTTATTTATTTCAGTTGGACATGTCGTCCCTTCCTATTTTATATTCAGAGATTTAGATTTTTTACTCTGTTAGTAGACTTTTATTTCATGGCTTTGGATTATTGTATGGGATTTTGACTGGAAGTGTTTACTCCAGTTCTTTATTTTAATTCGGTTAGTTCTTTCTTTATGCTTTTGGGATGAATTGTATTAGTTAATATTTCCTTAATTGATGATGGTTAATAACAAGATAAAATTTGACACCAACCTTTTTAAATATTAGGTGGTTAGTTTTATTAAATAAAATTAATGATTTTCGACAGAGATGCATTATCTGAACCAACTGGATATTCTGGATTTAATTAATAAAGGACTGATTACTCAATATTTAATTAGGCAAGGTGTCACAATATTGACACATGGCACTGTAGGAACGTTTTAAGGCTACAACTTTATATATACTAGATATCACACGCGTGGGATTTGTAATTCTTGTTAGAAATTTACAAATATAAAACACATAAATTGAATTCATAATACTATTTCATACAAATATAAAACACATGTATTACATTCATAAAGACCAAAGGAGGTTTATATGTTGAATGTACAATGAATATTAAACTTGTACCATTTTATGAAATTCATTATATAGAGAATGTTATTAATTGTTTCTAACTCCCGTGAATTTTGTATTAGACATGTTCAATCTATTTATAAAATTTACGAGGTGTCACATTAGCTACATTATAGTGGGACATGAGAATGATCAAATCTTTGAATTTTAAGATAGAAGGATCCTCAAATGTATGAGATCTTGAATTTCCTATATAAATTCACCACAAACATATATTTTGAAACCCAATTATCATATAAATCATAATATCTAGTAAACTAACTCCCGAACACTTCGTGCCTTTCATATAATTCTAATTCATGGCCACATGGAAGCACATATACCATTTATAATACATGTCCATAGGATGACTTGTTAACTCCTATAGGACCTACCTACTCGTTTTTATTCACTAATAGGTCCATAGAAAGTGTGACGCCTATCCCCGATTTTTTTTTAAGTGTAGAATGTTATGAGCATGTTAGTTTTGCCCGTGCAATTTCTCAAAATCATCCTCTACCTTTATAACTTAGATAATGATAACATTCACTCTATTCTACAAATAAAAAATGTAGGAGGATATGGTAACGCGACTTTTCAACTAGGCATTTGCACCCTCATCTTAGTTACTAGTTTGGTTTCCTATTTGCTTAACCTGATTCATCTAAGAATGTGCATACATCTTAAGGCAATGCATTGTGACTTATTTTAAACTTACCGTTGCAATTTAAAATCTGATTTAAGTCTCATGTTCCATTACCCCATAGCATTCTTGCTCCAATTTTTTCCAATTGTCATCTTACATCCCAAACTTCTTAAATTTTATTTGAAAATTATTTGGGATGTAAAACATGAAAATAAATGTGCGTGCAAATGTAAACACATTCTTAATAGCACTGATGAATGATTGTTGTCGATTTTTAATCATCACATTGGGAAAATTGGTGGGGTCGTATTGATTCGTTAAGTGTGTGTTATATCCCACTATCAACACTCAGTTTTCTTTAATGATAAAAGGACAAAATCAATGCAAAAAATCTAGGTGGTGGATTTTACCCCGTAATATTAAATAGATGTATATTGAACATATTGGTTATGTGAGTTATGAAAAACGTCGCTAATGTCGTTTAACACAAGGTTAAACTGTATAAGCAACTCCGAATGTTTGTTGGAGAAACCCTTTTCTTTTGAAAATAAAAATTATAAATAAGATGTGTTTACAAAGAAACTTATGTACGAGAGTAATTAAGATGGTGTAATCAGTTTTTAAAACTAAGGCAGTTTCAAAAATTTTCAGCACACTTATAGAATGAGATGAGTAGATGAAGATAATCAACACAATATTTTAACGTGGTAAAACCTCTCCCAATAGAGGAAACATCCACGGTGACTTCTAAGTCACAAAAGAAAAAATCCACTAATAACAAAAATCAGTTACAAACAATACAACATGCAAGCACACAAATCAACCTATTCTAAGTTTAGGAATATACCCCCTTGGTGTCCTTCTAACTTCTCATAGATCTGATTTGTTGATGATGTTCTTCCAGTTTGCTAACTTCCTTTGCTTTAGCTTCTTTATGTCGACTCAATGATCTCATATCTTAAACACAACACTTCCAGTGTAGTAGTGTGTTAAGTGTTTGTGTAGTGATTCCTATTCACATGCATGAACTCACACACACTTAGATTTACAAACAGTCCTACAAAAATTACATATAAAGTCTATATGCAGTGATTTTAGTTTATTTCTTTCTCACAGAACTCGAACCCTTTTTGACCTTTAAATATAACCCGGATTCCACGGAGATCTTGCTTCAGAAATCGGTCAAGACCTTAATCAATCTCTTTTGAAAATATTTATGAGATTGAAAACCCTCCAAGTGCGAATCCATCTAGGTCAGAGTTAAGTTTTGTAAAAACAGAAACTATAAAACATTTTAAAACAAAATGAGAAATGATTTTCTTAAACCAAGTAGAAAATATGCAGATCTAGTGAAAAATGTAACATGCAGAGTATAGATCTAACGTTTCTATGGAAAATGAAACAAGATCTTCACTCTAAAGTTTAAGTTGTGAACAAGATCAAAAGATCACGAGGTTACAGCAACGATATGAACAAACCACTCTCTCTCTCAAACACTCAGGTTGTGTTTGGGGTTGAATGTATACGAAGGTTTGTTTCTGAGTTGAAGTGTTTAAGGGTTAGGGTTTGGTTTTGGCTAACTGTTTCCATTTCTCTCTCTTCTCTCTATTCTTTTCTATCTTCTCTCACTTCTCTCTTCTCTCTCTTATTTTTTTCTCTCAGAAAGACGAATGCCCAAAAGTCTTCTAAGGCTGAGAAGAGGAGGGTATATATAGGGCTGAGGGAAGGTTCTGGACGTTCGAGGGTAATCAAGAGCTGTGATCAAGTCTTGAAAGGTTTGACTTGATCTAAAGGTTATAAGACAGCGGTGGATTAAAATAATTCTGATTGGTTCATATGGATAGCACCGGGATTAACCAAGAACACATGCAGACCCTTGATTAGGAATGATCCAACGATCATCAAGCATCCATCCAGCCCTCTCACATAACAAGCACAAATACATTCACCCGGAGTATGACAAGTGTTAGCCTGTGAGTGGCTCTCACACGCGCATCAAAATAATTACAAAACATCACCCTGAAGTCTCTAGCGCTTTGAGTTCCTACCCAACCAAACATTTTAATGAAAACAGAAGTTTCCAAAATAGAATATTAACCCCACAAATTATATTATCCCATTTTATTAATAAAAACCTTTATTAAAAAAATGTTTAAAAAAGGTTTAAAAAGGCTTAAAAAATATTTAAAAATTCCCAAAAATTATTAAAGCTCCAATTCAAGGGGAATTAAACTCACACTCAATTTTAAGAAATATAAACACATGTATACACTTCTAATTGTGTGTAGTATGATTCATTTTATACCATCATGGATCATTGAAGAGGATTAGAGAGATAAGTTCTGAGGCTTTTTGGTTTCTAGGATGGACTACCAATTTTGTCAATATTTCCAAATTAGTTGAGCACTTATACAATGTAGACTTAAGCAAGTCAAAGGTATAAGGTGCTTCAATCTCCCCCTTTGGAAATATGAGACAAAATCTCTTTTGAGTTAGCTTAAAACTCGTAGGGAACCAAAAATAAAACCTAGTCCTATACAAAAGATACTATCTACCCAATTCCTAGAAAGTCAAAAATTACATAACTCAACTATTTACAAATTTTTACACTTGAAACGGTAGACAATCAGAAAAAGTGCTTCCTGCAAATATACACACTAAGATCAAGCAGTTTAGATGAAATGTGAAAAAAAAATGAACTCATAAAACTCAAATTTCTCCCCCATTTTATCTCAAATGGACAAAGGGTAAAACTTAAAGTCTTGAGAGTTTAATCAGCGCATACCATGCCTATAGAATTTCGCAAATACAGAAATCTGTTATAGTCTAAAGGTTTAGTGAACATGTCTGCAAGTTGCAGATCAGTAGGCAGGTAATGAATTTCTAATTCCTTAGTTTCAACAAGTTCGCGTATAAAATGATGCCTTATTTTAATATGTTTAGTTCGCGAGTGTTGAACCGGGTTTTTAGATATGTTAATGGCGCTTTGATTGTCACAATACAATTGTAATTGATCTTCTTTAATCCCATAATCACTTAACATCTGTTTGATCCATAACAATTGAGCACAGCAACTTCCTGCTGCTATATATTCGGACTCAGCCGTAGATAATGATGTGCAATTCTGTTTTTTGCTACTCCAACCAACTAAGTTATTGCCGACATAATAACAGGCACCTGATGTACTTTTACTATCATCAGTACAACCGGCCCAATCAGCATCAGTATACCCTATGATGGTGCTACAGGTATCCTTAGTGTACCTAAGTCCAAGATTAAGAGTGCCTTTTATGTACTTTATTATACGTTTTACACTCGATAAATGGCTCTCTTTAGGGTTATTCTGGTAACGAGCACACAGACATATAGCATACATTATGTCTGGTCGTGAGGCAGTTAGATAGAGTAGGCTACCAATCATACTACGATAGAGTGTGGAATCAACTGACTTTCCAGTTTCATCTTTACATAATTTAACAGTAGTACTCATAGGTGTTTTGGCGACTTTAGCATTATCTAAACCAAATTTCTTAACAAGATCTAAGGCATACTTGGTTTGAGAGACAAATAATCCATCAGAATTCTGTTTCACTTGAAATCCTAAGAAAAGTTGTAGCTCCCCCATAAGGGACATGTGAAATTCCTTATGCATTATAGCAGAAAAAGATTTAACTTCAGAATTTGAAGTTGACCCGAAAATAGTGTCGTCTACATAGACTTGGGCTATAATAATATTTTTGTCAAAATGTTTGACAAAGAGAGTCTGGTCATTTCCTCCTCTCTTAAAACCCTTATCCAATAAAAAGTTGGAAAGACGTTCATACCAAGCTCTAGGAGCTTGTTTTAAGCCATACAAAGCATTTTTTAGACGAAAGACATGGTTAGGGTATTTAGGATGCCTTTGGGTTGTTCTACATATGTTTCTTCGGACAGAATTCCATTTAGGAAGGACGATTTGACGTCCATTTGATAAAGTGTGAATTTTAAGTGACACGCTATGGCGAAAAGGAGTCGAACAGATTCAAGACGAGTGACAGGAGCAAATGTGTCGCTGAAATCTATCCCTTCTATTTGAGAGTAGCCTTGAGCAACTAGTCTAGCTTTGTTTCTAAGTATTACCCCATTTTCATCAGATTTGTTCTTGAAAATCCAACGTGTTCCAATAACATTTTTATTTTGAGGCCGAGGTACAAGATACCAGACATCGTGAATGACAAATTGTAAAAGTTCTTCCTGCATAGCAGAAATCCAGTGTGTGTCATTCAATGCTTCATTAACATTTTTCGGTTCCACAAGGGAGACGAAACATGCATAATTAGCATAATTTCTTAACTGGGATCTAGTACGAACTGGCTCATTAAGATTACCGACCACGTTGTCAATGGGATGATCTTTAGATACCCAGCCAGGTACTTCTGGACTCTCAATAGGTAATGAGTCATCTATTTCTGGTGAATCAGTTTTGAAATCATTTTCAGATTCAACCACAATAGGTGATTCAGATATCTTATTTTCGACAATAGTGTCACTTACAATTACATTTATCGATTCCATAAGGGCCTTAGTACGCAGATTGTATATACGATAAGCACGACTGTTTGGAGAGTATCTTAAGAAGATGGATTTATCACCACGAGTTTCGAATTTAGACAGATGTTCTCTATCTTTACAGACATAACACTGACTTCCAAAGGTTCTTAGGTATTTCAGATTAGGCTTCTTACCGTACCACAACTCATAAGGGGTTTGTTTAGAGTTTTTCCTAAGATAGACCCTATTAGTGATGTGACGGGCAGTTCTAATAGATTCTACCCAAAAGTATTTAGGTAGAGATTTGGCATGCAACATGACACGTGCCATCTCTTGAAGAGTTCGGTTTTTCCTTTCAGCAATGCCATTCTGCTGAGGAGTTTTAGGGGCACTAAATTCATGTTTGTAACCGTTGTAGTCACAATATTCAACTATTCCTGTGTCTATGAACTCTCCCCCTCTATCACTACGAATGAGATTGACTTGTGTGTCCTTCTCATTTTCAATTCTTAGAAGAATTTTCAAAAAATTCTGAAACGTGTCAGATTTATGTTTTAAGAAGGCAACCCAAGTGAATCGTGTGAAATCATCAACCATGACAAGGATATAACTGTGTCCACAAAGACTAACAGTTCTAGAGGGACCAATAAGGTCCATATGGATGAGATCTAAAGGTCTAGAGGTGAGAATGTCTTTAACCTTTTTATGCGAAGTCTTAACTATTTTTCCTTCCTGGCAATGGTCACAGACAATACTTGAAATAGGTTTAATTTTAGGAATTCCTCTAACAATATCTTGACTAGACAATCTTCTAAGGATATCATAACTTAAGTGACCCATACGATTATGCCAGATCTCATTGTCATCCATTCTGACAATGTTACAGGTTACAGTATAACAATTGTCAGGTGTTCTAAATCCTGTAATAATGCATTCACCTTTATCATTTAGAATTTTACAATTGTTCTTTGAAAAGGTGACTGTATGGTCAGAGTCACAAAATTGTGATATACTTAGGAGGTTGGCTTTAAGGCCTTTAACTAATAGAACATTTTCGAGAACAGGCATTCCTTCTTCTTTTAGGGTTCCTTTACCTATGATCTGAGATGAAACACCATCACCAAAAACTACTTTCCCACCAGTAAATCTGGTTTTGTTTAAAAGTTTGGTTTCATCTCCTGTCATATGTTTGGAACATCCTGAATCTAAATACCAACCAGATGAAGTGTGTTCAGCTTTTAAGGCAGTGATAACAATGTTACACTTCATTTGGGGTAAAAGATCATCTTTTCTAACCCGAATAGCTTTAGTTTTAATTTTGCGCAAGTTTGCCCTTATTTGATAAAATTTTCGAGACACAGTTTTTTGTCGAAAAACATTTAGAGCAGCAAACTGATTGTTGTGAAAAAGTTGAGCTTTTGGTTTAGGAAAGTTTCTGGGAGCCTTTCTCTTAAATGAACTCTTAGTTTTGGTCTTTCTATTTCTGTAGTTAGAGTTCTTATCAGGTTGTCTTGGAAGGACATAATTGTTACGACTTTGCCTAGAATAGTTAAAGTTCTTGTAGACAGAAGTGTTGTAAACAGGGGTATTTAGACGCCTAGCATAACAACCTTCAAAGGAATGACCATAAATGTCACAGTAGGAGCAATATTGATTGCTTGAGGGATGAATTTCCTTAGGAAAACTTCTAAAGATAGGTTTGACAGCATTCTGTTCAGAAGTGTTATTCCTAGGAGGTATGGTCTTATAGGTAGAATCAGCCTTTCTGATCAAAGGACAGACGTATTTAGTCTTAAGTGCAGTCTCAGCCTTAGAATTACTAGACTCTCCAATGTCTTTCTCTTGTTGCTTTTGATCAAATTCATTTTTAATCAAATGAAAGTCTGGACATGTTTCAATTGGTCTTTTGCCCCCAGACACAAACTTAATAGGTTCAAGTTTAGTAGTTTGTGGTTTGTTCTTAGGGCAAAATCCAATACCGGTTCTATCATCAGAATTGGTCTTGGAGTCAACAATAAAGTCAGTAAAACAATTTGAATTTTTTTCAAACTTAGAAAACTTTTTGAAAACAGTAGCTGTCTTTGTTTTTGCTTCCTCCAATTCTAATAATGTTCCCTTGTATTTCATTTCCAGGGTTTCATTAATTTTAGTCAAATCTTTTAATTTTTGATCAAAAGTTTCAATTTCAGATTGATGAGTCAGACACTGGTTAGTGTACTCTTCAGCATTCAACTTCACTATAAGACTTAGATCATCTAATTTCTTAGTCAGGTCTCTAACAGTCTTCTCCAATTTAGTGCCTTTTTTAAGATTTTTAGCATACAAAGTATGGATATCAGGGAGGTCATCTATGTCTGAGTCGCTAAGTGAAGTGTGTGTAGTGACTCCTAACGATTCAGTTTTAGTACTCACGCACCCATTTGCATCGTCATTATCGAGATCACTTTGACTCACACACACGGAACTAGAACTAGCAATATTTTCAGACAATAAAGCATCTAGGCCAATCAAAGGAGTATTCACACAAGCAAAAGTAGGAGCATCATTATCACACACAGGCATATCATCATTGTAAATGATCTTAGCATAAAATGACATGCAAGGGTCAAGTAAATTAGATGACTCAAGTTCCTCTTCATCAGAGTCACTTGAATCATTCCAAGTTTTACAGACATTGGCTCTATTGTGTGTGTTGGCTTTATTCAGATTAACTCTGCAGTCGTGAGCAATGTGACCTAATTTTCCATATCTAAAACATTCAATCTTTTTAAGGTCTCTAGTGGGTCTGGAATTGTTGTCTTTAGGATATTTGTCACGACCTTTCTCATGAGGTTTGGGATTAGACAGAGTAGGATAATTAGGCTTGCCATGTTTAGTTGCCTGTTTGTTTCGAAATTTGACAATTTTCTTAAATTGTTTAGACATTAAGGCAATCTGATTATCTAGTTTGTTTATATCACACTCCTCATCAGAGTCAGAGTTGGTCAAATTGGACTCAAGTTTGGGTATCTTAGAGGCAAAACTCAAGTTAGAGTTGGGCTGTTTTCTTTGAGAATGATTTAATTGTTTCTTAAAGTCTAATTCCATTTCCACAGTCCTAAGTTTGCTACTGAGTAACTCAGGGGTAAGGTTTTGATCATTCATTTCCTCAATAGCATACCTCTTACTGTCAAACTTTTGTGGTAATGACCTTAGAAATTTAGAGACAATTTCATTCCTATCATAAGTTATACCATTAGCATGCAACTTAGTAACTATATCAGTTAAGTTCATGTAAAAATCATCAAAAGACTCAGAATCAGTCATGATCAAAGAGTTGTACTGCTGGATAAGCATTTGAGTTTTAGCAGCTTCAACTCTTGAGTCTCCTTCACGGGCAGTGATTAATGTGTCCCAAGCTTCCTTAGAATTGGCACAAGATGAGATTCGTTTGAACTCATACTCATTAATAGACATAAAAATGGCATTCTTGCCTTTATTGTTATTTCGAGAAATGGTTTTCTCTTCTTGGGTAAATTCACTTAAGATTTTCTTTACCCTCTCATCACTTCCTTCAGTGGATGGTTTAGTAGGATAAGTGTATCCATTTTCGATAATGTCCCAGACATCATCTCCTAAAGTCCCATGGATGAAGGCAACCATTCTTACTTTCCAGTAAGCAAAGTTGTTTCCATCAAAGAGTGGAGGTCTGGACAGATTACCAAACCTTTCATTCTTCTTGTCCATAGTTAGATTTTTCAGAAAACGATTTCAGAAACACAAGATCTTTTGAAATAAAAGTTAACAGGGCTCTGATACCAATTGAAAAACATCGCTAATGCCGTTTAACACAAGGTTAAACTGTATAAGCAACTCCGAATGTTTGTTGGAGAAACCCTTTTCTTTTGAAAATAAAAATTATAAACAAGATGTGTTTACAAAGAAACTTATGTACGAGAGTAATTAAGATGGTGTAATCAGTTTTTAAAACTAAGGCAGTTTCAAAAAAATTCAGCACAGTTATAGAATGAGATGAGTAGATGAAGATAATCAACACAATGATTTTAACGTGGTAAAACCTCTCCCAATAGAGGAAACATCCACGGTGACTTCTAAGTCACAAAAGAAAAAATCCACTAATAACAAAAATCAGTTACAAACAATACAACATGCAAGCACACAAATCAACCTATTCTAAGTTTAGGAATATACCCCCTTGGTGTCCTTCTAACTTCTCATAGATCTGATTTGTTGATGATGTTCTTCCAGTTTGCTAACTTCCTTTGCTTTAGCTTCTTTACGTCGACTCAATGATCTCATATCTTAAACACAACACTTCCAGTGTAGTAGTGTGTTAAGTGTTTGTGTAGTGATTCCTATTCACATGCATGAACTCACACACACTTAGATTTACAGACAGTCCTATAAAAATTACATATAAAGTCTATATGCAGTGATTTTAGTTTATTTCTTTCTCACAGAACTCGAACCCTTTTTGACCTTTAAATATAACCCAGATTCCACGGAGATCTTGCTTCAGAAATCGGTCAAGACCTTAATCAATCTCTTTTGAAAATATTTATGAGATTGAAAATCCTCCAAGTGCGAATCCAACTAGGTCAGAGTTAAGTTTTGTAAAAACAGAAACTATTAAACATTTTAAAACCAAATCAGAAATGATTTTCTTAAACCAAGTAGAAAATATGCAGATCTAGTGAAAAATGTAACATGCAGAGTATAGATCTAACGTTTCTATGGAAAATGAAACAAGATCTTCACTCTAAAGTTTAAGTTGTGAACAAGATCAAAAGATCACGAGGTTACAGCAACGATATGAACAAACCACTCTCTCTCTCAAACACTCAGGTTGTGTTTGGGGTTGAATGTATACGAAGGTTTGTTTCTGAGTTGAAGTGTTTGAGGGTTAGGGTTTGGTTTTGGCTAACTGTTTCCATTTCTCTCTCTTCTCTCTATTCTTTTCTCTCTTCTCTCACTTCTCTCTTCTCTCTCTTATTTTTTTCTCTCAGAAAGATGAATGCCCAAAAGTCTTCTAAGGCTGAGAAGAGGAGGGTATATATAGGGCTGAGGGAAGGTTCTGGACGTTCGAGGGTAATCAAGGGCTGTGATCAAGTCTTGAAAGGTTTGACTTGATCCAAAGGTTATAAGACAGCGGTGGATTAAAATAATTCTGATTGGTTCATATGGATAGCACCGGGATTAACCAAGAACACATGAAGACCCTTGATTAGGAATGATCCAACGATCATCAAGCATCCATCCAGCCCTCTCACATAACAAACACAAATACATTCACCCGGAGTATGACAAGTTTTGGCCTGTGAGTGGCTCTCACACGCGCATCAAAATAATTACAAAACATCACCCTGAAGTCTCTAGCGCTTTGAGTTCCTACCCAACCAAACATTTTAATGAAAATAGAAGTTTCCAAAATAGAATATTAACCCCACAAATTATATTATTCCATTTTATTAATAAAAACCTTTATTAAAAAAAATGTTTAAAAAAGGTTTAAAAAGGTTTAAAAAATATTTAAAAATTCCCAAAAATTATTAAAGCTCCAATTCAAGGGGAATTAAACACACACTCAATTTTAAGCAATATAAACACATGTATGCACTTCTAATTGTGTGTAGTGTGATTCATTTTATACCATCATGGATCATTGAAGGGGATTAGAGAGATAAGTTCTGAGGCTTTTTGGTTTCTAGGATGGACTACCAATTTTGTCAATATTTCCAAATTAGTTGAGCACTTATACAATGTAGACTTAAGCAAGTCAAAGGTATAAGGTGCTTCAAGTTGAATCCATCATCACAAAACTTAAAAATAATTTTAGAAAAGTATCGATTAGGGATGGGAAAAAACACACCCTTTAATTCATCAGTCAATGGATTATATAAATTTACTAGTTATATACATGCGAGTGACCTCTATGGTCTCTCGCTACGTTATTTATTCCTTCATATGAGTGACCCATATGATCATTCTCTATGTATTGTGTAAGTGACCCATGGTGTTTCTCGCACTAATGCTCTCTCATTCTCAAGTTATTAAAATGGTAGAGTTTTAGGTTTCTTAACAAGTCTTACCTCTTAGCCTTCAAACCAAAACTCTCAAAAGATCCCATAAAACTTGCCTTAGTAACTTATGGTCACTCTATCCCTTCTTACTCGACCAAGGCATATGTTAAATTAACCTCTGATAAAATAAAACTAATTAGTCTATAAATAAAGGATTAATTGTGTTCCCCTCTACAGACTTCAAAACATTGACGACAAAGGGGTAGGCCTTTAGACCCGCATGCGATAAAGGTATGTTGTAATCAAATAAGGACATCAACAAGAGATATGGATAAAAATAAATTAAGGACTTCTTATCCTCCTCCATTCTCTCTTTATCCTTCTCCAAGTTGTTAGGTTCTTCTTCAATAACAAGTTCTTCCCTCCTCTAGGAGAAATAATACAAACATTAGAATTTTTCACATTAGGGGCCTTAGAAAAGGTCTTTAAGACTTGTTTTACTTCCCATGGGCCTCAATAGGAGGATTGGGTTCAGGATGGTTGATTTCACCACTTTTTTTTTGTTGAGATTAGGAATTAAAATTTCCTTAATATAGAAGGCGCACCCTAGGTAACCTTGCGGGGGGGGGGGGGGGGGGGAGGCATTATCCTCTCAAGATGCTTGTAGTATAGGTTATATTTGACTTGGTACTTTAACAATAGGATTTGGAGATGGATCAGTGTACATTTAAGTCATATATTCATTTTCGACGGGTTTGGGGGTTGCTGACAGCTCTTTCTTCTCAATAATTTCAACCTCGGTAGGAAGGGTTACTTTTAAGCGCTTCAAGAGCCTAGTTATATTTCCCTCCTTCTTCGCCGAAGAGATTAAGATATGCTCAATCACTTGCTTGGCCTCCTTCCTCTATGCCTTCATGTCCATCAGAGTTTCTATAGAGAGAGAAAATTAGTTAAGTGAGGAAGTTAACAAATTTAATCAAGAATATGAAAGAAGAGGGAGGAATTTATAAAAGTTAGGATAAAAATAGCCAATTACAACAATAATGTCCTCCGCCAAGTGATTCAACACAACATTAAGTTTTAGGGGAGCATCAAGGTCAGTATTAGAATTACCTCATTCAACTTCATTGGCTTTAGTGACTTCCACGTCTGGGAGAACACATTAATAAACTAAAGACCAGTTTGGGATATGTTTGACATGGGCTAAATCATATATTTGAACCTCCCATCTATTAATGGAGGACGGATCATAGGGAAGATATAGTTTTTAATAGGTTCACGCCCCATGCTTGCCCCATAAAGACTTTCGGGAGTCACAAAGATGTTGAAAGGCATCGCCTCTAGAGTTAAGGACTTTTGAGTCCTTTCAAGCATGACATGAGATAAAGGAAACTCACCTAAAAAGTAATAAAGGATGTTAAAACCTCCTTAAAAGGTGAAATCGAATGATAGAAGAATTTACAAGTAGGGATGTTTAACCAATAGTTGTAGTTCGCACCATAAAAAAGGGATCTCACAAGATTCTTTGCCACTCCAAGATACCCAATCTTTGTCAATAATGCAAAGAAGAATTTTTTCTTCAATTTCTTTGGGGAGATGTGTTTGTATTTCATAAAACTCATAAGACCATTGGGAGCTAAGTATTTAAAGACCTTGTCATCCTTCTTCATTTTATCTTGAAGTCCATAAAATTTAAAATTTTAAGTATAACTAATGGTGTGCTTATCTTTATTGGTCTCCTTAAAAACCAGCATTGCTGCCTTTAGTGGTCTCCGTGAGATATCCATCAGCTGGTTGGGCACAATACCATCTTGAACCAGAATATCTCTAAAGTTGAGGTAAAGGGAAACCTATCTCCATAGGTTAAGAAGATCTCGTTAAATAACACGAATCCTAAGACCCTAGAGCAAGCCCTATCGTGGGGCTCAACAATTCTGAGATGTATTGAATTATTGTTCTAAAATCTTGACCTTAAAAATTAAAGATCTCGAGGTAGTCAAAATGGACATGTCGTGGATCCTATGAGATAAACTACAATCCAAATGACCTCAATATCCATCACAAGAAATCTTAGGGTTTGATTATCTTTGGGATCATATCAAAGGTGGTAACAACTATTTCCTATATCCATTCCTCAAGAGTAGAACTTAAGCTATGGACTTCCTTAGGCACAAACTTGACACAACTAGAGGAGTTGTGTTCAAAATGCGATTAATAGACTTTTCAGGGACCTTGATACCTGAGCTAAAAGCAAGAAGCAATAAGAGAACAATAGAATTTGAACATATAAAATACAATAACATGTGTAGGTCTAAATGAACCAAAAGGTATACTTGTAGAATTGGGGAGTAATTGTAATTACCCCTACTCCCCCCCCCCCCCCCCCCCCCCCCAAAAAAAAAAAAAAAAAAAATATGTCAATGTTCTATTCATATTTTCTCTCCACATACTTTAAAGAAGCCACTTGTCTTACTGACTCAATCTCTCTCATTACACAATCTTTTGGTAAATTACTGCAGCGCCCATTGTCATTATTAAGCTAAGTATTGTTCCTCCAAATCCAAGAAAAACGTAATAGGGTATACTAATGATACTAAGTGTTATTCTCAACCTCAAACTCCTATAAAAGACCTCATCCAGTGAGTTGAGGTTTCAAGAAGACTACATAACCCAAAATCGCTCTGCCCCGACACTTCAACAGTGGGTTAACGCCCACTGTCAAGGTCCATTAACCTTGAAGGACCCATAATTTATCTTAAGTAAGGAACATAACTTCAGTCAGAGATTTAATACTAGTGGTAAGGTCTATCAAAGGCCTCGTGGACCTCAATCCCCTCGATATAAAAGTCATGTTACACCAAGGATATAGTAAGGTTTCCAACCATCACCAATTAATGTCATAACTAGTGAAAAACACAAGCTTAACGCAACCTTGTTAGTCCGGAATTAACCTTGGATGTACTCCATTAGCCTCAAATAGGTAGGGGGTCGTGCCCCCATGAGCGAACCTTTGGAACCTCACTCTCACTTCCTCATGGTCAGGAATTCTCACAAATTAACAAGGAGGGAATACTCAACCAATATGACGAGTTGATGAGAAATACAATTATTGTTTCACTTAACCCCCACTCACTATGTGAAGTTTGCCTAAATGCATTAAATCTCATTTAATTCTACCACTACCTAGCACTCATGACTTAAAACACTTCCCTTTAATAATCCACCCCATTACTGGAGTGGACATACTTCAAATCACGACTACCATATTGTTCAAACCACTTCTCACTAGTTGGGGTTGCCTATATAAATAAGAATTGAGTAAGTTTGTAAGGGATTGAATTCAAGTTATCCTGGAGAAACAAAGAGCTAAGGGTGTTATTACTTAATATTTATAAAGGGAAAGAACCACTTCATCCCCTTATATTGTTGTTTAGACTTTTTACTTGGGTGCTTTAGAGATATTTTAGTCTTGTGAGTTTTACATGAGTTAAAAACACCAAAAAAGGAGTCGATCAATTAACCCTTAAAAATTCTATGTCCATCATAAAACCTTATACTACCTCATACTACTTTAGCCTAAGCTAAGGATAATCATGGTTATACTATTAATTATCATAAGGTATATGCACAAGAGAAAAACCTTCATAGTGGATGTAGACACCTCAGCAGAGGTGTTGGATCACTTTACATCATTTGTTATTGTTATTCTTAATATATAATCACTGTTTTTTACAATACATCGCTGGGAAAGATAGATACATTTGGTGCTCGATGACGGAATGTATAAATTCCAATTTTTGTACAAGTTCCCATCTTATTCGGTGATGGGAAGTCAAATATGGCCACTATGTTCGACATTGCGTCGTCGAATGAACTTGGTCCCCCCCCCCCCAAAAAAAAAAAAAAAATCAATATTAAGCATGAATGCATTTAGTCTTCAAGATTATCTAAATAAGTTATATAAATGTTTATGTGTCCCTAAAGTCCATCATTGAGTTTGAAGGGCCCCTTCTTCATTCATGTTTGAGTAGGGCTTTTGAGTCTCCATTGTTCACATTCAGTGATTGATGATGACAGATGAACTTGGTTGAAATTATCGAAGAAGATGGCCGGTTTGGTGTAAGTGAAAGAGTTGAAGGTGAGTGTGAGGGTTTTGTGTTATGGTTTTAAGCATTAATCTTGAAATTGCATTTTTTTTTCTTCTCCCCTTTATCTATTTTTTCCATTTTTTCACGTTAGCCATACTTAATTAAATAGGTCCAATGCTAAACCAAACAAATTCAACTCAAATAGCTTTGATGAGTTTATTATTTTAAAAATTCACATTGATTATATATTTATAAAAATAGTGCACTGCGGAATATATTTACAAAAATATTGCATTTCTTAAATTCGAGGTTGGTAAGCGAGTTGTTAAGTTGAAATCGTGGTTAGAAACCGCAGACTGAAATTGGATTAAGTATGTTCATAATTAGTAATTATAAAATTGATGTAAAATGAAATCGTTGTTGCGGTTGTCAACTGCGATTTCATTAAATTCGCAGTTGTCAATCGTGATTTCAGCTTAACTCAATTTTCTGGCTAATTGATATCACAGTTTATATGTGACACCCCGACTAATTAAACACCGGGTAGCTACTCCTTTATAAAATTAATTCAAAATGCCAAGTTGGCTCAGTTAATAGCATCACTGTCGAAAACGTTTTATTATTACTAACCACCTAGTATTTAAAAAGTAAGTGCCAATTTTTATTAAATCTGATTAACATGCAACAAGAGTAATGAATAACTAAATAACACCATTCACCATACTGAAGTAAAATGAATAACCATCACATTAAGTAAATAAAACCTGGAGGTAAAACTCCTCAAAACAAATCCCACAACTGATAAGTAAACTGAAATAAATAATTAAAACTGAATACTGAGCAATACATGCTAGAGTCTGAAAACTGAAATGTAAAAGAGGTCTCTAAAGAAATGGGCAACATGCCCTACAACTGACAGATAGTGACTCTGGAATCCAAAAGATGGAAGCGTCTATGAGCAAATCCCTGTAGCTTCCACAACCAGCTACAGCACGTTACCTGAATGAGAATCATATGCTTGATGTCCTTGTGGCTGGGCACCTAAAATGGTTTTACAAGAAAATATATTTGAAAGCAAATGGGTCAGAGCCCGAAAGTGTTATATTTTAAAAACCTGCAAGTGCTTTAAAAACATTTAAAACATTAAATGTAAAGTACATGTTAGGACGTGCACTCACATTATATTCTCACCTCTCGTCTAACTGTGCACTCCTAACGCAAGTACCCATCTATAACTACCCATACTACTAGCTAACTGACAATATAACTAGCTAGACTACCAAAGGTTCTACCCATTTACTCGGTTCCATATAACATAACAACTCTCGTAATTAAATAGAGGTTTAATGTGAACACAGTTACTAAATATGCCAATGATATGACTATCAGTTAACTCATCATATAACTCGAAACAATACCGTAATATTTTTACAACATTAACATGAGGATTTCCATTAATTTAATGTATATTATTCACCACATAAATATACGATACAAGCACCCCGCAATCTAAGCTGTAGTGCACACATACTCTACTATCCATCCCGGTACATCACGTACATAAGGATTACATATTCCGAATCTCTCAGGAATAGTTTACCGATAACAACATCACAAATAATGGAGGCGAACACAGTCACCATCACATGGGTCACGCACATACCTACGCTCCCATGGTCAGCGGACTTATTAATATCACAATAAGTCTTTCTATGACCTATGTTCATCAAGGTACCAATCTATATCCCCCCCGTAGGCACACAAGGATTAGAGGGTCCTAAGCGAACGAAACCTCCCGTGATAGCAAGTATGGTAGGTATGTCATACATACAATCCATATATCAATACTAAGTAAACACACCTCTTAGTAATACCGTATTATATTCGTAGTACATATTGCACTCTCGTACTAATTATAATTATCACAACTTATTTTATTCCGGTTCATAATTATACGTGCCATAATTTATCCTCACATCGTAGTAGACACTCACGTCTCAACCCAAACGGTTCATTGAATATAACTCTAGTGTATGATTTACTCATCTCAACAACCCAAAAGTCCCAAATAAGTCACTATATCATCAAAGGGATGCTAACTCTACCCTTGAACCATCTCCCGAAACTCCAAAAGTCAAAACAGTCCAAAAAGGGTCAACTGTCAACTCGTTAGAAGTCTCGTTCGAACGAGGCTTCGAACGAGTTTGGACTGTCAGGTCGTTAGAAGTCTCGTTCGAACGAGGCTGTTCGAACGAGATCCCAGTTCGTTCGAACGAACTGACCCTTCTAACGATATCTCGTTCGAACGAGATATCGAACGAAAATCCTACTCGTTAATAACGACTGGTCAACTCGTTAGAAGCTCGTTCGAACGAGCTCGTTCGAACGACCTGGGGCTGCTTCTAACGAGATGCCAGTTTCGGCCCAGAATTTCCCAAAAATCGTTTTTCACCATTTTTACTCCTCAAACCTCTTCTAAAGTTCGTTCCCACAATATATTGAGTTCTCTAATCATCCTCAAACATGTTAAGGGGCTATACTAACATCATTAAAGGGTTTGATATCATCTAAACATCATTAAATCACAATTTCTACATTAATTCCCAATTTTCTTCAAGAACATAAACCCTAACTTTTTCTCATCATAAATTCCCAGATTTTAATTCGTTTATACATCACCTAGATATGAAATATCCGAAATTAAATCTCCCAACAATGTTTCTACATGCAAACCTATCCCAACATTCAATAATAACTTCAAATTTCATGGGTTTTCTTTTAATCTTTCAAGAACAATTAAGATTCTTCAATTTCTAACATGGAAAAGACATTCTCAGTAATTAAATGGAAATAAAGTCACTTGCCTTGGTTTGATTCCGGATTTGGTGTTGGTTTGATGAAGTTTCTGCAGAGTTTCCTCTCTCTCTCTCTCTCCTTCTCCAAGCTTTCTTCTCCAAAAGGCTATGGTGGCTAGGGTTTGCTTTGGGGGAACTTATGAAAACCTAATTTTAATAAACCTCCGTAGCTTGTTGGGTTAATAAGGGTTGGTTGGGGTCAATCCTTATCAGATTACAACTCTCAATTTTCGTCACTTTTAATTACCCAAAAATACCAAATTACTAAAATACCCTTTAAGTTACCGGTATGGCCTAAAAATACCCCGGGACCCAAACTATACCCCCGGCTAGTGTTTTCTGACTATCTCGACCCTTCCGGACGCGTTGGCGCACTCAAAACGACCATACGGATTATAGATTTTAAATTTACTTTTATTAACAAAATATTATACCGTGACGCGGCGGTCCCACGCGTCCCAACAAAATTTCAAAAATGCCGTATATAAATCTCACGACAAATTTTATAATACCAAATACATATATAATCATATATGCACATAATCAAATACCAATTCGTATCATATTAGTATTTATAACCCGGATTAATTTCCAATTAATACGCATTTAATTAATTAATCCTAAAATAAATATAGCCAAAAAGTACGGGGTATTACATACTTCCCCCCTAATAACTGAATTTCGTCCCGAAATTCGAAACTAGAAAGTACCTGCTAAAAACAGTTCTGGATAACGCTCGCGCATCTCATCCTCGCGCTCCCATGTGGACTCCTCGACATTGTGATGTCGCCACTGAACACGCACTAACGGAACTATCTTTGACCGCAGTTTCCTTTCGCTTCGGTCCAAAATAGCAATCGGCCCCTCCTCATAAGAGCTATCCGGCTGGAGATCGATGTCCTCCACAGCAATGTGAGAATGAGCCAAATTATCTCTAAGGTATTTCCTCAGCGAGGAAATATGTAACACGTCGTGAATCCGATGCAAATGCTCCGGTAACCCGAGTCTATACGCAACCGGTCCGATCCGCTCAATAATAGGAAACGGCCCCACATACCTCGGTGCCAACTTCCCCTTCTTCCCGAAACGCATAATCCCCTTTATAGGAGATACCCTGAGCAAAACCTGGTCCCCCACTTGGAACTCCCTGAAAAATCTCTTCGCATCAGCATAACTCTTCTGCCTGTCTTAAGCTACCCGTATGCGACTCCGAATCAACTCAATCCTTGCCGAAGTATCCTGAATCACTTCCGGCCCAAGTAGTTTGTTGTCCCCCACCTCCAACCAACATGTTGGGGAACGACAAGGCCTACCGTATAATGCCTCAAACGGAGCCATGCCAATCGTGAACTGATAGGAGTTGTTGTAAGCAAACTCCACCAGTGGGAGGTACTGCTCCCATCCACCCCCGAAGTCAATAATGCACATGCGTAGCATGTCCTCCAACATCTGATTGGTGCGCTCTGTCTGCCCATCGGTCTGCGGATGATAAGCCGTACTCAACCGCAATTCCGTGCCCATGGCCTCCTGGAAACTCTCCCAAAACCTCGAAACAAAAATCTTGTCTCTGTCAGACACGATATTCAGGGGCACACCGTGAAGTCTCACAATCTCTGAGATGAAGAGCTGGGCATACTGTCCCGTAGTGTAGTCAGTCCTTACGGGTAAGAAGTGAGCGACCTTGGACAACCTGTCCACAATTACCCAAACGGAGTCGTGACCCCTCTGCGACGTAGGCAACCCCGTGACAAAATCCATGGATATGCTCTCCCACATCCACACCGGAACCTCCAACGGCTGTAGCAATCCTGCTGGTCTCTGATGATCCACTTTTACAAGCTGACAAGTGGCGCATTTCGAGACAAACTCAGCGATATCTTTCTTCATACCGCTCCACCAATACTGCCGTCTCATGTCTTGGTACATTTTGTCCCCTCCGGGATGTACCGCGAACCGTGAGCCGTGCGACTCTGCCATCACATCGTGCCGCAATTCTTCCCCTTCCGGAACCACCAATCTCCCATTGAAGCGCAATCCCCCGTCTGAGCTAACGGTATAGGACTCGGCTCCCTCTGCTAGCAATCGAATTATCTGCTCCTGACAGAACGAGTCATTGGCCTGTGCCCGTACTACCTTTGTGACAATCTGCGGGGTAACGGTCATCACAGACATGAAAGATCGGGCCACTGCATCCTGATGTCCCAATTCCTTCCACTTAGCTTTCCACACCTCTGCCACCTCATCTGCTGGCCTGCGGCTCAACGCGTCTGCTACCACGTTAGCCTTACCCGGGTGGTACTGGATGTCGAACTGGTAGTCTTTCACAAATTCAAGCCACCTACGCTGCCGCATATTCAATTCCTTCTGCATGAACAGATACTGTAGTGACTTGTGGTCCGTGAACAGCTGAAACTTCTCCCCCAAAAGATAGTGCCTCCAAATCCGTAAGGCAAATACTACTGCCGCCAACTCCAAATCATGTGTGGGGTAATTCTTCTCATGAGGCTTAAGCTTACGGGAAGCATAAGCTATGGCCTGTCTCTCCTGTTGTAACACACCTCCCAGTCCTTGCAAAGACGCATCGGTGTAAACCAAATACTCAACTCCCGGTCTCGGCAACGCTAACACAGGTGCTGAGGTCAATTTGTCCTTCAACTCATCGAATGCCAACTGACAGGCATCACTCCAGATATATGGCACACCCTTACGAGTAAGATGTGTCAAAGGACCTGCTATCTCTGAGAAACTCCGAATAAACCTCCTGTAGTATCCTGCTAAACCCAAGAAACTACGAATCTCTGTTGGTGTCGTGGGCTGTCCCCACTCCCTCACCGCTGACACCTTCCCCGGATCAACAGATATTCCCTGGTCGGAAATAATGTGACCCAAGAACTAGACTTCCTTCAACCAAAACCCGCACTTCTCATATTTTGCATATAGCTCGTTCTGACGAAGTGTCTGCAAAACCAGCCTCAAATGCTCGGCGTGCTCCTCCTCTGTCTGAGAGTAAACCAGAATGTCATCAATGAAGACAATGACAAACTGATCTAGGAAGTCCCTAAACACTCTGTTCATCAAGTCCATAAACACTGCTGGAGCGTTGGTCAAACCGAAAGGCATAACCCGAAACTCGTAAGAACCATATCTCGACAAGAACGCAGTTTTCGAGACATCCTCCTCCCTGATACGCAACTGATGGTATCCCGACCTCAAGTCAATCTTCGAGAAGAAAGAAGCTCCTCTCAACTGGTCGAATAGGTCATCGATTCGAGGCAACGGATACTTATTCCGTATCGTGACCTTATTCAACTCTCGGTAGTCCACACACAACCTCAGTGAACCGTCCCTCTTCTTCACAAACAAAACTGGAGCGCCCCAAGGTGAGGTACTCCTACGAATAAAGCCCTGCCCTAACAGCTGCTCTATCTGATCCCGTAACTCTCGCATTTCAGCCGGAGCCATACGGTACGGTGCACGTGCTATAGGTCTCGTACCCGGTAGTAAGTCAATAACGAAATCTATCTCTCGATTGGGTGGTAAGCCTGGTATCTCCTGAAACACATCCGAATACTCCCTGACAACCGGGATCGAATCTAAAGGAATAACAACCTCCTTAGAGGTATCCTCCTCTATGTAATACAGATGAGCGGTCGATCCTCCCTCTGGGCGAGGCATCGCCACTACAAACATCTCTTGCCCCGGAATGGCAAAAACAATGCTCCCGCTGAAGCAGTCAATCATGGCCCTATATGCTACGAGCCAATCCATACCGATGATCACATCGTGAACATGCATGTCTAACACTAACATGTCTGCAGGCAATACCAAACCTCCAACCTCTACCCCGACTCCCCGGCATATAAAGAAAATAAGTGACCCACTCCCCAATGGTGAGTCGACACACGTCACTGTGCTCTCTGCCGTAGCTAACAATCCCAAAGCTTTCGCGAAGTGTGTAGCTATAAAACAATGTTTAGCACCCGTATCAAATAACACCCGACCCATAGTGCCATGGATAGGAAACGTACCCTCGATCGCGGGCGGTGCCTGTGGAACTGCAGCCTGGTGAACGTTGTAGACACGTCCATATTGTAGCTGCCCCTGCTGAGCTGGGACTGCTGGAATGGGTGGCAAAGCTGCCATCTGTGGCGGTGCAGGAAGAGCGGCGGGAAACATAGGTCTCTGTGGCTCCTGGCGAGCACCCTGCTGCTGCTGCTGTGGGGCCCTGCCCCTATCAGAACAATCCTGCTTCTTATGACCAGTCTTGCCACAAGTAAAGCACTTCCCTGGGAAGTTCCCTCCCCTCTACCCCTGCTGTCCCCGGCCCTGGTGGCCGTTACCATTCCTCCCTTGGCCCTGCTGGCCCTGATGGAACTGCTGCCCATTCTGCCCCTGCTGGCCCTGATGGTCGTTTGGACCCTGATGGCCCTGGCGGAAACCTCCCTGTCCCTGCCTGTAGTTCCCTGACCGGAACCTCTTATTGTCCCCCTGCTGGGTACCCTGCTCAGTCTGTCTCTGCCCCTGACCGGTCTGTACCCCGCTGGCACCATGTCCTCCAGTCCTGCCCTGATGGATAGACTCCCCTGACCGTTTGCCCTCGGCCATATGAAAACGGTGGTCCTGGCAGTGTAATAATGCAGCGTTAACCACATCAGAATACGTGGCCAACGATAGGTTCCCTAGCAGATGCTGACGGATCCTCCAATTCAACCCATCAGTGAACTTCTCTATCTTCTTCTTCTCTGTTGGAATCTCGTCTGGAACGATGTTCAACAGATTAGTGAACTCGGCCTCATACTCGGCCACGGTCTTGCCCTCCTGCTTCAAGCTCATCAGCTTCCTCCTCATCTCTGTATGAACTGCGGACGGAAAGTATTTGCGGTCGAACCGCACCCAGAACTCCTGAATCGTGAGGGTATCCCTCTCCTCCGCAGTAGTGATAGACTCCCACCACTGTAGTGCAGATCCCACTAGCTTGAAAGTAGCTAGCACCTGTTTCTGAACGTCTGTGCACTCATGCATCCTCAAATGCCTCTGCATGTCTTTCTTCCATTGGCTCGAGATAACCACATCTGAGCTTCCAGCAAACTCTGGCGGATGCGCTTTCTGAAAAGCGTCACGTACACGCTCCCAAGCAGACGGGAATGCATTAACTTGTACTGGCGCGGCAACCGGCGCCTGAGGTGGTGCCTGCTGAATCACGGCAATCGCGGCATTTACCGCTTGGGCTACTATAGCAGCAACCTCAGCGGCGTTCAACATACCCTGAACTGGAGCGGGCTGGGGTTCTGGCGTTGCATTCCTGGGAACTCTTCGTGCACGTCGTGGAGGCATCTGAAATAAGAACAAAGTTTATAAGTTCACGGTTATAAACTTAATATAGCTGAAGAACGAAGCATACACAAAAAGAGTACAACAGTCCTAAAATATAGGGCTCTATATCAAAGAAAACGTAGCGGAAACATAATAGCCGTACAGATCCTAACGGACACTAGAACCTGATGCTCTGATACCACCTGTGACACCCCGACTAATTAAACACCGGGTAGCTACTCCTTTATAAAATTAATTCAAAATGCCAAGTTGGCTCAGTTAATAGCATCATTGTCGAAAACGTTTTATTATTACTAACCACCTAGTATTTAAAAAGTAAGTGCCAATTTTTATTAAATCTGATTAACATGCAACAAGAGTAATGAATAACTAAATAACACCATTCACCATACTGAAGTAAAATGAATAACCATCACATTAAGTAAATAAAACCTGGAGGTAAAACTCCTCAAAACAAATCCCACAACTGATAAGTAAACTGAAATAAATAATTAAAACTGAATACTGAGCAATACATGCTAGAGTCTGAAAACTGAAATGTAAAAGAGGTCTCTAAAGAAATGGGCAACATGCCCTACAACTGACAGATAGTGACTCTGGAATCCAAAAGATGGAAGCGTCTATGAGCAAATCCCTGTAGCTTCCACAACCAGCTACAGCACGTTACCTGAATGAGAATCCTATGCTTGATGTCCTTGTGGCTGGGCACCTAAAATGGTTTTACAAGAAAATATATTTGAAAGCAAATGGGTCAGAGCCCGAAAGTGTTATATTTTAAAAACCTGCAAGTGCTTTAAAAACATTTAAAACATTAAATGTAAAGTACATGTTAGGACGTGCACTCACATTATATTCTCACCTCTCGTCTAACTGTGCACTCCTAACGCAAGTACCCATCTATAACTACCCATACTACTAGCTAACTGACAATATAACTAGCTAGACTACCAAAGGTCCTACCCATTTACTCGGTTCCATATAACATAACAACTCTCGTAATTAAATAGAGGTTTAATGTGAACACAGTTACTAAATATGCCAATGATATGACTATCAGTTAACTCATCATATAACTCGAAACAATACCGTAATATTTTTACAACATTAACATGAGGATTTCCATTAATTTAATGTATATTATTCACCACATAAATATACGATACAAGCACCCCGCAATCTAAGCTGTAGTGCACACATACTCTGCTATCCATCCCGGTACATCACGTACATAAGGATTACATATTCCGAATCTCTCAGGAATAGTTTACCGATAACAACATCACAAATAATGGAGGCGAACACAGTCACCATCACATGGGTCACGCACATACCTACGCTCCCATGGTCAGCGGACTTATTAATATCACAATAAGTCTTTCTATGACCTATGTTCATCAAGGTACCAATCTATATCCCCCCCGTAGGCACACAAGGATTAGAGGGTCCTAAGCGAACGAAACCTCCCGTGATAGCAAGTATGGTAGGTATGTCATACATACAATCCATATATCAATACTAAGTAAACACACCTCTTAGTAATACCGTATTATATTCGTAGTACATATTTCACTCTCGTACTAATTATAATTATCACAACTTATTTTATTCCGGTTCATAATTATACGTGCCATAATTTATCCTCACATCGTAGTAGACACTCACGTCTCAACCCAAACGGTTCATTGAATGTAACTCTAGTGTATGATTTACTCATCTCAACAACCCAAAAGTCCCAAATAAGTCACTATATCATCAAAGGGATGCTAACTATACCCTTGAACCATCTCCCGAAACTCCAAAAGTCAAAACAGTCCAAAAAGGGTCAACTGTCAACTCGTTAGAAGTCTCGTTCGAACGAGGCTTCGAATGAGTTTGGACTGTCAGGTCGTTAGAAGTCTCGTTCGAACGAGGCTGTTCGAACGAGATCCCAGTTCGTTCGAACGAACTGACCCTTCTAACGATATCTCGTTCGAACGAGATATCGAACGAAAATCCTACTCGTTAATAACGACTGGTCAACTAGTTAGAAGCTCGTTCGAACGAGCTCGTTCGAACGACCTGGGGCTGCTTCTAACGAGATGCCAGTTTCGGCCCAGAATTTCCCAAAAATCGTTTTTCACCATTTTTACTCCTCAAACCTCTTCTAAAGTTCGTTCCCACAATATATTGAGTTCTCTAATCATCCTCAAACATGTTAAGGGGCTATACTAACATCATTAAAGGGTTTGATATCATCTAAACATCATTAAATCACAATTTCTACATTAATTCCCAATTTTCTTCAAGAACATAAACCCTAACTTTTTCTCATCATAAATTCCCAGATTTTAATTCGTTTATACATCACCTAGATATGAAATATCCGAAATTAAATCTCCCAACAATGTTTCTACATGCAAACCTATCCCAACATTCAATAATAACTTCAAATTTCATGGGTTTTCTTTTAATCTTTCAAGAACAATTAAGATTCTTCAATTTCTAACATGGAAAAGACATTCTCAGTAATTAAATGGAAATAAAGTCACTTGCCTTGGTTTGATTCCGGATTTGGTGTTGGTTTGATGAAGTTTCTGCAGAGTTTCCTCTCTCTCTCTCTCTCCTTCTCCAAGCTTTCTTCTCCAAAAGGCTATGGTGGCTAGGGTTTGCTTTGGGGGAACTTATGAAAACCTAATTTTAATAAACCTCCGTAGCTTGTTGGGTTAATAAGGGTTGGTTGGGGTCAATCCTTATCAGATTACAACTCTCAATTTTCGTCACTTTTAATTACCCAAAAATACCAAATTACTAAAATACCCTTTAAGTTACCGGTATGGCCTAAAAATACCCCGGGACCCAAACTATACCCCCGGCTAGTGTTTTCTGACTATCTCGACCCTTCCGGACGCGTTGGCGCACTCAAAACGACCATACGGATTATAGATTTTAAATTTACTTTTATTAACAAAATATTATACCGTGACGCGGCGGTCCCACGCGTCCCAACAAAATTTCAAAAATGCCGTATATAAATCTCACGACAAATTTTATAATACCAAATACATATATAATCATATATGCACATAATCAAATACCAATTCGTATCATATTAGTATTTATAACCCGGATTAATTTCCAATTAATACGCATTTAATTAATTAATCCCAAAATAAATATATCCAAAAAGTACGGGGTATTACATTATAATCGTGAATTCAAAGAAATTATGGTTTATAATCGTGATTTTAGACAAGTAGTTGGCATTAAGAAATATTCACTTTTTTAAAACATGAGAACTATACCATTTATAAATTTGCTATCTTGAATTCGGGGATGCAAATTTTTTTAATTTTGAATTCGTTGTTGGTAATAGTAAATTCTACATGTTTTTAAATGGAATAAATCTAGGGAGACCCACGAAAAAACCCATTTCGTAAACCCACTATATTAAAAACTTACTCCTTATTGTTGTGGGTTCCGTCAAGACATAAAAATATGCATTAAAAACTTGTACTCATTTTGTTGGAAATAGTAATTGCAGAATAAACGAAATAACCCAAATTAGAAATAGATAAAATTAGAAGGACTTATCGATCGAGGTTTGTGTTTGACACAAAGTCCTAAAGGTGAAATTGCTCGCTGATATTTGTAGCTGTCAGCCTCTTGAACATACACCTCCCAGGATTCAACGATCAGATTTAAACACCAGCTTTGTGTTAAATCTTCGAACTCTCAGGATACTCCAGCACTCCCAAAAAAGTGACGAATATAAATGTATTTTCAGAAAATAGCAAAAGAATTTTTGCACAGAAAGTGATTTTCAGAGTATAGCAAAAGTATTTTTGCAGATAACGTGAGAGAGATTTTCCATCGTTTTTTTTTACTCTGTAACATTTTCTTATATAAGGGAAATGGTAAAAAAACATGGGTAGAGGTTTTAGCCAACTAACCCACTAATATCTCCACTAACATCTATAGTGGAAGAAATAGTCAAAGACTTAAAACGGTTTAAAATTAAAACGATTTTGAAAAGATTTAATGCATATTAGAAATCCCCAAGAGCCCAAGGCCCAATCTTTGACCCTTAATAATTAGTGTGCTCCCTAGGACTTGAACCCAAGACCTCATGCACACACACCCACTAACTTACCACTTGACCACTCCCACTAACTTATTTACTTCATTCAAAATAAATATATATACCAATAATATACATACCCAATAATCCCCCACATGAATGAAATAAACAAATAAGTAAAATAAAACGACGCTCTAGAGTATCATAAGGAGTGACGTATAAGGCGAAGGTATCATTCGACTTGAACCTTTGCTTTGTGATGATCTATTGAGTTTACCGGTTGATAGTGAACTAATGTCTTGAACTATTTCACCGTTGTTTTAAACTTAAGTCAATAGAACACACACGTGACACCCAAAAATTATCATCGAGTTCCCACAGTTGTGCTCGTTTCGACCTTGAGTATGCCCAGGTTTCTTGAGTGCTCTAGAGAATCAACCTTAATTCTCATAGGAAGCGTCCCCACTACCACACTCATATAGGTGATTATATCAAGAGTGTATTGTATCTCACACCCCACTGAATAACAGGTATAGAAATCATTAAGAGATTAAATCTCATCCTCCATCGATACAGAGGTACTACATCATAGGAATGGGTTTTAAGTAAAACTTAAATTTGTACCCCCACAAATCACTCGTATAACTTTGTTATCCCATTGAACCCAGATCTTGGGATCTCCAGTCATATGGGTTGGGTTTCCATTATAGGTGATTTAGATATTAATAGGCTTTAGACCCATTCCCCTCGATGTTTGATAAACTAGCTCTATAGCTAGACCTTTAGTCAATGGATCTGCCAGGTTTTCCTTTGACTTGACATAGTTAACTGCTATAACTCCATCTTTCAATAATTGTCTCACTGTGTTGTGTCTCCTCCTGATATGTCTAGACTTTTCGTTGTAGGAGTTATTATGTGCTCTTGCGATCGCTGCTTGACTGTCACAGTGAATGGACAAGGCTGAAACTCGTTTAGGCCACAAATGAATATCTAATATGAAGTTCCTTAACCATTCAGCCTCTTCCCTTGCTTTATCCAATGCTATGAACTCTGACTCCATAGTGGATCTAGCTATGCACGTTTGCTTGGTAGCTTTCCAAGATATAGCGCCTCCTGCCAAGGCAAAAACATAGCCACTCGTAGACTTACATTCATCATTATCAAAAATCCAATTAGCATCACAAAAGCCTTCAATTACAGCAGGATATCTAATATAATGAATACCATAATTTATTGTGTATTTTAGATATCTCAAAATTCTAATCAAAGCAGCCCAATGTTCATTATTAGGATTACAAGTGTATCTGCTAAGTCTACCCACAACATATGCAATATCAGGTCTAGTGTAGTTCATAAGATACATTAGACTACCATTAACTCTAGAATATTCTAGTGATGATACACCAGGACCCAAATGTTTCCTTAAGTGACAACTAGGGTCATAAGGTGTTTTAGTAGGAATACAATTAAATTGTTCAAATTTTCTAAGAACTTTCTCTACATGATGAGATTGGGTTAAAACGATTCCTTCAGAATTTTTAATGATTTTAATTCCAAGTATAACATCAGCAACACCTAAATCTTTCATATCAAACTGCTTTTTAAGAAAACTTTTAGTTTTATTAACTACATCCATATCAGTTCCAAAAATAAGCATATCATCCACATATAAGCAAATAATCACACCAGAATTATCCTTGAATTTGCTATAAATACATTTATCCACTTCATTAATGTTAAAACCATTAGAGATCATTACTTGATCAAATTTTTCATGCCATTGTTTAGGAGCTTGTTTTAGTCCATATAAAGATTTTATAAGTCTACACACTTTTAGATCTAGGCATTGGACTATAAACCCCTCGGGTTGATCCACATAAATTTCTTCTTAAGGATCTCCATTCAAAAAAGCCGTTTTAACATCCATTTGATGAATTATCGGATTATGTAATGAAGCAATAGCAATTAATATTCTGAAAGATGTAATTCTAGTAACAGGAGAGTAAGTATCAAAGAAATCAATTCCTTCCTTTTGCATATAGCCTTTAGCAACCAATCCTGCCTTAAATTTATCAGTAGAAGCATCAACTTTTAATTTCTTTTTAAAAACCCATTTGCATCCAATAGTTTTACATCCTTTAGGCAAGTCTACTAACTCCCACGTGTTGTTAGAAATAATAGAATCATATTCACTATTAATAGCTTCTTTCCAAAAAATAGAATCGGGTGAGGACATTGCCTCACTAAAAGTGACGGGGTCATTTTCTATTAAGTACGTTAAAAATTCAGGACCAAAAGAAGTAGCTATCCTTGGTCTTTTACTTTTCCTAATTTCAATATCTTCTGAATTAGGAGATTCATTTCTAACACTAGGACCCACTGGAACAGAACTACTAGTTCCCTCACTTCTCACTTTAAAAGGAAATTTGTCCTCATAAAATTCAGCATCTCTTGACTCAAAAATAGTGTTTTTATCCATATATTGATTTTTAGAATCAATTACAAGAAACCTATAAGCATTACTGTTTTTAGCATAACCTATAAAAACACAATTAACAGTCTTTGGGCCAAGTTTAGTTCTCTTAGGTACTGGTATTGAAACCTTAGCAAGACACCCCCACACTTTAAGGTGTTTATAAGAAGGTTTTCTATTTTTCCACATTTCATAAGGAGTTTTATCACTATTATTAAAAGGTATTTTATTAAGAATATAACAAGCAGTAAGAAGTGCCTCACCCCACATATTATAAGGTAATCCCGAAGTGCTTAACATAGAATTTATCATATCCTTAAGAGTTCTGTTTTTTCTTTCAGCTACACCATTAGATTGGGGTGAATAAGGAGGAGTAACTTGATGAATTATTCCATTTTCTTTACAATATTTATCAACATCGCCGGTGTATTCTCCTCCCCTATCAGATCTTAATGTTTTAATGGATTTCTCCAATTGTTTTTCAACTTCTAATTTATAAGAAATAAATTTTGAGAAACTCTCATCTTTACTCGTAAGGAGATAGATATAGCAATAACGAGAGTAATCATCAATAAAAGTAACAAAATATTTATTTCCACCACGTGTCACATAACCTTTTAAATCACAAAGATCAGAATGTATTAAACTTAAAACAATTGAACTTCTTTCGACACTTGGAAAAGGTTTTTTAGCATATTTTGATTCAACACATATTTCACATTTAGAGTTGGTAGAAATATCATATTTTGGTATGTTTTCCAAAAATAATAATTTTTTAATGGATGCCTTATTTACATGACCAAGTCTAAAATGCAACATATCACAAGAGTCAATCAACTAAGCAGAAGAAGTAGATGTTTTATTATTATCAGCCACGATTACATTTAGCTTGAAAAGACCCTCATGAACATAACCTTTCCCCACAAAAGCACCTCCCTTAGTCACAACTACCTTATCACTCTCTAGAAAAATTTTAAAACCTTTCTTAACTAAGACAAAACAAGACACCAGATTCTTCCTAACCTCAGGGACATACAAAACATCTTTCAAGGTAAGAATATTTCCTGAAGTGAACTTTAAAACTACGGTTCCCTTGCCCTCAACCTTAGACGAAGAGGAGTTTTCCATGTACAGACGTTCATCCCCACCCACAACAGTGAAGGTAGTGAAGGCACCTCTCGTACCGCAAATATGTTTGGTGGCGCCAGAATCAAGCCTCCAGTCTGTCATGTTACTCACAATGTTTTCCTCCGTCACAACAGCAGAAAAGTTACCCTCCTCGGTTACATTTGCTTGAGGCTTCACATCTTGACTCTTCCTAAACTTGCAATCTTTAGCATAACGACCTGGTTTTCCACATACATAGCATTGACCTGCAGGTTTAGATTTAAACTGAGGTTTAGAATTTTTATTCTTATCGTTAGGTTTGAATTTATGGTTAGACCTCGAATTCTGGTTTAGTTTATGGTGCCCATGTTTCTGGTTTGAATGGTTAGGCTTAGACTGGTTCTGCTTTTGGTTTCCATTTTATTTTCCCTCTATCAAATTAGCCTTAGAACTGAATTCAGAATTTCTCTCCCTAAGTTCTGCATTCCTATTATCATCCTCAATTCTCAAACGAACTATCAAATCTTCTAGTGACATCTCCTTTTTCTTATGTTTCAGACCGTTTTTGTAATCTTTCCAAGAAGGTGGCAGTTTTTCAATTATAGTAGACACCTTAAATCCCTCACATATATTATAACCCTCGGCCAGAATTTCATGAATAATAATTTGTAGTTCTTCCAGTTGCGACACAACAAATTTATTATCTTCCCTTTTAAAATCCAAAAATTTTCCTACCACAAATTTTTTAGACCCTGCATCTTCAGTTGCATATTTTTTATCCAGTATGTTCCATAATTCTTTAGCAGTAGGACATGACCAATAAACATCATACAGTTCAAGGCAGAGACAATTCCGAATATAATTCCTACACATATAATCTCTTTGTTTCCAAACAACTAGTTCTTCAGGTACAGAAGGTCTATCAGATGCAATAACGTCAACGACCGTAAGAGATGTTAGGTAAAATTGCAGTTTCATTTGCCATCTCTTAAAATTCTTTCCATCAAACAATTCAGGTTTTACAGAGTATTTTGCATTAGGAGTTTGCATAGCAGATTGTAGAATAACAACAGAAATTTCACCTTTAGATTGTTGAAAATAGTAATTGCAGAATAAACGAAATAACCCAAATTCGAAATAGATAAAATTATACGGACTTATCGATGGAGGTTTGTGTTTGACAAAAAGTCCTAAAGGTGAAATTGCTCGCTGCTATTTGTAGCTGTCAGCCTCTTGAACATACACCTCCCAGGATTAAACGATCATATTTAAACACCATCTTTGTGTTAAATCTTCAAACTCTCAGGATACTCCAGCACTCCCAAAAAAGTGACGAACATAAATGTATTTTTATAAAATAGCAAAAGAATTTTTGCATAGCAAGTGATTTTCAGAGTATAGCAAAAGTATTTTTGCAGATAACGTGAGAGAGATTTTCCATCGTTTTTTGACTCTGTAGCCCTTTCTTATATAAGAGAAATGGTAAAAACCGTGGGTAGAGGTTTTAGCCAACTAACCCACTAATATCTCCACTAACAACTATAGTGGAAGAAATAGTCAAAGACTTAAAACGGTTTAAAATTAAAATGATTTTGAATAGATTTAATGCATATTAGAAATTCCGAAGAGCCCAAGGCCCCAAGGCCCAATCTTTGACCCTTAATAATTAGTGTGCTCCCTAGGACTTGAACCCAAGACCTCATGCACACATCCCCACTAACTTACCACTTGGCCACTCCCACTAACTTATTTACTTCATTCAAAATAAATATATATACCAATAATATACATACCTAAAAATCCCCCACATGAATGAAATAAATAAATAAGTAAAATAAAACGACGCTCTGGAGTGTCATAAGGAGTGACGTATAAGGCGAAGGTGTCATTCGACTTGAACCTTTGCTTTGTGATGATCTATTGAGTTTACCGGTTGATAGTTAACTAATGTCTTGAACTATTTCACCGTTGTTGTAAACTTAAGTCAATAGAACACACACCTGACTCCCAAAAATCATCATCGAGTTCCCACAGTTGTGCTCGTTTCGACCTTGAGCATGCCCAGGTTTCTTGAGTGCTCTAGAGAATCAGCCTTAATTCTCATAGGAAGCGGCTCCACTACCACACTCATATAGGTGCTTCTATCAAGAGTGTACTGTATCTCACACCCCACTGAATAAAAGCTATAGAAATCATTAAGAGATTAAATCGCATCCTCCATCGATACAGAGGTACTACATCATAGGAATGGGTTTTAAGTAAAACTTAAATTTGTACCCCCACAAATCACTCGTATAACTTTGTTATCCCATTGAACCCATATCTTGGGATCTCCAGTCATATGGGTTGGGTTTCCATTATAGGTGATTTAGATATTAATAGGCTTTAGGCCCATTCCCCTCGATGTTTGTTAAACTAGCTCTCTAGCTAGACCTTTAGTCAATGGATTTGCCAGGTTTTCCTTTGACTTGACGTAGTCAACTGCTATAACTCCATCTTTCAATAATTGTCTCACTGTGTTGTTGATCGAGTGCGAAAAGTAGCGCGTGTAAAGACGCTAGTCGTTGTTTTCGTTTCGCCAACTCAATACAAAAACCTAAGTTACTACTACACTTGCGAGGCAAGCACAACGGTAAGTCGGGTATCGAGAATCCACTGGGACGAGATGCTAGAATTCAAGTGATTTAATACTCCGAAACAAAAGTGTAAAAGATGATTACAAACTAAAAGGAAAAAGTTAATCTAGGCAATGTGTTGAAACTAGGTTAACAAAGCGAGTAAAACTATAGGTTGCGTCGAATATCCCTCACCCGAGTTAAGTACTATAAAATGGTTACATGGGTCGACGAGTTATTACAAATGCGTCTCGTTTCGACAGTTAATTAAATCAAGGGTTGTCACGCCCTAAATAATCATAAAAGCCTAATAAGATTTTGGCGTCAACAAATATTCCGAAAATTACGCGCGAAAGGTCGTAAGCACGGGACATACATGATATGCCCCGTCAAATCTCCTAGGCGTAATAACTAGGACAACACACTCGAAATAGACCCGTAAACTCCATCACCAAAGCAAAGCAACGCGTCAACTCGAGTGAGTTCAATTCAAACACAACCTAATTTTAGTTACCTAGAAAGCATGTTAAAAACGCGATAAATGGAAAGCGGTAAATAAACGCGGTAAAATTACACTACAAAGCAAGTAATCAAAGCATGTAAATAAAGCATGTAAACCTAAATTAGAAAGCTTGTAAATTAACTAGAAAGCAAGAAATGAAGAAATACAAACTATATTAATGGAGAGGATGATGAATAGTCAACATTCAACCCCAAAAGTGTGTCAATCCAAGAAGAAATGAAGAAGAACTCAGCAAATCACCCAAACCCTAACTATTCTATCTTCTAAAACTCTCTAAAAACGTTCACCTCTGGTTATTACATCAACATTGGCTTATATACCAAGTGGGAATTAAATTAGAAAAGAAAAGAGAAAAGAAATGCAAAATATCTGCTGAAAAACAGGGGGTCGATCGATCTACCATTTGGTCGATCGATCGACCATATAAGACGGGGCAAAAATGGGAAGGGTCGATCGATCTACCATTTGGTCGATCAATCGATCAAGCAGGGGCAGACTGCATTTTCCCCTGTTTTGGCTTGCATTTCTCCTCCACTAAAATCGCCGTAACTTCTTCGTTCTGAATCGGAATCGCACACCGTTTGCGGCCACGCGAAGCTTGCGAGGAGGGATACAACTTTCATGAAGATGTTGGGCCAGGTGCCCAATCTGTAAAATGACTAAAATTCCCTTGAACGTGCGATTGTGTACGGGAATCGAGCGGAATGCGTCCGAACTTCATACTTAGTACCTAAATACCTACAAAAGCCCAATTATACCTCATATAGCATGTTAACAATATAAACCGAGGTTGTCTGGTTAACGGGCTTAAATATAGAGATTAAGGCACCCGAGGGGGCTAAAATGCGTAGGTTCGGAGGTTGAAATACGCGATATTTGCGTATTATCACACCCCCTAACTTACACATTGCTTGTCCCTAGCAATGAAATAGGATGCAACAAGAAGAACAAGTAAACCAAAAGCAGGAGATAGTACAAAAGTATGGTATAAAATCATAAGGCCACTTTCGCGGGCGATTCGATTGCATTTAGCGTATGCAATAAGCCGTTAAACCCCTAGGTCACCCTAGTGGACGAGTGTCGTCTCGTGAGGGTTTTCAGAGATGGTACCCACAAAAATCACATGGTTTCCTCAAAATATGCCCAAACCAACATGTGACAAGCCCAACAATGACGAAAAAGATTTCATACGCATTATTAGCACATTGAATGAATTCAAACAAAAGTCCAAATCATTAACATTATAGAATGTACCTCATATAATTGAAACCTTAAAATGTGGGAGGGGAGCGAGCATATGTAAAGTGTGATTTGGCAAAAACTTAAATAAACCGGATACTAAATTAAAGCAAGCATATATTCAATCCTCACGGGCATTACACTCATCAAGCGAATTCACTCAAAACAGTGAGGTAACACACGGGACATGCGGGCTAAAGAGTAAATATAAATGGAAACTAGGCCGCACACATGTCACGAAAGAAGAACGCTATATATAAACTGAAAAACTGTAATCTCAATGAAAGGATACCGCACACTAAAAGAGGCGAAATGCATTTTCACAGATTATCACAACTATTATGACTTTTAAATTACATCAACCAAAGATCACATAGGAATTTACTAGGGTTGTAATGTAGGTATGACTATGGTATGAAATGAAAGAATATATGTACGAATTCAAAGTGTTCGAAATGAAAACTCGGGATAATGGGATAATGCGGGCAATATCAAAATCGGAAAACAAGTTCCAAAAAGGCATTAGATATATCATCGGGGAGAGTAATCAAAGCTTATTGAACTATATACAACATATACAAACTTCTCTTTCTTTTTCTTTTCCTCTTTTTCTCATTTTCTCTTTTGTTTTCTTTTTGATTTCTCTTTTTCTTCACTTTTTTCACTATTTTCTTTTCTTTACTTATCAAACTCTCATATGCCTAAATTGCAACCGGCATCATAACAACATCATTCAATACCAAGTAACATTCCAAACAAAGGTATGGAAAGTGTATGTATGGGCTAAAACTCCAATTTAGAGTTAGTTATGGTAATGGGGTTATGAAACGAAAGGCTAATATTTAGGCTCAAAGGGGTTAACGAGGGTAAACATATAAGGGTGAGGTCAAGGCTAATACGGGTGATATATCAAAGAGGGACTATGATCATTTCACAAAGTTTACGCAATTCTCAAGTCAAAACAATACATGAAAATCTTGCTCAAGTAACACATTTCAAGTATGAACTCAATTAATGAACGGTCAAATGAAAGAATAGTGAGATTACCGACGAATTCAACATTTTCAATGAGAAAATAATAGTGTATAACACTCACAAACGACGAAAGGTACAAAGCTTACTCGGTGTAAGTATATACAATGCAACAAAAGATTACCGAGTTATAAAAATCTTAAACCAAATCAATATAACAATAAAAGTGCATGTGCTCATGGGATTAAAGTTTAATTCATGAAGTTATTCATAATATCAATAATCGAGACTAAAGTCTAATAACTTCTAAAATCGAGAACATGCATCATTGAGATGTCTATTGGGTCGGGAAATTATTGAAATTTATCATCAGAAACAAAGGCAAAATGCCCAAAAAAGGAGAAAAATAAAGAAAATCTTTATGAAATTTTTGAATTTTTCTAAGAAAAGCATACTAAGTAACTAACATGTGAGAAAAAACAAGGACTAAAATAAGAAATGGATAGAATATCCCACACCCCCTAACTTAAAACTTGACATTGTTCTCAATGTAAATCAAGAACCAAGTCAAAGAGAGGAAAAGAGCGATATTACCCAAAAGTGGAGCGATCCCCATAAGAACAAGTCCAAAGAATCTACAAAACAAGTTAGTACCGAGCATAACAAAAACAAATAATAAAAAGTTAACTAATTACATTAGACTAAATTAAAAAGGAAGGAAAAAAATAAAAAAAATAAAAATAAAAATAAAAAGCTAACTATATACAACCTACTATTTAGACTTCACACTAACTGTACACTAGAAGTCTAAATAGCTGAGGGTCCACCATAAGAACGATTTGACTTTGGAGGATAACCGGTGTACCCTCACATACAAGCATGCCTTCCGAAAAATATGGATTCCGTTTTAACAACGGAAGGCATGTGTAAGGCGGAAGAAATGAACCATCGCCAATTAAAAGTTTTGGAGGGACGATTGGGGGTTTGGATTGAACGGGTGACAAAAACAAGTGGGGACCGAGAAAAGCCGAATATCCTCCCAATGATTTTGAAGTTTGAATGGGAGGCGGCGCACACAAAGGAAAAGATGTGATCGTGGAGGGCGACTCTAGAAAGTACTCCTCATCGGCGATAGGGTTTAAAACATTAAAGTCGAAACCGAATCATCGGGTACTTGTTCTGGTGGGGTAATAGAGAATGAAAATGGGGATGAAAGAAATTCAAACTCATGAGATGAATCATCATCGCATGAAGTTGGAATTTCAAAGGAAATAATATCATTTTCAATGAAATGTTCTTCTTTGGGGGCCAAAGAAGAAATCATTTCATTGCAAATAGATATTACGTCATTTTCATCCTCACTTTCAATATCTATTACGAGATGGGAAAATTCTAGAATGGCTTGTTCCAAAGTAGGTACAAGTACTTCATTTGGTTCAAAACATTCCTGGACTTCAAAAGTCTCGGAAGCAAAATCGTCGTCAGACTCAAATAATAAATCCAACTCATGTTCCCACGAACGATTTTCTTCCCGATAGAGATTTTCAATTTTCTCATTTTCATACATACACAAGCCCTCACCGAATGTCATAGGTCGAGGTGTGGATGCATTAGAATGGGAACTTTGAAAATGACCATCGGACTTAAACGAAAACTCATTATTATAGGAATTTTGAAAACTATTGCAATTCGTTTCAAAATTCCTATTATAATGAGGTAAAGGCCCAAAATCATTATCATCATCATCAAAATTCCAATAAACTAAATTTTGACTTTCGTTATACTCGCCCAAGGTAATATTTGAATTTGAAATTTTTTGGGATTCTAAGTATTCACCGAAAGTCATAGGTTTGCGAGAATTTTGAGAATTATAGCAAGGATTAACGAAAGAATTGGAATAAGACATGCTTACCCAAAATGGCTCAAGTGGCGAATTCCACAAAGTAGGTGCGCGCAGAAAGAATTCGAGCGTTTCTAAGTGCTCAAATGTGGAAGTCCTGCAAAATATTAGAAAATAATACAAATAGAAAGAAAATACTATGAAATATTAAATCAAATAAAGTCTAAAACAAACTAGTCCCCGGCAACGGCGCCATTTTGATCAAGTGCGAAAAGTAGCGCGTGTAAAGACGCTAGTCGTTGTTTTTGTTTCGCCAACTCAATACAAAAACCTAAGTTACTACTACACTTGCGAGGCAAGCACAACGGTAAGTCGGGTATCGAGAATCCACTGGGACGAGATGCTAGAATTCAAGTGATTTAATACTCCGAAATAAAAGTATAAAAGATGATTACAAACTAAAAGGAAAAAGTTAATCTAGGCAATGTGTTGAAACTAGGTTAACAAAGCGAGTAAAACTATAGGTTGCGTCGAATATCCCTCACCCGAGTTAAGTACTATAAAATGGTTACATGGGTCGACGAGTTATTACAAATGCGTCTCGTTTCGACAGTTAATTAAATCAAAGGTTGTCACACCCTAAATCATCATAAAAGCCTAATAAGATTTTGGTGTCAACAAATATTCCGGAAATTACGCGCGAAAGGTCGTAAGCACGGGACATACATGATATGCCCTTTCAAATCTCCTAGGCGTAATAACTAGGACAACACACTCGAAATAGACCCGTAAACTCCATCACCAAATCAAAGCAACGCGTCAACTCGAGTGAGTTCAATTCAAACACAACCTAATTTAAGTTACCTAGAAAGCATGTTAAAAACGCGATAAATGGAAAGCGGTAAATAAACGCGGTAAAATTACACTACAAAGAAAGTAATCAAAGCATGTAAATAAAGCATGTAAACCTAAATTAGAAAGCTTGTAAATTAACTAGAAAGCAAGAAATGAAGAGATACAAACTATATTAATGGAGAGGATGATGAATAGTCAACATTCAACCCCAAAAGTGTGTCAATCCAAGAAGAAATGAAGAAGAACTAAGCAAATCACCCAAAACCTAACTATTCTATCTTCTAAAACTCTCTAAAAAAGTTCACCTCTGGTTATTACATCAACATTGGCTTATATACCAAGTGGGAATTAAATTAGAAAAGAAAAGAGAAAACAAATGCAAAATATCTGCTGAAAAACAGGGGGTCGATCGATCTACCATTTGGTCGATCGATCGACCATATAAGACGGGGCAAAAATGGGAAGGGTTGATCGATCTACCATTTGGTCGATCGATCGATCAAGCAGGGGCAAACTGCATTTTCCCCGGTTTTGGCTTGCATTTCTCCTCCACTAAAATCGCCGTAACTTCTTCGTTCTGAATCGGAATCGCGCACCGTTTGCGGCCACGCGAAGCTTGCGAGGAGGGATATAACTTCCATGAAGATGTTGGGCCAGGTGACCAATCTGTAAAATGACTAAAATTCCCTTGAACATGCGATTGTGTACGGGAATCGAGCGGAATGCGTCCGAACTTCATACTTAGTACCTAAATACCTACAAAAGCCCAATTATACCTCATATAGCATGTTAACAATATAAACCAATGTTTTCTGGTTAACAGGCTTAAATATAGAGATTAAGGCACCCGAGGGGGCTAAAATGCATAGGTTCGGAGGTTGAAATACGTGATATTTGCGTATTATCAGTTGTGACTCCTCCTGATATGTCTAGACTTTCTGTTGTAGGAGTTATTATGTGATCTTGTGATCGCTGCTTGACTGTCACACTGAATGGACAAGGCTAGAACTGGTTTAGGCCACAAATGAATATCTAATATGAAGTTCCTTAACCATTCAGCCTCTTCGCTAGCTTTATCCAACGCTATGAACTCTGACTCCATAGTGGATCTAGCTATGCACGTTTTCTTGGTAGATTTCCAAGATATAGCGCCTCCTGCCAAGGCAATAACATAGCCACTCGTAGACTTACATTCATCATTATCAAAAATCCAATTAGCATCACAAAAGCCTTCAATTACAACAGGATATCTAATATAAGGAATACCATAATTTATTGTGTATTTTAGATATCTCAAAACTCTAATCAAAGCATCCCAAAGTTCATTATTAGGATTACAAGTGTATCTGCTAAGTCTACCCACAGAATATGCAATATCAGGTCTAGTGCAGTTCATAAGATACATTCTACTACTAATAACTCTAGAATATTCTAGTGATGATACACCAGGACCCAAATGTTTCCTTTAGTGACAACTAGGGTCATAAGGTGTTTTAGCAGGAATACAATTAAATTGTTCAAATTTTCTAAGAACTTTCTCTACATGATGAGATTGGGTTAAAACAATTCCTTCAGAATTTTTAATGATTTTAATTCCAAGTATAACATCAGCAACACCCAAATCTTTCATATCAAATTGCTTATTAAGGAAACTTTTAGTTTTATTAACTACATCCATATCAGTTCCAAAAATAAGCATATCATCCACATATAAGCAAATAATCACACCAGAATTATCCTTGAATTTGCTATAAATACATTTATCCGCTTCATTAATGTTAAAACCATTAGATATCATTACTTGATCAAATTTTTCATGCCATTGTTTAGGATCTTGTAGTCCATATAAAGATTTTTTAAGTCTACACACTTTTTGATTTAGGCCTTGGACTATAAACACCTCGGGTTGATCCATATAAATTTCTTGTTCAAGATCTCCATTCAAAAATCTGTTTTAACATCCATTTGATGAATTATCAGATTATGTAATGAAGCAATATTATTTAATATCCTAATAGATGTAATTCTAGTAACAGGAGAGTAAGTATCAAAGAAATCAATTCCTTCCTTTTGCCTATAGCCTTTAGCTACCAATCTTGCCTTAAATTTATCAGTAGAACCATCAGCTTTTAATTTCTTTTTAAAAATCCTTTTGCATCCAATAGTTTTACATCCTTTAGGCAAGTCTACTAACTCCCACGTGTTGTTAGAAATAATAGAATCATATTCACTATTAATTTCCAAAAAATAGAATCGGGTGAGGACATTGCCTCATTAAAAGTGACGGGGTCATTTTCTATTAAGTACGTTAAAAATTCAGGACCAAAAGAAGTAGCTATCCTCAGCCTTTTACTTTTTCTAATTTCAATATCTTCTGAATTTGGAGATTCATTTCTAACACTAGGACCCACTGGAACAGAATTACTAGTTCCCTCACTTCTCACTTTAAAAGGAAATTTGTCCTCATAAAATTCAGCATCTCTTGACTCAAAAATAGTGTTTTTATCCATATATTGATTTTTAGAATCAATTACAAGAAACCTATAAGCATTACTGTTTTTAGCATAACATATAAAAACACAATCAACAGTCTTTGGGCCAAGTTTAGTTCTCTTAGGTACTGGTATTGAAACTTAGCAAGACACCCCCACACTTTAAGGTGTTTATAAGAAGGTTTTCTATTTTTTCACATTTCATAAGGAGTTTTATCATTATTCTTAAAAGGTATTTTATTAAGAATATAACAAGCAGTAAGAAGTGCCTCACCCCACATATTATAAGGTAATCCCGAAGTGCTTAACATAGAATTTACCATATCCTTAAGAGTTCTATTTTTTCTTTCAGCTACACCATTAGATTGGAGTGAATAAGGAGGAGTAACTTGGTGAATTATTCCATTTTCTTTACAATATTTATCAACATCGCCGGTGTATTCTCCTCCCCTATCGGATCTTAATGTTTTAATGGATTTCTCCAATTGTTTTTTAACTTCTAATTTATAAGAAATAAATTTTGAGAAACTCTCATCTTTACTCGTAAGGAGATAAATATAGAAATAACGAGAGTAATCATCAATAAAAGTAACAAAATATTTATTTCCACCACGTGTCACATAACCTTTTAAATCACAAAGATCAGAGTGTGTTAAACTTAAAACAGTTGAACTTCTTTCGACACTTTGAAAAGGTTTTTTTAGCATATTTTGATTCAACACTTATTTCACATTTAGAGTTGGTAGAAATATCAGATTTTGGTATGTTTTCCAAAAACATTAATTTTTTAATGGATGTCATATTTACATGACCAAGTCTAAAATGTCACATATCACAAGAGTCAATCAAATAAGCAGAAGAAGTAGATGTTTTATTATTATCATCCACGGTTACATTTAGCTTGAAAAGACCCTCGTGAACATAACTTTTCCCCACAAAAGCACCTCCCTTACTCACAACTACCTTATCACTCTCTAGAACAATTTTAAAACCTTTCTTAACTAAGACAAAACCACACACCTGATTCTTCCTAACCTCAGGGACATACAAAACATCTTTCAAGGTAAGAACATTTTCTCAAGTGAACTTTAAAAATACGGTTCCCTTTCCGTCAACCTTAGACGAAGAGGAGTTTCCCATGTACAGACGTTCATCCCCACCCACAACAGTGAAGGTAGTGAAGGCACCTCTCGTACCCCAAATCTGTTTGGTGGCACCAGAATCAAGCCTCCAGTCTGTCATGTTACTCACAATGTTTGCCTCGGTCGCAACAGCAGGAAAGTTACCTTCCTCGGTTACATTTGCTTGAGGCTTGACATCTTGACTCTTCCTAAACTTGCAATCTTTAGCATAATGACCTGGTTTTCCACATACATAGCATTGACCTGTAGGTTTATATTTAAACTGAGGTTTAAATTTTTTATTCTTACCGTTAGGTTTGAATTTATGGTTAGACCTCGAATTCTGGTTTGGTTTATGGTACCCATATTTCTGGTTTGAATGGTTAGGCTTAGACTGGTTCTGCTTTTGGTTTCCATTTGTTTTCCCTCTACCAAATTAGCCTTAGAACTGAATTCAGAATTTTTCTCCTTAAGTTCTGCATTCCTATTATCTTCCTCAATTCTCAAACGAACTATCAAATTTTCTGGTGACATCTTCTTTTTCTTATGTTTCAGACCGTTTTTGTAATCTTTCCAAGAAGGTGGCAGTTTTTCAATTATAGTAGACACCTGAAATCCCTCACATATATTATAACTCTCGGCCAGAATTTCATGAATAATAATTTGTAGTTCTTCCAATTGCGACACAACAGATTTATTAACTTCCCTTTTAAAATCCAAAAATTTTCCAACCACAAATTTTTTAGACCCAGCATCTTCAGTTGCATATTTTTTATCCAGTAAGTTCCATAATTCTTTAGCAGTAGGACATGACCAATAAACATCATACAGTTAAAGGCAGAGACAATTAAGAATATAATTCCTACACATATAATCTCTTTGTTTCAAAACAGCTAGTTCTTTAGGTACAGATGGTCTATCAGATGCAATAACGTCAACGGTCTTAAGAGTTGTTAGGTAAAATTGCAGTTTCATTTGCCATCTCTTAAAATTCTTTCCATCAAACAATTCAGGTTTTTCAGAGTATTTTGCATTAGGATTTTCCATAGCAGATTGTAGAATAACAACAGAAATTTCACCTTTAGATTGTTGGAAATAGTAATTGCAAAATAAACGAAATAACCCAAATTCGAAATAGATAAAATTAGAAGGACTTATCGATCGAGGTTTGTGTTTGACACAAAGTCCTAAAGGTGAAATTGTTCACTGATATTTGTAGCTGTCAGCCTCTGGAACATACACCAGCCAGGATTCAACGATCATATTTAAACACCAGCTTTGTGTTAAATCTTCAAACTCTCAGGATACTCTAGCACTCCCAAAAAAGTGACGAACATAAATGTATTTTCAGAAAATAGCAAAAGAATTTTTGCACAGAAAGTGATTTTCAGAGTATAGCAAAAGTATTTTTGCAGATAACGTGAGAGAGATTTTCCATCGTTTTTTGACTCTGTAGCCTTTTCTTATATAAGAGAAATGGTAAAAAATGTGGGTAGAGGTTTTCGCCAACTAACCCACTAATATCTCCACTAACAGCTATAGTGGAAGAAATAGTCAAAGACTTAAAACGGTTTAAAATTAAAACAATTTTGAAAATATTTAATGCATATTAGAAATTTCGAAGAGATCAAGGCCCAATCTTTGACCCTTAATAATTAGTGTGCTCCCTAGGACTTCAAACCAAGACCTCATGCACACACCCCCACTAACTTACCACTTGGCCACTCCCACTAACTTATTTACTTCATTCAAAATAAATATATATACCAATAATATACATACCCAATAATCCCCCACATGAATGAAATTAATAAATAAGAAAAATAAAACGACGCTCTGGAGTATCATAAGGAGTGACGTATAAGGCGAAGGTGTCATTCGACTTGAACCTTTTCTTTGTGATGATCTATTGAGTTTACTGGTTGATAGTGAACTAATGTCTTGAACTATGTCACCGTTGTTGTAAACTTAAGTCAATATAACACACACATGACTCTCGAAAATCATCATCGAGTTCCCACAGTTGTGCTCGTTTCGGTCTTGAGCATGCCTAGGTTTCTTGAGTGCTCTAGAGAATTAGCCTTAATTCTCATAGGAAGCGGCTCCACTACCACACTCATATAGGTGCTTCTATCAAGAGTGCACTGTATCTCACACCCCACTGAATAACATCTATAGAAATCATTAAGAGATTAAATCTCATCCTCCATCGATACAGAGGTACTACATCATAGGAATGGGTTTTAAGTAAAACTTAAATTTGTACCCCCACAAATCACTCGTATAACTTTGTTATCCCATTGAACCCAGATCTTGGGATCTCCAGTCATATGGGTTGGGTTTCCATTATAGGTGATTTAGATATTAATAGGCTTTAGGCCCATTCCCCTCGATGTTTGATAAACTAGCTCTCTAGCTAGACCTTTAGTCAATGTATTTCTTAGGTTTTCCTTTGACTTGACATAGTCAACAGCTATAACTCCATCTTTCAATAATTGTCTCACGGTGTTGTGTCTCCTCCTGATATGTCTAGACTTTTCATTGTAGGAGTTATTATGTGCTCTTGCGATCGCTGCTTGACTGTCACAGTGAATGGACAAGGCTGGAACTGGTTTAGGCCACAAATGAATATCTAATATGAAGTTCCTTAACCATTCAGCCTCTTCGCTTGCTTTATCCAATGCTATGAACTCTGACTCCATAGTGGATTTAGCTATGCACGTTTGCTTGGTAGATTTCAAAGATATAGCGCCTCCTGCCAAGGCAAAAACATAGCCACTCGTAGACTTACATTCATCATTATCAGAAATCCAATTAGCATCACAAAAGCCTTCAATTACAGCAGGATATCTAATATAATGAATACCATAATTTATTGTGTATTTTAGATATCTCAAAACTCTAATCAAAGCAACCCAATGTTCATTATTAGGATTACAAGTGTATCTGCTAAAACCATTAGATATCATTACTTGATCAAATTTTTCATGCCATTGTTTAGGAGCTTGTTTTAGTCCATATAAAGATTTTTTAAGTCTACACACTTTTTTATCTAGGCCTTGGACTATAAACCCCTCGGGTTGATCCATATAAATTTCTTCTTCAAGATTTCCATTCAAAAAGCCGTTTTAACATCCATTTGATGAATTATCAGATTATGTAATGACGCAATAGCAATTAATATCCTAATAGATGTAATTCTAGTAACAGGAGAGTAAGTATCAAAGAAATCAATTCCTTCCTTTTGCCTATAGCCTTTAGCTACCAATCTTGCCTTAAATTTATCAGTAGAACCATCAGCTTTTAATTTCTTTTTAAAAGTCCATTTCCATCCAATAGTTTTACATCCTTTAGGCAAGTCTACTAAATCCCACGTGTTGTTAGAAATAATAGAATCATATTCACTATTAATAGCTTCTTTCAAAAAAATAGAATCGGGTGAGGACATTGCCTCACTAAAAGTGACGGGGTCATTTTCTATTAATTACGTTAAAATTCAGGACCAAAAGAAGTAGCTATCCTAGGTCTTTTACTTTTTCTAATTTCAATATCTTCTGAATTTGGAAATTCATTTCTAACACTAGGACCCACTGGAACAGAACTACTAGTTCCCTCACTTCTCACTTTAAAAGGAAATTTGTGCTCATAAAATTCAGCATCTCTTGACTCAAAAATAGTGTTTTTATCCATATATTGATTTTTAGAATCAATTACAAGAAACCTATAAGCATTACTGTTTTTAGCATAACCTATAAAAACACAATCAATAGTCTTTGGGCCAAGTTTAGTTCTCTTAGGTACTGGTATTGAAACCTTAACAAGACACCCCCACACTTTAAGGTGTTTATAAGCAGGTTTTCTATATTTCCACATTTCATAAGGAGTTTTATCATTATTCTTAAAAGGTATTTTATTAAGAGTATAACAAGGAGTAAGAAGTGCTTCACCCCACATATTATAAGGTAATCCCGAAGTGCTTAACATAGAATTTACCATATCCTTAAGAGTTTTTTTTTTTCTTTCAGCTACACCATTAGATTGGGGTGAATAAGGAGGAGTAACTTGATGAATTATTCCATTTTCTTTACAATATTTATCAAGATTGCCGGTGTATTCTCCTCCCCTATCGGATCTTAATGTTTTAATGGATTTCTCCAATTGTTTTTCAACTTCTAATTTATAAGAAATAAATTTTGAGAAACTCTCATCTTTACTCGTAAGGAGATAAATATAGCAATAACGAGAGTAATCATTAATAAAAGTAACAAAATATTTATTTCCACCACGTGTCACGTAACCTTTTAAATCAGAAAGATCAGAATGTATTAAACTTAAAACAGTTGAACTTCTTTCGGCACTTGGAAAAGGTGTTTTTAGCATATTTTGATTCAACACATATTTCACATTTAGAGTTGGTAGAAATATCAGATTTTGGTATGTTTTCCAAAAACATTAATTTTTTAATGGATGCCTTATTTACATGACCAAGTCTAAAATGCCACATATCACAAGAGGCAATCAAATAAGCAAAAGAAGTAGATGTTTTATTATTATCATCCACGGTTACATTTAGCTTGAAAAGACCCTCATGAACATAACCTAACCCCACAAAAGCACCTCCCTTAGTCACAACTACCTTATCACTCTCTAGAACAATTTTAAAACCTTTCTTAACTAAGACAAAACCAGACACCAGATTCTTCTTAACCTCAGGGACATACAAAACATCTTTCAAGGTAAGAACATTTCCTTAAGTGAACTTTAAAACTACGGTTCCCTTGCCCTCAACCTTAGACGAAGAGGAGTTTCCCATGTACAGACATTCATCCCCACCCACAGTAGTGAAGGTAGTGAAGGCACCTCTCGTACAGCAAATATGTTTGGTGAAACCAGAATCAAGCCACCAGTCTGTCATGTTACTCACAATGTTTGCCTCGGTCACAACAGCAGAAAAGTTACCCTCCTCGGTTATATTTGCTTGAGGCTTCACATCTTGACTCTTCCTAAACTTACAATCTTTAGCGTAATGACCTGGTTTACCACATACATAGCATTGACCTGCAGGTTTAGATTTAAACTGAGGTTTAGAATTTTTATTCTTATCGCTAGGTTTGAATTTATGGTTGGACCTCGAATTCTGGTTTGGTTTATGGTGCCCATGTTTCTTGTTTGAATGGTTAGGCTTAGACTGGTTTTGCTTTTGGTTTCCATTTGATTTTCCCTCTACCAAATTAGCCTTAGAACTGAATTCAGAATTTTTCTTCCTAAGTTCTGCATTCCTATTATCTTCCTCAATTCTCAAACGAACTATCAAATCTTCTAGTGACATCTCCTTTTTCTTATGTTTCAGACCATTTTTGTAATCTTTCCAAGAAGGTGGCAGTTTTTCAATTATAGCAGACACCTGACATCCCTTACATATATTATAACCCTCGGCCAGAATTTCATGAATAATAATTTGTAGTTCTTCCAGTTGCGACACAACAGATTTATTATCTTCCATTTTAAAATTTAAAAATTTTCCAACCACAAATTTTTTAGACCCAACATCTTCAGTTGCATATTTTTTATCCAGTAAGTTCCATAATTCTTTAGCAGTAGAACATGACCAATAAACATCATACAGTTCAAGGCAGAGACAATTCAGAATATAATTCCTACACATATAATCTCTTTGTTTCCAAACAACTAGTTCTTCAGGTACAGATGGTCTATCAGATGCAATAACGTCAATGACCTTAAGAGTTGTTAGGTAAAATTGCAGTTTCATTTGCCATCTTTTAAAATTCTTTCGGTCAAACAATTCAGGTTTTTCAGAGTATTTTGCATTAGGATTTTCCATAGGAGATTGTAGAATAACAACAGAAATTTCACCTTTACATTGTTGGAAATAGTAATTGCAGAATAAGCGAAATAACTCAAATTCGAAATAGATAAAATTAGAAGGACTTATCGATCGAGGTTTGTGTTTGACACAAAATCCTAAAGGTGAAATTGCTCGCTGATATTTGTAGCTGTCAGTCTCTTGAACATACACCTCCCAGGATTCAACGATCAGATTTAAACACCAGCTTTGTGTTAAATCTTCGAACTCTCAGGATACTCCAGCACTTCCAAAAAAGTGACGAACATAAATGTATTTTCAGAAAATAGCAAAAGAATTTTTGCACAGAAAGTGATTTTCAGAGTATATCAAAAGTATTTTTGCAGATAACGTGAGAGAGATTTTCCATCGTTTTTTGACTCTGTAGCCTTTTCTTATATAAGGAAAATGGTAAAAAACGTGGGTAGAGGTTTTGGCCAACTAACCCACTAATATCTCCACTAACAGTTATAGTGGAAGAAATAGTCAAAGACTTAAAACGGTTTAAAATTAAAACGATTTTGAAAAGATTTAATGCATATTAGAAATCCCCAAGAGCCCAAGGCAATCTTTGAACCCAAGACCTCATGCACACACCCCCACTAACTTACCACCTGGTCAGTCACACTAACTTATTTACTTCATTCAAAATAAATATATATACCAATAATATACATACCCAACACATTTTTGTATTATTCACTGAATTTTCCAAAGAGATTTTTTTTAGTCTCCCTAACTTTGCTTTTTTAAATAAGATGGAGTACTCACTATCATGAATTCAAAATTCGATTATATATCACAAATTTTAAAAAATACAATAGTTTTTTAAATATGTTTCAATGTGCATTATTATCGTAAATATAAAATATAAAATACAACTGGATATTTTAAATAAAAAGCTCTAGCTTTGATTGGGCTGTGCTCAGGCGACCCTATCGAGGTTGTCCATATCCCAATAGAATCAGGAATCTATAGAGTTCCAATACAGCTGTACCTAATAATCTAACCATTTATTTCGAAGAAACAAGGGTCACGATTTTCTTAGAACGAGTCTAGTTGTGGTGGAATTAGGAGACAGAGACTCCTCCAAATATGAAACACGTGTGGAGCGACGCAATAAATAGCCCATTCAAACGTCAAACCCCACCACATACGCATATTCCCACATAAACTCATGGCGGTGGAGCGAACAATTAGCGCCACCAGACGAAGCGACGGCAACCCTTTTCCTCCATCCTCAGATGAAGAACTCCGTACCATCTCCCAGAATAAGGTCGGAGGTGCAAATGATGAGGAGGTTGTCGAATCGGTAGAGAAGATATTCGAGTCCCAGGAGGTGCCGCCATGGCAAACCCAGCTGACGTTCAGGGCCTTCGTCGTGAGTTTCGTGTTGGGAGTAATGTTCACATTCATAGTAATGAAACTCAATCTCACCACCGGTATCATCCCTTCCCTCAACGTCTCAGCCGGTTTGTTGGGATTCTTTTTCATCAAAACATGGACGAAGCTCCTCAGCAAGTCTGGCTTATTAAAGCAGCCCTTCACAAGGCAAGAGAACACCGTTATTCAGACGTGCGTCGTTGCCACATCTGGCATTGCCTTCAGCGGTACGTCCCCCTCTCTCTTCATTGTTTCGAATTACATTATTATAACATTTATGTCTATATGTGTACTCTAGAATAAATGAAGCTCGTGTTAAGACGTTCAATTTTAATGTGGTAAAGATGAACGTCTAAAACTTTGTTTCACACAATGCGTAAATATTATAAGCCAGACTTGATAAATATGACTAATAGGTGCATTTAGGGCCATTAAAACCTTTTTGACAATGATTTTTTCTCAAATTAAAATTACATTACGTTATACAGGAATAATCTTCACAAAACCGTGAAATCAATTTCAAAGAGGGCAACATTATATGCACATCAACCTGTGTTCTTCTGATCGGTCCAAATTTATAGCTACACATACTAGTCTGTTATTTCATGTATATTTGATTTTTGAAAACCAGAAATTATTGATGAAATTTCTTTCTCCTGATCTTATATTTTCCTTAACATATATGTCAATTGCATGCAATTTTTTGGGGGATCTTAAGTATTTAATCATATTTATAATAATTTATTTGTCACCAGGAGTTTTGGGTGGTTATGGGCTTTTTACAATTTAAAAAACATATAGAAGCGGAGTCTAAATACATCTTTATAGATGGAACTAAAGTAAAAAAACCTATTTTTTTTCTTTTAAATAAAACTTACCAAATTTATTTAAAAATCTATTCTCTTGACATAAGACACGCAACATATAAGTTCTTTTATGTATAAAACGTCCATTAGGCTGCGTTTGTTTGTCAGGAAAGGAAAGGAAAGGAAAAGTGAAGGAAAATAATTTTCTTCACTTTTTGTTACATTTGGTTAGCAGGAAAGTTGTGAGAAAGTGATCCTAAACCTTTTTTGCCGGAAAAACTTTTCCACAAAACACATCGTGCCAAAGATCTAGGATTTTGCAGGAAGGTTCAAGGAAAAGTGTTATATTACCATATAAGTTGTTGTTATTATTATTATTATTATTATTATTATTATTATTATTATTATTATTATTATTTAACCCCGCGTGATGCGCAGGCACTTTAAAAAATTATGTATATTTACTAATATTTGTGTTACAGGATGTTTATTAATTTAAATCATATTTTCTAATGATTGAAATAAGAAATATATAATACTCATATTTATTATAAAATTATAATTATATATGTGTATATGTATATAATTTTTTTTTTTATTTATAATTTTTTTGTAATTTTCCTCCTGTTAACCAAACACATACAAGAAAATAGTTTTCTTTTCTTTTACTTCACTTCACTTTTCCCGAGAATCATTTTCCCGCACAAACAAATGGAGCCTTAGTGAATATAAGTTCTTTTATGTATAATACGTCCATTAGTGATATATTCTAGACAAAAACTAGGACAAAATTTTAAGTATGTCTACATATACATTATAATGTAATAAGATTATTTTTCTTAGAACAATATATTATATTAAATAAAAATTAAAACTTGACAACTAATCATGAAATAAATAAGACAAGTAACATGTATATGTATAAGTGACTATAAAAACTTCAAGTTTTTTAAGGAGTGAAATATACAGTATTGAAATAGAATATGCATATTCGCCTAGTAGAAATCCAATACAATTGTAAACATTGTCAATTGATCTATTTGTCCCAACTGTACATGATATGCATACCGAAAAAATAGTATCACTCAATTAATAATAGAGGGAGAAGACCTAATATAGAGTCTAGATTTGTCGTCATATTGAAGTTATGTTTCAAGTATCTTTGACAGCCATTCTAAAAAACAGTTTTTTTTGAAGAAACAAAAAAAAAGTGAACGTGTTAAAGAAAAGGGTTGACATAAATACAAGATCTTTTACTTGGTATATAATTTTATATTACAAGAACATTAAATGCAAGAAGCCTGGCTGGATCTGTATTCAAAGCCCGCCTAATATGAAGCGATATTGTTTAAATCATTTTCTAAGTTGTTTTCTTAAGTTGCGGGAATAACTTTCATCATGCCGTTCTTATTCCTATCCAGATTTAGTAGTTGACATTGTTTTCATCAAATTTGAATGAGCAGGAGGTTTTGGGAGCTACCTTTTTGGCATGAGTGAAGTGGTTGCCAAACAATCAACTGAAGCTAACAATGCGCAAAATATCAAGGACCCGGCTTTGGGATGGATCATTGGATTTCTTTTTGTTGTTAGCTTTCTTGGACTCTTTTCTGTGGTGCCTCTTCGTAAGGTGCATTTTTAAACATTACATAGTACACTAATACCACATCCACCATTCTGAATATTGATCATCATTTATGAGTTCATTTGAGCTTCACACTCAAGGCTGATGCATTTTCATATTATTGTACTTTACAAACTAGCTTGATGTGTAATATTACAAAGGAATATTCATCTATTCTACTAATAGTTACCAATAAAGTTAAATTTTAATTAAATATATTATGCCCTCTCGATTCGCTTCTTTTTGCCACGTGTCATAGCTATACATCCTTAGCTTTGCATGGTAATTTTAATGAGAAAAGCATAAGGTACAAGTGTTAGGTTCATATACTAGGATAGTATGATATTTTGTTTGTCAACATTCTTCTTTATATTTATAATTTATGTATTGGTTTCAGATAATGATTGTAGACTTCAAACTAACTTATCCAAGTGGTACCGCAACTGCTCACCTTATCAACAGCTTCCACACTCCTCAGGGAGCCAAGCTAGCAAAGTGCGTATGACTAGTTCATTTTACTATTCAATGTTAATTAAACTAGATCAAGCTGGTCAAATTTGGTGGTTCTCATTCTTTATCTATAATTGTTTCATTCCAGGAAGCAAGTCAGAGCTCTGGGAAAATTCTTTTCATTCAGCTTCTTATGGGGTTTCTTCCAGTGGTTTTTCACTGCAGGGGATGATTGTGGATTTGTGAACTTTCCTACATTCGGTCTTGGAGCTTACAACAAAAAGTACGTGTCAAACTAACTTTCATATTACCAATGAAACGTAAAAATTCCTTTTATCCTTTATTCATCAATCTGAATAACAAGTTTGGGTCAACATAGGGATAAAGTTTTAATTTTCACTATTTAAGACTTCTAATGTTCCTTTTTTTTTTTTAATTGAACAAAAAAACAGGTTTTACTTCGACTTTTCTGCAACTTATGTCGGTGTTGGGATGATCTGTCCATATTTGATTAATATATCTTTGTTAGCTGGATCAATCCTCTCGTGGGCTATAATGTGGCCGCTCATAGAGGACAGAAAGGGCCATTGGTACCCTGCGGAGCTTAGCTCAAGCAGTCTCCATGGCTTGCAAGGTTACAGGGTAACATTTTTTCTCTGATTTCTAGCCAATATACCAAATGAAATGCTTCTATTACATAAAAACTGTACAAACTTTTGTACTCACTGATGTGGTACCTTATAAAAAAAGTTTTACAAATTTATTTGTATGTCTACCATTACTCCTTACTAATTTTGGGACAGGCTGTTGACCTTCTGTTCCTCTTTTACTACAGGTCTTCATAGGCATAGCCATGATCCTTGGTGATGGCTTCTACAACTTTTTCAAGGTTTTAGGTTACACTATATTTGGGCTGTATCGCCAAATTAGGGATACAAATTCAGGTGCTGTCCTCCCATACGCTAACCGCCCCTCCCTTGTGAGCCCTGTATCTTATGATGACCAGCGTCGGACCCAACTCTTTCTCAAGGACCAGATCCCCATGTGGCTTGCAGTTGTCGGATACATCTCTATTGCCATTATCTCTGCCGCAACAATCCCACATATCTTCTCCCAACTCAAATGGTACTATGTTGTGGTTATCTACATTCTTGCACCGATACTAGCCTTCTGCAATGCTTATGGGTGCGGGCTTACTGATTGGTCTTTGGCATCCACTTATGGGAAGCTGGCAATCTTCACAATCGGGGCATGGGCTGGAGGAGCCCACGGTGGTGTTCTAGCTGGATTAGCAGCTTGTGGGGTCATGATGAACATTGTCTCAACTGCATCTGACCTGATGCAAGACTTCAAGACGGGCTATATGACCCTGGCTTCACCACGGTCCATGTTTGTGAGCCAAATGATTGGAACCGCAATGGGCTGTGTAATCTCCCCTTGTGTCTTTTGGCTCTTTTACAAGGCCTTCCCTGATATAGGGATCTCTGGTTCACAATACCCTGCCCCTTATGCTCTTGTCTACCGAAACATGTCAATCTTGGGGGTTGATGGGTTTTCAGCTTTGCCAAAGCACTGTCTCACGCTTTGCTATGTGTTCTTCTTTGCAGCCATTGTTGTAAATGCTATAAGAGACGCCGTTGGGAAGCAAAGGGCAAAATTTATTCCTATTCCCATGGCAATGGCAATACCATTCTATATTGGAGGATACTTTGCGATTGATATGTGTGTTGGGAGTTTGATTTTATTTGTTTGGCAGAAACTTAACAGGGCCAAGGCTGATGCATATGGATCTGCTGTGGCTTCTGGGTTGATTTGTGGGGACGGGATATGGACTTTGCCCAGTTCAATACTGGCATTGGCTGGTGTCAATCCTCCCATCTGCATGAAGTTTTTGGCCAGAGGAACAAATGCAAAGGTTGACACTTTCTTAGGTTCCTAAATCTCACAAGTATCATTGGATTTGGCAACTCTTGGTATCTGATTCAAGTTTCATCAATTTCATTGTGATCTTCTCTTTGGCTCTGCACGAATGTAGAAAGGTTTCTGATGCAAATGATGGGATATGTAATTAGAATGAAAGTATTTTCATTTGACATATTTTAGGGTCATTCGTCCCAAGTCTTCTAAAACTATAAATATGATGTAACCAGTGTGATTTAGAATTTCTATCATTTGATTGTGTTGCTTGCATCATATTTATCGAAATTGAATTACGTTTTCTCAACAGATTTCACTCAGATCGTAATTTTACTCTGACCAGTACTGCCACTTTAACAGCACTCCAATGCATTTTATACTTCAAAATAATAATAAAATGTTACAAACTTTAATATAACTTGGCAGTGTACCACATCATAATTAAGGCCCAGTTTTTGAATGTTGTATCTTTTAATTTCCAAGTCTCTGACTGGCATGTCAGTTTGTAAGAATCACTTAGGGCTTGTTTGATAGGCCCTTTTTGCCATGGCAAATCACTTTTGTTCACAATTTTGTCTACTTTTGTAGTGTTTGATAGGAGTATTTGCCCATACCAAAATTTGCCCACACTTGGTCATGTGACCTCTTTTTGCTCAAAATTGTGGGCAAAATTTGCTTTGGTCATTTGGAGAGAAATCTTTGCCATGGCATTTGCCTATAAATGTGGAGAAGATTTTGTAAAATTTTATTTTTTATAATAGTTTTTAAATAAATATTTCAGTTATTTTTTTTTTCACTTATCTTTTTTTAAATAAAAACAAATATTTCTCGTTATATTTTGTTAAAAAAACCTGACACAATTTTTATTAAAAAAATTTGGACATTTTGAAAAATTGAACGTTTTTTCATAAAAACAATGTTGGATATATCTAAAACTGTAAAATTTCTCCCAACTTCTTTTTTCAAAAACTCAATTTGTTTAGGACATTTTTAATAGGGTTCTATAAAAAATTTGCATCTTTTTCATAAACAACACGTTCAACATTATTTATAACATTTTTTTAAAGTATTACAAAAAATTGTTTTGTAAAAAAGTAAAATAGTAATGTTTTTCTTTTAATTGGATGTTATTTTAATTAAAAAATAACGTATTTTTTGAAAACTTTTTTTTATAAATAAAAATATTGATTATAAGACAACTTTTTTTTATATAAAATATGACTTTATAAAAAGTTTATACCATTTTTATAAATAAAAAGTTGGACCGTGTTTATAATGTTTCAAGAAAAAATGTTACAAAAATTGTTTTATAAAATAGTCATAAAAAAATTGTTTTCATTTTTTTTTAAACTGGAAGTTATTTTAATTAAGAAAAAAAGTTGGACATTTTTTTAAATTGCTAGATTTAACTTAAAAACAGTTTTTTATAAATATAAACTTTTATAAAGTTATGTTAAAAGTGTTTTTTTTATTGTTAAAAGTTCATCAAATATTTTTTTAATATACATTTAGTCCAAATTTTTTTATTGTTGTGTCCGTGGTTGCCTAGGAAATAATTTAATTAACTAGTCATTAAAATGTAACTTTCGTTTCTATGGGTCTTTTTAAAACAATTCCACAACATTATCAATGGGTCTTTTTATAATAATTTTGTCAATGATCGATTATCAACAACTCATTTTAATTTCAATAGATTTTGTCCAAATAAATGTGCTCTCATCCAAAACAAATTTTGTCCAAATAAATGCTATTTTAAGAAGTTTAAAATAAATACAGGTGTACATGACAGTAATTATGCCCAACTAAATGAAAAATAAAACGTAAGTAAGCGGAATTGGTTATAACGCAAATGTGAAAAATCGCATGAATTTGCCAATATTATGTTGGCAAAGTTTGTATTTGTGAGGATAAATTTGGACTATCAAACACTATGAGTAGGCAAATAAGTGTCTTTTAGTGTGCAAATAAACCCTATCAAACACAAAAAGTTGGCAAATACCGTTTTTACCAGCGTGCAAATAAAGCCTAGACAAATTTTGCCAAAATTTGTCATGCCAACACTTTTGCCCAATGTGTATCAAACGGACCTTATAAAAATTTGTTTGCATGTTTAGTCTGACACATGGAAAAAACATCAAAGATCATATTGGATACCTCACTATTATTGCTTTACTTGTATACGATACAAAGCTAAACATTTATCTCTAAGTAACTGTACATTGATGGAATTACTTATGCCTCAATCATCTGGCGGACCGCATTTTTGTTTATTTTATCTGAGGGTATACTAGTGAATTCTGAGAGGATTGCCCTAAACTCATCTCCTGTGAGGGTCTCTTTCTCTAGCAGAACATCTACTAGTTTATGGATTGCCTCCCTATTGCTCCTTATACGATTCTTCGCAATTTCATATGCACTGTCAACAATATTGCGAACGGATTTATCAATGTCTTCTGCGAGTTTTTCCGACATTGAGTTTCTTGCTAGCATTCTCAGTACAACATCACTGCTCTGTACTGTTGGATCAGTCAGTGCCCAAGGTCCAATCTCAGACATTCCAAACATGGTTACCATCTGATATGAAGAAGAAAAACCATTAGCTAAGTTCTAAAAATTTCATGGTCAAACGATTTCTTTCCTTCAAATTTGATACTAAAACATTGGTTGGTAAATGGGATAGCGGGAGAATGGGAAATATGATGGAAAATTATTCGGTTCCCCCTTCATCAGTCCTCTCTCATGCCAAACAAGGGAAAGGAAAAACAGAAATTGTTTGGTTCCAGAAAAATCTCAACTTTTCCTTCGTGCTTTTCTATAATAAAGAAAATTGAGTGAAAACTTGTTTGGTTGGTGAAATTAAAAAAGTTTCTAGGGAATTGTTCTCTGAGTTGGGATCGTTTAGAGATTCATTGTAGTTTTTTCTGTGTTTTCCAACAAAACTAGGAAACGTAAAGACACAAAAGTGAAAATAGTTTCCTATTTTCAGAACCAAATGTAGATCTTTAGAAGTTTTCCACCAAAATTTTCAATTCTTTAAAAGTTTTCCACTTTTCCTTCCTGTTTGTTCTTTAAGTCTTCACGCGCTCTCACGATCACACAAAATAAAATAAATAAAACAAAAAAATCTCAATCTTTTTTTCGCCCTTTCCCTTCCTCCTAAACCAATCAAAGCATTACATTCATATACCATTAGGAACTGAAAAAAAAACATGAAAATACCTGTCTTGCTATCTTAGTTATCTGTTGCAAGTCCCCTGCTGCACCGGTAGTAATTTCAGGTTCACCAAAAATTATTTCCTCAGCTGCTCGACCTCCAAGACCTCCTACTATTCTGGCAAATAGTTGCTGCTTAGTAATAAGAGCTGGATCTTCACCAGGTATAAACCATGTTAGCCCACGGGCTTGGCCTCGAGGGATCAATGTGACTTTCTGCACTGGATCATGCCCTATTGTCAATGTCCTGCAAAAGGCCCGAGCATATATGTTCAGTAGTTTCTACTGTACGTAGTCACTTTTAATTTGCTATCCTAAGATATATAATCTGTATGGCTTAGGCATGTCGTCTGAAATTCAGCGATTGTAAAGTATTTGTGAATGTGATGTTTATGTAATGCCATAAAGACTTGGAATAGGTTCCATTTTTACTGATACGCAATGCCCTTCCTCAACGCATTCTTTTCGAAAACTGTTTTCCTCGGTGATTTACTTTTCATGTTGCACCGAAATCCACATCCGGCTTGGGCGAACCTACTCCAGAACCTTAGTACAAATCCAAACCCATGTTTGATTTGAAATTGAGATAGTTGTACAAAATCTTACTTTCTAAATCGGATAAACTGAGCTCATTTTATTTATGTCATTCAATGAATTCAGTCAAATGGCTATTTTGGACTCACATAAGTTTGTGGGTAACAATTGATTAGTGTTATTTTCGATGACTCATCTCTTATTATAGTAGGCGCTAGAAGATTGATTTAATGATCAGAGATTATTTAATGATCAGAGATTTTTCAATATGTTATAGATTTCATTTATTACTTGGGTCTAATGCACAAAACCCTTAAACTATAGCACTGGTTGCAAATATTCCCTAGATGAAAATTACTAACGGAAAATGGCAAATAGATCCTCCTCTATTGTTAATGGATAGAAATTGCAAATGGTAGAAATAATTCGATGAGTTTTATTTTTCAAAAAAATAATAGTTTAAAATGTATATCCATTTGATTCCTTAAAATTCACCATATGGTACTTCTTTAAACTTCAGAATTAGTGAAGAGGATATACTTACCCACAAACAGCATGTCCAATTTCATGATAAGCCACCAAAATCTTGTTCTTTCCATCTGTCATCTTGGTCCCCTCCATTCCTGCTACAATTCGATCAATTGAATCATCAACCTCTTTCAATGTAATCCTGTCTTTCCCTCTCCGACCAGCAAGGATAGCAGCTTCGTTCATAAGATTAGCTAAATCAGCACCACTGAACCCGGGAGTTCGCAAGGCAATAACTCTGAGGGACACATCCTTGTCGAGCTTCTTGTTTTTACTATGCACTTTCAATACCTCTTCCCTCCCTCTTACATCTGGTAGTCCAACAGTTACCTGCTTCAACAAATACCCAATTAGTTTCCAAAACAAGTGTTAATGCTTGCAGTGAAAACCTCTAAGATCTTATTAAACATGCAAAGTGAATAGGCCTGTAATTTCAGTTATAATCTGATCTGATTTAGTCTGATTTTTCATATATGTTAAGGGATCCTTGATCTGTTAATCCAATTCAATTCCAATCTATTAATCGTTTTTATTAAGAAATCAATATTGAATATATAACAATTCAATCAAACATTGTCTGTAGGATCCTCTGGATCTTTAAATTGAGCTACTCATTGAAAAATAAGGGTGTCCATGTGTGAGTGTGGTGGAATAGTATTTCTTGTTTTTATTACCTACATTTAAATATACTTATGATCCCATGTCACATGCACGTCCGTGCATGCACAACCATGTACATGCATGCAAACATACATCTATATATCAATCAAAGTAAATTATATCAAAATATACACAATTAAGCTTTTAAAAGGCCTCCACGTCCTTGCATGCACAACCATGTACATGCATGCAAACATACATCTATATCAATCAAAGTAAATTATATCAAAATATACATATTTAAGCTTTTAAAAGGCCTCCTAGATGATTTCAAGTAGATATGAATAGATAGATTGAATGTCCGATGGGTAATATATTAGAAAACTAGAAAAGTTTCATCCATTTAATAACAAATCAAATTTTGATTAATAACATACTTATGATACCAGGTTGGTACCATCTCCTTTGGGCTAGAATCAAATATAATAGAATTCAACTCATATCCAATCAGTTGGCGACTTAAGGACTCATTTGGTTCAACATAAAAATGACAAAAACATACCTGTCTGTCAAACCTGCCTGGCCTCAGCAAAGCAGAATCAAGAATTTCAGGTCTATTAGTAGCAGCAATGACAATGACTCCATTATTTCCACTAAACCCATCCATCTCTGTGAGCAGCTGGTTCAGTGTTTGTTCTCTCTCATCATTCCCTCCACCAACACCAGTACCCCTCTGTCTCCCAACAGCATCAATCTCATCAATAAAAACTAAGCATGGTGAGTTCATTTTGGCCTTGTTGAACAAGTCCCTCACTCTCGAGGCCCCCACCCCAACAAACATCTCCACAAACTCTGATCCGGAGAGAGAAAAGAATGGCACCCCTGCTTCTCCAGCAACGGCCTTGGCCAGCAGTGTCTTACCGGTTCCCGGTGGACCCACCAAGAGTACTCCTTTGGGGATCTGGGCACCAAGGGAAGCGAACTTTTCTGGGGTTTGTAAGAACTCCACAATCTCTTGGAAATCTTGCTTTGCTTCATCAGCTCCAGCTACGTCCACAAATGTTATACCAGTGTTTGGTTGCATCTGGAATTTGGCTTTGCTCCTGTGGTTATTATGCATGTCGTCATTATCATCACGTGTTGAAGAGTGTAGTGATCTGCAGCTATATTTGAATGCTAGCACATATCTATACACCAACAACCAAGGTTCTAAAAAAACGCGGGGAATGATTGAACCGTGGAGGCTAAGTCTTAAGCCTTAGAAGCCTAAACGAGTCATAGGCGTAAAAAGGTGTGAAAGAGGCGTTTAAGCCTTCTTAATATATTTTAATATTTTTTAACCATAACAAGGCTATTCAAATACTAAAGTTGTACATATCATAAAAATATGTTTGAATATATACAAATTAAACTACTATTTGATTATTTTGGATGAGATAATGATCCGGCTTGTAAAAAAATTCTTTAAAAGTCGATATCGTTTCACTAAAGTATCGTTGTTTTAGAAAAAAAGTGCGTCTCAAGAGTTTTATCAAGAATAAGGCGTGAAAAGCGCAAGGAGGGGGGTTTATTCTAAGCCTCAACCTAAGCGTGCCTAGCCGGATTTTTTAGAACAGTGCCTACAACTAGGGTGAAGTGAATTTGCAAGAAACATTTCAATTGTTTTAATGCAAAACCTCCATAAGTGATGTATTGTGTTGCAAAGACCCCTATGTAAAGAATTTGAAAATATAATTTACCAAGTTATTGCCTTCAAAATTGTTAATGGGATTTTCCCAAGATTTACGTAGCATGAGGGAATATATTTGACTTTAGAATAAATCTACACATACCTACAAAAAAACTCAAAACCCATACCCAATGCATTAAAAATTTATATTTTATTGTTGTGAGTCTCGCCAGAGCATAAAAATGGGTCCCGCCAGTACATAAAAAGCTTGTACTCATTTTTATTTTATTAGGCGGATACACTTTTTGAGTTTTTTTGTGGGTATGTATAGTTTTACTATTGACTTTATGCTAAAAAATAATAATACTTGATATATGTGTATATATATATCAAGTTCATAATGTGACTAAAGCAGTATCTATGTTCATATCTAGAGCGAATTACTCTTGTTCACGGTACTACTTAATTTCATGTCGGCAGAAAACTACTTATTACTTATACCCAGGCTACCATATTATTCAAAATATCATGTACAAATTATAGGCCTACAACACTACTCAAATACAAATAAAAAAATTTACCTAGACACTATCTTTGATAAATAAAAAGTGTCCTATTGAATATATCTCTAGATTGTAATTCAATTTGGGTTTTAATTTTCACATATCTAACCCACCAAACAATCCTCTACATTACCTCCTTTTGTTACATGTCAGCTTAGTTCAGCCAACAAAACAGTAATCTCCATTCTCTCAAACTAACTATTTACAGTTCTTGTCCCCTTAGATAAACAAGATTTATTCAATCATAACCACCAACCCAACCCAAAAATAAAGTTATCCTAATTTACACACACACAGAGAGTATTGTATTTAGCATACCTTCCCAGTCCAAATGGCAAATTTGGGCCTCCAGGTGTGTTTGCAGATGAACTTCTTAAAAGCAAACTACCAAGCAATATAAGAGGAAAAGCTAAATTCCCCAACAAGTCAAGAATGGCAGCAACCATGTTCATATCCATTGGATGAGCTGCAAAATCCACATCTTTCTCTTTCAGTTTCCTCAGAAACTCCTGTGGCAATCCAGGCAACTGTACTTTCACTCTCTGGACTTTGTTCAATACAGGATTTAATATTTCTGCTATCGCCACAGTCCCATTCTCAAACAAGTCCACTTTCTTCACAGCACCTTCGTCAAGGTACTGTAACAATCTCGAGTATGACATCCTACTCGAAGTAGAGTCCACTGGGCTTTCTGGTTCAGCTCTTGCAGGCTCAACCAAGGCCCCTCCTATAAGCCCCAAGCCCGTAGAATTTAACAGTTTTCTCCTGTTGATTTGAAATGGGTTAGTGGGGCTAGTGCTTTGGGGGTTTGGAAGGTCTTGAGATTTGCAGATGGGAAGGTGGGAAACAGAGAGAGAAAGAGCAGGTGACATGTTCTTGTGGCTCAGTTTTTTTTACAAGGAAAAGTAGTTTAGTTGGTTTTGATTTGAAATAATAGAAGGGAGGTGCTTCTCTTTCTTTTGACAGTTGAAAGACGATGATGATTTTGGAGGGAATATAGTTTAAGTAGGAAAGATATGAGATGCTTCTAGTTGGGACATATGTTTGTCTTTTTCCGGGGAGTGTTGTTTTCTAGAATTGGCATTTTCGTTCAAGAATGATCTGGAGAGTAAATTATGTACGTGAGGAGTCCTTATGTCTCTCTCAAACAAACACACATAATTAGACAACTAAACATAAAAGGAAATTTCCCATAACCATACACTTGTGTGGTCTTTACTAACGTCTTCCAATCCTAATCAGCACATGCATATGATTGGATTTTTTAAATATAGGTTTGTATGAAAGAGATTTTTTATAAATAAGTTTTTGTGATTTTTAATTATCAAATAAATTCTATTTTTAAGTTTTTAAATTCTTTTTTGAATTTTATCATTTTGAAATTAATCATCTGTAATTTTTTAGGGGTAGTTATATAAATGATTAAATTTTTTGCTCATATTTTAATCTTCAAATAATCACAAAATATAATTTACAAATTTATTTTTCAAAAAATTACTATTTTTGAAATCTCCACAACGAGATCTATCAAACAAGATCTATAAAGCCCCCCCCTCCCCCCATAATACTTCAACGAAATAAAAAAATTATATAGACAATAAAATTTATTATGCTCACCGAAAAATGAAACAGTTTTATGTTTGGGACATTTTAACAGACAATAATATTTACTATATTAATATTATACAGACTGTAAAATTTATTGTGTTCAACGAAAAATGAAACAGTTTTATATCTGGAATATTTTCACAGACAGACAATAATATTTACTATTTCCCTAAAAAATGAATGCAACGCGTCATTTTTATTTCTTTAATATTTTTCATCGAATATGGGTCTTGTTTTATAAGCTCTATTACTAGTTTTAAAAAATATAAATTTCGTAAATTTTGAAGTTGTATATCGAAAGTTATAATTATTTAAAGATGGAAAAAGAAAAAAAAATAATTACTATTTTTAATTTTAAGGGAATATGGGGAGAGGGGTATATTAGTAAAAAAAATCATAAATTTAAAAATAGGATTCAATTAATGGTTGACTATTCAATACCTTACATACAATAATTCATTTATTTATTACCTGGGTTGTCATATTAGTTATTAGGATTAACCAAGAATACAAACAAATTGTTTAAATAAATGGATCAATTAATTTATGGTCTCCAACATAAATACATATTTTGTAAAAAAGACATCTATTTTTAGTTTAACTTATTTACCCCATCAAACATTCATTTACCAAATATTCTTTTATTTTTAAAAGTCCACGCTAGTGGCACCCCACCCTCACCCTCCCCGCTGTCGTGACTCCAGTGGGCTCAAACACTCATTTACTTAATATTTTTTTATTTTTAAAAGTTCGCACTATCGGCACTCCATTCCCACCCCCACCCACCCTGCTGACGGTGCTCCGGGAACCCCCATCGAAGCTCCGGTAGCGAGGTGGGTGGGGGTAGGGTGCCATCAGCGTGGATCTTTAAGAGAATATTGGATAAATGGGTGTTTGAGGGACTAAATTGGTTAAACTAAAAATATGTCTTTTTTACAAAATATGTATTTATATTGGGGACTATTCATTAATTGACCCATTTATTAAAACAATATGTCTGCATTCTTATTTAATCATAATAACTATTGTGACAACCCAGTTAATAAGTATTATTATATGTAAGTCCTATTTTGAAAGTTTTTTCTTAATTATGTCCAATTGACTAAGCAACCAGTAATTAAGTCTTATTTTTAAATTTATGGATTTTCTCTTTACTAATATACCCCTCCCTATATTCCCACTAAATTTCAAAATAGTAGTTGTTGTTTTTACAAACTTTAAATAACTATAACTTTCGATATACAATTTCAAAATTTATGAAATTTATATTTTTGAAAGCTACTAATCGAGCCTTATAAAACAAGACCCATATTCGATGGAAAATATTAAAAAAAAATATGACAGTGTTTTTTTCATTTTTTAGGCAAATAGTAAATAATAATGTTTGTGTAATATTTGCATAGTAAATGTTTATAGTCTCTCAAAATATTTCAAATATAAAAATATTTTATTTTCTAGTGAACACATTAAATTTTAATGTCTGTGTAATATTAACACAATAAATATTTTTGTCTATAAAAATATCTCAAATATAAAACTGTTTCATTTTTCAGTGAACATAATAAAATTTACTGTTTGTGTAATTTTTTTTATTTCTTTGCATCGATCTTGTTTGATAGATCTCGTTGAGGAGATTTCAAAAATAGTAATTTTGCGAAAAATGGATTTGTAAGTGAAAAATTATGATCATTCGAAGATTAAAAGTAGGAAGAAAAAAAATACAACCATTAGTGTAACTTCCCAGAAAAGTTACGGATTGTTGATTTCAAAAGGGTAAAATTATAATTAAAAAAATCCTAAAAAATTAGGTATAAGGCCTATTTGATTGTTAAAAAGTTAATAGAACTTATTTATAGAAAATCTCTTCATATAGGATCTATATGTAAAAACTCTTGTTATTTGTAGTCACTAACTCTTTTATTTTCCATTTTTTGGCTTACACCCTTATCTGATATCAGTGTAACTTCAGGTGACAACCCGCCTACTAAAATAAGAGATGGCCAGCTCGATACTCCGATAATCACAGGAATCATAGATGGTACATTCTTAGCATCACTGTCGATTAAAATAATAGTACTAGATAACCACCAATTATTTTAGAAAACGGACTGTCAAATTAAATTTTTATAAGTAACAGAAAAACACTTAGACAATCCCATTTGCAAAAACGCTGGATACCAAAAATCAACGAGTAATAGAATACAATATGCATAAATTAATAACCGAATAAGCTGTCGGTTAACAGACTAATACAAACAGGTTACACCGAGTATTACAATTTAAATATCACATTATATAAATGAGTACAAAGCATGGGCAACAAGCTGGAATAAATATACTGAACATAACTAGAGTACAATGGAAGGAAGCGTCTATAACAAACATCCTACAACATCCGCAAAATGCTATAGCCCCAAGACAACTGGAATGGAAAGGTCAATACGGGCGTCCATGCGGAGGAGCACCTGAACGGACAAAGAGTTGCATGCAAACAAAGAAATATAGACGAGTCAGGGCCCGATTTGATATGACTACAATGTTACTAAAATGCATGACAGTTATGAACGTAACTATCTCTCGCAATTTAAAACATAAAAATTCTCACCTCTCAATCTAAAAGCACAACCTAACGCAATATCAATGCCAATGCTCAATGATTCTATAAACATGGGAGAACTCATCTACAATATACTCAAGGAGACATCATTTCAATTGTTCACAATATAAGTGCACAATTCCTTTTTCTCTTTTAGGAAATACATATATGGAAATTCATTTTATCAAATGTTTACCAAATCAATTTTATCTCATAACTTTCTATTTCCCTTCTTCCATCCAGGAAATATATAAAAAGCAGTTTTTATTATCATAAAATGATTTTCCATATCATAACTTTCCATTTCCCTTCTTTCATCCAGGAAATGTATTTAAAGCCATTTTATTACCATAAAATGCTTTAACATCAATAATGTCCCACATTATTAAAAATAGTTATATTTAATATCATATAATGTTTCTAAGACCGCCCGTCTGGGTTTCTCCACTGTGCGCGCCCCTAAATGGCTATCATCTTCCAGGGCCTAACACCAAGACAACCTGGGATCCTAACACAACGTCGGTAATTGGCCATATACCTGCGAGTGAGTCATAACCACACCCGGAATTACCTCATAGTCGCACAATAAACATACATTAATCGGTCATATGGCCGAGGACTATATTCACCCTGCATTCATTAGCCAGGGGACTTCACCTCACGCGCGCAACTTTCCTTATGATAGCAATTTAGAGAGGTATGTTTACGTAAATTATCAATTACGAAAATCATTTCTTTTTCCATTTGAACACATTCACATTTTGCATTCTCAAAAATCATTTATTCTCAATGATTAAATACCAATTTTAGAATATGCATTTCTTATTCTTTAAGTCATATTTTATTAATGACCTATGACCCAAAGTGACATTATCCTCAAACTAGTCTCCAAGAGTCCAACACAATACCATAAATCATCAAAGTGAGTCTCCCTCAATAATAGTATCCCAAAAGTCTCAACATTATCGTTTTATCTTTTATTAATTATAGGTTCACTTCCTATATCAAACAAGAGATTAACCTCTATAAAATACCCCTTTGGATAAGCCCAATTATCCCCATACTAGCCTAGGACAATTGTCTACCTAATGTAACCCTCTAAAACTCTTCATTTCTTCCCAAAGGAAGGTTCCTAAACCTCGAACCTAAAAGAAATGGGATAAAAATAAAACTAGAAAAATCTCACAAAAAAACAGGGCATCCGAATCGATTCGCCCTGGGGCCGAATCGATTCGCCCATGATTGCGAATCGATTCGCCCAGAAACGAATCGATTCGGTGAGTAAAACCAACATACTATCTCAGCCGAATCGATTCGGCCCCAACCCGAATCGATTCGGTTTACCCCGACCTGTGACCTTCCCCAAATCCGAATCGATTCGCCCCTAGGACCGAATCGATTTGGCTCTACAGAATTGCCCAATTTGGGCTACGGGTTGTATGAACCCTAAAATCCCAAAATCCCAAATCTTCCATTTTCTACAACATCAACAACAACTAATTCTACCAAATGATTCCTACACAATCACTAACTAATTTTCTCAACTCAATCAAAAGAAACCACAAGATTAAGGGTTTATACACCAAAATATCAAAAACCCATTTATGGTTTAAATCTCCACAAACTAGCTATACATGCAATTTATCACATTAAATTATGATCTAGAAAGTAAGAAACTTGCCTCAAGTTTGTAGTCTCGGATTCTCTTCCTGTAGCAACGATTTCCGGCTCCAATCTTCTATTTTTCTCTCTTTTCTCCATTTCTCCCAAACTCTCTCTTCTCTCTCTCTCTCTCTCTCGGCTTCTAACATAAGAATGAGAAAATAAAAGGGTTTGGGAGATTTATACGGGCCTTAAACATTAATTCTCCTCTTTTAAATGTTAATACACCATTAAAATAACTCGTAACTACATAATTGAGTCATAACCCGTAAAAAATGCTCGAAACTCAAAAATACAACTTGGCACTTATTTTGACTATCTCGACTATTCCAAAACCAACCGCACCTCCTATTTTGGCATCCGGAGTATCGTGAAATATTTTTATATTCCTACGTCATGTTATTTCATTAATTATGCTCCAATTTAAATGTAAGTCATAACCGTCGTTTAAAATACAACGACGCAATAAAACGCTATTTACCTTCTCATAACAGTAAATAGGCAAAACATGGTAAATATTATCCCTTAACTCACGGGAAATAATATTTACTCCAACTTCCTTTGTTTTATAAAATTGGCCCATCAGGCTAGAATAATATAAAATAGTCGTTCAAAAGTCTGGGTTGTTACACTTCATAACATATTTAATATAAAGTCCAGTTCTGTAATTATAAATTATAATACCCTTGCGCTACATTTTAATTTATAAATCTTTTACATCAACTATAACAAAAAGCGGGACTTTTTATTTCAAATAAGCATACCAATAATGATTAGAGTGAATTTCAACCTTTATACATCCAAAATTATCAATGAAACAAAGCATTAATTTCACGGTCTAGTTCTCTTTCAGCTGTTATAGTTCAAGTATTGATTCTAATCTACTCTCATGTCGACATTGAACAACAATTTGAATTTTAGGCTAAACTCCATTCTTGTTGTAAATATTATTACTTATTTATAGATGTCACATACGAATACAAATTGGGGCTTTATTTTTCACTTAACCCATATGGTAATAGTACATTCAAACATATCCCTTATGTAAGTTTTTAAATTAGATTTATCTCGTGTGAACGAATTAATTTTGCCTTAAACAATCATAAAATATTAAATCATAACTCATACTTATATTCGTTATGTTATTATCACAGGGAGATAAGTCAAAACAAAGCCTAAAAAAATTATGTTATTGCCTCGTCCAACATTAATTCAAAAAGTTATTAGGGAGATCCCCTTTGTCATATTTATTCTAGTTATTTTACACACTTGAATGAAACATATGTTCCTCTCTCTTATATTCTCTCTCGAGTTTTAGGAGGTTTTATTCCCATCCCTTTATTTTTTGTACCCACCCTAACTCTAATACTTTAAGATTTATGACATTTTAAATGTTAAAGGATGGGTTTTCCCCCTATTAAACCTTCCCAATTGATTCATACGACATCAAAAAAATTCAACACCTTAGAAAATTTAGTAGAGACGGTGGCGACGAGCTTTGTAGATTACCTCGTCGGTACAGTGATCAGTAGCACATATACTGATAACCAAACAGATAGTTCAACAGTTGTTAGTAACAACTCGCAAGTGGATGTAATAAGGTAATATTAGAGATTGATATTTAGATGGTTAGACAGGCTGTCATACAGTTGTACTCTATCTGTAACAGTTGTAACAAACTCTTCTCATATATATAATACTTTACTCTCTAATCTCTCATTAACGAGAATAGAGATTTTCTCTCAAACCCGCAGTTTATCTTGGTATCAGAGCTCTCTGAGTTTCACGAGCTTTCTTTGATCCAATAACGTTTCTTCCTTGCAATTCATCCATGGCGTCTTCTTCTTCTTCTTCGCCAACTCTTGGATCGATTACTTCTTTTCCTTATGCTTCACAAATGATCAATAATTCTCTTTCGGTTAAATTGGATCGATCAAACTATGTTCTATGGAAATCGTAAATGGACAATGTGATTTTTGCGAATGGTTTTGAAGATTATATCGAAGGAATTTCTGTTTGTCCTTCTCGTACTCTAAGCACTGGATCAATTAATCCAGAATTTGTGGCTTGGAGGCGTCAAGATCGGATAATCCTAAGCTGGATCTATTCATCTCTCACTCCAGAAATAATGGCTCAAATCATTGGACATTCAACTTCTCATTCTGCTTGGACAGGACTTGAGAAGATTTTTGCTTCTTCTTCACGAGCCAGAGTTATGCAGCTTCGTCTTGGGTTGCAAACTATAAAAAAGGCTGAATGTTGATGATCGATTATCTGATGAAGATCAAAGGGATCGTAGATAGTCTTCTTGCCATTGGAGAACTAGTTTCTGAGCAAGATTAGATTATGAACCTCTTTGTAGGTCTTGGAGCAGATTACAATGCTTTTGTCACCGTAATTAACACCAGAGATGATAAAATCTCTCTTAAGACTGTTCAAAGTATGCTCCTCTCTTATGAGCAATGATTGGAGCAACAAAACTACATTGCAGAAGCATCAGTGATAACTGCAAACTATGATTCCTCTCACAACAGAGGTGGAGGAGGAAAATGATACAGTGGAGGTCGAGGTCATTACTTAGGTCAAGGAAGTGGTTTTCAGAACTCTAATTTTTGTGGTTGTGGAAGGAATGGACGTAATGGACAAGGAAGAAGAAACAACAATTTCAACTCAACTAACAAACCACAATGTCAGTTATGTGGAAAGTTTGGACATATTGTTCACACATGCTACCATCGCTTTGACATTTCCTTTCAAGGAGGGCAAGTTGAGAATAATACTTCCACTACCAATTCACAGGGCAATATATCAGCTATGGTTGCCTCACCAAGTATAGTTGACGATGATACTTGGTACTTAGACTCTGGAGCTAGTCATCACCTCACACAGACTGCTGGTAATCTGAACAATGCTACACCCTACACAGGAACTGAGCGTGTTACTATTGGTAATGGTAAGAAACTCATATCTCCACTCATTCGTTAGTTTCTAATTCTCATCAGTTCAAACTTAAGAAAGTTTATCATGTTCCTTTCATATCTGCCAATTTGATCAGCGTAGCAAAGTTTTGTTCAGATAACAATACCTTTATTGAATTATATGCTAACTCTTTTTGTGTGAAGGATCAACTTAGGAAGAGGGTTCTCGCTCAAGGCCAGCTTGAAAATGACTTTTATAAATTTCATGTTACCAAGTCAGAACACAGTTCGTTTCATAATTCTTTTCATTCCTCTATATCTACTTTTAATTCTGTAGTTAATAAAGAAGAGTTGTGGCATTATAGGCTAGGTCATGCAAATTCTGAAATTTTTCATAGAATTCTATCAGATTGTAATATTTCCAGTACCAATAATAGAACTGTTGTTTGTTCTTCCTGCCAACTGGCCAAAAGTTATCGTTTACCTTTAAAACTTTCAAATTCTTGTGCTTCCAATGTCTTAGATTTTATTCATACTGATATTTGGTGTCTTTCTCCCATTAAGTCTACTTCTGGATCAAGATATTTTATCTTATTTATTGATGACTTTTCTAGATTCACATGGCTTTATCCATTACAAACCAAAGATCAAGCCTTACCAATATTCAAACAATTCAAAGTACTTGTTGAAAATCAATTTGACAGAAAAATCAAATGTTTACAATCTGATAATGGTGGTGAATATCGATCTTTTCTTTCCTTTTTGACTCAATCTGGTATATTACATCGTTTTTCCTGTCCATAGACCTCTTCTCAAAATGGCAGAGTCAAAAGAAAACATCATCGTGTGGTTGAGACTGGCCTAGCACTTTCGGTACTAGTAGTGTTCTTTTCAAACTGTTGTATTTCTTATCAACAGAATGCCTACAAAAGTACTCAAGTTTGCTTCTTCTTACTCTACTCTTTTTCATAAGCAACCTGCTATACTCTTTTTTATGTTTTTGGTTGTCTATGTTACCCGTTCATTAGACCATATAACAATCATAAACTTCAATATAGATCCTTGAAGTGTTTATTTCTTGGTTACAGCTCTATTCATAAAGGATATTTGTGTCTTGACAGCAACTCCAGTCGTATATATATATCTCCTCATGTTATTTTTTATGAACACCATTTTCCTTTTGCTTCTCATAAGGAAAACTCATCGGTTGTTGTTTCTGAATCTTGTCATACTCCTGCCATTATTTCACATTCTTCTCCCTCCAATAATTTGTTTCTCCTCCATAAGACTGTCCAACTCATATTTCTACTTCTAACTCAGGTTCAAATCCATTATATATTGGTGACTCCTCAATTCCTGTGTTAACATCTTCAAAACCAGTAGTGTTCACTTCAACCATTCCTCAAGCTTCTGTTATTATTTCTCCAGTTGGAATTGTTGAACCACAACGAGTTATGACTCGAGCTATGAATGGGATAACAAATAAGATGAATTTTTTTTCCTTGACTGCTGTTAAGCCAGCTGAACCAAGCACCTTAAAACAAGCACAGAAGGATCCTAAGTGGATTAATGCTATGCAAGCAGAGTATGAAGCCTTGCAACAAAATAGAACTTGGGTTTTAGTTGCCCCCCTGTTGGAACCAACATCATAGGTTGCAAATGGGTGTTTCGGCTGAAATATAAAGTTAATGGCATTATTGAACGACATAAGGCATGCTTGGTTGAAAAGGGGTACAATTAAACTTGTGCTATTGACTATTTTGAAACATTTAGTCCAGTAGTTAAACCAACAACAATTCGAATTATTCTCACCATTGCTTTGTTTTATAAGTGGACTGTTAGGCAGCTAAATGTCCACAGTGCCTTCTTGAATGGTGACTTACAAAAGCAAGTTTACATTCAATAACCTCTTGGCTTTGTCAGTAAGCATTTTCCTGATCATGTTTGTCAACTAAAGAAGGCCTTGTATGGTCTTAAACAAGCACCACAAGCTTGGTTTAATAAACTCAGCTCAGCTCTTCATTCTTGGGGTTGTAACACCCCGTATTTCTGTGAATGTAATATTTAATTAATTCGGGGAATATTAAATTACTTGGGTGTCATAATTTAATTGAATTAATTATGGTGATATTTATTTAAATATTAATCGGAGAGTGAATGGTTAATATTTAGGGAAATTTAAGTACTAAGTAAATAGTAATAATTTATTTACGTCATAACGTGTATTAGTTACGTGGTATTTATTTATCTCAGCCGGGAGTCGGTATAGACTAATGTGGGTGTGAGATAAGAATTTTTTATAAATTAATTCGGATGTCGATTTTTAGTGCACGATTGAGTCTGGATGGGTCGAGTTAGTCAAAATGAAGTACCCGGGGGTTTTATTTGGGTTTCGGGGGCTTTTTAGACTAGTCGGGACTCGCATTTAAGTACACGAATCATTTTACAATTGGGTATACACCCAATTTCAGGATTTATAAGAGGAGAAGTCTTATTTCCCCAATTATAAGCCCTAAGAGAGAGAAATATAAGAGAGAAAGAAGAGAAGAAAGAAGAAGAAGGAAAAGAGGAAGAAGAAAGGATATTTCCGACCAAACTCCGCGAGATTCGACTCGAGGTCATCGGATTTTATCCACGAGACAAGTGTTTACTTGCTTTATTGATTTAGTGTGATTATTTCTCATATTATAGTTGGTGTGTAAAACTATAAAGATTTTTTGGATGAGTTTTGTGAATCAAAACGGGTTTTTTCGAAAGATTAACGAATAAACCCCGGATAATATCGAGTTTGAGAAATTTGAGAATTAATTGAAATTAATTATTGGATCTGGGTTCTAGGATGATTAGAACCCCTTTTATGTGTGTAATTATGGTTGTTTGAGGTTGGATGATGATAGGTGAGAAAATAAAAACCTTGGAGGTGTATTAATGGAGGTTTGGGATTTTGGAGAATAAGGTGAATAGTAACTCTGTCCATTCCGAATCGATACGGCTAGGAAGAGAATCGATTCAGCTCTTGGTCAAAAGAGGAAAGTTGTATATCTTTTCGATACGGTCGCGTGGGTGCCGACCGCGTATTTTTTTGATTTTTTGTAGTCAGTTATGATTTTTCTAAGAAAGCAGTTCCGAGATTGTAATCGTTTGCCCGGGAATCCGAAACAGAAATTTTTAAGAGACTTCAAATGCATGACATTTTCTGTTTGGTTTGAATTAGATGCTCATTTTATGATTAACATAAAGTTATTGAAGTTATATCTCTAATGAGATTTGAATGAGGTCAATTGGACTTATGTAGAGTGAGTTATAGTTATTTTAGTGCAAGGTGTTTAAGCTGCCAGAACAGCTGAGTTACGAAAATTTTGGAGAGAATTCAAATGCATACCATTTTCTGTATGATTTGAATTAGATGCTCATTTATGGATGAAAAGAAAGGTATTGAAGTTATCTTTCTAAACGGCTTTGAATCAGGTCAGTCGGAGTTATATAAAGTGAGAAATCTATATTTTACTAGAGGATATTTAATCTGTCAGAAAATTTATGATTCGTTTCGGCAGTCATAAAATGTGAGATTTTTTTTTAAGCCTCAAATGACTAAATTTTTTATCGGGGAAGTATTTGGGACCTTGATGAAATATATTGCTGGAATAATGATGGTAGTAGGTCTATGATTGAGTGTTGGGATTTAATTTTGTGAGAGAATTAAAGTGGAAATTCATAGGCTTGATTGTGACATATTCTAATTCAAGATGATATGAATATAATTATGGAAAAAGCGTGAGCAAGCTTAAATTTGTTGGGTCAGTAGGTTAACAAGGGTAACTACTAAGTTGATATAACAAGGGGTAACTAGGACCCTTAGAGTTGTGTGGACACTCCTATACATACGATAGTGACATAAATCGTAAGACAAATAGTACGAAAAATATGTGAGAGATACATATACTAATGCGTATTATCGGGTTGAGTGAACACCTATTGATGCATAGTATATATAGGTTGTGTGAATACCTATAGTATACTAAATAAAAATTGGTGATCGAAGTATGAGTCCAAGCCAATAAAGAGTAGATGGAATACTCGAATAAATACGAACATGAAATAAATTCGTAAAGCAAACAAGTACGGTGAATATTAGAGAGAAATATATCACGTACAAGTATGAATAATTTCGTTGTGTGAATCCCTGTAAATTTTTTAATTAGGTTGGAAGAATACCTACAGTGCCTATATGATCTTGGAGTCGATGATTAGACCAAGCCAATATTATATTTTTTTATTTACATTTGGAGTCGAGGATTAGACCGGGCTAATGTAAATGATAGGAGAATTGGAGTCGATGATTAGACCGGGCCAATACTCCTTATAGTATATATATTGTCTGTAAAATATATACTATATAAAAAATCTACTTGGGTAGAATGGTAAATGATTATACTCGAATAATTACGAAAGTGAAATAAATTCGTAAAGCAAATAAGTACAATGAATATTAGAGAGAAATATATTACGTACAAGTATGAATAATTTGGTTGTGTGAATACCTATAAATTTTGTACTTAGGTTGGGTTAATACCTACAGTGCCTATATGATATTAGAGTCGAGGATTAGATCGAGCCAATATTCTATTTTTTTTCATTTACATTTGGAGTCGATGATTAGACCGGGCCAATGTAAATGATAGGAGAATTGGAGTCGGTGATTAGACCACGCCAATACTCCTTATAGTATATATTGTGTGTGAAATATATACTATATAAATAATCTACTTGGGTAGAATGGTTGATGATTATAAGATGTTCATACATCTAAAAGATAAATAAATTGGGATAATTGGAGTCGATGATTAGACCGGGCCAATTATCCTTATAGTCTGTATTCTGTGCGAAATATATACTATATGAATAATCTACTAAGATGAAGTAGTATTGTGTGTGGAATACATACTATATAAATAATCTACTTGAGTAGAATGGTAGATGATTGTATGATGTTCATACATCAAAAAGGCAAATAATTTAGGATAATTGGAGTCGACGATTGGACCGGGCCAATTGTCCTTATAGTCTATATTGTGTGTGAAATATATACTATATGAATAATCTACTAAGATGAAGTAGTAGATAATTATTGTGTGTGAAATACGTTGTGTGTAAATAATCTAATTGGGTAGAATGGTAGATGATTATATGATGTTAATACATCAAAAAGGCAAATAATATGGGATAGTTGGAGTCGACGATTAGACTGGGCCAATTCTCCTTGTAGTCTATATTGTGTGTGAAATATATACTATATGAATAATCTACTAGGACAAAGTAGTAGATAATTAGATGATGTGAATACATCTAACTATTAACTTAAGCAGAGAAAGCTTAATGTGCAAAACATAATATTAGATAGTGAGCATCTAATGGATAAGATTAAGTGGTGAGTCTTAACTTTCAAATCAGAAACTAACATATGTGAAATGTTACATGGAAATTTATTAAGACTATTAGAGGTGTTAATGAACCTTAGTACTGTATGGGCGGTACGGGAACTTAGACGTGTAGATAAGTTCAGACGAGTACTATAGTCTAAATAGCTTGGGTAGTTGTAGCTGCAATAGACTAAGTATAGAACGTTATACGTGCACTATAGATGAGAGGTGAAGGGTATCTCATGTGAGTGCGACACCAATTTAAATATAAGAGATTGCATATTTTAAAATATGACATTTATGCACTTGCAAAATATTTTCAAACTCGAGCTCTGGCCCGTTTCTCTATTTTTCACTTTCTTGCTATATATATATATATATATATATATATATATATATATATATATATATAGGTGTCCAGACACAGGGATGCCTGGATGATGATTCCTTCGAGTCAGACGCTTGTTGCAGCAGCTGTGGATGCAAGCAGGTTTATTATAGACGCTTCTATCACTGACACCTAGATAGTAGGTATTGTAGAAACAATCGGGCTGATGGCCTAACTGTACTCATTTATTCTTTTACCGCCTTTTAGTGCGGCATTTGATTTGGTTGTATTTTAGTGTACCGAGTGTTCGGTTATTTTATTTCATTTCTGTTGTTGCATATAAACTGTGTGGATGTTTTATTTGAATGGTTTGGTTAATAAGATTAGTTAAAAAAAATTGACGCCAGCCTAATAGGATATTAGTAATTAAATTGGTTTTTCGACAGTGATGCTGAAAATGAACCATATGAGACTCCTTTTTTAATTTTATATAGGAGTGATCACCCGGTATTTTATTAGGCGAGGTGTCACAGGTGGTATCAGAGCCAGTATCTAGTGTCCTTTAGGAATCTGTGCGGACGTACTACGCTTTTAGCGTTGCTTTTAATTTGACATAGAACCTTATGATTAGGATTGTCAATTCCTCTTGCGAGATTTCGTTCTCCTGTTATTATGAAAGATTATAGTAAATCTTTTTTGCTCTCATTCGAGATTAGTGTGTTGATCGACGAAGGGCGACCAGGGAAGGCCATTGTGAGGGCAGTAGGAGGCGGGGCTCAGTTGGTGTTGTAAAATATATTTCGGGGACGATGACCGTAGTCGAGGTCACCCCGATTGTGCTTTAGCAATTGATGCTTCTACGTGAAGGACGCTAAAAGAATTTGAGAAATTATTCAGAGTGTAGGACTGGAAGTAAAAATGCTAGTGAAACACCACGGGGAGAGATCCATGTGGGGGATCCATTTGAATGATGCAGATAATTGAATTATGACCGAGTGACGGTGAATTCAATCAGGGCTGGTAAGGCCAGTAGTGTGCTCCCTGGGGCCAGCGGAGCTAAAGGAACAATGGGGGTCTAGCGTGGACATAAATATAGGGGATTTTATCGGGAGATATTTTTATGTGGAGAGTGAGACCATACGTATTGATTTTACCCAAAGCGAGAGGAACATGAGTATGGTGCCTAGCATGGCAATGATTAAGATAGTTTTGGGGTTCGATTCAGACAAGCGTGTTATGTCCGAGAACCATTTGAGCAGCCAGGGAGATTAGCGAGGTAGAAATATGAGTTGTATCCTCGGGTGAATGAGGTATATTTTGTGTGACCGAGCGAGTCATGATATTTTGATTAACGCTAAATTCACATGTAAGACGAGTTTAGTGGATATGTCGATACATTATTATGTGTACATATTATACCGTTGCGTAACGGGGTTATCATTGAATTCATCCGTAGGGGAGAGGCAATGGACTTAGTGGGAAATATATTAGAACTACTCATTTTAGTGATGTGTTATACGAGTATGATATTCTCCTGGATATAGACTGGTTAGTTAGTTCCAAAGATGTACGAGATAGAAGGACGTGAAAATGAATGTGTAGAATATATGCCTGAGGGATAGCTATAGACAAGGTTAAAATAGTATGACGGATTGAATGTCGTGTGAGAATGACGATAATTCAAGCATATATGTACAACGAGAGCTAGCACACCCGAGATGGGTTGAAAGGCTATGGAAAGCCATTTAAAAGGTACCTCTTGATAAAAAAAGGGTACCAAATTATTGTGAGAAAAGTAGAGCGGAGTCTTACTTGAACGAGTGTTGACGAGTGGCTTGCGCATGACTGTAATGTTAGAATACTCCTAGGAAAGAAGGAGTGTATGTAGTACCAAATTCCGAAAGAGTATAGGAGAATTAATACTTTAATTATTCGGTATAGAGAATGTACCTTGGAGATTACAAGAGAGATAGTAATCTGAATATTTATACTATACGTAGCGATGAGAATAAAATACGTATGGTAAGTATGCAAATAGGTTGGGAGAATACCTATAAATTTTAATAGGATGTGTGTATACCTATTATTTGACATTTTGTTAAGTGCACTAATGGGTGAAAACCCGGGAGTGCAAGGTTATGATGTTTTATACACTAAAGGGTGATAACCAGGGGGTGTAAATTTTTTATTAAGTGTACTAATGGATGATAACCCGGGGGTACAAGGATATTATTGTTAAGTGCGCTAATGGGTGTTAACCCGGGGGTGCATGATTATTATGATTAAGTGCGCTAATAGGTCTTAGCCCGGGGGTGCAGGGTTAGTGAATGTATATATAGGGATGATGAAACTATATATATGAGCATACTCGGGGAACTTTCTACTTTGTGATTTTAAAAATTCAAAGTTTTAGTACCGGCATTGTCCTAATTTCGGGGACGAAATTCCTTTGTAAGGGGGGGAGTATGTAACACCCGTATTTCTGTGCATGTAATATTTAATTAATTCGGGGAATATTAAATTACTTGGGTGTCGTAATTTAATTGAATTAATTATGGTGATATTTATTTAAATATTAATCGGAGAGTGAATGGTTAATATTTAGGGAAATTTAAGTACTAGGTGAATAGTAATAATTTATTTACGTCATAACATGTATTAGTGACGTGGTATTTATTTATCTCAGCTGGGAGTCGGTATAGACTAATGTGGGTGTGAGATAAGGATTTTTTATAAATTAATTCGGATGTCGATTTTGAGTGCACGGTTGAGTTCGAATGGGTCGAGTTAGTCAAGATAAAGTACCCGGGGGTATTATTTGGGTTTCGGGGGCTTTTTGGACTAGTCAAGACTCGATTTAAGTACACGAGTCATTTTACAATTGGGTATACACCCAATTTCGTGATTTATAAGGGGAGAAGTCTTATTTTCCCAATTATAAGCCCTAACAGAGAGAAAGAGAAGAGAAGAAAGAAGAAGAAGGAAAAGAGGAAGAAGAAAGGATATTTTTGGCTAAACTCCGCGGGATTCGACTCGAGGTCGTCGGATTTTATCCACGAGGCAAGTGTTTATTGCTTTATTGATTTAGTGTGAATATTTCTCATATTATAGTTGGTGTGTAAAACTATAAAGATTTTTTGGATGAATTTTGTGAATCAAAACGGGGTTTTTTCGAAAGATTAATGAATAAACCCCGGATAATATCAAATTTGAGAAATTTGGGAATTAATTGAAATTAATTATTGGATCTGGGTTCTAGGATGATTAGAACCCTTTTTATATGTGTAATTATGGTTGTTTGAGGTTGGATGATGATAGGTGAGAAAATAAAAACCTTGGATGTGTGTTAATGGAAGTTTGGGATTTTGGAGAAGAAGGTGAATAGTAAATCCATCCTTTCCGAATCGATACGACTAGGAAGAGAATCGATTCAGCTCTTGGTCAAAAGAGGAAAGTTTTATATCTTTTCGATATGGTCGCGTGGGTGCCGACCGCGTTTTTTTTTTTTTTAATAAGTTATAATTTCTCTAAGAAAGCAGTTCCGAGATTGTAATCGTTAGCTCGGGAATCCAAAACAGAAAATTTTAAGAGAATTCAAATGCATGCCATTTTCTGTTTGATTTGAATTAGATGCTCATTTTATGATTAACAGAAAGGTATTGAAGTTATCTTTCTAATGAGATTTGAATGAGGTCAATTGGACTTATGTAGAGTGAGTTATAACTGTTTTAGTGCAAGGTGTTTAAGCTCCCAGAACAGCTGAGTTACGGAATTTTGGAGAGAATTCAAATGCATATCATTTCCTGTATGATTTGAATTAGATGCTCATTTATGGATGAAAAGAAAGGTATCGAAGTTATCTTTCTAATCAGCTTTGAATCAGGTCAGTGGGAGTTATATAGAGGGATAAATATATATTTTACTAGAGGGTATTTAATCTGCCAGAAAATTTATGATTCGTTTCGGCAGTCAGAAAATGTGAGATTTTTCTTTTTAAGCCTTAAATGACTAAAAATTTTATCGGGGAAGTGTTTGGGACCTTGATGAAATATATTGTTGGAATAATGATGGCAGTTGGTCTATGATTGAGTGTTGGGCTTTAATTTTGTGAGAGAATTAAAGTGAAAATTCATAGGCTTGATTGTGACGTATTCTAATTCAAGATGATAAGAATATAATTACGGAAAAAGCGTGAGCGAGCGTAAATTTGTTGGGTCAATAGGTTAACAAGGGTAACCACTGAGTTGATATAACAAGGGGTAACTAAGACCCTTAGATTTGTGTGAACACTCCTATATATACGATAGTGAGATAAATCGTAAGACAAATAGTACGAAAAATATGTGAGAGATACATACTACATACTAATGCGTATTATCGGGTTGAGTGAACACCTATTGATGCATAGTATATATAGGTTGTGTGAATACCTATAGTATACTAAATAAAAATCGGTGATCGAAGTATGAGTCCGAGCCAATAAAGAGTAAATGGAATGCTCGAATAAATACGAACATGAAACAAATTCGTAGAACAAACAAGTATGGTGAATATTATAAAGAAATATATCACGTACAAGTATGAATAATTTGGTTGTGTGAATACCTATAAATTTTGTACTTAGGTTGGGAGAATGCCTACAGTGCCTATATGATCTTGGAGTCGAGGATTAGACCAAGCCAATATTCTATTTTTTTTATTTACATTTGGAGTCGACGATTAGACCAGGCCAATGTAAATGATAGGAGAATTGGAGTCGATGATTAGACCGAACCAATACTCCTTATAGTATATATATTGTGTGTGGAATATATACTATATAAACAATTTACTTGGGTAGAATGCTAAATGATTATACTCGAATATTTACGAAAGTGAAATAAATTCGTAAAGCAAATAAGTACAATGAATATTAGAGAGAAATACATTATGTACAAGTATGAATAATTTGGTTGTGTGAATTCCTATAAATTTTGTACTTAGGTTGGGTGAATACCTACAGTTCCTATATGATGTTGGAGTCGAGGATTAGACCGAGCCAATATTCTATTTTTTTTTCATTTACATTTGGAGTCGATGATTAGACCGCACCAATGTAAATGATAAGAGAATTGGAGTCAATGATTAGACCGGTCCAATACTCCTTATAGTATATATTGTTTGTGAAATATATACTATATAAATAATCTACTTGGGTATAATGGTAGATGATTATGAGATGTTCATTCCACTAAAAGATAAATAAATTGGGATAATTGGAGTCAATGATTAGACCGGGCCAATTATCCTTATAGTCTATATTCTGTGTGAAATATATACTATATGAATAATCTACTAAGATGAAGTAGTAGATAATTATTGTGTGTGAAATACATACTATATAAATAATCTACTTGGGTAGAATGGTATATGATTGTATGATGTTCATACATCAAAAAGGCAAATAATTTAAGATAATTGGAGTTGACGATTGGACTGGGCCTATTATCCTTGTAGTCTATATTGTGTGTGAAATATATACTATATGAATAATCTACTAAGATGAAGTAGTAGATAATTATTGTGTGTGAAATACATACTATATAAATAATCTACTTGGGTAGAATGGTAGATGATTATATGATGTTAATACATCAAAAAGGCAAATATTATGGGATAATTGGAGTCGACGATTAGACCGGGCCAATTCTCCTTATAGTCTATATTGTGTGTGAAATACATACTATATGAATAATCTATTAGGACGAAGTAGTAGATAATTAGATGGCGTGAATACATCTAACTGTTAAATTAAGCGGAGAAAGTTTAATGGGCAAAACATAATATTAGATAGTGAGCATCTAATGGATAGGATTAAGTGGTGAGACTTAACTTTCAAATCAGAAACTAACATATGTGAAATGTTACTTGGAAATTTATTAAGACTATGAGAGGTGTTAATGAAACTTAGTACTGTATGGACGGTTTAGGAACTTAGACGTGTAGATAAGTTCAGACGAGTACTATAGTCTAAATAGCTTGGGTAGTTGTAGCTGCAATAGACTAAGTATAGAACGTTATACGTGCACTATAGATGAGAGGTGAAGGGTATCTCGTGTGAGTGCGACACCAATTTAAATATGAAAGATTGCATATTTTAAAATATGGCATTTATGCACTTGCAAAATATTTTCAAACTTGGGCTCTAACCCGTTTCTCCATTTTTCCCTTTCTTGCTCTCTCTCTCTCTCTCTCTCTCTCTCTATATATATATATATATATATATATATATATATATATATATATGGATGCAAGCAGGTTTATAATAGGCGTTTTTATCATTGAGATCTAGATAGTAGGTATTATAGAAACATTTGGACTGATGGCCCAACTATACTCATTTATTCGTTTACCGCCTTTTAGTGCGGCATTCGATTTGGTTGTATTATATTGTACCGAATGTTCGGTTATTTTATTTCATTTCTGTTGTTGCATATAAACTGTGTGGATGTTTTATTTAAATGGTTTGGTTAATAAGATTAGTTAAAAAAAAATTGACGTCAGCCTAATAGGATATTAGTAATTAAATTGGTTTTTCGACAGTGATGCTGAGAATGAACCATATAAGACACCTGTTTTAATTTGGTATAGGAGTGATCGCCCGGTATTTTATTAGGCGGGGTGTCACTCGGATTTTATGTCTTCTCGGACTGATAGTTCTCTATTTTTTCTCTGTGATAGAACCTCAATTCTAATAATCTTAGTTTATGTTGATGCTATTCTTCTTGTTGGTAGTTCAACGGGTCAAGTGTCAAAGTTGATAGTTGATCTGCATGATACTTTTCCTTAAGGAACTTAGGTATCCTATCCTATTTTCTTGGTGTTGAAGCTACTTATTCTAGTGATGCTATACATCTCTCCCAAAGTAAGTATGTAGCTGATTTTCTTGCTAAAACTTATATGTCAGACTGCAAACCAGCTAAAACTCCTGGTACAATTAGAAAATCGATATCTCACTATGATGGTGAACCTTTTGAAGATGTTACTTTGTATCGCAGTGTCGTTGGTGCTCTGCAGTATGTTACCATGACTAGACGAGATGTCTCATTTGTTGTTAACAAGGCCTACCTATTCATGCATCCGCCTACTACGTCTCATTGGATGGATGTGAAACGTATTCTTAGATATCTCAGGGGAACATTGCAAGAGGGACTTCTTCTTACAGCTTCTGATAGCTTTCAGATTCAAGCATATACTGATGCTGATTGGGCAGGCTCTCCAGATGATAGACGAAGTTCTAGTGCCTATTGTGTTTTTCTGGGCAACACCTTAGTTTCGTGGTCTGTTACAAAGTAGAAGGTTGTATCGAGAAGTTCCGCTGAGTCTAAATACAGGGCACTTGCAATTACTACAGTTGAAGTCATCTGGACTCGAGCTCTATTAGAAGAGCTATGCATACCTCAGGACGAGCTTCCTGTTCTCTGGTGTGATAATATGAGTGCTAAATATATTGTTACTAATTCTGTGTTTCATGCTAGGACAAAGCATATAGAGATTGATTTGCATTTTGTTCGGGATCGAGTTGTTCAAAAACAGCTTGTTTTGCAGCATATTTCTACTGAAGATCAGATAGCAGATCCTCTCACCAAGCATTTGGCAAGCTCAAGGTTCTTATCCTTACGATCCAAACTCTGTGTTGTTCCCCGCCCCTTTTGCTTGAGGGGGGATGATAAACAAACAGATAGTTCAGCAGTTGTTAGTAACAACTTGCAAGTGGATGTAATTAGGTAATATTAGAGATTGATATTTATACGGTTAGATAGGATGTCATACAGTTGTACTCTCTCTGTAACAAACTCTTCCCATATATATAATACTTTACTCTCTAATCTCTCATTAACGAGAATAGATATTTTCTCTCAAACCCACAGTTTATCTTATACCATCACTGATATATAGACATATATACCGGAGATATATAATCCTATGATTATATACCATGATCGGTATATAACTCATATATATGGATTATATATCATGGCCGGTATATAACACATACCACATTCTCCCTTCACCAGAAGGAATTATTTCATAAGTTGTCAAATAGAAAGAGTTATTTGTGATTACTTCTTTGGTAAATCACATGAGCTAAAATACAAGGGGCATGATGTGATGAATGTGTTTTATCCATTCGAGACTTCATAAAAGAGAGATTATAGTATTGTAAGATGCTTTGTGAGATTATGGTATAGTAAATTAAAGAGCAATAATGTCAAAATAAGAAAATAATCTCTCAAATGAACTCTGCTAGTGGTAAATTTTTGGTCCAATTCTTGTCATGATCAAAACTAGAAATCAAACCTAGATCATGCTTAACCTTTTTTAGTGAGTTATATTTTTCTCTAAACCACACGTGTGGGCATATAGGAAGACTAGAGCTGACAATTTTTGACACGACAACCCGTTTATGGTAATAACCCGAAATGACCCGATTAGCTTATATAGATTTAAGAGTACCCAAAACTCATACTCAAATAAAAATTAACGTGACCCGAAAATGACACGACTAACTTGAATTGTCACCCCTATAGGAAGTAAGCCCAAAATAAAAGGGTTTAATAAAAATAGGGTGGGTAGAAAAAATAAGTAGGTTAGATTAAAGCCTCCCTTTATTTTAAACGCCTATTATGAATATGTCAATCGTTATAGTGACTTTATATAACAAGATGACGATTATAAAATAGATACACAATGTTTAAGAAATTAAGTAGTTCATGCATACAACTAGAATGTCGTTGGATTTGTACTTGTTTTCTCGATGGAGAAGCCATCGAATCGCAAGGTGTTTTCTTCCTCACCTCTACTCCCATTCTTCTCCACCTCTACTCCAAACACCCAATCCTCCGAACACGTCCCTGTCATCCAAAACTCTTACCAGCATAAGTCAGCACAGATCCGACCAAGATCTGATGTCAGACACACATCTTTCTGCTTAGATCTGACTCCGATCACATCTGAACCATTTTCGGCACCCGTTAGCCCCAACGAACTATCTCAACCCACTTTCGACCAAGATCCTTTTCAGAAATCGTCAGGATCCCACCAAACCAGCATAGTCATCCCTACAAACCATATTTCAACTAGATTTATTGTTGAAAAACTTACCAAGGTTGTCCAATGTTTATGTTTTGGAGTTTTGGTTTATCTGATGAGGATTAGGTCTTCGTTCACTAGTTTTACACCACATTCAGCTCTGTTTGTTGTCGAGAAAAACTGAGGAGGAGTTTGTCAAATAGCTTTGTGAAATAGTATTTGAAATGGAAAGAGCCTTTTTGTAGGCAAGATACAAGATAATCGAGGTTAGTAAAGATCCTCATGGGAGTAATTACAAGTTTAGATTGTGCCACAGAGTTTATTCTAGAATACACATTTAGTCCAAGTCTTTTATTTTGTACCAAAAAGTCCCTTATTCTCTTATTTTTAAAACTCCGCATCAGCGATATGGTTAAACTTTTTTGGCATAGTAAATAACTTTTTGGCGCAAAATAAAAAGACTTGGACTAAACATGTATTAAAAAAAGTTTGAGGTATTATTTAGTATATGCCTCTTTATTCTTTTGAAGGTTTTTTTTGGCTATAGGAAAAGTTTTTTGGTTGGGTTGTTGTATGTCTAAAGCATCAAAACGCCACGACAGATTCTACAAGCAAAGAAAGGGTAAGTTAAGAGAAGTGATTATGTCACGACCCCAAAATAGTAGTGGGGAATGAGTGTCTCGACATGCCACCAAGGCAACAAATATTCTAACTTAAATCGTTTTCTTAATTAAATGCAACGAAAATACAATTACATGGTTATGAATCGTAAAATACTGAAATTAAAGGAATTACGTCATCAGAGCTTTCTAAAAGGAAACTTCATATATATTACAAGTATCAACGAGTTACAACTTGAGACAAAATTTGAAACTTATTACAAGAGATCCAAACGTGCTCTAAATGATAAAATAAACATTTTATTTAAAATAACAAGAAGAGCTCTAAAAGTTGAATATTCAACATAGTCCTTTTATGTTCCTTTCGCGAGCCTATTTATTTCCTAAAAAATGATTATTTGTACAACATCAGCTGAAAGCCGAGTGAGATTCAATCTCTAGACATTCCATGGTTTTTCAGAAAATTGATACATGTTCAATTTATAACAGAAGGCATATACATATATGGACAAGAATTTGCAGTAAAATATTTATATACGAATGACAGTATGTAGAAATGAATAGCTCAGAATAGAACGGATACGACAAATCAAATTCAATAACTTTTTCTTTCAATCATATAATTTTAATGGCCAAGTACACTCTAATACCGTATCTTTTACCGTATTATTCCCCGGTAGTTGAGGGTCAATCGAACTTGTTCGTCACAACGCCTTATTTAGGGCACACCAGCGATAACCCAGCTGGGATGGTTAGTCAGTAAAGAGGTCCCTTAGGCCGAATCATATTTTCAATATTCAATAATCATTTTAATCGGTATGTTTATATGGACGAATATAAACATATCACAAATGAATCAATCATCGGTATCACATGAATTTTGAGAATAAAAGCAGTTCACAAAATATACATAGTTTGCATAATATCATATAATCAATATACACAAGGAATGTCAGAGTACTCACCTAGAAAAAAAATCCAAAGTTACAGATACAGAATCTTGGATCGCTCGTTAATTTTAAAATGAAACTTCTTCTTAAACTTCTTCACACTTTCTGTCACTATTTCTTTTTGATATTTGGAATGGATTTCGTGTAAGAACTGATCCTAAGGATTCTATTTATAGTTTACCAAGGTTATTAGGGTGTGGACATTTGTCCCGATGACTAAGCGCTTATTTTGGTGAGTCGGCGTTTGATGTGTCGCTCAACGGGACTATCTTGCAATCTTTATTCACCAAACGGCGACACGTGTTTTATCTTCTTCTAAATGGATGACACGTGTTTTGGATTTTCATTTAAAGATGACATGTGTACGGTGGAGGTGTCCAAAACCAAGCATGAGGTGTCAAGCACGAGGTGTCAAGTTATTAAGGGTATAAGGGTTATTTTACACATGAATGGTATTTTAGTAATTTTACACCATACATTTTCAATATTTCTTAGAGGTCCTTAAAAATATTGTATTTACAAAATGGCCCTTTATATATTTTCATTTTAGTCCCTAAAAATTTCATTATTTCAAAATCAAGTCCCTAAAGTTTCATAAAATTTCATTTTCTACCCCAAAACTTATCATTTAGCTTAGGATATGCTATAAGACTTTGATTTAATCCATTTTGATGAATAAGGAGGTTATTTCAAAGTGTTTAAGTCGGACAAACTAGCCTCCCCTTCAACCAATCAGAATATTACACATGGTGGGGTAATATGACAAAATACAACTTAAAGGATGGACAGATTTGCCCTTATTTCGTAATTTCGGCATAACTTCTTGTTCGGACCTCTGTTTAACACACCGTTTATTGTGTTACAAACGTAATTCATATATATACAACTTTTTAGTTTTTACCTCAAATCAATTGTTATATTATAATGGTTAAAACTAGTCTCTCATATGAATATTCCTACCGAAAACTTTAAAATTTTATGTTTGTAACTAATTTGATATTTCATGATTTATGAAGGGAGGATTAGGCTAAAAAAAATAAATTAATATTATCCATATCACATATGAAATAATACAACATTTAAAATTATATATGAACATATAAAAGTGGGTTCATTACATCCTACCCTCCTTATAAAAAGTTTGGTCCCCAAACTTTACTTACATTAATTTCCAAACAAGTATGGATATTTCTTCTTTATTTCATCTTCCCGCTCCCATGTTACTTCTGCAATGGAATGATTGCGCCATGACTCTTTGACCAATGGAATTACCTTGGTTCGTAATATTTGATCTTTATGGTCCAAATTTCTATCGGATGCTCAATGTATGACAAATCTTCTCTAACTTGAAGAGGTTCGTGACTTAGGATATGCACTGGATCTGGGATGCATTTCTTCATCGTTGACACGTGGAACACATTATGCACACTAGAGAGTTCAGGGGGTAAAGCTATTCTATATGCAACAGCTCCTATCCTTTCAAGGATTTCAAAAGGTGTAATACCCCGTAATTTTATTGATTTTTATTTAAGGGATTAATTGAATTAAATGAGAATTAATTGGAAATTAATCTGGATATAAATACTAGCGAGATGTGAGTTGCTATTTGATTATGATGTTAAAATTGAATATTTATGAGTATATATGGTAATAAATGAGTATTGAAAATATTTAAATTGTCACGAGGCAGAAGTACGATAATTTGGGAAATTTAGTTGGAACGCGCGTGTCAGTCGCGTCAGGAATGAATTTATTTAAATTAAAAAGTAAATTATATTTGTATCAACCGAATGATCATTTTGAGTACGCCAACGCGTCCGGAAGGGTCGAAATAGTCAGAAAACACTAGCCGGGGATTAGTTTGGGTCCCAGGGCATTTTTAGGCCAAACCGACAACCTAGAAGGGTATTTTGGTAGTTTTAAAAATTGAGGAATTAAAACCCACGAATTTTAGAGGTTAATTATATATTAATTGGGAGTCCACTAAGGCCATTACCAACAAAAGACAAGAGAGTGGACTACGGAGGTTTTGAGAGAAGTTAGAAAGAGGGTAAAGGAGGTTCCAAACCAAAATATCTCCCATCACCAGAAATTGGAAAGGATTTGTGACTGGAAAGAAGACAGAAAGACAACCTTGATCATCAACGAAGAACCAGAACTTCGGATTTTAGGTAAGTGATTTGATGTCATTAATTGCAATGAATATTTCCTCCATGTTTAGTGTAGAATCCTTATATGCTTTGAATATTTTGGTGAAAACCCAATGGGATTGTTGTAGAAACCCTTAATCTTGGTTAGGAATTGCATGTAGAATGATTATGGATCGATTTGGTATCCAAAAAACTTAACTTTGATGATTTAAAAACGGATTAATGATGAGTATTTAGGCACAATAAAATTATGGGTTCATGTTCATAGGGTTTGGGGTAAAATTTTGGGATTTATGATAATTGCATGTTGATTAGGAGGATTTGACCCAAAAATATGTTAAGAAGCGACCTAAGAGGACTTAGAGTAGTTTAAGAACATTAAAACGTTATTGGGATGATCTTAGGATGAATTTAGAGAAGAGAAAAATGAAGAAAAACGAGTTGGAGAATTTCTGGGCGTATTCTGCCATCTCGTTAGAAGACCTGCCCAGGTCGTTCGAACGACCTTGTTCGAACGAGCTTCTAACGAGATGACAGTATCCACTCCAACGAGTTCGTTCGAAGACTTTGTTCGAACGACCCTCGTTCAAACAACCTCGTTCGAACGAGATTTCTAACGAGTTGACAGAATGGCCTTTTTAGGCCTGATTTTATTTCAAACTTCCAGTAGACTTATTTAACTGAGTGTTAACCTTCCCTTGTTGACCAGTGGGTATAGTTGTGAGAGTTGAGTACATTGAGGAGTAAAACTTAGAATTTTGTAGTAAACCAGATGACATTTATGGGTTAGAAAATAAGTACGTAAAATTACGACGTGAGAAGGGTTGACAACTTTTAATGTATATTATTTCGGGATTTGTAAACGTGCAACATCTAATGACGGTATATGAATGTAAGACATACCTCTATTAATATTATGAGATATCTAAGATGTGTGAATGCTTAGTATATGTGGTTATCTGTGTATAACATACCTACCATACTTGCTATCACGGGAGGTCGACGTTCGATCAGGGCCATCTAATATTTGTGTGCCTACGGGGGGATTTAGATTGGTACCTCGAGGACATAGGTCAGAGAAGGACTTATTGAGAAGTTAATAAGTCTGCTGATCATGGGAGCGTAGGTATGTGCGTGACCCATGTGATGTGAACTATGTTCGCCTCTATTATGTGTGTTTGTTACTTGTCGAAACGATTCCTGAGAGATTCGGAATACGTGATCCTTATGTACGTGATGTACCGGGATTGGATAGCAGAGTATGTGTGCATCGCAGCTTAGTCTAGGGGTGCCATTATTGTATAATTATGATGAGATTGATACAACAAAATATTGAAATGAACTGTTTATATAAGTACAAGTGTGAATTAATATAATATTTTTGTAGAGTTAAAAATGGGAAAACTCTTAGTAATTATTGTAACTAATTTCGAGGAATGAAGGTAAAACTCTCAGTTTAATTAAGACGTCGGGAATTAAACCACAAATAGTATAGTAAAAATCAGATTTTGGATTGGACTAGTTTGATGGTAGAATAACTAGAACGGGTACTGGTACAATAGGTGTGCACTATTAGTTGAGAGGTGAGGAACTCATATGAGTGCACGCACTATCATGTATTTTATATTCACTGTTTAATGATATTAAACACTTGCTGTATTTTAAACTATTTTCGCAATCGGGCTCTGACCCGTTTGCTTTCAAATCTATTTTCTTGTAAAAACCTTTTAGGTGCCCAGCCACAAGGACACCAAGCGTAGGAGTTCCATTCCGGTGACGTGCTGTAGCTGCTGTGGAAGTTACAGGACCTCGATAGTAGACGCCTCCACTTTCTATCTTGACTCTACTTCAGATTTACTCATCTATAGGGCATGCCGCCCCATTTCTTTTAGAGACATCTTATCTATTCAGTTTCATTTTTCAGTGTTGGATGTAATTAATTTATGATTCAGACTTTATACAGTTTTATTCAGTATTTCGGATTATTTCCGAGGAGTGTTCCTTCAGATTCATTTATTCCTTTATTTTTGTGATGTGACTGTAATGTGGTTGTGATATCATTATTTCTTAACTTAATACTTATTGCATGTTAATCGGATTTAATTAGAATTGACAACTCACTTTTTAAATATTAGGTGGCCAGTAATTGTTAAAACGTTTTTCGACAGTGATGCTATGAACTGAACCAACTTGACATATTGAATTAATTTGAATAAAGGAGTAGCTACCCGGTATTTAATTAGTCGGGGTGTCACAGGTGGTATCAGAGCATCAGGTTCTAGTGTCCTTAGGATCTGTACGGCTTGTTATGTTTCCACGTAGCTTTCTTTGATATAGAAACCTATATTTTAGGATTGTTGTATTCTTCTGTGTATGTTTCGCTCTTCAGCTATTTTGAGATAATAACTGCGAACTTATAAGACTTTACTCTCATTTCAGATGCCTCCACGACGTGCACAGCGAGTTCCCAGGGATGCTCAGCTCGAGCCACAGCGTGCACCAGTTCAGGGCTCCTTGAATGCCGCAGAGGTTGCCGCTATTGTAGCCCAAGCGGTAAATGTCGCCCTAGCAGTTGTGCAGCAAGCACCGCCTCAGGCGTCGGTAGTAGTGCCAGTTCAGGTTCATGCATTTCCGTCGGCTTGGGAACGTGTTCGTGATGCTTTTCAGAAAGCACACCCTCCGGAGTTTGCAGGTAGCTCCGACGTCGTTGTGTCCAGTCAGTGGAAGAAGGACATCCAAAGGCACTTGAGGATGTACGAGTGCAGGGATGTACAAAAACATATACTGGCTACTTTTAAGCTAGTAGGATCAGCGTTGCAGTGGTGGGAGTCCATTACCACCACGGAGGAGAGAGACATCCTTTCTATTCAGGAATTATGGGTGCGATTCGACCGAAAATATTTTTCATCAGCTGTTCACACCGAAATGAGGAGGAAGTTAATGAACCTCAAGCAGGAGGGGAAGACCGTGGCCGAGTATGAGGCCGAATTCACTAATCTCTTGAACATCGTTCCCGATGAAATTCCAACCGAGGAGAAAAAGATTCAGAAGTTCATGGATGGGTTGACTTGGAGGATCCGTCAGCACTTGTTGGGTAATCTCTCGTTGGCCACTTATTCTGATGTGGTTAACGCAGCACTGCTTCACTGCCAGGACCACCGCTTTCACATGTCAGAGAGTAAGCGATCAGGAGAGTCCAGCCATTAGGGCAGGACAGGGGGAAATGGTGCCAGAAGGGCACAATCTGCTCAGGGTCAGCATAGGCAGGGAGATCAGGGTTCCCAGCAGGGGGATTTTAAGAGGTTTAGATCTGGAGGTTTCAGAAATGGTCAGGGAGGTTTTCGTCAGGGTCAGCACGGCCATCAGGGCCAGCACGGCCAGCATGGCCAACGGCAGCAGTTTCATCAGGGCCAGCACGACCAGGGGAGGAATGGCAACGACCATCAGGGCCGTGGGCAGCAGGGTCAGAGAGAGGGGAATTTTTCGAGGAAATGTTTCACTTGTGGCAAGAATGGCCACAAGTGCCAGGAGTGTCCTGATAGGGGCAGGGCCCCACAGCAGCAGCAGCAGGGTGCTCGACATGAGCCCCAGAGACCTATGTTTCCCGCCGCCCTCCCAACACCATCACAGATGCCAGCTTTGCCACCCATCCCGACAGTCCCAGTCCAGCAAGGACAGCTTCAGTATGGGCGAGTTTATCAACTCCAGCATGCCGCAGTCCCACATGATCCACCTGCTATTGAGGGTATGTTCTCTATTCAGGGGACTATGGGGCGTATTTTATTTGATACGGGGGCCACACACTATTTCATTGCCATGAGATTTGCACGCACTTTGGGATTGTTAGACACTGCAGAGAGCACGATTACTTGCGTAGATTCACCGTTGAGTAGGGGTTCTGTGATTTATCTTATTTGTAGAGGTGTGGGTATAGAGATCGGGAGATTTACTTTACTTGCTGATATGTTAGTATTAGAGATGACTGAGTACGATGCGAATGTTGGTATGGATTGGCTAGTTGCGTACCGAGCTATGATTGATTGTTTCAGTATGAGTATTATTTTTGCCATTCCCGGGCAGGAGATGTTTTTAGTGGCGATGCCTCGCCCTGTGGGAGGAACGTCCACTCACTTGTATTATATAGAGGAGGAGACCTCTAAGGAAGTGGTATTACCACTCGATTCGATTCCAGTTGTTAGGGAGTTTGCTGATGTATTTCAGGATATACCTGGATTACCTCCAAATGGGGAGATAGATTTTGTTATCGATTTGACGTCGGGCACTCGGCCAATTGCCCGCGCACCTTACCGTATGACTCCAGCAGAAATGAGAGAGCTAAGGGATCAGATAGAGCAGTTGTTGGGTCAGGGGTTTATCCGAAGGAGTACTTTGTCGTGGGGTTCCCCTGTGTTGTTCGTAAAGAAGAGGGATGGATCGTTGAGGTTGTGTGTAGATTACCGGGAGTTGAATAAAGTCACGATACGGAATAAGTTTCCGTTGCCCCGAATCGATGACTTATTCGACCAGCTGAGAGGAGCTTCCTTCTTCTCAAAGATTGACTTGCGATCGGGATACCATCACTTGCGTATTAGGGAACAGGACATCTCGAAGACTGCTTTCTTGACGAGATATGGTTCCTATGAGTTTCGGGTTACGCCTTTTGGCTTGACCAACGCTCCAACTGTGTTTATGGACTTGATGAATAGGGTATTCAGAGAGTTCCTAGACCAGTTCGTCATTGTCTTTATTGATGACATTCTGGTTTACTCCCAGACAGAAGAGGAGCACGCTGAGCATTTGAGGCAGGTTTTGTAGATGCTGCGTCAGAACGAGCTTTATGCAAAGTACGAAAAATATGGGTTTTGGATGAAGGAGGTTCAGTTTTTTAGGCATATCATTTCAGACCGGGGGATATCTGTTGATCCGGGGAAGGTATCCGCGGTGAGGGAGTGGAGATAGCCCACGACACCGAGATCCGTAGTTTCTTGGGCCTAGCAGGATACTACAGAAGGTTTATTCGGGGTTTCTCAAAGATAGAGGGTCCTTTAACACATCTGACTCGCAAAGGTGTGCCATTCATCTGGAGCGATGCCTGTCAGTTGGCATTCGATGAGTTGAAGGACAAGTTGACCTCAGCGCCTGTGTGAGCATTGCCCAGATCGGGAGTTGAGTATCTAGTCTACACCGATGCGTTCTTACAAGGACTTGGAGGTGTGCTGCAATAGGAGAGTCAGGCCATAGCTTATGCTTCCCGTAAGCTTAAGCCTCACGAGAAGAATTACCCCACCCACGACTTGGAGTTAGCGGCAGTCGTATTCGCTCTTCGGATTTGGAGACACTATCTCCTGGGGAAGAAATTTCGGTTTTTCACAGACCACAAGTCTCTAAAATACCTCTTCATGCAGAAGGAACTGAATATGCATCAACGTCGGTGGCTTGAGTTTGTGAAGGATTATCAGTTTGATATCCAATATCACCCAGGGAAGGCTAACGTGGTAGCAGACGCGTTGAGCCGTAGGCCAGTAGATGAGGTGGCCGAGGTGTGGAAAGCTAAGTGGAAGGAGTTGGGACACCAGGATGCAGTGGCCCGATCATTCATGTTTGTGATGACTGTTACACATCAGATTGTTACGAGAGTGATAAAGGCCCAGGCAAATGACTCGTTCTGTTAGGAGAAGATAGTTCGATTACTAGCAAAGGGAGCCGAGTTATATACCGTTAGTTCAGATGGGGGATTACGCTTCAATGGGAGACTGGTCGTTCCGGAAGGGGAAGACTTGCGACACGAGGTAATGACAGAATCGCACGGCTCACGGTTCGCGGTACACCCTGGTGGGGATAAGATGTACCAAGACACGAGACGACAGTACTGGTGGAGCGAGATGAAGAGAGATATCGTCGTGTTCGTTTCTAAATGCGCCACTTGTCAGCTAGTAAAGGTGGACCATCAGAAACCGGCAGGACTTCTATAGCCGTTAGAGGTTCCAATGTGGATATGGGAGAGCATATCCATGGACTTTATCACGGGGTTACCTACGTCACAGAGGGGTCACGACTCCATATGGGTAATTGTGGATAGGTTGACCAAAGTTGCTCATTTTCTGCCCGTGAGGACAGACTACACTACGGGACAGTATCCCTGGATTTTTATTACGGAGATAGTGAGACTTCACGGGGTGCCTCTAAATATCGTGTCTGATCGAGACAAGATATTTGTTTCATGATTTTGGGAGAGTTTCCAGGAGGCCATGGGTACGGAGTTGCGGCTGAGTACGGCATATCACCCGCAGACTGATGGGAAAACAGAGCGGACAAATCAGATGTTGGAGGACATGTTGCGTATGTGCATCCTAGACTTTGGAGGTGGTTGAGAGCAGTACCTTCCACTGGTGGAGTTTGCTTATAATAACTCCTACCAGTTCACCATTGGCATGGCTCCATTCGAGGCGTTGTATGGTAGACCTTGTCGTTCCCCAGCATGTTGGTTAGAGGTGGGGGATAACAAACTCCTTGGGCCGAAAGTGATTTAGGACACTTCGGTAAGGATAGAGATGATACGGAGCCGTATTCGGGTAGCTCAGGACCGACAAAAGAGATATGATGATGCCAAGAGGTTCTTCAGATAATTTAAGGTGGGGGACCAGGTGTTACTTAGAGTATCTCCTATGAAGGGGATTATGCATTTTGGGAAGAAGGGGAAACTGGCACCAAGATACGTGGGGCCATTTTCTATCATCGAGAGGATTGGGCCAGTTGCGTATAGACTTGGGTTACCGGAGCACTTGCATAGGATTCATGATGTGTTCCATATTTCCTCGCTAAGGAAATATCTTAGGGACGATTTGGCCCATACTCACATTGCTTTAGAGGACATCGATCTTCAGCCCGATAGTTCCTACGAGGAGGGGCCGATTGCTATTCTGGACCACAGCGAGAGAAAATTGAGGTCGAAGATAGTACCATTAGTACGCATGCAGTTGCGGCATCATAATGCCGAGGAGTCCACATGGGAGCTCGAGGATGAGATGAGCGAACGTTATCCAGAGCTATTTTTACCAGGTATTCATTAGTTCCGAATTTCGGGACGAAATTCTGTTATTAGGGGGGAAGTATGTAATACCCCGTAATTTTATTGATTTTTATTTAAGGGATGAATTTACTTAAATGAGAATTAATTGAGAATTAATCCGGATATAAATACTAGAGAGATGTGAGTTGGTATTTGATTATGATGTTAAAATTGAATATTTCTGAGTATATATGGTAATATATGAGTATTGAAAATATTTAAATTGTCATGAGGCAGAAATACGACAATTTGAGAAATTTAGTTGGCACGTGCGTGTCAGTCGCATCAGGAATGAATTTATTTAAATTAAAAAGTAAATTATATTTGTATCAACTGAATGATCATTTTGAGTGCGCCAACGCGTTCGGAAGGGTCGAAATATTCAGAAAACACTAGCCGGGAGTTTAGTTTCGGTCCCGGGGCATTTTTAGGCCAAATCGGCAACCTAGAAGGGTATTTTTATAATTTTAAAAATTGAGGAATTAAAATCCACGAATTTTAGAGGTTAATTATATATTAATTGGGAGGCCACTAAGGCCATTTCCAGCAAAAGATAAGAGAGTGGACTACGGAGGTTTTGAGAGAAGTTAGAAAGAGGGTAAAGGAGGTTCCAAACCAAACTATCTCCCATCACCACAAATTGGATAGAATTTGTGACTGGAAAGAAGAGAGAAAGCCAACCTTGATCATCAACGACGAACCAAAACATCGGATTTAAGGCAAGTGATTTGATGTCATTAATTGCAATGAATATTTCCTCCATGTTTAGTGTAGAAACCTTATAAGCTTTAAATATTTTGGTGAAAACCCAATGGGATTGTTGTAGAAACCCTTAATCTTGGTTAGGAATTGCATGTAGAATGATTATGGACGAATTTGGTATCCAAAAAACTTAACTTTGATGATTTAAAAACGGATTAATGATGAGTATTTAGGCATAATAAAAAATTTGGGTTCATGTTCATAGGGTTTGGGGTAAAATTTGGAGATTTATGATAATTGCATGTTGATTAGGAGGATTTGACCCAAAAATATGTTAAGAAGCGACCTAAGAGGACTTAGAGTAGTTTAAGAACATTAAAACGTTATTGGGATGATCTTAGGATGAATTTAGATAAGAGAAAAATGAAGAAAAACGAGTTAGAAAATTTCTGGGCGTATTCTGTCATCTCGTTAGAAGACTTGCCCAGGTCGTTCAAACGACCTCATTCGAACGAGCTTCTAACGAGATGACAGTATCCATTCTAACGAGTTCGTTCGAACGACCCTCGTTCGAACAACCTCGTTCGAACGAGATTTCTAACGAGTTGACAGAATGGCCTTTTTAGGCCTGATTTTATTTCAAACTTCCAGTAGACTTATTTAACTGAGTGTTAACCTTCCCTTGTTGACCAGTGGGTATAGTTGTGAGAGTTGAGTACGTTGAGGAGTAAAACTTAGAATTTTGTAGTAAACCGGATGACATTTATGGGTTAGGAAATAAGTACCTAAAATTACGACGTGAGAAGGGTTGACAACTTTTAATGTATATTATTCGGGGATTTGTAAACGTGCAACATCTAATGACGGTATATGAATGTAAGACATACCTCTATTAATATTATGAGATATCTAAGATGTGTGAATGCTTAATATATGTGGTTATCTGTGTATAACATACCTACCATACTTGCTATCACGGGAGGTCGGCGTTCGATCAGGGCCATCTAATCTTTGTGTGCCTACGGGGGGATTTAGATTGGTACCTCGAGGACATAGGTCAGAGAAGGACTTATTGAGAAGTTAATAAGTCTTCTGATCACGGGAGCGTAGGTATGTGCATGACCCATGTGATGTGAACTATGTTCGCCTCCATTATGTGTGTTTGTTACTTGTCGAAACGATTCCTGAGAGATTCGGAATACGTGATCCTTATGTACGTGATGTACTGGGATTAGATAACAGAGTATGTGTGCACCGCAGCTTAGTCTAGGGGTGCCATTATTGTATAATTATGATGATATTGATACAATGAAATATTGAAATGAACTGTTTATATAAGTACAAGTGTGAATTAATGTAATATTTTTGTAGAGTTAAAAATGGGAAAACTCTTAGTAATTATTGTAACTAATTTCGAGGAATGAAGGTAAAACTCTCAGTTTATATTAAGACGTCGAGAATTAAACCACGATTAGTATAGTAAAAATCAGATTTTGAATTGAATTGGTTTGATGGTAGAATAACTAGAACGGGTACGGGTACGATAGGTGTGCACTATTAGTTGAGAGGTGAGGAACTCATGTGAGTGCACGCACTATCATGTATTTTATATTCACTTTTTAATGATATTAAACACTTGCTGTATTTTAAACTGTTTTCACAATCGGGCTCTGACCCGTTTGCTTTCAAATCTATTTTCTTGTAAAAACCTTTTAGGTGCCCAGCCACAAGGACACCAAGCGTAGGAGTTCCATTCCGGTGACGTGTTGTAGCTGCTGTGGAAGTTACAGGCCCTCGATAGTAGACGCCTCCACTTTCTATCTTGACTCTACTTCAGATTTACTCATCTATAGGGCATGTCGCCCCATTTCTTTTAGAGACATCTTATCTATTCAGTTTCATTTCAGTGTTGGATGTAATTAATTTATGATTCAGACTTTATACAGTTTTATTCAGTATTTCGGATTATTTCCGAGGAGTGTTCCTCTAGATTCATTTATTCTTTTATAATTGTAATGTGACTGTAATGTGGTTGTGATATCATTATTTCTTAACTTAATACTTATTGCATGTTAATCGGATTTAATTAGAATTGACAACTCACTTTTTAAATATTAGGTGGCTAGTAATTGTTAAAACGTTTTTCGACAGTGATGCTACGAACTGAACCAACTTGACATTTTGAATTAATTTGAATAAAGGAGTAGCTACCCGGTATTTAATTTGTCGGGGTGTCAAAAAAGGTCCAATGTATCTTGGACTTAACTTCCCTTTCTTTCCAAATCGGATCACTTCCTTTGCTGGTGATACTCGTAAGAAAACATAATCTCCTTTTTGGAATTCCAACTCTCGTTGGCGATTGTCAACATAACTTTTTTGACGGCTTTGAGCGATTCGAAGTCGGTCTTGTATCAATTTCACTTTCTCTGTTGTGATCTGGATCAATTCTTGTCCCAATAATTTTCTTTCTCCAACTTCTACCCAACATGCAGGGGAACGACACCTTCTACCATAGAGTGCCTCACACGGAGCCATTTGAATACATTCTTGATAACTATTATTATATGCAAATTCCACTAACGATAAATGATCATTCTAATTCCCTTTCAAATCAAGTACACATGCCCTAAGAATATCCTTTAAGGTTTGAATGGTTCTCTCAGATTGTCCATCCGTTTGAGGGTGAAAAGCGGTGCTGAAATTAAATTTTGTTCCCGTGGCTGCTTGTAGGCTTTTCCTAAAGCGAGACACGAATCTAGGGTCACGATCGAAAACAATTGAAACCGGGGTTCCATAAAGCCTAATAATTTCTCGCACATACAACTTAGCTAACTTTTCTAAAGAATGGGTAATCTTAATGGCAAGAAAATGAGAAGATTTAGTTAACCTATCAATAATTAACCAAATAGAATCATTACCATTTGAACTCCTCGGTAAACCTATCACAAAATTCATAGTAATATGTTCCCATTTCCACTCAGGGATAGGTAGGGGTAGCAGTAATCCTGATGGTTTTTGATGTTCTGCCTTTACTTTTTGACAAACCAAACACTGAGATATAAATTCTGATATCTCCCTCTTCATGTTATCCCACCAAATACTTCTCGAAGATCCCTATACATTTTTGTACATCCAAGATGAAATGTGAATCTTTAGTAATGACTTTCCTCCAAAATTTGCCTCTTTAGTTGGGCATCACATGGCGCACACACTCTATTTCTAAACCTCAATATATTATCTCGTATCGCAAATTCAGTTCTCTTACCTTCGATAACTTCTTCTCTAATTTTCTTCAGTTGTGGGTCATTTACTTGTGCAATTTTAATCCTTTCGATAAACATGGGTTGTACTTGTAAGTTTGCGATTATTCCTCCTTTGTTATAAATACGTACATCTATTTCCATACTTCTCAAATCCATTAACAAAGGTTCATGATTTGTAATAAGACATGCTAAATTCGATATAGACTTTCTACTTAAAGCGTCAACTACTACATTAGCTTTCCCCGGGTGATAGTGAATATTTACATCATAATCCTTCATCAATTCTAACCACCTCCTTTCTCTCATGTTCAATTCTTTCTGAGTAAATATATACTTTAAACTCTTATGATCGGTATAAATCTCACAAGTCTCACCATACAAATAATATCTCCAAATCTTAAGAGAAAAAATTACAGTTGCTAATTCAAGGTCATGGGTTGGATAATTTTGCTCATGGGGTTTTAACTGTCTCGAGGCATAAGCTACTACTTTTCCACTTTGCATTAGGACACATCCCAAACCATTTTTAGAAGCATCACTATAAATCACAAATTCCCCTGTTTCGGAAGGAATAGTCAAAATTGGGGCAGTTACTAATCGATTCTTAAGTTCTTGAAAACTATTCTAAACTTCCTCACACCATTCATATTTCACCTTCTTTTGTGTTAACCTAAATAGAGGTTTGGCAATAGTGGAAAATCCTTCAACAAATCTTTTATAATAGCCAGTTAATCCAAGAAAACTACGAATCTCCGTCACATTAGTTGGTTTAGGCCAACCTAATATAGCCTCGATCTTTTGAGGGTCAACCGACACTCCCTCCTTAGAAATGACATGTCCTAGAAAAAAGAGGCTAGGCAACCAAAACTCACACTTCTTTAATTTCGCATATAATTTCTCTTTCCTAAGGATTTGTAACACCATCTCTAAATGCTTTTGTGTTCTTCAATACTCTTGGAATAAATAAGGATGTCATCAATGAAAACAACCACACAATGATCCAAATATTTCCTAAACACTCTCTTCATCATATCCATAAAAGCGGCTGGTGCATTAGTCAGTCCAAATGGCATCACAAGAAATTCATAGTGACCATATCTAGTACGAAAAGTTGATTTTGAAATATCCTCCTCCTTAATCTTCAATTGGTGATATCCTGACCTAAGGTCAATCTTAGGAAATACTTGTGCACCTTGCATTTGGTCAAACAAATCATCTATACGAGGTAAGGGGTATTTATTCTTAATGGTCACTTTATTTAGTTCACGATAATCTATACATAACATCATCGTCCCATCCTTCTTTTTAACAAATAACACAGGAGCACACCAAGGGGATACACTTGGTCTAATAAAACCCTTATCTAATAAATCTTGTAATTGAACTTTTAATTCCCTTAATTCTAAAGGTGCCATGCGATAAGGTGGTTTTGAGATTGGTATAGTTCCAGGAATAAGGTTAATTGTAAACTCTATTTATCTACTAGGAGGAAGACTGGGTAAATCATCTGGAAAATGTTTAGCTATGGGAATATCTTCTAAAGTGGGATCTTTTGTTTGCAAATCAATAACAATTGCAAGTAATCCTCGACATCCCTTCTTAAGAAAACTACAAGCTTGCACTGCAGAGATAATATGTATGGGAGATAGGATGCCAGTTCCTTCAAAACTAAATTCTGGATGTTTAGGAATTTGGAAAGTAACTCTCTCCTCAAAATAATCTACCTTAGCATGATATGATGCTAACCAATCCATCGCCAAAATGACTTCAAAGTCTCTTTTATCTAAAACTATCAAATCGACAAATAGTTTATGGCTACTAACATCTATAGGTCAAGACTTATATGCTAATGTTCCCGTCAATAACTCACCCGAACGAGTAGAAACGTGTATGCTATGATTTAAGGGTTCAGGAATATTAGGAAAGCGATTAACAAAATGTACAGACACAAATGAATGGGTAAAACCCGGATCAATTAAAACTTGAAAAGGTTGTGCACATATAAAAAGTGTACCTGACACTACTGCATTAGAAGCTTTTGCATCAGAAAGATTAAAAACTCTACCTTGTCTTCCATGATCCTTGTTGTCATTAAAGGTCTTTGTTGGAGCCGTCCCTTTGTTAGGTCAATCTTTCATTTTATGTCCCTTTTGGCCACACCCAAAGCAACTTCCCGTCTCTAAGTAATATGGTTGCCCTCTATGAATATTACCACATCGTTGGCATCTATCAACATTAAAGGGTTTGTTTACTAAAGGTTGTCCTATATTAGGTATAGTCCTAAAGAGTTTGTTATTGGGGTTCCTTCCTCTTTGTTCTCCAAATTTCCTCTTCCCCTCTCTAACATGGTTATATTCTTCACTATCCTTCTCAGCTATTGTTGCCCTAGCCACCACGTCATTATATGATGTCAACTTCAAGATGTAAATTCGACTACGAATATTCAACCTCAACCCACGTTCAAACTTCTTGTCTTTTAAAACATCGGTTATCACAACATGAGGTGCAAAATGGGATAACTCAGTAAACTTTCCCTCATATTGACTAACTGTCATATTTCCTTGAACCAGACTCATGAAGTCAACTTCTTTTTTGTCTTGCACCATTTCTGGAAAGTATTTCTCATAGAAGATCACTAAGAAGTCATTCCACCCTATGGGATTATTACTTTCCCCGTATATTCTCTTAGTCATTATCCACCAATGTTCAGCTTCACCTTCTAACATAAATGTTCCAAATGAAACCCGTTGTTTATCTATACACTTAAGAACATCGAACATCTTTTATAGTTGCATTACCCAATTTTTTGCTTCAATGGGGTTAAGAGTACCTTTAAAAGATGGCGGGTTTAATTTATTGAGTTGATCAATAGTACAACTACTTAGTTCAAGATTCCTTGATGCTCCATTATTCACCTGATGCTCCACAATTCTTGTTAGACTTTTAATTGTCTTGTATGCACCTTCCAGTCCTTCCATATTTAAACCACTAGTTCCCGCAGTTGATCTCGTCTTGGTCATTTTCTACAGTCATGGAAAAACATAAGACGTATTATATTATCTTAAGATTGCAAATTAGAAGAACAATTATATATAAACAATTATATGTAGACTGTAAGACATATGGAGGGTTATCACATAAGTCGAATATTTAATCCTATATCCTATGTATGGAAACTTAAAATCGATAACGTTCGAAACTTATATTCAATAGTCTACGAGTTCATAACCTATGCTCTGATACCACCTCTGTCACGACCCCGTCCCAAAGTAGTAGTGGGGAACGAGTATCTTGACATGCCACCAAGGCAACAAATATTCTGACGTAAATCGTTTCCTTAATTAGATGCAACGGAAATACAATTACATGGTTATGAATCGTAAAATACTGAAATTAAAGGAATTACGTCATCAGAGCTTTCTAAAAGGAAACTTCATACATATTACAAGTATCAACAAGTTACAACTTGAGACAAAATTTAAAACTTATTACAAGAGATCCAAACGTGCTCTAAATGATAAAACAAACATTTTATTTAAAATAACAAAAAGAGCTCTAAAAGTTGAATCTTTAACATAGTCCTTTTATGTTCCTTCCGCGAGCCTACTTATTTCCTGAAAAATGATTATTTATAAAACGTCGGCTGAAAGCCGAGTGAGATTCAATCTTTAGACATTCCATGATTTTTCAGAAAATTGATACATGTTCAATTTACAACAGAAGGCATATACATATATGGACAGGAATTTGCAGTAAAATATTTATATGTGTCAATGACAGTTCGTAGAAATGAATAGCTCAGAATAGAACGGATGCGACAAATCAAATTCAATAACTTTTTCTTTCAATCATATAATTTTAATGGCCAAGTACACTCTAATACCGTATTCTTCTACCGTATTATTCCCCAGTAGTTTAGGGTCAATCGAACTTGTTCGTCACAACGCCTTATTTAGGGCACACCAGCGATAACCCAGTTGGAAAGGTCAGTCAGTAAAGAGGTCCCTTAGGCCGAATCATATTTTTAATATTCAATAATCATTTTAATCGGTACGTTTATATGGACAAATATAAACATATCACAAATGAATCAATCATCGGTATCACATGAATTTTGAGAATAAAAGCAGTTCACAAAATATACATAGTTTGCATAATATAATATAATATAATCAAAATACACAAGGAATGTCAGAGTGCTCACCTAGAACAGAAATCCAAAGTTACAGATACAGAGTCTTGGATCGCTCGTTAATCTTAAGACGAAACTTCTTCTTAAACTTCCTCACACTTTCTGTCACTATTTCTTTTTGATATTTGGAATGGATTTCGTGTAAGAACTGATCCTAAGGATTCTATTTATAGTTTCACAAAGTTATTAGGGTGTGGACATGTGTCCCGATGACTAAGCGCTTATTTTGGTGAGTCGGCGTTTGACGTGTCGCGCAACGAGACTATCTTGCAATCTTTATTCACCAAACGACGACACGTGTTTTATCTTCTTCTAAATGGATGACACGTGTTCGGTGGAGGTGTCCAAAACCAAGCATGAGGTGTCAAGCACGAGATGTCAAGTTATTAAGGGTATAAGGGTCATTTTACACATGAATGGTATTTTAGTAATTTTACACCATATATTTTCAATATTTCTTAGAGGTCTTTAAAAATATTTTATTTACGAAATGATCCTTTATATATTTTCGTTTTAGTCCCTAAAAATTTCATTATTTCAAAATCAAGTCCCTAAAGTTTCATAAAATTTCATTTTCTACCCCAAAACTTATCATTTAGCTTAGGATATGCTATAAGACTTTGATTTAATCCATTTTGATGAATAAGGAGGTTATTTCAAAGTGTTTAAGTCGGTCAAACTAGCCTCCCCTTCAACCAATTAGAATATTACACATGGTGGGGTAATAGGACAAAATACAACTTAAAGGATGGACAGATTTGTCCTTATTTTGTAATTTCGGCATAACTTCTTGCTCGGACCTCTATTTAACACACTGTTTATTGTGTTACAAATGTAATTCACATATATACAACTTTTTAGTTTTTACCTCAAATCAATTGTTATATTATAATGATTAAAACTAGTCTCTCATATGAACATTCCTACCGAAAACTTTAAAATTTTATGTTTGTAACTAATTTGATATTTCATGATTTATGAAGGGAGGATTAGACTAAAAAAAATTAATATTATCCATATCACATATGAAATAATACAACATTTAAAACTATATATGAACATATAAAAGTGGGGTCATTACAGATTATGTGCACTTATCTATATTATACCATTTAACTTTTTTAATTCATATTAACTCTAATACGGTAGTATTAGAGGTATAAATACCATTTCATTTTTTTAATTCATATCTATTGAGCGACTACAGTGTGTTAAATTCGTCTATTCAGTTATAATTGCATGATGGTATGAAACGGTGTCCTATCCATTCTTTTTTACTCCCTCTCTTTCCATCATGCCTCTCCCTCTCCTTTTCTTTTACGTCTCTCCCTCTCCATATCTCTTCATCTGTCCAATAATAATTGGGAAACAAGGGTTGCTCAACTTCTTTGACAAGGCTTACAGGTATAAGTATCCCCCAAGCCCCTCACACCAGTTGGTTCAGTGATTACAATTGTTCACGCAACCACAACTCTTAAGCATGACGACATCAACATTTAAAGCAATTAGGACACTGTGGAGGTCGCCATCGACCTTTTACCTGCTCATACATGATTTGTGATTTCGAGGAGGAATAATCAAAGAACATATGGGTTAGTACCATGGACGCTAGGGGATGAGATGAGGGAGTATATAGTATCTGATAAATTGGTAGAAAAATGTAATCCTTAAAGAAATTATATTAGGCTCCCTTTTGTTTATCTTTAAAATTTGGAAGCATGCGACATGTTTTCTGCCTTTTCACAGTTTTAGTAATGTTAATAGGCATACATCAATGAATGTTGCCCTTTTAAAATGATTTAATTTGCAGGAGAGTATAGTACTTGAGACTAATAGTTGGTAAAGATATGATATTATAACCCCTTTAGTCCCAATAATTGTGTTTGATAACGTAACAATATGGATTATTCATAGAATTTATTGAATTACACATTTGGTACCCAAAATGTTGTACTCAAACAAAAATATATGGATGTCACAATGGATGGAGGTGGTATGAAACGGTGAACTATTGTATTGTTTACTGTTTGATTTATTGTATTATTCTATATTTTTTATGTTTGACATGCTAATTATTGTCATTGTTTTTTGTTGTAGAAAGTTGTGGTCAAATTGGGTGTACATGACGATAAAGAGAAACGAAATGCCATAAAAGCAGTTTGCGAGCTTTCAAGTTATTTTCAATTTGTCTGTAACTAAAAAGATTTATATAAAAAAAATCATCCATTCTAAACTACATTAATTAATCTCCCGATTCAACAAAAATTAATCTTTTTTCATCATTTTCCACTCAAATCATATTACACAATGCTACTAATACTACTATATCTATATAAATTTTTATTTCTAGAAAAAAAAGATTAAAAAAATTCAAAATTGTTTTTTATATATATAAAAGAAATTGGTTATAAAAACATTTTTAACATTGTATTTACAGAAAAACATTAAGTTTTTATGTATAAATGACATATATTTTTAAACTACAAACAAATAAAAATATGTATAATTTTTTTTATATAAAACACGTATAGTTTTTTTTTGAATTTTTTATTTATAAAAATAGTTCTTAAGTTAAAAATAAGTTTTTAAAATTTTAAAATCATTTTGAATATAAATAAAAGAAATTTCTTATAAAAACATTTTTAACTTTTTATTTATAAAAAACTTAGTTTGTATCTTTAAATAACATATAGTTTTTAAAACTAAAAACAAATAAAAATATGTATAATTTTTTTTATATAAAATACGTATAGTTGTTTCGATGTTTTTATTTATAAAAAATGTTTTTTTATAATAAAAACATTTAAAATAATAGACATACTTTATTTAGGAAAAAATAAACCTTTTATGAATCTTTAAAATAAGATATTGAATTTATGACATATAGTGGTTTTTATAATTATTTTTATATTTGTTTATTGTACATCGCCTGTGCATCGTACGGGTTATATGCTAGTTTCTGAAAAAACGAGGTTTGCTTTGTTGTTGTAATTAAAGATAAGAACTCCTCGAAAGTGTTTTACAGCTTGTTTGGGAGTTTTTTATAGGAAGGAAAGGAAATGAAAATTTTATTAGGAGAGAAAAGAAAAAAAAGAAAAATTTATAAGAGAGAAAAGAAAGGAAGAAAAGAGAAAATATTTAGGCGGGAAGAAAAAATAATTTTCTTTTCTAGTGTTTGAAAGTTTGAAGGAAAATAATTTTTTTAAGGGAAATAAGATGCATTCTTTATAAAACTTTCCTTTCTCTCCATGTTTTTCCGATTTGGAAGGAAAGTTTTGGAGAGAAAGGAAGGGATTTTTTTTTCTCTCCTTTTAAACTCCTAAACGACGAAAAATGGCGAAACAACATTTTCTCTCCTATGTAAACTCCCAAACTATGGAAAGGAAGCATAATTTCCCTTCCTTTCCTTTCTTTTCTCTTCAAAATAAAACTCTCAAACAAGTTGTTAGTTGCCAAAGTTGACTGAAGGGGGGTTGTATGCCAGTGATGTTTTCAAAGGTGTTAATTTGAGGGAGAAGACAGAACGGGAGACGAAGGGGAATGGAAAGAAATATGGATAGGGAGTAACATGCTTACGAGGTGATGGCGTCTGAGCATGGATACAAACCTAGGTGTAAGGCTCCTAAAAAGGAGCAGTTAGTGGGAATGAGGGTGAAGATCCTAGACCACATGTTAGTTTTAAGATGGAGGATTTTAAAGTATAAAAGAATGTTCCAGAAGTTGGTTTATGTGGGGATATTCTAGAGGAAGATTTTGGGTCCGTTATTCAGTGTGACTCAACCTTTCCATTAGCCGCGAACAGTCAAGGCGTTGAGAGTGGGCTTGGGAATGGAAGCATTTTTTAAAATATTGAGGATGATAAGTGTCTGCAAAACAAGGCTCGTATGGGTAATCTTTTCTTATCAAGTGTGTTCCCTTTACAAGCTAATATTAAAAATAAGTGTAAGGTTCAAAGGCCGAAAGTGACTTTTAAGAGGGTTTCAGATTCGTTTAAAAGGGAGAAGCACGCTATCTTTCAGACAAAAACACCGCTCTAAATTTAATCTCTAAAGTAATGCAAGCCTTATGTGAAAAGTGAGAAATTGATAAGGATGAGGTGGGAAGGAATGAATTAGTCTTAGTTCCCTTGATTAACGTCGAGTTTGATTAATGGGAGGAGGGGGTATTATTTTGAAGTGGAAAAGTCGAGTAGGGTGGGAGGGGAGGGTGAGAACACACCAACATTAAGAGCTTTTGCATATCGATCTCTAAAAGGTGATTGAGAAGGTTTATGGGGAAGATTGTATAATCATTATAACGAGGTGAAAATTTTGCTGAAGGATGTGGTTAACATGCATATAAGACTAAAATTTAGAATCGAGTCAATTTATATGTATTGGCTTAATTCGATTTGGACAAAATAGTTTGAGTCATAGGTTAGGTCTTTGAGTTGATTTTCCTTTAAAGTATGTAAGGTATGTTTGATTGAAGACCATAAAGGCAGAGTTAGAATGTCTACATCATCGTGTTATGTTTCATGCCACGTTTCATCTTCAACATCCATGGAATCTCAAAAGGTATGGGTGTATTTTTGTTTGATTCATGGAAATCAATTGGAGGTTGTTTTAAATCTTATTTGAGGCATTTTTCATTAAATGGATTTTAAAAGAAAAATTATTTTTTTAATTTTGAAGTCGTTCTAATGAGATTGTCCGATCTTTCGAACGAGTTGGTGAATGTCATTTAAATAACCTTCAAATGAAGTTCAAATGAGGTTCCTCTATTTTCCAATGAATCTCATTTGAAGCTCGTTCAAAGTCTATTCGAACGAGATTAGCCATTTCGTTCGATCGAGATATGTTGTGTTCGAACGAGATTAGTGACTTCCTTCGAACAAACCTATGGTTTTTGTTCAAACAAAGTGCCTAAAAAATTACACTGCCTTAAAAAATCGTATTTTTTATAAATTGGAGTGTTAGCATCAGTTTTCTTTGCTACGACTTTCGAAATTATTTTCCAAATACATATCTAAGAGACTCTAAACCCTAGTTTTCACCCACCTAGCTTGAGATCCAAGATTCAATCTTTATGTGCTTTGAGATCTCCATTTGTGTGCTCATAGTTTGTTTACTCTTCAACATATTGTTGAGTATTTTTTCATATGGTGGACTCCGTGATCATTGTGGTTTAAACAAGGTGAACTCTGTGTTTGTGATGGTTTACTGAGCCTGGATCAGTGGATACTAAGGCATGTGTGGACTCACGCATTGTGGTACTGTGTAGGTGGAATCCTACATGGCAATGTACAGAAGGTCAAGAGAATGAAGACACGTCAAGTCTTGAAGGAGTCGAATTGGTTGTGTACGTCTTATGTCGTGTCCTTTTATAATTCCTGACATAGTGAATTGCGTTGGTTGGATCATTTGATGTCTTTCCTATTTGAGTTTCCTCGTACATCGGGCATTGTGCGATTGATTTATTTCATTTTATATCCTCACATAGATGCACGCTTTGGGTTACGCTAAAATTGATTAATCACTTAACTAAACTTTCATTTAATGGGTGTTAAGTTTTAATTGGGTAATCTGTTTAAGTTTAATTTAATTTGAGAATTTAAAAAAAAATTGTGTGTGTTTTTGCCTTTCCTTATAAACCCTAGCACGACTTTGAAGTGGTATCGGAGCGGGTGTCTATAAGCTATTTAAGCAATAATCCGTGTTGTTTTCATATGGAAGGTCAATTATTTTCTAGACCACTGTCATTCGATATGTCTAACTACGCGTATTGAAAAGCACGTAATAAATCAACATTTATGGCGAAAGATGAGCGGGTATGGTTAATTGTTATTAAGGGATGGTCCCCATCCACGACGTTAGAAGGTGAATATCGAATCCATAAACCTATTGAGAACTAAAGTGAGGATGAACATAAGTTGAGTAATTATAATTTATGTGGCTTGAATGTATTGTTTTGTGTCATCGAACTGGAGGAGTTTCACTGTATTATGACATGTGAAACGTCTAAAGAGACTAGGGGACATACTCCAAATCACTCATAAAGAAACTAGTGTTATTAAAGCTTCCAACCTCCACAACCTCACCACTCCGTTTGAGACAATGAGGACGGAGGGGGCTGAAACCTTTGAAGAGTCTTATACAAAACTGTCTGATATTGTTAACTCATCGTTTAACTTGGAAGAGAGAATACCCAAAACTGTTGTCAAAAAAATCTTAAGGTCATTACTTGAAAGATTTAATTTCAAAGTCACATTTTTGAATTCTTTGGAACTTTGAACTCTACAAAACTTGAAGAGCTTATGGATGATCTTCAAACCTATGAACTCGACATGTTTTCTTCTAAAAATACGAAGAAAGATAAGGCCATTGCTTTGAAAGCCCAAAAGAAGGAAACACGTATTTCAAATTATGAGTCTGACATTAATTCCGATGGTACGATTATGTTTGCTAAAAAGTTTAGTAATTTTTTCAAGTTTGAAAAACAATCGAAAGTTGATGGGAAGAAGTTTGAGAATAATAATTTTAACAAGAATGAAAAAGTCCCTAAAAATCGTAATGATAATTTTAAGAGGGATGAATCGAATAAATGTTTTGGGTGTAAAGGTTATGGCCCATTACACCAAAAAGGGACTTTTGTCACCTTTCACCGGCAAGGACTTGTCATGATTAAAAACCATGACAACAAAACAGAGAGGTGTTGTCATGGTCTTTGTCCCTATTGTCACGGTCATGTCAGGACTAAATATTGTGATGACACCACCATATTTTTTTACGGTCGTGTCAGGGTTAAAGACCGTGACAACATCTCCGTGTTTTATTGTAACAGTCGTGTCAAAGTCAAATATCGTGATAATAATGATGAGATTCATGAACCATTGTCCCCTTCTCATCCCTCCTCAAACACACAAACCTCTTCAAATAAACAAATCGTCACTATCCTCTCTCTCTCTCTCTTTGTCCTCAGCCCACCGGCATCCTCCCTCTCTCCCATAGGCGCCTCTGTTCCAGATCATTGGCAGCTCTCTCTCTCTCTCTCATCGTTGGTGGCTCTCTCTCTCTCTTATCGTTGGCAGATCTCCCTCTCTCTCTCTCATCGTCAGTATGGTTTCAAATCAAATAATTTCAATTTGTGTGTTTAGTTTTATACATTTTTAGGTAATTTTTAGGGTTTGTGTGTTTTTTCAAGTGAATGTTTTATGTATTTTTAGGGTAATTTCAGTTTTGTGTATTTTAGGGTAATTTTTAGGGTTTGTGTGTTTAGTTCAAATAGTTTTTTACGGTAATTTTTAAGGTTTATGTATTTAGTTGATACATCCTACTACATTTTTCATAAGACCATATCATGTTATACACTATAAAGTAATCAAATAAATCAGTGGAAAAATAAAAAAAAAAATTGAAACTACTCAAAGAAATAAGGGGGAAAATACACAATTCATTGATTTGGACGAATTGTTTTGGGTGTTGTGATTGAAATAAATTGAACCATAGTGCTTATTTTCGGTATTTTAAATGATTTTCCAACAAAACATAGTGCCACGAGCATGTACCAGGTGAATGTTTTCAACAAAACATAGTGCCACAGTATTTTAAATGAACATCGAAGCTTAGGAACAAAAAAAAATAAGTACATAAATAGTATGTGACACCACTTACAGACTGTGACATTGTTGACTTGTCCAAGATAAAGAGCAAAGAGCATGTAAGCGATGAGCCATTTGTTTGTGTTTTTCAAAAGGTTAAACAAGTGTTTTACTAGGAGTATAACAACAACGAGCCGTTGTCAATCATCTTACATGCACCAAGGCATCTAACCAGTAGCGTGGATGATATGGCTGCTTCTACTGAATATCAATCCATTTTGAATGATAATCCGAATTTAAAACAATTTTTAATTTGTTAAAGGATGCTAATTATTTGAAATAATTCTTAGTTTGGTTTATGATATGGATTTGAATTCTTCTAATGTCGTTGTTAACGTATCACAGTGTAATGCTTTGTTGGATATATTATTATTGGATGACAATTTAATGCTTTATTCATTTGGATTTGATCAATTTTTTAGAATTTGAATCAATATATATTGGTTAGTTAATGAATATGTTAATTTTGATTTTAATCAGTTTAAGCATTATCTTAAATATTTTTTAGTTTATGATATGGATTTGTATTCTTCTAATGTTTTTATTAATTGAGCATGCATATTATCCAAGGTTCTAAAAAACGCGGGGCGTGATCGAGGCGTGGAGGCCAAGCCTTAAGCCTTAGAAGCCTAGGCGGGACTTAGGCATAAAAAGGCGTTTAGGCTTTCTTAATATATTTTAATATTTTTTAACCATAACAAGGCTATTAAAATACTAAAATTGTACATATCATAAAAATAAGTCTGAATATTTGTAAATTAAAATACTATTTGATTATTTTGGATGAGATAATGGTTCAATTTGTAAAACAATTATTTAAAGGGCGACATCATTTCACTAAAGCATTGTTGTTTTTAGAAAAAAAAGTGCGCCTTCAGGGTTTTACCAAGAATAAGGCGTAAAAAGCTTAAGGCGAGGCGTTTCTCCCAAGCCTCAAGCTTAGGCGTGCCTAGGCGGAGCCTAGGCTGGTTTTTTAGAACAGTGATATTATCTAAGAATTTCAAACTAATTTATTATTTATATTTCTAAATCATCTTCTTATATATATGTTTCTACTAATAACAATTTTTACAGGATATATCTACATCAGGGCATGATCAGATAAGCGGCAGCGAGGAAGGGTTGTCTAACACTAGGCCCTTAAAGTTGGGCTAGTTGGGGAGCATAGTGAAGAACAAGACAACCTTCCAAGCTAGGGCCTTGGAATTGGCCAAAATGATTATTGTCCCAGGGTACACTTACTGGAGGAGGGTGCCCGTTGAGCTTCGTTTGGGGGGATTTATAGGTATATGCTTGATTCAATAATATTTATATTTTATTTTACAATTTAAATACTACTAAGTCACTTTTTTTATATTTGCTGGACAAGAAGAATTCGAACTGCCCCTAGAATCACGTGACACCACGTTGGAACATCTAAGGGAGCAATGAAAAACGAGGAATAAAAACATGCATGCACGGTACTTTAGCAGGGATCGGGAGTCCATCTTACTTTGTAGGGACACGATACCCTAGAAGGAGCCAATCTCATTGGAAAATTGACAACAATTTATCGATAATGAGATATCAGGTCGGCAGTTGTCCTCTCTTGAATCGGGAGGGAAAACCGAGCTAAGAAGGTTGACGTACATTACTCCAGGCAAACATCTTATGCCGAGGTGGAGCATAAGATGGTAAGTTTTGAATGTTATTTCATTTTACTTTTATTGCATTCTATTTGGTGGTAATTATACACTAACTCACTAATTTTGAGTTATTTTATTTCAGGAGAAGAGGAGTAGTCCTAGGGGTAAGACACATAGGCTCAATGCCTATGTGGCTATTCGAAAGAAGAAAGGTAAGCCACTCGGGGTGTTAGCTCTCGGGTGGGGAAATCGAAGCTCGTCGGGATTTCGTCGAGCAACAGTGGATTATCACGCAAGGTCGACGAGTTGAAGACGAACTCGAACCAAAAGTTTGACAACATCAAAAAAACATTGAATAAAATGTTTTCGATGGTTAAGAAATCTATTCAAGGTCAAGCCACGAGTAGCTCAGGAAAGGGTAAGGAGAAAGTAGTGGATGATGGGACCGTTACTCCTTCTTTCTCACCCTCACCGATAGACACCTCATTTTTGTATGACTTATTCACCTCCCCCCGTTCCCAACTTTCCAGACGCCATTTACAATTGGCTGGGAGAAATTCTATTTACTAGACTTATGGGGAGGTGATAGAATTACTAGGGGTTGAGGAACCTAAGTATGCGCCATGATTTCGTGGTTCATAACTATCCACTGCAGCCTCATAAGGCTCGGGTTCGCATCACTGACATTGTGGTGGGGGGAAAAATAAAACGTTGTGGTTGAATGAACATTGTGGTGGGTGGCATATTAAGGACTGTTTTGGTTCTTACATTATATGGCCTACCTTTCTCCTCTAACCTGATAACTATGAACATTTACTTTTTATATAATTAATTTGTATTTAACATTCAAATTTAGGTTAATATATTATGTTTCTTATTTTTTTTATTAGTGATTGATTATTATTAATATTGGTGTTGATTGCTATTAGTTATTGTTAAAATATGTCGTTGATTACTGTTATAGGTTAAATAATATATTGTTGGGCAGTGGCAATGTCTATACTGCCCAAAAAAATTTATTCTACTGCCTACATTTGTCAAGGTTAAAATTTATGACAAGTTTTTCTTTGTCACACACTGGTCACAGTTAAAGTTCGGGACAAATAAAACTTGTCCCGGACTTTGACCATGACAAGTTCATGATAAATGAAACTTATCGCAGACTTCGACCATGATAAGTCTTTGACAAAACCAGTTATCACCACCATTCCTGTCACGATATTTGACCATGACAAGTTTGACTTGTCAAGGTTTATGACAATGATAAGTAGCCTATTTTGGTATAGTGTCCATAACGCAACTGAGTGTTCCACTAAGCTAAGGAAGGAAGGAAACAAATCAATGACATATAATGCTACACTCAACGATAGTGAATCGAAAGAGGAATATAATATCCCCTGTAGCATAACTACATCGTATTCAGTTCCAGTTGTGTGAGCTTTAATTAAAAATCTTTCGATGAAAATAATTTTGTGCATGATAATTCTGAGACCAAAGTGGGTGAATCCTAAGTGAGTGGTGAAGAAGAAGAAGAAGAAGAAGAAGAAGAAGAGTGAACCTCAAGCTGCCTTTCGGGAGTTAAACATTAAGTCTTTAATTTTAAACAAGGTAAACTTGAAGTTGGAAGCTAAGTTGAAAGAACGTGTCGTTGGGAATGATGATTTGAAATTGATTAATGATCTTAGGGCACGTGAGAGGACTTTTAGGAAAAAGCTCATTTTTGTTGAGGGAGAACGTGATGACCTTCGGGATTTAATGGATATTTTGAAGAAGGACTCCCTAGTTTTTGATGAGTCTCTTCATTTACTCAGGTCTAGGATATAGGATTTAGAAGAGAAATTGAAAGACTCGAGTCATGTCAAATTTGACTGGAAGTCTAGGTCGAAAAAATCTGACAAGATGTTAGGCACCGTCTGAATTAAAAAGGAGGATTTTGAAAATGGCTTTCGATGTTCCGATTGCTTCCGCTGATAAAGAAAAGTCCAATATTTTAAAAGGGTTAACCACTACTAATGACATTAGAAAAGGTCAACCCTTAGTTAAAATTCCCCGTCGTGTCTACATGTGCACACATTGTGCTAGGAAAGGTCACCTTAAGCATTTTTTAGTTCTTAGAAAAGGTCCTCGGAAGTCTAAGAATAGAGTCACTGAGGTTTCCATGACCCAAGAGCATCGTGTTACACCTATATGGGCTAGGAAATCAAATTTGGAGGCGTTAAACATTAGACTTGTTGATTCTCAAATGCTTGCACGTGATCCTTCTCATGCTAAATCTAATTGTTGATTGTGTTTGCATATTTTTCACATAGTAGCTTTTGTGCTTCATGATATATGTGATTACTAGTTGTATGATGCATATATTTTTTATTTTGATTTTGTGTTTTTGAATTCTTATTATGAAAAATGCAAAAAGATTTCGTTTGTCTTTTAATTAGTTTTTAAGTGGTTTCCTTTTTGAAAAAATGTTTCAAAACTCAAAAAAACAATTATGTGTAGTTTAGTTTTACACATTTTCTATGGTATATCGATGTGTTTGAATCCCATTACTTTCATGTGTCCTACTGACTAGGATATTTGATTATGATTTTCAATGTTTGGATTGTTCTTAATCATGCTTACATAGAGTTGTTCGAAATTTGATTTACTTTTATGGATTCACTTTATATATGCCTCGCACATACCTTGCATGAGCTCTTTTAGATTTTACTTCATATGTTACATGAACTAAGTGAGGTGTTCTCTTATCATACACATAATATTTTTTGCTATGGAGGAGTTGTGCATGTAAGAACCATTATGCGAGTTTGATCTTATTTGATAAAAAAATTTGAATGAATAATGGGAAAGGGCTATGGAAGGAGAAATACCCTTTGTGTGAAAGGCCACCGTTAGAAATATCCTAGAAAGAAAATAAAGGTAAAAGAAAAGAAAATATTTTCAAAGACAAAGTTTTTTATTGATGCTTCAAATTTTAGTATATTCAAAATGAGGGGAAAAATTGATATATGTTTATATTTTGAGGGTGTTAAGTTGAAGATCAACGAGTTTGCACAATGAGTCATATTTGAGTTTAAAAGTTTGATGTTATTCATCCGATAATCATCAAGATTTATAGGCTAGTGTGCATTGTGTTTATTTGTCTATTTTTAAGTTTTTTATTTGTCATTATGAGGTTAAACCGAAGTTGATAAGCTTTTGCAGTCAAATAGAACTCCTTGGACATATTTTGAGTGATTGGATCATATTTCTTTTGTTGCTAGCTCACTCCCCTTCACTCCATTCCACATTTTGTTTAGACACATAAATAATATGCTAATGTGGAAAAATTATGTGTTTGAGTCTTATTTATGGTGTTTATACTTATATATATTTTTATACTTCATTGGTATATGGTTGCTATATATAGTATGTTTATTTTGAGCCTTTGCATTTATATTTAATCCATATTTGTCATATGATTAATCTTCGATCCATATTGTCATATATTATCATCACATTGGTATCTTTTGCTTATTGTTATCATTGATATCTCATTTATGCATCAAAATTAATACCCATATGTGTACTTGTGTTACCGAGTTGATTATCGTTACATGTTTCACTTCACAGCATCACATGATATACTTGGTTTCCTTCATGTTTACATGTGCTTCATTGAGGGGGAGAAGTTGTTTATATTGTGAACTTTATTCTTTGTCTATTCCTGAGCAAAAAAGGAGAAATGGCATATAACTATTTAACTCTTGGAGGGAGATTTTTACCTTTGGGGGAGACGTCTTATCTTATGTGGAGATTTATTAGACAAAGGGTAAGGGTTTTTCAATTGTGGTTTATATTGTTATATATTCAAGTTATATTTGAATGGAATGTTTAAGTGTGAAGGTTTGCAACGTTGTGATAAAGTTTACGTACGAGCAAAGCTACTCAACGTATGTGTCTGTTAAGTCTGTACTTTTTTTCCTGTTGGAGTTGGGGATTGAGTCTTTAGATCATCATGATGGCCCATAGGTTTTGTTTTGGAGTTTTATCCCAGAATAGCCAAAGGGAGAGATTTGTAAGGACAAATTTTCGAGTCGAGTCAATTTATATGTATTGGTTTAATTTCATTTGGACAAAAACTTTGAGTCATAGGTTAGGTCTTGAGTTGATTTATCCTTTAAATCCTATTATGTATGTTTGATTGAAGACCGTAATAGAAAATTTCGAACGACTACTAATCGTATCATGTTTCATGCCACGTTTCATTTTCAACATCTATGGAATCTCAACAGGTATGCACGCATTTTAGTTTGACTCTTGGATACCAATTGGGTGTTGTTTTAAATCTTGTTTGAGGTATTTTTCATAAAACGAATTTTAAAAGAAAAAAACATTTCTTGTTTTTAAAGTTGTTCGAATGAGATTTTATGTTCTTTCGAACAAGTTGGTGAATATTGTTCAAATGACCTTTAAACGAAGTTCAAACGAGGTTTCTCTGTTTATCAGTGAATTCTTATTCAAAGCTCGTTCGGAGTCTATTCGAACAATATTAGATGTTTTCATTCAAACGAGATGTTTTGTGTTTGAACGAGATTAGTGATTTCGTTCGAATCGCCATATGGTTTTCGTTTGAATTAAGTGCCTCAAAAATTATATCGCTTTAATTAACGTGTTTTTTTTATAAACTGGAGGGTTGGGATCATTTTTCTTTGTTCAAGGCTTTTGAATTTTTTTTCCAAATATATATCCAAGAGCCTTTGAACCCTAGTTTTCATCCAACTAGTTTGAGATCCAAGATTTAACCGTTATATGATTTGAGATCTCTATTTGTGTGCACCAAGTTTGTTTACTCATCAATAATTTGCTGAGTTTTGTTTAGTACGATGGGCTCCATTATCGTTTTGATTTAAACATGATGGACTCAGTGTTTGTGATAGTTTTTTTAGTCTGAATCAGTGGATACCAAGGCATTTATGGGCTCACGTGTTGTGGTAGTGCGTAGGTAGATTCCTACGTATCGTTGTGTAGAAGGTCGAGGGAACGAAAATGCATCAAAGTGTGAAGGTGTCGATTCGGTTATGCAAGTATTATATTGTGTCCTTTTGTAATTCCTAACATAGTGAATTGCATTAGCTGGGTTGTCAAGGTTTTTCCCATTTGGATTTTCTCGTACATCGGGCATTGTGTGATTGATTTATTTGATCTGTTATACTCACCCGTATGCATCAGAGTGGGATTTGGGTAATAAGGGAAATGGGGTGGAGCAATGAGTTGAGGAGATGATTGGTAGGTTTGGTAACTTTTTAGGAGTGTAATATGAAGGGAACGAGAAGAGATTATGGAAGTTATTTAGGAAGATCGAGAGGAAGTGAAGGGGGAGCAAAGTGAAGGAAGGGGAGCTTGGTGACCTTTCGGTGGGGGTAATCGGAGAGAGATAGAGATCTTAGAAGTTTGAAGTGGTCCATTAATTATGAGGGGTAGGAGAGGAAGGGGAGGAGGGTTGGATAAAGGGTGAAAATTGTTGTTAATGAGGTTGTGTATCATTACATGGAATGTTAAGGAGCTAAATGACCTTGAGAAAAGAAATATTATTAGGCGGGCAATTTCATTGTTAAGGTCGGATGTATTGTATTTACAGGAGACCAAAATTATTAAGATGAGTAGAGATGTGGCATCAAGTGTTTAGGGGGTTGTTGAGTGGAGTGGTGCACTATTGATTATTACAGTGCATCGAGGGTGATGATTAATTCAAATTCAATATCACACACACACACACACACACTCCCCTCCCCCCCCACACACACACACCCACTACCCCCCACCCACCATACCTACACACACACACATACACAAAGGAGGGAGAGAGAGAGATCCGTCGCACAGAGAAGAGAGAGAAAATGGAGGGAAAGGAAACGGTGGGAAAAAAAGGCGCTAGGGTTATTTGTTAAAAGAGTTGTCACGGACCTGTTAAGGTCTTTGACCGTGACAACTCTTTAAGGTTGTCACGGTCATTGACCGTGAAAAAACCTTGTCACGAACTTGTCACGGTCAATGACCGTGACAAAAAACGCGTATTTTTTTATCACGGTCATTGTTCGTGACAACGCTGGCCGGCTCAAAGATGACAATTTAGCCTTTTTGGTGTAGTGAATTGTACTTTCTAGTAGTCGTATCCGTCTTCTTATTTTTTTCACCCTTAGTAAATGTTTCGTTCTCGCACTTCTTCTCGTGATGGTCCCGGTACTCCCCTCCCCTCTCATAATCCAAATGTAAATGTCCCTTCCGCATCGTCGAAAGTGCGTCAGATTTGGTGAATACTATTACAGTTCTAACCGATTCGCTTGCGCTTGAGCCCAGCCAACGCTTAACAGGTGGGAAATACCTGAAAATATAGACATAAATTAATCAGTACATTTAAATACACAAGTTTATTACATTTGAAATAGTTCCAAAGGTTGTGTGTAATAAAAATACATGGTCCGTCAAGAAAGTTACATTAACATCGACTCTTAAAGAACCATCAACACATTTGTTGTCATAGTCAATATTGACTAATGCCTCATCAAATAATACAAAGTTTAAATCTGTGAAAGCATCCTTCATAAGTAAGAATATATTTGTATTCCTGAATGGTCCAGCATAAATAATAGTCCACTCGGGGCCTTAATTACGAAAATTGGCCTCTATCTCAGGATTATAATCTCGATTTAATCCATTGTGTTCGTCAGCATCATGCCAAATACTCTTATTGATTATTTAAATTGATCTAGATGTTGCTCCCAAAATATATGAACAAGCTCGGTAAGATCACCCCGAAACAAACTCTGTGTTTAAAAAAAATTAAAGACGGTGGTTTAGTAGGATGACCCTGAAATTTATGCTCTTACTCGGGGCTCTAATCCTAAACTACTGTCTATTTTACTTCTCTTTTTAATTTTTTGAATGGTTAAGAAAAAACAAAAAATACATTGAATGGGAGCCAAAAATTGCCCCACGCATATTATTTGGGATAGTTTCATTTGTTTTAGTAGTGTCACACCCATTGTTAACACCTGCATTGGTATTTGTAACTTTGATGACCTCAAACCCTAGTTATTATGTGGGGACAAAAATGATGATTTTAGTGAAGATTGTTGGTGAAGTGAAGATCAAAATGTATTCAATGCACTTTGATTGGTGAAGATTGTTTGGAAAGTGGGGACCAATATGGTTGGGAGCCTAGTGGGTAGAGAGAGAACGGTGTGGGAGCTTATTGGGTAGAGAGAGTGGTGTGGTGGGGACCAAAATATTGCGTAGAAAATATTTATATGGTGTAGTGGTCCTTAGTAAAAATATTTTTAAATTGCCTTGTGGTATTTTGGAGTAAACATTGGGATGCCCTTGGCGTTGCCCTTGAATAAGGAGTTATTTGGGAGGCACCAATTTTCCACTATAAATAAGGGGTGACCCCTCATTATTTGCATACGAATTAATGTGATGTTTTTCCCCTCCTCTTATTATTCTCTCTCTACCCTATATTTCCCTTAACAATGTACGAATTTTATTCAATTCTTTCCTATTACAATGTTAAAGAGGTTCCACTATAGTTGTCTTATCCTAATTGGTATTAAGATCAATTTATAATTATGACACTTCCATTATCATTGTCTCTATTATTATTTTCTCTAACGTAAAAGCAAATTTTGCAACAGGGGCGAATCTAAGTGGTCCCGAGGGTTGGCGATCGACCATCCTGGATGTTTGGGGATTTTTTCGAGAGATATGCTAAAGAATGGACCTTTGTGTAATATTTCATAGTGAAAGGCATTGGGTTTTATGCCATTTTAAAATCTTAGGGGCAAATCTGTAATACATCAATCTCTACTACAAGTGCGCGTCATTTAAAAAAAAAAAGCTAATCTTTTTCTCACACCGTTTTTTCCCTCTTCTTTCCCTTCTTCCCTACCCTCTCCTCCCCCTCTTCCCTACACACGTTCGCCCCTGCCCAGGCTACCCCTCTCCCCCCTCCCTCTTCCCCTCCCTCCCTCCGACGAGTTGCTCTTTCCGCCGACAACACAACCACAACAGCGCCAACAAAGGTAACATTTTTTTTTCAGTTTTAAAATGCTAAATGTTTTTTTTCAATTCAATATTTATTAATGTAAATGTTAAATGTATATTAACAATAACAAATGCTTACTTTATTAATGTTTAAATTAGTGTAATTTTTCAATTTTCAATGTAAAATGCTTAAATTATTAAATGATTAAAATAGTTTATTGTAACTTCTAGAAAAAAATTGTTAAATTAGTTTAAAGTGTAAAAGCTAAATTATTAGTTTAAATGTTAGGTTTGTTTAATTTTCAAGGTTTAAATGATTGAATGATTAAATATGTTTATTGTAATTTCTGAAGAAAGAAACTCTAGATTAGTTTAAAGTGTTGATATTGGAAGTTAAATTTATGGATTGTTAGGTTGTTCGAAAGTTAAATTAATTTATGGATTTAGGGCATATTACATTGAGGTATCTAAAAAATTTGTAAACAGAATAGGACCCAAAAATGGGTCAATATTAACCTCAAGATTTTTAGGGTTAAAAAATAAAAATAAAAATAACCCCAAAAAAATGCGCCTCGGGGGAACCCATCACTAAAAACCCTGCGTCCGCCACTGCTCTACAAATAGAACAGGCCATGTCACATGACTATCGTGAGGCCAATAAAAGTTTGTCCTGTCAGTAATTACGTAAAAAATATAATACTACACGAATTTATATGTTAAGGGGATGCAAAAATATCTACTATATCATCGGCATAAGGATCACTGATCCAATTATAAGAAGGATTAAGAAAGTGCCCCCTTTCTAAATCTCGAGTTTTCATTCTGATCTGGATCGTCTCGTCCATTATAAACCATGTCATATTGCTTCGCAAAATATTAAGACTAAGGGTGTGTTTGATTGCAAACATGACGAATGCATGGAGAATAATTCATTTGGATGAAAAGTTAGAAAATGAGCGAAAAATTATATGAGTTTTTTATCTTACTTTTTATATTTTTTTATGGAAACCAATTCTTTAATGGGTAAATAAGAAATATTTTTCAATAAAAATGAAGTTTGAGATGGAGCACTTGTTACATGAATGAGTATTCTTTTTACATAAAGTGTTTGTAATTAAGGTACCACAAGGATAAAATATGAGTTCAAACAACTATTTTAAATTTCAAGTCAATCAATCAAACACACCCTAAGAGACTAAAATATACTCCATATAAAACCGAAAACATTCACTTACTATCAACTTCATGTAGCAAGAAAAGCTTTCACCAGCGCTACACCACACACACACACCCCAAAAAAAAAAAAAAAAAGAAAGAAGAGCGGGGATAAAGAAACTGAAATCCAAAATAAATTTACCAGTTCATGTTATCAAACATGGCCTAATGGGTTAATAGTTCTTGCAGTTTACTATAGTAATATCAACATGCAAACATTTATAGCCTTCCAATAATCTCAATAACCATTTATCAAACATCTTAACAAAATGAGACCAGCAAATTTTGGAAACTTATACCATCTTACCACCAGTGACGGAGCCAGGAATTTAGCCATGGTGGGGCACGATGTATTGTCGGGGGTTCGGGGGCGGTAGACCCCGATTTTTTTTTTTTTTGGACTTATTTTTACAATTATAACTAAAAAAACATCGAATACAATAACAATTCATTACTAAATAAGTGATAAACATATCTTGAATTATTTTATTTGTTATCATTTGTTTATTTTTAGGGATTTAATTTTTATTTAAACATGCAATTTATTTTTGGGGGGCAAAAACAATGAACTCAAATATAATCTAAACAAACAAATCTAAATAGCAAATAAGGAGAGACTGGGGGCAAAAATAGCAAATAATGAACTCAAATTTGTTTGGAGCAAAAATATAAACAAACAATGGAGCCTAACAGTGGTGTCGTTAACTTGAGAGCACTACTGGGGTAGAACTTGATATGAGACGACGACGTGAGACTCAGAGGAGCGGAGGTTTTGTTTCAAAAGAGAGGCAGCATGTTTTGTTTGAAAGTAATGTATTTAGGTTATAAGTAATGTATTTATTCCAGTTTAGACCCCTACTTTTTGTTATAATTATATTTTGTCCTCAAATAATTAACTATTTTTTTTTTAATTTCTTGCTGGGGCACTTGCCCCCCAGCATACAGAGTGGCTCCGCCACTGCTTACCACTACTGAAAGTTTAATGCCCAAATGAAGATTATCAAAATAAATCCACTTTTTCCAAGAATTATTGGCTTCCCTTCTTAGACTAATTAGTCCCAAAAAAGGACTCAAATGAGCATGGTAAACTGGAGCATCTTCTGCTCCGGGCTCAAGAAGGGTGCGTTTGATTAACGCTACATTTCTCCACCATGGAAAACACTTCTTTTTAATCTGTGGTACTTGATGAAAAATATATTTTATGAGAACGCGATGTTCCCAAAGGATTGGATTGAATTGTATCTACAGCCGAAAAAGTAATAGACCATCAAGGCACTATCTTTTTTCACTCATTTTCCAACTTTTAACAAAATTGAACTATTTCTTCTTCCAACTTCATAATCAATGGAACCATTTAACTAACCTTAAGCATTTGTCACTTCATTAAACATGTCATGCCATAATCAGCCAAGTTGATTCTAATTTTCCGGGATAATCTTGTGGTCACAACCTACATACCTGACCTCCATTTCGAATTTTATTTCAGCCACCTTGCAATCAAGTATATTGTAATGGTGGAGCTCAGTCACTAATCCACAATCATCTGAAAAGTTTTCAAGTGGAATATTCATGTTCTCAATCACTCTCCTCCTCTTGCAATCGATCCTCTTCAGTCCCACCGTCACTGCTCAACTCAGAATCACCATATCTCCCATAACAACAAGATCAAGAAGCTTCCTCCTCGCAACATAGACCAGATTCGAATCAATCAAACACCCCCTCACGTAAGCTTCCCTTAGAAACAAAGTATGCCTCTTCCCCTTAGTTTATAAATAAAATATACCAGGGTAACCCAAACACAAATCCATTATATTCAAATCGATCCCAAACCAGTTCCTAAAGTGACTAATCTTCTCCATTCAACCATCTTCTCTATAGTCAAACTCAAAAACTCGTTAACAATCTCAACTGCACTTTTCTCCAATCCCATTATCCCACTCTTGGACTTCTTCTCTCCCATCTCCTCATAAGGCCCAATATAATGCAAATCTCTGCCATTCCTTAACTTTTGCCGGAAAATTCTTCTTCAATACCTTGTCTGAAACTAAACGAGGACAATATAATTCACAAGAATAAACTATCTTACTACTACTGAAAGCTTAATGCCCAAATCAAGACATCAAAAATATTCAACGATGAATAAATCCCCTTTTTCCAAGAATTATTGGCTCCCTTCTTATACTTCTTAGTCCCCAAAACTGATTCATATGAGAATAGAAAACTAGAGTATTTTCTGCGTTGGTGGCGGTTCAAGAATCAAGAAGGGTGTGTTTGATAGGCCTTACAATTTTCTACTCATTTTTACTCTGTGGTGCTTAGGGCAAATATATTCTATGGGAATATGAACTCCATTTCTCCTCATTTTAATAAAGAACATTTCTTACCTCTCTCTCAAAGAATCAGATTGTATGTAAAACTGGAAAGTAAGAGAATGTCCAGTCACTATGTTTACATTTCTTTTCCAACTTCTCTCAAAACTGAACTATTTTCAATCTTCTTCCAACTTAATTATCAAACGCGCCGTTTAACTAACCTTAAGCATTTGTCGCTTCATTAAACATCTCATGCCATTATAATTTTCAGCGGTACTCTTGCGGTCAGTAGTAATCCATTCTCTAACAACCTCCATATCAGACCTGCATTTCAAATTTGACTTCAGCCACCTTGCAGTCAAGTATATTGTAATGGTGGAGCTCAGATACTAATTCTCAATTATATCAACATTTTTCCAATGGAATATTTATGGTCTCAATCACTCTCCTCCTCTTGCAGTCCCTCTTCAGTCCCACCGTCACCCCTCAACTCGGAATCACCGGATAACAAACCACGTTTTCCCATAACAACAAGATCAAGAAGCTTCCTCCTCGCATCATAGACCGGATTCGAATCAATCAAACACCCCCTCTCATAAGCTTCCCTCAAAAACACCGTATGCCTCTTCCCCTTAGTGGACAAATAAAATATCCCAGGGTGATCCAAGAACAAATCCCTTATATTCAAATCAATCCCAAACCAGTACCTAAAATGACTAATCTTCTCCACTTCAACCATCTTCTCAACAGTCAAACTCAAAAACTCATGAACAATCCCAACAGCCCTCTTCTCCAAACCCATTATCCCACTCTTGGACTTCCTCTTCTCCCCCATCTCCTCATAAGGCCCAACATAAGGCAGCCTCTGCCATTCCTTAACTTTGGCCCGAAAATTCTTCTTCAACCTCATCCCGGGCGGATACCCATGTTTAAAACTAAACCTAATTTCAGTCCTGTCAACATTACATTCCTCCTTACAACACTCCATAAGCCTCCAATTCTCAACCTCAGCAGTTAAAGACAAACGAGTATCAAGATTAGAAGTAACAAGCTTGAGTATATGAGTGTTGGGTTCATGAGCATTATGGAGCTGGAAAAGGTGAGGGTTTTGGGAAATTATGGTGTCCTCAAAGTTATCAGGGAGACCCAATTCTCTCCAGACTTTGAAAATTGCTCTTAGTGGGATGGATTTGGAGAGTGACATGGATAGGAGACGAATTAAGCGGTTGATGATGATGGGGTAGGAGGTTTGTATGGCGGCGGATTCGAGTTTGATGATTTGGGTGGCGGCGGGGGTTAATGAACAAGAGGGTTGGGAGTTGGAGGAGTTGTAGAAGAGGTGGAAGATGTGGGGGTAGCGGCGGAGGAAGGCGGTGGCGCCGCGGTTGAGGTGGAGTTTTTGGGAGAGTCTGTTGAGGAAGTCGATGGAGATGGAGGGGGTGGGGGAGGGGTTAGCGAGGATGAGGTCTTGAATGGAGACTACTTTGAGGAGGTTTTTGTACTTGTCCATGAGTTTTTCAAAGGTGGGGTCGCGGACCCGGGAGGCCACGTACTCGGAGGAGGTAGTTTTTGAGCGGAAGTTTGGGAAGGGGGGCTTGGAAGTGAGTCTTTTCAGAATGTGGGTAGCCATTGTTGCCAAGGAGGTGTGTTCGTCGGGAGAAAGACGGGGAGTGGGGAGGACCAGACGAGTTTGTTTACACCATCCGTGTCATATTGTAAGAGCAAGGGGTGTTAATTATTTTTGAACTTTCGAATTTTTCGATTTTCAATCCCAATTTTTTCGTTTATGGCACCATTTAAAATTTTCGATTTTCGAAATTTTTCGATTCTGAATTTTTCGAAAAAAATTGGAAATAATATATGAATTCCGAGTTTCCGAATTTTCGATCCGAATTTTTCAATATTATGTCGATCCGATTTATCCAAAATATTTTTCGAAATAATAATATTTTTATTTATTTTAATACATTTTAAGTAGCATTTAAATTTTATACTACCACTTTTACTAATTTACTATATATATATATATATATATATATATATATATATAGAGAGAGAGAGAGAGAGAGAGAGAGAGAGAGAGAGATGAATAATAATGTTTAGGGTTTCATTTTTCCCTCTTCCGCCACTCTCTTTCTCTCTACTAATATTCTGAGTTTCAATCGTTCTCTCTCTACTCCTCAGCTTTGCCTCCTTCCACTGTCGCTCCGGTAAGCTTCTTCTCCCTCACCATTTGTACTGCTCTGCTCTACTATGATTTTCTTACCTTTTTCGTGTATACTACTCTTCTCCCTCACTATGTTAGATTGTTACTGCTCTGCTCCCTGAGTGCTAACATAGGATGGATGAGTGCTAACATAGGATGGATGAGTGCTCTAGTCAGGGTTAAAAATAGCATCCTGTGTTATCTTATTTTGTGGGGAAAATGAATGTCAGTAATATCATTATTGCTCTGTTACACCATTTCGTGCTTTTGAACCATATCATCTCTAGGTATACCCATTTATTTAGTTATTGAAATGTTGTTATATATACACCCATTGAGCTGTTGCTTGTATGCCCATTTCATTGTTGTTTCCCCTGTTATATCTGTATAACTGATCTAACAGTTGTAACTGATATAACACATTATATGTTTAATATTATTTATGAATTTTACAGGTGCAAACATAAAGATGAAAGGATAATGGAAACAAACTTATGAAAGGTAACATTTATGTTTGCCCTATTATATATGTTATACAATTATGTTTTCCCCTGTTATATCTGTATAACTGATATAACAGTTATAACTGATCTAACATTAATTTCTTTAATTTCTTCCATTTCTTTGGTTGTTACTTCCATTATGGTTGTCCATCCTGATTTATAACACAAATGTGGAGTATTTCGATATTTTTTGAAAAATATTATAATTGATAATTCCGAGATATTTCCGAATAATAAAATTTTCGAAATTTCTGAAATTTTCGAATATTCCGAATCAGCCGAATAGGAAAAAAAATGATTCTTCGATTTTTTTTTTCGAATTGGAAAGGATTTTAAAATTCCGAAAGTTTTGGAATTTTTTCCGAACACCCCTATTCCGATCCGATCCATCCGAAACACACCCCTAGTAAGAGCGGTGGATACATACGAAAGGTAAGTTTACACTAGAGCATCCTCAAGATCAGTAAAATTACAAAACCAAAAGTCAATTAGGCTTTCGTCAAAGAAGGCAGTACATGTAGGGGTGTGCACGGGTCGGTTCGGTACAATTTTGGGTCGCAATTCAAACCGAACCGATCGGTTCGGTTTTGAAAAAAGTCAGATCGAAACCGAACCGATGATGGAAAAAACTTCCGATTTCGGTTCACATCGGTTTCAGTTCGGTTCGATTTCGGTTCGATTTTGACCGATTTTCAATTTTGGGTGGGTTTTTTAGGTCGATTTTCGGTTTTGGTCGGTTTTTAAGATCGGTTAATGGATTTTGGATATGAAAATAGAAATTATTTAAGGGTTTTTAATATAAATATTAATGTCGGTTCGATTCGGTTTGGTTTAAATCAGTTTTTTTAGGTCTAAACAGCAAACCGAACCGACATGGTCGGTTTTTTAAATCCTTAAACAGCAGACCGAACTGGGCTAAAAAAAATCGTCGATTTCGGTTCGGTTCGGGCCGGTTCGGTTTTCGGGTCGGTCTGTTTTTTTGCACACCCCTAGTACATAGTGGTGGAAGTGGTAGAAATGTATAGATAATTTCCTGCGAACTTATGTTGTTCGTAGGAATTAAAAAGATTTTTCTTACGAACAACATTTGTTCATAGGAAAACGCTACGAACAAATGTTGTTCGTAAGAACCCAAATATAAAATAAAAGCCAATATTTATATTTCTTACGAACTTCATTTGTTCGTAGGAATTTCTACGAACAAATGAAGTTCGTAGGAACTATTTGCAAATTCAATAAGGGTTCAGTAAAACCAGCAAATGACTACCATTTCGTCTACAAATTTGTAACCTTTCGTCCACCACTATATCAGTTCGCGTTTGTATCTTTACAATTTTTGTTGTCGTTTTGTTCCACCAGTACGGATGCTCTTAGGTTTTTAGCTTTTATTCGTGGTTTCCTTTACAGTGGTAGAGGGACTTCAATTGGTAAGTATAAGATCCTACGAACTACACTTGTTCGTAGGAAGTAAACAAACATTTCTAATGAAAAAATCATAGGAATTTATTACGGACAAATATTGTTCGTAGGAACTCACATATATAATAAAAAAAATTATTTATAGTTTTTACGAACTTCATTTGTTCGTAGGAATTTTCTACGAACAAATGAAGTTCGTACGAACCACTTACAAATACAGTAGTCACATGGTAACTTTGCAAAACGACTACCATTTCTGAGAGCATCCACATTGGTGATGCAAAATGCCAACAAAATTTGCATCTTTACAAATTAAACTGACTGCAGTGGTGAGGTTTAGCCAACAAATCCTCCAATACAATTTGTAGCGGTTCTACAGATATACAAAACGTGAACAGAATTTGCAAATGTTCCTACGAACTTTTGAAGTTCGTAGTAATTCCTACGAACTTTTGAAGTTCGTAGGAAGTTAATATCAAATATAAATAATCAATTTTATTAGGTATTTGAGTTCTTATGAACAAATGTTGTCCATAGGAATTTCCACGAATAACATTTGTTCGTAGGAAGTTAACTTTACAAATTCCAGCCTTTCACCATTGTGTACCTCCGTGTTGAAAGAAAGGTAAACCCCACTTGGGTTCTCTAACTTTACCTTTCATTGATGATCACAAGTAGAGATGCTCTGATGCTGAATTTGTTGATTCGAGTACACCATTGCGGAGCTTCTAATTTGTAAAATTACCCTTTTCTCTCTCTTTTAACATCACCACTACGGATGCTCTAACATATACCCCAATCTAAGAGCATCACGGTACTGGAGCTAATATACACCCGAAAAAGCAAAGTTACAACAGCGATGGGCAAAAAGGCAAAAAAAATTGCAAACGACAAATGGTAGTGATTTTTTAAATTTATTGAAAGGCTATCAAATTTGCAAATACTTATTATGATGTGAACTTTATTTGTTCGTAGAAATGTCTACGAATTTCAGAAGTTTGTTAAAATTTATACGAACAAATGAAATTCGTATCAATTATAAATAATTAATTTTTATTATATAAATTGGGTTCTTACGGACTACATTTATTCGTCACAATTCCTACGAACAAATATTGTTCGTAAGAAATATTATTTTTATTTCCTACGAATAACAATTGTTCGTTGGAACGCTTATTACCATTTCTCCTTACCTCACCACTATGAGAACTCGCTTATGAGGAAATCCAAAACCCCTTTTTAATTTGTAAAATACCTTTCGTCCTTCTCCACCATTACATATGCCCTAAGAGCCCCATTTCAGTTTTCAATTTTTTGTTTGGCTCACAATAATACGTTATGGTTCCCCTTTCCCCTTTCCCCCTTTAAATAAATCTAAAAAAAGAGTAGAAAAAATAAACATATAGTTAAGATAGAGATAGAGTACATTTGATTTATTGATTTTCAAAAATGAAAAGAGGGAGACTCTTAATTCGAGACAGATCAAAAACATATTATGGATTTTTAATTCAAGACGAAAGGAATAGCTTTTAACAATTCATGAACAAATATTAAAGACCATGTTAATATTTAAAAAAAATAACTCATTTGCAATGGTGGAGGTCACCGTATAGATCAAAATGGTCCTCCCCATAAATGAGAGTAATTTAGATTTTCAATTGGCAAGCCGTTTTGGAAATGGTTTATACCCAACCGACTGATGGTGATAATAAAATATAGATAGTTTTGTAGTTTTACAAATTGCAATGGTTGCAATGATGCAAAAATAGCAACATAATCCGTAGTTGGATTTGTAGTCGTTCTCCAAATTTGGAAAATGGCTACAAATTTTGTAAAGAGTTCCAATGAACTTCATTAGTTCGTATGAATTACTAAAAACTAATGAAGTTGGTAGGAAGCTATATTTTATGACATATATTAATATAAAACAAATAAATGAATTTTAATAAACTTCATAAGTTCGTAAGAAATCGAACGAGCTAATGAAGTTAGTATGAACCCTCCACCACTATGACCAAATCACTTGGGCGAAAGGTAAAGTCGAAAGTCATAATTTAACTTTGCCTTTCATGGGGGCTCACCATTGCGGATGCTCTAAGTAAGTCCCAAGATTATGGATGAGAATCGTAGCACAAGAGAAGCTAAACGCAAGGGCATCTCTACCAGGGATGCTAGGGAATATAAAATTTTTTACTAACTTAAACTAAACTTCTCACTATAAATCTTAAATAACTCGTTAGACGTTTCCATAATGGTCATATATAAGGAGTAATTAACATCCATAGAGAAAATGAGGTCATTCTTAAAAAAATTACTTAACCTTATTCATGGTCATGAAGGAAAGATATTGGCAAAGAGATAATGTTGTGAGAACCCGGACCCGAGGTTTTATCCTCCCTTCCCTTCCTCACGCATTCTTTCAAACAAATTATCGCGAAAAAGGGGTATGTTTAGTGGTGATGCGTGACCATCACCTTGCTCTCTTCGAAAAGAATGGAGTTGCCAGTCTCTTTAAAAAGAATGGAGTCGTCGGTCTATTTACATAAAATAGACAAATAAGGGGTAGGCCTCTATAAAGATCAGTTATGGCAAGTGATCTACGTATTTAACCAAAGAGTTAAAGGTTCGGGGAATGGGTTACAGAGTGGAAAGGTGTTAAGTACCCGCTCCGCCTTTTGGTCTCAAATGTAGATATAAAGTATTTTATATTAGCATGTCATAGTGTAAAGAGAATGATAAGATGAAATTGTTAGTATGTAAATAGACTATATAGTGCAATGTTGAATGTGTGTGTAGATTATATAAACAAATGATAGATATGTATAAAGTTGTAATTATTCACTCAGACGACAGTATGAGTGAGATTAGGTACTCGCGTGTGAGCGATTCAAAGCCCACGTAGATCGTGTAGTGACCCAGAGGGATTTTACCTCTTGTAGAGACTCGATATAAGATATCCATACTTTCTTTAATTTTTGAGGATTATAGAGTGAAACAAGACTGAATCTATAAATATAAGTGATTTATGTTCATGAAAGAAATTGAATAGAGGGATTCACTCGTAAAAAGTCACTTTGATGATGAAATAATTACTAAACTTCCAACATTAAGAACAAAATAATAGGTAAAATCATCGGATCTAGTGACCCTCATACCTATATGAGAGTATTTCGTGGTTTAGAAGATTTGTATTTAGTGTTTGGATATTTTATGAGAATAAAGGTAAAAATACATGAATATGTACAAGATATGACTTGAGTTTTAGAGATTGGACTTCTGTAATATACGTAGGAGAAATCAAAGTCAACGTAGTTCAGACATAATCTTTTAGAGAAAAGTCGTGCCTAAAAGAAGAAAGAGATGAACAAAAGAAGAACTTGGAATGGTGTTACAGGAAAATAATGCTCTTGTATGTCAAGACTTCAAAATAAAAGAGTGAGAAGAAACGTACTTGAAATGTTACATGAGCACCTTTTCATTTTAGCAGCGTTCTAACTTAAAGTCAAGTTTTTGTGGAATGTGTCTAAGGTTACTTCAAGGTAAAGTACATTTTAAAAAAAAAACAGAAATGAAGAAATAGACAAAAGATGTCTTTGGGACTCTTTTGGGTTTGAGTGAGAAGGAAAGCGTTAGGGCTTTGGGTTGTAACTCTAGATATAAGTTTGAAAGGGATTTTGAATGTAAAAGGAGAGAGTTTGGGAACACTTTTTGGAGAGAAAACACTTAAGGGCAGAAAGATAGCATTATATAACTATATTCTAACACCAAAAATAATTATATTAATATACTAAGTAAACTTGTCTCCAAATTCAAGTAAGATGAACTCCAATTGCAAAGCCCCAATTCTCATATTTCCCAATGCTCAATTGCCCTCTTTTCTTCTTCTCCACGTAACCCCCCTCTTCTCTTTATAGGGTTTCATTTCTTGAGTGTTAAATTGATTCTTAATTGCCCTAATATCCCTACTTATAAGTTTAACCACAAAATTTAGTTTAACACTCATATAGACCTTGGCCCAATAAGCCAAAAATTATTTCCGAATAGTCTAAAGTCTAGACGAAACCATATACTAGCCTATGAGGCTTAAAAGTCATTATTTTAAGTCATAATCCAGCATATTAAATGTCTCAAATATCAACTCAAGGTATAAAACTAACTTCTTAATGTTCTAATTTATATAAATCCTAAATTTGTACAAGTTCAATAACTCATTATTTATTATTAAATTATTTATTTATTAAATAACTATTAATTCATTCTCGTGTGTTAAGACATATTTCAATATCGAATAAACTACTCATAACACATAACACATGGAATTATAATTAGTGACATCACATGTTACTGCAGGCACATATAAACATGCACATATAAATATACGCTATTTGATTAATGCATTAAAATTATGGGATATTACACCCATCTTCATTATCATTGCGATTACCATCATCCAGCACACTTGGGTAAGTAGGTTCGCTCTCCATGCAATTATTAGTACTCAGATTATCAGTTTTTTGGCTATCAAATCATCCGCCGCTATTGCTCGCGTTAGGGACACATAAATTGTTAATGTCCTGCTAAAATTTGGCATCACTGAGAAGTCCCTCATCAAACTGAAACATAGTTTGTAGTAAGGAATTTATAATTTTCATAAAAAAAACCATAACGGTAGCGTGGGGCCATGATTTGTGAGGTACCACAGTCACATGTAACTGTGGTAATAGTTTATAAAAGGCGATTTGTCCACGATGACTTGTGGTTATGGTTTGTGAGATACCACGGTTACAAGTAGCCATGGTAATATCTGAGGAAAGGAAGTTTTCCCACGGTGACTTTTGGTCGTGGTTTGTGAGATACCACAATCACAAGTAGCCATGGTAATACGTGAGAAAAAGGCTACTTACCCATGGTGACTTATGGCCGTGGTTTATGAAATACCATGGTCACAAGTAGCCGTGGTAATACATGGAAAATAGACCCTTTACCCACGCTGACTTGTGGGCGTAGTTTGTGAGTTACCACGATCACAAGTAGCCATGGTAATACAAAGTCAAATTTAACCTTACTACAACAATAGGTCATCATGAGACTTTATCTCCTATAGTGACTCATCACCGAATTTATAAGTTATGGTGCAAAGGTTTTTCAAGGTATTTTTTTTTATTTCCGGTGCTCAAATGACTAAAAATGATAAAATTAGTAAAAATACACCTTAAAGGAATCGAGTGAACTTTGTATGTTGGGGTTTTGATGCTCTATTTGTTGGGTTGTTTTTATGGTTCCATTGAAGAGAACTAGTGTTTTTTCTTGCAAAAAAGCTCCAAAACAAAAAAGAGAGCAATGAAAACGCAGAAAATAGAAATGGAGGAGGATGTTAGTGGCTAACGGTGAGAGTTTACTGATGTCCTTTGCTATGGCCATGAGCAATGGTGTTTTACGGTGGTTTTTTTTATCTTTTGGTTTAAATGGGAAAATATTCCGTGTGTTATTTGATTATATTTAGTAAGTTTATCCAAATTAAAAAGTTATCTACTTTTGATGTTTTGTAGTTGTAGAGGGGTACCCACCTAACCTCTCATAAGAAATAAGTTTGGGTGCGAGAAGGCCTAAAACAGAAGTTGAGAATATTGGGCAAGCAGCCCTAAGCCAGCAAGGGGGCTCCAGGTGAGTGGACTCAAGCTAGATGTAACAACCCGCTCAAAATAATAACGGGTGGCCAGCCCTATACTATAATAAATTAGGAGTCTCAGATGGCCCAGTCTCAACATCAACTGTCAGTACTATATAATATAGGACTAACTACCCGATATCATATAAGCGAGATGTTAAAATTAAATCAAACATGCAACAGATAACAACTCAACACTATAACTACTAGTAAAGAAAAGAAAGATGCATACTAGAGTTATGATGAATGAAATGAATAACTACTAATGAATATGCCATAAAGAAATAAACCCGAATAAGCTGTCGGGTCACAGTCAATACAATAACTGAAATGGAATAAGTATGAACATCTATACACAACTCCCTTGGGTACAAACCCGATATACAACATGAATCCTACCTAGAATTGTAAAGAAGTAGGAAGCGACTACATTCTACATCCCGCAACAGTCCGCACCTGTCACGGCTCCCAAGACTCTGGATAGAAAGTCATCCGGCATCCATGCGGTAGGACACCTGTAATAGTATATATATGTATACAAGCGAGGGAGAAAAATAAACGGGTCAGAGCCCGAGTTGTGAAAATATTTAGCAAGTGTGTTAACCGTGCATAATAAATATTGATGCACTTATTTCAGAATTTAAGTGGAATCGCACTCTCGTGAAATCCCAACTCACCTCTCATCTAAAGGCGCGCACCTAATCGCGTCCTCAAATTTTAGTTAAATTACCCCCATTATAAGGACAACCTAACTTATCATAGGTTCAGCCTATACTCACGAGAATTGCCTTCCTATCTTAACCCAAGAATCCACTCCTTTCTAAACCCATTTATATTTGTTTATAAACATGTATGCCATGTTAGGCTTAATGGATTCCGGTTTATAATTTATTCAATTATCATTCTTAATACGTTACCCATTTATATATTTGGGTTTAATCATGTAATTTATTTAATAAATAACATGCATACAAATCATTATTGACAAAACTTCTCTCCAATCTCAACATTGTACTACGTTTCATGCGTGGGGAGTCTCGCAAAGCGAAATCCAAATAAGGAACCGCCCCGTTACACTACTCCTTGACAATGTCGATCTTAGAGATCCATTATGCCATATATGTGATTACTTCTCTCAAATCTCGACATTGCACTACGTTTCGTGCGTGGGGAGTCTCGCAAAGCGAAATCCAAACAAGGAACCGCCCCGTTACACTAATCCTGGGCAATGTCGATCCTAGAGATCCATTATGCCATATATGTGATTACTTCTCTCAAATCTAGACATTGCACTACGTTTCGTGCGTGGGGAGTCTCGCAAAGCGAAATCCAAACAAGGAACCGCCCCGTTACACTACTCCTGGGCAATGTCGATCCTAGAGATCCATAATACTTAACATACAATTTAATACTACCATTACTACTAAATTTTAAACTACAATATGAAGACAACTAAAATCTCCAATAGTATCCTTGGGATGATGTAACCGAAATATTCCTTAAATGCGATAGATCAACCCCCAAAATAATCTGGTACACCATAATCATCCAAGATGTACCCCATAGAAATACCATATCCTTTCACCTATAGGATATATAAATATATATATATAGGTATTTTATTCTCACCATATATATATACATACCATCAACCATACCCATGACCAAGTGTACATACCATATATAATGTACAATGGCCATGCACATATCAATACCCGGCTATATATAGCGCCGATAAAACTGCACCATGCTATCATCTTCCCAGTGCCCGGCTCACGTAGGAAAACTGGGGACCACCTGGTGGGGATCAACGACACCCACCTCGTGATAAACTCACGCACACAACGTCCCGGAAAACGGTCATAGCTCCAAACCAGCAATGAGAAGAAACATACCCACCACGTCTCACCCCAAAAATATATATATCACATAATAACACACAGGACGACTATGACCTGGGGAATATCCACACCCTGCTCCTTAAGCCAGGATGCTTACCCTCTGCGCGGAAACTTCCCAATGATAGCATGAGCGGGGTATGCTTAACCTCATAAGTACGTATATCGTTCACATGCACAATATACATACATCCATATGATCCCATCATATGATCCAATATTAAACCATCACATAAGGTTTAAATATCCATACCATGTATATCCACAACATAAATATATCCATATATATATATATATATATATATATATATATATATATACACACATATTCACATATCCATATATCTCTATATACAAACTATCTCTTGTTCATACGTATAGTATATATCAACTCGGCTATCAGTATACATAATCCTCGATATACAAGCCGTCTCCACAAACTCATTTAATTTACCTCGATGTGTGAATACAATTCCTCACTTGAAGCATATTCATCCATTTTCCTATGATTTGAATAGTCTCCCAAACAACATATATATATATATATATATATATATATATATGGTTATCACCCAGAGTTTAGTGTAGGAAACTATCACTACACATTTCATCTATATTCGAAAGTGCCTAATTATCTTTAACTATCCTAACTAGAATTTGTGCTACCGCTTATTCTAATCGATAGTACGATCCAAATCGTTCCCAATTTCACCTTTGGTTCGATTGATCTTATGGGCCCTTACGCCCCTTGCTTTACCTATTATGCCTTAATTTAAACATTTCTAAGGATACGTGATCCCTCTCACTCTTCGGTCCCCAAACCCTAATCTCAATAGAATCATATTTACCATAAGGATTTGGCACTACCCTCGACCTACAATTTCATATCTAATCTCACTTATGACCTCAAGCTAGAACTCTCGTCCTCACTGAGATCTCCCGCTATGCCTTGGAATATCCATTTTTAATGCACACTTACGCAAAAAGGGACTATCTATACCATTTACAATCAATCCATGATTTCCCACCTCCATCATAGTAGGAAAATCCGCCAATCAATTTAGTCCCATATTTATTTTATTCCTAAAAGAGGCACCCCATCCTCCTAAATAAATTTAACATAGGCCCCCAAGCCCCTATTCGACCTAGGGCCTCATTCCTTTAACCTAATATCATAACCCTCCATAATAATCCCATTAAGAAAGCCCCTAAGAATAAAACCTCAAAAGAAAAGGGAAAGAAAGAAATTCCAACTATGGGCTAAAAATAGGGGACCGGTCGACCGCAGGTCCAAATTTTGCCTACGAAGAAATGCAGTAGGCTTTTCCCTTAAGGCACGGTCGACCGGTCCCCTAGGCGTGGTCGACCGGCCATACCAGTTATCTTGGTCGATTTTCCCATTTTCAACAAACCCTAAATCCTCAAACACCCAAATAATACTACCAAACCCCCAAATCTTTAACCCAATAATATTATTAACATGAAATCTCATCCTACATTTCATCCCAACCATTTATATATCATCAAACCCATATATAAACATCAAAATCAAGTTTTAGTCCCCAAAAATCAAGGTTTTCCATATAACCCAAAAATCTATTTCTTAAACCCACAAATTATGAAATGAAATACACAAATAACTATTTAGCAAGATTAAACACTTGCCTCAGATTTGTAGAGGTTGGATCGTCCTCGTTGACGCGGTTGGGCCGAAAATCCCCAAGCTTTTCTTCCTCTCTCTCTTCTTTTCTTCTTCTTTCTCTCTTATTTCTCCCTCTAGGGCTTTTTCTCTCTTTCTCTCAAATGAGAAGGCTTGATCCGTTAGCCTTTAAATCCCTTAAAACAATAAACCCAATTTTAAATGTTAATACACACTTTAAATGACTCGTTTACTCAAATTCGAGCCAAACATACTTAAAAACATTCCGGAGCCGAAATAAAACCTAATGACAGTCATTTTGACTATATCGACCCTTCCGGGGTCGATGGTACCCTCAAAATCATCATCCGAAATACTTTGAAATATTCTCTATTTTTAGATTTAATTTCCAAATTTTAGAATTTTCCAATTTAATTAAATTTTATTTTCCCAAAAATTTAATTTCTCAGTCTCCAAAATCGAGGGTTGTTACACTAGAGAGGGGGTGTCATGTGAGTAACCGTAAGACATTTCAGAGGTGCCATGCAAGCAAACCCAAGCCAATTAGGGGGTGCCATACGAGTGGATCCAATCCAATGAAAGGGTGTCATGTGAGCAACTTCAAAACAGCGAAGAAAGTCCATAAAAGTAACTCTAAGGCAGTGAGGGGGTGCCATGTGAGTGGTACAAGTCAGCGAGGGGGTGCTAGGTGAGCAACCCCAAAAAATAGTAAGGAAGCTCTCTGTGAGAAGCTCCAAGGCAACGAGGGGGTTCTCTACGAGCATCCACAAGCCTATGCTAGAAAGATATTTAAATAGATAATATTTGCTAACACGTATTGTAAGAGTGAGCAGGCTATGATATCAATTTGAAAGTGATTGTACGATCTTAATTGAATGACTTATTTAATTAAATATCAAAACATATATCCAATATTTACCAAATTTTAATCTTTGATTAAATTAGGTTTGCATGTAATGATCATTCCAAACATAAAAAATAAACCGTACATGCAACTACAAACAGATATAAGGAAAAATGACCTTTTAGGGCAAAAAAAAATTAGCACTTTAGAAACTTTACAAGACAATCGACTTACAATACTACTTGATATAAACCACCAGTATAATGCACAGTCTTCACAGAATATCTAAAGAATACTATTCTATCCTAAGTAGTCCACAAGTGGAGGTCCACCCTCGGTATCCACCGATCAGCCTTCAGCCTTCAATCGTGATCCTTCCGAGTTCACAAGTCAGCCATAGAGATGATCTCTCCACAAAGTATCACTTAATTAAGGTTCAAAACCGATTCACAAAACTTTATTTGGGGATGTGTTTGTAAAGTGTTTTGATAAACAAAAATGTTAAAATCTTATGCAACAGATATGCAGAAATCATTTTGGCAAAAGTCCCATAAAATTTGAAAACGAAACTAGTATTTATAGCTCAGGCACAAAATTCGAGGCGAAGACTTATTTGAACGAGAAAGGCATTTCATTTAAACATAAATAGAGTTCGTTAGAATGAGACTCCAATCTCATTTGAACCAGCTTCTAACGAGCTTCTAACGAATTCAAACAGAAGGCCTTCATTAGTAGTTCGTTGTTTAGATCAAATGACACTTCAAATGAAAAGGCAAAGTCCTTTGTTTGAATGAGGTTAAAAAAATTAATTTTTAAATAAAATTTCCAGCCTCGGTGTTTTAAAAAAAATAAACATCCCAAATACAGTATATGAATAATATTAAACACCAATTGAACTATACATTTGTGGGATGTGGGGAAGTCTTCAATCTTGGAGTCGGTTTGTCATGACAGTGATGATTTGTAATGGAATATGCCAACCTATCCATGGTGAAAATAAAATAAATACTAAGCCTAAGTTAAACTATTTGCCCTTACAAATCTCCCCATTTGTCTATTCCGGTACAAAACTATACAAACCTACCTAAAATCCAAATTACATAAAATTCCCTTTGAATGACAAAAATAACCCATTACCCTTCCCAACCCTATAAATGGAATGGCATAACATTCTTTATATTCTTATGCTTCTTGTGCTTCCAGATCTTCAATATCTTCTCATCAATGTCCAATGGAATCTACACACATGAAGCAAAGAATATCCCCCGTGATGCATCGAGTTTGAAATAGAAAATAAAAACTCATAAATCAAAACTCATCAACAAGGCTCCCCCTTAATTTGTTCTCCACCTTTTTTTTTTCTGAAATAGACAAAGGAGGAAAACTTAATCATGAAATCAAGACATCAAGTACATAGAAGATATCATCACAAAAGAATAAATAACGCATATGCAATGATAATCTCAAAGGCTTACATTCACCAACTATTTTTTAAACTTTTCAAAGAATTTCAAGTATAAAATTTTACAAATACAACACATTATGGAGAAACACAAAAATACCTGAACCATGAAAATGGAATATAGGGGTGTGAACATATTTTATATGTTAATCAACGTAGACAAACATAACACATGTGTAAGAAGGATTAAGATACCACTAGCGAATGATCTCAAAGTCTACCTTAGGTGTAAAATGGTGAACTCGTGTGAAATTGACTTAACCTAATCAACAAATCAAGACCATAAGTGATTTTCTCACCAATGACATCCAAAACTATGCAATACTTTTACGAGATTTTTATAATTTATGAAAACCCATTGATCTTAGACCTAACTCTCTCAAAATATCACATATAACAATTATACTCTCTATTATTTTGAAGAAATTAATGCTCATTTGTAACGAAACATGAATGTTGAAACAAAATTGGGCTCGCACTTTTGTTTTTATGTGCCTCTAATCTTTTTAGGCTCTTTTCTTTGCAAATGGTGTATTTAATGCAAAGACTTTGTCCTTCGTAGCCCTTTTCCATTGCTTAACATATAACCATTTTACCAGAAAAATTATTTTAAATTCGGGCAATGATTCTTACATGCACATCTTTTTATCTCGTTTTTCACATTTGGTTCCTCTTAAAGAAAAATTAAGATGAAAATATTGTGATTGACATGCCACAGGTAAGTGCAATACTCAAATAAGCTTGTGCTTGTGTGCAATAAAGGAGACAAATAGTCGAACATGTAGCAAGTTATCATCAAATCGCATCTTAATGACTCCACGCACTGTTAAGCACATATATGAAATGATGTCACATCTCAAAACACTACAAAACAATCACGTGGATATGAAATGAATGGGTGACTTTGACATCGTTAATGTGCATTCACATATGGTGTAAATAAAATACATACTTTTTTGTGCTTCAAAAAGTTATCAAAATAAATTCTTTTTTCCCTTTTCACTTTTTCTAAAAAAAGAAAGACTTTTTATATTTTAAAAAAATCAAAAAACTAAAGCTCATTTTGGATTTTTCTAAAAATATCAAAATGAAAAATAATGAATACAAGGGTAGTACACACTAACCTTATGGATATACAATATGAGCATGAAAATCACCATATGCTTAAAAACAAGTCGCAACCTCATTCATTAGGCCCGAAGGAGTTCTCCAAAGTAGATAACATCCTGAGAAAAAACTCCATCAAATTTTGTGAAGTCTTGAACAAATACTCTACTTGCTCTCGAAAACTCTCAAAATCTCTCAAGTGATGTGCATGGTCATGCGGAGTAACATGTGAGGGAGTGCGTGTGAGAACTCGTGTGCGAGCATACCGGAGAACATACCTATAAGGCACTCTCCGTAGTTTAAAACAATACTCTAAGATGGCATCTTTGTTTTCAATGGGAACAAATATAAACGGGCTTGGGTCCACCGTACTCAAACTGTCTAGGATAAGCTCTCATAGGTGGGTCAAGTCGAGGGCTATAAGGATCCAACATAAACTCGGGAACTGACTCGGGTGTGGCATGAAAAGTGGATGCACCGTCATAACCTAATCCTTGCCTCTCGATGTAACCTAAAGAGGGACCAGGGAGCATCTTTCCAACCTTCTTAGATGTGTCCTCTAAAGTTACCTTGACCTCCCAAGCACATTCGAGATCACTCTCGAGTTGGGATACACGGACTTAAAGTTTCTCACAAGTCTCCAACGAAGATTGAAGATCTCTCATACGACTAGCCACGTTGTTGGTCAAATTGGTCTTTTTCCAGACTAAAACAATCAAATGCTCGCATAAAGAAATCTTCACCTTATCGAGTAACTCACTAACGCCTCACACTCTCTCAAAACTTTCACCTCTCTCTCTAAATCTAACACCTTATGAGACGAATTTTTATTAAGATTTTTCATTTTCAAGGTCTCGGTCTAAAGATCACTAAACGCGTCCTCACTCTCACTATCTCCCGAATGAATCGAAACATCATGGAGACTTTCAATTTTATCTATCTCCTCATCGACATGGGACAAATAATAAATGGTAACGTGACTAGCCATGAACTCAACACGTGATTCATTTGGTGATTCTCCCCTAAATCAACTGACTCGATATCACTATCTCTAAGAGTGGCTATATGTGCAACTTTCTTTCCCTTTCTCTTAAGCCTAGTTTGACACTCGTGTACCATGTGCCCTTTACCCTCACATTCAAAACATATAATATCTTCCTCTTTTTCTCCCCCATCGTTCGCATTCTCATTTTAATTTTCTCAAAAATATTTTCTTTGGAAGAATTTTCTTTTGAAAATTTGAGAAGCTTTTTGAAATTTTTCACAAAAAGGGCCAATTCATCAACATCAAAATCAACCTCATATTCAAACTCACAAAATTTTTCCTTTTACTTTTTTTTAGTTTGAGTCTTTAAAGCATTACTTACTTCCTTCAGTTTAATAGTTTAGGGAATATATAAATCTCATATGTTTGAAGATCTCCTACAAGTTCTTCTAACCTAAGAGTGTCTTAGATCCCTAATGAATGAAGTACGATGACCTTAGGAATAAAGTGGGGAGGGAGGGACCACGAAAGTTTCTTCACAACTCTTGTCTGAGGAATATTCTCACCCAATTAAAACTAGAATTAACTATGTCTGAAAAACGTTCATAAAACTCATCAAAAGACTTGAACTCTAACATGATAATGGTCTCAAATTGGGTGGTCAAGTTTTGAAGCTTATATTCCTTTACAACATTGGTACCCTCCTGTGTGAGCTGGAGAGTATCCCAAGCGTCTTTACATATGGTGAACATCATGATGCTGCGGAACTCGTCAGTGGTGATGGCTCTAAAAATAGCACTAAGGCCACGAGAGTGAAAACTACTCCACTTAAATTTGTCCTATGTCTATAGAGAGATAGGTTTAGAGCCAACGACATTATCTATTGTGAGAGTGGGAGGAGTCCACCCTCTTTCACAAACTAACCAAACACGTTCATCTATAGCTTTCAAGGCTAATCTCATCCTAGCTTTCTGATACGCACAGTTGGAACCATCAAAGAAGGGCATTCAATTATACAAATTATCCATTAAAATCCAGCCTTTTTTTCAAGATGAATAATTATTCAAAAAAATTGATATTAAGGAAAAAAATTATAGAAAAAGATCACAAAATATTTTTGTATAACCAACTCTCATACCACTTGTAAGAGTGAGCACGCTCCGATACTAATTTGAGAGTGCTTGCACATTCTTAATTGAATGAATTTTTTAATTAAATGTCCAAACACAAATTCAATTTTTACCAAATTTTAATCTTTTGATCAAATTAGGTTTGCGTGTGATGATCGTTCCAAAGATAGAAAATAAACTACGCATGCAAGTATAAACAGATATGGGGAAAATTTCTTTTTTACGAAAAAACCTTTCTCAGCACTTTAGAAACTTTACCAGACAATCGACTTATAATACTACTTGATATAACCCACAAGTATAGCACACTGTCTTCACAGAATCTCTAAAGAATACTACTCGATCCTAAGCAGTCCATAGGTGGCGATCCACCCTCGGTATCCCGATCAGCCTTTAGCCTTTAGTCTTCAGTCGTGATCCTTCTAGGTACACAAATCATGCGTATAGATGAGCTCTCCATAAATTATCACTCAACTAAGATTCAAAATTGATTCACAAAAATATATTTAGGGATGTGTTTGTAAATCAAAAGTGTTTGATAAACAAATATATTGAAATCTTTTGCAATAAATATGCAGAAATCATTTTAGCAAAAGTCCTACGAAATTTGGAAACAAAACAGGTATTTATAGCTCGACACAAAATTCGAGGCAACATCTCATTCGAACAAAAATAAAGCTTGCTGATCGAGAAAGGCATTTTGTTTGGATGAAAACAGAGTTCGTTTGAACGAGACTCCATTATCATTTGAACTAGATTCTAACGAGTTTCAAATGAATTCAAATAGAAGGCCCTCGTTAGTAGTTCATTCGATGTAGAGATCAAGCGACACTTCAAACGAAAAGGCAAAGTCGTTCTAATGAGATACTAATCTCATTTGAACGAGGTTAAAAAATTAATTTTTAAATAAAATTTCCAGTCTCGGTGTTTTAAAAAAAACACCCCAAATACGGTATATGAATAATTCTAAACACCAACTAAATTATACCTTTGTGGGATGTAGGGAAGTCTTCAATCATGGAGTCGGTTTGTCGTGACAGTGACGGTTTGTAACGAGATACGCCAAACTATCCATGGTACAAATAAAATAAATACTAATCCTAAGCTAAACTATTTTCCCTTACATTTATTATTTTTGTACACGGGAATGCTTAGCAAGCAGCCTTATCCGAGCAAGTAGTGAGAGTGCACACGAACTAATGGATCAATTTATTTAATTAAATTCTGCAACACATAAATCCAAATTTTAATTAAATTTTAACTTTTAATTAATTATGGTGTGGATGCAAGTTATGTCCAAATTCCAATTTGCAATTAACAAGCCGAACATGCAAAAGCCACAGAGATGAGGAAAAATTCCTTCGTAGGGCAAAACCTTTTATTCAGCACTATTGGATGTTTGTGAATATAGACGACTTACAAAACACTTGGCTAAACTAAGTTAGACGCGTAGAACTCCAACAAATAGGACCAGACTCTCGAGTCGTCCACAAGTAGCGGTCTACCCTCGGCATCCACCTATTCAGATTTTCCCTTCTTCAGCAGTGAAATCTTGTTTCACAAAGTAAGTTGTAGAAAAAGTTCTCTACGAGATTATATCATAAGAAACCTTCTTGATTTTGGTAAAAGTGATCTTGGATAATTCTTTGGGATGAGGAATATGATATGAGGATCACAAAAAGAGAACTCAAAAGGTGTTTTTCTTTATGAAAAAAATATCTAATCCCATTCAGCCTTTTTATAAGAAGCTAAGATAAAAAGGATAAACATAAAAGATATTGGAAAGATATTCATACGAAAAATAAAATATGCGCCATTCGAATGAAAGGTTAAGTCCTTTAAACAACTGCCTTAATTCGTTCAAACAACTTCAAACAAAAACATATAACGAGATTACAATGTTGAAAGATTTGAAATCTTGTCAAGGGCGTTCGAACGAGGTCTTCTAACAAGATGTCGGCGCTGAAAGATTTGAAATATCGTAAAACTCATTCGAACGATCATGACGTGTCATTCGAGCGAGGCATCATTTTCTATGACATTTTTTCTCAGAAAAGGTAAGTTTCTTTTTTTGTAGAAAACTTCATAGAAATATATCTAAACCTCGAAAAATATAAAACACTTTTTATCATTCTAAATGCATACTTCTTCCAAGTTGTTGAGATGACCAAGTCTTCAATTCTTTGACGGTCTTCAACATAGTCTTTAAATATCGTGAAGTAGTGTTCGAAGATGTATTTAGGTGACGTGTTTGTGTAACGGGATACGCCAAGATAAAGTAAATAAAAATGTAAGCAATCATAAATTTTGCTCATACAAATCTCCCCATTGTCTATTCTGGTACAAAACATCATCCTAAACCAAATTGAATTCTATGACTTAATACAATAATCTACCCTCCCAAAAATATAAATGAAAACAAAACGTAAAATATATGCAAGTCTTCAATCATATAACTGGATCTTTCCTTTGGCAACCAATGTCTTCATCCTATGTGAATCCAAATGATCATCATCCAAGCGAAACGTCTTACACACGTGAGATAAATAAAGATACCATGATGCATAGAGTTTTAAATAGAAAATAAAAACTCCCCCTCAATTTTTTCTCCACATTTTTGTCCGTAATAGACAAAGAAGTCGAAATCAAGCATGAAATATCGACATCACTCGAAGAAGTAAAATATCAACATAGGTATAATCAAGTAAGCATGAGTGATGACATTTTTAAAGGAAACTAATTATTTTTGAAATTTTCAAAAATTTAAAATAAACAAAAGTATAGAATGAAAAAATACAACACACCATGGAATAACATTAAAATATCTGAACCCTGAAATTGGAATGTAGGTTATGAACATCTGACATTAGTTAATCAACATATATACTCATAACATGTGTGCACGAAGTAGTGAGATACTTATAACGAAAGATCTCAAAGTCTACTTTAGGTGTAAAAATTGTGAACTCAAGTGAAACTAACTCAACTTAATCAAAAAGACATGAACATAAATGATTCTCACACTAATGCTGCCAAACTATGTACTATTTTTTCGAGATATTTTAGTTATGCAAACCCATTGATCTTCGACTTTTACCCCCTCAAATCTCACATATATGATGATAAACTCTCAATGATTTTTGAAGAAATTAATGCTCATATGTAGCGAAACATCAATGTATAAAATATTGGCCAGGCACTTCTGTTTTTATGTGCCTCTAATATTTTTAGGCTCTTTTATGAAAATGATAGCTTTTCACGCAAAGAATATTTTTATCTTTCATAGCCCCCTTTCCATTGCTTAATATTTAACAATATTTTTTTGGAAATAGATGTAATCTGAGCAATGGTTTTTAAATGCACAACTTTATCTCTTTTTCACATTTGATTCGTTATAAAGCAAAATTAAGTTGTGAACATCGTACTAGACAAGTGATAAGTAAGTGCAATGTTCAAATAAGTTTGTGCATGTGTGCATTAAAGGTGACTAGGAGTCAAACATGTAGAAAGTAATCATCAAATATCAACATAATGAATCCACACATTACTAAGCACACTATAGAAATGACTTCATGTGTTAAAACATTACGAAAAAGTCAAGTGAAAATATATAATGAATTGGTGATCTAGACATCTTAAATGTTCATCCACATATGGTGAAAAAATAACAAAACTCTTTTTGGAATTTTCTAAAAATATCAAAATAAAAAATATAAATACAATGATATCACAATGATAATACAATCTAGCAATAGAAAAAAGAAATATAAGTATGATAATCATCCTACATTAGATAAAGTATCCAAACTCTGTCAACAGTGCAAATACCTGAAGATTTCCTAAGATCCTCAAATCTAAGTGCATCTAAAGGTTTCATGAATATGTCGGCTAACTAAATATCGGTGCTCACAAAGCTCAAGGACACGACATTTTCCTCAACTAGGTCTCGTATGAAGCACCCGTTTATCCTAATGTGCTTCGTGTACAATTGTTGGATAGGATTATGAGAAATATGGATCACTCTCGTATTATCACAAGAAATAGTCATCGTGCCTTGTGAAATACCATAATCCTCCAACATTTTCTTCATCCATAAGAGTAGCGTGCACAACAACTCCTGATGACAATATACTCAGCCTTCGTCGTGGACAAAGATATGGAGTTTTTCTTATTGATCAACCAAGAGACAAGAGTACTATCAAAATATAAACACCCTCTTAAAGTGCTCCTACAACCATTTACATCCCCGGTCCAATCGGCATCCGAATAGGCGAACAATCTGTTGATATGCCCAAAGTGTACCCCGTACTCAAGGTCACTAACCTCGGCCTGTCTCACAGCTGAGTTTTACAGAGCTCCCAGCTGTCATCAGAAATGTCATCTTCCAGAAGATTGACCCCTCATCTATAAACCTCGACTGGACATCATCCGAGGTCATCATAGTCATGGGATCAAACTATGCCAACGTCGTACTCTGCCTCAGTCGATATTGCACCTACCTCATGCATAACCTCGGCCAGTCTTCCAGGCCGAGCCCATATCGGTGATTGACAGGAAAAAGCAATAGTCTAATTCCTACAATCTCGTACTCAACCAAGCCGAGGTTACATCAGTCAAGGACATAAGTCCGAGCACATGTAAGGTTTGGAACACGTGGGCAAATCAGTTATAACCGAATCATTCCCCTCACGTGAGGGAATATTGCGATCATCATTATCTACATAAGATCAGCCAGGTGTCATCATCATATTGGTTCGATCCTCATGCGCATGATCCTTGCATGCTTAGGGGGTACATTACACCCCTCAAGCACTATATATAGAAGTCTTCCTCTACCTTATAAAATGATCGATAATTGCAACCCTGGCTATAACTTTGTTAGTTTACACAGTAGAGAGAGAAAAATTGAGAGATTGTATCTATGGCCATTAGTGCCTTCATCTAGTGAAATTACTCACACACTCATAGTGGACATAGGACAGATTGGCTGAACCACTTATATACTAGTGTTCATCCTCTTCTCCTCACCTCTTTCTACTAGATATTTTCTCTTATGCTGCCATTGTTATTGCTAGTTTGAGCTTATCAACACCTCATACCGGTGGTGCTATTTCCAGCATCATCATTTTGGCATCGTCTATGGTAACGAGAAGATTTATTTCTTCCTCTTTTGTTTCTTAACCTCACCGAAGACTCTAGTAGTGAATCAGGCCTCAACCTTTGCGTGGAGTTATTTCACCATTTAAAGAGGTCCCTTAAGGTTTCCAAGTTCTATGGTCCTCTCATCAAAAGCTCAAGCATATAGCACCAGAGTTACCACCACCTCCTCCATAATCTAGTGTTGGAGAACCTAGTTCCATCCAAGCACCACCCCAGTCTGAGATGGCAGCAACCTTGAAGTCCTTGGCTGCAACTCAACAAGTGATGCAGGAATAATTTTCCCAGCTAAGCCAAAACATAATGAGACCACATGGGGTCTCACCGGAGATGATTACTCCGATGACTGCTCAGCTACAACATGAGGCCAGGGGACCACCCCAGGCACCACAAAAGGACCAACCTGCTCCTCAGCGAAGGAGGGATGTTGCTAACCCTAGGCGTTTATGCCTGAGGAGGCAAGGAAACCCTTGTCCTGATAATAGGTACGATGACATTGAGGAAAAGGATGGCCCGACAGACTGTTGGGAGCCATATGAGGTCTCAAACAACACTGTACGTCCTATACAGTAGAGTCGAGGTCAGTGTGAAAGACGAGATTGTGATGTAAGACAGAGAAGATCGGCTTTTGATCGCTTAAGTAGAGGGTCGGCCTTTGAAAGGCTCAACCAAGTTAATGATCTGAGGTAGAGGTTATCCAGGTGAAGAAGCATAGCTAGATCACAAAGGGAAGGTGGTGATCATCGACCTCATCATGGCCAACCCCCACATGGTCGAGACTGTGGTCAAGGGGAGGTCAACAGTTGACGTTGCGCAGCAGCTAGGGAACCCTCAATTCGCCCTTTAGAAGTGGTTGGGGACAACCTCGACCAGGCCGACGTTGCTAGGCCATGGAATGACTCTATTCAGAGGTTGGAAGAGAATATGGGGAACCTCATAAAAAGTCGAGACCCATTACATAGGGGGTACTCAAAGGGCTCACCATTTGTGGCAAAGATTGTTAACTTCCCAACCCCTGCCAAATTTAAACCTCGGATGGTGTCTCCCAAGTACGATGGTAGTACTAACCCAGTCCATCATATTGAAATGTATCAATTTGCAGCAAATATTTATTCAATCTCTGATGAGGTGAGGTGCCGAACTTTATCAAGCACTTTGACTGGGGCTGCACATATCTGGTTCACGTCTTTTCCTAAAAATTCGGTTAAAAATTTCAAAGGTTTGGCCGAATAGTTTATTCATAACTTCTGTTTTGGGGTAAGAACTTAAAAAAATATGACTCACTTGCTTTATGTAAAGCAAGGTAAGAACAAAACCCTCAAAGACTACATCGCGAGTTCAATAAGGAAAAATTGGAGGTAGAAGATTATGAAGAGGGGATAGCCATGACAACCCTTATTAGAGGACTTCAAAAGGGAAAGCTACTTTGGAAGCTTACTGAAGACCCTCCCAAGTCTATGCTCAAACTGTTAGGAATAGCTGGAAAGGTCATGAACGCAGAAGAAGCAATGAACGTACGAGGATGAGAATGGAAGTAGTAATGGGAAATTTCAAAGGAAAAATGATGGAAAGAAGAGGATTGTAGACGACAAGTTTGCACACTACACTCCTCTAACTATGAGTTACGAACATATCCTCAATGAAATAAAGAATGATAGATCCCTAAGATGGCCGGAGAAGCTAAAGGCTCCTCCACATAAAGTAAATAAGAATCTATGGTGCGAGTTCCATCAAGATCACGACGATCTAACTGACAAGTGTTTCGGCCTGAAGGACGAGATTGAGAAGATGTTGAAGTTTGGAAAGCTCAAAAAGTATGTGGATGGTAGAGTTTCTAAGATGGGAAGAGACAACCTAAAAAGAAAAAAAAATGATAAATGCTGGGGAGATGTCCCTTCCAGAAGAGCTGATGACTCAGACGATGATGACGATGATCCTGACCTCCTAACAAAAGACGATAATACCCTAGTGAAAAGGGTCGATATGATCTCTTTCGATGTGAACACTATCTGTGGGGGACTATAAGGGAGTGGCTCAGAGGTAGCATATCGCAAGGATCATGTGATAGAGGCTAAATCAGTTACTAAAGTCGAGGTTGTGAACTTGGCAGCTATGGAGGTTAAGCGCGAGAAGAGAAAGAAGGTAGATATAAACACCCTCATGGTCGGCTTCTCACGACATAACTTTAAGGGTATCTTAGATCCCCACGATGACCCTTTAGTCATCACCACAAGGGTGCATGGGTGTGAAGTTCAGAAGATTCTCGTTGATGGGGGTAGTTCTGTAGACGTTATGTTTTGGACCTGTTTTAAGAGCCTGGGCGTCAGCAGGGCTAGGCTTGTCCCTTATCATCATCCCTTTATTGGCTTCAGTGGTAAAAAGGTTCATCCATTGGGAATGTATGAAATGGACGTTAGAATGGGAGATGAATGGCCTAAGAGGTTGACCAGAAAAATCAATTTCTTTGTAATGGATGAAAACGTCTTCTCAACTTACAGCCTTAACATAGGACGAGTAGCCCTCAAGAAATTTGAGGTTGTACCTTCAACGGTCACCAAATGCTAAAATTTCGTACTCCTTATGGAGTAGGGGAAGTGCAAGGTGACCGACACGTGAATACTACTTCAACTCTGTAAAAGAGAGAGAGAGAGAGAGAGAGAGGCTCATAAGAAGGCAACAACCACGTACAATATCAACACACTTAATCCTAAGGATGAAACAAAGATCAAAAGGGAAGAATTTACGGAGGAGGTAGAATCCATAGTCCTAAATGAGGACGAGCCAAAAAAACCATCCAAGTCGACAAAGCCCTAAGACCTAAGGTTAAGGAGGAACTAGTAAAGTTGTTAAGGAAGAGACAAAGTATTTTTGCCTGGAGCCATGCAGACATGTCAGGTATTGATCCTGAGATTATGTGCCATAAACTCAATGTTGTAGAATACGCTAAGCCCATAAAATCGAGAAGAAGAGTATACTCAAGGGAAACGTATGATGTTATCAGAGACGAGGTTAGAAAGCTTGAACAGGCCAAGTTCATCAGAGATGTCATACACCCTGAGTGGTTGTCTAACGCTGTCACTGTGCCCAAAGCTAATAGGAAATATAGGATGTGTGTAGATTTCACTGATTTAAACATGTCTTGCCCAAAAGGCATTTTCCCCTGCCTCGTATAGATCAGATGGTGGATGTTAAAGCAAGACATGAGCTCATGATCTTCATGGATGCATATTCGGGGTATAATCAGATCTTCATGGACTCAACAGACTCAGAGAAGACAACTTTCATTACAGATAATGGGACCTATTGCTATAAGATCATGCCCTTTGGCCTGAAAAATGTAGGGGCTACTTACCAACATCTTGTAAATAAAATGTTCAAAGATCAGATAGGCAAATCCATTGAAGTTTATGTGGACGAAATGCTGACGAAGAGTTTGAAGGCCGACACTCATGTAGCCGACCTTGAAAGAACTTTTGACACCATGGACAGATTCAAAATGAATCTCAACCCAGCCAAATGTGTCTTCGGCGTAGGAGCAGGAAAGTTTCTGGGATTCATCATCAACCAAAGGGTAATAGAGGTTAACCCTAAAAAGATCAAGGCTTTGTTGGAAATAAAGGCACCCAGAACTATCAAAGACATTCATAGGCTAACCGAAAGAGTTGCTGCACTTAATAAGTTCATCTCAAGAGCTACAGATAAGTTCCTTCCTTTTTTCAAAGTTCTTATAAAGGCCTTTGAATAGAATGAGGAATGTAACATTACTTTTAAAGAGCTGAAGTCCTACCTCGGGTCTCCCCTACTACTATCCCGACCAATTCAGGGGTAGAGGCTATATATATACTTAGTTGTCTCAGAGTTAGCCATCATTGTTGCGATAGTAAGAGAAAAGGATGGAGTGCAGAGACCACTCTACTTCAATAGCAAGGCACTCCAAGGGTCTGAGCAGAAATACCCTCGGATAGGAAAGTTAACCCATGCTTTGATATATGCTTCTAGGAAAATAAAGCCATACTTTGAAGCCCATTCCATGATCGTCCTCATCGATTCCCCACTCAGGCAGGTCCTCCATAAGCTTGAGAAGTCAGGAAGGTAAATGACCTGGGCAATCGAGTTGGGGGAATACGATATTGTTTATCAACCCAGGGTTTCCATCAAGGGACAGGAACTCGCAGACTTTATAGCCGAGTTTATATGGGAAGAGGCTGATGTTGAAGAGAGTCATGGGGCCCCAAATGAACCAGACAGAAACAACTTCTGAGATTCAGACGAGGTTGGGTCAAGCAAAGCCAGACAAAGAGCAGTTGAGAATGAAGAAGAGAGATACCTGTTAAGACTGTGGACCTTAGCTGAGGGTAACTTCTCTTCATATGAAACCATCTGTAACCTCTTCGTTGATCGGTCATCTTGTGAAAGCTAAAGTGGAGCAGGGCTGATAGTGTCAGCACCGGATGGTACCGATATTGAATATGCGCTGAGGTTCAACTTCAAAGCTTCCAATAATGAGTCAAAGTATGAGGCATTAATAGCAGGTCTCTATTTGGCAAAAGCCCTCAATGTCGTTCAACTCCTAGTCCACCATGACTCTAGGTTAGTCGTGAACCAAATCCTGGGGGTGTATAAGGCCAAAGATAAAAAGATGGCTAGATACCTGAAGAGGGTGAGAAAGATGCTAGAGAGCTTCAAGGAAGTCAAGATAAAGAGGATACCTTGACTAGATAATAGCCGAGCAGATGCACTCGCGAGGTTAGCCTCAGCAACAGGAATAGATGTAAGGAGAACAGTACCAGTTGAGATTATGCTCAGGCCGACCATCTAAGAGGAAGAAGTTGCTAGACATTACCTAAATCTGAGTATGGGAGCCTCATGGATGGACCCTCTGATCAGATACATCAGAGAGGGAGAGCTGCTGGAGTCGAAGTTAAAAAAGGAGAAAGCTGAGGTTCAGTGCTGCTCAATTCTTAATTATAGGAGATGTCCTGTATAAAAAATGGTTCCTTCTCCCTCTCCTCAGATGTGTCCACCCTTAAGAGGTTCCACACATCTTGCACGATGTGCATGAGGGCTCTTGTTCAAGTCACATAGGAGGGAGGTCGTTGGCTAAGAGGTTAATCACTCAGGGGTACTGGTGGACGACCTTGGCTAAAGATGCGGCTACGTATGTGAAGACACTACACCAAATTTACCGAATTGTCACGGTCATTAACCTTGACAAGTTAGACTTGTCAAGGTCAATAACCGTGACAATTCTGGGGATGACAAATTTTTTTATCATGGACTTATCACGGACCTTGATCATGACAAAATCGTGACAATGTTTAAAAAAATTATCACGGTCAGTGATCGTGACAAGTCTATGACAACTTTCTTTGTCAAGGACTTGTCACGATCAATGACCGTGACAATTCTGGGCAGAATTGAAAAACAATCTACTGGGCAGTATGACCACTGCCACTGCCCAGCAGTATATATGTACCTGTTATAGCAACGTTGTAACTATTCAAACATTATCTATCCAGATAAAATAGAGATAGTGCAAATATACATTCAAAATATAAACAATCCCGTACCTATTCAAAACTTTGGCATTCTCCACAAAGTACCTCAACTGTTCAACTCCATTGTTCGACCCCAATCCCGTAATTTCGATTGTCTTTAGGTGTGATCTCAAACAATCAAGTACATACCATGTCAACCACGATGTCCCAATTTGTTTACAACAAAATGAAAAACCCTAATATAAGAAGAAACAACATCACCATCAATTATCTCAAATCTATAAACTATTTAGCTGGAAGTGATGTTATGGACCCTTGACGTACTTCAAAGATAAGAACATCTAGAAGAGGACAACTTTTGAGAAAATCCAGCACCAATTTCCAGTTTCAATTCCACTATAAGAATCAGCCACTGCAAGACACTGCACAAGAGTGTAGTTCCACCCAACAAGCAAATATTCATAAAAATCGAAATCAAAATCGAAATCGAAATTGAAATTTAAATTTAAATATTCATATGAATATAAACATAAATATAAATACATTACCTGTAGTCCCACCCAAACAACTAACTTGAGCTCATATGGCACCTCCTTTCAACTAATGTACCCCGGGCAATCATGTCAAATATAATTCCCTTCATATCTGAACACTAAGAAATGCAATAATCCTATGGAGTTATGCTCTACAAATTCCTTCCAACTGTTGTGTAGCCAAATATCACCAGTTGAAGTTGTCAATTCCACTTTCCATATTTTCCCATGTTTTGCTAGAGGTTCCAAGTGGTGGGGTATGGAAAGTGTAATTGATAACTTCAACTGGTGATGTTTGGCTATACAACGGTTGAAAGGAATTTGTAGAGCATCACTCCATAGGATTATGGCATTTCTTAGTGTTCGGATATAAAGGATAGACGAAGAGATTCAGTCTCCTCTCCACAAATAGGACACCCCAAATAACTATGTACTAATCACCTATTAAAGGTAAGAAGCGGATATTCATGGATTAGTATAAACAAAACTTAAATTTCAAATTCAAATTCAATTTATAATAGAAAATTCCTCCAAAAGTAACAACTTTAATCCACTAAGAATATTATACATAAATTATGCACTCCTAAACTGTCCAAACGCATTGGAATATTTGGTACAAATTGGAATATTTATTACAAATTGAAAAATGATTTAAAATTCGGGTTATCATAAAAAATGGATTGATATTCGGTAGGATCAGCCAAGTCATCCACACTACTATTTAGAAATTTTGGCGCGTGTTGGACAATTGACCACGGCTCGTTGTTGATATACTCCGAGTAAAACACTTGGTTAACCTTTTGAAATGCACAAACAAACGGCTCATCGCTCAAGTGGTTGTTGCTCTTCAACTTGGACAAGTCAACCATGATCAAATTGGTGGCAGGATCAAATTTACAAGCATTTTTATCCTCAACTCTTACCCAGTCACAGTAAAATACAGCCTCTTTAAAGCTTATATAATCCAATTCAAATATATTTTGGATTACACCATAGTAAGTCATTTCAGCTTCAACGAGGTTTTTATCTTTTGCGCTCGCTCGAAAGAAAGTAAGAGCCTTGTATGAAATGCCTGAGTTATGTACATTTGTACTTTCCTCATACACTTTAGCGCCAAAAATGTAACCGTTCAATCGATACTTTTTGTACTCTTGTGCCACGAACAAGGGTCCAGTGGCTAGACGAGCAAGCCTTGATGTCGCATCACCCGTCTTTAAGAGCTGAGAATATAGATAAATTAATTATATTAGTTGTAAAATTTGAGTGTAATGTAACATTATATAACAACCATTTTCAATATAATTACCTCTTGTGTCAACCACAGCCTAAATTCGCTGTCTGATTGTACCATTATTTTTCATCTTTTATTGTTCTCACAGGCTTCATATTTTTTGAATATTACAAAATTAATCATGTATAAAATAATCTAAAATAATGTTAAACATTATAATAATCGAAACTTACTTTTTCCATTCTTCGACATCTTCATGTGTGTCAAATAGATAACGAGCTACTTTTTCATGTTGCAAACTCGTTAATTTCACTCGTTTTCCCATCACATGACCCCCATCATCGACGAAATCATCAGTGTCATCAACGCTAGTCGAGTCAGGCATATATTCCCAAGTATATATTGATAACTCCACGGTTATGTATTCCTCTGCAATTGATCCTGCAATGTATCGCGTATTCTTGACGTAATCTTTAAAAACTTTCATCAATCTTTCAAACAGATACATCCACCAATATCTAACTGGACCACAAAGAAGTGCCTTGTCACATAGGTGTACCAACAAGTGAACACTTATGTCAAAGAATGCTGGGGGAAAGTACTTCTCCAACACACAAATCGCTTCGATCACCGCCAATTTTGCGGCCACTATGTGTTCTCGATTGACTACCTTCTCACACAAGAGTGAGAAGGTAATACTAATTTGCATAATAGCCCTCCGTAAATCCTTGTGCTTGGAGAAACAGTGCTTAAACGATAAAGGAACCAATTGCATGATCACATGTCAATCGTGGGACTTACACTTATGTAAATCATAAGTAGCATAATTCACAATCCTTTGCAAGTGGAAAAAGTATATGGGGCCTTCAAATTATATATTGTGTCTAAAAGCACCATCATTTCCCCACTCGTCAAAGTAAATGCACCAGGGGTAATTATTGTCCTTCCCCTACTATCTTCTTTCAACCATAGTTATGGCTTAAGTTTCAACGATTTAAGGTCTTTTCGTGCATTTTCTCCATCCTTCGAATGACTCCCCCCAAGGTAAGTGCCCACAATATGTTCAGCGAAGTTCTTCTCTACATGCATCACATCCAATACATGGCACATCGGGTTATTCTTTCAATAAGGCAAGTCAAATAAAATTGACCTCCTAGACCATGCCTTTCTTGTCTCAGTTTCATTCCCAGTTAGGGTCTTCTTATGCTTGACATTCTTAAATTTGAGATTCTTACCTGGCAAATTAGGGCCACATTCAGAAGATTTACTTTCAATTTCCGAACTCGAAAGTTGTCTCAACAGTAGCCTATGTTCAACCCCGCCCAATAAAAAATTGGGACATTTCTCAGATCTGAAACTATGAGCCAGGGGTAAAAACCTCATGTGGCAATGGTATAAATTTTTTGAGCTAAAGGATAGACGAAGAGATTCAGTCTCCTCTCCACAAATAGGACACCCCAAATAACCATGTACTACACAACCGGATAATGTTCCATAAGCTAGAAAATCATGAATTGCCCACATCAACATAGCTTTCAGCGTAAACTCTTCTTTTCTAAAAGAGTAAAATGATTGCACACCCTCTTCCCACAACTCATTTAATTCTTCTACCAAAGGAGCTAGGTAGACGTCGATGTCATCACTTGGTGCCTTTGGCCTAGGTATCAATAAAGCCATCATCGAAAATTTAGGTCTCATACACTGTGATGCAGGGAGGTTGAGTGGGGCTAGGATCACTGGCCATACACTCTAATTGGTGCTTATATTTCCAAATGGATTGAAACCATCTGTTGATATAGCCAAATGAATATTGCGTTGTTATCAAGCAAAATCGGGATACTCATAATTCATCCTCCTCCAGGCAGTAGAATCAATAGGGTGATGCATGATATTACCCGCTACTTCTGCCCTAGCATGCCCCGTCATTGCCTCTGCTATCCATGGTACTGTGAAAAATTGCTTTAATCTAGGCCCAACGGGAAAATATTTCAATACTTTTTGAGGTACTTTTGAGCTTGTGCCTTCCTTACTAGTAGATTGGAAGTGTATTCTCCTTGGGTAATAAGCCCTTCACCCATTTCAGAATTCCTGTCACGCTATTTCCAAACAAACCGTACTACGTCTTCAAACTGTGCAAACCAACCATGGCATGTAAAGTTGTTTGATCTTTCTCACAGCCAGAGTATAACGGTTGGGTCGTCTTAAATTTTAAACTTTGGTAGTCATCATCAAGTTTTATCATGATATCTTCACGAGCACGTTAACCTTCTACATCGTCAGTAACCTCATTCTCCTTTGCTTCATAAACTACGTACGCATCATCAACTAAATCCTCTAACATATTATGATCTACGTCATCCCCTTCTACATCTATCCTACTTGTTGATGGTTGTTGTGAAGGTTGGTCGGGTACAAAAGGAACTTTTAATTCACCGTGAAAACTCCAAAATCGATATCTTGCATACCTGATCTTAACAAATGTAGTTCAACTGTTTTCCACTCAAACGCTTTACCATTCTTACACCTAGCACACGGACACGAAAACTCTTCATCATTATGACATCTCGTTACATATTTCACAAATTCATTAGCACCTCTGCGAAACACATCCTCCATTCTATTTGTCTCACCCATCCACTCTTTGTATTTCGGATATCCCATCACAACTAATCACCTATTAAAGGTGCGAAGCGTATATTCATGGATTAGTATAAACAAAACTTAGATTTATAGTATGTTTCATTTAATTATGTCTTATTTATATTCAAATTCAATTTATAATAAAAAATTCTATTTTATCCATCTCCTTTAAAGGGTGAGTGGTCCCATCCCATTCAAGACCGCATTTTTCTGTAATAGACTTAACAGCTCATGCACATTGTTACAATTTAAAAAAAAATTCGGCAGAATATCCCCGTAGTTCTCCAAGTACACGACGTATATGGAAAGTGTGAGTGTTATTTCAATTGATCAATTGAAATAACAGTCACACTTGTTAATCTAGTATGTACCCAGAGAACATTAAGATACGACTGCATAACTTCCTCCAAAAGTAACAACTTTAAGCCACTAAGAATATTATACAGAAATTATGCAGTCCCAAACTGTCCAAACGGGACAATTCGAGAGATCTCATTACAGGGGTAATGACTCTCGAAGGGTCTAAGGGCTATTGAATGCGTACGCATAAGAACTAGAAGGCTAGTATCTATGCGCACTATATGTAATTTCAAGTATGTTTCATTTAATTATCATACTATATATATATTGTTCGATATACAAAGTAATTTTCAAAAAAATTTGAAAAATCCCACCATCATATGGACAATAATCCAGTGGTCATGCCACTTTTAAAATTAACCAACCCAACATCGATCCACTATAATCCAACAGCAATGTCAACAACAAATGTGTATCCCGTACTCCTTCTAATTCATCTACTCAATTAATTATTTTCATCCATTAAAGTAACAATTAAAGTATACCATTATTAATTTACTAATTTACAATGAGGGGCAACACTACTTTCATAATTAATCATTTACTAATTTACAATGAGGGACAATCAATCAATTCGTTTACAAGGGACATTACGCACAAACACGCACACTACACACACATATACACACACACGCACATACACACACACACACATGCAGCCCCCCTACCCCACCACCCACCCACCCATCCATGCCCCCACCCCCTCCCCACCCACCACCCACCACCCACCACACACGCACACACACAAACAGCCCCCCACCCCCTCCCCACCCACCACACACGCACACACACATATACATGCACATCCGCCCCACCCTGACCCACCCCCTCCCCACCCCCCACACACGCACACACATACATACACACACACACACACACACACGCACATATATACACATACACACATATATATAAATGGAAGAGAGAGAGAGAGAGAGAGAGAGAGAGAGAGTAACCTGAAAGTAGAGACAGAGAGAGCAGCATAGAGAGAGAGAGAGAAAAAAAAAGGAGGGAAGAATGGCCGGGGAAAAAAGAAGGGGAAAGGGTTTTTTTACTGCGACATTTGTCACGGTCGTGTCACAGCCGTGACAAGGCTAGCCGCTGAAAGGGTGCCAATTTACCCATTTTGGTGTAGTGAGAAGTGTGATAAGTGTCTGAGGTTTTCCACCATCCCTCATCAGCCTCACCAACCTATGACCTCAATCAGCTCCCCTTGGCCATTTACAATATAGGGCATTGATTTGGTAGGACCCCTACCAAGAGCTGTAAATTACTATCGGTTCTTAATAGTAGCAATTGATTATTTATCCAAATGGGTAGAAGTTGAGCCAATGATCACAATCACTGAGCAGAACACCTTCCAGTTCATCTGGAAGAATATCATATGTAGGTATGGTCTTCCAAACACCCTCATCTTAGACAATGGAACCCACTTCAAGAACATATCGTTGGAAAAATACTGCGAAAGAGTGGCGATCAAGCAGTTCTTGTCTTCTCCTGGCCGACTCCAAGCAAACGGCCAGACTGAGGTCACAAATCGAACAATCCTTGATAGGATAAAAAAGAGGTTGGAAGAGGCCAAAGGAAGATGGATAAAGGAGGTATATGCAGTGCTTTAGGCCTACAGGATGACAACGAGGACAGGAATGGGAGAAACTCCATTTATGTTAGCCCATGGCTCAGAGGCTGTTATCCCAACAAAGGTAGGGATTCCTACTCGTAGAATTCAGACATATGACCCTCAGAATAATGGGGAGTAAAGAAGACTTGATATTGATTTAATTGAAGAAAGAAGAGAGGATGCAAAGATAAGACAAGCAACCTATCAGCAGAGAACTACGAGATTCTACAATAAAAGGGTGAAGTCAAGGTCTATAGCTGTGGGAGACCTAGTCCTAAAGAAGACGTGGAAAAAAGCAAATAAGCTCCATCCTAATTGGCATGGTCCTTATAGGGTAGTTGATGAGGTTGTGCCTGGTACCTACCGGCTAGAAAATCTTGAAGGAGAATATTTCTCCAACCCTGGGAATGCCGATCACTTAAAAAAGTATTACAAATGATGTTGCATTTGTTCTTATCTTTTTGTAATACATGTACCAGTTTATACAAAGGATGTTAATGAAAAGATAGCAATGTTGTGCTGATACTTTTATTATGTTTAAAACATCATTAAGTTGGTGAAAGTATGAGGTGAAACATCGTAATTTGGAGACCTCATACCTTAAAACATCATTAAGTTGGTGAAAGTATGAGGTGAAACATCATAATTTGGTGACCTCAGACCTTAAAACATCATTTAGTTGGTGAAAATATATGGTGGAACACCATGACATGGTGACCTTAGACCTTTAACATCATTTTTTTGGTGAAAATATGAGGTGAAACACCATGATATTGTGACCTCAGACCTTTAACATCATTTTTTGGTGAAAATATGAGCTCAAACATCATAATTTGGTGAACCTAAGACCTTGGAACATCATTAAGTTGGTGATATATGAGGGTAAAACATCATGATGTGGTGACCTCAGACCTTAAAAATCATTATTTAGTGAAATATGAGGGTAAAACACCATGATGTGGTGACCTCTGACCTTGAACATCATTAGTTTGATGAAAATTTAAGAGGTAAAACATCATAATGTGGTGACCTCAGACCTTGTAACATCATTAAGTTGGTGATATATGAGGGTAAAACATCATAATGTGGTGACCTCGGACCTTAAACATCATTATTTGGATAAATATAAGGGTAAAACACCATGATGTGGTGACCTCAGACCTTGAACAATATTAGTTTGGTGACAATTTAAGACGTAAAATATCATAATGTGGTGACCTCAGACCTTTAACATCATATATGGTGACCTCAGGCCTCAGATAACATTAGATTGGTGGAAATAAGAGGTAAAACATCTCAATTATAGCGCAACACCAACATATAATTTTAAGCAAAACGTCATATGAAGTAATAGAATCTGAAGAAGTTGAACTAATGATTATCATAGCAAGGGGCTAGAGTTACAAAACAGATTATCAAGAGCCTTCATCAGAGTTCATAAAAATAAGAGTTATAGACAAAAGGGGGATCAAAATTATAACTAATGAAAAGCTTCACAAGAAAAGGGCCTATGTCTCTACAATTGCAGTTGTCTGGTCATGGCCGACGTTCGTCATTTCAAATCCATAATCATGATGAGTAGCATCTTTTGTCTCAGTGACCTCGAGAGGAACAGTCTCGGCTGGAGTGGCATCAGCCTCTTCAACCTCTTGTAAGGCCTTAGCGAACCAAGGGTCTCCAAAATCGAGACCCACAAAGTCTGATGCAGTCAAGACACTAGAATCACCCTCCTTAATGGATTCCCATTTTCCAGTCTCTTTGATACCCCTATCTAGGTATTCTAAGCCGAAGCTGACAAATTCTTATGAGACTTTGTAGTCTTCTCAACAGCATCTTCCAAAGAAGCCTTGACTGCAGCATCTACTTTATACTGAAAAACATCGTCATTGGCCTTCAGAGCTTTGTCATGATCCTTCTTGAGCTGAGATATATCATCGTACCTCTACTTGATGACCCCGTTCAACCTTGCAACCTCTGCATTCAGAGGGGCCTCAACCTCCTAGGCTTCCTGGTCCTTTTCTATAAGGGGCATCTTCTTCAAAGTCCAATCAACAAGATGATGAAAAGATAAGACACACTAAAGAATAAGATCAGATGTATGAACATAAGAGTTATGATTTCTAAAAGGTCGATATTACACTGAGCAAGTTAGCAAAAAATTGATACCTGGATTGACTTATGGAGAGCAAACTCGGCCAGTACATCCAATGAGCGTAGGAAATGCTTGCCTTCCTCAGTCATTATTGCACCTACAACATCAATAGACTTCAGACTATGGCCGATCAGGCTATCTCTGATCTTAAGCTGAGATAGATGAGAAGACAAGGCATCGTATGTAGAGATAGGGATGGCACGATCCCTAGCCTGGGTCTTGCTCGGCCTCGTATATGTAGGCTTGGCCATGGACTTTCTCTTTTTATTAGTGTCAGCCCTGGAGGTGCCAACGTTCCTTTTTGGCGTCGGTGGCAGTGCACTCTTACAACCTCTCTTTTTTATGAGCTTCCCCAGACTAGGAGCAGATATCTCCCAAAGCTCGTCTAGTATACCTGATGGACACTCTGCAAGACATGTCCCTGAGTTATTCAGTCAGAGATGAAAAATATACGAGGAATGACGGGGGTAAGAAAATGTTGAAGACTTATGAAGCTCTTCCAAGGGACCACGCCCTAAACCTGTCTGAGATAGGTAGTAAGGGGTCATCAGATGCTTATATTTAACGAGACGACCTTTCTCGCCCTGATTGCGAAGGTCCTCAACATTTTTGTAGTTATCCTGGCTAAGACTAGGGTTAGCTTTGGGAGCAAGGGAGACCTTCCCCCATCTCAGAGGGGTACTTGGAACCGACATTCCAGAAGCCTCATCTAAACCAAATTCCCATGACCCAGAAATAAAGAAGTACTGAGATTTCCAATTATGGTTTAAATTTTGGGTAACCAAGAGCATTTTCTTCTCTGATTTCCTGACTAGGAAGTGATAATAGTTGGGGTGACTTTTAGCAGATGAAAGACCATAACATCCTGTAAAAACTCAAATTAGAAGGTCTGAATAGTGAACAACCCTCCAAAGGATGATGACCCCAATCATAACCCTCCAAGCATTTGGGGATAGTTGGGAATGGGAAAGATTTATATGAGAGAGTATAGCTCTGATGGTTGGGTGAATAGGAAGATGAAAGACCAACTTAAACATCTGCTCATAAACACAGATTTCTCCATCTCAGCCATTGAAGGCCCTCTCATCCTTCAGAGGTTTCCTAAGGATGATTGAAGAATCTATGGAATCGAGGTGCCTAAAAGTAAGAAGGTCGTACTCCTTAACGGTACTCTCATACTCGGTCGCCTGAGAGGTATCAAGATCTCTCCCTTCATCATCATCACTATCCCTAGCAACATCGGCCTGGGCAGTTATAGAGGCACCACTAGGAAACCTTTGAGCAAATTCAACCCCGGTGGTAGTCGATATCGGAATGGCATCAATGGGAGGCGAAATTGCTACGATGGCCCTAAGATTTCAACATCGAAAGACCTACGTGAAGTTATAGCATCTTGGTGGGATGAGGCACGGCTAGAAACCTTAGCCTCCTCAGGAACCTCACCTTGCCTAGGAGAATAATCCATAGCCTCTTGAAAAGAGTCTATAAATTCACCTGCTTCAGAGGTTGACATTGGGTCTAAAGATACGTTATCCTCAAATATTGGTACAGGATCCTCAGGAACCACTGCAGGCTCAGTAGGCTCTGCAGGCTCAGGGTATATGACCTTTAGTGGAGGAGGAAAAATTAGTCTGAGGGGAAATACCTCAGCCTTATGAACTTCCTCTTGGGCTAGCTCTATCTGCCTAATCTTCTCAAAGATCTTCTCACGAAGAGATGGGAATTCTTCTATAAGTTCGTGCTCCCATTTCCAAATGTGACCTTTCCTTCCTTTCGATCCTCGAGGGAGGTAAAGAAGGATACATCACCAGTCATGTGCCTGGAGCAGCCACTGTCAAAATACCATTGGGAGTTATTATGTGCTTTGAGAGTGACAAGAACAACAAGGGTCTTTTCATCTTTCTTAGGTACCCAAGAAGTGGTAACCTTTTGTTTACCCTCGTTGTTGTTGGTTTTAGCCGAGATGTGGGAAGCATTCACTGATGGAAAAGACATCTGTCGAAATTCCTTAATCAAACTCTGTAATATGGCTGCTAAAAACTCAACACGTTCTCTCAGACTGGTAAAATCATCAGTACAATATGGTGGAGCATATGTACATGAAGTCTGACCCAAATTATAGTAATACTCTCTCAGGTGGCATTTTCTTTTGCAGTACGTTCAAAAGAACACAGTTTTAGGCAGACCTTGGTTTTCTTTTCTCGACCGAACTCTTCTCTTGGGCTTTAATAGATGGCCATATGGAGTAGTCGTAAACTTAGGGACTGGTCCAGGTGCAATCTGAGAGGTGGAAGCACTATCAAAACCAATTCTCGTCCTTTCACCATATCCCAAGGCGGGGGCGAGGAGCATCTCTCCCATCTTACTAGATCTATACTCCATTTGAACCTTGACTTCTCGTGCTCTCTCAAGATCATGAGTGATCTAGGAAATAAGGGCTTCCAGAATCTTTCGAGTCTCTTCGAGTGCACAGAGGTCTCTCATCAGATTAGCCACTTGTTTAGTCAAGTCCCTCTTTTCTTTCTCAAAACTCTTCTCTCTCTCTCACCACAAACTAACTCTCTCTCAAGGTAGTGTTAAACGACGACTCTCTCTCTAGTCTCTCCTAATTCATTTTTAACGGCGATGACCTTAAGAACTAACGCTTTGTTACGCTTTTTGGTTTTGAATGATTTGGCATATAAATCGACGTAGGTGCGTCTAAGATCGCTCTCACTCTCACTTCCAGCATCCTCTCCCTCACTCTCATTACTGTCAAGGTGTCCATGTGAGGTGGCATCGTCATCTTGAGATGCATTGGGAGAACCTCCATGACTAGCCATGAATGCGGTAAAGTTGCATTCATGCAGTGATTCATCTCCAGAATCCACCGACTCGAACTCGCTGTCGTCACTCAATGTGGCATTTAGGATAGCTTTGCCCTTACCTTGACACTTCAACCTAGTGGCACACTTAAAAGCCTTATGACCTCTACCGTCGCATTCATAGCATCTCTCTTCATCTCTCTTGGGGGTGTTCTTTTTTTCTTTTTCATCTTTCTTGCCATATTTATTTTTCTCAAAATTCTTTTTATCTTTAAAATTGCCATTTTTTTATTTGAGGAATGTTTTGAAGTTTTTGGCAAAAAGAACCAAGTTGTCTACATCAAATTCTCCCTCAGAATCAGATGTTTCTATCTCTCTCTGTTTAGACTCTTCTTTCCTTTTAACGGACCCCTCACCCTTTCTAGCCTGGGCTTTAAGTGCAATTCCCTTATCCTTTTGTTTAACAAACTTAGAAAACATGTCAATTTCAAAGGTTTGTAAGTCTCCAACCAATTCCTCTAATTTAAGCGTATTTAAATTACCCATAGAATTTAGCACAGTGACTTTAGGGATAAAACGCTTAGGTAGTGATCTTAGAATCTTTTTAACAACTCTAGCACTAGAAATGTGTTCACCAAGATTAAAGCTAGTGTTTATAATATTAGATAACCTAGCATAAAATTCATCAAAACATTTAGACTCAAGCATGGTGATAGTTTCAAATTGAGTTGTTAAGTTTTGTAATTTTGATTCTTTCACAGCATTAGTTACTTCATGGGTAAGCTATAAAACATCTCATGCCTCTTATGACGTAGTACATGTCATTATCCGCCGAAACTCATCAGGTGTAACGGATCCAAAAATAACACTATGACCCTTAGAGTTAAAAGATGACCATTTAAATTCATCCTGAGTCCATGCAGTCACATATTTTAAATTTGTCACGTTGTCAATAGTGATGGAGGGATGTGTCCACCCTCTTTCAACCAATATCCAAACTCTTTCACCTATGGCTTTTAGAGCAGATTTCATACGGGCTTTCTATTAAGCATAATTAGTCCCGCCAAAAACTGGCATTTTATTATATATTTTTTTCATTTTGAACACGCCCTTTTTCGAAAATGAATTTTTTCACAAATTGACATCTCAGAAAAATTTTGCGAAAAATTACATGGTATAATTGTGTAATTGGCTCTTTTCCAAAGTATTTTTCAAATTTTCTGAATTTTGCCGAATTTCTGAATTTTTGAATTTTGCTGAAAATTCCGATTTTGCCGAATATTCCGAATTCGAAAAAAAAACATTTCCAAAAAAAATTGAATTCGGCTTCAGCACGCCGATTTTTTTACCTATTTTTTCAGAAATTTTTCCGAAACATGCTTTTTCGATCCGATCCGACCGAAACACAGCCCTACTCATAAGTGTACGTGCATTCTTAGAGAAGTCTAAAACAAATTTCTTCACTAGATCTGTAGCATACTTGGATTGGGAGATGAACATCCCATCCTCTCGCTGACGAACCTAGAGACCAAGGAAGAAAGTAAGCTCACCTACCATTCTCATCTCAAACTCACTTTGCATCTCCTCCGCAAAGAGGTGAGCATGCTGGGAGCATGTGGATCTAAAGACTATGTCGTCCACATAGACCTGGGCAACCAAAATAGCACCGTCATCTCTCCTGACGAATAACGTCATATCAACTCCCCCTCTCTTGAAGACACGGGCTAAGAGATAGGAAGTAAGCCTCTCATACCAAGCACGGGGTGGCTTCAAAGCATATAAGGCTTTCCTCAGATAGTAGACGTGCTCCGAGTTCTTAGGGTCTTCAAACCTTTTTGGTTGTTCCACGTAAACTCCTCCTGTAGAAGGCCATTTAAAAAGTCACTCTTGAGATCCATATGATATAGCTTGAAGCGCAGATGACATGCGATGGCGAGTAGTAAGCGGACGAACTCAGGCCTCGCAACAGGAGCAAATGTCTCCCCAAAGTCTACACCCTCTATCTATGTGTAGCCTTGAGCGACCAACCTAGCCTTGTTTCTGATTATGGTGTCATTTTCATTCATTTTATTCTTGAAAATCCACCTGGTACCTATCGCATTCGTCTCACTAGGTCGGGGGACAAGTTCCCAGACATTGTTCTTTTTAAACTGAAGCAACTCATCCTACATAGCAGATATCTAGTGTTCATCCTTGAATGCTTCTTTGTGATTCTTGGGCTCGACTGTGGATGTGTAGCAAAAATGACTAACAATGTTCTCTAACTGAGCACGAGTCTTGACCCCTAATATGGGATCGCCTACAATGGTGGCAGGGTCATGACTCTTGCGAACCCAAGGAGGTGTGTCCCCTAACACATGAGTAGGGTCCACAGGATGTGTGTGAGGGATAAGTAAATCGCTGCCAGAAAAGTCCCCATCCTCACACTGAAGGCTAGGATCAACAAACGTCGGAGGTTCGTCATCTTGCACTGTGACGTTTATTGACTCCATAACCTTAGAGCTACTCAGGTTGAAAACCTTGTATGCTCTACTATTTTATGACTATCGAAGCAAAATTCCCTCGTCGCTCCGGGAGTCAAACTTTCCTAATTGCTCTTTATCCCGTAGGATATAGCATTTACTCCCAATGACACGAAAATACGCAAGGTTGGGTTTCTTGCCAGTCCATAATTCATAAGGCGTTTTAAGTGTGTGTGGATGCAGACCCTATTCACCTTGTGGCATGCGGTAGACACCGCCTCTGTCCAAAATATCCTATCAACCTTACGACCCAAAAGCATAGATTTATCCATTTCCTGAATCATCCGATTCTTCCTCTCAACAATCCCATTTTGCTGAGGAGTCCTTAAGGCCGAAATTTCATGTTAAATTCCAAGACTATCACAATAAAGATCTACCTTTTCTTCCATAAATTATGTGTTATTGTCACTATGTATTCTGTTAATAGTGACTCCGTATTGGTTTTGCAGGACACGGCACTTGGTCGTTAAAAACTCTACAACATCGGATTTCTCTCTCAGAAAACCTACAATCAAATATCTGGAGAAATCATCCACCATCACGAGGATATATCTCTTACCACTCAGACTCTTAGTACGAGTAGGACCCATAAGATCCATGTGAATCAGCTCAAGCACACAAGAGGCGGTAATGGAATGCAACTTCCTATGAGGACGAAGAACTTGTTTACCCAACTGACAGGGTCCATAAACTGCGAAAGTTATCTTTCCGAGGGACGGTAAGCCACGTACTAGGTCCTTTTTAATAAGATGATCTAAATATCTAAAGTTCACATGACCTAGACATTGATGCCACAGATCCATAGGAGTGATCGTGGTGCTGTTACAGAGAAATGAGGACTTGGGTATAATCCCATAGCAGTTATCGTCGGTCCTTACCCTTTGCAATAATAGTTTATCGGCTTGATCATAGACATTACAAGCATTCTGATCAAACTTTACTGCAAAGCCAGGGTCGCACACCTGGCTAATGCTGAGTAAATTAGCTTTCAAACCTTTCATGTACAGAACATTCTCTATCTTAGGAAATCCAGGTATCTCTACAATCCATCGTCCTACTATGCTAGATTTGCTCCCATCTCCAAATGTGACCTTACCTTCCTTTCAATCCTCGAGGGAGGTAAAGAAGGATACGTCACCAGTCATGTGCCTGGAGCAGTCACAGTCAAAATACCATTAGGAAGTATTATGTGCTTTGAGAGCGACATGAACAACAAGGGCCATTCATCTTTCTTAGGTACCCAAGAAGTGGTAACCTTTTGTTTACCCTTGTTATTGTTGGTTTTAGCCGGGATGCGAGAAGCATTTAATAATGGCAAAGACATCCATCAGAATTCCACCATCAAACTCTGTGATATGGCGGCTAAAAACTCAACACGTTCTCTCAGACTGGTAAAATCATCAGTACGATGTGGTGGAGCATAAGTACGTGAAGTTTGACCCAAATTATATCAATACTCTCTCAGGTGGCATTTTATTTTGCAGTACGTTCAAAAGAACACAGTTTTAGGCAGACCTTGGTTTGCTTTTCTCGGACGAACTCTACTCTTAGGCTTTGATGGGCGGCCATACGGAGTAGTCGTAAACTTACGGATTGGTCCAGGTGCAATCTGAGAGGTGGAAGCACTATCAAAACCAATTCTCGGCCTTTCACCAAATCCCAAGGCGGGGGCGAGGAGCATATTTCCCATCTTACCAGATCTATACTCCATTTGAACATTGACTTCTCGTGCTCTCTCAAGATCATGAGTGAGCTGGGCAACAAGGGCTTCCAGAATCTTTCAAGCCTCTTCGGATGCACATAGGTCTCTCGTCAGATTAGCCACTTGTTTAGTGTGACACCCCGCCTAATTAAATACCGGGCGATCACTCCTTTATTAAATCAAATCAAGGTGAACAGTTGGTTCATTCTTAGCATCACTGTCGAAAAATAACTTTTCCAATTTAAACACCTTAATTAATTAAGCTAAGTGTCAAAACCATTTTTAGACATTACTTTCCAAATTTTATTTTATAAACCAAGATTTAAATCTTTACAATAATTCAATATTAAAGAATCACACCGCAATTATCCTGGAACATATAATCCAAAAAATTTAAACATTCAACAACTAAATCCCAACATTAAAACTTAAAGTAAAACATTCAGACAGTAATAAATCCCAAAGTGACAATACTAGAAATAAATGAATCACAATGTCCAATAAAACAAAGGGATAATGGAAACGGGGGACACATGCCCAACTGAATAAATAAGCTAGGAGTGGAATCAAATAAATGAAGTCGTCTAAGCAAGAGGCCTGCAACTCCCACCTAAGCTGCAGCGCGTTCCTTCCAAAGGATCCTATGCAAGACGCCCCTGTGGCTGGGCATCTGTAATATATACATATATATACAAGAGAGAAAGGAAAATAGAAACGGGTCAGAGCCCGATAGTGTAAATGATTTAAAATTTGTTTAGCAAGTATTTAAAATGTTTACAAGCCAATGCAACAACATATTAGTGCGGCACTCTCTTGAGAAATTCTCACCTCTCTTCTAATGTGCACGCCTATCGCACTAATCTTTCCAACGGTTTATCTATCCTTATATCGCACTAATATTCCCAATGGTTTAACTTATCTTAGGTTACTCGTAAGATTTAAAACTGAACAATATAATTGTTTAAGAGGAAAATTTCATTCAGTAACAAAGCTCTCATTTTAACTTTATTTATTAATAAAGTTTCCCAGTGACATATTATACTTTTCAAAACAAGTATTTCCAATTTGAAGTCATTATTCATTTCTTACTTACCATAACACAGTAGGCAATTCTAAATTTCAGAAATTCATATATATATATATATTAAATACTCGTATAATATATATATATTCTATCAGCACCCCACATAAAAACTATGGTGCGGTCATACTCTGCTATCCAATCCCCGTATCACTCGTACTAAGGGAAATACAAGTTCGGAATCACTCTCGAACTGTATTAAACAAAACACAAATAATATTGAGGCGAAGCATAGATTCCAAGTCTCTAAGAGGATAGCACATGCCCCCACGTCTCTTAGGACCGTCTGAACTATCGATTCGATAGCCTGTACCAAGGATTTCTATCTTCTAGGGTACGAGTCAATATCCCCCATAAAGGTCCCATCGAGATAAGACTGTCCCAGTGCGGTAACCTCAGGGATAGCAAGTAGCGCGGGCACGATTTTCACACATCGATAGTATATGCATAAACACAGTCATATAACTATACTACTATTACCATATCAAATTAGGTACATCTCTAATCCCATAATTACGACATTCATCCTTATTTCTCATTATTTAGTTCTCACGTATAACCATTCATTTCTTACTTTAATTTGAGGAATCATTCCAACTTATTACATAACACTCATGGACTCTATCCTCCCAAGTGTAGAATTCAGTAGGTACTCATCTATTTTTCCAACGTAACTATTTTATGCGTCTCTCTCTTTAATGCATAATTTCATCGTCCCTTATATGTAAATATCCCAAAAATGTACATCTCGTCTTACATTAAAGGTCTCATAATTACTTACAAGTCCTACTGGTCTCCTTTACCTTCCAAATTATTTTAATAAGGATGCCCAAATATTTCTACTCATTTAATTTGAATTTATCTATTTTCAAAGGGGAAATGTGAGTCTGCCAGAAGGGGTCGATCGATCGAGGGCAGGGGCTCGATCGATCGATGTGTCGATCGATCGACACCCCTGGTTCGATCGATCGATCAAACAGGTATACGAATTCTGCAGATTAACAGTTACGGGTTTCATAATCTAACCTCAATCAAATCCAGATTTTTCACACCCAAACGCCCTAAAATTCGTACTACAAACAGTATAAACCCATATTATACATCTTCAACGTAAAGCATGCAATTTTTCCATCAATAACCATAGATTAATAGGCCAAAACTCATATAAATCTCAAGAACCCTAGAATTTCTTTAACATGGTTCTATTCAGTCTTTTTCAAGAAATTTCTACTCCTAATTCATCATAAATTCGTGGTTAAGCCTCTACATGTGAAGGGGTTTCCAAATTTTCATTCAAATCAATTCTACATGCGATTTTCCTATCTCCAACATGGATTTTCTTCTACCAAACTCGTCATAATCGCCCTAAACTAACATGAACGATGCATTAACGAAAAAAAGCAAGATAAATACTTGCCTGGAAATTTCAGAATTCTGATTTGACGACGAATTTGGTGTGATTTCTTTCCCCGTCGCCCGATCTACGCATTGGTGGTGGTGGCGGTGCAACCGGATGGATTTTTTGGACTTGGTTTGCTTAGAAAGCTTTCTCCTTCCCTCTCCTATGGATGTTCTAATGTTTTGAGTTTGCTAATCCTAAAGGGCTATTCCAAATGGCTGATATAGTTTAATAATTTTCGTGGGTTTAATTACCCAAAAATGTAAAATGACCAAAATGCCCTCCCGGGGTACTAATTAAGCCTAAAAACGCCCCGAGGTCCTAACTAAACCCCCGGATACACTTTTTGACTATCACGACCCTTCCGGACACTTTGATGCACTCGAAATGACCATACGGGTGACTTATAATTTATTCACTTTTATTCATCAATATTTAGTCCCGACGCGACACGGGGGCGTCCCGACTCAAATTTCCAAAATTGTCATTTTATTCACTCTTAACATTTAATAGAACCAATATTATATTACTTTACTCATTAGTAATATTCAACAACAAGTTTCCCATAATTACTAACTCACATCACGTTAATACTTATAAAGTGATTAATTTCCGAATTTATATTAAATTAATAACTCACATTAAATTTAATAAATCCCCAAATTAATATTGCATAAAAATACGGGGTATTACATTTAGTCAAGTCCCCCTTTTCCTTCTCAAAACTCTTCTCTCTCTCTCATCACAAACTAACTCTCTCTATCTCAAGGCAGTACTAAACGAGGAATCTCTCTCCCTAGTCTCTCTTCATTCCTTTTTAACGGCGACGACCCTAAGAACTAACGCTTTGCTACCCTTTTTGGTTTTGATGATTAGGCATATAAATCGACGTAGGCGTGTCTAAGATTGCTCTCGCTCTCACTTCCAGCATCCTCTCCCTCACTCTCATTACTGTCAAGGTGTCCATGTGAGGTGGCATCATCATCTTGAGATGCATTGGGATAACCTCCGTAACTAGCCATGAATGCGGTGAAGTTGTATTCATGCAGTGATTCATCTCCAGAATCCACTTACTCGACCTCGCTGTCGTCACTCAATGTGGCATTTAGGACAGCTTTGCCCTTACCTTGACGCTTCAACCTAGTGGCACACTCAAAAGCCTTATGGCCTCTACCGTCGCATTCATAGCATCTCTCTTGAGGGTGTACTTTTTTTCTTTTTCATCTTTCTTACCATATTTATTTTTCTCAAAATTCTTTTTATCTTTAAAATTGCCATTTTTTTATTTGTGGAATTTTTTGAAGTTTTTGGCAAAAAGAACCAAGTTGTTTAAATCAAATTCTCCCTGAGAATCAGATGTTTTTATCTCTCTCTGTTTAGACGCTTCTTTACTTTTAACGAACCCCTCACCCTTTCTAGCCTGGGCTTTAAGTGCAATTCCCTTATCTTTTGGTTTAACAGACTTAGTAAACATGTCAATTTCAAAGGTTTGTAAGTCTCCAACAAATTCCTCTAATTTAAGCGTATTTAAATTACCCATAGAATTTAGCACCGTGACTTTAGGGATAAAACACTTAGGTAGTGATCTTAGAATCTTTTTAACAACTCTGGCATTAGAAATGTGTTCACCAAGATTAAAGCTAGTGTTTATAGTATCAAATAACCTAGCATAAAATTCATCAAAACATTCAGACTCAATCATGGTGATTGTTTCAAATTGAGTTGTTATGTTTTGCAATTTTGATTCTTTCACAGCATTAGTTCCTTAATGGGTAAGCTGTAAAACATCTCATGCCTCTTATGACGTGGTACACATCATTATTCACCTGAACTCGTCAGGTGTAATGAATCCAGAAATAGCACTAAGACCCTTAGAGTTAAAAGATGACCATTTAAATTCATCCTCAGTCCATGCAGTCACAGATTTTAAATTTGTCACTTTGTCAATAGTGATGGAGGGACGTGTCCAACCTCTTTCATCTATGGCCTTTAGAGCAGATTTCATACGGGCTTTTCAGTAAGCGTAATTAGTCCCGTCAAAAACTGGCATTTTATTATATAATTTTTTCATTTTGAACACGCCCTTTTTCGAAAATATTTTTTTAAAAAAACTGATATCTCAGAAAAAATTTGCGAAAAATTACACGCTATAATTGTGTAATTGGCTCTGATACCAATTTGAGAATGTGCATGCGTTCAAATGAATTAATTATTTAATTAAATTCCAATTCCAAACCTAATAATTTTTAACTCTTGCAAATAAACGCGATTGATTAATAAATTAATCTAAGCATGCAAGACAATCACAAATGAGGAAAAAAATCCCCAAACGGCAAAACCATTTATTTCACTATAATTTTATAATTCAAACTTACACGAATTACAATGAAATAATTTGACACACGAATACCCGTAGGCGTCGATCGGCATCGTCAGCAATGGAACAACCTCAGCAGCTCCACAAGAACACTCAGTTCTATTTCAGCAAAAATCCATACTCAGCAGACCTTAATATCCTCAAACTTCGATTAGTACCATGAACACTACCAAAATCAGCACCATAAAATTTCAGAAAAATATCTCTTGGGTTCCACAAAACAATTCATAAAAAGTAGATGGGATTATGAATTGAATGGACAAAAGTTTTGGACCCTTAAAAGTGAGAAGAAGACATACTGAAAAATTATAGAACACAAAGAATTTTTCTTTTCATAAGGTGTTCTGTCAAGACAAAAAATTTCTTCTTCGTCCTCTTTTCTCAAAACTGTACGAGATGGCCTTTTAAATATAAGCTATTGAGTTGGCACCGAGTTATCTAAAAAGACAGAGGCGTAAGGTTTTAAAAAAGGAGTTAAGAATTTTAAAAAAACAACTTTGTACGCAACTTTCTTTTAAAACAAGCTTTCAAGAAACCTATTGACATATGCCAATCATTGGCAAAATTAAAAATCTGCGCCCCACATAAATCTCTACAGCTAGCGGGTGGCAGCGGCCTTATAAAATAAGGAGTGAGGTTGAGTTTAAAAAAAACTCCTTCACATTTTTTACGTACCCATGCCAATCATTGGCACAATAATAAAAAACGGCGCCCCATATTTTCTTCACAAAGTCGCATGGTCGTTGCTTGATAGGCAAGAAAAATGAAATTGCCTTTAAGGCTTTTGGAAGCCATCTGTACGAAAACTTCACCATTTTAACACAAAAGTTTCTCATGAATCATTATGCCAATGATTAAAAAAAAGGCGTGGTAAAGAAACATTTTTTTAAAGCCTTGGCTTACTTGCCAAACATTGGTGCAACGCCTAAGCTAGTTCTATTAAAAAAATTTATTCTTTAAAATGCCAACTTATTTTGATTTCAAAAACTTTTGTTTGTATTTTTTTTAAATCCCAACACCTTAAGTATAAAATGCAAGTGGAACTTAAACTTATTTTTACTAAAATTATCTCGTTGGAGCTTGAATGTTGAAGTGCACTTGTAATTCGGATCCGGAGTTTGTAAATGTTAGCATCCTCATTTTTTTTTACTTGTAGCGATATACGACATAATTAAATGTGATGGACAATGTCCTTACAGAAACTCTCGCCGGAAAAATGAAAAGTCACCGAAAAAGCTTAAACCCGAAAATGAAAACTTGACAAATGAAGAGAGAGAAGGAGAGCGATACCTGAGTGTGATGGAAGAAGGAAGAGACTTAAGAGGCAAAGAACCTTCAATCGCAGCCAACAATGGAGGTTGGAAGGAAATCACAGTTGCAGAAAAGCTTAGGCTGGAGAAAAAAGAGAAGGAGGTTTTAAACCTACTCTATGATGGGTCACAATTTCCAATGTCCCCATCATTACCCTTGGAAACCAAAAAGACACCTAGGGGAATACATTAGCCACTTCAATGAGTGACATGTGTCAAGGAACCACCTCACACCCCCAAGGCACTAAAAGAAACTCAGCCTCATTCTAGCATACCCCTCAATCACCTACTCACATAGTAGACTAAGGGCTAGGGGTGATTGATATGCCCAAAGTGTACCCTTGTTCTCCGGGTCACTAACCTCGGCATGTCTCACAATCGAGTTTTACAGAGCTCCAAGTTGTGATCAGAAACTTCGTCTTCTAAAAGGCCGGCCCCTCATCTACTAACCTCGACTGGCCATCAGTCGAGGTCATCAGAGTCATGGGATCAAACTATGCCAACGTCGTACTCTGCCTCAGCCGACGTTGCACCAACCTCATGCATAACCTCGGCCAGTCTTCCAGGCTGAGCCCATATCGGCGATTGATAGGAAAAAGTAACAGTCAGACTCCTACAACCTCGTACTCAGCCAAGCCGAGGTTACATCAGTCAAGGACACAAGTCCGAGCACATATAAGGTTTGGAACATGTGGGCAAATTAGTTATAATCGAATCATTCCCCTCACGTAAGGGAATATTGCGGTCATAATTATCTACATAAGATCAGCCAGGTGTCATCATCATACTGGTTCGATCCTCATGCATATGCTCATTGCTTGCTTGGGGGGTACAATACACCCCTCAAGCACTATATATATATGTATTACTCTACCTTGTAAAAGGATCGATAATTGCAACCCTAGCTAAAAATTTGTTGGTTTACACACTAGAGAGAGAAAACTTGAGAGATTGTATCTATGGCCATTAGTGCCTTCATCTAGTGATATTACTCACACACTCACAGTGGACGTAGGCCAGATTAGCTGAACCACTTATATACTAGCATTCATCCTCTTCTCCTCACCTCCTTCTATTAGATATTTACTCTTGTGCTGCCATTGTTATTGCTAGTTCGAGCTTATCAACACCTCATACCGGTGGTGCTATTTCCAGCATCATCATTTTGGCGCCGTCTGTGAGAACGAGAAGATTCATCTCTTCCTATTTTGTTGATTAACCTCACTGGAGACTCTGGTGGTGAACCAGGCCTCACCCTTTCAGTACGAACGACTGAAAACTCATGTTTTATGCCAATTCCATCACAATATCGGTCCATTTTAGCTACTTTAAATTCAGAGTCATTGTCACTACGCATCTGATTAATAGTGACACCGTGTTGGTTTTGTAGAACACGACGCTTAATTATAAGGAACTCAGCCGCATCAGATTTTTCCCTAAGGAATCTTATGACAGAATATTTTGAAAAGTCATCGACTATCATAAAAAACACCTAATCTCTCTAAAACACGGGAGGTGATAATAGTATTCAACTTCTGATGGGGACTTCGAATTTGTTTCCCTTGTTGGTAAGGTCCACAAATCGAGAAAGTTAGTTTCTCAAAAGATGGTAAGCCATTAACTAGGTTCTTTTTCACTAATCTCTCAAGATCTATAAAGTCCACATGACCTAGTCATTGATGCCAAAGGTTCATAGTGGAGCCCATGGCACCATTGCACACAAATGAGGACTTGGTCATAATCCCATAATAATTATCTTCGGTCCTCACACTATGAGTAAAAGTTCATCGGATTAGTCACAAACATTACATTTGGACCGATCCTCACACTAAAGAGCACATAGCCAATTATTATCTTCAGAATTACTGAAAGGGGTAGTAAAATTTTAATTATGTCCGCGGGCGATAAAATCACAGAATTTATCTTTGTGATCGCCTGTTGTCAAAAGGTGTTCTTACGGGGTAGCTAGTTGATTGATTTTAAATTTAATGACAGCTAGGGTAGCACACAATGGATAAGCGAGTGAGTCGGCTGATGAAATCCCTTCTCGTTTCAATGATCGGATCCAGGTCTTAGGTAAATTAATTCATCAAACCATTCAATTTAAGTGCAATGCAGAAATTAAAATCACACAGGAGCAATTAATCACACAAAAAATGAACTCGCTTGCAGGAGATGCGCGAGGGATAAGAAAATGTACCTCCCACGGTTTTTACACACGTGGGGTGAAGACTGAGTTGAGTCGACTGGGGGGAGATTTCGCCTATCTCAGTCGTCCCCAGGAGTCCTACCGACCCAAAGAAGAGAGGATTCAAAATCCTCGCCTTGGACACCCTCTCTCTACCTTGTCCGATTTCCCTTTTCACATTTTTTGTTTATGGAATAATTATTACAAATAAATCGGGGACAAAATGCACCAAAATAAATACACAATGTCAAAAATCCTAAACAACCAGTCTAAAGAGGAGGGAGGAGGAATAATAATTACAGCTATAAAAAAAATTACAAGTCTTCAATTTGTCTCCACGTCAAGAAAGCGGCAACGATGCCATTTGATAACTAGCTTTTTGCATATGGTCGTTATCTTTAAAAGTCACTCTCAAAATTCCCTTTAGTACCAACAAAACTTGTGTAAAAATAACTCATATTGCGGTAAGTACGGGTATCAATCCTACTTTTAAGGTCAAACAATTAATGTGAAAACTTGCAATCCAAATTTTTTTTAATGAAAATATATATTTTTGTTTTTTATTTTTATTTTTTTAAAACAATTTCAAGGGAGAATGAACTAATAAATGCTAAAAATTATGATATGACTAAATAAGAAAAAATAATGTGCAATCGAGTGTGAAATATGTGAGAAAGTCAAGAGATGGGATTACACTGCATTTTTAATTATTTTAATTTCTCAATTTATTAATTTGAAATATATCAAGATAATATTAAATCGATAATTTAACTCTCGTTAAAATTATAAATTTAATAAAATATTTTTCAGATATTTAATTTAAAAATGCCACACGATGAAAAATTAAGACTACGCTATTTTCGGAAAATTACCCGCTAGGATCAATTTAAAGAAAACTATATCAATTCTCAAATTTTAACACCGAATTAATATTCAAATATCGAAAAAACCTATCTCTAGTTTGATTCCGAAATTCAAACATTAATTTGTTCAATTAATTTACTAACTCTCGTTACATAAATTAATTGGTGACAGTTAAATTTAATTTACCTAGAAATATAAAATTAATGAAATCAATTAATTAAATTAACATCATACGCATTGCATCCCACCCCTTGAACGGGGTGTTTAGCTAAACATTATCATGTGTGCATAAATAACAATAAATAATATGCCAAGAAGGAAATAAATTGAAAAGAGAATGTAGAAATACAATACGCAATTTTTTCACAAATTTGTCTTGAAATGCGCCTTGACATGCGTCCAACTTCTTCACAATTTTCAGCACTTGATTACAAAAAGAAGACTAAACCCTAAACCTAAAAATTATTGTAAAGCTATACTAATTTTTTTTTATTTTCCTGATTTTTTTATGTACCTATTATGTACATATTATACACACTGTTTTTCTCTCTCTCAGTCTCCTCTTTTTTTTTTGCTGATAGTTCCCTTTTCATGAGCTTTGCTTCTCATTTATAATGTAGCCCACGGATTGGCTTGCAGATGAGAGATTTGAGGGATTTCCTTGTTTAGCTAATTCAAATGGAAGGGATAAAGCTCATTGGTTTTGTTGGACAGATTGGTTTCGATTTTGGTGGGATATGGTGGATGAAATGGGTCTCGAGTTAAAGGGGATGGTTGATTCTGGCTTGGAGATGGATTAAACCAGATGGGAAGGTACGGGTTTCATCTGGTTATGGTCGAGGTGATATGGAAATCAGTTCCGGGTTAGGCAGATTTGGGTCGTTGGTTTATGGGTCGAGTTTGGTCAGATCGCGGTTGGTTCCAGGTTTGCAGGTTTGCTGGTCGGGTATTAGCTCGCCGGAGCTGGGGGCTGACGGGTTTTTTTGTTTATGGGTATAGGCCGATTCAGGTGGATGTGGGTAGGTGGGTTGGAGCAGAGGGTTCGGTTCGAACCTTGGTTCTTGGGGCTGGCAGGAACTGGTTTTGTGGGTTTCAGTTTGGTCTTCGGATCGGGTTTCTCGCATTTTTGACATGTGGACAGCGGGTGTGGCCAGAGTTGGAGCAGGGGGTCGAAATTTGGAGATGGGTTTGCGGATTCGGTTGGGTCACCGTCGGGGCAGGCCGCGGGTAGGAATCGGGTTAAGGTTCGTGGCTGGGAGAAGTGGGTTTTGTTGTTAGTTGTTATCGGTATGGAGGTTTGTGTTGTTAGTAATGGTGGAATAGGATGAGAGGAGAGAGAAAAGGTGTTAGGGGGAAGAAGATGGAGGTGGGAAGGATTAGGTGTTTTGAAGGAGTATGGGAAGGTGGGTGTGGGTGAGCTTAGGGGGTGTTTGTGTGTCTGGGTGTGTATGGTAGTGTATGGTATGATGAGGGTTGTTTTGTGTGTGTGTGTTATTTGTACCCTTAAAAATTAAAAAATAAACTCACTAAAAAAAATTAAAAAAAATCGAAAACTATAAAACAAAAAATTTAAATCCTAAAAAAAATAAAACTAAAGTCCTAAAAAATATAAAATCTAATAAAACTAAAAATAAATGAATTCCTAACAAAAAAAAAACTAATCCTTAAAAAAACTAATAAAAAAATACAAATATAGTAATAAAAAATAAAATATAAATTCTAAAAATCCTAATTAAATCTAAAATATATCCCAAAAATAAAACGATTCAAAATGAAAATCTAAGAAAATCTAAAAAGGCACAAACTCAACACACACTGGCTCGGGTGATGGTCTGGGCTCGGTGTATGCTTAGATTTGACTCGGGACAAGGTTCGGGGCATCGGAACATATCTCGGCACGCTCAAATGCGACTCCAAACTTCGCGGTTTCCTTTAATTTCTTCGATGCAAACTTTTAACCACTTATGTGTCGCAATTGACTGGATTTAGCATCATTTAACACTACGACTGTTGATTGACCTGCAATATAGATAAATACGAACATAAGGCCATTTTTAATTAAAATGAGTGACTAAAATACATCTATTCGGGGTATAAATTATACACTTTTGGGTGCTTATCACACCACCCCCAAACAGAACATTGCTAGTCCTCGAGCAAAAATTAGAGAGAAAATAGAGATAAGTAACCAAAAGTGTGCCACTTTCGCAGGCACTAGCGATTGCACTTAGCATGTGCAACAAGCCGTTAGACTTATAGGTTGCCCTACATAACGAGTGGTGTCTCGTGAGGGTTTGCAATGAATATACCCACAAAATTCATAAACTTATTTAAATGTAGTATCTAAGTCGATGATGAAATGCTATACAACCCAACTCTAAAAGGACATTAAGGAACACCGTATTCAACTATCAAAATAAGATATGAAATTACTTAATACCAAAAACGCAATCCTTCGTAAAATTCAGCGTGTGTTGAGTGAAACAATTTTAAGTATCATTAGAGTAATTCTTAAATTGCCTTTATAGAATCAAAGCTTTGACTTTAATTCTCACTGGATATATCTCTCTAAATCGAACTCTCTGAGAATCGGGTAAGTGTATCTCTCTACTGTATGAGGAGGTGAGTAAATGTAAGCAAATTCAAGAGTCTCACACACTTTATAAAAAATGACGGATACATGAAAAATTTGATCTCATGAAGGAATGCTAACCACTATGTCGAGAACGTCGAGTTATTCACCATATATTCTTCTCGTTTGCTCGAACACTTTACCAAGTGTGAAAATGGGGTTTATTAATGGTATGAGGGGATAATGAAATGAAGAAGATGAATGATATGATTTTTGAGAAGAGTGTGACACACTTTGAATAACTAATATTTTCATTTTTTTAAATCTATGATCGCATGCTTTCTTTTTCTTCTTTTTAATTTTTTTTCTTTTTTCTCTTATTTTTTTTATTGCGATACATTTTACTTTTCATAACACAAATGAAGATAATTTACATTGATAATTTCAAACACTCTTTTTCTCAAAAATGATGGTAGTGATGGATGGTATTTGGGATATATATGGGTAAGGAAAATAAGGAAAGAAAATGTGGTATGGAAAATGGTAAGGATGGTAAAATCGGTTTAGTGCTCAAGACAACTACATGAAACATGTTTTTAAAATTCGAAAATGATGTCATTCTCAGTGATTAAGTCAAATTTGAAAAAATAATGAGACTATGCAACGGCCAAATGTAGTACCCAAAGAAAATTGAGTCAACTCGTGACTCTGAGATACGTAAAAATCCTAAAAAAGGTGAAAAGCTCAAATCTCACAGGTTTAAGTCGCCACTAGTGATCTTTTAAGGCTCTCGTGAGAATATAGTTACTACTTAACTTTTGATTGTAAACGTGATAGTGCATATTGCTGAGTTTAGAAATTCATAGTGCAAGTATGCTTTAAAGAGGTATTAATTAATTTTATGATAAAAAGTGTAATTTTAGGGTCAAATACGGGTATTCTGAGATTTCTAAAAGAGGGATGATAGACAAATCATGTCATTAAAAATTTAAATTTAACTGCACAAAATGCTTAAAATCACTTGTTTCTGAAAATTTTCAAAAGAGGTATGATTTTGATAAATTTCCCACCCCCAAACAAAAGAGAACATCGTCCTCGATGTTTAAAACCATATATAAAAATAAAAAGCACAAGGGAGGAAAGATATTACCATAATGAACCGCTTATGAAATTGTACCGTGTGATGGAGAGATAAAACCTGAAGAACAAATGCGAGACAAATACGAACAAGTCTATAAAGCATGTGAAAATCATTGGGTGATGGAAAACACCACCCCCAAACAGGATAAGACTCATACTCAAAAATAATGAACGACGGGCTGCCTCCCGGTAGCGCTAAGTTTAACGTCTTCAGCTAGATCGAACCGCTCTCACCCTAAAGATAAGGACTATGAAAGTCCGGGGCGGCAGAAAAATTGGGTGATGAAAACCACCCCCAAACAAGACTGAAGCGTCAGTCTTGCTGGATAAAGGACAAACAAGAGGTCAATGCACTTGTATAGCGAAGTGCATCACTCTATGTATAGCATCGGTGGACCATGGGTGGGTGGGTAGGAGGGTATATGGATAAAGAGTAAGGGTGAGGATGTACAGGCACCGATCACGAGCCTTATTGATCGTAAATGTGAAGGTAACTAGGGCCCTATAAGAATGGTTCTCTATTTGGCGGGGGAGGTGGAAGGGTTTGACAATAGTGATGGGGTGGGCCTCGTAGAAGGTGCACGACCGTTCTATAAATGGATGATGATAATGTTCGCATCGTGACACGCCAGGGAATGGTCGACGAAAAAAATCAACACCACAGGGAAGTGGTGAGCATAAAGTAACAAGCTCGATGTCACAAAAGATAAGAGTAGCACAAATACTCTCATAGATAGTGGTATCGGTGAAAAATGAACAAATATGATCGTGGAGTACTACGGTGGAGGATGGATGTAGGTGAGGACCTAAATGCGTAGATGTGAATAGGTGAGGTGCAATAACAAGGTCCAAACCAAGTGGTGGGACAAAGGGTGGCGGAAGATGATCTAACAAGGCTTTAATATCCGAGATAGATGAATCTACATCAATATTAAGCTCAAGGGGAGCCAAATAGGATGGGGTAAGATCTATATAAAGAGAGGTGGGAACTAGGGGTGTAAGCGGTACGGTTTGGTCGGTAAATAGTAGATACCAATACCAAAACCAAACTCTAGATGGTAAAACCAAACCGTACCAGTTTACCACCCGGTACACCAAAATCAATACCAAAACCAAACCGGCTGGTATTTCGGTTTTTTCGGTAATTCTGGTTTTTTTCTGGTTTCGGTAAATTCTGGTTTCTGGTTTCGGATTTTTATGTTTCGGTAAACAACACTAAAAGTCCCCAAAAACCAAAAACAAAACCAACCAACTTTTTTAAATATTAAAACCAAAACCAAAACCAACTTTTTTCTGGTTTTGGTAAATTCGGTACGGTAATTTTGGTAAATTCGGTACGGCACGGTAATTTTGGTACAGTTTTTTCTGGTTTCGGTAAATTCGGTACGGTATGGTAATATCGGTACGGTTTTTTCTAGTTTCATAAAATTCGGTACGATAATTTCGGTAAATCGGTTTTTTAAATATTAAAACCAAAACCAACCAACTTTTTTGCGGTAATTTCGGTTTCGGTAAGACTGGTTTCTGGTATTTTAATATATGAAACCAAAACTATTTTTTTTCGAACCAAAACGGTACGGTACGGTAAAAACCCGTACCGCTTCCACCCCTAGTGGGAACCATCTCTGATGCTATTTCGGGACAGTGGTGAGCACTCGTAGTCGGAGCTAACCTAAAAGATAGGGGCATGTCAGAGACATATGCAATTGGGGCATAAGGTAAAAGCTCGGGCATAATGAAGGATTCTATGGAAGGGGAAAGGCGAACCTCAATGTTGGTTTGGAGAGGATGGGGAGGTGTGGGATAAGTCTCACAATCAAGGGATAGGTCAACACAATTGTCAACTTGGGGCTCGAACCAATGGGTTGTCTCAACTTCAAGATTCTCAGGTTGATAGGATTGGTCACACTCAAAATCCGTGGCACAAGATGACACATCATCATCCCACGTAGGTGTAATAATGGGTCGACTTAGGGTGGAATCCATCTCGTTCGCACACTCAAAATCATATAATCGTTATTCAAGCCGTTGAAGTGATTTAGTTGGATATTAAAGAGTGTGCGCGAACTTGTGCAAAAGACTTTCAAACGAGGATGTGCAAGATGGTGTTGAAGTGGTGGCGGGTGGCGACGGTGGTTGAGGTGGACACAACTCGCTATGGATAGGACTAAATAGAGAATATTGGAATGAAGTGTGTGGAGTGGATCCAAGTTCATCATACACGAAAGGAGCGCCTTTGTGATGGACAATTAGTTGATGCTCATGGGGTGCGTAGTGAGAGACCTGATCATGAATGGGTGAACAAGGTGGTGATGATGACTGTTAGAAACCATAAGGATCCATAACATGGCGTTGGGATTCATATCGCATGGAAGGGTGATCTGACCGCCATGAATAGCTTGGGTATTCATACCCCTCGGCATTGGATAGGTCGTGAGAATACGGCGAGGGTGGTTCCAAAACAGTGTCATATGGACGCACATGTTCCATGGTGGGGCCAGATAGAGAGAATAAAATGGAGACTCATGGGACAAATGGTCCATCAGAAAGAAGTGTGTGCACGACGAAGCATGGGATGGGTTGATACTCATCACCGAAGGCGGTGGAGTAGGAAATGTGTGTGTGGACAACACACGAGTATCAACGGTGGGCGATTGAGAGTTAAAGCCATGAATTAATGAATGAAGGTTTGATCTGTGCTTAACATCAAACAATGGGAAATGGCCAAAGTACTCCCGTAAAGGACGTTTTTCGGCCATGAAGAGAGAAATATTTTTGGGTTTTGTAAATATTTTTTCAAAAGAAAAGAAAATCTTTTTGTGATTTTTGAAAATAAGAAAAGGAAAATCTTTTTGGCATTTTAAATATGGAAAAAAATTTGTTTTGGAATTTTGAAAATATTTAAAAGTAAAATAAAATATTTTTGGTATTTTTTGGAGAAGGGGAGAAAATAGACTCTTGATTTGGACGAACTAATTACTACCTAAAGAATTGAATTGGACAGACACGAGTCAAGAAAAAATCCTAACGAGCACATAGCCAATTATTATCTTCAAAATTACTGAAAGGAGTAATCAAATTTTAATTAAGTCCGCGGCAGACAAAATCACGGAATTTATCTTTGTGATCTCTTGTTGTCAAAAGGTGTTCTTACGGGACTAGCTAGTTGATTGATTTTAAATTTAATAACAGCTAGGGTAGAACACAATGGATAAGCGAGTGAATCGGGAGATGAAATCCCTTCTCGTTTCAATGACCGGGTCCAGGTCTTAGGTAAAATAATTCATCAAACCATTCAATTTAAGTGCGATGCAAAAATTAAAATCACACAGGAGCAATTAATCACATAAAAAATGAACTCGCTTGCAGGAGATGTGCGGGGGATAAAAAAATGTACCTCCCACGATTTTTACACACGTGGGGTGAAGACCAAGTTAAGTCGACCGGGGGGAGATTTAGCCTATCTTAGTCATCCCCTGGAGTCCTACCTATCCAAAGTAGAGAGGCTTCAAAATCCTCGCATTTGACGCCCTCTCTCTACCTTGTTCGGTTTCTCTTTTCGCGTTTTTTGTTTATGGAATAAGTATTACAAATAAATCGGGTCAAAATGCACCAAAATAAATACACAACGTCAAAAATCCTATACAACCAGTCTAAGGAGGAGGGAGGAGGAATAATAATTACAATTAAAAAAAATTACAAGTCTTCAATTTGTCTCCACGTCAAGAAAGCGGCAACGGCGACATTTGATAACTAGCTTTTTGCGTATGGTCGTTGTCTTCAAAAGTCACTCTCAAAATTCCCTTTAGTACCTACAAAACTTGTCTAAAAATAACTCGTATTGCGGTAAGTACGAGTATCAATCCTACTTTCAAGGTGAAACAATTAATGTGAAAAGTTGCAATCCAATTTTTTTTTATGAAAATATATATTTTTATTTTTTTGTTTTTTTTTAAAACAATTTCAAGGGAGAATGGACTAAAAAAATGCTAAAAATTTCGATATGACTAAATAAGGAAAAATAATGTGCAATCGAGTGTGAAATATGTGAGAAAGTCAAGAGATGGGATTACACTGCATTTTTAATTATTTTAATCTCTCAATTTATTAATTTGAAATATTTCGAGATAATATTAAATCGATAATCTAAGTCTCATTAAAATTATAAATTTAATAAAATCTTTTTCAGAAATTTAATTTAAAAATGTCACACGATGAAAAATTAGGACTACCCTACTTTCAGAAAATTACCTGCTAGGATCAATTTAACGAAAACAATATCAATCTTCAAATTTCAACACCGAATTAATATTCAAATATCGAAAAAAACTATCTCTAATTCGATTCCGAAATTCAAACATTAATTTGTTCAATTAATTTACTAACTCTCATTACATAAATTAATTGGTGACAGTTAAAATTAATTTACTTAGAAATATAAAGTTAATGAAACCAATTAATTAAACTAACATCATACGCATTGCATCCCACCCCTTAAACGGGGTGTTTAGCTAAACATTCTCATGTATGCATAAACAACAATAAATAATATGCCAAGAAGGAAATAAATTGAAAAGAGAGTGTAGAAATACAATACGCAATTTTTTTTCACAAATCTGTCTTGAAATGCACCTTGACATGCGTCCAACTTCTTCACAATTTTCAGCACTTGATTACAAAAAGAAGACTAAAAACTAAATCTAAAAATTATTCTAAAGCTAAGCTAAATTTTTTTGTATTTTTCTGAATTTTTTTATGTACCTACTATGTATATATTATACACACTGTTTTTCTCTCTCTGCGTCTCCACTCTTCTTCTTTTTTGCTAATAGTTCCCCTTTTCATGAGCTTTGCTTCTCATTTACAATGATGCCCACGGATTGGCTTGCAAATGAGATATTTGAGGGATTTCCTTGTTTGGCTAATTCAAATGGAAGGGATAAAGCACATTGGTTTTGTTGGAGAGATTGGTTCCGATTTTGGTGGGATATGGTGGCTGAAATGGGTCTCGGGTTAAAGGGGATGATTGATTTCGGGTTGGAGATGGATTAAACCGGATGAGAAGGTATGAGTTTCAGGTAGTTATGGTCGAGTTGGTATGGAAATGTGTTCCGGGTTTGGATGAGATGTAGAGGTCGAGTTAGGAAAATTTGGGTCGCTGGTTTATGGGTCGAGTTTGGTCAGATCGCGGTTGGTTCCAGGTTTGTGGGTTTGATGGCCGGGTATTAGCTCGCCGGAGCTGAGGGATGATGATTTTTTTTTGTTTACGGGTATAGGCCGAGGCAGGGGGATGTGGGTAGGTGGGTTGGAACAGAGGGTTCGGTTCGAACCCTGTTCTTGGGGCTGGCCGGAACCAGTTTTGTGGGTTTCAGTTTGGTATTCGGATCGGGTTTCTCATGTTTTTTACATGTGGACATCGGGTGTGGCCGGAGTTGGAGCAGGGGGTCGAAATTTGGAGATGGGTTCACAGATTCGGTTGGGTCGCCGCCGGGGCAGGCCGCGGGTAGGCATCGGGTTAAGGTTTGTGGCTGGGAGAAGTGGGTTTTGTTGTTAGGTTATATGGGTATGGAGGTTTGTGTTAATGGTAATTGTGGAATAGGATGAGAGGAGAGAGAAAAGGTGTTTGGGGGAAGAAGATGAAGGTGGGAGGGATTGGGTGAATTGAGGGAGTATGGGAAGGTGGGTGTGGGTGAATTTAGGGGATGTTTGTGTGTATGGGTGTGTCTTGTAGTGTATGGTATGATGAGGGTTGTTTTTTGTGTGTGTGTCATTTATACCCTTAAAAATTGAAAAATAAACTAACTAAAAAAAAAATTAAAAAAAAAATCGAAGTCTATAAAACTAAAAATTTAAATCCTAAAAAAAATTAACTAAAGTCCTAAAAAAATATAAAATCTAATAAAAATAAAAATAAATGAATTCCTAACCAAAAAAACTAATCCTAAAAAAATAAAATAAAAGATAAAAACTAATAAAAATAAAAATATAGTAAAAAAAAATAAAATAAAAATTCTAAAAATCCTAATTAAATCTAAAATAAATCCTAAAAATAAAACGATTCAAAATAAAAATCTAAGAAAATGTAAAAAAGGCACAAACTCAACACACACGGGCTCGGGTGACGGTCTGGGCTCGGTGTAGGCTTAGATTTGGTTCGGGACAAGATTCGGGGCATCGGAACACATCTCGGCACGCTCAAATGGGACCTCAAACTTCGCGGTCTCCTTTGATTTCTTCGATGCAAGCTTTTAACCACTTCTGTGCCACAATTGACTGGATTTAGTATCATTTAACACTGCGACTGCTGATTGATCTGCAATATAGATAAATACGAACATAAGGCCATTTTTAATTCAAACGAGTGACTAAAACGCATATATTCGGGGTATAAATTATACACTTTTGGGTGCTTATCATTAACCTATTCCATGCCTCTCACCAAAACCTAACGCGGGGCCGAGGAACATATTTACTACCTTCTTCAATGTATCCTCGATAGTTACCATGACCTCTTGAACACATTCAAGGTCTTTCTTGAGTTAGGATACAAGGGCTTCAAGTTTCTCACGAGTCTTCATGGTTGCTTGGAGATCTCTCGTAAGACTAGTCACCTTGGTTGTCAAGTCCCCGCTTTCCCTCTTAACTAAATAAACTCTCTCTTCTAAAGCTTCTCTCATTGAGGACTCACTCTCTCTCGCCTCTCTTAACTCCTTCTGTAAGGATAAAACTGTCATGGTTCAACCTTTGTTTTGTTTCTTAGTTTTAAAGGACTCAGCATAAGGATCGACATAGGTGCGCTGTAGATCACTCTCTCTCTCACTTAAAACATTTTCCTCTCACTCTCGTCGGAATAACTAGACTCACTGTTGAGATGTCCATGTTTAGTAGGTTTCTCATCGGCATGAGGTGCACTCGGTTTACTAACATGACTAGCCATGAATGCGGTGAAGTTACATCCATGCAGTGATTCATCCCCTAAACTCATCGACACGACCTCGCTATCACTAAGCTTGACGTTTAAGGTAGCTTTGCCTTTTTCTTGTTGCTTTATTCTAGTCAGACACTCATGAGCTTTATGACCATTTTTTTGCACTCATAACATCTCTCCTCGTCTGTCTTTGGAAATCTTTCTTTTTTTTTCAAATTTTTCTTTCCCGATTTATATATTTTTTTATCTTTATCAAAAATTTTCTCTTCTTTGTAAGTAATTTTCCTTTTAAATTTGAGAAACTTTTCTAAATTTTTAGCAAAAAGGGTAAATCATTTAAATCAAAATCATATTCAAAATCTAATGACACTTCCTCTTTATTTTTAGATTGGGCTTTTAATGCAATTACCTTTTCCTTTGTCTTAACAGTTTTAGGAAACATATATATCTCATGCGTTTGAAGATCTCCTATAAGTTCTTCTAACTTAAGAGTATCTAGGATTCCTAACGAATTTAGAAGGGTAACCTTAGGAATAAAAAGGTCAGGGAGCGATCTCAAAATTTTCTTAATAACATGCCTCTCAAGTTTTCTCTCACTTAAATTGAAACTCGAGTTTACTATGTCGCACAGTCATGCATAAAACTCGTCAAATGATTTAGATTTAAGAATAGTGATAGTTTCAAATTGTGTGGTGAGATTTTGCAGCTTAGAAGATTTAACAGCATTGGTTCCCTCATGAGTGAGCTGGAGGGTATCCCAAGCTTCTTTAGACGTGGTGCACGTCATAATGAGGCGAAACTCATCAAGAGTGATGGCTCCCAAGATATCACTCAAACTGCGCGAGGAAAAAAATTCTCCATTTAAAGTCATCCTCTATCCATTGAGAGACAGGTTTAGGGCCAACGACATTATCAACAAGTATAGTGGGTGGTGTCCACCCTCTTTCACAAAGCAACCATACAAGTTCATAAATTGATTAGCTTTCCAGTAAGCATAATTGGAACCATAAAAAATGGTCATTCAATTATACAAATTATGGGGACCCATTTACCATATCCCATGAGAGTAGCCGACCAACCCGAATTAATCAAAGCACTACCCTACCCAAATCATGATTTAATTCAACACTTACGGATATAGTCAAATCAGTTACCAATAATCTCGAAAGAGATATTCAGGTACTCCTTGATATATTCACGTGTTAATTGAGTTCCTTGTACAACTTAACCTCTACTTTGATGCACCTATAAATTGTATACCCTGACCCGACGCAAAGGGATGTAACCTGGAATATTGAGAGACATTATAATAAAACAGTAACCTCTCCGTGGGCTTAGTCAAGTTTCCGAACCACGTATATCGTTGTTGTGTATGATCTTTTCTTTCTATTCTTTGTGATTATTTCCATGGATCTCTTTATTGTGATATATCTTGTACTTACACAAATTATACATTAAATTTCGGATTTTTAAATATCAATATTTTTTTTAAATGATATAAAAAAAATTGTCGAAAAGGATTACATGATATTTTGGTGTAACATGCTCTGATACCAATTTGAGAGTGCGCACGAACTAATGGATCAATTTATTTAATTAAATGCCCCAACACACAAATTTTATTTTTTATCAAATTTTAACCTTTAATTAATTATGGCGTGGATGCAAGTTATGTCTACATTCGAATTTGCAATTATTAAGCCAAACATAGAAAATCCATTGAGATGAGGAAAATTCCCTTTGCAGGGAAAAACCTTTTATTCAGCACTATTGGAAGTTTATGAATACAAAACGACTCACGAAACATTTAGATAAACTAAGTTAGACGCATAGAATTCCAAAAACTCCAACAAATATAACCCAACTTGAGAGTCGTCCACAGGTTGTGCGGTCTACCCTCGATAACCACCGATTTAGCCTTCTTCCTTCTTCAGCTGTGAAATCTTATTTCACAAAATCAACCATAGAGAAAAGTCTGAACAAGATTACATCACAAGAAACCTTCTTGATTTTGGTCAAAGTGATATTGAATAATTCTCGAGGATGAGGAATATGATATGAGGTGTTTGATCACAAAACGAGAACTTTAAAGGTGTTTTTCTTTATGGAAAAAAGTTCTTGGAATATGTGATCCCATTCATCCTTTATATGTAAGGAAAATAAAAAGGATAAACATAAAGATATTGGGAAGATATTAATTAAAAAATAAAATTTGTGCAGGTTGTTCGAACAATTGCCTTAATTCGTTCGAACGACTTCGAACAAAACATATAATGATATTACAATGCTGAAAGATTTTAAATCTCGTGAAACTCATTAAAACGACACTTTGAACGAGGTCTTCAAACGAGATGTTAACGCTAAAAGATTTGAAATCTTATAAAAACTCTTTCAAATGATAATGACGTCTCGTTCGAACGAGACGTCATTTTCTGCAGCGCTTTTGAGTTTCTTTTTTTTGTAAAAAAACCTCATAGAAATATACCTAAGCCCCAAAAAATATAAAACACTTTTTACCACTCCAAATGCATATTCCAAGTTGTTGAGATGAGTAAGTCTTCAATTTTTTATGGTCTTCAATATAGTTTTCAAGTATCGAGAAGTAGTGTTCAAAGATGTGTTTAAGTGACGCGTTTGTGTAATGGGATATGCCAAGATAAAGTAAATAAAAATGTAAGCAATCATTAATTTTTCTCTTACGAGCAGGGCTCGAGCAGATGGCCTGTTGGGATCCCTTGAAAGTTTAGGTTTGGAGGATGAGAGGAAAGTCTTGTTGGGCAAGCTAAGGCCCAACCACTTTAGCACCTTAAGAAATAAATAATTCTAAAAGGAGGAACCTAAAAGGTCACTCATACACTTACACGGTTCACACTTAGTAAAATATTTGAGAAGTTAAGATATTGGTCACAAACCCATTTGAAACTGTAACATTGGCGAGTGTCCCTCATGGCCGCTCGTAAGTTTTCAAGTGTGTTTACTAATAACCATTTGAAATATTCATAAATCGTTCTTTTTGGCACTATGCCCGTCATATTTGCTTTATAACTTTAGTTGCACCAGATGTCATCTATCAGAGTGGACAATGATAAACAATAAAATAGGATAAAAAGTACAATTCAGATATTATCGCATGGAATATCCTTTTGGCGCACACACGCCACATCAACCCTAATATTTAGCTATAAATAGATCACCTAGGCAAGGTCAAATCTTAACATCATTGAGGCATTGTTACTCTTCCCAATCTCACACAGATTATATTCTCTCCTTGCTCTCTCCTTATTACTTGAAGTTCTTATCTCTTCACTCTCAAAGAATCATCACTCTTAAGTGATTCCATTCTTTTTATTCTTACTGAAAAGCTTGTACTCAATCATTGTCTTCCTCATATTATAATCATAAAAAAATCATTATATTACAAAAGCTAGTTTTTAACTTACTTAATGCTCTTGAAGCTTTGAACACCTTGAAGGATGTTTCCATTAGAGTGGGTCATGCCTCACCCAATTCAGTACATTTAAAGACCCCGCTGCCACTACCCTCCTACAATTGTAAAATATGGTTTTACTTTTAGTGTGGTGTTATGGACAAAATTTTGAGGCGACTTTAACAACACCAAATGGGATATTAGTGGGATAAAAGGATTCCTTGAGATAACTTATCTCATTTGAAATCATATCCCATCCAACATCAAACATAATATGAGATAACTTATCCCATTTGAGTTTCTAATTGATCTCACACCAAACATAAGATGTGATAATATTGTCCTATCCCACCTCCTTATCTCACGCTTTCAATTTTTTGTTAATTGAATTCACATTTGGGAAATGCGAATTGAGTTTAATTAAAGAATTTGTTAATTTAAATGACTTTATCAATTCACAATGAATTCACATTTCCCAATTGTAAATTCAATCTTGAATTCACGGTTCGAGATGCGAATTCAAAAAGTGCAATATTGTTTTAGACATACTTTCAATTTCAAGTACCTTATTTTTTGTAAATATATAATTGTGGGGAATTAACTAATAAATCCCTTAAAAGTCTATTTATATACAATGCGTTCAAGCGATAAGCTTGTTGTTATATTAAACCCATAAACTTATCAAATAATTAATGAATAGTCGAAACGATACAGTTACACTTGTTAATATAGATATATTTTCACTTATATATATAAGTATGGTCTCGTCCATATGGCACCCAGGTAAATAACCTCACCATAAAGTCTTCCCTCAAAGGAGACCATTGTTCTCACCTATACCTACCAGTGGTCTCATCCGGATGATACCCAAGCACCCAACCAGGTTCCCTATTCTCATCTCATAAAGGAGACCAATCCCACTCATATCAACATGGGTGTCGGCCTCAAATGACACCCATCTTATAGGACAATAACCTCAAGCCTAAGATGGGTGCATCGATCACTGATGACCACCCTAACTCGTCTCGACCTCCAGCACGGTACAAGGCATCCTACAATCTTAGCTAAGTCGAGACCTCCTACCTTTTATATATTTTAACAAGCGGGGAAAGCATGATGAGGGCATTTCAGTTATATATACGTAAAACTGTTATTAAAGATAAACAACCACCATGGTATAATATTCTTCATGATGGTATTACTTTATGTACACACGACTGACACTCTTTCATAGGCAGTGACCTCAGTTAGACATGGGACATGTGCTGGGGTAGGAACTACGCACCCCTAGCCTATATAAAGCACACTACGTCTTCTTCCCTTGGATCGACCTTTTGCAAGCCCTACTGTTATTCTACAAAATTGAATCTGTAGAGAGAAAGCTTGAGTGTTAGGAACCCATCCCCCCCCCCCCCCTCTTTCGGTCTTTCATGGGCCTATGTTACTATTTTCCTTAATTTCTCTGTGAAGTGTTTGTGCATGTATATATAAGTGGAGATCGGAATCGCTCGACTCGCATCATGGAAAAGATGGAGTGAGGTCATCCATAGGAATTTTTTCAAAATAAAAATTAGAAAAATACTATGTATGCACTTATCGAGATATTGATCGTTATGATAAAACGATAATATATGTTAGATAAGACGCAAGTATGATATATATGAATGATATATGGATAAAGAGGAAAAAGATAAAATTATGAAAATAGGACTCGAATCTCGGGTCTTAACTTGGGACGCCTATGTAGCCTATAAAGGCATCAAAGTCCCGTAGTTCGCATGCAGCACAAGGGTGGGTTTTATCCCATAGATTCAAACGAGATTTTTATTATATGTGTGTGGATGGAAAATATATTTTTAGTTTTGAGAAAATGTGATTAAGAATCTCGTCAAAATTTATAGGTATAACCCTCTTTTTCTTTGTTTTGGGTTTTTTTATAGAAAATATATTATGTGTAATATACCTAATAAAGGATGAGAGATTAATGTGTATGATCTAAAGTAAAAAACTAAATTGAGAATTTATGTAACTAATATGAAAATAAAAAAATTTAAAGAGAGAGAAGGATATTTGGAAATTCTTTGGAGACTTGAAGCTTGACCTTGATCCTTGATGAGCTTCCTTGCAAGTTGGGATGAATGTAGTATGAGAGAGTAGAGTATTTTTGTTAAATTGGGTATGAAAGTGATGGGAATAAAAGGTGGAGAAGAATTTCACACAAGGAAACTTCGTTGATTGCAAATGAATGTTGCTGAGATCACTGAAATTAATGCTTTTGAGGTGCCTTTTGAAGTGAGCTCATTATATCCTTAAATAGGGTAGGGTAATGCCAATCGACATTCTCCTTGTCCTGGCAGGTAACCCACTAGACACACCACTGATAGGCAAGAAAACGAACCTGCCAATTGGAAGCCTCTTACAATTTTTTGGGGAAAATGGTCATAAAATGCAATTCATAAGTCCAAATAGTGCACGAGGCATACTATTAAAAAGTTAATTCAGTGACCTTTGAGAATCCTTGGGCCATACCCAGGTTTGGCAGTTGAATTTGGGTCAAATGGGGCTCGAAAGAGCCCGTCAGTCCTTTGGATAGAAGAACGTAGGACGACGATGGATCATTCATCCAAACCATAAGTTCAAATTACGCACGGGGCAGACCGTTGGAAATTTTGTACAAGGTAATTCGATGTTCCAAAGAGCTTATCTCGATTGATTTTGGTCAAATAGGGCTCAAAAGCGCCCAATGACCTTTTAGAGTAAAATGGGTCATCCGTTCGTACTGTAAGGCTGCTTCGCACATGGGGTGGACAGTTGGAAAGGGTATTAAGTGCCCTTAGAATATTCGTTCAGTCTCATTCGAGCTAAAGAGTTGACTTTGGTCAAACGAAACCCAGGAGTGCCCGATGGCCTCTGGATCAGTTTTCAGGGGAAAATGAATCGTTCGTCCGAATAGTTATGTCGTTTTGTGCTCGCGGAAAACTCTTATAAAGGGGTTTCAGTTCCCTTCAAAGATCCATTGAGCTTTCGCTTTGAAGGTGAAGTTTATTGGGTCAAATCGGGTCCCGGGAGAACCAATGGCCTCCAGGTAAATTTTTAATAGTAAAACGACCCATTTGTCCGAACCGTTATGATGATTTTTGCACAAAGTGGACCGTTGGAAAGGGTATTTAGAGAACTTTAAAGATTCATTGAGATTTCGCTCTGACGATGGAATTGATCAAAGTCAAACTAGGCGGGAGAGCGGCCATTGACCTTTAGATTAGTACTCGAAGTATGACCTAAGGTTTGTAGTGAATGGGGAGAATGTGGTGTCTACAAGTATCATCAATTTGACTTCATTTATGGAAACATGTTTATTATTCTCATATTTAGTTTAGCTTTCTCACTCATCTCAAATTGTGATTCAAGTCCACCATCGTTGGATTTGAATCACCATTGAAAGAGCTTAGGTGAAGTAGTTCATCAGCTTTCGATTTGATTCATCCAATTTTTTGTGATTTTGCACACCTATTATTGTTGTTTGATTTCTCTAAACGGCAATGTCTTCCTATCCATCGAACGTCGGGGTTGGTTCAGTCCAACCGCCCCCACGGTCTTAGATGGTTGATGCAGCGATGACAATATGATCTCTTGTGGTCAGTCAGCAGGCTATGCAACACTAGTTATTAGCATTCAAATAAGAAATATGTGCTGAATCTGAGAGGAATCAAACGTGAATCTCATCACATTAGTGGTCGCGAGAGGGGACGCACCACTAACAGCTAGGGGACCACCCTGAGCTCCAACCAAAGAGGTTCAGAATGGTCTTTGGAAATGGGTTTTAGTGCCCTTTTGAATATACACTGAACTTTCGCTCTAACGAGGAAGTTTATTGGGGTCAAATTGGGGCTCGGGAGCACCCGCTGGCCTTCGGGTCGATTTTTGATAGTAAAATGGTACGTTTGTCTAAACTGTAATGTCGATTTATGCATGGGGCGGACCATTAGAAAAGGTATTCAGATCCCTTTGAAGATTTATTGAGCTTTCGCTCCGACGATGCAGTTGACCAGAATCAAATGGGACTCGGGAGATCCCAATGGCATCTAGATCGGTACTCAGAGTATGACCTAGGATTTATAGTGAACGGGGAGGTGTTAAGTACCTAAGGATAAACTTAGGGGGTCCAAGAATATGGTGTGTACAGAGCCCATCGATGGATGGTATTGGAACAAGTTAAAGCCGTCAAATAGACACCACGTGATGTTTTGAGAAATAGGACAATTCTACGAACCTATAGGGGCAAGGATGACCATTTCAGAGGGTCGAGGTCGATTCTAAGGACCTAAGATAATGATGGGGATGGTTGATTCTGTGGGCCGAGGTCAATTCTAAGTACCTAAGGTAGTGTCGACCAATTCTCAGGGTCGAGGTAAATTCTGAAGACCTTAAGTGAAGGCGACCAATTCTGAGGGACGAGGTCAATTTTGAGGACCTTAATTGTGGCGACGAATTTTGAGGGTCAAGGTCAATTCTGAGGACCTTAAGTTGTGGCGACCAATTCAGAGGGTCCAGGTTAATTCTGAGGACCATAAGTGGAGGCGAACAATTATGAGGGTCGAGGTCAATTATGATGATCTTAAGTGGGGGCGACCAATTCGGAGGATCGAGGTCAATTATGAGGACCTTAAGTGGAGGTGACCAATTCTGAGGGTCGAGGTTAATTTTGAGGAACTTAAGTTAAGGCGACCAATTCTAAGGGTCGAGGTCAATCCAGAAGACCTTAAGTAAGAGCGATCGATTATGAGGGTCGAGGTCAAATTTGAGACCTCAAATGGAGGCAACCAATTATGAGGGTCGAGGTCAATTATGAGGACCTTTAGTGGAGGCAATCAATTCTAGGGTCGAGATCAATTCTGAGGATCTAAGATGGAGCGACCAATTCAGAGGACCTTAAGTGAAGGTGACCAATTTTGAGGGCCAAGGTCAATTCTGAGGACCTTAAGTGGGGGTGACCAATTCTGAGGGGCGAGGACCTTTAGTGAAGGTGAAAAATTTTGAGGGCCGAGGTCAATTCTGAGGACCTTAAGTGGAGGTAACCAATTCTGAGGGTCGAGATCAATTATGAGGACCTTAATTAGGAGCGACCAATTTTGAGGATTGAGGTCAATTCTTAGGACCATAAGTGGAGGCGACAAATTCTGAGGGCCGAGGTCAATTCTGAGGACCTTAAGTAGAGGCAACCAATTTTGTGGGTCGAGATCAATTATGAGGACCTTAAGTGGAGGTGACCAATTGTGAGGGTCGAGGTCAATTATGAGGACCATAAGTGCAGGAGACCAATTCTGAGGGCCGAGGAAAATTCTAAGGACCTTAAGTGGAGGCGACCAATTTTGAGGATCCATGCCAATTCAGAGGACCTTAAATTGTAATATGGGGGTTTGCTCTCTGTGGAGTCTTTAATTTACCGTTTTGGAGACTTTACTGGGGGAGAGACACTTGTCTGGGGATTATGTCTTTTTGAGAAGAGATAGTTTTGCTGGGGGAGTTGAAATTCTTAATCTGAAAATTCTGCTTGGGAAACAGTTGATGACTTAAGGTTTTGGGATTCGGTTGGGGAATGTGTTTCTTGGAGACATCGTCGGGGAGTGATTTCTGATTGGAAAATTGGATTTTTTTTGGGAAAAAATTTAATTCGGAATTCCTATTGGGGAAATGGATAGGATATTACGTAGCCCTACTGTGAAAGCATTTGATTTATGCTGAGGATGAGGTTTTGGGGTTCTGTTGAAGAGTGTGGTGAGTTTTGGGGACATGGGTGCGCTAATTTTTTTAGGGTTTAAGCTGGAGTTAAAAAGTGTATAAATCCGGGTGGGGATTTGGAAGCTTAAAAAATGGTTTTCTTGGTGAAGAAATATTCCAATATTTATTTGGCAATTTTAGTTTTTTTCGAATATTTTTTATAATTTTCTAGATTTTTTTGTACGAAATTATAGGGGTATTATCAATCAAAGAGTGGAGAGAATTGCCAATCGACAGTGGCACAGTCTTTTAAGTTGCCTTGGGAAGAGAAATAGGCATGTGCCGATCGGTGGGTATCAGGGAACTACCAGTCAGCATGTTCCTTAGCCTCCTATAAAACGGGGCTAATTCTCTTCATTTTCCACAGCTTCTAGCTTTCCTATCTTTTTCTTCTCTCTTCTCAAATCTTCTCATATATTCTTTCTTTGTTTTAAACTAAAAAATGGCAGATTTTTCAAGTAGCGAGACCCACATACCGTGGTTGGGCATTGACAATTGGGCAAACCTGGAGTGGCAGGCTAGGGTGCCCCATGATTTGGACAACGAGAACACTTTCAACCTGTTCGAACCTATTGCCGATGATTACACTCTTTCGTGTGAGCCTTCTCACCACCGGTAATCTAGGGTGAGTAACCCTAATGGCGTTGTAAGTACCACATGACCTCTTACATTCTATTCCTTTTTTTTCATTTTCTTGTTTCTTTGAATTTGATAAAAGGTTTCTCTCTTATTTTGGAAGACTGACATAGATTCTACTAGCTTTTTTTCCCAGAGGACGAAGGGATTTAGGAATGTGTAAGAGCACGTTCCTGTGGTGGTGCGCTGGGTAGTTTCCTTCAAGGGTTTTGGTCATTTGGCGTCTACTTTGGATGAGACATCGTGCTCTACGACCATTCTGTGAGCACTGGGGGAGAGGTGGTGGGACACTATACACTTACGATTTAGGGAGATGACGGTGACCATTGATGTTCAGTAGCTACTGGGGATTGACTGTAAGGGTGAGCAGATAGAGGTGGACTGATCCTTGAGGAGTAAACCTGCGACGATTAATGTGGTGCTGGGAGATGTGGGAAGATATTCTTGAGGGACTCAATCCATATTTCTCTTCTCCGAAATGTTTAACTAGGTCAGAGGATTAATAAGACCGACGGGCTATAGGTGAGGCAGATGTCCCACTTATTCATTCTTCTCCTCTTGGAAGGGATTTTTGTGGCGGCGACCTTGTCCACTTATAGCTTTTGCCATTTTTAGGGTATTTTCAAATATCCATCTCTATGACTGGGGGAGCCTGACTTTGGAGACCCTTTATTCTTCTTTGGATGCTTTCAATCGGTGCTGACAGAAGACTTTTACTGGAGTCACGTATCTTTTGGAGGTAATTTTCTCAATTTTGCTTTAGGTATTTTCTTGCATTTCCTTTTTGATTTATTCTAATTGCTCACCCTTGTCCTTTTGTAGACGTCGTTCTACGAGGTAATCAAGCTTATTACCCATTTGATAGGTTTGTAGGATGAATTGGTGGAGGGCTTCTGTTGGATGTACAGGTAGCGAAAGTCCAACCGACGGTCAAAGTAGTCTATCTCCTTATCGGCAGTCTGTCAAGTCTTGAATGTCCTGACGAATGACCAGGCTATTACCTTTCTTCTCTTTTGAATCCTTTTTTTTGCATTTTCTTTGTTTGTGCAAGTATTGACTTTATTTTAGAAAAATGCAGGTGACTTTCTCTCCCTAGGGGACGGCTATCCAGCACACAGGGGTGATCGAGATGAATGCGCAGATACACCGACTGATGGCGCACGAGTTTGGTATTCTTGGTATCTGGGAGAGAGAGTAGTCCGACAGATCATGGAGGACAAGGCGGTGGTCCCAATCGGTAATGCCCTTTAGGTACATGAGGCAGGTGCGAGAGATATCGGATAAGGCCATGGTGATGGCGATGATTGGTGAGCCCTACTCGTCCTATCCTGATACAGTGGTGACTTACGACTACCTTGACTTCGTGACGAGCTAACTAATGCCCTCATGTATTTATGATGTAGTGAACATGCCTCTGCCTCTTACGGCTTTGGGTAGGGTATGAGTCGACCCATAGTACTGGTTGTGCATCTTCGTCAGCGGTGGTAGTGGCAACGGAGGTTCCATTCATCCGACCTGATCCTCCTTCCTATAATATCATACTGGCTGAAGGGGGATCATTGAGTATGTAGCATCGCCTTAATGCTGTGGACCCGACGGTGTTGGGGAGGACGGAGGACGTCCTTCAGCCAAAGGTATATCTTTTCATTTCTCTGTCCTTTGTCGTTCTGATTTCTTTTTTTGCTTTCAGACTGACTGATTTGCCTTTTATTTTCTTGCAGTATGTTCGGGTGTCAACTTCTTAGCTGAGGGTAATTCGCGACTGGGTGGCTTCTGCGATAGCTCATATTCGGGATTCAATTATGGTTCCTTCCTGCCTGGTGAGGCCTTCTACTTATGAGGAGGTATCTGTATCAAGTAGTGGAGGAGGCTCCACAGCTCACCTCTAAGGGAAGCACGCTCGTTGTAGGGACGAGGGATCCTAGGTGAAGAGAGAGAGACTGTGATTTCGGGCTGAGTCCCGTTGTTTTTATTTTTTTTCTATTTTCTTGAAAAAATATGTTAATGGCAATATGTATAAAAATAAATGAGATTTAATTTTATCTTTGTTTAAATGACTTATTCTACATGCACTTTTTATTTGTTTGCTGAGATCGTAAAAAGGATGGCTTATTTTTTGCAAATAGAGAGTTTAAATAACTCGAGAAAAAGATTTATTTTTTAGATAAGATGTGTAAAAATGAATACTACATGAAGGAATAACCCGGGGGTTCTTTGAAATAAAGATCTATTTTTGCGGAATTTTGAGTTTATTAAAATGGAAAGATAAAAATTTCTGAAAAATGGGGAGTTGTCGATCGGTATAACCCTTGTTTGCCTATCGGCATATGGGTCATGTCAAATCACTCTAAGGCTTTGATTGCACTTTCGTGCAGCTTAGAGTCCTTTGGTGGGGTAGGTCTTTCATTCGAATTTGCAGACTTCTTATTTTTAGCCAAAGTTTTCAAGTATAAAAGGGGGTAAGGTGGTGTTATTTTTCACTCATTCTTTATTTCTCCTTCTTGCTTATTTCTTTCCTTTTATCTCATTATTTCCAAGATGGCCCTTCCCATGAGTGCAGAATTTGCTGCATATCTAGAGAATTTAGAGGCTATGTGTTTGTATAATGTAGACTATGACGCTTTTAACCTACGTCGGGTCTCTTTATGGCGCAATCGGCCCATCGACTGTTTGACACTATATAGACCGGTCAGAGATGGTTCGTCATGTTTGACACTATGGAGGGGACATAGTGGTTTTCTCTAGGATGGTCTGGGTTTATCATTCCATGGAGCCCCTTCATCATACCATCCAAGCAGGGGAAATTTGGGAGCCTCAAGGAGCAGATGATGATGGGGTTGGGTCTTCTGCCAGCTATGGATAGGGTATTTTGTGAAGTTGGTGCTTATTTTGTGAAGCTTTTTGATGTTTATGTATTTGGTTACTTTTGGTTTGTTGGGAATAAATTTGGTAAGGTTTGGCTAGTCTGTTAGGGCTACTTTATTTTTATTTATCTTTAGGACAGTTTGGCTGGAGAGGGTAGTTGTTTGGCTCCTTTTGCTGATATTTCATGTAATCGTATCGAATTTTTTCATAATGGAATAAAAAGGACTTTAATTATATTATTTTTCCTCTTGATGATTTTTACATTTGAATTATCTATACCAATATCTAAGGCATACACAATCCTTTTATTTATAAAAATGATAAAATTAATTATCGTTCTCGGAGGTAAGAAAAGAATAACATTTGTGGAAAAAAAGGGACTGTGCCCATGTAAAGCGTATGAGCTGCCTACGTACCTCTGGGGGTTTTTAAAATCCTCTGAGTCTCATTTTTTAAAGAAAAAAGGTTTTTAGAGGATCGGTCCCCACGTAGTTCATGTAGAGGGGAATCAAGAATTTTTTTTAGAATAGTAAGGGGATGAGAGAAGTCGTAGCATGTCGAGATTTCGAACTAGGGGTAGAATTTCTTAAGAAGGTCTAGGTTTATCGAATGCTCCATCTCTTCTTAGTCAAGGTTAGTGATCATAGCGGCGCCATCGGACGTGATCTTCTTCACGACGTAGGGGCAACTCCAATTTGGCTTGAAAGTCCTTTTAGGGTCCCAGACAAGTTCTATGATTTCTTTGAGGGCTAAATCCCCTTTTCGGACACCACGGTCCATGACTATCCTATTTAATGATTGCGTAATCCAACGATGGTACCCCTGTATGTGATATAGAGCCTTTAGCCTCCTTTCTTCTAAGGGTGACAACTCATCGAAATAGCTCTGATACCAATCCTCCTCGTTGACAGTGCTTTATATCAGGGGCGATTATAAGTATCCAAAAGTCGTATCCTTTCTTGTTGGTCGGGCCATCAAAGAACATTTTCCACCGAACGTCTTCCTATGAGGTGCAAAGGATATCTTAATTCAAAAATTCCTAGATCTAAACATCGGTTTCTTCCATAGGGTAATCAGCAAGGTATTCAGATATGGCTCTCATTTTCATGGCTTTCTATATGATAATATGCATTATTAAACTCGGCTAGCAACATCAACCATCGGGCCATTCATCTAGGCAAGCTAGGTTTCTCGAGCAGGTATTTAGTGGGATCTATTCAGGACATAAGTCTTATGGTAAAAGCGAGCATGTAGTTTCATAATTTTTTAGTAACACATACAAGGGGACACATGCCATTTCCAAGGCAGTGTAGTTGATTTCGTACTCGGCCAATTTGCAGATGGCATAGTAGATGGCCCTTACTTTATGGGATTCTTTAATGTATTAGGCTAGAAAAGCCCAGTTGCAGTGTCTGTTACAGTTAGGGGTGGGCGCGGTCCGGTCCGGTCCGGTTTTTGGCCATTTTAGGTGTCGGACCGAATTATTCGGTCCTATATTTTAGAAGACCGAATTCGGACCGATTTAATCGGTTTAGCCTATTTATTCGGTCTAGGATATTTTCGGTCCGGTTCGGTTAATAATCGGTCCACATTTACATTTATTTACTTTTTTCAATAAAACTTGTAAATTTTTATTATCTATACAACAGAAAAATATAACAGTTAAGTTAACAAACAAAAAATATAACAGCTAAGTTAACAAGCAGAGACATATAACAGTTAACAAACCACAACAAATAAATAAATCTGAAGTTATAAAATATTATCTATAACCACAACAGCACACATATGATATATCAGTCATTTCCTAAAATCAAGTTCTAAAATCACTTCATAAATTAGAATCAGTTTATAATATATGTCATTTTGGGTGGACAGAACAACAGATATAAATCACTTCATAAATCAATTTCTAATATTTGTCATTTTGGGTGGACAGAACAACGGATCTTTAGTATAACGAAAAAACAAAAACAAACATAACAACGGCTCATCAAGATATACCGGATCTTTAGTATAACAAAAAAATCAGAATAAAAATCAAGAAAAAAATATGTACCGGATTTTTAGTCGTCAGATCTTTAGTCGCTGCTGGATCTTTATTCACAATCTTCAGTCACCATTTCCATTTGTGTCTTTCAAACCAAGGGGTCTAGAGTTGATGTGCGCCGGAGATAGTGATGAGAGAAAGAAAGTGAGAGAGAAATGAAATGAGGAGCGTGTGTTCGTGAGTAGTGTACGAGTTTTGTGTGGTATTTGTTTTAGAGTTTAGTTATTTACTATATATATTTATATAAAATTAATATATATTATATAATATTAGAATAAACGGTCCGGTCCGGTCCTAAGACCGAATTTAAAATGGATATTTAAGACCGGACCGAATATATTCGGGTCTCTTAATTTAGGACCGAATTAAGACCGATTTATAAAAAAGCCTATAAAAGTGGGTTCGGTCCGGTTCGGTCCAATCGGGCCAATCGGGTCGGTCTTTTTTTTGTCCACCCCTAGTTACAGTCAAGTATAGGAGTAAAGGGAGACCAGGCTACAGTGGCATGAGTGACGGAGGCCGAGTAAGGTACTGTTTGATTCTCTTAAAGGCTTCCTAACAAGCTTCATTCCAGACTTTGGTTGAATCCTTTTGGAGGATTTTGAAGATGGGTTGATAAATAGAAGTCAATTGATTGATGAACCGACTAATATACTATAATTTTCCCAAGAATTCCCGAACTTCCTTATCCGTTTTAGGTGGTGGCATATTGAGTATGGCTTTCAGTTTAATAGGATCTGCTTCAATCCCTTACTCACTAACCATAAATCCCAAAATATTTCCTTTGGTCATGCCAAAGACACATTTATGTAGGTTAAGTCGCATTTGGTATCGCCGCAGTCGTTCGAAGAACTTTTTAAGAGCAGGAACGTGATCTTCTCGAGTATTAGACTTGATGATAATATCATCCACGTATACCTAGACCTCTTTATGTATCAGATTATGCAAGATGGTTGTGTCAGCCCTTTGGTAGGTAGCCCCTATATTTTTAAGAACGGGTGTCATAACTCTGTAATATAAGGTTCCCCAGGGGGTGATGAATGTAGTTTTTTCTTGATGATCAGTGTACATCTTGATCTGATTGTATTCGATAAACCCATCGATGAATGATTTGAGAGCGAGATTGGTCGTATTGTCCACGATCATGTCGATATTGGGCAGTGGGTAATCATCTTTTGAAGACGCTTTGTTTAAATCCCAGTAATTAATGCACATGCGGACCTTTCCTCCTAATTTTGGCATGGGTACAATGTTGGATATTTTTTGTGGGATATTTGATCACTCGGATAAATCCTACATTTAACTGTTTGACCACTTCTTCTTTAACCTTCAGCGACCATTCGGTGCGGAGCTTTCACAGTTTCTTTTTTACTGGTTTATATTTTGCGAGAGTTGGAATCTCATGTTGGGAGATATCGGGATCGATGCTAGGCATGTCATCGTAGGACCACGCGAAGATGTACATAAATTCCTTCAGCAGTTCTTTGAGTTATGTGCGCTCATGCTTATCAAGGGTGGACCGTATCCTAGTCTTGCACAGTAATCTACTAGAACCGATATTGATAACAAAAGTTTCATCTTCATTAATTTGAACGCGGTTATGTTGTTTGTTAATAACCTTATTAAGATCAATTAAGAATTTTCCTTTTGTAAAATCATCATCATCAAGAGATTGATTAGAATCAAGACAATTGATGTAAGGCACATCAAGATACTTAAAATCTTTATTTATTTTATTCTCAGAAAAAATAGCATTGAGAACCTCATCAAACGAGGTCTCAATTACATTGTTATTAGAAAAGGGAGGAATAACAAAAGAGGAAGAAATAAGATAAATATATGGGTTTTGTTGCATTTCAGCAGGTTGAACTGGTATAGCATTCCAGTTGAGAAGGGATTCCTCAGCAGTCTTAATCAAGATGGATGGATCCAACGATGTAGCGCCTGAGTGGATCATGCAGAGTGTCAGCCCCAGTGTCTGTGGTTTAAATGAGTTTTCAGAGTAACTTCCCTCAAAAACCTCGATAATCGTTATAGTCTTCTCAATGAGTGGTTGCACATGATGCTGGGAACTTTTGGCCCATGAGTAGCTATTTTAGAATAAGATCTCCATCTATAGCTTCATCTTCTTATCCACACGATCATACCATGGTTCGGGAAAATCATAAAAGGGATTTTCTTTACCCTTTTTGAAGAATCTTTCATTCAAGGGGTCCCCCAAAATGGTCATGGTACTTTCTAAACTTCTCTTCGATTGGGGTTAGCAGAGCATTTTGAGTTCCTCTGACGATGGTTGATACCTCAAGCCATATAGATGAAAGGCCTTCTTTAGCCCTATGGGTTCCAGTATCCCCTATTGTCGTCATCCCAACCCTAATCCGGGCATGAAGTGCATATTCTTGAACATCTGTATCACGCTGACATTATCGTGAGGGTTGTACTCTAGATAAACTCTATCTATAAAATTATCCCCTATTGGGAGTGGAAGTGGATTGACTATAAAGTTAGACAAAAGCATGTCATTTACCCCATGTTGTATCTCTAGTACCGGGTTACTAGTTCTTACATTCTAGGTATTATCCTCATCGCCCAAGATGGTGATGACCTGTCCCTTGGCGAAGAACTTCAGTTTCTGATGGAGATAGGAAGATACCCCATTGATGTTGTGAAGCCATAGTCGACTTAATAAATAGATTAAACAAGCAGGTATGTCGACAACTTGGAACTCGATAATGGGATTTATAGGGTTGCCCCTATTGTAAGCTTTATGGATCCCATCACCTATCTACAAGTATTATCATAAGCATGCACTGTGACGGATGTTGGAACAAGGTCGCTTACTTTCAAATCCAAGCAGTTGAAGGCTCTTAACGGCCAAACATTGAGTGTTGATCCGTTGTCGACGAATGAGAATGGGACCATCTTCCCCATTACTTTAACAAAGATATTAAGGGCATAGTTATGATTAGGACCAAACTTTGGGATTTCTTCTTTAGAGAAGAAAGGCATTCTATTAGAGGTTAAAGACCCGACTAGGTTCACGACTTCTTCTGGAGTGGTGGAAGGAGGGACTGTGGGCCCGATAAGAAATTTTATTAGAGCATTTCGGAGTAGTTAGGAGGACATAAAGAGTCCCCACAAAGTGATATTAGCATGAGTTTTCTTCAACTTATTGAGGGTCTTACTCTCCTCCATAGTCATTTCTTGCATGGGGAGTTCCCCGACAACACCCCTTCCTTTATCCGTTACTACTGATTGAGGATTCAAGCTCTGGTAGTGCTTCCCAGATGTTGTTATATAATTCATGAAGGAGGGGAAGAATAGAAATCCCATTTCTTCATCTATCTCAGGGTTTTCGGTCACTTTTTTTATCTCTCGTAGAAGATCTTCAAGCGATATCATCCCACATACACTAATTATCGGACTAAGATTTTCTTGGCTTGGCTCTTTATCTGAACTATCAAACTCGTCCCCCCATTCGGTGTCAACGATGTTATCTTTCCATAAGAAATAAATGCATTCCACAACCTCAGCAGCTTCTTCAAATAGATCCTCCCACTCAATGGGGAGATGCAAAAGTGAAGGGACCAACTTCCCTTATAGCTTTAAGGCATAGAGTAACTCAGACATACTGTAAATCTCATTGGTATGTCAGAGTAAGCCTGCCATAATCTGAACTGCATCGTCCAAACTAACTTCATCAATGAGTAATACCTAATTATCTGACTATCGATCCCAGTTCCAGGCTTCCATGAACAGTGTGCTGAACTTTTAAGAGCCAATGGTCATTTTCGTGGGCAATTTCAGCCCAAACTCTAGGAGTTTATTTAGTACCATTGGAACTTCCACATCTTTTCCCTCGGAATAGGTATGAACGTTAATACACGCTCTTATAAAAAGTTATAGGGCCTAGTCGGTAAAATAGGTAGGGCTAGGAGTAAATATAGGTAAACTTTAAGGGGATTAGGTGAAAATATGAGTATAATGGGTGATTTACTAGGTACAATCTGGGTAGATAGGTCAAATTTTAATTCACTTTCTTGGAAGATGGCATTTGAATGATTTTGGAATGGATTGTGAGTGTGTTGGGTTTGGGAATGGCTGGTGGGATGATAACACCCCGATCAATCACACCTTGGATTACATTCCGGAGGTGGAAGCACTAATCAGTGGTATGGTCGGCATTTTTATGGAAATCAAAGTGGGCCTCAGGTTTGAAATTTTTGGGAAGTGGGTTTGGTAATGGACGAGGGTCCAACAACTTGATGAGATTTTATCTCAATAGGTCTTGGAAGACTTTCTACAGGGGAGCATGAATCTCGGTATATTCCTTTCTAACTAGTTTGTCACAACTTTCTGGCACCCGAGAGGTAGCAAGCTGTGAGATGTTGTTAATGGTCGAGACTGTAGCAAGCTTCTTATATTTTTTAGGGTGAACTGTTTGAACACTTTCTTTGGCTCAATTTCTATCTTGGTAATACTTTCTTCAATCTCCACTTTTGCTTCCCGAAGGGATCAGAAATGTGGGTAATACTATCCTCCCATCGTTTCTCGAACATGGGGTAAGAAGTTTTTCTTCACAATACTAACTTGCTCATCTTCAAAAGGTCAGTTGCTCATGGTGGTCGATTTCTCCCTCCAATTGGCTATAAAATTACGGAAGGTTTCTCCAGGGTTATTCTTGAGAAGTTATAAATCATGACGTGTAACCTCCAACTCCTCGTTATATTTGTACTGCGATATGAATTCATGGGTAACATCCTCCCAACTGTGAATTCTGTATTCCTCGAGGAATAAAAACTAGCGAAGAGCATTGTCTTTCAGAGTTTTCTGGAACATTTGGGCCATTAGTTCCTCAGAGTCAGCTAGGAGAGTCATGTCTCGGTGGTAGCTTCGAAGATGAATAATTGGGGGCTCGCTACCCCCAAACTTCTCAATTTTAGGCATCTTGAATTTTTCTAATAGCCTGAATTTAGGGTAGGGAGACATATGGGTGTAATCCATGAAGTTTTAAGATATTCGAACATGGTCAAACCTCTTAGTTAACAGCTTAAGGACCTCCTTGACCTTGATTAACTCTTCTTCCTTCGGATCGACAGGTACTGGAAGGTTAGCCCCTAGTTGGGCAAGATTCGGCATAGGGAGCTGAGCTGGTGGTGACCCATTGGAAGGAGGGGCACGTGGAGCGTGTTGATACTCTTTCGGGACCCAAATAGGCTCAAGTGCAGGTGGACCCATAGCGCGAGAGAAGAGGATCTCGCAATCTTCAAGAATAGGAACCCAGTTTCGTTGTATTTTATGAACCTCGGTCTGAAGGTTATCAATCTTGGGGGTAAGTTAGACTAGGACCGTCATCAAATTAGGCTGCACATTCGTTACTTGGTCTGTGTTTTCCATGGAAACTTAAAGAAGGTGGGTTTCGGACTCAGAGGAAGTAGCGAGAGAATTAACAGAGCCTTGAGGTGGTTCGACAGAAGACCGAAGCCAATAGGGAGCCAGGCCAAGGGTCGGGTATGCGATCGACCTGAGAAAGAAAATGATTCGAATTTACTTTTAAAAGAGAAATGGGAGAATCTTTATACGAAAATAGGAAAATGTTTTTGATATTTTTTTAGAAATGGGAGGATAAAATGTTTTTGTTATTTTGTGATAAAACGAGGAAAAATGTTTTTGACACTTTTTGTGAGGAAAAACGAGAAAAGGGTCTCAGCATGATTATTATTACGTTTATGTTTTCACTTATATTATGTTTACCTAAATACAAAAAGAAATATCAGATGGGACCCGAACCCGAAAAACTTGAGTTTGAAAAATATGTATGACGTAATTTGACTTGTTGTCAGGCTCTGTGACACCCCGCCTAATAAAATACCAGGCGATCACTCATGTACCAAATTTAAACAGGAGTCACATATGGTTCATTCTTAGCATCACTGTCGAAAACAAAATTAATTACTAATAACCTATTAGACTGGCGTCAAAATTTTATTTAACTAATCTTTTTAAACAAACTATACAAATAAAACATTCGCATAGTTTATATAAATGGAACTAAAAAGAAATAAAATAACAGACACTCGGTAACCATAATACAACCCAATGAATTCCGCATTGAAAGGCAGTAAATAAACAAATAAAAGCAGTTGGGTTATCAGCCCGAATGTTTATACAATACCTCCAATCTAGATACCAAGGATAGAAGCGTCTATAGAAAGCTTGCCTGCATCCACAACTGCCGCAGCACACGTCAGACTCGAAGGAGTAACCATCCAGGCGTCCCTGTGTCTGGACACCTATTATATAATATATAGCAAGAGGGAAAATATAGAAACGGGTCAGAGGCCGAGTTGTGAAAATATTTTTCAAGTGCATAAATGAAATATTTTTTTAAATATGTTTTATCTCATATTTAAATTGGTATCGCACTCCCATGAGATACCCCTTACCTCTCTTCTAATAGTGCACTCCTAGCGTATCCCTCTAAACATCCTAGTCAAGCTACTCTGCCTAACTAATCCGTTACCCCCAAACCCTAAGGTCCTAAGTAAACCGAGTACTAAGGGCTAAACTTCTCTCCATTCCCAACACTGCGCTAAATTCGTGCGTGGGATGTCTCGCAAAGCGAAATCCAAACAAGGAACCCCCCGACACACTACTACTTGGCAGTGTTGTTCGTTGAGATCTATTAGACCCTCAGTACACAATGTATATAGGTACACTCATATAATTATATACATCATCATACTCACCTATATATGTATATCATTATACACGTCCGGATATAGTCTCCCGGAATGAGAATTAATCCTTTTTCATTTTATCTCTTTGCTCTAATAGAGATATATAATACCTTGTTCTCATAAACAAGTAATATACTATACACACAAGTATAATAACCATCCCAATGATCTATAACTCGAGGATGCGGTCTCTCAATACTATCATCTTTCAGGGCATCAATCACATACCATCTTGGGTATCAGTGGTCGGACTCAATATCACCGACATCGCGGTAAAAAATCACAACGTCTGGAAGCGATCATAGTTCCTCCCTGAAAATGAGATGAAACATACCCACCACGTCTCACCCATAATAAAAATCACACAATATAAAAATGGACGCTATGACTATACGCTCCCTGCTCCTCAAGCCAGGGGCCTCACCCACATCGCGCAACTTCCCATGATAGCAAAGAGGGGGTATGCTTCATATATATATATATATATATATATATACATATTCGTATCATATAATATATATATTGTAATCACATCGTATATATAATCGACATTATTCCTTAAATATATAAATGGTCACAATTGTCAATCTCACATAACGATGACCAATAACCCCAAATTCCATCCTAATCATATTCTAGGATTTTCTCGATTTTAATCGGCCCATATTTATTCTAACCGCATAAATATATCTATACACGCTTGCCGAATGATTTTCTCGAATGTCTCTTATCCCAAAACATTAATTAAATCCATACCCCGGATTGTACTCTAAATTAATCCGAGGTTTACTTATCTTCAAATCATCATCCAGGAGTCCTAATATCCCATTTAGAATCTCCTATAATAATCTCCAAAACCATAATTTAAGTCTCCCTAAACTTAAAAGGAGAAAACCTCAAAAAATTTCCAAGACCGAATCGATTCGGCTAGTCCGAAATCCCCAAATCTTCTTAGGTTTTATATATATCCCCAAAACCCAAAACTCAATCCCATCTCCATTTAAATTATAACTCGGATTTATTTCAACGAACCCAAAGTTTTCATATCTCCTAAAGTCCTTTAGAGGTCCTAACACTCTCTTTTAGAACCCCTAATATTTATCTCCAAATAATTCTAGCCTTAATTTCTAACTAACGATTTCGATCTCGGACAACTTTCCGTAGAAAAATCATTATAAATCCAAACAAAATCATAAAAACACGCGATTCGCGCCCATTCGTCCGTATCGAAAAGATATACAATTTTTATTCTTTGACCAAGAGCCGAATCGATTCGCCTCATAGCCGAATCGATTCGGGAAGGACGCTGAATTACTATTCATCATCTTCTCCAAAATTCCAAAGATCAACCCAACCTCCATTCTTATGGTTTCTAATCTCAACCAACATCACCACAATCATCCTAGCACTGATTTATAACTAACACATCAATTTATTTGTGGTATTAAACCATTTATCTTAGGTTTAAATCTTAAAGACATAAAAACCCTAGTTTTGACATTTCTCCCATTTCAATTCAGTTTTATACTCCATTAACATGGTTTTAACCCTAGAAATCACTTAGAGTTTACAATACATTAATTTGTAAGCTCATACTCAATTTTTTCCCAAATTTACTTTAAGGGTTCTAACCCAAAATCGCATAATTTACCGACTATGATATGAGATATGTATACTAAATTAAATAAAGCAAGTAAACACTTGCCTGGGGGATAAAATCCGACGACCTCGAGTCGAATCCGACGGAGTTTTGCCAAAATCTCTCATTTATCCTATTTTCTCTCTTCCTTTCCTCTCCTATTTCTTTTCTCTCTCTTTTTCCTTTCTTTCTTTCCCTTTTTCTTTCTCTTTTATGCCTTATAAAGAGAGAAATAAGGGTTTATCCCTTAAAAACCCAAAAATGACTCGTTTACTCAATTACAAGTCCTTACTGGTCCAAAAATTCCCGGAGTCCAAACAATACCCCCCGGATACTCTATTATGACTATCTCGTCCATTCCGAGACCAACCGCGCAATTGGAATTTCCATCTGAGGTACTTAGCCGCAATTCACTAATTTAACCCAGCACAACTTAATGCGGGTTTTCCCGTTAAAATATTATCTTGTGTCGCTTTACCCAGCTGCGACAAATAATAAAATACTCCAACTCATTCACTTAATCCCAAGAGTAATTATAATACACATTGAAAATCATTTAATCCTTGAAAACTCCAAAAATTACTATTCATGATAATTTCTTAAATTCCCAATTTACACTTAATTAATTAAATTTAATTTCCCATAAAAGTACGGGATATTACATACTTCCCCCCTTACAAAGGAATTTCGCCCTCGAAATTCAGATACAACCGTTACTATCAACACTAACCTAGGGTCATGAATCACTCAACATCCTAATACCTCAAAGTGGAATGGTACTAACCCAAGTGGTTCTCAACCATACATTCCTTCAGTACTCACCTCTAACAATGTTTATACTATACTACTAACTTATTTATATTTACATATGCTACTCTAATACCTAGATTGTAATATTGACTCTAATAACGTCGCGTTGCATCTACTGCTTCTATAATTTTTTCTAAAGGAACGGGCCTATATTAACGCTCGACTATTCCCATCAGTCACATCGCTTAGTTTTAGGCGTGCTACCTCTTATATACTGTGCCCCTTCTATTTGAGGCGGTATATAAAACCAACCTTACCAGGGTGCCCATACACCTTTTTAACCTGTGCTCATTTGCACAACCATTATAAACGCGACACACGTAACACTCTCTCTAAAGATGGGACTTATTTCCTCGGTGTAACAGTCACACATGGGTTTTACTAACCTGCAAAATTCAATTCTTCCTATACTTAGAAATCCAATCCTTCTCAAGGTTAACTCACCACAATCACCTGATATCGGTGCCCCTAGTCCTCCTGGCCCTTCTTCCCAATAATTCTAAGATTGATGTGTAACCTAGACCCATAAAATAATACTATTCTACTATGTCCCTAGTGCCCAAGACCTCTATCAAGTTCCGACATAAGCTCGGTTTCATGCGTGGCACATCTCGCAAAGCGAAATCCAAATAAGGAACCCTCCCGTTACACTACTCCCTCGCATCGTCAGTCATCGAGATATAATAGCCTAAGGCACACCAACGGGATATCCTAAATCCTACCTCTCTAACCTACTCACGTACCTCTACCATTCTATCCTTCTTCTTTAAGTTACAGAAAGTCTATCAAATTGGGGCGCCTACTCTTTGCAAAAGTGTTACGAACATCATACCCATAACATACTTCCTCTACAATTTGCTTTTTCATTAAGGCCTGGCTATAAGCCTCAAATCAATTTCTCAAACTCCAGCTTCACCCACCTACTTGCGGTGAGATAACCACTTTAGTGCTTCTCCATAGCACTTATATTTCCATAATGCTCTTAGTCTATAGTGTTTCCTCCACACTATATGACTTATCGACAAAACCAACATCCTTGCATCCTATAACATCTCTCCACTCCCGACGTCGTTAAGGTTCATGCGTGGAGCGTATCGCAAGCAAAATCCAAATAAGGAACCCCTTCAATACACTACAACTTAACTTTGTCGGTCGTGGAGGTCCGTTAGCTTCAATTATGAAATCGGGATAACCATATCCCCTCTTTCAACAAAATGTGGTATGAACTCCTTTCTCTAACCAGGAGCCACACCACCAAGCTCTCGCACTAACACTAAGTCCTTGCACAAACAATAATGAGCTTAAACTCACAGCTCAACAATAAACCTGCATACCTTAAACCACCTTTATAAGGTCGCCACGCACTCATATCACGATAATGAAACATCTGCTCACCGAAGTTTCACCTGCCCATAATAACAAAGGCGAACTCAACCTGTCTCCAGGTGAGATATCGCAATAATTACTTATTCCACCCTGGAATCGCGGACACGATAGTCTTGCAATCATTAACCTGCTATCGTTCCGAACAACTAAAAAAATATTATACTCAGAATAATACTATACTCGTATATCACACATAGAACGAGTAATACAAACTAGATATATATTCAAAATATCAACACCCGCTTTTACAGTGAATGAAGGAAAATAGAACTCCGCTACCGCGAAAAAAACACATAGACATACACTATATAATGTTTCTGATACTACTAGTAATTCGAATCAAACACACAAAATACTGTGACTCAATCTTGTCGCACAAAATATACCGCCTTCATCCGAGGTGAAACTCATAACAACAACTTCGCTAGTCTCCCTGACTGCTCCATATGGTTCTCAAACATAGTACACTTGTCCTAACTGAATCTAAAAACTAATTTAATTAATGCCCCATCTCGACACTCTATTCTTGTCCTTCAACTCCTACCGGATAAAGACTAATCGTGTGGTTCTACGCTCCACATTGCAACATTCCCCATATCTGTCCACCCTAACCATGTTAAGGTTATCAGTATCTCAGACTCTATAGTCTCGATCCTGACAATCGCCTTCATAGTCCCCTTAACTTCTTCGTAAATAGGAAACTCCACCACCGGCCTCAACAACCCTGTTTCAAAGAATTCCCCGGGTGGATGTCCACCAATGGGGTTCCACGATCATAAATTCTCCATAAGTGTTAGGAACACTTTCTAGTGAGCTAGTCATTCTTTTGAAGGACTCTCTCTTCATTGTACCTACCTTACTTCGGTACAAGGTTCACTTTTCCATATCACTCTTTATTCACTGTCGGCCTCTGACCGATCCTTATGTGAATAATTCAGGAATTGCATTCTCTTCATATCTGATAAACCAAAGGAACTAACATTTATATCCATCCATAAGATCCCTCTATGAGCTAAACATCTTGCTCCCTTACACATGGTGACTATCGTTCCCATCATTTTAATATTGCTCCCACGAGTGAAAAATTTTCCTCTAAATTTTCACATCTAGGTGTTTCCACACCCTGATTTAAGCCAAATCTTCAAAGCCTTTCACTTTCATTGATTCACCTTACTCTTACATGGATAATCTCAACTTCAACATATGGTCCTTATCAAGGACCTTTCGAACCTTTTTCCCCAATTTACTTCACTGGGTAATTTAAGTTTAGCACGACTCTCTCCTATAACGGTGCGTGGATAATTATAACCACTATACCTTAGTAGTCATTTTAACCATCTTGACAAGGGCCACAAGGAGAGTGACCTCTACTACGGTCCTAGTCCTCAACTTCAACTAACCGTTCCAAATAAGTCCTGCCTTCTTCTACCCTTGCAATGGACTTCTGTGGTTGTCCTTCATCAATCAGCACACGAATCTCGAACGAGCACGCAAAAGATTACTATAATCTTATAATATGGCAGGATAATGAAATCTCACAAGAGGAATCAATAATCCTAATCATAAGGCTCTATATCAAATCTAGAGCAATGCTGAAAGCATAGTACATCCGCACAGATTCCTAAGGACACTAGAACTTGATTCTCTGATACCATCTGTGACACCCCACCTAATAAAATACCGGGCGATCACTCCTGTACCAAATTAAAATAGGAGTTGCATATGGTTCATTCTTAGCATCACTATCCAAAACCAAATTAATTACTAATAACCTATTAGACTGGAGTCAAAATTTTGTTTAACTAATATTTTTAAACAAACTATACAAATAAAACATTCACACAGTTTATATAAATGAAACAAAAAAGAAATAAAATAACCGAACACTCAATAACCATAATACAACCCAATGAATTTTTCATAGAAAGGCGGTAAAAGAATAAATAAAAGTAGTTGGGTTATCATCCCGAATGTTTATACAATACCTCCTATCTAGATACCAATGATAGAAGCGTCTATAGAAAACCTGCTTGCATCCACAGCTGCCGCAACACACGTCAGACTCGAAGGAATCATCATCTAGGTGTCCTTGTGTCTAGACACCTATATATATAATATATAGAAAAAGGGAAAATATAGAAACGGGTCAGAGCCCGAGTTGTGAAAATATTTAGCAAGTGCATAAATGCAATATTTTTGAAAATATGTTTTATCTCATATTGAGATACCCCTTACCTCTCTTCTAATAGTGCACTCCTAGCGTATCCCTCTAAACATCCTAGTCAAGCTACTCTGCCTAACTAATCCGTTACCCCCAAACCCTAAAGTCCTAAGTAAATCGAGTACTGAGGGCTAAACTTCTCTCCATTCCCAACACTTCGCTAAATTCGTGCGTGGGGTGTCTCGCGAAGCGAAATCCAAACAAGGAACCCCCCCCCCGATACACTACTATTTGGTAATGTTGTTCGTCGAGATCCATAAGACCCTCAGCACACAACATATATAGGTATACTCATATAATTATATACATTATCATACTCATCTTTATATGTATATCATTATACACGTACGGATATAGTCTCCCGGAATGAGAATTAATCCTTTTTATTTTATCTCTTTACTCTAATAGAGATATGTAATACCTTGTTCTCATACACAAGTAATATACTATACACACAAGTATAATAAACATCCCAACGAGCTATAACTCGAGGATTCGGTCTCTCAATGCTATCATCTTCCAGGGCATCAATCACATACCATCCTGGTACCAGCGGTCGGACTCAGTATAGCCGACATCGCGGTAAAAAATCACAACGTTTGGGAAGCGGTCATAGTTCCTCCCCAAAAATGAGACGAAACATACCCACCATGTCTCACCCCTAGTAAAAATCACACAATATAAAAATGGACACTATGACCCGGGGACTATACGCTCCTTGCTCCTCTAGCCAGGGGCCTCACCCACATCGCGCAACTTCCCATGATAGCAAAGAGGGGGTATGCTTCACATAAATATATATATACCATTCACACATATATATATATACATATTCGTATCATATAATAAATATATAGTAATCACATCGTATTATAATCGATATCATTCCTCAAATATATAAATGGTCATAATTGTCAATCGCACATAACGATGACCAATAACCCCAAATTCCATCCTAATCACATTCTAGGATTTTCTCGATTTTAATCGGCCCATATTTATTCTAACTGCATAAATATATCTATACACGCTTGCCGAATGATTTTCTCGAATGTCTCTTTTCCCAAAACATTAATTAAATCCATACCCCGAATCGTATTCTAAATTAATCTGAGGATTCAAATCATCATCTAGGAGTCCCAATATCCCATTTAGAATCTCCTATAATAATCTCCAAAACCATAATTTAAGTCTCTCTAAACTTAAAAGGAGAAAACCTCAAAAATTTGTTGGGACCGAATCGATTCGGCCTGTCCGAATCGTTTCGCTGGCCACCGAATCGAATCGGCCTGTCCGAATCGATTCAAAATGGTTCTAATTCCAAACTGTCTCTTACCGAATCGATTCGGCTGGTCCGAAATCCCCAAATCTGCTTAAGTTTTATATATATCCCAAAAACCCAAAACTCAATACAATCTCCATTTAAGTTATAACTCGGATTTATTTCAACGAACCCAACGTTTTCATATCTCCTCAAGTCCTTTAGAGGTTCTAATACTCTATTTTAGAACCCCTAATATTTATCTCCTAATAATTCTAGGCTTAACTTCCGATTAACGATTTCGATCTCGGACATCTTTTTGTAGAAAAATCTTTATAAACCAAAAAAAATCAGAAAAATACGCGATCGGCGCCCACGCGACCGTATCAAAAAGATATATAATTTTTATATTTTGACCAAGAGCCGAATCGATTCGCCTCATGGCCGAATCGATTCGGGAAGGACGTTGAATTACTATTCATCATCTTCTATAAAATTCCAAATATCAACCCAACCTCCATTCTTATGGTTTCTAATCTCAACCAACATCACCACAATCATCGTAGCACTGATTAATAACTAACACGTCAATTTATTTGTGGTATTAAACCATTTCTCTTAGGTTTAAACCTTAAAGCCATAAAAACCCTAGTTTTGACATTTCTCCCATTTCAATTCAATTTTTTACTCCATTAACATGGTTTTAACCCTAGAAATCATTTAGAGTTTACAATACATTAATTTGTAAGCTCATACTCAAAATTTTCCCAAATTTACTTTAAGGGTTCTAACCCAAAATCACATAATTTACCAACTATGATATGAGATATGTACACTAAATTAAATAAAGCAAGTAAACACTTGCCTGGGGGACAAAATCTGACGGCCTCGAGTCGAATCCGACGGAGTTTAGCCGAAATCTCCCTTTTCTCCTCTTTTCTCTCTTCCTTTCCTCTCCTTTTTCTTTTCTCCCTCTTTTTCCTTTCTTTCTTTCCCTTTCTCTTTCTCTCTTATGCCTTATAAAGAGAGAAATAAGGGTTTGTCCCTTAAAAACTCAAAAATGACTCGTTTACTCAATTACGAGTCCCTACTGGTGCAAAAATTCCCGGAGTCCAAACAATACCCCCTGATACTCTATTATGACTATCTCGGCCATTCCGAGACCAACCGTGCAATTGGAATTTCCATCCGAGTCACTTGATCGCAATTCACTAATTTAACCCAACACAACTTAATGCGGGTTTTCCCGTTAAAATTTTATCTTGTGTCGCTTTACCCAGCTGCGATAAATAATAAAATACTCCAACTCATTCACTTAATCCCAAGAGTAATTATAATACACATTGAAAATCATTTAATCCTTGAAAATTCCAAAAATTACTGTTCACGATAATTTCTTAAATTCCCAATTTGCACTTAATTAATTAAATTTAATTTTCCATAAAAGTGCGGGGTATTACAGGCTCATGGACAAGGTCCCATGTTGGAAAAAGATGAAATCGCGCAAAAAATCTGAGGGCCATGTCGACCCGGCATTTCGGCAGAGTTCCGTGTAGTAATTGGTAAACTAGATATGAGTGCCCTAGGTTTAACGCCTATATGAGGGTATGCAATTGTTGGGTTAGTATAAAGGTTCCCCCCTTGGCATGAATTCCACGATATACGTCTTGCTTTTGAGGGAAATTGGTACATGTGAATAAGCCATTTGATATACCTGTGCAATTGAATTGCCTCACAATATACCTCGCTAACTACGACCTGCCGGATTAGCGCCCATCACAAAGTAACCCCCCAGTTATGGGACAATTTTTTGTCAATATAGCAATGCTCTTGGTGATGTAGTGTGCAAAATGAATGATTATTGATTAATATATTATGGAGAGAGTATTTTATTTGACATGATGATCACGATGCTAATAAGGAAGAATGTACAAGTATCATGAAAAGTAAATCTAGCATGGAGCTTGAAGATTACACTAAGCATGGGTACATGAGAGTGAGTGATGTGTGAACATCTATAAGTGATTATGTGGTAGTGAATCTAAGCATGGATCAACTACAATTGGTGTGTGATAAGTGTAAATGCGCATGGATATATATCACTGTGGCAAGTGGAGGTGTGTGCTAGAGACACCTAAGCATGGATATTCTAACTGGTGTGTGCAACAGGTGGATATAAGTGAATCTATATACAAGTGTAGGTAGTGTAAGGTGTACATAGAGATTATTTACAAGTGTGTGAAGTGAAAAGTGAATGAGAGGTGACATAAACTTGAGGTAGATATCTACAAAAAGTAATAGAGGCAAAAAGGGGACATACATGCAGGCGTATATGCTCACAGATAGAAAATGATAACACCCATGCAAATAGAGTTTAGCCCTTTTATGACAAGTCAGTCCCTAGAAGAGTCGCCATTGTGGCTATCCAGGGATCTTTCCCTCCCCGGTGCTTTTGGGGGATAAATAGGGAGGATAAAGGTCCCACGCCCCTCTCTACATCGTGGGGTTACTTCAGTCATTGTCGATTTTGGGGTGATATAAAGACATAGAGTCGCTAGCCTATTTTGCACGAAAGGCAAAAGAACATGTCGCAGCCTCGAGAGAGCGGCATCAAAGACAGACTGATGCTTGTGAAACTAATAGTTCGCAGGTTCGGGGGCTAAGTTACAGAATGGGAAGGTGCTAGGAACCCATCCCGCCCTTTCGGTCTCTCATGGGCTTATGTTACTATTTTCCTCAATTTATATGTGAAGTGTGTGTGCGTGCGTGTATATATAAGTGGAGATAAGAATTACTCGACTCGCATCATGGAAAAAATGGAGTGAGGTTATCCATACGAATGTTCCCAAAATAATAATTAGAAAAATATGATGTATGCGCTTATCAAGATATTGATCAAAATGATGAAACGATAATATATGTTAGATAAGAAGCAAGTATGAGCCACAAGTATGATATATATGAATAATATATGGGTAAAATTGGAAAAAGATGAAAATGTGAAAATAGGACGAAACACCTACATAGCCTATAAAGGCATCAAAGTCCACGTAGCTCTCATGTGGCCTAAGGGTGCGGTTTATCCCATATATTCAAATGGAAGTATTATTATATGTATGTGGGTCGAAAAGATATTTTTATTTTTGAGAAAATGTGATGAAGAATCTTGCTTTTTCTTTGTTTTGGTTTTTTTATAGAAAATATATTATGTGCAATATAACTAATAAAAGATGAGAGATTAATGTGTATGATCTAAAGTAAAAAACTAAATTGAGAATTTATGTAACTAATGTGTAAATAAAGAAATTTAAAAAGAGGGGGATGTTTGGACATTCTTTAAAATCTTGAAGCTTGACTTTGATCCTTGATGAACTTCCTTGAAAGTTGGGATGAATGTAGGATCAGAGATAAGGGATTTTTTGCTAAATTAGGTATGAAAGTGATGAGAATGAAAGGTGGAGAAGAATTTCATACGAGGAAACATCGTTGATTGCAGACGAATATTGCTGAGATTACTGAAATTGATGGTTTCGAGGTGACATTTGAAATGAGCTCATGCTCTCCTTAAATAGGGTAGGGGTACTGTCGATCGGCATTGTCCTTGTCCTGCCGATCAGCAGGTAACCCTAGGTACGACTGCCGATAGGCAGGGAAATGGACATGCCAATTGGTAATCTCGTGTAGATTTTCCAAAACGATGGTCATAAAACGCAATCCGTAAGTCCAAATCACACACGGGGCATACTATTAGAAAGGTACTTTAGAGACCTTTGAGAATCCTTGGTGCTTTACCTGGGTCTTAAGTTGAATTTTGGTCAAACGAGGCTCAAAAGTGCCCATTGGTCCTTTAGACAGAAGCTCGTCGGACAACGATGGATCATTCGTCTAGACCGTAAGTTTAAATCATGCACGAGGCAGACCGTTTGAAAAGTTGTGCAAGGTACTTCGACATTACAAAGGGCTTCTCTCGGTTGGAGAGTTGGCTTTAGTCAGGCTTGAAAGCTCCCAATGACCTTTCAGAGTAAAACGGGTCATTCGTCCGTATCGTAAGGCTAATTTGCTTATGGGGCGGATTGTTGGAAAGGGTATTTTGTGACCTTCAAAGATTAATTCACTCTTGTTCGAGCTGAATAGTTGATTTTGATCAAATAGAGCTCAGGAGCGCCCAGTGGCCTTCAGATTAGTTTTTAGGAGAAAATGGATCGTTCGTCCGAATGATTATGTCATTTTATGCATGAGGTAGACCACTAGAAAGGGGGTTCAGTTCCCTTCAAAGATCCATTGAGATTTCACTCTAACGATAAAGTTGATTGGGTCAAATCGGGGCTCGGGAGCGTCCGGTGGCCTCTAGGTCAATTTTTGATAGTAAAGCAGTCCGTTTGTTCGAATCGTTATGCCAATTCACACACATGATGGATCATTGGAAAGGGTATTCAGAGCCTTTTAAAGATTCATTAAGCTTTTTCTCTGACGATAGAGTTAACTGGAGTCAAACGGGGCTCGAGAGCGCCTGATGGACTCTAGATCGGTACTCGGAGTATGACCTAAGGTTTGTAATTAATGGGGAGGTGCTAAGGACCTAAAGAGATACTTGGGGTGTCCTAGAATGTGGTGTCTACAAGTATCACAAATTTGGTGTCATCTATAGAAACATGTTTATCGTCCTCATTTTTAGCTTGGCTTTCTCTCTTATATCTGTTTGTGATTCAAGTCCACCATCATTGGTACTGAATCGCCATTAAAAGAGATTGGGTGACGGAGTTCATCATCTTTCGATTTGAATCATCCTATTTTCTATGTTTTTACACACCTATTATTGTTGTTTGATTTATCTAATCGAAAATGTCTTCCCATCCATCAAACGTCAAGGTTGGTTCTTACCAACCGCCCCCACAGTCTGAGATGGCCGACGTAGCAATGACAGTATGGTCTCTTGTGGTCAGTCAGCAGGCCATGAAATACTAGTTATCAGCGTTCAAATAAGAAATAATGAGTTGAATTCAAGAGGACCCGATTGCGAATCTCATCACGTTGTCCGCCATTAAAGGGGACGGACCACTAATAGCCAGAGGACCACCCCGAGCTCCAACCAAAGAGGTTCAGTATGGCCTAAGAAGAAAAGAATTTATTGGCCTCCATCATCACTTCCTTGGCAAAGAGACTCAAGGTGAACTTAAAGACGAGGCGTACAAGGAGGAGCATAGTTTGGACTACGACGAACGATTTAAGATGTTAGCCTCTTTTTCAAAGTGTGCTTTAAGGTGATAAAATAATTTTTCTTTTAAAACACTTTTTCCAATTTTAACACACACCAAGTTTGTGAACCAACCCAATTTTATCTTGTTTAATCCTAAAAATGCATCTAGGTGATTAAATCAAGTAAAATAAAGTAAAGTTCACAATGCCAGATGTACGAGGAAACCACTTAGGGAAAAAACCTCGCACGACCCAAGCCAGACAATCAGTATGATACAGTTTTACAAAGGAAGACAAACAGACTTACGCAACTACTCGATCCCCACAAGCCTTGACGTTATTCTTCTCTTTAACCGCTCTTACACAGTGCCCATGCAAAAATCCTTCTACGATACTCATCCATAGCACACGCATCCACGAGTGACTCGGTGTCCACCGATGAAGCTTTGGTAACCGTCTACGATTCGGAACACGAGCTTCGTCATTTTTTCACCTCAAAACTCCAACGAATTAAATTGTTCAAAGTGATGAACAAACTTCAGATGGTGTAAACAAGATCTCTATAGCATAGTATGAAAGCTCAGATCTTTAAACACTAAGGATGGTTTTAGCCTTTAAAAACCTTAGAAAATCTATGCAGAAAAACAAAACTGTTCTAAACAGTATTTTGGTTCTGCACACCTCTGAGAGAGAAAGGCCTTAAATAAAAAAGTCAAGTTCGTAGATTGTTAGAAAGATATCACTATGTCGCTTGAACGACTTGGTCTTGTCGTTATAACGATTCGCCCATGTCATTTGAACGACAGTGAGATGTCGTTTGATTGACTATTTATGTTGTTTGAAGTCTGTAAACACAAGGAGAGAATTCACACGACTCTAAACAATACTCATGTTAGAATAAACGAAGATAAAACATTTTAAAATCATTTATAAATAAAATATCATCCTTCAAATATTTTTCGAGTCTCATAAACATTATGCGTTCATACTTAAGAGTATTTCGGAATGCAATGTGATGTGAAGACGTGAAACATGCACCAATAAACTCCGCATGTTTTATCTTTGAAGCTTGGCCGCTACTCTTCAAAAAAGCATGTCATATACTATGTGGGTATCGTGAAAATATAAAAAATCTATCTATTACTCAAATAAGTTTTGTTCCAAAATTAAGTCAATTACATATAAATTAACACAAGTGAAAATTCTGTCCTTACATAATATGATTGACACGTCATATCGTCCAGGTTATGAAGACCTTATACCTTTGACTCACTTGAGTCTATATTGTATAAGTGCTCATTTAGTTTGGAAATTGTGACAAAATTGTGTCTTCCTAGAAACTGAAGAGCCTCAGAAGTTGGATTGCCTATTCATCTCTCTTTCTTGCTTTGATCAAGAACCTATTGCCAACACTTACACACAGTAGAATTCATTTTTTGCATGTCATATTGCATAATTATGAGTGTACATGTGTTGAGTGTGTTTAAATCCCTAAGTTTGATTTTTAATAATTTTTTGGGGATTTTTTAAACAATTTTTAAACCATATATTAATAATTAAAACTTGATTTAAAAGTTTTGGGGTCAATCTCTAATAATTACTTGTTGAATTTTATGGCCTAATGTTACCTTGGGTAGGATCCAAAAGCGGCAGAGACTTCAGGGTATTCCTTGTAATTAGTTTGGACGCGCGTTTTATATCCCTTAACTGGCCAACACCTGTTGCCCCCTGATTGGTTAGATGTGGGTTTCTTTACTGAGACAATAGACGCGTGTGTTATCAGCCCTTGGATCATTTCTTATCAATGGTCTGCATGTTGCCTTGATGAATCCCCGTGTAATTTTTTAAGCCAATCAGCGTTCGTTTAAGCACCGCCTTGTGTGAGACCTTAGATTCAAGTCAATTTAAATCAACTCGATCTCAACCCTTGGTTTTGATCAGATATCTCGAACCTTCTTCTCTCACTATAAAAAGGCCTCTATTCTCAGACTTCGAAGACTTTTTGCCATTTCATTTCCTCAAAGAATTGAGAGAGAAGAGAGTAGAGAGAGAAGAGAGAAAAAAGTTAGAAACCCTAACTTCGTCCAAATCCTCTTCAGACCTAACTTAAACACTTCATCAAAACACCATTTCCAAAAACACCATCCTGAGTGGTCTTGAGTGTTTAAGAGTTTGAGTTGAGTTATTTTTTTTGGTTGCTGTAACCTTGTGTTCATGAGATCTTGTTTCCAACTTAGACTTCTACTTAGATCTAGTTTCTGTTTCCATAGAAATCTCAGATCTGAGTTATTCATGTTACATTACACTTAGTTTCTTTTATTTCTCATCTTGAGAAATATATTGTTGATTATTTTCTCTAAAACGTTTTCTTACTTTGAAATCAACAATAAATGCTTTATGTTTATTGTTCTTGCAAAACTACACATTTGACCTAGTTTGGAATCTCACTTGGAGGTTTTCAATCTCAAAAAGTTTTTGTTTTAAATTCTGAGATTGATTAAGACCTTGTTTGTCTTCCTAGCAAGGTATCCGTGGATTCTGGGATAGATTGAAAGGTCAAATAAGGTTCAAAGTTTTCTAAGAAGAAAGAAAAAGAAAAGATCACTGCATATAATGTAACTGTAATTTGTTAGGACTGTTTGTACTTAATAAGTGTGTGTGTGTGTGTGCATGCATGTGTTATAAAGAACCTTCACAAACACTTACACCCTACAACACGAAAAGTGTTGGTAATAAGATCTTGAGAACATAAGTCGACGTAAAGTGCTGGAACAAATCAGAAGTTGACAAAATGGGAGAACTACATCTACAATCAGAACTGCAGAGAAGTTTAAGGACACCAGAGGGTACATTCCTAAACTTATATAGGTCTGAGTTATTTGCATGTTAGTTATTTAGTTTGTAACTCATATATTTATTTTAGTGAATTTTTCATTTTACTCCGTAGAGGGAGTCGTGGATGTTTCCTCAATTGGTGAGGTTTTACCACGTAAAAATTGTGAACAGAAGCCTTCTACATTTTCTCATCTCATTCTTGGTTGTGCTGTGTTTAAAACTTGTTTAAACTATCTTTTAAAACTTGTTGCCCAAATCTTGAATAAGATCTCGTACATACTGTTTTATTAAACACGTCTTGTGATTAATCCTTTTTTATTTAAGAAAAGAGTTTCTTCAAAAAACAACTCGGAGTTACTTAAATAGTTTATTTTCAATAAACGGCTTTAGTAACGCATTTTTAAATTGGTATCAGAGCTTGGTAAAACTGCTTTTAAAGAGATCCTGTGTTTCTGAAATTATTTTTTGAAAATCAAATATGGACGAGAAAAATTAAAGATTTGGTAACTTGACCAGACCTCCAATCTTTGATGGAACCAATTTTGCTTACTGAAAAGTAAGGATGATTGCTTTCATTCAAGGAACTTTGGGAGATGATGTCTGAAACATTGTTGAAAATGGTTATATTTTTCCTACTAAACCAGCCAACGAAGGAAGTAATGAGAGGGTTAAGAAAGCTCTAAGTGAGTTCACTCAAGAAGAGAAACAAGTTTCTCGAAATAATAATAAAGGAAAGAAGGCTATATTTATGTCTATAAATGAACATGAGTTCAAAAGAATCTCATCCTGTACCACTTCTAAGGAAGCTTGGGACACCTTAGTCACTGGTCATGAAGGAGACACTAGAGTTAAGGCTGCTAAAACACAAATGCTTATTCAGCAATATAACTCCTTAATTATGACTGAGACTGAATCATTTGATGACTTCTATATGAATCTGACTGATATTGTGACCAAACTGCATGCTAATGGGATAACCTATGATAGACAAGAAATTGTATCTAAAATTCTGAGATCATTACCACAGAAGTTTGATAACAAAAGATATGCTATTGAGGAAATGTGTGATATAAATCTCACTCCTGAATTACTCAGTAGTAAATTAAGAACTGTGGAAATGGAACTGGAATTTAAAAACAATTAACCCAATCCCATAGGAAACAGACTAGTTCCAATCTAAGCTTCTCTTCTAAATTGATTAAGCCTGAGTTTAATACTTCTAATGATGAATCTGATGAGGACTGCGATATAGATAGTTTGGACAATCATATTGCCTTAATGACAAAACAGTTCAAGAAAATCATTAAGTTTAGAAACAAAGTGGCAAATAAATAAGGCAAGTCAAATTATCCAACTCCTTCTAGTCACAGACCTCATGAGAAAAACAATGACAAAAATCATAAGGACTCTCACGCTAGACCTAATAAAGACCTTAAGAAGACTGAATGCTATAGATGTGGTAAACTGGGGCACATTGCACAAGACTGTAGAGTTAATTTGAACACTCAAAACAAACACACTAGAGCTAACATCTACAAAACATGGGATGATTCAAGTGACTCTGAAAATGAGGAACCTGAGTCATCAGATGCTTTTGATTCTTGCATGTCTTTCTTTGCCAAGATTATTTATAATGATGACATGCCTATGTTTGTTAATGAGGATGAACCAAATAACTCTATGACTGATACTTCGAATGTGGTTATTACTGGTTTAGATGCTTTGATTACTGAGAATGTTGCATGTTCAACCTCGGGGTGTGTGAGTCAAAGGGATGGCGATAATGACGATGTCAATGGGTGTGTGAGTTTAACAAATGAATCGTTAGGGGTCACTCCACACACCACACTTAGTGACTCGTACGATGAAGATCTCCCAGACATTCACACACTTTACACTAAGACTCTCAAGAAAAACGCTAGACTAGAAAAGACTGTTAAAGATCTTACCAAGAAATTGGAAGATCTAAGCCTGATGGTTAAACTGAATGCTGAAGAGTACACTACCCAATGTTTAACTCATAAAAGTGAAATTAAAGTTTTTGATGAAAAACTGAAAAATTTAACTGAAACAAATGAAATTCTGGAGAAAAAGTACAAAGGGACATTGTTAGAATTGGAACAAACCAAAGAAAAGACAGTAACTCTTTTCAAAAAATTTACAAAATTTGAAAATAATTCTAACTATTTTGATGAATTTGTTGCTGAATCTAAAACCAATTCTGATGATCGAACTGGCATAGGATTTTGTCCCAATTTGAAAACACAAACTAAACATTTTGAATCTATTAAGTTTGTGTCAGGAGGCAAAAGACCTATTGAAACATGCCCAGACTTTCATTCTCTAAAAACTGAGTTTGATTAAAAAAATCAAAGTTTTAACATTGGGGAATATAGTTACTCTAAACATGAAAGTTCACCTAAGGATAAATACTTTTGTCCTTCTATTAGGAAGAGTGAGTCTGCATTCAAGACTGTCACACCCAGGAATAGAGTTCAGCCTCAAAACTCTATAAAACCTTTGTTTAGAGACTTTCCTAAGGAGACCCCCATCTTGAGCAATCTTTATTGCTCTACTGTGACATATATGGTCACTCTTTCGATGGTTGCTATGCTAGGAGACTTGTCAAACCTATCTATAATCCTCGTACTTACCAGAACTTTAACTATTCTAGGAGGAGTCGAAACAATTATATACTTCCTAGACAGCCAGATAAAAACTCTAACTATAGAAAGAGAAAGACCAAACCTAAAAGAACATTTCCTAGAAGGAATCCTAAGCACTTTCCTAAATCAAATGCTCAAGTCTTTCACAAAATTCAAAATCATGCACAAAATATTTTTCAGCAAAAATTTAATGCTCGCAAATTTTATCAGTTGAGAGCTAATAAGCGCAAGATGAAAACTAGAGCAATTTGGATTAAAAAAGATGATATATTACCTCAGATGAAGTGTAATATTGTTGTTACTGCTTTAAAAGCCGAACACACATCATCTGGTTGGTATTTAGACTCTGGATGTTCTAAGCACATGACTGGAGATGAATCTAAACTTTTAAACAAAACCAGATTTTCTGGTGGTAAAGTCATTTTTGGTGATGGAGTTTCATATCAAATCATAGGCAAAGGAACTCTCCAAGAAGATGGGCTTCCTATTCTTAAAGATGTTCTTCTAGTTAAAGGTCTAAAGGCCAACTTACTTAGTATTTCGCAATTTTGTGACTCGGACCATACTGTTACCTTTTCAAAGAATAATTGTAAGATTTTAAATGAAAAAGGTGAATGCATAATTACTAGATTCAGAACTCCTGACAACTGCTACACTGTCAAGAACAATTCTGAAACTTGTAATGTTGCCAGAATGGATGACAACGAGATATGGCATAACAGAATGGGTCACATAAATTACGATAATCTTAGTAAATTGTCTACTCACGACATAGTAAGAGGAATTCCAAAAATTAAACCCATTCATAATATTGTTTGTGGTTCCTGTCAAGAAGGTAAAATTGTTAAGGCCCCTCATAAGAAAGTCAAAGATATTCTCACCTCTAATCCCTTAGAACTCATCCATATGGACCTAATGGGTCCTTCCCAAACTGTTAGCCTTTGTGGACACAGTTATATCCTAGTTATGGTTGATGACTTCACCAGATTTACTTGGGTAGCATTTTTAAAACAAAAGTCTGACACTTTTCAAACCTTCCTAAAAATTCTTCTTAGGATTGAAAATGAAAAGGACATTCAAGTAAATCGAATCCGTAGTGATAGAGGTGGTGAATTCAAAGACACTGGTATTGTAGAATACTGTGACTATAATGGTTACAAACACGAGTTCAGTGCTCCTAAAACTCCTCAACAAAACGGTATCGTCGAGAGAAAGAATCGTACCTTGCAAGAGATGGCACGTGTCATGTTACATGCCAAGAATTTACCTAAATATTTTTGGGTAGAATCTATTCGTACTGCGTGTCACATCATTAATAGGGTCTATCTTAGAAAGAATTCCAAACAAACCCCTTATGAACTTTGGTACAATCAGAAGCCTAATCTCAAATACCTTAGAACCTTTGGCAGTACTTGCTATGTATGCAAAGATAGGGAACACTTATCTAAATTTGAGAGCCGGGGAGATAAATCCCTATTTCTAGGATACTCGCCTAACAGTAGAGCTTATCGAGTGTATAATCTTCGCACTAAAACCATGATGGAATCCATAAATGTAATTGTTAGTGACACTACTGTAGAAAGCAAGACTGGTGAATTAACTATTGAAGAAGAGTCTTCAAATTTTAACCCTTCTGAAATAGATAATTCATTACCTATTGAGACACCTGAAGTACCTAACTGGGTTTCTAAAGATCATCCCATAAACAACATTGTTGGCAACCCTAGTGAGCCAGTGCGTACAAGATCCCAACTTAGAAATTATGCACATTATGCATGTTTTGTTTCCCTTGTGAAACTAAAGAATGTAAATGAGGCATTGAATGACACTCACTGAATTTCTGCTATGCAGGATGAACTTTTACAATTTGTCATTCATGATGTATGATATCTTGATCCACGTCCTGATCACAAAAAGGTTGTTGGTACTCGTTGGATTTTCAAAAATTAAACTGATGAAAATGGGATAATAATTAGAAATAAAGCTAGATTAGTTGCTCAAGGATACTCCTAAATAGAAGGAATTGATTTTAACGAGACCTTTGCCCCTGTTACTCGTTTAGAATCAGTTCGTCTGCTTTTCACTATAGCTTGTCACATGCGTTTTACATTATATCAAATGGACGTCAAATCTGCGTTCCTTAATGGAATACTGGCTGAGGAAACCTATGTAGAACAACCTAAAGGGTTCATTGGCCCTAAGCATCCAAATCATGTATTTCGTCTGAAAAAGGCTTTATATGGCCTTAAACAGGCTCCTAGAGCTTGGTATGAGCGTCTTTCCAGTTTTCTTTTAGATAAAGGTTTCAAAAGAGGTGGAAATGACCAAACTCTATTTGTCAAACATTTTGAGAAACACATTACTATTGCACAAGTATATGTAGACAATATTATATTTGGATCAACTTCTTCCTCAGAAGTAAAATCCTTTTCTGAAATTATGAGTAAGGAATTTCAGATGTCCCTTATGGGGGAGTTGCAGTTCTTCCTAGGTCTCCAAGTCAAACGAAATCCAGAAGGATTATTTGTTTCGCAATCTAAGTACGCTTTAGAGATCGTTAAGAAATTCGGCCTTGAGAGTGCTAAAAATGCTAAAACGCCCATGAGTACTACGCTAAAACTTTTTAAAGATGAAAATGGAACATCAGTAGATCCTACTCTATATCGTAGTATGATAGGCACTTTACTATACCTTACTGCCTCGCGTCCTGATATTATGTATGCTGTGTGTGTATGTGCACGATATCAAAGTAACCCTAAAGAGAGCCACTTGAATGCTGTTAAACGTATCATTAAATATGTAAATGGCACTCTATATCTAGGACTTTGGTACACTAATGACACACCAAGAACTATAATTGGGTAAACTGATGCTGACTGGGCTGGCTCTACTGATGATAGTAAAAGCACTTCAGGAGCATGTTATTATATAGGTAATAACTTGGTAGGATGGAGTAGTAAAAAACAAAACTGCACATCACTCTCAATAGTTGAATCTGAATACATAGCCGCTGCCAGCTGTTGTGCTCAATTAATGTGGCTTACACAAATGCTAAGTGATTATGGTATTCAAGAAAATCAATTGCATCTCTATTGTGATAATCAAAGTGCGATTAATATTTCTAAAAATCCTGTTCAACACTCGCGAACAAAGCATATAAAAATAAGACATCATTTTATACGAGAATTAGTTGAATCTAAGGAATTAGAAATCAATTATCTTCCTACTGATCTACAACTCGCATATATGTTTACCAAACCACTAGATTATAATAGATTCATTTCATTACGTAAATCTATTGGTATGGTTTATGCTGACTAATCTTTTTGCTATTTATCCAAGTTTTTCCCTTTGTCCATTTGAGACAAAATGGGGGAGAAATTTGAGTCTATTCAATTCTTACATATACTAAACAGCTTGATCTTAGTAATTCATTGCAGGTATTTCTTTTTGTACAGTTACTTTCAACAGTTGTAATAGGGTATTCAAATGTACTTAGTTGAGTTATGTACTTTTTGATTTCTAGGTTTTAGGTAGATAGAATTTTGATAGGAATAAGTTTTTCTTATTTTTTTGTCGCCCTACGAGTCCAAGATGACTAAAAGGAGATTTTGCCTCATATTTCCAAAGGGGGAGATTGAAGCCCTTATACCTTTGACTCACTTGAGTCTATATTGTATAAGTGCTCATCTAGTTTGGAAATTGTGACAAAATTGTGTCTTCCTAGAAACCAAAGAGACTCGGAAGTTGGATTGCCTATTCATCTCTCTTTTTTGCTTTGATCAAGAACCTATTGCCAACACTTACACACAGTAGAATTCATTTTTTGCATGTCATATTGCATAATTATGTGTGTACATGTGTTGAGTGTGTTTAAATCCCTAAGTTTGATTTTTAATAATTTTTTGGGGATTTTTAAACAATTTTTAAACCATATTTTAATAATTAAAACTTGATTTAAAAGTTTTGGGGTCAATCTCTAATAATTACTTGTTGAATTTTATGGCCTAATATTACCTTGGGTAGAATCCAAAAGCGGCAGAGACTTCAGGGTATTCCTTGTAATTAGTTTGGACGCGCATTTTATATCCCTTAACTGGCCAACACCTGTTGCCCCCTGATTGGTTAGATGTGTGTTTCTTTACTAAGACAATAGACGCGTGTGTTATCAGCCCTTGGATCATTTCTTATCAATGTTCTGCATGTTGCCTTGATGAATCCCCGTATAATTTTTTAAGACAATCAGCGTTCGTTTAAGCACCGCCTTGTGTGAGCCCTTAGATTCAAGTCAATTTAAATTAACTCGATCTCAACCCTTGGTTTTGATCAGATATCTCGAACCTTCTTCTCTCACTATAAAAAGGCCTTTATTCTCAGACTTTGAAGACTTTTTGCCATTTCATTTCCTCAAAGAATTGAGAGAGAAGAGAGTAGAGAGAGAAGAGAGAAAAAAGTTAGAAACCCTAACTTCGTCCAAATCCTCTTCAGACCTAACTTAAACACTTCATCAAAACACCATATCCAAAAACACCATCCTGGGTGTTCTTGAGTGTTTGAGAGTTTGAGTTGAGTTATTTTTTTTGGTTGTTGTAACCTTGTGTTCGTGAGATCTTGTTTCCAACTTAGACTTCTACTTAGATCTAGTTTCTGTTTCCATAGAAATCTCAGATCTGAGTTATTCATGTTACATTACACTTAGTTTCTTTTATTTCTCATCTTGAGAAATATATTGTCGATTATTTTCTCTAAAACGTTTTCTTACTTTGAAATCAACAATAAATGCTTATGTTTCTTGTTCTTGTAAAACTACACCTTTGACCTTGTTTGGAATCTCACTTGGAGGTTTTCAGTCTCAAAAAGGTTTTGTTTTAAATTCTGAGATTGATTAAGACCTTGTCTGTCTTCCTAGCAAGGTATCCGTGGATTCTGGGATAGATTGAAAGGTCAAATAAGGTTCAAAGTTTTCTAAGAAGAAATAAAAAGAGAAGATCACTGCATATAGTGTAACTGTAATTTGTTAGGACTGTTTGTACTTAATAAGTGTGTGTGTGTGTGTGCATGCATGTGTTAGAAAGCACCTTCACCAACACTTACACCCTACAACACGAAAAGTGTTGGTAATAAGATCTTAAGAACATAAGTCGACGTAAAGTGTTGGAACAAATCAGAAGTTGACAAACTGGGAGAACTACATCTACAATCAGAACTGCAGAGAAGTTTAAGGACACCAGAGGGTACATTCCTAAACTTATATAGGTCTGAGTTATTTGCATGTTAGTTATATAGTTTGTAACTCATATATTTATTTTAGTGGATTTTTCATTTTACTCCGTAGAGGGAGTCGTGGATGTTTCCTCAATTGGTGAGGTTTTACCACGTAAAAATTGTGAACAGATGCCTTCTACATTTTCTCATCTCATTCTTGGTTGTGTTGTGTTTAAAACTTGTTTAAACTATCTTTTAAAACTTGTTGCCCAAATCTTGAATAAGATCTCGTACATACTGTTTTATTAAACACGTCTTGTGATTAATCCTTTTTTATTTAAGAAAAGAGTTTCTTCAAAAAACAACTCGGAGTTACTTAAATAGTTTATTTTCAATAAATGGCTTTAGTAACGCATTTTTCAGGTTAAACCCCTCCTAGTACTCATTAAGGTAAAAGTGTTCAATATACTCCTCATATCCAGTATAGGAATAGTGCTTTCACAAGGCTTGGCAAGGGGTCAATATTTAATTGTCTCGGCCCAAGAGGGTGTTATAGCCCAAGGATCATCTCGGATAACATCTGTGGAACAAGGATCATTGGTCATCTCGCCTAAGACACCATTCATGCCAAAGGGAATGTTAAGAGGTAAATAGGAATAAAGGGGGCCCAAACATAGGATCTACCTGCAGAGTCATCTCTGAGGTAGATGGTTTAGGTGATAATGTTGCTGAAGATAAGAAGCATTAGAATAGCTCGATCCAAAGGATTGAGGATAAGATCGATTGTCTCATCAAAAGCTGAGATCCCAATCACAGGGGATATACAGAGGGTTGTCATTTTATACCAAACATTATCGATTACTCAAAATGTGTCAATTTCAAACCACCAGTTGTGACACCCAGATATGATGGGAGCACCAACTTAATCATCACATACAAATGTACCAGTCGGTGGCCAACATCTTTTCAACTTTAAACGAGATGAGATGTCGATCATTTTTTAGCACTCCCACCGATGTTGCCTATGCGTGGTATATCGGTCTACTAAGAGGAAGGATAGAAAATTTCAAACAATTGGCTAAAAAATTTATCAACAACTTTTGTTTTGACATGAAGCCTGCAAAACGCGTGACTCACCTATTGAATGTAAGACAAGGAAAGAATGATTCATTGAGAGATTTCATATCTTCGTTCAATAAAAAGAGGTTAGAGGTTGAAGATTATAATAAAGTCATTGCGATAGCAACACTCATTAGTGGTATCCAACAAGGAAAACTCTATTAGAACCTCTCCAAAGGTCCTCCAAAATCTATGACAGAACTTCTCACTAAGGTCGGGAGAATCATAAATGCAAAGGAGGCAATTGCGACTAAGAAAGGAGACCAAAAAGAGTTAGGTAAGAGCAAATATTGACAAAGTTAGGACAAAAAAAAGATAAAGAGGAGAAGAAGAAGACAAAAGATGATAAGTTTGTGAAGTACACCACATTAACTGTTAGTCCCGATCTCATTTTGAACAAGATCAAAGATGATAAAGAACTTTGCTGGCCCAATAAATTGAGATCCCCTGTCCATAAAAGAGACAAGAGCAAGCGATGCGAGTTCACCGGGATCACTGCCATGCAACTGATAAATGCTTTACTCTAAAGGACGAGATTGAGAAGTTACTGAAATACGAAAAGCTATGAAAATACATCGACAAAGGTGGAAGCCAAGATGACTACGTGAAGAGATATTACTTATTAAGGGATGACATGTCGAAGAAAAAAGAAACTCAAGTGAACCGGAAAGAAAAAGAGTCAGATAACAATCAGAAAGATGACCCCAGATGTCCTGACAAAGCCCAGAGTATTTAAAAGTAATCTCCAAATGATCTCATTTGATGTTAAAATGTTCAGTGGAGGAATAGAGATAGCCGAATGAAAGGTCCATATTATTGAAGCCAAGGTTGGGCCAAAGAAAATAGACGTTAACCTATTAGAATTAGAAAGAAAATCGAACAAACTAAAGAAAGTGGATATTGAGAGGCTCGTAGCAGGGTTCTCCAGACTAGATTTCAAAGGTGTCATAGCCCCTCAAGACAACCTACTCATCATCAATACATGAGTCCTAAGGATACGACGTGTCTCATATCCTGGTTGACGGTGGAAGCTCGATCGATGTTATATTTTGGGACTGCTTTGATAATCTGAAACTTAATAAGAAGAGACTCATCCCATATCATCATCCACTGATTAATTTCAGACGCGAGAAGGTTCCCCCATTGGGAATGTTTGAAATGAATGTATGCATGGGTTTTGGCCAAGATGATTGATAAGAAGAATAAATTTTATCATGATGGACGAAAATGTATTTTCAACCCAACATCATCTCGGGGAGAGTAGCTTTAAAATTGTTTAAAGACGTGCCTTCTATTATACATCGGATGATGAAATTTCTAACTCCTTAGGGAGTATGGGAAGTTAATAGTGATCAAGTGGAAGAACGCGAGTGCAACTTCACCTCGACAGAAGAAAGAGAATCCTATAAACGGAAAACCACCTCTTACAATATTGATACTCTTGATCCAAGAGATAAATAAGAATTGAAAAAGGGAGATCCCGTGAAAAGAGGTAGAACCATCCTCCTCAATGAGGATGAATAAAAAATGTTCAAATGGGCTCGTCCCTTGAACTTTATTTGAAGAAAGAACTGGTTTAATTGCTTTAAAAAAATGCAAAGTATCTTTGCATGGAGTCACGGTGATATGTTGGGGATTGACCTTGATGTCATCTATCACAAACTTTATCTGGACGACAAGGTGAAACCAGTAAAGCAAAGAATAGGAACTTTCGCTCATGACATATATGAAGTCATCCAAGAGGAAGTAAAAAAGTTGCAGGTAGTAGACTTCATCAAAGAGATCCAATACCCTAAATGGTTATTAAATGTTGTCGTAATGCCATAGCAGAACGATATGTGGAGAATGTGTGTATACTTTAACAAGGCTTAGCAAAAAGACATTTTTTCTTTGTCTAAAATTGGTAATAGTGGATGCCACAGCAGGGCATGAACTCATGATCTTTATTGATGCCTACTCGGGATATAACAAGATCTCCATGTTTGAGGGTGATGCTGAGAAAACATCATTCATTACTGATAAAAGGATCTATTCTTATAGTGTGATGTCTTTCGACCTAAAGAACGCATGAACTATTTACCAAAGGCTCATGAACAAGAACATCAAGTAGCAGATCGATGAGATGATGGAAATATGTATCTATGATATGTTTAGAAGGATTCTGAAGGTCGAGAACCATGTTGAAGACCTAGAAAGAACTTTTGACACCATGGACCACTATAAGATGAAGTTGAATCCAACTAAGTGTGTCTTCAGTATCAGTATGGGAAATTTGTTGGGGTTCATAATTAATCATAGGGGCATTTAGGCTAACCCAGCCAAGATAGAAGCCTTTATCTACATGAAAACCCTAAGAAACACCAAAAATATCAAAAGACTAACAAGTAGAATTGCTACACTCAACAGATTTATCTTACGAGCAACAGATAAGTGTCTGCCCTTCTTTCAAAATTTTACGAAAAATGTGTGTGTGGGATGAAGAATGTGAAAGAACGTTCAACGAGCTAAGTGACTATTTAGGCTCTTCAATACTTATATCTCGGCCCATTCAGGAGGAAAACTGCATGTATACCTGGTTGTCTCAAAGTTAGCTATCAACACGGTGATTATTTGGGACGATAATAGAACTCACAAGTCGGTGTATTATAACATTAAAACATTACAAGGGGATGAAACGAGGTACCCAAAATGGCGAAACTTGCATACGCCCAGATACATGCATCGAGAAAAATTAAGCCCTATTTTTAATTTCATACGATGGTAATACTCACCGACACGCCTCACCGATAAGTCATTTATAAACCTAAGAAATAGAGTAGGCTAATGGCTTGGCCAATTGAGTTGGGTGAGTTCGATATCATCTATCATCTAAGAAGTGCAATCAATGGGCACACTTTAGCAAATTTTGTAGCAAAGTTCACTTGGGAGACAATAGATGAGATCGAAATGTAGACACAAGTTAAGGGTTCAGGACCAAGAACAAACGGGAATACGACAGACGACACTGGAGTTGTTGCTCCAGGGCCAGATTTATTGCCTAAAAATAGTGTCCTTATTGAAGGACCTTTCTCATCACAGATGTCAGTCTAGAGTTTATTTTCTGATGGCTTGTCATGTGCCACAGGTAGTGGGATTGGGATAATTTTATCGGCCCCAGACGAGACTGATATTGAGTATGCTCTAATGTTTAACTTTAAATCATCTAATAATAAGGCCGAATATGAAGCCTTCACTACACCAAAAACAGCATTTTGGCACACCCTGATATTAAAAATCTGGCACAGTTTAAAACTGTTCCAGATTTTTGCACGGTTTAATAGAAATCTGGCACACTTTAAAACAGTGCCAAAATTTGGCACTGCTTTAAAGTGTATCAAAATTAAGTACACTTGACTAAAATATAAAATACCCTAAAAAATAATTACACTTAACTTTTATTCTATGTTTAATTTTCCCTCTTCTTTCTCCTCTCTCATCTTCAATATCCCGCTCCCCCTCTATTTCCCTCGACCAAAAGTCATCGGCTCCGACCCCTCGCTGTGTCTGCACCGGCAAATCAACCCCCCCCCCCCTCTCTCTCTCTCCATCCTGCGATAACGGAGTGATTGGTATGCTTGGATACACTAAAGCGTGGATGGATATGGGTCAGGTAAGTGGGTCAGGTAAGTGTGGACAACCGGTTTGAGGTTGTTGTCCGAGTATTGGTTATGGTTACATAGGTTGGTCAAGGTAGTTAGGGGGTACGAAACGCCGATAGTTATGGAGTCCAATTTCAGTCCCAATTTTTGGCGCTCACAATTTTTGGTTCTGGTTACAGGTATTGGCTCTCGCTCACAATTTTTGTCCCGAAACCCTCAAGGTAACACTTCATATTCTCTCTATACTAGATTTCATCATTAACATTTTTTAATGGTTTTGATTAATATTTTTTGGGGGTTTTAATGGTGAGATTTTTTTATGGTTTTGATTAACATTTTTTGGGGGGGTTCACCATTAACGATTAACATCTTCCATGATATGTTTATACGTATGTATATATTTGTGATTTTTAGGGTTTTGAAATTGAGTAGGCGAAATGGCAAGCTCGATGGAAGATGTTGTCTCTTTGGAACTAGCGGTACCTGCTCGTTGGAAGGTCTTATTTTCTCTCTCTCTCTCTCTCTCTCTATATATATATATATATATATATATATATATATATATATATATATATATATATATATATATGTGTGTGTGTGTGTGTGTGTGTGTGTGTGTAGGTGCATGTTGTGAAATTGGGCTAAAACTTGGATTTTGTTGAATTGTGGTGATTTGTATGTGTTTAGTGTTGATTAGTTGTGGGTTTTGTTTAATTTTGTAAGTTTGTTTGTTTGTTTGTTTGTGTGAGTGTTTATGTCTATATGTATATATATACATGTTGTGAAATTGGGTTAAAACTTGGATTTTGTTGAATTGTGGTGATTTGTATGTGTTTAGTGTTGATTAGTTTTGGGTTTTGTTTAATTTTGTAAGTTTGTTTGTTTGTTTGCTTGTTTGGGTGTGTGTGTGTGTGTATATATATATATATATACATTAGAGGTTGTCTTTCTCTGCTCTATTTCTTATTATTTTATTATATCTATAAATTGAATCTTATCATATCAAGAGGTTGTTCGGTAACCTATTCTATAGATATTGATGTTGCATGGCTAAGTATTTGTATGTTGCTGATTCAAAATGCTTTGATGTTGCATGGCTAAGTATTTGTATGTTGCTGATTCAAAATGCTAAGTATTTGTTTGTAGTTTTTTTATACATGTGTTATACACCATTTATGTTCGTATAAATCTCTATACTCTATATAAATCACAGATTGTGTTATTCATAGTCTAGGTATCTACAGAACTAATGCCAATATTTTCTTGAATACAAAAGTAAGGAAATGAGAACTCATGTCACATTATTACATTATCACCTTATTTTCAGTCTTCTTATTATCTAATGCTTTCCATCTTCATTTGAATTGATCATGTCACGGGTAAAAGTAAAAGGGAACCAACCATAGGAAGAAAGTTGATGGCTACAACCATAAAAAGAAAACCATTGGTTCTGTGAGAGGAAGAATCTCACATAGTAGCGAGCACGTAACCTTATCAGTGGTTTTTAATTTACTTTCATTAGATTTGAGTACAATATTTAGTGTAACTTTGTTTCTTTGTATTGTTATTGCTTCAGGTTAGATCTCTTACGCTGGACACTTAGCTTCAAGATCAGGTTGCTTTTATTCAGTGTGAGCATCACACTTTAGTTTCTTGATTTTAGTAATTCATATTAGTCATGGTTTTATGAGCAAAGAACTTGTTGGTTAAAAGTCCGTTTAATTCGTGTTTGCTTTCAGCCATGGGAAATGAGAAATCAAATAACTACTAGGAAGTTGCTAACTCATAACTACGAAGAAAAGAGATATATTTCTAGAGACGAAAAAACAAAATCATCTTCAAATGCGAGAGAAGGGAAGATTCATAGTCACTATAATGAAATTTTTTAGTTTGAGTAAAAAAAATTCGTAAATTATTGGGTTACTAATATCGTATCTTTTTTGTATCCTATTTTTTTTTCAGGATAACAGTTTATCGTTGGCATTTATTCACGTGGAACACACAGAGAACTCAATGATTTACAACAAGGGGTTTATTCATGATTCCATTTTTTTGTGTCATGGCCGTGCGGTCTTTTGTTGTTTTATTGTTGACTTTTATGGCCGTGCGGGATTTTGTAAGTTAATTGTTATATTTTGTGGCTGTGCGGGCTTTATGTTAGGGAGGTTTTGTATTAGCAGGTTTTGGAATGTCCAGAAAATAGAGAAAACTCTGCACAATTTTTTTTGGGCCTGTGAACTGTTAAAAACTTGTAATATTTTGAAGTTTGTATGTACATTAGTTTATTAACAACGTGCAACATTATTAAATTGTGAATTTTGTGCATTCAAATAATTAATTTTTTTTCTTTTTATAAAAAATTTGGCACAGTTCAAAACCGTGGCAAAAGTGTATCATATTTTGACTCGGTTTTGAACTGTGCCAAATTTTTTTAAACTGTGCTGAATCTGGCACAGTTAAAAACTGTGCCAAAAGTGTGCCAGATATATCAAATTCTGACACGGTTTTAAGTGTGCCAGAAGTGTTCCTATTTGGCCAAATCTGGCACACTTTTGATCCGTGCCAGAAAAAAAAATGCCATTTTGGAACACCTAATTCTGGCACAGTTCAAAACCGCGCCAGATTTGATTTGGCACAGTTTTAAACCGTGTCAGGTTCCTATTTTTGGTGTAGTGCTTGTTAGCAGGGCTTGCACTCGTGAAGGCGCTGGGTGTCAACTAACTCCTTGCCCACAACGATTCACAGTTGGTGTGAACCAGATGTTGGAAATATAAGAGGCAAATGATGATAAAATCAAAAAATACTTGCAATGAATAAAGACAAAACTATCTAGTTTCCAAGGGGTTAAAATGAAGAGAATCTGAAGGAGTGGGAATGGAAGAGTAGATGCCCTCGCAAGGCTTGCTTGGGCCACAAGAGAAAAAATTCAAAGAACAGTTTTAGTCGAAGTTATTTAGGAGTCGAGCATCGATCAAGAAGAAGACAACCCTACATAAGGTTTTAACTTGAACTTAAAACCATCTTGGATGGACCCAATCATTGAGTACCTAAGGGATGGAAAACTCCTATAAAGTAAAGTCGAAAGACAAAAGTATGCTACTGAGATGCCAAATTCACTAATATAGGTAATGTAATATCTCACCCACATAATTCATTTAAATTTTTATATAAATTGTGATGAAGTGAGGTTTGATGATAATTATTGGAAGTTGTGGGTGAAAATTTAAGGAAATAAAGAAATTGGAATTTGGAGGTTTCGAACGAAAGTAGGGTCATTCAAAAAAGACTTATGTGTCATTTGAAGCGAGATTCAAACGACCTTCACGCGATGTACCACTGCATTACAGTCCTAAGTTGCGTGAAGGTTGTGCGAAGCCATACATCGAACGAGATGGACAAGTCGTTCAAACGAGGCTCATGTCATTCGAACGACATGCCTTGAAAATGTATTAATTCGATTGTCCTTGTGTGCTGTCACATTTTTTGCCCTTGATTTGGTGTGTTATCAAGCTCAGATGAGACCATAATGGGAAAAAAGGGACTTTTGGTGTTTTAAGGGTTTCTATAAGGGTTTGTTTGGCTCATTTTGCGCATTTGAAGTTGGAAGAAGATGAAAGAGTGAGAGAGGTGGTCTTCCTACATGGAAGAGCTTCTCTCCACCTTAAACCATCATAAACCACCATTTTCTTATAGTATTCCACCATATTCAAACCAACAACACCCATTTCCACCATTGTTGAAGTGGATTCACGAATTTTGGTGAAGTGTTGGGAGATATTTGGAGAAGATGATGGAAGATTTCATGGAGTTTGAAGGGGGTTTTGGCTTGGAAGCTTATATGGACCATTTTGAGGATGCATTTGGTAAACCCCTGTGGCCACTTTTGGAGGTGGGAGTTGAACCTCCTACACCAACCTTCTTGGCACCATTTGGAGTATTTAGAGGTGGGAAAATTTAACTCTTAGTAATAAGACTCTAATTTGTGTATTTTTAGTCTTGTTATTATATTACATGAGTAGGGTGCATTTGATTAAATGATGAAAGACATGTGTAGTAAATAATAAATATTTTTATGGAATAAAAATATTTCAAAATGTTATCTTGTTGAAAAATAAGTGACGAGAAAATATTTCAAAGTTTCTTCAAATGAAGATAGGGATTTTTATGAAAATATTCTAGAAAATATGTTAAGCATTTTGTGATATAAAATATTTAAAAATGATGATTGATTTTGCTAAAACATTGGTGAAATGAGGTTTTAAAGTTTCTTGCAAAAATGTGAAGTTTATAAAAGATGAACTTTTGTTGAGTTTGAAGAAGTAAAATATCTTTTATGACTTCAAAGTGCATTTTGATGGTATTATGAACTTCTAGAATGAAATATGTTTGATCCACTTAATAGGATTTTAAGATCTAAAATCCATCTTCTCGTGCATATAAACTTGTAGTATTTTGGCAATAAATGTAGAAACAAGTTTAAAGAAAATTTTATTGGGATTAAACATGGAATAAGAAAAGTAGAAATTCTTGTCTGGAAAGTGTGCGAAAAGGGGGTTAAAAGTGTGATAAGTACAAAATTGCAACACTACATGTGATAATAAAAGTAAATGGTCTTTTCTTATAAAATTAGTCTTTAACTGTAATAAGATTTCTTGAATAAAGAATTAAATAAATGTCTAATTTGGAAATATAAGTAGTAAAGGTATTGGATAAGTGTTAATGGGTAAATATTGGGAAGTTAGTGTGTGTAACTCAATAATGCTTTGAAAGATTAACACATAGGAAATTGGAAGGGAAATAATGGAATGAAGATGTTTCCAATTGAAAGAAAAATTACTCTAAAAAGGTTAAAAGGTGTTAAGGTATTTAAAAATACTCAAGAAGTTAGTGTGGGTAACTTAATGGTGTTTTGAGAAATTAACACTTGTGAAAATGGAGTAAAAGGTGAGTTAGAAAATAAATGGATAAAATTATAATTTTACTTAAAGTGGAACATTTTTATGAAATAAAAATGTTGAAAAATGTGTTACATAAATTGGTCCTAAATGAATATGATTTTGGAATAAAAATCAAAGGTAAAGTGTTGAGGACATGAAATGATAATTTCATAACGTAACACAAATTGGGGTGAAACCCCAGGTTTCGCTTCGGTCGGGTAAAAAGGGAAAAATGAATAATATGGACATTTGTAAAATGTTAAACACGTTAAAAAGGAACTTGAATGATACTGGAATAATTAAGGAGGACTCGGATCCCTGGGATGAAAGACCCAAAACAACTGGTCAGAGAATATGGTGCGCATAGCCGACGGTGTGGAGCCCGTTGAAGCATGCGGTTATTGAAGAATTTTGAGAAAAAGATAAAGGAATAAATAACATGTCAAAAAATGGGTTGTGTGGTGAAAACGTGTTAAGACAACCTAACTTGAATGAATTAATAAATGTTCCGGTAAAGGTTAAAATGGGCAAGTAAGTGTGAAGTTTATTAATGTCAACAAGTAAGGAAAAAGGTAAAGTAAGTGGGTAAATGGGTGGTTGAGCAGCCTAAGTGGTTCAACCCATAACTAATACAAGAATGTGTTGTAAAATATTTTCGAAGATTAAGAAAGTATTTTCTAACACGGTGTTTGCGTGTGTTGAAAGGGTGCTTATCAATGAAAATACTAATGTGGATTGGGTAAAATGAAAAGGGTAATTTCGGTAAAGAAATCGTTTTCGTCTAATTCAAGTGGAGTTATTTAAAATATTTAACCGTGTGTGTTAAATAAAGGGATGAATTTAAAAATGAGAAAAAGAAAGTTCTTTACAAGATTAAGGTGGATTAATCTGGATAAATAAGGTTTTGTTAAGTAAATTGTTTCATGCAATAAGTATATGTATATGTATATTTATATATGTATACAAGGTAGTTGCATGTGAACGTATGTATGACGTCTTAGAGTATTTTTTCTGTCATTCGATTCTATAAGTGTTTGAATATTTTCCACTGAGAATTTGGCTCACTCCCTCGTTTTGTTACGACAGGTTAGGTGCAATTTTGTATTTTAAGAGTGTTATACAGGTAAGTACTTTACTTATTTTTGCGTCAGTAGCTTTGTATACTTGGACTTCGGAGTGCTCCCCATGGGTCCCTCACGCAGCCTAAATTGAAATTGGAATCGCATGCTAAATAAGTGAAACGTTAATTAAAATAAAACTGGATTAACAACATTATATAGGTTGTTTAATTGCACTTCACACCTAACGCTCAAGTTGAACCGGATTGACTATGAGTAACCCATAAATTCGGGTTGGGTCGTTACAAATGGTATCAGAGATCTAAGTTCAATGTTCCTTTCGGGAGTGACATGGTGATGTTGGTATTGGATCTTTCGACATTGGTGTTGGTTTGGGTCAGTCACGCTAGTTTGGTGACAGTTTAGTTCATGTCCTCATCGGTAAAGTCAAAGAGGTTAGTACGACAAGTAAGTTAGTGATAAGTGTCACGCGATCAAGTTTATAGTTATTAGTCACTTTGGCGAATCTGATTATATTATCAATAACTTTTGGGTGTCCATGCAAGCCAATAGGGGTGACACCTTGGTTGTTAGTGTGGGGTGCGTATGATCCAATCCTTAATTACGTAGAGCCTTTTGAGATGCTAATAGAGTGAGATGACGCCCATTGAGTAGGTGGCACAAATAACGTATAGTCAACGATAGAGGTTGAGGGTTAAGGTGACGTGATCAAGCACTGATGATTGGTGATTAAAAGGTATATATCCCTTACGTACAGCGCTTACGGGTAGTTAACGATGGTAATGTGATTAGGCAAATTCGATCCTTGGGGTGATATTGCGATTGATGGTAGTCCGGTGAACATATGAAGTTGGGTATGCTAGTAGCGGCAACACCGTGATCCTTTGAGTGAGATGTATCATGTGGTAACTTTGATGATGAGAGTAGCCTTGGTAGTGGCAACAGTGAGTAGTGTTCGTTACGACCTAGCTGTAAAGGTTGTATATTTTATATACAAGGGTTAGACGGCTAAGTGGCATCTATGAGTATTGATTATATGGTGAGAACGAATTGGGTCCCTTGGTTGAGGACTTGGGGTTAGTGCATCTTGAATATAATGCGGTGTTAAGGAGTAGGATCCCTCGTGGCATCTGTGGTGTTAACCTTAGTGTTTTAGGGCAATACTTGATGCCCTATATCCTACCGGGATCTATATAGTCATGTTAACTTGTAGATTAGCACATGCTATGATGTTTAAATAGGGAGGCAATTTAGGTGTCATGGTTGAACATTCGTTGAGGATTGGATAATGCAGACCTTGAGGTTTATAGGCTGTAGGCGACATCCTATACCCAGCCATAGTCCTTAGTAGCATTAGTTTTGGTTTGTACGTGGCATATGGTCACAATTGTTTGGAAGAAAGAAAAGATTAATATATAAGCATACAGACTCGTTTTATCCGCAAAAGTAATGGCTAGATGCGAGGTAATCTCAGTGTGAGAGTAGTTTATAGGCATTTTGGGGTGCCCATATGACTAATAATGTGTGGCGTCATTGGAAACAAAAGTTGACTTGTTTACACCACATGAGGTGTTCAATGGTTAGGGTGTGCCACATAAGGACGCTAGTGGACTAGTGTCTTTATGAGCACCAAGTAATCACGATGTGGGTATTGAAAGGTTTGTAGAGTGCACCTACATCGATAAGGGTATGGGTGATGAAATCTTATCGGGTCTCGAGGATTTTTACATAGAATGTGTCTGGTACCCTTAAGAGACAGATTACGTCCACTATGAAGGAGCATTGGCGTATTAGTAATGATTGTGTTAAGGGTCATGTGATGACCTCAATTTGTTGGTCAGGCTTTAGAAGAGTCGTATAGTGTACGTGCCAAGGGTGGCTTCCCGAATCGACACAAATGGGTAAGTATAATCCCTAAGGTAACATGATAGCCTGTGTCGTTACATGCGTGATGATCGAATGTAATGAAATGACTAGTATTGGTATTATGGCGCTCTATTTTGAGGTATTAGGAAATGTATTCAAGACTTAGGTTGACAACATCATACGGAGGTTTGAAATGGCAACCAATGTGGGGTGATATCGAAGAAGGATATAATATTGGTGTGTGTTGACGGTATATGCCAGGGTTGCCTTATCAAGGTAAGGAGCATGCCCTGCCAAGCCGGTACGAATTAGAAGATGTATACTTGTGTGATACAATGCCAATAGGGGTTAGTGTGGTTGCCATATAAATTTTGCTAAGTAAGCTGGTGGCAATCTCATGTGGTCAAAGGACACAGTAAGGTAAATGCATCACTTGAAATAAGTAATGCCTGTGGGAATTTGGGATTTCGATCACGATATAATAAGGCATGAAATAACCCAAGGGTAGTAGGTTGGTGGCGTCATCACTAGTAAAGGGACAAGTTCGGTATAGACAAGGATGTGAGGCATCCGCCAATCTAAATTGTTCATGTGTGAAAAGGATGTGCAGGGTAAGGCCTTACTCCCCGGGAGAGAAGTCGGGAATTAACTTCCTAGAGGACTACATATTCGTATATTGCTTTTGTGTTACAAGAATGAATGGTTGTGATTCGATTCGTCGCGACTAGTGACCTAAGCTAGGGTATGTGCCTAGGATTAGTGCTCGGTGAGAACTTTAGGAATTAGTGACATGACTTCAAGTATATGGCATAGGTTCGCTTTCGTAAATCACAATAGGATGCTTATGGGCAGAATTTCTCAGTACTATTACTTGTTCCTTCTAACTCTCATGTGCCCCTTTCGGTTTTGATAATTGGGGATTTGTATTCTCATATATGTTTTGACTAGAATTGGTGCCATGTCATTGTACGGTGTTGTTGGGCCAAGGAGAGCGCAGTGGATCGGGTATGGTCAATGCATCTCGGTAACTGGGTGCGCCCCATCTGAGGTTTTTTGCCATTGCATAAAGTTCTGTGGAGGGGTGGATGTGCTTTCGACCACACGGGTTGCTCGTAGTATTGACCTTTCTTAGGGATACTGGCCTTTTCGACTGGCCGACATGGTAGTTAGTGACTCTGGTTGTTAAGAGCAAAATGATGGCTTGAGGATATTGTATAGTGTTAGATGTTGTCAATTTTATAGAATACCGAGTGTAAGTACGGGTTGAACCCACGGAAATTTATCAATTTTTTTGTTCAAAATAATTGTGACTGTCTAACTAGACGAAATGGATTTAGAGATGAGATGTAATATTAAACTAAGCTAACACGAATAAAAAAAATGCGACTATGAAAGATATAATTAAGTAAGCGTGAAAACTAGGACGTTTGATTCATTTATCACATTCAACTAATATTATGTAATAATTCAAACTCGTCATTCCCGATCTTATAACTCAAATCAAACCGAATCTCGTCGTATTTAATTCGAAAAAATAACACGGTTAAGTTCAAAATAAAATTTAACGCCTCCAAATTTAGACGGATAAAATTCAGATTGCTTTAAAAAGTTCACTTTTAAATTTCAAAGTCTCATTTTTAATCATGGACTATCAATTAATTTAGTAAAAGTATAACCCATCAAAAAGTAATCATACTTAAAATAGAAAAATGATTATTTTTCCAAACAAGGCCAAAGGTTTAAAACATACTTTCGTGTAGTTTTAAATGAATACCGAATTTTTAAAACTTTTAGAACATATTGGAATATAAAGACGAATTTAAACTACACACAATATTAATCAAACATAATAAACTTCACTTAATCCTAGTAAAGAAATTAAGGTAACATAATTGAAGAAAAAATATAAATGCAAGAATGAATACTAATTCTCTTTAATGAAACAAACTCACAAAAATAATCGAGTCTTACAATTAATCTTGAAAAAACTTCTCCCACAAAATAATTCTTGGCCCTCAATAAAAATATACTCTCAAAATAAAAGAACGAAAAATTATCTCTTAAGCTATATATAATTTTTTTTCTTCAAAATAATTAGCCCAAGGGTCCTGTATATAGGGCAATGGGAAACTCTCTTGGATTGGTTGTATTTGAGCTGGTACTTATCTCGTGGAGTTTTCGGAGGGTTGGAGATAATTGAGAAGTCTTATATATATATACCCAATTTTTGGCACTTTTCAGGTCATTATTCACAGCACCATCTTTAATCGTAGTTTTGACTCCTAAAACTTCAAAATCTCATTCTCGTTCGACTTCAAAGTTGTGATTCTTGTCAAGACCTTTTTGAAAACCTATGGCACGACCTTAACGGACAATCGAGTGATTTTATAAAAAATATTTAGTACAGTTGCGTCAACCAAGTCTTGTTGTGTGTGTCGCAATATATTATGATCAGCTCCTTTATTAAATAAATTCCTTGGATACCTATAAAATTACAAATTAAAAATAATAAATTCAAATTTAGGGTCATAAATATTTAGAAAATTACAGAACTACCCGTCTTTGCATTTTAGCCCCCAAAATTCATAAATTGCTCATTTTAATCCGGAATTCAACCAAATTTCAGAGAGAACTTTATTTTGCCTAAATAAACATTTAAAAATTATTTTTAGGCCCATAAAGTTTTGAAACTTATGATTTCACCCCTTCGAATTACTAAAATTGCATTTTTAACTTGAAATTTTTTTAAACTTGCATTTTTCTTTTATTTTACGAAAATGACTCTAAAAGCTCATTATTTATAATACAATGGGCCTGATAAGTCCTTGATTTGGGTATAATTCATAAAAATAATGCACTCATCCAATACCCCTAAACCTAAACTTTGCTAGTCCTCGAGCAAAAATCAAAATTTAAAATCTAACTCACTTTCATAAGAGTCACGATTGCAGTAAGCATGTGCAATAAGCTGTTAAACTCCTAGGTTATCCTAGTGGACGAGTTTTGTCTCGTAAGGGTTTACAGTGAATATACCCATAAAATTCAAAAACTTGACTCAATACAAAAGACACAAAAGTAATATAACCAACTTTGAATACAAACTTCATAAATATAGTAGAATTTTACTTTTCAATCTCAACTTATCGTGTATGTGTCTATTTCAAAAGATTTGATCGTTAATTTCTTATTCGAAAGTTCGTCTTGATTTCAAAATCTCACATAATGCACTCACAATCGAACACTCGGAAATGGGTTATTTTCTGTCAGTATATGTGAATAAAAGAGTAAATTTAAATGAACAAATTTCACATATACATGGTCAAAAAGGACTTTTATAATGGATGAATATGATCTCATAATTGGAAAATCGATTACTTGTTGAAAATATTGAATCGCACAATAGATCCTACTCATACTCTCTCCACACTATAACTAACTTCACTTGAGATCGATTAGGACTTTCTTTGATTATATTCTTGGCTCGGGTTTGGCTAGAAAGAATGGTTTGGGGAGTTCAAAATTTCTGAGAATATAGAGGTTTTTCGATAATTTGACTTTAAGGCACTTTTTCTTCCAATCTCCATTTTCCTTTCTACTTTCTTTTCAGACTCGCATACTTTTTTTCCTTTCTTTTATTTTCACACATTATTTTTGCAACCACCTATTCTTTTGGCCTTTTTCCTACCGTAATTCCACCCTAGAATTCTTTAAAAAATAGGTATGGCTTCTTTTGTGGGCTTTAAACTCCCAGTAGGAGTTGGGTAGGGTAATGGGTTTTCAATATAAAAAAATCATATTTTTTGCCTCAAATGGGCTTGCAACTGAATAATGTAAAAAGGGTGGACTTAGGCTTCATTTTAGGCTTTCAAACGATGGCCTAATATCATTTCTCAAGTTTCGTTATGTTGATTTGTGTCTCGAGATGACTTATCAAGACTTCTAATACTTAAGATTCACATTTAAAAATTTTGTTTTCAGTAATTGAACAAAACAATAAAGTTGAGATCATCAACAAATTTATCACTGAAGGAAAGTTTGAGTTATTTTAACTCGGGTTGTTTTAAATCTCATGGAAATGATGAATGACACAAAAATCTTATCGGGTTAAAATCTCCACATTTACTCATTAAGCATTAACTTTTGCCTCAATATCCATTTTCGATCATATTATTCGGCTAATGTGTAAAAAAATCATAAGTTGTATTAAGAAATCGTCTCAAAACTCAATTTTATTGAAAATGTTTTTAGATTTTCAAAAATTTTCTGATTTTTTTTTATAAAAATACCATCCTTACCCCCGAACCTAAATTTTCCATTGTCCTCAATGTATGATCAAACTAGAAATTTGAACAAAGAAAATGAAGTACAAAAGTAAAAGGATGATATTACCCGTGAATTTCCACTTGTGTTACCAACTTCCCACCGATCTCACATGCATCGCATCATAAATCAAAATTTTGAACAATTGGGAGTAAACCTAATCAACAAAGTATACACATGAAGGAACATAATGAATGTGAGTGAAGTTTTCGAGATGCGCAGTCACATTATAGCATAACTGGTATGACTTGATGAGACTATCATAATGAAATTATGAATGACATGTTAAACCTAGGTTTTCCTCAAACTCGAGAATGAATAAATTGGGATCCAAATCGGATGATACTCTAGTCATGTGCTCGATCTCATCCAAACACTCAAATGACACAGGTGGACGCGGTAGAACAGGACAATGCGATATGACAAAACATGCGTCACCAGGTGAAAACACTCTATTAATTTTTTTTAATCTCATCACTGATAGATAAAACCTCACGTGTCAGCATATTCTCAAAAGTATCGGGCTTGAATTCACAGTGAAGGAATTGATATATCCTATCATCCAATTCTCTCTCCTCTAAGTAACGAAATGAATAAAGATTAGACTTGAATAGTAAGATCCTCATCAACCGAGCCAAATTCTTTCTCAAAATTTTCAAGACTCGTATCTAGAGACAATTCGGGTGGGATAGTGATATCGTTGACTTGTTGAATGTACTTGAATTCATTCTCTCATTCATCCGATGATAGACTCTCTAAATTAAACACATTCAAGCCCATGGTCATGTTCTCAAATGACAGGTTCACTTATCCACTACGACATCGAATGACAGCGTTAGAAGTGGCTAAAAATTATCGACCGAGGATGATCGGGATTTGAGTGGATGAGTTTAGTACGTATTGCGCATCTAACACCACAAAGTCTATCGAAAAGTCAAACTCACCTACTTTAATAAGTTAATCCTCTACAACACCTCTAGGCACCTTAATATATCAGTCGACTAAGGACAAGGTCATCTTAATAGGCTTTAACTCCCCTAAACCTAGTTTCTTGTACATCGTGTAGGCAAAAAGTTCATGCTTGCTTTTAAATCTATAAGGGCTTTCTCAAAATGATGTTCCCCTACCTTTATAGATATCGTCGGCGCTCCGGGATCCTTATTCTTGACGGGAGTTCTATAAGAAATGATCAAGCTAGACTGCTCGGTGAGAAAAGCTTTTTTAGTCATGTTAGTGTATCTCTTGAAGGTACAAAGGTCCTTTAAAAATTTGACGTAAAATGGAACTTGTTGTATAGAGTCAAGTAATGGGATATTGATTTGGATCTACGGGTGGATCTTGCTTCTCCTTACGTTTCTCAGATTCACTCTCAATGGGTAGTGAGATATTCTTTTCGACTTCCTTACCAGATCTAAGCGTAATGATGGCTTTGACATCCTCTTGGGTTTGTGATGAATCGACGTTGTCTTGAACAAAATATTGACCTTTAGGCATGTTCCCTTTGGGATTGAGCTCAGGTAGACTTAGGATTGTTGCCTTATTTCTCTCACTCAATGCATGACCGAGTTGGCTCACTTGAACTTCGAGTTTAACTATGGATTGAGTGTTTGCATTCAAGATTTTTTTGGTAGATTGTAGGACACTCTGAGTCGATCGCTAGAATTTGAGTGTACTTTGAGCAAGCAAATTCATTGTATCCTCTAAAGCCTAAATCTTTTGGTATGAAGGATGTGTTGGTTCTATGGCATTCTTTTTTAAACCTGAAGGTGGATGACCAGAAGATTGACCTCCACTTTCTTTGCATTGACCCTTGGACCATGAAAAATTGGGGTGGTCTCGCCACCTCGGATTGTACACATTGGAATATGTGTCATACTTATGCCTATTTTGGTAAAGGGCATTAGCTTTCTCGATAAGGGCTTTGTGGGTCCTAAGGGAGGGACAATTCTTGACTAAGTGGTCGAATGCATCACAAAGTACACACATGGGAGAACCTACATATTGTACGGCCGCATGTGCAATTCAATTACCCTATTTGCTCGTCTCTAAAGCTTCTAAACGTCCAATGTAGCCACTTTGGCTTTTAAATCATATATTCGACTTGGTGAACGAAACCCTCATAGTACATGGTGGACCTAGATTCTCTATTGGGTGCCTATAGCTTGGAATTTTTCGCTATGGTTTCTAGGAATAACCACATATCGACCTCACTTTTCTCGATAAAATCACTGTTACATAGTGACTCGAGCATAGTTTTTGTATTACAATCAAACCCCTCATATAAAATGTGGACTTGGCATCCCATCTCAATCCCATGGTGCGAACATTGCGGTAGCAAGTCATTGAATCGTTCCAAATACATCCACAAGGCTTCCTTTTGGCTAAATGTGTTGATGGTGTGACGTATTGACGCCGTCCTTGGGTTAAAAAAGAACTTCTGTAGGAAGGTGACACTCATTTGGTTCCAAGTGGTGATGGATTCGGGTTTTAATGAGATAACCCAACTCTTAGCTTTGTCTTTCAATGAGAACGGGAACAAATTAGGTTTAACAATCTCGTCAGTGAGTTATTGGTACTTAATGATCTCACATATCTCCTCGAGTTCACGCACGTGAAGGTAGGGATCCTCTTTTTCAGTAACTTGAAACATGGGTAATAATTGGATTGTTCCCAAATAGATTTGGAAATTATTCGCGTTGTACTCGGGTAGACGTATACACGAAGGTTGACTAGAATTAGTAAAATAAAGGTAATCTTTAAGGGCATGTGGTGCTAACTCGTCTCCTATCTCGGTAAATATCGAAAATCTACCTATAAGTATCGAGAATTCTAGACTCCACACTCGACAAATGACCGGTATGATCTTGAAACCAATTTCGCATACACTGAGCTCACTTGAATTTTTCTTTTTCTCTTTTTTTTATGTGAAAAAAAATATTTGACTCAAACCACGTAATTCCTAACTAACACTAAGCAAATTGCATTATCAAATTTAAGTGAGGGGAATTTGAATTTTAAAATCATGTTTTTCGAGATTAATCGACGATAGCAAGGGTCTTCGAATTAATCTCCCTAATTAAACAGCTCCTACTCTTTGACAATGGGGGAATTTAAATGGCGACCAACTACGCTTATTGCCTCAATTCCATTTTTTCTCCAGGTTGGTGGTCGGTACGAAGACTCATTAAAAACCACCAGTCATAGACAAGGTGAAACAGATTTCATTTGGCAAGTTCGCGTTGGAGTAGCTTTTAATTCTACCCTCGTTAAGAGGTTTCCTATGAGCTATATGATATCCTAAGGCCAACGTCGAGTTGATTTTAAATTAAATGTGATGGGTTGGGATATGCAAATGTTTGGTTAATTAGTGATTTTTAGGCCAAGGAAGGGTGATGAAATCTCCACCTTATCTTTCACACAGGTTTTGCCCTTAAGTCAATTTATGCCACATGCTAAATTAACTACGTAAGAGCACACAAAAACGTACCTCTGATGTGGACTTTTTACGATCACTTATTTACGCCGGGTCAAATTTTAAGTTGACGTCTATTGGAGGAAAATGTCCCCTATATTTCAGTCGTCTCCGAAAGTTCCTTGTGCTCGTGGCAAGATTGCACAAGTTTTCTTCACGTTCGGTCACCGTTGCACACTTTTTTTGAATTTTTCTTCACCTTTGCCCCATTTGTTTTTTACCTTTTTTTTAATGTGCTTCTGAAAAAACAAAAGAAACTACACCAACTGTAAAGTGCGATAAAAAAAATTAATAAAACAATAAAAATAACACGACACACACACTAATAGTGTATTTAACAAAAAAAATAGCAAAGCACACTTATGAAATAAAATTTAACTTTTTTAATATTCTGAAAATAGCAAACTTACCACTACAAGTAAAATTTATTTTTTGATTTTTTAAGGACTACTGGCTAAAAAATGATTTTGCAAATTTCCAGAGAAAATATTTTTTTTTTTTGTTTTTTCAATTTTTTTATAAACTAGTTCTAAAACTACAATTTACTAAAAAAGAAAGATTAAATCTGATTTTTTTTACTAACTAAAAAAAGCATAAATATTGGTTACTAATTTTTTTAATTTTTTTTATCTTTTACGAAGTTTTTACTAATAAAAAAGCGAAAAGTAAAAAAAATTAGTTCGAAGGTCACAACCTCTTTAAAAAAATTACACAAATCCCCGGCAACGGTGCCAAAAATTTGTTCTTAATTTAATAAAATACCACAAGTGCACATGCAATTATAGAATAGCGAGTGTAAGTACGGGTCGAACCCATAGAAATTTGTCAATTTTTTTCATTCAAAATAATTGTGACTGTCAAACTAGACGAAATGAATTTAGAGATGAGATGTAATATTAAACTAAGCTAACAAAAATAAAAAATATGACTACGAAAGATATAATCAAGTGAGTGTGAAAACTAGGACGTTGGAGCCATTTATCACATTCAACTAATATTATGTAATAATTTAAACTCGTCATTCTCAATTTTATAACTCAAATTAAATTGACTCTTGTCGTATCTAATTCGGAAAATAACTCAGTTAAGTTAAAAATAAAATTAAACGTCTCTAAATTTAGACGGCTAAAATTCCTATTCTATTAAAAAGTTCACTTTTAAATTTCAAAGTCTAATATTTAAGTATGGACTATCAATTAATTTAATAAAAGTATAACCCAATCTGTTGATGACTTGAAATAGCATCCATGTTATCTTATCGGCATCAACACTAGATAAAAATTAAGGTATGAAGATGATGGTTGAAGATTAAATGGTGATCACATCAAACACATAAGAGACAAAGGTTTTTAAAGTGGCTCGGCTATGAATAAAGCCTACGTCCACTGTTATTTTATTCACATGGGTTTATAATAGCACAATATGGTGTAGAGAGAGAAAGAGTGTGTATCTTGTGTATGGTGTTTCTTTCATTGTCAGATCCCCCTATATGATGGGGTTACAATGTATTTATAGCCTTGAGGCTGTCAATGTGAATAGACAACGTGTTGTTATTTAGTAGGCACATACGTATATACAGTAGAAATGTTCATTAAGGCTCATTAAATGCGTTGTTATCTTCATTATTGCACATTAAATGCACAGTTATTCTTTGATCTACCTGGCCAGAGTTACTCTGCACTCTTTGAGTTGCTCTGCACGCCTTAAGTTGCTCTGCACGCAAAGTTGCTCTGCACGCCTTGAGTTGCTTGGTATGCCATGTGTTGGTTAGTATGCCGACCAACTCTCCTCGGGTGCCGACTAACTCTCCTCGGGTGCCGAACAAGTATAAATATTACCATGTAGGATAACAGGTGTCCTTTTCTGACTGGTCCTCGTAGATGGAGAATTTTTGCATCAACAGAAGCCCCCAATGCTCTATGCTTGATGGTTCACTGAAAGGATGGAGTATTTATTCTGCAGTGTTGCTCGATGCTCGTGAAATTCTTGATCTGCCTTCTTAATTTGTTCAACATAAAGTGCACTAACTCCTGAACGACATATGATGCAGGTTGATCGATGGTTGTTAATATCTCTTTTGAGGAACTCTGTTCGTCAAGCGAACGTGTGCTATGTATCACCCCTGAGAATTTGGATGCTGACATGCTATAGTATGCAGCTTGTAGCTTGTCATAATCTTCAAGTATATTGATTGGTTTGCTAGCGGACCAACTGCCTTCTGTGCCGAGCAACTGAGTGCTAACTTCACGTGCTTAATTTTTCTGATTAATGCTCCTCTGAATACTTTGTCGAGTAATATACTAGCTTTTAAACCCAACTCTACAATCTGATTAGTACCAAGCTAGTGGTGGACTTCGAAACATTTTCATACAACTTCTTCTTCAATGTTGGTCGGGACAGTAGTAGTAAAGATCTCAGTGATGCAGATGTTGCATTTGACTTCTGAACTTCATTAGCATATTCATAATAACTCCTGAATATGCCTCCTGAACTTCAATAACACAACTAACTCCTGAATATGCCTCCTTAACTTCTAAATACGCCTCCTAAACTTCAATATGCCTCCTGAACTTCAATATCAAAACTAATTCCTGAGCAAGAAAAATAACTCCTGAATAATGATTGGTCGGGGCCCTGATCATGTAAGTTTGTGGAGTTGAATTTGATGCTCGATTGCATGATGTTATGAGAATGTTCCACCGAATGAATAACTAAATATGTAATAGAAGCCCCCAAATGTGTAATATGAACTTTGAATGCTTTCTTGGTCTTGAAGTATGTTGGTCTTACTAGAAAAATAAGGCCTAGGAAATGTTCCCTGAAATGACTCCCTGAGATCTTTGCATATTTGCATTTTCATTTTCTCGGAAATACTTTGTAAGATGCTTTCCTTGTTGTTTGCTAATGAATATATATATATAGAAGGACAAATTGTACTATTTTGCATAGACAATGAAACTTGCTCCACCTGCTATTTAATTATAGTGACTTGTCACTCTTTGGGCCTAAGCAATGGAATCATTTTAATCCCATGTTCGTGCTTAGTCGTAGTAATCTTACCAGGATTACCTTATTGCCTAGACAGTGTGTAATAACCCGAGGTCTTGGAGACGGCGATTTATTTATTTTGGGAGAAATAAATATTATTTTAATTGGAGATTAATTAAATTGGCAATTGAGGTCAAAATTTGAAGTCGTTAGAAAGTGCTTCGAATGGCGATTTTGGGCGTGTAGTTGTGACTGGAAGGGTCGAGAAAGTCAAAATGACTGTACTTAGGGTCTATTTAGGTTCCGAAATAAATTAGGACCGTTTGACTCGAATTAAAGTTACCGGGTCATTTAAAGTGTGTATTATCATTTAAAGATGTGTATCTTGGGAATTGGGGCTTATAAAGCCTACGGGATATTTATTCTCCATAGAGAGAGAGAAATAGAAAGAAAGAAAGAAAGAAAGAAAGAGAGAAGAAGAAGAAAGAAGAGAAGGAGAAAAGAGAGAGAAAGTGGAGATTTCCGGCCAAATACGCGATTTTGAGGACGAATCAGACCCTACGAACCCGAGGCAAGTGATTAAACTTGCTAAATAATTGTTGTGTACCATTTATTGCATGATTTGTGGATGAAATTTATGGGTTTTAGGTTTAGTTTATCAAAACCTAACTTTTGGGTATAATCTTAGATTTAATATGTAGATCTTTGATTTGAGGATAGAAATTAGTTTATATGTATTCTAGGATGAATATTGATGATATATATGTGATTGGGTTTAAGAGAAATGAAGGGAAAATGATTAAAACAAATTTTGGAATTTTGGCTTACTTAAAAAGTAGCCATTTTCGTGAGTTCTAAAGGGACGAATCGATTCGGCCTCCTACCGAATCGATTCGGAAATATGCAGGTGCCCAGGTCTGAGTGACCGAATCGATTCGGACCCCAGCCGAATCGATTCGTCCTGAGACAGAGTCCCAGGTCTGATGACCCGAATCGATTCACCTTCCAGGCCGAATCGATTCGCTAGGCCAAATTGATTCAGTATTGGCCCGAATCGATTCGGAAGCAGGGCTTTTGAGGGATGTTTTTCATAGGAGAATTTCATTCCGTTTTGTTCGAGGTTATCGATTGGGAACCTCTATAGGAGATATTTGGAGTATATTTTAGAGACTTTTATAGAGTTTCCCTTATAATCAATTATTGGAGTCACATTGACTAAATTTGAGGAATACCGATTAGATAGTTTGGTATATTCTAAGTGGGGAAGCCTACTTTTATTGGGGATTTTATTTGAAGATAATAATAAATTCATACAAAAGAATGAGAATAATTTAGAGATACCGGATCTTAGGATCCCACCCCAAATGGGATAACTTTAAAGGTTCATAAAATGAATTGAACCCTATTATGGATGGAGAATTATAAATGCTAATTGATGTGCATATGGATATAGAAATATCCTTAATGATGATTGGTTTGGGAGATATCTCACACGATGAGAAATATCAATTGAAGCGGCATATGAACTTCAAGCGAGAAATAGTATCGAGTATACTAAGTGGGAAAATGTGCGAGACTTGACTATTAGTATATCGCGAGAGAGAATATACTAAACAATGACATAAAATTGGTTGCACCTAAGGGCGTATAATAAATATGAAAATGATGTGGTAGGTATACCTTATATGATGGTATATCTTTATTATGTGGGATGTATGTATACCTTATATGATGGTATATATGCATAAAGTTAGTCATACCCCCTCCTTGCTATCATTGGGAAGTTACGTGCGTAGAGGGTGAGCATCCTGGCTCAAAGAGAAGGGTGTGGATATTCCACAGGCCATAGTCGTCCATGTGATTATTATGTGATATACATTATTTATTTTGGGGGTGAGAAGTCGTGGGTATGTGTCATTCTCACTCGCCGTCTAGGAGCTATGATCGCTTCCTGGGACGTCGTGTGTGTGAGTTGATCACGAGGTGGGTGTCGTTGAACCCCACCAGGTGGCCCCAGTTTGCTACGTGTATGGGTTGCTGGAAGATGATAGCATGTCAGCCTGCGTCCTCGAGTTATAGCTCGGTTGGATGGTTATTAATTGTGCTTGTATTTGGGTATCGAGGACATAATGGACCTCAACTACTAACATTGCCAGGATTAGTGTATCGGAGGGTTCCTTTTTTGGATTTCACCTCGGCGAGACGTTCCACACACGAACCGCAGTGTAATGTTGGAAATTGGGGATAAGTTAGTCCTTAATGCTCATATTTATATATATATCACCTATCCCGACAATCGACAGTGCCTGGAGTAGTGTAACGGGGGGTTCCTTGTTTGGATTTTGCCTCGGCGAGACGTCCCACTCATGAAACGTCGTGTACTGTTGAGAATTGGGAATATTAATTAATTAAAACTGGATAATAATAATTTGGGTTACATGCATCATGCATTGAGGGCATAATGAGCCTCGATAATTAATACGGTCAGGAGTAGTGTAACGTGGGGTTCTTTGTTTGGATTTCGCCTCGACGAGACGTCCCACGCACGAAACGCAGTGCCGTGTTGAGAATCGAGAGGAGTTTAGTCCTTAACTCGTGATGCTAATAACTCATATATAATAATTATATATATTGTTTACATGCCATATAAGGGAATCACTAGAATATAAAATTCTAGTAATGTATGTATTGTGATGATGTTATTATGAGGTTGATTATGCAACTTTATATGTTCAGCAAATGAACAAATATAAAGATAACTATAACATTTAAAATTAAAGTATATGATTTAGATGGAACTCAGATAGGTATAGATTGAGAGATAGGTTAGATGATTTTATTTAAATATTTCATTTGGGTGTTAAATTAGATTCTCTTGCCTAAATAGAATTGGGCATCCATTTGGAGATCACGTGCATACGCTTAGTGCGCTCTTTAGTTGAGAGGCGAGTTGAATTTTATGGAGAGTTCGATTCCATTAAATCATGTAATAATGCATTTATAATTATTATGCATTTTAATACACTTGCTATAAAACGTTTTCAACTCGGGCTCTGACCCGTTTATATTTTCTCCCTCCATGTATATATTGTATTACCTTAGGTGTTCCTCCGCAAGGACGCCATTGATGTTCATCCATCCAGTGTTTTCGTGGAGCTGTGGCAGTAGTGGACTGTTGCGGCACTTTATCTTAGTCGATTCCTATCTATTGTACATCTAGATTAGGATTCAGTTTGTATATTGAGATTAGACTCAAGTGTTGTAGATTAACACTTTTACATTTCTTTCCTCAAATTATTTGTATTGTCTGTGACCCGACAGCATATTCGGGTATTTTATTTGTACATTGTATTGCACTCTTGTATATATTAGAGTTTGCACATATCACTCATCATAGTTAGATGGGTATTGTTGGTTATGGTTGCATAGTTGGTTTTGTTGTTGTTGTTGTTATTAAATAAAAGTTTTAAATTTTTTACAATTCCCTTTTAATAGTTTCGGGTAGTTAGCCTTATATTATTGTATTGTCAGTTGATATTGAGACTGTGCCATCTGAGATACCTGATTTAATGTAGTATAGGGTTGGTCACCCGTTATTACTTTGAGCGGGTTGTCACAGATGGTATCAGAGTATCAGGTTCTAGTGTCTTTAGGATCTGTGTGCATTACTACGATCTTTTGTAAGCGTTCTTGATGTAGAGCCTTATTATTAGGACGGTTGTATTCACACGTCCATATTTCTTCTGCGATGTGAAAATATTTGAAAGGCGTTCTGATGCAATTATTCTTGTTTCAGATGCCACCGAGGAGAGGTCGTTCAATCAGGACAAATAAAGGGGATGTGCAACCCCAAATGCCTCAAAGAAACATGACTACAGATGAAGTTGCCAATATTGTGGCACAAGCAGTAACTGTTGCCATTTCTACGATGGCGCAGCAATCTACCGTTCAAGCAGCCCAACCCCATTTAGGATTGTCTTTATGGGAAAGAGTGAAGGAGGATTTTAGTGGGGGGCATCCTCCCGAGTTTGCAGGGGGAGTCGATGCAATGACTGCAAGTCAATGGAAGAATAGTATACAGAGGCACCTCCGTATGGTTGAGTGTAGTGAGGTGCAGAAGCAATTTTTAGCCACCTTTAAGTTATCGGGTGCAGCTCTTCAAAGGTGGGAGTCTGTCACCGCATCTGAACAGAGAGATACTTTATCTATAATAGAATTTTGGGAACTTTTCGATCGAATGTATTTTCCTTCCCCGACTCGGGATATGAAGGTTTTTCAAGGTAATAGAACGGTGGCAGAATATGAAAAAGATTTTTCTAGATGAGCAAAATTAGTACCTAATGAGGTAAATACGGAAGAGAAACGTATATCGAAGTTTGTTCGAGGTTTAGATTGGAGAATCCGGCAACATTTGTTAGAGAGTCCTAAGTTAGCGACTTTCGTCGAGGTAGTGAACGCGGCACAACTAAAGTGTCATGAATATCGTCTTCGTTCACAAGAGGGTAAGAACTTTGGAGATTCGAGTTCATCAAGTAAGTTTGGCGATGAGAGTGCCAGTAATGCGAGTGGGCAAAAAGAATTTGTGGGTAAGTGTTTCTTTTGTAAAGAAATAGGTCATAAAAAGAGAGATTGTCCTAAAAGAGGTAATGGACCACAGTTTGATGAAATTTTGGAAGTGCAACCCCTACAACAGATTCGAGGTTATTTTAGACCGGGGGACTATGTTTGGGAGCCCATTGATGAGGAAGGGCAATCGAACTAGAGATGGATGATGTAAGTTGTTTCCTTTATGAATAGGATAAGTACTAAAATGAATTTTAGGAATATCGTATGAGAGATATTTATGAGAGGGTAGTGCTATAGCCCTATTTTGTATGTACTGACCCTAAAGGGGAATTTTGAGCAAGTTAGGTTGTTATGTTATTATCTTTTGTGAGATTAGATAATTTTGTAAGGTGCTAAAAAAAGAGCTATAAACCTTGTGGTGAATGTAAGAATGGTTATGGTGATAAGTAGTAATGATAAAGCTACTTACTTGATATAGTCATGTTATACTTATATAATTGTTGTATTCCAGATATGGATGAGCCTTATAAATTGCGATATATTGAAAAGATGTTGTTTTTTATAAGAGTTTAAAGATTGTGGATTGTTGGGACGCAGAAAAATTTTAGCTCATAATTATGCTAATTTTTGTGAGCTATATGTTGTTATATGTATGATGATTTAAAAGACCTTGTGTGGGACATAAGGCACTTTATGTAAATATTGTAATACATAAACCAAAATATTTTCATAACTGTTTTTAAAATAAAACTTTTTATCGACCTTTGGGCCATTTCAAAATGATTTTCATAACATTAATTCTTTTTCAAACTCTAGTCCGAATTTAACAAACTCTCAATCACCGACGTCGCCACATAGTAGTGTATTGGGAGGGTTCCTTGTTTGGATTTCGCTTTTGCGAGACGTCCCCTGTACGAAAGTGGCGAATGTCAGGAATTGAGAGGAGTTATTTCTTTGGACCATTTAAAATTTTTATACTATTAAAATGTTAGTATACCTTATATTTATGGAATTGTGGAATTTTGGAGGCAAATAAAGCCTCATTATGATTGGTTCGAGCATAAAGCTCGAATATGAGGGTGTATGGGCGCCCTTGTTGTGGAAATTGGTTTTATAAAACTCAACATTGACTTAAAATAAAGTAAATTAAAATAAATCCTTCGTGGGAAGTTAGAAGTTTGGAGATAGGATTAGTAAGGATGGGTGTAGTAGAACTAGTTGAGCTTTGGAGAATTAGGCTTAGCTAAAATTTCGAGGATGAAATTTTTGTAAGTGGGGAAGTTTGTAACAACCCGAGGTCTTAGAGACGGTGATTTATTTATTTTGGGAGAAATAAATATTATTTTAATTGGAGATTAATTAAATTGACAATTGAGGTCAAAATTTGCAGTCGTTAAAAACTGCGTCGAATGGCGATTCTGGGGGTGTAGTTGTGACCGGAAGGGTCGAGAAAGTCAAACTGACTGTACCTGGGGTCTATTTAGGCTCCGAAATAAATTAGGACCGTTTGACTCGAATTAAAGTTATCGGGTCATTTAAAGTGTGTATTATCATTTAAAGATGTGTATCTTGGGAATTAGGGCTTATAAAGCCTACGGGAGATTTATTCTCCATAGAGAGAGAGAAATAGAAAGAAAGAAAGAAAGAAAGAAAGAAAGAAAGAGAGAAGAAGAAAAAAGAAGAGAAGGACAAAAGAGAGAGAAAGTGGAGATTTCCGGCCAAATACGCGATTTCGAGGACGGATCAGACCCTACGAACCCGAGGTAAGTGATTAAACTTGCTAAATAATTGTTGTGTACCATTTATTACATGATTTGTGGATGAAATTTATGGGTTTTAGGTTTAGTTTATCAAAACCTAACTTTTGGTTATAATCTTAGATTTAATATGTAGATCTTTCATTTGAGGATAAAAATTAGTTTATATGTATTCTAGGATGAATATTGATGATATATATGTGATTGGGTTTAAGAGAAATGAAGGGAAAATGATTAAAACAAATTTTGGGATTTTGGCTTACTTAAACAGTAGCCATTTTCGTGAGTTCTAAAGGGCCGAATCGATTCGGAAATATGCAGGTGCCCGGGTCTGAGTGACCGAATCGATTCGGACCCCAGCCAAATCGATTCGTCCTGAGACAGAGTCCCAGGTCTGATGACCCAAATCGATTCGCCTTCCTGGCCGAATCGATTCGCTGGGCCGAATCGATTCGGTATTGGCCCGAATCGATTCGGAAGCAGGGCTTTTTGAGGGATGTTTTTCATAGGAGAATTTCATTCCGTTTTGTTCGAGGTAATCGATTGGGAACCTCTATAGGAGATATTTGGATCATGTTTTGGAGACTTTTATAGAGTTTCCCTTATAAGCAATTATTGGAGTCACATTGACTAAATTTGAGGAATACCGATTAGATAGTTTGGTATATTCTAAGTGGGGAAGCCCACTTCTATTGGGGATTTTATTTGAAGATAATAATAAATTCATACAAAAGAATGAGAATAATTTAGAGATACCGGATCTTAGGATCCCACCCCAAATGGGATAACTTTAAAGGTTCATAAAATGAATTGAACCCTATTATGGATGGAGAATTATAAATGCTAATTGATGTGCATATGGATATAGAAATATCCTTAATGATGATTGGTTTGGGAGATATCTCACACGATGAGAAATATCAATTGAAGCGACATATGAACTTCAAGCGAGAAAAAGTATCGAGTATACTAAGTGGGAAAATGTGTAAGACTTGACGATTAGTATATCGCGAGAGAGAATATACCAAACAATGACATAAAATTGGTTGCGCCTAAGGGCGTATAATAAATATGAAAATGATGTGGTAGGTATACCCTATATGATGGTATATATTTATTATGTGGGATGTATGTATACCTTATATGATGGTATATATGCATAAAGTTAGGCATACCCCCTGCTTGCTATCATTGGGAAGTTACGTGCGTAGAGGGTGAGCATACTGGCTCAAAGAGCAGGGTGTGGATATTCCCCAGGTCATAGTCATCCATGTGATTATTATGTGATATACATTATTTATTTTGGGGGTGACAAGTCGTGGGTATGTGTCGTTCTCACTCGTCGGTTAGGAGCTATGACAGCTTTCCGGGACGTCGTATGCGTGAGTTGATCACGAGGTGGGTGTCGTTGAACCCCACCAGGTGGCCCCAGTTTGCTACGTGTATGGGCTGCTGGAAGATGATATCATGTGAGCCTGCGTCCTCGAGTTATAGCTCGGTTGGATGGTTATTGATTGTGCTTGTATTTGGGTATCAATGGCATAATGGACCACAACTACTAACATTGCCAGGATTAGTGTATCGGGGGGTTCCTTGTTTGGATTTCTCCTCTGCGAGACGTCCCACGCACGAACCACAGTGTAATGTTGGAAATTGGGGAGAAGTTAGTCCTTAATGCTCATATTTATATATATATCACCTATCCCGATAATCGACAGCGCCTGGCGTAGTGTAACGGGGAGGTTCCTTATTTGGATTTTGCCTCGGCGAGACTTCCCACGCATGAAACGCCGTGTACTGTTAAGAATTGGGAATATTAATTTAGTAAAACTGAATAATAATAATTTGGGTTACATGCATCATGCATTGAGGGCATAATGAGCCTCGAGAATCAATATGGTCAGGAGTAGCGTAACGGTGGGGTTCCTTGTTTGGATTTCGCCTCGGCGAGACGTCCCACACATGAAACGATGTCCCTTGTTGAGAATCGAGAGGAGTTTAGTCCTTAACTCGTGATGCTAATAACTCATATATAATAATTATATATATTGTTTACATGCCATATAAGGGCATCACTAGAATATAAAATTCTAGTAATTGAGAATGTTTATGTATTGTGATGATGTTATTATGAGGTTGATTATGCAACTTTATATGTTCAGCAAATGAACAAATATAAAGATAACTATAACATTTAAAATTAAAGTATATGATTTAGATGGAACTCAGATAGGTATAGATTGAGAGATAGGTTAGATGATTTTATTTAAATATTTCATTTGGGTTTTAAATTAGATTATCTTGCCTAAATAGAATTGGGCATCCATTTTGAGATCACGTGCATACGCTTAGTGCGCGCTTTAGTTGAGAGGAGAGTTGAATTTTATGGAGAGTTCGATTCCATTAAATCATGTAATAATGCATTTATAATTATTATGCATTTTAATACACTTGCTATAAAACGTTTTCAACTCAGGCTTTGACCCGTTTATATTTTCTCCCTCCATGTATATATTTTATTACTTTAGGTGTTCCTCCGCAAGGACGCCATTGATGTTCATCCATCCAGTGTTTTCGTGGAGCTGTGGCAGTAGCGGACTGTTGCGGCACTTTGTCTTAGTCGATTCCTATCTATTGTACATCTAGATTAGGATTCAGTTTGTATATTGAGATTAGACTCAAGTGTTGTAGATTAACACTTTTACATTTCTTTCCTCAGATTATTTGTATTGTCTGTGACCCGACAGCATATTCGGGTATTTTATTTGTACATTGTATTGCACTCTTGTATATATTGGAGTTTTCACATATCACTCATCATAGTTAGATGGGTATTGTTGGTTATGGTTGCATAGTTGGTTTTGTTGTTGTTGTTATTAAATAAAAGTTTTAAATTTTTGACAATTCGCTTTTAATAGTTTCGGGTAGTTAGCCTTATATTATTGTATTGTCAGTTGATGTTGAGACTGTGCCATCTGAGATACCTGATTTAATGTAGTATAGGGCTGGCCACCCGTTATTATTTTGAGTGGGTTGTCACACAGTGGATGCCCCGAGAGGTCACCCATCTTCTTGCCTAGTTTGGGGTGTCCCTTGAGGTCACCCGTGATGCCAACATTGTCGGTTAAATTTATTGTTACCGACTAACCGGAGTTGGTTGTTGTTGCCGACCAACCGGAGTTGGTGGTTTATTGATGCCGACCAACCTTAGTTGGTTTGCTGAATATATATAGAGAAAAGAATTTTCCTGACCAACAGTTCGTTGGGGATAAAATATAATAAATGCTGGAGACCTCCTTGGAGCTGAATATATGATTATAAATATTTTTTCGAGCTCCATTCTGAGATAAATATAGAATATGCATCCGAATAGATATAAAGAATGATTCAGAATAATAATAAAGTGTCTCGCTGATCTGTCATGGCGAAATTGTATAATGCCGAACAAGAATAATATTTTCCAAAACATGAGAAAATGGTCGAGTACTTTGTCGGGCCTGAATATAAATAAGAATTACCCCGACCAACTATTCGTTAGGGGTGAAATATAACAAATGTTGTAGTTCTCCTTGGAGATGAATAAGTATCTTGTTGCGACAAAATTTTGCATAATGCCGAACAAGAATAATATTTTCCATAATATAAGAATATGGCCGAGAACATTGCCGGGCCTGAATATAAATAAGAATGACCCAGACCAACTGTCCGTTGGGGGTGAAATATAATAACTGTTGCAGATCTCTTTGGAGATGAATATATGATAATAAGTATCTTGTCGAGCTCCATGATGAGATGACTATAGAATATGAATCCCAATGGATATATATAATAATCCCTGTAAAAATTAATAACTTGCTCTACCATATGTGTAGGTTGAATTGATTAGTCATGAGAATAATTTAGTCATCTAATCAATATATATGATATGTATATGCTCGGGCAATAAAAATGTCAATTTCAAAATATGAAATAATATATGTCCGGTTGATCTGTCGAGGAAAATTGCATAATGCCGAATAAGATTAATATTTTCCAAAACATAAGAATATGGCCGAGAACTTTGCTAGGCCTGAATATAAATAAGAATTACCCCAACCAACTATCCGTTGGGGGTGAAATATGATAAATGTTATAGTTCTCCTCGGAGATGAATATGATAATAAGTATCTTGCCGAGCTCCATGCTGAAATTAATATAGAATATGAATCCGAATGGATATAGATAATAATTCGTGCTTGAGCATATATCAGAGCAATAATAAAATCAATAGTGCCTCTTTGAGGTAAAATTTCATAATGCCGAGCAATGATAATATTTTCCAGAAGTTTGCGAGTAGCTATTTGTGCTCGATCGAATATATATCGGAGCATTAATAAGATTTCCAGGAAGTCTCGAACGAATACTTAGTCAAGATTGAAAATTGTACCTGTAAAAATTAATAACTTGCTCTTCCATATGTGTAGGCTGAATTAATTAGTTATCATGAAAATAATCTAATCAATATAGCCAATATATGATATGGATTTGCTCGGGAAATAAAAATATCAAAACATAAAATAGTATGTCATGATGTATGTCAATGTGGCAAATTTTTATCAACTAGATATCATAAGGTTTGATTTGGATCTTTTACCAAATAATTTCAATTTTAAGCAAATGCCTAAATTTAAGTTGGTTTTTGAAAATTATTTCAGGATAAAGAATGATAAGGTATAGAGGATATGGGGGTTATCTCATCTTTTAACATCTTGGTGATGATTTTGACGTTGTCAAAATGCAAAATCTGGAGAACAAAATCTCCACTCCGACCAGCAATAGCCATCGCCAACCACGCCGACCAACCATTAACAGCAGCCGACCAACAATCGCTGACTAGCAACTGTAAGTCCTCTTGTACCGACCAACTTATAAGAGGTCGGGGAGCCTTTCACCATATGCAAAACTTAGCCCCGACCAACAATCGACTTTGCCGACCAATTATATTTATGTCGACCAAGAATTGATTTTCCCCCGACCAACTAATGGGTACTACCGACTAGAAATTAAGTAACGCCGACAAGTTAAAGTTCATCTCGTGAAGTTGCCGATCAACATATAATACCATATGTTGATGGCCAATGATAATTTGGGATTTCTACGAATAGGTAGGAGGTTGATATCCGTCACTGATCAAGGACTGAGGCTGTCGACCAACAAGGTATTTTGCCGATCAAGATAATATGGTCCAGTAAAGTTGACGATTTCGCCGACCAAATAAATATGAAGACTGGAATTCCTCAAGTTTGTTGCCAACCAACTATGGATGTTGAGGACCAAGGGTAGGTTGGATGATCACCGACAAACATTAGACGTTGCCGACCAAGAAGTAGATGATCGTCGACCTGTTGCAAAGCAGCTGTCGACCTCGTCTGCTCGTCGTACAGTGGTTGTCGATTTGCCTATGGAAGCAAAACTCTGGATACAGGGATGACGATATTCATTTTCTAGTTACCGACCAATAGATAGGAGGTCGGGCTAGCCCTCATTTGTGCGATATTTATCGCCGATCAGAGTAGTATACCTCCGAGCTACAGGTCTGATCTTCAAAAGTTTTATATATATTTTCTTCTAGTAGCCGACTGTGACACCTCGCCTAATTAAATATTGGGCGATCACTCCTTTATTAAATTAAAATCAAGGTGAACAGTTGGTTCATTCTTAGCATCACTGTCGAAAAATAACTTTTCCAATTTAAACACCCTAATTAATTAAGCTAAGTGTCAAAACCATTTTTAGACATTACTTTCCAAATTTTTATTTAATGTAAACCAACATTTAAACTTTACGAAATTCATAAATAAAGAATCATACAACAACTATACTGGAACAAACAATCCAATAATTAAACATCCAACTAAATGAATCCAACATTTAATACTTAAATGAAAACATCCTGACAATAACAAATCCCAAAGAGTAAAATACTGGAAATAAATGAATCACAATGTCCAATAAAACAACTGGATAATGGAAATGGACGACACATGCCCAACTGAATAAATATGCTTGGAGTGGAATCAAATAAATGAAGTCGTCTAAGCAAGAGGCCTGCAACTCCCACCTAAACTGCAGCGCGTTCCTTCCAAAGGATCCTATGCAAGACACCCATGTGGCTGGGAACCTGTAATATATACATATATATACAAGAGAGAAAAGAAAATGGAAATGGGTCAGAGCCCGATTGTAGAAATGATTTAAAACTTGTTTAGCAAGTATTTAAAATGTTTACAGGCCAATGCAACAACATATTAGTGCGGCACTCCCTTGAGAAATTCTCACCTCTCTTCTAATGTGCACACCTATCGCACTAACCTTCCCAACGATTTAACTTATCTTATCTTAGGTTACTCATGAGATTTAAACTGAACAATTCAACTGTTTAAGAGGGTAATTTCATTTGACAACAAAGCTCTCATTTTTTACTTTATTTATTAATAAAGTTTTCCAGAAATATACTATACTTTCGAAACAGGTATTTCTCAATTGAAATCATTACTCATCTCTTACTTACCATAAACACAGTAGGAAATTCTAAATTTCATAAATTCATATATATATATTAAATACTCGCATAATATATATATTCTATCAGCACCCCACATAAAAATTATGGTGCGGGCATACTCTGCTATCCAATCCCCGTATCTCTCGTACTAAGGGAAATACAAGTTCGGAATCACTCTCGAACTATATTAACACAAACAAAAACAATATTGAGGCGAAGCATAGTTTCTAAGTCCAAGAGGTCAGTACATACCCTCACGTCTCTTAGGACCGTCCGACTATCGATCCGATAGCCCGTACCTAGGATTCCTATCTTCTAGGGTACGAGTCAATATCCCCCATGAAGGCCCATTCGAGATAAGACTGTCCCAGCGCGGTAACCTCAGGGATAGCAAGTAGCGTGGGCATGATTTTGACACGTATATAGTATGTGCATAATCACAGTCATATAAATATACTACTATTACCATATCAACTTTAGGTACTTTTCATCACCCATAAAATAATATTTATCATTATTTCTCAATCTTTAGTTATCACGTATAACGGTTCGTCTCTTACTTTAATTGAGGGATTAATCCAACTTACTATGTAACACTCATGGACTCTATCCTCCCAAGTATAGAATTCAGTAGGTACTCATCTATTTTTCCAACGTAACTATTTTACGCGTCTCTCCCTTTAATGCATAATTTCATCGTCCCTTATATGTAAATATCCCAAAAATGTACATCTCGTCTTACATTAAAGGTCTCATAATTATTAATAAGTCCTACTGGTCTCCTTTACCTTCCAAATTATTTTAATAAGGATGCCCAAATATTTCTACTCATTTAATTTGAATTTAACTATTTTCAAAGGGGAAATGTGAGTCTGCCAGAAGGGGTCGATCGATCGAGGGCAGGAGCTCGATCGATCGATGCGTCGATCGATCGACACTCCTGGTTCGATCGATCGATCAAACAGGTCTGGCGAATTCTGCAGATTAACAGTTACGGGTTTCATAATCTAACCTCAATCAAATCCAAATTTTTCATACCCGAACTCCCTAAAATTCATACTACCAACGGTATAAACCCATATTATACATCTTCAACGTAAAGCATGCAATTTTCCATCAATAACCATAGATTAATAGGCCAAAACTCATATAAATCTCAAGAACCCTAGAATTTCTTTAACATGGTTCTAATCAGTATTTTTCCATAAATTTCTACTCCTAATTCATCATAAATTCATGGTTAAGCCTCTACATGTGAAGGGGTTTCCAGATTATCATTCGAATCATTACTACATGTGATTTTCCTATCTCCAACATGGATTCTCTTCTACCAAACTCATCCTAATCACCCTAGACTAACATGAACGATGCATTAACGAAAATAAGCAAGATAAATACATGCCTGGAAATTTCAAAGTTCTTATTTGTGGACGAATTTGGTGTTGTCGCGTTCCCCGTCGCGCGATCTACGCGTTGGTGGTGGTGGCGGTGCAACCGGATGGATTTTGGGCCTTGGATTGCTTGGAAAGCTTTCTCCTTCCCTCTTTACGGACGTTCTAATGTTTTGAGTCTGCTAACCCTAAAGGACTATTCCAAATGGTTGATATAGCCTAATAATTTTCGTGGGTTTAATTACCCAAAAATGCAAAATGTCCAAAATGCCCTCCCGGGGTGCTAAATAGGCCTAAAAATGCCCCCTAGACCCAAACTAAACCCCCGGGTATAATTTTCTGACTATCTCGACCCTTCCGGACACTTTGGCACTTTCAAAACGACCATACGAGCAACTTATAATTTATTCACTTTTATTAATCAATATTTAGTCCCGACGCGACACGGGCGCGTCCCGACTCCAATTTCCAAAATTGTCATTTTATTCACTCTTGACATTTAATAGAACCAATATTATATTACTTTACTCATTATTAATATTCAACAACAAGTTTCCCATAATTACTAACTCACATCACGTTAATAATTATAAAGTGATTAATTTCCGGATTTATATTAAATTAATAACTCACATTAAATTTAATAAATCCCCAAATTAATATAGCATAAAAATACGGGGTATTACATACTCCCCCCTAATAACGGAATTTCGTACCAAAATTCGAAAAATAAGGCATACCTGGTAAGAATAAATCTGGGTATCTCTCGCGCATATCTACCTCACGCTCCCAAGTGGATTCCTCCACATTATGGTGCTCCCACTGGACCCGTACAAGTGGAACTACCTTCGACCTCAATCTCCTCTCGCTATGGTCTAGGATAGCCATCGGTCTCTCCTCGTAAGAGCTGTCGGGTTGTAAGTCTATCTCATCTATCGCGATGTGATTATGGGCCATATCATCCCGAAGATATCGTCTCAACGACGAGATGTGGAATACATCGTGAATGCGATGTAAATGCTCTGGCAGTCCCAATCTGTATGCTACCGGCCCAATCCTCTCGATAATGGGAAATGGTCCCACGTACCTCGGGGCCAATTTCCCTTTCTACCCGAACCTCATCACTCCTTTCATAGGAGATACACGTAGTAACACTTGGTCCCCCACATTAAACTCCCGGAAGAACCGTTTCGCATCGGCGTAGCTTTTCTGCCTATCCTGGGCTACTCTAATACGACTCCTGATCATCTCAATCCTCGCGGAGGTTTCCTGAATTACCTCTGGTCCTAGCAACTTGTTATCCTCCACCTCGAGCCAATAAGTTGGGGCACGACAAGGCCTGCCATACAAAACCTCGAATGGAGCCATGCTAATCGTGAATTGATAAGAGTTATTATAAGCAAACTCTACCAGTGGAAGATGTGGCTCCCAACCTCCTCCAAAATCAAGAACACACATGCGCAACATATCCTCCAGCATCTGATTAGTACGCTATGTTTGTCCATCTGTCTGTGGGTGATAAGCTGAACTCAGTCTCAACTCAGTACCCATAGCCTCCTAAAAGCTCTCTCAAAAACACGACACGAAAATATTGTCTCTATCTGACACAATATTCAGGGTCACCCCATGTAATCTTACAATCTCAGTAATGAACAACTGAGCATACTGACCCGTGGTATAATCTGTTCGCACTGGCAGAAAATGAGCCACCTTGGTCAAACGGTCTACAATCACCCAGATAGAGTCGTGGCCCCGCTGTGATGTAGGAAACCCTGTAATAAAACTCATGGAAATACTCTTCCACTATTATGCAGGTATTTCCAATGGCTGAAGCAACCCTGATGGTTTCTGATGGTCCACCTTTACTAGCTGGCAGGTAGAACACTTGGACACGAACTCAGCAATGTCCTTCTTCATCCCACTCCACTGGTATTGCCGCCTCATATCCTGGTGCATCTTATCTCCAGGATGTACCGCAAATCGGGACCCGTCAGACTGGGTCATCACTGCATGACGTAATTCTGATCCTTCTGGGACCACTAATCTCCCATTAAACCTCAAACCCCCATCAGAACTAACAGAATAGGACTCAGCACCTTCGACTAAAAGTCATACAATCTGCTCCTGGAAAAATGGGTCTGCGGTATGTGCTTGTATCACCCTCGTAACAATCTCGGGGGTCACTGTCATAACAGATATGAAGGAACGGGCTACTGCATCCTGGTGACCCAACTCCTTCCACTTTGCTTTCTAGACGTCCGCTACATCGTCTATCGATCTACGGCTCAACACATCAGCAACTACGTTGGCCTTCCCCGGATGGTACTGTATGTCGAACTGAAAGTACCTCACAAACTCTAACCATCTGTACTGTCGCATATTCAGCTCTCGCTGAGTGAACAGGTACTGCAGTGACTTGTGGTCTGTGAACAAGCAGAATTTCTCCCCAAATAAATAGTGCCTCCATATCCGCAATGCAAAAACGACCGCTGCTAACTCCAGGTCGTGGGTGGGGTAATTCTTCTCATGCGGCTTAAGCTTGCGGGAGTCAAAAGCTATAGCCTTCTCCTCCTACTGAAGTACTCCCCCAAGTCCCCGTAAAGAGGCATCGGTGTAAACCAGGTACTCCACACCCGGCTTCGTTAAGGCAAGGACTGGTGCTGAAGTAAGCTTGTCTTTTAGCTCGTCGAAAGCCAACTGGCAAGCATCATCCCAAACATATGGAACCCCTTTGCGAGTCAGGTTCGTCAATGGACCCGCTATTTTGGAGAATCCCCGAATGAATCTCCTGTAGTATCTGGCTAACCCCAAGAAACTATGCACTTCCGTCGGTGTCGTGGGCTATCCCCACTCCCTCACCGCTGACACTTTACTCGGGTCAACTGCTATCCCCTGCTCAGAAACAACATGCCCCAAGAACTGTACTTCTCGCAACCAGAATCCGCACTTCTCGTACTTAGCATACAACTGATGCTCTCATAGAGTCTGAAGAACCTGCCTCAAGTGCTCGGCATGCTCCTCCTCAGAGTGTGAATATATCAAAATGTCATCTATGAAGACGATGACAAAATGATCCAAGAATTCTCTGAACACTCGATTCATTAAGTCCATAAACACGGCTGGAGCATTTATGAGGCCAAATGGCATCACTCTGAACTCATAGGACCCATATCTCGTCAAGAAAGCAGTCTTTAAAACATCCTGTTCCCTAATACGTAGTTGATGGTACCCCGACCTCAGATCTATCTTCGAAAAGAAAGTTGCTTCCCTCAACTGGTCGAACAGATCATCGATTCGAGGCAACGGATACTTATTCCGTATCGTGACCTTGTTCAACTCCCGGTAGTCCACACATAGCCTCAGTGAACCATCTCTCTTCTTCACAAACAAGACTGGAGCGCCCCAAGGTGAGGTACTCCTGCGAATGAAGCCCTGACCTAACAGCTGCTCTATCTGATCTCGTAACTCTCGCATCTCCGTCGGAGCCATACGGTATGGAGCGCGTGCTATAGGTCTTGTATCCGGTAATAAATATATGACAAAGTCTATCTCTCGACTGGGGGGTAGGCCTGGTATCTCCTGAAATACATCGGAATACTCACGAATAACTGGGATCGAGTCTAAGGGAATCACAACCTCCTTAGAGGTATCCTCCTCCATGTAATACAAATGAGCGGTCGAGCCTCCCTCTAGGCGAGGCATCGCCACTACAAACATCTCTTACCCCGGAATGGCAAAAATAATACTCCCACCAAATCAATCTATCATGGCCCTGTAAGCAGCGAGCTAATCCATACCGATAATAACGTCATGCTCATGCATATCTAAGACTAACATGTTTGCAGGTAATACCAAGCTACCAATCTCTACCCCCACACCCCGGCATATAAAGAAAATAAGCGAACCATTTCCCAGTGGTGAGTCTACACACGTCACAGTGCTCTCTGATGTGGCTAATAACCCTAAGGCCTTCACAAAATGAGTAGCTATAAGATAATGCGTTGCCCCAGTATCAAATAAAACTCGACCCATAGTACCATGGATAGGAAACATACCCTCAATCGCGGGTGGTGCCTACGGAGCTACTGCCTGGTGGACGTTATAGACATGTCCATACTGTAACTGCCCCTGCTGTACTAGAGCTGTTAGAATGGCTGGTAGGGCTGGTACCTGGGCTGGTGCTGGGAGGGCGACTGGAAAAAGTGGCCTCTGCGGCTCATTACGGGTGCCCTGCTGCTGTGGGGCCCTCTCTCCCTCTGGACAATCCTGGCGCTTATGGCCATGCTTTCCGCACACAAAACATCGGCCTCTGAAGTTACCTCCCCTCTGACCCTGCTGACCACGGCCCTGCTGGCCGTTACCACCCCGCCACTAGCCCTGTTGGCCCTGATGAAAACGATGTTGGCCCTGTTGCTGACCCTGCTGCTGTCGGTATTGGCCTTGCTGGCCCTGCTGATTAGGCTGGCCCTACTGACCCTGCCTATAACCCCCAAATCCCTGCCTGGAATCACCTGATCGAAAGTGCTTGGCAGGGTTCCCCTGATGGGAACTCTGCTCATGCTGACGAGTCTGTCCCTGGGATGTCGGTGCTCCACTAGCGCCACTACCCCCGGTCATGCCCTGCTGGCCGGACTCTCCTGCTCGCTTGCTTCCCTGCAAATGGAAGCGGTGATCCTGGCAGTGTAGTAAGGCAGCATTGAGTACATCTGTGAAGGTACTCAAAGACAAATTCCCTATAAGATGCTGACGGATCCTCCAAGCTAACCCGTCCACAAACAACATTATCTTCTTACCCTCAGTAGGTGCCTCATCTGGCACTATGGTGAGAAGTCTCGTGAACTCCTCCTCATACTCAGCAACGGTAGAATTCTCCTGCTTCAAGTTCAGTAATTTCCGCCTCATCTCAGTTTGCACGGCGAGTGGAAAATACTTGCGGTCAAACCGTTCCCAGAACGACTGAATCGGGATCGTATCCCTCTCCTCTAATGTGGTGGTGGATTCCCACCACTGCAAAGCGCCCCCCACTAACTTGAAGGAAGACAATAACTATTTTTGCACGTCTGTACACTCATACATACGCAGATTCCGCTGGATATCTTTCTTCCATTGGCTGACGATGATGATATCTGAACTACCCGAGAACTCAGGGGGATGCGCCTTCTGAAAGGCATCCCTAACCCGCTCCCATGCAGATGGAAGTTGTGAAAGTACAGGCGCCACTGCCTGAACCTGGGGTGGAGCCTGTTGTACCACCGCTAGTGCTGCATTCACCGCTTGAGCAACAATAGCGGCTACCTCATTAGCCTTCATCGTACCCTGAGCCGGAGCTGCTGGCTGCTTGGCTTGGGCACGCCTATCCTTTGGTGCACGTCTCGGAGGCATCTGAAACGTGAAGAAATTTATTAGTCTACAGTTATTACTAAATCTCAAATAGCTAAAAACGTAAATGTAAAAGCAAGAATACAACAATCCTAAAATAGGGCTCTATAGCAAAAAATGTTAAGCTGAAAGCGAAATAAGCCGTACATATCCTAAGGACACTAGAACCTGATGCTCTGATACCACCTATGACACCCCGCCTAATTAAATACCGGGCGATCATTCCTTTATTAAATTAAAATCAAGGTGAACAGTTGTTCATTCTTAGCATCACTGTCGAAAATAACTTTTCCGATTTAAACACACTAATTAATTAAGCTAAGTGTCAAAACCATTTTTAGACATTACTTTCCAAATTTTTATTTAATGTAAACCAACATTTAAACTTTACGAAATTCATAAATAAAGAATCATACAACAACTATACTGGAACAAACAATCCAATAATTAAACATCCAACTAAATGAATCCAACATTTAATACTTAAATGAAAACATCCTGACAATAACAAATCCCAAAGAGTAAAATACTGGAAATAAATGAATAACAATGTCCAATAAAACAACTGGATAATGGAAACAGGCGACACATGCCCAACTGAATAAATATGCTAGGAGTGGAATCAAATAAATGAAGTCGTCTAAGTAAGAGGCCTGCAACTCCCACCTAAACTGCAGCGCGTTCCTCCCAAAGGATCCTATGAAAGACGCCCCTGTGGCTGGGAACCTGTAATATATACACATATATACAAGAGAGAAAAGAAAATGGAAACGGGTCAAAGACCGATTGTAGAAATGATTTAAAACTTGTTTAGCAAGTATTTAAAATATTTACAGGCCAATGCAACAACATATTAGTGCGGCACTCCCTTGAGAAATTCTCACCTCTCTTCTAATGTGCACACCTATCGCACTAACCTTCCCAACGGTTTAACTTATCTTATCTTAGGTTACTCGTGAGATTTCAACTGAACAATTCAACTGTTTAAGAGGGTAATTTCATTTGACAACAAAGCACTTATTTTTTACTTTATTTATTAATAAAGTTTTCCAGAAATATACTATACTTTCGAAACAGGTATTTCTCAATTGAAATCATTACTCATCTCTTACTTACCATAAACACAGTAGGAAATTCTAAATTTCAGAAATTCATATATATATTAAATACTCGCATAATATATATTCTATCAGCATCCCACATAAAAATTATGGTGCGGGCATACTCTGCTATCCAATCCCCCTATCTCTCTTACTAAGGGAAATACAAGTTCGAAATCACTCTCGAACTGTATTAACACAAACAAAAACAATATTGAGGTGAAGCATAGTTTCCAAGTCCAAGAGGTCAGTACATACCCTCACGTCTCTTAGGACCGTCCGACTATCTATCCGATAGCCCGTACCTAGGATTCCTATCTTCTAGGGTACGAGTCAATATCCCCCATGAAGGCCCATTCGAGATAAGACTGTCCCAGTGCGGTAACCTCAGGGATAGCAAGTAGCGTGGGCATGATTTTTACACGTCTATAGTATATGCATAATCACAGTCATATAAATATACTACTATTACCATATCAACTTTAGGTACTTTTCATCACCCATAATATAATATTTATCATTATTTCTCAATCTTTAGTTATCACGTATAACGGTTCGTCTCTTACTTTAATTGAACGATTAATCCAACTTACTAAGTAACACTCATGGACTCTATCCTCCCAAGTATAGAATTCAGTAGGTACTCATCTATTTTTCCAACGTAACTATTTTACACGTCTCTCCCTTTAATGCATAATTTCATCGTCCGTTATATGTAAATATCCCAAAAATGTACATCTCGTTTTACATTAAAGGTCTCATAATTATTAATAAGTCCTACTGGTCTCCTTTACCTTCCAAATTATTTTAATAAGGATGCCCAAATATTTCTACTCATTTAATTTGAATTTAACTATTTTCAAAGGGGAAATGTGAGTCCGCCAGAAGGGGTCGATCGATCGAGGGCAGGGGCTCGATCGATCGATGCGTCGATCGATCGACACCCCTGGTTCGATCGATCGATCAAACATGTATGGCGAATTCTACAGATTTACAGTTACGGGTTTCATAATATAACCTCAATTAAATCCAGATTTTTCATACCAAAACTCCCTAAAATTCGTACTACCAACATTATAAACCCATATTATACATCTTCAACGTAAAGCATGCAATTTTCCATCAATAATCATAGATTAATAGGCCAAAACTCATATAAATCTCAAGAACCCTAGAATTTCTTTAACATGGTTCTATTCAGTCTTTTTCCAAAAATTTCTACTCCTAATTCATCATAAATTCATGGTTAAGCCTCTACATGTGAAGGGGTTTCCAGATTTTCATTCGAATCAATTCTACATGCGATTTTTCTATCTCCAACATGGATTTTCTTCTACCAAACTCGTCCTAATCACCCTAGACTAACATGAACGATTCATTAACAAAAATAAGCAAGATAAATACTTGTCTAGAAATTTCAGAATTCTGATTTGATGGCGAATTTGGTGTGGTTGCTTTCCCCGTCGCGCGATCTACGCGTTGGTGGTGGTGGCGGTGCAACCGGATGGATTTTTTGGACTTGGTTTGCTTGAAAAGCTTTCTCCTTCCCTCTCCTATGGCCGTTCTAATATTTTGAGTTTGCTAACCCTAAAGGGCTATTCCAAATGGCTGATATAGTTTAATAATTTTCCTGGGTTTAATTACCCAAAAATGTAAAATGACCAAAATGCCCTCCCGGGGTACTAATTAAGCCTAAAAACGCCCCGAGGTCCTAACTAAACCCCGGATACACTTTTCTGACTATCTCGACCCTTTCGGACACTTTGATGCACTCGAAATGACCATACGGGTGACTTATAATTTATTCACTTTTATTCATCAATATTTAGTCCCGACGCGACACGGGCGCGTCCCGACTCAAATTTCCAAAATTGTCATTTTATTCACTCTTGACATTTAATAGAACCAATATTATATTACTTTACTCATTAGTAATATTCAACAACAAGTTTCTCATAATTATTAACTCACATCACGTTACTAATTATAAAGTGATTAATTTCCGGATTTATATTAAATTAATAACTCACATTAAATTTAATAGATCCCCAAATTAATATAGCATAAAAATACGGGGTATTACACCGACAAGTATCAGGTGATGCCAACTGTTACCAATCAAGAAATAGGAGTCCAATTTATTTCTTTTGTTCTCCATGAATTGAAAATGATTTTCAAACATTGGTCGGCCATGTTCGTGGGTTGAGATCTCTTCGTACAGTAATTGTCTACCGGTCAAGAGAAAATTGTAGTTGCGAGGAATTTTTTCCACCTTGATGCTGGCCTATTTTTTTTCCTTCTGTGATGATAATTTCAAACAGTGTTGAAGACGGTTCTTGATAGTGGTTGGTCAGGGCTCGAACCCAGACTTCTGAATTCACACCGACACCTGAATAACTGCTTTAGGTGTTTCGGATTTCACTTAGTTTGATTTGGCTCTTTGTTTCCAAGAATTGGGTCCTTTCATTCTCTACTGCCATAATCGATTTGAAATCATTTTTGTTTTTATTGGTAAATAATGAAATTGATGAGAGTTTCAAATCAAATAATCCAGATCTAATGACAAATATACACAAGAATCAAATTGTTGCAGGAAAGCTTTATCATGAGAGAAATTCGTTGATGTATAATTTCATTGATGTTGCTGAATCACAAATTTTGAAGAAATTTCCATCTCCAATTTGTGCTCAGGCCCTCCAATTTAAGGCGGTATCTTTGGATTGGGAGATAAAAAGTTGTTTTCATATTTTTCAGTTCCAGAGAGAAATGGAAATTCAAAGAGTCACCGTGTCAAAATCAACAATGAATATTTCAACAATTTGACACAGTTGTGCAGATTTATACATAAAAATTATACAGTTCCTTAACAGAAACGTTGCGATTATTATCTGTTTTAGACATTTATTCTTAGTCAAAAATATCAGATATAAAAACTAAAATATTAGATCTAATCCATGGAACAGTAAAAGCTTTTGATGTTCAGAGAAAGCTTTTGATTAAAACTGTCTTTTCTTATTATGAGATTCAGATACTTGTTGGGTTTGAATGAATTTATTTAACCGATGCTTTAAACATGTATATCCACAAAATTTTGAGAATCCCTATATTTTAGGATTCGTAAAAAATTTATAAAATTTTGAAATCTGTTGTATTACATATTCCCAAAGTAAGAATAATAAATGAATTCATTCATATAAAAATTTTGATTAAATCAGAAGATGTATCTTCAGCATATAATTGAATTGATCTCTAAGTTTATGGATATAAACGTATGAGAATCATGATTTGAACAAAAAGATGTGTGCATATAATTAGTTATACGTAGAGAAAATAAAAACTTAGCTTTTGATGGAGAACAATGCTTGTATCACGTTCCCACAGACGGTGCCAATATGTTGATGACTAGAAATAGCATCCATGTTATCTTATCGGCATTAAGAACAGATAAAAATGAAGGTATGAAGATGATGATTGAAGATGAAATGGTGATCACATCAAACACATAAGAGACAAAGGTTTTTAAAGTGGTTCAGCTATGAATAAAGCCTACGTCCACTGTTATTTTATTCCCAGGGGTTTACAATAGCACAATATGGTGTAGAGAGAGAAAGAGTGTGTATCTTGTGTATTGTGTTTCTTTCGTTGTCAGATCCTCCTCTATGATGGGGTTACAATGTATTTATAGCTTTGAGGCTGTCAATGTGAATAGACAACGTGTTGTTATCTAGTAGGCATATACGTCTATACAGAAGAAATGTACATTAAGGCTCATGAAATGCATTGTTATCTTCATTAATGCCCATTAAATGCATAGTTATCCTTTAATCTGCCTGGCCAGAGTTGCTCTGCACGCTTTGAGTTGCTCTGCACGCCTTGAGTTTCTTGGTATGCCATGTGTTGGTTGGTATGCCGACCAACTCTCCTCGGGTGCCGACTAACTCTCCTCGGGTGCCGAACAAGTATAAATATTGCCACGTAGGATGACAGGTGTCCTTTTCTGACTGATCCTCGTAGATGGAGAATTTTTGCGTCAACACCATCAAAAAGTACTCATACTTCAAATAAAAAATATGTTTTTTCAAACAAAGTCAAAGGATTAAAATACACTCTCCTGTCATTTTAAATTAATACTGAATTTTTAAAAGTTTTAGGAAATTAAGCTAGCATAATTGAAAACAAAATATAAATGCCAGTATGAATATTAATTCTCATTAATAAAACAAATTTACAAAAATAATCTAGTGCTACAATTAACCTTGACAAAACTTATCCCACAAAATAATTCTTGGCCGTAAAAAAGAATATACTCTAAAAAAAAGAACAAAAAATTATTTCTTAAGTTATCTCTATTTTTTTTCGAAATAACGAGTCTAAGGATCCTACTTATAGAATAAGGTGTGAAGTATTTGAGTTTGAATGAAACTCTCTTTGATTAGTTGTATTTGAGTTAGTAATTATCTTATGGAGTCTTCAAAAGAGTTGGAGATAATTGAGAAGTCTTTTTTTTATATAATTATTTCCAATTTTTTGCATTCACATCACTATTCGCATCACCGGCTTTAATCACATTTTTTACCCCTAAAACTTTAAAATCTCAGTTTTAATCCGAACTTTAAAGTTGTGAGTATTATCAAGATCTTTATGAAAATCTATGACACGGCCTTAACACACACTCGAGTGATTTAATAAAAAATATTTAATACAGTTGTGTCAACCGTGTCGTGTCGTGCGTGTCGCAACGTATCCTGACAATTTTTTTAATATCGACTCCTTTGTTGTCTAAATTCCCTAGGCACCTGTAATATTGCAAATTAAAAATAATTTATTCAAATTTAGGATCGTTAATATTTTGAAAATTACATAATTACCCTTCTTTGTATTTTAGCTCAAAAAATTCATAAATTGCTCGTTTTAATCCGGAATTCAACCAAATTTCAGAGAGAACTTTATTTTCCCTAGATAAACATTTTAAAATTGTTTTTAGGCCCATAAAGTTTTGAAAATGATGATTTCACTCCTTTAGGTTACTAAAATTGCATTTTTAACTTGAATTTAATTTAAATTTTTATTTTTATTTTATTTTACGAAAATGACTCTAAAAGCTCATTATTTATGATACAATGGGCCTAAGAAGTCCTAGATTTAGGTATACTTCATAAAAAATAATGCACTCATCATTAAAAATCGAGGAAGACTTAGCACGGTGATGCTTCACCATGATGAATGGACAGGTACGGGGATCAAGTGAGTGCTTTAAGGTGAGATACCTAGGGTAGTACTAGGGTCATCAGAGTGACGCAACTGAAGGTATAGGTCGAACACACGGTGATGACTTGGTAAGAATATTACTTCTTGGAGTGATAAATTAGAATAATATGATTATTGGCAAGCTCATACAAACTGTTTAGTCAGGATAGACTGAAAATTTATGGGACGCAGGATGTGCAGTCCTAAGATGGAATTAACTTTAGTGATGAGTAAGACGATTAGCTGTATTATGGTTCACATTGGGTGAGTGTCAATCGCTAGAGAGGGGGACCCATGGAGGCACCAGCATGCCTTGGTTACTAGCATAGGTATTACTATAAATTGTTTGTACATGATCATCAAGTGATTGGAGACTCGGAGTTGATTATGTGACGTGCATGGTTAGTGAGATGGTGAGCGTTAGAACTCGTCGCATGTTGATTATTTGGTGACAAACCCCGTATGAAGGTGCGTAGTGTGACCTTAGTATTGATAATTTTGATGATTTTATCTTGGAGTTGGAGGATTTTTGTGGATTAAAATAAAAGTTTTGAACCCCAGAAGCTTAAGGATTGACGAGTCAGGAATTTCGAGGAAAAAATTCCTCAAGGAGGGAAGTGTTTGTAATATCCCGCCCTAATAATTCATTTAAATTTTTAGATAAATTTTAATGAAATGAGTGTTGATCATAATTATTGGAAGTTGTGGGTCAAAATTTAAGAAAATAAAGAAATTGGAATTGAGAGAGTTCAAACGATAGTAGGGTCGTTCGAACGAGACTTATGTGTCATTTGAAGCGAGGTTCAAATAGGGGTGGAAATTCTTATTTTTTGGTCCTGTTTCGGGCCGACACGACACAAACGACAAGGCAGTGGTTTTTTCATACATGAATTCATGTTTTTTTAATCGACATGAACACGACCCAAATAAAAGCGAAACGATATGACATGAATAACACGATTTCTTAAATTTCACACTAAATTGAACATAAATAGACTCAATAACCCCAATAAAAATACGATTAACATGACAAGACGTGATAACACGACTAATACGACTCATAATTCTAATACTAACACGACATGACATGACTTCGTATCAAGAAACCCGACACGAACACGACATATCGGGTCAATTTCGTGTCATTCGGTGTCGTGTTTTCGTGTCATTTCTAAAATTTCCACCCCTAGGTTCAAACGACCTTTGCGCGAGGTCCCACTGTATTACAGTCGCAAGTCACGTGAAGCCATACATCAAATGAGATGGATAAGTTGTTCGAATGAGGCTTATGTCGTTCGAATGGCGTGCCTCGAAAATGTTTTAGTTTGATTGCTCGTGTGCGCTATCACGTTTCTTACGCTTGATTTGGTGTGTTGTCGAGCTCAGATGAGCCCAAAATGGGCAAATGTGATTTTTGGTGTTCTAAGGGTTTTTATAAGGGTTTGTTTGGCTCATTTTGGGAATTTGAGGTTGGAAAAATATGAGAGAGAGAGATAGGTGGTCTTAAACTATAAGAGAGATTCTCTCCACCTTAAACCACCATAAACCACCATTTTCTTATACTATTTTACCATATTCAAACCTAAAACATCCATTTTCACCATTATTGAAGTGGAGCTACCAATTTTGGTGAAGTGTTGGGAGATTTTTGGGGATGATGATGGAGGCATTCGTGGAGTTTGAAGAGATTTTTGGCTTGAAAGGTTATATGGAGCATTTGGAGGGTGTAATTGGTAACCCTTTGAGGCCACCTTTAGAGGTGAGGGTTGTTCCTCCTATACCAAACTTCTTGCCACAATTTAGAGTCTTTAGAGGTGGCAAAATCTTACTCTTAGGAATTAGACTCTAATTTGTGTATTTATAGTCTTGTTGTTAGATTATATGAGTATGGTGAATTTGATTAAATGATGAAAGACCCGTGTAGTAACTAATAAACAGTTTTATGGAATAAAAATGTTGCAAAACATTTTGTTGAAAAATAAGTGATGAGTAAATATTTCAAAGTTTCTTGAAATGCAGATTGAGATTTTTATGAAAATGGTGTATTTTCTAGAAAATCTATGTTAAACATTTTACGAAATAAAATGTTTAAAAATGATGATTGATTTTGCTAAAACATTAGTGAAATGAGGTTTAAAAGTTTCTTGTAAGAATATGAAGTTTATAAAATATGAACATTTGTTGAGTTTAAAGAAGTAAAATATATTTTATGACTTGACAATGCATTTTGATGGTATTATGAACTTCTAGAATGACATGTATGTTTAACCCATTTAATAGGATTTAAAATCCATCTTCCCATGCATATAAACTTATAGTATTTTGGCAATAAATGTATAAATAAGTTTAAAAAAGATTTTGTTGGGTTTAAATATGGAATAAGAAAAATAGACATTCTTGTCTTCAAAGTGTGTGAAAAGGGGGTTAAAAGTGTGATAAGTACAAAATTACAAGACTACATATGATAATAAAAGAAAATGGTATTTAAGAGTTTTCTAAAAGGCGCGCATAGGCGACGCCTATCCGTGATCCTTTTTAGAAACGCAACGCATAAGGGGTATGTGTGGAAAAAGGAGTGGTCAATGTTTTTTTAAAGCAGTCAACGGGGGTGATGCACGCATAAGGCGCATTTTTTTTCTTTCTAAAATCATTTTTTCTTATGTTTTATTTAAAATGACGTCATTTTGGGCAAAAAGCATACAAATTTTTTTTGGGTTTATTTCTTATCTACTATACCAATCTAACCCTAACATAACAAACTATCCCCCCCCCCCCCCTCTCAAGAAAACCCTAATCAGACAACACAAAAGAAAAAATAAAACCCAAGAACCTTAACTTCAAGGTATGTTTTATTTTATTCCAAATTTTTTTATGAATAAAATTTCAAATTTCAAAGTAAGTTTTACTTTTATTCGTAATTATGATTGCATGCTTATGATTATGTTTTTTCAATGTAAGTTATGCTTACATTTCTGCTTTTATTATTTTAGAAACCTCGGTATAAATAAAAAATATTAAAAAATTGGCAAAACGACTTTTCACGCACAAGCCCTTAATGCTTGATGCTTGACCTCCATGCATCGATCACACATCATACCTTTTAGAACCTTGGTATTTTCTTATAAAAGTAGTCTTTAAGTGTAATTAAATTTTTTAAATAAATAAGTAAAGAAATGTCTAACTTGGAAATATGGTTAGTAAAGGTTTTGGATAAGTGTTAATGGGTAAACATTGAAAAGTTGGTGTGTATAACTCAATAATATTTTGAAAGATTAACACTTATAAAATTGGAAAGGAAATAATGGAATGGAGATGTTTCTAATTGAAAGAAAAATTACTCCCAAAGGTTAAAAGGTATTAAGGAGTTTAAAAATACTCAAGAAGTTAGTGTAGGTAACTTAGTGGTGTTTTGAGAAATTAACACTTGTGAAAATGGAGTAAAAGGTGAGTTTGGAAATAAATGGGTAAAATAATAATTTTACTTAAAGTCGAACATTTTTATGAAATAAAAATATTGAAAAATGGGTTACACAAATTGGTCCTAAATGAATATGATTTTGGAATAAAAATAAAAGTTAAAGTGTAAAGGACATGAAATGATAATTTCTAAATATAACACAAATTAAGGGGAAACCCCGTGTTTGGCTTCGATTGGGTAAGAAGGGAAAGAAGGAATCATGTGGATATTTGTAAAATATTTAAAACATTAAAAAGGAACTCGGGTAATACCGGAATAATTAAGGAGGGTCTAGAGTCCTGGGATGAACCCAAAACAACTAGCTAGAGTAAATGGTGCGAATATCCGACGGTGTGGAGCTTGGTGAAGTATGCGGTTATTAGAAGATTTCGAGAAAAATATAAAAGAATAATGATGGTGAAAACGTGTTAAGACAACCTAACTTGAATGAGTTAATAAATGTTTCGATAAAGGTTAAAATGGACAAGTAAGTGTGAAGTTGATTAATGTCCAGACTCAACCAATATGATCTTTATCTCAGACTCCATCACCCACTAATGAAGGTGTTGGAGAGAAATAATAGACTACAATAATAAGATACGAAGGGAGAAAGTCAGTATGAAATAAAAAAATATGTGACGAGATAACACTTTGTAAAAATACGAAGAGGAAGCTGCTACCAAAGTGACCCTATGAAGGGAGAAACTGAAAACTCTACTGCTGCTCTGAGCATCAAAGAATCGGTTATCACAAGGAGGGATCACTGAAGAGATGACCTCTTCAACTTTGGTTTGGTTCCTAAGAAGAGACTCGGGATTCAGGGCCAATTGAGCAAGACTTACAACAACCAACACGTCATCGAATATGGGGTCACTACATGAAGGAGTTATCTTAGAACTTTTGATTTTTTTTAACTGTTGAGGAATGGCCCCTGAACCCATGGCCAATTTCATCTTCCACGAGCCCTCAACTACATTAAGGACTGCACTCATAGCCTTTTGCTTTAGGCCCATCAGCTTGGAATTCTTGCCCTTCAGTTTGGCTCAAATATTGCCAGTCATAGGAGCTGCCATCTCCCAGATATTGTCAAGAGTGTTCCCTGGACGATCTACAAAATGAAAATATCACAACTTTTAATATCGACTAAGATTAAATGAGATGACAATAAAAGTTAGAAAAAATTAACAAGTTGGAATCTTAGGAAAATACACCAATGGGTACGACCCAATCCCAATAAATCGCAGGATCTCAGCTCCTCGAAAAGAATAAGACCATCAGACCCCCTTAAGTGGTCAATTCTCTTCCTATTGCTTTTACTGAGACCAAGATTAGCTTTGCCAAACCAGTAATCTTGTCCCACTTACGAGGCGCCTTGATTTCTCTATGTACTAATGACTCGTCGACACCAAACTTCCACATACTCAAGACTTCCAGTCATGGTTGAAAGTATGGTTTACGTGTAAGAGCTTATGATCTGGCTCTGGGGTGACAAAATGATAGTAACAAGAGTTGAATATTATCATGACAGTCGAGTAGCTCACTCATAAGACATTCGAAGTCAAGTCCTCCTCATAGACAAGACTTCGGAGAATGAATGACCCCATAACATTCCTCCAAGAATTGGGGGCTGGTTGAGTTGGGGGAACGCCAATTGTAAAAAAAAACTTTGATTGTTGGCCCAAAGGGAAGATGAAATATAACTTTGAATATTTGTTCATAGATGACAATCTCATCATTATTCCTAAGGTGATAGTCCCTCTCGTTCATAGGCATCACTCTTATACGTATTGAGGGGTCAATACCATATAAGTGTCGACAGATAATAAGATCATACTCTTAGATGTCACTCTTACAAGATGAGGCAACACGTATCTCCACCTCAAAAAATTCATCATCTTCTTCATCCTCAACAACAAGAGAATTTCCACATTGGTCTCGACCTAAAAACTCTTCCCCAGTCATGGCAGTTAAGGATTAGGGCATTTTAGGGGGTGGAGGAATGTTATCTCCAGTCTCGTGGTCAGAAATATCGCATATTGGTGGCTCGGGATCCACTATTGACAAAACGAGGTGTTAGGATAACTGTTATTCCTTGATACAACAAAGTTTGTTGTCTCGATCATGCTAGGATAATCAAATATTACCCTCATGGACTCATCAAAAGAATCAATGGAACCAGAATCAGCAATATCTGAAGGTTCAGACGCTTTAACGGGATGTAACTGATAACTTAACTTTTGTGTGTAAACGTTGTTTGAAGCCAAGTTAATCAAAACCTTTATCACCTACACAAAAACATAATAAACTAGAATAGAGGTAAGTAAGGATGTCAATCCACATCAAGCGGGTAAAGCTAGAGACAAGCTCAATTGTAATTTAATTTTTATTTTATTTTTGGGATTTTTACTTTTTCTATTTTTTTAGCTTTTTCAATATTAAAACAATTTTTGTGGTGAGGGTGAAATAAGACTACTAAATCAAGGATGTAAAGAACTAACTAAAAAGTGACAAAAATGAATAACAAAATCTAACACTAACATAAGAGATCAAGTGAGCTAAATAATGTGAGAGCAATATTCAAGGAGTGGGACTACACCACAAGTTTTAGCTATTCTAACTAATTAATTTAATTAATTGAATTCTCCCAAATTAATATCAAAATTACAAATTAACTCTCGTTGCAAGCGTAATTTTAATAGTAATCTTTTAGAAAATTAAATTTAACTCTCAACAACTCTAGAAAATAGATGTACACTCCTTTAATTAATCACCCGCTAGGATCCATTCATGAAAAATTGTGTAAATCTTAGAAAATAAATTTAGAGTTGAAATTCAAGGAATAATACCACACTTAAGAAACCCCTATCTCTATTTCGAATCTAAAATGGGTATTATAACATAGAATTTCTATTTTCTCTCGAAAATCATTTACCCTCTCTTGAGGCGTAAAATTAATGGTGAGGGATCAAAATTAATATTTAAATAGAATTTTCAAGTAATCAAACTAATTAAATTAAAATAACATCAAATAAGGGTTCCCCCCACCCCTTGAAAGGGGATTTACCCTAACATGATATGAAACATGATGAACAAATAATCAAGGCTACTAAAATAAAATAGAACAGAATAGAACAATCAAATCAAATTTCTTTGAGAAAGTTGAACTCCAATCTTCTAATTTGAAGCATGAAAACCCTCTAATTGAGCATCCAAGTGATTTACAATTAAATATCCACTCAATTAAATCTCTTACAAAATTCATCCTCACAAATATCTAACAAAAAAATAAAAATAATAAAATAAAACTATTTACAAAATGATGTTTATCCTAATTTATTTTCTACACAAAACTATATCTCTTCTTCTCCAAGTCTCTTCTTCCTTAAATAGTAGGCATGGAGCATGGAAAAGGTGTGAGGTAATTGTGAGGAAAAAAATCATATTTATGTGGACATGAGGGTAAAGTGGTAAATGGCATATTGGGAACATGTGGGGGAAGTTTCATGAGGGTATAAGGGGAAAAAATAAATTAAGTTGGTTTATTAAGTATGTGGGTCTTTTATTTGGTTTTATTTTGGCTTTCGATTTGTAACAGGCAGAAGTCGTATTTTGGTGAAGTTCAAATGGGTTAAGGCTCGAATTAGGTTGGGGATAAGGCTGGTCGGAGGTTTCGAGTTACGCCTGTTCGGGTTTAGGGTCGCGATTTCGATGGGTATGGGTTTAAGATGTTTCGGGTTTGTTGGTTGCGGGTTGGTGGGGTGAGAGGAGGTCTCGAGTTAAGGTCAAATCATGCCGGCGGGTTAACTGGATGTTGAGGCTGATTCGGGTTTAAGTCGGTTTGCGCTGTCCGGAGTTGGGTTTGAGCAGCAGGTGGTGTCGGGTATGTTTGGTAATGGAGCTAGGCAGGTGAGGTCGAGGGAGTAGCTTGGGTTGTGTGGTGACTGAAAATCGGGTATGGGAGAGACGGTTAGTCTGGCTTTAGGGGGTTTGTTGTTGATGGGTAATTTTGGTGATGTGTTGATGAGTGTGAAGTGAGATGGAGGTGTGTGAGTGTGGTTATGGAGGAGAGAGAAATTGAGGGTGTGGGGAAGAAAGTGAAGTTGGGGGTATGTAGTGTGGTAAGGTGTATGAGGAAATGGTGAGGGTGAGGGAGGTGTTTGTGTGTATGTGAGTGTGTATGGTAGTAGGGTGAGTGTGTATGGTAGTAGGGTGATCCAAAAAAAATAAAATAAGATGAAAATAATAAAACTAACAAAATAAAAAAATCTATAAATAAAATCCTACTCTAAAATTAAAATAAAGACTCAATTAAAAATGAAATTAAAAAGAAATGAAAATAAAAATTAAAATCTAATAAAACTAAAATTAAAATCCTAAAAAAAATGTAAAATCTAATAAAAATAAAAATAAACTACTTAAAACTAAAACTAAAAATAATAAAATAAAAATAAAGACGAAAATTAAAAACTAATAAAAATAAATAGAAAATAAATAGAAAATAAATTATAGAAAATTCTAAATCAATTCTAAAAATAAAAACGACACAAAATAAAAATCTAGAAAAATCTAAAAAACGCAAACTAAACGCACACAGAGTACGGGTGAAGGTTCGGGACTGGTTTAGGCTCGGATGAGGTTATGGGGTAAGGTAATTAGCTTCGTTCTTGATGAAATTTGCATTGAAGTAACACTTTTAACACCGCAACTGCAATCAAGCCTGCATAATAAACAATTTCGCGCGTAAGACCCAAATTATCGTGAATTAGCAACTAAAAATCGTCTATTCGGGATATAAAATGTACACTTTTGGGTGCTTATCACACAACCCCCAAACAGAGCGTTGCTAGTCCTCGAGCAATAAGATAGAGAGAAAGAGACAGATAAGAAATCAAAAGTGTACCACTTTCGCGGGCACTTGCGATTGCACTTAGCATGTGCAACAAGCCTTTAAACCTATAGGTTGCCCTACAGGACGAGTTGTGTCTCGTGATGGTTTCCAGGGAATATACCAACAAAATTTTTATTTGCAAAGATTTATTAAAAGGCAGTCAATCTCTTATTAGATGTAGAATAATCGCACAATCCATCACGAGGTAAATATTTTGAGAAATACAAGCTAGAATGTAAAAATATTTTGCTAGGTAAATACACAATGCACATCCTTATTAGAACTCAACGTGTGTAGTGTGAATCAGTCAAAACGGGTCAAGTATCACAAGAGTAATTTCTATATTTCCTTATCGGAATCAACGCTTCAACTTCAAATCTCACTAGATATAACTCTCTCAAACGAACTCTCGAGATTAGGGTTAGTGTATCGCTCTTGTGTGTGAGGAGGTGAGTAACTGTAAGCAAGTTCAAACATCTCACACGCATATAAGAAATAACGAACATTAAGAAAGAAAATGATCTCATGAAAGAAATGCTAATCAGTATAGTGAGAACATCTAGTTATTCACCACGTTGACTTTCATTTGCCCGAACACCTGGGGGAATATGGATGATAATGGGTCAGGGGGAAATGAAATGATAAGGATGGGATATGAGGTAGGATGGTGATGGATGAGTGATGGATATGCGATGTGAGAGAGTATTCAATACATGAAGAACAAATGTCTTTATTACAACAAAATAAACTACAAACTCTTTCTTTTCTTTTCTCTTTTTTTTTCAATTTTTCTTTTTCTTTTTTTTTCAATTTTTTCAATTTTTCTATTTTTTTTCTCTTTTTTTTCTTTTTTTCTCTTTTCAAACCAACAATGAAGATATTTACATTTGAAATCACACTATTTTCTCAAAAAGGAAGGATGATATAGAGAATGTGGTGGGGTATGTATAGGAATATGGTAAGGTAATGGGTGAAATGAATGAGAATGTGATATGGGGAAAAACCTAGTACTCGGAACAAATTTCAAGACATAGTTTCTTACAACTCGAAACTGATGTCGTTCTCAGTGATCAAGCCAAAATTTTATGAAGAATAATGAGATCATACAATGATTTAGTGCGGAACCAAAAGAAGTTGAACCAACTTATGGCTTGGAGATTGCGTAAAACACTTTGAAAGATTGAAAGGTAAGAATCTCACAAGCTAAAGTCTCTACTAGTGATCCTAAAGGTTCTCTTGGAAATTGTAGTACTCCTCAACTCTAATCGTAATGACGTGATAAGTGCGCAAATTTTGTTGAGTCTATAAATTCATAGTGCAACATGCCTTGTTACGTATTACATAAGCTATTTAGAAACAGTATCCTCTAGCTTGATTCCTAAACTTAAAAAGATGGATGATAGAAAATTCACATCAATGATTGAGATGAAAGAAACTGCATGAAATTTTAAAAATCAGGTTTAAAAATCAAAAAAAATCAAAAGAGTTACGATATTGATAAAATTCCCCACCCCCAAACAAAAAGGAACATCCTCCTCAATGTTAAGTAAAATGATTTTTAAAATGAGAGCATAAGGTAGGAAAGAGATTACCAGAATTAACCGTTAATGAAGTGGACATTGGATCCATTTATCACATTCAACTAATATTATGTAATAATATAAACTCGCCATTCTCAATTTTATAAATCAAATTAAACTGACTCTTGTCGTATCTAATTCAGAAAATAACTCAGTTAAGTTAAAGTAAAATTAAACGTCTTTAAATTTAGACGGCTAAAATTCCTATTGCATTAAAAAGTTCACTTTTAAATTTCAAAGTCTAATATTTAAGTATGGACTATCAATTAATTTAATAAAAGTATAACCCATCAGAAAGTACTCATACTTAAAATAAAAAATATTTTTTTCAAACAAAGTCAAATGTTTAAAATACACTCTCCTGTCATTTTACATTAATACTGAATTTTTAAAAGTTTTAGGAAATTAAACTAGCATAATTGAAAACAAAATATAAATGTCAGAATGAATATTAATTCTCATTAATGAAACAAATTTACAAAAATAATCGAGTGTTACAATTAATCTTGACAAAAATTACCCCACAAAATAATTCTTGGGACTCAGTAAGAATATACTCAAAAAAAAAGAACCAAAAATTATTTCTTAAGTTATCTCTAATTTTTTTTTTCGAAATAATGAGTGTAAGGATCCTACTTATAGGGTAAGGGGTGAGGTATTCGAGATGGAATGAAACTCTCTTTTATTAGTTGTATTTGAGTTAGTAATTATCTCATGGAGTCTTCGGAAGAGTTGGAGATAATTGAGAAGTCCTTTTTTTACATAATTATTTTCAATTTTTTGCACTATTCGCATCACCGGCTTTAATCACACTCTTTACCCTCTAAACCTTCAAAATCTCATTTTTAATCCGAACTTTAAAGTTGTGAGTATTATAAAGATCTTTCGGAAAAATTATGACACGGCCTTAACAGACACTCGACTGATTTAATAAAAAATATTTAGTACAGTTGTGTTAACCGTGTCGTGTCGCGACGTATCCTGACAATTTTTGCATATCAACTCCTTTGTTGTAAAAATTCCCTGGGCACCTGTAAAATTGCAAATTAAAAATAATTTATTCAAATTTAGGATCGTTAATATTTTGAAAATTATAGAATTACCCTTCTTTGTATTTTAGCTCAAAAAATTCATAAATTGCTCGTTTTAATCAGGAATTCAACCAAATTTCAGAAATAACTTTATTTTTCCTAGATAAACATTGTAAAATTATTTTTAGGCACATAAAATTAAGAAAATGATGATTTCACCCCTTTAGGTTAATAAAATTGCCTTTTTAACTTGAATTTTATTTAAATTTATATTTTTACTTTATTTTACGAAAATTACTCTAAAAGCTCATTAGTTATGATACAATGGGCCTAAGAAAGCCTAGATTTGGGTATCATTTATACAAAATAATTCACTCATCATTAAAAATCGAGGAAGACTTAGCACGGTGATGCTTCACCGTGATGAGTGGATAGGTACGGGGCTCAAGTGAGTGCTTTAAGGTGAGATACCTAGGGTAGTACTAGGGTCATCAGAGTGACGCAACTAAAGGTATAAGTCGAACACACAGTGATGACTTGGTAAGAATATTACTTCTTGGACTAAGAAATTAGCATAATATGGTTATTGGCAAGCTCATACAAATTGTGTAGTCAGGATAGCCTAAAAATTTATGGGACGCAGGATGTGCAGTCCTAAGATGGAATTAACTTTGGTGATGAGTAAGACGATTAGGTGTCTTATGGTTCACATCGGGTAAGTGTCGATCGCTAGAGAGGGGGACCCATGGAGGTGCCAGCATGCCTTTGTTTCTATCATAGGTAGTGCTATAAATTATTTGTACATGACCATCAAGTGAATGGAGACTCGGAGTCGATTATGTGACGTTCATGGTTAGTGAGATGGTGAGCGTTTGAACTCGTCGCATGTTGATTATTTAGTAACAAACCTCGTATGAAGGTGCATAGTGTGACCTTAGTATTGAGAATTTTGATGATTTTGTCTTGGAGTTGGAGTATTTTATGGATGAAAATAAAAGTTAGTGAACCCCATAATCTTAAGGATTGACGAGTCGGGAATTTCGAGGACAAAATTCCCCAATGAGGGAAGTTTGTAATATCCCGCCCAAATAATTCATTTAAATTTTTAGATAAATTTTAATTAAATGAGGTTTGATCATAATTATTGGAAGTTGTGGGTCAAAATTTAAGAAAATAAAGAAATTACAATTTGGAAGGTTCGAACGATAGTAGGGTCGTTCGAATGAGACTTATGTGTAATTTAAAGCGAGGTTCAAATAGGGGTGGAAATTCTTATTTTTAGGTCGTGTTTCGGGCCGACACGACACGAAGCGACAAGGCAATGGTTTTTTGGAACACGAATTCGTATTTTTTAATCGACACGAACACGATCCAAATAAAAATGACACGACACGACATGAATAACACGATTTCTTAAATTTCACACTAAATTGAACATAAATCACTATAGCAAAAGACTTATTTTGGAATGGATTTTTTTCTATTTGCAACAGATTTTATCTGTTAGATATTTATAACGGTTAAAAACCATTACAAATAAAAAATAAGAGTTAGAATACATCATTAATCGTTGCAAAAAGTCATTAAAAAAAGTGGTAAAAAAAATTTAGCGCGAAGTCGGGCGGGATTTATTTCCCAATTCCCAAATATAATCCCTCACAAAGGCTCCCTCTCTGCCTCTCCCCCTTCCCTCTTTCACGCACACACTCCTCTACCCGCCGGCGATTCCACCGAGGTATTTAGGGTTGTTGTCCTCTCCATCTTCATTTGCTCCCCTGTCATGATCTAGACCATCATCCACCTCTCATAAGAAACTGTATGCATTTGTCTCTCTTCACCTCTACGACATTTTAGGCATCTCTGCTCGATCTTCTTAAGGTGACTCCCTCTTTCTCTATCGGAAAAATTTAGTTCCATTATCAAGAAAATGTATGCATTTGCGTTCAAATCAGTGTTTCACCCCCCCACCCCCCCCTCCCTTTTAGATTGAAAATCATTTTTTTGTCATTTTTCATGTTCAGTGTAAGGGTTATTTTCTTCGTATATTTATGTTCAATCCAAGGATTTATGTTCTTTTGTAGATCATTATATTGTGATTTTCTTCCACGTTGTTCCAAAGGTACATACTTCCTCTTTCTCTCCAACATTGATAATGACAGTACGGATATTCATTCTTTACTGGTTATATTTTTTAAATCTATATATTTATAAACATTACACACCCTTATCTATGCTTTGTGTACTCAAATACTAGATATGCACATTAAACCAAATTTATGTTTGAAATTTATTCACCCTTATTTCAGTATCATAGTTGGAGTAATCTCATGGAATCCATGACACACCTGCACATATTAGGTTTGTATATGAAGGTGAATAGAATAACTTGGTTGGTGTTGTATTTATGACTTTCATGTAACTTTTAGTTTATTGTTAATAAAGTAACACATAGATTTAAAAAATGCCAACCTAAAGTTTCAAATTCAGATCTCAGATTTATTGTTGTTGGTACTAGTCATATCATTATTGTTATTATTATTACTATTCCTGTCTTAATCAAAGTTTAAAATATTATCACTTCATTTATTTCTTTCTATTTCATAGAGTTCACCTTGCAATTGCTTATATTATCATTCAATTAAGTGGGTTGGATTTTTATCTGAACTAACATGCATAATAATATTAATGTGGTTCCTTATCAATCCCCAGTTAAACTACTGGACTGGGGGGAAGAGGGCTATGGGACAAAAGACAAAATACATCTTTGAGGGCAACTTTTATGCAAGAAGATAGAGTATGGCATAAGCTTGACAATCCAAATGTAACTAAGGTCAATATTTTACATATAGAAATGTTGTGTTTGTAAATAAAGATAATAGGGTTTAACCATATGATCTTTATTCTGTATGTTACTTGATTGCTCGATCTGGTTCATTATGCAAAATTTTGTTATTTTCAAATAGTTGGACTCTATTTCTAGTTAGGTTTTTGAGGTGGTATAGAAAAATGATAACATGTTAGGACACATGTTTTGAGATCCCATATTAATCCTGGTTTCTTAAGATACATTTTATAATATACATTAAGTTAAAGTTTATTTAAAAATAAAATTAAGTTAGTTTATTTAAAAATATTCTTGTTCGTTACCGTTCAATGATTGATTCATTTATATGTAATCCATTATGTTGTAGTGTGGGGATTCCCCTTTATTTCTAGTTTTTACTGATGTTTTTTAGATTGAGCACTATTTGATTAATTTTTTTTCACTGTATCAAAATTAATTTAACCAAAAATAAATAATATTGGCTCAAAGGCTCCTTACTGACAACTTTTGCAACCAGATCTTCCAATGGATGAGGGATTTTATTGGTGGATGTAGTCCAACTAACAATGCCAATTTCTCTAATCAAATCAATTATCTATGGGTTAAACTTGAACGTAACATTATTTTTCATGTGGAGAGGTTGTTGATCAATAATCATCTACTCGGTGGAGTTGTATTGCAGATAATGAAAGATCTACCCAAGAAGAAACGATGACTTGGTTTTTTTAATTAATTTTAGTCTTAATCTTTGTGTATGATCTTTTGTTCTAAGCAAGGAAATATATGGTTTTGTTTCTTTCTCGATACATGAGTTCCAGCCTTCCAAAATAATGGAATGAGTAGTACTCTAATGAAGAAAAGTATCTTATTTGGGACTTTCTTATGCTTCTCCTTTCCTTTTCCCTTCAACTTTCTTTTTTAATTTTCTTGATTAGTTTCTTTTATTTAAATGGGCTTGTGTAAAATGATTACCTGAAAAACTTTTTCTTGCTTAGTTTTACCCATAGTTGTTGAATTGTGATACGTATCGCGTATCAAAAAATCTATGTATTGTGAATCGTGAATCATATCGTTATACATATTGTAAGATACGGTCCAAAACATATAAAAAAATTATAAAAATTAAATAATGATTTGGATGGCGGTTATTTAATTTTATGCATGCTTGTTTTTCTCATTAATCTCGCTTGCTATATTAGGTAAAAGATAATTTTGGGTTAGTGATTTGGATGACAGTTATTAAATTTTATATATGCTTGTTTTTCTAATTAATCTCGCTTGTTATGTTAGGTAAAACATTTTTAACTCCGCCAATGCAATATTTTATCTTTGCATTGCCGGTCCCAAGCCCAGATAAAGGAGGAGGGGAGAGGTCATTGGTTCCGTAAAGATCTTTATATGACAAGGATGTGCTTGCTGATGATACCACTTTTCATTAGTTCCGTAAAGGAATAAATCCCAAGGCAGGTATGCAAGACCATCCTTTTATTTTATTGACTTTCATATAGTATGATATTGCACATGTTTAGGGTTAACTTTCATATTTTATTAGCTCATGTATTAGTTGCCAGGAATCTCATGGACTATGCGCGTTATGCTCCTGGAAATGGCCATCCCAGCCACCGAGTGACCGATATCGGCTTAAAGGCTTATATATCGGTAGGAGCTACTAGTCAAAATCATAAAATTATGTCTAATTCAATTTGGGTTCATTTTTTTTTACATAAAAAGGATAATGATCTGACTCACTAAAACGATCCTCCTTGTATTCCACATAGCATATGAAATGTAATGTAGCAAGTATATAGCATATATCATATGTAATATACATTGCATAATCTATATGCTTGTTTGATGACAGAATGTCTAATTCAATTTGGGTTCAATTTGCTCAAGAGACTAGTGCCAATTTTCAATATAATTTTCAACTGAATCCAGTCGCCTTGATAGGTATGCGAAAGTAGACTCTTATTCACATCTTGAAGTAATGACTGATGTATTACTTAAGGTTTCTTCTGGCACCATCACAGAAAAAGATGAACGTGAAGATGAAAACCAAGTTGTTGTTTCTTAAGCTAAATGCCAATCTGTTATTCAACTTTTGTTAATTCAAGTAGATACATTTCTTCTATTTGATTTGGATTTTGAGAATTATTTTTTGGTTTGGGTGTTTGTAGAAATATGTGAAATTTAAGCATATTAGCCACTACTCGGCAATTTATTGTTTAAAAAAATAGCAATCAAAGTAGTTCAATTCAGATGCAAATCTACAGCTTGATCTTTGTGTTTTGGACCTATTTTTCCCTATATGTTTTGAGCTTTATGTTTTGGACCTGTAGTTTAGTCATGTAGTTTCGACTAATTTGGAGTCATTGTATATGTTTGGGTTGTTGCGTTGGTATTAATATATTCACATTCACCCTAAAAAATCAACAAATATTCTTTAGTTTTAGGTTTTAGCTTCTATATTTTAGAAGTTCTGCACTACCTATCAAGTTTATGTAATACCCCGTACTTTTGTCTATATTTATTTTTGGGATTAATTAATTAATTGCGTATTAATTGGAAATTAATCCGGGTTATAAATACTAATGTGATGCGAATTGGTATTTGATTAAGTGCATATATGATTATATATGTATTTGGTATTATAAAATTTGTCGTGAGATTTATATACGGCATTTTAGAAATTTTGTTGAGACGCGTGGGACCGCCGCGTCACGGTATAATATTTTGTTAATAAAAAGTGAATTTAAAATCTATAATCCGTATGGTCGTTTTGAGTGCGCCAACGCGTCCGGAAGGGTCGAGATAGTCAGAAAACACTAGCCGGGGGTATAGTTTGGGTCCCGGGGTATTTTTAGGCCATACCGGTAACTTAAAGGGTATTTTAGTAATTTGGTATTTTTGGGTAACTAAAAGTGACGAAAATTGAGAGTTGTAATCTGATAAGGAATTAACCCAACCAACCCTTATTAAACCAACAAGCTACGGAGGTTTATTAAATTAGGTTTTCATAAGTTCCCCAAAGCAAACCCTAGCCACCATAGCTTTTTGGAGAAGAAAGCTTGGAGAAGGAGAGAGAGAGAGGAATTCTGCAGAAATTCTACACCGAATCTACACCAAAACTCAGAGACAACCAAGGCAAGTGACTTTATTCCATTTAAATTCTGAGAATGTCTCTTCCTTGTTAGAAAATTCGGATTTATGGTTGTTCTTGATAAAATTGTAATACCCCGTATTTTTATGCTATATTTAATTTGGGGATTTATTTAATAAAAATCCGGAAATTAATTATGTTATAATTATTAACGTGACGTGAGTTAGTAATAATATGAAATTGTTGAATATTACTAAAGAGCATAGTAATATATGGTAAATGTCACGAGTGAATGAAAATGTCGACGAGTGAATGAAAATGACAATTTTGGTAATTTTAGTCGGGACGCGCCCGTGTCGCGTCGGGACTAATTATTGAGATATAAAAGTAAATATTTTATGAGTTGTCCGTATGGTCGTTTTGAGTGTGCCAACGCGTCCGGAAGGGTTGAGATAGTCAGAAAAGTGTACCCGGGGGTTTAGTTTGGGTCTCGGGATGTTTTTAGGCTTAATTAGTGACCCGGGAGGACGTTTTGGTAATTTTACAAATTAGGGTAATTAAACCCACGAATTTCAGCCATCCTTAGCAGCCATTTAAGTCAGCCTTTTAGGGTTAGATCATTCAGAACCCTAAGACGGCTAGTGGAGAAGAGAGGAGAGACCTTGCTAGGTGATTCAAGGCCAAAAAACACCACCTTTTGCACCACCGTCACCACCAACGCGTAGATCGCGAGGAGGAGAACGCAGCCATACCAATAACAGCAGGAAACCAGACCTCTGAAATCCCAGGCAAGTGTTTAACTTGCGTATTTTCGTTGGTGCAATAATCATGTTAGTGTAGGAACGATTAAGAGTATAATCCATGGAGGAAAACCCAATTTTGATAGGGATTTGCATGTAGAAATCATATGAACCTTATTCTGGAAATTAATATGTGAAGTAGATGTTTAACCCACGAAATTTTGATGATTTGTTAGAAGGAATTTCTGGAGAAAACTGATTAGAACAAAGGTTAAGAAAACTGTAGGGTTCTTGATGATTAGATGAAATATTAGGTTGTTTAATCATGTTTATTGATGTATATACGCATGCCGATCGTTAAAGAAACCTGGAATTATGTTAGGATGTAAGCAGTAGACTTTTTGGGTCAATTAGAGTTGGAAAATATGAGTTTTGATGAAGAAACCTAAGCAACCCCGTCACTGCAGTTTCTGCAGAATTTTCACAGACCTGCTCGATCGATCGATCGACCCTAGATCGTCGATCGATCGAAGGTTCGATCGGTCGACCCCCAGACATCGATCGATCGACCCTCCCTGGCAGCCTATTATTTCCCTTGTTTAATTAGTTGAATAAATTTATCGTGGGATAAACCTTGGGCATTCTAAATAAAATGATTTGGGAGATATTGAGGACCAGTAGAGTATATGGACATATGTTAGAACCTTTAATCTTCAACAAAGAGGGTAATTATGGGATGTTTACTTTAGGTTGTTAGATTTATGAAACTTAAGGGTGAGGTGCGTAAGAGAGTTACGTTGGAATCAAATGAAGTTATTTACTGAATTTTAGAATTGTAAAGTTATAACCCATGAGTATTAGGTAACGAGTGAGAAAACCCTTCGAATTAAGGTTAGAGGCGAAACCTTTTATGTTATACTAATAAGGTGAAATTTAGGACAAAGGTTGTAATTATGGGTAATGAGAGTGACCTATATTAATATGATGAAATCGGTATATTTATATGAATGTGTGTACATATATTATATACATGTGAAAAACGTACCCGCGCTACTTGCTATCCCTGAGGTTACCGCGCTGGGACGATCGTATCCTGTGTTGCTTTATGGGGATATTGAATCGTACCCTAGAAGATAGAGATCCTAGGTACGGGCTATTAAACTGATAGTCGGACGGTCCTAAGAGACGTGTGGGTATGTACTGACCTCTTGGACTTGGAATCTACGCTTCGCCTCAACGTTGTTTTGTATATGTTATTACAGTTCGAGAGTGATTCCGAACTTGTATTTCCCTTTTATGCGAGCGATACGGGGATTGGATAGCAGAGTATGCCCGCACCGTAGTTTAGTTGGGGTGCCATTATATATATATTTTATGCGAGTAGTTAATATATATATGAGGTTATAAACTTTGAACTGCCTTCTGTGATTTGATAAGTAGAACATGGTTGTTGACTCAAATTATTAAATACTTGTTTTTGTGAAAATATGAAAAGGTACGGGGAAATCTTATAATTTAATGAAGCTAAAACGAGAGGAATACTACATATTGAAAGTAACCTTTTTATAACATTGATATCGTTCAGTTTTTGAAAACTTTTGAGTAAGTTAAGATAAACGAACCATTGGGAAGGCTAGTACGATAGGAGTGCACATTAGAAGAGAGGTGAGTATTTCTCAAGAGAGAGAGACGAACTAATATGATATTGCATTGGCCTGTATCAATTTAAATACTTGCTTAACGTATTCTAAAATCAAACACACTTTCGGGCCCTGACCCGTTTCTTTTTTTTTTCTCTCTCTCTTGTATATATATGTATATTTTTCAGGTGCCCAGCCACAGGGGCGTCTTGCTTAGGATTCTTTGAGAAGAACGAGCTGCAGCTTAGGTGGGAGTTGCAGGTCCCTTGAGTAGACGGCTTCTGTCATTGACTCCACTCCTATTATTCTCATCTATGGGGCACGTGTCGCCCTTTTTATCATTTCATTTATTGTTGGGGATTTTTATATTTCAGTTATTCCAGTATTGTTTATGGGATTTGTTTCAGGATGGTTTATGATTTTAGCTTTATATTATTGGCATTCGATTGGTGAATATATGGTTTTAATTAGATTTCGTGGTGTGATTCTATAATGTAGAAATGTTGTTTTGATATTAATAAAATCTTTTCTTTAATTAAAATTTGGAAGTTTGTATAAAAAAAATAATGTTTTGACACTTAGCTTAATTATTTAGGGTGTTAAATTGGAAAAATTATTTTTATCGACAGTGATGCTGGGAATGAACCAACTGTTTACCTTGATTTAATTTAATAAAGGAGTGATCGCCCGGTAGTTAATTAGGCGGGGTGTCACAGGTGGTATCAGAGCCTCAGGTTCTAGTGTCCATAGGATCTGTACGGCTTATTTTCGCTTTCAGCTTAACGTTATTGCTATAGAGCCCTATTTTTAGGACTGTTGTATTCTTGCTTTTACGTTTAAGTCTTCAGCTATTCGAGATTTGTTGATAACTGTAGACTGATAAACTTGTTCACGTTTCAGATGCCTCCGAGACGTGCTCCGAAAGATAGGCGTGCCCAGGCCGAGCAGCCAGCAGCTCAGGCACCAGGCACAATGAATGCGAATGAGGTAGCCGCCATCGTTGCTCAGGCGGTAAATGCCGCAATAGCGGTGATTCAGCAGGCTCCACCCCAGGTCCAGGCAGTGGCGCCAGTACCCGCACAGCTTCCATCGGCATGGGAGAGGGTTCGGGATGCTTTTCAGAAAGCACATCCCCCTGAGTTTTCTGGTAGCTCAGATATTACTACTGTCAGCCAATGGAAGAAAGACATCCAGCGGCACCTCCGTATGTATGAGTGCACCGAAGTGCAGAAGCAGCTATTGGCCTCTTTCAAGTTGGTGGGAGCCACATTACAGTGGTGGGAGTCCACTACTACTTTGGAGGAGAGGGACACGATCCCTATTCAGATTTTCTGGGAGCGGTTTGACCGCAAGTACTTTCCACCCGCAGTACAGACTGAGATGAGGCGGAAATTGCTAAATCTGAAGCAGGAGAACCTTACCGTAGCAGAGTATGAGGAGGAGTTCACGAGACTTCTCACTATTGTGCCGGATGAGGCACCCACTGAGAGCAAGAAGATTTTGCTGTTCGTCGACGGGTTAGCTTGGAGGATCCGTCAGCACCTTATTGGAAATCTATCCCTGAGTACTTTTACGGACGTACTCAATGCAGCGTTACTACATTGCCAGGACCACCGCTTCCATCTTCAGGGAAGCAAGAGAGCAGGAGAGTCCAGCCAGCAGGGCAGGACCGGGGGTAATAGTGCCAGTGGGGCACCAACTCAGGGACAGACTCGTCAGCACGAGCAGAGTTCCCATCAGGGGGACCCTGCTAAGCGATTCCGTTCAGGTGATTCTAGGCAGGGATTCGGGGGATTCAGGCAGGGCCATCAGGGTCAGCTTAATCAGCAGGGCCAGCAGGGCCAACACCGACTGCAGGGTCAACAGCAGGGCCAGCAAGGCCAACAGCGTGCACATCAGGGCCAACAGGGCCAATGGCGTGGAGGTAACGGCCAGCAGGGCCGTGGTCAGCAGGGACAGAGGGGAGGTAATTTCAGAGGCCGGTGTTTTGTGTGTGGCAAGCACGGCCATAAGCGTCAGGATTGCCCAGAGGGCGATAGGGCCCCACAGCAGCAGGGAGCCCGTAACGAGCCGCAGAGACCACTCTTTCCACCTGCCCTTCCAGCTCCAGCCCAGATGCCAGCCCTACCAGCCATTCCAGCAGCTCCAGTGCAGCAGGGGCAACTGCAGTACGGACGTGTCTATAACGTCCACCAGGCGGCAGCTCCACAGGCACCACCCGCGATTGAGGGTATGTTTCCTATCCATGGTACTATGGGTAAATTTTTGTTTGATACGGGGGCAACGCACTGTTTTATAGCTACGCATTTTGCGAAGTCCTTAGGATTGTTAGCCACAGCAGAGAGCACCGTAACGTGTGTCGACTCACCACTGGGGAGTGGGTCACTTATATTCTTTATATGCCGGGGAGTAGGGATAGAGATTGGTAGCTTGGTATTGCCTGCAGACATGCTAGTCTTAGACATGCACGAGCATGACGTGATTATTGGTATGGATTGGCTCGCATCTTATAGAGCCATGATTGATTGCTTCGGTGGGAGCATTGTTTTCGCCATTCCGGGGCAAGAGATGTTTGTAGTAGCGATGCCTCGCCCAGAGGGAGGTTCGACCGCTCATTTATATTACATTGAGGAGGATACCTCTAAGGAGGTTGTGATTCCTTTGGATTCGATCCCAGTTGTTAGGGAGTATTCCGATGTGTTTCAGGAGATACCAGGCCTACCGCCCAGTCGTGAGATAGACTTCGTTATAGACTTATTGCCGGATACGAGACCTATATCACGCGCACCGTACCGTATGGCTCCGGCAGAGATGCGAGAGCTACGAGATCAGATTGAGCAGCTATTAGGTCAGGGTTTCATTCGTAGGAGTACCTCACCGTGGGGCGCTCCAGTCTTATTTGTGAAGAAGAGAGATGGCTCACTGAGATTGTGTGTGGACTACCGGGAGTTGAACAAGGTCACGATACGGAACAAGTATCTGTTGCCTCGAATCGATGATCTGTTCGACCAGTTAAGGGGAGCAACTTTCTTTTCGAAGATAGATCTGAGGTCGGGGTACCATCAGTTGCGAATTAGAGAGCAGGATGTTTCGAAGACTGCCTTCTTGTCGAGATATGGGTCCTATGAGTTCAGGGTGATGCCGTTCGGACTCACAAATGCCCCAGCCGTTTTCATGGACTTGATGAACCGAGTATTCAGAGAGTTCTTGGATCAGTTCGTCATCGTCTTCATAGATGATATCTTGATATATTCACGCTCCGAGGAGGAGCATGCCGAACACTTGAGGCAGGTTCTTCAGACTCTACGAGAACATCAGTTGTATGCTAAGTACGAGAAGTGTGGATTCTGGTTGCGAGAGGTACAATTCTTGGGCCATGTTGTTTCTGAGCAGGGGATAGCAGTTGACCCGAGCAAAGTGTCAGCGGTGAGGGAATGGGGGCAGCCCACGACACCGACGGAAATACGTAGTTTCTTGGGGTTGGCAGGATACTACAGGAGGTTCATTCGGGGGTTCTCCAAAATAGCGGGTCCATTGACGAATCTGACTCGCAAGGGGGTACCATATGTTTGGGATGACGCTTGTCAGTTGGCTTTCGACGAGCTGAAGGACAAGCTTACTTCGGCACCAGTCCTTGCTCTACCGAAGCCGGGTGTAGAGTACCTGGTTTACACAGATGCGTCCTTACGAGGACTTGGGGGAGTACTTCAGCAGGAAGAGAAGGCTATAGCTTTTGCTTCCCGCAAGCTTAAGCCGCATGAGAAGAATTACCCCACCCACGACCTGGAGTTAGCTGCGGTCGTCTTTGCATTGAGAATTTGGAGGCACTATTTATTGGGCGAGAAATTCCGGTTGTTCACAGACCATAAGTCACTGCAGTACCTGTTCACTCAGCGAGAGCTGAATATGCGTCAGCGCAGATGGTTAGAGTTTGTAAAAGATTACCAGTTCGATATACAGTATCATCCGGGGAAAGCCAACGTAGTTGCTGATGCGTTGAGCCGTAGACCGGTTGATGATGTGGCGGACATCTGGAAAGCAAAATGGAAGGATTTGGGTCACCAAGACGCAGTAGCACGTTCTTTCATATCCGTGATGACAGTCACACCCGAAATTGTTACAAGGGTGATACAGGCACAGACCACAGACCCGTTTTTTCAGGAGCAAATTGTACGACTTCTAGCCGAGGGTGCTGAGTCCTATTCTGTTAGTTCGGATAGAGGGTTGCGGTTTAATGGGAGATTAGTGGTTCCAGAAGGAGCAGAGCTACGTCATGAGGTGATGACTCATTCTCATGGGTCCCGATTTGCTGTACATCCGGGAGGCGATAAGATGTACCAGGATATGAGACGTCAGTACTGGTGGAGTGGGATGAAGAAGGACATCGCTGAATTTGTGTCCAAATGTTCTACTTGCCAGCTAGTGAAGGTGGACCACCAGAAACCGTCGGGATTACTTCAGCCGTTGGAAGTACCTGCGTGGAAGTGGGAAAGTATTTCCATGGACTTCATTACAGGGTTGCCTACATCACAGATTCTATCTGGGTGATTGTAGACCGTTTGACCAAAGTGGCTCATTTTCTGCCGGTGCGAACAGATTATGCCACGAGTCAGCATGCTCAGTTGTTCATCGCTGAGATCGTCAGATTACACGGGGTGCCCTTGAATATTGTATCAGATAGAGACAAGATATTTGTGTCACGTTTCTGGGAAAGTTTTCAGGAGGCTATGGGTACAGAGTTGAGATTGAGTTCAGCTTACCACCCACAGACAGATGGTCAGACGGAGCGTACTAATCAGATGTTGGAAGATATGCTACGCATGTGTATCCTCGATTTCGGAGGAGGTTGGGAGCCACATCTTCCACTGGTCGAGTTTGCTTATAATAACTCCTATCAGTTTACGATTGGCATGGCTCCATTTGAAGCTTTGTACGGCAGGCCTTGTCGCTCTCCAACCTGTTGGCTCGAGGTGGGGGACAATAAGTTATTAGGACCAGAAGTGATCCAGGAGACCTCCGCGAGGATTGAGATAATCAGGAGTCGTATTCGGGTAGCCCAAGACAGACAGAAGAGCTACGCCGATGCAAAACGATTCTTCTGGGAGTTTAATGTGGGAGATCAAGTGTTGTTGCGTGTATCTCCTATGAAAGGAGTGATGAGGTTCGGGAAGAAGGGGAAGTTGGCTCCGAGGTACGTAGGACCATTTCCCATCATCGAGAGAATTGGGCCAGTAGCATACAGGTTGGGTTTGCCAGAACATTTACATCGCATCCACGATGTATTTCACATCTCGTCGTTGAGACGATACCTTCGGGATGATATGGCCCATACTCACATTGCGATAGATGAGATCGACTTGCAGTCGGATAACTCTTACGAGGAGAGACCGGTGGCTATTCTAGACTACAGTGAGAGGAGATTGAGGTCGAAGATAGTTCCACTCGTGCGGGTCCAGTGGGAACATCATAATGTGGAGGAATCCACTTGGGAGCGTGAGGCAGATATGCGCGAGAGATATCCAGAGTTGTTTCTACCAGGTATGCCTTATTTTCCGAATTTCGGGACGAAATTCCGTTATTAGGGGGGGAGTATGTAATACCCCGTATTTTTATGCTATATTTAATTTGGGGATTTATTTAATAAAAATCCGGAAATTAATTATGTTATAATTATTAACGTGACGTGAGTTAGTAATAATATGAAATTGTTGAATATTACTAAAGAGCATAGTAATATATGGTAAATGTCACGAGTGAATGAAAATGTCGACGAGTGAATGAAAATGACAATTTTGGTAATTTTAGTCGGGACGCGCCCGTGTCGCGTCGGGACTAATTATTGAGATATAAAAGTAAATATTTTATGAGTTGTCCGTATGGTCGTTTTGAGTGCGCCAACGCGTCCGGAAGGGTTGAGATAGTCAGAAAAGTGTACCCGGGGGTTTAGTTTGGGTCTCGGGATGTTTTTAGGCTTAATTAGTGACCCGGGAGGGCGTTTTGGTAATTTTACAAATTAGGGTAATTAAACCCACGAATTTCAGCCATCCTTAGCAGCCATTTAAGTCAGCCTTTTAGGGTTAGATCATTCAGAACCCTAAGACGGCTAGTGGAGAAGAGAGGAGAGACCTTGCTAGGTGATTCAAGGCCAAAAAACACCACCTTTTGCACCACCGTCACCACCAACGCGTAGATCGCGAGGAGGAGAACGCAGCCATACCAATAACAGCAGGAAACCAGACCTCTGAAATCCCAGGCAAGTGTTTAACTTGCGTATTTTCGTTGGTGCAATAATCATGTTAGTGTAGGAACGATTAAGAGTATAATCCATGGAGGAAAACCCAATTTTGATAGGGATTTGCATGTAGAAATCATATGAACCTTATTCTGGAAATTAATATGTGAAGTAGATGTTTAACCCACGAAATTTTGATGATTTGTTAGAAGGAATTTCTGGAGAAAACTGATTAGAACAAAGGTTAAGAAAACTGTAGGGTTCTTGATGATTAGATGAAATATTAGGTTGTTTAATCATGTTTATTGATGTATATACGCATGCCGATCGTTAAAGAAACCTGGAATTATGTTAGGATGTAAGCAGTAGACTTTTTGGGTCAATTAGAGTTGGAAAATATGAGTTTTGATGAAGAAACCTAAGCAACCCCGTCACTGCAGTTTCTGCAGAATTTTCACAGACCTGCTCGATCGATCGATCGACCCTAGATCGTCGATCGATCGAAGGTTCGATCGGTCGACCCCCAGACATCGATCGATCGACCCTCCCTGGCAGCCTATTATTTCCCTTGTTTAATTAGTTGAATAAATTTATCGTGGGATAAACCTTGGGCATTCTAAATAAAATGATTTGGGAGATATTGAGGACCAGTAGAGTATATGGACATATGTTAGAACCTTTAATCTTCAACAAAGAGGGTAATTATGGGATGTTTACTTTAGGTTGTTAGATTTATGAAACTTAAGGGTGAGGTGCGTAAGAGAGTTACGTTGGAATCAAATGAAGTTATTTACTGAATTTTAGAATTGTAAAGTTATAACCCATGAGTATTAGGTAACGAGTGAGAAAACCCTTCGAATTAAGGTTAGAGGCGAAACCTTTTACGTTATACTAATAAGGTGAAATTTAGGACAAAGGTTGTAATTATGGGTAATGAGAGTGACCTATATTAATATGATGAAATCGGTATATTTATATGAATGTGTGTACATATATTATATACATGTGAAAAACGTACCCGCGCTACTTGCTATCCCTGAGGTTACCGCGCTGGGACGATCGTATCCTGTGTTGCTTTATGGGGATATTGAATCGTACCCTAGAAGATAGAGATCCTAGGTACGGGCTATTAAACTGATAGTCGGACGGTCCTAAGAGACGTGTGGGTATGTACTGACCTCTTGGACTTGGAATCTACGCTTCGCCTCAACGTTGTTTTGTATATGTTATTACAGTTCGAGAGTGATTCCGAACTTGTATTTCCCTTTTATGCGAGCGATACGGGGATTGGATAGCAGAGTATGCCCGCACCGTAGTTTAGTTGGGGTGCCATTATATATATATTTTATGCGAGTAGTTAATATATATATGAGGTTATAAACTTTGAACTGCCTTCTGTGATTTGATAAGTAGAACATGGTTGTTGACTCAAATTATTAAATACTTGTTTTTGTGAAAATATGAAAAGGTACGGGGAAATCTTATAATTTAATGAAGCTAAAACGAGAGGAATACTACATATTGAAAGTAACCTTTTTATAACATTGATATCGTTCAGTTTTTGAAAACTTTTGAGTAAGTTAAGATAAACGAACCATTGGGAAGGCTAGTACGATAGGAGTGCACATTAGAAGAGAGGTGAGTATTTCTCAAGAGAGAGAGACGAACTAATATGATGTTGCATTGGCCTGTATCAATTTAAATACTTGCTTAACGTATTCTAAAATCAAACACACTTTCGGGCCCTGACCCGTTTCTTTTTTTTTTCTCTCTCTCTTGTATATATATGTATATTTTTCAGGTGCCCGGCCACAGGGGCGTCTTGCTTAGGATTATTTGAGAAGAACGAGCTGCAGCTTAGGTGGGAGTTGCAGGTCCCTTGAGTAGACGGCTTCTGTCATTGACTCCACTCCTATTATTCTCATCTATGGGGCACGTGTCGCCCTTTTTATCATTTCATTTATTGTTGGGGATTTTTATATTTCAGTTATTCCAGTATTGTTTATGGGATTTGTTTCAGGATGGTTTATGATTTTAGCTTTATATTATTGGCATTCGATTGGTGAATATATGGTTTTAATTAGATTTCGTGGTGTGATTCTATAATGTAGAAATGTTGTTTTGATATTAATAAAATCTTTTCTTTAATTAAAATTTGGAAGTTTATATAAAAAAAATAATGTTTTGACACTTAGCTTAATTATTTAGGGTGTTAAATTGGAAAAATTATTTTTATCGACAGTGATGCTGAGAATGAACCAACTGTTTACCTTGATTTAATTTAATAAAGGAGTGATCGCCCGGTATTTAATTAGGCGGGGTGTCACAAAAATATGAAAACCCATGTAGTCTAGATCATAAAAAGTTGAGGAATTTGAGAAGGATTGCATGTAGAATAGTTTGGAGACAATTAATCTGATGTTAATACATGTTTGGGTGAAAGAAAAACGAATTAAATTCTGGATTTGATGTTGATATATATATCTAGGGTTCATGTTCTTGATGATATTGGGGAAAAGTATAAAATCTTGGGATTTAATGATGTTTAGGATGCCTTATTGCCCTAAAAGACGTTAGTTTATAACCTAAGCATGTTTTAGTATGATTAGAGGACTTAAATCATTGTTAGGACGAACTTTGGAGAAGGATTGAAGTGATAAAAATGGATGAAAAACGATTTGGGAAAAATCTGGGCCGAAACTGGTAGCTCGTTAGAAGCAGCCCCAGGTCGTTCGAACGAACTCGTTCGAACGAGCTTCTAACGAGTTGACCAGTCGTTATTAACGAGTAGGGATTTTCGTTCGATATCTCGTTCGAACGAGATATCGTTAGAAGGGTCAGTTCGTTCGAACGAACTGGGATCTCGTTCGAACAGCCTCGTTCGAACGAGACTTCTAACGACCTGACAGTCCAAACTCGTTCGAAGCCTCGTTCGAACGAGACTTCTAATGAGTTGACAGTTTTGTCCTTTTTGGACTGATTTGATTTTTGGAGTCCCGGAAACTGGTTCGAGGGTAGAGTTAAGATTCTTTGATGATGTAAGGATAGATTTGGGACTTTTGGGTTATTGAGAGGAGTAAATTATATACGAGAGTTATATCCAATAAACCATTTGGATTGAGACGTGAGTGTCTACTGTGATGTGAGGATGAATTATAGCGCGTATAATTACAAACCGGAATACTACGAATTGTGATAATTATAGTTAGTACGAGAGTGCAATATGTACTACGATTAAAATATGGTATTACTAAGACATGTGTTTACTTAGTATTGGTATATGGATTGTGTGTATGACATACCTACCATACTTGCTATCACGGGAGGTTGCGTTCGCTTAGGACCCTCTATTCCTTGTGTGCCTACGGGGGGGATATAGACTGGTACCTCGATGAACATAGGTCATAGAAAGACTTATTGTGATATTAATAAGTCCGCTGACCGTGGGAGCGTAGGTATGTGCGTGACCCACGTGATGGTGACTGTGTTCGCCTCCACTATTTGTGATTTGTGTTATCTGGACTATTCCTGAGAGATTCGGAATATGTGATCCTTATGTACGTGATGTACCGGGATGGATAGCAGAGTATGTGTGCACCATAGCTTAGATTGCGGGGTGCTTGTATTGTATATTTATGATATGAATAATATACATTAAATTAATGGGAATCGTCATGTTAATGTTGTAATAATATTACGGTATTGTTTCGAGATTTATAATGAGTTAACTGATAGTTATATCAATGGCATATTTAGTAACTGAGTTTACATTAAACCTCTATTTAATTACGAGCGTTGTTATGATAAATGGAACCGAGTAATATGGGTAGAACCTTTGGCAGTCTAGCTAGTTATGTTGTCAGTTAGCTAGTAGTATGGGTCGATATAGATGGGTACTTACGTTAGGAGTGCACAGTTAGACGAGAGGTGAGAATATCATGCGAGTGTACGTCCTAACATGTACTTTGCATTTAATGTTTTAAATGTTTTTAAAGCACTTGCAGGTTTTTAAAATATAACTCCACATTCGGGCTCTGACCCGTTTGCTTTTCAAATCTCTTTTTCTTTGTAAAACCATTTTAGGTGCCCAGCCACAAGGACACCAAGCATAGGATGTTCATTCAGGTGACGAGCTGTAGCTGTTTGTGGAAGCTACAGGGATTTGCTTATAGACGCTTCTATCTTTTGGCTTCCAGAGTCACTATCTATCAGTTATAGGGCATGTCGCCCATTCCTATTTAGAGCATCTTTTACATTTCAGTTTTCAGACTATAGCATGTATTGTTTCAGTTTATTTATTTCAGTTATGGGATTGTAAGTGAGGAGTTTTTCCTCCAGACTTTATTACTGTTATGTGATGGTTATTCATTCTACTTCAGTACGGTGAATGGTGTTATTTATTTCTTCATTACACTTGTTGCATGTTAATCAGACTTAAATTAAAATTTGGCAACTTGATTTTTAAATACTAGGTGGTTAGTAATAATAAAATGTTTTCGACAGTGGTGCTATTAACTGAGCCAACTTGGCATTTTGAATTAATTTTATAAAGGAGTAGCTACCCGGTATTTAATTAGTCGGGGTGTCACAGTTTACACTTGAAGCACCAACACCCCTTGACGACTTAGTTCCCATGTTCCCGGCTTTCTTGATATTATCATCTGTTATCTTATCAATTATTTTTTCTAAATTCGCTTGCCAAAAACTCACATTGGTGCGGGCTTGTGGTGATGCAACCTTCACTCTGGATTCAAATTCAGCATGGTGTTCTCTCTTATGGATATTCAAATTGGCACCCACTAGTCCCTTGTATAAAATAGTTTTTATAAAACAATTTAACATGTATGTTTTTTTTTAATTTAAACACATATTTATGATGTTAGTCATATAGATTTATGTGTTTCAGTTAATGTTTTTTGGTGATGTGTATGACTTTGGTGATTTATCATTGTTTCTTAACTTTTTTGTAGTGTCCTGGGAGATTAATTGATAAGGAATTTGCATATGCATTTACATAATACTGGTTATGTTTCATATTGACATGTCTACGATGATTTGTGTCTTTACTCCAGTTTTTTCAGATTTCATTTATAATTTGTTGGATGTTGGCGATTTTAATTGTTGGATTCCCTATTGTTTTTCATAAGAAGGTGATTTTGGAGTAAAAGTTTCTATCGTATGTGATTTAAAAACTAATTGATTATTTGTTAATAATTTGAATTTTTATTCTTGGAATTTCATTCAGTAATATATTGGAATGTGAAATGGTTCATTTAAAAACATGTTAGATTGATTATTTAAAATTTCATTTTTGCATTTGCAGCTTCTTCCGGTGGAAATAAAACATCTTATATGTTGTGTAGATTGAAGGTATGTTCTCTCTTTCATATTCATTTCATTATATAAGGCTTTGAATATTAAATCCAAATTATGTTCTATCTTATATATTCATTTCAATATTTTAGTTTATTGTGTAACAGGTTTGGACATTAGTTACCAGGAATTCAGTAGATCTAATACCTTGCACTTGCCGGATTAAACGAGGTGAACTTTTCAATGGTATATGTATTTTGTTTGGATATTCATATTATCATATGCTTCTTAGAGCTAACAGTGTGTATAGCTTTAGTGCACTCTCAAATAGAAATTTAGATGCATAATATTAGTTAGTATGTCTTGGGTTTAATGAGAATTTTTTTGGGTTCGATTTTGGGTCATATTTTGTTCTTACTTGCGTTGTTTTACATATCTAATTATTTTATTATGTTTTCCAGATCTGCAATAAATCTATTGTGTTCTTATATAGGAGAAAACATAAACGCATTGAAAATTATTAGGGTTATTCTTTGGTGTGATTGTAATTTCTAAGCAAATTTTTTATATGTTAACACTATTATTTGATCGGATCATATTACACGGTGCTTAGACAAACTGAACTTATTTGGAATGAAAATTATTAACATAAAGGTCTGTTCACATGTTGGTTTGGAATACAGGAGGAAACATAAACGCATTGAGATATCGTCGGTTCCAATCTTGGATAGCAGTAAGTTCAAATACAGTTTTCAGTTACACAGGAGTTTGAAACCTGCTTGGATATCACCTGTTCTATTATTCTATTCAATTTAATTAAGTCAATTCCTGAGTTTAAGGTATGGATGCACTTGGTGATAACTTCCAATATAGGTGTCAAATCCCGAGTTTAAGGTTTGTAAATGACATCTCTCTCTATCCCATTAATATGATGGTTAATTTTTTGTATAACATTTGATTACTAATGTTGTTTTGGATGAATTTATCGTGGGGATTGTCTACATATGAAATATTAACATTTACACTTTTCTTTTAGACCCTATAACGTTTTTAAAAATCAAATATTCACTGTTCACAAATTTCAGTTGGTGTTTCATAGTCTTAACAATTCGGCATGATAGTAAAACCAAGTTGCTTTAGATTTGAAAGAATTTATTATCTTTTCTTTAAATCTACGCTATTAGGGAAGTGCTTTATTATAAGGTGTTGGTCATGTCTAGCCATGATTTTAGTTTGTGTGAGTAGGTCCATGGTTTAGCAGGAGGCTATCGATACTGCTGCTGCAACAACAACAACAACAACACAGTGGCCACTTATTAGTTACAAGCGGATGCAGTGGCCACTCATCCGATGATAATGGTAAGTTTCTTAGTGGGGCCTCAAATGATGTTATATATATTGATGTTGATATCATATACAATTGTATATAGGTTGTGGCCTTATAATTTGAATAACTCCTGTTCTGTAACTGATACAAGTTCTTATAAATACATTGGTCGTCGTGGATCAGCTCATATTGTGAAGTATGCAAATAACTTTTTATCGTGGATCAGCTCATATTGTGCCAACTGTGTTGTCAACGTAGTCACATTAGGTTGTGTTTGTTATTCATTTAATTCATTTATCATTTGAAGTCACCATCATCAACGCGAAGTGATGGACTCCAGAATGGACCTTACTTTTAAATCATGTTTGGCTCCATTGAATAAACACACTCAAGTTGAAACCACTAGAACAGAGAAACCACCACCATATATAACGTGGTTTGTTTTGAAGACCTCTGAATAAGGTGTATTTATTTTACGTTGGTTTTTATGACCTGTGTTAAGGCATTACTCCAACCATTCTTCGTTAAGACTTGCACCAACCATCGGTTGTTAGCACTTTTTAATCCATGTTTATAAGAATGCCTACCAATGTAGGCATTGTTTTCTCAAATGCCCAACATAGTTTCTTTTGGTATGGCTATGTCCCACGATGTTAGTGTAGGTAAGGAGTTTATTTGATATATCTGATAGTTTTATTTTACTACTATTATTTGCACATTTATGATTTTGACTCTTATTTCATGTAATAAAATCCCTCTTACTTACCACACCTAAACATCAATGGGATGGATTGAGGGATAATTCCTTTGCTTGATTGTGTATTCAACTCCAGATCCATTCACTCTGGATTACGGTGGGCAGTTGTTTCGCTATGCAGTTGGGGTATTTGATTGGTGTTTTAAGGTAGATCATCGTTGAAGTGGAGTTCATCCAACCACAAAAATTGTAACCATTGACCTCAATGAGGAAAATATCTAAAAAAGCGAAGTTTTGGAAGCTCATTCTTCGAAGGGTGAGTTCATTTTTCGGAGGCTGGGTTCATGTAGTAGTAAACCCCATTTATTCATGTTTTAATCAATATATGATCCTTCTAGATGTTCAATAAAAAAGAATCTTACTTTTCTTTTTTTTATTATATATAATCTCGCAAAGGTTCAATCAAGATGAGTTATTTTGACATTAATCCAATATTTAAGAGAATTTGTTTCCTTGCAATTTAGAAAATCAAAATATTGGAAACTATATCAAGTCTTTCTCACACATTGTATACTTCATTTATTGTTTATTGGAATAGAAACTGATTGTGAAGGAGGCATGGGTATATAATCATGTTCATGCCACACCACCATTATGAGATGTTCAAAAGTGGCAAAAGTTATGCAATGTAAAACATGTCCATTCTTACATTAAAGGTTCTTGTAACATTGAACGTAAGGTGTGCGAGTTTTTTTCCATCTCGTTTCTTGTTCAATTTTGCAGTAAGAAAATGCACATTTTAGTTACTGTAGTTCAAATTTTTTTTAGCATGATGCCAATGGGGTGACCTGTGATACTGGAATGAGGTCACAGCTGAAAGATGCAGCATATGCTTCTCTAAAGAGAATGGCTGGTGAGGATATAGATGATTGTGCCTGTACTCATGAGTGGAGAAGGACATGATGAAATGGCATGTATCATCTCACTAAAGTATATTCCTTCATAAATAATCTATATATTCCATCCATCCCAAATTAGGAGTGTCCTTATTAATACTCCTATTCACGTATTTTACATAAACTTTATTTATTTATTAAAATTTCCCTCTTTACTTTCTTAACGCGTCATAGTGTTATCACGAGATGCCGAGCTTCACCGAAAACTTCCCGACCTCCGATTTGTGGTGCTCGAGTTTGTTACCAGCTACATGTCACTCCACCTGAGATCAGTTGTGTGGCACAACCTAATATGTTGCCCATGTATTTGTTATGCTATCTGTTTAATCAATTTTAAACCTATTGTGACACCCCGACTAATTACACACCGGGTAGCTACTCCTTTATAAAATTAATTCAAAATGCCAAGTTGGCTCAGTTAATAGCATCACTGTCGAAAACGTTTTATTATTACTAACCACCTAGTATTTAAAAAGTAAGTGCCAAATTTTATTAAATCTAATTAACATGCAACAAGAGTAATGAATAACTAAATAACACCATTCACCATACTGAAGTAAAACGAATAACCATCACAAAATGTAAATAAACTCTGGAGGAAAAACTCCTCAATACAAATCCCACAACTGATAAGTAAACTGAAATAAATAACTAAAACTGAATACTGAGCAATACATGCTAGAGTCTGAAAACTGAAATGTAAAAATGTCTAATAGAATTGGGCAACATGCCCTACAACTGATAGATGCTGAGACTGGAATCCAAATGAGAGAAGCGTCTACATGCAAATCCCTGTAGCTTCCACAAACAGCTACAGCTCGTCACCTGAATGAGAATCCTATGCTTGGTGTCCTTGTGGCTGGGCACCTAAAATGGTTTTACAAGAAAATATATTTGAAAGCAAATGGGTCAGAGCCCGAAAGTGGAAATCATTTTAAAAACCTGCAAGTGCTTTAAAAACATCTAAAACATTTAAATGCAAAGTACATGTTAGGACGTACACTCACATGATATTCTCACCTCTCGTCTAACTGTGCACTCCTAACGTAAGTACCCATCTATAACGACCCATACCACTAGCTAACTGACAACATAACTAGCTAGACTGCCAAAGGTTCTCCCCATATGCTTGGTTCCATAACATAATAACGCTCGTAATTAAAATAGGGATTTAACGTAAACTCAGTTACTAAATATGCCATATATATAAGTATCAGTTAACTCCTTATATATCTCGAAACAATACCGTGATACATTTACAACATTAACATGAGGATTTCCATTAATTAAATGTATATTATTCACATCATAAATATACGATACAAGCACCCCGCAATCTAAGCTATGGGGCACACATACTCTGCTATCCATCCCGGTACATCACGTACATAAGGATCACATATTCAGAATCTCTCAGGAATAGTTCAGATAACACAAATCACAAATAGTGGAGGCGAACACAGTCACCATCACATGGGTCACGCACATACCTACGCTCCCATGGTCAGCGGACTTATTAATATCACAATAAGTCTTTCTATGACCTATGTTCATCAAGGTACCAGTCTATATCCCCCCCGTAGGCACACAAGGATTAGAGGGTCCTAAGCGAACGTAACCTTCCGTGATAGCAAGTATGGTAGGTATGTCATACACATAAACTATATACTAAGCATTCACACATCTTAGATATCACCATTTTAATAAGGTATAAGCTACATCATAATACCATTATTCCAAACTTATGTATTTCAAGTCTCCCGTTAATATAAAGTTAAATTACCAACACGTCTCACGTCGTAGTCCCTTAACCTTAAAACCTATCTATAATAGATTATTAGGTTCCGATTATTCCCAAATATAACATCTTTATTCCTAAGGTCTTTACTTCTGCTCTAAACCTTATTTCATCGAATTACACAATTTTGCACTATTAACCCAAACGTTACCTCTCTAACGAATTTCAATAACCTAGAATAATTCCCCGAATTGCATTCTAATTAAAGTCCACTACAATAATCACACCTACTGGTCTTCCTTAAGGGTGAGGGTATTCATAAGTTCTCCAAACATATTCTCCGAGCGTTTCCACCATTTAAAATCAAATTAAGGAAAATTTTACTCATTCTGGGGAGGTCGATTGATCGACCTATAGATATCGATCGATCGATCTAGTCGATCGATCGACTGATGAATGTCGATCGATCGATCGAACAGGTATGGCTACGGACTGCTTCGTTCTGCAGATTTGAAAACGTCCCAAAACTTATTTCTAACGTATGATTCTCAGATATAATGTTATAGTAATGTCATATAACAATCCTACAATATTACTAACGTCCACAAACCACTAATTCAACATCTAAAGGCTACATATGGGTCAAACTTCATCAAAAACCTAGTTTCCAGATTTTATCTCAAGAACATTCATAAACTTCATCTTAAATCCGTTTTTGGTATAGCAAAAGTCAGTAATTCTCTTAATATGATTTTCCAGTAACATTCTACATGCAACCTATATCCCAAATTAAACTAATAACTCCAATCTTATGGGGTTTTTTCATTATCTTCCAAGAACACACAAAGTTTTTGAATAATCTAACATGGAAGAAGCATTCTCCGAAATTTAAATGGAATAAATCACTTGCCTTGATTGTCTCTGGATTTGGTGTTGGATTTGTAATCTCTTTCTGCAGATTTCCTCTCTCTCTCTCCTTCTCCAAGCTTTCTTCTTCCAAAGGTGGCTATGGTGGCTAGGGTTTCCTTTGGGAGAGTTGGAAGACTAAATGATAACCTACGTAGCTTATGGGGTTAATAAAGGGTTGGTTGGGTCAATTCCTTATCAGATTACAACTCTCAATTTTTGTCACTTTTAATTACCCAAAAATACCAAATTACTAAAATACCCTTTAAGTTGCCGGTATGGCCTAAAAATACCCCGGGACCCAAACTATACCCCCGGCTAGTGTTTTCTGACTATCTCGACCCTTCCGGACGCGTTGGCGCACTCAAAATGACCATACGGATTATAGATTTTAAATTCACTTTTATTAACAAAATAATATACCGTGACGCGGCGGTCCCACGCGTCTCAACAAAATTTCTAAAATGCCGTATATAAATCCCACGAAAAATTTTATAATACCAAGTTCATATATAATCATATATGCACATAATCAAATACCAATTCGCATCTCATTAGTATTTATAACCCGAATTAATTTCCAATTAATACGCTATTTAATTAATTAATCCCAAAAATAATTATAGTCAAAAGTACGGGGTATTACACCTATGTAGATACATACTGATTTTAAGATTTTAAATGATTTTGAAATGACACTATGGGTATCTTGTAGGCATTTTTCAAGAGACCGTGTATGTATTTTGTCCTCTTTGAAAGCTCTATTCATTGATAACATACAGATTGTGTTTAGAGAGGATTTCAGAATTGAAGGCCGTGGTGGATATTTTGACGAATATTGAATTATGCGTTATATTATTCAAAATCATCTATTGCAGGTTCTTTGCCTTGTTTCCATGGACAAGTCAGTTTCTCTTAAGCCAGAGCACATTTGAGATGAAAAAGTGAAGGTTCTTCAAACAGTAATTCCACTTGATGATGAAGAGGTTGTGCTTGGACAATATGAAGGTTACACAGATGACTCAATCGTGTTTAACAACTCAAACACTCCCACTTTTGCAACTGATTCTGTGCATACATAATAAAAAATAGGATGGCGTTCCCTTTATACTTAAGGCATGGAAAGCATTGAATTCCAGAAAGGCAGAAATATGAGTTCAATCTAAGGATGTTCCTGGAGATATCTTCAAATGTCAAAAGCAAGGGAGAAGTGAATTTGTCATATGCTTGCAACCATCAGATTAAAGTATGGTGAATTCATCATACATTTGAAACCATCATGGTCTCTTAAATTCAAGGAAGATTTTCTTACTAGACCACTACCGAGATATGGCGATTAAAGAATGATGTTTACCTCTGCTTAATTTTTTTATGTTTCTACTTTTATTTTACCTTTTTGACGAATAAGATATCAACTAAAACATTTAGTGGGAGTGTATGTTGTTTTCTAGTTTTAAGATTGTTATTATTAACATCGGAAGTATTGCATAAGATGCCTTATTTAGTCTCTAACTTCTCTATTTCAACTACATGAAAGCACAACTGACGATGGTGATGAGGAATATGATGGGCCAAAATCTGAAATTAATCATAAAGACGATGAGGAAAGCAGGCAGTTATTCCTACTTCATGCAATTGGGAAATTACCTGTATGGTATTTTTTTATATAATAATGATATCTTGAGTGAACCAAATTTTTATTACTATCATTATAAGATATGACTTAGTTTTTTCTTATTTCTCCGTGCTCACCCATACTTCATTTTTCGCCCAGGCAATGTTGGAGATCCAAGAGAGAATAATGGGTTCTTTTTTTCTTTGACTTCCATTTGATTGCAATATGTTTTGAAAGTGGGATGGGATTAGTTTCTTACTTGCCTTCCTTAGTCTTTATTTTTTTTTTTTATATAAACATGATTTTATTGAGAAAAATAATAGTACATCGGGAGGGGGGAGGGGGTGTCCCCCAAAATTAGAAGAGAATAAAATCAGTAATAACTCTTTTTAATACTCACTTGTTGTGTTTCTTGATTGCTAATGCTAGTATAAATGGCTTGTCATTTGTGTAGGAGGAGGATGAAGAAGAGGACGATGACAACGTATCACAGGTGTAATCTAAATAATGTACTTATGTTCTATTAGTGCCATCTTTACTTATGCATGGTGTTTTAGTATATCAATCTTGCATTTTCGTTATGTATATAATTTAGGAATGAGGTTATTGCCATTTTGCTATATTATAAAATTTTAGGGGTCGACGCACTCCATTAGACAACGAGTCACTTTGGATTACACATTTATGATTACATGTGTCAATGTCATGAGAATGTACTAGTTTTTGTGTTATTTACTCATTTATGATTACACATTTACTAAGGTTGATTTTGTTCAACAGGTTGTTATTGGAAAGTATGAAGATTTATTTTGGGAGAATGAAGTTTACTTTTATAAGGAATATAATGAAGACTACTTTTGAGAGAATAATGTGTAGAATTTTAATGGTTATGAATGAAATATAGGTTTGAATTGGTTTAATATTATCGAAATGTAGTGTCATTCATTGTCACGTGTGTTTTGGAATTATGTTTTCAGTGAAATTTTGGACATTGGTTCTGCATTGCCATTGGTTGAGCATGCGAGTTATTACTAGTGTATTCATATTTATTTGTTTAATGAGAAACTAATCTTTTTTTTATAATATAATGATATTGTTAATGGACTTTAACCGTTACAAATAAAAGCATCCATTACAATTATATGACACTTTTAATCCGTTACAATGTATTTTGTAACGGTTTTATATGTTACAAATTCTATATTTGTAACTGGTCAAAACCGTTACAATTTAGTAAATCCATTACTAATATATGTGATGTGTACTAACGCCAAATTCGTTACAAAATAAATTACAACGGTTTTAATCCATTACAAATATTAAATTTGTAACATATTTTATCCGTTACGAATTTTGTTAGTAAAATAAATGACGCCAATTTTCTAATGGATTTAATCTGTTACAAATATTTTTTGTAACGATTTTTGTCCGTTACAAATGACCTATTTTGGAATAGTGAATAGACTCGATAACTCGAATAAAAATATGATTAACATGACAAGACACGACTAATACGACTCATAATTTTGACACTAACACGACATGACACGACTTTGTGCCAAGAAACTCGACACGAACACGACATATCGGGTCAATTTCGTGTCATTCGGTGTCGTGTTTTCGTGTCATTTCTAAAATTGTCACCCCTAGGTTCAAATGACCTTTGCGCGAGGTCCCACTGTATTACAGTCCCAAGTCGCGCGAAGCCATACATCAAATGAGATGGAGAAGTTGTTCGAATGAGGCTCATGTCGTTCAAACGACGGGCCTCGAAAATGTTTTAGTTTTATTTCCCTTGTGCGCTGTCACATTTCTTACCCTTGATTTGGTGTGTTATCGAGCTCAGATGAGCCCAAAATGGGAAAATGGGATTTTTGGTGTTTTAAGGGTTTTTATAAAGGTTTGAATGATTCCTTTTGAGCATTTGAAGTTGGAAAAAGAGGAGAGAGTGAAGGAGGTGGTCTTCCACCATAAGAGAGATTCTCTCGGCCTTAAACCACCATAAACCACCATTTTCTTATACTATTTTACCATATTCAAACCTACAACGCCCATTTTCACCATTACTGAAATGGAGCTACGAATTTTGGTGAGTGTTGGGAGATTTTTGGAGAAGATGATGGAGGCATTCATGGAGTTTGAAGGGATTTTTTTCTTGAAAGCTTATATGGAGCATTTGGAGGGTGCATTTGGTAACCCTTTGAGGCCACCTTTGGAGGTGAGGGTTGTGTAATACCCCGTAATTTTGGCGATATTTATTTTTGGGATTAATTAATTAAATGAGAATTAATTGGGAATTAATCCGGATAAAATACTAACGAGATGTGAGTTGGTATTTGACTATATTGAGTATATATGATGATATACGAATATTGAATTATGAAATTTGTCGTGAGATTGATATACGGCAATTTGGACATTTTATTGGGACGCGTGAGACAGTCGCGTCAGGATATAATTATTTTAATTATAAATGCGAAATTAAATTCTATTGACCGTATGGTCATTTTGAGTGCGCCAACGCGTCCGGAAGGGTCGAGATAGTCAGAAAATACTAGTCGGGGGTTTAGTTTGGGTCCCGGGGTATTTTTAGGCCATACCGGCAACATAAAGGGTATTTTGGTAATTTTGTACTTTTGGGAATTAAAAGTGACGAAAATTAGTAAATTATATCTGATGTGGAATTGACCCACTAAACCACTAACCAACCCATGTTAACCCAATAGGCTACGTAGGTTATTAGAATTAGGTTTCTAATTTCTTTCCCAAAAACAAACCCTAGCCACCATAGCCATTGGAGAAGAAAGCTTGGAGAGAGAGAGATAGAAGGGAATCCTGCAGAAAGAGAGAGGGAACTTCTTCAAATCGTCATCAAAATCTGAGATTGAATCAAGGCAAGTGGTTTAATTTACGTTTTTATGCAGTAAATGCTTCTTCCATGCTTAGATTATCCAATAATCATAATTAATTGGGAGATAATTGAAAACCCATGAAACTAGTGTTGTTAATAAATTTTGGAGATAGGTTTGCATGTAGAAATGTTATTGGAAGATCGAATTAAGAGAATCATAAGTTTATGTGTTATAAAAACGGATTTATTTCTGGAAATTGATGATTTATAAATTTAGGGTTTATGCTCTTGAAAAATTGGGGAAAAGTGATGAGACTTGTGATTTGGTGATGTTTAGGATGAATTATTCCCTTAAAACACGTTAGTATGTGACCTTGATATGTTTAGGATTGATTAGAGACCTTAAAACATTGTTGGGACGAATTTTAGAGGAGAATTGAGGAGTATAAATTGGTGAAAAACGAAAGTAGAAATTCTGGGCTTGAATCTGGCCACTCGTTAGAAGACCTACCCAGGTCGTTCGAACGAGCTCGTTCGAACGAGCTTCTAATGAGTTGACCATTGACTTCTAACGAGGGTGAAGTTCGTTCGATAAGATCGTTCGAACGAGACCTCGTTAGAAAGCCCACTTCGTTCGAACGAGATCTCGTTAGAAGACTCAGTTCGTTCGAACGAAGTCTCGTTCGAACAGCCTCGTTCGAACGAAGCCTCGTTCGAACAACCTCGTTCGAATGAGACTTCAAACGAGTTGACAGTTTAGGCTTTTTAGCCTGTTTTGATCCCGAGTGCCCAGTAACCTTGTGTATAGGTAGAGATAGCCTTTCCTTGATGAATAATTGATATATATGGGGTGTTTGGGGATATAATGAGGAGTCAAACCTAGAAGTGTAGTTTGAACCTAAGGGAAAATGTGAAGTAGGACGTGAGTGTCCATTACGATGTGAGCTATTGACGGCCTAATTAATTATATTAACCGGGAACCTATAAATGGTATAGTATTATATGTCAGTAAGAGAAGAGATATGTACCAATATATTATGCTGATTACTAAGACGTGTACATACTTAGTATATATGTATTGATTTTATGTGTATGACATACCTACCATACTTGCTATCACGGGAGGTTTGCGTTCTCTTTGGGCCCTCTAATCCTTCTGTTGCCCGGATTTAGACTGGTTACCTCGATGAACATAGGTCAGAGAAGGACTTATTAGGATGTTAATAAGTCTGCTGATCGTGGGAGCGTAGGTATGTGCGTGACCCATGTGATGTGACTGTGTTCGCCTCCATTATTTGTGATGTTGTTATCTGTGAACTATTCCTGAGAGATTCGGAATACGTGATCCTTATGTACGTGATGTACCGGGATGGATAGCAGAGTATGTGTGCACCGCAGCTAGTCTCGGGGTGCTTGTATTGTATATTTATGATGTGAATAATATACACTTAATTGATGGGAACTTCATGTTAATATTGTGAATAAAATTATGGTATTGTTTTGAGAAAACATAAACGAGCTAACCAATTGTGAAATATATTACATATTGAGAATCTGAGTTTAAGTAAAGTCCCTATTCTTTGGTAACGTTAGAATGTTAATGGGAACCGAGTAATAAGGGTAGAACCTATGACAGTTTAGCTAGATATGATGTCACTTAGCTAGGAGTTTGTGTCATTTTAGATGGGTATTGTACGTTAGGAGTGCACATGTAGTCGAGAGGTGAGAATTTCATGTGAGTGCACGTCCTAACATGTATTTTGCATTTAACGTTTTAAATGTTTTTAAAGCACTTGCAGGTTTTTAAAATATCTCCACATTCGGGCTCTGACCCGTTTGCTTTCAAATCTATTTTCTTGTAAAACTATTTTTAGGTGCCCAGCCACAAGGACACCACGCATAGGATTCTCATTCCGATGACGAGTTGTAGCAGTTTGTGGAAGTTACAGGATTTGTTTTTAGACGCTTCTATCATTTGGATTCCATGTTCAGTATTTCTCAGTTGTAGGGCATGTTGCCCAAATTCTATTAGAGACATTTCCATTTCAGTTTTTCAGACTTTGGCATGTATTAATTCAGTATTCAGTATTTCGTTACTTATTTCAGTGGTGGTATTTATTGTGAGGAGTTTTTCCTCCGGATTTTTTTATATCATGTGATGGTTATTCTATTATTTCGTTATGGTGAATGGTGATATTATTCTTGCTTTAAATCTTTTACTGCATGTTAATCAGACTTTAATTAAAATTTGGCAACTTACTTTTTAAATACTAGGTGGTTAGTAATAATAAAATGTTTTCGACAGTGATGCTATTAACTGAGTTAACTTGGCATTTTGATTTAATTTAATAAAGGAGTAGCTACCCGGTATTTAATTAGTCGGGGTGTCACAGGTGGTATCAGAGCATCAGGTTCTAGTGTCCTTTAGGATCTGTACGGCTATTATGTTTCCGCTAAGTTTTCTTTGATATAGAGCCCTATATTTTAGGACTGTTGTACTCTTTTTGTGTATGCTTCGTTCTTCAGCTATTTTAAGTTTATAAACTGTGAACTTATAAACTTTATTCTTATTTCAGATGCCTCCACGACGTGCACGACGAGTTCCCAGGGATGCAACGCCCGAACCCCAGCCCGCTCCAGTTCAGGGCATGATGAACGCCGCTGAGGTTGCAGCCATTGTAGCCCAAGCGGTAAATGCCGCAATTGCCGTAGTTCAGCAGGCACCACCTCAGGCGCCTGTTGTCGCGCCAGTACAGGCAAATGCATTCCCGTCTGCTTGGGAACGTGTACCTGACGCTTTTCAGAAAGCGCATCCGCCAGAGTTTGCAGGTAGCTCAGATGTGGTAGTCTCGAGCCAGTGGAGGAAGGATATGCAAAGGCACCTGAGGATGTATGAGTGCACGGACGTTCAAAAGCAGGTGCTAGCTACTTTCAAGCTAGTTGGATCTGCACTACAGTGGTGGGAGTCTATTACCACCGTGGAGGAGAGGGATACTCTCACTATTCAGGACTTTTGGGTGCGGTTCGACCGCAAGTACTTTTCGTCAGCTGTTCACACGGAAATGAGGAGGAAACTGATGAATCTGAAGCAAGAGGGTAAGACCGTGGCCGAGTATGAGGTCGAGTTCACGAATCTGTTGAATATCGTTCCGGATGAGATACCGACAGAAAAGAAAAAGATTGAGAAATTCACCGACGGGTTGACATGGAGGATCCGACAGCATCTGTTAGGGAACCTTTCGTTGGCCACTTATTCTGATGTGGTTAACACTGCTTTGTTATACTTCCAGGATCACCGCTTTCATATGGCTGAGGGCAAGAGATCGGGAGAGTCTAGCCATCAGGGCAGGACTAGAGGACATGGTGCCGGTGGGGCACAATCTGTTCAGGGGCAGAGACAGGGTGAGCAGGGTTCCCAGCAGGGGGATCAGAAGAGGTTCAGATCAGGGAATTACAGGCACAGACAGGGAGGTTTCCGTCAGGGCCATCAGGGTCCAAACGGCCATCAGGGCCAACAGGGGCAGAATGGGCAGCAGTTTCAGCAGGGCCAGCAGGGAGGAACGATAACGGCCACCAGGGCCGGGGACAGCAGGGGCAGAGAGGAGGGAACTTCCCAGGGAAGTGTTATGTTTGTGGCAAGACTGGCCATAAACGACAGGATTGTCCTGATAGGGGCAAGGCCCCACAGTAGCAGCAGCAGGGTGCTCGCCAAGAGCCACAGAGACCTATGTTTCCTGCCGCTCTCCCCGCACCGCCACAGATGGCAGCATTGCCACCCATTCCAGCAGTCCCAGCTCAGCAGGGGCAGCTACAGTATGGACGTGTCTATAACGTCCACCAGGCAGCAGTTCCACAGGCACCGCCCGCGATTGAGGGTACGTTTTCTATCCATGGCACTATGGGTCGGGTATTGTTTGATACGGGGGCTACACATTATTTTATAGCTACACATTTCGCGAAGGCTTTAGGGTTGTTAGCCACAGCGGAGAGTACAGTGACGTGTGTCGACTCACCATTGGGGAATGGGTCACTTATATTCTTTATATGCCGGGGAGTGGGGGTAGAGATTGGTGGTTTGGTATTACCTGCAGACATGTTGGTATTAGATATGCATGTTCACGATGTGATTATCGGTATGGATTGGCTCATAGCTTATAGAGCCATGATTGACTGCTTCGGTGGGAGCTTTATTTTTGCCATTCCGGGGCAAGAGATGTTTGTAGTGGCGTTGCCTCGCCCAGAGGGAGGCTCGACCGCTCATTTGTATTACCTAGAGGAGGATACCTCTAAGGAAGTTGTGATTCCTTTAGATTCGATCCCAGTCGTCAGGGAGTATTCGGATGTGTTTCAGGAGATACCGGGCCTACCCCCCAGTCGAGAGATAGACTTTGTTATAGACCTATTGCCAGATACGAGACCTATAGCACGCGCACCGTACCGTATGGCTCCGGCAGAGATGCGAGAGCTACGAGATCAGATAGAGCAGCTGTTAGGTCAGGGCTTTATTCGCAGGAGTACCTCACCTTGGGGCGCTCCAGTTTTGTTTGTGAAGAAGAGAGATGGTTCACTGAGATTGTGTGTGGACTACCGAGAGTTGAATAAGGTCACGATACGGAATAAGTATCCGTTGCCTCGAATCGATGACTTATTCGATCAGTTAAAAGGAGCTTCTTTCTTCTCGAAGATTGATTTGAGATCGGGATACCATCAGTTGCGTATCAGGGAGGAGGATGTCTCGAAGACTGCGTTTTTGTCGAGATATGGTTCTTACGAGTTTCGCGCTATGCCTTTTGGTTTGACCAACGCTCCAGCAGTGTTTATGGACTTGATGAATAGGGTGTTCAGAGAGTTCCTTGATCAGTTTATCATTGTCTTCATTGATGATATTTTGGTTTACTCCCAGACAGAGGAGGAGCACGCCGAGCATTTGAGGCAGGTTTTGCAGACGCTGCGTCAGAACGAGTTGTATGCAAAGTTTGAGAAGTGCGGGTTTTGGTTGAAGGAGGTCCAGTTTTTGGGACACATTATTTCCAACCGGGGGATATCTGTTGATCCGGGGAAGGTATCCGCGGTGAGGGAGTGGGGACAGCCCACGACACCGACTGAGATTCGTAGTTTCTTGGGCCTAGCAGGATACTATAGGAGGTTCATTCGGGGATTTTCGAAGATAGCGGGTCCTTTGACACATCTGACTCGTAAAGGTGTGCCGTTCATTTGGAGTGATGCCTGTCAGTTGGCATTTGATGAGTTAAAGGACAAATTGACCTCAGCACATGTGTTAGCATTGCCGAGATCGGGAGTTGAGTATTTGGTTTACACCGATGCGTCTTTGCAAGGACTTGGAGGTGTATTGCAGCAGGAGAGACAGGCCATAGCTTATGCTTCCCGTAAGCTTAAGCCTCATGAGAAGAATTACCCCACGCATGATTTGGAGTTGGTGGCAGTGGTATTTGCCCTACGGATTTGGAGGCACTATCTTTTGGGGGAGAAGTTCCAATTGTTCACGGACCATAAGTCCCTACAGTACCTGTTCACGCAGAAGGAGTTGAATATGCGGCAAAGGAGGTGGATTGAGTTTGTGGAGGACTATCAGTTCGATATTCTGTATCACCCGGGTAAGGCTAACGTGGTAGCAGACGCGTTGAGCCGTAGGCCAGCAGATGAGGTGGCAGGGGTGTGGAAGGCAAAGTGGAAGGAGTTGGGACACCAGGATGCAGTGGACCGATCTTTTATGTCTGTGATGACCGTTACACCGCAAATTGTAACGAAGGTAGTACGGGAAGAGGCTAATGACTCGTTCTATCAGGAGCAGATAGTTCGATTACTTGTAGAGGGAGCTGAGTCCTATACCGTTAGCTCAGACGGGGGATTACGCTTCAATGGGAGATTGGTGGTTCCGGAAGGGGAGGAATTGCGACACGAGGTGATGGCAGAGTCGCACGGCTCACGGTTCGCGGTACATCCCGGAGGGGATAAAATGTACCAAGACATGAGACGCCAGTATTGGTGGAGCGGTATGAAGAGAGATATCGCTGTGTTTGTTTCGAAATGCGCCACTTGTCAGCTAGTAAAAGTGGATCATGAGAGACCGACAGGACTTCTATAGCCGTTGGAGGTTCCGAGGTGGATGTGGGAGAGCATATCCATGGACTTTATCATGGGGTTGCCTACGTCGCGGAGGAGTCACGACTCCGTTTGGGTAATTGTGGACAGGTTGTCCAAAGTCGCTCACTTTTTACCCGTAAGGACTGACTACACTACGGGACAGTATGCCCAGCTCTTCATTTCAGAGGTTGTGAGACTTCACGGTGTGCCCCTAAATATCGTGTCTGACAGAGACAAGATATTTGTTTCACGGTTTTGGGAGAGTTTCCAGGAGGCCATGGGCACGGAATTGCGGTTGAGTACGGCTTATCATCCGCAGACCGATGGGCAGACCGAGCGCACAAATCAGATGTTGGAGGACATGCTACGCATGTGCATTATTGACTTTGGAGGTGGATGGGAGCAATACCTTCCACTGGTAGAGTTTGCTTATAATAACTCCTACAAGTTCACTATTGGCATGGCTCCGTTTGAGGCGTTGTACGGTAGGCCTTGTCGTTCCCCAGCATGTTGGTTAGAGGTGGGGGACAACAAAGTACTTGGGCCGGAAGTGATTCAGGATACTTCGGCAAGGATTGAGTTGATTCGGAGTCGCATTCGGGTAGCTCAAGACCGGCAGAAGAGTTATGCTGATGCGAAGAGATCTTTCAGGGAGTTCCAAGTGGGGGACCAGGTTTTGCTCAGAGTATCTCCTATGAAGGGGATTATGCGTTTCGGGAAGAAGGGGAAGTTGGCACCGAGGTATGTGGGGCCGTTTCCTATTATTGAGCGGATTGGACCAGTTGCGTATAGACTCGGGTTACCGGAGCATTTACACCGAATTCACGATGTGTTTCATATTTCCTCGCTAAGGAAATATCTCAGGGACGATTTGGCTCATTCTCACATCGCTTTGGAGGAGATTGATCTACAGCCTGATAGCTCCTACGAGGAGGGGTCGATTTCTATTTTGGACCGAAGTGAGAGGAACCTGCGGTCAAAGATAGTTCCGTTAGTGCGTGTTCAGTGGCGACATCATAATGTCGAGGAGTCCACATGGGAACGCGAGGATGAGATGCGCGAACGTTATCCAGAGTTGTTTTTATCAGGTACTTTCTAGTTTCGAATTTCGGGACGAAATTCTGTTATTAGGGGGGAAGTATGTAATACCCCGTAATTTTGGCGATATTTATTTTTGGGATTAATTAATTAAATGAGAATTAATTGGGAATTAATCCGGATAAAATACTAACGAGATGTGAGTTGGTATTTGACTATATTGAGTATATATGATGATATACGAATATTGAATTATGAAATTTGTCGTGAGATTGATATACGGCAATTTGGACATTTTATTGGGACGCGTGAGACAGTCGCGTCAGGATACAATTATTTTAATTATAAATGTGAAATTAAATTCTATTGACCGTATGGTCATTTTGAGTGCGCCAACGGGTCCGGAAGGGTCGAGATAGTCAGAAAATACTAGCCGGGGGTTTAGTTTGGGTCCCGGGGTATTTTTAGGCCATACCGGCAACATAAAGGGTATTTTGGTAATTTTGTACTTTTGGGAATTAAAAGTGACGAAAATTAGTAAATTATATCTGATGTGGAATTGAACCACTAAACCACTAACCAACCCATGTTAACCCAATAGGCTACGTAGGTTATTAGAATTAGGTTTCTAATTTCTTTCCCAAAAACAAACCCTAGCCACCATAGCCATTGGAGAAGAAAGCTTGGAGAGAGAGAGAGATAGAAGGGAATCCTGCAGAAAGAGAGAGGGAACTTCTTCAAATCGTCATCAAAATCTGAGATTGAATCAAGGCAAGTGGTTTAATTTACGTTTTTATGCAGTAAATGCTTCTTCCATGCTTAGACTATCCAATAATCATAATTAATTGGGAGATAATTGAAAACCCATGAAACTAGTGTTGTTAATAAATTTTGGAGATAGGTTTGCATGTAGAAATGTTATTGGAAGATCGAATTAAGAGAATCATAAGTTTATGTGTTATAAAAACGGATTTATTTTTGGAAATTGATGATTTATAAATTTAGGGTTTATGTTCTTGAAAAATTGGGGAAAAGTGATGAGACTTGTGATTTGGTGATGTTTAGGATTAATTATTCCCTTAAAACACGTTAGTATGTGACCTTGATATGTTTAGGATTGATTAGAGACCTTAAAACATTGTTGGGACGAATTTTAGAGGAGAATTGAGGAGTAGAAATTAGTGAAAAACGAAAGTAGAAATTCTGGGCTTGAATCTGGCCACTCGTTAGAAGACCTACCCAGGTCGGTCGAACGAGCTCGTTCGAACGAGCTTCTAACGAGTTGACCATTGACTTCTAACGAGGGTGAAGTTCGTTCGATAAGATCGTTCGAACGAGACCTCGTTAGAAATCCCACTTCATTCGAACGAGATCTCGTTCGAACAGCCTCGTTCGAACGAGGCTTCGAACGAGTTGACAGTTTAGGCTTTTTAGCCTGTTTTGATCCCGAGTGCCCAGTAACCTTGTGTATAGGTAGAGATAGCCTTTCCTTGATGAATAATTGATATATTTGGGGTGTTTGGGGATATAATGAGGAGTCAAACCTAGAAGTGTAGTTTGAACCTAAGGGAAAATGTGAAGTAGGACGTGAGTGTCCATTACGATGTGAGATATTGACGGCCTAATTAATTATATTAACCGGGAACCTATAAATGGTATAGTATTATATGTCAGTACGAGAAGAGATATGTACCAATATATTATGGTGATTACTAAGACGTGTACATACTTAGTATATATGTATTGATTTTATGTGTATGACATACCTACCATACTTTCTATCACGGGAGGTTTGCGTTCGCTTAGGACCCTCTAATCCTTGTGTTGCCCGAATTTAGACTAGTTACCTCGATGAACATAGGTCAGAGAAGGACTTATTGGGATGTTAATAAGTCTGCTGATCGTGGGATCGTAGGTATGTGTGTGACCCATGTGATGTTGTTATCTGTGAACTATTCCTGAGAGATTCGGAATACGTGATCCTTATGTACGTGATGTACCGGGATGGATAGCAGAGTATGTGTGCACCGCAGCTAGTCTCGGGGTGCTTGTATTGTATATTTATGATGTGGATAATATACACTTAATTGATGGGAACTTCATGTTAATATTGTGAATAAAATTATGGTATTGTTTTGAGAAAACATAAACGGGCTAACCAATTGTGAAATATATTACATATTGAGAATCTGAGTTTAAGTAAAGTCCCTATTCTTTGGTAACGTTCGAATGTTAATGGGAACCGAGTAATAAGGGTAGAACCTATGACAGTTTAGCTAGATATGATGTCACTTAGCTAGGAGTTTGTGTCATTTTAGATGGGTATTGTACGTTGGGAGTGCACATGTAGTCGAGAGGTGAGAATTTCATGTGAGTGCACGTCCTAACATGTATTTTGCATTTAATGTTTTAAATGTTTTTAAAGCACTTGCAGGTTTTTAAAATATCTCCACATTCGGGCTCTGACCCGTTTGCTTTCAAATCTATTTTCTTGTAAAACCATTTTTAGGTGCCCAGCCACAAGGACACCACGCATAAGATTCTCATTCCGATGACGAGTTGTAGCTGTTTGTGGAAGTTACAGGAATTGCTTTTAGATTCTTCTATCATTTGGATTCCATGTTCAGTATTTCTCAGTTGTAGGGCATGTTGCCCAAATTCTATTAGAGACATTTCCATTTCAGTTTTTCAGACTTTGGCATGTATTAATTCAGTATTCAGTATTTCGTTACTTATTTCAGTGGTGGTATTTATTGTGAGGAGTTTTTCCTCCGGATTTTTTTATATCATGTGATGGTTATTCTATTATTTCGTTATGGTGAATGGTGATATTATTCTTGCTTTAAATCTTTTACTGCATGTTAATCAGACTTTAATTAAAATTTGGCAACTTACTTTTTAAATACTAGGTGGTTAGTAATAATAAAATGTTTTCGACAGTGATGCTATTAACTGAGCCAACTTGGCATTTTGATTTAATTTAATAAAGGAGTAGCTACCCGGTATTTAATTAGTCGGGGTGTCACAGGTGGTATCAGAGCATCAGGTTCTAGTGTCCTTTAGGATCTGTACGGCTATTATGTTTCCGCTAAGTTTTCTTTGATATAGAGCCCTATATTTTAGGACTGTTGTACTCTTTTTGTGTATGCTTCGTTCTTCAGCTATTTTAAGTTTATAAACTATGAACTTATAAACTTTATTCTTATTTCAGATGCCTCCACGACGTGCACGACGAGTTCCCAGGGATGCAACGCCCGAACCCCAGCCCGCTCCAGTTCAGGGCATGATGAACGTCGCTGAGGTTGCAGTCATTGTAGCCCAAGCGGTAAATGCCGCAATTGCCGTAGTTCAGCAGGCACCACCTCAGGCGCCTGTTGTCGCGCCAGTACAGGCAAATGCATTCCCGTCTGCTTGGGAACGTGTACCTGACGCTTTTCAGAAAGCGCATCCGCCAGAGTTTGCAGGTAGCTCAGATGTGGTAGTCTCGAGCCAGTGGAGGAAGGATATGCAAAGGCACCTGAGGATGTATGAGTGCACGGACGTTCAGAAGCAGGTGCTAGCTACTTTCAAGCTAGTTGGATCTGCACTACAGTTGTGGGAGTCTATTACCACCGTGGAGGAGAGGGATACTCTCACTATTCAGGACTTTTGGGTGCGGTTCGACCGCAAGTACTTTCCGTCAGCTGTTCACACGGAAATGAGGAGGAAACTGATGAATCTGAAGCAAGAGGGTAAGACCGTGGCCGAGTATGAGGTCGAGTTCACGAATCTGTTGAATATCGTTCCGGATGAGATACCGACAGAAAAGAAAAAGATTGAGAAATTCACCGACGGGTTGACATGGAGGATCCGTCAGCATCTGTTAGGAAACCTTTCGTTGGCCACTTATTCTGATGTGGTTAACGCTGCTTTGTTATACTTCCAGGATCACCGCTTTCATATGGCTGAGGGCAAGAGATCGGGAGAGTCTAGCCATCAGGGCAGGATTGGAGGACATGGTGTCGGTGGGGCACAATCTGTTCAGGGGCAGAGACAGGGTGAGCAAGGTTCCCAGCAGGGGGATCAGAAGAGGTTCAGATCAGGGAATTACAGGCACAGACAGGGAGGTTTCCGTCAGGGCCATCAGGGTCCAAACGGCCAACAGGGGCAGAATGGGCAGCAGTTTCAGCAGGGCCAGCAGGGCCAAGGGAGGAACGGTAACGGCCACCAGGGCCGGGGACAGCAGGGGCAGAGAGGAGGGAACTTCCCAGGGAAGTGTTATGTTTGTGGCAAGACTGACCATAAACGACAGGATTGTCCTGATAGGGGCAAGGCCCCACAGTAGCAGCAGCAGGGTGCTCGCCAAGAGCCGCAGAGACCTATGTTTCCCGCCGCTCTCCCCCCACCGCCACAGATGGCAGCATTGCCACCCATTCCAGCAGTCCCAGCTCAGCAGGGGCAGCTACAGTATGGACGTGTCTATAACGTCCACCAGGCAGCAGTTCCACAGGCACCGCCCGCGATTGAGGGTACGTTTTCTATCCATGGCACTATGGGTCGGGTATTGTTTGATACGGGGGCTACACATTATTTTATAGCTACACATTTCGCGAAGGCTTTAGGGTTGTTAGCCACAGTGGAGAGTACAGTGACGTGTGTCGACTCACCATTGGGGTATGGGTCACTTATATTCTTTATATGCCGGGGAGTGGGGGTAGAGATTGGTGGTTTGGTATTACCTGCAGACATGTTGGTATTAGATATGCATGTTCACGATGTGATTATCGGTATGGATTGGCTCATAGCTTATAGAGCCATGATTGACTGCTTCGGTGGGAGCTTTATTTTTGCCATTCCGGGGCAAGAGATGTTTGTAGTGGCGTTGCCTCGCCCAGAGGGAGGCTCGACCGCTCATTTGTATTACCTAGAGGAGGATACCTCTAAGGAAGTTGTGATTCCTTTAGATTCGATCCCAGTCGTCAGGGAGTATTCGGATGTGTTTCAGGAGATACCGGGCCTACCCCCCAGTCGAGAGATAGACTTTGTTATAGACCTATTGCCAGATACGAGACCTATAGCACGCGCACCGTACCGTATGGCTCCGGTAGAGATGCGAGAGCTACGAGATCAGATAGAGCAGCTGTTAGGTCAGGGCTTTATTCGCAGGAGTACCTCACCTTGGGGCGCTCCAGTTTTGTTTGTGAAGAAGAGAGATGGTTCACTGAGATTGTGTGTGGACTACCGAGAGTTGAATAAGGTCACAATACGGAATAAGTATCCGTTGCCTCGAATCGATGACGTATTCGACCAGTTAAGAGGAGCTTCTTTCTTCTCGAAGATTGATTTGAGATCGGGATACCATCAGTTGCGTATCAGGGAGGAGGATGTCTCGAAGACTGCGTTCTTGTCGAGATATGGTTCTTACGAGTTTCGCGTTATGCCTTTTGGTTTGACCAACGCTCCAGCAGTGTTTATGGACTTGATGAATAGGGTGTTCAGAGAGTTCCTTGATCAGTTTATCATTGTCTTCATTGATGATATTCTGGTTTACTCCCAGACAGAGGAGGAGCACGCCGAGCATTTGAGGTAGGTTTTGCAGACGCCGCGTCAGAACGAGTTGTATGCAAAGTTTGAGAAGTGCGGGTTTTGGTTGAAGGAGGTCCAGTTTTGGGGACACATTATTTCCAACCGGGGGATATCTGTTGATCCGGGGAAGGTATCCGCGGTGAGGGAGTGGGGACAGCCCACGACACCGACTGAGATTCGTAGTTTCTTGGGCCTAGCAGGATACTACAGGAGGTTCATTCGGGGATTTTCGAAGATAGCGGGTCCTTTGACACATCTGACTCGTAAAGGTGTGCCGTTCATTTGGAGTGATGCCTGTCAGTTGGCATTTGATGAGTTAAAGGACAAATTGACCTCAGCACATGTGTTAGCATTGCCGAGATCGGGAGTTGAGTATTTGGTTTACACCGATGCGTCTTTGCAAGGACTTGGAGGTGTATTGCAGCAGGAGAGACAGGCCATAGCTTATGCTTCCCGTAAGCTTAAGCCTCATGAGAAGAATTACCCCACGCATGATTTGGAGTTGGTGGCAGTGGTATTTGCCCTACGGATTTGGAGGCACTATCTTTTGGGGGAGAAGTTCCAATTGTTCACGGACCATAAGTCCCTACAGTACCTGTTCACGCAGAAGGAGTTGAATATGCGGCAAAGGAGGTGGATTGAGTTTGTGGAGGACTATCAGTTCGATATTCTGTATCACCCGGGTAAGGCTAACGTGGTAGCAGACGCGTTGAGCCGTAGGCCAGCAGATGAGGTGGCAGGGGTGTGGAAGGCAAAGTGGAAGGAGTTGGGACACCAGGATGCAGTGGACCGATCTTTTATGTCTGTGATGACCGTTACACCGCAAATTGTAACGAAGGTAGTACGGGAAGAGGCTAATGACTCGTTCTATCAGGAGCAGATAGTTCGATTACTTGTAGAGGGAGCTGAGTCCTATACCGTTAGCTCAGACGGGGGATTACGCTTCAATGGGAGATTGGTGGTTCCGGAAGGGGAGGAATTGCGACACGAGGTGATGGCAGAGTCGCACGGCTCACGGTTCGCGGTACATCCCGGAGGGGATAAAATGTACCAAGACATGAGACGCCAGTATTGGTGGAGCGGTATGAAGAGAGATATCGCTGTGTTTGTTTCGAAATGCGCCACTTGTCAGCTAGTAAAAGTGGATCATGAGAGACCGACAGGACTTCTATAGCCGTTGGAGGTTCCGAGGTGGATGTGGGAGAGCATATCCATGGACTTTATCATGGGGTTGCCTACGTCGCGGAGGAGTCACGACTCCGTTTGGGTAATTGTGGACAGGTTGTCCAAAGTCGCTCACTTTTTACCCGTAAGGACTGACTACACTACGGGACAGTATGCCCAGCTCTTCATTTCAGAGGTTGTGAGACTTCACGGTGTGCCCCTAAATATCGTGTCTGACAGAGACAAGATATTTGTTTCACGGTTTTGGGAGAGTTTCCAGGAGGCCATGGGCACGGAATTGCGGTTGAGTACGGCTTATCATCCGCAGACCGATGGGCAGATCGAGCGCACAAATCAGATGTTGGAGGACATGCTACGCATGTGCATTATTGACTTTGGAGGTGGATGGGAGCAATACCTTCCACTGGTAGAGTTTGCTTATAATAACTCCTACCAGTTCACTATTGGCATGGCTCCGTTTGAGGCGTTGTACGGTAGGCCTTGTCGTTCCCCAGCATGTTGGTTAGAGGTGGGGGACAACAAAGTACTTGGGCCGGAAGTGATTCAGGATACTTCGGCAAGGATTGAGTTGATTCGGAGTCGCATTCGGGTAGCTCAAGACCGGCAGAAGAGTTATGCTGATGCGAAGAGATCTTTCAGGGAGTTCCAAGTGGGGGACCAGGTTTTGCTCAGAGTATCTCCTATGAAGGGGATTATGCGTTTCGGGAAGAAGGGGAAGTTGGCACCGAGGTATGTGGGGCCGTTTCCTATTATTGAGCGGATTGGACCAGTTGCGTATAGACTCGGGTTACCGGAGCATTTACACCGAATTCACGATGTGTTTCATATTTCCTCGCTAAGGAAATATCTCAGGGACGATTTGGCTCATTCTCACATCGCTTTGGAGGAGATTGATCTACAGCCTGATAGCTCCTACGAGGAGTGGTCGATTGCTATTTTGGACCGAAGTGAGAGGAACCTGCGGTCAAAGATAGTTCCGTTAGTGCGTGTTCAGTGGCGACATCACAATGTCGAGGAGTCCACATGGGAACGCGAGGATGAGATGCGCGAACGTTATCCAGAGTTGTTTTTATCAGGTACTTTCTAGTTTCGAATTTCGGGACGAAATTCTGTTATTAGGGGGGAAGTATGTAATACCCCGTAATTTTGGCGATATTTATTTTTGGGATTAATTAATTAAATGAGAATTAATTGGGAATTAATCCGGATAAAATACTAACGAGATGTGAGTTGGTATTTGACTATATTGAGTATATATGATGATATACGAATATTGAATTATGAAATTTGTCGTGAGATTGATATACGGCAATTTGGACATTTTATTGGGACGCGTGAGACAGTCGCGTCAGGATATAATTATTTTAATTATAAATGTGAAATTAAATTCTATTGACCGTATGGTCGTTTTGAGTGCGCCAACGCGTCCGGAAGGGTCGAGATAGTCAGAAAATACTAGCCGGGGGTTTAGTTTGGGTCCCGGGATATTTTTAGGCCATACCGGCAACATAAAGGGTATTTTGGTAATTTTGTACTTTTGGGAATTAAAAGTGACGAAAATTAGTAAATTATATCTGATGTGGAATTGAACCACTAAACCACTAACCAACCCATGTTAACCCAATAGGCTACGTACGTTATTAGAATTAGGTTTCTAATTTCTTTCCCAAAAACAAACCCTAGCCACCATAGCCATTGGAGAAGAAAGCTTGGAGAGAGAGAGAGATAGAAGGGAATCCTGCAGAAAGAGAGAGGGAACTTCTTCAAATCGTCATCAAAATCTGAGATTGAATCAAGGCAAGTGGTTTAATTTACGTTTTTATGCAGTAAATGCTTCTTCCATGCTTAGACTATCCAATAATCATAATTAATTGGGAGATAATTGAAAACCCATGAAACTAGTGTTGTTAATAAATTTTGGAGATAGGTTTGCATGTAGAAATGTTATTGGAAGATCGAATTAAGAGAATCATAAGTTTATGTGTTATAAAAACGGATTTATTTCTGGAAATTGATGATTTATAAATTTAGGATTTATGTTCTTGAAAAATTGGGGAAAAGTGATGAGACTTGTGATTTGGTGATGTTTAGGATTAATTATTCCCTTAAAACACGTTAGTATGTGACCTTGATATGTTTAGGATTGATTAGAGACCTTAAAACATTGTTGGGACGAATTTTAGAGGAGAATTGAGGAGTAGAAATTGGTGAAAAACGAAAGTAGAAATTCTGGGCTTGAATCTGGCCACTCGTTAGAAGACCTACCCAGGTCGTTCGAACGAGCTCGTTCGAACGAGCTTCTAACGAGTTGACCATTGACTTCTAACGAGGGTGAAGTTCGTTCGATAAGATCGTTCGAACGAGACCTCGTTAGAAAGCCCACTTCATTCGAATGAGATCTCGTTCGAACAGCCTCGTTCGAACGAGGCTTCGAACGAGTTGACAGTTTAGGCTTTTTAGCCTGTTTTGATCCCGAGTGCCCAGTAACCTTGTGTATAGGTAGAGATAGCCTTTCCTTGATGAATAATTGATATATTTGGGGTGTTTGGGGATATAATGAGGAGTCAAACCTATAAGTGTAGTTTGAACCTAAGGGAAAATGTGAAGTAGGACGTGAGTGTCCATTACGATGTGAGATATTGACGGCCTAATTAATTATATTAACCGGGAACCTATAAATGGTATAGTATTATATGTCAGTACGAGAAGAGATATGTACCAATATATTATGGTGATTACTAAGACGTGTACATACTTAGTATATATGTATTGATTTTATGTGTATGACATACCTACCATACTTGCTATCACGGGAGGTTTGCGTTCGCTTAGGGCCCTCTAATCCTTCTGTTGCCCGAATTTAGACTGGTTACCTCGATGAACATAGGTCAGAGAAGGACTTATTGGGATGTTAATAAGTCTGCTGATCGTGGGATCGTAGGTATGTGTGTGACCCATGTGATGTGACTGTGTTCGCCTCCATTATTTGTGATGTTGTTATCTGTGAACTATTCCTGAGAGATTCGGAATACGTGATCCTTATGTACGTGATGTACCGGGATGGATAGCAGAGTATGTGTGCACCGCAGCTAGTCTCGGGGTGCTTGTATTGTATATTTATGATGTGGATAATATACACTTAATTGATGGGAATTTCATGTTAATATTGTGAATAAAATTATGGTATTGTTTTGAGAAAACATAAACGGGCTAACCAATTGTGAAATATATTACATATTGAGAATCTGAGTTTAAGTAAAGTCCCTATTCTTTGGTAACGTTAGAATGTTAATGGGAACCGAGTAATAAGGGTAGAACCTATGACAGTTTAGCTAGATATGATGTCACTTAGCTAGGAGTTTGTGTCATTTTAGATGGGTATTGTACGTTAGGAGTGCACATGTAGTCGAGAGGTGAGAATTTCATGTGAGTGCACGTCCTAACATGTATTTTGCATTTAATGTTTTAAATGTTTTTAAAGCACTTGCAGGTTTTTAAAATATCTCCACATTCGGGCTCTGACCCGTTTGCTTTCAAATCTATTTTCTTGTAAAACCATTTTTAGGTGCCCAGCCACAAGGACACCACGCATAAGATTCTCATTCCGATGACGAGTTGTAGCTGTTTGTGGAAGTTACAGGAATTGCTTTTAGACGCTTCTATCATTTGGATTCCATGTTCAGTATTTCTCAGTTGTAGGGCATGTTGCCCAAATTCTATTAGAGACATTTCCATTTCAGTTTTTCAGACTTTGGCATGTATTAATTCAGTATTCAGTATTTCGTTACTTATTTCAGTGGTGGTATTTATTGTGAGGAGTTTTTCCTCCGGATTTTTTTATATCATGTGATGGTTATTCTATTATTTCGTTATGGTAAATGGTGATATTATTCTTGCTTTAAATCTTTTACTGCATGTTAATCAGACTTTAATTAAAATTTGGCAACTTACTTTTTAAATACTAGGTGGTTAGTAATAATAAAATGTTTTCGACAGTGATGCTATTAACTGATCCAACTTGGCATTTTGATTTAATTTAATAAAGGAGTAGCTACCCGGTATTTAATTAGTCGGGGTGTCACAGGTTGTTCCTCCTATACCAACCCTCTTGCCACCATTTAGAGTCTTTAGAGGTGGCAAAATCTTATGCTTAGGAGTAAGACTCTAATTTGTGTATTTATAGTCTTGTTGTTAGATTATATGAGTATGGTGAATTTGATTAAATGATGAAAGACCCGTGCAGTGAATAATAAATAATTTTATGGAATAAAATTGTTGAAAAATAAGTGATGAGAAAATATTTCAAAGTTTCTTGAAATGAAGATTGTGATTTTTATGAAAATGGTGTATTTTCTAGAAAATCTATGTTAAACATTTTATGAAATAAAATGTTTGAAAATGATGACTGATTTTGCTAAAACATTAGTGAAATGAGGTTTAAAAGTTTCTTGTAAAAATATGAAGTTTATAAAAGATGAACATTTGTTGAGTTTAAAGAAGTAAAATATATTTTATGACTTGACAATGCATTTTGATGGTATTAGAAACTTCTAGAATGACATGTATGTTTAACCCATTTAATAGGATTTAAAATCCATCTTCTCTTGCATATGAACTTATAGTATTTTGGCAATAAATGTATAAATACGTTTAAAGAAGATTTTGTTGGGTTTAAATATGGAATAAGAAAAATAGACATTGTTGTCTTCAAAGTGTGTGAAAAGGGGGTTAAAAGTGTGATAATTACAAAATTACAAGACTACATATGATCGTAAAAGAAACTGGTATTTTACAGTGTTCTAAAAGGCGCGCATAGGCGACGCCTATGCGTGATGCTTTTTAGAAACGCAACGTATAAGGGGTATGCGTGGAAAAAGGCGTGGTCAATGCTTTTTTAAAGCGGTCAACGGGGGCGATGCGCGCATAAGGCACGTTTTTTTTCTTTATAAAATCATTTTTTCTTACGCTTGAGTTAAAATGACGTCATTTTGAGCAAAAAGCATACAATTTTTTTTTTGGTTTATTTCTAATCTACTATACCAATCTAACACTAACATAGAAAACTTCCCCCCCCCCCCCCCCCCCCTCCCCCACACACATAAGAAAACCCCTATCAGACAAAACAAAAGAAAAAATAATACCGAAGAACCCTAACTTTAAGGTATGTTTTGTTTTATTCCAAATTTTTTAAGAATAAAATTTCAAATTTCAAAGTAAGTTTTACTTTTATTCGTAATTATGATTGCATGCTTATGATTATGTTTTTTTTATGTAAGTTATGCTTATATTTCTGCTTTTATTATTTTAGAAACCTGGGTATAATTAAAAAATATTAAAAAAGGGCAAAACGTCTTTTCACGCATAAGCTCCTAATCCTTGATGCTTGACCTCCACGCATCGATCACGCATCTCACCTTTTAGAACCTTGGTATTTTCTTATAAAAGTAGTCTTTAAGTGTAATTAAACTTTTTAAATAAAGAATTAAAGAAATGTCTAACTTGGAAATATGGTTAGTAAAGGTTTTGGATAAGTGTTAATGGGTAAACATTGAAAAGTTGGTATGTGTAACTCAATAATGTTTTGAAAGATTAACACTTATAAAATTGGAAGGGAAATAATGGAATAGAGATGTTTCCAATTGAAAGAAAAATTACTCCCAAAGGTTAAAAGGTATTAAGGAGTTTAGAAACACTCAAGAAGTTAGTGTGGGTAACTTAATGGTGTTTTGAGAAATTAACACTTGTGAAAATGGAGTAAAATGTCAGTTTGGAAATAAATGGGTAAAATTATAATTTTACTTAAAGTCGAACATTTTTATGAAATAAAAATATTAAAAAATGGGTTACACAAATTGGTCCTAAATGAATATGATTTTGGAATAAAAATATATTTTAAAGTGTAAAGGACATGAAATGATAATTTCAAAATGTAACACAAATTGGGGGAAAACCACGGGTTTGGCTTCGATTGGGTAAAAAGGGAAAGAAGGAATCATGTGGATATTTGTAAAATATTTAACATATTAAAAAGGAACTCGGATAACACCGAAATAATTAAGGAGGATCTAGAGTCCTGGGATGAACCCAAAACAACTGGCCAGTGTATATGGTGCGAATATTCGGCGGTGTGGAGCTCGTTAAATTATGCGGTTATTAGAAGATTTTGAGAAAAATATAAAAGAATAATTATGGTGAAAACGTGTGAAGATAACCTAACTTGAATGAGTTAATAAATGTTCCGATAAAGTTTAAAATGGACAAGTAAGTGTGAAGTTGATTAATGTGCAGACTCAGCCAATTTGATCTTTATCTAAGACTCCATCACCCACTGATGAAGGTATTGGAGAGAAATAACGGACTACAATAATAAGATACAAGGGGCAAAAGTCATTACGAAATAAAAAAATATGTGACGAGATAACACTTTGTAAAAATATGAAGCGAAAGTTGTTACCAGAGTGACCCTGTGAAGGGAGAAACTGAAAATTCTACTGCTGCTCTAAGCATCAAAGAATCGGCTATCGCAAGGAGGGATCACTAACGAGATGACCTCTTCAACTTTGGTTTGGTTCCTAAGAAGAGACTTGGGATTCAGGGCCAATTGAGCAAGACGTGCAACAACCAACACGTCATCGAATATGGGGACACTAGATAAAGGAGTTATCTTAGAACTTTTGATATTTTTAACTGTTGAGGGATGGCTCTGAACCCATGGCCTATTTCATCTTCCACGAGCCCTCAACTGCATTAAGGATTGTATTCATAGCCTTTCGCTTTAGGCCCATCAACTTGGAATTCTTGTCCTTCAGTTTGCCTAAAATATTGCCAGTCATATGAGCTGTCATCTCCCAGATACTGTCAAGAGTGTTCCCTGGACGATCTACAAAATAAAAATATCAACAACTTTCATTATCGACTAAGATTAAATTAGATGACAATAAAAGTCAAAGAAACTTAACAGGTTGGAATCTTAGGAAAATACACCAATGGTTCCGACCCCATCCCAACAAATCGCAGGATCTCAGGCTTAATCAGCTCCTTGAAAAGAATAAGACCATCAGACCCCCTCAAGTGGTCAATTCTCTTCCTATTGCTTGTACTGAGACAAGGATTTGATTTGCCAAACCCGTAATCTTATCCCACTTACGAGGCGCCCAGATTTTTCTATGTACTAATGACTCGTCGACGCCAAACTCCTACAGACTCGAGACTTCCAGTCATGGTTGAAATTTTGGTTCACGTATAAGAGCTTATGATCTGGCTTTTGGGCGACAAAATGATAGCAGCAAGAGTTGAATATTATCGTAGCAGTCAAGTAGCACGCTCAGAAGACATCTGAGGTCAAGTCCTCCTCATAGACAAGCCTTTAGAGAATGACTGGCCCCATAAAAATCCTCTAAGAATTAGGGACGGGTTGAGTTGGGGCAACGCTAATTGTACAAAAAATCCCTTTGACTGTTGGCCCAAAGGGAAGATGAAATCTAACTTTGAATATTTGCTCATAGATGACAATCTCATCATTATTCCTAAGGTGATAGTTCCTCTCGTCCTTAGGCATCACTCTTATACGTATTGAGGGGTAAATACCATATAAGTGCCGCCAGATAATAAGATCAGACTCTTAGACGTTACTGTTATATGACGAGGCAACACTTATCTCCACCTCAAAAACTTCATCATCTTCTTCATCCTCAGCAACAAGAGATTTTCCACGTTGGTCCCGACCTAAAAACTCTTCCCCGATCATGGCAGTTAAGGATTAAGGCATTTTAGGGGGTGGAGGAATGTTATCTCCAGTCTCGTGGTCAATCATGTTAGGATGATCAACTATTACCCTCATGGACTCATCAAAGGAACCAGAGTCAGCAATGTCTGAAGGTTCAGATACTTGAACGGGATGTAACGGATAACTTGACTTTTGTATGTAGTCATTATTTAAAGCCAACTTAATCAAAACCTTTATCACCTACACAAAAATAAAATAAACTAGAATAGAGGTAGATGTCAATCCACATCAAGGGGGTAAAGCTAGAGACAAACTCAATTGTAATTTAATTTTTATTTTCTTTTGGGGATTTTTACTTTTTCAATTTTTTTAGCTTTTTCAATATTAAAACAATTTTTGTGGTGAGGGTGAAATAATACTACTAAATCAAGGATGTAAAGAACTAACTAAAAAGTGACAAAAATGAATAACAAAATCTAACACTAACATAAGAGATCAAGTGAGCTAAATAATGTGAGAGCAATATTCAAGGAGTGGGACTACACCACAAATTTTAGCGATTCTAACTAATTAATTTAATTAATTGAATTCTCCCAAATTAATATCAAAATTACAAATCAACTCCCGTTGCAAGCGTAATTTTAATAGTAATCTTTTAGAAAATTAAATTTAACCCACAACAACTCTAGAAAATAGATCTACACTCCTTTTAATTAATCACCCGCTAGGATCGATTCATGAAAATTTGTGTAAATCTTAGAAAATAAATTTAGAGTCGAAATTTAAGGAATAATATCACACTTAAGAAATCCCTATCTCTAATTAGAATCTAAAATGGGTATTATAACTTGGAATTTCTATTTTCTCTCGAAAATCATTTACCCTCTCTCGAGGCGTAAAATTAAGGGTGAGGGATCAAAATTAATATTCAAATATAATTTTCAAGTAATCAAACTAATTAAATTAAAATAACATCAAATAAGGGTTCCCTGCACCCTTGAAAGAGGATTTACCCTAACATGATATGAAACATGATGAACAAATAATCAAGGCTACTAAAATAAAATAGAAGAGAATAGAACAATCAAATCAAATTTCTTTGAGAAAGTTGAACTCCAATCTTCCAATTTGAAGCATGCAATCCCTCTAATTGAGCATCCAAGTGATTTGCAATTAAATATCCACTCAATTAAATCTCTTACAAAATTCATCCTCACAAATATCTAACAAAAAAATAAAAATAATAAAATAAAACTATTTACAAAATGATATTTATCTTAATTTTGTTTTCTACACAAAACCCTCTCTCTTCTTCTCCAAGTCTCTTCTTCCTTAAATAGTAGGCATGGAGCATGGAAAAGGTGTGAGGTAATTGTGAGGAAAAAAATCATATTTATGTGCACATGAGGGTAAAGGGGTAAATGGCATATTGGGAACATGTGGGGGAAGTTTCATGAGGGTATAAGGGGAAAAAATAAGTTAAGTTGGTTTATTAAGCATGTGTGTCTTTTACTTGGTTTTATTTTGGCTTTCGATTTGTAACAGGTAGAAGTCGTATTTGGGTGAAGTTCAAATGGGTTAAGGCTTGAATTAGGTTAGGGATAAGGCTGGTCGGAGGTTTCGGGTTACGTCTGTTCGGGTTTAGGGTCGCGATTCCGACGGGTATGGGTTTAAGATGTTTCGAGTTTGTTGGTTGCGGGTTGGTGGGGTGAGAGGATGTCTCGAGTTAAGGTCAAATCATGTCGACGGGTTAACTGGATGTTGAGGCTGATTCGGGTTTGAGTCAGTTTGCGTTGCCCGGAGTTGGGTTTGAGCTGCAGGTGGTGTCGGGTATGTTTGGTAATGGGCTAAGCAGGTGAGGTCGAGGGAGTAGCTCGGGTTGTGTGGTGACTGAAAATCGGGTATGGGAGAGACGGTTAGTCTAACTTTAGGGGGTTTGTTGTTGATGGGTAATGTTGGTGATGTGTTGATGAGTGTGAAGTGAGATGGAGGTGTGTGAGTGTGGTTATCGAGGTGAGAGAAATTGAGGGTGTGGGGAAGAAGATGAAGTTGGGGGTATATAGTGTGGTAAGGTGTATGAGGGAATGGTGAGGGTGAGGGAGGTGTTTGTGTATATGTGAGTGTGTATGGTAGTAGTGTGCGTGTTAGTTTGTGATCCTAAAAAAATAAAACTAATAAAATAAAAAAATCTATAAATAAAATCCTACTTTAAAAATAAAATAAAGACTCAATTAAAAATGAAAATAAAAAAAAATGAAAATAAAAATCTATTAAAACTAAAATTAAAACCCTAAAAAAAATGTAAAATCAAATAAAACTAAAAATAAACTAATTAAAACTAAAACTAAAAATAATAAAATAAAATAAAAATAAAGACTAAAATTAAAAACTAATAAAAATAAAAAGAAATAGAAAAAAAATTCTGGACAATTCTAAATAAATCCTAAAAATAAAAACGACACAAAATAAAAATCTAGAAAAATCTAAAAACGCAAACTAAACACACAAAGAGTGCGGGGGAAGGTTCGGAACTAATTTAGGCTCGGATGAGGTTACGGGGCAAGGTAATTAGCTCCATTCTTGATGCAATTTGCATTGAAATAACACTTTTGACACCGCAATTGCAATCAAGCCTGCATAATTAATAATTTCGCGCATAAGACCCAAATTGCCGAGAATTAGCAACTAAAAATCGTCTATTCGGGATATAAAATGTATACTTTTTGGTGCTTATCATACCACCCCCAAACAGACCGTTGCTAGTCCACGAGCATTAAGATAGAGAGAAAGAGACAGATAAGAAATCAAAAGTGTACCACTTTCGCGGGCACTTGCGATTGCACTTAGCATGTGCAACAAGCCTTTAAACCTATAGGTTGGCCTACAGGACGAGTTGTGTCTCGTGTTGGTTCGCAGGGAATATACCCACAACATTCTTATTTGCAAAGATTTATTGAAAGGCAATCAATCTCTTATTAGACATATAATAATTGCACAATCCATCACGAGGTAAATATTTTGAGAAATACAAGCTAGAATATAAAAATATTTAACTAAGTAAATACACAAGGCACATCCTACTTAGAACTCAACGTGTGTAGTGTGAATCAGTCAAAATGGATTGAGTATCACAAGAGTAATTCCTAGATTGCCTTGTCGGAATCAACGCTTCAACTTCAAATCTCACTAGATATAACTCTCTCAAACGAACTCTCGAGATTAGTGTATCGCTCTTGTGTGTGAGGGGGTGAGTAAATGTGAGCAAGTTCAAATGTCTCACACACATATAAGAAACAACGAACATTAAGAAAGAAAATGATCTCATGAAAGAAATGTTAATCACTATAGTGAGAACGTCGAGTTATTCACAACGTAGACTTTCATTTGCCTGAACACCTGGGGGAATATGAATGATAATGGGTGAGGGGGAAATGAAATTATAAGGATGGGATATGAGGTAGGATGGCGATGGATAAGTGATGGATATGCGATGTGAGAGAGTGTTCAATACATGAAGAACAAATGTCTTTATTACAACAAAATAAACTACAAACTCTTTCTTTTCTTTTCTTTTTTGTTCTTTTCTTTTCTCTTTTTTTTTTCTTTTTTTTCCAATTTTTTCAATTTTTGCTATTTTCTGTTTTTTTTCTTCTTTTTTTCTCTTTTCAAACCAACAATGAAGATATTTACATTTGCAATCACACTCTTTTCTAAAAAATACAAGATGATATAGAGAATGTGGTGGGGTATATATAGGAATATGGTAAGATAATGGGTGAAATGAATGAGAATGTGATATGGGGAAAAACCTAGTGCTCAGGACAAATTTCAAGACACGCGTTTCTTACAACTCGAAAGTGATGTCGTTCTCAGTGATCAAGCCAAAATTTTATGAAGAATAATGAGATCATACAACGATTTAGTGCGGACCCAAAAGAAGTGGAATCAACTTGTAACTCGGAGATTGCGTAAAACACTTTGAAATATTGAAAGACACGAATCTCACAAGCTAAAGTCTCTACTAGTGATCCTAAAGGTTCTCTTGGTAATTGTAGTACTCCTCAACTCTAACCTTAATGACGTGATAAGTGCGCAAATTTTGTTGGGTCTAGAAATTCATGGTGCAACATGCCTTGTTACGTATTATATAAGCTATTTAGAAAAAATATCATCTAGCTTGATTCCTAGACTTAAAAAGATGGATGATAGAAAATTCACATCAATGATTGAGATGAAAGAAATTGCACGAAATTTTAAAAATCAGGTTTAAAAATTAATTTTTTTCAAAAGAGGTACGATTTTGATAAAATTCTCCACCCCCAAATAAAAAGGAACATCGTCCTCGATGTTAAGTAAAATGATTTTTAAAATGAGAGCTTATTTGGATTTTTCTGAAAAAAATAAAGGAAGAAAATGTTTTTGGATATTTTATAAAAATAATAGAAGAAAATATTTTTGAATTTGTTTTTTGGAGGAAAAAAAATGGGGAAAAATATGAACTCTTGATTTGGGCGAACTAATTAAAAACCGACTGCCGAAAGAATGAATTGGACACACGAAAGTCAAGGATAAAACCTAACTAACACGCAACCAATTTTTTTCTTGAAATTTAGCGAAAGGGTAGTCAAATTTTAATTAAGTTCGCGGGCGATAAAAATCACGGAAATTATCTGAGTGATCGCCTTTGCAAAATTTTCTCCTATTGGGCTACCTAGTTGATTGATTTTAAATTTAGTGATGTCTAGGATAGCACACAATGGTAAACGAGTGAGTCGAGTGATGAAATCCCTTCTCGTGAGTGACCGGGTGTAGGTCTTAGTAATTTAATTCATCACACCATTCGAAAAATAAATGCAAGAATAAAATCACACAAGAGCACGTAATCACACACAAGAATTAACTCGCTAATATGAGAGGCACGAGGGTTCAAGAGATGTACCTCCCACGATTTTTACGTCTCGGGGTGCTGAAAAATTTGAGTTGACCGGGGGGAGATCACGCCAATCTCAGTCGATCCCGGGAGTCCTACCGACCCAAGGCAGAGAGGCTTCACTTCCTAGCCTTTGAACGCCCTCTCTCTACCTTGTCCGATTTCCCTATCAAGCTTTCTTCGATTATTACAATATTTAAAATGAGAAAATATGGTGTTTCTATGCACTGCAATACAAGTAATGATAAAATAAACCTAATACAAGCCTTCTAAAATAAAGAAAAATGGTACTAAAATGCAACAAAATATAATGATGAAGATGATGAATAGTGATGGATTTTGGTTGAGTTTGGTGTTTGTTAATGGGAGATGAGGAGAGAGAAAGGAGTGGTGAGGAAGATAAAGTGGGTAGACTTAGGTGTAGTGGGGTGTATAAGAAGATGGGTGTGGGTAAGTGTTTTGTTTATGGTGTATTGTTGTGTATGGCATTTAGGTGTGAGTGAGTTTATGTGTGTGTTTAATTTGGACCCCAATAAAATAAAACTAACTAATAAAAATAAAACTACTAAAACTAAAAATCTAAAAATTAAATTCCTACTCTAAAAAATAAAATAAAGACTCAATTAAAAATGAAACTAAAAAGAAATAAAAAATAAAAATCTATTAAACTAAAAATAAAATCCTAAAAAAAAGCAAAATCTAATAAAACTAAAAAAATAAATGAAATCCTAAAAAATCTAATCCTAATAAAAAACTAAAAAATAATCAAAATCAAAATAAAATAAAATTATACTGATAAAAATAAAATAGAAAAATAGAAAATAAAACCTAGAAATTCTAAATAAATCTAAAATAAACTCTAAAAATAAAAATGACTCAAACTAAAAATCTAAAAAAATTAAAAAGGCACAAACTAAACACACACATGCTTCAGGGTAGGTTTAGGGACAGGCTTAGGCTTGGATGAGGTTACGGGGCAAGGTAATTAGCTCCATTTGATTCACATTTGCCTCAAAATAATGCTTTTTGAACCGCAAACGCAATCAAGCCAGCACATTGAACATTTACGTGCATAGGACCATTAGTATCGAGAATTAATAACTAAAATACGTTTATTCGGGGTATAAAATGTACACTTCTAGGTGTTTATCAGTAACCTTTAGAGGACGACATGTTGTCACTACTAATAATAACAACACATGGAGAATTGATTTCAAGTGTAGTGTCATAATGGGGTAAGTTGGTCAGACACAAATAAGAGGGAACTACTGCTAGAGGTGTTGGAGTCAAAGGTGTCAAACACCTCTCTCGGTTAAGATTGACCTTGGCCGCTTCATTCTCTCTGCAGATGCGATCGCAAAGGAGACGTAGCTCTATCTAAGTCTCGTATAAACTTCAGTACATTAACAAACTGCTAGTTAAAAGGTTTCTAAGGCTGGAAGGATCAAACAAGGAAAATGAATCGTTTTTTAGGAAGAACACTCAAGAACACAAAAACCAAAATCCGACAGCCTAAATCGGAAAGGTCATTGGAGAACATCAAATGGCACCAAACCTTGATGAAAAACCCTAATTTCTAAGCAGAGATCTAAAAACCATCACCAAAACCTAAGACTCTTATAATTAATGTCCATATACCACCACAAAGTGAGGTATAAAACCAAAAAAAGTCACCAAAAAATACGAAATAGGGAAATGATTGAAACAATAATGAAAAGCTACAAAAAGTGTTCAGAGGCACCTTGAAAATAAAGATGATGACCTGAGAATGATGAGACTCATCAGAAAGATGATTGGAGAAGGTTAAAAGGGCAGAAGTTCCAAAGAGATAAATGAGGATGTTTTTGCTCTGGTTCGAAGGTTGAGAGAAATGGCAGAAGTGAGATGGGTATCTCGCACAAATCATAATTTAATTTCAAAATATGTAACGATTTGAGAAGGATTTCCAAGGCCTGAAATGACGAAAAGACTGCGAGCGTGGTCCAGACGCGCTTGGGAAATTGTACCAAATCTCTTCAAGTCACACCTCCTCTAACGCAATCGAGGGATAATCGATATCTGGCTACTATCTAATAGTAGGATATGACCCAAGAGAACATGGAGACGACATTATTGTTGCGTCTGACGACCTGGCAATTATTTCCCCAAAGTACGACTGATAACTAATAGACGGTTGGGCCACTAAAGTCACGATCGTCATGCTATACATCAGGAGGGGACGAGACACTAAACAGAGTCGTCTTGAAGATGATTGGCATAGTGTTTAAACCTCACCCTCCTGCTGACGCGAAAGGCTAAGGTATATGGCTAATTCATATACATAAGTATTATCGCGTCCATATGGCACCCAGGTAAATGACTACACCACAGACACACCCCTCAGAGGAGGCTAGTGTTCTCACCCATACCTACCAGTGGTCTCGTCCCACAATGGTCTCATCCGAATGACACCTAAGTACCTTACCGGGATTTTTAGTCTCGTCTCACATAGAAGGCCAACCCCACTCACATCAACATGGGCATTGGCCTCAGATGACACTCATATTACAGGACAACAACCTCAAGCTTAAGATGGGTGCATCGGTCACAGACGACCACCCTGACTCATTTCGATTTCAAGCATGGAGCAAGTCATCCTACAATATCAACTAGTCTGAGGCATCTAACATACGATACATTTTAACATGTGTGGAAAGCACAACGAGGGCATTTCAGTCATATTTATGCAAAACTGTTATTGGAGATCAACAAATCACATTAGAGAATATTATCCATGATGACCTTACTTTATGTACATACCTGGTACTCTCTCATAGGCCACGACCTCAACTGGGAGTGGGACACATGTTGGGGGTGGCACTCCACTATGCACCCCCAATCGATATAAGACACACTATGTCTTCTTCACTTTGATCGATCGTTTGCAAATCTTACAATTACTCTACAAAATTTAGTCTAGATAGAGCTTGAATGTGTACCTTCCAAAGCCATTAATGCCCTATTATAGTGAAATCACTCCCATACATCATTACACAGTGGGCGTAGGCCCAGGGCGAAGCACTTAAACACTTGTGTTCATCTCTATTTGTAATTACACAAATTACCAATTGAGTCCTTTGTAGTTTTGGCTCAATTCCGGACAAAAATGTTTGAGTCATAGGATAGAGTATATTGATCATCCTTCAAGCCTATGACATGTTTAATGAAGACGTAGCGGCCAAGTGTATAAAGCTTCATAAAAATGTCGTGTTTAAGTACCTCGTTTCTACGTCATCAACAGTGGTTGTATGATCCCAAGGTATGAATGCATTATATATATATATATATATAGGAGCTTGGAACAGTTTATAATGGGTGTAGGTTTAATTAAAACTGTTGTTTATTTTCAGAAAGATTTCATTTAAACTTTAAAATAAAGAATATAAAGTTTATGGGCAAAAATCGAATTTTTCAAACTTTCTGGAAGTTCGTTCGAAGGGTCGTTTGAACGAGATTTTTGTTCGAACCATAAGTCTTTCGAACGAGTTTGCCAACGAGTTCCCCATAAGGCCACTGGAATGTCATTCGAAGTGTCGTTCGAACGAACATGATGTTCGAATGAGCTTCTAACGAGATTTCTAACGAGTTCACACTGGAACTTCGTTAGAAGTCTCGTTCGAATGAGATTTCGTTCGAACGAAAATCTCGTTCGAACGAGAATTGGCGGGAACAGGTATTTGGCAGTTTTGAGAAGTTTTTCCCACTTTTTCTACTACTTTACCCCACTAACTTTTGACAGAATATCTAAGTGCGGGAACCAAAGTTTTTAACGTAACTTTTTCATATCCTACAACCTCTAAGAGAGTGTTTTGAGAGAGAAATCAAAAGAGAAAAAGTTCTTTGTTTAAGTGTTATTGATTTTCAAGAAAAATATTTTAAACACTTGTTTTACACCCATATTGTTTATCCAAGCTTCCATAGATATATGTGTACTTGCTTGGAGGTTTTGCACCACTTTTTCATCTCTACCGTTTTGAAGAGACGTTTGGGTTTGCTTCTACCTCCCACAAAGAAGAAAAGGTTTTCTTTAATTTACCCACTTGGAAAAAGGCTCCTAATTTGGGTGATGGTGACCATATGAAGTCCGATCGGTGGATTTCGAGACCGCGGTGGAGCTCCATGGTTATTCACTAAGAAAAGGTTGATACAAGATGACGCGTCCGGGCTTGAGAGGGATCGAGTCGAGTGTTGTAAGTCGTCTTGCTTGTATTTACAAATTCCGTACTTAGTGGATTTGAGGCTAGCGTCGTACGAGGTTTTTTCCCGTTGTGGGTTTTTCCTCGTACATCGCGGTGTAGTGGATTAATTGTTTATTTTATCATTTGCAAAATCACCTAGAACGCATGCTTAGGTAAAAAGATAAAATTGGTTTAATTTAATCACTACTTGTTTAATTTCGTGCAAATTAATATTGAGTAATGTTTATGTTAATTTAATTAAAGTCTTCAATTTAATGTGTTAAAACTGGTTTGGCCTAACTTGGTAAAATTGTAAAATATGACTTAGTCAAATTTTCTAGGACTTGGATTAATTAACTTGGTTTAAGTGAAATTAACATAAGTGTGTGTTTATATTTCACTTGGCTTAATTTTAATTTTGAAGTAAATTAAAATTTGTTTTTATTGAACCATCATCTTACGCTTCCGCATATATTTAACAAGGAAATTGGTTTTAAAGTATAAAAAGACTTTTGATTTTAAAATCGGGGGCCTACGGGACGTTTCAAATTGGTATCAGAGACAAAACGATAATTTACTTCGTTAAAGATCCTTTAACTATTTTTGGCTAAAATGGAATTTTTCCCATTTTCAAAATTTCATATTTTCGATGGTTCTAATTACGCGTATTGGAAAGCGCGTATGAAATCAACACTTAAATCTTTTGATGAGAGGGTTTGGATGTCCATAGTTAACGGGTGGTCCCCACCAACTCATTTAGTAGAAAATGAACGTGTTCCCAAACCGGCCGATAGATAGAGTGAGGGTGAATTTAAACTTTCAAACTTTAATTCTCGAGGTTTAAACGCCTTGTTTAGCGCTATCACACCAGATGAATTCCGATGCATTATGACTTGTGAGACCGCTAAAGAAGCTTGGGATATTTTACAACTCACTCATGAAGGTACAAGTGTCGTTAAAGCTTCGAAACTTCAAAACCTCACCACTCAATATGAAACTATCAAAATGAATGAAAAAGAAACTTTTGATGAATTTTATGCTAGAATTTCGATATTGTTAATTCATCTTTTAATTTGGGAGAGAAAATACCCGACAACCGAGTAGTAAAGAAAATTTTAAGGTCTTTAACCGATAGATTTATTCCAAAAGTGACCGTGTTAAATTCTTTACCAACTTTAGCCTCTACGAAATTAGAAGAGCTTGTAGGTGATTTACAAACCTATGAACTGGACATGTTTCCCTCTAAAACTGAAAAGAAAATAGAGAAGGGCATTGATTTAAAAGATCTAAAAGAGGATAAACAAGTAGTAGAGAGCGAGAATGATAGTGACTCGGAAGATATGGCCTTATTTGCTAGGAAATTTTGAAAGTTTCTTAAAATTAACAAAGATAAATTTAAAAATGACTTTAAGAAATTTAAAACTTCTAAGCATGACAAAGCCGAGAGGATCCCTAAAACTATTAATAAAAATTTAAATAGGGACGAGTCAAATAGGTGTTTTGGTTGTGAGGGTTATGGCCATAGGGCTTCTGAGTACCCCACTAAACTAATGACAGAGGGTAGGCGACCCATTTCATATAATGCGACCCTTAGTGATAGTGATAAGGAAGAGGAACCCGATTCCCCCACTAAGCCCAACTTTGTGGATTTTATGGCTAGTCATGTGAGTGATAGTGAGAACTCATCTATAGATGAAAATTTAACACATGACACTTCCAAGGTCATAGTTTATGATTCCCTTATTTTTTATGATAGTGAGGGTGGAAAAGAAAGAGAGAGTGAAAATGAAGAAGAGGTTAATGTGAGTGAACTTTAAAATGCTTTTCAAGAATTATACGAAGAATCAATTAAATTAAAAAGAGCAAATTTGAAGTTAGAAGCAAGTTTAAGAGAGCGTGTCAAGGTCGTTGATGAGAGTACGTTAGTGGAAGACCTTAGGACACGAGAGAGATCTCTTCGAGAGAAGCTAGAATATATATAAGGCGAGAGAGATAGCCTTAGAGGTTTAATGGAATCCTTGAAAAAGGAGATTCTCGAGTTTGAAGAGAGAAATGTGTTGTTAGAGTCTAAAATTGTAGAATTAGAAATTAAACTAAAAACTCTAGTAAAGTCATGTAGGTACGAAAAACTAGATAAGATCTTAGGAACGGTCCAAATAAAAAATGACTTGTGTGGTTTAGGCTTCGATACTTGTAGTGAATCAACACATAAAGCCAAAACCAACGTTTAGGAGAATCGCCTAGGAAAGCCTTTAGAGATCACTCCTTAGGTAAATCTTTTCGACATGTTTTTAATTGTTCACATTGTGGTCGAAAAGGTCATCTTAGAAAATTTTGTTTTGATCTTAAATGAGTTCCTAGAAAATCCAAAGGTAAGGCAATCGAGGTAGCCAAGATTCCTACACCCCGAGATCGTCATTCGTCATTAGCTTGGGTTAGGAGATCCGACTTGGTAGCTTTACAAGATAGGGTTTTTGATTCTCATTTACTTTCACATGCTTCCTCCCTTGCAAAATCTAAAGGTTGAATGTGTTAGTTTTATTTTCATACTATAGCTTTTGTACTTCATGCTATATTCACATGCTAAATGTATGCTTGTTTAATCATTTTCTAGTCTATGCTCCATGCTTAATCACAAGCTAGAATTATGATTCTTGTTTATTTTTGTATTATATTTCTTTCATTTTTGTTTGCATTAAATGAAAAATACAAAAAGATTTTTGTTTATCATTTGGTTTTTACCTCTTGATAATTTAAGCTTAATGAAAAAATTCAAATGATTTTTATTTGTCTTTTGAGTATATATTTTTATTTTTGGTTAAAAATTTCAAAAAACTCAAAAAGATTTTTTATTTTGTATGTATTTTGACACACTTTATGTGGCATATTATTGTGTTTGAATCCCATCTTTTACGCTCTCATGTGGCTAGAACTTTTGGTTTAGATTGTCAATCCTTATTATGTTCTTTACCATGCTTACATGGAGTAGTTGGATTTTGTGTTGATTAAATGGATTCTATTTTTATATGCCTCTATTCACACATGCACGAGCTTATTTAAAATTTTAACTTCATATGTATATTTGAGCTTTGTGAGGTGTTCTCCTACCAATCTTGTCATCTACATATTTGTGACCTAGGAGAACTAGTGCATGTCAAAATCCGTTGCACGTGAGATTTTTGAGAAATAAAAAATGATAAATATAAATGTGCACGGGGAAGGGCTCCGAAAGGACTTAGGTTCCTTTGCAAATAGTAATCCACAGTTTGTTTAGACCTAAAAGAAATACGTGGTCCAATATGGCATTAAAAAGAAAAATATTTGCCAAGGCCTATGTTTGATTGATATATTCATTCAAAATTAATATAAATGCTTATTGAGGGAGCTTGGATGATATATCAACGGTTTGCACAATGTCCGTTAATCCTAGTTGCATTTTCAATGTCATAACTCTATTGGTTTGTAGAATCATCAACACGCTAGGCTTGTATGCATTGTGTATGTTTGTTCATTGAGTTCAATCTTTATTGTCACATGAGGTTATATTCAAATGTGAAGAAGTTTACAATCAATTGAGAACTCCGTGAACATGTTTTAAGTGATTGGGTTTAAATTTAATTGTTACTAGTTCACACCCCAACACTTCCATTTCCATATGACACATTTTTGCCATACGAGTGTGAAAAGCCTATCTTATTTTGTGTCATTTGTGTTTATATATATATATATATATATATATATATATATATATATATATATATATATATATATATGTGCGTGTGCATCTTTGGTATATCTAGAGTATGTATGTATATATCACTGTTCTAAAAAACCCGCCTAGACTCCGCCTAGGCACGCCTAGGCTTAAGGCTTGGGAGAAACGCCTCGCCTTACGCTTTTCACGCCTTATTCTTGGTAAAACCCTTAAGGCGCACTTTTTTCTAAAAACAACAATGCTTTAGTGAAACGATGTCGCCTTTTAAATAATTTCTTTACAAACCGGACCATTATCTCATCCAAAATAATCAAATAGTATTTTATATTGCATATATTCAGACATATTTTTATGATATGTTCAATTTTTGTATTTTAATAGCCTTGTTATGGTTAAAAAATATTAAAATATACTAAGAAGGCCTAAACGCCTTTTCACGCCTTTTTACGCCTAGGCCCGCTTAGGCTTCTAAGGCTTAAGGCTTGGCCTCCACGCCTCAATCACGCCTCGCGTTTTTTAGAACCTTGGTATATATATATGATATGTTTGTTTAGTCCTTGCCTTGTTTTCTAGTCCATATATGCTTTAATTAATAATTGGTATCTATCTTGTTGCATTCTTTGTTGATATCACATGCTTAATACTTTATGTATCTTATTGGTATCATTTTCTTGCATCCTAGTTGGTATCCGTTATTATTTGTTGGATTAGTTGTGCTTTTGTTGTCCATATGCTTTAATGTTCTCATCACTTTTGCACATTTGCATGTTTAGCTTGTTATCTCATTTTATTTATCCCTTATTTAGTTTAAGGGTAATATGCTTTAATTGGGGGAGAAAAGTTAATGTTTTTTATTCTTTAGCCTTTGTCGATTCCTGGACAAAAAGGAGGAGAATGATAGGGGGAGAAATGAAATGATATCTAATCCTATTGTTATCGTATCTTAGTTGAGGGAGATTTATCTTAGGGGGAGACGTCTTTCTAAGTAGGTCATTTGTTTGATAAAAGGGAGAATTAGGGGGAGTAATTATTTAATTTCATTTAATATTTTGATATTTCCTATGCATTTAATGTGTTTGCTTAAGTGTGCATGAATTATATTCTAAGCGACAACTTTCACCGGCAAAGATTTTGATCCTTTGGGTTGTTCGAGTCAAGCATTGTATTTTTATTTTGGGTGGGACATTTTTGTCAGTCTAGTAGAGATTGACGGCCCTTTAGGATTTTTGTTGTTTTTTGTCCCGGAATAGCCAAAGGGGGAGATTTCACAAATTTCCAATTGAGTCCTTTGTAGTTTTGGCTCAATTTCGGACAAAAACGTTTGAGTCATAGGATAGAGTATATTGATCATCCTTCAAGCCTATGACGTGTTTAATGAAGACGTAGCGACCAAGTGTATAAAGATTCATCAAAATGTCGTGTTTAAGTGCCTCGTTTCTACATCATCAACAGTGGTTGCATGCTCCCAAGGTATGAATGCATTACACATATATATATATATATATAGAAGCTTGGAACAGTTTATAATAGGTGTAGGTTTAATTAAAACTGATGTTTATTTTCAGAAAGATTTCATTTAAACTTTAAAATAAGGAATATAAAGTTTCTGGACAAAAATCGGATTTTTCAAACTTTCTCGGAGTTCGTTCGAAGTGTCGTTCGAACGAGATTTTCGTTCGAACCATAAGTCGTTCGAACGAGTTTGCCAACGAGTTCCCCATAAGGTCACTGGAATGTCGTTCGAAGTGTCGTTCGAATGAACATGATGTTCGAACGAGCTTTCTAACGAGTTCACACTGGAACTTCGTTAGAAGTCTCGTTCGAACGAAAATCTCGTTCGAACGATATTTGGCGGGAACAGGTATTTGGCAATTTTGAGCAGTTTTTTCCACTTTTTCTACTACTTTACCCCACTAACTTTTGACAGAATATCTAAGTGCAGGAACCAAAGTTTTTAACTTAACTTTTTCATATCCTACAAGTTGTAAGAGAGTGTTTTGAGAGAGAAATCAAAAGAGAAAAAGGTCTTTGTTTAAGTTCTTTGTTTTTATTGAACCATCATCTTACGCTTCCGTATATGTTTAACAAGGAAATTGGTTTTAAAGTATAAAAAGACTTTTGATTTTAAAATCGGGGGCCTACGGGAAGTTTCACTATTTTTCTCTTATCTCTTTTGTAAAATCGTTTGCTAATCATTGTCTTATTACATCTATGCAATACCTACACCAAAGTGAATCCATTGTGTGATATCAGTATCATCACTTATTAAGGTAGATATCGTTGCAAATGTAATTGTATTCATCATTATAAATACATCTACATTAATAAGTGTAATTATATATACATTATTAAGTGTAACATTATATATATTCATGAGTATAACTATATCTACAAAAATAATTGTAACACACGTGAACTTATTGAAAAAAATAGTTTTTAACTTATACTTATCGTTAATTTATAAGGAATCTAAAGAATCAAAGGACTTATCAACATATTATCCCATTAAACTATATTTTTAATCAAAAACTCATTATTTGTTCGGTGCTTTTGCGTCGACACATAAATTTGACAAATTTGGTGCTACACACTAACGTGTCACATTAGTATTGGTTCTTGTCGAGTTTAACGCAGGTCCCATGGGTGTGACACGTCAGTGTATCGCATCAAATATGTGAAATTTATATGTCCACCAAAAATTATCCTTATTTGATAGCATTATATAAGGGTCTTGATATCTACACCCAAAAAATTTAACCAAAACACCACATAAAAATTAAATACACACTTTACTAACAACACCCAAAAGTATTGTACCTTTTTATTCTTTCAAAATGTCTAAAATACCCCAAATAATAAAAAAAAATTACATGCAAACAAACATCACAAACTCTAAAACACCACAATTTACAAAATTTTAAAAACTCTTCATCTCCCACCGAAACTTACCCTCTCATGGCTTAAACTATTTATATCATCTTGTTCATTTGTCCCCAGAGCTCCATTTTCGTGTGTCCTTTGTGTTGTTGTGGTGTTGTTATGTGCTTGTATACAGAATTCAAGGGTGAAAGAGGCTACATTGTAATGGTTGAAGAAAATAAATTTTATATTGAAGCTTCCCAAACTCAAAATGTCCAATACTCTCTTGATGATTTTGAGGTATTAAAACACCTTTACAAAGTATATAATGTCTAGAAATATTTGCAAAATGAAGATATGATTAAAAAATGGGATTACTTGACTTATACCCCCCGGTGCCGTAAGTGATGAGTACTTTTGGTGGAATGTAACCGTAACCTCTTAAACCATAGTTCTTCTAGATTGTGTGTGAATGGTATGAACTATTAATTCCCAGCCTAATGTAACCGTAATAACGTATTGCATGGTGACTCATAATCGTGGTTAGCCTTTCACGGTTTCTTATAGCCGTAAGTAAGCTTGCACGGTTACTTGCAGCAGTGTGTTACATATGCACGGTCTCTAACGGTCGTGTGGAGCCCTTAACGGTTACATTCGGTCGTGGTTTCCATTTTGAAGTAATTATTTGAGGTCGATTAAGTTAAGGGTTTAAAATGAAAAATAAATCAATTTAAAGTTTAAATTTATTAAAGGGTGATATTTTTTAAAAGGTTACATATTTTGGTCATGATTACAATAACATAACAACATATACAAGCCCGAGATTATAAGTAATCGTGGATATGTTTTTATTGATTTTTGTTATTATATTCTCAATTCATATTATACTGATTATTGTATTATCCTTTCAATTAGATGACTCACTACTTGATGATTCATTTTGGCAAGATATAGACAACATTATTGTACCGAGTGTATCTAATCAATGTGCTTCACTCGAGAAATCGAATATGCCTGAACAATGCGTGATTGAGGAGGCAACGACGCCAACCTCAGGCCAATATTTGCATGATTTGTTCTCAGATTTCACCTTTTCTACGGTAAAATAACATATCACGCAATATAAATACACTAATTCAGGTGTTTAATGTATGGCATAATTAGATGACACCACATTTGATTCTATGCATTGACAGGATGTGGGAGTAGAAGAAGGATTGAATGTTAATGCAATTATGCAAGACCATACAGTCGAATTCACCATTGGCGAGTCATGTTTAGTTTCTTTGTATTATATTGAACATTCCTTTTCATGTATAGTTGAAATTTTCATATATGATTAATTTCAATTATCAATGTTATACTTGTGCAAATTTTCAATGATTGTTACAAGATGATTGATTGGTGTCTTCAAATTTATCGCAAACTTCTTGTTGTCGTGATCATTTTGAAATTCGACAAGGCCAGTTTAGTTAAAAAGGGAAGGGACATACTTGGTTGTGAGCACCGCGAGCTTCAGAGAACAAAAAAATATGAAGGGGTGGATAAGAAGAGGAAGCGATGTTATGGAACGAGAATGTATGATTGTCCCTTTCAATTGAAAGGCATTTTGCATGATGATGGTCGTTGGGAGATGGAAGTTAATTATGGGCTACACAACTACGACGTATCTAAAACACTCGTTGGACACCCTTATGTCGCTCGAATTTCATAAGAATAGTGGAATATTTCAAGTGAAATAATTAACAATGGGGTGGGTTCGAAGGAAGTACTCCACATATTGAAACAACGATCAAAATACAATTGTTCATCCATTAGAATAATCTATAACGCAAAAAATAAAATGAAAAATGTTGAGATAAAAGGGCGGACCGCGATGCAACAGTTGATGCATTTGCTAATGAAAAAGAGTTATGTTCACTGGCATAGAAGGAATGAGCAAACGGATGTGGTGGAGGATTTATTTTTCGCACATCCTACCCTCTTGTTTGTTGGTTTAATGCTTCCCGACCGTACTGGTTATCGATTGCACCTACAAGACCAGTCTGTACAATATACCATTGTTTGAGATGATTAGAGTCACATCCACTAGGCAATAGTTTTGCATTGCATTTGATTTATTAAAGAATGAGAAATAAGAGAATTTTATTTCGGCATTGTAATATTTACGGTCACTATACGAGCCAGAAGCTTTGCTGCGAGTTATTGTTGACAAACAATAATCTTGTCTAAATGCGTTGTCAAAGGTGTTTCCACTTGCCACCCTTCTATTATGTTTATTCCATGTAAAAAAACATAGAAGGTGCATGTTTGAAACATAATATCAAAGACCGGGATAAGAAGCTATTTATGCAGGGTTATATTGGGGTTGTGGAGTCCGAGATGCCAATTAATTTTGAGAATGCATGGGTAGATTTTATTCAAAACTAGCGTAACTATCCCAGTATGACTGCCTACATACAGAAGAACCCAATGCCTCTACGGTTTCAGTTCACACATGTGTGGACTAATCAGGCACCCCACCATGGCAATCGTACCATTAACAGAGCGGAGGGTGCCCATGTTTAACTAAAAAAACACCTAACAAATAACATTGGTTCGTTTGTAACTGTTTGGAAGGGGATGGATGCATTGTTTGGCCACTAAGTAACTCAAATACAAACAGAGTTTCAAAAATCACTCCAATGAACAAAGTGTGACCACAATGACTCGTTGTTACGTGAGATCCATGGTAGGGCATCTCACTATGCCTTAGACTTAATTATTGTGGAGATCGATTACATGAGATTGGTTTTGAGTGAATCCGCGGCTAACACCTCATATACATAGTTATTATGCTCATACAAACTTCGTACGATCTATGGACTACCATGTGTTCACGATTTGGCCCAATGGGAGAAATTAGGCCAAGCAATTCCCCACTGGGTGCTAGACAATCATTAGAAGAAACTTATGATTTTCCCGAGCATCCCTTGGTACAGTGAGCTTGAATATACTCCAAAGATGATATTGTTTAAGAAACAGTGGACTGAGGCAGGTGAAACCGTCAGAAAGATGATGTTAAGCAAGTTATTGGAAATTGCTCAACCATCTTACTCGCCTTTGATCGAGCCCGTGCAAATTCGTCAAAAGGGTAGGCCACCTAAGGGGAAGAAGTCTGTTGATATATTTACCAAAAGAACCCCTTGTGCTTGGGAGCAGGATATACCGTCCACAGTTGAGTTGAAAAAAACCTTTGCAAACAAGCCCCCATTACCGGCGTGAAACCAGATACATGGTCCAGGGAGAAGAAGATTTATATCAAGAACATTTTCGACTTCTAGCAATCATTTGTGGAAGATATATATGATGTTAAATCAGTTGGGAACTATGGATATAAGGACATTTCCAAAGGAGACGGTGTTGGGGATGGACCACAACATTCTCATGTTATCCGTAGTTTATTATTGTCCGAGTTACGTAGGGACAAGCCTTTCTGGGCTACTATTATGAACTTATATGATATTGAGGATTACGAGAGGATATTGGACTACTTCAGACACTCATACACCAGTGAACATCGGTTTATCATGCCAGAGTTTGTCTATCTTACAACTAATGCAATTAAGCTTATGGATGTAATGATATCCAAATTACAATGCTTAAGTTTCATTCCATTCGACGTTGGGCCAAAATCTCCAGTAGAAGAGAATCCCGTCATTTTTGCCATCAACATCTCTAATATTCATTGGGTGAATTTAAAATGCACACGATTTTGTCCCTTAACACCATTTGCTTCTCCCTGGAGATCGAGTGCCACTCAATATGCCGTACAGTGGGCTACTATGTTCAAGTCTCTGTTACAAACTTTTCAGAATATATGTTCGAAAGACAATGCGAAGAAAGATGAACCATGCTTGATATCGTCGGATGCAGATGAGGACTTGACTGTCGCTTAAATTTAATTTTTTTATAATATTTTATTAAATTATGTAATTTGATGATAACATTGATTGTAACTTTTTGTAACATTTTGTGCAAATATATAAATTGGTTATAGAAGTTTATCTTATTAATTTCTTTATCTTATCAATTTGGTTATAGTAAAGTAAATTGGTTATAGCAATTATTCCATCAATTGATAAAGTGATGGTATTACATATAGTAAATTGGTTATAGAAAATCATAAACAAGATTACAATAAAATGGTATTACATATACATTAAAATATCATGTTATCAAGTGCACAACATTGATATTACATATGCATTTAATTAAATTAAAATGAACGATATAAACAATTAACATACAGTCTCTTTTAACCATACAACAGATACAACGGTAACACCACACCATAGTTTAGGAAGTATCGGTAACACCACACCGTGGTCTAATTGATATAGTGACATATCACCGTAAAATTTATGCAATGAGTATGAGGGAAATTTCGGTTAAAACACAATAGTCACATGAGAGAGTGCCCATGATTAGGCATAAATTCTTCCAAATTTACCCCTTAATTTAGAGGCTTTTATTACCTCGGACAACGTAAAATGAATTAGTTCATCTCATATATTTGCTAACGATTTCGTCTAACAAGTATCCTGAGTTTCGTGTATTTCTTATTAATTTTACAGGTATTTAATACATGAAAGAAAGAAAGAAAGAAACCAAAAAAAGTAAGAGAAAAGAAAGAGGACAAATCAAAAGGGAAAAAGCGTATTTTCTACCAGGAATCCGGTTGAGGACCTAAAATAAAAGTCGGAGATCTCGAATTTATGAACATGTAGGAAGAAACGGAGTTCCAATCCGACTTTTGGATTAGAAGTTATGAAGACCCGAAGATGTGAGATATTCAAGAGATTTTGAAGAGATATTCAAGAGAAATTGAGACGCTAATCCGGACCAATCCGATTTATTTGAAAAATGGATCAATCCGGGTACCCAAAAGTCACTGCATAAAAATACGTTTACCAGACCAATCCGATTTTCCAAAAAAATGGACCAATCCGGTTGACAAGGACCAGTTCGATTTTTACACGGACCAGTCCGATATGTCCTGACTGGATCGGTCTGGGGTTCAAGATTTGGGAAGATCTTTTTCTTGATAGAGTTCTGTATGCATCCAACTCTTGTAATTTTTGCAGGGTATAAATTTAAAATACCTCCCAGACATTAAGGAGGCTTCTAATCCGTTTTTAGAGAAGCTTTGTAATTAGTTTAGAGAAGACAACAACAAGAAACCCCGGTTTTTATTCCAATTTTCGCTTTCATTATTGCAGTAGTTAATTCTTTAGTTGGTAATTTCATTCTTCGTTACCTTCAATTGTTTAGTAAAAATGTTTTCTTTCATTCAAAATGCGTTTTCTTCTAGTTTTAATATGTTCGGCTAAGTTTTCAAGGGTTGGTGTGCATAAACCCCACCCAATGTAATTTGTGATAGTGGAAATAGAAGTTGGAATTAAAATCTTAGGTGAATTGTATCGTAATTAATACGATACTGCTTTAATTCATCCTTTGCTTACATATTGTGCGGGCTACGATCCCTCATTTATGTTATACTTAGGAGTGTTAAAGATCGGGTTTTAATTCATCATTTGCTTACATACTGTGCGGGCTACGATCCCTCATATATGTAATACTTAGGAGCATTAAGAACCGGATTCATTTAAAGTTGTAATTTTGAATCTAGTATCCTACGAAGTGAATTACTAGGGTATGGGGGATTGTAACCCGACCTATCTTTCTCATTTCATAGTTAAAGTTTTTAGTCAAATCATCATTAGTCCTTTAGTTAATTAGAGTAATTGCATTTCATTTATTCATAATTTCATTAGTTGCTCATTTTCATATTTGCATATAGTTGTAGTCATTTCACAATCTAAATCACATTTTCCTTCTTTTTAGAGTCAAAGTTTGGTTACCTTCGTCTTTCCGACGTCATTATGACTTCGTCATCCTGCTTCCCTGAGGATCGATATCCGACTTATCGGATTATTACTTAAGCGACAGACTTGCACTTGAGCCTAAATAGCATGCACACTAGACACATTTGTGGTCTCGTCAAGTTTTTGGTGCCGTTGCCAGGGATTTAGGTAGACTTAGGTTAGATCAAGTCAATCTAAATATTTGACAAAAAAAATCCAAATAAAAATAAAAATAAAATAAAATAAAATAAAATAAAATAAAAATTCATCTCTCAAAAACCTTTAATGCAAAATCCTGAACACACTCAGACTCCTCACAATACTCCAACCAAAATCCACGAAAATCCAATCGTTGAATACAACTCGGAAAGCCCCCCCACACTCTCGTTCCACAATTCTGCTTTCCAATTCCTACTCCTGAGCACTCTATCTGTAGCTATACCCTGAGTCAAACTTCGAGTCACACATATAGGACACCGATTGAGTACGCAGAGTCATTTAAAGAGAGCGTAAGTGCGATGTATGATGCAACAAGTTTCATTACTTGAGAGGGAGATCTCACCTATCGTCCCATGAAAGACTTACTCTTTCCTGAACGGACTGTCACCCTTGGTTGCATTTTACTTTCGTATAATGCCGGTCAGTTCCAATTTTGCAATGGCATGATACAGATTCTCCCTACGTTTCATGGCATGGATTCGGAGAAACCATACCTGCTTATTCGGGAGTTCGAAGAGGCGTGTGACACATTTAGTGATCAAGCTTACACGCAAGATGCCATTCGCCTAAAGCTTTTTCCTTTTTCCTTAAAGGGTAAAGCCAAGACCTGGCTATGGTCTCTACCCCCGAACTCCGTCACTTACTGGAGAGATATGCAGTCTAAGTTTATCTTAAAATTCTATCCATAGCACAAACCAACTCTACTAAAACTCAAATCCAATCATTCTGACAACACGATAATGAGTCTTTTGACAAATGTTGGGATCGTTTCCAAGAGTTAGTAAGCGCTTGCCCCCATCATGGTTTTGACAAACACCTAGTGATATCTTTCTTCCATAATGGGTTGACAATAACTTCCAAATAACTTTTGCAAACAATGTGTGAGAGATCCTTTTGGGATTTAAACTCATGCGATGTCGAGGCCCATCTTAAGTATGTCGTAGAGACTACTCAAGCATGGGACACATCTGGTCCTAACCAAACCCGGCCTAGACAACCATCTATCACTCAGACTACATCTGATCTATACCATTTGGATAGCAATACCTTAATAGACCGTCGATTCGACCAATTTCAGAGAGATATGAAATAGTGGTTTGATGGTTGGTTGAGAAATATCTCCGGATCCAGCCATGCTTCGAAAGAAAAAGTGTGTGCTATTTGTGAGGTGAGCCACCCCACAAAGGCGTGCCCAACGATTTCCGCCTGCCATGCACACCGATAAGGTGGATGCTATAAGAGGATTCAAGGGAAATTTTAATGCCCCGCATGGGAACTCTTACAACCCTTCGTGGAGAATCCACCCTAGTTTCAACTATGGACAACCACAAGGTGCGATGAATCCACATTCACAGGTTGTCCCACCTCCACCACCTCCTCCATACCAACAAGCACCACCACCTCCAGCGCCATATGTAGCTCCACCGCGAAGGAATTTTGAGGATACCATAAACCAGTTCATAAATTCTCAAAGTGCAACCAATGCTAGAAATGAACGCATGTTCGCTGACATTAATGCGCATATCTCCAAGTTGCAACCATCATTGAGTATCCAAAAGAAAGAAAAATTTCTTGCCCAGGGCCAAAGACCTCCCCAAGGTCAACCTAGTGTTAGCTCCACCTCTACAGAACAACAGGAGCATTGCCAAGTGGTAACAAATCTTCGTAGTGGGAGAGTTGTTGATTTATCACCTCCCCCACACGATGCATCAAAATACAAGGAGAGTTCGCCCAGTACGAAAGAGGCCGAAGATATCTCCTTGAATGAGAGTGACAAAATAGACACTAGTGGGCCTGAGGTAGTTGTAAAGCCACCATCCGCTGCGCTATTTACTCAAAGATTGGTTCCTTCCCATAAAGGGACCATAAGTGATGAAGTGCTAGAAGTGCTTAAGAACGTGAAGTTTAACTTAACTTTCCTCGATGCAATAAGGCAAATCACATCCAATGCAAAAGTCATAAAATATTTATTGACAGTCAAGAGGAGGATAAAGGTAAAGACAAACGTGTTTCTAGCACAAAATGTGAACTCATTCCTTCTAAATGATCTCCCTCCTAAATATAAAGATCCCGGTGCACCCACCATTTCCTGCACCATTAGAGAGAACAAATTCGAAAAGACCTTACTTGATTTGGGGGCAAGTGTCAATATCCTCCCCTATTTGATTTATAGGAAACTTGATTTGGGTGATCTTAAGCCCACAAGGACCACTCTCCAGTTAGCGGATCGAACCGTGAAGATGTCAAGGGGTATAGTTGAGGACGTGATAGTCCAAGTGGGCACTTTTTACTTCCCTTTAGATTTGATCATTTGGGACACGGATCCCTCCTTCGCCTCGAAAAATCATGATCCTTGGACGCCCATTTTTAGCTACGGCTAACACAGTGATCAATACTATAAATGGGCAGATGCAACTCACTTTCGGGAATATGACTTTAGAAACTAACATCTTCAACATAGCCCAACAAGCAGGGGAAGAAGATGATCTTCACAAGGTGAGCTTAATTGATGAGATCGTAGAAGATCACTTTGAGAATTTTTTTTATAAAGACGCCTTAGAAGCTTGCTTAGTGTCTAGTCATGAGAGCGATGGAACTTATACCGAGTTTGAGAGAGAATTAGGATATATAAGTCTTGAAGACTTTGAAAAAGAATTCTGGCTGGTGGATGAGAGCCTTGCTATTGAAGTCCAATCCCTATTAGGCTCTTGTAGTCACTTAGAAGAAAGCGAATGGAAAGATAAAATCGATGAATTCCTTCTTTGTGACCATACACCCATACCATTTGATGTCCCGAAGGCGATTGAGGAGAAAATTTGTGTTTCGTCCGACAGCCTAACCCATGCGTTCTAAAAATTAAAAGAAACTTAGGTGTTCCCTCCGAGTCGATGCACGCATGCCACACTTTGAGTAAGCATCACGAGGATCCCTTTCCGATGAGTCACGATGAGTTTCTCGGTCTTTCCTTTATCTATGGGCGAGGTCCCAACTTGTTCTGATTATTGGTTTACGATATGAAGACGGGGGAGACGGGGAGAACATTGGACCCAGTTCATGGGGTCGGGTGAGTTTGTGGAGAGATGAGAGGTCGTCGCACCCCCGACGCGTATGGGATGATTTTTGTTCTATTATTCAGTCACGGGTAATGTCATTAAGTGTCTTTTTCATTTTATATATTTGCTTATTTTATTTATCGCACTCTTATTTTGCCTTATTTAGATTTTAGTCCTTTTGATTGAGGACAATGCAAAAGTCTAAGTTAGGGGGTGTGACAAGTGCATATTTCTAAAACTTCACAAATTCCCCCCCCCCCCAAAAAAAAAATAGAAAACTTCAAAATTTCCAAAAAAAAATTGAAAAACTCAGAAAAATCCAAAATATTTTTTTCTTCAAAATAAATAAAAATTGGAATTCAAATTTTTCAAAAATATCATTAAAATTCAGTTTAAATCTCAAATTTTAGAAACATAATACACAAAGCCGAAATGGACCAAAAATGGAAATTGAGCGAACGTAGACGACTTAACGAATAAATGTGGAGATTAACAAACCCGGTGAGATTCGAGCCTTCCATTATTGTGAATTTATAAATCGATCCGAGTTAATTGTTAACTCAAAGTTCTTTTCAGCGTTCTAATAAGTCGTCGAGGATCTCAATTCTTTCACTTTGACCGGTTATGAAAAATGTGTGTGATATTGCCTTGAAAAATGTGTCAAATAAACCTCTAAACTAAATTAATCTCGAGACGCTTACGATAACGCAATTACTATTTTGAACAATGAAGTAGGCCCTCATTTGTCACCCAAAAATATTGGTCAGAAAAAGTAGCGAAAAAAATTATCCCTTTTGTAAACCAAAATTGAGCCGAATAATTTTTTCCCTTTCGTTTGACAACCCGAAAAACCCCAACTGTCCCGGAATTGTGAAAGTTAATAATCCCAAAAATTAAGTTCGAAAAGTGCATAAAAAGGGGGAAAGAAAAGAATTGATATGCTCAACAAAAATAGCAAGAAAAGAAAAGCATGGAAAATAGAAAAAAATATAAAAAGAAGAAAAAAATTAGCAAAAGCCCAAAAAATCACAAAAGGACATCATAAGAAAACTTTCCAAATTCAAATTTCCTTACCATTCCCATTTTACCCAATACACCTTTAACCCGGAAAAAGTCCTAACAGAGTCTAATTTGCGAAATTGGTTACCGCATGGAGATCTAAAACACAAAAAGATAATAAAAGAGGTTAAAGATACGAATTAGAGGCAATGTTCCCGTTTTCTTATAACCGTAATCCGATGATGAGATTCATTTACCATAAAAGTCCGTCTTTCTATTTGTGTGCGTGAACTTGGTTCCAATGCATTTACTCTTATAAATAACGCATACCGAGAGAAAATAATCGCCTTTCTGAGAGATTCATTTGTGAGAGCATCCCGTGAGATTTTGAAATCAAAACGAATTTTTGGATAAGTAACGTAATGGTCAATCGGTGGAAATCCGCGGTTAAATTTTTGGCTCCGTACACACGCATTATGATTTGAGACTCTTGAATATGAATTGATGACGACTATTTTCTGGAAAAGTTTGAGTTATACAATTTTTGCGCATTTTGAATTTTCTTTGAGTCGAATTTTGTGGGTATATTCGCTGCAAACCCTCATGAGACACAACTCGTCCTACTAGGATAACCTAAGGGTTTAAAGGCTTGTTGCATACGCTAATTGCAATCGCTTGCCCGCGAAAGAGGTATTATATCCCATTTTAGAGTTGGATAAAGTTTTGATTATTTTACATTGCTCGGGACGATCAAAGTTCTAAGTTAGGGGGGTTTGATTATGCATAAATTCTTCCAAATTTACCCCTTAATTTAAAGGCTTTTATTACCTCGGACAACGTAAAATGAATTAGTTTATCTCATATCTTTGCTAACGGTTTCGTCTAACAAGTATCCTGAGTTTCATGTATTTCTTATTAATTTTACAGGTATTTAATACATGAAATAAATAAAGAAACCGAAAGAAGCAAGAGAAAAGAAAGAGGACAAATGAAAAGGGCAAAAGCATAATTTCTACCAAGAATCCGGTTGAGGACCCAAAATAAAAGTCGAAGATCTCGAATTTATGAACACGTAGGAAGAAACGACGTCCCAATCCGAGTTATGGATTAGAAGTTATGAAGACCCAAAGATGTGAGATATTCAAGAGAGTTTGAAGAGATATTCAAGAGAAATTGAGAAGCCAATCCGGACCAATCCGATTTATTTGAAAAACGGATCAATCCGGGTACCCAAAAGTCAATGCATAAAAATACGTTTACCGGACCAATTCGATTTTCCAAAAAAACGGACCAATCCGGTTACACGGACCAGTCCGATATGTCCTTACCGGATCGATCCGGGGTTCGATATTTGGGATGATCTTCTTCTTGATAGAGTTTTGTATGCATCCAACTCTTGTAATTTTTATAGGGTATAAATTTAAAATACCTCCCACGCATTAAGGAGGCTTCTAATCCGTTTTTAGAGAAGCTTTGTAATTAGTTTAGAGAAGACAACAACAAGAAACCCTAGTTTTTATTCCAGTTTTACAATTTAAGTAATATTATTCCAAGTTTTGCTTTCATTATTGCAGTAGTTAATTCTTTAGTTGGTAATTTCATTCTTCGTCACCTTCAATTGTTAGTAAAAATATTTTCTTTCATTCAAAACGTGTTTTCTTCTAGTTTTAATATGTCCGGCTAAGTTTTCAAAGGTCGGGGTGCATGAACCCCACCCGATGTAATTTATGATAGCGGGAATAAAAGTTGTAATTAAAATCTTAAGTGAATTGTATCGTAGTTAATATGATACTGCTTTAACTTATCATTTGCTTACATACTGTGCGGGCTACGATCCCTCATATATATAATACTTAGGAGTGTTGAAGACCGGGTTTTAATTCATCCTTTGCTTACATACTATGCGGGCTACGATCCCTCATATATGTAATACTTAGGAGCATTAAGAATCGGATTCAATTAAAGTTTTAATTTTGAATCTAGTATCCTACGAAGTGAATTACTAGGGTGTGGGGGATTATAACCCGACTTTTCTTTCTCATTTCATAGTTAAAGTTTTTAGTCAAATCATCATTAGTCCTTTAGTTAATTAGAGTAATTATATTTCATTTATTCATAATTTCATTAGTTGCTCATTTTCATATTTGCATCTAGTTGTAGTCATTTCACAATCCAAATCACCGTTTCCTTCTTTTTAGAGTCAAAGTTAGGTTATCTTCATCTTTCCAACGTCGTTACGACTTCGTCGTCCTGTTTCCCTGAGGATCGATACTCAACTTATCGAATTATTACTTGAGTGACAAACTTGTACTTGAGCCTAAATAGCACGCACACTAGACACATTTGTGGTCGCGTTAGCCCATAAACCCCATGGCTGAAAAAAAAGCATCTATAACTAAAGGCGGTGACACCACACCGCACTTGACAATCTCACGGTCACCCCACACCGCGTCTTTTATGCAAAGAGCTTGAGAAATTTTCCACCCAAATTATACGGTCACCTGAGACCGTAATACTTTCACTCGTGGTTGTCAATAATCGTGTAGGACACTTGCATGGTTATCTTTCACCGTGCCTTTTATCCAAAGAGTTTGAGGAATTTTCCACTCAAATATCACGATCACCTGAGACAGTAATCCTTTCGCCAATAATTGGACAGCACCGTGGGTGATACTTGCACGATTATCTTTCACTGTGTCTTCTATGTAGAGGGTTTGAGGATTTTTTCACTCAAATCACACGGTCAACTAAGATCGTAATCCTTTCACCAGCGGTTGGACATCACCGTGGGTGATGCTTGCACGATTATCTTTCACAGTGTCTTCTATGGAGTTAGTTTGAGAAATTTTCCACTAAAATCACATGGTCACTTGAGACCGTAATCCTTTCACTAATGGATGGACATCACTATGGGTGACTTTTTCACGGTTATCTTTCACCGTGGCTTTTATACAGAGAGTTTGAGGATTTTTCCACTCAAATCACATAGTGACTTAAGATCGCAAGCCTTTCACTAGAGGTTGCACATCACTGCGGGTGATAGTTGCATGGTTATCTTTCATCTTGAGTTTTATGCAGGGAGTTTGAGTAATTTTCCACTCAGATCACACGGTGACTTGAGACCGTACGCCTTTCACTAGCGGTTGAACATCACTTTGGGTGACACTTACACGGTTATATTTCACCGTGGCTTTTATGCTGAGAGTTTGATGAATTTTCCACTCAGATCACACGATCACCTGAGATTGTAAGCCTTTCATTCGCAGTTGGACATAACCATGTGTGACACATCCAAATACCATGTATACCAAACACAATGCATAATAAATAAAAAACAAGAATTGCATTTAAAATATAGTCCATGCATACCAAATGAAAATTGTTCCCACAAAATTTACAATAATCATTGTACATCAAACACAACAATATTACATAATAATTTTTTCAAAATACAGTTACAATTAAATTGTTTCAACAAATTTTGTTTATTTTCTCTTTGAACGCTTCTGTGTGTGTGTGTGTGGTGGGGTTGGGGGGGGGGGGGGGGGGCTTGGCGGGATTTTTGCTTGGGTCCTGGATTGTGACGTGCCTTAGTTCAAGTTTCTTGACGCGTTGGAGCCTTTCTCTTTCCTTTTTTATCTCGCGTTCCCTTAACCTCAAGTAGGGCGTCAAGTGTTGCACATGATAATTCAAGAACGTCCGAAACATCTTCGTTCGAGTCGGTGTCAATAGCCTTCTAGAGCAGTCTGATGGCTACGCCTATCCCATAGGCCTATATAAATATCACCATTATCTGTGTTGGAAAAATACGTGAAGAAAAGAAATCAATTAAGGAAATTCATAACTTACCGATTTATCGGAGTGCTTTAACTCTGGCTTGCGAATACGATGCTCAAGATTTTGAATGTATAAGAGTGCTTTAACTTTGGCTTACAACTTACCATTTGCATAGACGCATCTCGAAAGGCTGAAACTCCAGATTTTTAACACCCATAACCACATTGAAGTGGTTGTATATCCATGCCTGCATCAAATTGATAAATTAATTGGGAAATTTAAATAAAATAAAACAAAATAAAAATCACATGTTGTATTTAAATATTTACCGTAGAAGGGGGAGATATTAGGCCACCCGTCGCACGTCTACCCGTGATACGACTCCTAGCTAGCGATATAAATGTACCAATACGCCCCCCAAGAATATTCATTGCATTCTCACTTTTCGCAACGACTAGAGATTGTAAATTGAGACTCGATTCCCTGATTTGTCTGGGAATAACAAGCACCCGACCATAAACAACAAATACCCCCTGCGACTTGCTCAATCTGTTTCTTCGTAACATCCTCCCCCAACCTCTTAACCTTCCTCTTGCACATATTCGTTATCCAATCAAAACATACAACATACACAGACTTGTATTCCTCTAGAGCCTCCTCCTCGGTACAACCGATATATTTGGTTAGCCATTTAATTTGGGTAGTCTTCTCCTTAGCTTTCCTCAAAATGGTAGCATACATCGGTTTACCAACTACCGGGATTTTAAAGAGATGATACCCATTGTTAAGTGTGATGTTCATCTCACCAAACGACATATGGAATGAATTTGTCCCCATTGCCACCGTTCGATGAATGCCAACAGTGATACGTAGTCGATGTACTAATAAAAGCGTTTAATCAAACCCTAAAGACCCAAGTTCTTCACCAACTCAATCACCCGCACATCTTCCTTCTCTATGTCCAACTCGATTTTTTGAAGTGGTACACGCACTTCATCACGCCCCTCTCCTCGTCTCGGTTTTATCTCGAATCAGTGATATGGTTATGAAATTTTTTGAGCAATTCGGGGTTATATGCGCGTGCACCCCTCGAGTGGTTGTGAATCCAAGTGGATGATTTTTTTCGTTATTTATTCTTGGGCGCTTTAGACGATGTGGATGGTTGCATTTCATCTTCAGATGAAGAAGACTCGCTTGTGTCATCTTTGAGATTCTCTCCTTCTTTCTATCCGACTCCCTCTCCTTATTCCCCTCATTCTTTCTCTCTTGCTTTCCCTCATTTTCCTCTCTTGATTTCTCTTCTTCTTTCTCTGACTTTTCACTCTCAGCCTCTGAAACCTCCATCGCCCTTCACCCTTTATTAGTAATTCACCAAACACCTGGTCAACAACTTTATCCAATGGCCGTTGTGGAACATATTTCAAATATACATACCTTTGTCATTTCATATGTTCATATATATGTTCATATATATATATATGAACATATAGGGGTTGTGGAACATATTTCATATGTACATACCTTTGTCATTTGTTTCAAAATATAACAAAATCATACATATATACATATTATGTATAACGAATTTTGCAGTTATTTATCCGAAAAAATAGATATGGATACGAATATGGATAATATGTTAAAATATCTGGGAAAATGGATACGGATAATATGTGTATCCAAAGCAGAGTATCCATATTTACGGATATCCGTATTTTTAGATATCCATAACTGTAACCGTATTGTATTTAATTATAATTTATTATTAATATTAGTTATATATAATTATTATTTATAACATCTATTATATATGTAATGTAAAATATAATATATATAACATAAAAACGTTAATAATCACTTTTCACTCATTTAAAAAAATAAAAAGAACAAAAAGAGGATAAAACAAACTCGAACAAAATATTTGACCTAAAACCTTTCTCTTTCATTTTACCCTTTTTTCATTCTCCCTAATTTTTGGCGCACCCTCTTCTCCAAAACCTTTAATCTACTGGTAACTTGGTAAGATCCTCCCCTATCTCTCTCTCACACCCCCACGCATATCACACATGTACACGCACCTACAGCCACACACACATACACATAACGATGCACACAGACGTACACACGTAGACATACCTAACAGCACACACATGCAGATGCACACAATAACTATTAGGGCTAAATTGTTGATTCTACTTTCTAAGTTGTTGATTATGGAATGGGAGATGAATTTGTTGATTCTAAACAGTTGGTGCTTGATATATTTTATGATAGTAGTATTGGTATTACATGTAAAAAGAGGCAAGGCAATTGCAATGGATAAACAACGTAAACGGATACAGATATTATCCGAATCCGGGGAATTCGAGAGGATACGGATACGGATAGTTGTTTTTACTATTCACGCGGATACGGATACGAATAGTGCATCCAAATAATGGATACGAATATGGATAACACGGTCTCCGCTCCGTATCCACCCGTTTACCACCTCTAATACACATACACACACACACACACATATATATATATGTATATATATGTATGTATAAACTTGTATTGAATAACTATACACGGTTAGAAGATGTCGTGCAAACATTTATTATGGTGGCAAGTGGCTGTGAAAATAACAATACCGTGACAAGCAACCGAAACAAATAAAGTCACGGTAAGAAGCAACTGAAATGAACCAACATACGGTCACATGAGACTGAGTTTGATCATCACCCACGCCGATGGCTAACTGTAGGTTCAGGGTTTGCAGATATTTTTTTTTCATTTTAAAACCCCATGTTGTCCATTTCCTTTTTTATGTAATATATTATCAATGTTCATATTATGGTTATTAAATGGGTTTATAATGAGATTTGCATACTAGGTTTATAATTGGGTTTACATGCTAGAGTTTCATACTCGAAATAAGTGCATATATATGATACAATACAGTAATGAGAGTAAGTTGTAAGGGTGTAACATACCAGAATGTTGAGCTTGAGGTAGATGAGAGTAAGTTGTAAGGTTGAGAGAAAATGAGAGTAGGTTTTAGGATTGAGAAAGAGGTTTGGGAGGGAAGTTAGAGAAAGAGGGAGGAAATAAAAAAAGTGGAGTTTCAAACTTTTTGGATTCTATACGACAATGACTTATATGGTGTTGTGTTTGTTTGATGTTATATATAATAATAAGTAGTAATATGGTGTTTTGGAAGAATTTTTTTTGTTGGAAATATCGGACCCATTAGAACATCCACAATGGTGGAGCTAAAAGACACACGAAATGACAAAGTTACAAACTCAAAGGTCTACAGTAATAAGCGAGAGGCAACAAATTTTACAAGAAAAATGATAGTGATTCTCTAAATTTACTGAATGACTACTAAATTTACAAATACTTTTTACGAATTTCATATCAACTATATGGCGCAGTATGGTTGCGCAAATTGTTTGATTATGTAAATTGGTTCATTGTGAATTAGTAAATTATAAATGAGTGAATCTGAAATGAGTTAAATCCAATTTCACACAATGTTTGGTAATTTGAGATTGATGTTAAGGTTCTATGAAAAAAAGATAAAAACAAATCAAGAGAGAGAGGGGGAGGGAAAGAGAGAGGGAGAGGGGGAGGGGAAGAGGAAGAGGGAGAGGGGACATGCACTTAATGTGATTCCTATTTCAAATGGATTCATTTCACATTTTTTGTGAAATGATCCAATTTCAGATTTTGCACATAAGCTAAAATGATGCAATTAATGAATCATTTCATTAATGAAACCAAACACAATTAATGACTCAATTTGTAAATGAGACAATTTATTAATGATTCAATTTATAATTTTGAAACAACCAAACGGAACTATGTAAATTGGATTTTTACGAATTATATTTATTCATCACAATTCCTAAGAACAAGTTATTCGAAAAAAATATTATTTTTATTTTCTTGGAACTCTTATTACCATTTGAAGACACCTTTCGTCCAAACATACCACACATGCTCTTATATAAACCCACTTGTAACCTGAATTCAATTCGACCATCTGTGCTCATAGTCCGTCGTCATCGTTGAAGGAAAGAAAGAATCCCAAGGATCAAGTTATGGTTTGGGGGCTCTTTCCTGTTGACCCTCTTCCAGGTTCCTACCCGCTTCCTCCTCTTGTCAAAACTATGTTTCTCATACTGCATTCATATAACTTCTCTCACCAATATTAACCAACAACTTCGTCGGTTCGTAAATCCAGTATCCGCTCAAAGCATTTTGATAGTTGGGAGTGTGTTTCTTTGATGAATATCCAACCTTCCCATTTATTTGAGTGTCCAAAGAAAGCTTCGCCTTCATCAGTGAATGGGTTCAATGGACCCTCATTTAAACCCTTTTTTAATTTTGTTTTTGTATGTTAGACGAAGGGCTGCCAAACGGAATTGAAAATCAAGCTGTTCACTATAGAGTAAGCATTTTAGGAAGAAATGGCAATGCACCTTTTGATGGTACTTTTAATCAGTATTTCCCCCCTTCTCGCCTAAACCAAACACTATGATCATAGATTGGATGCATCCTTGAAAACCCTCATTTTTAAAAGGGGACTATTAAATTGTGTGTTATAGCCAGTCACTTGAACGCAAATCATTTAATAAAATTAAAGAACACGCCTCCAATTTTTGTATGGGGCGAATGAATGGATTTATGGATGGAATGTCTTGGAGTGATGCAAATTGGATATATATATATATATATATATATATATATTTATATATAGATAGATAGATAGATAGATAGATAGATATAGAGAGACTCACATACATACCAAGTATACATATCTCTGGCGCAGACCATTTTTTTTAAAATATTAAAAAAAAATATCTTCAGTTGAGCTTTTTTTGTGTGGTATTTAAACATTTCATGGGATCCATATAAAAAAAATCAGCTCAAAATAACCTCTTTTGCTATTTTAAAAAAATCGGTCAAACTTTCGTAAAAGCTGCTAAAGTTTGATCGATTTTTTTAAAATAGCAAAAAATGTTATTTTGAGTTAATTTTTTTATATGGATCCCTGAAATGTTTAAACGTCATATAGAAAAATTAAGTCGAAACATATTTTTTTTTACTATTTAAAAAAAATAGGTATGTATACTTGGTATCTATAGTTGGTATGTACTGAAGCTTCTTTTTTTCTCTCTCTCTCTCTCTCTCTCTCTCTCTCTCTCTCTCTCTTTATATATATATAATTTTCAGTGGTTAAAACTTTAGATTATTGGTTAAATGCTTTGCCAAACCTTGGCGTAGGTGATCTTCATGATCTCTTCCAAAATTCTTTGCTTTACCCCCCAAGTTTTTGAAGGTATTTTCTTTAGAGTATATTAGAGACCCTTAAGGCTGTATATATAATTGCGCCACTTTTCGTTGTTCTATATTGCCTTTACTTTACGTTTCACTATTTTTATTATCATTCTTCATGATAAGTGTATATTAAATGATCATAGAACTTTGTTATTCTTTTTCTCTTTTTATTTAATTTTTAAGTAGTTGAATAGACCATAACTTTTGCAAGCCATGTGGATAACATAATTGAATTTGAATTCCTAAAATTTTGAACTTTAAGGAGCACTAAACAAAGACGCATTAACTAATATAAAAATAGCTGTGTTATAATATCATATTTAAAGGCGAATAATACAATGAAATATTTAAAATTTGTTAAACGGCGCACAAAAAGCTAATATGCTTTTACAGGAATATGGTTCCATTATGTTGGATATAGAGTACTTTTAACACTAGATGGAATCAAAGTATAAATACATAGTTTTAGGTAGACCTGGTAACGGTAACGGGTCGTGTTCGTGTCGATTTTTATCGTGTTTGGGTCTTATCAGGTTCGTGTCTAAACGGGTGACTTTTTTATTGTGTGAAAAAATCATATTCAAACTCGACCCGTTAGCTTAACGTGTTGCGTTGTGTTCACCCGCTATTACCCATTAAGATAAATTATTTTGAATCGTATATAAGTTGACATATTAGCTCATTTTTAAACACAATTAAACCCATTAATTTATTGACATTACTAACTCTTTCATTTACTAGAATTTGATATGATTAGATTAACATTAAGTTACTTAAGCTCTTTATAAGTCCCAATAATATATCTTATTTACTTAAATTAATGGGTTTTAATGGGTCTTATCGGGTATTAAAAGGTGAAGGGGACAACACTAACCTAATTCCGTTAACTATCGTGTTTTATCGGGTTGCCACTGATATGACTCAAAATCATTAAAGGTCCACCCATTAACTTATAATTTCGTGTCAATTCTTGTCGTACTATCGTGCCATGCCTCATTTTTCTAGGTCTAATTTTAGGTGGCATGGAACAAAGGCCAAATGTTTATGAAAAAAACTCGTATTTTGTGCTCATAAATTAATATTTCTTGCTTTGCGAAGTCTTGAAAAAATGTGTATTGCCTATTATCTTATTCCCTTGGGTACATAAAGAAGATCATTTAACTCTACCGACTCTGCATAGTTTGCTTCTATGTTTATACACATGCATATATATTCATTTTGATCACCTATTTATCCGTTGGCATTTCGTGTTATATACATATTGATACCTTGGGGTATTTAGACCTCTTTGGGATTTTAGGTATCATGTATTTTAATTTGGTTCAATATGGTTTGAATGGTTTCCGTAACTTCATGTACAAGCACACACATGCGCACACATTCTCACACGATCTACTTACACTTGGTGTATGATTTTTGTTCGCCTTACATTTCAACATCTTGTAGAGTCCACATTTTGCAAAACCCACCATTGGGATATGTTTCCTTCTCATGCAAAAAATCCTTGTCAATTCTTATGTCAACCAAAGATTAAACACTGGTCCATCCACATAGTACTTCAAATTGGAGGTATATTTTAGCAAATAAATGTGTATATGCAACCGATGCTGAACATGCCCAATTAATTTGATATGTGACGGTGGTGCAAAGAGTATGCTATTCGCTGGTGGCTCTTGCAAAATGTGGGACCTAACAGAAGTTACAAAGTGGCGTAACAATAATGGTTTTACACCACGTGTACGCTGATTCTACTTCTAAGCATTTTTTGAATGTATTTTACGTGAAAGATATAGTTAATGGCTCTATGCTGATGTATTATTTGATGATTTATGTGACAGGTGAAGATAAATATTATATCTTTAGTAAAGGGACATACAAGTTGGGTCGAAGAGGTACTCTAGATTGTGGGGAAGTTGTTTCATTTTATTATAGTTATATTTCACCTACATGTCTGTTGATTGTATATTGAAGTCATATGCTTTATGCATTCGTTCCATGAATCAGTTGTTTAATCTATTATTCTATTCATTTTCTTCTGCCCCGTGCACTCGTTTTCCTCACATTCACTGTTCTTTGTTAGATAAAGCAAGAAATGCTTTATATTTTAATCTTTCAACTGCATATTCATGTAATGCGCCTACCGAAAAAATACAAAACAATATATGTCTAACCATGATGCCATTAAGGCTTGTTAAATGCGATCAACCTTAATGCTGTGACAAAATACTGATATTGCATAGTTTCTTATATATTTGTATATGTAATTTCAATCGTATCAGTATATTGCATGTGACAACTTCTACTTATCAATAAAGAAGACACACGTCCAGTTCCAACCATTATGTGCAGGGGCGATATACAAAAACATGCAGGAGATAAAATAATTTTTACATTCTTAAAATTAGACAAGAAAAATATACTAGGGTTGCTTTGAGTCATCTAAAATTTGTGGTTTGGTATGACAAATAGGTTGCAACTGTATTCTTATTTCACCCCAACTTGACTTGAGCACATATTTTCCAGCCAACTAAATTTTTTGCAATCCACACATGAACGTATGTACTCTTATTTGAATAAGTTGTGGATAATATGTGATGATTTGATAATCAGGCTTACATCTTATTGTTTCATAGGATGTGATGTGATTATTAATAAAGACAAAGGAGTTTCGAGGATCCATGCAGAAATTGTGATTGATGCAATGATTTCCGTGGATCAGTTGCAGAAGAAATCTTCAAATATATCCTCCAATGTCCGGATAAGAGATTGCTCGAAGTATGGGACATTTATTAATAAGAATCTAGATTCAAAGGAAAAAGTTCACGAATTTCCAAATAGAGAAACAACTTTGAAAGACGGGGACATGGTTTCACTTGGAACGGGTAATGCCTCCTACAGGTAATATAAGTGACTTTTTAGTATGTACTTTGTATCTCCGTGGAATTTCTTTGTTAGGGTATTGCAGTAGAAATTTATAGATAGGGCCATTTTGACTTTGACCCTCACTTTTGTGAACATTTCCACTTTTATTTTTTACTTTTTTTAAAATCATCCGTAAACCTCACAATGTGTAACTCTTCAGGGGCCTTTTGTGAACTTTAGGGACTCATTAAGGGCCGTATCTCAAATTTTTGAAAAATTGGGAGTGTAAAACAAAAGTTGGAATAAAAGTGGGGGTCGAAGTCAAATCGACATTTGAAATAATATAATTTCTGTGGTAAGATTAGTGCAAGTGTGTAAGGTGCAACAAAAGGTTCAGCTTGGATAATCTGACTTAACATTGCAGGTTTTGTTTTGTTCCGCTAAAATTTTTCCTTTGCCATTCGGAGAATCCTCAAGCAAATAGACTTCTTCAAGCTCAGATATCATCAATGGGTCGGTAAATTTTTTAGTAGCAGCTGTACTTATCAATTATTAACTGCCTGATATGTTCTCGCTGATATGTTCTCACATTGTTTATTGTGATTCAACATTAACTGCCTTCTTAGACTTTTTAGGTTCGTTTCCTATCCTATCAGTTTAATATTCTTTTCAAACAGGTCTTTAAAAGAACAGAAAAAAGTATTCTTTGCCCATTACTTTTGTCTTTTTTAGCTGGAGCAATGTCAACCAGTTGTTCCAACGATGGGTAAAGCAAGGATTCTTCTTCTTCAAATGCTCTGGTTTTCAGATATTCATTCTTATGGCGATTTCTCTCTCGCTCTATTTTTTTTTTTTGTTTTTCTTAAATATGAAACAAAAAATTTAATTGAAGCTCTAAAGGTAGGTGCAATTTAAAGGGGACAACTTGTCCACCAAGGAAAAATTACAAATGTGGACATAAAAAACTGAATCTTCACACCCAACTATAAGGTAACACAATCATTCTAACTCATTGTCAAAAATAAAAAAGGCATCCCTCCAAATTGCGATGACATAAGTGCCCAAATTGTGGCTGAAAGTTTCATTTACAGGGACTCTTTTTTTCAATCTTCTTATCTTTAAAATTCTAGCATTTCTTTCATTCCAAATTAGCCAGAAAGCTGCCACGACTCTGCACTACATACATGTTGATGTAAGCAGAAGTGATTAATCGAATAAAAACTACAACAACAACAACAACAACAACAACAAAGAAGTCAGGGAAGAAAATCTCTCTCAAGTCATCATCCAATGAAACAATGCCAATAATGCCTTTATATGCTAGGGGAGAATACATGCAATTACAATGCCAAGAACCCCTTTATATATCCCTCACTAATAGAAATAACATAAATGAGCTAAAGATACAATTACGCCCCTGCATCACTTCCCCCTTCTCGAGAGGAAGCTACGTACTCGAAAAGGCGAGCATAAAAATCAGGATCAATTCGCTATAACGTAGTCTTCGTAATCCACGAGCTCTCAAAAACTGGTCGTCCCACCTAACTAACCACGTCACCCCTAAGACAGTTAACCTGGGAACGAACTGGTTGGGACTCATCAGTCGTCGGGTCTCATCAGTTAGTTGGCAGAGGAATCGAAGGGGCATGTGACCCCTAAAAGGTGAAATGTTCGTCACGTTGAACGTGCGATGCATACGGAACTCTTGTGGAAGGTCAACCTCGTACGCATCCGTCCCGTGAGCGCTTATGGTGAGGAAGGGTCCAAACTGAAGTTTATGACCCTTGTATTGCCATTTCTCTCACCGAAGGTAAATCATGACCAGTTAGGCTTAGAAATAACCTCTCGGTGCACGCCCACTTGATCATTGTAGGAGCCATACATAGGAGTCAAATGTGGATGAACATCAACGTGGATGGAAGCCATGTGGAAGGCGAAGTCAGCAATAGTCGGACTAACTGAAACCGTGTGGGGAAGCTCAACAAGATTAATGGGCATCTAAGGCATGAAACTGAAGACAATTTAAAATGACGAATGTCGTGTTGAACGGTTAATGCCGTTGTTAAAGGCAAACTTGGCCTATGCAACAATGCCTTCCCAACTTCGAGGGTTGTTTGAAGCTAGAAACCGCGAAAAATATATATTGCTACATTTGGTGACCTCTTGTGTGACCGTCGATTTGGGTTGAAGGTGGTGGAAAATTGGAGTGAACACTACAACGACTGTCAAAGAGATTGCCAAAAATGAGACATCCCCATTAGAAGTGATGCTCCGCGGGACGTCGTGCAAGGGACCAATCAATAAAAGTTTGCCACATGGGAGACATCTGTGGTCTTATTATAGGGAATGAAGTGAGCCATCTTTCTTCGATCAACCACTATGAAAGTGGAGTCATGACCCTTGGCCATAGGAGATCGACGACCCACAATATCAGTGTCGTTGGAGAAAAGTTAAACCACTTAGCATGTCTATCACTAATCTTCTTCCGACAGGGCCTTATGATCTAATTAGATGGCGAACTTCCAATGAATGAGATACTCATGCCAATGTCGCACCATCACGATGGCCTAAAACTCAATATCATATGCTGAACAATTTAGCGCAGGGCCGGAAAACTCTAGAAAACTTCTTGCTGAAGAAAGCTAATGGGCCTCCATTTTGATTGAGCACGATGTCAATCTCAGTCTTCCAAGTATAGCAAGACAACTTAAATACCTGAGTAGAATCAGGGAGGGCAAGAACCGGGGCGGTGGTCATACGACCTCATCGACCTCCTCTGTCATATAGATAAATCAAAATTCGACACCCCATGAGTGTCGTGATTTGCGCCAAAATGGAGTTAAGACCGAAAATGAAGCGCTAGTGGTAACTAGCCAACCCATACAAACTACGAACATGGCAACCCTGGTGAGAATTGTCCAATTAACAATTGCCTGGACCTTGGACTCGTCGGCCTCACTCCTTCAACGGACATAATGAAGCCCCAAAAGTTAACTGACGGGACCATAAAAGCACATTTGAGTAGCTGCAGGTGGAACTGATGGGCGCGAAGTACCCAAAGCACTATGTGGACGTGATCTAAATGCTCTTCCTCTGACCGGGTGTAAATGGGAATGTCGTCTAGGTATACAACCACAAATTTTCTTAAGGCATAACGTCTGAGTCATCACTCTTATGAATGTCGACGGGTCATTGGACAAGCCAAACGAAATGATCGTCCACTCATAGAGGCCCTCTTTCGTCTTGAAGGAGGTCTTTCACTCATCTCCGGAATGCGTACGAATTTGATGGTACCCACTCTATCTAACTTGGAGAACATACATGCCTGTGAAGTTGGTTAAACATATCCTCCAATCGAGGAATGAGAATCTATATTTAACTGTGATCTTGTTGATCGCATGATTGTCAACACACAACTGTCCTTCGGTGTGAGAAGGGAAGAAACGATACACGAGGGCATGCTTTCCCTTAACATACCTCGGCCACAAAGATTGGACACATGTAGCTCTCATTGTGTTGGGCCAATAATGGAAATTTAGGCAACGGAGCCTCGAGCACAAAATCAGTGGCGTGTGATGTCCCTCAATGGTGGTACTCCCTTTGATGTACGTTATCAAATGCCTCCATGACTTATGGCAGGTATCAGGTGCTCAGCGTACTCATTGGATGCTTTGCGGGGTACAATTTAAATCCAAGGCAATTAGGGACACCAGTATTGAGAGTGTTGAGGAGACGAAGAGCTATCTTTGAAGGGGTTGGTTGACGCTGATCAAGAATACTTTGTCGAGTATTCCCGCGTATTATTTATTGATTTTTCTACTTCCTTTCTATAGAGAAGCTTATGAGATTTCTTTCGGAGGGATTATGAGGACTCCTTTTGAAAGAGGAAGAAATTTGCAAACCGATTAAGGACGAAAGTACCATTATTAAGAACATAGCACTTTTTGATAAGGCCCTTACAAGGAAGTGGTTGTGGAGATTTCCATCGGAGAGTCGTCTATTGTGGTAGGTTATTGTTGCAAGATTTGGCGAGATGAAATGTGGTTGGAGTTCGAGGTTCTTAACCTCTTGGGGTTGGCTTTTGGAAGTACATTGCCAGGTGGAATGGAAATTCTAGTTGGGCAAAGAGTGAGGTTCTCGACAGGCACTTGGTGTGAAGAGGTTTTATTGGAGTAGGGGTTCCCAATTTGTTTCGCATTGCGAGAGACGAGGAGGGCCATATCATTTGGGTGGGATGGATGGAGGTTTGGAATCCTAAGTTTAGGAGATCATTTTATGATAGTTGGAGGAAGTTGATGCGCTCTTTGATAGGTTGGGTGAGATGGGGTAAGTGCCGTGAGGAGAAGACGTTTTGAGGTGGAGAGTAGTAGTTAGGGATTTGTTCTTAGTTGAGCTTCTTACTCGGTGTTGGTGGGGGGAGGGGGTCGTTTATTTTCTTGGAAGCAACTGTGGCAAACAAAAGCAGCGGTCAAAGTTGATTTTGCTTTTTTGTTTCTTGGGCAACAACAAAGTAAACAATTTTGACGTCAAACGATCTGAAAAGGGCAGGGCCTATTATCTTTTATTGAACTGGCTAATTTACCTTCCTTGGTTTATGACCTAGGCGGCATGCCTCTCTCACGCACGCACATAAAAAATGAAAAACATGGATAAGAACCTTAATTCATGATCTTCCTCTCTGTTGCCTATACTGGAAATTCTCTCTTGTGTCTTGCTACATTGAACCTATAGCAACCCCCCGACGAACCTAGGGCTTGGATCTCCGTCAGTTCCTCAGCTAACTAGATCCAACGTCCCCTCTCTCTCTCTCTCTCTCTCTCATTTTTTTCTTGCTTCGATCACCATTTCTTCACCAATGCACGACCATCTTCTCCTATTTATCCTCTCTTCGTTTTTTGGTTCGTTTAGCTCATCTCTCTTTTCTCCTTTGACCGCTTCTCTCTAGACATCCTTGGGCTTGTTTGACCATTTGCTCCTCTATTTCCTTAATCTATTCTTCTTCTGTTTCCTTTTTTTTGTCTTATTATTTCTCGAGTCTGTTCGTCTTCATCATGGGGTTATCCATCAAAATTAAGCAGACTTCTTTCGAATTTAAAATGATTTATCATTAGGGGACCAGGGTTTTAATAACTGAAAAATGGCATGGCAAAGCTTTCACATGCTTTTTGGAGGAAAATAGGGCCATTTGGATGCAGCAGCAACTAATTATAGCAGCCACAAGTAACTAAGATTCCTTCTTCAACAACAAAAAAGGGAGCGACTATTGTTTGGTTAGAAAGAAAATTAAATTTAAAAGGGGTTTTCATGGAACTATACAAAAACATCCATGGTTCAAATAAGATTATTTTCTTGCCTTATGGTAGTAATGTAGAAGGGTGGATCAAAATAGCTCTAGCAATTTCTCTATGTTTGAAGCAAAAATCTTCTAATCCGCTTAAGGAGGCAGCACGCAAAGGGTTGGTTCTCAAGCAGTCCTGTTATGTTCCATGTATGATGATGATCATCAAATGGGGTCAGCTATATGAATTCTCTTTTTCCAATCATTGTATTATAAGCAATGTTATCTGCTCAAATTTAATTCATTATCATCTTTTCATACAATCTCGTATGCATCTCTGATTGTTCTATAAATATTTACACTGGAGCCTTTTCAGCCCTCCCACCATCATCGTTGCCATCTAATCTTTATTTTCTTCTTTGACTATTATGCTTCCTTGTATATTGCTGTTTTTTTCGCCATTTCATCACCATCACCATCTGTTCCTCATCTATCTTCTAATTCCCTCAAGGGACAAAGACACCATTAAACCCTAAAGTTTAGGGTAATCTGCAATTTTTACTCTGATGTGATATTTTGGCATTTTACAGTAAGTTACACAATTGAAACCTTGGCATTTTACATTAAGTTTCACAATTGAAAGCTTGGGTCTAACATCGCTAGTGAAGGTTGACAGAAATGTGACGTGGCAGCTAATTTGACAGATGGTGTGGACAAAAGTCATTGTTGACATCCTATGTGGAAAATAACATGAAAAAACTCCTCAAAATATCCAAAAAAATGCAAAAAAAGTAAAAGGACTAAAAAAATTAAATTAAAAGAAAATTCAGTTAAAAACTAAAAGAAAATGTATGTAAAAACTGAAAAATGTAAAATAGATAAAATTATTAAGAAACTAAAAACAAAAAAATCATTTAGAACTCAAGAAAGTTTATTTAAAAAACTGAAAAACTACAAATATTGAAAAAAACTATAATGTAGAATACACGACAAATAATTTAAAACTTAAAACTAAAAATATATTAACTTAGACAAAAGAAAAGGGAAGAACTGAAAATACTGAAAAAAATAAAATATAATGTATACTAAAAATTATTTTTTAGTTTTCATGTTAATTTTCTAATGTTATTTTCCACATGACATCATTTAATTGGGTGTCTTGAAAGCTTGTGCCACGTTATCCCTCAAATAAGCTGCAACATCAGATTTTCGTCAACCTTCACACCAAAGGTTTCAATTGAGAAACTTAATGTACTTCAAGGTTTAAAATACCAAATTAGAACATCCGGTAAAGGAGAAGACTTTAGGGTTTATGGTATTTGCTATAATGTAATATTCTTTAAAGTTTCTTTTTGAAACTCTAAGCTAAGGAATCTACTCATTGTCGTATGTTCTTAAGATGAGATTATACTTGATAAATTTCCTGCCTTCATGCAGGTGCAACTATAACTCGTAATTGGAGTCCTGAGTGCACTCATGTCATCGTTGATGATTTCATGCAACTGAAAGAAGATTTATTTGATGCAATTGTGGCTCGAAAACCTTTTGTCCTTTATAATTGGGTTGAGGTACATTCACATCTTTTATCCTGAAATATTTCTAGTCTGTTTATTACCATTAACATCTATAATGTTGTGTATATGGGGTTGCGAATGGCTAAAGGATATGAACTTAATGTGGTAATTTTATACGATTAAGTGAATTCTCTGAAAAGTTCTGTTATTGGTAATGCCCATATGTGTAAAGAGATGGATAGTGATCGGAGACAAGGATGCAGAAGTAGAAACTCACCCCTCTCTGTTTCTCTCTCTCTGATCTGCAATCGAACTCTCTTTTCAAGATACGCCGTTGAATCCACTTGTGAACTCCCCTTCCACCATCGCCTCTTCTGCCGTCCATTACTGATCATTGTCCATTTTAGAGCCTTGATCTCGATTTGCCTAATATGTCTATGAGAATAAAGGGAGAGTTGTGATCTAAATGATGGGTGGATTAGTGGCGGCGGTGATGGTAGTTTACGGTGGATCAATGGTGGTTTCTGATGGATTTATCTGTGGAGAATTGAGACGGAGATTTGCACAATACGTATATGTATTTATGGGTGGTGGTATGTGATGGATGAGGTGGTTTAACCAAAAGTTTTGGATTTTTTATTTTGGTTTTTGATTTTCTTTTGGGTAAAGGCAAAATTAATTCTAAGTTTTGGGGACATTTTCAATTTTTGGACCTGATATTTTAAAAGTTGCAATGTCAATCCTCATGTTTCAATATTTATGTAATTTTAGCCCTTCTTCACATCTGAATGACTTGGCGAAATAGGACTCCCAGTCATCCATTCCGTTTAGTCTGCTAATGGAGATGTACGGAGGGCTAAAATTGCGTGAATTTTCAAACATCAGGTTAACGCTGCAACTTTTGAAATGTCGGCTCCAAAATTGAAAATGACCCAAACTTCAGAGTTAGTTTTGCATTTTACACTTTTGTTTTTGTTTTTATTTTGAACTTTTCAAGTCTTAAATCATTTTTGTTGAGTAAAATGCCACCTGGCCGTTTGCCTGACGGTTAATTAACATGGGACAAATTCGATATTAATAAGCGCGAGGTATTGAAGTCTATTGGTTGAAATCAACGAGGTATTAAAGTTTATGAACCTGTAGGAGGGTAGTCAGACTGGGGTCTATGAATAACTGGAAAGGGTGAGCCTTAGTTGATGGGGGTCGCCAAATGTAGGAGCCTTAGTTGAGCAAATGTAGGAGCTTTAGTTGAGCAAGCCATTTCGAGAGTCACACGCGAGCGCGAGGGGCTGAGTTCTGTCTCGCTAATGACAAGTAGCGACGAGGAACCCTTGACTAATGATGGCCACGAGGAACCTCTTATGGTCGTGATGAAAAGTGAGGAACCCCTTGTGGTCAAAATGCCAAGTGAGATACCCCTCAAGTGCGAGGAACCCGAGGCTACAAAATTCCCACACAAGGAACCCTGAGGAAATACAGAAGTCCAAATGGGGAACCCTCCATAGATAACAACTCGTGCGAGGAACCCACCAGATGAGGAGCCTCTTATGTTCAAAACTTCGAACAAAGAACCCACAGCTAAGAAGGGTCCGGACGAGGGACCCTCTATGTTAGGACAACAACGCGCGAAGAACCCCTTTCAGCTGGAGCAGTGGACGAGAAACTGCCAACAAAAAATTATGCCAGGATCCCAGAGTCGTCGAGGAACCCTCTCTCATAACATGTCCCAAATTATCTGACACAGATGTTGTTGGCAAGGAACTCGTTGGAAAATAAGGGCTCAACGCCATTTTAGATGAGGAACCCATCCGAATTGACGACGGTGGCAGGGAACCCTCGGAGCTCGAGGAACCCCTCATGGTTGCGAGAATAGAGTAAGTCATAATCGTAGAGGAACCCCTTTCAAAATTGCGCGATGACAAGTAACCCGTATAGGCAATACACAGTCGCAAGGAATCCTCTGTAGTCAATGACCTTAACGAGGAACCCCTAGCATCTTGGGTGGAACAAAAATTGGAGACTGTAAATAAAGTTTGGGAACCCAGATCTTGGGTGGAACCTAGATTTCGAGGAACCCACAAATAAAGAAGTTCCAAATTTTGAGGAACCCAGATTGGCGCCAACAGCAGCCTCCTGTGAAGTACCCTCGCCCGTCACGACCCTCGACAAGGAATCCATACCAGTCGGTGCTCCTAAATCATCTTGTGGTGGACAAAGGTCAAGAGGAACCTCCAACATGTCTGACGACAAAATACCTGCAATCATCCCAAAATTCAACCCGTCGTCAACGGACATCCTCACCACTACAGCGAAGAAGGTACTATGCCTAACTCTTGCCAAGTTTCATTTTCTTAAAAGAAGGGCAGAACCTCTACTAGATTAGAAGAGGGCCCATGATATAAGGAACTTTCCTCATCATACTTGGGGGGATATCCAACCCAAAAGTAAAAGTATAGTGAGTAAAGTCCCTAAGACCCAATAGGACCAGCAGGAGGTTATCCTCCTAGTAATAATAATAAAAAAAAAATCACTACGTTTTTTTTTTATTATTCAATATAGATTTATAGCCTAGAGAACAAGTCCTAACCTCTGTTCTCAAGAAAACTTTACTTGACCAGTTTTCAGAAAATAGGGAGAAGCGGGTCTACCCCCCTCTCTAAAGTTGTTATTTTTATAAGACAAAAAAGATTCCTAAGAAAAGTTTGGAACAAGGACCCTTCAGACCAAGGGAAATTTTTAGTATAAAGAAATAATTATTTCTTTACTTATAATATATGTGAAATTTTATGCAAAGTTTGTGGGAAGGAGAAGTGCTAACCCCATCTCTTAGTTACTTCCCAAGAAATGAATATGCATAATAAAATACCCCAAAGTCACACGGGGTTGCGCTAAAAAATATAACTTGCTCAGCTATATGCAAGTACCCCGCAGTTAGAGGGGTAGCGTCCAAATTTTAACTTGCTCAGTTATATGTAAGTACCCCCCAGCTAGATGGGCTTCTTCCAAAATTTTAAACTTGCTCAGCTATATGCAAGTACCCCGCAGTTAGAGGGGCAGCTTCAAATTTTTTTAACTTGCTTAGTTATATGCAAGAAGTACCCCGCAGCTAGAGGGGCCGCATCCAAATTTCAACTTGCTCAGTTATATGCAAGTACCCCGCAGTTAAAGGGGCAGCTTCAAAATTTTAAACTTGCTCAGCTATATGCAAGTACCCGCAGTTAGAGGGGCAGCTTCAAAATTCTTTTAACTTGCTTAGTTATATGCAAGAAGTACCCCGCAGCTAGAGGGTCCGCTTCCAAATTTTAACTTGCTCAGTTATATGCAAGTACCCCACAGTTAGAGGGGCAGCTTCAAAATTTTAACTTGCTCATCTCGTATGAAAATACCCCACAGTTAGAAGCGGGAAGTTCAATCTTGAGGTTCTCATATAAAAAAGAGTAACTCAAAGTATTGAGCAACTCCAGGTATACATATAAGGTGCGACAGTTTAGCACCTAAGGCTCCAAGGGCACTGGAGCGCTCACAGTCTTGAGCAACTGCCAAATATAAATATAAGGTACGACAGTTTAGTACCTAAGGCTCCAAGGGCATCAGAGCGCTCACAGTCTTGAGCAACTGCCAAGTATAAATATAAGGTACGAAAGTTTAGTACCTAAGGCTCCTAGGGCACCGGAGCGCTCACAGTCTTGAGTAAGGGCCAAATATAAATATAAGGTGTTCCAGATGAGCACCTTAGGCTCTAAGGGCACCGGAGTGCTCACAATCTTGAGCAAGTGCCAAATATAAATATAAATATAAGGTACGACAGTTTAGTACCTAAGGCTCCAAGGGCATCGGAGCTCTCACAATATTGAGCAAAGGCCAAGTATAAGTATAAGGTGCGACTGTTTAGCACCTAAGGCTCTAAGGGCACCGGAGCGCTCACAGTCTTGAGCAAGTGCCAAGTATAAACATAAGGTGCTCCAGATGAGCAACTAAGGCTCCAAGGGCATCGGAGCGCTCATAGTATTGAGCAAATGCTAAGTATAAACGTAAGGCTCCAAGGGCACCGGAGCGCTCACAGTCTTGAGTAAGTGCCAAGTATAAACATAAGGCGCTCCAGATGAGCCCAAGTATAAATAGGACCCCTCTCACTTCACTTTACTTTCTTGTACATGTTGCCTAGTTGAGCAAGCAGGGATCAAGCAGGCTAGTTGGGACCTCCCGGGAGTTTTGGCTTGGCGGCTGAGGAACAAGGTATGTTGAGCAAGCTCAACCACTTAGCACTATAGGATTGAGAGAATACTAGTAGGAGACCCTAGGGTCACCCAGTCCTCACACACCTCACACTTAGTCACAAGTGAAGTGAGCAGGCAAAGGGCTGGCTGCTCACAAGAAAATAACTGTTTATAAAATGATTTTAGAGGAGAGGGTCCTCTAAACCCCTCTCAAGAAAATGATTTTAGAAGGGGGTCCTCGAGACCCCCCTCAAGCTTGCAAATATTTTAGAGGAGGTGGTCCTTGAGACCCCCCCTCAAGTTTACTAAGTTTGTATCAAAGTTACCGTTTCAAAAGATATTTAGCAAATCAGATATTTTGTCTCCATTAGAAGACATATTTGCTTTTTGAACTTTGGTCGGCGCCAGGGGGCATCTGCCAGAGGGGACAGGCAGACCTGCCTGCAGGTAGGGACAAATAGTACACTGCAGACTTTGTCCCTCACCAACCCTCTAAGTTTTGGCGCCAAAAGTGCCAACCCAGCCTTAGTGCCCAAGTATAAATAGGACCCCTGGGCGAGGTCATAGAGATGATAGAGATAGATAAAAGAAATTGCACTGTTACTCTGCCAAAATATCACCAGACCTACCTAAGTATTCTCTCCCTGCTCATTCTCTTAGTGCTGAGTGCCTTGTTCCTTCACTCCCCACTGACATCCATCACTCTCAGGTGCTTCCCTTGAGAAAATTACTATTTTTGCTGTGAAAGTTCATCTTCTTGCAGGGAGTGAGTTGAAGCTTGAGTTCCATTGTTACCAGAAGGAGAAGTTTTCTTCAGAAGTTGCACCAGAAGACCTTGAAGACCTTGCAAGCAGCGTCCATTGGAGTGGGTCACGCCTCACCCTTTCCAGTTATTCATAGACCCCAGTCTGACTACCCTCCTACAGAACCCTTCTTAGAAATCTTAATGTAGTCTCAATAGGTTATATAAGATGCTGAAGGATAAAAGATATGTCACCTGTAGTTGTTCGGAATTGGTGATAAAGGTTATTGCTGGGATGGATACACCTGGTAAGAAGAGGTTTATAATCTAATTTTATAATTGACATGGCTTTAGTATGTAAAAGAGACTGATCAAGTTTCATGTTGGTGCAACCAAAATTATCCACATGCTGTGTCAAGGTTTAAAGATGAAATTTTTTGCTGAACCCTTATAGATTAGGTTAACTTCTGGAAATGGTCTTAGGTGCATTTTCTGTAGAACCTGGACTCCTTTAGCCTCTCTACATGTTCTTTACTTTTGAGTGGATTAGCGCTTGATCTAGCTTATCAGGAATGTAAATTTATAGGTTTCCGCAATCTCGAGATTTCACGAGAGGCATTCATGGGAAGAAATAAAAATAAAATAAAAAATAGTATGTACGCCTCCAATAAAACAATTATATGGAATAAATGGCACTGATCATGTAAATACCAAATTAGAAAATTAATGCCTTACGTCGAATATGTAAGGTTACAAGGCCTCTCCACCCATCACCAATTGATTTTCCGTAGGATGCTTTAACTTTAAATGGTAACAGAGAAGAATAGTCCCAGAAGCCCAAGTAAAACCACATCATCCCATACAATTCCACCCATTTATTTGGCTGAAATCACGTCGCACGTGAGGGAGCATGTTGAGAATGTAATATTATAAAATAAAACCGTGCACATCAATGTATACCTCAGGTTTTGGGTTGGATGCTCCTGACTTTAACAAATGTGTCAAATGTTGCACATCTATTATTGCTGTTCTGGTTTATATATAATCAATTCTAAATGTACTTAATATTTATTTCAGTTTGTATCATCCCTAATTGGTAGATTATGATATTCAGTTCATTGCAGAAAAGAGCATTTGCACCGAAATTCCGAGCTGCAGTTCGTAAGTATTGTTATTGATCTTGTTCCTGGTTGCAGATTGCACAAAATTAATATTTGCTTTCCCTAGTGTGATAGAATAAGGTGTGCTTTATTCTCAGTTATGCTCCAACTTTGATGTTGGAAGGACAGTCGCTTAAAGTTGCAGATTCTAGGTCTCGAGAGAACTGTTTGAGAGGATACACTTTTGTGTTGGAATCAGCAGACAAGGTAATACATCTTTCCTAACATAGAAAATCTCCCATTTGATTTTTTTCACATCCATAATTCTATTTTTCTTATATTTTCTATAACTCGAGACAGGACCAGGACAATTTCATCGTTTAGTTTATTGAAGATCACTGATATAGGCCATTTGTGTGTGTAAAGATCACTGATATCGGCCATTTGTGTGTGTAATGGACATACTTCAATATATATGGATTTATATATATTACGTGTGTGTAGGGGATATTGCTGGGCACAAAGGTAAATGCTGTACCCTTGATTAATGGTTACCAAAACTGGGCAATAACTGCGGTGTATATATTATGTTTGTGTAATTGTCCTTCGAGCTTATCAAAAACATTAAATTTCTGTATTATAGATTAATATTGAGTTTTTTTTTTCTTCTTGACTTTCTAAGGGGGGTTATATAAAAAGTTCTGCAAATTGTCGTCCTCTCCTTACCTGAAATTTTAAATGACTTGATTATAGAAACATTTGGGACAAGTTATTAGATTCGTAGCCTAATATATTTTTCTGTTACAGTATAAATTCAAGGACAGCTTACGGTCATTGTTAGAAGGGGCTGCTGCAAAGGTTGTTCCTGTTAAAGGGTTCTATCCAGATAGCCAAGTATGTAATCACCCTCCCTTCTCTCTCTCTTTCTCTCTCACTCCTTTGGTTGGGTGAAGGAAATAGACGAATTTATACTTGTAGGGTCCTGGATATCTCTGTATGAAGCTATTTCTAGATAATTAATACATTCATAATGCATATCTCCATTTAAGACTTATATTTTGCAGAAAAAAGAGAATAGGTAGACAGGAGAGAATATATATCAGTAGAATATCAAAGACAAAAAGAATATAATGTTTGGATGGATCCTTACTGAATTAAATAGGTTTGCTTAAAGAGCTTTGATTTAGAAGTTTTGATTGATAAAGTAAATTGAGGTTTAGGGCATCTTGGATGTAAGTTATTTTACATATATGTTTGTTTGTGTGTGGATTTTCTTGTTCCAATATAAGGTTTTGACGTTAGATGTAACTGAAGAGTAGGATAATGTATTTTGATATATGGTTGACAGCAGTGGCTGATCCAGAGATTTTGTTGAGAGGGGGCAGAAATACACTTTTGTCACCGGCTATATCATCCATGACCAAATTTGTCACTACCAAAACGGAAACGAAGTTTATAAACAATAAAACTGAAAGGAGAATTTTGGTGTAAGAGATAAATCGTAAAATTTTTGTCATGGATAAAACAATTAGAAATCAATGGACGACAATTGTCATGGACAGAAACCGTGACAAAATCCCAGATTTTCTCACGGATATAAGCTGTGACAATTTTGTCACGAACCTAGGCCGTTTGAAAATTACCAAACAAAGATATTAATTAAAAAAAATCCCGACAACTCAAGAGCAGAGCTTGTCAGCATTTTTCACAGGAAAAAATAAACAGAATGATGAGAAGCATGTTAATTCTTATATATTCTACTTGGAGAATGTTAAACGCATTGCACATGGTTCATCATCTATGTTAATGCTAAAACATAACAATTATATTGAAGTGCTCATAGTTTGTAATATTCATAGACCTTGAGGTTAGAATGTGTAAATATAACTTTGTAAGACTTCTCAGAGAAATAAATCAAAGTCACGGCTGTATCTCCCGCTTCCATTATTTGCCAATCCCAATATAACTATTTGCAATACTAGGCCCTAGACTCACAAGAGAGCAACATTTCTCTCGCCATTGCTCAAGTGAGGCACCTTTGGCGAGGCTTGTGCCTAGGTGCGCGGCTCAAGGAGTCACTAAGGCATGCCTTGATAATTTTTATTATTATTTTGTTTTAATAATAATTTAGAATTTAATTATTCCACAATGCACATTAAACATTGGATCACTCCCCCTATCCCCCAGCCAAAGTTGACCAAAGTCATTCAAACTGACGAACACTTTCTCTTGCTTACCATGGAAAGCTAAAGAAACTTTTTCTTGCTCACTAAAAAAAACTAGTCAAGCTTTCCCTTATTTGTTCCAAACAACAAAGGAAAAAGAGATTTGAGAAAATGACACAACAACTTTGACCAGTTAAAATTTTATATCGAAATTTGTTGGTCTGCTACGCTTGGAATATTTTTGCTATAATCAAATATTTAATTATTTAAAATTTGGATGATTTGTGTCACTTGAGCTTATTAAAATTGTTGTACATGGTATATCAGTTGCATCTTCTTTTACATCTCGATATAATTGTGTATAGTTGTGGGTTTAAAAAATATATATGAAATTTAGATTATACCATTACTTATTATTGCAAATATACAATAAGGTTACTTTTTTGCATATTTGGAACAAATTCTCTCCTTACTTCGATCAGCTGTGCGCCTGTTGTATAATTTACTGTTGTGCGGATTATGGTAAGAATGGTTTTTATTAGTTACCCCCCATTTTCAAGCCATTTCATCATAAGAAGCTGATCTATGTTATGCAGTTAATCGTTCATGCACATGTGGGATGAAAGGAATTATCACAGTGCTAGGGTATATATGAAATTAAATAATCTGAATGGTTATAATCAAATGCATGAACATCAGCAGATAAGTAACCAATTATGTTTATGACAGAAAGCAGAGGTGCGTGCCAAAGTAAAATTATTTTCAACAACTTTTTGTGGCCAAAGTAAAATAGTTTTCAGCATTTTTGAACTTGGGGGATGTCTAATTTCTTCAAACCCAATAAAACCAAAATTCTACCCAAACGTTCCCTCATTACTGATTGGGCCCAAACCAAACACAGCCTAGCTAAGATGTCCCAATTTTGTTCCCAAACTTTCAACAACCCCACTTGTGGGAGTCCAAGCCACAGAGTGACCCAAATCAGATTTGTCCCCTTCATCAAACATTAGGGTTTGCAGAAAAACCCTAACTGCCGGTTCTCTTTGCCCGACTTCATTGGCTCCTTGGCCAGGAGTGTCACCGGCGGTTCATTTCTCCTTGGCCCGTCCGACAGAGACCTCGCCGGAGATGACCAGGACTTGAACAAGGTTCGACGTTGTCACTTCCTCCTCCTCTTGGCAGATCTGCCCCTCCAGCCAAGATGAGGATCCTGGAAGCCTCTCTTTTTGGACTGTCGACTTCGATTGAGCCGTCGCCTATAGGTAAGACTTGGAATGTCAGAGCCATCTCTTCTCCATTTTCATCAATCTCTCCCAGACCTGGTTCGCAGCTTGCTTCCCTTTCGATTCCACTCTGGTCTACGCCGGCAACCTTTGTTGGCTCAATTTGCTCTATTTTGACGTCGGAGAGACATTGAGGTTCAAGGAGGCGAAGCTTCTAGGGATCACTGGACAATATCGGGGTGCAACAAATCAAAGAGGGTGAGGTGTTTTGTATCAGACCACCGTCGGTGCTTGGCCGCTGGCCGTTTGAAAAGGCAGAGTCGCCGGAGGCTGAGGAGAGTGTGAAAAGTGGTTTTCTCTTCCTCATCTCCAGACTTGTCCAAATCGGTCTTGGATTCAACCTTTGACTCATCAACAAATTCGTCTTCTTCCTCTTCACATCCATCCTCACTCTCATCAGCAACATCGTCTTCCTCGAATGACGACGGGAATAGGAACCACGGTCGGCCAAAGGTGGTGCTGCCGGTGGGGAATGAGCCTTGAAAAATCCTTGAACTAGCTCATCAGTGTAGCTACTTCTTCGGGGCCTCAGGTGAATCCAACCGTTGTAAGCATTCCCAATCGGAGACTTGATCGATTTTTGGAGTTTCGATCACAAACCTGGCTGCATTCGGAACATATATCGGCCAAGCCACTCGCTTGCCCGAACGATTTTATCTGAGTTGAAGCCATAACTTGGAGCTTGGCTTTGTACCCCAATTAGTATGAACACACGCCAAGAGCAAACATCTGTTTGATAACTATTTGATGTAAACGCAGCGGAATGTTTACACACACAGTATAAGAGAAAATAACAAAGATAACTCTTAGTTATATTCATTCATAATATTTGGTTAATACACAATGAGGGAATATAAGAGGTATTTATAGGACTAGCTATACTCGGGGACCAAGTAATAGCCCTAATATGACTAAAGTACTAAAGTACCCTAGCTAGTTATAAGAATATTCGTTATAGGAATATTCCCTTATTATACTAATAATAAATCAATAAAAATACAAACAATGAAAACTAAAAATATCTACCGTTGTTGGTTTAATCACACGCACATGCCACGCACCCGCATACATCAGAAAGTCCTAAACAAGAACATCTACCAAATTTTTATTTTTATCTTTCTTATTTTTCGGAAACATATGATATATTGATATATAAATCTTGTGGGCAACCTTTATACGGTTGACGCATAGTCCCTCCTCTCCTATAGGACAATAAATATATATTATCGAAGCATTATGTATGTGCCTAAACTGCATTCTAAAACATCTTAATTGAATAAATTCTTGCAGGTTATGGATGATGAAGTAAATGACCGCGTGGTATGCGTAATCCCTGCAGAATGTGTGGACAGCTCAGAATGCTTCCGTAAACTTAGTTCTCTAGCTAGAGTGAATGAGATAAATTTGATTTTTGCTAGTTTATCGGGACACCTGGATCCTTCTCTCATCGTAGCACCACCTGGTAAGGTTTTCTACTGTCTTTAGAATGCACTTCTTGATCAACTCAATTAATCTACACAGGGGTCCTTTCCTTTTCTTGATCATCTTGAATATATAAAATCCTAAGCATCAGGAAGTTGTATCTATAATCTGTCAATTGTCTGCTTTCTCCCTTTCAATATACGTAAGTGTATAATAAAAGAAATACTCAGAAAAATGTGCATCATGAATTGGTGGAGCGAGCTCCACACGATCTTGTTCTCAGGGTTCTCTTAAGGGGCATAAGAGTTGGAATTGTTAGGGAATAATCTAAATGAATATTCTTATTCGAATAATAGTAATAAAACATTAAAGAAAAGTACATTTCACAATTAAATCCTCTACGATGTGTGCGCACATCACTTTCCCCACTCGAGAAAGCTCGCCCGAGCGTATAAATGAAATGAGATTGCATCACCAAAGATAAACAAACATTCGTGGACTCCCCACCTAGTGGTGTAAAACGGATGGTTATAGAGCGGATACCATAGTATCCATTATTCATGTTCGTTTAGAAATGCACTATCCGTATCCACATCCGTAGTCACTCGGATAGTAAATTCAACTATCCTTATCCGCATCCTCCTGGATTTCCCGGATTCGGATAATATCCGTTTCTGTTGTTATAATTTAATACCCATTAAGACATACATTACGCTCATCAAGCACTCATATTATTATTTGAAGTTGCAAAGTTATATGTTCTTAGTTTAATTCGTAGAATACACACACACGCAATCCAATTTTAATATTAGCTATAAAGTGATATTCTCCAATTTCAATTTAAAAGCAGATTCACAAGTTCGCAAGAACAAATTTCAATTAATGCAATGGGATTGATGACTTGACTAATTAAAATAAAATTATTCCAATTTTATTCATTTTATCCTAAGCATACATCTAGGTGATTTAATAAAGTGAAGTGCAAAAATCCCAACCACAACACGCCGATGTACGAGGAAAACCCAAATGGGAAAAACCTCGGAAGGCTGGGCCTAGACAAAATCCACTACAAAATAGGTTTTACAAGAGACTCAAAAGACTTACAGACATTGACTCACTTAAGACTTGCATATGCCGTCCTCGACCTCTGAATTTGTAGTACGCGAAGCTCCAACGCGTTGCTCGACACTCCTCGTGTCGCGGTATCCACCGAAGCCCAAAACCACCGTCTCCTCAAAGCTTGAATGCAGAGATCCACCGCAAACTTGCTCGTTGAATATCAATTTGATTGAAGGGGTTTTGTTTCAAAAGATGATAAAAGTGTTGGAGATAATTTTTACCAAAAAGAGGGAAGTTATGGAAAAAGCTCTCAAGAGAATAATGAACTTCCTTGACCTTTGAAACTGATTTTCGTCCATATAATATAACTGAAAAAGTAGTGGTCAAAAACAGTTATGGGAAAAAACTGCTTAAAAAATAAGTTAAAAAAATCAGATCTGGCAGAACTCGTTCGAACGACTTCTCGTTCGAACGAGTTATCTAACGAAGTTCCAGTTTTGAATTAGAAAGGTCGTTAGAAACCTCGTTCGAACGAGGTCGTTCGAACGACCTTTCTAACGAACTTCTAACGAAGTTCCAGTATAGCCTGGGGAAAGTCGTTAGATCCAGGTCGTTCGAACGACCTGGATAAACTTTGAACGAGATTTTATATTTTGCACAAATTTGTTCAAATTTATTTCAAAGATTTTTCTTTATGAACTTTGGATGCGATGCTTGAATCTTTACGTTGAATGATGCTTGATGCAGAATGACCCAAAATTGTTTTGTCCAACGGAATATAGCCAATATAACAAATGACTCGATTGGAAATTTGTCCTTACAAATCTCCCCCTTTGGCTATTCCGGGACAAAACAGAGTAATAAAAAATAAATAAAAGACAGAATTTGCTAAGCCAGCCGTCAAGCCGTTTCTAAGGCCCGTCCCAAAACCCCCCAAAAAAGACAGACACAAGGACAAGACTGACGAGCTGCAAAGGAGTAGGAGATGTATCCTACACACATGAAACAACAAATTCATAAACGCATGGGGAAATAGAGAATAAATTATATATAAAACTATGTGTTAGCATATGTTGTGAATGGTAAATGAAAGTCTCAATATTCAATATTGAGAATTTAACTCCCCCTAAATTATGCATATGATCAATATTAAAATCAATATTAAATCCAATTAATTTATTCAACTGCCCCTAAATATATGATCAATATTAAAATCAATATTAAATCCAATTAATTTATTCAACTCCCCCTAAATATGAATTCCCATTAATTAATGTTTCTCCCCCTTTTTGCCCGGAAAAGACAAAGGGATAAGGGGCTTGCATGATAAAGGATAATAGGCAATAAATCAGGAAATATGAAGAAATAAGAATGACAAGGGAAATAATGAGGATGCATTAAGTAAGGGGAAAGGGGAAATAATTAAGGTTCATACATGAAAATATCCAACCCAAATGAAAACAATACATGAAATAAAAGAACCACTCATCCTCACAAATACAAGTAAACAAATCACATCAAGAGCCAGGAGCATCAGGTGGAGTATCATCGGGAAGAGAGCCGGTGCCGGAAGAACCTGCCCCGCGGCGCATCTCCATACGGCGAATGGCATCAAGATGCGCTAAAAGGAGAGAGTCCCGACGAGCCTGGGCTTCATCTCGACGCGCTTGTGCCTCCTCCCGGGCTGCATCTCGACGCGCTTGTGCCTCCTCCCGGCGAGCGTGTGCCTCGCGGTTCTGCTGCATAGAAAGTAAAAGCTCCTGAATAAGCGCCCGGTCCTGACGTCGATCCTCCTGAATCTGTTCAACCTGAGAACGGACAAACAAAAAATTCTCCGACTCGACGCGTGCGGGAATATGGGAAGGGGATGGGCAATGGATAGAGCGGGAGGGGGCGGGACGACTGGGGGTAAGGTGAGAGGAAGCGACGGAGTGAGAAGAGGTGGAGGGGGTGAGGTGAGGAGTGTCCGGTGGCAAATGACCACGAGAGCGACTGACTGAGGACATGTTAATGGTTTGATATTTAGTGACGGGGATATCGGTGGAGACGCGGGGGCAGTCGGCGGCAAGACAAAAACGGGTAATAATGGCCGCAAAAGGGAGGGCTTGGCGAGCGGGACTGGAGGGGAGGATCCTAACAGTCCGAATGACACTAAAAAGGTAGGCGGGGAGGTCGATGTGAGCCCGAATGCTAATAGCAAACATAAGGTCCACGTGCTGTTTGGTGATTTGGGTGGTGTTTGCACGTGGAAGAAGACAGGCACATACGATCCAATTAAGGACCATAAAGTCAGGATGTAAATGTTTATGGAAGATAGTGACAGTGCCGGGAGGGAGGAACCTAAAAACAGTGTTTAGGACAAGAGAGGGATCGGGACGTGTATCGGATGTCCAAGGGAATGAGGGATTAGTGACCCTAGGGAGGGGGATGAGTTGAGCTATCGAGTCGGGAGAGACAATAATCTCCCTACCGTGCACCCTATAATAAAGGTGATTATTCTTATCGTGCATCCCAAAATAAAATTCCCGAACAAGGTCGGGAAAAACGGCATCCGTGAGAGAGAAGAGAGGATCCCATCCTAAATCTGAAATCCACGAATGCACAGTGGTGCCGTGGAGAGAGTGGAGATTAATAATTTTCTCCCTAACGATAGAGCGGGTAGCGAAACCTTGGGTGTGATAAAGAGTGTGTTTGGAAAGGGTCCGCCAACGCAGCCTAAGGTCAGGAATAGCTGCATTGGCACGGGTTTCCTCATCAGAGGACGAGGATCGTTCCTCGGGGGAATTGCCTAAACGGCGTTGGCGACGGTTACGGGCCATGGTAAACACTAAGGAAACTAGAACCTATCCGAACAAAGTCCAACCAAACGACCAGACACCAACAATCCAACAACCAATCAGAATAATCCCATCCTCCGTTAGGAATAAAAGAAAATTAAAAGAAAATTAATAAAAATTGATTAAGATAAATTCCATGAAAGTAACTGAAATTTAATTTGAGAAAAAAAAGATTATCATGGAATATATTTTAATCAGGGGCAACACAAACAAATACAGAAATTAAGATAGCCCCAAAAAAATTGTAGAGATATACACACATTCATATATATAAATGTTGGGAAAAAGAGGAAATCGATTAGATTTTGAGTATAAGACCCAACAGCATATATATATATATATATATCGAGAGAGCAAAAAATACCTTGAAGAGACGATGGAAACAACAAGCACAAATCTGCAGATCAAATGAGGGGATGAAATGAGGTTTTATGGAGGTTGAAATAGTGGGAAGAGAAAGATAGTGGGTGATAGGGAAAATGGTAAAAGGAAAATCGTGAGAGATAGAGGAAAGAGAGTGGAAAATGGAAGAGGTGGGAGAGAGAAAATCTGGGAAAGAGGGGTTTTGGGAAACGTGGAGAGTGGATAGAGAGAGGTGGCAGTTTTGGGAAGAGGAACCGCACGATTTAAACGCAGGTCGTTCGAACGAGGTATTTCGAACGAAGTCACAGTAGCGCTTCGTTAGATAACTCGTTAGAAGTTCGTTCGAACAAACTTTGTCGTTCGAACGACATTTCGAACGAAGTGACAGAATGAGGGTTATGGATGTCGTTAGAAATCTCGTTCGAACGAGAATTTCTGACGAAAATCAATATTTTTTAAATAAAAATAACATAAAATATGGTTAAAAATAGCATAATATCAGGAATTGGGAAGGCCAGAACGATGCCAAAATGTAGATTTTAATAATCCTAGCTAGTGGCAACATATCCAAATAGTGGGAGCGAGAATGTAGGGATGTGAACAATACGAGTGAGTTTTTAGCCACAACAATGTACAAGTGCGTAATGCCAAACAATATATACGCGCAATATTCACTCATATTAGCCTTGTGTCAAAAAGGAAATATTATTGAATACTTAAACACGAATGTAACAAGCATACAAAATAGATGATTCTCTCGCCAATAATGTCACAATGAGAAAGCAATAAATCGATGAAATGTGCATGCCCATTGATCTTCAACTTATATCTCCCATGAGCAACAATAGATTGAGACTAATCTTTTTGAAGAATCAATCAAGCCTATTATTTTGGCCTTGGCATTATATATCATTTTCAATGCTTCTATTTTAGCCACACAACTGAGAATGCAAATGGTGGCTTTTCACGCAAAAACTTTTATGTTTTTCGCAGCCCGAGTCCATTGCTTGAAACGGAAACCAACGGGAAGAATATAATCATTTTGTTTCAATCCGGGCAACGGATGATCATGCACAATTTCGATTGCTTATAAGGGATGTGACAGGATTGAGAAGACAACACCAAATCTCACTTTGCAAGAACACTGTGAACAAGATATTCGTAATATTTCGTGTACGGTGTGTGCAAAAGGCAAAGATGTGAGGAAATCACAAAATTATATATCATAAAAGAGCGTTATTGTGCACAAGATAAACAAGGTATGGATTAACTACTCATCGAAAGCCACGTGAACATGGAAAAAGATAGGGATCCGAATACATCGACCACAAAGCCATATGGACAAAAATTTTGAAAGCTTTTCTAACCATTCCCGTTTTCCTTGAAAAATAAAAGAAAAAATATTTTTGAGATTTTGAATAAAATATATACAAAGGAAATCTAGTTCATAGGTATAAAAATATACAAGAGAAGCAACCTAAACTAGATAAACGGCTTCGATCTCAATCAATGGAGCAAACCCCAATTGATTTCCTAAGGTTTTCAAACCTAAGGGCATCTAGAGGTTTAGTAAAGATATCGGCCAATTGTTGATCGGTAGGAACGAAGCTTCGAGAAACAATTTTCTCTTCAACCAAGTCACGAATGAAATGTTCACGGATCTTAATATGCTTGGTTCTAGAATGTTGAACGGGATTACAGGAAATATGAATTGCACTAGTATTGTCACAATATATAGTTATAGTGCCTTGGGAAATACCGTAATCTTTCAACATTTGTTTCATCCAAATGAGTTGAGTGCAACAACTCCCGGCTGCAATGTATTCGGCCTCCGCCGTGGACAAAGAAATAAAATTTTGTTTCTTGCTCATCCATGAGACAAGTGCACTTCCAAAATAGAAACAACCTGCGGGTGATACTTTCACCAGCGGGTGATACTTTCACTCAAATCACACGGTCAACTAAGATCGTAATCCTTTCACCAGCGGTTGGACATCACCGTGGGTGATGCTTGCACGATTATCTTTCACAGTGTCTTCTATGGAGTTAGTTTGAGAAATTTTCCACTAAAATCACATGGTCACTTGAGACCGTAATCCTTTCACTAATGGATGGACATCACTATGGGTGACTTTTTCACGGTTATCTTTCACCGTGGCTTTTATGCAGAGAGTTTGAGGATTTTTCCACTCAAATCACATAGTGACTTAAGATCGTAAGCCTTTCACGGGTGATAGTTGCATGGTTATCTTTCATCTTGAGTTTTATGCAGGGAGTTTGAGTAATTTTCCACTCAGATCACACGGTGACTTGAGACCGTACGCCTTTCACTAGCGGTTGAACATCACTTTGGGTGACACTTACACGGTTATATTTCACCGTGGCTTTTATGCTGAGAGTTTGATGAATTTTCCACTCAGATCACACGATCACCTGAGATTGTAAGCCTTTCATTCGCAGTTGGACATAACCATGTGTGACACATCCAAATACCATGTATACCAAACACAATGCATAACAAATAAAAAACAAGAATTGCATTTAAAATATAGTCCATGCATACCAAATGAAAATTGTTCCCACAAAATTTACAATAATCATTGTACATCAAACACAACAATATTACATAATAATTTTTTCAAAATACAGTTACAATTAAATTGTTTCAACAAATTTTGTTTATTTTCTCTTTGAACGCTTCTGTGTGTGTGTGTGTGTGGTGGGGTTGGGGGGGGGGGGGGGGGGGGGCTTGGCGGGATTTTTGCTTGGGTCCTGGATTGTGACGTGCCTTAGTTCAAGTTTCTTGACGCGTTGGAGCCTTTCTCTTTCCTTTTTTATCTCGCGTTCCCTTAACCTCAAGTAGGGCGTCAAGTGTTGCACATGATAATTCAAGAACGTCCGAAACATCTTCGTTCGAGTCGGTGTCAATAGCCTTCTAGAGCAGTCTGATGGCTACGCCTATCCCATGGGCCTATATAAATATCACCATTATCTGTGTTGGAAAAATACGTGAAGAAAAGAAATCAATTAAGGAAATTCATAACTTACCAATTTATCGGAGTGCTTTAACTCTGGCTTGCGAATACGATGCTCAAGATTTTGAATGTATAAGAGTGCTTTAACTCTGGCTTACAACTTACCATTTGCATAGACGCATCTCGAAAGGCTGAAACTCCAGATTTTTAACACCCATAACCACATTGAAGTGGTTGTATATCCATGCCTGCATCAAATTGATAAATTAATTGGGAAATTTAAATAAAATAAAACAAAATAAAAATCGCATGTTGTATTTAAATATTTACCGTAGAAGGGGGAGATATTAGGCCACCCGTCGCACGTCTACCCGTGATACGACTCCTAGCTAGCGATATAAATGTACCAATACGCCCCCCAAGAATATTCATTGCATTCTCACTTTTCGCAACGACTAGAGATTGTAAATTGAGACTCGATTCCCTGATTTGTCTGGGAATAACAAGCACCCGACCATAAACAACAAATACCCCCTGCGACTTGCTCAATCTGTTTCTTCGTAACATCCTCCCCCAACCTCTTAACCTTCCTCTTGCACATATTCGTTATCCAATCAAAACATACAACATACACAGACTTGTATTCCTCCAGAGCCTCCTCCTCGGTACAACCGATATATTTGGTTAGCCATTTAATTTGGGTAGTCTTCTCCTTAGCTTTCCTCAAAATGGTAGCATACATCGGTTTACCAACTACCGGGATTTTAAAGAGATGATACCCATTGTTAAGTGTGATGTTCATCTCACCAAACGACATATGGAATGAATTTGTCCCCATTGCCACCGTTCGATGAATGCTTCTATTTTAGCCACACAACTGAGAATGCAAATGGTGGCTTTTCACGCAAAAACTTTTATGTTTTTCGCAGCCCGAGTCCATTGCTTGAAATGGAAACCAACGGGAAGAATATAATCATTTTGTTTCAATCCGGGCAACGGATGATCATGCACAATTTCGATTGCTTATAAGGGATGTGACAGGATTGAGAAGACAACACCAAATCTCACTTTGCAAGAACACTGTGAACAAGATATTCGTAATATTTCGTGTACGGTGTGTGCAAAAGGCAAAGATGTGAGGAAATCACAAAATTATATATCATAAAAGAGCGTTATTGTGCACAAGATAAACAAGGTATGGATTAACTACTCATCGAAAGCCACGTGAACATGGAAAAAGATAGGGATCCGAATACATCGACCACAAAGCCATATGGACAAAAATTTTGAAAGCTTTTCTAACCATTCCCGTTTTCCTTGAAAAATAAAAGAAAAAATATTTTTGAGATTTTGAATAAAATATATACAAAGGAAATCTAGTTCATAGGTATAAAAATATACAAGAGAAGCAACCTAAACTAGATAAACGACTTCGATCTCAATCAATGGAGCAAACCCCAATTGATTTCCTAAGGTTTTCAAACCTAAGGGCATCTAGAGGTTTAGTAAAGATATCGGCCAATTGTTGATCGGTAGGAACGAAGCTTCGAGAAACAATTTTCTCTTCAACCAAGTCACGAATGAAATGTTCACGGATCTTAATATGCTTGGTTCTAGAATGTTGAACGGGATTACAGGAAATATGAATTGCACTAGTATTGTCACAATATATAGTCATAGTGCCTTGGGAAATACCGTAATCTTTCAACATTTGTTTCATCCAAATGAGTTGAGTGCAACAACTCCCGGCTGCAATGTATTCGGCCTCCGCCGTGGACAAAGAAATAAAATTTTGTTTCTTGCTCATCCATGAGACAAGTGCACTTCCAAAATAGAAACAACCTGTGACACCCCGCCTAATTAAATACCGGGCGATCACTCCTTTATTAAATTAAAATCAAGGTGAACAGTTGGTTCATTCTTAGCATCACTGTCATAAAAATACTTTTCCAATTTAAACACCCTAAATAATTAAGCTAAGTGTCAAAACCATTTAAAACCTTATTCTCATTTTATTAAATCCGGTTATAAAACCTTAAACCATAAACATCTAAAGTGTCACACATTAAGAATAAAAATAGAATTGAACATACACGAATTTAATCATCAATAATAAATCCCAACATTTACAACACTATAGGAAAACATCCTGACAGTAATAAATCCCGAAATAAAGGTACTGAAAGTAAAAATTTCAATCTCTGACAATACCAACTAAATAATAGAAAGAGGGCGACACATGCCCCTGCTGGATAAAACTGAACTAGGAGTAGAATCAAATGGATGAAGTCGTCTAAACAACAGCCCTGCAATTCCCACCTAAGCTGCAGCACGTTCCTTCCAAAGGATCCTAAGTAAGACGCCCCTGTGGCTGGGCACCTGTAATACATACATATATATACAAGAGAGAAAAGGAAATAGAAACGGGTCAGAGCCCGATAGTGTATATGATTTAAAAATTCGTTTATCAAGTATTTAAATTGATTACAGGCTAATGCAACAACATATTAGTGCAACACTCTCTTGAGAAATTCCCACCTCTCTTCTAATGTGCACACCTATCGCACTAACCTTCCCAATGGTCTATCTCGTCATATACCACACTATCTTTCCCAATGATTTAACTTATCTTAGGTTATTCGCAGGATTTACAACTGAACAACACAAGTATTTAAAACGTAAGATTTCAATTTGTAACCAAGGTTCTCTTTTTAACTTTATTAATCAATAAAGTTTTCCAGTGTCATATTATACTTTCTCAAAACAATTATTTATAATTTGAGTCATCAACCATGTCCTACATATCAAATCACAGTAGGCAGTTCCAGATTTCAGAATTTCATATATATATTAACTACTCGTATAATATATATATCATAACAGCACCCCACATAAAAACTATGGTGCGGGCATACTCTGCCATCCAATCCCCGTATCAATCGTACTAAAGGGAATACAAGTTCGGAATCACTCTTGAACTGTATAAATACATACACAAACAATATTGAGGCGAAGCATAGTTTCCAAGTCCAAGAGGTCAGTACATACCCTCACGTCTCTTAGGACCGTGACTACCGATTCGATAGCCTGTACCTAGGATTCCTATCTTCTAGGGTACGAGTCAATATCCCCCATAAGGCACACGAGATAAGATCGTCCCAGCGCGGTAACCTCAGGGATAGCAAGTAGCGCGGGCGTGATTTTCACAAGTATATAATATATGCATACACAATCATATAAATATACCACTTTTATTATATCAATTTAGGTTTATCCAATAACCCACATTCACAACATTTATCCTTATTTTTCCATTATTATTTATCAAGTATAATGGTTCGTTTCTAACTTTAATTCGAAGGGTTTTTCCAACTTACTACGTAACCCTCATGGACTCTATTCTTCCAAATGTACAATTCAGTAGATATCTATTTATGTTCCAACGTAACTCTCTCTTACGTGTCTCTCCCCTTTAATATATACTTACATTATCCTTATGCAAAATATCCCAAAAATATAGATTTCGCCTTACATTAAAGGATTTTGAATTTTATTTTCAAAGATGAGAATTTCAAACGGTTTCGAAATCGGAATTAAAATGGAGTTTTTAATTGAATTTTTTTATTATCTCTAAGAGTCTTCAAAATATAAAACTTTCTAGTAAAAATAATAGTTTTAGAAATCCGACCGTCTGATCAAGCTGAATTTTTGTCAGCAGTCCTGTCTCGCCGTTCGCTACAATATACTAAAATTTCAAGCGATTCCAATGGTCCGATCATCCGAAATAATTTTTTTAGTGTTTGTATCTGATTAGAACTCTTTTCTTAATCAAACTCTTAATCCTTTTCATGACAAAGGGTTTCCAGAATATCATATAAATCATCACTACATGAAAATTTCCCATCTCAAATTGGGTTTTTCTTCCATAAATCTCATCCTAATAACTCCTAAACTAATATGGATGATGCATCAACGAAATAAGCAAGATAAACACTTGCCTGGGATTTTCAAAAATCTGTTTTGGTGTTGAATTTGGTGTGGTTATGTTCCCCGTCTCGCGATCTACGCGTTGGCGGTGGCGGCGGTGCAAACGGGTGAGTTTTGAGCCTTGGAATGCCTTGAGGGCTCTCTCCTCTCCTCTCCAATGGCCGTTCTAGTGTTTTGAGTTATCTAACCCTAGGAGATAACCTAAACATAACCCCTTTAATTTTCGTGGGTTTAATTACCCAAAAATACAAAATGACTAAAATGCCCTCCCGGGGTACTAATTAGGCCTAAAAACGCCCCGAGACCCAAATCAAACCCCCGGGTATACTTTTCTGACTATCTCGACCCTTCCGGACGTGTTGGCGCACTCAAAATGACCATACGAACAACCTATAAAATATTCACTTTTATTAATCCACATTTAGTCCCGACACGACACAGGCGCGTCCCGACTTAAATTTCCACAATTGTCATTTTATTCACACGTGACAATATTATAAAAATAAATCTCATATATTACTATACTCATCCAGTAATATGCAACAAATAATATATTCTCAATAATTACTCACTCTTGTCACGCTAGTAAATATTTAAAACAACATTTCGGATTAAAATTAAATTAATTTATCTCAATTAAATTTAATAAATCCTTAAATTTAAAAGCCATGAAAATACGGGGTATTACACAACCGCCAGAAGCGCTTTTACATCCATCAACATCTCCTGCCCAATCGGCGTCTGAATATGCCGATAGACAATCATTGGTGTCAAAAGAGTACCAAATGCCAAAAGACAGGGTCCCACTAACATATTTGATGATACGTTTGATAGCAAGTAAATGAGACTCTTTTGGATCGGCTTGATAACGAGCACAAACTCCTACACTAAAGGAAATATCCGGACGGCTAGCAGTAAAGTAAACTACCTATCATACTTCTAAAAAGAGTATGCTCTACATCCTTTCCGTCGGTATCCTTACTAAGTTTAATAGATGAGCTCATAGTAGTACGAGCATGTTTAGCGGATTCGAGTTTAAATTTCTTAACGAGGTCTTTAGCATACTTAGTTTGGGACAAAAATATCCCACTTTTGAGTTGACGAACTTGAAGACCTAGAAAGAAAGTAAGTTCACCTACCATACTCATCTCAAATTCATTGTGCATTTCTTTTGAAAAAATTTGAGTATGTTTATCACACGTAGACCCAAACACTATGTCGTCGACATAAACTTGAGCAACTAGGATACCTTTTTCATCATTCCGAACGAAAAGTGTCATATCTACTCCCCCTCTCAAAAAGCCACGAGAAAGGAGATAAGAGGCGAGTCTTTCATACCAAGCACGGGGAGCTTGTTTCAAGCCATATAGAGCTTTCTTTAGGAAGAAGACATGAGTAGGATGTTTTGGGTCCTCAAACCCTTTCGGTTGTTCAACATATACTTCCTCTTGAATAATACCATTTAAAAAAGCACTTTTTACATCCATTTGATATAATTTAAATTGAAGGTGACATGCTATGGCAAGTAAAAGGCGAACCGATTCTAACCTAGCAACAGGAGCAAAAGTTTCTTCAAAGTCAACACCTTCTATTTGGGTATATCCTTGAGCAACTAATCTAGCTTTATTTCGAACAATGACACTATTTTCATCCATTTTATTTTTGAAAATCCATTTAGTGCCAATGACATTGGTATTAGAAGGCCTAGGGACTAATTCCCAAACATCATTTTTCTTAATTTGAAACAGTTCTTCTTGCATAGCATTAATCCAATGTTCATCTTTTAATGCTTCTTTAAAGTTTTTAGGTTCAATTTTAGAAGTATAGCATAGATAGGTAACTTCATTTTCTAATTGCGCCCTAGTCTTGACACCTACCTCGGGATCTCCTATAATTTTTGAAGTGTCATGACTTTTACGCACCCAAGGAGTAGCTTCCTTTTTCTCGGTAGTTGGAACAACCAAATCATTTTGAGATTCAATACTTTCAACATTTGACACAACATCACACTCACATGACATATCTTCCTCATTATCAATTGATGTGGCCGGAGCATCATCTTTTATGACAACATTAATGGATTCCATGGTTCAAAGTCTCGGTATCGGTCACGGTATCGGACACCCGATTTTCAACTCGGTCGCGGTATCGGCCGCGGTATCGGGCGATACGCAAAGATACGCTATTTAGAGAGCGCAAAAAATTCCGAAAAAAATATAGAAAATTTTAAAAAAATAAGATTAACAAAGTGGACCAATGATGTACATTTAAACCCATCATTCAATATGAATTGCATTGTAGAACTGGTTATACTGAACCGCGGCAGAGTTGTCAGATTCAATATTGCATAGTAAACCAATAATAATATTTAAAACAATCTAATGTCACATAAGCTTAGATAAAAAATTTGTATGGAAGATAAATAGGAATGATTACAATGTTTCATCATTTTCATCTCCCTATCTAGTTGCGGTATCGATCATACGGATTTGGATAGGGGTAATTTCTTTCAGTTGGGTAAGGAAAGAAATATGAGCCATATTGCTGCTCAGATGGCTGGGATGACTGGCTAGATGATCCATAATTTGGAAATTGTGGTTGACGATCTCCCGGTTGATTACCATGATGATAATATCCAAAACCTCTATACCCATAACTATCAGTTGAAGACCCACCATATTGCGTCCCTTGATTATATCCATAATAATCACCACCTGTTGTGCCGCTACTAGTAGATCCATAATGGTCTCTATAACGATCATAGTAACCACCTGTACTAGTACTAGTAGATCTTGGAAGTTGTGCCGGACCATAATTATTTATGCCACTCCCACTCCCAGAGATACTATGTCTTCCACCGTGGTATGCATGATCTGTCATTAAACCCATTGCCCGTAGTTGATCATCAAGACGTTGCTGATCATATCCGCTTGAATACTCGTCACTACTAGGGAATCTCGTTAAATTATCTAAATGCCTTCGTTGTTCACTGATTCCCGGGCGATAACCATGATCTGTGTCTTGCGTGGCATAGTAGTTTTCATCTCCTTGTGCCCATGTCATACCACCATCATGCTGTGTACCAGTATTGTAAGAACCACCCCTTTGGTGGCTACCACCAACTCCACTCCTTTGTCGGCTACCACTCGCTGTTCCCCTACTAACATCTCCCTTGCCACCACCTTGATCATCATCGTCGTCGTCGTCATCATCATCTACATGATTACCATAAGTACCAGGAATATCTTGCCAACTATCATCACCACCATGATCATCATCAGAACTGGAAAGAACACTGACCGGTGCCGGTTGATTGTGACCCTCCCGTCGTCCTTCCCCTTCGCTTTGTTGAATACCTTCATCCAACCAGTCTAAGTCATCGGTCGGTAAGACCCCTTCATTCTCTCGGGTCCACTCATCCAATATGTCATCCTCCTCAAATATTAAATTCAAGTCTATTGGATTGTAGAAATCTTCGGTCTCTCGCATGTACATCAGATTCCTAACTTTAAGTCTCTGATTGTAAAGCACATACACCAATTTATGTAATTTTTTTATAGCCAATCGGTTGCGAAGTTTTGTATGGATGAGAGACCATGTGCTCCAATTCCTCTCACAACCCGAAGATGAGCATGTTTGACTCAGTACTTTGATAGCAATGCGCCTAAGATTGGGTGCATCCTCACCGTAATTTTTCCACCACTCAGCTGGAAGAGAAGATTTGACTGTTTGCTTGGTAAGATCTGAGCCAAACTCCCCTCTCCTATCCGTAAAGAGTTTAACCTAAAAGGCAAACAAATCAATTTAGAAACAATACATATATGAAATAAATATAACTCGATGGAAACAAATGTGATACCTCATTTATTGCCAAGGCTTGTTTTTGTACGTCTGGCTCTAGCCTTTTGATGACCTCTTTTAGTCCGGCTCTTATTTCGGGATGGTTTGAAAAATTGGATGAATACTGAAACACCGGATTTAAGAAATATCCCGCGGCATGCAAGTGTCGGTGCAATTGTCTCTCCCATCTTCCATCGATCACCTGCCAATACTTCTTCCAGTTTTTAACACTCGTCTGGATTGCTAGTTTTGCTTTATCCACCCCTTCGTAAATGATAGAGAGCGTAGGCTTTTTATCTTGATCTACTATCTTCAAAAGCAATACTAACGGCTCCATAATCTTGGTAACTTCGGCAGCCCGTTGCCAGAATCGATCTGCCAGAATTAAATCCGACACTTTAGTGGCCGCACTCCTTCGGGTCCTCTCACGGTTGAATTCACGCCATTCATTCGTGGTACACAACTCAGACTGATAGCGAATGAGACTCTCAAGGGCAATAAACTCGGTAGCAAATCTCGTAATGCCTGGTCTTAGCAACTCCCTACCTCTGGTATACTCCTTCATTAAATTCACAACTTTTTGACTGTTATATATGAACGAGGTAATTGATTTGGCATCATTCAATACCGACTTGATTGACTTCAAATTTCCAATTTCCTCGAGCATCAAGTCAAGACAGTGTGCTGCACAAGGTGACCAAAATAAGTGTCTCCTATTCGCCATCAATAACGCGCCAGCCGCCTTAAAATTTGGCTCGTTATCAGTGACAATATGTACGACGTGAGCCTCACCAATTTCCTCCACAACTTTATCCATAAGGGAAAAAATATAATCCGCCGACTTGATTTTGTTAGTTGTGTCAACAGAAGTGTGAAATATCATATTACGATCACAGTATACCATGAAGTTTATGATAGGCTTCTTCGTCCTTGAACTCCACCCGTCACACATGATTGTACAACCATACTCGGGCCATTTCTCCTTTAGAGTTGCTATGTATTTTTCCACCTCTTCTACCTCCTCATCCAAGTAAACACCTCCAATCTGATAACCACTAGGGCCTTTAATCCCTGGACCCGCCGTAGCAATCGTATCAATCATATGTTGATAGGCAGGTCCACTATCAGCATGAAACGGGATGGCATTAAAGTGAAAGAACTTGCTAATGGCCTTCCCAACCTTCTTGACTCCATCTGTAGAGAACATGGATTTGACAGTTTTCTGACTAGACTTCCTCGACCTAAACATGGAAGGGTCAATTCCTTGAGTAGGCAATTCAACCCCCTGTCTCAATGACCACGATCGTGACACGTGTGGTCGCTTAAGCCCCGATGTGGATGGTCTTGCCCCGGAAACTGAATGTCTATGTTGTTCTCCTGCCATTCTCCGACTTTCTTTCATAGCAGCTTTCAACTGTGTTAATTCTAAACGGGTGATATCGTCTTCATTACCGTCATCACTATCTTCACTGACATCATCTTCATGATAGTAATTTGTTTGCTCTCGCAAATTCTCTACTTGTTTCTCCTTCTTCCTCTTCTCAAGGGCCCGTTGCTTCATACCATCTGCTAGAATTTTTTTAATATTAGTTGCTATCTCCCGAGGTACATGACGACAAGGTTCGACATTCCCTTGTACACCTGCCAAGTGTTCTTTCAGTCTTGTAACACCACCATTACAAACTTTGCCACAATAATTGCAAGCGACCTTCCTCTTATCTCCACCAATAGCAGTTCCATGTTCCCATCCAATATCTAATTTTGGAGCCATTCTACAAAATAATATTAAAAAAATAGAGTTAAAAAAATGACATGTTCAAGATTTTTTTGTAACATTTTTATAACATTTAAAAAAATTACATTATTTGTATAACATTTAAAAAAATTACATTAAAAAAATTACATTTAAAAAAATATTTTTATAACATTTATCGGTTTTATAACATTATTTGTAACATTTAATATTTTTTGTAACATTGTGTAACATTTTCTTTAAAACACAAAAAAAAAGACCGAAAATGGCATAAAATGTTTGAAGATGTTAGAACTACGAAATGGCATAAAATGGCATAACATGTTAGAACAACCAAATGTTAGCACATTTTTTGTAACGCACACAACCATAAAATGTTAGAACAACCAAATGGTACTAATGCCACATAACATTTCTTTTATGCACCTACAAAAATAACATTTATTTGAAGCCATTTTATGTTTTGATTGCTACTAACTCACTCAGTAGCAAACCCATGACATTTATCTAGTTTTGGAGCAATTTTATGTAACATTTATTTGAAAAAAATAACATTTTTTCTAACATTTAATTTTAAAATTTAACATTTTATGTAACATTTCTTTAAAAAAAAAATTTTTTTTTGTAACATTTCTTTGAAAAAATAAATTTTTTTCTAACATTTCTTTTAAAAGAATAACATTTTTTTTGTAACATTTTTTCGAAAAAATAACATTTTTTGTAACATTTCTTTTAAAGAAATAATTTTTTTTGTAACATTTAGTTTTAAAAATTACCTCAATTACCTCAACTAAATACAACACACGCAGCAGCCAAATCAATTACCCTTGCTAACAACACACGCGGCAGCCAAATCAATTACCTCAACTAAATACAACACACGCAGCCAAATCAACCCTTAACTTAACTTAACACACGCAACCCTTAACTAAATACAACACACGCGGCAGCCCTTAACTTAATACAACACACGCAGCCCTTAACCCTTGCTACCCCTTCTAACAACACGTTTACACTAGCCGGCCCTAACGAAAAAAACCCTTACAACCGCAGAAATGAAGAGAGAGAATGAAGAGCGGCAGCCATACCTCACTTCTTGAAAAATCCGACTGGGTTTTGGTGACTTTCAGCGGCAGTAGAAGGTTATTTCGGCTGGATTTTTATTTGTGTGATTGAGATTCTACAAGGGTGTATTTATAGCTGGATTTTTGGCTTTCGGGTTTAAATTTTTCACTCTACGTTGACAGCTTCTCTCCTACACTCAAATCATCAACAAAAGGTTAGAAATTTCAAGATTCCTTCCACTTTATGTCCCCTCTTTGTTTTTTTTCTCAAATAATTGAGTCACGGACGAAATAACTGTAACTCGGACGAAATATCGCCGAGTCATATCGGTTCGGCCGAAATAGCGGCGAGTTAGGCCGATTTCGAACGATTTCATGTTCTTTTCGTAACGTGACTCGTATGCGTATCGCTGCCTAGCGATTCCGAGTCAACTCGGCCGATTCCGAGTTGACTCGACCGAGTCTTTGAACCATGATGGATTCCATTACTTTAGAGTTACTTAAGTTGAAAACTCTAAAGGCTCTACTATTTTGAGAATATCCTAGGAAAATACCTTCATCACTCCTCGAGTCAAATTTGCCTAGAAGTTCTCTATCTCGAAGAATATAGCATGGACTTCAAAACACTCTAAAATAGGACAAATTAGGTTTCTTACCCATCCACAATTCATAAGGAGTTTTGTTAGTGTTAGGATGCAAATAAACTCTATTTACTGTGTGACATGCAGTGTTAACCGCTTCGGCCTAAAACTTACGGGGCCTCCTAGGAGCATAGATCTTGCCATTTCTTGGATCGTTCGATTTTTTCGTTCAACTATACCATTTTGTTGAGGAGTTCGAACGGCCGAGAATTCATGTTTTATTCCTATTTCATCACAGAAGGCATTCACACCGGATTTCTTAAATTCGGTTCTATTATCACTCCTAAAGCGGTTTATGGTAACACCGTGTAGATTTTGAAGAGCTCTACATTTAACAGTAAGAAAATCAACTGTTTCAGATTTTTCTCTTAGAAAGCCTACAATAGAGTATCTAGAGAAATCATCCACCATAACTAAGATGTATCTTTTTCCTCCTATGCTCTCGGTACGAGTGGGACCCATAAGGTCCATGTGTATCAATTCTAAGACACGAGATGTTGTTATAGAGTTTAACTTCTTATGAGGACTTTTAATTTGTTTTCCAAATTGACACGGTCCGCAAATGGTGGACGTTGGCTTTCCTAGTAGTGGTAAGCCTCGAACTAGCTCTTTTCTCACTAGTCTGTTAAGATCTCTAAAGTTTACATGACCTAATCTTTGATGCCAAAGATCGGTAGATGAGGCTTTTGCATTATTGCAAACTAAAGATGATTTAGGAATGATTCCATAGCAATTGTCACTAGTTCTAACACCTTGTAAAATAGATTCACCTGACTGATCATAAACGGTGCACTCCGATTGACTAAATTTCACATCAAGATTATCATCACATAGTTGGCTAATACTTATCAAATTAGCCTTGAGACCATCAACATAAAGAACATTTTCAAGTTTAGGAAATCCGGAGATTTCAATAGATCCTCTACCCATGATTTGAGACTTGCTACCATCCCCAAAAGTTACTTTACCATCTTTATAGTTTTCGAGAGTGGTAAATAGAGATTTATCACCAGTCATATGTCTTGAACAACCACTATCAAAGTACCATTGAGAGGTATTTTGAGCTTTTAGTGCAACATGAGCAACAAAAGCTTTCTTGGTTTGATTTTTCTTAACCCAAGATTGAGTTGTTTTCTTTCCTTGATTGACTCTAGTCTTATAATTAGAATTATTTCCTTGGACTTTAGAAAACCTAAGAAACTCTTCCATTAGACTTTTAGAAGTATTGACTAGATACTCGACTTGACTCTTAAGATTAGCTAGGGAGCTATAGGGTTGTTTAGAATTTGTGAATTGAGGGTTCTTTACAAGTTTGTAGCAAAAATCTTTAAGATGACCCCGTTTGTGACAATATGAGTATACATAGGGTTGTTTTGGGCCGGCTTTTAAAGGTTGCTTAGAAGGATTTATTTAAGGAACTTTAGATTTTGTAACAAACTTAGCAACAGGTTCGGTTTTGACTTTTGAAGAATTTCCTTCTTCATATCCTATACCCTTTCTCTCTTGATAAACTTTCTCCTTATATCCTAAAACAGGACCTAGAAATAATTTTTCCATTCTTCTTGAATTATCCTCGAGTGTGACTTTAACTTCACGAGAGGACTCGAGATCTTTTTCAAGTTGGGCAATTTTAGCTTCTAGAGATGTTCTAATTTCTAAAGACTCATTAAGATCTTTGTTAACACCTTCCAAGGAGATAATTAAGTCACATTTTTCTTTACCAATCACGATAAGCTTTTCAGAAAGAGATATCTTAATTGCCTCGAGTTGACTAACTAAAGCCTCCTTCTCCTTCAGGCCTTTCAACTCTTTTTCTAAAGTTAAGACTTTAAAGGTTAATCTTTTGTTAACTTTTTGAATGCGAAGAGATTCATTGTAGAGTTCGGAATAAGCAGATTGTAGATCACTCTCATCTATATCACTATCACTCTCTTTTTCATCACTAGAATGAGTAGAAACAACCTCAAGATTTTGTTCGGAATTATCAACATTAAGGTATGACACACTCGAATTACTAGCATGGCTCGCCATAAAGGCAGTGAAGTTATTTCTTGATGGGTTAGAGTCATCAGAGTCTTTAGACTCATTATCACTGTCACTTAGAGTAGCATTGTAAACAGCTTTTTCTTTGCCTTGTCTTTTAAGTTTTGTAGGGCACTCGAAAGCTCTATGACCACGTCTTTCACATTCAAAGCATCTCTCCGAATCATCCTTTTTAAAGTTGTCTTTGTTGAACTTCTTTGGATCCTGATTATTGAATTTTTTATTTCCTCCTTTGTTTTTGTTCTCAAATTTAGGTTTTTCAAATTTAGAGTTTTGTTTTTTAAACTTGAGAAATTTTTTAAACTTTTTAGCAAATAAGGCTATATCATCAGGATCACAATCAGACTCATCAGAATCAGACATATCGACTTTCTTAACTTTTAAAGCAACTCCTTTATCTTTGCCTTTGTTATCTTTAGGAAACATATCTAGTTCATAAGTTTGCAGATCACCAACAAGTTCTTCAAGTTTTAAAGTATTTAGGTTTCCTAAAGAATTAAGAACAGTGACTTTAGGAATGAATCGCTTAGGAAGACATCTAAGTATTTTCTTAACAACACGATTTTCAGGTATTTTTTCACCTAAGTTAAAGCAAGAGTTAACTATGTCTGATAAACGAGCATAAAACTCATCAAATGTTTCAGTTTCTTTCATGGTGATCGTTTCAAATTGTGTAGTTAAATTTTGAAGTTTTGATGCTTTAACAACACTAGTTCCCTCATGAGTAACTTGGAGAATGTTCCAAGCTTCCTTTGACGTTTCGCACGTCATTATACGACGAAATTCATCGGGAGACACGGCACCAAATAAGGCATTTAACCCTTTAGAGTTAAAGTTACACCATTTTAGTTATTTCAACAGGATTCAAAATAATTTCATCATTAACAACCATAGAAGGAGGGGACCATCCTCTTTCAACAGTAACCCAAACACGTTCATCAATTGATTTAAGAACGGATTTCATACGAGCTTTCCAATAGGTATAATTAGTTCCATCAAACAAAGGTAGTCTATTCGACGAAAAACTATCCATATAACCTCCAGGATTCATCTAAATAACTTTTAGAAACAAGCTCTGATACCAATTTGAAGTTGCAAAGTTATATGTTCTTAGTTTAATTCGTAGAATACACACACACGCAATCCAATTTTAATATTAGCTATAAAGTGATATTCTCCAATTTCAATTTAAAAGCAGATTCACAAATTCGCAAGAACAAATTTCAATAAATGCAATGGGATTGATGACTTGACTAATTAAAATAAAATTATTCCAATGTTATTCATTTTATCCTAAGCATACATCTAGGTGATTTAATAAAGTGAAATGCGAAAATCCCAACCACAACACGCCGATGTACGAGGAAAACCCAAATGGGAAAAACCTCGGACGGCTGGGCCTAGACAAAATCCACTACAAAATAGGTTTTATAAGAGACTCAAAAGACTTACAGACATTGACTCACTCAAGACTTGCTTATGCCGTCCTCGACCTCTGAATTTGTAGTACGCGAAGCTCCAACGCGTTGCTCGACACTCCTCGTGTCGCGGTATCCACCGAAGCCCAAAACCACCGTCTCCTCAAAGCTTGAATGCAGAGATCCACCGCAAACTTGCTTGTTGAATATCAATTTGATTGAAGGGGTTTTGTTTCAAAAGATGATAAAAGTGTTGGAGATAATTTTTACCAAAAAGAGGGAAGTTATGGAAAAAGCTCTCAAGAGAATAATGAACTTCCTTGACCTTTGAAACTGATTTTCGTCCATATAATATAACTGAAAAAGTAGTGAACAAAAACAATTATGGGAAAAAACTGCTTAAAAAATAAGTTTAAAAAATTAGATCTGGCAGAACTCGTTCGAACGAGGTCGTTCGAACGACTTCTCGTTCGAACGAGGTCGTTCGAACGACTTCTCGTTCGAATGAGTTATCTAACGAAGTTCCAGTTTTGAATTAGAAAGGTCGTTAGAAACCTCGTTCGAACGAGGTCGTTCGAACTACCTTTCTAACGAACTTCTAACGAAGTTCCAGTATAGCCTGGGGAAAGTCGTTAGATCCAGGTCGTTCGAACGACTTGGATAAACTTCGAACGAGATTTTATATTTTGCACAAATTTGTTCAAATTTATTTCAAAGATTTTTCTTTATGAAAATTACTTATTTACGAACATTTTCTTATATGAACTTTTCTTGATTAGACAAAATACTCCAACACATAAAATTTATTTTGGTCATATACCTTTGTAGGATAGCTAGCATGGCATGAATATTGATGACGCATGAACTTTGGATGCGATGCTTGAATCTTTACGTTGAATGATGCTTGATGCAGATTGACCCAAAATTGTTTTGTCCAACGGAATATAGCCAATATAGCAAATGACTCGATTGGAAATTTGTCCTTACACTATTAAATAAACTATATAATTCTCTAAGTAATGTAAAATGAATGTGTGAAATATGGAATCAAATTGTAAGAGAAGGTGTAAACATAAGTACTAACCTCAAATTTGAATTATCTTATTAAAAATTGAAACTCCATTGAGATTTTTGTCCTCCCCAAATTCTTATGTTTGGAAAAAAGTGAAGCTTCATATAACCTGAAAGATAAACATAATAAAAATACATGCCATTTTAATATCAATAGGGGAAATAGAGAATTAAATATAACAAATATAAAAAAATAGTTGATTATACCCTTAATTTCATTGTTGCGCATATGATGTGTCGCTTGTGGCCTGTTGCATTTAGAATTCAAAATTCCGACTTCCCAAGTTGTTAGTGCATGTGATAAATAAACTATGTCGTTATGCCGGTTATATTCGACATGTCAAAATAAACTTTCACCAAAATATGAGGACATAACCATGTTTTGAGCATACTGATCCATCAAAATAACTTTCACTAAATAGAGAAATGAATGAGTTTAGAACTCATAGCATACGTTTGTTGAATCATAAAGGAGCCACAAACTTAAATAAGTCACTGAATAACAAAAAAGAAAATAGTAATGCGACATATACTATAGGTTTCTTCCACTAAAATCCGCCCACCAAAACACAACATGCCTATCTTCAGTGATCCCACAAAATTGTATTGAACAAGAATAAAAGATTTTCAAACATTCACAATTTGTTTTCATTAATTTACAAATTTTTTCCCCACTTCTAATCTTTCTCACTTGGAAGGAACTCATAATCACAATCCAACTTTGTTAACACCAAAATGCATCAAACTTTCTTTTACAATGGGTGCAAGTCGCCGAAATGGAGTTATCTGGATGAACTTCTTGATCAAAATCAATCCACACATCAAATGTCAGCTTTTTGTTTTGCTTTTGACCACCTTTGTTCAACACTTCGGGGATCAGAGGAAATACTCCCCGATGGAGACGGGGAAATGCGTGTGTGGAAATATCATTTTGGCTTAGCTTCTTCAGTGGACATTTTCAACTAAAACTGCTTAACTTCGTATATATATATATATATATATTTTTTTTTGGACACTGCCGGTCCCAAGCCCAGATAAAGGAGGAGGGGTGCGTTAGGTAGCTTTGTCAGATCCTTATGAACATGAATCCTATGAATTTATGCGCTAATACTAGGGCATTCCTCTTAAGCGATGCGTTGCGCTTGCCACTGGGTGTCTCAAAAAATAGGCAAGGGGCTTTGCGCTTGCCACCGGGTGTCTCTAAAAATAGGTAAGGGGTGCCGCGTCGACGCCCGGTAGAGATGAGAAATAAGCAAGAGTGCCTGCAACAATCTGGACGTGTGTGGGTAAAGAAGTTAGTTCAGGATAGTGGACTTAGGTTAGCGAGTTGAAACTTAGGGACTGTATTAGGGAAATGAATGGAGTTAGTGGATACCATGATAAGAAGAAAAGTTAACATAGCTTGTTTACAAAAACTAAATGGGTCGGTGAGAAAGCTAGAGAAATAGAAAATACAAGGTTTAAATTATATTATACAGAGGAAAACATAGAAATAGGAACGGAGTCGAAATAATAGTAGATAAGAACCTTAAGGATGATATCGTAACTGTTATTAGGAAATGTGATTGACTTATACTTGTTATATATTCTAGTAGGTGAAAATATAATTAATATTGTTAGTGCTTATGCACCCCAAGTAGGATTAGATGAGCATACTGAAGTATAATTTTGGGAACGAAAGTCGTGTAGGATATGAAATAGTGCATAGAGGATATGGTTTTGGAGATAGGAACGACGGTGGAGAGTCCATCTTAGATTTTGCGATGGCTTATGATTTTGTACTAGTAAATACATGTTTTAAAAAGACGCTTAAACACATAATAACTTATAAAAGTGCAGAGCATAAGAGCCAAATAGACTTTTTCATTAATAGGAAAGGAGGCCGATTAACATGTAAAGACTGTAAAGTTATCCCGGGAGAGAGTTTAACCTCACAACATAGGATAATGGTGTTGGATATAAGTATTAAAAATCAATCACGAGTGCGAAAAGAGAAGATTAATCCACGAACTAGGTGGTGGAACTTAAAAAGAGAGAAATTAAAACTATTTAAAGATAAATTATTAAATGAAATGTCATAGAATACCGAAGAGGAGACTAACATAATGTGGGATAAGATGGCCACATGCATTAGGAGAATATCAAAAAAAATTCTTGGAGAATCAAAAGGCAGGGGCCCACAATCTAAAGAACTTGGTGGTGGAATGAAGAAGTACGAAATATAGTAAAAATAAAAAGGGAGTGCTTTAAAACATGGCAAACAACTAGAAACGAAGAAAATCTTGAGAAATATAAATGGGCTAAAAAGAAAGTTAAGAAAATGGTAAGAGATGCTAAGTATGATGATCTTTATATAAAATTAGGAACATAAGAAGGAGAAAAAAGTACTTTTAAGCTTGCTAAACTTATGGACAGAAAAACAAAAGATTTTAATAACGTTAAGTGTATTAAAAGTGATAATCGAGAGTGTTAGTCAAGGATTATGAGATTATGGAAAGATGGAAAAACTATTTCGAGAGGTTATTGAATGGAGGTAATGGGAGTAGATTAGATATAGAGGAACTTAGGGAGACTCGAGAAAATATATTTTTTCGCAGAATTAGGACAACAAAGGTTACGATTGCTCTAATAAAGATGAAAACATGAAGGGCTTTAGGACCAGATGGTATCTCTATCGATGTTTGGAATTGCTTAGGGGGGGAAGGAGTATCTTGGCTTACAAAATTATTTAATAGAATTATAATGACTAATAGGATGTCCAATGAATGGAGAAATAGTGTTTTAGTACCTATTTATAAAAATAAAGGGGACATACAAAGTTGTTCAAATTATCGTGGTATTAAGTTAATGAGTAATACAACGAAACTTTGGGAGAGAGTGTTTGAATATAGATTGAGATTGAAAACAACAGTATATGAGAATCAATTTGGTTTTATGCATGGGAGGTCAACAATGGAAGCAATTTATTTATTGAGGAGATTAATGGAGAGGTATAGGGAGAAAAAGAAGGACCTTCATATGATTTTTATAGATTTGGAGAAGGCTTATGATAGGATACCAAGAGATATAACATGGTGGGGTCTAAATAAAAAAGGAGTGACTCGTAAATATATTGATGTGATCAAGGATATGTATGATGGGGCCATGACTATAGTAAGAACATCTGTCGGAGAAAGTAGTGAATTCCTAATTACTGTAGGTCTGCACTAAGGTTTAAGTCCTTATCTATAATCTCTTGTTATGGATGAGTTGACGGGAAAAATATAAGATGAGGTGCCGTGGTGTATGCTATTTGCATATGATAATGTTTTAGTGGATGAGACTAAGATGGGGATTAATGCTAGATTGGAATTGTGGAGAGACTCTAGAAACAAGAGGGTATAAAATAAGCAGGACTCAAACAAAATATGTGGAGTGCAGTTTTAGTAGTAATAGGAGGACAAACGGGGATGTGGTGAAATTGAAGGGTCAAGAGATACCTTTAAATGATCATTTTTGTTATTTAGGCTTGATTATCCAAAAAGATGGAGATATTAGTGATGATGTTACTCATAGAATTAAAACAGGTTGGGTTAAGTGGAAAAGTGCTACCGGCGTATTGTGTGATACCATTAGACCCGCCATGTTATACGGCACAGAGTTGGACAACCAAAAAATAAAATGTGCATAAAATGAGTGTGGCGGAGTTCCGAATGCTAAGATGAATTTGTGGTAAAACTCAAAAGGATAAAATTAGAAATGACCAAATTCGTGAAATGGTAAAAGTAGCTCCTATAGAAGATAAATTGAGAGAAAATCGACTTAGATGGTTTGGACACGTCAAGCGTAGACCAATGGATGCCTCTGTAAGGAAGAGTGATTCAGTTAGTATTGATAGTAACGCAAGGGGTAGAGGTAAGCCTAAATTAACTTGGTGGGATATTGTAAAAAAGGACATGATGTCATGTTGTTTAACCGAAGATATTGCCACTGAACATAAAGGAATGGAAAAATAGGATTTATGTAGCCGACTCCAAATAATTGGGAAAATGCTTTGTTGAGTTGAGTTGAGTAAACATGTTTCAAAATTGCATTCAACACAAAAAAAATAGATTGTAAAAAATTGCGTTCTGTAATTACTAACTACAAATATTGCATTCAGCAAACAAAAAAGCTGCATTCAACCTTGAACAATCAACCAAAAAAGTGAAACAAAAACCCAATTATCCAAACAGTGAGAAATCCAATAAACAAAAACCCAAACAATGAGAAATCTGCATTCAAATGAGGATAAACAAAAAACTGAATTCAAATGAGAAACTGCATTGTAACCAATGTTTAAAAAGGCGGAAGAGGCGAGGCACTGAAAAAAAGCCTCGAGGCTTAAGCCTCAGGGCTGAATTTGAGGCTTACGCCTCAATGCGCCTCACGCCGTTTTGCCGAGGCGCGGGAAAAAAAAAAAAAAAGTTCTTTCATCACAAAGTCTGTTTTTTTAAAGGTTAAAATTCTTCATTTTTCTAAAATTGCACTTAACTTAAAAAAATGTTGTTTTAATCTACTAACTCTTATTCTTTTTATATTTTAGTTTAGTTTTAATGTTGCACTTAATTTTGTTTTTCTTTACTAATTTGTTTGAAATAAGTGTATAAATTTGTTTGAAACTATATTTTGTTACAAATATATAGGTTGTTTGAAATAAATGTACAAAATTAACTTCAATATGACTTTTTTTTAAAAGGTTTCTATTTTTTGGTTTTCAACTTAGATTAATATGTTTTCTTTAACTTATACTAATATATTTTAAAGGTTTTTTTTTCTTTTAATAAACTTAGGTTAATATGTTTTATTATTTTTTTTAATAAAGTTGCTATTTTTTTAATCTTAGCTTGAAAATCAATGTTTTTTTTAATAAATTTGCTTGTTAAGTTGCATTGATTAATTTATTGTCATATTATAAAGGAACCAATATATGAATGAAGCTAAAAAAATGATTTTGCCAATACGATTTTGCATTGATTAATTTATTGTCATATTTAAAATAACCAATATGTTCAAATTGATTTTCTTTTTCTAAAAAGTTATATTGGGGGGAACAAAAAAATGTCAAACTATGTGAGAAAGCCCTCAAGGATGTTTTTTTTGTAGTTTTATTTTATATTTCTTCGTTATTTTATTTTTATGGTTTTATTAGTATTTTTTTAATATTATTTTGCTCTTTTTTTTTTCTTTTCGGTGAGGCTTACGCCTCAAACGCCTCGAGGCTTACGCCTCACCTCGCCTCGCCGCGACTAAAATGCCTCGCCTCGCCTTTTTAAACATTGATTGTAACTATAAATCCAATAAACAAAAATCCAAACAATGAGAAATCTGTAACTATAAATCTACATTCAAATGGGATTTGTAACATTTGTTAACAACAAATAAAAACCCAAACACTGAGAAATCCAAAATGCATTCAAACTGCATTCAAAAAACTGAATCTGAAACATTTGGACAATGAAAGTAAATCCCTATTCATTTAATTGATCAACTTTCTTTAATGCTTCAATCAACACTAGGAAAACGGAGAGGAACCGACACTAATATATATATATGTACACACACACACGCACACGTAGGGAAAGAGAGAGAGAAGCTTTACCTTGACAGGAAAACGTAGGTACTGGCCCTGGCGGTCTGTCCTCCGGTGGAGGTTTCGGCGCTGAGCGGAGGGGGACAAAGGGTTAGAGAGAGTTGGGCAGGTAAAAGGAGGGACGGAGGAAGTAATGAGGAGAAAGCGGTTAAGTGGGAAGTGTGAAAACCCTAGACGCTAAGACCCCAAATTGTAACAAATCTGATCCCTTTTTCTTTTTCCTTTTTTTAACAAAAAATTCCCTTCCCTTCTCTTCTTTTTTTTTGCCAAATTTCTTTTCTTTTTATTCTTTTATGACCTTTATTGTAAAATAATAAAAACATATTATAAACTTATATTATAATATAATTATACAAATATATATATAAATATATATATAAATATTATATATGTTTTTATAAATATATATATAAATATTATATAAATATAATTAATATGAATATATTACGGATACGGATATTCGAGAAGACGGATATCTGCCAATATGGATAGACCGCTACGTATACGGATTATCCATAATGGGCTATCCGTACACTGTATCCGTTTTCTCGGATATTTAACATGCCTATTTGAATCCTCTTTTTCAAATATGTATTGGGATAAATATCTCCTAAATTCGGATACGAATACCGGATGGATTCGGATTTTCGAATATCCGTTTTCCCCCCATCCCAACCCGACATACCTGTTAACAAATGCACAAATATGTGCTGTCCCAAAACAATTCCACAATTTAGTAGCGCCCCCGCCCCCCCCCCCCCCCCCCCCCCCCCGCGCGGAATTTACCATGAGAAAGACTGAGATGACAAGGGAAGTATCAGATACTCATATTATAGACTGCAAAGGTTCTTTGTCAACTACATACAAAGCAGGGGTACCATATGGTGCGATGGGATGGGTATAGCAATGAGCCATCTAATGTGCCAGAAGGGAAGCCGATTGCGGTATCTAGCCAAGTCTTCCTTTTGTGGCACATCCGGTTAATTTTGCATTGCTCCCATCTCATTATGATCATTATAACGCTAGATTTGGATTTGGTGACACTAGATTCGAATTTGTCAGACACCTCAAATCGAACGATAGAAATAACTTTGAATAGGTTACTCGTACCTCCTTGTACAAAGAGGAACCCACAAGCTTCCAATAATCAATGTTAAGCTTCTAACAATTAACGTTTTTTGGAGGGCTTCAATAGGAGGAGATTGAGGATTGGGTCGAGCAAAGTCTCTTGGGGCCGGAAAAATAATAGACGAAGGTTTACTTAGAATGGTCTTTGATTGGTATTCTTTTTGATTAGTGATCGGAAAGGAGGGCGTTAGGGTATGTCATTGAAAGGCGGAGGCATTGAATGGCAAGGAGAGGAGGCTCGATCGGGAAGTAATGAACAACGGTAATAGTGAACATTGCTACTAAAGAAGGGAGAGCGGAGTCTCTACCGTAGGTTAGGCTGCACGACTTGTCCTATTAAGACTTATATTCCTTGGGGGGCATCAGAGAATGTCGCCGGATGTCGTCGGGGGTCACGACGAAGAAGGAAGGGGGTGGTGAGGGCTCACGATTGATTTGAGGGGTTAGGGTGGCTAGGGCTCACGATTGCACCTTGAGCTTTGTATCTGGGTTGTCGTGGGATCGAAGTGGGGTGTTGTTGGGGCCCTCGACGACCAACAAAGGTGCGACATTGATCGCCGAAAGGGACTGATGGCGTTAGTAACAAGCAATTTTAAAAAGGCGTTTGAGGCGAGGCGGGCAAAAAATGCCTTGAGGTTTAAGCCTCAGGGTTGAATTTGAGGCTTACGCCTCGGTGTGCCTCACGCCTCGCCTCGCACCTTTTTGCTGAGGCGCGGAAAAAAAAAAAAAACTCTTGTTTTTTTTGTTTGTTTTAAAGTTGCACTTAACTTATACTATTCACTATTGTAACTTGAGAGAAATTTTTAAAAAATAACCAATATGTTAATGAAACTTAAAAAACTGATTTTGTCAATTTGATTTTGTTTGAAATAAATGTACTAAATTAACTTCAATATGACTTTTTTTTAAAAGTTTTCTGTTTTTTGGTTTTCAACTTAGATTAATATGTTATCTTTAACTAAACTGAATATATATTAAGAAACTAATATATTTTAAAGGTTGCTGTTTTTTTTAATAAACTTAGGTTGATATGTTTTATTATTTTTTTAATAAAATTGCTGTTTTTTAATCTTAGCTTGAAAATCAATGTTTTTTTAATAAATTTGCTTGTTAAGTTGCATTGATTAATTTACTGTCATATTATAAAATAACTAATATGTGAATGAAGCTAAAAAAATGATTTTTCCAATATGATTTTGTATTGATTAATTTATTGTCATACTGTAAAATAACCAATATGTTAAAATTGATTTTCTCAAATTACTTTTTTTTAAAAGTTATCTCGGGGGAACAAAAAAATGTCAAACTATGTGAGAAAGTCCTCAAGGATGTTTTTTTTGTAGTTTTATTTTATATTTCTTTGTTATTTTATTTTTATGGTTTTATTAGTATTTTTTAAATATTATTTTGCTCTTTTTTTTTCTTTTCGGTGAGGCTTACGCCTCAAACGCCTCGAGGCTTACGCCTTGCCTCTCCGCGATTAAAACGCCTCGCCTCGCCTTTCGCCTTTTAAAACATTGGTAACAACGGTCACAACCAACAAATGGCTTAACTGATGTCATGGCAGAAGTGAGGGCCAAAGAGGGTGGTTCCATGATGGGTGGTGGCATGAAGTTGAGGCCAATAAGATGGTGGTGGAGGCCACTCGATCACTGGCGGTGGAGGCATGTTTTGAGTTCCTCCGAGCCTTACCCATGGCTCATATGACAACGATTGAACACCTTAAACCTGGCACCGATACCAATTGATACCAATTGATGTGAATCATGGAAGTGTAAAAGACAACAACTAAAAAAAATTATTTAATCTCTAAAATATTTGTTGTGCAAACAGGCACTACTAACTATGAAATATTCTAAAGGAATATTTTTATTCTACTGGTAATAAAGCATGAAATAAAAGAAAAATTCACACTGAATCCTAAACTAGATGCGTCAGTTACTTTATTGCTTATAATATATGTTCCTAGTGTTTTACTAAGTGAAGTGTGTCTTATGAACTCTAGATTAGTAGACATGGTCTTCGTGGTCAAAGTTAGCAGTTTCCTGTTTGGAATTATAGTTCTAGTAAGAGTTGTGAAGTGTGCAAATGTGGTTACATAAATGAAGAGTGTAGTTTAGAGATTGAAAATTACGTGATGCAACCAATCGTAGTGGGGTGAAACATAAGTCCATGTTTTGTATGTAATATGATAACAAGAGAGGATAGGACGAGGCTAAAGTGAAGTTGGAATGTCCATATAATTGCTTCTTTTGGTGGCGAATGAAGGAAGGGCTTTATATTTCTGGGAGCCAGGATTTCCATATATATATGTGTTCACAAACACATGTATGGAAATGCATAGGCATATACAAATACATGGGACTGGGTACCAGCTAACTAGGCATCTGCACACACAAACACATGCGATGTAGAACAAAATATAGTTCACATAGACTTTCATACAATTGCCTACATGGCACTCTACAAGCCAAAATGAGAATTTTCAAACAAAAATCAATTAATTGTTCTATAGGATAGCAAGTGGAAGGGAGATGCATAAATTTATCTCCAAATTGGAAATAGAAGATGGGATAATAGTGGATAAGTAATCAGCTTCTTTGAAAATCTTTATACTAAAAAGACGAGGATAGTTTCAGAATAGAGGATTTTGAGTGGAATCCTATTTCGGGTAGATAAAGACAAGTGGTTGGAGAGACCCTTTGAGGAGGAAAAAATGGTCGTACTCAGTGCCCAAGGCTCCCGTTTAACTGCAGGTCTGAGAGAGGTGGATGTTGGCTAGTCTTACCCCCATATATTTTATATATGGAGAGGCTACTCCCATTTTTCGTACCCGAGACCAGCCGTAGCTTGGGAGAGGGTGAGAAAGCGCCAGACCCGAATGTTTTTCCAATGGCAGCTCTTCAAGAGTGTTGGGAGGTTATCAAAATGATCGACATGAGGGGTTTTACGGAGTTCCATGACATTGTAGTAAATGCATGGACCAATGCAACATTTATATGATTGATACAAAAAAATGCCTGCTATGGCCCTAGAAGGTACTTCAACAGAAATATAGAAATATAAAAGAAACTATGAAGAAATCAAAGAGGAGAAGGGGACAATAGAAATCTGAATTATGATCTACAGAAATTCAACCTATTTGGTCTGAACTTGTTCCAGAAGTCTTAACCTCCCTATTCTACCTAAGACCAAATGCTCATGTCATTTATCTCAGATATTGATTTGTCAATTCAAGGGGTTGGGAATATATACTCAAAGTGAACTCATATCTAGACCATTTTACTACATTCCTCACATGCTCTCCCTCATGAAACCATAACTTAATCTAACTAATTCCTCTCTCTTTTTAAGTCTAAACTTAACTAACCTACTTATTTAACTAATAATAATATTTCATTAAACAACTTATTCTATAATCATGACATTTCACTCGCCTCAAAGATGGAATTTAAAATGCCAATTCATTTCCACCCGGATTAAACACCACCCAATTCGGATGTTTTTTTTTTTCTTGCTGAGGTATATCGTTGGACATTTGAGCAGCTCACATCAATGCATATAGTGACAGCACTTCATTATCTGATTCAATCCATTTGTAAAGATTCAAAAACCCACTTTTCCTGTCACTTGATATTTTTAGCCTTTTTAGGCATTTCATCAAACAACTTGAATCTATGATCCAAGGTAAGAACTCGCACTAGCTGTGCCCGTTCAAGTACATCAGCCTGAAACGGAGTTTGATCAATTGATGGGTCAACAACCACAATCTCATTTGCCACTTTGAATACACATAGCGGCCTTCAGTTATTAAAACCAACTTGTCTTCCTGTCTTCCATAATCTGTGCCAAAATCCTGTTCAGGATCCAGAGGACAATATTCCAACTTCTCTATCCAATTTGCTGCTTCATTGTCCTCTTGCATAGCTTTAGCAAATGCAAGTTTTCCAAGTTTGTGTAAAGCTCTTGACATTTGTTCAAGGATTTGTGTTAAATACCAAGAATAACAGCAGACTTCATCCTCTTTGTCATGGAAACTTTCGGGTGGACTTGGGGCGGCTAGCCCATAAACCCAGGCTGGGGTGGGATTTGGATGGACTTGATCCGGTTTAGCCCATCAACTCGGATTTATTCTTTTCAGATAGTAAAGTAGAGAACAGAGTACTCAAAGCTGTCGATCACATCTCAGTTTTAATGTTAGAGTTTTTTGATTTATTCACATTCCACAACCCAAGATGCAAATCACGATTTCATGCTTGATCTATAACCCAAATCAAGGTGAAACTTAAATGATGAAAAAGCCCAAATTAAGATGAGATAAATTCAAATAGCTATAATTTACAGTCTCGATTTCATACCAAATCGATAACTTGGACGAAGATATATATAGATATGTATATGTATACAGCGAGATAGATATACAGATAGATTATATATATATATATATATAGATCTCTCTCTCTCTCTCTCACTCTCTGTTTTGGGAGGATGTTTGGATTGGGGAGTCCAAATTATGTGATTTGGTATATCCCCTCTTCCCCTTTTCCTCACGGAACTATTGTTTCCTTTGTCTCCTGAACTACTCTTTTTCATTATTCTTCGATTTAGGTTTTGGTAGAAATCTCGATGATTGGGATGTTGGGGAATTTTCTTCTCTAGTAGGGATTCATATAGCGGACAACTGCTTCGGTAAAAGGGGGAAATTCCTTCAAAACTTTTGGATTTTACATGTCTGGCTGCACATAAGAAAGTGAGTATTTGTGACCTGATGGAACAAAAATGGCCCAGAATTTGACTATTTCCATCCCAGTGTTTTATGTACTTCTTTGCCAGAAAGGGAACGACAACATTGGTCACTTGCTACATCATTACGAATTTTCAAGATTTTAATGGGAATTGTGAGTTTCTTACCATGGAAGTTGTCATTAAAGACGATTATAAGAAAGTCAAAGCCTTGTGGAAGTGTATTGTTTCACCTCATGGAATGTGTAGAGAGGAATGATAGGATACTTGAACAAAAATTTCTCTAGGAGGAAATCTTGGAAATAAGTCGTTACGGGTAATGTTTTAAATCGCGGTTGCGCAAGGTGTCGCGTTTTAGCTCCGGGGGCGCCACACGTAAATCGCGTTGCGCATCGCGTAAGCAATTCATGCGTTTGATTTTGTAATAAAAAATGCAAATAAATAAATAAGTTCAAACATTTATTTAAAAAAAAGGAATACTCAATCAATTGAAATAAATCATAGGTTCTAAAGTACTACCTAATTCCAAGTAAAGCCACCATATTTCCAACAAAAAACTATTTTCTATTTTTTATTTCTAGTTTTCATTTCTATTTATAATTTTCATTTTCAATAGAAAATTTAGAAAACTAGGGAAGCACATTCATTTCTTAGAAATAAACCATTATTTTTAAAATGTGATTTATAGATATTTTAGAAGTCAAAATATAATTTACTGAAAGTTTGACATCTAAAATGAAATTTACCGAAAGTATAATGGCCAAAATTTAATTTATAGAAATTTAGGGACCAGAATGTATACTACAGAAATTTCAGGGACCAAAATGTAATTCAGAGAAAAGTTATGGGCTTGTCATTTTTTTCTTTTAATTCAGGCAGAAAATGTAATTTAAAAAAAATTTAGGGGTCAAAGTGTAATTTGCAAAAAAGTCGGGTGTAAATGTAGTTTTAAAGGCAAATGATGTTTTGCAAATTTCTTGAAAACATGTCAAAGTAGCTTTCAATTTTCTCGAGATTAGAAAAAATTATTTTCGAGTTTTTTATTTGGAAAAATAAATTTGAACACTTTTTCCAGATTTTCAGTTCTATGGAATTTTGTTTTTCCAAATAAAAATGACAAACTACATGTTGAAGGCCCAAAACTAAAGCAAACACACAACTAGAGAGAGAAATTAGAATTTCTTTATATCTTTCAAAATGTCAGATTCATACAAATGACGGACTAAGGCCCTTTATATAGGGGGAAGAGAAGATTCTAGAAGGGATCTCCTAAGCTCCTATTGGTTGAGAGGGTGTAAGCCCATGTGATGTCACATGGGTTATAACTAACTTCCAAATACATGACATGTCAAAATAAAACCTTCTAGAAGCTATTAGCTAAGTATGAGTTGTCATGCGTTGTCATGACAACTCATCCATGACAAAACTAACTAATGGAAACTTTGAGAAGCTTCCATCTTAACTCTTGCTGCAACTAAAAATGTAACAAAAATACTAAACAACTAATAAAAGGAAAAATACAATGAAATAAAAAAATGCAAGAAAATACTAAAATAAAACCTAATTTTCATAACTCTCTCCCACTTAAAATCAAGCTCGTACTCGAGCTTTCAAAATTGAAGATGTATGTGAAAAGTTCCTAAAATATGTGCCGACTAGACCACTGATTGAGAAGACTTGGCCACGTTCTCATTCCGGCAACGATCTTACGCCATTTCTTTCTCTTTTCTTACTTCTGACCCACAAAATGGGTCGCCTCCGGGGTCAAAAATCAATCTAGGGGTTCGAAACCCTAGATCAAACTGTTCATGACCATCATCGGTCAGATCCAAAGTCATTAGGGATCGTCGGAGCACAAAGAGGGCTGCCGAAGGTGACACGTCGGCAGGGAGGTCAAATTTCCCCCCCTTTTGGTTGTTTTCTTTTCTATTCTCTTGCCTCTCCTCAATCTAATCCTAGGGTTGGATTTCAGACCTTTTTTTTCGTTTTTTTGGTGGGTTTTGATAGAGGTGGGGTTAGGATTTTGAGTTTGTGGGGCAGCAGAGGGTGGTGAAATGGGGAATAAGGTTGTTGGAGCAGCTGGGATGGTGGCGGAAGGCGATGGTGTTTTGGATTGAGGTTGGGTGAAGAGGCGGAAAAGATCATCAAATTTTTGGTTGATTTCCTGTGAAAATAGGGCTTGTTGTCGGGCGAATTCGTTAACGTGTTGCGCAAGATCTTGATTACTTTGCCTCATTTCTGAATTAATCTCCTCTTGATGTCGACTTGAATTCTTCGGGGCCATCGAAAGTGCAGCGTACAATTTTTTTTGATAATCGATACACCAATACACCAATCAGGGAGCGACACCTCGCTTTGTTACCAATTTGATGTAAACTACACGTCAAAGGCCCAAAACTAATGCAAACACACAACTAGAGAGATAAATTAGAATTTCTTTATATCTTTCAAAATGTCGGATTCATACAAATGAGGAACTAAGGCCCATGTGATGTTACATGGGCTATAACTAACTCCCAAATACATCACATGTCAAAATGAAACCTTCTAGAAGCTATTAGCTAAGTATGAATTGTCATGAGTTGTCTTCCATGATAACGCTAACTAATGGAAGCTTTTAGAAGCTTCCATCTCAACCCTTGCTACAACAAAAAATGTAACAAAAATATTAAACAACTAATAAAAGGAAAAATACGATGAAATAAAAAAATGCAAGAAAATATTAAAATAAACCCTAATTTTCATCAAAATTTGAACACTTTTACCAGATTTTCAGTTCTATTGAAAATATTGAAAATTTGTTTTTGGAAAACAACCTTATTTTCTACGACTAAACAACCCCTTAGTGTTTGAGATATTGGTTTGCATTTTATAAAGGTTTAAAAAATAAAGAAAATATGAAAAAAACATACAAACGGCGTAGTTTTATTATTGGTGCATTAAAAAACCGTATGCCCAAATCGTGCCCAAATCGCGCTAAATAACGTCAATAGCGCAAATAGAGCGAAAAGCGTCATAATCGGGTGCCACGTCACCAATCGCACACGCTATTTGGGCATCCCGCAAATCAGAGTGGGTCATATCGCGTTTTCATGCAAAAAAGCGCAATCGCGCTACGTCGCGCCCAATCGCTCTTTTTTTAAAACACTGGTTAGAGGCATCAACTTCCAAACACTTCTTTTTGTATTATTTATTTTATACAAATGGCTTGAAAGTGTTGTATAATTGTTGGTGGGAAGGGATTCAAGGCAGCATCAAGGAGAGTCATAATTCAGCCTTGATGCTAGCACTTTCTTATTGGAGACAAATTCTGCTGGGTAATGTTGTTTTTCTTGATTTTGGTTTCCTTTTTCTTTTCTTTATAGAGGATGCGTTCAGCTATGTATTCTTCTCTGTTCACATTTTATATATACCATAGTGTTTCTGCTTAAATTATATTGACATAGTTTTTGTCCTCTTCTCTTGTTTCATTTGCTGGTTTTATTTGATTTTTATCCAGTGTGTTAAAAATTTGGAAATCAAATTATAATGTGTGTTCAAAACCAAGTTTCTATTCATTTATTTTTTCTTTCCAAGTTAGTAGATATTTCTGAATTGATGACATAATGTGATTGGTGTTTTAATTTGCTAGAAGATAGAAATTTCAGTTGTATTATTAAGTATTCGGGAGGTCGTACATTGGTGCGATGGCAAGTGCCCTCGCCCAAGTTACGGTTGGTCTCAGCCTTTCCATATGGGGGTAAGGCCAGCTGATATCCAGCTGATATCCACCTCTCCCAGACTTTGCAGTAGAGTGGGAGCCTTGTGCATTGGGTGCATCCTTTTTTTTTCAATTAAGTATTCTCAATTATGCTTCCTTTTCATATCATAAAGGATTCAAATTTCTGAACAAATGTTTATATAATGTCTTAATAAGAAAATAATCAATATGAATTCAAATATCATCCGAATCCGGATATGTTGAGGGGATTCAAATTTGGATAGTTATGCTTACTTTTGTGTATCAATAGCACCGGGCCCCACAAAACAAGATAAATAGAATGAATGAAAAATAAACATGTCACAAACAAAGACGAACACGTTAGCACGAGATATAAGTTGGTAGATCATACATGAGCTATACACCTCAACCCAATTCCCCAGCACACCCTAACCTTAACTTGACATCAAGTTTAGAGATCCCTAAACTTCTCTCTCTTTCTTACCTCTCTTTTGATGAGTTGCGCTCTTGATCCCCCCTAAAATCACTCAAACAAATGAAACCCTATGATCCCTTTTATACTTGGAAGGATGCATAAGAAAAGGACTCAAAAGATCAGTGCATGGTGAGCAAGGTTTTCTTTTGAACTTAACCCTAGTTTATATCAGTGTATGATAAACTAATCAATGTCCTTTTGCAGTGCTTATCACATCTTCATGCTCCACGGACGAAACAGTGGTAGCAGATTCCGATGTAGAAATGGAAACAACCACATCAGCTCATGTAACAGCGGCTCTCCATATAATAGAATCCGATGAACATGAAATAAAAGAGGAGATAGCTATTCATGAGGTAAAATCTGGTGAACATCAAGGCAGAGTAGAGACGACAGTTCGCACAGTAGAATCTGTTGAATACGAAAGCAAAAGAGATATATCAACAGACCGTGCTGATGACAGGTTGGAAAGTGGTCAAAATACATGTTTAAGGGGTAGCAATGATAATATGATCTCAAGAGGGAATAAGGTTGATGAGTCTGGAAGTGAGAATGTAGATGTTATATACAGCCAGAATTTGATTGTGAGAGATACTAATTTACGAGCTTCAGCCCCACATTCATCGATGAACGGTGCAGTTTTAGACTTCAAACGTTTCAGAAAGGTGAATGGCTCCATTGCTATCCATATTATGCCATTAAATATTCAGTTGGTTGTATGAGTTTTGGCTGTCTGCAGTACCTTCTGCCATTTTCTTTTCTCTATCACAAATTCTAGTAGTTTCTCAACTAAATTTTTTATCAACTAATATATTGTTTCTTTTTCTATACAAGCCAATGCAATCTATTACTTCTGTGTTTGACCCTACTTTGGCCTCCACAATATTGGTTTATACACATTTGTCCGCCAAAAGTTTCATAAATACTAAAAAGCGTCTTAACACATCCTCAAAAAGTCTCATAAAAAGTATTAATGACACTTTTAGGGGTCAAAGGTGTGTAAAGAAAATTCTGTGGACCCAGGTCAGTTACACCTGAATTTATGGGGGCCAACTGCAATAACCCTTTCTGAAAATCTATAGGAATTGGCAAGGAAACCCATAGTCATTACAATGCTTTATTATATCTCATATATATATGTGTGTGTGTGTGTGGGTGGAGGGTGTGGGGGGAGTTATAGTAATTTTAATGATCTTTGGGTTCATGATTGCTACTGTTCATATTGAGCTACAATATATGGGTTAGAGGTCTGCACAAAGTTCATGTATTTGGGTATATAGCCATCTTTTGCAGTTGTCTTTTTATATGCAGTCATGCCTCTCAATTTAATAAGGAAATACACACACAAAATAGTTTTGCCTCCCCCTCCTTAAATATTTTTTCTGTATAGATTTGACATCTATTCTGCTTCCAAATATGGTATGGACTTGTAGACGAGGACTGAATCAGGGAATAGCTTCTACAATCTCATTCCATTTTCAAAGTATCCGTATAAGTATGATTCATACCTATGTTTCTATTTTGATTCGTATAGGGTGTCCAAAAAAATCAATTTTAATCGTTCTCCACTTTCTTGGCAGAGATTCTGACTACGGGAGTGATGATGTAGTTGAGTCTGTGAAAGAAGAGAAAAGGCGAAAACAAATGGAGGCTGTTGCGGAGGACTTGTTCAACAATGACAAGGTTATATGCATAGCTTAATTTTTATAGTTATAACTAAATGAAAGATTGTCTTATATTTTGCATCTTATGTCATTGTTCTAGGGGAGACGGCGTGGTGCAGCTGGTTCTCTCCATACACTTTTTGCTCGCCGTTAACAGAGGTAATGTTTTGCTTACATAAACTCAACCCAACAAAGCCTTTTCCCAATTATTTGGGGTCCGCTACATGAATCCTATTTTCTCATTATGCTCTGTTTAGCGCAATATCCTCGGTTAAATCACATGATACCGTATCCTTTTTTACAATATCCCACTAAGTCGATCTAGGACTAACTCTACTCCTAGCGTTACCATCAATACAAATGAAATCACTCTTCTTTACGGGGCATCTATTGGTCTATGTTTGACGTTTCCAAACCATATAAGTTGATTTTCACTCAATTTCTCTTCTATAGGACCTATTTTTACCGTTTCACGAATTTGTTCAATTCTAATTTTATCATTTTGAGTTTTACCATAAATCCATAATAGCATCCGCATTTCTGTCACTCATTTTCTGCACATTTTGTTTTTTGGTTGCCCAACACTCCGTCCCATATAACATGACAGTCTAATGGCCACCCTATAAAATTCCTTCTTTAACTTAAAAGGTATTACGTCGATCGTACAATACATCGATAGAACTTCTCCACTTACCCAATATGCTTTAATACCATAGTTGTCAAATCGCGAATCGTATCGTGAATCGTTTACCCCCTGAATCGAATTGTGAATCGAATCGGTCGAATCGGAACCAAATGATAAAAACGTAGTAAAACATAAGTAAATGGGATTTAACACTATAGAATTGGTAATTAAGCGTAATATGACAAAAAACTAATCGTAGCACATGATAATATACCAAAATATATCACAAAAATTAACCGTAGCATATGTTTTCATTCATTTTAAGATAAAAAATATAAAAAACAAAAATATATCATAAAACAACCTACATATTAATTTAAAACATCCTACATATTAATTTAAAACAATAAAATAAATACAAAGGTTAATTTAAAACAATAAAACTGTAAAACAAATACTTCTAAATTTTTTAAACAGGCCTACCTACCTACTAAGATTAACAATATTAATTTAAAACACCCAACAAAATTACAACAATATTAATTTAACATAGTAAATCATATTAATTTAAAACAATAAAACATTTCTAAGATTAACTATAAAACAATATTAATTTAAAACAGCGTTCATATTAATTTAAAGCAACAAAACAAATATACCTTCAAAGATTTTATAACAAATACAAAAGTTTTATAACAAAAAAAAGAAAAAGATAGAAGACACTCAGCCAAGAGAATAGACATGAAAAGCCGGTTGAAAATAACCGAGCCAAGAGAACATGTTTTTCTCTAAAACTCAGTATCTTAACGGTATCCTTTGTTGCTTGCTTCTTTTTTTATTTGTTTTATTAAAACACACGTATGGTTATAAGGTAAAAAAAATCGCAAAAAAAAAAAAAAAAAAAAAAGTTGAATCGGAACCGAATCGGGAATCGGATCTGAATCGGAAGATTCGAATCGTGAATCGCCGATTCAGTCCGATTCTTTAGACATTTGCGATTCTCAACTCTATTCGAATCGTTTTATGTGAGAATCGAATCGAATCGTAAGATTTTGGCAACTATGTTTAATACTATGAGTAGCATCATCACCAATATTCTATCTTTTGTGGATAATTGAGCATTAATAACGAAAATGATTATTTTGTATCCCTTGACCCTCAAGTGTCACCACATCCCCGTTTGTCCTCCTATATTTACTAAAATTACACTCCACATATTCTGTTTTAGTTTTACTTATCTTAAACCCTCTTGTTTCTAGAGTTTCTCTCCACAATTCTAATCTAACATTAATCCCTACCTTAATTTCATCCACTAAAATAATATCATATGCAAATAACATACACCACGTCCGCGTCACCTCATCTTGTATTTATCTGAAAAACTCATCCATAACAAGTGAAAATAAATAAGGACTTAGTGTTGAACAAACCTACAGTAATTGAGAATTCACTACTTTCTCTAACTGTGGTTCTTACTATAGTCATGGCCCCATCATAAATATCCTTAATCACATCAATATATCTACGAGTTATTCATTTTTTGTGTAAGACCCACCGTATTATCTCTTAGTATTCTATTATATGCCTTCTCCAAATCTTTAAAAACCATATGAAGATCCTTCTTTGTCTCACCTCTTCATTAATCTTCTCAATAAATAAATAGCTTCTTTTGTTGACCTCCCAAGTATAAACCCAAACTGATTCTTAGATACTGTAGTTACCAATTTAAATGTATGTTCGATCAGCCTCTTCCAAAGTTTCATTATATGACTTATGAACTTAATACCATGGTAATTTGAACATTATATGTCCCATTTATTTTTATATATAGGTACTAATACACTCTTTCTCCATTCATCGGGCTTCTTATTAATAATTATAATTTTATTAAATAATTTTATTAGCCAATAAACTCATTCCTCCCCAAAACACTTCAAAACCTCAATAGGTATACCACTTGGTCTCAAAGTCCCCTGTGTTAATCTTTTTTAGAGCAGCTCTAACCTTTGTTGTATAAATTCTGCGGAAAAAAATATTTTCTGGAGTCTCCCTAAGTTCCTCCATATCTAATCTGCTATTACTATCTTCATCCAATAACCTCTCGAAGTAATGTTTTCTTTCGTTAATCTCGACTCTCGAATCATCACTCTTAATACATCTAACATTATTAAAATCTTTTGTTCTTCAGTTCTTAAGTTTAACAAGCTTATAAAATACTTTTTTCCCCTTCTCTTGTTCCTAGTTTTGTATAAAGAGCATCATACACCTTAAACTTAGCGTCTCTTATCATTTTCTTAGCCTCTTTCTTATCCCATTTATATTTCTCTAAATTTTCTTCATTTCTAGTTGCTAGCCATGTTTTAAAGTACACTTATGTTTTTTTACTATTTTTTGTACTTCTTTGTTCCACCACCAAGTTCCTTTAGATTGTTCCCCTACCTTTTGATTCTCCAAGAATCTCTTTTGATATATTTCCTAGTGCTTGTAGTCATCTTATCCCACATTATGTTAGTCTCATCTTTGGTATTCCGTGACGCTTCATTTAATATTTTATCTTTAAATAGTTCTAATTTATCTCCTTTTGAGTTCCGCCACTTTGTTCGTGGGTTAATTTTCTCTTTTCGCGCTCGTAATTGATTTTTAATATTTGTATCCAATACCATTATCCTATGTTGTGAGGTTAAGTTCTCTTTTGGGATCAACGCTTGAAATGGTGATCGCACACGGTATCGCATTTTGGCTCCGAAATCACGTCGCGCAAATCGCGTTGCAGTTTTACCAATTTTGTGCATTCTGGTTTTTTAATTAGAAAAACATATAATAACTATAAATAAAGAAATAAATAACATTTTAAAATGAAATTTGTAAGAAAGTAACATTTTAAACTGAAATTGGTAAAAAAGCTACATTTGAAACTGATTTTCTTACTTTTTAAAAAAAAATTACATTTTTAAATTGAAAATTATAAATAATAATAACATTTTAAACAGAAATTTGAAAAATAAGTAACATTCAAAGCTGAAAATAATAAAGTAAATAACATTTTTATTTGAAATTTGTAAAATAAGTAAAAGTTTAAACTGAAAATTATAATATAATAACATTTTAAACAGAATTTTATAAAACAAGCAGCATTTTAAATTGACAATAATAAACAAATAATAATAATAACATTTTAAACAGAAATCTGCAAAACAAGTAACATTTAAAGCTGAAAATTATAAAACAAATAACATTTTAAACAGATATTTATAACACCAGTAGCATTTTAAATTGACAATTATATAAAAAAAAACATTTTGAATTGAGATTCAAAAAATAAATTAACATTTAAAACAGAAAATTATAAAATAAAAAACATTTATTTACCGGAAAAATGTAAAATAAGTAAACGTTTAAGTAAACCAAGAGTTTGGAACATAAAATATTAAATAAAAGTAACTTTTTCAACTAAACTTTATCAAATAAGAAAATATCATCATTGAGACCTTCGTAAATAAGTAAATTGAGGGTTTGGAACAAAGAATATCTCACCCAAGCAAAGTCGGCAGATGAAGTAAGGTAACGTTTTTTTTTTTATTCCTCTTAACTAAATAGAGGGTTGTAAAAAAACATGGATCGTGTTGTTGCGCCAAATAGCGCAACATAGCGTCAAATAACGCAAAATAATGCACGCCTTTTGAGCATCATCCCGTAATACATTTTTCGCAACGTTGCGTTTTGGCCCGCAAAATGTAATAGCCGCTTTGTAAAACATTGCTCAGGATAACTTTACAGTCTTTACACGTTAATCGATTTCCTTTCCTAGCAATGAAAAAGTATATTTGGCCCTTATTCGTTCCAGTTTTATATGTTATCAAGTGTTCACACCTCTTTTTAAAACATGTATTTACTACTAGAAGATCACAAGTCATCAAAAAATCTAAGATAGACTCTCCATTATCGTTCTTATCTCTAAAACCATATCCTTCATGCCCCATCTCATATCCTACACGATCTTCTCCTACATGGTGATTAAAATCTCCACTGTATAAATTTTCTCACCTACAAATATTTCTTAAATTAGTTCTTCCATTTTTTTCCAAAATTGTACTTTATTATGTTTATTTAATCCCACTTGGGGTACATAAGCACTAACAATATTAATTATATTCTCACCTAATACCAATTTTATAAGTATTAATTATATTCTCACCTAATACCAATTTTACAAGTACAAATCTATCACAACTCCTAATAATAATTACGATATCATCCTTAAGGTTCTTATCAACTATTATTCAGACTCCCTTCCTATTTCTATATTTGCCTGTAGAATACAATTGTATCTTGTATTTTTTTTTTAATTTCTCTAGCTCTCTCCCGAACGAAACACCTCAAACCTGATTCCGGAATGGCGACAACCTACTTATTTATGTTTTACAGCTCTCTTGTAGTACTGCCCCCCGTACAATGCTCAATAGTCTTGATACTAGCCCTTAAACCATCAAGCACTCCAATGCGAGGGGACTGACCAAGATAAGCACTCAATTCCACTAAAAGCTTCTTTCGCGAAGGGGAAGAGTCCCTTAATCAGAGATTGACTTGAGGACTCTCCTTGACATTTGTTCTTCAATCCAAGGCGATTAGACTCTTGCTCTAGTTGTTGAATTGCTTGCCTAAGAGTTTGCTTGAAAGCCGTTCGCTTCCACTTTTTATCTGGCTTTTGAGAGACTATTGGCTAGCTTGCCTTTGCCCTCGCAGCCCCATTTAATTTCTTATAAATAGGCTATGTTAATTTTTCTTCTTATCATGGTATCGACTAGCTCCATCCCTTTTCCTGTCAAAGTTTTATATTCCAAGTCGCTAACCTAAGTCTATTATCCTTGACTATAGCTTCTTTACCCGGGCACGCCCATATTGGTTGGTGTATGAACCCTTGCCCATTTCGCATCGCACCCGGATGTTGATGCGATCCTTCTTGCCTATTTTTCGACACCCGACGGCAGGGGCAATACCCCTTGATTATTTTTCGAGATACTCGGTGGTAGGCACAATACGTCGGTTAAGGGGAATGCCATATTAACGTGTATATTCATAGGATTCATGTTCGTAAGGATATGTTCATAAGGATCTGAGAAAGTTTTACACTGACTGACTACCTAATGCAGCCCTCCTTTATCCGAGCTTCGGACCGACAATGTATAAAATAAGATCTAAGAAACTAAGCACGACAAAGGCGGAGTAAATGTTTCACTTGCATGTTTACCTAAATTTAAATAGGTTTGTAAACTATGTTCATTTTTTAGAAATTAACACACATTTCTGAAGAAACAAGAACTCTCAGAGTACTCGAGAGAAAACTTCAGAACTGGTGTAATTATTACCATCTTCAGCGTTATGTTCCTCTCATGGATCTTTTTTATTTATATATTCTTATATTTATGTTTAAAAGTAAGGTTTTAGTTAAAAGGCCCCAGATTGGGTGTAATGCATGCACACACTGTCACACTCTTTGTATGTAATAAAAAAGGTGGCTGCCTGTATAAAACTTCACCTGTGAAATCTGTGAAAGAGTAAACCACTATCATCATATCAGGGTATTTACCCAAAACTGAAAAAAGAAGCAATATTTAATCCAAGGGTGCCGAAGTTAAGAACTATCCTCTCTTCCCAATTTTCTCAGTGTTATAAGATACGTACATCGGGTAGTTCGACATTGCTTGCTTATGTTGATTAACACAAATAATCCTTAATTACTTGTGTTAGTACTTAATGTTTAGATGCCAGATTGTTTATAACCAGAGTAATAGGGATTTTATGTACTAACTTATGTGGTATTTATATTATAGAGTAAATTACACCTAACTTTGGCATTTGTAACGATTTAGTCCCTAAACCTTTTTTTAGCGATATAGCCTTAAACTATCATAAGTTTACAAGGATGGCCCTTCGACATTTTCTGCCAACTTTAACGTAAAAAACCCAAAATGTCCTTGTTATCACGTTGTGTCGTGTTAATCGTGTTGTGTTTTAAGTGGTCTATGTCCGTGTTAGGTAAAAAAAACATGACTTTCTTCGTGTATCAAAACATGACCCAATTCACGAATTGTCACACCTAGTGAAGGACAAAGAAAAAGACCAATCATTCTATGGTCCATGCCTACCCATTTTCTTCCATTTTCAGTTTATTGATTAATTTTGGATTATAATAATTAAGCCATTGTTCTAGTGGTCCTTTAAATCAAACAATAATGGTAAATTGACACAAAGGTTTTATTATATCACTAACTAAAACAGTGATACATACTCAAATTTTCAAAAATCTGATGATAGTGAGACTCATTTTTATTACCAACTATAATAGTGATACATAAATTTACAGATACATGATAGTGATACATAATAGTGATACATAAACTTTTTGTAGAGTTTTTTTTGCAAGTCTACCATCATTATTTATGGGTGCTGCTAAAGGCCCCTCACATTTTACTCCAATATGCCACGTGTTAAAAAAGTCCTTATTTATTGGCGCCTAAACAAAGCTCTTTCTTCCTCCAAAAAATTAACCTGTTTTTCCTTTGATGTAAAAGAGCCACAAATCAATATAAAAATCTCTAAAACTCTCCTTTTACTATTTGGTGCCAAAATGGATATTATGAGCTTTTCTCGTCAAAATGAACTGAAAATGTAACGCAAGGGTCATCCATGTAAACATATGATAGTTTAAGGGATAAATCGTGATGCTTAGGGACCAAATGGTTACAAAAGCCAAAGTTCAGGGGCCATAGGTGTAATTTACTAATACTATATAGATATATAGTATTACAACATAAAACCTGATGCTTCATTTTCATTTGATCTCTTCACTCTCTTTTTCAAGTTTCCAATGAACGCCTCCTCTCTCCATGCACCTTCCCACGTTTCCTCGAGTTTGTCGGGTTCTGCCTAACTCAAGTATATGTTGTATTATGGGAAACTTTGTAATGCATGAAGTTTTATGCAGGTAGAGTTTTGTTATGTTCATTATGTTATTTTTGTTACCGTAAATCTCTGTTTAACTCTTTTCTTTTTGATCATCTGTAGGTGGAGTACTGGTCCACTTCTGTTTATACTTTTCTTTGATTTTAATTTAATAAAATGTATTCTTTCTGATTTCTCCAAAAAATTGCAGGAAGTTCAAAGCTTGTTAATGCTTCTATGTTCAAACATGTTATTTTTAAAAAGGTGGAATAAACAATCGAACAATACCAACTTGAGAACTGCTGATTAATGCTAACAGTAGTACTGCCTCTAATTAGAGCCATGATTTCCTCGTTTTGACTGATATCAACTGCTTTTGCAGGATCAGTTTTGTTTGCTGCCCTCAATGATATCTCAGTGGCTTACAGTAGTATAGCTGTGGCTGGGCTAGAACGAAGAATGCTAGAGTTTCTTTAACTGACGTATATAGCGTCATAGCAGTAAGGCTATTTGAGATGATCTTTAGATGATTCAACTGTCTTGGCTGTAACATTATACTTGGATTTGCCCTTTGGGTGTGTAAATTATGTTTTTTATTTCTACTATATTTAATTATCAGAATATAATATATTTCTGTTTGTATTCAGTTTCTTGGAACCAACCTTTTAGCGTTTCATCAGTTTTCTTTCAGTTTTGCCAATGAATCAATGAATGATTGTCAAGTGTGGCAATTCACATGATATTGTTAATAGTCTATTACACCATGGAGGAAAATTGAGGGGGTCTAACACTTCATATGCATGACAAGAAGATTGTTCTGCTCGATGGATTTCGTAAGTTGTGTTTCTTCGTGTATCGTTATTGATAAACAATATTAGGCCGTTCTCAAGGCATCTAGATTCTCTTAAATATGAAATCACCATGTCCTCTCTTTATGAAAATGGAAGGTTGAGAACGAGGTTTCTTAAAGAGAAAAAGACATGGTTTTATGTATGTGGCCATCCTCGATCCTCGCCTGTGGGTGGGCGCGTGAAGGGAGGATCCTCGGGTCTTGTGCATCCCTCTCGGGAGCGCTTCGGCCGGCGTCGTTCGAGATGAGGTGCAAAAATGTAGAGAGATTTAGAGTCGACAGTCTATTTTACTCAAAACAGACAAAAGAAAAAAAGGGAAGCCATCCCGAAGTATGGCATCCAAAGACGTACTGGTGCATACGAAACCAAAATGATTCGAGAAGGGTTCGGAGGCTAAGTTACGAAATGGGAAGGTGTTAGGCACCCATTCCGTCCTTTCGATCTCTCATGGATATTTGCTATTTTCCTTTATTTTTTCCGTGATATGTGTGCATGTGTATATATATAGTGGAGATATGAATCCTCCACTTGTACCATGAAAGAGATAAAGCGAGTCATCCGTAGGAAGGTACAAAAGATAATATTAAAAAATAAGATTTACGCGATTACCCTTACATTGATCGTTATAACGGAACGATAACGCATATGGGGTAATACGTCACTAAGAACAAGTATATAGAATATAAACAAGTATATAGAATATAAGAAAATTGAATTTAGAGAAGATAGGAAATGGAGAGAAAGTGAGAATCGGACTCGAGTCTTGGGTTTTACCCCGAGACGCCTACGTAGCCTATAAAGGCATCAAAGTCCACGTAGTTCGCATACAAAACGAGGGATGGGGTTTATCCCATAAATCCAAATGGGAGAATCTCTTATTTGTGAGTGTGTGTGTGTGTAGAAAAAGTGTTTTAGTTGTGAGAAAAGTATGAGAATCCCTATTTGGAATTTATGAGCAAACTCTCTTTTTCTTATTTTTTGGGTTTTTTATTTATATGAAAATAAGAGATGTGCAATAATACTAAATAAAAAGTATATTAGGATGTGTGAGATGAGAAAATTAAAGTGCTAAGTAATAAAACAAGTTATTGCGAATTTGAGAGAAAGTTGAGAAAGTTGGACCTTCTTGAAGATCTTGAGCTTGATCTTGAATATTGGAGAGCAGCCCTTGCACTTGGATGATGATGGAGAGTGGCTAATTCACCAAGTTTGATGAAAAAGATGATGAAAAGTGGAAGTTAGAAAGGGATTTGGATGTTGAAATCGCGTTGTCTTTGAGAGAGGTTTTTGGGATTCGCTGAGGGAGATTCTTATCAGATCTGGGCTCCCCTTGAAAATGAGGTGAAGACCTACTTTTATAGACCCAGGTCACTGCCGAACGGCATAGACCTGGTCCTGCCTATCGGCACCTGCCGATAGGCAGGGTCTGGAACCTGCCATTTGGCAGTGTGTTTCAGGCCTTTTCGGAAAATTGGTCGTCGAGGGCAAACCGTTGGTCAGAATTGCGCACGGGGCAGACCGTTGGAAGGGTAATTAAGAGACTTTTGAAAGTCCTTTGGACTGCTCCCGGGTTCGGGAGTTGACTTTGGGTCAAATATGGTTCGGAAGCGTTTGTCGGTCCATTAGACGGGGAATCGTTCGGACGCAAACGAATCGTTCGTCCGCCTGCTAAGTCCGAATCGCGCACGGGGCGGACCGTTGGAAAGGTTAGGAGATGTACTTCGACATTCCAAAGAGTTTGACCCGGTTCGGGGAGTTGACTTTGGTCAACCGAGCCCTGGAAGCATTTGGTGACCTCTTGGAGTCAAACGGATCGTTCGTCCGCATGGTAAGTCGGAATCGCGCACAGAGCGGACCATTGGAAAGGGGTTTCAGTGCCCTTCGAAGATTCGATCGAGCTAAAGAGTTAACTTAGGTCAAACAGAGCTTGGGAGCGCCCGATGGCCTCTGGATCAAGTTTCAGACGCAAACGGATCCTTCGTCCGCATGGTAAGTCGGAATTGCGCACGGGACGGACCGTTGGAAAGGGATTTCAGTGCCCTTTCGAAGATTCATTTAGCCTCGGTCGAGCTGAAGAGTTTGACTTTTTGGTCAAACGGAGTCTGGGAGTGCCCATATGGCTTCTAGGTCAGTACTTGGGACATGACCTGGGTTTGTAGTGATGAAGGGAGGTACTAGGGACCTAAGGAGAGTTAGGGGGTAACAGAATGGGGTGTCTACAAAGCCCCTCGACGGGTGAGTTTGGAACAAATGATAACCGTCGAATAGACACCACATGATGCTTTTGATGGAGTATGACCGATTCAGAGGGTCGAGGTCGATTCTAAGGACCTGAGGGGTGTGCTGTAGATGACCAATTCTGCGAGTAAAAGCCAATTCTGCTGGCTTAGGGTGAAGGTCTAATAACCGAGGTCAATTCTGACCTAAGAGTGGTGACGACCGAGGACCGATGTCATTTCTAACCTAACTCAGGTGACGATCCAAGACCGAGGTCCATTCTGACCTAAGAGTGGTGACGACCGAGGACCGAGGACCGAGGTCAATTCTGACCTAACTCAGGTGACGATCCAAGACCAAGGTCAATTCTCACCTAAGAGTGGTGACGACCGAGGACCGAGGTCAATTCTGACCTAACTTAGGTGACGATCCAAGACCGAGGTAAATTCTGACCTAAGAGTAATGACGACCAAGGACCGAGGTCAATTCTGACCTAACTCAGGTGACGATCCAAGACCAAGGTCAATTCTGACCCAAGAGTGGTGACAACCGAGGACCGAGGTCAATTCTGACCTAACTCAGGTGACGATCCAAGACCGAGGTCAATTCTGACCTAAGAGTAGTGACGACCAAGGACCGAGGTCAATTCCGACCTAACTCAGGTGACGATCCGAGACCAAGGTCAATTCTGACCCAAGAGTGGTGACAACCGAGGACCGAGGTCAATTCTGACCTAACTCAGGTGATGATCCAAGACCGAGGTCAATTCTGACCTAAGAGTGGATAAAGATTGGATTTTGATTTTGCTGGAGAAAGTACTTTGTGATTTTGATCTGAGCTGGGGAGCTGATAGCTGGGGAAACTTTAGGAGGCCTCGCAGGGGGGGAACAACCAATTTCGGTGCTGTAAAAATTCCGCTGGGGAAGTGATCATGAGATCCTTAGAGATCTTCCGGGGCTTTGCCAGGAGGAGATTCACTTGGTTTTTTGAGGATTTCGCTGGGAAAGCGGGGTTCCTCTTGAGGGAATAAAAAATTTTCCTAGTGAAAATGCTCTAAATCTTTCCTAGGATTTTTAGGAATTTTTTGAGGATTTTTCGGGGCTTTCTGGTATTTTCTGGGAATTTATGTAAGAAATTTAAGGGGGGTGCCGGTCGGCATGGTATGAGGGTGCCATTCGGCAGTGGCATGAACTTTTGGACTGCCTCGGGAAGGTAAGGATTCAGTGCCGATCGGTATGGTGGGCGTCAGTGCCGATCGGCATGGCGTTTGGCATCCTAAATAAAGGGAGCGAATTCCTTCATTTTTTCTCTTTCTGCGATTCCTCTGCAAATCGTTCTAGCATTCCAATCTTCAAGAAATGGCCGCTTTTGTGAGCACTGCAGTCCACAGGGAGTGGTTGACCGTTGATGACTGGGCGAATATGGAGTGGAGGGCCAGGGCGCCTGTTGCTTTGGGGAGTGAGAACTCATTTGATGCGTTTGAGCCTGTTGCGGATGAGCAGACCTTGCCGCGGGAGCCGTCGCGTCATCGCTCTTCGAAAGTGAATCTCGGTGGTTATGTAAGTAACCCGACCTTTGCCATTCCTTTCTTTTTGGTGATTTTTCTTTCTTTCTTGACTTGAGATTTTTTCCTTTTTACCAGTCTGATATTTCCTTGAAGAACATGCGCGCTCGCGGGACGACGGGGCTCAGGGATGTCTGGGAGCATCTCCCACCTGTGGTGCGTTGGGTGGTGTCATCAGCGGGTTTTGGGAGGTTGGCATCTGCGCTGGATGAGACGCCTCGTTCGACAGCGGTCTTGTGCGCTTTGGGGGAGAGATGATGAGATACTACTCACACCTTCCATTTCGGCTTCGGGGGGATGACTGTGACTCCCATAGACGTGCAACATCTATTGGGGCTGGATTGTGATGGAGAGCAGATAGAGGTGGATCGCTCTTTGCGGGTGAGACCGGAGGCAGTGCGTGCGACACTTGGTGATGTAGGGAGGATAGTTTATGGGGATTCTATCCGGCTGTCTCTGCTGAAGGATGTTCTGTTGGACAGGGTGATTGATGTGGAGGACGGACTCCAAGCGAGGCAGATGGCCCGATTATTTATTTTGTTGGTGTTGGGAGGTTTCATGGTGGCGTGGAGCGGCGACTTCGTCTATTTTTGGTTCTTGCTGTACCTGAGGATGTTTTCGAACATTCCTTTCTATGATTGGGGGAGTCTGACTTTGGCGACCCCTTACTCTTCTCTGGATGCATTTAGCCGGTGCTGCCGACAGACTTTTACTGGATCCATGTACCTACTTGAGGTATTCTTCAGTTTGCGCATTTCTTTTCATGCATTCGCATTTTCCTTTCATGCATTCGCATTTTCCTTATGCGTCTCTTTTTGTTTGTGAATTTTTATCTTTGACAGACGTGGTTTTATGAGGTGATTGGGTGCAATACCCCACTGATCACTCTGAAGGACGACACTGTTGGGGACTTTTGCCGATTGTATCGATGGCGCAAGGCCAATCGGCAGTCGAATGGATCTCTCTCTATGGAGGCGGTGCGTCAGGTCTTGAATGATCTGACTAGTGGTAGGGTAAGACTCTTTCCATTTCAGTCTTATTTTTTTTTGCACCTTCTGATCTTGTATTGGAGATTTTCAGGTGACCTTTTATCCCTGGGGGACAACCATTCAGGATGTGGGGATGACCGGGGTGAACGCGCAGATGAGGCGTTTGCTGGCGCATGAGTTCGGCCATTCCTGGTATCTCGGGGAGAGGGTGGTTTGCCAGATTACTGAGGAGGAGGTGGTGGTGCCACCTGCGCAGCCTCCTACGTCTATGAGGCGGGAGCGACTGCTGTCAGAGGATGCGAGGATCGCGACGATGATCGACGAGTCCTACTTGTTGTACATCGATACGGCTGCGCCGTATGACTATATGGACTTTGTGACGAGCTAGTTGATGGAGCCTAGTATATATGATGCCCTGTCTTTCCCTCCTGCGGGTTCGAGTCGGGCGGTGGGATCTTCCCACAGTGGCGGTGGTCCGACGACATCTGCGGCGGCTGCGACTTCAGAGGTTCCTTTCATGCGATTGCACACTCCTTTATACAACATCCGGCGGGCTGATGGAGGGATAGTGCCTATGCTGCATCGTCCTCATGCAATGGATCCGGAAGAGTTGGGTTTGACAGAGGAGGTCCTCCTACCTGCAGTATACCTTTCTGTTCTTCTCTTTCTTTCTTTTCTGTTTTGGTAATTTCTGCTTTGATACTGATTTTTCCTTTTCTTGCAGCAAGTCTGAGTGTCGACCACTTGGCTAAGAGACATCAGAGACTGGATATCTTCGGCGACTGCCCATATTCGGGATGCGGTTCCTGTTCCTTCTTGCTTGGTGTCGTATGCTTCGTCCGGAGAGGACTCTGGCTCGGGTAGTGGCGGTGCATCGTCTCGTCGTAGGGGGAAGAGATCACGTCGCAGGGGTGGAAGCTCTTAGAGAGAAAGGTGGGTGAGAGAGAGAGAGAGAGAGAGAGAGGGAGAATGTGGGTTTGGGCTGAGTCCCGCTGTTTTTGCTTTTTCTTTTTATTTCCTGCAAAATTGATGTAACACAGAAACAAATAGATGCAATGCAACGCAGTGGAGTTTTTTATTATCTTTTATTAATGATGAATGAATGCATGCACATGCGCTTTTTACTTTGCTGCTGAGACCGTAAAAAAGAGTATTTTTGGAATTTTTTGAAGGAAAGTTTTTTTTTAAAGGGGAAATTATATAAGGAGGAAAAGGGATTTTGATATTCTATTGAGAATATCAATTTATTTTTATTTGATTTTCTGATTTGACAAAAGAGGAAAAAAAAGGAAATTTCTAAAAATGGGGGGTTGCCGATTGGCAAGCACCCTGTCCTGCCTATCGGCAGTTCAGTCCAGTCCCATCAATTCAAAGCTTTGAATGGTACCCTCTTCAGCCTTTTGTATTTTGTGGGGTAGGATTCTCTTCGACTTCTGCAGGGATTATGTCTCTTGTGAGGGTTCTCAAGTAAAAAAAGGGGTGAGGGTGGAGTGTTTTCATCACACCTTCGCATTCTTACTTACTTTCCCACTATCTCTTAGCCTTGCAAGATGGCTCTCCCTGGTAGCATTGAGTTTGCTAACTACCTCGAAGCCTTGGAAACAATGTGATCTTATAATGTCGACTATGATGCTTTCAACATACGTCGAGTCTCCTTGTGGCGCAATCGGCCTATCGAATGGAACATGATGATGGCGGCGGTACAATTCTGGTACCCCGAAGACCATGTATTCCGCTTTGGGTTGGATGAAGTTTGTCCTACCTATGAGGAATTTTCTGCGATGCTGGGTATAAATCCTAGTGTTACTGCGGATTTGTTCGAATTTTCCCGTACTCCCAGGGATTTGTTGGCCGGGCTTTTTCATATTTCGCATTCGGTGGCCAGATCATTGGTTGCTGGAGGAATGATCTCTCTCCCGGCGGTGCTGCAGTCCGTGCATTTGCGGGAAATAGGTGATGCTGGCTATGCTGGAGTCATTGCTCTGGGCTTGGTTTCAAAAGTGCTGCTGGTGATTGGGGAACTGCTGGTGGACCGGCAACTTACAGCCATCACTTCGTGGATGTCATACCGTCGCAATCTTGCGGCAGTGATACCGGCGGAGACGTTGAATGGTCTGGATGCCTGGCGAGAAGGTCGTTCTGACTTTCTGAGGGGTAGTCCCGTAATGCTGTTCATGTGATTGTCTGAAAGACTCCGCTTGGTGGTCTCTCCAAAGTATCCTTTGTCGGCTGTACCTAACTTCTTTTCGCGTTACTTCATCCGCATCGGCCTGGCTATTGCGAGCTGGGAGAATTGGTTTGTGGAGCATGGGGCTCGGAATTTGTATTGGTCAGTGCCTTGGTGGGGGTAGTTGCAGCTTGTTCTGGAGCTAGGAGAGTACTCATATGTGCGGCTAGTTGGCCTCAGACAGACCTATTTTTATTTCTCTTTGCGGCTTCTTAACCAATTTGGCTGGGCACAGGTCGTGCCAACTCGGGCACTAAATTTCTTTCCGGTAGACATTTTGACCGAGCGCCTGCGTCTGTTGCTTGGATCTCTGTGGGAGAATCGGCGTCCGTCGACCCGTCCCTCTCAGTCTGTCGGGAGAGTTTGGCATATCCCTGGGGATTATATGAAGTGGTTATGGAGGAGGGTAGTCAGCAAGATGTTGGCAGTGGTGACTGGACAAAGGTGGTTTGTTTTATTTAACATCATGGAAGGGGGTGTTGTGGTTTTTTCGAAGCTGGTTCGGGCTTATCGGTCCATGGAGTGTTTTCGGCACTCTATTCAGGCAGGAGAAATTTGGGGGCCCCAGGATGTAGATGATGAGGGTGCAGGATCCTCTGGTAGCTGTGGGTAGGATTCTTGGAGAGTTTATTTGTTGTAATAGGGAATAGATGTGAGGATTTTATTTGGCTTTTTATGGCAGTAGGGGGAAGGGAGTTATCCATTCCTTTTCTTATGTAATCTGTGCTGTAATTTCTTATTAATGAAATAAGCAAGTTTCTGATCATCCAGCTGTGCCTTTCGATGAATTTTGTAATTTTGAATTATCTATACCGACCGCTAAGGCATACATAATCCTTTTGTTCAAGTATATGTTAGAATGAACTTCCGTTCTCGGAGATAAGAAAATAATAGTATTTTGTGAAAAAGAGAGGGCCGTGCTCCTGTAAGATGTATGAGCTGCCTACGTACCTCTGGAGTTTTTAATTTTTTTTTTCTTTATTGAAAAATGGTCTTTTGTAGAGGATCAGGCCCACGTAGTTCTGGGTAGAGGAAAATGAAATGAGTTTTTTATTTTTATTTTTTTAAGAACAGAAGGGAGATGAGAAGAGTCGTAGCGCGTCAAGATTTCGGACTAGGGGTAGAATTTCTTGAGACGGTCCAGGTTGACTGGACGATCCATCTCTTCCCCATCTGGGTCAGTGCGCATGGCGGCACCGCCGGATAAGATTTTCTTCACAATGTAGGGGCCGCTCCAATTGAGCTTGAATTTTCCTCTGGGGTCCCAGATGGGTTCCATTATCTCCTTGAGGACTAAATCCCCCTCCCGGGCATCGCGGTCCTTGACTCTCTTGTTGAATGATCGCTCTATTCGGCGATGGTACCCCTGTATGTGGTAAAGAGCTTTCAATCTCCTTTCATCTAGGAGGGTCATCTCGTCGAGACGGCTTTGGCACCAGTCTTCTTCATTAACTTTTCTTTCGAGTATGACACGTAACGAGGGTACTTCCAGCTCCAAGGCAGGACTGCTTCCATGCCGTAGACCAGAGAGTAAGGGGTAGCCCCAATAGAGGTTCGATAGCCCCAGAGGGCATACGAGATCTGGTCGGCCCAATCCCTACAGCTTTCGGTCATCTTGCTGATGATGGATTTGAGGTTCTTGTTGACGGCTTCAACTGTACCATTGGTCTGAGGTCGGTAGGGAGAAGATTTGTGTCACTGAATTTCGTACTCGTTGACTACTTCTGTGACTTCTGCTTCGAAGTGCAACCCGTTATCTGTCACTAACTCGTGCGGGACCCCATATCGGTAATTGATATTTTTCTTGAGGAATTTGGCCATTTTCTTGGCGTTCAATACTGCGTATGACTCAGCTTCGACCCATTTGGTGAAGTAATCAATGGCAACTAGGATGAACTCATGTTCGTTTGAAGCCTTCAGTGTAAACTTCCGTATGATGTCGATACCCCAGGTGAACGGCCAGGGAGAGGTCATGTTGTATAATTCTCGCGGAGGCAGGTGTTGAAGATTGGAGAACTGTTGGCACTTGAGGCACCTCCGAACATAGGCGGTGCAATCTTGGGCCGTGGTGGTCCAATACTAGCCATGTCGGATGATCTTCTTGGCAAGCATGTGAACGTTCATGTGGGGCCCGCATTCCCCGTTATGGATCTTCTGTATTATTTTCTCAATCTCAGCCCCTGCGATACAGTGTAGATGAGTTCCATCGAAGTTCCTCTTGAGTAGAGCTTTATAACAAATGATGTACTGGGCGGCCAGTCTTCGGAGGTTTGTTTCGTCTTTCTTGTTGGAACCCTCGGGATACCTACCATGTTTGAGGAGGCACCAGATATCATAGTACCAGTAGTCGGCTAGTTCGGGATCTTCGATAGAGAAGAGCTCAATATGGTAGCAGTGGGTCGGTTTGTCTTGCTTTTGAACTAGGAAGGGGGTCATTGTTATTCCTTCGGGCATGTCGACCATGGAGGCCAAGGTAGCGAGAGCATCGGCTATGTTATTCTTTGCTCGAGGTAGGTAATGGAAGGTGATATCTCAGAATCGAGAGGCTAACTCTTCTAAGTGGACATGGAAGGGCTGGAGCTTTTCGTCCTTGACCTTCCACTTTCTGAGCACTTGACCGATGATGAGGGTAGAATCCCCGTAGACATCAAGGTATTGAATACCTTTCTTGAGAGCAACTTTGAGGCCTACTGTGCATGCCTCGTATTCCGTTATGTTGGTGGTGTAAGGAAAATTCAATTTGATGGCGATGGGAGTGTGGGAGTTATCTGGGGCGATTAGAAGTATCCCAACGCCATATCCCTTTTGGTTGGCAGCGCCGTCAAAGAACATTTGCCATCAAAGGCGGTCTTAAGCAGTGTAGAGGATATTTTCATCTGAGAATTCGGAGATCCAGACATCTGCTTCTTCTACGGGGTAATCAGCGAGGTAGTCGGAGATGGCTCTTCCTTTAATGGATTTCTACGTGACGTACACAATATCGCACTCGGTTAGGAGCATCAACCATCGGGCCATTCAACTGGATAAGGCGGGTTTCTCAAGCAGGTATTTGATGGGATCCATTCGGGATACAAGTTTGATGGGGAAGGCGAGCATGTAGTGTCGCAACTTTTGGGTGACCCAGACACGTGCGGCACACGCCTTTTCTAAAGAAGTGTAGTTGACCTTGTACCCGATCAATTTGCGACTGGCGTAATAAATAGCTCTTTCTTTGCGGGAGTCTTCAAGGTATTGGGCTAGCAAAGCCCCAACTATAGTGTCGATTATGGTTAGGTATATGAGCAAAGGGAGACCAGGCTGTGGTGGCATGAGCACTGGAGGTTGGGTCAGATATTATTTGATTCGGTCAAAAGCTTCTTGACAGGCCTCGTTCCAAACCTTGGTTGAATCCTTTCGGAGGATCTTGAAGATCGGTTCACAGATGGAGGTTAGCTGGCTGATGAACCGGCTGATATATTGCAATTTCCCAAGAAAACCTCTGATTTTTTTCTTTGTTCGGGGTGGTGGCATCTCAAGTATGGCCTTCAGCTTTGCAGGATCTGCTTCTATCCCCTTCTCACTGACCATGAATCCCAAGAGTTTTCCCTTTGTAACGCCGAAGACACACTTCTGTGGATTGAGTCTCATCTGATATCGTCGCAGTCGTTCGAAAAACTTTCGGAGAGCGAGAACATGGCCTTCTTTAGTTTTGGACTTGATAATCATATCATCCACGTAAACCTCGACTTCTTTGTGAATCATATCGTGCAGGATGGTTGTGGCAGCCCTTTAGTAGGTAGCTCCAACATTCTTGAGACCAAATGGCATAACAGTGTAGAAAAAGGTTCTCCATGGGGTGATGAATGTAGTTTTTTCTTGGTGGTCTGGGTGCATCTTGATTTGGTTGTATCCGATAAATCCATCGACGAATGACTTGAGAGCATGACTGGCTGTATTGTCCACGATCATGTCGATATTGGGTAGAGGATAATCATCCTTTGGAGAAGCTTTGTTTAAATCTCGGTAGTCCACACACATTCGAACCTTCCCTCCTGATTTCGGCACAGGTACTATATTGGCAAGCCATGTGGGATATTCGATCACACGAATGAATCCCACGTTCAACTGTTTGTCCACCTCCTTTTTGACCTCGAGCGACCATTCGGTGCGGAGCCTTCTCAATTTTTATTTGACCGACTTGTAATCTGGGAGAGTGGGGATCTCATGCTGAGCTATTTCAGGATCAATGCCGGGCATATCATCATAGGACCATGTGAAGACATCCACTAATTCCTTTAGGAATTCTTCGAGTTGTGCGCGCTCATGCTCGTCAAGGGTGGACCCTATCCTAATCTCGCGCAGTTGGCTACTAGAACCGAGATTAATAATAATAGTCTCTTCTTCATTAACTTGAACGCGGTTATGTTGTTTATTATTAACCTTATTTAGATCAGTTAAGAATTGTTCATTTGCAAAATCATCATCATCAACAGTTTGATTAGAATTCGAACAATTAATGTAAGGCACAGGAAGATACTCAAAATCTCCATTTATTTCATTGATAGGAAAAACAGCATTGAGAACCTCATCAAAAGAGGTCTCGATTACATTTGAACAAGGATAGACAACAGAAGAAGAAATAGGGTAAACATTGGGGTTAGGGGGGGATTTCAAGAGGTAAAACTAACGCAACCTGCCAGTTGAGGAGGGGTGTATCAGCAGCTTTAATCATATGGGATGGATCCATTGATGTAGTGCCTGAATGAATCATACAGAGTGCCAACCCCAGTGTCTGTAAGTTGAAGGAATCTTCGGAATCACTTTCCTCAGCCTCTTCGATATCTTTGATGAGCGGTTGTGCTCGGTGTTGGAAACTTTCGACCCATGGGTAGCTATCTTAGAAAAAGATCTCCATTCCAGGTTTTATCTTCTTGTCTGTGTGGTCATACCATGGTTCTGGAAAATCACAAAAGGGGAAGTCTTCGCCTTCTTTGTGAATCGTCCATTCAAGGAGTCTCTTGGGATAGTTTGGATGCAGTCTAATCTTCTCTTTAGTAGAGACTAGTGGATCATTCGGAGCTCTTGTTCTGATGGTTGATACCTCAAGCCACAAGGAGGGAAAGCTTTCTTCAGTTCGATAGGCTCAAGTATACATTGCTTCCTTTGCCCTAGCCCTAGTCCGGGCATGAAGTGCATGTTTCTGAACATCTGAATCACATTGACGTTTCCATGAGGGTCATATTCTGGACAAACCCTTTCTTTGAAATCTTCCCCTGTCGGGAGTAGGAGTGGCTCAACTCGGAATCCTGATAAGAGCATATCATTTGACCCGTGCTGTATCTCAAGGATTGGACTGCTGGTGCTTGCACCCTCGATATTTTCATTATCGCCCAAAGTGGTGATGACTCGCTCGTCGACGAAGAACTTCAACTTCTGATGGAGTGAGGAAGACACACCCTTGATACTGTGGAGACAGGGTCGTCCGAGAAACAGGTTGAAACAAGATGGGATGTCTATGACTTGGAATTCAACGACAGGGTTTATAGGGCCAACCCCTATTACAAGTTTTGTGGACCCCATCACTTCTCGACGAGTATTATCGTAGGCGCGTACAACGATGGAGGTTGGAGCGAGGTTGCTTTCTTTCAGGCCTAAACACTTGAAGGTTCTCAGTGGGCAGACATTCAAGGCGGATCCGTTATCGACAAGAGAGAGTGGCACAGCCTTCCCCATAACTTCGACAGAGATGTTGAGTGCATGATTGTGATTTGGCCCAATTCTAGAGATTTATTCTTTAGAAAATGATAGCATCCAGGTAGAGGTCAAGGATCTAACCAGATTTATCGCCTTTTCTGGTGTGGTAGAAGGAGGAACTGTGGGTCTAATAAGAAGCTTGATTAAAGCATTTCTGTGCAGCTGGGAAGACATGAAAAGCCCCCATAGAGTGATGTTAGCTTGAGTTTTCTTCAGTTGATCGAGGATCTTGCTCTCCTCGATGGTCATCTCTGGCATAGGAAGGTTTTCAACGCCCTTCCCTTTGTCATTTGCTGGTAGTGAGCTTGGAACCGAGTAATGTCTCCCTGATCTGGTCATGTGATTTACTAAAGAAGGGAAGAACATGAATCTCGTTTCCTTGTCAATCTCAGGTTGTTCTGTCACCCTGTTTATTTCTCTGAGGAGTTCTTCAAATGATATCATCCCACATATGTCGGCTACTGGTCCAGTTCTTCCTGAAGCTTGTTCTTCACTCGAATCTTCGAATTCTTCCCCCCATCCGGTGGCAACAATTATGTCTTTCCATGTAAAGTCAATGCATTCCACAACTTCAACGGCTTCTTCACACCGGTCTTCCCATTCTGTGGGGATATGTATGGTTGAAGGGACCAAGCGCCCTTGTAGCTTCAAAGTATCAAGTACCCGGTGATACTACAAATGTTGGTTTTCCCGAATAATTTTGCCATAATCTAGACAACATCATCTAGGCTGACTTCATCGGTTGGTACCACCCACTTGTCTGAATCTCGAGCCCATTTTCTTGCTTCCAAGAATAGTGTACTAAACCTTTGGCAATCAATGACCATCTGTGAGGGCAATTTCATCCCGAACTCTAGGAGTTGGTTTAACACCTCTGACAATTCCATACTTCCATTTTTAGAACGGGTACGGACAACGATGCATGCTCTGGTAAGGAGCGACAGTGCCTGATCAACGAGGCTAGTAGAGTGTAAGAGGAAATATGGGCAAATTTAAAGAGGTTTAGGAGAGTATATGGGTGTGATTTGAGTTGAGAGATCGAAATATGGGTTTTCTTCTAAGAAGATGGCATTGGTATGATTTGAGAGTGGATTGTGAGTAGTGTTTGGCTTAGGATTGGCAGGTGGGGTAATGGTACCCCGGTCAATGAGATCTTAGATTATGTTTCGGAGGTGAAAGCATTGGTCGGTGGTATGGTCAGCAGTTTGGTGAAAGGCGCAATGAGCATCGGCCTTGAAGTTTCTTGGGAGTGGATTTGGAAATGAACGGGGATCCAAGGGTTTGATGAGGTTTCGATTTAATAGGACTTCGGCCGGCGTCGTACGAGATGAGGTGTAAAAATGTAGAGAGATTGAGAGTCGCCAGTCTATTTTACTCAAAACAGACAAAAGAAAAAAAGGGAAGCCATCCCGAAGGATGGCATCAAAAGACATACTAGTGCATACGAAACCAAAATGATTCGAGAAGGGTTTGTAGGCTAAGTTACGAAATGGGAAGGTGTTAGGCACCCATTCCTCCCTTTAGGTCTCTCATGGATATTTGCTATTTTTCTTTATTTTTCCCCTGATATGTGTGCATGTGTATATATATAGTGGAGATAGGAATCCTCGACTTGTATCATGGAAGAGATAAAGTGAGTCATTAGTAGGAAGGTACAAAAGATAACATTAGAAAATAAGATTTATGCGATTAGCCTTACATTGATCATTATAACGGAATGATAATGCATATGGGGTAATACGTCACTAAGAACAAGTATATAGAATATAAGAAAATTGTATTTAGAGAAGATAGGAAATGAGAGAGAAAGTGAGAATAGGACTCGAGTCTTGGGTTTTACCCCGAGATGCCTACGTAGCCTATAAAGGCATCAAAGTCCTCGTAGTTCGCATACAAAACGAGGGGTGGGATTTATCCCATAAATCCAAATGGGGGAATCTCTTATTTGTGAGTGTGTGTGTGTGTAGAAAAAGTGTTTTAGTTGTGAGAAAAGTATGAGAATCCCTATTTGAAATTTATGAGCAAACCCTCTTTTTCTTATTTTTTGGGTTTTTTATTTATATGAAAATAAGAGATGTGCAATAATACTAAATAAAAAGTATATTAGGATGTGTGAGATGAGATAATAAAAGTGCTAAGTAATAAAACAAGTTATTGCGAATTTGAGATAAAGTTGAGAAAGTTGGACCTTCTTGAAAATCTTGAGCTTGATCTTGAATATTAAAGAGAAGCCCTTGCACTTAGATGATGATGGAGAGTGGCTAATTCACCAAGTTTGATGAAAAGGATGATGAAAAGTGGAAGTTAGAAAGGTATTTGGATGTTGAAATCGCGCTGTCTTCGAGAGAGGTTTTTGGGATTCGCTGAGGGCGATTCTTATCAGATCTGGGCTCCCCTTGAAAATGAGGTAAAGGCCTACTTTTATAGGCCCAGGTCACTGCCGATCGTCATAGACCTGGTCCTGCCTATCGGCACCTGCCGATAGGCAGGGTTTGGAACCTGCCATTTGGTTGTGTGTTTCAGGCCTTTTCGGAAAATTACCCGCCGAGGGCAAACCGTTGGTCATAATCGCGCATGGGGTAGACCGTTGGAAAGATAATTCATAGACTTTTGAAAGTCCTTTGGACTGCTCCCGGGTTTGGGAGTTGACTTTGGGTCAAATATGGCTCGGAAGTGTTTGTCGGTCCATTGGACGGGGAATCGTTCGGACGCAAACGGATCGTTCGTCCGCCTGGTAAGTCCGAATCCCACACGGGGCGGACCGTTGGAAAGGTTAGGAGATTTAATTTGACATTCCAAAGATTTTGACCCGGTTCAGGGAGTTGACTTTGGTCAACCGGGCCCTAAAAGCATTCGGTGACCTCTTGGAGTCAAACAGATAGTTCGTCTGCATGGTAAGTCAGAATCACACACGGAGCGGACCATTGGAAAGGGGATTCAGTTACCTTCGAAGATTCATTTAGCCTCGGTCGATCTAAAGAGTTGACTTAGGTTAAACAGAGCCCGGTGGCCTCTGGATCAAGTTTCGGATGCAAACGGATCGTTCGTCCGCATGGCAAGTCGGAATTGCGCACGGGATGGACCGTTGGAAAGGGATTTCAGTGTCCTTCGAAGATTCATTCAGCCTCGATCGAGCTGAAGAGTTTGACTTTTTGGTGAAACGGAGCTTGGGAGTGCCCTATGGCTTCTAGGTCAGTACTCGGGACATGACCTAGGTTTGTAGTGATGAATGGAGCTACTAGGGACCTAAGGAGAGTTAGGGGGTAACAAAATGGGGTGTCTACAATGTAGTTATTTAAATCAACACAAATGATGTGGCTTAATCTCAGTCCTTTATGTCAAGCAGGAATTTCATCTCAGCAGAACAAAGGGAGGAGCCACGTTAATCGGATGTTGATAATTATTTGATTGATATGCTCACATTTTCTATATTTCATTAACTTAATAATTGAGTGTGAATCATACAATCTTGAAGAGGAACCTCTTGATATTGAACTAATTTGATTTTTGACTTGTAAAATAAATAAATAATCATTAAGACTAATGGCTGATTTGATGAATTATCAATCCGATAAAAAAGTATTAAGGGGTGTGAAACTTCTCTTAGTTTACACCTGTGTAAGTTGAATTAATTTTGTATTTCGCGCACCAACAAATTGAATATTTTGATAAAATTTCATATAGATGATCTCCTAACCATGTAATCCATTTTTACAAAATTTCTTAGAGATCCATTTGATAGGTCAGTTAAACTTGAATATTTACACACAAATCAATGGTATGCAATTGATGAAGTTCTACATCTGAATGTGGATCGTGGACGGTTCTATATTTTGCAAAAATAACAAATGCCATTGTATGAGAAATATTTTGAGTTCCAAAAAAATCCTCTAAACAACATTAAGTGTTGTACCTGTTGTAACTTGGGTACACCACTTACTATTATTTGGGGGATGATTTGGAGGATGTTTTGAGACTCGTAGCACTGCTCCTCATTGTACAGATAATACACACACAATCTAGAGGGGGTGGGTGGGGTATATTCGTGCACATGAATAGGAACATAAAAAGAAGTGCCAGAGATGCTTGTGCCTGCAGTTTCCTATGAATAAAAATAATGAAGGATCTAAGTGACTTACTATTCTTCCACATATCGCAAATAATAATTGGTTGGCCTACTGATTCAATTTGTACTTGTTTTAGATCTACTTCTTACCATATATTCTTCATAAAGACAAAGTTCTCTTACTGCTAACTTCTAAACTACTCATAAGAATAAAAGAACTATAGTGAGTAGTGTTACTGTACACCATAAAGAAAAACAATGAGCATTACGAGTGAAACACCATTTCTCTTATTGGTGTTGGTGTTTTTTTTCTGTATTGGGCAGGTCTCATGGTGATCCCTATGACATCCCTGTGCGGCCGCCACCAAATGCTGTAGCGGGGAAGGAGTTCCCTCAATCATTGTCTTGCTATGACCCTACTACTAAATGTTGTGGCAAACAAATGTCATGCCCACAACAATGCCCTACCTTCAAAACCTCTTATTCCAGCAACCCCAAGAGCAAAAGCTGTTTCATTAACTGCAATTCCAAAAACTACGAAGCTATTTGCAACATTATGCTCCCCTCTTCTCTCTCTCTATCTCTCTCTCTCTCTCACTCTCTCTCTCTCTCTCTCTCTCTCTCTCTCTCTCTCTCTCTCTCTCTCACACACACACACACACACACACACACACACACACACACACACACACACAATAATATATATGGCGTACAACGTGACATGCCTAAAATAAAGCGTATAAGAAAGAAAAATTTCACATCACATGATAGTGACTGTTTATTTGTAGTTAGTGAGAGACATACTATGACACCCCGACTAATTAAATACCGGATAGCTACTCCTTTATTAAAATTAATACAAAATGTCAAGTTGGTTCAGTTCATAGCATCACTGTCGAAAACATTTTTAAACAATTAATAGCCACCTAATATTTAAAAAGTGTGCTGTTAACTTTTATTTAAATGAGATTAACATGCAACCAATTAAATTATTAACTAATAATACCACAATCACACGACAGTCACAACAAAATATAAATGGAATAATAAATGAGTCTGGAGTAACACTCCTCTGAATAATCCAAATACTGAATAAAACCAAATACAAAGTCTGAAAAATTAATTAATCAACTCCAAAACTGAAATGAAAACTGAAAGTACAATAAAGCTGTCTCTAAAGAAAAGGGGCGACATGCCCTAACTGATGAATAAATCAGAAGTAGAATCGATGTAGAATGTGGAGGCGCCTACTATCAAGGTCCTCTAACTTCCACAGCAGTTACAACACGTCAAAGGAATGGAACTCCTAAGCTTGGCATCCCTGTGGCTGGGAGAAAATAGATTTGAAAGCAAACGGGTCAGAGACCGAGGTGAAAACAGTTTAAAAATATAGCAAGTGTTTAATTGCATTAAACAGTAAATATTAAATACATGTTAGTTGCGTACCCTCACATGAGTTCCTCACCCCTCAACTATCCTTAACCCGTCCTAGTTATGCCACTAAATAACTAGTTTGTCTATCGTTTTCTCCTCACATTAATAAGGGATTTTATTTATAACATTCTAATATAACCTACGTATACCTCACTCTTTCATTAATCATTTGAATGTGTAACAGTTACGATAGGAAATTCTCCGTATTAAATTCCATTAAAAAATGTCCCAATAATTTATATCCACACTTTAACATATGAGTTCATTAAAATCACAAGTATATTATTCCCAGCACGATTATACAAAATAGGGCACCCCTAGGCTAAGCTGCGGTGCACACACACTCTGCTATCGAATCCCAGTACATCACGTACATAAGAACTACGTATTTCGAATCTCTCAGGAACCGTTTCAATAAGCAAAATCACACATAATGGAGGCTAACATAGTTCACATACCCATAGGCCACGCACGTACCTACGCTCCCATGGCCAACTGACTTATTAACTCACAAATAAGCCATTCACAGTCTAATGTCCTTAATCTACCAATCTAAATCCCCCCATAGGCACACAAAGATTAGACGACCCTGTTTCGAAAGCCGACCTCCCGTGATAGCAAGTATGGTAGGTATGTTATACACATAATAATTGATACACTAAGCATTCACACAACTTAGATAACTTATAATATTATTAGAGGTACGTTCTCGACCCTATATCGTTATTCAATTTCGTACGCGTTCATATTTTCAGATGGTATATCATATATCTTGCCGATACGTCTCGCGTCGTATAGTTTAAGTACTTAAAACCTAACCAAGAAGGTTACTAAGTCTCCTATTGTTCCCACATTTTAATTCATTAATCTTAAGGTCCATATTTCCGTCTCTAACCTTAAATTATCAACTATATAGATTTAATTCCTTTTCTCGACATATCCAATAGCATTTCACTCGTTTGACCCTATTAAGTCTAACATAAAGTCCCAATTCAATTTTGATATAATCCGGTATCTATATACACCCCTACTGGGCCTCCTTAGACTTAAATGTGTTCATAAGGTCCTTATCAATAATTTACAAGGGTCGGAGTTGGATAAACTCAAAAAGGAAAAATATCACAAATTCTAGGGAGGTCGATCGATCGATTGTGAATGTTGATCGATCGATACTGTCGATCGATCGATCAAGCAGTTGCAGGTTACGGGTTTATTAGTTTTTTCAGTCAAAAATTTGTCCCAAAACGCCATTACATGATCAGAAATTCTAATGTAAGTATAAGGGATCATTATACAACCTAATTACATGATTTCTAAAGTTCCAAAACCTTTAAAACATCAACAATTAACCTTTCTTGGATTAAATCTTCATAATATCCTAAAAACCCTATTTTCTTCTATTTTATCAAGAATCATCATGTTTCTCTTCCAAATTCGTTTTTAATTTATCTACGGTTACGGTTTTGCTACTGAATAATTTCCAGAATTATTCTACATGCAAGTCCTATCCAAGATTTAGGTTTATTCTCCAAATTTCCATGAGTATTCATCATTTTTCAAGGTTATCCTATAATCCTACACTAGCATGGATGATATATTTACTGAAATTAATTGAAATCAAATCACTTGCCTTAGAAATGGTGTTCTGATCTGCTGGTGGCGAAAATGACTGGTTCTCCCTCTCTCTCCGATGACAAATCCGGTGGATTTTGGTGGTGGATGGTGGTTATGGCTTTGGAAGCCCTTTTGTAACCTCTCCTCTAACTCACGTTGCCCTCTCTTGCTTTTTGGCTGATAATGGCCTTAATGGACCTCATAATAACTGTTAAATAAACCCTAAAATTCGTGGGTCTAAATTTCATAAAATTTAAAATGACTAAATACCCTCCCGGGTTGTCGATTTGGCCTAGAAATGCCCTGGGACCCAAACTAAACTCCCGACTAGTGTTTTCTGACTATTTCGGCTTCTCCGGACACGTTAGCGCACTCAAAATGACCATACGGGTGATAGAATTATAATTTACTTTTAAATCTCATTAAATTAATTTCTGACGCGACTGACACGCGCGTCCCAACTAAATTTCCCGAATTGTTGCATTTATGACTCGCGACAATTTTAATAAATTTAACAATCATATGTTAACACATATATCCAGTAATATTCATCATTTATTATCATAACCAAATATCAACTCACGTCTCGCTAGTATTTAAATCCGGATTAATTTCTAATTAATTCCCGTTTAATTTAATTAATCCCATGAAATAAAATCAAATAAAATTACGGGGTATTACACATACATGACAATGGGAGACTCTTAGCCTATGTGCCTTGTACTCGTTTGCATGAGTGCCTCAGGCAGGCATGCCACATAGTGCATAATGTATTTTCTCCACATGCGCAAAGTAATGGTGCCTACTATATTATTTGGGTTCACAACAACATATATGTAGTATAGTCGATCCTTCGCAAATTGTTCGTGTCTATAATGATTTATCTATTCCTAACACAATCATAGTACATAGAACTACTTTCACTTTCACTTGTGCTTAAAGATTATAGATAGGTCTGTTGAGGGCATCACGTGTATACGCCTAATGACATAGGATAAGGATACTCAATGAGGTTTGCCTTCATCTAGAAAAAGGGGATATCATGATAATGTTAACAATGGAGGATCTAGGAATATTAGGAAATAATTTTGTGAGGTGGGCTGGGGGTGGGGGTATGGGTATTAACGTAGATAGGGTGGGGGTGGGTGGGAGGTAGGGGTATTAACATAGATAATATTTCTATAAGGGCAACATTAGTTTAATTCGAACATTAAAAAGAGAAACTAAGATCAACTATGTGTGTAATATATATATATATATATATATATATATATATATATATATATATATATATAAAAGGAGTAAAATAGTTTTACTATTCCATAAGTTGATAAGATAACTAGATGTGAGGATTTAGACACCAAGGCAAGAAATAAAGGGTCAGATTAGTTTACAATGATCGAAGGGTTGCGATTTGCCCCCTATTAAGATCTAATGGTATGATATTATGTCAAACTTACAACATGACAAAATTGTAGAGAAACTCAAACCCTTCCTGTCATACTCTCCCGTTCATTTTGTTTCAACTCCACAAAAAAACCCTAACATTTCACTCATCCCTTCAGCTCCCATCTCTCCTCGCCGTCGCGCCCCTCTCCCCGCTGTCTCCCCCTGCTACCACCCCTTCTCCTCGCTGTCGCCCTTCATCCCAGTGCCCCGGTGCCGGACTCAGATCCAAATTCTTCTCCCCTCAGCCGATAGGTACATTTTCGACTAGGCTTCATTTATTTCGATTCTTTGTTGCATTTATGTTTATATATCTGTGTGGTTTAGAATTAGGTTTCAAGTGGAGCTTTTTATTTATTTAAAGTTATGTTTCAAATTAGGGCTTTCCCCCTATTTTGGGTGGTTTCTATTTATCTTAACTCTTATTTTCAAACTGAACTGTGATTTTTTTTTTTTATATAATTCATATTTTTGTTATTTTTGTTTTCTATTTAGGAGGTTTTCTAATGCATAAAATACTATTGCATGCGGTCTTATTATTGGTCACCTGAACTGTGATTTGGGTTGAATGTCAGTAGGTATCTCTTCTATGCGTATTATTTTTATGTACTTTGTGAAGTTGAGTAAAGAAAATTATATATTCATTTGAGAAGATAATCTTATTGTCGATTTTAATGCTATTTTGTATTGATATTCATTTGAGAATAAAGTTATATGTATGCTTGTAGATAAAATAATATTGTTTGATTCTTGTTATTTCTTTTGTTTTACAGAAAACAATCCCGTTAAAGGTATTTTGCTGGAGAACGATTCCAAAAAGAAGAACCACCTCATGAACCTAATAACACGATATAAATTTTTTACGTGTTTTGAATGGAATATTGTCTGTATTCGTTGCATAAGATTGACTGTATTCGCTGCAGAAGATTATTTGAGTGTCGATTTTAGTAATATAGAATATTGACTGGAATTTGTTTAGTGTTGATTTTAGTAATATGGAATATTGATTGTATTCACTGCATAAGATTATTTTTTAAATGAAATGGGATTTTGTACCAGCATAATATTACATAGTATGTTAGATTTGCAGATCTAACATATTTCTCTTATGTTTTTTTTTGCCAGATTTGCAAGTTTAATGCGTTGAATCACCACCGATGTGGAAGATCTCAATGACTTAACCACCTTGGAACCTCGGAGAACCACCAGCACAGGCTATACCTCTTTATTACTCAATTTATTTATGCTTTATTAATGCGTTCGAAATTATATATTATAAAGCCAAATTGACATAATGTTGTACTTTTCATTCATCCATGAATAATTAAAAAGTAATTTTCTTTTGATGAAAACTAAATTATGTGTCATAGGCATGATAATGATGTGGTTAGATGAGTAATTAACATGGCCATTCTCATACTTGGGCACCAAAAGGGTTCAGTGAGATCTATTTTGGTGTTGACATGTTCTTGGAATTTCAGGCCATTTCTTCATTTACTCATTTTTTGTTGTTATCTGTCCCTCTTTTAAAATCAAGAATTGAATATGGTTATCTTTGATGCTCTGTTTTTCCATGTGTGCTTTCATATAAACAGTTAATTTGTTATGAATATGTATTTATTTTGGCCCTTTTGTGGTAAAAACCTTATTCCACTAGAGGGTACTTCTTTGTTGCTAAGAAGCCACGATCCTCCATATCACTATATCAAATGATTAAACTTCCATAACCTATTATTAAATTATATAATTTATGAAAGTATTTCTGAAACGTATAACCCTTTTAAAAATGAGAATGAGTTCTGATGCATTTATGCAAATTAAGTATTTATTTTGTGTGCTCCCTGTAAGTAAGATATATATTGGTGATTTAGGAACTGTATTCGAGCATTTGAGGCCCTGTTCATTTATGTTTTGAGTTTTGAGGAAAGAAAAGTTATGTTTGTTTGCAACCCACATGACATTCAATTTGGACTGTTCAAATTATTTTAACTATCCAAATTAAAATGCTTTTGCAAACTGAAATAAGAATATTTTTGTTGCATTTATCTTTCCAAATTCCATACTTTGAAAGTTTGCGAAATGGTGCACAACTTGACATGATTTTCTTTTCAAGGATCTTAGCACCAACACCTTGAGTAAAATCATTTGCTTAAATAGAGTTGATGTAATAATTAGTGCTTTATTAAGTTGCTTTACAATTGTTAATTTTTATGTTTTGTATCTATTATAATTTTATTAGTCTATGACATTCTCTTAAACGTAATATGAATTTGTATATTTATGAGATTGTCTTGAGCAAGTTTTTTAGGTTCATTAGTTTGTCATACATCAAAGTCTCAAAGGCATTTAGATTACATAAACAGTTATTATATAGTGCCTTTATTCATTTGTATTGTATGTTTATAATAGAGTCATTATTTTTTGTACTCCGACCACTTTCCTAACTTGAGATGCTTTGGTTGCTTTACAATTTTTTACTTTGTGATTATCACTTTTTTTATGGATTCCAATTACCCCCTAGGCTATGAAAATTTGCAACGACCTTTTATGTGTAATTGAAAATTGTTTCTATAAACCTTTCCTAGAGACACATTGGGGAACCAAGTGCTGTTGTAATGAATATCCAACACCTTCAGCATTCCCCTCTTCAGCGTGGCAATCAGTTTAGAGTTTTTCATTATGTTGTTTCATTTTGTGTGGTGGTTGATTTAATAGTTTTAGTCCAACATCCCCATATTCCTATTTTGTTTTAATCCCCCGTTGAAAATGTTTTGGTATTGAATCCCATGTTCAGTTTAATCTGTTTGATCAGTTTAGTTTTTTGGGCTAGGTTTTAGAAAATGTAAAGATTGCAGTATATTCTTAACCAGGTTGCCTTTTGGAGTATAAGTAAAGGTATTTTGGCTTTCGACATTGATTAATACTATTGTTCCTGGATACTATTATTTCATTTAATTTTTTGGTAGTGAATTGGTGTGTGTTTTAATAGTGGCCTTTGAAATAATCACTTACAGATGAAGGAAAATCATTGGAACTAATACTGAAGCAAAAAAGTTTAGCGAGTGACGGCTGCTTCATCGTTTTTACTTTACGAAATACTCACTAATTAGTTATTCCTATGTTTTTCCCATTTAATTTCATAATTTCTAATTTGTCTCATATTGGCCTAAAATGAATATTTACGGATACTCCTCTAATGATTTTAAATTTAGTTTGGCAATGGTCAATAATACCATAACAGTACAATTTAGTTTGGCGATGATCATCTTTGCTTTTATATACATTGATGCTTTAGACTACAATTGTAATTTGATTATGCTTTTTATTAGTTGAACACAATGCAATTTGATTTAGTTTATTGAGATGGTGTTTAACATATCTCTGAATTTTGTCAAGTTTTGATAGTGGGGCTTGTAGTTGTAACGCCCCGACCCAGATTTATGGGTTACCCATATTCAACCCGGTCCGAATCGAGTCATTAGGTGTGAAGTGCAATGAAGCAACCTAAATAATGTTACTAGTCCAGTTTTATTTTAGTTAATGTTTTACTTGTTAGCATGCAATTCAAATTTTGAGATGAACTACGTGAGGAATCCATGGGGAGCACCCCAGAGTCCAAGTAAACAAATCTACTAACGTAAAACGTAAATAAGATATACTTACCTATATAGCGTTCTCAAAATACGAAGCCTTTCCCAACCTGCTGAAACAAAGTGGGGATGTGACCCTATGCCCAGTGGTATTTATACAAGCATTATAGAAACGAATGACAAAAAGGAATACTCACATGCTACAACCACATGCATGCAAAAATATGTATATATCTACATACGTATACCTTTGGTAAATATGCATACCAATGTATTAATCGTTTTACTTCCATAACTTTACTCATCCAGATTAATTTACCTTAATCTTTAAAAGACTTCCTTTATTCATACTTAGCATTTCTCACTTTGTTTAACACACACGGTTTCATGCTTAACACCACTGCACTTTATTTATTACAACCCATCTCTTTGCCGGAATCACCCCTTTTTATTCATTTAGAGTATATCTTAGTATTTTTATTGTAAAGTATGATTTCAACACACGCATTCACGTGTTAGAAAAAACTTGTTTATCATTTAAAAACCTTTCATTTCATACTTATGAAAATTATGGGTTTAACCACCCATTTGCCCACTTTACTTTACCCTTTTTACCTCAACTTATGGACATTTATAGATTTATGCATTTACTTGCCCATTTAAACTTTCACCGGAATATTTATTTCATTCATTCAAGTTAGGTTGCATTAACACATTTTACCACACAACCCATTTCTTGACATGTTCCTTATTCCTTTTATCTGTTCTCGAAATTTTACCTTTACCGCATACTTACACGGACTCCACACCGATGGCTATGTGCACTATATGCTCTGTTAGTGATTTAGAGCTTCACCCAAGGGCTCCGGGCCCTTCTTGCTTATTTCTGATTGCATCCGAGTCCTTATTAACGTGTTTAACATTTTACACACGTCCACATTATTCAATTCCTTGCTTTTACCCACCCGAAGACAAAACTTGGACTTAATCGTCCGTTTTTCTATTAACACTTGGAAAATTATTTCTTTTCTTCTTTAAGTCCCTTATCCACACACGCGTGATTTATACTAAATTCATTCACGCTTTAGGACAGCTAATTTCCACACATTTTTGTGTAAAGACATTCATTGACATTTTTATTCAATAAAAATGTTTCGATTTAAGCAAATTACCAATTCACCCTTTGTTTGCCAAACTTGCAGTTTAGTCCTTAAAATTGTTATTTCTCAAAATGGTTATTAAGTTTTTAACTTAACATGTAATACACCTTAGCCATTTTAACACTTACTTAATGTCACACTTGTCACTTTAACACCTTTAACACATAAAATAACACCCTTTATGCAAGACTATTTTTTTCTTCCTTAGAAACTACCATTTCTTTTATTTAACACATGTAGTCTTATACTCTATATTTTTCAGTGTTCTGAAAAATCCTCCTAGGCTCCGCTTAGGCTTTAGGCTTGGGAGAAACGCCCCCCGCCTTAAGCTTTTTACACCTTATTCTTGGTAAAAGCCTTAGGGCACACTTTTTTTTCTTCTAAAAGCAACCATGCTTTAGTGAGACGATATTGCCTTTTAAAGATTTTTTTTACAAATCGGACCATTATCTCGTCCAAAATAATCAAATAGTATTTTAATTTACAAATATTCAGATATATCTTTATGATATGCACAATTTTAGTATTTTAATAGCGTTGCTAGGGTTAAAAAATATCAAAATATATTAAAAAGGCCTAAACGCCTTTTCACGCCTTTTTATGCCTATTGCCTGCCTAGGCTTCTAAGGCTTAAATCTTGGCCTCCACGCCTTGATTACGCTTCATGTTTTTAAGAACCTTGATATTTTTACATTTCCAATATCTTTTTTCCACATAATTTGAAGACTAAAATTTCTTCTTGTCAAATTTCATGTTAAAACCCAACAAGACTTTCTTTAAACTTGTCCACATATTTATCATCAAGTACTACAAGTTTATATGCATAGAAAGTGGACTATAAATACTAAAATTCTATCAAGTGGATTAGACATACATTTCAAGTAATGAAGACATTTCATCAATTTCTTTAAGCTCGACAAATGTCCGTTTATTAATAAAGTATCCATTTTGCAAGAACTTGAAAAATATTTATTTCATAAATATTTTGACAACATTAACATCATTCCACATCATTATTTTATTTCATAAAAAATTTCATTATTTCTTTTTCACTAGAAATAGACCAAAATAACGTTTCTTACATTTTTATTCCATTAAAATGTTTAATATTCCCTTTTCACTTAGAAATATACCAAAATGACATTTCGTGCATTTTTCTTTCATAAAAATGTCTATTATTTCTTTTTCACTTAGAAATGTACCAAAATAACGTTTACAATTTCTTACATTTTTATTTCCATAAAAGTGTCTATTTTCAGTTTTACTAGAAAATATACACAAACAATATTTTCTTACATTTTTATTTCCATTAAAATTTCCTTTATTATGTTAAGAACTTTATTCTATTTTCAAGACTTATTTTATATCATCATTTTGACACCATTTCATACAAATGCTAATATGGCTAATAATCAACAGTAGGGTGCACGCCAATAAACTACACATATATTTAATCTAATATATGTAAACAACATGCTAAAATATACTCAACGTTAAACTTAAACCAAAGTTAATATTTCCCACCTTAATGGAGGCACAAATCAGTGGAAGGCATGAAAGATCAATGGAGACGACAACCCCCCACCTCCTAACATGACCTTAAAGGGGTTGTCTTGCACCACCAAGTTTGCTTCCAAGAACCCCCATCAAAGACCCTCTACAAAACCTCCATCAACATATTTATCTTCTTCTAAAAATAATTCCTCAAACACCCCTAAAAAATCCCCAACAACAACTCCCCTATTTTTGTGGCTTTATTTTAATAGTGGGGAAATCATCTATTTTGTGGTGTGATTGTGGTTACTACGACTAACAATGGTGGGGATATTTTAAGGGAAAGATATAGAAGGCTGGAGCTTCTTCTGACTTTGCAATGAGCCCCCCCCACCTCTCTTTCTTATACACAGTATAAAGCCTCAGCACTCGATTTCTCCTAAATCGTCAAGGCTAAGGGTGACACATGGTTTTGATCGATGGTTATAGTAGCTACAACAGGTTTGGTAGACTGATTTGCAAATTCTTTGGTTCTCTCTTTAATCCCCAAGACAATTCCCTAACTCGATTTATATATATACATACCTCGTCTATTTTTATTAAGCATGTCAGGCCCAAGAGGTGACATGAGAATTAATGTTAACGAGTGATCGCTTGACAGCGCATCAGGGAGATAGACTTTTTCGGCATCATTCGAATGACCCTATGCGTCGTTTGAACAATAACTTCCTTTCTTTTTAACGACCTTATGCGTCATTCGAACGATAGCATTCACAGTTCGTTCCTTCATCATGTATATATATCCTTTTTATTAATACCCTCAATACATATTCCCTTTTTCTAAGAAGGGAATCTAATTTATTTAAATCTATAACCCACTAATTCTCTTTACTTAATCTGATTTATCACCCACGAATTGCTACAATTACAATTTATTATCCTCATCTATAATCCATATAAAAGTAATTAATTTACCGGGGTTGGGTATTACAGTAGTGGCGAATTTGTTTTGTTTGTGCATTTTCAAGTATTTTGACTTTTGAATAATTTTTTTGCTGTGATTTATTGTTTCAATGAGGTTTTTCGTCTTTAATAAATGTATATTTATGAGATTTATGGATTTTGTGATTTCAATATAATGATTTAGTGTTTATATTTTGGTAACGCAGGTTTTTAATACGTGTAAACAATGGAAGTTATGAATTATAAGTTTCAGCATTTTCCCCATATTTTCATAATACCTTGGATCTACATATCCGAAGTCTGTGAACCATTTTCATCTATTGTTTCAGATGTTCATATACTAAACATTTGTAGTTTTGTTATTATTTTCATGTAGAGGGTAGTTGTTTGTTGTTTTTTTGTCATATTGTACATACACTCTAACATATCTCTTTTGTTTCAGATGTTCGTATACTAAACATTTTTTTTGTCATCTGGCTACGTCTTAATCGAACCTCGCCATTTTTTTGTATGCGAATATTAATGCTTAATTGGTTTGCTACTCCATCATTGAAATCCAGACTCCATATTCGCACTAGACCCTCATGGTATTTTCTATTGGTTGATTCGCAACCCCACTAGTTGTTGAATTATTTTTTTCCCCATTTTAGCTTCACCTTGAATTTTCATTATTTATAAGATGCTTTAGTGAGTCATTTGTTAAGTAATATAATGGCTGGGCTTGAAATTAAAGGTGGGTTTTAAAGTTCAGGGGTTTATTCATACATAAGTTATGGTTTCCATGTTTGAAATATGAAGACAAATGTTTGACTAATTGGCATGGTTTATATAATATTTGACTAGCTATTTCAATTTACTAACTATATTTTTTGTTTTGTATTCGGTCGCATTTTGAATACTATGGACAATCATTATAGTTCACCATGTGGGAAAATCTCAATTGATGTATATGTGATTTTTTAGGAAGTTTGTTTCGTAAAAAGTATATGTTAGATAAATTTCGGCTCTTTGAATATTGTTGGATTGGTTGTTATCCTTTAAGCAGGGTGGATAGTCCAATAAACAAATGAGATTATGCCATTTTTTTTTAGATTGACACTTTGTTTATTTGAGACACGATGTAAACTCGCTTAATGAATATTATATATTTCATGTTATATGTGAATTTATTTGATGAATTTAGACTATTTGAATATTGTTGGACTATTTGTTATTTGTTAAGTAGGGTGGATAGTCCTTTAAACAAAGGAGATTATGACCATTTTTTAAAATTACACTTTGTTTGGTTGGGGAATGAAATTTTTGCCGTTTGCAATTATGTATTTTGAATTTTTTTCCCTTTTACGATTACTTTGGAAATTTTCGCTGTGCCGTCAGGTGTGGGCATTCTGCTAGTGTGTATATATATATATATATATATATATAGAGAGAGAGAGAGAGAGAGAGAGAGAGAATCTGAATCTAGTGGTAATAATGGTTATATTTATACGTACAAACTATGTCTGCTTATATCACCGTTATAAAGGTTTTATATCTATGAAACTTGGGATTCATTAGTAAGGACGCCAAACTGTAATGGGATTGGAGCACGATGCTACGAACCAAGGTTTGTGTGATGAGACGGGGTCATGTTCTATTTCAAGAAAAAAATAAACAATCACTTTAGTTTAGTCTTCCATCACAACCTCCACATAAACTCCCGCTTCATCGGTCGCCGTCCACAGGGATGATTGCATGACAACACTTGGATCCAAGAACTTGCCCTCATGTTCGATTACCATGTCTTCACAGTTGCCGCTAACAAGGTTGCAAAACGGGATAACCAAATTGACCAACTCATCTTCACCTACAATAAAAGACAAATTCATATCTCATTAGGCAAACTCTCCACTTGGGCTTCACCAGACAGCAACCTATATAAAATCATTCTTAAGAACACCCTAATATTAATCACAAACACATTAATATGATTAGACTTTAGCATACAATTGTTCTTAATAAAAGGATCTTGGATCTTCATGTTTTCACAAAATACATTTAAAAGATAGAAAATAAGACTTACCTTGATCAATGATCAATCTTGATTAATTGCTCCATCAATCTACCTTCTTGGAAAAATTACACTCAAATGGAATCTCGGAGTTACTCTCCCACCTCAGAAATAGTGTGTTATGAGATAACCCTAGATGGTGTAGGGCTCCTCTATTTATAAGGGGAAGAGGGCTGGAATCCTAGTCAAGGTGAAACTCTATTTCAAATCTTCCACTAATGCCACTAACCATCATATGACTAACGGATAAGATTGACCCATTCTTCTAATATTAGTATTTATCACGTTCCTAATTAATTATCTAATATTTATCAAGACCATATAATTGGGAAATTCATAAATTCAAAATTTAATACAATTAAAATTAAATAATTAATTTCGACACTTGATATTAATTTTCAACAGTTTCCCACTTGGTCTTAATAATCCTCATAATTAAATTAGGTACCATAAGGTGCACAATAACTGATAAATATAGTTTGATTAAATCAAACAATTCACGGATGCGAGTCATGGCGGTTCCATGCTATTCAAGAGCATGGTTCCTTCCATGTACTACAACACCAATGTTTCATTCAACTAGGCTTAATATTGGGTATTATAATGGCCTCATAATGTCCTTTTGAATAAGGACTATTTCTGTCAACAATAATTCATAATCATATGCATGCATTCACAAAAGATAGAAATAATTGAAATCAGAAACATTTTTATTGAATTCAAGTAATAGTGTCAAACAACTAAGCCAAATAGCAATCATAATTTTACTAATCGAGATCCATCTCTTTGACACGTTCCATAAGGTCTTTTGGATATAGTCCTTTCGTAATAGGATTTGCTATGTTATCACTCGTACTAATGTGATCAATTGACACTCTTTGTTTCTGAATTTCTTCTTTAACTGATAGGTATTTCATTCAACGTGCTTAGTTACTTTAGGAATACCTAACATTTCTTCATAAAGAAGATTGCAACGACATTATCATAATATTTCAGCGACTTGATAATAGTGTCGACAACTCCAAGTCCCGAAATGAAGTTACGCTGCCAAAATACATAAGTTGTAGCATCAAGCATGCTACAAACTCAGCTTTCACAATAGTTAATGGATGGATTGTGTTGCACTTCTTCATTATATTGGTTAATAAACCAAAACAAATATTCTTAAGCAAGAGTGAACTTCATACCATCCGTACAAATAATAAATCTTAGTCACAATAATTGTTCATATTTAAATGAACACATACATCATAAATGTGAGCATATAGTCCTTTAAGTATCTCATTACTTCATACAATACTTTTAAACCCAGAAGATTATTTTGATTCTCTACTTTCTAAATATGTGCTTGAATATAGAGAAAATATATAAATTTACTCCCACTGATCTTAAGGTGTATACAAATATACAACGATTAAAAAAAATAATGATATTATTTCTTAAAATACGTCATGTGGGAAACTTATGTTTATAAAATGATCTCCTGAACATATACGCATGGTTTATAAGTCTCCAAAAAGTAATTTTCACATCTACTTCATGTAACTCTCAATCATAATGAGCTACTAATGTCACAAGAATTCCATGTCCTTACATATAATTGAGAACGTTCATTTATAACCTTTTCTTCATTAATAGTGAAATATTTTACTATAATTTAGCTTTATCTAGTTTAACAACCGTTAGTGTTGCTTTTGGTCTTGATGACCCCCTTATACCCAACTTTAGTGCATCAATTATGTAATTCAACGAGATTTCAACCTTAGTTGTAGTCCATTAGTTTCACTTCTTATGACTTTTGAAAATAAAACCATGTCATTATTTATCCTTACACCAAATTCATGTTCATGCAGATACACCACATAATCATCCAGGATAGTAGACCTTTTAGGATCTTCTTAATACTATTCCTTATGATTTTATCTACATTTCCCTCACGGTGACAATACTATCATTTAGTGGTTGATCATTTATTTGTTCTTTGTTGTTTAGACAATCTAACAACTAAAAGAACAAGTATTTAAGAAGGTTATTGGTAATGGGATAAGTACCCTACCTTCTTTTATAACCATATTTCATGATTTTCTACTACCACTAATTTCACCTTTCATAATGAATTTGACTTTAAATACGTGTCAATGACAATTATATGATCTATGTAGGTCCATTTTAAGGGAAGTTTCTCATAATCTCCCACTTGGGCCACATAAGTCATCCTTATATTAGACATCGTAATACCTTAAGAGCACAACTCGACTATCAAAATTTGTAAGAGACATTATAAAAATCTTGTCTACAAAAATTATGAAAAAGAGTCTAGATTTAATTTGGCACAAGATTTAAAGAGTTTAATCAATAACGCTACGATTATGATGTAGGATCAAATAAATATTTAAAGAACTATGTCCAAACTTTATTTTATACAAAACATCAAAAGGAATATCATAACCCTTGAAAAAAATATACATCAAAAGATTCTTTAGAACATATCCCTCACGATCAAGTCTAGACAAACATTTTCCAAAAAAATTGAGGGTTTATGAAAACAAATGGCGATTTGATTCCCCAAGAACAAAGGAAATAGAATCTTATTAGCATTTCTAGTTTGTTTTGTAAGAAATCTTCGCATCAAAAGTAAATACTTTCTATAACACAGTAAGTATAACTTGCAATCTCTACTAAGATGAAAAACTCGTTTCAAATCATAAAAGATACCTATTATCTTTATCATTATTAGTCCGAGTGTGCAACATGTAAACAAACTTAATTTGTGTAACTAAATTAAATATGAAATTTTTAGAGAAACAAAATGGGATACAATAATATGTGATAAGATAATGAGATAAATTGCTCACTTTATTAATGCTTTGATTTAACAACACACACATCGATTACATCATAATAAATTGAGTGCATAATCGTGAGTTTTCTTCAGTAGTAACCGTGAAATATCGATTATATGATGCTTCTAAATTACTTTATTGGGTATACTGTTATTTCATTATATTGTACACGATATTCGTGCACAACTTATTTTCACATACTATAATAATGTATGTGATCTATGATGTTCATTCAATCACTCAAAATCGATTCCCTGTAAGGAATAACCTTGATTGAAGAAATAAACTCAATATACCCCATTAATATATTTACAATTATAAGCATAATGAGTTACTACTACCATTATCTTTACATTTAATATTCATTGCCATTCTAGTTGGGTCACTGTAGTGACTACCAAACATTTCATAATATGAATATTATATTACGTAAAGACTTACATACACAAGTCAATAAATTCACTTATTTTCATTAAATATCACATGATCAATAAACTAAATTATTTATGTTTATGGCTTTCATAAACTTAATTGGTGATATGATAGTGAAAGAAACTATGGCATCTGCGTTTGACGACCATTATTACCTTCCCAAAATATATATCACCACTTACATTTTTTCAATTATTGTAATTACAATAAATGAATAAACAATAATATGTATGCAACATCATAAAGTATCATCATCCTAGCATTCAATATCATACATGGACCTGTAGGCAACCAAAATATGCATGATATTAATGCATTAGTACAATATTTATATCTTCTGGAATAGAGCACTTTAGTGAACACCAAACCTTATATTATAAAAATATTAGAGATACGCATACATGTTCAAAATACCCGTAATACATGAATAATTATATTATTGTCTATTCCCTAATTTGAAATTCATGAAAAATTAGACATAATGTGAAAATCAAATAGACAAAGAGTTTAGATGAGATATTACACAAATAATAGTAAATGGAAGACATAAATCATTTACTTTCTCTTCATCACTTATATATGAGTAACAAATCAGAAATATTGACCCAAATCATTAATGGTCATACTAATGCACAATACGGTTATAATCACAATTATCATAGTAGTGACATATGTAAATATGACTTTTTAACATTGGTGCCAATTATTTAACATTTACAAAAATTCCAATGTTTATTTGATTCAAATTTCAGCATGTGTTGCGCTTCAATTTAACCTTATAACAAACATTAGGATAATCTGAAAGGACTACAAGTATAGTATCTTCACATATAATCTTAGCCTGTATTTGGCATTTGATTAAACTGAATGAATACCTACTTATGCGTCTGAAAATTTGCAAGTCATGCATTCAAATATGGATGTATGCAACGAATAAATCTAGTATCCGCACATATGAATTGTAGCCTGTGTTTCGCATTTAATTCAACTTAATGGGAGTACTAGCCTTAGAATAAACAATAATTCTGATTTTCAACTACAAGAATCGTTGGCCTGTGTTTGGCATGAGACTCATTAAAATATGAATATCATAATATTCAACAATATGAATCATTGGCCTGTGTTTGACATGAGACTCGTCAAAATATGAATATTAACAATAACGCAAGTATAATATCCTACCATATGAAATATGTTGGCCTGTGTTTGACACGAATATTCAACTAAAAAGGGTTATTAGAGCAAGGTTTTATCACAGTTCTAGATAAAACATACATGAAATATGGGAAAACTTAAATTTTTCCCAAAAAAAAAGAGTTAGAATTATTAAACTGTAGAAAATTACTCCAGAATCTCAAATATTCGATGGAATTCAAAAATATTTTTTCTGGAAGTTACAAACATTATTTATGCAAAATCAATGCCCCCAAAAATATTATACTCAAAGCTTAATGTATAATTAATGCTCCTAATATAGATGCATACATAATAATAAAATATTTACAATTATAGATTAAGACACTTTCATGTCTTCCCCCATCCAACACCATATAAATATTATTGTCAAAAGATCAATCCATAATTACATTAGGGCCTTTGCGCTACCAAATATAGATTATGCACAATAACCTAATATATCGAAATGTTATTGTCAAACACATAATCATACATCTAATAATCAAAATTTTATATTGAACTCTTTCATAAATACCAAATACTACATAACATGAATATTAGAACAACCATGAACATAAAATATAGCCCCCGTGGTGAAAAAAATACATAATATTTGGAAAAAATCGTAATTTTTGACAAAAATAGAAAATTTGAGTTAACACAACAGGGATGTAGACAATTACTCCAGGATCTCAAAATAATTTGTGGAATTCAAAAATTAATTTTCTGGAGTGAGATATTGACGTCAACATTATTATCAAAAACGATAAAAACGCAATTTTAAGGGTCTTAACGACGTCAAATCGTAAAAGTAAGGTGGTGCCCATTGTTTACAGTAGATTTTGTTTATTTCGACGTTTCGAGTCGACCATGTCATTTTTGTAAAATTCCAAGCAAGTTTTGACATTTTATTCTAACCAGTGAGTATTGGCGACAGGACAAAAAACGTCACAGAAAGTCTCAGACACACTTTAAGAGCAGATTTAATGACAGAAATAAGACGTCGCAGAAGGTCTCAGGCACAAAAATAATTTAATGACATAAATAAAAATGTCGCAGAAAGTCTCAGGCACATATTTCATTATAGACGAACATCAATAAGGAAAATCATGAGATCTTAAACTTTAGCTCTGATACCACATATAAAATAATTCTTAAGAACACCCTAATATTAATCACGAACACATTAATATGACTAAACTTTAGAATACAATTGTTCTTAATAAAAGGATCTTGGATCTTCATGTTTTCACAAAATACGTTTAAAAGGGAAAATAAGACTTACCTTGATCGAGGATCAATCTTGATTAATTGCTCCATCAATCTACCTTCTTGAAAAAATTACACTCAAATGGAATCTCAGAGTTTCTCTCCCACCTCAGAAATAGTGTGTTATGAGATAACCCCAGATGGTGTAGGGCTCTTCTATTTATAAGGGGATGAGGGCCGGAATCCTAGTCACGGTGGGACTCTATTTCAAGTCTCCCACTAATGTCACTAACCATTATGTGACTAGCGGATAAGATTGACCCAGTCTTATAATATTTGTATTTATCACGTTCCTAATTAATTATCTGATATTTATCAAGACCACATAATTGGGAAATTCATAAATTCGAAATTTAATACAATTGAAATTAAATAATTAATTTCGACACTTGATATTAATTTCCAACAACCTAATGGTGGAACGGATCGGGCATTCCAATAGCATTGTTGTAACGATCCGTGATATGGTGGAGATTACGGTGAATGTCGTACTAGTCATGACGGAGGATGATCATATCCATAACTATCAAATTCTTATTGATGATGGTTTTGCCTATTTGGAAGTGAAATTTAAGTTTTTATCGCTCTCCGAGGACGTGGGAGGGGTTTTAGGCCAAGCGTATCGGTCAGGATTTCAGAATCCAGTGAAGAGAGGGGTTCCAATGCCGGTTATTGGAGGTGAAGACAAGTAAAATATGAGTTCTCTTGAATTGGCTTATTATGAGTATTGTATTTTCGCATGCGATGCTTCGAGCGGTGGATCAAAGTGGTCATTGGTGTTGGATCTTGAAATGACTGTGGATTGCAGTAGCTAGATAAGTAATGGATGCATATTCGTTTGTCATCGCTAAATGTTATATATGGACACAAAGTTTTGTGTAGATATTTGTAAAAAGGATGTTGTGGCTTGTCGTTTGGAACGTTTACATCAATCTGTGTGGGATTTATGTGTAATAATTCTAGAAGAGTAACGATTGAATATGCATTTGAGTAGTGTACTTATTGTAGTAGGGTAAAAGAAGAAAATCTTTGAATAATGGCGACGCCAAGTGAGTGAAATAATAACTTTTAAATATTTTCAAGGATGGAATTGAAATTTTTAATCTCATCTTGAATGAAAGATATTTAATACATCTATAAATATAAGTTAGTGACTTCTAAACTGCTCTATTTCTGGAAAAATTAATTTAGATATAATAACTATTTTTTCATCTATCCTAGCAGGTTTGCCATCAAGAGAATTTGAAGAACAAACTGAATTTCTATTATTTTGCTTTCCTCTTAGTTACTCATTACAAAATAGAGTGTAGTATTTATGTAGACACTTTACTATAACTACGCATCTATTACTACCTTCCATACACGTGTACACATATAAAATGAAGACTCCAAAACAACTAAAGTGACTATATCCATCTAAACTAAATTACTCCAACTATTCTAAAGAACTAAACTATTAATCCGTGATCTTGATTTGATTCTCTGTTATCCCTTGCAAGATAATGGGGAAAGCGACCACATTTAGCTTGGGTGTCAAATACTGAAGATGATAAGAAGCTAGAGCTTTGGTGAAGATATCTATTTCTTTATCAAATGAGTAAACATGCCAAATAACAACATTTTTGGCAAGAACTTGTTCACGAACATAATGATAATCTACTCCAATGTGCTATGTTCTAGCATGAAACACGCGATTAGAAGTTGGAGCAATTACTGAGAGGTTGCCACACCAAAACTTAGGAGGAGAGGGAATAATAATGTGAAGATCATGAAGCAACATTTTAAGCCATGAGATCTCAGTGGTAACTTGGGCAAGAGTGCGATATTCAGCCTATGTAGGATCGAGAAATAGTTATTTTTTTCTTGGCAGACCATGAGATGAGATTAAATCCCAAAACACACAATACCCGATTGTGGATCTTTTTCCTTGAGCATTACTAGCCCAATTTGAGTCAACATAAGTAGTGAGATCAAAAGAACTAGGTTAATATGTAATACCATGAGTAAGGGTACATTTGAGATATCGAAGTATTCTTTTAACAGTGTATAAGTCACCTATGGTTAGGTTTTGCTTACGTAAATGATGCCAAATGGGTAATAAGAGGAAGATATCACACATGCCTCAACCCACAATCAATAAACTCTCCAAAATATAGAATGCCCCAAATAAGGCTACAAATGGGGTTTTTATAGGTGAGAAGTAGCTTAGGCTCCAAGCAATGATCTAATTATAAATGTGCCCCTATTAGCCTTTGCCACTTCCTTCACTAAATACCAAGCAAACAACTACTGAAAGAAAATACAACCAAATAAAGAAAATAACAAAATTTTTATAAAGTCCTAAAAATACTAAAAATGACCCGTAAACTTACAATTCAAATCATTCTCTTTGACTTCGAAAAGTGCCTTCGAAAAAGCTCGTCCTCGAGCTTTGAAAATTGGAGGATGCACAAAATCTTCAAAATTGGAGAATCACGTGAAAAGTGCCAAAAAAGTGCGAAAGAGAGGCAAAAATTGTGGGGCCAAAGATAAAATTTTGAAAATTTGAGGAAGATCCTTCAATTCTTACGTCAATCTTCATCTTTTTCCTCTTAGCTCTCATGTGAATCATCAAAAATATCTTCCCTCCGGGTCAAAGACCAGTTTCTTGGTGCCAAACCTTGGTTCTTGAACATGTTTCCATATGGACAGTAGGTATTTGATTTCCTTTTGTGTTGGTAGGGCAGTAGAGAGGGGTTTGGATTAATTCTTGAGTAGGGATTGGAGTTTGGTGACCTTGGGTGGGTAAATCGATAGTAGGGGAATGGAGGGCAACCATTTGGAGGGTGATCTGGATCGAAGGATGAGCAGATCAGAAGTCGTCAGAGGGATCTTGGGCATTTTTCGCTTCTTCCATTTCCGAAACATGTTCTAAAATACAACAATGTTGTCGTTTGGCTGATAAGGGTAGTTTGGAAGGGGTTTCTTGAAGTTCAGCTGTGGTGAAAGGCTGTAGGACAACCAATTGGCTTTGATCAGGGCTGTTTGATGCCGAAAATGGTCCAAAAATATGGGCCGGTGGGTGACCATATTTACTGCTGCCTTCGGACGTCTCGGGGCAGGTGGTGGTTGGGCTAGGGTTTGTTAGGGTCACTTTTTTGGGGGGTAGAATGGTGAAAATGGTTGCAGAAGCGTAGGTAAAGGAGTTTTGGGGGGTAGGGTTAGGGTTAGGGTTAGGGTTAGGGTGTACGGTGGTGGTGGAAGGGAGATGAGTCTCAAAATCCTCAAGTCGCGTTAAGAGGTGGTCCAAGCATCCCACGAATCGACCATAACGAGTTTCAACGGGAGCATATCTCCTCTTAAAGCCCATTTGTCATTGTTTACAATTTTTTTTATTTTTTACAACAATAACAACAACAACAATGGGTAGAACCAACGAGGCTTTGATACTAATTGACATAAATGATGCCAAATGGTTAATAAGAGGAAGGTATCACACACACCTCAACTAACAATCAATAAACTCTCCAAAATATAGAATGCCCCAAATGAGGCTACAAATGGAGTATTTATACGTGGGAAGTAGCTTAGGCTCCAAGAAATGATATAATTAAAGAAAATAAAAGATAATAACAAAATGCCACAAAGTCCTAAAAATACTAAAAATGGCCCATAAACTTCCAATTCACATCATTTGCATATGTTGACAAACATTATTCACTGAAAAGGCCAAATATGGTCTAGTAATGGTTAAGTACTGTAAATCACCCACTAAGATATGATAGGAAGAAAGATGATAAAAAGGAAGTGAACTGTGAGGATAGACAATGAGTTCAGTAGATAGAGGAGAGGATGCGGGTTTACAATTTGTAATACTAGATTTAGAAATAATATCATGAGCATACTATTATTAATAAAGAAAGTAACCATCTGAGGTTGTTGCAACTGAAACTCCCAAAAAATAAGAGACACTACCTAACTCTTTCATTGAGAAAACAATGTGCATTTGGGAGATGAGAGATTGAATATGAAGAGGATCATTGAAGGTCAACAATATGTCATCAGCATAGACAAGTAGAATAGTAAGAGTTTTAGGTGTTTTTTAAACAAATAATGAATTATCACAGTGACTAGAGAGGAAACTAAGTGAGAGAAGGTTAGAGGAAAATGTAAAATACCAATCTCTAAGATCTTTATTAAGGCCATATAGAGCTTTATGAAGTTTACACACATACTTGAGCTGAGTGGAGCCAATAAAACCTAGAGGCTAATCGAGAAACACTTCTTCATCTGATTTTACATAAAGAAAAGAATTATAAATATCCACTTGCTTAATATACAAATTATAATGTAAAGCCAAACCATTAACTAGTCCGATTGTGGGTAGTTTAGCCACTGAACTGAATGTTTCTTGAAAATCCACATCCTCTTCTTGAAAATAACCTTTGGACACTAACCACGCCTTATACTTAGATATTGAGCCATTAAAGTTTCTTTTAATCCTAAATACTAATTTACATCCAATAGTGTGCTTTCCCTATGGTAGATGAACAAGACTCCAGGTGTTTAGAGCCTAAAGAACTTGATACTCTTCTTTCATAGCATGTAGCCAATGAGGAGATTGTAAGGCTTATTTGACAGAGGTTGGTTCAGTTTGTGACATACCAACTATAGTATTGATAGCATATAAACATAGTGGATGTTTAGGCTTAAAAATTACATCTTTTGACCTAGTAGTCATATGGTGATCATTGACTGGTTGAGAGAGAGGAACATGAGCAGTGGATGAAGTAAGGGAATAAAGGAAAGGAGCAGACATCTAGAAGGAGAAGAGTGAATGACTTGTTGAGTATGTGATGGAGAGCCAATAGGTATAGAAGGAGATAGTTATGCATTTGATGGATTAGAGGAATGCTCATCATATAAATGGATAGCTGTATTGGAAGAATGTGTCGATTAAAAGAAGTATTATAGAGAAGATATAGATGTTTTTAGAGAATAAGACAATTGATTTACATCAGAAGGGTAAGGAAATAACGTTTCATCGAATGTAACATGTCTAGAAATAGATATTCTTCTAGTGGTGTCATTAAGACATCTATATCCTTTAATAGTAAAATGATAATCAAGAAATATGCAAGGAATAAATCTAGGCTCAAGTTTATTATGTGCACAAGACCTAAGCCATAGAAAACATCTTCATTTAAATTCTTTTATGTATAAAAATCGGGAGGTTGATGAAATAGGAATTTGATGCTGGATTGCAGAGCGGGGAAGTCTATTGATAAGAAAACATCAAACCAAAATTACAAGGGAAGATGATATTGATAAAGAACATCTATAACAGTTTCTACTACATGTTTATGTTTCCTCTCTGCAATTCCATTTTGAGAGGGAGTGTGAGGAAATGATAATAGATGAACAATTCCTTGATATTTAAGAAAATGTTCAACTTTGAACTAGTCAATCCATCTCCACCATCAGTCCTAAGGATTTTTAAAAGACAGAAAATTATTTCTATGTATAGGATTTAAACTCAAGAAACTTGTAAAAAACTTCACTTTTGTATCGTAATGGATATTACCAAGTGAATCTACTAAAATCATCCACAAACAACACATAATGTTTATAAGCTGACTCCGAATGAAGAAAAGGACCCCAAAGATCACCATGAACCAAAGATAAATATGCATCAACTAATGAATTTGGCAGCGCTAAAGGAAATTTATGAAATTTTGTGACATTTAACTACAGAACAAGCAATGCAAAGAGTATTTTACTTAGTTTTTACAATGGGTAAATGAAACTTATTAACAACATGAGAATTTTTTAATAAATACGGATGTCCTAGTCTTTATGATGTGTATGGGGTCCTAGATTTATTTCCTCTTTTTGTTTATTTTATTTTTCATGTTTTATTTGATTATTTTCCTATTTTAATTGTTATTTTAGGTTAGAGGGTGACATTATCTTTAACGTCTATAAAGTGCCAATTTTAGTCTTTTTACTTTTTTAAATTTAGCTTAACTAGCAAGCGAAGTCAACCCTATAAATAAGGACTTAACCATCATTTGTACTCACTTTACTTTTGGATATGAATTAGAGATACTTCTTAGGTCATTGGTCTCTAAACATATGTTATTGTTATTGTTGTTGTTATTGTGTACTTAGTAAATTTATGCTTCGGCATTTTAAATTTATATCAAATTGGTATTAGAGTGACGTTCATTCTTGATGGGCGGATGCGGTTGTTCTAGAGCCCTGGGCACGGCGTCACTCCTCCACAAATCACCCCGGCTGCTCGCGGTGAAGTGTTACCAACTCCTTTTTGCCCCCAATTCTGTGCCAAAAGCCTAGATCTGAAGTTTTCAAATTTGAAATTCATCCACAAAACCTCGCCTTGAGAATCCACTTTGCAAACTTAGCCACCAATAAAGCCAAACGAAGTGTAGTAGGCCCACCGGCCAAGTCTAAAGGCCAACCAACATCATGTGTCCATTTTTGGGCAAGTTTTGACCCTATTTGACTTTCCAATCCCGTGAGCCCCATTCATGATCAGATCCGGGTCGGATTTGATCTTTGACACGCTGTCGAGCCCTCTCCGACCATCGAAACCTCCTTTTCGATATCATCTACAACTTCCATCCACCATCCATCCCCAAGCATTCCCCCGAGTTAGATTCGACCTATCCCGAACCAAACTCGACCGAATCTAAGCCCTAACCCATTCCCACAAACCAACGAACTCCTGTTATGTCTAAACCAATAGTCGACCAATTAAACCGAACTCCGGCCAATTTCTCAGACCAACTCAAGTGGTCGTCTGACCTCTAGACTCTCCTGGTTCCTAGTTTGGGTGGTGAAGGTGTTGGGTTTAGACATGAGCAATTTAAGGTTTGTAATGAAGGTAATATTTTTTACCCTCTTACCCCCTTCTCTTTTATGTCCCATTTTGCCCCCACTTATAAACTTCTAGAAAACAACCCAAACCCCAACCAACTTTAAAATTTATGTTTCAACCCCTAAAGTTTCTTGAAATTCCAAATCAACGCCCAACTCTTTAGAAATTATTTTTCAGCGCCTTAACTTTTAAAAAATTATGAGTCAACGCCAAAATTTTCTATAATCTTTAATTCAATTCCAAATAAGGTAATTAGGCCTTAATTCAATTCCATTCCAAATAAGGTAATTAGGCCTTAATTCAATTCCATTCCAAATTTTCTATAATCTTTAATTCAATTCCAAAAATTATGAGTCAACGCCCAACTCTTTAATTAAATACTTGGTAATTAGGCCTTTATTAATTTAAAATAAGGTTCATAGTTGGTTCATTCTTAGCATCAGTGTCGAGAACTTTTTAAATTTTACTAACCACCTAGTGTTCAAAAAGTCGGTGCCAAATTTTATCTTTTTAACCCTGCCAACATAAGTACAATAACTATACCATCCATGCAATAAATAAGATTCTGAATAAATCCCAGATAATTCACTGAAATAATAAACTACCGAATAAAACCTCGGTTCCCAAATCCAATACAAAAGTCCAACCTGAATAAAAGACTGAGTACAAAGTCTGACTAACATAAATGAAGTAACTGAGGGCAATAATCCCAAATGAAATACTGAACCGCACCTTACACTAGGAGTGAAGTAACTGAAGCGACTAAGTCCAAATACAACAAGCATCCACAAGTGCTGCTACGCCTCCCTGGAACAAATCATTCTGCTTGGCATTCCTGTGGCTGGAAACCTAAAAGGTTTTGGAAAATATTTTGCAAGAACGGGTCAGAGCCCGAGTAAAAATATTTTAAAAACATAGCAAGTATTTAAATTGCAGTTTAAATAACCAGTTATTAGATACACATGTTAGGCTGCGAACACTCTCTTGAGTTCCCCACCTCTCATCTATAGTGCACACCTAATGTCCCACCTAGTCATACTACCCAAACTAACTAGGTCTCAAGTATCTAACTAACCACCAACCAATCTGGCTCACCCATACTGCCATACAGTACGCTACAGTCTCCCTATAATTATCGTTAAGTCCTTGGTTAAGTTTCTCTCTAACCTACCCGTACCGCCCATATAGTACGTTACCGAACAACTAATAATTAACATCACCCTTATGTTATTATTAATTAAAGTTAACATTTCATACCTGATATCAGTCACACCATATCATTAAGTTTCTCCACTTAAATTTCATTTTAAACATACGTTATATTCTTCCTACTATTTACACATTAGTAGATTCAGCATTGTTTAAATACACACCATCTAGCCTCACTACTATTACACATAAGTAGCTGATCGTTACTTTAGATATACGCCATCTAGTCTCACTACTATCACCCTAAGTATCTTATCATTATTTTAGATATGCACCATCTAGTCTCACTACTATCACCCATAAGTAGAATAAAACACCGTTTTAGATATGCACTATCTATTCTAACAACTATCACGCATAAGTAGATTAAAAATAATTCAGGTATACACCATCTAATCTCACTACTATCACACATAAGTAGATTATTTATACGGTATATACATTTCATACACAATATATATTATAAGGCATACTTTGCAGTCATGTCCCTTTATCACACATTAAGGACTATTAGTTCAGAATGTCCCCTCGAACTTGTTCGGAATGTCTTATCAAAGTTGGTTCTAAATGCCTCATAAAACCCATCAATCAAGTTAGTTCCGAATGTCTCATCGAACTTGGTTCGGAATGTCTTATCGATCTCATCAATCAAGTACATAATAGGTATTTAATCCACCTAAAATTAAAGCATAGTTATACACACAACCTAATTATCCATGCTCGTACTTAGTATATTCCTCTCGAATACTCACTGTACATATTATTTATGATTTATTCCCACTATCATATTTATTTAAGTATTCACCGAACTCTAAGGGTCCTGGTTACCCCTTCGTTAATTTCAGTAGTTAACTCTCTCTTAACCTATTGGTCTTCTATTTTACTCATTCGATATTCCCGTAATTAGTTATCTTTCTCTCCGATAAATTATGACATAATTTAACCCAATTCATCCTCATCTTAATCCTCTCAATAAGACTAAATCACCACCGTATCATAGGCATACTGTAAAAAATAAGTCCCTCATTATTATTTTAATAAAGTTCCAAAAGTTTTCTCGAACAAAATTTAGGAATTCTAGGCTTAAAACTTTTGTTTTCATGGAAATCGAATCGATTCTCCAGGAGGCCGAATCGATTCGATTTTCGAATCGATTCTCCTTTGGGCCGAATCAATTCGAAATGGTACTGTTCGTCTCCTTCGTCTAGTTCATGCATTTTCCACCATTTTTATTTATCAAACTTACATGATACTTAACATAAATAACAACCAAATGTCCTAAACCATTTCTAAATGTATTAGGGTGATTTCTAATGTGATTAACTCATCAAAACATCACGAATTCAATTCAAGACCCGATTACCTTTAAAAGCCCCATAAAAACCTTAATTTATGTGTTCTCCAAGTTTGTTCATCAAGAACCCAGATTTAATTCGTTCTAATCACCCAAAATTCCCTGATTTCGTGTCATAAACGTAAAGGAGTATCTCTACATGCAATCCTATCTCAATTCATGAATCAAACCCATCCAAAACCATATTTATTCTTCCAAAAAAACATGAAATCCAACCCTATTCTAATTGGGGATTATAACATGCTTACAATAAATGCAAGATAAAATACTTGCCTCTCAATATCAGGTCTGAAATTTGTTGGTTTGATGGTGTGGTTTTTATCACCTCGCTCCGATCTAGATTCGTCGCGTTCGGGGAAAAAAATGATGTAGGAAGCTTGGTTCTCCCCTCCTCTTTCTCTCTCGTGGCTTCTCTTCCTTTAGATTTGTGTTAAACCTCGTTCCCTTTATCTAATGGAAGATATAAACTTAATATTTTCGAAGTTCCAGAAACCACAAACTCCCGAATGATCGAAATGCCCTTAAATGATGCCGGGAAGGTCTAAAATTGTCCCGGGGCCCAAACTATACACCGAAGTACACTTTTTTGACTATTTTGACCCTTATGAAACCAACCATCACCTCAAAATACCATCCGAGTCACTTTATAAAATCATCTTATTTCCACCTCAAAATGCGACATGCGTGAATTTGACTTAAACTGAATCAATTAAATCTAAATCCTCGAATTAGATAATTTCTCCCAATTAAATGAATTTCTAAATCACCCATTTGATAAATTTCCATATTCTCCAAAATATTGGGTGTTACATCTACCGCGGCCTCTAAGAGGCTTATCTGACCATAGTTGTTGCGACACCTAACTGCGAAGCACATCTGCTTTTCAGGTATTGCTATGACCTTATGAGTTGGAACCCTTCAGATTTTCTAAACAACTTTTGGATGTCTTATTTTGGTATTCCTCCTATTAAAATTCCCTTTATAAATCATTTGAAGGCTATTAGGCGTTGCTTCCTTAAAGACTGTCCTTACTGTATCACCATCGATTCCAACTCCATAGACTCCTTTAATTATAGGGATACTAATGAGGATGCGGATATTGTGGAGGAGGGTACCAACTATAGAAATAATCCTCCCGTCGAAAATGTGGCTACGATGATTACTGCTGAGTTTGCGACTGTTGGGTTTGCATCTGTCCCTTTAGAGATGAGAGATATCCCAGCCGAACCCTCAAACAAAATTGAGAATGCTAATGCGGCATTAAACCATCACTACATAATGGATAAGGAGTGGATCACGCAGGTAGTCGCGACCTTTGAATTTCCTCAGTCTACCAACTGTACACTTCCTTCCGTGGAACAAAGGTCATGTTCTGCAGTCCCAAATGAGTGGGTTTATTTTCAATTGCACGCCTTCCTCCTAGGGTTGTGGCTACCAATTCCTAGCTCAGTCAAGAGAATTTTTAGTGAAATGAATTTGGCCCCAACCCAGCTAGATCCATATGGATGGAGGTCCATTTCTACTGCCTTGATGCTCTGGCAGAAGAAATTCGATAGGGATATTACTCCCGCAGAGTTCTTCCACCTTTATAGGCCAAAGGAGAACTCTATTGACCTTCTGTGGTGCTATTATTTTACTCTCCGAAACAACAAAGAATTTTTGTATACTAAGAGGCCTTCGGGTGTTAAAAATAAGAAATAAATTTTTTTCTTTGTCTGTAGGGAGAGTTGGGAAATTCATCCAGAGGAAATTGAGAGAGAGAAAATGTATAGGATGCCGCGGGCATGGGGGCGTCCTTCCAAAATAGGTGACCTGTTGCTTTTGCTACAGCCTTCTAATTTTTCCTATTCTTTTACTTTACCTACCTCGACTTATATTGACTTTAATACTTGTGAAGTTCTTAACAATCTACAGCTCAATAAAAATCAAAAGAAAAAAGTTGAAGATATGGCATGCTTCAGCAGTAAATTGAAAAGATTTGGTGTGCTGGTTACTTCCACGAGCATTTTAAGCGAGGTTATTTTCCTAACAAACAAGTGCCCAAGAAAATGATTGCAAAAGATAATTCTCCAATGCTTATAATTTATCATATTCCTTGCCATAGCTTCTATTTTTAACTTGATTTATTTTTTCTTAGGAGAGGAGATTGACCATGAACTCCGGGATGCCCAATCGACTGAAATGGATGAGGACGCAACAGTCCTTAATCAAGCCCCCAAAAAGAAGGGGAAGAAGAGAAATAGAGTACCTAAGGAGACAGCTCCTGCGGCTAAACCCACTACTTTTAGGGTTGAAGAGGTTAATAACTGAGAGGGATGCAGTCAACACTGATGGTGCCATGGCCCAGGACAAGAAGGGTGGTGTTAACGCTAATGTTGATGATGACATAGCTCCTCAACTGGATGTGGTATGTTTAATGTCCTCTTGGGAGTTATAAAATGGGCACAACCCTACACATGTTTCACATTTTGGCTATCCTTATCTTCCTTCGCAGAATGTTGTGGTGGTCAACGCCAACCTGCCCACACCTCAAAGAAGGGAAATAGTGGGTCTTGATTGTAATTCGCTGCCTTAAATAAGGTAACCTAATCCCAATTCCTCATGGGATACAACTTCCAGGGCGATTTTCAAGATGTGAAGAGCCGCGAACGCTATTGACCTCGACCGTCTAGTGGAAGAGGATCATGAAGGCTTGGAGGAATATGCCCTCCATAGTTTACCACGAGTAAGTATATTCAATTGATTATTTTCTTTACTGCTAGTAATCTTTGCTCGTACTAACTTATTCAAAACTTCAGGCTATGAACGTTGTTATGTCCCAAAGAATGAAGTATGAGGGTCTCTTTAAACTCCATAGTGCTACGGAGTGTGTTCATAAGACTGACTTGGAGGCTGCTAGGACCTATTCTTTTAAAGTTGGAAAATAATATTCAACTGCGGCACTCTAATTAGCAAAGTTAAATTTGGAGGATTCTACCACGATAAATGATGAGGATGAACAAAATTTCACCAAGGCCACATAATCCATCACTGTTGCTGATGTGAAGGCTGCCAACCAAGCCTCATCCTTTTAACAACAACTTAAACTTCTTCAGTAGAAGTATGATCAGTTGGAGTAAAGGAGTACTTCTACCCCCAAACAAAAGGATAATGATCATGTCGCAGCCATTAAACAAAAATATGTGGAATATACTGCAACTTTAAAGAAGGTTGTCGATGATGCTGTGGCTGCCTGTAAGACCACCAGGGATTTCTTCTTCACCAATAACAAAGCTTATCTCCGTGACTTCCAAGAACTTAGGCATAGGATAGTGAAAAAACTTCCCTTAATCAAGAGAGTAGATCATATCCTAGAAGTTAAGTGATGCTGAGCACGATGAGTGCGTGATAGAGCTGAAGGCTGTAGTAGAGGAGAGAGATAAGAAGCAACTTGAGGAGGCGACTACGGAAAATGATGAAGGAATGGAGACCGCATTAAATGATGGCACTGAAGATGAATATGAAGACGATGCAACCTCGTAGTTGGTAATTTTCGTGATCTTTTTTGAACTGCAACCATATTGATTAAAACTTGTAATTTTGAACATATTTCTGTAATCTTCCTTATACCCTCTACGGTTCTGAATATTTAACTTTCTTGTAATTATATAGGGTTGGGGATATTTTTATTCTCCCGATCAATTCCCATGCACCTTTTTATATGCTTGCAAGTTTTCTTTATCAGGCTGTGGCCTTTGGTGACTCTCATTTATAAAACTTTGTACAGGCTGCAACTATATTTGTAAGGCCGCAACATCTTTCATTTGCACTTCTTTCAACACTTGAATGTTGAATGTGAACTTCTTTGAAATTAAACTTGACATAAGTCTTTCACTCTAATGTTAGGCTGCAACTACACAATACATTGCTGAAAATTAGCTGCGACCCATAATCTTGCTCAATTCAAACTAGTAGAAATTCTGCTGCAAAAATATTGAGTGAATTGAGAGGATGAACTTCCTTTACTGCAACTTCTTTTTGTCCCTTAATGCATGTTTTGAATTTACTTGTACTTTTCTTATTGGCTATAGCTTCTACATAGAGTGTAGCAATATCTTCTTTACCGTGACCTTTGATTTATTGCTTTTATAGTGGATTGAGGAACTGTAAATGGCTATGGACCAAAAAGGTTGCGTCCATAAGACTATCATGTCCAATAGAAAACTTTGCTAGACTTTAGAATGGACGGTGGGATAAATTCATTTGCTGCGGACAATTCAGTCCTTGTCCCTTTTGTTAGGAATATTACCGTAGAAATGTAGGATAGGTGGATAGTTGGGAACAAATTCCCTTGTCGTGGACAATTAGTCCTTGGCCCTCCTTCAATATTACTGCAGCACCTTCCTTATTTATTATCTTCTGTAGACTTTCTAAGAGAGGATATAAACGATTTTTTGATAGTGGGCAATTGGGATTTATCTTCCATTGACATAGATATCTGTCTTTGGCACGTGCTCCTTATCTATCTGTCGTCTTCTCTTTTCTTAGGGAACTATCAAGCTTCCCTAGGCTGGGTTCGTTATCAAACCACCCATAACTATAATCAGATGTATATCAATCCATCTTTGGCTGGGTATTATAATCCCCCATGGCTAATCAAAGCTTCCTAAAAGCTGAGAACGGGCATTATAAGCCCCCGTGGCTAAATGAAGCATCCCAAGAGCTAAGAACGGGGCATTATAAGCCCTCATGGATAAAAGAAGCATCTTGAAAGCAGGTAACGGGCATCATAAGCCCATGTGGATAAATGAAGCATCCCTAAACTTTGAATAAATTTACAAAGTGAGGGATGTTTTAGGCCAATTATGGCTATCACCCTTTGCCCTCAGCAGACTCTTCCTCCCAAAATAAACAATCTTTCGAGATAATTGACCATTAAGCTTTTGTTCAAAATCTGATAAGACAAAGATTTCTCATAAGATTATAAAAGAGGAGAAGGTAAGACTATGAAGATTTTTCATAAGATTAAGAGTTGATGTATGATTAAAACTATAATTCATCACACACACACACACACACACACACACACACACACACATATATATATATATATATATATATATATATATATATATATATATATATATATATATATATATATGAAGTTTGTAAGGGAAATACAAAGCATGTGTGAAAAAGCCACACTTTGGCTATTTACAAGAAAATAGAAACTGAGTCAGAAATTATGCATTCGACCTTTTAGTTAATGGCTACATCCCTCAAGCTTCCTTTAGAAATCGCTGCAGCACCCTTTGCCTAACAAGCCTTTCAATTTCATTCTTCAGAGATAAGTAGTTGGTGGTGTCATGGCCATGGTCTTTGTGGAACTCGCATCATTTTTCCCGATCCCTTTTGTGGGGTAGTGACCTCAGTTTCTCAGGCCACCGGAGAAGTTTGTCTCCCTTGATAATATCTAGAATGTTTTAATGGCTGTAGATCTCATGGACTTCTGGATGGGGCTTATCCATCTTCCTTTTTTGAGATTTGGTCATGATTCTCTCGACTGCGGATGCTTCCGCTGCTAACATCAAAACCCTATGCATGTAAAAGTTGAACTGGCTCTGGAAAATCATTTCAAGTTGAGAAAAAGCACAAAAAACACTACTAAGTTCTCGATGTGGTTTTGGGCAGGAACAAGAAGATTCGCAGTCTAATAATAAACTGAACGTTTTGCACATATCCCAATGAACAAATTTGCTAGGGCCTTTGGATTGTTACATAAACCACTAATGAATTGCACCTGTGAAAATACCTTCTCACATTTCACTACGTGAATTCTGCCGCAGGGTGCTTCTGCATCTTGGAGTTGCTGCTGGTTTTCCATTTCTGAGCTACTAGACGGTTTGGCACCAGGAGAGACAAGGCGTTTAAACCAAGTGCCTTGGGAATCTAGAGCAACAACTGAGTTGGAAGTAACACCCTAAAGAAACCTATATGCCACCTTGCTGGATGATACAATCTCTGTTTTAGCTTGTCTAAACCGTAAAGATGTGTTTCCAGCTAATTCAGCTGCAGCATCACTAGCGTTAGCAAATCTATCAATCTAATCAGGAAGTTTAGGCACACCGAGTTTTTCACATAACTCATCACAGAAGTGATTGTAGTTTTTTGCTAATAAGTCATAAGAGTTTTCGGGACACTCTCTACTAAGTTCCCTCAGGATTTGGTTGACCTTAAAGATGGAAAAGTTTGTTTTTCCAAGGATAATGCATTCTCGATATGTGTACATAGGATTCTTTCCAGACTGGAAACTAAAGACTCCATTACCTTGTTCACAGAAACCAAATGACCATTCTTCATCTCCAAAAACCTGAACGTCGCTATGGAAGATGCCTTTAAGACCAATACTGTCTTTAAAGATCTTATTGATCTGAACAATGGTGTTGTTAGTCTTATCCGAACCACTATTCATCACGTTGTATATATAAAGGATAACCTCCATCATCTTCAAACCCTAACACCCTCCCTCTCTCTCAAAACACTCTCTATCGCCTGGATATTATAGATATTGTTAATATAGTTGTACAACTACGTGATCTCTCCACTATGTTCTGAGTTTGTCCCAGAGGTTCCCTCCATGCTTATTCTAAGTCAGTTCTTTATAAATATATGCTGAGACAAACTAAATAGAGGTGAGCATTTAAGGAATGTATAAAAAATATCCAAGTATAAAAATTAGGATGCAGTCTCTTGTTGTCTGCAACATTATTCTGCTGTAGCCGTGGCCTGAGGTACATATACAAGTACTACCGTGGCCATATCGAAGCGAATTTCCCATAACTGAGTTCGAGGACACTGTAATAAGTCCAATTTTCCCAGGTGAAATGTAAAAACTTTGAAGACTAACTGCTTTAGGAGAGGTGCGATATTCTGGTAATTAAACTATTGGGCCACATCCTTCACGAGGCAGTGAAGGGTGTGATCCAAAAATTGGGCTCAAAACCTGAGATTAGCTCATAGAATAAACGCAGAATATGCCTACTAGGGGTTTACCAAGGGAAAAATAGCCTTTAAGTGAAAAAAATTGCACGAACCTGGTAGTATACCCTAGATCAAGGGTGTAATCAACATAAATGAGTAAATAAAACTCTTCACTAGTTACCCACCTTTAGGAGGCCATCCCCTTTTGTGTTTTTCAACACTATCTAGGCAAGGTAACACCATCGGGGTATAGAAAACATATCTAAGGTCATAAAAAGGAAGACCAATAAACAAATCTGAAAAAGAATAATCCCCTCACAGGGTTGTACACAAATATAAGTTCTCAATAACCAAAATCTCACCCATGGGATAATGAACCGGGGGGTCCCGTAGATGAAATAAGGCATTTGGAACCCTAAATAAGAAGAAACAAGATAGATATGACTCGCTTCCCACAGACTACGCCAAAATTATGATGTGAGAAATTGGATACAAGTCGTTCTCAAGCATCATGTCAAGTGTAGAATAAAAGTAAAGCAAGCACTAAGGAAAAGAACACAAAGTATAGAGTGATTCGGCTATAAAAATGAGCCTACATCCACTTTGGTACACTACTCTCATTATATGTTATTATATGATACAAATTTGTGCCACTCAAGGTATAAAAGATAAAAGGGTAAGAGAGTACATGAGATTAGCTAAGATGGCAACTCTAGATGTAGCCTGTGAGAGATGAGCAGCGCTGCTGCGACCGGGGGAGGGGGGTTGAGCCCCCGGGTATGATGTTTTATATATAGCGAGAGTGAGAGACAAGCATTTGGCAGGGCTTCGCCAAGCTAAAATCCCACTCAATAGTGAGGCGAGTGTGAACCCAATGCTGTAATAGGTGCCGCGGCCTGTGTGAACCGAAGGCCACGAAAAGTGTCTGAAGTGGTACCGCAACCTGTCTGTGCCCAGGCAACGGCTAATTCTGGCTAAGGCTTTTAGACAAGATGAGGCCTAATAAATACAAGGTGCCACGACCTCTCTGTTCCCAGGCAACGGCCTATTATCAGGTTTGTCGTGGCTATAGTGCTTATATTGGGCATATCACTTGTCATACAGATGTACAAATATAAGATGAAGAATCCAAACTAACTTAACTCACTGTAACCATAAAACTGAACTACTCCAACTATTCTAACAAACTAAATTGATCATCTATGATCCTGATTAGATTCTTTGTCATGTCACGACACACAACTTGTGATGAGTAAATTCAATATAATTTTTTTCCAAACTACTGATACAAAGTCCCACTGTTCTTTTGTTGTGTCCCCACCAATTAAAACACTGTTAATAGAAACTTATGCTATAGCCTTGGCCAAATTATTAGCCGCTTCATTAACTTTCTCATAACACGGCCCTTCTGATGTCGCTAAACAAGCTGCATACAGTCCCACAGACCCTTGGTTGTTTTAGTACTAGACTAGATGCACATCAGTGTGAAAGATGAATATGAATCCCTATCTATATAAATTTACGTAATACATTTTGATAAGGGTAATTTTAAGACATCTCCAATAACCAATAATTCATCATTATTACATGAGTTCTTACCAATATGTTTGATAATTCCTCCAAAAAAATTTACCACTTAGATCTCTAATGATCCCTTGTATAACACCACCATTGTCACTTTTGGATATTTCACCCGTGTCGAGTTTAAACTCCGTGGTGTTCTAAAAGAATATATGTTTAAACTATAGGAATGTTGGTGGCATCCATTTAGTAAATTTGGAGGTCTTTTATTTTGGGCCGAAGTTTTAATACCTCGTATTTTACAAGAAATTAAATAATTTTTTAAATCCGTATTTTAAAAAGAATTAAATAATTTGTTGAATTAATGGGAAAATTAAATTAGTTTAATTATTGAAAATTTGTACTTTAATGATCTAAATAATAGTTTAAATTTATTTTGGATCATATTTATATGTGGATTTAAATTTAAAATGGTTAAATTAGAGTTAAAAAATTAAAGTGGAAAATTATTTAAGTATTGTGGAGTTTGGTTTAATATTAAAGTACTTAAGCTTGGACTTTTATTTGATTTAAATTAGAATATTCTAGGATGGGCATGTGAGGGATGTGCGTAAAACCCCATGGAGTATTTGGCCTTTTGAACATTTATTTATAAACAAGTTTAGGGTTTAGTTGGAAGAAAATGTGCGAAATTAAAAAACTAAAATAAAACATGTCGCTGTGGCGGGTTTAGCCAAGGCTATAACTGCCATATAGAATTGAGTGACATTTTTTGCTTCTTATTTTCCCTTATGCACGAAACTTTTATTTCTCATACACACTCTTCCTAAAATCCTTTGCCTCTCTACACAAAACCCCATTCGCTCTGTAGCTTCTCATTAAAATGTAACCAAATTACAAAATCAAACCCCTAGAGTAAACTACAAGAATTCAAGCTTGAATTAAAGAGGAAGAACGAATCAATTCAGTAATTTGAAGAATGATTTCAAAGGGGTTCAAAGCTTTTTTTCCAAGGGTTCAACAATTCCACAATTACTCTCACTTTTTGGGAAATTAGAGGTAGGTTATCATTCTACTCTCCTCATTTTATGTATATAAATTTTAATTTTACCTAAATCTAATATTTAGATCTAAAATTGAGAAGGAATAAATAGGGGTTTTATAATACCTCACTTAACATCTCTCTTATAATGAAATTGAGATAATATTCATATAATTAAGGTTTAATTGAGATAATAATTAGTGAGTTTGGATAAATTTGTATTATATTGCATATTACAGTTTTGATAAATATTAGTTCGCCTTATAACAAATTAGATTGTTTAATTCATAGTTAATCCATGATTATACTATGGTTATTATTGAGAATTGAATTAATGTCATATAGGCTTGTACACCTAGCATTGTACGTTGTACTTCTATGTAGTATTACTTAAATAATGTAGTTCAATGCATAATTCTTAATGATCTATTATTAATTACATATATAAATACATAATTGATGATTACCCCATGATTAGAGGATAATATGTTGATTCGAATTTCTTCACATTATTAAGTAGATCGAAATTGGATTTGGAACTGTAATTGGATTTCATTGAATTAAGCCCTTAGTTCTCTCTCATAAATCGTTGAGATTTTTATTAGTTGGGCTTAGAATGTGGTGTCTCACATGGTGGGTTTGTTGTTGTTGATTTTTGATTTGAAATTTAAATTGTTAAACTCAAACAATTCATCTTATAGATAATATAATTAATTTAGTATCTCGACAACTACCTAATCTAGACTTAAGTGTATCGGGGGTTCCTTGTTTCGATTTCATTTATGAAAAATTCCACATATGAAGTCTAGAGATGGTTAGGAGTTGGGATCTTAGAAATCATTTAATTAATATTTTCTCCTTTAATGAAAGTCTTAGATGTTGAGAAACCCACTATTTAATTAGATTCACATGTGTAGTTAATATAAATCCCTTCATGAGATAGTTAGCTAATGTAAGAAAAAAATTTAAAGTAGATTGATATGGTATGATGAGTGGGGGTAAAATTTACCAACATCAGGATGGCAGCTTACTGACATTAGAGGGCCTTGAAGACAGAGCAACCAATTGTACCAACGTCAAACTGGGAGAAGGTCCGAGGGACATTTAAGAAAAATAACGGGCCTACATTCTTTGTTCCTTTTGTACCTACTATGGAACACTAGTGGAGCCAGGACATCGAGAACCACTTGAGATTATTGAAATACATTGAGGTGTAAAAGTAGGTTGAGCGTGACTTCAGCAATAAAGAGAGAGAACTTAAAATATGCCAAGTTCGTAGAAAGGTTCAATGAGAAGCATCTCCCTAAAAAGAGAGAATTTCTTCAGTTACAACAAGGTGCTCGTATAGTGGCTGAGTATGAGCGAGAGTTTACCACACTATGATTGTTTCTTTTAGAGTACGTCAGTTAAAAAAAGAAGATGGGGTGCTTTGTACAGGGGTTGACTTGGCACATCAGGCAGGTTAGCCTGGGTACTTGGTACTCTATTTACGCTTTGTTGGTATATGTTTCACTGATGCATTGCCAAGACATAAGAGAGCACAAAATGTGTAATACCCCATATTTTTAGGAATTAGTTAAATGATTATTTAAATTGATAATTAATATATACTCGAATGAATTAGCGATTAATTTTTTAGGGTTTAATTGGTTTGGATTATCAACTGGAATTTAAAAAGATAATTTTAAATAAATTTTGGATGACTTATAAATTAAAATAACTTGATTATAATTAATTTTATATTTAGGGTTGGTATGTTAGGACGGGACTCTAGGGATGTAAAGAGGACCATAATGGTGTTTGTAATGTGAAAAATTGGGTCTCGTCTCGAGGTAGATACACATTTGGGCCAAATTTTAAGAGTATCTGGTTAACAGGTTGGGCTTATTTGGGGGATCAAAAGTGGGCCCATAGTGATTTGGGCTTAGTTAGTATTTTAAATAGGTTTATGGACCTCAGTAAACATCATAATTAAAACCCTAGCATTAATAGGCAAGCTTTGGGATATGAGGAAGAAGACTCAAGTGGAACTAATCAAGAATCAAGCTTCGTTTAAGGAAATAAATACTATTTCATTTATGGCAAGAAATACTATCTTGATTATTGTATTAGTATAGTTTATTTACGAGTTCATAGTTGCGTATGAACTGATTGTGTAAGAGCATGTTATTAGGGTTTAAAATTTGGTTTTGAATTTTATAATTTGATTCCTAAATACGTTTAATGTATATTTGAATTGACTAATCGATTACTCCATGTTTAAGTTAAAATGCATGATTAAATTAATGTTAAATGGATTATATTGTTAGAAACCATTTCTTTATATGTTTTGAATTATCAAATATTGTAAATCTAATTCATTTATGGCTTTGGTTCAAGGGAACCGCACAGTGGTTGAGTACGAGAAGGAGTTCACTTCCTCTTTCTATGTTCTCACTCAAGAAGGTGAATAATGAGGGTAAATGGATGTACTATTTCATTAGGGGATTGACTTGGGGGATCAAGTAGATATTATTTTGGATCTGTCATACACCATGTATATACAGGTGGTGAATGGCGCACTTTTCATTATTAGGAGCACCGGACTTTTGGAAGTCCAAGAAGGGGAAGACAAAAATGGAAGATGTCTCAACTCAAGAGAAAAAGGTATGGCCAATGGAGGAAAACCGTTTCATCATCAAGATGGAAGCCATACATAACTTGAGGATCCATAGGGAGATTGTTAGTCGTGGAAGAAACAAAGAAGGGAAGCAGTGTGCCAACAGTCAGGGGCTCACAACGGTGTCTTTAGAGGATGTCACTATGATTGTATAGAGGAGGGTCATTCATCTAAGAGGTTCCCAAAGTATAACCCAAGAGAGTTAGAAGAGTAGGGTAATGCCATTTCAGATGACTTATCCATCACCGCACGTTCCAGCACTAGGTGATGTTCCTCTAGCTCAGTCGGCACCTCAAGAGTCAGGAAGACAACAATTAAGTTGCTAAGAGGATGGTCATAGTGGTACCTTATGAGAATATGTATCATATTATATGGAATGGTTATGTCATTATTTATTTATGCGCATCTTTGTTCTCCCTTATATGTGTGTGTATAAGGGAATGATATGTACGGTATCCAAATACACCAGTTATATTATGTGTAGCTAATACGATGGTTATCATGTTGGTATTGGCATAACATGGGTTATTGGGTGGTTTTAGTGTTCTAGTCCGTCGTAACGCGAGTGAGTTGTCAGGTTGGATCGTGTGATTTGTCCTTCCACAACGCGAGTGTGCTGTTGGGCAAAAGGGCATGGTTGATTTTCTGCAGCGTAGTAGAACTGCTAATTAATATTGGCATGTTGGGATTGCCATGACATGGTTAATTTGCCATAGAGCTGATGAAGGCTGAGAATATTGGCCTTTGTTTAGGTGTTTTTCTTGGGAGATTTCGTAGTCTATTGAGTCCAACACTCATAGGGCATGTTACGAGTATATACATGGGTTTCCTTATTTAGATTATCAGCCGGACATATGATGCCTTTACCGATAGTTGAGATATGACTCCAAAAACTTACCGTTTCCTTATATATATATATATATATATATATATATGTGTGTGTGTGTGTGTGTGTGTGTGTGTGTGTGTGTGTGCGTGTATTATGTGTTATGAGATAGGACTTGGGCAAATTCTGAGGACGGAATTCTCTTATTGGGGGGGGGGGGGGGATGTAATACCCCGTATTTTTAGGAATTAATTAAGTGATTATATAAATTGATAATTAATATTTACTCGGGTGAATTAATGGATGATTTATTGGGTTTAATTGGTTCAAATTATTAACCGGAAGTTAAAATTTGAATTTTAAATAAAGTATGGATGACTCGTAGTGATTATTTAAATTGATAATTAATATTTACTCAGGTGAATTAATGGATAATTTATTGGGTTTAATTAGTTTGAATTATTAACCGAAAGTTAAAATTTGAATTTTAAATAAATTATGGATGACTCATAAATTAAATCAACCCGGTTGTAATCAATTTGATATTTTGGATTGTTATGTTAAGACGAGAGTCTAGGGGTGTGTAGAGTCCCGAAATGGTGTTTTTAAAGTGAAAAATTGGGTCCCGAGGGTAGGTACACCTTTTGACAATGTTTTAAGACTATTTAGTTAGCAATTTAGGCTTATTTGGGGGTCCTAAATTGGTCCCATAGTAGACCTACAGGTTTAGGGTTTTAAATAGGTTTATAACCCTCATTAAAAATCATAATACATCATAATTAAAACCATAGCATCAAGAGGCAAGATTTGGGAAAAGGGGAAGAAGACTCAAGAGGAACTAAAAAAGAATCAAGCTTCACTAAAGGCAAGAATACAATCTTACTTATCATATTAATGTAATCTATTTATGATTTCATCGTTGCATAGGAACTAATTGTGTAGGAGCATGTTATTAGGGTTTAAAATCTGGTTTTGAATTGCATAATATGATTTTTAAATACATTTAATGTATATTCAAATTGACTAATTGATTACACTATTGTTTAAGTTAAAATGGATGATTAACTTAAGGTTGAATGCCTTTTATTGTGAGAAACCAATGATTTATATGTTTCAAATTATCATATGTTGTAAATATGACTCGTTTCAGTTTTTGAATAATTGATTAATATGTAATCACATGTTTAATGAAAGAATTGATATTAATCACATGTTAATTTGACTTAATTGTGTAAAGAAGATGAAACTAGGGTTTGTATGTCAAGATTTGAAATTGAACTCTTAAATGTAGTGGAATCATGTTAAGACTTATGGAAAACTTGTTATATAAATTAATATACAACTTTTATGTGTAAGAGATTGGGCTTTAGTTGCTGTGCAAACCCTAGGTAGAAATGGGAAATTGTTAAGGCAACCATATAAAGATTTTGGGCAAAGCTTTAGCTATTGGACTTGTGGGATCGATCTGGTCTAGACCCAAAATTATTCGACCGTGGGACATGTGCGTGGGTGAGTTATATTGGTGGGGTTTTGTGTTTTGGATTCAGTTGGGTTGGTTAATTTGGTGCTAGTTTATGTCAATATATATATATATATATATATATATATATATATATATATATATATATATATATATATATATATGTGTGTGTGTGTGTGTGTGTGTGTAATTATAGTTTATAAAATGATAAACCAAAGGGGCATTATAGTTAGGTTTCAATTAGGTTCGAGTGTATTAAACCTATTATTATTAATGTAATACGAATTTGTGTATTTTGACGGGCATGGGTATATTAGGGTATGTTATATATATATATATATATATATATATATCTGTGTGTGAATACTTAGTCTGGTTGCGAGAACAATATATGAATGTTAAGTACCTATCCGGTGGTATTATAGGTTGGTTAACATTGGGTATTGTTTACTTCGGTGGTTATGGTATTTGGTATAGTTATTTGTATATGCGTATTGGTATAGTTGGTATTTGCTTATATCTTTAAGGCTAATTTGGCAATACATTGATTTATGTAAAACGTAATTTATTAAGGTGTAAATAACTAGTGAAAATGTTAAAATACACCGGGAATGGTTTAATCATAATGAGAAGATAATGGTTTACTCTAAGGATATATTTTATATAGTCTGTACTTGGTTTAGTATGTCATATACATCTATAACTGTCGAAGAATAATTCAAGATCATTCAAGCATCAAGATGGATCCGAATATTAAAGTTCTTCAACATTCAAGCCTCTACGAGATAAATTTGGTAAAGGTTGTGTTTTAATTCCTTAGCATTTCACTTAGAGTGTTGGGATATTTTTTTCAAATATTTTCTAAGTGTTGGGGAAGAATTTTTACGTTTTTCATCAAAAAAACCATTTTCAAAGTTTTAAGGCGGAGTATTTACTGATGAAATAAAATATTTATATTTTAAATATTTTTTTCGAGCGACAACAATACATCGTTCGAGCGATGCTGCGGTCTCGTTCAAGCGAGCCACCACCTTAGATCTTTTATAAATTGGTGTTTCCAACTTTGTTTTTGATCAGAAGACCTGAAAATTTTCAAGAGACGAAACTGCTTTAGCAGAATACTTTGTGTTCTCACTTTTAGGGTTTTAATCTTTTTTTTTTCAATTCACAAGATCCCAATAGTTTATGTGAGTTGTTTTGGAACCCAAGAACACATCTCGTGTCAAGTTTTTCTGGTAAATAAGATCTCTACTTCTGATCTAGGTGCTCTTGAGGGGAGTACTGGGCTGACGATGGCTGCGTGCTGATAGGGAGTGCTCGTCGCTATTCCTGGGCTAGATTGGAGCCGCGGTTCTTGCTGACTCTAAGCTGCGGTCTATGTGGGTTTTCTGCGGTTAACTCATTGTGTATTTCATTGTAATCCTTGTAGGTATTATAGTGAAATAAAGGTTTTACCCGAAAGTTTTTTTTTCCTGAAATCTACTAGTTAGCAATTTTATTTGTGATGGTTTGACACACACAAACGTAGTTGCATGTTTTAGGGGCTGATTTAATTTGGTTTAAAATTGACTCCAGTTAAATAAGTTTAAATTGGGAATTTGAATATATTTGAATCGGTATCACGCATGACACTACTCTTACAAATTGGTATCAAAGCAGTTTTCACTAATTTATTGTGAATTCCTATTTTTTCACAAAAAATTATGTGATATTGATTTTTTTGAAAAATCTATTTTTTTAAATAATTGTCACCATGTTTCCGAATGAAAACTTATATAATCGTTTGCCAATTTTTTATGGGTCTAATTATGCTTACTGGAAAGCCCGCATGAAATCACATTTAAAAGCAATAAATGAGAGGGTTTGGGTAATTTATGAAAGAGTCTGGACTCCTCCCACTGACACCTCAAATAATGTCACAAATTTAAAACATGTGTCAGACTAGACTGAGGATGAGTTTAGGTGGAGCACTTTTAATTCACGTGGACTTAGTGCAATTTCCGGACATGTCACCCCTGACGAGTTCCGACGTATTATTATGTGCACCACGTCTAAAGAAGCGTGGGATGTTTTACAACTCACCCATGAAGGAACTAACGTGGCCAAAGAGTCTAAAATTCAAAATTTAACAACTCAATTTGAAATGATAACCATGCTTGAGACTAAGTGTTTTGATGACTTTTATACTTGTTTGTCCGACAGTGTCAACACTAGTTTCAATCTTGGTGAGCCTATAACTCATGCACGAGTGGTTAAAAATATTTTAAGATCGCTGCTAAAACGTTTTATCCATAAATTGACTGTTTTGAATACCTTAGGTAATTTGAATTGTGTGAAATTAGAAGAGATGGTAGAAGACCTCCTGACATATGAGATTGACATGTTTCCTGACACTGTCAAGCCCAAGGATAGAGGAATAACACTTAAATTCCACTCTAAGAATAAAAAGAAAGTGAGTTTCTGTAAGTCTGAGTCTGAGTATGAGTCTGATTTTGATATGGCCATACTTACAAAGAATTTCAAAAAATTTCTCAAGTCTTCAAAACAAAATTCTTCTAATAAATTTGAGAAAAATAAAAACTAGGCCTAAGTGAGCGGTGAGAAAGAAAGTGCGAAAGAGGAAGAGGAGAACTGTTTTGAGTGTGAGGGAAGAGGCCATAGAGCATTTGAGTGTCCCACTAGGCTAAGGAGAAAGGGAAAGAAATTTTCCATGCAAGCCACTCTTAGCGATAGTGAGGATGAGGTGAAATATTCCGGGGATGAGTGTTCATACGAATTTTTTTTGTATTTTTACCTAGTCACGAGAGCACACCTAGTTTTTCCCACGATGATGAGGATACTTGTACTCGTGAGACCCTCGAGGAGAATTTGAGTGTTTCTAGCGAGTCTGAGAGTGAGTGCACTAGTGAGGGTGATAGTGAGCTCTATATCAGATTTAGAGATTTATATGCCGAGACCCTAGAGACCAAAAAGTTGAACAAAGACCTAACTTTTAGGGTGAGAAATTTGGAGAGCGAGATTGAGAGTTTGAGGGTGTTCGAGGCAAAAGCAAGTCAACTCGAAAAGGTGAAGTTTTCTTTGAGTGAATAGTTGATTTCTTTAGATCGGGAAAAGGGTGATTTGACCAACACAGTGTCTAGTCTGGCGACACGTGTATCCCAACTCAAGAGTGATCTCAAATGTGCCCGGGAGGTAAAATTCCTTTTAGAGAATGCATCTAAGAAGGTTGGAAAGATGGTTCTCAATCCCATTTTGGGTAGACGTGAAATTTTAGGAATAAGTCATGACGGTGCTTCCACTTCACATGTTGCACCCGATACGGTTCCCAAGTTTGTAATAGATCGATATGGCTCTCAACCTAACCCATCTAGGCGTCCCATACCTGATAGGAGAGCGCGTAGGAGACATTTTAAGAGAGGTGTACCTAGGCCTGTTTATGTTTGCACACGCTACAAGAAGAGAGGACACCGAAGAGAGTTTTGTTTTAAGTTGGGTCATGTGTCACATTTTTCACCTACACGTGTTCACACACATGCACCCACACCTGATGCTCCGGATGATTACACGAGAGAGTTTGCACATATTAGGGAGCAGGTAAAGTTTTTAGTTAAGACTTTACATGATTTGATGGAGGTTTTTCATAGGATGTCACCACCATTGGAAAAGTCCACCACACCTAATGGTTGAAGTTTAGACTTGTTTGCTAGCATAGGTTGATTTGCATGATGATAATTTTTTACTATTGCTAGTGTGTATCATTTTTTGTATTAGTTTTTATTTTTGAAAAAATTTGAAAAATCCAAAAAGATTTTATTTTGATGAAATTTTTTAAAAAGACAAAAAGAGTTTTTCACCATATATCGATGGACATTTAGGATTACCTAGTCACAACATCACTCCATATCCACGTGACAATTTGATAGTGTTTTGGTATGCGTCATCATTTCTTTTTTGTGCTTAACAATGTTTGGAGTCATTGAGATGTAATTTGTGATTACTACGTACTTGTTTGACTCATGAGTTCCTTTAATGCACACTTGGATGAATTTATTGTGCTTGTTTATCACATATTAGTCAGAGTGTGGTCATCTCAATTATGTCTTTAAAACGAACCATATGCGATAAAACTTGACAATAAAAGTAGTGCATATAAAAACCGTTTACCTTGAGGATTTAATTGCAATAAAATATGATAAGTGAATCATGGGAATGGGCTGCGAGAGTTCACAATTAACTCATCATGAAAGCTACCGTTTAAAAAAGCCCAAAAAAATTTAAAGGCAATAAAAAGATAAATATGCCAAAAAGGGGCCACCTCAAAAGAAAATATAAATGCTTATTATTTATGAGGGAGTTTGGATGGAAATAAATGAAAAATGGGTTTTCACGTCCTGACAGCGTCATGAAAAATCATTCGTAGTTTTAGAAATTATTGGTGTGTGAATCATTCTTGACTTTGATGTGTTGATGGATTGAGTCGATGTTATTTAAATTCAACACTTTCAACACCTAAGGACGATTTTGAGATTCATTCGTTAGGAGTCACATATTCATCGTGAACATATGTTATGTTTGATTACATTGATTTTCCTATTGAATATGTTCACACCCATTCATTTCATTTCCATGATTTGGTTGTCTTAGTGAAAATTCATGGTGTGTGATTTTTTTAAAATTATTTTTGCATTTTTATATGAAAAATTAAAAAATAAAAAATTGTTTATGGAAGATTTTGATTTACTCTTTACATGAGCGTAGTTCGATTCATATTTTCTATGCATATTTGTCGTGACAACTCCGTGTTTATTTTGTTTATTCGTTGCCTTGTCTATTTCAGACAAATAAAAAGGGGGAGAACAAATTATGGGGGAGTTTTTGCAATATGGGTGAGATTTGATTATATTGATTGATTTATTCTTATATCATTTCAACTCGATGCATCACGAAGGTATTTGCTTTGTCTCATGTGTGTAGGTACACAAATTGAAGAACATTAGTTTGCACACCCTGATGAGAAAAGCTTAAAAATTTGAAGATTTTGGAAATTGAAGATTTTTGAAGAAAATTTGAGACTTGCATGTTTATTACCTTTCCACTTTTGGGTTCATGGGAGGGTATTACCATTGTCTAAAAAAAATGGCTCAACTAGACATAAGTGTGTCGAAGGGGTGCCTTGTTTTGATTTCAATTGCGAGACATTCCACACATGTAGTCTAATTCGGCCAGGAGTTTAGGATCTTTGTGTATGGGATCCTTGGGACTTACCTTGGAATGAATTCTCGATTTGTGTGGATTTTACTGTGATATGTAGAGTCTTGAGCCTACGGATCTTAATAACTTATTAAGCTAAGTAGTAGTGTATCGAGGGGGGGGGGATCTTATTTTAATTTCACTTACGAGAAGTCCCACCCATGAAATTTATTGAGGGTCCAGGTTTAGAGACAGTTGGGCACTAGGACTATTGGTTTATTTCTTTGTGCATTGCTTATGTGAATTAGTAGACTTAGTATATAATGATATGGATTGGGTACAGTTAGTTTAGAATTATATCTGGATAAATGAGAGGTGAGGTATTTTGTATGAGGGTCAGTGGGTGACGACGTGGGGCGTAAATGGATCTTATTTAATACTATTAAGTAGCACAATACTTCTTGCAACTTTAGGGAGCTTACCCAAATCTATGAAACCTTTTACCCCAGTTATTATTATTGTTATACAAGAGCAGCAGAGCTGAGTAGTTACAGTTGGACTAAGCAATCAAAGTTATATTACTTGGAGATTGATTTCATCATACTCAGTAGGCCCGTAAATTGGACCGAGTGAGATGGGATTGAGGTTACTAAGGCTCATACCAAATTTAAGTCAACATTCCCAAGTCCGAGCTCAGCTAGAAATAAAAATACGAGCCTAGGATCAAGCCCAATTCATATTCTATTACGAGATTAGGACCCTAATTTGGGCTGCTCTGAACTCGATTTCAATGAGAACATTTTTTTTTGTTTTTTCATTTATGACCTAAATAATCAAATAAATAAATAAGATTTACAACTTTTACATAAACATTATAAATTTAAAAGTTTTAGTCTAAAAGACTAAACCACACAAATTATTACCAAAATTTCTTATACCATAAATACGGGATATCTTATTTACTAATTAGAAGAGGACACCTGGACTCAAACATCATCAGTAATGAGGTAGGCCCCAACCAGCAACCTGATCGGCCCTAGAATGAGGTCGGATTGACCAATCCTACTAGTTCATTTAACCCTTTTAGTTTACATCTAGTTAACACTATTAGTTAACTCCGTTATAGCAAGCATGTACTACGTGATTAGATGATGTCAGCAACATTAATTGTAACTTCACATGAAGGATGTAGACACCTCATCCTAGGTTCCCTTTACGCACCCCTTTAGGTCCCTAAAACTCATTCGTTCACTATAAACCCTAAGTCATACTTCGGGTACCGATCTAGAGGCCACTGGGAGCTTTTGAGCCTCGTTTGACTTTGGTAAACTCTCTCGCTTCAGCGGAAGATCAATGGATATTTAAAGGGATTTGAATCCCCTTTCCAACGGTCTGCCCTATGCATGAATGGGTCTTACGGTTCGGATGAATTGTCCATTTTACTCCAAAAACTGATCTGGAGGCCACTAGGTGCTCCTAGAACCCATTTGACTTCGTTAAACTCTCCAACTTGAGAGAAGCTCAATGAATCTTTAAAGTAATTTTAATACCCTTTCCAACAGCCCATGTCGAGTGTGAATCAGCCTTATGGTATAGACGAATGACCCATTTTACTCCAAAGGATCACTGGGTAATTTTGGGACCTATTTAACCTTGGTAAACTCTCCAAGATGAACGAACTGAATGAAATATCGAAGGGAACTAATTACCCTTTTCAACGGTCCATACTATGTACTAATAGGCTTTACGGTTTGGATGAATGATCCATTTTCCTCCAAAAACTTCCTGTCTAGTGACTAATGGGAGCTTCCAGGACCCGTTTGACCTTGTCCAACTCTGAAAATTGGGAGTGGCTTCATGGATTATTAAAAGGCTCTAAATATCCTTTCCAACAATTCTCTCCATGCATGATTTTGACTTACGGTTTGCTTTTTATGATCATTTTTACGAAAAACCTGTCCTAAACTGCCAAATGGCACCCCAGGGACCCTACCTATCGGTAGTGTGCCTTAGGTGCTATGCCTATAGGTAGGTCCAGAACCCAGATGATTGGTACCCCCTTTGGCCCTATAAATAGAGGCCATGACCTCACTTTGAAAGGGACCCCCTAAGCATCCCTCTTAACAATTCAGAAAACATTATCTCGAATTTAGAGTGGTTCCCATTCCTAAAAAAATAATCTTCCCACATTCCATTTCATCACTTCCTTACCTCGCTTGGTAAATTCCCCCACCTCTCCATACCACTTTCATACCATTGCAAGATCAGCATATCTACATCCAAGATCAAAATCAAGCGTTCATAAGGAGGTTCAATTCTCTATCCTTATCTCTAATTATCTCATTTTAGTATTACTTGATTTATTTCTACTTTAACATTTTGTTTCATTACATCACATATATTAATTAATCTTAAACCATTATTATAGTATTTTCACATACTCTATTTTTATAAAAAATCCAAAAAATAAGAAAAAGAGGGTTTATTTATAAATTCCAAAAGAGGAATTCTCGCCTCACATTCTCACTCTTAAAGCACATTTCTCTCTCTACACACACATAAGATAAATCCCCCATTGAGATTTATGGATATAACCCCACCCTATGCTATCTTCGAACTACGTGGACTTTGATGCCCCATAGGCTACGTAGGCGTCTTGGGTTAATCACAAGATTCAAATCCTCCTTTATACATGTTTATATGTTTCCCTCGTGTCATATATATTCATTTTTTATGAATCTGCTATTCTTACACACTTGTGTTTTGTCCGATATAAACATTCTCTCTTCCATAATGACTTGTAATCCGACAAACACTCATATTATATTTTGTATTATTATTTTTGGAAACACTCCTGAGGATGAATTCCATCCGTCTTTTTCCATGGCGCGAGTTGAATGATTCCCTTATTCACCTATATTATGCACATGAGCAAACACTTTATGGAGTCTAACATGCGAAAATTAACAAATGCCCATGAGAGACCGAAAGGGAGGGATGGGTGCCTAACACCTTTTCATTTTATAACTTAGTCCCCGAACCTTTGAACTACTTGTTTTCATAAGCATCGATGTCCTTAATTCCATTCTCTCGAGGTGGATAATCCCCCACATTGACGACGACCAAGCTCCCTGAGAAAGGGCATAAACCCCACACACGCACCGAAAGGAATTCGAAAGGGAGGTCCCGGGATGGCCACAAAGAAGATATGAAAATATTCTCTCCCTATGTGCTAATAACTAACTTGATGATTATTCTCTCACCATGTATGCAAAGTATGTACCCTCCTAACCTATAAAGGCCTACCATGTGGCATTCACATTTCTCTTTCTTCCAATAACCTATGAATAACACACACCACCCACTCTTTGGGGTATCCAATATAATTTTCTTACTGTTATGCTGTCCAACTCTATAGAGAACTTGAGAGCTTCAATATTTTACTTGTTAATGAATTTTTCCCTGTAATTCAATACAACAAACACTGTACCTGTGGACATAGGCACCACTTTGGGATGAACCACGTAAATCCAATTTTATTTCCTCCCTTTCTTATCGCTCTACCATTTTATTTAGTTTAACATATCAATAATTAAGATCTCATATCTGTTATCTTCGTATAATTAGTATATTCAAGCTAAAATAATCAGTATGTCAGTTTTAGGTGATAATAATTGCCGTCGTCTTTGGTAAATGACTTGACATTATCAATTTCCACCATCTTCATTTATTAGAGCTCAAGGATACCTACATTTCATGAACCAACGAATTGCAATACAATTTAGCCGAGTTTCATTGGGTTAGATCTATCTCACAACCAATTTTTGTTTGATTCTCGTTAATTCCTTGAATTTTCCTTTAGATTTTTGTATTCCTATTTTCTATTCATGTTTCTTAAAATTCCATTTCTTGTTGTTGCAGTGCTCTATTTTTGTTGCTACAGAATCTATTTCTTGCGTATTTTTTTGTAAAAAATGGAAAAAAACCCTGAAAGTAGTAGAACCGGAGAGGGGATTCCACCCTTAACACCGATAAGCATGTGATACTTCTAGGGGATCTTACAAAGATGGGATAAAAGCCAAGATGCTATGTAGGAAAATATGAAAGAACTAACTCAAAGTATTCTGGTTGGCCAAAGCGGTTCAGAGATGAACCCGATCACCCCTGCAATTGTGAAATACTCTGATCGAGGACATGAGATAACACCTCCATCCTGATTTAAAGACAAGAGGAAAGTGCACCACGATAGGTAAATGGATAAACCTAGGATGTTGGATTTGAGCTCACGTGGCGAGGGAAGTAGATCCAGGTTCTCAGGATTTAGGCGATATGATAAGTCTTACAGGCCAGGAGCAACTTCCACCCTGCAATAGACATGGTATGATGATGACGATCAAACCTATTAAGTGGAGCATCCCAGTGTACTGGAAAGTCTAAGAAGAGGTTTTTTCTTTTGATCAACCAGGGCTAAGGGAACCACGGGTTCATCTAAATAGAGAGCCTAGAGAGCGCATAGGATAATTCTAGAGATATGAGGCTAAAAGGATTGAGTTCTCAGTCAGGTCTAGGAAGAGTATGCAAGGGTTGACCAGATATGATCATACTTCAAGGAAGGAGGATAGCTCGACTGAGAGCTACAGAAATAAGGTTATTAAATCCAATTAGTAGGGAAATAATCAACCCTAGAAGGGGTCATCGGATGGGTTGTTTTATAAAGATGAAGAACCTTTTGTAAAGGGATCATGCACAAGGGTTACCATTCACTGCCTCTTTTGTGAGCTATCTAACTCCTGCAAAGTTCAAACGGCCTGCCATAATTCAAAAATATGATGGAAAATCAGATATAATACTCTATGTTGTATAATATTAATATGCACTAGACATTTATTCCATTACAGATGATATGAGGTGCATGGAATTCTCCAATACTCTCACTAGGTTGACTCAAATCTAAGTACAATGGGCTCTTTAAGGGAATTTTTTAAAATTTTGAGCATCTAGTTGACCTGTACGTGAATAATTTATGCTTTGGAACTAAATCGATAAAAAGAGTGGCTTACTTATTAGGCATTTGTCAATAGGTGGATGAAACGATAAGGGAGTACATCACCGAGTTCAACATGTAAAAGTTTAAGGTGATAAATTATGATGAAAAGATTGCAATAACGGATATAATGAGCAGCCTATTACCAAAAAAGATTCATTGGGACTTAGCAAAAGAATCGCCGAGCATAATGGACGAGCTATTATCTAAGGGGAGAAAATAATGAACGCCGAGGAGGCAATAATGGTAAAGGATTTCGGTAATGCGAAGTTTGATGTTGGTAAAATCTCAAAAAGGAAGAAGAAATATAAATATTTCAAGAATTTAGAGAAGCTGAGGAGATTTGATGAGTATACACTGCTCCATACAAGTGTTTACCACATCCTTATGAGATCTAAGGAACTGAGAACCTCAAGGGGCCAAGAAAATTAAAATTCTATCCAGGCAGAAGGGATAAAATCAAGTACTATGAGTTCTACAAGAACCATGGACACAACATTAGCAAATTTTTTTACTTTGAAGAATGAGATCAAGAATCTTATTTTAAGAGGCACGCTCACCAAGTATGTGGATAAGTCTGGCCGAGTATTCGAGAATAAAAATGATAAAAAACCTAGAAGACGATAAAAAATCCTTACAAATCCATGGGTGAGAAGAAAATAACCTACGAAGAGTACTCAGAAGATGATACTAATCTATCGAAAATGCTAAAAGATCCAGCAGATGTAGGCATGATTTCTTCTGGGTGCCTCTTCATTGCGTGAGGCGATGCTAGTGGCGAAGATGGACTAACTGAGAGGAAGGCATACCAAAATAAGGCGAAGGTTCGTACGCATGTAAGAAATGTGAATATGTACAAAGCATTGCAGTCGTGCCCTCACAAGGTAAATAAAGATCGTTTAATAGTTGGTTTCTCGAGAGATGATTTATCTGGTTTGTTGTATCCACACGATGAATATCTGTTCATCACCATGATAGTCCACGAGAGGTCAATCACGTAAATTTTGGTTGACAATGGAAGTTCTGCGTATGTTCTATTTTATGACTATTTTGAGAGTTTAAAGTTGGCGAATAGAAGTTACATGCATATCATGGCCCGCTTATTGGTTTTTATGGGGATAAGGTGTCTCTTTAGGAATACTTGAAATGGAGGTTGTTATTATAACTTGAACGACCAACCTAACTGATATGATGAACTTAATCATATTAGATTATAACTTGGTGACTTATAACATTATCTTCAACAGAACATGAGGAGCTATGCAGTGGGAGTAGTGAAAGAAAACCATGTAGAATTTAGAGAATGCTACTACACATTTGCGAAACATGAGGAACATAAGAAGATGACTCAAACTTATTAAATCAAGACATTATATCCTCAAGATAAAGATAAGTTGGTCACTACTGAAGTGGTAGAGCAGATTGAGCCAATAAAACTGGTGACCAACATCTATAAAGGATAACCCAGATCAGTTCATCTCTAGATCCAACTCTGAAAAAGGAATCGACATATTTTCTATGATAAAGGAAGAATGTGTTCACCTAGAGCCATAAGGACATGCATGTCATAGATCTAGCCATCCTCTTCTAAGAACTCCTCGTAATAAAAGATGCAAATCCCGTAAAGAAAAAATGTCACGTCTTCTCTTAAGAGAAGAATATGGAAATTAAAGAACAAGTGGAGAAGCTGAAGAAATACATTTTTATTGAAGATGTGAAGTATACTGATTATCACTCTAATGTGGTGATCATCCTAAAGAAGAATGACATATGGTTTTTGTGAATTAATTTCACTGATCTCAGCAAAGCCTGCCCAATAGATCATTATCCACTACCCCAAATTAACTAGCTGGTTAGCACCATCGTTAGGAACGAGCTACTTCGCTTCATGGATGCATATTCGGGGTATAATAAAATAAAGATAAAACCTGAAGATTGGGAGAAGACCTCATTCATCATCAATTGAGTTATGTTCTGTTATAATGTCATGCCTTCGGGCTAAAAAACACTGGAGCAATGTACCAAAGGCTAGTTAATAAGGTTTTTGATGAAAAGATTAGGAAGACCATGGATTTTTATGTGGATGACATGCCGATGAAGAGAAGAAAGGTATCCAATCACATTTGTGACCATAGACAAACGTTTGATCAGCTGGAAAAATACCAGATCAAGCTGAATCCTTCAAAGTGTGTCTTAAGATTAAGAGTGGGGAAGTTCGTTGGCTTTATTATCAACTAGAGGGGAATAGAGGCCAATCCTGAAAAGATCTAGATGTTAATCAATATGCATCTTCCCCAAAATAGGAAAGAGATTCAGATCTTGACTAGCCGAGTAGGTGCCTTGAATAAATTTATCTCAAGAGCAACAAATTGGTGGTTGTCATTCTTCAAGGTGCTCAAAAAGACCTTTTAGTGGAACAATGAATTCGAAAAATCTTTTTTGGATTTGAATAAGTACTTGGAATCCCCACCTTTGTTGTCAAGGATGATCCTAGGTGAGATATGTCACTGTGCCATATACTGAGAATGGTCATAATCACTTGTTCACGATCCATATTCATGACCACTATAAAATAACCGTGACTAAGACTGTAACTAAGGTAAGGGGTGACATAGATAGGGGATTGGTCAGAGTTCCAGGCTGCGACCATTGTTGTAATGGCTCGAGATAGTGACCAATCCGTGACCATTTGAGCACTAAAAGTTTCGCTAATTTTTCCAAGTTGATGGTCACAATTTGGGATCATTATCAAGCCATGACCATTCCTTAGTTAACCGTGACCCCTAACAGTGACAATCATTTAATTCAAATTGGTCACAACCCAATGGTCATTATTTAGGACCGTGACGAGGAGAGGGTGACACAAGGGCTCACGATTTCCAATTGTGACCATTCATTGGGACCCATGATATTCTGATTGATTACAGCAAGGGTCATGGTCTGGAACCATGACCGTGTATTGGCTATAGAAAACCTATGGGGATGGAATTTTATTCCATAACTCTCTCTTTCTCTTTGCCGACGATTCTCTCTCTCTCTCTCTCTTGTCCGACGATTTCAACTCACAACCGAAGATTCTGAGAGAGAGAGAGAAATAGGATCTCATACATACTAGTATGAGGTCCCAATATGCAGACCATTTTTTTTAAAATAGTAAACAAATATTTTTATACTTATTTTTTATGGTATTCAAACATTTCAGGGCACCCATAAAAAAATTGCTCAAAATGAATTTGTTTGCTATTTAAAAAAATCGATCAAATTATGTTAGTTTTTAAGCTGTTAAAAACTGATATAATTAGACTGATTTTTTGAAAATAGCAAAAAAATTATTTTGACCTAATTTTTATGGGTTCCTTAAAATGTTTAAATACCATAAAAAACAGCCCAAAATAGTTTTTTTTACTATTTTATCAAAAATGGTGTGCATTGGGTGGGTGGGTGGGGGTATGCATGAGAACCGCTCTTTTATATATATATATATATATATATATATATATATATATATATATATATATATATATATATCTGTGTGTGTATGTCTGTGTATGTATGTGTGTGTGTGTGCATGGGTATTAGATTAGTTTATTGTTTATAAAAAATGGGTATAAATATGAAATTGGGCCCATTTTTGTTGTGTAACTATATAAAATTAAAATTAAAATTGGGTATAATATTGTGTATGATATATGAAATTGAAATTGGGTATAAATTTGAAATTAGGTATAATGTTATGTATAAATATGAAATTATTTTGGGGATGAAATTGAAATTGGGTATAATGTTATATTATTAATACCCTTGATGAGTTATGTTAGATTTTGGAGATGAAATTGGAAGATTATGAATACACATATATACACATTTTACTCACGGATAACACATATATGTGTATATATGCACACACACACACACACACACACACACACATACACGTATATATATGCGCACGCTTACAATTACACACACATATACATTTGTACACACATTCATGCACATATATACACATATACTCACATGATCACGTATATACACATACGCGCATATGTACAACATATGCACGTATATATGTTTACTTTAACACAATCGTATACACACACACACACACACACATACACACACTTACACTTTCTTAAATCAATACTAAAACTACAAAGGAAATGATTCGTGATAGAATGAATATATATACACATATACACACACTTATGCACATATATACGTATAATAGAGTGTTTTGAGACTTCCTGGACCAGTTTGTTATCGTGTTTATTGATGACATCCTAGTGTATTCTCAAACGGAGGACGATCATGCTAAACATTTACGGTTGGTCTTGCAGACGTTAAGGGATCATCAGTTAGACGCCAAATTTGAGAAGTGTGTTTTTTGGCTACAGGAAATACAGTTTTTGGGTCACATTGTAACATCTCGGGGTATTTCAGTAGATCCGAGTAAAGTTGTTACGGTGAGGGAATGAGGTCAACCCACAACACCTACAGAGATTCGCAGTTTTCTGAGTTTGGCTGGCTATTACTGCAGATTTATCAAGGGTTTTTCTAAGATTTCTAGCCCTTTGATCAATTTAACTCAGAAGGGAGTGAGGTTTGTTTGGGATGATTCTTATCAATTGGATTTTGATGAGTTGAAAGATAAGTTAACTTCTGCTCTAGTACTTGCATTACTGAGGCCGGGATTGGAATATTTGGTCTTTATGGACGCATCTCTGCAAGGGTTTGGAGGTGTGTTACAGCAAGAGCATCGGGCTATTGCTTATGCTTCTCTCAAGCTAAAGCCCCATGAAAATAATTATCAAGTTCATGATTTGAAACTTGCTGCAGTGGTTTTTGCCTTAAAGATTTGGAGACATTACCTCTTGGGGAGAAGTTTAGTCTTTTCACGGACCACAAATCATTGTAATATTTATTTTCATAGGAGGATTTGCATATGCTACAACGTCGATGGTTAGAGTTTGTGAAGGACTACCAATTTAATATTCATTATCACCCGGCTAAGGCTAATGTAGTGGCGGATGTGTTGAGTTGAAAACCCGAGGGGGAGTTAGCACTCGTATAAAAGGATAAATGGAAAGAACCTAGCCAAGAGGACGTGGTGGCAAGGGCGTTTATATCGGTGTTGACCGTTACGCCTACGATAGTGGAAAGGGTTGTGGAATCTCAAGGAAGGGATAAAGGTTGTCAGGACCGTAATCACCAATTGTTAACCGAGGGAGTGGAATCCTACTCTATAAGTTCTGAGGGTGGATTGCATTTTCACGAGAGACTTATTGTCCCGGAATAAGGGAATTTGAGACGGGCCGTAATGACAGAATCTCATGGGTCCAAGTTTGCAGTACATCCCGGTGGAGATAAAATATACCAAGACATACGCCGTCAATATTGGTGGGCGGGTATGAAACGAGACATTCCTGAATTTATTTCCCAATGTACTACTTGTCAACTGGTGAAGGTAGATCATCAACGACCGACAGGATTGTTACAACCCTTGGAAATAAAGGTATGGAAGTGGGAAAGCATCTCGATGGATTTCATCACGAGATTACCAACATCACAAAGCGGTCATGATTCCATTTGCGTGATTGTCAATCGTTTAACCAAGTCGGCACCTTTCTTACCGGTACGTACAAATTATAATACTGCTCGTTATGCCCGGCTATTCATTGCGGATATTGTTAGACTCCACGGGGTGCCCATTAATATAGACTCCGATCGAGATAAAATTTTTGTTTCCCATTTTTGGCAAAGTTTCCAAGAAGCTATGGGAACCTAATTGAAGTTGAGTACCTCCTATCACCCTCAAACATATGGGAAGACGAAAAGAGTCAACCAAATGTTAGAGGATATGCTCAGAATGTGTGTGCTTAATTTCAAAGGAGGTTGGGAACAATACCTTACCTTGGTTGAATTTTCTTATAATAATTCATACCAATTCATTATTGGGATGGCACCCTATGAAGCATTAAATGGCTGACCGTATAGATCACCTACTTGTCGGTTGGAAGTAGGGGTTAATAAACTACTTGGACTTGAGATGATCCAGGATACTTCTTCAAAGATTAATCTTATTCGCAATCGCATATGAATTGCTCAAGATCGTCAGAAGATTTATGCTGATGCGAATATAAGGCATATGGATTTGGAGGTTGGAGATCTAGTGTTGGTACGAGTTTCGTCGATGAAAGGTATAAAATAATTTGGGAAGAAAGAAAAATTGCGCCACGCTACGTAGGTCCTTTTCCTATTATTGCTAAGATAGGCCCAGTAGCTTATCAACTTGCCTTAACAGAGAATTTACAACAGATTCATGATGTGTTTCATGTTTCATCCCTGAAAAAGTATAAGAGGTGTGAAGGAGCTCACTGGCACATTCCTTTAGATGATATCGAATTGCAACCTGATGTTTCATACGTGGAAGAACAGTTACAATTTTAGATCACGGGGAGCGTAGGCTAAGATCTAGGGCGGTGCCCTTGGTTCGGGTCTAATGGGGACATCACAATGCCGAGAAGTCAACTTGGGAGAGGGAGGACGATATGCAAGAAAAATATCCACATCTCTTTTTGCAAGGTACACTCGAATTTTGAGGGCAAAATTCCCTTATAAGGGGGGGGAGTATGTAATAACCCTTACTTTTGAGTAATTGATTTTATATTAATTTTCCATGAGAGGTAATTATATAAATATGAGATAATGTGGTAAATATTTTTTTAATGAGTTAAAATATAATATTTACTAGATTTTTTCATATCTACTGTTATGTGAATGTAAATAGCATCATGTTACGATTTATGGTGTCGTTGTGCTTTAAACGACATTTATGGTTTAAATAAAGTTGGAACTTGAAATGATTTATATTATTCCGGATGTCAATTTATAGGGCGCAGTTAGTCCCGAAATAGTCGAGATAGTCAAAATAAGTGCCATATTGTATTTTTGGGTTCCGGGCACTTTTGACAGGTTATGCCTTAATTATGTAGTTACGAGTCATTTTAATGATGTATTAACATGTAAATATGGAAATTAAGGCTAAGTACCCGATTGAGTCTTACAACCCCTTTTATTTCTCAAGTGTATTCTTACTAAACCTAGAGAAAAAGAGAGAGAAAGAGAACTGTGGAGAAAAAGAAGAGAAATGAGAAGAATTGAAAAAATTGGGTTTGATCTTGCATCTACCGTAAAGGAATTCGAGATTTCAGCTTAAGGAAAGTTTCTTACTTGCTAATATATGGTTTGAGGTGAATAAATTGAGTGATGGTTGTGTATTGGAATAATTGAACAAATATGGGTTTAGAGAAATTGTAGTGTTTGAACCCTTAAACTTTGATCTAGATAGTTATTGTGTGAATTATAGTAGTTAGTATGTATATAGGATTGTTTTGGTTGGATTAATGATGGTTGGTGTGGGTAAAGTGGAGAAGAAATGACTTTTGGGCAAAGTAGGGTATTAACATCCATGGCCGAAATTGGCATTCTGGCCCAGGCGAATCGATTCGCCCCTAGCGAATCGACTCGCTAAAGGGGTAGGCTACATGTCTGTGATGAGCGAATCGATTCAGCAGTATGTTGAATGTTGGGTCCTCTTGACCGAATCAATTCGGACCATCCGAATCGATTTGCTTCAAGACCGAATCGATTCGGCCAGGGCGAATCGATTCGGAATTCCTGTTGTTTTAGGTTATTTTCTAACTTAGTTTGTAACCCTTTTCTTGTAGGTTTAGGACCTTGGAACTTTCTCTTAGGATAAAATAAAGTGTATTAGGGACTTACCTTAGGTTTGTAACCACACTATATTAGAAAGGGGATACTTGGGCTTATCTCGGGATTATTTAATAGATGTTAGGGTGGTTCTTTCTTGAACGAACTAGTTTGAGATAAGGGAAGAGTAGGATTATATAATTGTGGAAATTTAGAGACGTGTTTGAGGTATACTATACTTGGTGGCTTATAGTAACGTCATTATTTATCGGAGACTAATTTGGGGGTTTATTAAACGTTGAAATTTATAATGATGGCATTAAACACTTATGACTCTAGATAAAGACTTATTGTATATTTTAAAATGGGAATAACTTGTGAATGATCACTTGCTTATACACACCTCTTTAAATGCTATCATAGGGGAAGTTACACGCACGAGGTGAAGTTCCCTGGCTTATGAATGCAGGGTGAATATAGTCCTCGACCATAGGACCAGTTATTATATATTGTGTGATTATTGTTCAAAGTGAGGTAATTTCGGGTGTGGTTATGACTCACTATCGAAGGTATATGTCCGCTTCCCGACGTCATGGGATGTAGGATGCCCAGGTTGTCTTGGTGATAGGCCCTGGAAGATGATAGCTATTTAGGGGCGCATCCAGTGGGGAAACCCGAAAGGATGGTCTTAGAATCGTTATATGTTGTGAAATATAGATATTCTTATTAAAGTTGGATTTTATTGATAATACGACACTTTATGAAGTAAATTGCTTAAATACATTTCCTAATGAGAAAAAGGAATGGTGAAATGAAATTGTGTAAAAAGGAAATGGAATCTCATTAAGTAATATTTTATTTATATTCTCCTGCACAAATGAATTGTTATCATTGTCATTATAATTGCATTAGGTTATGCTTTTAGATAGAAAGGTTATATTCCTTATCATTATTTATGGTGAACGAAACAAGCTTATTCATGGTAATTAAATTGTCATAACTGTCATGAACTTTATTCCCTTGGTAATCATATTAAATCGGGCCCTGACCCGTTTCCATTTCTTTGTTTTGCTTGAATCTTATATTCACCCAGGTGCTCCGCCGTAAGGACGCCCGTATTGATTTTTTTCTAACTCAGTGTCTCGGAGCTGTAACACTTGCGGATGTTACGGGATAGTTGATATAGACGCTTCCATATTTTTGTATTCTAGTTATGATCGATTACACATTCGGGCGTGTTTCCCAAGTTTTGTACTTGTAGTATATTATGTGACATTGTACTTTAATACTCGGTGTAACCTAATTGTAAGGGTCTATTAATCGACAGCTTATTCGATTATTTTTTATGTATATGATTGTTTATCGGATACATGTCTTTACTTTATCCACCTTCTTTTCAATTGGATTATTTAAATGTTTTTCTTTAACTTACAAATTAAATTTTGACAATCCGTTTTCTAAAATAATGGGTGTTATCTCGTTAACTTATTTTATTAAAGTGATGCTAAGAATGGACCACTTATGATTCCGGTCATTATTGGAGTATCGGCCTGGCCACATCTTATTTTAATAAGTGGCTTGTCACAACGCACTCACCGGAGCAAAAATATTCACCAGACTGAACCGGTAAGTAAAAAAGACTCTCCACCTTAAAAAAAATAAGCAACCGATCTTTAAAGTGCTTAAAAAAAACACGTTTGGGGGTTCCCATATCTCATAGATTATCTATTGAAAAAAAAAGAGTTCCAAAGCATAGATTATCTGTTAAAAAAACCCCTAGTTCATTGATTATTTGGGGGTTTGTAGATTATAAAAAAATAGTTTTGATACACTGCTATATATTGAAATATGTTGCATTTTATCAATTGCATTAATTAAAAAAAATAGTTTAGGAGTTTGTAGATTATCTATTGCATTAGTTTAAAATCAGCTATCGTATTTCATTGATTATTTGTGATGTATTTCCAATGCTGAAACTTGATACACTGCTATATATTGAAATGTCCAATGTAATATTGAGTTTAATTTTGTTTTTAGTCATTTTTTGTGCTATAATTAGTCATTATTTTTTTTCTTAGTCATTTATTTTTTTTACTAAACCTAGTTTCTATTATATGTTTAAAAAAATGGACCCTTCTTCTTCTGTTGGGAATAACAAAGAACTTTAGATAGGGGAAGATATGCAAATTGAATTTGAATTTTAGGACATGGAAAATGTGGAAACTGAGAAGGTTCAAGAGGTCGATTTTATTTGAGAACAACACAATTTATTCAACCCTTATGTGGAGTTGGAAAAAACACCAAAGATTGGGCAACAATTTGAAAGTTTGGATGCGGTTTGGAACTTCTACAATGAATATGCTAAAAAAGTCAAATTTATTGTGCGTAATTCCACGATTAATAGGTGATGGGAGACGAATGAGATCATGAGGAAGTCATATGTATGTTTCAAAGAAGGGAAGAGTACGGTTGTAGTGAAACCGGGCACATTTAGACGTCGAGGGGCCATTAGAGAGAATGGTAAAGCTAAGCTTGTGGTATTCCAGTCGAAAGACAACAAGTTTGTGTTTAGTATATTTGTTGAGGGTCATAGTCATCCATTGGCTACCCCAACAAAAACTCATTTTCTACGATCACATCGAGTTGTTACGAACGCCCAAAAATGCTTGACTCTATAACTTGGTGTAGTTAACATACCAAAGCATCAACAATACAACCTATTAGGATTACAAGCGGGGAGGTTTGAGAATGTTGTCTTCACTCAAAAAGAATTGTACAACCAAGGTCGGGATAATGTAGTGAATTAATTGATCGTGATGGAGACATGTTGTTGGAGTTTTTCAATTTAGATCAACAAAAGAACCCTTCCTTTTATTTTAAAATCAAGTCCGATGATGAAAATAGGATTATGCATTATTTTTGGGCGGATGCCACATCTAGACGAGCTTATGGGTGTTATGGTGATGTGGTGGCGTTTGATACCACATACAATACAAATAAATATAGTTTAATTTTTGCACCCCTTATGGGGGTTAATAATCATGGGCAAACAATTATATTTGGTTGTTCTTTTTTGAGCGATGAGACAATTGAATAATTCATTTGGCCGTTCAATGAATTTTCAGAGGCAATGCCGGGTGATGCACCAAAATTGATAATTACCGACCAAGATCTGGCTATGACGAGGGCTATAGTGGAAGTACTATCCCACACTCCTCATAGGCTATGTTCGTGGCACATTTTGATGAAGTTTTCCATGAAACTAGATGTGGTGAAGTGCAACGCATATCGGAGGGAGATTTTTGATTGCATATGGAAATCGGAGATAAGGGAAGAGTTTGATGTCAAATGGCTTGATCTTATGACAAGAAGCGGTTTAAGTGAAAACAAGTGGCTTAATTCATTATATGAAATTTGTTCAAAATGGGTCCCCGCGTACGTGAATCATATTTTCTCGGCTAATATGACAAGTAGCCAAAGAGCGGAAAGTGCACACTCTTTTTTGAAGAAATATGTGTCGAAGAAAAATTCCCTGCTTGAATTTATGATCCAATTTAATAGGGGTGTTACGCATCAACGTCATCAAGAGTTGCTTTGCGATCACAAAGACTATAATGAGAATCCGAAATTGATACTTATGCACTTTGTTTTGGTGCAAATGGTGGACATTTATACGTCAGAAATCTTTCATAAGTTCCAAAATGAGATGTAGGAGATGTTGAATTATATGTTTGATTTAAAGATGGAAGAGGGTCATAAAAATGTGTATGAGGTTCGAAAAACAATTGGTGATAACCAACGGGTGCGACTAGTAAGTTATGACCATAATTTTGATTTTGTATCTTGTAGTTGCAAGTTGTTTGAGAGTGCGGGTATTCCATGCCAACACATGCTCACGTATATGGTCAGGTTTTTTGACATTCACAGTTTATCGAGAAAGTATGTCTTGAGTAGGTGGACCAAGAGAGCCAAAAATTTAACCGCTAGGGATTCTAAAGGGATGGTCATAACAAGCGACAAATCATACTTCCTTCAACGTAGTCGACTAATCCAAAGATCTTTAGATGTAGTGGAGAGGTCCCTTATTAGTCCAGAAACTACAAAAATTTATGACAATGCTTTAGATATGGCATGTGAAAAGATAAATTTACTGGTTGATCATGTGGAACCACCACTACCAATGTTACAAGGCCCTAGTGGAGGAGTTTCGGTAAATATGAGTACCAATTTCAAGCATGGCTATAATGAATCGCAACAAATAAGGGCGAAAGGATGTGGTAAGTGACTAAAAGGTGCGAAAGAGAAAGCCTTAAAAAAGGTAAAAAAGTTACAAGAGCAACGTTGTAATGGGTGTAAATTGGTTGGGCAAGCTCATGACAAAAGAAATTTCCTCGTATTGAATAACAGGTAATATTTTTTATTTTAAGTTCGAGTGTTATTAATATTTTTGTTAAGTTCGAGTGTTATTAATATTTTTTTCTCATGTAGGGACAAGGATGGTAATTCAGAAACAAGTTCTGTTGCAAGTTTGTCCGAGGAGATCCCAAGTTGAATGTTGAGTGTGTATTGGATGTGTTTTGAATGTGTATTGGATGTCAAGTTGTAGAATTATCAGTTGGTGTATTTTGACTGTCAAGTTGTACTGGTGTGTTTTCAATGTCAAGTTGTAGAAGCCATATTTTGAATGTCAGTTGGGAGTTTTTAGATGCATTTTCTTTACTTAGTTAGTTGTGATAGTGCACACTTCTATATCAAGTTGTAGAAACCATATTTCTATTATCTGTTTCATTAAGTGCACACTGCTATATCAATGAATTCAATTTACTGCTATTCTTTATTTACTTGAATCATTCAATGTCTGTATTTCCAATTCTTTTATCAGTGCCCACTTCTATGTCAATTTGGCTTCAAATTCAACATTCCAAAAAGATAAATGATAAATTCAACATTCCAAATTACACCACAAATTCAACATTTGGTTTTCAACATTCCAAATTACACCACAAATTCAACATTCCAAATAACAACACAAATTCAACATTATGTTTTTAACATTCCAAATTACACCACAAATTCAACATTCCAAATAACACCACAAATTCTTTCATTTCAAATTACACCAAAAAATCCAACATTACAAATTGCACTCGCATTTAATTGAGAAATACACTATAAAGTAACAACACGAGCAATCCTACAACAAGACATTTAATTTCTATTCTAAATTTGTGGAATTCATTACAGAGTGTCGCCAATTCCATGTCCACTGAATTGATCTTTGTTACCCTAATGTTATTGAATTCGGTTTGTAGTATCGCCAATTCTATCTCCAATTCATTTATCTTTTCCGCTAACTCAATTTTTTCATTGCACACGGACTTTTTATCGTCCACCCATTTAAAAAAAATTACAAGACCCATCTTTGGAATTTGGACATCACATAAAATGCCTTTTGGGATTTGCGATTGTCTTCGATGTACGAATAATGGCATCAACACCACAAGCACATTTCACTCTCGAACAATTAGAACCACTGCTTGTTTTCATTTTTGCAAAAAAAAATTGAAACTCTTAGGTCTACAATAAAATGAAACTGTTAATTGAAAAATTGAAACGTAAGCAATTAAAAAAAAGAAATTGTTAATTGAAAAAAAAATTAAAACTGTTAACTGAAAAAAATTTTGAACGAGGATAAAAATTGGAGTTCTTTTATAGATCTGGGACAACTGAACTCAAAAAAATTGAGTAAAGAAAAAGGGTGTTTCAACATAGCAAACGTTGAGATTTGGCAACACAACAAAAGGTTTTTTCAAGCCATTAAACATTTGAGGCTTTGGATTTGGAAACAAAATAAATAACTAAGTAAAAATCTAAAAACTCCCCTAAAAAAATGAAATATCAAACTCAGATTTGGGAACCCCCAAACGTGTTTTTTCAAGCACTTTAAAGATCGGTTGCTGATTTTTTTAAGGTGGAGAGTCTTTTTTACTAACCGATTGAGTCTGATGAAGATTTTTTCTCCGGTGAGTGCGTGTATAGGGGCTGAGTTTCTTCCCAAGAAAGTGATGGGAGAGAGAGAGAGAGAGTTGAAAATGGGCCTGAATTGAGAGAGAAGGGTCAACTTTTTTTTAAGGGTTAAAAGGGCTTATAGTTAAGCAGTGTCGTTTTATTCATTAAGCCATGCGTTTCATTTATGATGCTCCTTGCTCTCTCTCTCTCTCTCTCTCTCATATATACACACACACACACACACACACACATACACACACACACACACACACACACATACACACACACACACACACACACACGTGCACACATATAACACATACACGTATATATAATGAATACACTTTATACCTAAATGAAAGTTTTGAGTAACTTGAGATACATAAATTAAATGTTTAGAATAGAGTAATTTGGAAACATTTTATATTGAATAATATGTTAACACTTTTATTTCTCGTTCCATGTGCGCATGCATTTGGAGAACAATTATTGAAGCTCAACTAATTCTAGGTTCTTTTTTTATTCAAGTAGTTTCTTACTTTTTTTTATGTAATATAATCTTATATATAGTTATAACTTATTGGTTAATATGTTGTGGCCGTGTTCACCCATTCCTTAAGTAGTTGCTATTTGGGTGAACACAACTTAGTGGAATTACTTGCACATTATGTGGACACAAAGTAATTTTTGGATTAGTTTAATCAAAACAAGCTTAAATTGGACTTGTTAATACTATGTGGTTATCATTTGGGCGAACACAAATTGGTGGAAGGACTTACACATTTGGTGGACACATAGTAATTTTAGGATTAGTTTAATTAAAATAAACTTAAATTGGACTTTTTGATACAATGCGGATGAATATTAATGCATATATCTATTTGGTTAACATGTTGTGATTGTGCTCACCCTTTCTTTAAGTGGGTGTTGTTTTTGTGAATACAAATTAGTGGAAGGGCGCACATTTGGTGGAAACATAGTAATTTTAGATTTAGTTTAATTAAACTAAACTTAAATTGGACTTGTTGATAGTGTGAGTATGAATATTAATGCATATATATGTTTGGTTAACTGTTGTGGCAGTGTTCCCCCCTTCCTTACGTGTTTAATGTTTGGGTGAACACAAATTGGTGGAAGGGATTGCATATTTGGTGGACACAAAGTAATTTTAGAATTAATTTAATTGAATGAACTTAAATTGGACTTATTGTGTATGATTGATCGATTGTCAAACAACATCTCTAGGACTCATATTTACACCCTCCTTCTATATATTTTCTCAGGAAAATTGAGTTGCGATAATAATTAGTTTCAAATGGAGTACAAGAGGTTGCAATTAGACTACACTAAAACATCTTTTATTAGTGCACTCCATATAGACGGAACTCCTATTTACAAGTATGGGAATAGAAAAATTGAATAGTTTAATCACCTTACAAATTATGGAGATGATCTCTCGCAAGCGTACCTCTTCGATCGTGTTTTGTTTTCCTTTCCAGAATGCTGAGAATATATTTCACCTTCATAATGCTAATGGGGCACTGATGTTGGTGACACAGCTAGAAAATGCAGAAAAATAATTCATCCATTGTTAATGAAACTCCATAAAGAGAGCATTCACCCAGATTATGACTTCTCGAGACATATGAACATTAAAACTAAGCTTGCAAATAAGTTGAAGAAGAAATAATTTTGAGTTAATGTCAAGGACCTTTATACATCAATCATAGATACACTTTTGCCCAGTTAGTCGCGTGCAAAATTTTATAAATTGTTAAAGAATAATATAATCTTGATATATGCCTAGTATCGCCTATTTCTTGGACTATGTATGAGACTCTAGTCACCCCATCCTAGGATCCCCCGAAGAACCTCCTTAGGTCCCTAGCACTCACGCGTTCACTGCAAACCCTAAGTCATACTTTGAGCACTTATCTAAAGGCCACCATATGTTCTCGATCCCTGTTTGCTCCCAATCAGTTTTCTCGCATGATCTAAAGCTCCATGAATCTTTGAAGGTCTTTTAATACTCTTCCCAATGGTCCACCCTATTCTCTAATCGACCTCACGGTTCGGACAAATGATCCGTTTTACCTCAAAAACTGATTTAGAGTCCACCGGGTGCTCCCGGGCCCTGTTTGAACCTAGTTAACTCTTCATTTTGAATAAAGCTGAATGCATCCTCGAAGGCATCTGAATACCCTTTCCAATGGTCCCCCCCGTGCACAAATCAGTCTTACGGTACATACGAACGACCCATTTTACTTCAAAGGGTCACTAAGCGCTTTCGGGCCCCGTTTGACCTTAGTCTATAAGGGTAAAAGTGCTAGCTAAAAGCTCTGCTACCAATTTGTAAGAGGGTAAAATATGCAGCTAAAAGATTTGATACCACTATGTAAATGTCGAAATAATGAGTGCTTTTAAATGCGAAAGTAAATAAGTGCTTGAGAAGGATTCCAATTTGAGAGTGCGCAATTTAAACCAATTTTATCTTTTTATCCTTAACATGAAACTATGTGATAGAATAGATAAATCATTCAAGCATTCAAGTCAGGCCAAGTTTCAGGAAAAAAACCCTTTCGGGTAAAAATCTTTATTCACTTAGAAATCTATAAGACAGTCGATTTACAAATTACTTGATAACCACCACAAGCATATAGCGATAATCTTCGCAAATCTCTAATGAATAAATATTATCCTCGTAAGAATCACAAGAACGCAGTTTTTCGAAATTGCCTCAACCTTCGAATTCAGCAATGAATCCCCTCACGCATCACAAGTCAGTCATGGAGATCCTCTCCACAAGGTTTATGCAAAGATACAAAACTTTATAGGGTTTAAAAAATTCACAAGAAAAATATATAAGAATGTTTTTTTATAAATGAAACAGTGTTTAGGAACACTAAAACTTGAAGAACTTTCGCAAAAGCTATGCAAAAATGAATTTGGAAAAAGTCTTAAACGTCATGAATATGAATCAAGTATTTATTAAAAAACTTAAGGCGAGGCGTCGTTCGAACGATATAAACAGGTCGTTCTAACGAGATATAGGTCTCGTTCGAACAAGATGTCATATCGCTTCAAACGATCTAAAGAAAATCAAAATAGAAATCTTCGTTTGATCCAAATTAGAAGCGGGACTTAAAACGATGTATCAAATGGCATAAGGAAGTCATTCTAACGACATAGATATGCATTTGAATGAGCTAAACGACAATTAAAATTCCACATACTGTAAACTCAGAAAAACATATTTTCTAAAATAAAAAGCCCTGTTCATTTTTGACAAAAATAAGTATCCCAAATTAAAATTTCTTAAATTAATTCAAACTCTAAATTGTTTTATACCTCATCAAGATGTCGAGAAGTCTTCAAACTTGGAGAGCTTGAGTTCGGTTCGGCTTAACGGTGCGTGACGATTTATAATGTGATATGCAAAACTAGCTTAAAGCTATGCTATGAACAATGTTAAAAAAATTATTCTTACAAATCTCCCCTTTTGGCTCTTCCGGTACAAAACAAACAAACATTATCGAACATCAAATTAAAATAAAAAAATCTACTATGACAAAAATACTTATACCCTTCCTAACCTTGGAACGAAATGGCATAAGTTTCTTTGTCTTCAAACTTCTTCTTCTTCCCTTTATGTGGCAAACTTTGTCTTCATCCGTGTGTCTTGAATTTCCGCTTTAAATACCTACATGCATGAGACAAAAACATATACCCTCGTGATGCATCGAGTTTGAAACAAGATAAAACTCATAATCAAATTTATCCCCTATAAATCAAACTCAATTTTAATTTTCTCTCCCCTTTTGTTTTTATTCGAAATTGACAAATAGATAAAGAAGTAGAAACAATAACATTAAATACAAAGCATCATGTAGAAGATAAGATATCATCACAAAAGGATATAAATCAAGCATGTGTAGTGATCATCTCAAAGGCAAACACAACAAACTATTTTTGAAACTTTTGCAATTTAAAAAAAAAAAACGTTCATAATTACAACAAACAATACCATATAAAATATATGCAAAATATATCAAAGCAAATTCGAAACACATGTATAGGTATAAACGACCGCAAAAATGACATAAAACACATAAGCTTTACACCCTAGCATAATATCGATGTGTCCAAACATGTGTGATGGAATGAATGGGTGTGAACTAGTAAGAAAAGAATTATAAGCCAAACAATCAAATATGTTCAAGAAGTTTTAATTGACCGCAAAACTTTATCAAACTAAGCTTTAGCCTCAAATGACAAATAAAGTTGAACTTAATGAACAGAACAAGCACAATGCACACAAGCCTAGAATATTGATAATTCTAAAAATCAATAGCCTCGTGATAAAATAAGTATAACTAGGTATCATTGTGAAAACCCCTTGATCTTCAACTAAAATCCCTCAAAAGATAAACATGATCATGTTTCATTCTTTTCTTTTCTTTTCTTTTGATGTGATTTCTTTTGAATGATCAATCAAGCTGAGCTATATTGGCCCCTTTTTGGCAAATTTTCTCTTTTTATCGCCTTAATTTTTTCTTGGGCTCTTTTCAAACGCTGTCTTTTCACGATGAGTTTACTTGACTCTCGCAGCCCTTTCCCGTGTACACTCATATTTTTTCAATACTAAACAAACTCTCATGAGCAATGGTTCTTACATGCACAAATTTCCCATAGTCACATAAACATGTATATTACAAAATTGATTGGAGGATATCTCACCAATCTCAAATATACATCATGAAGTCAAAATCCAATAAGCTCGTGTATGTGTGTGCGGAGGCATATACAAAGTCAAATCCGTAAAGCAAATCAAGTTCGAAGCAATTCCATAAACATGGTTAAGATAAATCTAAGTATCTAAAGTCATAACCAAATGTTCTAGCCACGTGGAAATTACATAGTGAATTGGATTCAAACACACCACTATGCCACGCCAAATGTGTAAAATTAAAATACACAAAAACCGAAAATCTTTTTGTATGATTTAAATATGACTCAAGAAAAATATAATACAAAATATACACGTCATAACACTAGCAAGTATATATTGTGAAGCACAACTAGCATATAACAAATAAAATCATGTAAGCAATCATCCATAAGATATAGCATGTGAAGCATCATGTGCAAGCATGTGAGAATCAATCAATTTAACATTTAGCGTCTTCAAAATAGATTTTCTAACCCAAACAAGTGTATACCTAATGTGATGTGTTTTGGGAACCGACGGGAAACTCAACTTCAACTTTAACTTCCTAGGGTCGTTTCTAAGATCATTGCAAAAAAGCCTAAGGTGACATTTCATACTACAGTGTGTGCACTTGTAAGTGCGAGGAATGCTACCTATGGGTTGAACTTTTCTGACATCCTTGGTTTTGTTGACCCTTTAAAACAAACAATGGTCTTGACTCTGACACTCGAATCATTAGAAACATGTGAGCTAGAGCCATTACTACCAACACTTCTAGAGTCTTTTAAATCATCTTTGAACTTCAAAATTTGAGACTCAAGAAAATAATTAGACTTCATGTTTTCAATAATTCCTAAAAGGTTATCTCGCTCCCCCTCAATGAAAGCAAACTTATCCCTATCTTCTCACGTTCCTTAAAATCATTAATCAAAATATTTTCCTCAACGGCACAAACATTAACCCTAAAAATTTCAAGTCCTTTAATTCTTTCTCTAAAAATTGAACTCTATCATCACTCTCCCTTTTGGACACCTTTAAAATTCTAAAGTCACGATCCATGTCTATTAGGTTCTCACAAAATAAATCTATTTGATTTTGAACAGTTTGAAAAAGATTCGTAGCGGATTTAAAATGAGAATTTTCTTTTTCAAGAATTTTAATTCTTTTAGCAAACTTCAAATTCAAACAATTTAAGTCGTCAAAATTAGGAGAATCCATTGAGAGAAAAAACAAAACACTAAAAAATCAGGATCACTTGATAACTTAGAGCAACCCACTCTTATAATAATTTGTAAAGGGGTAAAAGTTACAGCTAAAAGCTCTGATAGCAATTTGTAAGAGGGTAAAATGTGCGACTAAAAGCTCTGATACCACTTTTTAAACGTCAAAATAATGAGTGCTTTTAAATGCAGAGGTGAATAAGTGCTCGATAAGGATTCCAATTTAAGAGTGCACTATTTTAACCAATTTTATCTTTTTATCCTAAACATGCATCTATGTGATAAAACAGATAAATCATTCAAGCATTCAACTCATGCCAAGTTTCCCGAAAAAAACCCTTTCGGGTAAAAACCTTTATTCAGTTAGAAATCTACAAGATAGTCGACTTACAAACTAATTTATAACCGTGACAAGCATATAGCACTAATGTTTGCAAATCTCTAATGAACAACTATGATCCTCACAAGAATCACAAGGCTGCAGTCCTTGGAAACAGCCTTAGTCTTCATCTTCAGTAGTGGATCCCCACAGGTATCACAAGCCAGTAATGGATATCCTCTCCACCAGATGTATGGAAAGATACAAAACTTTCTAGGGTTTAAACAATTCACAAAAATAATATTCGAGGTTGTTTTGTTGTGAATTAAACAAGGTTTAGGAACACTAAATCTTAAAGAACTTTTGCAAAAGTTATGCATAAATGAATTTGGCAAAAGTCTTAAATGTTCTGAATACGAAACATGTATTTATAAAAAAATTAAGGGGGCAGGTCATTCGAATGATATGAATATGTCGTTCTAATGAGATATAGATCTCGTTCGAATGAGATGTCATCTCGCTTCTAACGATCTAAGGAAAATCAAAATAGAAAGATTCGTTTGATCCAAATTAGGAGAAGGCTTTCAAACGATGTATTAAAGTACATAAGGAAGTCGTTCTAACGACATAGCAATGTCATTTCAACGAGCTAAACGACAATTGAAATACCGCCTACGGTAAACTCAGAAAATAAAAAGCCCTGTTCATTTTTGACAACGAATAAACATCCCAAAATATAATTTCGTAAATTAATTCAAACTCTAAATTATTTTTTAACACATCGAGATGTCGGGAAATATTCAAACTTGTAGATGCTTGAGTTCGATTCGTCTTGACGGCGCGTGGCGATTTGTAACGGGATAAGCTAGACTTGCTTGAAGCTATGCTATGAATAATGTTAGAATTTTTTTCTTACAAATTAACTCTGAATCAAATGAAGTTGAATGAATTATCAAAAGGAACTGAATACCCTTTCTAACGGTCCATCACGTGCACAAATCAGCCTTACGGTTAGGATGAACGATCCATTTTCCTTCAAAAATTTCCTATATAGTGACCAACGTGTGTTTCAGGCCCCGTTTGACCTCGGTAAACTCCTAAATCGGGGCATGTCTCAATTTATTCTTAAAGGTATCTGAATACCCTTTCCAACGGTCTACCATGTGTGTGATTCTGGCTTATGGTTCTCATTTTAGGACTATTTTTTGAAAAACTGTCTCACACTGCCGAATAGCACCCTCAGGACCCTGCCTATTAGCAGTGTGTCTGGGATTCTATGTTGATAGGCAGATCAAGGACCCTACTGATCGACACCCCCTTGGCCCTATAAATAGAGGCCATTGCCTCAGTTTAAAAGGCACCCCTGTACATCCCTCTTAGCAATTTAGAGAACATTCTCTTTAATTGAGAGTTGTTCCCCTCATAGAAAGCCCATTTCCCACATTCCTTCCATCCTTTTCATACTCCTTTTAGTAAATTCTCACCCATTTCCTCATACCACCATCATCTCATTGTGAGATCAGCATATCTACAATCAAGACCCACTTCACGTCTTCATAAGGAGGTCCAATTCTCCCCCTTGTCTTTAATTCTCTTATTTTAGCATTAGTTGCTTTATTTCTACTTTTTTGCTTTATTTCATTACATCTCATACCTTAATCTCAAAATTTTATTATTAGTATTTTCACATACCTTATTTTCATAAAAAACCAAAAACAATTAAAAGAGGGTTTACCTATAAATTCCAAAAGGGGGATTCTCATTACATATCCTCACACTTGAAGAATGTTTTACACATACATATAAAATAAATCCCCCGTTTGGATTTATGGGTTAAACTCCCCCTATGTTAATATTGAACTACGTTGACTTTGATGCCCCTTGGGCTACGTAGGCATCTTAGGTAAATCCCTGGACTCGAGTCCTCCCTTATACACATTTGTTACCTTATTTTTTATTATATATATTCTTAATAGATTTTATATGCTTGCATGCTTGTGTCTTGTCCAATGTATACATTCGTTCTTCTATAATGACTTGTAAATCGGTAAACACTTATGTTATATTTTTAATTTTATTTGGGAACACTACTAAGGATGACCTCACTCCATCCTTTTCCATGATGTTAGTTGAGCGATTCCATTCTCCATTTATATTATGCACATAAGCAAACACTTCATGGAGTTTAACAGGAGAAGATTAACACATTCCCACGAGGGACCAAAATGATGGGATGAGTGCCTAACACCTTCCCATTTCGTAACTTAGTCCTCAAACCCTTGAACTACTTGGTTTTGCAAGCATCAGTATTGTCCTTGAGGCCGTTCTCTTGAGGAGACACCATTTCTTTTGCCTATTTTGTGCAAAATAGGCTCGTGACTCTATCTCTACATATTATCGCACATTGATGATGGTCAAGTGCCCCAATAAAGGACATAATCTCTCATGGACGCCATAAGAAAGAAAGGGGAGGAGGATCTCTATGGACCCCCCTCAAGATGGCCATAGTGGTGACTACGTTGGGACATTTTTAGTGGACTAGTCTTTATTTTCTATATGTGTGTTATTATATTTTGCATTGGTGCATATGAACCTACTTGTAGTTTCCATTTTCTCCTCTATTTACCTTTTTGTATATCTCTCTCTCATGTGTATATCACCTTTTGCCCACTTATACACTCACACACTTGTATATGCCCTCCATATACACTTCACACACATAAACTTAGCTTCACTTCTACTAACATGCTTCACACACCACTTAGAATATCCATACGTAGCCTTCACTAGCACAAACCCACACTGCCCACACTTGCATATATCTGCATGCTCACATATCACACACCACTTGTAGTTGATCCACGTATAGGCTCACTACCACACTCACTCACTTGTATATTCCAATGTCACTTACTCACTCACATATACCCATGCGTAGTATAGTCTCCATGCTAGATTTATTTTTCATAATAATTATATATACTCCCCCATCAGTGTAGTATACTCCCTTTACTCATTATGCCAATAAAAAATGATAAAAAGTACCCTCTCTCTATAATATGTTAATGAAGACTCATGCATTTTTACACATTACATCACCAAGAGCATGGTAATATTGACCAAAATTTTATCCCATACTGGGGGTTCACTTTGTGATGGCCACTAGTCGCGTGGCATAATTATCCTAAGTGATATGACTCTTACCTTCCATTGTCCTCGTACCTTCGACGTATATCGAACAGTTCCACCCGCATCGTACCGCTTGAACGAACTCATGACGGGAGGTATATAGCAGGGAACTCATTCATGCACTTTGAGTATAACGAATTCTCTTCACACATATTATCCCACGAGGTATATAGAGAGACAATTCATGTACACTCAGGTATATCAAATGTCTTATCCACACGTACTGATGAATGATTGCCCTTATAGGAAAAAGGTATATCGTGGAAGTCATGCCCAAGGGGGGAACCCTTTCACTAATATAATAAGTCCATAAACCTCATATAGGTGTTAGACCTAGGACACTCATATTTAGTTTTCCAGTTACCATGCGAAGCTCTGCCAAAATTCTGGGTTGGCGTATCGCCCGAATTTTCGTGATATTTCACATTATTTTCAAAATGGGACCCCGTTCGTGAGCCGAGAAACAAGTCAGACCGTGTATTATATGTTTTCAAACCCTATTTTCCTAGGCACGAGTCTTGTCCATCATTTTCTCTGCATTTAGTCAAACCTAATACAAGTGACAACCTATTATTAACACTAATAATAATAATAATCATGCTGAGATTCCTCTCCTTTTTTTCCTCCTTATTCAAAAACCAAAAAATCATTTTTTTCTCCTTCAAAAATACTAACAATTTTCTCCCTCCTTATTTCAAAAATAAATTTGAACCGTTTTCCCTCTCAGGTTGATTGCATACCCAATTTTGACCTGTCTCCCATTGTCTTCAATCTTTCGTCAAATCTTCCTAAAGCTCCACTGATTCTTATGATACTTCATTTGACTTTGGGATTTACCTTCACGAGATTTTCATGGAGAACACTGACCAAGCACCGAGTGTGCAACCCGATCTAATGACCGTCTTAGCCCAACTCACTGCTAAGATTGGCAACCTTCAAATCGAGGTCCATGAAATGCAATGTCACCGGGCCCAGATTCCTGAAGAACTTGAGGTTTTATTTCCTCATGTTATGGGTCCACTCGCTCTAGAGTATATCTGGATCATAAAAAAGTAGCATCATGCTCCGCATGCCCCACTTGCCAATGGGTCATCACCAGCTCAACTCCCTATTTCGAACCTTGCCCAACCAGGGGCTAACCTACTAGTACCCATGGATACTAAAGAGGAGGAACTGAACAAGGTCAAGGAGGACCTTAAACTACTATAAAATAAGTTCGACCAAGCCAAGATATCCGGGAACTATATGCACTACACCCATATGTCTCCCTATCTTAAATCCAGGCTATCAGAGAAGTTCAAAATTCCAGACATCGAGAAGTTCAGGGGTAGCGGACCCCTAATTGCTCACCTTTGAAATGATCACCGAGTCATGACCCTACTTGGTTCTTTCGAAGAGATAATGGCCCATATGTTCCAGCAGACTTTGAAAGGAAGCGTCCTCTATTGGTTTCTGTCCCTTGAAGAATCCAAAATTCGTAGTTGGGAGAATGTCGCTCGAGAATTCATGTCTAAATACAAAGAGGAGATATCGATTATGCATCGAGATCTATAACTTCTTAAGAAAAACCCTAGCTAAACAGTCACTAGCTTCATAGGAAGGTGGGGAGAGAAATATGCTACCATGACCAACCGACACTCTGAGGAGTAACAAATCAGTATTGTGAAGAAAATCTTCTTGCCTCATATTCAAGCGTCATGGGAGGACAATATTACAACGTAATACCCTTTGGGATAAAAAATGCCAGAGTGACGTATCGGAGGTTAGTGAACAAAGTCTTTGAAGAGAAGATATGAAAGAACATAGAGGTTTATGTGGACGACATGTTAACAAAAATTAAGAAAGCCTTAGATCATATTGGCGATCTCTGTTAGACGTTGGACCAGCTGGAAAAGAATTAGATGAAGCTGAATCCGATCAAGTGTGTGTTCGGGGGCCAAGAAGGAATGTTTCTCGGTGTCATAGTTAATCAAAGGGGAATTGAAGCTAATCCAACAAAGATCAAAGCTTTGATAGAGATATAATCACCAGTTTGTAAGAAAGATGTACAAAGGCTCACCAGTAGAGTGATAACATTAAATAGATTCATTTCTTGAGTGACATATAGGTGTTTAACAATTTTCAAAGTGTTGTGAAAAACTTTCGAATGGAATGCGGAGTGTGAAGAAGCATTCTAAGAATTGAAGAAGTACCTAGGGTATCCATATTTGTTATCTCAGCCAGTTTTGGGAGAGAAACTGTACTTATACCCGGTAGTTTCTGAATCTACAGTTAGCTCGACCTTATTTAGATTGGATAATGGGATCCAAAAACCAGTTTACTACACCAACAAAGCATTCAGGGAAGCTGAGATTAGGTATCCACGCTTGGAAAAGTTAGCCTTAGCACTCATTAAAGCCTCCAGACGTATGGAGCCCTATTTCTAAGCACACACTATAGTAGTGTATACTAACCTACCTTTTTGACAAGCACTCTATAATACTGAGAAGTCAAGTAGATTGATGTACTGGGTAGTAGAGTTAGGAGAATACAACATTATCTACAAACCAAGGTCTTTATTGAAAGTCTAAGCTTTGGCAGATTTTATTACTGAGTTCACCTATCCAGAGATCCTCGACCAATAAAACTTACCTACCGAGCAGACTTCTAAATAAGAGAGCTCAACTCAAAAGCAAGTTAAAACTACTGGCGATCAACCTTAATCATACAGAACTTAGGAAATGGTTCAGAAATACGCCGAGGAGAGAAATAAAATATTCTATTATGGATTTCTATCTGAAGAAAGCTTTGATAATGATATCCCGTTGTGTAATTTGTACGTAGATGGTTCTTCATGTGCGATTGGAAGTGGAGCAGGTATAATAATCAATACTCCTGGTAATGTTGATGTTGAATATGCACTTAGGTTTTAGTTCAAAGCATCAAACAATGAGGAAGAGTACGAAATCTTGATAGTTGGACTGGATTTAGCCCATTCATTAGGCGCTAAGAATGTAATGGCACACAACGATTCACAGCTAGTGGTTAACTAAGTGCTTCATTTATATGGAGTTAAGGGAGAATCGATGACCAGATACTATGCCAAAACCATGGAAGTTATTTCCAAGTTTCCAGCCGTATACATGAACAAGATACCTATAATAGCCAACACCCAAGAAGATGCACTTGCTCGGCTAGCTTCAATAACCATAACTGAACTCAGATGCACCATCCCAATAGAGATACTATCCAATCGGAGTATTGATAAAGACTTTATGGTTAATTTCATTACTATAGACTTGGTACCATCCTAGATGGACCCAATAAAAGACTTTATTAAAGATGGAATCTTTCCACATGATACCAAAGAGGCCAAGAAACTCTGATATAAAGCAATAAGATATGTGTTGGACAAAGGGGTTTTATACAGTAGGCGATTAAAAATCTCCTTGCTGCGCTGTGTTCATCTAATAGAAGTGGAAGATTTGATCAAAGAATTGCACAAAGGTTCTTGTGGAGCTCATTCAGCTGGTCGGTGATTCTTCAAAGAATCAACACTCAAGGATATTATTGGCCAGCTATGAGGGCCGATTGTAAAGCCTTTGCGCAAAAGTGTGACAAGTTCCCACCATTCATAAAGCACCTAATGCTGCTTTAGCACCAATAACTTCTCCATGACCCTTCGCCATTTGGGGAATTGACCTGGTTGGCCCATTACCGATTAACAAAGGCAGGTTCAAGTATCTAGTAGTCGCTGATGATTACTTCACCACGTGGGTGGAAGTAGAGCTGCTGGTGGACATGCCTTATGAAAAAGTGTATCAATTCATTTGAAAGAATATCATATGCAGATATGGGCTGCCCTATGCCTTCATTACAGAATATAGAACCTGTAGGGGGGCATGGAGGTAATATTGAGATTAGACATAATCCCCCCATTAACAAGAATGTTTGGTATTAAGACAGCGTGGCAGCTCAAGCGAGATAGCTCGGTGTGGCAGCTCAGGTGAGGCATCTCAGTGTGGCAGGTCAAGCGAGGTAGCTTAGCGTGGTAGCTCAGCATGGTAGCTCTAGCAAGGTAGCCCAGTGTGGTAGATCATACTTGAGCTTGGTGTATTACTTAGTCATGTTTTATATTTCATTTATATTGACTATGAGCTATAAAGATTATAATGGCATTCAGTGTGAGGTCAAACGGTACTCGCGAGAGACCAGGCTTGGCAGGGCCCGAGAGAGCTTTCATGCTCTATCGGATGACCTCGCCGTGGGAACTTTAGAGGGACTTATTTTGGAGGATTGAGAAGTAAGTCACAATTGGGGCTTGTCCTGACCATCTTAGATACACCTGGTAAAACACCAAAAGATCTTGACCGTGAAACCTCAGGTGGAGTAGCCTTGAGTTCCATCTGGCATTGAGTTGTGAAACAAATAACCCTCTACTTAATGTCACATATACTTTATGTGATGTCACTATCCATCTAGGCAATGTCAAATCTATACTTGAGTAAACCACGGTGGTATTTGGGGCTGTCAGACAGTTGCTGAGCCACTTCTGTGATGACAGCCCCCTGACACACAGTGGTTAGGCAAAAGGCATGTCTTGGCATTTGATGTTTATGATGTGGAACTAACTAGTTCATCAGGCATTTAATGTTTGTGACATAAAGTATGGGGGATGTCTTTCACAGTTATTAATAGTTGAGTTATCTCGAGGGTGGTGTGGGGGGCTATTTAAGGGCCTCAACCACCTCTGAGGGAGAGGGGTTCTTTTTGAGAGTTCAGAAGTTATTGCTAGAGAGAAAAATACATCAGAGAGAGAGAGATTTATTACAAACCAGTGTTCACTCACCCACCATTGTCACTTATATTGAAGCTTTTAATACTTGACATAGATCTTTGAGGGTGGTTGGTGTGTTTGGATGCCTGCCAAGATTTATCTAGGATGCTTACTTCTCTCTCCCTCTAAATGAGTTACTTCTAAGTTCATTATTATCTTTTAAGTTATACATGAGAGTTCTTATGATTTCACACTGAGTTCATCTCTATAGATTTGTGATTGTGTGTTTTATTTAGTCAAAGGTGTTTCTTGATTAACTTATCATTACTATACTTAAAAAAGGGGTTACACCTCCATCTAATCTAAACCACCCTCTTACAGAACCCAATTTGATAACGCTGAGTTTAAAGCATATTGTGTCCAGTCTAAAAATCCAGAAACTCCATTCTGCGCTAGACCATCCTCAGAGTAATGGTCAAACATAAGTAATAATTATGACTTTGCTCAACGGATTGAAGAAGAGGCTTGATGCTGCTAAGGGCAATTGGATTAAGGAGTCACATTTTGTTCTTTAGGCTTATAGAACAATGCTGGGAACAACAACTGGACAGACACCTTACATGCTTTCATTTGGAATCGAAGCCATGGTACCAGCCGAGATAGGCTTGCCAATTCATAGGGTCCTGAATTTTTATTCTCCAACCAGTGACTTGATGAGGAGATTGGATATAAATATATTGGAAGAAGTTTGAGAAGATGACGCTCTGTGAAATACTGCATACCAACACAGGACAACTCGTTTCTACAACAAAAGGGTCAGGCTGACCAATTTAAAAGAGGTCGATCATGTCCTTAAGAAGGTTATCCATAAGAATAACAAGCTTGAGGCTAACTAGCAGGCCCCATATCACATTTTAGAAGTCATCCGACCAGGAACTTACCGGATGGAGACTTTGGAAGGGGAAGAGTTCAAAAACTCCTGAAATGTCGAGCACCTTCGAAAGTGTTATCAATAATTCAAGGGATTGTAATAATTGTATTTCTTTATGTTCAAAATAACTATTGGTCAATTTTCAATGAAATTTTGATTTCAGTCCCTTCAATTTTTGTTAATTTTTTTGGAGTACGTCGATATACATACCTCAGAAACAACGAGTAAAACTATCTCTTGGTTTTCAGCCCTTGATGATCAACAACAGAACATACTTAATCAGGTTGAATTTATCAAATTCCATATGCGTCAACAACTTAAGGTGCAATCATGGTTCGACCAAGTTAAAACTTCATATATGACTTCGTATGTACAAGTTACGAATAAGAAGTAATCATTACTTCATCTATGACTCTGTATTAACAAGTCACGAACAAGATATATTATCTGACAAAGTTAATTATAATAATACAATCCTAAACACTTGGTCAGCCATAATAATTTACTTCATGTACGATATCATCATTGACAAGTCAAGAATAAGAAGTTTGTATAAATTTGTATACAACTAATATAGTTACAAACAAGTTTTACCCGACTAAGTTAAATGCAGGAAGACATGTAAATGTTCATAGTCATTGGAATACAAACATATATTCCTTATACACTTGGTCACCACTGATAACTAATGCTAAATTTGTATTAATATATCTAGGTGCATTAGTAGAATCTATGGTATTATAATCACAACCATTGATAATTATTGCTAAACTTGGATTAATATATCTAAGTGCATTAGTAAAATCTATGGTATTACAATCCCATGTTGACTAATTTATTAAATAATAAAGAGTTAACAATAAAAAAATGTGGATTTTCATTCATATAAATTAAATTACATTCAAATGAATAACAAAAATACAGAAGAGCTATTCAACAGGACATTTTCCTTGAGCTTTGGAAGTCGGCTGAACTGGTTGCACTCTATCCATCCCAGTAGGAGGATCATCGAAAGTATTAGTAGAATTAATAAAGTTAAATTCTCTCAACATTCTTCTGTTACTTCTTCTCGGCGCATTGATCAGATGTGGAGGGAGAACTATTTCATGAACATCATGCAAGCAGTAATCTCCTAAATATTTAGTAATCAGTCATTGAGGGATAACATCAACAGGAATCCAAGATATGTCCAACTTGAAGGGAGGATCATCATAATTTAATAGACCAGGATCGTTCCAGTACCACAACTGGCTATTACGATCATATTTTAGCAGAGTTAAGCAATTAGTCTAACCTCATTTATATCCTTCACAATGGGTCTGGGCAAGGTGATCATGAACATGGCTAAGGGCTTCATTGTAGCCTTCCATCCACACCTCTCTGGGTTATTTGTGAAATTAAAAGGTTAACCTTTTAACTTGTTATTGGAGTTTCTTTATAACATTTTCTTTCACTTTCATTTGCACAGATTGGTTGGTAATGGCCTTATCTTTAGCCTATATTTTTATAGACAAATCAGTAATAGCTTGACTCTTTGCTTTCAGTTGGGCAGTCTGGTCATCTAAGATTTTTTTGGTCCTAGCCTCTTTAATAGTTGGTCGGCTCATCCTTTATTGTCTGGAAGATTTCCCAGGTTTGGATTTCTATAAAGCTTCAAGGTCTTCCATTAGTCCAACATTCTCATTCTCCAAAAAAGATACACCTTCATCGGCACCACTGACAAAAGATTATTTTAAAGTGTCCAAATCCTTCCTGTACTTATTATTCTCCTCTTCCAAGAGCTTGGAAATATCCCTGGCTTCATCAACATCACATTTCAGTAAAAAATATTTTCTCCTATACACATAAACCTATTTTTCCAGCTTCTCCTCAAAACCCTAGCCTTCACTCAATGCCTTGTACTTGGCCTCATAGTCAGCATGAAGTAAAGATTTTCTTTTATTATGGTCTTCTTACAAGTGTTCAGTCATGTCGTAATAAGCATCATTATTTACCACAAACCGGTTCAACAAACCGTAGAAATGAATATATGCCTCTTTAGCTTATTTAAACACACTTGGACTAAGTATGCCGACCAAGTCTTCTTCGGATAAATCAACATGTCCATCTTCCAAAAAGTTTCTACTCTGTCTGAATAAGTCGGATTCAATGGAAACTATAGCCTATTTCCTAGCATCAAACTGAAATGTGCAAATATAAGTATACAAGTATAATTACTGAGCAATTATAACACAAATATTAGAATTCGTTCAACCAAGCAAGAAGAGTAGAAAAATGATAAGTACAACACTGATAAAAGGAAACTTCAAATGATTTTAATGACAACCAAAAATGTGTTACAACTTGTCCTGGTCCTATTACGTAATAGAAAAATATGAAAATATAAAAGAACGAGGAGTTAAATATTCTCCTTATCCTAGGCCCTTCTTCCAAAAGGCTGGTCGGCAGAAGGGGCAATTTCATCAACGATCTTCAAAGAAGACCAACCAAGCTGAAGGGAAGATTCCCCAGATCCTTCCATATCATCAAATTCTTCCCCCAAGTTAGGAGGAGAACCTAAATCATGCCTAAAAAATAATTTAGACTCTGCTGGGGTGCCCACTTCCTTAAGTGCCTTCGACCAACCATCCTTAAAGGATTTATTTCTCATAAACTGTATTTGAGTAGAGGGTGCCATAAATGCCTTATCCCAACCCTTGTTGAATGAGTCTTCTTTGAGCTTCTTATTTTTGGCCTTCTCAGTGACCAACTTAGTGGATAGACTAACAGATTTCTCCTCGGCAGCTTTCAGGAGAACCTCCCTTGTAACTAATTTCTCCTCGATCGACGTGTCCTTCTTTTTAGTAGATAATAAATTATCCTCAATTGTAGATAATTTATCTTGATCAGTTGTAAAACTGGTCTCTACGATAACTAGCTTTCCCTTAGCAAGAGTGGCTCTATTTATGGCCTTTTTCATCTCCTCATCCCAAGCCTTTAGCTTGGACTCCAATAATTTCTTTAAACCATCAACATACTTCCTCAAACCCTCAAGGACCTCTTCAACTTCTTCACCAGAAAATGGAATTTATTGTCCTTCTCAAGAATTTAATTAATGTTTGCTAAAAAACTGCATAAAAAATAATATCAAATTATAAGGAGTGTAAAAAAGAAAGAGGTATCAAGAGGTAACTAATAAAGAAGAAGTGATTACCATTGTCAAACTTTGGCAAGCATTCTCTACCAACTTTAGTCCTGGCAGAGGGGCAAGAGTTGCTCTATCATCAGCACGGGTTCTAATCTTAGTAAATTTTTTGGAAACACCAGGATGGATAGAGATGGAAGATGACTCAACATCAGTAAAATCTTCTCGACCAACTCTTGGTCGGCAACGAACTTTTTTCAACTTGCTTCTCGAGAAAGCCTCTCTTCAACCTCCTAAATTGAGGAGCATCAGTATTTATTTCTTCAAAAATGATGACCTGAGGAACTTTCTCTTTATCAGAAGCCTTGGACACTTTCTCTGGCTTCTTAGTTATCACGACAGCTTTCTTGGTAGGAGGAGACAAGGCTCCAGTGATCAAATCATGGACTTTCCTCTTCCCCATGGAAGTAAGTGGAGAGGAAGGGATTGCTGAAATGTCCAAAGATTCAAAAGATGAAGAAGTTCCCAAATCCTTCTCAGCATTAACAGATTCTTTAGCAGAGGAGGTAGGAATTGTCTCTTCCTCAAGATTAATGGGATCGACAACTGTTGAAGTTGTGGGCCGAGTAGAAAAAGAAGTGATAGAGCTCCTGTACTGCAGAGATAAGAGGCATCTCTTGGGTGTTCCTTACCAATTTGTTGGTGGATGCTACTAAGGAACTTCTTTAACTTACGAATGTTCATGTGCTTTTCTTTAGGACACATATTCTTTCTCTCAACTGTGCAAAAATAGAAACTAGATAATAAGTGATTAATTAGCATATCATCAGACAGTTGGTAAATAATGAACAGAAGAATACAGTTATAGAGATTGACAACCTATGCCATGACCCACTTGAGGACACCTGGGCCCATCATACACTTCCCGAGTTTTTAAAGGAGAATGTTGCCAATTTTTAGCAATGATTCCAAAATCAAAGTAATCCTTATTACACCCGAAAAATTAACAACTAAGGCCTTATTCACAAGTCTAGTCTTCTAATAATATGTACTATCACTGGTAACCCATTTTTAACAGAACATCAACTCAGGGATGCTAACATGGGTCCCATAAATTTGATTCAACTATGAATCCCATTTACTACCCTCCAGGTATTGGGAGCTATCCTAGATGGGACAACGCCAAAATATTGACAATGAAGAGAGAGGGAATGTAGTGAACCTCAGACACTGAAAACACATCTATAGATGGGAAGGGAATATCTAAATCAAACCAATCAGGGATATTTCATTCCCACCTAAATTCCTCTAAGGAATCCCCATGAACGATGTAAACCATGGCTATAAATAAAGAAAGAAGGAAAGAAAAATGAAAGAGGGGAAAAAAGCTTACTAAAAATGAAGACTGAAGCGAAGGAAGGATGCAAAGAAAATCTTAAAAATAGAGAACTTGGGGAAGAAGTAGACTTCGAAAGCTTGAAAGGGTTTGGTAAATAAAATTCGGCAAAATCTTATATTTTATATCTTACCTGGGAATCGTGCAAGAAATGATTACTCTGTATCAGCGATTGACATTTCGACGAATTCACAGTAAAAAAAGGTGTAAAATACCCATTTACCCTTTGGCAGTTCGCTAATTTTCAAATTATTTACAAAAATGCCATTGCAAGATCAAAACATAAAAAAACTGTACAAGTCTCACACATCGACAAACGCTGAACAACTCTGAAGAAAATATACTCCATCCTTTCAGCAAAAGCATCAAGAATGAAGTATTGGGGGCCTCTGTTGATACCAAAAGTTATCCACCTACGTGAACTAATCAGAAGTGGATAAATATCTTCTTATGTGGAAGAAATCCCAATCAACATATACAACTCGACAGATATGCCGACCAACATGAAGAATGCAGACCATCAATGCCAGTGAAGCGCCACCATACCAAGTGACTTACTACATGTGGTTCACATAACCGATAGTCATATTCATTATGTACGAGTGTAAATGATTAAATGTATAGAGGCATCCCATCCCTTGATATTCCTACCCTTGATCTCCTTGTCACTATAAATACATTATATTCCTTTCATCAAAGGACAAGATAAAACGGATTCTAGGTTATTCTTTTTTACAAGAGTACCTAGCTTTTTGTAATCTCTGAAATCAATACCATAACAGTAGACGTAGGCTTTCTTACATAGCCGAGCCACTTTAAAATCTTGTGTCTCTTTTTTATTATTTCATTATAATTCTATATTATATCTGTGATTATAAAATTGAATCAAATCCATTTTTTGACATCAACAGTGTAGTTACTAAATATAGAGTATGTTACACAAAAAATATTAAGTAAGTTTTGGATTGTATAAAATGTCTTTTATGCACAAAAAAATTAAATGTTCATATTACCTTTTATTTTCCTCAGTGGATCATTCATGTTAATTAAAATCTAGTAAGGTCATTTATCCTAAATGATAAATTACTCTAATACTTACATTCTTTTACAAAAAAAATTTTATGTTGCGAACGAGAGTAGATTTTACACAATGCCAAGTTAACTATTGGGGGTTACGATAACCAATCATAAGGAGCCGTACTTGTTTCAACTTGTCATTATTACATGAGAAAAAGAAAAAGAAAAAGAAAAATAGTAATGTCGTTCCGGAGATAATCAATGTATGTAGGGGTGGGGTTGATCATGAACATGTAAGGAACATGATGAATAACTTAGAATTGATTCAAAAATATTGGGTTTTATATAGTGTCCCTAACTAGATATAGTTGTACGTGCTTCAAATAGTTGCTCATTCAATAGAAAATTGAAATACTAGAATGTCGCTCTTGCGATTATACAATAAATATCTTCTAATTTTATTAAATTATTCAAAAAGAATGTAATACCCCATATTTGCAAGTGGGATTTATTACTAATTAATTATAATAAATTAAATTGATAAATTGGGAATCCATATTAATTATATAGGTTAGTTGGTAAATTTAAAATTTACTTAAACAAATTATTAAAGTTAGAATGAATTGATATGAAATTATAAAGTTTATATCGTAAATTGGTAAAGTTTTGTGGACTAAAGTTTTATTGTTATAAGTTATATGTTGATCTCGATGAATGTGGAATTTTTGGAAAGTCTTGATGGTAGTATGGTATTTATTCATTTCTTGGGAAATAAGTAGGGTTTTATAACTTTCGATTTTAGGAGGGCTTGTATTGGCCAAATAAAGACCCCATCCCATGCCTACCCACAACTTTGGGTCTGGCCACTGTGACCGTGGCCAGGTCTTTGCTAGGTCACGACTTGGTTGGCCTTACCATTTTATGTTATGTTTCTTATATGATTTAACCCATTTCAAAACCTAACAACTCTCATTCTAAGTTGTCTTCTTCATAAATAAACCCGAAATACACTCTGAAACCTTCCTAAAGCAACTTATCTCAATTAATAAAATCAAAGAGAATTTTAACGATTTTCAAGTGGGGATTGAAAGGAGGTTTTTTAAGCAATTAAATAAAGGTTCTTAAGAGGTTTTCAAGAGGAATTCAAGCCTGACATTGTAAGACTTAATATCTTCTATTCAAATCTTGTTTTTGAATTATCTTTAAGTCAAGTTACTAAACTATTCTTCTCCCTTTACATATACACTTGTTAATTCTATCTAAGGTAGTCGACTTGCATATTAGGGTTTTGAATTTAATATTGGATTTATGTTAATTTGAAGATTTATTGAATATTTAATACTTCACTATTATTAAAAACCCATTTGCTAAGTAGGGTTGTAATTTTAGCTTTATGAGTAGTATCTCTAATAATAAATGCCTAATTTATGAAATTGTAAGCATGCTGAATTATAATTAGATCATAATTACTTATGAACACGCATGAAAAATGATTATCCTCGTGTTCATACTATCGAAAGATTAATTAGAATTCCCTTTAATTGATTTGTGTTCTTATAAATTGAAAATGGAGCCTAATTACATGTGACATTGACATAAGCTTTGTTTATTTCCCTTATGTGTCAGAAATGGAGTAATTGAATAGTGGAGTTAGAAGGTGTGGAATAAACATTGTTCTCTTATTGGTTTGTGGTTGTTGTTGGTTTTTGTTGGACGAAGGCGACTCGAAATATAAGTTGGTTGTTCATTTGATGAAATCTCTAAATAAATTCTAGTTAATAAATCCTAAATTAATTATAATGTCTCTAAGACTATAATATCTTTACATAAGTGTGCTGAGGGGGGTTTCTTATTTGGATTTAATTTATGAGATGCCCCATGAATAAAGTTTAGAGATGGGTATGAGTGATGACTTTTGAATCCTTAATTAATATACTTATTTATTTAAATTGCTTAGATTAATGGAAGTCCATATTAAATACATCATCATAAGCAACCTTTAGTCTTTAATTAAATGATGTAACATTTGGTTTAGGGATCCAGTTAGAATAACGCGAAGGTTTGGTTAATGGAAAGTGATAATATAATGATAAGCGATAAGTTAAATATGAAAATGGAACCTTGATGAAGTAATAATGTTACGGTCTTTCATAATAGATAAATAATGAAGGAGTCTTATCGGTGTATGACGAGCGATAACTCTCTTATGAGGGTGTTCTCGTGGAGCACGATTTTATATGGGCATTATGCCACATGTTCCTTTTCCCCGCCGTGCTATCACGAGGTGGCGACTAATTGTCATAATGGTATGTAGATTGGATATACGTGGATTGGTTGGTATGTGGATTTGGTGCGTCACACAATTTTGTGGATATTTTTGGTCATGCAAATAACAGGTGGCGATGGTATGTGTGATGGTATTATGTGTGGGTACCGCATGTTCAAATTATGGCCAGGAAGAAGGGACGCATGTTAGTTATAATTTAATAAATTAAGAGAATAACTAATTATTAAAATTAATGAGATATTTAAAATGGATTGCGAGTATTCGTGTCACACGTTTGGTTATCATAGTAGGTTAGATAATCGAGGATTTATATATATACACTTTCATAGCTTTGGTGACTCTCTTGGTTCCATTTTATTCGTGGTAACATTTTATGTGCTAGGGTTGGTTCGCGTGCATAGACTCCATCTCCATCTAGAACATATCTTTAAATTTATTCGCTCATGTTATATCATCATTACCTGGGATTGATGTAGGTTCATCTCCTTGATATAATATCTTTTATCTTTCAGTTATGTGAGTTGTGTATTTTGGATTCAGCTGCATATATTATTGAGATAAGACCTTATCTTCTGTTTTCATTTGGGTCGAGTCTTAGTTTTGGACATTATACTAGTAATTGTTTGAAGTTGGTATAGTTGTGGAGATATTTCTTACTCTATCTTAGTTTATGATGAACCCTTTGGGTTTTATATTTGAGGTCCATTACACCATATTCCTATATTGTCACATGTTTCATTTGTTTTCCTTTCATGTTGAGAATTCTATTTAAATTATTTTTGCAAATGTATATTTTAAAGTTAGGAATTGATCAACCCTAATGTTAAAATATACTACTTTCTGCAGTTTGTATCAAAGCATCATCCTTGAAGGTTATAGGTTCACTTAGACTTATGCATATAGTTCTTTGATATGTGATTTTTTTTACTCTTATTTATGTCTCACTATTAGTAGAACTTTATCTTGAATTTTAGATGCCATCGAAGGATAGCACGATCGATTAGAGCATGTTCGGGACACGTTGACCCCGTAATTCCACTAAAGGCATCGGAAGTACCAGGTCTAGATGCCCAGGAGAAGTATCACTTTATCCCCATGAGTTAGAAGAGCTTATCCGCTAGTCTATGAAGGTAGGTTTAGCAATGGGCCACTATGAGAGGGACCCAGATGTAGTTTAGCAACCGATAGTTAAGACGACTATATATAAGAAAGTGAGGTATTCTTTCATGAAGAACATCCCACCTACTTTAATTGGTTACTTAGACCCTGTAGTGGCTTATGAGTGGATCTAGGACATTGAATGTAATTTGATGGTATTGGACTACAACAATGTGCATAAATGCGTGTTGAAAACTATTCACCTGATCTGGGATGCTCTCCAGTGTGGGTGGGGGGGGGGGGGGGGAGGGTGACGAATCCAACAAAGGGTGATTATTTAATATATGATTAGTTTATGATTTGATTAAAGGAGAAGTATGTTATATACTCATCACGGTTGCAGAAGAAGAGGTTTTTCATCACTTTGAAACAAAGATCTCACACTATGACTGAGTATGAGAGAGTTTATGGTGCTGTCCATATTTGCATCGGAGGAGGTTGTCACAAAGCAACAAAAGACAAATACATTCATTCATGGATTAACGTGGCACATCAAGCAGGTGATCATGGGGAACCCAAAGTATTGCATCTATACCCCAGTGCCTCTTTGATGCATTATTAGGATAGGTGTAAGCATAAGAGGAGTTGGAGAAGATGGGTCATTCCAGTGCACCAAAGGCAGAGACTACTTTAGGTGGCGATAGACGTGGAGTTCAAGGCCAAGGACAATGGAGACACTTTAGGCCAGGGAAGTAGAGACCCCCAAAGGCAGTTAATAAGGGGTGCCCTCAGCTTCATTTGCGGGAGACTATTTTAGATGTATTTGTAGGGTACATAAATCTACAATTTTCCCAAGTACGGAGACATGGAGGCATAAGAGAAATATCTAACATAGCCAAGGCTAGTAGAGACATTAAGAGGGGTAGCACCACAAGGTCTAGTTGGGTTTTGGGCCCCAAAAGCCCTAACATAAGTAGTATCACCCTCAGTATATCCCAATATCGAGGCCTCAATCGATAGCGACACTCTATGCACCCACAGCCATACATCAAAAACCCTAACTTCAAAATGGAAAGGTATATCAGATTGTGCAACCTTAGTAGGAGGGACATAAGTATGTATAGGCGGTGGATAGACCTGGCAAAATGAGGCACGACACGATAACACGACACGACACGACACGACACGAAATTATAAGTTAATGGGTTTAGTCTTATCGGGTTTGGGTCATTAACGGGTCAAGACGGTAGAACCGTTATCATAACGGGTCGTGTTTGGGTTTGTACTCTTACACGATTAAACCCGTTTATACCCATTATCACTCGTTAGTGGTACCGGGTTTTATTGGGTCGTGTGACCCGAACCAATATTACACGGGTATTAACAGGTACTAACGGGTGTTAACGGGTACTAACGGGTATTAACGGGTACTAGCGGGTACTAATGGGTATTAACGGGTACTAACGGGTAATATAGGGTCACCCAACCCGTTACCCGTTTAGACCCGTTAATATTAACGGGTGTTAACGGTTCGGGTCGTGTACCCGTTAATATTAACGGGTCGTGTTTGGGTATTATCATTTGACCCGTTAGTCTTAATGGGTCGTGTACGGGTTAAGGGTGTTTTCACCCGTTAACACGACCCGTTGACAGCTCTAGCGGTGGACGATACATTAGATAGAGTTTTATATGACACTGATGCCACACAATTTTTTGTATTGACTAGCATTATGGATACTTTTGACTTATTGCCTAGACCGTTTAATAGGTCATTAGCGATAACTAATACTTTAGGTGTGTCAAATTATATCTTCGAGGCTTTTGAAGGTGTTAGGATAAACATCGGTAAGTTGTGTTTTGTGAAAGACTTTTTAGTGTTAGATACCCTCTTTTATGATGTGATCTTGGGTATGGATTTGTTGGTTCGATACGAGGATCACATAGACTATATGAGTTGAGAGATTCAATTCAAGGTACCGGATTAGGAGATGTATATTATGGCTATGACTAGGCCAAAAGGTGGTTCCATGACACAATTTTAATTTAATGATGAGGAGACCTAGGTACCCTTCCTTTGGATTCGATACCGATTGTCTGTGATTTCATCGATGTATTTTAGGAGGTTCCTAGTTTACCATCGGCTCAAGAGATTTATTTTGTGATTAGCTTAGCTACCAACACCAAACCGATTGCCTAGGAACCTTATCGGATGGATACGTTCTAGATGAGTGAGTAGAGGGAGAAAATTAAGAATTTATTAGACCATGGATTTATTCGGCATGGCGCTTCGTCATAGGGAACTTCAACTCTCTTCATAAAGAAGAGGGATGGTTGACTATAGTTGTATGTGGACTACTGCATGTTGAATAAGGTGATGAGGAGGAACACGTAGTCTTTTATGAAGATGTATTATTTGTTTAATTAGTTACATGGTGATTCTTTCTTCTCAAACTATAGATTTGGATTTGACATACCAATAGTTAATGGTACGGGAGGGGGACATATTGAAGACCGCCTTTTTGACTCATTACAGTTCCTATGAGTCCAGGGTTATGAAAATTAGACCGACCAGTGCCCCAATCGTGTTCATGGATTTTATGAACCTGGTATTATAGAAGTACTTGGATAAGTTTATCATCATCTTCATTGATGACATCTTAATTTATTCATGGGTCTGGGAGGAGTATGTCAAGCATTTGAGGATTATGCTTCAAACGTTGCAAGAGAATAAATTTTATGCTGAATTCAACTTGTGAGAGTTTTATGAGGTGCATTTTTTAGGCCATGTACTCTCAAAGTTAGGATTTTCGGTGGATTTCAAAAAGTTGTTATCCGTATTGGATTGGGGACAACCGAAAACACTTACGGAGGTTCTTAACTTTTTAGGATTGGTCGGTTACTATAGGATATTCAATCTGGGTTTCTCAAAATTAGCAGGATCATTGATCAATTGACTCAGAAGGGTATTTAGTTTGTTTAGATTGAGAGATATCATCGTGATTTTGACACTCTCAGGAGAAATTGACATCGACTCCAATTTTGGCTCTACCTATGAGTGGGATTGAGTACTTAGTATATAATAATGATTCTTTATAAGGACTAGGTGGTGTGTTGATGCAAGAGGATCATCATATTGACTATTCATCTCAAAAGTTAAATGACACATGATTTATAATTAGTGGCGTTTGATTATGCATAAATTCTTCACATTTATCCCCTTAATTTCGGTATTTTTATGATCCCATGCAGTGTAAATTGCTTGTATTTGTCTAATATTTGTGATACTATCCCTTTTTGGCAAGTATTTCATATTTTTTATATATTTTATGTGTTTTACAGGTATTTCATGCAAGAAAGTGCGAGAAAGAACTCATAATAGTGAAGGAAACCAAGAAATGGGGAGTTGAAGGGCATCTCTGTAATTTTTTAGCCTTATTATGGAGGTGGGTCCAACTGGAAATTTGAAGATCTTTCAATTACAAGAACATTGGAAAAAGTATCACCTCAATCCGAGCTACGGTGAATAAGTTATGGTCATTCGAAGTTGAGAAAAAATTGCAAGAAAAAAATTGAACCGAAACAGTTCGGAGCCTTAAAATTCATGACCATACCGATCCAAATTAAATAGAAAATGAACCGATCCGTCCATTAGTTATGTTCCAGAACCGTTACAAAATCAGTCACGCTTTCTAAGTGTGACAAAACTTTCAGATACGGGATTTTTATTTTGTCCTTATCTTTTTGGCAAATGAGTTTTATATTTTGGGGACTCTTCTAAATGACGTCTAGCCTATATATTTAGTCATTAGGACTCTTTTTATTAAGATTTCATTCATGTAAAATCTCCAAAACAAATAGGAATATCTAGGAGAAGAATTTACTTATTTTGTACCTTTAATTCAAGAGTTTTTCCATTTTTTCTTTAATCTTTGATTTCTTCTTGCATTGTTGTGTTCTTCAATACCTTAAATTCCAGAACTTTTATCATTCTTTCATTATTTTCACATGCTTGTTAATGTATTCTTGTGTATTTAATCATAGTTACACCATGCTAGGCTAGATTTTTAGGGGTTGGGGTGCATGAACCCAACCCGATGTGGTTTGCATGGGTGTAAAATTAGTTCCCTAAATTAATAAATGATTGAATCGTGTCATGTGGTGACCACCACCGTCGTCGGACTTATGATCTCGTTTGCCCTAGGTTACCGGGATGCTTAAGAGTGCGATGCGAGTGTAGCTATAATGACACCACTTTATTCTTACTTTTGATTATGTATGGTGCGGGCTAGTACCCTCATATATGTAATGCTTGAGATTAATAAAGACTGGACTTAATCAATTATTTAATCCATAACTCGTTTTATCTTCGGTAAACGTACTAAGGTCCGAGTGATTGAATATCAACCTTATCTCTCATTAATATTAATTAATCCGTGTTTTATTAGTTTAATTAGGTTTAGTTAACTCCTTTAGTTTTCCCCTTTTTCCTTTCTCACCCCATCATCATCTTTTACACTTTATTTTTGAAGTAATAAATCAATTAAAATCTATCAAACAAACATTCCCTATGGATTCAATACCTAGACTAGCCGTTATATTACTTAAGAGTGTAGTTAAAGTTTATATATTTTTTTATTGTGGTCGGAAGACGTTAACAAAGATTAGCGTATTACACGGACACTCGATTTTCCATTCGACCAGCGGTAGTGTTCTCACTAGATGTTCAGAAGAATTAGTTGTGGGGTGAGAAGTTCAAGTTCTTCAACGATCACAAGTGTATTCAATATTTGTTCACACATAAGGAACTCAACATGTGTGACAATAATGTTGGTTCGAGTTCATTAAGAACTACCGATTTACAAATTAGTATCACCTGGGGAAAACCAATGTGGTGGAAGACGCTTTCAGTAAAAAATCTAGCGGTAGCTTGTCTTCAGTTGACTGATGTGGGGTCCATTTAGGTGATTGATAAGTTAGCCTATTCTTTTATAAGGAGGCACATAGTGACGCTCGATATCACTATGAGGGTATTACGACCACATATAAATGACGTGATGTGAAAGGAGAAGGTGGATAAGCTCCTGGCTACCAGTGTACCTCTTTACACTGATGGTTCTGGTAGTGGATTGCGGCATAAGGGGATGATAGTTGTACCTTTAAATGAGGATTTATAAAGATTATTTATGAAGGAGGCCCATATATTGTAGTTTTTGATGCATTTCAATGGTGATAAGATGTGTCGATATATGCAGATGTAATATTGGTGTGCAAGTATGAAGAGGGACATTGGTACATTTGTGTCACAGTGAAACACATGTCAGGTGGTGAAGGTGGATCATGAATGATCGTAAGGTACACTTCAAATCTTACCCATTCCCATGTGGAAGTGGGATATCATATCGATGGACTTCATTATAGGATTACCGTTAATGCCCAGGCGTCATGACAGTATTTAGGTATAGTGGACATATTGACAAAGGTTTCACATTTCTTGCCTGTTCGCATGGATTTCATAGCAGAGTAGTATGCACTATTATATGTGGTAGAGAATGTTCAGTTGCATGGTGTATATTGTCAATCATATCCAATAGGGATCTTGCATTCGTATCTTAGTTTTGGGGAAACTTTAAGAAGGTTATGGGGACCAGGTTACACTTGAGTACGTCTTGTCATCCTCTGACATATGGGTAAACACAGAGAGTGAATGAGATTATAGAGGATATGCTTTAGATTTCAGGGGTAGTTGGGAGGTGCATTTACCTTTGGTAGAGTTTTCCTACAACACCAGTTTCCAAGAGTCTATCATGATGGAAGCGTATGAGGCATTGTATCGATGACCATGTAGAGCACCCATGTGTTAGTTGGACTAGGGTGAGAGTAGTTTTTTGGGACCTGAGTATGTTTAGGAAACAACTCAATAAATTTATATGATTTGGGAGAAGATTAAGACTTCCCAGAGTAAGAAAATGAGCTATGCGGACTTTGAAAGGGAGGATATGAAGTTTCTGTTGGAAAGAAAGTCCAAGGGTTTGTTGAAAACGTGTATAGATTGAACTACAAAAAAATTACACATACATGAAATCCTACAAGGTAGAATTAGGATTTAACTTTCGAGATCGATATGATTTGATCTCTTCCTTGCACGAATAGAATATGTTATGGCTCTATTCACCTCACAGTCTTTTACTGTATTCCTGATATGGACAGTCATGAGTAGAGGGCGGGTTCCTATTTTGTGACCACCTTCTTATTTCCTTTTTTTTTCTCTGCTTCCTCTCTTTCTCAAAAGTATGAACTTGGGTCTTTTGAGTATCCAAGAGCGATGGATAGGTTAAGAAAGAATGAGACTTAGGTGCATATATAGGCTATAGTAGGGACCCTAAGGAGAGATAAGGATGCAACTCCTAATGGGCCTGAGAAAACCTAATACTTTACGTATCCTAATCTCACTCCCATAATTATAATTAATACCACTTAATAATTGTAATTGCAACTCCACTCCTTAACTCAAAATTATATTTTGAGCTCCTCATTATTAGTTACTTAATTCTCCCCACGTTAAGCTTACGTATACCCGTTAATAAAATAAATTATTGACAATTTACTTGATTAACTTATTTAAGTCCTTGAGCGATTCAACTTAACTTATTTGTAGTGTTGAATTAACATAATCCACCAGCAGGGTTTGACACATACAAAACTTATAAGCATTTCAAGGAGGTATCACCAGTCTCTATACAGAGATGTGGTTCTATCCATAAAATACTTTCACTATACATTAATCACTATTACCCAATTTATCAAGATTATTGATCCAATAATGAATCTCACCCGATAAGTCAAAGTATTAAATAACTAGTGCATGTGTCCATCAACCATAATTGGATTAAGAGCCTTAAGTAAACCTAATAATCACGAGGTGTACATTGTCTTATAAAATCACTACAACATCAATGACCTCAAATTGGTCCCGTTCAATACATACAAAGTGTACCAACACAATAATTTGAAACTATACGATTTCCTGTAATCAAGATAGACTACAGTCCTACTGATGGTGTGTATAGGTTTATTAAATACTGTGAACGATAAAACTTTTATCCCACAAGATCTAGTGATCTGATCCTTTGTGTGTAAGTCATACTCTACACACCAGAACACCTTTTGATCAGAATAAAAGACACCAAAAATATATAAAATACTACAAAACATTATGTCCATATATGATTCTCAATAAAAATAGGAATAACTGATTTTATTATAACAATAAATCCATAACTAAAATTATTACATAAATCATGGTTTTAGTTTAATTCTCTAACAATCTTCCACTTAGACTCAAAGCCATGCTGTAATGCATCTCACTTCCATCCCCTCTACGTGGATATTAAAAGTCCTAGCTAGTAAGTTCTTTGTGAAAGGTTCTACCAGGTTGTTCTCTGATGCAATCTTCATAACTATGACATCACCCCGCTGCACAAATTCTCGAATGAGATGATAATTACGTTTGATGTGTTTACCTCTCTTATGGCCCCTGGGTTCCTTTGAGTTATCAACCACACCACTATTATCACAATAAAGTGTAATAGTCGATTGAACTAAAGGTACTACTCCTTGATCCATTAGGAGTGGTTCCTTTGACTGATGCTGATGTTGCAAAACATTTGACGTAGATTCCAAAATTTAACACCGTGCCATCTCATCAGCCTTGATCCATTTATGTTAATCCAGGGTTTCTTTTTCGATTTCTACCTCACTAAGTTTCTCAGGACAGATCTCATAGAGTACAAACTTTTACCCTTCTACAGTCAACACAATATCCAAATTCCTTTTCTAGTCAATGTAATTAGGCCTAGTTAATTTGTTTTTTCTTGAGAATGATGAGAAGTGGATTGAAAGGGCTTCCCATCTGAATACTGAGAATAAAATAATAAAATGAATTATTATATGGAATAAAACTTTTTGAAATCTAAATTAAAATTAATGTTCCCTCTATCAATTTTAAAAGAATTCATCGGCATCCCGATTACCAATTGAATAGAATTCCTCTTTAGAGAACCTACTGTCCAAAAAAAAAATAGGCAGTCTTATTCCTTTTATTGTTATTATATAGAAAAAACTAATGTCAAATAAAATTAAATAGCAGACACTTTAGTCCCACAAAATCATAGCATTTCTCTTTGGATAACCTAACATTATTTTATGTCGACGTTTATGCCACCGACTAATTTTAGATTATCTCATATCACATAGACTCTTCCTTTGGGGGCCACTTAAATGAATAATGAATCCAAAATTACCCTTAAGGATATTTATACCGACTACCACATTAATTAGCATTCCTCGTTGGAGCATTTACTTGCTATTGAAAGTCTACAAATGATTCATAGAGACCATGGAATTTTCTCTTGGAGATTCCCTCTCCCACTTAGTAATTTAAAAAACTTTTGTGAGGGTTGAAAAAAATATGTCCAATGCTTAAATAATTTGAAAAATCTAGGACATTGGATATATTTTTAAGAAACAATTTAGGACATTGGATATATTTCCAAAAATATCGAGATATCCCCATTTTAATATATCAAGCAAATGTGTGATAAGTAAAAAATTTCAAATACCCGTGATAGTTAAAAAAATGAATACTCAATTTTTTTTTATTCTCTAACTACACATATTAATGTCCACAATTCAAAATAATTATGAATTATTCACATTTAACATCTACATGATTTAAGTCGGGTCGGTATTCCATGTTCTCCACAATTCTAAGGGAACCGTTAACACATATTATCCAAGGGGGTATCACGAGTCTCTATGCCGAGATGTGGATTCCATCCATAAAATACTTTAACTGTACATTAATCCCCATTACCAAATTTATCATGATTATTGACCCAATAATGAATCTCACCCGATAAGTCAAAGTAATAAATAACTAGTGCATGTATCCATCAATTATAATCGGATTAAGAGCATTTAGTAAACCTAATAATCACAAGGTGTACAGTGTCTTATAAAATAAGTATAAAAACAATGACCTCAAATTGGTCCCTTTCAATACACAAGAAGTGTACTAGCATAATAAGTTAAAACTATACGGTTTCTTGTAATCAAGATAGACCTACTAAAATATTGTGCTACAGTCCTACTGATGGTGTGTCCAGTTCCATATAAGATTGTGAATAATAAAACTTATATTCCACAAGAACTGGTGATCTAGTGCTCTGTGTATAAATTGTACTCTACACACCAGTACACCTTTTGAGCCGAATAAAAGACACTAACAATATATAAAATACTGTAAAACATTACATCCATATATGATTCTCATTAAAATAGGAATAACTGATTTTATTATAACAATAAATCTATAAGTAAAATTATTACATAAAGCATGATTTTAGTTCACTTCTCTAACAGTTTCAAGTGTTTAATAGGGTTTTTCTCAGAGTTTCACCCATGAAAGGCGTGATGCATTTTCGAAAGAAGGGGAAGTTTATGACACCCCATAAAATTTAATAATAAATTGACGAGGCCTAATAGAAAAAATGGGAATCAATAAATTGAATATCATTCTAATCTTGACTAAAATAAAAATTGAATGCATAAAATAAATAACTGAAACATACTATAGGTGATCCACATCACTCTCATTTCAAACCAACCATAATACTAGTACCATCGTTCAACTACAACTATATCAACATAAACCAACTACTGAAATGATCTAATGTATACATCTGAATCAACAAGATAAAGAGAATAATAAAGAGGTTGAGCACGAAGGCTCGACACCTATATCATATATGAACAACAACTAGGATAGTTCAAGGCAAAATCAAAATTAAGGCTACATTGGAGGCCTATCTCCTGAAAAATGGTAAATCAACAATGTTAACAACAAGTCTACTAAGTATAAGAATATAACTGAGTTTGGTCTATAATAAACTATGCAAATTTTTCTCGTATTTTATTTGATTTTTCTATTATCTCAACCTAAAACAGCCCTATATATCACATTCGCCTAATCCCAAGTCCATATTTCCCATTGATTAAGTCTTATTAATCTTAATGGTCTTATGCTTACCAATTTTGGTTTTAATCGTCATATGCATCTCAATTATATAGTATCTTAACATAAGTATTCTTTACATCTATATCCACATAATATAGGTACATTTAAACACATATACCTCATACAAGGTCCCCTCTCAAGATCGCACATAACAAAGGCCTATCCAGCAGCCTTTGGGGATTGCTCGCGTGTACCCAATATAGTTATAAGTTGTCCCACACTTATAAACATCAAATCATCTCCAAAGGATAATCACTACTCATTCACACCATTCATATAGCCTCATACCCAAAGCTATATGAAAGTATCATCTCACACATCTTACTCTAGATACAATGAGAATTTTAGCACATAGTGTCCGGCGTAATCATAATTGAGGTAAACACGTCTCATCGCATCAGGGTACCTACGTAATCATCATCACTCAATCAAGGTAAACCCGACTCATCACATCAGGTTACCAACGTAATCATCGTCGCCCCTTACCCACACATATATCCCCTTTAATATGTATCTCATGATTACACATGCCTGGTATATCGTATATAATACACAAAACAAGTAAACCTACTTCATATAAGGGTTACATGCCTTTCATCCTTATACTAACTTACTTACCTCCTAGTTAAGGAATTATGCCCACATAATTAATGTTCTTAGATCAGTATCTTACTATATTCTAGGTCAGAAAGCCCAACCGACCTTCCCTTTTTACTTAACAAGGGAAACTACAAAATTTTCCTTTATCGTGCGCATGGTATGACAATACAGCCGTTCACATAGCCCATGCACCTGGTGCACAAACCTTCCCGTTCTCACGTCCGTAAATAAAAAACTTATCAGAATTCCATTTTCTTCAACCTACAACACCTATCAAGATTTTTATTACCTCTAATTGTATCCCAATTTGTCATTCTCACTTCACAAAATTCATTAACTTATCAACCTTACAATTTCTAGTTGATTCATATAACAATTTGAGTCATATTTCCAGATCTAAAGACTTTGAACCCTAGAATTCACTTTTATCCCTAAATCCCAAATTTCATGACATATAAAAGGGCTTTTCCTTAATTATGCAAATCTAACATTAATCAAATATCAGTTTATCCATTTAATCAAATTGTATATTGAATTTCATCAATTACTCTAAAAACATGGTGTTTAACCTAAATTTCTAATTTAACAATTTCCAAAACTTTGTATTTAAACCTAACTCAAATTATACTAAATTTTGGTTTAGAATATAATGAGCAAGGATGTAACAGTACAAAATCAATCATATCCTTATATGAAGTGAACTTTCCTTGAATAATGATGTTATATTCAAATAGAGTTAGATCAATTACTTCGTCTCCAAGTACAACTGTTCCCTTTATTCTCTAAGTAGACTCCATTGTCTAGATTTAGGTTTTTTTCTAAGGTTTTAAAATGATTCAGCTTAACCCTAATCTCCCTTTTTATATTGTTATCCACAAAATCAGAGCCTTGTTATCCCAGAGACATTAATCCCAAAATCATATCCAAAAAATCCAAAACCTAGCCCTATCCATATAACAACCCATAAGATTTAAAACTAATTAGTTTAGGTCATAACAAAACATTCTAAATGTTCCAAATGTCAATCCAAAGTACCCAACTAATATCCCAAATCTTTTAACAAGTACGAGTCTAAAATTAATAATACTTAAATTATTTATTACCTAATTATTAATTCATTACAGTGTATTAAGTCCAATTTCAATTTTGAATAATATACACATAACACCACACATATGAAAAATATAAATAGTGACATCAGATTTCACCGTAGTTACATATAATCATAAATAATAAATTTCACTATTTAATTAATGCATTAAAATTACAGGGTATTACATTCTTCCGTCTAAAACAAGGAATTTTTTCCTCGAAATTCGAATTCATTATATATAAACTCGAAATCTAGGAATATATCTCTTATAGCATCCTCATAATGTATGTAGTGTTTACTTGTCTTATGACCTAATACATAATAAGGCCTCTCATCTTAAATCGTGTTCTACTAGCATTCAACTAACTAGCCCCAATCATTGAAATATCAACTTGTCTCGCAAGAAATTCCCTTATTGTGTACCCGCATCAACACCGTGTCCCCACTGATGATGATATGGTGAGATTAAATGATATCTCCCCCACCCTATCCACTAGTATGGAAAGGGACTCATACATCAGAATGCCAACTTCCCCTTGGAATTCAACTTCACAATCTCTATCCTCTAGGAGGTTTTCAAAAGTACCTGGCCTACCTCTTGGGACCCCAAACCATGTTCTCATTGATCAGAAAAGTTATTATGCCTATTCTGATAATCTTCATACACCCTATTATAAATGCCACTTCTTTCGAGGTTCCCCGAATACATTCTCATACAACAACTTGTGAATTGTTATATCTTCATCCACTTGGTCGATCTAAGTCAAATGATCCCAACATATTACTTGTCCTCATTGGAACTCCTACACCCTAATGAAATTCAATGGTTCTACTCTCCCACTTCTACATTGGGATATCGAAAACTGCAACTCTTGAAAGTCTCCAATAATCTACCATTTCTACTGGAAGGATTCCTTTCTCGAAAACTATAGCAATAGTTGCTTTATAGCATCAATCGTATGAACTCCTTAAATTACTATACACCCACTTGGTTCTGGATTGTAAAGTAATCTATGAAATATTATTATTATCCAAAACTACCTTTCATAGCATATAACCTTCTGCCACAACCAATTTCTCTTAGAAATGTAACCTTCTACATTCATTAACATTGATAGGGATTCTTCCTAGTTACAACCTCCATACCCTTTGATAAAATTTCACACTTGATCCTGAACCAACCTACACCAACAAATCAGGTGCAACAGTCACCGCTACTACAAATTCTTCTGTTTCATGAAGATGTCATTAAAATCAACGATGAACTCATCATAACAAGATACTTCTCTTCAAATGATTCAATAAGTCATCGAGACATAGTAACGAGCCCTTATTGGGCATCACAACCTTGTCAACTCCCTTTTGGGTTAAAGACACATTCTTGAAGAATATCTTATGGAAGGAAAATGATTACCAATGCCAACTCCAGATCATGAGTGGGATAATTCTCCCTATAAATCTTAATATTTTGAAAAGTATAAGTTATAGGCCTTTCTTCCTGCATTAACATGCCTTCTATTCACTGGAGTGGTGATTTTGTATATGCCAGGTACTGCACGCCACCTCGTGGTAACATAAGGACGAGCATAATGGTAAGTTTCTCCTTGATCTATTTAAATGTTCTCTAATATTCTACACTCCCAACAATGGTACCCCTTTTCGATTGAGGTGAGTCAGTGGGCCAACCATCTTCGATAACCTGTAAATGGACCTCCTATAACCCTTCTAAACCCAAGGAAACTCCTACCCTCTATAGGTGTTATGAGTTTTCCTTAATTCATAACTGAAGATACCTTACTAGGATTCAATAAATTCCTAGCCGTAGATACCACATGGTCCAAGAACTATACATCTCGAAGACAAAGCTCACATTTAGAGAACTTAATGTACAACTTATGTTCCCATAATATTCGCGAAACTAATTGCAAATTCTCCACACCCTCCTCCTTCATCCAAGCATATACTAGAATGTCAATAATAAGTACAATGATGAAATGATCTCGAAATGGTAAAAAAAACCCAATTCATCATGTCCATGAGCACTATTAAGGCATTGGTTAGTCCAAATGACATGACCAAGAACTACTACAATCCATATCGCATAAGAAGATACATCTTCAAAATGTCCTCCTCCTAAATACCTCACCGATGATACCCTGAGAGCAAGTCAATCTTAGAGAAAAATGGTGCACTCCTCAATTGGTCGGATAGGTCATCAATAGGTGGCAACAAATACTTGTTTCGTATCGTGGCCTTATTCAACTTCGATTTTCCACACATAATCAGAGCGAACCATCATTCTTCTTCATAAATAAAAATAGTCCAACCACAAAAATGTACTCCTCTATTTGAATCCCTGGTTAAAAAACTGTTGAACCTGCTGACTCAGCTTTCACATTTCTAACGAGGCATTTAGTACGGTGCCTTTGCGATTGGCTTGGTACCCAGTGAAAAATATATACAATTGTCTACCTATTTAACTAGTGATAGTCCTATTAAATCATAAAATACGTATATAAACTCGTGGAAAATCAGTATCGAGTCTAACGATACGATGACCTCCGCAGACTTAGTCGCATTTATGTAATATAAGTCTCTCCCTCGGGCCTACGTATAACTGTAAGAAACATTCCCTGCTCGAAAATAGTAATCATAGAAACCTACTCACAGTAGTCGATATAGTTGTAATACATATAGATACTACTCAAACTAAATAATATGAATCATAAAACCACATGTCTAAATCAATAAAGCAATTTAACACCCAAGCCAACCGACAAACTGTTACATCTCCATAGTCACGACATAAAGTAAACCCCGCTCATTGAGGTGTCCACATAGAAATAAGTATGGATGAGAACATCTATATATATATATATATATATATATATTTATTATCATATTAAACACACTACTAATACAAAATGACAAGTCTTTGATTTCTATGTCAGACTCATGCGTGTGATCTATAAATATAATCATATCCATCCCCTGGTTGTATTCTCAATAATGCAGGTCATTCTACGTCCTCTACTAACTACATGGTCTCACTCTCCATAAGTGAAACACCTTCTTTTAAAGGAAATATCTAAACAACGACCATACTGGCAGCCTTATTGATCTTGCCTCAATAGTCATATCTGCTAAAACTTGTTTCTTTGGGCATGCTCTCATTCTTCGTGACCATATCGATCATAGTTCCCTCGGCTCTACTAGATATAAATCATATTTTCTACTTTTGGAAACCTTTTGGGGTTTACTCCCCCAAACTTGTTCCTTTGCTAGTGAGGTATTCCCTACCTGGATCCACTCTACACTGACTTTATTCATTTGGTCCTACTTTGGCCTCGACTTTCCCAATCTTAGGAACTATATCCTTGAGCTATTTTATGGAGATCATACTAATCTAGTAAGGTAACTCCCACCATCTGAACATAAGTGGTGATGATGATCAAGATCATCGTAAGGATTCAACCTGGTTTTAGGTTTACCCAACAATGGTGGATATGATAAACATAAGTAAAATAGAAAAAAAGATGAGAGGCAGAGAAGATATGACCTAAATTATAAGTGGTTCAGCCATTGACCTACATCCAATTTGCAAAATGAAGAGTATTTTCACTATAATAGGGCATAAACTTCCATGGGTGATGTACAAGCTTCTCTATATCTGTCTCTAAAGTTTAAATGAGCAACAATTGGGTTTCCAATTATCGTATGGTGAAGAAAGAAGACATGAGATCCCTTTTATAGTTTGGGGGTACACAATAACACCCCTAAGCATGCACTCTATGCCTGAATAAAAGCAGGAACAATGAGTGTGTCATAGCTGTGGAGATGACTGTAGAAGCTATGATGAAAAATATTCTTCCCACATGGTTGTTTGATCTTCTATAATGATTTTATAGGAAATTCCTTCAATGCCCCTATCATGATTTCCATGTGTGAACGAGGTATGAGGTAGAGGATCTCGGATTGTAGGCCCCATTTTATTTCGAATGTGTTTGAAGGATGACAAAAATAACTTTCTTTTTAAAAAACCCTTTTCCAAATTTTACCCATACAAATGCATGAACCAATTTTAGTTAAGCCCAATTTTATCTTGTTAAATCGTAAACATGCATCTAGGTGATTAAAGCAAGTAAAATAAATAAGTTCATAAAAGCGACGCCGGATGTATGAGACGGACCAAGTCAGACAATCACTATGATGTGGTATTACAAAGTACACATGATAGACTTACTCAATGACTCGATCCCCACAAGTCTTGATGCTCCTCTGATCCTTTAACCACTCCTCCATAGTGCCTACATAGAAGTCCTTCTACGATACTTGTCCACAACATATGCATCCACGAATGCCTCGGTGTCTACCGATGTAGCTTGGCAACGTCTACGGATTCTGAACAAGAACTCCTTCGCTTCTTCACTCTAACACCCAATTATTTTCAAACTAATGAACAAACTCTAATTGGTGCAAACAGAAGATCACTATAGCATATTTGAATGAATCTCGGATCTTTAAACTCTAATGTTTTTATAAACTTTGAAAAGCGTAGAAAACTTGTTCGAAAATGTACTGTATTTAAATTATTTTTCTCGTTCTGCAACATACAAAATTCTGAGAGAAACACACTTTAAATAGAAAAGTTAAGTCGGTGCATTGTTCAAACGAGATATGCATATCGCTCGAACAAAATTTCCACGTCGCTCGAAGATGTACTTCTCGCTTGAACGACTTGCAAAGTCGTTTGAACCACTAAAAATTAGAGTTTGATATAAACACAACTCTAAACGATCTTTATCTCAGAATAAATGAAGTTTAAACATTTTAAAACACTTTTTAACATTTTAAAACACTTATTTAATAAAATAACATCCTAAAAAAAATTCAAGTCTCATAAACATTACGCATTCATACTTGAGAGATCTCGAAATGAAATGAAGACATGAAACGTGCACCAATATAATTATGGCATAATTTATCTTTGAAGCTTGGCTGCGACATCTTCAATAAACTTTATGTCATAGACTGTGTTTGATCGTGACAATAGAAATCTATCTATGACTCAAAAATAATGTTTTGTTCGGGAATAAGTCAAATACTAACGATGGATTCAATTGGAAATTTTTGTACTTACAAATTTTTCCCTTTGACCATTTTGGGACAAAACCCATAGTGAAATGACTAAGCCGGGCCGTCAAGCAGTATGACGCCTAAATCACATCCCATAAAACCAAAATAAAAAATTACAGTACAAGACTAGTAAATGTTGGTCCGGCAAGCATGAACTGTCTGAATGTGATGTAGACTTGAAATATCGAATCTCTTAAGCATACCTACACACACGAATCAAATAAATAACCAGTGAAGTGTGGAGGTACAAATGATATAAAAAATTATGATACCAATAATAAATATCAATACCAATTTGTAAAATCAAATCATTGGTTAAACATGTGAGTAAACAAAATATTTTGATACCAATTGTGAAAATGAACATCGAAATCAAGATATAAAACTGTGCAAACTAATTAATACCAATATATAAGCATGAAAGCATATGATACCAATTTGTAATGCAACAAAAACTATGTGCTCATCGAACAAATTTTTCCCCTACATCACATATATATCGTCCCCTTTTTGTCTCGAATAGACAATAAGTGAAAAAGATACCAATTTATCAATATGTCTAGAATAAGAATAATCAATGAGGTATATCTAGATAAGCACGAGCTTCCAGCTAAAAATAATCACCATGAACCAACTTGTATCTAGAAAACAATAATCACATAGAAGAAATCATTAAAATTAGAAATGATGTGACTAAACGAATAATGCAGTTATGAGAAATGAAGCATAAATTATCAAGTAGAACCGCATAAAAACTATTCAGTAGAATCCCAACAGTATCAAAAACTAAACCAACAAGAATCGGGTACTGAAACAGATGAATCCTAAAAAATCTTCCAGGAGTCGCTCGAACGACAATGCTAGGTCATTTGAAAAACTTTGCATGTCGCTCAAACCATACATTAAGCGACATCAAAAAACGCAAAACAATAAGCTTTTGCGAGATAAAACTTTTCAAGTGACCTTCGCATGATGCTTCAAGCGACCAATACCTGTCACTTTTATTTTTGTCGCTTGAACCTCGCGTGAACAAAACTTCGTGTGACATCAACTTATCACTCTAATGACACACAATTGTTGTTTGAATGACAATAAACATTCTCAATTCCAGTTCTAAACATGATGAATTTTCGTCTGGTGAAAAAAATTCCTGAAAAAATCAACTAGAAAGAGAAAACAAACTCAAAACTGAAAAATAAAACTAATAAAACAATGTGAGTTTCATGCCAACATAGTATCAATGTGATCAAACATGGATATAGAGGGAATGGTCGTGAACTACAACAAATGAATCATAACTCCAGCACATTGAAACGTTAAATAAGCTCTAATTGATAGCAAAATGTCATCAAACTTTGTTTTAGCCACACATGCCATTTAATATATTGAGCTAAATGAACTAAAAAATCAACATACACACAAATTCGAATCATTGACTTTTCTACAAACAATAGCGTCATGATGCGACGTTTCAACACTAGGATTCGTGGTGTAAACTCGTTTAAATTTTCCAGCCAAACTCCCTCAAATATATATATTTCTTTTCAAGATCATTTGAGGTAGTTATTTTTCTAAACTTTGAGAAATCTTATTGGCCCTAATTTTGGCATATGATTCATTTTATTGCCTTTATTTTTTCTTGGGCTCTTTTAAACGGAGGATTTCATGATGAGTTGATTTAGTAATCTCGCAGCCCTTTCCCGTGAACATTCATCATTTTTTCAATATATGTAATTATATTCCTCACGGTAAAACGGTTCTTACATGCACACTTCCTCCTAAGTTTACTTACGCAGAGATGAAAAGATTGAGATAAGAACGTCTCACCAAACTCAAATATGCATGAGATGTCAAACATTCGTATAAACTCGTGCATGTGTGCAAAAATGGCATATATACAAAGTCGAATTCATATGCAATCAACTTCGAAATAACCTCATTAGGAGAATGTTTAAGATGATTCAACACATCAATAATTATGACCAAATGACCTAGCCACATGGATAGTGAAATGATGGGGGTACAAGCACACCAATATGCCACATCAAACATGAAAATCTCATGACACAAAAACAAACCAAAAATCTTATTGTGTTTTTCTAAAAATATTTTTGACCCAAAAATAAAATCTCTTTGTATTTTTTTCAAAAATAATTAAAATCGAAAATCTTTTTGTAATTTTCAATTAAGACTCAAAAAATGAAAAATATAATACAAAAGATAGACATGTTATAGCACTATCAATATATAAATCATGATGAAAAGACTAGCATATGACAAACATGCAAGCAACTATCCATAAGAAATAGCAAGAGAAGAATCATGTGCACGCATATGAGCATCAACCAACTTAGCATTTAACATCTCCAAAATGGATTTCTTAGCCCAAATTGGTGTATACCTAACTCATGGGGTTTTGGGAACCGATGATACACTACACTTAAACTTTCGAGGGTCTTGTCTAAGATTATAGTAAAAACACCTAAGGTGACCTTACGTACCACAATACGAACATGTGTAAACACGACAAGGAACATGACCTTTAGGTTTACCTTTTCTAACACCCTCGGATTTGGTTAATGCTCTAAAACAAACTATGGTTTTGGATTTAACATTCGAACCACTAGAACAAGATAAGCCACTACCATCACTATTCACACTACTCGAGCCGTTTAAATAATTTTGTAACTTCAAAATTTTGGACTCAAGAAAAGAATTAGACTCCTTAAACTTTTGGGACTCCTTCATTAGATTTTTAATTACCCCTGGAGGGTTATCTCTCTCCCCCTCAATGTGGGAAAACATATCCCTAAGAGTCTTCTCACGTGACACAAAATCATTAATCAAAATATTTTCATCAATGGCAAAACCCCTAGATTTTTTCGAGTCCTCCAACTCTTTCTCTAAAAGTAGGACTGTATCATCATTCTCCTTTTTGGAAACTTTTAAAGATTCAAAGTTATTATGTAAAGCTCCAAACTTCTCACTAATGATATCTCTTTGAATTTGAAATGTTTGCAAATATTCAATCTCATTTTTAAAATGAGAATTTCCTCGTTCTAAAGATTCAATTTGTTTTGCAAACTTCAAATTCAAAAGATGTAATTGGTCATAACTTTGAGAATCCATTGGGAGAATAATAAACCAAGAGTGATAAATAAACACGACTACGAAAAAATAAAAAATAAGGATAGACACAAACACTGAATGCAACCCGCTTTGATACCAATTTGTAGGCCTCTTTTTCTTTTGAATATGTTTCAAGGATGTCAAAATCAACTTTCTTTTTGAAAAACCTTTTTCCAAATTTTAACCGCACCAAGTATGTCAACCAATTTTAGTTAAGCCCAATTTACCTTGTTTAATCCTAAACATGGATCTAGGTGATTAAAGCAAGTAAAGTAAATAAGTTTACCAAAGTGACGCCGGATGTACGAGGAAACCACAAAGGGAAAAAACCTAACAGCCCAGGCTAGATAATCACTATGATGTGGTATTACAAAGTACAGACGATAGACTTACTCCGTGACTCGATCCCCACAAGTCTTGATGCTCCTTTGGTCCTTCCACTCCTACACATTGCACATGCAAAATTCCTTCTACAATATTTGCCCACAACATATGTGTCCACGAATGCCTTGGTGTTCACCAATGTATCTTGAAAACGTCCATGGATTCCGAACACGAACTCCTTCTCTTCTTCACCGCAAAACCCAACGATGTTTAAAGTGATGAAAAAATTCCAATTGGTGCAAACAAAAGATCACTATAGCATATGTGAATAAAATCTTGAATCTTTAAACTCTAAGAATGTTTTTTAGATTTTAAAAACCTTAGAAAACTTATGCAAAAAAATGTACTGTATGTAAATATTTTTCTGGTTCTACAACATACGAAATTCTGAAAGAAACACACCTTAAATAGAAAAGTTAAGTCGACACATCATTCAAACGAGATCTGTATATCGCTCGAACAAAATGTCCATATCGCTCGAACGCCATGTACATCTCGCTTGAACGACTTGCAAAGTCATTTGAACCAGTGAAAACCAGAGTTTGATATAAACACAACTCTAAATGATCGTTATCTCAGAATAAAACACTTTTTAACATTTTAAAACACTTATTTAATAAAATAACATCCTAAAACATTTTTCGAGTCTCATAAACATTACGCACTCATACCCGAGCGATCTCAGAATGAAATGAAGACGTGAAACGTGCTCCAAATTAATATCGGCATGATATATCTTTGAATCATGATAGTAACATATCTATGTATGACTCAAAAATAATGTTTTGTTCTAAGAATAAGTCAAATACTAACAATGGACTCAATTGGAAATTTTTGTCCTTACACGGACAATCGAGACTACTATGGCCTTACACTATTTTGGTGAGCTGAAATAAAACTGGATAGACATCTGAGATCCGTGTCCCAGTCTAATGGGGATTTCCAAAAAGGCATTCTGGTGTCGTTTAAGGACGACTTGAGTAGAGATCGAGCTCGGTTACTCCTTTCCTACTGAGGCAACTATCCTAGATGGTCATCTAAAGGGATCTTTTGGGCCGAGACCACTTTAGAAGATCCTAAAGGTGAGGGATTCTTATCGATGGTGATCTTATTAAGATATGTCTATGAGGAACAGTCTTCCTTAGTGGGTCATCCAGACGAGGCCACATTTATGTATATAAATTACCTTTAGACATTAGCCTTCAAAGTTAGTGGGAGGCTGGGATTTAAATATGTTCTGTTATCTCGTATAGTACTGGAATTATGATTCTTATTCTTTATCCAAGGGTTCTAAACGATTAGTGGAGATACAACGACCATATCGGGCCTAGCGAATATGTCACTTATCACTTATAAGGAATAACCCACCAATCATTTGTTGATGGGCTTGGTTAGAATGGACACAACTTACTAGGTATCTTAGGGGTATGCTCACATCCAAACATAATGTTTGAGACTTTGGTAAGGGTTCCTTAATGATGAGAATCTTGGAGAGCTCTGCAAGTGACTTTAGGTGGCAAAATCATTTCAACCTTTCATCTCCGCCTAACACAATTTTAGAGTATACGTAAACTCATTTCTCTCTCTAGATTTCCCTTATTCTCAGGTCTAATTTTCCTCATTCCCATTTTTTTGTATCTTAAGCCTCCTCTTTCCACTTTCCATGTACTTCTTTTGTCTCTTCTCTTTATTTTTTTTGGTTTCACTAGTATTTCTATAATTTTCTTTTTTTAGTGAGTTTTCTGGTTACTCTAATGACTGGATTGTAGGGTTTGTGTCTCTTTCATGGTGGTTTGAGAGGGTAGGACTTAAATAGAAGGAGTTTTAGGTTGAGTTAGCAAGAAATTGGTGTCTTCAATCACCTTTGGGGCTAACTGTTATATTTTTTGGTGTCTTCTCCGACGAGAGTTACCTGAGCCCAGTACTGGTGTTCTTGAGAAGAACCATTCTAAAATTACCCAACTGACTTTATTTGTACGATTGCGTGAGATGAGAGATAAAAATGGTCGAGGCCAAGTTACGCTGGCATAGGCCTTCGATACCTTTAACCCCCACTCCGCTAGCTGTAAAACAACCTATTCCTCTCCTGACTTATCCTTTCATTACTGAGACTAGAATTAGGGATTCTATAGTAATTACCATTAGTAGTGATTCCATGTCTTCCTCTTAGGGATATAGCCCTTCTGAATGCTTGGGTCTTCATGATGACCCAGTGAATTCTGACATCGATTCCTTTGATGAGGTCATGAGAGCAACTATAGCATGATATGGTGAGGCCGAGATGGCAGATTTCACTGAGTCAAGTAATAGGGGAAACCTTGGTGCTTTATCTCAGATCCTCAGTACTTCTTCTCGTAGACCAGGGGATCTCGATCCCCAGGTTTATGACATATTAAGTGATGAGTTTAAGAACGGGTCCAACAATAATGTTTCTCCACCTCTTTGAATTCCCACCCTCATGTCATCCATGACTCAGACTGATTTCTTACATCCCTCGTGGCAAAGCTCCATCCACTGAGGAGGAGGAAGAGAGGATCCCTACGTTATAGATACGAGTGTTGCCTTGACTATTCCTAATGATGTCCGAGAGACTGATCTGGTAGTTTTGAGGCAAATTTATGGTATTAAACCTTTGATTGGCATGAGATTTACTGTTAAGGATGAGCGTGCCTTCGACCTTAGAAATAAGGGAGAAGATGATGTCTATGACTAGATGTTTAGGGTCGGCTTCTGCCTCCCTTTCAACTCGGCCATTACGACCATTTTTTCCTCAATTGGTTTTTCTCCATCCCAATTGACTCCTAATGCATGGATGATCCTTTTCGAGTCGACCACCTTTGGAGAATTTCTTATGGAGAAGACCTTTTGGATGATGAATTTCGAGCATGCTACTCGACTATTACCCAAGATTCAACCCATGCTACTACCACTCTGTGGCTTGTAATATGAACTCCAGATCTTTCACATCAATTAGACCACCATGATTAGAAGTCTCTCTATTTATTTATTTCTAGAGACTTGGAGTTTGGCGAGGGAGAGTCATCTGACCTCACCCAAACAAGAGTTCCTTGAAAATGGGACCATATCTTGGTCTTGACCAGAGTTGATCCCAAACTCAGTAACAAGATGAGAGAAGAAATAGAAAAATTTAGGGGTGATGACTTAATTGTCTTTGGAGACTTAATGACACCTGAACTCCTTTAGTATTCTGGCATGGGGATGGACCCCCAAGAGACACTTCATAAGTAAAACTTTCATACTTCATAAATTTTGACACTTTACTACCATATCTAAATCATTCGAACTAAACCATAGGCTCAAATTGATTTTGTTTTATGCTCTTTGCAGATCGTCGAACCGGTATCGCATACGATGTTTGGGAAATAACAACACCACTCTCCAATAATCTTCTTGCTCGTCACCAGGGAAAAGCTACCCATTTGACTCAGAATCAATGAAATTCAACTACTATAGGACCCAATGCCGCTGAGAGGTAAAGGAAATGAGACTATGGGTGGAACTTTGACTACTCCCACCCATCAATAAAAGAAGAGGGAAAGATGGCCAACAGAGATGACCCACTGCGCCTCTCCTCCCCATAACGAATGACACAATGGCAGCTAAAGATCTGGCATAACTTAGCGTCAATGCTGACTCACTTTGAAGGAGTCAACTGAAGGCCAGGGAGGCCATAAGCTCGCTTTTTCCTAATTATGATAACCGATATTTTGATTCTCAAGTCCCTTCAAGGATTTTCAACTTTGTTCTTCATAGTGCAACTCAGGTATGAACCAAATCCAAAACTTGAATATATTTTTTCTAAAGTGCAATATCGTCTCATTTGTATTGTTCTTAGTTTTTGATTATTTGTGACTACAGTCTGCCATTACCCTCCATAACATTTAATAGTGGATGTTGGAGGCTGAGCCTAAAGTGAAGCTGGCTAATGACGCTAAGTCTCAGCTCTCTGAATTGAGGTAAAAGATAGAGGACTAAAAAATAACTATGACACCAAGACCCAGGAACTCTGAGACTGGTATAAATAATGACTTATAAGTGTGAGGCAGAGACACAGGTCAAAGGTTGAAGCACTTTACGCCAAACTTAAGTACCAGAGGAGGTTAAGTATGAGAGGGTCAAGTCTGCTACTGAGAAGGCTATTGTTGACTTCAAAGAGTCACAAGATTTTTTTTTATTATGCCATTCAATACCTCGATAAAGGATCCATGACTGCATGCCAACGGGTTGCATATAATATGGCGATCTCGTAGATAATAAGTATGTATTGGACGAGATCATTTAGTCCTTCAACTTTTCTATCTTTAAGAGTGTTATCGCTCTCTAGGAGGTACAGGTGGAGGCTAATTCCATTGTTATTGATGAGACTAGGCAGGTGGTAGTTGAGGACGAGATGACTCAACTGGATGAAGAAAATGGAATAGCGGAAATTGGTGACCAAGACGGGACCACCATTAATATGGATAAGAACCCAGCCATCCCTGAGCCCACTAATACGGAGGGGCTCGTAATCAATCCTTAAATCTTTCTATCTTTTCTGGATGACTGTCTGTGGTCCCTAAAACCCAAATTTTTTAATCTCGTCATTAATTTTAATCTCTTAACATCTATTCCATTTTAAAATTTGTAACTTTTGGCATGTTATTTATAATAGAGTTTCAATGTTGGATTTTGGAATTGTCTTTTTCATTACTTTTTCCAAGTGTAGTATCTGCTTTGATGCTTTCATCATGTTATGTGATGTTTGTTTTGGAAAATTAAGACGAGACGTCTTCCCTGTTTGGCTTAAGCCCCATTTTCACTATAAAACTTAATAATGATTTGTATAAATTACTTATCCCCCATGTTTTTTTATGAGAGTGGTTTGAAGATGATTAAAAACCACACTCATACCATTGAGAGGAATTTACAATCGTATGCTCACCGTATAATGATGTTAAGAATTTCCACCATATACAAATGATGCTAAGTTCTTCCCACCTCCAAAGAATATTAAGGAGTGATGCTTTAAAACCGAGAATCTAAAGGAATTCTTGTACCACCAAGAGAGAGATTTAATTATTCACCATAAAAGTATGTTAAGAATTTTCACCATATATATATATATATATATATATGATATTAAGTGCTTCCCACCTCCCAGGGTTTATAAAGAATGACGCCTTAGAGCCGAGACTCCAAAGGCATTTTCGTACCGGAGAGAGATGTAATTATTCACCATAATATGATGTTAAGAATTTTTACCATATGAAAATGATGTTAAGTGCTTCCTACCTCCGCACATTTATAAAGAGTGATGCCTTGGTGCCAAGACTCCAAAGGCACTCTCATACTGCCAAGAGAGGGATTTAATTATTCAATATAAAATGATGTTATGAATTTTCACCATATACAAATGATGTTAAGTGCTTCCCACCTCCTAGGGTCTATAAGGAGTGATTCCTTGGAGCTGAGACTCCAAAGGCATTCTCGTACCATCGTGATAGAGATTTAATTGTATAATTACGTGATTATCAAAATGTAAATTCCAAAATAAGAGATAATATTTCATTATATGTCTCTTTGTAATTTTTCTTCATATAGAATTTGAGTATAAAATTGCTTTTAAGATACAACGTATGAGATATCTGTTGGTAATATTGTTTCAAATGGTTTGTGTTCCAAGTGTTGGAGAATGGTTCCTTTTTAAGGTTCTCCAACCAATACGTTCCTGGGATGACCTCTTCTGTGACTATGTAGGGCTCGTGCCACTTAGTATGAAGATTGTTCATTTTTTAGATTACCTTTTTCACTACGAGATCCTCCACTACGATAGGTCGAGACTTGCCTCTTTTATTATAGAACTCAATGGCTCTCTGTTGATAAGATGACTATCTTACGACCACATCTTCTTTTATTTCTTTAAGATGATCCAAGTTTAGTCTGCTTTACTCTAGATTTACTTCAGGGTCATAATTCTAAACGTTGTGGATTGGCAACCCTATATCTGTCGGAATGATGGCTTCTAACCCGTACACAAACATGAATGGAGTCTCTCTTTTCGTAGTTCTTTTAGTCATCTTGTAAACTCGAAGGACATTGTGTGGATCATTGACCGATTTTCCTATTATGTCCCCTAGCTTCTTATTTATGCCATTTAGTATCATCATATTTGTTACATCGATCTTCCCTTTAGCCTGTGGTCAGCCCGATGCAGAAAAGAATAGTTTTATGCTGACCCTTCCATAGTAGGTCACCAAGGACTTGTTCTTGAATTTTTTTCTATTATCTGATATTAAGGTGTTGGGGAGTTCATACTGGAAAATAATATTCCTCCAAATAAATTAGAAACACTTCTCTTATGGGATGGTAATCATGGCCTCGAACTTTACTGACGTGGAGAAATAATTTATCCCCATAATAAAAAAATGAAAGTTCCCATTTGATCTGGGAAGGGTTATGAGCAAGTAAATCCCCCAAATTGCAAATGGACAAGGAGCCAAATAATTTAGAAATAGGGTGGGGGTTTATGGAGATGATGGGGTATATTAGCAAAACGTTGGCACTTGTCACACTTGAGAACATACTCAGCCTCATCTTTGGCAAGGTTGGACCATTAATAACCTTGAGTGACGATCCTCTTTTCCAAGGATCGTCCACTAATGTTACTCCCACAATAATTCTCATGTATTTCTCTGAGCATGTAACTAACCTTTGTAGGGTTCACACATCTCAAGAGGAGAAAAAGAAAACCCCTCTTATACAATACATCTCCAATAATAGTAAATTTAGTTGCTCGGTATTATACCTTTTTGCACTCGGCTTTAGTTTACGGTAGCTTTCCATCTCCCAGATATTCTATGATCGGGTCCATCCAAGATGTTCCCATATTCAGATTCATACATACTTCAATGTCGATATCTTCGATTTTTATACGCGGCTTCAGGAGGATATCTACTAGAACTAAACAGTAGATCTCTATTCGGATGCCGATGCGAGCCTTGCCAGTGTATCTACCATCCCATTTTCAATTTTGGGGATCCTCTTTATCTTGACTTCATGGAAGCTCTTTAATATACTCTTGACACTAGCCAATTACTTATCCATTTGTTCGTCCTTTGCTTCATAAATCCCCAAAATTTGGTAAATAACCAATTGGGAATCACCGCGGGCTAGGATCTGGCTGGCATTCAATGTTTTGGCCAGTTCAATTCCTCCCAATATGGCTTCATACCTCGACTCATTATTTGATGCTTCAAAATTAAACCTTAGGGCATACTCAATATCGATTCCATTTAGCTCCGATAATATCAATCCTGTCCCCTTTTTATTTTCATATGATGAGCTGTCAATAAACAAATTCCAGATTAGTGATCTTGGTGTAAAAGGTTCTTTAGTTAAGGGACTTTTTTCAGTAATAAATCTCTCTTTCATGTGCTAATTGTGGTGTCAATCGATGTTCCCTCGTCTAGATTTTCCTCCATTCTGAATGACCTTCAAGATTTTAGTCTATAATTCTTTTATAGTGTCGTCCGTCAAATCCCATGTGAACTTGGATATAAAATCTACTAATGCTTGCCCTTTGATTGCATTTCTTAGCTGATAGATGATATTAAACTCACCTAGCCCCACCAACTAAGCCATAAACCTACTTGATTTCTCAGGTTTATGGATGACTTATCGAAGAGGTGTGTAGGTAATGACTACCATTGTATGAGCTTAAAAGTAGGACTTCATTTTTCTTATGGCATGGATTGAAGTGTATGCAAGCTTCTCCATCTTAGGGTATCTCATCTCACTCCCCTTACAATGCCTTGATATTGAAATAGATAGGTTTCTAAAACCTATTATCATCTTTGACAATTTTTGCACTCATGGATGACTCTGAGACAAATAAATACAAATATAATTTTTCCCCTTGGACAAGCCGAGAAATAAGCATTGGTGAGTCAAGATAGGAATTTAAACCTTGAAATGATTTCTCACAGTCCTCATCTCAACAAACATCTTTCTCAAGATCTTGAAAAATGGCAAACACTTATCTGTTTCCGACGACACAAACCTGTTTAGCATGACAACTCGCCCTGTTAGCATATGAATGCATTTAATTGTTCTCGGTGTCTTTATGTCAACCAGTGCCTTTACTGTGGTAGGATTTCCTTCGATGCCCCTATGATTGATGATGAATCCCCATAATGTTTTGGCTCCGATGCCGAACAAACTCTTAGTCGGATTAAACTTTATTTTATATCTATCTATGGTATCAACATTCTTTCCAAGTAAGCCATATGACTCTCGGCTTTTAGAATTTTCATTAGCATATCATCCACAAAGTCCTCCATTGTCTTCCCAATATGTTCCCTAAACATTTTGTTGAGTAACCTGTGGTAAGTAGCCCTACATTTTTCAAGCTGAACGACATCACTCTTTAATAAAGTATGCAGTCTGCAGTTTCTTCACCTCCTCTTGATTGACTTCATATATATCTTCCTTGAAGGATCATATTATTTGTTTCACTGGTTTCAATGCCTTGTCTAGGTTAAATCGATTATAAAAACTTTGGGGTCAAACCCCGACATATCACCATGGCTCCATGTGAACACACGTTGACTTCTCTTTTACAACTCAATTAGCTCCTTCTTTATTTCTCTCTAGAGGGATAAGCCTATTTGAATGGTTTTTTTGGCTCGTCCTCATTTAGTATAATGGATTTTACCTCCTCACTAGGCTCTCCCTTTTTGAGTTTTAGCTCATCTCTTGGATCAAGAGTGTTAATGTGTAACACCCCGTGTTTTCATTAGCTTATTTAATTAATTAATTGGAAAATTCGGGAAAAAAAAAATTTTGAATTTTATAATTTTTAATAGTTAAATATGTTGGTTATGATTTTAGAAGAATAAAACTTTAAGAGGAATTGAAATCGGAGGTTAAAACGGATTTTATATGAATTTTTAAATATTTGTCCCTTATAAATTTTTTAAGCGAAACTGATAAAATAACTGGGCAATCGATTGATCGACGCCTTTGTGCACTGCAATATTTTTTTTTGACAAATTTTGTTACTTTTAAAACTCCTTCACTTATATATAATTAAAGTGACGGGACTGGACTTTTAAACACTCATTTGTGAAAACCCTAAGAGCAGAAGACTCTCTAATTCTCATCATCTTCCACCTCAAAACCCCAGCCACCATTAAAATTACTTTTCAAGCTCAGTTTTGAAGGCCAAGACTAATATGTCCCAAGTTGGTTCAAGAAGGATTTTTAATCCGTTTTTCGAGAGGAACTCATATATCGAATCAGATTTTTGTCAATATATCACAGGCATATTTACCCTATTCTTTTCATTTAGTGTTATGTGTCTTGACTATAGCCTCCATTAAACTCATGTTTTCTAAAATAAATTATGAATATAATTATTAAAGAGACAAATTTTGGGACTATTTTGCATGAAAAATTAATGTTACCGAATACTTGTAACTTTGTTGTTCTTTGGGTTGTGTTGGTCTAGTCGATTGTGTTATGGTCATGTGCATGTAGATGAGCCCTTAGAAAGTAAATTTTGATATTTCATGTGAGAACACTAGATGAAATTAATTACTCGTGTTAGAAAATAATAACTATGATAGGGCTTGCATGTAGCTATTATTCTGAAAATCATAATTTTTGTGTGTCCTTGATTTCCACTACTTAGATTAAAATTATTTAATTGGGAATTTATTGTTGATACGAATGTTGCTATAATTTGTTAATTGTGTCACTTTATGGAAGTATCATAATTTTTTATATCTCGAGTACATTGGTTATTGTAGGTGGTTTTCACCCCTTGTTATAGTACACTTGTTAGGTATAGGACTATTAAGTGGGCCTTAGTTTTGATTTATGCTAATTAGATATGGGACTAGTTAGTGTAAGTCTATGCGGGATATGTAATTTTGGGCGGGGGCTAATTTTCTATATTATACAATTGTTACGATAGCCTAGGATTGATATCTAGGTTGAGTGAAATTTTGAAATTTCCCTCGGCCTTTACGTAGGATAGGATGAATTTGTGTTTTGGGAACCCTTAGTTAGGACTAAGGGGTATTTTGAGGATTTTCACATCGCTTTTAAGGCCGAGGGAAAATAATTTGATCAATGAATAAAATAAATTTTGGAAATTAATATCACAGGACTAAAACGGATATTAAAATTTATTGGCAACATAATGTGTCTAGGGCCGACAGTTTAAATGGGTCAGAGGACGATTTATGTCGCGTCGTGTGTGGAACCTTATCATATGCGAGGATCACAAGATAAAAACGGATCAGATGGTGAACTTGACAAGGGGATGTGTGTGTGTGTGGAACCTTGTCATATCGCGAGGATCGTAGGATAAAAATGGATCAGACAACGGACTTGACACGGGGATATGTATCTTGGTAAATTATAATTGTGGTTCTGTTAATTAAATTGAATACTTTTGAGAATGTGGGTTAATTAAAATGTTATTGGTGTGGCACATTTTAAAGAAACCTTGCGAGTAGTTAGAAATTTATTTTTAGGGATTAATAACCTTTGTAATTAAAATATTCTATTGTTATGGTCGATATATATAACACTATTGTCTGTGTTCAAGAACCCTAATTTAGAAGAGTAGCCGGTTTTCATGCTCGGGGCTTTGGCTCTGACACATGCGTTGACTAATCTTTTTCAGGATTTATTTGGGAGTTGCTGCATAGGATTCATTGGAGATCTTTTGGAGGTGCAACTGGATTTATTTCATTGCTTTAGTAGTTGGATTTCCCTTTCTATTCCGTAGTATTATTTATGAGACTACTTTTGAGTTTATTGGGCCTTTTGGTTCCAAAGTTATTTTAAGATTTCAGTTGAATTTATTTATTTAAATATTCAGATATTCGGAGATAACATGTGATGGATTTAGATCGCACTTTGGTGTTTTATCAGTTGGATGTCAATAATATTTAGGTTTGATTAAAATAATTTATCTTGTGGATTAAAATTTTTATGTCTTATATTTGTCACATGCTAGGGATGATATTTAATTTACTCGCACCCGACTTAGTTTTGGTGGCGGTCGACGCCAAAATTTAGCGGGGTGTGACAGATGGTATCAGAGCATGGTCTTAGGTCTCATAGATTGTGTGTCCGTTTAGCTTCTGCATTGCTTATCTTTGATTTCCTTTCGATGATTCGTACTCTTAGTTTTTGTGAGTCTGATGTTGTTTGTTCCTATCTTTCAGATAGAGAAGAATAGGAGGGCCGGTAGTAGGAGAGAGGAGTCCTTTTCTCGTCTTGCAGCTCAGGAGAGGCAGGGACAATTTGTTCTGGATGCCGAAGAACTTGCGGTAATTGCGCGAGAGGCCACAGTGGCCGGTATTGAGATTGGGAGATAGAGAGGGGTGATGTTAGAACCCCAACTGCAAGGGTAAACCGTCTCAAACTGGGATAGAGTGAGGACTAGCTTTTTTAAGGGAAATCCTTATACCTTTTCAGGAGGATCTGACCCCACGGTCGCTCACCCATGGAGAAGGGACATGGAGCGACACTTGAGGTTAGTGGAATGCATGAAGGTGAAAAAGAAGATGTTAGCAACATTCAAATTGCCAGGGAATTCTTTACAGTGGTGGGAGAGTACCACCACAGCAGAGGAGCGAGATCAGTTGAGTTATGCAGAGTTTTAGATTAGGTTCAACAACAAGTACTTTCCGTATGCTATCAAGAGTGCAAAGAAAAGAGATATTATGGAGTTGGAATAAGGGTAAAAATAGATTATCGAATATGAACAAGAGTTCACCAATTTATCTATGTTCGTACCAGAGGAGGTAGACACGGAGAGGAAAAAGATGGAGTGTTTCATCAAAGGGCTGTCCTGGTCCATTAGGAAAATGGTTTTAGGAAATCTGGCATACACTTCCTACGCCCAAGTAGTGGATGTTGCGATATTACACTGGCAGGAGAAAATAAGCTATCAGAAGAAGTTGGGAAAAAGAAAAGAAACAGAGGGTCAGGGAGGAGACAACAAGGGTCGCAATGAACAAGAATGGAAGAGGCATAGGACGAACCAAGGACAAAAGAACAACTATATTCATCGGGATAACCAGAGATAAGGTCGTCAGGGGGAGCAAAATTGGAATGGGAATTCAGAGCCTTTGCAGGGTACTTGTTCCACTTGTGGGAAAGTGGGACACAAATCGAATAGGTGTTTCAAGAGAGAGGGCCATCAGGATCAAATTACTCAGGGCCAGTAAGGCCAAGGTCCTCCAGCACCGGCAGAGCCCGGATTGCATTGAGCGCCAGCAGCACTCGCGACGATAGGCATTCAAGGAGCGCCAGCAGCGCCGACAACATCTGGTGCATAGGGAGTGGCTGCAGCTCAAACCATCCATGGTTATGGGAGTTGCTATCTACTCCAGCCTCGAGAGGAGCAGGCACCGCAGGAGTCACGATGTGGCTAAATAGAGGATCGATACGTAAAATATTTTGTTGCGTATTAATGTGTACTATATATACTTTCTCTTAGGTAAAATTAGGTGTATGGGCGCCTAATTATAGTACGATATGGTAGACTCTTATGAATTTTGGTTTAGTGTGCACATTTAGTTTTGCGTAATTTCGAGGGTAAAATCCTCTTGCTAGTGGGAAAGTGTGTAACACCCCGTATTTTCATTAGCTTAATTAATTGGAAAGTTTGGGGAAAATAATTTTTTGAATTTTATAATTTTTATTGGTTAAATATGTTGGTTATGATTTTAGAAGAATAAAACTTCAAACGGAATTGAAATCGGAGTTAAAACAGATTTTATATGAATTTTTAAATATTTGTCCCTTATAAATATTTCAAGCGAAACTGTCAAAATAACTGGGCGATCGATCTATCGAAGACAGGGGTCGATCAATCGACCCCAACATTTTTCTGCGCTGCAATCTTTTTTTTTGACAAATTTTGTTACTTTTAAAACTGTTTCACTTATATATAATTAAACTGACGGGGCTAGACTTTTAAACACTCATTTGTGAAAACCGTAAGAGCAGAAGACTCTCTAATTCTCATCATCTTCCACCTCAAAGCCCTAGCCACCATTAAAATTACTTTTCAAGCTTAGTTTTAAAGGCCAAGACTAATCTGTCCCAAGTTGGTTTAAGAAGGGTTTTTGATCGTTTTTTCGAGAGGAACTCATATGTCTAATCTGATTTTGTCAAACTAATCACATGCATGTTTACCTTATTCTTTTCCTTTAGTGTTATGTGTCTTGATTGTAGCCTCCATTAAACTCATGTTTTCTAAAATAAGTTATGAATATTGTGGGTACCTTGATTTGTAATCACGGGCCCAGGCGAGTAGCCCAATAGAAACTGCCCAAAGTCCGGGCTCTTCGCATCTCAACTGAATTCGATTATGACTTAGTCTACTCCTAAAATCTCGTAAGGAGATATTCTAGGAGTAGAAGATGGACATGGGTAAGTCCAACACATCCACTCCCCAATAATGTACATGTATATAACAAAACCTAAGCCTGGGGCAAAAGGCATGCATTATATTCTCTGTAAAACACTCCCCGGAGCTTATAGAAATAATATTGAGAGCACCATCGTGGACGTAGGCATTCTTGCTGAACAACGTACATACTGTGTTGTGTGATTGGAATTTTTTATTCTCTATTCCCTTTGGTGATTGCGCTTTATCATTAATCTGTGTTGAATATAATTGTCACCACAATTAGCGCCGTCTGTGGGAAACGTTTGCCTTCCTTTAAGAAAGCCCTCACCAACAAAGGATTTGGATTGTCTGGACACAGCAGCAACGCCTCTCAAGCAAGGGATATCTAAGAACAGCCTGCCCCTCGCAAGATCAGATCTAAAGTTTGACGTTCAGATCCAAGGGGTCCCTCAGAGTGGCAGGCCTCAGAAGAAAGTCAGGGACCAACGAGGTCCACACAAATCTCCAGGTTGATCGATGCCTATGACGTAAGGCTCCAAGAGCAAGGAGAGTCTGCTCACAAGCAAGAGGCTGAGAATTCTCACCTCAAAAGGAGATTGGAGAGGATGGAAAGGTAACTCCATTGCAGCACCAGGCGATGTCCATACCGCACTCCTAGTCCTCAAGCGAGCAAGTCTCGTAACTGATGAAGGAGCCCTAGACGCATATCCCAGAGATTTAAAGAGCACGATTCAGATGAAGACTTGCTCAAAAAACCACGACCAATTCCCCGTGATAGGAGCCCAGCTCAAGGTGATGAGGATATATAAAATTTGGTCCGAAGAGAGATGGACCAGCACCCAGCTCATCGGGGTGCTAAATCAACTAGGGAGATTTCTCGGCGAGATTTCAATACTCAGATGAAATCACCTTTTTCAAGGGAGATAGAAGAAGAAGAAGCCCCCAAGAAATTTGCTATTTCGAGGTTCAAGATCTATGACATAGCCCTATCGATCACGTTAGGCAGTACAGGCAGGCCATGACCCTCTGGAACCACAGGGATGCACTAATTTACTGAATTTTTCCTTCGAGCCTGGATGATGTGGCCTAGAAGTGGTTCGAGAGGCTCCCTTATAGGTCCATCAGGAGCTTTGAGTCCCTGGCCGATCTCTTCACAGCTTGCTTCATTACCAACAGTTCCCATCCGAAGAGGATGGATGCTTTGCTAATAATGAGGAAGACAGCTCAAGAGAGCCTCCGGGACTACGCAAAGAGGTACTGGGAGTTGTTTAACGAGGTCGAGGATTATTCGAAACAGGTAGTAGTGGCCTTTTTAAAGATCGTCCTACCCAGCTCTTGCCTTTTGCACCAGTCCCTGACGAAGAAGGAGGCCACAATGATCGATGACATGATGGATCGCATCGAGAAGTATGCCAAGGTGGAAGATGTGACCCGCCTCAGTGCAGGAGAGAATGGCCGGGATAATATCTCTACCAAGGGAAATGATAAGGCCAAAAACCAAAAGAAAGGAGGCAAGAATGGGGGTAAGGTAGATCCAAGAATGGAGGCAAGAACGATGTTTCGAAAGCATTTCAGGTAGTAAATACTATCTTCAAAGAACTAATATACAAGATCCTAACAAAGATCAAGGATGAGCTATTTGTTAAGTGTCCCAGAAAGATTGGGGGAGATTCCTCAAGGAGAAACAACGCGTTGAGATGCGCTTTTCACAAAGAGGGAGGACATAAGACGGAGCACTGCAAGGATCTTAAGTCTCACCTTGAAGAATTGGCCTAGACCTGGCATCTGAACGAGTTTGTGGAGAAGAAGGCAAAGAAGGTTGCTGCCAATGGAGACACGAGGCCCGATAATGTACTCTAGGATGATGCTGGCCATAAATTTGCAGTAATTCATGGGGCATCTGATATGAAGCAGATTCAAGGGAATTCAGCTTGGATGGAAATAAAAAAGCTTACAACGGTAATGCAAGCTTTTCAGATCGATCCAGTGAAGACACATTTAGGAAAGCATCGGGAGCAGAGGACGCCGATTATAGCAAACACATCATGTTCACAGATAAAGATTTGGTGGGGGTAAGAACCCCACATCATGACGCCTTGATCATTACCCTTAGGATAGCCAACTATGACGTCGACAAGTTGCTCATCGACCAGGGAAGCTCATCCGAGGTAATGTATCTCGACCTCTTCAGAAAGTTGAAGATGAACGTTGCCGACTTGAATGAAGACACCGTCCCTCTAGTTGGCATCACTGGAAAAGTGACTATTCTATTGGGAAAGATCGTGCTGATGGTAAGGGCAGGAAGTGTCTCCAATATGATCGAGTTTTTAGTGGTCGACATCGACTCCCCATATCAAGCTATCCTCGGCAAGGGGTGGTTACATGCAATGAAGGTAGTCCCTTCGCCCTACCATCAGAAACTAAAGTGCGTGACTAAGCGAGGAGTAATGGAGATTCATGGAGATCAAGCAATGGTAAGAAGATGCTTCATCGCGGTCATCCACTCGAAACCAGAGAAGAAGGTCGAGAAGACCAAAGAGAAGATCGAGCATCAATAAGGTTTGATACCTTCAAAATAGCAACTAACGTATGGGAGACTCGGGGTGGAGGAGACTAGGCTCCTCCCCTTTGCGCGGGTCATTGAAAACCTAGAAGAGATCACAGCTGGTGGGAACAAGAAAGACAGGATGCTATTAATTGGAGATTCTCTCACAAATCAAGAAAAGAAAGAATTGACAGTATTATTGAGAAGTAATCCAGACGTTTTCACATGGGAACCATACGAGCTGCCTGGAATTGACCCTAGTGTGGTTTGTCATTGATTGCACGTCGAACCCATTTTGAGGCCTATCGCACAGTAGGCACGGTGAGCGGCGCCCGATAAGGCCAAAGCTGTAAAAAGGAAGTAGAAACGCTACTGGATGCAGGATCCATATGGAAGTTTAATTCCCTAAATGGTTTTCCAACCCAGTAGTAGTTCCAAAGAGAAATGGGAAATGGAGAGTTTGTATAGACTTCACTGACCTTAACAGGGCATGCCCTAAGGACAGTTTCCCCCTCCCTAAGATCGACCAATTGGTGGATGCCACATCAGCTCATAAGAGGATGAGCTTCCTAGATGCATACTCTGGGTATCACCAGATTCCTCTGTGTGTGCCGGACCAGGACAAGACAACATTCATCGCCACCGTTGGTTTATACTGTTATAAAGTTATGACCTTCGGGCTTAAGAATGCAGGAGCAACTTATCAGCGACTGGTCACCAAGATGTTCAAAGACCAACTGGGAGATACCATGGAAGTCTACATTAATGATATGCTCATCAAGACAAAGCACAAATAAAACCATCTCTCAGACCTGTCGAGGACCTTTGAAATCCTCAGGAAATACTGAATGAAACTCAACGCAAGCAAGTGTTCTTTCGATGTCCTGTTAGGAAAATTTCTCGGGTACTTGGTTAGTGAGAGAGGCATTGAAGCCAACTCGGACCAGATCGAGCCAATTAATAGGGTACAACCTCCTCTCACAATAAGAGACGTACAGAAGCTCACGAGAATGCTCGCCGCTTTGAACCGTTTCATCTCAAGGTCCTCTGGGAAGTGAAAGCCATTCTTCTAGCTCCTGAAAGGAAACAAAATAATAGAGTGGAATCAAGATTTCTCGAAAGCATTGGAAGAACTAAAAGCTTATATTAGTACACCACCTTTGGTGGTCATACCTCAAGAAAATGATTCCCTGTACCTATACCTCGCGGTCTCCAACCACACAGTCAGTTCCGCACTGATATGCAAAAAGTCAGGAATGCAGCACCCAGTCTACTACGCGAGCAAGACCTTGATAGATGCCGAGCAGCGGTACCTACCCCTAGAGAATCTCTCCTTTGCATTGGTCGTAGCCTTAAGGAAACTAAATCACTACTTCGAACCTCACACTATCATCGTCCTTACCTCACACCCCTTAAAGTGGTCCTGCGGAAAGCGGATCTATCTGGAAGACTCTCCAAGTGGTCAGTCGAGCTCGAAGGATTTGACATCCAATTTTAACCCAGGCATGAAAACAAGAGGAAGGTCCTCACGGATTTCATAGCAGAGTTCACAGGTGAGCAGCCTTGCAACTAGCCTCAGCCCATGAAGAAAAGGGAAGACCACTCATCAGAAGGATTTTGGCGACTATTCATTGATGGAGCCTCCAACTCAAAGGGGGAAGGAGTAGGCATTATACTTGTTACTCCAGAAGACGCGATCCTCGAGCAGGGAATTAGACCTAGATTTGAAGCCACCAACAATGAGGCAAAATATGAGGCTCTGATAGCCAGCATACAGAAGGCACAATCGTTGGGGGCAAAGCAGCTACAGGTGTTCGGCGACTCGCAATTAGTCTCCAATTAGATAAGTGGGAACTTCAACGAAAGAGATGAAAGAATGGTACCTTACCTCGCTTTAGCAAAGAAGTTAATGTCCAGCTTTGAGGAAGTCAGTGTCCAATAGTTTCTCAGAGGATAGAACAACCATGCCGACACCCTGGCAGCCCTAAGTTCAGCAATCGATTCCAACTTAAAAAGGATGATCCCCATCGAGTTCCTCGCCCATCCGAGCATCAACTAGGGCGAAGAGCTGCCAAACATGGAATATATGCTCCAGATTGAGTCAGCACCCAGTTGGATGAACCCTTTGAGGGACTATTTGAAAGATGGTGCACTTCCAAACGATAAGAAGGCCATTCATCAAGTAAGATTCAAAGTTGCTCGCTTTCACTTATCTCCTGAGGGCAAACTATACAAGAGATCATTCACCGGCCCTTACCTTCAATGTGTTCACCCTAAGGACATCGAGAAAGTTCTACACAAGCTTTATGAAGGAATATGTGGAAGCCATACTGTAGGGAGGTCACTAGCTTTTCGAGCAATGAATGAAGGCTATTGGTGGCCATATATGCAAAAAGATTCGGCAGTGTATGCTCGCAAATGCGAGAAATGTCAAATACATGCCCCTATGGTCCACCAACCTGCCAGCGACCTAAGATCACTGACCAACCCATGGCCTTTCGGCCAGTGGGGGATGGACATCGTAGGCTCTCTTCCTATCGCCGCCGACAACCGTAAGTATCTGTTGATCGCAATGGATTACTTCACCAAATGGATCGAGGTAGAGACACTGGAAAATATTCGTGATGCAGATATGATGAGGTTCATATGGAAGAAGATAATTACCCATTTTGGAATCCCCAGAACCATCATTACTGATAACGGAACACAGTTCGAGAGTGGCCCTTTCCAGAACTTCTGTAGAGAACACAGGAACACAGTTCGAGAGTGGCCCTTTCCATCATGATGAGGTTCTAGAAAGGGTTAGAACCCAAAACATTTGGAAAATATATAGCAAATGATTAACTGGCAGTAATAAATATGTATGCATGCTCTTAATATTTTAGTTTGTGTCGCACTCCCTTGAGGATATCCTCACCCCTCCTCTAATATGTGCACTACTAACGCCTTAATTAATTTTCCTAGTTATTTATCCCATAACTAGATAACCGATATAACCCCTTGCAACCACCCTACTCTAAGCGAGTGTGCAATAATTATGATTTCTAAGTTATTATCAACATTAACTTAATTAATCATTCCCCTTCTTAAATTCATATAACTTTCACACCCGTTATACATATAATACAATTCACGACCTGTATTAATTTACTCGTATATAATTATTTATCCCATTATATACGTATAGTCATATTACAACAATCACACATATGTTGAAATAATAATTAATAATGAACATCCTCTTGAGTAATAACTCACCGGGTGCATATTATCTAAAGTGTTATCCCACTAGGTGTATTCACATAACCTAGTTACCCCAAGTCAGAATCGCTCACTAACTTGGTTAATAACATAAATATTGGAGGCGTTCATATATCTTCCCTGAAAGTAAGATGCCCCTTACCCATATAATGGATGCTATGAACTGGGAATATACTCTCCCTACTCCTCAAGGTAGGGGATTCACCCTCTATGCGCAACCTCCCCTGATAGCACTAAAGTATATATACTAATAATATCTAACCACTGATATTATATATATATACTATCGCACACCGTATATATAGAAATAGAATACCCCGGCCATACCGTGTACTAAGTCTGTAACACAAGCCTATACAAATTATCATGAGTTTATGTTCCAACCCTGATTATTAATTAATTTGCCCGTTAATTAATTAAATTACGTTTGGTATCGCCCAACCAATATATTCGGACTCGCTCTCGTGGCCTGAAATAAAATAATACCCGAGTCTAAATTCCCGACTCCAAATTAATTAGATTTCAGTCTAAATTAATTTAACACCTTGGTATCGCTCAACCAATAATCCTGGACTCACCTACTCGATCCGTATTGAATTATTTTGGAATATTTTTCCACAAAAATTTACCATAGCGTGTCACACATAAATTCCTCCCAACCTCAATTACTTTCCTTTATATTTGTTAGGAATTAATGTTCAGTACTTATTTCTCACTAACTAATGTGTGGGGGAGAATTTTTAATTAACTTCCCTTATATACTAAAACTGGCAGACCTGTCAAAAATCCCGGACCATCAATCGATCGATTGAACAGGTCTTCTTCTTCTCTGCAAGCCTGTTTCTCCATGAATGAAAAACTTAAAATCCCAACTCCTTCTATAGACTAAACCAAGTCCTATCATCAATATAACACCTCCAGAACATCATAAGGAACCCCCATAAGGTCATCAAACCCCGTTTAATTTCCATTCTCCACTGTTTCTCTAAATTGAGGAAAAACCCGAGTTATTCGTTAATCAGTGTCAACACCAAATTACCATCTCAATTTCATTCATAATTCGTCTGGGTTTATCACAACTAAGGTAAATATCTGTTCAGAATCATGTAACACCATAAATTCCTATACCGATTCTCATCTTGTGTTCAAATTATAAAACCCCCATTTTTGTACCCGTTTTATTCCCAAAACGAATTTTTGGTATTCACATCACTCAAATTTGAATTGAAAACATAAATAAATGTTATAGCAAATTAACCACTTGCCTTATGGTTTCGTAGGGTCTGATCTAGAGTTGTGATTTTCAAGGTTGATGATGAAATCCTCCTTTGGCTCTTTCCTCTATCCCCCAAATTGGTTCCTAGTGCCTTTAACTGCGTCTTAGGGTTTTCTCTCCCACTATGTGTTTTTCACTCTCAAATTAATCGTTCGACTTTTCCTTTTAATTAAGTAATTAGACTTAATCCCGTTTTTAGCCTAATGGGCCAAGCCAAAGTGACCCAAATACCCCCATGTGGGCCCGACTATGCCTAAAAATGTCCCGTGACATGTTTACTACCCCCGGGTACACTTTTTCGACTATCTCGGACCATCCGGACTCAACCGTACAGTCAGAATTGACATCCAAATAAATTTATAAAAATTCTTATCACACACCCAAATTAGTCTATACCGACTCCCTGTTGAGATAAATAAATCAAGAAAGCGACAACGATGCCATTTGATAAAAAACTTTTTATGTATTCCCCGACAACGACGCCATTTGACGAATATCTTTTGCGTATATGTGGTCGTTGTCTTGAAATCCAATCTCAAAAATTCCCTTTGAGTACCTGTAAAACTTGTCTAAAATAATTCGTATTGCGGTAAGTACAGGTATCAATCCAACTTTCATGGTGAAATAATTATTGTGAATACTTACAATTTCAATTTTTTTTACTAAAATATTTTTTTATTTTTTATTTTTTAAAAAATAATTTCAAGGGAGAATTAACTAATAAATGCTAAAAATTATGAAATTACAAAATAACGAGAAATAATGTGCAATCGAGTGTTAAAAATGTGAGAATGTCAAGAGATGGGATTACAACGTGTGGTGACAATTATATTCAACACAAATTAATAAGAAAGCGCAATCACCAAAGGGAATAAAGAATAAAAAATGCCAATCACATACCACAGCGTATACGTGGTTCAGCAAGAAATGCCTACGTCCATGGTGGTTCTCTTAGTTTTATTTCTATATACTCCGGGGAGTGTTTTACAGAGAATATAATGCATGGATTTTTCCGTAGGCTTAGGGTTTGTTATATACATGTTTGTTCTCGGGGAGTGGGGGTGTTGGACTTCCCCACGTTCACTTTTTACTCCTAGAGTATCTCCTTACGAGATTTTAGGGGTAGACTAAGTCATAACCGAATTCAGTTGAGATGCGAGGAGCCCAAACTTTGGGCCGTTTCTATTAGGCTACTCATTTGGGCCCGTGATGGTAAATCGAGGTACCCACAATTGCCCCTAAAATTATTGGGCCACGATTTGGGCGCGATAAAGTTAAATGATTTTTCATAATGGCTCCCTTGTAAATTGTGTAACTCTTCCCAAGATTGGAGTTCTCTACTTGATTTTGGTGGCAGGCTGCTTCGGGTCTCGTGCGATATGATTAGAAATGTTTAAAAGGTCATTTGGAACAGCATTTCCATACCGTCGTTCCAAGTTTCTTCATATTTTCTCATCTTCTCTTCCAAGCATCTCCTCTAAGCTCCTACCGTTATGCCCTCGTTCCCAGGTCATCGTCTTCCAATCTCAATCTCCTCCATCATCTTCGCTTGTGACTTCGCATCATTTCAAGCCAAGTTTTTATTTCGTAAGTCCTTTTTGTTCTCTTTCTGCTCTTTTTTCTTTTGCAATCTCCTCGCATTTGTAGTTAGGGTTTTGCAAATGGCAAAAATAGGTAATAGGTCGATAACTAAATTTAGGAAATATTACCACATTTCGAATTGGGTAGACATTGAATGTGCCTCTCTCCCTAAAAATGTTAGAGAAATAGAAGGTGCTCATTGTATTCACGTTCTTTTGCTGTCTCAAGGGGGGCTCACTTCCCCCCCAAGTAATTTATTTTTGCACTTCTTTGGTTATTTCAATATCGTTCATGCACAGTGCTCGCCAAACGTTTGGACTATAGTTAATGGTGTTCATAGAATAAACCAACTATATGGCACTAAATTAGGGCTCGCTGAAATATGCTTATGCTATTCTTTCTCGCGAACAAGTTTTGGTCTGCTCTACCTCAAGGTCAGGAGTTCTGATAGGGTATTGGTAGTAAATCTACCTAATTCCCACAAGGATTACTGGCAAGAGGGTTTTCTTGCTAGAAATTAGCCATTTCCTCCTCATACCGAGGGGTCGAGGTCTGACAGGTTCATAGTCCCCTTTTATGGGGAGGAGTACATAGGTAGGCTTAATTTTTGTTTTGCTCCTTGATCTTCTTATTAATACATTATTTCTCTTATATTCTTTTCTCTTCTATTCAGCTAGGACAAAGAATTTGTAACCTGCTCTTATTGAGGTCCGAATTTCCTAGCTGATCAAAGCTTGGAACATTAGAGAACCCTTGGCTGACGATAAACATCCCCGTTCAGTTGCTTTTCTTCTGGAGTACAAAAATATTGGGTCTAGTTTCATCGCTCAGCCTGTAGACAACATCCCTGGGTTGGGTATCACTAAAGAAGCTGCTGCAGACCCCATTCAGTTGGATGAGGAGGAGAGTAGCTCTGAAGGTGATAATAGGGGAGGTGTTGAAGGTGGTTATAGTGAGGTGAGCTCTAGTGGTGATGGATATTCTAGCTTGAAAGAGGTTTCAAAGGCTCAGGAGTCTTCAAGTACATCCAATAGTTCTAGTGAGGAAGATATGGTTCCCCCCAGGAGGAATCTGATCCGTGATGATGATAATGATAATGACATGCTTCTTGCTCAACGCTCGAAGAAGCAAAAATCCGACGGTGGGGATATTGCCACCGATTCTCAGTCTGCTACTCATGAGCAGGAGAAAAAGATAAAGGAGGATGAGCTATTGAAAGAGAAAGAGAGAAAAAAAGAGGAGGATATGAAGAAGGCTGAAGAGAGAAAGAAGGCAGAAGAGAGCTGAAAGGGAGAAGAAGGAGAGGGAGGAGGAGAAAAGGAGAGTAGAAGCGAGGACGAAGGAAGGGCAAGATTTAGTGCCTATCTCTGCATTGCCCGAGGGGGCCTCTGTCACCATCTCTCCTCAGTTAGCTCCTGCATTACTCGAGCAAGCAATTTTGCCTACTGATCGACAGAAGGCAATGGCGACCGACCAGTTAGCTCTGTAAGCGAGCCATAGGCTAGCCTTGGTAAGTCTATTTTTATTCTTTAATACTTGCCATATCCTATTCAATGCTTCCTTCTAATGCTATCTTTTCATTTACAGTTCGTGACCGAATTTGTTGTTCTCTACCGTACTCGCGACGAGGTGGTGAGTAGTAATGCAGATTTAGTGAAGAAGAACCCTGAACTAAAGGGGAAAGGCACTGAGTTGGAGGCCAATTTGAAGGCTACTATCGAGGCTCAGAAGTCCTCCGATCTCGCCCTTGTTGACTCTAATAAAGCAAAGGAGGCGGCGATAATGGAGCTAAATGAGCTGAGGTAGTCCTATGACATGGTCTGCGCGAGTAAGCTGGCCATGGTTGAGGAGAATAAGGTGCTGGTAGAGAAACTGAAGAGGATGGAGTCGAAGGCAACCACCATTAAGGAAAGTTTGTACAATTTCGGGTGGGCTGCCGCATATGAGGATGTTAATGCTCAGATAGGCTACATCAGTCGTCTGAACTTCAAGAAGGGCTAGAACAAGGCTCTTCTAGCTGCCGGGGTGGATATTGACTCACCCTTATTTGATAAGCATGATCCAGGCCCAAAGCCTATTGTAGATGAAGCACCTGCCCCATGTAACACCCCGTGCTTTTATTAACTATTTTTTTATTAATTAATTAGAATTTTCGAGAAAAATAAATTTTTGAATTTAATAATTTTTATTGGCTAAATATGTTGGTTATGATTTTAGAAGAATAGAACTTCAAGCGAAATTGAAATCGGATTTAAAATGGAGTTTTAATTGAATTTTTATTATATAGAAGAGTCCTCAAAACATAAAACTCTCCAAGAGTCCTCAGAGCATAAAACTCTCTAGAAAAAAAAATATTTAAAATATTGAACGGTCCGATTGAGCTAAAATTTGTTTTGTAGCTTCCTCTCGTCTTCATCTAATTCTCTGTAAAATTTCATCTAATTCCAATGGTCCGATCGTCCGGAATAAAATTTTTAGTGTTTGTATCTTATTAGAGTTCTATTAGGATTAGGTTTCCTTATGACTATATAATGACTCTAATTCGTGGGGGGGACTTCTCATAATCACTTTTTTCTCAAGTTTTTCACCAGAGAATACTTCTAAAAATATTTCCTATCAACCTCCAACATAATCAAGGTTTTGTCACCAGATTTGAAGGCTTATTTGGGGTTTAATCAAGATTGGTCCAAGAACACTTCTTTGCTAATTTTTTTTCCGAGAGGAATCCAGATTTCTAATTAGATTTTCAACACAATCTTCACAGGCATGAATACTCTATTCTTTTCCTTTAGTATTATGTGTTTTAAGTGTCGCCTAAACACTTAATTACATGTTTTCTTAAAAATAATTAGTAACTTAATTAGAAAAAGTGGACACTAATTATGGGGTTATTTTACAAAATATTTTAATCTGAATAATATTCATAACCCTTTGGTACATAGGATTCATGAGTGATTTTGGGTTTTATTGGTGTGGGTTGCAGGTAGAAAAACCCTAGCTTTAAAATAAATAACTTTTGGGTGCGTATAACTCATGTAATACTTGTAGAGATTACGAAATTTGGGTTTTGATGTATATATGATGAAAACTTGGTATATTTAATTTAAAAATAATCAAATGAGATTAATTGGGTATTGTGATGTTGTGATAATTAAATTAAGGTTTAATCGAATTGGACTATCATGCGTAGTTTTATACGTTGATTAATTATGCTTGTTTATGGGACTTGTTAGTATTATTATATTGTCCTTGTGACAACGGGTTGTTGGGTAATTTTTGCTCTCCCTGTATTTTAGGATGCCTTCTAGGTATGAGACTAGTGGGTAGGCCTTTTGATAATTTACGCCTTCTAGGTATGGGACTAGTGAGGGTAGATTATCGCGTTTTTATCATCTTGGGGGTGGGCTGATTTTTGATACTTTATCGTCGTTATGGTAGTCTAAGTATGAGACTAAGTTAAGATTTATGTTAGAAAATCCTCCTATACATATGATAGAACGTATTGATAACTTGGGGACCCTTAGGTATGGGACTAAGGGGTATTTTGAGGATCTCACATCGATTAAAAGGGTGGGGTGATTATAAATTGAGAATTAATGCCTAAGATAAAAACGGGTATTAAAATTTTTGGCGACATAATTTGTCGGGGCCGACAGTTTAAACGGGTCAGAGGACGATTTATGTCGTGTCGTGTGTGAAACCTTGTCATGTGTCGGGACCAACAGTTTAAACGGGTCAGAGGACGATTGACAAGGGGAAGTGTGACACTTTAATAAAAAGTGAGAACTATAATAAAAGTTGGTTAATTTAATTAAATTAACATCGTGGGACTTGGGAATTTAAAATCATATTGGTGTGCCTTTATAAATGGGATTTTTTGCGGGTAGTTAGTAGATTATAATTATCGCGTTTAATTATCCCGTTTAATTTAAAATATTCTATTGTGATATTTATTGCGTATAATGCTACTGTCTGGATTCAAGGATCCTATTTGAGGGGAGTAGTGTGTATTCTTGCTCGGGGCTTTGGCTCTGACCCATGCGTTGACTAATCTTTTTCAGGATTAGAATTGGATAAGCTGCATAAGAAGTTTATCGAAGTTATCATTTGGAGGTGCAACTGGAGTTATTCATTTTATGGCATAGTTTAGCTAGACATTCTTTTTCAGTCGTATTTTATTATGAGACTCCATTTGAGTTTTATTGGGCCATTCGGTTCCAAAGTTGTTTAGAGGATTTCTGTTGGAGCTATTTCAGATTTTATTTAATCATTATTGGAGATTGGATTTTTGGAGTTAGCATGTGATGGATCTTTTATCGCTTAGTTATTCGTGATCATTTGAGATTGACTCAATTGTTTATCTTATGGACTGATTTATTTATGTCTCATATCTGTCTCATGCTAAGAATGGTATTTATTTAGTTCACGCCCGACTTAGTTTTGGTGGCGGTCGACGCCAGAAATAGGCGGGGTGTGACACCCCAATCGTTGAAGGTATTACCCCCGCCTTCCAGACTGTTCCTATTGGTGCTTCTCCTGCTCGGGGAACGATAATTGTTCCTTCTGAGGGAGACGCTCCTAGGGCTACTGACAAGGGAAAGCAGCCAGTTTCCTCTAAATAAACCGAGGTTTCTAGCTAGTCTGATCTTAGAACTTCTCTGTATTTTTGCTTCAATTATACTGCTCTTTTTTAATTATCGATGTAATTGGACCCCTTTATTTCAATAAAATGAAAGTAATTTCTTTTCTGGGTATTGATTCTTCTACTTTTTACTGCTTGTATGGCTTATAATTGATTGATGTAGATGAGTATATACCTGCCACCTCTCAACTAGGAAGGATCCTTGGACCTAACGCGAGCACCCAAGTTCTTCAGGCCTTCATTAGGATTGTAAGTCTCTCATGTTGAGAAATAAGAGCTTTAAGGACCATTTCGAGCTCATCGCCAAACTCAAGGATATACTTCAGGAGATGGAAGTAGTTGGTGCCTCTGTCTAAGAAGAAGTGAACATTTGTAGATGTCTATGAAATCAATCAAGTTAGAAAAAATCTTCAGTAGGAGAACGAGACTCTGAGGAGGGAGGTGTCATGACTCAGGGAGCATACGTCGAGCGTCGCACCTCGTGTTTTATGAGGTTCCTCTTCATCGGCTGTTTCGTGAGATGGTACAGTGCCTCCATTCTTGCGAGGCTCTACCTCATTGGCTGCTTCGCGAGCTGGTCTAGATGAAGGGGCTCCAGCTAGGGAGATGGTCGATCTCTGAGAAGATGTCGGTCAAGCATACATGATTACTGTTGGGCTTCAAAGGAATGTCACAAGGCTGAGGCATCTATTCAAGAACGGACCTCGATGGGTGTGGGATGATGGTTACGACCAAGGTTGGACAGATGCTCCGACGAGGCTGATAGAGTTTGAAGAGATCGCCTTTATTAGGGGATGGTTGAGTGCCCTCAGGGAGCTACAGGTCCCCCGAAACTCATTACTATGGTATCGTCATGAGATCTCTCCTTTAACTCTGAGGCCTAATCCGTTTAGGAGGGACGACCAGTGGATCCCTATAGATGCTATTTCTAGGCAGTTGTTAGAGTCAGATGTGAATGAGGTCGAGGAAGAATTAGCTCCTCATACGAACGATGGACGAAGAGCACAAGTAGTTGATTATCTTGTTCAGATGCCTCAGCCTCATTAAGATTTTATCGGATGTAACTCATTGTACATGTAACGAAGTAATATAATATTTATGTCTTAGGCAATTTTGCCGACTAAACATGCGTTGTATATCTTTTACTTCACTTATTTCCCATTGGATTATCTTGGGCTCTTCGTAGCCGACTAGATTTCATGTAGGTAAATTTGTTTTGTTATGTGAGTATCCTCCCAGTCCAGTATGCTTTATGAGATACCATTCTGCCATACTTTACCTTTTAGTTCGTGTCGTCACACTCCCTTAGGTTTAAGTATGGCAATGGCGAGGACACACCTGGTGTTGGATGTTCTATCCAGTTAGGCTTTTTTAGCCAAACATTGTTTGGCGACCAATTCATTTTGGCCGAACTGCCTAAGGGTCCCCTGTAGGGCTTCATATATTGCCAGGGGCAATGCTAAGAGGTTGTTCATGTTTCATAATGAAGACCTGAGGAGGGTGACTCCCTACTTTTGCAAACTTAGTAATATGCCTGTCACTTGGAAAAGGTGTGCAAGTTATAAAGTTCATAATACAAAATTAACACTTTAGAATGTCACTACCAAATAATCTTTTATTAATCATAAGCAATAAAAACTGAGTTGCCAATTCCAAAAATGCGATAAAAGATGAATGAAAAAAAAACTAGAAGTAGAATTTCTTCAGATTTGCTGCATTCCAAGCTCGAGGTATCTCTCTACCCTCCAGCGTTTCTAAGTGATAGGCTCTTTGTAGGTCGTCCCTTGTCACCTTAAATGGTCCCTCCCAATTGGGACCCAGCTTGTTATCTGATGATTTTACTGTGCTGCCAAGGACCTTCCTTAGGACGTAGTCCCCAAACTGGAATGCCCTTGGGTTGACCTTCTTGTTATAGTGTCTCGTGAACTACTGCTGATAGCTCACCAGCCTTACTAGGGCTAGTTCTCTGCGTTCGTCAGCTAGGTCAAGTTTAGCGAGTAATTCTGCATCATTTTGGTCTTGGTCGATAAGGGTAGTTTTCATGGTTGGTAGGCCAGCTTCCAAGGGGATGATTGCTTCCATTCCATACGTTAGTGAGAATGGGGTTTCCCCAGTTGCTCGCCATGGGGTAGTGTGATAGGCCCATAAAATATATGGCAGCTCACTCACCCATGCACCTTTGGCCCCCTCTAGTCGTTTCTTCAGCCCATCGATCACTATTTTATTGGAAGCCTCGGCTTAACCATTTCTCTGGGGGTAGGCCACCGAGATGAAATAGTGCCTGATCCCGTATTCTCTGTAGAAGTTCTAGAAAGGGCCACTCTCGAACTGTCTTCCATTATCGGTGATGATGGTTCTAGGGATTCCAAAATGGGTGATTATATTCCTCTATATAAACCTCATCATATCTTCATCTCGGATATTTTCCAGTGGCACTGCCTCGATCCATTTGGTGAAGTAATCTATTGCGACCAATAGATACTTACGGTTGTCGGCGACAGTAGGAAAAGGGCATACGATGTCCATCTCCCACTGGGCAAAAGGCCATGGGCTGGTAAGAGAACTTAGGTCACTGGTATGTTTGTGGACCATAGGATCATGTAGTTGCCATTTCTCGCATTTGTGAGCATACACTACCAAACCTTTTTGCATATATGGCCACCAATAGCCTTTCTTCATTGCTAGGAAAGCTAGTGACCTCCCTCCATTATGGATTCCACATATTCCTTCATAAAGCTCGTGTAGAACTTGTTCGACGCCCTTCGGGTGAACACGTTGAAGGTAAGGGACGTTGAATGATCTCTTGTATAGTTTGACCTCAAGAGATAAGTGAAATCTAGCGGCTTTGACTCTTATCTGATGAGCGACCTTCTTATCTTTTGGAAGTGCACCATTTTTCAAATAGTCAATCAAAGGGTCCATCCAACTAGGTGCTGACTCAATCAGGAGCATGTATTTCGTGTTTAGCAGCTCGTCGCCCCAGTTGATGCTCGGATGGGGGAGGAAGTCGATGGGGATCATCCTTTTTAAGTCGGAATCAATTGCTGAACTTAGGGATGCCAGGGCGTCGGCATGGCTATTCTGTCGTCTGGGAAACTGTTGGACGCTGACTTCCTCAAAGCTAGTCATTAAATTTTTTACCAGGGCGAGGTAGGCTACCATCCTTTTGTCCCTTGAGTTGAAGTCCCCACTTATCTGATTGGAGACTAATTACGAGTTTCCGAACACCTGTAGCTGCTTTGCCCCCAACGCCTGTGTTTTCTACAAGTCGGCTATCAAAGCTTCGTATTCTGCCTCGTTGTTGGAGGCTTCAAATCTAAGTCTAATTCCTTGCTCGAGGATTGTGTCTTCTAGAGTACTAAGCATAATGCCTACTCCTTCCCCTTTGAGTTGGAGGCTCCATTAATAAACAGTCGCCAGACTCCTACTGATGGGTGATCTTCCACTTGCTTCATTGTTTGAAGCTGGTCACAAGGCTATTCGCCTGTGAATTCTGCGATGAAATTGGCCGGGCGAAAAAAGTGTGCGCGTGTCAGTGCACAATCGTCGTGTGTTTCGCCGCCGCGATACAAAAAATAGAACCTAAGCTACAGCTACACTTGACAAGCAAGTACAGCGGTAAGTCGGGTATCGAGAATCCACAAGGAGTTATTGAATTTTAGATGTTAATTGTTTAATTACTTCAAGAATAAAAGTGTAAAAGGTGATAGGTGGTTATGGTGACAAAAGAAAGAATAAGTTAATGCTAAATTAAAGGAAAGCGAGGATCGGGATTGCATTCTACCAAACGGATCGAAACAACTACTAACTAGAGTTAAGGCTCGAAAGCAATCTAATCGAGCATTTACAATTAAGCATAAACATCACGCAAGAAGGAATTTAACCCAAAGTTGCGAGATAAAACATTTAACTGAAAAATGGTCGCACGCGGATTAAACTCGGATTGTCGCTATAAACTCTAACGTTGCGTGACAAAGGAAGATAAACGCTTAGCAATCCAACTTTGATACGCGCGATTTCAATTAAACGCGATTTTGTACTAAACCTAGTTTTCGGAGCTCGGGGCCCGAAAATGGCGGAAATGAAATCCCGACCCTATTTATCTAAGGGTGCATGGTGAGTTAAACTAAATTATGCTAATTAAACTAAGAAAGCAAAAATTAAAACATGTAAACTAGTTAGAAAGCATTGAAACTAAATTACAAGGCAAGGGAAGAAGAAGAACAAACTATATTAATGGAGAGGAAGTGAATAGTTCAATCTTACAAACCACATGGGTTGTCAATCCAAGAAGAAGAGAGAAATGAACTCTCCAAAACCAAACCCTAACTACAACTCTCTAAATCAGAATATGTCTATAAGTGTGTATCTATTATTACAACCAAAAACCAACTTATATAGTAAGTTGGAATAAAAGAAAGAAAATATCTGCAGGGGAAAAACAGGGGATCGATCGATCGACCCCTGGTGTCGATCGATCGACAGTGGAAAACGTGGCAAAAATAATAATGCTCGATCGATCGACCCCCAGGCTCGATCGATCGATCAAGCAGGGGCAGCCTGCAATTCCCCCTGCATTGGCATACAATCCAACTTCGCTCCAATCGCCGTAACTTTGTCGTTATGCATCGGAATCGCGCACCGTTCGAGGCCACGCGAAGCTAGTGAGGAGAGCTAAAACTTCCGTGTAGATGTTGGGCCAGGTGCCCAAGCTGTCAAAAGACTAAAATGCCCTTGCGTGCGCGATAGTGTACGGAAATCGAGCGAAACGCATCCGAAGTTCACACTAAGCATCTAAACACCTACAAAAGCTCAATTAACCCCTGCAAAACATGTTAACATAGAAATCTGAGGGTTGTCTGGTTAACGAGCATAAATATAGGGAATAAGATACCCGAAGGGGCTAATAACGCGTATGTTAACGGGTAAAATACGCAATATTTCCGCCGAATCACACCACCTAACTTACACATTGCTAGTCCCTAGCAATGAAATAGGATGCAACAAGAAGAACTAGTAAACCAACACAGGAGAGAGTACAAAAGTATGGTATAAAAGCAATAAAAAGATAAGGCCACTTTCGCGGGCGATTCGATTGCATTTAGCATATGCAATAAGCCGTTAAACCCTTAGGTTACCCTAGTGGACGAGTGTCGTCTCGTGAGGGTTTTCAGGGATGAAACCCACAAACATCATATGGTTTCCTCAAAATATGCCCAATCAAGTAAGACAAACTCATCAGTGCGAACAAGATTTCAACATGTTATTAGCATAGCAAATGAATTCGCATGAGAAGTCCGTAGTTATTAACATTATCGAATGCACCTCAATGAATTGAAACTCTAACATGTGGTAGGGGAGTGAGCATATGCAAAGTATGATTTGGCGAAAAACTTAAATAATTCGGATACTAAACACCAAAGCATGCATACATTCAATCCTCACGGGCATTACGCTCAACAAATGAATTCACTATGAAAATGGAGGTAATATACGGGACATGCGGGCTTAAGAGTAAATGTAAATGGAAACTAGGCCGCACACATGTCACAAAAGAAGAACGCAATATAGGAAATAAAAATTGCAATCTCAGTGAAAAGATACCGCACATATAAAAGAGGCGAAATGCATTTTCACAGATTATCAAAACTATTTAAACATTTGAATTACATCTACTTAAGATCACATCGGACTTGTAATAGGGTTGTAATGTATGGCTAGGTTAAGGTACGAAATGAAAGGGATGTATATACGGATTCAAAGTGTTTGGGATGAAAACTCGGAATAATGGAAAAATGCGGGCAATATCAAAAATTGGAAAACAAGTTCCAAAACAAGCATTAGATATATCATCAGGAAGAGTAATCAAAGCTTATTGAACACTATTCACAACATATACAACTTTCTCTTTCTTTTCTTTTCTTCTTTTTCTCATTTTTCTCTTGTTTTCTATTGCTTTTTGCTTTCTCTTTTTCTTCACTTTTTCACTACTTTCTTTTTCTGACACTTCTTACTCATTTCATACTCAAATTGCAACCACACAACAATAATAACATTCAATTCCAAGCAACAATCCAAACAAGGGTATGTAAGGTAATATATATGGTATAAAACTCCAATTTGGAGTTGGTTATGGGATTTTGGGTAATGAAAAGAAAGGCTAGTATTTAGGCTCAAGTGGGTTGACTAGGGAACATATAAAAGGTGAGGTCAAGGTCATATGGGTGATATACCAAAGAGGGCCTATGATCATTTCACAAAGTATACGCAATTCTCGAGTCAAAACAATATATGAAAATCATGCTCAAGTAACACATTTCAAGTATGAACTCAATTAATGAACGGTCAAATGAAAGAATAGTGAGATTACCAACGAATTCAACGTTTTCAATGAGAAAAGAATAGTGTATAACACTCACAAACGACGAAAGGTACAAAGCTTACTCGGTGTAAGTATATACAATGCAACAAAAGATTACCGAGTTATAAAAATCTTAAACCAAATCAATATAACAAGGAAAGTGCATATGCTCACGGGATAAAGTTTAATTCATGAAGTTATTCACAATATCAATGATTTGAGGACTAAAGTCTAATAACTTCTAAAATCGAGAACATGCATCATTGAGTTGTCTATTGGATCGGGCAATTATTGAAATTTGTCATTGGAAACAAGGCAAAATGCCCAACAAAGGAGAAAAAAGAAAGAAAATATTTTTCAAATTTTTCAAATTTTTCACAAAAAGGCATACTTAGTAACTAAAAGTAAGCAAATCAATGGACTACACATGAAATGGATAGAATATCCTACACCCCCTAACTTAAATGTTGCATTGTCCTCAATGCGCATTAAGAACACAACACAAAGAGAAAAAAAGAACGATATTACCCAAAATTGGAGTGATCTCCATAAGCGCGAGTCCAAAGGAATCTACAAAACAAGTTAGTACCGAGCATAGCAAAAACAAATAACAAAAAGTTAACTAATTACACTAGACTAAATTAAAAGGAAAGAAAAAATAAGGAAAGAAAGAAAATTAAAAAAAACTAATTATTTACAACCTACTATTTAGGCTTCACACTAACTATACACTAGAAGTCTAAATAGTTGAGGGTCCACCCAAAAAGGGATTTGAATTTGAAAGATCAACGGTGGACCCTCCAAAGCGAACATGCCTCCCAAAAAATAAGAATTCCGTTTGAACAACGGAAGGCATGTGGGTGGTGAAAAAAGTGAACCATCGCCAATTTGAAATTTTGGGCGGACGATGGGGGATTTGGATAATAAGGGGGAAAGGTACACTAGAGGTTCAAGAAAAATCGACTCATCTCCCAAAGGTTTTTCAAATGGAATGGGAGATGGTGCACACATGAGGATAACATCCATCGAAAATAAGTCCGGTAAAGAGTCCTCGTCGGCAAAAAGTGTAGAAATTTTAAAAGTTTCTACCGACTCATAGGGATCAACCGGTAATTCTAATGGTTCGATGACGGAAAACGTAAATGGTGATGAAACAAATTCAATCTCAATCGACTCATCGTCGGAAGGAGATTGAATTTTAGAGGAGAAAGATGCACACTCGATGAGAAATTCTCTGAAAAATTGAGGTGAAACACAAGTTTCCACCTCCTCGTTGTTTTGTGCAAAAGAATTCATCTCATCGCAAAGTGCCCCAAGTCTCATTCCAGCATCATCTAAGCTTTCCAAACCTTGGGAGTAAAGAAGAAAAGTTTCTTCCAAAGTAGGCTTCCTCGGCTCAAAAGCCTCGGACTCTTCATTTGGTTGAAACTCGTCTTCGAAAGTAAGGAAATGAGAATCGTCATTGGATTCGAATAATGAATCCAACTCAAGCTCCCAATAACGATTTTCATTCCGATAAATGTTTTCAAGTCTTTCATTTTCAAGAAAATATTGAAAATGGAAAACTTGAAAACTATCCCCAAAGTAAAAATCATTAGAATAACCGTAATAACTATAATAGTAGGACATGATTACCTCGGTGTTTGTAGATGGAGAATCCGGGCAAGAAAGTGAGCAACCGCGAATCAAATTTTCTTAGCGCTCAAGTATGCTATCCTGCAAAAAAGGTTAAAACAAAGAATACACATACAAAAGGAAAATACTACGAAATAATAAAACAATTACAATCTAAAACACACTCCCCGGCAACGGCGCCATTTTGTGGCCGGGCGAAAAAAGTGTGCGCGTGTCAGTGCACAATCGTCGTGTGTTTCGCCGCCGCGATACAAAAAATAGAACCTAAGCTACAGCTACACTTGACAAGAAAGTAGAGCGGTAAGTCGGGTATCGAGAATCCACAGGGAGTTATTGAATTTTAGATGTTAATTGTTTAATTACTTCAAGAATAAAAGTGTAAAAGGTGATAGGTGGTTATGGTGACAAAAGAAAAGAATAAGTTAATGCTAAATTAAAGGAAAGCGAGGATCGGGATTGCATTCTACCAAACGGATCGAAACAACTACTAACTAGAGTTAAGGCTTGAAAGCAATCTAATCGAGCATTTACAATTAAGCATAAACATCACGCAAGAAGGAATTTAACCCAAAGTTGCGAGATAAAACATTTAACTGAAAAATGGTCGCACGCGGATTAAACTCGGATTGTCGCTATAAACTCTAACGTTGCGTGACAAAGGAAGATAAACGCTTAGCAATCCAACTTTATACGCTCGGTTTCAATTAAACGCGATTTTGCACTAAACCTAGTTTTCGGAGCTCGGGGCCCGAAAATGGCGGAAATGAAATCCCGACCCTATTTATCTAAGGGTGCATGGTGAGTTAAACTAAATTATGCTAATTAAACTAAGAAAGAAAGAATTAAAACATGTAAACTAGTTAGAAAGCATTGAAACTAAATTACAAGGCAAGGGAAGAAGAAGAACAAACTATATTAATGGAGAGGAAGTGAATAGTTCAATCTTACAAACCACATGGGTTGTCAATCCAAGAAGAAGAGAGAAATGAACTCTCCAAAACCAAACCCTAACTACAACTCTCTAAATCAGAATATGTCTCTAAGTGTGTATCTATTATTACAACCAAAAACCAACTTATATAGTAAGTTGGAATAAAAGAAAGAAAATATCTGCAGGGGAAAAATAGGGGATCGATCGATCGACCCCTGGTGTCAATCGATCGACAGTGGAAAACGTGGCAAAAATAATAATGCTCGATCGATCGACCCCCAGGCTCGATCGATCGATCAAGCAGGGGCAGCCTGCAATTCCCCCTGCATTGGCATACAATCCAACTTCGCTCCAATCGCTGTAACTTTGTCGTTATGCATCGGAATCTTGCACCGTACGAGGCCACGCGAAGCTAGCGAGGAGAGCTACAACTTCCATGTAGATGTCGGGCCAGGTGCCCAAGCTGTCAAAAGACTAAAATGCCTTTGCGCGTGCGATAGTGTACGGAAATCGAGCGAAACGCATCCGAAGTTCACACTAAGCATCTAAACACCTACAAAAGCTCAATTAACCCCTGCAAAACATGTTAACATAGAAATCCGAGGGTTGTCTGGTTAACGAGCATAAATATAGGGAATAAGATACCCGAGGGGGCTAATAACGCGTATGTTAATGGGTGAAATACGCAATATTTCCGCCGAATCAGAAATCGGCGAGGACCTGCCCCTTAATTGCATTCCTGGGTTAAAATTGGATGTCAAATCATCCGAGAGCGACTGACCATTTGGACAGCCTGCCAGACAGATCTGCTTTTTGTAGGACTACTTTAAAGGGGTGTGACGTGAGGACGATGATAGTATGAGCTTTAAAGTAGTGCTTCAGCTTCCTCGAAGCTATCACTAGTGCAAAAGCGAGCTTCTTTAGTGGTAGGTAGCGCTGCTCGGCGTCCAATAAGGTCTTTCTCGCATAGTAAACTGGGTGTTGGACTCCTTTTTTGCACACTAGTGCAGAACTGATGGTGTAACTCTAGATGGTGAGGTACAAGTACAGGGGATCAATTTCTTGAGGCATAATGAGAAGAGGCGGTGCGCTAAGGTAAGCCTTGAGCTCTTCCAACGCTTGTGAGCAATTTTGATTCCATTCTACCATCTTATTTCCTTTTAAGAGCTGGAGGGACGGCTTGCATTTCTCAGAGGACTTCGAAATGAAACGGTTCAAAAGGGGCGAGCATGCCTGTGAGCTTCTGCACGTCTCTTATCATGAGAGGGGGTTATACCCTGTTGATCGCATCGATCTGGTCCGGGTTGGCCTCAATGCCTCTCTCACTAACCAAATATTCGAGGAATTTTCCTGACCGGACACCGAAAGAACACTTGCGTGCCTTGAGTTTCATTCGATATTTCCTGAGGATCTCAAAAGTATTTGATAGGTCTGAGAGATGGTCCTCTTTTCGCTTGCTCTTGACGATCATATCATCAATGTATACTTCCATGGTATCTCCCATTTGGTCATTGAACATCTTAGTGACCAGTCGCTGGTAGGCTGCTCCCGCATTCTTGAGCCCAAAGGGCATAACTTTGTAGTAGTATAATTCGACAGTAGTGATGAACGTTGTCTTGTCTTGGTCTGGTGCATACAAAGGGATCTGATGATACCCCGAATATGCATCTAGAAAAATCATTCTCTCGTGATCTGCTGTGGCGTCCACTAATTTGTCTATCTTCGGGAGAGGGAAACTGTCCTTAGGGTAGGCTCTGTTAAGGTCAGTGAAGTCTATATAGACTCTCTATTTCCCATTGCTCTTTGGAACTACTACTGGGTTGGATAGCCATTTAGGGAATTGAACTTCCCGTATGGATCCTGCGTCCAGTAGCTTCTCTACTTCCTCTTCTAGATATTTGGCCTTCTCGAGCGCGATTCGCCTTGCTTTCTGCGTGATAGACTTGAATGTGGGGTCGACGTGTAATCGATGGAAAACCACACTGGGATCAATGCCATGCAGCTCGTATGGTTTTCACGTGAAAATGTCTCGATTTCTTCTCAGTAGTACCGTCAATTCTCTCTTCTCTTGATTTGTAAGAGAAGTCCCAATCAAGAAACTCCTGTCTTTCTTGCTTCCATCGGCTGTTATCTCCTCCAAGTTTTTAACGACCCACTCAGAGGGAAGGATACTAGTCTCCTCCACTCTAGGCCTTCCATATTTTAACTTCTATTTTTAAGGTATCAAACCTTCTTGCTCCTCGACTTTCTCTTTGGCCTTCTTGACCCTCTTCTTTGGTTTTGGACAGATGGATGCTATGAAGCACCTTCTCGCCATCGCTTGATCTCCGTGAATCTCCATTACTCCTCGCTCAGTCACGTACTTGAGTTTCTAACGGTAGGTCGAAGGGACTACCTTCATTGCATATAGCCACCCCTTGTCGAGGATAGCTTGATATGGCGAGTCGATGTCGACCACCAAAAACTCGATCATCTTGGAGACACAACTTGCCCTTACCGGCAACACGATCTTTCCCAATGGAATAGTCACTTTTCCAGCGAAGCCAACTAGAGGGACAGTGGCTTCCTTTAGGTCGACAACACTTAGCTTTAACTTTCTAAAGAGGTCGAGATACATTACCTCAAATGAGCTTCCCTGGTCGACGAGCAACTTGTTGACGTCATAGTTGGCTATCTTGAGCGTAATGATCAAGGCTTAATGATGTGGGGTTCTTACCCCCATTAGATCTTCATCTGTAAACACGATGTGTTTGTTGTAGTCGACATCATCTGCTCGCTGATGCTTTCCTGACTGTGTCTTTACTGGATCGATCTGAAAAGCTTGCATTACTGCTGTAAGCTTTTTCACTTCCATCCGAGCTGAACTCCCTTGAATCTGCTTCATATCAAATGCCCCATGAATAACTTCACATTCATGTTCAACATCATCTTTGAGTACGTTGTCGGGTCTAGTTTCTCTATTAACAACGACTTTCTCTGCCTTTCTCTCCACAAACTCGTTCTGGTGCCCCGTCTGGGCCAGTTCTTTGAGGTGAGACTTAAGAGCCTTGCAATGATCAGTTTTATGTCCTCCCTCCTTGTGAAAAGCGCATCTCAGCACGTTATTTCTCTTTGAGGGATCTCCTCCCATTTTTCTAGGCCACTTAACAAATGGCTCGTCTTTGATCTTCGCCAGGATCTTGTAGATTGGTTCTTTGAAGACAGTGTTCACTGCCTGAAATGCTTTCGAAGCATTATTCTTACCTCCGTTCTTGGAACCATTTTCGCCCATTCTTGCCTCCTTTCTTCTGGTTTTTAACCTTGTCGTTGCCCTTAGCAGCGAGCTTAGTTCGGCCATTCTCCCCTGCATTGAGGCGGGTCATATCTTCTACTTTGGCTTACTTCTCGATGCGAGCCATCAGGTCATCGATGGTTGTGGCCTCCTTTTTTTTCAGGAATTGGTGCAAGAGCTGGGTAGGCCGATTTTAAAAGAGGCCACTGCTACTTATTTCGATCAGTCCTCAACCTCGTTGAACAACTCCCAGTACCTTTTTCATAGTTCCAGAGGCTCTCCTATGGCGTCTTCTTAATTGTTAGCAAAGCATCCATCCTCTTTGGATGGGAGCTGCTAGTAATGAAGCGAGCCGTGAAGAGATCGGTCGGGGACTCAAAGCTCCTGATGGACTTGTTAGGGAGCCTCTCGAACCACTTTTGGGCCATATTAGTGCATCCCGGTGGTTCTAAAGAGTCATGGCTTTCCGGTACTCCCTAATGTGGTCGATAGGATCAGTCTTTTCGTCATAGATATTGAATCTCGGAATAAAAAACTTATTGGGGGCTTCTTCTTTTTCTATCTCCCTTGAGAAAAGGGATTTCATCTGGTCCTTGAGAGCTCATCGATCAAGCTCCCTGGTTGATCTAGCACCCCGATGAGCTAGGTGCTGGTCCATTTCCCTTCGGACCAAGTTTTGTATATCCTCATCACCTCGAGCTGGGCTCCTATAACGGCAAACTAGTCGTTGTTGTTTGAGCAAGTTGCCATCCAACTCATGCTCCTCAAATCTCAGGGATCCGCGTCTTGGGCTCCTTCCTCGGTTGTAATTCTTGCTTACTTGAGGGCTAGGAGTGCAGTATGGACGTCGCCTAGTACTGCGATGGAGTTCTTTCTCCATCCTCTCTAATTTCCTTTTGAGGCGAGCATTCTCAGCCTCTTACTTGTGAGCGGACTCCCTTTACTCTTGCTGCTTTGCCTCATAGTCATCAATCAATCTGAAGATTTTTGTGGACCTCGTTGGTCCTTAGCTCTACTCTGAGGTTGGCCTCTTCGTGCGAGCCCTCGGATCTGAACGCCGAACTTCAAATCTGATCCTACGAGGTGCAGGTTATTCTTGGATATCCCCTGCCTGAGGGGAGTTGCTATTGTGACCAGACATTCTAGCTTCTTTATTGGCGAGGGCTTTCTTCAAGGAAGACAAACATTTCCCACAGACGGCGCCAATTGTGGTGACAATTTTATTCAACACAAATTAATAAGAAAGCGCAATCACCAAAGGGAATAAAGAATAAAAAATGCCAATCACACAATACAGCGTATACGTGGTTCATTAAGAAATTCCTACGTCCACGGAGGTTCTCTTGGTTTTATTTCTATATACTCGGGGGAGTGTTTTACAGAGAATATGATGCATGCCTTTTTCCCCACACTTAGGGTTTTCTATATACATGTTTGTTCTCGGGGAGTGGGGGTGATGGACTTCCCCACGTCCACTTTTTACTCCTAGAGTATCTCCTTAAGAGATTTTAGGGGTAGACTAAGTCATAACCGAATTCAGTTGAGATGCGAGGAGCCCAGACTTTGTTACGTCTCTATTGGGCTACTCTTCTGGGCCCGTGATGGCAAATCGAGGTACCCACACACCTCATTATCAATTATTTTAATTTCTTAATTTATTAATTTGAAATATTTCGGGATAATATTAAATCGATAATCTAACTCTCGTTACAATTATAAATTTAATAATATCTTTTTCAGAAAACTAATTTAAAAATCTCACACGATGAAAAATTAAGAACTATATTGTGTGAAAAAAAATTACCCGCTAGGATCAATTTAATAAAAACAATATGAATTCTCAAATTTCATCACAGAATCAATATTCAAATATCGAAAAAACCTATCTCTAGTTCAGTTCCTAAATTCAAACATTAATTTGTACAAATAATTTACTAACTCTCGTTACATAAATTAATTGGTGACGATTAAAACTTAATTTACCTAGAAATATAAAATTAATTAAATTAATATCCTACACAGTACATCCCACCCATGAACAGGGTGACTAGTCAAGCATAGTGAAATAATTTATCACAGTCACAAACATGGAACAACAAATTAAAGAGTAGAGCAAGAAATACAATACAAAAAAATCTCCCTTTAAATTGATTCCTTGAATTGCGTTCATGCGCATGTGTCCCAATGTCTTCACAAATTTAACACTTGATTAAACCAAGAAGACTAAAAAAAACCTAAAAATTTATTCTAAGCTAAACTAATTTTTTTGGGATTTTCTGGAATTTTTTTATTTACATGCTGTTTACATAATATACACATTGTTCCCTATTTTTCGTCTCTCGTCTCATTTGTGTTGTGAGAGTCCTTCTTCCTTTTTAAAGTGAGTTGCCCTTTCTTATGACCCACTATGCATTGTTTTGGATGTGGAGATTTTGTTGGGATTTGAAGATGACCAAATCAAAGGTGTTTTTTTTTTTGGCAAATCCCCGGCAACGACGCCATTTGATGGAAAGAACTTTTGTGTGTCTCGTTGTAGAATAAAGTCTTTCGCTCAAAACCCAATAAATACGTACACAATGTGACAAAATGAATAATAGAAGAAAGGGGTAAGTACGGGTATCAATCCAACTTTCAGGTGTAAAGACTAAATGTGTGAAGATAATTGCAAAAATCATTTTCATGTTACTATTTTTACTATTTTTATTTATTTTTTATAAAAAGAGGATGAAAAATAGCTAAGAAGAAAATACTAATGAGACAAAAAAAATTTAATTAAAACAAATTGATTTATTATGATTTCTAAAAAAATATTAAAACTAATTTAAATGAAATGAGAAGAAAATTTACAATATGTATATATGGGTGAACTCTTAAATACTCATCAATGTTTGAATTAAATTTGCTAAAAAATACATACAATCCTAACAAAGATTTGTATCTACGTATTTCTCCCTCTAGATGAACTCTCAATGCACTATTAAATAATGAGAAACATTTGCTAAAAATACAAACCCTCCCATTATAATTTGGTACATAAAAATTAGTCCCAAGTGAGATAAATTTTACCCCACCACTCTATATTGAGATGGTTGCTAAAATTACAAAAACTCTTTATAGATTGTTGAAGCATAACCTATCCCATTTTTAAAATCGAAATAAAGATGATTCTCTGAATGAGAGTCTCTTCCCTTATTTTTTAAGTCGCGAATTGTGTTTGCTGGTGGAGAATTTTCAGGGATTTCCTTGGTTAAGTGAAAGTAAAGATGGATTTATTTGGAAGCTTGGCAGCAGGTGGCATTTGTTCCTATTTTAATGGAAGTTGGGAGATGGAGTTTGGTTTGGTTGTGGTTGGTTCAAGCTGAGTTTTTGGGTCAACTCGGTTTGGGTCGAAAATGGTTGCTGAGATGGGTAAAAAATTGTAAGGTTTAAGGTAAATGGCAGGTCAGATTTGGATCGGGCTCGCGGGTTGTGTCCGGGTTTTGGTTTTATTAGCCGGAGCAGGTGGTTTCGTGGGCTGGATTTGAGGATGGTGGCCGGCGGTGTAAGGGTCGAACCGGTTGGAGGCAGGGGGTATCGGGTTTTAGAACCGGGGTCGGGTTCTGTCGCTGGTTTGCTGCTGGTGGTGGTGGCCACGGGTAGGTATTGGGTTGGAGTGGCTATGGATATGGGTATTGGTTTGGGTATGGTGTAAGGAATTTTTGGTAGTTGGTATTGAGAGGAGAGAGAGTGTGTGAGGTAAGGGAAAATGAATAGTAGGTGGGGTATGTTTTTTGTGTGTTAGGGTGTATGTGTATAGGGTGTGGATGTGGGTGTTATGTGAGGTGTTTAGGGAATGTGTGTGTGGTTGTTTGTGACCCCTAAAAAAAAACTGATAAATTTAATAAAATAAAAACAAGTAAAATAAAAATAAAAATTAAACTAAACTAAAAATAAAAATAAAAATAAAAATCTAGTAATCTACTAAAGACTAATCCTAAAAAGAAATAAAATTAAACATTAAAAATCTAATAAAACTAAAAAACAATTAAAATCCTAAAATAAAGAAATATAAAAGAAACAAAATAAAAATAAAATTTATTAAAAATGTAATCCTAATATAATAAAACTAAAGAAAGATAAAATCTAATAAAACTAGAAAATAAATTCCTAAAAACTAATCCTAATAAAAATGAAATAAAATAAAATAAAGATAAAAATTAAAAACTAATAAAAATCAAAATCAGAATAATGGAATATAAGAATAGAAAATAAATCCTAGAAAATTCTAAATAAATTTAAAATAAATCCTAAAAATAAAAAGACTCAAAATTTTTTTTAGAAAAATAATAAAGGTACAAACTCAACACACATGGGGTTCGGGGTAGGTTTAGGCTCGGGTAAGGTACGAGATTGGGTTTAGGGCATCGAAACTCATCGAGGCAAGCTCGATGGGACTTCTGACTTCGCGATCTCTTTGACTTTTTTTATGCATTCTTTTGACCGCTATTGTGTTGCAATTATACAGATTTAGCATTATTTGTACCGCAACTATGTATTGACCTGAGAAATAAATAAATACGAACACAAGGCCATTTTTATTTAAAACGAGTGACTAAAATGCATCTATTCGGGCATAAATTATACACTTTTGGGTGGTTATCAGTAGGTTTTGGCTAAGTTTAGGCTCGGGTAAGGTACAAGATTGGGAAAATTAGCTCCATAAGATGCGTATTTGCCTTGAAATAAGCGTCGAACTTTGCAAACAGCGATCAAGCCTGCACATTAAACAATTACACGCATAAGACCCATTTTGTCGAGAATTAGCAACTAAAATACATCTATTCGAGATATAAAATGTACACTTTTGGGTGCTTATCAGGTTTGGTTCATTTGGACGTGGGGAAGTTAGAATAAGATAATAGAGTAAGAGACGGTGGTCTTCCACCATAGAGGAACCTCTTCTCACCTCAAACCACCATAAACCTACACACACACCTAGTGTATTCTACCTTATTCAAGCCTACAACACCCATTTCAACCATTGTTGAAGTGGTGCTACTTATTTTGGAGAAGTGTTAGGGGATTTAAGGAGAAAATGATGGAACCTTTAATGGAGTTTGAAGGATTTTTTTTTACTTGAACGCTTAAATGGAGCACAAATGGAGCATTTTGGAGGATGGATTTGGTAACCCCTTGATGCCACCTTTGGAGGTGGGGGTCTCTAATCCTACACCAACCTTCTTTCCACCATTTGAAGATTTTGAGGTGGAAAAATCCATCCTTAGTTTTTTCGACTCTATTCGCATTATTAGTAGTCTTATTGTTAGATTACATGAGTAGAATGCACATGAATAAATGATGGTTTTTAGAAGGGAAATGTTAGATATTTTTGGAATAAAAATGTTGGTAAAATGTTATTTTGTTTGAAATGAAGAGCAAATAAATATTTTAAAGTTTTGAAATATTAAAATTGGTATTTTATGAAATGGTGTATTTTTCGCGATATTTGATGTTAGACATTTTATGAAATAAAAAGTTTGAAAAATGATGTTGATCTTGATATAATGCTTGTGGAATAAAGTTCCAAAATTTCCTGCAAAAATAAAGATTTCATGAAAAATGGACATTTGTTGAGATTGAAGAAATAAAAATTCCTTTTAGACCTTGAAAGTATAATTCTTGCAAGTACTAGAAATTTCTTAAAGGAAGTGTATATATAACCCATTTATAGGGTTTTAGGATTTAAAATCCATCTTAGCATGCATATAAACTTGTAGTATTTTAACAATAAATGTATAAACAATTTTAAAGAAGATTTTATTGGGTTTAAACATGGAATAAGAAAAGTATAAATTCTTGACTTCAAAGTTTGTGAAAAGGGGGTTAAAAGTGAGATAAGTACAAAGTTGCAAGACTACATGTGATAAGAAAAGGAAATGGTATTTTCCTATAAAATTAGTCTTTAAGTGTAATTAGGTTTTTAAATGAAGAAAGTAAAGAAATGTATAATTTGGAAATATGGTTTACCAAGTTATTAAATAAGTGTTAATGGTTAAACATTTGAAAGTTGGTGTGTGTAACTTAATAATGTTTGAAAGATTAACACTTATGGATTTAAAAAGAAATAATGGAATAAAGAGATTACTAACTTGAGAAGAATGATACTCCAAGGTTAAAAGGGTGTTAAGAAGTTAAATGCACTTAAGGAGTTAGTGTGAGGAACTCAATGGTGTTTTTTGGGAAAATTAACACCAGTGAAATGGAGTAAAAGGTGAGTTTTGAAACAAGCGGGGAAAATAGTAATTTTGCTTAAAGTAGAACACTTTTATGATATAAAAATGTTGAAAAGGGTATTACATAAATTGGTCCTAAATGAATAGGATTTTGGAATAAAATCAAAGTTAAAGTGCAAAAGACATGAAATGATAAGTTCAAAGTGTAACATGAATTGGGGGGAACCCCAGATTCGGCTTCAGTCGGTATAAAAAGGAAAGAAGGAATAATGTGGACATTTGTAAAATGTTAAAACACACAAAGAAACTCATATGACACTGGATAATGAGGGGGACTTGGAGCCCTGGGGTAAAATACCCAAAACCACTGGCCAGAGCATATGGCGGTGTCGTCGACAATGTGGAGCCCGTTAAAGTATGCGGTTTATTATTAGATTTCTAGAATAAAGATAACGAAATAAGGAACATGTCAAGGAATGGTTTATATATTGAAAACATGTTAAGAAAACCTATCTTCAAGGAATTGATAAATGTTTCGATAACGATTGAAATGGTCAAGTAAATGCGAAATTAATTAATTTTCATAAGGTAAATAAAAAGATAAAGTAAGTAGGTAAATGGTTGGATTAGCAACCTTAGTGGCTCAACCCATAATTAACACAAGAATGTTTCATAAAAAGGTTTTCAAATATTAAGTAAGTATTTTCCAACACGGTTGTTCGCATGTGTTGAAAGGGTTATTTTCAATAAAAATACTAATATGGATTGGTTAAAATGAAAGGGGTAATATCAGTAAAGAAATAATTTCCAGCTAATTCAAGTGGAGTTGTTCCAAATAAATAACCGTGTGTGTTAAATAAAAGGATGAATGTCTAAACGAGAAAAAGGAAGTTGTTTACAAGATTAAGGTGAATTAATCTGGATAAATAAGATTTTCGAAATTAAATTGTTTCATGCATTAAGTATATGTATATGTATGTTTATATATGTATACAAGGTAGTTTCATATGCACATAGGTATAACGTGTTAGAGTCTTCTTTCGGCCGTTCAATTCTAAACTACAATTGTATATTTTCCACTGAGCATTCGGCTCACTCCCTCATTTTGTACGGGAGGTTGGGTGTGGTTTTGTATTTTGAGAGAGTTATATAGGTAAGTACTTTCTTTTATATTATGTTAATAGATCTGTATGCTTGGACTTCAGGGTGCTCCCCATGTGTACCCCACGTAGTTTGAACTTGAAATTGGAATTGTATAAAACTGAACTAGAAACATTATATAGGTTGTTTCATGAAACTTCACACCTAACACTTAAATCGGACCGAGTTGACTACGAGTAACCCATAACTCCAGTCCAAGGTGTTACAAATGGTATTAGAGCTCTAGGTTCAAGGTTTCTTTTGAGAGTGATGTGGTGAGGTCAGCATTGGATCTTTTGAAGTCGGTGTTGGTTTGGACCAACCACACTAGTTTGGTGATGGTTTAGTTCGGGTCCTCAACGATAAAGTCAAAGAGGATAGCACGACAAGTAAGTTAGTGCCAAGTGACACACGATCAAGATGATAGTTATTAATTTCTTCTACACTTCTGAGTAGAATTACTAGTAATTTACAGGTGTCCATGCAAACCAATACTGGTGACACCATGGCTGTTAGTGTGAGGTGATTATGTTCCAATCCTTGATGACGTAGAGATTCTGAGATGTTAATAGAATGAGATGACGTCCATTGGTATGGTGGCATAAATTTTATATGGTCAACGATAAAGGTTGATGGTTAGGGTGTCATGACTAAGCACCGACAATTGGTGATTAAAAGGTATATAACCCTTAGGTGTGGTGCTTACAGGTCGTTAATTCTGGTAATCTAATTAGGTAATTTTAATCCTCAGGGTAATATCATGATTGATGGTAGTCCGGTGAACATATTAACTTGGGTAGGCCAATAGAGGCAACATCGTGATCCTTTGCGTGAGATGTCTTATGTGGTAACTTTGATGATGAGAGTAGCCTTGATAGTGGCAACAGTAAATAGTGTTCATTGAGACCTAGTTGTAAAGGTTATATATTTCATATGTGGAGGTTAGAAAACTAAGTGGCGTTCATAAGTATTGATTCTGTGGTGAGAACGTATTGGGTCCCTTGGTTGAGGACTTGGGTTTAGTGTATCTTGATTATAATGTGGTATTGGGTAATAGGATCCCTCATGGCATATGTGGTGTAGGCCATGGTATTTATAGGCAATACCAGACGTCCCATATCCTACCATGATCTATATAGTCGTGTTAACTTGTAGCACATGGTATGATTTTTACATAGTGAGGCAATTTAGTTGTCATGGTTGATCATTCATTGAGGATTAGATGAGGCAGACCTTGAGGTATATAGGTTATAGGTGACGTCATGTACCCTGCCATTATCCTTAGTAGTGTTTTCAAGGTCTATACATAGCATGTGGTCAAAGACATTTGGAAGAAATATAAGATTATTATCTAAGTGTAGATACTTGTTTTAACCACCGAAGTAATGGCTAACTGCGAGGTAATCCTAGTGTGACAGTAGTTTATGGGCATTTTGGGGTTCCCATAGGACAAATTGTGTATGGTGATCGAATGTTGTGACGACTTGAGCTGTTTAACGGTTAAGGTGCATTATAGGTAGAATCTCGTAGGCTAGTGTCTTTGCAAGCACTGAGTGACCATGGTGTGGGTATTGAAAGGTTTGTAGAGTGAACTTATAATGATAAAGGCATATATGATGAAATCTTATCGGATCTTGAGGACGATTACATAAAATGTGCTTAGTGTCCTTAGGAGCTGAGTTAAGTCTTCTATGAAGGATAATTAACATCCTAGTAATGATTGTGTTGAGGGTAAGGTGATGATCCCAAATTTCTCGTCATATATTATACGTGTTACTTGTGGCTTCCCAAATCGGCACAGATGGGTAGTGTAACCCCTAAGGTAGGGTGACAACTTGTGTTGTTATAGGAGTGATGCTTGTATATCATGGAATGACTAGTATTGGTGTTGTGTTACTCGATTTTGAGATGTATTGAGAAATTTATTCGAGACATATCGTGATGATGCCATGTTGAGACTTGAAGACGAGGTGGGGTAACTTCGAAACACGATTATAATGTCGATGTACATCGATGGTATATGCTAGGGTAGCCTTAGCTATCTAACGACTAGTTCTTGGCACGTCTTACCAAGACGCTTCGGATTAGAAGATGTAGCCCTGTGTGATATTTACTACCATTAGAATGCCAATGGCGGCATGTGTGGTCATCACGTGAGTTCAGTTTGGGTAGAGCCTGGAAGTAAGCTTAGTGACAACCTCGGATAGGAAAATGATACAATAAGGTGGATTTATCTCTTCAATGGAGTACTACCTAGAGGAATTTGGTATTTCGATCACAATATGATAAGGTAGATAATAACATAGGTTTAGTATGTTGGTTACGTCGTCACCAGAAAACGGAAAAGGTTAGTGTAGATAAGGGTGTGAGGCATTCGCTAATTGGAATGGTTCATGTGTGCCAATGATGGGAAGGGTAGGGCCTTACTCCCAAGGAGGGAAGTCGAGCATTAACTTCCTAGATAACTACAAGTTCATATATTGCCTTCATGTTGCAAGAATGAGTGGTTGTGATTCGATTCGTCACTGTTAGTGATCCAAGACAGGGTATGTGGCTAGGTTAGTATCCGGTGGGAACGTCGGGAATGAGTGATGTGACTTCTAGCATGTGGCATACGCTTTCTTTTGTAAATCATAGTCAGACGCATATGGAAGGAATTACTCGGGATGGTTGCTTGTTCCTTCGGGCTCTCGTGTGTCCCTTTTGGTTTTGGTAAAAATAATTGGGGTCCTCTCGTATGTGGTAACTCGAATTGGTTCCATGTTATGGTACAATGCAGTTGGCCCTAATAGAGCACGGTGGATCGGGTATGGTTAATGTATCTCGGTAACTTGATGCGGTCTGTCTGAGGTATTCTTGTTATTGCATAAGGTTCTGTGTATGGGTGGTTGTGCTTTCGTCCACACAATTTGCTAGTAGTATTGGTTTTTCTTAGGATTAGCGACCTCTCGACTAACTGGCATGGAAGTTAGTGTCTCTGATTGCAAAGAGTGGGATAATGGATTGAGGATATTGTATAATGTTATAAATTGAGGAAAACTTAACATGGTGATGCTTTGCCATAGTGAGTGGATAGGTGTGGGGCTCAAGTAAGTGCTCTAAAATAGGACACCTAGGGTAGTACCAGGGTCATCAGTATGATGTAGAGAAAGGTTTAAACCAAACGCATGGTGATGACTTAGTAAGAATATTACTCCTTAGAGTGAGAAAATAGCATAGTATGGTTATTGGCAAGCCCATGTGAGTGGTGTAGTCAGTATAGCCTGAAAATTTATGGGACGCAGGTTATACAGTCTTAAGATGGAACTGAATTGGGTGACGAATGCACTGATTAGTTATGTTACGATTCACGCTGGGTGAATATTGATCGCGAGAGAGGGTGACCCGTGGAGGCATCGACATGCCTTAGGTACTAGCATAGGTAATACTAGAAATTTTATGAACATGATCGTTAAATAAATGGAGACTCGGACTCAATTGTGTTACGTTCATGGTTAGAGAGATGGTGAGCGTTAAGAGTATGTCGCATGTTGATTATTTGGTGACAAACCCCGTATGGAGGCGCATAGTGTAACCTTAGTATTGAGAACTTCGATGATTTTTCTTGGATAATTTATATGGATTAAAATAAAAGTTGGTGAACCCCGTAAGCTTAAGGATTGATGAATCGATAATTTTGGGGACAAAATTCCCCAATGAGGGAAGTTTGTAATATCCCGCCCTAATAATTCATTTAAATTTTGCATAAATTGTAATGGAGTGAGGTTTGATGATAATTATTAGAAGTTCTAGGTCAAAATTGAAGGAAATAAAAAAATTGGAATTTGGAGGGTTCAAACGACAGTAGGGTCGTTCGAACGAGGCTTAGATGTCATTTGAATCCAGGTTCAAACGACCTTCGTGCAAGGTCCCACTGCATTAGAGTCCCAAGTCATGCGAATCCATACATCGAATGAGAAAGACATGTCATGAGAACAGGGATCGTGTGGTTCGAGCGACGGGCCTTGAAAATGTTTTAATCTGATTGCCCTTGTGCGTTGTAATAATTATGGCCCTTAATTTGGTGTGTTTTCGAGCTCAGATGAGCCCATAATGGGCAAAACTGGATTTTTCATGTTTTGGGGGCTTTTATAAGCGTGGGTTTGGTTCATTTGGGAATGGGTGAGTTAGAAGAAGATGAGAAAGTGAGAGAGGGTGGTCTTCCACAATGGAGCAACCTCATCTCACCTCAATCCACCATAACACCACTATAAACACCTCATTCCTAGTGTATTCCACCTTATTCAAGCTTACAACACCCATTTTCACCATTGTTGAAGTAAAGCTACGAATTATGGATAAGTGTTGGGGGATTTTTGGAGAAGATGATGGAAGCTTTCATGGAGTTTGAAGCGGGTTTTGACTTGGAAGATTGAATGGAGATAAAATGGAGCATTTTGGACGATGCATTTGGTAACACATTGAGGCTACCTTTGGAGGTGGAGGTCGTTCTTATTGCCACCATTTGAAGACTTTGAGATGGAAAAATCCATCCTTAGTTTTTTAGACTCTATTTGCATTATTAGTGGTCTTGTTGTTAGATTGCATGAGTATATTGCAATTGAATAAATGATGATTTTTAGTAGGGTAATATTAGACATTTTAAAGGAATAAAAATGTTGATAACATGTTATTTTGTTCAAAATATAGAATGAATAAATATTTCAAAGTTTTGAAATATTAAAATCGATATTTTATGAAAATGGTGTATTTTCTAGAAATTTGATGTTAGACATTTTATAAAATAAAATGTTTGAAAAGTGATGTTGATCTCGATATAATGTTTTTGAAATAAATTTCCAAAGTTTCTTCTAAAAATGAAGATTTTATGAAAAATGGACATTTGTTGATATTGAAGAAATAAAAATGTCTTTTAGGCCTTGAAAGTATAATTTTTGCAAGTATTAGGAATTTCTAAAAGGAAATGTATGTTTAACCCATTTATAGGATTTTATGATTTGAAATCCATCTTCTCGTGCATATAAACTTGTAGTATTTTAACAATAAATGTATAAACAAGTTTAAATAAAAAAAATTTGGGTTTAACATGGAATAAGAATAGTAGAAAGTTTTGTCTTCAAAGTGTGTGAAAAATGGATTAAAAGCCTGATATGTACAAAGTTGCAAGACTACATGTGATAATAAAAGGAAATGGCAATTTTTTTTATAAAATTAGTCTTTAAGAAAGTAAAGAAATGTCTAATAGGGAAATATGGTTAGTAAAGGTATTGAATAAATGTTAATGGTTAAACATTTAAAAGTTGGTGTATGTAATTTAATAATATTTGAAAGATTAACACTTACGGATTTAAAAAGGACTAATGGAATAAAGAGCTTTCCAACTTGAGAAGAATGATACTCCAAGGTTAAAAAAGTGTTAAGAAGTTAAATACACTTAAGGATTTAGTGTGAGTAACTCAATGGTGTTTTATGGGAAAGTTAACACTTGTGAGATGGAGTAAAAGGTGAGTTTGAAAACAAATGGAAAAGTGGTAATTTTACTTAAAGTGGAACATTTTTATGAAATAAAAATGTTGAAAAGGGTGTTACACATATTGGTCCTAAATGAATATGATTTTGGATCAAAGTTAGAGTGTAAAAGACATGAAATGATAAGTTCAAAGTGTAACATGAGTTAGAGTGAAACCCCGGGTTTTGCTTTGGCTGGTATAAAAGGGAAAGAAAGAATAATGTGGATATTTGTAAAATGTTAAAACACATAAAATGAACTTAGATGACATTGATATAATTAAGGAGGTACCAGAGCCTTGGTGTGAAAGACCCTAAACCACTAGCCAAAGCAAATGGCAGAATCGCCGATGATGTGGAGTTCGTTAAAGTACGCGGTTTATTGGAAGATTACAAGAATAAAGATAATACAATAAGGAACATGTCAAGAAATGGGTTGTCTGTTGAAAGCATAGTAAGACAACCTAACTTGAATGAATTGATAAATGTTCCGCTAACGGTTAAAATCAACAAGTACATACGAAATTGATTAATCTCCATAAGGTAAACAAAAAGTTGAAGTAAATCGGTAAATGGGTGGTTAAGCAACCTCAGTGGACCAACCCATAATTAACACAAGAATGTGTTGTAAAATGGTTTTAAAAGATTAATTAAGTATTTTCTAACACAATGTTCGCGTGTGCTGGAAGGGTGATTCGAAATGAAAATACTAATGTGGATTGGTTAAAACAAATGGGGTAATTTCGGTAAAGAAATGGTTTTCCCCTAATTCAAGTGGAGTTCATCCAAATAGTTAACCGTTTGTGTTAAATAAAAGGATGAATGTCAAAACGAGAAAAATGAAGTCTTTTACAAGAGTAAGGTAAATTAATCTGAATAAATAAGGCTTTCAAAAGTAAATTGTTTCATGTATTAAGTATATGTATATGTATGTTTATATATGTATACAAGGTAGTTGCATGTGCACGTAGGTATAACATGTAAGAGTCTTCATTCTGTCGTTCGATTCTATACTCCAATTGTATTTTTCCCACTGTGCATTCGGCTCACTCCCTCGTTTTGTTATGGTGGGTTGGGTGAAATTTCATATTTTGAGAGCATTATACATGTAAGTACTTTCTTTTATACTACATTAGTAGCTCTGTATGCTTGGACTTTGGGGTGCTCCCCATGGGTCCCTCACGTAGTTTGAACTTAAAATTGGAATCATATGCTAAACAAGTGAAACATCAATTAAAATAAAACTGGACTAGAAGTATTATATAGGTTGTTTTATTGCACTTCAAACCTAATACTCGGGTAAGACTCGGTTAACTATGGGTAGTCCATAATTTCGAGCCGGGTACTTAAAACATTTTTTAATACACATTTAATTCAAGCCTTTTTATTTTGTTCCAAAAAGTTCCTCAAACACCTAATTAACCAATATTCTCTTATTTTTAAAGGTTCGCGCTAGCGGCATTCCCTCCCCACCTCCCCACCCCCCACTGCCGGAGCTCCGATGACCTTCACTAGAGCTCATTTTTTTTGAGTTTTTTTATGTGGTGAGAGATTTTTTGGAACAAAATAAAAATTCAAGGACTAAACGTGTATTAAAAAATGTTCGAGGGATTATTTGGTATATGCCCCTTTCTTATTTTCATAATCAGTCCCATTTAGTTGTTTTAATTGGTTTCAGTTGTCCTCCTAGAAAAACGTGGGCAGATATATGTGTATTACTATAAGTTTATTAGAGGTATTTTATTCCCACATTTATTTTTAACATGACTTCCAACAAAAATAACGTGTTTAGGACAGGAGGTAAAATCATCTTTAAAAATTGGACTAAATGCTTGAGCCCCATATATAATATACCACGTTTGTACTATTATGAGGTTCATAATTTTTGGGGTTAATAGTGTGAAAAAATTGTATTATCATTGAACCATAGTCATTTTAATTTAAAACATTAAGATTTTATTTCTTATCACAATCACTTATGGAAATTATAATTTTTTATTAATTTAAGCATTCTGAATTTTATGTCTGGTACTCGATTTTTTTCTTTAATTCATTTCCCTCCTTAATCTATAATCTCTTATTGAGTATTCCTTCAAACCTGAGTTAACCATTAATTGTATTACGTCATATTTAAGTCATTGCCCAATATAATCTGCAAAAATGTTTTAAGGATTATTTGCAATAATTGTTTAATAGTAGGAGTCATGTTATTTTCAACATATGTGTCTTTGAATTTTGTAATGGTTATTATTATTATGAGAATGTTGATTATCATTAATTGTATGTTAAAATATATCTGTTTAATTAGTACTAACTAGGGTGCATATATTTATATGTTTTATATTCGACCCAAGTTGTGAGTTGAAGTTGTTGATATGTATGTATCAATCGATCACTTTTATTATTGGATTAACACTGGTGGCCTCATGCAAGGAATTATGTGATGTAGTTATTGAAAAATTTCCCCATCTTTGTAACACTAAATTCCAGATATGTTATGCATTCCCAAATCAACCAACGTGTAGGGTGGTATCCGATATGGACGTGCATATGATGTTTGTGTATCAAGGGTGCATTAATGCCCCTATTAGTGATATTGTCGTGTCTAATGTTGGTCAATCTAGTACTTGTGCAATAGAAATTATTTGTGGGATGGAATATGATGCACTGATGGACTTGGATGCAATGTTGTTGGAAGACGATGATGCGGAGCATGGTGGTATATTAAGCATGGAGACACCACATACTTATTTGTTCACAAATTAGAGGGGTTATATTACACATGTAGGACAACGGTTTGAATCAGTGAAAGATGTTCACGACAAACTTTGTAAGTCTGCAATTGAGTGTGAGTTTTCTTTTTTATATGTGAAGAATGATAAGGTTAGGGTGATAACTATTTGTATGGGTAGGTTTACGGATGGTTGTTAATGATTTTTCCATTCACGAGTGTGTCGGGCAAATATTTATTTTTACATCAAGTAGTTAAACAATTTCCATACATGTAGAGGTCATATTAGGGATGAAAAGACTAGTATGGTGAACTCAAAGATGGTTGCTTCAATTGTTCAAGATAAGGTATATGACAAGCCATTGATATCCCCAAAGATATTTGTAGGGATATTAAGAAATCTTATGGACTTGATATCACATATTAGAACGCGAGGTATGGAAAGTAGTTAGCAAAGAAGGAATTTCATGGGGATGAGTGTCGTTCGTATAGTCAGCTAGAAAGTTATTTAATGGCACTAAAACAATTTAACCCTATTTCGTATATCGTGATTGAGTTTGATCCCCACTCTCGTCGTTTTAATCATTGTTTCGTCGCATTAGGTGCTTATATTAATAATTTTAAGTACTATGGATCTTTTTTATTCTTGGATCATACTTTTTTTAAAGCAAACATCATGGAACTTTATTAGCTGCAACCGGGAAAGATGGTAAACAAGGTACTTTATATTACCATATTCTGTACTTATGTTACCTTATTTATGTCATCAAATTGTTTCACGTGCTACAACTTTGTTATGTAGGTACTTTCCCAATTTCTCTTGTGGTGGTTAATGCAGAGAATGACAAAAATTAGAGGTGGTTTTTAGAGATATTGAATGATATTCTATGTGAGGATGAGATACAAATCACATTCATTTTCGATTGTCATTAAGGTATTCGCGATGGTGTGGAACGCATTTTCCCATTATCTGCACACGGTTATTTTCTATACCACTTGAAGAAAAACTTATTACATCAGTTAGGAAATTACGGCTCTCACTTTCGAAAGAGAATTGAGATCTTATTTAATAGATGCACATGTGCTCCAACCAAATCACTATTTCATAAATACCTAACTCTTTTGAAAATTGATGGTAGGGAGCCAATTGAGAATTTCCTAAAGAGTATTCCATTTGATAGATGTGTGAATGCGTATTTTAAAAGTGATAGATATTGAGAGATGTGTTCGAATATTTCCGAGTCATCCAACATTTGGATATTGGAAAAGAGACATATGCCTATTACATAATTAATTGGGGGAGTACGATCGAAATTGATGGAGATGATGTCCAGTCATGGTGTTGAGTCCGAGCGGTGGACCTCATGTTTATGGCCCAAATGGAAAAGCAGTTTGTTGTTAGCATTGAGATTTGGAGGCATTATATTGTGCGTCGTGCTAGTGAACATGTTTTTGAGGTTACAGTAAAGCACCATTTTTTGGTTGATTTTTTGCCTCGATGTTGCTCATGTGGTCAAGGGTTTCCCTTGTAGTCATGCAATTTCAACTATTCACTAGTGAAAAGAGGATATATATTCATACATTGAATAATATTTCACACCAAAATGTTTTAGAAATTCATATATTTACCTTATGTATCCCATTCCTGACATGGAGTTGGATGATGATATACTTTTTAACTCTGAAGATGAAGAGCCAATTCCTCCATTGGTTAAAAAACAACCCTTAGGCCTAAAAAATAGTGCATTAAATCAACTGGTGAAGTTATTTTAAGGAATACCAAATGCAACAAGTGTGGATGTAGTGGACATAATGTCAAAACATGCACTGCTATGGGCTAATGTGTTAGTCTTTGTTGTTTATGCTATAGTTTATGTTTTCAAGGGAATTTGAAAATTTAATGATAATATCATGTAGTAATTACAGTATACATTTTCTTATATTTTTTACAGCAAAATTGTACTATAGAGAATGGTAATTATATATGGCATGTTTTATAATATGTTCTGAGGTCATCCAATATTTGTATGGTCGTGCTCGTTATTTTCAGATTATATATGTTGATGATTTGGAATCAATAGTGATATGCTAATATAAGACCTCAACTCAGCTTAAGCCAAGCTCGACTCAAGTTGACTTCACAAAACGTGCACTCTTGATACATCATGTAAAAACTGTCTTAGTCTCGTCCAATACTAAGCTGAGACCACATACCACCTTGACGGGCCTAATGCCTCATCTCGTTCACCTCAAAAAAGTCGAGACCTCATTGTCTTGATTCATATGCTCGTCTCGGCCTGACACAAGTCAATTGAGACTACACTTAGTAGTTACTGGCATGTGATCCAATAGAACAACGATGGTCTCATGCTCAGTCAGGCCGACGCCTCATCCCGGTAGGACACGTTTGACATCTGACCAAGCGCATGGAATGGAAAATGCGTGGGAGAGTGCGCGTGGGCTGCGACCACCACGTGATAAAAATCGTTACAATAACATCTTCTTCCCTTGTGAGGAATATTTCACAATCATGATTTACATCCACGGATGACAGATGGCAACACAATATTGGACACTTGAGATTGTACATACCTTTTACATGCTTGGGTTGTATATTACACCACCCTAGCCATATAAATACTTGTATTTTACATCTTGGTAAAGGATCTCTAATTCTCAACACTATTGAAACTCTACTAAATTCATTGCTTAGAGAGATAAAACTTGAGTGTTTTGTATCCCAAGGCTAGTAGAGCCCATAGTTAGTTGATTTCTCACACACTGACACAGTGTAGTAGGGCATGAATAGCTGAACCACTTACATTTGGTATTATCTTCCTCTTTGCCTCATCTCTTTCTGCATATATACATATATATGTCATACTTCATTAATACACTGATTTGAGCTTACTTATCACATTGATTTGATGATACCATTAGATCCCATACTTATTGGACACTTATGTGGCCGACCTTGAGCAAAATTTTGATACCACCGACAAGTAGAGGATGAAACTCAACCCCTCTAAGTGTGTTTTGGCGTAGGGGCAGGTAGGTTCTTGGGTTTCATTATGAATCAACGGGGGATTGAGGCCAACCCCAAGAAGATCAAATCTTTAATGGAGATGAAGACTCCAACGACAATAAAATATGTTCAGAGGTTAACTGGATGGGTTGCAACATTAAACCGATTCGTATCCATAGCTACCAATAAGTGCCTTCCTTTCTTTAAGGCACTCAAGAAAGCTTTTTAGTGGATTAAAGAGTGTGATAGGTCCTTTAAAGAGTTAAAGTCATATCCCATCTCTCCCCTCCAGATGTTAAGATCGATTCAAGGGGGAAATTATATTTATATCTGGTCATGTCAGAGCTGGCCATCAGTTCTATAATTGTCAGAGACGAGGATGGTGTGCAGAAGCCAGTATACTTGAATAGTAAGGCCCTTCATAGTGTCGAACATATATATACTAATATGGAGAAGCTGTACTATGCTTTAATTCATGCCTCAAGGAAAATAAAACAGTATTTTTAAGCACGTACATTGGTCCTGCTCACTGATTCTCCCCTTAGACAGGTCATCCATAAACCTTAGAAATTAGGTAGGTTGATGGCCTAATCTATAGAGTTGGGGGAATTTGACATATTTTACCAACCAAGAATGTCCATTAAGGGGCAGGCCCTAGCTGATCTCATAGCCGAGTTCACATGGGACAAGGCCGACGTAGAAGAGATTGAGAATCCATCTTGTGAGCCAAAAAGGATAATGTGCATCCCCTCGACTGAGGCCGAGACGAACACGAAAAGAGGTATAGTGATTGATAATGAAGAAGAGATATTTTCCAAGAATAGGACATAAATAGAAGGTTCTTTTTCCAAGGATGGTACTGTTTGGAATTTGTTTTGTGGACAACTCTCCATGCGAGGCTAAATGTGGAGAAGGCTTGATCGTGTCGGCCCCATATGGGATTGACATCGAATATGCTTTGAGGTTTATCGTTAACGCCTCTAATAAGGAGTCAGAATATGAGGCTCTTTTGGCAGGACTCTCCCTCGCCAGGGCATTGAATATCGACCAACTCTTGGTTCACAATGACTCCGGATTAGTGGGGAAACAAATATTCAGAGAATATGAAGCCAAGGATGAAAGAATGACTAAGTAACTAGGAAGGGTAAAGGAAGATCTGAAAATTTTCAAGGTGGTGAAGCTAATAAGGATCCCTTGGCTAGACAACAGCTGAGTCGATGCCTTGGCAAGATTTGCCTCCGCCACTAGGACAGAGATCAAAAAGTTGGTACCGGTGGAGACTCAGCATTGGCTGACCATTGAAGAGTGGATAATTCGGTGGAGTTTAGTTTAAACTTGAACTTGGGAGCTTCATGTATGGACCCCATCATCTGATATATCATAGACGGGAAGTTACCCAATTCAAAAGCTGAGAGGAAGAAATTAAGGTAGAAAGCAGCAAAGTTTTCCATCAAGGGAGATATCCTAAATAAAAAGGGATTCCTCCTTCCCCTACTCATATGTTTCCATCCAATTGAGGTGGAGTATATTTTTAGGGATGTGCATAAGGGGTCTTACTCCAACCACATAGGAGGAAGGCTATTTGCAAAGAGAATCTTTACCCAGGGATACTGGTGGCCTAAACTGGCCAATGACGCAGCTACTTACGCTAAGAAATGTGACAAGTGACATAGGTTCTCCTGCATTCTCTATTAGCCTCACCAACCTCTAACTTCCATCACTTTCCCCTGGCCGTTTGCGGTCTGGGGGATTGACTTGGTAAGACTGTTGCCAAGGGCTATGGGTAATTACTGATATTTTGATAGTAGCTATCAATTATTTTTTGAAGTGGGTGGAGGCCAAGGCGATGATCACCATAATAGAGAAGAAAGCCTTCCAATTTCTTTGGAAGAATATTATTTGGAGATATGGCATGTCAAATACTTTGATTTCAGACAATGGGAAGCAGTTTAAGAACATATCCTTGGAAAAGTATTGTGAAAGGGTCGGCATCAAGTAGTTCTTTTCAACTCCCGGCCAACCCCGGGCCAATGGGCAAATGGAGGTGATGAATAGAATAATTCTTGATGGAATCAAGAAAAAATGGAATATTATAAAGGAAGATGGGCTGAAGAGCTGTACTCTGTCCTATAGGACGACGGAGAGAACACCAGCAAGGGAGACCCCGTTCATGTTGGCTTATAGCTCAGAAGTTGTGGTGCCGATAGAGATTGGTCTCCCAACACACAAAGTTCATACATATGACCCATAAGAGAATATTACAAAACGTAGACTGGATCTGGACCTAATAGAAGAAAAAAGGGAAGATACTGAGGTTAGGCCAACGGCCTATTAGCAGAGAACACCAAAATTCTATAATAAGAGAGGGAAGGTCCGATCATTGGCAGTAGGAGACCTAATTATAAAGAAAACGTGATAGAATCCTAACAAACTTCATCCTAACTTGCATGGTCCTTATCGGGTGATTGAAGAGGTGGTTCCAGGAATGTATCGACCAGAGAACTTGGAATGAGAGTCATTCTCCAACCCATGGAATGTCGATCATCTAAAAAAATATTATCAGTAGGAATTTTATATTAAACTCTTTTATCTATGTAACAGTGTGTGAGAAGAAAGTTATGAATGAAAAATTTCCTAAGTGTTCTCTTCTATTTTGTTGTATGAGTAGTTCAGATTGTATGTATTAGTTCATCATAAGATATAGGACATCATTCATGGTGAAGTAGCTTTTACTTACTCTAGGTGACATAATAGTCCAGATGGGGTCAACCTCGTCCATGGACCCTCAATAACATCGAGAAGGGGGAGCAAAATCTCAAACATCATTAACTTTGTGAAAAATTCTCTCGACCGAGACGATAGTGTATGGACGAGGTAGCTCTCGTCCATGCACTCTCAAAATAACGAGACTAGACTTGTGATATAACAACATAATTTGGTGGATTCAAATTCAAAAATCACTTAATTTTGGTTCATGTTAAACATCATTGACTTGATGAAAAACTCTCTCGGTCGATACGACAGTGTATGGATGAGGTAGCTCTCGTCCATGCACTCTCAAAATGACAAAAGGGAACTTGTGATGTAACACCATAATTTAGTGAATTCAAATTCAAAAATTTGTGGTTTATGTTAAACACCATTAAATTGGTGAAAACACTCTATCGGCTGAGATGATAGTGCATAGGCGAGGTAGCTCTCGTCCATGCACTCTCAAAATGACGAGACGATGTTCATATTATGAAATTTGTCATTTATACTTATCTTGTCTAAGGATGGGATGATGTGTTCATTAATTGGTTAGCTGGTGATATCAAGATTATAAGTCATTTTAATTATGGTTACTTGATTAAACATCATAAGAAGTCACACGTACAAACAAATAAGGATAACTCATAAATATGAGAAGAAATACCATTCATCCATTCAAAATATGACAATAAACAACACGAGCATCCCCATTCAAAAGTGATGACAAAGTGTTATGATAAAATATTTATAAAGTTTCCACAATATACAAAACCAAATTACAAGTGTTTTAAAACATTTACCATCATAAGGGGCATTGGCCCACAGGCGACTGCCCAAAAAAGTGGAAAGACTATAAAGAGCTATGCATTGGGTTTGTTTCTTCAGCATTCAGATTCTCAGTCTCTTCAGAAGCCGAACTATCCCCCGCAGCAGTACTATCGACTTTAGCATCACTGATAGGCTCTGTCTCGTCCGCCGATTAGTAGTTTGAGTTGTAGGATCTGGTTCTATTAACCCATCAATCTGACTCAGAGCTATTATTTCCAGGGAGCCGTCCAAGTTGAAGGTATTTAGCTTCTTTGATAGGTGGGAAATCTCACTGAACTTAATTATAGCCCAGAGGCAACCAGTATGAGCTCCTCTTTTAAAATACTGCACACTCTATCCCAGTAACTCCTTTGAGAACTTGAAGTCATCCACAACTTGTTTCTAGGCCTCCTTGATCTTACTGTCAATGGTTTCTTTTACTTTTCCAACAATCTTGGTATCATTCTGGTTGTTCAGGGTATTGATGGCCTCAGAATGAGTGATCTTCAAGTTGCCAATAGCTTTAGTGTGTTGTTTCTTCAAGTTTTTTATCCCAGTCTCCATCTTTGAGATGCGACTTCTCTCAAGCTCGTCATTCCTGATGTCTTAGCCAGCTTGATGGAGCTCAGGGACCTTTTTCTCGATCCACTAGTGGAGTTTTTTAATGCGGATGGTGGTCAGCATAAGAAAAGATATGTAAGTATTAGACGACCTTTTAGATATGATAAAGTATGAAAGGAACACAAAGACTTACTTAGACGGCTCAGTGAAGGACGAATTCGTTCATCAGAGAGATGTTGGTTTCATTCAGAAACTTGATATCGAACTCTGAAGTGATAGAGGCAAGGGAGTCAAAGGATTTGGACTTACTCCCCAGGATAGAGTCTGGGTTGATTTTTAAATTCTCCAAGTGAGCAGCAAGTGCATCCTCGGAGGAAATGGGGATAGCCTGACTCGTCCTAGTTTTGTACGGAACATCCTTGTTGTTCTTACTTTTGTGGGACGAGGGGATATTTTCCTGACCCTTATTTTCTTATTTGACCCCTCTGCCCGACTGGGGTTGGTAGTTGTTGACTTTTTTGTCTGAGGTGCACGGGCCATATTCTTGCCTACTTGCTTCAGTAAATTTGCCAAGCTTGGGGCTGCCATCTTCCACACAGCTTCTAGAGTGTTGGGTGGTTGGTCTGCAATAAAGAGAATGAGATCATAAAGTCATATAGATGAAATATGACATAACAGTTAGAAATAACAATCTAAACACTTAAATAACTCAGATATGCGGTCCACCCCATACCCTTATGTTCTAAGAAATATATGGTCATCAACTGCTCAAATTGTAGGAGACCCCCTTCCCTAACTTGTTTCCTAACCTTTTCAAGGTCTTTAGTGTCTTCAATGCTTAATCTCGGATCTAGTTTAGCCGATATTGGGGCTTTTTCCCATCGTTGGGGAACTCAGGGCTTAGAGGCACTGCAAGAGGCATCAGGGCCAAATTTCCAGGCTCCCAAAATGAAAAAGTAGCAAGGTTTCCAAATATGATTGTAATTTTCCGTAACCATCAGAGCTTTCCTTTTAGACTTCCTGTCTATGAGATGATAATAGTCAGGCTGAGTTTTGGGGGAAGAGACGGTGTAATATCCTCTGAAGACAGTAATTGGGAGGTCTGTATGGTGAACTACCTTCCAAAAGGTGACAAATTTGAGAATCGTCCTCTAGGAATTTAGTGACAATTGGGCAAGGCTGAGACCAAGATTATCTAGAATGGATCGTATAGTCGGATGTACAGGTAGCCTAAATTCGACCTTAAACATTTGTTCATAAACACAAACCTCACCTTATCGGCCTTGGAATGCTCTCTCGTCCTCCGAGGGTACTCTCATAGTAATGGAGGGCCCAATGCCATAAATATGTCTCCACAATAGGAGGTTAACTTTAGTAGCTGTATTGACATAGGATTCATCACAAGAAGTATAAAGTGTGCTCTCGGTTGCATCTTTATCATCGTCTTAGTCTGTAACCGAGACGACACCTTGAGCATGAGCAGTGTCTGCATTGTGTTGCCTCGAAATAATGGAGAGATGAATAACATCTATAGGGGTGGAATTGCAACACCCACTCTTGGCTCATCATGAGACAAAAGGATTTGTATGGAAGAATCTGACTCCGGAGAATACTCAAATTGATTTGATAACTAGGCTCGGTCTGATGATTTGGCCTGATTTGATGGTTGAGCTTGATTTGAGGATGAGGCTCTTGGAGAACCTTCAGTCTCCTCAGACCCATCAGTAAGGAACCCCATGGCTACTTTGAAAGAATCCACACTCTCAGCAGTATGGGAGCCGAATGGAATATTGTCTGTAGAGGTAGCTGACTCAGACATGGAGTCACTAATCTCAATAATAGGAGGACGAATGGTGATAGGGGGTGGGGTAAATATGATGAAGAGGAAAAGCTTCAGCCTTAGTCTTGGCAACGTCCTCGACCTCATAGTTTTAGATCTACTTAAAGAACCTCTTTCTGAGAGTAGGGAACTCCTCAGCTAACTTATAAAGAGGTCTTAACATCCAAAGGATGACTTACCACTTAGGTGGGAAAAATAGTGAAAAGGGATAAATAGATTAAGGTGTTGAACAGCTCAACCACAAGATCAAATAAAGGAACTGAATCGATTTGCTAAAGAACTATCAAGAATAATTTGAAGGATTCACCGAAGATGGTGATCGTTGATCCACCTAAATATCCAAGTGGGGGTAAAAACAGACGAGAAAGCCCTAGGGACGCCTATAAACACTAAATCCACCTCTCTCAGCCCTTAAACAACCTCACAACTGGGTAAAACAGTGGCCGAAAAACTAAAGAAATGGCCAAAAAATCAAAACAAAAACTGATATGGTAAAAATAATTGAAATCTAACAAGGAGGGAGAAATAAAGTACTTGGAAGGGTTTGAAGGGGCTGATAGCCACATCAGACATAAGATAGTCACCAAAAAATGACCAACGTTGAAGAAAAAGAAAATCTCTTAAAACTATGGTTTTAAAGAGAGGAAGAAGGTGCGCGCGAATAAGAAGAGAGAAGATGAAGTTTTTTTAAAACTATTTTAAACCCCAACAAGGATGGGGTTCAAATTTGGATGGGCCCATCATTACGACACAATTCCCAGAGCCCACATATGTTGCTGCCACTACTTGGGAAATACGCAAAGACAAGTATCATCTAACAAGTGTCACAATCTCATACCCATCAAAACATCATAACCTGACAGTCCAAAGACGTCCATTCATCAGGTGCAACTTGATATTTTTACCCCTCAGTTTCCTATCTACACAGAAGACTAAGGTCTAGGAGGTAATTGAAATGCCAATATGATACCTCGTCTCGGCTAAAATCGACTTCAAAAAAAGTTCACTTTTGATCCATTATGTAACAACTATCTTAGTCTCGTCCAATACCAGGACGAGACCACAAACCACCTTGACGGGCCTAATGTCTAGTCTAGTCTACCTCAGGAAAGCTGAGACCTCGTCGTTTTGATTCATATGCTCATATCGACCTGACGCAAGTAAGCCAAAACTACACTTGAAAGTTACTGGTATGTGATCCTATAGAACATTGGTGGTCTCATACTCAGCCAGGCCCACACCTCATCCCGGTAGGACATTGGTGGAATGGAGCACGCGTGGGAGAATGTGTGTGGGCTACGATCCCATTGTGAGCAAAATCGTTACAATAACATCTTCCTCACTTGTGAGGAATACCTAACAATTATGATTTACATACACAGATGACAGGTGGCAATATAGCATTGGACACTTGATATTGTACATGCCTCCTGCATGTCTGGGGTGCGTATGACACCACCCTAGTCATATAAATACTTGTCTTCTACATCTTTCGAAAGGATATCTAATTCACAGCCCTACTAAAACTCGCTAAATTCATTTCTTAGAGAGAGAAAGCTTGAATGTTTTGTATCCCAAGGCCATTAGAGCCCATACTTAGTGGATTTTTCACACACTCACATAGTGGAGTAGGCCATAATTCTCTAAACCACTTACATTTGACATTATCTTCCTCGTTTCCTCATCTATTTTTTCATATATACATATATTTGACATACTCCATTGATACATTGGTTTGAGCTTACTTATCACATTCATTTGGTGATACCATTTCTGGTATCATCAAATAACATTATGGATTATAATCGATGAAATTTGGATTATGATGTTAAGATCATTTTTGAATTTTATTTATAACCTCATTACATATTGAACTGGTATTATGGTGGGACTAATAACTACTGGACAAAACACTATTAAATAATTTTTCCACCTTGTTGTTTCTACTATAAAATTAACTGCAGAGAAGTAGCAGCAGGGGATATATTCTCTCGTTCTATCTTGTAACTAATCTTCTACGGACGAACCAATATATATGATAAGATGACAAATTTTATGGACTTCGTAAAAAATTGATTACAACGGACATGCAATCGTATGGTTTTGAATATGCTCATTTTGTACTCAATTGAAGGGCATGAACATCCTTTTGGAGAGGATGTTAGAAATGTTTGGAGCCATTTTATTAAAACTACAGCCATCAATCATAATCGATGTTATTTTCAATAATTTTCATGGTCGTGAAATCAATTTTTATAGGCATATTAACAAACATCTTTTAAAGTATCTGTGGGGGTTAAGTCATGTAGTAAAAGGGTATATCAAGAACAAAATAAACGTTAGATCGACAACTTTGATGGTTATTAAATGATTTGAAAAAATAGTTACTTGAATGGGACTATTAACAAAACAAAAAAACAGATGGGATAGGGACTAATAAAATGTAGCAAAAAAGGACTATGTCCCATTTATCAATATTTTGTAAGCGATCCTAAGCGTCTATAGTTAATAGTCTCTCAGTCCAGCTACTATTGTTCATAGTGGTCAGTAATGTTGTCAATGTGTCTCCAATTGTTTTTAACAGATATGAAAAATTATAAATAAGTCCTCTCCCATATTATACTTGACACACACACACACACATACACACACACACACACACACATATATATATACATATTCCCATTTATCTCCGTCACGGTTTGACCATCGAAGCCCCCACCCATCATCTCCGTTTCATTTTCGCTGTCATGCCCATCACAGTTTCTAGACGAAATTTGACAACTGCCTCATTGGTCAGATGTGGTTTAGATATATTCACGTCGATGACATTTAAAGGTTGTAGTTTATGAAATCAGAGTGGTGCGGTCAATTTGAAGGCAATGAGAACCACAATTAGTCGTTAGTTTGGCAGATGTTGAACTATGTCGATAATTCCCTTTATACTTGTGGTTGCAAACGCAATAGCACACCATTTAAATCCTTTGTAAATTATTCATAAGGAATTCAACAAACCACACCTTTTATATCATGCATATATAGTGAGCATTTATGGTCATAACCAATTTTTATAAAATATTCAAGTCACCGAAAATATAATAGCCAGAAGATCCACGGGCATAACAGTCTCAAACCCCTTAGTTTGGATCCTTTGTAACAAGTAATAATGCATAAGAGAAAGCTATTTCAATAAAACACATGGCGACATTATGTGATGTGAAAGCCAGGGTACGAAAAAACAACGATTTTCGTCTGAGCGTTATGAGTTGATTCAACATCTGATTTAGATTAGATAGTAACAAAACTATTGAAAAATAGGATTTCTAATTCAGAAAAATGGAACATTATAGATGATCAGTTCAAATGAAGAAAAAATTTAAATGGACAAGTTCGTGTATCATGTCTATGGAAAACTATGTTGTTCTTCCTTATTTTTTTTAAAAGCTAAATAATGGGTGTATTTTTATTTGAAGGATTTTTTTTGTAACATGTGAGGGTTTAATATGCAATTTTATATTTGGTAGTAGTACTACTTATGTAGTTTGTAGTGAGAGTGTGATGTGATGTGATGTGATGGCTTTTAGGGGAAACCTTGAAGGGATGACATTATTTTAAGTTTTCACCCTTACTACTAAAACTTACCATCCTTGGTGAGGGACTAAAGATTTTTGGAACCCAACTGTCCAATATAATTGAAGGAGCATCCTAACTAAGAGGGTCTTCTCATGCAAAAATTCCTTTGCGATTCATAAATATTAAAGTAGTCTCGGATCTTAAATGCATACCACTAACTCTTAGTTCCTTTGGCTGTTGTCCTCAAATTAAGATTCCAAACATTGCAACCATCAATTTGGTCTTCCTAATACCTACATTGTACTGTTCTACTCCAAATCTAAATATTTCTCCTGGGAATGGACAGAACTTAAAATTGTAAACTCTTCCAGACTCAATTAATTTTTCTCACAGATGTATAATTTGGATATGTTCATAGTTCGCATATTTATGTAGGTTAAGCTACCCTAAAAATTTCCTTTTCCTCAAGTAGTGGTTGTTTAGGCCAAGTCTTATTCCAGATAGAATATCTAGAGAGACACATTCATATTACAAGTATTAGGGTTCTAGTCCCATTTAGAGATGTTTTGTTGTCAACAATCCCCTACTTTTTGTATTTCATAATTAGTCATATTTTAGGTGGTTATTGATTATTTTTAATTATTTTTCAATAAGAACGTGGTTGAATGACTGATATATTGTGTTTGCAAGTGAACATGACAGTAGGTATTTTGATTCCCACATTCTTTTTGAACATGTAAAAGATTGGACTAGGAACAAAGAATATCATACATGGTATGTGAGATAAAAACTTCTTCAAATATAGGACTAAATGCCGAAACTCCATTAATTCTATTAGTAAGGTTGATCGTATCTCTTAATGTGTATGATTTATCCAATCCTAATTCCCTTCCCCTACTACGAGAAATGTTCCTAATTTCCATATCTTATCTAGAGTTGTCTTATCACAAACAACCTAGGCATTAAACGTTCTCTGAAACTAGTACTAAAAGATGAGGCATGCCTTATGAATAATCGGAGATGAGAGAGTAAAAGGATATCGAATGATGGGCTTACGCTAGCCAAAACAACAAAAGACCATCGTCAACAGGCGCAAGCATAAGAAATATATTAAGTGCTTCAAACAAGAAATAGAAATGGCTTTTTTAATGTTGTTTTCAATGATTTAGTCAATTCAAAAAGTACATAAGTTACCCCTGATCTATGGTATGCAATTATATTTTCATATATCACCTCATTCAGTAAACATTTACTCATATAACTTAAACTTATAGGTAATGAGCCTAATAATGTTAACATGTATATCAAGATATAAGACAACTAAAGACAAATCGCAAATGCAACATACTACGTGCCAAAAAGGAGAGATAGATAGATAGATAGAGATTGCAATCAACACTACTTCTAAGTTTGTTTCTTTTTAATACTTTTTTCTAATTATATTGTGTGTACATGGAGCTTTGTAACCACCTTGACTGGGACTAAAACCTAAATATCTATAAGATATGATATTTTTGTCATAGTCCAAGTCAAGGTTTTCTTATCGGATGCGATCCCATCAAAATTTTCATTACTAATTAGTCATATAACTAAATAATAACCGCTCTCATTGTCTATTTTTTCAGTTAATCCACTTGAACGTTGATTGTAATACCCTCTAATGAATTCAATCCATATTCCCACAGTCCAAAGGTTTATGCCACATTGGTGTCATGTACAATGTCAACCACCAATCTGATTTATTCGTCTAGATATGTGAAAATGGAGACATCCAAATTTAGAATATTTGTGCCGACGATTAAGTCTCTGTCTCTTTTGTCTTTGCAGTGTTATATTAGTGGTCAAAGGCCAATATAAGAAAATGGACATCTTGAAAAATGGGTTTTTTATACGCCTTTAACTTCACTGTGATTTATCATCTATAACTACCTTTAATATGACTATTAAATAGGTGAATAAGCTTTTTAGAATAGTGCATCCATTATTTTTCTCATATACCTCCAAAATAGTTTTGAGTTGTGATTTTGTTTGTTCTATGATTTGAACTCCATATACCAAATCCCTAAAAACTTCTTTTGAAATTACTGGAAATAGGTATTAAATGACTTTAATGCACTATGAAGGTTGGTTGAATTTTATATAATGAAAATATTTCTTCCTTTGGGCGAAGATCCGAAGCTATCACATTTGTTTTTCATTTTACCCTTAACATTTCAAAATACTGTAAAAAAATGCTCCGCCAAAAAAAATGCCCAAAAAAACTTTTCCACAACAAATAAATTACCAAAGAAAACTACTGTGTGCATCGGACTAGTACTTTCTTGGGCGTACAAGCATTTAGTCCAGCTGTACAATTTTCATACCATGGGTGTGGACAGCGACTGAGATTTTTAGTTGTTAATTTTGCGATTTTTGAACTGCGTTGATATGATAAGTTACGTTTCATGACGACATTTTTTTCTAATAAAAAATAGTTGAATAGTGAGAATGGATGATGTAGTTAAATGGAAATATTGGCCAATAAAAAAAGGCAGGATCACATGCTTAAAATCTTGAAAAAGTAGGACATGAAGCTAATTAAATACGAAATAATGTATTAGCAAAGCATAATGTGTCATAGTGCAAACACAACTTAATCGTCATAAATGTACAACTTAAAGCAAACATACAATCTTGATTTTCTTACTTTATACATAACCTAAGGGTGAACACATCTACCTATACATACTAGTGGTTGGATAACCATTACAAATAAAGATGCAATAAATCATTCAGTGGTTTCAATGCATCTATTATCACAAGTCCAAATGATTTTGTGATTCAGAAGGACATCAATGAGATGCGCTCACATTTGAAGTAGCCTCGGATGTGACTCATTTAAAGTTAACTCCTTTTGTAACGATAATTCATGCGTATAATACATCACTATGATGCCAGAAACAGACCTGCAGGCAACACGTATGAGTGAGTAGTCATACATAATATTGATCATTAGTTATTTTTAATATAAGATATTATTATCAAGACTTACGATCCTTCATTTTGCAGGGGAAATTTAGGACGGGGTAGAGCGGGAAATTCTCGTATTCGCGTGACATTTACCGTATCGTTTCGTCCTCATCTCTGCTGAGTGCTCGATGTGCTTATTTATTTCCACCTCATGATCTTTCATTTATGTAATAGTATCCTTTACATAGAGATTTCCCCACATCTTTCTTTGTTTTTATCAAATGTTTTGTATTACTCCATGCTGTAACATTTAGCGGTGTTAAGGTTACATGATTAGTTTTGAAAGAAGCTGTAATATATATAATATATTTTGTTGTGTAAATAATTCATATAATAATGTTATACGCACCATTTGTTTGGCTTTGTCATAGCATCGGCCTATACCATTTTCCATCATATTTGATTTTGGGTTGCGATGCAACCACATGCCCTTCTCCTTGTCAAGGTAAAGAATCGTGAAGTAGAAATCGTTGCCATGGTATATAGGAATGAATATTGGCTCACATTCCTGGATGTTTTCCTTGATGATGTCATACAAATATGACTTTATCCCTTCTTTATTCTTCATCCTGAACATTTCCTATATAACATTGATATAGTATGATAACTAAGACATGTTATAAAAAACAAATGTTATTTGAGTCAAACTTTACCCATGTCAAAGTGGGGAGATATATGTTTTTTTGTCTACCATCGGCGTTGAACTTATCTGAAAGTATCGCACAGTACAAGCCGATCACCTGTGCAATTAATATTGAAAAGCACTAGTTGACGCAATGTTGTTTGTTCATATATTCATGTTGTGTGTACTTAAATTATTTGAAATTTGACCGTTCCAAGGCAACGTCGTTATGTCATAAAGGCATATCGAATCAAAGCCTAGTTACCAAGCTGGTATCCTGCATTTTAGTAGCAAATAAGTCATGTAAGCAAGTGTATATGCTCAAATCAAAAGTATGGGTTGAAGTTTAAATAAAAAAATGTGTGTTTCTTACCCAACTGCAGCTGTCTGGTAACCTGTCTTCAACTTTTTTTGTGTTTTGTTATCCAGTATGCGTACAAGATTTGACTTAAGTGGGTTGGAAATCTTTTTCACGACTTTTGTGGAGTTCAATGTTTTATTCGTATCCTCCTCTAGAATCGTTATCAAATCTTCTTCACTCCATGTATTTTCTTTCCTGATGGCAGTCAATGTGCAATTAGTTATGCCCGACTGATTTCTGATGAAGTTGTTGACATTTGCTTCAATTTATATTTTCTTTTTTTTTTCTTTAGATTTTGATACGCATAATTTGGTTTCTCATTTGTTATTCGAGTTTTTCTAATTGTCACACGGAGGATTCTACTATTCGGGTAGTGAGGGTTGCCCCCAAGTCGTTCTACCATATTTTGCAGTGATAAGGTACGCTTTCAGAGGTCTTTATTGTTGTTATCAATTCAAATTGATTTCATTCATTGTCGGTCAAGATCCTTCACGTGCTTATCTATCATTTCTTGTTGTTGCTCTGTGAGTCCAATCATTCGTTCCACATTTCTTGCTAGTGTCTCAATTTTCAAGTTTAATTTTGCTTTTATGCCTTCAGATGCACATATCTTTGATTCACACTCTCCTTTTATCGCATCTGTAATTTTTCACATTTTTTTGTAAATTGGTGCAGAGATGGTCCGATTCTTCTTTAACAACATGGAGGACATATTTAAGATGATCTATAATCTCTTATTTCTCTACTATCATTGCATTTACATGATCTTTCTCACCTTTAACGTGTTCATGAAGCCATTTATGTTGCGTCATGAGTATAATTGCTTGCTCCTCGTGAAGTTTGGCTACTTTTATTAATTTTTGTTCTTCCATATTTTTTTTATCTCAAATTCACGATGCAATTTCAACCATTTAGCTGTAACGTCATTTAAATCCCAAACCAATGATTTTGAGTGTCTTATCTTGACGGTCAATTTTTTTTTCTAAGCTCCCTGTCAAGCCCACTTGCCTTGATAGTTGCTCTTGTAATGACGCAGACCACTTCCTCTCAATTTCGATTTCATCTTCCAATTATTTAATCATCGCCATAAAGTGTCCCATCTTACCCTCGAGTTCATCGTTCTTTTCCTCGAGGCATTATGTGTATTCTGCAGTTTGCATATGTGCACCATAAAAATCACAATCTCTCCGTTCAATATCTATTATATCTCGTTTGGAAGCAAGTGTATTTGGCAAATAATCATCAGCCCCCCCCCCCCCCCCCGATTCTATTATTTGGACATTACTATATGTTATGCTTGATGCTTCCACGTTATTTCTGAAACCATATCCCCATGTTTGTGGTGATTCTTTTGTTGAATTTTCTGGGTTTGGTGTACCCGATAATAAAATCACATCTACACAATGACTATCATTCAGGTCCGTCACTTTTTTAGTAGCACTTGAGTTATGATTCGGCCATGTTACTTCTACTTCGAAGTCATTGTGTTATTCAGTCTCAGCATTAACGACGACAACCTCCATCGATTTCCTCGATATGCCTCTCCTGCTTTGGGGTGTATGTAGTTTCAACTGCAAAGAAAAAATTAATGTAAAAAATTAGGAACGTTAGTGGTGTGAATATGGTATTCGTATCATAAATTCTCCCAAAATTTCATCATACCTGTACGCTATTCAGATTAATGTGTGTAAGCTTTGTATTAAGAATATGAAGGTTCCAATGAAGGAATCAAGGTATGAGATTCTGCCATTCTTATATTTGGTTGATTATGTTGGGAATCTCGCAAAGCCAAAACTAAACTTTTGCAATGTCATGTAATTGGATACGCAAAAAAAATTCGAAACTTTAGTTTCAGGTCCCAAGTCTTTAAACTGATTTGGATCCACATCTATGTCATTTTATAAATAGTTGGAGGTCCTACTTATTATAATTCTCAGTGTCATTTTACTAATTACGTAGACATTTTACCATCCAAGCAAAGGCATAAAAACAATTTTCGGACTTAAAACAAAAAGTAAAAATGACATAGGACTAAAAATTCAATAAATTCACAAAATAGGACCATCAACTAAATATCTAAACAAGAGTTTATCTGATGTTTAGTAAATAGCATCCTACTTTCTCTGTGTGTGTGTTTTCTATAGGTTCTTCTCATTATTGCTATAAGCATGTTGGTTGTAATTGTGAAGTTATTACAAATATAAGAACTGAAAGTGTTTTTTGCAAGTTATAGATATGATCTTTCTAAAGTGAAATATAATTTTTTAATAGAATCTAGTTTTTTTTGTGTGAGGTAAGAGTTTTTTCGCTTAATATGCGTTCTCGTCTTACGTGTGATTTTGCGCCCTTTTAATGAAACCACACTTTTATAACAAGCTTTATTTCGAATCCTTTGGGTGCGATTTTCTAATTGTTTAAGTTATCAGGGGAACATGATTTCATCTTATTTTTACTTCCAAGCAGCATATCATATTAAAAAAACGTAAGAAATTAATTACCAAAAGCACGGGGACACGACCAGTAATGGTTGATGGGGTATTATCTTGCATCTTCTTTCTTATTGAGTCGAGAAGCCACTTGTGAACTGCTGTCGCCCAATTATAAGTTCTTATATTCTTCACATTGTGTATGTATTTTGCTAATATCCATCCCAATGAATTTCCAATTTTTGCAAAGAGGAATGAGACACAAAAATACAAAGATATCAAATGGGATACATCAATTATATCTTCTTCTCTTTGTCCTTGTAGTGCGACTAGTAGAGGATTCAACCTTTTTTTTAAGTTGTACATCAATGTTGAAATATTTGTTGATGAATGTATCCTTCGGCACTTTTCTTTTGTGTATCTCTATCGGTTCACCCCGATTTGGTATTCCTAGCATTCCTGACACATGGTGTGGGTTGAATTCAACTAATTCTGCCCGATCCTAAGTTTGTTTGATGAAATATCAACACAATTGATAATAGCAATGATGTTTGTGTCATGTTTCTTATAAAATTAATTTGTTACCAGCCCATCGGTGAATGTGCTAAGAATGGCCCAAAACAGTGTTTTATGCAGCAACTGCCAAGTGTACATCCCTTTTGCCATGTTCATTTAACAGGCGTAACAAGGTGTTAAATGTTATCATATTTTCCCTGAATTTATCCGTTTCTTTACTTTACAACCCGTCTCCATTCGCCATCTACATTTGTCATTATAGTTAACTAACATAATTATAGGGATGAGTGTAACTTGAATTAAGCAAGAATCACAAAACAAAATATCATTTTGAATAATCCTCTACCCATTATTTTGCAAAACCATGCACTGAACTTAAGTCAAATTTTTTTTTTTTTTTATGAATCAGACTAAGAACTATTTTACAAATAAAAGTCGGATCAATTTTTTCCAGAAATAATAACAATCCAACCATTATCAAATTGAGTTAATTATAGAGAACCCGGGTATTTAGTCTATAAATGTGAGTTTTGTTAGTGGACGCTCTCGGGTATTTCCAGTTTTATTGTTAATACCAAGTTAACAACATCTTAGTGAGTGGGAAATGTCATTTTGACCAAAATGACACTCTAAAAATATGAGAACCATTTTAAACGGAGCAGTTGCAAACATAACAACTTAACAAATGGGACAACATACAACAACAAAAATAAGATAAGATTGCATACAAACAATTCTATATGAACGAGAATCCAGTCAAAATATCTATTAATTATAAATAAAGTAATTTGGACAAACACCTCAAACCCATTGTTGTTGGGCCTCAAACACAAGCTAATATGTCAGCGACACGCCAGGGTGTCGCCCCAAAATGTGTCGATTTTGAGAGTCCCTATAGACAATGAGAGAAGGCAATGAGGCTACAACTGTGCTTCTAGCTTCTACTATAGAAATAGGACATATCACGGGTGATAGATTGAAGAGAAACACCACAGAACCATAGGAGATGAAACCACAAAAGGCAGACAAAATATCAAGTCACACCAAACTCAATAAGTATAACATTTATTCGCATAGGCATTCAGGAATGTGTGTTCACAAATTAGAAACTAAATATGTAATGAATTATGTTTGTTGAGGTAAGAGTTCATAAATTTTGAGGGCAAATAATAGTCACTCATTGAACGACATTATGTAAAAAAAATTGTGTAAAATTGAGTAAAAAAAATAATTTGAGAGCCAAAACTTACACAGGCATTCAACAACATATTCTCTAAGTTTTATAGAATTCCTTTTACAAAAGATATAAAACAGTTACATTAAAAATAACACTGACCTTTTGTTTTACCAAGGCGTTTTACAAATCTAATTGTACATATACAAAATTTTGATTGAAATAGGTAGAGGTATTTTTTATCGAAGAGGGTTTGATAAGAAGTGGAGTAGTGGACCATATTTTCTAAGTTCGTTTAAGTTCTTTTCTTTCAGTTGCTATTTTTGGTTTCCCACTTCTAATAGGGGTATTACTGTCAAAATGACTCTATCGATTTCTCAGGTTCTATTTGACTTGAAATAAGTGATATCTACAACTAAATGACATAGATAGGAACGGTTGCTAAAAAAAAGATAATTCAGGACTAAATGGTTGTTCGCTCATAATTTTTTTTATTGATTTTACTATTTTTGTGAAAATTCGTAGATATGAAGACACTGAACTTATTGGTGCACAAGAAGAAGGGAAATATTATGATAATTGTCTTGTATTAATAACTACTCATGATGTTTGTCTAGATTATATCAATCCGACATGTTTCAATGGGAAGTCAATTTGAATTTTAGTTCTGCTTCATTGTTTACTCTCTGGGATAGAGCCTCAGAGGTTTTGTTGTGCGGGGGGGGGGGGGGGGGGGGGGGGGAGGGGTGATGCACTATGTTTGATGTATGCTTGGAAGGACCCGTTAACTTGTTGATATGAATTTGAAGTTTCTCATGAATTCGTAACATATACCATAGGACCCAGATACTTCGTTTCTAATTTGTAATTCATTTCTTTTTTTATTATGAAGGTTATCACTTTGCTAAATCTATGGTATATTATATGATACCTGATATATATATATATATAAGAGAAAGGGCTTTATAACTTCTTTTTTGCAAATAAGACACTCACGATTTGTTTTATCAAATTAGTCCCTACAATTTTTTCACTTCCCTAAAACACCCTTTTTTAACTCCTTACCCCTCTCTCTCTCTTCTCTGTCTAGCATATTATGCAAAAATCATCTTCGGGTAACGCAAAAAACGATGTGACCTCCAACTCCGCCTCTCTCGGGCGTGTCCCTAAAGATTTACCACATCATTCTCGGATCACATCATTCTCCCCTTCTCAGAAAAGAGTTCGTCCTTGAACTCAAAGGGGGGTGCCCTCCTCGTCACCGATCAAGATAGTGATAAATGTGTGCTCGGGGTCAACATAATCATCCGGCAGGTAATCGAGAACATGACTCATCGCCATCAGGGCACGACGGCGTGGAGTAGGAAAAGCATAAGCTTGATGACCAAAAACACCATACTTCTAGCACTTGAAGGTTGGAACAGGGGTTTGAAGGTTGTGTGGTAGTGAGAGAAAGGTCAAGATCCGAAGCTAGAGCTAATGGAGGAGATGGGATGGTTGTCACTGGATGAGGTGGAACCTGGGAGGAGGCACGGGCTGCGACTGCTAGATGATGTGTCTCAAGCTTGGTGGCATACTCCACCGCCTTAGCGATGGTGGGTATGTCATGCAAGGCCAAGTCTCTCTATATGTAGGACTGGAGGTCGGTGATGTAGAGGATGATCCTCTACTCCTTAGACTCGTCAAGTCGGACCCGAGTATATAGTAACTGAAAGCGCTCCGTATAATCAACCATCGTTGTCTCTTGGCGCAAAATCTGAACTCTAGCGAAGAGGTCCTGCTCATATGTAGCTGGAAGAAAGGAGGCAAGCAATAGAGCCTTCAACTCGGCCCAAGTTTGAATAGGTGGAACACCTTGTGGGGGAGAGGATGGTCATGGGAAAAATGGGGACAAGCACATAGTAAATGCCTCTGCTCATGGCAATAAAAGCATCGACGGACATCTAAAGGGGACGGGGGTGGGGGAATAATATCCAATGGTGGAGGAGGCAAATTGGGAGGTGGAATCCAATCACGAATATGGGGTTGGGAGTCGTGTGGGGTTAAGGAAAAAGAACTAGACACCTCACTCGTGTCGATGTGATACGGAAGGGGTGGGGGTGGTATAGGGGGAGTGTGGGTGGTGTAATATGGGTGAAAAAAGGTGACGGCAAGGGTGGAGGATGCAACGGAGGTGGGGTGGAGGGTGGTGGATGGATAGGGGACATGAAAGAACCATGGGTAGGGTGTATGCGGTGGGGGATATCCATGGTAGGCATAGTGATAGGGGTGGGGTTGAAATGGGTGGGTGGTGGTGTTTAGGGGTGGTGTATGGGAGGCGGAGGGGTGAGGGTAATATATGGAGGGGAGTGGATGAATGAACGGGTGTGAGAAAAAATAATGGGGGTGGGGGGGACTGAAATTGTGGTGGTGGTGAGTGAGAAATGGGTGGGGGAGGGAGGAAGGATGGGTGGGTAGGTGAGAGAATGGTGGTAAGTGGGTGGGGAAGGGGTAAAACCCTAGAATTAGGTGGGTGGAATAATTCAGGAGTTATTCGGGTTAAAAATGTGGAAAAAAACAGGGGCTTGGGATGCTTGGGGGGCTGCCCCACCCCGGTTGGCCGGAGTTCCGTCGGTCCGGTGACCGGAGTTGGCCAAATGGGATGAAAATAGAGGGGGTGGGAAATATGGATCCAAAGTCAGATTGTTGATTAGACCACCGGAAGGGGATGGGGGAAGGACGTCGACTTCGCCGGAGCTGAGGGAAAAAGGGGGTGACAGAGGTTGGTTTAGGGGGATTTTGGGAGAGGTTGTTTAGGAGAAGTTGTACATCGGGTTGAGATGAGGGTATCGGAAAATTCTGGAGGCATTTGGAGGAGTTTAAAAAAATTTCAACGACCGGATAAATGACAGCGGTAGGGGACGGCAGGGGGCTGGTGGAGGCAAGAGGGTGGTGTAAGGCTGTTGGTGAAATATTAGTGGGTGGGTGGGTTGTTGGGGCGGTGGTGTAGTAAGTGGTGGAGCTAGGGTTAGGGTTTAGATGGGGAGAAGATGAAGATGGGTCTTAGGGGTGTTTGGGTATGGGGTTAGGGCAGAGTTAGGGTTTTGAAAAAGAGATGACATATGCTGGGTAAGGGTGGCCATGTGTTGCCCCATGAGGGAGACCATTTCTTCTCTCATTTGTTCTTGCATTTGGATAAATCTCTCATCAAGTGTTGCCTTTTTGGGAGCCATTAAAATGTGAAAAATGATTTAAATGGAAAAAACAAATTGTGGCGACACCTCACACAAAATGGGGGAGCGGCACCTCGCTGTGATACCAATTGATGTAACCACGCGTCTAATGGCAACTCTAAAGACACCACACCAATTTTGAGAGAGAAATATAACTAAGCGTTTACTCAAAAATTCAAGTCCCCAAATGAGGAAGAGGAGTGGTCTATTTATAGGATAGGGAGGTGAGCACTAAATGAGTAACTAACCAATGTGGGACTTATTCACATCTATACAATATACCTAATAGTCAAATGTTCACCTAAAGCCCATCCTCTAAATATACCAATACAATATGAAATGAAATAAAATAAAATGCAACATAAGAAGAAAATATGATTAACTATATAGGGGCAAAAAATAAAAGAGGATATGACCAAAATATCCCTCGAGTCACATTAAATTCAATTTTACAATGTATAATTAATCAAATAAATTTTCAATTTGATTTTACAAATTTAAGTTTGTAAAAAAGGGTGAAGAAAGACCTGTCAACACAATAATTTTGTTATAAATTATTCCTTAGTTTTATTTAATTCCAAAAATGCCATTATAAACACATTGGCAAAAACAAATTAACAAAATAATGGGTTAAGAATGCATAGCTAGACTGTGGATCTACCTTACACACCCACCATATAAAACATATGAATTAATCTTTCATATTTGAATTGTAATACCATGCAATAATATAGTTGGTGGGAAAGGCTTACTTATATTATACATCTAATACAATAGTATTAGAGGTTAATGACATCTAATAAATACATTACTCTAAACAAATTTCCAAAACAACTATTGAGTTCTCCGTTCATTTCTACCGATTAGTTTTTCAGCATATCAAAAGTTTCAAAAAAAAAAACTATTCAGCTATCCACGTGATCATCGAGGCATATATATATATATAAAATAAAGCAAGAGAGAGTTTTGCCACATCATATATATAAACAAATTTTTGTATGTATCTATATCTTAAATGTGAGGGTTATATCTTAACGGTTCAATGTAAAGCCACGTGTACATGTAAAATTGCCCCGATTTGCTTCCACCAAAATTACCTCAAGCCTCAAAACCCCTATATCTCGCTGTCTCTCACTACTCATTTATCTAACATTTAAAGCAGTCAGAGCACAAGGCTCAAGAGATGTACTCTCTACAGTTACTCTCTTCTACAAACTTAAAGCCTTGCCCTTTACAAAGTTCACCATTAACGATCTTGCTGGTTATCTTTTTTTACCGAAAAATGATCTGTGTCGAGTCTAAAGGGAACGAAAAATCACTAAAAAATGATCTGTGGAGGTAATTATGTTCAATACCTGTTATCTGTAAAGTTTACTATTATTTTATAAAAGTGTTCAGATACATATCAAAATAACGGTTATCAAATTTTAAAATTTGAGAATCAGAGACTAGAGCCCACCCACTTCCATCCACAGAATTGGCACCAAAAGGGCGTATGGTTTTAGTTTGCCATAGTCTTTTCATACACTTGACTACGATACCTTCATCGACCTGGGGCTCTCCTCATCTTCTGAGTCATTATTTTCTTCTTCGAGTTGTATGGGCTTTTACTAAACGAGGTCTTCATGAACTACGATAACACCACTAACATCAGTGAGGCAGATGTTGAAGATGCTGACACCATTATTTCTTTTACTTCCTGTAAATCGATGGAGATGAAGAGAGAGATTCACCGGAAATGGAAGAGTGAGCGACACCTGAGAGCGACCTGATAAAGACAAAAGATGAGATTTGTTAACTATTGATTAGTATGAAGTGTTGTTTTGTCTTAACTATTGATTAATATGCAGTGTTGTATTCACTATTGATTATAATGCATTCAATAACAGTGCTACTATTGACTATTCATCTCTCACCTGATATTTTTTGAGTTGATAATTCGTCGATGTCACATCGTACCTTGCACCATCCTCTAGCTAACAGTGTTGTGTTGCCAAACATGTAATTCATTTTATTTATAAAAAAAAGGCAATTATTTGTTTTGTGGGTTGTGTCTTCAATATTCAATTTGGTTTTTTATATTCAAGGTGCACTGTATCTCAAGGTGCTCATTCAAGTGGGTTTTCTATATTCAAGGTGCTCATTCAAGTGGGTTTTCTATATGGATTTTTGCAGATTTGGTAAGCTTGCAGATCTTTATTTTTTAATGGTTTATATTATTTCTACTTTTAAGTTTTGATTGTGTTTAATATCAAGGGGAGTTTAGGAGCAAAGAAATGAGGTTGTTCCTATTATCTTGGTCACCGGTGGGTTTGGATCCATGCATGCACCCCACGCTGGCTCAAGGGGAACCCGAGAAGACATGCTTTGGTAATGTTTAGTCACCGGTGGGTTTTGAGGATGAAGACCCACTTGGGTTTGTTTGGTAACTTTATTTATTGGCATAGTTTACCCTTCTGTTTGAGGATACTAACTACTCAGATAAATATGCCACTAAGAAATAGAGCATGATAAGAAACAGAGCATGAACAATTTTTCATACTAATATTTTTGTATTGAATGCCAATTTCGTATTTTTTTTAATTCTTTTGTTGGATGCATTCATTACTCAATTCTATGTGGGTTGTATATGCTTGGTTTTATATATTTGTTGCATTAGACATGCTAAGGGCTTTGTCATTTTAGCATGAAACCGATTGCAATGGTTTGAAGTTATCCACGTCCTTCTAATATTCTACTAGAAACAATCATTATTCATTTGGGTTGACTGTGTATATGTTCTCCAGTTGTAATTTGAAGCAGGAATATGTGTTATTTTTGAATTTTGTTACATGCCTTATGATACGTATATTTAAGGAATGCTATATTTTCTTGATAGCAAACATTATATGAATACTACATATGAAGGATTAGCAAAAATATTATATTTTTAACATGAAGGATTAATGACCCATTCCTTGAACAGTTTGGTAAACAAAATCCTTCCTCAATTTTCTATATTGTGCAAACTATAATAGAATTGTACTTAAAAAATAGTGAATAGACTTTTAGCTGCTACTTCAAGGTTTCAATTTCCTATATTGTGCAAGCAACAATAGAAGTGTACTTAAAAAGTAGTGAATAGACTTTTAGCTAGGCATCAACTCAGTAGAAAAAAAGAATGATGCAATCGATTTGATTTCAAGTACACGGTCCCAAATCTTAAAAGCAAAGATATCTGATTTGATTATATGGCTTAAATTTAATAGTCAGGAAAAAATGTTCCCATTAAAATGAGGGTGATGGGTGAGCCTGCGTTTGAGAGATAGATGGGTGAAGGTGATGGGTTGCGAGTGTGTGTGTTATTTTTATAGTTGAATTTTGTTGACCATGTTGTTGGAGGTTGAAACCTGAACTTTGATTGTCTTTCCTATAAACTAAACATTATCCCCACATTTGTCGATACGGGTTTGAAAGTAACAATGGTCTCTTCTATATCTTAAACATTATTATCACCGTGTCATCATGTATTTAACATTTTTTAAATACTATACTTTTTTATATAAGACAATTAAAACAGTAAGGTTGTTTTAAAATTAAAACAGTTTTAAAAAAAAACATAGAAGTATACATTAAAAAAACAACTAAATAAATTAACATACAAATTATATTTTATAAGATTGTTTTTAAAATTTTAAAATTCATATTAAAACAATTTTTTTAAGTCATTTAAAAAAATAAAAAATTATTTTATTTAAAAAAATGTACAATATTTTAAAAGATTTTAATACATAAAAGATGCGGGCCTAATGGGGCTTTATCACAGCAGATAATGAGAATTTTTTGTGGCTTTATTGTGTAGATAAAGGGACTACCACCCTTTATGTGGTTCAAGGCAAAAGGAAATCATCATTGCCTAATATATAAATTGTAGGACAGAGGCAGATAATAAGTCTTACATATGTCAGAGGCTGTGAATTGATTTAAGAATACTCGCGCGGGGCCCAATCACACTCAATGTGTTTTTTCATATTTTCATATTTTCATAGCTGTTACGAGGCTCGAGAAATGGTGACACACCTATGTTATTAGAGTACAAGAGCAACTCACAATGTGAGTCAAGTTTATAAAATTTGATTCAGTAAAGTTTGAAATGTTATAATAAAAAAAATACTAATTGCAAATAAAACTAGATGTTCCTAAGACACAAATGCACTGTATTAAAATTGTAATCATGTTGTAAGTGTACCATGAGATGACCAACATTATTTATATTTGTACTATTAGAGACACGAGAACACATTTTTCACGGGAACAAATTTGTCGCCGTGCCATCTACACAGGTATAAAATATCACATGAACAAAGTTATTATCGTGTCATCAGCACGGGTACATCCTAATATATATATATATATATATATATATATATATATATATAGAGAGAGAGAGAGAGAGAGAGAGAGAGAGGCAGGCTCCTGTGCACACTAAGTTTGCACATTACTTTTTAAAAGTAGTAAAAAAAATATTTTTGAGTTGATTTTTTTTGTGTGATATTTAAACATTTCAAGGAACCCATATAAAAAAAATCAGCTCAAAAAAACTTTTTTTGCTATTTTTAAAAAATCGGTCAAACTTTCGCAGTTTTTAAGCCCTTTAAAAACTGCGAAAGTTTGACCGATTTTTTAAAAATAGCAAAAAAAAAAATTTTGAGCTGATTTTTTTTATATGGGTTCCTTGAAATGTTTAAATATCACATAAAAAAATTGGTGTGCGCCAGCACTAAGTTTGCCTACTTTTAAAAGGTAATGTGCAAACTTAGTGTGCACAGGAGCCTGCCTCTCTCTCTCTCTCTCTCTCTCTCTCTCTCTCTCTATATATATATATATATATATATATATATATATATATAAAATAAGTTACAATGGTGTTTTTACTATTCATAAGTTTGGGAGACACTTCACGGTTCAGATCGAAGCCAACAAGGCAACTATCCAACGGTTGAAATTAAAAATACTTCTCTTACCATTTTTGCCCCTTAAATATTTCAATTCCCCCTCTTTTTTATCCCTTCCTTTCTTTTCCCCTCTTACTTAAAATTCAAATTTAGGGATAAAATAGAAAATTACATCTATTGACTCTAATTACTGCTCGACAGCCAACTCGGGTTATATTCAACTCTCATTTCCCCATGAAATATCAAGAACCAATGCGCTCTCTCTCTCAAGCCCTATCTCTCTCTCACTATATCTCACGATACCCTCTTTTATGAAACCCCTCTCTATCTAACCAGGTTTTTTTTTGCTGATTTCCTAACCAACGCCCCCTTTTGTTGTCTCAATCTCACTGACCTTTCTTTTTCCATGAGCTCCAACAAGGTTAGATCCATCTACATTTGTTCTTGAATTTTTTCGGTTATAAAGGTATATTGTAACTCTAATATGGTTCCCAACAAAATAATTTGTACTCTCTCACTCTGTTAAAGACTTTTTTTGCCTTTTCTTTCAGGTAATCAAGAGGTGAATGTGACTGCGTGTGTGGTTCTTCCATCAACGGATCTCGACATTCTGTTACGGTAAGACTTTGGTTTCTTTTGATCGAGTCATTCTGTTACTATTTTGACGAATCTCGCCATTCTGTTACTATTTTGACCGAGTCAAAATGGGTTTGCAAAGAAGGTTTTTGGGTTGTTGACAACCTTTCGTTATCTACAGGGTACTTCCATTTTTCTACAGGGTACTTCCATTTTTCTTGGTGGAGGAGAGATGTGTAGATAGAAAAAGTAGTGATTGAATAGCTGATAGAAAAAAGGTATCAAGAAAACAGAGACTGAATCTTATAGGAAAAAATTAAAATTCAAAATTCAATTTTTTTTTGTTTTACCAAATAGCTTGCGATTTTGGTTATATTTGTATTAAATTACTTGAATGTTGCTTTAGTTTTACCAAATAGCTTGCTATTTTTGGTTATAATCATATTATAAGTTGTCTAATTTTTCTTTTACCCTGTATGATTAGTATTTAACTACATCCTTTGTTCCATTTTTTGACACCCTCTTAAATTAACCTGTGCATCTCTGTATACAAGCACTCACACCATCTCTTTATTTTTTGACACCATTTTTTGACACCATTGGTTGTTTGTCTGCACTACAAAATGTTTGTAAGTATAGTGTGTGTGTGTGTGTGTGTGTGTGTGTGTGTGTGTGTTGATTATACATTGTGTGCGGTTATGTACTAGATAGAATGTGTGGTTGTGCATGTATAATTTCTCTAAATCCTCCACTCTGCTCTTTCTTGCCTCCAGCTCACTATACGAAGAAGTTTTTCTTTTAATATGATTTGGAAAGTCTCCTAAATAATGTGTTTGTTTGCCTTTAGAATTTGTAATTGTCTCTATTTAGTTCCATCCCTGTCTCCAGCGTAGTATATATGTTTGTTTGGCGGCTGATTGTGTAGAGAGTGAGTGAAGCACGACAATTAGCGTTTCAATTTTCTTTTTCTCAGCTTGAACTTTCTGCAGGACATATTCTTTATCTTGGGTCTTCATCAACATGAGTTCTTCTTGCGTGTATTTGTTTACCGGACTCCAGTCTATAAACTCCATCAGTAGTTTTTGAATTGATCATCTTGAGGTAAAACTCTTCAGGGTTCTTGAATGCTGCCTTTTCCTTGAGTTGGGAGCCATTTTTTGTTTAGATCGTCCTCGATGTACAGCTGATCTGCGGAGGCTTGTCCTCGATGGCGATACATTATTCAACAGTTGAATTGAAGTTGGAGAAGGAATGTGTACTCCTAAACAATAGCGTTGGCGGCACTAGCTATTCTTTGCCACAGATCAACACATTCTTTTTCGATTGGTCCAGTTATGGCGGATCCTACAAACAAGTGCCATACTGATTTTATGTATGTGAATACTTATCTTACACTGAATACTGATATTATGCATGAAGGTATTATGATACTTAAAAGTTATTATGCATTTTTCTTAATTATTTTGTGAATGCTGATTTTATGTTTTTGTTTGGTATTCTGAGCAATGCTTATGTATGATATTTCTTCTTCTTCAACAGTTGTCATCCTTCTTATTAAATGTATGGTTTCTATAGTGATTTGAACTTTCTTGCTTTAAAGAGGGGTACTCCATACCATTACTTCTTCAATGATTGAATCGAGGATGCATTGTTTCAATGATGTACTATGTATTTATTCTATTGCAAAGCCTGTACTTTGCATTCTCTGCACCCTTCATTCTATTGCATTCTTTGCAACCTTCATTCTAATGTTAATATACATTGTGCAACATTCATACAGTAAATAGAGGCTCACGGAGAGTATTGGAAAGTTTCGTCAAAACGATACTAACAAGTAAGGGCAACATGATTTGACACGAACCAGATGCATTATGCACTATTTGAGGTTGACTTTGGGATCAAGTAATAATACCTGAGCTAATACTGATTTTGATGCAAAATTTACAACTTTTATTGTTTGAATCTGATTTGTGTTGTGTAAATGAACAGACTTTGGTTGCAAAGTAATTGCATTTCGCATTTAGTACGCCAATACAGAGAATAATGAAGTTTCAAAACTTTACTGAGTTGCTTGATTCCACTGACTTTGAACAATTACAAGGTCCTAATTCTCCCAAACAACAGAGAAAACTTCCATCTCGATTGAGTAAAAAGAAGCTGGCAGATATATCAGTGTCTTTGTTTGGTTCAACAGAGGAAGAGTGGCCCGTCATGTAAAGCTCGACTTTGCTGGATGTTACTTTCATTAAATTATAGTATCCATAAATGAAGAACGTCTTTATTTGGCACTTTGTTAGGAGTTTTTGTCTGTATATTGGTTTAGAGATATATTTTTTATGTTAATTAGTTTATGCATAATATTTTTGAATTTTTTTATGCATAATACTTTTGATTTTTTCTTGAGTTATGATGATCATTAAGTGGGTCAGTTTTGAGTCCTTTGACAACTACTTATCAGAAAGTTGATGGCTTTGTTTGTTCACCAAATTTCAGGTGGTAGTAGCAGCATTTATGACATGGATGGCGTGGTTTATCCGTATTGGTGGTTGCATACCCCTGTGCCCTATGTCTAACAACTCCTAATGGGGTCATGGTGGCCACCGAAAAGGGTGCTTCACAAGGTGTGCTTATCAAGGGAGGAATAACTCTTAAAAAGGAACATAAGGTACATGCATAATTTAACAACAGGCCTGCAGCATAACTTGCTTAAGTAGGCTTATATACACACACACATCAATACATATACATATTGATACACACACAACACAAACATATTGACCTGATGGTGCTTCTATATTCAGATTGATTCAATATAGTAACTGATGGTGGAAATCTGTTTAAAGTATTCTGAATACAGGAACTGTTATATATTGTAGTAAATGTTAAATATATAACAGTTACTATATATTAATTAAAATAGGAAAAAAACAATAACATAATTTTGATTTTCACACCATACATGTTGGTCTTACATGGCTGCTATGTTTAAAGTATTTTTGTTGATGGCAGTACCTTCTCTTTACTGCTATGATGGTCTTACATTGCACATTACAAAAAATTAAGATTTCAATCCTTACTGTTAATCTTTAGATCATTAAATATATATGTTCTATTTTTCTCTTTTATCTGTTGTGTTTTATTTTTTTAAGTTATGCAGATTTTCTATATAACATTATAACCTTTGTTTGATATCGTATCCTCTGTTTTTGTGTCAAGACTTCAGTGCAAGTAATTTTCTAAGAGTTCCCAAGAAGACGACGACGATGATGAAAAATATAATTTTTTTTATAAAAAAAGTTATATTCTCCAACCACAAAGGTAATCATGTGTGATTCAACTTCATTATTTTCTTATAAAACTAGGCAATCATGTTATCAATTGTGGATATGAGATGTGTGGATGTGTTGAACAAATGAATACAATGGGACATGTGCGAAGTTTACAAAAATCAAAATTCTGAACAAAATTTAGGAATGCATATCTTTATCATCGTTTGATTTATAATGGGGGTAAAGTACGGTGTTTTTATCATCTGATTAAACCACCACGTGCAAACACTTTCTAAAATCATCAAGATGGCTGCTTTATATTGGGTATGACTTTAGTTTGGTCATTATTTTGAAATAACATTTATAATGGCTATCGATATAGAGCCAATAAATATGTTTGGAAAATGCCACGTTTTAGGGAAAAAAATATAATCCCTTACAGATTGCAGACCAAGATTATAATCGTGTAGCTTAGTGTTCTTATTTGGTTTGGTGGGTAGTTATTTTGGAATAAATTACAGCAGGTATAGAACTAACTTTGTGTTTTTTGAAAGCAGGTATATCCAAGCTCTAAAGGAAGCTCCAAGCTCTAAATTATAGCAGGTATAGATCTAACTTTGCCTTTGTTAACTGGAATAAAGTCAAACCAAAACTCCTCATGAAGTCATATGTAACATGGGTGCAAGTGTTTTCGGGTATTCGTTGTAAATTGATGATTATTCTTGATAGTTTTTGTAATTGTAATGTACTTATACATTATGTGGTTCTTTCAGGTAATTTCAAGTAATTCAAAATTTGATACTTCTTTGTTGAATCTCGGTTATATGACAAAATGTGCATGTGAGTATTTTAAAAAACACGTGTAGTGTTGATATAAAGGTCATGGATGGTTCACATCTAACGTACATTTAGTTTCTAAGTCATGTGAAATTGGCAGATATTGTATATAGTGTTGAATGTGTACTTATAGTGCTGAATGTCACAATAAATATATGATTGTAATTCTTTGGACATGTTGGCTCATCTATGTTTACTCACACACATGCTCCAATTTGATGTAGGCATTGATAGAAAGCAAATGGGAAGCTACGTGGAAGTTTATCACAATTGATATATATACACACTCATGGGTTGTTACACAGTTTCTGGATTAAAACCAATACTTCTGCGACTGATATATAACGTGGGGGATAATACAGGTACACTTGATATAATTTGTATCTTTTTACATATGTTTACCATTAATTTTTGGCCATTTGAAAAGTGGCCTCTATCCAGCAACAACTTTCTTCTTTAAGCCTTAAAGAAGCTCCTGTAAGTGGTTCCTTCAATCCGAAGAAGGGTGAAACTGTCCTTCCTCAGTTTAGTGCAGATAATATCTGGAATCGAGCAATGGTTGTAAATGCTCCTCGAGCTGCCATTAAATCTCCAAAAGACAAGTTCGATGTGTTTTACGTTGACTATGGGAATCAAGAAGTGGTTACTTACATTCATTTGCTGCCTCTTGACCCTTTTGTGTCCTCAGCACTAGGCCCGTTTTATTGATGTTTGCATACATTGTCTTCTGAGTAATAATTTATAGTGGATTCTGCTGTTGGGTCGATTTATTGATGTTGTTTTCAAAAAATATTGATTCGTCGTTCCATAGTTCAACACACGTTTTGGTCTAGGACGAGATACCGGTTTTGTATTGGTATCGTGTTTGGTTTAAGGCAAGATGAAACGATACATGTTTTAGAGTATATGAAATTGAAAAAAAATAAAAATTACGTATTTTTCTCAATTGAGTGCAATGTTCAGATAGTCAAGGACAATATCATTTTTTTTGCCATTTTCTCACAAAGACATCAAATTACGACATAGTGACATACATATAATTTGGCCTATCTTCTATTTGTATTTGACTCTTTCTTCTTTGCCTTTGAACTTACTTACATATTTTGAATCATAGACATGGGTGAGATTAAGCTACTGAGATTGAAGAAAAAGGCAATTGAAGCACTGCCAGATCATTGTAAAGCAACAACATTGGTCCCAGATCTAGAGCCATTTCCAGCAAATCGATTCAAGTTGAAGCACGTATTAAAACTGTAAAATTGCCAAACATTATTGGAACTATTATTTTTGTGAATTATTTTTGGGCTCTTTGAATATTGTTGGAAGTGTTTTCCCTTAAGGGTGAAGAGTCCAATAAACAAAGGAGACTATGTTCATTTTTTTTTAAATTGATATTTTATTTATTTGAGTACAATGTGAATTCGGTTGATGAATATTGTATATTTCATGAATTGTATTGAATTGATGATTTTGTGTGTATGATGTTTAAATTTGTATTTGATGGATATGATGTTTATGCGAGGTCCAAGATGTATTACTATCTTTATTGTGAACTATTTTTATTTTTGAACAGGGTGTATAGTCCTATAAATGAAGGAAAATTTACCCAAATTTTCTAAATTGTTTTTACATTTCTGTTGAAAAAAATTAACATAAATTGTTTACATATTTGTATACTTTAGACTGCACTATGTTTTGTCGGGGAATGAAATTTTTGTCGTTTTCAATTGCGGACTTAGAATTTTTTTGCCGTTTTGCAATTATGTATCTTGAAATTTTTTTGCCGTGCCTTCAGGCACCGACTTAGATATTCACGAGGACCATGATGGACTATTTATATTGTTTTGTTGTATTTTTTATTTCTTAAACACTGGGTAGTCCTATAAATAGAGAAAATTATGTCTAAATTTTCTAAATTATTTATTGGGGAACGAAAATTTTGCCGTTATGTAATTAAGCAATTTGGAAATTTTTCCGTTTTACGATTACATATTTTAGAAAATTTCAGCGTGCCTTCAGGTACGGGCATACCCTAGTATATATATATATATATATAAATGAAGCCATCTCCCAAGATGAAGATGAGTGGAGAAAGCTGATAAATTTGATGAGACCTCATCTAGGATCATCAACAATGCACCCCTTTCACTTCAATAATAGTAAACAGTCATCGAGTCTTATGGCGAAAATAAACCACAATTTCCATTAGGAGTAACCAATATCTCCTTACCTCAAAAGAAACCCCAGAATCACTTTCATCGGACATCTTCTTTATCCTGTGGCCAGAGACGAAGCTATATTGTGGCCAAAGGGGGCCATGGCCCCCCTTTAGAATTTCAAAGCCTTGATAGGTTTGATGGCTCCTAATAGTTAACAAGTTACATTTTATAACTTAAAATATTATGGCAAGTTGAATGATGGTGTGCTAACCCTCAAAAAAGTTTGATTTTATATATATATATATATATATATATATATATATATATGAGGTGTTTTAAGAAATTTTAATTTTACTTTTTATGTTTTATGAATTTATATACCACGGGTAAATTATTTCAATAACTTATTATTTTGTTGTAAATTTATTATAAATCTTTACTCTAATTAAATTTAGAGGTGGTAATTTAAGTGTGTTATACAAGAACTTATACAAAACCATATATAATTATGAAAATATATTTGTCACTTTTTCTACACGGTAAGCAATTAAATATGATTATTTGTGTCATATATAAGTAAAATCGGAATTTATTATTTGTGTTTTTTGATCATGTCAATTTTTTTTGGTTCGTAAAAAATGATCAACCTTAATTCACTAATTGATGTCTACACCCCCACCCCCTGCCCCCCTCCCGATGTTTATTATCCAATTATTATCCAACTATTATCAATTATTTATAAAATTGATGTCTACACCTACGCACCTACGCGCAGAGACGAAGCTATATTGTGGCCAAAGGGGGCTATGGCCCCCCTTTAGAATTATAAAGCCTTGATAGGTTTGATGGCTCCTAATAGTTAACAAGTTACATTTTATAACTTAAAATATTATGGCAAGTTGAATGATGGTGTGCTAACCCTAAAAAAAGTTTGATTATATATACATGTGTGCAATATATATATATATATATATATATATATATATATGAGGTGTTTTAAGCAATTTTAATTTTACTTTTTATGTTTTATGAATTTATATACCACGGGTAAATTATTTCAATAACTTATTATTTTGTTGTAAATTTATTATAAATCTTTACTCTAATTAAATTTAGAGGTGGTAATTTAAATGTGTTATACAAGAACTTATACAAAACCATATATAATTATGAAAATATATTTGTCACTTTTTCTACACGGTAAGCAATTAAATATGATTATTTGTGTCATATATAAGTAAAATCGGAGTTTATTATTTGTGTTTTTTGATCATGTCAATTTTTTTTGGTTCGTAAAAAAGGATCAACCTTAATTCACTAACTTCGTATTGCATGCAAGTCGTCTTAATATATTCGTCAAAAATAATTTTCACTAATTAAATTCAATTCATCATATATTACTGAAATCGAGATAAAACTCTAAGCCAAAATTAGTCAACAATCAAACCGATCAAAACAAAATCGACTAAAATTGGTTCGGTCAACCAACCATAATGTGTCTATCTGTCCGCCCGGCTCACTCTAAGTGTAATTCCTGGCTTCGTCCCTGCATGTGGCTATATATCAAAACATGTTGTATCACCTTCACTAACTCTTTTATTCATATCTAACCTAACATCGTCGAATAGCTACCCAATGTTTCAAGGTTTCCGCCAAACAGCCAGTGCAAACCTCCGGCCTTCCAACTTCTATGTTTTATCTACCCATAAAAATATCGTGGTTGTTAAAATAAAGGGCTTGGAGAGACAATTTAGTTGCTGACTAAGTGGAGAAGATGAAATCCAAAATCTTCCTTCCGCCCAACTGGTTCAACGCTCCTCCTCCTCCGTTGAAGAATCTCCTTTTTCAAGATATTGTTCAAGCTGCTTCTCGCACTAGAATTGGGTGAAGTTCCCATGATGGGGTTTTTATTTTTTATTTTTTTTTTATGTTTCTCTCTCTCTCTCTCTCTCTCTGCCCTTTTGTGGTGTACGATTTTGTTTTTTCACAGTCGGTTGGTTTCTCTTTGCTCTAGCAGGTTTTCTCCGGTCGACGGTTTGGTTGATTGATTTTTGCCTTTGTTTTTTTGTAAGTTAGGTGACAACTGTAAGATGTTTTAATGAAATCTTAATTGATGTTAAAAAAAATACTCAAATGGGAGTTGGGGAGGTATTTCGTATTTTTGGGCGGTATTTTGGACCGAGCTGACACAATATGAGGATTTTTCGAATACGAACACGACACGAGATGAATTCGTATGTTTTTTAGTTGACACGAACACGACCTAAATAAAAACGACATAACACGACACAACACGAGTAATACGATTTCTTAAATTTCACACTAAATTGAACATAAATAGACACGATAACCCGAATAAAATACGATTAACATAACAAGACACGATAACATGACTAACATGCATCATAATTTTGACACGAACACGACATGACATGACTTCGTGTAAAAAAAATCATCATGAACACGACATATCGTGTAAATTTTGAGCCAATTTCGTGTTGTTTCGTGTCGTTTCTAAAACTGTCACTTCTAAACATAAGGGTCATTGCAATCATGAATCTATTTGGATCGAATAATAATATAGTATCACATGCGTTAAAGAGAATTTAAATTATCAAAAACAGAAAATAGAATTGTTTGAATTTGGAATGTATCTATGGGTTATTTCATATACAGGCACACATATATATAAAGTTTGTGTCAGGTGTGGATCCTATGCCAACTAATTTTTAAAAATAAAAAAAAAATTAATTATTTTCATGATTTTTTTATAGGTTCTTGTAAGTGATAATATTATTTTTAAAAAAATCATTTCAAATACGAATGAGATTATCATGAAAACGTACAATAAAATGATTAGAAATTTTTACATTTCATTTTATTAATACAGTAAAATAATATAATTTTTTTAATTTTGTGAGATGATTTTTATAGGGAGATTACAAAAAAAAAATATCAAAACATTCAATAAACTTTATTCGTAACATATATTTTTGTATGCGCATCGCGCGGAGTACATGCTAGTATCAATAAAATATATCCCTGATATGGATTTTTGAGATAATAATAAATTTTTATATTTATAATGTTTTATTCTCTATCTTTATTATTTAAATTAAATATTCAAATTTGATGTCACGTGCAATGCATGTAGTATCCAAAAACACTCGAAACCCAAATGGAAGGCGACTTGAGATCAAATCAATTACTCAACGAGGGTGAAGCAAGTCACATGCCGCGTGCTTAAAATGTAATAAAAAGGTTACGTCCTCACACAAGACTAATACCTAATCAACATTTTACAGTCCAACAAAAGCACTCAAAAGGTAAGAATATTGACATGGTATTGCATGACTTATTCTCGGTTCTTCTCAAGATAACGTCCACACGCTACTATGAACCTGGCTACCCGAGCTTTTAAATTATGTAATCTGACCGTAGCTTAGGTTATCTACTCGTTCCTTTTAATTCCGTTTATACCATGATGAATGCTCACACGGTGTCTAGGTTTATGAAGTTAGTAAGGGAACAGGGCTAAACAGAAAAAGGAAAAGAAAAAAAAGTGCTTCTGTTTGTGTATGTTCTATATTTATAAGTGCGCATTTGATGTATCTCAACAATGTAAAGAAGCCATATAAAATAAATATATTATCAGTTTTATTATTATTAATATTTAATTGCAAGAATCAATATATTCAAAATTAATCGATTCAAGTTAATTCATAAAAATAAATAAATTAACCATTATCATTAAAAGCTTAATATTACAGCAGAGAACATTAAGGCCTATTTGGTTTGCAACTATAATTCTGTTTTCTGTGTTTAAATACAATTCTAATAAAAATATGCGTTTGACAACCTGTTTTTAAATATAGAATTATAATATTTATATGTTATAATCAAGTTTTTAAAAAAATTGGTTTAGGGTATTTTATAACTTCTGTTTTTTATTTTTCAACTCAAAATTATTCATTCTTAATATTTTAATGCAGTTATACCGTAATATATAATATACATACATAATACATTAATGTGTGTAATTCTTATAAATAAAATATATATATGTACATGTATATAAAATTACGTATGGAATAATATAAAGTTAAATAATATTATCAATAGATACATGATACTTATATATAGTTTTATTCATGTATTATTAATGTATGAAATAATATAAAATATACATATAGTACATATGTATTAAAAAATATTATCAATTCATGTATGTATATAATTTTATAATAAATTATACATGCAATATATATACATGCAATATATATATATATAGAGGGTGGCTCAGGTGCGCACCAAATGGTGCGGATCTGGTGCGCACCTTAATTACTTTTGGCAAAACAAAGTTATTTCTGTTCCAAAACCACACAAAAACCGTTCCTATCTCCCTTCTCCCTCTCATCAAAACCCAGCTCCATTAAGCCCGAGCTCGTCGTCCTCACACATCTGGTTGATACACTACTCCACATCTGCCAACACAATCGAATACAGCACAAAGGTATGAACTCAAATCTGCCCATGGATGTTGGACCGATTTCAAATCTGAATCGAAATTGTTTGGGTAAAAAATGTTTGGGTTAAATCGAAAATGTTTGGGTTAAATTGTTTACATATAATTGCTCCATTTTTGTACCAGTTAGTTTCTAGTTTTTTTGTACCAATTAATTTTTTGGTGTTAACAGTTAGTTTCTAGGTTTTATAATTAACAGTTAGTATATAGGTTTTTTTAATTTTTTTAATCAAATTATATAATAACTAGGTTTTCTAATTAATAGTTATTTTTGTTTGTAATAGTTGAGTTAATGTTTTGCAATTTCTTTTGTAGAAAATGGATAGTTCGAGCATTAATAAAGAAACGTGGATCGGAGAAAATATGGCTTTTGAGTTTGAGATTGAGCAAAATGTCAATTTAGATATTGCGGGTGATAGAGGGGAACAATGTGTTACATTAAATTCGGATGACAATGATAAATATTTCAACCCTCAAGTGCGGGATGACCTAAAGCCAAAAATAGGTCAAGAGTTCCAAACCCTTGATGAAGTGAAGAGTTGTTACAACGCATATGCAAAGGTAGCGGGGTTTAGTGTTCGTAATTGGACTGAGAAGAAGGATATTGAGAGTAACAAAATTATAAGGAAGGAGTATGTTTGTTTCAAACAAGGAAAGGGCAAGGTTGTAGATATTCAAGGGAATTCTAGACGTCGGGGTTCCATTAGAGAGGGTTGTAAAGCAAAAATTGCAGTTGCGATGCATTCGAGTGGCGCATATGTGGTTATTTCGTTTGTGGAGGGTCATAGCCACCCGTTGACGACGCCAAGGAAAACCCATTTTTTGAGGTCTCATCGGAGCATATCGAGTTCCCCAAAGTGCTTAACTCAACAGCTTGGAATGATCAATATACCACCGCACCAACAATTTAACTTTCTTGGACTGCAAGCGGGTGGCTTTGAAAATATCGGGTTTACGCAAAAAGATTTATACAATCAAGAGAGGGATAGGCGCAATGAATTGAAGGGGCACGACGGAGATATGTTGCACGAGTTTCTTAAACTAAAAGAAGAAAATAATCCGTCTTTCACTTACAAAATTGCAAGTGATAGTGAACAACGAATTAAGCATTGTTTTTGGGCTGATGCAATTAGCAGACGAGATTACAAGTCTTTCGGGGATGTGGTAATATTTGATACCACATACAATACTAATCGTTATGGTATGATTTTTGCGCCACTAATGGGAGTGAATACCATGGGCAGACTATCTTATTCGGTTGTGCTTTTCTGAGTGATGAGACCGTAGATTCATTTATTTGGCTTTTCAATCGCTTTTTGGAAGCCATGCCGAGCGATGCACCGAAGATGATTATCACCGATCAAGATCCGGCAATGACAAGAGCAATATCAGAAGCCCTCCCACACACCTATCACAGGTATTGCAGTTGGCACATATTAATGAAATTTCCTGAAAAAATTGATTCTTTGAAATTTAAGGCCTACTACAAAGAGTTTTCTGATTGCATATGGAATTCTGAAATAAGGGAAGAGTTTGATGCTAAATGGATTGATCTTGTTCACAAGAGTGGTTTAACTGACAATAAATGGCTCCGTTCTATGTTTGAAATTCGTTCTCAATGGGTTCCTGCTTATGTGAATCATATTTTCTCCGTCGGAATGTCAAGTAGCCAACGAGCTGAAAGTGCCCATTCATTTTTTAAAAAATATGTTTCAAAAAAGAACTCGCTTGTGGATTTTATGATCCAATTCGGTAGGGGGCTTAAGCGTCGACGTCATGAAGAGTTGTATGCCGATCACAAAGACTTGACCGAGAAGCCGAGACTTAAACTATTTCATGACGCTTTGGTGCAGATGGTTGAAATTTATACAAATGAAATATTCTATAAATTCCAAGATGAGATGTGGGAAATAATGAGTTACAAGTTGGAACAGGTGAAGGTGGACGGAAGTAAACATGTCTATTCTATCCGAAGGAAGACCGGTGACACGAAAAAGGTAAGAGAAATTATTTACGACACTAATTTGGAATTTGTCTCGTGTCCTTGCAAGATGTTTGAAAGCGCTGGGATCCCATGCCGACATATTTTGGCTTATTTGCAAAAGTTTGATGATATTGATGCCTTACCGAGCCAATACATTTTGAAGAGATGGACAAAATCGGCAAAGTCAGTTAATACAATGGTCGTCGATGCTTGTGGCATCGATATAACCGATGACAAGTCATATTTTCTACAACGGAGTCAACTAATACAAAGGTCCTTGAATGTCGTTGATACGACCCTCAGTAGTTCGGAAGGAATTCAAATTTACAATGAAGGTTTGGACGACATACTTGAGAAAATCAAGAAATTTGTTTGTATTGGTTCTAATGCAAAAGTTTTCGTCAAACCAAGTGTAGGCGTTTCGGTGAACATGAGTTGTAATGACGGTAATGTTTACAAGGAACCACATAAGGTTAGAGCAAAAGGATGTGGTAAAAGGCTTAAAGGAGGGAAAGAAAAAGCAATGGGTAGAGTGAAGAAGTCTAATGTACGCCGCTGCAATGGCTGCGGCATGGTAGGACAATCGCATGATAAAAGAAATTGCCCGTTGATCAATAATAGGTAAAAAACATTAATTTCCATTGTATTTATTTATTTTACAAGTTAGTAAACAAAACTAATTTACCTTTATTTTGTAGGATCGACGATGGCCAAGGTGGAAGTGAATACGAAGAGAGTGATGATTCAACGAGTTGATGTTGTGTTGTATTGAGTGGTGTTGTATTCAGTGGTCTTGTAATTCAATTGTATTGCACTTCAACTGAATTCAGTGGTGTTGTATTCTGTCAAATATTGAAATTCAGTTCAATATGAACTTCAATTGTATTCACTGGTTTTGTAATCTGTTTGTAATGAACCTCAATTGGGAATTAATGTATTCAGTGGTGTTAGTATAACTATTTTTAATATAAGTGTTTTGAATGTTAGTATAACTGGTAGTATAGCTGTTGAAGTTAGTATAGTTGTTGAAGTTATACTGAGTTCCAAGGACTGCTATATTCATAGCTGGTAGTATAGCTGTTGAAGGGTTTATATATTATCAGAAAAATACAATGAAGGGTTTATATATGCTGTTGAAGGGTTTATATATGCTGATGCTTTTAGTACCTTCAAATTGCATCGAGACACATATCACCAACCCCACATTTAGATCCCAATGAAGTTGAATTTCATTCTGAATCCCTTAAAAGTAAAGGCCTTCCAGAATTTAAAAAGAACACTGCTGCTAATCCTTTATATGCTTGTGATGGGGAAAAAGAGGCCAAGCAATAAGTTACTTTGATAAAGGAGCTGATGATTTTCAGCAGAAACCTAGATAAGAGGATCCAAGCAAATAAGAAGATGGTGGTGAAAAGGTGTCCAGACATACAGTAAGGGGTGAAAACTCAAAGGAAAAACTAAATTTCTTTGATCCAATTCTGAAAAGAGTCACAAGATCTAGTTCTAAAAGTACCAGCCAACTTTCTTCTGAAAATTTCCAATACTGAGCTTTGTTGTATGGAACATTAGAGGAGCTGCAAAGAAGTCAGCAAATAGAAGACTGAAAAAGATTTTGAAAATGCATAAATATCCAATTATTGCATTATTGGAGCTCAAAGTTGATTTTCAAAAAATCAATAAGTTTAAAATTAAATGGGGCTATAAGTTTAAAATTAGATGGTTGTCAGGATTATTTCAAATTCAGAGCAGCAATTGACTATAAGTTGGAGTTTAGCTATGAAATTGGCAGGACATAGGAGAATAAAGCCAATCTTAACTTGGGGAAAGCTAAACTTCTTGAAGCTTTGAAATTAAAGGAGGTGTACTGGAGGAAAAAGTCTTTAGGAAGATAGCTTCAACATGCGAGAATATTATTAAACATGATCTTGTTCATGCCATTAACTGTTTCTTTGTAGGTCATGATATTCCTCAAGGCTAGCCTAGTAATAATATTGTGCTAATTCCTAAAAAGAAGCATTACATAACCCAAAGTGGAGTTTCACATTACATAAACCAAACTACACGTGCATTACATAATATGATTCAAAATGGCACATTACATAACCCAAAGTGGAGTTTCACATTACATAACCCAAAGTGGAGTGCATTACATAGTTTCACATTACATCGACATCTTAAAAATTAAAATTGCTACAATTACAACCAGAATACAATTCAAACGGAAATACAAATTGTCAAACTTCGTCTCCCAGCCCTCCACTTTTTTCGCAATCTTCTTCTCTAATTTGTCCAACTTCTTCTCCAGGTCATCAATTTTTTTGCCCAACTTCATCTCTATTTCGCCAATTTTATTGCCCAACTCCATTATCTTCACACTAAGATCACCATATTCAATTTCAACTGCATTCTTGGTGTCAACCGATTTTTGGGAATCCACTGATTTCCCGGTATCAATCCAACGAAAAAACCCACAAGAATTGATTTTATAATTAGGGCACGCAACAAAACGTCGCCCCGGATTCCCCGATGTCTTTGATGTTCGCATTTCCGCACGATCTCCGCAATGACATAAAATCTGGGAGGTAGATGAACTTTTAGGGGACTCCATATCCTGCAAATTAAGGACTTTTTTATCAGAAAATATTTAACCAAAACAGTTATACAAATTAAGTGATTGCTATAATTTGTACCCAGACAGTTACATGTATACATGTTTGTATCTATCTAGGGTTTATTTTGTGAAATATGGAGCAATTAAATGTAAACCAAATTCATCCAATTTAACCAAAACATTTTTGACCCAAACAATTTGATTAAAAAAATTAAAAAAACCTATATACTAACTGTTAATTATAAAACCTAGAAACTAACTGTTAAAACCAAAAAATTAATTGGTACAAAAAACCTAGAAACTAACTGGTACAAAAATGGAGCAATTAAATGTAAACAATTTAACCCAAACATTTTCGATTTAACCCAAACAATTTAACCCAAACATTTTTTACCCAAACAATTTCGATTCAGATTTGAAATCGGTCCAACATCCATGGGCAGATTTGAGTTCATACCTTTGTGTTGTATTCGATTGTGTTGGCAGATGTGGAGTAGTGTATCAATCAGATGTGTGAGGACGACGAGCTCGGGCTTAATGGAGCTGGGTTTTGATGAGAGGGAGAAGGGAGATAGGAACGTTTTTGTGTGGTTTTGTAACAGATATAACTTTGTTTTGCCAAAAGTAATTAAGGTGCGCACCAGATCCGCACCATTTGGTGCGCACCTGAGCCACCCTCTATATATATATATACACACACACACACATAACATACATAAAACTTTCATACATACATGATACATGAATGTATACATACATACAAACATCATAAATTATATACATGTACATTTAATATCATGTATTTTTAGGTATATTTAATAAGGTATGTTGGAGACGTAAAACTTTTATACATACATGATACATGAATGTGTACATACATACAAACATCATAAATTATATATATGTACATTTAATATCATGTATTTTTAGGTATATTTAATGAGATATGTTGGAGAGTTTAACTTTCATACATACATGATACATGAATGTATACATACATACAAACATCATAAATTATACACATGTACATTTAATATCATGTATTTTTAGGTATATTTAATAAGGCATGTTGTAGAGTTTAACTATATATATATGTATGTATGTATAATATAAATATACATGATTGCCAATTTTGTCAAATTTTTAAAAACTGTATTTAAAAACAAGTTTACCAAACGCACACTAATAATTATAAACACAAAAAACTGAATTTTAAAATTGTATTTAAAAACATCGTTTAAATCGAGTTTTCTGAGTAGCGAACCAAACAGATCCTTAGTCTTTAATATACTACTAAGCTAGAATTATTAGACAATACCACTTGCACTTTCATTTGGTAAGTCTAATCTTTGTCCCTACGCCCCCCCCCCCCCCCCATATATATATATATATATATATATATATATATATATATATATATATATATATATAATTTTTATAGATTATGTACTTTTAGGACTTAAAGTTATATTGATTATGGATATAGGACAACAAACATTTCATTTCCACTTTTAGTCCTTATTTTCAAATTAAAGGGACACGTGACATGCTGTGATTGGTTGATGTTTTATGAATATGGGTCCGCCCCAGCGGTTTTATTCAAAATTAGGGACTAAAACTATAAATAAAATGTTTGTTGTCTTATTTCTAAAATATATATTACAATAGGTCATAAATTTACAAAGTCCCTAATTTTTATTCTTACTCCAAAACAAATCCTCTCACACTACAAATACATAGTACAAATTATTAACTCTTACCAAATGAGAATCAACATGACTCTCTATTATGATCGATCAAAATATGAATGGCTCACCAATAGACCTCATAATTATTGGTGAGTTATCCATGTTTTAACCAATCATATTGAAGGGCTTGTTAACTAATTCTTACTAAAGCGAATCAACAATTTGAACTCTTCAGTGACACTTTGTGCGACTAAAATTGTCAAAAAAAATCACAAAAAGTGTCACTAAAAGTATTTTGGAGTGAGGAGGAATTTGTATGAAGTGGGAATAATCTTATCCATAACTTATCCTTCTAATAATTTACTACCTTCTACATTTGTCTTTAGACAATGGGAAGACCCACACATTAATTGTCGCTCTCCAGCGATGAATTAATAAAAAAATTATCGATGAATCAGATGCCCATAAGAACAATCTTTTACATTTTCAAGCATTACATAAATTGAATTTTAACCCATTTTATATGAATGCATCGACAATACATCAATTTATGTTATTATACCATTTACACAACGAAATAATTCTTAAGTATCTCAAACTAATACCATTTAAAAAGAATATAAAAAGTAGTATACAAAATTATTTTGTATGGGCAATCTTAGATTCATCCATAGATTCTGTAAGTACATTTACTAAAAAATAACTAACAAATTAATCCATTAAAATGTCGATATCTCCAAATACATATTTCATTTTTTTGGATTAACTTAATAGTACCTTTAAATGGATGAATTTACAAATATTAGATCCATGATCCCCTTTTGAATTGAAATCAAACACTTAAAAAAAGGAACTTCATTATGCCTTTTCATTTTCATCAAGTTGTACCGCAAACTAAATAAAGTTTGGTTATATATTCATTATGCCTTAAGGGCCCGTTTCGTTATGTATTCAGAAAACTCGATTTAAACACTCTTTTTAATAACAACTTTAAAATTCAGTTTTCTCTATTTATAAATATTGGTGTGCGTTTGGTAAAGTTGTTTTCTAATACAATTTTCTGAAAATTTGACAAAATTGACAAACATGTATGTGTGTATATATGTACATACACGCATACATAAAACTTTCATACATACATGATACATGAATATATACATATATACATACATGCATACATAAATCATAAATAAATATATCATGTGTTATTTATGTATACTTAATGAGGCATGTTGAGGAGTTTGACTATATATATATATATAAATATACATATATAACACAAATTTATATGTACATACATGCATAATTGCGAGTGTATGTGTGTGTGTACATATATATATTATGAAATTGCAAGTATAATTCACAATAAGTTTATACACATACATGAATCGATAATATTATTTAATACATATGTACTATATGTATATTTTATGTTATTCCATATATTAATAGTACATGTACAAAACCAGGGGTGGACCTAGGTGGTCCCGAAGGTGGGCGGCCGCCCACCCAGGTTTTTCGAAAAAAAATTCCCGAGTATAGTTTTTTTTTTGGACCTATGTGTAATATTTAATAATAGAAGGTGTAATGTTTTGGGGGCAGAAACGAAAATAATCAAAATCCCTATCTCTACACATACAGAAACAACACACGTTTTTTTTCCTTTTACCCTAATAGCCGTCCATCCCTCTTTCTTCTCTTACTACCCCGTCCTCTTCTTTCTTCTCTCTACCGGCGCAGCAGCGTACAACCCCGGTCCGGCCTGCGTCTCCCTCCGGTCCGGCCTGCTTCTTCTCTTCTTCTATGTGCAGCAGGAGATGCTACCCCTACTCCTCCGCCCGCTCCCTCCGGTCCGGCCTCCTCCTCCGCGGCTCCTCCGCCCCTCCTCCTCTGGATCTCGGACTCAACTCTCTCTCCAGACTCCAGCTACTCCGCCATCCCTCTTTCTTCTCCTAACAGGTAATTTTTTTACTTTGTTGAAGTTTTTATTTTTTTGACATTCTTGAGTTGAGTTATTGGCATTATTAATTTACTGTAAAAACATTGAAAAAATATAGTTTATTGTAAAAATTAGTTGATTGTAAAAATTAACATTGTTAGTTTAATTTAAAAATTAGATTGTTGACATTGTTAGTTTAATCTAAAAATTAGATTGTTGAAATTAGTTTATTGTCAAAACATTGTTAGATTATTTGAAAAACATTGAAAAAAATTAGTGTGTTGTAAAAATTAGTTTATTGAAAAAAAAACTAGTTTATTGTAAAAACATTGTTAAACACGAAAAGTTTATGTAAACAAGCTTATGTAATTTGATGTTTGATGACTAGTGTTTGTAATGAAAGACAATTTGACTATTTATATATGGTATTCTCGATAATAAGTAGGTTCTATAAATTGTGAATTTTTTTTAATATTATTTAATTTAATTAAATATTATTTTATTTTTCGCCCACCCGTCGCTAAAATCATGGGTCCGCCACTGTACAAAACTATATATAACTACCACGTATGTATTGATAATATTATTTAAAATATGGATCTTAGTATATTATATAATTTAATAAAATATACATATATGTAATTTTGTGTACATGTACATATATATATATATTTATTTGTTAGAATTACACATGTAATATACTGTGTATGTATATTACATATTAAGGTATAAATGCAGAAAAATATTAAGAATAAATAATCTTGAGTTGAAAAATAAAAAACACAATTTAGAAAACACAATTTTACTGTTTTCTTAAAAACTTGATTATTTCACATAAATATTATATTTCAATATTTATAAACAGGTGTATTAAATAAAAATTCTTATCATAAATGTATTTAAACACAGTAAACAAAATTATGATTGATAACCAAACAGACCTTTAAGTTCCAATGGTTTTTTGCCATAATTGACAAGCAATAAAATAACATGTAGAGTGAAGAATTCAATAGAATTAAACTTTAGATATAATTACACTAAATATTATATATTGCAGCTTAGCTAAAGGAACCATTTTATACATAAAAAAATCCCAGTTAAACATGTTCAAATAACAAAAAAATAATAAAATTCTTGAACAAATAGTAGCTTTTCTCAGAAAAATGTGGTAAATATTCTCAAAAATGAAAACGTTTATCATTTGGAAAGAAGAAATTACGAGTCTACATCATTTATCACGGATCGAGAAATTACAATTTGAGAATATGATATTTGACAATGTTGGACAAATATCCATCTAATATTGATCGAAATAAGAGCCACAGACATGTATCACATACCTTCACAAAAGTCCTGCCGACCTTGACTGACTTCACGCTTTCATGTAGATGATACTATCACTTGGAAAAGGAAATGCAACAAAAGCTAAAGGCCTGTTTAATTGCGTAAATTATTTAATTTTATAAATTGATTAATTTGAAATGAATAGAGTGTTGATGTATTAATTTTAAATGGGTTTAAATCTAATATGTGATGTGTTTGAAAAAACAAATGGAGTTATTTACTTTTGATGTGTGTGTGTGTGTGTAGAGAGAGAGAGAGATAGAGAGAAAGTAGTATGGTGAGAGTATTTTATGGGAGTGGTGCATTTAAGATTCATGGTGTAATTATAAATTGTGCAATTTCAAGCTTTTGGTGAAATGAACTAATTTAAGTTTTTGTGAATCAACATGAATTGGTTCATTTTTGAATTTGTTCATTCTTGTAACCAAACAATAATAATAATAATAATGTAATTCATGAATGAGTCCATTTTAAATTGGATAATTTACAATTTTGGGGACAACCAAACAGGCCCTAAAAGGATACCACTATTATTAATCCACTTTTATACTTTAGAAACTTTAAATTGTTTTTTTTATACATTTTATTAAGACATTTGAGGTTACTTACGAGATTTTTAATAATACTTGTAAAGTGATAAAATATCAAATTAAGTGCTGATAAACGTTTGCAGATAAAAAGTGTTTAATTTATATTGTCTTTTCTCACACGACAATTGCAAAGTCTACATATGTGTGTTCAAAACGGAAAAAAACAAAGTCTATATATGTGCAGAATATCTATTATAATAATAATTAGGAAAATATATGCATTAATATACAAAATAGTGAAATAAAATATACGTTGATAAAGAATAAGAGAACAAACAATAATCTATCGTGCACATTGTTTTTTTGTTCGTAAATGTTCCTAAACAATTCTGAAAATTCTTGAAAGAAAATAGTTTTGAAGATTACCTCAACCAATCAACAAAAGTCACACTTATTTTCTAAAGTCAGGAAAACATTAGTGTTAAAGCTCGACTTTGTCAAATAAGCTTTTTAGGCATGAGCAACAACCCAGCAGGTTGTTCAAGTTCTCGATGAACAAAATTTGTAATTCTATAGAGAGTAAATCTAGCGGGTCAACTAGTATTAGAGTCGCTAAAAAGTGTAAGATTTAGTCTTTATATTGCTTCATGGAGAAATAAATTACAAAGGAACTTAAATAAAAAATACAAGTGAGTCAATAACACTTTAACTCCAATAACACAGTAACGCCCATTATCGTGTGATAATTATCATACAATAATGTATCTAAGACTATAGTCACGAGGGTGATAAAACAAGCACTTCCATGCTGAGAGAGAAGCACGGTAAAAGCACCAATGCATATGTAAATGATGATTATAGATTTGGGGAGTAAACATTTTGAACTTTATTTGTTTCTTTATGGATAATGATTTTTGGGTGATGAGTTACAATCTTTTTTATACTTTTAATACAATAGTATTAGAGATTTTAATAACATTTAATGCATTTTAACATATCTCTCTAATCTCTCTTTCATTTCATATTTCCCTTTGAGTTTCTCCATGCTTTCATCTTAAAAATCTAAATGGATGTCAAAAAATATCATTGGAGCACACAATTGTATTCACGTATAATCACAACACAAGGCTCAAGGAGGGTAATAAGTAGGGGTAATTATATCTAGGTCCCATTTATTGGGTCAACAAGCTTATAAGTCCTATTGACTTTTTAATAATCTCATAGGTCCTATTCCAACTTTTTAGGTAATTTTTTCACAATTTTACCCTTTTAAAACCAACCATCCGTAACTTCCTTGAGGAAGTTACATAAGTGGTTGGACTTTTTGTTTTAATCTTTAAATGATCATAACTTTTGATTCACAAATCCGTTTTTCGCAAAATTACTATTTTTGAAATCTGCTCGACGAGATCTATCAAACAAGATCCATGAAGACTATAAAATTCCAAAGAAAAAAATTTACACAAACAGTAAACTTTACTGTATGCACTAGAATATGAAATAGTTTTATATCTGTGACATTTCACAAACAGACAGTAACATTTACTGTGGTAATACTACACAGTAAATATATATATATATATATATCCGGTGGATCCAAACCCTCTTTTTTCAAAAATACCTTATATTTAAAGGTTCGCGCTAACGGCATCTAATCCTTACCACCATTGTTGGAGCTTCAACGACCTTCGTCAGAGCTCCGATTTGGGGTGGGTAAGGGTGGCATGTGGTGCCGCTGGCGCGGACCTTTGAAAATAAGAGACTTTTGAATAAATGGGCTTTGGATCCACCGGAGTATCATAGGGTGCCGCTGACGCAGACCTTTGAAAATAAGATTGGATCAATGGGATTGGGATCATCTGGGGCTCCAATTTGGGGTGAATAGGGTTGGCACAGAACTTTAAAAATTTACGAGCAAATTGGATATATATATATATATATATATATATATATATATATATATATATATATATATATATATATATATATATAGTTTGTAAAAATGTCATAGATATTAAACTTTATTGTATACACCAGAAAATGAAATAGTTTTATGTTTGTGACATTTTCACAAACAATAACATTTACTGTGATAATATATTTATGAAATAGTTTTATATATATAACATTTTCACAAACAGTAACATTTACCGAGTTAATATTACACAATATATATATAACATTTTCACAAACACTAACATTTACTGAGTTAATATTACACAATATAAATATAACATTTTCACAAACAGTAACATTTACAGAGTTAATATTACATAATATATATATATATATACACACACACACACACACACACACACACGGTAGATCCAAACCACTATTTTTTTTTCAAAATTACCATATTTTTAAATGTTTACGCTAGCGACATTCAATCTCCACCACTACCCAACCCCATTGTCGGAGCTTCAATGACTTTCATCAGAGCTATGGTTTGGGTTGGTAGTAGTGGCATAGGGTGCCGCTGGTGCGGACCTCTGAAATTAAGAGAATATTAGATAAATGGATTTTGAATCCACCGGAGCTCCGACTTGGGGTGAGTAGGGGTGGCATTGAGTTAGGTTTATATCTATAACATTTTCACAAGCATTAACATTTACTATGTTCATATAACACAGTATATATATATATACAAACCTTTTTTTTTCTGATATTATCTTATTTTTAACGGTCCGCGCCAGCGGCATCCAATCCCCACCACCACCCACCCCTTTATCGGAGCTCCAACAACCTTCATCAGAGCTCTGATTTGACGTGGCATGGGATGCCGATGTAACATTTTCACAAACAGTAACATTTATTATTTGTGAAAATATTACAGATATAAACCTAATCCAATGCTATCCTTACTCACCTCAAACTGGAGCGCCGGTGTATCCAAACCCCATTTATCCAATATTCTCTTATTTCCTAAGGTCCGCGCCAGCGGCACTCCATGTCACCCAAAATCAGAAATCTGATGAAGGTTGTTGGAGCTCCGACAATTGGGGTTGGTGGTGGTCGGGATTAGATACCGCTAGCGCGGGCCGTTAAAAATAAGATAATATCAGAAAAAAGAGGTTTGGATCCACCGTATATATATATATATATATATATACTGTGTTATAACACAGTAAATGTTAACGTTTGTAAAAATATTATAGATATAAACATAACCCAATGTCACCCCTACTCACCCCAAATCGGAGCGCCAGTGGATCCAAACTCCATTTATCTAATATTCTCTTAATTTCAGAGGGCCGCGCCAACGGCACCCTATGCCACTACTACCCACCTAAATCATAGCTCTGATGAAAGTCGTTGAAGCTTCGACAATTGGGGTGGGTAGTGGTGGGGATTGAATGTCGCTAGAGTAAACATTTAAAAATATGGTAATTTAAAAAAAAGAGGTTTGGATCTACCGTGTGTGTGTGTATATATATATATATATATATATATATATATATATATATATATATATATATAAACTCAGTAAATGTTACCGTTTGTGAAAATATTATATATATATTGTGTAATATTAACTCAGTAAATGTTACTGTTTGTGAAAATGTTATATATATAAAACTATTTTATAAATATATTATCACAGTAAATGTTATTGATTGTGAAAATGTCACAAATATAAAACTATTTCATTTTCTGGTGTATACAATAAAGTTTAATATCTATGACATTTTTACAAACTATATATATATATATATATATATATATCCAATATGCTCCTATTTTTAAAGTTCTGTGCCACCCCTATTCACCCCAAATTGGTGCTCCAGATGATCCCGATCCCATTTATCCAATCTTATCTTCAAAGGTCCGCGCCAGCGGCGCCCGTGATACTTCGGTGGATCCAAAGCCCATTTATTCAAAAGTCTCTTATTGTCAAAGGTCCGCGCCAGCGGCACCACATGCCACCCTTACCCACCCCAAATCGGAGCTCTGACGAAGGTCGTTGAAGCACCAATAATGGTGGTAAGGATTGGATACTGCTAGCGCGAACCTTCAAATATAAGGTAATTTTGAAAAAAAAGGGTTTGGATCCACCGTATATACATATATATATATATATATATATATATATACATATATATATATATAGTGTGTAGTATTAGCACAGTAAATGTTACTGTCTGTTTGTGAAAATGTCACATATATAAAACTATTTCATTTTCTAGTGCATACAGTAAAGTTTACTGTTTGTGTAAATTTTTTTCTTTGGAATTATATAGCCTTCATGGATCTTGTTTGATAGATCTCGTCGAGCAGATTTCAAAAATAGTAATTTTGTGAAAAACGGATTTGTGAATCAAAAGTTATGATCATTTGAAGATTAAAAAAAAAGTTCAACCACTTATGTAACTTACTCAAGGAAGTTACGGATTGTTGGTTTTAAAAGGGTAAAATTGAAAAAAAAGTTCCAAAAAATTAGGAATAGGATTTATATGTAAGGGAAAAACATGATGAGACTAGAATGTATATAAGAAAGTCTAATAGGATCTAAACGTAAATGCGCCATAATAAGTACCAAATTGGATATTATCCCTTGCTTATTTGTTTATTAACACGATCATATGTAACCGATTCTGATCGGTTTATTTTCTTCCATTTCTGAGATGATTCGGAAGCTAATGTTGGAGTCGGAAGAATTTTGGGTCGGTGGCAAGGCGGTCTCTTTTCCTTTTTCTGAAAAATTGCATTTGTATTTCGACGACTGACTTATCAGTTGTTCTGAACGATCTTAGTTAGATCATACTGTTGTGCTGTGAAGATAAATTGGTACGACCATCCCCGTCTTCACATAACTTCAAATCGCTTCTCAAAAAATGGTTGATATGGATCCCTCTGATCTAAAAATCATAACTAGGTCTTGGGAAACCCATTTAAACATGACCAATCATATCCTCATACCTTCGTCAGATCAACTCTTCCTCAGTAAAAAGCATGTGGTATCATCAAATATGTGAGATCTAAATCTTTATTTAGAACTGTATGTTTGGAATTTTGTATTATTTGTTTGTTTTGGGGAAAACACGATGGATTTTGGTTTTAATATCAATTCCATTCATTGCACTTCTAAGGGTTCCTTTCTTTTGAGATTCTGTAAATAACGTGTTATAAATATATCTTCACTTACATGGGTATTTCTTTGTTTTCTACATATTTCGTAGTTAGGTCTCAAATTAATCTCTTGAGCGATGTTGTATTGCACATGTATTTCATTGACATGTTTCTTTACATATTTTGTAGCTGGATCTCAAATAAATTACATAATTGTTTATATAATTTGTAGTTGGGTGTTTCATTGAAAATTTTCTTTGTTTTGACATGGGTATTTCTTTGTTTATAACTATTTATCTTAATATTTAGGTTATAATCCCTTTGAGTTTTCTCGAACTTCAGATTCAATACTCCCTCTCACACATTTCTACAATGGTAAGCACTGAACCCAAACAAAAAGAAGGCGCACAAACTATTGACAACGAAGACAAAGAGACCAGAACACAAATCACACCAATCGTCAAACTTGAAGAAGTCACCATCACCACCAAAAGTAAAGAATATGAAGAATCCATCATCGATATGTACTACTACTTTCTCTTCTTCTAGACTTCTAGTTCATTTAACCTTTCTTAGTTTTGTAAGCCTTTTGAAAAGTACAATTTCGATATTAGAATTTGAGTGATTTTACACTATTGCTTACAATTTATTAACATGACTCCTACAACAACCAAGAAACCTCCTTCGCTTGTTGTTGTAAGAGACGAGTTACATGCATCTTAGTTTGGGTTATGGAACCATTGTCCACATTTTTAAATTCTAAAAAAATTCGATCAATCTTCATTTAAGTAAAAAAGTCAGTTTGCTACGTACATGACTTTGAGTTAGTTTAGCTATTTGCAATTTGACTTTTACACCTTCTAATTCACAAGGAGATGGACTTATAGATTATGGAGTTTTATTGAAAAAGTGTTGTGATCGTATATATAAACATTGAGTTTTTAACATTAGATAAGGGCCTTTTTCCTTGGCCTCGAAATGGGATATGTTTTTTTCCTTGCAGTGTTACGAAAATGCGATATTTTATTCCATGTTTGTAGTAATTTTATTAGAAACTATTAATAGAACCATGTATCTTTCGAATGCAAAATGGTTAATTGTCATGCAACTAGGACAATTATGATTAATGAAAAATCATAACTGAGTCAATAAAAATTTTCCGATGGCAAAATCGTATCTTCAAGCGGCGATGCTTGAGCCGTGGCCTTTCTCACCGTTGGTAGTGAATGCCGATCGTAACCTGAAGCATGAGTTCTCCATTGTGGATGAATCTTGTATGTCCAGGGTCAGTTTTTTTAAGAGAGCTTTGGTGGGGAGAGTTGGTAGTGTTGCATGCTTTCCTCCTTCGTTAGAGAAGATGAAGTTATGGGTCAACTTGCATTGGAGTGCTCTTGGTGGGGTGATTGTGAGGTATCTTAGCTCTTCCTTGCTCTGTTTCATTTTTGCCTCTGAACAGGAAGATTATAGGATCCTCAAGAAGAAACAGTGGACTGTGCATGGAGCTCATCTATTTCTTGATAGGTGGCATCCACTGGGTTGCTGTCCCAAAAGTGGTCATCGTCCATCTTGTCGCTGGAATAGGATTGAGGGTCTCCCTCTTCATTTGCGGGGCATGGAAGTCTTCCAGGCTGTTAGTAAACATTGTGGAGATTTTCTCAATATTGACAAAGACACTCAGTCTGGGGTAGAGCTGAGGTGGGCACGGATTTTGGTTAGAGGGAATGTGACTATCCCGGAGAAGGTCACTATCAAAGCGGGTGGTTGGGTCTTCGTTCTTCCCGTTCTTGTTGAGGTGCCGCCTTCGTGTTTCTTTGTAGGTGATGGAGTATCTGAGGAGCTGGGTAGTCTGAGGGAGAAGGCTCACTCTCGCGCAGCAATTGAAGGTCGGCATGGGCGGATTGCTTCTCCAGCTTTGGTGGCTCATGCCCCTCTGAGTTCTGGGCTTGGTATCTTAGGCAGTAATGAGGCTATGGTGGTGGGCTCTACGTCTGTTGCTTGTCCTTCGTCTGTGCCATCTCCTAAGCACAGAAGCACCAAGGCTCATTTCATGAGTCCTTGTCAGACTTTACCACAAGCCACAACTACGGCTGGAAAACTCCAACAATATGACAAAGTACATGTTCTGTCACGTCCTCTGGCTCCGTCTACTCTGTCCAGGTCGGACACGTCCAGTACCGGGGGTAATATGTGCATGGGGGTACAAAGTGGCTGTGGTGTGAGTAACGTGAGTGGTTTCGATGACGTAGTGGCTAGCTCCGTTTGGCAGGTCTCTAGCATAGTGTGTGGTTCCGGTGATGTGGTGGGTAGCTCCGTTCAGTAGGTCTCCAGCATAGGTGAGCAGGCTAAAGGTGTCTTGGGGAGTGAGCAACTTAGCAAACGAGGGTTGGGGTTGGTGAATGGTAGGGTGGCGGACAAGACTCAGATCGATGGAAGTAGTGGTTTGTGTGCTAAAGTGGGTGAAAGTGAAGTGTTGGCGTGTCCTGCTGGGGGTGATAGGTCTGGCAAGTTAGTGGGTCATTTAGAGAAGCCTCATGGGTTGGAAGTTGTTTCTTGGGCTAACAAGAGGGGTGATAAGACGTTACAAAATAATTTTTGTAACAATAAGGATGGGCCAAAGGTATTATTGGCTGATAAAGATATGGTGATCAATTTGATTCATGACGTAAGCATGCTTGCTCCTAATAGTAAGCATTCCCTGCCTGCTAAGAATGGTAAACAATGCGCTCATTTTAGTATAATCGGATCATGTCTTAATTCCAGAAAAGTGTTGAAAAATGGGGTACTTGAAAAAAAAAAGATAAATCAGAAGCTCTCAAAATTAGAGGCAGGAATAGAGGGGAGGCTAAGGGTAAAGGTGCGGTTGTCAAGGATTCTTTGGTCGTATCCGGAGGTGTGTTTGGTTGTGAGGGGCGGCCACGAGTCCTTGATCGCCCGAGGGGCTCAGTCCTACTTTGTCACCTGCTTCGTTGCTTGTGAGGGGTGGTACTCTTTGCACGATTTCCGAGGAGGATGTGGGAGACGTGGAGGGTGGGGCCCTTGCACATTTTTCTTGTGATGTTTCCGGGGATCTGTAGAGTGGGCAAGGTATAGTTAGTAACTTGAGGGACTTGTCCCCTAGATTGTGGGTGGAGCTTGGGGTTGTGGAGGGGGAAGGGGAGGCATCCGGGAGTAGGATTGGTGAGAAGATTTGGGAGCTAGACGCGGAGGAATGGGTATCCAGTGTTATAGGAGGCTTTAGTACATTTATAGGGATTGATTTTGTAGGGAATGAGAAGGAGGCACTTAGGGTGTTCCAACTCATAGAGGAGAGGCGGAGGGAGAGAGTAGAGGATGTAAAGAGGGGGGTGGGTGGGGGAACTAATGGATTTTAATGAAGCTACGTATTATCTCTTGGAATGTGCGGGGTTTGAATGACCTCGGGAAGCGAGGGGTGGTTAGTGGAGCGATTTCGCAGTGGAGGCCGGACATTTCATGCCTTCAAGAGACAAAGTTGGGGTTTGTTGATTGGGAGGTGGCTCGTTCGATTTGGGGACGACGCGGGGTTGAGTGGTGTTGTCTGGATTCAGATGGGGCTTCAGGAGGGATTATTATTATGTGGGATAATAGAGTGGTGGAAAAAATTGATATTTTAGTAGGACGGTGGTCTCTTTCGTGCTTATTCAGGTGTGTGGAGGCTGAGTTCTCTTGGAGCTTTTCGGGGGTTTATGGGCCTGTGGAGGACTCGACTCGTTGGGAGTTGTGGGAGGAATTGGAAGGGGTCAGGAGTGTTTGGGGTGTTCCGTGGTGCTCAGGGGGGGACTACAACATCGTGCGTTTCCCCTCTGAGAGAAGTGGTGGGGGGAGGTCGAATTCGTTTATGCGGGATTTCTCGGACTTCATAGATGAGTTGGAGCTGATTGACCTCCCTTTGGTGGGAGAGGTGTTCACCTGGTCTAGTCATAGGGACGAGCCTTCGCTTTCTCGGTTGGATCGATTTTTACTTTCCAATGACTGGGATGATCATTTTTCGGGGGCACCTCAGTCATGCCTGCCTCGAGTGACTTTGGATCACTCACCTATTTTACTGGAGTGTAGAGGGAGGGGTGGGGGGAGGACCCCGTTTAGATTTGAGAATATGTGTTTAAAGGAGGAGGATTTTGTTAGGAGGGTTCAAGAGTGGTGGCAGGGATATGAGGTGGAGGGGAATGCGAGCTTCAGGCTTGCGACTAAATTTTTTCTTCTCAATGGGGATATCATTCGGTGGAACCGAGACGTGTTTGGCAATGTGCGGGGAGCGATTGAGCAGCTTTTAGAGGACATCCGTTATTTTGACGAAAAAGAAGGGGTGGATGGTCTTTCGGGGGCAGAGAGGGTGGCGAGCGTTGAGAAGGAAAGGGAGGTGGGGAAGCGACTGGTTCAGGAGGAGATGAGTTGGAGGCAAAAGTTTAGAGCTCTTTGGCTTAGGGAAGGGGACCACAACATTAAATTTTTTCATAAAGCGGCTAATTCCCATTGCCGCTTTAACCATATCGAGAAGGTGGTAGTAGGGGGAATGGAGTTCACTGAGGAGAGTGAGGTTCGTAGGGAGATCAGTCAGTTCTACGAGAGGCTGTATATCGAGGAGGAGCCTTGGCGTCCGAAGATGGATGGGCTCCCAGTGGCAAGCATCGCTGGGGATGAGGTGGTTTGGCTGGAAAGGGTGTTCACAAAGGAGGAGGTTGTCCAGGTTTTGAGGTCGATGTGCGGTGATAAGGATCTTGGTCCGGACGGATTCACTATGGCATTTTACCAGCATTGCTGGGAGGTGGTTAGGGTGGATGTGATGGCAGTTTTCAGCGAGTTCTATGATAGGAGTTTGTAAGGACATTTTTGTCCAACATACTTGTATATGTCATTAGCCGTAACACCATTGCAAAGATTCAAAGTCCATTCATCATCAACGGAATCCGAAGATCAAAAGAAAGGAAGAATTCAGAAATCCAATCAGCCGGACCGGTCCGCCTTTATATAAAAAGATCCGATCCGCTGAGACCCGGACAGGACCGCCCCGGACCGATCCGCCGTGCACTTTGAAGCCAGTGAGCCCCGAACCGAATGCGAACCGAATCAGCTTCAAATTAAAAGAACCGGTCCGCTATCGGACCGATCCGCCTAAGGCCCGGACCGGTCCGCCCTGGATAAAATCTGCCAGATCGTGTTGTAGATTTTTTAGGGTTTTGACTCCTTATTAAAACCACGATCAGTAGTTGGTTTCGATAAGACTTTTCAACGTTTTTCATAGCATATCAACCCTAAAGTCTTCACCTATTGAGTCCTATGATTCTAGGTTTTTAGATTCACACATCTTCCATATCTTTGTGAATCAAGTTTGGTAACCCAAGAACACCATTGCTGTTGTTCAACCCTTTGTGAAGTGGACCGTTCCTTCCTCTTCATTGCAGCCCTACTGGACAGGGATAGTTCCAGCCGGCAACCCTACTGGAAAGGGAGTCTTCCAGCCGCGACTACAGAATCTGATGCCTGCGGGTGATTCTTAGTCAAAAACTTGTATTTCAGTGTAATCCGATTGTAAGCCGCTTCTCTTACAAATTATAGTGAATATACAAATGGTTTTGCCCCTTTGGGGGATTTTTCCTTAACTTTGTGTGTTGTATAATTCTTGCATGATTTCATATTGTTTCAATCACACCTAGTTGCATGCTTAGGGTTAATTTGGGTTAAAAATGGTATTTATTATATTATTTCTTAATTGAACGCAAGCGCCAACTCTTTCAAATTGGTATCAGAGCCGGTTACGCTAATCTATCGCGTATTCATTTTTCTGCAAAATTTTTCTAAGATATCAATTTTCTGAAAAAAATTGATTTTTGTAAAAGTGCGTGTTCAAATGGAGAAGTCATATTATAAAATGCCTATTTTTGACGGGACAAATTATGCTTATTGGAAAGCCCGTATGAGGTCGGCTTTAAAAGCCATTGATGAACGTGTCTGGATTTTGGTTGAACGAGGGTGGACTCCTCCCACCGTGACTGTTGATAATGTGACCAACTTGAAACCTGACATTTCTTGGACTGATGAAGAATTTAAATGGTCATCTTTTAATTCTAAGGGTCTAAGTGCTATTTCTGGGTCTGTCACACCTGATGAGTTTAAACGCATAATGACGTGTACCACGTCAAAAGAGGCATGTGATGTATTGCAACTTACCCATGAAGGAACAAATGCTGTTAAAGAGTCAAAATTGCAAAATTTAACAACTCAATTTGAAACCATCACCATGCATGAAAATGAATGTTTTGATGAATTTTATGCTAGGCTTTCTGACATTGTTAATACTAGCTATAATCTTGGTGAACATATTCCAAATGCTAGAGTTGTTAAAAAGATTCTTCGTTCCCTTCCTAAGCGTTTTATACCTAAAGTCACTGTGCTAAATTCCTTGGGTAATTTAAATACACTAAAATTGGAAGAACTGGTAGGAGATTTACAAACTTATGAAATAGACATGTTTCATAAATCTGCCAAGCCAAAAGATAAGGGAATTGCCCTTAAAGCCCAAGAGAGAAAAAGTGAGGGGTCGGCAAGAAAGAAAGTCGAGTCATCTAGAAAGATAGAAAATTCTGATTCTGAATGTGAGTTTGACTTAGATGATTTGGCATTATTTGCTAAAAACTTCAAGAAAATTCTGAAATTTAAAAAAAGTGGAAACTTCAAAGATAAAAAGAATTTTCAGAAAAATAAGTTTGAAAAGAAAGATTTCAAAGAACCCCCTAAAGACAGTGAGAGGTGTTTTGAGTGCGACGGTAAGGGACACAGAGCGTTTGAGTGTGCCACTCGTCTGAATAGGGAAAAGGGTAAAGCTGTCCTAAATGCTACCCTTAGTGACGACAGTGAGGTCGAGTCGGTGGACTCGGGAGATGAGTCACCGCATGAGCGTAACTTCACCGCGTTCATGGCTAGTCATGTGAATACTCCTAGTTCTCCTCACGACGATGAGGATGATGCTTCACAGGGACACCTCGACAATGAGAGCGAAGAAAGTGAGGGGGAGGAGGAAGGTAGTGAGGACGAGAGTAACCTTCAACGCGCCTACGCCGAGTTATATAATGAGTCTTTCAAAACTCCCCCATAATCAGATAATTCATTCTCTCCCTTTTTATGATGTCCCCAAATAGACAAATGAGAGAAATAAATGAAGCAATCAAGTACCGGGGTGACACAAGGCATAAAATCACACCATGAATGAACATAAAACAACCAAGTCGGTGATAGCGTAAAAGAATGGGTGTGATCAAAATTCGATAGGAAAATCAAAGCATACAAACATGACATATGTGCACGATGAATATTGGATATTCCTAACGAATGAACTCAAATGCTTCCTTTGGTGTAAAAGATTGGAAATATAAGACATTGACTATATTAAATCTACAAATCAAAGCTCAAAGTGATTTCTACACCAATAACGTCCAAAATGATTTTCATGCTTTTTCAGGACTTTCAAGGAAGTGCAAACCGCGTTAGTTCTTAGGATCACCGCGTTAGAAGAAGAGTTAGAAGAGACGAGAGAGAGAGAGACCTCCACCTGCATCGCCATGAGAGAGAGAGAGTCTGCCTGGGTTAGTAAAGAGAATTTGCTTAGAGAGAGAGAGAGCAGTTTTGAGAAAGAGAAAGCGGACTTGACTAAACAAGTGGCTAGTCTTACGAGTGAGCTCCATTCCTCCCTGGAGACTCGGAAGAAACTTGAAGCCCTTGTTGCCCAGCTTACTCATGACCTTGAAAGAGCTAGGAAAGTCAAGGTACAAATCGAGGACAGATCTGGGAAGATGGGAAAGATGCTCCTCGGTCCCGCTTTAGGTTTTGGTGACAGGCAAGGAATAGGTTTTGATGGTGCCTCCACATCCCAAATTGCACCCGGACCAATTCCTGAGTTTACTACGACTCCTTATGGCCGTCATCAAAAATCAAGAAGGAGAGTTCGACCAAGAAAAGCAATCCAAGGTCCTCCTAATACCGTGCCCTTTTGCTCCCATTGCAAAAGAAACGGACACCTTAGGGATGATTGCTATAAGTTGGGTCGGACACGACGTACGTTTGCTCCACCACATCAGACTGATGAGTTTGCCAGTCTGAGAGAGCGTGTTGAGTTTCTAGCCGCCACATCACAGAGTTTGATGGAGGAATTCCGACGAATGACCTTACCATCAATGAATGCGCCCCACATTCCGGCTAAAACCTACAACAACAAGGGAATACAAAAAGGTACCTATTCTTGGGTTCCTAAGAAAGAAAAAAAAGGCCCTTGTTGTCCATGTCGCTCTCAAAGCCCATAATACCTCACAGTGGTATTTTGACAGTGGATGCTCCAGACACATGACAGGTGATGTCTCATATTTTACCCATCTTGAGGATTATAATGATGGGAGAGTCACCTTTGGAGATGGTAGCAAATATAGCATAGTAGGACGAGGTACAATAGAGTTACCAGGATTTCCAAAGCTAGAGAACGTGCTGTACGTCAAAGGTTTGAAAGCAAACCTTCTTAGCATCAGCCAGCTGTGCGACGATGACTTTGCAGTGAAGTTTGACCGGAAAGCTTGTAAGGTCTATAATCAAGCCGGTAAACTTTTAGTGCAAGGGGTGAGGACAGAGGATAACTGCTATGGGACTGAGCCCACATCCTCACTTGTTTGCAACAGCGCCACGATCACTCCTATGGATCTGTGGCACCAACGTCTAGGTCATGTGAACGTTAGAGACTTATCTCGTTTAGTAAAAAAGGATCTAGTACGTGGCTTACCATCTCTTGGAAAGCCAACTTCCATTATTTGTGGACCCTGTCAGTTGGGAAAACAAATCCGTAGCCCTCATAGGAAGTTGAATTCCATTACCACCTCCCGTGTTCTTGAGTTGATTCACATGGATCTTATGGGCCCTACTCGCACGGAGAGTCTAGGTGGTAAGAGATACATTCTCGTGATGGTAGACGATTTCTCTAGATACTCTATTGTAAGTTTTCTAAGAGAGAAATCTGATGCTGTAGAGTTCTTAACGACCAAGTGCCGTGTCCTACAAAATCAACACGGAGTCACTATTAACAGGATGCGTAGTGATAATGGCACTGAATTTACTGAAGCAAAAGTAGATCTTTACTGTGATAGCATTGGGATCAAACATGAGTTTTCTGCTGTGAGAACTCCTCAGCAAAATGGGATTGTTGAGAGAAAGAATAGAACGATCCAAGAAATGGCTAGATCAATGCTTCAAGGTCGTAAGGTCTCTAGGAGATTTTGGGCAGAGGCAGTGTCTACTGCATGCCACACGGTGAATAGGGTTTATCTGCGTCCACACACACTTAAGACGCCTTATGAATTATGGACAGGCAAGAAACCCAACCTGGCATATTTTCGTGTCTTTGGGAGTAAATGCTACATCCTACGGGATAGAGAGCAATTAGGAAAGTTTGACTCCCGGAGCGACGAGGGAATATTACTAGGCTATTCATCGAACAATAGAGCGTACCGGGTTTTTAACCTGAAGAGCTCTAAGGTTATGGAATCAATAAACGTCACCGTGCAAGATGATGAACCCCCGACGGTTATTGATCCCAACCTTCAGTGTGAGGATGAGGACTGTTCTGATAGTGATTTTCCTGTTCCTCTCCCACACTCTGTGGACCCTATTCCTGTGTTAGGGGACACTCCTGCTTGGGTTCGCAAGAGTCATGATCCTTCAGCCATTGTTGGCGATTCCACTCTAGGGGTCAAGACTCGTGCTCAACTAGAGAAAGTTGTTAGTCATCATTGCTACACGTCCAAAGTCGAGCCCAAGAACCACAAAGAAGCACTCAAAGATGAACACTGGATATCTGCTATGCAGGATGAGTTGTTTCAGTTTAAGAAGAACAATGTCTGGGAACTTGTCCCCAGACCTAGTGATACTAATTTTATTGGTACCCGGTGGATTTTCAAGAATAAAATAGATGAAAATGGTACCATAACCAGAAATAAGGCTAGTTTGGTCGCTCAAGGCTACACACAGATAGAGGGTGTAGACTTTGGGGAGACATTTGCTCCTGTTACGAGGCTTGAGTCCGTCCGCTTACTTCTCGCCATCGCATGTCATCTGCACTTCAAGTTATATCAGATGGATGTCAAGAGTGCCTTTCTGAATGGCAATCTACAGGAGGAGGTTTATGTGGAACAACCAAAAGGGTTTGAAGACCCTAAGCACCCTGATCACGTCTACTATCTGAGGAAAGCCTTGTATGGTTTGAAGCAAGCAGCCCGTGCTTGGTACGAGAGGCTTACTTCCTATCTCTTAGCCCGTGGCTTCAAGAGAGGGGGAGTTGATATGACGTTGTTCGTCGGGAGAGATGACGGTGCTATCTTGGTTGCCCAAGTCTATGTGGACGACATAGTCTTTGGATCCACATGCTCCCAGCATGCTCACCACTTTGAGGAGGAGATGAAAAGTGAGTTTGAGATGAGCATGGTAGGTGAGCTTACTTTCTTCCTTGGTCTCCAGGTTCGTCAGCTAGAGGATGGGATGTTCATCTCCCATTCCAAGTATGCTAGAGACCTAGTGAAGAAATTTGGTTTAGACTCCGCTAAGCATGCTCGTACACCTATGAGTACCTCTACCAAGCTTAGTAAGGACATTAGGCAAGGACGTAGAGCAAATCTTGTATCGGAGTATGATAGGCAGTCTTCTCTACTTGACTGCTAGTCGTCCCGACATTGCCTTTAGTGTTGGAGTCTGTGCGCGTTATCAGGCGTCTCCTAAAGAGTCACACTTACTCTCTCTAAAACGTATTATCAAATACGTGAGTGGGACTCTCTCATACGGTATTTGGTATTCCTTTGATACCGATGACCGTTTATCCGCCTATTCGGATGCCGATTGGGCCGGGGACGTAGATGGATGTAAAAGCACTTCGGGTGGGTGTTTCTACTTTGGTTCTACTCTTGTCTCTTGGTTGAGCAAGAAGCAAAACTCCATCTCTTTGTCCACTGCGGAGGCTGAGTACATCGCCGCCGGGAGTTGTTGCACGCAACTCATGTGGATGAAGCAAATGTTGGAGGATTATGGGATTTCACAGGACACCATGTTCATTTCTTGTGATAACACGAGCGCGATACACATATCCCGCAATCCTGTCCAACATTCGCGCACAAAGCACATCAGGTTACGCGAGCACTTCATACGTGAGTTAGTTGAGGAGAAGGTCGTATCCCTGAGTTTCGTTCCCACCGACCGTCAGTTAGCCAATATTTTCACGAAACCTTTAGATGCCCTTAGATTTGAGAGTCTTAGGAAGTCTTTGGGGATTTGCACAGTTGACTGAGGGGTTGGTCCATGTCTAGCATAGATTGCATTGTCATTTTCATATCCTCTGATGCCTATTTCTAGATTGTACTATTAGTGTGTTTTACTTACTTTTGCTTTTCATTACTCTTTGAAAAATACAAAAATATTTTCTTTTTAGAAATTTTTTTAGAAAAACACAAAAAGATTTTATTTTGATAAAATTTTTGAAAAATTCAAAAAGAGATTTGCCTTTTATGGATGAGCATTTAAGATAGCCAAGTCACAACTTCATTCCATTTATCCATGTGACTGTTTTATAGAGATTTGAGAGGCTACATCATTTCATCTATGTGCTTAACATTGATTGGAGTCCTTGAGATGTAATTAGTGATATCTTCCTACATGTTTGACTCCTATATCCTTTAATGCACACATGCACAACTATATTTGATTGTTTCACTTGTCTATCACATATTGGCTTGAGTGTTTCTATCTCAATTCTGTCTATACAATGTACAATATGCGATAAAACTTGACAAGATTGGAATGCATGTGAAAACCGTTTTGGTGAGAATGTGTGTTAAATTGTAAAACGGGGAGGGGCTACGAAAGTTGATTTTTATCCTTTGCGCAAAAGCCACCGTTTAAAAGGACCTAAAAAATGGAGGAATTTTAATATCCGAGGTCCTAAGAGGTTAAAAGAGCCCGAAAAAATTGAAAAGGCAATAAAAAGCAATACATGCCATATATGGGCCATTTAGGTTTTCACCATCAATTCTCCAAAGTTTGAGAATTTAGTATACCTCTATTAAAAATATAAATCTGAGGGAGTTTGGTTGGGGAATGAGAAAAACGGGTTTGCACTTCCTTGAAAGTCCTGAAAAAGCATGAAAATCATTTTGGACGTTATTGGTGTAGAAATCACTTTGAGCTTTGATTTGTAGATTTGATATAGTCAATGTCTTATATTTCCAATCTTTTACACCAAAGGAAGCATTTGAGTTCATTCGTTAGGAATATCCAATATTCATCGTGCACATATGTCATGTTTGTATGCTTTGATTTTCCTATCGAATTTTGATCACACCCATTCTTTTACGCTATCACCGACTTGGTTGTTTTATGTTCATTCATGGTGTGATTTTATGCCTTGTGTCACCCCGGTACTTGATTGCTTCATTTATTTCTCTCATTTGTCTATTTGGGGACATCATAAAAAGGGGGAGAATGAATTATCTGTTTATGGGGGAGTTTTGAAATTCTGAGAATATCATCTTAAATTGATATATATGCTTATGTTTATCTCATTTCAAACTCGATACGTCACTTGGTATTTGCTTTGTCTCATGTGTGTAGGTACATCTTTTGATAATCCCATGTTGCACACCCTGATGAGAAAAGCGGTGAGATTTCTGAAGATTCGAAGAACAAACGATGCAGCCTTAGTCATTTGTACCTCTTTCAGTTTTTGGGTTCATGAAAGGGTAGATTTGTATAGGCATTGTGATTATAGATAATTCGGATTTTTTTTGTTTGTTCCGGCATAGACATAGGGGGAGATTTGTAAGGACATTTTTGTCCAACATACTTGTATATGTCATTAGCCGTAACACCGTTGCAAAGATTCAAAGTCCATTCATCATCAACGGAATCCGAAGATCAAAAGAAAGGAAGAATTCAGAAATCCAGTCAGCCGGACCGGTCCGCCTTTATATAAAAAGATCCGATCCGCTGAGACCCGGAACGGACCGTCCCGGACCGATCCGCCGTGCACTTTGAAGCCAGTGAGCCCCGAACCGAATGCGAACCGAATCAGCTTCAAATTAAAAGAACCGGTCCGCTATCGGACCGATCCGCCTAAGGCCCGGACCGGTCCGCCCTGGATAAAATCTGCCAGATCGTGTTGCAGATTTTTTAGGGTTTTGACTCCTTATTTAAACCACGATCAGTAGTTGGTTTTGATAAGACTTTTCAACGTTTTTCAGAGCATATCAACCCTAAAGTCTTCACCTATTGAGTCCTATGATTCTAGGTTTTTAGATTCACACATCTTCCATATCTTTGTGAATCAAGTTTGGTAACCCAAGAACACCATTGCTGTTGTTCAACCCTTTGTGAAGTGGACTGTTCCTTCCTCTTCATTGCAGCCCTACTGGACAGGGATAGTTCCAGCCGCCAACCCTACTGGAAAGGGAGTCTTCCAGCCGCGACTACAGAATCCGATGCCTGCGGGTGATTCTTAGTCAAAAACTTATATTTCAGTGTAATCCGATTGTAAGCCGCTTCTCTTACAAATTGTAGTGAATATACAAATGGTTTTGCCCATTTGGGGGATTTTTTCTTAACTTTGTGTGTTGTATAATTCTTGCATGATTTCATATTGTTTCAATCACACCTAGTTGCATGCTTAGGGTTAATTTGGGTTAAAAATGGTATTTATTATATTATTTCTTAATTGAACGCAAGCGCCAACTCTTTCAAAGTTACTTTCTGAGGAGTCTGAACGCCACGTTCATTACTTTGGTTCCGAAGAAGGGGGGGGCTACAGATGTGAGAGATTTCAGGCCTATTAGTCTGGTCGGCAGCGTGTATAAGCTCATCTCTAAGGTCTTGTCGGTCAGACTTAGAAATGTGATTGATCCTCTCATCTCGGAGGCTCAAAGTGCGTTTGTGGGGGGTCGTTAGATCCTGGATGCTGCGCTGATAGCGAACGAGTGTATCGAATCAAGATTGAGAGGTAGGGATCCGGGTATTCTATGCAAGCTTGACATTGAGAAGGCGTACGATCACGTGAGTTGGGAATTCCTCCTCTATTTTCTCAGGAGGATGGGGTTTGGGGAACGGTGGTGCAGGTGGATGAAGAGGTGCATTTCCACTATCAACTTCTCCGTTTTTGTTAATGGGGTGCCAGAAGGGTTCTTCTCGAGTTCGCGTGGTCTTAGGCAGGGTGACTCATTATCCCCTTTTCTCTTTATCCTGGTTATGGAGGCATTTTCTAGGATGATGAGTCGTACGGTGGAGGGTGGCCTAATATCGGGTTTTTCGATCGGGAGATCTGTTACCCATTCGGTTGAGGTGTCTCACCTTCTTTTTGCGGATGATACTATTATCTTTTGTGGGGTGTCAATGGGAGAGGTGAGGTCATTGTGGTTACTTTTGGTGTGCTTTGAGGTTGTTTCGGGTTTACGTATCAACGTCAGGAAGAGTGAGATGATTGCTATGGGTGAAGTTGGAGATGTGGGGCTTCTTGCAGGTGTTCTTGGTTATCGTGTCGGCTCTCTCCCATCTACTTACCTGGGACTCCCTTTAGGGGCTAAGTTTAAGTCTTCTTTGATATGGGATCCGGTACTCGAGAGGGTGCAACGGAGGTTAGCTGGGTGGAAGCATAGTTACCTGTCCAAAGGTGGTCGATTGACGTTGATCAAAAGCATTTTATCTAGCCTACCGACTTATTTTATGTCTGGTCTTCTTTTACCTGGGTTCGTTGGCAATAGGCTCGATAAGTTGATGACGGACTTTCTGTGGAGAGGGAATGATGATCACTTTTACTATTGCTTGGTGAGTTGGGATGAGGTGTGCAGGCCTTTGAAAGAGGGTGGGTCTGGGGTGAGGAGCTTAACCCAGTTCAACATGGCTTTACTGGGGAAGTGGCTGTGGCGTTTTAATAGGGAAGGAGGCAAATTATGGAGGAAAGTGTTGGTCGCAAGGCACGGGCTGCATCCGTTTGGGTGGGGCCCTATTATTGGGCGTTCTGCTCATGGGGTGGGATGGTGGAGGTTTGTTGCACTTGGGTGGGGGAGGTTCTCTTTGCTTACTTCCTTTCAGCTGGGGAATGGGAACCGTATCAGATTCTGGAAGGATAAATGGGGCGCGGGGGGCTCTCTATAGGAGTTCTTCCCGGGGATGTATCGTCTTGGGGAAGACAAAGAGGGGTTAGTTGAGCATAATAGGCGGGGGGTTGGGGCTCGGGGGGAGTGAGAGTTATTATAATGTGTTGAGAGTTATTATAATGTGTTGAGGGGTCGTGGGGGTGCTTATTTTCCGTGGAAGGAAATTTGGAAGTGTCGTGCGCCTCCCAAGGTCTTCTTCTTTGTGTGGACCGCTTCCAGGGAGGCCATCTTGAATACTGAGGGGCTTCAGCATAGAGGAAGGAGGATGTCCAGTAGATGTTGATTATGTAGGAAGGATGAGGAGACATCCAATAACCTTCTTCTTCATTGTCAGATCACTAAGGCCTCGTTTGATGCGCCGTATAAGAGGTTCGTATTGAATAAAATTAATTTATCCAATGTTTGGTGTAATTTAGGATGAGATATGAGATGGAATAAGTTATCCAAAGTGACCTCCTTATCCCACAAGGAGCGGGATAGAAAAATCCCACCTCCCAGGTCGTATAAAATTATACGGTGTCAAAATTTAATTAAAAATTACTACTCTACCCTTATTAAGGTATAAAAAAACTCATGCAACTTGCACATACATATTTTCATCTCATAATATTATTTTTTTAACATCCCACGTGGAATTGAATATTATGATATTGAGTTAAAATATGTTATAACAATATATTTTTGTATTTTTTGATTATTAAATACAAAAGAAGGGTATTTTTGGAAAACTGGAGATAAATTAATCCCATCCGGAGAATTTCAAACACATGACTATATTATTATATCCCATCCCGTCTTCTTATTCGGAATTGTTCCAAACGCAGCATTGGAATAAGCCTTATACGGTCCATCCTTATCTTATCCAATTCGACTCTTATCCTATCCGATCCGGACCCCTTATACGTCGTATCAAACGAGGCCTAAGGGTCTCTAGGATTTATTTTTCTCTTTAAGATAGATTGTATGGGTTATGCCTCGTACGGTGTGCGAGGTGATGGTGGCTTGGAGGAGGCCTAGGGGATGGATTGGCTCGCGATTACTCTGGATGATGGTTCCTCATTGTAATTTTTGAACCATCTGGCAGGAGAGGAACATAAGATACTTTGAGGGAGTATATCTTAATCCTTCTCGGATTCGGTACTATTTTCTGAGTCTTCTTCTTACTTGGTTGAAGGGAAGATATGATTCGTCATTATCTCTCTTCCTCGAGTTTTTGGAGGAGTTTTAGGGGTTTGTGATGTCTGTTTTGGGGCTCGGCCCCGTGCTTATTTGTTTTGTATACTTCCTGTATACGGGATTCCGTCCCCTTAGGCGGGTTTGGTTTATTGAATCATTTACTTATCAAAAAAAAAATTAGATAAAGTATGTATATATGAATTTGATAGGGGATTCTAGCAATTAATGTAACATAGTTGTTACAAATTTAGATTTTGTCCTTATTTCGCCATATAATTTTATGTATGGATGTTTATGTTATGGTGGAGAATAATATATATCTATATAATGGATTATTTTGTTAGTTATATGATATTATTATTCCAAACACTATTTCATTTCTTGGACACCTAAGTGAATATACATTTGGGTTGAGTTAAATTTTGTGGTATATAATGCTCTTTGAACAAACATTCTTACATATACATGTATTAATACGTTGCATTAAAAATTTTCATTTTTTTTAATATGTAATATTTGTTAATTAAGTCTTTATTTATTTTACCCCATTAATTAAATTTATGAAATTGATCCCAAATCAGTTTGAGTTTAATTTATTTAGTTATGAAATATAAGAAAAGTATATTATATTTTTGTTCTCTTATCGTACTACACATAGCCGCCCGCTCATCGCGCGGGTTACATGTTAGTTTCTATAAGTAACTCACACGTCTCGTGTTAAATGTGAGGGTCAGGTCCACTATATATGTGAGGTTATGAACATCTCAAAATTTCATTCCCTCATCCCATTCGCACATTTGCACAACACGTGAACACTTTTAAACTTCATAGACTTCCCAAGATAAATAAAAACAAATCCCAAAATAGAATCGCGTATCATAAAAAATCACCCAATAAGTCGAATGAGAGAGAAAATTACGATTAGTCGTATGACTATTTCTTTATTCGCATGGTTAACCGTTTAATAACACGGTCATCGTCCTCTTTAGTCATGATAATATTCTTTTAATTCGATGAGAGCCAAGGCAATCATTAGATGTAGATAAACCCTCAATTAACCGCACGACTAAACACCATTAGTCGCATGACTAATCATGTTATCAAATTTCAACTATAAATACAACCCTCGACTAATTGAATAAAGAAACCAAAATTAAATACGTCTTGAAATTTTAAACCTTCTCTGAGAAGCCCAAAATCATTTAATTAACCCAATCGGTATTAATATAACCCTTCAAAAGTTACTTTTGGGGACAAATATATATACATTTTCCCTCCAAAGAAAGTCTGAAGCATTGATTCAAACCTCAATCCTATTATCCAAAACTCAAAAAACTCCTTCACACACCAAGGTACACAATCTGTAACACTTTTAGTACTTTATTTATCCACTAAAAATGTTAGGCAAAGAAATATTAGTTAGGTGTTACAACTCCACCCAAACCGCACCATAAGACCGGGTGCACGTTTTGTACATAAAAGATGAATAACTCACCGTAGTTAGTACTCTGGTACATTTTCAAGACGATGTATATAAATTGTAATTAACACACAGGTTAATTACAATTTTCGTCCACCTCGGCACTTTGCACATATAACATAATTAGTAGACTAGTTAATTAATAGTTTGATTTATTACTAGCTCCTTCCATGTAAATTATAATTAACATACTAGTTAATTAAAAGTTCGGCCCATTTCTAGCACCATCATGAAAAAGTACTTCCTGACTGTGCTAGGAGACCGGGTGGACGTTTTGTACATAAAATATAAATAACCCACCGTAGTTAATTAAAAGTCTAGTTCATTTTCAACACCTTGTATATAAATTATAATTAACATATTACTTAATTACAAATTTGGTCCATTTCAACACCTGACACATATAACACAATTAACACACTAGTTAACTAATAGTATGATTTATTTCCAGAACCCTCCATGTAAATTATAATTGGCACACTAGTTAAATAATAGTATGACCCATTTCTAGCACCTTGCATGCAAAAGTACTTCCTTACATGCACTTCATATAAATAGTCCATGTACAAACTGTAAATTAAATAATAGTCATTAAATAAAAACCTAGTCCATCTCCATCACCCTACATAAAAGGGAATTCCCTTACATTCCCTGTATATAGATACGTTATACATATACTTATCATGATCAAGAAAGCCCAAATCCCCATCACATAAATATTATCTTTTCCAAACATTTATCACTCATACCCACTAATTAAATCTACATAATGGACAAAAAAAATATGTAGCTAAGATGGACTAAGATCTAGTTTATTATCCCGTTTTAACTCTGTAACATAAAGTCAAATCTATATAATGGACATAAACTATGTGAAATACAAGGTTCCTCTAAGCCTAGTCCTCATATCAAGAAACCTTATCTAGACGTGTCATTATGCCCCTTTTCAAAGGAGCTTAATCATCATTGTAATGATATAAATGTTCATGTTTGTAAGAATCTATGTATACTCTTAGGCCCACACATATAATTGGTTTGTCGTATTTTGTTTGTAAAATATACTTTATCATATTCAAATTAACTTTTTCTTAAGATGGAAATTTTATTTATGTGTGTGTATTGGTTTGATTTTTGTATTAGGTGATACACATATGTAAGTATATTATTCATATTTAAAATATATTTTAAAAACTTTTTCCATGACTATATCATATGAAGGTTTGAGTAAGGTTCAAACTTCCATAGTTTTTTATTACTATGACCAAATCTGGGTTGATTCGCTGACCACTCGCCTCAACAAAGTAAGACTTCTCTTCAGCAAAGGCCTGAGTTCGCTAGTCACGTGAAAAACAAGATTTTCTACCCTAAACTTTATTTTTTCCTCCCGACTTCCCTTGCTAACCACCCACCTTAGCGAAGTAAATCATTCTCTTCAATGAAGATGCTTCGATGGTCGTTAGTTTTGTCTATTAAAGTAGATTTTTAATAAAATCTTTTGGGAAATCATGAAGAATTTATTTGTATACAATTCTTCTTTAAACTCAAGTGTTTTGGTATCTCATGTAATGTCATCTGCCCCATTTATCTTAGTCTTCTCTTCCACACTTGGAGGAGTTTGATATATATTAAGAGATTGATATCATAATATCTGTCTTTTGTCAAAATCTAAAGAAGAAAACTTTGGAAATTTTTTATAGAACTAAGACACTTAATTAAGGAGGAAAGTTTAAGAGATTTATTTTTGAGTTTAAATACTCTAAAGAGTTAAACCATATTTTTTCTATTTCACATTTTTTTGTGTTTTTGAGGTGTTTGATTTTAAACTTTGGTCACAAGTCCTACTGAAGCCTAAAAACTTTTACATTTGTTATTGAACAAGAATACTTGTATTCTTACTCTTGAGAGACTTGTGTGAGTATCTCAAAAATATAATGTGAGGTTTGAGTAAGGCAACCCATTAATAAAAAATGGGTATTGGGGACGGATTATAATCGTCCTAGAAGGTATTCTTAATTAATACAAAATGGGTACTAGGGACGGTTTATAACCGCCCCAATTGATAAAAAAATGTAATAAACAATTATATTATTATATGTTTTATGCTGCAATAATAAATGTCTATTTTGCATTATAAGTCAAATCGTCAAATCATCAAATCATAAACGCAATATATCAACTATATTCATTGAAATGCGTATCCAATAATAATTTCTTCCATTGAACTACATTCAAGTCAAAATATTTAAATAAGTACAAAATAATACCAATTAATAAGAAATACAATAGTAAAAAAAAATCCATCCATAAATTAAGATGATAAATCACGCTACAAAAACTTCTCTTGGTGTCACATATAGTAGACACGCTCAAAGACATGTCTCTTCAACTTCTTGTGCACAACATGCAATCAATAAATAATCATTTTATCAAAATAATATTATAATAAAATAAAATATCCAAATATATTAGTTAATCAGGTCAACAACTTTTTACAATTTTTAAAAAAAATCGACAAAACCTCCTTTGTTTATATATGAAAACCAACTTGTCTAATCAACACAAATACCCGCACGACCATAAAAAATGAATAGCAATCTCACATATCAATAACTCTTAACAATTTTTAAAAAAATCGACAGAGTTCCCTTTGTTCATAAATAAAAACAAACATGTTTAATCAACATAAAAACCCCCATGACCATAAAAAATTAAAAAAAAAACAATCTCTGATATCAACAATTCTTAAAAAAATTCCTAAGAATCTACTTCGTTTATACACGAAAACCAACATGTTTATTCAACCCAAAAGCCCGCACGACCAGAAAAAAATTTAAGACAATAATCTCGCATATCAACAACAACAACAACAAATAAACAATCTACCTGGCTCAAACCATTGATTTGTTCATGTGTTCCACGTGACTAAAATATAATGCTTTTGCAAAAAAAAAACTCAAGACACAAACACAAAAAAGATATCAGTAATCAAATAATGTTTAAACCTAAATATACCTGTTTACAAGTATAACCATTTGCAAATTCACGTCTTATAACGGTGACTACGTGTTCGATTCGTACAAGTTACATTGGTCTCATGCGAGGTGCATGTGCCTCTTACGAGACTGTTTTGTCTCTGCTTTACATTTTCATCATTTGACGCCATATTTTTAAGCCTAAGTCTAAATTTTTGCAAATTCTCGTCGTATACTCACATCGGGAGTTCGGTGACTATGCGGTCAGTTCGTACGAGTTATATTGGTCCCGTGAGAGGTTCTCATTCTTATGACATGACCGTTTGTGGATGTTTTACGTTTTCACCATTTGATGCGATATTTTTAAGCCTAAGTTTAAATTTTTGCAAATTCTCGTCGTACACTTGAATTGGGAGTTCAGTGACAATGCGGTCAGTTCATACGAGTTACATTGGTCCCGTGTGAGGGGCTCATGCCTCTCATGAAGCCGTTTTGTGTATGTTATACATTTTCACCAATTGATGGCATGTTTTTAAGCCTAAGTCTAAATTTTTACAAATTCTCATCGTATACCCAAATCAGGAGTTCGATGTATTTGCAGTAGATTCGTATGAGTTACATTGCTCCATCCGAGGTGCTCGTGCCTCTTATGGGACCATTTTATGGATGTTTTATGTTTTCACCCTTTGACGACATGTTATTAAGCCTAAGTCTAAATTTTGCTAATTCTCGTCATATACTCAAAAACGAGGAGTCCGATGACTACGTGATCGGTTCGTACGAGCTACACTAGTCTCGTACAAGGTGCTCGTGCCTCTTACGGGACTGTTTTGTTTATGTTTTACGTTTTTCACCCTTTAATGCCATGTTTTTAAGCCTAAGTCTAACAGTTTGCAAATTCTCGTCGTATACTCAAATGGGGAGTCCGGTGACTATGCGATCGATTCGTATGAGTTACATTGGTCCCGTGCGAGGTGCTTGTGCCTCTTGCGATACCTTTTTGCGATTGTTTTATGTTTCGCCTCTTTGATGGCGTGTTTTTAAGCCCAAGTCTAACCGTTTGTAAATTCTCATCGTATACTTAAACGGGGAGTTCTTTGACTATGCAGTTGATTTCTAAGTGTTACACTGGACCCGTGCGAAGTGTTCGTGCCTCTTACGAGACCTTTTCATTTGTTTTATGTTTTCACCCTTTGACGACATGTTTTCAGCCCAAGTCTAACCATTTTCAAATTCTCATCATATACTCAAACGGAGAATTCAGTGACTATGCAGTCAGTTCGTACGAGTTACATTGGTCCTGTGTGAGGTGCTCGTATCTCTTACGGGACCGTTTTGTGGCTGTTTTATATTTTCACCCTTTGACGACATGTTTTTAAGCTCAAGTCTAACACTTTGTAAATTTTCATCGTATTCTCAAATAGGGAGTCTGATGGCTATGCGGTCGATTCCCACGAGTTACATTTGTCCAGTACAAAGTACTCGTGCCTCTTACGGGACCATTTTGTGGTTGTTTTATGCTTTCACCGTTTGGCGGCGTGTTTTTAAGACCAAGTCAAACCATTTGCAAGTTATCATCCTATACTCAAATGGGGAGTTCCATGCTTATGCGGTCGGTTCCCACGAGTTACGTTGGTCCCTTGCGAGGTGCTCATGCCTCTTATAGGATCGTTCTGTGTTTGTTTTACGTTTTCACCCTATAACTTCGTGTTTTTAAGCCTAAGTCTACCAGCTTACAAATTATCGTCGTATAGACAAATGGGAAGTCCGGTGACTACGTGGTCGCTTTTTACGAGGCACATCGGTCCCGTGTGAGGTATTCGTGCCTCTTACTAGACCGTTTTGTGGTTATTTTACATTTTCACACTGTTATGCAATGTTTTTAAGCATAGTTCAATTTTTTTTTGTAAATTCTCATCATATACTCAAATCGAGAGTCAATGACTAAGCGATCGGTTCGTACGAGTTACAATGGTTCAGTGTGAGGTGCTCGTGCCTATTACGGGCCCATTTTGTGTCTATTTTACGTGTTCACCCATTTACGATATGTTTTTAGGCCTAATTCTAACCGTTTGCAAATTCTCGTCGTTTACTCAAACGGGGAGTCTGGTGACTATGGGATCAGTTCGTACGAGTTACATTGATTCCGTGCAAGGTGCTCATGCCTTTTACGGGACCATTTTGTGGTTATTTAATATTTTCACCCTTTGACGACATGTTTTTAAGCCTAAGTCTAAATTTTGCAAATTCTTATCGTATACTCAAACGAGGAGTCCGGTGAATATGCGGTCAGTTCGTACGAGTTACATTAGCCCCGTGCGAGATTCTCGTTCCTCTTACAGGATCGTTTTGTGGTTGTTTTACATTTTCACCATTTGACGACATGTTTTTAAGCCTACGTCTAACTGTTTACAAATTCTTGGCGTATACTCAAATCAGGAGTTCAATGACTATGTTGTCGGTTCCTAAAAATTACATCGGTCCAATGCGAGGTGCTAGTGCTTCTTACGGGACCGTTTTGTGGCTTTTTTATATTTTCACCATTTGATGGCATGTTTTAAAGCCTAAGTCTAACTGTTTACAAATTCTCACCATATACTCAAACTGAGAGTTCGGTGACTATGCGATTGGTTGCTATGAGTTACATTGGTCCCGTATGAAGTGCTTGTGCCTCTTACAAGACCATTTTGTGATTGTTTTACATTTTCATCCTTTGACGATATGTTTTTAAGCCTATGCAAATTTTCATTATATTATCAAAATACGAGTCCTGTGAGTATGCGGTCAGTTCATACGAGTTACATTGGTCCCGTGCGAGTTTCTCCTGCCTCTTAAAAGATCGTTTTGTGATTTTTTTACATATTCAACCTTTGACGGGATGTTTTTGAGCCTAAGTCTAGCTTTTTTCAATTTTTTTATTATACTCAAGCTGCGACTCCTGTAACTACGCGGTCGGTTTCTAAGTCTAACTCTTTACGAACTTTAATTGTAAATTTTAACGTTAAAATAGGTCTACCCTACTTATATCTAACATTAAAAACTATGCAAAGGAAGAGTAATGATCCGAAGAAATTTTTTGAATGATTAATATCAACTAGACACTCGGTGACTATCAATACAAGCACATAAAAACAACATTTACGAGTTGCATCATCAAAAATTTGAGGACTTCAAATAACCAAGTTAAAATCGAAACTAAAGAACAATTGCGATGCAAGAGTACTCACATAATGAGCAACAATAATCTGCATGAAAATTTGCACCCCAGTCTTCAAATCTTGCATTTCAGGAGGCCTATTAACACATACATGAGACCTTCATATGAGAACAACCAATAGGAAATTTTTATAAGATGAACAACAAGAAAACATAGTTGTATATGCGGATAATAGATTCTTTCTCACCAAATAACTATGAATGATATTCGCATAAATGTTTTGGGAAAACAATCCAAATTGGACCATCATAAGTGTGAATAAGGTATGACCTCAAAAATTAAATGATAAACTAGAAGAAAGTTCCCAACATAAACAAGTGAATATTATCAATAATAAAATTAAGCATCATTAGAGAACCTCCAAAACTATACATATGAATATAAGGTCAAATAAGTCTTCTCCAAAGTGTGCCATATTTAAGTCTGCATTAAAGAAAATACACAAAATCCATGAAATAACACTCCTAAATACCCAATTACATACTCATTGACCACATACACATGGAGTTTCTTTATCTGTTACCATAATGATTTATCCACTACATCCTTCATGTTACTCCCCTCCCTGGCCGATACGTATAACTAATAAGGTAGGAAACTAAGTAGAAACAATGAAAGACTTTAACCTTTTATACAGTTGAGATTGAGATAAATATAAAAACCATTTAAAGCCAATCAATGTTGGAATGTACAAACCTAAACACGGTGACCTTTATCATTTTTTCACACAATTTAAAACAAAAAACGAATCAAATCAACGTGTGTGTAAATAAGTATTTGGTGCTTCATAAATTGTAGGATTTTATTAAATATATCATGACATTAACTTAAGGGAAATAGAAGTACTCTCATTCTTTCGATTTTCCAATCTTCAAATCTTACCTAGATCCACAAAGTATGAAAAAGGTGATATGCAATTTGAGGTCACTTTCTCAAGGCAAATTCAAAGGTGATTGTTTGATATTTGAACTAACATATGACTAAAATGAGGTAAATGATCTACGAATGCAGCCTTTAAAAGATGTAATCAACTGGTATCATCCAAATGTGGTCATTGTTATCTGTAATATTCAACAAATCAAACAACTAAAGATCAATTCTAAGACAAATCGTACACATAACTAGTAAAAATAATTTAAAGCCACATAAATTATGACATAATATTTTCATTAGAAAAAAATATTTCGACCAATAGTAGGTTACTTTCACTTCCACAACATGATTAATTAGAAACAAATAGGCATTGAAAGATAAGGTATTAACTTACCATATTAGTCATTCAATTGAACCAAAAAATAACTTCAAAAGGAAGATTTTATAAGATAGGATATTTAATGCAGAAGATTACTGTGTATGAATATTTTTAATTTCTATGTAAATTGATGATACCAGAATTGGTACGACCGAGTCAATGTGATAAGTGAGCTCAAACCAACACAACAATGGTGTAAGAACAAGTATATAAATACAGGAAGTGATGAGGCAAATGAGCAGATAACACCATATATAAGTGGTTCGGCCGGAGCCTACGTCCACTGTGCAGTGTGAATGGTGGTTTTCACTAGAATAATGGATCTAGTGGCATGTGAATACAACACTTAAGATTTTCTCTCTCTACTATGTATTTTGACAGAGTTTTGCTACGGATGAGAATAATCGATCCTTTACAATGAGGTATAAGTAAACTATTTATATAGTTGGGGTGGTGTCATACGTACCCGAGTCATGCATGAGGCAGGCACAACTACAACTATCCAATAACGTGATGCCATCTGTCCCCGATGCATGTAAGCAATGATTATGAGATATTTTCCCCCATGTGTTGATGATCCTATTACAATGGTTCGGTCCACGTGGGGGTTGTAACCCACGCGCACTCTCCCACACGTTCCCCATTCCACGTGCTCTAGTAGATAGCAAGCGTGCCCTGCTGAGGTTGAAGTGTCGGCTTGGCCGAGTACGAGATGACTGTGGTATTATTGAATCACGTGTTGATAGTTGCTAACTCTAGTCTCAGCTGATTTGCATTTGACCAAGACGAGATATCGGATTATCTGATATAGTCTCGGCCTCCTGATATAGACGAGACGAGGCACTAGGTCTACCAATGTAGCATATGGTATCGGCCCAGTCTTGGACGAAGCTGAGACAATTGTAGTGGGGTGGACCAATGGAGCATATTGGATAGTGTCGGCTTGAGCCGAGTCTGTCTTTAGCCGAGATAAAGTCTCGTATAGACATATCAATCAACCCCTAGCCCTTAGTCTTCTGTGTTGGGAGGAGACTTAGGGATAAATTTCTTGTGTCTGACTTTGATGTGATGTATATAAGATGGACTGGTAGGGTAACACTTGTCATCCAAGTTGTAGCTCAACAAGATACCCTAAAAGAGGCGGCAACACGCATCACTTGTGAATTGTGCCCTAATAATGGGTATTTAGAATTTGTACCTAATCATTAGTGGGTTTAAAAACATTTCAAACCCACATTTTTCGTCTTCTTCAATCTATGAGCCATCATTTTCTTTCTCTAAAAACTCAGGCTTCCAGAAATCATTTTCTTCCCCCATCCAAAGGTGCCTTTCAATCATCCCTAAGGTTTTTAAGAAACAAAATCCCCAAGTAAACCATTAGTCCTCCATTTCTTCATCTTTTCCATTGCATCTGGTTAGTTTGTTTTTAATTTGGTCTTTCCGGTGATTTTTTATTTTTCCGGCGACCTCCACTGGTGGCTTTTGGCCCTTTTTTCACTATTTTAGGTTATTTATGTAGCATAGAGGTAGTTCCTAGGATCTTCCACCTCTTTTTTGGTTGTTTCAACCACTCGAGAAATTTTTGATTCAACTCCGATTGTCTTCTCCAGCAACATTCATCAAACGTTCATGAGTTTTCTTGATCCCAACTATTCATACTCCTTGGTCTATATCTTTTGGTCAAATATATTCAAATCATTAGTTGTTTGCCTTTTTCTTAAGCCTTTTCACCAAGTTGAGGGTCGACCTTTAGATGTTGAGGAAGCTATACGAGCTAGCTAAGGATTTTCATACTCTCGGAGAATGGTATTTTAGGGAGATCAGAAAGCATGAAGCCAATGAAGATGCCCAGTGAAGGGACGAAAACTTTCCTCTTGGTCCCATCTATCCTATCCCTCTTGCAACCATTCGTCCTCCAGTCATAAAAATCAGTGACTCCATGTCTAAGTTGGCTGCTGAGAGTGTCTACTCTTTCGATGTGACACTGAAAGTCCCACATGATAGGTTTGAGGAGGCTCTAGGTTCTTCAATTGTCTCATCTTATTGTCAAGTCGAGACATCCAATAGGGACGAGTTACCAGATCAGGCCAAGACATCATCAAACCAATCTGAGTCCTCTCAGGGGTTAGATTCTTCTATAGAGATCCTCCCATCCCATGATAGGCCGAGAGTGGATGTCTCTATGCCACCCCCAATGGATGTCATCCCTCTTACTGCAATTTTGGGGGAACACTTTGCTAGGACTTCTCATCTTGAGGCTTCTCATCCCTCTGGTGTCATCCCGACTGCAAATCAAGATGACGATGATGATGAGGGATAACATGATACTTCATGTGTTGAGTACTACGTTAGCATAGTCACTGAAGTCGACCTCCTATACTGGAGACAGCTATATGGTATCGATCCATCCATTAATATGAGAGCTCCCTTGGCAGACGAGAGAGCATTTTAAGGCCGAGAGGGTAAATTTATGTTTACGAGCAAACATTTAAGGTCAGCTTTATCCTGCCCATAAACCCGACCCTACGAGCCATTTTAAGAAGTCTCAGCCTCGGACTTACCCCGTTATCACCGAATGCATGGAGAGTAATTCTTGGGTTTGTGATCCTATGGAAGGTGGTTCATCATACCGACCTTCTAATTAGAATTTTCAGAGGGTGTTATATGATCTCTTCTTCCAAGACCCAACCTTGCTACTATCATCTCGTAGCTAGGAAATCTGAGAAGAAAGATTTATTAGTCACTCAGACTTCTAATAATAATTGGAAGCCTCATTATTTTTTCATCTCGAGAGCTTAGGAATTCATCCCTGATGTCCCTTACACTGCCTCAGAGCCCCAAGTCCCCCACCGATGGGCCAAAGCCATGATATTAGTTAAAGATGATCTGAGTTTGAGTGTTGAAGCCTTGGAAAAATTTGAGGAAGTTAGGGAACAAGGAGAGAAAGGGGGGTTTCATCTAATTTGAACATTTGATAACCCCATCCTACTTAGAGGAGACAACCATGGGGGTGGACCCCCTATATGAGCTATGTAAGTGTTTGTCAACTATTATTTCTTCTAATTGTTGTGTCTTATTTCTCCTATCTAAACTGATGATCTTACTTTCTTCCTTACAGGATGATCATCAAATACATCATAAGCTTTTTGGATGATGGCAGGCCCAGGCATAGCCAATTTACTATAGCAGACAGTTAAGAAATCGGCCGTGCTCCTCAAACAAAGAAATCTACCACCGTCGATCCTCATGAAGACAAGGGCTAAAGGAAAAAAAAGAGGGCCAGGAGAACCTCCCCACTACTCATCGTAGCAAGAAGATTGAGGACATCCCGTCTAAGACAGGGACGAGTAGGGCTATTCCAATCTCCTCTAAGGAAACTCTAGCTGCATGGCTGGAGAACATAAAACTTTTCTCTAACTTTGCCTTGGGGAGTAAAGATAAGTCTATTGAGTTCCTTGACTCCAATAGTTCGGAGTACAATCTCAGATTTTTTGAGGAAAAAAATATCTTGCTAATGAATAACTGTGTCCTTCATTGGGCTATTCAAGTAAGTGACTACTCTTTTCTAGGCTATTATTGCCATTTTTGTCTGAATTGTATGGTCGTCTCTTAAGACCCTCTCATACTGACCTTCCTTGCATAATGTAAACTACTATCTACCTTCAAAAGATCCACCAATGGATCAAGAAGAAGGTTCCTAAGATCTGTGTATCCCGTCAAGCCATCAGGGATGATGAGGCGCAGAAGAGTCGTATTCAAGAGCTTAAGACCCAAATGGATAACTTGAAGAAGCAACATTCTAAGGTAATTTTTACTGGGAAAATGAAGTAGGTTGTTGATAGTAAAATATCTAAGGCTCAGATATAGGCAGTTGATAACTTCAAGTCCTCTGAGGAATTACTCGGCTATAGTGTGTAGTACCTTGAAAGAGGTGCTCACACTGGTTGCCTATGGGAAACTATGAAGTTCCCAAAGATTTCTCATTTGTTTGATCAACTGAAGACTTTCACCCTAGATGATTGTCTTTCTATGACAGCTTTGGCACAGGTTGAGGGGTCGGCGCTAGATAATGAGCGCACATTACTGACTATAAACTTGGTTGATGATACTGAGCCTGTCGGCAATCACAAAGCCGACAGTACTGCGGCTGGGGATGTATCGGTTGTTGGAGAAGATGAGGACCCAAATGTTGAAGATATGAATGCCTAGGCCTGGTTCATCTCATCTTTTCTTGTTTTTGGGAGACTGCCTGTGTCCTAATGGACTCTCTTAATTGTAAAACCTTTTAGCTGCTTGATAGTTATTTGTAATTTAACAGCAACATTGTATCTATTATTGAACACTTACCACTTTATGTTTACGAATGAAAAATGCCTCTAATCATTTGCTATCGTATTCTGAATGAATGACTAGTGTTTTATGATTCGCCCATATTTATTTTTCACGCATGCTTCCTTTCAATGTTTAATCAAATAACCATAACATGGTTTATAACTTTAATATCACCAACTAACTGAATGATGGAAATATCTTCCTATTTTTAGACGAGCTTGGTGTAGACAACATGTTTCATATTTTAAATATCGTCTCTTTCGAGGCTAAGAGGTTTGAATCCATCAAATTATGATGTTGTATCACAAGTTCCCTCTCGCCGTTTTGAGAGTGTATGGATGAGAGTTTTCTCGTCCATGCACTGTCGTCTTGGTCGAAAGGTTTCACCAACCAAATTAATTATGTTTAAAATGAATCATATCTAAGTGATTTTTAAATTTTAATCCACCACATTATGGTGTTGTATCTCAAGTCCCCTATCGCCGTTTTGAGAGTGTATGGATGAGAGTCATCTCGTCCATACACTATCATCTCGGCTGAGAGGTTTCATCCACCAATTTAATGATGTTTAAAATGAACCACATCTAAGCGATTTTTAAATTTGAATCCACCAAATTATAGTGTTGTATTACAAGTCTCCTCTGGCCATTTTGAGAGTGTATGGATGAGAGTCATCTCGTCCATGCACTATCGTCTCGGCCGAGATGTTTCATCCACTAAATTAATGATTTTAAAGCCATCAGTTCGGCGCAAGTTTCCTATCTGATGGATTCTTCGATATAGACAACATCTTTCTAAGAACTAATTCACTGACCTGAAATTCTCTGACCTTGATCTTTTTGTCATGTTATCGTGCCAACTCTTACTCGTAGGAGGCCAAATGTATCAAATCTTTCTCCCTTATTTCCTCATTCAGATCTAACTCGTGAGATATTTGGTAATGATTATTGCCATCTTCAAAGATATCCGATCTGAGCATTAAAAGCCCGATCTCCAAAGGGATGATGACTTCTATACCATAGGCAAGGGGTACGAAATTTCCTTTGTTGGTTTTTTTGGTGTCATTTTATATGCCCAAATAATAGAGAGATGTTCATCCACCCATCATCCTTTTGAATTCTCTAATCCGCGGTTGATTCATGATAGAAGAGTTTTTTTTGTTATCTCTACCTATCCATTGCACCAGGGGAACACTACCAATGCATAGTGAATTTTGACTCCTTGTTCTACATAAAAATTATAAAATGAGTCGTTGTCGAACTGCATTCCTTTATTGGTAGGCAGTACTCTTGGGATTCCAAATCATGTGATGAGTTTCCTCCAAATGAATCTCCTGGCATCTTCCTCTCTAATATGGGTGAGTGGTTCAGCCTTAACACACTTTATGAAGTAGACCGTCGTTATTAGATATCTTTTATTCTTTCGTGCGACAGGTAATGGACCCCCTATATCCATTCCCCACCGAGAAAAAGTCCATGGAATGGTAAGGGGATTCAGATCTATTTCAGACTGCTTGATAAATGGAGAACATTGCTGACACTTAGCACACTTTCGAACAAACCTTGGACCATCCTTTAACGTGAAGGGCCCTCAATATCCTAAAGAGATTTCCTTGAATGAGATAAATCTCCCACCCGTGTATCTTTCGCAACTGCCTTCGTTCATTTCGCTTAAGATTCCTTCCATCTGGGTGAGCACACTTTAGTAAAGGTTAGGTGAATGATCGTTGCTAAAGTATAACTGCAAGGTGAAAACTGATCGTCTTATAAATACACTTGTCTTTGTCGTTAGTTTTGCACTGATAAGTAGGCTTTTTGCATGTCCGTCGTTGTCTTCAAAAGCCACTCTCAAAATTTCTTTGAGTACCTACAAAACTTGTCTAAAAATAACTCGTATTGCGGTAAGTACGAGTATCAATCCAACTCTCAACGGTGAAACAACTAACGTGAAAATTTGCAATTCAATTTATTTATTTATTTATAAAATCTCTCTCCTTTTAAAAAAAAAACAATTTCAAAGGATATTTAATTAATAAATGCAAAAAAAATTAAATAACAAAAAAATAACGTGCAATCGAGTGTAAAAAATGTGAGGATGTCAAGAGATGGGATTACACCAAATTATCAATTATTTTAATTTCTCAATCTATTAATTTCAAATATTTTGAGATAATATTAAATTGATAATCTAACTCTCGTTACAATTATTAATTTAATAATATCTCTTTCAGAAAACTAATTTAAAAATGTCACACGATGAAAAATTAGGAATAATACTATTTTCAAAAAATTACCCGTTAGGATTAATTTAACGAAAACAATATCAATCCTCAAAATTCAACACCGAATTAATATTCAAATATCGAAAAAACCTATCTCTAGTTCGATTCCTAAATTCAAACATTAATTTGTTTCATTAATTCACTAACTCTCGTTACATAAATTAATTGGTAACAATTAAAAATTAAGTTTCCTAGAATTATAACAATTAATGAAATTGATTAATTAAATTAACATCATTTGCAGTGCATCTCACCCCTTGAACGGGGTGTTTAGCCAAACATTCTCATGTGTGCATAAACAACAATAAATAATATGTCAAGAAGAAAATAAATTGAAAAGAGAATGTAGAAATACAATACGCAATTTTTTTTCTACAAATTTGTCTTTAAATGCGCCTTGACATGTGTCCAATTTCTTCACAATTTTCAGCACTTGATTACAAAAAGAAGACTAAAAACTAAACCTAAAAATTATTCTAAAGCTAAACTAATTTTTTTGAATCTTTCATAATTTTTTTCATGATCCTAAACTGTACATAATATACACACTTGCTCTCTCTATGCGTCTCATCATTTTTTTTTGTATCTGAGAGTCCTCTCTGAGTCCCCTTAAATAAGTTGTAGAGTACCACAAATTTGTTTTCTTTTATTGGGTGAGAGATTTAAGGGATTTTGTTTTGAATTTATCTGGCAAGGGGGCTTTAATCCCTTATTTCATGGAGATAATAACAGGTGGCTTTTATTTATTTTTTATTTATGGTGACTTGGATTTGGGTCTTGGTTTGGTAGGAGAAAATCGATTGGCTTGGGTCAAAAAGTGGATTTGGGTATTGGTTTTGAGTTAAGGTATGATGGGTATGGGGTTTTACGGGTTTGAGCTCGGGTATGGGTGTGAGATGGGTCTCGGGTTGGACAGGTCCGCCGCCGGAGGTGTGTCGCGACAGGGGGAGTTTTTTTTGGATCGAAGATGGGAAGTCACATCGGGTTTATACCCGATTTTAATGATGGGAAAGCATGTCCGATTTTATGGTTGGATTGGTCTCGGGTTGATCTCAGCAAGTGGGTGGGGTGGGGGTGGGGGGGGCTGGCTGGATTTGGGTTCAAGGTAGAAGGGGGTTTGTGTGGTGGTGGTTTTTGGTGAGTGTGAGGTGTGGAAGGTAAGTGTTGGTTGTGTTAATGGAGGATAGAGAGGAGAGAGAGTGTTGGGTGGAGAAAATGGTGAGGGGGGATAGTGTGGGTGTGGGTGTAGGAAATAATGGTGAGGTGAGTGGTTTAGTTTAGGTGTATGAGTGTGTATGACATTTATAGTACGAGTGGGTTTAAAGTATGTGTTTAAGTTGTGACCTTAAAAATAATAAAACTAAAAATAATCTAAAAATAAAATACAACTCTAAAAATAAAATAAAGACTCAAATAAAAAAAAATGAAACTAAAAAGAAAAAAAAGAATAAAAATAAAAAATCTATTAAACTAAAAACTAAAATCTTAAAAATGTAAAATCTAAAAAATATTAAAAATAAATGAAATCCTAAAAACTAATCCTAATAAAATAAAATCAAATAAAAACTAAAAACATATAAAATAAAAATAAAAATAAAAATACACTAATAAAAATAAAATATAAAAATATGCAAATAAATTCTAAAAATCTTAAACTTATGTACTTCTTTAACATAAACTTTCACATACGACCTCAAATCGACACGTCTCGAAAATCGACGTAACCCACGTTTCGGGACAAACAGTATTTTAATAGTGTCCAAGTTACAAGGTCGGTCATCGGGTTCGACCCTTGGTTTTAACTTTGACTATATTTTAGTTTTGAAATTTTTATAGTCATAATTTCTTTTTTTAGATTAGATAGACACGTCGTTTTAGCCAACGTCCCTTTATTCAAGGACTAAAATTTTTGTGATTTGTTCAAGTCCGAAATTAGACATCTGAATTTACCATATTACCCCTAAAGGTGTGCATTATGACTATTCTTTGCCCAAATTGAATCAAGACTTCGTCTTTAGCATCATAAACCTTGTAAATACTCAAATTAACCTTAAACAAGTAATTTATGATGAATAATTAAGGTTATACAATTGATGCGTATAAAATATGAGTTTAATCAGCGTGGAAATGCATTATTGCATCGTAAAAAGGGGAATAAAATGCAATATTTGACACGAATCATTTACCCATGGAGTTAAGGAAAATGTAGCTGACCTAATCTTTAACTTATGTACTTCTTTAACATCTATGGGGAGGTCGCGGTCCTTAAATATGATGAGACGTGGTCCATCCAAGATGGAGTTAAATTCACTTGGAGAATGCAGAGGTCTTGATTTGGTTCTTCTATTCCCGATCAGTCTATGTATCCCGCTTTGATCTTCTTTTTCAGGTCAATATTGATGGCTTAAGCTAGAGTGGTAAGGGCATCCGCATGGATGTTGTTGTTCCTTAGCAGTTGGTCCACTGTGGAACACTTAAGCTATTAATGAAGACCTCTTGCCTTATTCCTGTAAGCAATCATTATAGAGTCCCTGGCGTCGTACTCTCCGTTAAGCTGGTTTTCGATCAGTCTAGAGTCACAGTATACATTAATGCGACAAGAACCTAGATTGATCTCCATATGGAGACTATGCACTATGGCCTCATATTTTTCCTCGTTATTTGATCCTTTGAATCCTAATTTAATTTCTTGCCAAATAAGACCATCATGTGGTGTCACAAAGACTATACCAACTCCTATTCCCCTCTAATTTGATGTGTCATCCATGAAGATCTTCCAAGTTTGTTCATTATCATTGACTACCAATAATTCTAGGATGGGGTTTGACAGCTCGTCCTCATCTCTTGTTGATATTAAAAATTCTGCTACAAAGTCCACCAAGGCTTGACCCGTGATCTTTATCCTAGATTCATACCTAATGTCAGACTCTGCCAACTTCATGGACCACTTGGTCATTCAATTTGAGAAATCATCCTTTTAAGTACATCTTTCAAAAGATAGGTTGTGGGAACAATAATGGTATGAGCATCAAAGTAGTGCCTCGATATATTGGCTGCAGATACCAATACTAGAACCAATTTCTTAATAGGTATATATTTGACTTCTTCCTCAAGGAGAGTATGGATAACGTAGAAGACCCTCCTTTGATATCCATCATATAAACATATCAATGCAACATTATTCGCGTTATTTGAGATGGATAACTACAGGTATAAATCACACCTATCTTTAGAGATTGATAGTAAGGGAGAAGATAACAAGTACCATCGAATTCCATCCAAATATTTATCACACCCCTTTATCCAGATGGTGGGGCTTGCCTTCTTCAATGCTTAAAAGAATAATTGAAACATATTCGAGGATCTTGAAATAAAGAGATTAAGAGTGTATAATATTCTAGTGATGACCTGGATCTCCCTAATAGTAGTTGGCCTTCTAATATCTTGTATAGCTTTGATCTGATCAGAATTTTCCTCTAGTCCTCTTTGGGTAACCAAATATCCAAGAAATTTATAAGAACCATCCCAAAAGATGCATTTTGAGGAATTGAGCTTCATCATGTATTCTTTGAGAATCTTGAAGGTCTTCGTGACACCTCTGATATGATCGGCTGCGTGCTTAATTTCGACAATCATATTGTCAATATATTCTTCCATAGTAGAGTCGATCTATTTCTTAAACATTTTAGTCACAAGCTGCTGGTAGGTTGCTCCTGTATTTCTCAAACCAAAAGGCATTACCTTATAGAAGTAAAGTCCTAAGGTTGTGATGAATGAGGTCTTTCTTGATCTGGAATGAACATAGGTATTTGGTGGTAGTTGGAGTATTGATCTGTGAAGTTCATTCGTTAATGTTCGGTCATGGAATCCACAAGTTGATCTATCCGTAGTAATGGAAATATGTCTTTTATGCAGTGCCTATTAAGGTCAGTGAAGTGTACACATACTTTCCCCTTACCGCGCTTTTTTCTAACAATAATAATATTAAAAATCCAGTCTACGAATCGAACTTCTCTGATAGAGCTGGCTTGGAGTACATTATTAATTTATGTCTCTACAACTTGATCAACTTGACAGTTGGATCTATGCTTATCCGATTATAAGTGATCTCCATGTTTGTTCCTACATGGTCATATGGTTGACACGCAAAGACAACTGTATTGGTTCTAAGGAAATAAACGAGATGGTCTACTTCATCCTTGGGATAACTCTGATTAAAAAAAGAATGTCTTTTTCGATCATGATGAATCTGTATGAATATAAATGAGTTCCTACATCACGTGTTCGACAGGAGCCAACCGAGTTTCTTTTACTCCCGATCGAGTACCGTTTGTCTGATACTAAGGATGTTCATCCTTTGAATCATCGTCATCCGGACTTTTCTTTGACTGATTTTATCTTTCTTTAATTAATAAAACGAAACAATTGTGAGCTCCTTCTTGATCTCACCTAATATTTATCACCCCCTGGTCATTCAAGAACTTTATTTTTTTTTATTTTTTTGGTGGGGGAGGGGGTAAAGGGACAACTTTCATATTGTGAAGCCATCCTCTATCCATTATGGTATTATAAGGTGATTCTGATTGGATCACATGGAACTTGACCTCCTTATTAGTCGCGTCGATCTTGACTGGTGGCTTGACCTTCTCCGAGGTTTTCTATCTCTATTAAAACCAATCAGTGGCCCTATGTTAGTATCAAGGTCCTTGATGATGAAGTCGATCTGGCATAGAACTATTAGATACATGATACTCAAAGAGATCCCTCAATCCACCAGTATTCTTCGCACATCAAAGTTTATAATTCACAAAGTGAGGACTATGGCATCCTTATGTGGCTAGTTCAGATCGTCATCAGTTAAAATTATAGCTCTGTCAACATCAAAGTCTCTTCTCCCCCTCTTGGAAAGGACATGTTTGGAAATGTGTATTTGGAAAATCTCGTTGAATGTTAGCGAAAATTCTCACTTTCTCCCCGAGCTTTTTTCCCGTATGACGAGTTAGGTCGATATATCCGTGAATGGATGTGACTAGAACTGTCGAGGGAAGATCCTTTTTTTCCTTCTGAACTGTATTAATCTTTGTTAAAAAATTTGGCTCCGCTGCATTAATGTACTCCTTGAGGTTCCCTTTTGAGTGAGCTCCCCCCAATATTTCTTCACATTTTACAGTTTTTCATTAGTTGCCCATGATCCTAGTGATAAGTGAACCCGAAGTTGGCATCCCTTTCATTAGGATCGCTATCCATATTAGGAGGCATCTTGAAGTAAGCCTTGTCTTTGATATGCGGGATAATCTTATAGATGGTCACTTTGAAGGCCATTTCCAATGCCTTCTAGTGACAACACACTATATGGTTGACTCATTTGAGTCTATACATATAGGAGTTCCGACTAGTTTGGATATGGTGACAAAATATGATTATATTTCTTCAATATCCCCTCTAAGGTATATACATGCTTCATCATCACATATCATCCAGTCTAAGAAAAATGCATCTACCAAAAAGGGAAGTAATCTTTATCTTTTGAACAAACTATAGGACACAATTCACGCATATAGGTGTTAATGTGTGTCCACAAATGTTTACATATTTTTAGGAATTTTTAAAACATTTTTTAAAGATTTTTAAACATTTAAAATTATGTTTTAAAATGTTATGGTCTTAATTAGAATTATTATTATTCCTTAAAAATAAGCCAAGGTAGAATATAAAACCGGAAAAGACACTTGTGGGTACAATTGGGATTATTAAAAGTTCTAAAGCATGCATTTTACAACCTATTGGATTATCCCACATGTTAGCATATTACTGGTTACATTTGTGTTTTTGTGTGTCTTAGAAGTGAGAAAAATTATTAGTCTTTGGATCATTTGAATCTACGAACTTCATGTGTTTTGAAGTGATCCACATGATATCGTTTAGGGCCAATAGAGCAAGTGTTTGTGCGGTGCCATTTTAACCCTTAGATTTAGAATTGAACCGTCAAAGCAATCCCAACCCTTTATTTCCTTCCAACATTTAGATCCTTCTATGATCAGTATAAATAGGCTCCTTGGGTCTACCATTTGAAGACTCTGGTCATTCGTTTAACTTGAAAGAAAAAAGAGAGAAGAGAGAGGTTAGAGAGAGAAGCGAATATATATATATATATATATATATATATATATAGAGAGAGAGAGAGAGAGAGAGAGAGAGAGAGGAAACCATTCTTCATAATACCAAACTCTTAAGTTTTCTTCCAAAAACCAAACACGTTCTTAAAATTTCAACTACTCCAGAAAACCTACCTTTTGAGAGTTAGAATCAGTTATGTTTTTGTGAGTTTGGTAGTTGTTTAAGTTTGAAGACCGTTTTCACTAATTATCTCTCTTAGGAACCACGTGTCATAGTGGATCTTGCTTTTGTTTCTAGAAATAACAAGATTTGCTAAGAGATATATCACAGTGGATCAAAGCAATGCCCTTTTCTTTCTTTGGCACTTTCTTGGAGGTAAACATATCGAGTTCATAGGGTTTGTAAGTCACCTACAATCTCTTCAAGTTTCATCAAATCAAGCATACCTAAGGAGTTTAAAACGGTCACTTTTGCATCAAACCTACTCGGTAAAGATCTCAATTTTCTTTATCACACGGTTGTAGAGAATCCTCTCTCCTAAGTTAAACGACGAGTTGGCAATATTAGACAACCTAGAATAAAACTCATCAAATGATCCACTATATAACATCTTAATTGTCTCAAACTTTGTAGTGAGGTTTTGTAACTTAGATGTCCTAATTGTGCTAGTGCCCTCGTGAGTAAGTGAAAGTATATCCCAAGCTTCTTTTGACGATTCACAAGTCATGATTCTATTATACTCTTCCAGTGTGACATTTGAGTAAATAACGTGCAAACCTTTAGAGTTGTAAAGAGCAAGCCTATGTTCAGCCTCGGTCCATGACTCAACAGGTTTCAAACTAGTGACCTCATCCTCTCATGTGACTGGTGGTGCCCAACCTTTTTCAACCGCTAACCACACACGCTCATCCATGGATTTTAAATCACTTCACATTCGCATTTTCCAATAAGCATAATCTGTACCATAAAAAATTGGACCACAAAAACTTTCAAAACCTCCAGAATTCATCTAAAAAACTTCTAGGGATTAAACACAATAAAAATATGTTTCTAGCTATGATACCAATTTGATGATCCCTTTTTATTTCTTAAGCGAAAAGTGTTTTAAGGATGACAAAACAATTTCTCTTTTTGTGAAAAACCTTTTTCCAATTTTTTTAATTCGCACCAAGTTGTGAACAAATTTTAACTTGGACAAATTTTATCTTGATTAATCCTAAACATCCATCTAGTGATTAAATCAAGTAAAATAAAGTAAAGAATACTCACAACGCCTGATGTACGAGGAAACCTCAACGAAAAAAAACCTCAGACAGCCTAAGCCAGATAATCCACTATGAATGTTGATTTACAACGAATAGACACAAGTCTTACTCAACGACTTAATACTCCACGAGAATTGACTCTCTTATGATCTTCAACCACTCCTCTCATAGTGACCACGCTGAAAGTCCTTCTTCCACGATAGCTATCCACAACACACACATCCATGTATATCTCGGTGTTTACCGATATGGCTTGTAATGTCTACGGAATCGAAACATGAACTCCGTCGCTTCTTCTCTGTAAAACCGAACAATGTTCAAGTGTAGAACAACTTTTCTGTGGTGTCACAAAGGTCATTATAACATATATTAATGATAAATTGGATCTTTGAAACTCTAAGGATGCATTTACTTAGGAAAACTTGTGTGTAGAAACGTATTGGTTCGTAAACAGTTTTTCCAGAATGCGCACTTACGAAATCTGATGGAAACACGCCAATACTTTTCTTAAGGCGGAAGCTTGTTCAAGATAAATGACATTTCGATCGAACGATATGTGCATGTCGTTTGAACGATAATGCCATCTTACGCGAACGACGTGTCCAGTCGTTTAAGCGACGCACGCATTAGAGTCATATTTAAACTCAATTCTAATCCATCCTTATCAGATTAAAAACGAAGTGCGAACGATTTTAAACACTAAAAAATATTTAAACATATTTTTGGTAATAAAATAACATACTTAAACATTTTAAAATAAATTTTGAGACCCATTAAAATTACGCATTCATACCCGAGTGATCTCGAAATGCAATTAAACTTGAAGACGAATAAACTTGCACCAATTAAACCTTCGTCATAATTAATTCCTTGAAGCTTTGCCTCAACGTCTTCAATAATCTTCAACACGTCATAGTCTGTGTGGGATCGTGACAATAAAAAACCTCCTTATGACTCAAACGTGTTTTCTTCCTGGAATAAGTCAAAACTATACAAAGAACTCAATTGGAAATTTTGTCCTTACACAGTCATCTCCCCGAAACCCAAGTGGAAGGTGTGGGTAGTATCCCACCACCACTCTCCCAAAGCACACAACACCACAGTAGAGCGCGACATCTCATCCAAGACCTGCGCTAAATGGGCAAAGCCAGCAGAATTAACCATCCAACGCGCCACTGCTAGAAGATTCTCCCATACATCCCTTAACCCAGTCGTCCCTCTAGAATGCATGCTCAAAGGAGCTATGTCAGTCTTCCAAAACTAAAGAAAAAAACCCTTCATCAACCCAAGAAAGAAAAGAAAAAATAAGAATAATGCCAAAGTTCCTCACCTTAGATGAATAGTGGCGTGTAGGCTCACGAAGAAGAGTGCGCTAATCAGCAACATGCTCAAATAGATTGAACACATTCTCATTACCCAAGGCAAGAGGCACCATAGCCTACCACTCCTGTCTAACCCAATCATCTACGCTCAACCACTCCGAGTTGTATTTCTCACTGAAAAATATCTCCATTTTAAGTCTTGAAGAAGAAAGGATTTAGGAACGATTTCTAAAGAGAGGAAGCAGAAGATTCTAACTCTGGAAGATGTGAAAAATGAAGAAGGATCGCCCCCTTTTTATAGGGGACTAAGCGGCATATCGATTGGAAGACCCATGCACATACCGATCGACTCCTTATGTTACTCTGCCCAAGGAATCTCAGGAGAACGTGACATTGCCAAATGGAAACCCTACAACATGCCGATAGGCAGCCCCCTGAGAATTTTGTACAGAAAGTACCTGAAAAATCCAAAAATTACTCGAAAAATTCTTAAAAATGCCAAACAAATATTGGAACTTTTCTTCATTGAGAAAACCTTTTTTGGAAACACTAAACCCCTTACCGACTCCCGAAATCCCCAGTAAGATTAATATTACGCTCTTCCCCCTCACATTCCAAAATCTAAGTATAATTCTCCCAGTGGAAACCCTAGACACATTTTGCACGCACATTCCAAAATCTAAGTATAATTCTTCCAGTGAAATCCTAAATTTTAACTCTTCCCCAGCGGAACCCAAATGCCTACCCAGTAAAATCGCAAAAGATTACCTTCCCAACTCTCCACCGGAATTTCCAAGCTAAGCTTTCTCCCAATCCTTCATTAGAATTTCAGGATACACCCGTAATCAAAATTCTTCATAGCTTCCCCAGCAAAACTATACCTAACCAGAAGTCTTAAAGGATAAAACATTCCCCGTAAGAGTCTCAAAATAACACGATCTTCTACAGAACAACAGGTACATATGCATCCCCAAGATAAGATATCAATTCCCTAGGAGAATAGCTCCCTACATCATAGCTTTAAGTCCTCAAAATTAACCTCGACCCTCAGAATCAGTCTCTATAACTTTAGGTCCTCAGAATTGACCTTGGCCTTTTGAATTGGTCAGCATAACTTTAGGTCCTCGGAATTGACCTCGGCCCGCAGAATTGGTCATTACAACTTTTGGTCCTTAGAATCGACTTCGACCCGTATAATTCATCATTCCGAGCATTACCTTAGGTCCTCAGAATCAACATCGACCTTCTGAATCGGTCATCCTCATCCATTTGAGTCCTCATAATTGACTTCTCACCCAAAACATCAATGTGCTGTCTATTCGATGTCCGTTACTTGTTCCAAGCTCACTCGTTGAGGGGCTCTATAGACACCACATTTTAGGATCCTCTTAAGAATCTCTTTAGAACCCTAGTACTTCCTCATTCACCATAAACCGTAGGTCATACTCCGAGTAACAATCTAGAGGCCCCTGGGCACTCTCGAGCCCCGTTTGACTCCGGTAACCTTTCTCGTTAGAGTTAAGGATCAATGAATCTTTGAAGAGCTTTGAATCCAATTTCCAAAAATCTACCTCGTGCATAAATTGTCCATACAATTTGGATGAACGATCCGTTTTACTATCAAAAATCGATATTGAGGCCATCGTGCACTCCCGGGCCCCATTTGACCCCCAATCAACTTCCTCACTTGAGCATAAGCTCAATGAATCTTTGAAGGGATCTAAATAACCTTTCCAACGGTCCACCCCATACATGAATCAACCTTATAATTCGGATGAACAAACCATTTTTCCCTAAAAACTGATTTAGAGGCCACTTAGTGATCCCGAGCTCTATTTGACTCTCGTCAACTCTTCTCGAATGAGACAAAATGAATATTATAAGGGAACTTAATCCCCTTTCCAAGGTCAACACTTAGAACCAAATGATACTGAATGAATCTTTAAAGGGCCCTGAACACCCTTTCCAATGATCCATACCGTGCACTGTAAGGACTTATTTTATAAGTCTTGTTTACATTAGAGTATGTCATATACCGCTACAACCGTCGAATAATTATTCAAGATCATTCAAGCATCAAGACGGATCCGATAGTCAAATTTCTTCATCAACGAAGTCTACACGAGATTAATTTTGGTAAGGTTTTGTTTAAATACCTTAGCATTTCACTTAGAGTATTGGGATATTTTTCACAAAATATTTTCTAAGTGTCGGAGTGGAGTCTTTAAATTTTTTTTGTCAAAAATATATTATTTGAAGTTTTTGAGGCGGTACATTTAACGAGGAAAAGATAAATGAAAAAATATTATTTTATTCATCTCGTTCGAAGGACACATATATTGTTCAAATGAGATGGCATGTCGATCTAAGAGCCATCTGTCGTTCAAACGACACTGAATCTCGTTCAAACGACACGCTATCTCATTTGAGTGACCTAGTGCCTTAAGTCTTCTATTTAAAGGACTTTCCAACTCTGTTTTTCATAAAAAGACATGTGCAAAAAATATATACGTTTTTTTGCAAACAGCAGTACGAATTTATGTTCTCACTTTAGAGGTTTAATACTTTGTTTTTACAATTCATAAAACATTCCAATCAGTTAGTGAATGGTTTTGGAACCGAAAGATATGATATTCTGATCTTGCTCTTGCTCTTGTAGAGAGGTTCTCTATTGCTGATAATAGGTGCCAATGGAGGGAGGTACTGGGTTGATTGAGGAGTGTTGCGGTATTCCTAGGCTGAAGATAAGACTGCAGTTTTTGTGGAGTAGCTGCGGTTGTTCCATTCCTGACGACACCAACCGATGCCTGCGGGTATTCGTGTGTCAAAATCTATTTCGTTGTAACCGTGTATGTTGTGATTTATAATTATAATGAAATTAAAGGTTTTCCCCTTTGGGGATTTTTCTTGATATTGGTTTCCTTGCATGCTTATCGATTTTATGTTATCAAATCACCTAGATGTATGTGTTGGGATTTAACTAAAATTTAGGTTAATTAAAATTGAATTTATTTGAGTTGTCGTATTATTTCGCTGTAGCGTACACTCATTTTACAAATTGGTATCAGAGCAGGTTACGCTAATTTATTGCGTTTGATCTTGGTCTTTCAAAAAATTATGTTTGATCCTGTTTTTCTTAAAAAATATCTTTTGGTGATTTTGATGATTTTCGATATCAAGTTTTTAAAAAGTCAAATTGGAAAATTCACACGAACTCTTGTTTTAAATTTTCCATTGAAAATGATTATGAGAGGTGTTCGAGTTTTGAGGGCGTTGGTCACATGATAGATGAGTGTCCCATAAATTTACGAAAGAAATTGAATAAACCATCATCTCATGTTTCTACCGTTAGTGATAGTGATTCGAAAGAAGAAGTTTTTTATGCTTCTAAGAGAGACCTTCCCACCCATGTGATTAATGCTGATAGTGAGGGTGATGAGAGTGAGGACAGAAGTGTAGATGAGGGTAACTTCCAAACAGCTTTCAATGAACTTTATGTTGAATCTTTGAAAATAAAGAAAGAAAATATGAAACTGAAAGCTCAATTGAAAGAGTGTGCCTTAAAAAATGGTAATGATATTTTAATAGAAGAATTTAGGGCATGTGAGAAAATTTTGAAAGAGAAGTTAGGATATGTCGATGGAGAGAAAGATAGTCTTCGCGGGGTGATAGAGGATATGAAAAAGGAACTTTTAGAGTTTGAGGTCTAAATGTTTACTCGAGTCGAGGATAAGTGAGCTTGAGAAGAGTTTGAGACAATCAAGCAAGGTAAAATTTGATTTGGAGCCTCGGTCAGAAATGTTAGATAAAATTTTAGGGACTGTCCAAATTAAGGAGGATAGGTGTGGTATAGGCTTCGATGAGGGTGTTGCACCCATTTCAAAAGATAACCCAACACGCGTGAGAAAGACTCCTAGGGCTATTCAGAGAGAGGTGTCGAGGGTTGTCAAGTGAGAGCCACCTAGGATCATTAAGAGAGCACCACTTAGGAATTTGAGGAGAGAACCACCTAGGAATTTGAGGAGAGGATAACTTTTAGGTAACATTCACCGCTCAATTTACACTTTCACACATTGCGGTAAGCAAGGACATCTCAGGCATTTCTATTACAAACTTTTAAATGGACCTAGGAAGGTTAATAAAAGAATAAATTCGATTCCTCAAATCGCCACTTGTTGTTACAAAAGATGTGATGACCCAGAAACTCAAGTACGATGGTCATATAGGCTTAAAGAGGCCGTGGACAACGTTCACAATGCTGATTTGGTGAAGGCAAGGGCTAAGTCCTTTGAAGATGGAAATAAGTCTTCTGCTGCGGCCCTTGAGTTATATAAGATGAATGCAGATGCCACCATTAAGGCTGTGGAACAAGCCATGCGGGATGCTGAGGAGAATTTTAAGAAAACTGCGAAGTCCCTCAAGGTTGCTCAATCTCAGGCTGCAAAAGCTGTTAAGGCCGCAAAGATTGCAAGCAACAAGCTTGGACTTCTTTAGAAGAAGTATGAGGAAATGGAGACCAAGGTTGCTAATGATGCTGAGGCCCATGCCGTGACCATTAAGAAAATAGAGGAAGAACATGCTGCAATTATCAAGAAAAAGGATGAAGACCATGCTGAGGCTATATAATTGGCCATTGATCACGTTGTGGAATCCTTCAAAGGCCCTAAGGATTTCTTCATTATTAACAACAAAGAATACCTCCGTGACTACCATGAGCTAAGATATAGGGTGGCAAAGAACTTCCCAGATGCCGTGGCCATAATTAAGTCTTGGAGTGTTGGGGATCCTAAGCATGATGCTTACATGGCTGAAATGAACGCCGCAGTACAAGAGAGAGCTAAGAAAAGGGCAGCGACTGAGGCAGCGGCACCTGAGGAGGGGACCATTACTGTTGTGGATGGAGATGAGGAATATAAAGAAGATGGTGTCGCATCTTAGTCTTCATTTCTGATCATTGGGGATGCGTCCCTCTTAACTTGGAAAATTGTTGATTTTGAATGGGTGCGACCTTTTGTCTGTAAACAATATTTTGCCAAAGCTTCTGCCTTTTTAACGTTTCTAATTTGTCTTCTCTAGTATTCAATTCTTTTTCCTATGCTTCAATACTTTCAATTCTTTTTATACTCCTTCCTATTTTCATAGATATTTGATTTCTTGATTGAGTGATCTTGCAAAACTTCTTCAGTAACATATATGGTTATAACCCCCACAGCTGCGGTGCCAAAGTGAAATGGCTCTTGGGGCTGCGGCTTGACTTCCTTAATTTTGCAATACTTTCCAAGCCTTCATTATAACTCATAGGTTGAGGTGTTGCAGCTCTTTAGCACTTTGGCACTAATATCCATTTCGCTTTCCTTCATCTGCCAAGTGAATGAAAGAGTTGTAGCCATATTGATGGGCTGCAGTCATTTTGAATATTTGAATACCTTCCGCTGTAGCTTTATTTGGATCCAAATCCAAGTCACCACTATAGCAACCCTTGGTCACTAATCTGGTTTCTTGAACAACGCCGCGACATGTTGACAATTATGTGCCTTTCTTTATCGCTTCTTCTAAATGAACGAACTTAGATGCTACAACCATACTGATAAGGCTGTGACACATTTCTTGCCTTTGAGAATTGATGACAGCATGCTGGGCTGAGGCCATCCTCTTTCTATAGCGTTGGCATGCTTCCATATGACAACAACATAACATCCTTTAGTCTCTTCGATTGTTTTCATGTCTTTCCTTTAGTTGATTGGGTTGTTTTTAGGACCCCCCGGGCTAGGTATTATAAAGCTTCCCCAAGCTATGTTTGGATATATATAATGCCTTCCCAGGCTATCATAGTATTATCCACAGATAATTAAGTCTTCAGTCCCTTCAAATATAAGATTATTCGTAGGCAATTAAGTCTTCGATCCTTGTGGGTTATTTTCAGGCCTTCCCGGGCTAGGTATTTTGACGCTTCCCCAAGCTAATATGAGATCACTAAGTTAATTATGTTTACCGGTGGACTAACCTCCCTGGGCTAATGATGCATCCCAAATGCTAAGAACGGGCACTGTAATCCCTTGTGTCTAGTGACATATCCCAATAGATGCTTTTAAGAATGTAATCATTCTATGCTGAGATATAGTATTCATGCGTGGCATTATAAGCCAATTTTTCTACCGCTCTCAATAGTTACGTTTGCAATTTCCAATTATCATTTTCCTTCATATAGTCAGGCATCACGGAGGGCATTATGGGACCCTTTAAATATTAACATTACCGATATAACATACTGTCTCGATTCAGAATCTATTTTAAGACAAAGAGTCTTTTATAAGATAACCTTTAACAGAAATGAAAATCAAAATATGGCAATATAAAGTGAACTTGATTTCATATATATATATATATATATATATATATATGACTTTGTAAGGACAATACAAAGTTTAAATTAAAATAGCTTAAGAAGAGTTTCACTATAAAATAGAGACAGATGAAATGTGAACATAAGAGAGAAAATAGGAATGTGGCCTGTCCAGCTAGGCTGCATCCCTTAGGCATCCTTGAGGAAGCGCTACATCATTCCCTGTCTTATGAGCCTCTCAATTTCATTCTTCAAAGCGTGACACTGTTCGGTGAGGTGGTCGTGGTCATGGTGGAATTTGCACCACTTGGCTTTGTCCCTTTTATGAGGTGGAGCTCTCTACTTTTCTGGCCACCTGTGCAATTTCTCCTTGATGCTTCCAAGGATATCCTCCAGGATAGAGTTCAACGATGTTTAGTTCTCACGCATCTCCCTTTCTTCCTGTTTCATCTTCCTCTTTAGGGTCCTGGTCACGGCCTTGCCTTCTGCGACCAGTGCTTTTAGCTTGGATATTTCCTTGGTTTTTGATGTTACGATCGCGACAGTGATGGTTGATACAACAATGATCCTATGTGCCGCACCCACATTCGATGAGGCTATGGCCTCTATCATGAGGACCCTCTGGGTCAAATAGTTGACTTGGGTTTGGAGTGAAGCATGACTGTCATAGAGATTATTGAGGTAATTGTACAATTACACAATCTCATGTTTGACTTCTATGCTCTGGATGGATTCTCCTTCCATTTTTTGCTTTGTTAGTCTTTAAAAATATATATAATCTGAGACAAAACTACCAGAAGTGAGCAATCAATATAAAAAAAAATGAGTACAAAGTTGGGATGTAGCGCCTGCACTGCTGCATGATATTACTGCTGAGGCCGCGGCCAATAAAGCACGTTGATGTACTACCGTGGACTTTGAATGATATTCACCAAGTTTGAGTTGGAGACCACTTGAAGTCCATTCCCCGATGATTTGAAGCTGATGTAATTCCACCGCACTTATCGTGGACGCGATAAGAAAGGTAGTTGAAATGCCAGGCCGCATCCCTTTCTAGGCAGTGAAGGGAACAATCCCAAAATTGAAACGCAGAAATTGACTTTTTCTCCCAAAACATGTGTAGAGCACACCTACTAGGGTCTATCCATGGGAGAATACCCTCAGGGTGCACGAAATAACACAACACTAATGATAAACCCCATATCATAGGCAACGAACAACAAAGAGGGAGTAGATATAGTTCTTCCCTAATCTCCCACCTTTACGGGGCTAAAGCCCATCAATCTTTTCAGCATTATCTAGGTGAGGCGACATCACAGGGTATGTAAAATAGATCTAGGGTCATAAAATGGAGACCCTAGAGCAGATCTGAATATACGAAATATCCATTTGAGGGTGTGCATACAAAACACGAGTTTAATAACCAAAATTCACCCATGTGTTAATGATCCAAAGGGTCCCCATGAATAAAATAAGGTGTTTAAGAACCCAAAATGTAGAGAAACAAGATTAAAATACCTCATTCCCACAGACGGCGCCAAACTGATAATACCAGAAATGGTATCACCAGGTCAAGATGTATATAAGATCAAACCAGACAACAATGGTGTATAGAAGATATAATGTATAAACAGAAGGACATGAGGCAAAGAAGAAGACGATGCCAAATATAAGTGGTTTGGTCGGAGCCTACGTCCGTTGTGCAGGTGAGTGATCTTCACTATCCAATAAGGGCTCTAATTGCCTGTGTTACAATGCAATCACTTCACTTTATCTCTCTACTGTAAATGTACAAGATTTTTTCTAGGGTTTTCAATATTGCGATCCCTTTTCAAGGTAGAAGAAGACATGTATATATAGTGCTCGGGGGGTGTAGTGTACCCCCAAGCCTGTCATTAGCATGTGTGGGGTGATCTAACCAATCTCATGTGGACACCTAATTGTGCCACATACAGATAATGATGACCAAATATTCCCTCACTTGAGGGGAATGAGTTGGTTATAATGGTTTGTCCACGTGTTCCAAGTATCCCATGTGCTTGTGTATGCTCGGACCTGTGATGTCACCCACTGGAACCTCGTCCCAGCCGGGTATGATATTGGTAAGTCTGAGAGTTGAGTTAGTGTGTCAATCATAATTATGACCTCGGCCATGTAGATGAGCCGAGGTTGTATAATGGGCCTGGTTGCACTGTCGACTAGAGCAGAGTATGAGAGTGACCATGGTTGAGCCCACGAGGTGTTGCTGACCTCGACTACCAATCAGCCGAGATTGATCATTGATAGCCGACCTTGTGAAAGACAACCTTTCTGATGGTTGTTGTGAGCTTTCTGATGACTCGCCCCTGAGGTTGGCCGAGGTTGTTGACCCCAAGTACGAGGGTACACTTTATACATATCATTTCCCTTTGAGGATTTTTTCTGATATTGGTTTCCTTGCGTGCTTAATGATTTTATGTTATCAAATCACATAGATGCATGTGTTAGGGTTTAACTAAAATTTGGATTAATTAAAATTGGATTTATTTGAATTATCGCATTATTCCAATGTAGCGCACACTCGTTTTACAAATTGGTATCAGAGAAGGTTACGCTAATTTATCACGTTTGATCTTAGTCTTTCAAAAAACTGTGTTTGATCATGTTTTTCTTAAAAATGGCTTTTGGTATTTTTGATGATTTTCGATATCAACTTTTTCAAAAGTCAAATTGGAAAATTCACGCGAACTCTTGTTTTAAATCTTCCATTGAAATCGATTATGAGAGGTGTTCGGGTTGTGAGGGTGTTGGTCACACGATAGATGAGTGTCCCACAAATTTAAGAAAGAAATTGAATAAACCGTCATCTCATTGTTCTACCCTTAGTGCTAGTGATTCAAAATAAGAAGTTTTTTATGCTTTTAGGCGAGAGCTTTCCACCCGTGTGATTAGTGATGATAGTAAGGGAAATGAGAGTGAGAATGAAAGTGTAGACAAGCGTAACTTGCAAACCGGTTTCAATGAATTTTATATTGAAGCTTGGAAAATAATGAAAGAAAATTTGAAATTGAAAGATCAATTGAAAGAGCGTGCCGTAAAAATGATAATGATATTTTAGTTGAAGAACTTAGGGCACGTGAGAAAATTTTGAAAGAGAGGTTAGGATATGTCGAGGGAGAGAGAGAGATAGTTTTCTAGGGGTGATGGAGGCTATGAAAAAGGAACTTTTAGAGTTTGAGGATTCTAGACATTTACTCCATTCGAGGATAGGTGAGCTTGAGAAGAGTTTGAGAGAATCAAGCAAGGTAAAATTTGATTTGGAGTCTCGATCAGAAATGCTAGATAAAATTTTAGGGAGTATCCAAATTAAGGAGGATAGGGGTGGTATAGTCTTCGATGAGGGTGTTGCACCCATTCCAAAATCCCACCCCACTTGTGTGAGAGAGACTTCTAGGGATGTTAAAAGAGAGGCAGTGAGGGTTGTCAAGCGATCCAACTAAGATCATTAGGAGAGAGCCACCTAGGAATTTGAGGAGAGGACCACCTTTAGGTGACATTCACCGCCCGATTTACACTTGCACATATTGCGGTAAGAAAGGACATCTTAGGCATTTCTGTTACAAACTTTTAAATGTAACTAGTAAGGTTAATAAAAGAATAAATTCGATTCCTCAAATCGCCACTTGTCGTTATAAATTCGATTCCTCAAACCCCCAATTAAAGTTTTCGAAGAAGGTCCAAACCTTTCACTCTCTCTTTAAATTTCCTTATTTTCTCATTAGTTATTTAATTCTTAATTTATCATTTCATCTTTGTTAGTCACGCATGTTAATATCCAATTCTTTATTATTAGTATGGCATATACTACATAATCTATTAAAAAACCAAAAACAAAAAAATAGGGTTTGCTTATAAATTTCAAACGGGGATTTCTCACTACATTTTCTCACACTAAAACATCATTTTTCTAAGCACACACGTATGATAAATCCCCCGTTTGGATTTATGATATAAAAACCACCCCCATATTGTATGCGAACTACATGGACTTTGATGTCTTTTTAGTCTACATAGGCATCTCAGATAAAATTCGAGATTCGTGTCCTCCTTTCTTATCTTTGTTCATATATTATTTCCATATATTATATTTGTGACTCATTCTCGCCTTTTGTCCAATTTATACCATCTTATTTCTATAAACGATTGGTGACCCAATAAACGCACACATTATATTTTTAATTACTATTTTGGGAACACTATTACGAATGACCTCACTTCGCCCTTTTCCATGACGCAAGTCGAGTAATTCCGTTCTCTATTTATATATACATGGACACACACTTCACGGAGTTATTAAGGAGAAGAATAACACATGCCCATGAGAGACCGAAAGGGAGGGTTGGGTGCCTAACACCTTCCAATTTCGTAACTTAGCCCCCGAATCCTCGAACTAGTTGGTTTCGTAAGCATCAGTATGCCTTGATGTCGTTCTCTCGAGGAGGCATCATTTTTTTTGCCTATTATGTTCAAAATAGGATGGAAACTATATTTTTATACATCACCCCCCATTTTACGACGGTCGAATCGCCCTGAGGAAGGGCACAAAACCCACCACTGACCAACGTGTGCCCCTGTGCGCGCTGGCTCGGGAAGATCAAGATGGCCACAGTGGAGAATCCACTGGGGAATTTGTTTGTCATAAGAGGTCTATACTCTATTCTTACATGTTTACGATTTATTTACTTATTCTAATAAAGGAATGTGTAAATTTCATGAACTGACCTTACATCACATGTTAATTTGACCCAATTTAACAAAAAAGATGAAGTTAGGTTTAAATTGAGATTTTACAAATTTGAACATTTAATTGTGTTAGAATGAAGTTAATGTTTTAATAAATGGGTTTGGAAAATTAATATGTAGTTGATATGGTTGGAGGTTAGGTTTTGAGTGTTGCATAAAGTCTTTAGGATTAAATTTATGGGTTTTAAGTCGTTATAAATGATATTGGAAAAGAAGAGTTGAAAACTAGTGATACGTCATGAATATTGCATATTTTCACCCGTTATACTTATGCATTCTAGAACTTTTGTCTCCTTTATTGTCTATATTGTTGTTCATATACTGTATAACCTTGGTTTCAGATATATATAGGCTTTGCATGGTTTATATGAGCTTTTCTAGGTGTTGGATTACTTAACAAAGCAGGTGGTTGCATTTTGAGGAAGTTATGTCATTTAACACAACTTCAAAGGTATTTTAGTCATTCCATACTTCATCTCCGACTCAATGGATTTCCTTGAAAGAGTAGTTCATTGAATTAGCTTCGCGTGGCCAGAAATGACTCATCATTTTGAGTCCGGATGATGAAGTTATAGCCTTTTCTGTAATGCAAGTTTTCTCCCTTTTGATGGATCATTTTCCCCTAAAAATAGAGCTCCGTTCGATCGGTCCTTAGACCCCAATTGATCGACATTTCCATTTATGCCTACAAAGGAAGATAAGGGTTGTTTCTCATATCGATCGATCGATATTCATGAATCGATCGACACTTTCTGGATTTATGTGATTTGTTCCTTTTCTTTTCTTTTCATTTTTTCTTTTATTGTAACTTACTATATACATGTAAGTTTGTTATTATTCATATATACAACTTTTTATATAGTTTTTAGGTTATAGAATAGGGTTTTAGGGGATTTTTGGGAGTTTCCTCTTCTCTCTCCTAGGGTTTGCCCTTTTGGGTATATAATCCACTATTCATCATCACTTTCATTAATTTAAGCTTACATTGTTCATTTCTTGCTTTGTTAATTAGTTTACAATCTTTGACAATTAGTTTTACGTGCTTTATTTTACTTATTTTCATTTAATTCATGTAATTTAACATGCTTTGTTAGTAATTTAGTTTAGGTTGAGATTGATTGAACTCATTTTGGGATAATGGGTTGCTTTTCTTTGGTGATGGGTTTTATGATTTTAAATGGGTTAGGCTGTTCTTGATTTTATGCCTAGGAGATTTAATGTTGTATATCATGTATGCGTCGTATTTACAACCTTACGTGCGTAATCTTAAGAATATTTGTTAACACCAAAATCAATTAAGCTTTTATGACAATTTAGGGGGTGACAACTCTAGATTTAATTAATTGAGAAAATGAGATTTGATCTTGATAAACTTGTCTTCCTATGTGACCATTTATACTAATTAATTCGAGATGGGGGGATATTAGTCTCAATCTATAGTTTTTAATCCTTTTGTTAATCACAGTTTAAATACATACCTAAATTAATCGTTTGTTTTAACAATCATCTTTTATACTTTATTCCAGAAATAAAAACCAATTAAAGTCTAGAAACATTCCCTATGGATTCGATACCCGGACTAGCCCCTATACTCTCATAAAGAGTGTAGTAATAGTTTAGGTTTCTTTTGCATAGAAGTGGGAGCCCAAAGCAATGCCAAGCGTATTTCTACACGAGCGTTGCTATTTTCCCCTACTGTCAAAATGGCGCTGTTGCCGGGGAGTCCCTGTTTTAGAAATGAATTATTTAAGTATTTTATAATATTTTTCTTTCTATTTGTATTCTTTGTTAACTAGTTTTGTACGACTTCTACATTTTAGCGCCAAGAAACGTTTGAATAAATCAGACGCATATAACTTTGTGGAAATAATCATCTTGAGCTATTTTTGGGGTAAACATGTCCTATTCTAATGTTTTTGGTAATCATAATGATAATTCTCAAAATCCCCCTAAACTTATGACTTTTGGTGAATACTCACTAAGTTAAAGCCTTGAAACATCTAAAATGACTTTGGGTGAGTATTACAAAAGTCAAGATATGGATTATGGGAATTTTGAGAATGATCATTACGATGGTGGGACACAAAATCCTTATAATAATAATAATGTTGAAACTAATTGCAATAGATTTTAAAAATTTTATAATAATGATTTTGATAGTAGTTTCGAGGATAGTTTCCATGCTTCTCATTTTCAAGAACTCGTGTCTCCACCAATGACATTACGTGAGGTCTTACGCATTTTTTAAAATGAAAAATTTGAAAATCAGTATTGGGAAGAAAATCATCGTTGGGAACAAAAGTCGGATGCATTATTCCAATTCGATAATGATTTTCCTCCCGAAACTTTTGAATTTGAGTAATGTGTTCAACCAATAGAGGAATTGTTGCCTACTTTGGAATAAACCATTCTTATCTTTGTTCATGGCATAATAGAGACTGCAAGTGAGGAGGAAATGGATTTAGTATCCATTTGCAATGAAATTATTTCTTCTTTGGAAAATAAAGAGGAGGTTGAGACATATGTTTCAGCTCAAACAATTTTAGAAAAACATTTCATTGAAAGTGAATCCTTCTCCTTTGGAATTCAATCTTCAAGTAATGATGAGTCATCTCTTGAGATTGAATTTAATTTATCGCCATCTTTATTCTACATTATCAAACTATTAAAATTATCCCATGAATCGGTTCTAAACTTTAAAACGTTAAACTTTTACACTGATGAGGATTACCTGCTTGAGTCGCTTTTCATAAAGGCAATTTTGCCTCCATGTGTGCTACCTCCCATTCCAATTGAAAACTCTTTGGGAGAAAGTTCAGTTTTTTTTTGGATCCCACGTGTTTTCGTCACCCTTTCAATCCAAATCCCCCATCATCCCCCCAAAACTTGTAACTAGTGATGGTTTATTCTTTCGCCTTACACATACCTTCCGTTGTTTAAACAGAATTCTTAGTTTTTGGAAGGTATGCACTCAAATGAGGGGACAAAAATTAATCGTATTTTGGGTGGACCCTACAAAATTTCAACGTCTAATGTATAGTTAGTTAGAAGTTTAAATTGTAGGTTGTAACTAGTTAGTTTGATTTTTTTTCTTTTTACTTATTGTATAGTGTAATTAGTTAAATTTTTAGTTATTCTTTTTTTTGTCATGCTTTGTGCTAACATGTTTTGTAGAATCTTTAGACTTGTACTTTACAGAGATCGCTCCATTTTGAGTAATATCATTATTTTCCTCTCTTTAACTTTGTTCTTGGTTCACATTGAGGACAACGCAAGGTTTAAGTTGTGTGTGTGTGGGGGGGGGGGGGGGGGGGGGGTGATATTCTTCCCATTGCTTTTTGAGTCCATGATATGTTCTTTATAAGCTTTCTTTTATTGTAAAAATTAAAAATTTCAAAAATATTTTCTTTCTCCTTTCTTTTTTTTGGGCATTTTGACATTGTTTTCGATGATAAATTTCAATAAATGCCCAATTTAATAGATAATTCAATGATGCATGTTCTCCATTTTAGAAGTTATTAGACTTTGGTCCTCGAATAATTGATATTATGAAAAACTTCATGAATTTAACTTTAAACCCATGAGCACATGAACTCTTCTTGTTTTATTTATATGGTTTAAGATGTTTATAACTCGATAATCTTTTATTGCATTGTATATAGTTACGTCATGTGAGTTTTTTATACTTACACCAAGACATTTATATATGCTTTGCATGGTTTATGTGAGCTTTTGTAGGTATTGGATCGCTTAACGGAGATAGTGGTTGCATTTCGAGGAAGTTCTATCACCTGACACAAAGTTAAGGGAATTTTAGTCATTTCATACTTCATCTCCTACTCAGTCTATTTCCATGGAAGTGCAGTTCGTTGAGTTAGCTTCGTGTGGATGCAAACGACTAGTCCTTTGGAGTTCCATTGATGAAGTTATGGCCTTTTTCGTAATGCAAGTTTTCTCCCCTTTGATGGATCATTTTCACCTAAAAATAGAGCTCCGATAGACCAGCCCTCAGACCCTGGTCGACCGACATTTCCATTTATTTCTACTAAGGAAGAAATGGGTCGTTTCTTAGATCGATTAATCTACACCTTAAGGATTTGTGCGATTTGTTCCTTTTCTTTTCCTTTCCATTTTTCTTTTATTGTCACTTACTATATATATGTATGTTTGTTATTATTTATATATACAAGTTTTTATCTAGTTTTTAGGTTAGATAATAGGGTTTGAGGTGATTTTTAGGAGCTTCATGTTATCTCTCCTAGGGTTTTACCATATGGGTATGTAATCCTCTATTCATCATCTTTTTCATTAGTTTAAGCTTCCATTCTTTATTTCTTACTTTATTAATTAGTTTACAAGCTTTGATATTTAGTTTTGCTTGCTTTCATTTACTTACATTTAATTCATGTAATTTAACATGCTTTGTAGCTAATTTAGTTTAGGTTGAGATTGATTGAGCTCACCTTGGGTTAATGGGTTGCTTTTCTTTGGTGATGGGTTTTATGAGATTAAATGGGTTAGGTTGTTCTTGATTTTATGCCTTGTATATTTAACGGTGTATATCCAGTATATGCCGTATTTATGATCTTGCGTTTGTAATCTCGGGGATATATGTTGATGCCAAAATCAATTAAGCTTTTATGACAATTTAGGGGGTGATAACTCTAGATTTAATTAATTAAAAAAATGAGATTTAATCTTGATAAACGTGTCTTCCCTTGTGACCATTCATATTAATTAATTCGAGGTGAGGGATATTAGTCTCAATCTATAGTTTTTACCTTTTGTTAATCTTGGTTTAAATACATTCCTAAAATTTTCTTTTGCTTTAATAATCATCCTTTACACTTTATTCCTAAAATAACAAACTAATTAAAGTCTAGCAACATTCCCTGTGGATTCGATGCCCGAACTAGCCGCTATACTCCCGTAAAGAGTGTAGTAATAGTTTAGGTTTCTTTTTCATAGAGGTGGGGGCCCAAAGCAACGACAGGCGTATTCTACATGAGCGTCACGATTTTCCGCCGACTGTCAACCAGCCCCATTGGATCGATCCGCCCCTGTGACATGGGGATTTTTGTGACAACATAGGTATTTTGTTGTTTGGGGTATATATATATATGAGATGATATGTATATATATATTTTTATAGATTATAAGTTGATTAATAAAGAAGGAACAATTTTTTAGGTTTTAACTAGGGTTTGAGAACAATGGACCTTTAATTAATTTAGACAATCGGGTGATGGGGATTAGGATAGTTCAGTTATGCTGAAGGGTTTTGTATTATCATGTATGTATATATATTGTGTTTATAAATATAAAGTTCTTGTTGATGTTAAAATACCATATTTGACTCGTGGGGAATCTGTCATTCAGGGTTTGATTTAAATGATTAGTCATCGGGTACCTCATTTCTGCTTATTAACACCAGACATTGTGGAGATTGATATGTTTGATAAAACGTTCAGCCGGTCACCACTTCGGGAAGTGTGATGCTAATGACTTGAACAATTAGTAGGGCTTTGGTATGCGACTATCCATTGGTGTGAGTGTGTAGAGATCCCCTATTCTTATGTATGCATGTTTTTAAATCTGTTAGGTATGGGACTCATACGAGTTTACCAATAGAGGCACGAGAAGGTCCCCAAAGGTAGATGCCATTGTGTGGTTATTATGAGACTTATAACAAGATACATTGTAGTCCAATCATGGTCATGTTAATTAAAAGACCCTATATCATAATGATGTGTTGTTATGAGATCGTGTGTATCTTACTTTCTAGGTGGCGGGAGTGAATATTAGTAGTGGGTTGTATTTTATGAATGTGTAGTTCATTTTATCCTACTATAGTGTATTAACATGTGATGTTCCCTTATTAGTCCAGTGGCAAATACTTATTAGTATTGCTTATGCCTTGGGTTGGGAAACTCGTATAGTATTTCATTTATGATGAGGGATGAGGTATATCTTGCATGTGAGTGTCAACGGGTTGGCATGTTTATCATAAATGAGTCGTTTGATTATTACTGCATCGATACTGTGAGATATTTCTTTCAACTATCAGGAGCTTACCCAAATTATATAAAAAAAATTCCAGTCATTCATCGATAGGAGCAGTAGGTTTGAGGAGATTCAGACTTGCCACTTTATTAATATCTAGTCATTTGATTGATTCATAGTTTGGGTGTAATACCCCGTAATTTTTATGACTTTTGAAATGGGTTATATTTTAACTTAATGGATTAATTGGATTTTAATTATTAATTAATTCATTTGGGCTTTATCCGAATTGAGGATATTAAAATGGATGATTCTGAATATTACTTAAAGATATTTAGGTAATATATGAATGTGATGTCACTGATATGACGGTGTGATATAAAGTCGGTAATTTGAATTTTTAGTCAGACGCGGTATGGGACATATCGGGACTAATTTATTAAATTAAAAAGGAAATTTATTTTCTATCGACCTTATAGTCATTTCGACTGCGTCGTTGCGTCCGGAAGGTTCGAAATAGTCAGAAAAGTCTATTTGGATGTTGGATTTGGGTCTCGGGTCATTTGAAAATGAAAAGACAACCCAAAAGGGCATTTTGGTTATTTTTACAAGGGGGATGAATAGTGATTTCGGGTTTTGTCTTATTATAAGTATTTGGAGATTTGAATATGTAGGTTCATTTCATCTCTTCTACACAAAATTGAAAAGTCATCTTCTTAGAGAGAGTGGAAGGTTGCTTGGAAAGAAAAAGAAGTTTGCTTGGGAAGGAGGAGAACCAAAGGTCAAAGGTCACCACCACCATCACCACCTGTGTTATTCAACTCCAAAGGGTCAGATCTTCATTAGAGGCAAGTGTTTGATATTTGCAATTTAAGTTCGTATATTGTCCATGTTAGGATAGTTATAAAAAGAGATGATTTTCATGCTTGGAAAATGAAAGGATATAGTTGTTAATGGATTTTTGGAATCTAAAAATATATAGGAATTAAACTCATGTTGTAGGTAGTTAGTAATCCAATAAATATTCATCAATCTGTGGAAGAAATTCTGAAGATAATTTAGTGTTCTTGAAGATAATATGTTGATAATTTTATGGAAAAAGAGGCAACAACGAGTGGAATGAGAAGAGCCAATTTGGAATGTTTAGATCTTCTTTTTGAGTGCATTTGGATGAGATTTAAGAAAAACTCAAAACACATACCTGACTCAATTTTTCGTGTAGAATCCAAATCTGAAGTCGGATTGATGATTTGAATAATTTTTGGATCTGATTTTTCTGAGTATTTAAAATATGAGAATTCGTGATGTTGTTTCTTTTTAATGTTGGTTCTTATCCCAAAACTTTTGTAGATCTTCGGTGATTATTAATTGGATATTATGGGACTTAGAGAAGATCAGTAAGCCCTAGTTAAGATTTGAATTAATTTTATTGGGATCTAATTGATTAGAATTATGATAATTAAATTAAAGAAATTTCGGTTGCTAGATTCGTTTGTTGGATTATAATTCGTTTGCTTGAGGATTAAGGATAGGTCGAGTAGTGGTGATTGAATGTAACACCTGGGTAGCCTTAGCATTAAAATATGAACATCAAGGACTGAGTTTAAGCTCATTATTGATTGTGCAAGGACTAAGTATAATACGAGCGCTTAGCAGTATGACTCCTGGATAGAGATGGGAGTTTAGAACACATTTGGTTGAAAGAGGGTATGAGGTTATCCCAATCACGTATTTAAAGTTGACGGACCTCCTCGATCGACAAAGTTAAGTAGTAGTGTATTGGAGGGGTTCCTTGTTTGGATTTCTCTTTGCGAGACGCTCCGCGCATGAACCTTAACGACGTCGGGAGTGGAGAGATGTTATAGGATGCGAGGATAATTAAATTATGAAGTAAAGAGATGATATTTTAATACGTGGAATTTAAAAGAGATATAATGCTACGTATGGGAATTATCTTAGGGTAGTGATATTACCTTATTGATATTATATTATAGGTATGATAATGCCTATTTGATTGATTGATGATTTATGTGTATGACATACCTAGCTTACTTGCTATCGGTGGGAGGTTTGCGCGTGAGGGCAGTCATATCCTGATGAATCCATGAGATCTTTGATTTGTCGCTCGAGAACATAGGTCTATGAAAGACTTATCGGGGAGTTGATAAGTCCGCTGACTGTGGGTACGTAGGTATGTGCGTGACCCATGGATACGAGAACTATGTTCGCCTCCAATGTTTGTGTTGTTTATGGTTCGAGGAATCCTAACCGAACCTTTTGTCCCCTTTTCGGCGACCAGCGATATTGGGACATGATAGCAGAGTAATGCATTGCACCGCAGCTGTGACTCGAGGTGCCGTATTATATATGAATATATATATATATATATATAATGGATTAAATGAATGAATGGATATTTATTATGGTTAAATCTATCTACTATGTGATAAATTGTAGATAACGGTGAATAGAGAAAGATAATGGAATTAAGTTAATGAATGTTTATTGAAAAGCTTAATTCATATTAATGAGAAATGATTCATGTTAATGAGAAACGATGAGATATGTAAATGAATAATAATGTGACGTATGGTATGGGACATACGGGGATTATGATATTGGGATGGAATTATAATATGGAGACTAGAAAAGAGGAACCATTAACTAGGAGATTAATAGGAAACGTTAAGTGTGCACTCTAGTTGAGAGGTGAGAATAGCAAGTGAGAGTTGGGTCTAACATGTACATAATAAAATATTTATTACACTTGTTAAATACTTGCTGTTTTAAAAATCATTTACACAATCGGGCTCTGACCCGTTTCCTTGCATATTTTCTTTTCTATTGTATCTTCTATATCAGGTGTCCAGCAACAGGGACGCCAACCTTAGCGGATTATGACAGGCTATGGATTTATGGAGTTTTTCTTAGACGCCTATCATCATTTGATTCACATTATTCTCTTAGTAGGGCATGTCGCCCAAAGGATTCAGTTATCTTCTTCTATCGGGGTCAAATACTATGGTATTCGTGTCATTTTAATACATTTGATATTGTTGGGATTACTGTAATGGATTAATATTATTTGGGAATGTTTATTCCAATTGCATTCAAATTATTTTGGGTTATCTAATTGGTTATCAGTGTTGTAGAATAAAATATGTTGTGTTATTCTTAAACTGGAAATGGATTTTGTTAAATTAAAATTTGAAAAGTTTTTAACACCAGCTTAATTGAGTATTGTGTGAGTTGTAAATGTTTTCGACAGTGATGCTAAGAATGAGCCAACTGTATAATCTGTTTTAATTTGGTATGGGACTGGCCACCCGGTATTTAATTAGGCGGGGTGTTACAGGTGGTATCAGAGCATCTGGTTCTAGTGTCCTTTAGGATCTGTACGGCTTACTGTGTTTTCATCTTAGCGTTATTTGATGTAGATCCCTATGGTTAGGATTGTTGATTTCTTTGGTAAGATCACGTATATATTAGTGAAGCTTTTTGCGTTCGAACGGGTTCATACGAGAAGTATGACAGATGAGGGCCATTGGAAGGATATCGGAGATCCTACCTAGGAGGTTATGAAGTATGTTCGAGTATGATGACCGTAGTCGAGGTCACCCCTATTATGGAAAAATTGAGGGGAGTCATCAGTAGAAGTTCTTGAAATGCGTGGATTGTGTGTTACCTAACGAAGGCAATATATTCAAAGGCTTGGGCATATAGTGGAGTGTGGTTAACTAGAACTGAAAATTTGGGGTAAAATTTTTCTTGACTTATCGGAGCAAAGTTATAATAGTGGGATTCAACAACCACCACCCACGAATGAGCGTATGTTCTCTATCTAAGGAATTATAAGGCGTATATTGATTTTTGTAGCGATTAATATTATATGAAAAAATGGGTTGCTAAACTTTGACAATAGCACTGTTATTTACGTAGACTCACCGACGGGTGTAGGACACCTATAAATTACATGTTATCACGTGGGTTTGATTTTTATCTTGGGATGATTTACCTTGGGCATGTCCGAGCGTGATGTGACTATCGGCATGCATTGACTTGTGGTATACGAGAGCGTATGTACTACTACTATAGCTAGCATCTTGTCTTTTATAAGAGAGTAGATGCGTAGACTCTATTTGAAATCGATAAAACCTAATTTTTTTTAATCGATAAACCTGATATTTTTTTTCGATAAACCAAATTTTTATATACTATTGACTAAGGACCTTAGGAGTTTCGATGCCCGACTACTTTAGGAAGTAGTGTATCGGGGTGGTTCCTTGTTTGGATTTCGCTTGCGAGACACCCCACGCATGAAACTAATAACTGTTGGGAGTCGAAATAAGTTAGGTATTTGGGATGTGAGTTTATAACCTTTGCAAAAAAATTTCATATTGAAAGTGGTACGATAGGGTGTATGGGCGCCCTGGATGGTTAGATGGTAGTAGTTTTCATAATTGTGAAAAGGTAAGTAATTTGAACTTCAAAATTTATTTGTTCAATATGTGAGGCTCATTTTCCCCAAAGTTTGTCACGAGGACGGTATAGAGAAAATTGGGTAAAGTTTATATTCGATTTAGTTGAAACTATATGGTGAGGCTTGGCATATAACATCGATAGGGATTTTCGTTAAAGTACTGTATGGGTGGTACGTCTTAGATTTCTTGCGATGTGAGATTTATACTCAGAGTTGACCTTACCGGTATGACTTATATTCCTGAATTTCGGGACAAAATTCTGTTATAAGGGGGGAAGTATGTAATACCCCGTAATTTTTATGACTTTTAAAATGGGTTATATTTTAACTTAATGGATTAATTGGATTTTTATTATTAATTAATTCATTTGGGCTTTATCCGAATTGAGGATATTAAAATGGATGATTTTGAATATTACTTAAAGATATTTAGGTAATATATGAATGTGATGTTATTGATATGACGGTGTGATATAAAATCGGTAATTTGAATTTTTAGTCAGACGCGGTATGGGACATGTCGGGACTAATTTATTAAATTAAAAAGGAAATTTATTTTCTATCGACCTTATAGTCATTTCGACTGCGTCGTTGCGTCCGGAAGGTTCGAAATAGTCAGAAAAGTCTATTTGGATGTTGGATTTGGGTCTCGGGTCATTTGGAAATGAAAAGACAACCCAAAAGGGCATTTTGGTTATTTTTACAAGGGGGATGAATAGTGATTTCGGGTTTTGTCTTATTATAAGTATTTGGAGATTAGTGTATGTAGGTTCATTTCATCTCTTCTACACAAAATTGAAAAGTCATCTTCTTAGAGAGAGTGGAAGGTTGCTTGGAAAGAAAAAGAAGTTTGCTTGGGAAGGAGGATAATCAAAGGTCAAAGGTCACCACCACCATCACCACCTGTGTTATTCAACTCCAAAGGGTCAGATCTTCATTAGAGGCAAGTGTTTGATATTTGCAATTTAAGTTCGTAAATTGTCCATGTTAGGATAGTTATAAAAAGAGATGATTTTCATGCTTGGAAGATGAAAGGATATAGTTGTTAATGGATTTTTGAAATATAAAAATATATAGGAATTAAACTCATGTTGTAGGTAGTTAGTAATCCAATAAATATTCATCAATCTGTGGAAGAAATTCTGAAAATAATTTAGTGTTCTTGAAGATAATATGTTGATAATTTTCTGGAAAAAGAGGCAACAACGAGTGGAATGAGAAGAGCCAATTTGGAATGTTTAGATCTTCTTTTTGAGTGCATTTGGATGAGATTTAAGAAAAACTCAAAACACATACCTGACTCAATTTTTCGTGTAGAATCCAAATCTGAAGTCGGATTGATGATTTGAATAATTTTTGGATCTGATTTTTCTGAGTATTTAAAATATGAGAATTCATGATGTTGTTTCTTTTTAATGTTGGTTCTTATCCCAAAACTTTTGTAGATCTTCGGTGATTATTAATTGGATATTATGGGACTTAGAGAAGATCAGTAAGCCCTAGTTAAGATTTGAATTAATTTTATTGGGATCTAATTGATTAGAATTATGATAATTAAATTAAAGAAATTTCGGTTGCTAGATTCGTTTGTTGGATTATAATTGGTTTGCTTGAGTATTAAGGATAGGTCCAGTAGTGGTGATTGAATGTAACACCTGGGTAGCCTTAGGATTACAATATGAACATCAAGGACTGAGTTTAAGCTCATTATTGATTGTGCAAGGACTAAGTATAATACGAGCGCTTAACAGTATGACTCTTGGATAGAGATGGGAGTTTAGAACACATTTGGTTGAAAGAGGGTATGAGGTTATCCCAATCACGTATTTAAAGTTGACGGACCTCCTCGATCGACAAAGTTAAGTAGTAGTGTATTGGAGGGGTTCCTTGTTTGGATTTCGCTTTGCGAGACGCTCCGCGCATGAACCTTAACGACGTCGGGAGTGGATAGATTTTATAGGATGCGAGGATAATTAAATTATGAAGTAAAGATATGATATTTTAATACGTGGAATTTAAAAGAGATATAATGCTACGTATGGGAATTATCTTAGGGTAGTGATATTACCTTATTGATATTATATTATAGGTATGATAATGCCTATTTGATTGATTGATGATTTATGTATATGACATACCTAGCTTACTTGCCATCGGTGGGAGGTTTGCGCGTGAGGGAAGTCATATCTTGATGAATCCATGGGATCTTTGATTTGTCACTCGAGAACATAGGTCTATGAAAGACTTATCGGGGAGTTGATAAGTCCGCTGACTGTGGGTACGTAGGTATGTGCATGACCCATGGATACGAGAACTATGTTCGCCTCCAATGTTTGTGTTGTTTATGGTTCGAGGAATCCTTACCGAACCTTTTGTCCCCTTTTCGGCGACTAGCGATATTGGGACATGATAGCAGAGTAATGCATTGCACCGCAGCTGTGACTCAGGGTGCCGTATTATATATGAATATATATATATATATATAATGGATTAAATGAATGAATGGATATTTATTATTGTTAAATCTATCTACTGTGTGATAAATTGTAGATAACGGTGAATAGAGAAAGATAATGGAATTAAGTTAATGAATGTTTATTGAAAACCTTAATTCATATTAATGAGAAATGATTCATGTTAATGAGAAACGATGAGATATGTAAATGAATAATAATGTGACGTATGGTATGGGACATACGGGGATTATGATATTGGGATGGAATTATAATATGGAGACTAGAAAAGAGGAACCATTAACTAGGAGGTTAATAGGAAACGTTAAGTGTGCACTCTAGTTGAGAGGTGAGAATAGCAAGTGAGAGTTGGGTCTAACATGTACATAATAAAAGATTTATTGCACTTGTTAAATACTTGCTGTTTTAAAAATCATTTACACAATCGGGCTCTGACCCGTTTCCTTGCATATTTTCTTTTCTATTGTATCTTCTATATCAGGTGTCCAGCAACAGGGACGCCAACCTTAGCGGATTATGAAAGGCTATGGATTTATGGAGTTTTGCTTAGACGCCTATCATCATTTGATTCACAGTATTCTCTTAGTAGGGCATGTCGCCCAAAGGATTCAGTTATCTTCTTCTATCGGGGTCAAATACTATGGTATTCGTGTCATTTTAATACATTTGATATTGTTGGGATTACTGTAATGGATTAATATTATTTGGGAATGTTTATTCCAATTGCATTCAAATTATTTTGTGTTATCTAATTAGTTATCAGTGTTGTAGAATAAAATGTGTTGTGTTATTCTTAAACTAGAAATGGATTTTGCTAAATTAAAATTTGAAAAGTTTTTAACACCAGCTTAATTGAGTATTGGGTGAGTTGTAAATGTTTTCGACAGTGATGCTAAGAATGAGCCAACTGTATATTCTGTTTTAATTTGGTATGGGACTGGCCACCCGGTATTTAATTAGGCGGGGTGTTACATTGGGTTGTTATTTTCATTTCAATCTTTTAGTTTCAGGCTATTAATCAATTACTTATATGGACCATGATGGTCCCATTTATTTATTCAGTTCAATTTATTCGTAAGAGTTGATACTATTTCATTTATTTATGTTAGATGTTGAGACAGTTGGTTTATTTTAGTATTTATTATTTTATCATTATTGCATGTTGTGGATGGTTTAAATTCACTTCTGAGAGTGTGCCTCTTGATGGTAACTACCCAAATAAAAACTAATTCACCTAATATAAGAAAAATGAAGATTAAATTGTAATTACAGAAGGGTAGAAAATACTAAAAGTCCACATGACAAAATATTTTACTAAGTTTTAGAATCCATGTTTTATCTTCTTAAATTAAGATAATGGTTCTAAAAGATGCAGAATGCATTAGGAAAAAACCCACCAACGTGACAGACCTCTAGTCAAAATGAACGATAAATGTACAATGATAAAATATTACAACTAAAAGATATAGACTTATAATCACATAATGCAACTCTTTCCCACCATATCTTCCAAAGAAAGCGTCGACAACTAAAGAATGCTACACAACCGCCACCGGTGTTGATCGGCGCCTAATGTTTTCAAATCCTCTTGATTGTAAACAAATCTTATTTAAATCGTATGACACATTTTTTGAATAATGGAACCTTCAGGTAACCATAAAAATACACCTATAATAGTGAGGGAATCCTAAAGGGTTGGATATGTGCATTATAAGGGTATGGTGATCTAAATCTCACAGTGGATTTTTCTAGATAAAGTAGAAAAATATATACTCATGAACAAAAGTTTTTGTGAAAGATTTTAACACAAAGATGAGTATATATAAATCTCTTAATCTTTCACAAAGATAAAACTAAAAAAAAGTTCTTGAAGAACTGAAGGAAGATGAATGAAAAATATTTTCCTAAATATTTGAAATGATTTTGATCAGCAAAAAGATTTTTCTTTAAATATCATTCTTAGTTTGGAAGAGTTTTGAGAACATAACTATATTTCCATAAGGTTGGCAACATTTATAAGGCTCTATGTTATGTGTCAAACTCTTAACATCTCCAGTAGCCACATCTAGGACTGAATCATCCGAAAATATGTACTTGGAGCACTTATCAATGAGATCTTATGGAAAGATGTTCTAACTATGTTATTTCGATGCTTTGTCACACCGTTCAGTTGTACTTCACTATAGTGAATAAAATATTTGTCGGAGCAAACATGAAGTGAAACAGGTTGCACAAAGTTCTAGTGAAAAAGCATTGAGGATAATCTAGCAGCGAAGGTTTTCTTGATGTTGTGAAGAAAATCTTCATTGTGGCGAGCAACCCACGTTGTTGTCCAATTTTTCCTCAAAAAGATTTTGAAAAGATATTTTAGCTAAACCCTAAGTATGTTTATTCTAGCCAAGGGCACACATACTTAAAATACACAAAAAAGATGCAATTTCTAAGAAAAATAGATTTTTCAATATGAAGCGTATATTTGCATACTGTATTTGACAATTTATCAAACAAGGTTAATTAAAAAATATTTTCCAAATATAAAATAAATTAACCAGGGGGTGAATCTAAGTCTGTCAAGTCTTATACCTTTCCCAGGTGGTGTAATTAAAGGTTGGCATGAATGATCCGGGTTGAAGTTGATAAAGCTTTCCAGGGACCTTTGGGATAAAGACTCAAAAATTTTTTGGCAAAGAATTTAGAAAACATAACCAATGGCTCACTTTGAGTATACATTTATTCTTACAACTTAAGTTATTATTTAGTATTGTTTATGTTGAGAATGATATAAATTGATAGAACTTCCTATCTTCGGCGTATGAAAATGGTCAACTGGCACATGAGAAAATGGATGGGTGTAGGGGGGTATTACATCGGTTAACAGGCACTCAAAATCTGTCATAAATCGTGATTCGCAAACTTTTGTCTTGCCTCAATGAAGAAGTATGTTTAGGATGTGATAAGATCTCTGTTTTTTTTTGTAACCTGAATAATGTCGCCTCAATAAAGGCACTCGCGCCCTGCGATGATTTTTCTTTTCCCAGTGAAACTGCACTTAAAGACCTACCAAAGGTTATTTATGTTCATTTGTCTGAAATAAAAAAATGACTCTCTCTATCTCCCCACAAGAAGCTTAACCGCCACTTTTGATCATAGGATGTCGGATTCAAGCATTTTTCCATCCATCAAACCCTCGAACATGTTAAATGTATCGAATTAACACTTTTTTAAAGGATATGATTAGGTGTTGATATTTTTAGGGCGTTAAATTTTGTTTGGAGTTTAACCATTATAATTGATCTTTAGTCGAATATACTTATATCTTTTGAGACCTTATCATCAGTTTAGATGAGTATTTATGTATTGGGATTAAAAATTAGAGTTGTGCCATTTTGTGTGTCATGTCCTAGTTTTATGAAGTGTGTAGAATGAATCATAACCTATTTAATGGTATATATTTATTTGAGACTCTCTTTAACATGTAGGATATGATGGTCTTCTCATTAGTTTAATTTGCTCATTTTAACTAATTTGGATCTATACATTTTTAATGGACCTTCAAGACATAAGAGGAAGAGAACTGGAACTCCACCCACTATCTGACCCCTACTCTAGTTGGTTCGGTCCGTTTTACTATACCGAAAAAAAATCACAATTTTCTTCTAAGTTTAAGGACTGGTCCATACTTATAAAAAGGAATGTTGATTGGGAGACCATACAAGACAAAAATCACTAGCGTACACATTTTTCTTCGAATGTTAATGGTTGGATGCTTATAGTCATGATCCAAATAAGGAGAATATTTATCTTGACATCGTAAGTGAATTTTATTTCATTTTGGTATTTGACTACCCTAATAAATAATCCTTCACTACCATTATGCAAGGAATAAAAGTGACCATGTCTGCCGAGGTAATTAAAAATATGTCCTTCAAAGCACCTTAAGTATTTGATCATGCGCGTGGACACTGGAACCATCGTATGATTGAACTCAAACAAAGTCAAAGAATCAAACGTTGAAGGGAGAAATTGGTAAAAGAATAAGTTTTCACTATTTTCTTCTTTGAATAGGTGGAATAACTATAATAAATCTAACACAACTTGCATAGAAATTTTGATGATTATCGAATCAATAGCCATAAAACAATTAAGCTCAACTAGGACTCATTGTGCAAACCCATTGATCTTCAACTAAACATCCTAAAAAATATTAATCATTTTTCTCTCTCCTTTTATTTTGAAGATATCTAATTTTTGAAGAACAATGCCAAAAATTGACCTTGGTAATTTTTCTATTTTTTGGCCTCTCAATATTTTTAGGCTCATGCCAATGGTGACCTTTCATGCAAAGGAGATATCTCCTTTCATATCCATTTCACATACACACTTTTATTTTTTCAAAAATATCAAACCAACTTTCGGGGAATAGTTTTTACATGCACAACTCCCCCTTAGTAAAAAATTATATGTATATGACAAGATTGTTGAGAGACCACCTCACTTTGCTCATGTGAAATATGAAGTTAAAATCCAAAAGATCCCTGTAAAGTGTGTGCAGAGTCATGTAAAAAGTAAATCCATCATGCAAATCAATTTTAAACTACTTCATGTAAACATGATTAAGAATACTCTAAGCATTAAAAATAAAAATCAAATGTCCTAGTCACATGGATATATGGAAGGAATGGGATTCAAACACGCTGATATGCCACACAATAAGTGTAAAACTAAACTACACAAAAATCAAAAATCTTTTTGAGTTTTTAAAATAATGCCGATTTAGAAAAAACAGACTGAAAAGGTAAACAAAATATTTTTGTATTTTTCTCATTAAGACCCTAAAAATTAGAAATCAAAATACAAGAGATAAACACATCATAACACTACTAGTAATATATAACATGAAGCACAAAACTAGAGTATGAAAAACATGTAATCATAATTACTTATAAGATATAACATGGGATAAATAATGTGCAAGCAAACAAAAATCAACAAGCCTAATATTTAACGCCTCCAAATCGAATTTCCTAACCGACATAGGTATATCATGATGAACTTAAGCTTGGATAACCTTGGTGACATTATCCTTAATCTTCCTAGTACCTTTTCTAAGATCATAATATAAACACCTAAGGTGAACTTTCCTATTACAGTGTGTGTAAGTGAAGACACGAGGAATGTTACGCTTAGGTTGACCTTTCTTAACGTCCCTATCTTTATTTGGTTCTCTCAAAAGCATGGTCTTAGATTTAGAAGTGAAAATATCTATATCATCGAAGACAATACCACACTTATCATCTTTTATTCGGACGGTGCCAGGAATTTTATCCAACGTCTTCGACCTAGACTCCAAATCAAATTTGGCATTGCTCGAGTCTCTCAACTTCTTTTCTATCTCCATAATCCTAGACTCAAGAAAATTCATGGACTCTTCAAACTTGATAAGATCCTTCTTCAAAGCTCGATTAAACAATGATGGTTATCTCTCTCCTCTTCAATGTACTCTAGTTTCTCTTTAAAATTCCTCTCATATGCCTTAAGATCCTCAATTAATTTAGAATTACCATCTCCTATGGAATACTCCTTCACCCTAGCTTCTAAATGTAAATTGGAATTTTTAAACTTCAAAGAATTGGTGTACAACTCCTGAAAGGCCACTTAAAGGAAATCTTTTTCATAAGGCAGTAGCAGACAATGCTGCTTATCCTGGCATAATTTTTTATCTCTGAAAGATCCATAAGGAATCATCGATAAATATCCATGCCGACTATGAGAAGAAGTTTCCAAACTATAGTAGGGTAATGGATTTGACCAGAATCTATTTTCCCTGGCATCAACTTATTCCAAGAAAGGGTTTTTTCTTAGTGCTGAGCTGAAATGTGCGAGAGAGGTATCCATAATGCTTGAGTAAGAAAATAATGCCTTATGTGGTGAGTCTGAAGGTCTCAAAATCTCAGTGTATGCCGACCAAAATGAAGATTTTATCTTTTTGAAAGAGAATGCTTTCCTGGGGGAGGAATTAGATAAAATAAAGAAATTTAAGAGTATGTCTTCTCATCAGCGGGGGAGGATTATGCAGTTAGTAGAAGAAGAGTGAATTAAGAAAACTTTGTCTGACCAAGCTGCGACCATAAATAATCAGTTGCCCACCATCAAGAGGATGAATGAGAAAGAAGATTGCCACACACACCAATTTCATAAGCAACCTCATACCATTTGGATGTAAGGATACAATGAGGCCCTTATTCATATGGTTAAAGATCTTGATCAGGCAAAGAAAGTCGGCTATAATAATGGTTGGCTCAATGCTCTGGAAGTAATGAAGGTTCCAAAAAAATGAATTATGGTATGGCATGACCCAGGTTGTTTGGATTATACTGAACCTCCTTTCAAGCTTAATGCCTAACCTATTCCTCTAGATTCCATTCCCGTGAGTTTAATAAGAAAATATCTTAAGGATTATGTTCTTGCTTAGGGTAAATATCTAAGTCAAACTCTTTTCGGGTAGATAGGGTTTGTTATACTAATCAGCCTAAGACCAAAGATCTGCGTACGACCATTACCCCTTTATGCCTTAGATGTTTCCCCTCCCGATTTTGAAGGTTCGTCAAGCAATTCAACCACCTATCATGACTAAATATTCCATTGGAGTATGCATTTGTAATGTCTTGTAATAACCTTCAAGTTATAATAAAAATGTTATTTTCATGCCTCTTTATTTTTTTTTATCTTTTTTCACCAATAGATGTAATTAATTCGTCTTAAGTTTATGTCACTTTATTTTGATGAGTTAGAATGGTTCTGCTAGTAGTTTAGTCTTATAATCACGTGGTTGACTATTGCCTAAGATCTTCCTTACTAGTTATCATGGTCAGACGAACTTGGGTTGTCCAGTCTTAGGCTTTACTAACCAAATATTGGTGTTAGTTGCTCGATACGACCAAATGTGTTTCAAAATTATCCTTGCATTTAGTCAGTTGTGGTTGGATCTTGTCGTTCCTAGGACTATAATGAATTTTTCAAATTTGGTGAACTTCTTATTCTTGCTCTACCCTAAAGGCCAGATCATACATGAAGTAATTTGGTGAACTTCATATCCGCGGTCTTCCCTAAATGCGAGATCATACATGAAGTAATTTGGTATGTCATGTCTTTTGGTTTGAGTTCTAATGTGTTGCTAAGATGTCTTTGAGTTTGACTCTTATCAAGGTGCATATCTCCCCATCATGATAAAAAAAGTAAACAAAATGACAACATTCATTAATATTGTATATTTTATTTATCAACGAAAGTGAATTACAAGAAGAGTTAGAGCTTAAAATGAGAACACATTACTTGTTTATAGATAATATTTCCTTAGGTGGTCGGCATTCCAAGGTTTCTCAAATTTTTCTCCTTTTAAGGTTTCAATTCGATAATTCCCTCGTCGAATAATAACATAAATTCTAAACGGACCATGCTAGTTAGGCTTTAACTTGTTCATTTTTTGAACGACTCTCTTCATAATGTAGTCTCCTTTTTTTAATTGCATAGTTTTATTCTTTTATTAAAAAATCGAGCAGTACGTTGTTGGTATGTTGCGACTCGAAGTGCTACATGTTCTCTGACTTCCTCCATCAGGTCTAACTCCAGCCTTCTCATTAGCTCGCTTTTTGGCGAGTCATAATTCAGAGCACAAAGACTTTCTAGACTAATTTTTATTGGGACCACTACCTTTATTTTGAAAGCTAAAATATAAGGAATCTTGCCCGTTGTTATTCTCGGCGTTGTTAGGTAAGCCCATATAGGACACTTTGGAGTTCATTGATCCAGTTTCCTTTAGCATCGTACTGTCTCTTTTTTATTCCGTCGAGTAGAGGTTTTTTTCTACCTTCATTTTCCCGTTGTATTATGGATGTCTAGGTATAGAATGTAGCTTTGAGATTTTAGAATGCATGCAGTAATACTTGAATTCCCAATTATCAAATTATGTATTTTGGTCGATGATAAAGGCATACCACATTTGATAATGACAAAAAGTTCTTCCCGATGAAATAAAAGACGTTCTTTTATGACATTTCCACCATGGGTTTAGCCTCTACCCATTTGGTGAAATAGTCCACTGTAACGACCAAATACTTGAACCTTCCTCTTATTTTTGGTCGAGATCCGACTAGGTCTATACCCCATATGTAAAATGGCCAAGGGGACTGATCGACGTGAGAGAAGCCCTCGATCTCTTATGTATCATGGCATATTTATGGAACTTATCACACTTTCTTGCATAATCTGTGTACTCTGCCTTTATGGTAGGCTAGTAGTAGCTTTGCATGGCTACTTGCTTTATCAATGATCGATGACTGAATGTGCTCCTTAAGATCCTTTATGTACTTCTTTAATAAAGTTATGGACTTTGGTTGGATGGACACATCTGAGTAAAGTAATGATGAACCCTCTTTTGGATAGGATTCCCTTCTTAAGAACATATTTCTTCGCTTTGTATCTACGCCTCATGTCTTCTTTGGGGTCTTTTAAGAGATTGTTGGTCTCTTGGTATGCTTGTATTGGATCCATCCATATGGTCCCAAGTCTAGTTCCATTATATTGACGATTTCTTTGTTGGTACTCTCGTGTGTATGGATATCCATTAGAACTGTTCTTCTTAACTCTGTCCTTATAGTGAACGCCAAACGGGTAAGTGAATCTACTTGGGCATTTTTTAACCTCGAAATTCTGATCATCTTGACTGCTAGGAATTCTTCTAACCATTCCATGGTTTTGAATAAGTATTTGTCCATAGACTCCTCTCTTGCTTCATAGATGCCCATAACTTGGTTTACTATGAGTTGAGAGTCACTGTGTGCTAATATCTGTTCGACGCCAAGAGATGAGCCAATCCAAACCCTACTATGAGTGCTTCCTACGCTACCTCAATGTTAGAGGCCTCAAATTAGAATTTAAGGGAATATTCCACGTGAATGTCATCTGCTTTTGTAATGATTAAACCTGCTCCACTACCACTGGCACAGGATGAACCATCAACCAACATTTACTAGGTAGGAGGGTCCTCTTTGAAATATCCTTCGATCAAGTTCTCGTAATTAAATAATTTTTTCATTTGCTCCATGTCGCTAGCCATTTCTTTTTACCTAGAAGATAACCTTGTGGCCTCAATGCCTGGGTCGATCGAATTAATGGTTGAGCTATCTCCAATGGGAGTCTGCTCATTTGATTGGATATATGAGATCTTTTTCGAAAAAGTGTGCTCAGTCTGCTTTAGGGTTGAACTTTTTTTAATGGAAGTTTGTTTTGTCACTTTTGTTACTGATCTCTCTTTCGTAGAAGTCTGTTCGGTAGGATTTTCTACGCAAGTGAATTCAGATATAAAATCTTTTATGTCTTGGCCCCTGATGGTCATTATGGGTTCACATTGGATGTCGTATTCTCTTATTTCAATATCCCAAGACATTAGTATGCCTAATGCCTTAAGTTTATGAACGGCTTATCGTAGAGGCAGGTCTGTATAAACAACAATAGTATGGTCTTAAAAATATGGTTTCATCCCTCAGGAAGCCTCAATGAGGGTCAGTTCTAATTTTTCTAGCCTTGGATAGCGAATCTCTACTCCTTAAAATGCTTTGCTCGTATAACAAACTCATTTTCATACCCCATTTTCTTGTCAGACTAACGTCGAGCTGTAAACCGATTCAGATACGGCTATGTACAAGTAAAGTTTTTTCCTATGATAGGCATTGAAAGCAAAGGTGGAGACCAAAATTACTTCTTTAACTCTAAGAACTCTATCTCACATTCATCATTCCATGGAAATGTCTTTTGCAATACTTTGAAGAAGGGTAAGCACTTGTCAATAGCTTGCCAAATAAATCGATTTAATGAAGCTACGCGCCCTATTAATCTTTGTACTTCCATTTATTCGTCATATATTAAATGCTAATTAGTGCCTGAATTTCATCTCAATTGTCCTCAATACCTCTATGATATACCATGAAGCCTAGGAACATCCCTTCTCGTACTCTAAAGACACATTTGGTTTAGCTGGTCAAATATCTGCCGTAGATCTTTGATGTAGTCGATGGCTGCTTTGCTCTTGGTTAGCATGTCATCCATGTTTTTCCTGATATATTCTTTAAACAATTTGTTCACTAGCCAAAGGGCATAACATTTTAGAAGTAGGTACCTTAGTTAGTGATAAATGAAGTATTTTATCGATCTTCTGTCTTCATCTTTATCTAGTTATATCCTGAGTAACTATCCATAAAATTGAGAAGCTCGTTCTTAGAAGTACCATCGACCAACTAATCACTTCGGGCCTGATTTGTTCAGGTCGGTGAAGTCAACACACATACGCCACTAATTATTCTTTTTCTTGACCATCACTACATTGAAGAGCCATTATGGATACTTGACGTCTTTGTTAAAGTTCACTGTCTGTAATTTCTCCATTTCTTCTTATGCAGTCGAGTTCTTCTCCTGACTGAAGACACATCATTTTTATTTGATCATATTGGCATATTTAAGTATGTTTATCTCCTAATAGATATATTTTGATGTCTTCACGACTCTAAGTAAACACGCTCTTTCATTGCCTGAGAAAATGAACCAACTCTTTCTTGAGGGTAGGTACTAGTGATGAGCCTATATACGACATATTCTCTGGGTGTTCTTTGCCCAAGATAATTGATTTTATATCTTCTATGACCTGGCCTTTGGCCAGCTCTTCATCTTCCCGAGGATCTAACATTTCGATTTGGTGGGTTGTGGTCAGTTTCTTCTATTCCTCATAGTCGGTCGAGGTATAATAACACTCCATGGCTTATGCTTGAATTAATTTCACCACACCTACCCTATAATGGGTGGGGAACTTAATTCACTAGTGCACGGTGGAAGGAACTAATTCTAATTTCTTTATCCCTACTATGCCAAAGATAAGGTAGTATGCTGAGTAAACGTATTTGTCTAGGACAAAGAAATGAATCGTCTCTATTTTGCAGATGGGTCACGTGCCGATCACAACTACTAACTCAATCATTCCCAAAGGATATACCATTTCTCCTAAGAAGCAGATGAGTGGTCAATGATAAGCTTCAATCTTGTTGTCCCTCAATCTCAGACTCTTGAAGCCGTTATAGAACAAAACATCCACGGAACTACCACTATCAACCAGAATCTTTAAACTTTGGTTCATATAACATCATAGAGATGACTAATGGATCGTTATGTGGGTATAACACACCAGACATGTCATCTTTGGAGAAGCAGACTACAAGGCTATCTTTTTTTACTTTCCCAGGTCAGGTGCCCACATTGCTAGTCAGATTGATCTACCAAATATAAGCGTACGTCTTTACCTCATTGAGATGGGTTTTCCTTTCTGTTGGCTCATCGCCTCCTCCAGTATATCCTCCTTCAATGAATTTACATCTAAGATATATCATTTTTACCTTATGCACAGTCCTCCTTAGGTATTTTGGGCAGATCTGGGTCATCCTCGGAGTCATCTTCTCTACTTCTTTCCTTCTCATCGTGCCTTTTTCATGGAGATTCTGATCATATTCTAGGCTTTTGCTCATCCTTTTGATCTGTTCGCACACCTTTGTCCATAAATTTTAACAAATTTCCCCTCCCGGTTAGATTTTATATCTTATTTTTCACGACTATGCAATTATCATTATTATGGTCATGATCCCTATAGAACTCGTGGTATTTGCTCATATCCCTTCTATTTGGTGGTGCTTTAATACTATCGAAACATTTCAGATCTTTGCTTCACATATTTCCTCAAGAACATGATAGACATTGACGATCAAAGGCGTATATTCTTCATATTTCTTTAGGTTGTCAGTTTTTTTGTCTTTCTAGTCTTTCTTCTTTAAGATTTTATTGGTGTTGGTTTTATAACTACTAACCTCTTTGCCATACATAGTTTCTTCTCATTTATATTATTTTTGTCTTCGACTAATAACCTTGTCATCATCTTGGGTAGATATTTAGCTAATTCCCCGTACAACGTTTTTTTACTACAGGCCACTCATTAAAGTTGTGATGTTTATATTCTCATCATAGTCGATCAAATCCACTTCTCTCTATTGAAGCGGGTGATGACTCTCAAGTTTTCTCGTCAGCATTCTGCCAAACATTCAATAGATGAGCCACCATTTTATCAAGCTTGATTACAAAGAAGAAATTGCTGACGAAGAGATTAGCTAGCTATTAGAAGCTTGATATTTTCCCACATGATTGACCATTGTACCATATTTGCAGGAATATCGTGATTGTACTAGAGAATGCCCAAAAACACATTTTATCTAGGATAGAATAAATATCTATAATAGTCTAGTACTATTCTATGTACAACATTGGGTCTATCTTGCCATCATACTTTAGGGTTACCACTGGTGGTTTAAATTTCATGAGTCTAGTATAACCCACGATTGATGGGGTGAATGGATATCCTTTCACAAACCCTCTTTACAAAGGATCCTTTAATTTATAGATCTCCCTAAGGCGATCTTTCAGACACTGAATTGATCCTTTCCAGGGCTGGTCATCATGTTCGGCCACAATTGCGATGAATTTTTCTGGTCGGCCATGACTTTCTATCGAACTCTATTTCTGAAAAGTCTAATCGGTATGCTCTGACCTACGTGTGACAACCCTAAGTCTGGTCAAACACTTTGTCCTCCTAGCAGCAGACCTTGAGTCTTCTCCATGCTATCTATATCCATTGAGATCTCTATGATATTGCCTCTTCGTTGCTCATGGGCCCTGGTGATCAAATGCAACCCCTTTATTCAACATTTTTAATATGCTAGGCTTTTCTTCAGAGTAGGTTTGTTCATCATCAAAGCTAGTTATTTTGAGAGATGAGGTATCTCTTGGGCGGTACAATCTGTCTGTTTAAGATCCAGAATATATATACCCTCTTTGTTCCTATTATTATCTCGTAATTAGCCTCCTTGGGTTCTCTAATGCCCGATTGCGTCGCCCTTGGTAAGGAGCTGGATGTGGAAGTTATATTCTTCTACCTGGACGTTCGACTCTTGCTAGGTTGCTAGATTCCCCTCCATGTCTAGCCTGTCTATCCTGGAGTGTCTGCACCAGTTGTCTAACACTTTCTAGTATTGAATTTTGACCTCTAGACAAGCTTATCGGAATTCTCTTTATGTTCCCCATTCTAACAGGGGTTGATGGCGGAATAATTTCATTTGCATGACTTCCTTTCAAATTTTCTCCCATTTTCAAGATAAGCAATTAATATGTGAATAGTCACAACTCAAGAGTATATGGGTAGGATGTGGTAGGAAGCAACAAATGGCTTGTCATTCCCATGGATGGTGTTAATCTGTTATCGTCTAAAAATGGTGTAGGGATTTTATGAGTCTTATCTGATTAATACCAATAATAAATATAACAAATACAAAAATTAACGCCTTAGATGTGAGAAATATGATAGATAGAGATGGAAACATGAGATTAACGTGGTTTGGCCCAATGGGGCGCCTACATCCACATGTGGCATGCTATATGTATTAACCATGGAAAAATGAAAATATTTTCTCAAGAATCTCTCTAGGGTTTAGTGTATAGCCATTTGGTTGAATCTTTTTAGATACTTTTATTATGAGTCATTTGGTGTTATGTATAGGTTATTTAGGAGAAATAAAGAGAGAGGGAGAGAGAGAGAGAGAGAGAGAGAAGTGAAAGTGGTGGAATGTCTTTATAGATCAGGTAGTTACACATTTCTACATTCCAGGAGACAACCAATAATGAGCGAACCACGATTAGCTAAAAGGACTAACCCACGTGTTAGTAATGGGAGTTGTACACATTCCCACTTCTATCCCACGTGTTTAGTAAGTAATAACATTACTTTATCATAGTTGGCTACCCAGCCGACCAAGGATAATATTGAGCTGACCAAGGAGATGTCGTGTCGACCATATTAAGTGAATAAAATGAGAATTTCCTGATGACATGTGTCACAATACCACTGGTCCATGTTGTATTCCATATCTATGGTGTAATAGCTAGTTTGTTGGAGATATACTCTACAATATACATTTGATTTGTTTACTATAATGACAGAGTACATGGAAATAACAGAGGTCGTTAAAGAAGTTATTTAGCTTCATGGTTTGATTGCGAACTTGGAAATTATTCAGGATCACTTAGATGTCTTTTACGATAGTCAGGTTGCCATCCACTTAGTAAATAGCTAGGTACATTATTCACGGACAAAGCATGTCGATGTTTGTTTCCACTTTGTTCAAGAAATTTTGGATGAGGGGACCAATCTCCTAAAAAAGATTGGAATTGCGAATAAGTTAATGAAAGTTGTGACTATGATTAAATTTGAGCATTGTTTTAACTTGATCAATATACTTCGGATTTGAACACCTTAGGGTGTATGGCGCTTACGAGTGCATTTGGAGGTTACTTGGATCATTTTTGATAATATATGGTTATGTGTTTGGATGGTGCATTGCATATCCTGCCAAGATAGAATTATCAGAATTTGGTTGACAAAAGTTTGACAGAGTGACATATTAAATTTTTGCCAAGGTGGAGAATGTTGAAAAGTGAGAAAGCATTTGTTACTTTGGGTGGGTGATGAGCAGAAAGCATTTTGCTTTCAGTAGCTTTTGGCCTATATTCCCCAATTTGTCTCCAATTTACTATGGTATGTCTCCCCCAATTTTCCCTATGATAGGAATTTGTTCCAACCATTTTTATACACATTAAATACCAATAACATAGTTGAATGTAGAGAGCTTATTTGGGTATACATCTGTATAGAAAAATACAGTGTCTTTTTTATTTGGAGTGTATTTGTGAGAGTCCTCTTTTGTAACACATTTGTTAATTTATCTGAGTTATTAGTTGATGTAGCTAAATTGGTGAACCACTTAAATATTGTGTTTTACTCTCTCTCTCTCTCTCTCTTTGTGTGTGTGTGTGTGTGTGTGTGTGTGTATGTTACTACTCATTATACTTTTATTGTGTGTGTCATCTTATTATTTGGGGTCACGATAAATATCATTTATTGATACACTTACGCATAACAAATATATAATACGCAATAATACAAACCAAATTTAATTAATAACACCTGACACAAATAGAAGAAAACCCCGCACAATTAGGTGATAAAAGTAGAGTGATCCACCATTTAAACCCCATCCTCATCTCCAGTAGTAGTACTTCAAAGAAAAAATACTTATGGTTATGATAGACTATAAGAACTAGCTATAAAACAGTAAGTCAAAGTATTCTTACATCTTATAGTTAGAATTAAAAAAAAAGGGCAAACTTTAATATTGAAATGAAGTAATTACATTTTCATTTAGCCCTCGGATATCTGATGGAACAAATAGAAAAATTGCATAAAAAGTAGACTAGAATCATATGCATGTGAGAGCAACCCTTACGGGTACTGCAAATTTAGACATCACTAGTCTAAATTTGCAGTACGAAAAAGACGAAACTTGCTACGCGTGTAGGGTAAAAATACAATAAAGCACCAAAACGACGCCGGATTAAGCCAAAACGACGCCGTTTTGGCTGAGAACAATTCGAACCTTGCGCGGAACATCATGTTCCGCCTAAGGTTATAGGAAATTTGATTTTCCCCCCCAAATGTCTTGAGCCTTTTATCTTCTTCCCCCGAATTAATTACCTCAACTCCCACCTACCTTTCAACTACTAAATTAAATCCAAACAGGTCTATTTAAATCAACCCACCGTAAATAATTTTTATCACTTCAAAAAAAAAAAAAACAGCAACTAAGCTGGCCTATACACAGGTAAATACTCCGAATTTTTTTCCTTGTAAATTATTTATTTGTGCATTTTAATATTCTATTTAATTACTTAATTATTACTTAATATTATATTTATTTAGTTAGAGAAATCCTTATGTAAAGAATATCAGTAGTTATTTTTCTTAAATAATATCTTATTATAATTAGTAAATATTAAATTATTTGTTATGTATTTTTCTGGTATATTTGTTCTGTATTTGTTATTTAAGTGAATGTTTATAATAAATTAATTAGTAAATGTTTAATTATTTGTTAGGTTTTTGTACGGTCCTTTTGTTAACAAATTATTTAAGTGAATATTTATAATAAATTATTTAGTCAATGTTTAATTAGTAAATGTTTAATTATTTAAGTGAATGTTTCTACAAAATTATTTAAGAAATTATCTGTTCCTTTTATGTTTTTTAAATAATTTCTAGTTGTGTATTTCTAACTGACGTATTTATTACGTATTTAGTAATTATCATGTATATTTAGTAATTATCTGATGTGTTAATGTTCTCATGTAAATTTAATAATTATCATGTAAATTTAGTAATGTAAAGTTATCATGTAAATTATCATGTAAAGTAATAGGTAATTATCATGTAAAGTTATCTACTTGTTATATTTAATTTTTGTTGTGTCAACAACCCTATTTCAATAAATGTTTTTGTTCGGTTCGGTTACGTTTTTTTTATGTTTATGTTTTTAAGAAACTATTTAAGTGGATGTTTATAAAAAAAATAGTGAATGTTTATAAAAAATTATTTAAGAAATTATCTATTCGTTCTGTTTTTTAATAAATTATCTGTGTTGTTATTTTTTTTAAATAATAATATGTTCTATTTTTGTAAAGATTTCTTAAATTGCAGTGTTGATAATGGAACAAATTGGAAAGAAATTTAGACGGGCTGTTGGGGCTAGAAAGTCTCGAAAAATGGGAGAAGGTAGTCGAGAGGCCGAAACTACTACTGCCGAGCGACCTATAGTTTTTGAGAACTATAGGCGTATAGTGGACGACGGAGATCACATTAAACCTTCTCCGGACACGACCACAAACGACAACTGAATAAAGATGCGTGGCAATTGGCAAAGTCTTAGAGCCACATACAAATATTTAAAAACATATCCTGAGGTTATACAGTTTATACACCGTAGCGGTTGGGGAGATTTGTTGGATGCTCAAATTCCCAAGACAAGTTGGGGATTGGTACAAGCGCTCGGTGAGCGTTGGTGAGACATAACCAACACGTTCCAACTACCAACCGGGGAGCTCACCATTACTCCTTATGATTTTACGATTTTGACTGGTTAGTTTCTGCATATAAAAAATAAATTCAATATTAACATTGATTAGTACATTAATTAAATTTACAACTGATTGTTATCCTTCCCATCTTGCAGGTATTCCTATCGGAAGCGGTCCTATGGTACCGATGAGTGATAGAAAATACTTGATTATACTTGACGGAAAAACTCAACTACGGGCTGACATTATACATAGATACTTTCCCGGCATCGAACCAAATTGCTGTGATTCATGTGGGGTGAAAGTGTCGAGCTTAAATAAGTGGTTCGAGGCCATAAAGCTAAATACTGTGATTGTTGGCCCTGAAGACATTGCTAGGGTTTTTTTATTTTTTTGTGTGAGACATATTTTTTTTTCGACCGCAAGAGACAGCGTTCCTATTGGTTGGTTGGCTGCTTTGGAGGATTTGGAGATTGTGGGATCATACGATTGGGGTTCGGCAATTCTAGCTCGCATATACTACTCTCTCCATCTCTTGTCAAGATGTCGCGTAGACTCTATGAATTGTTTTTGGCAACTCATATTGGTAAGTGTAAAAAAGTGATATTATATGTTTTAAATCAAAAATTTATGGTTTAATAATAATTATTTTTGTATTGCAGTTTTTCGGGTTCGAATATATACAGCGGGCGTGTCCTTTATTGAGGGAAGATACAGGTGACTGCTGGCCTAGGATTAATCGATGGAAGAAAGAAAATCGGTTAAATCGTAAGGAGACAAAGGGCTCAATCCAATATAATTTTCCCACAGCCCAGAGTCAGATTGAAATGCGATCGTCAGGTTCAATCAATTGGCTACCTTACTCGGGGTTTACTGTGGAGATGCATGCCTACGTTCAACATGCGAAGTACATATCGTTGAAATGATGCGTTCTTATGGATCCTCAATATGGGGGGGTATATTACTTGGGTGATCGATGCCGGCGACAGATCACCAGTGAAATTTGCATACCAAATGACCCTCCGCCGCAAATGATGAGGATACCCTTTCACCATTATGGGCATGGAATTATTATTGACGAGATGGACCCCAGCGTATCTGTTGTTTCCCAACCCATGTATGACCGTTACTGGAAGCAAGTTTCCCTAGGCCTTGTAATGCCACCCCTATATCGAGCAGTCAACACGGATGTCATAAGTCCCAGCGCACTTCCATACCACATCCAAATACCGATTGTCCCTTCACAGGCACCTGGCGCTTATGAGACTCCCATAGGTCGGGTACATCCCACTCTACCCCAAATGACTTGGGATCTACCGTTTTGCAGTCGTGCAGGTGTACCCATATTGATTCCGGTTCCATGGCCAGACAGGATTGCGGTCGATGAAGAATTGCCCACATACGATGACCTCTTATTTACTAGTCGAGAATTCTCAGATTATTGGCAATCGTCGAGAGCCACCGCTCTAGGTGCAGCCATGCATCTTAATAACTATTGGAGTCATGAGTTGGATATAGCTACAAGGAAGCTCCAAGAGTTGGGTGTGTCTCACGAGCGAACTGCTCCCCCGCCTAATTTCTTTAGTGCTACAACCTCGGGCTTTTACAACCCCACAGAAGATCCCCGACCTCCGACCACAGTATATCGACCGCAGATGGATGATATTGGTGCCCAAGAAGATACTACCCAACCTGGTCCATCAACGCAAAATTATGACATGTCTGATGCTGTAAATTTGGATGATGTAGAATGGGATTTCGATAATGAATATTAATATGTTTTGTATTGTTGTTATTTATGTTGTTATCTTTATTATTTATGTTGTATTGTTAAGATTGACGCAATAAGCATTTCACAATATGAAGCTTCATTTCACAAATTCAGAATATAAATATAAATGAAGTTAGTGTTCAGAATATAAATATAAATTCAGAATATAAATAAAAATGTAAATGAAGATAGTGTTTTGAACCATTAATTCCGTTACATTTAATTTAGCAATAAACTAGATATTAATAAACATGCAAGGATTCAAATTAACATGGTCAATAATAAAGGAGATGAAAGAAAAACTAGTAAAACTCCTTCCAATAAGCATTTCTCCTCAACGCACACCATGTCATTAGGCCTTCAAAATTCTCACCGAATGTGCGAATGTATGAATTCACCGCCTCCTCATACGGATCGTCTTCCTCATCCAATGGTTGCATATCTTGTTCAACTCTATTGAAAATGTTATCAAATTCCTCGATGTCGTCTTTAATTTCCAACCATCGATCCATCAAGTTACGCGAGCTCTGATAATCATGCCTAGGTAGCAGCTCATGATATTTATAGGTAATTATTTCCCAAGGGGTTCGTAGATCATTAACTTGGCTAATCTCACAACCAAAAAGACCACGTGGAAATGAATCTATCAAGGCTTCAGCCAAGAACTCATCAATCACATCTTCATAAGATGCCATTGTGCTCATTAGCACTCAATCTGGCCATTCACATTTATAGCAGTATAATTAACCACATAAACCGTCCTAGCTATTCCGCCCTTGTTCTTCCGCTTAGTATGATCCGAGCTACATCTTCCGCCCTAGATTATCCGCCAAATGTCTTCTGAGCTACATCTTCCGCTCTAGATATTCCGGCCAAGATTATTCGCCTAATGTGATCCGATCTACATCTTCCGCTCTAGATATTCCGTCCTACATCGTCCACCTATTATAAATATTACAACCTATTATACTTTAAGTTCATCAACAAATTCTCTTTACGTCATACCACAGTGAGTGAGATGGAAGAATACGAAGAAATACAAGCCATGCAAATCGCCCAGTCAAATATAGCCAAAAAGAAAAAGAAAATAGCTATGGGCCATATGCAACAAATTCAAAATATGGCCCTTCATAACATGGTTTTTGATTCCCATGAGGATCAAACGAGGAGGACGATATGTCGGACCATGATAGACTAATCGCCGACTACTTTGGTGAAGCATCGGTATACAAAGACTACCATTTCTGGCGACGTTTTAGAATGAATCGAGCCCTATATGTACGTATTCATGATGCTGTATGTAGTTACGACTCCTGGTTCATACAAAAACCAGATGCACTTGGTCGTCTTGGCCTGTCCTCGCATCAAAAAATCGTTTCTGCTCTGCGAATGTTAGCATATGGGTCTTCTGCTGATATAAATGGAGAGTACCTGTGTATCGGAGAATCGACAACCCAGAAGGCATTGGTCCGATTATCCCTTTCCATTGTGGGGATATTTGGCCCGGAGTATAACAGAAAGCCTACCGCTCTCGATGTGCAAAGGCTTACCGAACAAAATGCGGCGTGTGGATTCCCCGGAATGCTGGCGAGCATAGACTGCATGCATTGGGAGTGGAAAAATTGTCCAACCGAATGGCATGGGCAATATACTGGACATAAAAAGTCACCGACAATTATACTAGAGGCGGTAGCATCACATGACCTTTGGATATGGAGGTCATTTTTCGGGATGCCGAGTACTTGTAATGATATTAATGTATTGAACAGATCTAGAGTTTTCTCCGATCTTGTCCGCGATGAGACTCCACCAATCCAGTTTGAGATAAATAACAACGTATATGATATGGGGTATTTTTTAGCGGATGGCATTTATCCGCCTTACGCTAGTTTGGTGCAAACTTTTAAAAGGCCAACCAACCAGAAGGAAAAAGTTTTCGCTCAAGTGCAAGAGGGGGCAAGAAAAGATGTGGAACGAGCGTTTGGTGTCCTGCAACTTAGGTTCGCATTCGTTCATACGCCGGCAAAACTCTGGAGCAAGGATAAATTATCATCTATTATGCATTCGTGCATCGTAATGCACAACATGATTGTTGAAGACGAGAGGTGTGATTGTGATTGGAGAGAGGAATACGACTTCCCGCCTGACCCGGTTCCTATGTTTCGAAACTCTCTCGAGCAACATTATGCGATCGAGGCTAGGACAATGCACATGCACGATAAGAGGAAGCATTTACAGCTACGTGCAGATCTCGTTGAACATGTTTGGAAAAAGTTTGCCAATATCAGTGTGTGATTTTACACAATTTATGTATCTTTTCTAATGTTGTTATGTTGTTATCTTTATTATAAATGTTGTATCGTTAATGTTGTACCGAACTAATGTTTATGTATGAAAATTTGAAACAAATTCATTTCATAACCCATAAAATCATATTAAAAAGTAGATAAAACGATAAAAATAAATAACATGTTACATACTCAGAAGCATAGAAATTTTAAAATCCAGATTGACCTCCGTGTGGTGGATAGTTTGGAAAGTTTGATTGGCCCCGTGCTTTGTTGATTATATTAAGCACGAGGTATTCATGGTACTCCTTCTGGATTGAATTCATGTTTGAGGTGTCAGTGCTAATAATTTGTTGATAAAGCAATATTTGTTCACGCATATCTTTCCTCTCCATAGCCAATATACTGCGTTCGTTGAGCTCCAAACTTCGCTCCTTAAGTTGCAGTGAACGGTTAAGCCCCAAACGGGCCTCTTCGTCACGTACACGATCAGCCTGACATGATCGCTCAAATGATTCATTGAATGAAGAGCAACTATTCAGTATTTCTCGGTTCACCTCAATGTTTATAGCCTTCGCTTTTCCTTTAGCCCGTTGCTTCATCTCTTTCCTTCCAGGTGGCCTCGGATAAGGCCTTTCTATATCAACTTCTGCCCCATCTTTGGAATTTCCTTGGTGAAACCCAGTATTCAGACTTCCTTCAGTATCTGTCGCACCCGTCATTGGCGAATCAAAATGAAATTGAGGGGAGTCTAAAAAAGTTTGGGAAAGTTGAAATTTGTGGAGTTCTTTTAAAATTTGGTAACAAGATTCAAAATTAAATGATTTTCCCTTGTTCTCTCGCTGGAATGCTAGATTAGCCGCAGTAACCTGAAAAAATACGACAATATATTTTTATTAACTCCACAAGCAACTGATTTACAAGAAATAATATTTAAAATAAATTATAAAAGGTAAAAGTTATTTTACCCAGTCTGTGTTAACAGTCCCACTAGCACGATTTGTCATCGATGCATCTTTCAATTTCGAAACATATAACATTACGTGCCTCGAAATTTTACTGTACCGGGTTTGTAGGCTGGCGCCCGTCCGACGTTCTGTGATACCCGTCGTTGTGTTATATTCTTCGGCGACCGCATCCCAAAATAATGTGCTAGGTCGATTAGTTCCTCGTAAACCATCATTTGTTTGATTTACATAAGCGGTGCATAATACTTCATCGTCGTGTTGAGACATATTTTGACCTCGAACCATTGTAAAATAATCACAAAATATATTAATGCAAATATATAAATTTTATAATATTTTTTGGTAAAAAAATTATTATAAAATTTTGCAGCTATAAAAAAAATATTTGATAACAATTTAAATGAAGATATTAGAGACTAGAGACTGTTTCGAATAAAATTCTAAATGGAAATGAAGATTAAATTGTAAATGGAAATGAAGATACTAGGTAGGTTTAAACCTGCTATTTATATATATATAAAAAATAGCCGTTGAATAAATAGAGCTGTTGGAATAATTTGGGGGGGGGAAGTTGAAATAGAGGAAATGAGGATAGGCTTCCGCGGAACATGATGTTCCGCTTTAACCTTTTTTTTTTTTTATTTCTTGCGCGGAACATGATGTTCCGTTTAGGCAGTGGGCCCCACAAAAAACCAACTAGTTCAATTCTAAATTTGTTATTTTTTACCTTAGCAGATTGTATATATGGCGTTTTACACTACCCACAGCAATGCAAAATACCGCAAATATACACGTTTGCATTACCCATAAGGGTTGCTATGAGAATATCAATATAAAATTATCAATGATTTAGGCTCCACGTAACAGATATGTTGATACAAATCTTTATCTAAAAAACATCTTTGATAGAAGGTATAAGAATTTCACGTACCAGATACATCTGAGAATTATATGCAAGTTATAATCCTTTACCGAGTTTGAAAAGAATCATACTCACGGGTTAAAAATATTTATTTTTTCATCGACATTTAATTCAATTCAAAATTTGTATAGCCATTTCAATCTAATTTTTAGTTTTGCAAAATGGATTGCTTGAAAATGATAAATGGAAATGGATTATAATAATAGAAAGGATCACAAGTGATAAAAAAGATCATAACTCAACTCTGATAAACTATCAAAAGTAAAATGTTATGAGTGTCAAAAAAATTCTCCAAATCATCTATCAAATGAGTTGACATAGCAATAGGTATTGTACTGTCATTATTAGAGTGCACTGCATAACATTTATTGACATAACAACTCATTTGAGCGACATTTTGGGACTCATATGATTCTTCAAACTATCACAGTTCTTCAAAGTTCTAAATGAAGTTCACCAAAATTACTAGTTTTACAACAAATTGGAGAGGGCTCCAACCAATGTCAACCCTCTCAATTACCAGCCAAAATTTTGATTATCTCCGAATCACCAGTGCAACAAATAGAATAAGTCAATAACATTATTAGTCAAGATGTGTGAACCAAACTTTTACCATTCCATTAACAATCTGATCATCATCATCATCTAGTACATATATTTAAAAATGGTGTCTCCAAGTGTAATTATGCCATGTGTCAATACACTTTATTACTCTTAATACTAGATTATAGCCCGTGCCATGCACAAACGGTGTGGACAGACGTATGTAAATAACTTGGATGAAGGAAATTGGGAGTCATAAAAGGATGAAGTATAACTTATAAAAAAAACCCGTACAAGTTGGATTTAAAAAGGCAATAAAAATCATATGTAAATGGCAGGATATATATTACTAATTGAAGTTCTATTTCAAAGCATAAAATAAAACTCGTGTATTTGGTGTACATTGTGTTTTCCATAGAACATGCTTTACATATATTCATAGCATGACTGAAAAGTAGATGTATAGGTATGAAATAAATATTAAAATAATGTTGCAAAATGTATGTAATACGACAAAGGAATAGTGAACCCAAACACGAAATCGAACATCGCAAGGGAAATTAAGTATTTTGCGAAATATTCAATGCAATCCAACACATGAAAGTTGTTATCAGGTCTATGAAATTTTGTTGAAGCCATGGTATTGAACGGGACCTACATCCATGGAATGTAAACAATAGTAAAAATAATTTCAAATTCTTATAGATGAACATAGTTGGAGCATAATTAATTCCAATGGTGTATACTTAAAAAGGGTATGAATGCAAAAAATTTAAAACTCTAACACTCAGGAATGCTCAACGCTGTTTAATTAACAGAGTAATTATTGTCATTCATGCGGTATAAAAATGAAAGCGCCTTCACAACTCATGTTAGCTAAAAAAAATATGGAAAAAAGAACATAACCAAAGTTACTTGAATTTTTACAGCAAATCTGAATTGCAGTACCTTAAGTAGTAGTGAGACATTTTTTTTATAGATATCAAATGCCCATGTGGTTATAAAAGGAAAACTAAAGGCATATAATAATTGTAAGTGCTCAATATTATATAATACTTAACAGCAAATTAATAAAAAAAATAACATATTTCTTTTATGATTCACTTTTATATCCTGCACAATTCATTAAATCCGTACTTATTTTATCAAATGTCGCAACATATAAATAAATATAAAAGTTTAAAAATAGTAATGCTAACCTTTAAAAATCTTTCACTAATATTTGATTAGTTTTGGAGCTATATTTATTTGATCTTCCAGTACTAAAAAAGTAACATAAAAAATAGAAGACTTGTACCAACAGGAAAGTACAAAAAAATAACATAGATCACCCAAACCACACAAAACAATTTAACATTCTATTTCTCAAATATGAACACTCATCGCTCCTTTCTTTGATATCAGTACTCTTTTACAGCTTCGATAACAACATATAAATGAAATATATACACCTATCAATTGTGATATGATTAATCCAAAATCTTAATCTTCTTGCAAACTCCCATACTCCATATTTACAACATTTGGCAACCTTAAAAAATTAGTTTACAACCACTGTTTTGGAATGGTATTCTGAAAAATTGAATTGGAAAATTATATCTTTTATTTAAATGCCATAATATTTTACATATCGAACATCGTATAAATTTCGGAAAAGGAATTCTCATTTGAGAAAAAAAAAATTCAAAAATCTCTGAATTTAAAATTTTGGTTAAGAACTGCAAATGCAAACACACACATATACACATAGAATGGGGAAAAACTAATTTGTATTACTCTCGTCCTTCATTAAATGATAAAAGATCCCATAAAATAAATATAAACCAATGATTTCAAAGAAAAGTTAAACATTATGTAGTTGAGAAAACATTGCTCGAGAAGATGAGACAAAGAAAAAAAACACTTAAGTATGAATAAACAATGAAGAATAGTGAAAATCATTTGTTACAATTCTATTACCCATTTTATTACAAAAGTGATGTTCTTTCTTAAATGTTACATGTAAAGGAAACATGTGTATAACGTCTTTTTAAGCGTTTTGAGGGCCCAAACTTCTAAAAAAAGTTCATTTTCATTTTGGGTGTCACGTCATATTTTTAGCACCTGTAATTCATGTACCTGGCAAACCCAAGTGAGCCTTATTGCTTTTTTTAGGGATGAAAGGCAATATTTCTCAGTTTTGCGGCGAAATATCAAACACTGTAACTGACTAAAACTTGATACGAAACCTAACTCAACCCAAACATGAATTGACACATCTACTTTACTGGTGCTTAAGCTTAGTATAAAACTTGTTTCTTACTTTACATGGTTAAAAGTACGACTAATTTAAACTAAAATCTACAACACGTTTTTGTAATAAACAATTTGGATCGAACTTAAGCTTTATAAGCTTTTGTCATTCTTTCTCCAAAATTATACCACACTAAACAAACCTAGAAGTTCAGAAAGTAATTAACAACTTCAATTACTCAACTTGTGATCTTAAAACTTCTTAAATATTTGAAATGCAAGAGTTTAAAAGATTTATATCCACAATCATGTACACTATCGATGATACACTTAAACGTTTAGATCCATAATAACCTATGTCCTAAGACAAAAAAACACCTAAAATAGTTATGCTTTAAAGAATTTGGAACCACATTTTTATCGAATTTCCACTCAAATAGAAGTAAAAAACTCATTTTTATGGTAAAAGATATGGTCTGTATGGACCTGTTTATTATTACTCCTACTTTATTACATCGGATTTTAAGGTATATTAAGTTTTGTCAAGAGAAGTAAAAAATACACTATGGCTGATTGACTGAGAATTAAAGCTGTACATAAAAGGCATCATAAGCCAGAAACCCATCCACCACACTCTGATCTTTGGTTGCAATTATTTTTTTTATCTGAATATTATAAATGTTGCTTTTCTATAAAAATATAGGAAGAAAAAATCACTCAGATATTTTGTCAAATGCCTAATAAATAAAATTGTATAAACATATACTTGAAAAGAGCAAATTTGATCTAACTTTAAACCAACAAACATTCTTTCATAGTTCAATGTTAGCATCAAGGACCAAGCACCATTTAATTATACCAGAAGCAGCAAATCATTAATGAATAACCTCAAAACTAAATTATCAATACATTTAAGTGAAAAACATAAAAGAAGACATTAATGGAAATAGAGAAGCTATGAAATTACCAATATCAAAATTCTGATAAAAAATAACTATGAAGTTGGATTCTAGGAAGCATAACTGATCCATGTTTTTTATCATCGGAGAGTTCAATTTTTGAAAAGAGGGGAGATGGGAGAATGGGAAATAGTTGTCCATGAACATGGAAGCTTATAGCTGGCTTTGGAGGGGGCTTATGAAGGGGGGAACGCATATTGGAGACACATATTGGGGGAGATAGAAAGTTGTAAAAGGAATGACAGGAGTTCAAGAGGGATAGCGAAATGGGTTTCTTGAGCTACATAAAATGAGCTAGATGGTCGTGAGTTAGGATCCGTTTGGCAATCCAATTTCAAGGCTTGGAATTGAAATTAGAAGGCCAATTTCAATTCCGTGAAATTCAAATTGACCTTTCAATTCCAATTCCAAGCCTCGGAATTGGGTTGCCAAACGGGCCCTTAGTTGAATGGGTTAAAACGGGGAAAATAATATAATTTTGGTACACAACTCAATAGGGCATTAATAACTAATACCTGATAGTAGTAAATAGTTGCGACACATGGCAGAGTCACGTGTCGGAGACACTAATTTTACATATTTATATTATATTTACTCTGATTATTACCCTCTCTCCACCTATATGTATCCCTTACAACCTTTATATCTAATTCTCTTAATCCATCATGACCTTTCACCTCACCCTATGTCCTTTTGCCTCTACATACCAAGAGGGAAAAAAGTGCTTCAATTTCTTTATCTCTCACTTGACCCTCCATCTCTCTACACTAATATGTGTATTTTTTGAGTATCAATTTTATTTCTGTCTCATCAGTTTGACCATTTTTTGTGATTATTTTTTGTATCTGCTTCTTATTGTTTTGTATTTGTATCATTATTTTGTAGGTTTTGAATTAGTTCAGTGGTTTATTTTTATTTTTATTATTTATTACATTTGAGTTTACTCTTTTTTATTCGTAATATTATTTTTAGTTAATTTTTTGCCTTGGTCTCAGATTAGTTTTTCATTGCTTTTGCATCAGTTTCCTTTTTTTACACTCCGGTTACAAAATATGAGTTATGTGGCATATAAATTTATGAAGTAAATGATCATTATGTAGATCATGGAGGAAAATTATTTTATTATTAAGATGATATTTTTTTATTGTCGTGGCTTCCTTCCATTTTGTTATATCTGAATAGGTAAAATGATCATACAAGTAACCATTAGTAACCATATTCTTTCAAGTCTTATGGAGCTTCAGGTGGAGTTGACAATATTGTTACTATCCTTTTTACTTAAGAATCTCAATAAAGAAAAAGAAAAATTCCAGGTTTTCTATTATAGAGATATTACTACAAGAATCACTTTAATCTACATTATATGCATTTGAAGAGGTTTGTGTTGTTGATTTAAGAGACTATTTGTTTTTTATAGTCACTAAAGTATAGCAAATAGGGGTGATAGCTGTACCAATACCAATGTTTTTTTCCCTTCCTTTATCTAATATAGAAACATATCATTCTATTATATTAATTTATAAAATTGATGTATCATTGGGGTTAATCATGTTCAGTAGGTTTAAATGAGAGAAGGTTTCACCCCCTATGCCCCCAAAGAATATGAAAGTTTTATGTACTAGTAATCCATATGTAATCAATTTTCTTTTTACATTTTAAATGGAACAAAAAAGGAAGAATGCGAAAAATGTATTATGCATAATATGTTTAAATATAAATGAAACAAAAAAGTGAGTTTTCTTGATCTTTTGAGATTTTATTATAAACGTAAAAGAACACGTTGGAACCAATGCCCAAACAAATCCACCAACTCTATGATTTTTGAGAAGGTTTCACCTAATGGGTATAGAAATAGTTTCATTGTTTTTTTTGGTTTATTGTCTTTCATTATATATTTACCGTCTCACGGTTGGTCCAAATTAACCACTAAAAGATACATTGAGTGTAATAAAATTATAAAATGAAGAAAACTAAAATGAGTTTGCCATTGCTAAATTTGATCTATGTCATTTTTGTTGTAATATGTACGACGAACGAAAATTTGTCTAGGTTTAAACCCCTTCTATTTCGACTATTTCAAATGTCAAGTTGCATATAATTTGTAAATGATTTGATCTTGCTATAACTTTTATGTTGGAGTTGGTTGGTATCCATTATATGCGGCCTAATATCTATAAGAATATTAATACTTTGCTAACTAAATATACATTATTTACGTGTACATATTATTACATTTAAAGATTTTATGCATCAGTATTTTTGTAATAGTCTAATGACCTAGAATATTAATTTTTCTACTGATATGCCAAGTATAGCCCCATCGAGGATTTGAATTACCTCGGCCAAAGACGACTGGCGCCAATATTTCCTTAATAACCAGTTATGCCTCGGCCATGGACTCGGCCTGAGCTGACTCGTCCCCGGCTAATGACCTCTCGTCCTTCAACAAATGTCAATGTGACTTGACATTAATCCTATGAACTATAGTCCTCGTCCTCGGCCTCCCTCTAGACGACGAAGCCAGGACAAGACAGCCCGGCAGGACAGGTGTCATACCATCCTTGGACCATAGTTCAACAACTCAGCCTCAGCCCGGGAAGACGGCCAAGGGTGGACAACTGGTGATAGTAAAATATCGCACCCTACCACAAATGGTATTCTACTCCACATACAGGGTGCAGGCATACCTCATACCACATACAGGGCGCGACCCTTCAGATTATAGAGCAGGACTCTCCTCATCAAAGGGTGCGGCCCCCAACAAAACGCCACGGAAATGGCTAGCACAGTGCGGCCCTGTCAATTATAGGGTGCGACACATAATAATTGTTCACCAAGAAGATGCCGCGACACTACTCGGTATAGGGCGCGGCAGTTTTGACTTCAGTGCCACGGGATGTAACAGACTGCTTGCCTTGCAGGCCGCATCCCCCTCATTGACAGCTACTCCAGACTTGATATTTATCACGTGCAGGGAACGTGACACAACTCACATACCTCCTATAAATAAAGGTCCACACCTCGGGATCGGGGGGATTCCATAGGCTCGGGGCAGATTCTACAATACAGATTCTCTCTACACAACCTCAACATACGACTTGGAGGCCACACATCTACATCGCAGCCACCTCTCCGGCACACCGAAATCCTCAATACTGCCATGTACTCTCCTTGATTTTCATTCTTGTACGCCTCTTTAGGCACGATTATATTGTACAATGCAACGCATTTAATGAGAACAAGAAACACAGTGGATGTAGGCCTATTTTAGAGGCTGAACCACTCTATACCTTGTCTTCTCTCTATTTACTCGCTTTATTTACTTATTACACACTTTACAATTGATTTGCTGGTATGAGAACGACTAGTGGACGATTTCTCGTATCATCAATTTGGCGCCGTCTGTGGGAAACGAGATATTTCAATCTTGTTTCTCTATGTTTCGAGTTCTTAAACACCTTATTCTATTCATGGGGATCCTCTGGATCATCATCCCATGAGTAAATTTTGGTTATTAAGCTCTATTTTATATACTTACACCCTTAAATGGGTATTTCGTACCTTCATATCTGCTCTTGGGTCTCCATTTTATAACCTTAGATATATTGTACATACCCTTGTGATATCACCCCACCTAGATAAAGCTGGAAGGCTTGATGGGCGTTAGCCCCGTAAAGGTGGTTGATTAGGGAAGAGTTATATTTACCCCCTATGATCTAGGGTTTATCATTAGAATTGTGCCATTGTGTGCACCGAGAGGTTATTCTCTCATGGATAGACCCTGGTAGGTATGCTGTCCACGGATTTCGAGAGAAAAACTCAGTTTGGGGGTTTCAATTTTTGGATTTTCCCTCTGTCTAGGTAGGGATGCGGCGTGGTAGTTCAACTACCTTACATGCCGCGGCCTCTACTGGGGCAGGCGTGTTACAGAAGCTTCAAAACATCAAGGAACGAACTCGGGTGGTCTCCTGCTCAACCTTGGTGAATATCATTCAAAGTCCACGACAGTGCACTTATGTGCCTTACTGGCCGCGGCCTCATCAATAATATCATTCAAAGCCCACGGTGGTACACCTATGTACTTCACTAGCCGCGGCCTCGGCAATATTGTCATGCAACAGTTCGAATGCTGCATCCCAATTTTTTGGTTAATCCAATATTTCTGTGATTACTCACTTCCGTTAGTTTTGTCTCAGATTCTATATACTTTATAAAGACTAACAAAAGCAGAAATGGAAGGAGAATCCAGCTAGAGCGCAGAAGTCAAAGATGAGATTGTGCAGTTGTACAATCACCTCAACCATCTCTATGACAGTCATGCCTCACTTCAGACCCAGGTCAACTATCTAACTCATAGGGTCCTAATCCTAGAGGCCGCGACCTCTACCAATGTGGGTGCGACACCCATGAAAATAACACCACCAGTCTTTTCTGCTGCGGCAGATCAGGAGGATCCGGCCGCGGAAGCAGTTAGCAGGAGCCAGAAAAGGAGAATGGAGAAGGCGGAAAAGAAATCGGGGGCCTACACTCCGTTGACCTTCCCGATTGAAGAGATTTTTTAGCTCATCAAAGAGGACAAGCTGTTGAGATGGCCAGAAAAGCTGATAGCTCCACCCCACAAGAGAAACAAAGCTACCTGGTGCAGATTCCATCAGGACCATGGCCATGAAACAGAGCAATGCTATGCACTGAAGGATGAAATTGAGAGGCTGGTTAGGCAAGGGATGCTGCAGTGATTCTTGAAGAATGCATAAAGGATGCAGCCAAACCTGACAGAGGCTGCATAACGCATCTCACCCTTAGTTTTTCATATTTCAACTATTTCTATTTATGTTTTATGAAGCTCATTATAGCCCTAATCTTCAAGACTTTATGTTTTATTAAAAAAGTCATTTGCTAGAGCATGCATATATAAATATATAAATTAGCAAATCTTGCCATATCTGATTTCTCTCTTGTTTTCATAATCTGTTATCTCACAAAAAGACCTTTTGTCTTAAGCAGATTCTAAGGGAAGAATAATATATTATCTCGGAAGATTATTATTATTTTGGGATGCACCTATAGAGGGATTGCGACCTTAATTATTATCTCACAAGTTCCCCTCATGATGTGCAACTATATCTTATCATATAATGATCATATTCACAAAAGCAACTGAGGATTTAAGGAGCTTTTATTAGCCACGGGGGGTTATAATGCCTGTTCTTAGCTTCCGGGAAGCATCATTAGCCACGATCACTTTCAATGCCCGTTCTTAGCTTTTGGGAAGCATCATTAGCCACAAGCGCTTACAATGAACGTTCTTAGCTTTCGGGATGCGTCATCAAGCCGGGAGGCTAATGATATCCATCCAGGGATGGCTTTATATATATCGGCAGTTGTGGGTGGCTTGATAACATAACCCAGTCTGGGGAGGCTTGATAGTATCCCGTATATCAGCTGTGGGTGGCTTAATAACATAACCCAGCCTGGGGAGGGTTGATTGTATCCCGTATATTAGCTGTCGGTGGCTTAATAACACAACCCAACGCGAGAAGGCTTAAAAATACCATGTATGTTGACACTAAATTTAGTCTGCTGAGGTGGATCAATTATGTGGAGACACGTGTCAATCTATATGGCACCCACAAACACTTTTTGAACAACATAGTGACTCCGAGGAGCTTAATCTCCCTGACCAACTCAGGCGTTACGAGCAACAAGTGTTCTCCGAGAAACTTCATTGTACCGAGCAACTCATGCAGATGAGCTATTTAGGCGGTCCGAGATACATAGCGTACAGAGCACTCACATTAGGATAATCAAGAAGACGACTTCGCATTAAATGCTCATTATTATCATACAGATGTACATGTCTACTAGAGAACAACGCATTATCCTTTCATTTGTACAGCCTCAAGGCTATAAATACTTTGTAACCTCCTCATCATAGAGGGACACGCTGAATCTCTTGGTAAACTCACTTATCAAGAATTCCAGGCAAACAAGTCAGTAATACAAAAATAGTGGACGTAGGCCATTCTCTCAAGACTGAACCACTTAAAAAATTTGTTGTCTTATTTATTTATCCATTTTTATCTGTGATTAAAATAATTAGATCGAGTCTAGTTTTTTACATCAACAGATTTAATCTCCCTGACTAACTCAGGCGTTCCGAGCAACAAGTGTTCTCCGAGGAACTTCATTGTACCGAGCAACTCATGCAGGCCGAGCTACTTAGGCGGTCCGAGCAGCTTAGGCGGTCCGAGCTACATAGCGTACATAGCACTCACATTAGGATAATCAAGAAGAAGACTGCGCATTAAATGCTCATTATTATCATACAGATGTACATGTCTACTAGAGGACAGCGCATTGTCCTTTCATTTGTACAGCCTCAAGGCTATAAATACTTTGTAACCTCCTCATCATAGAGGGACACGTTGAATCTCTTGGTAAAATCACTTATCAAGAATTCCCGACAAACAAGTCAGTAATACAAAAATAGTGAATGTAAGCCATTCTCTCAAGGCTGAACCACTTTACAAATTTGTTGTCTTATTTATTTATCCATTTTTATCTGTGATTAAAATAATTAGATCGAGTCTAGTTTTTTACATCAACAGATTGGCGCCGTCTGTGGGAAATGACTGTAATTATCGTTTTTCACCAAAACCATTCATCATCAATGGCTGATCATCCAGAATCCAGTAATCGAAAGTTGGGATTCCTCCAAATCCATCTACTCCTCCAAATGTCCAAGATCTGGCTGGTATAATGTCTAATTTGTCCCAGGGCCAGACGTCCATGCAAGAGACCATGCGAAAACTCATGCAAACTATCCAAGGTAGAGCGTCGGCCCAGTCAGGACAACGAAGCATTCAGAGAAATAATCGGTTACCCTCTTCGCGAATTAGGCGAACGTTATTCCCAAAGGAATCTCGATCCAGACGCACCGATTCATATCGTACTGAGAGATCTAATGATCCTTCTTATCAGCCTGGACGGACTTCCTCGGTACGAGCTACAGACTCTCAGCGCAACATTACTCTCTCTCCAGAAAGAACTAGTGCTCTAGAAAGATTGAGTAGAATATCTCCTATTGATCATTTAGACCCTAGGAGGAATATAAGCCCTCCTAGGATTGCGTCGATGAATTCTCCACGACCATCCGACCAAAGGGAAGGCTCTGCCCAATCATGACCAACTGGTCGTAATGTGAGATCCCAAGAGGCAAATTCAGCGCGATCAATTGATAGAACCAATAGGCCCGAGGAAGGAAACGACGCATGGAAGGGCTCTATTCAAAGGTTGGAAGATAGATTAGGGGAAATAGCTAAGGCCAAGAATCCTCTACAAAGAACTTTTGTCCAAGGGACACCATTTGTACAAGCAATCGTGGATTTTCCTACACCACCAAAATTCAAAGCTCCTGTGGTGACACCTAAATATGATGGAAAAACTCACCCTGTCCTTCATATAGAACAATACCAAGGTGCTGCTGATATCTATGTAGTTCCAGATGAGATGAGATGCAGGGCATTTTCAGGAACTTTTACCGTATTTGCTCAAATATGGTATAACAATCTTCCTCGGGGGAAGATTGCGACTTTCTTTCAACTGGCCGAGCTCTTTATTGGAAATTTCTGTTTTGGAGCAAAACCTATTAAACGAGTAGCACACTTGTTGAGTGTTAGATAAAAGGCAGTTGAAAGCACCAGGGATTATATTACTCGTTTCAATAACGAGAAACTGGAAGTAATTGATTATGAGGAGAAAACTGCGATTACTGCTATGATGAGTGGACTGTTGCCCAATAAATTGTACTACACTTTGGCCAAAGATCCGCCCAGGAGCATGGCATAACTGATGGAAAAAGAAGCCAAAATCATGAATGCCGAGGAAGCTATGGCTGCGAAGAAGAACATGGACACTAAAGAGACCAAAGTTGAGGCCGATAAGGTTGAGAAGAAGGAGCAGAAGAACAATGGTGGCAACAAGCAATTAAAAGCAAAGCAAGCATTGGAAAAATTGAAGAAATTTGGAAATTATACTCCTTTGAAGGTAGATATAAACCACATTCTGGAAGAGATCAAGAACAATGAGGAGCTAAACTGGCCTGAAAAAATGAAGGCAGATCCTGATAAGAGGAATAAGTCCAAATATTGCGAGTTACATAAGGACCATGGTCACATGATCAAAAACTGCATAGCTCTCTAGAATAAAATTGAAGCACTCATTAGACGAGGAAAATTGACCAAATATGTTGATCGTCGAAGCGGAGGTCAAACCAGCGAACGAGGAAGGCAAAGGTCTAAATGTCCTCTTCAAACAAAAGACGACAAGCAAAAGAGATCATGAAGATGATTCCGAAGATGACCCCGATCTCCCCAAAAGAAAAAGACAGTCACAACGCGAGGTATTTTCAATCCACTTTGGATCATTTCAATGTAATGTCATTACAGGTGGTGATGCAGGAGGAGGAGATCTTATCGGAGAAAGAAAAGCCTACCTTAATGAGGCTCAATCTTGCTCATATATACATCGAATAAATTTGGCTGAAGATGATCGTCTGAGGAAAGTGAATAAGGATAAACTAGTCATTGGTTTCTCTAAGAACGACTTAGCAGGTGTATTGTATCCTCATGATGACCCATTGGTGATCAAAATGAGAATGAAGGAAGTAATTATCTCAAGAGTACTGGTGGATAATGGAAGCTCGGCGAACATCATGTTCTACTCATGCTTTGACAGCTTAAATCTGAAGTTGTCTCAGTTGGAGCCTTATCACAGGCCCCTCCTCGGTTTTATTAAAGAAAAAGTTTTTTCACTTGGGACGATCAAGTTGGATATGCTTATCAGTACATGGCCTGCTTATCGAACAGAAAAAGTACACTTTTTTGTAATGGATAAAAATGTCCAATCAGCCTACAATATTATCATGGGAAGGGTAGGTCTAAAAAAGTTCAAAGCAGTGCCATCTACTGTACATCAATGCCTAAAATTTGCAACCAATTTTGGAGTAGGAATTGTGAAAGGCGATCAGAAAGTAGCTCAGGAATGCTACTATTCATCTGCTGAACAGGAGGAACGTGAAGAATCTAGACAGAAGACTATCACCTATCAGGTAGATGAAATAAAAGATGCAGTTATTGAAATATTAGACCCTAGAGACGAGTCTCAACTCGTGAAGGGATATGTTATGGAGGCTACCGAGAATGTCATTCCGGATGAAGAGCATCCAGAATGAACAACTCAAATTGGTGCGTCATTGGATGTATCAATAAAATAAGAATTTATAGCATTTCTAAGATACAGAAAGCAGACTTTTGCATGGAGTCATGAAGACATGCCATGAATAGATCCAAACTTTTTTTGTCACGAGCTCAATGTGAACAAGGAAATTAAGCCAGTGAAGCAATGAAGAAGAGTGTTCAGTCCTGAGAAGAATCAAGCCATACAGGAAGAAGTAGAGAAGCTACAAAAAGCCTCTTTCATTGAAGATGTCAAATATCCTGATTGGCTAGCAAATGTGGTGATGGTGAAAAAGAAAAACAACAAGTGGAGGATGTGTGTAGACTTCACCGACCTTAACAAGGTATGCCCAAAGGATCATTTTCCTTTGCCCCGAATCGATCAACTGGTGGATGCCACCTCGGGACACGAACTGTTGAGTTTCATGGATGCTTATTCTGGTTACAACCAGATTAAAATGAATCCTGAAGACAGGGAGAGTACCTCTTTTATCACCCCAAGGGGAACTTATTGTTATAATGTTATGCCTTTTGGACTTAAAATGCAGGTGCAACATATCAGCGGTTGATGAACAAGGTGTTTGTGGAGCAAATCAATCACAATATGGAAGTTTATGTTGACGATATACTGACGAAGAGCAAGAAAGATGCTGATCATCTAACTGACCTAGTCCAGACCTTTGATCAACTAGATAAATATCAAATGAAGTTGAACCCTACCAAATGCATATTCGGAGTACGAGAAGGCATGTTTCTCAGGTATATTGTCAACCAACGAGGTATTGAAGCGAACCCTGAAAGGATCAAGGCTCTATTGGGGCTACGATCTCCAATAACGAAGAAGGAAGTGTAAAGTCTCACATGGCGAGTTGCAGCACTTAATAGATTTGTGTCATGAGCAACTGATAGATGTCTACCATTCTTCAAAATACTCCAAAAAACGTTTGAATGGAATGGTGAATGCGAGAAGGCCTTTCAAGAGTTGAAGAAATACCTGGGAGCACCTCCATTGTTGTCCAGACCAGTGATGGGAGAAAGGCTATACCTGTATCTAGCAGTTTCAGAAAATATAGTGAGCTCGACGTTAATAAGAATGGAGGATGGAGTGAAAAAGCCAATCTATTACACTAACAAGGCCTTCCGAGGAGCAGAGATCAGATATCCAAAATTGGAAAAGTTAGCACTAGCGTTGATCGAAGCGAGTAGAAGAATGAGGCCATATTTCCATGCTCATACCATAGTCGTGTATACTGATATACCGTTAAGGCAAGATCTTCATAAACCATAAAAATCAGGGAGATTGATGTAATGGGCAGTAGAACTTGGTGAATATGACATAGTTTATGAGCCTAGATCATCGCTTAAAGGGCAGGCAGTGGCAGATTTTATCGCAGAGTTCACCTATCCTGACACCTCCGAAGAGCAGAAATTGAATAACGACCAGCCTGTGGATGTTATAGGATCATCAAATTTAAACCCCGATCAACTTAAGTCGGTTGATGAGCAAGAGAAGATGGTCGACGAGCAGCAATAAGTGTTAGAGGAGGATATAAAGAAGCAACAAATATTCCACCGAGGAACTTTGTCCGATCAAAAATTTGAGGATGAGGTACCTATATGGAACCTATATGTGGATGGCTCATCTTGCACTACAGGCTATGGGGCAGGGATTGTTTTAAATAGCCCGGATGAGATCGATGTGGAGTATGCTTTGCGCTTTCAATTTAAGGCTTCTAATAATGAAGTTGAATATGGAGCTATGATTGTAGGTCTTAGTTTAGCAAAAACCATGAAGGTAGAGCATGTCATTGTATTCAATGATTCACAGTTGATTGTAAATCAAATGTTGGGGGTATATGCAATAAAAGGAGAATTAATGATCAAGTATCATTCGAAAGCAATGGAGATTGTATAGATCTTTAACGGAGTGCAGTTAATTAGAATACCAAGATTGGAGAATGCAAGAGCAGATGCCTTAGCTCGGTTAGCCTCAGCCACACGCACCGAGCTACGAAGAACAATCCCAATAGAAATCTTGGCTAGAAGGAGCATTGACAAAGATATGATGATGAACTTCATTTCCCTTGATTTAGGACCATCTTGGATGGATCCCATCAGGGCCTATATTGAGGAGGGGGCATTACCAACTGATAAACTCGCAGCCAAGAAACTAAAGTTTAAAGCTGCTCGTTATGTACTGACTAATGGCATTTTATATAGACGATGAATCATAGCAGGTTTGCAAAGATGTGTCCACTCCTCCGAGGTGAAAAATTTGATTGAAGAGGTCCATGAGGGTTCTTGTGGAGCCCATGTAGCAGGTCGGACACTCTTGCAAATAATGACAACGCAAGGGTACTATTGGCCGACGATGAGAGCTTATTGTGTAGATTATGCCAAGAAATGTGATAAATGTTAATGTTTCTCCTCTATCCGAAGAACTCCACAAGCATTGCTAACACCCATCACGTCTCCTTGGCCATTCTCCATATGGGGAATAGCCTTGGTGGGGCCGCTTCCAATGATCGAGGAAGATTTAAATACCCCGTGGTCGCTGTGGATTATTTTACTAAATGGGTAGATACTGAGCCTCTTATTGATATGACGTATGACAAGGTGTATCAATTTATTTGGAAGAATATCCTTTGTAAATATGGTCTTCCCCATGCACTCATCACAGATCATGGAACTCAGTTCGATAATGAGGGTTTCGCTGCATATTATCATCAGTCAAATATATTGAAGACCCACTCTGCACCAGGGCATCCCCATAGCAATGGACAAACTGAGGTGACGAATAGAACGCTACTAAACGGTTTAAAAAAATGACTGGATGATGCGAAGGAAAATTGGATTAACGAGCTACATTTTGTACTGTGGGCTTATCGTACTACACCGCGAGCAGTAATAGGAGAATCTCCATACATGCTGGCATTTAGAAGTGAAGCTGCTATACCTGCCGAGTTAGTCCTCCCCACACACAGGGTGCTAAATTTCAATTCTACTATCAGTGACTTGATGAGGCGATTAGATCTAGATATGCTCGAAGAAGTTAGAGAAGAAGAAGCAATTAGGAATGCTGCATACCAATAACGAACAGCTCGGTTTTACAACAAGAGGGTAAAGAAGGGTGATTTGAAGGAAGGAGACTATGTGCTAAAGAAAGTAATTCAAAAGCACAATAAACTGGAAGCTAACTGGCATGGACCCTACAGAGTAGCAGAAGTTGTTCGACCAGGAACATACAGGATTGAAACCTTGGAGGGAGAAGAATTTAAGAATGTGGGGAATGCAGAGCATCTACGCAAGTATTATCAGTAGTTGGGATTCCTATGTAAATGAAGTTTTCTTCAGTATGAATAAAGTGTTGAATGTTTTACCCAGTTCTCTCTTTTTGTTGAAATTTTTCGGAATATTAGTGCTACACACTATGCATCAAGTTCAGAATCAATCTCTTCCAACTCCGATTGATCGGGAACAAATTACCACCAACTCCGATTGGTCGGCAAATCAATCTCTTCCAACTCCGGTTAGTCAGGAATAAATTACCACCAACTCTGGTTGGTCGGCAAATCAATATCCACCAACTCCGGTTGGTCGGGAACAAATATCCACCAACTCCGATTAGTCGGCAATTAATCTCTTCTAACTCCGGTTGGTCGGGAACAAATATTCGCCAACTCCGGTTGGTCGGCAAATTAATCTCTTCTAACTCCGATTGGTCGAGAATAAATATCCACCAACTCCGGTTGGTCGGTAAATTAATCTCCTCCAACTCCGGTTGGTCGGGAACAAATATCCACCAACTCCGGTTGGTCGGCAAATTAATCTCCTCCAACTCCGATTGGTCGGGAACAAATATCCACCAACTTCGGTTGGTCGGTAAATTAATCTCCACCAACTCCGATTGGTTGGGAATCAATATCCTCCAACTCCGGTTGGTCGGTAAATTAATTGCAATCAACTCCGATTGGTTAAACTAAGCAGGATCATGGGATGTAAGTCGTTTCATTGCTTCGAATCAAAGAGTTATAAGTCACTATGGCATATCAAAATATGCATGTATTCACAAACAAAGACATTCTGCAAAATACTTAGAAGAAAATAAAATAGCAAAAGATGAAAAAACTTCTTCATTCAAATTAAGAAGAATTACATATGTTGTGAAAACTACAAGTCATTACATCAAAGACCCTACTCTATTGGTTTTTTCCCTTCTACCTTTGAAACTGGTTCTACTCCATCAGGAGGATCGTCTAAGGCATAAGGAGAGTTTATGAAATTTACATCTCGAAGCATTCGAACATTCATCACAGATGGCCGATCAAGAAAATGCTCTGGGCGAGATATGGAAAAATTTGAATGAAGGTTGTAATCTCCGAGGTACTTTGAGATCAAGCATTGAGGAATTACCCGAGTAAGAATACAACTCATATCGAGCTTAAAAGGAGGCACGGGCAACTCAAGCAATCCAGGATCATAATAATCCCATAAGTAGTGACCCCGCTCTAATTTCAGCACACCTAGTGCATTCAACCATCCTTGCTTGTACCCCTCGTTATTTGACTGCTAGATCCGATCATCAAGATGGTAGAGGGCTTCATTGTAACCAGCCATCCAAAACTCTCTGGGATGTTTAAGGAATTGGTAAGTTAACCTCTCCAGTTGCTCGTGGAGATTCTTCACCAGGAGTTCTTTATTTTCCAAGGCAGAACTTTGGGTAGAGAGTTGCTCGCTGAAGTTCAGAATCTTTTTATACATCTCTGCCAAAGCTTGATTCTTCGCCATCAGCTGAAATGCCTAGTTCTCCAAAGCCGATTGAGTTCTTTGTTCTTCAATGGAAATTCGACCAGCCCTTGCTCGTCCACGAGTAGAGGGTCCAGCTTTTTTCAAAGTTTCCAATTCATCTCGCATGTTGGCAGTTTCTACCTCCAAGAAAGAGAAACCTTCATCATTAACTGGAACCAAGGCTCCCGACGAGGATGCAACAGATTTAAGTTGTTTTACCTCCTCTTACAGCACAATGTTCTCTTGCTCCAACAACTTGGCAATATGCCTGTGCTTTTCAACCTCAAGTTTCAAAATGCTCTCTTTCTTCTCATAAGCAGAGATAAACTTATCATATCCTTTGTCAGCATTTAGTTACTGATATTTTTTCTCATACCCCTGATGAAAATGGGTAGAAGACTCCTTATATTGTTGTTGGAGTTCCTCGATGGTACCCTGGATATCTTCAATCATCTCGTAATATGCCATATTGTTGGCAACTGCATGATCGAGAAAACATTTCAGATATTGGTAAGCCTCAACTACTCGGTCAGAAACACCAGATCCGAGGATGTCGATTATTTGGGCCTCATTCAGATCTGCATGACCAGCTTTGAAGTAGTCATTGCATTTCTTCATCAATTCTATGACGTGAGATGATAATAGCTCCATCCTGGCCATAAACTAGCAAAGGGAAGCCATAAACAGGATCAATAATGATAAAGACAGAGCAAGAAGAAGAAAGTCAATATGAACAACCAAAAGTTCAAAATTTATTTCATCACAAAAATAAGTACATAGCCCAAAATTACATTCAACAAAAAGCAAAGAGAAATATCCGAACAACTCTACACCTTCTCCTTGCTTCCTAAGACTTCCTCGGGAGGCTTGGACGAAGAGGTAAGTTGCTCGGAGGGCAAGGAAATCTGCTCGACAGAAATCTTTGCTGGTTGGGGCTGCTCGGAGCAAGTTTTAACAGCAAGGACCTGATCCCCAACTATCATGGAAGATTCTTCTGAGGCAGCTTTGTCTTCTTCTTCTTCTTCCCCAGGAGAGGGAGGAGGGCCATGAATGTGTTGCTGGAGCAGTTCTGAATTCTTGGCAATTTTCATCTCTTTCAAAGCAGCAACCCATCCATCCCTAAAGTACTTGATGCTAGCATACTCCATTTGCGAAGTCATGGTAGCCAGGCCCTTGTTCCATCCTTTATCCCAACCAGCATTGAACGATTTTTTAACAGCCTTTTTCCTATTTTCTTTCTCCGAGGAGGTCCTTTCCCTAAGGAGCTCCTCGACTCAACTTACCTTCCACCTCCTCCTTCTGGCGATCAACCTCATGAAGTCTACCAACTTCCTCTTCAGCAATTTTTAGCTTATTCTCAAGCTCTTTAGCATTATTGAGCTTCTCCTCAAGATCTTTATTGTTCTTCTCAAACTCTTTCATCTTCTTTTCCAACTCCTTGGAGGCCTCCACAGCTTGATCTCTCTCTTGCTCAATAGACTTGAGTTGCTTCTCCCAAGCCACTTTATCCTCTTCATACTTCTGACGAGAGTCCTTTAAGGACTGAGTTAGACCGAAAAAAGTTTCCTCTACACCTCCCGAGGAGCTTGAAGCTTTAATAGCCTCATCCTTCTTCAGAATACTGTTGAAACATGTTACCAGCCGAAGAAAGAAATAATTTTGAGTCAATACAGGGACATAGCAGTGAAAAATGAAAACTTAGACTAGTAATACTTACTGAGGTAATATGTTGTGCAGCCAAGGTAGTGACCCTGTCACGAGAAAGAGTGTCTTCAATACCTTGGATTTCTGGGATAATCCAAGACTTCACTGAGCCCATGGCAGAGGTCGGAGGAACAAAAGTGGGAACGCCACTTTCAGCATTTAAAGGGTGAGAGATAGGTTCAACGAGTCTCTTAGAGGAACCTTTCTTTAACCTCCTCGGAGGAGCAGGAATATTTTCAACCAAAGAAGTTATCTTGGTTGGTGATATGACAATAACCTCACTAGGAGGAGAAATAGCCACAACTTTTCTCGGAGCCACAGGGGGCTTCTCAATCACTTTTTTGGCAATAACAGGAGGAGGTGCATTAATGTTTCTTGTCCCTTCCTCTGGAACATCCTGCTTATTTTTCTTTGCCTCCACATTGGCAGAGTATGATTTGTCAAAGAAGGCAGGAGCTCTTCTTCTCTTCATTAGATTACTAAGGGGAATATTCGATTCAGAGGAGGAACCTTCCATACCAGTTTCAGAAGCCGGTACTTGGTCGATGTCACCCACCACTGGACGAGCAGTGAAATATGAAGTATAGCTCTTGTACTGCAACAAATAAGAGGTTGATCTAATATGTTCTTTAGTAACGGATTGGTGTAAACTCCAGATAAGTTTCAAATGCTTTAAATTAATGTCAGTTTCTTTGGGAGACTTTCTTTTGCTGTCAACTGCAAATAATCAAAATTAAATGTCAGTGACACATTTTATCAAACACAAAGAAAACAAGATTGTAAAAAATAAAAACAACCTATCCCATTGCCATAAGGAGGACATTTAGGACCTTGATATACCTCATCTCCACTTAATGGAGGATGTTGCCAATTTTTCATTACCACGCTATGTTCAAAATAATCCATGTTGGCATCAGGAAGATTGACAACTAATGCCCTATTCAAAAACCTAGTTTTTAAATAAAAAGTATTATCGCTGACAACCCATCTGTAGCAATACATTATCTCTGGAATCCCTAAACGTGTTCCATGAAGTTGGTTCAACCTATAAACACCATTAACTATCCTCCAAGTATTTGGCGCTATTTTTGCAGGTACAACATCAAAATATTGACAGAACTCCAAACATAAAGGATTTTGAGGAAAAGAAAAGTCACATTCGGCCACAAATAGACTTGGGAACCAATGTCCCTCAGCCAAAGAAAAATAGTCAGAAGGTTCAGAAAGTTCTTCCAATATGACCCATGAAGGAATTGAAAATTCAAAATGACATTTGTTAAGCGATTCAACAACGTAAACCATGATGAAAAAAGTAAATAAAAGAGAAGGAAGAAAATCTTACAGGAAAAGAGTGAATCAGTTGACAACGAACGAAGGAAGAAACGAACGCACAAGATAGAGAAAAAATGAAGAGTTCGAAGACACAAATTTGAAAAGTGAAAAATGATAGGATTTCTTCCGCGCTTAAATACTTTACCTCGGGAATAGAGAAAGCAATAATTACAAGGAAGGACGTTTGCGTATCCGGCGGCTAAAAAGAAGAAAAGGGGCACGAAAAACGAAGAGATTATGGAAATTCAAAGTACTTTAAAAGCCTGATACTATGCACTCAAAAAAAGAGTTATATACAACGAAAGTTTGTCTAAAATCCATAAAAACCGAAAATCTAAGTAGCAAAATGTTCCATACTTTTCTTCAACATCAAACTACGAAACATTGGGGGCTTCTGTTAACACTAAATTTAGTCTGCTAACGTGGATCAATTATGTGGAGACACGTGTCAATCTACATGGAACCCATAAACACTTTTTGAATAACACACTGACTCTGAGGAGCTTAATCTCCCCATCCAACTCAGGCGTTCCGAGCAACAAGTGTTCTCCGAGGAACTTTATTGTACCGAGCAACTTATGTACGCCGAGCTACTTAGGCGGTCCAAGAAGCTTAGGCGGTCTGAGCTACATTGCGTACAGAGCACTCACATCAGGATAATCAAGAAGACGACTGCGCATTAAATGCTCATTATTATCATACAGATGTACATGTATACTAGAGAACAACGCATTGTCCTTTCATTTGTACAACCTCAAGGTTATAAATACTTTGTAACCTCCTCATCATAGAGGGACACGCTGAATCTCTTGGTAAAATCACTTATCAAGAATTCCAGGCAAACAAGTCAGTAATACAAAAATAGTGGACATAGGCCATTCTCTCAAGGTTGAACCACTTTAAAAATTTATTGTCTTATTTATTTATCCATTTTTATCTGTGATTAAAATAATTAGATCGAGTCTAGTTTTTTACATCAACAATGTATGTCTACAGAGGCACATCGTTCAGATGCAAGGGCCAAGAATGTGTCGCAGCCCATCGATTTCTTCTCTGGTAATTGAATCACTAGAAGAAAGGCCTTCTCTACATGTTCCATATTGATTATGGGATGACTAAAACTAAGCGGTTCAGGAAACCAAGTGCAAAGAAAACATCCTGTGAAGATCCATGTACTTATAGTGTCGCGGCCTTATAAGTACGACTGCAGCCATCAGATGAAATCATTTAAAGGACACGTCCTTATTCAAGGGACCCAGAAATCGTTGAATTTGAGAAAGGGCCACGGTCTATATACAGAAGCCATATGAAACATAACCGCAGCCTAGGGCCTGTACTGAAGGTGCCGTAGCACTATTTATGAAGACGCGGACATTAAAAACTAATCCTATAAAGAAATCGCATACTATCCGCGGACTGAAAATATTATGTTCATCCAATCAAGAATTGATTTTCAAATATGAGAGCAGTTACGTTCAATCATTCATTAAAGAAAGCAAAGTAAAAGAGCAAGGAATTGTAAGCAATCAAATATGGCCGTAGCCTTGATATTAATAGTTGAGATTACAGAAAAGTAGGCCACAGCCACAACATAAGTAAAGTAGCAGAAGGGACACAACCCTATATTAATGATCAATTGAGAAACTACGAATAAAAGTTCAAAAAGCTGCATTATCATGCTCATCACCCTCCTCTCCATCCGCGGCTGCTGCTTTTGCCCTCAGCCTCACTTTTTCTTCGATCGCGGCCTTAAGCTCAGCGATGCATTCTTGATGCTCGGCATCACTGAGTTTCTAAGCAAGAACCGAATCCTTGGTCTCAGGGAAGTTTTTATGAATCTCTGCCGAAGCTCCTGATAGTCGCGGAGGTAAGCCCTATTGTTGATGAGGAAAAAGTCCTTAGAGCCCTTGAATGACTCCACGACGTGGTCAATAGCCAACTGAAGAGCATCACCGTGATCTTCCTCAATCTTCTTTAGTGTCACGGCATGGTCTAGTGCTTCTTGAGAGAACTTGGTCTCTAGCTCTTCATTCTTCTTCTGGAAAAGGGCGAGCTTGTTACTTGAAATATCCGCGGCACGAGCAGCTTCAGCAATCTGGGCCTGGGAGGCTTTAAGGGAGTCCGCAGCCTGCTTGAAGTTCTCTTCCGCTTCCCCCTCGCCTTGTTTGCTTTCTCCAAGTCCATGTGGGCTTACTGAAGAGCCGCGGCAGCAGACTTCTTGCCAGCTTCAAAAGACGAGGTCAGTGCAACTTCCAAGTCAGAAGTATGGACCCTATTCGCAGCCTCTTTCAGTTTATAAAGGGCCTCATACTTCCTCTTCAGGGCCACCATAACATCCGCAGCCTGTAATAAAACAAGTTAGAAGAAAAATGTGGGAGGCAAAAAAATTAGGAAAATTAAAGAATGATAGCACTTACCCTCAGAAGGTTGTGGAGACCACAGTCCTCCAAGTCGTCGTGGTCTACCCCCACCAACTTGTCCAGGTCTGCGACATCAATAATTCTTTTCATTCTTCGCGCAGCCTTTGCGATAGTGTCTCATGAAGACTCTGGGTTAGGCTGCCTCAATTGGGGTCGCGGTATACCATCGGGACCATATCCGCCACGGAACTGGGGAGGTGCCAGGTTTGCATTTACTGCAACAACAGGTGGCGGCGGCGGAGAAGTTGTATCTTGAGGGACATCGTCGGTCATCAAACCTACCGCGGCCAGGTTGGCCCCAATGTCGTCATCAAATTCAGATGTTGGATGGGCGACAACACCAGTTTTATCCACGACAGGTGTTTCCAAATTGTTTGACGGAGCCGCGACAGGTGCCTTGGCTTTGGACCTTTTTCTCTTTCTGCTCCGCACAGTGTTGTTTAGGATGACTGCGTCCTCGTCCATTTTCTCCAATTGCACGACCAAAAATTCCCTGCCAACTTCCTCACCTGAAAAAGCAACAATAAATGTTAGAAACGGAATGGACTTGTTGGGGAAAAACCCTACTTCGAACATGCTCGCTGATGTGACGAGTGTGCTGAACTTTTTATGTTCAGCTGGAACTGCCGAGGCCTCAGCGACTCTCTTCTCCTGTCGCTTGTTCAAATGCAAATTGTCAAGAACTGCAAAAAAGACAATTTAAAGGTTAGTGGAAGTTAATATACAAAATATGATGAAAGGACGCGATTATAGTCTTAGTACCTAATTTAAAGAGAGACCCCCATTGTCGCGGCATTCTATATGACCTTTCCCTCTCATTCTCCTCGGGGTGAATCTCCCATCCTTCACCGGAGATGTAAAAATATTTTCCCTTCCAGTTCTTCACACTGGTCGGCCTCCCACTGTAAAGGGTCTTGTCCCTACCGCGGACAGAGAAGTAGTAGTAACCAGCGAACTTCACTGAGTTATCCTTCGGGCGATAGAAATGAAAGAATTCCGCAGGAGTGATGTCCTTTTTGAATAGATTCTCCCAAAGGACAACCGCTGCAAGAATGGATCTCTAGCCATTAGGATCTAACTGGGTTGGGGCCAGTTTCATTATCTGAAAAAGGCGACGAATGGGAACAGGAACAGGCAGTCGCATCCCGTAAATAAAGGCATGGAGTGGGAAGCAAATTCCATCATCAGCTAGAACCGTGCAAGGTCTTTGGTTCACGGCAGGGGCCGAGCACATCAAATTTTCTAGAAATTCGAAGGCCTCAGCCACCTGCTCAACCCATTCTTAGGTCATGGCGCTGCGGATATCAAGTGCAGCTAAGGGTCTTTCAGCCCTCCCAGATATACCAGTTGGGTTATCTCTAACTTCCGTGGCATCATCTCCTGCACCCAATAGATGATTACTTGAGTGGGTTTCTTCTGGTGCGGATTGAAAATCTTTCCCAAGCACAGAGTCCGTGGAGTCTGAGTCAAGTATTACGCAGTTGGGGCAATCCTTTAACTTGCAAGGCCCTATTGATCTTAGAGGGGGCACGGGACTGAGTTCAGGAGGAGAGGTTCCAAAGTACTTTGCCCTAAAGCCTCTCAGAAACTCGTCTGGATCAAAGCTCATATGGCTGCAGCAGTACCTGAAAAGCAGAGTTCGCAGTTAGGCGCCGCAGCCAGTAAGGTTTGGAATAGACTTCAAGAAGTTGCGGGAAGATTATATATAAATACTTGAACCTAAGGGATCGTCCTCTGGACCTAATAGCTGCAACCACCTCCTATATCGGCCAGGGAGCATATACTGCCGCGGATATAGTCTCAAATTCATTTAGAGATTCTTAGCCACGGCCATTACTAAAATTGCTAAAAGTTGATTCAAGAGATTTTAGTAGCAATTACAGTTATTTAACATGGATGTGTATTTGGTTCATGAAGGTTTGAAGGCTGTTAAAAAATACAAGGGTGGGGACTCAGAGCCTTAAAAGACCCCATCGCCGCGGCAGAATAAGTGGATATGCATCAAAGTGTCGTGGAGGATAAAACCCAGAATTTAAGGGACCACGACCATCGGCACGGTATGATGCAGATAAGGGCCAAAACAGTTCATGGGAATGGATTATTGAAATCCTATCATGTCGCGGCCTATCTTTCAAACAGTTGAGTATCTATTGTTTAGCCGTTTTTAAGATCCAATACCCAGAATATGAAGAGTTTATATCGAGAACTTCAAGAACATCACGAACAACAAGAACCATTATATGATTTCATGGGATTCGACATACGAAGATTGATTCAAACAATAATTAAAATTATTTTATCGTACGTGTGTTTGATTCTAGTGTAAAGACAGTCCAATTGAAATGCTAAAATCCTATCAAGCAATGAAGAAGCTTTTGTGTGTTTGATTACTAAAGAAATATAAGCCAAGAAATTGATGAAAAAGGATGATTGATCAAAAAAGTTACCTAGAAATGAAGAAAGTCGCGATACTCAGCCTCACACCAGCTTGGAACCACCATACACAGCCTCTAAGGGTCGCTGGAAAACGAATGAAGATTGGACATGCAGAGGTTCGCTCTCAATTTACTTTCAAAGTTTTGGAAACGTAATGAGGTCCGCGGCCAGAAAAAATTTATATAAGAGAGCGCCGAAGACGAATCGTCGCTTTGGAGGCACCGCGGCACCTAAGCAGATTGATCTAAGCCGTAGCCCCAATTGATTTCTCTTGACGCTACGACTTGGGGGCTTATTGATAGTACAAATATCGCACCCTGCCACAGATGGTATTCTACCTCCATATACAGGGTGCGACCATACCTCATACCACATACAGGGCGCGTCCCTTCAGATTATAGAGCGCGACTCTCCTCATCAAAGGGTGAGGCCCCCAACAAAACACCACGGAAATGGCTAGCACAGTGCGGCCCTGTTAATTATAGGGTGCGGTACATAATAATTGTTCACAAAGAAGATGCCGCGGCACTACTCAGTAGAGGGCGCGACAGTTTTGACTCCAGTACCACAGGATGTAACACACTGCTTGCCTTGCAGGCCGCATCCCCCTCATTGAAAGCTACTCCAGACTTGATATTAATCACGTGCTCAGGGCATGTGACACAACTAACATACCTCCTATAAATAAAGGTCCACACCTCGGGACCGGGGGGATTCTAGAGGCTCGGGGCAGATTCTATAATAGAGATTCTCTCTACAAAACCTCAACATATGACTTGGAGGACACGCATCTACATCGCAACCACCTCTCCGGCACACCGAAATCCTCAATATTGCCATGTACTCTCCTTTATTCTCATACATGTACGCCTCTTTAGGCACGATTATATTGTACAATGCAATGCATATAATGAGAACGGAGCAACACAGTGGATGTAGGCCTATTTTAGAGGCTGAACCACTCTATACCTTGTCTTCTCTCTATTTACTCGCTTTATTTACTTATTACACACTTTACACTTGATTTGATGGTACGAGAATGACTAGTGGACGATTTCTCGTATCATCAGCTGGCAGGGCGCATGCATTGCGAAACGCATAGGCTGTAGATCCTATGTGCACCAAAATCGTTATAACAACATCTCCCTCACACGTGAGGGAATATTTGATCATCATAACCTACATGTGACAGAGACAGTTGACTCCTCCTCATTGGCTAGGAATATTCCACACATGCTTATTACATAATTGAGGGGACACTACACCCCCATGCACTATAAATACTTGTCCTCTACATCTTTGTAAAGGATCGCTTATGTAAATCCTATCTAAAACTCTGTTAAAATCATAGCAAAGAGAGAAAACTCGAGTGTTTTTATCCCAATGCCATTAGAGCCCTTATTTAGTGGACTTCACACACACTCACACAGTGGACGTAGGCCCTCCAAAGGCTGAACCACTCATATTCTGTGCTGACTTCCTCTTTACCTCATCTCTGTCTATACTTTTATATACGTCCATACTCCATTGTTGTGCTGGTTTGAGCTTGATTATCACTTTGATCTGGTGATACCATTTCTAATATCATAAACCTAGCACTGTCTGTAGGAACAAAGTGAAGCTTCTTCCTCATCTTTATTTAGCTTGAGCTCACCGAATTCTGTGGTGGTGATCTATCTCCGATTAGGTGGGTCTGTATCACAATTGAAAGAGCTCCTATTGAGCCTCTCAAGATTTTTTCTTCATATTTATCGCTCTTCCAGTTCACTAGATATATGGCCTTTGATTTACCCCTATGTGTGGGCCCAAGTTCCAGTTAGGCCCCACCTCAGAAATGGATGAGGTGGCGGAGGCACTGCACTCCGTAGCGGATAACCAATAATAGATTCAGGAAACTCTTTGTGCATTTAGATAGTACATGGTGGTTAGACCTGTCGGTGGTGGAGATGAGATGATAACTCCGACTTCCAGGGAAGGTGTTCCAGATCTAGTGGATAGGGGACCACCCCAGGCCCCACATAAAGATCTTCCTCCTCAGCAAGGGTGTACGGACATGGCCAATCCTAAGCGTTTATGCCTGGGGAGGCCGAGTCAGGAATGTTCGGATGATGAGAATGATAAATATAATGACAAGGAGGACAAAGAATATTAGGAGACTTATCAAATTTCTGGAGATACCGTGCGACAAATTCATCATAGTATAGGACATAATAACAGGTCGAGCCGAGAGTGTAGGGCAAGGTCACTAGCGTTGTACATACTAAGCATAGGTTTGGCCTTTGACAGGATCGACCTTTAATAGGATTGTACCAATAACAGATGATTTGAGAAATTACCTCTCTAGATCTCGACGTATCATTGGTTCAAAAAGGAATGATAGATGTCATGACTATCGACCTCCTCAAGGTCGAGATAAGGAACAACGAGAGGTGAATAGCCGATAGAGGACAGTGGCCAGAGAACCTTTAGTTTGCCCAATCAATGGAGAAGGGGTTGGAGATAATATTTCTCAGGTAGAGGTTGCATCTATAGACAAGAGGCCTTGGAATGATTCCATACAATGTCTGGAGGACAAGATAGGGGATATATACTGAAGAGTCGAGACCCCTTACAGAGGGGTTACAATGAAGGCTCCCCTTTTATGGCAAAGATCATGAGTTATCCAACCCCGACTAAGTTTAAGCCACTAATGGTCACACCCAAGTATGATGGGATCACTAATATCATCCACCAAGTGGAGATGTATCAATCAGTTGCTAATATTTACTCGATCTCAGATGAGATGAGGTGTCGGGACTTTTTTGGTACTCTAACCAGTGATGCTCATGTGTGGTTCACCTCTCTCCCCAAAAATTCAATAGATAATTTCAAGAAGTTGGCAGAGAGGTTCATACATAATTTTTACTTTGGAGTGAGGCCCCCAAATAAAACAACACACCTGTTGTACGTGAAGCGGGAAAATAATGAAAGTCTGAGAGAGTACATAGCTCGCTTCAATAAGGATAAATTAAAGGTTGAAGAGTACGAAGAGAGTATTTATATGACCACCCTGATGGGATGTCTACAGAAAGGAAAGCTCCTTGGGAAGCTTACTAAAGATCCTCCTAAGTCCATGGCCAAACTCCTAGCTACGGCTGGGAAGGTTATGAATGTGGAGGAGGCAATGACTGCCAAGGGTGAAGATGAGAAGGAAATAAATAGTGTAGGTAAGTTCCAGAAAAATAATTAGGACGGAAAGAAGACGTCGGTGGATGATAAGTTCGCTGACCATACCCCTCTAATAGTCAGTTATGAGCAAATCCTGAATGAGATAAAGAATGATTAGTCTCTAAGATGTCTTGAGAAGTTAGAGCTCCTCCTCACAAGACTAACAAGAACATGTGGTGTGAATTTCACTAAGATCTTATCCATATAACTAACAAATATTTTTCTCTTAAGGACGAGATTGAGAAAATGTTAAAAGATGGAAAGTTACGAAAGTATGTGGACAAGAGAAGTTCAAAAGGTGGCCAAGATGACACCAGTAAGAAGAGGAATGATAAATGTAAGCCTGGTGCTCCAGCTAACCGAGATGACGATGACTCGGATAATGATGATGATGCAGACCTAGACCTTCCATCTCCAATCATCGATCCTAAAGGTTGGCTCTACATAATTTCTATCAGTGTTAAGATGATTTGTGGAGGACTTATTGGAGGGGAAAAGGAAATTGCTAACAAAAAGGCTCATGTGTCAAAGGTCATAGCTCTTCCTCCAAAACCCAAATAAGTACACTCGACAGCTGTTGAGCCAAAGAAGGGAAAGAGAACAAAAGTGGATATGAATACCCTTATTAATAGTTTCTCTAGGTTGGATTTTAAGGGGATCTTATCCCAACATGATGACCCTTTTGTGATCACCACCTTGGTGCATGGGTATGAGGTTCCTAGGATATTGATCGATGGTGGCAACTCGGACGATGTGATGTTTTGGGACTGCTATAAGGGTTTAGGGTTGAGCAAGAAGAGGCTAGTACCGTATCATCAACCTCTTATTGGTTTTAGTGGATAGAAAGCGCAACCTTTGGGAATCTATGAGATGGAAATTAATGGGGAACTATTGGCCAAAATTCATCATAAAGAAGATTAATTTCTTTGTTATGGATGAGATCGTCTACTCAACCTACAATATAATTCTGGGATGGGCACCCCCATAGGAGCTTGAGGTCGTGCCTTCAATAGTTCACCAGATGATTTAATTCCCGACTCTATATGGAGTAGGGAAAGTTCAGGGTGACCAAGTTAAGGCACGCAAATGCTACTTCAACTCACCTGAGGAGAGGGAGGCATATCATAGGGCCATTATAACTTATAACATTGATACTCTCGACCCCAGAGATGAGACGAAGCTGAAAAAGGGCAAAGCCACTGAGGAGGTAGAATCCATCATTCTTAATGAGGACAAGCTAAAAAAATGTTCCAAATCGGTAAATCTATAAAAAGAGAGATTAAGGAGGATCTAATCAAATTATTGAGGAAGAGACAAAGAATTTTTTCTTAGAGCCATGAGGATATACCTATCATTTATCTTAAGGTCCTCTTCCATAAGCTCAATGTGGTCAATGATGTAAAGTCGATCAGACAGAGAAGGAGAGTATACTCCAGAAAAAAATACAATGTCATCAGAGAAGAGGTGAAGAAGTTGGATAAGGCCGACTTCATCAGAAAGTCATTTTGGTTAGCAAATGCCATCATCATCCCCAAGGCCAATGGCAAGTGGAGAATGTACGTTGATGTTACAAACTTAAACAAAGCATGCCCCAAAGATAGCTTTCCCCTGTTGAGGATTAACCGGATGGTTGATGCCACGGCCGACCATGAATTAATGAGTTTTATGGATGCTTACTCAGGATACAATTAGATATTTATGGACCCGACTGATGCTAAGAAGACATATTTCATTACTGAAAAGTGGACCTACTGTTACAAGGTCATGCCTTTCATCCTGAAGAACATCGGGGCTACATATCAAAGTCTAGTAAACAAGATGTTCGAAGAGTAGATAAGAGAAAATGGAGGTGTATGCCGATGACATGTTGACAAAGAGTCTCAAGGCTGACACTCATGTGGTCGACCTTGAGTGAACTTTTGATATTATGGACGAGTATATGATGAAACTCAACCCCTCCATGTCTATCTTTGGCATAGGGGCCTGTAAGTTCTTGGGATTTATTGTGAATTAAAGGGGGATTGAGGCTAACCCTGAGAAGATCAAAGATCTCATGGAGATGAAGAATCCAACGATGATAAAAGATGTTGAGAGGTTAACTGAACGGGTGACAACATTGAACATGTTCGTATCCAGAGCCATGTGTATTCCCTTCTTAAGGTGCTCAGGAAAGCTTTTGAGTGTAATGAGGAGGGTTATAAGTCCTTTCAAGATTTAAAAACATATCTCGGCTCTCCACTCTTATTGTCAAGACTAGTTCAGGGAGAAAAGTTATATTTATATTCAATCGTATCGGTGTCAGCCATCAGTACTACCATTGTTAGAGACGAGGATGGTGTGAAGAAGCCTCTATACTTCAATAGTAAGGCCCTCTAAGGGGCCAAGCAGAGATATCCTAAAATGGAGAAGTTGGTCTATGCTTTAATTCATGCCTCAATGAAGATGAAGTCGTACTTCCAGGCACATACTATGGTTATCCTAACGACTATCCTCTTAGACAAGTCATTCATAAACTTAAGAAATAGGGTAGGTCCATGGCCTGGGTAATAGAGTTAGGGGAGTTTGATATCATCTACCAGCGTAGAATGGCCATCAAGGGACAAACCCTAACTAATTTTGTAATCGAGTTCACATGGGACGAGGCCTACACAGAAGAGATCGAGACTCCATCTTGTGAGCCAGAAAGAAGAATCTTTCTCCCCACGGTTGAGGCTGAGGCGAGTACAGCAAGGTTTAAAGTGACCGAGAATGAGGAAGAGAGATATATTTTCAAGAATGGGACCCTGGAAGCGGGTAATTTTTCCAAAAAATGTACTATATGGAACTTATTTGTTTATGGCTCTTCATGCAAGGTCGGAAGTGGAGCAGACTTGATTTTATCAGCCCCAGATAGGACTGACATTGAATATGCTCTGAGGTTTAACTTTAAGGCCTCCAATAAAGAGTCGGAATATGAGGCCCTTCTGGCAGGACTCTCCCTCTCCACGGACTTGAATGTCAACCAACTCTTAGTTTATAGTAACTATTAGGGGTGAATCAAATATTAGGAGTATATGAGGCCAAGAATGATAGAATGTCCAAGTACCTTGAAAAGGTAAATACAGCGCTAAAACATTTCAAAGAGGTGAAGCTAAAGAGGATCCCTCAGCTAGACAAAAGTTAAGCCGATTCCTTAGCGAGATTAGCCTCTGCTACTAAGAAAAAGATCATAAGGTCAGTGCCGGTGGAGATCCTACATCAGCCAACCATTGAAGAAGAAGATAGCGCTGTGGAATTTTATTTGAACTTGAACATGGGAGCTTCTTGGATGGATCCTATCATTTGATACATCAGAGATGGAGAGTTACCCAATTCAAAAGACGAGAAGAAGAAGTTAAGGTACAAAGCAACGAAGTTCTCCATCATAAGAGATGTCCTATACAAGAAAGGATTCATATTCCCTCTGCTCAGATGTGTCCATTTAACTGGGGAAGAATATATTTTGAAGGATGTGCACGAGGGATCTTGCTCCATCCAAATAAGAAGAATATCATTAGTGAAGAGAATCATCACTTAAGGGTATTGGTGGATGACACTGGCCAAGGATGCAGCCGAATATAAATGTGAGAAGTGCCAAAGATTTTCCACCATTCCCCATCACCCTCACCAGCCTTTGACTTCTATCACTTCCCCCCGGCCAATTTCATTATGGGGGATTGATTTGGTAGGACCATTGCTAAAGGCTGTGGCTAATTACCGATAATCTTGGGATCACTTAATTGTGGTTAATGTTAAACATCATTAAATTGGTGGAAAAAACTCTCTCGACTGAGACGACAGTGCATGGACGAGATAGATCTCGTCCATACACCCCCAAAATGACGAAAGGGGACTTGTGATATAACACCATAATTTGGTGAATTCAAATTCAGAAATAACTTAATTGTGGTTCATGATAAACATCATTAATTTAGTGGAAAAACTCTCTCGGTCAAGACAACAGTGCATGGATAAGATAGATCTCGTCCATACACCCTCAAAATGACGAAATGGGACTTGTGAATATGACACCATAATTTGGTAAATTCAAATTGGTCATCTATATTTATCTTGTCTAAAAATGAGACGATGCTCATGATTATGAATTTAGTCACAAATTTATCTCGTTTAAGGACGAGACGATGTGTGAAAAAAAGTTATTAACTAGTAATCCCAAGATTATGAGTCGTTTGATTATGGTTACTTGTTAAAACATTAGAAGCATTCAGGCATGCAAATAAATAAGGAGAACTCACAAGTATAAAAAAGAAATGCCATTCATGCATTTCAGTACGAAAATAACCTTGGAGAAAAAATCTAGTTCAAGTAAAAATTATGGATAGTCATCAAAACATTCACAAAATAGGCAATTACAAAATAAAAGGTATCGACCATAGGTGGCCACCCTATTGAGTTAGCTCAGTGTTGACATTCCTTTCAGTATCATATCCAGCTGCAGTCATCGTTATCTCAGTGTTGACGTTGTCAATTTTGGCAGAGGGGTCGGTGGTAGTCCCTTCTCCCTCGATAGCGACCGAGGACTCAACATATGACATAGCCTCAATAAAAAAAGGTTCCCCAATATCTAGTGCCTCTAAAGATGGACGGATAGTTGAGATAACATCGATAAATTTGAGGATGACCCATCTGCAACCCATCTTAATACCCCTTTCGAGGTATTCCAGGCCAAAGCCTTGAAATTCATCTGAAGCCTTATAGGCTTCGATGGCCTCGTCCTTGGCCCTTTTATCTTTGTCCTTAATCTGGTTGCTATACTCAAACTTTAATTCATCAAGGGCTCGTTTGTACTCATCTTTGCGCTCCCTCATCTTTTGTTTAAGGTCGGCCTTAACTTGTATTACCTTATCGACATCCTGAAGCTTCTAATGGTTCTCAACCATCCACCTGGAGGACGAAGTAAGGGCGCACACAGACTGCAAAGATAAAGAAGTCAGAATAAGATAAAGGGGAAAATAATACGAGACAAGACCAAAGGCAAGTACGAGGTAGATACCTATGCTAAGTGGTGGAGGTCGAAGTCATAAACCTTTGCAGGGGCATTTTCCTTAAAAACCCATAGTCGACCTCTAAGGGGGGATGCTACTGAGATGTTGGTGATTAACGAGCTTAGGTTGGTGTAGGGACGCAAATTTCCAATTGAGTCCTTTGTAGTTTTGGCTCAATTCCGGACAAAAATGTTTGAGTCATAGGATAGAATATATTGATCATCTTCCTAGCCTATGACGTGTTTGTTGAAGACGTAGCGACCAAGTGTATAAAGATTCATCAAAATGTCGTGGTTTATGTGCCTCGTTTCAATGTCATCAACAGTGGTTCCATGCTCCCAAGGTATGAATGCATTACATATATATATAGGAGCTTGGAACAGTTTATATTGGGTGTTAGGTTTTTAAAATTGTGTTTTGTTTTCAGAATGTTTTCCATTAAAACTTATATATAAAGTATATAAAAGTTTCTAGGCTTAAAAAGAATTTTTAAACATTCTGTGAGTTCGTTCGAAGGGCTCCAAAAGGGCTCTGAAAGGACTTAGTGATCCTTTACGATTGTAAGCCAGTGTTTTGAATGGACCTAAAAGAAATACGTGGTCCAAAGGCCTAAAAACGGAATATATTGCATTAAAAAGAAATATAATAACGAAAGCCTATGTTTGATTGATATATTCATTCAAAATTAATATAAATGCTTATTGAGGGAGATTGGATGGTATATCAATGGTTTGCACAATGTCCGTTTATCCTAGTTGCGTATCTCATGTCATGACTTTATTGGTTTGTAGAATCATCAATATGCTAGGCATGTATGCATTGTGTATGTTTGTTCATTGAGTTCAATCTATATTGTCACATGAGGTTATATTCAAATGTGATGAAGTTTGCAATCAAATGAAAACTCCGTGAACATGTTTTTAAGTGATTGGGTCTAAATTTAATCGTTACTAGTTCACACCCCAACACTTTCGTTTCCATATGACACATTTTTTCCATACGAGTGTGAAAGACTCCTATTATAGTTTGTGTGTCATCTGTGTGTTTATATCTATATATGTGTACTTACGTCTATTAGTTATATCTTATGTATACATATTTGATATTTTTGTTTAATCTTTGCTTTGATTTCTAATCCCTATATGCTTTAATTTATACTTGGTATCCATCTTATTGCATTCGTTGTTGATGTCATATGCTTAATAATTTATATATCATTTTGGTATCATTTTATTGCATCTTGTTTGGTCTAAGTTGTTATTTTTTGGATTAGTTATAATTTTTGTTGTCTATATGCTTTAACGTTCTCATCTCTAAATGCACAATTACATATTTTAGCTTGTTATCCCACTCTATTTATCCTATATGCTTTATTTGAGGGAGATAAGTCAATATTTGATTCTTTAGCCTTTGTCTATTCCTGAACAAAAAGGGGGAGAATGATAGGGGGAGAAATGGTATCTAATCCTATTATTATCGTATCTTAGTGTACGGGAGATTTATCTTAGGGGGAGACGTCTTTCTAAGTTGATCATACTTGATAAACGGAGATAATTAATTTAGGGGGAGTAGTTAACTTTATTTGCATTAACTATTTTGATATTCCCTATGCGTGTAATGTGTTTGCCTAAGTGTGTAAGAATTATTTTATAAAGCGACAACTTTCACCGGCAAAGATTATGATCCTTTGGGTTGTTTGAGTCAAGCATTGTACTTTTATTTTGGGTGGGACTTTTTATCAGTCTAGTAGAACTTGACGGCCCTTTAGGATTTTTGTTGGTTTTTGTCCCGGAATAGCCAAAGGGGGAGATGTGTAAGGACGCAAATTTCCAATTGAGTCATTTGTAGTTTTGGCTCAATTCCGGACAAAAACGTTTGAGTCATAGGATAGAGTATATTGATCATCTTCCTAGCCTATGACGTGTTTGTTGAAGACGTAGCGGCCAAGTGTATAAAGCTTCATCAAAATGCCGTGGTTTATGTGCCTCGTTTCAACGTCATCAACAGTGGTTCCATGCTCCCAAGGTATGAATGCATTACATATATATATAGGAGCTTGGAACCGTTTATATTGGGTGTTAGGTTTTTAAAACTATGTTTTTTTTAAGAATGTTTTCCATTAAAACTTATATATAAAGTATATAAAAGTTTCTGGGCTTAAAAATAATTTTTAAACATTTTGTGAGTTCGTTCGAAGTGTCGTTCGAACGAAATTGTCGTTCGAACCACAAGTCGTTCGAACGAGATTGCCAACGACTTCCCATTATGTCATACTGGAACTTCGTTCAAAATGTCGTTCGAACGAGATGGTCGTTCTAACGAGATTTCTAACGAGTTCATACTGGAACTTCGTTAGAAGACTCGTTCGAATGAAATGTCGTTCGAACGAGATTTGGCGGGAACAGGATTTTTGGCAGTTTTAAGCAGTTTTGCCCACTTTCCCACTGCTTTTACACCACTATCTTTTTTGCTGAATATCTAAGTGCGGGAATAATTTTTTCTAACTTAACTTTTCATAACCTACCAACCTCTAGAGAGTGTTTTTTAGAAAAATTATTTAAGGGAAAAATTCATTGTTTTAAAGTGTCAATTTTCAAGGGAAAATCATTATACACTTTAGTTTACACCCATAGTTTAGTTTATCCAACTTCATATATATATATATACATCTTGCTTGGAGTTTTGGCACCGGTTTTCTCTACACCATTGAAAAAGAGAAGTTTGGGTTTGTTTCTAAATCCCACAAAGAAGAAGAAGTTTTTCGTGATTTACCCACTTGGAGAAAGGCTCCTAGTTCAGGTGATGGTGACCACATAAAGTCCAATCGGTGGATTCCGAGGCCGCGGTGGAGCTTCAGGGTTATTCGTTAAGTGGAGGTGTTTGCAAGAAGGAGTGTCGAGGCTTGAGAGGGATCGAGTAGTCTGATGTAAGTCTTTTGTCTTGTAATTGTAAATTCCATACTTAGTGGATTTGAGGCTAGGGCCATCCGAGGTTGTTTCCCGTCTTTGGTTTTTCCTCGTACATCGTGGCGTAGTGTGATTGATTTATTTGAGTAATTATTTATTTAATTTAAGTCTATCGTTAAATCTAGTTTGGCCTAATTTGGAAATATTAATAAATATGGCTTAGGAAAATTCTAGGACTTGGATTAATTAACTTGGTTTAAGTGAAATTTGAATTGTGTGTGTGTTATAAGTTTATTTCACTCGGTTTAATTTTAATTTCAAAGTAAATTAAAATTTGGTGTTTTTTTTTGTGAACCATCATCTAACGCTTCCGCAAATCTAGTTAACAAGGAAATTGATCTTAAAGAAATTAAAATCGGGGGACCCTCCGGGCGACTTCAGTTGGCTTTCAAGTGGGCTAGATTGGTTTCCCAGAAAGAGACTCAAATGAGGAGGAGGAACTGGGAGCAGTCTTTGAGGTGGGGACTTTCTGCCTCGTTTGAGGGTCAGGATGAGTATTTGAAGGAACTATGGACTATTTCCTTTTGTGGTTGACCTCAGGTTGGGTTGTCCCTCCATTTGTCGTCTTCTTAACATGCTTCTTGTTGATATTCTTACCCAAACTAGATATAATAATGGGGGTCATCATGTTCCAGATCTCGTCTGAAGTCAAGGGAAGACTTCATCAAGGGTTTAAGTAACTCACACAACTCGTCCAGGGGGCCACCCCCAGACCAAACTCCTCGATATATTCAGGGACCATGAGATCCTCAAATTTTGGAAGGGCTCCCTCATTTCTGTAATCCTTTAAATGTTTAACCATGTCCCATTCCTCAAGGTTGAAGCCGGGGTCTAACTTTACTATCATAGAGGGGTTAGCCCAAGAATATGGAACTCTAGGCTCGTCTTCACTCAAGTCAGCGTCGGTTGGAAACTCTCAAGACTTAGAGAAGAACAAGAATCTTGATTTCCAATGATAATTTGATGTTTGGGACACTTGAATAATCTTTTTGTCGGGTTTCCTAGCCCCTAAATGAAAATAAACGGCCTGATTATTGAAGACGAGATGTTATAGGAGGTTGTGAAAAGTTCAACTGAAGGCTCCTTCGTAAATGCATTCTTCCATATGGAGATGTATTTGAGGATGATCCTCCACGAATTGGGGGCCAACTAGGATGGTGCAACCCCTAGAACAGATAAGATAGCTCGAATGATGGGATGGAAAGGAAATTTGACACAGATCTTGAACATCTGATCATAAACGGCGATTTCTCCCTCCCGGCCTTGGAATACTTTCTCGTCCTCATTCGAGATTCTCATGGACACATCAGGGATTAATATCGTACAAGTTTCTCCATAGAAGGAGATCATTCTCTTTGACAATAGAGACGAAATATTCAGCGTATGAAGTGTCAGCTGGTTCTTCAGCCTCGGAGTCGGTGTTCTCACCAGCATCCTCAAGGGTTGAGTCCCCATCTGGGAACCTCTTATGAAATTCAGGAGTGATCATGGTCGAGAGAGAAATAATAGGTGGGTGTGTGTTAGCAATCGGTTCGTCCCTATCTGAGATGACGTGAATGGAAGAGTCATCTTGTCCAGAGGATTCGACCTCACTAGAAGATTACATCTGAGATTGTGATTCTCTCATGGTTTATTTAAAATCTCTATCCTCGGCTTGAGGAGAGGACGAGATGGGTATCTTAGATGATGAGGGGAAAATGGTTTTTAAAGCTATTGGGAAAATGAGGCGAGTTCGATCGACCCCAGATTGTCATTGAACCTCGTCTTCCTCCTCAATCCTACGAATCTTTATGAAGTATATCTCCCTAAGTGTGGGGAATTTCTCGACTAAAGACTAAAGGGTTATTAACATTCAACTAAGCGGAGGCTTAACTCTGGCAGAAAAGTCTCTTAAAAGGCACAAACATACTAAAGGTTGACTATTACCGAGTAAATAATCAAACTTGGAATCTGAATGGTTTTCACCAAGAACAGATCAAGAACAAAAACTAACCCTACCAGAGAAGAAGGCCGAAAAACCACACAGTGGCTGAAAAGGGCAAGAAATTAAAAAGGAATCCCTAAAAACACTACCTATTGCCTCTAAAGTCCTAAACTTCTTAAAAACCTAAGGGTTTGGCCCCTACAAAGCCTGGTACCTCATCGAAAAATGCAGAAAGTCACTGGAAATAAACAAACAACGATTTTAACCTTTAACCCAAATTGAAATGAGAAACAAGATGGGGAAGTGAAATACGTGGATGAGAAGAACGTCTAGGACGAAAAAGAATGCAAAAAGGTTCAAGAATAGCAGGAATTGAAGGTGCTTGGTGGAGATCTAATGGAGGTTGCAGAAAGTTAAAGAAGGAAAGGTTTTAGAAAGAAGGAAAGAGAATTTGGGGTTTTAAATATCATAAATAATTATGCGCAAGTTTCAAGGCACGTCATCATTTTAAGTACAAAACCCTGAGTGACCAGCCATCATTTAAGCTTTGATCAGAAGCAACCCAGTGTGAACTATGACAAGTGTCACATCATACCTGCAACCTACTTACAGATTTCCACGTGTCTCCTTATAGCCACCATCAACACCTTGAGACATTATTACCCCTAAGCCTCCTCCTAACGTCAAAGACTAAGGGCTAGGGGTGATTGATATGCGAGTTATAGCCCCATCACATATATGAATTACCTCGACCAAAGACGATCGATGACAATCTATCCTTAATGACCAGTTATGCCTCGACCATGGACTCAGTCCGAGCTGACTCGTCCAATGGCCTCTTGTCCTTTAAGAAATTTCAACATGTCTTGATATTAATCCTATGAACTATAGCCCTCGTCCTCGGCCTACCTCCAAAAAATGAAACCAGAATAAGATAGCCCGCAAGACGGGTGTCATACTATCATTGAACCATAGTTCAACAACTCGGCCTCGGCTCGAGAAGACGGCCGAAGGTGGACAACTGGCAGGGCACATGCATTGGGAAACACGTGAGAGTATGCACGTGGGCTGCAGATCCCACATGTACCAAAACCATTATAACAAGATCTCCCTCATACGTGAGCAAATATTTGATCACCATGACCTACATGTGACAGAGATAACTGGCTCCTCCTCATTGGCTAGAAACATTCCACACATGCTTATTACATTATTGGGGGTACACTACACCCCCCATGCACTATAAATACTTGTCCTCTCTATCTTTGTAAAGGATCGCCTATAGTAAACCCTAGCTGGAACTCTATCAAAATCACAGTAGATAGAGAAAGGTTGAGTGTTTGTATCCCAAGGTCATTAGAGCCCCTATTTAGTGGACTTCACACACACTCACACAGTGGATGTAGGCCCTCCAAATGATGAACCACTTATATTATGTGTTGACTTCCTCTTTGCCTTATATCTATCTATACTTTTATATATGTTCATACTTTATTGTTGTGCTGGTTTGAGCTTGCGTATCACTTTGATTTGGTGATACTATTTCTAGTATCATCATCTACTATTAAAAACTCTTGATGTTTTGATTATAAAGTAGTATTTTTCTCATTCTACTTCTACCATTTTTGCAGTTTCGTTTATTAGTACGATTTGAGTTTCCTCTTAGGATTTTTTTACTTTAATACATTACTAAGCTTCAATTTTAGACTTTAACACAACTTTACTAGTTTATTAGACTTTAGTACATTTTTTGTCGTTAAATGTCACCAAAGATAACTTTTAGCGACAAATTTTTTGCATTTAGTGACGAAAAATGTACTGAAGTCTAATAAACTAATAAAGTTGTATTAAAGTCTAAAATCGAAGATTAATAATTTATTAAAGTAAAAAAAACTTCATCTTATCATAACCTTCACAACAGTACTTCAATTAGTGTTTCAAATTTTTCAACAGGAGTTCACATTGCAACATCCTATTAGATTCCTCCTCACATTGATTTCTTTTATACCTATAAAGTTGCTAACATGTGTTCTTCCACGCAGTGTACTATAAGTATGACATTTTTTTCTAAAGAATCATCATTTCTAAAGAATCATCACTATAATAATGTTCATTCGCTATTGTGCTTACTACAGTTTTTTATTTTTCTTATCATATAAATTATACAAAAAACCTTATAAATAGCTCGTGCATCGCCCGGAGCTAAAAAGTTGTATATAAGAGATGCACACTTCTTCTTAAAAACTAGTAGTGAAGGCAATGATCTGATTCTCAACAATGGTTTAAGCTTAACAAGAAAAATGGATTAAGTGATCGATGTTAAATGATGACGATTTCAATATTTATGCCATCAATTTCAATAACCCCCAATAAAGAAACCCACGTTATCAAATTGTGAAATGTTGTTTCATAAAAAAAAGGGAGATGGAATAATGGATGCAAGAAATCAACCGCAATGTTGTTTCAGTACGAATCGATTGCATACAATATCGCAAGGATCTCAAAAAATTTCATATCATTGTATCAAACTTGGAATTTTACTTCTTTTTTCATTTTGACTTAGAAATTTGATGAAGTTTAGTAGACAGGATAAAGCATTCTACCATAATACAACTTAGATGCAACATGTATGCATGGCTAAGTTGTCCCTAAGTTCAACATTTAACACTATTTATAGGTTAATGATTTTGAAATCATCATTACAAAGTTTCCTTATATAGAAATGAAGCATAGGTATTTGCAATGATTTTGAAATCATCATTATAAAGTTTCCTTACATATCAATGACACATAGGTTTTTGCAAGTACGACTTAGTGCATTGACTTCCTCCCTTTAAGTCATATCGACCAAATCATTAAAAAAATTAACCTTATCCAATCCTAAATAATTGTGGGGTTTGATGTAAAAAAAAATTCTAACACAGATTCCCTAAATTAGCCTTATCTAGTCCCTTGTGGGGTTTGATATATAGTAGTTTTCCCTTGATATATAATAACTTTCCCTACACATTCTCCAAATAATTGTGGGTTTTGATATATAATATTCTTCCTACCTAAATTCACCAAAATTTGAAGAAAAAATCGCATATAGAATATAATTCAATGACAAAAGAAAGACCTATCGAAACAATAACATGTGTTGGTTATTAATTAAACATTGTCCTACAACACAAGTTAGGAGACTCTGATCGAGCAATAAATATAAAAATAGATTTAATTTAGCAATTCAAAAACTATGTCAATTGAAATAAATATCCTAAAAATAAAAGCATATGGATTAAATAATATGAAACAAAACTAATTTGATCTCGAACAAAACTAATGTGAAATAAACTGTCGAAACATACCAAAACCCGCTTGTTGTTCGGATTTGGGCACAAAATTTTCAACAACGAAATCAATTAAAGAGAGAGAAACCTAATGACGGGGATGACGTCACTGTGAGAGAGAGAGAGAGAGAGAGGGGGTGATTCTTTTGGGGGATAGAAGGTACATAGTGGCGAGCTCTATTTTAAGTTCCAAACAAAAATGTTTCCTTTTATATTTTAGTGTTCGAGTAAGGAACGGTATTGTGCTGAATGAAAAATTAAGGAAAGCTCCGCCAAAATTATTTTAGTTTTTCGAAACATAAATTTGTTGTCCACGACACATATATATAGTCGTGGAAAAGATTTGCACAAAAGCCATTATGAACCAATCTTAAAAGTTTATGACAACAAATACAAAATAGTGGAAATTATTTTTCACGATTATAAATTCATAGCTGTCATCAAATATGGTTTAAATAGCTTGTTCACGACGAACCTTGGTACAAAAATGTCATAAAAAGTAATTTTTATTGCACTAATGCACCTTTGTTGGTGCATGTGCACTGAACCAAAACATTTAAAAAAAATGATTATGCCCCACCGACCACTTTATTTTAAATTTCTAGAAAATATTTTCACTCATTTTGACAAATTTTTGAATTCGATGGGTTAGTTTAAGCCGTATCACATTCTTTGTTTTACTCTATGCCGAGATTTTCGGATGTTCGTAATTTATTAAATAGATATTTGAGGAATCATGTGCCATTTTGAACACGCTCCGATATTTCATTTCTATACGTTTTAAAATTCAAGTAGCCATATATATATTCTTTCATCGTTTCCTACTTTTACTTTAAAAAAAAAAAAAAAAAACTTTAAGTTACAACACGCGTAAGCACTCGATCTGGAAAGCGTAAAGGCTCTGTATCCAAATAGTCTCTACCATCTAAAACCAAGAAGTCATGCGTGTTGAGTATTCCCCCTTACAAAACTTCCGAGAAACAGACTCCTCAACCTCCCATGATATAAAAGTCAATGTAAGGCGGCTCCAAACATATGCATACACAATGACATGTGAAACCTTGACTTTGTCTTGTAAATACTTTCGTGCCAATCAATCTGACCCCTATAAGAAACAAAGAACATACACAGACAAAGAAGAAAAAGGGAGAAACTTCAAACATACCAATTGAAAAGCTTTCTCTATCTAAGAATCAATGGCAGACCACCAGCGAATCCACCCGGTTCATGACCCTGAAGCAGCTCAGAAAGCAACAGCTCCGTTGGTAAGCCGAGACACTTCAAGGTCGGACAAAGGCGAACCGGTGGAGCAGTACCCAACCTATCCCCACCGCACCATCCCGGTCGCATTTTCAAAACCGCCAAAGAAAAGAAGCTGTTTGTGCAAGTGCATGTGCTGGACAATCAGCCTAATCCTTTTAATAATAGTCCTCCTCGGCATCTTAGCCGCCATCATATACTTCGTATTCGATCCCAAAATCCCAAGATTCTCAATAGATAGCATGCGAATCACACAGTTTAATCTTAACAACGACAACAGCTTATACGCAACGTTTAATGTCAACATCACCGCCAGAAACCCAAACAAGAGAATCGGCATTTACTACGAGAATGGGAGTCATTTAAGCGCGTGGTATGCCGGACAGAGACTTTGTGAGGGATCTTTGCCCAAGTTTTACCAAGGCCACCGTAACACCACCGTGCTCGACCTTACGCTAAATGGACAAACACAAAACGCGGGAGATCTTTTAGCGTCATTGCAGGCTGAGCAGCAGCAGACGGGAAGCATTCCGTTGAATATTCGAGCGAGGGTTCCAGTGAGGATCAGGCTGGGAACGTTGAGGCTGACGGAGTGGAAGTTTTTGGTGAGGTGCAGAGTGGTGGTCGATAGCCTTGCTGCAAATAATTCCATTAGGATTAGAAACAGCAGCTGTAGGTTTAGGTTTAGGCTCTGATTTATTTTATTTATTTCCTTCTTCTGTGCTTTTTGTTTTTGTTTTACTTATTATTTCTTTCATCTATTATTTTTTCTTCTTCCTTATTTTGTATATATAATATGTGGAGCCACTTTGGTGGATTTTTTTTCTCTCCATTCTAATATGGATATGATATACATAATATTTATTGTATTACTTTATTGTGTTATCTTTGATTTAGTCACAATTTTATTTTGTTACTTAGTCTTTCACGTATACCTTTTTTAGAATCACTAAGTCAACTATTTGAATAGCTACTTGTGGAATTCATAATTGACATTAGTGGCTAGCACGAAGATTTACCAATATGGATTACACACCTTCTTGTCTAACGACACTCTTCAAATACATTAAAGAAATTCATTAATGAATATTTAATATATTCATGTATAACCCACCTCTATAAATATTCTAATGACCCTATTTGTGGGGAAGATGAATTTCAGAGCCTTAAACCTCTCTCAAATTGTACTCTGAAAATTATTTATAAAAGATCTCTATGCTCTTATAAATGTAGGTAGTTTCATAGAATCATGTCTAACTATATTTATTTTTGTGAGTCTAGTTATTCTTTTATGTTGTTTGGCTTGTGTGATTAGATAATTTACACCAGTATGTTTTGTACACTTACAATTAACGTTGTATGTGCCACGCAATTCTCTTCTCAATCTCACTAGCTAGATCTGAGTCACTAATGCCATACCATGGCCAACACTCAAGGCCATTATGGTTCAAATGACATTCAAGAGAATGGGTATGCGTCACCTTTACCCGAGTGGATAAAGTTTAGTTTGACAACAATTATGGGCAAAATAGTCTTAGTTAGGTTCAACGATAATTGATGCCTACGAGAATGCCTCCACGTGCAGGCACAAGATTGACTAGCGGAGGTAGGAGGAGAAAGATTGGCTCCAACGTCGAATGGAAAAAGATAGAGTTCGATCTTTGGAGGTACGAGTGTCACAAGCAATTACCACACATCGGGACCAGCGGCAGGTCCCCAAGGCGCGAAAGTGGACGAGAAAGAGAAAAAATACATAATTTAATCTGAAAGGAATTAGACGAACAAGTTATGTCTATCGTAACTCGTAAAAAAGAGAGATGGCACGCCAAGATCTCAGAAACCAAATCAGATCCTCTTTTGTTTATGGTTTTCACTTGACTTGGTTTATGTATTAAAGTTAATTGTGAGCGTTCCAAACAAGGTTATGGTTCTGCCAAATCAATTGATTATCTTAGCCTTATGATAATCACACGATTGTGTACCATTCGATACTTCAATTAAGAAGACTTGTGCTTCTCTTAGGGAAGACTTTCACGTGAGTACGAAATTACTACGATTAAATAGAACTACAAAGGAACAAGGAATGTAAGACAAGATTATACTACTAAAAGTAAAACAAATCAAATGTAAAGGTAAGGAGACTTTAATAAATTGTCAAGAAAGTTACAATTTGCCTTATAAACTACTTCGAATGAAAGGAAAGCTGTAAATAAATGAAAAGAAAAAGGAAGTGAAAGGAAGAAGAGATAAAATAAGTTACTGTAGTTTTTTTTGTTGAGGTAGTCCTCCTTTCTTTTGTCCTCTGCCTGCATATTGATAGAATTTCTTGCCATGCAACTTTCACGTAACTGATGGTGGTTACCCAATTACATTTTTTCGCCTCGGTACTAATATGACATAATAATCGTCAATTAGTGCTTAATCGCACGTCCAAAGACTTTACAAGTGTCAATCATTTGATGTTCCTTTTGCATTAAACCCACGCATTACACTTCGGTTATAATTTCCGGCTAGTAATTTTACGTGAAAAACTCTCATTGGACGGTGATAATATGGTGCAAGCATACCCCCCTCATTAATTGATTTTTCAAAAAAAAAAAAATGGTAGACTATTAGTTTCCATATGGCATAACTCCACATTTACATCATCATTACTTTAGTACTAAATAAACCTTTGTTGGAGGTGAAAAGATTCTCAATTCAATCTATCAGTCTCTTCAACTGAACTCTTTATCTCCCACTCTTTCGTCTTCTCTCTAATAAACAATGGCATCCCAAGAGAATAATTGAGCTAGTCCCAAGAGCATCCATGAGTTTGGATATACTTTGAACTCAATCCTTGCTGATGTAAACTCATAGAGGGTGAATAATAACTTCTTAGATCAATTTTATGATCCTGACTCATTTATTTCTTGTGCTCGGAGGAAGATTGGTCATGAATATTATTAAATCCCTGCTCCACCCTTAGCACTCAACCTTGTTGAAGAAGAGAGTTATGAAAATATTGACATTAAGGACAATGATGCTTCTAAAGTAGAGGTTTTTGTGTACAAACCTAATTATATGCTTCGTGATTTATCTAAAGACTATGGAGAGCCTCCCATTATAATTCATGATGGTCCTTTGCCAACTCTCCCTATTGGGACGGTGTGGGAAGAGCCTGTTCTTCTAGCTCATCATACCATAACCATTGGTTATGATCCAACCCTTACTCTTCTACGATTTCCACTTGAGTTTAAAACATAATTGACCTTTCTATGCTTGGGCAAATCCAAATTAACCAGGTTTTCCTTTCGATACACGTAAAAGTGAGTATTTGAGCCTCTTTTATTCCTGACATCATTCATACTACAAGGTTCCAAGATATGATTTCATTGATTCCCACATCCCCTGCCACACTCTTGTGCATCCCATGCCTTATCACATCATCGATGGTCTTATTACCTCTTATGTATTAGCTAGGGGAAACTTTGACATCAATGCCTTTGAGAAACTAGTGATCGAGAGAAGTTTCTCCAATAGTCCCCTTTCTAACACAGTTGTCTTCCCATACACATTGTCTGGAGATGTGATAATTTTTTTGGAGAAACTTGTCCAAGGTGGTTTGGAAAATGGTTATATCACCATCACTCAGCCTTCCATTCCCAGTACTATTGGCAAAGCTCTATAGCTTCTTTATACCTTGCCCATATTTCCTTGTGGGAACTCTTAAAGAATTATGCTCTAGACAACATGCTCTGAGTTATTTTTTATTATTCAGAACCTCAAAGAAACTCCTCTAATCCCGAAGGGTAAAATCTCCTTGTTTTCTTATCATGATTGCAGTTTCCATAAAAACCATCGTTTAAACACTCTTTCACCTAAAGATATTGCCTTCAAATCTAGGCAGTTTCATGAGGAAACCAAAAAAATGGTTCGAAGCTTCAGCACTATGGGCCTTTTTTTAAGATATCTCGAGATCTTTCCTATTTATAATCAAAACAAAATCAAATCGTCTCTCTATGGAATACATACCATAAATTTATTACTTATGCATTCTCCCACCATTGCTTAATCCAAAGGGGATGATGCTTTATTTTTTCATATTTTGTAATTCTTTTACTCGAGTTCTCAATGGAAAAATGATTTTTGTTATGGATTATTATTGATGGCTTGTCCTGAAACCAATGTGTTGTGGATATTTAATATATTTTTCTCATTTGTTTGATTTTTAATTTTTTAAATCAACCAATTATGTTACCTTGGCATAATATTTATTTTAACCATTTGATGGACATTCCAAGCCTTAACCAAATTTAGTGTAGTTAATGTCTTTGTAACTATTTTTGTACTTTTAGATGAAGAATTTTTTTTAACTATCGCCTATTCTACATGTATGTTTTATTATTGGTAGAGGTCCCGCTAAATCTCATTGCATGTGTGTAAGCATCCAAATGAAAACTTTTTGCTCCCTATAGGAATAATTAATTCTTAGAAAATAGGCAACTTTTACAATCCCCTTAAATCAATGCATTTGGTTACCTTGGGACTCCTAATATATAATTTTGATTCCATGGTGTATTAATGACCCACATATATAATCATGAGAGCATTTTGATTGATGGAGCCACCAAAGGCACCATTTTATCCCCCCCACTTCCCCATAATTTCTATTTTGGAAGGAGCTTTCTCACAGACATGTGTCAATATTTTCTTGGCATTTTTCTTCATTTTAAAAGATACCACTAAGCTATTTAAGCTCATTTATATATTTCTTTTCCTTTTTTACCATTCACTTTCTCTCTCCAAGCAAACCTTCAACTCACAAGACTACTTCTCTTTCTTCAAACTCTAAACCATCAGTGGCGTTCAATTTTGAATCTTTTGATGATTACTCCCAATTTGACGAAACTGCTAATAGGCTCTCGACAAACAACTCCATTATTGTTGGAAGTATCACACTACAAGAAAAAAAGGATTTTTATGACAGCTAAAAATAAAATGCCATTTATGATCATTTTTTCATAAATAAAATCAGTCATAAGTTTGGGGGTGATAATTGATATATGTAAAAACTGTCATATTATATGTGTATTACATATGATTGTTTTTTAAAACCATCATTAAATCACCAAATAATCCTATAAAATATTACAGTTTGCTGAAAAAACTATCATATATGATTTAAAAACTATCATTGTTATATATTAAAAATTATATTGTAAAAAATTCATACAATGAAGGTTTAAGATAAATTTTCATAAATAAAACGTATAATGAAAAATAAAATATTTTTAAGCATCTAATATTCAAATTATGGTTGACAAATAAAAAAAAACACAAATCAAAAGATGTAGAATCATTTATTCCACATTCAATGTTATAGTAGATACATTATAAAGTATATCATTTAGCCAAAAGATAAAACAACACTCCCACCAACATATTTTTTGTCTCATATCAAACAAAACTACATCAAAATCAGATTAAGATAACACCTCAACCAAATTTAATTCTGATATTAAAGTTATGTGTTCCTCCATAGTAATAACTGCTTTATAGTTTTAGGCAATAATGCGTCAAAGTCATCTTTCCACTTATGTTCACAATCGTGTTGTCCGATAATGATACACCTTTTACATGCCTCTACACTTGCATAAGTTCAAAGCTTTAAGTTAGATATTCAACAATAATGGTAACAATTAGAGTAAAGAATGAGTAAATAATTACAAATATGCAGTTAAAGAGGCCAACAAAACACATATATACAGCTAGAAACACATACAAAGTTCCTGAGTCAGATGTTCGAGCAGTTAGAGAATCACCAGATAAAGCTCAATCCGACTAAGTGCATTTTCAACATATAGGAAGGAGTGTTCCTTGGATTCATAGTATACCAGAGAGGCATTGAGGCTAATACTGATTGTTGATGCAAAAAACTGGACCGAATCCCATTTTTATGATCACAGATTAATAGATAAAAGCAATCCAATCAAGCACATGAGAGACAAAGATTTTTAAAGTGGTTCGGCTATAAGGAAAAGCCTACGTCCACTGTTATTTTATTCCCAGGGGTTTACAATAGCACAATGTGGTGTAGAGAGAGAAAAAGGTGTGGATCTTGTGTATGGTGTCTCTCATCCTTGTCGGATCTCCTGACCCTTTCCTTTTGGCTAAGGGAATACATGTATTTATAGTGATGGGAGATAAAGACATTCATTGTATGTAGACATTTGTATATTATGTCTACATTCAACGAATCTAATTGTTGAATTGCTTGGTATTCTATGTGTTGTCATCTACAGTATAAATGTACATTAATGCTCATTAAATGCATAGTTATCCTTTGATCTTCCTGGTTGGTATGCCGATCAACTCTCCTCGGGTGCCGACTAACTCTCCTCGGGGCCGACCAACTCTACTCGGGTGCCGACTAATTCTCCTCGGGTACTGACTAACTCTCCTCGGGTGCCGACTAACACTCCTCGAGTGCCGACCAACTCTCCTCGGATGCCGACCAACTCTCCTCGGGTGTTGAATATTGCCACGTAGGATGACATGTGTCCTTTTCTGATTGGTCCTCGTAGATGGAGAATTTTTGCGTTAACAGAAGCCCCCAATGCTCCATGTTTGATGGTTTACTTGAAAGGATGGAGTATTTATTCTGCAGTGTTGCTCGGTGCTCGTGAAATTCTTGATCTACCTTCTTGATTTGTTCAACATAAAGTGCATTATCTCGTGGACAACATATGATGCAGGCTGATCGAAGGTTGCTAATCTTTCTTTTGAGGAACTCCGTGTGCTATGTATCACCCCTGGGAATTTGGATGCATCCATGCCATAGTATGTAGCTTGTAGCTTGTCATAATCTTCAAGTATGTTGATTGGTTCGCTAGCCGACCAACTGCCTCTTGTACCGAGCCACTGAGTGTTAACTTCACGTGCTTGATTCTTTTGATTTATGATCCTCTGAATACTTTATCGAGTAACATACTAGCTTTTGAACCCAACTCTTCAATCTGATTAGTACCAAGCTAGTGGTGGACTTCGAAACATTTTCATACAACTTCTTCTTCAATATTGGTCGGGATAGTAGTAGCAAAGATCTCAGTGCTGTAGATGCTAAATTTGACTTCTGAACTTCAATAGTATGTGCATAATAACTCCTGAATATGCCTCCTGAACTTCTGAATGCACCTCCTGAACTTCTGAATACGCCTCCGTGTGAGTTTGTGAAGTTGAATTTGGTGCTCGACTGCATGATGTTATAAGAATGTGCCACCAAATGAACAAATATATCTGTAACAGAAGCCCCCAAATGAACAAATACTTTATCGAGCACCTCCTAGATCGACCATCCTTGATGAATATCAGGATGCTCAAAGATCTTAACTTCATAAACTCTCCTCTTGCTTTAAATGATCCACCTTCTGGCGAGGAACCTGTTTCAAAAGCAGAGGGGAAGAAACCAATAGAATGGGAATATTGATGTAATAAATTTTTATTTCATTCCTGATGTATTTTGTTTTTGATTTTAATAAAAGACTTTCATTTTTGTTCGCAATCTTAATTGCTATTGTCTTGTAAAATACTTTACATCTGTGCATATGTATCTGTTAAAAAGATAACAATATTGTGTTGTTTGTCGATCAACTTATTGTCAACTAGTTTGAATTTGTGGTAACCATTTGATAAAAAATGTTGTTTTGTTTGTCGACCAACTTAGTAAAAAAGTTACGAGTATAAAAAATGTTGCTCGATCACTTTCTCGTTTTCATAAAATGTTTCCGACCAACCAAGGTCGGTAAATTTTCCTTTTCGACCAACTACAGTTAGTGGGTTTTTATCCCCGACCAGCCATAGTTAGTGGATTTTTCCTCTACGAGCAACTTTGGCGCTTTCTGGAATAATCTTACCTCCCGACCAACATAAGTTGGCATTTCTGAGAATATATTTACCTCCTGACCAACATAAGTTGGCATTTTCGAGAATATATGTACTTCCTAACCAACATAAGTTGGCATTTTTAGGAATATTTTGTTTCCTAACCAAACAGGTTGGCATTTTTAGGAATATTTTGTTTCCTAGCCAAACAAGTTGGCATTTTTAGGAATATTTTGTTTTCTAGCCAAACAGGTTGGCATTTTTAGGAATATTTTGTTTCCTAACCAACCGAGGTTGGCATTTTTAGGAATATTTTTGCTGAGTCGTCTGAGCTTTCCTGAGTTTTGTCGAGTAATGTGTAGCACTAGTATTCCCCGAAAATTTTTCAATAAAAGGAGCAGGTATAACAACTTCACTTCCAAACGCCAGCATATATGGTGATTCTCCAGTTGCTGCTCGGGGAGTAATACGATAAGCCCACAGTACTAACTGTAACTCGTTGATCTAGTTTGCTTTTGCATCATGTAGTCTTTTCTTCAATCCATTTAGCAGTGTTCTGTTTGTCACTTTAGTCTGTCTGTTGCTTTGAGGATGTCCTGGTGCCGAGTGGATATTTAAGATATTGGACTGATGGCAATAGGCAACGAACTCCTCGTTGTCAAATTGTGTTCCATGGTCTGTGATGAAGGCATGAGGAAGACCATATCGACAGATGATATTCTTTCAGATAAATTGGTACACCTTGTCGTACGTCATATCAATGAGAGGCTCCGCTTCTACCCACTTAATAAAATAATCCACTGCGACGACGAGGTATTTGAACCTTCCCCTGGTCGTTGGAAGTGGCCCGACCAGATCTACTCCCCACATGGCAAATGGCAAAGGGGAAGTGATGGGTGTCAACAATGCTTGTGGAGTTCTTCGGATGGAGGAAAAGCGCTGGCACTTATCACATTTCTTGGCATAGGCTATACAATCAGCTCTTATCGTTGGCCAGTAGTATCCCTGCGTCATCATCCTTTGTAAAAGCGTCCGACCTGCTACATGGGCTCCACAAGACCCTTCATGGACATCTTAAATCAAATCTTTCACCTCGGTGGGATGCACACATCTTTGCAAACCTGCCATAATTCCTCGTCTATATAGAATACCGTTAATTAATACATACCGAGCAACTTTAAACTTCAATTTCTTGGCTGCGAGCTTGTCAATTGGTAATTCTCCCTCCTCAATATATGCCCTGATGGGATCCATCCAAGATGGTCCTAAATCAAGGGTAATAAAATCCATCGTCAGATCTTCATCTATACTCCGACCAACTAAAACTTCAATTGGTATTGTTCGTCGTAGCTCGGTACGAGTAGCTGATGCTAATCGAGCTAGGGCGTCTGCTTTCACATTCTCCATTCTCGGTATTCTGACTAGCTGAATAGCAATAAATTCTGACACCAACTCCTTTGCCTTTTCATGATATCTGATCATTAACTCTCCTTTGACTGCATATACTCCCATCATTTGGTTTACGATCAATTGAGAGTCACTGAAAACGATAACCTGTAGCGCCTCTATAATTTTTGCCAAACTAAGTCCTGCAATCATGGCCTCATACTCAGCCTCATTGTTGGAAGCTTTGAATTGGAAACGCAAGGCATATTCCATATCGACCTCATCCGGAGTGCTCAAAACTATCCCCGCGCCACATCCTGTAGTACAAGATGAACCATCTACATATAGCCTCCATATAGGTACCTCGTCTTCAAATTTTTGATCTGTCAGAGTTCCCTGGTGAAATATTTTCTGCTTCCTTTCATCTTCCCCTGATATTTCTCGCTCTTTGTCGATCATCTTTTCTTTCCCTTTTACTAACCGGAGTTGGTCTGAGCTCGAAATTGATGATCCTGTAACATCCACTCGCCCTTTTACCAACCGGAGTTGGTCTGAGCTTGTGTCTGTTGGTCCTGTAACATCCACAGGTTGATCAGCGAGAAACTTTTTTCTCCTCGGGGGTATCAGAATAGGTGAACTCTGCTATAAAGTCTGCTACAGCCTGGCCTTTTTGTGATGATCTGGGTTCATAGACTATATCATATTCTTCGAGCTCTATTGCCCAGTACATCAGTCTCCCTGATTTTTCTGGTTTGTGAAGGGCTTGTCTCAACGGCATATCAGTATATACTACTATGGTATGAGCCTGGAAGTATGGCCTCATTCTACTACTCGCCTCAATCAGCGCCAATGCCAATTTTTCCAGCCTTGGATATCTGATCTCTGCTCCTCGGAAGGCCTTATTTGTGTAATAAATTAGCTTTTGCACTCCATTATCCACTCTGATCAACGCCGAGCTAACTGCATTCTCGGACACTACAAGATACAAGTATAATTTTTCTCCCATCACCGGCCTGGACAACAGTGGAGGTGCTCCCAAGTATTTCTTCAAGTCTTGAAAAGCCTTCTCACATTCATCATTCCACTCAAAAGTATTTCGGAGTGTCTTGAAGAATGAGAGACATTGATCAGTTGCTCGTGATACAAATCTGTTGAGTGCTGCTACTCGTCCTGTAAGACCTCTTTCTTCGTCGTTGGAGATCGCAGCCCTAATAGAGCTTTGATTATTTCAAGATTTGCTTCAATGCCTCGTTGATTGACAATGTACCCGAGGAACATGCCTTTTCCTACTCCAAATATGCACTTCGTCGGGTTCAGCTTCATTTGATATTTATCCAGTTGATCAAAAGTCTGACTTAAGTCAACTAGATGATCGACAGCTTTCTTGCTCTTTGTCAGCATGTCGTCAACATAGACTTCCATATTGCAACTGATTTGTTCAGCAAAGACCTTGTTCATCAGCCGCTGATATGTTGCACCTGCATTTTTCAAACCAAAAGGCATAACATTATAACAATAAGTTCCCCTAGGGGTAATGAAAGAAGTACTCTCCCTGTCTTCAGGTTTCATTTTAATCTGGTTGTAACCAGAATAAGCATCCATGAAGCTCAGCAGCTCGTGTCCCGAGGTAGCATCGACTAGTTGACCAATTCGGGGCAGCGAAAAGTGATCCTTTGGGCATGCTTTATTGAGGTTGGTGAAGTCTACACACATCCTCCACTTGTTATTCTTCTTTTTTACCATCACCACATTTGCTAACCAGTCTGGATATTTAATGTCTTCGATAAAGCAAGCTTTCTGGAGATTCTCGACCTCCTCTTGTATAGCTTGATTCTTCTCAGGACTGAATACTCTTATTCTCTGCTTCACTGGTTTAATCTCCTTATTCACGTTGAGCTCGTGACATAAGAAATTTGGGTATATTCTGGGCATATCTTCATGACTCCATGCAAAATTTTTCTTTCTGCTTCTTAGGAAAGTTATCAATTCCTATTTTAATGAGGTATCCAACGACGAACCTATTTGAGTAGTTCGTTCAGGGTGCTCGTCGTCCAAAATGATATTTTCAGTAGCTTCCACCACTTGACCCTTCACGAGTTGCGACTCATCTCTAGGATCCAATGTTTCAATTTCTGCACCTTCATCCACTTGATAAGTAGTAGTCTTTTTCCTCGACTCCCCCAGCTCCTCTTGCTCGGCAGATGAATAATAACATTCCCGAGCTACTTTTTGATCACCTTTCACAACTCCTACTCCAAAATTTGTTGGAAATTTTAGGCACTGATGTACTGTAGATGGCACTGCCTCGAACTTCTTCAATCCTACTCTTAACTCGATTAAGTCAAGTATGAAGCTCTATGCCCAGGATTGGGGCATGTATGAAATGAATCTGATGGTGCCAATTGAATTGTTGTTTGCAGTCTTGCTTCTGTGTTGTGTGCAGTCTAGCTACGTTGTTTTTGTTCGGTATTGACCTTTTAAGGTCTTTATGTGCTCTTGATGAGCATCCAAGAATTGTACTGGGCAGATAATTTTTCCCGAGCACCTGTTGAGGCTGAATCATATAAAAATTACGATTAGAATAATTATTCACCCGACCAATATATAGTGTGCATTGACTTCAATATTGGACAATTTAAATTTCTAGATAATAATATGAGAGATAACAATCAAAATATCTCGCGTTCTCATAAAAATATGATGTACATAAACGTGTCTCCATAAAAATATTTAACGGACTTGTGATTATGAAATTTTCGTTTATTCATATTTGAAATAAAAACCGATCCACTAATTTAATAAAATCGTGATTTGCAATATTTTGGAAATTTGATAAATGACAAATTGGACAACTAATTTATGTTTATAATCATAAAAATCATGACTGAATCAAAATATATATGTATGTATGTATGTATTTACAACATATAATTGATTATTCATATATTGATAAAATTGATCGTATCAACACAATTACATAATATGATTATTTGTGCAGAGAACACAGTTTTCTTAAAGAGAGAGAAAATGGGTCTGATTCAATTCATGTTAATATTGGAATGGAAAATACATAATCGTTCTTAATGCTTATCCCTATCCTAACATATTTGTTCAGAAAATCTTCAAGTGGATCCATAGATGCAAGGATTTGTATAATATTTATGAGTCTAAAATTCACCAGATCCCCAAATTGAAATCGATCACACAGTTAGTGCATATAAAAATTATGACTAAATTAAAAGATTTCCAAATGAATCAAATTTGTATATACTCATATAAAAGAGATTTATGAATATAGAGAAATTATTTTATCTCCTTAAAGAAGAAATAATATAATATGTACACAAATTTCTCAAACTTTGTGATTATGAAATGTACATTTATCCAGATTTGTAAAATTAGATTCAACAATTTGTGAATATAAAATCATGATTGAATTAAAAGATGTATGCACAATATATAATTGATTTGATCTCTAAGTTTATGGATATAAACATATGAGAATCATGATTTGAACAAAAATATAATGGGAATTTGAATAGTCATCAAAGATCTTTCACAAATTATTTCAAAATCAATAAAGAAAATTATCAAATCTTATCATCATCAAATATATTGGTATATTTAATCATTTAAAATATTTATTCCTTGATATAAAATTGAAACTTGAGAATCAAGAAAAAAGTTATGATTTATGAAATCCATTATTTTCAGATTTCTAAATAAGACTTAATCTAACAGTTATGATTTTAAAATCATGATATGCAATATTTTGCAAAAAAAAATTGGACAATTAATTTATGTATATAAACATAAAAATCATGATTGAATGAACAGATGTATGTATAATATATAATTTATTATACATATAGAAAATAAAAACTTAGCTTTTGATGGAGAATAATGCTTGTAACACGTTCCCACAGACGGCGCCAATCTGTTGATGCAAAAAACTGGATTGAATCCCATTTTTATGATCACAGATAAATAGATAAAAGCAATCCAATCAAGCACATGAGAGACAAAGATTTTTAAAGTGGTTCGGCTATAAGGAAAAGCCTACGTCCACTGTTATTTTATTCCCAGGGGTTTACAATATCACAATGTGGTGTAGAGAGAGAAAAATGTGTGGATCTTGTGTATGGTGTCTCTCATCCTTGTCGGATCTCCTGACCCTTTCCTTTTGTCTAAGGGAATACATGTATTTATAGTGATGGGAGATAAAGAGATTCATTGTATGTAGACATTTGTATATTATGTCTACATTCAACGAATCTAATTGTTGAATTGCTTGGTATGCTATGTGTTGTCATCTACAGTATAAATGTACATTAATGCTCATTAAATGCATAGTTATCCTTTGATCTTCCTGGTTGGTATGCCGATCAACTCTCCTCGAGTGCCGACTAACTCTCCTCGGGGCCGACCAACTCTCCTCGGGTGCCGACTAATTCTCCTCGGGTACTGACTAACTCTCCTCGGGTGCCGACCAACTCTCCTCGGATGCCGACCAACTCTCCTCGGGTGTTGAATATTGCCACGTAGGATGACATGTGTCCTTTTCTGATTGGTCCTCGTAGATGGAGTATTTTTGCGTTAACACTGATAAAATTCAAGGGCTGATAAACATGTAGTCTCCTACAAATAAGAAGGACGTGCAAAAATTGACTAGAAGAGTGGCAACCCTCAACAGATTTATCTCACGTTCTATTGACAGGTGTTTACCCTTTTTCAAGATGTTAAGGAAGACTTTTCAGTGGAATGAAGAGTGTGAGAATACCTTATTAGAGTTGAAAAATATTTGGAATCTCCATTATTTCTCTCTGGATCACTCGTGTGAGAGAAACTATACTTATATTTGGCGATATCTAAGTCATCAGTTAGCTCGGCACTCCTTCGACTAGAGAATGGGGTGTAAAAACCAACCTACTACATCAACAAGACCATAAGAAGAGGAAAAATTTATTACATGCACTTCGAAAAGCTTGCTTTCTCTCTTATTGAAGCCTCACAAAGAATGAAACCATATTTCCACGATCATACTATTGTGGTTTACACTAACTTGCTATGGCACTAAGACATTCACAAACCAGAGAAATCGGGGAGATTGATAGCATGGGATGTAGATCTTGGAGAGTATGTTATACATTATGAATCCAGAACTACATTGAAAGGACAGGAGGTAGCAGACTTCATAGTTGAGTTTACATATGAAGAAAAACATGTCGACTAGATTCCTACGGGAGAGAGCTCAATAGCAAAGCCACCCGAGTAGACTTCTTCGAAAGAGAGATCAATAATATATCCAATTGAGAATACTTCTTCAAAATATAGCTCCATAACTGAAATGACCAATCAAGAGGAATACAAACTCGAGACATCTAGTGCGTGAGAAACTACTGCATGCTACCTGGAGCAAAGCTAAAAATTATTCAACTATGGATCCTTAGTTGAAGGGAACTTCAAAGAGGTTCCTCTCGTGTGGAAGATGTATGTAAACAAATTATCATGCGCCACAGGTAGAGACATCAGGCTGATATTCAATACCCTAGATGATATAGATATGGAGTGCGTGCTCAAATTCCAATTCAAAACTTCCAATAATGAAGAAGAATATGAGGTGCTGATCGGAGGTTTTAATTAACAATATTATTGGGATCCGACTAGGTACTGGCTTAGAGTGACTCCCAATTCATTTTTAATTAACTGTTGGGAGTATACGGGGTCAAATGAGAGTTTGTGAAGAGGTACTTGGCCAATACACAAGCCTGAGTATCCAAGTTCAATGTGGTCAAAATGGTCAGAATTCCAAGAATAAACTTCATCATGATAGATTTGGATCCCTCATAGATGGATATAATCAAGGAGTATATTAAGAAAGGAATCTTGCCAGCCAACCTAAAGGAAGCAAGAAAGTCGAGATCTAAAGAAGCTAGCTATGTTATGGAAGGGGAAATCTTTTATAAGAGAGGATTACTTATCTCACTATTCAGATGTGGCCACCTCGTCGTGGTGCAAGATGAAGTTAAATAAATACACGAAGGATCTTACGGGGTCCATTCGTTAGGAAGATCATTGGTCAGGCGAGTAGCTACATAAGGATATTACTGGCCAACCATGAAAGCAATTTGTGTTGCCTATTCGGGATGATGTGACAAATTTTAGAAGTTCTCAACATTTTACAAGAGACCTGGAGCTGCAGTTGCACCGATCATGTCCCCGTGTACTTTTTCCATGTGGGGAATCGACTTGGTTGGCCCTCTGCTGAAGACAAGAAGAAGGCTCAAATACTTACTCATAATCATAGACTATTTCACCAAGTGAGTGGAAGCCAAGCTTCTTGTTGAAATGCCCTACTAGAAATTCTTCCAATTTATATGGAAGAATATCATATGTCATTATAGTATGACATATGTCTTTATCACTGGCCATGACACAGTTTGACAACTAGGAATTTGAAGATTATTGTATCCAATCCAAGATCCCAGAGATGCATTCTGCTCTAGGACGCCCTCAGTGGAATGGAAAACAGAGGTAAACAACAAAACTCTACATAACGGACTGAAGAAAAGGTTGGACGATGCCAAAGGAAATTGGATCAATAAGCTACAAAATGTGCTCTAGGACTATATGATCACGTCGAGAACAACTACCGATGAGACCCCCTATATGTTGGCATTTAGGATAGAGACAGTGGTCCCAAATGAGATTGGTTTTTCCAGTCACATAGTACTCAATTTTAAGTCCCCCAAGAGTGACCTCATGAAAGTGCTGGACTTAGACTTGGTTGAAGAAGTTAGAGAAAATGCAGTAATCCGCATGCCAACGTACCATCAGCAAACTGCTCGATTCTATAATAGGATGGCCAAGCCGAGCAACCTTAAGCAGAGACTACTTTTAAAATAAAGTACTCCAGAAAGCAAACAAACTGGAGGTAAATTGGCATGGTCTGCACCATATCTCTAAAGTTATCCGACTAAGTACTTATCGCCTAAAAACCTTAGAAGAGAACAATTCAAGAACCCATGGAATGTCAAACACTTGAGGAAGTACGATCAGTAATCATTAGGGATATAAACTTTTAATATTTTTGTGATTCATTTTTCAGCTTCAATAAAGAACAACTAGTTCATGAAAAGTTGATTTTCTTTCTATGTTTTATTTTCATTCTTTTCGGGAATAGGAGAAGAACAATCTCAAACAACAAAGAAAGAAGTTAATGACTGACTAATTATGTATTAGTCTAAAAAATTACATAATTTCAAAACTTTATATATGACTTCGTCTTTGGCAAGTCATGACGATAAGTTCTAAACCTAAAACTTCATGTATGACTCCTTAACGCCATGAACAAGAAATTTTACCAGACTAAATCAAGGAAGAACCTTAAAACATTTAGTCGTCAATGGTAATTAACGCATCCACTTGGTCAAAACGATAAAATTAGTTTGAGTGACCATAAACAGGTTAGTAAAACATAAGGCATGGAAACTTATGTTCTTCCAAATCAGTAACCAACAAGGCAAATTAGTCAACAAACTACCGAGCACCTAATCGTAAGACTAAACTACCTGTAGGCCAGAATTGTATAATAAAATAATTAAAGTTTCATTTAATGCAAAGTTTTTATTCAAAAATTTCATTATCCTTTGACTATTACAATACAATGTTCATCAAAATAGATTATTACAAGGAAATAATAAAAGCTTCTCATTCCATGGGACATTTTCCAAGTATCTTCTCCATCCCAGCAGGATGAACATCTAAAGATGAAGGAAGATCATTTGACCCCAATTCTCTAAGCCTGGTTTATCTGCTAGAACTGGTCTTATTGACCAGGTGAAAAGGCCAACTAAGTACATCATCTCTATGAAAGCCATAATATGTCTGGTACCTTCTGACCAGACTGACGGGGATCAAATTGGTAGGAATTCACTTGGTGTCCGGCTTGAATGGAGGAGTAGGTTAGTCCAAGCATCTAGGATCATGCCAATACTATAAGGTATCCTTTTCCGACACCTTCAAGACTGTGAGAGCATTGAGCTATCCCCACTTATAACCTTCCCTTCGATCTTGTTTTAGCTCCTTACCCATATGTACTAAGACTTCGTCATAACCATTCATCCAAAGGGTGCGTGGCTACTTATGAAAGTGATAGATAAGCAGATTAACTTTCTCATTCAATATTTTGATAGTGGAATATTGGTTCTTTATCATATTGGCTTAGTCAACGAAAGTCTTTTTTGTTCTCTCTTCTTTAATAGATGAACGAGAAATAATTACTTGCCTGGATGATTGACCTCCTGTTGATTTTTTTAACCTCTCTATCTCCTCCATCAACTGAGCATTTTCCTACTTCAGAAACGATGCACCCTCACTCTGATCGACACCGGTAGACTTATTTAAACCCTAAAGTTCATCCCGTAACATATTATTTTTTATTTCAAGAGACCAGCTACTTCCCGAGCACTTTTCACCTTGAACTACATAAAAAATTCCTTCTTGGAAAATGTCGAAGATAATTCTTGCAATTTCTTATCAAGACCACTGTCACTCCGGAGAAAGACAAATTTCTTCTCATAATCAACTGACAAGCTAGCAATTGCCTCTTGGTGATCTTATTGGAGTATTATTTCATAGTAAGAGGCATTGGTCACCACAACCTGCTGAAACAACCTTCATATATTAAGGTATGCTTATTTAGCTTGATTGGAGATATATAAGTCAAGCACCTCCTCTAGTTTTTCTTCAACAATCTCTTTATAACCTTCCCCAAACAATGGATCACTTCTCTTAGAATGTTCTCTCTTGGCAGTTGCCAAAATAGCTTTTCTGGAGTTAAACTGAAAGGAATAAAATATGGCATAAATATGGAAGGCTAAAAAGAAAGGCCAAAATTGGGAAATTTTATTAATACTGAGAATGAGAGTTACAAGAAAAAAATTATTCGAACAAAAGCTAAAAATACAAGGCAAAGGCAAGGAAAATAAAGACCCTAATCTTTTACAAATTTTCTTTCTCATGAGTGACTTCCTCCTTAAGACGAGAAATAACCACAAACATTTCTTAGGGAACTGAATATTTAGCCATCCCTTCTTCATCATAAACCTCTTCTTCAATCATTAAGGAGTGCCAGGATTATGCTGGAGGAAGATCTCAGAGTTTAAAGTCAGGGCAGTATTCCATCGTTCTTTGAAAGAGGATTTCTTTAAATACTCCAATTATACGGCTATAATGGAGAATGATTTGTCTCATCCTCAGGTGTAAGCATCTTCATTATCCTTATTCAAATTGGCCTTTAGATCCATTTTACTATTAGCGTCATTGGCCATCTTTTCGTATCTTGAGCATCCTTCTCAGCCTACTCAACCTTCTTCACTGCATTACTAACAATCTTCTAAGCATTGTTCTTTCCATCATACAACTTCCTAGTGGTGTCTTCCTACTTCTTGTTATCTCCCAATTGGTATCTCTTCACAGTATCCAAAGACTCCTTTTGGCATTGGAAGGCAATCTCAATATCTATAAAAGACTCCCTCAGTTGGTCGTCCCTCATTAATAGTTGATCATAACCAACCAAGAATAGCAACATCCAAAATTTATTGAAGTTAGTAAATGAATAGTAGGTATACATAAAGCAAATAGAGGACAATAAAAGAAATAGTTACTAAATCCAAGTAATAGTTAGCTCGTCTCCAACATCTTATCCCTAGAAAGGGCAGTAGTAACAACTTTATCAATGGGAAAGACCCCTGAACTAATCAATCCTCGAGCAAGGTCTGGGTTCACTGCCACAGAAGGGGCACCACTATGACCTTGGTTAACTTGGTCTTTCCCTGACAACTCCAAATGAGCAGCATGACCCTTCTTCAGCCTATTGAACTGAGGCTCATGGGTTTTCATTGCAACATGTTCCATAACCACAGGGTGTTTTGAACTCCCAATGTCAGCCTTTATCTTCTCGACCGGGGTAGGAGACTTGGATCCATCAAAAAGGTTTGGGATCTTCCTATTCACCATTTGTGGAGATAAAGTTATAGTCATCATAAGGTTAATATCTAAAGGCCCAAAGGAGGAAGATGTACCTCCAACATAAAAATATGCTCCCACTTGAGGAGGGGATTCCATGTCAACAGTCGAGGAGGATAAGGTTTACTCCTATAAATCGACGGGGGCTAAAGAAATGTCTTCAATTGGACGAGTAATAAGAGATGTGATGGACCTGTGGTAATCAATCAGAACTGACGTCGAGAGAGGGTGACTTTCCCCTATTCTCTCTTGGATGGACCAAACATCTTTCAAGTCAGCAAAATCAACTTCAGATGGGTACGAGATATCTTCTTTCTCTTTTTTTCCAAACACAAAGATAAAAAACATTGATTAATAAAAGAATGAGATGAAACAATCAACAGAGAAAAATATACAAAACTAAAAAAAGGTGTCGACTTATGTCCTATCGTTCCCGAGGGAAGTGGGGCCCATTGTATTCCTCTCCCTCGGGAAGAGGGGAAACTGCCAATCATTTACTATCAATCCATAATCCCAATAATCCTTATTGAAATCAGGAAAATTTATTACCAAAGCCCTATTTGAGTATCTGGTATTCAAATAATAAATATTGTCATTTGCGGTCCCCCAACTGTAGAAATACATCATATATGTTATTCCTATGTGGGTTCCAAACTGCTTATTAATATGATTGACCTGATTTACTACCCTTCATGTATTGGGTTCCACTTGGGCTTGGACCACATCAAAATATTAGAAAACTCGAGAAATAAATGATTGTGTGGGAAAGAAACACCACACTCTGTAATAAATATAGTACGGAGCCAATGACCCAATTCTAATAAACACGGGTCACAAGGACCTGTCATCGACTTTGTTTTCACCTAATCAGATATTTAATGTTTTGTTCTAAAGGTTTCTAAAGAAATCTCATCTGTGATATATACCATCGTGATAAAGAAGAAAGGAAAAGACATGGAATAAAGAGTTCTTATGGTGAAAATAAAGACCGAGCATCAGTTCTCTCACAAATGGCAGAGTAAAAGCTCGATAATGAAGAGGTGCGTTTGAAATTCAAGGGGAAAAGGAATTGAGATGAAAATGGCATTCTATAAGATTCGTGATGCCTCATGAGTTACAAAATTTGAAATGATAAGTGTACCACTTCTTCACATCTCAACGGTGTCTTAGTTCCCCATAAATCAAAATAACCAACGTACCCCCGAACGATTCGCTATTTTTCCACTATTTATAATAGTGCCTTAATGTGATAGTATGGGATTTACATGTCCCAGAGGTTGGCGCCCGAGCAGGCTCTTCCAGACTGTTGAGCAACTTTTGATAGATAATATTACAATCAAGAATGAAGTATTGGGGACTTTTGTTGTAGCCTAAAATAATAAGACCACGTGGACCAATAAAAAGGTGACACCTATCATCATACTCAGTGGGCCCGTAAATAATAAACAAATGTGGTCGTCTTGATTATCACATTGTCGACAAGCTTGCCAACCACCCCCAAGAATATGAATAGTTAGTAATGTGAATAGACACACACGAGACTTTCAACAGTCACCATGCACATGTATGTGAATAATATAGCTACTAAGTATCGTTTAAAGATGTAAATACCTAATGTATAAGGGTATTCCATCTCTTCAACTTCTCACTACTATAAATAAATCCCTACCTCTCTCAGCTATGGTTAACTCAAACACTTTATCAAAACACTAGAGAGCTCTTTATAGGAGTGCACTAAACTCTAAAATATACTGTCATTTTACCTGTGGATGTAGGCACATCATTGGGCTGAACCATGTAAACCTTTGTATCTCTCTCTGCCTCCCATTCCTCTCTAGCTTATTTCTTTATTTGTGGTTACGATTATATGTTTAATTGAGATAATATTATTCTAAATCAGCAAACCAAATTTAGACACCAACACTCTCGTTTTGCTATTTATCGATGAACTAGATCATGTATCCAAAGCATTAACAAAAGTCTGCCGGTAAGAAAGGCCAATGTTGATAGATATCCCTTTCACTAAAAGACTAATGTTGATAGATATCACTGGCATATAAAGTACGCTAATAACAACATAAGAAAATCAGAGAGACAAACAGAGCAAGAACTCCATTACCTATTTTCAATAATGAGACACAAGGTTGCTATGTTGTTCACTTGTTCATATCAGAACTAAGCAAGTGGACAAGTCATAGTTTTAATTTAAGACCAAAAGAATTGTATAAACAATTTTCCTTTATTTTTCTAGGTTATACTAGTTATTTGATAGATACTTTTAATGTTCACATACCATTTAATTATAAAAGTAATGCAAGTACATCTAACTGCCGTAATTTAGCCTGCGACATAAATTGTTTAAGTTGAAGAGCTTTCAACTGATGCTGCACACCAGAAAGTTCACATAGCGTAATGGACTCATAATAGAAGGTTCATATAAATATAACCCCCAAACCAAGTGATTAACTTAGTTAATATCCGGATGTAGTATTACTAATACAACTCCTTAACCTACTTCCACCACCAAACCCCACTCCCATTATCTACCCTGAGTTGTGAAAAGTCATAAACAAATTGCATAAATGCTGACCAAACGCAACAGTTTGGCATTTCGAATTTGGCAAATATAGAGTTACGAAGTTTAGCACGCACAAAATATTGAGGATTTTTGATGCATTTCAACATAACTTTTTACTCTATATTTTTTAACTTTGTACTCTTGAAATAAGTTAGTGTTCCCTATTCTTATAATTGCATTTCAATTATGCAAAACAGATATATAAATCATGACTTATTTGAATATAAAATAAATTTAGTATATTCTAAACTTATGTTATATCACCGCTGGTCATATATCATTTCAACATTTTTTCGAACAAAAAGTTCTAGGAAAAAACCTTGAATCGATATTGTGGAATAAATATACCATTTTGAGCATCGTATGTTCAATTGCAAAACTAAAGTGCAATTATAACTATTTTATTATACAGACGCTGTTGAAACTAACTATACATATCGCTTTAGTAGTTAGTGTTTAATAACCCCATACATAATATGATACCAACTGCATAGTTTTTTAGATTGCAATAGGTGGCTCTCGTACATTGGTCGAGCAATAAAACTCATATAATGAAAAACAATATGCAAATAATTAAGTTAAAGAAAGGACATATATATTCTAACTCGTTATAACTGAGGAATAATCCTATCTTAAAAAGATACAGTTACACTTCCCATTTACCAATTTCAATATGCAAATAATTTTTTCTTCAACAATACAACAATACAAATGTTGAGAATGCTCTGCAATACAAGATAAAACAACCAGGGCATAAGTTCATAAACCAAATTGTACATGCTCACTACCTCCCTAAGGAATTAAAATAAAATAATAATAATAATAATAGTAGTAGTAGTAGTAGTAGTAGTAGTAGTAGTAGTAGTAGTAGTAGTAGTAGTAGTAGTAGTAGTAGTAGTAGTAGTAGTTTCAGGAAATGTGATTTGATCTTCATAGTGAATGTTATCATAGTCAATATAATCAATTGGAATTTCTGATATCGTTTCCTCAAATAACACATCAGCCCTAACAATCGTACTCTAGGAAACACCATGTTACATCTCTCATTTAGTAGTTGTTAAAATTGATATTCTTTGGCAATAGAATTAGCATATATAAAACAATTAATAAAAAATGAGTTCCAAAGGTTGTAACTAAATGGGAATAACAATATTAGCAGGTCAAAGATGCATACCTATTGAACCCTAACCATAGATGTATAAAACATACGAAAATTCCTTTGGTGATAGAAATCTAACGATCCTCATTTGGGGGTAGTGTCCCTTCAAAATACCATTTACCGTTTGAATAGCCACAATTTTTAAAGTTTGAATATGTTACTATATATGGAAATAATATGATAAAGGACAAAGTATCAGAGATAAAAATGTGTGTATATGTGTCAAAAAGAGATTGAATGCATAAAAAAATGTGTCAGTCTCTGCCCTTCGCCCCACGTATATTCTCCCTTAATAAGAACAAAACAGAGTCCACGTGTAAGAGGGAATACAATACAAAACTATCACAACAAACTACTCAAAGAGCATACAAATAACATTCCTAACACAACACTAGCTGGAACTGGAAAAAAATATAGGATAATACTCCAAAAGACGTAGAAATTAGTAGATAATAAAATAATTAAAACTTTAAATATATTTGTTTCAATTTGTAAAGAACAAACTATTAGAAATTCATATATCTCGTGAAATTTATCATAAATTATCAATATGGAAACCTTTTTTTCTACTTGCATAAAATATTAGTAAAAACTAATATAAATTACATAATATTTCCTTAATACTTATTTACTAGTGAGGGGTCCTAGATCTTTTTACTACTAATTACAATTTATATTAATTATATATTTAATTTAGTATTAATGATAATTTATATTACAGGTTACCAAGAAGGGTACTTTAGTTCACTCAGTGGTTCGAGTTAGTAAGGCTCGATGGGACTAGTAGCCCACTGAAGTATCCAGTGGGAGCTTTGAGGGTTTAGGCTTGGAGGGCAGAGAGTAAGTTTTACTGAGTAAGGTAAATGATCAAACATTCTAAGAGATAAAATCACCAGAAATTCTCGAGTAACATACGGTTACTTGAGAAAGTCACACTACCCTCATGGGACCTTAAGGTCATTTGAGAGAACATTTACATTATAGTTAATTTTGGGAGCTAAAGGCCCCTCGACAAGTAATTTTCATAAATAGTCACTTGGGAGGATTCATTCCCATCAAGTAATATATTTTATTTATAGTCACTCGAGAGGGTTCATTCCCCTCAAGAAGTCATATTAAATTAACAGTTAGTCGAGTAGGTTCATGGCCTCTTGATAAGTCATGCTCAATGCATAAGTGACACGCACTCCTAAAAAATATCATTTTAATGAAATTTTTAATATTTAATTATTTATTTTAGTCCCGAGAAAAAAGGAACGTGACACGTGTATATTTTATAATACATCTTTTCGGGCTAATGACATAGGTTGTCCCCGACCACATCATTTTCATCCCCTTCAAGACCCATTATATTATTTAAATAATAAACACAGTTTTATTAGTCTTTTTTAATGAGGACACTCATTATATTGTGTCAATCTACTCACACTTATTATAAAATTAAGTCTTAGCCCTCACTAGGGGAGAGAATGTGAAAAAAATGCAAGAGCACGATGTAGAAATATAGACTCATAATTAACCTCAAGAAATCAGTCATGGAAGCTTAGAGTTATAGCCTCAAAGCTATGGAATTTTACACCAGTTCAAACATCATTAATAGCTGAGTCCATAGCATTTGATTCACACACACAGTTGGCGCTTTTACACCCTATTACTCTTTCTCATATTTTAGGGTGCTTATTATCTCACCCTCTTTTCCAAATCTCAAGTCCTTTCATGGAGATGAAATGTTTGTTACTATTATTGTTGAATATTACACCAGAAAATATATTTCACCAGATTACTCCTTCAATATTTATTGAAGGCAAGTCAGGCCTCACCAGATTCAGTATTATTCATAGACCCCAGTACCACTACCCTCCTATATTTGGCGACTGCTGGGGAGGTATTCTTGTTGAATATGGATGTTGAAGGACAAATAGTTGATTTATCTCCAAAAACATTATTTCATAGCTCACCAGGAAAGTTACCCATCTTGGTAAGTTATTTTGACTTCTACTTTATGTATATTACACAGTGTTATAAAAGGCATGCCTGGGCTCCGTCTAGGCTCGCCTAGGATTGAGGCTTGGGAGAAACACCACTCCTTAAGTTTTTTATGCTTTATTCTTGGTAAAATTCTTAAGGCACACTTTTTTCAAAACAAAAATGATTTAGTGAAACAATATCGCCTTTTAAAGACTTTTTTACAAACCGAAAAAGTATCGCGTCCAAAACAATCAAATAGTATTTTAATTTGCATATATTCAAACGTATTTTAAGGTATGTACAATTTTAGTATTTTTAATAGCCTTGTTATGATTTAAAATATAAAAAAAGGCCTAAATTCCTTTTCACTCATTTTTATGCCTAAGGCCCGCCTAGGCTTATAAGGCTTAAAGCTTGACTTCCACGCCTAGGTCGCGCCCCACGTTTTTTAGAACCTTGATATAACATATGACTACTTGTTTCTATAGTAAAAGTAACTAAGATACTCGATAATTAATATTTTTGCTAAATCCATATTTCCCTGAATGATCTTTTACACATAGTAAATGCGACAACACATGATAACTATCTCAATACAATCAGAGATGTACCGCCTTTGTGTCATTTTTTTGAAAGCAATCACGTGATTTGACTAGAAATGAAATGTTACTATTTTCATAATTATCTCCATTAATAAATAACATTTACTTACTCGATGATTTTAGTACTTATCTAAAAAATTCTAGTTGATTTTAGTACTTGTTTTAAATAAAGTTGCGTGTTGAAAATGCCTAAAATTGTATAGCATTGTATTAGTTGGTTGTCTCTTTGTAATTTTAAAAGTAGAATGTTCTCCTATTGTTCACGGGTTGCATAAATATTAATTAAATCTACAACTTTACTATCAATAGGCCTAGTAACTGATTTAAGTGCCTAATATTATACCTAAGCCTTAGGAAACCCCCCCTGTGATTTCCATTAAAATACATATATGTATATATGTATTGCATTTGCAATTGTCTTGTCACATCGTCTATTTTCAATAGTAAAAAATTGAATTAGACATCTAGATATTTTTTTACATATTTTTTCATTTGATTTTGCCAATGAAAGACAACTCGCTCACACTTTACACAAAGTCCTAAAAACATAAATGTGATTGGACAGTTTGTTGATTCGTTATTTGTTATTTTATTTATCTAATAAATAAAATAATAAGTACAAGATGAGGCCCAAAAAAAGTTTGATGTTTTGAAGACGTTATTGGTCAATGCCGCTGGCACAAATCCATTTTCATAAGCAATGTGGTTCCGTACTAGTAGCATTGACCAATCACATCTCCAAGACATCAAAAGTTTAATGTCTCAGAGTCATCAAATTTTTTTAAGAAAAGTACATGTGCTTTCCTCATAAGAAAAGTAAGACTGATTTTATAGTGGTTTCAAAGCCCAATGTCTGCAAAAACTTACAGTGTGATACCTATTGTACTCTCAAAACAAACTTCTCAAAATCAATTTCTTGAGTAAAGAACTTCCATTTAGTTGCTCAATCCAGCCTTAACTTAGAGGTTTATTATAATCACTTGAGTGACAACAAAAACTTTAACCCCTATACCTTGCTCATCCTTGACAAACAATATAAGAACAAAACACCTCGTTTTTTTATAGGATTTAAAAAAAAGAAATAATTTGTGACTTGTTCGAACCAAAAAGTTTGCACTACTTGTTCAAACCAACACGCTTTGAGACTTGATCAACCTAAAAGAATTAGCAATTTTCTTGATTCAAAATTTTTATTGCCAAATCCCAACTAATTCATGCACCAATTTGTTGATCAATAGTTAATTGATTTCAATAATCTCACTCTTGCATCAAAATGCTATGATTCAACCAAACCTAATCTCTCATTGATAGTTTATCAAATAATTGATACTCAAAAAGTCAAAAGATGAGATATATCATAGTTCCCTCCTTGTACTCGAGAATGATCTTTCTTTTTTGCAAAAAATAAACAAAAAAATTTGAAATAGATAAACTCAATTTTTTCGATTGAAATAAGATAATATGTGTTTATTGAAATTGAACGAGCAACTAGTGTATTGTACTAGCTCGCCTCTTCCTAGTTTTAAAGTATCACGAAATGGATCATAACTTATTACAATAGTCTGATCTAATGCAACGAATTATCACAATAGTGAAGCATTAATTCAAAAGACAAAGGCAAAATGTACAAGTAAAGGTATAAAATTGATCCACAAAGTACAGACCCTCAAGTCTAAAAACTATTCGTAAAAATCACTCAATACCTATACGAAGAATTACCCTTTTGTAAAAAAAAAATTGACGAAGACGAGTGACTAAACCTCTCTACCTGCTTGACTTATTACAACAAGTGTTTTATTTGCTGGAGATATGCTTGAGTGGTCAATCAAACCCGAACTGCCTAAATCTTGAGAATCTGAACAATCTCAAGAATATACAATAAATAATTGCTTGATTCATGTAAGAGAAAAATTTATGATTGCTCACATTTTTAATTATTTTAGCGTGGCATATCCCACTACACAAACACAACACCTAAACACATATATGTCACTAGTTCTTGGTACTTTAATACTATGTTGAAGACCCATGAAAGAAAGCAAGATTTGGTCATCTCAACAATCATGGAAGAAGTATTTGTTTGGAGTTGTAAAAAGGTTCTGAGTATTTTATGGGGTTTACTTAATTTTATGAGGTTATATTTTTTCTTAAAGGAACTCAAAATTTTTATAAGATTTTTTTTTCCAAAAAATAACGCCTCGTTCGAACGAGTGTCATGATCGTTCGAACGAAATTTAATGTGATTCATACGGACATCTCGTTAGAAGTTCATGTTCGAATGAGTTTAATGAAGGTTCAAATGAAATTCTTTTTGGTTCATGCTGTAATCTCGTTAGAAGCGTCGTTCGAACTACCTACCGCTTTGTTCGAACGAGGAACGAAATTTTATTTTTTAATGAATACCTTCGCAATATCTTTAATGTTTATCCTTTTTATCTTCCCTTCTTATAAAAACGTGAAATGGAATCAGATATTCCAAGAACCCTTTTTCAAAAAGAAAAACACGTTTTGAGCTCTCTTTTTATGATTAAACACCTCAAATCATATTCCTCACCCTCAAGATATATTCAAGATCTCTTTTACTAACATCAAGAAGGTTTCTAGTGATACACTCTTGTAGAGACTTTTCTCCACAACTGACTTTGTGAAACAAGATTTCACTGCTGAAGAAGGCAGATGACTAAATCAGTGGATACCAAGGGTAGACTGCTGCCTATGGACAAATCTGGAGCCGGCTCGTATCTATTGGAGTTTTCGGAGTTCTACGCATCTAACTTAGTTTAGATAATGGTTCTGTAAGTCGTCCGTATTCATAAACTTCCAATAGTACTAAATAGAAGGTTTGGCCTTGCAAATGGATTTTTCCTCCTCTTGATTGTCTTTTTGCATGTTTAGTCTCAAAAATTGGAAATCTATATTTGAACATAATTCAAATGCACACCATACAAAATTAAAGGCTAAATTAATTAAAATTTGGATTTGTGTGTTGGGGCATTTGATTAAATAAATTGATCCATTAGTTCATGCGCACTCTCGAATTGGTACAAGTGTCGGTTACACCCAAATATCGTGTGATTCTTTTTTCGTAAAATATTTTTGATATAATTTTTTTTTAAATTTTTTGTTGATATTTAAAAAGCTAGAATTTAATGGATAATTTCTATAATCGAATGCCCATTTTTTATAGTTCCAATTATGCTTACTTGAAAGCTAGGATGAGGTTTATATTAAAATCAATTGATGAACGTGTTTGGTTGCTTTGTGAAAGAAGGTGGACACCACCCACTGTAACTGTTGATAATGTCGTTGGCCCTAAACCTGTCTCCTAATGGATAGAGGATGACTTTAAATGGAGCAATTTTAACTCGCGCGATTTGAATGCCATCTTAGAAGCCGTCACCCCTAACGAGTTCCGCCACATTATGACGTGCACCACGTCTAAAAAAGCTTGGGATACCCTCCAATTCACTCACGAGGGAACTAATGTTGTTAAATCTTCTAAGCTGAGAAATCCCACCACACAATTTGAAACTATCACTATGCTTGAATCTGAATCATTTGATGAGTTTTACGCACGACTGTCTGATATAGTAAACTCGAGTTCTAATTTAGGTGAGAGAATACGTGAGACGCATGTCGTTAAGAAAATTTTGAGGTCATTCCCTTCCCATTTTATTCCTAAGTTACCGTGCTATATTCATTAGGAATCTAAGATACTCCTAGTTAGAAGAACTTGTAGGAGATTTTCAAACGTATGAGATATATATGTTTCCTAAAACTATTAAGCCCAAGAAAAATGGAATTACAATACAAGCCCAATCTAAAAAGAAAGAAGAATTGATTTAGATAGAGCAAGAAACATTTTGAAAAAGCAAAGATAGATTTCCCAAAAAAAAAAGATGAGGAGAGATGTCATGAGTGCGAGGGAAAAGGTCATAAAACTCATGGGTGTCCGACTAGGTTAAAGTGATAAGGGAAAGGCAAAGCTACCTTAAAAGTTATGTTTAGCGAGAGAGAGGTCGAGTCGGTGAGTTCGGGGGATGAATCATCGCATGGATGTAAACTCACCGCATTTACGTATTAGTACACCGAGTGCACTAATAATCGAGTGAACCTAACACCGATGAGGAAGCTACTAAACATGGACACCTCGATGGTGAGTCTAGCCATTCTGAAGAGAGTGATGGGGAAATAATTTAAGTGAGAGCGAGAGTGACCTATAGAGCGCCTATGAAGATCTTTATGCTCAGTCCTTTAAAACTATGAAACAAAACAAAGGTTTATCTATGAGAGTTTATACTTAGAGGAGATGAGACAGGCGATCAAATGTGAGTCTTCGGTGAGAGAAGTTTTGGGGAGAGAGTGTTTTTAGTTAAGAAAGAGAATGGGGACTTGGTGAAAAATATGGCTAGTCTTATATGAGATATCCAAGCATCTGTGGAGACTCATGAGAAACTTGAAGACCTTGTATCCCAACTCGAACGGTAGCTATCGAGAATACATCGAAGAAGGTAGGTAAGATGATCCTTTACCTATCTTTAGCTTTTATGAGAGGCATGCAATAGGTTATGGCGGTGCATCCACTTCTCATACCGCACCAGAATTGGTTCCTTAATTTGTGGTTATTCGTATAGCCCTAAGCCTAAAGCACAAAAGAGATTTCACCCTTAAAAAGTGAACCAAACTTGTCTATTTTTGGAATTTTTGAAAAAGGATAGTTCATCTTAGAGAGTTTTGCTATAAATTCGATAGAACTAGGTGTACACACAATCCCACGAACCGCTCTACTGACTTTGCTAGTCTTAGATATCAACTTGAGTTCCTATTCGTAACTTCTTAAAGCTTAATAGAAGAATTTCAATGGATGTCTTTCCCATTTGAGAACGCTTCCAATGATCCGACTGGAGCCAATAATGACAAGGGAAAATAAAAAGTTAGCTCAACTCGGGTACCTAAGTAAGACATCAAATCCCTTGTTGTGCATGTTTCTCTCAAGGTTCAAAATACTTCCCAATGGTATTTTGATAGTGGGTGCTCTAGGAACATGACTGTAAGGACATTTTTGTCCATTATCAATTTGAATGTCGCACACTGTTACACCGTTGAAGAAACTCAAGATCGCATCTACATCAACGGATCCGAATATCAAAGTGTCTTCAACATCATAGCCTCTGCGAGAATGAACTTGGTAAAATTTTGTTTTTACGTTCCTTAAAGTTCATATTTAGTATTGGGAAATTTTTATAAAATGTTTTTTATTTTTCAGGGAAGCCAGACCGGTCCGCCTCCATACCGGACCGATCCGCCTCCGGACCGGTCCGCCTATTTACCAGACCGATTGCGAACCGATGGAGCCATTTTAAAAAAGAACCGATCCGAGGTCGGACCGATCAGCCTCCAAGCCGGACCGGTCCTCCTGGGATAAACTCGATCAGTTCCGTGAGTTTTTTATCCACCAACTTATTTTTCCTATATATATACCTTTTTTGGTGGTATATTTTTCAAGTCTTTGAGAAAACGTTTTTAAGCGTAAAAACACAACAAGACTTATTTTTGATGTGCCAAACATCTTTTTGATTCACACACAAAAATCCCAATTACTTTTGTGAATCTTTTGGAACCCTAGAACACAACCTTTGTTACTGTTCATCTTTGTGGAGAGATCTTTGCAATCGAGGGCTGCGTGTCATTGCTGAGGGAGTCTCTACAAAGTTTTATGGCCGCGTGTCATTAAGGAGAGCTGCAGTTCTTCCTTTGTTGTTTGGGCTGCGAGTCCTTGGAGGGTGTTGCGTGTATTCTCTTGATGAGTTCAAGACTGCGTGTCTTTGTCGGTTGGCTGCGCTTTGATCCATTGCAGATTTCTCTATGTAATTGTAAGTTGCGACTTGTATATTCACAGTGAAATAAAGGTTTTACCCGAAAGGTTTTTTTCCTGAAATCAGTGTCTCAGCATATTTTTGTGTCACGTGCTTTATTTATTTATGGGTTGACACACGCACCTTAGATGCATGTTTAGGATCTCTAATTAAATAAGGGGTACTTGGAAATTTGTGAATATAATTTAAATCGATATTACACGCCTTTTCAATGACTGGTGAAATTTCATTTTTTACCCATCTTAAGGATCACAAGGAAGGTAAAGTCACTTTTGGAGCTGGGAGTAGGTCAAGTATTTTAGGGCATGGATGTGTTGATATACTTGGATTCCCTATACTAGACAATGTGTTGTACGTGAAAGGGTTGGATGCAAACTTAATTAGCATAAGCGACATGCGTGACACAGACTTTGCTGTAAAGTTTAGCCGGTCTGAATGTAATGTTTATGACCAATCCGGTGAACTTTTACGACAGGGTGTGAGGAGTGAATATAATTGTTATGAGATTGTGCCCAAGTCATCCTTTGTGAGCAATAGTTCCACGATCTCTACTATGGACCTTTGGCATCAACGACTGGGTCACGTAAACTTTAGGAATCTTGAGAGATTAGTGAAAAAGGACCTAGTTCATGGCTTACCATCGCTTGGGAAACCAACTTCCTCAATTTGTGTACCTTGCAAACAAGGAAAACATATTCAAAGTCCCAATCTAAAGTTGAATACCATTAACACCTCTCGTGTTTTGGGGTTGATTCACATGGATCTTATAGTTGTTGCTCGCTCGGAGAGCTTAGGTGGTAAGAGATATATTCTCATGATGGTCGATGACTTTTCTAGATATTCTATCATAGTATTCCTTAGAGAAAAGTTTAATGCGATTGAGTTCATTAGAACCAAGTGGAGTGTCCTACAAAACCAACATAGAGTCACTGTTAATAAGATATGTAATGACAACGACACTGGATTTAAAGAATCTAAAGTGGATAATTATTGTGATGGTGTGGGAATCAAATATCAGTTTTCGACCGTTCGTACTCCTCAGAAAAATAGGATTGTTGAGAGGAAGAACCAGATGATACAAGAAATGTCTAGATCCCTACTTTTTAGTAGAATCGTGCCTTGACATTTTTGGGCATAGATGGTGAGCACCGCATGCCATACGATGAATAGGGTATTTCTTCGTCCGCACATACTTGGCATGCCTTATGAGTTGTGGATAGGGAAAAAGTCCAACCTATCTTATTTTCGTTTCTGTAGGAGTACTTTCTATATCTTGCAAGATAGAGAGAACTTAGGAAATTTTGACTCCCAGAGCAACGAGGAGATATTTTTAGGATATTCATTGACGAGTAGGGCTTATAGGGCTTTTAATCTTGTAAGCTTTAAAGTTATGGAGTCAATAAATGTCATGATTAAAGATGATGAGGAACCGATACTTTTTTCTCCTAGATCTCAGTGTGAGGATGATGCACCCCCTGGTGACGATCCCATCCTTCCTCATGCTACCATGGTGGCCCTAATTGCTGATTTAGGGGATACATCATTGATTTGTATTGAATATTGCATATTTTCGCCCATTACCTTTATGCATTCTAGAACTTTTACGGTCCTAAATGCCTATAATTATGCTCATTAACCAGACAACCTTGGATTTGGATATATACATGCTTTGTAGGGGTTATTTTTGCCTTTGTAGGCATTGGAACGCTAAAAGTGAGGTTCGGTTGCATTTCAGAGAAGTTCCATCGATGTACGCTACTTCAAGGGCATTTTAGTCAATTCACATTTCTTATCCGGCTCATGAAAATTCCACGGATGCGTAGTTCATCGAGTTAGCATCACGTGACCGCAAACGGTGCGTAGTTTGGAATTCGGACGAAGAAGCTAGCCTCATTTCCGTAATGGACCTTTTCCCCCTCATCATGGACCAAATGCAGCTTGAAAACAGAGTACCCGCCGACCACGGTTTCAACTTTTGCCGTGGGAAGGAGACAGTATGCTTTTGCCTAAGGGGCCGGTCGGCCGCACCCCTGCGACCGATCGACCGGTAGTGCCAGATATTTTGGGCTCTTTCCTCTTTCTTTCCTTTTTCCCTTACTTTTTCCCACTTTCTATATAAACCCATTTTTGGTTTTAATTCAGATATACTTAGTTAGAATAGATTGTAGAGAGTGGTAGTTAGGGTTTGGGTGGTTTTGGATGGTTCTTCTTCATTTATACTTTGTTTAACACCCCATTTGTTGTGTAAGTTGACTATTCATCATCCTCTCCATTTAATTTAAATTGTATTTCCTTTGTTTCCATTGTTGTAGTATAATTTACAAGCTTTCTAATATATGTTTTCTTGCTTTATTTACATGCTTTGATTTACACGCTTTCTAGTATAAATTTATCGCGTTTATTTATCGCTTTCCATTTACCGCATTTTTAACATGCTTTCTAGGCAACTTAAATTAGGTTGTGTTTGAATTGAACTCACTCGGGTTGACGCGTTGCATTGCTTTGGTGATGGAGTTTACGGGTCTATTTCGGGTGCATTGTCCTAGTTATTTCGCCTAGGAGATTTGACGGGGCATATCATGTATGTCCCGTGCTTACGACCTTTCGCGCGTAATTTTCGGGATATTTGTTGATGCCAAAATCTTATTAGGCTTTTATGACGATTTAGGGCGTAACAACCCTTGATTTAATTAACTGTCGAAACGAGATGCATTTGTAATAACTCGTCGACCCATGTGACCATTTTATACTAATTAACTCGGGTGAGGGATATTCGACGCAACCTATAGTTTTACTCGCTTTCATAATCTAGTTTCAATACCTTGCCTAGATTAACATTTCCCTTTATGCATATTTTTCCTTTTAGGTTGTAATCATCTTTTACACTTTTATTTCGGAGTATTAAATCACTTGAATTCTAACATCTCGTTGCTGTGGATTTTTGATACCCGACTTACCGCTATACTCACCCGTTGAGTGTAGTCGTAATTTAGGTTTTTTTATAGTTCAGGTGAGACGAATTCAAAATGACTGGTGCGTAGGTGACTCTCGCGCCATGGAAAAACCCTGCCTATCAATCATCTTAGGTTTGAAAGAGTCATGACCCTTCTGCTATACTTTTTGATTCTACACTAGGTGTCAAGACTCACGCTCAACTTGAAAATATGGTCAACTACCTGTGCTACACATCCTTAGTCGAGCCTAAAAATGTGAAAAAATCACTCAAGGACGAGTAGTGGATATCTTCCATGCAAGATGAGTTGCTTCAGTTTCGTAAGAACGATGTCTATGAATTAGTCCCTCGATATGGATGGTCAAGTCTAATGTGATAGGTACTAGGTGGGTTTACAAGAATAATATGGATGGTAATGGTACCATAGTTCGCAATAAGACTATATTGGTCACTCCAGGCTACACAAAAATTGAGGGTGTAGACTTTGATGAGACATTCGCTCTTATTGCTAGGCTTATGTTCTTCCGCTTACTACTCGCCATAGCATGTCATCTACACTTCAAATTATATCACATGGATGTCAAGAGTGACTTTTCAAATGGCATTCTATAGGAGGAGGTTTACATGGAACAACTAATAGGGTTCAAAGACCCTAAGCACTACTAACTTAAGAAGTCCTTGTATGTTTTGAAGTAAGCACCCCATGCTTGGTATGAGAGGCTCACTTCCTATCTCTTAACTTGTGGATTCAAAAGAGAGGGAGTGGATAAGATGTTATTTATGAGGAGCGATAGTGGTTCTATTTAGGTGTCCCAAGTCTATGTGGACGACATAGTCTTTGGATCCACGTGCTCCCACCATGCTCACACCTTTGATTAGGAGATGAATAGTGAGTTTGAGATGAGTATGGTATGTGAGCTTATGTTCTTCCTAGGTATCTAGGTTCGTCATCTTGATAATGGGATATTCATATCTCAATCCAAATATGAAAGAGACCTTGTGAAGAAGTTTGGTCTAGACTCTGCTAAGCACTCACGCACCCCTATGATTACATCAACAAAGCTTAGCAAAGACTATTTAGGCAAGGACGTAGAGAAACCCCTTTATTGTAGTACGACATGTAGTCTCCTTAACTTAACCGTTTGCCATCCAAATATTTCTTTCGGTGTTGGAGTCTGTGTGCGTCACACTTACATGCACTTAAGCATATCATCAAACACGTGAGTGGAACTCTTTCATACGGTGTTTGGTATTCCTTTGATACCGATGACCATTTTCTCCCCTATTCGGATGCCAATTGGGCGGAGGATGATGATGGTTATAGGAGCACTTCGGGTGGGTGTTTATATTTTGGGAGGGCTTTTGTCTCTTAGTTCAGCAAGAATCAAAACTCCATATCTTTGTCTATGACGGAGGTTGAGTATATTGCCGTTGGTTGCATGCAACTGTTATGGATGAAGCAAATGTTGGAGGATTATGGTATTTCACAACGCACGATGACTATTTCTTGTGATAATATGAGTGCAATCCATATTCCTCGTAATCCTGTCCAACATTCGCGCACGATGCACATTAGGATACGCCAGCACTTTATACGCGATCTACTTAAGGAGAAGGTCGTGTCCTTAAGCTTTGTGTGCACCGATCGTCAGTTAGCCAATATATTCACGAAACCTTTAGATGAACTTCGATTTGAGGATTGTAGGAAATCTTTAGGTGTTCGCACAATTGACCGAGTTCAGATATTTTATCTAGTGTAAGATGATTATCATGCTTATATTTCTTAATCCTGTTACTAGATTGTATTGTCATTGTGATATCACTCTGTCTATATTTTTCATTGTGATATTTTGTAAAAAAAATCCAAAAAGAGTTTTGTTTTTCTGAAAAATACAAAAATATTTTTGTTTTTTTATGAAAAAGGTGAAAGGCAAAAATATTTTATTTTTTATAAGATTTTTGAAAAGGACAAAAAGAGTTTTGTATTTTTTTATCACCATATATGGATGAACATTTAACATGTCCGGATCACCCATTCATTTCATATTTCCACGTGACTTTTTCATAGTGTTTTGGCACATGACGTTCTTTCTACACTGTGCTTAATAATGTGTGGAGTCATTAATAATGTCTCGGTGTGCTTAATAATGTCTCGGTGTCCAAATATATGGCTCGTAGTGGATATAATGTTGAAACCGGACTCCACCAAATCTTCAACACAAACCCAATAATGTTCAAGTGTAGAACAACTCTTTTAATGCCATAAAGATCACTATAGCATATATTAATGATAACTCGGATATTTGAAACTCTAATGATGTATTTACTTTGGAAGACCTTAGAAAACTTGTATGAAGAAACGTACTGGTTCGTAAACAGTTTTTCCAAAATGTACACCTACGAAATCTGAAGGAAAAACGCCTATATATATTTTTGTTAAGGCGGTGGCTCACTTGAACAATGGAAGTTGTCGCTCGAACGAGATGACTATGTTGTTCGAATGACAGTGGCATCTCACTTGAATGACAATAAATGTTGCTTCATGTCGTTTAAGAGACGCATGAATCAGAGTCCTAATAACACTATTCTCTAATCCATCAACGAAGTGTAAAACATTTCAAACACTTATAAAAAAAATCAAAAACATTTATTTAATAAAATAACATCCTTATCTTTATAAATTTAAATTTCGAGTCTCATTAACTTTACGCATTCATACCCGAGAGATCTCGGAATTCCATAGAACTTGAAGACGAATAAACTTGCACCAATTAAACTTTCGACATAAATAATCCCTTAAAGATTTGCCGCAACGTCTTCAATTAAACTTCAACACGTCGTAGTCTGTGTGGGATAGTGATAATAAAAATACGACCTATGACTTAAGCGTGTTTTATTCTGGGAATAAGTCAAAATAATACAACGGACTCAATTGGAAATTTTGTCCTTATAAATCTCCCCCTTGACTATTTTGGGACAAAATCAATAGTGAAATGCCTAAGCCGTACCGTCAAGCCATGTGACACCTAAATCCCATCCCATAAACCCAAAATTAACAAATACAGGACAAGACTAGTAAACAATGGTCTGGCAAGCATGAGCTATCTCTGAATGTATGAATGTGATGTGGACTTGAAATCTCGAATCTCTTAAAGCATACATAGACACATGAAATATACAAATACCCAATGAAATATGGAGGAACAAATGATATAAATCATAATGAAATATGTCAGCAAAATATTTTGATATCAATTTTGAAACAAAAATAACTTCTAAATATGGATATCAAATATGCACATAAATAAGATACCAATGTAGATACAAATTTGTGCAACAAAAAAACAAAGTGTTCAACAAATCTCCCCCTACATCCCATACAACTAATTTGATGGTACCTTTTTATTTCTGAAGCGAAAAGTGTTTTAAGGATGACAAAAAATAATTTCCCTTTTATGAAAACCCTTCCTTCTAATTTTTAATTCGTACCAAGTTGTGAAAATTTTGTCTTAACCAAATTTTATATTGATTAATCCTAAACATCCATCTAGTGTTTAAAGCAAATAAAATAAATTAAGAAAATACTCATAACTCCGTATGCACGAGGAAAACCACAATGGGAAAGCCTCGGACGACCCAAGCCAGACAATCACTATGAATGTGGAATTACAATGAACAGACACTAGTCTTACTCAACGACTCGATCCCTAAGAGACCTGATGCTCTTTTGATCTTTAACCACTTCTTTCATAATGCCCACACAGAAAGTTCTTTCACGATACTTGTCCATGACACACGATTCCACATATGTCTTGGTGTCCACCAATATGGCTTGTAACATCTACAATGTGTATATCAGACTCCATCGAATCTTCACCGTAAAACTAGCAATGTTCAAGTGTAAAAAAACTCTCCTTGGTGCCACAAAGATCATTATATAATATATTAATGATACCTCGGTTCTTTGAATCTCTATGGATGCATTTACTTTGGAAGAACTTAGAAAACTTGTGTGCAAAAACCTCCCGGTTCGTAAACAGTTTTTCTAGAACGCACACCTACAAAATCTGAAGGGAACACGCTCATATATATTTTTCTTAAGGTGGTGGTTTTCTCTAACGATAGAAAGTTTTGAGATGACCATATCGTTCGAACGACAGTTGCATCTCGCTTGAACGACAATGAATGTCGCTTGATGTCGTTTGAGCGAAGCACGAATTAGAGTTCCAATAAAGCTCTTCTCCAATCCGTCCTTATCAGATTTAAACAAAGTGTAAAACATTTCAAACACTTATAAAATATTTTAAGAACATTTATTTAATTAAATAGCATCTTCATCTTTATAAAATTAAATTTCGGGTCTCATTAAATTTACGCATTCATACCCGAGTGATCTCAAAATGAAATTGAACTTGAAGACTAATAAACTTGCACGAATTAAACTTTCGGCATAAAAAATTCCTTGAGTATTTTTCATAACATCTTCAATTAAACTTCAACACATCATAGTCTATGTGGGATTATGACAGTAAAAATACGACCTATGACTCAAACGTGTTTTGTTCCGAGAATAAGTTAACACTATACAACGGACTCAATTGTAATTTTTTTCCTTATAAATCTTCCCCTTTGACTATTTCGGGACAAAACTAATAGTTAAATGCCTAAGATGGGCCGTCAATCCGTATGACACCTAAATCCCGTTCCATAAATCCAAAATCAAGAAATACAGGATAAGACTAGTAAATAATGGTTCGACAAGCATGAACTATATCTGAATGTCTTAATGCGATGTAGACTTGAAATCTCGAATCTCTTAAAGCATACCTACACACATGAAACAGATAAATACCCAGTCAAATATGGAGGAACAAATGATATAAACGATAATGAAATATGTGAGTAAAATATTTTGATACCAATTTTGAAACAAAAACAACTTTGAAATCTCGATATCAAATATGCACATAAACAAGATACCAATGTAGATACAACTGTGTGCAACAAACAAGCACAGTGATCAACAAATCCCCTCCTACATCAAATACATCTCTCCCCCTTTTTGTCTCGAATAGACAAATCTAGTATGAGATAAATCAATGAAATATATCTAGATAATCATGCAAATAATTAGGTAATAAAGATCAATACTATCAAATCTAAAGCTCGAAAACAATAATCACACAAATGAATTAATCAACCTAAGCAAGTGTGACTAGACGAACTCAATGCAGGAAAATATGTGATCAAATATGAATCTGTATATAACAAATTGTCAAAAAGTAACTCAATAGTACCAAAAATATTACACATAAGCAGAAGGGTACTGAAACAGAATGAATTTCAAAAACTATACATCACTTGAATGAGACAAAGGCGTAACTCGAACAATAAAGCGGCGTCACTCAAATGATAACTTCGTGCAATATATGAATGTCGCTGGAATGAGTAATCAAAACTCCTAGTGCCATCTCCGAAGATTAAACAGAGTTGGCCAGTGAAAAAATTTCGTAAAAAATATAATTGGAAGGGGGTCAAAACTGCAAAACAGTAGCTAAACTAGGAAAAATACAAAATAACCAAATGTGAGTTACATGCTAACATACTACCGATGTGCTCAAACATGAACATGGAATGTATGGGCTTGAACTACAACAAATGAATCACAATTCCAACACATCGAAACAATTAAGAAGCTCTAAATGATAACTATAAATCATCAAACTTTATTTTAGCCATATGTGAAACTTAAAGTGTGAGATGAATGAACTAAAGAATCAAGCATGCACACAAATATGGAATTTTGATGATTATACAAACAATAGTGTCATGACACGATTTTTCAACATTAGGATTCGTGGTGCAAACCCGTTTAATTTATCCATCCAACTCCCTCAAATATATATCATATTTTGTTTTGGGATGAACATAAACTAATTTGGCCCAATTTTTATCATATGAGTCTTTTGATTGCCTTTATTTTTTTTCGGGCTCTTTTACACGGTGGCTTTCACGACGAGTCAATTTCACACTCTCGTATCCCTTTCCCGTGAACACTCATCATTTTTAATTACTATCCTCACGATAAATGTATCTTACATGCACATCTACTCCTTATGTCTACTTATGCATAGATGACAGAATTGAGATAAGAACCTCTCACCAAACTCAAATATGCAAGCGATGTCAAACATTCATATAAACTCGTGCATGTGTGCAAAGATGGCATATATACAAAGTCGAATCAAGATGCATATGAACTTCGAATCAAACCCGTAATACACTGGTTAAGATCATTCTAAGCATCAATAATTATGACCAATTGTCCTAGCCACGAGGATAATGAAATGAAGGGGGTCCAAGCACACCAATATGCCACATTAAACATGTGAATTCAAATACAAAAACAAACTGAAAATCATTTTGGTTTTTTCACATATTTTGACAAAAAAATGCAAAATCTTTTTTAATTTTCTCAAAAATTTAATAAGCCAAGAATCTTTTTGTATTTTTCAAAAAGACTCAATTAATATAATACAAAATGATACACATGTCATATCACTAGTAAGAATAAATCATGATGCAAAGACTAGCGTATGACAAACATGGAAACACAATCATTCGTTAGATTTATCATGGGAAAAATCAATTGCAACCAAATGATAACCATGAAGTTTTAGTCCTAAATCCACTAAATCCAATTTCCTAACCCAAGTAAGTGTAACATGACGGGTAGGGGTTTTGGGAACTGAAACAAATTTATTCCTAAACTTCCTAGGATCAGTCCTTAGGTCATAGCAAAAACGTCTAACGTGACCTTTCCGATCGTAATGTGTGCAAGTGTAAATATGTCAGGAGTGATTACCATAAGATCGACCTCTCCTCATGGTCCTAGTGGGTTCTGTCACACGGTTGGTATTAGCTTTGGGAATGGGGACAACTCTATCATCGTAGCCTATACCACACCTATCACTTTTGACTTAGATAGTGCCTAACATCCTATCCAATTTTTCTGACCTAGATTCCAAGTCAAACTTAACCTTACTCGAGTCTTTTAACTTTTCCTCCAACTCACAAATCCTAGACTCAAGGACATGCCTAGAGTCCTCAAACTCAAGTAACTCCTTTTCAAAGTCTCCATCAAACCATGAAGACTCTCTCTCTATTTCTCAACGTACTCTAGCTTCTCCCTAAGATTCTTCTCTCGTGCCCTAAGATCCTCAATCAAAGCATGATTATTTTCTATGGCACGCTCATTCAACCTAGCTTGTAATTTAGGGTTAAACTTTTTCACTTTCATCGGCTCAGCATACAACTCATTAAATGCAACTTGTAACTCTTTCACATCTACCTCCTAGTCCTCAATCACCTGGGATTCAGCGGCTTTAAAAGTGTCATGCACATGAGAATCCTCGTGGGAAGATTTTTCGTTGTCGGTCACATGACATGCCAAGAAAGCAACAAAGTTGCTCTCTTCGGGGGAACTCTCTCCCTCTTTTGATTCACTATCACTTAAGGAGGCACTATAAGCTATCGATTTCTTTCCCTCTTTTTTAAGTCTAGTGGGACACTCAGCAACTTTATGACTATACAACTCACACCCAAAACACCTATCCAACTCAACCCTATTAAATTTCTCAATATTATCCTTAGGGGTGGATTCAACCTTGTTATTCTTGAATTTCTCAAACCTTTTGGAATCTTTCGATTGCTTTTGAAACTTAATAAATTTATTAAACTTTTTAACTAGTAAACATCCTCAAAATCGGAATCAAAATCTTCATCCAAAACTTTAGTTTCCTCCATCTGGGCTTTCAAAGCAATGACCTTTTATTTATTTGGCACTTGTTTTGAGGTAAACATATCGAGTTCATAGGTTTGTAAGTCGCCTATAATCTCTTCAAGTTTTGTCGTATCAAGCATACCTAAGGAGTTTAAAATGGTCACTTTTGCATCAAACCTACTCGGCAAAGATATCAACATTTTATTTATCAAACGGTTATCAGGAATCCTCTCTCCTAAGTTAAATGAAAAGTTTAAAATATTAGACAACTTAGCGTAAAACTCATCAAACGACTCACTATCTAACATCTTATTCGTCTCAAACTGTGTTGTGAGGTTTTGTAACTTAGACACCCTAATCGTGATAGTTCCCTCGTGAGTAAGTGAAAGTGTATCCTAAGCCTCTTTTGAAGTTCAAAAGTCATGATTCTATTATACTCCTTAGGTGTGACATGTGAGGAAATTACGTGCAGACCTTTAGAGTTGTAAAGTGCAAGCCTATGTTAAGCATTAGTCCATAACTCAACATGTTTTAAACTAGTGAGCTCACCCTCTCATGTGACTGGAGGTGTCCAACCTTTTTCAACCGCTGACCACACATGCTCATAAATGAATTTTAAAGCATTTCTCATTTGCATTTTCCAATAAACAAAATTTGTGCCATCGAAAACAAGAGCACGAAAATTTTCAAAACTACCAAAATTCATTCCCAAAAACACAAGGGATGAAACACAATAAAAACATGTTTCTAGATCTGATACCAATTTGATGGTCCATTTTTATTTCTTAAGCATAAAGTTTTTTAAGGATGACAAAAAGAAATATCTCTTTTTATGAAAACCCTTTTTTCCAATTTTTAATTCGCACCAAGTTGTGAATTTTTTTTATCTTAACCAAATTTTATCTTGATTAATCATAAACATCCATCTAGTGTTTAAATAAAATAAAATAAAGTAAAGAATACTCACAACGTCGGATGTACGAGGAAAAGCACAACGATAAAAAACCTCGGATAGCCCAAGATAAACAATTACTATGAATGTGGAATTATAACGAACAGACACTAGTCTTACGCAATGACTCGATCCCCATGAGACTTGACTCTATTCTGATCTTAAACCACTCCTCTCACAGTGCCCATGCAAAAAGTCCTTCTTCCACGATACCAGTCCACAACACACGTGCCCACGTATGTCTCGGTGTCCACCGATATGACGTGTAATGTCTACGATGATGAAACTGGACTCCATCGAATCTTCATCGCAAAACCGACAATGTTTAAGTGTAGAACAACTCTTCTTGGTGCCACAAAGATCACTATAGCATATATTAATGATAAATCAGTTCTTTGAAACTATAAGGATGCATTTACTTTGGAAGAACTTACAAAACTTATGTTCAGAAACATACTTGTTCATAAACAGTTTTTCCAGAACGCACAACTATGAAATCTGAAGGGAACATGCCAATATGTATTTTTTTTAAGCGGTGGCACACTCGAACGACGAAAGTTGTCGCTTGAACGAGATGACTATGTCAATCGAATGAAAGTGGCATCTAGATTGAATGACAGTGAATGTCGGTTGATGTTGTTTGAGAGACTCGCAAAGTAGAGTCCCAATAAAACTCTTCTCTAATCCGTCCTTATCCGATTTAAACGAACTGTAAAACATTTCAAACACTTATAAAACATTTTAAAAACTTTTATTCAATAAAATAGCATCCTTATCTTTATAAAATTAAATTCTGAGTCTCATTAAATTTACGCATTCATACTTGAGTGATCTAAAAATGCAATTGAACTTGAAGACGAATAAACTTGCACAAATTTAACTCTCGCCATAAATAATTTTTTGAAGCTTTACCACAATGTCTTCAATTAAACTTCAACACGTCATAGTATGTATGGGATCGCGATAATAAAAATACGACCTATGACTCAAACATGTTTTGTTCTGGGAATAAGTCAAAACTATACAACGGACTCAATTAAAAATTTTGTCCTTACACACCATTTGCATAAAAGATCCTAAAAAGATGAGAGGGACATAAAAACAGAAATTCTAGTCCAATTTTTGATACATTGATGCTTTTCTACATATGAACATTAATTACTTCAAAAATTATTGAGAGTTTATCCTTATATATTTGAGATTTTGAGGAAGTTAGAGTCAAAGATCAATGGGGTTGCACATATAAAATGTGTCGAAAAAACATTACATAGCTTGGAATCATTGGTGTGAGAATCATTTATGGTCATGACTTGTTGATTAAGTTGAGTCAGTTTCACTTGAGTTCATCAATCTTAGACTCGACGTAGACTTTGAGATCTTTCGATAGAAGTATCTCAAAACTTTGTGCACACATGTTGTGACTATAAATGTTGATTAGCCTATGGCAATTGTTAACACCCCTACATTCCGTTTTCGTGATTCAGATATTTTAGTGTTATTCCATGGTGTGTTGTATTTGTTCCTTTTATACTTTATATTTATAAAAGAACTAATTTTTTAAAAAAATACTTGGTTGCCTTTGAGATTATCATCATCTATACTTACTTAATTATACTCGTGTTGATATCTAACTTCTTTGTGTGATGCCGATATTTCATGCATAGTTTCGACTCCTTTTTCTATTACGGACAAAAAGGGTGAGAACAAATTAAGGGGGAGTTTTTATTTTTTGTTTAAAAGTTTATTCATCACAGAATTTTTGTTTGTCTCATGTGTGTAGGAAGTTTCGCTTGGATGATGATCATTTGGACCCACACAGAATGAAGACAATGTTTGCCAAAGGAAAGATTCAATTTCTTGATTTATGACTTGCAAAAATTCTACTCTAGTTTCATTTATACTTTGGAAGAGTAGATTATTGTATTAAGTCGTAGGATTCAATTTGTCTTAGGATGGTTTTTGTACCGGAATGGCCAAACGGGGAGATTTGTAAGTGAAAAATCTATGGTTTCTCACATTTTTATTTATTTTAGTTTGGTGTATCCCGTTACAAAAATACGACAACTAAAGACATCTACATCACTACTTCTTGGTAATTGAAGACCCATCAAATAATGTAAGATTTAGTCATCTCAACAATCTTTGAAGAAGTATGCGTTTAGAGTGGTAAAAGGTTTTGAGTATTTTCTGGGGTTTACTTATTTTTATGAGGCAGTAACTTTTCTTAAAGGAGCTCAAAATTTTTATCGTAATTGTTTTCCAAAAAATGACGCCTCATTCGAACGAGTGTCATGATCATTCGAACAACGTTTAACACGATTCATGTCAACATCTCATTAGAAGTTTGTGTTCGAACAATTTTCACAAAGTTTCAAATGAAATCCTTTTTGGTTCATGATGTAATCTCGTTAAAAGTCATCGTTCGAACGAGATGCAATGTCGTTCGAACGGTTTGCCCCTTCGTTCGAACGACCGGACGGGATTTTATGTTTTAATGAATATCTTCCCAATATGTTTTGTTGTTATAAAATCCCTCGTCTTCTTGGGTGGTTTTTTCTCCAAGATGGATATAACCATAGAAAAGGGACAAAAAATTTAGCAATTATTGTGAATACAAAAGAAACCTCTCACTAACTCTAGTTTGAAATGTTGTCTCCTACTTGCTAGAAGTATTCATAATAACATGCTGAAATCAGCCTACTATTCAAACTCCTCGAACTAAGAAGATTTGTGACTTGGTCGATTCAAATTTAGTTCTCATGAGTGAGAGACGAGTTATTTGATGGAGTTTCATCGAAAATTTGATGCTTGGAATATAAAAGATTGAAAGAAGATGAGAAAAGTAAAAAAAAGGAAAAAGACTTATGAGGTTGTACTTTTGTCTTCTAGCAAATCCTTTCTAAAAAGTAAAAAAAATAATAATAGGGGGTTTAAAAGGTAAGTGTACGACGAACCCAAGATAAGAAACAACTATGTATGAGAAGTAAAAAAATTAGATTTGTACAAGAATAAATTCAAGCAGTCCAAAAAGTAGAGAAACTCGCTTGAAAATAAAAAAGTCTATCATGTCAAATAGTGATACAAGTCAGATTTGGGGTATTGCTCGATTAAAAGGAAATGATTTTATCCTTGAGCATTTAGGGTGTGATAAGTTTATTAATTATTCCATATAAGTTATAATATGAAACTCTTTAAACGAGTTCCTCGAAAGGAAGAAAAATAACACTTACTCGAGTAATTCTAGAGATGGTTTGATTTTCTCGAATTCACACAGTTTAAGTAACATAGTGTAGTACATTGCTGGCATATGTACAAATATGTTTACATTTGTGGAAATGTTTTATGTTAAGACAAGGAATATCTCTAGTAAAAAAGAGATCAGGTCACATAAAGGCATAAACTACTTTCTTAATAGTATCAGTAGAATTAATAATTTTTGTGGAATTTTTCGAGTTGTATATTTAGGTGTAATTAAATTACACTCACAATTATTTGACTTTATTTAAAAACTAGACATAAAATATTATTTCTCCAAGTATATATTCGATACTCTCTTAAGTATAAGAATCCTCAAAGAACATGAGTGTTCTTTTATACGAAAGTACCCTAAACACAAGAATAGGGTTGCTCAACATTATAACTTGCGTGTTTTAATAATGTTACTTTCGAGAATACCCAAGTAAGTTGATCGATAATCTTTAGATCCTCAAATTTGTTTACTCTGAATAGTTCATGTGCTTAATTTTACATTTCATTAATGGTATATATTTTGAATAAAAGTAATTCATTATGAGAAAAAAGAGTAGATCTCTTTATCCTTTACATGGACATTATTTGACCATTCATTTAAACAATAAATGACTTCGAAATATGTTCATTACTATACCACGGGCATTATCTTTAGTCATATAAATTTTTTCAAGGCGTTCACTCTATTGATATGCATTTCAAAAGTTATGTTGTGCAGTTAAAAGAATATAGTTGCTTTAATGGAAACTTTATTCTCTCCCATGCTTGGATTCGAGCGGCGGGGCTAGCAAGAAAATGTATGAAGCTTTGATAAAAAAGTTCAAGTCTCAAATTAACTCTATTGAAGTATGCTCGACTCCAACATGATTTATGATCATTCTTACTTAGATTGAAAGACAAATCTATCCACAAAAGTAAGAGTTATGAACTACACTTTCTTAACAAAAGTCCAATGCTTATGAAATGTCTAAGTTATTCTACATAGGTCATGGTGCCTCCTAGTGAATTTTTACTTGTTAGTATTTCTCCATTTAATAAAATAAGACAACAGGTGTGAGAACACAAAAAGTATTTACAAAAGTAAAAATAAAAAGGGGTACGACCACTTAGTACCTAAGTCTCCAAAGGCATTAGGGTTCTCGTAAAATTAACCTACAAATAAAGAAATAGGTTATGAAGACGAGAAAGTGCCAAGTATAAATAAAATTATATAAAAGTACACAATTTAGTACCTAAGGCTCCAAGGGCATCGAAGCGCTTATAGTATTAACTTGAAGGAAAAGAAACAGGTTAAGTAGATGAGAAAATGCCAAGAATATATAAAAAGGTATGATTGTTAAGTAACTAAGGATTTAAGGGAATCAAAGCGCGCAAAGCATTAACCTAAAAATGAAGAAACAAGTTAAGTAGATAAGAAATTGCCATGAAAAAATAAAAAAGTACGATAGTTTAGTACCTAAGGCTCCAAAATCATCGGAGTGCTCATACTTTAACCTGAAAATAGAGAAATAGGTTAAATAGACGAGCCAATGTCTAGAATACGTAAAACGACACAATAGTTTAGTACCTAAGGCTCCAAGGGAATTGGAGCGCTCATTGTATAAACCTGAGAATAAAGAAACAGGTTAAGTAAATGAGAAAATGCCAAGAAAAAATTAAAAAAAGGTACGATAGTTTAGTACGCAAGGCTCCAAGGGCACTGGTGCGCTCATCGTATTAACATAAAAATAAAGAAATAGGTTAAAAAGATAAGAAAATGCCAAGAATAAATAAAAAGGTACGATAGTTTAGCAACTAAGGCTCCAAGTGCATCAAAGCGCTCATAGTATAAACATGAAAACAAAGAAATAGGTTAAGTAGGCGAGCAAATTCCATGAATAAATAAATGGTAGGATAGTTTAGTAGCCAAGGCTTCAAGGGCACCGGTTTTCTCATAGTATTAACCTGAATACAAAGAAATGGGTTAAGTATACAATCAAATGCCAAGAATAAATAAAAAGGTATGATAGTTTAGTATCTAAAACTCCAACGGAACCCGAGCGCTCGTAGTATTAATTGAAAAACAAATAAATAGGTTTAGTGGAATACCATTGGGATGATAAAAATTATCAATGAGATGATAAGAATTAATTTCCAAATACAGATAAATAGAATTTTACTTTTGCTTAGTAGTATAGGTTGGGTGAATGATATAACACTGTTGTGTTCACAAAATTCACAAAGTCTCCCTTTTTCAAGTAAATATACATATTAGTTTAACATTGAAGATGTTGAAATGAATATTTTATAGAAGATTAAAATTTTAAACAAACCTGAATTTACTAGATTCCAGTCAGCATTTGATTGCACATTGGACCAACGTAGGTCTGAAAGCAATCTTCCAATTGACCAGTCAAACTACTCACTATTATAGATGGAAAATCAATTATCTCCTACTGATGAGGATTTTTCCCCCGAAGTCAATGAAAATCTTGAAACAGGTAACATTTAGGGAACATAGTTAATGGGGCATATTGGAAACAATTATCGACCGACTAAATTTGTCCTAAAATACATTCATATGGCTATTGGAAAGTCTGCTTATGACCTTGAGAAGCTATCTGAAGAATCCGCTGCAGCTTTCACAGTGTACTGATTTATGATTTATTTATTTTCTTTCATCAACCAACAATGAATTTTCTTTTTTTTTTTTTTTTTTTTTTTTTTTTTTTTTTTTTTTTTTTTTAAACTATCCAATATATAGGAGTGAAAACGCCTCACTCGTGGCAACTACAAAATTTAGGACATGATTAAAAGGAACTGAGAACTTACAAGCCTCCAAAAGGAGGAGATACCCCAAAGGCATCTAGCCCTGTCTGATTGATGGTAAACCCCACCTATCCACTCTAACAAATCCTACCAGGTGTTTAGGAAAGTCAGACGTATGGAAAGAAAACATATTAAAAGATTCTTTGCTACCCAATTTGGCCAAATAATCAGCCACATAGTTCGCTTCTCTATATATGTGTCGCAATGAGAAGGTATAGTCAGTCAACATAGATGTTATCTTATCAATATGCCATCTAACCCTCCACGGGCATCTCACTCTACCTTTAAGAATATCAACCACAATCTTAGAATCACTTTCAATCTCCACAACATAGTCTTTCAAGTCTCTGTAATATGAGATGCCTTTGTACAATGCCAAAACTTCAGCTTCAATATTAGATACCTGTCCCAGATTGCTAGAAAAAGCCCACACAATTTCACCTTTACAATTTCTAAGAATACCCCCTGCTCCTCCCATACCAGGATTTCCCACTGAGCTCCCATCAACATTTAGTTTTAAAACCCCAGAAGGAGGAACCATCCATTTAACCAGCATAGGCTTGACAACTTTACTCATAGAAGGGATGTGATATAACTGCAGAAGGTACTTGACATTATGAAATACAGATGAAGTACTTCCTTTTTTCCCTTCATATTTGCATTTATTTCTATGAATCCACAAACTCCAACATATAAAGACAGGGATGGATTTATGCATTGATATACTCCTGCTGCACTTGAGCCACCAGTTCATAAGTTGACCTCTCACTCCATTTTGAACTCTAGAAATCCCATATTCTTTGCAGTAGAAATCCCATACTTTGGATGCAATATCACCATGAGCAAAAACATGATCAATTGATTCCTCTTGATGAAGAGGGCAACAATGACAAATAGAAGGACCACAAATACCTAGACACCTAATGCTATCATCTGTGGGAAGAAGGTGATATAAGAGTTTCCATACAAGAATAGACATTTTAGAAGGTATGGCTTTATCCCAAAGAAATGAAGAGCTCCATTGTTTTGCATAAGGTTTCCTACATAGATTCCATGCAGATTTTAGAGAGAATTCTCCAGAACATGTTAGGTCCCATACTGCAACATCAGAGTCATAGGCATATAGAAGAGTATATTTAATCTGATTACAAATTGAGATAGGGAAAAAATGCTGCAATTTAGCATTATCCCACATATGGTACTCATTCCAAAACCAATTAACCCTAACATCATCCTGCACTAGAGTATCTCTAACTGGCCCAACACACCAATTGTCATAATACATACTACAAGTACCCGTACTGACATGCCATAAAATGTGATCCTCAGCAACATCTCTCACTGCAGAGATTCTTTTCCATGAAGAGGAGGCAGCTCTATTTGAAGATATAACTGGGTGACTATTTCTACAATACTTAGAAATCATATATGATGCCCACATAGAATTTGAGGTCCTAAGCTTCCACCATAATTTTATATCCATAGCCTTAGATACATCAGTGATTGATCTAATCCCCAAACCCCCTTCCTCCACAGGTCTAGTAATACGCTCCCATTTGCACCAATGATGCCTAGCAACCCCATGAGATGTATTCCAGAAAAACTGAGCAAATAAAGATTCAACTCTTCTTAGAACTGCTTTAGGAGGAGAAATCGAGGTCAACAGGAACATAGGCATAGAGGATAAAACTGATTTGAGAAGAGTTAACTTTCCTCCGGAGCTTAGAAGCTTAGCTTTCCATCCCAACAACTTCTTTTTAATCTTCTGGATGAGAGGTTCAAAGAATATAATCTTCTTCCTACCAGAGAAGATGGGGCACCCAAGATAGGTAATACATCCAGCTCTCAATTGCATACCAGTTTGTCTTCCAATAGCAGCTACTCTGGAGACAGGAATCTTATTGGATAGCATCAAAGTACTTTTGCCTTTGTTAATCAACTGTCCAGAACATGCTTCATATTGTGATAGAACTTTGAGAAGAGTGGATAATTCCCTCTTAGAACCTGAACAAAATATAATTAGATCATCAGCAAAAGCCAAGTGATTAAATTTTATACTCCCAATAGGATGCTTGTATCCCACATAAGAAGGAGAAGAAGTCAGGTGATTTAACTGTCTGGATAGAGCATCTGCCATCAACACAAACAAAGAGGGAGAGAGCGGGTCTCCCTGCCTCAAACCTCTAGAGGAGGGAAAATGACCCATGACTTCACCATTTAGCACCAAAGAAAACCAGCAATTTGAAACGATTCTCCATATATAGTCAATCCATGCTTCATTAAAACCAAACCTCCTCAAGACTTTAATCAAAAATAACCAAGATACCCTGTCATAAGCCTTGGCCATATCCAACTTCATTACTACATTTCCACCATAATTCTTGGCATTTAAATTAGACAAGCATTCTTGAGCTAACATCACATTTTCAGATATAGACCTGCCTTTAATAAAGCCAGATTGATTGTGGGCAATCAGATTAGGAAGAAGATTAGCAAGCCTGCTGCTCAAAATTCTAGAGACAATCTTATTAATAAAGTTCTGCATACTAATTGGCCTAAACTGACCAAAGTTAGTGGGAGATTCAACTTTAGGAATAAGAGCTAACAAAGTAGTTGTAGACATCTTAGGAAGGGTCATTCCAGAAAAGAAACCCCAAACAGCAGCATTAATATCCTTTTGGATAGTTTCCCAGAAAAATTTGTAGAAGAAGCCGCCAAAACCATCCACCCCAGGAGAACTGGAAGAACTTAGCCCTTTCACAGCCATCTCTATTTCGTCTTCATTGGGCCATTTTGTCAGCTGCTCATTCATAGCGGGAGTGACCAACTTTGGAACATGCTGAAGCACCTCATCTTCTTCCTCATGAAAATCCAATTCATCAGATCTGAATTGATTCTTGAAAAACTCTATAGCAGCATCTCTAACTTGACTGGGAGATTCAATCCAATTGCCATCCTCATTCTGAATTCTAGAAATGAATAGCCTTTTATGCCTGCTCTTAACTACCTTATGAAAATAGGAAGTATTCCTATCACCATCTAAAGCCCATTTTTCATTTGCTTTTTGACACCAGAATTCATTTTCAACTTTGAGACTGTAGTTACATTGAGACAGAACTCTAGAAAGAGCCACTCTATTATCCTCACTAGGATCTTCCTCATATGCTATTTCAGCACAAAGAACTGCATCCTCTGCATCCCTAGCAGATTGAGCAATGTCCCCATATGTATCCCTACTCCACCTACTCAGCCTATGCCTCAATTCCTTAAATTTCAATGAAATAGCAGCAATAGGGTTATGGCATTGAACGGAGGACCAAACTTCCTTCACCAAGTCTACACACGATTGTTGTTTAGTCCAAAAATCATTGAATCTAAATCTTTTAGACACAGTACTGACAGAGGTATCAGCACTCAGTAATAAAGGAGTATGGTCTGACATAGATCTATTCAGGTGGGATAGATGCCAAATCACACCAATATCAAGACAAGCTTGATTCATAAGAACTCTGTCTAATCTGCACCAAATGACCTGATCAACACTCCTATTGTTAGACCAAGTATACTTAGATCCAGAATAACCAATATCAGACATAGCATTAGTCTCTATGCATTCCATAAATTCAAACATAGCCCCAATATTCACCTCATTCCCACCAGCTTTCTCTGAGGAATTAACAATAATGTTAAAATCCCCACCAATCAACCACGGGGAATCTGTATAAATATGGGACAAGTGATCCCACAGATCTCTTCTAACATTCCTCAAACAGCTAGCATAAATCACACTCATTTGAACAGTCCTAGAACATCCAGACACTTGAACAGACATCGTAAGGCATTGATCATAATCATGAGCAAGCGACCACTTAACTCCTTCTTTAAAAAAACACCAGATCTTATTAGAGATATTAGCCGCATAAGAAGTAAACCCCAGCTTGATACAGTACTGACTAATTTTCTCTACCCCCTGTTTAGGCTCCAAAACAGCTAAAATATCCAACTTATGAATTCTCTTTAACCTTTTCAACCTTCTAATAGCACCTCGCTTTGAAATGCCCCTTATATTCCATATGAGCGCTTCAATCATTTAGAGAATTGACTTGTATCAGTATTTGTGTTGGATCTTAGAACTCTAATACTCCCATTAGAATTAGACTTATCATTCTCCATCTTGTTCCTCCCTTTCTTTTTCTTTTTAACTAGAGAGAATTCATCATTTGGGCTCACATTCTTCACAGGAGTAATATATGTAGCAACTTCATGGTGTGCCATACTAACATTAGTGCTAACCTCCTTCACAATTGCTGCCTCTCCCTTCTTAGAACCTGCATCACTGTCTACATTGTGCATCACTTCTGAACAAACAAGCTCCTTCTCATTGTTGACTGCTCCCTCCTCACATACATAGGGACACTCATTTGCATCTCTGCTATCAGCCTCATACATCTGTTTAGACTTAGAATTCTTCACTGTACTAGAACTAAGCTTAAGTTGGTTTGATATACCCTTCTCCTTAAAGAAGGACGTTATATAGCTCTGCACTAAAGGCCTATAATTTACATTTATATTTTCAACAACTTCTCCTTCTTCTACATCATTGTCTTCTTCCTTTTTACTGTCCACTTTTGTATGAAAGACTTTCTTAACCCATTCCTTTGTAGCAACATTCTTACCAACTGCTTGTTGCTGATTCATCAGTTTATTGGCATCCTTTTCCTTCTTTATAAAACACTCATTCTCTACATGGCCTTTTTTACCACAGTAACAACACAAGCTTGGTAATTCTTCATACTCTATCTTCTGCCAATACCCAGTACCTTTATCCTTGTTACCTACCCATACTCTTTTAGGAAGATCTTTTTTTAAATCCAACTCCACACACACTCTAGCTATACTTGGTCTAGACAAAGTAGCAGTAGCACTATCTGTTTTCAAAGGGGGGCCAACCACTTGAGCAATAGAGAACATGGCATCCCTATTGTACAAATGAAGAGGCAAAAGAGGCAGCAAAATCCAAGCAGGTACTATAGATGATTCAACATTGGGGTGAAAATTTTGATCCCATTTAAAAGTACGCATAGGAAATCTGTCAATGAACCACATATCTTTCAGCCAGATGCGATGGAAATCCTCTTCCTGTACCAATTTTATCATAACATGCTTGTGATCAACCAAACCTATTTGGAAAGAGGACTTTAGCTTCAGATTGTTAAAAAAATTTCGAATCACATCAATTGGGGGTCTTCCATGAGTAAACTTGCCAATCACTGTATATTTCAGTGGGCAGGCCATTTGTTGCAGAGTCTTATCTTCGTAAATGATGGCTGGTTCTCCATTGTATGTAGAAACTTCTTGCAGGTGCATTGACAACTTGGGTGGGGGAGTTTGACCCACATAATTTGTGGTATAAGAAGAATTTTGAATCACCTTGGCTGCGTAAGAAGGCTTAAGAGAAGTCGCATGTTGAGAAGAGGAGGGATCCGGTGGCTTTGGTTCGCCGTCGCCGGAATTAAGTTCTCCTATTGAATCAGAACTCTTCCCTGTTCATACGTGTTCTGAGATTGCTGAATAGGGGGCTCCAATACAGTAGGGAGAATGGTAGAATGGTTTTGAGAGGTTGTATAGTTTGGGCCACCACCAGCAGATGGTGGTCGCGGTTACAAGGCTGGCCAGCTAGGAGATCGCCGGCGAGAAATAAACCCTAGCTACAAATTCCCCCCATTGATTGCTTTAATGACATCATTCATCCCCCAAAGGTTAAAATAATTAAATGGGAGTATTTAACAATGAATTTTCCATACCATACAAGTTAAACAAAATATACATATTAATGAATCATTAGGGCCTATTTTATTTTCTTGTAAAACATGGTTAAAAATTAAAGACATATATACCACATGATAAGATATAGCTATAAGTTAGTAAATAGTAAAAATCGAATCTAATAGACTCAAATTGAACATATGTGCATTTCATCTCCATACCATTGGGTTTGTACTATATAATATGTGTTTCTTTGTGTACATGGGATTTTTATTGTAGGATGCTTAGTAAACCTATTTGAATTAGGAGGAAAACTAAGAAATGGCAAGCACTCAGATTCAACATATGTATAAATATTACAAAATTTTTTTGGAGAAAATAGAATAATACCTAGCAAACATAAGATGAACCTTAGCTACCGAGATTAGGTTGTGTACACAATGGTTAAGCACATATATTTTCCACCTCTTCTTAGTCGTCTTGTGGCAATATGGCCACCGTTGTTTTCATGATGACCGAAGGAACATCTAAGCCTTCCAACATGAGGGCAAACACTGCCATGTGAAGCTGATGCAAACCTCATACCCCTCATCCTACGTCTTTTTATCCTTGAGACCTAACTCCTTGGACCATCCCAGGAGTACTGCCTCTGATTTTCATTGGTCAAACCAACTTTTACACCTCGAAAATACCCCGAGATATTAAGATAATCAAGTTATTACAAATTCAAAATAGATATAGGAGTACATTAATTAATGAACCCAAATGTAAATCAAAAATAAAAAATCTTCATCAAAACTAATATGAATAGGGAAGTCAGCTCTATAAAAAATATCCGTTAATGATTTAAACACCCTAATTTTTATGGTTGTGTATGTCATACCTATAAAGTAAAATTAAACAAATCCTAATATTAAACATGTAACATGTAGTATAGTCAAATGTTTTTATATCCTAATATCAAAAATGTGAAACAGATAAAATGTAATGAACTAAAAATAATAAAATAAACAATGGTCTACCAACTTCAATTCAGGAACCATGTGATGTCTTATATTAATATGCTCAATAGAAGAAAAAGTGAAGGAAATAAGATAGTTTTGCTGGTCCAAAAAAAGTTAAAATGGTGATTTATTGATCATCATTACTAATGATAGTGTGTCCATCCCCGATCCTCGCGGCGGGAGAGACGAAGAAGAGGGGGTCTTCTTGTCGAGAGGATCTTGGTCCTGCGTATCCCTCTCGGGAGCGCTTTGGTCGGTGTTGATGATGAGGTGAAAAGTATAGAGAGTTGGATTCGCCAATCTATTTTACTCAAAATAGACAAAAGAAAAGGGAGCCATCTCGAAAGATAGCATCCAAAGACATACTGATACATATGAAGCCAAAATGATTAGAAAAGGGTCCGGAGGCTAAGTCACAAAATGGGAAGGTGTTAGGCACCCATTCCTCCCTTGCGGTCTCTCATGGCTTATTGTTATTTTCCTTTATTTCCCCGTGATATGTGTGCATGTATATATGTAGTGGAGATAGGAATCATCGACTTGTATCATGGAAAAGATAAAGCGAGTCATCCATAGGAATATCCCTAAAAGTAATATTAGAAAATAGGATTTACGTGATTATCCTTGCGTTAATAGTTATAATGGAATGATAACACGTATAGAATCACACGCCAATAAGAACGAATATATCTATATGTTAATATATCTAAGAGAATTAAGTTAAAGAATTTAGGAAAATAAAAAATGGGAGAAAAGTAGGAATAGGACTCGAGTCTCGGGTTTTACCCCGAGACGCCTACGTCGCATATGGTGGAATTAAAGTCCATGTAGTTCGTATGCAAAACAAGGGGTGGGATTTATCCCATAAATCCATCGGGGACTTCTCTTATATGTGTGTGTGTGTGATAAAAAGGTGTTTTAGTTGTGAGAAAAGTGTGAGAATTCCCATTTGGAATTTCTGAGCAAACCCTATTTTTCTTGTTGTTTGGGTTTTATTTATATAAAAGTAAGAGATGTTCTATAATACTAGATAAAAAGTATATTAGGACATATAAGATGAGAGAATAAAATTGCTAAGTAATAAAAGAAGTTAATGCTAATTTATGAGAATTTGAAGAGAGAGTTGATAAAGTTGGACCTTCTTGAAGATCTTGAGCTGGATCTTGGATGTTAGAGGGAAGCCCTTGCACTTGGGTGATGATGGAGGGTAGTTAATTCACAATGTTTGATGAGAAAGATGATGAAGGGTGACGGTTGGAAAGGGATTTGGATGTGGAAATCACGCTGACTTCGAGAGAGATTTTCTGAGTTCGCTGAGAGTGATGGATTTTTGATATTGGGTTCCTTTGCAATGAGGTCTGGCCCTCCTTTTTGTAGGCCGAGGGAATTTCTGATTGACATAGCCCTGGTCCGGCCAATCGACAGGTGTTTTTAGGCACACTGTCGATAGGCAGGGTTTAGGACCTGGCAGTCCCTTTCAGATTTCTTTGGAAAAATGGTCGTAAAATGCAAACCGTTGATCCAAATTGCACATGGGATGAAAGTTGGAAAGGTATTTCAGATACCTTTGAAACTATTTTGGACTGCTCCCTGGTCTAGGAGTTGACTTTGGGTCAAATGTGGCTCGGAAGCGCTTGTCGGTTCTTTGGACGGGGAATCATCGGACGCAAAGTCTACATGGTAAGTCAGAATTATGCACGGGGATTACCTTTGGAAATGTTAGGAGGCGTACTTCGACATTCCCAAGAGTTTGACTCCATTTGGGAAGTTGACTTCGATCAATCGGGGCCTGAAAGCGTTCGGTGACCTTTTGGAGTAAAATGGATCGTTCGTCCATACCGTAAGTCGGAATTGGGCATAGGGTGGACCGTTGGAAGGGGTTTCAGTGCCCTTTGAAGATTCATTTAGTCTCGGTCGAGATAAAGAGTTGACTTTGGTCAAACGGAGCCTGAGAGTGTCCGGTGGCCTCTTTATCATGTTTCGGGGGAAAATGGCTCGTTCGTCTGCACTATAAATCAGAATCATGCACGGGGCGGACCGTTGGAATGGGGTTTCAGTGCCCTTTGAAGATTCATTCAGTCTTAGTCAAGCTGAAGAGTTTGACTTTTGCTCAAATGGAGCCTGGGAGTGTCCGATGGCCCCCAGGTCAGTACCCAGGGTATGACTTAAGTTTGTAGTGATAAGGGGAGGTGCTAGGGACATAAGGAGAGTTTAAGGGGTACTAGAATGGGGTGTCTATAGAGCCCCTCGATGGGTGAGTTTGGAACAAATGATAGCCGTCGAATAGACATCGCATGGTGCCTTTGAAAGAGCATGACCAATTCAGAGGGTCGAGGTCGATTCTGAGGACCTAAGGATGAGGATAACCGGTTCTGCGGGTCGAAGTCAATTCTAAAGGATTAGAGATGGGGGTGATCGATTCTGTGGGTCAAAGGAAATTCTCAGGGGTTAGAGATGAGGGTGACCGACTTTACGGGTCGAAGCCAATTCTGAGGACCTAAAGATGAGGGTGATCGATTCTGCGAGTCGAAGCCAATTCTGAGGGCTTAGAGATGAGATGACCAATTTTGCGGGTCGAAGCCGATTCTAAGGGCTTAAGTTAAGATGACCAATTCTGTGGGTCGAAGCCAATTCTGAGGGCCAAAAGTTGAGGGTGGCCGATTCTGTGGGTCGAAGTCAGTTCTAAGGGCTTAGGTTGAGATGACTAATTCTGCGGGTCGAAGCCTATTCTGAGGGTTTAAGTTAAGATGCCCAATTCTACAGGTCAAAGCCAATTCTAAGGGCTTAAGTTGAGATGACCAATTCTGCGGGTCGAAGCCAATTCTGAGGGCTTAGGTTGAGATGACCAATTCTGCGAGTCAAAACCAATTCTGAGGGCTTAAGTTGAGATGACCAATTCTGCGGGTCGAAGCCAATTCTGAGGGCTTAAGTTGAGATGACCAATTCTATGGGTCGAAGCCAATTCCGAAGGCTTAAGTTGAGATGACCAATTCTGCGGGTCGAAGCCAATTCTAAGGGCTTAGGCTGAGATGACCAATTATGTGGGTCGAAGCCAATTCTGAGGGCTTAGGTTGAGATGACCAATTCTGTGAGTCAAAGATGATTCTTAGGGCTTAGGTTTAGATGTTCTCGAGGAACTCTGCCGGGTAAATTACCTCATGATTTTGATTTGAGATGGTGAGATGCTTGCTGGGGAAACTTTCGTGTCATTTGGAGACTTTGTGAAGGAACACCCATTTTGATACTGTAAATTCCACTGGGGAAGTGATTAGGTGGTCCAAGTACGGGGATACTTCAGGGGTACAGGAGATACTGAGGTTTGGTATACTTTAGGGGTCCTCCGGGGATGTGTCCAGGAGGAGATTCACTTTGCTTTTGACGGTTTCTCTAGGGAAGTAGGTGTTCCGCTTAAGGGAGTGTGAAATTTTCTTGGTGAAAATGTTCTAAATCCTCCCCGGGATTTTTAGGAATTTTTTGAAGATTTTTCAGGCTCTTCTAGTATTTTCTAGGAGTTTTTTGTAAGAAAATTTGAGTGGTGTGCCGGTCGGCATGGTGTGGAGGGTGCCATTTGGCAGTGGCACAGACTTTTTAGCTACCTCAAGAACGTAAAACGACAGCGTCGATTGGTAGGTTAGGGGTTAGTGTCGATCGGTATGACCCTCGACTTCCTATAAAAAGGTGCGGGTTCCCCTTATTTTTCACAGCTTCTTGCCTTCTCTCTCTCTGCAATTTTCTTCTACGAATCGTTCTAACAATTCATAATCTGAAAAATGGCTGCTTTTGCGAGCACTATAGTACACCGAGAGTGGTTAGATGTTGACGACTAGGCGAACATGGAATGTAGGTCTAGGGCGCCTCTTGCTTTGGGGAGTGAGAACTCTTTTAACACATTTGATCCAGTTGCGGATGAGCGAACCTTACTGTGGGAGCCGTTACATCATTTCTCTTCGAGGGTGGTGAACCCTGGTGGTTATGTAAGTAAAATGTCTTTTGGCATTCTGTTTTTGGTGATTTCCTTTTTTCTTGGATTTTGACGAGGGTTTTCTTTGACAGTCTGATGTTTCTTTGTCGACAATGCGTTCCTGCGGGACGACGGGGCTTAGGGATATCTAGGAGTACCTTCCACCTATGGTGCAATGGGTGGTATCATCAGCAGGCTTTGGGAGGTTGGCGTCTGTGCTAAATAAGATGCCTCGTTCAACAACGGTCTTATGCGCTCTGGGGGAGAGGTTGTGGGACACTACCCACACCTTCCATTTTGGCTTTGAGGAGATGACTGTGACTCCTAAAAATGTGCAGTAGCTACTGGAGATGGATTATGATGGAGAGAAGATAGGCGTGTCTTGTTCTATACGGGTGAGGCCGGAGGCGGTGTGGGCGGCGCTCAGTGATGTGGGGAGGACAGTATCTGGGGATTCTGTCCTACTATCCCTGCTAAGGGATGTGTTACTGGGTAGGGTGATTGATGCGGAGGATGGGCTGCATGTGAGACAGATGGACCGGTTGTTCATTTTGCTGGTTCTGGTGGGATTTTTGGTGGCGTCTAGCGACGACGTCATCCACTTATGTTTTTTACCATACTTGATGATGTTTTCGAACATCCCTCTCTATGAATGGGGGAGCCTAACTTTGGCGACCCTTTATTTTTCTCTGGATGCTTTCAGCCGGTGCTGCCGGTAGACTTTCACTGGAGCAATGTATCTTCTTGGGGTATTCTTTAGTTTACGTATTTTCCTTTCATGCATTCGTATTTTCCTTATGCGTCTCCTTTTTTGTGGATTCTTGTCTTTGGCAGACGTGGTTCTATGAGGTGATTGGGTGTAATACCCAGCTGATTTCTCTGAAGGACGAGACCGTTGGGGACTCTTGCCGGTTGTATTGGTGGCGAAAGGCCAATCGACAGTCGAGGAAGTCTCTTTCTCTGGAGGCGGTGCGTCAGGTCTTAAATGGCATGACCATTGATAGGTTAAGAGTTTTTTTTCTTCTTCAGTCCAAGTCTTTGTGTGTTATGATTTTGTATTGACTTATATCTGCTGGGGATTTTTCAGGTGACCTTTACCCTTGGGGGATGGCTGTTCAAGACACGGGGTTGACTATGATGTATGCGCAGATGAGGCATTTGCTAGCGCATGAGTTTTTACACTCTTGGTATCTTGGGGAGAGGGTGGTCCGACATATTGGTGAGGAGGAGGTGGTGGTGCCACCTACGAGGCCTCCTATGTCTATGAGGTGGGAGCGGTTGTTGCCAGAGGATGCGAGGATCATGGCGATGATTGGCGAGTCCTATCTGTTATACACTGATACGGTTGTGCCGTACGATTATATGGATTTCGTGACGAGTTGGCTCATGGCGCCCAGCATATATGATGCACTGCCTTTCCCTCCTACGGGTTCGAGTCAGCCAGTGGGGTCTTCCCACAGCAGTGGCGGTCCGTCGACATATGCGGTGGCGGCGACCTCGGAGGTCCTCTTTGTGAGGTTGCATACACCTTCGTACAATATACGGCGGGCTGATGGAGGGATGATGCCTATGTTTCATCGTCCTCATGCCATGGACCCGGAGGAGTTGGGCTTGACAGAGGAGGTTCTTCGTCCTTTGGTATATCTTTCTGTTCTTCTCTCTTGGTTTCATTTTTATCTTTTCTGCTTGATACTGATTCTACCTTTTCTTGCAGCAATTCTGAGTGTCGACCAGTTGGCTGGGGGACATTAGGGACTGGATATCTTCGATGACTGCCCATATTCGGGACGTAATTCCTGTTCCTTCTTGCTTTGTGTCGTCTGCCTCATCTGGGGAGGAGTCTGGTTTAGGTAGCGGTGGTACGTCATCTTGCCGTAGGTGTGGAAGCTCTTAGGAGAGAGAGGAGGAAGGGTAGGTGAGAGAGAGAGAGAGAATATGGGTTCGGGCTGAGTCCCATTATTTTTGCTTTTCCTTATTTCCTGCAAGATTGATGTAACACAGAAAAATATACATGCAATACAAAGGATTTTTCTATTATTGATGAATGAATTAATGCATGCATATGCTCTTTTTACTCTGCTGCTGAGACCCTAAAAAGAAATAGTTTTCGGAAGTTTTGAAAGGAAGTTTTATTCACAATGAGAAATTATATATATAAAGATAGAAAGGGGATTTTTTGTTTGAAATTCTGTTGAGAATATCGATTTTTTTTTATTGAGTTTTCTAATTTTGACAAAAGAGGAAAAAGGTAAGTTTCTAAAAACCAGGGGTTGTCGATCGACAAGCACCTTGTCCTGTCTATCAGCAGGTCAGTCCAGTCCCATCAATTCAAAGATTTAATTGGTACCGTTTTCATCCTTTGGTACCTTGGGGTGAGATTCCCTCTGATTTTTGTAGGGGTTATGTCTTTTGTGAGGGTTTTCAAGTATAAAAGAGGGGTAAGGGTGGAGTGTTTTCATCACTCCTTCAAATTTCTACTTTCTTGCTCTGTGAGATGGCTCCCTATTAGTGTTAAGTTTGCCAACTACCTTGAGACTTTGGATGCGATGTGATCCTATAACGTCGACTATGATGCTTTCAACATGCGTCGAGTATTTTTATGGCATAATCGACCCATAGAATGGAACATGCTGATAGTGGCGGTATAATTTTTGTACTCTGAAGACCATGTATTCTGCTTTGTCTTGGAAGAAGTCTATTTGACTTATGAGGAATTTTCTACCATTTTGGGTGTAAATACTATTGTGGTGGCTGTTATGCCTGAGTTTTCTCGGTCTCCCTGGGAGTTGTTGGTTGTACTTCTCCGCGTCTTGCCCTCAGATGGTAGATCCTTGGTTACTGGAGGAATGATTTCTCTTACGGCGGTGCTACGGTCTATGCATTTGAAGGAGGTTGGTGATGCTGGATATGCCGGAGCTGTCGTTCTGGGCTTGGTTTCAAAACTGCTGCTGGTGATTGAGGAACTATGGGTGGACGCACAACTTACAGCCATCACTTCATGGATGTCATACCGCTGTAATTCTGTGGCGGTGATACTGGCAGAGACTCTGAATGGCCTGGATGCCTAGCAAGAAGGTCGTTCTGACTTTCTGAGGGGTAGCCCAGCGATGTTGTTCATGTGATTATCTGAAAGATTCTGCCTGGTGACTCCTCCGAAATACCCTTTATTAGTTGTTCCCAACTTTTTTTCGTGCCATTTCATCAGCGCGGGCCTGGATATCGAGTTTTGGGAGAATTGGTTTATGGAACATGGGGCTTTAAATCAGCACTGGTCAGTGCCTTGGTGGCGACAACTAATGCCTATTCTAGAACTGGGAGAATACCGACACGTTCGGTTGGTTGGTCTCAGACAGACATCTTTCTATTTCCCTTGGTGGCTTCTGTGCTAATTTGGCTGGGAGTAGATTATTCCACCTCGGACACTTGATTTATTTCCGGTAGAAGATCTGACAGAGCGTCTGCGCATGCGACTTGGCTCTTTGTGGGAGAGTCAGCATCCGTCGACCTATCCCTCTCAGTCTATTGGGAGAGTTTGTCACATCCCTGGGGATTATATGAAGTGGTTGTGGAGGAGAGTAGTCAGCAAGATGTTGGTAGTGGAGACTGGATAAAGGTGTCTTGTCTTATCCGATACCATAGAGGGAGGGGTTGTGGTGTTTCCAAGGCCGGTTCGAGCTTATCGGTCTATGGAGCGTCTGCGGCACTCTATTCAGGCATGGGAAGATTGGGGACCCTAGGATGTATATGATGATGATGATAGAGCGGCATCTTCTGGTAGTTGTGGGTAGGACTCTTGGGGAGTTTATTTTTGTAGTGGTGAATAAATTTGGGAATTTTATTTTGCCTTTTTAGAAGGTATGGGAAGGGAGTTATCCATTCATTTTCTTATGTAATTGCACTCTACCTTATTATTAGTGAAATAAATAAGTTTTTGATCATCCAGCTATGCATTTTGATGAATTTTGTATTTTTGATTTATCTATACCGATCGCTATGGCATGTATAATTCTTTTGTTAAAATATATGCTAGAATGAAATGTCGTTCTCGGAGATAGGGAAAGAATAATGTTTTGTGAAAAAGGAAGGGGCGTGTTCATGTAAGATGTATTAGCTGACTACGTACCTATTAGGATTTTTGAAAGTTTTTAATTTTTCTGAAAATGGTACTTGGAGAGGATCAAGCCCACATAGTTCTGGGTAGAGGGAAATGAAGATTTTTTTAATAGAAGGGAGACGAGAAGAGTCGTAGCGCGCCGAGATTTCGAACTAGGGGTAAAACTTCTTTAGACGGTACAGGTTGACTGGATGAGCCATCTCTTCTCCATCTAGGTCGGTCAATATGGCGACACTACCGGACAAGATCTTCTTCATAATGTATGTGCCACTCTAATTGGGCTTGAAGTTACCTCTGGGGTTCCAGATGGACTATACTATTTCTTTGAGGGCTAAATCCCACTCTCGAACACCGCGGTCCTTGAATCTCTTATTAAATGATCGCAATATTTGGCGATGGTACCCTTGTATATGGTATATAGATTTCAATCTCCTTTCATCTAGGAGGGTCAAATCGTCAAGACTTCTTTGGTACCAGTCTTCTTCGCTGACCTTGCTTTCAAGCATGACGCACAACGAGGGTATTTCCAGCTCCACGAGTAGTACTGCTTCCATGCCGTAGACTAGAGAGTAAGGGGTAGCCCGAGTAGAAGTTCAAATCGAGGTTTGGTATCCCCAAAGGGCATAAGGTATTCGGTCGGACCAATCTCAATAGCTTTTGATCATCTTACTGATGATGGCTTTAAGGTTTTTGTTAGCAGCCTCAACTGCACCATTAGTCTGAGGTCGGTAGGGAGAGAATTTGTGTCTCTGAATCCCATACTCGTTGACCACTTCTGTGACCTCTACCTTAAAATGCAACCCGTTGTCTAACACTAGCTCATGCGGGACCTCATATCGGTAGATGATGTTTTTCTTGATGAATTTGGCCATTTTCTTGGCGTTTAAGACTGTGTATGACTCAGCTTATACCCATTTTATGAAGTAATCAATGGAAACTAGGATGAACTCATGCCCATTGGAAGCCTGAGGTGTAACTTTCCTTATGATATCGATACCCCAGGTGGAGAACAGCCAGGGAAAAGTCATGTTGTATAATTCTCGCAGAGGCAGGTGCTGAAGGTTGGAAAACTGTTGGCATTTGAGGCATCTCTGGATATAGGCGGTGCAATCCTAGGTCATCGTGGTCCAGTAGTAGCCTTGTCGAATGATATTTTTGTCAAGCATGTGATCGTTCATATGGGGCTCGCATTCCCCGCTATGGATTTTCTACATTATCTCTTCAATGTCAGCCCCTGCGATGCAGTGTAGATGGGTTCCATCGAAGTTTCTTTTAAACAGTGCTTTGTGATAGATGATGTACTCGGCGGCCAGTCTTCAAAGGTTTGCTCGGTCTTTGTTATTAAAACCCTCGGGATACTTACAATGCTTGAGGAGGTTCTAGATATCATAGTACCAACAATTGGCTAGCTCAGGATCTTCTATGGTGATGAGCTTAATATGGTAGCAATGTGTTGGTTTATCTTTCTTTTGAACTAGGAAGGGGGCCATTATTATTCCTTCGGGCATGTCGACCTTGGAGGCCAAGGTAGCAAGGGCATAAGTTGGGTTATTCTTTGCTCGAGGTAGGTAGTGGATGGTGATATCTTAGAATTGGGAGGCTAGTTCTTCTAAGTGGGCATGGAAGGGTTGGATTTTCTCGTCCTTGACTTTCCATTTTCTGAGCACTTGACCAATGATGAGGGAAGAATCCCCGTAGACATCTAGGCATGTGATACCTTTCTTGAGAGCAACTTTGAGGCCTACCGCACACACCTTGTATTCAGTCATGTTGTTGGTGCAGGGGAAATCTAATTTAATAGCGATGGGAGTGTGGGAGTAATTTGGGGCGATAAGAAGTATCCCAATGCCATGTACTTTTTTGTTAGTAGTTCCGTCAAATAACATTTTCCATCGAAGGTTGTCTTAAGCAACGTAGATGATGTTTTCATCTAGGAATTCGGAGATTCAGTCATCAGATTCTTCCATGGGGTGGTCAGTGAGGTAGTCGGAGATGGCTCTTCCTTTCATGACTCTTTGTGTGACGTACATGATACTAAACTTGGCTAGGAGCATCAACCACTGGGCCATTCATCTAGATAAGGAAGGTTTCTGAAGAAGGTATATGATGGGGTCCATTTGGGATTCAAGTTTGATGGGGAAGGCGAGCATGTAATGTCGTACTTTTTAAGTGACCTAGACAAGCGTGACACATGCTTTTTCCAAAGAAGTGTAGTCTACTTCGTACCCATCCAATTTGTAACTGGCATAATAGATGGCTCTTTCTTTGCGGGAATCTTCAAGGTATTAGGCCAGAAAACCCCCAGCTGTAGTGTAGATTATGGTTAGGTATAAGAGCAAGGGGAGACCAGGCTGTGGTGGCATGAATACCGGAGGTTGGGTCAGATATTATTTGATTCGTTCAAAAGATTCTTGGTAGGCCTCATTCCAAACTTTGGTTGAATCCTTTCAAAGTAGTTTGAAAATAGGTTCACAGATGGAGGTTAGCTGGCTGATGAACCGACTGATGTATTGTAATTTCCCAAGGAAACTACATACTTCTTTTCCATTCGAGGAGGTGGCATCTCAAGTATGGATTTTAGCTCGGAAGGATCTGCTTCTATCCCCTTCTCACTGACCATGAATCCCAAGAGTTTCCCCTTTCTAATGCCGAAGACACATTTCTATGGATTGAGTCTCATCTGATATCGTCGCAGTCGTTCGAAGAACTTTCGGAGAGCGGGAATATGACCTTCTCTAGTTTTGGATTTGATAATAATATCATACACATAAACCTCAACTTCTTTGTGAATCAGATCGTACAGTATGGTTTTGGTAGCCCTCTCGTAGGTAGTCCCAGCATTATTGAGGCCAAATGGCATAATAGTGTAGCAAAAGGTTCCCCATAGGGTGATGAGCGCGATCTTTTCTTAGTGATCTGGGTGCATTTTGATTTGGTTGTATCCGGTAAACCCGTCGATGACTGACTTGAGAGCATGGTTGGCTGTGTTGTCCACGATCATGTCGATATTGGGTAATGTATAATCATCCTTTAGAGAGGCTTTGTTCAATTCTCGGTAGTCTACACACATCCGAAATTTCCCTCCCGATTTTGACATAGGCACTATATTGGCTAGCCATGTGGGATATTCGATCACACGAATAAAGCCCACGTTCAGTTGTTTGACCACCTCTTCTTTGACCTTGAGCGACCATGAGGAGCTTTCTCAACTTTTGTTTAATCGACTTGTAATCTGGAAGAGTTGGGATATCATGTTGAGCTATTTTGGGATTAATGCCGGGCATATCATCATAGGACCATGAAAAGACATCTATGAATTCCTTCAGTAATTCTTCGAGTTGTGTGCGCTCATGCTCGTCGAGAGTAACCCTTATCCTAATCTCACACAATTGGCTACTAGAACCGAGGTTAACAACAACAATTTCTTCTTCATTCACTTGAACGCGGTTATGTTGTTTGTTATTAACCTTATTTAGATCAATTAAGAATTATTCATTTACAAAATCATCATCATCAAAAGTTTGATTGGAGTCTAAACAATTAATATAAGGCACCGCAAGATACTAAAAATCTTCATTTATTTCATTGATAGGAAAAACAACATTGAGAACCTGATCAAAGGAGGTCTCGATTACATTTGATCGATGATAGACAACAAAATAAGAGATTGGGTAAACATTGGGATTAGGTGGGATTTCAACAGGTAGAACTGACGCAACATGACAACTGAGGAGAAGTGCATCAGTAACTTTAATCATGTGGGATGGATCCAGTGATGTAGTGCCTGAATGAACCATACAGAGTGTCAGCCCCAGTGTATGTAAGTCAAACGAATCCTCAGAGTCACTTCCCTTGGAATCTGCAGTCTCTTTAATGAGTGGTTGTACATGGTGTTGGGAATTTTCGGCCCATGGGTAGCTGTTTTGGAAAAAGATCTCTATTCGAGGCTTCATCTTCTTATCCGTATGGTCATACCATGGTTTCAAAAAGTCGAAAAAGGGGAAGTCTTCATCCTCTTTGATGAATCGTCCATTCAAGGAATCACCTGGGATAGTCTGGGTTCAGTCTAGTCTTCTCTTTGGTCGAGATTGGCGGATCATTCTGAGCTCTTGTTCTGATGGTTGATACCCCAAACCAAATGGGGAAAGCTTTTTTCAGTTTAATGGGTTCAATTATCCCTTGTTGTCTTTGTCCTAGCCCTAGTCCGGGCATAAAGTGCAAGTTTTTGAACATCTGAATCACATTAACATTGCCATGAGGTGTGACACCCCGCCTAATAAAATACCGGGTGATCAGTCCTATACCAAATTAAAACAGGAATCCCAGTTGGATCATCCTTAGCATCACTGTCGAAAACTTTTTAAAACTTACTAACCACCTAGTATTCCAAAAACTGGTGCCAATTTTAACTTTTTGATTAAACAAAACAATACATGCGGAATTAAAATATAAACCATACACACAACTGAATGAAAGTAAACAGAATAGTAATTACACAACTTGCCGAATAAATCACCGGCCACCAAATAAATAATCCAATGCAAATATTCAACACCTGAATGAATTACTCCTGAAAACTGTACCGAGAAGTCTGGGCGACAAGCCCTAAATAAAACTGAGACTACTACAAGATTCCTACTCTAGGAATGAATGAATGATGCGTCTAATCCAAACTCCTGCTAGCATCCACATGTGCCGCAGCTCTGTGTCCCTGGAATAGAATATCAATCTTGGCGTCCCTGTGGCTGGACACCTAAAAGGTTTTGAAAATAGTTTTATAGCAAGGGTTAGAACCCAAAACATTTTGAAAATATTTAGCAAGTGAATTAACTGCAGTAATTTAAAATGCATGAATGCGCTTCATATTTAAGTTAGTGTCGCACTCGCTTGTGGACATTCTTACCCCTCCACTATTGTGCACACCTATCGGTTACCTTAACCCCACCTAGTTGTGCTACCCCGTCCAACTAGTCTTGGTATAACCTTCCCTTGCCATACTACTCTAACCCGAGTATAATGATTCTTGAATTATAAGTTATTTCACAATTAACTTAATTAATTCCTCTTAAATAATAACATATAACCGTGTCACAAGTTATATAAAGTACATACGTCAAACACTGTATTATTTCCACCAATAATTAACTTAATTAATTTCTCATTAATTAACAGCATATAACTGTAACCCGAGTTATATAAGGTAAATACATCACGCACTGTATTATCACCTACATATAATATTTACTACCATATTATACGTACATTTACTAACATCCACACATATATCATACGCGTATCCATCCTTCCGAGTATACCCTCACCGGATGATTCACTCTAAAATGCTATCTCACTAGGTGTGCTCACAAAACCTAGTTCCCCAAGTTGGAATCGCTCACCAACTTGGCCCAAAATATAAACGTAGTGGAGGCGGTCATATTCCTTTCCTGAAAGTGAGATAAATCCCCCACCCATATATACCGGACGCTATGACCTGGGGATATAATCGCCCTACTCCTCAAGCTAGGGGATTCACCCACATCGCGCAACCTCCCTTGATAGCACTAGAGTATATAAATTTAATAAATATTTAATCACTGATATTTAGTATCACGCACAATAAATACACGTATATATATACTATCACGACACCGTATATATATAATATAAACCCCGGCTTTACCATGTACTCAAAATCCCGTACACTGCCTGTAATTTCCTGAGTCTGTGGCCCGACTCAATGTAATTAATTTTCTCGCTTAATAATTTATCCCCTTCCCGAGTCTATGGTCCGACTCTAATATAATTAATTCACACCTCAATTAATATAATACTTTCCCCGAGTTTATGGTCCGACTCTCCTTAAATTAATTAACACACATTTTAATTTAATACCTCCCCGAGTCTATCGCCCGACTCTAATTAAATTAATTAACAAATTAATTAATCAGCCCGAATTCCGAGTCTGTGGTCCGACTCTAATATAATTAATTATCACATTAATGAATAAGTACCCTTCACGAGTCTACAATCCGATCCTGATTAAACTAATTATCCCACCCATTAATTTAACCATACCCGAGTCTACAAACCGACTTTAATTAAATTAATTAACACCTTGATTAATTTAATCCTACCCGAGTCTACAATCCGACTCTAATTAAATTAATTATCGCATTTATTAATTTAATAACTTGGTGTCACTCAACCATTGTCCCCGGACTCACTTACTTGGCCCGTAACTTAATATTTCCCGAGTCTATATCCCGACTCAAAATTATTTAGTTTATCTCCAAACTTAATTCACTACCTTGGGGTCGCATGACCAATATACCCGGATTTCACTCACTTGATCCGTACCTCACTATTTTAGAATAAAATCTCTCAAATTCATCCATTAAGTGTCCCACATAAGTTCATCCTAGTCCCAATTACTTTCTCCCATAATTGCTAGGAATATTTGTTTCATAATTATTTCTCACTAATAAATGTATGGAAATTTAATTTATAATTAATTCCCCCTTATATCTCACCCAGGCCGAACTGGCCAGAATTTCCCACCATCGATCGATCGATGCCCCCGATCGATCGATCGACCCCTTCGTTACAGCTCTGCCTCCCCCCTGTTTTCCACCATTAACGAACCTCAAGGTTTCTAAACCACAATTTAAACCTCTAATTACATCATCCCATCATCTACACATGGTTAATCCACATCCTATTCATCATAGAGATCATTAAGATAATCAACCCCTCTAATTATCTCATAATTTTCGAAATGGGTCTTTCTCCATAAAATTCAATTATCTGTTTTAAATCCCAAATTCCAGATTCGATTTCCACTCTTTTATGTTCTGAAATTTTCGTTCAAATCATATATACATATTCAGATATCAATCACCCATCTAAATGTTACTTTGAATCTCATTCAAGTATTTCAAAAACAAAAACCCCATTTTGTACCCATTTACATCCAAAAATGAATTTTCACACCCACATCACCATGATATGAATTGATTATCATGCTTTAAGAATCAAAACAGTTAACCACTTGCCTGAAAGTGTTCGTAGTCTCTGATTCCGTTGGCGTAGTCCCTCGATTTGGCTCCAAAATCCTCAATTTGGCTTTTGCTAAGCTTTTCCCCAATTTCCCTCTCAAGCCCTAGGCTTAGATTTGATGGTTGCTGATTTCCTAATCTCCCCATTAGGTTAAAAACCCTTTATCCCGTTTTTCACCTAATGGGCTTAATTAAAGTGGCCTAACTCACCCCGTGTGGGCCCGGCTATGCCCAAAAATATCCCGAGACCCAATTACTACCCCCGGGTACTCTTTTCTGACTATCTCGACCCATCCGGACTCAACCGCGCAGTCAGAATTGACATCCGAATTAATTTATAAAAATCCTTATCTCACACCCCATTTAGTCTATACCGACTCCCGGCTGGGATAAGTGCATACCTTGTCATTAATACCCGAAATGATGTAATTAAATTGTTACTATTCACTTAGTAAATAAATTTCCCTAAACATTAACCATTCACTCCCCGATTAATATTTAAATATATATATTGCCATAATTAATTCAATTAAAATTACCACACACAAGTAATTTAAAATTCCCGAATTAATTAAATATTAAATGTACAAAAATACGGGGTGTTACATGAGGGTCATATTCTGGACAAACCCTTTTTTCTTTGAAATCGTCCCCTGCTGGGAGTAGAAGTGGCTCACCTCAAAATCCTGATAGGAGCATATCATTTGACTCGTATTGTATCTCGAAGATTGGATTGCTGGTACTTGCACCCTCAGTATTATCATCGTCACCCAAAAAGGTGATGACTCACCCATCGACGAAGAGATTCAATTTATGATGGAGTGAGGAAGACACACCCTAGATATTGTGGAGCCAAGGTTGTCCAAGAAACAGGTTAAAACAATCTGGGATATCAATAACTTAATATTCAATGATAGGGTTTATCGGGCCAACCCCTATTACAAGTTTAATGGATCCCATCACCTCCCAACAGGTATTATCGTAGGCACATACAATAACGGAGGTTTGAGCGAGGTCACTTTCCTTCAGCTCTAAGCATTTGAAGGTTCTTAATGGGCAGACATTCAAGGTGGATCCATTAACGACAAGAGAGAGTGGTACGATATTCCCCATAACTTTGACGGAGATGTTGAGTGCATGATTTTGGTTTGGCCCAATTATGGGGATTTCTTCTTCTAAAAAGGATAGCATTCAGGTAGAGTTTAGGGATCTGACTAAATTTATCTCTTCTTCTGGTGTGGTAGAAGGAGGAACTGTGGGTCCAGTGAGCAACTTCATCAAAGCATTTCTGTGTATGTGGGAAGACAAGAAAAGCCCATATAGAGTGATGTTAGATTGAGTTTTCTTCAGTTGATCGAGGATCTTGCTTTCCTCGAGGGTCATTTTTAGCATAGGAAGGTCCTTAACGCCCCTCCCTTTGTCATTGGCTGGTTGTGAGCTTGAGATCTAGTAATGCCTCCTTAATTTGGTCATGTGATTTACTGAATAAGGGTAGAACATGAACCCTATTTCTTCGTCGATCTCGGGTTGTTCTCCCACCTTGTTTATCTTTCTGAGGAGTTTTTCAAATGATATCATCCCACATATGTTGGTTATCGGGCCAGTTTTCTCTAAAGATTTTTCTTTATTTGAATCTACAAATTTATCCCCCCATCCGGTGGCAATAATTATGTCTTTCCATGTAAAGTCAATGCACTCCACAACTTCAATGGCTTCTTCATACAGGTCTTCCCATTCTGTGGGGATAATTAATGGTGAAGGGACCAAGCATCCTTATAGCTTCAAAGTATCAAGTAACTCGATCATACTACAAAAATCATTGGTTTGCCTGAATGATTCTGCCATGATCTGGACAACGTCATCTATGCTGACTTTATCGGTCGATATTACCCAACTGTTTGACTCTCAATCCCATTTTCGTGCTTCTAAGAATAGTGTACTGAACCTCAGGTAATCAATGATCATCTGTGAGGGAAATTTCAGCCCGAACTCTAGGAGTTGGTTTAACACTTTAGATAATTCCATACTTCCATTTTCGGAACGGGTACGGACAGTGATTCATGCTCTGTTAAGGAGTGACAGTGCCTAATCAGCGGGGCTAATAGGGTGTAGGAGGAAATATGGGCAAGTTTGGAGAGGTTTGGGAGAGTGTATGGGTGTGATTTGAGTTGAGGGATCAAATTATGGGTTCATTTATCGAAAGATGGCATTGGCGTGATTTGGGAGTGGGTTGTGAGTAGTGTTTGGCTTTGGATTTACTGGTGGGGCAATATTACCCCAGTCAATTAGACGTTGGATTATGTTTTGGAGGTGAAAGCATTGGTCGGTGGTATGGCCAACAGTTTGGTGAAAGGCGCAATGAGCATCTTCCTTGAAGTTTCTTGGGAGTGGATTTGGCAATGGACGGTGGTCCAAGGGTCTAATGAGGTTTCGGATTAACAGGGCTTGATAAACTTTGGAGAGGGGATCATGGATCTCGGTATATTCCTTTCGAACTGGGATAGGGCAGATTTCTGGTGCCCATGAGGTGGTTAGTTGAGAGATGTTGTTGATGGTTGAGACTGCAGCACTGACCGATTTATCATACTTTTTTGGGGTGAACTGTCCAGACACTTTGTTTGGTTCAGCCTTTGTTTTAGGAATACCTTCCTCGATTTGTACTCCTGCTTCTCTGAGAGCTCGAAAGTGGGGATAGTATTATCCTCCCATTGTTTCTCAGACACGAGGTAAGAAGTTCTTCTTTACTATGTTGACTTGTTCTTCCTTGGATGGCCAATTGGTCATGGTGGCTTCTTTTTCCCTCCATCGGGATATGAAGTTATTGACTGATTCCCCAGAGTTCTATTTGAGCATCTCTAAATCACGACGGGTGACCTCAAGATCTTCATTGTATTTGTACTGCGACATGAATTCTTGGGCTACATCCTCCCAGGTAAGGATTCTTGACTCCTCGAGAGATAAAAACCACCGGAGAGTGCTATCCTTTAAAGTTTGCTAAAATAATTGAGCCATCACTTCTTCATTAATCCCTAGGAGATTCATAGAACGGTAATAACTGCGAAGATGAACAATCGGGGGTTCACTTCCTTTGAATTTCTCGATATTTGGCTTCTTGAGCTTCTCGGGTAACCTCGCTTTAGGATAAGGAGATATGTTGGTGTAGTCCATGTAATTCCCAGATATTCTGACTTGGTTGAACTTCTTAGTTAGCATCTTGAGATATTATTTGACCTTGCTCAATTCTTCCTCTTTCGGATCAATTATCATAGGCAAGTTAGCCCCAGGCTGGGCAAGGCTTGGCATAGGAAGCTAGGCAGTCGGTGACCCGTTAACAGGAGGGGCACGTGGAACGTGCTGATACTCTTCGGGAACCCAGATAGGCTCGGGTGGACCCATAGCATGAGGGAATATGGCCTCAGGCTCTTAAGGAACATGAACCTAGTTTTGTTGCATCTCTCCGATCTCAGTGTGGAGGTTATCAATCTTGGATACGAGCTGAGCTAAGATTGCCTTCAGATCAAGCTGCAGAACTGGTACTTGATATGTGTTCTCTATAGAAAGCGGATGGATTTCGAACTCGAAAGAAGTAGCAGGGGAACAGATGGAACTCCGGGGTATTTTGACTAAAGATCAAAGACAATTAGGATCCAGGCCTAGGGCGTGCGATCGACCTGAGAAGGTGTAAAGTGGGATTTATTTTTGAGAAAAAGAATGAAAATGTTTTTGACATTTTTTTGAGATTGAAAGATAAAATATTTTTAGATTTTTGATAAAGATGAGAGAAATGTTTTTAGACTTTTGATGAAGAAGAAAGAAATGTTTTTGGATCTTTGATAAAGGAAGGAGAAATGTTTTCGAATTTTTGATAAAGAAGGGAAAAATATTTTTGGGAGATGGGTCTCAGTATGGTTATTACAATTATTGTGTTTTCACTTGTATTAAATTCTCCTAAATGAAAAATGAAATGCCGGACGAGACCCGAGATTGGAAAAGTTAGGTTTGTAACATATGCAAAGCTATGGTTGGACTTGTAACCATGCTCACGGGAAGGGTCCCATTTTAAAAATGCTCGAAAATTTAGAGGTAGGAAGACTTGAAATTTCGACAGAGTTTCGGGTCGAAACCGGTAATCTAACATGTGTGTCCTAGGCTTGACACCTATATGTGGGTATGCAGTTGGTTGGGTGAATCCAAAAGGGTTCCCCCCTTTGGCGTGACTTCGACGATATACGTCTTGCTTTTGAAGGCAATCGGTACGTGTGGACAAGCTATTTGATATACTTGAGTGTACGTGAATTGCCTCACTATATACCTCATGGGGACGATATGTGTGAGAAAGAATTCGATATACTCGACGTACGTGAATAAATTCCCTGCTATATACCTCCCGTCATGACTTTGGTTAAGCGATACGATGAGGGGGAACCATTCCATATATGTCAAAGGTACTTGTCCAATGGAAGGTGAGAGTCATATCGCTTGGGCTAACTGCGCCCTACTGGACCAGCGCCCATCACAAAGTGACCCTCCAGTTACTGGACAAAAAATTTTCAATACCAGTGCTCTTTGGTGATGTTGTGTGAATCATGCATGATTCTCTTATTAGTATCTTATGATGAGAGTATCTTTCTTGATTATGCCAAAAGGGGAGAAAACTACAAGTACCAAAGGTATACCAAGTATGGAAGGGTGATGCGTGCAACATGTGGACATATGTGGTCCTAGGTGCACGTGGTGGGAAGTGTACATGGAGAATCTTCTACAAGTGTGTGAATAGAAGTATAAGCATGAGGTACACATGAATAGTAAAGGGGGACATGCAAAATAAGGGAATATATAAGAAAATAAAACACCCATGTAAATAGAGTCTAGCCCTAAAAATGAACGTCCCCAGTAGAGTCTCCACCGTGGCCATCCCCGATCCTCGCGGAGGGAGAGACAAAGAAGAGGGGGTCTTCTTGTCGAGAGGATCTTGGTCCCGTTCATCATTTTCGGGAGAGCTTCGCCCGGCGTCGATGATGAGGTGAAAAATGTAGAGAGATGGAGTCGCCAATCTATTTTACTCAAAATAGACAAAAGAAAAGGGAGCTATCCCAAAATACAGCATCCAAAGGCATACTGATACATACGAAACCAAAATGATTCGAAAAGGGTCCGAAGGCTATGTTACGAAATGGGAAGGTGTTAGAAACCCATTCCGCCTTTGTGGTCTCTCATGGGTTATTGCTATTTTCCTATATTTCCCCGTGATACGTGTGCATGTATATATGTAGTCGAGATAGGAATCATCGACTTGTATCATGGAAAAGATAAAGCGAGTCATCCATAGGAATATCCCTAAAAGTAATATTGGAAAATAGGATTTACGCGATTATCCTTGCGTTGATCGTTATAATGGAACAATAACACATATAGAATAATACACCACTAAGAACGAATATATGTATATGTAAATATATATAATCTAAGAGAAATAAGTTAAAGAATTTAGGAAAATAGAAAATGGGAGAAAAGTAGGAATATGACTCGAGTCTCGAGTTTTACCCCAAGATGCATACGTAGCCTACGGAGGCATCAAAGTCCACGTAGTTCGTATGCAAAATGAGGGGTGGGATTTATCCCATAAATCCAACCGTGGACTTCTCATATATGTGTGTGTGTGAAAAAAGGTGTTTTAGTATGAGAAAAGTGTGAGAATTCCCGTTCGAAATTTATGAACAAACCCTATTTTTCTTGTTTTTTGGGTTTTATTTATATGAAAATAAGAGATTTTATATAATAATAGATAAAAAGTACATTAGGATATGTGATATGAGAAAATAAAAGTGCTAAGTAATAAAAGAAGTTAATGCTAATTTATGAGAATTTCAAGAGAGAGTTGAGAAAGTTGGACCTTCTTTAAGATCTTGAGCTGGATCTTGGATGTTGGAGAGCATCCCTGGCACTTGGTGATGATGGAGGGTAGTTAATTCACCAAGTTCGATGAGAAATATGATTAAGGGTGAAGGTTGGAAAGGTATTTGTATGTGTAAATCACGCTAACTTCGAGAGAGGTTTTCTGAGTTCACTGAAAGTGATGGATTTCAGATCTTAGGTTCCTTTGGAATGAGGTCAGGCCCTACTTTTTATAGGACCAGGTCATTGTCGATCGGCATCGCCCTGGTCCTGCCAATCGGTAGGTGTTTTTAGGCTCACTGCCGATAGGCAGGGTTTGGGGCTTGCCGTTTGACAGTCTCTTTCAGGTTTCTTCCGAAATATGGTCGAAAAATGCAAACCGTTGATCCGAATCGCTCAGGGGATGAATCACTAGAAAGGTATTTCATAGAACTTTGAAAGTATTTGGACTGATCTCGGGTTTGGGAGTTGAATTTGGGTCGGATGTGGCTCGAAAGTGCTCGTCAATCCTTTGGATGGGGACTCGTCGGCCGCAAACGGATCGTTCGTCCTTATGGTAAGTCAGAATCGCGCACGGGGTGTACCGTTGGAAATGTTAGGAGATATACTTCTACATTCTAAAGAGTTTGACTCAATTTGGGAAGTTGACTTAGGTCAAGAGGGGCCTGGAAGCATTCGGTGACCTTTTGGAGTAAAATAGATCGTTCGTCGTAACGTAAGTCAGAATTGGGAATGGGGCGGACCATTGGAAATGGTTTTTCAGTGCCCTTTGAAGATTCATTTAGTCTTGGTCGAGCTGAAGAGTTGACTTTGCTCAAATGGAGCGTGAGAGAGTCCAGTAGCCTCCTAATCAAGTTACGAGGGAAAACGGGTCGTTCGTCCGCACCGTAAGTCAGAATCACGTATGGGGTAGACTGTTGGAAAGGGGTTTCAGTTCACTTTGAAGATTCATTCTGTATCGATTGAGCTGAAGAGTTTGAGTTTTGGTCAAATGGAGTCTGGGAGTGTCCGATGTCCCCTAGGTCAGTACTATGACTTAGGTTTGTAGTGATGAGGGGAGGTGCTATGGACCTAAGGAGAGTTTAGGGGATACTAGAATGGGGTGTCTACAAATAGTATGCATATAAGAGCATAAAGAGCTAAAAAAATCAAATATTAGGAAGAAATTGTTTATCTTTTTCATCCAACTTCCTTTTCTTTTTCTTTTGAGATTTCAAGAGAAAAACCTCAAATACTTTTCATTAAGATCTGGATGGGAACCATTTGGAATAAAAATGAAAACAAAGTTAATGAAATGCAAAAAAATATCTCATAATGAAATTAACATACTTAACTTATTGGTGAAATAAGGTGCTTCAAGACTACAACTTGAAACAATTGAAGTAATCCAACTCTGCCACCACTGAACCCAACCTTACCAAGCATCCCCTAGCTTGTATGTGTTGTACCCAGGACTCCATAGGAGTGCGATTATCGAGAATACAAACTTTAGCATTTTCTTCGACCCGATAAAAAGGTTGAGTAATGCGAGGAAGTGTTAAAATTCAGAACACAAGTTAGGTTTTCAATTGATATTGCAATTTGTGACTCCATAAATATTCCACTACCCAAGACATAATACTCCAAGAAATTTACTTTGTTTGCTCTTTAAATTTTGAGGGGACATACTTTCAAGTCAATGTCCAAACATTAAAACACAGTGAGCAAGGCAATTTAAAATTTCCAACAAATAAGGAAATATATATTTAACTAGTTCATCCTGGCTTGCAATATTCTGAGGAGATATGCATCCAAGATTACACAAAAGAAAAAATACAGCAAGAAAGGCAATTTTAAAATTTCGAAGGCATAAAAGGAAATTCATTTTTTTTACTTATTAAGTTTAGCTCTGCTCACAATATTTCGAGGGGATATACTTACACAGTTATAATTGCATAGCACAAAAATAAAATATAATGAGCATAGCAACTTGTTCCCACTATACAAAGGAAAATATCTCATATTATTCATACTCACTCGCAATATATATATATATATATATATATATATTACCACAATGTCCTGCGAACTGATAAATCCCACAATATAAGGGAAAAGCAATAAGACTCCATCAACACTTACTAGCAAAATATTTTGAGAGCATAGAGTCCCAAAGTATGCTGGAAAGACTAATAGAATAATATTTTCTCGTAAAGGTTTTACATATAAAATCCTGGAGAGAAGATAGTCCCACAACATAGGGAAAAAGTAATAATAATATTAGTATTTACTCGAAAAATGCCTTGTTATATACAAAGTTTCCAAGAAGTTAATCCCACTGTGAATGTAAAAATAAAAAAGAATGGGAATAAATAATGTTTTAAATAAAAGGGTAGTGATAACCCTTAGAAATACTTTTATCCACTAACTTTTAAAATGGTTTGAGCACATGTATTTTGAAAAAGGGGCTAATGTAGAGAAGTCCTTGAGCAAGTGGACAAAGAGTGTAATTTTGATTATTTTAATAATAAATTCATTGATATTTCATGCAAAAGTCTCTTAACACTACAAGACACTTCTGTGCAATGGAGCTAATGTAGATGGGCCTCCAAGAAGAAAAATACAAGTTATGAGTTTCTCCTAAGAAACGCATGAAAAATGTGGGAACCTGATTTAAAGATGAAAGTGCAAGCATGTTGAGGTTGTTATTCCCAACAAAAGTGAAAAGTATGAAAATTTTCATATTGATTAGATTGTGCCTACATAACTCTCTCACAAAGAAAGAGATTTCTGTACGAGGGGGTTAGTGTGGAGGAGTCCCAGAGCTTCTTACTACTAATTAAAATTTATATTAATTATATATTTATTTAGTACTAATGATAATTTATATTATAGGTTACCAAGAAGGGTACCTTAATCCATTCAGGGGTTCGAGTTAGCAGGGTTCGAGGGGCCTAGGAGCCCAACAAAGTAGCCAGGCGGATCTTCGAGGGTTTTGCCTTGGAGGCTGGTGAGTAAGGTTTGTTGAGTAAGGTAAATTCTTAAACATTCTATTATAAGAGAAAAAAGACCCAAAAGTCTCAAGTAACTCACAGTTACTCGAGAAAATCACATTGCCATCATGGGACCTTAAGGTCACCCAAGAGGACATTTACATTATAGTTAGTTGAGGGGGCTGATGGCCCCTAGACAAGTCATTTTCATAAATAGTCACTCGAGGAGGCTTCACGCCCCTCAAGTGATATATTTTACTTATAGTCACTCAAAAGGGTTCATTCCCCTCGAAAAGTAATAATTAAATTTGCAGTTACTTGAGTAGGTTCATGGCCTCTCGGTAAGTCATGCTCATAGTTTAATATTTAATTATTTATTTTAGTCCCATGAAAAAAGAAACTTGACACGCGTATATTTTATAAAAAGTTTTTGGGCCAACTGCATAGGTTGTCCTTGACCACGTCATTTTCGTATCCCTCAAGTCTCATTATATTATTTAAATAATAAAGACAAGTTTAGTAGTCTTATTTTAATTAGGACACATATCATGTTGGGATGAAACCCTAATCCACCCACACCTATTATAAATAGAAGGGTTAACTCTCACTGGGGGAGAATGTGAAAAAGAGGTAAGAGCACTATGTAGAAATAGAGACTCATAGTTAGCCTTAAGAAATCAACCATGGACGCTTAGAGTTATAGCTTCAAAGGTATGGAACTTTACACTAGTTTATACATCGTTAATAGCTGAGTCCATAGAATTTGATTCACACACACACTTGGTGCTTTTACACCCTGCTACTCTCTCTCTTATTTTAGGGTGCTTTTTCTATCACCCTCTTTTCCAAAGCTCTGAATGTCCTTTCATGGACATGAAATGTTTGCTCTTATTATTGTTGAATATTACACCATAAAAATATTTACACCAGATTACTCCTTCAATATTCGATAAGGGCAAGTCACGCCTCACGAGATTCAGTATTATTCTTAAACCCTAGTACAACTACCCCTTACATTTACCTTAGCGTTACTTACTATGTATTTACCATAGCCTATTTTTGATATGGTGGTTGCAATCTTTTCTTATGAATGGTCAATGCGCTAAGCCCACTTAATAAAGAATATTATGAGTAATGGGTAACATTAATTTCTACTGACAAAAAATGTAAAAGGATGTAATAATAAGAATTTACTCATGGTTGAGTGATATGTAATGTATTTGATTAGTAAGTAAGAAAATGATGTAGGTGATGCTCTATGTAGGAAGTGGTTGAAAGGTACATATAAGATGCAAGGATGTTAAGAGAAGCTGCTGAGATTGGATTATAGGAGAAGTGTGTACACATAAGTGCTCGAGAGTTGGAGTGTAAGTGTATCGATAGTTATGGGCAATGGGTATACGAGGCTTTTAGTAAGTATGGGGAGATGAGGAATGGATGTCTTGATAGTTAGTGAGGCGGAAGAGAGTGAGGTGTTGGAGAATGGATTTACAGTAAGAGTGGAGTAAAAAAGAAGTGGCAATAGGTGCATGCTAGTGACTACAAAGAACGAATGATGGGAAAATGCTAGGATCGTTTGATTATTAGGGTAAAACACGTTAACGTCAAATGTATTTTCATCCATAAAGAAAATTTCTTTTGTGAATGATAAAGCGGTGATGTAATTCTACACAAACATAGGCGTAAAGCTTACAATACAAAAAATGACAACAACTAGAGTAACACTCAATAAGACGAGCTATATATTTAAAAATAAAACCAAATAAAAAACAATACAAACACACGACGATGTATATGAAATTTGGATTCGGAAAAATATTCTTCAAGTCCAAACCTAGAAAATAATCCCAAGAATATTTCTTAAACGTTGTTAAACCCATATATTACTATTCGACCTGAACAAAAACTCCATAATAAGTACATAAGCTTCATATAATATCCATAACAAAACTAAATGAAATTAATAAAATATATTGAACATGGTCACGTCCCGACTACAAAGTCAGAGACTTTTCTTAAAACATAAACCGAATACTAATCCATTATATCGAACAAGAAATAAAATCATGTGAAAAAAGATAAACGCAAATTTATTTCATTATACATGGATTAACCCTTACAGATCCATTGTCCATGAATAAAAATCATATTCTAAAGACATCAAACTCATAGCAGATCTGTGAAAAAATCGAATGACATACAAAGCAAAGCATGGTCACAGAGTTAGAGACTTTGTTAAGGTACTTAAAATGCAAACCAAATACTGAACTGCAAATATACAACAAGAATTATAACTATATGAGAAAAGAAATCCCATTAATATTTCAAGTGTACAGGAACTAAGAACCATAAATTTTGATTATATATGAATAGAAACACTTAATAAGCACATAAACTTTGTAGTGGAGCTATGGAAAAACTAAATTCAAAAAACCTTTGTGTCCATATGGCAACACCTATTGAACTTTTTATCCACGTATATCAAATGTACATATCACATAAGCAAGTAGAATGAATATAAAATATGCGTATAGAGATCGCATATCAAATGTATGCATTGAACACAAAATAAGTACATCAGATCTAACTTAAATGAAAAGGGGGGAAAATAAATCGAAAGAGACAATCCTTCATTCTACATGCTTGTTTGATCTTTGCATTTTTATCTTCAAAAGTTACAGATTAAAAAAGCAAGTAAAATGAATGGAAAATTTATGTAAAGATATCGCAAAGCAAATGTATGCATTGAACACAAAATAGGTACGTCAAACCCAACTGAAAAGAAAACGGGGAAAAAAGAAAGAGAAAGACCCATTCCTTCATTATACATGCTTGTTTGATATGTACATTTTGATCTTCAAAATGTACAAATCAATTAAGCATGGAGAATGAGTAACAAAGTTATGTAAAGAGATTGCAAATCAAATGTAAGCATTGAACACAAAATAAGTATGTCAAACCCAACTGAAAATAAAATGCATAAATATTCCAACATAAGCATATGAAGAAATAATCTACAACTATTAGAACTTAATAGTAGTGAGTAACAGTTATCCTTGTAATCGTGCATATGTTTTTGTCTTAGTATGCTAATAACACTTTAAAGAAATTTCATCACCTGTATAGAACTGTAAAATGAACCAAAATCCTCGAGATCAACTCATGTTACTTTGAAGAAAATATCGTTTAAGAAGGACTTATAAAATAAACGAGCCAGGCTCAAATATATTTTTAATCTCGGCTAAAATTCGTAACGATTTCAAATAAAAAATTACAAGATGGTATAAAACAACCAAGATACTCGATCTCGACTTATTTTAATTCATCAGAGCTCGTTTGAGCTCTACTCATAAGATAAATTAATCAATCATGAAAGCTCATTAATAGTTTGAAACAAGTTTGTCCAGCATTAAGATCATCCTAACTCATTTAAACCCCTACTCATCAACAATCAACCCAAACCCATAAACGTATAAAAAATAGAAACATGATACTGATCGTACAATCCTAGGGGAAACAACAAAAAAATGTAAAAAGATAAACAAACTTTAGGATCAGTCCTCATGGAAAATAGTATACCCATGACGATCACATCTCTCCCATCACGATCATCAATATGTATAATCCTTCGCTTCCTATTACATGAATGCCAACTAAGTTAAGCATCTTTAAAAGATGAAATTTCATAAGGTTCACCAGTGTCACTCATATGAAGTATATAATACTATGCGACAACTTAGGTGTTGAAATGCATCAAAACGTATATCCGTGAAGATTGGTAGGATGAAAAAAGGAAAGATAATACAGCCAATATACCTGCATTTAAAAAATACGACATTATATTGAAAGCTCGTATAACTTAGTTTTAAATCTATTTAGATACCAAAGTATTTAGGGTCCTCATAACCGTATATAATACATATTAGATACTTGAATACATGGATACAAACCCGATACGTAACAAAGGCATATCCAAAAAATAAATAACATGATCCTATACATTTTTAGGTATCCAAACTTATTTTTTCTTTTCGGACATGTCTTAGATAACTAAGATATGATGAGATAGATTTATGTGAAGAATATAATAGAATAAAATTAATAGACATAACATGATTGTTCACTATAATATTCCAGCACATTCACATGAAACTTCACATCAACGGGTGATAACATACCTAAATTAACTCCAATTATCTCAACAAAAAAAATTCAATTAACCACTAAAAATTAAAGACCAACATTTTTTTTACAAACTATATGTTGATACCAAATTTATTCTGCTGATATGGACCTATTATTTGAAGACACGTGTCATCCTAGGTGGCAACTATAAATGTTTATATTGAGCTAATCAACCCCCCGAAGAACTACTATACCCCGAATAACTCAAGATCACCAAGCAACTAAAAAGCCACGAGGAGCCCAAGGGCCCCGAGGAGCTCAAGCGTGTAGAGATACTTAGGCGGTCCGAGCTACTAAGTCGGTCTGAGTAACTCAAATACTTGTGGCGTACGCATCAAGGACAACTGAAAAATAACTGCGCATTAAATGTACAATTATTATCGTACAGATGTATACGCCTACTGGACAGCTATGCATTATTCTTTCACATGTACAGCCTCAAGGCTATAAATACATTGTAATCTCCCCATTAGAGGGACACGATGAATCTCTTGGTAAAATCGTTTATCGAGAATTCCAGGAAAAACAATTAGTAATACAAAAACAGTGGATGTAGGCCATTCTCTTAAGGCTGAACCACTTTAAAAATCTATTGTCTTATTTCTTTACTCATTTTTATCTGTGATTAAAATAATTAGGTCAAATCTAATTTTTTACATCAACAGATTGGCGCCGTCTGTGGAAAACGACTGTAATTATCGTTTTTCACCAAAACAATTCATTATCAATGGCTGATAATCCGGAATCCAGTAATCGAAACACTGGGATTCCCCCAAATCCTTCTGCTCCCCCAAGTTTTTCAGAATTGGCTGGTATTATGGCCAATTTAGCCCAAGGGCAAATGGCCATGCAAGAAACCATGCGTCAACTCATACAAATCGTTCAAGGCGGAGTGCCAGTCCAATCAGGACAACGAAGTGTTCAAAGAAATATTCATTTGTTTTCTTTGCGAACTAACGATTCATATCATACTGAGAGATCTAATGATCCTTCTTATCAGCCCGGACGGACTTCCTTGGTATGGGCTACAGACACTCAACAAAACATCACCCTATCTCCAGAGAGGACAAGTGTTCTTAAAAGGTTGAGTAGAGTCTCTCCTTTTGATAGTCTAGGTCCTAGGAGGAATAAAAGTCCCCCTAGGATTGTGTCGAGGAATTCTCAACGACCATTTGATATGAAGGAAGGATCTTCCCAATCACGACCAGCTGCTCGTCATGAAAGATCCCAAGAGGCTAATTCAGCATGATCAGTTGCTCGAACCAATAGGATCGAAGAGGGAAATGATGCATGGAAAGGCTCAATTCAAAGGTTGGAGGATAGATTAGGGGAGATGGCTAAAACCAAGAATCTTCTACAAAGGACCTTTGTCCGAGGAACACCATTCATACAAGAGATTGTGGACATTCCCACATCGTCGAAATTCAAAGCCCCAGTAGTAACACCCAAATATGATGGAAAAACTGATCCTGTTCTCCATATAGAACAATACGAAGGAGCTGCTGATATCTATGCTGTTCCAGACGAGATGCGATGCCGGGAATTTTCAAGAACCCTTACTGGATTTGCTCAGATGTGGTACAATAACCTTCCTTGGGCAAAAATTGTGACTTTCTTTCAGCTAGTAGAGCTCTTCATTGGAAATTTTTATTTTGGAGATAAGTTAGTCAAACGAGTAACACACTTGATAAGTGTTAGATAGAAGGCAGGTGAGAGCACCAGGGATTATATTACTCATTTTAATAACGAGAAATTGGAAGTAATGGATTACGAGGAGAAAACTGCAATTACTGATTTGATGAGTGGATTGTTGCCTAATAAATTGTACTATCCTTTAGCCAAAGATCCACCCAGGACCATGGCGGAACTGATGGCAAAAGAAGCAAAAATCATGAATGCCGAGGAAGCCAAGGCTGCGAAGAAGAACGCAAACACTAAGGAGATCAAGGTGGAAGATGGTAAAACTGAAAAGAAGGAACAAAAGAACAGTGGTGGTAACAGGCAATCAAAGGGTAAGTAAGCATTGGAACAGATAAAGAAATACTAAAATTATACTCCCTTGAAGGTGGATATAAATCACATTCTGGAAGAGATCAAGAACAGCGAGGAACTAGCTTGGCCAGCAAAAATGAAGGCAGATCCTGATAAGAGAGACAAGTCCAAATATTGCGAATTCCATAAAGATCATGGTCACACGACCAAGCGTTGTATAGCTCTTCAGAATGAAATTGAAGCACTCATTAGACGAGGAAAACTATCTAAGTATGTTGATTGTCAAAATGGTGGTCGAACCAATGAACGAGGAAGGCAAAGGTCTAAATCTCCTCTCCGAGCAAAAGATGATAAGAAAAAGGATCATGAAGATGATCGAGAAGATGAACCCGATCTCCCCAAAAGATCGAAACAACCAGAATGTGAGGTATTTTCAATTCGTTTTGGATCATTGGATTGCAATGTCATTACAGGTGGAGATGCAGGAGGTGGAGACCTTACTACATAGAGGAAAGATTACCTCAGTGAGGTTCAAGCTTATTCATACATTCAACAAATAAATCTAGCTGAAGATGATCGCCCGAGGAAGGTGAACAAAGATAAACTCGTCATCGGTTTTTCTAAGAACGACCTCGCAGGTGTGTTATATCCTCATGATGACCCATTGGTGATCAAAATGAGGATGAAGGAAGTAGTGATTTCACGAGTATTGGTAGATAATGGCAGCTCGACAGATATTATGTTCTACGCATGTTTTGATAGTTTGAACCTAAAACTATCCCAGTTGGAGCCATATTATAGGCCCCTCCTCGATTTTACTGGAGAAAAAGTTTTTCCACCTGGGATGATCAAGTTGGATATGTTCATCGGTACATGGCCTGCTTATTGAACATAAAGAGTGTGCTTTTTCGTGATGGATAAAAATGTCCGGTCAGCTTATAATATCATCATGGGAAGAGTAGGTTTGAAGAAGTTCGAAGCAGTACCATCTACTGTACATCAATGTTTAAAATTCCCAACCAACTTTAGAGTAGGAGTGGTGAAGGGCGACCAAAAAGTAGCTCGAGAATGCTACTATTCATCGGTCGAGCAGGAAGAGTGTAAAAAATCCAGGAAGAAGACTACTACTTATCAGGTAGATGAGATAAAAGATGCGGAGATTGAGACTTTAGACCCAAGAGATGAGTCTCAGCTCGTTAAGGGTCAAGTCATGGAGGCTACTAAAAATATCATTCTGGACGACGAACACCCGGAACGAACAACTCAAATCGGTGCGTCATTTGATGCCCCCATTAAAATAGGAATTGATAGCTTTCCTGAGAAGCAGGAAACAAACTTTTGCATGGAGCCACGAAGACATGTTAGGGATAGACCTAGCCTTCCTATGTCACGAGCTTAATGTGAACAAGGAAATCAAGCCAGTGAAGCAAAGAAGAAGAGTGTTCATCCCTGAAAAGAACCAAGCTATACAAAAAGAGGTCGAGAAGCTTCAGAAAGCCTGTTTTATTGAGGATGTCAAATATCCTGATTGGCTAGCTAATGTGGTGATGGTAAAGAAGAAAAACAACAAGTGGAGGATGTGTGTGGACTTTACTGATCTTAATAAAGCTTATCCAAAAGATAATTTCCCTCTGCCTCGAATCGATCAATTGGTGGATGCTACCTCGGGACACGAATTGTTGAGTTTCATGGATGCTTATTCTGGTTACAACCAAATTAAAATGAAGCCTCAAGATAGTGAGAGTACCTCTTTTATCACTCCAAGAGGAACTTATTGTTATAATGTTATGCCTTTTGGACTTAAAAATGCAGGTGCAACGTATCAACGATTGATGAATAAGGTGTTTGCAGAGTAAATAAGTCACAAAATGGAGGTTTATGTTGACGATATGCTGACGAAGAGTAAGAAAGTTGTTGATCATCTAATTGACCTAGGCCAGACCTTTGATCAACTAGATATATATCAAATGAAGTTAAACCCTACCAAATGCACATTCAGAGTACGAGAAGGCATGTTTCTCGAGTATATTGTCAACCAACGAGGTATTGAAGCGAACCCTGAAAAGATCAAGGCTCTGTTGGGGCTACGATCTCCAATGACGAAGAAGGAAGTGCAAAGTCTCACAGGGCGAGTTACAGCACTTAATAGATTTGTGTCATGAGCAACTGATAGATGTCTCCCATTCTTCAAAACACTCCGAAAAACGTTTGAATGGAATGATGAATGCGAGAAGGCCTTTCAAGAGTTAAAGAAATACCTAGGAGAACCTTCATTGTTGTCCATACCAGTGATGGGAGAAAGACTATACTTGTATCTAGCATTTTCAAAAAATGCAGTGAGCTCGGCATTAATAAGAATGGAGTATGGAGTACAAAAACAATTCTATTAAACTAGCAAGGACTTTCGAGAAGCAGAGATCAGATATCCAAGACTGGAAAAGTTGGCACTAGCGTTGATCGAAGTGAGTAGAAGAATGAGGTCATATTTCCAAGCTCATACCATAGTCGTGTATACTGATATGCTGTTAAGGCAAGCTCTTCATAAACTAGAAAAATCAGGGAGATTTATGTACTGGGCAGTAGAACTTGGTGAATATGACATAGTTTATAACCCTAGATCGTCACTTAAAGGGCAGGCAGTGGCAGATTTTATCGCAGAGTTCACCTGTCCTGACACCTCTAAAGAGCAGAAGTTGAATATCGACCAGCCTATGGATGTTACAGGATCATCAAATTTAAAACCCGACCAACTTAAGTTGGTTGACGAGCAAGAGAAGATGGTCGAAGAGAAGCAAGAAATGCTAAAGAAGGATATAAAGAAGCAACAAATATTCCACCGAGGAATTTTATCCGATCAAAAATTTGATGATCAGTTACCCATATGGAATTTGTATGTAGATGGATTTTCATGCAATGCAGGTAGTGGAGCAGGGATTGTTTTGAAAAGTCCAGATGAGGTCGATATGGAATATGCTCTGCACTTCAATTTAAAGATTCTAATAATGAGGTCGAATATGAAGCAATGATTGCAGGTTTAAGTCTAGCCAGAACAATGAAGGCAGAGTAGGTTATTGTATTCAGCGATTCGCAGTTAATCGTAAATCAGATTCTTAGAGTATATGCGGTAAAGAGAGAGTTGATGATCAAGTACCATACGAAAGAAATGGAATTGGTATCGAGTTTTATTGTTGTTCAGCTGGTCAGAGTACTAAGACTAGAGAATGCAAGAGCAGACGCACTAGCCCGATTAGCATTAGCTACACGCACCGAGCTACGAATAATAATTCTAATAGAGATTCTAGCTGGTCGGAGCGTAGACGAAGATCTGGTCATGAACTTTATTGCTCTTGATTTGGGACCATAAATGATGGATCCCATAAGGGCCTATATTGAAGAGGGAACTTTACCAATTGACAAACTCGCGGCTAAGAAGTTGAAGTTCAAAGCTGCTCGTTATGTACTAACCAATGGTATTTTATATAGACGAGGAGTTATAGCAGCGCTACAAAGATGTGTTCATCCCTCCGAAGTGAAAGACTTGATCGAAGAAGTTCATGAGGGGTCTTGTGGAGCCCATGTAGCTGGTCAAACGCTTTTACAAAGCATAACCACGCAGGGGTATTACTGGCCGATAATGAGGGATGACTGCGCAGCTTATGCTAAAAAATGCGACAAATGCCAACGCTTCTCGTCCATCCGAAGAACTCCTCAAGCATTGTTAACACCCATAACATCCCCTTGGACATTATCTATATGGGGAATAGACTTGGTCGGACCACTACCAACAACTAAAGGAAGGTTCAAATACTTAGTGGTTGGAGTGGATTATTTTACTAAATGGGTGGAAGCTGAACCTCTCATTGATATGACATACATCAAAGTCTATCAATTTATTTGGAAAAATATAATTTGCAGATACGGCCTCCCACATGCATTCATTACTAACCATGGAACCCAGTTTGAGAACGAAGAATTCGCTACATATTGTCAATAATCGAATGTATTGAAGGTCCATTCTGCACCAGGTCATCCCCAAAGCAATGGACAAACTGAGGTGACAAACAGAACGTTGCTAAATGGTTTGAAAAAATGACTGGATGATGCAAAGGCAAATTGGATTAACGAGCTACAGTCTATGCTTTGGGCATATCACACCACACCACGAACAGCAACTGGAGAGTCCCCATACATGCTGGCATTTGGGAGTGAAGCTATCATACCTGTTGAATTAGGTCTACTTACACATACGTTACTTAATTTCAATTCTCATATTAGTGATTTGATGAGAAGATTAGATCTAGATATGATAGAAGAAGTCAGAGAAGAAGCAGCTATAAGAAATGTCGCGTATCAACAACGAACAACTTCGTTCTATAATAAAAGAGTCAAGAAATGTTATTTGAAGAAACGGGATTATGTGTTGAAGAAAGTCATCCAAAAGCATAATAAACTAGATGCCAACTGGCACGGACCCTACAGAGTGACAGAAGTTGTTCGTCCAGGGACATACATGATTGAAACCTTGGAAGGAGAAGAATTCAAGAATGCATGGAATGCAGAGCATCTTCGAAAGTATTATCAGTAATTGAAATTTCTATGTAATACAATTTCTTCAATATGAATAAAGTGAGGTTTTCCCATTTTCTTTGTTCGTTAATTTTTTTTTTGGAATATTAGTGCTTCACACTATACAAATCAATTACCACCAACTCTAAGTTGGTCGGGAATCAATTACCACCAACTCTAAGTTCGTCGGGAAGCAATGACCACCAACTCCGATTGGTCGGCAAATCAATTACCACCAACTCTAAGTTGGTCAGGAAGCAATGGCCACCAACTTCGGTTGGTCGGAAAATCAATTACCACCAACTCTAAGTTGGTCGGGAAGCAATTACCACCAACTCCGATTGGTCGGCAAATCAACTACCACCAACTCTAAATTGGTCGGGAAGCAATTACCACCAACTCTAAATTGGTCGGGAAGCAATGACCACCAACTCTAAGTTGGTCGGGAAACAACTACCACCAACTCTAAGTTGGTCGGGAAGCAACTACCACCAACTTCGATTGGTCGGCAAATCAATTACCACCAACTCTAAGTTGGTTGGGAAGAAACTACCACCAACTCCGGTTGGTCGGTAAATCAATTACCACCAACTCTAAGTTGGTCGGGAAGAAAATGACCACCAACTCCGATTGGTCGGTAATTTAAAATAACACAGGATATTTTTGTCTTTTTTTTTATAGATATACATACGTATTCGTCATTAAATAAAAGAGATATTTCATAAAATATTTCCAAACCAATAACAATTAAAATTGCAAAGAAAAATAAAGATCTCTTCATTAAAACCAGAACAAATTACATATGATAAATTGTAGATTTCATGAATGAAGTTCATTACATAAATAAATCCTTTTCTATAGGTTTCTTTCCCTCTACCTTTGACACAGGGTCTACCCCAGCTGGCAGATCATCAAGACTATAAGGATAATTTATGAAGTTAAGATCTTGTAACATTCTGACGTTCATTATAGAAGGACGATCAAACAGATGTTCTGGCTGAGATATTTCAAAGTTTGAATGGAGGCTATAGTCATCAAGATACTTGGATATTAGAACACGAGGAATGGCCCGGGCTGGAATCCAACTAACGTCAAGCTTGAAAGGAGGCACAGGTAGATCAAGAACTCCAGTAGTGTAGTAATCCCATAAAAAATAACCTCTCTCCAATTTTAGAACACAAAGAGCATTCAACCATCCATGTTTGTACCCTTCGTTGTTCAACTGTTCTAAACGAGCATCAAGATGGCTGAGTGCTTCATTATAACCAACCATCCAAAACTCTCTGGGCTGTTTATGGAACTGGTAAGTTAACCTCTCCAGTTGCTCGTGGAGATTCTTCACCAGGATGTCCTTATTTTACAAGGTAGAGATTTGTGTGGAAAGTTGCTCGCTGAGGTTTAGATTCTTCTTAGGCATCTCTGCTAAAGCCTGGTTTTTTGCCATCAATTGAACTGTCTGATTTTCTAAAGCTGCTTGAGTTCTTGAATCTTTAATAGAGATTCGACCAGCCCTAGCTCATCCCCAAGAAGAAGATCTTGCTTGTCCGCGAGTAGAAGTGGAAGGTCCAACTCTTTTTAAAGTTTCCAATTCATCTCGCAAGTTGGCGTTCTCTACTTCCAAAAAAGAGAAACCTTCATCATTGACAGGGACCAAAGCTCCCGAGGAAGATACTGCAGATTTTAGTTGGGATATCTCCTCTTGCAAAACATTATTTTCCTCCTCCAATAGTTTAGCGATTTGCATATGCTCCTCAACCTCAAGTATTAGAATGCTATCTTTCTTCTCGTAAGCAGCGATGAATTTATCATACCCTTTTTCAGCATTTAACTGTTGATATTTCTTCTCGTACCCTTGGTACAAAAGCAGGAGGAATCTTTGTACTGCTGCTAGAGTTCCTTTATAGTTCCTTGAAGATCCTCAATCATCTCATAACAAGCTACATTATTGGCGACCGAGCACTTCAGATATTGGTAAGCCTCAACTTCTCGGTCAAAAACACCTGATCCGAGGATGTCGATTATCCGAGCCTCATTCATATCTGCATGACCAACTTTGAAGTAGTCATTGCATTTCTTCATCAAGTCCGTGTCATGAGCTGATAATAGCTCCATCCTAGCCATAAACTAGCAAAGAGAAGCCATAAACAAGATCAATAATGATAAAGACATGGCAAGAAGAAGAAAGTCGATATGAACAACCAAAAGTTTGAATTTTTATTCATCAAAAGGTAAATACAAAGATCAAGGTTACATTAAAAAGGAATAACAAAATTAAAACCCAGGCAACTTTAAACCTTCTCCTTGTATTTTACAACTTCCTCAGAAAGATGGGATGAGGAGGTTGGTTGCTCGGAAGATAGTGGCAGTTGCTCGACTGAGGTACTGGTGGGTTGAAGTTACTCATAGAAAGTTTGAACAACTGGAACATGAGGAACTTGATCTCCAATCATCATGGAAGATTCCTCTGAGGCAACTTTGTCCTCTTCTTCTTCCCTAGGAGAGGGAGGAGGGCCGTGAATGTGTTGCCGGAACAATTCTGAATTCCCAACAATTTTCATCTCTTTCAAAGCAGCAACCCATCCATCCTTAAAGTACTTGAGGTTGGCATACTCCATTTGCGAAGTCGTGGCAGCCAAGTCCTTGTTCCAGCCCTTATCCCAACCATCACTGAACGATTTTTTGACAGCCTTTTTCCTCTTTTCTTTCTCTGAGGAGGTCCTTTACCTAAGGAGCTCCTTGATAGTTTTCAACTTCGTTTCCACCTCTTCTTTCTGGCAATCAACCTCATGAAGTCTACCAACTTCCTCTTCAATAGTTTTGAGCTTATTCTCAAGCTCTTCAGCATTTTTGAGCTTCTACTCAAGCTCTTTGTTATTCTTCTCAAATTCTTTCATTTTCTGCTCCAACCCCTTGGCGGCTTTCGCAGCTCGATCTGTCTCTTGCTCGATGGACTTGAGTTGCTTCTCCCAAGCCAATTTATCCTCTTCATACTTCTGATGAGAGTCCTTTAAGGACTGAGTTAGACCAACAAAAGCTTCCTCTACACCTCCCGAGGATCTTGAAGCTTTAATAGCCTCATCCTTCTCCAGAATACTATTAAAACATGTTACCAGCTAAAGAAAGAAATAATTTTTAGTCAATACAGGGACATATCAGTGAAAAGTGAAAAACTTAGACTAGTAATACTTACTGAGGCAATATGTTGAGCTACCAAGGCAGTGACCCTGTCACGAGGAAGAGTGTATTCAATACATTGGATTTTTGGGATAATACAAGACTTCACAGAGACCATGGTAGAGGTCGGAGGAACAAAAGTGGGAACACCACTTTCAACATTTAAAGGTTGAAGGACAGGCCCAACAGGTCTCTCAGACGAACTTTTCTTCAATCTCCTCGGGGGAGCAGGAACAGTTTTAACTAAAGACGATGTATTTATTGGAGATATAACGATAACCTCACTTTGAGGAGAGATATCAACAACCTTGCTCAGAGCCACAGGGGGCTTCTCAATAACTTTCTTGGTAGCAGCAGGAGAAGGCGCATCAATATTTTTTGTCCCTTCTTCTGGGACATTTTGTTTGCTTTTCTTTGCCTCCACATTGGCAGAGTCTGATTTGTCAAAGAAGGCATGAGCTCTTTTTCTCTTCATTATGTTACTAAGGGGAATATTCGATTCAGGGGAGGAACCTTCCACACCAGTTTCAGAAGCTGGTACTTGGTCGATGTTAACCACCACTGGACGAGTAGTGAAGGATGAAGTATAGCTCTTGTATTGTAACAAATAAGAGGTTGATCTGATATGTTCGTCAGCAACGGATTGGTGTAAACTCCAGATAAGTTTCAAATGCCTTAAATTAACATCAGTTTGTTTGGGAGACTTTCTCTTGCTGTTAACTGCAAATAATCAAAAATCAAATATCAGTGAAGCATTTTATCAAACATGAAGAAAACATAATTTCAAAAATAGAACAAAAATAAAAACAACCTATCCCATTGCCATAAGGAGGACATCTAGGACCTCGATATACATCATCTCCATTTAATGGAGGATGTTGCCAATTTTTCAGTACCACTCCATGTTCAAAATAATCCCTATTGGCATCAGGAAGATTGACAACTAATTCCCTATTCAAAAACCTAGTTTTCAAATAAAAAGTATTATCACTAACAACCCATCTGTAGCAATACATTATCTCTGGAATCCCTAAATGGGTTCCATGGAGTTGGTTTAACCTATGAACTCCATTAACTATTCTCCAGGTATTTGGCGCTATTTTTGTAGGTACAATGTCAAAATACTGACAGAATTCAAAACATAAAGGATTTGGAGGAAAAGAAAATCCACATTCGGCCATAAGAGAGACTTGGGAACCAATGTCCCTCAGCCAAAGAAAAATAGTCAGAAGGTTCAGAAAGTTCTTCTAATATGACCCATGAAGGAGTTGAAAATTTAGAGCGAAATTTGTCAAGAGATTCAACAAGGTAAACCATGATGAACAAAGTAAATAAAAGAAAAGGAAGAAAATCTTACAGGAAATGAGTGAATCACTTGACAACGAACGATGGAAGAAACGAACGCACAAGATAGAAAAGAAAGGAATAGTTCAAAGATACAGATTTGAAAAAGTAAAAGACGATAGGATTTTCTGCAGCGCTTAAATACCTTACCTTGGGAATGGGTAAAAATAATGATTACAAAGAAAGACGTTTGCATTACCAGCGACTAAAAGGAGAAAAAGGGCACGAAAACTGAAGCAGTTAGAAAAATTCAAAATATTCGTGAAGTCTGATTCTATAAATTCAAAGAAGAAATAAATACAAGGAAAACACTCCTAAAATTTAGGATGAATATTTAATCCCGCAATATTTCGAGAAGAATGTTCCACACTCCTCCTCAACCTCGAACTCTGAAACATTGGGGGCTTCTGTTGATACCAAATTTATTCTGCTGATATGGACCTATTATTTAAAGACACGTGTCATCCTAAGTGGAAACTATAAATGTTTATACGAAGCTACTCAACCCCCCGAGGAACTACTATACCCCAAATAACTGAAGATCACTGAGAAACTAAAAATCCACGAGGAGCCCAGGGGCCCCGAGCAGCTCAAGCGTGTCAAGCTACTTAGGCGGTCCGAGATACTAAGTCGGTCCGAGCAACTCAAATACTTGTGGCGTACGCATCAAGGAAAAACGAAAAATAACTGCGCGTTAAATATACAGTTATTATCGTACAGATGTATACGCCTACTGGACAGCTATGCATTATTCTTTCACATGTACAGCCTCAAGGCTATAAATACATTGTAATCTCGCCATTAGAGGGACACGCTGAATCTCTTGGTAAAATCGTTTATCGAGAATTCTAGGCAAAACAATCAGTAATACAAAAACAGTGGATGTAGGCCATTCTCTTAAGGCTGAACCACTTTAAAAATCTATTATCTTATTTCTTTACTCATTTTTATCTGTGATTAAAATAATTAGGTCAAATCTAATTTTTTACATCAACACTATATGTTCTAAAAAGCCCTAATTTTAACATTATTCCAAACAAACACAAAAATCAAGATTAATCTAAACATTAAGTAAATCACTAAAATAAGAATTATAATTGAAAAAAAAACATATCCAGATTTGATTATTACCTTAAAACCCCCCAGATCGGTAGAGAATGCAAAAAAGGCAGAGCCACAAAGGTACTTCCAATATCCAAATTGACCACTCGAGTTGTTAAATTGTCAAATTTTTGTGTATAAACCAATGCAATAAGGTTTTGATACAAAATGTGTATGTGTGTGTATGAGTGTGTGTGTGTGTGTGTGTGTGTGAGAGAGAGAGAGAGAGAGAGAGAGAGAGAGAGAGAGAGAGAGAGAGAGAGTACCTAATGATGATGAGAACCTTGTACGAAGAGAACAAATCTCGATGTTAGGTGTCTTGGGAATGAAGATTTGTGGTGTGATTTTGGGTGAGGAGTGTTAGGAGATTTAGGGGAGAGTTGGGTCACTTTGGAGAAAAAGGGTTCCTATTTGAGATGGGGTACAAGATTCCTCCCATCTTTTATTTGTGCGAGTCCAAATTATTTTGAGGAATTTTTTTTCATCATATATATTGCACTTATTAATATCCATTTACACTTTTTATTAAAAATTGTCATAATATATATAATTATATATGATTGATATATTAAAAACTCATATAAATTAACACTATTAAATATATAATGATAGTTCATAAAAATATGTCATGTAAGTAATAATATTATACCTTTAATGACACTTTTTTTTTAAATGTCTTAAGGTCAAATTTAAAATTGTCATACAAAAGTATTTTTCTTGTAGTGTCGTATTCCCCATTAAGACTTCATATGGAGCCACTTGTTCCACCATTAACCCCTTCTTTAAGCATGAGTTTCCATTACCCATCTCTGCTTTATATCCCAGGTTTGGGGATTACAACATCCACATAAAGGATTCCACATACCTCAAAGCTCCTTCCTCACTCAATTTTAGGGTTTAGCCTAAAAGGTTGGACAGTAACACATGGTCCAAGTGGGTAAATTGAATTCTCGTTGCCAAGCCAAGAGGTAAAGAGAAGGCCAGTATTTATGATGCCATTAAACTCAGTGTGAAGGACATCGAACATGACCCATTTTCCATCTCTAGTGTTATCCACTTTTAGAAATCAACATTCAATTAATTTTAGTTTGATTTTGGGATAATTGGTCCCACTGTGTTGGATATTTTCCATTTAACTGGACATAAAGCTATTGGGGAAGGTTTACACCCCCATATGCCACCAGTTAACATCCCACATATGCTTCGAAGTGAAAACATCCACCTATAATACACCACTTTCATTAAAAAAATCACATTAAAATCATATTGGTTGTAGATGAAAAGGATTATTACTGATTTCTTGTACTCTGGGTATCAAGACACATCATTTTTGTTAAGTCTAAGAGAGTTACGCTGGAGTATTCTTTCTTAGTTACTATTCTTTTGAAGGGTAGATAAGTTTCCATTTGTCCCTAATTTATGGGCTCTCTTTATAAAAGCTTCTTTGAGCTTTTAGATGACCCATCAATGCCAATCAGATTGGACCACAGTGGGTCCTTCAAATGTGGTTGCCTGCTTATTTTCCAATGATTGGATTTTTTAAATTAAACTCCGAGTTTAGCAATTTCTATGCTAATTATTGCTCTGAGCCTAACAACAAGATTTTTAGAACTCTTATCAACATGTTTAGAGGTCTAGAATCTGATAGACCAGGGATTCACTTAGAATATTTATTGACAACCATTGAGGTACCACTTTCACTTGCTTCAATTTTGAAAAAAAATCCACTCCTGCAGAACAGGTGGACCCATGTTGGGTAAGTTTCTTGATTTGCAGAGATTTATATTGTGGAATATCACCTCCAACGCCCAAAACTCTAAATCCTTTGGGCAAATCTATTACCCTGCTCAGTTGTCTAGGAAATTTGGTTACTACCAATCCATCCAAATTCCTATAAAGAGTCTTGCCAATCCTCATTTTGTTATAGATATTTTTAAATCTTATAGATAGATGTTCTAAAATGGATTTTTAACTACCATAAAATTCAAAGAACTTTTACTATAGTTGGAGCCGAATTCAATGCAGGAGTGCCCAAAAGTTTTACATATTTATGGTGCAACTATGCTTAACTTTATTTGAAGCCTTTACATTTTACCATGGGTCCTTCGAAGAATTTTTCTTCTGGTAAGGCTTTTGTCACTTCTTATAATCTTGTGTTTATTTGTTTTGGCATATTATTAGCCATTTTTTGCTCTTATAGAAGCCCACCTCCTACTGATTATATTTATTCTCGTAAGAGAATATTAACTCCAAAATAAATAAAGGCTTTGAGGGACGACGCTTCTAGAGAATAGGAATAAGAGGCTCCTCTTTGTCGACCTATGAGGAAAAAATCCTCCTCTGACACTCCAATTAGCACCTCCTCGGGTACTCTTGATCCTGATAAACCTCCCATATCATCTATGGTCAACATTTCTAAAAGGAAGAGGGTCAAAAGACTAGCTAGGAAACCTCTGTATAATGTCAAGTCGGTAGGTTTGTCATTTTTTTTCTTTTCTAAGAATTTTTATATATTTTGGTATCATTACACCAATAAACCTGACTTTGAGCTATTTTCTCTTATTATCAGTTTAGTTTATACCTCCGCCAATGTGGAGGAGCCTATGTTAGCTAGAGATCCTATGACACATTCTTAAGCTTTCCCAATCAATGAGTCGGTTGATCCTCCAACTGACACCTCTCTTCCAACTTCAAATTTAGTTTCTAGAGTGGAAAAAAATCCAATAACTTTTGATTCCCATCGTGTCACTCCAATTTCTAAAAATGAAGTTGTTAATACCTAAGTTCCCATAGAGGGTGTACCAATCAAATAACCAGTCCTATTGAACATACCCGAGAGTCTCCTGCAAATCCTCTAATTCATGAAGGCATTCCAGGGATAAGCAGTTAACCTAGACTTCCCTTAGATATAGGTTGATCCCCCAATTGAGAACTTTCCTGACTTGATGATAGCAACTGAAGTCACTGCTTTTCAAGTGGAACTTTAGGAAATTATGTCTCAAGTTCTCGTGGCAACCTTGGAGATCTTTACAAGAGATTTGTAGTAAAAACTGTAGAACCTTATAAAGTCTCAACCCACTATTCCTCATTAGAAATTATAATCTTGTCAAACTTTTTAATTACGTTGGATCTTTTCTAAGGTGTCATGTGTGTCTCTAACTTATTTCATCCTTCTTAGTGGACTGAAAATAGCTTGCTCCTGCATTTCATAACTTGAAGGATTGGAAGAGAGTGTTATGAAGACCTTAGATAATGGTGTCTTAGCACTTCCCTATTTCATAAACACTATAACCCAACCAGAAGCTGAGGAATTTTTTTTATCTACAAATCAAACCCTCTAATAAAAAAAATGAAGCATCCAAAGGCCTGCAAGATTTGAAAGTTGTTTGAATCCAAAGGACTACCCTTATATCTAAGAAAGATGAGTTAGAGAATAAATTAGTAGGTGGCAATTCTGAGCTAGAGATGACAGCTATAGAGGAATATGAATTTCAACTGATATTGAACCAGTTAGTGGGAGATATGCAGATCCCTACCAGTAATACAAAATCTTTCAAAGAAAGGGAGGTTCAGATTATAACCAAAAGGGTTATGTACCAGGATATCTAAAACAAATTTAGGTGATTTATATTCATATGATTTTATTAATATGTAACAACCAATATATCTATATAATAAGTTACAATGGTGTTTTCACTATTCATAAGATGGGAAGACACTTCACGGTTCAGATCGAAGCCAACAATGCACGAAATGAAGGGTTGAGATTGAAATATCCCTCTTACCATTTTTTCCCCTTTAATATTTGAATTCCCCTTCCTTTTTAACTCTTAATTTTCTTTTCTCCTCTTACCCAAAATTCAAATACACGGATAAAATGGGAAATTACTACCTTAGAACCTTTTTAACACTAGCCAAGTACACTTCTCTCTCTCTTTCTCTCTCTCTCTCTCTCTCTCTCTGTCTCTCTCTCTCTCAATCGAATAACTCTACGTTCATTTGTTCTTTAGCCGGAGCAACTCTCCCTCTCTCTAGCATCAGTTCCTCACCAAACCCACCACGCAAAAGGTCTCACTCTCGATCTTTAACCACAAATTTTTTGTGCAACTCATATACGATTTCATGTTTTTTCAATGGTCAAGTATTTTTCCGGATCTAATCGATTTTCATTGTAGATCCCATTAGGTTTTTTTATGAAAATATTTTTTTGCATCTCTCTTTGTTTTATTAAAACTTGGTGGTTTTATTTTTGAAGGTCTCACTCTCGATCTTCGGCCACAAATTTTTTGTGCGACTTATCTACGATTTCATGTTTTTTCAATGTTTGTTCAAGCATTTTTCCAGATCTAATCAGTTTTTATTGCAGGTATGGTTTTGTTTATTTTTTTAGGGCTTTTGGTCTTCTGTTTCGTGTGAATATATGAGGTTTTCTAAATGGTTTACTATTTTTATTTGTGGTTAGCTATCAAATACCAAGCCATGAATGAAACCACCATGGATATTACGTTGTTACATTTAGGTTTCAAATCCATACTTTCTTTTTCTTTATTTTATTTTGAATCTTTGTTGCATTTTAATTAGGGCTTTTGGTTCTTTGTTGCATTTGGGTTTCAAATTCGATTTTGGGTATTTTTAATCCCGATTTTGATCGTGTTATTACTTTGTTTTATTTTAGGTTTCAAATGAGATTTACACAAGATGGTTCCTCTGCTGAGATTACTGGAACCATATAGCCCTTTTTAGGTTTGTTTTTCATTTCTTCCGTTTAGTTCTTTGAAAAGGATGAGCAACATTTAATGTGTTGGGATCTTTAATTGATTGAATATGGAAATTCTTAATTATGTCTTTCTTAATATTTTTTATGGATCTAGCTCAATATGTGTTTATTGAAGAGCATGAGAGAAAATAGGATATGTGTTGCTGAGATTATTTTGGGTGAGTAAGATATGTGTTTATGACTCTATATATCTTTATTAGTTTAGCGCTTCGAAGTGAAGATGGCTTAAAATATTATTTGCGTTTCTTTTTTCATTGTTGGTGGATTTCAGGTTATGTTGCTTGGAGGTTCCACGGAGAAGCGCATGTGTAATCATACTCTATGTGCGTTAAATTTCTCTAAGGTTACTAATCATGTTTTGTATTGTATTCACAAATACATGTTTAAACTGTCACAATTTAATGCCAAATAATATCGTCTAAATATTTGAGAAAATGTGGTATTTGATGCCATTATGTATCAATATATAATTGATACTTATTGTTCTTATATAATCTGTTCTGGAATGTTTAGGTAAGAACTGTGAAAGTTTGTGACAAACATCACATTAATTTAACAATTATATTTTGTGACAACGACATTACTACAGGTGATGGGTGAGGATTTTTTAATGAAACATAAGGTGTTTTCAGTGTTCAAATTATGAACTTATCAGCTAACTCATGTATTATTATTTTTTTATTTTCGATAACTTAACCGATATATAATGGTTTTTCATAATTATATTTTGTTTTTATATCAGGATGTTTTTTCATTTTGGCAAGTTTTTAGGGATCTTTTGGCTTTGATTTATTGTAGGCACATTTACTTACAACTTTCTTTGGTAACTTCTTACTAATCTTTTGCTTTAATTTGTTGTAGTAATCGAACCCTTGATAAGACGATTGCCCACTAATTTTCCATACATTTCGCTAAATTTTCCCAAAACCCCGATTCAAGTGCGTCTGAAGCTTTTTTCACTCACGCACATGGTGGCATATGTGTTCCGAAAGTGTGGAACTTTTAGATTTTATTTCTGATCAAAACCCCGATCCAATTTAGATATAATTTTTAGGTATTTATGTGTTTCAAACTTTTAGATTTTATACATCCTTTTTTCTTTGATGTTTTATGCTCTCATTTGAAATTTTATTTTGTTTTTGTTTACTGAATTTGGGTTTAACCGACGATTTCAGATCCCTTAGTTTGTAGAATCCAATCTGGTGGTAAAATTTAAAACATCCCATCTCATGTTTACTGAATTTGTGTTCATTTATGTTTTTTATTGTTTGTTTTTGCACACTTTTTTCTACAAAGAAATAATGCACAAAAATGGTCTGCAGAATTCTAAATGACATGGTACATCGTTTTATGTCTATCGTGGGACTGGAATCTCCATATTTGGAAGATCCAATCAATCCCTGGACATTTGATTTCAAATTCTTTATTTGTTTTCTATTCTAGGTATACTCTCATATGCTCCTTCTTTCTGTTTTCCATCTTCACCATATTAAATCTACATGTTTGTACAGTTGTCTGTGTAGTACAATTATGATATTAATGCCATTTGTTTGTTTCTTTGATCTAACATTTCTCTGATTTTAAATTATACGTTTTTTTATTTTGGCGTTTTTTGTTCAGTTTCTTGGTTTTTGTCCCGACACTCCAATTTATTTGTACACTCCCACCTATTTTTCCATTTTTTAGGATGGTGAACATGAGACACCTGCTTTCAGTGGATAAGAGGTGTAATTGTTCTCTACTAATTTTGGATTTACTTGAAATTTTGGGTTGAGAGTTTAGGCTTTTACTAAGATTTTTAATTTAAGGTCTATCTTTGGTATTTACAATTTTGTTTGGGCTTTTGTATCTTCTTTTTATAAAAATATAAAAGCTTCTCCATCTTCTAGTGACTCAAAGATTCTACTTGTTTGGGTTGTTGATGTTTAATGACTTAGGTGTGGGTTTACTTTTAATTTTCCTTTTTCTAATTTATGGTTTCCTTTCATTATTTTCGAAGGTTTGATAGTTAGGGATACGGGTGGGGTCATTTTAGTGGGATAATTTGTGTAACAGGTTTTGCAGCACTAGGTATATTATTTTCTCTTCTCTCCTCACTCCTTATAATTCTATCTATCTAAGATTTTAGGGCCTTTCTATTCAAAATAATTAAAATATGTAGGGATTGAACATGTTGCTTTATTAATTGTGGTTTCAAATTGAACACCACCAACCAACCACGCGTAGTCCCACTGAAAGTTTGTATTTTCATACACTAAATAATATGAAAGTGTGTGGTCTTTTTTAGTTTCATGCACTATATACTTGTTATCATAAGCTTTTTTTGGTGAATGTCTAATTCTATTAGTTACAGTTTTGTGGTACTAATATGTTTTATGTATTTTTTACAACTGTGAGTTTAGTTTTGTGGTACTTACATTTTAAATGGATTTTCAATAATGCTTACCATTATTGGTTAGTGTGATTTTTTTCTTTTTTTTCTTTTTGTTTGGCACTTTTGAATCTACACTTTGTTCAATAATTCTTAGCACTGTTGGTTAGCATTTTTTACTGTAGTTAGAATTTAATCTTTCTTTACCTATATTTTCTATTCAGATCTCGATATTTAAGAAGGAAATTTGTTTTTATAGTAGAAGATTATAAGGTTTTCATATCCAACAAAGTTTTGGGGATGTATCTGACTTCTCACATGCCTCTCGAAAGTTGAATTTCTGAAGTACAATGTTTTTAGGAATAAATTGATTTTTTTTTATTTCAGGTTTTAATCCAAGACCAGTCAAACTTGGACTTAATTTTTATGGTATGAAAATTATGTGGTGAGTCAAATAAACATTTGGATATGTTTTACATCCTAGAACAATATGTTCATTTTGAAGTGTTTCTTGGATCTGTTTTTATCAAGTTCATATGTTTGCAATGTAAAAGTGCCCAATAAAAATATGGGCTTTATTTGTTTATGTTGGTGCATTCGTACAGTAGGTATGGGGTTATGTGACTATTGCCGACTTTGTGAGCGAAATCATAATCATGACGTGTTTATGTGATTGTTGCCAAAACTGCTTGGTTGAGTTAAGATGCTTTGTTTTGTTACTTCTCCACGATTATCAAGCTATTCATATAGCATGCTCAAGTTGGTATTATATGAGCCGACTACTGACATAAACATGGTAAAATTCTAAGCGTGAAAATTCCATTTACACTGACAATGTCACTTACCCTAAAAATGCCACATGGTAAATGAGAAGATCTAATTTAAGGTTTTTCTTTTGATTTTCTCATTCCTCCCATGTACACATGTTTTGTATAAAACCCCTTTTACACATATGTTCTTGAAACCCATTTGAAAGAAGATGATATATTTATGTTTCAATTTAATAGTTCTCATATATATACATATTCATGAAAAATGCAGATGGAAGCAATATGATAACATGCCACAAGTTGACAGAAGAAAATGTGGACTGTTAGGCTAATGCACAACTAGAATTTTTCTTACCGTTGAGGAGGTATTGCTTCACTAAAACTGCTTTGCCAACTTTTCCAAGGTATTTCCCCTTTTAACATATTTTTTGAGTACTAGCATTGAAGTGTGTTGATTTGAAACTATTTATGTAACTTGATACATTAGAGTGTTTTGAGTTCTGAAAGTTAAAGAATTAAAGGAGTGTTGAGTAATAATCTTAGGGGGTCAAGTTAGTATATGCTCTTATACCGGTGTTAATTAGTTTTTGTATTTTAAATAGACATCCTAATAAGAGATAATAAGACTAGTCTGTTGTAATCATTGCTGAGATTCTGAAAAGACTAAATAGGTTTGTTTATTTATTATATTTTGACAGGAAGTATGCATAGGAACAACTACATCTCGAGAACGAACAAAACAAAGTGGTTATCCCGAGTCACAAACTTTACAGCAGTAGCAAGCATGTAACTTTACATCAGTAGCAACCAAAAAAAATGTTATGAACCGTGGTGCAAGCAAAATCTAGGAACTTATGCGAAGAGAACTTTATCAGGTGAAAAATTGGTAGGTAGAATACTCGACGCCTTACGAAGAGGCATAACTTCCTAATTTAGTCTAGAGCTACTATAAATGCATCAACAACCTCTTGGGTGTTGTTGTCTCCTCTGAGGTCTTTTGTTCGGAATTTTCCTTCTGATATTATGCCTTTAACAACAGTTTCCAACCGATCTGAAAATGATGGGAACTGGAGATGTCTCAACACCATGGTTGTCGAGAGGAGAAGGGCTATTCGATAGTTTGGATAAGATCTATGTTTACTTCTAATTTTCAATGCAAACTTTTTACTCTATTTTGTACATAGGATTTATGAGACCAATTTAGGGGATTTGTTGTTTGTTGTTGTATTTTATATTTTGTTTACATTAGATGATACCACATTGAACTTTTATAACTACTTCATTTGAATATATAACATTCATTAGTGGTTGTGTAGGCTTTGCAAGGTCATTTTTTTTCCTACTATTAAGTGGTTCTAATTTAGGCTTTTGGTTGATATTTTTAAATATTGTTTGAATATGATCTGCTGAGATTGGAGGTTATAGTGACAAAATTTAGATCTTTAGCCGGTGGTCATCAACCTCGATTAATTTTTTGTTGCTACTCATTTTTTGTTTATGGTTATGTATTGAGTTCTACACTATATTTATATTTTTGTTTTACACAAAGACTAAATGCACATGAATTTAGAATGTTCCTTGAATTTATCCATTATCATGGATCATGGTACATAGTTAATTCGACTTTAATTCTTAAGTATTTTACGTGTTTCTTTTACTTTATCATTTTAGTGTTCACATCTCCATTCAAATATTTTTATACAGCCCCCAAAGAGAGAAAGTTAGTAAGAAGCACTATGTACGATTGAAAGTCATTGCAGTGAATTCAGTGTGATAATATTTATGTTTTAGCTATTTATATTATTTCTCAACTATAAGCATGTGTTCATCTTTGTTATTGATTTATGTAAAATAAACTTCAAATTACATGACTTCTCAGAGCAGCCAAAAGGATCCTAAATCGAGGTTAGAATATCAAAAATGGTACACTTGAACATACGAAGTTTGATCATACATGAGACCTCAATATATATTTCTTTGTTTCATAATTCCCACGTGTGCCTAATGTGATGAAGCAATTGCAGTTGAACTTTACTTTACAGATCCTTAAAAGGGCATTTTTATTATAAACCCATGTTCATTTTTTTGTCTCTACTCATTTGTTAATTGGGTACTTTACCATAGCTGTTATTTATTGGTTTGACGTGTTTTAATGATGATTACAAATTTTTAGATGGGAATGGTATCATTTTAATAGTTCATGAGACCAAAACACGTATCGAACTATTTTTGGTTATTTATCGTTGCTCATTTGTATTAGTTTGTAATTTTATTACACTCCAAACGTATGCTTGTTACGAAAAAGAATATTTCTAGGTGAGTTTTTATACTCTTTGGGGAACAGTTGATATGAGTATATAGGAAAGTCTACCCCTATTATTTTTGGGGCCTCATTCGAAAAATTATGTACAAGGAACCTTAAAATGGATGCCAACTTCAACACTATAGTAACCGTTGCCAAATGGAGTTGTGTTAACAGCAGGTACTCCCCTCTTAAGAGAAAACTAAACTTGTGTTTCATGAGATTCCCTTAGAGCAAATGACATTGCTATAATATTTCTTTTCCATAGGTAGGTCCCCCAACTTGTAACTTAAGCACAATAATCCATTGTAATAGGGACAACAGTACATAATATATAGAGAAAAAAATCAACACAAACAATTTCTTCACTGTTTTTGTCATGTATCTAATGGCTCAAATCCACTCACCAATTATTGAAATAGTTTGTTGTCCTATTTCTTCATTGTTTTTGTCATGTAACTAATGTTGGTCTAATTGCCTATACGACGTGTAGGTTTTATTTTTTTTATGGAACTAATTTTGTATGTCTTCATTATATACATATTGAAATCATATATTTCTTCTCTTTTATTTTTGGGGATTTTAATGGTGTATATGGCGAACTAACAAATTTTTTTTATGATTGTGTAAGCTTTCTAATTTGACAGATTAGCTAAATTACTACAATTGTGTATGGTTGTTAGTGGATGTTAGTTTGTTCATGTACAAACATTAGGTTGAAATTAATAATACTTCACATTATTGTTCTTAAACAGGGAAAATTGTTCCATAAATAAAGGAAATTTTGCCCAAAATTTTTAAATTATGAGCTTTAGCATTAATAATAATATAATTGGTATTTTTGTTCTTAAACAAGGTGGAATGTTTCATAAACAAAGGTAATTTTTCCACTTTTTCAACTGATAGGTTCGTACCATAGGTTATTTTCAAAAATTGTTTATCAATTGCGAACTAAATTCGACGTGTGGCCCTATCAACTATGTACACTTTCAAAAATTAGCATCGTGCCTTCAGGCACGGGCATACCCTTGTGTGTGTATAAATATAAATGCAATTGTGCATTTTGTTTTTGTTTTCTTACTTGCCTAATGGTTGGGTAATAGTCTTTAGACATCTAACATTTTTTCCTTATATAAATGTGACTATTAATGTCTCTTAAATGGCATGATCCACCATTAAATTCCCTATAAATTTCCCAGTTTGGGAACCACATTTCATAGGTTTGGTTCTTTGATCCTAGAGGAAAAATGGTTTTCCAAACCAAGTCTCACTATTTAAAGGTCTATTTTTACATTCTTTTTATAGCTATCAACTATTTCCTTCGTTTTGACGAATATATTATTCAAGGCTCTAAGCTTATATTCATCTATGTTTTCTAACTCCGTTAACATAGCTTCATCATAGCCTTTCATTTTGGGCCACCATTCTCAATGAGTTTAAAGTGATTTCGACTGGTACAACACCATCATTCCCATAGGTTAAGAAATATCCATGTACTTGACATATTAATGGTTTCGTAAGCCCATGTTACCTCTCAAAATAAATTATGTCAATCCACCAAAAAATTCTCAATCACTTTGCTCATGTTATTTTTTATTACCTTATTTGTAGCCTCTCTCTGACCATTTAATCGAGCATAGTAAGGTGATGCTTGTGTCAAAGTTCATCCCACCCTTTAACACTACAACAAGACAGGGAAATTGCAAGTGTTTTAAACATTTTCAAATGGAATTTGCAACAGTTCACAACAATTGAAATTTTTTGCCAAGTGTTCAAAACCGTTGAAAATGGTATTTGCAACGGTTTATTGCAAACAAATGTCCGTTTTGGATATCTGTTACATGAAAAATTGCAACAATTTTGAACAGTTGCAAATGAAAATCTTGCAAGTGTTCAAAACCGTTGCTAATATGTAATTTGCAACGGTTCTAAATACTTACAGATGAAAAAATATGTATTGTTTTGTAACGGCTCAAAACATTTACAAATAGTAACGTGTGAGGAAAAAATGTTCCCATATAAGTGTTATAAATAATTACAAGAATTAAAATATTAAAAAATTAAAAGTTATTCGCCACATTCCACCACCCTCGCATTGATAAAAGGAATTGGAATACAATAAACAATATATTAAATCAACTATGAATGATTTAATCAAAACAACAGAAAATTGTTGATGGCAAGAAAAATTTGATAAAAAAAAGTGGAATACAACAAATAAAAGATTAAATCAAAACTATGAATGATTTTATTTACCATGATTACCATGATAAAATCTCTCTACCTTGTCTATAGACAATGCAACTCTTAAAGACGGAAAAATGAAATTGACAATGAAAGAAAAAAAATATTTTTTCAATGTTATATCTTCTTCTGTTGAAGCTCCATAATTTCTCTTCTAGTTTAAGATGGATGTTGGATATATACTTTCTGGTTCCCATCCATGGAAAACATAAATTCTAATCGAGAAAAGTCTCTGGTTAAGTTGGAGAATGACTTTCTATTCAGGTTATACTTTCCCGCTTCTTCGTGTTTCTTTTATAATAAAGGCGACAACAAATGATGATGTCTCTTATTCAATATGGATGGCATGCACGTGAAAGTCTTGGCAATAATTTTCAGCACTACAGCGAGGCTATCATCCCGTGACGGTGAGTCCCACAATCGATATGAATCCTTAGTTGAGTTATTCTTAAAAACAAAATTAAATGTTTGACACCTTTAATTTTTTATACGGGATTGGTCACCTTGGGTGAAAATTGAACGTGTCACATGAGAAATATATATATATATATATATATATATATATATATATATATATATATATATATATATATATATATATATATATATGATAGGGCGGTATGTTAAAATATACACATTTTAACGGTGTAAATCGATGCCACCTCGTTACATATTTTGAAAAAATAGATGGTTGAGATCACATCTTTTTCATTCTTACAAAGCTACCCTTCAATTATTTGATTTCCCCCTCTTTTTTAATCATCAAATTTACCCTTCAATTCAAAGGGTGGGGTATTTTGGTAACAATCTCCCATTTTACACATGGAACCACGTCTCTCTTAATAATATCTCCCATACACCCCCATCGCCCCCTTTCTCTCTCTCACTCGCTCATCATCCTCCACATCTCTTTCATCTTTGTATCATCCAAGAAGGTGTAATACCCCGTATTTTTATGATTTAAATAATTATGGTATTAATTATTATTGTGGGATTAATTGAATTAAAATGTGAGAATTTAATTGTTGATTAATCTAGATTTAAAATAAAAAATTTAATTGTTGATTAATCTGGATTTAAAATAAATATTAACTAACGTGCCAGGGTTAATACTTATTGATTGAATATTACTGTGTGATATGTAATATGGAACTATACACTTTGGGAAATTGTCAAGAATAAGAAATACGACAGTTTAGTAATTTAAGTCAGATGCGCGTGTGAGTCGTGTTGGGACTAAATTAATGGAGTAAATATATTAATTGTTTTAGTAACTCGTATGGTCATTTAGAGTGCATCGTTGAGTCCGGAAGGGTCGAGATAGTCAAAATAGTATACCCGGGTGTTTAGTTTGGGTCCCGGGGCAATTTTAGGCCTAACCGGCACCCCGAGAGGGCAATATGGTAACTTGTGTTTTTGGGCTTAATTAATGGACGAAAATAGGAGTTATTTTTATCAGCCAAAAGAATTCCATTAGGGTTAAGAGATACAGAAAGAAAAGAATGGCCATAGAAGGCGAGGGAGAACCAATTTCCAAGAGGGAAGGCTCGATTATCACAACCTTGCACAACCACCACCACCACCGTGTAGATCGGGACGAGGGAAACACACCCATACCAACAACGTCAAGAAATCAGATGACTAATTCAAGGCAAGTGTTTATTACTTGTTGTACCCTAGCATTTATAATACTCATGTTAGTATAGGAATGATATAGACATGTTCAGTTCATAAAAGTGATGAAAATTGGAGAATTAGGATGTATAAATTGAATCTGAGATTTATCTAATTGTATGTAGAATATAAATCACATTTTGATGAACTTATGTGAAGAATGAATATGGGAAACTTGTGTTATTGAATAAGAAATAAAATAACTAGGGTTTTAGTGAAAAATTTGGGGATTTAATAATTCTGTGATGATTCGAAAGGATATAATGATGTTAGGATGTTAGAATCCATCTATAATTGTTAGAATTCGATTGGGGATTGATTGGTTGGAGTTTAGGATGTTAATTTAGAGGTTTTAGGGTTAAAAATGGTGGAACAACGCTAGAATTCTGGGTAGGAGACGAAACAGAAGATCTCGCGCGAAGTCGCGCGAAGTCGTTCAACCAAGATTGCATCTCGTGCGAAGTCGCTCGAGCGAAATGTGGCAGTCGTTCGCACGACATGCCATCTGGTTCGAGCGATAGGGTGAATTTTTGAGAAATTTCTTAGGGGAAATTTTGTATTTTCCAGTCTTTATGAGTGAGAGAATATATCAGTTAATAGATTTGAAATGAGGAAGGTCTACGAGAAAGTACGTGAATTTTATACTTTAATTAATTCAGAAAGAAGAGTTACTTTGGAAATTACTAAAGAGTTGTGGTAATTTAGTAATACTATAAAATACATAATAATGAGAATGAAATACGTATGGTGAATTTACAATAAGCTTGGGAGGATGCCCATAAATATTAATAGGATGTGTGGATACCTATTACTTTTTTTAACATTATGTGTATGACATACCTAGCTTCTTGCTATCACGGAAGGTGGTGTAGAGACAGTCTTATCCTGGGTGACCTTCGAGAGGATCATTATCTTGTATCTCAGAACATAGGACTGTGAAGACTTATTGGTGAGTTGATAAGTCAGCTGACAGTGGGAGCGTAGGTATGTGCATGACCCATAGGTATATGAACTATGTTCCCCTCCACTACGTGTGTTTTGTGTATATGGTTCATGGGAGACTCCCAAACCAATAGTCCTTATTGGAGTACGAGATGTACTGGGACATGATAGCAGAGTATGCATTGTACTACAGGCTTAGCCTTGGGGTGCTGTATTAGTATATGTATATCATAGTGACGAATATGCATATGAATACTTGTGTTATTTCTACTGTGTGATAATTGTAGGTTATTGGGATCGTACAATCTTAAGTGACGTAAGTTGTGAATACTTAACTTAGTGTGATAACACTTAACTGAATTAATAAATGATGATATTAATAATGTGGGAAATTGGAAATCACGGGTTTCTATCATGAGGTATAACTAGGAGTAAGTCTTCATCTAGTTAGAGGTGTTACGGATGGCTAGGTGAGAATAGATGTACGTTAGGCGTGCACAATAGACGAGAGGTGAGAATCTCATGTGAGAGTTCGAACTAACATGCATTTGATACTTGCTTTATTGCAAATTTTAAATACTTGCTAAAACAAATATTTTTACACATCAGGCTCTAACCCGTTTCTTGCATCTCTTTTCTCTTTTTCTATATTTATATGTATTATATCAGGTGATCAGCTATAGCGACACCAGCCTTAGAGTCTTAGATTTCTTAGCGTGTTGCAACTATTATGGAAGGTGTAGATCTTCGCATTTGACGCCTCTATCATTTCATTCCGTTCTATATAGACTTTGTATTTAGGGCATGTGTCGCCCATTCCTTAGACATTTTATCAGAGATTGTGTTCAGATTACTTTTCATTCATTTTCATTTGGATTTATTATTATTATGGGTTCTGGTTTGGAGTTTTGAACTGGAATGTTTTATCCAGTCTTAGTTATTTCAGCATGCAATTATGATTCAATATTTATATTAAGTAGTTATGTGTGGATGGATTATATTTAAATTCATGGATTAATAACTGAAGGGTTTTTATTTAGAAAGGAAAATATTTTGACACTATCTTAATTAATTATTAAGTGGTTAATTGGGTTTTTATATTTTCGATAGTGATGATAAGAATGAACCAACCGAACATTCTGTTTTAAATTTTATAAAGGACTGATCACCCGATATTTAATTGGACGGGGTGACACGGGTGGTATCAGAGCATTAGGTTCCAGAGTCCTTTAGGATCTGTACGGTTTATCATTCCTTCAACATAGCGTTCTTTGATATAGAGCCCTATTATTAGGACGGTTGCACTCCTTAATTACGTATTGTAGACTATGTTCTTCTGCTATAATGATTTTTATGGTCGATGGACTTATGTACTTCATTTGAATTTCAGATGTCACTCATGAGGAAGATACAAACTGACACTGCTGAAGTAGAAAATGAGGGACAAGACCAACAAGTACCTCAGGTACACCAAGTAAGAGCGAAAATCGCTGAGATAGCGAATATCGTTGCACAAGTAGTGACTAAAGCAATATTGCAGCACCAAAATAGCAGTGTACAACTTGCAAGGGGTAAAAGAACGAGAGAATTTGATCAATATGACATTGCTGAAGTTAACAACAAAGGGAAAGTACCGCCACCGCAGTGACAAGTGCCTCAGAGTCATCAAAGATGGGAGGATTATAGAAATGGCGGGAAGAGCTAAACCCGCCAGAGCCAACAAAACCAAGAGAGGAGGACTACCACCAAGAGGTGTCTTAAATGTGGGAAAATTGACCATACCCGTCAGGACTACCCAGATTCGGCTGGTGAGGAACCTCATCCCAATCGGTAAGGTCAACCAGGCATAAGAAGGAAAGGGTTTCAGGGTCAGTGTCATAAGTACAAAAAGAAGGGTCACCGGTGGAGGGACTGCCCGCAATAAGATAACGTAATAGGACAGGCTACCCAATATGGGGAAGCCTAAATAGTTACCCCAACATTATAGGCACCATAATAACATCAATGAGTACAGTATAGATGTATCAATAATGCCCGATATGCGATTATACCATTGATACCGCAACCATCACTTGTGCTTGGAGGTACGATACTTCATTAATTATAGTGTCTTTTAAGATAAAAAGGGAAATCTTGAATAACTTAGATGTGTTACAATTTATTACTAATACTCTGAGAAACGTTGGCGTAGAATGTAGTATTATCCTGATTTTCGAATTAGCTAACAACGATTTGAGTGATAATAGACCATTATAGTAGTATTTTTGTGTTCGTTAGAAATTGCACTAAGTGTCACTTAAGAAGAGGCAGGGGTATATATATATATATATATATATATATATATATATATATATATATATATATATATATATATATATATATATATATATATTTTATATGGTAGCATAAAAAGACTTCATAAAGTACGTCATCTAGTTATATCTAATCCCGGTGGGTAGGCATGTCTCTTAAAGAAATTCAAGATTTGAGGAAATGTTTCCGAGCATGGGGATTACCCGTAGTGTATACTAGAGTCTAATGCCAAGTTAGTAGGAGGAATTTGCTGAGTGTAGCCTCACGTATCATGGCAATAGGTAAGTAAATTTCTTAGCAATAAGTAAGGATACAGGGGTACAAGTCAAATAATGATGGCCCCAAATCTCCTTGACCGATAATGTTGGATAGTAGTGTATCGGGGGGGGGGGGGTCCTTGTTTAGATTTCTCTTTGCGAGACATCCCACACATGAAACCTAGTAAACATCGGGAGCTAGGATCATTTGGCCTTTAGTACATGGATTAGTACCCTAACTGTCATCTGTTAAGGGAACGAGAACTTAAGCTCTATCAAATGTCTTACCTGGTAAATAAATCGGAGTGATAAGGGGGGCTAGTATGACTATAATTATTACACTAATTGAGCCTATCCCTATCAAACCTTTGAAGTTACAAGATCAGGCAGAGCAACTATTAAACTAGGGGTTTATTCATAGGATTACTTCACCTTGGGGTGCCCCTGTGTTGTTCGTTAAGAAGAGAGATGGAACGTTACCTGTGTATTGATTATCGAGAGTTGGATAAGGTCACGACATGGAATAAGTATTCGTTGCCCGAATCGATTACTTATTAGAATAGTTTAGAGGAGTTTCCTTCTTCTCAAAGATTGACTTGAGATCGAGATACCATCAGTCAAGGATCAAGGAGCATGATGTGTTGAAGACTGCTTTCTTGTCGAGATATAGTTCCTATGAGTTTAGGGTTATGCCTTTTGGGCTAACCAACGCCCCATCCGTGTTTATGGACTTGATGAATAGGGTGTTCAGAGAGTTCCTGAATCAGTTTGTCATTTCCTTTATTGATGACATTTTGATTTACTCCCAGACCTAGGAGGAGCATGCCGAACATTTGAGACAGGTTTTGCAGACACTGCGCCAGCACGAGTTATATGCAAAATATGAGAAATGTGGATTTTGGCTGAAAGAGGTTCAATTTTGGGGGACATTTATTTGATAGAGGGATATCCGTAGACCCGGAGAAGGTGCCAGCAGTTAAGGAGTGGGGACAACCCATGATGCCGACAGAGATACGTAGTTTCTTAGTCCTAGCAGGATACTAAAGGAGGTTCATTCGGGGGATCTGTCTATAGCTTGTGTTTCCCTAAGCTTAAGCCTCATGAGAGGAACTAACCCACCTATGACCTGGGGTTAGAGGCAGTCATGTTTGTGCTTCGAATATGGAGGCAATATCTCTTGGTGGAGAAATTTCTCTTATTCACGGATCACAAGTAATTAAAGTACCTCTTCACGCAGAAAGAGGTGAATATGCGTCAACGTCGATGGCTCAAATTCGTGAAGGATTATCAGTTCAATATCCAATACCACCCAGGGAAGGCTAACGTGGTAGAAGATACGTTAAGACGTAGGCCAGTTGACAAAATGGACGAGGTGTGGAAAGTGATATGGAAGGTATTGGGACACCAGGATGCCGTGGCCCAATCATTTATGTCTGCGACGAAGAATTACACCTCAGATTATTACGAGAGTAGTGCAGGCACAGGCAGCGGATTCGTTCTGTCAAGATCGGATTAGGCAGCTTTTAGCCATTGGAGCCGAGTCTTATTTAGTGAGCTCCGAGGGCAGTTTTCGCTTCAATGGGAGACTCGTTATTCCATGGGGGGAGGAGTTTAGACATGCAGTGATGACGGAGTCACATGGGTCCCAATTTGCAGTACATCCCGATGGGGAGAAAATGTACCAGGATATGAGGCGGTAGTATTGGTGGAGCAGAATGAAAAAAGGATATCGCATATTTCGTATCCAAGTGTACCACTTGAGAGTTAGTGAAAGTGGACCATCAGAGACCACCAGGATTGCTTCTGCCGTTGGAGATTCCTACGTGGAAATAGGAAGGCATTTCCATGGATTTTATTACCGGGTTGCTCATTTCGCAGAGGGGGCACAATTCTATATGGGTTATTATGGATCGGTTGATGAAAGTAGCCCACTTTTTGCCCGTCAGGACATACTACACAGCGGGATAGTATGCTCATCTATTTATTGCAGAGATGGTGAGACTTCATGGTGTGCCTCTTAATATCGTGTTGGATAGAGACAAGAAGTTTGTATCTCATTTTTAGGAGAGATTCCAGGAGGCTATGGGTACAGAGTTGCGGTTGAGTACAGCGTATCACCCGAAGACCGATGGGCAGACTGAGCACACTAATCAGATGCTTAAGGACATGTTGCGCATGTGTATCCTTAATTTTGGGGGAGGTTGGGAGCAGTACCTCCCACTGGTGGAGTTTGCTTATAACAACTCCTATTAGTTTATGATTGGCATGGCCCCATTCAAGGCATTGTATGATAGACCTTATCGTTCTCCAGCTTATTGGCTAGATGTGGGAGATAACAAGCTACTCGGGCTAGAGGTCATTTAGGATACGTCAAGCAGGATTGAGATAATTCGGGATCGTACACGAGTAGCCCTGGACAGACAGAAAAGCTACGCCGATGCTAAGAGGTTCTTCCGAGAGTTCGCAGTGGGGGACCAGGTCTTGTTGAGAGTATCTATGATGAAGGGAGTAATGAAATACGGGAAGAAAGGGAAATTAACTCCGAGATACGTAGGACCAGTCCTTATGATAGAGAGGGTCGGACCAATTGCTTACAGGCTTGGGTTATCAGAGCACTTTCATCATATCCATGATGTGTTCCACATTTTGTCATTGAGGCAGTATCTTCGGGACGAGTTGGCACACACTCACATCATGATTGAGGATATTGAGTTATATCCAGAAAGTTCATATAAGGAGAGACCGGTGACTATCCTAGATCATAGTAAGAGGAGGCTGAGGTCAAATATAATTCCACTTGTCTGGGTGCAATGGCAGCATCACAAATGTGGAGGAGTCTACTTGGGAGCGTAAACGGATATACGTGAGACATATCTAGATTTATTCGTACCAGGTATACCTTACTTTCTGAATTTTGGGATGAAATTCTGTTATTAGGGGGGAAGTATGTAATACCCCTTATTTTTATGATTTAAATAATTATGGGATTAATTATTATTGTGGGATTAATTGAATTAAAATGTGAGACTTTAATTGTTGATTAATATGGATTTAAAATAAATAATTTAATTATTGATTAATCTAGATTTAAAATAAATATTAACTAACGTGCCAGGGTTAATACTTATTGATTGAATATTACCGTGTGATATGTAATATGGAACTATACACTTTGGGAAATTGTCAAGATTAAGAAATACGACAATTTAGTAATTTAAGTCAGACGTGCGTGTTAGTCGTGTTAGGACTAAATTAAAGGAATAAATATATTAATTGTTTTAATAACTCATATGGTCATTTTGAGTGAACCGTTGAGTCCAAAAGGGTCGAGATAGTCAAAATAGTATACCCGGGTGTTTAGTTTGGGTCCCGGTGCAATTTTAGGCCTAATCGGCACCCCGAGAGGGCATTATGGTAAATTGTATTTTGGGCTTAATTAATGGACGAAAATTAGTAGTTATTTTTAACAGCCAAAATAATTCCATTAGGGTTAAGAGATACAAAAAGAAAAGAACGGCCATAGAAGGTGAGGGAGAACCAATTTCATGAGGGAAGGATCGATTAGCACCACCTTGCACAACCACCACCATCACCGTGTAGATCGGGACGAGGGAAACACACCCATACCAACAATGTTAAGAAATCAGATGAGTAATTCAAGGAAAGTGTTTATTACTTGTTGTACCTTAGCATTTATCATACTCATGTTAGTATAGGAATGTTATAGACATGTTTCGGTTCATAAAAGTGATGAAAATGTGAGAATTAGGATGTACAAATTGAATCTAAGATTTATCTAATTGAAACCCTCCATGTATGTAGAATAGATATCACATTTTGATGAACTTGTGTGAATAACGAATCTGGGAAACTTGTGTTCTTGAATAAGAAATTAAAGAACTAGGGTTTTAGTGAAAAATTTGGGGATTTCATAATTCTGTGATGATTCGAAATGATATAATGATGTTAGGATGTTAGAATCCATGTATAATTGTTAGAATTTGATTGGGGATTGATTGGTTAGAGTTCAGGATGTTAATTTAGAGGTTTTAGGGTTAAAAATGGTGGAAAACGCTAGAATTTTGGGTAGGAGACGAAACAGAAGATCTCGCGCTAAGTCACGTGAAGTCGTTCAAGCGAGGTTGCATCTCATGCGAAGTCGCTCGAGCGACACGTGGCAGTCGTTCGAAGGACATGCCATCTGGTTCAAGCGATAGGGTGAATTTCTAGGAAATTTTTTAGAGGCAGTTTACGAATTTTCCAGTCTTTACGAGTGAGAAATTACCAGTTAATAGATTTGAAATGAGGCAGGTCTACGAGAAAGTATGTGAATTTTATACTTTAATTAATTCGGAAAGAGGAGTTACTTTGGAAATTACTAAAGAGTTGTGGTAATTTAGTAATACTATAAAATATGTAATAATGAGAATGAAATGCATATGGAAAATTTATAAAAAGGTTGGATGAATACCCATAAATATTAATAGGATGTGTGGATACCTACTGCTTGTTTAACATTATGTGTATGACATACCTAGATTCTTGCTATCACGGGAGGTGGTGTGGAGACAGTCTTAGCCTGGGTGACCTTAGGGGGGATCATTGACTTGTATCTCAGAAAATAGGACTGTGAAGACTTATTGGTGAGTTGATAAGTCAGCCGACTGTGGGGGCGTAGGTATGTGCGTGACCCATAAGTATGTGAACTATGTTCCCCTCCACTAATTGTGTTTTGTGTATATGGTTCGTGGGAGACTCCCAAATCAATAGACCTTATTGGAGTACGAGATGTACCGAGACATGATAGCAGAGTATGCATTACACTACAGGCTTAGCCTTGGGGTGTTGTATTAGTATATGTATATCATAGTGATGAATATGTATATGCATACTTGTGTTATTTCTACCGTGTGATAATTGTAGATTATTTGGAATACTTAACTTAGTGTGATAACACTTAACCGAATTAATAAATGATGATATTAATAATGTGGAAAACTGGAAATCATGGGTTGCTATCATGAGGTATAACTAGGAGTAAGTCTTCATCTAGTTAGAAGTGTTACATATGGCTAGGTGAGAATAGATGTACGTTAGGCGTTCACAATAGACGAGAGGTGAGAATCTCATGTGAGAGTTCGAACTAACATGCATTTGATACTTGTTTTATTGCAAATTTTAAATACTTGCTAAAAAAATATTTTTACACATCGGGCTCTGACCCGTTTCTTGCATCTCTTTTCTCTTTTGCTATATATATATATGTATTATATCACATGCTCAGCTACAGGGACACCAGCCTTAGAGTCTTGGATTGCTTAGTGTTTTGCAACTATTATGGAAGTTGTAGATCTTCGCATTAGACGCCTCTATCATTTCATTCCGTTCTATATAGACTTTCTATTTAGGGCATGTGTCGCCCATTCCGTGGACATTTTATCAGAGATTGTGTTCAGATTACTTTCCGTTCATTTTCATTTGGATTTATTGTTATTATGGGTTCTGGTTTGGAGTTTTGAACTGGAATGTTTTATCCAGTCTTAGTTATTTTAGCATGCAATTCTGATTCAGTATTTATATTAACTAGTTATGTGTGTATGGATTATATTTAAATTCTTGGATTAATAACTGAAGGGTTTTTATTTAAAAAGGAAATTTTTTTTACACTAGCTTAATTAATTATTAGGTGGTTAATTGGGTTGCTATATTTTCGACAGTGATGCTAAGAATGAACCAACCGAACATTCTGTTTTAAATTTTGTAAAGGACTGATCACCCGATATTTAATTGGGTGGGGTCCCGCAGAAGGTACTATCTTTTTACATGTTTTACAGATCTAACGTTTGGTCTTTCATATCTAATAATATGTGATTTGGACACTTTTCACATGTTTTTATATATCTAACGTTGGGTATTTCATCTGCAATAAATGAATATTCTTTCTTTTTTTAAATTTATTTTAGGGGATATATTTTTGTCTGCAATAATTTGCAGACCAATAACTTCAGTGAAGAATGCAATATACTTTGTCTTTTTAAATGGAGGTTTTCTCATGTGTAAGAAGTATTTATGTGTGAAATTCATAACTACTTTTCTCTATTCGTTTTGAGACTGTTTGTTTTCGTTTCTAAATGGTTAAGATGTAATGATGTTGTAGAAGGCCTTGGAAGGAATTTTGGATAGATTTTTTACTTTATTTATTTTTATTTTAGATTTCTGATGTTGCAAGAGGGGTTTTGTGATATCTCAATGTCTCTCACGGGTAGACATCATGACTTGTTTTCACAAATATATTGTATGCCTACCATGTGCATGAATAAATATCCATATGGTATCTTACTTTCGTTTTTGACCACATTTCTTGACATTTATAGCAAAAATGTATAGGTTTTATTATTGAACCCATTTGTGCTTGATTTAGATATTGGCTTTAATATTAACCATTAATGTTGTGTTTGTCTGTATTATAAACATTGGATCTACCTCTGTTTTCAATATGTGGAGTGTTCATTATTTCTTTTCGAATCATTTTGCTCTATCTTTTCTATGTTACTCTACCTTAGTGTAGTGTTAGCCCTGGTGTTTTCTTCAATTTGATTAATATTTTTAGATCGGTTTTTGAGGTAAAATAGTTGGATGGTTGTTTAAGACATTAGTGTTTATAGATCAAACATTCGCTTTGATTTCTACTTTGTATTTTGTTTTGCTTTATATATCTAGATCAAAGTTACGCATTTCAGATTATAAGTATGAAAAATTTGGTTTCCATTTAGGTTGATTTTTTTTTTGGCTTGATTATGTTTGAAATTTAGGTATTGAAAGAAGTGTCGTTGCCTATGTATCATTGGTTGAACCACCATACTTTTACATTTGAATTTTGGATTTGATTGAAACATTGTACTACTATACTATTTTTCACTATTTGTTTGGACGTGTTTAATTATAGGGCGTTGTTGATACCAAAATTAGTATGCTGATATGGACGAATAATAAGAAGACACGTGTCAATCTACGTGGCACAATAGCAACGAGGAAGTCTATTTCCCCGACCAAGTCAGACTCACTCCGAGCAACAAGTATACTCCGAGGAACTCTAGCTCTCCGAGGAACTCTTGAACGACGAACAACTAAGGCGGTTCGAGCTGCATCTCGACCACAACGGCTGCACCTCGGCCACAGCATTAATTGCCAGATAATCAACAGTTCAACTATTCATTGAATGCTTATCATCTTGACGCACACACTTGAAGAACATTAAATGAATTACCCTTTCATATGTATATCATTTAATGTATCACCCTTTCAGATTATAGCCTCAAGGCTATAAATACATTGTATGACCCTCATTCAAGGGGACCGGAATTTCTGGATAGAACTTGTAATCGAGAATTCCCAAACACTCAGCAATAACATAACAGTGGACGTAGGCCATTCATATAAGGCTGAACCACTTTAAAATTCTTTGTCTCATTTATTTATCTGTGATTGAATAATTAGAGTAATCTAGTTTTTTACATCAACAGATTGGCGCCGTCTGTGGGAAACGACTGTTGTTATCATTTTTCACCAAAAATCATTCATCATCAATGGCAGATAATCCGGAATCCCGCAATCGAAATGCTGGAACCCCTCCAAATCCATCTGCACCACCAATTATTCCAGATCTGACTGGAATAATGGCAAACTAGCTCAGGGCCAAACCGCCATGCAAGATACGATGCGGCAACTCATCCAAACCTTCCATGGCGATGCACCAGCCCATTCTGGATCACAAAATCTCCAAAGAAATACCCGTTCGCCTTCTTCACGTACTAGGCGTGTTAATAAAGAATCCCGTGATCGACCAACTGCTTGACAAGATAAATCCCAGGAAGCCACTTCAACGCGATCAGTTGCTCGAACCAATAGGACCGAGGAAGGAAATGATGCTTGGAAAGGTTCCATTCAGCGGTTGGAGGATAGATTGGGAGAAATGGCTAAGGCCAAGAACCCTCTACAACGAACCTTTGTTCGAGGAACACCTTTTGTCCAGGATATTGTTAATTTTCCTTCCCCGTCAAAGTTTAAATCCCCTGTGGTGACCCCAAAATACGATGGAAAGACAGATCCTGTTCTTCACACAGAGCAATATCAAGCTGCTGCCGACATCTATGCTGTCCCCGACGAGATGAGATATAGAGAATTCTCAGGAACTCTTACTGGATCTGCCCAAATATGGTACAACAATCTTCCTCGGGGTAAGATTTCAACTTTCTTTCAACTGGACGAGTTGTTCATCGGCAATTTCTATTTTGGAGCAAAACCAGTCAAACGAGTAGCGCACTTGTTAAGTGTTAGACAAAAATCTGGTGAGAGTACTAGAGATTACATAACTCGTTTCAATAACGAGAAGCTGGAAGTCATAGATTATAAAGAAAAGACAGCAATCACCACATTGATGAGTGGGTTGTTGCCTAACAAATTGTATTACACTTTGGCCAAAGATCCACCTACAACTATGTTAGAGTTGATGGCAAAAGCGGCCAAAATCATGAATGCCGAGGAGGCTATGGCTGCGAAGAAGAATATGGACAAAGAAACCAAGGTGGAAGTCGACAATAAAGAGCATAAGGGCAATGGCAGTGACAAGCATTCCAAGAACGAGATTGAAACGCTCATCAGACGAGGAGAATTGTCAAAGTATGTTGATCGCAGAAATGAAAGAGGAAACGAAGACCGAGCAAGAGAGAGATCTAGATCTCCTCGTCGGGCAGAAGAAAAACAATAAATGGAGAATGTGTGTTGATTTCACCGATCTCGACAAGGCAGTGGATGCTACTTCGGACACGAGCTGCTCAGCTTCATGGATGCTTACTCTGGCTACAACCAGATCAAAATAAAACCTGAAGATAGGGAAAGTACTTCTTTTATTACCCCTAGGGGAACTTATTATTATAATGTTATGCCTTTTGGTTTGAAAAATGCAGGAGCGACATACCAGTTGCTGATGAACAAGGTTTTTGCCGAACAAATCAGTTGCAGTATGGAGATCTATGTCGACGATATGCTGACAAAAAGCAAAAAATATGCTGATCATCTAGTTGACTTAGGTCAGACTTTTGATCAACTGGATAAATATCAAATGAAGCTCAACCCGACGAAGTGCACATTTGGAGTACGAGAAGGAATGTTCATCGGGTACATCATCAACTAGCGAGACGTTGAAGCAAATCCAGACAAGATCAAAGACCTTTTTGGGTTGCGATCTCCAACGACGAAGAAAGAGGTGCAGAGATCAGATACCCAAAGCTGGAAAAATTAGCATTGGCATTAATTAAGGCAAGTAGAAGAATTAGGCCATGTTTCCAGGCCCATACCATCGTCGTATATACCGACATGCCATTAAGACAAGCCATTCATAAACCAGAAAAATCGGGGAGATTGATATATTGGGCAAATAGAGCTCGGTGAATATGATATTGTGTATGAACCCAGATCATCATTAAAAGGGCAGGCTGTAGCAGACTTTATAGCAGAATTTACATATCCTGATACCCTCGAGGAACAAAAGTTGCTCGCTGACCAACCTGTGGATGTTACAGGATCAACAGACATAAGTCCAGATCAACTCCGGTTGGTAAAAGGACTTGTGGATGTAGAAAGATCATCAAATTCAAACCCAGACCAACTCCGGTTGGTAAAAGGGAGAGAAGAGATGGTCGACGAGGAGCGAAAAATACCAGGGGAGGATAAAAGGAAACATCAGATATTTCACCGAGGAACTCTGTCAGATAAGAAATTTGAAGACGAGTTACCTACACGGAGATTATATGTAGATGGGTCATCTTGCACAACAGGTTGTGGGGCAGGGATTGTTTTGAAAACCCCAGACGAGATTGACATGGAATATGCCTTGAGATTCCAATTCAAAGCTTCCAATAATGAGGCTGAGTATGAAGCCTTGATAGCAGGTCTTAATTTAGCAAAGATTATGGAAGGGCAACAAGTGATGGTATTCAGTGATTCTCAATTAATTGTGAATCAGATGATGGGAACATATGCAGTTCACAGAGAATTAATGGTCAAGCATCATGCAAAGGTGATGGAGTTGTTGGCAGAATTTGGTGCCATTCAGTTGATCAGAATATCAAGAATGAAGAAGGCACGAGCAGACGCACTGGCCCGACTAGCATCAGCTACTCGTACCGAGCTGTGAGGAACAATACCAATTGAAGTATTAGAAAGTCGGAGCATAGATGAAGACTTGACGATGAATGTTATTACCCTTGATTTAGAACCATCGTGGATGGACCCCATCAGGGCATATATTGAGGAGGGAGAATTGCCAGAGGATAAGCTCGCTGCAAAGAAATTGAAGTTTAAAGCTGCTCGGTATGTATTAATTAATGGTGTTTTGTATAGACGAGGAATCATGGTGGGTTTGCAGAGATGTGTACATCCCTCCGAGGTAAAAGAATTGATTGAAGAGATCCATGAGGGGTCCTGTGGAGCCCATGTAGCAGGTCAGACATTTTTACAAAGGGTGATGACGCAAGGATACTACTGGCCGACGATGAGGGCTGATTGTATAGCCTATGCCAAAAGATGTGATAAATGCCAACGTTTTTCTTCCATCCGACGTACTCCACAAGCATTGTTGACACCCATAACTTCCCCTTGGCCATTTTCCATGTGGGGAATTGATTTGGTTGGACCACTGCCAACGACCCGAGGAAGATTCAAGTACCTCGTCGTCACAGTGGATTATTTTACAAAGTGGTTTGAAGAAGAGGCTAAGTGAAGCTAAAGATAATTGGATTAATGAGCTACAGTCAGTATTATGGGATTACCGAATAACTCCCCGAGCAGCAACTGGAGAATCACCATATATGTTGGCGTTTGGAGGTAAAACTATTATACCTGCCGAGTTGGGTCTCCCAACACACAGAGTGCTGAATTTCAATTCCCCAGTCAGCAATTTAATGAGAAGATTAGAGAAGAGGCAGCCATTAGGAATGTTGCTCACCAACAACGAACAGCTCTGTTCTACAACAAGAAGGTGAAGAAATGCGACTTAAAAGAAGGAGAGGAAATTAAGAATACATGGAATACTGAACACCTACGTAAGTATTATCAATGATGTAAAATGTAAAGCAGTTTCATCAATATGAAGAAAACGATGATATTTCACCATCTTATTTCCTTTTATTGAAAGTTTTTCTGGGAATACTAGTGTGCAACACTACAGCAGTAAAAACAACAAGATAGTTCGAGCGTGACCAACTCCGATTGGTAAAAGAGCGAGAACACCATACTCCTTTGGTTAGGAGGCGTACACTAGCGTGACCAATTTCGGTTGGTAAAAGAACTAGTGGACAAGATAGTTCGAGCGTGACCAACTCCGGTTGGTAAAAGAGCGAGAACACCATACTCCTTTGGTTAGGAGGCGTACACTAGCATGACCAACTCCGGTTGGTAAAAGAACTAGTGGACAAGATAGTTTGAGCGTGACCAACTCCGGTTGGTAAAAGAGCGAGAACACCATACTCCTTTGGTTAGGAGGCGTACACTAGCGTGACCAACTCCGGTTGGTAAAAGAACTAATGGACAAGATAGTTCGAGCGTGACCAACTCCGGTTGGTAAAAGAGCGAGAACACCATACTCCTTTGGTTAGGAGGCGTACACTAGCGTGACCAACTCTGGTTGGTAAAAGAACTAGTGGACAAGATAGTTCGAGCGTGACCAACTCCGGTTGGTAAAAGAACGAGAACAAACCATACTCCTTTGGTTAGGAGGCATAGTTCGAGCGTGACCAACTCCGGTTGGTAAAAGAGCGAGAACGACATCAACATTCCTAAAAATGCCAATCTCGGTTGGTTAGGAAACAAGATATACCAACTTATGTTGGTCGGCTGGTAAAATCATGCCAGAAAATACAAAATATTTTCAAATTGAACCAAGTATGGCTGGTCGGGGATAAAAACCCACCAACTGTAGTTGGTCGACAAGCACAATTTAACAACCTTGGTTGGTTGGAAAAATTTTCAACATTTTTATACTCATTACTTTATTATTAAGTGATCGAGCAATATTGATATTTGTAACTTTTTTGGTCGATGAACCATACAATATTGTTATGCAAGCACAAATAAGAAAGTGTTTGATATTTACAAGACAATAGCAAATATAAATTTGTGAACAGAAAATGAAAGTCTTTCATTAAAATTCAAAACGAATTATAAGTTACATATGTGTACTAACTATTACATTGAGATCCCTACTCTATTGGTTTCTTTCCCTCAGCTTTTGAAATAGGTTCCTCGCCAGCAGGAGAATCATCCAAAGAATAAGGGGAGTTTATGAAGTTAAAATCTTTTAGCATTATGATGTTCATCACAGATGGTCTGTCCGAGAAGCTCTAGCTCGTCTTCGAGCAGGAAGTTTCTCTTCAAGACTCGTGATCTTCTCGGACATCTCAGCCAAGGCCTGGTTCTTTGCCATTAGTTGGAAGGCTTGATTCTCCAAAGCAGATTGAGTTCTTTGTTCTTCGATAGTTACCCGAGCAGCTCTTGCTTGTCCCAGAGAACCTCTTGCTCGTCCCCGAGCAGAGGTAGAAGTCAAAATCAGCATCTACAGCACTGAGATATTTGCTACTACTGTCTCGACGAATAATGAAGAAGGAAGAAGATCTTACAGGAAAAAGGGAGATCTGTTGATAACGAACGAAGAAAAGGATGAACGCACAAGAGAGAGAAAGACTAAGTTTAAATGTTCCATACTCCTCAAATCTCGAAATATGAAACATTGGGGGCTTATGTTGATACCAAAATTAGTATGATGATATGGACGAATAATAAGAAGACACGTGTCAATCTACGTGGCACAATAGCAACGAGGAAGTCTATTTCCCCGACCAAGTCAGACTCACTCCGAACAACAAGTATACTCCGAGGAACTCCAGCTCTCCGAGGAACTCCAGCGCTCCGAGGAACTCTTGAACGACGAACAACTAAGGCGGTTTGAGCTGCATCTCGACCACAACGGCTGCACCTCGGCCATAACATTAATTGCCAGATAATCAACAGTTCAACTATTCATTGAATGCTTATCATCTTGACGCACACGCTTGAAGAACATTAAATGAATTACCCTTTCATATGTATATCATTTAATGTATCACCCTTTCAGATTATAGCCTCAAGGCTATAAATACATTGTATGACCCTCATTCAAGGGGACCGGAATTTCTGGATAGAACTTGTAATCGAGAATTCCCAAACACTCAGCAATAACATAACAGTGGACGTAGGCCATTCATATAAGGCTGAACCACTTTAAAATTCTTTGTCTCATTTATTTATCTGTGATTGAATAATTAGAGTAATCTAGTTTTTTACATCAACGGGCGTGTTGATACATTATGGTAATTGTATCAAAGAGTACTCATGAGGTTAGCATTTTGGGGGTCATGGGATTTGTTTTCCAATATTTATCTTCTCTAGACAAATTTATATGAAATTCAAACACTTATGTTCAAGGTGTTCAATTCAATTGAATATGTTAAAGGTATTCAAACACTTATGTATGTTTGACTGCAGTACACTATATTGTCCTATCTTAACCACTTATTCTCACCACTAGACGACACACTTATTTAGGTACATGTGGTGGAGTGCAATGTAGTTAGAAAAAAGCTTATTGAAGGATTGGGATGATTATTTTTTAATGGAACTTGGAATGATTTGTATTTATTGTATATATTCTTGATTGGAATATACAAATTTTTTCAAAACTTAGAGTATAAAGTTGTAATTTTGTTATGACTAAGTTGTTATTCATAATTTTAGGGTTGTAAATAAGACTTTGGAATTGGTTGTTTGGTTAAGATTCATGCAAAATCTATGTTTAATGACAACAACTACATATGGTGTGGTTGTTTTAAGGTTAGTGACTTTTTTATATTCTTTGTTTGACCACTAAATTTGAGTCTAATGATAACACTTTTCTAGGTGTTAGAGGAAAACATGCTTTAAGGTGAGTTAATTGATGCTCCTCATTCGGTATTATGTATCTTTATGATTTTCAATGCTTGAATGACGTGGAAAAAATATTGTGTTTTGGATATCAAGGACGAAATGGATAGTTTTTCTGCCCATTCGGTATTATGTATCTTTACACGCGTTATGTCATTTCTTTTATCGGTTGTTAAATTTAGATCGTTCATTATTTCTCCTTGGCCTTTGTAAAGATAAAGTGATATCACTTATTTAATTAGTAGTACACAAACGTCGGGGAACCATTATATATACTCTAACAAAATTGAAGGAGCATAACAAATTTCATTTTGTAGAAAGTGATTGGTTACTTTCTTAGATGTTAGTAAGAACAAACATTCTTACTTACATGAATCATTATTAAATTGAATTACAATTTTAAAGTAGCGTGGAATGATTACATATTATTGTTACTAATATAAGTTTCACACATTTCGTAGCGGATTGTAAAGAAAAGCACAAGCAGCAATGTGGACACCAACTGACTGTCCTATTAAGTAAATTCTAGAACAAACATAAATCAGAAAATAGAAGGTTAGAAAAAATAAATAATAACTTCTATGATCAAAATGAATTCATTATACACGTTTGTCTATGTCCATGATGAAATATAAATGAATTCGCCGCTTTGGTTGCTGAATTTTCAAACTTTATTACCATAGTATGAACAGATTTGGGGACAATAAATATTATGCGAGTCACAATATCATTTGACATTAGTTACTGTCACGATTTCATTTATGAATCTCACATATTCTGTCATGATTTCATTATATACAAATATGTTATGTTCTTTTAGGACTATTTGTTCTCTTGCATTTGTTTGGTCATTCTTTTAGGATTAATTTGTTTTTTAGGACTGTTTGGAGGGATCAATTATGATTGGTCATTTTTTTGGATCATATGTTGAACGAAGTAAGAAAATTTCTCGTTTTGTTTTCCCTAAAGAATGATGATTATATTCATTTTTTTGCTGATACGTGACTTTTTTCTTTCTAAATTTAATTTTGATTTCTCACATGACTGGATTTCCCAAATGATTGATAGGAACGTGGAATATAAGCAATCTATGTCCTATTAGGATTATTTGATTTCTCACATGAGTGGACTATTTGATTTTGATTTCAAGGGCTTAAACTCCTTTTAGGACTGTTTGTACATATCTCAAGATATCATTCTCCTAGCGTTATATATATATATATATATATATATATATGTATGTATATATATATTATACTTCCAAGTTCATTTTATTTATTCATTTTGGCAATTCTATATCATTAATTAAGAATGTTTGTGTGACCACATTATAAGGAGCAGGCGGAAGCATGCATGGCATGCAGAGCAGGGGCAGTGTTGCTATATATATATATATATATATATATATATATATATATATATATATATATATATATATATATATATATATATATATATATATATGTATATGTATATATTATACTTCCAAGTTCATTTTATTTATTCATTTTGGCAATTCTATATCATTAATTAAGAATGTTTGTGTGACCACATTATAAGGAGCAGGCGGAAGCATGCATGGCATGCAGAGTAGGGGCAGTGTTGCTGGTGCAGCATCTGATAAATCCTGAGTAGGGGCAATACTAATTTTTTGGTGTGATACACTTTCTACTATGGCTTTCTCATACCAATGCCTCTCCCGTCGCTTCTCCAGCATCACAGGAGAGATTTCATTATCTCTTTGCCTCATTTTATTCGCTTGTCAATTGAGCTCGGCTTTTGGGAATCTTTTTTCTTCTTTGATTCGCAGACTCACAGATGTGAGAAGACAAATTCTCAAAGTTGACTTCTTTGTTACTTATATGAATGGTATGTGAATTACTATTTCATAAGATTTATTTGATGGTTTTATTACTATTTTTGGGACTTGACTAAACAGATGTGAGAAGACCATAATTTGATTACCAAGCTAGACGTAAGATATTTCAATTGTTACCCTAACAGAGAATGGCACAATTATTTTTTATTGGATTTCAATTGTTACCCTGATAGAGATTTCAATTCTTTTTTATTTGGATTTCAACTGTTGCATCCTAGCATTGATGGCGGATTACAGTTTTCACTTTTCCATCATACTTGATTAATCGTAAGCGATATTACCACTTGCATTGTTCGATGTTGCTACTTTCAATGTCGATTGAATGATGATCATTATGAGTCATTTTATGCATTTTATGGACGCTTGTTGTATAGCGATTACTCCCGAAAAAAATAATCGTTGGCTGATTGCAGTGATTAGTTTGCACATATTGGAATACCAATGAATTAGTCCTGGGTGAATGATCTATATGATTTGCACATATTCTACAATATGTTTACACAGATGCTACCCATATGATTGCAAGTACTGCAGGACTAATTGTATTCTGGTAATATATACCAGCATGTGCTGATTATTGCTCTAGGTACGAAGTAAATATAGGTCTGGGTGAGTGATCAAGACATAATTTTTTACTTTTACTTCCCTATCAGATCATTGATGAGGGACCATTTTATTATAAAGTTGAACCAATACTGAAAACATTTTATTTTTATGAGAAGTTGAGACGAGTGAGAATACATATATTTGATTTGATGAGATTTTTTTTTCTGATTTATCACTGGAATCCAATTCATCTGCAGGTGAATAAGAACTATTTTGCATTACAAAAAAATATAGCAGAGTATTATTGAATCTTTTTCGGGAATAATTAATGGGTAGCCAGTACCATTATTCTTTTGGGTTGACATAAACCATAAAAATTATAAATAGTGTTGTTTCAAAATATTAAATATTTTACATTTTAGTAAAATGTTGTGTATAACCTGGATAACGATGGTAGATATGAATGGGTCATCATAAAATGACACGACTAACATGGTTAGCAATTTTGACATTCAATTTGACATGAAAAGACATGACTAACACAATGATAACAATATGGACACCCAATTTAACATGAAAATACATGACAATTTTTACACCCAATTTTCTCACGGTTAACAATTTTGACACTCAATTTAGTACGAGTAAAACACGACTAGAACGATAATACATGATAACACTACTTATGAACACGACATCACACAACTTAATTTAACTCTAAAAAATTATTTATCTGTTGTAAATTAAATACGACATATGGTCCTATCAACATCAGGTGCTTTGTTTAGTCGGGCAACAAAATTTTGGCCGTTTGGCATTTACATAATTTGGAAATTTTAGCCATTTTGCGATTAATTATTTTAAAAATGACATGTGCCAACACGAATTCTTTTTTTTACATAGTACCTTGAGCAACCATGTTTTCATAAGAGTAGAAGTTCTCTCTAAGGAACTACAAAAATGTTTTGATGTCTCGACTTGAGTTGGAATTGTAATTAATACTCCGAAGTGAATTTACCGGTATGCCTCAATTTTGCCGGTCTTGGTACTTATGTGAGCTATGCGTAAATTTTTTAAATTGTTTTTACACTTGCAATATATAAAACATTTAGTATTTATGTTATACACGGCTTTATACTTTTCAAAATTATTTGCGTGCCTTCAGGCATGGGCATACTTTAAAAAAAATTGTCGTTTTCTAATTTCTCACTTTCAAAATTTTTGTTGTTTCGCGATTACGTACTTTGAAATTTTTTCTCTGTTTCGCGATTAAGTACTTTGGAAAAAATTTATCGTGCCTTCAAGCACGGGCATTCGCTAGTATATATATAAATAAGGGTCTTCAAAGTCTCCTTGATAATAGAAGCGATGTACTTAAAATGAGACAATATAAAGGGAATACTTGTTGTAATGAGATCCCCAAACTAACTAGTATAGTTTATGCCTATATAACTTTTGACTAACCCCAACATTGTGACACCTTTAAAAGAGAGTACGATGTAACATCCAAAATAAGTTAGCAAAGATAAGTACCAAAATATAAGCAAAGTACGATATTTCTTCAATTATTGTGGAAGTTGAACATCGAAAGAAATCTTTATTTCTATTAATACTATCTAGTAATTCTAAATAATTTTAAAACTAACTTTAATTTCAACGTGTAAAAAGATATTTAGGCATTTACTATTCTAAGAGTTTATAGTCTAATTAATTTTGTAAATTTGGAAAAGTTCACATTATGATTTAAAAGTTAATGATCACCAAAACCTAAAAGAATTATCTAATTGGAATTTCAAAACACACATATGTATAAAAGAATACAAAGAAAACAATCCACAGCAGTAAATTAGATATTAAAACATGAAAAAGTCAAAGTACCAAATAATAAGGGCTAAATATGAGCTTATGGTCATTCACATCAATGGACATCGTAATCTTGTCAAGCGCTGTGAGAGCATCATCAAGAGATTTATTGTACGATGCAAAAGAACAACAATTTTACTCATCGATACAAAATTATGTATTTTTTCATTTTTTTGTACAATCAAAATATCGTATTCGCCAATTAAATGAAGACAATTTCCAGAACACTATCACATTACCTCGATAAATCAATGTAGTATAGTAGATTTTGTCAATCAAAGCTTCAGTGACATGAAACATCTCACCATCATGAATAAATTTTCAGTTAAACAATCAGTAATGAATGGAAAATGATAATGATACCATTTATAAATAATGAAAGATAATTAACATAGAAAAAAGGTCCGTAACAAACTTCCACCCTTAACTGATACAAAGTAAGTTTATATTTGGACCATGAACAACAACATATAATAGACTATAGAACTATAACATAGACTAAAGTGAGTCGTAGGCAATGAGTGAACCATTACAAGATAATTTCAATAAAGGACATATGGAAGCATTAAAACGCCATTTTTTCGTAGTCAAGAAAATATGGAAATGGAAAATTAAAAAAATGAGAAAATAGGAAATCATTTAAAATTCTAATCAGTTTCAGGAGAGGAGATAATTGAGGAGTGAAAAAACGTGGCCTCCCACAAGATCTCTATTTTAAATTAATTTTAGATCAGGATAAAACATTGGGACTTCTCACATTTTATCACCACCCACAAATTGAGTTATTGATTTCTTAGGACAAGGAAAATATTCCCTCTTCATATCAATCAAATTCTCTTCTATTCTCCAGTATTTGAAATACCTAAACCATAAAAAGTAAGAAATTAAAATGTTTATATTCTCTTTTTCTTGAAACCATTATAAGTATTATGTTATTTGATTATAATCACCAAACTGTACCACACCCATCAGTACGTCGATAAGTTATTCTCTTATGTGTGAAACATAATCCTTTTTCATTATCAAATAAAATGTTTCAGAAGCCTAGACCCTTGAAATGTGTTCATGAATATTATCTTAGGTAAACACTACTGATTTAAAATGTAAACCAAAGTGTATTTATCGATGGGTGAACATGCTCAACAAATTCTACACGATCACATACTAAGGACTATAACTGAAGTCATTCCATCACCTACTTCTTAATATTGTGTGCAAATTAATTCAATCATGAACTACCACCACATATAAAAACGGAAAAAAAACATCAAAAAATAGATAATGTTTCGATCATAAAAATCATCGAAGAGTAAAAAAATGATATTGAAAAGATTAATTCATTATAAGATTTTATATTATCTATACCAGGAAGAAAGATATTAGTGAATGACATAAAAATAAAATAAACCAGAGCAAAGGAAAAATGGTCATAACCTATTAGATTAAAAAACCATGTATTCATTGAAATGAGTAATAGTCAAATCATACATTTGCAACCGGGTGAGCAAGATCCAACATACGCACAATTTTATTCTGATCATTCGTGATGATAATTCCTGCAAGAACGAGATAGCAGTGATCACTGATAAGGAAAAAAAGAAGATTTAGAAATAACTAAACAAAGAAAACCTTACTTCTTTCAACCAGAATATTTTGTCTTTTTTCTTTTCTTTTTAGGTCATCCTAAAGTAATATTTTGCTAATTTTAAGATAAGTAAACAATTTTAAATGAGGACTCTCAATGCGGGATGGTGGTAATATTAACTATTGACATATATAATCTCTATTACTTTTTCATATATATATATATATATATATATATATAAAATAAGGAGTAGAATAGTTGACACCATTCCATAAGTTTATAACTTAATCAGAGGCTAGGATTGAACCAACAAGGCAACGATATAATTGTTGAAATTAAATGCACCTCTTAGCATTATTGCCCCTTCAATATTTGAGTTCCCCCTCTTTTTACACACTCTAATTATTTTTTCCTATCTTCAAAATTAAAAAATAAAGGTAAAAGGGTACTATACCCATTTTGATCTGACTTTTCAAGCTCTTGCCCTCACTAACTCTCTCCACTATTTCTCTCCTATCACACGCAACCCGCTTACGCTTAAACATTTACCACCTTCCTCTCTTCATATTCTCTTCTCCCATGACCCATCTCTCTCTCAGGTGTCTTCCTGATCTCAGGTGAGGATTTGTATAAAGGGATGAAATGGGCTTTATTTGAATTGCAAGACCACCGACCAATGGTTTCTGAAACTTAAACACATGCATCTTATTTTTCATTTTCTATGGATTTCAATACTCATATATCATCTTCTTTTTCTAAAAACGAAATGGGTTTGATCTGGATTACAATACCCAAACTTCTAAAAACACCTCTAGCCTGCGCAGATCGGTTCCTGACCCTTACCTCATCTAGATCTACTTTTTTCTCTAGCTAACTTTTTCCATATCTGATTGGAACTTTGTTATCATTTAGTTTGTTTTTATGACCACTGATATCTCTCTCTCTCCTTAGGTTTTTAAACCCAAATCTTTAGGTATTTTGTGTTTATTTTTGTTGTTTATATCTATTTTTGGACTTATTTGTGATTCTATTTATTTTGTAGGAATTGTTAGTTGTTTTAAATATCTAACTCTTCAAACCCCCCAAGGTATACTCTATATGTTCTGTAAGATGGAGTTCATATTTGTTTTTCACTTTATAGATTTTGTGACATGTAAGATGGAGTTCAGATTTGTTTTTCCGTGGATTAGAGTTTATTTTTTTCTATTGGTTTGAGTAATAGGCATCATATGATTTTATGAAAATATCTTTTTGAATCAAGTTTTGGATACTGATTTGATTTGTATTTAACGTTTAAATTTCAGCAAGTAGTCTATAATGTTCTTAAAATTATTGTATGTTGTGACATTTTATACATTGAGAAACTTAACTTGGTTAGGTTAATCCAGTGAGGCCTTTTCTATGTATTGTGAACATATTATTTGATTTCCTTGAGAATATTCACATTAAGTTAAACATATCATGTCCTAACTATTTGTTTATTTTTACCAAAAGTGTAGGTCTTGCAAAAGAGAGTTCAATAGACTGATCCCAAATGTTACTTGCATTTTGAGTGTTTAATTACATTGTAGGTGTTAGGCAAAATGGTTAAGAGGGATTCATAGTTATATAAGAGGAAGTTATTGCAAGGTATTAAAAATTATTTGAAGTTAGTTTTCTTATCACTGTGTATTTTTAAATGCCCATATTTCTTAGTTTTTTTGTTCTGTGTCAGGAGTGAAATACATTAACTTTATTTTATTCCCGTCAATGAAGTGGTTTAGATTCCCATTCTATTAATAACGAGGTTTAGAAATTTTAATTTTTATACTTTCATTTATTTCATCTACTTCTGTAGATTATTTGTCAGTGTCACATCATTAGTTATGTGTGGGTACACAAATTGTTTCTTATATTTATAGAAACTAAGTTTGTGAATAATATATGTAAATTGTGATCCTTTATATATATCGTTATTAAGTTTTGTTCAAGTTTCGTTGCTAAGTTTTATGTTTGTTCAAGTTTAAATTTAAGTTTAATTTTTGTTCAAGTTTGTTCAACTTTAAGTTTGTTCGTTTAAGTTTCATTTAAGTTTGTTTAAGTTTTAAGTTTATTTTGTTTTAAGTTTGTTCTGTTTTAAATTATTTCAGGTTCAAAACAAAATCAAGACTTACAACATAAGGTATAATCAATGTTCAATATTTCACTGTTTGGGGTTGTTTCAAATCAATGGTTTGGGATATAATCAATGTGCAGATCTTACAACATAAGGTATAATCAATGTTCTCATTTTGTTTCACTGTTTGGGGTTGTTTCAAATCAATGGTTTCAAAACTATAATATGTAAAGGTATGTCTTGCAAATTTATTTTTTTAATGTGTAAATAGATTTTTTTTTGGATTTTGAATTGCAAAATAAGTTTGCATAGTAGTGTGCTTATGTTACAAGAGAACTTAAGAGCAATTGTGATTTTAAGTTAGAGCGAGTGGCAAAAACACAAGCAATCTGTATTTTGTCCCTCTTATATTCTATGTTGAATGTTCCTTAAACACTTAAATGTCCACACTCACATGTCATACAAGTTCACATGAGTTGTACGAGCCAGAAATAAATTCGCATATTTGTTATTAGAAACATTTAAGAGTCGAGGCATATTCAATACTGTCAAACTGATAATGAGGTAGTAAGTTTCTAAAAATTAAGATGATCGTATATTCCAAACAAATTCTTTAGGTTGTATGAATTCTATTCCATAAAAATGTTTAAGTTGAGGTTACTTTTCTTCTATTTACCGTGACCTGTGATTAAGTTTTCAACATAAGCAGTCCATCTTTCAAACTATCTTGGTTTGATCCTAGATAAATCATTTATCTCTTTTATGCCTTATTTGGTAAAAGAGTCGAAACAAAAATGTAAGAGTTTTCTGTTATTGTATTTGTTTAGTTTACAGTGGTTTAGTTTATAGTGGATTATTTGGTTTACTTTGATTATAAGTCGTAGTCTTGGTTTTTTAGACCTTAAATTCTAAAGTTTTGTTGTTTTATAATGGGTATGAATAGTGGTTGTTATTGTTTTTGTTTTTCACTAAGATTTTTCAAATAAAATCCTTGATAAATATTCAGAGTGTTTTGAATAGTTTTATCAGATAAATATGTTTTAGAGTGAAAAATAGAACTACTGTGAATGTTGGTAAAGTGAATTCATAATTTTTATTAAATCTCATGTCCATGTTGTAATCATTTCAAAGGCAGTTTACTTGCTTGACAATAGTCGGCAATTGATTCGGTTGGCTACCCCAGGTGGGTATATAATGTGGGTTTCAAAATCTATTTATATTATGTAAGATTCATGATGTGGGTATAAATCTGAATGCATGTTTTTTTGCAGTGCATGCATTTGATGGAAAAATGAGTCATTTCCTGAAGCATAAAGAAGAGGAAAAGGCGAAGAAAAAGGTATGGATTTGAATGGAATCTCAAACTTATTGGTTTACTAGAAACAATTTATGCCACTTATGTTATTAGATTTGAATAAAATATCTCGGTTTTATATAAGTTATCTAACATTATAATTGGATTTGAATGAAACAGCTCGGTTATATGCAGAGTTTGTAGAGTCATTTTAAGTGGATAGCGCATCAACGATAAATTTCAAGGGATAGTTCTATTTTTTTATTAATCTAATATATTTTTGATACAATTTGAATTTGTTCTTTTTAGAAATACCGAATCATATAACATGTTGACAAAGTAAGTGTTGTATGATGTATAGCTTTTATCGTGATCGTGTTTCCTAAAACACTGTTTGTGTCCTACGTCTTGCTGAGAATTGTTCACTTCTTCATAAATTTATATTGTTTGAATGATTGTGAATTATATTCATTTTACAGTTTGTTTGAATTAAAGTTGTTATTTTTTATTGGAAGTATCTTCAAAGATTTTGGTTTTTTATTCTTTTCATTGGCGGTGATGTTGCAAAAATCTCTATAATGTTTCTCCTTTGAGCCTAACCTATCCCAGGTACTCAATTCGTATAGGAGTTGACAATAAGGATCTAGAATGCAACGACAGATGGTGTGGAGGTGAAGGCTGGTGTAGGGTCTACTACCTTTCCAATGGCATATGCAGTGGAGAGATTTATTGATTGGTCTCTCCGTTCTCTCGATAGAGGCAGTGATATCTGCGAGTGCGCTTATGTTCAGTTAGAGCTAATTGAGCTTCCATATCATTCAAATCATTACTACATGCGATTTTCCTATCTCCAACATGGATTTTCTTCTACCAAACTCATCCTAATCACCCTACACTAACATGAATGATGCATTAACGAAAATAACCAAGATAAATACTTGCCTGGAAATTTCAAAGTTCTGATTTGATGATGAATTTGGTGTGGTTACGTTCCCCCTCGCGCAATCTACGCGTTGGTGGTGGTGGCGGTGCAATCGGATGGATTTTGGGCCTTGGATTGCTTGGAAAGCTTTCTCCTTCCTTCTCCTATGGTCGTTCTAATGTTTTGAGTCTTCTAACCCTAAAGGACTATTCCAAATGGTTGATATAGCCTAATAATTTTCGTGGGTTTAATTACCCAAAAATGCAAAAATGTTCAAAATTCCCTCCTGGGGTGTTAAACAGGCCTAAAAATGCCCCGAGACCCAAACTAAACCCCCGGGTATACTTTTCTGACTATCTCGACCCTTCCGGACACTTTGGCGCACTCAAAATGACCATACAAGCAACTTATAATTTATTCACTTTTATTAATCAATATTTAGTCCCGACGCGACATGGGTGCGTCCCGGCTCAAATTTCCAAAATTGTCATTTTATTCACTCTTGACATTTAATAGAACCAATATTATATTACTTTACTCATTAGTAATATTCAACAACAAGTTTCCCATAATTACTAACTCACATCACCTTAATAATTATAAAGTGATTAATTTCTGAATTTATATTAAATTAATAACTCACATTAAATTTAATAAATCCCCAAATTAATATAGCATAAAAATATAGGGTATTACATACTTCCCCCCTAATAACGGAATTTCATCCCGAAATTCCAAAAATAAGGCATACCCGGTAAGAATAAATTTGGATATCTCTCGCGCATATCTGCCTCGCGCTCCCAAGTGGATTCCTCCACATTATGATGCTCCCACTGGACCCGTACAAGTGGAACTACCTTCGACCTCAATCTCCTCTCGCTATGGTCTAGGATAGCCACCGGTCTCTCCTCGTAAGAGCTGTCAGGCTGTAAGTCTATCTCATCTATCGCGATGTGGGTATGGGACATATCATCCCGAAGATATTGTCTCAATGACGAGATGTGGAAAACGTCGTGAATGTGATTTAAATGCTCTGGCAAACCCAATTTGTATGCTACCGGCCCAATCCTCTCGATAATGGGAAATGGTCCCACATACCTCGGGACCAATTTCCCTTTCTTCTCGAACCTCACCACTCCTTTCATAAGAGATACACGTAGTAACACTTGGTCCCCCATATTAAACTCCCGGAAGAACCTTTTCGCATCGGCGTAGCTTTTCTGCCTGTCCTGGGCTATTCGAATGCGACTCCTGATCATCTCAATCCTCGCGGAGGTTTCCTGAATTACCTCTGGTCCTAGCAACTTGTTATCCCCCACCTCGAGCCAACAAGTTGGGGAACGACAAGGCCTGCCATACAAAGCCTCGAATGGAGCCATGTCATTCGTGAACTAATAAGAGTTATTATAAGCAAACTCTACCAGTGGAAAATGTGGCTCCCAACCTCCTCCACAATCAAGAACACACATGCGCAGCATATCCTCCAACATCTGATTGGTACGCTCTACATGTCCATCTGTCTGTGGGTGATAAGCTGAACTAAGCCTCAACTTAGTACCCATAGCCTCCTGAAAGCTCTCCCAGAAATGCGACACAAAAATCTTGTCTCTATCTGACACAATATTCAGGGGCACCCCATGTAATCTGACAATCTCAGCAATGAACAACTGAGCATATTGACCCGTGGTATGGTCTGTCCGCACTGGAAGAAAATGAGCCACTTTAGTCAAACGGTTTATAATCACCCAGATAGAGTCGTGTCCCCGCTGTGATGTAGGTAACCCTATAATAAAATCCATGTAAATACTCTCCCACTTCCACGCGGGTATTTCCAATGGCTGAAGCAACCCTGATGATTTCTGATGGTCTACCTTTACCAGCTGGCAGGTAGAACACTTGGACACGAACTGAGCAGTGTCCTTTTTCATCCCACTCCACCAGTACTGTCGCCTTATATCCTGGTACATCTTATCTCCCCCAGGATGTACTGTAAATCGAGACCCGTGAGACTGGGTTATCACTGCATAACGTAATTCTGCTCCTTCTGGAACCACCAATCTCCCATTAAACCTCAAACCCCCATAAGAACTAACAGAATAGGACTCAGCACCCTCGGCTAAAAGTCATACAATCTTCTCCTGGAAAAATGGGTATGCGGTCTGTGCCTATATCACCTTCGTAACAATCTCGGGTGTCACTGTCATGACCGATATGAAGGAATGGGCTACTGCGTCCTGGTGACCCGACTCCTTCCCCTTTGCTTTCCAGACGTCCGCTACATCATCTACCGGTCTACAGCTCAACGCATCAATAACTACGTTGGCCTTCCTCAGATGGTATTGTATGTCGAACTGATAGTCCTTCACAAACTCTAACCATCTGCGCTGACGCATATTCAGCTCTCACTGAGTGAACAGATACTGTAGTGACTTGTAGTTTGTGAACAAGCGGAATTTCTCCCCTAATAAATAGTGCCTCCATATCCTCAATACAAAGATGACTGCTGCTAACTCCAGGTCGTAGGTGGGGTAATTCTTCTCATGCGACTTAAGCTTGCGGGAGGCAAAAGCTATAGCCTTCTCCTCCTGCTGAAGTACTCCCCTAAGTCCCCGTAATGAGGCATCGGTGTAAACCAGGTACTCCACACCCGACTTCGGTAAAGCAAGGACTAGTGCTGAAGTAAACTTGTCTTTCAGCTCGTCGAAAGCCAATTGACAAGCATTATCCCAAACATATGGTACCCCTTTGCGAGTCAGGTTCGTCAATGGACCCGCTATTTTGGAGAATTCCCGAATGAATCTCCTATAGTATCCGGATAAGCCCAAGAAACTATGCACTTCCGTCGGTGTCGTGGGATGTCCCCACTCCCTCACCGCTGACACTTTACTCGGGTCAACTGCTATCCCCTGTTCAGAAACAACATGCCCCAAGAAATGTACTTCTCGCAACCAGAATCCGCACTTCTCGTACTTAGCATACAACTGATGCTCTCGTAGGGTCTGAAGAACCTGCCTCAAATGCTCGGCATGCTCCTCCTCGCAGTGTGAATATATCAAAATGTCATCTATGAAGACGATGACAAACTGATCCAATAACTCTCTGAACACTCGGTTCATCAAGTCCATGAATACGACGGGAGCATTTTTTAGGCCAAATGACATCACGCTGAACTCATAGGACCCATATCTAGTCAAGAAAGCAGTCTTTGAAACATCATACTCCCTAATACGTAGCTGATGGTACCCCGACCTCAGATCTATCTTCGAAAAGAAAGTTTCTCCCCTTAGCTGGTCGAACAGATCATCGATTCGAGGCAACGGATACTTGTTCCGAATCGTGACCTTGTTCAACTCTCGGTAGTCCACACATAGCCTCAATGAACCATCTCTTTTATTCACAAACAAAATTGGAGTGCCCCAAGGTGAGGTACTCCTTCGAATGAAGCCCTAACCTAACAGCTGCTCTATCTGATCTCGTAACTCTCGCATCTCTGCCGGAGCCATATGGTATGGAGCGCGTGCTATAGGTCTAGTATCCGATAATAAATCTATGACAAAGTCTATCTCTCGACTGGGGGGTAGGCTCGGTATCTCCTGAAATACATCAGAATACTCATGAACAACTGGGATCGAGTCTAAGGGAATCACAACCTCCTTAGAGGTATCCTCCTTTATGTAATACAAATGAGTTGTCGAGCCTCCCTCTGGGCGAGGCATTGCCACTACAAATATCTCTTGCCCAGGAATGGCAAAGACAATACTCCCACCAAAATAATCTATTATGGCTCTGTAAGCAGCGAGCCAATCCATACCGATAATAACGTCATGCTCATGTATATCTAAGACTAACATGTCTGCAGGTAATACCAAGCTTTCAATCTCTATCCCCACACCCCGGCATATAAAGAAAATAAGCGAACCATTTCCTAGTGGTGAGTCTACACATGTCACAGTGCTCTCTGCTGCGGCTAATAACCCTAAGGCCTTCGAAAAATGAGTAGCTATAAAATAATGCGTCGCCCCAGTATCAAATAAAACTCGACCCATAGTACCATGGATAGGAAACATACCCCCAATCGCGGGTGGTGCCTGCGGAGCTGCTGCCTGGTGGACATTATAGACACATCCATACTGTAACTGCCCCTGCTGCACTGGAGCTGCTGGAATGGCTGGTACCTGGGCTGGTGCTGGGAGGGCAGCTGGAAAAACTGGCATCTGTGGCTCATTACGGGCACCCGCTGCTGTGGGGCCCTCTCTCCCTCTGGACAATCCTGGCGCCTATGGCCATTCTTGTCGCACCCGAAACATCGGCCTTTGAAATTTCCTCCCCTCTGACCTTGCTGACCACAGCCTTGCTGGCCGTTACCACCCCGCCACTGGCCCTATTGGCCCTGATAAAAATGTTGTTGGCCCTGTTGCTGACCCTGCTGCTGTCGGTGTTGACCTTGCTGGCCCTGCTGATTAGGCTGGCCCTGCCTATAACCCCAAAATCCCTACCTTGAATCACCTGATCAGAAGCGCTTGGCAGGGTCCCCTGATGGGAACTCTGCTCATGCTGACGAGTCTGTCCCTAGGATATCGGTGCTCCACCAGTGCCACTACCCCTTGTCCTGCCCTGCTGGCCGGACTCTCCTGCTCGCTTGCTTCCCTGCAGATGGAAGCGGTGTTCCTGGCAATGTAGTAAGGAAGCATTGAGTACATCTGTGAAGGTACTCAGAGATAAATTCCCTATAAGATGCTGACGGATCCTCCAAGCTAACCCGTCCACAAACAGCATTATCTTCTTACCCTCAGTAGGTGCCTCATCTGGCACTATGGTGAGAAGTCTCGTGAAATCCTCCTCATACTCAGCAACGGTAGAATTTTCCTGCTTCAAGTTTAGTAATTTCTGCCTCATCTCAGTTTACACGGCGGGTGGAAAGTACTTGCGGTCAAATCGCTCCCAGAATGATTGAATCGGGATCGTATCCCACTCCTCCAAGGTGGTGGTGGATTCCCACCACTGCAAAGCGGCCCCCACTAACTTAAAGGAAGCCAATAACTGTTTTTGCACGTCTGTACATGTAACACCCCGCCTAATTAAATACCGGGTGGCCAGTCCCATACCAAATTAAAACAGAATATACAGTTGGCTCATTCTTAGCATCACTGTCGAAAACATTTACAACTCACCCAATACCCAATTAAGCTGGTGTTAAAAACTTTTCAAATTTTAATTCAACAAAATCCATTTCTAGTTTAAGAATAACACAACACATTTTATTCTACAACACTGATAACCAAATAGATAACACAAAAGAATTTAAATGCAATTGGAATAAACATTCCCAAATAATATAGATCCATTACAGTAATCCTAACAATATTAAATGTATTAAAAAGACCCGAATACAATAGTGATTAACCCTGATAGAAAAGATAACTGAATCCTTTGGGCGACATGCCATAACTAAGAATACTGTGAATCAAATGAAAATAAGCGTCTAAACAAAAGTCCATAGCTCCATAGCTTATCGTAATCCGCTAAGGTTGGCGTCCCTGTTGCTGGACACCTGATATAGAAGATACAATAGAAAAGAAAATATGCAAGGAAACGAGTCAGAGCCCGAATGTGTAGAGGATTTTTAAAATAGCAAGTATTTAACAAGTGCAATAAAGCATTTATTATGTACATGTTAGATCCAACTCTCACTTGTTATTCTCACCTCTCAACTAGAGTGCACACTTAACGTTTCCTATTAACTTCCTAGTTAATGGTTCCTCTTTTCTAGTCTCCATATTATAATTCCATTCCCATATCATAATCCCCGTATGTCCCATACCATACGTCACATTATTAATCATTTACATTTCTCATCGTTTATCATTAACATGAATCATTTCTCATTACTATGAATTAAGCTTTTCAATTCTATAAGCATAAACATTAATTAACTTAATTCCATTCGTTTCTCAATTCACCGTTATCTACAATTATCACCGTAGATAGATTTAGCCATAATAAATATCCATTCATTCATTTAATTCATTATATATATATATATATATATATATATATATATATATATATATATATATATATATATATATATATATATATATATATATATATATATTCATATATAATACAACACCCCGAGTCACAGCTGCGGTGCAATGCATTACTCTGCTATCATGTCCCATCATCGCAGGTCACCAAATAGGGGACTAAAGGTTCGGTAAGGATTCCTCGAACCATAAACAAAAACACAAACATTGAAGGCGAACATAGTTCTCGTATCCATGGGTCACGCACATACCTACGTACCCACAGTCAGCGGACTTATCAACTCCCCGATAAGTCTTTCATAGACCTATGTTCTCGAGCGACAAATCAAAGATCCCATGGATTCATCAGGATATGACTGCCCTCACGCGCAAACCTCCCACCGATAGCAAGTAAGCTAGGTATGTCATACACATAAATCATCAATCAATCAAATAGGTATTATCACACCTATAATATAATATCAATAAGGTAATATCACTACCCTAAGATATTTCCCATACGTAGCATTTTATCTCTTTTAAATTCCACGTATTAAAATATCATATCTTTACTTCGTAATTTAATTATCCTCGCATCGTATAACATCTCTCCACTCCCGACGTCGTTAAAGTTCATGCGCGGAGCATCTCGCAAAGCGAAATCCAAACAAGGAACCCCTCCAATACACTACTACTTAACTTTGTCGATCGAGGAGGTCCGTCAACTTTAAATACGTGATTGGGATAACCTCATACTCTCTTTCAACCAAATGTGTTCTAAACTCCCATCTCTATCCAGGAGTCATACTGCTAAGCGCTCGTATCACACTTAGTCCTTGCACAATCAATAATGAGCTTAAACTTTGTCCTTGATGTTCAAATTGTACCCCTAAGGCTACCCTCTCTCAATACACAAGATTCAAATAGGATTTTCCTCAACATATATTCAGTAATAAGTCACTAATATCCTACTGGTCCATAGCATTATTTCTCCCGAACTACTATGAGTTTATTTTTCCTTTTAATTAAGGTTAAAACCGATAGTTTCAAATCTCTTATAAACACATCTTCTTTCACTTAGGATTAAACCCTCTTGTAAACTTAAGGATACCCAGATATTATATTCAATCACCCCTACTGGTCCTATCTTTAATCCTCATACATCTCCATTTGTAATTTAACAAATGAATCTAGCAACCGAAATTCCATTCATTATAATTTTCATCATTTTAATCACTTGAATCCAAATCAAATTAATTCAAATCTTATCAAGGGTTTACTGAGTATTTCTAAGTCCCATAATATCCAAATAATAATCACCAAAGATCCACAAAAGTTTGGGGATAAGAATCAACATTTAAAAATAAATAACTTTACATATTCTGGGGAGGTCGATCGATCGAAGGCAGGGGTCGATCGATCGATCCCTCAGGTCACAGCCTGGTTTTCTGCATTTTCTGCAACTACGGGTTTAGCAACTTATGATCATTTAAACCTTCCTATAAACATACCAAATGACTTACAATCTTTACTACATGATATATCAACATATATGAACGATTTCCAATAGTCTAAACATCTTAAAATCATCAAAGGATTGAATTAAAAAGCATGTTTATCTCATTATTTCCCGAAAATTATTAACATAACATCTTCAAGAACACATCAATGGTTTTCAGATTTTCTTCAACAGATACATGGCTATTTCGTGGATTATTATCAACCTAGAACATGAGTTTAATTCCTATATCATTTCAGTTTCCAGAAATCCATTTAATAGCTCCATTATTTCTTCCAAACATGAATAATCTTCTCTTTTCATAACTATTCTAACATGGAAAATATACGAACTTAAATTGCCATTATCAAACACTTTCCTTTACTGAAGGTCTGATCCTTTGGTGTAGTATATCTCAGTTGGTTGTCCCTTCTCTGGTCAAACTCCGGTGGTGGTTGGTGGTGGTGAACCTTGGTTCTTGTTCTTCTCCTTCCCAAGTAGGCTTTTCCCTTCCCAAGTACCCTTTCACTCTCTCTAGGAAGATGGCTTCTCTAATATGTGAAGAGGAGATGAATAACACTCATACACTTAATCTACCAATACTTATAATAGGACAAACCCGAAATCACTATTCATACCCCCTAGAAAAATGACCAAAATGCCCTTTCGGGTTGTCTATTCATTTCCAAATGACCCGAGACTCAAAATTAACATCCAAATAGACTTTTCTGACTATTTCGAACCTTCCGGATGCAACGACACAGTCGAAATGACTATAAGGTCGATAAAAAATAAATTTCCTTTATAATTTAATAAATTAGTCCCGATGCGTCCCATACCGCGTCTGACTAAAAATTCAAATTACTGAATTTATATCATACCGTCATATCAATGACATCACATTCATATATTACCTAAATATCTTTAAGTAATATTCAGAATCATCCATTTTAATATCCACAGTCCGGAATAAAACCCGAATGAATTAATTAATAATAAAATCTAATTAATCCATTAATTTAAAATATAACCCATTTTAAATGTCATTTAAAATTACGGGGTATTACATACTTCCCCCCTTACAACAGAATTTCGTCCCAAAATTCAGGAATATAAATCATACCGGTAAGGTCAACTCCGAATATCAATCTCACATCGCAAGAAATCTAAGACGTACTGCCCATACAGTACATTAACAAAATCCCTATCGATGTTATACGCCAAGCCTCACCATATAGTTTCAACTGAATGGAATTTAAACTTTACCCAACCTTCCCTATACCGTCCTTGTGACAAACTTTGGGAAAAACTGAGCCTCACACATTGAACAAATAAATCCTGAAGTTCCAATTACTTACTTTTTTCACCATTATGAAAAATACTACAATTCAATCATCCAGGGCGCCCATACACCCTGTCGTACCACTTTCATTATAATATTTGTCGCAAAGGTTATAAACTCATATACTAAAGACCTAACTTATTTCGACTCCCAATGGTTATTAGTTTCATGCGTGGGGTGTCTCGCAAGCGAAATCCAAACAAGGAACCACCCCGATACACTACTTCCTAAAGTAGTCGATCATCGAAACTCCTAAGGTCCTTAGTCAATAATGGATAAAAATTTGGTTTATATAAAAAAAATATCAGGTTTATCGATTTAAAACAAAAATTAAGTTTTATCAATTTCAAATAAAGTCTACGCATCTACTCTCTTATAGAAGACAAGATGCAGGATAGTAGTAGTACATACACTCTCGTATAGCACAAGTCAATGCATGCCGATAGTCATATCGTGCTCGTACATGCCCAAAGTAAGTAATCCCATGATAAAAATCAAACCCACGTGATAACATGTAGTATATAGGTGTCCCACACCCCTCAGTGAGTCTACGTAAATAACGATGCTATAGGCTAAGTTTAGCAACCCTTTTAGCCCCCACACAATAATAATCGCTATAAAATTCAATGAACGCTTCAAAATTCCTTATATAGAAAACATACCCTCATTCGTGGGTGGTTGCTGATTTACTGCCTGATGGACGTTATATACACGCCCGTACTGACCCTGCTGCGCGGGTGCTGCTGGAATGGGAGGTAGTGCTAGCACCGGAGCTGGAGCTGGAAGAGCAGCTAGTGGAACACTCGTACCTGTGGCTCCTGTCGAGCATGTTGTTGATGAGGGAATTTGTCTTTCTCAGGACAATCTTGACGTTTATGGCCATACTTTCCACACACGAAACATTTTCACATAAACTTTCCACCACCTTGCCCTTGTTGACCCCGAACCTGCTGGCCATTACCTCCCTTCCCTTGGCCCTGATGAGCCTGTCTATGGCCCTGATGGCCCTGTTGTCCTTGCCCAATACCTTTAACCACAAATCAAGAATCTCCAGATCCCAAACGCTTAGCATAGTCCCCTGTCTGGGAACCCTGCTCACCCTAACGCTGATGACTCTGCCCTGACTGAGTCCCACTACAACTGCCCCCAGTAGTCTTGCCTTGCAGGCCTGACCCAAACCCCCGCTTGACACCCTGATTATGAAAGCGGTTATCCTGGCAGTGGAGCATTGCAGCATTAAGAACATCTGCATACGTACGTAGTGAAAGATTCCCCAATAAATGCTGGCGAATCTTATAGTTCAACCCATCAGTGAACATTAGAATTCTCCTCTCCTCAGTAGGTACTTCAGCTGGTACCAAATTAGTTAATCTCGTGAATTCTTCTTCATATTCGGCCACCGTTTTCTCTCCCTGCTTTAAATCAAGTAGTTTTCGCCTCATCTCTGTCTGGATGGAGGAAGGAAAATACTTCCCATCAAACCGTATCCAAAAGTCTTGGATAGTCATTGTGTCCCTCTTCTCCATAGTGGTCGTAGCTTCCCACCATTGCAAGGATGCCCCTACTAGCTTGAATGCAGCTAGTATTTGACGTTGAATCTCTGTGCATTCAATCATTCTCAAATGCCGTTGGATATATTTCTTCCATTGGCTAGCAGTCACAACATCTGATCCTTCCTGAAACTCAGATGGGTGCGCTTTCTAAAAAGTATCCCTCGCTCGTTCCCATGCAGTAGGAAACACTTGCCCTTGCGCGGGTGGCACAACCGGTGCCGGTGCGGGAGCCTGCTGAACAGCAGCTATAGTAGCATTGACTGCCTGATCGACAATTACAGCAACTTCGGTCGCAGTCATCGTACCCTGAGCTGGGGCGGGCTGAGGTGCACGTCGAGGAGGCATCTGAAACGAGAGAACACTATCAATATTTGATATCTCAAAATAGATGAAGATCGTAAGCGTAAGTAGAAAAGCAATAATCCTACTCATAGGGCTCTACATCAAAGAACGCTAAGATGAAGACACAATAAGCCGTATAGATCCTAAAGGACACTAGAACCTGATGCTCTGATACCACCTATAACACCCCGCCTAATTAAATACCGGGTGGCCAGTCCCATACCAAATTAAAACAGAATATACAGTTGTCTCATTCTTAGCATCACTGTCGAAAACATTTACAACTCACCCAATACCCAATTAAGCTGGTGTTAAAAACTTTTCAAATTTTAATTCAACAAAATCCATTTCCAGTTTAAGAATAACACAACACATTTTATTCTACAGCACTGATAACCAAATAGATAACACAAAAGAATTTAAATGCAATTGGAATAAACATTCCCAAATAATATAGATCCATTACAGTAATCCCAACAATATTAAATGTATTAAAAAGACCCGAATACAATAGTGTTTAACCCTGATAGAAAAGATAACTGAATCCTTTGGGCGACATGCCATAACTAAGAATACTGTGAATCAAATGAAGATAAGCGTCTAAGCAAAACTCCATAGCTCCATAGCTTATCGTAATCCTCAAAGGTTGGCGTCCCTGTTGCTGGACACCTGATATAGAAGATACAATAGAAAAGAAAATATGCAAGGGAACGGGTCAGAGCCCGAATGTGTAGTGGATTTTTAAAACAACAAGTATTTAACAAGTGCAATAAAGCACTTATTATGTACATGTTAGATCCAACTCTCACTTGTTATTCTCACCTCTCAACTAGAGTGCACACTTAACGTTTCCTATTAACTTCCTAGTTAATGGTTCCTCTTTTCTAGTCTCCATATTATAATTCCATTCCCATATCATAATCCCCGTATGTCCCATACCATAAGTCACATTATTAATCATTTACATTTCTCATCGTTTATCATTAACATGAATCATTTCTCATTACTATGAATTAAGGTTTTCAATTCTATAAGCATAAACATTCATTAACTTAATTCCATTCGTTTCTCAACTCACCGTTATCTACAATTATCACCGTAGATATATTTAACCATAATAAATATCCATTCATTCATTTAATTCATTATATATATATTCATATATAATACATCACCCCAAGTCACAGCTGCGGTGCAATGCATTACTCTGCTATTATGTCCCATCATCGCAGGTCGTCGAATAGGGGACTAAAGGTTCGGTAAGGATTCCTCGAACCATAAACAAAAACACAAACATTGGAGGCGAACATAGTTCTCGTATCCATGGGTCACGCACATACCTACGTACCCACAGTCAGCGGACTTATCAACTCCCCGATAAGTCTTTCATAGACCTATGTTCTCGAGCGACAAATCAAAGATCCCATGGATTCATCAGGATATGACTGCCCTCACGCGCAAACCTCCCACCGATAGCAAGAAAGTTAGGTATGTCATACACATAAATCATCAATCAATCAAATAGGTATTATCATACCTATAATATAATATCAATAAGGTAATATCATTACCCTAAGATATTTCCCATACGTAGCATTTTATCTCTTTTAAATTCCACGTATTAAAATATCATATCTTTACTTCATAATTTAATTATCCTCGCATACTATAACATCTCTCCACTCCCGACGTCGTTAAGGTTCATGCGCGGAGCGTCTCGCAAAGCGAAATCCAAACAAGGAACCCCTCCAATACACTACTACTTAACTTTGTCGATCGAGGGGGTCCGTCAACTTTAAATACGTGATTGGGATAACCTCATACCCTATTTCAACCAAATGTGTTCTAAACTCCCATCTCTATCCAGGAGTCATACTGCTAAGTGCTCGTATCACACTTAGTCCTTGCACAATCAATAATGAGCTTAAACTCTGTCCTTGATGTTCAAATTGTACCCCTAAGGCTACCCTCTCTCAATACACAAGATTCAAATAGGATTTTCCTCAACATATATTCAGTAAGAAGTCACTAATATCCTACTGGTCCATAGCATTATTTCTCCCGAACTACTACGAGTTTATTTTTCCTTTTAATTAAGGTTAAAACCGATAGTTTCAAATCTCTTATAAACACATCTTCTTTCACTTAGGATTAAACCCTCTTGTAAACTTAAGGATACCCAGATATTTTATTCAATCACCCCTACTGGTCCTATCTTTAATTCTCATACATCTCCATTTGTAATTTAACAAATGAATCTAGCAATCGAAATTCCATTCAATATAATTTTCATCATTTTAATCACTTGAATCCAAATCAAATTAATTCAAATCTTATCAAGGGTTTACTGAGTATTTATAAGTCCCATAATATCCAAATAATAATCACCAAAGGTCCACAAAAGTTTTGGGATAAGAATTAACATTTAAAAATAAACAACTTTACATATTCTGGGGAGGTCGATCGATCGAAGGCAGGGGTCGATCGATCGATCCCTCAGGTCACAGCCTGGTTTTCTGCATTTTCTGCAACTACGGGTTTAGCAACTTATGATCATTTAAACCTTCCTATAAACATCCCAAATGACTTAAAATCTTTACTACATGATATATCAACATATATGAACGATTTCCAATAGTCTAAACATCTTAAAATCATCAAAGGATTGAATTAAAAAGCATGTTTATCTCCTTATTTCTAGAAAATTATTAACATAACATCTTCAAGAACACATCAATGGTTTTCAGATTTTCTTCAACAGATACATGGATATTTCGTGGATTATTATCAACCTACAACATGAGTTTAATTCCTATATCATTTCAGTTTCCAGAAATCCATTTAATAACTCCATTATTTCTTCCAAACATGAATAATCTTCTCTTTTCATAACTATTCTAACATGGACAATATACTAACTTAAATTGCCATTATCAAACACTTGCCTTTAATGAAGGTATGATCCTTTGGTGTAGTATATCTCAGTTGGTTGTCCCTTCTCCGGTCAAACTCCGGTGGTGGTTGGTGGTGGTGAACCTTGGTTCTTGTTCTTCTCCTTCCCAAGTAGGCTTTTCCCTTCCCAAGTACCCTTTCACTCTCTCTAGGAAGATGGCTTCTCTAATATGTGAAGAGGAGATGAATAACCCTCATACACTTAATCTACCAATACTTATAATAGGACAAACCTGAAATCACTATTCATACACCCTAGAAAAATGACCAAAATGCCCTTTCGGGTTGTCTATTCATTTCCAAATGACCCGAGACTCAAAATTAACATCCAAATAGACTTTTCTGACTATTTCAAACCTTCTGGATGCAACGACGCAGTCGAAATTACTATAAGGTCGATAAAAAATAAATTTCCTTTATAATTTAATAAATTAGTCCCGACGCGTCCCATACCGCGTCTGACTAAAAATTCAAATTACTGAATTTATATCATACCGTCATATCAATGACATCACATTCATATATTACCTAAATATCTTTAAGTAATATTCAGAATCATCCATTTTAATATCCATAGTCCGGAATAAAACCCGAATGAATTAATTAATAATAAAATCCAATTAATCCATTAATTTAAAATATAACCCATTTTGAATGTCATTTAAAATTACGGGGTATTACAGTACACTCATACATACGCAGATGCTGGTGGATATCTTTCTTCCATTGGCTGACAATGATGATATCTGAACTACCCGAGAACTCAGGGGTATGCGCCTTCCGAAAGGCATCCCTAACCCGCTCCCATGCTGATGGAAGTTGTGCAGGTACTGGCGCCACTTCCTGAATCTGGGGTGGAGCCTGCTGTACCACCGCTAGCGCTGCATTCACCGCCTGAGAAACTATAGCGGCTACCTCATTAGCATTCATCGTACCCTGAGCCGGAGCTGCTGATTGCTCGGCTTGGGCACGCCTATCCTTTAGGGCACGTCTCAGAGGCATCTGAAATGTAGAGAAATTTATTAGTCTATAGTTATTATCAAATCTTAAATAGCTGGAGACGTAAACGTAGAAGCAAGAATACAACAATCCTAACATAGGGCTCTATAGCAAAAATGTTAAGCTGAAAGCGAAATAAGCCGTACAGATTCTAAGGACATTAGAACCTGATGCTCTGATACCACCTGTGACACCCCGCCTAATTAAATACCGGGCGATCACTCCTTTATTAAATTAAAATCAAGGTGAACAATTGGTTCATTCTTAGCATCACTATCGAAAAATAACTTTTCCAATTTAAACACCCCAAATAATTACGCTAAGTGTCAAAACCATTTTTAGACATTACTTTCAAAATTTTATTTTATAAACCAAGATTTAAATCTTTACATAATTCAATATTAAATAATCACACCACAATTATCCTGGAACATATAATCCAAATAATTTAAACATTCAGCAACTAAATCCCAACATTTAAAACTTAAAATAAAACATCCAGACAGTAATAAATCCCAAAGTGACAATGCTATAAATAAATGAATCATAATGTCTAATAAAACAGCTGGATAATGGAAACGGGCGACACATGCCCAACTGAATAAATATGATAAGAGTGGAATCAAATGAATGAAGTCGTCTAAGCAAGAAGCCTGCAACTCCCACCTAAGCTGCAACACGTTCCTTCCAAAGGATCCTATGCAAGACGCCCCTGTGGCTGGGCACCTGTAATATATACATATATATACAAGAGAGAAGGTAAAATAGAAACGGGTCAGAGCCCGATAGTGTAAATGATTTAAAATTTGTTTACCAAGTATTTAAAATGTTTACAGGCCAATGCAACAACATATTAGTGCGGCACTCTCTAGAGAATTTCTCACCTATCTTCTAATGTGAACACCTATCGTACTAACCTTCCCAACGGTTTAACTTATCTTATCTTAAGTTTCTCGTACGATTTAAACTAAACAATTCAACTGTTTAAGAAGTAAATTTCATTTAGTAACAAAGCTCTCATCTTAACCTTATTTAATAAAGTTTTCCAGAAATATACCATTATGCTTTTCAAAACAAGCATTTCTAATATAAAGTCATTATTCATTTCTTACTTACCATAAACACAGTGTGAAATTTCAAATTTCAGAACTTAATATATATATTAAATACTCGTATAATATATATATTCTAACAGCACCCCACATAAAAATTATGGTGCGGGCATACTCTGCTATCCAATCCCCGTCTCACTCGTACTAAGGGAAATACAAGTTTGGAATCACTCTCGAACTGTATAAACACATACACAAACAATATTGAGGTGAAGCATAGATTCCAAGTCTCTAAGAGGTCAGTACATACCCTCACGTCTCTTAGGACCGTCTGACCATCAATCAGATAGCATGTACCAAGGATATCTATCTTCTAGGGTATGAGTCAATATCCCCCATAAAGGTCCCATCGAGATAAGACTGTCCCATCGCGGTAACCTCGGGGATAGAAAGTAGCGCGAGCATGATTTTTACACGTATATAGTATATGCATAAACACCGTCATATAAATATACTACTATTACCATATCTCTTTAGGTACCTTCCATCACCCATAATATAATATTTATCATTATTTCTCAATCTTTAGTTATCACATATAACGGTTCGTCTCTTACTTTAATTGAGGGATTAATCCAACTTACTACGTAATCACTCATGGATCCTATCCTTCCAAGTATAGAATTCAATAGGTACTCATCTATTTTTCCAACGTAACTATCTTACGCGTCTCTCCCTTTAATGCATAATTTCATTGTCCCTTATATGTAAATATCCCAAAAATGTACATCTCGCCTTACATTAAAGGTCTCATAATTATTCATAAGTCCTACTGGTCTTCTTTATCTCCCAAAATATTTTAATAAGGATGTCCAAATATTTCTACTCATTTAATTTGAATTTAACTATTTACAAAGGCGAAATATGAGTCTGCCAGAAGAGGTCGATCGATCGAGGGCAGGGTCTCGATCCATCGATGCGTCGATCGATCGACACTCCTGGTTCGATCGATCGATCAAACAGGTATGAAATTTTTTGCAAATTAACAGTTACGGGTTTCATAATTTAACCTCAATCAAATCTAGAGTTTTCACACCTAAATTCCCTATAATTCGTTCTACAATCAGTATACACCCATATTATACATCTTCAACGTAAAGCATGCAATTTTCCATCAATAACCATAGATTAATAGGCCAAAACTCATATAAATCTCAAGAACCCTAGAATTTCTTTAACATGGTTCTAATCAGTCTTTTCCCAAAAATTTCTACTCCTAATTCATCATAAATTCGTGGTTAAGCCTCTACATGTGAAGGGGTTTCCCGATTATTATTCAAATCATTACTATACGCGATTTTCCTATCTCCAACATGGATTTTCTTCTACCAAACTCATCAATGTAATACCCCGTATTTTTATGCTATATTAATTTGGGGATTTATTAAATTTAATGTGAGTTATTAATTTAATATAAATCCAGAAATTAATCACATTATAATTATTAATGTGATGTGAGTTAGTATTTATGGGAAACTTGTTGTTGAATATTACTAATGAGTAAAGTAATATAATATTGGTTCTATTAAATGTCAAGAGTGAATAAAATGACAATTTTGGAAATTTGAGTCGGGACGCGCCCGTGTCGCGTCGGGACTAAATATTGATTAATAAAAGTAAATAAATTATAAGTTGCTCATATGGTCATTTTGAGTGTGCCAAAGTGTCCGGAAGGGTCGAGATAGTTAGAAAATTATACCTGGGGGTTTAGTTTGGGTCTTGGGGCATTTTTAGGCCTGTTTAACACCCCGGGAGGGCATTTTGGACATTTTGCATTTTTGGGTAATTAAACCCACGAAAATTATTAGGCTATATCAGCCATTTGGAATAGTCCTTTAGGGTTAGCAAACTTAAAACATTAGAACAGCCATAGGAGAGGGAAGGAGAAAGCTTTCCAAGCAATTCAAGGCCCAAAATCCATCCGATTGCTCGCCATCACCACCAACGCGTAGATCGCGCGAAGGGGAATGCAACCACACCAAATTCATCATCAAATCAGAACTTTGAAATTTCCAGGAAAGTATTTATCTTGCTTATTTTCGTTAATGCATCGTTCATGTTAGTCTAGGGTGATTAGGATGAATTTGGTAGAAGAAAATCCATGTTGGAGATAGGAAAATCGCATGTAGTAATGATTTGAATGATAATCTGGAAACCCCTTCACATGTAGAGGCTTAACCATGAATTTATGATGAATTAGGAGTAGAAATTTCTGGAAAAAGACTGATTAGAACCATGTTAAAGAAATTCTAGGGTTCTTGAGATTTATATGAGTTTTGGCCTATTAATCTATGGTTATTGATGGAAAATTGCATGCTTTGTGTTGAAGATATATAATATGGTTGTATACTGATTGTAGTACGAATTTTAGGGAATTTGGGTGTGAAAAATCTGGATTTGATTGAGGTTAAATTATGAAACCCGTAACTGTTAATCTGCAGAAATCGTCATACCTGTTTGATCGATCGATCGAACCAGGAGTGTTGATCGATCGATGCATCGATCGATCGAGCCCTTTCCCTCGATCGATCGACCCCTTCTGGCAGACTCATATTTCCCCTTTGTAAATAGTTAAATTCAAATTAAATGAGTAGAAATATTTGGACATCCTTATTAAAATATTTTGGGAGATAAAGAAGACCAGTAGGACCTATGAATAATTATGAGACCTTTAATGTAAGGCGAGAAGTACATTTTTGGGATATTTACATATAAGGGAAGATGAAATTATGCATTAAAGGGAGAGACGCGTAAGATAGTTACGTTGGAAAAATAGATGAGTACCTCCTGAATTCTATACTTGGGAGGATAGGGTCCATGAGTGATTACGTAGTAAGTTCGATTAATCCCTCAATTAAAGTAAGAGACGAACCGTTATACGTGATAACTAAAGATTGAGAAATAATGATAAATATTATATCATGGGTGATGGAAGGTACCTAAAGAGATATGGTAATAGTAGTATATTTATATGACTGTGTTTATGCATATACTATATACGTGTAAAAATCATGCCCGCGCTACTTGCTATCCCTGAGGTTACCGCGCTGGGACAGTCTTATCTCGATGGGACCTTTATGGGGGATATTGACTCATACCCTAGAAGATAGATATCCTTGGTACATGCTATCTGATTGATGGTCAAACGGTCCTAAGAGACGTGAGGGTATGTACTGACCTCTTCGAGACTTGGAATCTATGCTTCGCCTCAATATTATTTGTGTATGTGTTTATACAGTTCGAGAGTGATTCCGAACTCGTATTTCCCTTAGTACGAGTGAGACGGGGATTGGATAGCAGAGTATGCCCGCACCATAATTTTTATGTGGGGTGCTGTTAGAATATATATATTATACGAGTATTTAATATATATATTAAATTATGAAATTTGACATTTCACAGTGTGTTTATGGTAAGTAAGAAATGAATAATGACTTCATATTGGAAATGCTTGTTTTGAAAAGCATAATGGTATATTTCTGGAAAACTTTATTAAATAAGGTTAAGATGAGAGCTTTGTTACTAAATGAAATTTACTTCTTAAACAGTTGAATTGTTTAGTTTAAATCTTACGAGAAACTTAAGATAAGATAAGTTAAACCGTTGGAAAGGTTAGTACAATAGGCGTGCACATTAGAAGAGAGGTGAGAAATTCTCAAGAGAGTGCCGCACTAATATGTTGTTGCATTGGCCTGTAAACATTTTAAATACTTGCTAAACAAATTTTAAATCATTTACACTATCGGGCTATGACCCGTTTCTATTTTCCCTTCCCTCTTGTATATATATGTATATATTACAGGTGCCCAGCCACAGGGGCGTCTTGCATAGGATCCTTTGGAAGAAACGTGCTGCAGCTTAGGTGGGAGTTGCAGGCCTCTTGCTTAGACGACTTCATTCATTTGATTCCACTCTTATCATATTTATTCAGTTGGGCATGTGTCGCCCGTTTCCATTATCCAGCTGTTTTATTGGACATTGTGATTCATTTATTTTTAGTATTGTCACTTTGGGATTTATTACTCTCTGGATGTTTTACTTTAAGTTTTAAATGTTGGGATTTAGTTGCTGAATGTTTAAATTATTTGGATTATATGTTCCAGGATAATTGTGGTGTGATTCTTTAATATTGAATTATGTAAAGATTTAAATCTTGGTTTATAAAATAAAATTTGAAAAGTAATGTCTAAAAATGGTTTTGACACTTAGTGTAATTATTTAGGGTGTTTAAATTGGAAAAGTTATTTTTCGACAGTGATGCTAAGAATGAACCAACTGTTCACCTTGATTTTAATTTAATAAAGGAGTGATCGCCCGGTATTTAATTAGGCGGGGTGTCATAATTTGCATTAAGGATTAAGAACGGTAAAAATTTATTGATGCTATAATTTTGGTTAACCTTCAAGGGTTGACCGAGTATGAGGAAAAGGCTTTGGAAGCCTTAAAATTTGGAACTAAAGTCAAGTATGGAGAAGGGGTGGCATTTGCCCAGAAGTAGAAAATAGCTGCTTGAAGTCGATAGTTATTTCTGAATGATGTTTGTTTAATGTACTAGGTGCTAAGAAAGGAACTGTAATGGACGTTAAAATGTAAAACATCTTCGAATATTGCGGTTGATATTTGTTGAATGTACTTGGTGTAATTATTACCAACTCTTTTTAGCCTTGATTTGTTTAGTTTATTTATGTACACGCCTTTATCTACCATCTTTATCATAATTAATTTATATTCGTTGTTATAAAAGTTACATTGGTAGACTTTGAGAATGTGTTTTTGTTTTTTGCTATTTCAGTTATAAATTTATTATAATAAAAGGGGTATAACATATTTGTTGCATCTTTGGATCAATTATTCATATTAGTAAACTCATCAGAGATCGATTGTTTTGTTCATGTTTTTCATTGTCGTATGCTTCTGCCTACAATATTTACATCGTATAGATTATTGGGGATATGATTCACATCATTTTGTTTTCCTATGTATTTCAACAGGAGTTTGTAGTCTCATTCACACTATATACAAAAGCTCTTAAATTTTCATTTCATGAGGAAAAGATGATTCAGATAGCTATACCCACATTAACTCTCGACATATATAATGGTACAAGTGGTACTATTATGATCTTTAGTAAGTAGAAGATATATATGCAAAATATTAGCACCTTGCAATGGTTTAATTTTAGAATAATTATGGTTTAGGCCCTTAAAAATGGTTTCATGTTTAATCTAAATTATTTTCAAAATTAACAAAAAACCCAATAATGACCTTAGATGTACATGCTTGGACAACTGACGTGGTATTAAAATATCATGTTGTTGTTTGGATCATTTGAATCTTATTTGGATTTCACACTTAAGAATTTGAAATTAAAACAAACCTGTATTTTGACTAGGCATGGGAGATATAATAACTCCCGTTCATCTATCTTGAAGATTTAACTATATCAATAACTCATATCTTGCAATTCTTAAATTGTACAATATACCAATAATTTGCTTTCTTCATTATGTTGAATTGGTTGTACAATAGACCAATTCTTAAATTTTTAAATTTGTGAATGTTGCTTCTTCCTACTTCTAACTGTTGAAGTATATACCTTTTTTAACTTATTATTTTGTTTCTAAATGGACCCATTTGTTATTTTTTCATATTCGAGGTAACCATCAAGCTGAATTACCCCTTAGGTAAGGGTGATGGTTAAAATGATTAAATCTCATGACTGATGCACCAGTGATGATTTCTGTAAATGATGTGAAACGATCTCATTTTCCTCTTCGCACTTGCTCACTGAAACACAAAAGTATAACATCATGAGTTGAATGCAAACGTAAACAATCTCATTTTCCCCTTTCTCACTTTCTCACGTTAATTTGAAAGGTCTCACTCTATCTCTTTCACATCAGCAAACTCTTTCTTGAATTTAAACCCCATCTCCTCACTTTGTATTTGCAGGTATCACCTGCTACCTTGGCAGTAAGTGGGGGATACTATCCGAAGTATAAGGGTCGTGGTCGGAGGTGGGTAATATGGTCATTTAAAGATGGTATCTGGTATTGGTGTGGTGGTTTGCGGTTTGATGTGGTGTTTTATGGTTCTTTGCATTTTTATTTTTTATAATATTTTTAACATCATCCTTATATTTTGTTAATAAGTATAGATTGATAGGGTAAAATACCTAACCAATTAGTATAGATTTATAAACTAAAATACCTAACCAATCAATGAAAAAAATGCTTTAGAGAGAACTAAACCTATCACCAACTACCAAAATAACCCGGACACACAGCTGGAGCAACTATACCATCCTCTAAGGCACAAGAAACAAATAAAGTTACCCATAAGGAAAAATAGAACTCCAATGATATGACCATACAAGACAGAATTGCATCATTATTTTAAAATTTTGTTTTAAAGTAATGCCTCCTCTATACAGTCCATGTGAAATACACAGTTATTTTTTATGTCAGTATTTTTTATACCACTCTTGAACACCCCTAATCATGTTAGCATTTTTTTATATTTTCCTGCATTTATTTAAAAGTCATTACAAAAGACAAATACATATATAAAGGGACTTAAAAAATGAAAAGTTAAAAAGTATCATAATATAAACATATAAGTCACAATGTACAATCTTTTATTCTTTCTAACTCATACAGTAGAGTAACTATACGAAGGGATCTATCTAATTAGTTATGGTGGAACCAACTTTCATTCAACAATAAATATCCTAAATTTTTAATTTTTTAGAAATAATAAATATTTTTTGCCTAATTTAAAAAAGAGTGATTCGTTTTACTTGAATTTATTTGAATTTTTAATGAAATTAGTATTATATGGATATACGCACAATCCTCTTAAACTATTTCGTTACAATTGACAACTATTTTCAAATGCAATTTGCTATATATGTTTCATGTTTTGGATTATATTAATGAGTAGTCGATTTCATATCCTAGCATAATATTAAGGGGAAAGTGTAAAAAGCACCCCTACTATATGAATGTTTAGCAAGAAATTCCCCGAACTATTGTAATTGACAAAAGACCCCAATTGACCATTTTATTGCATTGCCTGTAGCAGAACCAACAAGCTCAACAATGGGGCTGATTGATTAGGACGTAATGACAGCGACAGTTGCATCAAATATGAAATAGCAGTGGCAGCTATGCACATCAAGGTCGGATTAAGGGATGTGTTAAACACTTCCAAACCATGAAAACAAATGCCAAAGTAGTGGCAGAATAAGGACTGTATTAAATACATGTTTCATACCATGAAAGTGTCATTCAACACGTTATTGATTATGTTCTAATTTGATGGGAAGAATAAGGACTATTTTTTCACTTTGATGTGTTAACTATGGCTAAATCATTTAATTTTTAGGGGCTTTCGATTAGCAAATGTTGGCCTGGTGTATATTTTTTGTGGTTTTTTTGTTTGTTTTGGATTGTGTTTCAGATGATCAAACTTTGGAATGAGATCTAGGAGGTCGAATCAGATGTCGTTGGTTTGTTAGATCAAATCAGGTATACACTGTTTCATTTTTACTATATATCATATTCCTAAGTATGTTTATGTCATAATTCTTTTTATAATATAACATCATTTTTTTTATATTGACTCAATATGTCATATTGCAGGAGATAGAAGAACTCGACACATTCTATCTCTATTTCATTCTCTCTATCTCTCATATATTCTACATAATTTATGGACATCTTTGTAAAGCCAACTATTTCTTTCAATGCTACTATGGTTAATCTGATATATGTTGTATTTTTTTTAATTGAAGGAGGTTGGGGGTATGGAAGAATATGGGTTGGTTTTACTGATTCAAAAGGCTGCAGATCTGTTAAATGATAGGCTACCAGAGGCTACAAATTTGTTAAATGCTATTATGGTTAATCTAATATAGCCCCCTCCCTTGTTGTTGCCTCCATCTCTCATAGAGACTTTAAGGTTAAATTTGTCTTTTTTATTTTATTTTTGTGGGTATAGATACACTAATATTTTGGGGATCTGTTGGGATAAAATAAGTTCATGCACAAAGTGATCACTCATTGTCGTGCCATTTTTATTTTGAGGACATGACATGAAATATTATATTTGTTTTCATGTCGTGTTATGTCATTTTCGTTTTGGTTGTTAAAAAATTATGTTGTGTCATTTTCATTTCGTATGGTTCTGGAGTTTATAAAAAATATTTTCGGAGTGTATAAAAAAGTGGTGTTGGATTAAAAACATCGTAAAAAATAGACGATGTTTTTTAGGATGCTTTTTTTACAATATTATATTTTGGAAATTTTCATCGTGCCTTCAGGCACGGGCATTCCTCTAGTGTGTGTGAGTGTGTCTCTCTCTCTCTCTCTCTCTTATATATATATATATAGATAGATAGATATTAAATGCAATATGCTAAACACACATAGATATATCCAATTATTCACATCCACGCACATGGTATCTGTCACCTACCAACTGAGAATCACACTCACGCATGCAATCGGGAACATGTTATGACACATTTGTAAGGTCATAGTCTGTTATCTTTGACTTTTCTGTCCATGCTTAAGAAACGAAATATCCTTCTTTGTGAAAATGGTGTTGGTAGCTGGAACATTGCATCTACATATTCAATATATGATATTAGTAAAACAAAATCTTAAATGGTACAGATGACAATTGTGACTTAGTTGTGGCAAGAACTTATCAAGAATGGTGATCTCCATATGAAAATCAATAAATTTTACCATCACCATCATTGAGATTTCATTGCTAATGTCCTTCAACTTTTGCAAAACACCGGGTGGAACGTAGGCACAATATCAATATCCTAATATATTTAGCTAAATTACTAGCCATCATGTCATAAACTAGATACATTGCTCAAGCGGGATTCCTTGTTTTATACTAATATACCCATATACTTTAAACACCATGTTAGAAAATGAAAATCTTTGATACAATTAGTCGATAATGTATTATGTGATCACATTTAAGCCTGATCTCTATTCACCATTAAAATATTATCTTTGTTAGAAAGTTACACACCCTCATATAGATTTGATAATGAAATAGCACGAAAACTGAATAAACATCAATATTGCAACTCAGTGCAATATAGTCTTTATTTGTTGGAAGTGTTTTATCTAGTCAAATAAAGAAATTGTCTAAATTTGAAATTTAAAAACATCATAATACAGGGAATATAACTTCCAATGGTAATTAATTTAATTGTTAAATTTCTTGTATAAGTAATAGGACAAATCATTCAATTTTCCATAGAGATGAATGTGCTATGCAATGAAAGAAAACTATCGTAGGTATGGGCATCCGAGTTAGAAATATAACCCTCTCTCTTCCCCTTCATATGCATGTATGTGTGATTCGAGGATATGGAGCTCCTATTTCCTCCACTCGGACTGGCATCTTCGCGGGTTGCCCCGAATTTAAAATTGGTCGTCATCCAAATGGGATAACACGAAGGAATGGAGTCACCAACCTATTTTGCTCAAAATAGGAAAACGAATGTGGTCCCGTTAACAGAATGGCATCAAGGTCATACTGATGCATACGAAACCAAGTGATTCAAAGGTTCGGGGACTATGTTACAGAATGGGAAGGAGTTAGGAACCCATTCCACCCTTTCGATCTCTCGTGGGCTATGTTGATTTTCTCCTCTTTTTTCAAAGCATGATATGTGTGTACATGTGTGAAATATACATAACGGGAGAAGGGAATCCTCCGACTCACATCATAAAAGGGACGGAGCGTACTCGTTCATAGGAGTGTACCCAAAAATAATCATAAACCTGTGATGTGAGTGTTCACCGAATCACGAGTCGCTATGAAGGAGAGAATGTGCATGTTGGATGAGAAATAAATACATAGGAGTTCAAGACTCACAAAAATAGATATAATAGAATATAAAAGGCATAAAAATGGAAAGGGAGGACTTGAATCCGAGGATTATCTCGGGATGCCTATGTAGCCCAAGGGGCATCAAAGTCTATGCAATTCGAATATATTCTAGGGGTGGGATTCAACTCATAAACCCAAATTTAAGACTCCTCCTTGAATGATTTTGAGAAAAATTTGTTCAAGTGTGAAACTGTGAGAAAATGAGGAAGTTTTACTTTTAGAATTTACAAGTGAACCCACCTTTTGGTCTTTTTTGGTTTTTTATGAAAATAAGTTGTGTGAAATACTAATAATAAAAGTGGATATTAGTTGTTGTGAGAAAAATGAAACAACACTTAAAGATATCAAAAAAAGAAAATAAAGTGAATAATAAGACTAAGTGAAACACTAGTGTAATACCCCATACTTGTATGGATATTAAATTACATAAGTGGGTGTAATTTAATACTCGGAGAAATAATTTGAGAATTTTAAATCAAAGAGAATTTGAAGTGTGGGTTAAATATTAATTGGAGAATGACAGATTATTATTGATGTGTGCTATATTTACTTACAGGAATAAGTAAATGAAGTTGAATTATTTTATATCATGTCGCGGTTGGGAAAAGCTACAAGTAATAATTTTTTTACTCGAAAAATATGTGCGAAGCTGTATTGGATTTAAAAAGATGATTTTTTTGATAAGTTACTCTAATGGGGATTTTGAGTGCATGGTTGGTCTCAGATGGGATGAAATAGTCAAAATAGAGTACCTGGGGGTAGTGTTTGGGTTTCGGGGACTTTTTGGCCTAGTAGGGACTCGCATTTGAGTATACGAGTCAATTTTGGGTTTAATAAGGGGAAAAACCCTCATTTCCCTTTATAAGCCACGAGAGAAAGAGAAAAGGAAGAAAGAAAAGAAAGAAGAGAAACAAATAAAAAAAGGGGGAAGAAGAAGAGATTTCTGGCCAAGCTCTGATGGATTCCAGCACGAGGTCGTCAGATTTATCCAGCATGGCAAGTGTTTAACTTGCTTTAATTATTTATGTGTGCTTATTATTCAATTATTGTTGATGTAAACTATATGATTTTTGTCTTGGGATTCTTGGATCAAAATGGGGTTTTTGAAAATGATTTCATATAATTGATGTGATAAAAACTCCATATGAAATCTGAGTTCAAATCCATGTCAATAGTGTAATTTTTTGTGAGAAATTGGAAGAGTTGAATAAATTGAGGGTTTGACTAAGTTAGGGTTTAAATCTTTATTTAATTGAGGAGTCCCATAAATAAATTATTGTGCTAGGTAAAAATAAGTGTGCAGATGTTTATAGTGACGGTTGATGGTGTTAGAAACCATAAATTTTGGAGTTGCAGAAGAAGGTGAACTCCCGAACTGTTTGTGTCAAACTGGTCAAATGCGGTTCGGTTTGGGTCATAGAACAGGTTCGTTTTGGGGGCCATCTATTCGGTTCGTTTTTCATTTTTTTGGCCATCGGTTCCGTTCATTTTTAATAGAAAAATTTAATAAGTTTTTGTTGGACAAAAAAGATTAGAGAAGAACTCCTTTTGGAAATAAAAAATTAGGGGGACCCTAAATAGAGTGTGAGGACCTCTAAAAGATTAAAAGAGTGATATATAAATCTTAGGTTATAGGGAATAAGATTCGGATTATAAATTTTAAGAGTGTTTAGGACGAACAACACTCAGGAAAATTATTTCGACGGGTATGTATATATTTTTGCGTGCAGAATATATATGGCGATAGTATATAAGTGAATGTGAATGTGTGAGTAGGATGAAATTTCAATACTAGCTAGACGTAATAAGCTAATTTTCGGAAGAGAAAAATGAGATAATGGTATCATGTGAGTGAATACTTGTGGGATTAAAATAAGTTGTGTGTATACTTATGAACTATTACGAATCGATATATTCGGGATTATAGGCTAATACGATTAAGATAGGCAAGAATAGACGGAATTGAGGATATATATATATGGGTACAGAGATAATATATATATGATATGATTATAAATATATCAAGTTTTGAATGATATATTTATGTGAAACATGCCTCTTTAGTGTTATTAAGGGAAATTGTGTGATGTGGCTGAATCCCTTGGATTGGGGAGGAGGGAGAGTATAGTACCAGGTCATAGTGTCCAGTTATTTTAGTAGCGTGGCTCTTTATCACGGGTGAGACGTCTTGGGTATGACTTGGTCTCACTTTTAGGTGAGGAACTATGACCGCTTCCCCTACGTTTGTGTATGTTTTAATCAGGTCGGTGTGAGATCCCGGCCAGTGGTACCCAGGTTGAGGTGTGTATTCCCTGGAAGATGATAACATTCTAGAGACTGCATCCATTGAGTTATAGCTCTGAGGGATGGTTATTATACTTATATAGTTTGTGTTATAAAAGTATGGATATACTTGATGTGTATAGTATATTGTGTGTGTGTGTGTGTGCGCGCGTCTGTGTATATATATATATATATATATATATGCACAAAATAAAGAATAAAGTGAGAAGTAAATTGTTACATCCAGGAGAATAAAATCTGGAATAAAATATGATATACGTATATAAAGATGAAAAATTATATACGGGATTCATGACACAAAAATGTGAATAGAGTTATAATAACTACTGGAAGTTATTTATTATGAACGGATAAATTATAAGTGAAAAATTATAATGCATAAGCTCGTGCAAAAGCTTAGGATATTAGATATGCGGGGTATGAGATAGAGTATGGGTATTTCGAAGTTTGGTGAGATGCTAGTTAGGCGGGGTAGCATAACTAGGGTGTTTAAAATACATGCGTTAGGTGTGGACTGTTAGATGAGAGGTGAGGGGTACCTCATGTGAGTGCGACACCAGTTTAAATATGGAGGATATCATTTTAAATATTAAAGTATTTTAAACATTTGATAAATATTTTCAACACGTTTTGGGCTATGACCCGCTTGCAAATATTTTAAAAAATCTTTTAGGTGTCAAGACATAGGGACACCCGTATGATTATTCCTTCGAGTCAGACGATGATGCAGCAGTTGTGGATGCTACCAAGAATTGTTTAGATGCTTATATCCTTGTGATCTAGATAGGAGTTTGTGTGAGTTATACTCGGGGATGTTTCCCAAATATTGTCGTTTATTTTTTTTTTTTGCATTTTCATTTACACCCATTCGATATGGTTGTGTAAATGTTTTACTGAGAGTTATTGGTTATGGTTTTGTTTAATTTAGTTGTTGTGTATATTACTTGTGTGGAATGGATTTATTGTGTGTTTTAGTTAACAAGATAAGAAAGTTTAAATTTTAACACCGAGCTTAATAGGTTATTAGTAATTAATATGGTTTTTGACAGTGATGCTAAGAATGATCCATTATGAGAATCCTATTTTATTTTGATAAAGGTTGATTTCTATTTGATATAGACCCCTATGCTTAGGATTTTTGATTCGTATGGTGATATTCCGTTCTCTTGCTTTAATGTATAATGGTAGTGGATCTTATATGCATTCGGATGTGCTTCGTATGCCGACACATGAAGGACGACCAGTTGTGAGGACAGCAGGATGCGGTGCTCATTTGAAGTTGTAGAATAATTTTGGGCACGATGACTATAGTCGAGGTCACCCCAATTGTTTCTCGAGAAGTTAGGGCTATAAGGACTGCTAGGGTGCAGTACATATTTTCAAGTACCGCTATAGAAAAAAGTGGTGCCAAATTAGACTCACCCAAACGTGGCTAAAATGGGTGGGAGCCAGAGGTGTCTTTGAATATGACCACCCGTTGGAATTTTAGTAAATGCAGAGATTGTATATGTTAGCCATTGGATGTAAGACACCCAGAGGCCTTGGAATATAATAGAGTGTTGTATTCCTAGAAGTGAAAGAATTTGAGTAAAAATTTTCTTAGCCCGTGGGAGAAGTGTTGTAATGGTGGGAGTAGATCGCCACATTTAAAAAGTGAAATATTATGCCAATGGAAGGATATTAGTTACGTTCGATCGAAAGTTCCTTCATCTTCTATTCAGATAGGGATGCGAATGATATTCTGAACTTATTACAGGAGGGATGTACAAAGGACTTGTCCTGCGAACTTTGTACTCGATGAGGTAGGTACACTGGATAAAAGAGTCCTTAAGTGGGTGATGGACACATGAGAAGAGTCTCCAGCACTTAAGGGAAATTCTTCTTGGATGATCGATGCAGATGAAGACATTAGCCAAGGAGTTAAACTGGATGAAAGGATGTTAGAAAAACACTACAAGGGTGGCGACCTGTCATATATCTGAATTCATACCGAGTGGCAGGGAATTCTGTTGTGACTGGTAAGGCCAATAATGTTCCTTAGAGCCAACGAAGCTAAGGGAACAACGAGGGTAGTCATCAGGGTCGGTCTAAGAGAAGGATAACCCTAATACAGCCAACGTGGTCGGAGATAAGGGGATTATATATAGAGATAATTTAGGTGGAGAGTAGGGCCACATACATTGATTTTGCCCAAAGAGAGTAAAGGGAAAAGAGTATGGTTCCTAGTAAGGGCAATGATTAAGATAGTTTTGGTTCGGTTAGGATAAGTGTGTCATGTCCAGGAACCATTTGAGCAGCCAAGGAGATTGGCAAGTTAGAATTATGAGTTTTATCCTCGGGTGAATGAGGTATTCTTTATGTGAAATGAGTGAATCACGGTCTTTTTATTAGCACGAGATTCACGAGTGAGACGAGTTTAGTGGTTTCATCGATAACATTATTATCTTCATATATTTTCCGCTGTGAAATGGGGTTATCTTTGGTTTCATCCGCTGGGGAGTGGGTGTAGTCAGTGAGAATATATTTGATTGGAATTACTCTTTTTAGTGATGTGTCGTACGAGTATGATATTATCCTGAGTATAAACGGGTTAGAAATGTTTAGAACGATAGTGGGCTATTATTTCAAGACTTTCATGTTTGCTTTTTCAGGCGAGGATGTGTTATTTTGGTGATGCCTCACCTAAAAGAGGGACGAGCTCGCATTTATATTATATTATGATGGAGACTTCGAAAAGTATAGTTGTCTTGAGATATTGATCCCGGTGTGTAGGGACTTTACTGATATGATTCGGGGTGCATTGGGTTTACTATTGAGCGGAGAGATTTAGCTCTTTATTATGGTTAACGCTCAAGACTTGGTGATAGGAAGAGAGAATTATTTTATCATTCCTTTAGAGACGTGGGAGACTTTTATAGGATGTATAGGTGGAGGAAGTCGAACATGTATTTGAACCAGTTCCTCTCTCTAAAGGATATGTGGGCGACACTGAACGCCCTGACGAGTAATCTGTTTAGGTTTTTGATCCTTATCTCTTTCTAAAGTTTTTGAATCTTTTTCTTTTGGGTATATTATTGACTTTTCACTGGGGAAACATATTACCTTCTACCCTTGAAATCTACCTTCAAGGGTCACAGGGCGCATGAGTTTAGGGATGTTTGGTACCTCGAGGAAAGGGTGGTGGACAAATCACGGAGGGAGAGGTGGAGGTCTCGCCATCGGTGCCCCTAGAGTACATAATGTGGGTGAGGGAGATGACGGATGATACCGGGGCGGAGGCGATAGAGGGAGATCCCTATATATACTACATGAATACGATGGCGAGCTATAACTATCTCGTCTTTTCTACCATCTGGTTGATGTTGTCATGCATATATAACCTGGAGAATATGCCTGCACCTATGACTGGATTGGGGAGAGGTACTAGTGTACCAACGACATCGGTCCACGGTTTCGTAGGAGGCGCGACTACTGTAGCTAGAGGGATCACTTCTTTAAATATCCACTCCCTCTTATCATTTTCGGTTCAGTAGCAGGGACATGACTTCAGTGCTTCATCGTCCTCATATGACAGTGGAAGGGTTGGCGATTCTTTTCAAGGATTCTCTCCGGAGTGAGGCATAATCCATTCTTCTTTTTTATTTTTATTTTTCGCTCCCTGCCTTATTTTTCTCTTTACTGACTTGCTCAATTTTGGTGTTTTGTTCCTTCTTCATGCAGACTATTCATGTATCGACCACCTAGCTGAGGGATATCAAGGATTAGATGGCGTAAATGTCATCCTATATAAGGAAGTCAGCTAGCGCCTATTTGGTGTCACCGACCATGTCTGTCGAGAGTTCAGGCTCTGGGAGTGTAGGGTCTACTCCTCATTGTAGGTGAAAGCGTGTCCGTCGTAGGGGTTGAAGGTTGGGTTTCACAGGTTTTGAGGGATTCAGGTTGCGTCTCGATGTATTTTTTCCTTCTTCTTTCTTTTATTTTGTACCCACAAGAAATGTAATGATTATATATATATATATATAATGTAGAAAACTTATGTATGTCATAAGATCAAAACATGATGTCATCTTAACGAGTTTTCCTGCACTACCCATTTTACCCTTGAAAGTATTGGTTTCCCCCTCTTTTGATACACTCTAATTTATTTGTCCCCTTTCTTCAAAATTCAAAAACATGGGTAAAGTGGTAATCGTACCCTCATTACCCCTCTTTCTCCTCTCACATACGCAAAATTCTCCCTCCTCTATCAAACACACGACTCTCATTAACCTTTTCTCCCCTCTCTCTCCTCTCAGATTTCTCCCACGATGCCTCTCAATCATACATTTCACTCCCTCTTTTGTCTCCCTCTTCTTTACCCACGATGCTTCCCTCTCATGCTTATTCCCTCACCCCCGAGTTGCTGCCCACATCCCTCCCTCGCTACAGGTGATCTCTCTCTTACACACACACACACACACACACACACACACACACACACTTAGATCTGTCTTACACACACGTCATACCAGCACATTTAAGACCTGTGTGGATATTTATGGATTTTTATTTTCTGATAAATTTAGGGCTTCGTGTACATATTTTGTGCATTTTTTTAAATATCTATTAATGTTCATGATTATGTTTATATTTGGCGCTCTAATTGTATTTTGTTGTTTATTTTTTCTTTTCAGATCAGGATCTGTTTATGTTGGATTTTATATTTATAACAGTTATACACTTTATCTCTACTTCTTTAATTTTTTGTAAATTAATTATTTATTTTGCCTTTTACCATTGTCAAGTGGTAGTATTTTAAGTACTTTAAAACTTTGTTTTTAACTATGTATTTTTGAAATTGGGATTGGGATATTCTTGAAACTCCTTTTTTACTATGTAGTTTGAAACACTTTATATCATGTTAGTTTCAAATTATTTAAACATGGCTTTGTCTAAATTATTGGTTTACTCATCAATCATGTGATTTTTTTCGGAATAACTCAAACCTGTGATTTATTCATCAATCATGTGATTTTTTATTTATTTTTATCTAAATCCATGCTTTATGCATCAATTGTGTGAACTTTTTAAACATTCTAGAACAACGAAAAACCTTGGCTACACTAAGCAAGATAAAAGAAACTATTTCTTTAGCATTGTGCGAGCCTAAATTAAATTTCTGTCGTGGCTTTAGACACGGGCAAATATGATTGAAATAGGCCATTTTTTCTTCAATATAGTTTTGTGGTGTTTAAACGTAAACTCAATTGAGAGGTACAATTTCTGGGTCAGAACCAAAAAAGGTACAATTTAGTATATTTTGGTTGCTGCCTCAGATATTCATTTGTGCATTTCAGAAATTTTTACTGTTATTGGGATCGGAGAATTTTTTTAATAGTGAACTATCGGCAAGCATGAGAACAATGGGGATAGCTACGTATAAAAGTGTTTTTTGGTGGGGATATTTTTAAGTTCACTCCTTATTTCTTTGGTTGAGAATTTCTCTAGCTCTGTAGGAAAGGCCAGTTGGTTCTCTTATGATATGAGTAAGGCCAAGCTAGAAATAGATCGAATTAATTTCTATGTTTTCCATTGACAAATTATTATGTTTTTAAGGTTTACATTTTAAATCATAATTCATAAGCAGTATTCTAAAAATCTCCGCCTAGGGCTGCCTACCTAACTAGGTTCTAGGCACAACATATGTCGTTTCGCCTAGGCCCTAATATATTTTTGGTTATAGGTGATTCAGTAACTTATTTATATATGTGTTACGTAATTGAATTAGTTTTACTCTTATATCGCACCATGCAATGATACAAAGATTTTCGATGCTCTTCATAACTGATACATGTGAAATATGATTTGAAGTAAGGGAACAAATCGAGACGATATCGAAATGAGATAGGAACGAAGGTCATAGTTCATTAGGTGTCTCTAAAATCTGAGCATCATATTATAAACCCCCACACGGAATTCCAATTGATTTCCCTGATGAACTACTCATCATATTTAAAGCCCCGGCCACAAAATTCTTGATATAACACGACAAGAGGAAGACGTGGACATCACTTTCGTGAACTCTCTATTTTGTACAAGCCTAAATCGTTGTCACATATTTTTTTACCACTAATTACTATATTCTTATTATCTCATGATCTATATATTCTAATTCTGAGATTTTCTTCTATTTGATTTTGTATTTATGCTCATGCTATACACAACAATTGCACTGATCAAGTTTCTATACCTGATGAAGGGATGAGCATTTTTTCAAATCAATCGCGTCAAAAGAAGGGAGTATATACATGTTTCAAACAAAGGATGAGCAATTTTTTAATAGATACATCAACAGGAGTATATAGCTATTTCAAATAGTTATATACTTTTATTTCAAACAGGTATATACTCTATTGAGCAATTTTGAGCGATTTTTTGGAGCATTTTTCAAACAGGTATATATCTTCGAGTCGATTTTGAGCAATTTTTTGTAGTTATACGCTCATCCCTTCATACTTATATTTTTCGTTATTCTCCAACATTGATTATTAATATGAACTCGTTGTTGATTGTTATTTTTCGTTATTCTCCAACTTATGTTGAGATTAATGTCCATTCTGATGATGTTGTATATTTTGTAACTGTAGGTACTTAAGTTGATGGGACTTGATGTATTGAAGGAAGTCATTAACAATGCTGAGTTATCCCCCCCAAACAGGGAATGATGAAAACAAAAGACCATTGTTGTAATGCTATTTGTACAAATTGAAGTAGAGTAAAGAATCAATTATTAGGTATGTATTTCAACTCGATGCTGCAGCTGCTCCTCTTCTTGGTTGTCTTCACTGTCAGAATTTGACATGTCATTGGTTGTCTTCAATTTTCTGTGTCATTGTGATTTGATTGACACATTATTTGATTCTATATTTGGGTTTCTATTTTTGTTCATATCTTATCTTAAGACTATGCCATCTTGAGGTGCATGTGATAACCTTTTTTGGTGGAAAGTATTAATGTGTTGAGGTTCTAAAATCACTCTACCTATTTGTTAAGGTGATAACTTCATTTCCATATTTGTTAGTAGGTTCTAAATTTGACAAAACCACCTTCACATATGATTTTAAACAAAGATCAGTCCAGTGTTAAATTTGAGCTACAAGTCTTAGTATTCTTTGAGTTATCAGTGTTAAGTATAATTTGATGAACATTTATTGTGCTCTAACGGATATGATGATGAGCATTTATTATTGATAGAACAGTTCCAATAGTCTCACTAATTGTATTTGCAAATGAATCTTATGACCTATTAATTTTTTTTCTTAATTGGTCCCAAGTAGAATGCCTGTCAAGTGTGCAAAAATCAGTTGTCACCATGGTTAAAAATATGTCAATTGATGTTGGGTATGCCTTTTAACAGTTGTTGGATGAAAAAGGTGAATTCCGTTATTGCTAGCTCAAAAAGGTAAAATCCAGTAGTGGTCTCAATTTTAATTGATGACAAAGTTATGAAGCCTAATAATAATTTTTTTATCCCAGTTCCAGTTGAGAACTACGTTGCAAGCATTCTCAACAAAATTTATTTTATATGAGTATCACCACTTGCTTGATTATTTTCTTTTCCCTAATTTCAAATGGATATTTTTAATTCACCTTGATTTTTTAGTCGATATGGATTTGTACAGATACAATGATGAGGAGCAATATTGATGGTGTGCAAAAAGAGATCGAATTAGATAAATTGAGTGTTATTCAATGTGTTTAGACTAATGGATCATTATGAGGGATGTATTTTCCCAAACTGAGTGTTCTTCAATGTTTCTGGATTTTATTATTCCATGTGTTTTGAGTATTTGAAATGACCATGGAGGTGTCAAAGCAAGAGAAGCTAAGGAACAAGTCGTGGCCATTAATGAAAGCTAATCGAGAAAGTCAATGAAGCTTCAAGAGGCGCCACCAATATTTTGCATAAAAAATCATGTAGAATTCGAAACTGTCATTTGAATCTTTATTTCTAACGGTGAATCACAATGCAGGTGAAAAAATTGTCGTGTCTAACATAATAATGAATGTGACGATTATGGTGACACTCTTCTTCCTCATGCCATTGTTCCAGTACACGCCCAACGTTGTGTTGGGCGTAATCATAGTCACAACAGTTGTTGGCCTCATTGTTGTGATGGTTTGTGCCTTCATGGGTGTTATTTGTATCTCTGTCCAAGAAGGATTAGCCATTGCGGTAAGTTCTCCACCTTCAATTGAATTTAACAAACTCTATTTTGCAATGTTATCTGGCTTTTTATTGTATAATTAATATTTTATGTCGAAATGACATGATATAAATTGTGAAATAGGTGAAATACTGATAAAATAAAGATACGATGACATTAGTTTTAGCAACTGATTTTCTTTTAGGATAAATAATTTCTAGTATGTCTACTTGATTTTGTGTTGAAAATTACTTTTAAGGGAATAAAAATTATTTATATACTTCTTAGGTTTTCTTCTTTTTATATATGGATCCATATGTGAACTTTTCCTTCTATGCTTGGATTATTTAGTTTTCAAAAATTTCCCCTGGCAATATTTGAAATAATTAACCCCGGAAATTACAAACCTCCCCTAATGATTACTCCAGTGTATGCTCCCTCCACCATCACGGTGGTTTAAGTTTAATACAAAGGTACGACCAAAGGATCGCCTGGACACATTACACTGAAGCAACTAGCACCATTATAGCTTCATAAATTCTTTCCATGGATTTTTATGCCCCATGTGTTCCTTTCGATTTCTTTTGCCATTGATGATATATCATTCCTCTATACAACTCTCCTGGCCTTATTTTTTGCTCAGCGTGGTGAAATATTTATGAAATGGACTTTTTGTAATAAAAAAAGGTTTCAACTTTTTGTTTTAACTTTTATCACTATTCATGACCGATGTATTGATATTGATGTAGTAGATGTTTGAATCAATTTTAAATAATTTTAGTATAATGCAGAGACTTTGAATTTTGAGGAATAAGAATAAAAACCTAAGCATAAATTTTGTTTGTTTAGTGTTCAAAGGCGCATACTTAAATTTAAATGGTCCCTATAAAAACCTATAGTTTTAATGATTTTTATCCTTTCTTTTTCCAGATTCAGACCTATGAATATTGTGTGCATACTGGATAGGAACGATTACGAACCATCTCCTTTTCTTCATTCAGTGGTGTGATTTGCAACGCTTATTTGCACACAACCAACTGGACCTGTAGATTATATAATATTTCAATAATTAATTAATATATGTATTGCAGTGAAAACTTCATTGGAGCATAACCTTTATTGGTACACAACAGAAATGCAAGGCATTTGAGAAGCTACACCTTAAACTCCAATTATGCAGCCCTTGAGCGCATTTTTCATTGCAAGCATCACGAAGTTGTGTTTGTATATTTTTAATCGGTGGGTAGTGTCGAGGCATCATTATAATATGAAATAAAGTAAGGTTGTATGATCGAACAAGAATGCTTTTGGCATAAAAGAAGAAAAATACAACCGTGTGATTTTTTTTGTTATCTGTTTATAGTTTTGGGGGTGGATACATTGATGTACTGTTATAACTATTGATTCTTCATTAATTTATATTAATTTTAGTGGACTATTATGGAGAGTTTCTTCCAAGAAGTATGTTTGTCTTTTACTACTATTAATCATCTCTTTGAATCAATTACATATCTTTGACTAATAAAAATTTATATTATGTTCAATCTTGATTTATTCTTTTTACTAACAAATAAGAGACTCAACACCGGCTCAACGTTCGGAGTTGTAATTAAGTTCAAGTGGATGATTTGTTTGTATCTTTGTCAATTTTTACTTAAATATGATCTACTTTCATATTAATTTTATACTGTATTTAACATGAATCTGAAACACTTGATTGTGTGTCTTGCAATTTGTAGTCAACTGTGAGACAACGGGGTTAACAAGTTAAGGTGTAGTTGAACATCGGGGGTAAATTTATATCCGTGCCTTTAGGCACGGTCATACTTTTTTTTTTTTAAATTACATGTCATTTTGTTGGGGAACAATTTTTTTTTTTTACAATTTCATACTTTGGAAATTTGTGCCCTTTCGCAATTACGTACTTTGAAAATTTTTGTCGTTTTGCGATTATCAGCGTGCCTTCAGGCATGGGCATACCCAAGTGTGCATATATATATATATATAGAGAGAGAGAGAGAGAGACCCCCTCCTATAAGGACTCCTTATGGTGCAGACCTCGGTATATAACAATTTTTTAAAATAGTAAAAAAAAGATTTTTTTGATGAAACTTCATGAAGATGATCTCCATGGTGAGAAGATGATCTCCAAATTTTTTAATAAAAAAACATTGAGATGAGGTGATATGTAAAAAAAGCTATAAATATGCCTTTTCGACCGTTGAAATATGGATGATCATATCCCCCACTTTTTGATTGAATATTTTGATGAAACTTCACGGATATGATCTCGATAGTGAGAATAACACTTCCATGAAGTTTCATCAAAAAATTTAATCAATAAAGTTGTTGGCGCCGACCCAACATTTCATCGGTTGAAAAGGAATATTTATAAGATTTTTTTACATATCACCTCATATCAATTTTTGTTCTAATTGAATTTTTTGATGAAAAAAATTTGCAAATGATCTTCTAAACATGGACATCATATCGACGAGTTTTCATAAAAAAAATCATTTTTTTACTATTTTAAAAAAATGGTATGTTCCGAGGTCTGCGCCATAAGGGGTCCTTACATGAGTCTTTCCGTATATATATAAGAAATGCAATTTATATTTGGTGTTATCTTGATTTAATGGCTTATTCCATATGATCTTTAATTTGTTGTTGAGGTTTTTCATTTTTTGCAAAGGTAGATATAAAATTAAAATGGGATTCGAAGAAAAAGGAAAATGTTCATTTAAGGAATTATGTAGAAAGGTGAAAAAAAGTATTTTTCGAAAAGGAACAACCCAGAGATTGATTTTTTTCAATGCAAATATTTATTTTGGAAATTGATATGTATAAAAGAGGAAATAAGGAATTTCCTTAAAAAATGGGGATTACCGATCGGCATATCCCTTAGCCTGCCTATCGGCATAAAGGACAAGTCCAAATCACTCCCTTAGCTTTAATTGCACTTTCTGCGTACTTTGGGAGCAAACAAAACTAGTGGTCCTTTGAATGAATTATTTTCTTGTGGATTTTTTTTAGTATAAGTAGGAGCTTTTATAAGTGTTTTCATCACCATATTCCACTTTCTCTCATTTGTAGTTTCTTCTTCTCTTCTCTGCAAATTACTCTTCTAGTGTACGAGGCCTTTCCCACCTACCTTGAGGGTTTAGAGGAAATGTGACTCTACAATGTCAACTACAAAAACTTCGAATGACTTGGATTCTTTCAAGGAAGGTCACACGGGATTTTTGTGGGGGAGCCCTGACATGCTGGGGGATCCCAGTCATGCTGTTCATGTGAATTTCTGAGAGACCGTGCCTGGCGGACACTCCTGAGTACCCTTTATTGGGCGTTCTCGATTTCTTTATTAGGACCTTCATAAACTTCATCCCGTCAATAGAGAACTGGGTTAACTGGCTTGTGGAGCATGGGGATCGATGTATTCGTTGGTCTATACCATAATAAGGGACCTTCAGCCCATTTTACAATTGGGGGAATACCAATATGTGCGGTTAGTTGGTCTTCACCAAACTTCCTTTTATTTTTACTGACACCTTTTATGCCAAGTGGAATGGGAGTAGATTATGCCTCCTTTCATAATCAATTTCTTTTCGGTAGAGGACTTGATTGAGTCCTTGAGGATGATACTAGGTCCCTTATGGCATCACTATCAACCATCTACCCATTCATCATAATCCGTGTAAAAGGCTAGGTTTGTATCCGGGGATTATTTGAAGTGGTTATGGTAACGGGTGGTTGAAAAGATTTTGGTGGAAGAGACTCGAGAAAGAATTCTTGTCATGCTTCATACCATGGAGGAAGGCGTTGTGGTTTTGTCAAAGCTTATTAAGGCATACCATCACATTGATCACATTCGGAGCAACAATCAGTTGTGGGCACCTCGGGGCCTCTAGGGGCAGGTAATGATGATGAGGCGGTAATATTTGGTAGTTGAGGACAAGGTTTTGAGAAGATGGTTTTATTTTTGTGGGGAATTTGTGTTAGGGTAGGTGTTTTAGTTTTATGTAGGTGTTTGGTATATTTTTTGGATTTTCTTATGAGGTGGGTTTAATTGTGGGGACTGGTAGGTTGTATAAGGGTTAGGAAGATAGTGGTTTGTTTGATTCCCATCACTGATACTTCTTATAATAATAATATTCCTGGTAATAAAAGAAAAGTAATTTTGAAATGTTTTATTGTGTCTTTGGAAGTAATTTTGAAATGATTTATTGTGTCTTTGGAAGTAATTTTGAAATGATTTCCCGTCACTGATACTTACCTCACGATATACCTCATGGTGACAGTATGGGTGAGAGAGAATTTCATATACTCAACTTACGTGAATGAATTCCCTGCTATATACCTCCCATTACGATTCCGGTCAGGCAGTACGATGAGAGGGAGTCTTTCGATATACGTCAAAGGTATTTCAGCAATGGAAGGTGGGAGTCATATCTTAGGTTTTCCATGACCTGTAGAACTGGCAACCCATCAAAAAGTGACTCCCTAGTACGGTATACAAATCGGATCAAAATATAGTGCTCGCATAATGTAGTGTGCAATATATATGAGTCTTAATTGGTATTTTTATGCAAAGATTTATGTATGCTAAGAGGAATATATACAACTACTAGTCATGGGACTAAAGTATAAACATAAATTATGGATAGTAGAGTTGTCAAAAAACACAATAATATGTTAACACGACATGAACTGACACCATACTATAAGTTACTGGGTTTACCTTTATTGGGTTTGGGTCATTAACGGGTTAACACGGTAGACCCACTAATACTAACGGTTTGGGTTTGGAAATTTATTAGTACCCATTTTTACCCGTTTCCATCCATTAATACCAGTTAAAACGAATGGGTACTATAGGGTTACCTAACCTGTACCCAATAAGAATAACAATTAAAATCCATTATTTATAAATCCTATAAGACTAATGGGTACTATAGGGTCACCAAACTATACACAATAAGAATAACCATTAAAACCCATTATTTTTAAATTAGTGAAGACTAACGGGTACTATAGGGTCACCTAACCCTTTATCAGTTTAGACCCAAATTGATTCGTTAATGTTAGAGAGCGGTAATGATTTGTGTCGTGTACCTATTAATATTAACGAGTCGTGTTTGGGTATTTTCATTAAACCAATTAGTCTTAATGGGTTGTTTATGGGTTAAGGATGTTTTGACCCGTTAACCCAACCCGTACAAGACCCGTTGATAGTTTTATTGGATAGTATGTTATAAAAGAGATAACTAGGCAAAAATGTGATAAAGTGTAAAAACTATGTGCAAGTAACATGAAGCGTGAAGCATGTACAAGCGGACGAAGCATGGTGACATATGTAAGATGTGAAACATGTGGATATACATAAGTGATAGAGATATAGGTTCAAGGTGAGAGTAACATTTGTGTGTGTGCAAGTGACGAGAAAATCGATTTATATGCATAAGTGACACAAAATATATACAAGTGATGTGAAACATGTGATATGTGAAACATATGAATATGTAAGTGATGATTAGCATGGATATATACAAGTGGCATGTATTAGGTGAATATGTGGATAAATATATTAAAACGTGGGAGATATATAAGTGAATGTGAAGCATCATATGTATACAAGTAAATAGAGCATGAATCATGTGATAGAAAATATGTTATATACATGTGACGAGAAAATGATCATGATGGGGAAAAGAACATATATGGCTAGCGTGACATGAGCATGACATATATATACCATGTGAACATGATGGTAAGAAGAGTATGTAAATGAAAGCATATACACATGCAAAAAAATAGAGGAGGGATAAAAAATAGAATCGGGCCAAGGAAGAAATTGCCTTTTTTCTCCACTCTCGCAATATTTGTTGCCTCCCATGGATATATATCAACCGTCATCCAGGGGTGTAAACATGTGAAGATTGGAGTCTCTAGCCTATATTTCTCAAAATAGTCAAAAGATGTACACTATAACAAACTGTAAAAAATTTCGTGGAAATACTCGTGGCTAAAAAAATATTTTTGTAGCTAAAGTATATTGGGAATGAAAAATTATTCGTTGCACCTTCGTGGACAATGCTCTGTGGACAAATGTATTTGACAACAAAATTGTGCTTTGTGGCCAAGGATATGATTTTTAGCAATGAAATTATAGTCGTAGCTTGAAGTTTCCCTTTAGCAACTAAATTTATCGTTGCCATTTGTTCAATATTTCCGTTGACAAATCTCATATGTGATGGATAATAGGTCCATATTTTCCCCAAAAAATCATGGAAAATAATTTTAAAACTTTTGACAAGAAATAAAAATTGTGGCTAATGATAATAGTACTATTTTCATTTTTTCTATTTTGGCTAATGTTATTATCATTTAATCAACAACAAAATTGATAATTCTAGTGGTATACACTTTTTTATGACTAATGGTTATCAAATGAATTACATCATATCAAATTTTCTATAAGTTATGCATTAACGGATTTGGAAAATCCATACATATAATGATAAGTCTCAAAATTTAGTATATAATTCAAAAAAATTAAGTAAAATTCACAAAATACATCTATTTCAAATCCAACAAAGTAGTGTGCCATAAAATGTTGTCAATAAAAGAGTGCCATCAAATATTTGCCAATAAAATAGTGTGCCACAAAGTTTTGGCATAAAATAGTGCGCCGCAATGTTTGATAACAAAATAGCATGCCATAATGTCAAAATTCTAGATGGTTTTTTACTTTGGTTCAAGTCACAGCATATCATGCCAAAATATTTTTCCAGCAGGAGTCCTCATTATCTTGTCTTGTACCAAAAATGAGAATAACAAAAAAAGTGTACACATTCAATATTAATGATTTTACAGTTAATTTTTTTTCTTATTTATCATTATTACTTCACTTAGATATTTTTTTGGTTAAACTTATCATAGTAAACTAAATATGACCACCAAATTGTTTGAATTATGTTATGGTCCTTCCTTTGGAAATTTATATTGATTAATGTTCTTCCTTTATTGTGAAAAATATAAGTGGGGATAAATCAATGCAAAAAAAAGATATTTGGAGGGTCATACCATTAAGCATAAGATGTGGAATGAACTCCTCTCGAAGCGTGTAAGGTTTAAATGAGCTTGTCAGATTCATCTTGCCTAGCTAAAATGGCCTATATAATTTCTCGTTGAGATGCCACCTCCTCCCATTATTTCGCTACCTCCTCCCGCTGAGCTATTGACTCTACCTCATTATGTTTTAGGCGTTCCATCAAATCTTCTTGAACTCTAGATAATTCCTTAAGAGCCTCCTCTAATTTTGTATTTTTTATTGCAAAGTTATTTTGGGACCATGCCCAAGGCCATTGATATACCCTGATCTCGTGTCGAGCACCTGATCATTCATCTCGTCTGAGATCAATAATGTAATTCCCACGAATGTTGACTATGACTCAAGGCATTTCATCTCATTCTGCAAACAATAATTGAAAGTATGTGATATTATTAATTGTCGGTGTTGCATGTCAAGAAATATTATGCATTTGGTTAATCATTTTGAAAACATTTGAAGTTTTAAAAAAATTAGTCGAGTCTCCTTTGTTTTTACATAAAAACCAACGTGTTCAATTCATCAAAGTATAACAAAAACCACAACAATAAATCCAAATATTCAATACTGACCTCCAAGACAACATATACGAGTTCTAAACTAATATTTCATCATAATAATATTTCACCGCACTCAAGTCCAAGCTCAAAATATTTAAAATTCGACATTCCAAATCACCAACCCACACGGGCAAGTACAAGGTAAAATATTAATCGTAATTTACTTACATGGAGTGCTTTAGCTTTCGAAAATGTCCATTTCTCATTTTTCCAATGGGCACCATCAACCCCACATTGTTGTGTAATTACTAAGTAAATAATTAGCAAGGATATATATTAGATAAAATTCAAATCTAAATTCACTATATATTACCAGTTCATGATGAACAACAACAAAAGCCTTATTCCCCTTGTTGTCCTTTATAGTCTGCTTTGCTTTATTGTTTTTGTTCATTGCACATCACTGCTACAACATATGTTGTAAAATCATTAAATATCTATAGTGAATAAAATAGTTTACATAATACATAATCGAGAATGATTACAATAATTTGAACCTTGTATTTTAGGTCAACATATAAATCGCACAACTCATTCTACTTTGCCTTAGTAGTACCAAAAGGGATATTTGCTCGTGCATCTTGGGCTGATCTATATTCTGAATAATATTGATGAATCTTACTTCATCGAGCCCTACTCCTCCCTTTCATCAATTCTTTATAACGTTTCTTTGCTTGTTCATCCAAGTTAATTTTAAATCTCTCCTAAAAATTCATTAGTATTTAGTCACATTAAACAATAAATGTAGAAATTATTAGAATGCATAAGCCTTATAAAATTATATATATATGCTAGGTCTTTTAAATTCTTGTCGCTTATCACCCTAAGTAAGTGATTTCCATTTAGTTGGCACTGAGATTAGACTCCGAGAGATAATCCCAAGCTCATTGGAAAGTTTAGAAATTTTCTCCTTTTCAAGAGGCCTCCTTTCTCTTTGAAAATTTGTATATGCATCTCCTTCCCCGTTACTTTTACCTTCGTTTGCATCCCTTTCCCTTTTTAGGTCCATGGAATATTTTTTCTATAATGGAAGTGGTGTATAAATTGAATACAAAGATAAGGAATCATATAACAATTTCAAATTTAGGAATGAAGTTTTAAAATGTATAGGGGCTACTATAGGTTAAAGAGCATATATCTTGTACATAGGTTGCCATAAGTTAAATACATATATTATGTACATGGTCTACCATAAGTTAAATAACATATACCATGTACAAGGGCTTTCATAAGTTAAATATCATGTACAGGGGCTTCCTTAAGTTAAATTCATATATCATATATGTGGGTTCCATAATTAATGTGGAATTCATTATTTTAGTAGTGTGGATGTGCAAATTGTAAACTTTAGGTGAAATGAAAACTTAAACATTCTTACTTTCTAATTAGAAAGAGAAACCTTGTCATTTGCCCCACCTTAGTTACCACTTTTTTCTTAATTATCACTTCCCCAACTTAAAATTTTAAGTAATTGAGGTTCTTTTGTTAATTATTGCTAAGGTTCCATCTTTGTGCGGAAGGGGAGAATAAACCTATATTTGAAACTTATTTTTATTATTGTAGACAAGAAACTATCTAAAACGCAGTCATTAAGGTTGTTTTTAACTCATCTCTAGCATGGGAAACTAATTATCTCTAATTTGTCATACAAATATAGTTTATTTATAAGGATTTTGTACCTCCGTTGCTCATAAGAGTGTCAGAATTGGTAGGCTGAGATGAATGTGTGGAATCTACGGGTTGCACCTCTTGTACAATAGCTATAGATGAGGTAGCTGATTTGAGACACCCAGAATATCCCGATGACATGCTAAATAATCAACAACGGAAGAGTGTATTACGATATGAGTAGATGGTGATGTTTTTTAAATAATATGAAAATAGAAAATTTATGACCTTTAACAGTAACTGGAAGATATTGCACAAGTGCATTAAAAATATCATAATCTATCAAATTACATTTATGAATATTAAAGAAATTTAGTCAATTGTATAAACTTTAACTACTTAATCTAACATATTAAACGTGACGTATATAAAAGGCATAAACAAATCACACATCAATAATGAAACATATAAGTAAGGAAAAAAATTCGTTGCCATTAAAACATTAAATCTAGATTGAACTTGTGCTAGTACACTAGATATTACTTCCCACTTTATATGGATTTAACGTTACATTATATTGTTGCCATTAACACATTCAATTTGTATCCCTGTCATAATCATCCGTACAAATGAGATCGTCCTCATTATGACAATATTCAACTCGTGTCTCATTTCATCATCACCGCGATAATTAAAAGTGCAAGTTATACGGATTCACTTGTATCTGAGGTCACACACACAAAGATCCAATTTTTAGCCAAGTTTTATCTTGATTATAATTAGGTTAACATGAAAGATAAATTCCAAATCTATATATGTCGACCCACGCAATCAAACAAAAATAAATGAAACAGAAGAAGAAGTTTGAGGAAAAATCCCTTGCGGGCAAAACCTTTTTCAACATTGTTTAATAATTGACTGACATGAATCGACTCACAAAATAATTAGAGGCCCACTATGTATAACACGGTGTAGGTCTTAAAATCTTCAACAGAAAGTGATGTAGTCCAGCACTACCCACAGGAAGCATCTCGTCCCTTGGTATCCACCGATCAGCCTCGGGATGTGGAATCCTTTCTTCTTCAGCAGTAGAGTCATAACATCATGAATGTAAGCCATAAAGAAACCTTTATAACAATTTGATATTTTCTTTTTGAAGTAGGGTTTGACAAACTCAACAAATCATTATAGGCATGAGTGATTTGGAAAAGAAAGTGTTATTTTAAGAAACAAAAAGAGGAAAACTTTAGGAACAGGTATCATAATTCATTTTCACCAAAAGTGATGTAAACATCAGTCCAAAAGTGTCTTATTTTTTAGAAAACATGTTTTTCAAGGCAGCGGAGTTCATTTGAACAAAATATACAATGGCAGTGTCATTTTAATGAGGTACAGTCTCATTCAAATGAAAGGCTCGGTTCGTTCAAACCAGTTTCCAACGAGTGCAGCTCTATTAAATAGGGATACCCCATTTGAAGACCATTGGAAGTTCATTTCAACGAACTATAGAAATTTGTTATAATGAATTAAAATATTCATTCCAATGAGAACAACATCCTCATTCTAATTAGATTCACATATCGTTCCAACGAACCCCAAAATAAAAAAATATTCTTTTTGAAAAATATTTTTATAAAAATTCCTCAATTGAAAATAAATACATCCCAGAATATATTTGAATAAGTTAAATCAAAAACCTAAATCTCATGTACCTCCAAAAAGTGTCGTGGCGATTTCAACAACTCGAACTTCAGAATGCTGCTCAGTTACTAACTCGTCTCTAATAAATGTGGAGGAATATGAGAATGTAGTGTTCGATATATAACAAGATATACCAAAATATCTAAATTATGAGCAATTATAAAAGCTTCGTCTTAAAAATCTCCACCTTTGGCTATTCTGGTGCAAAATAAAAACTGAACAAAATTCAAACCCCTAAGACAATGTTCTACCAATGCCTCCCCAAACCCAAAATGGAATGACATTCGAGACGTTGCCTTCAACTTAAATTATTTTTATTGTGTGGTCCATGAAATCATCATCAATACAAAAAAATGACATACACACATGAAACAACAGACTACCTTGATGCATATGAGAGCTTAAAGCGAAGGAAAACTCCACCTCAATTTGTTCAACCCTTTTTATCCATAATGGACAAATGGTAAGAAACTAAGCATGAATCATTAGCATCACCCAAATCCAAATGAATTAACATCGCAAAGATAAACAATAAAGCACATGCGTTGAATTTCCAAAAGGTAACTAACTTTTTTTCAATTTTTCAATTTTTTGAATATAAAAGTATATGTATAAAAGGTACATTTAGGTACAAATACATCACACTATGGAATAGCACTAAAATATCCGAATGACGATAACGAATTGTAATTGTGTGAACATAATCCAAGGGCAAATCAACATAGGCATTCATAGAATAAGTGCACGAAGTAATTGAGGTACTTCTATAGAAAAAACTTAATTTCAACCTTTGGTGTAAAAATCTTAAACAAAATGAAATTGACTCGACTTATGCAACGTACCATGAACTTAAATGCTTCTCAAAATAATAATGCCAAACTATTTATTTTTTTCAAGATAGCTCATTGTGCAAACCCATTGATATTCTACTTTATAATACCCTCAAATTCTTACATATTTAAGAATTCACTCTCAAATTTGGAATATATCATAATGCTCACGTGTGGCGAAGCATCAGTGAAATAAAAATGGCCTTAGCACTTCTGTTTTGGTGTTTCTTTAATCTTTTAGGATCTTTTGTAAACGGTGGATTTTAACACAAAGATAATTTTCTCTTTCGTATCCCCCTCTCATTGTTTAACATAAAATAAATTTCCCCGAAAAAAAATTCGGGCAATGGTTCTTACAATAACAACTTATCTCTAGTACACTTAGTTCATTATTAAACACTATTGAGATGAGAACAACATATTCGACCGATGACAAGAAAGTAAAATGTTCAAAAATTCCGTGCATGTGTGCAATATAAAGATGATAAAAAATCTAGTATGAAGACAGTAATCATCAATGAACAATGAAATGCTAGCCACACATTTTTAAGAACACTAAATAGACGAAGACATGTATCAAAACACCAGTAAAAAGTCACATGAATGGATGGAATGTAGTTGTTATTTGAACATCTTAAATTCACATCTATAAATTGTGAATTTTTTTTGCAAAAATCTTTGTTTTTTTCAAAAAAAAAATTTTTAAAAAAATCGTTTTGGAATTTTCAAACTTTTTCTTAAAAATAAAAAATTGTTTTGAAAATTTTCAAGATTTTTCAAAACAAAAACATAGAAATACAATCTAGAAATATGGACAAATGATATGAACATGATAAACACCCTATAATAAATGCAAGTCATAACGTCAATCATTAGTCCGAGAGGAGTTCTCAAAAGGAGTAGATATCCTTTGAAATTCCTTGATCAAACTTTGAGAAGTTTTAACTAAAAATTTAACTTGAACTTAAAAAAAATTATAATATCTATGGTGATGTGTGAGAGCATGTGTGGATACATGTGTGTGAGCTCATGCGGTAATATATGTGGGAACTCGTGTATGAACACGTTAGGGGACTCACGTGTGAGAAATTCTCTGTAATTTAAAACAAAATTCCCGAAGGTGACCCTTTTTTTTTCAATGGGAACAAATATAAATAGTCTAGGGTCTACCTTGGTTATAATCTCTAGGATCACTCTCCTGGGTGATTTAGGTCGAGGGCCATAAGGATCCATCATAAACTTGGGAATCGGATCGGGTGAGGCATTGGAAATGGATGCACCATAGTAACCTATACCTTTCCTCTCCTTGAAACCTAAAGTGAAAGTGAGAATAATATTTCCAACCTTCTTAGATGTGTCCACTAAAGTTACCTTAACGTTTCGGGCATGTTTGAGATCTTTCACGACTTGGGATACATGGAATTCAATTTCCTCATGATTTTATAATAAAGATTGAAGATCACTTGTAAGACTAGCCACATTGTTGGTCAAGTCACTATTTGTCCTCTCCACTGAAACAACTATATCTCCCAAAGAAATCCTCAATATGGTCTCTCTCTCTCTCGACTCCTTCAACTCCTTCTCTATAGCTAATACCCTATGCCCCAAATTTTTATTTTATTTTTCATTTTAAAGGACTCGGTGTAAATCTTGGTGGAGTCATGTTGGAGTCACTTTCTCCCTCACTCAAATCATCATCTCCCCCATTTTTTTCAAAATTACTAGATTCACTACTGAGGTCAGCATGTTTATAAACCTCCTCATCGACACGAGATGTACTCAATGTACTAACATGACTGACCATGAATGTAGTGAAGTTACATCCATGCGGTGATTTGTCCCCGGAATCCACTGACTCGACATCGCGATCAATAAGAGTGACACTGTAGGTGGCTTTGCCTTTTCCGTGTCTCTTTAGCCTCATAGTACACTCATGGTGTTTATGACCATTACCCTCACACTCATAGCATCTCCCCTCATTTTTCTTAGGGTGCTCTCCTCTCACCTTTTCAAAACCTTTCTTACCTAACTTTAAAAAAATTCTTTCACAAAACATTTGTTTTCTTTGAAAGTATTTTCTTTTCTTAGCTTGAGAAATTTTTTAATTTTTTTTGCAAAGAGTGCAAGATCACCGAGATCGAAATCAAAATCAGTGTTAAAAGAAACCTCCTATTTTATCTTTTTAGATTAGGCTTTCAAATAAATACATTTTTCCTTTTTCGTTTGAATTTAGGGAAACGTATGGATTTCATAAGTTTGAAGGCTTCCTACGAGTTATTCTTACCTAAGGGTATCTAAAATTCCCAAATAATTAAGCACCGTGTCTTTAGGGATAAAACGGGATGGAAGGGATCTCAAAATATTTTTCACAAATCTCGTCTTAGGAATTCTCTCACCCAAATTAAATATATAATTGAATACATTAAATAAACATGCATAAAACTCAACAAAATTCTCAGTCTCTAGCATGGTAATGGTTTCATAGTGTATGGTGAGATTTTGAACCTTAAAATTTTTCACCATATTGGTACCCTTGTGAGTGAGTTCTAGTATATCCCATGCTTCCTTAGACGTGATACACGTCATGATACGACGTAACTCGTTGGGTGTGACTACACCAAAAATAGCGTTTAAGCTTCAGAAGTTAAAATTATGCCATTTAAAATCATACTCTGTCCAAGCAGTGATAGGTTTCAGACTTATGACATCATCACTAGTCACAGTGGGTGGTGTCCACCCTCTTTCACAAACAAGCTAAACACGTTCATCAATCGATTTTAAGGCCAACCTCATTCAAAAATTCCAATATGAATAATTAAACCCATACAAAAAGGAACCCTATTATACAAATTATCCATATAATCTCAAAATAAAGAACACACAATAAATTTGTGTAACCTTATCTCATACCAATTTGAAAGTGCGGGTTATACGGATTCACTTGTATATCAGGTCACAAACACACAAAGATCCAGTTTTAGCTAAGTTTTATCTTTATTAGAATTATGTGAACATGCAAGATAAAGTCCCTAGAAGGCACCATGAGTAGCACGAACACCTCACACGGGACCAATGTAACTCCTAAGAACTGACTGCATAATCACGGGACGCTCGGTTTGGGAATACGACTAAAATTTTGAAATAAGTATACTTAGGCCTGAAAACATGTCCCTAAGGAAAAAATCCAAACCAGACCCCAAACGGTCCCGTGAGGGGCAAGGAAACCTTGCATGGTATCAACATATCTCATTGGAACTGACTGAGTAGTCAAGGAACTCCCGGTTTGGGAATAGAACTAAAATTTTCAAATAAGCAGACTTAGGTCTCAAAAAATGACCATATGCCCCTAGGGGAAAAACTAAAAATAGCCCCTGAACGGCACCGTGAGGGCATGAACACCTCGTATAGGAACAACGTAAATTGTAGGAACTGACCACATAATCACGGGACTCCAGGTTTTGGAATATGACTAAACTTTGTAAATAATAAAGCGTAGGCCTAAAAACATTACCCTAGAGGGAAACCCAAACAACCCCCAAATAGCCCCATAAGGATCACAAACACCTTTCACGGGACCAACATAACATGTAGGAACTGACCGCATAGTCATGAGGCTCCCAATTATGAAATAGGACTAAAATTTTCAAATAAGCATACTTGGGCTTGAAAAAATGCCCACATGTGATTCGTCCCGAATCATTGCACTTTATACCCTCGATACTGATGCCATTTATCCCCCTTGGTTACTTTAATGTCTATAATAATGATCATTAACTAGACACCCTCTGTTTTATATGCTAACGTGGTTTTTGAGGTATTATTGAGCTTTTGTAGGTGTTACGGTGCTTAGTATGAGGTTTGCGTGCATTCCGATAAAGTTTCATCGAAGTTCGCATGTTCAAGGGCAATTTAGTAAATTCACACTTTGGGATTTTTTTCCAAAGTCTTCATGAAAGTTGAAGCCTTCAGAACAAGCTTCGTGTGGCCGTGAATGGTGCATGAATCTTAGTCCTAACAAATTTGTTATAGGCCTTTGACTAGGGAAGAAATAAAAGGAAATTCAAAAAAATCAAACAAATAAATAAATGGCAATTGTTTCCTCTTTCTCTTTTGCACTAGTAAGTCCATTTCGACCATAGTGGGTCTTTTTCCATTCGCGGGTCTTTGAGCCTGGGTCTTGGCCAAAGCGATTTGAGGTTTCTATTTCAGTATGAAAATTATTTGTTGGAGCTGCTGCAACCGGCCGACCGACCTCTCACCGACAATTGACTGGGTTTTTTTGGTTTGTTATGTTACGAAGGAAGTTAGTTTGATTTAAAGTGATGGTCTATCGGACAACACCCCCGGTCGATTGGGTTTCCCCACTTTCCCTTTGTGCGAAAGCAGTGTGGCTCTTCTCTATTCCGGTGTTCGACTGATTTGATCCCCTGGTCGATTAGTCCTTTGTATTTGGACGAGATTTTGATTTTCTATTACCCCTTTCTTTACTTTTCTATTTTTTGTTTTCCTTTTCATTTATTTTAATTTCAACTTACTATAAATAGAGACTTTAGTTTATTTTTGTTGGGATCTTATTTTCTCTTTCATATTGTTAGTTTTCTAGGATTTGTAGTGGGAGCTTTGACCTTCTCACCCATTTTTGTGTAATACCCATTTCAGTACGCTTTTTACTATTCATTTCCTCCTACCTCTATTCTATGCTTTATTTCCTTTGTGTATTTAATTTATTGCCTAGATAATTTGTAGTATCTAATTTAATTATTGTTAACTTTAATTAATTAATTGTCTTAATATATGTTGGTCGTCATGCTTGGTGGCTAATTTAAATTAGGTTGTGTTGGATTGAACTCACCTTGGGTTGATTTGGTTGCTTTTCTATGGTTATGGGTTTTCATGAGTTTATTTCGATTGGGTTGTCCTAGTTATTACCCCTAGAAGATTTAATGGGGTATATCACTTATGCTTTGTATTTACGAACTGGCGTGTGTAATTTCAGGGATATTTGTTGTTGACAAAATCGTAGTAGGCTTTTATGCAAATTTAGGGGTGTGACAACTCTTAATTTAATTAATTAACAAAAAGAGATGCAATCTTAATAAATTGTGAACACATGTAATCATTTATACCAATTAACTCAGGGTGAGGATATCTGTCGCAGCCTATAGTTTTTATTCCTTTTATAAATCTAGTTTAAATACATTTACTTAGATTATATTTTACTTTATCTTAACATTAACCTTTTACAATTTTATAGAGAAATATTAAGCCGATTAAATTCTAGCAACTTGTCCATGTGGATTTTCGATACCTGGACTGACCGCTATACTCCCTTAAAAGAGTTTAGTCATAGTTTAAGTTTTTTTATAAAGTTGGTGAGTCGAATATATCAAACGACTGGCGTAGGTGATGTGACACCACGGTAAAATCCTCTCTATCAAATGGCGTCGTTGCCCGGGATGGTTTTTTTTAATCTTAATTGATTTATTGCGTTGATTCCAACAACTTGCTAATTCAAATGGCGTCGTTGTCAGGGACTTGTTTGTTATAGAATTTATTTGATTTATTATTTCGTAGTATTTTCTTTCTACTTGTATTTTTTTGTTAACAATTTTTGTAGAACTTCTACAATTGAGTGCCAAGAAATGCTTGAATTTGTTCGGACGCACATCACTTTATGAAATTTTCCATCTCGAGCTATTTTTGGGGTAAACATGTCTTATTCTAATTTTTTTGGTAATCATAGTGATAATTCTCAAAATCCCCTGAAACCTATGACTTTTTGTCAATACTTACAAGCCCAAAAAATTGAAACATCTAAAATATCTTTAGGTCAGTATTACGAAGGTCAAAATATGGATTATGGAAATTTGGGGAATGATCATTTCGATCTTGGGTCACAAAATCCTTATCATAAGAAATTTGAAACAAATTGCAATAGCTTTCAAAATTCTTATATTAATGATTTTCATTGTAGTTCCGAGGATGATTTTCAAAGTTATCATTTGCAAGAATTTGTGCCTTGACCTATGAGTTTTGGTGAGGGTTTGCACATTCTTGAAAATGAGATATTTGAAAATCGTTATCGGGAAGAAAATATTTGTTCGTAGCATGAGCCGGATTTATTATCTGAATCCGATGACGATTTTTCTTTCAAGACTTTTGAAGTCGAGGAATGTTTTGAACCAAATGAGGATTTTATGCCTACTTTGGAATAAACCATTCTTCACTTGGCCAATGGTATAGTAGAGAATGAAAATGAGGAATAAATGGACGTAGTGTCTATTTGCAATGAAATGATTTCTCCCTTGATTCTCAATGAAGAAAGTTTCATTAAAAATGATCTTATTTCCTTCGAAATTCAATCTTCAAGTGATGATAACTCATCTCTTGAGATTGAATTTCTTTCCTCCACATCTTTATTCTATATTGTCACACCGATGCAAGTACCCAATGAATCGGTTCAAAATTTCATAGTTCAAAACCCTTTCACCGATGGGGATTACTTGCTCGAGTTGCTTTCCATAAAGGCATCTTTGCCTCCATTTGCGCCACCTCCCATTCTAATTGTAAAAAAATTCGAAGAAAATTCTAATTTTTTTCCCCCTTGTGTGTATGTCACCCGTTTTATCCGAATCCCCCATCCTCCCTCCAAAAATTTTAATTGTGTATGGTTCATTTCTTCCTCCTTACACATGTCATCCGTTGTTGGAACGGAATTCCTATATTCCGAAAGGTATGCATGAAAGGGAAGGTCCCCCGTTGATCCTCCAAAGTAAAATCGTATTTTGGTTAGATCCTTAAAAATTTCAACTTCTAGTGTATAGTTAGTTAGAAGTTAAAATTGTAGGTTGCAAATAGTTAGTTGTTATTTTCCTTATTTTTCTTCTTTATTCTTACATAATGTCTAGTGAAATTATTTAAAAAAATTATTCTTGGTACTACATGTTGTGTATAATTATTGGACTTGTACTTTCACGAGATCGCTCCATTTTGGGTAATATTTCTCTTTTTCTCTCTTTAACTTGGTTCTTAATTCACATTGAGGACAATGTCAGGTTTTAAGTTAGGGGTGTGGGATATTCTATCCATTCATTGGTAGTTTCTTTGATTTCATTGTATGTTATTCCCAAGCATGCTTTTCTTATTAAATTAAAATTTTCAAACAGATTTTCTTTCTATTTTCTCCTTTATTGGGCATTTTGCCTTTGTTTGCGACGATAAATTTTAATAATTGCCCGATCCAATAGAAAACTCAATGATGTATGTTCTCGATTGTAGAAGTTATTAGACTTTAGTTCTCAATTATTGATATTATGAATAACTTCATGAATTAAACTTTAATCCCATGAGCACATGCACTTTTCTTGCTTTATTAATTTGGTTTAAGATTTTTATAACTCGATAATCTTTTATTTCATTGTATATACTTACACCTAGTGAGCTTTGGGCTTTTCTTCATCTTTGAGTGTTACACACTTATCTTTCCTCTTTGAAAATATTACAGTCGTTGGTAATCTCACTATTCTTTCATTGATCTCTCATTAATTGATTTTATATCTTGAAATGTGTTACTTGTGCAAGATTTTCAAAGTTTTATTTTACTCGAGAATTGCGTAAATTTTACGAAATGATCATGGGCCATCTTTTTTATCACCTAAATTAGCCTTGACCTCACCTTAAATGTTTTTCCTCGTCAACCCCTTTGAGCCTAAATATAGCCTTTCGTTTCATTATCCAAAATCCACAAAACAACTCCACATTGGAGTTATAAGCCATATATTTCACCTTGTTACCTTTGTTTGGAATGAGACATGGGATTGAATGATTTTCGCATCATGTGATTGCAATTAAGCATGTGAGACTGAGAAAAGTAAGGAAAAGAAATAAGTGAAAAAGAGAAGAAAAAGAGAAAGTAGAAAACAAAAGAAAAGAAAAAGTGAGAAAATGAAGAAAAGAAGAGAAGAGAAATTTGTATATATTGTGCATAGTGTTCAATAAGCTTTGTTTACTCTCCCCATTGTTATATTTAATGTTTGTATGGATGTTATTTTTCCAATTTTGAAATTTCCTGCATTTTCCCATTATCCCGAGTTTTCATCCCTGAACACCTTGAATCCGTATATATTTCCTTCATTTCATAACTCGAGCCTAACCTAGATTACACCCCTATACAAGTCCTATGTGATTTTAGGGTGTTTCAATTCAAAATTCAAAATAATTACAATAATCTGTGAAAATGCATTTCACTCATTTAATGAGTGATATCTTTCAATGAGATTACTGTTTTTCATTTTATATATAGTGTTCTTCTATTGTGACATGTGTGTGGTCTTATTTCCATTTACATTTACTCTTTATGTCCGCATGTCCCATGTATTATCTCCCTTTCATAGTGATTTCATTTGTTGAGCATAATGTCTGGTGAGGATTGACTTATATGCGCGCTTTAATGTTTATTATTCGATTTATTTAAGTTTTTGTCAAATCATTCTTTGCATGTGCTCGCTCCCCTCCCTCATTTTAAGGTTTAAATTCTACAAAATTCATTCTAAAACGTTAATTATATGGACTTTTGTGTGAATTCATTAACTTTACTAATAACAAGTTTTGAAATCTTTTTCGCTATTGTTGGGCTTATCACATGTGAGTGGGCATACATTTTGAGGAAACCATATGATGTTTGTGTGTTTCATCCCTAAAAACCCTCACGTGGCGACACTCGTCCGCTAGGGTAACCTAGGGGTTTAACGGCTTATTGCATATGCTAAATGCAATCATTTGCCCATGAAAGTGGTTTTATCTCTTTTTTATATTTCTACTATTTTGTGGTATTCTTAGAGTTCTTCTTGCGTTGAATTTCATTGCTAGAGGCTAGCAATGTGTAAATTAGGGGTGTGATTTGTCCCGAATCATTGCACTTTATACTCTCGATACTTATGCATTTTATCCCCCTCGGGCATAAATTTTTTGGATTTACCATGGAGGTGTGTTGAGTGTTGGTCCATGTCCATATTCTATCTCTGTTCATAATTCATTTTTTTCTTACACTTTAATTCACTCACCACAACAAAACAAATAATTAGTAGTAAAAACATTTATCACCAAATGAACAATTTTCCTCACTAAAATCATTTTGTGATTAAAAAAAATTAGTCAATCGTCTGTCACGAAAGTCCCGTCGCCAAAGGTTTTAGTGAGGAAATACAAATTTCGTCACCAAATAGTACACCTTTTGGTGACAAAATTTTCTCTGTCACGTAATAGCAGGCTTTTAGTGACAATTATTTGTAGCCAAAGATCTTATTTTTTATCACAAAAAGTCAAATTTTTCACCTAATGTATATGATAATATGCAAAAGGATAACCATTTGGTGACAAAATTAATATACTTCGAGGATAATATTTTTGTCGCGAAATGAATTTCATTGTCAAAAAATTATGAATTTAGAACTCATAATTTTTTTCATTTCAATTTCATTTCTCACATAGATATTCAGTCAAATAAATATTAATTATAGAATCGACTAAATATCATCGACATTATATAATTAATTAACGACCATCATATACATACTCAAAATTAAGGTTCAAAAGATTATATATTTGATATGAAAGCATTCGTACAAATATCTCAAAACCATTGATCAATTACAAAGTAGCCTATATCGGTTGTTACAACACATCAATTACAAAGTAGCCTCCAAAAAATAATTCCTAAGGCATTAGTTTCTAACTTTATATCTCCTAAGGCATTAGTTCTAATCAATTACAAATTAGCCTCCAAAAAAAATTCCCAACAAGTTTGTGAAGTTCTTCTTCCATCTTCGTCATCATATTAAAAATAATTTCCAAAAAAGCATGCTCACAACGTCCTAATCTGCAATTCAAAAAGTACCAAGGCATTAGTTTCTAACTTTATAAGTCTATTAACAATTGATAAATATAATGATATCAACTAAGAAATAACACACACTGAGCTAAACAACAACAAAATTATGAAATTTAATTTTATATTTAATATTTAAAAAATTTGGCAAAATTTCCTTTGTTTATAGACTAAAACCAGCCTATTTAGTTAAAAAATAAAAAATTCCAGAAACCCAATTACTATCCACCAAAAATTTCCTTCCACTGATTCAAAAGATAAGGTAATAGCATCACCAATATTTAAAAAAATTCGACAGAGTTTCCGTTATTTATAGACTAAAACAACCCTAATAAATTAAAATGTCAAGAAACCCAACGACAATCCATAGAAATATCCCTTTCACCGATTCAGAAAATAAGTTAATAGCAACATCAATATAGCTATTCAATAACTCAAAGGATGTGAATCCAACAATGTAATTTCAATAAATCCAACTTTAAAGTTATTAAAACTTACCACATAGTAAATGTGAGAGGAACAGACCCCGATGATTTTAAAGCATCACACATATTTTCAAATCCGGATTGATGAGACTATAAACGTTATAGGCGCTCATCACGAGCCTACAGTTGTTCCTCTAACTCACGATTCTCTCTCTGACCTTCCCTAAGGGTCTCCTATAACTGTGCATTTTATCATGATGTTTTTGGTTTGGTTTCTTTCGGTCTATGCCCAAGACCTATGATATATCCCGATTTAGTACCAAGTACTCGATCATTTATCTAATTGGGAGTCAAAGGTTCACTACCCTCGGGAGTAGGCTCAACTTGCAACCGTTTCATCTCAATCTTCAAACCAAATTAGTATATATCATTTCATAAAATTAAAGAGTTGGTATTTGTCTAATAAATGTTATATTCTTACATATAGTTCCTTAGCTTCGAGAAAAGACCATTTTTCATTAATGTAGTGGGTTTTCTTGTAGAACTCAATTCGATCTAGCTCCTCATTCGCCACATTATTGTACATAATCATGAGAGATAATCATTATCATCAATACTTGTGAAAGATAAGTTCAACTTAGAAAAAACAAATATATAAAAATTTACACCAAGTGATAACGAGCTGCTACAAATGCCCTTGACCCTTTATTGTCTTTAATAGTTTGTATTGATCGATTATTCTTATTAATATCACATTGATGCTTCAAAAACAGTTTATGTATAATGAGTATGTTATGTGTTAATTAAAATAATAGAACTATTATATTTTATAACTTTATTATACCTGATGTTCAGAGTTAGAGAATAAATCACAAAGAGCATTCCAATTTTCTTAACTCGCGTGTTTTGGCTTATCACATCATGCCTCTTCAATTGATTTGTGCTTTTTGAACCTTAGTCAATGTCTATATCTTGCACCGCTTCTTCGACTCATTAGCAATATTTTTTGACACTGTTTCAAACATACTCATCCTCTATTTTAATGTCGAATTTGGACTGAAAATTCATAATTTATAAAAAAGAGTATATAAAATAAATCAATTACTCAAGAACGTTTAACAAAATATTAGTTTTTACTTACATCGAGTCATTTGAAGTCTTATTCTTTGTCATTTTAAGACATGTCCTTCCATTTCGGAAGAACTGGGGTAAGATTTGGTGTAATGATTCCCAATTCACTTGATAGTTTAGAAGATTGCACCACATTTGTCGGCCTGCCCTTGTCCCTTGCATTTTAATAGTCAACTTATTTCCATATGCCCTAGTCAGCGTTTCAAGGACCTTTCCTTTAGTTGGACCACGTATCCTTTTTATCGTAGTGGAAGCTGCAATTAAAGGATATATTAGTTCATCAGATTCAACTTATAATCAAGTGAGGCACTATAAAAATAATGACGTGAACACTTAGGAACTATAAAAACATGACGTGCAAACCATGAGGTAAGGCAAATATACTGCCAGTATATGTTGCTAATATACAAAATAAGGAGTACTATAGTAATATTGATGTCGAGATGGTGCATAAATATCGAGATAAAACTTATGAATTGCCGATAGTAAAAGAATTTAGGATATCGAAAAAACGACTTTAAGACATCTTTCCCCACCATAGACAAAGATCATTGGGCCTAGTCAGACAAATTCTCAAAAGAAGCAAACCCTCACCTCACGGGTGTTGTTAGGGCAGAGTAGCAAACCAAATCAGGTAACAAAAACACCCCAGGAATTATAATGCCATTCCACAAGTGTTTTGTATGAAAAATCATGGGAAGATGATTGTTATAGGTGCAAAAAACTTGGACACTGTTCCAATAAATATTTTGAACGCGAGTCAGTAACATGGTGACTGAAGGTGAGTTTGATGCAGAGTCATATAAGGAAGCCACATATGAAGACAGGTATGAAATAGCTGATTTTTTGGAAAATGTGGCATCGAATTTTAAGTAACGGGGCATGCAAAATGGTTCTCTTATGTTGGACTTCATATATATCCATTTGCCATTGTAGATCTTCAGCAAAGTTAGGCTTATTTATAAACAACCTCTAGTAGTTGAATGGCTACCTAATACTGGTTCATTAAGTCATATGGTGTTTGATCCATATTTGCTTCAACAAACTCAAGCCTATAAAGGGAACTATTCATTAATTGTTGGTGATGGATTAAAATTAATATAACTCATAAAAGTATAACTGAACTTCTAATCTCACATTCTTCTTTTATTTTCAACAATGTCTTATGTGTCCCTCGCATAAAGAAAAACTTACTCTCTGTCACTAGATTCGCTAATGAAAATGATTATTCATTTGACTTTTTTCCTTAGGGTTGTATTATAAAATAAATGGAACATGTCGTCCTCTTCTTGAAGGCAAAGTTCCTGGAAATCTTCATACAAGACAACTTTCAAAGCCTTAGTATCCATATCGGCCACTTACTTTTTTTTTTATCGTTATATCTCCTTCTTCATATATTTTGGCATCAATGGATTGGACATTCAACACCACAAATTACTCAGCATTTACACTTCAAATAACAGATTAAAGTCACCACTAATTTAGCCTATAGTAGACTTTTTTAAAACAACAGATTAGCAGACTTGTTCATTGTGACATTTTGGGTCCTTATTCCTTTTCCTCATTTTCTGGTTACAAATATTACATTATATTTCTTTATGATTTTTTTCATTTTCATTGGATTTATCCTATGAAATTGAGAACTGGTAGTTTGTCTTATTTCCAGCACTTTCAATCAATGAACGAGAACCTTTTTACCACCTCTATTAAATATTTACAGTGTGATGGTTCTCGAGAATTTATTATTGGTGATTTCAAATATTTTCTTGATTCTCTTGGTATTCATTTAAGACTGTCTTGCCCTCATACCCAACACTAAAATGGCATTGCTGTAAGGAAACATAAACACATAACATAGATGGGACTTACTTTAATGTTTGTATCATTTCTAACATAAATGGGATTCTAGTTCTCTTTTATATATGGATGGTATCATTCTTACCGACACTAGTAATGCCTTAATTCAGGATCTTCTTTCTATTAGAGTTTTATTTAGCATTGAGGGTATTTTAGTATTTTCCCTTCTCCTATTATTATTAGGTGGTTGTAGTAGGCTATATATATTCTCTCTTCTTCCTTTTATTGTAAGACATTCTAGTGTATGGCAATATGAAACCCTAGCCCCTCTTTTTCTCTCTTTCCATTTGATTGTAGATCTTTGATATATTATCATGGTATCAGAGCGGGATCAAAGTTTAATCTCATCAACACAGTCCGCGGATCCAACTGTTTTGAAGGTACTTTTTCGAAGGTACTTTTTCTGTTTGCTCGACTGTTTTGAAGGTAATTACGGTCGTTTTCCTCCTGTTTGTTCGATTAATTATTTAGTTCGTTCGATTTGGTTCCGTTTGGGTACTGTTTGATTGTTTATTTTCACAATGGATGGTGAAAGAGATGATTCGCTGCAATCAATTAGTGTCATATTAGATGGAAAAAATTATACGTATTGGAGTTATGTTATGAAGAATTTTTTGAAAGGGAAGAAGCTTTGGGGTTACATTAATGGCGATTTGAGTAAGCCTAACGATAAGACGAATGTTGAAAAATATGCAGAGTTGTTGGATGTTTGGGAGGCAAACAAATCGAAAATCATCACTTGGATCAACAACTCCGTTGGACCTTCTATACGTATGCAGTTGGCTAATTATGATTATGCAAAGGATGTTTGGGATCATTTGGGCAGATTGTATACGCAATCTAATTTTGCAAAAAAGTACCAGTTGGAGTGCGATATTCGAGCTCTTGAGCAAAAACCGTTGAGTATTCAGGAGTTCTATTCTGCTATGACGGATCTATGGGATCAGTTGGCTCTCTCAGAGTCGACTAAATTGCGGGCCTTTGCACCATATGTTGCCAATAGGGAGGAACAATGTCTGGTTCAGTTTCTGATGGCATTGCGTGATGATTTTGAGGGTCTTCGTGGGTCGATTCTTCATCGTAGCCCACTTCCAACTGTTGATTCCGTTATTCACGAGTTGTTAGCCGAGGAGATTCGTCTCAAGACTCAGTCCGGGAAGGTAATTTCTTCGGACCCTAATCCATCTATTTTTGCAGTCTCCTCTCGGCCACTTTCCAGTAATCAGAACAAGCCTTATTCGAGAGTTGCAAGTGATGAATGTAGCTACTGTAATGAGAAGGGGCATTAGAAGTCTCAGTGCCCTAAGTTGCGAGCACAACAATAACAACAACAATCAAATAGTCGACCACCTCAGCAGCAGTTTTCTGGTTAGAAATCCAATAACCAATCTCAGCAGCATTCATATAGGCCTTCACAGCCTAATACTACAGCAGTTGTACCGCCATCAGACTCATTTGCATCAAGTTCTTCATCATTAACTCCATCCATGTCTTCTATTGCTGAGCAGTTTCAAAAGTTTCTTGCCACACAGCCTCACGTCATGTCCATCTCTTCACCAGGTAAGCCCTCAGGTATTTGGATTTTAGAATCCAGCGCTTCTAATCACATGTCACCAAATTTGTCCTCTTTTGGTTCTTTTTATCCCACTTCTTTGTTTTCCGTTATGATTGCTGATGGTACTCCCATGCCCTCAACGGGTGTTGGGACTATTGACTCACCCAACTTATCTCTCTCTAATGGTTACCACATTCCTAAGCTTACAATGAATCTTATCTCTGTTGGTCAACTATGTGATGTCGGTTACTCAGTTTTCTTCTCTTCTACCTTTTGTCATGTGCAGGATCCACAGTCTCAGAAGGTGATTGGGGCAGGCCATAGGCAGGGGGGATTGTACATCATGGAGAAACTTAATGTACCAATGGTTGCAGCTTCTAGTGTTGACTTGTCATCCTTTCGTTTGAGTTCAGATTCGTCTAGCTTTTATTTATGGCACTCTCGTCTTGGTCATATCTCAGGTTCACGATTAAAATATTTGGCTTCTACAGGAAAATTAGGAAATTTGCATTGCCATGATATCTCTGATTATAGCGGTTGTAAACTTGCAAAATTTTCGGCTTTACCGTTTAATAGAAGTATTTCCTCTACTTTTGCACCCTTTGATCTTATTCATTCTGATGTGTGGGAACCGTCTCCTATTATTACAACAGGAGGGTCTCGATATTATGTCTCCTTTATTGATGATTATACGCGTTACTGTTGGATTTTTCTCATGAAACGACGTTCGGATTTTTTTTATATTGATAATAAATTTCGTGCCTTTTTCAAAACTCAACATTTTACTATTATAAAATGCTTTAGATGCGATTTGGGTGGGGAATATACTTCTCAAAATTTCGATGAGTTGCCTGATTTAGATGGAACTATTCACCAATCATCTTGTTCTGACACTCCTGAGAAAAATGGTGTTGCTGAAAGGAAACATCGGCACATTATTGAAACTGCTCGCTCTCTTTTATTATCCACATATGTCCCTAGTGAGTTTTGGGGAGAGGTTGTCCTTACTGCTGTTAATCTGATTAATAAGATTCCGACCTCTCATTGCTCAGGTTTGTCACCTTTTGAAAAGTTGTATGGGTGTGCCCCTGATTATTCTTCCTTAAAGGTGTTTGGTTATACTTTTTTTGTTCTTCGACCTCGTGTGGAAAGTACCAAATTATCTCCTAAGTCAGCTATTTGTGTCTTTCTTGGTTATGGTGGGGGTCAAAAGGGATATCGTTGTTATGATCCAGTTACAAAAAAATTATATGTCTCTCGCCATGTTGTGTTTCTTGAGCATATTCCTTTCTTTTCTATTCCTGATAGCCCTCATGAACTCACTAAATCTGATCTCTTCAATATTGATCCGTTCTCTGATAATGATGAGAGTGTGCCATCTGAAGTACCTTGCACCACTGATAGTGTGCCACCCCATGTTGCTCCTGTTCCTATAATTTCTACTGATGCAGGTACTTTGCCATCCGATGTTTTCGATGCTCCCCCTTCTCGTGTGGCCACCCAAACACCTGCTGAAACGGTGGAACCTCCTTCTCGCTATCCAAAATGTCCACGTAAGTCAACTCAGTCACCAGATTTTTTTTATTCTTGTTATTCTGATTCTTTTGCTTTATTTTTATCCTCTGTTCACTGCCTCTCTGAGCCTTCGTCTTATAAAGAAGCAGTTCTTGATCCTCTTTGGCAACAGGCTATGGCTAAGGAACTCTCTGCTTTGCATCAGACAGATACTTGGAGTTTGGTCCCCTTACCTGCTGGAAAGCGGGCAATTGGATCTCGTTGGGTATATAAAATCAAAACCAGGTCAGATGGGTTAATTGAGCGGTACAAAGCAAGATTGGTTGCTCAGGGTTTTTCTCAGCAATATGGTATGGATTATGACGAAACCTTTGCTCCTGTTGCGAAATGGACTACTATTCGTACTCATATTGCTGTTACATCTGTTCATCAGTGGCATATATCGCAAATGGATGTTAAAAATGCGTTCTTGAATGGTGATCTTCATGAGGAGGTTTATATGACTCCTCCTTCGGGTGTTCCACATTGTCCTGGTGAAGTTTGTAGGCTTAAGAAAGCCTTATATGGTCTTAAACAGGCATCACGGACTTGGTTTGAGAAGTTTACTGCTGTGATTACCTCTCTTGGGTTCATTCCAAGTGAGAATGATTCATCTCTCTTTATCAGGTGCACCTCGGTGGTCGTATTCTGGTCTCTTTGTATGTTGATGATATGATTATTACTGGGGATGATGTTGGTGGAATTACAGCGTTGAAGTCTGAATTATCTCGTTGTTTTGAGATGAAGGATTTGGGGCCCCTACGTTACTTTTTGGGTATTGAGGTAGATCATTCTCCAAAGGGTTATCTTCTCTCACAATCTAAGTACATCAGGGACATTCTTGAGCGTGCTCGCCTCACTGGTACTAAGATTGTTGATACCCCTTTGGAGCTTAATGTTCATCTTTCCCCGTATGATGGTGTTCTTTTGCCTGATCCCACCTTATATCGCACTATTGTGGGCAGCTTGGTTTATCTCACTATTAATCGTCCAGATATAGCTCATGTTGTCCATGTTGTTAGTCAGTTTGTTACTACTCCTACTACAGTTCATTGGGCAGTTGTTCATCGTATATTGCGAAACTTGAGAGGCACTCGATTTCAGAGTCTTTTACTTCCTTCATCTTCTTCTTTGGAGCTGCGTGCATACTCTGATGCTGATTGGGCCGGTGATCCTGCAGATCGCAAATTAGTTACTGGATTTTGTGTGTTTCTGGGTGATTCTCTTATTTCTTGGAAGAGCAAAAAGCAAGTTGTTATTTCGGTAACGGAAGCCGAGTACCGTTCTATGGCTTCTACCACTCGCGAAGTTGTTTGGCTACGTCGGTTACTAGCAGATATGGGTGTCTCTCTTTCTCAGCCCACTCCTATGTACTGTGATAATAAGAGTGCTATTCAGATTGCTCACAATTCAGTTTTTCATGAGAGGACTAAGCACATTGAGATTGATTGTCATATTACTCGTCATCATCTTACGCATGGCGCCATCACTTTGCCTTTTGTTTCTTCTTCCGCACAGATAGCTGATTTGTTTACGAAGTCTCATCCAGTTCAGCGTTTTTGTTTTTTGGTTGGCAAACTCTCAATGCTTCTCGCTGCAGCATCGTGAGTTTGAGGGGGGGGGGTATTAGAGTTTTATTTAGCATTGAGGGTATTTTAGTATTTTCCCTTCTCCTATTATTATTAGGTGGTTGTAGTAGGCTATATATATTCTCTCTTCTTCCTTTTATTGTAAGACATTCTAGTGTATGGCAATATGAAACCCTAGCCCCTCATTTTCTCTCTTTCCATTTGATTGTAGATCTTTGATATATTATCACTTTCTACGTTGAAAGATCAATTTGCAATGAGGGAGTTGGGTCCCTTATATTACTTCTTAAGAATTGAGGTCAAGTCAGATAGTGAAGATTGGTCACTCATTTTAACTCATTCCAAATATACATTAGATTTATCTAAAAGACAAATATGTTAAATTGTACGCTCACCAATACTCTAGTAAAATTGTGCCTTAACTGTCTGTTTTGATGATGAACCTTTTAATAAACGCACACTTTATCGGATTACAGTAGTAGCCTTACAATATCTACAATTACAAGACATTATCTTACCTTTTTAGTAAACTACGTGTGCATGTTCATGCATCAACCAACCATTCATCATTTGAAAGCTATTAAAAATTAAAGATATTTAAGGGTTTCTTTGGGATTTTGTATTCTTATCAGGCCCTAGAATTTTTTTCTCCATCTTCTCTTTCTAGATATCCATACATAGATTGGGTTGGTTGCCCAGATTCTTAAAGATCAACTACAAGTTATTTCGCCTTTTTTGGTCCCAACTTGATTTCTTATACTTCACGAAAGCAATCTATAGTATCTAGGTCCACCGTTGAAGCAGAACAAGGAGCTCTTATGGTATTTTTCAAGTCTTATAGTATCCACAATGCAATACCATTTTCTAGTTGTGTTACTAATTTTCTGAACAATGGGCTCTTATGGTTATCCTACAATTGAGCTCTTATGATTATCTTATGGTTATCCTATTTGCTATGGAAAAGTAGGAGGAGTATCCACAATGCAATACCATTTTAAAAAAAATGCAATACCATTTTCTGAAATGCAGATCTATTGAACTTTCACTAATTTTGGTTCAGAAGTCTAGAAACTGAATATTTGAATTTTTTTTCTACCACTTCTATTATTTGAGAAAAAAAGTTAAAAATGACCTACAACCCAGTGAGATTATACTGTATTTTACCCAAACATCAAATAGCACACACATAAGTCCTACATAGAAAGGGACAACATACTAGTGCAATTAGAAGGGGTTTCCATAAAAGAATCCATTAATGGAATGTGATTTGAAGTGATCGACATAGTTTCATTGGAAGTCAACGGTGGAATAGGACTTTAAGTCACTGGGGGTGGTGGGCTGGGACTCACCTGTTGAATCAGTCTACCATCAACTCTCATCCATTTATGTCCAGGAGCCATACTGACAAACAATATATATTTCATGCTAAGATACATAACAATGTTCCATAATCTTAGTACAATACTAATAAATAATTACACATAAATAAACATAAACAAATGCATTTTGGTCACAAAGGGTACAAAATTACTCAATATCACGACAAAACTTAAATAACATGAAAGTATAGGAACAAAATCACAAAAATTCAACACCATTTCATCACATCACTAAATTCAATAACAGGAAAATCTAGGAGAAAAAGCACCCAAAAAAAAACTCCATTTCACCACATCACTAAATTCAATAACTTGAAAGTCTAGGAACAAAAGTACAAAAACTCAATCTATGTCACTATAATCATCATCATCATCCACGAGATCTTCATCATCTAAATATTCCAACAATGTTGTATCTTCCTCGTCGCTATCATCATGAATGAAATTAATTTAATCAGATACTATGTTTTTACATTAACAACATCAACGTCAAAATAACAAATAAAAAATAAAAACAAAGGAATAGAATTTAAATAGACAAACCAAGCTTATAAAAGTCCGGTGGTCACACGCACAAAGATATCAATATTAATTGTTTTTTCACAAAACAACAACGAGAGAAATTCACATCTTAGAATTGCCACAAATTTCTCTCTTTGTTGATTTCGCTCATTTTCTGTTTCGAACCCACCTTCCACAATTGCCACAAATTTCGACTCTAGTTGGTCCAATCATTACTGGAAACCTTGTATCCTCCCTCGAATTTTAACTCTAATATGGAGACTATTAAATGGTATACATCCAACTCTTGATCAGATGAACAGAATTGGCTTTGCAGTTGACTCATGCTATTATTCTCTGTGATCAATATATGGAAAACCATGGCCACCTCTTTATTGAATGCCACTTCTCTAGTTCTTTATGGCAGTGGCTTGAGCTGATTTAATTTACTGTACCCAACCCCTATCCCAACTGAGTTGCTTTGGAATCATATATGTTACCAATCTTCCAATCCATAAATATTTGACTTATTGAACCTTTTTGATGTTATTTGGAGAGCTAGGAACTGCAAAGCCTTCCAAAATACCAATCCAAATCCTCAAAAATAGAAATCTTTTATGATTGTGTGGCTTGATAACAAAGTCTAAAACTGCTCCTAGTCCTATGAACAACAACACAACCACTGGATTTACTTTACTCAAATCTCTCAAAATAAAATGCTTTCCTCCCAAAGCTCTAAACATCACCCCTTGTGTTCTGTCTTCCTCCTCCTCTCATGTGGATTAAACTTTAACACTGATTTTCCATATGGCGGTGGATGAGTTTGTTATTCTTTAACGATGACATTTATTCCTTTTAGTTACACCTATTCATTAATTTTTATTTCATTCTTTTATTTAAAAGTCGATGGAATTATGCAAATTAAAATTAAATAAGGTTTCCTCTTCTCTCCTTCCAAATGGTCCCTTGACAAACCTAAATTATAGCATTAGCCTCAAAGAGAGTAGTAGAGTAGAAGTAATTCATTTGATACAGACTTAATGAAACATGAAAATAAGAAATCAAATAATAAAAATTAAAAGAACCTAAAGCAGCTTTAGAGGATGTAAGTGGAAACAAAGGCAAGAGTCGAGGCTCAGTATTTGCGGGTGATGAAATCAAATAAAAGCCCTATTTAGCAATGTCTAAATTAGGATTGTTAACATCACGTTTAGGAGACCCGTTAAAGGGGTCGGCTAAAAGAGGGGTGACCGGGGAGAGAGACAAATATGGGAAGTCCAGGAGGGGATATGGTGATTAAGGTGGTCGAGCGAGATAATGGTTGAGGGTGACGTAGGATATGAACTTTGGGTAAGTGATTTTTGGGTGAGTGATTTTTGGGGAACGATGGAGGATTTAGAAAAATAAGTATTTTGTTATTTTTTTAGGAATAAGTAAGGAAATGTTTTGTCACCAATTAATTTTTTTGTGATAAATGTATTTGTCACTAAATGTATAATAATTTTGTCAAAAATAGATTGATGGAACACTTTAGCACGCGGGAATGATGGCACTAAAATTTTAATGATTATTTGGTGACAAATATTATTAATCCGTCACCAATTTAATATCATCACACTCAATTCGCGACGAAATTAATTTTCCTCACAAAAAGTTTACTTTTTGTGACAAAATTACTTTTGTCCTATTTTTTTGATCACTCACAAGACACTTTTTTGTAATGACTCCTACTTTCTATTATGATTCCTCCCCCTCCCCCCCCCCCCCCCCCCAATAAGCTCTTATTTTATAATTCTTGTTAAATGCAAACAGTAGGTGTCATCTTTTATGATTCTTGTTAATTTTTCATTCTTATGTGGGTATATATATATAGACGAGCATTTTAAACTAACCTTGCAGTGTCAGTACCTGAATTTTTTAGGATTTACCATGAAGGCGTGTTGAGTGTTGTTCCATGTCCATATCTTGTCTCTATTCATGATTCATTTTTTCCTACACTTCATGTCACTCCTACTTTCTATTATGATTCCCACCCCTCCCACCAATAAGATCTTATTTTATGATTCTTGTTAAATTTTCATTATGACGTGAATATGTACATATGCATATAAAATGAGTATACTCGTACATTTTAAAGTAAACTTGTTGTGTTAGTACCTGAATTTTTTAGGATTTACCATGGAGGCGTACTGAGTGTTGTTCCATGTCCATATCTTATCTCTGTTCATAATCCATTTCTTCCTACACTTGAATTCACACCTACTTCTATTATGATACCTTCCACCATCACCCCCTCTCTAATAAACTCTTATTTTATGATTCTTGTTAAATGCAAATAGTAGGTGTCATCTTTTATGATTCTTGTTAAATTTTCATTATGATGTGGGTATATATATATATAAAGACAAGCATACTCGAACATTTTAAGGTAACCTGGTCGTGTTTGTACCTAAATTTTTAAGATTTACCGTATAAGCATGGTGACTATTTTTCCACGTCCATATCCTGTCTCTGTTCATAATTCATTTTTTCCTACACTTGAAGTCCTATTTACTTCTTGGAAGATTTATACTAGCTGGTTGAACTATTTATATTTCATCTATAATATGGAATTTAAACGATCTCATAACTTTAGAGAGAGAAATGAGGCCTTCTTGTTCCCTAGTATGAAACCATGTCACAATGATGATGATGGGTCTACCTCTAACAACATATGAAACATGTCTTCTTATTTTTTGGATTGAAATTAAGAACCAAATCGAAACCGTGTAGCAAAAAGAAGAATAATTTTGACCACCGAAGTGACATTGTCTAATTTAATGGTTTCGAATCTGTCAATAGAATTGGATATTTATGAATCTCAAGGCACCCTAAGTTCAGATTTCATCTACCATTTCTCTTGTTTTCTTCAGGGAAAACGTACTAGTACTTTTTACAATTTTAGTGACTTATGTCACATCTCACATTCTAAACCCAAAGACTATTTCTATATTTTTTCTAAAAGTTTCCTTCATTCCAAATTCACTTACCTCACCAAAAAGAAGATATGCTCAATTCTTCATCTAGTTTTATTGACCAACATAATAGTTTCATCCTTAGGAAAGCATAAGGTTAAAAACATTTACATAAAAATAACCCAAACGAAAAGAAGACATAAATATGAGCAAAAAAATGTAGGACCTGCCAGTCCTTTTTTCAGGCCTCTGTAAGTTGCGACCAAGACAATCTACCCAATTTTAAACTGACATACTTTCTTTACAATAAACATAAAATTAACAAGACTTGTGTCTCCTAAAATTTAATGCCTTCGGTCTCTGGTTGGTTTGGTCTGACCTTTAGTACTCATCATAGGTGTAAAACCAAATGGAGAAAGTCAGCAAAGCTTTTTTGACACTAAGCTAATGAATGTCTTTCGAGGAAAATGAGGTTTCTCAACAGGTGAAAAAGTGGGTCCCAATGAGCTTCTTGCTGCTGATTATTCAGTTGGCTTCTCAATCTCTTTCAACTTCATTCACAACTCCAACATCTCTAGTTTTAGGTCCTGGCTTTCTTTTCGTAAGATTGAGAGATCAAAAGGGAGGGGGTCGATCCCAGTGGTTGGGTATAATATGGGCTTCAGTGATAAATTAGGGGATTCTGACCCGAAGGGACTTCCATCCACTACCTCTCTAAGGCTTTGATGCTCATAGTAAATGAGAGTGTGCTTATATTCAAACAAAGAAAATATTTATTTAAACTCATTTTTTTAATTAAATCCTAAAACATGCATCTAGGTGTGATTGGAGATAATATAATTGATACGACGCAAATATTGCGTATTTCATCCCTCGAACCTACGCATTTTAGCCCCCTTGGATGCCTTAATCTCTATATTTAAGCCTGTTAGCCAGACAACCTCGGCTTATATTGTTAACATGCTATATGAGGTATATTTGGGCTTTTGTAGGTATTTAGGTACTAAGTATGGAGTTCGAACGCATTCCACTCAATTTTCGTACACAGTTGCACGTTCAAGGTCATTTCAGTTAATTCATAATTTGGGCAACTGACCCAAGATCTCACGAACGTCGTATCCCTCCTCGCAAGCTTCGTGTGGCTGTAAACGGTGCGTGATTCCGGGGCCGTATGAAGAAGTTACGGCGATTTTAGCGAAAGGGAAAACCATCCAACCAAAACAGGAGGAAAAGAGAAGCATCCCCGCTTGATCGATCGATCGATCAAAAGGATCGATCGATCAATCCTTCAATTTTTTCCATCGTGGGGAGACAGTGGGCTATGATTTTTACCATCGATCGATCGATCTCCTGTTTTCTGCAGATATTTTGGCTTTTCTTTTCTTTTTCCTTTTCTTTTCTAATTTAATTCCTTTTACTATATATAGGAATTTTGTTGTGAATAACAGATATAATTCATTTTAGTCTAGAATAACTTAGGGTTTGAGTGTTTTTTGAGAGCTATTTCTTCTTCCTCACTTGGTTTGACACCCATTTGGGTTTGTAATTGGTACTTTCATCTTCCCTCTCCATTAATAAAGTTGTATTTCCTTATCTTCTTGCTTTGTAATTAGGTTTACATGCTTTATTTACATGCTTTCATTTAGTTGCTTTCTAGTGTAGATTTACCGCTTTTATTTACAGCTTTCCTTTATCGCATTTTTAATATGCTTTCTAGCTAAATTAGTGTAGGTTGTGTTTGAATGGAACTCATTTCGGGTTGACATGTTGCTTTTCTTTGGTGATGGAGTTTACGAGCCTATTTCGGGTTCGTTGTCCTAGTTATTACACCTAGGGGATTTGACGGGGCATATCATGTATGTTTCGTGCTTACGACCTTGCGTTCGTAATTTTCGGGGCATTTGTTGATGCCAAAATCAGATTAGGCATTTATGCAAATTTAGGGGTGTGACAACACTTGATATAATTAATTGTCAGAACGAGACACATTTGTAATAACTCGTCGACCCATGTAACCATTTAATACTAATTAACTCGGCTGAGGGATATTCGATGCAACCTATAGTTTTACTCGCTTTGTTAATCTAGCTTTATTTTCCCTCTCCTAGATTAATCATTTTCCTTTTATGCATCTTTTTCCTTTTTGTGTATTATTATCTTTTACACTTTTATTTAGGAGTATTAAATCCTATAAATTCTAATAACTCGTCTCTATGGATTTTCAATACCCGACTTACTGCTACACTTGTATCCCAAGTGAAGTCGTAATTTAGGTTGTTTGTATTGAGGCGGTGAACAGAAAACACGATCGGCGTTTGACACGCACCACTTTTCACCCTCGATCAATAATCATGCAAGAACATTCAATCGCAAACAAACACATAAATGAGGAAAAATCCCCCAAAAGGGCAAAACCTTTTATTTTCACTGTAATTTGTAAAGTACGGTTTACACGGATTACAATGAAAATAAGAGTAACATACGAAATACCCTCAGGTGTCGGTTCTGATGTCGTCGGCTAAAATCTCCAGTAATAACTCCAGATGGTCAGCAATGGAAAAGAGATGGCTTTTCCACAAAGTTACTCCCGGTGAGTAAAATGATCCATTGAGGTTTTAAAGATTCAAACATGTGATAAAGGAATGATTTTTGAATCAAAAGGATGTTTGGAACATCAAAACATGAAGTCTTGTTGTGTTTGGACTCTTCAAAACATTTTCCCAAAGACTTAAAATAAACAGCTCTGAAATAGCCCTTATTAAGAATTTTCGAGCCTGTCAAATCTATCAGATTCGGACTTATCTGATGCGGCAGTCCAGATCACCCTGGGGACCTGGTCCGGATTGGTTCCTAATTTCAAATAGAGGTATCCTTAGAAATACGGTCCGGATCATTTTTCATAAAAAGGTCCGGATCGATGAAATGCGGTCCGGATAGTTTTCCATAAAAAGGTCTGGATCACTTCCAAAATCTGTCCAGCGCTTTTACCTTTGGCTATCCGGATCACCTGGAATACTCGGTCCGGATCAGCCTGGAAAAATCACCAAAAAATAGAAGTTGGTCTCTTGTAATTCGAATCCGTCTCTAAGGCAAATATGAGCATGAACATTTTTTACAGTGTATGGGTATATGACATACAAAAATGAGATTAACATTTATAAAATTATGTCCTTACAAATCCCCCGTATTTCTATGCTGGTACATACATAAAAATATCTGAATTATGCTATCTCAAAAAATACAACTGACATATAATTTAATATGCCCAGAAAACCTTCAAATTGGAAATACTAAGAGACATGTCTTCAAACAAACTCCATCATCTTCAAATCTTCAAAAACTTTCTTTTTCTTTGTCAACATCTGGGCGTGCAATAAATACCTACACAGATGTGACAAGAAACAAACAAATACCCGTGATGCACAATAGTTTGAAATATAATGATAAGCACAGAGAATCATCAATTAAGGTTAAGAAAATCTTTAGTAAATCAACCAAACAATTCTCCCACATAATTCGTTCTCCCCCATTTTATAATGTCCCTAAATAGACAGATATTAGAATCACAAAAAATTACAAATTGGAGAGTGTCACAAGGTAACAAACTTTCTCTTTTTGAATTTTTCAAAAATTTTCACTCAAAATATACAACAACAAATCACACCATGAAAGAACACAAAAACAACCAAGTTGGTGCTAGGAGAAATGTAGAGGTGTGATGAAATTAGATAGGAAAATCAATGCATACAAGCATAACATATGTGCACGATGAATAATGGATACTCCTAACGAATGAACTCAACATCTTACTTAGGTGTAAAAAAAATGGAATTATAAGAAATTGACTCAATCAAATTAGCAAATCAAAGCTCAAAGTGATTTCCACACCAATAACGTCCAAAACTATTTAATGCTTTTTCAGGACTTTCAAGGAAGTAAAATCCATTTAAATTCTCCAACCAAACTCCCTCATATTTATATTTTCTTTTAGTGGTGATCTAAATTCTCAAACATTGGAGAATTGATGTTGAAACCTAATGGCCCATTTTTGGCATGAATTTCTTTTTATTGCCTTTAAATTTTTTCGGCCTCTTTTAACCTCTTTGGACCTCGGATAATTAAAATGCCTAAATTTTTAGGTCGAGTTAACAGTGTATTAGTATTCCCAAAGGCCAAATAAGTACCTTTCGCAGACCTTCCCCATTGCCAAATATCACACAATCTTACTAAACGATGTTTACAGGCATTCTAATCTTATCAAGTTTTATCGCATATCGTTCGGTGTATAGACATAATTAAGATGGAAACACTCAAGCCAACATGTGATAGACAAGTACAATACTCAAATAAAACCGTGCGCATGTGCAATAAAGGAGATAAGGAGACAAACATGTAGAAATATATCACTAATCACATCACAAAGACTCCAAATAAAATAAAGCACATGGATGAAATGATGTTGCATATCAAATCACCATCAAACAGTCACGTGGAATATGGAAATGAAGGAGTGACTATTTCCATATTAAATATTCATCCATAACGGGTGTAAACAAACTACAAAAAGCTTTTTGTGTTTTTCAAAAAAAATTATCAAAAACAAAATCTTTTTGGATTTTAAAATTTTTATAAAAACAAAACAGAAAATATTTTTGTAGTTTTCTAAAAATATAAAAAATGCTACAAGAAGAATAATACAAAATATACAATCTATCCATAAGAATAAAATGATGTATCATGAAACTTCATCATATGCTAAACACAGACCAACCCCCTCACTCAACTGTGAAAATTCCTAAAGACTTCCTAAAGACTCTCGAATCTAAGGGCATCTAAAGGCTTCGTCAAAATATCAGCTAACTGGAGGTCAGTACCCACAAAACTCAGGGATATGACCTTCTCTTCTACTAACTGATGGATAAAGTGCTCGCGTATCCTAATGTGCTTTGTACGCGAATAATGGGATGGATTACGGAATATGTATATCGTGCTCATTTTATTAGAGGAAAAGGTCATGGGGTCCTGTGATATCCCCTAATCCTCCATCATCTGCTTCATTCATAGAAGTTGCACGCAACAACTCCCGACGGCTATGTACTCAGCCTCTGCAGTGGACAAAGAGATGGATTTTTTCTTCTTATTAAACCAAGAGACAAGAGCATAACCAAAGAAGAAACACCCACCAGAATTTCTCCTACAGACATATGCATCCCCAACCCAGTCGGCATCTGAATAGGCGGACAAACGGTCATTGGTATCAAAGGAATACCATATGCCAAGTTAGAGATTCCCACTCACGTATTTGATAATACGTTTAAGAGCAAGTAAGTGTGACTCTTTTGGAGATACCTGATATCGCGCACAGACTCCAACACTAAAGGCTATGTCGGGACGACTAGCAGTCAGGTAGGGAAGACTTCCGATTATACTCCGATATAAGGTTTTCTCTACGTCCTTGATTGAAGTGTCCTTGCTAAGCTTTATTGAGGTACCCATTGGGGTAGGTGCGTGCTTAGCGGATTCTAAACCAAATTTATTCACTAGGTATCGAGCATACTTGGATTGAGAGATGAACACCCCATCCTCTAGCTGACGAACTTGGGGACCAAGGAAGAATGTAAGCTCACCTACCATTCTCATCTCAAACTCACTCTTCATCTCATCCTCAAAGTGGTGAGTATGCTGGGAGCACGTGGATCCAAATACTATGTCATCCACATAGATCGGGGTAACCAAAATAGCACCACCATATCTCCTGATGAACAAAGTCATATTAACTCCCCCTCTCTTGAAGACAAGAGCTAAGAGATAGGAAGTAAGCCTCTTATACCAAGCACGGGGTGATTTCTTCAAACCATACAAGGCTTTCCTTAGATAGTAGATTTGATCAAGGTGCTTAGGGTCTTCAAACCCTTTTGGTCATTCCACGTAAACCTCCTCCTGTAGAATTTCATTCAGAAAGGCACTCTTGACATCCATCAGATATAGCTTGAAGCGCAGATGACATGCGATGGCGAGCAGTAAATGGACGAACTCAATCCTCGCAATAGGATAAAATTCCTCATCAAAGTCTATACCCTCTATCCGTGTGTAGCCCTGAGCGACCAACCTAGACTTATTTCTGATGATAGTACATGTCTCATCCATCTTATTCTGGAAGATCCATTTGGTACATATCACAGACATCATTCTTTCGAAATTGAAGCAACTCGTCCTGTATCGAAGAGATCCATTATTAACCCTGAGTGCTTCTTTATAGTTCTTGGGCTCGACTCTAGATGTGTAGTAGACATGGATAACAACATTCTCTAGTTGAGCACGAGTCTTGACCCCTAGGGTGGGATCGCCTAGAATAGACGTAGGGTCAATACTCTTACGAACCCAAGCAGGTGTGTCCCCTAGAACAGGAGTAGAGTCCACCTTGAGTGTGGGAGACACAGTGGGATCATCAATAAGGAGTGTGTCATCCTCACTCAAATGGGTGAAGTTAATAGACTTTGATGGTTCGTCATCTTGCACAGTGACGTTTATTGACTCCATCACTTTAGAGATTTTTAGGTTAAAAACTCGGTACGCTCTACTATTTGATGAATATCCTACAATATTCCCTCGTCGCTTCGAGAGTCAAACTTTCCTAATTTCTCTCTATCCCGTAGGATGTAGCATTTACTCCCCAAAACATGGAAATATGCAAGATTGGGCCTCCTTCCAGTCCATAATTCATAGGTAGTCTTAAATGTGTGTGGACGAAGGTAAACCCTATTCATAGTATGGCATGTAGTAGATACTGCCTCTACCCAAAATCTCCTAGAAACTTTATGACCTAGAAGCATAGATCTAGACATTTCATGAATCATCTTGTTCTTTCTCAAAACAATCCCATTTTGCTGAGGAGTCTTCACAGAAGAAAACTCATGTTTTATTCTTAGGATATCACAATAAAGATCTACTTTTTGCTCCTTAAAATCAGTGTTGTTATCACTATGCATTCTATTGATAGTGACATCGTGTTGGTTTTATAGGACACGACACTTGGTCATCAAAAACTCAACAGAATCTGATTTCGCCCTAAAAAATCCCACGATAGAATATCTGGAGAAATCATCTACCATCACTAGGATATTCCTCTTACCACCCAGACTCTCTGTACGAGTAGGACCCATGAGATCCATGTGTATCAACTCAAGTACTCGTGAACTGGTAATGGAATTCAACTTCCTATGGGGGATATGGACTTGCTTTCCCAACTGACAAGTTCCACAAACTGTGGAAGTTGGCTTTCCAAGTGTTGGTAAGCCACGTATTAGGTCATTTTTAGATAATCTCGTCAAATCTCTAAAGTTCACGTGACCAAGACGTTGGTTCTACAGATTCATATAAGTGATTGTGGCACTTTTGCAGATAAATGAGGACTTGGGCACAGCCCCATAGCAATTATCCTATGTCCTCACCCCTTGCAATAAAATTTGATCGACTTGATTATAGACATTACACTCATCCCGATTAAACTTTACTACAAAGTCAGCGTCGCACAACTGGATAATGCTGAGAAGGTTTGCTTTCAAATCTTTGACATACAAAATATTCTCTAGCTTAGGAAATCCTAGAAACTCTACTGTACCTCGTCCTACGATGATAGACTTAATTTTGTATCCAAAGGTGACCTTACCTTCCTTATGGTCCTCTAGGTAGGTAAAAAATGAGACATCACTGGTCATATGTCTGGAGCACCCACTATCAAAATACCACTGTGAGGTATTTTGTTCTTTAAGAGAAATATGTGCAACAAGGGATTTTACTTTGTGCTTAGGCACCCAAGATGAGGTAACCTTTTGTTTACCCTTGTCAATGTTGGTTCTAGTCGGGTTTGTGGAAGTATCCGCTGACGGAAGGTAAATCCATTTGAATTTTGCCATTAAACTCTGAGATGTGGCGACTAATAACTCAACCTGCTCTCTAAGACTCGAGAAATTTCTAGTGGCAGGTGGCGGAGCAGTAGTACGTCGTGTCTGAACCAAACTATAGAAAAACTCCCTGAGGTGGCCCTTTATTTTGCAGTAGGTACAAAAGTACAAAGTCTTAGGCTCACCTTGGTTTTCTTTTCTTGATCGAACTTTTCTTCGTGGTTTTTGACGAAGACCATATGGAGTCGTTGAAAACTTAGGAACTGGTCCAAGTGAGATTTTGGATGTGTAGGCACCATCGAACCCTATTCCCTGCCTTTCGCCAAAACTTAAAGCGGGACTGAGGAGCATCTTTCCCATTTTTCCAGATATGTCCTCAATTTGAACCTTAACTTCCCGTGCTCTCTCAAGATCATGAATATGCTGGGCTATAAGGGCTTCAATTTTATTTCGAGCCTCCAGGGAGGAATGGAGATCACCCGTAAGACTATCCACTTGCTTAGTCAAATCCCCTTTTTCTTTCTCTAAACAAATCTCTCTATCTCCAAATAATTTATCTCTCTCTTTAAACTGACTCTCTCTCTCAACACAGACAGACTCTCTCTCTTTGAAGTTAGTGCAGGTGGAGGACTCTCTTTCTCTCACTACTCCTAAATCTTCCTCTAAAGTGGTGATCCTAAGAACTGAGGCTTTGTTAAACTTTTTGGTTTTAAATGGCTCGGTATATAACTTGTCATAGGCGCGTCGAAGATCACACTCGCTCTCACTTGTGGCATCCTCCCCCTCACTCACTTCGCTCTCACTGTCGAGGTGTCCCTGTGAAGTAGCATCCTCATCGTCGTGAGGAGCACCAGAGGTACTCACATGACTAGCCATGAATGCGGTGAAGTTAATTCATGTGATGAATTATCTACAGAGTTCACCAACTTGACCTCACTATCGTCACTAAGGGTAGCGTTAAGGACTGCTTTCCCTTTTTCTTTGGCAAGTCTGTTCAGCCTAGTAGCACACTCAAAATCTCTATGACCCTTATTGTCACACTCATAACATCTTTCACCATCTTTCTTAGGAGGGTCTTTATTATCTTTTTCATTTTTCTTTTCAAACTTGTTTTTCTCAAACTTCTTTTTATCTTTGAAATTTTTTATTTTTCATGAAAATTAGAATTTTCTTGAAATTGTTTGCAAACAAAGCCAAATCATCTAAATCAAGGTCACACTCAGAATTTGACGTTTCTTTCTCCCTTTTTCTAAATGACTCTATACTCTTTCTTGCCTACCCCTCACTCTTCCTATCCTGTGCATGAAGTGCTATGCCTTTATTTTTAGATTTTTTCGTGTGAGGGAACATGCCAATTTCATATGTCTGGAGGTCTCCTACCAACTCTTATAATTACATATCTCTTAAAGTGTTCAAAGAGTTTAGCACAGTGACTTTGGGGATGAAACGCTTAGGCAAAGTTCTCAAAATCTTTTTAATCACCCTAAAATCAGGAATATGATCACCAAGGTTAAAACTATTGTTAATAATATCAGACAAACGAGTATAGTAATCATCAAAGCATTCGGATCCAAGCATGGTGATTATTTCAAATTGAGTAGTTAGATATTGCAACTTAGATTCTTTAACAGCATTAGTGCCTTCATGGGTAAGTTAGAGAACATCCCATGCCGCTTTAGGCGTGGTGCAAGTCATTATGCGACAGAACTCATCAGGAGTGACGGATCCAGAAATGGCACTCAGACCCTTAGAATTAGATGTGGACCATTTTTGTTCATCCTCGGTCCATTGGGTTACATGTTTTAAATTTATCACATTATCAACTGTGACTGTGGGAGGTGACCACCCAGTTTCAATAAGAAACCACACACGTTCATCAATGGCTTTAAGAGAAGATTTCATACAGGCTTTCTAGTACGTATAATTAGACCCATCAAAAAATGGAACTTTCATAAACGATTTTTTCATTTGAACAAACGCCTATTCAAGAAATCAATTTTTTAAAGAAATTGATATTCAGAAATGTTTTACGAAAAATTACACTGTAAGTTCTGTAAGAAGCTCTGATACTAATTTGAGAGTGAGCTTATGTTCAAATAAAGAAATTATTTAATTAAACTCAGTTTTAGAATTAAATCCTAAAACATGCATCTAGGTGTGGTTGGAGAAAATATAATCATGCAAGAACATTCAATCACAAAAAAACACATGAATGAGGAAAAATCCCCCAAAGGGGCAAAACCTTTTATTTTCACTATAATTTTTAACGAACGATTTACACAGATTACAATGAAAACAAGGGTGAGATACGAAATACCCTCAGGTGTCGATTCCGATTTTGTCGGCTGCAATCTCCCGCAAGAACTCCAGATGGTCAGCAATGGAAAAGAGACGGCTTTTCCATAAAGTTACTACCGATGAGTAAAACGATCCATTGAGGGTTTAGATATTCAAACAAATGATAAAGGAATGATTTGGGAATCGAAAGGATGTTTGGAACATCAAAACTTTAAGTCTTGTCTTGTTTGGACTCTTCAAAACATTTTCCCAAAGACTTAAAATAAACAGCTTCGAAATAGCCCTTATAAAGAATTTTCCATCTTGTCAAATCTATCATATTCAGACTTATCTAATGTGGAGGTCTAGATCTCCCTAGGGACCCGGTACAAATCGATGCCCAATTTTAAATAGAGGGATACTTAGAAATGTGGTCCGGATCATTTTCCATAAAAAGGTCTGGATCGGTGAAATACGGTCCGGATCGTTTTCCATAAAAATGTCTGGATCACTGCCAAAATTTGTCAATTGGCTTTACCTTTGGCGGTCCGGATCTCCTGGAATACCTGATCCGGATCGGCCTGGAAAAATCACCAGAAACTAGAAGATGGTCTCTTGTAATTCGGATCCGTCTTTAAGGAAAATATGAGCATGAACATTCTTGACGGTGCATCGGTATAGGACATACAAAAATGAGATGGACATTTATAAAATTATGTCCTTACAGTAAATCACTTGAACTATGGTTTGAACAGGAATGTGATCATTCTGAGAAGCATGGGTGCAGACCTCTCAGGACATCTTTTGACAGTCCATCACACTGCAATATTTCTTCCGCGCTGTGTCACTTAAACCCGGATGAGCCAATTAATTACAAAATGAATATATTAATGCTTAAATATGTGCTTATTGATTATATTCTTGAAACTGGAGAGAAGTAGATTTTCTAGGAAAGTAAACCTTCAAGTAAATACCTATGACTCGATAAACACCATCATCTGCTACCCTTGATTGCTCTGGTATAAGTTCAGCTAGATCAATAAACCGTGAAACAGATAAATTACGGTCCAAACATATTTTGACAAGGTAACTCTCCATTAGCTTTACGATACCCATCTCACTTCGTGGAGGAGAAACATATCCCTCATTCTCATGTCCACCAACTAGAGTCAAGAACCAAAAGGGACATGACAATAGCCTTAGGAAACTACCAGGAATAGCCCACCTCCCATTGATATTGAAATGAGAAATAGTGAAACTACATATGTAAGGAGAGTTATTCAAATCCATAGTATGGTACAGACCCCCGCCAACACACACATAGACAACACAACACACACACACAGAGAAAATTATTAAACAAAAAAAAAACTCTTTTGCCATTTCCAATCAACTACGCAATATGTATCTTAATCACACCAATAGCTTCCCTATAACTAAGCCATATAAAACAAATCTTGTAGCAGGTTTCCTCTTGAAGGGGGTTCAATATAAATTCTAGGTGTCAACCTAATTGGAAAAATCTGAGAATCAACCCATTAACGTAAAGAAAATTACATAAAACCAAATAACTATAAGAACCTTCAAGCTTCGAAAGAAGAGAGCACTCTGTCACATGTATTGTACATTGTTAACATGATGAATTAGAATGTATTTGTTATTTTCACATGTTTGCATAATACTTCCTCCATCTTATTTATTGAATGTTTGTTATCCATGGCCTCTACCAAAAGAAAAAAAGAGAGTTCGGGTACCTACCAAAGGTAAAGGATTGAAATATTATAAAATCAATGGGAAACAAAATGCCAATAGAAATTTCAAAAGAGAAAGGAATGCATCTCCATAATGAGCAGTCTGCTAAATTTTCTACTCAAATTGGGAAGATATCTCAGAATCTTATCCCAGTGCCAACAAAATGGAAAAAACTTAGTGAGACGGATAACAATGAAGGCTTTGATAGACCTAACGTAAGTTATAATTTATTAAGGTGTCTATTTTCTATTAATTTTTACATTTATTCATTTTAATTTGATTAATTACCGTAATGTATTTTCAAGAGAGATTCGAAATTGACTTGGATGAGTGTGGAAAGCAAAATTATGAAGCATTGGTTAAAGGGACGAGTAAGGCTTGAAAAATTAAACTTTTCCAATATTATTTACAATATGGGTCATCGGAGGAGGCACGAGAAAATATCCCTTTTGGTATCACCGAGGAAAATTGGCATGAGTTGTGCGATTTATATATTGATCCTAAATACGAGGTTCAAAATTATTAAAATTTTTATTAATGTAAGATGTAAATTATTGTATTCAATATAATGATTTTTTAATATATTTTAGCGGCGATTATAAATAAAACAAAATAATAATAAAGTGAAGCAAACTCTAAAGCACAACCAGGGGTCCAAAGCATTTGTCGTTGTTCATTATTTTTAGATTTAAATTTTCTATAGTAAATATGATTTCTAATTATATACTTTTAATTTTAATAGAGACATGGGGATGACGGTGATGAACCCAATAGGATTGAGTTTTATAAAGCGACCCATTGTTGAGAAATGGACGTCTCCTGAAGCTGAAGAAATCTATGCAAGTAAAATTGCAATTTATTTTACGTTGTAATCGACCAAATTAAGTATGTTGGATTAGTGTAGGCCGAGGTTAAGGATGTTAACTTATATTTATTATTTTGGAGATCGATATTAAGTATAATTGATTTTTTTGTTGTGTTATATGTGATTTTTGAATGGATTGAACATGTTGGTTTTCATGTAAAAACAAAGGAAACTCTGCCAAATTTTTGGAAAATATAAATATTTTTTTGGAGGTCGAGATTAAGTATGTTGACTTATATTTGATGTTTTGGAGTTTGGGATTGAGTATTATTGATTATTTTTGTGTTATATGTGATTTTTTAATGTATTGAACATATTGGTATTCATGTAAAAACAAAGGAAACTCTGTCGAATTTTCTTATAATATAAAATATTTTTAAGATATGAGTATTTTTAGATACTACTTTTATATTTATTTTATTCGGGAGGAGATGAAAAACCTTGAGTTTGACTCTGTATTTGTGGAGGGTCTGTTAATGAGACCATATGAGACAGCAGATTGTGTGCTCGGGATGTCCCCAACCAACTAATTCTAAGACAATATGGCAACAAAAAATGCACAATTTAAGGAAGCTCTTAAGGAATATGTTAGAGCTTAAGAAGAGTTAATGGAGAACCTAAAAGCTCAAGAGGCAGAGTCTATAGCTCATTGTGAGGAGACAATGAATCAATGAGAGGAGGCATCTTCTCAATGAGCACTCATAGATAGCATTTTAGCTAAGCATGTTGAATCCGAAAAAATCATTCAATCCTTACTCATTTTGAGAAGAACGCATTCCACATCTTTAGGTCAATGGTATGTCACTCGAGAGATTTGTTTATATTGAAGTCATAAATATTGAAGGTGAATTTTTTTTATTGTTCTTATTTGTAAAACTTAACTAACTATTTTTTATGATGAATTGCAGATATTAACAGACGAAGAATCTTGTTGGAAAAACACTTTTGTAAGTTATGTTGTGATGCGATTCAAAGTGAAAATTTGGGAGAATGTTGACGTCGCCCATGCTATTTTATTATTAGACATTGTGGTATGCTTCTCTGTGAACTTTTGTTATTACATTACAACATGCCTTTTTAGTGGAATTTTGTGGCACAAAGATGGCGCCTTATTTTGTTGATGACACTTTGTGTTTTAAATATATGTACTTTAAAATATTATTTTACATTTTAATTTTCATTTGATTAGTATGTGGATGGTCTTGCCAAATTTTGCAAAGTCTAATTAGTAATGCTATTAATTATTAATCATTTCAGAAATGGCTCTTTGATAAATGCTTTGAACGAAAAAAAGTTAATATTGTTAGCCAAAATAATATCAAAAAATGATAATAATATTAACATTAGCTACGATTTTAATTTATGGACAATTGTGCTAAAAAAATTGTTTTCAAAGATTTTTAGCTGCACCAAAAAGGTGAAAATATATTCACCCATATTTTTTATGAATACGTGCAATACAATTTGCCATGAAATATGACTATCAGCAATGAAATATATTAACAAACATCAACAACAAGGATTGTTACTGTGAGTTAAATTAATATCACAATAAATAATCCAAAAGGAAATAGTAAGATGAAAATAATTAATCACAAACTCAATAACATATATACGTGGTTCAGCAACTTGCCTACATCAATGGAGAGGTTACTATATTCTTATTAGTATCTCTCAATGCTCGAGGTTACATCCCTTTGTCCCCGGTCACGATTTATAATTTATAGATCTATAAAATAAGTGATTAAGTTGTATAAGTAACTCAATTAGATAGTGGATAACCCATGGTGTCCCTGAGTACCTCCTTCGATATTATTGGTAACCGACTGAGTACATCCTCACGTATTTAAGTGAATGTTAAACACACGTGTCTTTATGGAATAACGGATTTGTGTCAGGCATTCCTCTTATTCATGTTGGGCTGGTCGGATACTCTCTGAAGTGAAAATAAATAAGCCCCCAAAATTTCCTCTAAAATATTTAGGCTAAGTATTTGGGTCGAACACAATTATGTAAGTATAAGGAACATGGCCGAAAACTTGCCTTTAACATCTTAGTGGAAAATTTATAATTCTGGTGAACTCAAGACGACACGCTCGTCCGAGGCTAAAGACCATGGCAAACTTGTAGTTTTGTTGAAGAAGTAAGGGTACGCTGGTTCGAGAAATTATGTGAAACGCTAAATCCTTATTAGTTATCGTGTTCCATCATTGGCTTGGACTTCAAATAGAGATACATCACCTTTGACTACTATCGTTTAAACATTTCTTCGTCTATTTGGATTCCAGTGCCTACTTCTTCAACTTCTTGTATTCTTCAAATCTTTGATTAATTCTTATAAGTTTTGCTCATCACTTCTTTGTTTCCACTTCTGCAATTGTTCTTTGTTTATAACTAGGGTTTTTCTCTTTCGTATTATCCATGGAACTGTTGGATAATAAGTGAATAGTAGAGTTTAGGATGGCTGGGTTGAAATTGACTATGTCCCTCTCCCTAAAGATGTTCGTGACATTGAATGGGAGCACTGGATTCATACCCTATTGATCATCCAAGGGGGTTTGACATTTCCCACAAACCTTCTTTTTCTAAAACTCTTTAAATATTTTGATACCATCCCTACCCAGTGTGCCCCTAATGTCTGGAAGATAATATATGGGGTGTGAAAAATAAATGTGTTATATGGGACCAATTAAGGCCTTGTTGAGCTCTGATATTGCTATTCATGTTCGTATACCAATGACGTCATCTTATATTTGAAGATGAGAAGGGCAGATAGGGTCTGTTTGTGAATCTCCCTGATTCTCATAAGGACTGTTGGGGTCATTATTTTATTGCTATAAATTGGCAGCACCCTTCCCTTCTTGAGAGTGTGAGGTGCCGAGGCCCCTGGATTTCTAATGTTGGGGAGGATCATATAGGTTGCTTTCTTTTTTCTTTTATTTGCTTACTAATTCTATTTCTTCTAATTTTTTGCTCACTACTTCTATTTTCCTATCCTCTGGCTTATGTTTTTTTCTTCTGTTTTGCAGTTCACGATAAAAATTGGGAGCTTGACTTGAGTGAGGTGAACGTTGTTGAACTTCATTAGGTGTGGAGAGTTCAAGAGAGACTTCTAAATGGCGAGCACCCTCGCTCTGTAGCCTATCTGTTAGAATATAAGAACACATCCATCAGTTTCATTGCTTGACATGTTGATAAATACCCTCACTTGAATATTCTTGAAGCAGGGCCCTCTGAACCAATTGTGTTATAGGAAAATGAAGAGGAGGAAGAATACGAAGAAGAAGAGCAAGAGATGGCACCCCCTGTAAAGAGGAAAGTGCTAAATATTGACAATGATAATTAGTCTATTTTGTCTGATCATATAAAATCTTTGAAGAAAAATGAGGGTGATTCCCTAAGGGCTAGTGGTTCCAACACGTTGGCCAAGGGGAAAGAGATAGAGAAGGAGAAGAATAAGTTAAGAGGAAAGAGAAAGAGAGGAAGAAATAAGAAAAGAAGAAGAAGAAGAAGAAGAAGAAGAAGAAGAAGAAGAAGAAGAAGAAGAAGAAGAAGAAGAAGAAGAAGAAGAAGAAGGAAGAGGCCAAGAACATGTTATCTTTGAAGGCCCCTGATGTGCCCTTCTCTACCATCGTTGCTAAGGGATACCGTGTGGCCAACACCCCCATTATTTTCCTTGACCAGCTGAAGGGGGTCGTGATTATGACTAACCGTGAGTGCTCTTTGTGACTGGGGTCGGCCTTGATGGTACTCAATTCCACTCAAGGACTTGATCTAGTGGGTTTCATCTTTTTTTTCTTGTCTAATTTATTTGTATTCGTCTTCTCTGTGATGATCTTACTCCTTCTGTTTTGTGCATTTTTTCACTGACTTCACTACTCTCTTGGATGGTCTTGTCAACTAGTCCAAAAATAACCAGGAGTTTAAATATTCCCTGAAGAAGTTTGAAAAATACTTAGACGATGCCTTCACTACTTAGGAGTGGGAGAAGGAGAGCATGGCCAAGGACTATGCCGATCTCCAGGAAGCCAAGGATTTGGTGTCTTTTTAGAAGAAAAATATGGCCGAAGAAAACCTGAACCTAGCTAGGAAGGTTCATAATTTAGAGGAAGAGCTCCTCAATGAGAAGTACGATAGTTACATAGAAGTCTAGAATGTGTTATATGATGATGTCGAGCTCTAATTAGTCTATGCAAATAAAGTGTCCTTCAAAGAAGGATGGGATCAAGCACTGCGGGCTGTGGGAGTTACCTTGGACTCTGATCTCTTCAAACTTCACTCTACTAGACCCAACCCTTTCATAGAAGAAGACACAAACATTGTTCGGCCTACCGACCAAATTGAGAATGAGTGTGCTGAGGTTGAAGCAGCTACTAACGAAGAAAAAAGGGTTGTCAATAAGGGGAAGGAAGTAGACGACTTTGATCCAGTGAAGGAACAAGGCTTTTAGTTTATGATTTTTCCTTTTTTTATCTTTTTATGCCCTCTCACCTTCTTTTTTCCCTCTATTTATACTGGCCTTTGGCCCCTTTTACTAATTAATGAAAAATAACCTTTTGCTTATATTAATGGGTTCTTTCCTTGTGAATATAATAATGTTTTATTACAATCTTATCTGTTGCTCTATTTCAAACCCTATGAAGACTATATTACCCTTACTTCAAAGTTGGGAATAATTTTGGGAAGAAACATCAGTAGCCAAAATTTTAAGGCATTCACAAAGATCTGCAAGTCTCAAAGGGCGAGGACTAAGCTGTTTAAGGACCAGTCTGTACTGGTCGTCAAACTAAAAGAAGATCTCCAAGTGATGGAGGACATCATTTCCTCAGTGAAAGATGAGATAAATAATTTGAGGGCCCATCTTCTGGAGAACAGGTACATGAGCTAAGTTGGTGAAGTGCTTCAAGCCAATAATGATTCTCTGAGGAAGGAGGTCAGCGAGCTAAAAAAGGATGTCCAAAGGGCATATGTTATTGCATTCAAACTCCAGAGAGATGTCACAAGGTTGAGGAACTTATTCAGAATGGGTCTTCAAGAGGCATGGATAGCTTGTTATGATGAGGCATGGACTGATGCACCAGTATGGCTAAAGGAGGCTGAGGATGTGGCGTTCAAGTGTGGGTGGTTGACTTCCCTGAGGGAAGTCAAGACTCCCAAGGAATAAAACTTATGGTATAAATACCAGGTTGATTATCATACTTATTATCACAACCCCTTATCAAAAGATGATAAATGGATCCCCATTGATTCCATTCCTTCCCAGCTCTTAAACCATTATCTTGAAGACAATGAGGAGGTGTTCTCCCCTAACCCTGATGATTGTTGGAGAGAACACATAGCAAATTATCTTGCTCCTCGCCACACATAGTCGGTCTAGGTCTTTACTTGCTTTATGTATTCTTGTAACTGTACTTCCCAATTTTGTCAATGTATAAAGTTTATGTAATACCCCATATTTTTATGATTTAAATAAGTATGGGATTAATTTATTGTGGGATTAATTGAATTAAAATGTGAGAATTTAATCGTTAATTAATCCGAATTTAAAATAAATATTAACTAACGTGCCAAGGGTTAATACTTATTGATTGAATATTACTGTGCGTCATGTAATATGGAACTATACACTTCGATAAATTATCAAGAATAAAAATACGACAGTTTAGTAAATTAAGTCAGACGTGCTTGTGAGTCGTGTCGGGACTAATTTAATGGAATAAAAAGATTAATTATTTTTGGTAACTCGTATGGTCAATTCAAGTGCTCCGTTGAGTCCGAAAGGGTCGAGATAGTCATAATAGTATACCCAGGTGTTTAGTTTGGGTCCCGGGGAAATTTTAGGCCTAACCGGCGCCCCGATAGGGCATTTTGGTAAATTATATTTTTGGGTTTAATTAATGGACGAAAATTAGGAGTTATTTTATCATCCAAGAGAAGTCCATTAGGGTTGAGAGATACATAAAGAAAAAAACATCCACAGAGGGTGTGAGGGAGAACTAAGTCCAAGAGGGAAGGCCCAAATTAGCACCACCTTGCACAACCACCACCACCATCGTGTAGATCGGAACAAAAGGAACACGCCCATACCAACAACATTAAGAAATCAGACGACTAATTCGAGGTAAGTGTTTATTACTTTCTTTTCTTTAGCAATAACCATATTCATGTTAGTGTAGGGATAATATAAACATATATTGTTCATAAAACTAATTAAAATTGGAGATTTAGGATGTATGACTTAAATCTGAGATTAATTAGATTGAACACTTCATGTATGTAGGATAGAAATCATGTTTTGATGAACTTATGTGAAGAACAAATTTGGAAATCATGTGTTCTTGAATAAGAATTTGAAGAACTAGGGTTTTAGTAATTAATTTGGGGATTTCATATTTTGTTGATAATCAGTAATGATTTAATGATTCTAAGATGTTAGAATCCATGTGAAATTGTTAGGGTTTGATTTGGGACTGATTGATTAGAGTTTGGGATGACAATTTAGAGGTTTTAGGGTTAAAAATGGTGGGAAAACGCTGGAATTCTGTGTAGAAGATGAAACAGTAGGTCTTGAGCGAAGTTGTTCAAGCGAGATAGGCATCTCGCACGAAGTTGCTCGAATGACACGTGGCAGTCGTTCAAACGACAGTGCCATCTGGTTCGAGCGAAAGGGAGAATTTCTAGGAATCTTCTTAGGGGAAGTTTTGGAATTTTCCAGTCTATTCGAGTGAGAGAAATTTCCAATTAATAAATTCAAAACGAGACAGGTCAATGGAGAAGTATGTGAGTTTTATACTTTAATCCGAAAAGGAGAGTTAATTCGGAAGTTACTAAAGAGTTGTGGTGATTTAGGAATACTGTAAGATACGTAATAATGAGAATGGAATACGTATAGTAAGTATACAAAATGGCTGGGAGAATACCTATAAATATTAATAGGATGTGTGGATACCTATTACATGCTTAATATTATGTGTATGGCATACCTAGCTACTTGCTATCGCAGGGGGTTGTGTAGAGACGGATTTATCCTGGGTGACCTTCGGGGGGATGTTTGACTTGTATCTTAGAACATAAGGCTGTGAAGACTTATTTATAAGTTGATAAGTTAGCTGACTATGGGAGAGTAGGTATGTGAATGACCTATAGATATGTGGACAATGTTCGCCGCCACTATGTGTGTTTTGTGTATATGGTTCGTGGGGGACTTCCGAACCGATAGTCCTTAATTGAGTACAAGATGTACCGGGATATGATAACAGAGTATGCAATGCAATACAGGTTTAGTCTTGGGGTGCTGTATTAGTATATGTATATAATAGTGGTGAATATATATACGTATACTTGTGTTATTCCTACTGTGAGATAATTGTCGGTTATTAGGATATTAAAATCTTAAGGGACATAAGTTGTGAATACTTAAGTTAGTGTAATAACACTTAACCGAATTAATAAATGATGATATTAATAAAGTGGAAAAATGGGAATTACGGGTTGCTACCACGAGGTATAACTAGAAGTATAAGTCTTTACCTAGTGAGAAGTGTTACGGGTGACTAGGTGAAAATAGATGTACGTTAGGCGTACACAATAGACGAGAGGTGAGAATCTCATGTGAGAGTTCGAACTAACATGCATTTGATACTTGCTTTAGTGCAAATTTTAAATACTTTCTAAAAAATATTTTTACACATCGGTACGTGACCCATTTCTTGCATATCTTTTCTCTGTTGCTATATATATGTATTATATTAGGTGCTTAGCCACAGGGACACCAACCTTAGAGTTTTGGATTGCTTGGCGTGTTGTAGCTGTTGTGGAAGATGTAGGTCTTCGCATTAGATGCCTATATCATTTCACTCCGTTCTATATAGACTTTCTACTTAGGTCATGTGACGCCCATTCCTTAGACATTTTATTAGAGATTGTGTTCAGTTTACTTTCCGTTCATTTTCATTTGGATTTATTGTTACGATGGTTCTTGGTTTAGAGTTTTGAACTGGAATGTTTTATCCAGCCTTACTTATTTCAGCATGTGATTCTGATTCAGTATTTATATTAATTAGTTATGTGTGGATGGATTATATTTAAATTCTTGGATTAATAACTGATTGGTTTTTAAAAAAATATATATATATATATATTGACACTAGCTTAATTAATAATTAGGTGGTTAATTGGGTTGTTATGTTTTCGACAGTGATGCTAAGAATGAACCAACCGAACATTCTATTTCAAATTTTATAAAGGACTGATCACTTGATATTTAATTGGGTGGGGTGTCACAGGCGGTATCAGAGCATCAGGTTCTAGAGTCCTTTAGGATCTGTACGGTTTATCATGCTTTCAGCTTAGCGTTCTTTGATATAGAGCCTTATTTTTAGGATTGTTGTATTTTTTATTTACGTTTACGTCTTCAACTATTTCAGAATCTAATGATAACTGTGGACTAACAAATTCTTTCTCATCTCAGATGCCTCCTCGACGTGCACCTAAGGACAGGAATGCCTAGCCAGAGCCACCGACAGTTCCAGCTCAGGGCATGATGAATGCTACCGAAGTTGCTGCCATCATTGCACAGGTAGTAAATGCAGCACTGGCAGTGGCATAGCAGGCACCACCACGGGCACCAGTAGTGGCGCCAGCACCTGACCACACCTTCCCTACTGTATGGGAGAGAGTTAGGGATGCCTTTCAGAATGCGCACCCTCCAGAGTTCGCAGGTGGTTTTGACGTGGTGATTGCTAGCCAGTGGAAGAAGGACATACAGAGACACCTCCATATGTATGAGTGCACCTAGGTACAGAGGCAGGTTTTGTTTACCTTTAAGCTGACAGGGGCAGCCTTACAGTGGTTGGAGACCACTACTACTACAGAAGAGAGAGATCTATTGACGATTGGTGATTTCTGGGTGCGGTTTGACCTCAAGTACTTTCCTTCTTCCATTCGGACTGAGATGAGGAGGAAGTTACTAAACCTCACCCAGGAAGAGAAGACCGTAGCTGAGTACGAAGAGGATTTTACCAGGCTAGTTAATCTGGTACCAACAGAGGTACCTACCGAGGAGAAGAAGATACAAATATTCATGGATGGCCTCACCCGGAGGATCATGCAGCATATTCTAGGTAACCTCTCATTATAGAACTATTCTGATGTGCTTAATGCAGCACTACTGCATTTCTAGGACCACCACTTCCATATGACTGGGATCCAACGAGCGGGGGAGTCCAGCCAGCAGGACAGGACAGGGGGTAATGGTGATAGCGTGGCACAACCTGCTCAGGGTCAGTAGAGACAGGTTGATCAGAGTTCCCAGTAGGGGGATTCTAAGCGATTCAGGTCAAGGGTTTTCCATCAAGGTCAGGGAGGTTTTAGGCCTGGCTAGCAAGGCCAGCAGGGCTAAGGGGGAGGTGGAAACGTCCAGCAGGGCCAAGGACAGTAGGGGCAGCAAGGGGGAAACTTTGGTGGTAAGTGTTTTATTTGTGGCAAGACTGGACACAAGCGACATGATTGTCCTAGGAGGGGCAGGGCCCTACAGCAGCAGTAGCAGGGTGCTCGACAGGAGCCCCAGAGACCATTTTTTCCCGTCGCCCTTCCAGCACCGCCTCAGATGCCAGCACTGCCAGCCATTCCGGCAGGGACAACTTCAGTATGGACGGGTTTATAACCTCCATCAGCTGCTGCCCCATAGGCTCCACTCGCGATTGAGGGTATGTTTTCTATCCAGGGGATAATAGGGCATATTTTATTTGATACGGAGGCCGCACATTATTTTATTACCACGAGGTTTGTACACGTGCTTTGGGGTTATTAGTTATAGCAGAGAGTACTATTACTTCAGTAGATTCACCTTTGGTTAGTGTTTCACTGATTCACTTTATATGTCAATGGGTCGGTATAGAGATTGGGACACTTACTTTACGTGTCGATATGCTTGCATTAGATATGTTTGAATATGATGCGATTATCGATATGGATTGTCTTGTTGCTTATAGGGCCATTATCGATTGTTTTAGTAGGACTATTATTTTTTCCATACCTGATCAGGAGATGTTTCATATGGCGATGCCTCATCCTGCGGGAGGATCGTCCACTCATTTGTATTATATAGAAGAGGAGACCTCTAAGGAGGTAGTGATACCACCTGATTCGATACCGGTGGTGAGGGAATTCGATGATGTGTTCCAGGATATTCTAGGATTGCCACCTAGCAGAGAGATAGACTTCGTTATAGATTTGACGTCAAGCACTCTGCCGATTGCACGCGCAGCATACTGTATGGCTCCAGCAGAGATGAGGGAGCTATGGGATCAAATAGAGAAGTTATTGGGCCAGGGGTTTATTCGTAGGAGTACTTCACCTTGGGGTGCCCCTTTGCTATTTGTTAAGGAGAGAGATGGATCGTGAAGGTTGTGTATTAATTACCGAGAGTTGAATAAAGTCAAGATACAGAATAAGTACACGTTTCCCCGAATCGATGACTTATTCGACCAGTTGATAGGAGCTTTCTTCTTCTCGAAGATTGACTTGAGGTCAGGGTACCATCATTTAAAGATCGGGGAGCAGGATGTGTCGAAGACTGCCTTCTTGTCGAGATATGGTTCCTATGAGTTTAGGGTTGTGCCTTTTGGGCTAACCAATGCCCATACATGTTTATGGACTTGATGAACAGGGTGTTTAGAGAGTTCCTAGATCAGTTTGTCATTGTCTTCATAGATGACATCCTAATTTACTCCTAGACTGAGGAGCATGCCGAACATTTGAGACAGGTTTTGCAGACTCTGTGACAGCACGAGTTGTATGCAAAATATGAGAAATGTGGATTTTGGCTGAAAGAGGTTCAATTTTTGGGGAACATTATTTTGGATAAAGGGATATCCGTAGACCCGGGGAAGGTGTCAACGGTTAGGGAGTGGAGATAGCCCACAACGCCGACAGAGATACGTAGTTTCTTGGGCCTGGCAGGATACTACATGAGGTTCATTCGAGGATTCTCTAAGATAGCGGATCCATTGACTTATTTGACTCGCAAAGGGGTGCCATTTATCTGGGACGATGCCTGCCAGTTGGCTTTTGATGAGCTGAATGACATGTTGACTTCAGCATCAGTGTTAGCATTGCCTAGGCTAGGAGTGAAGTATCTTATCTACACAGATGCGTCCTTACTAGGACTTGGGGGTGTGCTTCAGCAGGAAGATCAAGCTATAGCTTATACTTCCCGTAAGCTTAAGCCTCATGAGAGGAACTATCCCACCCATGACCTGGAGTTAGAGGCAGTCATGTTTGCACTTCGAATATGGAGGCCCTATCTTATGGGGGAGAAATTTTGCTTATTCACGGATCAAAAGTCATTATACTACCTCTTCACATAGAAAGAGCTGAATATGCATCAACGTCGATGGCTCAATTTTTTGAAGGATTATCAGTTCGATATCCAATACCACCCAGGAAAGGCTAACGTGGTAGCAGACGCGTTGAGCCGTAGGCTAGTGGACGAGAGGGTCGAGGTGTGGAAATAGAAATGGAAGGAATTGGGACACCAGTATGCCGTGGCCCGATCATTTATGCCTGCGATGATAGTTACGCCTCAGATTGTTAAGAGAGTAGTACAGGCACAGACATTGGATTCGTTTAGTCAAGATCTAATTAGGCAGCTTTTAGCCAATGGAGCGGAGTCTTATTCAGTGAGCTCCGAGGGCGGTGTGTGCTTCAATGGGAGACTTGTTATTTCAGAAGGGGAGGACCTTCGACATGCAGTGATGACATAATCGCATCGGTCCCGATTTGCGGCACATTCCGGTGGGGAAAAAATGTACCAGGACTTGAGGTGGAAGTATTGGTGGAGGGGAATGAAGAGAGACATTGCGGAGTTCATCTCCAAGTGTACCACTTGTCAGCTAGTCAAAGGGGACCACTAGAAGCCACTAGGTTTACTTCAACCGTTAGAGATCCCTACGTGGAAATGGGAGGGAATTTTCATGGACTTCATTACCGGGTAGCGTACTTCGCAGAGGGGACACGATTCTATATGAGTTATTGTGGATCGGTTGATGAAAGTAGCCCATTTTCTGCTGGTCAGGACAGACAATACAGCGGGACAGTACGCTCAACTATTTATTGCAGAGATAGTGAGACTGGATGGTGTGCTCTTAATATTGTGTCAAATAGAGACAAGACGTTTGTATCTCACTTTTGCGAGAGTTTCCAGGAGGATGAGTACCGAGTTACGATTGAGTACAACGTATCACCCACAGATCGATGGGCAGACAGAGCGCACTAATCAGATGCTCGAGTACATGTTGCGCATGTGTATCCTTGACTTTAGGGGAGGTTGGGAGCAGTATCTTCCACTAGTGGAGTTTGCATATAACAACTCCTATCAGTTTACGATTGGAATGGCCCCGTTCGAGGCATTGTATGGTAGACCTTGTTGTTCTCAAACTTGTTGGATAGAAGTGGGAGACAACATACTACTCGGGCTAGAGGTAATTCAGAATTCATCGAGCAAGATTGAGATGATTCGGGATCGTATACGGGTAGCCCAGGACAAACAGAAAAGCTACGCTGATGCTAAGAGGTTCTTCTGAGAGTTCGCTGTGGGGGACCAGGTTTTGTTGAGAATATCTCCGATGAAGGGAGTAATAATATTTGGGAAGAAAGGAAAATTGGCTCTGAGATATGTAGGACTATTCCCTATTATATAGAGGGTGGTCGGACTAGTTTCTTATAGGCTTGGGTTACCGGAGCACTTGCATCATATCCATGATGTGTTCCACATTTCGTCACTGAGGCGGTATCTTCAAGATGAGCTGGCACACACTCACATCGCAATTGAGGAGATTGAGTTACATCCAGACAGTTCATATGAGGAGATACCGGTGGCTATCCTAGATCATAGTGAGAGAGGATGAGGTCAAAGGTAGTTCCACTTGTTCGGGTGCAATGGCAGCATCACAATGTGGAGGAGTCTACTTGGGAGCGTGAGGCGGATATGCCTGAGAAATATCTGGATTTATTCGAACCAGGTATACCTTATTTTCTAAATTTCGGGATGAAATTCCATTATTAGGGGGAAGTGTGTAATATCCCATATTTTTATGATTAAAATAAGTATCGGATTAATTATTATTATGGGATAAATTGAATTAAAATGTGAGAATTTAATCCTTAATTAATTCAGATTTAAAATCAATACTAACTAATGTGCCAAGGGTTGATACTTATTGATTGAATATTACTGTGCATCATGTAATCTGATACTATGCACTTCGATAAATTGTCAAGTATAAGAAATACGACAGTTTAGTAAATTAAGCCAGACCCGCGTGTGTGTCGTGTCGGGACTAATTTAATGGAATAAAAAGATTAATTATTTTTGGTAACTCATATGGTCATTTAGAGTGTGTCGTTGAGTTCAAAAGGGTCGAGATAGTCATAATAGTATACCCGGGGTTTTAGTTTGGGTCCCGGGGCAATTTTAGGCCTAACCGGCACCCCGAGAGGGCATTTTGGTAAATTGTATTTTTGGGTTTAATTAATGGACGAAAATTAGGAGTGATTTTATCATACAAGAGAATTACATTATGGTTGAGAAATACATAAATAAAAGAACGGCCACAAAGGGTGTGAGGGAGAACTAATTCCAAGAGGGAAGGCCCAAATTAGCACCACCTTGCACAACCACCACCACCATCGTGTAGATTGGAACAAGAGGAACACGCCCATACCAACAACATCAAGAAATCAGACTACTAATTCGAGGCAAGTGTTTATTACTTGCTTTTCTTTAGCAATAACCATATTCATGTTAGTGTAGGGATAATATAAACATATATTGTTCATAAAAGTGATGAAAATTGGAGATTTAGGATGTATGACTTAAATCTGAGATTAATTAGATTGAACACTTCATGTATGTAGAATAGAATTCACGTTTTGATGAACTTATGTGAAGAACGAATTTGGAAATCACGTGTTCTTGAACAAGAATTCGAATAACTAGGGTTTTAGTAATTAATTTTGGAATTTCATATTTTGTTGATAATTAGTAATGATTTAATGATTCTAGGATGTTAGAATCCATGTGAAATTATTAGGGTTTGAGTTGGGACTGATTGATTGGAGTTTGGGATGACAATTTAGAGGTTTTAGGGTTAAAATGGTGTAAAAACGCTGGAATTCTGTGTAGAAGACGAAACAGTAGGTCTCGCGCGAAGTCGTTCAAGGGAGATAGGCATCTCGCACGAAGTTGCTCGAATGACACGTGGCAGTCGTTCAAACGACAGTGCCATCTGGTTCGAGCGATAGGGTGAATTTCTTGGAATCTTCTTAGGGGCAGTTTTGGAATTTTCCAGTCTATTCGAGTGAGAAAAATTACCAGTTAATAGATTAGAAACAAGACAGGTCAATGGGGAAGTATGTGAGTTTTATACTTTAATCCGGAAAGGAGAGTTTATTCGAAAGTTACTAAAGAGTTGTGGTGATTTAGTTATACTATAAGATACGTAATAATGAGAATGTAATACGTATGGTAAGTATACAAAATGGTTGGGAGAATACCTATAAATATTAATAGGATGTGTGAATACCTATTACATGCTTAATATTATGTGTATGACATACCTAGCTACTTGCTATCGCAGGGGGTTGTGTAGAGACGGACTTATCCTAGATGACCTTAGGGGGGATGTTTGACTTGTATCTCAGAACATAGGACTGTGAAGAATTATTTGTGAGTTGATAAGTCAGCTGACTATGGGAGTGTAGGTATGTGCAAGACCCATAGGTATGTGGACTATGTTCGCTGCCACTATGTGTGTTTTGTGTATATGGTTCATGGGAGAATTCTGAACCAAAAGTCCTTATTGGAGTACGAGATGTATCGGGACATGATTGCAGAGTATTTAATGCACTACATGTTTAGCCTTGGGGTGTTATATTAGTATATGTATGTAATAATGGTGAATATATAAATATGTATACTTGTGTTATTCCTACTGTGAGATAATTTTAGGTTATTGGGATGGTAAAATCTTAAGGGATGTAAGCTATGAATACTGAACTTAGTGTGATAACACTTGACCGAATTAATAAATTGTGATATTAATAAAGTGGAAAAATGGGAATTACGGGTTGCTGCCACGAGGTATGACTAGAAATATAAGTATTTACCTAGTGAGAAGTGTTATGGGTGACTAGGTGAAAATAGATGTATGTTAGGCATGCACAATAGACGAGAGGTGAGAATCTCATGTGAGAGTTCGAACTAACATGCATTTGATACTTGCTTTAGTGCAAATTTTAAATACTTGCGAAAATAAATATTTTTACACATCGGGCCCTGACCCGTTTCTTGCATCTCTTTTATTTATTGCTATATATATATGTATTATATCAGGTGCTCAGTCACAAGGACACCAGCCTTAGAGTTTTGGATTGCTTGGCGTGCTGTAGCTGTTGTGGAAGCTATAGTTCTTCGCATTAGACGCCTCTATCATTTCACTCCGTTCTATATAGACTTTCTACTTAGGGCATGTGACGCCCATTCCTTAGACATTTTATCAGAGATTGTGTTCAGTTTACTTTTTGTTCATATTCATTTGGATTTATTGTTACGATGGTTCTTGGTTTAGAGTTTTGAACTGGAATTTTTTATCCGGTCTTAGTTATTTCAGCTTGTGATTCTGATTCAGTATTTATATTAATTAGTTATGTGTGGATGGATTATATTTAAATTCTTGGATTAATAACTGATTGGTTTTTAAAAAATATATATATTTTTTACACTAGCTTAATTAATTATTAAGTGGTTAATTGGGTTGTTATGTTTTCGACAGTGATTCTAAGAATGAACCAACCGAAATTCTGTTTTAAATTTTATAAAGGACTGATCACCCGATTTCTAATTGGGCGGGGTGTCACAGTTTAATTATCAACTCGTTCCATATTTGAGCATGTGCTGAATAAATAAGAGCTAATAATTACCTTTGTGTTTTAACTGTTAAATGAGTGTGTACTTATAATGAGTCATTTTGGGCTCTTAGTCGACTAAATGAATCTAGAACAAGTGTTAATCATTTTGGGCACTCATCGACTAAATAATTTTTCTAACTTATGTTCGAACACTCTCCCAATCCAATATGCCTTAGCAATATCATTCCATATGCCTTAACTTTTAGGTTGTATCGTCACACTTCCTTAGGCCTAAGTGAGATGATGGAGAGAATGTACCTAGTTCATGGGCCACTCGCCTTATCAGGTTTTTAATGACCAACATAGTTGGCGACCAACTAAAATTGTCTTTCTTACCTAAGGATCCCCTGTAGGGATTTTTTTGTTGTGGGGGAAACTAATGAGGTCTATTATGTTTATGACAAATACCTGAGGGTCACAGTAATTAAAATACTTTATTAACTAATCGTAATTACTGTGAATCCTACTCATCATAGTGAAATTCCTTAATTGAAATAAGTTAAATTATTGTAATCCAGAGGAGTTTTATTATACGCGAAGAAGTTCTTTGGCTAAGGAAAGCTGAGCAGCTAACCATAATCAAAGTTAATCTCTTCTTCCAAGGTTAAGGGAGTTATCATTTGGAAAGGGTACATAAAATTGAGATACGTTTCAAAAAAATTGATACAACCATTGTACAAAATCAAAGTATGAGAGTCAATAGGCTTTTATTCATTGAATAATAACTTTCAACATAAGTTTGAAATAAAAATTTCATAAACTAAATGTGCTGATGAAAGATAAAGAAGACTAAAAGTAGAACTTCTTGAGATTGGCTTCATTCCATGCTCTTGGTATCTCCCTGCCCTCATGCGTTTCCAAGTGATATGCTCCTTGAAGGTCATCCCTGATAAGTTTAAAGGGTCTTTCCTAGTTTGGTCCCAGCTTTCTATTTGATGGTCTTAAGACACTACCGAGGAGTTTCCTTAGGACATATTCCCCCTTTGAAATTTTCTCGAATTGATTTTTTACTGCACTTCTTGGCCAGATGGTACTGATAAGAAGCCAGCTTGATCATAACCTATTCTCTTAGCTTGTCTACTAAGTCAAGTTCAATGCATATTGCATCATCGTTCAGCCATTGATCGACCAAGTTAGTTCTCATGGTAAGGAAACCAGATTCAAGTGGTATAATATCTTCCATTCCATAGGTGAGTGCGAAGGGTGTTTACCTAGATGGTCTCATAGGAGTAGTACGGTAGGCCCACAGAATATGGGCAAGCTCGTCCACCCAGGCTCCCTTTGCTCTTTCTATCCTATTTTTTAGGCCGTCAAGCATGGTTTTATTGGAAGTTTCTAGCTGACCATTACTTTGAGGAGATGACAAAAAACTAAAGTGGTGCCTGATTCCATGATCATCACAAAAATCTTAAAAGAAAAAACTTTCAAACTACGTGTCGTTGTCAACGATGATAGTTTTCAGTATCCCAAAAAGAGTTATGATGCTTGTTGATGTAAAAAATTAGATAACATCTAATTATTTAATCACGGATAAATAAATGAGACAAATAATTTTTAAAGTGGTTCAGCCTTATAAGAATGGCCTACGTCCACTGTTATGTTATTACTGAGTGTTTGGGAATTCTCGATTACAAGTTCTATCAAGAAATTCCGGTCCCTTAAAATGAGGATTGTACAATGTATTTATAGCCCTGAGGCTGTAATGTGAAAGTGTAAAACATTAAATGATGTACATATGAAAGGGTAATACATTCAATGCCCCTTAAGCGTGTGCATCTGAATGATAAGCATTTAATGAATAGTTAAACTGTTGGTTATCCAGCTATTAATGCTTTGTTCGAGGTGCAGCTCGGACCGCCTAAGCTTCTCGATGCTCAAGAGTTCCTCGGAGAGTTCTTGCTCCTCGGAGCGTGTGAGTTCCTCGGGGAAGCAGTGTTCATCGTTGTAGTATGGTTTCTCGGAGCGTCTGAGTTCCTCGGAAGTGTTTTTTGTTGCCATGTAGGTTGTCACGTGTCTTCACTTAATTGAGCCATGTCAGCAGACTAAATTTGGTATCAACAGAATCCCCCAATGTTTCATAGTTCGAAATTTGAGGAGTATTGAACATTCTTTCTCGAAATATGGTAGCTTTAAATGGTCTTCCTGATTTTTAGGAGTGTTTCCCTTGTATTTAATCACAGATAAATAAATGAGACAAAGAATTTTTAAAGTGGTTCAGCCTTATAAGAATGTCCTACGTCCATTGTTATGTTATTGCTGAGTGTTTGGGAATTCTCGATTACAAGTTCTATCAAGAAATTCCAATCCTTTACAATGAGGATTGTACAATGTATTTATAGCCCTAAGGCTGTAATGTGAAAGGGTAAAACATTAAATGATGTACATATGAAAGGGTAATACAGGCAATGCCCCTTAAGTGTGTGCGTCTGAATGATAAGCATTTAATGAACAGTTAAACTGTTGGTTATCCAGCTATTAATGCTTTGTTCGAGGTGCAGCTCGGATCGCCTAAGCTTCTCGGTGCTCAAGAGTTCCTCAAAGAGTTCTTGCTCCTCGGAGCGTGTGAGTTCCTCGGGGAAGCAGTGTTAATCATTGTTGTATGGTTCCTCGGAGCGTCTGAGTTCCTCGGAAGTGTTTTTTGTTGCCATGTAAGTTGTCACGTGTCTTCACTTAATTGAGCCATGTCAGCAGACTAAATTTGGTATCAACAGAAGCCCCCAATGTTTCATAGTTCGAAATTTGAGGAGTATGGAACATTCTTTCTCGGAATATGGTAGCTTTAAATGGTCTTCCTGATTTTTAGGAGTGTTTCCCTTGTATTTATTTCTCCTTCCAAATTCGTAGAATCATGCTTTTTTGAGTTTTTTTATAACCGCCTCGATCTCCTCTTACTTTTTGTCCTTTTAGCCGCCGATAGCGTAATCGTTTCTTTTTGCAATCATTACTTTTTTTTCCCAAGGCAGAGTATTTAAGCGTCACAGACAGTCCCATCGTCTTCTACTTTTCAAATTTGTATCTTGGAGTTTTCCATTATTTTACTCTCTTGTGCGTTCATCCTTTCCGTCGTTCGTTGTCAACAGATCCACTCTTTTTCTGTAAGATCTTCTTCCTTCTTCTTCATTTCCTTTATTCATCATGGTTTACCCTGTTAAATCTCTTGATAATTTTCGCTCTGATTTTTCTATTCCCTCCTGGGTTGTGTTGGAAGAGCTTTCTGAGCCTTCTGATTATTTCCGTTTGGCTGAGGGACATTGGTTCCCCAGTCTCTTTATTGCTGAGTGTGGATTTTCTTTTCCACCTAATCCCTTATGTCTGAAATGCTGTCAATACTTTGACGTTGTTCCTGCAAGAATAACCCCAAATACATGGAGAATAGTTAATGGGGTTCATATATTAAATCAACTCCATGGAACTCGCATAGGAATTCCGGAAATCATGTTTTGTTATAGATGGGCAGTAGGCGATAATACTTTTTATTTGAAAACTAGATTTTTAAATAGGGCTTTAGTGGTAAATCTCCCGGATGCGAAAAGGACTATTTTGAGCATGGGGTTGTCATAAAAAATTGGCAACATGCTCCTTTATCTGGAGATGAAGTTTATCAGAGTCCCAGATGCCCTCCCTATGGCAATGGGATAGGTTATTTTTATTTCATTTTATTTATTTTGAAATTATGCTTCCTTTATGTTTGATAAAATGTGCCACTGATATTTTAATGTTTATTTACTTGCAGTTGACAACAAAAGAAAGTTTCCAAAAGAAGCAGACGTTAACATAAGACACTTAAAACTTATCTGGAGTTTGCATCAGAGTGTAGCTGACGAGCACATTAGGTCAGCCTCATATCTACTACAGTACAAGAGCTACACCACCTCTTTTACTGCTCGTCGGGTAATAAGCGACGCAGAACCAGTACCAGCTTCTACCAGATCTTCGTCTGAGTCACACGTTCCTTTAAGTGAAAGGATGAAGAAGAGAAGACCTCCCACTCTCTTCGAGAAGCTTGCCTCTGGTGCTGGAGAGGCCAAAAGATGTAAACACGATGTCCCAGAAGGGACAAAGAAAATTGATGCAGCTCCTCCAGCTGCTCCTGCTAAGGTTGCCGAGAAGCCCCAAGTGGCTCCGAGCAGGTCTGCTGCTCCAGGAGAAGTGATTGTAATATCACCAACCAAGAGTTCTTCCTTGATCGAAACTGTTTATGTTCCCCTGAGGAGGCTGAAGAAGAGCTCCTCGGTCAATTTGGATGAAACCTTCTCCCAGCCCCCAACTAATGGAACTAGTGTTCCTACCTTTGTTCCTTCGAGCTCTGCCATGAGCTCGATAAAGTCTTGGATCATTAGCAAGATCCAAGGTGTTGAAGAAAACCTTACTCGGGACATGGTCACTTCGTTAGCTACTCGCCATATTGCTTCTGTAAGTCTTATTATTTTGAACTTTTCATCTTTCCTTTGTTATATCTGTCTTTGACTTGCTTTCATTTTCTTTTCACGGTTGGTGAGCTGCTTTAATACAATCTTGAAGAAAGATGAATCTATTAAATCTTCGAGCTCCTCATCTGGTGTAGAGGAGGCTCTGGTGGGCCTAAGGCAGTCTTTGGAAGATTCTCGTCTGAAGTACGATGCTGACAAAGCTGTTTGGGAGAAGAAACTTACCTCCACCGAGCAGGAGAAAGCTCAGGTTATTGAGGTCTCCAAGGAGTTAGAGAAAAAAATAAAGGACTTGGAGAAAAAGAATAAAGAGCTTGAAGGGAAGCTCAAGAATGCTGAGGAGTTTGAAGATAAACTCAAGGTTGCTGAGGAAAAGTTGGGTCAGCTTCAAGAAGTAAGTCGGCAGAAGGAGGGGGTTGAGAGAAAATTGAAAGCTTCTGATAACCTGATGTCCGACAAGCTTTCCTCTGAGAAGTTAAAGAGAAAATCGGTTGTGAATAAGTTTTTCAGCGCTGGCTGGGACAAGGGGTGGAACAAGGGCTTGGTTGCCATGATGTCTCAAGTAGAATATGGCAGCCTCAAGTACTTTAGAGATGGGTGGGTCGCTGCTCTACAAGAGATGAAGGTGGATGAAAATTCCGAACTCTACCAGCGACACATCCCTGGTCCCCCTCCAACTCCTAAAGATGAAGAAGAGGATGAAGCTGCCTCCGAAGAGTCTTCTATGGTGATGGGAGATCATCCCCCAGCCATCCAGCCTACTTCCGAGGAAACTCAGCAAATCATTACTTCCTCCGAGCAACCTCCAGCACTTCCCCAGCTATTATCTGCTCCATCCGAGCAACCTACTTCCTCGTCCCAGCCTCCCGAGAAGGTTTTGGGAGACAAGGAAAAGGTGTATAGTTGTTCGTGTTTCTCTTTATTTTTTCTTTTGTCAAATGTAACCATGAACATGTAATTCTGAATCTTGTACTTCTGACCTTTATGATATAATAAAACTCGAACTTGTGTTTATTCATACTGTTGTCTCTTATTCATGCTCTGTTTTGATTATTGATTACTGCTTTTTCTTCCTTTGCTAGTTTCTGGCCAGGATGGAATTATTATCTGCTCACGCTACCAAGCTGCTGAGGCAATGCAATAATTATTTTAAAACTGGTCACACAGATCTGAGTGCAGCACAAGTCATCGACATCCTCGGCCAAGATGCTTCTGAACAAGCAGTTGAAGCATACCAATATCTGAAGTGTCTACTTGATCGAGCAGTGGCCAATAATGTGGCTTATTATGATATGATCGAGGATCTCCAAGGCACCCTAGAAGACCTTCAACATCAATATAAGGAATCCACTTCCCTCTTGCACGAAGGTTACGATAAGAAGTACCAGCAGATCATTGCTGACAAGGGTTACGAGAAACTTTTTGCTGGCTATGATGTGAGGGAGAGAACTCTGAGGGGTGAGGTCGAGGAGTGCAGATAAATAGCTAAATTATTAGAGCAAGAGAATAACAACCTTCAAAGAGATTTGTCACAGTTTAAGTCTGCAGCTTCTACTTCAAAAGCCTTGATCCCAGTGACTGATGAGGGATTCTAGTTCTTGGAAGTCGAGAATGCCAACTTGAGGGACGAGTTGGAAACATTGAAGAGGTATGGCCCTTCTACATCTTCTCGTGGTCGAGCAAGATCTCCTCGGGGATGAGCAAGAGCTGCTTGGATTCCTGTCGAGGAACAGAGGACTCAATCTGCCTTAGAGAACCAGGCCTTCCAATTAATGGCAAAGAACCAGGCGTTGGCTGAAATGTCAAAGATCAGGGACCTGGAAGAGCAAATTTCTTCGCAGAAGTCAGTCTTGGAGAATAAGGAACACTTCATCAAAAATCTTCACGAGCAGCTGGAAAGATTGGCATATCAATTCCACAAACATCCCAGGGAGTTCTGGATCCTCTCTATCACTTGGACGATCGTATCCAGAATGCCAATAATGAGGGCTACAAGCAAGGCTGGTTGAATGCCTTAGGTGTGCTGCAACTCAAACAGGGTCATTACCTATGGGACTACCATGATCCTGGGCTGCTCGACCTACCTGTACCACCATTCAAACTGGATATGAGTTGGATCCCTGCTCGGGCCATTCCTCGATGTCTGATCTCCAAATACCTCGGCGACTACAATCTCCATTCAAATGTCGAGATATCTCGTCCAGAGCATCTACTAGATCGACCTTCCGTGATGAATATCAGGATGTTGAAAGATTTGAACGTTATAAATTCTCCTCTTGCTTTAAATGATCCTCCTGCTGGCGAGGAACCTGTTTCAAAAGCAGAGGGGAAAAAACCAATAGAATAGGAACTTTGATGTAATAGTTAGTATACATTTAATGTAATAGTTAGTATACATTTCATTATCAATGTAATTTATTTTTGGATTTAATGAAAGACTTTCATTTTTGTTCGCAATCTTAATTGATATTGTCTTGTAATTATAAAACACTTTACATTTGTGCATGTATATCTGTTAAAAAGATAATACTATTGTGTTATTTGTTGACCAAATTATTGTCGACCAACTTATTGTCGAGTAGTTACTTGGTCAAAATGATGTTTTGTTTCTCGACCAACTTAGTAATAATTAAAAAGTTACGATTATCAAAAAATGTTGCTCGATCATTTTCTTATCTTCATAAAATGTTTTCGACCAACCAAGGTCGGTAAATTTTCCTTGTCGACCAACTACAGTTAGTGGATTTTTATCCCCGACCAGCCATAGTTAGTAGATTTTTTTCTTAAATGTTTCCGACTAACCAAGGTCGATAAATTTTCCTTGTCGACCAACTACAGTTAGTGGGTTTTTATCCCCGCCCAGCCGTAGTTAGTGGATTTTTTCTATACGAGCAACTTTGGAACTTTTTGAAATAATTTTACCTCCCGGCCAACTCAAGTTTGCATTTTCGAGAATATATTTACTTCCTAACCGACATAAGTTGGCATTTTTAGGAATACTTTTATTTCCCGAGGAACATATAGTTTTACTTCCCGTAGGAATACAAATTTTACTTCCCGGAGGAATACAAGTAGCTTTACTTCTCGGAGGAATATAGGTAGCTTTACTTCCCGGAGGAATATTGGTAGCTTTACTTCCCGGAGGAATATTGGTAGCTTTACTTCCCGGAGGAATATTGGTTTCTCGACCAACCATAGTTGGCGTTTTTGAGAAAAAATTTGAGTAGCCTGAGCTTTGCCGAGTAGTGTGTAGCATTAGTATGCCCCGAAAAACTTTCAATAAAAAGAAAGAATTCGGCAGAATATCTTTATTTTATTCATCACTGATAATACTTGTGTAGGTGCTCTGCGTTCCATGCATTCTTAAACTCCTCCCCTTCTAAAGTTGTTATTCGGTAAGTTCCTGGTCTAACAACTTCTGTAACTCGGTATGGTCCATGCCGTTTTCCTCCAGCTTATTGTGCTTTTGAATTACTTTCTTCAGCACATAGTCTCCTTCTTTCAGGTCGCACTTCTTCACTCTCTTGTTGTAGAACAAAGTTGTTCGCTGCTAGTAAGCAGCATTTTTAATGGCTGCTTCTTCTCTAACTTCCTCGAGCATGTTTAAATCCAATCTTCTCATTCAGTCGCTGATAAGGGAATTGAAATTCAGTACCCTGTGTGTTGTGAGGTCCAACTCTGCAGGTATAACAGCTTCACTTCCAAATGCCATCATATATGGTGATTCTCCGGTTGCTACTCGGGGAGCAGTTCGGTAAGCCCAGAGTACTGATTGTAGCTCGTTGATCCAATTCGCTTTTGCATCATCCAGTCATTTCTTTAAGCCATTTAGCAGCGTTCTGTTTATCACTTCAATTTTTCCATTGCTTTGAGGATGGCCTGGTGCTGAGTGGATCTTCAAAATATTTGACTGATGACAATAGGCCGCGAACTCCTCGTTATCAAATTGTGTTCCATGGTCTGTGATGAAGGCATGAGGAAGACCATATCGATAAATGATGTTATTCCAAACAAATTGGTACACCTTATCGTACGTCATATCAATGAGAGGCTCAGCTTCAACCCACTTAGTAAAATAATCCACTGCGACGACGAGGTATTTGAATCTTCCTCTGGTCGTTGGCAGTGGCCCAACCAAATCTATCCCCCACATGGAAAATGGCCAAGGGGAAGTGATGGGTGTCAACAATGCTTGTGGAGTTCTTCGGATGGAGGAAAATCATTGGCACTTGTCACATTTCTTGGCATAGGCTATACAATCAGCTCTCATTGTCGGCCAGTAGTATCCTCGCGTCATCATCCTTTGCAAGAGTGTCCGACCTGCTACATGTGCTCCACAGGACCCTTCATGAACCTCTTCAATCAATTCTTTCACCTCGGAGGGGTGTACACATCTCTGCAAACCTGCCATAATTCCTCGTCTATATAAAATACCGTTAGTTAATACATACCGAGCAGCTTTAAACTTCAATTTCTTGGCTGTGAGCTTGTCAATTGGTAATTCTCCCTCCTCAATATATGCCTTGATGGGATCCATCCAAGATGGTCCTAAATCAAGGGTGATAAAGTTCATCGTCAGATCTTCATCTATACTCCGACCAGCCAACACTTCAATTGGGATTGTTCGTCGTAGCTCGGTACGAGTAGCTGATGCTAATCGAGCTAGGGCGTTTGCTCTCGCATTCTCCATTCTCGGTATTCTGACCAGCTGAATAGCAGCAAATTCTGACATCAGCTCCTTTGCCTTTGCATGATATCTGATCATTAATTCTCCTCTAACTGCATATACTCCCAACATTTGATTTACGATCAATTGAGAATCACTTAAGACAATAACCTGTTGCGCCTCCATAATTTTTGCCAAATTAAGACCAACAATCATGGCCTCATACTCAGCCTCATTATAGGAAGCTTTGAATGGGAAACGTAGGGCGTATTCCATGTTGACCTCGTCCGGGGTGCTCAAAACTATCCCCGCGCCACATCATGTATTGAAAGATGAGCCATATACATATAGCCTCCATATAGGTAACTCGTCTTTAAATTTCTGATCTGACAGAGTTCCTCGGTGAAATATTTATTATTTCCTTTCATCCTCCCCTGATATTTCTTGCTCTTCGTCGATCATCTTTTCTTGCCCTTTTACCAATCGGAGTTGGTCTGAGCTCGAATTTGATGATCCTGTAACATCTATTTGCCCTTTTACCAATCGGAGCTGGTCTGAGCTAGTGTTTGATGATCCTTTAACATCCACAGGTTAATCAGCGAGCAACTTTTTCTCCTCGGGGGTATCAGGATAGGTGAACTCTGCTATAAAATCTGCTACAGCCTGCCCTTTTAGCGATGATCTGGGTTCATAAACTATATCATATTCACCGAGCTCTATTGCCCAGTACATCAATCTCCCTGATTTTTCTGGTTTATGAAGGGCTTGTCTCAATGGCATATCAGTATATACTATTATGGTATGAGCCTGGAAGTATGACCTCATTCTCCTACTCGCCTCAATCAACGCCAAGGCTAATTTTTCTAGCCTTGGATATCTGATCTCTGCTCCTCGGAAGGCCTTACTCGTATAATAAATTGGTTTTTGCACTCCATTCTCCACTCTGATCAATGCTGAGCTAACTACATTCTCAGACACTGCAAGATATAAGTATAATTTTTCTCCCGTCACTGGCCTGGACAACAGTGGAGGTTCTCCCAAGTATTTCTTCAAGTCTTGAAAAGCCTTCTCACATTCATCATTCCACTCAAAAGTCTTTCGGAGTGTCTTGAAGAATGGGAGACATCGATCAGTTGCTCGCGATACAAATCTGTTGAGTGCTGCTACTCGACCAGTAAGACTTTGCACCTCTTTCTTCGTTATTGGAGATCGCAGCCCTAGTAGAGCTTTGATCTTTTCAGGATTCGCCTCAATGCCTCGTTGATTGATAATGTACCCGAGGAACATGCCTTCTCGTACTCTAAATGTGCACTTCGTCGGGTTCAGCTTCATTTGATAGTTATCCAGTTGATCAAAAGTCTGACTTAAGTCAACTAGATGATCTGCAGCTTTCTGGCTCTTTGTCAGCATATCGTCAACATAGACTTCCATATTGCAACTGATTTGTTCAGCAAATACCTTGTTCATCAGACGCTGATATGTCGCACCTGCATTTTTCAAACCAAAAGGCATAACATTATAACAATAAGTTCCCCTAGGGGTAATGAAATAAGTACTCTCCCTGTCTTCAGGTTTCATTTTAATCTGGTTGTAACCAGAATAAGCATCCATGAAGCTCAGCAGCTCGTGTCCCGAGGTAGCATCCACCAGTTGATCAATTCGGGGTAGTGGAAAGTGATCCTTTGGGCATGCTTTGTTGAGGTCGGTGAAGTCTATACACATCCTCCACTTGTTGTTTTTGTTCTTTACCATTACCACATTGGCTAACCAGTCTGGATATTTAACATCTTCAATAAAAACAAGCCTTCTGGAGCTTCTCGACTTCCTCCTGTATAGCTTGATTTTTCTCGGGATTGAACACTCTTCTTCTCTGCTTCATTGGCTTGATCTCCTTATTCACATTGAGTTCGTGACATAAGAAATTTGGGTCTATCCCAGGCATATCTTCATGACTCCATGCAAAAGTTTGTTTTCTGCTTCTGAGGAAAGTTATCAATTCCTGTTTTAGTGAGGCTTCCAACGACGAACCTATTTGAGTAGTTCATTCAGGGTCCTCATCGTCCAGAATGATGTTTTCAATAGCTTCCACCACTTGACCCTTCACGAGTTGAGACTCATCTCTAGGATCCAATGTTTCAATTTTTGCACCTTCATCCACTTGATAGGTAGTAGTCTTTCTCCTTGATTCTTCCAGTTCCTCTTGCTCGGCGGATGAATAATAGCATTCCCGAGCTACTTTCTGATCACCTTTCACAACTCCTACTCCAAAAGTTGTTGGAAATTTTAGACATTGATGTACTGTAGATGGTACAACCTCGAACTTTTTTAATCCTACTCTTCCCATGATGATATTGTATGATGATTGAACATTCTTATCCATCACGAAAAAGCGTATTCTTTCTGTTCGACAAGCAGGCCATGTACCAATGAATATATCCAACTTGATCGTCCCAAGTGGAAATACTTTCTCGCCAACAAAACCGATTAGGGGTCTATGATAAGGCTCCAATTGAGATAGCTTTAGATTTAAACTATCGAAGCACGAGTAGAACATGATGTCTATCGAGCTACCATTGTCGACCAGTACTCTTGAAATTATTACTTCATTCATTCTCATCTTGATCACCAATGGGTCATCATGAGGATATAGAACACCTGCAATGTCATTTTTGAGAAACCAATGACCAATTTCTCTTTGTTCACCTTTCTCGGGCGATCCTCCTTAGCTAAATTTATTCGTTGAATGTACGAGCAAGCTTGAGCCTCACAGAGGTAATCTTTTCTCTCTGCAGTAAGGTCTCCTCCTCCTGCATCTCCACCTGTTATAACATTACAGTCAAATGACCCAAATCGTATTGAAAATACCTTTCGTTCTGGATGCCTTGGTCTCTTGGGAAGATCAGGGTCGTCTTCTGGATCAACTTCATAGTTTCTTTTCTTGTTCTCCTCTGCTCGACGAGGAGATCTAGACCTCTCTCTTGTTCGGTCGTTGTTTCTTCTTTCACTTCCATGATCGACATACTTTGACAGCTTTCCTCATCTGATGAGTGTTTCAATCTCATTCTGAAGAGCTATACAATTTTTGGTCATATGGCCATGATCTTTATGAAACTCGCAATACTTCGCCTTATTCCTCTTATCAGGGTTTGCTTTCATTTTCTCTGGCCAGTTTAACTCCTCGTTGTTCTTGATTTCTTCTAGAACATGGTTGATATCCTTCTTCAAAGGAGTATAATTATCATATTTCTTCATTACATCCCATACCGACCTAGTTTTTGAATGTTTGTCATTACCATTGTTCTTATGCTCTTTCCTCTTAGCTTTATCACCTTCTACCTTGGTTTCTTTGGCATCCATGCTCTTCTTCATAGCCATAGCCTCCTCGGCATTCATAATCTTGGACGCTTTTCCCATCAGATCTGACATGGTTCTAGGTGGATCTTTGGCCAAAGTGTAGTACAACTTGTTGGGCAGTAATCCACTCATTAAAGCAGTAATCGTTGTCTTCTCCTCATAGTCAATGACTTCCAGTTTCTCGTTATTGAAACGAGTTATATAATCTCTGATGCTCTCACCAGCTTTTTGTCTAACACTTAACAAGTGTGCTACTCGTTTAACTGACTTTGTGCCAAAATAGAAATTCCCAATGAATAACTCGGCCAGTTAAAGAAAAGTTGATATCTTACCCCGAGGAAGATTATTATACCATATTTGAGCAGATCCGGTAAGAGTTCGCGAGAATTCTCTGCATCTCATCTCATCTGGAACAGCATAGATGTCGGCTGCAGCTTCGTATTATTCTATATGAAGGACAGGGTCAGTTTTTCCATCATATTTGGGAGTCACAACAGGTGCTTTGAACTTTGATGGTGTTGGAAAATCTACAATGAACTTGACAAAAGGTGTTCCTCGAACAAAGGTTCATTGTAGAGGGTTATTGGCTTTAGCCATTTCCCCTAATCTATCCTCCAGCCTTTGAATATAGCCTTTCCATGCATCATTTCCTTCCTCGGGCCTGTTGGTTCGAGCAATTGATCGCGTTGAGTTGGCTTCCTGGGATCTCTCTTGACGAGCAGCTAGTCGCGACTGGGCAGATCCTTCCCTTAAATCTGACGGTCGTCGAAAACTCCTCGATGGGGGTCTAGGAGGACTTTTACTCCTTCTAGGTCCTAATCGATTAAAAGGTGATACCCTGCTTAACCTCTCTAGCGCACTAGTCCTTTCTGGGGAGAGAGTGATACGTTGTTCAGTATCTGTGGCTCGCACTGACGAAGTTCGTCCAGGTTGATAAGAAAAATCTTCAGACTCCTCATCGCGATATGAATTAGTACGCCTAGTACGCGAGGATGGTGCACGAGTGTTTCTTTGAATACTCCGTAGCCCTGAATGAGTTGGTGCACCACCATGGAGGGTTTGTATGAGTTATCGCATAGTTTCTTGCGTGACGGTCTGGCCCTGAGCCAGATTTGTCATTATTCCAGCTAGATCTGGAATATTTGGCGGAGCAGATGGATTTGGAGGGCTTCCAGCATTTCGATTGCTGGATTCTGGAATATCAGCCATTTGTGATGAACTGTTTTGATGAAAAACGATGTTACCAGTCGCTTCCCACAGACGGCGCCAATCTGTTGATGTAAAAAATTAGATCACATCTAATTATTTAATCACAGATAAATAAATGAGACAAATAATTTTTAAAGTGGTTCAGCCTTATAAGAATGGCCTACGTCCACTGTTATGTTATTGCTGAGTGTTTGGGACTTCTCGATTACAAGTTCTATCAAGAAATTCCGGTCCCTTACAATGAGGATTGTATAATGTATTTATAGACCTGAGGCTGTAATGTGAAAGGGTAAAACATTAAATGATGTACATATGAAAGGGTAATACATTCAATTCCCCTTAAGCGTGTGCGTCTGAATGATAAGCATTTAATAAATAGTTAAATTTTTGGTTATCCAGCTATTAATGCTTTGTTCGAGGTGCAGCTCGGACCGCCTGAGTTGCTCGGACCGCCTAAGCTTCTCGGTGCTCAAGAGTTCCTTGGAGAGTTCTTGCTCCTCGGAGCGTGTGAGTTCCTCGGGGAAGCAGTGTTCATCATTGTAGTATGGTTCCTCGGAGCGTCTGAGTTCCTCGGAAGTGTTTGTTGTTGCCATGTAGGTTGTCACGTGTCTTGACTTAATTGAGCCATGTCAGCAGACTAAATTTGACATCAACAACGCTTTTCCAGATGAACCTTGTCATATTGGCATCATGAATGTTTGCTTGTGGTTCTGCCTCTACCCACTTGGTTAAGTAGTCTGTGCCAACTAGCAGATACTTGTGATTTTCAGGTGCGGTAGGTAGTGGTTCCATAATATCCAGTCCCCATTATGCGAACAACTAAGAACTTTTCAAGGATTCAGGTCGCTAGCTCGCTGATGGATCATAGGAGAGAATTTCCAACACTTTTCATAACTACGAACGTAGGTACTCGCGTCCTTTTATATGTGAGGCTACCAGTAGCCTTCCTTAATCGTTCGAAAGGTCAATGACCTCCCTCCTGCGTGATATCCACACATACCATCATGAAGTTCGCTGAGAACTTGCACAGTGTCATGTGGGTGGACGCATTGGAGATAAGGTCTTGTGATTACTCTCTTATAGAGATTTACCCCTGAGACGGGGTAGAAACGGGTTGTTTTTACCCTTACTTGATGAGCCAATCTCTTGTCATTAGGCAATGTGTCACTCCGTATATAAGCAATGATGGGATCCATCCAAGTAGGGACCATCTCTATGTGGAGAACTTTCTCAGTGACCATAGTCCAGTCAATTTGGATAGTTCTTATGAGATTGGAGTCCGCTACTGAGCTTAAGGATGCTAAGGCATCAGGGCGACTGTTATTCCCCCAGGGGAACTGTTGAATATTAACCTTTTTGAATCCTGCCATAATTCTTCTTACTATGGCAAGGTATGCTTCCATCTTATCATTTTTTGCATTGAAATCACCACTTACTTGCTTGAAGACCATCTTGGAATCACCAAATATGTTGAGGCACCTTGCTCCCAGCATTTAGGTCTTAGATAAGCTAGTAATTAGTGTTTCGTATTCATCTTCGTTGATGGAGGCTTCAAATCCCAACCTCATTCTTTGTTCAATGATAACTTCTTCTAGTGTGATGAGGAAGATCCGTACACTTGACCCCTTAGAGTTGGAGGCTCCATCAATGAACAGGGTCGAGTCCTTAGACTTTACATCCTCGATTGTTGACTGCCCCATTTCATATTATTCGATAGTCTAATTCCCTATGAATTCAGTAATAAAATCAGCCAGGGCTTGTCCATTAACTGATGTTCTTGGCTAAAAGTTGATATCGAACCTCCCGAGCTCGACTGACCACTCTGAGAGTCGTCTAGAGGGGTTGTCTTTCTAAAGAACCGTTTTGAGGGATATGAAGTGATCATTGTTATTGAGTGAGTTTTAAAGTAATGTTTCATCATCCTTGAGGCAACTACTAATATATAGGTAATCTTTTCCAAGGGCAAGTAGCGTTGTTCTACATCTAGAAGAATCTTACTGCCATCATAGACGGGGTAGTATCCACCTCCCTTCTCGTATACCAGAGTTGAGATAATAGTATGGTATGATACTACGAGATAGAGATATACATAGGATCTCCATCATCGATAATCACTAATAAGGCCAGCTTGCTGAGGTAGAACTTAACCTCATCCAAAGAACTTGAGCAGTCATCGTTCCATATAAGGCATTTTCCCTTCTTTAGAAGATAAAAAATGGTCGGTAGAATTTCGAGGACTTGGAGATGAAGTGGTTGAGTGCTGTAAGCATACGAGTAAGATTTTGAATGTCTCGTAATGTCCGTGGAGGATGCACCATGGTGATCACGCCAATCTGATCTGAATTGACCTCAATTCCTTTTTTGCTGACTAATATAACCTAGAAATTTTCTTGACTGGACACCGAACGAACACTTACTTGCATTAAGTTTCATCTGGCACTTCCACAGGATCTTAAAGTTTCTGGCTAAGTCCATGAGATGGTCACCTTTGCTCTTAATCTTGACTAACATATCATCTATGTAGACCTCCATTGTGTCTCCCATTTTCCACTTGAGCATCTTTGTGAACAGCCTGTGATAAGTTGCCCCGTATTCTATAGGCCAAATGATATGACCTTGTAACAGTATAACCCAACCAGGGTTATGAAGGATGTTTTATCCTGGTTAGGATGAACAATGAAATTTGATGGTACCCTGAATAGGCATCTAGAAAACTCATCCTTTCTTATATTGTCGTGGCGTCGACTAGTTGATCAATCTTAGGAATTGGTAAATTATATTTGGGGCAAGCCCTGTTCAGGTCCGTGACACTACACCAAATCTTTCGAATTATCACGGTCATTGACCTTGACAAGTTCAACTTGTCATGGTCAATGACCGTGATAATTATGGGCGAGATAACTTTTTTTGTCACAGACTTGTCACGGTCATTGATCGTGACAAGTTCGTTAGAATTATCACGGTCGTGTCACGGTCCCTGACCGTGACAAGTTTAGTTACGGTTAATAATCGTGATAAAGCCTTGACCATTTTTAAAAACATTGTCACGGTCAATGACCGTGACAATTCTGGGCAGAATTTAAAAAAAAATTGTTGGGCAGTATGGCCACTGCCACTGCCCAGCAGTATATTTGTACCTGTTATTGCAACGTTGTACCTGTTCAAACATCATATATCCAAATAAACTAAATATAATGCAAATATACATTCAAAATAGAAATAATATATATGACGATATAATCCAAATATAATTCAAATGTACCAACTTAAAAATAATGTCACTACATGTCTGGGGTAAATGTGAGGAGGTGAGTACGCCACATGATATACGAATTGACACAACCACTAATATACATTGTGCCGCATTGTTCGTGCAACCACAATAGGGAGTTATCCTTCCCGGGTATCACATGCGTGACGAGCACCTTAGACTCGATATCTTGAAGCTCACGTCCATGAACTATTCCACCCTGGACGATATTCGAGTCCCTCAACCCCCGCCCTATCCGTTGGCCATCAAATATGTCCAATATGAACATGCTCGGCCAACCAAGTGTCGACATCAGTCTGTTTAAGAGATCCAAATAGGGAAGTGGATCATTGAAGTACGCACGTGTCGGTGATGAAGCAGCGAGGTCCACATCCTCGTCATCCTACACCTCGTCCTATCGCACCTCCTCCTTCACCGCCTTCTCCTTCCCTTTCCCCCTACGGTCTCTACCCAATGTACGCTTCATGAATGAGTACATATCTTGGACCGTTACCTCCAAACGGGACAGCTTCGCGTCATGTGAATCCACCATTCGAGCCAACCCAATGTCACTCGTCTCCAATCCGATGATCCTAGATTTGGCCACCCGCGAGCTCACCCCCTTGTCCTCCCCTTCTGATGAGAGCTAAGAACTTGGTTGAGTGCGTCTGTGGACAAAGATGCCTTATCGGCATCAGACTGCGACTCATGCACTTCCTTAAGCTTTGCCTGAAACTATAAAAAGCACATGATTAGTAAAATAAGTAAACTAAAAAATTATAACATAATTAACAAAAAGTAAACCGTCGGATTACTTACAATCGTGGCCGCGATGCTCGGGGACACCTCCTTATCCTTCCCCTTCTTCGTCCGAAGAGCCACATAAGTATCGAGCTTTTGTGGCTTACCCCCAAAGCCACTCCCTATCCCTTGAAATAAAATAAAGGAAAATTAGTATCGGCCCCGCAAAGTAAAATAATGGAGAATAATATATTTATGTAGTTATAGAAAAATCAAATCTTACCATCATCCTATGCTCCACCTCGGCGTAAGATGTCCGGCCGGAGTAGTGAACGTCCATCTTTTTCACCCGATTTTACCTCCCCGATTGGCGAGATGCCAATTGTCGCTCCCCGATCTCATTGTCAATGAACTTTTGCCATTGTGGCAATGATATCGGCTCCTTCGACGGGACGGATTCACGCCTTTGGATAATGGAATCTCGAGTTTTCCCAAAGTACCATGTCCGCATATTTTTCTTCCACGTCTTGTGTTTCTCCCTTAAATGCTCCAAGACGGAACCACGTAGCTTTGGAGCCAAGTTGAATTGTTCCTATCCAACAAATACAATGTTAGTTGCGAATAAATATAAATATAAATAATAAAATGAAATTGAAATCAAAATTGAAATTGAAATATTCATATAAATATAAATATATTACCTGTAGTGCTTCCCAAACAGCTAACTTGAGCTCATATGGCACCTCCTTCCAACTCATATACCCCGGGTCGATGACCGTCTTTACCAGCTCGAGGGATCTTGCTAATAGCTCCGACTTATTCTCAATGGTAATTCGAAATTTGCCATATTTGGGGAGCCTAGGGGCCGAGGAGTCCTCATCGCCTCCGCTACCACCGAGCCCAGACGACATCATCATAACCATCATCATCATCCTCGCCTTAATACCTGAAGGAGACATTTGCTGTAAAAAATGTTATTAGTACAGATAAAAAAAATTAGAAGAAGACATGCAAATATGTATAATTACTACAAATAAAAATGAGCACTAGTTATTAATTTACTTTCATACACCCCCTCCCCCACCACACACACGCACACGTACACGCACACACACCACCCCCTGCCCCCCCCCCCCCCCCCCCCCACACACACACACCACACACACAATAATTATTTTCATCAATTAAACTAACAATTAAAGTATACAATTATTAATTTATTAATTTACAATGAGGAGAAATCTTACTTTCATAATTAATCATATATTGATTTATTAATTTACAATGAGGGGCAATCATATATTAATTTACTAAAAAAATTAATAATCAATCAATTCTTTTACAAGGGACACTACGCACATACACACACATAGACACACACGCAGCCCCCCACCCCTACCCCACCACCCACCCCCCATCCCTGCCCCCACCTTGCCCCACCCCCTTCCCCCCCACCCCCACCACCCCCTGCCCCCCACCACACACACAATAATTATTAATAATATAGCCATTTTCAGCCATACCAAAAGATCCCTACTTATCTTTATTAATAATATCTAGAATTAACCACTAAAGAATACCCACCAGATACACCTAAAAACCCACATTGGCCAACCCCCATATGGACAATAATCCAATAATTATTAATAATTATATATTGTTTGATATACAAAGTAATTTTCAAAAAAAGTTAAAAAATTCCACCCCCATATGGACAATAATCCAGTGGTAATGCCACTTTTACTGTTAACCAACCCAACATCGATCCACTATAATCCAACAGCAATGTCAACAACAAATGTGTATCCCATACTCCTTCTAATTCATGTACTCAATTAATTCATTTCATCAATTAAACTAACAATTAAAGTATACAATTATTAATTTACTAATTTACAATGAGGGGCAATCCTACTTTCATATGAAATGGGCACTAATTATTAATTTACTTTCATCTAAAACTATACAATTAAAATTACAATTAAATCTATACAATTTATTAATTAAAGTTATACAATTGTTAAGATTGTCCCACCACACACACACACACACACACACACACACACACCACACCCCCACCACCACCACACCCCTCCCCCCGCCACACACACGCGTGCACACCTGCACACACACACACACCCCACCCCCTGGCCCCCTCCCCCCACCACACCCCCTGCCCCCTCACCCACCCCCACCACACCTGCACACACACACACGTACACACACAGCCCACCACACCCCCACCACCCCCTGCCCCCCTCCCCCACCACACACAACCACACACATATACACACATATACACATACACACATATAGAAATGAAAGAGAAAGAGAGGAAAAAAATACCTTAGAGAGAGAGAGAGAGAGAGAGAGAGAGAGACCTCGAAATCGCTTAGAGAGAGAAAAAGAGGGAAAAACCAAAATCGGTGGGAAAAAAAAAAGAAAGGGTAGGGCTTTTTTGTTGTGTAAATTGTCATGGACGTGTCATGGTCCTTGACCGTGAAAATTATTTTAAGTATTGTCACGGTCAATAACCATGACAAGTCCGTGACAAGAACATTTATCACGGTCAATGACCGTGACAATACTTTGTCACGAGCGTGTCACGGTCAATGATCGTGACACAAAACGCATGTTTGTTGTCACGGTCAATGACCATGACAAGGGTGGCTGGCTGAAAGGTGATAATTTGGCCATTTTGGTGTAGTGTGAAGTCAATACAGACCCTCCAACTATTGTTGATCTTCCGTACTACCACTTGGAAGGATAACCACTTGGGGAACTGAATTTCCCTAATGGATCACGCATAAAAAATCTTCCCTACTTTATTCTCTACCATTTTAGCCTTCTCAAGGGCTGTTCGGTGAGCCTTATGAGTGATCGACTTGAATTTCGGGTCAACATACAGATGATGGCATGCTACATTGGGATCAATCCCAGGAAGATCATATGGTTCTCAGGAAAAAACATCAAGATTGCTTATTAAAAAGGCAATCAACTTTTTCTTTTTGCAATCGATGAGTGCAGTTCTGATCAGAAACTCTCTTTGGCAAGCTGTCATCAACTTTAATTTCTTTCGGGATTTTAGTCACCCTATCAGTGGGGTGGACCCTAGTCTCTTATACCCCTGGTCGGCCGTACCGTAATTGTTATTTAGAGGGTGTATCCCCGTCTTGGGATACCTATGGAGCCTCTTTTGGATCCTTATTCTTATCCTTTTTGAGGATATTGGCCACGATGAAGCACTTCCTTGTAGTGGCCTAGTCACCACGGATCCTGACCACGCCCCTATCGGTAATACACTTTAGTTTCTGGTGGTAGGTAGATGGTACGACCCTCATGGTGTGCAACCAGCCTCACCCTAGTATGGAATGATATGGGGAATCTATGTCCACCACCAAGAACTCAGTTAACTTTGATATATTTCCTGCCCATGATGCCAGAACTATCTTTCCCACTGGCATTATAATTTTCCCTGTTAAGTTGACCAACGAAACTATGGCTTCCTTGTGGTCGGCTAGATTGAGCTTCAGCTTGTGGAACCACTCTAGGTACATCACCTCCAACGAGCTTCCCTGGTCAATCGAGAGCTTGTCAACATCCCAATTCACAATTCCAAGAGTTATCACGAGCGCATCGTGATGTGGAGTCCTCATTATGATCAAGTCATCTTCAATGAGGATGATGTGTTTGGTGTAGTTGACATCCTCTGGTCTCTGGTGCTTGCCATCTTGGATATTTGAAAGGTCAATCTAGAATGCCTCCATGATAGTACTGGCCTTCTTCATCTCCATTCGAACGGCATTCCCTTGGATATTCTTTAGGTTGGATACCCCATCGATTTTACGAACTCCTGTCCCATTTTATCGTCAATAACATTATCTGGTTTCTGGTCGCCATTGGCTATGACCTTATCATCTTTATTTTCTATATAGTCATTGAGATGCCCATCTTGGGCTAACTCTTCCAAGTGTGACTTCAAATCCTTGCAATTCTCAGTCCTATGGTCACCCTCCTTGTGGAATGTGCACCTAAGTTCATTGTTCCTCTTTATTATGTCTCCACCCATCTTCCTGGGCCACTTGACGAATGGTTGATCCTTGATCTTGCTCAAGACCTTATAAATTGGTTCTTTAAAGACTGTATTAATAGCCTAAAACGCCTTTGAAGGACCAGCCTTGCTCCCATTCTTAGACTCGTTGTTGCCCTTATTTTTATTCCCTTTCTTTGGACTATTACTTTTTTCTCCTCCTTGGTTTACCTTTACTCGACTGTTGTCCCCTGCATTAAAGTGAACCACGTCTTCAACCTTGGCATATTTCTTAATACGGGCCATAAGGTCAGCGATGGTGTTGGCTTCTTTCTTGGTCAGGGACTAGTGTAGCAGAGATATGGTTGGAAGACCAATCTTGAAGGATGCAGTGACAACCTTCTCTGAGCAGTCCTCCACTTCATTGAAAACCTCCCAGTACCTCTTGTCATAATCATAAAGTCTCTCTTGTGGATTTTTCTTCATCGTGAGTAGTGCATCCATCCTCCTGATGTGGTAGATGCTTGTTATGAAGCGAGCGGTCAAAGCCTCTGCTACGACTTTGAAGCTCCCGACCAACCTGTGGGGTAGCTTCTCAAACCACTTGCCACCATGTAAGCTGGAAGGTAAAATTTGACACATCAAAGCATCAGTGTGGCTCCACGGGGTCATCGCACTACAAGAAAAAAGCCTTTTTTGATATTTTTTAAGTGTCATAAAACGCATTTTATGACGTTTTATTTTTTAATAAAAAGTGTCATAAGTTTGGGTGTCATAATTGATACCCATAAAAAGTGTCATATTAGGTAACGATTATATATGACTTTTTTTCAAAAGTGTCATATCTGCTACAAAAAAAAGTCATAATGTACTCTATAAGATGTCATATTTGATTTGAAAGCGTCATGGTAAACTGTTTTCAAAATTTTAAAAAGGTCATATAAAAAATTTCATCACATGAGGGTTTAATATGAACGGTCATAAATTAAACATATAATAAAAAAATCAATATTAATGTCATAGTTGACAAATAAATCTAAAAAACACACCAAAATTCGTAGAATCGTTTATTCCACATTCAATATTACAATTGATACATTATAAATCATATCATTCAGCCAAGAAATACAGCTAACACTCCCACCAACATATTTTTTATCTCACATCAAATTGAGCTAACACAAACCAAATTAAATTTATCTATCAAAATTAAGTGTTTCTCCGTAGTAATAATCGCATCATAATTTCAACCAACAATGCGTCGAAGTCCTGTTCCCGCTTGCGTTCATTATCATGTTGTCTGACAGCAATAAACCTTTCACATGCCTCTAAGTAGATGCTCATGTATAAGTTCAAAACATCATATATAAATCTCTAGTGCAATGTAAAACACAACATATGATTCCAATTTTTTCGAAGTATAAAGTCGTGTATAATTTAAGCCGAAAAGATTTTTTATATAACACAAACAATTGTAAACAAATTTTAAAAAATTGGGCAGAAAATGCGTGTCTATTCGCTTTCTGGTATGTTTATTAGTTGTTTTACTTTTTCGTCCACCAATACCCAATTTTCAAATGCGTCTCTATTCGACTTAATCAATTTAGAACACTTATTGATTTCAGAAAATTTCGATAGAGTTTTGTTTGTTTATTCGTGAAATTCAACATGCTTTAACATTAAAATAAACTCAACAACAAAAGCCACAACAAAACCTCCAATAAATCCCTTCCACCGATTCAACATATATAAGATAAAAAAAATTAACTCCATCAACATAAAGGTTCAACGGACTCGTGTACGAGTTTTAAAAAAATGTAAAAATAATATCACATCGACCGCATAGCCTAACAATAATCTCTACACTAGTCCCTTGTGAGGTGTGCATCCCTCTTTTCAGATCGTTATGTTCTTATTTTACATTTCCACACTCCAAACCCAACTCTAAAGTTTTATACCTAAAAAATTGAAATTTATAACAACATTCGAATCCATGGGTCTCGTGACTACACGGGTTGTTTCTACATGTTACTTTAATCATGTATGAGGTGTGTTTGCCACTTTCCGTAATGTTTGATTGTTGTTTTTCATTTTCGTCCAGAAAGTTCAATTTTCAAGTTTTAACACTAAAAAATTCTAAATTTTGACCAAATCTCAAACCCATGAATCACATGACTACTCGGGCTGTTTCCACGAATTTCTTTTATCCCGTTTGAGGTGTTTATGCCTCTTTTCATATCATTTTTCTCTTATCTTACGTTTTCATGCTCCAATATTGTTTTTACTTTAACCATGATCATGGATCTAAGTGTGATTACCACACTATAAGATGCATAGATAACTACTAATCCACTCGACGGTTTGCTTATTGGGTCTTGGTTGATACTTCTCAAAACCAAAGGCACTAACAAATTTGTTCACTTCATTTTATAGATTAGTTTATCTTTATACTACTTCATGTTGGAATAAGCGATCATATTTATGTTTTTATCAATTTATTTTTTGATTTGTTTGTCATTGATTCAAGGTTGTGCTTTAGAGGCTTAGATTGGTTATGGAATAATATTCAAGGTACTTGTTTTTTTAATAACAATATTGATACGTGTTGTTTATCTTTCTTTGTTTTTTATTAACAAGGTACTTGTTTGTTTATATTTGTATTGTATTTTTGTAGATGAAGATTCCACCGCCGACTCGAGGCCTATGATTTGTGATGAAGAGTTCGAGCCAATGGAGGCTTAAGGTAACTTTTTAATAGTTAAAATGTTGTAAATATTGATATTGTATTGATATTATTTTTTTAACATGTTGGAATTTTTTTTACTTTTTCAGGTTTTCATGAGTTGATGATACGAGGATGATGTTGAAGTTCATTGAGAGTCACTTGAGGTTTAAATGGGGCGGGGCAGGGCGAGTACGATTTCATGTAATATAAGCTTAAATGGATTCGGGTATCCTTGAAGTAAACTCGTCACGCAGGGCGGGGTGGGCTAAGAATTTTTCAAACGGGGCGAGTTCGAGTTTTTAAAAACCCACCCCAAACTCACCCCGTTGACATCCTTATGCTCGTGCTTGTCTTTACCACCAATTAAACAAAATGTAAATGGACTCACAATCTTTCATCAAATATTTTTTTATTTACTATATTGAAACAAACCTAATTGATCTTTTTATCCTTCACTCATGCTTCTTTTTCTTCTTTAGTAAAGTCATACTACCAACCAAGTCCTTTATTGTCCATAAGGTACTTCGAATTCTCGGGGAGCTCTGCCCAAATACCAACATATATCTTTAAAATAAAAATTAATATTCTTATTAGTTTAGTGTACATAAATTAGAAAAGTGTCTGTGCTTCCTGTATTAGCAAGGGATTGAACAACCGATGACCTTAATGCTGCAATATGAGTCTTAAAATAGGGAATGTGTAGCAAACATAAAAACAAACAGGTACTAAGCATGAGAATCATTCTAGGACTATTCTATAACAAGCCCCGTATATCTTTTCATCATGTCCTCAATGAGATGAAATCATGCAAAAGATGAGTAGAATTAGATCACACCTTACGACAAACCACGACATGACACCTGTGAAATCATTCAATATAACTGTGAGCTTCATGGTCATATATGAATATTGATAAAATTATAACGGTAAATATAGTATGACAGAATGTGGCATCTAAGAGCAATCAAATTATAACGGTTCGAACAAAGTATAAATCATCACATAAAGTTTAAAACTTTCCAAAGCTACTACCTGATAATCTGGTATATAATCATGTCCCAATTGGCTTACACAATGAGCTTCAGCAATTACAATCCGAGAAAATGATTCACAAGAATGTATGCTTTCTAAGTGTCCCAACAAAACATCGCTTTTTCACTCAAGTATCAGTTTACTCAGATGTTCGGCATGTAGAGCATTATGTGAATCCTATAAAGTTACGTAATACCCTTTTTATTGATTTCAAGGTAAATAAGGTCAGTCATAACTTCTCAAACAACATCATTTAAGGTATCATTATAGCAACATGTACACTTCTAACAGTATAACATGTAAGATCAAAGTATTTGATAAAAGAAATTAGGTGGACGTGCTAATAAACTAGATGCTCTCTAGCCAGCATATTATGTCCAAACTATCTATACTATTGTTTTTTCATGAACATTGAAGTGATGCCATCTTTGAGAACAATTATTATATAAACTAATATTTGGAAGTGATCGCACAGGTCCCCCACTGATATGTCCACTTATTTAAAGGCCCAATTTTTTTATGTCCACTCTTGTTTAAAGAAGACGATTTAAATAAATAAATAACTTTTTTTTAATAAATGATAGTAATATAGGATAACGTTTCTGCTGCTGTTGTTTCCGTCTCAGACAACCTAGTCAAGTGAGTTCAAAAATTTAGAATGATTCAAAATCATCACTGAGAGTAAAGACTTGAATTTATATATATATATATATATATATATATATATCTATATATATCTGAAATTGGAATATCATAACAACAAATTATTCTCTTGATGACCAACAAAACAAACACACTTCTATAAATCATCATCTAAAAAGCTTTTTACCTTATAATAACATACCGTGTATACTTCTGCCCCACTAGAATATACTCAACCAACATAGTAAATACTACAGTTGTACTCCTAACTGAGAGATCGGCATTTAAAATGTGGGGCCCGAATGCTAGAATACTACTGACTTAAAAGATAGATAAAGTACTGAAGAATGATCATGATCTATACACAGTGAACTTCTTGGACAAAACACGCAGACAACCAAAACACTGTATCAATTCATATTCATCAGGTAAAGTGATAAATAAAGACTAAAAAGATATATTTATGGGAGCCAAGGTACCTCGAACCATGTTTCTACTTGTCTTGAACCCTTCAGTGTGAGTTTTATGGAAATACCTATTTCTTTAATGCTCATAACTATCAAAGATCCATTTATGGAACATAGTCCAATACACACTATTAAGTTGGTCTGACCATAACACATTTTCCTGCACTAAGTAAGCATATAAAAATATCTAATTGGTTATTATACTTCAAAAAAGGGGTGCATAATACCTTATGTTTATAGCCTTCATTATGCTTCTTTATAACAGAAAGCTGAAATTACAGAAAGAGATAATAAGCAATGTAGAACATTGAAATTTTATATCGTGTGAGTCGTCACAACGCCAACATGTATGTGACTTTAAATGATACATAAAACTTTAAGAAATAATAATTATGCGCCTAGAACTTTTGCCTTTTACAGAGGTTAATGTATTCAAGGTAAAAGGTTACGGGTCTATTTGGATAGTTATGAATTAGAGATTGAATTGCAAAGTCCTTTTTATATTATAAAGTATTTTTTTTATCTAATCTATTACTTTTAATCTGGTGGAAATAGTAGATTCCACTAAGAGGAAAGAATATCAAAATCAAAAGACAGATGATTAAAATTACAAAATTAAAAACAAATCTACCAATACATATCTGAAAACTAAAGATTACTTACTGAAGTAAATTTTGGGTGACCAGCTCCGGAGGATCAAAGACTAATTTACCTTTTGATATCCCAACACATTTCTCAAATTAACCCAAAACCCAACTATAAAGAATTGATTTAAGGTAATCTATATATGACAATATTCGCATGGAATTTGCTCAGGTATCAGCACCAAAAATAACTCTGACAAACTGAAACACAACTATGACTTACAATGAAAAAACATATGCTCATCTCATGATCTGGTAAAATTTTAGGAGGAGTTTGTTCAGTTTCAAGCACGAATATCCCTAGAAATATTTCAAAATCAATTACTAAAATTGTCTAAATCTAGTTCAAAACTAAAATGTATGCTACACTTGTCTTCTTTGAATCACGATTGTAAATAATATACTACACAAACATATTTTTACAAAATTTGTTTCCTTTCACAACGGACCTGCAATCCACCCAAGCTGTGCCACACTCTATGCCAGCTACAGCACCCCTGACCCTATTACCAGTGTTACTATATGCGCCACAGTGGTCAATAAGTTCCCAGTGCATTTTGAGGTAGACTGAATAGTAGATGAAGAGATGGTTGAGTTGTGTAATAGAAGTGTATTAGCATTTTCATCTCCTTATCCTGCTACTACTAATTATCCCATCAACTTTGGATGAATCCTTTTCAATTTGCTAATAAGGGTGTTGATTTGTTTCTAAGATTCTAAGCCAACTCTGTCAACAGTCCTTTTTGGTGACCCCACTAACGAAGTTCAGGTATGAAATCTAGTTTCTCATCTCTCCTCCTCTATCGTTTGCGTTTGTTCCTCCCCACAAGTCCATAACTTCTGTTTTTTTAATAACCTATGAAATTTCATTTTGATGCGTCCCGTTGATACTACAATCTTCATGATAGTTTTCTCTGCCACAATGGTCCGTCTCTTCAATATCAGTAGTCTCTTTCCCCACGAATGGATTCTATTTACATGGAACTAGAGTTTAGGCAACTATCTTTTCTCAAGGAAACATTTTCAAATGGAATTCCTACTGTTGACGCTGGTCGAACTCTAACATTGGCTTCAAAAATGAAAGTTCTTCGTCGCGGGGCATTAGTTAGGATTCAAAAAGGAGCAGGCTTCAGTAGATCCAGTGCTTGTGGAGTGACACAAAGGATATGAACCAAGTCAAGGAGAGCGCTGCAATTATTGCCAAACTGATCAGGTTCTCGGAGCAAGGGATGACCCTTAAGGAGATGTTTGGACTTAGTTTCACACCTCCTCAAATCACCCAGAGATACTTTACTTGGAAACACAGCATATCATCCCTTTTATAAGCTTATTGTGCGGACTGATATATGTGATTTTGTGCATCAAACGTACATTTAAGTCATTGATAAATTGGATCGAAATAGAGATTAATAAGGTTCTGATAGAAGGTAAATCGTTTTATCAAGTATTCTTTTGGTTAGAATGTACATGTATTCTGAGAATTTCCGATTTGTTTCAGTTTGTGTGTTGTATTGTGAATGTAACTCGGATCGAATTAATTTCTGTGATTTCTTTTCTAATGGAACGCATAACCTTTTGGTAAAAAAAAATAGATTATTTATATAAAAATGATCTCTAACTAGACAAGTTTCAGTCACTCCAGTAGCTAACACCACCAACAAATGAAGTGAAGACTGCATTTTTAATTATGAACCAATTATAGTGCCACAAAATAAGATGAATTTCTAACGATTATGGTAGGATCCCTTCACCGCGATTCTATAATCCCACCATTTAGGCTCATGATCTACTGAGTGCTTAGGAATTATCCTTTTGGCAGGTATTGAGCATTGAGATTAGTTATATCCTGGCTAATCCATTTGAGTTGTCATTCCCTTATTTCTTTGATTCCTCAGGTTAGAGGCTGAAATCAGGTTGCCTTTAAGAAAGCCTCTAAAAAATACTACATATGTTGTAGTTGAGGTTTGGTCATCACGATTTTCATCCCAATCCGCATCAGAGAAATCATATAAGGATGACAATGATTGACAATGCAAAAAAAATATCATGGAAGATGGTGACTTTGAGATGATAAAGAAAACATTTGATGGCAGCCCAATGAAGCTCCATAGAGCGATGCATAAAATGAGAGAGTTTGTTAACAACAAAAGAAATATTTGGCCCGGTGAGATTGAGATATTGGAGGGCACCAATGATACTTTTATATGTAATGACATTGGTGAGACCTGTTATGTAAAACTAGAATACTAGTCGTGGAAAGGGGAGCACCACTTTGCACCATCCAAAGTAAAAAATGAAAGAAATAAAAGAAGAGAAAAATAGTGACTTTGGCATAAATTTTATGGGAGGTCAGTTGATCAAAAACTATTTGAGAAACCATTACTTAATCATGGAAAAATTAGGTGAATATGTAGCTCTCTAAGGTGAATTTTTAGCTCCCTGAGATTTGACTACAGGGTGAATTGCATTGGGCCAAAGTATTATCTAAACTAGACCTTAGGTATTTCTATCACTAGGTCTGAATGATGAAGGAAGACATACATACGACAAGTTTTCGAACACTGGAAGCTATTTGCTTAAAATTATGCCTTACGATCTGAATTGCATTGCTGACCATTTGTTTAATTATGCATGTCACTCATCCTTGCAATGCACCCTTTAAAATCTGCAATGGAGACTGTTGATGTAAAAAACTAGATTTGATATAATTATTTAATCACAGATAAAAATGAATATATAAATATAAGACAAAAGATTTTTAAAGTGGTTCAGCCTTGTAAGAATGGCCTACATCCACTGTATTTGTTATTGCTGACTGTTTGCAGAATTCTCGATAAAGGATTTACCAAGAAATTCCGAGTCCCCTGCTAATGAGGAGGTTACAATGTATTTATAGCCCTGAGGTTGTACAAATGAAAAGACAATGCGTTTTTACCTAGTAGACATGTACATCTATACTAAATTAATGAGCATTTAATGCACAATTATATCCTGGAATCTCTTGATTTGGATACGCTGTACACTTATGTAGCTCAGACTGCTTAAGCTGCTCGGACCGACTAAGCTGCTTGACACGCTTGAGTTGCTCGGAGAGCTTGAGTTTCTTATCATACTTGAGTTGCTCGAAATTCATTAGTTTCTCGGAGAGCTTGAGTTTCTCGGTGGTCTTGATTTGTTCGTCTGGAGCATTCGTATTTACCATGTAAATTGACACGTGTTTTCATGTGATTTGTCCATGTCAGCAGACTAAATTTGGTATCAACAGAAGCTCCCAATATTTCGTAGTTTGATGTTGAAGAAAAGTATGGAACATTCTTCTGCTTAGATTTTCGCTTTGTACGGTTTTTAGGAAAGCATTCGTTGTATGTAGCTCCTTTTTAAATGCACAGTATCAGACCTCCTAAATATTTTGAATTTCCATAACCGCTTCGTTTTTTATGCCCCTTTTCTTCTTTTTAGCCCCCGAATACGTAAACATCCGTCTTGGTAATCATTGCTTTTTCTGTTCCCGAGGTAAAGTATTTAAACACGGTAAAAAATCCTATCGTCTTTTACTTTTCAAACCTGTGTCTTCAAACTTTTCATTTCTTCTCCATCTTGTGCGTTCGTTTCTTTCATTGTCCGTTGTCAACTAATTCACTCTTCCCCTGTAAGATCTTCTTCCTTCTCTTTTATTTTTCTTTGATCATCATGGTTTATGTTGTTGAATCGCTTGACAAATTTTGTTCTGAATTTTCAATTCCTTCATGGGTCATTTTGGAGGAACTTTTCGAACCTTCTAACTATTTCTCTTTGGCTGAGGGACATTGGTTCCCCAGTCTCTTTGTGGCCGAATGTGGCTTTTCTTTTCCCCCAAATTCCCTATGTTTGGAGTTATGTCAATATTTTGACATTGTACCTGCAAAAATAGCTCCCAATAGCTAGAGAATAGTTAATGGAGTCCATAGGTTAAACCAAATTCATGGAACCCGTTTAGGAATTCCAGAAATTATGTTTTTCTATAGATGGATTGTCAGCGATAGTACTTTTTATATAAAAACTAGGTTTTCAAATAGGGCTTTAGTTGTCAATCTCCCAGGTGCCAACATGGATTACTTCAAGCATGGGGTTGTTATGAAAAATTGGCAACATGCTCCATTAAATGGAGATGATGTATATCAGGGTCCCAGGTGTCCCCCTTATGGCAATGGAGTAGGTTGTTTTTATTTTTTGAAATATTATTTTCTTGGTGTTTGACAAAATGTATCACTGACATTTAATTTTTACTATTTGCAGTTGATAGCAAAAGAAAATCTCCAAAGGAGACAGAGGTTAATTTGAAGCATTTGAAACTTATCTGGAGTTTGCAACAAACTGTAGCCGAGGACCACATTAAATCGGCCTCTTATTTGTTGCAGTACAAGAGTTATACTTCGTCCTTTACTGCTCGTCTAGTGGTGGTTAATCTTGACCAAATACCAGCTGCTGAGTCTAGTGTGGAGGGTTCTTCCTCTGAATCAAGTATTCCTATTGGTGACATAATGAAGAGAAGAAAAGTTCCTTCCTTTTTTGACAAGTCTGATTCTCCTATTGTGGAGACAAAGAGAAGTAAAAAAGATGTCCCAGGAGAGGGGATAAAGACTGTAGAGGTACTCCCTTCTGATGCCACCAAGAAGTTTAGCGAGAAGCTCCCTGTGGCTCCAAGCAAGATCGTTGAAAATCCCCATGTGGATCCGACTAAGGCTGTTGTTGTTTCTCCTCCAAGCGAGGTCATTGTTATATCACCAACCAAGACAGCATCTTTGGTTGAGAATGTTCCTTCTGATACGAGGATATTAAGGAAAAGTTCTTCTGAGAGACCAGCAGAATCTGCCTCTCAGTCGTTAAATGGTGAAGGTGGTGTTCCCACTTTTGCTCCTCCGAACTCTGCTATGAGCTCGGTGAAGTCATGGATTATCCCAGAATTCCAAGGTATTGAGGATAATCTTTCTCGTGACAGGGTCACTACCTTGGCTGCTCAACATATTGCCTCAGTAAGTATTACTAATCTAAATTTTTATTTTTCAATGTTATGTCCCTGTACTGACTTACAGTTATTTTATTTTTCCAGCTGGCAACATGTTTCAACACAATTCTGAAGATGGATGAGGCTATCAAGGCTTCAATCTCCTCGGGAGGTGTAGAAGAATCTTTTACTAGATTAACCCAGACTTTAAAGGAATATCAGCAGAAGTATGAGGAGAATAAAATTTCTTGGGAGAAGTAGGTTAAGTCTGTCGAGCAAGAGAGAGATCGAGCTGTGGAGGCCTCCAAGGATTTGGAGAAGAAATTGGGGGAATTTGAGAAGAATAATAAAAAGCTTGAGGAGAAACTCAAGAATGCTGCAGAGTTTGAGAATAAACTCAAAGTTGCTGAAGAGGAGATTGGTAGACTCCGTGATGTTGATCTCCAGAAGCAGGAGGTGGAGGATAAGCTGAAAACTGTCGAGAAACTTCTTAATGAGAGGACTTCCTCGGAGAAGGTTAAAAGGAAGAGAGCTGTTAAAAAATCATTCAGCGTAGGTTGGGATAAGGGTTGGAATAAGTGTTTGGCTGCCATGTCCTCACAAATGGAATATGCCAAACTTAAATACTTTAGGGATGGATGGGTGGCAGCCCTACAAGAGCTGAAAGTCGCTGAAGATTCTGACCTATTTCAGTAACATACTCATGGCCCTACTCCATCTTTTGGAGAAGAAGAAGAGGATGAAGCTTCCTTAGAAGAATCCTCCATGGTAATTGAAGATCAGGCCCTTACTGTTCCAACTGTTCAATCGTGCTCCGAGCAACCCCAGCCAACTATTACTCCTACCGAGAAGCTATTCGTATCCACCGAGCAACCATCCTCTTCCTCGAAACCTCCTGAGGAAGTTATAGGAAATAAAGAGAAGGTGTAGAGTAGTTTGGGTGTTTATTTTGTCACTTTATTGGATGTAGCCTCAATTTTTGTATTTTCTTTTATGATGAAATGAAAATTCAAGCTTTTGGTTGTCTATCTTGACTTCTTCCTCTTCTTGCTCTGTCTGCATTCTTACTAATTCTTTCTATCTCTTTTCTTTACTAGTTTATAGCTAGAATGGAGCTCTTGTCGGCTCACGATACTGAACTGATGAAAAAATGCAATGACTACTTCAAGGCTGGCCATGCTGACCTGAATGAAGCTCAAATTATTGACATCCTTAGTCCAGATACTTCTGAACGAGCAGTTAAAGCCTACCAATATTTGAAGTGCTTGCTCGACCGTGAAGTTGACAACAATGTAGCATATTATGAGATGATTGAAGATCTCCAAGGTACCATCGAGGAACTCCAACAACAATACAAGGAATCTTATGCCCTTTTGCACCAAGGGTATGAGAAAAAATATCAGCAACTAAATGCTGACAAAGGATATGATAAGTTCATCGCTGCTTACGAGAAGAAAGAGAAAATTCTAAGGGTTGAGGTCGAGGAGCATAGGCAAATAGTGAAACTACTGGAGCAGGAAAATAATGTTTTACGAGCAGAGATATCCCAAATGAAATCTGCAGCATCTACCTCGGGAGCCTTGGTCCCTGTCAATGACGAAGGTTTCTCTTTCTTGGAGGTCGAAAATGACAATTTGAGAAATGAATTGGAAACCTTAAAGAGGACTGGACCCTCTACTTATGCTCGCGAACGAGCAAGAGCTTCTCAGGGATGAGCAAGGGCTACTCGGGTTACTATTAAAGAAGCTAGAACGCAGGAAGCCTTGGAGAATCAAGCATTCCAGTTGGTGGCGAAGAATCAGGCTTTGTCAGAGATGTCCAAGAAGATTCTGAACCTCAATGAGCAACTTTCCACACAATGCTCTGCCTTGGAGAATAAAGAACTTTTAGTGAAGAACCTCCACGAGCAACTGGAGAGGTTAACTTACCAGTTTCACAAACATCCTAGGGAGTTTTGGATGGCTGGATACAACGAATCTCTTTATCATCTCGATGATCGGATCCAGCAGTCAAATAACGAGGGTTATAAGCAAGGATGGATGAATGCACTGGGGTGTTACAGTTAGAGCAGGGCCACTATCTATGGGATTATTATGACCTTGGATTGCTCGAGTTCCTGTGCCACCTTTTAAACTTGATATGAGCTGGATTCCTACTCGGAAAATTCCCCAATGCTTAATTTCCAAGTACCTCGGCGACTACAGTCTTCATTCTAATTTTGAGATATCTCGCTCGGAGCACTTGCTTGATCGGCCATCTGTGATGAATGTCAGGATGCTTCGAGATCTGAACTTCATAAATTCCCCTTATGCCTTAGATGATCCTCCTGCTGGAGTAGAACCTGTTTCAAAGGCAGAGGGAAAAAATCAGTAGAATAGGATTTTTACGTAATGTTTTTTTCTTTTTTTAACATATGTAATCCTTCTCGATTTGAATGAAAAGTTTTGGTCTTTTGTCATTTTATTTTCTTCTAAGTAATTTGCAGAATGTCTTTGCATACTTATCTCATTGTAGTGATTTTTTAATACGAAGCAATAGAACAACTTACATTCCATGGTATTGCTTAATTTAAACAACCGGGGTTGATTGAAATTGGCTTACCGACCAACCGGAGTTGGTGGATTTTTATTCCCAACCAATCGGAGTTGGTGGATTTTTATTCCCAACCAACCGGAGTTGGTGGATTTTAATTCTCGACCAACCAGAGTTGGTGGATTTTTATTCCCAACCAACCGGAGTTGGTGGATTTTTATTCCCGACCAACCGAAGTTGGTGGATCTTTATTCCCGACCAACCGGAGTTGGTGGATTTTTATTCCCAACCAACCACAGAGTTGGTGGATTTTAATTCCCAGCCAACCGAAGTTGGTGGATTTTTATTCCCGACCAACCGAAGTTGGTGGATTTTTATTCTCGACCAATCGGATTTGGTGGATTTTTGGATTTTTTATCTGGACTTGATGTGTGATTATTTTATTCTGAACTTGATGCGTAGTGTGTAGCACTAGTACTCCAAAAAATTTCAACAAAAATGAGAGAATTGGGTAAAACATCCAAAACTTTATTCATATTTGAAGAAAACCACATTACATAGGGATTTTAACTACTGATAATATTTGCGTAGATGCTCTGCGTTCCATGCATTCTTAAACTCTTCTCCTTCTAAGGTTTCAATCCTATATGTCCCCGGTCGAACAACTTTTGTTACTCTGTAGGGTCCATGCCAGTTAGCTTCCAGTTTGTTGTGCTTTTGAATTACTTTCTTTAGCACATAATCCCCTTCTTTGAAATCACACTTCTTTACTCTCTTGTTGTAGAACATAGTTATTCGTTGTTGGTATGCAACATTCCTGATTGCTGCTTCTTCTCTAACTTCCTCGAGCATATCCAAGTCTAATCTTCTCATCAAGTCAGTGATAGGAGAATTAAAATTTAGTATTCTGTGCGTGAGCAAACCCAATTCAGCTGGTATGACGGCTTCACTTCCAAATGCTAGTACGTATGGAGATTCTCCTATTGCTGCTCGTGGTATTGTATGATAAGCCCACAGCACAGAATGTAGCTCGTTAATCCAATTTGGCTTTGCATTGTCTAGTCATTTTTTCAAACCATTCAGCAGCGTTCTGTTTGTCACCTCAGTTTGTCTATTTCTCTAGGGATGGCCTGGTGCAGAGTGGGTTTTCAATATGTTTGACTGATGACAATATGCAGAAAACTCCTCGTCAAATTGGGTTCCAAGATCAGTAATGAATGCATGGGTAAGACCATATCTACAAATGATATTCTTCCAAATAAATTGATACATCTTGTCATATGTCATATCAATAAGAAGCTCAGCTTCCACCCACTTAGTAAAGTAATCCATCACGACCACGAGATATTTAAATCTTCCCCTGGTCGTTGGAAATGGCCCGACCAAGTCTATTCCCCACATGGCGAATGTCCAAGGGGAAGTAATGGGTGTTAACAATGCTTGGAGAGTTCTTCGGATAGAAGATAAGCGTTGACATTTGTCACATTTTTTGTCATAGGCTATACAATCAGCCCTCATTGTTGGCCAATAATATCCCTGCGTCATTATTCTTTGCAAAAGCGTCCGACCTGCTACATGGGCTCCACAGGACCCTTCATGGACTTCTTCAATCAAATTTTTCACCTCGGAGGGATGCACACGTCTTTGCAAAACCTGCTATAATTCCTCGTCTATATAAAATACCATTAGTCAATATATATCGAGCAGCTTTAAACTTCATTTTCTTGGTTGCGAGTTTATCAGTTGGCAAAGCCCCTTCTTCAATATATGCCCTGATGGGATCCATCCAAGATGGTCCCAAATCAAGGGTAATAAAATTCATCATCAGATCTTCGTCTATGCTCCGACTAGCCAAGACTTCTATTGGGATTGTTCTTCTTAGCTCAGTGCGTGTTGCTGAAGCTAACCGAGCTAAGGCATCTGCTCTTACATTCTCCAATCTTGGTATTCTAATTAACTGTACTGCGATCAGGCTTGATACAATCTCTATTGCTTTTGGATGATACTTGATCATTAATTCTCCTTTAGCTGCATATACACCCATCATTTGATTTACGATCAATTGTGAGTCACTGAATACGATAACCTGCTCAGCCTTCATGGTTTTTGCCAAACTAAGACCACCAATCATTGCTTCATATTCAGCTTCATTATTAGAAGCTTTAAATTGAAAGCGCAGAGCATATTCCACATCGATCTCATCTGGGCTATTTAAAACAATCCCTCCTCCACTGTCTGTAGTGCACGAAGAACCATCTACATACAAATTCCACACAGATATCTCATTATCAAACTCTTGGTCAGACAGAGTTCCTCGGTGGAATATTCGATGCTTCCTTATATCCTCCTCCAACACTTCTTGCTGCTCGTCGATCATATTCACTTGCTCGTTTACCGACTGAAGTTGGTCAGAGTTTAAGTTTGATGATCCCATAACATCTACAAGCTGGTCGGTATTCAACTTCTGCTCTTCGGAGGTATCTAGATAGGTGAACTCTGCGATAAAATCTTCCACTGCTTTCCCTTTAAGTGACGACCTAGGTTCATAAATTATATCATATTCACCCAATTATACAGCCCAATACATCAATATTCCTGATTTCTCTGGTTTGTGCAGAGCTTGCCTTAATGGCATGTCTGTATACACAACTATAGTATGCGCTTGGAAGTATGGCCTCATTCTTCTACTTTCTTCGATCAATGTTAGTGCTAACTTTTCCAACCTTGGATATCTGATCTCTGCTCCTCAGAAGGCCTTGCTAGTGTAATAGATTAGTTTTTGCACTCCATCCTCCACTCTTATCAGCGTCGAGCTTACTGCATTTTCTGAGACTGCCAGATACAAGTATAGTCTTTCTCCCATCACTGGCTTGGATAACAATGGAGGTGCTCCCAGGTATTTCTTCAATTCTTGAAAAGCCTTCTCACATTCGTTGTTCCACTCAAAAGTCTTTCGGAGTGTTTTGAAGAATGGGAGGCATCGATCAGTTGCTCGTGATACAAATCTGTTAAGTGCTGCAACTCGCCCTGTGAGACTTTGTACTTCCTTCTTCGTCGTTGGGGATCGTAGCTCCAATAGAGCCTTGATCTTTTCAGGGTTCGCCTCAATTCCTCATTGATTTACGATATATCCGAGAAACATGCCTTCTCGTACTCCGAATAAGCACTCGGTGGGATTCAACTTCATTTGGTATTCCTCTAGTTGATCAAAGGTCTGGCCTAAGTCAACAAGATGATCATCATCTTTCTTTCTCTTTGTTAGCATATCGTCAACATAAACCTCCATGTTATCACCGATTTGCTCTGCAAATACCTTGTTCATCAACCGCTGATAGGTAGCACCTGCATTTTTAAGTCCAAAAGGAATAACATTATAACAATAATTTCCCCTTGGGGTAATAAATGAGGTACTCTCCCTATCTTTAGGCTTCATTTTAATCTGGTTATAGCCAGAATAAGCATCCATGAAACTTAATAGTTCATTCCCTGAGGTAGCATCCACCAGTTAATCAATTCGGGGCAAAGGAAAATGATCCTTTGGGCATGCCCTGTTAAAGTCGGTAAAGTCTACACACATCCTCCACTTGTTATTTTTCTTCTTTACCATTACCACATTTGCTAGCCAGTCAGGATATTTAACATCCTCAATGAAATAGGCCTTTTGCAGTTTCTCTACTTCTTCCTGTATAGCTTGATTTTTCTCAGGGTTGAACACTCGTCTTCGCTTCTTTACTGGCTTGATTTCCTTGTTCACATTGAGCTTGTGACACAAGAAATTTGGATCTATTCCTGTCATGTCTTCATGACTCCACGCAAAAGTCTGCTTTCTTCGCCTTAGGAATGCTATCAATTCTTATTTTATTGATTCATCCAAGGATGCACCAATTTGAGTTGTTCGTTCTGAATACTCATCGTCCAGAATGGCATTCTCAGTAGCCTCCATAACCTGCCCTTTCACGAGTTGGGATTCATCTCTAGGGTCTAATGTTTCAATCTCCGCATCTTCTATTTGGTAGGTAGTAGTCTTCTTTCTAAATTCTTCATGCTCTTCCTGCTCAGTAGATGAATAGTAGCATTCCCGAGCTACTTTCTGGTCGCCTTTCACAACTCCCACCCCAAAATTGGTTGGGAATTTTAGACATTGATGCACAGTAGATGGTACTGCTTCAAATTTCTTTAGACCTACTCTTCCCATGATGATGTTGTAAGATGATTGGACATTTTTATCCATTACAAAAAAACATACTCTTTCTGTTCGACAAGCAGGCCATGTATCGATAAGCATATCCAACTTGATCGTCCCAAGTGGAAAAACCTTCTCGCCAGTAAAACCAAGGAGGGACCTATGATATGGCTCCAACTGGGCTAGCTTTAGATTTAAACTGTCAAAGCACGGATAGAACATGATATCTGCTGAGCTACCATTATCCACTAGTACTCGTGAAATCACCACTTCCCTTATTCTCATCTTAATCACCAATGGATCATCATGAGGATATAGTACACCTGCCAAGTCGTTCTTAGAGAAACCAATGACCAGCTTATCCTTATTCACCTTCCTCAAGCGATCATCTTCAGCCAGATTTATCCGCTGAATATACGAGCAAGCCTGAGCCTCATTGAGGAAGACTTTTCTCTCAGCAATCATATCTCCGCCTCCTGTATCTCCACCTGTAATGACGTTACATTCAAATGATCCAAAATGGATAGAAAATACCTCACGTTCTGGCTATTTTGGTCTTTTGGAGAGATCGGAGTCGTCTTGGTCATCATCCGGATCCTCTTCGTGACTTCTCTTCTTATCTTCTTTTGCTCGATGAGGAGATCTGTCTTGCTCGGTCGTTGCTCTTTCTATCATTTCGACTATCAACATACTTGGCTAGCTTTCCTCATCTGATGAGTGCTTCAATTTCATTCTGAAGAGCTATGTAATTTTTGGTCGTGTGACCATGGTCTTTATGGAACTCGCAATATTTGGTCTTATTCCTCTTGTCAGGATCTGTCTTCATTTTCTCTGGCCAGTTTAGCTCCTCGTTGTTCTTGATTTCTTCCAGAACATGGTTTATGTCTACTTTCAAAGGAGAATAATTTCCAAATCTCCAACAGTTCCCATGCTAGCTTTGCCTTTGACTGCTTGTTACCACCATTGTTCTTATGCTCTTTCTTTTCAGCCTTACTAACCTCCACCTTTGTCTCTTTGGTATTCATATTCTTCTTCGCAGCAATAGCCTCATCGGCGTTCATAATCTTCGCTGCCTTTGCCATTAGTTCTGCCATGGTTCTAGGTGGATCTTTGGCTAGAGTGTAGTATAATTTATCTGGCAACAGTTCGCTCATCAAAGCAGTAATTGCTGTCTTTTCCTCGTAATCAATAACTTCGAGCTTCTCGTTATTGAAACGAGTTATATAATCCCTGGTGCTATCACTTGCTTTTTTGTTTAACACTTAACAAGTGTGCTACTCGTTTAACTGGTTTTGCTCCAAAATAGAAATTTCCAATAAAGAGCTCGGCCAGTTGAAAGAAAGTTGAAATCTTCCCCCGAAGAAGATTATTATACCATGTTTGAGCAGATCCGGTAAGAGTTCTCGAAAATGCCCTGCATCTCATCTCATCTGGCATGGCATAGATATCGACAACAGCTTGGTATTATTCTATATGAGGGACAGGGTCAGTTTTTCCATCATATTTAGGAGTCACAACAGGTGCTTTGAATTTTGATGGTGTGAGAAAATCCACAATTGCCTGGATAAAAGGTGCCCCTTGGACAAAAGTTCTTTGTAGAGGATTCTTGGCCTTATCCATTTCCCCTAGTCTATCCTCCAACCTTTGAATAGAGCCTTTTCATGCATCATTTCCCTCCTCGGACCTATTGGTTCGAGCAACTGATCATGTTGAATTTGCTTCCTGGGATCTTTCATTACGAGCAGCTGGTCGTGATTGGGCAGAACCCTCCCTTAGATTGGATGGTCGTTGAAAATTCCTCGACACAATACTAGGAGGACTTATATTCCTCCTAGGACCCAAACGATCAAAAGGAGAAACCCTGCTTAACCTCTCCAATGCACTAGTCCATTCTGGAGAGAGAGTGATGTTTTTTTCAGTATCTATAGCTTGTACTGATGAAGTTCGACCAGGTTGATAAGAAGAATCATTAGATCTCTCAGTGTGATATGAATTGGTACGTCTGGATCGAGATTCCTCTGGGAATAACTTTCGCCTAGTACGCGAAGAAGGTAAACGGGTGTTTCTTTGAACGCTTCGTTATCCTAAATGAGTAGATACTCCACCCTGGACAGTTTGTATGAGTTGTCGCATAGTTTCTTACATGGTTGTTTGGCCTTGGGCTAGATTAGCCATTATACCAGCCATATCTTGAACATTTGGGGGAGCAGATGGATTTGGGGGGTTTCCAGCATTTTGATTACTGGATTCAGGATTATCAGCCATTGGTGATAAATTATTTTGGTGAAAAATGATAATTACATTTGTTTCCCACAGACGGCGCCAATCTGTTGATGTAAAAAACTAGATTTGATCTAATTATTTAATCACAGATAAAAATGAATATATAAATATAAGGCAAAAGATTTTTAAAGTGGTTCAGCCTTGTAAGAATGGCCTACATCCACTGTATTTGTTATTGTTGACTATTTGCAGAATTCTCGATAAAGGATTTACCAAGAAATTTCGAGTCCCCTGCTAATGAGGAGGTTACAATGTATTTATAGCCCTGAGGCTATACAAATGAAAGGACAATGCGCTGTTACCCAGTAGACATGTATATCTGTACTATATTAATGAGCATTTAATGTGCAATTATATCCTGGATTCTCTTGATTTGGATACGCTGTACACTTATGTAGCTCGGGCCGCTTAAGCTTCTCGGACCGACTAAGCTGCTTGACACGCTTGATTTGCTCGGAGAGCTTGAGTTGCTTGTCATACTTGAGTTGATCGGAATTCATTAGTTACTCGGAGAGCTTGAGTTGCTCTGTGGTCTTGATTTGTTCGTCTGGAGCATTCGTATTTACCATGTAAATTGACACGTGTTTTCATGTGATTTGTCCATGTCAGCAGACTAAATTTGGTATCAACAGAGACAAAGAAACAAACTTATAAGCTACATGTGATCTATACACCTAATTTGAGCTTTCAAAATTCTTACGTATAACACCAAGGCAAAAAAATACAGATAATCTAAAAAGTCTTTCTATCACAGAGGATTCTAGTTAGAAAGACATTGATTTCCAATAATTCAAAAGAATGCAGAGCAAAAGAAAATTAAATAAGTAAGTCTACTGCTGACTTCAGTCATCTATGCAAAAATGGGCCATCTGAAAATTTGAAGTTAACAAACTAAGAACTACAAGTTGATCATATCTATTAAAAAAAGAACATTGTGTACATTGAAGAAGGTTATGCGTATCTACCTGTCAAACAAGAGTGAGCATAGCATTGAAGTTACTGCAACAACATCAGCTTTTCGAAGAGATCTTTACGGAATAAAACCAATGACACATCATAATTCCACATTTCCGAAAATTACTTTTCACTAGGTCTTTAGAATCATTATATGTATACATATATATAAGTGTGAGAATCCTCAACTCTTATTGTAAACTAAAAGTCACATGGACAGAAGATGTAGATTTAATAGGAGCAAGAGTGAAGGAAAAACCAATTCATAGTTATCTAAATTTCTAAAGAAACATGGACACATTTTCCCTTTGGGGGGCTATAATGGACACCTCTTCTGAATATGAAAAAACATAACAGTGATTCCTTTGGTTTCAGGGTAACACAGACACATTAAATATCATTCCATAACATACAATTTAAAAAAAATGATTCCTTAAGAAATTTGTTATTACCGAACGACACATCTACTTTGCAAAACATGATGGAACTAGAATGAATAAATAAATGTCTAATAGGACCTATATATAACAACCTATTGTTTTATAATGAGAGAGTAAAAGTCGTTCAAAAGTTGAACAATACCTTAATTTAAAGCAGCGTGATAAATGAATCATGGACAGCACACGAAGCATCGCCTCATTAGGACTTTGAGAGAGTAGCTACAGCGGAAATATTGCGACTTCTCAAATAAAATCCAATTTTAATTAAACCCAAATTTTAGTTAAACCCTAAAACATGCATCTAGATGATTTATCAAATAAAATATAGCATGTAGGATAAAACAAACAATTTCAGGAAAAATCCCCCAAAGGGGCAAAACCTTTTATTTTCATTATAATATTGTAACATACAATTTCTGATTACAATGAAAATACAGTGACACAGAATTACCCTCAGGTGTCGGATTCTGTAGTCGGCGGCTGGAAATATCCCTTTTCAGGAGGGCTGCAATGAAGAAGAGAAACGACTTCTCCACAAGTTTGTCGGCTGGAATTTTCCCTTTCCAGGAGGGAAGCAATGAAGAAGAAAGACGGCTTCTCCACAAGGGTTGAACAATAACAAAATTATGTTCTAGGGTTCCAAAAGATTCACAAAAGAATTGGAATTTTTGTGTGTGAATCAAAAAGAGTCTTGGGACTCAAAAAGGTGAAGACTTAGAGTATTTAGGACTCTGAAAATCGTCTTGAAAAGTCTTGGAAAACAACTCCCCGAAGTTGGATTAAATAAGAAAATTTTGAGCCTAGAAAATCTCGAACAGATCTGGCCGAATTTATCCTAGGCGGACCGGTCCGGTTCTGAGGCGGATCGGTCCGGTTAAGCGGATCGGTTCTTTTATTTTAGGCTTCTTCGGTTCACTTGCGGTCTGGGGTATACTGGCTTTCAGCAGGCGGATCGGTCCGGTTGAGGGGCGGATCAGTCCGGTGGCGGATCGATCCGGTATAGAGGCGGACCGGTCCGGTTTTCCCAGAAAAATAAAAAACTTTTAAAAGCCTCATTTTGCTTGAAAAAACTTACTTCTTATTTTTAGAAAAAACATTTTATAAAAATTTCCCAATACTAAATATGAACTTTAAGGAACGTAAAAACAAAATTTTACCAAGTTCATTCTCGCAGAGGCTATGATGTTGAAGACACTTTGATATTCAGATCCGTTAATGTAGATGCGATCTTGAGTTTCTTCAACGGTGTAATGGCGTACAACATACAAATTGATAATGGACAAAAATGTCCTTACAGACTTATATATAACCAACTAACCCATCAGGATCAGGGCTCGGAAAGAATCGTTTGTCGAAAAATCGAGCTAATGGAGACGGCTAAGCAGGGAGAAGAGGAACCTGAGATGCCACTGCCAGCCTCCTCTCCTCAAAGACAAACTAATGTTTATTTTCTATTTTTTGTTTTAACTTTTACTTATTCTATCAACCCTAACATTTAATTGTTATTATTTATTTATTTTGATCATTCATAGCCTTAGGTTTGAAGATGAGGATCCGTTTACTAAAAACATTCATTAAATAATAACGAAAGTAATAGTATGGTTAAATGAGTACTCCACAAAAGATCCCTATAAAAAAAATCCATGATGATAAAGGTTTTGTTTAGGATGCACGGAATATAATTAGTTAATAATATTGTTTTTGCCACACAGATTCAGGTTGGAGAAAATTCCTCACTGGTAGTTTGGTTCCAAGGGTGGAACTTCAGGGGAAAAGTGGAATGTTATCGTGTCGACATCCATATAGAAAATGTGGAAGAGCAGATGAAGATTAGGTTCTCCAGGAATCAATCTCAACAGAAGCATAAGCAGAACAAGTAGTGCTTTTGTGAGATCGTTGATCTTCCACACCCTCGACGGAACAAAGCTTTAAAAATATTCTGCCCAGACTCAACTTTAGCTGTGCCACACGATTGTCTCGGCATTGTGGTTGTAGGCATGCTCTCCCGGAGGACATAGGTTCTTTAACCCTTCATTCATTTATTGCCTCGACACTAACAACTTGGACATAGGTTGGAAGAGGTATCACACGAGTATTGATAGAATTTCGCCATTAATGGTTCCCATGCATATATATATATATATATATATATATATATATATATTCATATATTTAAAAAAATGAATTATTAAACCGTTAGTCCCATGGTTTTAATTTATCAGTTTCAATTTTATATTTTCATAAATGAGGTTTTTGAAAAGTTTTCATTGAGCCGCAAAACCTTTGTGCATGCCTGACAGTAGGGGAGGCTTGTGTAATTTAATAATTAGAAATTAGAAATAAAATGTTGATCCAATGATGACTATTTGGTCCATTTCCCATGTAAGCACGCTATATTAGAATGTTCCTGCAAACCATGTTTCTCACATGACGCACATATTCTTTTTATTGATTGATAAAGATAGTTGGGCAGCTATTTTACAATTTATTATTAATTCATTTAAAGAAAAACATCCTTGCTTTCAATCCCTTACAAATTAGTTCATAAATTCCACAGTATTTCTCTATTTCAAATGTGACTTTTTTGTATTGATAAAACAGTATGGTCATAATGTTTTTTAGAAAATGTTGTTTTTCTTTTTCTTCTTCTATAAATCCTTAATTGGACGGATGTTGTGATTTGTCACCACAACCAATATATATATATATATATATATATATATATATATATATATATATATATATATATATATATATATATATATATATACAGAGAGAGAGAGAGAGAGAGGGAGAGAGACTTTCATACATATGAAGTATATATACGTATGTATAGTTTAAAACATTTTGGAGACTTAAGCACTTAATAATGTTATAAATTGAAGAGTAAATCTAAAGAATCAATGCTGGAGGTTAGCACCAAAGGAACACAGTCTATGGTATCAATACAGGAGCTTCTTCATCATATTATACTAAAATAGAGACACAATAACTAACCTTATAATGATGGATTGATTAAGGTCATCTTCAAGATCCATTATCACAGCAAAAGTAATAAGAATGGATACTGTAGTAACAAAGTACCTAAAACTAAAAACGAAATCATTTTCCAAATTCTTTGAAGTCTTGTTTACCTCACCTCTCATCATCACATTATATGTAGTGTCAGCTATAGCATAAACATGAGGGTGTCACAAAGATTCTGCTTGTAGGATATGATAAAATCATTTCCATAAAGTTGGACATCTTTGAAGGGATTGATTGCTATTAAAATAGGCCCGGACTTACTCTGAAGGAAACAAGCATAAGTTGAAGGAGTAGAAAAATTAGGACATTTCTTTATGAAAATAATATATTGAAATCATACATACATAAATTATATCATGGGAATATCTATAATGGAGGTTATGAAGAACTGATGGCTCATTCAAATAACTAAGATGTAAAAGATCATCCACGCTCTCAAGGATATCCAGATTAATAGGTAATAGCTCTCCAGTTGACACTGTCATAACCTATTTTGACATCACATTATTAGTGCTCCATATTATTTATAAGCTTTAAGAAGATGATGGACATAATTTATAAACTCACACTCCCATCTAAAAGCAAAACAAATGCTTTTTCTCCTAAACTTGATTGTATAAGTCCTGATTCCCACTGCCAATTTTCCAAACTCTAAGTTTTTGAAACATAGTTTGTTGATTAAATGAATCCATCTTAAACAAAAACACTTATTCCAAATATAAAATTGAAGAGCTAACGACCAAGTCTGAAAAGTAATAAGAGGAACACTTGATATTGAAGAAGGATATGTATCTTATTAGTGAAATAACTAATGTTGTCATTCCAATCAGACTCCCTAAACCTAGGCAATGAAGCAGAAGAAGAAGGTTCTGGTAACATAACATAAGGAGATTCACCAGGGTGCATTTATTTAACCTTTTTTTGCCCCAAAACAACCATCTCTCCATCCTTTACCCTCTTTTTTTGCTAACACCATTCCTGGTTGAACACTCTACTGTGACATCGACATCACCCATGTCTAACTTATTAGGCAAAGGGAGTTTCACTGAAGGCTGGCGAGCCTTTGAAATTGGACGTGCTGGAAATGTCGACGGCATGTCCTTTTCTTTTTCTTCGTCGTCCCTTTGCTGAAGGGAATCTAAAATTTACGAGTAACCCGTAAAGGCGAGACGTTTATCATTTTTCCAAACACCAATTACTTATTACAAGAATAAATGTATCATTTTTCTAATTCGACCAATGTCCAAGGCAACATTGTCGAATATACAATCTTAAAACCCTATTTCATATCACTAATCAAATAAACGTTCTCCATTCTCCAATTTAGAGATCGAATTCTTTTTTACGTGGAAACATAATATGATCTATCCAACCTCGTACATATTTGGGTAATGTAAAACAAATCATTTTTGGAAAACAAACTTTGGTTTCCTCTACTTAAAGCACGAGTTACAAGGTTTAGACGATCAAGATTAATGATTGCTCGGGGAGTGAACCTATTTACTCACCTAGGGATGAATAAATTTATCATCCCACCTTCTATCCAGAATATCAAAATTGAGCCATAGTAGGCAAAACAACCATTGAAAATAATATAATCAATTATCGAAGTGCAAAAAGAAGAGAAAAAAAATACTAATTTAATTATACAACAATTAAGTATGATAAATGTTTTACCAGACAAATACCAAAAGTACAAATCATATAAATGTTTTAACAGTTAAACGATACCTAAACACGAAGTCCTAGTCGTAGTGAAATTTAACAGAAGAAAATCATAGGCAAATCGAAGTTAGGTTGTCTTTATGAATGACCTCGTATTCTGGTTTACACGCTGTATATGATGTTCATAAAGCGCTACATATGATTCAAAATGGAAGAAATTGATAATCACCTAGATGTGAATGTCACTGAGAATAACACAGGTTAACTAAGAGTGAGTGAGAGAGAGAGAGAGAGAGAAGAGTACGTGATTCGGCTAGGGTTGATGTTGGGGGGAAATTGCGATGGAGAGGCTCTTTCACATTTTTTTTTGTATTGGCCCGCCCGGGTGTACAAATTTTGAATAAAAATGTCATAATATATACATTTAGTAAAAAAGTTAAAAAATGGGGGGTCATAATATCTATGACCAAATACGAATTTTATATTTAAAGTGTCATGAAAAATAATACTAATATATATAAAATGACATTTTATATTAGAGATATCACATTAATAACAGTATTAATCTTTAAATGACATTTTTGTATTAAACGTCTTTAAATTAATTTTTGAGCGTCATAAAAAGGTGTTTTTCTTGTAGTCTCACCTACCTATACAGCCGGACGTGGTTTATGAAATCCGTCTTCCTGTCGTAAATCTTGAACCTAGGAACGAAAAAATTCATTATGGGTTCCTCTTCTTCAATGTCCCTTGAGAAAGGGGATTTCATCTGAGTGTTGAGAGTTCTCCTGGCTAGATCCCCGACAGACCTAGCTCCCTGATGGGCTGGATATTGGTCCATCTCTCTGCGGACCAGAATTCTTATGTTCTCATCCTTATGATCGTTTCTTCTGTGGCGCCTCTCTAGTAGGATACGTTCTGATAATCACGCTTTGACCTGCCACGTTCAAATCTATCTTGGTCGCGTCTGGAGCTCCTCCCTCAGCTGCAAGTATTGATCTCCTGAGGACTAGAAGTCCTATCACAATGATTCCTAATATCTCTATAGATATCTCTCTCCATCCTTTCAAGTCGCCTTTATAGGCGAGCATTTTTTTCCACCTGTAGGTGTGCGGACTCCTCTAGTTCCCAAAAAGCGTCGACCAAACTGGAGATCTGGGTAGATGTAGGTGATCCTCAAATTTCTTTAAAAGGCCCTTTACTTGGTGAAACTAAAGATTTGCTTACTAGAGAATCTCTGACCTAGCCCTAGGTGGGACTGCGTCTTCCTGCACATCGCCAACATGATGAATATTTTTGTTGTGGTGATACATCACGGGCTTTCTATTGATGAATGATTTTGTAGGGAAAAATCATTTTCCACAGACGGCGCCAATTATGAGTGCAATTAATATCACAATAAATAATCCAAAAAGCAATACCAAGATCAAAATAATTAATCACACACACAACAGCAGATATACGTGGTTCGATAACTTGCATACGTCCACTGAGAGGTTACTATGTTCTTGTTAGTGAATTTCAATGTCGAGGTTACGTCCCTTTTCCTCGAGTCAAGGTTTACAATTTATAGATCTGTAAACTAAGAGATTGAGTTGTATAAGTAGCTCAATTAGATCGTGGATAACCCATGGTGTCCCTGAATATTTCTTCAGAGATTGTTGGTAACCGACTGAGTATATCCTCATGTATTTAAGTGCATGTTAAACATACATGTCTTTACAGAATAACTGATTTTGGTCGGGCAGTCCTCTTATCCGTGTTGGGATGGTCGGATACTCTCTTGGGCAGAAAATAAATAAGCCCCCACAATTATGAAAGGTACACATTAGACAACAACTTTTTTTTTGTTGCCAATAAGTTAACAATTGGCCACGAAACTCATTTTTTACTCATATACCTTTCGCCACGGGACTTTGGCCACGACCATGCAACAAAACAAATATCATTGCCAATTTTCTTTTACAACAAAAGTTTAACATTCATCCATGATTTATTTCGCAACAAGTTGTACAGTTTCTCATATAGGACTAAAATTTACAAATAAGCAGATTTAGGCCTGAAAAAAGGCCCACATTCCCCTAAGGGGAACATAAAACCTTCTCTGAAGGGCCCCGTAAGGGGTACAAAAACCTCGCACGAGACCAGCTTAACTCGTAGGACTAATCGCGCAGTCATGGGACTCCCGATTTGGGAATACAACTCAAATTTACAAATAAGCATGCGTAGGCCTAAAAACTTGCCATTAGGGGAAAACCCAAAACATCCCCCGAATGACCCCACGAGGAGCACATACACCTTATACGGGACTAACGTAACTCATAGGAACTTCCCACATATTCACGGGGCTCCACGTTTGGGAATAGGATAAAAAAATTTAAATAAGAACACTTAGGCCACAAGAATGTCGACATGCCCCTAGGCGGGGAAAATGAAAAACATCCCATGAACGGATTCATGGGGATATGGACCCCTCGCATAGACAACGTAACTCATAAGAACTGACAGCGCAGTAATGGAACTCTCAGTTTGGCAATATGATGCCTTGGTGATCACACTCAGAATTACTAACTGGGATTTTGACAAGCTACTTGTGGATCAGGGGAGTTCGTCTGAAGTGATGTACCTAGAACTTTTCCATGAACTTAAGTTAAATATCACTGACCTCAAAGAAGCCATTGTTCTACTGGTCGGCTTTGCAGGAAGGAGCATCATGCCCTTAGGGAAGATAATCTTACCGATCAGGGCAACAAACATCTTAAATCTAATTGAGTTATTAGTGGGGTACATTGAGTCCCCATACCATCTATTTTAGGCAGAGGTTGGCTCCATGCCATGAAGGTCATGACATCCACCTATCATCAAAAGATGAAGTGCATTACAGATCGAGAAGTGGTCGAGATCCGTGTCGACTAGGCTACGTCCATAAAGTGCTTTATTGTAGCTATCCGCCGAAAGAAATAAAAGAAGAATGAATCAGAGAATAATGAGGAGAAATCCTAGGATGGAGTTGTTCTATCCAAATAGAAACTACAATATGGCCATCTAAGAGTGGAAGAGACCAGGGTCCACCCCGCCGATGGGGTCGTAGAAAGCCTATAAAAAGTTATAGCCAATGATAACTTCACAAAGAGGAAATTTTGTATTAGATATGCTCCCACCGATCAAGAGAAAAGGGAGTTAGTTTCAATTATCAAGAGAAACATAAATGTTTTTGCTAAGGAGCCTTATGAATTACCAGGGATTGACCGCATGGCCTGCCATCTCCTGCACGTCGATCCCAGCTTCAAGCCCATCATTCAAAAGGCTCATCAAAGATCCCTAGAGAAGGATAAGGAAGTGGAGAAAAAAGTAAGGAAGCTACTAGATGCAGGATGCATTAGGGAAGTTCAGTTACCTATATTGTTATACAACCCAGTGGTGGTACCCAAAGCTATGGCAGCTGGAGGGTTTGCATCGATTTCACCAACCTCAATCGAGCATGCCGCAAGGATAGCTTCCCTGTCCCAAAGATAGATGAGTTGGTTGACTCCACAGAGATGCATGAGAGGATGAGCTTCCTAGAAGCTTACTCGGGCTATCATCAGATTCCCCTATACAGGCCTGAACAGGATAAGACCTTCTTTATATAATCAATCGAATTGTACTGTCACAAGGTCATGTCATTTGGCCTCAAGAACGTAGGGTAAACTTACCAAATATTGGTAACCAGTATGTTCAACAAATAGATGGGAGAATGGTGGAATTATACATCGACGAAATGCTTGTTAAAAGCAAGGACAAGGACAATCACCTCTCAGATTTAACAACAACCTTTGAGATCCTTAGGAAGTATATAATGAAGCTTAATGGTAGTAAGTGTTCATTCGGTCTCCAGTCAGGAAAATTCTTAGGTTACCTAGTAAGTAAGAGGGGAATCGAGGCTAACCCAGACCAAATAAATGCTATCACTAAAGTCTAGCCTCCTTAGACATTGAGAGATGTTAAGAACCTTACTAGAATGCTCGTGGCATTTAATATCTTTATCTCCAAGTCTTTAAAATGATTTCGACCATTCTTCTATCTTCTAAAAAAGGGCAAAGGCCTCATATGGGATGTGACTGCTCATGAGCTATAGAAGAAATTGAGTCCTACCTTCGAAAGCCTCCATTACTGGTATTTCCAAATGATGGAGACTAACTGTATCTTTACCTGGCAGTGTCAAACCATGTTATGAGCTCTACCTTATTATGTGAAAAAAAAGGGGTAGCAACCGATTTACTATGCCAGTAAGACACTCCTAGACGCTGAATAATGGAACTTGTCTCTGGAAAATCTCGCCTATGCTCTGGTGGTCGCTTCAAGAAAGTTGAAACATTACTTTAAGGCCCACTCCATAATCGTAATCACCTTTTATCCACCCAAGGCCATTCTATGAAAGACTAACCCTTTTTAACGACTCTCGACGTGGTCGGTCAAACTCAAGAGATTTGATATCCTCTTCCAGCCTAGACCGACAATCAAAGGACAGATACTAGTAGATTTTATTGTTGAATTCATAGGAGATCAGTTAGTAGACCAAATAAATAGTGAACAATAAATGGCATAATAAGCACAATCCAAATATTGGACCTTATATGTTGATGGATCCTCAAACTCTGAGGGGGAAGGATTAGGGATTGTTCTCATCACCCCCAAAGACGTTGTAATTGATCAAGGAATTAGATTTGGATTTGATGCCTCTAACAATGAAGTTGAGTATGAAGCGCTGATCGCGGGTTTACGAAAAGCCATACTTCTGGGGGCAAAGCGCCTCCACATATTCGGTGATTCTTAAATAGTCTCCAAGTAGGTAAGTGGAGACTTAAACACCAAGGATGATCAAATGGTATCATACCTCGACGTAGTAAGAGGACTCATGGAAGGTTTTGAAAAAGTGAAAATTCAACAGTTCTCTCGAGGACTGAGTAGTCACGCTGAGGCTTTAGCATCACTAAGCTCAATAGTTGACTCTGACCTAAGGAGACTAATTTAGATAGAGTTCCTTGCATAGCCAAGTATTGACTAGGCAGTCGTAGTCGAACAAGTCCTCCTCACAGATAAGGCCCCAAGATGGATGGATCCCATTATCAATTATCTACGGAGTGACATACTGCTAGACGACAGGAGGTCAACCCATCAAGTTAAGGTCAAGGTTGCTTGTTTCTACCTCAACCCTGAAGGGAAGTGTTGATAACAAAATTAATATGCTGATGTGGACGAATAATACGAAGACACGTGTCAATCTACGTGGCACGATAGCAGCGAGGAAGTTCATTTCCCGACCAACCATGCTTCTTTCCGAGCAACGAGGATACACCGAGGAACTCCAGCGCACCGAGGTACTCTAGCGCACCGAGGTACTCTAGTTCTCCGAGGTACTCCTGATCATCTAGCAGCTATGGCGGTCCGAGCTGCACCTCGGTCGTACCATTAATTGCCAGATAATCAACAGTTCAGATATTCATTGAATACTTATATTCTTGACGCACACACTGCATTAAATGTATTACCCTTTCATATGTATATCATTTAATGTATTGAACCTTTCATGTACAGCCTCAAGGCTATAAATACCTTGTATCAAACCCATTCAAGGGGACCGGAATTTCTTGAGAGAACTTGTAATCAAGAATTCCACAAACACTCAGCAATAACATAACAGTGGACGTAGGCTTTATTCCTAGCCGAACCACTTTAAAAATCTTTGTCTTATTTATTTATCTGTGATTAAATAATTAGAGCGATCTAGTTTTTTACATCAACAGATTGGCGCCGTCTGTGGGAACGACTGTTGCAATCGTTTTTCACCAAAAATCATTTGTTATCAATGGCAGATAATCCCGAATCCAGTAATCGAAATGCTGGAAATACTGGAAATCTTCCAAATCCATCTGCACCTCCAGATCTGGCTGGAATTATGACAAATCTGGCTCAAGGACAAACCGTTATGCAAGAATCTGTGAGGCAACTCATTCAAACTCTTCAAGGCGGTGCACCTACCTATTCAGGGTATAGGAGTGATCGTGGGCAATCACAATCCAAACGTACTGGGTCATATCGCAATGGGGAGTTTACTGATTCTACGTATCAACCTGGGCGAACATCATCGATACGGGCTACGGATACAGATCAACGTGTCACACTCTCTCCGGAAAGAACCAGCGCTTTGGAAAGATTAAGCAGGGAGTCTCCTTTCAGTCGATTAGGACCAAGGAGGAATATGAATCCACCTAGAGCTCCGTCGAAAAGTTTTCGGCCACCATCAGGTTTGAGAGAAGGATCAGCACAATCACGACCAGCTACTCGTCGAGATAAATCTCAGGAAGCTACGTCAGAACACTCAGTTGCTCGGACTAAGCGGCCTGAGGAAGGAAATGAAGCATGGAAAGGTTCCATTCAGCGGTTAGAGGATAGACTGGGTGAAATGGCTAAAGCAAGAAACCCCTTACAGAGAACTTTTGTTCAAGGGACACCTTTTGTGCAAGACATTGTGGATTTTCCTACACCATCGAAATTCAAAGCACCAGTAGTGACCCCTAAGTACGACGGAAAGACAGATCATGTACTTCATATAGAACAATACCAAGCTGCTGCTGACATCTATGCCGTACCCGACGAGATGAGGTGTAGGGCATTCTCGGGAACTCTTACCGGATCTGCACAGATATGGTATAACAATCTTCCTCGGGGTAAGATTTCAACTTTTATTCAATTAGCCGAATTGTTCATTGGCAATTTTTGCTTTGGGGCGAAGCCGATAAAACGAGTAGCACACTTGTTAAGTGTTAGACAAAAATCAGGTGAAAGTACTAGAGATTACATAACTCGTTTTGATAACGAGAAGTTGGAAGTCGTAGATTATGAAGAAAAGACAGCGATCACTGCTTTGATGAGTGGTTTGCTGCCTAATAAGCTGTACTATACTTTGGCCAAAGATCCACCTAAAACTATGCCGGAGTTAATGGCTAAAGCGGCCAAAATCATGAATGCCGAGGAGGCTATGGCTGCGAAGAAGAATATGGATAAAGAAATCAAGGTGGAGGTTGACAAGTCTAAGAAAAAAGATCAGAAAGGTAATGGTGGTGACAAGCATCCCAGGAATAACAGGATGGCCTTGGAAGTCCTAAAGAAGTATGATAATTATACTCCATTGAAAATGGGTATTAATCATGTTTTGGAAAAAATTAGGAATAGCGAGGAAATCAAGTGGCCAGAGAAACTGAAGACAAATCCCGATCTGAGGAATAAGGCCAAATATTGCGAGTTTCACAAAGATCATGGCCATATGACAAAAAATTGCATAGCCCTTCAGAACGAGATTGAAACACTCATCCGAAGAGGAAAGTTGTCAAAGTATGTAGATCGCCGAGGTGAAAGGAAGAATGATGACAGAACTAGAGAGAGATCTAGATCTCCTCGTCGTGCAGAGGAGAAAAAGAAGAGGGACCATGAAGATGATCTAGATGATGACCCTGATCTTCCCAAGAAGCCGAGGAAGCCTGAACGAAAGGTATTTTCCATACGTTTTGGGTCATTTGATTGTAATGTTATTACAGGAGGAGATGCAGGAGGAGGAGACCTTACTGCAGAAAGAAAAGCTTACCTCGGAGAGGCTCAAGCTTGTTCATATATTCAGCGAATAAATCTAGCCGAGGATGATCGTCCGAGGAAGGTGAACAAAGAGAAGTTAGTGATTGGTTTTTCAAAAAACGACCTGGCAGGTGTTCTTTACCCTCATGATGATACTTTGGTGATCAAAATGAGGATGAAGGATGTGGTCATTTCAAGGGTGTTAGTAGACAATGGTAGTTCGGCAGACATCATGTACTATTCATGCTTCGATAGCTTGAATTTAAAATTATCTCAATTGGAACCTCATCATAGACCCCTTCTGGGTTTTGCTGGCGAGAAAGTTTTTCCACTTGGGACGATCAAGTTGGATATACTCATCGGAACTTGGCCTGCTTGTCGAACAGAAAGAATACGTTTCTTTGTGATGGATAAGAATGTGCAGTCAGCCTACAACATCATCATGGGAAGAGTTGGATTGAAGAAGTTCGAGGCAGTTCCATCTACAGTACATCAGTGTTTGAAATTCCCAACGAATTTTGGAGTTGGAATTATGAAAGGTGATCAAAAAGTAGCTCGGGAATGCTATTATTCGTCTGCCGAGCAAGAAGAACTTGAAGAGTCAAAGAAAAAGACTAGTACTTACCAAGTGGAGGAAGGTACAGAAATTGAAACTCTTGACCCTAGGGATGAATCTCAACTCGTAAAAGGGCAGGTGGTGGAATCTACAGAAATTGTTATCCTGGACGACGAGCATCCTGAACGAGTAACTCAGATAGGATCGTCGTTGGATGTTTCAATAAAACAGGAGTTGATAACTTTCTTGAGAAACAGGAAGAATACTTTTGCTTGGAGTCATGAAGACATGCCAGGAATAGATCCAAACTTCTTATGTCACGAACTCAATGTGAATAAGGAGATCAAGCCTGTGAAGCAAAGAAGAAGAGTGTTTAGTCCCGAGAAGAACCAGGCCATACAAGAGGAGGTCGAGAAACTCCAGAAAGCCCGATTCATTGAAGATGTGAAATATCCAGATTGGTTGGCAAATGTGGTGATGGTAAAGAAGAAGAACAACAAATGGAGAATGTGTGTTGATTTCACTGATCTCAACAAGGCGTGCCCAAAAGATCATTTTCCATTGCCCAGAATTGATCAATTAGTGGATGCTACCTCGGGACATGAGCTACTCAGCTTTATGGACGCTTATTCTGGCTACAACCAGATCAAAATGAAACCTGAAGACAGGGAAAGTACTTCTTTTATTACCCCAAGGGGAACTTATTGTTATAATGTTATGCCTTTTGGTTTAAAAAATGCAGGTGCAACGTACCAGCGGCTGATGAACAAGGTTTTTGCCGAACAAATCAGTTACAATATGGAAGTCTATGTCGACGACATGCTCACCAAAAGCAAGAAAGCTACTGATCATCTAGTTGACTTAGGCCAAACCTTTGATCAACTGGACAAATACCAAATGAAGCTCAACCCGACAAAATATACCTTTGGAGTACGAGAAGGAATGTTCCTCGGATACATCGTCAATCAACGAGGTATTGAGGCAAATCCAGAAAAGATCAAAGCTCTTTTAGGGCTGCGATCCCCAACGACGAGGAAAGAAGTACAGAGTCTTACCGGACGAGTTGCAGCTCTCAACAGATTTGTATCCCAAGCAACTGATAAATGCCTCCCGTTCTTCAAAACACTGCGAAAAAGTTTTGAGTGGACTGATGAATGTGAGAAGGCCTTTAAAGATTTGAAGAAGTATTTGGGAGCCCCACCGTTGTTGTCTAGGCCAATAACTGGAGAGAAGCTGTATTTGTATTTGGCAGTATCAGAAAATGCAGTTAGCTCAGCGTTGATCAGATTGGAGAATGGAGTCCAGAAGCCAATTTATTACACAAGTAAGGCTTTCCGAGGTGCAGAGATCAGATACCCAAAGCTGGAAAAATTGACATTGGCATTAATTGAAGCAAGTAGAAGAATGAGGCCATACTTCCAGGCCCATACCATCATAGTGTACACCGACATGCCATTAAGACAAGCCCTTCATAAGCCAAAAAAGTCAGGAAGATTGATGTATTGGGCAATAGAACTCGGTGAATATGATATTGTGTACGAACCCAGATCATCATTAAAGGGGCAAGCTGTAGCAGATTTTATAGCAGAGTTTACATACCCTGATACCCCCGAGGAGCAAAAGGTGCTTGCTGACCTACCTGTGGACGATACAGGATCAGCAGACACGGGTCCAAACCAACCAAGGTTGGTAAAAGGACTTGTGGATGTAGAAGAATCATCATGTTCAAACCCAGACCAACTAAGGTTGGTAAAAGGGTGCGAACAGATGATAGAGGAGAAGAGAAAGATAGCAGGGGATGATGAAAGAAAATTACAAGTATTTTACCGAGGAACTCTGACAGACAAGAAATTTGAAGACGAGGTACCTACATGGAGATTATATGTAGATGGATCATCTTGCACAGCTGGTTGTGGAGCAGAGATTGTTTTAAACACCCCAGATGATATTGACATGGAGTATGCCTTGAGATTCCAATTCAAAGCTTCCAATAATGAGGCTGAATATGAGGCTATGATAGCAGGTTTTTGTTTGGCGAAAGTCATGGAGGCACGACAAGTAATTGTTTTCAGTGATTCTCAATTAATTGTGAATCAAATGATAGGAATATATGCAGTGAAGGGGGAATTAATGATGAAGTACCATGCAAAAGTGATGGAATTATTGGCAGACTTTGAAGCCATTCAATTGGTGAGAATACCGAGGATGGAGAATGCTAGAGCAGATGCATTGGCCCGATTAGCATCAGCTACGCGCACCGAGATGCGAAGGACAATACCAATTGAAGTACTGGAAAGTCGGAGCATAGAGGAAGACCTGATGGTGAAAATTATTACCCTTGATTTAGGACCATCTTGGATGGATTCTATCAGGGCATACATTGAAGAAGGAGTGCTACCGGAGGATAAGCTCACTGCCAAAAAGCTGAAGTATAAAGCTGCTCGGTATGTACAAACTAATGGTGTTTTGTATCGACGAGGAATTATGGCAGGTTTGCAGAGATGTGTGCATCCATCAGAAGTCAAAAATTTGATTGAAGAAATCCATGAAGGATCATGTGGAGCTCATGTAGCAGGTCGGACTCTTCTGCAAAGGGTGATGACACAAGGATATTACTGGCCGACGATGAGGGCTGATTGTATAGCATATGCTAAGAAGTGCGACAAGTGCCAACGTTTTTCCTCCATCCGACGAACGCCACAAGCATTGCTAACACCAATAACTTCCCCTTGGCCATTTTCCATGTGGGGAATTGATTTGGTTGGACCACTGCCGACCACCCGAGGAAGATTCAAGTACCTCGTCGTTGCAGTGGATTATTTTACTAAGTGGGTAGAGGCTGAACCACTAATTGATATGACGTACGAGAAGGTATATCAGTTCATTTGGAAGAATATCATTTGTCGATATGGTCTCCCACATGCTTTTATCACAGACCATGGAACACAATTCGATAATGAAGAATTTGCTGCCTACTGTCATCAGTCGAACATTTTGAAGTTTCATTCAGCACCAGGCCATCCCCAAAGCAATGGACAGACTGAGGTGACGATCAGAACATTATTAAATGGATTGAAGAAGAGGCTAAGTGAGGCCAAAGCAAATTGGATTAATGAGCTACAGTCAGTTTTGTGGGCTTACCGAACAACTCCCCGAGCAGCAACTGGAGAATCACCATACATGCTGGCATTTGGAAGTGAGGCTGTAATACCTGCCGAGTTAGGCCTACCGACACACAGGGTGTTGAATTTCAACTCTCCGATCAGTGATTTGATGAGGAGATTGGATTTGAATATGCTCGAGGAGGTTAGATAAGAGGCAGCCATTAGAAATGCTGCTTACCAACAACGTACAGCTCTGTTTTACAACAAAAGGGTGAAGAAATGTGACCTAAAAGAAGGGGATTATGTGCTAAAGAAAGTCATTCAGAAGCAAAATAAGTTGGAAGCAAACTGGCATGGACCTTACCGAGTTACAGAGGTTGTTCGTCCAGGAACTTACAGAATAGCAACTCTAGAAGGAGAAGAATTTAAGAATGCGTGGAATGCTGAACACCTACGTAAGTATTATCAGTAATGTAAAATGTAAAGCTTTTCCTTCAGTATGAATAAAACGAGGATGTTTCACCATTTTCTTTCTGTTGAAAGTTTTTCGGGGAATACTAGTGTAATACACTACAAAAGTGCTCTAAGGAGCCGACCTCCTTTGGTTAGGAGGACAGCTCTAAGGAGCCAAAAAGTGCTATAAGTAGCCAAAAGTGCTCTAAGGAGCCAAAAGTGCTCTAAGGAGCCAAAAGTGCTATAAGTAGCCAAAAGTGCTATAAGGAGCCAACCTCCTTTGGTTAGGAGGACACCTCTAAGGAGCCAAAAAGTGCTATAAGTAGCCAAAAGTGCTATAAGTAGCCAAAAGTGCTCTAAGGAGCCAACCTCCTTTGGATAGAAGGACAGCTCTAAGGAGCCAAAAAGTGCTCTAAGGAGCCAACCTCCTTTGGTTAGGAGGACAGCTATAAGTAGCCAAAAGCTCCAAGGAGCCAAAAAATATTCCTTTGGTTAAAAGGTGTACACCAGCATGATCAATTACGGTTGGTAAGATAAAAATATACTCTCATATTACAACTTATGATTGGTCGGGAGGTAATATTATTACAAAGAGTTCTTTGAAGAACAAAATATTCAAAAAATACACCAAGTATAGTTGGTCGGGGATAAAAATCCAATAACTGTAGTTGGTCGACGAGGACAAATTATTGATCTTAGTTGGTCGGACGCATTTTTATAATTGAACCAAGTATAGCTGGTCGGGGATAAAAACCCATCAACTGTAGTTGGTCGACAAACATTATTTACCCACCTTGGTTGGTTGGAAACAGTTTGAACAATTTACATTCATTACTTTATTGATCAACCTTGATACTTGTAAATTTTTAAGTTGGTTGATAAATAGCGCGATATTGCCATCTTTTTAAATACATAGATACATATGCACAAATATAAAGGTGTTTGATAAACACAAGACAATAGCAAAATTGGCAAACAGAAAATGAAAGTCTTTTCATTAAAAATATGGAATAAATTACAAGTTACATAAATGTACTAACTGTTACATTGAAAACCTATTCTATTGGTTTCTTTCCTTTATTTTTTGAAACAGGCTCCTCGCCAGCAAGAGGATCCTCTAGGAAAAGAGGAGAATTAATGAAATTAACATCCATGAGCATTCTAACGTTCATCACAGAAGGTGTATCCAAGAGATGCTCAGGACGAGACAATTCAACCTGAGAATGAAGGTTGTAATCACCAAGGTACTTTGAAATCAAGCTACGAGGAATGGAACGAGCTGGGATCCATGCCATGTCCAATTTGAAAGGTGGTACAGGCAAGTCTAATGATGATGGAGCATGATAATCCCATAAATAATGCCCTTGCTCCAATTTTAACACACCCAGTGCGTTCAACCATCCTTGCTTGTAACCCTCATTGTTGGCATGTTCAATACGAGCATCCAGGTGAACAAGGGCTTCATTGTATCCTGCCATCCAGAATTCCCTTGGCTGTTTATGGAATTGGAAGGTTAATCTATCCAATTGTTCATAAAGGCTTTTGGCAAAAAGATCCTTGTTATGCAGAGCAGATTTCATCGCTGTAAGTTGATCTTCCAAGGATAGATTCTTCTTGGACATTTCTGATAGGGCCCGATCTTTGACGTTTAACTGGAATGCTTGAGTTTCCAAAGTAGATTGGGTACGAGCCTCTTCAACATTGCGACTGAGAACTCTTGATCGGCTCCGAGAAGCAACTGGAGAACTTTGCTCCTCGACAGTTCTTCCTCGCCCCCGAGAATCTCTTCCTCGTCCCCGAGCAGTTCTAGAAACAGCAGATCTTCTTAAGTCATCCAGTTCTTGCCTTAACTTGGCGTTTTCGACTTCTAAGAATGAGAAACCTTCATCAGTAACTGGTACTAATACAGTGGAAGATGAGGCAGCAGATTCATATTGAGCCAACTTTTTCTGCAAATTATTATTTTCTTGTTCCAGGATCTCGGCAATCTGTCTGCAAGCTTCAACTTCACCTTTTAAGGTCCTTTCCCTAATATCGTATCCAACAATGATCTTCTTATGGCCTGTTTCAGAAGAGAGTTGCTGATATCTATTTTCATAATCCTCGTGCAATGAGGCCATTGTTACATTGTGTTGATTTTGAAGATCCTTTATGGAATCATGAAGTTCCTCGATCAGTTCGTAATACGCCACATTATTGGCCACAGATCTATCAAGCAAATCCTTCAGATACCGGTAAGCCTCAACTGCTTGTTCTGAGGCATCGTGACCAAGGATGTCGACAATCTCTGATACACTCAGGTCTGTATGACCAGCTTTATAATATCCATTGCATTGTCGCATCAACTCAGTATCAGGAGCAGATATCAATTCCATTCTGGCCAAAAACTAATAAAGAAGAGGAGGCAGGAATTAATAAATAAGAGCAGACAGAGTATCAACAAAGAAGAGAAACGAAGATGTATTTTATTAGATCATCAAAAAATTACATTGTTCGATTACAAGTAAAGAAATATAGAAATGATACCGAACAACTTCACACCTTTTCCTTATCCCCCAAGACTTTCTCGGGAGGCTGGGACGAGGAGCTCGGTTGCTCGGTGGTAACAACGGTTTGATCAGCAGGAATCTTCTCGGGAGGAGGGGGCATGGAAGAAACGTCCTCGTTGATAGAGGGTTGAGAAGCAGAGACTGGGTCACCCATAGCCATAGAAGACTCATCTGAGGCAGGCTCATCTTCTTCTTCTTCCACAATTGGTGGAGGAGGACCAGGAAGATGTTGTTGGAATAGCTCAGAATCGTCTTGGATCTTCAGCTCTTGCAGAGCAGCTACCCAGCCATCATGGAAGTATTTCGACTTCCCATATTGGACTTGGGATGTCATTGCAGCTATCCCTCTCTCCCATCCTTTCTCCCAACCAGCACTGAAATGTTTCTTGATTGCGACCTTTCTCCTCAATCTCTCCGAGGAGAGTTTCACCTCCAATTCCTCTTTTTTGACCTTGATATCTTGCAAGGTAGATAACTCTTCATTTGCCTTTTTCAGCTGGCCATCATATTCTTGATGTTTAACCTCTAAACCCTTTACTTTCTCCTCCAAATTCTTGGAGGTTTCGGCCATTTTCACCTTCTCAGCCTCAGCCGCAGCTAATTTCTTCTCCCAAACAGCTTTTTCGTCAATATATTGTTGACGAGATTCCTTTAAAGATTGGGTCAAACCCAACAGAGCATCCTCTACACCTGACGAGGAGCTTGAAGCTTTAATAGCTTCATCCTTCTTCACAATATTATTGAAACAATTCACCAGCTGAAAGATGAGAAAAATAGCGAAGTCAATATAAAATGCAAGCTTTCGGAGAAAGAGAAATCATAAGTATGAGAAACTTACTGAAGCAAGGTGACGAGCAGCTAGGGATGTCAGCGTATCCCTAGGAATTTTTTCATCAAGACCATGGACCTCGGGTACGACCGAGCTCATTGCAGAGCTTGGAAGAATGATGTTTGGAACATCAGTACCACTAGCAGGTAAAGAAGAGGCAGTTTCAGCCGGAGTAACCAAGGATGATTTCCTCAATCTCTTCAACGGGCGGTCAGAACCTTCAACCAGAGAGGTCTTGGTCGGGGAGATTGTAATTACATCTGCAGGAGCATTTTTCTTGCTCGGGGCCACTGGGGGCTTCTCTGCAGCTTTGGAGGACCCAGCATCTACTTTTTTAGTCCCTTCTGGGACATCAGTTTTGCCTTTCTTGGCTCCAACAGCAGAGTAAATTTCATCAAATAAAGCAGGAGGAGCTCTTTTCTTGCCCATTCTCTGAGTTAAGGGGATATGAGAGTCTGAAGATGAACCTTCTGGTGTTGAAGCTGGTTCAACAGGGCGAGCAGTATAAGAGGTTGTGTAACTCTTATACTGTATCAAATATGAGGCAGATCTGATGTGTTCGTCTGCAATGTTCTTATGCAAACCCCAGATAAGTTTCAGATGTTTAATATTCACTTCTGATTCCTTTGGAGTTTTTCTTTTGCTATCAACTGCAAATAAATACATAATGAAATATCGGTCATACATTTTATCAAACATGATGAAAGCATAAGTTTATAAGTAAAATAAAATGAAAAATAAACCTATCCCATTGCCATATGGGGGGCATCTGGGACCGTTGTATACTTCATCCCCAACTAAAGGCGCATGTTGCCAATTTTTTATGACCAACCCATGCTCAAAATAATCCCTATTTGAGTCAGGGAGATTAACTACAAGAGCCCTATTCAGATACGTAGTTTTTAAATAATAAATATTATCTAGAGTGGCCCATTTATAACAAAACATAATTTCAGGGATCCCAATACGAGTCCCATGAGTTAGATTTAATTTGTGCACCGCGTTAATTATTCTCCATGAATTGGGGGCTATTTTTGCAGGAACAAGATCAAAATATTGACAAAACTCAAGACATAATGGGTTTGGTGGAAAGGAAAAACCACATTCAGCAACAAAAAGACTGGGGAACCAATGTCCCTCAGCCAATCGAAAGTAATCTAAAGGCTCAGAAAGAACCTCTAGAGTTACCCACGAAGGAATGGAAAACGGAATTTCTCAACAGACTCCACAATATAAACCATATTGAATAAAAGAGATACAGAAGAAAGGAAGAAGATCTTACAGAAAGAAAGGAGGTGTGTTGACAACGAACGGAAACAAGGATGAACGCACAAGAGAAGAAGAGAATAGAAAGCTTGAATGCAGAAAATGGAAAACGTAGACGACGGTATGGTTACCAAAGAAGTTTAAATACTTTGCATTGGGAAGCGGCGAAAGAAATGATTACCAAAAAGAAACTACTGAACTTCCGGCGGCTAAAAGGATAAAAATTGCACAAAGATCGAAGCGCTTATAAAAAAGGCGGAAACTGCGAAATAAGAAGGAAATTTGAATACAATGTTCCTGAAACCCAGGAAGATTATTTAATATCTCCATATACCGAGAAAGAATGTTCCATACTCCTCTAAGTTCGAAATATGAAACATTGGGGGCTTCTGTTGATACCAAAATTAATATGCTGATGTGGACGAATAATACGAAGACACGTGTCAATCTACGTGGCACGATAGCAGCGAGGAAGTTCATTTCCCGACCAACCATGCTTCTTTCCGAGCAACGAGGATACACCGAGGAATTATAGCACACCGAGGAACTCCAGCGCACCGAGGTACTCTAGCGCACCGAGGTACTCTAGTTCTCCGAGGTACTCCTGATCAGCTAGCAGCTATGGCGGTCCGAGCTGCACCTCGGTCGTACCATTAATTGCCAGATAATCAACAGTTCAGATATTCATTGAATACTTATATTCTTGACGCACACGCTGCATTAAATGTATTACCCTTTCATATGTATATCATTTAATGTATTGAACCTTTCATGTACAGCCTCAAGGCTATAAATACCTTGTATCAAACCCATTCAAGGGGACCGGAATTTCTTGAGAGAACTTGTAATCAAGAATTCCACAAACACTCAGCAATAACATAACAGTGGACGTAGGCTTTATTCCTAGCCGAACCACTTTAAAAATCTTTGTCTTATTTATTTATCTGTGATTAAATAATTAGAGCGATCTAGTTTTTTACATCAACAGGAAGCTTTACAATAAATCATTTACAGGCCCTTACCTCCAGTGCATTCACCCACAAGTGTAACACCCCCTAAATTTAAAAGGTATTATTTAAATTAATTCAAATTTTTGTGTAAAATAAAATTTTGGAATTTATTAATTTTACAACTTAAAAATGGTGAGTTTTAATATTGAAAAGTAGGATTTTAATCAAAATTAAAATTGGAGTTAAAATGGGAATTTAAATTGGAAAAAAAACGGTTGCCACGGTTCTGGGTCGTGACTAACGGACAAATTTTTTTTAGTTTAAATAGAATCCAATTAGAATTAAAACTCCTAATAATTATGAATTAAAACTAATCCATGGATGGGTCTTTCAAACCTCTTTTTCCACAACTCTTCCTCTAGAAGACTTCCCCAAAATAGTTGTCTTTCATCTACAAACCTTTGCCCTAATTTTCTATAAGGTTTCAACTCAAGTTTTGTCAAAATTAACTGGGTTTTCTCAAGATGCGTCAAGAAAGGATCTTTATAGAATTTATGAGAAAAATACATATTTGAAATCAAAATGCTGAATCAACTATTATTCAGGCATGGATACTCTGCTCTCTTTCTTTAGTATTATGCATTTTAAGTGTCGCCTAAACTTTTAATGACATGTTTTTCTTAAAATAAATTATCCACTTAATTAGAAAAAGTGAAAACTAAATTTGGTATTGTTTTGATGAAATATTTTAATATGAAATCAGACTTAAAACCCTCGGGTGCGTAGGAGAGAGTAGTGGATTTTGGTTTTTATGGGTGTAGAATAGCATGTAGAATTTTATGGGGTTTATTTTAATGAAATCGGGATGTGAATATGCAAGAAAATTATGTAGTTAATAAGAGTGGACAATTTTGGTGTGTTTCATAACTTTGCACGTTGATTAATATATAATGATTAAATGGAAGTAATTACGTAAATAATGACGACGGTATTATTAATTGAATTAAATTAAATTGTGCCATCATGAATAAATTTGTGATATTGTTTATATGTGTTGTTAGATTATGTGATTGATTGATATTTATATTTACGATCGCCGGTACTACGGGATTTTGGTAGTATGCTCTCACCTATATTTTAGGAAGCTTGATAGGTATGAGACTAGTAGGAAGGCCTTAGTTGCGATTTACACTTTCTAGGAATGGGACTAGTTCGTGTAGAGTTTTTTGGATGGGTGATTCTGGGGTGAGGTTGATTTTTACGTCATGTCGTCGATTCGCTGGCCTAGGCAAAAGACTAGGAAGGGATTTTTGATAGAAATTCATCCTATGATTAAGGTAGGACGTATTTATGCGTTAGGGGACCCTTGGGTATGGGACTAAAGGTATTTTTTTATGATCTCACATCGACAATAAGGGTGGGGTTAATAAATATTTGAAGAGGAAAAAATGAGAAATTGAGAATTAATAGATAAGATAATAAAAATGGATATTAAAATATATTGGCGTCGTTAATATTTATAGGACCGATAATTTAGACAGGTTGGATGGCTATTACGACGTGTGGGTGTGTGGCGTCTTAATAATTGCAGGGATGACAGTTTAAACGGAATGGGACTAGTTTAAATGGAATGATATCAATAAGGAGGAAAATTGATAATTCTATTAACTTAAATTAAGTTAAATAAATGGATAATTGGACTTAGATATTGAGATGGGATAAATAAGTATTTCTAGCATAGGTTGTTTATTTACTCGCATTGTTATTAATTATCTCGTCTTAATATAAAATATTCTATTGTAATGTTCATCATGTATAATGATATTGTCTAGGTTCACGGACCCTAATTGGAGGGAGTAGCAGTATTCATGCTAGGGGTTCTGACCCTGTTCCTTGACTAATATTTTTCAGGTATTAGTGTTGGAGTAGCTGCATAGTAGTATTTGGAGATTTATCTTGGAGGTGCAGTTGGAGTATTTATTTTATTATTAATATTTTAGTTTAGTTTTCCATTCCTTCGCATTTATATTGAGACTCAATTTATGGATTTGGTGGGCCATTCGGTTCCACAGTTGTTACTATTTTTCTTCAGATATTTCATTATGAATTCAGTTTATTGGAGATTATATTACTTCGAGTTAGATTTTATTGGAAATTAACATGGTGATGGATTTTCAATCGCATTGATGATTATTATTGTTTATTGGGATTGATTTCATTGTTATCTTGTGCATTGAATTTTATATGTCTCATATCTGTCACATGTTAAGAATGATATTTTGTTTAGTTCTCACTCGGCATAGTTTTGGTGGTGGCCGATGCTAGAATTACGCAGAGTGTGACAAATAGTATCAGAGCATGGTCTTAGGTCTCATAGATTCTGAGTCCGTTTAGCTTCCGAGTTACCGATATTTGATCCCCTTTATCGATTCGTACTCCTTAAGGTATTGAGTCTAGCATACGTGTTAGCTACATTTCTTGGAGATATGAGTTTTATGATAAGGACTTTATAGGAATTTAAGTTAGAACTAGTAATTTTGATGTGACGATACTTAGAAGTGATTATTGGGAAACGAGATATATTTTGGAAGATTGTCGGTGCAGATATTACGTATCGTAAGTATCAATTTTGGTGATGTAAATTGATTTGAGGACTTTAGCGTTTTGATGACTTTTAGAGATGAATCCAAGTGGTGATTCGCGAGAGCGCGTGGTACGCTATTATTTTCATAGTTATGCATATATATGTATAGCAGGATATATATATTGTATTTTATCGGGGGATACGTGCGAGTAGGATTGGGTGGATGGGTGCCCAATTGAGACATTTTATGGGTAAGAATATGTGAGCCCTATTTTTATTTTGCGTGTTTACACTTCGTCGAATTTTGAGGACGAAATTCTTGTGCTAGTGGGGAAGAATGTAACACCCCGTAAATTTAAAAGGTATTATTTAAATTAATTAAAAAATTTAGCTAAAATAAAATTTTGGAATTTATTAATTTTAGTAATTTAAAAAGTTGAGTTTTAATATTGAAAAGTAGGATATTAATCAAAATTAAAATCGGAGTTTAATTTGAAAAAAAAACTAAAAACAGAAGAAAAAAAATGGTTGTCACGGTTCTGGGTCGTGACTAGCGGGCAAATTTTTTTAGTTTAAATAGAATCCTATTAGCATTAGAACTCCTAATCATTATAAATTAAAACTAATATGTGTCTAGGTTCTTCAAATAACTTTTTTCTCAACTCTTCCTCCAAAAGACTTCTCCAAAATATTTTCCTTTCATCTACAAACATTTACCCCAATTTTCTTCAAGGTTTCAACTCAAGATTTGTCAAGAATAGCTGGGTTTTCTCAAGACACGTCAAGAACGGATCTTTATCAACTTTTTGAGAAGAATACATCTTTGAAATCAGAATTCTGAATCAAATTTTATTCAGGTATGGATACTCTACTCTCTTCCTTTAGTATTATGCGATTTAAGTGTCACCTAAACCTTTAATGACATGTTTTTCTTAAAATAAATTAGCAACTTAATTAGAAAAAAGTGAAAACTAAATTTGGTACTATTTTGATGAAAATTTTTAATATGGAATAAGACAAAAAATCCTCGGGTGTGTAGCAGAGAGTAGTAGGCTTCGATTGTTATGGGTGTAGAATAACATGTAGAATTTTATGGGGTTTATTTTAATAAAATCGGGACGTATATATGCATGAAAATTATGTAGTTAATAAAAGTGGAAAATTTTGGGGTGTTTCATAGCTTTGCACATTGATTAATCTATAATGATTATATGAAAGTAATTGCGTAAAGAATGACAATGGTATTATCTATTGAATTAAATTAAATTGTGCCATCGCGAGTAAATTTGTGATGTTGTTTATATGTGTTATTAGATTATGTGATTGATTGATATTTATATTTATCTTCGCGGGTACAATGGAATTTTTGTAGTATGCTCTTACCTATATTTTAGGATTCTTGCTAGGTATGGGACTAGTACGTAGGCCTTAGTTGCGATTTACGCTTTCTAGGAATGGGACTAGTTCGTGTAGATTTTTATGAATCGGTGATTCTAGGGTGGGGCTTATTTTTACATCGTGCCGTCGGTTTGCTAGCGTAGGCATAAGACTAGGAAGATATTTTTGATAGAAAATCATCCTATAATTAAGGTAGGACGTATTTATGTGTTGGGGGATCCTTAGGTATGGGACTAAGGGTGTTTTTTGAGGATCTCACATCGATAATAAGGGTGGGTGAATAAATATTTGAAGAGAAAAAAATGAGAAATTGTGAATTAATAGCTAAGAGAATAAAAATGGGTATCAAAATATATTGGCATCGTTAATATTTGCAGGACCGACAGTTTAAATCGGTTCGATGGTTATTGCGATGTGTGGGAGTGTGGCCTCTTAATAATTGCAGGACTGACAGTTTAAATGGAATGGTTGGCTATGAAGATTAGTCGTGCATGGAACCTCGTACATTATTATAGGGTTGACAGTTTAAACGGACCGACTGGCTATGACGAGGGGAGTGTATGTGGTGTAGAACAACGAGAGTACCGCAATTAAAAGAATAAAATGAGATAAAGATGCAGGTGGAAGTCCCACATATAATAATGAGGGAAATTAATAGCATGATTAACTTAAATTAAGCTAAATGAATGGATAATTGGACTTAGATGTTGAGATGGCATAACTGAGTATTTCTACCATAGGTTGCTTATTTACTCGCATCATTATTAATTATCTCGTTTTAATATAAAATATTCTATTATGATGTTCATTATGTATAATGATATTGTCTGGGTTCAAGGACCCTAATTGGAGGGAGTAGCCGGTATTCAAGCTCGGGGTTCTGACCCTATGCGTTGATTAACATTTTTCAGGTATTAGTGTTGGAGGAACTGCATAGGAGTATTTGGAGATTTATCTTGGAGGTGCAGCTGGATTATTTATTTTATGCTTAGTAGTTTAGTTTAGTATTCCATTCCTTCGAATTTATATTGAGACTCAGTTTATGGATTTGGTGGGCCATTCGGTTCCACAGTTGTGACGATTTTTATTCAGATATTTCATTATGAATTTAGTTTATTGGAGATTATATTTACTTCGAGTTAGATATTATTGGAGATCAGCATGGTGATAGATTTTTGATCGCATTGATGATTATTATTTAGTGGGATGGATTTCATTATTATCTTGTGAAATGAATTTTATATGTCTCATATTCGTCACGTGCTAAGCATGATATTTTATTTAGTTTGCACCCGATATAGTTTTAGTGGCGGCCGACGCTAGAATTACGCGGGGTATGACAACAAGATGCCGAATAAGTACTTAGTGAGATCCATGAGGGCATCTTTGGAAGTCACACAGGTGAAAAATCAATTGCCTTTCGCATGATCAAAGAAGGATATTGGTGGTCTCACATGGAAAAGTGTTAGAAGCACTCTCCTATGGTTCACCATCCCGTCAGCTACCTAAAATCACTCAGTAGCTCGTGGCCTTTCACTCAATGGGGACTAGACATCGCGGGACCACTACCTAGTGCACCTAGAAATCGCAAGTATCTGCAGGGCACCACAAATTACTTCACCAAATGGGTAAAGTAAGAACCACTAGAAAACATTTGAGATTCCGACATGACGAGGTTTATATGGAGGAACATCATAACTCACCTTGGGATACCAAGGGCTATCATCACCAATAACGGTACACAATATAAAAATAAATACCTTCAAGTTTTTTATGACGAGCACAGCATCAAGCACCACTTCAACTCTGTGGTCTATCCCTAAAGAAACGGACAAGCAGAGGATTCCAACAAAACCATAATCGATGGACTGAAAAATGATTGGAAAGATCCAAGGGTGCCTGGGTGGATGAACTCCCTCATTTTGTATGAACTTATCGTACAACACCTAGGAAACCAACCGAGAAAGCACCCTTTGCACTCAGTTATGGAATAGAGGCTGTCATCCCTCTGGAAGCAGGTTTGCCTACTATGAGAACCACTCTGGTCGGCCAAGGCCTCAATGATGGAGAACTACGCACTGAGCTGGACTTAGCGGATGAGCGACGAGAACTATCTTTGATTAAGTTGGCTTCCTACCAACAACAACTAGCTAAGCAGTATAACAAGAGGGTCAATTTGGGGAAGTTTTTTTATAGAGGACTATGCCCTAAGGAAAGTCCACGGAAGTGTTGTAAAACCATCAGATGACAAACTGGTACTGAACAGGGAAGGACCCTTTAGAGTAATCAGAGATGATCTTCAAGGAGTATATCACTTGGAAATGCTGGAGGGCAGGGATGGAATGAAATTAATCTCAATAAGTTCTACTTTTAGATCTTCTTCTTTATATTTTAGTTAGTTTAATCAAATTTTTATTGTCAAACTTGTGTTGCTCGTTAGACAATACTTAATGAATAAAGGTCAGTTAGTCCTTCTATTCCCATCTTTTTTATTGGCTGCTTAACTTATCTTGATTATATCTCATCAATTTACACTATTTCTAATGATAACTCATTTTCACATATACAAATGCCTAGCAAACAGGGTTAGCAAATCAATTATGATCACTTCGAATTACTATCACCCTTAGGTCCTTGTTGCAAACACAAGAGGACTCATGAGTTGCTCCAATAACAACAAACGTCCTACAGGGAATCCTTAGGCAATAAAGCCAACTCAGGTTGGTTGACAACTTCTATTGGTTGGAAAAAGCCTGCTCGGGTGGATTGATCATTATCCAGGTGCATTCTTGCCATCATCTCACTTAGGCCTAAGGGAGCGTGACGACACAATCTAAAAGGTAAAGTGGATGGAATGATATTTCTAAGGCATATTGGATTGAGAGAATATTTAAACACATAAAAAGTAGAGGATTGATACTTAAATATCATTTAATCGGATGAAAAAGCCTAAAATAATTTAAACTAAGTATAAGCTCACTTAAGGCCAAAGATTGGTCGACCAATAATTTTTTGGTTAATAAAGCTACTAAGTAAACATCAGACAGACAAGATCAACACATGTTTAGTCAGCATATGCTCAAAACATAAGAAAATCCTTTAATAAAATATAAGGTTATAATTACATCACAGACCAAAAAGAAATACAGAATGACCTAAGGTGGCCCAGGACGATGAGCAAAATACTCTGCTACAATCGCTCTCTGACCATCATCTGGCTTTGGGATGAATTCTTCTATATCTTGAACAAGTTCGTGATCCAAAAGTTAGGAGGGAATGGCGTCAATCGGGATCCACTCTTCAGATTTTGAGAAGGGATTATGGCAGTAGGCAGGGCATTGAGTCTGGTATTTATACCACAGTTTAGATTCCTTTGAAGTCTTCACCTCCTTGAGGTCACTTAGCCATCCTCGATAAAAGGCAACATCTTCTACCTCCTTGAGTTTCGTTAGGGAATCTGCCAAACAAGCGTTGTATCCCTCTCCTTAAACTTCTCAGGTTCCTATCTTGAATGCATATCTCAGCTTCTTGACGTTTTCTTTAAGCACATCCACAAAAGACTTCAAGATGACGACCTCTTTCCTCAAGGAATCATTCTCAAATAGGAGGAATTCCCCACTCAGTTGACCTCAGTCCTCTCTAAAGGTTGGTCGTTTAAGGAATTTACTTCCTCTTATACAGAGGCGTTTATCTCCTTCATTTCCTAGAGATCATCTTTCAGTTTGGCAATTCCCTCAGTCTGATTCTTATATTACTCATTCCTCGCTCTTAAGGGCTGGCGTATTTTTACAAAGGCTTTGCGAGCCTTTAAGATGATGTTGGGTCTAAGAATTCTCCCCAGTTAAGAGTTGGGAGAAATATAATGATTTAAATCAGCAGACTACAAACGATACACACCAGACCAGAAGCAAGAATATTATCAAATGGAAATTCAGGTAAACACATGCAAAAAAGAGGAAATTTCACTCCCATATAGCATAAAAAGGTGGCCATAGGCCAATACATTAAGTTCTCAAAAAATATTTACAAACTAACAAGGTAAAGATTGTATAAGGAAAAGGTAAAATTCGTGTCTACAAGCCCTAATCCTTAACCTGATCTCCATCAACTACGACCTTTTCTTTTTCAACCACTTGTTGCTCTTTACTAGGACCTGTATCTTTGCCAACCTCGACCGTAATGATCTCCACATTACCAGCAGCTTGGTCATCATCTGGTTTATCATCCACAAAAGGGTCAGGACTAGGAGAGTGAAGGTTAAAGGGATCATAGTCTATAGGTGTTCTAGGATCCTTTAAACCCTGGTCCCATCCTTTTTTGAAGTAAACCTTACACTCATAAGCCAGTTTGCTCTCTGCATTATCATAGGCTATGTAAAATCCCTCACGGTAGCTCGCATCCTTTTCTTAAGGAAGATCTCCATCCAACTTAGCAACCTTATCGGATAAGGCCTTATTATTCTTCGCCATCTTGGCCTTCTCAGCAACCACCACCTTCTGAGTAACCCCAAGAGCATCATCATCCTTAGATATTTCTTTCTTCTCACGCTCCCACTTTTGGTGAGCTTCGACAAAGGCTTTCTTCTCGGCTTCAAGAGAATCTTTTAGTTCTTGCTCCCTCCTGGATCTATCATCCTGGGTGTCCAAAAGAGTGGTAATATCATATAGCATCTACATACAGAAGAAAAGAACACAAAATCATAACATAAATATGAAGACTAAAGGAAAATAAATAGCAGGAAAGACTTACCAGAGCAATTCTTTGTGCAATCTTAAGGGAGAGTTGGGATGGTCCCAACCTAGAAGAATGCTCGCGATTAGTAGCGAGCACTGACCTTTTAAAAAGGTCAGGAGCTAAAAAGAGTGAGTCACCCACACTATCCCCCTTAAGACTAGGGAAAGTAAGCACCCTAGAGGACTGCAGAACCAACCTCCTCTTAGCTTCCTCTCTCTCTCTCTCTCTCTCTCTCTCTCTCTCTCTCTCATCTTCCTTTCTTTTCTTCTATTTCTCTTTCTCTTTCTCCTTACCCTTATCAAATGGGCTACAGCCACTGCCCTTAAGGGAATCACTTATAGATGTATGCAAAGATAGGATCCTATCAGATAGGACCATATGGTCATCATCTTCAGGAAGCCTAAACTTTCTCCTCTTAATCTGAGGAGCCATGTCTTTTCCTTCTTCTTCTTTTTGTTCTACTCCTACCTCTCCTCCCCCCCCCCCTCACTTTCTTCGTCTTCTTCATTTTCTTCCTCTTCTGTCGAGATCTCATCTTCAAAAATAACTGGCTCAGAAGGATAAACCTCAGGAGACCTCAAATCAGGAACCTTGTCAATAGGGCGAGAAATAAAGCTAATCATGGTATTTTTATACTCCAACCGATAAGCTGCTGACCTGGGATGCTCGTCATCAAGTAGCCTCTCTTTTATGTCCCAAGCCTTTAAAAGATCATCAACGTTGATTTCACTGATATCGGGCTCAAGATTCTTTACACGAGCTAAAAATAGAGGAATAAAGAACATTTATCATAAGACCAAAAGAAAAGAAAATGAAGACCAAATGAAACAACAAATAAGATAAAAAGCAGCGACCTATGCGCTCTTCCCCATAGTAAAAAATTACTGGGCCTCTTTATTTTTTTCCCGCACGAGCATGAGGACATTTCCAATTTTTGGCAATAAAGTCTTCGCCCCAGTAATCCTTATAAGAGTCTGGAATATTTACCACCAGATGTCGAGCAGCCTTCCCGATCTTTATGTAAATAAGACCTTTACTTGTTCTTGACCATACATAAGATTAACAGATTTCAGTAAGACCCAGCCTTGCGTCATATAGGGTGTTAATTCTATGGACCCCATTTACTATTTTTCACACATTTGGAGCGCATTGAGCAGGGACTACCGAAAAATATTTAAAAAAGGTAAGGAAGAGAATAATTGGCAATGTGGTTAGACACTATGATTTAACTTTTACTAAAGTTGTTTCTTACTCAATTTTTATGTTACTTATTTCATTTTCCATATAATGCTATTTTGAGATATTTATAGGGTGGGGTTAAGTGGATCAAAGTGATACTTACATTAAGGGTGTATAGGAGAACATATTGTAAATTGTTAATTTCGGTAAAATTCTTTGAAAATTGTACTAGATTTTTTTCTCAGTACGAAAGGAATTTTTAAGAAATGATTACGACCGTTCATATTTACATATGAATTGATATATGTGTTGTTGCCAATTAGAGAAATAAACCCCCGATCCTATTATCATGTATTGGAATCAGGGAGGTTTTGAGGAAAAGTCAAACCCCCTGGGTTAGCATGAATGTATGAATCCAGTGCCTCCCTCAACGTCGCGCACATTTCTAGGTAAGGGGGCACAGTTAATTTTTACCCAATCCTAAATACTTTACTTATTCCTAAATTCCCCTATTGATTTATTATCAAGCTTTGCCATAAGCATATGAGAACCCTAGCTACCATTGCAGAAAAATGTGAAGAAGATGAAAATAGAGGAAGTGAGCTAAACTTACCAAAATGGACGAAGCTATGAAGGAAAAGAAGACAAACGTTGCAAAGCTTAGGAAATATTAAAGAAGGTGCACTGAACTTGCTGACGAGAAAGAACTGTATCTCTGGTTTGAAGTTCGATGATAATGATCACACACGATCTCCTAAATGATTTTTGGCGGTTCAAATGTCGTGTCGAATAACAACACCCTAATTCATTTAAATGAATTACAAGTATGCCATGGTGTTTAGCTCATGATGAGCGTATCCTCACCAACTTCACCATATCTACTAAGATGACATTATAGGCAGGAGGCTATTAGTGTAATTAAAAATTATTGGCCCATAGCTCATAAAAGCCTAAAATTTTTAGGGGTAGTTGTGGGGACCCATTTTTATGATCAATGAAAGTAGCCGAACAGACCCAAGTTGCTCAAGGGGCTTCCCGACATAAATCTAATGATCCATCAGTATGCACACAATCAAATACTTACGGATATACTCAAATCGACCTCCAAGAATTTCGGAAGAGATATTCAGATGGTTCATGATATATCCAACGTGATTAATTGAGTTCGTACTATAACTCAACCTTTACGAAATAAGTTCTATAAATTATAAACCATGCCCGGGGCCAAGGGATTGAAACTTGAGATTTTGAGAGATACTTAATAAGAACAAGTAACCTCTCTATAGTTGTAGGCAAGTTGCTGAACCACGTAAATTATTGTATAGAATCTTTATTGTGATCTTTTTGCACTCACAAGTACAAATAAATATTTTAAAAAATAATTCATTTTACACTTTTGTAATTTTAGTATCTTTAAGTTAAAACTTATTTTGAAATAGTAACTTTATTTAAATAAATATTTATTACGCCTTAAATATTTGAGAAAGCTACTTTTCAAGTCTTTTTATTAGTGTTTATTGACTTTGTTGGCCATGAATCACATTTGATGTGGTTATCTCGACAATTGAATCTCTTGGTCTTTATGTCTTTGGCTAGTGACTTTATAAGTAAATTCAATATTAAAGGTGATTTTATTGATGAAGTTATACGAATGTAATGGACCTAATGAATATGTAGTAACAATAATCAACAAATATAACATATTTGTGTTTAATAGCAAGGGTCACTTAAAAACCATTTACATGAGAGCTAACTTAGTTGAATAACGAATACTTTTCACAGATTTAAAAGTTAACTTACGTATTTACATATAATAAACAAATAACTTCATGCAAATTCTGAAATTATTTTTGAAAGTCATAGTTGTAGTTGTAATGTAGTAATGCCCTTTGAATTTGCATTTTATTTAAATATTTTTGATGAAATTATATTTGAATAACATTACAACATTAAAAAATGTTGATGTCGCACAACTAGGGTTTAGATTTACCATTTTTTTCCAATTTAGTTCGTCTTCAATGTGTTTTTACATTTAATTCAATTATGTAATGTAGTAATTGTAAGGTAATTAGGAGGAACTGATTACGTGATAACATAATCAGATTGGAGTCTAAATAAATAAAAGTAAATTTTAAACAAACTTGATTTCGTTGGCAATTGCTAGGAAGAATCTATGTTAGGGCTCAATTTCATGTGTCTTTGATTTGTTGGTGATGATAATTTCATTCGCTTTTGCTGATTGAGTAGTAAGAGTCTCTTAAACTGATCACTATTATTGCATCCGGAGGAGTTATAATTTAATTACTCTTTGTATGGAAAAAATGTCTTTAATGTGTGGGAGTTAAACGTGACATGATAAGGTGTCAAGTGACCATGTATTAATATTTGTATTAGGAATTAAATGAGTTAAAAATCGTAAAAAATATAGGAATAAAGTATTTGATCCGAGATATAAAAGACATTGTTGAGTAGAAAAAGTGTCACCTCACACTAACTTTTTATTCATTCGTATTTTAGAATTTTATGAGTCAATTTCGGGAATTGTTTTATTTCTTGGGGCATTCGCTTATAGGTCCTATTAGACCTATTTGTACACATTCTAGTCCCACCATATTTTTCCCTTACATATAGGTCCTACTCCTAATTTTTTGGAACTTTTTTTCACAATTTTACCCTTTTAAAACCAACAATCCGTAACTTCCTTGAGAAGTTACATAAGTGGTTGGACTTTTAATTTTCAACTGATCATAACTTTTAATTAACATATTCGTTTTTCGCAAAATTACTATTTTTGAAATCTGCTCGACAAGATCTATCAAACAAGATCCATGAAGCCTATAAATTTTCAAAGAAAAAAAATTACACAAATAGTAAACTTTACTGTATGCACCAGAAAGAGAAATAGGTTTATATCTGTAACATTTTTACACAAATAGTAACGTTTACTGTGTAAATATTACACAGTATATATACACACACACACACACACACACACACACACAGTGAATCCACCCTTTTTTTTCGAAATTATCTTATTTTTAAAGGTCCACGTTATCCAATAACCTGCATCAGATCATCAATTTGGGGTGGGTAGGGGTGGCATGGGGTGCAGCTAGCGCGGACCCTATAAAATAAGAGAATATTGGATAAATGGGGTTTGGATCCACAAGAGCTCCGGTTTGGGGTGAGTAGGGTTGGCATTGGGTTAAGTTTATATCCGTAACATTTTCACATATAGTAACTGTAATACCCCGTATTTTTGTGATATTTATTTTTGGGATTAATTAAATTAAATGTGAATTAATTAGAAATTAATCCGGATAACATACTAACGAGACGTGAGTTGGTATTTGATTATAATGAGTATATATGGCTATATATGAATATTGAATTATGAAATTTGTCGTGAGATTGAAATACGGAAATTTGGAAATTTTGTTGAGACGCGTGTGACAGTCGCGTCAGGAATATAATTATTTTAATTATAAAAGTGAATTTAAATTCCATTAATTGTATGGTCATTTTGAGTGCGCCAACGCGTCCGGAAGGGTCGAAATAGTCAGAAAACACTAGCCGGGGGTTTAGTTTGGGTCCCGGGGCATTTTTAGGCCATAACGGCAACGTAAAAGGGTAGTTTGGTAATTTTGAATTTTTGGGAATTAAAACCAACGAAAATTAGGAATTAAAAATCTGAATTGGTAATTACCCACTAATAACCTAATGGGCTACGGAGGTTATTGGAATTAGTTTCAAAAAGTTTCCTAAGGCAAACCCTAGCCACCATTGTCACCTTGGAGAAGAAGACTTGTAGAGAGAGAAAGAGGAGAATTCTGTAGAGAGAGAGAGAATCATTCATCAATTCGACATCAAAATTAGAGATATATATAAGGCAAGTGGTTTAATTTCATTAGTTGCAGAGAATGCTTCTTCCATGCGTAGGAAATTGATAAAATTGTATTGCTTTTTGGGAGATTGATGAAAACCCATTAAATTGGAATTAGAAACTTGTATTTTGATGAGGAATTGCATGTAGAATTGTATGTAGGTGATTAATCTGATGATAATATATTTTGGATGAAACAAAAACGGATTTAATTAGGCTCATTGGGGATTTAAGAATTTCTAGGGTTCATGTTCTTGAAATTGGGGAAAAATGTATAGATTTGATATTTGGATGATGTTTATAATGAATTAACCCCATAAAACACGTTAGTATGTGACCTAAGTATGTTTAGGGACGATTAGAAACCTTGAACAATTGTTGGATTGATGTTTAGATGAGATTAGAGAGGAAGAAAAGTTGGAAAAACGAAATAGGGAAAATCTGGGCTCAAAACTGGCCTCTCGTTAGAAGACCTGCCCAGGTCGTTCGAACGAGCTCGTTCGAACGAGCTTCTAACGAGTTGACCTTTGACTTCTAACGAGGGTGATGTTTGTTCGATGCCTTTCGTTCGAACGAGATCTCGTTAGAAATCCCACTTCGTTTGAACGAACTCTCGTTCGAACAGCCTCGTTCGAACGAGACTTCTAACGAGCTGACAGTTTAGGCTTTTTAGCCTGTTTTGATCCCGAGTGTCCCGTAACCTTGTTTATATGTAGAGATAACACTTCCTTGATGATTAATTGTTATATTTGGGATATAATGAGGAGTAAAACCTAGAAGTGTAGTTTGAACCAAAGGGAAATTATGAATTAGGACGTGAGTGTCTATTACGATGCGAGAATTATTGACGGCCTAAATAATTGAATTAACCGAGAACATGTGAATATAGATAAGATGTGTGCATGCTTAGTATATATAATTTTATGTGTATGACATACCTACCATACTTGCTATCACGGGAGGTTTACGTTCGCTTAGGGCCCTCTAATCCTTGTGTTGCCCGGATTTAGATTGGTACCTCGAGAACATAGGTCAGAGAAGGACTTATTGGGAAGTTAATAAGTCTGCTGATCGTGGGAGCGTAGGTATGTGCGTGACCCATGTGATGTGACTGTGTTCGCCTCCATTGTTTGTGATTGTAGTTATCTGAGAACGATTCCTGGGAGATTCGGAATGCGTGATCCTTATGTACGTGATGTACCGGGATGGATAGCAGAGTATGTGTGCACCGCAGCTTAGTCTCGGGGTTCTTGTATTGTATATTTGCGACGTGAATAATATACACTTAAATAATGGGAACTTTCATGTTGGTATTGTGAATATAATTATGGTAATCTTTTGAGAAAACATAACGGGTTAGCCGATAGTGAATTGTATTGCTACTAACTGAGAATCTGAGTTTAAGTAAAGCCCTTTATTTAATCGATAACGTTGGAATGTATAATGAGAATCGAGTAGTAAGGGGTAGAACTTATTACGGTTTGGTTAGATATGAATGTCAATTAGATGGGTACGGTACGTTAGGAGCGCACAATTAGCCGAGAGGTGAGTACTTCATGTGAGTGCGCGTCCTAACCTGTATTTTTCATTCATTGTTTTAATGTTATTAAAACACTTGCTGTTTTTAAAATAATTTCCACTTTCGGGCTCTGACCCATTTTCTTTCAAATATAATTTTTGTAAAAACCTTTTAGGTGCCCAGCCACAAGGACACCATGCTTAGGATCCTCATTCAGGTGACGAGCTGTAGCTATTTGTGAAAGTTACAGGACTTTGCTAGTAGACGCTTCATCTATCTTGACTCTATATTCAGTTTCATCAGTTGTAGGGCATGTCGCCCATTTCTATTAGAAACATTTCCTATTTCAGATTTTCAGACTTTTGGCATGTAATTAATTCAGGATACACTGTTTTATTTATTTCAGTTGTGGGATTGTTGTGAGGAGTTTTCCTCCGGACTTATTATTTCATTAGTTATTCTATTGCTTCGTTATGGTGGATGGTTGTTATTCTTTCATTATTCTTTTAATGCATGTTAACCAGACTTAAATTAAAATTTGGCAACTTACTTTTTAAATACTAGGTGGTTAGTAATCATTAAAATGTTTTCGACAGTGATGCTACTAACTGAACCAACTTGGCATTTTGTATTGATTTAATAAAGGAGTAGCTACCCGGTATTTAATTAGTCGGGGTGTCATAGTAACATTTACTGTGTTTATATAACACAATATATATATATATATATATATATATATATATATATATACGGTGGATCAAAACCCTTTTTTTCGATATTACTTTATTTTTAACGGTTCGCGCTAGCGGTATCCAATCCCCACCACCACCCACCCCCATTTTCGGAGCTCCAACAACTTTCATTAAAGCTGTGATTTAGGGTGGCATGGAGTGCCACTGGAGCGAAACTTAGAAAATAAGATAGTATTGGATAAATGGGGTTTGGTCCACCGGAGCTCCTGTTTAGGGTAAGTAGGGGTAGCATTGGGTTAGGTTTATATCTGTAACATTTTCACAAGAAGTAACATTTACTGTGGTAATATAACCCTACTCACCCCAAACCGGAGTTCCGGTGGATCCAAACCCTATTTATCCAATATTCTCTTAATTTCAAAGGTCCGCGCCAGTGGCACCCTATGCCACCCCTCCCCTCCCCAAATCGTAACTCTGATGAAGGCCGTTGAAGTTCCGATAATTGGGGTGGGTAGTGGTGGGGATTGAATGCCGCTAGTGCAAACCTTTAAAAATATGGTAATTAAAAAAAAAAGGTTTGGATCTACCGTATATATATATATATATTGTAATATCAACACAGTAAATGTTACTGTTTGTGAAAATGTTATATATATAAAACTATTTCATAAATATATTAACACATTAAATGTTATTGTTTGTGAAAATGTCACAGATATAAAACTATTTTATTTTCTGGTGTATACAATAAAGTTTAATATCTGTGACATGTTCACAAACAATAATATTTACTGTGTTAATATTACATATTATATATATATATATATATATATATATATATATATATATATATATATATATATATATATATATATATATATATATATATATATATATATATATATATATATAATAAATTATAAAACTTAAGTATGTCATAAGTTTGATCGATGATGTCATCCAATGTTTTTTCCTGCATTACCTAATTTACCCCTTAAGAATTTAGGTTCCCCCCAAACCAACACTCAATTATTTTTGCTGTCTAAATCAAAATTCAAAACGAAGGATAAAATAGTATTTTCCCTAATTCTACCCTAACATACCACACACGATACCTACCATCTCACAAGCCGCTCTCTCACAAGGTGCTCTTTCTCTCCATCTCTCTATATCTCTAACACACCACACACGCGGCTCTCTATATCTCTCCCTCTCTCTATGTGCTCTTTTATTCCACCGGCGGTGCTCTCGTTCCCTCTATCCTTTTACAGGTGTTTTCTCTCTCTCTCTCTCTCTCTCTCTCTCTCTCTCTCTCTCTCTCACACACACACACACACACACACACACACACACACACACACACACATACACCAGCAGGGATCCCGCTCCCTCTGATAGTTGGTATTGAAACACAAATTTCATCTGAGTTTCAAAGTGGTGCTAATTTATACCCGGTACTGAGTTTGTTATCCTTAAATTCCAACCGGTACTAAGCAAATGAAGATAACCGATCTGCTAATGAAGATAACCGACCTGCTCCTATTAATTTACATGTTTTTTTGTAAACTATTACTATTAATTTTTCTCACACAAAGTTTTGTGTTTTTTAGTTTCCTTTTGAAATGGCAGAGCTTTAAATCTTGATTTCTCTCTCAACTTTCATGGATTGGTCAGAAAAGGTTCTTTTTGCAGCTTTTCTCATTGTGGCATCAGCCATTCATGGATCTCAAGCGGATGCCATGGTCAGTGGCACTATCTTTTGTGACCAATGAAAAGATGGCCAAGTATCCCTATTTGATTATCCGGCTTACGGTGAGATCCACATTCATTTTTCTTTTTTAATAGTTATATATTTATGTTCATTATATTTGATGGTGTGTTTTCTTATCTGGAATATACTATTGAGGCTCACCCAAATTTCAAAAGGGTTAGGCGGTGTTTGATTTTTCCTTTCGTTAATGTCACTTTTTTATGTTGTGGTGGAATGATATCATATGAACTAGAACAATGTTCAGTTTTCGTTATGGACAACTTGGACAAACAAAGTCATTTAAAGTTGTGTATCTTTTAGGATCTCAATCATTTCACCTCTTCTCTTTCCTCACAAAATATCTCGCATAACTCCAAAAATGTAACAACTCTTGCAAAGCTAACACAAGTTTTCTCCAGGAATAAAAGTTTCAATGGTTTGCCTGGGCAGTGACGGGTAACTAACAACATGGAGGGAAGAATCTACAAATTGGATAGGAAACTATAATATGAGGATTAAGGGCACCCCAGATTTGAGTGGCTGTTACGCCCAAGTTACGGGAAGTGGGCAGGGTTCAACGGGCTGTGGAGCGGATGCAGGTCCTACCCGGTATATGAGACTCGTGTTTAGGATGTTTGATATGGAAATTTATACAGTCGATCCATTGCTTTCGCAGCCTGCCCAGCCCATGCCGTTTTGCCCAAGGTCAGCTTCACATATGCCTGCCCCAGTACCTCCTACGACGCCCACCATTATTGACCATTATTGTCACTGGTGGATTCTGTTCCTCATGAATGTCTTATAAGACTTGGAATCGGAGTGATGAAGTTTCAGGGTGTATGTTCTTAAGAATAAGTATTTTTTCTTATTATATTTACTGCATTTTGTTTGTCAATGTTTCTCCTATTGGTGTTGCGGTAGGATTATAGCTCAAATGTTGAGTTCTTATAAAATCTTCCTTTCTTTTTCTATTTTAGGTTGCAATACTTTTCTATGGGCATCTGAACGGGTTTTTCTAGTTGTCACCGGTTTGAGGCTCACCAGTTGTGATGTTGGGTAGTGTCTTCGTAATTTTAAGTTTTGTTTTACCAATTTTGATGGCCTTATTTTTAAGTTTTCTTTCATATAAGACTTTGGTTTTATTAAATGAAAATCAAGTAGCCCGGGTACAAATTTTTGGTTGCTTCTCATTTGATACTACTGTGTATACATATGACTACATCAATTGGAATTCATTTGAGGTTTTGCGCAGTGTCTAACACCGTTGTTCCTCAGATTGTTTATATTCATTTGAGTTTGTTTGAAATAACTATTTGCAATCTAAGTGCATAACGCATTTCGTGAAACATTTAATGAGTGTTTTCACCTACGACCCAAGATATTGCATTTATGGAGCTGGGGTACGTTTCAAAACACGGTTCAAAATTATTTTTATGGTTTGAAATTAAGTTTCATTCAGAATATGGGTTAAAATATATGGTATTTTTGGCTTTGAAACTCGATTTTCTAGATTTTTTGGGTATATATATTCAGGGAATTGCGTACGGTGCAATACTTGAATACACTTCGTAAAACACTTTTGGTGTAAACACTTGGTGTGTGTAGTCTTATCCATATATTCGTGGGTCTCGCTAAATCTTCTTTTGAACAATGTGTATATTTTTAATCCCCGCATGCAATAGTTTTCAGTTTAAAATCTGTTGAAAACTTTTTTATTTAGATTACTTTAATACTCGTATGCAACCGTCATATGTTTTTTAAAATTATATTTTATATTGTTGGGGGAAGGAAATTTTTACTGTTTTGCAATTACATATATTGAAATTTTTTATTGTTTTGCGATTATTTATTTTGGAAATTTTAATCGTGCTTTTAGGCACGGGTATTCCATTAGGCATATTATCTAAACTTAAGTGGGTGAGTATTTATCTATATAATTTTTCAATTCTAAAAAGACTAAGCGTATTATCGTTGAATAACATATACGATTAGATTTAGGGTGATGCATTGAAACACCAAAAATGTATGTATGTCATTCCCCAGTGAATAAAACTATAGTTATTAGTTTTGGAGCATAATATAACACCATATAACTTGCATTCTGACCAATTTTTTTAAAACTACAATTTGTTTTTGGGGGGAACGGAATTTTTTCCTTTTTGCAATTACACACTTTAAAAATTTTCTCCATTTTGCGATTATCAGCGTGCCTTGAGACACGAGCATACCCTAGTATATATATTGAAAAAAAGACACATATTTTTAGTTTAACCCATTTAGTCGTTCAAACACACTTATTTATCCAATATGCTCTTATTTTTAAAGGTATGCGCCACCAGCACCTAATGCCACTCCTACGCACCTCAAACCGGAGCTCCGGTGGATCCAAATCCCATTTATCCAATAATTTTTTATTTTCAAAGGTCCGCGCCAGCAGCACCCCATGCCACTCCTATGGTTCCAAATCTCATTTATCCAATAGTCTCTTATTTTTAAAGGTCCGCGTCAGCGACACCGCATGCCACCCCTACTCACCCTAAATCGGAGCTCTGGTGAAGGTCGTTGAAGCTCCAACAATGGGGGTGAGGATTGGATGCCGCTAGCGCGGACCTTTAAATATAAGGTAATTTTGAAAAAAGGGGGTTTGGATATATATATATATATATATATATATATATATATATATATATATATGTTGTGTAATATTAACACAGTAAATATTACTATCTGTTTGTGAAAATGTCACATATATAAAACTATTTCATATTTTAGTGCAAACAGTAAACTTTATTGTTTGTGTAGTTTTTTTTTCTTTGAAATTTTATAGGTTTCATGGATATCGCTTGATAGATCTCATCGAGCAGATTTAAAAAGTAGTAATTTCGCGAAAAATGAATTTACCAATCAAAAGTTAAGATTATTTTAAGATTAAAAAAAAAATTCAACCACTTATGTAACTTCCTCGAGGAAGTTACGTATGATTGGTTTTAAAAAGAGTAAAATTATAAAAAAAAAGTTTCAAAAAATTTAAAATAAAACTTATTTAATGATTAAAAAAAAAAAAAATTTATATGAAGAAACTTTATTCTAATAGACCTATATATAAATAATTCTTATTTCTTCTATCGCCATCTCTAATGTAGTTGATGTTTGACATTTTCAAATAACGTCTTGCTTCACTATAACTATATTTAAAGAACCAAGTGTCATTTTTTCGAACACGCACTTCCGTTTCTTGACTTTTTTAATCCCACAATTAGAACACGCGTAAACGCAGCTGAGAGACGCCGAATTCAAACAGGGTCTAAACGTTTAAGTCATGTAAGTGTGCCACGCGCCCCTATACAAAACGTTGGAGATACAGTCTTCAACTACCCCATAATATAAAAGTCAAAAATAGACTGCTCCAAAACTTATATATATATACTTGATATCTGAGACATTGTCATATATGCTTTCTCAACAATTAAATAACCTAGTTCATACTCACACAAACACGGTAAGTGTGTCACGCGCCCCCGTACAAAACTTCGGAGATACAGAGTCTTCAACCACCCAATAATAAAAAGTCAAAAAAAGACTGTTCCAAAACATATATATAGACTTCATCTGAGACATTGTCATATATATAAACTTGTTACTTACATTTCTCCATTTCACAAGTGAGGTGACAGTCTAAGTTTGGAAATCAATGGCAGACCACCAGCGAATCTACCCGGTTCACGACCCTGAAGCAGCTCAGAAAGCAACAGCTCCGTTGGTAAGCCGAGACACTTCAAGGTCGGACAGAGGCGAACCGGTGGAGCAGTACCCAACCTATCCCCACCGCACCATCCCGGTCACATTTTCAAAACCGCCAAAGAAAAGAAGCTGTTTGTGCAAGTGCATGTGCTGGACAATCAGCCTAATCCTTTTAATAATAGTCCTCCTCGGCATCTTAGCCGCAATCATATACTTTGTATTCGATCCCAAAATCCCAAGATTCTCAATCGATAGCATGCGAATCACACAGTTTAATCTTAACAACGACAACAGCTTATACGCGACGTTTAATGTCAACATCACCGCCAGAAACCCAAACAAGAGAATCGGAATTTACTACGAGAATGGGAGTCATTTAAGCGCATGGTACGCCGGACAGAGACTCTGTGAGGGTTCGTTGCCGAGGTTTTACCAGGGACACCGTAACACCACTGTGCTCGACCTTACTCTAAATGGACAAACACAAAATGCCGGCGATCTTTTAACGGCACTGCAGGCTCAGCAACAGACGGGAAGCATTCCGTTGAATATTCGGGCGAGGGTTCCGGTGAGGATCAGGCTCGGAAGGCTGAGACTGACGGAGTGGAAGTTTTTGGTGAGGTGCAGAGTGGTGGTAGACAGCCTTGCTGCAAATAATTCCATTAGGATTAGAAACAGCAGCTGTAGGTTCAGGTTTAGGCTCTGATTTATTTTATTTATTTCCTTCTTCTGTGCCTTTTGTTTTTGTTTTACTTATTATTTCTTTCATCTATTATTTTTTCTTCTCCCTTATTTTGTATATATAATAAGTGGAGCCGCATTGGTGACTGTAATATGGATGAGATATACATCATATATATTGTATTACTTTATTGTGTTAGATTTAGTCACAATTTTGTTTTATTATTTAGTCTTTCACGTATACCTTTTTTAGAATCACTAAGTCAATTATTTGAATAGCTACTTGTGGGATTCATAATTCACATCAATGACTAGTATGGAGATTTACCAACATGGAGTACACATCCTCTTGTCTAAAGATACTCTTTAAATACAATAAATAAAGTAATTAATAAATATTTAATATATTCAAATATACTTATCACAACTATTTGATAAGTGATAAGTGGATAGGCTATTACCGAAGAGTCACTAGAATTCACATTTATAAATATTGTAAGGCGCTTTAACGGTCTAGTCCTTGGACTAGCAATTTTGGACAAAAAAACTAGGCCCAATAAATTTTAAACGATTAGGTCCAACATATAAATACCCCGAAATTAAAACAAACACGCACTATTCAGAAATCGAAGCGCCAAAACACTGTATTCTCTCTTGAATCAAAACCTTAATCGTACCATCTCTTCGATCAAAACCCCAAAATGAATCTATTTCTCAATCAAGTTTTGGTCAACAACAACATATAAATACTCCTGATCGAAGCTCTAGAAACTCTGTTCGATCAAAACCCTAACTCTCTTCGATCAAAACCCTAACTCTCTTCAATCAAAACCCTAGCTCTCTTCTTTCAAACCCTAATCGTTGAAGTTCTACATTTTACATTCTAAATCAAATTCTTCCAAACAGCACTAACAAGTATGTATACATTCTCTTATCACCTTTTTGTCCTTGTGTATTTTGTGTTCTCATATGTATAAATTTGTAGACATATGGACTGATGAAATCACATTCTTCTTTTTCATGATATGTATTTCATCATATATTTGTTTCCCTCATTTTAATTGCAAAACACACTTTTTGCATGTTAGATATATGTATTTCATCATTGTACTTTTCCTCCTGCATACATCATTTATCGAGGATTTATCAAGGACTAGGAATATATACATGATTGGAATATGTACATGTACAAGCTCTGTGTTGTGTGTACTATGTGTATTTTGCGTGTACTTTTTAAAAGTACACACAAAATAAACAGAGTACACGCACATTGAAAATGAATTTCTCAATTCATTATGCGTTTACTTTTATGTTTTATACGTGTACTCTATAGAATATGTACATGTACAAGCCCTGTGTTGCGTGTACTATGTGTATTTTGCGTGTACTTTTTAAAAGTACACGCAAAATACACAGAGTACACGCACATTGAAATTGTATTTCTCAATTCATTATGCGTGTACTTTTATGTTTTATGCGTGTACTCTATAAAATATTAATTTCAAATCCATATTTGATCAATCCTATGTTATTTTGGTCCGCGACAGCGTCATTTGAATGATATTCCATGAGTTTTTAAGAAGTATTATTATTTTGTTAATATTTAGGAGTTTTTTTGTCCAATAGCCACCTGCATTTGAATGATATGTTATTAGGTAATAATTAGTTTTATTGCGTGTACTTTTTCATTTTTTGCTTGTATTTTGTTGAAAGTACACGCAAAAAATTCAGAAAGTACATGCACATTGAAATTCAATTTGTTCAATCCAATGTCCATGTACTAATGTGTATTATGAGTGTATTATTTTATATTGTTGTGTTATTGTTTAGGAATCGTACGATCAAGCATGTTCAACTACAAAACTGCTGCTTGCACGTTCGAAGATCTTAACAATACAAAACCTTTCACATTGACAGTGAATAGTACTAATGATGACGAAATTTATTTTCTCCTTCGCATCAATGATAGAGCTAAAAGGTTACTTGGTTTCTACTACTACTATGAAGACATTTACTGCACTTTTGATTTGCAACAACTTCAAGTAACTGAATCGAAAGCGAAAGATTTAGCTAAACGAATTGAGCAGTATTGCTTAAGGGGTTTTGATAATGTTGGAGCTTTTAGCATTCAGCTATTGTATCACTTCTTTACTGAATATGTTAGGAGTAGAGAATCTTGGTTTTTGACTTGTCGAACAACCTCTGTTAGGTATTACCATGAAACTGACGATATATATTATCGCCTTTAGCATGTATTTTGATGAGACTTGTATAAATTGTTTGTGAGAATATTGCATGTACTTTTGTTAAATACGCTTGTATTTTATTGTTTTAGTCTATGTTTTATTCTAATTCGCATGTATTTTATTTTTTGTACATATCATTATAGGTTAGTAATTTAAATTTTATTTATAGATTAATATAATGGGGATGAAGATGAAGGCAAGAAGAGGAAAGAAACAAAAAAAGAGCAGTTCTGATGATAGTTCTTCATCCAGTTCCAGTTCCAGTTCCAGTTCTAGTGTGGCATTGAAAGCTAAACGTCCTGCAAAGAAGAATGACCAATATCGGTCAAATATTGTTAGCTTTCTCCATGATTTGCATCAGATTAAAGATAAAATAAACAATAGCCATATTGAACTTCTTAAGAAGACTCCATTTTGGGAGCTTTTCAATGCCTACTACAGTGAGAAAGTAGTAGAAGTGGACCACAAGAAGACGGATACAAATATTTTATCAATTATCGAGCCGTACAATACGGAAACCAAAAGTTTTCGTATGAAGAGTAGTATTCCAATAATGCCAATAGATATAAGTGAAATATTTGGCATACCCCTGGTTGAGGGTTTAATATCAATAGAACTGAAAAAGCGACCGAATACTGCTCAAAAATCTGGATTACAAGCACGATACTTCTAAAAAAGAATAGGAAAGTCAGAAATTTTGAATGGTTTAAAGAAATCAGTTGAATTGGAGACAGATGAAGGAATTGTTGATTTTGTTAAAATTGTGTGTCTCAACTTCTTGAACACGTTATTTTTCTCCAACTCAAACTTCACCCTTGGAGAATTTTGGTTGAAATACATTGAAAATATTGAGGAAATGAATAAATATGATTGGGCATCTGTTGTGCATGAGTTTATCATACATTCACTTGACAAATCAGCAAGTTCAAAACCTAGCACAGTTACTGGATGTGTCATTTTCCTACTGGTGAGCAAAAAAACATGTTGATATTTCAAAATTTACATACCAATACTCACGTGTATTTTCAAAATACACGTGATAAATTCACGTGTATTTTGAAAATACACGTATATTTTCACATTTATTTTTAAAATACACTTGATATTCCTGATATTTCAAAATTTACATACCAATACTTACCTGTACTTTGAAAATATTACGTGTATTTTCAAAATACATGTGATATTTTCTCTTGTTCTTTTAAAATACACTTGATATTTAACGTCTATTTTGAAAATACACGTCTTATATCACGTGTATTTTGAAAATACACGTCTTAATCACGTGTATTTTAAAAATACACGTCTTATATCATGTGAAAGTACACTTGAATTTTACAAGTCAGCAAGTTCAAAACCTAGCACAGTTACTGGATGTGTCATTTTCCTACTGGTGAGCAAAAAAACATGTTGATATTTCAAAATTTACATACCAATACTCACGTGTATTTTCAAAATACACGTGATAAATTCACGTGTATTTTGAAAATACACGTTTATTTTCACGTGTATTTTTAAAATACACTTGATATTCCTGATATTTCAAAATTTACATACCAATACTTACCTGTACTTTGAAAATATTACGTGTATTTTCAAATTTTGAAAATACACGTCTTATATCATGTGAAAGTACACTTGTATTTTACAAAGTACACGTGTACTATGTTTTGTAAATATAACCAGTGTACTCTCAAAATACTCTTGTTATATATTCTGTCAATATTATAAATTTACTTTAGAAAGTACACGTGAACTTATATTGACAAAGTATAAGTGTAATTTGAAATGGTAACGTGTACTTTAAATATACAATTGTAAAATTTGTAAAGTACACGTTTAATTTTGCGTGTATTTTGAACAAATCTCTTGTACTTTCCATTATGAATCCCTAGGTAATACAAGTATTAAATTCATTTTGTTTTTTGTATGATCACAGTATTGGGCATGTGAGAAATTTGAAATTATTTCTCCTGTTGAAGAATATAAAGAAAATACTCCAAAATTCCTGAAGTGGAAGTTGTCGTCTTTGAAACAATGGTTTGTGAAGAATGACATCGCAACAACAACTTTGAAGCAGGCTACAAATAAACCAGCTTGTAAGGGCTGTCCTGTACAAAAGGAATCTCAGTTTAAAGGGTCAAGTTACTCTTTGAACATATCTACAGAAAGTCCTATACATGCTGATTCATCATAAAAAAAAGTTGCTGAAGATATTAATGACAATGAGTTTTCACATGGTTGGAATATTCCCCTTAAAAACATTGTGACTCCAAAGAAAAAGAAGGGAAAAGATCAACCAAAGGTTAATTTGGAGGAACAAATTGATGTTTTGAAAAGGGAATTGTTGGAAAAAAATAACCAACTATCTAAAGCAGCTTGTAAGGACATTTTTGTCCATTATCAATTTATATGTCGTACGCCGTTACACCGTTGAAGAAACTCAAGATCGCATCTACATCAACGGATCCGAATATCAAAGTGTCTTCAACATCATAGCCTCTGCGAGAATGAACTTGGTAAAATTTTATTTTTACGTTCCTTAAAGTTCATATTTAGTATTGGGAAATTTTTATAAAATGTTTTTTATAAAAATAAGAAGTAAGTTTTTTCAAGCAAAATGAGGCTTTTAAAAGGATTTTATTTTTCTGGGAAAAAACGGACCGATCCGCCCCCTATCGGACCGATCCGCCACTCAACCGGACCGATCCGCTTGCTGCAGATCCAGTATACCTCGGACCGCAAGCGAACCGATGGAGGCAAAAAATAAAAGAACCGATCCGCTTGATTGGACCGATCCGCCTCAGAACCGGACCGGTTCGACTGGGATAAATTCGGCCAGATTCACTGCAGATTTTTTAGGCTCAAAGTTTTCCTATTTAAAGCCAACTTCGGGGAGTTATTTTTTAAGACTTTTAAAGACGATTTTCAGAGTCCTAAATACTCTAAGTCTTCACCTTTTTGATGTGCAAAACATTTTTTTGATTCACACAAAAATCCCAATTACTTTTGTGAATCTTTTGGAACCCTAGAACACAAGCTTTGCTACTGTTCATCTTTGTGGGGAGATCTTTGCAACCGAGGGCTGCGTGTCATTGCTGAGGGAGTCTCTACAAAGTTTCATGGCTGCGTGTCATTGAGGAGTGCTGCGGTTCTTCCTTTGTTGATTGGACTAAGGTTCATGTGGGTCCGCTGCGTATGGATTCATTGCTGCCCTCCTGGAAAGGGATATTTCCAGCCGTCGACTACAGAATCCGATACCTAAGGGTAATTCTTAGTCACTGTATTTTCATTGTAATCCGATTGTAAGTCGTTTTCTTACAAATTATAGTGAAAATAAAAGGTTTTGCCCCTTTGGGGGATTTTTCCTGAAACTGTTTGTTTTTTATCCTGCATGCTATATTTTATTTGATAAATCATCTAGATGCATGTCTTAGGGTTTAACTAAAATTTGGGTTTAATTAAAAACTGGATTTTATTTGAGAAGTCGCAATATTTCTGTTGTAGCTGCACTCTCACAGCTGAAGACATTAGTGGTGCAATTGAGAAGGTGACCTCTTTGGAGGTCGAGAGTGCCATTTTAAATGTACAGAGTCAGGTAGATCGTGATTCACTTTTTGAAGCCCATGAGGATATGAAGAAGTTAAAGGTGGAGAATTCCAACCTTTTGAATGAAAAAGAGTTATTAAATAAGTTGGATGTAGAAAATGCCCAACTAGTTGAGTTAAACAATTCTTTAAAAGAAAATCTTGATCAAGTCATGAGTGACTCAGATAAAATTAAAGAATTGGATGAATCATTAAAAAAACAGGCAGAATCAACACGAATTTTGGAACAAAAGAATGGATATTTGTCTCTGACTAATGAAGATCTCAAAAAAAAGTATGATGATACATTGCAACAATGGAAAGATGATGACATAGAAAAGATGACATTGAGGCAGAATCTTGAGGAGTCAGAGTGGAAAAGAACTCAACAGGTACTTTTGAATGCAGAGTACACGCAGTTTTCCTAAAGTACACGTAGTTTTCCTAAAGTACACGTTTAAAGTACACACAGTTTTCCAAAGTATACGCAGTTTTTCCAAAGTACACGCAGTTTTATTTCATAGTATTTTTAATGCAATTTTATTTTATATTAGATAGAATGCAGAGTACATGCATTATTTTATTAAAAATAATCATTGTTTATAATGTAACATTTTTTTTGTATTACGGGAAAACAATAATAAAATCCTTAATGATGAAATTTCGGAGTTGAAGAAAATGCTTGGAGAATCAGAATTGAAAAAAACTGACCAGGTATCTATAAAATACAATAGATATATAGTACACGCTTTACTTTCTTAATTTTATTATAAATTTAATGTATATTATAAATTTTATAAAGTACACATATTTTATAATACACGCGTGTATATTATAAAATACACGTGTGTACTTTATAAAATACACACATGTATTAAAATACACGCGTGTATTATATAAAATACACGTAAGAGAAAATGAATCATTGTTTCAAAAAATGCTTACAATCCAACATTCCTTGTTAAATATATCAGGAAAACATTAATAAACAACTCATGGACGAAATTTCGAGTTTGAAAATTGAACTAGCCTCAAAGAAAGTTCAGGGCACCCCCAAAATATCCAAAACAAAAGGACCTCTTACTAGAGGGCAGAAGAAAAGAAAAGATGACGGCGAAACCGAAAAGCATGAACCAATTAAGAAACAAAAAGAGTCAAAGGTGAGAAAAGACCGTCTAACAATAGCTGAACAAATGAAGGAAACTCACGTCAAGCTTGAAGCAATCAAAGCATACAAATATCTCGATGAAGCTTCGAAGAAAAAGATTGAAGAGTATATTCAAATTGCTGAGCCAGGGTAAAGTTTATTGTTTTATGATTTATCACTTCGCTAATTTATATTTTTTTTGGTGCAAAAGAATAAGGTTATTATTATTATACAATTCTTATTGATTATATAAAATGCAGGGAATTTATTTTCCAAGGGCTGGTTTCGTATGTCCCATGGGAAGATTTACTTGAAGTCCTCAACAATCAAGAAATTTCAAGCCAAGTATGTAGTCCAAATATTAGACATCCATTAAATTTCAACATTATTATTTCCTCACCATTTTATATTGTGTGAAATAGATAATACTTGCCTTTAGTGAAGTATTGATGTTTAAATTGTCAGAGGAAGGGCTCTCCTACTCACACAATTTTTCTGATTATTGTTGGGTAAGTACAATTAAACCGAAAGTTTTGAGAAACAAAATTTCAGTTTTTTTTTTTATTAACACTATGTCTATAATTTTTATTCAGATAGAAGCTTGTAGCACAAATGAAGTCAATAAGAAGGGGGAGTTATACAGAGATTTATTTGAATACTTAGGCACTTGCAATAATTTGTTCATTGTACTAAGACATAGTGTAGGACATTTCACATTACTTGTGATATACAAAAAAGAAAATAAAGTGGTCCAGATGGATTCCCTTCGACCGAACGACAAGGAAAAAAACACAACATTCTTCGATGATGCAAAAAAATTGGTTAGTACTTAAACTTAAATAGTAATGTTACTTGTACTTATATTATACACGTGTACACGTGCATTATATAATGCGTGTACTTTGTATTAGTTGTACATAATTATCCAGATTATCAAAGTACACGCATCATATTTTAAAATACACGTGAAATAAACCAATACAAGTTACGTGTACTTTAATATTATGCGTGTACTTTTAACTCTTTAGAAAAAATACACGCATCATATTTTAAAATGCACGTGATAGATAAAAATAAAATATGCATGTACTTTAATATTATGCGTGTACTTTTAACTCATTAGGCAAAGTACACACATCATATTTTAAAATAAAATATGCGTGTACTTTAATATTATGCGTGTACTTTTAACTCATTAGGCAAAGTACACGCATCATATTTTAAAATACACGTGATATGAAAAAATAAAATATGCGTGTACTTTAATATTACGCGTGTACTTTTCACTCTTTAATCTTCATATACTCTTTTATTTGTATACACTAAATATTTGTCTTCTTAACAGTTTTCTGTCTTCCAAAAAATACTGTGCCTATTGAAGACTGAAGCAGAAACAATGAAAAATAATGGTTTCAAAATTCAGAGGAAGTTTGATGAAGGTACACCAAATGAGTTTACATTGGATGATGATCCATTGATAGAGCAAGAAAGAAGGACCGTAGATTTCTTACTGAAAAGTGATCTCAAATTTGACCTAATAAGAGATCATGAATGCCCTAAACAATATAATGGGTAAGAAAAACTTCATTTCTAAAAATTACTAATTTGTATCCTTTCAAAAAATTTCATCACATCATACTAATTTGTATATTTATTTTATTATAATTTCAGGGTTGACTATGGGGTGTTTTGCATGTACTACATTGAACAAATAAGCAGAAACAAGGAAATGCAAAAATTGTTTCAAGACCCTGACATGCTAAAACAAAGAGCATATGTACTCGGGGAAATTCTTCTGTCAAAATATTTCTTCCCCCGAAAGGAGAAAAAACTTCTATAAATTGTGATTCAAATTCAAAACATATATTTGTAATTTGTTTTGTGTTATATTGGTTATTGTTTACAATATTTATTACACCAAAATGGTTTTTTCCCGCTGGCGCGGACCACAATCCACGTAAGGTTTAGACAAACAATGCATCTGATTGTTATGAAACAATGTACAAGCAGTTTTCACGAAAAATACAAGTGATAATTACTAAGTACACCACTGAATTCTTCAAAGTACACGCATTTTTACTAAAGTACACGCACTGGTTAATATAATAATAATTTATTATTTTAATTGAAAACTACTTTGAAGAATTCATTAAGGACACAATAACCAAAATCAATTTATTAAGCTCAACTACTCACTTCCCAACTACTTCTGGTCAAGAAATAAATAACTTTCATTTTTCCTATAAAAGAGTAATATTTGTTCCTTTCTTAACCATTACATCTAGGGTAAAGATAACATAATGGCTATTCCAGCAGAAAACTTGCGAGAAACTCTTGAGAGAGATGAAAGAAATAAAAAAAAAATAAGGCAAATTGAGGAAAATATTTCCTCATATGAAACTGCCTTTGAGCAGTTTCAAACATATGTGAGGGAGGGATATTATGGACTTCCACCCAATCCCATAGATTTATTTGATGTGGATGAGGACCCTCCTCAAACACATGAAGAACTCATGTCTTTCTATACACAAGAAGTTCCCATGAAAATCGCAAAGCTGAAGGAGAAGAAGGCTCTCCATGAAGGCCTTGTAGCTGTCATAGAAGAAGAAATTCGACACTGGTCGAATTTAATTGACTCTCTCCCTAACATCCTGGATGCCTTTGACAAACATCCCTACTAGAAGCCTTGTTTAGTTTTTTCAGCTATCTTTATTTGAAAAATTGTACATTATTTTTTTGTTTTTAATAAAAATTTTATTTCTTTCATGAATGTGTTCTGAGTTATGTCATACACCCAATATAGTAAAGTACACGTGAACCCTTATAAAAATGATCACGTGTATTGTTAAAAATTTAAACATTAATATCATTTCATGTAAAAAAATTATATAAATGCGTGTACTCTATATATTACATGTGTACTTGATGATAAAGTGCACGCATAGTCTATAAAGTATACGCCTATTGAAATACTTGTATAATAATGCGTGTACTCAAGATATTGTCCCAAAACATTATATAAATGCGTGTACTCTATATATTACACGTGTACTTTATAAAGTACACACATAGTCTATAAAGTACACGCCTATTGAAATACTTGTATAATAATGCCGCTGGCGCATACCATAATACCCATAGGAGTTTAAGAATATGAGTGACCCAAATGTCTTTTATAAAGTACAAGCACATTGTAATGTCCAAAACCATTTTTCAAATAGTACATGCATTTATATACGTCTACTTGATAAAATTACATGCAGAATACATAAAGTACACGTATATTGAATTAGATTTTTGTCATATCAATATGCGTGTACTTTGCTAAAACATGCATGTACAATTATATTTAAATGCGTGTACTTTAATTATCAATGCGTGTACTTCATAAAGTACACGCACATTTCATCAAGTACACGCATATTATATTTATATTATACGGGTACTTCATGCATGTACATTAAGTAAAGTACACGCATGCTTTTATAAAGTACACGCATATTGAACTGACCAAATCCATTTTTAAATGCGTGTACTTTATTAATATACGTGTACTTAATAAATTACACGTATATTTAATCAAGGACACGCATTGATAAAATTTCTTGGGGACTTTGGCATTTAGTCCCAGTTTTGATCATCATCTTGCCTCCGATCCTAGATATATCATTTGTTGTTGTTAGTCCTATTCAATGAATGTGGAAATTAAAATGCCTCTGAACAATAATACAATCACACCCCCATATAGCAGTCCACGTTTTTCTCGGAATGCAGTTGTAACAATCCACAACTGCTAAATGGGACTAATTATGAATATAAAAGTCAAATGGGATTAGGACAAACAAAACCTTCACAAATGGGACTATTGCTAAAATACCTAAAATTTCTTTGGACATCAAAATGCGCGTGTACTATACATAACATGCGTATACAAAGGTAAAGTACACGTGAACACAAGGAATAATGATCATGTATGTTTTATGAAAAATATGTGTACAGAAACACAAAAAACAAACTAAAGAATGAGCCTTAAAAATAAATTACATTCATTTATGTGAAACAAATGGTTTATTAATTAATTTATTCAATCAAATGGTTAAAATGAATGAATTAAACAATTTTAAAAATAGTCAAATGGGTTCCTTACAAGTAGACCTCTAATGACCCGTTTTACTACACCTCGAGCAAGTAACTTCCCTTATTGTGATCTCACCAGAAGACTTTATTCTCTTATTTCTTGGTCTGCCTGTCGGTCTCTTAGTCATTGGTGGAAGGATAGATGGATTTTCAGGAATAGGAATATTTAAGGAAATCAAATCAGGAAGAGGAACTATAGGTATCGAGTATGATTTTTTGTAGAAAGATACCTTATAGTACTCCTCAATATAATCATAAATACTGGTCCCTTTCCTCCGCACAACACAAACAGCATGAGAACATGGAAAACATCTAATCTGCCAACTCTTACAAGAATAAGTCCTTTCTCCTAAGTCAACTGTTGCTCGCACTTCTGAATGAACTTCAAATACATTTTGACTTGAGCGACTAATAGTCCAATGTCGGCTTTTATTTCAATTTTCATTCAGTAACTTTTGAAAAAAAAGGACATAGCTCATTTGTCCAAGTGTCAGACTCAACAAGTTTGTCTGCATTGAAATTCATAATCTTCACTCTCAATTTATCAAGCATATTCATTACTGGTAAATGCCTTTCCTCCAATATCCATGAATTGAATGACTCCGCAACACTAGATGTCATGTCACCATACCGTTTATCAGGGAAATATGCACATGACCAAATCTCGGGAGGCAAACTATCAATGAAATCGGCAATAGCAGCTCCTCCTTCCTTCTTCAATGCTTCAATATTCTTGTGAAATACATCTACTGAGACAGCATATGCACAAAACAAAAAATCTTTAACAATTTTCTTTCGAAATCCAACACAATTCCCACGATTTTTTTTTATATTCCCTTGTAAATGATGTATACAGTAGGAATGTGCAGACAACGGGAAGATCCTCGAAACAGCTTCAAGTAATCCATTGTTTCGATCTGATATAAATGTTATGTTTCGATATTGCTCAAAGACTGCACTATGCAAATTGACTAGAAACCACATCCAGTTATCTTCGGTTTCGAAATCAACAACAGCATATGCAACAGAAAAAAGTCCTGAAATATAAAAATATATCAAAATTAAAATAAATAACATATCCATGTACAACACTTTGTATATTGATGCTGCTGGCGCAGACCCTAAAACACATGGGAAATATATTGTGTTTAATTTAAATTGTTTGTAAATAACAAGACAAAATATAAAAATGTACCGTACACATGATAAAGATAAAAAGATGTGCACGTTTACTTTCCAATCCTATGCTTGGATTTATTATTAACAAGACTAACATCAACATACACGCATAAAAATGTAAAGTACAGGTGAACTAAACAAAAACATCCAAAGATACTTTACATTTTTAACATGTACTTTGCTTTATTATTTCTAAATAACAACACCTATCATCAAAGTACACACATAAAAATGAAAAGTACACGTGAAATTAAGAAAAACATTCACATGTACTTGACATGTAAAATGCGTGTACTTTAGTTTGTATTTAACATAACATTATCATCAAAGTACACGCATAAAAATAAAAAGTACACGTGAAATTAACAAAAACATTCACGTGTACTTGACATGTAAAATTCGTATACTTTACTTATTACTACACATAAAATCATCATCATCAAAGTATACGCATAAAAATGAAAAGTACACGTGACATTAACAAAAACATTCACGTGTACTTTACATGCACTATGCGTGTACTTTACTTAGTATTACACATAAGACATATCATGACAATACACGCAGAAAAATAAAAAGTACACGTGAACTAAAACAAAGACCTTCAAAGGTATTTTATATTTGTATGCTTGTATTTTGATGATATGGAATGGAACAAACAAAATTTCAATGCAATACACAAAATAAAATATTTACAATTCATTTACCATTGTTCCCATCCCTTGCAGTAGCTGATAGTATTGTTCCACGGTAACGGCTCTTCAAAAAGGCACCATCAAGAAATAAAACAGGTCAGCAACATTGAAATCCATAAATACATCCTCTAAACATTACAAATATTATCTTGAATTTTTACTCTCATGTTCCACCTCAAGGATGCAATGCGACCCAGGATTATACTGCAATAGAAGGTCACGATAATTATTCATTAATGCATAAGAAACCTTGTCATCACCATGTATATCAACAGCAGCCATCTCTTTCGCACGCCATGTATGTTGATAAGCTATATCAAGACCATAATTCTTCTTCATATCTCTAACTACATCAATTGGTCTAAATAACGGGTTATCTCTAAGATCATCAGCTACCAATGTTGAAACCAACTTGGAGGGTATCATTTTGGCTGACGGACTACGAAAGACACCTCTACATGTATGCTCATTATTCATTGCACGTATGTAAAAGTATCCATTTATTGTAGATAATGAAGCATGAATTCTCCACATGCAATTCTCAATAGTCTTTTTAGAGCATTCAGCCGTCACTCGAGTTTTATCATTCTTCAAATACACATACTTGAACCCAACCTCAACGGCATACTTTCGCAATTTATCCCAAAATTCCACTACACCTCCTTCAAAACACTGCTGCTCATGACTTATATAAGTCTTCCAATCATTCGAAAGATAGACTTTCGACTTACTTGGATCCACACCTCCAAGATAAAAGTAATTTTCAATGCAACTATTAAAATCATTTTTAGTGCCTGATGATAAAGACTCTAATCTCTGTGTATTTGTATCACCACTGTCAACCCTTTCAGAACTTGTATTACTGCAGTCAACCCCTTCAAAAATTCGATTAGAGAGTCAACCCGTTCACGACATGTATTACATGGAAATGGTAATGAATCAATGACATATATCCAAATGAAATTAGCTTCCATGATCAATTGGGATCGCAACATACAAAAAACATCGTTGTCACAAACCAACATGAACCGACATTCATCACCAAATGAATACCTCAATGAAAAACTCCCACTTCTCAAATTAGTAAACCTAATACACAACTCATTGCATATGAAATCTAATGAGCTATCTACAAATATTTCAATACAAGTCATATTATCCAAATAACAACACCTTGCTATTACACTACTTACCATAATGTCCTGCAGTAAAACAGAGACGAAAAACATTTACTTCAAGGTCAACAATTCTAAAAATGTGTGCAATAATTTAATGCATGAAATATCAAAATATTTATTTATAATTAATATAAACTTACAGGCACTTTTTAAAAACCTATACATGAAGCAATAAAGCACACACATATTATCAAAAAATCAATCACGTGTACTTTATAAACACTGCGTGTACTTTGAAAACTGATATCGAACTGGTTATTTCTGCTGGCGCGGACCTAAATCAATAAGTGATTCAATACCAAATCAAAATCAAGGACTCTTAAAATTAGAATGAAACATCAATAATATTCATTCAGCACATTCAACTAACAACTACAAATATTGATAAATATAACTTATTTATTAAGAATCCAAACATAAATGCATAAAAAACACAAATTAAAAACATATACATATATAACATATAAAAAGCTATTCAATCACATGAATGAATATTACAATGAGTCTCTTGAATGAAAACAAAGGACATATACTTATTGTAATCGATCGAAAATAGAAAAATCAACTGCTGATAAAGATAAACTTACAAATGATAGAGCCAAGTGATACAGGTAGAATCGATTAAGAACACTGTAATCGATTATAGGACAGACGATCAAAGCATAAGATTGATGTTATTTTCGATTTCGGAGAATAGTCGTTAGTTGCAGAGAAAACTCCAATAGTCGATTAGGTTTATGATTTTTTTAAATTGGGGGTTTTTATATGTTGGACCTAATCGTTTAAAATTTGGTTCACCGATTTTTTTGTCCAAAATTGTTAGTCCAAGGACTAGACCGTAAAAACCTAATATTGTAATGACCCTACTTGTGGGAAAGATGAATTTCAGATCCTCAAACCTCTCTCAAATGGTACTCGAAAAATTCATTATAAAAGATTACTCTGCTAATATAAACGTAGGCCGTTTTATAGAACCATGTCTAACTATGTTTAATTTTGTGAGTCAAGTTATTCTTTTATGTTGTTTGATGTGTGTGATTAAACAATTTACACCCATAAGTTTACCAACAAGGTGAGGATCAATATGCGGAAATATTATAGCTGGAAATTATTACTAACTTATATTACAGACTGAAATTGAAACAAACTAAAAACTTATAGTAAGAGAAGAAGTCCACCGGAATGTAACCGGAATGTTTAAACTTATTACAATAAGGGGGAGAGAGAGAGAGAGAGAGGTAAGAATAAGCGTGTATAAACAAGAGGGGAAGCCCTCTATTTATACAAAAGAAAGGAATCAATAATTCCTGAAAAGGGGCCCTCCATGTTGAAAGGATTGACAAAGTCTCTTGTCTTCTAACGTCGGCTGTTGGGCCAAGTGGGGCCACAGAAGTCACGTGCATCTGCAAGTGGGTCTGTGAGTCACCAGGGGGTCCTACAACTTTCACCGAAAGTAGTGAGCCTTGTCCATATGCGTCGGCTGAGCATCTTTCTGGGATCGACAGGGGCCAGGTGGGCCATTTATCCCAGATTGATTGATTTTCTCAAATCATCTAGGCCATCCGCGCCAGGGCTGGGAAATGGATTATCCAACGTTCATGTTGGAAAGGCTGAACTCAGTGAGTTGAAGAAGTCCTCCATCGTAGGCTCAGTGGTAATATTGGTGTCAAATATGTCACCAATGTAAGGATCGTCCTCTAGGTTCTGAGATTCTCCGGCCAGGCAAAAGAAAGGATTATCTTTTGAAGCAGAGGTCATTGATGCGTCATCATCATCATCTGAGGGAAGAGGAATGGGATTTCGGGAGCTAGAGCTGGTCTTAGCTGGAACGTCAGGAGTAACACAGGCGCCAAAAGCTGATTTAAATTGGCTATGAGTGTAATCCATGACTTTCTGGAGAAGCTCAATCTCTATAGCTTTAGGATACTGCTTCATCATGGCAGCTTTTAACCTTTCAATGGGGTTAACTGCAGGTGTCATTTGTTCTGCAGGAGGGGGAGATTCTTCCACCAAATCCATGTTATTTCTCAAACTTCCTTTAATCTAGGCAATGGTAGAATCTAAATCAACTCCACTCCACCACCGGTAAAAGAAGATGCGTTCAAGTAGAGGAACATTGAGATTGTTAACTCTACAACGCAGATCCCATCTGGAGATCCAAGGAATGCTCATCTCTGAGAAAAAGAGTACGGTGTTTAATCCTACCAGAGTTTTGTTTTTCCCTTCTAAAAGAGGATGAAATTGACACCAAGGAAGAAAAAGTTTAGCCTGGGTAATTTCATCAGGGAAAAAATCAATTCCTGGGCCAAATTTGTCCCACCAATTGATAACCCATCCTGGGTAAGATTTTTTCAAATAATTTGGGCACAAAACAAAAAACCAAGTATGCTTGTGCTCAGCATTTTGATAATAAAAAGCATTTGTCCAAGCCTGGACATAATCCCAATAATTATAGGATCCACCAGCATGCGAACTCAATTTTCGCGCTTTTAAAGGATGGATTCCCCATTCTCGAGGAGATATGATTTTTTTCAAAACAGCCTTGCTATAAGCAATGGGGGAATGAGAATTTCCCTGGTGTTTATTGGTATGACTAAACACCACTGAATCAGTTTCCACGAGAATCGCCTCGTATACCGTCCGGTATTTGCCCTCTGGCACCTCATAGTTATGAGTATCAAGATACAGGGACTTTATTTCCCATGGAGAAGACATCTTCTTCTCATCCTCATCATTGAGGATTAGTACCAATTCCGAAGTCCTTTGATTAGGAATGAAATTGTACTTAATGGTTTCCAATACCTCTTTAGCAAATTTCTTTTTGCTGAAAGGGTTGAGAGGGGGAGCGTTCTTCTCCCTGTTCTTCGCGCTCTGGCGAATGAACAACATATAATCCTGTATCGGAGGATATTGATCTTCATTGATCACAATTTTTTATTTTCCAGGCCGGTGAGAATACCCACGGCCTCTGCCATGCCCACGAGAGGGGCCACTCATCCGTCCTGCAAAAACTCTCTAGTTAGAAAATCGGGAAGAGAGTTATTTTCCCCTTTGATATGTTCTATATCAAAATCAAAAGATGATAAATTTGCTTGCCATCTGGCAAAAATTTGTTTTGAAACAATATTTTCAACATCTTTTTGCAAAACCAGTTTAACAGCACTACAATCAATTCGTAGCAAAAATTTCTGATTTAATAAATCATCTTGAAATTTTGAAATGCATTTAACGACAGAAAAGATTTCTTTCTTAATGATGGAGTAATTTTTTGAGGCATCTTTCCAAGATCCTGAAGTAAAACGAACAAGTTCTTCTTTTTTAGTAGAATAATTTCTTTGTTTTAAAATACCACCAAAACCTAAATCTGAGGCGTCAGTCTCGACAATTTTGAAAAACCAAGGGTTGGCTAAAGCTAGACAAGGTAATTGCTTGACTTTCAGTTTAATTTTCTGAACAACTTTAGTATGCTCATCAGTCCAGGGAGCAGGGTTCTTTTTCAATCTTGAGTAAAGAATATCACTGTCTTGTGCAAGATTTTTATAATAGTCACCAATATAATTGAGACTACCCAGAAATATTTGAAGTTGAGTTTTCTCCCTAAGTTCATCTGGGAATTTAGAAGCAAACTCAATACCTCTGTCAATGGGGAGTATTTTTCCCTCTCCAATGTTATGCCCTAAAAATTGAACATTAGTTTGAAAATTTTTCATTTTAGGGGCGGAGACAACTAAACCATTAGTTTTAACAACATCTTTAAAAATCTTTAAATGTTTAAAGTGTTGGTCAATTGAATTAGAGAAGATAAGGATATCATCAATATAAACAATTGAAAAATCTGAAAAAGGATTAAAAATATCGTTCATGATATTTTGGAATTCAGAAGGGGCGTTCTTAAGCCCAAAAGGCAAGACATTCCATTGGTAATGACCAAAAGGGACCACAAAAGCAGTTTTATACCTATCTTGTGGTGCAATTTGGATCTGCCAATAACCAGATTTTAAATCAAATTTTGAGAAAATCTTGGCAGAATGCAACCTATCTAATAAATCCTTTTTATTAGGAATTGGATATCTTATCCATTGCAAAACATTGTTAAGAGGCTTATAATTTATTACAAGCCGAGGAACACCTCGTTCCTTCTCAGCAACCTTATTAACATAAAAAGCTGTACAACTCCAAGGAGAATAACTCTTAGTTATAAGCTTTTTATTTAAAAGACTCTGAATCTCATTCTTAGAAAGGTCAAGAAATTAAGTCTTCATTTGACTGGGTCTGGCCTTGGTAGGGATGGATATTTCATGAAAATCTTTTTCATGAGGAAGAGTAACAATATGTTTCTTCCTATCCCAAAAAGCATTAGGGATATCACTGCAAATTTCTGATGTTAATTGATTTTTAACAACCTGAATTTTGCCTATGATATGCGGGGACATTAAATTCTTTTTAATGTTTAGATTAGAGATTTCCTTTTGAAGAAAATTAAGATGATTTTCTTTGAAAATAATATTATTAGTCAAAGAATTAATTTTCTTAATCTCTGGACGAGTTATAAATTCAAAAACAATTTTTTGGTTTTGAATAGTGGTGTATATACCATTAGAGTCGATTTTATCAATAGGCATGAGCATTGATAAAAAAGAAGTACCTAGAATTATCTGTTGAGATAAATCGCCAATAAGCAGGAAGGTACTATCTAAACAAATTCCATTGTTACAAATGGCAACATTAGTTAATTTAAACCTGATGCCCATGCTATCTCCGCTAGCATTAAAAAAAGATTGAGTAGTTTTCTCAAAGTATTCAGTAGGAACAATGCCTTCCTAAATACAGTTCATATCAGCACCGCTATCAACAAGGGCAATGATGTTACAAAGAGAAAATTCTTTGTTGATCACAAGGTTGATAATAGTGTACCATTTTTGGCTTGGCACACAGCTGATAACACCTAAATAATCCACAGAATCTTCAGTAGTATTTGAAGTTCCTGGATCAGAATGCTTTTGAGCACTCTTGAGATTATTAATCTCATTCTGCATGTTATCGTGCTGAATCTTAAGTTGTCTTAACTCATTTTTTAAAGTGTTAACATCATGTCTTAAATCATTAAGACTTGCAGGCTTGTTATAAATACCCGTATTTTCTAAACGATTAAATACCTCCTTAAGGATGTATTCTTTAGAAGAATCAGGAATAATATTTTCCTGGGCATAACAAGACTTAATAAATTTAAGCTTAATGTCAGGGTCAGTAACCTGATTAATGACATCAATCATGTTCTGTTGCTGACTGGTAAGGACATTAAGACTTAATCCACTTAATTGAATTATGGATTGGAGATGATCGCATCTCTTGGTTAATTCATTACACTGACAGTCTCCGTTCTTGGAGACATCTGAGTCACTAGAGCTTTGAATATAGCAAAGCTCATCATCGCTCTCAGAGGAGGAGTCCTCTTGTTCTTCAGAGGAACTGGAATTAAGCAAAAGTTTGCTTAATTGGGACTTCAGATGTTCATCAATCTGAAGATTGCTAATCTTAGCCTCCATTTTACACTTATTAGCATAGTGGCCAAACTTACCACATTTAAAGCATTTAGGGCCAGATTTGTTAGTTTTCTTTTTAACAAATTTCTTTTTATGTTTATATTCTTTTTCTTTAGGAATATAAGACCTTTTCTTCTTACGTTTATAGGTGGGTTTTTTAGAGACCTTTTTAGTCTTTTTAGAGACTTTACGAGTGGAGGTCCCCTGAGTGTCGAAAGCAAATTGCTCGCAAAACTCACCTAGTTCTTTCTTTCTAGAAAGATTATGTTTCTTAAGTTGTCTCTGCAACTTAAGGTCATTGCAAAGAGAGAGACCCTCTTGGATGACAACACTTATGATCTGACCATAAGTGTAATTAGAGTAAGGGATAAAGATGCCATCATTGGCTTCTCTCATCTTCTTACGAACTTTCTCAGTGAAGAAAGTGGGAAGGCCATCAATGAATTTGGCTTTCCAGTGCTCAGAGTTTCCATCGCCTCTCTGAGTAACCCTAGCAAGGAACACGTCCTTGTACCACCTAAACTGACTAAGAGTAGGACACCTAAGGTTTTGTAATAATTCTCTATTACGCACGTTATGGTAATCTGTACTGCCAACAAAGTGATGAATGATTGCTAGCATAAGGGTATAAACAGCATCCTGTACACCTATGTCTTGCAGTTGTTCATTCTTGACAATTTTTACGGCAGTAAGAATTTCATTTCTCTGATGTTCAGTCAGAATATTTCCCCACCATCCTCTGATGGTACCAGTAAATCCAGCACTTATCATCTGCGCAATACTGTGATCAGGAGCATCATTATGTTTACATATGGTGGCATACATAGACATTTGATGAATCATTTCATAAATCTGAGATTCAGATTTACCATCCAGATTCCAATCATAGATTGAGTTACCGTGGAAAGTATTCTGCATCACGGTGCTCTCTTCGAAGAGCAAATCCTGAGGAGTTGGCCTATGTTAGTAATTTCTAGTCGGGCCAATATTATTACTATAAGTAATTTTATTAACCTCAGGAGGACGACCAAAAGAAAGTTCAAATCCTTGAACATCTTTTAAAGAGATGTCTGATTCAATATCAGAATCAGAATCATCATGGGATAAAGTGTTAAGCTTTAACCCTTTGAGATCTTTCTCGATCTCTTTAAGCTGGGACATAAACTCTGTTTTGGTTCCCATTTTAAAACCTTTGACTTCAACAGGTGGTTGAACAATGGGTTTAATAAGACTTTTAGCAAAGTCTGGGGGAGTCCTAACAGGGTTATGTGCCTGAGTGTTCTCAATTCTATTGAGTTGTTTACCTATCGTGTTAAGGATAAGGTTGGTGTAATTTCCTTGTTTAAACAAGGGAGTCAGATCCTTCTTGTGCGTAAGAAGTCTGTCATCATTTTCTACCCTAAGAAAGGCAGTAGCTTCTATAATAGGAGCAATACTACTGTGACTGGTGCTACCAGTTTCTATGGATAGGGGTTCAGTCGGAGGGTGAACAGCAGATATAATCTGTTTATTCACTGTGGTCCATTTAGTTTCATGTTTATCCTCAGTTTTAGGTTTACTTTCAGTTTCAAGAACAAAAAGTTTTCTATCTTTGGTAAACATAAGAAACCAAACAACAAAAGAAGTAACCAGTTGGTTCTCTTCCACCCATTTATAAAATTCATTTTTATAAAATTCTAACATGGTTTTATCATATTTGTTAAAGTACCAAGTCCGAAAACTATCCCATTCAGGTAAGTTAAACTCAGCACTTATCTCTTTCCTATTAATTGTAAAAATCATTAAAAGAAAGAGGTTTAAAGTCTGACATTCATTTCAGACGGCGTAGGGGATTCCATGCGCTGAGAAGGTTCTTTCCTCTCATAAATACCATGCGGTATTTGGTCATGGGTAAAAGTACCATGAACGTTCATATCATCTTGATATGAAAGGTTTCTAGGGTTATCTTCATAGACAGAGTGTCGTGAAGTGGATGGAGGATAGGTAACAAAAGGGGTTCTAGAAGTGTAACTCCTAGAGGATTCACACCTATTAAATTTCCTAAAATTTAGAAAAACATCTCCATCTTTCTCCTCAATGATGTCTTCAACATCATGATTCTGACGAGGTTGAGGAGGAACAACATTTTTTATAGCCCAAGTCTCTGGGAAGTCAATATTGTCCCAACTTATAGTTCTATGTGTGTGAACATTAGAATCTATAAGGTGTGTGTCAATTAACACAGTTTTACCAAAAGGACTTAATTGCTTAATATTGGGGGCCATAGTATTCATTACTTTGTAATAAATTCTATAAATAATCCCAACAGTTTCCGATCCTGGAAGAAAATTATAACCTTTGGTTTGAACCCTAAGACTCAAACATTTACAAAGGTGCATATCGGTTAAAGACAAAGTTATATTTGGAAACACAATCATTTAAATTAGAATTTTAATGTGAATAGTGAATAGTAATTTAAATATTAATTTCATTTAGATTTAGAATTTTGATTTGCATATTGATTATTTAAATTAGAATTCTGATGTGAATAGTAAATTACTATTCACGCCGGTGAATAGTAATCTTACTCTTACCGAAGCAGAGTAACATTACTATTACGATGACATATCTCAGATCATCTGTATTACTAACCTAAATACTAACACACAAATTATGCCGTTTAGCCGGGGAGGCGTTAGGCTTATTCCCAAAGTAAATCGTTGACCACTAGGTATCAAAAGTGATTTCTAATTCGGCTTATTATATTCATTTAAATGGCGAATTTCGATTTAAATATTAATTTCATTTAGATTTAGAATTTTGATTTGCATATTGTTTTATTTTAAATAATGATTTTGATTTGCATAATGTTTTCCTATTCCAGATCATTAAGCTATTACTATTCTAAATACTAACATCTGTATAATGGATTCAAACACCATTGATACACACACAACACAAGAGTTCACGAAGAACTCTTCTTTGATCGAGTTTGATGTTCAGAAGGATCTGAACAGGTGGACTATTCCTAAGGTCCATCCTAAAGTTATATACAACACTAACTGGTATAACATTCTTAGAAAATATGCTATAAAGACTATGGAACAAACCCTTAGTCTGGGCGAGCAAGATAAGAGTATCGAGCTTTTTAAATGGGATGATCTTAAAGATCATATAAAGGATAAAAATTATCACTTTATTCATGTTGGTTTAATTCAAATTGCTTTTAAACCCCTGACCCTTTCTGGTATGAATGCATGTCTTCAAGTTACACTTCATGATGGTAGGTGTACTAATTTCAGACAATCTTTGATGGGAGCCATTGAAACTAGTTTATGTAATGGACCAGTTTATTTTGATGTGTTTCCAAATATAACTTTGTCTTTAACCGATATGCACCTTTGTAAATGTTTGAGTCTTAGGGTAAAAACCAAAGGTTATAATTTTCTTCCGGGATCGAAAACTGTTGGGATTATTTATAGAATTAATTACAAAGTAATGAATACTATGGCCCCCAATATTAAGCAATTAAGTCCTTTTGGTAAAACTGTGTTAATTGACACACACCTTATAGATTCTAATATTCACACACCTACAACTATAAGTTGGGACGAAATTGACTTCCCAGAGACTTGGGCTATAAAAAATGTTGTTCCTCCTCAACCTCGTCAGAATCATGATGTTGAAGACATCATTGAGGAGAAAGATGGAGATATTTTTCTAAATTTTAGGAAATTTAATAGGTGTCAATCCTCTAGGAGTTACACTTCTAGAACCCCTTTTGTTAGCTATCCTCCATCCACTTCACGACACTCTGTCTATGAAGATAACCCTAGAAACCTTTCATATCAAGATGATATGAACGTTCATGGTACTTTTACCCATAACCAAATAACGCATGGTATCTATGAGAGGAAAGAACCTTCTCAGCGCAGGGAATCCCCTACGCCGTCTGAAATGAATGTCAGACTTTAAACATCTTTCTTTTAATGATTTTTACAATTAATAGGAAAGAGATAAGTGTTGAGTTTAACTTACCTGAATGGGATACTTTTCGGACTTGGTACTTTAACAAATATGATAAAACCATGTTAGAATTTTATAAAAATGAATTTTATAAATGGGTGGAAGAGAACCAATTGGTTACTTCTTTTGCTGTTTGGTTTCTTATGTTTACCAAAGATAGAAAACTTTTTGTTCTTGAAACTGAAAGTAAACCTAAAACTGAGGATAAACATGAAACTAAATGGACCACAGTGAATAAACAGATTATATCTGCTGTTCACCCTCCGACTGAACCCCTACCCATAGAAACTGGTAGCACCAGTCACAGTAGTACTACTCCTATTATAGAAGCTACTGCCTTTCTTAGGGTAGAAAATGATGACAGGCTTCTTACGCACAAGAAGGATCTGACTCCCTTGTTTAAACAAGGAAATTACATCAACCTTATCCTTAACACGATAGGTAAACAACTCAATAGAATTGAGAACACTCAGGCACATAACCCTGTTAGGACTCCCCCAGACTTTGCTAAAGGTCTTATTAAACCCATTGTTCAACCACCTGTTGAAGTCAAAGGTTTTAAAATGGGAACCAAAACAGATTTTATGTCTCAGCTTAAAGAGATCGAGAAAGATCTCAAAGGGTTAAAGCTTAACACTTTATCCCATGATGATTCTGATTCTGATATTGAATCAGACATCTCTTTAAAAGATGTTCAAGGATTTGAACTTTCTTTTGGTCATCCTCCAGAGGTTAATAAAATTACTTATAGTAATAGTATTGGCCCGGCTAGAAATTACTACCATAGGCCAACTCCTCAGGATTTGCTCTTCGAAGAGAGCACCGTGATGCAGAATACTTTCCACGGTAACTCAATCTATGATTGGAATCTGGATGGTAAATCTGAATCTCAGATTTATGAAATGATTCATCAAATGTCTATGTATGCCACCATATGTAAACATAATGATGCTCCTGATCATAGTATTGCGCAGATGATAAGTGCTGGATTTACTGGTACCATCAGAGGATGGTGGGGAAATATTCTGACTGAACATCAGAGAAATGAAATTCTTACTGCCGTAAAAATTGTCAAGAATGAACAACTGCAAGACATAGATGTACAGGATGCTATTTATACCCTTATGCTAGCAATCGTTCATCACTTTGTTGGCAGTACAGATTACCATAACGAGCGTAATAGAGAATTATTACAAAATCTTAGGTGTCCTACTCTTAGTCAGTTTAGGTGGTACAAGGACGTGTTCCTTGCTAGGGTTACTCAGAGAGGAGATGGCAACTCTGAGCACTGGAAAGCCAAATTCATTGATGGCCTTACCACTTTCTTCGCTGAGAAAGTTCGTAAGAAGATGAGAGAAGCCAATGATGGCATCTCTATTCCTTACTCTAATTACACTTATGGTCAGATCATAAGTGTTGTCATCCAAGAGGGTCTCTCTCTTTGCAATGACCTTAAATTGCAGAGACAACTTAAGAAACAGAATCTTTCTGGAAAGAAAGAACTAGGTGAGTTTTGCGAGAAATTTGCTTTCGACACTCAGGGGACCTCCACTCGTAAAGTCTCTAAAAAGACTAAAAAGGTCTCTAAAAAACCCACCTATAAACGTAAGAAGAAAAGGTCTTATATTCATAAAGAAAAAGAATATAAACATAAAAAGAAATTTGTTAAAAAGAAAACTAACAAATCTGGCCCTAAATGCTTTAAATGTGGTAAGTTTGGCCACTATGCTAATAAGTGTAAAATGGAGGCTAAGATTAGCAATCTTCAGATTGATGAACATCTGAAGTCCCAATTAAGCAAGCTTTTGCTTAATTCCAGTTCCTCTGAAGAACAAGAGGACTCCTCCTCTGAGAGTGATGATGAGCATTGATATATTCAAAGCTCCAGTGACTCAGATGTCTCCAAGAACGAAGACTGTCAGTGTAATGAATTAACCAAGAGATGCGATCATCTCCAATCCATAATTCAATTAAATGGATTAAGTCTTAATGTCCTTACCAGTCAGCAACAGAACATGATTGATGTCATTAATCAGGTTACTGACCCTGACATTAAGCTTAAATTAATTAAGTCTTGTTATGCCCAGGAAAATATTATTCCTGATTCTTCTAAAGAATACAGCCTTAAGGAGGTATTTAATCGTTTAGAAAATACGGGTATTTATAAAAAGCCTGCAAGTCTTAATGATTTAAGACATGAAGTTAACACTTTAAAAAATGAGTTAAGACAACATAAGATTCAGCACGATAACATGCAGAATGAGATTAATAATCTCAAGAGTGCTCAAAAGCATTCTGATCCAGGAACTTCAAATACTACTGAAGATTCTGTGGATTATTTAGGTGTTATCAGCCGTGTGCCAAGCCAAAAATGGTACACTACTATCAACCTTGTGATCAACAAAGAATTTTCTCTTTGTAACATCATTGCCCTTGTTGATAACGGTGCTGATATGAACTGTATTCAGGAAGGCATTGTTCCTACTGAATACTTTGAGAAAACTACTCAATCTTTGTTTAATGCTAGCGGAGATAGCATGGGCATCAGGTTTAAATTAACTAATGTTGCCATTTGTAACAATGGAATTTGTTTAGATAGTACCTTCCTGCTTATTGGAGATTTATCTCCACAGATAATTCTAGGTACTCCTTTTTTATCAATGCTCATGCCTATTGATAAAATCGACTCTAATGGTATATACACCACTATTCAAAACCAAAAAATTGTTTTTGAATTTATAACTCGTCCAGAGATTAAGAAAATTAATTCTTTGACTAATAATATTATTTTCAAAGAAAATCATCTTAATTTTCTTCAAAAGGAAATCTCTAATCTAAACATTACAAAGAATTTAATGTCCCCGCAAATCATAGGCAAAATTCAGGTTGTTAAAAACCAATTAACATCAGAAATTTGCAGTGATATCCCTAATGCTTTTTGGGACAGGACGAAACATATTGTTACTCTTCCTTATGAAAAAGATTTTCATGAAATATCCATCCCTACCAAGGCCAGACTCAGTCAAATGAAGACTGAATTTCTTGACCTTTCTAAGAATGAGATTCAGAGTCTTTTAAATAAAAAGCTTATAACTAAGAGTTATTCTCCTTGGAGTTGTACAGCTTTTTATGTTAATAAGGTTGCTAAGCAGGAACGAGGTGTTCCTCGGCTTGTAATAAATTATAAGCCTCTTAACAATGTTTTGCAATGGATAAGATATCCAATTCCTAATAAAAAGGATTTATTAGATAGGTTGCATTCTGCCAAGATTTTCTCAAAATTTGATTTAAAATCTGGTTATTGGCAGATCCAAATTGCACCACAAGATCGGTATAAAACTGCTTTTGTGGTCCCTTTTGGTCATTACCAATGGAATGTCTTGACTTTTGGGCTTAAGAACGCCCCTTCTGAATTCCAAAATATCATGAACGATATTTTTAATCCTTTTTCAGATTTTTTAATTGTTTATATTGATGATATCCTTATCTTCTCTAATTCAATTGACCAACACTTTAAACATTTAAAGATTTTTAAAGATTTTGTTAAAACTAATGGTTTAGTTGTCTCCGCCCCTAAAATGAAAATTTTTCAAACTAATGTTCGATTTTTAGGGCATAACATTGGAGAAATACTCCCCATTGACAGAAGTATTGAGTTTGCTTCTAAATTCCCAGATGAACTTAGGGAGAAAACTCAACTTCAAAGATTTATGGGTAGTCTCAATTATATTGGTGACTATTATAAAAATCTTGCACAAGACAGTGATATTCTTTACTCAAGATTGAAAAAGAACCCTGCTCCCTGGACTGATGAGCATACTAAAGCTGTTCAGAAAATTAAACTGAAAGTCAAGCAATTACCTTGTCTAGCTTTAGCCAACCCTTCGTTTTTCAAAATTGTCGAGACTGACGCCTCAGATTTAGGTTTTGGTGGTATTTTAAAACAAAGAAATTCTTCTACTAAAAAAGAAGAACTTGTTCGTTTTACTTCAGGATCTTGGAAAGATGCCTCAAAAAATTACTCCACCATTAAGAAAGAAATATTTTCTGTCGTTAAATGCATTTCAAAATTTCAAGATGATTTATTAAATCAGAAATTTTTGCTACGAATTGATTGTAGTGCTGTTAAACTGGTTTTGCAAAAAGATGTTGAAAATATTGTTTCAAAACAAATTTTTGCCAGATGGCAAGCAAATTTATCAGCTTTTGATTTTGATATAGAACATATCAAAGGGGAAAATAACTCTCTTCCCGATTTTCTAACTAGAGAGTTTTTGCAGGACCGATGAGTGGCCCCTCTCGTGGGCATGGCAGAGGCCGTGGGTATTCTTACCGGCTTGGAAAAGAAAAAATTGTGATCAATGAAGATCAATATCCTCCGATACAGGATTATATGGAGTTCATTCGCCAGAGCGCGAAGAACAGGGAGAAGAACGCTCCCCCTCTCAATCCTTTCAGCAAAAAGAAATTTGCTAAAGAGGTATTGGAAACCATTAAGTACAATTTCATTCCTAATCAAAGGACTTCGGAATTGGTACTAATCCTCAATGATGAGGATGAGAAGCAAATGTATTCTCCATGGGAAATAAAGTCCCTGTATCTTGATACACATAACTATGAGGTGCCAGAGGGCAAATACCGGACGGTATACGAGGCGATTCTCGTGGAAACTGATTCAGTGGTGTTTAGTCATACCAATAAACACCAGGGAAATTCTCATTCCCCCATTGCTTATAGCAAGGCTGTTTTGAAAAAATTCATATCTCCCCGAGAATGGGGAATCCATCCTTTAAAAGCGCAAAAATTGAGTTCGCATGCTGGTGGATCCTATAATTATTGGGATTATGTCCAGGCTTGGACAAAAGCTTTTTATTATCAAAATGCTGAGCACAAGCATACTTGGTTTTTGGTTTTGTGCCCAAATTCTTTGAAAAAATCATACCCAGGATGGGTTATCAATTGGTGGGACAAATTTGGCCCAGGAATTGATTTTTTCCCTGATGAAATTACCCAGGCTAAACTTTTTCTTCCTTGGTGTCAATTTCATCCTCTTTTAAAAGGGAAAAACAAAACTCCGGTAGGATTAAACACCCTACTCTTTTTCTCAGAGATGAGCATTCCTTGGATCTCCAGATGGGATCTGCGTTGTAGAGTTAACAATCTCAATGTTCCTCTACTTGAACGCATCTTCTTTTATCGGTGGTGGAGTGGAGTTGATTTAGATTCTACCATTGCCCAGATTAAAGGAAGTTTGAGAAATAACATGGATTTGGTGGAAGAATCTCCCCCTCCTGCAGAACAAATGACACCTGCAGTTAACCCCATTGAAAGGTTAAAAGCTGCCATGATGAAGCAGTATCCTAAAGCTACAGAGATTGAGCTTCTCCAGAAAGTTATGGATTGCACTCATAGCCAATTCAAATCAGCTTTTGGCGCCTGTGTTACTCCTGACGTTCCATCTAAGACCAGCTCTAGCTCCCGGAATCCCATTCCTCTTCCCTCAGATGATTATGATGACGCATCAATGACCTCTGCTTCAAAAGATAATCCTTTCTTTTGCCTGGCCGGAGAATCTCAGAACCCAGAGGACGATCCTTACATTGGTGACATGTTTGACACCAATATTCCCACTGAGCCTACGATGGAGGCCTTCTTCAACTCACTGAGTTCAGCCTTTCCAACACGACCGTTGGATAATCCATTTCCCAGCCCTGGCGCGGATGGTCTAGATGATTTGAGAAAATCAATCAATCTGGGATAAATGGCCCACCTGGCCCCTGTCGGTCCCAGAAATTTGCTCAGCCGACGGATATGGACAAGGCTCACTACTTTTGGTGAAAGTGGTAGGTCCCCCTGGTGACTCACAGACCCACTTGCAGGTGACCGTGACTTCTGTGGCCCCACTTGGCCCAACAGCCGACATTAGAAGACAAGAGACTTTGTCAAGCCTTTCAACATGGAGGGCCCCTTTTCAGGAATTATTGATTCCTTTCTTTTGTATAAATAGAGGGCTTCCCCTCTTGTTTACTCACGCTTATTCTTACCTCTCTCTCTCTCTCTCCCTTATTGTAATAAATTTAAACATTCCGGTTACATTCCGGTGGACTTCTTCTCTTACTGTAAGTTTTTAGTTCGTTTCAATTCCAGTCTGTAATATAAGTTTGTAATAATTTCCAGCTATAATATTTCCGCATATTGGTCCTCACCTTGTTGGTAAGGTCCATCCTAAAGTTATATACAACACTAACTGGTATAACTTTCGTAGAAAATATGCTATAAAGACTATGGAACAAACCCTTAGTCTGGACGAGCAAGATAAGAGTATCGAGCTTTTTAAATGGGATGATCTTAAAGATCATATAAAGGATAAAAATTATCACTTTATTCATGTTGGTTTAATTCAATTTGCTTTTAAACCCCTGACCCTTTCTAGTATGAATGCATGTCTTCAAGCTACACTTCGTGATGGTAGGTGTACTAATTTTAGACAATCTTTGATGGGAGCCATTGAAACTAGTTTATGTAATGGACCAGTTTATTTTGATGTGTTTCCAAATATAACTTTGTCTTTAACCGATATGCACCTTTGTAAATGTTTGAGTCTTAGGGTTCAAACCAAAGGTTATAATTTTCTTCCGGGATCTGAAACTGTTGGGATTATTTATAGAATTTATTACTAAGTAATGAATACTATGGCCCCCAATATTAAGCAATTAAGTCCTTTCGTAAAACTGTGTTAATTGACACACACCTTATAGATTCTAATGTTCACACACCTAGAACTATAAGTTGGGATGAAATTGACTTCCCAGAGACTTGGGCTATAAAAAATGTTGTTCCTCCTCAACCTCGTCAGAATCATGATGTTGAAGACATCATTGAGGAGAAAGATGGAGATGTTTTTCTAAATTTTAGGAAATTTAATAGGTGTCAATCCTCTAGGAGTTACACTTCTAGAACCCCTTTTGTTACCTATCCTCCATCCACTTCACGACACTCTGTCTGTGAAGATAACCCTAGAAACCTTTCATATCAAGATGATATGAACGTTCATGGTACTTTTACCCATGACCAAATACCGCATGGTATTTATGAGAGGAAAGAACCTTCTCAGCGCAGGGAATCTCCTACGCCGTCTGAAATGAATGTCAGACTTTAAACCTCTTTCTTTTAATGATTTTTACAATTAATAGGAAAGAGATAAGTGTTGAGTTTAACTTACCTGAATGGGATACTTTTCGGACTTGGTACTTTAACAAATATGATAAAACCATGTTAGAATTTTATAAAAATGAATTTTATAAATGGGTGGAAGAGAACCAACTGGTTACTTCTTCTGCTGTTTGTTTTCTTATGTTTACCAAAGATAGAAAACATTTTTGTTCTTGAAACTAAAAGTAAACCTAAAACTGAGGATAAACATGAAACTAAATGGACCACAGTGAATAAACAGATTATATCTGCTGTTCACCCTCCGACTGAACCCCTATCCATAGAAATTGGTAGCACCAGTCACAGTAGTACTACTCCTATTATAGAAGCTACTGCCTTTCTTAGGGTAGAAAATGATGACAGACTTCTTACGCACAAGAAGGATCTGACTCCCTTGTTTAAACAAGGAAATTACACCAACCTTATCCTTAACACGATAGGTAAACAACTCAATAGAATTGAGAACACTCAGGCACATAACCCTGTTAGGACTCCCCCAGACTTTGCTAAAAGTCTTATTAAACCCATTGTTCAACCACCTGTTGAAGTCAAAGTTTTTAAAATGGGAACCAAAACAGAGTTTATGTCCCAGCTTAAAGAGATCGAGAAAGATCTCAAAGGGTTAAAGCTTAACACTTTATCCCATGATGATTCTGATTCTGATTCTGATATTGAATCAGACATCTCTTTAAAAAATGTTCAAGGATTTGAACTTTCTTTTGGTCGTCCTCCTGAGGTTAATAAAATTACTTATAGTAATAATATTGGCCCGGCTAGAAATTACTACCATAGGCCAACTCCTCAGGATTTGCTCTTCGAAGAGAGCACCATGATGCAAAATACTTTCCACGGTAAATCAATCTTTGATTGGAATCTTGATGGTAAATCTGAATCTCAGATTTATGAAATGATTCATCAAATGTCTATGTATGCCACCATATGTAAACATAATGATGCTCCTGATCATAGTATTGCGTAGATGATAACTGCTGGATTTACTGGTACCATCAGAGGATGGTGGGGAAATATTATGACTGAACATCAGAGAAATAAAATTCTTGCTGCCGTAAAAATTGTCAAGAATGAACAACTGGAAGACATAGGTGTACAGGATGCTGTTTATACCCTTATGCTAGCAATCGTTCATCACTTTGTTGGCAGTATAGATTACCATAATGAGCGTAATAGAGAATTATTACAAAACCTTAGGTGTCCTACTCTTAGTCAGTTTAGGTGGTACAAGGACGTGTTTCTTGCTAGGGTTACTCAGAGAGGCGATGGAAACTCTGAGAACTAAAAAGCCAAATTCATTGATGGCCTTCCCACTTTCTTCGCTGAGAAAGTTCGTAAGAAGATGAGAGAAGCCAATGATGGCATCTCTATCCCTTACTCTAATTACACTTATGGTCAGATCATAAGTGTTGTCATCCAAGAGGGTCTCTCTCTTTGCTATGACCTTAAGTTGTAGAGACAACTTAAGAAACAGAATCTTTCTGGAAAGAAAGAGCTAGGTGAGTTTTGCGAGCAATTTTCTTTCGACACTCAGGGGACCTCCACTCGTAAAGTCTCTAAAAAGACTAAAAAGTTCTCTAAAAAACCCACCTATAAACGTAAGAAGAAAATGGCTTGTATTCCTAAAGAAAAAGAATATAAACATAAAAAGAAATTTGTTAAAAAGAAAACTAACAAATCTGGCCCTAAATGCTTTAAATGTGGTAAGTTTGGCCACTATGCTAATAAGTGTAAAATGGAGGCTAAGATTAGCAATCTTCAGATTGATGAACATCTGAAGTCCCAATTAAGCAAGCTTTTGCTTAATTCCAGTTCCTCTGAAGAACAAGAGGACTCCTCCTCTGAGAGCGATGATGAGCTTTGCTATATTCAAAGCTCTAGTGACTCAGATGTCTCCAAGAACGGAGACTGTCAGTGTAATGAATTAACCAAGAGATGCGATCATCTCCAATCAATAATTAAATTAAATGGATTAAGTCTTAATGTCCTTACCAGTCAGCAACAGAACATGATTGATGTCATTAATCAGGTTACTGACCCTGACATTAAGCTTAAATTAATTAAGTCTTGTTATGCCCAGGAAAATATTATTCCTGATTCTTCTAAAGAATACAGCCTTAAGGAGGTATTTAATCGTTTAGAAAATACGGGTATTTATAACAAGCCTGCAAGTCTTAATGATTTAAGACATGAAGTTAACACTTTAAAAAATGAGTTAAGACAACTTAAGATTCAACACGATAACATGCAGAATGAGATTAATAATCTGAAGAATGCTCAAAAGCATTCTGATCCAGGAACTTCAAATACTACTGAAGATTCTGTGGATTATTTAGGTGTTATCAGCCGTGTGCCAAGCCAAAAATGGTACACTACTATCAACCTTGTGATCAACAAAGAATTTTCTCTTTGTAACATCATTGCCCTTGTTGATAGCGGTGCTGATATGAACTGTATTCAGGAAGGCATTGTTCCTACTGAATACTTTGAGAAAACTACTCAATCTTTGTTTAATGCTAGCGGAGATAGCATGGGCATCAGGTTTAAATTAACTAATGTTGCCATTTATAACAATGGAGTTTTTTTAGATAGTACCTTCCTGCTTATTGGCGATTTATCTCAACAGATAATTCTAGGTACTCCTTTTTTTATCAATACTCATGCCTATTGATAAAATCGACTCTAATGGTATATACACCACTATTCAAAACCAATTTTTTTTTTTGAATTTATAACTCGTCCAGAGATTAAGAAAATTAATTCTTTGACTAATAATATTATTTTCAAAGAAAATCATCTTAATTTTCTTCAAAAGGAAATCTCTAATCTAAACATTAAAAAGAATTTAATATCCCCGCATATCATAGGCAAAATTCAGGTTGTTAAAAATCAATTAACATCAGAAATTTGCAGTGATATCCCTAATGCTTTTTGGGAAAGGAAGAAACATATTGTTACTCTTCCTTATGAAAAAGATTTTCATGAAATATCCATCCCTACCAAGGCCAGACCCAGTCAAATGAAGACTGAATTTCTTAACCTTTGTAAGAATGAGATTCAGAGTCTTTTATATAAAAAGCTTATAACTAAGAGTTATTCTCCTTGGAGTTGTACAACTTTTTATGTTAATAAGGTTGCTGAGCAGGAACGAGGTGTTCCTCCGCTTGTAATAAATTATAAGCCTCTTAACAATGTTTTGCAATGGATAAGATATCCAATTCCTAATAAAAAGGATTTATTAGATAGGTTGCATTCTGCCAAGATTTTCTCTAAATTTGATTTAAAATGTGGTTATTGGCAGATCCAAATTGCACCACAAGATCGGTATAAAACTGCTTTTGTGGTCCCTTTTGGTCATTACCAATGGAATGTCTTGCCTTTTGGGCTTAAGAACGCCCCTTCGGAATTCCAAAATATCATGAACGATATTTTTAATCCTTTTTCAGATTTTTCAATTGTTTATATTGATGATATCCTTATCTTCTCTAATTCAATTGACCAACACTTTAAACATTTAAAGATTTTTAAAGATTTTGTTAAAACTAATGGTTTAGTTGTCTCCGCCCCTAAAATGAAAATTTTTCAAACTAATGTTCGATTTTTAGGGCATAACATTGGAGAAATACTCCCCATTGACAGAAGTATTGAGTTTGCTTCTAAATTCCCAGATGAACTTAGGGAGAAAACTCAACTTCAAAGATTTCTGGGTAGTCTCAATTATATTGGTGACTATTATAAAAATCTTGCACAAGACAGTGCTATTCTTTACTCAAGATTGAAAAAGAACCCTGCTCCCTGGACTGATGAGCATACTAAAGCTGTTCAGAAAATTAAACTGAAAGTCAAGCAATTACCTTGTCTAGCTTTAGCCAACCCTTCGTTTTTCAAAATTGTCGAGACTAACGCCTCAGATTTAGGTTTTGGTGGTATTTTAAAACAAAGAAATTCTTCTACTAAAAAAGAAGAACTTGTTCGTTTTACTTCAGGATCTTGGAAAGATGCCTCAAAAAATTACTCCACCATTAAGAAAGAAATATTTTCTGTCGTTAAATGCATTTCAAAATTTCAAGATGATTTATTAAATCAGAAATTTTTGCTACGAATTGATTGTAGTGCTGTTAAACAGGTTTTGCAAAAAGATGTTGAAAATATTGTTTCAAAACAAATTTTTGCCAGATGGCAAGCAAATTTATCAGCTTTTGATTTTGATATAGAACATATAAAAGGGGAAAATAACTCTCTTCCCGATTTTCTAACTAGAGAGTTTTTGCAGGACCGATGAGTGGCCCCTCTCGTGGGCATGGCAGAGGCCGTGGGTATTCTCACCGGCCTGGAAAAGAAAAAATTGTGATCAATGAAGATCAATATCCTCCGATACAGGATTATATGGAGTTCATTCGCCAGAGCGCGAAGAACAGGGAGAAGAACGCTCCCCCTCTCAACCCTTTCAGCAAAAAGAAATTTGCTAAAGAGGTATTGGAAACCATTAAGTACAATTTCATTCCTAATCAAAGGACTTCGGAACTGGTACTAATCCTCAATGATGAGGATGAGAAGCAGATGTCTTCTCCATGGGAAATAAAGTCCCTGTATCTTGATACTCATAACTATGAGGTGCCAGAGGGCAAATACTGGACGGTATACGAGGCGATTCTCGTGGAAACTGATTCAGTGGTGTTAAGTCATACCAATAAACACCAGGGAAATTCTCATTCCCCCATTGCTTATAGCAAGGATCTTTTGAAAAAATTCATATCTCCCCGAGAATGGGGAATCCATCCTTTAAAAGCGCAAAAATTGAGTTCGCATGCTGGTGGATCCTATAATTATTAGGATTATGTCCAGGCTTGGACAAAATCTTTTTATTATCAAAATGCTGAGCACAAGCATACTTGGTTTTTTGTTTTGTGCCCAAATTCTTTGAAAAAATCTTACCCAGGATGGGTTATCAATTGGTGGGACAAATTTGGCCCAAGAATTGATTTTTTCCCTGATGAAATTACCCAGGCTAAACTTTTCTTCCTTGGTGTCAATTTCATCCTCTTTTAAAAGGGAAAAACAAAACTCCGGTAGGATTAAACACCCTACTCTTTTTCTCATAGATGAGCATTCCTTGGATCTCCAGATGGGATCTGCGTTGTAGAGTTAACAATCTCAATGTTCCTCTACTTGAACGCATCTTCTTTTACCGGTGGTGGAGTGGAGTTGATTTAGATTCTACCATTGCCCAGATTAAAGGAAGTTTGAGAAATTACATGGATTTGGTGGAAGAATCTCTCCCTCCTGCAGAACAAATGACACCTGCAGTTAACCCTATTGAAAGGTTAAAAGCTGCCATGATGAAGTAGTATCCTAAAGCTACAGAGATTGAGCTTCTCCAGAAAGTTATGGATTACACTCATAGCCAATTCAAATCAGCTTTTGGCGCCTGTGTTACTCCTGACGTTCCAGCTAAGACCAGCTCTAGCTCCCGGAATCCCATTCCTCTTCCCTCAGATGATGATGATGATGCATCAATGACCTCTGCTTCAAAAGATAATCCTTTCTTTTGCCTGGCCGGAGAATATTATAACCCAGAGGACGATCCTTACATTGGTCACATGTTTGACACCAATATTCCCACTGAGCCTACGATGGAGGCCTTCTTCAACTCACTGAGTTCAGCCTTTCCAACACGACCGTTGGATAATCCATTTCCCAGCCCTGGCGCGGATGGTCTAGATGATTTGAGAAAATCAATCAATCTGGGATAAATGGACCACCTGGCCCTTGTCGGTCCCAGAAAGATGCTCAGCCGATGCATATGGACAAGGCTCACTACTTTCGGTGAAAGTGGTAGGACCCCCTGGTGACTCACAGACCCACTTGCAAATGCCCATGACTTCTGTGGCCCCACTTGGCCCAACAGCTGACATTAGAAGACAAGAGACTTTGTCAAGCCTTTCAACATGGAGGGCCCCTTTTCTGGAATTATTTATTCCTTTCTTTTGTATAAATAGAGGGCTTACCCTCTTTTTTACTCACGCTTATTCTTACCTCTCTCTCTCTCTCTCTCTCTCCCTTATTGTAATAAATTTAAACATTCCGGTTACATTCCGGTGGACTTCTTCTCTTACTGTAAGTTTTTATTTTGTTTCAATTCCAGTCTGTAATATAAGTTAGTAATAATTTCCAGCTATAATATTTCCGCATATTGATCCTCACTGTTGATGTAAAAAACTAGATTGCTCTAATTATTCAATCACAGATAAATAAATAAGACAAAGATTTTTAAAGTGGTTCGGCTAGGAATAAAGCCTACGTCCACTGTTATGTTATTGCTGAGTGTTTGCAGAATTCTTGATTACAAGTTCTCTCAAGAAATTCCGGTCCCTCTGAATGGGTTTGATACAAGGTATTTATAGCCTTGAGGCTGTTCATGAAAGGTTCGATACATTAAATGATATACATGTGAAAGGGTAATACATTTAATGCAGCGTGTGCGTCAAGAATATAAGCATTCAATGAATATCTGAACTTTTGATTATCTGGCAATTAATGGTACGACCGAGATGCAGCTCGGACCGCCATAGCTGCTCGCTGATCAGGAGTTCCTCGGAGAACTAGAGTACCTCGGTGCGCCAGAGTACCTCGGTGCGCTAGAGTTCCTCGGTGTATCCTCGTTGCTCGGAAAGAAGCATGGTTGGTCGGGAAATGAACTTCCTCGCTGCTATTGTGCCACGTAGATTGACACGTGTCTTTGTATTATTTGTCCACATCAGCATATTAATTTTGGTATCAACAGAAGCCCCCAATGTTTCATATTTTGAACTTTGAGGAGTATGGAACATTCTTTCTCGGTATATGGCAATATTAAATGACTTTTCCTGGGTTTCAGGAACATTGTGTTCAAATTTCCTTCTCATTTCGCAGCTTCCGCCTTTTTTTTGAATTTTTTATAAGCGCTTCGATTTCCTTGCAGTTTTTGTCCTTTTAGCCGCCGGAAGTTCAGTAGTTTCTTTTTGGTAATCATTTCTTTCGCCGCTTCCCAATGCAAAGTATTTAAACTTCTTAGGTAACCATACCGTCTTCTACGTTTTCCAATTTTCTGCCTTCAAGCTTTCTATTTTCTCCTTCTCTTTTGTGCGTTCATCCTTGTTTTCGTTCGTTGTCAACATTTGTCCTTCCTTCCTGTAAGATCTTTTTCCTTTCTTCTCTTTTATTCAGTATGGTTTATATTGTGGAGTCTATTGAGAAATTTCGTTCTGATTTTTCCATTCCTTCGTGGGTAACTCTAGAGGTTCTTTCTGAGCCTTTAGATTACTTCCGATTGCCTGAGGGACATTGGTTCCCCAGTCTTTTTATTGCTGAATGTGGTTTTTCCTTTCCACCAAATCCATTGTGTCTTGAGTTTTGTCAGTATTTCGATCTTGTCCCTGCAAAAATAGCCCCCAATTCATGGAGAATAATTAATGGGGTACACAAATTAAATCTAACTCATGGGACTCGTATTGGGATCCCTGAGATTATGTACTGCTATAAATGGGCCACTCTAGATAATATTTATTACTTAAAAACTAGGTTTCTGAATAGGGCTCTTGTAGTTAACCTCCCTGACTCAAATAGAGATTATTTTGAACATGGGTTGGTTATAAAAAATTGGCAATATGCCCCTTTAACTGGAGATGAAGTATACAACGGTCCCAGATGCCCCCCATATGGCAATGGGATAGGTTTGTTTTTCATTTTATTTTATTTATGAAATTATGCTTTCATCATGTTTGACAAAATGTACGATTGATATCTCGTTATGTGTTTATTTGCAGTTGATAGCAAAAGAAGAACTCCAAAAGAATCAGAGGTTAATATCAAGCATCTGAAACTTATCTGGGGTTTGCACAAGAACATTGCAGACGAACACATCAGGTTTGCCTCATATCTGCTACAGTATAAGAGTTACACAACCTCTTATACTGCTCGCCCTGTTGAACCAGCTTCAACTCCAGAAGGTTCATCTTCAGATTCTCATCTTCCTTTAAGTCAAAAGATGGGTAAGAAAAGAGCTCCTCCCGCTCTCTTTGATGATGTTACTTCTGTTGCTGGGGCCAAGAAAAGTAAAACTGATGCCCCAGAGGGGACTAAAAAAGTGGATGCTGGGTCTTCTAAAGTTGCCGAGAAGCCCCCAGTGGTTCCGAGCAAGAAAACTGCTCCTGTAGATGTAATTACAATCTCTCCGACCAAGACCTCTTTGGTTGAAGGTTCTGATCGTCCGTTGAAGAGATTGAGGAAATCATCCTCAGTTACTCCGGCTGAAACTGCCTCTTCCCTACCTGCTGGTGGTACTGATGTTCCAAACATCATTCTTCCAAGTTCTGCAATGAGCTCGGTCGTACCCGAGGTCCATGGTATTGATGAGAGAATTCCTAGGGATATGCTGACATCCTTAGCTGCTCGTCACCTTGCTTCAGTAAATTTCTTTTACTTCTGATTTTTCTTTCTTTCTCTGAAAGCTTACATTTTGTATTGACTTTGCTATTTTTCTCATCTTTCAGTTGGTGAACTGTTTTAATAATATTGTGAAGAAGGATGAAGCTATCAAAGCTTCAAGATACTCGTCAGACGTAGAGGATGCTCTGTTGGGTTTGACCCAGTCTTTAAAGGAATCTCGTCAACAGTATATTAACGAAAAAGCTGTTTGGGAGAAGAAATTAGCTGTGGCTGAAGCTGAGAAGGTGAAAATGGCTGAAACCTCCAAGAATTTGGAGGAGAAAGTAAAAGGTTTAGAGGTTAAACATCAGGAATATGATGGCCAGCTGAAAAAGGCAGAGGAAGAGTTATCTACCCTGCGAGATATCAAGGTCAAAAAAGAGGAATTGGAGGTGAATCTCTCCTCGGGGAAGTTGAGGAGAAAGGTCGCAATCAAGAAACATTTCAGTGCAGGTTGGGAGAAAGGATGGGAGAGAGGGATAGCTGCAATGACATCCCAAGTCCAATATGGGAAGTTGAAATACTTCCACGATGGCTGGGTAGCTGCTCTGCAAGAGCTGAAGGTCCAAGACGATTCTGAGCTATTCCAACAACATCTCCCTGGTCCTCCTCCACCAATTGTGGAAGAAGAAGAAGATGAGCCTGCCTCAGATGAGTCTTCTATGGCTATGGGTGACCCAGTCTCTGCTTCTCAACCCTCTGTAGTCGAGGACGTTTCTTCTATGCCTCCTCCTTCCCAGAAGATTCCTGCTGATCAACCCGTTGATACCACCGAGCAACCGAGCTCCTCGTCCCAGCCTCCCCAGAAAGTCTTAGGGGACAAGGAAAAGGTGTGAAGTTGTTCGGTATCATTTCTTTTTTTCAATTCTTGTAATCGAACAATGTAACCTTTTGATGATCTAATAAAATACATCTTCGTTCCTCTTCTTTATTGATACTCTGTCTGCTTTTATTTATTAACTCCTGCTTCCTCTTCTTTATTAGTTTTTGGCCAGAATGGAATTGATATATGCTCCTGATACTGAGTTGATGCGACAATGTAATGGATATTATAAAGCTGGTCATACAGACCTAAGTGTATCAGAGATTGTCGACATCCTTGGTCACGATGCCTCAGAACAAGCAGTTGAGGCTTACCGGTATCTGAAGGATTTGCTTGATAGATCTGTGGCCAATAATGTGGCGTATTACGAACTGATCGAGGAACTTCATGGTTCCATAGAGGATCTTCAAAATCAACACAATGCAACAATGGCCTCGTTGCACGAGGATTATGAAAATAGATACCAGCAACTCTCTTCTGAAACAGGCCATAAGAAGATCATTGCTGGATACGATATTAGGGAAAGGACCTTAAAAGGTGAAGTTGAAGCTTGCAGGCAGATTGCCGAGATCCTGGAACAAGAAAATAACAATTTACAGAAAAAGTTGGCTCAATATGAATCTGCAGCATCATCTTCCACTGCTCTAGTGCCCGTTACTGATGAAGGTTTCTCTTTCTTAGAGGTCGAAAATACCAAATTAAGGCAAGAACTGGATGATTTAAGAAGATATGCAGTTTCTGGGACTGCTCGTGGACGAGGAAGAGGTTCTCGGGGGCGAGGAAGAGCTGCTCAAAATGTTGCCGAGGAGCAAAGTTCTCCAGTCGCTTCTCGGAGCCGATCAAGAGTTCTTAGTCGCAATGTTGAAGAGGCTCGTACTCAGTCCACGTTGGAAACTCAAGCGTTTCAATTGAATGCTAAGGATCGTGCTCTGTCAGAAATGTCCAAGAAAAATCTATCGTTGGAAGATCAACTTACAGCGACGAAATCTGCTCTGCATAATAAGGATCTTTTTGCCAAAAGCCTTCATGAACAATTGGATAGATTAACCTTCCAATTCCATAAACAGCCAAGGGAATTCTGGATGGCAGGATACAATGAAGCCCTTGTTCACTTGGATGCTCGTATTGAACATTCCAATAATGAAGGTTATAAACAGGGATGGTTGAATGCACTGGGTGTGTTAAAATTGGAGCGAGGGCACTTCTTATGGGATTATCATGCTCCTGGGCTACTTGACTTACCTGTGCCACCTTTCAAATTGGACATGGCCTGGATCCCAGCTCGTTCCATTCCTCGCAGCTTAATTTCAAAGTACCTCGGTGATTATAGCCTTCATTCCCAAGTTGAAGTATCTCGTCCAGAACATCTAATGGATACCCCTTCAATAATGAATGTCAGAATGCTGAAGGACTTAAACTTTATTAAATCTCCTCTTTGCTTGGAAGATCCTCCTGCTGGCGAAGAGCCTGTCTCAAAAGCAAAGGGCAAGAAACCAATAGAATAGGAATCTTAATGTAATAGTCAGCACATACATGTAATATGTAACTTATTTTGAATTTTTAATGAAAGACTTCATTTTTGATTGTAAATCTGTATTGGTATTATTTCGTGTTTTATCAAACACTTTACACTTATGCATATGTATCTATTAAAAAGATAACAATAATATTGTTCATTGGGCAACTTAATAAAAAGTTACAAGTATCAAGGTTGATCAATTACTTAATAATAAAGTAATGAATATAAATTGTTCAAACTGTTTCCAACCAACCAAGGTGGATAAATAATGTTTGTCGACCAACTACAGTTGATGGGTTTTATCCCCGACCAGCTATACTTGGTTCAATTTCGAATATAAAAATGTGTCCGACCAACTAAGGTCAATAATTTGTCCTCGTCGACCAACTATAGTTAGTGGGTCTTTATCCCCGACCAACTATACTTGGTGTATTTTGGAATATTTTGTTTTTCCTAACCAAAGGAGTATTTTTTGGCTCCTTAGAGCTTTTGGCTCCTTAGAGCGCTTTTTGGCTCCTTAGAGCGCCTCCTAACCAAAGGAGTTTTGGCTCCTTAGAGCTTTTGGCTCCTTAGAGCACTTTTTGGCTCCTTAGAGCGCTTTTTGGCTCCTTAGAGCACTTTTTGGCTCCTTAGAGCTTTTGGCTCCTTAGAGCACTTTTGGCTCCTTAGAGCACTTTTTGGCTCCTTAGAGCTTTTGGCTCCTTAGAGCACTTTTTAGCTCCTTAGAGCTTTTGGCTCCTTAGAGCACTTTTGGCTCCTTAGAGCACTTTTTGGCTCCTTAGAGCTTTTGGCTCCTTAGAGCACTTTTTGGCTCCTTAGAGCATTTTTTGTGCATAGTGTATTACACTAGTATTCCACGAAAAACTTTCAACCAGAAAGAAAATGGCGAAACATCCTCGCTTTATTCATAATGAAGGAAATGCTTTTACATTTTACATTACTGATAATACTTGCGTAGATGTTCAGCATTCCACGCATTCTTAAATTCTTCTCCCTCTAGAGTTGCTATTCTGTAAGTTCCTGGACGAACAACCTCTGTAACTCGGTAAGGTCCATGCCAGTTTGCTTCCAACTTATTTTGCTTCTGAATGACTTTCTTTAGCACATAATCCCCTTCTTTTAAATCACATTTCTTCACCATTTTGTTGTAAAACAGAGCTGTACGTTGTTGGTAAGCAGCATTTCTAATGGTTGCCTCTTCTCTAACCTCCTCGAGCATATCCAAATCCAGTCTTCTCATCAAATCGCTGATCGGGGAGTTGAAATTCAGCACTCTATGAGTTGGGAGACCCAACTCGGCAGGTATCACAGCTTCACTTCCAAATGCCAACATATATGGTGATTCTCCAGTTGTTGCTCGGGGAGTTGTTCGATAAGCCCATAGTACGGATTGGAGCTCATTAATCCAATTTGCTTTAGCTTCACTTAACCTCTTCTTCAAACCATTTAGTAATGTTCTGTTCGTCACTTCAGTCTGTCCATTGCTCTGGGGATGGCCTGGTGCTGAATGATACTTCAAAATGTTTGACTGATGACAATAAGCAGCAAATTCTTCATTATCGAATTGTGTTCCATGGTCTGTAATGAAAGCATGGGGGAGACCATATCGACAAATGATGTTTTTCCAAATAAACTGGTATACTTTCTCGTACGTCATATCAATTAGTGGTTCAGCTTCCACCCACTTAGTAAATAATCTACTGCCACGACGAGATACTTGAACCTTCCTCGGGTCGTCGGCAGTGGTCCAACCAGATCAACCCCCACATGGAAAATGGCCAAGGTGAAGTTATGGGTGTCAACAATGCTTGTGGAGTTCTTCGGATGGAGGAAAAACGTTGGCACTTGTCACACTTCTTAGCATAGGCTATACAATCAGCCCTCATCGTCGGCCAATAATATCCCTGTGTCATTACCCTTTGCAAAAGTGTCCGACCTGCTACATGAGCTCCGCAAGATCCTTCATGAATTTCTTCAATCAATTCTTTGACTTCTGATGGATGCACACATCTCTGCAAACCTGCCATAATTCCTCGTCTATACAAAACACCATTAGTTAACACATACCGAGCAACTTTATACTTCAATTTCTTGGCAGCTAGTTTGTCCTCCGATAATTCTCCTTCTTCAATGTATGCCCTGATAGGATCCATCCAAGATGGTCCTAAATCAAGGGTTATTATATTTACCATCAGGTCTTCTTCTATGCTCCGACTTTCTAATACTTCTATTGGTATCGTTCTTCGTAGCTCGGTGCGCGTAGCTGACGCTAATCGAGCTAATGCGTCTGCTCTAGCATTCTCCATCCTCGGTATCCTCACCAATTGAATAGCATCAAATTCTGTCAATAATTCCATCACCTTCGCATGGTACTTCACCATTAACTCTCCCTTCACTGCATATATCCCCATCATTTGATTCACAATTAATTGAGAATCACTGAAAACAATTATTTTCCGTGCCTCCATAACTTTCGCCAAATGAAAACCTGCTATCATGGCCTCATACTCAGCTTCATTATTGGAAGCTTTGAATTGGAATCTCAAGGCATACTCCATGTCAATATCATCTGGGGTGTTTAAAACAATCCCTGCTCCACATCCAGCTGTGCATGATGATCCATCTACATATAATTTCCATGTAGGTACGTTGTCTTCAAATTTCTTATCTGTCAGAGTTCCTCGGTAAAATATCTGTTGTTTTCTTTCATCATCCCCTGGTATCTTTCGCTCCTCATCGGTCATCTGTTCGCACCCTTTTACCAACCTTAGTTGGTCTGGGTTTGAATATGATGATTTTTCTACATCCACAAGTCCTTTTACCAACCTTAGTTGGTCTGGATTTGTGTCGTCCACAGGTAGGTCAGCAAGTACCTTTTGCTCCTCGGGGGTATCAGGGTATGTGAACTCTGCTATAAAATCTGCTACAGCTTGCCCCTTTAATGATGATCTGGGTTCGTACACAATATCATATTCACCGATCTCTATTGCCCAGTACATCAATCTTCCTGATTTTTCTGGCTTGTGAAGGGCTTGTCTTAATGGCATGTCGGTATACACTATGATGGTATGGGCTTGGAAGTATGGCCTCATTCTTCTACTTGCTTCAATTAATGCCAGTGCCAATTTTTCTAACTTTGGGTATCTGATTTCTGCACCTCAGAAGGCCTTACTTGTGTAATAAATTGGCTTCTGGACTCCATTCTCCAATCTGATCAACGCCGAGCTAACTGCATTCTCTGATACTGCCAAATACAAGTACAACTTCTCTCCAGTTATTGGCCTAGACAACAATGGTGGGGCTCCCAAATACTTCTTCAAATCTTGAAAGGCCTTCTCACATTCATCAGTCCACTCAAAACTTTTTCGCAGTGTTTTGAAGAACGGGAGGCATTTATCAGTTGCTCGGGATACAAATCTGTTGAGCGCTGTAACTCGTCCGGTAAGACTCTGTACTTATTTCCTCGTCATTGGGGATCACAGCCCTAAAAGAGCTTTGATCTTTTTTGGATTTGCCTCAATACCTCGTTGATTGACGATGTATCCGAGGAACATTCCTTCTCGTACTCCAAAGGTACACTTCGTCGGGTTGAGCTTCATTTGGTATTTGTCGAGTTGATCAAAGGTTTGGCCTAAGTCAACTAGATGATCAGTAGCTCTCTTGCTTTTGGTGAGCATGTCGTCGACATAGACTTCCATATTGCAACTGATTTGTTCGGCAAAAACCTTGTTCATCAGCCGCTGATATGTTGCACCTGCATTTTTTAAACCAAAAGGCATAACATTATAACAATAAGTTCCCCTTGGGGTAATAAAAGAAGTACTTTCCCTGTCTTCTGGCTTCATTTTGATCTGATTGTAGCCAGAATAAGCATCCATAAAGCTGAGTAGCTCATGCCCCGAGGTAGCATCCACTAGTTGATCAATTCTGGGCAATGGAAAATGATCTTTTGGGCATGCCTTGTTGAGATCAGTGAAATCAACACACATTCTCCATTTGTTATTCTTCTTCTTTACCATCACCACATTTGCCAACCAATCTGGATATTTCACATCTTCAATGAATTGGGCTTTCTGGAGTTTCTCGACCTCCTCTTGTATGGCCTGGTTCTTCTCGGGACTAAACACTCTTCTTCTCTGCTTCACAGGTTTGATCTCCTTATTCACATTGAGCTCATGACATAAGAAGTTTGGATCTATACCTGGCATGTCTTCATGACTCCAAGCAAAAGTATTCTTCCTGTTTCTTAAGAAAGTTATCAACTCCTGTTTTATTGAAACGTCCAATGACGATCCTATCTGAGTTACTCGTTCAGGATGCTCGTCGTCCAGGATAACAGTTTCTGTAGATTCCACCACCTTCCCTTTTACGAGTTGAGATTCATCCCTAGGGTCAAGAGTTTCAATTTCTGTACCTTCCTCCACTTGGTAAGTAGTAGTCTTTTTCCTTGACTCTTCAAGTTCCTCTTGCTCGGCAGACGAATAATAGGATTCCTGAGCTACTTTTTGATCACCTTTCATAATTCCAACTCCAAAATTCGTTGGGAATTTCAAACACTGATGTACTGTAGATGGAACTGCCTCGAACTTCTTCAATCCAACTCTTCCCATGATGATGTTGTAGGCTAACTGCACATTCTTATCCATCACAAAGAAGTGTATTCTTTCTGTTCGACAAGCAGGCCAAGTTCCAATGAGTATATCCAACTTGATCGTCCCAAGTGGAAAAACTTTCTCGCCAGCAAAACCCGGAAGGGGTCTGTGATAAGGTTCCAATTGAGATAATTTTAAATTCAAGCTATCAAAGCATGAATAGTACATGATGTCTGTCGAACTACCATTGTCTACTAACACCCTTGAAATGACCACATCCTTCATCCTCATTTTGATCACCAAAGGATCATCATGAGGGTAAAGAACACCTGCCAGGTCATTTTTTGAAAAACCAATCACTAGTTTCTCTTTATTTACCTTCCTCGGACGATCATCCTCGGCCAGATTTATTCGCTGAATATATGAACAAGCTTGAGCCTCTCCGAGGTAAGCTTTTCTTTCTGCAGTAAGGTCTCCTCCCCTGCATCTCCTCCTGTAATAACATTACAATCAAATGACCCAAAACGTATGGAGAATACCTCTCGTTCAGGCTGCCTTGGCTTCTTGGGAAGATCAGGGTCATCATCTGGATCATCTTCGTGGTCCCTCCTCTTTTTCTCCTCTGCACGACGAGGAGATCTAGATCTCTCTCTAGTTCTATCATCATTCTTCCTCTCACTCCTGCGATCTACATACTTTGACAATTTTCCTCTTCGGATGAGTGTTTCGATCTCGTTCTGAAGGACTATGCAATTTTTGGTCATATGGCCATGATCTTTATGAAACTCGCAATATTTGGCCTTATTCCTCAGATCGGGATTTGTCTTCAGTTTCTCTGGCCACTTGATTTCCTCGTTATTCTTGATTTCTTCCAAAACATGATTAATACCCATTTTCAATGGGGTATAATTATCGTACTTCTTTAGGACTTCCAACGTTGTCCTATTATTCCTGTAATGCTTGTCACCACCATTTCCTTTCTGATCTTTCTTCTTAGACTTGTCGACCTCCACTTTTACCTCTTTATCCATATTCTTCTTCGCAGCCATAGCCTCCTCGGCATTCATAATTTTGGCTGCTTTTGCCATCAACTCGGACATAGTTTTAGGTGGATCTTTGGCCAAGGTGTAGTACAGCTTATTAGGCAGCAAACCACTCATCAAAGCAGTGATTGTTGTCTTTTCTTCGTAATCTACGACTTCCAACTTTTCGTTATTAAAACGAGTTATGTAATCTCTAGTACTTTCACCTGATTTTTGTCTAACACTTAACAAATGTGCTACTCGCTTTACTGGCTTCGCCCCAAAACAAAAATTGCCAATGAACAACTCGGCTAATTGAATAAAAGTTGAAATCTTACCCCGAGGAAGATTGTTATACCATATCTGTGCAGATCCGGTAAGAGTTCCCGAGAAAGCTCTGCACCTCATCTCGTCGGGGACGGCATATATGTCGGCGGCAGCTTGATATTGTTCTATATGAAGTACAGGATCTGTTTTTCCATCGTACTTAGGAGTCACTACAGGTGCTTTGAATTTAGATGGTGTAGGAAAATCCACAATGGACTGCACAAAAGGTGTCCCTTGAACAAAATTTCTCTGTAAGGGGTTCCTTGCCTTAGCCATTTCTCCTAATCTATCCTCCAACCGCTGAATAGAACCTTTCCATGCTTCATTTCCTTCCTCAGGCCGCTTAGTCTGAGCAATTGATCGCTCTGATGTAGCTTCCTGAGATTTATCTTGACGAGTAGCTGGTCGTGATTGTGCTGATCCTTCTCTCAAACGTGATGGTGGTCGAACACTTCTCGATGGAGCTCTAGGTGGACTCATGTTTCTCCTTGGTCCTAACCGACTGAAAGGAGACTCCCTGCTTAATCTTTCCAAAGCGCTGGTTCTCTCCGGAGAGAGAGATATAGGTTGATTTGTATCCGTAGCCCATATCGATGAAGTTCGCCCAGGTTGATAAGAAGAATCATTAGACTCCCCATTGCGATATGACGCAGTACGTCTGGATCGTGATTGCCCATGATCACTCCGTTGTCCTGAATAGGTAGGTGCACCGCCTTGAAGAGTTTGAATGAGTTGCCTCATAGATTCTTGCATGGCGGTTTGTCCTTGAGCCAGATTTGTCATAATTCCAGCCAGATCTGGAGTTGCAGATGGATTTGGAGGATTTCCAGCATTTCGATTACTGGATTCTGGATTATCTGCCATTGATAACAAATGATTTTTGCGAAAAACGATAGTAACAGTCGTTTCCCACAGACGGCGCCAATCTGTTGATGTAAAAAACTAGATTGCTCTAATTATTCAATCAAAGATAAATAAATAAGACAAAGATTTTTAAAGTGGTTCGGCTAGGAATAAAGCCTACGTCCACTGTTATGTTATTGCTGAGTGTTTGCAGAATTCTTGATTACAAGTTCTCTCAAGAAATTCCGGTCCCTCTGAATGGGTTTGATACAAGGTATTTATAGCCTTGAGGCTGTTCATGAAAGGTTCGATACATTAAATGATATACATGTGAAAGGGTAATACATTTAATGCAGCGTGTGCGTCAAGAATATAAGCATTCAATGAATATCTGAACTGTTGATTATCTGGCAATTAATGGTACGACCGAGATGCAGCTCGGACCGCCATAGCTGCTCGCTGATCAGGAGTTCCTCGGAGAACTAGAGTATCTCGGTGCGCCAGAGTACCTCGGTGCGCTAGAGTTCCTCGGTGTATCCTCGTTGCTCGGAAAGAAGCATGGTTGGTCGGGAAATGAACTTCCTCGCTGCTATTGTGCCACGTAGATTGACACGTGTCTTCGTATTATTTGTCCACATCAGCATATTAATTTTGGTATCAACACTCACCTTGTTACAATTAACGTCGTATGTAGCACACGATTCTCTTCTAAATCTCACAATTTAGATCTGAGTATGGCCAACACTCAAGATCACTATGGCTCAAATGATATTCTAGAGAATGTGTATGCTTCACATTCACCCCGGTGGATAAGATTTGTTATCCACTATCAACTTGATGGTGGTGCCTCTAGCTCACGTTATCGACCCAATAAAGATCTGTTTTATAACAATTATGGTCAAAATAGTCCTAGTTAGGTTCCATGACAATTGATGCCTATGAAAATGCCTCTGTAACACCCCGCAGTTTTGTGCATTTAATATTTAATTAATTCGGGAATTCTAAATTACATGTGTGTCGTAATTTTAATTGAATTAATTACGGTAATGTTTATTAAATATTAATCGGGGTGTGAATGGATAATATTTAGGAAAATCTAATTATTAAGTGAATAGTAATAATTTATTGACGTCATTTCGGGTATTAGTGACGGGGCATGTACTTATCTCAGTCGGAAGTCGGTATAGACTAATTTGAGTGTGAGATAAGGATTTCTATAAATTAATTCGGATGCCAATTCTGAGTGTACAATTGAGTCCGGATGGGTCGAGATAGTCGGAAAAGTGTACTCGGGCGTAGTAAACGGGTCACGGAATATTTTTAGGCATAGCCGGGCCCACACGGGGGTATTTGGGTCACTTGGGCTTGACCCATTAGGCAAAAAATGGGATTAAGCCTAATTACTAAATTATAAGGAAAAGGGGAACGGTTGATTAATGTTTAGAAAATACTTAGTGGGAGAGGAAACCCTAAGCAACAGTTAAAGGCAAGTTGGGGGACAAAGGAACGAGCCAAAGAGGAACTTCATCATCAACCTTGAGATTCACAACTCCAAATCAGACCTTACAAAATCATAAGGCAAGTGGTTAACTTGTTGTAGCATTTAATTTGCGTTATGATTCATATTTATGTGATGTGATAAATCAAAATTCGTTTTGGGATTGAGGGGGTATAAACATGGGGTTTTTGTAAATCAATCTCCTGAATTCGAAATTGTGTAGTAGTTTATGTATAATCTTTTGAATGGTATATATCTGGTAAGATGTGTAAACCCAGACGAGTTAAGAACGAATTTGAGGTAAGAATTTGATGTTGAGATGGGTTAAAGAATAAAACAGTTTTTTTCCCAATCTAGGAAAACAGTAGAGAACGGAAATTAAACGGGGTTTGGGGGACTTTATGGGGGTCACTTATGAGGTTCTTAGTGTATTATATTGATGAATGGACTTGGGATATGCTGTAGAGGAAGTTAGGGTTTTGAGTTTTTTGTCCATGGCTGAAACAGAGACCTGGAGAAGACGATGACCTATACGATCGATCGATCGAGGGTTAGGGATCGATCGATCGATGGTCTGGGATTTTTTATAGTTTGGCCAGCTTATTTATGAAAGGTGAATTTAATTCAAAATTTTCTTCCCTTACCTAATTTAATGAGAGATAAATATAGAACATATAATCTAATCAATTATGAGGGGAAAATAATTGGGATTGGAGGGAATTTATGTGTGACACACTATGGTTAAATTTTGGAAAGAATATTCCGAAATAATTAAATACGGATAAAGTGGGCGAGTCCGGGTATATTGGTTGAGCGATACCAAGGCATTAAAAAAATTTAGAGTAAAAGCTAAATAATTTGGAGTCGAGGATTTAGACTCGGGTATTTTTTTATTTCGAGCAACGAGAGCGAGTCCAAATATATTGGTTGGAGCGACACCAAAAGTAATCTAATTAATTAATGTGAAAATTAATTAATAATCAGAGTTGGGTCGTAAACTCATGTTAAATTGTATATGCTTGTGTTACGGAATTAGTACACGGTATAGCCGGGGTGTATATATATATATATATATATATATATATATATATATATATATATATATATATATATATATATATATATATATACACTGTGTGTGATAGTATATATATGGTGTGTACCTTAATATCAGTGGCTAGATATTATTATTATATATGCTCGAGTGCTATAGGAGGAGGTTGCGTGTAGTGGATGAATCCCCTAGCTTGAGGAGTAGGGCGAGTATATTCCCAGGTCATAGCGTCCATCATATATGTGAGGGGATACTCACTTTCAAGGAAGGAGTATGACCGCCTCCAAATATTTATGTATTAACCAAGTTAGTGAGCGATTCTGACTTGGGGTAACAATGTTATGTGAATTTACCTAGTGGAATAGCACTTTAAAGAATATACATCCGGTGAGTTATTACTCGAGAGTATGTTCATTATTAATTATTATTTCAGCATATTCGTGCATGTTGTAATATGACTATACGTATATAATTAGGTAAATAATTATATGCGGGTCAATTGATACAAATCATGAATTGTATTATAGGTATAATGGGTGTGAAAGTTATATGAATTTAAAAAGGGGGAATGATTAATTAAGTTAATATTAGTAATAACTTAGAAATTATAATTATGACATACTCGGTCAGAGTGGGGTGGTTGCAAGGGGTTATATTAGTTATCTAGTCATGGGATAAATAACTAGGTAAATTAATTAAGGCATTAGTAGTGCACATTAGAGGAGGGGTGAGGATGTTCTCAAGGGAGTCGACACTAACTAAAATATGAAGAGCATGCATATATATTTATTACTGCAAGTTAATCATTTGCTAAATGTTTTCCAAATATTTTGGGTACTAAACCTTGCTATAAAAACTTTTAAAAACCTTTTAGGTGTCCAGCCACAGGGACGCCAGGCTTGACTCCTTTCAGGGATCCGTTGCTGTAGCATATGTGGATGTTGCGAGAGTTTGATAGGCACCTCATTCTTTTCATTTCTAGTGAAGGGATTTCCTATCAGTTACTCGAGCATATCGGTCACAGTTTATTCAGTACTTATGTGAGACTTGTTGAGATTTATTACTTCTCTTTACTTTTGTTGGGTTTGAGCCAATGGTTTATGTAGACACCCCATTTTGTTACCCCCTAAGTCTCCTTAGGTCCCTAGTACCTCCCTTCATCACCGTAAACCCAGGTCATGTCCCGAGTACTGACCTGGAGGCCATCGGGCACTCCCCGACTCAGTTTGACCCAAAAGTCAAACTCTTCATCTCAATCGAGACTGAATGAATCTTCGAAGGGCACTGAATACCCTTTCCAACGGTCCGACCCGTGCGCGATTCCGACTTACCATGCGGACGAACGATCCGTTTGCGTTCGAAACCTGACCTAGAGGCCACCAGGCATTCCCGGGCTCTATTTGACCTAAGTCAACTCTTCATCTCAACTGAGGCTGAATGAATCTTTGAAGGTCACTGAATACCCTTTCCAACGGTCCATCCCGTGCACGATTCCAACTGTCCATGCGGATGAACGATCCGTTTGACTCCGGGAGGTCACCGAATGCTTCTAGGGCTTGGTTGACCAAAGTCAACTCTCCAAACCGGGTCAAACTATTTGGAAAGTCGAAGTACATCTCCTAACCTTTCCAACGGTCCGCCCTATGCACGATTCGGACTTACCATGCGGACGAACGATCCGTTTGAGTCCGAACGATTCCCCATCCAATGGACCGACAAATGCTTCCGAGCCATATTTGACCCGAACCCGAACCCGGGAGCGGTCCAAAGGAATTTCAAAGGTCTCCGAATTACCTTTACAATGGTATGCCCCGTGCATAATTCTGACCAACGGTTTACCCTCGGCGGCTGATTTTTCGAAAAAGCCTGAAGCGCACTGCCAAATGGCAGGTTCCAGACCCTACCTATCGGCACCTGCCGATAGGCAGGAACGTGTCTATGCCGATCGGCACTCACCTGGGCCTATAAAAGGAGGCCTTCACCTTATTTTCAAGAGAGCCCGAGATCTGATAAAAATCTCTCTGAACGAATCCCAGAAACCTCTCTCGAAGGCAGCGTGATTTCAACTTCCAAATCCCTTTTTTACTTTCACTTTTCATCATCCTTTTCATCAAACTTGGTGAATTAACCACTCTCCATCATCATCCAAGTGCAAGGGCTTCTCTCCAACATTCAAGATCAAGTTCAAGATCTTCAAGAAGGTCCAACTTTCTCAAACTCTCTCTTAAATTCTCAGTAACTTGTTTTCTTATTTAGCACTTTTATTATCTCATCTCACACATCCTAATATACTTTTTATTTAGTATTATTGTACATCTTTTATTTTCATAAAACCCAAAAAACAAGAAAAAGAGGGTTTTCTCATAAATTCCAAGTAGGAATTCTCACACTTTTTCCACACTTTTCTCACAATCAAAACACTTTTTCTACACATGCACAGACACTTACAAATACGAGATTCCCCATTTGGATTTATGGGATAAACCCCACCCCTCGTTTTGTATGCGAACTACGTGAACTTTGATGCCTTTATAGGCTACGTAGGCGTCTCGGGGTAAAACTCGAGACTCGAGTCCTTTTTCTCACTTTTTATCTCATTTTCTATCTTCTCTAAATCCATTTTCCTTATATTCTATATACTTGCCCTTAATAACGTATTGCTCCATATGCGTTATCGTTCCATTATAACAGTCAACGGAGGGGTAATCGCATAAATCTTATTTTTCTGATACTATTCTTATATCTTCCTACGGACGACTCTCTTTATCTTTCCCATGATACAAGTCGAGGATTCCGACCTCCATTATATATATATATATATACACATGCACACATATCACGGGGGGAAATAAAAGGAAAATAGCAAATATTCATGAGAGACCGAAAGGGCGGAATGGGTGCCTAACACCTTCCCATTTCGAAACTAAGCCTCCGAACCCTTCTCGAATCATCTTGGTTTCGCATGCACCAGTATGTCTTTGGATGCCATCCTTCGGGGTGGCTTCCCCTTTTTCTTTTATCTTTTTTGAGAAAAATAGACTGGCGACTCTGAGTCTCTCTACATTTTTACACCACATCTCAAACGACGCCGGCTGAAGCGCTCCCGAGAGGGATGCGCGGGACCCGAAGGATCCTTTCCTCCACGAGCCCGCCCGCATGGCGAGGATCGGGGATGGCCACAGTGGCGACTCTGCTGGGAATATGTGTTTTGTTTGTGGGATTGACTCTATTTACATGAATGCTATATTTGCTTATGTTTCCCCCATATTTTCATGTTCCCCTTTCTCATATGTATCCCATGCTTATGCTTATATTCACACACTTGTATAAATTTCTCCATGTACACTTCACACCACGTGCACCTACGATCACATGTATATCCCAATGTTGCACGCATCACCCATCCATACTTGGTGTACCTTTTGGGGTATTTATACTTTGATCCCTGTTTGGCATAATCAAGAAAGTCATTCTCATCATAAGATACTAATAAGAGAATCATGCATGATTCACACGACATCACCAAAGAGCATTGATATTGACCAAATTTTACCCAGTAACTGGAGGGTCACTTTGTGATGGGCGCTGGTCCGGCAGGTCGCAGTTAGCCTAAGCGATATGACTCTCACCTTCCATTGGCCAAGTACCTTCGACGTATATCGAACGGTTCCCCCGCATTGTACCACTTGACCGAAGTCATACGGGAGGTATATCGTAGGGAATTCGTTCACGTACGTCGAGTATATTGAATTCTCTCTCACACGTACCGTCCCCACGAGGTATATGGTGAGGTAATTCACGTACACTTAGGTAAATGGCTTGTCCACACGTACCGATTGCCCGCAAGAGCAAGACGTATATCGTGGAAGTCACGCCAAAGGGGGGAACCCATGTTGATTCACCCAACCAACTTCATACCCACATATAGGTGTCAAACCTAGGACACACACTTTAGATTGCCGGTTTCAACCCGAAACTCTACCGAAATTCTGAGTCGATCTGCCGCCCAACTTTTGCGTATTTTTAAAACGGGATCTTATCCATGAGCCTAGTTACAAGTCCAAATAGTAGCTTTGCATATATTAATACCCCCACTTTTCTAGGCTCGGGTCCCGTCCAGCATTGCATTTAGGAGAATTAAATACAAATGAAAACATAATAATCATGCTGAGTTCCTTATCCAAAAGACCTTTTCCCTTCGTTATCAAAAATCCAAAAACATTTCTCCCTTCTTTATTAAAAATCCAAAAACATTTCTCCCTTCTTTATCAAAAATCCAAAAATAGTTCTTCCTTTTTTCTCAAAAATAAATCTCATCCTACGCCTTCTCAGGTCGATCGCAAGCCCTTGGCCTGGCTCCCTATTGGCTTCGATCTTCAGTCAAATCACCCCGGAGTTTCATACGTTCCTCTACTACTTCTTTCGAGTACTAAATCCATCCATCTTATATGGAGAATACAGATCAAGCACCAGTCATACAACCAAATTTGACGATAGTCCTAGCTCAGCTCGTGTCCAAGATTGATAACCTCCAGACCGAGGTCCGAGAGATGTAATGAAAGCAAGTTCCTATTCCTCAAGAGACCGAGGCCCTATTCCTCAAGTTCCTATTCCTATTCCTCAAGAAATCGAGCTCTCAGAGAGGCTGGAGTGGAAATCGAGGAAAGCCTCATTAAAACAGAGGTTGAACCGAAGAAGGTGGCCGAACAGTTCACCCCTAGAAAGTATGACAAGCCTGCCAGTGCTACCGTCTCGACCATCAACAACATCTCTCAACCAACCACATCATGGGAACCAGAAAGCCGCTATGCCCCCATCCGAAGGGAATACACTGAGCTCCATGCTCCCCTCTCCAAAGTTTACCAAGCACTGTTAAGATAAAGCCTCATCAAACCCTTGGATCCACGTCCATTGCCAAACCTGAAGCACCTTATACTTTTGACTCACTTGACTCTGTATTGTATAAGTGTTCATCTAGTTTGGAAATTGTGACAAAATTGTGTCTATCCTAGAAACCAAAGAACCTCAGAGTTTGGATTGCTATTTTATTCCTCTTGCTTGATTGATCTAGATACTTTTACCAACACTCACACACATTAGAATTGCATTCATATATTTCATATTGCATATAATTGTGTATATATATGTTGGGTGTGTTTAAATCAATAAAATTGCTTTTTAATAATTTTTAGGAATTTTATAAACTTTTAAAATAAGGTTTTTATTAATTAAAATTTGTTTTTAAAAGTTTTGGGTTCTTTCTGCAATTATGGTTTGTTGGTTATATTGGCCGAAAGTTCCCTTGGGTAGAATTCGAAAGCGGTAGAGACTTCAGGGTGCATTTGTAATTATTTTTGGACGCGCGTTTGTTAACCTCTTTTTGCTCAACATCTGTTGCATCCTTATTGGTTGGATGTGTGTTTTCTCCAAGAGAGTAAACCAGTGTATGTTAACAGCCCTTGGATCATGTTTATCAACGATCTGCATGCGCTCTTACATAATCCATGTGAATCTCTTTTGAGCCAATTAGGAGTGTTATAATCACCGCCTCTGTTTAAACCATTGGATCAAAGTCAATCATACAAGACCAAATCCTAGCCCTTGATCTTGGTCTGTGTTCTTGAATCTTCTCAGCCTCCTATAAAAGGACCCCTACCCTCAGCCATCTGAGACTTTTTCCACTTTGTTCATTCGAGTGAGAAAGAGAGGAGAGAGAAAGAGAGAAGAAAGAGAAGAAATAAGAGAGGAGAGAGAGAAACTAGAGTTAGGAAACCCTAACCCTAAATCGTCCAAAACTATTTTCAAACCTTAACCTCTTTCAAAACCAGTATATACCAAACACAACCTTGTGTGTTTGAGAGATTTTGAGTGATTGGTTTTTTTAGTTTTGTTGCTGTAACCTCTTCGTTCCCTGATCTTGTTATCAACTTAAACATATTTTTATATATGTGTTTCTTCTTTTATAGAAACCTTAGATCTAAGATGTTGCATGTTATATTACACATAGATCTACATTTTTAGTTTCTCATCTTGAGAAAATATTTGTTGATTTGGTTCTGTAATTGTTTTTAACTTCGAAATCAACAAAATCCTTTTCTGTTTCTAGTTCTTTTGAACCAAGACCATTGACCTAGTTTGGAATCGCACTTGGTGATTTTCAATCTCAAAAATATTTTCAAAACCTGAGATTGATTAAGATATTGATACGTCTTCTGAGCAAGATAGCCATGGATTCTGGGGTTATTGTAAAGGTTAAATAAGGTTAAGTTTTGTGAGAAGAGAGAAATAGAAAATCACAGCATATAGATCTTGTATGTAATTTGTTAGGAAAGTTTGTATGAAATAAGTGTGTGTGTGTGTGTGTGTGTGTGCATGCATGTGTTAGAAAGCACCTCCACAAACACTATCACCCTACCACACTAAAATTGTTGGTAATAAGATCTCAAGAACAAGAGTCGACGTAAAGAACTTGAACAAATTGGAAGTTAGCAAACTGGGAGAACAACATCAACAATCAGAACTGCAGAGAAGTTATAAGGACACCAGTGGGTACATTCCTAAACTTGTATAGGTCTGAGTTGTATGCATGTTTGTTATATAGTTTGTAACTGTTAAAATTTGTTTTAGTGGAATTTTTGATTTACTCCGTAGAGGGAGTCGTGGATGTTTCCTCAATTGGGTGGGGTTTTACCACATAAAAAATCACTGTTCTTAATCTTTCTACATCTCCTCATCTAATTCTTGGTTGTGCTGAGTTTAAAGTTTTTTAAACTGATTTATTAAACATGTTAACAAATCTAGAACATATCTCGTACATATTTTTGTTAAACACATCTTTTGATTAATTAGATTTCATTTTTAAGAAAAGAGTTTCTTCAAAAAACAGTTCGAAGTTACTAAAACAGTTTAATTTTATATTAAACGGCTTTAGTAATATATTTTCAATTGGTATCAGATCTTTGTAAACTTCTTTTAAAAAGATCATGTGTTTCTAAAATTATTTTCTAAAAATCAAACATAGACGAGAAAAATGAAAGATTTGGTGACTTGACCAGACCTCCTATCTTTGATGGAACCAATTTTGCTTACTGGAAAGTAAGGATGATTGATTTCATTCAAGGGACTTTGGGAGATGATGTCTAGGACATTGTTGAAAATGGATACATTTTTCCTACTAAACCAGTCACTGAAGGAAGTAATGAGAGGGTTAATAAAGTATTAAGTGAGTTCACTCAAGAAGAGAAGCAAGTTTCTCGCAACAATAACAAAGGAAAGAATGCTATATTTATGTCCATAAATGAACATGAGTTCAAAAGAATCTCATCATGTACCACTTCTAAGGAAGCTTGGGACACTTTAGTTACTGCTCATGAAGGTGACACTAGAGTTAAGGCTACCAAAACACAAATGCTCATTCAACAGTATAACTCTTTAATTATGTCTGAATCTGAGTCATTTGATGACTTCTATATGAACTTGGCTGATATTATGACCAAACTGCATGCTAATGGGATAACATATGACAGACATGAAATTGTATCTAAAATTCTGAGATCATTACCACAGAAATTTGACAACAAAAGATATGCTATTGAGGAAATGTGTGACATAAATCTCACTCCTGAATTACTCAGTAGTAAATTAAGAGCTGTGGAAATGGAATTAGAATTTAAGAAAAAATTGACCCAGTCCCATAGGAAACAGACTAGTTCCAATCTGAGTTTTTCTTCTAAGTTGATTAAGCCTGAGTTTAACATTCCCAATGATGACTCTGATGAGAAATGCGATATAGAGAGTTTGGACAATCAAATTTCCTTAATGTCAAAACAGTTTAAGAAAATTATCAAGTTTATAAACAACATGACAAACAAACAAGGCAAGTCCAATTATCCAACTCACTTTAATCACAAACCTCATGAGAAAGGTCAAGACAAACATCATAAGGAAATTCACACTAGACCTAACAGAGACCTTAAGAAGACTGAATGCTTTAGATGTGGAAAACTAGGACACATTACACAAGATTGTAGAGTTAACTTGAACACTCAAAATAAGCACACTAGGGCCAACATTTGCAAGACATGGGATGATTCAAGCGACTCTGAAAATGAGGAACCTGAGTCATCTGATGCTTTTGATCCTTGTATGTCTTTCTTTGCCAAGATTATCTATAATGATGATATGCCTGTGCTTGTTAGTGAGGATGAATCTAGTAATTATACTTCTGTTATGATGAATCATGTTGTTACTGGTTTAGATGCTTTAATTACTGAAAACATTGTTATTTCTACCACGGGGTGTGTGAGTCAAAGGGAAAGCGATAATGACGATGTCAATGGGAGTGTGAGTCCAAGAAACTAAGCCTTAGGAGTCACTTCACACACTACACTTAGTGACTCGGACAATGAAGATCTCCCTGATATTCACACACTTTATGTGAAAACTCTCAAGAAAATCACTAGACTAGAGAAGATTATGAAAGATCTCAATAAGAAGCTAGAAGATCTAATCCTGATGGTCAAACTTAATGCTGAAGAGTATACTACCCAATGTCTTACTCATGAAAGTGAAATCAAAATGTTGGATCAAAAACTAAAAAATTTGACTGAAATAAATGAAACTCCGGAGAAAAAATACAAAGGGACATTGTTAGAATTCGAACTAACTAAAGAAAAGACAACAACTGTTTTCAAAAAAATTACAAAATTTGAAAATAACTCAAACTGTTTTGATGGATTTGTTTCTGAATCAAAAACCAATTATGATGATCGAACTCGAATAGGGTTTTTCCCCAATTTGAAGACACAAACAAAATTTTTTGAACCTATCAAGTTTGTGTCAGGAGGTAAAAGACCTATTGAAACCTGCCTAGACTTTCATTCTCCAAAAACTGAGTTTGACTCAAAACATCAAAATTTTGATATTGGGGAATCAAGTTACTCTAAACATGAAAGTTCACCAAAGGCAAAATATGTTTGCCCATCCATTAGGAAGAGTGAATCTACATTCAAAACTGTTATATCTAGGAATAGGGTTCAACCTCAAAATTCCTTAAAGCCAATGTTTAGAGATTTTCCTAAGGAGACTCCTACCTTGAGCAACCTTTATTGCTCCTACTGCGATATATACGGCCATTATTTTGATGGATGCTATGCTAGAAGACTAGTTAAACATGTCTGTAATCCTCCTATTTATCAAAACTTTAATATTCTAGGAGAAGCCGCAATAATTATGTTCTGCCTAGACAACCAGACAAAAACTCTAATTATAGGAAGAGAAAGACCAAACCTAAAATAACATTCCCTAGAAGGATTCCTAAACACTTTCCTAAGTCAAATGCTCATGTGTTTTATAAAATTCAAAATCATGCGCAAAATATTTTTCAACAAAAATCGAATGCTCGCAAATTTTATCAATTGAGAGCAAATAAGCGCAAAATGAAAACAAGAGCAATTTGGGTTAGAAAAGATGATCTATTACCCCAGATGAAGTGTAACATTGTTATTACTGCTTTAAAAGTTGAACAAACATCTTCTGGTTGGTATTTAGACTCTGGATGTTCTAAACACATGACTGGGGATGATACAAAACTCTTAAACAAAACCAGCTTTGCTGGAGGAAAAGTTATTTTTGGTGATGGAGTATCATCTCAGATCATAGGTAAAGGAACTCTCCAAGAAGAAAGACTTTCTATTTGTTGACGCAAAAATTCTCCATCTACGAGGACCAATCAGAAAAGGACACATGTCATCCTACGTGGTAATATTCGGCACCCGAAGAGAGTTGATCGACACCCGAGGAGAGTTGGTCGGTACCCGAGGAGAGTTAGTCGACACCCGAGGAGAGTTGGTCGGCACCCGAGGAGAGATAGTCGGCACCCGAGGAGAGTTAGTCGACATACCAACCAAGAAGATCAAAGGATAACTATGCATTTAATGTGCATTAAATGCAGATGACAACGCATTTAATGAGCCTTAATGTACATTTCTACTGTATTAATAGATGACAATACATAGCATACCAAGCAATTCAAGGAGGATCAACCATAATAGAAGGCCAACAATTAGATTCATTGTATGTAGACATAAATGTCTGAATGTATAAAGACATTGTATCTCTTTATCTTCCATCACTATAAATGCATGTATTCCCTTAGCCAAAGGGGGGGGGGGGGGGGGGGGAGAATAGAGGACTACGGACAACTAAGAAACACCATACACAAGATACACATTCTTTCTCTCTCTACACCATATTGTGCTATTGTAAACCCCTGGGAATAAAATAACAGTGGACGTAGGCTTTATTCATAGCCGAACCACTTTAAAAACCTTTGTCTCTTATGTGTTTGATGTGATCACCATTTCATCTTTAATCATCATCTTCATACCTTCATTTTTATCTGCTGTTGATGCCGATAAGATAACATGGATGCTATTTCTAGTCATCAACAGATTGGCGCCGTCTGTGGGAACGTGTTACAAGCATTGTTCTCCATCAAAAGCTAAGTTTTTATTTTCTCTACGTATAATCAATTATACATACATCTTTTGATTCAATCATGATTTTTATGTTTATATATATAAATTAGATGTCCAATTTTTATCTGCAAAATATTGCATATCATGATTTTAAAATCATAACTGTTAGATTAATTCTTATTTAGAAATCTGAAAAATAGTGGATTTCGTAAATCATAACTTTTTGATTGATTCTCAAGTTTCAATTTTATATCATGGAATAAATATTTTAAATGATTATGACGGTGGTAAGATTTGATAATTTTCATTGATAATTATAAAAGATCTTTAATGTCTATTATAATTCCCATCATATTTTTAATCAAAGAATGAGAAAAGGTTAAAGACAATAACAAGTTTTCTAATGGAAATCATGACCCAGATCTATTTTCTCTCTCTTCAAGTTTGAGTCTCTTTGCATTCATTTTTATGAGCTATATACTTAATTTGGATCATATACCATCGACACAAGAATTCTTTCCTTTTTTACAAGAGATGAAGATCATCATCAAAAGAAAAAGTCTTTCTGTATTTTTATGTGAACAATCACACTTTATACACATATCATTTCAATCAACAAATATCTTGTGTGTCTACATTCATGAACAATATATTTTTGAATCCGCATAATATTGTTCTGTATGTGCAATCTGAGATTCAATCGTTTTATTTATTTATTTGTATTGGTGAATTATACATTGAATTGTTTCACTTATAGATCTTCACAACTATGTCAATTTTCATTGTTGAATCACTTCTTGATCTGCATAACCTTATCAAATTCTTAATTGTTTATTTTGAGATGTCTCTCATGACTCCTGAATACCTGATATTACATGATCATATTTATATATGATATTTTCTGCAATCAAAGAAAAGTAGATAATTATCTCTCCTGGTCACCAGAAAGAACTGCCCAGATATGAAGCTTAGTACATAAATTTTGGATAGAAATTTCTTTGATTCATAATCAGTGTTGAATGCAATCAGATAATATAAATCCGTGGTTCTAATCTGAGATGTGATATAGAGCACCAACACAGTCAAATAGATGGGATTTTGTGTTCGAATTGTCAATGGATTCACAACATGTCGCATCTGGGTCGGCTGACAAATAAGAACAGGATATCAACATCCAGAGGTGCAAGGAGGTTGGCTTCGAAATCAGCAACACCATCACCGATTCATCTTCTAATAGTCGACAACTCCACCGGACGATTTTTATTAGACGCAGGCAAGGTGCGAAGACCCATTAACAAACATATTAGATCAACGGCACCATCAAATATCTCTATAATAGGTTGAAGATCATCTATTTCTGGTTGGCATCAAACCACTATGTGGTCGGCATCAATTTGTAGTTGGCAAACATCTTGGTCAGCGAAATTGCTTTGATGGTCGGTGAAATCACTATGCTGGTCGGGGACCACTTGATTCTTGGTCGGCACCATGTATTCTATAACCTGAGAACTCCCAAATGTTGGTCGGAGGGATCAATTGTTGGCCGGAGATGCTCACGTCAGGTCTGAGACATTTTTGTTGGTCGGAAAGATTTTTTCTATTGGTCGTAGACATTTTTATCTACCAGAGTTCCCTGAAAATAGAAATTGTACAAGAAGATGGTTTCCTCGATTGCTGGTCGGAGGAGTGAAAACCATTATTAGTCGACAACAAGTGTTATACAAAACAAAGGTTTCCTGACCATCTACTTTTAGTCGACATTGATTGGCTACACCTAATGCTGGTCGGCTCTACCTCATGATGATCGGAGACATCTGATACTGATCGACAGTATTCACTGGTCGGCAGGTTGGTCGGCAATATATATTCTTGGTCAGCAATAGGTCAACAACTCCATTGGACCATATTAACTTGATCGAAGAATTGCTGTTGGTCGGCAGGACCTGCTGCTGGTCGGCGATGTCGAGTTGACAGCTTCTGTATGTTGCAACAGGGAGGAGGTCCCTATCATCTAATTACAGGTTGAAAAAATCTACTCTTGGTCGATGGGATCACTTGTTGTTCGGAGGAATCAAATGTTGGTCGGCAGTTTCTTTGCAACAGGTCGGCGATAGGTTTGCCTGGATCGAAGAAGATCATTATCAACGTCTCACTCGTCGACGTCAACTCATCGTTGGTCGGCGACAGCTATTGCTGGTCGGCGATAGTTCGCTCACAACAAATGGAAGAATGAAGGAGTGGAAATTGTGTTCCCCCAGATTTCTCATTTTGACTTTGTCCAAATCATCACCATGGTGTTAAAAAGACAAATTCACCCCCTACCATTTCTTAATTCATACCTTTCTAATGAAACAAATTTTTAAAGCTACATAAGTTATACTTCAAAATAATTTTTTGAAAAACCAACTTAAATTTAGGCATTTGCTTAAAATTAAAATTATTTTGAAAAAGTCCAAATTAAATCTCATGTCTAGCATATTTGATAAAAAAAATATATGCCCACATGACACACGTGTGGGACAAACATATTTTTCATATTTTGAAATTTTTATTGCATTATGCTGATACATATCATACATTATTTGGCTGAATTATTGTCATAACTAACTATCTGATGCAGTAGAATCTTGGGGGCTCGGGCAGCTTATGAAAATTCCACAGGTATAAGATTCAATCCCGACGAAAGCTCGACCACAATCTTAAACTTCTGGAAACTGTTATTCTCGACATTATGAAATCTTTCCTCGACATATTAGCCAACATATATTATTTCATATTTTGAAATTAATATTTTTATTGCCCGAGCATATACATATCATATATATTGATTAGATGACTAAATTATTCTCATGACTAATTAATTCAGCCTACACACATGGTAGAGGAAGTTATTAATTTTTACAGGTACAATTTTTTAGTCTCGACTAAGTATTCGACCGTGATTGCCTGGAAATCTTATTAATGCTTCGATATATATATTCGATCAAGCACAAATAGCTACTCAGCCACAATCTTAAACTTCTAGGAAATATTATCATTGCTCAGCATTATGAAGTTTTATCTCAGCGAGGAACTATTCATTTTATTATTGCTCTGATATATGTTCAGGCACGAATTATTCTATATATCCGTTCGGATTCATATTCTATATTCATCTCATGATGGAGCTCGTCGAAATAATTATTATCATATTCATCTCCGAGGAAAAGATACGATAGTTATTATATTTCACCCTCAACGCATAATTGGTCGGGGAAATTCTTATTTATATTCAGGCCCAGATATCGGCTCAAGCACAAATTATTCTTTATATTGAAGAGGAGGATAATCCCGGAGGGTGATTTTCTCAATTAAAATCAAAGTTAATTTCCTTTTGTATAAAATTCAATGAATGATGCGGAAGCGTTGAAAGATGGTTCACAAATAAACAAGGCCGAGTTTTAATATCTTCAAAAACAAATTAAAACATAATTCAAGTCCTAGAATTTGCCTAAGTCATAATTACCAAATTATATCCAAAGTTAGGCGAAACCAATTTTAGTACATGACTTGAATAAACCAAATATACCCAATATATAATTTAAGTCCCAAATTAAATATAGTGTGATGATAAAACCAAATTTTATCTTGAATTAATTCTAAGCATGCGTTCTAAATGATGAGCAAGATAAAATAAACAAAGTCACACTACACCGCGATGTACGAGGAAAAACCCACTAACGGGAAAAAACCTCGGGACGGCCCTAGCCTCAAATCCACTAAAAACGGTATTACAAAATACAAGACAAAAGACTTACTTCCTAAACTCGAACCCTCTCAAGCCGTGATGCTCCTTCTTGTATCAACCTCCAATTAGCGGATAACCAACGGAGCTCCACCGTGGTCTCGGAATTCACCAATGGGACTTTATATGGTCACCGTCACCCAAGCATGGAGCCTTTCTCCGTGTGGGTAGAATCTTCAACAAAAGTCTTCTTTCTGATGGGGTGTAGAAGCAAACCCGAAACGTCTCTTGAATTCGGTAGAGAAAACCGGTGCCAAAAACTCCAAGCAATTGATATAAATATAGAATCTTGGATAAACAATTATTGGGTGTAAACTAGAGTGTGTATGAATTTTTCTTTAAAAATTAACACTCAAAATATGAACATTTTCCATAAATAAATTTGCTCTCAAACTCTCTCTAAGAGATGGATATGGAATGGAAAAGTTGTCTTGGAAAATGTGTTTCCCTCACATAATAATGCATGAAAAAAGTTGGTTGAAAACCAAGTGGAGGAGTGGGGAAAAACTGCAAAAAACTGCCAAATAACTGTTCCCACTGGAAGTTCGTTCGAATGAACGTGATTCTCGTTCGAACGAGACTTCTAACGAGTGACCAGCCTGGGCTCGTTAGAAGTTCGTTAGATACCTCGTTAGAACGAACATTCGTTCGAACGACATATCGAACGACTGTCCAGTTAGGGTTGTTGGCAAAACTCGTTCGAACGACAAAACTCGTTCGGACGAAATCTGGTTCGAACGAAAAAACTCGTTCGAACGACATTTCTAACGAACGTCCAGAAAGTTTATAAAATGCGATTTTGGCCCAGAAACTTTTATATACTTATTTTTAAGTTTCTAATTGATTCTTTCTGAAAATAAAATGCAGTTTTTATTAACCTAACACCCAATACAAATTGTTCCAAGCTCCTATATACATATAATTACATTCATACCTTGGGAGCATGAAACCTTAGTTGATGACGTAGAAACGAGGCACACAAACCGGCATTTTGATGAAGCTTTAAATTCTTTGCCGCTACGTCTTCAACATACACTTCATAGGCTTGAGAATATTACAATAAATACTATCCTATGAATAAATGTTTTTGTCCGAAATTGAGCCAAAACTATATATGGACTCAATTGGAAATTTGTGTCCTTACATATATCCATTGGGATTCATATTCTTTATTCATTTCAACATGGAGCTCGCATGGAGCTCGGAGAATTTCTTCTCTCTCTATATATTCAGCTCCGAGGAGGTCTCCAGCATTTATTATATCTTATTCCCAACAATCTGTTGGTCAGCTCCAAGAAAGTCTCCATCATTTATTATTAATTACCACCAACTACGGTTGGTCGGTAAATAAAATCTACCAACTACGGTTGGTCGGTAAATAAAATCCACCAACTACGGTTGGTCGGTAAAATAAAATCCACCAACTACGGTTGGTCGGTCCACCAACTACGATTGGTCGGTAAAATAAAATCCACCAACTACGGTTGGTCGGTCCACCAACTACGGTTGGTCGGTCCACCAACTACGGTTGGTCGGTCCACCAACTACGGTTGGTCGATAAACAAAATTCCCCAACTATGATTGGTTAATCCACCAACTACGGTTGGTCGGTAAAATAAAATCCACCAACTACGGTTGGTTGGTAAATAAATCTCTTTCAACTCCGGTTGGTCGGGAATAAATCTCTTCGAACTCCGATTGGTCGGGAATCAATCTCCACCAACTCCGGTTGGTCGGCAAATCAATTTACAATCAACTCCGGTTGGTTAAACTAAGCACGATCATGGGATGAAAGTTGTTTTATTGCTTAGGCCCAAAGAGTGACAAGTCACTATAATTATACAGCATGTGGAGCAAGTTTCATTGTTTATGCAAAACAGGACAATTTGTCTTCCTACATATATATATTGATCAGCAAACAACGAGGAAAGCATCTTACAAAGTATTTCCAAGAAAATAAAAATTCAAACATGCAAAGATCTCAGGGAGTCATTTCATTGAACATTTCCTCGGCTTTATTTTTCTAGCAAGACGAACATACTTCAAGGCCAAGAAAGAATTCAAAGTTCATATTCTACACTTGGGGGCTTCTATTACAAATTCAGTTGTTCATTCAATGGCACATTCTCATGCAGTCGAGCATCAGATTCAACTCCACAAACTTACATATTCGGGGCCCCGACTAATTATCACTCAGACGTTATTTTTCTTGCTCAGGAATTAGTGTCGATATTGAAGTTCAGGAGGCGTATTCAGAATTTTAGGAGGCGTATTCAGGAGTTAGTTGTGTTGTTGAAAGCTCAGGAGTCAAATTCAGCATCTACAGCACTGAGATCTTTACTACTACTGTCCCGACCAATAATGAAGAAGAAGTTGTATGAAAATGTTTCGAAGTCCACCACTAACTTGGTACTAATCAGATTGAAGAGTTGGGTTCAAAAGCCAGTATGTTGCTCGATAAAGTATTCAGAGGAGCATAAATTAGAAAAATCAAGCACGTGAAGTTAGCACTCAGTTGCTCGGCACAGAAGGCAGTTGGTTGGCTAGCAAACCAATCAACATACTTGAAGATTATGACAAGCTACAAGCTGCATACTATGGCATGGCTGCATCCAAATTCCCAGGGGTGATACATAGCACACGTTCACTTGACGAACGGAGTTCCTCAAAAGAGATATTAGCAACCATCGATCAGCCTGCATCATATGTCATACAGGAGATAGTGCACTTTATGTTGAACAAATCAAAAAGGTAGATCAAGAATTTCACGAGCACCGAGCAACACTGTAGAATAAATACTCCATCCTTTCAGTGAACCATCAAGCATGGAGCATTGGGGGCTTCTGTTGACGCGAAAATTCTCCATCTATGAGGACCAGTCAGAAAAGGACACATGTCATCCTACGTGGCAATATTCGGCACCCGAGGAGAGTTGATCGACACCCGAGGAGAGTTGGTCAGTACCTGAGGAGAGTTAGTCGACACCCGAGGAGAGATAGTCAGCACCCGAGGAGAGTTGGTCGGCATACCAACCAGGAATATCAAAGGATAACTATGCATTTAATGTGCATTAAATGCAGATGACAACGCATTTGATGAGCCTTAATGTACATTTCTACTATATTAATAGATGACAACACATATCATACCAAGCAATTCAAGGAGGATCAACCATCATAGAAGGCCAACAATTAGATTCATTGTATGTAGACATAAATGTCTGAATGTATAAAGACATTGTATCTCTTTATCTCCCATCACTATAAATACATGTATTCCCTTAGCCAAGGGAGGGGGGAGAAGAGAGGACTACGAACAACTAAGAAACACCATACAGAAGATACACATTCTTTCTCTCTCTACACCATATTGTGCTATTGTAAACCCCTGGGAATAAAATAACAGTGGATGTAGGCTTTATTCATAGTCCACTTTAAAAACCTTTGTCTCTTATGTGTTTGATGTGATCACCATTTCATCTTTAATCATCATCTTCATACCTTCATTTTTATCTGTATCAACACTGTTCTTAAAAATGTTCTTCTAGTTAAAGGTATTAAGGCCAACCTACTTAGTATCTCGCAATTTTGTGTGTCAGATCATACTGTTACCTTTTCAAAGAACAATTGCAAATTTTTAAATGAAAAGGGTGAATGCATAATTACAGGATTCAGTACTCCTGACAATTGTTATACTGTCATAAATAATTCTGAAATCTGTAATGTTGCCAGAATGGATGACAATGAGATATGGCATAACAGGATGGGTCACATAAATTACGATAATCTTAGTAGATTGACTTCTCAAGAAATAGTTAGAGGAGTTCCAAAAATCAAATCCATTTCTAATATTGTCTGTGGTTCCTGTCAGGAAGGAAAAATTATTAAGGCACCTCATAAGAAAGTCAAAGATATCCTTACCTCTAACCCCTTAGAGGTCATCCATATGGACCTAATGGGTCCCTCCCAAACTGTTAGTCTATGTGGACACAGTTACATTCTTGTTATGGTTGATGACTTCACTAGATTTACGTGGGTAGCCTTCTTTAAACAAAAGTCTGCACTTTTCAAACTTTCTCAAAAATACCTCTTCGGATTGAAAATGAGAAGGACACTCAAGTAAATAGAATTCGTAGTGATAGAGGTGGAGAATTCAAAGACACTAGTATAATAGAGTACTGTGACTATAATGGTTACATACATGAGTTTAGTGCTACTAAGACTCCTCAACAAAATGGTATTGCCGAGAGAAACAATCGTACACTTCAAGAGATGGCAGTGTTATGTTGCATGCCAAGAATTTGCCTAAATATTTTTGGGTGGAATCTATTCGTACTGCGTGTCACATTATCAATAGGGTCTATCTTAGAAATAATTCTAAACAAACTCCTTACGAGCTTTGGTATAAGAAAAAGCCCAATCTTAAGTAACTTAGAACCTTTGGTAGTACTTGTTATGTCTGCAAAGACAGATAACACTTGTCCAAATTTGAGAGCCGGGGAGATAAAACTATTTTTCTAGGCTACTCGCCTAATAGTAGAGCCTACCGTGTTTATAATCTTTGCACTAAAACCATGATGTAATCCATAAATATAATTGTAAGTGACACTACTGTAGAGAGTAAGACTGGTGAATCAACTATTGTGGAAGAGATTACAAATGTTTTAGAAAATGACTCTCCATAAATAGACGATTCATTACCAATTGAGATACCTGAAGTACATAACTGGGTTTCTAAATACCATACCATAAATAACGTTATTGGTAACCCTAGTGAACCTGTGCGTACAAGATCTCAATTAAGAAATTATGCTCATTATGCATGTTTTGTTTCCCTTGTGTAACCAAAGAGTGTAAATGAGGCATTGAATGACTCTCACTGGATTTCTGCTATGCAGGAAGAACTTCTTTAATTTGTCATTCATGATGTTTGGTATCTTGTACCTAGGCCTAATCACAAAAAGGTTATTGTCACAATTTGGATATTTAAAAATAGATCTGATGAAAGTGGGATAATCATTAGAAACAAAGCTAGATTAGTTGCTCAAGGATATTCTCAAATTGAAGGAATAGATTTTAACGAGACTTTGCTCCTGTTACTCGTTTAGAATCTGTTCGTCTTCTCTTTGCCATAGCTTGCCACTTGCATTTTACACTTTACCAAATGGATGTCAAATCTGCATTCCTTAACGGAATATCGACTGAGGAGACCTATGTAGAACAACCAAAAGGGTTTATTGACCCTCAATATCCAAATCCTGTATTTCGTCTTAAAAAGGCTTTGTATGGCCTTAAGCAAGCGCCTAGAGCCTGGTATGAGCATCTTTCCAGCTTTCTCTTAGATAAAGGTTTTAAAAGAGGTGGAAATGATCAAACTTTATTTGTCAAACATTTTGGCAAACACATCATTATAGCTCAAGTTTATGTTGATGATATTATCTTTGGATCAACTTCTCCCTCAGAAGTAAAATCCTTTTCTGAAATCATGCATAAAGAGTTTCAAATGTATCTTATGGGGGAGTTACAGTTTTTTCTTCAAGTCAAACAAAATTTAGAAGGATTATTTATCTCGCAATCTAAATACGCTTTAGAGATAGTAAAAAAATTCGGCCTTGAGAGTGCTAAAGATGCTAAAACTCCCATGAGTACTATGGTGAAACTATCTAAAGATGAAACTGGAAAATCAATAGATCCTACTCTATATCGTAGTATGATAGGAACCTTGCTATACCTTACTGCCTCGCGTCCTGATATAATGTATGATGTGTGTGTATGTGCTCCTTATCAAAATAATCCTAAAGAGATCCATCTATCTTCTGTTAAAAAATTATTAAATATGTAAAAGGCACTCTGAACCTAGGACTTTGGTACACTAGTGACACACCTAGCACTATAATTGGATACACTAATGCTGACTGGGCTGGGTGTATTGATGATAGTAAAAGTACATCAGATTCATGTTATTATATAGGTAATAATTTGGTAGGATGGAGTAGTAAGAAATAAAACTTCACATCACTCTCAACAGCTGAATCTGAATACATAGCTGTTGGAAGCTGCTGTGCTCAATTACTTTGGCTTAAACAAATGCTAAGTGATTATGGTATTCAAGAAAACCAATTGCATCTCTATTATGATAATCTAAGCGCGATCAATATCTCTAAAAATCCTATTCAACACTCGCGAACAAAACACATAAAAATAAGACTTCATTTTATACGCGAATTGGTTGAAACTAAGGAATTAGAAATCAATTATCTTCCTACTAATTTGCAACTCGCTGATATGTTTACCAAACCTTTAGATTACAATCGATTTATTTCTTTGCGTAAATCAATAGGTATGGTGTATGCTGATTAATCTCTTTGGTCTCTACACATTTTTTCCCTTTGTCTATTTGAGACAAAATGGGGGAGAAATTTGAGTCTAATGAATCTTTTTACATATTCTAAACAGCTTGATCTTAGTCATTCATTGTAGGATTCTGTACAGTTATTCTCAACAGTTGTAATAGGGTATACAATTGTAAATAGTTGAGTAATGTACTTTTGTTTTCTAGGAAATGGGTAGATAGAATTTTTTAGGAATAAGTTTCCCTTATTTCTTGTCGCCCTACGAGTCCTAGATGACTCAAAGGAGATTTTATCTCATATTTCCAAAGGGGGAGATTGAAGAACCTTATACATTTGACTCACTTGAGTCTGTATTGTATAAGTGTTCATCTAGTTTGGAAATTGTGACAAAATTGTGTCTATCCTAGAAACCAAAGAACCTCAGAGTTTGGATTGCTATTTTATTCCTCTTGCTTGATTGATCTAGATATTTTTACCAACACTCACACACATTAGAATTGCATTCATATATTTCATATTGCATATAATTGTGTATATATATGTTGGGTGTGTTTAAATCCCTAAAATTACTTTTTAATAATTTTTGGGAATTTTATAAACTATTAAAATAAGGTTTTTATTAATTAAAATTTGTTTTTCAAAGTTTTGGGTTCTTTCTGCAATTATGGTTTGTTGGTTATATTGGCTGAAAGTTCCCTTGGGTAGAATCCGAAAGCGGTAGAGACTTCAGGGTGCATTTGTAATTATTTTTGGACGCGCGTTTGTTAACCTCTTTTTGCTCAACATCTGTAGCATCCTTATTGGTTGGATGTGTGTTTTCTCCAAGAGAGTAAACCAGTGTATGTTAACAGCCCTTGGATCATGTTTATCAACGATCTGCATGCGCTCTTACATAATCCATGTGAACCTCTTTTGAGCCAATCAGGAGTGTTATAATCACCGCCTCTGTTTAAACCATTGGATCAAAGTCAATCATGCAAGACCAGATCCTAGCCCTTGATCTTGGTCTGTGTTCTTGAATCTTCTCAGCCTCCTATAAAAGGACCCCTAACCTCAGCCATCTGAGACTTTTGCCACTTTGTTCATTCGAGTGAGAAAGAGAGGAGAGAGAAAGAGAGAAGAGAGAGAAAAAAGAAGAGACGAGAGAGAGAGAAACCAGAGTTAGGAAACCTTAACCCTAATTCGTCCAAAACTATTTTCAAACCTTAACCTCTTTCAAAACCAGTATATACCAAACACAACCTTGTGTGTTTGAGAGATTTTGAGTGATTGGTTTGTTAGTTTTGTTGCTGTAACCTCTTCGTTCCCAGATCTTGTTATCAACTTAAACATATTTTTTGATCTCTGTTTCTTCTTTTATAGAAACCTTAGATCTAAGACATTACATGTTATATTACACATAGATCTACATTTTTAGTTTCTCATCTTGAGAAAATATTTGTTGATTTGGTTATGTAAATGTTTTTAACTTCGAAATCAACAAAATCCTTTTTTGTTTCTAGTTCTTTTGAAACAAGACCTTTGACCTAGTTTGGAATCGCACTTGGTGATTTTCAATCTCAAAAATATTTTCAAAACCTGAGATTGATTAAGATCCTGATACATCTTCTGAGCAAGATAGCCGTGGATTCTGGGATTATTGTAAAGGTCAAATAAGGTTTAGTTTTGTGAGAAGAGAGAAATATAAAATCACATCATATAGATCTTATATGTAATTTGTTAGGACAGTTTGTATGAAATAAGTGTGTGTGTGTGTGCATGCATGTGTTAGAAAGCACCTCCACAAACACTATCACCCTACCACACTAAAAGTGTTGGTAATAAGATCTCAAGAACAAGAGTCAACATAAAGAACTTGAACAAATTGGAAGTTAGCAAACTGGGAGAACAACATCAACAATCAGAACTGCAGAGAAGTTATAAGGACACCAGTGGGTACATTCCTAAACTTGTATAGGTCTGAGTTGTATGCATGTTTGTTATATAGTTTGTAACTGTTAAAATTTGTTTTAGTGGAATTTTTGGTTTACTCCGTAGAGGGAGTCGTGGATGTTTCCTTAGTTGGGTGAGGTTTTACCTTATAAAAAACCCTTGTTCTTAATATTTCTACATTTCCTCATCTAATTCTTGGTTGTGCTGAGTTTAAAGTTTTTTAAACTGATTTATTAAACCTGTTAACAAATCTTGAACAGATCTCGTACATATTTTTGTTAAACACATCTTGGTAATAATTAGATTTGGTTTTTAAGAAAAGAGTTTCTTCAAAAAACAGTTCAGAGTTACTTAAATTGTTTAATTTTATATTAAACGGATTTAGTAACAGATTTTCAAAACCCACTCCCAAGAAACTTCAAGATCGATGCTCATTGCGCCTTTCACCAAACTGTCGGCCATACCACTGATCAATGCTTTCACCTTCGGAACATAATCCAAGATCTCATTGACCGGGGTACCATCGCCCCACCAACCAATCCTAAGCCAAACACTACTCACAACCCACTCCCAAATCACACCAATGCCCTCTTCTTGGAAGAAAACCCATATTTCGATCCCTCAACTCAAATCACACATATATACTCTCTTAAACCTCTTCAAACTTTCCCATATTTCCTCCTATACCTTACTAGCCTCGCTGATCAGGCACTGTCACTCCTTACCAGAGCATGCATCGCCGTCCGTACTCGTTCTGAAAATGGAAGTATGGAATTGTCAGAGGTGTTAAACCAACTCCTAGAGTTTGGGCTGAAATTTCCCTCACAGATGGTCATCGATTACCAGAAGTTCAACACACTGTTCTTGGAGGCACAAAAATGGGCTCGAGAATCAGATAAGTGGGTCTTACCAACCAACGAAGTCAGCCTAGATGATGTTGTCCAGACTATGGCAGAATTATTCGGGCAAACCAACAGCATTTGCAGTATCACCGGGTTACTTGACATTTTGAAGCTACATGGGTGCTTGGTCCCTTCAATCACACATATCCCCACATAATGGGAGAACTTGTATAAAGAAGCAGTTGAAGTTGTGGAATGCATTGACTTCACATGGAAAGACAGAGTTGCTACCACCGGATGGGGGGAAGAATTCGAAGATTCGAGTGAAGAACAAGCTTCAGGAAGAGTTGGCCCAATAGTCGACATATGTGGGATGATATCATTTGAAGAACTCCTCGAAAAAATAAATAGGGTGGCAGCACAACCTGAGATTGATGAAGAAACGGGATTCATGTTCTTTCCTTCTTCAGTAAATCACATGACCAGATCAGGGAGACATTACCAGGTTCCAAGCTCACTTCCAGTAAATGACAAAGGGAAGGGCGTTGAAAACCTTCCTATGCCAGAGATGACCATCGAGGAGAGAAAGATACTTGATCAACTGAAGAAAACTCAAGCTAACATCACTCTATGGGGACTTTTCATGTCATCCCAACTACACAAAAATGCTTTAATCAAATTACTCACTGGACCCATAGTTCCTCCCTCTACCACACCAGAAGAAGTGATAAATTTGGTCAGATCCTTGACGTTTACCAGAATGCTATCATTCTCTGAAGAAGAAATCCACAGAATTGGGAGGAATCACAATCATGCACTCAATATCTCCGTCGAAGTTATGGGAAAGTCCGTGCCACTCTCTCTTATCGATAACGGATTCGCCTTGAATGTTTTCCCATTGAGAACCTTCAAGTGTTTAGGCCTGAAAGAAAGAGACCTCGCTCCAATCTCCGCCGTTGTGCGTGACTACGATAATACCCGTCATGAGGTGATGGGGTCCATAAAACTTGCAATAGGGGTTGGCCCTATAAACCCCATCGTTGAATTCCAAGTCATAAACATCCCAGCTTGTTTCAACCTGTTGCTCGGATGACCCTGTCTCCACAATATCAAGGGTGTGTCTTCTTCACTCCATCAGAAATTGAAGTTCTTCGTCGACGGTCGAGTCATCACCATTTTGGGCGACAACGAAAATGCCTAGGGGGCAAACACCAGCAGTAAAATTCTCGAGATACAGCACGGGCCAAATGATATGATCCTATCAGGATTCCGAGTCGAGCCACTCCCACTCCTGGCAGGGGACAGTTTCAAAGAAAGGGTTTGTCCAAATATGACCCTCACGGCAATGTCAATGTGATTCAGATGTTCAGAAACATGCACTTCATGCCCGGACTGGGTCTAGGGCAAAGGAAGCAAGGGATACTTGAGCCCATCGAACTGAAGAAAGCTTTTCCTTCTTGCGGCTTAGGGTATCAACCATCAGAACAAGAGCTCAGAATGATCCGCCAATCTTGACCAAAGAGAAGATTAGACTGTGTCTGAACTATCTCAGAAGACTCCTTAAATGGACGATTCATCAAAGAAGGCGAGGACTTCCCCTTTTGCGGTTTTCCAGAACCATGGTATGACCACACAGACAAGAAGATGAGGCCGGAAATAGAGATATTTTTCCAATATAGTTACCAATGGGCCGAAAGTTTCCCACACCAAGTACAACCGCTCATCAAAGATGCCGAAGAGACTGAGGAAAGTGATTCTGAATATTCCTTCAACTTACAGATACTGAGGCTGACACTCTGCGTGGTTCATTCAGGCACTACATCAATGGACCCATCTCGTCTGATTAAAGATGTTGATACTCCTCTCCTCAACTGGCATGCTACGCCAGTTCTACCCCTTGAAATCTCCCCTAACCCCAATGTTTACCCTATTTCTTCTTCTGTTGTCTATCCTTGTTCAAATGTAATCGAGACCTCTTTTGATGAGGTTCTCAATGCTGTTTTTCCTATCAATGAAATAAATGAAGATTTTGAGTATCTTGTTGTGCCTTACATTAACTGCTTGAATTCTAATCAAACTTTTGATGATGATGATTTTGCAAATGAACAATTCTTAATTTATCTAAATAAGGTTAATAATAAACAACATAACCGCGTTCAAGTTAATGAAGAAGAGACTGTTGTTATTAATCTCGATTCTAATAGCCAACTGCGTGAGATTAGGATAGGGGCCACCCTTGACGAGCATGAGCGCGCACAACTCGAAAAATTACTGAAGGAGTTCGTAGATGTCTTCGCATGGTCCTATGATGATATACCCGACATCGATCCTGAAATAGCTCAACACATGATTCCCACTCTCCCAGATTACAAGCCGGTTAAAAAAAAGTTGAGAAAACTCCGCACCGAATGGTCGCTCAAGGTCAAAGAAGAGGTGGTCAAACAGTTAAATGTGGGTTTCATTCGGGTGATCGAATATCCCACATGGCTAGCCAACATTGTACCTGTACCGAAATCAGGAGGGAAGGTTTGAATGGTGTAGATTACCGAGATTTAAACAAATCTTCTCCAAAGGATGATTATCCGCTACCCAATATCGACATGATCGTGGATAACTCAACCAGTCATGATCTCAAGTCATTTATCGACGGGTTTTCCGGATACAACCAAATCAAGATGCACCCCAACCACCAAGAAAAAACCGCATTCATCACCCCATGGGGAACCTTTTACTACACTGTTATGCCATTTGGTCTCAAGAATACTGGGGCTACCTACCAAAGGGCTACCACAACCATCCTGCACAATTTGATCCACAAGGAGGTCGAGGTTTATGTGGATGATATGATTATTAAGTCCAAAACTAAATAAGGTCATGTTCCCACTCTCTGGAAGTTCTTCGAACGACTGCGACGGTATCATATGCGACTTAATCCACAGAAGTGTGTCTTCGACGTTATAAAGGGAAAACTTTTGGGATTTATGGTCAGTGAAAAGGGGATAGAAGCAGATCCTGCAAAGCTGAAAGCCATACTTGAAATGCCACCACCCCGAACAGAGAAAGAAGTCCGAGGGTTTCTTGGGAAATTACAATATATCAGCCAGTTCATCAGCCAGCTAACCTCCATCTGTGAACCGATCTTCAAGCTACTTCGAAAATATTCAACCAAGGTTTGGAATGAGGCCTGCCAAGAATCTTTTGACCAAATCAAACAATATCTGACCCAACCTGCAGTTCTTATGCCACCACAGTCTGGTCTCCCTTTGCTCCTATACCTAACCATAACCGACACTGCAGTCGGGGTTTTGCTAGACCAATACCTTGAGGACTCGCCTAAAGAAAGAGCCATCTATTATGCCAGTCATAAATTGGTTGGGTACGAGGTCAACTACACTGCCTTGGAAAAAGAATGTGTCGCACTTGCCTGGGTCACCTAAAAGTTGCCATACTACATGCTCGCCTTCCCCATCAAACTCGTATACCGAATAGACCCCATCAAATACCTTCTTGAGAAACCCACCTTATCCATTCGAATGGACCGATGGTTGATGCTCTTAACCGAGTTCGATATCATGTACGTCACATAAAAATCCATTAAAGCAAGAGCCATCTCTGACTACCTCGCCGATTACCCCATATAAGAAGTGGAGGTTCGAATCTCTGAATTCTTAGATGAAAATATTCTATGCACCACTCAAGATCGCCTTCGATGGAAAATGTTCTTTGACGGCGCTGCTAACAAAAGGGGATATGGCATTGGGATACTTCTGATCGCCCCAGATGACTCCCACACTCCCATCGCCATTAAATTGGATTTCCCTTGCACCAACAACATGACGGAATACGAGGCATGCACATTGGGCCTCAAGGTTGCTCTCAAGAAAGGTATTCAATACCTTGATGTCTATGTGGATTCTGCCCTTATCATCGATCAAGTGCTTAGAAAGTGGAAAGTCAAGGACAAAAAGCTTCGACCCTTTCATGCCCAATTAGAAGAGTTGGCCTCCCAATTCTGAGATATCACCTTCCATTACCTACCCCGAGCAAAGAATAACCTATCCGATGATCTCGCCACCTTGGCCTCCATGGTCGACATGCCCAAAGGAATAACAATGACCCCCTTCTTAGTTCAAAAGCAAGACAAACCGACCCATTTGTAACATATTGAGCTTGTCCCCACCAAAGATCCCGAACTAGCCGATTATTGGTACTATGATATTTGGTGCCTCCTCAAACATGGTAGGTATCCCGAGGGTTCCAATAAGAAAGATCGAATGACCCTCTGAAGATTGGCCGCCCAGTACATCATCTGTCATAAAGCTCTACTCAAGAGGAATTTCGATGGAACTCATCTACACTGCATCGCAGGGGCTGAAATTGAGAAAATAATATAGAAAATCCACAGCAGGGAATGCGGACCCCACATAAATGGTCACATGCTCACCAAGAAGATCATCTGACAGGGATAGTACTGGACCACCATGATCCAGGATTGCACCGCCTATGTCCAAAGGTGCCTCAAATGCCAACAATTCTCCAATCTTCAACACTTGCCTCCGCGAGAATTATACAACATGACCTCTCCCTGGCCGTTCTCCACCTGGGGTATCGACATCATAGGGAAGGTTACACAAAAGGATTAAAATGGACATGAGTTCATCATGGTTTCCATCGATTACTTCACCAAATGGGTCGAGGCTGAGTCATACGCGGTATTAAATGCCAAGAAAGTGGCCAAATTCCTCAAGAAAAATATCATATGCCAATATGGGGTCCCGTACGACCTCGTATCAGATAACGAGTTTCATTTCGAAGAAAAAGTCACAGAAGTAGTCAACGAGTACGGGATTCAGAGACACAAATCTTCTCCCTACCGACCTCAGACCAATGGTGCAGTTGAAGCCGCCAATAAAAACCTCAAAGCCATCATCAGCAAGATGACCGAAAGTTGTAGGGATTGGACCGACCGGATCCCATACGCCCTCTGGGGCAATCAAACCTCAATCCGAACCTCCACTGGGGATACCCCTTACTCCCTGGTCTACGGCATGGAAGCAGTCCTACCTGTGGAGCTGGAAATACCCTCGCTACACGTCATGCTCGAAAGTAAAGTTAGTGAAGAAGACTGGTGCCAAAGCCGTCTTGATGAGCTAGCCCTCCTAAATGAAAGAATATTAAAATATATTTACCACATACAGGGGTACCATTGCCGAATAGCGCGATCATTCAACAAGAAAGTGAAGGACCGCAGTGTCCGGGAGGGGGATTTAGCCCTCAAGGAGATAATATAACCCATCTGAGACCCCAGAGGGAAATTCAAGCCCAATTGGAGCGACCCCTACATTGTGAAGAAAATCTTATCCGGTGGTGCCGCCATGCGCACTGACCTAGATGGGGAGGAGATGGCTCGTCCATTCAACCTGGACCGTCTCAAGAAATTCTACCCCTAGTCCGAAATCTCGATGCGCTACGACTCTTCTCATCCCCCTTCTATTCTAAAAAAAAGCTCTTCATTTCCCTCTACGCAGAACTACGTGGGACTGATCCTCTCTAAAAAAAACTATTTTGCAAACAGATAAAAACATTTTCAAAAAACCCCAGAGGTACGTAGGCAGCTCATGCACCTCACATGAGTGCGGCCCTTTCTTTTTCACAAAATACTATTCTTTTCTTACCTCCGAGAACGGCGGTTCATTCTAAAAATATTTGAACAAAAGGATTATGTATTCCTTAGCGATCATTACAGATAATTAAAAATACAAAACTCATCAAAAGGCACAGCTGGGTGATCAGAAACTTGTTTATTTCATTAATAAGAAATTATAGTACGGATTACATAAAAAAAATAACGGATAACTCCCATCCCCCTACTACCATAAAAAGCCAAATAAAATCCCCACATACATTCCCTATTACATAAATAAACTCCCTAGGAGTCCTACCCATAGCTACCAGAGGAGCCTGCACCCTCATCATCTACATCCTGAGGTCCCCAAGTTTCCCCTGCCTGAATAGAGTGCCGTAAACATTCCATGGATCGATGAGCCTTAACCATCTTCGAAAAGACCATAACACCCCTTCCATGGTGTTAGATAAAACAAACCATCTTCGTTCAGTCTCCACTGCCAACATCTTGCTAACTACTTTCCTCCACAATCACTTCATATAATCTTTGGGGACATACCAAACCTTCCCGACAGACTGAGAGGGACGGGTCGACGGACGTCGATTTTCCCACAGAGACCCAAGCAACAGACGCAGGTGCTCAGTCAAATCTTCTACCGAAAAGAAGTTTGAGGTCCGAGGGAGCACAACCTGCACCCAGCCGAATTGGCGCAACAGCCGCCAAGGGAAGTAAAAAGAGGTCTGTCAGAGACCAACCATCCTCACATATGAATACTCTCCTAGCTCCAGAACAGGCTGCAACTGTCCCCACCAAGGCACTGACTAATACAGCCCACGAGCCCCATATTCCACAAGCCAATTCTCCCAGTTCTCAACGTACAAGCCAACGCTGATGAAGTAGCATGAAAAGAAGTTGGGTACGACCAACAAGGGATACTCCGGAGGAGTCGCCAAGTGAAATCTTTCAGACAACCACATGAACAACATCACAGGTCTATCCCTTAAAAAGTCAGAACGGCCTTCTCTCCAGGCATCCAGGCCATTCAGGGTCTCCGCCAGTATCACCGCCGTAAGATTGCGACGATATGACATCCATAAGGTAATGGCTGTAAGTTGTGGGTCCACCTGCACCTCCCTAGTCACCAGTAGAAATTTGGAAACCAGACCCAAAACCACGACTCCAGTATAGCCAACATCACCTACTTCCCGTAAATGCACGGACTGCAGCACCGCCGGGAGGGAGATCATTCCTCCAGTAACTAATGATCTGGCCGTCGAAGGAGAAATACGAAGAAGCCCAGCCAACAAATACCTAGGAGAGAGGGAAAATTCGGGCAAAGCCGCAGCAACACAAGGATTTACACCCAATATGGCAGAAAATTCCTCGTAGGTAGGACAAACTTCTTCCAACCCAAAGCGAAATATATGGTCTTCAGGGTACTAGAATTGTACTGCCGCCGTCAGCACGTTCCACTCAAGAGGACGATTGAGCCACAAGGAGACTCGGCGCATGTTGAAAGCATCATAGTCGACATTATAAGAGCACATAGCTTCCAAGGCTTAGAGGTAGTTGGCAAACTCAATGCTACCAGGGAGAGCCATCTTGCAAGGCTAAGAAATAGTGGGCAAGTAGATAAGAATGCAAAGGTGAGATAAAACACTCCACCCTTCCCCCTTTTTATACTTGAAGACCCTCACAAGAGACATAATCCCTGCAGAAATCGAAGGGAATCCTACCCCACAAATTACCCAAGGCTGAAGAGGGTACCAATCAAAACTTTGAATTGATGGGACTGGAATGAACTGCCGATAGGCGGGACAGAGTGCTTACCGATCGGCAACACCCCATTTTTAGAAATTTTCCTTTTTTCCTCTTTTGTCAAATCAGAAAACTCAATAAAAATAAATTGATATTCTCAACAGAATTTCAAAATCCCTTTTCCTCCTTACATAATTTCCCTTTTAAGTAAAAACGTTCCTTCAAAAATCCCAAAAATACTCCTTTTTACGGTCTCGACAGCAAAGTAAAAAGAACATGTGCATGCATTCATTCATCATTAATAAGAGATAATAAAAATATCCATTGCATTGCATATATCTATTTTCTGTGTTACATCATTTTGCAGGAAATAGAAAGAAAAAGCGAAAACAACGGGACTCAACCCGAACCCACATTCTTTCTCTCTCTCTCTCTCTCTCTCTCTCTCTCTCTCAAGAGCTTCCACCCCTGCGGCATGCTCTCTTCCCCCTACGGCGAGATGACGCACCCCCACTACCCGAACAAGAGTACTCTCCGGACGAGGTAGACGGCACCAAGTAAGAAGGAACGGGAACCGCATCCCGAATATGGGAAGTCATCGAAGATATCCAGTCTCTAATGTCCCTGAGCCAAGTGGTCGACACCCGGACTTGCTGCAAGGAAAGGCGAAATCAGTATCAAAAGCAGGATGACCAAAATAGAAAAGAAAGAAAGAAAGGAACATAAAGGTATACCGCAGGTCAAAGGACCTCCTCTGTCAAACTAAACTCCTCTGGATCCATCGCATGAGTACGGTGCAACATAGGAACCGTCCCTCCATCATCCCACCGAATGTTGTATGAAGGGGTATGCAACCGCACAAAAGGGACCTCCGAGGTCGCCGCTGCCGCAGATGCCGACGGACCACCACCGCTGTGGGAAGATCCCACTGCCCGACTCGAACCCTCCAGGGGGAAGGGCAGTGCATCATATATGCTGGACGCCATCAACCAGGTCGTCACAAAATCCATATAGTCATACGGCGCAGCCGTATCGGTATATAGCAAGTAGGACTCACCGATCATCGGCACGATCCTCTCATCCTCCGATAGCAGTCGCTTTTGCCTCATAGACGTAGGAGGCTGCGCAGGTGCTCCTCCTCGGTAATCTGATGAACCACCCTCTCCCCAAGGTACCAGGAATGGCCTAACTCATGCGCCAGCAAACGCCTCATCCGCGCATTCACCCCGGTCGCCCTCGCATCCTAAATGGCTGTCCCCCACGGGTAAAAGGTCACCTGAAAATCTCCGAGTGAGCATAAATAAATATAAGATCAGAATGAGAAAAAACCAAGATTGAAATGGAAAGAGTCTTACCCGACCACTGGTCAGGTCATTTAAGACCTGACGCACCGCCTCCAGGGAAAGAGATCCCTTCGACTGTCGATTGGCCTTACGCCATCAATACAATCGACATAAGTCCCCAATAGTGTCATCCTTCAAAGAAATCAGCGGGGTATTGCACCCAATCACCTCATAAAACCACGTCTGAATTCACAAGTAAAAAGAGACGCATAAGGAAAATGCGAATGCATGAAAGGAAAATGCGAGTGCATGAAAGGAAAATGCGAATTCATGAAGAGAAATGCACAGAGTGAAGAATACCTCAAGAAGGTACGTGGCCCTAGTAAAAGTCTGTCGATAGCACCGGCTGAATTCATCCATAGAAAAGTAAAGGGTCGCCAAGGTCAGACCAATCATAGAAGGGGATGTTCAAAAACATCCTCAAGTACGGCAGAAACCATAAATGGACGACGTCGTGGCTCGACGCCACCATGAAACCTCCCAGCACCAGAAGAATGAATAACCGGGACATCTGCCTCACTTGCAACCCATCCTCCACATCAATCTCCCTACCCAACAGAACATCCTTCAGCAGGGACAACCGGATAGAATCCCCAGACACTATCCTCCCTACATCACTAAGAGTCACACGCACTGCCTCCGGTCTCACTCGTAAAGAGTTATCCACCTCTATCTGCTCTCCATCACAATCCAGCCCCAGCAGCTACTGCACATCTATGGTAGTCACAATCATCTCCCCGAAGCCGAAATGAAAGGTGTGGGTAGTGTCCCACCACCTCTCTCCCAAAGCGCACAAGACCGCTGTCGAACAAGGTGTCTCATCCAGCGCCGATGTCTACCGCCCAACCCCCGCTGATGAGACCACCCAGCGCACCACAGGTGGGAGATGCTCCCAGACATCCTTGAGCCTCGTTGTCCCATGAGTACGCGTGTTCTTCAAAGAAATATCAGACTGGAAAAAAGAAAAGTCTCATCAAAAGTTAAGAAAGAAAAATACAAGAAAGAGAAGAATTCCAAAGGTCGGGTTACTTACTTAACCGTCGGGGATCACTCTCGAAGAGCGATGACGCGATGGCTCCCGCAGCAAGGTCCGTTCATCCGCAACAGGCTCAAACGCATCAAAGGAGTTCTCACTCCTCAAAGCAAGAGGCGCCCTAGCCCTCCACTCCAAATTCGCCCAATCATCAACGGTCAACCACTCCCGGTGGACTGCAGTGCTCACAAGAGTGGACATTTCTTGAAGATCGAAATAATAGAACGATTTGCAGAAGAATCGCAGAAAGAGAGAAAGCAAAAGAAGCTGTGAAAAAATAAGGGGATTCGCCCCCTTTATATAGGATGTCAAGGGCCATGCCGATCGGCACTGACCCCTTGCCTTCCCGAGGTAGCCCAAAAGTTCATGCCACTGCTGAATGGCACCCTTCATACTATGCCGACCGGCACCCCCCTTAAATTTTGTACATAAATTCCCCGAAAATACCAGAAAACCTCAAAAAATCCCTGGAAAATTACCAAAAATCCCAGGAAGGATTTAAAGCCTTTTTACCAAGAAAATTTCGCATTCCCTCAAGCAGAATCCCTCTTCACTAGCGGAGGATCCCTAAGGATCACCTGATCACTTCCCCAGCGGAATTCTCTTACAGCACCCAAAATAGGTTATCCCCCCTGTGAGGTCTCCTAAAAGCTTCCCTAGCTATCAGCTCCCTAGCTCAGATCAAAATTATAAAGCTCTCTCTCCAGCAGAATCAAAATCCAACCTTTATCCACTATTGGGTCAGAATTAACCCCGGTCTTGGATCGTCACTTGAGTTAGGTCAGAATTGACCTCGGTCCTCGGTCGTCACCACTCTTGGGTCATAATTGGCCCCGGTCTTGGATCGTCACCTAAGTTAGGTCAGAATTGATCTCGATCCTCGGTCATCACCACTCTTAGGTCAGAATTGGCTCTAGTCTTGGATCGTCACCTGAGTTAGGTTAGAATTGACCTCGATCCTCGGTCGTCACCACTCTTGGGTCAGAATTGGCCCCAGTCTTGGATTGTCACCTGAGTTAGGTCAGAATTGACCTCGGTCGTCACCACTCTTGGGTCATAATTGGCCCTGGTCTTGGATCGTCACCTGAGTTAGGTCAGAATTGACCTCGATCCTCGGTCGTCACCACTCTTGGGTCGAAATTGGCTCCGGTCTTGGATCGTCACCTGAGTTATGTCAGAATTAACCTCGGTCCTCGGTCATCACCACTATTGGGTCAGAATTGGCCCCGATCTTGGATCGTCACTTGAGTTAGGTCAGAATTGACCTCGGTCCTCGGTCGTCACCACTCTTGGGTTAGAATTGGCCCCAATCTTGGATCGTCACCTGAGTTAGGTTAGAATTGACCTCGATCCTCGATCGTCACCACTCTTGGGTCAGAATTGGCCCCTGTCTTGGATCATCCCCTGAGTTAGGTCAGAATTGACCTCAATCCTCGGTCGTCACCACTCTTGGATCAGAATTGGCCCCGGTCTTGGATCGTCATCTGAGTTAGGTTAGAATTGACCTCGATCCTCTGTCGTCACCACTCTTGGGTCAGAATTGGCCCTAATCTTGGATCGTCACCTGAGTTAGGTTATAATTGACCTCGGTCCTCAGTCGTCATCACTCTTGGGTCAGAATGGGCCTCGGTCTTGGATTGTCACCTGAGTTAGGTCAGAATTGACCTCGGTCCTCGGTCGTCACCACTCTTGGGTCAGAATTGTCCCCGGTCTTGGATAGTCACCTGAGTTAGGTTAGAATTGACCTCGGTCCTCGGTTCTTGGGTCAGAATTGGACCCGATCTTGGATCGTCACCTGAGTTAGGTCAGAATTAACCTCGATCCTTGATCTTCACCACTCTTTAGGTCAAAATTGACCTCGGTCTTGGATCGTCACCTGAGTTGGGTCAGAATTGACCCCGGTCCTCGGTCGTCACCACTCTTTAGGTAAAAATTAACCTCAGTTATTAGACCTTTACCCTAAGCCCATAAATTCGGCTTTGACCCGTAGAATTGATCATCCCCACCACACTCCTTAGGTCCTCAGAATCGACCTCGACCCTTTGAATCGGTCATACTCCCTCAAAAGCATCATGTGGTGTTTATTTGGCGGTCATCATTTGTTCCAAACTCACCCATCGAGGGCTCTATAGACACCCCATTCTGTTACCCCCTAAGTCTCCTTACATCCCTAGTACCTCCCTTCATCACCGTAAACCCAGGTCATGTCCCGAGTACTGACCTGAAGGCCATTGGACACTCCTCGGTTCAGTTTGACCCAAAAGTCAAACTCTTCATCTCGACCAAGACTGAATGAATCTTCGAAGGGCACTGAATACCCTTTCCAATGGTTTGTCCCGTGGGCGATTCCGACTTACCATGCAGATGAACGATCTGTTTGCATCCGAAACCTGACCTAGAGGTCACCAGGCACTCCCGGGCTCTATTTGACCTAAGTCAACTCTTCAGCTCAACCGAGGCTGAATGAATCTTCGAAGGGAAGTGAATATACTTTTCAACAGTTCATCCCATGCGTGATTACGACTTTCCATACGGACGAACGATCCGTTTGACTCCGGGAGGTCATCGAACGCTTCTCGGGCCCGGTTGACCAAAGTCAACTCTCCCAACCGGCTCAAACTCTTTGTAATGTTGAAGTACATCTCCTAACCTTTCCAGCGATCTATCCCATGCGTGATTCAGACTTACCATGCGGACGAATGATTAGTTTGCGTCCGAACGATTCCCCATCCAATGGACCGACAAATGCTTCCGAGCCACATTTGACCCAAAGTCAACTCCCAATCCCTGGAGTGGTCCAAAGGACTTTCAAAGGTCTCTGAATTACCTTTACAACGGTATGACCTATGCATGATTCTGATCAACAGTTTGCCCTCGACGGTCGATTTTCCAAAAAAGCCTGAAGCGCACTTCCAAATGGCAGGTTCTAGACCCTGCCTATCAGCACCTGTCGATAGGCAGGAAGAGGTCTATGCTGATCGGCACTCACCTGGGCCTATAAAAGGAGGCCTTCACCTCATTTTCAAGAGAGATCGAGATCTGATAAAAATCTCTCTGAACGAATCCCAGAAACCTCTCTCGAAGGCAGCGTGATTTCAACTTCCAAATCCCTTTTTTACTTTCACTTTTCATCATCCTTTTCATCAAACTTGGTGAATTAGACACTCTTCATCATCATCCAAGTGCAAGGGCTGCTCTGCAACATTCAAGATCAAGTTCAAGATCTTCAAGAAGGTCCAACTTTCTCAAACTCTCTCTTAAATTCTCAATAACTTGTTTTCTTATTTAGCACTTTTATTATCTCATCTCACACATCCTAATATACTTTTTATTTAGTGTTATTGTACATCTTTGATTTTCATAAAACCTAAAAAACAAGGAAAAGAGGATTTGCTCATAAATTTCATGTAGGGATTCTCACACTTTTTCCACTCTTTTCTCACAATCAAAACACTTTTTCTACACACACACACTTACAAATAAGAGATTCCCCATTTGGATTTATGGGATAAACCCCACCCCTCATTTTGTATGCGAACTACGTGGACTTTGATGCCTTTATAGGCTATGTAGGCGTCTCGGGATGACTTCCCCTTTTTCTTTTGTCTGTTTTGAGTAAAATAGACTGGCGACTTTGAATCTCTCTACTTTTTTACACCACATCTCAAACGACGCCGGGACCCAAAGGATCCTTTCCTCTACACGCCCGCCCGCATGGCGAGGATCGGGGATGGCCATAGTTTATTCGGTTAGTTATTTATATGTGAATGGTTGTTTTAAGTTTATTGTGATAGTTTATATTAAGTTGTTTTCGCATGTGAAATTCATTATATTAATGAAAGATAAAACTTGGCACCAATCAAATTTCTCACTTAGGTGGTTAGTAATTAAAAAGGCGACAATGATGCTAAGAATGAACCAACTGAGAAACGTGTGCTAATTTAATTTAGGACTGATCAACCGGAGTTAGTTAGGCGGGGTGTCACAGATGGCATCAGAGCATAAGGTTCTAGTGTCCTTAGTAGTTGTGCGGCTTACTACGTTTCAGCGTAGCGTTCGGTTGATATAGACCCCTATTATTAGGACTGTTGATTCATTTTTCGCTTTTGTGTTATCGTATTCGTGCTATTAGATTTTTGTATAAATTGTGTACTTATACGATTCGATCTATTTTCAGATGCCACCGAATAGGCAGAGAGCGGAGAGGGATGAGGCTAGGGATGAGTTAAGGGAGGCTCGTTAGGAGCCACAGGTACCGCCACCACCACTACCATCCGAGTTGATCACCACTACTCAGGTGTCCGTGATAGTGGCTCGGGCAGTTGAGACAGCAATGAGGTCTATGGCAACCCATTTTCCTCAGCCCCAGGCACCACCTCCAGCAGCTCAGGCTCCAGTGGAGCTATCGTCTTGGCAGCGAGTTAAGGAGACCTTTCAGAAGAGTCACCCACCCAAGTTTTAGGGTAGTACCGATATAGTAGAGGCTTGTGACTGGAAGAAGAGTATTCAGCGCCATCTGTGCATACTGGAGTGTACCGATGTGCAGAAACAGATGCTTTCTACCTTTCGTCTGTCGGGGACAGCCTTACAATGGTGGGAGTCAGTTACCACCGCTGGGGAGAGAGATTTGATGACGATATCCGAGTTCTGGGTGAGGTTCAATCGCAAATACTTCCCATCAGTGGTAGAGGCTGAAATGAGGAAGAAGTTCAGCGAGTTAGTACAGGGTGACCGGTCAGTGGCAGATTATGAGGAATAGTTCACACGTTTAGCAAACTTTATGCCAAATGAGGTGAGCGATGAGGAGCGAAAGAAGTCGAGCTTCATGGATGGTTTAGCCTGGAGGATCAGGCGGCCCTTAATCGATAATCCGGCGTTGGTGACATATACAGATGTTGTTAATGACGCTCTTGTACATTGCCAGGATCATCACTTCCATGCTAAGGGGTGCAAGAGGGTAGGGGAGCCGAGCCAGCAGGGCAAGGCAGTTATTGGTAGTGACATAAGTGGTGCTTAGCAACAATCTAGTAGTTAGCAAAGGAATCAGGTTAAGAAATTTAGTTCGGGAGGGTTCCGACCGGGAGGATAGGGATTCAGGCAGGGCCAGCCAGGCCCAAATCAGCAACAGCAGGTTCCTCAAGGCCGTTAGGGCCAAGGGAATAATGGGGGAGGCTAGCAGGGTCAGCCACATCAGGGCAAATAGGGCCAACGATAGGGGAACGGTCAGAGACGCTACTTTATTTGTGGCTAGATGGTACACTTCAAGAGGAAATTCCCGCAGAGGGGAAGAGGCCAACAACAGGGTGCCCAAGAGGGGTAGCAGGGTCAAATGCCACCAGCAGCACTGGCTCCACCGGCCCCACAGTAGTAGGGGAAGATGCACTACGGGTGTGTGTATAACGTCCGGGATGTTCCCAATCCTCCAACACAGCAGCGCCACCAGCAGTTGAGGGTATGTTTCTCATCTATGGTCATGAGGGTAGTATTTAAACCTACATTTGCTAAACGGGCCAGATTATTAGATACCGCGGGTAGTCTTCGAATGTGTGTAGAGTCGCTAGTAGGCAGCGGGGCATTGATTCACTCGATTTGTCGGGGGGTAGACATTTTAATTAGGAGGCTTGGTTTAGCGGCGGACCTCTTAGTGTTAGATATGGAGGGGTATGATGTCATCCTAGGTATGGACTGGTTTGCAGGTTATCGAGCGACTGTGGATTGTTATGAGAGGACGATCGTGTTCTCCATTCCGGGACAGGAGATGTTCCTAATAGCAATGCCTCTACCTGAAGGAGGGTCGCGCACACACTTGTATTACATGGAGGAAGAGACCTCACATGAGGTGGTAGATCCGTTGGATTCGATTCCGGTAGTAAAGGACTTCGAGGATGTGTTCCAGGAAATACCAGGGCTACCACCCAGTAGGAAAATCAAGTTTGTAATCGATTTAGCACCGAGGACGAGGCCGATTGCTGGAGCACCTTACTGTATGGCCCCTTTAGAGATGTGTGAGTTGAGAGAGCAGATTCAGTAGCTCCTAGGTCAGAGTTTTATTCGGTGGAGTACATCGCCATTGGGTGCACCGGTGTTTTTGTAAAGAAGCGGGATGGTTAACTTAGATTGTGCATGGACTATAGGGAGATGATCAAGGTGAAGATACAAAATAAGTATCCGTTGCCTAGGATTGATGATTTATTTGACCAATTAAGAGGGGCGTCTTACTTCTCCAAAATCGATTTGAGGTCAGGGTATCATCAACTGCATATCTGAGAGGAGGATGTTACTAAGACTGCTTTCCTATCGTGGTACGGATCTTAAGAGTTTAGGGTGATGCCATTCGGGCTCACAAATTCCCCAGCAGTGTTCATGGATCTCATGAACAGAGTTTTCAGAGAGTATCTCGACCAGTTTGTCATCGTGTTCATTGATGACATCTTGATCTACTCGTGCACTAAGGGGGGGAACTTAGAGAATTTGCATATGGTCCTACAGAAGCTGTGGGATCACCAACTTTATGTTAAATTCAGAAAGTGTGGGTTTTGGCTACGGGAGGTACATTTTCTGGTCATGTGATGTCAAACCAGGGTATTGCGGTGGATCTGAGTAAGGTGTCAGTGGTGATGGAGTGGGGACAACCCACGACACCGACCGAGGTACGTAGTTTTCTGGGATTGGCAGGCTATTAAATGCGGTTCACTAAAGGATTCTCAAAGATTGCAGGCCCTTTAATAAATCTGACTCGGAAAAGGGTGCCTTTCACTTGGAGTGATCACTGTCAATTTCTTTCGACGAGCTAAAGGACAAGTTAACATCCGCACCCGTAGTTGATTTACCGAAGGGAGGACTAAAGTATCGGGTTTACAGTGATGCATCCTTATAGGGACTTGGGGGTGTGTTTTAGCAGGAGGAAAGGGCTATAGCTTATGTGTCCAGAAAGCTAAAGTCCCACGAGAGGAATTACCCCACTCACGACCTAGAGCTAGAAGCTGTCATTTTTGCTTTGAGGATATGGAGACATTATCTTCTAGGAGAGAGTTCACTTTATTCACGGATCACAAGTCATTTCAGTATCTCTTCACATAGAAGGATCTGAACATGAGGCAAAGGCGATGGCTAGAATTCGTGAAAGACTACCAGTTTGATATTCAGTATCATCCTGGTAAGGCTAATGTGGTGGCAGACGCATTGAGCCGAAGACCAACTGGGGATATATCAGAAGTCTGGAAAGCGAAGTGGAGAGAGCTTCGATATGAGGACGATGTAGCCAGGGCCTGCATGCCATCTTTATCCATCACACCTGAGATCATTATGCGAGTGGTGAGGGCTCAGGCGAAGGACCAGATTTGCCAGGATAGGGTACGCCAGTTATTAGCTGAGGGAGCGGAGGGTTACTCAATCAGCTCGGAAGGAGGCCTATGCCTAAATGGGGGGTTAATGGTACCATAGGATGAAGAGTTGAGGCACACTGTTATGACAGAGTCCCATGGTTTGAGATTTACGGTACATCCCGGTGGGGATAAAATGTATCAAGATATGAGGAGACAGTATTGGTGGGCAGGAATGAAACGAGACATAATAGAGTTTGTCCCGAAATGTTCCACATGTCAGCTCGTGAAAGTTGACCATCAGAGACCACCAGGGATGCTACAGCCACTAGAGATTCTCGTATGGAAGTGGCAGAGCATCTCCATGGACTTTATTACAAGGTTACCTGCATCGCAGAAAGGTCACGATTCCATATGGGTCATTATGGATCGGTTGACCAAGGTGGCCCACTTTCTACCGGTTCGCACAGACTTTGAGATGAAGCTTTATGCGCAGCTATTCATAGCGAAGATTGTTAAGCTGCACGGGGTGCCGATAAACATTGTGTCTGACAGAGACAAAATTTTTATGACCCACTTTTGGAAGAGCTTTCAGGAGGCCATGGGCACGGAGTAACGTTTGATTACAACCTATCACCCACAGACTCATGAGTAGACTGAGAGAGTTAATCAGATGCTGGAAGACATGCTCAGGATGTGAATTTTAGACTTTGGGGGAGGATGGGAGAGATATCTTCCTTTATTAGAGTTCGCGTATAACAACTCCTACCAATTCACGATTGGCATGGCACCATTCGAGGCATTGTACGGGAGACCTTGTCGTTCACCCGCTTGTTTGTTAGAGGTTGGGGACAACAAGCTATTGGGGCCGGAGATTTTACAGGAGACATCTGCCAAGATAGAGTTGATTTGATGGAGGATTCGGATAGCTCAGGATAGGAAAAAAAGTTATGATGATGCTTCACGGAGACATGTGGAGTTAGAGGTTAGGGATCAGGTATTGGTCCGGGTGTCCCCTATGAAAGGGGTGATAAGGTTCGATAAGAAGATTAAATTAGCACCGAGGTACATGGGACCTTTCCCAATTACTAAGAGGGAGGGACTGGTAGCATATAGATTGGGATTGCCAGAGCATCTTCAGCGCATACACGACGTGTTCCATGTGGCATCACTGAAGAAATATCGAAGGAGCGAGAGGGTCTTCTGGCACATTCCACTTGAGGAAATTGATTTACAGCCTGACATCTCATATGAGGAGAGACCGGTGGCTATTCTGGACCGTAGTGAGCGGAAGTTACGATCCAAGATTGTTCCACTAGTTAGAGTACAGTGGGGTCATAACAACATTGACGAGTCTACCTGGGAGCAGAAGGAGGATATGCGGAAACAATATCCAGAGCTATTCACCATAGGTACGACATAATTTCGGGGACGAAATTCCTTTGTGGGGGGGGGGGGGGAGTATGTAACACCCCGTATTTTTGTGAATTTAATATTTAATTAATTCGGAAATTCTAAATTACTTGTGTGTCGTAATTTTAATTGAATTAATTATGGTAATCTTTATTAAATATTAATCGGGGATTGAATGGTTAATATTTAGGAAAATCTAATTACTAAGTGAATAGTAATAGTTTATTAACATCATTTCGGGTATTAGTGACGGGGCATGTACTTATCTCAGTCGGGAGTCGGTATAGACTAATTTGGGTGTGAGATAAGGATTTCTATAAATTAATTCTAATACCAACTCTGAGGGTACATTTGAGTTCGAATGGGCCGAGATAGTCGAAAAAGTGTACCCGGGGGTAGTAAACGGGTCACAGGACGTTTTTAGTCATAGCCGGGCCCACACAGGGGTATTTGGGTCACTTGGGCTTGGCCCATTAGGCAAAAAACGGGATTAAGCCTAATTATTAAATTATAAGAAAAAGGGGAACGATTGATTATGTTTAGAAAACACTTAGTGGGAGAGGAAACCCTAAGCAGCAGTTAACGGCAAGTTGGGGGACAAAGGAAAGAGCCAAAGAGGAACTTCATCTTCAACCTTGAGATTCACAACTCCAAATCAGACCCTACAAAATCATAAGGGAAGTGGTTAACATGCTGTAGCATTTAATTTACGTTATGATTCATATTTATGTGATGTGAGAAATCAAAATTCGTTTTGGGATTTAGGGGGTATAAACATGGGGTTTTTGTAAATCAAAATCTTGAATTCGAAATTGTGTAGAAGTTTATGTATAATCTGAGAAAGGTATATATCTGGTAAGATGTGTAAACCCAGACGAGTTAAGAACGAATTTGAGATAAGAATTTGATGTTGAGATGGGTTAAAGAATAAAATAGGTTTTTCCCCAATCTAGGAAAGCAGTAGAGAACGGATATTAAACGGGGTTTGGGGGACTTTATGGGGGTCCCTTATGAGGTTCTTAGTGTATTATATTGATGAAAGGACTTGGGATATGCTGTAGAGGAAGTTAGGGTTTTGAGTTTCTCGTCCATGGATGAAACAGAGACCTGGAGAAGACGATAACCTGTACGATCGATCGATCGAGGGTTGGGGATCGATCGATCGATGGTCTGGGAATTTTGGCAGTTCGGCCAATTTATTTATATAAGGTGAATTTAATTCAAAATTTTCTTCCCTTGCCTTATTTAATGAGAGATAAATACAGGACATACAATCTAATCAATTATGAGGGAAAAATAATTGGGATTGGAGGGAATTTATGTGTAACACACTATGGTTAAATTTTGGAAAGAATATTTCGAAATAATTAAATACGAATAAAGTGGGCGAGTCCGAGTATATTGGTTGAGCGATACTAAGGCGTTGAAAAAATTTAGAGTAAAAGATAAATAATTTGGAGTCGGGGATTTAGACTCGGGTATTATTTTATTTCGGACCACGAGAGCGAGTCCGAATATATTGGTTGGAGCGACACCAAAAGTAATCTAATTAATTAATGTGAAAATTAATTAATAATCAGAGTTGGGTCGTAAACACATGTTAAATCGTATAGGCTTGTGTTACGGAATTACTACACAGTATAGTCGGGATATATATATATATATATATATATATATATATATATATATATATATATATATATATATATATATATATATATAAACGGTGGGCGATAGTATATATATATGGTGTGTACCTTAATATCAGTGGCTAGATATTATTATTATATATGCTCCAGTGCTATAGGGGGAGGTTGCACGTAGTGGATGAATCCCCTAGCTTGAGGAGTAGGGCGAGTATATTCCTAGGTCATAGCGTCCATTATATGGGTGAGGACTTTCAGGGAAGGAGTATGACCGCCTCCAAAAATTTATGTATTAACCAAGTTAGTGAGCGATGCTTACATGGGGTAACTAGGTTGTGTGAACTTACCTAGTGGGATAGCACTTTAAAGAATATACATCCGGTGAGTTATTACTCGGGAGGATGTTCATTATTAATTATTATTTCAGCATATTTGTGCATTCTGTAATGTGACTATACGTATATAATTAGGTAAATAATTATATGCGGGTTGATTGATACAGATCGGGAATTGTATTATAGGTATAATGGGTGTGAAAGTTATATGAATTTAAAAAGGGGGAATGATTAATTAAGTTAATGTTAGTAATAACTTAGAAATCATAATTATGGCATACTCGGTCAGAGTGGGGTGGTTGCAAGGGGTTATATTAGTTATCTAGTCATGGGATAAATAACTAGGTAAATTAATTAAGGCATTAGTAGTGCACATTAGAGGAGGGGTGGGGATGTTCTCAAGGGAGTTCGGCACTAACTAAAATATGAAGAGCATGCATATATATTTATTACTACAAGTTAATCATTTGCTAAATGTTTTCCAAATGTTTTCGATACTAACCCTTGCTATAAAAACTTTTAAAAACCTTTTAGGTGTCCAGCCACAGGGACGCCCGGCTTGACTCATTTCAGGGATCTGTTGCTGCAGCATATGTGGATGTTGGGGGAGTTTGATAGGTGCCTCATTCTTTTCATTTCTAGTGTAGGGATTTCCTATCAGTTACTCGAGCATGTCGCTCGCAGTTTATTCAGTACTTATGTCAGACTTGCTGAGATTTATTACTTGTCTTTACTTTTGTTGGGTTTGAGCCGATGGTTTATTGGGTCAGTTATTTAGATGTGAATGGTTGTTTTAAGTTAATTGTGATTGTTTAAATTAAATTGTTTCCGCATGTGAAATTCATTAGATTAATGAAAGATAAAACTTGGCACCAGTCTAATTTTCTCACTTAGGTGGTTAGTAATTAAAAAGGCGACAGTGATGCTAAGAATGAACCAACTGAGAAACCTGTTCTAATTTAATTTAGGACTGATCACCCGGGGTTAGTTAGGTTGGGTTTCACAACCTCCACATGTTGGAAATGATTGACTAGAGGATGTAGGAGGAGAAAGATTGGTTCCAATATCGAATGGAAAAGATGAAGTGCGAGCTTTGGATGTACGGGCGTCATGAGGATGCTCGTACCCCTAGACCTTAGGTGAGAAATATTCGAAGACGGGGAATAAGTATGTGGCACATGAGCGAGCAACCACCACACATTGGGACCAGCGGCATGTCCCCAAGGGGCGAGAGAGGATGAGAAAGAGACAGGATACATAATTTATTCTGAAAGGAATTGGACAAACAAGTTATGTCAGGTGTAACTCGTCCAATAAGAGAGTTAGAACGTCGAGATCTCGTAAACCAAATGAGATCCCCTTCTGTTTGTGGTTTTCACTTGCCTTGGTTTATCTATTAAGGTTAATTGTGAGCGTGTCAATCAAGGTTATGATCTTGCCAACCACTTAATTATCTTAGCCTTGTTATAATGAGACAATTGTTTATCGTTTGATACTTCAATTAAGAAGACTTGTGCTTCCCTTAGGGAAGACTTTCATGTGTATGATAAATTACTACAATTGAAAAGAGATATAGAATAATAAGGAATGTAAGACAACATTATACTACTAAAAGTAAAAAATCAAATATAAAGGTAAGGAGACTTTAATAAATTGTAAAGAAAGTTCCAATTTACCTTCTAAACTACTTCGAATGAAAGGAAAGATGTAAATAAATGGAAAAAGAGTAAATGAAAGGAAAAAGAGATAAAATGAGTTAATGTAGTTTTTTTGGTTGAGGGAGTTCTTCTTTCCTTTGTCCTCTACCTGCTTATTTATATAATTCCTTACCATACAACTGTCACGTAACTGTTGGGTGGTTACCCAATTAGATTTTCCTACCTAGGTACTAATATGCCATAATAACAGTCAATTAGAGCTTAATCACACATCCAAAGACTTGACAAGTGTCAAGCGTTTGAGTTTTTTTTTTTGCATTAAACACACGCATTACACATCGGTTGTAATTTTTGGCCTGTAATTTCACGTGGAAAACTCTCATTGGACGGTGATAATATGGTGTAAATATACCCCTCGTATTGATTGATTTTTTAGGAAAAATTAATTAGCAGACCGTTAGTTTCCTTATGGCATAACTCCACGTTTATATCATCATTACTTTTGAGTACTCATTTTATAAATAAACCTTTATTGGAAAAGATTTTCATGAAAGCTATTATGAACGAGTCTTTAAAAGTTTGATGAGAACGGATACAGTACTGTTGAAATTAATTTTCACAATTATAAATTCATAATGGACGTCAAATATGGTTTAAATATCTTGTTCACGAAGACACTTGGTACAAAAATGCCATAAAATGGTGTTTTTATTTCACTATGCACCTTTGTTGGTGCATGTGCACTGAACTAAAACATTTTAAAAAATGATTAGGCCTCAGCTACCACTTTATTTTTAATTTCTTAAAATATTCTCACTCATTTTGGCTTCATTCAATGGGTCAGTTTAAGCCTTTGGTTTATTTCTTCTATCTATCACTTTTTTGTTTTACTTTATGCCGATATTTTCAGATATTCGTAATTTCTTAAATAGATATTTGAGGAATCATGTGCCATTTTGAACACGCTCCGATATTTCATTTCTATACGTTTTGAAATTCAAGGAGCCGTATATATATTATTTCATCGTTTCCTACTTTACTTAAAAAAAACAAAAACTTTAAGTTACAACACGCGAAATCACTCGATCTGGAAACTGTAAAAGCTCTATATCTAAATAGTCTCTACCATCTAGAACCATGAAGTCATGCGTGTTGAGTATTCCCCCTTACAAAACTTCCGAGAAACAGACTCCTCAACCTCCCTATGATATAAAGTCAATGTAAGGCGGCTCCAAACATATGCTTACACAATGACATGTGAAACCATGACTTAGTCTTATAAATACTTTCGTGCCAATCAATATGACCCCTATAAGTAACCAAGTTCATACACAGACAAAGAAGAAAAAGGGAAACAGAAAAAGAGAGAAACTTCAAACATACCAATTGAATTGATTTCTCTATCTAAGAATCAATGGCAGACCACCAGCGAATCTACCCGGTTCATGACCCTGAAGCAGCTCAGAAAGCAATAGTTCCGTTGGTAATCCGAGACACTTCAAGGTCGGACAAAGGTGAATCGGTGAAGAAGTACCTAACCTATCTCCATCGCACCATCCCGGTCACATATTAAAAATCGCCAAAGAAAAAAGTTGTTTGTGCAAGTGCATGTCTTGGACAATCAGCCTAATCCTTTTAATAATAGTCCTCATCGGCATCTTAGCCGCAATCATATACTTTGTATTCGATCACAAAATCCCAAGATTCTCAATCGATAGCATGTGAATCACACAGTTTAATCTTAATAACGACAGCAGCTTATACGCAACGTTTTATGTCAACATCACCGTCCGAAACCCAAATAAGAGAATTAGGAGTTACAACGATAATGGGAGCCATTTAAGCGCATGGTACGCCAGACAGAGACTTTGTGAGGGATCTTTGCCCAGGTTTTACCAAGGCCACCATAACACCATTGTGCTCGACCTTACTCTAAATGGGCAAACGCAAAATGCCAACGATCTTTTAACGGCACTGTAGGCTCAGCAGCAAACGGGGAGCATTCCATTAAATATTCGGGTGAGGGTTCCAGTGAGGATCAGGCTGGGAACATTGAGGCTGGGGAAGTGGAAGTTTTTGGTGATTTTTTACCAATGACACCATAACACCACTGTGCTCGACCTTACTCTAAATGGGCAAACTCAAAATGTTGGTGATCTTTTAACGGCACTGCAGGCTCAGCAACAGACGGGGAGCATTCCATTGAATATTCGGGCAAAGGTTCCAGTGAGGATCAGGCTGGGAACGTTGAGGCTGATGGAATGGAAGTTTTTGGTGAGGTGCAGAGTGGTGTTTGATAGCCTTGCTGTAAATGATTCCATTAGGATTAGAAATAGCAGCTGTAGGTTCAGGTTTAGATTCTGATTTATTTTATTTATTTCCTTTTTTTACCAAAGCGGGAAGCTTAAATTAAACAATGGAAATCTTACAAGTAATGTTAGAAACTGCAAAATGTACCACCACTATATTATACAGATCACGGCGATAAGCTGGAAGTAAAAAACACGGAATCTGAACATACACAGTAGAGCTAAAAAACTATGAAACCGAGTGGGCAACACAAGCATTAGCTTCCCTGAAACATAAACATACGGTCACATGTTGAAATCTATAGAAGTCGTCACATATGGCCTAGATCAAATTCATGTGGTCTGGATTCTGAGATTGGTTCTTGTAAATCATATTGAAGATAATTTGACAATCGATTTCCACTTCAATGGAAGTAATACCCTGAGCAGAGGCTAGATCCAGTCCAATTTTAATGGCCCAGATCTCCACTAGAACTCATGATGCAAAGCCGATATTGTGGGTAAAAGCATATAAAAACTTTCCTTGAGCATCGCGAATAATTTCACCACCTGCAGCATGACCCGTGAGATGTGATTTGGCGCCATCCGTGTTACATTTGAAAAATGTAGGCGCAGGTTTGGACAAAGCAATAGGAAAGGCAAAAGAGGGGGGGAGGTAAACTAGGCCGTATTAATTGACGAGCCTGGTAGTAGCTACGAAGGCTTTAAGATAAGTTGGACTTGAAAGATGACAAAGTTATGGGTATCTGTTGAAATATGGCCTCGTTGCACGTGCTCCAAAATAACTAAAGAAGGAAAAATGGTTGAAGTCGATTAACTACAACCTGATTTATAGACTGGATATGGGATAGGGCAGTAAAGATGGATGTCGGACTAAGGTCCAATAGAGTCATCGAATGTCAAAGTTGGAACAACGAAGGACAGTTATAGTAAATATGTGTATTACAGTTAACCAACTCACAAAGAGAGCATTGAGGAGTTGATGATTTATGGTAATGTAAAAGCAAGTCCGTAGTTGGTAATTCCCTACGAATGGGAAACCACAGGAAGAACTGAAGCTTAGGGGGTAAGGTACTTTTCCATAAAAATTCCAAGGAAGCGAAGGAATGTGTTGGGTATAGAGGTGAATGTGAAGCCAATGATAAGACGATTTAAGAGTAAAATTACCCGTAGAATAGGCCACCAATACGGAACATCCGGTGATTCTTAAGAGGGAACATACAAGGCAAGAATTCGGTGTATAGCATCTAACGACAACCATTGAGATAAAGCCAAAATATATCATTGGCCATTAAAAATAAACGTGTGAAGGGGGAAGCTAAAATATGTAGAGGAATATGCGGGTAAAGATGATTGAAAGAACCCTTCCAGAGCCAAATATGTTTGCCAAATGAAATAGAGAAAGATCCAATTCTACATTTGATTCCAATGGCGAAGGAAGGTATTAAAGCTGAAACTTTTTTCCAAAACCACGAGTCTATAGCCTTACCATGAGACTCCAATAAGTTGGTGTAAAAAAAATATTTATGTTTCATAGTTTGAGTCCAAAGGTTGTGTGGCTCAGTAAAAAGATTCCAAAGTAATTTAATCATGTATGCTTTTATTTAAAGAGTGTAAGTTTTTTATGCCCAAACCACCATATTGTTTAGGAAGTGTAATCGTATCCCAAGGGACAGTGGCGATTTTATGAGAAAGTTTGGAAGCATTCTAGAAAAATGATTTAATTTTCTTAGATATCGTGGTAAGAATATAAGGAGGAATCGGATAGGCGAACATGTAATAAGATGGAAGGTAAGTACACACTGCATTAATTAAAGTGGTTCGACCAGCATATGACAAGAAATTATTATACCACACATGTAAGCGCCGGTCAAGAGTTGTCGTAAATTCAGAGAACATTTGGCACCTAACCCGACTTGTAATTAGAGGTAATCCAAGGTATTTATCCTGCCCGTGAGATCCATGAATTCCCAGATGTCGCAAAGTAGCTTGTTTAAATGCATGCGGCGTAGAAGGACCGAAAGTGATTGTAGATTTGTCCTTTTTAACGGTCTGAATCGAAAAACAACCAAAAGTAGTTAAAATTTTATGGAAGTGAGCCACTGATGCTGGCGTAGGTTAGAGGAAAAAAATACAGTCGTTATCAAAGGCAAGCCCAGAAATAGAAGGACCCATGCGAGAGGATCAGAGATGCGTTATATGTTTTAAAAGACAATCTGACTCCACACGTCATAGAAGGACGTCTAATGCCAAGATAAATAAGTAAGGTGATAGGGGATCCCCTTGGAAGAGTCCTCGAGTTGCATAAAAAGTGGACCCCATATAGCCATTAATGAGCGTGTTGAATGCGTCGATGAAATACATTTCATTAGGTATCCAATCCAAACCTCTGTAAATCCATGGCTTTAGAGAACCCACTGGATAAAGGGCCATTCCATTTAATCTTAGTCTTTAGATAGATCAATTTTAATAGCAGAACTACCTTTTCTAGATTTATATTTACACATGGTATGTAAAATATCGTGGGCGAACAGGATATTATCCTTAATATGACGAGAGGCAATAAAGTCATTTTGATAAGGGGATACAAGATACTTGTAAGGACATTATTTTATAAGTTCGTTATCAATTTAGTATGTCATATACCGTACACCGTCAAAGAGCATTCAAGAACATTCAAGCATCAAAGACGGATCCGAATATCAAGTTCTTCATCAAAAAGACTTCGCAAAGTTTACTTTGGTAAGGTTATGTTTTAAATACCTTAACTTTAGAATTAGAGCTTTTGGGATATTTTTACAAAATATTTTCTAAGTGTTGGAGTGGACTTTTTTTTTCAAAATTTGTGTATGAGCATTTTTTTTAAGTCATGAAGCGTACCTCGATTTTGACGCCCAGGTCGTTCAAGAGAGATAACTATCTCGTTCGAGCGACATATGGATGTCGCGAGATGTCGTTTGAATGACATCTATACGTCTTTCGTGCGAGATCCTTATCTTTTTCGAATGAGCTCGTATTTCGAGGAGGCACATTTTTGTATAAATACTCATTAACTCGTTTCATTTTCATTAAGAAGTCCCAGCGTTTTGCAGCACAGAAAAACTGCGAAAGCAAAATCCTTTTTGACTTCTTCTTTTAGGGTTTAATCCCTTTTTGTTTACAATTCACAAAAATCCCAATATGCTTCGGTAAATTGTTTTGGTGTTAAACAACAACTTTGCTCTGGTTTACCTTTGTGGGGAGAACTTTACAACCGAAGAGCTACGTGATATTATGGAGGGAGTCCTTATAAAGTTCACACTTGTGGAGAAGTCATTTTCTTCTTCATTGTTGACCATCTGGAGTTCTTGCGTGAGTTTCCAGCCAACGAGATGTCTACTCGTTACTTCGAAGGTTTGACGAAGACACCGTGCGTTACACTTGTGGGCGATTATCACGTTGTATGTAAGTCAATGGTCTTGTGAATTCTTCAAAGTTCTAAAAACAAAAGGTTTTGCCCTTCGGGGATTTTTCGTGAATATTTGTGTCACATGCTTTATCTATTTATGGTTTGACACACGCACACACGTTGTAGCATGTTTAGGGGATGAATTGAATTGGTTTACAAAGACTCTAATTAAATAACTATGCCAAAATAGAAAGTTGTGAATTAATTTAAATCAGTATCACATGCCGCGTTTATTCGATTTTCAAATTGGTATCAGAGCGGGTTACGCTAATTTATTGCGTGATCCTGATTTTTTGAGGATTTATTTTTTTTGATACAATTTGACTTCTCACGTCGTCAAATTGGTATCAGAGAAGGTTGCGCTAATTTATCGCGTATTCCTATTTTCAGCAAAATTTGTGTGATATTGATTTTTTTGAAAAAATTAGTTTTGCGAAAAATTGCAATTTTTCGATAGATCACTTATGTAATCGAATGCCCCCCTTTGATGACACGAGTAAGAGTTTTGATGATATAAATCATTTGAATTTGACATTTTCTAAAAGAATTGATTTTTTGGAAAAAGAAAATTCTCGTTTTAAATTCTCGTTGGATCTTTCGCAAGCGTCAAAGAGATTTTTATCGTGAGAAATTTATTTCCTTGGACCATGAATTTTTTGCTTTAAAATTGTCCAAGAAGGAGAGTGATGATAGGGTCCTATTTTTAGAAAAAGAATTAGAGGACCTTAAAAATTCGATGGTTTGTGTTTGTGCCAAAGAAGACAAAAATATTTTAGTCAATGAGTTTGTGGCACGTGAAGAGACTCTTAGGAAAAAGTTTACTTTTATTGAGGGGGAGCGCGATAAACTGTTAAGTTTAATTGAAAATTTGAAAAAGAAATCCCTATCATTAGAAGAGTATAATTTGTTGCCTGAATCAAATATTTTGAAGTTTAAAAATGATTTAAACGATTCAAGTAGGTTTGATAGTGATGGTAATGGTTCATCTTGTTCTCATACTTCTTGTGCTAAAGCCAAAACTATTTTTTATTTTAGAGTCCCGAGGACGTTAGAAAAGATCATACTTTAGGTAACATTCCTCCTGTTTACAAATGTTCACACTGTGGTAGGAAAAGTCACCTTAGGAGATTTTTTTTTATCTTGGAAGAAGTCGTGGAAAGTTTATATCTAGTGTTCCCTTGGTTCCTAAATCCCCCACATGACGTTTCACATCTATTTGGGTTAGGAAATCACGTTTAGAGGCACTAGATTTTAGACAAGTTGATTCTCGTTTGTTTGCACATGATTCTTCTCTTACCATATCATATAGATGATTGTGTTTGCATGTTTGTCATACGCTATATTTTTGTTAGCATTGTAACATGTACTTTTTGTATAGATTTTTATTTTTTGAAAACTACAAAAAGATTTTATTTTGATAAAATTTTTGAAAAAGACAAAAAGATTTTTGTATTTTGTTTGCACCTTTTATGGATGGACACTTAGGATGACCGAGTCACAATATCATTCCATTTATTCATGTGACTATTTGATAGTGTTTTGAGACAATATGTCAATTCATCCATGTGCTTTATAATGTTTGGAGTCATTAAGATGTAATTAAGTGTTACTTCCTAAATGTTTGACTCTTGATTTCCTTTACTGCGCATGTGCACGAATTTGTTTGATTATTGTGCTTATCTTATCACATGTTAGTTTGGTATTTTCACTTCAATCCTGTCCTTGAATGAACCAATCGAGATAAAACTTGATAAGAAAGTTGTGCATGTAAGAGCCGTTTGTGTGCTTTATTTGAAAACGGTGAAGGGCTACGAAAGGTTTCATTTATCCTTTGCGATTAAGCCGCCATTTAATTGGACCTAGAAAATTTAGGAATTTTATTATCCGAGGTCCAAAGAGGTTTAAAAGAGCCCCAATTTTTTTAAGGCAATAAAAAGAAATTCATGCCAATTATGGGCCATTTAGGTTTTTGGACCAATTATCCAAAGTTTGAGAATTTAGTTAATACACCTCTAGTAAAAATATATATATGAGGGAGTTTGGATGGAGAATTAAAACGGGCTTGCACATCCTTAAAAATCTTGAAAAAGCATTAAACATTTTTGGACGTTATTGGTGTGGAAATCACTTTGACTTTGATTTGTTGATTTTATTAAGATGATGTCATCTAAATTCAACAAAGTTTTATACCTAATAATACTTTTGATGTTCATTCATTAGGAGTACACGTATTCATCATGCACGTATGATTGATTGAGTTTATTTACCTATCGAATGTGTTCACACTCATTCATTCCATTATCATGACTTGTTTGTTTGAGTTCAAATCCATGGTGTTATTTTTTTTGGTATATCATTTTTGTATGAAAAAATGAAAAATCAAAAATAGTTTGTGAAAGTTCGTGGGATACTCCTTTGCATGCGCATTGATTGATTCATATTTGCTATGCAATTTTATCGTGACACTCCATGTTTTGATTGTTTCTTCTTATCTGTCTATTTTGGGACATCATAAAAAGGGGGGAAAAGAATTATCATGTTATGGGGGAGTTTTTGCATTATGGGGGAGATTTGATTATTAATGATTTATTCTTATATTATTTCAAACTCGACGCGTCACGGAGGTTTTTGCTTTATCTCATGTGTGTAGGTACAAAGATTGAAGATCATTATGTTGCACACCCTGATGCGAAAAACTTTGAGATTTGATGAAAACTTTTTGAAGAACAGTTTGAGATCTTGTAAATTTATTCAATGGGAGGGTAGATTTGTTTAGGCATTTTTGGTATTTGATAATTCAGATGTTTTTATGTATTTACCGGCATAGATATATGGGAAGATTTGTAAGGATGTTATTTTATAAGTCCGTTATCGATTTGGTATGTCATATACCGATACACCGTCGAAGAGCATTCAAGAACATTCAACATCAAAGACATATCCGAATATCAAGTTCTTCATCAAAAAGACTCCGCGAAGTATACTTTGGTAAGGTCATGTTTTAAATACCTTAACTTTACACTTAGAGCTTTTGGGATATTTTTACAAAATATTTTCTAAGTGTTGGTGCGTACTTTTTCGTCAAAATTTGTGTATGAGTATTTTTTCTAAGTCCTGAAGCATACCTCGATTTTGACGCCCAGGTCGTTCAAGTGAGATAGCTATCTCGTTCGAGCGACATATGGATGTCACGAGATGTCGTTTGAATGACATTTGTACGTCGTTCACTCGAGATCCTTATCTCGTTTGAATGAGCTCGTATTTCGAGGCGATGCGTTTTTGTATAAATACTCATCAAATGATTTCGTTTTCATTTAGAAGTCCCAGCATTTTGCATAACAGAAAAACTGCAAAAGCATAATCCTTTTTGACTTCTTCTTTTAGGGTTTAATCTATTTTTGTTTACAATTCACAAAAATCCCAATATGCTTTGGTGAATTATTTTGGGGTTGAAGAACACACTTTGCTGTGGTTTAACTTTGTGGGGAGAAATCTACAACCGTAAAGCTACGTGTTATTTTAGAGGGAGCCCTTATAAAGTTCACCCTTATAGAGAAGTTATTTTCTTCTTCATTGCTGACTCTCTGGAGTTCTTGCGGGAGACTCCAGCCGACAAGATTTCTAGTCGTTGCTTTGAAGGTTTGACGAAGACACCGTGCGTTACACTTGTGGGCGATTATCAGGTTGTATGTAAGTCATTGGTCTTGTGAATTCTTTAAAGTTCTAGAAATAAAAGGTTTTGCCCTTCGGGGATTTTTTCTGAATATTTGTGTCACATGCTTTATCTATTAATGGTTTGACACGCGCACACACGTTGTTGCATGTTTAGGGGCTGAATTGATTTGGTTTACAAAGAATCTAATTAAATAAGTGTGCGAAAATATAAAGTTGCGAATTAATTTAAATCGGTATCACACACCGCGTTTATTCGGTTTTTCAAATTGGTATCAGAGCAGATTACGCTAATTTATTGTGTTATCCTGATTTTTCAAGGATTTATTTTTTTATACAATTTGACTTCTCACGTCGTCAAATTGGTATCAGAGGAGGTTGCGCTAATTTATCGCGTATTCCAATTTTTCGCAAAATTTCTGTGATATTGATTTTTTTGAAAAAATCAGTTTTGTGAAAAATCACAATTTTTCGATGGAGCACTTATGTAATCGAATGCCACCCTCTGATGACACGAGTAAGAGTTTTGATGATAAAAATTATTTGAATTTGACGTTTTCTAAAAGAATTGATTTTTTGGAAAAATAAAATTCTCGTTTTAAATTCGCGTTGGATCTTTTGCAAACGGTTCAAAATCAAAGAGATTTTTATCATGAGAAATTTGTTTCCTTGGACCATGAATTTGTTTCTTTAAAATTGTCCAAGAAGGAGAGTGATGATAGGGTCCTATTTTTAGAAAAAGAATTAGAGGACCTTAAAAATTCGATGGTTTGTGTTTGTGCCAAAGAGGACAAAAATATTTTAGTCAATGAGTTTGTGGCACGTGAAGAGACTCTTAGGAAAAAGTTTGCTTTTATTGATGGGGAGTGCGATAAACTGTTAAGTTTAATTAAAAATTTGAAAAAGAAATCCCTGTCTTTGGAAGAGTCTAATTTTTTGCTTGAATCAAATATTTTGAAGTTGAAAAATGATTTAAACGATTCAAGTAGGTTTGATAGTGATGGTAATGGCTCATCTTGTTCTCATGCTTCTTGTACTAAAGCCAAAACTATTTTTTGTTTTAGAGGGTCAACTAATCCCAAGGACTTTAGAATCACACTTTAGGTAACATTCCTCACGTTTACACATGTTCACATTATGGTGGGAAAAGTCACCATAGGAGATTTTGTTTTGATCTTGGAAGAAGTCCTAGGAAGTTTATGTCTAGTGTTCCCTTGGTAACTAAATCCCCCACACGACGTTTCACATCTATTTGGGTTAGAAAATCACTCTTAGAGGCACTAGATTTTAGACAAGTTGATTCTCGTTTGCTTGCACATGATTCTTCTCTTGCCATATTATATAGATGATAATGTTTGCATATTTTTCATATGCTAGTTATGCTTTTTGATATATTTTTGCTAGCGTTGTGACATGTACTTTTTGTATAGACTTTTATTCTTTGAAAATTTTTTAAAAATACAAAAAAAAATTATTTTGATAAAATTTTTGAAAAAAAAAAAAGATTTTTGTATTTTGTTTTCACCTTTTATGGATGAACACATAGGATGACCGAGCCATAATATAAGTCCATTTATTCATGTGACTATTTGATAGTGTTTTGAGATAATATGTCAATTCATCCATGTGTTTTATAATGTTTGGAGTCATTAAAATATAATTAAGTGTTACTTCCTACATGTTTGACTCTTGATTTCCTTTACTGCACACGTGCACGAATTTGTTTGATTATTGTGTTTGTCTTATCACATGTTGGTTGGGTATTTTCACTTCAATCCTATCCTTAAAACAATCCAAGCGTGATAAAACTTGATAAGAAAGTTGTGCATGTAAGAGCCGTTTGTGTGCTTTATTTGAAAATGGTGAAAGGCTACGAAAGGTTTCCATTTATTCTTTGCGATTAAGCCACCATTTAATTGGACCAAGAAAATTGAGGAATTTAATTATCCGAGGTCCAAAGAGGATTAAAAGAACCCCGGTTTTTTAAGGCCATACAAAGAAATTCATGCCAATTATGGATCATTTAGGTTTTTGCACCAATTCTCCAAAGTTTGAGAATTTAGTTAATACACCTCTAAAAAAAATATAAATATGAGGGAGTTTGGATGGAGAATTAAAATGGGTTTTCACGTCCTTGAAAATCTTGAAAAAGTATTAAATAGTTTTGGACGTTATTGGTGTGGAAATCGCTTTGACTTTGATTTGTTGATTTGATTAAGGTGATGTCATCTAAATTCAGCAAATTTTTACACCTAAGGATACTTTTGATGTTCATTCATTAGGATTACACGTATTCATCTTGCACATATGATTGATTGAGTTTATTTACCTATCGAATGTGTTCACACCCATTCATTCCATTATCATGACTTGGTTGTTTGAGTTTAAATCCATGGTATGATTTTTTTTGGTATCTTATTCTTGTATATAAAATTGAAAAATGAAAAATAGTTTGTGAAAGTTTGTGGGATACTCCTTTGCATGCTCGTTGATTGATTCATATTTGCTATGCAATTTTATCGTGACACTCCATGTTTTTATTCTTTCTTCTTATCTGTCTATTTTGGGACATCATAAAAAGGGGGAGAAAGAATTATCATGTTATGGGGGAGATTTGATTATTAATGATTTATTCTTATATCATTTCAAACTCTATGCGTCATGAAGGTTTTTTGCTCTATCTCATGTGTGTAGGTACAAAGATTAAAGATCATTATGTTGCACACCCTGATGCGAAAAACTTTGAGATTTGATGAAGACTTTTTGAAGAACAGTTTGAGATCTTGCAAATTTATTCAATGGGACGGTAGATTTGTATAGGCATTTTTGGTATTTGATAATTCAGATGTTTTTATGTATGTACCGGCATAGATATATGGGGAGATTTGTAAGGATATTATTTTATAAGTCCGTTATCAATTTGGTATGTCATATACCGATACACCGTCGAAGAGCATTCAAGAACATTCAAGCATCAAAGACGGATCCGAATATCAAGTTCTTCATCAAAAAGACTCCGCGAAGTTTTCTTTGGTAAGGTCATGTTTTAAATACCTTAACTTTACACTTAGAGCTTTTAGGATATTTTTACAAAATATTTTCGAAGTGTTGTAGCGGACTTTTTCGTCAAAATTTATGTATGAATATTTTTTCTAAGTCCTGAAGCGTACCTCGATTTTGACGCCCAGGTCGTGCGAGCGAGATAGCTATCTTGTTCGAGCTACATATGGATGTCGCGAGATGTCGTTTGAATGATATATGTACGTTATTCACGCGAGATCCTTATCTCGTTCGAACGAGCTCGTATTTTGAGGTGGCGCATTTTTGTATAAATACTCATTAATGGTTTCGTTTTCGTTAAGAAGTCCCAGCGTTTTACAGAAAAGAAAAACTATGAAAGCATAAATCCCTTTTTGTTTACAATTCACAAAAATCCCAATATGCTTTGGTGAATTATTTTAGGGTTGAAGAACACACTTTGCTGTGGTTTACCTTTATGGGGAGAAATCTACAACCAGAGAGCTACGTGTTATTTTGGAGGGAGTCCTTATAAAGTTCACCCTTGTGGATATGTCATTTTCTTCTTCATTGCTGACCATCTGGAGTTCTTGCGGAAGATTCCAGCCAATAAGATTTCTTGTCGTTGCTTTGAAGGTTTGACGAAGACACCGTGTATTACACTTGTGGGCGATTATCAGGTTTTATGTAAGTCAATGGTCTTGTGAATTCTTCAAAGTTCTAGAAATAAAAGGTTTTTCCCTTCGAGGATTTTTCTTGAATATTTGTGTCACATGCTTTGTCTATTTATGGTTTGACACACGCACACACGTTGTTGCATGTTTAGGGGCTGAATTGATTTGGTTTACAAGGACTCTAATTAAATAAGTGTGCTAAAATAGAAAGTTGCGAATTAATTTAAATCGGTATCACACACCGTGTTTATTCGGTTTTTCAAGATACTGAAGGATGGGTCTCATGCGAGCTACCAGGATCGTAGTGATAAGTTTATAAATAACATTACATAAACTGATGGGACAAAAGTGTTTTACTTGAGTAGGGTGTGGAATTTTGGGGATAAAGATGAGGAGGGTTTTATCAAGGGCTCGGAGAAGTCGACTAGAGGTGAAAAAAGCTTTAACTAAAATAAGGACGGAGGGTCCCACAATATCCCAATGGTTCTTGAAAAACTCGCAGTTCAACCCATTCGGACTCTTATTCTTCCCCATAGTACACAAGTTTTGCCAAATTTTTGCATATGTTATAGGCTCCAGTAACCGACTAACATCAACAGATATAACTTAGACAAAATTATCTACAAACGACGGACTAGGGGGTTTCATGGTAGTAAAAAGGTTTTTATAGAAGAGTTAGAATTGACCATGAATATCCTGGATAGTAGTGTGACATCCAGTGGAGGGGTTGAAAATAGCTGGAATCAAATAATTACACCAGTGTTGCATGACAGAAGCATAGAAAAATTTAGTATTATGGTCCCCGTCTAAAAACCACTTATTTTTATTCTTGTTGTGACAGTACTGACGTTATGAAGTCGTACAGTACTTAAGGTGTGATTGTAAGTGGTTCTCCCGTTAGACCAACAGGGGATCCAAATTAGTGTCAATACACATTCGAAGATTATGTGTCTCCTATTTTAAGGCAGAGATTGAATGAGACATATTCCCCAAAACAGTCTTTTTCAAATGTTCAGCAGCCCCACTAAAAGATCGCGCCTTACGTGAAAAGGAAAAAGCGTGTGAGCCGTGGATCTGAAGATTCCAGTGTTAGTGTAAGAGGTTAGTAAAAGACCGATAGGATTCCCACTCAGGGCAGTAAATAAACCACATTGGGGTTTCGAAGTGGGAAGGGTGTGTGTCTAACAATAATGGACAGTGGTCAGACCCAGCATTTGGAAGATGAGAAATGCTCGGTACAAGGACATTCAATGCGCATTACCAAGTCCCCAGTCAAGGAGCTCTCTAACATGGTGTCCGAGAACACTATTGTCTTTCCAGGTGAAAGAAGATCCAGTAAGCCCTAGATCTTGGATATTACATACATACATAAAATTCTTAAGATGACGTGCACGCGTAGCTTCAAACGGACGCCCCTCCTCATTTTTTCATTATGTCCTAAACTAGAATTAAAATCTCCCAATAGAAGCCAAGGATGGTGGACATAAGTGTGGATGTGGTGAAAGGAATTCCATACATGGGTTTGCTCAGCAGGGTGGAGTGGCATGTATAAAACTGTAGACTCTGTAGGCTCTGCCGCAGGGTCATGCTGAATAAGCGTATGAATGAATCGACTGGAAATGATGATATTAGGGGCACTATCAGACTTTTATCCCAGAGAATCCAAATCCCACCTGATTGACCGAGAGCCGGAGAGACGACATGATTGAGGTAAGGTAATCGACGAATCTCGCGTGTTGATCTTTGAGCATCCATTCGAGTGTCCAGGATAACCAATATATGAGGGTGATATGAACGAACAAATGCCATGAGTTCTGTAGAGAAATTTGGCCTACCAGCCCCTCTAGCATTCAAAAGTAGAATCTTCATAAGATGTAGAAATGGGTAAGCTCCCCTTAAGTTGTTCCCCCGATCAATGTATAAAAATTTGTTTAGGGGCTAGGGTTGGGTGGTCAAAACTCTTCTTTTGGGGGAGGAGACTGTGAAGCATGTAGATCAATGATTAGGCATATATTCTTCACATTTATCCCCTTAATTTCGGTATTTTTATGATCCCGTGCAGTGTATCTAGCTTGGATTTGTCTCTTATTTATGCTACTAACCTTTTTTGGCAAGTATTTCGTGTTTTGTGTATTTCTCATGTGTTTTACAGGTATTTCACGCAAGTTAGTGCGAAGGAGAGCTCAAAACAGTGAAAGAAACCAAGAAATGGAGAGTTGAAGGGCATTTTCGTCATTTCTCAGCCTTATTCTGAAGGTGGGGCCAACTATAAAGTTGAAGAGCTCTAAATTACAAGAATACTGGAAAAAATGACACCTCAATCCGAGCTACGGTGAAGAAGTTACGATATTTTGAAGTTGCGCGATAATGAAGATTCTGGATGTGCGGATTTCTGTAATTAATTATGCATTTAATGCAGTGCAACTCTTGGAAAACTTGTGCCACAAGCGAAATTTGATGCCAAATTCGTGCAACTTGGTGCTATAAAAGACCAAGCCCTACCTCATTTTCAAAGGGAGTTGTAAGGACATTTTTCTCATGTCCAACATGTTACATTTGTGTATGTCGTACGCCGCTACATTTGGCACGTCACCTCACGATCTCACATGACGGCCTCTATCTGAATTCCGAGAATCAAGCATTCAACATCTCCATTAATATGTCCCACATCTGCCTCAACGACTTCACGGTCCAAGATTTTAGGGACTTAATGCAAGTGGTACGCAAGGGAAGTCAAAACAGTTAAAAAAAGGCACTATAGGAGAGTTCAAGGGCATTTTCGTAATTTTACATCCAAATTTCGGATGTCTAGTCAACTAGAAAGTTGAAGAGCTCGCCGTAACTAAGATACTGGAAAAAACGGCACCTCAATCCGAGCTACGGTGAAGGAGTTATGGCCTTTTGAAGATAGAGAAAATTCCTTAAAGAATGCTGTTTTTTTTGTACGCTGGATAGAATTTTAGAGTTTTAAGAACGTGGGACTCTTCATATTTTTTCCTATAAATACCAACTTCGGGGGAGTTGTTTTGCAAGACTTTAGAAGACGTTTTTTAGAGTCCAAATTACTCTAGTCTTCATATTTTTGAGTCCCAAGACTCATGTTTTGATTCACACAATTGCCAAACCTTTGTGAATCTTTTTGGTAACCCAAGAACACAACTTTTGAGTTTGTTCAAACCTTTGTGGAGAGATCTTTGCAACCGAGGGCTGCGTGTCATTGCTGAGGGAGTCTCTACAAAGTTTTATGGATGCGCGTCATTGAGGAGTGCTGCGGTTCTTCCTTTGTTGATTGGACTGAGGTTCATGTGGGTTCGCTACGTGTGGATTCATTGCTGACGACACCGACCGACGCCTGCGGGTATTCGTGTGTCACTGTATTTCATTGTAATCTGTGTAAGTTGCGATTTACTTATTATAGTGAAATAAAAGGTTTTGCCCTGCGGGGATTTTTCCTTAACTTTGTGTCGCATGCTTTATTTATGGTTTGACACACACACGCACACGTAGTTGTTTGTTTATGGGCTGTTTCTAAATAGACTCGAATTAAATAAGGGTTACTTGGAATCTTGCGAATTTAATTTTAATCAATTATCACACACCGAACCTATCCGGTTTTTTCAAATTGGTATCAGAGCGGGTTACTCTAAATTATCGAGTGATCTTGATTTTTAAAAAAAAAATTCATGATACAATTTGACTTCTTACATCCTCAAATTGGTATCAGAGCAGGTTACGCTAATTTATCGCGTACTCCTTTTTCCACAAAATCGTGTGATATTGATTTCTTTTAAAAAAATCAGTTTTATGAAAAATCGCAATTTTTCAATGGAACGCCCATTTAATGAGGAGCCTATTTTTGAAAAATTTCACGACCGTGCTGAAAAATTAAAAAGTTTGAATTTGAAACTTTGCAAAAGAATTAAAGTTTTGAAAAAAGAAAATTCTCTCTTTAAAAGTAAGATTGAATATTTGCAAGAGTTTCAAACTCAAAGTGATATTTGTCGTGAGCACTTTGATAATTTGTGTACTGATTTTGATTCTTTAAAAATTGCCAAAAAGAAGAATGATGAGAGAGTCCTAGTTTTAGAGAAGGAATTGGAGGACTTAAAAAATTCTAGGGTTCCCGTTTGTGCCGTTGAGGATACAAAATTAATCGATGATTTTACGGCACGCGAAAAGACTCTTAGGAATAAGTTTGTTTTAATTGAGAGGGAGCGTGATAAACTGTTAAGTTTAATTGATAATTTGAAAAAGGCATCCCTTAATTTGGAAGAGTCTAATTCTTTGCTGGAGTCAAAAATTTTGAAATTAAAAAATAATTTGACAGACTCAAGTAGGTTTGATAGTGATGGTAATGGCTCATCGTGTTCTCATGCTTCTAATGCTAAAGCCAAAACCATTATTTGTTTTAGAGGGTCAACTAATTCCAAGGACGCTAGAAAAGATCACACTTTCGGTGTCATCCCACCCGTTTACACATGCTCATATTGTGGTAGGAATGGTCACCTTAGGCGATTTTGTTTTGATCTTGGAAGAGGTCCTAGGAATTCGAAGTCTAGTATTTTGTTGGTTCCCAAAACACCTTGTCGACGTGTTTCATCCATTTGGGTTAGGAAATCACTTTTGGAGGAACTAGATTTTAGACAAGTTGATTCACGTTTGCTTGCACATGATTCTTCTCTTGCCATATCATATAGATGATTGTGTTTGCATGTTTGTCATACGCTAGTTATGCTTTTTGATATATTTTTGCTAGCGTTGTGACATGTACTTTTTGTATATATTTTTTTGAAAAATTTTGAAAAATACAAAAAGATTTTTTTTTGTTGCACCGTTTATGGATGAACACTTAGGATGACCGAGTCACAACATCATTCCATTTTTCATGTGACTGTTTGATAGTGTTTTGAGACAATAGGTCAATTCATCCTTGTGCTTTATAATGTTTGGAGTCATTAAGATGTAATTAAGTGTTACTTCCTACATGTTTGACTCATGTTTCCTTTAATGCACACATCCACGGATTTGTTTGATTATTGTGCTTGTCTTATCACATGTTGGTTGGGTGTTTTCACTTCAATCCTGTCGTTAAAACAAACCAAGCGCGATAAATTTTGATAAGGAAATTGTGCATATAAAAACCGTTTTGTGAGTTTGTGTGTTTAATTGAGAACGGGGAGGGGCTGCGAAAGGTAATTATCTATCCTTTGCGCAAAAGCCACCGTTAGAAAGGACCTAAAAAATGGAGGAATTTTATTATCCGGGGTCCAAAGAGGTTAAAAGAGCCCGAAAAAATTGAAAGGCAATAAAAAGAAATTCATGCCAATTATGGGCCATTTAGGTTTTTGCACCAATTCTCCAAAGTTTGAGAATTTAGATTACCTCTAAAAGAATATATATATGAGGGAGTTTGGTTGGAGAATTTAAAACGGGTTTGCACGTCCTTGAAAATGCGCTTTATAGTTTTGGACGTTATTGGTGTGGAAATCACTTTGACTTTGACTTGTTGATTTGCATAAGACGATTTCATTTAAATTCAACAAATTTTTACACCTAAGGATACTTTTGATGCTCATTCGTTAGGGGTACACATATGCATCGTGCACATATGATTGATTGAGTTGATTTACCTATCGAATGTGTTCACACCCATTCATTCCATTTCCATGACTTGGTTGTTTGAGTTTAAATCCATGGTGTGATTTTTGAATCATATTTTTTTCAAATGGTATCTATTTTTTATTTTTTATGAAAAAAAATTGAAAAATCAAAAATAGTTTGTGAAGATTTTTTGAGTATCTCTTTGCAAGAACGCGTTTTTCATCTGATTGATGCTTTGTTTTGAATACCGTGACACCCCGATTTTTCTTGTTTGATTCATTCTTCTTATTTGTCTATTTGGGGACATCATAAAAAGGGGGAGAAAGAATTATCTTATTTTGGGGGAGTTTTGAGATTTAACTTATGCTTTTCATATAAATTGGTATCTATGTTTATCTCATTTCAAACTCGATACGTCACTTGGTATTTTTTCTTTATCTCATGTGTGTAGGTAATATATTGATGATCACTGAATTGCACACCCTGATGAGAAAAGATTTGAGAATTTTAAGATTGAAGATTTGAAGTTTTGAAGATTTGAAGAACAAACGATGAAGACTTATTCATTTGTATCTTTCCAGTTTTGGGTTCATGGAAGGGTAGATTTGTAAAGGCAATTTTGTTATTTGATAATTCGGATTTTTATGAATGTACCGGCATAGACATAGGGGGAGATTTGTAAGGACATTTTTCTCATGTCCAACATGTTACATTTGTGTATGTCGTACGCCGCTACATTTGGCACGTCACCTCACGATCTCACATGACGGCCTCTATCCGAATTCCGAGAATCAAGCATTCAACATCTCCATTAATATGTCCCACATCTGCCTCAACGACTTCACGGTCCAAGATTTTAGGGACTTAATGCAAGTGGTACGCAAGGGAAGTCAAAACAGTGAAAAAAAGGCACTATAAGAGAGTTCAAGGGCATTTTCGTAATTTTACATCCAAAGTTCGGAGGTCTGGTAAACTAGAAAGTTGAATAGCTCGCCGCAACGAAGATACTGGAAAAAACGGCACCTCAATCCGAGCTACGGTGAAGGAGTTATGGCCTTTTGAAGATAGAGAAAATTTCTTAAAGAATGCTATTTTTTTTGTACGCTGGATAGAATTTTAGAGTTTTAAGAACGTGGGACTCTTCATATTTTTTCCTATAAATACCAACTTCGGGGGAGTTATTTTGCAAGACTTTAGAAGACGTTTTTTAGAGTCCAAATTACTCTAGTCTTCATATTTTTGAGTCCCAAGACTCATGTTTTGATTCACACAATTGTCAAACCTTTGTGAATCTTTTTGGTAACCCAAGAACACAACTTTTGAGTTTGTTCAAACCTTTGTGGAGAGATCTTTGCAACCGAGGGCTGCGTGTCATTGCTGAGGGAGTCTCTACAAAGTTTTATGGCTGCGCGTCATTGAGGAGTGCTGCGGTTCTTCCTTTGTTGATTGGACTGAGGTTCATGTGGGTTCACTGCGTGTGGATTCATTGTTGACGACACCGACCGACGCCTGCGGGTATTCGTGTGTCACTGTATTTCATTGTAATCTGTGTAAGTTGCGATTTACTTATTATAGTGAAATAAAATGTTTTGCCCTGCGGGGATTTTTCCTTAACTTTATGTCGCATGCTTTATTTATGGTTTGACACACACACACACACACACGTAGTTGTTTGTTTATGGGCTGTTTCTAAATAGACTCGAATTAAATAAGGGTTACTTGGAATCTTGTGAATGTAATTTTAATCAATTATCACACACCGAACCTATCCGGTTTTTTCAGGAGTTGCTAGAGAGAGGCTAGGTTAGGAGTAGGTTAGAAGTGCTATATTGAATTTTAGGGTTAGATTTTGAGAGCAAATTTTCTATTCCTTCAAGAGTTTTCATGAAGATTCCAATTCCATTTTTTTGTTGCTGAATTCAAGTAATATCTTTCCATTCTCTATTTTTGTTATTTGCAAATTATTTCCCATGTCTTGTAGATCCATAATTTTGTGTGTGAATTTATTCTTGAACCAAATCATGAGTAGCTAAATTCCCAAGGGTTGGGGTACATGAACTCAATCCAAGGCAAATTATTTATGTAGAAAATAGAGGTTAAATTAAAATATTGATTGAATCGTGAAAGCACCGCTTTATATTTATCTTTGATTTCGTATGGTGCGGGCTTGAACCTCATATACGTAATGCTTAGAATATATAAAGACTGGATTCATTCACCGCCTTATATCTATCTTTGATTTCATATGATGCGGGCTAGATCCCTTATATATGTAATGCTTAGAATGTATAAAGACCGGATCTAGTCAATAATTTTAATTTACAATTCTAGTATTCTATACGGTAATTTGTTAAGGATTGAGGGATTGTATCCTACCCTATTTTCTCCCATTTGTCAGATCTAATTTCTTTTGCACTTTTCAGTTTGTTTTACTAAGTAATTTTTTAATAGAAATTTTCCCAATTTTTAATCATCTTTTCGTTTCTTTTACGAAATCATTTCAAGATTTAATAATTTTTCTTATTACTATTTGGCAATCTTGATCCCTGTGGATACGATCCCGACTTACCGGGTTTATTACTTGAGCGACAGGCTTGCACTTGAGCCTAGATTGTACGCACTTTTGAGACAAATATTAAGTCGCGTCAAGTTTTTGGCACCGTTGCCGGGGATTGAAATTGTTAAATTTTTAAGAAAGTTATTTTTATCTACAAGTGATTTCGAAAAAAAAAAATAACAAAAATTGAAAAAAAAATGGGTGTCACGTTCTTGAATTGCCCAATTTGAAATGTCTTATTTTAACTCTTTTGGTGGCTTTAATTGTTATGCTAATAATGAGGACGAGGAGGCACTCAAGACTTATGACCATTGGATCAATATCACTAAAGATGATTATATTAAATACAAGCCTAGTGCTGAGAAACTCCAAATTTATCAAAATCAATTGCTTGAAGAAGAAAGACTTGAAAAAGAATATCGCGAAAAAAATCGTTATTGGGAGAAAGACTTAGATGCATTATTTGAACCCAATGAGGATTTTTTTTCCGATAATTTTGAAGATGAAGTAAGTTTTCAACCAAATGAGGAATTCGAGGTGCTAGAACCAAGAAAGCCTACTTTGGAAGAACTCTTACTTGATCTAAAAAAGCAATTTGATGACCGTGTTGTTCTCGAGTCGAAAATTATAGCAACTTGCAAGGAGTTGAATGATTATTTGGACAACTTAGAAAAGGTCGAGACTTGCGCTTCACCTAATACTTTTGAGAATGAAATCATTGAAATTGATCCAAGTTCTTTTGAATCTCAACCTATTATAAATATTGCAAAATCTACTGAGGTTGAGGATCATTTGTCTCCTTGTGTCCCCACTATTATCGAACCATTAAATCCATCACAAGAATTGGATGAATGTCTTAAGGATGTTGATCCGCTTCTTGTATGGGAATGTTATTTTGAGATGCTTCATCTTACGGGCCACACACTTAGACGTGTCACTCCACCAGATCCAATTGAAAATTTTGAGGGAGAAAATTTTGAGGACACCAAGCAAGAGAGAGAGATAGAGGAGTTGAGCCTAGCAGAGTTTGAGCGCGAGTTTGGACAGGTAGATGCAAACCTTACTGATGAAGTCCAATCTTTCTGGGCCTCAATTTGTCATTTGGACGAAAGCGAGTGGGACAATAGAATTGATGCATTCCTCCTTCCCAAACCTTCACCCATACCATTTGAGTCTTCGGAGGTACTTGAAGATACGACTCAAATATCGTCCGACTTAGAGACCAACACACGTGCTACGCAACAAGAGGATCATTTTCCGGTTTATGAGGACAAGCACTCTATGCTTAAATTGTTTTCTAATATGGATTGTTCCTTTTTGTGTGCACCTCTCCCCATACTACTTGAAAAATCTTTGGAACGTGATTCTATATTTCTTGGATCCCAATGGGACTTGTCCTCTTATGCACCAAAATCCTTCATTATCCCCCTAAATTTTGTAATTGGTGATGGTTCATTTTTTAAACTTTTCACATGCCTTCCGTTTTTCAAACGGAATTCTTACTTTTCGGGAGGCGTGCATCCTAATGAGGGTACACCATTAATCCCTCAAAGTCAAATTGTATTTTGGGTGGACCCTCAAATTTTTCGACTTTTAGTGTATGATTTATTAGCTGTTCAAATTTTAGGTTGTAAATAGTTAGTTTTTTTTTCTTTTTCTTTTTCTCTTTTATTATAGTCTAGTTTTGATAGTTAGAGTTTTTGTTAATATTTTTTTCTATGCTTGGTTCTAACATGTTTTGTAGATTCAATGGACTCGCACTCATCGGGAATCACTTCATTTGGGTAATATCTTTCTTTTCCTCTCTTTATGTTGTGTTCTTGATTTGCATTGAGGACAATTCAACATTTAAGTTAGGGGGTGTGGGATATTCTTCCCATTTATTGTTTAGATTCATTGATTCGATCACATGTTCTTTCCAAGTGTGTTTTTTTTTTTTTTTTTTAAATTTGAAAAAAAAAGCCAAAAATATTTTTCTTCAAAATAAATAAAAATTGGAATTTAAATTTTTCAAAAATATCACCTTTATTCTATTTAAAGTCTCAAATTGTTAACAATCATAATGCACTAAGCCAAAATTGACCAAAGATGGAAATTGAAAGAAAATTGACGACTTTACGAATAAGTGTGGAGATTGATCAAACCCGGTGAAATTTCGAGCCTTTCATTTTTTTATGAGTTTTTAAATCAATCCGAGTTTATGATTAACTCAAAGTTCTTTTCAGCGTTTTAATAAGTCGTTGATGATCTCAATCCTTTATTTTGATCGGTTATGGGAAATGTGTGAAATGTTGTCTCGAAATTCGTGCTAAATATATCTCTAAACTTAACTAATCTCGAGATGCATATGGTAATGTGATTAGTAATTTGGACAATGAAGTAAGCACTCGTTTGTTACCCAAAAATATTAGCCATAAAAAGTTGTGAAAAACAAAATTATCCCTTTGCAACCCACTTTGAGCCTAATAAAATATTTTTCTTTCGTTTGATAACCCGAAAAACCAAATAGCCTGGAATTGCGAAAATGGAATATTCATTAAGTCCGAAAAGTGCAACAAAAAGGGGCAAGAAAAAAAAATAGATATGCTCAACAAAAATAAAAAGAAAAGAAAAAAAATAGAAAAAAGAAAAGAAAGAGAAAAATGAGCAAATGCCCGAAAAAGCACTAATGGACGTCATAAGGATATTTTCCAATTCCGAACAGCCCATCCATTCCCATTTTTACCCTTTACACCTTTTAACCCAAAAAGTCCTAACCGGGTCCGAATGGTGAAATTAATTACCGCATGGAGAGATAAGATATGAAAAGATAATATGAGAGATTAAATGGTGTGAACTAGAGGTGATGTTCCCGTTTCCTAATAACTGTATTCCGATGATGAGATCTTTTCACCATAAATTTCCTTCTTTTCAATTTTGTATGCATGAATTTGTGTCTAGTATATTTACTCTTTATATCATGCATACCGAGAGAAAATAGCCACAATCCGAGTGATTCGTTTGTGAGTGAAATCCGTAAGAATTTGAATCAAAACGAATTTTCGGAAAGTAACGTAATGCTCAATCGGTGGAAATTTGAGGTTTAATTGATGGCTTTGCACACACACACTATGGTTTGAGACATTTGAATATGAATTTATGGTGATTATTTTTTGAAAAGTTTAAATTGTACAATTTTTAAGTATTTTGATCTTTATTTGAGTCAATAAAGAATTTTGTGGGTGTATTCACTGCAAACCCTCACGAGACAAAACTCGTCCTACTAGGGTAACCTAGGGGTTTAAAGGCTTGTTGCATACGCTAAATGCAATCGCTTGCCCGCGAAAAAGGTATTCTATTCCAATAAAAGAATTTTCAACAGTTGAACTTTAAACTAATTTCATTTACATTGCTCGGGACGCGCAAAGTTCTAAGTTAGGGGGTGTGATTAGGCATATATTCTTCACATTTATCCCCTTAATTTCGGTATTTTTATGATCCCATGCAGTGTATCTAGCTTGGATTTGTCTCTTATTTATGCTACTAACCTTTTTTGGCAAGTATTTCGTGTTTTGTATATTTCTCATGTGTTTTACAGGTATTTCACGCAAGTTAGTGCGAAGGAGAGCTCAAAACAATGAAAGAAACCAAGAAATGGAGAGTTGAAGGGCATTTTCGTAATTTTTCAGCCTTAGTCCGAAGGTGGGGCCAACTAGAAAGTTGAAGAGCTCTAAATTACAAGAATACTGGAAAAAACAGCACCTCAATCCGAGCTACGGTGAAGAAGTTACGATGTTTTGAAGTTGCGCGATAATGAAGAGTCTGGATGTACGGATTTCTGTAATTAATTATGCATTTAATGCAGTGCAACTCTTGGAAAACTTGTGCCACAAGCGAAATTTGATGCCAAATTCGTGCAACTTGGTGCTATAAAAGACCAAGCCCTACCTCATTTTCAAGGGGAGTTGCTAGAGAGAGGCTAGGTTAGGAGTAGGTTAGAAGTGCTAGATTGAATTTTAGGGTTAGATTTTGAGAGCAAATTTTCTATTCCTTCAAGAATTTTCATGAAGATTCCAATTCCATTTTTTTGTTGCTGAATTCAAGTAATATCTTTCCATTCTCTATTTTTATTATTTGCAAATTATTTCCCATGTCTTGTATATCCATAATTTTGTGTGTGAATTTATTCTTGAACCAAATCATGAGTAGCTAAATTCCCAAGGGTTGGGGTACATGAACTCAATCCAAGGCAAATTATTTATGTAGAAAATAGAGGTTAAATTAAAATATTGATTGAATCGTGAAAGCACCGCTTTATATTTATCTTTGATTTCGTATGGTGCGGGCTTGAACCTCATATACGTAATGCTTAGAATATATAAAGACTGGATTCATTCACCGCTTTATATCTATCTTTGATTTCATATGATGCGGGCTAGATCCCTCATATATGTAATGCTTAGAATTTATAAAGACCGGATCTAGTCAATAATTTTAATTTACAATTCTAGTATTCTATACGGTAATTTGTTAAGGATTGAGGGATTGTACCCTACCCTATTTTCTCCCATTTGTCAGATCTAATTTCTTTTGCACTTTTCAGTTTGTTTTGCTAAGTAATTTTTTAATAGAAATTTTCCCAATTTTTAATCATCTTTTCGTTTCTTTTACGAAATCATTTCAAGATTTAATAATTTTTCTTATTACTATTTGGCAATCTCGATCCCTGTGGATACGATCCCGACTTATCGGGTTTATTACTTGAGCGACAGGCTTGCACTTGAGCCTAGATTGTACGCACTTTTGAGACAAATATTAAGTCCTGTCAATCAATGTTGTGTTTGTGATCAAACGGACCCTTACATGTTCGACTGCGAAAAGTATGCGGTGTCTTAGGAACTTATGATTGGATCCCTTTAGTGTCGTTAAGAAAGAAAGTAGGAGGAAGTCTCCTGGCCCTCGTTGAATAAGCATGTCTCTTACGGGTGGGAACTGCTGATTTTGTTGTGGAGTTTGACTCCTGTCATTTAGGGAACCTCAGAAGTTGTTGAGAAAGGGAAGCGATAGACCGTGTGGTTGAAAATTCTAATCCTGGTGGTAGGGATGGTTCTGGAGGGGAGGGGGCAGGCTCATGAGGATGGTTGTTTGGTATTTCTTACTCATGGTGGTTAAGCACTCTAGAGTGGTGTGCTGTTGGAGGGAGGATCAGTTGGCTAGAAGTGGGGTCTGAGACTTCCTTGTTGGCCGAAGGAGAAGATAGGAGTATTTCAATATGCGAAGAAGTAGGTACCACAGTAGGGAGAACTACAAAAACATGAGGATAAGCTAACGAATCAGGGAATTCAAGTCCTTCACACATAGTTGTGCAGGTGTCCTGAATAGGGCACGGTGGGCTACATGTGGTGGGGACTTCAATCGCTTGGGATGTAGTGATCGGGGAGGTATCCATGGGTTGTGCGATACAGTCTGATATGCCTGTACTATTGAATTGGAAGTGGACTGGGGGTTTTGAAGGTTTTCTCTCCTCAGGGTGTGTACTGCACTTATTAAGTTTGCATGTAGTGTTGGAGTTAGAATGAACCAGATGAGTGATTGGGTCCTTCATTTCCTTAGGCGCGGGGAGCTCATCCTAGTGTTACTGAGAAGTTGAAGGTATCACATCATATTTAGGTTTCCAAACTTATCGTGTACTGTATTGTGCCTCAGGAAGGACATTTTCAGGGGCAAGTATATTTGGAACAAGTCGATCAGGAGAATGTCTAGAGTTATGCATAGTATTATATATTGAGGCACCAACCCGACGCTGAGGAGGGAGGCATTTAATAATACACCATTGTTGGTCAAGTTGAGGTTGGTCAGAACTAGAGGTGGGTTTAGATATTTTTTGAGGATAATTATGAAGATTATGGTTGATAATCCCACATGAAAAGAAAATCTCAGTTTTTAATTCATACACCAAAGGACGGAGGATGCGAACAATCTTGATCCTTTGAGGAAGTGGTTTTTTAATGTTAAATTCTACACAAATCCGAGCATACCTAGTACGTCCCACGGACTCAGTGTTGATATCAATTTTGAGTGGTGTTCCCAAGGACGCTTCTATACGATGTAGGATACTCATATCATAGTATTCCACTGATAATTCATGTATTCGAAACCATAAACTCGTATGTTTAATAATTGCAGTAGACGGAGAAAATTTCTTTTGCCATTGTTGGACTGATAGATAATGATCCTCAAGAAACCAAGGACCTCAAGAAATTACTGATGTTAATCGTTTGGGGAAGAAAATTTGACAAGGAAAAAATTGTGCCCCAAATCCGTAATAAATATTCCATCTTATAATTTCCACAAATGTGACAAGCGAAGAGCAAGTCTTTGGAAGGATAAAAACTTACCGAGTAATTTAATGATGAGTGAAGAGCACCATTTTTTCCTGAGAAGTTGGAGTTCCAAATTCAAAATAGTCACAGTAGGAATATTTTCCAAATTTAAGTCCGCGTGTAAGGCTTCATCATCTAAATCGTAATCGTCTTCGGTGGAATCAGTACCCCAAGAAAGAAAGAGAACATGTGGCGGGTTGGGTGGAGCTTGAGGACGAGTTTGGTGTTTTGTGAATCCGGTCGTGGTAGCATCCGGGTCTGTGGATGGGAAATTTATCAATTTGTCTTTGAATGTTGGCACAGGACGTGAGTTTAATCGGGTGGTGTTGAGGTTTTTGGTTGAATCAGTGATAGGTGGTTTGGAGAGGAGGGAGGCATGAGGGATAGAGGGTTGGTCGGTTCGGGCGGGGTACAGAGTAGGGGTGGAGAAAGGTCATGTCCTGGGTGTGCTTCCATGGCAGATATCCCAAAAGCTTTCATCACAAGACACCAAAGTTAGATGTCCGGAGAAAGAAAGAGCCGGAGTAAACAGGGGAGGGCGAATCAAGACATTATTGGTCGGAACAAGGGAGATTGCTGGCCGGAGCAAGCAGGGAAGGAACAACGGCGGGTGTGGGTTTAGGGGCTTCGCCTCTTCTGGTCTACCTTTGAAGTTAAAGGCTATATTCTCTAAATTTTGTTTGCGCGTAAACATAAACATCTTTGGAGGGGTATTGTTATGGAGGCTTTTTGGATCATTAGGATTTTTTTATTCATTTCCTTCTTCTATGCTTCCGTTTACTTATTATTTATTTCATCGATTATTTTTTTCTTCTCCCTTATTTTCTATATATAATAAGTGGAGCCGCATTGGTGGATTTTTTTTCCTCCACTGTAATATGGATACGATAGACATCATATATATTGTATTACTTTATTATGTTATCTTTGATTTAGTCACAATTTTACTTTGTTTTTTAGTCATTTATACCTTTTTTAGAATCACTAAGTCAACTATTTGAATAGCTACTTGTGGAATTCATAATTCACATTAATGGCAGGCATGGAGATTTACCAACATGGAGTACACATCATGCAAATTGAGGCACTTTTTGAAGTTGTGATCTAGTTCTAAAAGGTTTCGAAGGATTACAAACAATCTTTTTAATAGGATGGTCCTTAGAAACCCAAGTTGGTACATAAGGACTCTCAGGTGGCTTCTCTAAAGATACTCTTCAAATCCATTAAAGAAATTCATTAATAAATATTTAATATATTCAAATATACTTATCACAACTATTTGACAAGTGATAAGTGGATAATTCATCACTGAAGGGTCACTAGAATCCACCTGTATAAATATTGTAATGACCCTACTTGTGGGGAAGATAAATTTCAGAGCCTTAAATCTCTCTCAAATCACTACACTAAAAAGACAAAAATATCACTTTTGAGCCGACCACCCTTGTCATGATCAATGATCATGAAAAAAAAACACCTTTTTTTGTCACGGTCATTGACCATGACTAGCCCGTGACAAAGGCTTATCACGGTCAATGACCATGACAAGATCATAATAACTGTACTTCTCGCGGTCTTGTCACGATCATTAACCGTGACAACTTTATAAACTTGTCATGGTCAATGACCGTGACAGGTCCGTGACAACTTTATCAGTAAAAAAACTCTCCCTCTTCTTTTTTCCCACCATTTTCTATTCCCTCCATTTCTCTCTCTCTCTCTCTCTCTCTCTCTCTCTCTCTAAGCGAATGCGCTCTCTCTCTCTCTCTACCATGTATTTTTTCTTCTCTCTTTCTCTTTCATTTGTATATATGTGTGTGTATATGTGTTCGTGTGTGTGTGCATGTACATGGGTGTGTGTGTGAGTGCGTGTGTGTGTGGTGGTGGTGAGGGGGGTATATGGGTGTGTGTGTGTGTGTGTGTGCAGGTGTGGGGGGGGGGGGGGGGGGAAGGGGGGCAGAGGTGGTGGTGGTGGGGTGGGGGTGCAGGGGGTGGGTGTGTGTATGCGTGTGTGTATATGTGTGTGTTGAAATTAATTGGTGTTTAGTTTAATACTTAAAATTAATTGTTAATGTTTATTTAGGATTTGAAATTAATGTTGAGTTTAGGACTTGAAATTAATTGTTAATGTTGATTCGACATTATAAATATTATTTATTTACGTTTATTTAGGTTTGAAATTGTTATTGTTGAATTAATTAAGTAGATAAATTAGATGGAGTACGGGATACACATTTGTTGGTTTGTTGTTGTTGGATTATATTGGACAGAGGTGGTTGAATATGGAAGTTGGTTGTTAAATTTTTTTATAAATACTTAATTTAATTCACACAAATAAATCCGTAAATAATTATATTGTCTTAATTTATTGTGTTGGTTAATTTTGGAAGTGGCACGACCACTGGATTATTGTCAAAATGGGGGGAGGGGGAGTTTTCGACTTTTTCTAAAATTACTTTCTGTCACGACCCATTCGAGAGTGGAACAACCACGGACTTATCATAATTAAATGAAACATATCTAAAATTACACATAGTGTGCATAGATACTAGTCTTCTAGTTCTTATGCGTACGCATTCAATAGCCCTTAGACTCGTTCGAGAGTCATTACCCCTGTAATGAGATCTTTCGAATTATCCCGTTTAGACAGTTTGAAACTGCATAATTTATGTATAATAATACTCTTAGTGGCTTAAAGTTGTTACTTTTGGAGTAAATTCTACAGTCGTATCCTAATATTCTCTGAGTATATACTAGATTGGCAAGTGTGAGTTTTATTTCAATTGATCAATTGAAATAACACTCACACTTGTCAATCTACGTCGTGTACTTGGAGAACTATGGGGATATGCTGCCGAATTTTTTTCAAATCGTAACAATGTGCATGAACTGTTAAGTATATTACATAAACATGCGGTCTTGAATGGGATAGGACCACTCACCCTTTAGAGGAGATGGAGGAAATATAAATTACTATTATAAATTTAAATTTAAAACTCGAATATAAATAAGACATAATTAATTGAAACATACTATAAATCTAAGTTTTGTTTATACTAATCCACAGATATATGCTTCTTACCTTTAATAGGTGATTGTTTGTAGTAACTGTGATGGGATATCCTAAATACTAAGAATGGATGGGGGAGACAAATAGATTGGGGGATGTGTTTCCCAGAGGTGCTAATGAATTTGTGAAATACACAAAGAGATGTTATAATGATGAAGAGTTTCCGTGTCCGTGTGCTAGGTGTAAGAATGGTAAGATGTCTGAGCGAAAAATAGTTGAACTACATTTCTTAAGATCGGGTATGCAAGATAATTATCGATTTTGGAGTTTTCACGGTGAATTGAAAGTTCCTTTTGTCCCCGAACAACCTTCACAACAACCTTCAACAAGTAGGATAAATGTAGAAGGGGATGATGTAGATCATAATATGTTAGAGGATTTAGTTGATGATGCGTACGGAGTTCATGAAGTGGAGGATAATGAAGTCACTGTCGATGTACAAGGTTCAGGTGCTCATGAAGATATCACGATAAACCTTGACGATGACTACCAAAGTTTAAATTTAAGGTGACCCAACCGTTATACTCTGACTCTGAGAAAGATCAAATAACTTTACATGCCATGGTTAGTTTGCACAGTTTGAAGACGCAATATGGTTTGTCTGCCAATAGCGTAACAAGAATTCTGAATTGGGTGAAGGGCTTACTACCCAAGGAGAATACGCTTCCAAATAGCTATCATGTTATGAAGAACAGTTTGAAAGGTTTGGGAATGAAGTATAAATCGATTCATACTTGTGTGTATAACTGCATGCTATACCGAAAGGAGTATGAAAATCTCGATCGTTGTCCGGTATGCGATGAACCTAGATATGTCCAATCTACTGGCAAGGAAGGCACAAGCTCAAAAGTGCCTCAAAAAGTGTTGAAATATTTTCCCGTCGGGCCTAGATTAAAGCAATTTTTCACAGTACCATGGATAGCGGAGGCAATGACTCGGCATACTAGGGCAGAAGTAGGGGATAATCTCATGCATCATCCTATTGATTCTACAGCTTGGAGGAGGATGAGTTATGAGTATCCCGATTTTGCTCGAGAACAGCGTAACATTCGTTTGGATATATCAACAGATAGTTTCAATCCATTTGGAAATATAAACACCAATCAGAGTGTATGGCCAGTGATCCTAGCCCCATGCAACCACCCTCATTCACAGTGTATGAGATCTAAATTTTTAATGATGTCTTTGTTGATACCTGGGCCAAAGGCACCAAGTGATGACATCGACGTCTATCTGGCTCCTTTGGTAGAAGAATTAAATGTGTTGTGGGAAAAGGGTGTGCAAGAATTTGACTCTTTTAGAAACGAAGAGTTTACGCTGAAATCTATGTTTATGTGGGCAATTCATGTTTTTCCAGCTTATGGGACATTATCTGATTGTGTAGTACATGGTTATTTGGGGTGGACTATTTGTGGAGAGGAGATTGAATCTCTTCATCTCCCCGCTAGCTCAAAAAATATATACCATTGCCATGGGAGGTTTTTACCCCCGGCTCATAATTTCAGATTTGAGAAAGGTTATTTATCAGGCGGGGTTGAACATAGGTGTGACACCCCGACTAATTAAATACCGGGGAGCTACTCCTTTATTCAAATTAATACAAAATGTCAAGTTGGTTCAGTTTATAGCATCACTGTCAAAAATATTTTTTTTAACAATTACTAGCCACCTAATATTTAAAAAGTGAGTTGCCAAATTTTATTAGGTTAAATTAACATGCAATCCATCGAATATTTATCAATTAATGACAACACAATTACATCACAGTCACAACAGAATATAAATGGAATAATAAATGAGTATGGAGTAACACTCCTCAGGATAGTCCTAAATACTGAATAAAACCAAATACAAAGTCTGAATGAACAATTAAGTAACTCCAAAAATAAAATTATACTGAGTATGATAAAGCTGTCACTAAAAGAAAAGGGGCGACATGCCAAGCAGGAGAATGAATCAGAAATAGAATCAATGTAGAATGTGGAGGCGTCAACTATCGAGGTCATGTAACTTCCACAGTAGCTACATCACGTCATTGGAATGGAACTCCTAAACTTGGCGTCCCTGTGGCTGGGCACCTAAAAGGTTTTTACATGAAAAATAGATTTGAAAGCAAATGGGTCCGAGCCTGATGTGAAAACAGTTTAAAATATAGCAAGTGTTTAATAACATTAAACAGTGAATATTAAGTACATGTTAGTTACGTGCACTCACATGAGTTCCTCACCTCTCAACTAATGTGCACTCTTAACGTATCCGTAACCCGTCTTAGTCATGCCTCTAAATAACTAGTCTAAATCACAACCTGACTTCACTTTATAATACAAGGGTCTATTCTAATATAATCTATGCGTGTCTTCCTTTTATTTTGCATTCATTACTTATAATATTTACTGTATGAAATTCTCATTTTTATCTTTACTAAAATGTCTCAAGAATACATATTTACACTTTAATAAAGAGTCTATGGCAATTACCAGTATATTAATCCCAACATAAATATACAATTAGGGCACCCCTAGGCTAAGTTGCGGTGCACACATACTCTGCTATCGAATCCCGGTACATCACGTACATAAGGACCATGTGTTTCGAATCTCTCAGGAACCATCTCAATAAGAAAAATCACACATAATGGAGGCGAACATAGTTCACATACCCATGGGTCACGCACATACCTACGCTCCCATGGTTAGCTGACTTATTAACTCACAAATAAGTCATTCACATCCCTATGTCCTTAAGGTACCAATCTAAATCCCCCCGTAGGCACACAAAGATTAGATGGCCCAGTTCGAAAGCCGACCTCCCGTGATAGCAAGTATGGTAGGTATGTTATACAGATATAAGTCCATATACTAAGCATTCACACAACTTATATATCTTATAATATTAATAAAGGTATATTCTACATCCCTATATCGTTATTTCAAATTTGTACATTTTTAAGTTTTCGGATAATATATAATATAGACCGCCGACACATCTCACGTCATAGTTTCAAGTACTTAAACCCTAACCCAAAAAGGTCACCAAGTCTCCTATTATCCCCACATTTAAATCCACTATTCTTAAGGTCCTCACCTCTGCCACTAACTTTAAATTATGAAACTATATGGAAGTTAATCATTTACTTTTAGCCTATAATAGTATCTCACACGTCGAGCCTTATTAGGTTTAATATAATTCCCAAATTGAATTCTAATCATAATCCAGGTCTCCCACACATGCCTACTGGTTTTTTTAAAATCTAAGAGTATTCACGAGGTCCCCACCAATAATTCTCTAGGGTCGAAATTGTTAAAATTCAACAAAGGAAGAAATATAACAGATTCTGGAAAGGTCGATCGATCGACCTTGAATGTCGATCGATCGATCAACCTATGAATGTCAATCGATCGATCGCACTAAATGGGCTACAGACTGCTTCGTTTTTCAATCTCAGATTTGTCCTAAAACTCCATTATAAGGTATGAAACTCTAATCTAAGGTTATAGGATCATTATACAACCAAAATACATTATTTTTAATGCTCCAAAACCTTTAAATCATCAACAATTGGCCTTATATGGATCAAAACTTCAATACAAACCCTAGTTTTCTATTGTCTTCAAGAACAATGATAATTCTCCTCTTTAATCCGTTTTTAATTCATCAAAGGTTATGTTTTGGGTACTGAATTCGTCCAGAACAAATCTACATGCAATTCCTAACCAAGGTTTAGAGTTCTCCATCAATTTCATTGGGTTTTCATCATCTTTCAATGCAAATATTAATTTTTACACTAATCATGGAGGAAATATTCACTGAAACTAAAGAAATCAAATCACTTGCCTTATGTTTGATGTTCAGAATCGTTGATGGTGTCCAGGGTCTGGTTCTTTCCTTCTTTCCGGTCACAATTTCGTCAATATTTGGTGGTGGTGGTTGGTGGCTAGATTTTGGAAACCTCTTGCAACTTCCCCTCTAACTCACGTAGACCACTCTTTGATTTTGGCTGATAATGGCCTTAATGGCCTTTTCAATAATTAATAAATAAACACTAAAATTCGTGGGTCTTAATTCCTTAATTTTTGAAATGATCAAAATACCCTTTCGGGTTACCGGTTTGGCCTAAAAATGTCCCGGGACTCAAACTAAACCCCCGGCTAGTGTTTTCTGACTATCTCGACCCCTCCGAACAAGTTGGCGCCCTTAAAATGACCATACGGCTGATAAAAATATAATTTACTTTTTAATCTAATTAAATTGATTCTTGACGCGACTAACACGCGCGTCCCAACTTAATTTTTCCAAATTGTCGTATTTATGACTCTCGACAATTTTAATACTTTCAATACTCATATATTACCATATATACTCAGTAATATTTAATATTATCATCATAATCAAATACCAACTCACGTCTTGCTAGTATTTAAATCCAGATTAATTTTCAATTAATTTTCAGTTAATTTAATTAATCCATTAAATAAAAATCAATAAAATTATGGGGTATTACATACTTCCCCCCTAATAACAGGATTTCATCCCGAAATTTGGAACTAAAGTATACCTAGCAAAAATAGCTCTAGATAATGCTCGTGCATCTCATCCTCGCGCTCCCAGGTGGACTCCTCGGCAATATGGTGCCGCCACTCAACACGTACTAACGGTACTATCTTTGACCTCAGTTTCCTCTCGATGTGGTCCAGAATAGCCATCGTCCCCTCCTCATAGGAACTATCGGGTTGTAGATCAATGTAATCTAAAGAAATGTGGGTATGGGCCAAATCATCCCTAAGATATATCCTTAGCGAGTAAATATAAAACACGTCATGGATCCTATGCAGATGTTCTGGTAACCCAAGTCGGTAAGCAACTGACCCAATTCTCTCGATGATATGAAATGTACCCACGTATCTAGGTGCCAATTTCCCCTTCTTCCAGAAACGCATAATCCCCTTCATAGGAGACACTCTGAGTAGCACCTGGTCCCCCACCTTGAATTCTCTAAAGAATCTCTTGGCATCGCAATAACTCTTATGTCGGTCCTGAGCTACCCGAATACGGCTCCGTATCATCTCTATCCTCGCCGAAGTATCCTGAATCACCTCTGGCCCAAGTAGTTTGTTATCCCCCACCTCTAGCCAACATGCTGGGGAACGACAAGGTCTACCGTATAAAGCCTCGAATGGAGCCATGCCAATAGTGAACTGGTAGGAGTTATTATAGGCAAACTCCACCAGTGGAAGGTACTGCTCCTAACCACCTCCAAAGTCTAGGATGCACATTCGTAACATGTCTTCCAACATCTGATTCGTCTGCTCAGTCTTCCCATCTGTCTGCGGGTGATATGATGTACTCAGCCGCAACTCCGTTCCCAAGGCCTCCAGAAAACTCTCCAAAAATTGCGAAACAAATATCCTGTCTCGGTCAGACACGATATTGAGAGGCATCCCGTGGAGTTTCACTATCTTTGCTATGAAAATCTCGGCATACTGTCCCGTAGTGTAGTCTGTCCGGACTGGTAGAAAATGATCAACTTTGGTCAACCTGTCCACGATTACCCATATGGAGTCGTGACCCCTCTGCGGTGTGGGTAAACCAATGATGAAGTCCATGGAAATGATCTCGCATTTCCACATTAGGACCTCTAATGGTTGTAGAAGTCCTACCGGTCTCTGATGGTCCAACTTTACCAGCTGACAAGTGGCACATTTAGAAACGAACTCGGCAATATCCCTCTTCATCCCGCTCCACCAGTACTGTCTCCTCATATCCTGGTACATCTTATCCTCACCTGGATGTACCGCGAACCGCGAATCGTGCGACTCTGTTATTACCTCATGTTGTAAGTGTTCTCCCTCAGGAACGACTAGTCTCCCATTGAAGCATAAGCCCTTGTCTGAACTAATGGTATATAACTCGGCTCCTTCTGCTAGTAATCTGACTATCTACTCTTGACCAAAAGAGTCTTTTGCCTGGACCTGTATCACTCTCGTAATGATCTGGGGAGTAACTATCATCACAGACATAAATGATCGGGCCACTGCATCCTGGTGTCCCAATTCCCTCCACTTTGCTTTCCACACTTCGGCCACCTCGCCTACCGATCAACGGATCAACGCGTCTGCTACCACGTTAGCCTTCCCTGGGTGGTACTGGATATCGAACTGATAATCCTTCACGAACTCAAGCCACCTACGTTGATGCATATTTAATTCCTTTTGTGTGAAGAGGTATTGTAGGGACTTGTGGTCCGTGAATAAACGGAATCTCTCCCCAGGAGATAATTTCTCCAAATTCGAAGAGTAAATACGACTGCTGCTAACTCCAAGTCGTGGGTGGGGTAATTCTTCTTGTGAGGCTTAAGCTTGGGGGAATCATAAGCTATAGCCTAACTCTCATGTTGCAATACACCCCAAGTACTAGTAAGGACGTATTGGTGTAGACTAGATACTCAACTCCTAGTCTAGGCAATGCTAACACTAGTGCTGAGGTTAACTTGTCCTTCAACTCGTCGAATGCCAACTGACAGACATCGTTCCAGATAAATGGCACACCCTTTTGAGTTAGATTTGTCAAAGGAACCACTATCTTAGAGAACCCCCGAATAAACCTTATGTAGTATCCTGCTAGGCCCAAGAAACTATGTATCCCAATCGGTGTCGTGGGTTGTCCCCACTCCCTTACCACTGATACCTTCCCCGGATCAATAGATATCCCCCTGTCTGAAATGATATGCCCCAAAAACTGAACCTCCTTCAGCCAAAACCCACACTTCTCATACTTTGCATATAACTCGTTCTGACGTAGCGTCTACAAAACCTACCTCATGTGCTCGGTGTGTTCCTCCTCTGTCTGGGAGTAAACCAGAATGTCATCAATGAAGATGATGACGAACTGGTCTAGTCACTCTCTGAATACCCTATTCATCAAGCCCATAAACACAGCTGGGGCATTGGTTAGGCCAAAAGTCATAACCCGGAACTCATAGGAACCATATCTCGTCAAGAAAGCAGTCTTCGAGACGTCTTGTTCCCTGATACGCAACTGATGGTAACTCGATCTCAAGTCGATCTTTGAGAATAAAGTCGCTCCTCTCAACTGGTCGAATAAGTCATCGATTTGGGGAAACGGATACTTGTTCTGTATCGTGACTTTATTCAACTCCCGATAATCTACACACAACCTTAAAGATACATCCCTCTTCTTCATGAACAGCATAGGGGAACCCCATGGCGAAGTACTCCTACGGATAAATTCCTGACCCAACAAATGCTCTATCTGATCCCGTAGCTCTCTCATCTCCGCTGGAGCCATACGGTAAGGTGCGCGGGCAATTGACCGAGTGCCGGGCGTCAAGTTGATAACAAAGTCTATCTCTCTACTAGGAGGTAATCCTGGAATATCATGGAATACATCAACGAACTCCCTAACAACTGGAATCAAATCAAGTGGTATTACCACTTCCTTAGAGGTCTCCTCCTTTATATAGTATAAGTGAGTGGACGATCCTCCCTCAGGACGAGGCATCGCCACTAGGAACATCTCTTGCTCGGGTATGGCAAAAATAATACTCCTACTGAAACAATCAATCATGGATCGATATGTAACTAGCCAATCCATACCGATAATCGCATCGTACGCAGTCATATCTAACACTAACATATCGGCAGGTAAGGTAAGCCTCCCGATCTCTACACCCATACCTCTACATATAAGTGATATCACAGAACCCCTACTCAACGGTGAATCTACGCAAGTAACAGTGCTCTCTGCGGTATCTAACAACTCCATAGTGCGTGCAAATCTCATGGCAATGAAATAGTGTGTGGCTCCCGTGTCAAACAAAATACGCCCCATAATCCCCTGAATAGAAAACATACCCTCAATAGCGGGTGGATCCTATGGGACTGCGACCTACTGGAGCTGATAAACTCGCTCGTACTAAAGTTGTCCCTACTGGACTGGGACTTCTGGGATGGGTGGTAAAGCTGGCATCTGCAGTTATACTGGGAGGGCGGCGAGAAACATAGGTCTATGGGGCTCATGTCGAGCACCCTGTTGCTGCTGCTGGGGGGCCCTGTCCCTTTCAAGACACTCCTGGCATTTGTGGCCAATCTTTCCACAAATAAAACATTTCCCCCAAAGTTTCCCCTTTATAACCCTACTGCCCACGACCCTGGTGGTCGTTACTATTCCTACCTTGACCTTGATGGCCCTGGTGAAATCGCTGCTGTTGGCCGTGTTGGCTCTGCTGGCCATGCCAAAAACCTCCCTGACCATTTTTGAAACCTCTAGATCTAAACCTCTTGGAATCCCCCTATTGGGAACTCTGATCACCCTGCTTGTGCTGTCCCTGAGCTGATTGTGCCCCGCTGGCACCATTTCCCCCTGTCCTTCCCTGATGGCTAGACTCTCCTGCTCGCTTACCCTTTGACAAGTGGAAGCGGTGGTCCTGGAAGTGAAGTAATGTTGTAACCGCATCAGAATAAGTGTCCAACGAGAGATTTCCTAGCAAGTGCTGACAAATCCTCCATGTCAATCCATCCATAAACTTTTGGATCTTCTTCTCTTCAGTCAGAATCTCATCGGGAACGATGTTCAGAAGATTTGTGAACTCGGCCTCATACTCAGCCACTGTATTCCCCTCCTTCTTGAGGTTTATCAACTTCCTCCTCATCTCAGTATGAACTGCTGAGGGAAAATACTTTCGATCAAATCGCACCCAGAACTCCTGAATGGTAAGAACATCTCTCTCCTCCATGGTGGTAATAGACTCCCACCACTGCAACGCTTCTCCTACCAGCTTAAAAGTAGCCAGTATCTGCCTTTGTACATCGTACACTCGTACATCCTAAAATTTCTTTGGATGTCCTTCTTCCACTGACTGGATACACGACGTCGGAGCTACCTACGAACTCCGAAGGGTGCGCCTTCTGAAAGGCATCTCGGACCCGTTCCCAAGCAGACTAAAATGCATGAGCCTGAACAGGGGCAACCACAGGTGCCTGAGGTGGCGCCTGCTGCACAGCTGTTAAAGCGACATTTACCGCCTGGGCTACAATGGCGATAACTTCTGCAGCGTTCATAGTACCCTGAACTGGTGCAGGCTGTGGATCGGGCTGGGCACCCCTAGGAACTTTCTGTGCACGTCGTGGAGGCATCTAAAATGAGAGAGAATTCTTGTAAGTCCACAATTAATATCTCAAAATAGCTGAAGAGTGTAAAATACACAAATGAGTACAACAATCCTAAAATATAGGGCTCTACATCAAAGGAAGCTACGCGGAAACATAACAAGCCGTACAGATCCTAAGGACACTAGAACTTGATGCCCTGATACCACCTATGACACCCCGACTAATTAAATACCGGGTAGCTACTGCTTTATTCAAATTAATACAAAATGTCAAGTTGGTTCAGTTTATATCATTATTGTCGAAAATATTTTTTTAAACAATTACTAGCCACCTAATATTTAAAAAGTGAGTTGCCAAATTTTATTAAGTTAAATTAAGATGCAATCCATAGAATATTTATCAATTAATGACAACACAATTACATCACAATCACAACAGAATATAAATAGAATAATAAATGAGTCTGGAGTAACACTCCTCAGAATAGTCCAAAATACTGAATAAAACAAATACAAAGTCTGAATAAACAATTAAGTATCTCCAAAACTAAATTTAAACTGAGTATGATAAAGTTGTCTCTAAAAGAAAAGAGGCGACATGCCAATCTGAAATAGAATCAATGTAGAATGTGGAGGCATCTACTATCGAGGTCCTGTAACTTCCACAGCAGCTACAACACGTCACTGGAATGGAACTCCTAAGCTTGGCGTCCCTGTGACTGGGCACCTAAAAGGTTTTTACAGGAAAAATATATTTGAAAGAAAACGGGTGAGAGCCCGATGTGAAAATCGTTTAAAATAGAGTGTTTAATAGCATTAAACAGTGAATATTAAGTACATCTTAGTTACGTGCACTCACATGAGTTCCTCACCTCTCAACTAATGTGCACTCCTAACGTATCCGTAACCCATCCTAGTCATACCGCTAACTAACTAGTCTAAATCACAACCTGACTTCACTTTAAAATACAAGGGTCTATTCTAATATAATATGTGCGTGTCTTCCTTTTATTTCGCATTCATTACTTATAATATTTACTGTATGAAATTCTGATTTTTATCTTTACTAAAATGTCTCAAGAATACATATTTACACTTTAATAAAGAGTCTATGGCAATTACCAGTATATTAATCCCAACATAAATATACAATTAGGGCACCCCTAGGCTAAGCTGTGGTACACACATACTCTGCTATCGAATCCCGGTACATCACGTACATAAGGACCACGTGTTCCGAATATCTCATGAACCGTCTCAATAAGCAAAATCACACATAATGGAGGCGAACATAGTTCACATACCCATGGGTCACGCACATACCTACGCTCCCATGGTCAGCTGACTTATTAACTCACAAATAAGTCATTCACATCCCTATGTCTGTAAGGTACCAATCTAAATCCCCCCGTAGGCACACAAGGATTAGATGGCCCAGTTCGAAAGCCGACCTCCCGTAATAGCATGTATGGTAGGTATGTTATACACATATAAGTCCATATAGTAAGCATTCACACAACTTAGATATCTTATAATATTAATAAAGGTATATTCTATATCCTTATACCGTTATTTAAAATTTGTACATTTTTAAGTTTCAGGATAATATATAATATAGACCACCGACACATCTCACGTCGTAGTTTCAAGTACTTAAAACCTAACCCAAAAAGGTCACCAAGTCTCCTATTATCCCCAAATTTAAATCCACTATTCTTAAGGTCCTAACCTCTGCCACTAACTTTAAATTATCAAACTATATGGAAGTTAATCATTTACTTTCAGTCTCTAATAGTATCTCACACGTCGAGCCTTATTAGGTTTGATATAATTCCCAAATTGAATTCTAATCATAATACGGGTCTCCCACACATGCCTACTGGTCTTCTTTAAATCTAAGAGTGTTCACAAGGTCCCCACCAATAATTCTCTAGGGTCGAAATTGTTAAAATTCAAAAAAGGAAGAAATATAACAGATTCTGGGAAGGTCGATCGATCGACCTTGAATGTCGATCGATCGATCGCACCAGATGGGCTACGGACTGCTTCGTTTTTCAGTCCTAGATTTGTCCCAAAACTCCATTACAAGGTATGAAACTCTAATCTAAGGTTATAGGATCATTATACAACCAAAATACATTATTTTTAACGTTCCAAAACCATTAAATCATCAACAATTGGCCTTATATGGATCAAAACTTCAATACAAACCCTAGTTTTCTATTTTCTTCAAGAACAATGATAATTCTCCTATTTAATCCATTTTTAATTCATCAAAGGTTATATTTTGGGTACTGAATTCGTCCAGAACAAATCTGTATGCAATTCCTAACCAAGGTTTAGAGTTCTCCATCAATTTCACTGGGTTTTCATCATCTTTCAAGGAAAATATTAATTTCTACACTAATCATGGAGGAAATATTCGCTGAAACTAAGGAAATCAAATCACTTGCCTTAAGTTTGATGTTCAGAATCATTGATGGTGTCCAGGGGTTGGTTCTTTCCTTCTTTCCGGTCACAATTCCGTCAAGATTTGGTGGTGGTTGGTGGCTAGGTTTTGGAAACCTCCTGCAACTTCCTCTCTAATTCACGTAGCCCACTCTTTGATTTTGGCTGATAATGGTCCTAATGGCCTTTCCAATAAATAATAAATAAACAGTAAAATTCGTGGGGTCTTAATTCCTTAATTTTTAAAATGACCAAAATACCCTTTCGGGTTACCGGTTTGGCCTAAAACCGCCTCGGGACCCAAACTAAAGCTCCGGCTAGTGTTTTCTGACTATCTCAAGCCCTCCGGACACGCTGGCCCACTCAAAATTACCATATAGTTGATAAAAATATAATTTACTTTTTAATCTAATTAAATTGATTATTGACGCGACTGACACGCACGTCCCAACTTAATTTTTCCAAATTGTCGTATTTATGACTCTCGACAATTTTAATACTTTCAATAATCATATCTTACCATATATACTCAGTAATATTTAATATTATCATCATAATCAAATACCAACTCACGTCTCGCTAGTATTTTAATTCGAATTAATTTCCAATTAATATTTATTTAATTTAATTAATCCATTAAATAAAAATCAATAAAATTATGGGGTATTAAAATAGGCTAACGCCGAGAGAACTTTCAGGTTCAGAAATTAAAAGTAAATCTTCTAATTATGTCCCTAATATGCCAAGCAAGAATCCTAAATTTAATAATGCCAAGCATAAGAAGACCCCAACTGGGAATGTAACTGACACAAGAAAGGCATGGTCTAGGAGGTCAATTTTATTTTACTTCTCTTATTGGTATAGTAACCCGATGCGCCATGTATTGGATGTCATGCATGCAGATAAGAATCTTGCTGAACATATTGTGGGCACATGCCTTGGGGGGAGTCATTCGAAGGATGGAGAAAATGCACGAAAAGTCCTTAAATCGTTGAAACTTAAGTCACAACTATGGTTGAAAAAAGATACTAGGGGAAGGACAATAATTCCACCTGGTGCCTTTCCTTTGACGAGTGGGGAAAGGAAGGTGATTTTAAACACAATATATAATTTGAAGGCTCGATATAATTTTTCGTCGAACTTGCAAAGGACTGTGAATTATGCTACCCATGATTTACATAAGTGTAAGTCCCACGATTGGCATGTGATCATGCAATTGGTTGATCTATTATTTAAGAACAGTTTCTCCAATCACAAGGATTTACGGAGGGCTATTATGCAAATTAGTCTTCTTCTCACTTTTGTGTGAGAAGGTAGTCAATCGAGAACACATAGTGGCCGCAAAATTGGCGGTGATCGAAGCAATTTGTGTGTTGGAGAATTACTTTCCCCAGTGTTCTTTGACATAAGTGTTCACTTTTTGGTACACTTATGCGATGAGGCACTTCTTTGCGGTCTAGTTAGATATCGGTGGATGTATCCGTTTGAAAGATTGATAAAAGTTTTTAAAGATTACGTCAAGAATACACGATACATTGCAGGTTCAATTGCAGAGGAATACATCACCGTGGAGTCATCAATTTATCCTCGGGAATATATGCCTAACACGACCAGCGTTGATGACATTGATGAGTTCGTCGATGAGGGTGGTTGATAAGAGGGTCTTTGCATATAGTCCTTGTTGTCTTCAAAAGTCACTCTCAAAATTCCCTTGAGTACCTACAAAACTTGTCTAAAAATAACTCGTATTGCAGTAAGTACGGGTATCAATCCAACTTCCAAGGTGAAATAATTTATGTGAAAACTTGCAATTCAATTTTTTTATTAAAATATTTTTTTATTGTGTATTTTTAACAAAAACAATTTCAAGGGAAAAGTTAACTAATGCTAAATTTACGAAATGACTAAATAATAAAAAAAAAAAATATGCGCAACCGAGTGTGAAATAATGTGAGAAGGTCAAGAGATGGGATTACACCGCATAATCAATTATTTTAATTTCTCAATTTATTAATTTGAAATATTTCGAGATAATATTAAATCGATAATCTAACTCTCGTTAAAATTATAAATTTAATAAAATCTTTTTCATAAAATTAATTTAAAAATTTCACAAAATGAAAAATTAGGAATTATACTATTTTCAGAAAATTACCCGCTAGGATCAATTTAACGAAAACAATAGCAATCCTCAAATTTTAATACCGAATTAATATTCAATTTCGGAAAAATCTATCTCTAGTTCGATTCCTAAATTAAAACAATAATTTGTTCAATTAATTTACTAACTCTCGTTATATAAATTAATTGGTGACAGTTAATTTTACCTAGAAATATAAAAATAAAGAAACCAATTAATTAAATTAACATCATTCACAGTGCATTCCACCCCTTGAAGGGGTGTTTAGCCAAATATTCTCATGTTAGCATAAACAACAATAAATAATAAGTCAAGAAGGAAATAAATTGAAAAGAGAATGTAGAAATATGATACGCAATTTTTTTTCCACAGATTTGTCTTGAAATGCGCCTTGACATGTGTCCAACTTCTTCACAATTTTCAGCACTTGATTACAAAAAAAAAGACTAAAAACTAAACCTAAAAATTATTCTAAAGCTAAACTAATTTTTTTGTACTTTTCTGAAAAAAAAATCATGACCCTAAACTGTACATAATATACACAGTTTGCCTCTCTCTTGCGTCTCTCTTTTTAATATCTAAGAGTCCTCTGCTTTATAAGTCAGCCTTCACTTTATTTATAACCCACGATTTTTGGTTTTGTTAGGAGATTTTCTTGGGATTTAAGTTTTGCCAAATCCAAAGATTTATTCGTGGGCTTTTGGCTTGTGGCAGATGGGTTTTGGAATAGGAATCAACTCCTATTTTCATGGAGTTGATAAGGGAGATCGGTTTAGGTTGGGACGGAACGATTTGTGTCCGGTTTGGTGGGTTTCGGTTTAGCCTGAAATGGGTTTGTGGTGGGCGGAAATGGGTAAGCGCAGCCACGGCGACGGTGATGGGGTTGAGCGTGGTTGGCCGACGCACAAAGGCTGTCACCAGCGTGTGGTTGGCTGGGCGAAAATGTGTTTTTTTTTCTGGATTTTATGGAAGTTGGGTTGGATAAGTGGAATGTGGGTTGGTTGTGTGTGTTAATGGTGGGTGATAAGAGAGATGGTGGGTGGAGAAGATGGGTGAAGGTTGGTTTGTGCGTGGTAGGGTGTAGGGTATATTGGGTGTGAGTGAGGGGTAGTTTAGGTGTGGTGTGTGTAGGTTAGTTAGGTGTGAGTGGGTGAGTAAGGGATTGTTAGTGTGTGTGTGTAATTTGTACCCTTAAAAATTAACACTACCTAAAAAATATAAAACTAAAACTAAATAAAAATAATAATAAAACGAACATCTCAAAATAAAAATTAAAAGACACTAAAAAAGAAATGAAAATAAAAATAAAAATAAAACTCTACTAAAACTATAAAAATATAATAAAAATAAAAATAAAATCAAAATAAAATTAGAAAATAAATTTCTAAAAGTTAATCCTAATAAAAATAAAATAAAGATTAAAAATTAAAAACTAATAAAAATTAAAATCAAAATAAAGAAAGAGAAAATTAGAAAATAAATTCTAGAAAATTCTAAAATAATTCCTAAAAATAAAAACGACACAAATAAAAAAATCTAAAAAATAATAAAGGGACAAACTCAACACACACCGGGCTCGGGGAATGGTTTGGGCTCGGTTTAAGCTTGGGTTAGGGTTACAGGACTGGTTCGGGACATCGAAACTCTTCTGGGCAAGCTCAATGAGACTCTGACTTCACGGTCTCTTTTGTTTTCTTTGTTGCACTATTTTAACCGCTACTTTATCGCAATTGACTGAATTTAGCGTTGTTTGTACCGCAACTGCGTATTGACCTGCAAAATAATAAAATACGAAGATAAGGCCAATTTTATTATAAAATAAGTGACTAAAATGCACATATTCAGGGCATAAATTATACACTTTTGGGTGCTTATCCCACCACCCCCAAATATAACATTGTTAGTCCTTGAGCAAAATTAGAGAGAAAACAGAGATAAGTAACCAAAAGTGTGCCACTTTCGCAGGCACTGGCGATTGCACTTAGCATATGCAACAAGCCACTAAACCTATAAGTTGCCCTACAGGACGAAAGGTGTCTCGTGAGGGTTTGTAGTGAATGTACCCACAAAATTCAAAATTTATTAAAATGGCAGTCTATTATTTTGACGATGAAATGCTATACAATCCAACTAAAAATGACATCAAAGAACACCGTATTCAACTATAAGATATGAAATTACTTAATACCAAAGAGCGTAATCCTTCCTAAAACTCTGCATGTGTTAGTGTGAAACAATCTTAAGTATCATTAGAGTAATTCCAAGATCGCCTTTTAAGAATCGACGATTTGACCACAATTCTCACTGGATATATCTCTCTTAATCGAACTCTCTGAGAATTGGGTAAGTGTATCTCTCTAGTGTGTGAGGAGGTGAGTAAGTATAAGCAAGTTCAAACGTCTCACACACTTTATAGAAAATGACGGATACATGAAAAAAATTGATCTCATGAAGGAATGCTAACCACTATGTTGAGAATGTCAAGTTATTCACCATATAGTCTTCTCATTTGCCCGAACACTTTACCAAGGGTGAAAAATACGGTTTATGAAAAGTTTGAGGGAAAATGAAGAAGATGGTTGATAGGGTTTTTGATAAGAGTGTGACACACTTTGAATAACTAATGTCTTCATCTTTTGAATTTATGATCGCAAGATTTCCTTTTCTTCTTTTCTATTTTTCTTTCTCATTTTTTTTCTTTTCTTTTTTTTTATTTTATTGCAATAAATTTTTCTTTTCATAACACAAATGAAGACAATTTACATTGATAATTTCAACACTCTTTTTCTCAAAAATTATGGTAGTGATGGGGAATGGCATGTGGATGGTATCTTGGACATACATGGGTAAGGAAAACATGGAATGATAATCAGTGGAGTGAAGGGTAAAAATGGTAAGTGTATGATAAAATCGATTTAGTGCTCGGGACAAACTACAAGACACATGTTTCTTACAACTCGAAAGTAATGTCATTCTCAGTGATTAAGCCAAATTTGAAAAATAATGAGACCATGCAACGACTAAATGTAGTACCCAAAGAATTTGAGTCACTTGTGACTTGAAAGTACGTAAAAACCCTCAAAAAGGTGAAAATCTCAAATCTCACGGGTTTAAGTCGCCACTAGTGATCTTTTAAGGCTCTTTTGAGAATATAATTACTCCTCAGCTTTTGATTGTAAATGTGATAGTGCAAATTGATGAGTCTAGAATTTCATAGTGAAAGTACGCTTTAAAAGGTATTATTTAATATTATGATAAAAAGTGTAATTTCAGGGTCAAATACGGGTTTTTCGAGATTTCTAAAAGAGGGATGACAGACAAATCATGTCATAAAAGTTTATTTTTAACTGTACAAAAAGTTTAAAATCACTTGTTTCTGAAAATTTTCAAAAGAGGTACGATTTTGATAAATTTCCCACCCTCAAACAAAAGAGAACGTCGTCCTCGATGTTGAAAACTAATTATAAAAATGAAAAGCACAAGGGAGGAAAGATATTACCATAAAGAACTGATTATGAAAATGTACCGCATGGTGTAGCAGAGATGAAACTTGAAGAACAGATGTGACACAAAACGTACAAGTCTATAAAGCATGTGAAAATCAATTGGTGGTGGGAAACACCACCCCTAAACAGGATAAGAGTCATACTCAGAAATAATGAACAACGGGCTGCCTCCCGGTAGCGCTAAGTTTAACGTCTTCAACATGTTGGATGGAATCTGGAAGTAATAAACAATTTGGTCCCGAAATAATCCAAGAAACCACTGAGAAAATACAACAAATCCAAGAGAGATTGAAGACATCCCAAGATCGTCCAAAAAGTTATGCAGACCAGTGTCAGAAGCCCCTAAAATTTCAAGTTTGTGACCAAGTATTTCTGAAAGTTTCTCCTCGAAAAGGGATTTTACTTTTCGAAAAGAAAGGGAAATTAGCCCCCAGATATATTGGACATTTCATTATTTCTAAACGTATTGAGCCAGTAGCCTACCAGTGGAATTATATGATATTCACAACGTATTCCATGTATCCCAATTACGCCAGTATATGCCTGATCCCTCCCATGTTATTACATGGTAAGAAATTTATGTTCAATCTAATCACAAATTTAAAGCACGCCCTATTCAAATTTTGGAATGACAGGTAAAACATCCCAGGAATAAAGAAATCTTCTCAGTCAAAGTACTTTGGGAACATCAAAATGAGCAAGAAGCTACATGAAAACCAGAACAAGCTATGAAAGACAATTATCCTGATCTCTTCAAAGGTCAATTCGAGGACAAATTTATTTTAGGTAGGTAGACTATAACATCCGTACTTTCAAATTAAGTTGATTGAAAACCCTAATCCCCTATAATTCTTATTCTACCCCTCATATATTATGCAAATTCAAAAGTATCCTAACTAAGGACAAAAATACTTTACAAAGCCTATAACTTTACTAAATTCCCCAAGTACCCCTCAACGTTTTAATATTTCTAAAATGACCCATGAACTTTTCAAATAAGTATACCTTGACCAATACTTAACCCATAGACCCAAATATTATATCTAATTAAACCACTAGACTTCAACTAATTATAAATTATAAATTAAGCACTAATATTTCCCTAAAATTATTGAAATGCCCCTAAACTTTATAAAAATTCCCTATTTTGAATAAAATAAGTATATACCCTTCCAACCGAGGACTAAAAACTAAACAACTAATATTTTCACATTCCACCCTCACTACATCAGCATCCACATAGGCATAATAGTCCAAAAACACATGTAAACACCATGCTTACAAGTGAAGTTCAATTTTTTTATCAACTTATCTTCTTAAATTTGGGAAGAATCCACCTCCCAAATGATCCAATACATTCTCCTCTTCATACCCTATAAAAATCTCACAATCAGAAACTACAAATCCAACCTCTTAAGCATGTTAGAAATTCAAAATATTTCCTCTATGCATGTATTCTATTGTTCTATGCATTATACTTCATTATTTCAATTCCAACCATTTTTTGTGTTGATATTTTACTTATATTAATCAAAATAGTAGAGCTTTTACGTCCAAAATGGCCTCTGTGCAAAGAAACCAGAAAAAACCTCAATTAAAGCTTGCACTTCAATGGTGGAATTTGATTCCTTGACTTTGAACCAGTTTCAAGATGAGGAAATGGTTCCTTATGAACCAGGAGCTATAATGCAATGATCGTTTTTAAAAAATCATAAGTTTGAGCTCCAATTGCTCGAAGGACTTTTCTATTTCAGAAAAATAAAAACCTTAAATTCTCCACAACCAGACCATCTTAATCCTTCAAACCAAAACCAAATTCTTCCTTAGGATAGTGGAAACCCAACTATGTTCATAAATACCTCTGCCATATTCAGTAGAGCTTCGAAAGTTTTAGGGGGGGGGGGGGGTTCCCCACTAAAGATTGATTAGCCAAATTGATCCTATACTTATCAAACGAAGAAGGAAGATAAGGATCAAGCGAGGGAGCTCCCACGAAGACCTTCCACATACATTCCTCGAAGGATAAAGTTATTATAGTAATGATATCTTGTAATATAGAGAAGAATGTATTTGATTATTTACTTTATTTATTGAGAAAGATTTCTTTGTAATATGAGCGAGGTTGTTTGATACTCTCGAGGGACTATACGTGGTAGGGTATAGGAGAGCTTACATGCTCTATCGAACGACCTCCTCTTGGGAACCTCACAGGTACATGGTTTGGAGGATTGAGAGAAAGGAAATATTGGGAATGCAATAGCCAACCCTCTTGGCACACTTGGTCAAAACTTCATCCAGTACAAGTGGTTGTTCGAGCCACTTATAGCCCAACTACAAAAATTCGAACCTATTCGGGGGAACCTCCTTGAGGAACCCTAATTTTGTATCTTTGGCTTCGAGACAGTTCTTAGCTAACAAACAACATACTAAATTTCTCGAGCCACCTACCGACCTAGATACCTCAACTTATACATCATCCATTTAATTGAAGTGACCACACGCCTAGTGGTGTCACTGTTCATCCACTTTATGACGTCATATCGTATGACATTGAGGATCTCGAAACCATAGCACTCTATTGAGATTATGCTTAAGATGGCAGACCTAGGTCACCAAACCTGATTTCATAGCCGTTCTAAGGCAAGCCTTTGAGATACCATGTCACGTCCCTCATTAATGCCGCCATGCCTCTAATAAGTTAGACAGTTTCCCGCCAAAATATAATATCCCATGCATTTATTACAGTATCTTGGATTTTAATTCCACGGTACTTTAGCATTTAATACCATTCAATCAAATTTAATACCATTAAGGTTACTCGTGTAAACTTTCCTTCATATAAATAGTTTAACCAAATAGTTTACAAGGACGACAATCTTGATACCAAATTGCTGTTGGGATTTTCTCATATACGAGAGCTTATGTGAGAGAAGATTTATTGTACAAACATTCTCCTTATACCCGTTAATACCCATATTATTGAGCATTAACTAAGTTTTGAGGTTCCTACCTTGACTTTATTATGCCTGGGGTGCTTGCTCTTTCTCCCTCCGATCAAGTTAGTTGCTGGCCCCATTTATTTACTGCATTACAGTGCATTTATGGTGTAAAGATCTTATTTAATACTGGTTTGAGTATTAGATGTTGTTCTCTCTCTTTCTCTCTATCTCTCTCTTGTATTTACCATCAATATTAAATACCGTCTTGTGCATTAATCCCAATCTTGATAAGGGGTTACGCCTCGCTTGATACTAACTGTATTTCAAGAACCCACATCTTACATATGGTGACTCTGCTGGGGAGGTATTCTCTTTTGAAAAGATGTCAGAGGATAATACTGCCTGGATCATTGATTTTGATACCATAAAGCATGAAGAAGAGGCAAATCTGGCTGCATTGCTTGAAGGAATGAGAATGATGCGAATGGAGCCTGGCACATCTGCTACTGGTGTGACGAAGACGACAGGTGCGTAGGCGAGAATAGGCTCAGCTCAAATGGTGGGACTCATGGGGTTATTTGCAGAGTTCATCAAAACCCCAACGCCCCGGGCGATGCTAGGAATTATCGAAGGAGAGAACTCATTCATGACACCACTGGCGTGGATTTAAGCTCCCTCCGTTACTCGTGGAGTTACCACTTCTGCTTTCAATAGTGTTCCTCCTAATGCTCTGAAGCACCTTATACTCTTGACTCACTTGAGTCTATATTGTATAGCTGTTCATCTAGTTTGGAAATTGTGACAAAATTATGTTAATCCTAGAATCCAAAGAAGACCAGAGCTTTGTTTGCTATTTCCCCTTCTTGATTGATTAATCTATACCATATTACGAACACTCACACACAGTAGAATTGATCTCATACATTTCATATTGAATATAAGTGTGTGTAAATATGTTAAGTGTGTTTAATCCTTAAAATTGTTTTTAAATATTTTTTTGGGATTTTATAAACATTTAAAATAAGTTTTTATTAATTAAAACTTATTTTTTAAAGTTTTTGGGGTCAATCTGCAATTAAGGTTCAATGGTTATATTGGCTTAAAGTTGCCTTGGGTAGAATTAGAAAGCGGCAGAGACTTCAGGGCGTGTTTTTAATTAATTTTGACGCGAGTTTGATATCTAATTATTGGCCAACATTTATTGTCTTCTGATTGGTGGAGAGTGTGTTTCTTTATAGAGAGGGAACCAGCCTGTTTTCAACCCTTGGATCGTTTTTATCAACGATCTGCATGCGCGCTTTCATAATCCCTGTGAACCCCATATGAACCAATCAGGAGAGATTTAATCACCGCATATCGTGAACCCTTGGATCAAAGTCAATCAACCTTGACTCAATCTGAACCCTTGATTTTGAACCTCATTAACGAATCTTCTCAGCCTCCTATAAAAGGACCCCCTCACTCAGCCTTCTGAGACTTTTGCATTTTCGTCCTTTTGAGAGAAAAAAGAGAGTAGAGAGAGAAGAGAGAAAAGAGAGAGAAGAGAGAAACCAGAAGAGAGAGAAAGAGTTAGAAACCCTAACCCTAAATCGTCCAAACCATTTTTCAAACCTAAAACTCTTTTCAAACTCCTGTATATCCCAAACACAACCTTGAGTGTTTGAAAGTTGGTTTGTGTTGTTGGTTTGTAGATGTAACCTCTTCGTTCTTTAGATCTTGTGTCCAACTTAAACATTGTGTCTTAGATCTATTTTCTACTTTATAGAAATTTCAGATCTGAGTACTTCATGTTACATTACACATAGATTTTCATATTTTGTTTCTCTGCTTGAGAAATATATTGTTGATTCTTTTATGTAAATGATTTTTTAAACTTTGAAATCAACAATAATGTTTTCTATTTCTATTTCTCTTGAAACAAGACCTTTGACCTAGTTTGGAATCGCACTTGGTGATTTTCAATCTCAAAAATCTTTTCAAAACTGAGATTGATTAAGATCTTGATACGTCTTCTGAGCAAGATAGTCGTGGATTCTGGGATTGTTATAAAGGTCAAATAAGGTTAAGTTTTGTGAGAAGAGAGAAAAAGAAAAATCACAGCATATAGTCTTATATGTAATTTGTTAGGACTGGTTGTACATAATAAGTGTGTGTGTGCATGCATGTGTTAGAAAGCACCTCCACAAACACTTTCACCCTACCACACTAAAAGTGTTGGTAATAAGATCTTGAGAAGAAGAGTCGACGTAAAGAACTTAAACAAATTGGAAGTTAACAAACTGGGAGGACAACATCAACAATCAGAACTGCAGAGAAGTTATAAGGACACCAGAGGGTACATTCCTAAACTTATAAAGGCCTGAGTTGTATGCATGTTTGTTATATAGTTTGTAAGTGTTAAAATTTGTTTATAGTGGATTTTTTTTGGTTTACTCCGTAGAGGGAGTCGTGGATGTTTCCTCAGTTGGGTGAGGTTTTACCACGTAAAAAATCTTGTTCTTAATCTTTCTACATCTCCTCATCTCATTCTTGGTTGTGCTGAGTTTAAAGTTTTTAAACTGTTTTATAAACCTGTTAATCAAATCTTGAACAGATCTCATACATACTTTTATTAAACACATCTTGTGTTCAATTAGTTTTGGTTTTTAAGAAAAGAGTTTCTTCAAAAAACTTTTCGGAGTTACTTAAATAGTTTAATTTTATTAAATGGCTTTACTAACAGATTTTCAATTGGTATCAGAGCTTTGTAAACTTCTTTTAAAGAGATCCTGTGTTTCTGAAATTATTTTCGGAAAATCAAACATGGACGAGAAAAATGAAAGATTTGGTAACTTGACCAGACCTCCTATCTTTGATGGAACCAATTTTGCTTACTGGAAAGTAAGGATGATTGCTTTCATTCAAGGAACTCTGGGAGATGATGTCTGGGACATTGTTGAAAATGGATACATTTTTCCTACTAAACCAGCCACTAAAGGAAGTAATGAGAGGGTTAAGATAGTATTAAGTGAGTTCATACAAGAAGAGAAACAAGTTTCTCTCAACAATAACAAAGGAAAGAATGTCATATTTATGTCCATAAATGAACATGAGTTCAAAAGAATCTCATCATGTACCACTTCTAAGGAAGCTTGGGACACTTTGGTTACTACTCATGAAAGTGATAGTAGAGTTGAGGCTGCTAAAACTCAAATGCTCATTCAACAGTATAACTCCCTAATTATGTCTGAATCTGAGTCATTTGATGACTTTTATATGAACTTGACTGATATTGTGACAAAACTACATGCTAATGGGATAACATATGACAGACAAGAAATTGTATCTAAAATTCTGAGATCATTACCACAAAAAATTTGACAACAAAAGATATGTTATTGAGGAAATGTGTGATATAAATCTCACTCTTGAATTACTCAGTAGTAAATTAAGAACTGTGGAAATGGAACTAGAATTTAAGAAACAATTGACCCAGTCCCATAGGAAACAGACTAGTTCCAATCTGAGCTTTTCTTCTAAGATGATTAAACCTGAGTTTAACATTCCCAATGATGACTCTGATGAGGAATGCGATATAGAGAGTTTGGACAATCAGATTTCCTTAATGTCAAAACAGTTTAAGAAAATCATTAAATTTAGAAACAACATAGCAAACAAACAAGGCAAGTCTAATTATCCAACTCCCTTTAATCACAAACCTCATGAGAAAAGTTATGACAAACATCACAAGGACTCTCACACTAGACCTAACAGAGACCTTAAGAAGACTGAATGCTTTAGATGTGGTAAACTAGGACACATTGCACAAGACTGTAGAGTTAACTTGAACACTCAAAACAAACACGCTAGAGCCAACATTTGCAAGACATGGGATGATTCAAGTGACTCTGAAAATGAGGAACCTAAGTCATTTGATGTTTTTGACCCTTGCATGTCTTTCTTTGCCAAGATTATCTATAATGATGATATGTCTGTGTTTGTTAGTGAGGATGAATCTAGTAATTCTACTTCTGATGTTTAGAATCATGCTGTTACTCGTTTAGATGCTTTAATTACTGAGAATATTGCTATTTCTGCCTCGGGGTGTGTGAGTCAAAGGGAAAGTGATAATGACGATGTCAATGGGTGTGTGAGTTCAAAGAATGAAGACTTAGGGTCACTTCACACACTACACTTAGTGACTCGTACAGTGAAGATCTCTCAGATATTCACACACTCTATGCTAAAACTCTAAAGAAAAGCACTAGACTAGAAAAGATTGTGAAAGATCTCACCAAGAAGTTAGAAGATCTAAGCCTGATGGTCAAACTGAATGCTGAAGAGTATACTACCCAATGTCTTACTCATGAAAGTGAAATCAAAATATTTGATCAAAAACTCAGAAACTTAACTGAAACAAATGATACTCTGGAGAAATAATACAAAGGAACATTGTTAGAATTGGAACAAACTAAAGAAAAGACAGCAACTGTTTTCAAAAAAATTACAAAATTTGAAAATAACTCAAACTGTTTTGATGAATTTGTTGCTGAATCTAAAACCAATTCTGATGATCGAACAGGAATAGGGTTTTGCCCCAATTTCAAAACACAAACAAAATCTTTTGAACCTATCAAGTTTGTGTCAGGAGGTAAAAGGCCTATTGAAATCTGGCCAGACTTTCATTCTCTAAAAACTAAGTTTGACTCAAAACATCAAAATTTTAACATTGGGGAATCAAGTTGCTCTAAACATGAAAGTTCACCTAAGGCCAAATACGTCTGCCCCTCTATTAGGAAGAGTGAGACTACATTCAAGACTGTCCTATCTAGGAATAAAGGTCAACCTCAAAATTCCTTAAAACCCATGTTTAGAAATTTTCCTAAGGAGACCCCAATTTTGAGCAATCTTTATTGCTCCTACTGCGATATATATGGTCACTCTTTCGATGGTTGCTACGCTAGAAGAGTAGTTAAACCTGTCTGTTATCCTCCTATCTATCACAATTTTAACTATTTCAGGAGAAGCCGTAACAATTATGTTCTACCTAGACAACCAGACAAAAATTCTAACTATAGGAAGAGAAAGACCAAACCTAAAAGAACATTCCCTAGAAGGATTCCTAAACACTTTCCTAAACCAAATGCTCATGTCTTTCATAAATCTCAAAATCATGCGTAAAACATTTTTCAACAAAAATCGAATGCTCGCAAATTTAATCAATTGAGAGCCAATAAGCGCAAAATGAAAACTAGAGCAATTTGGGTTAGAAAAGATTATCTATTACCCCAGATGAAGTGTAATATAGTTATTACTGCTTTAAAAGCTTAACACACATCGTCTGGTTGGTATTTAGACTCTGGATGTTTTAAGCACATGACTGGGGATGATACAAAACTCTTGAACAAAACCAACTTTGCTGCAGGAAAAGTTATTTTTGGTGATGGAATATCATCTCATACATAAGCAAAGGAACTCTCCAAGAAGATGGACTTCCTGTTCTTGAAAATGTTCTTCTAGTTAAAGGTCTTAAGGCCAATCTACTTAGTATCTCGCAATTTTGTGACTCAGATCATACTGTTACCTTTTCAAAGAAAAATTGCAAAATTTTAAATGAAAAAGGTGAATGCATAATTACAGGATTCAGGACTCCTGACAATTGTTATACTGTCATGAACAAGTCTGAAATCTGTAATGTTGCCAGAATGGATGACAACGAGATATGGCATAACAGAATGGGTCACATAAATTACGATAATCTTAGTATACTGACCTCTCAAGAAATAGTTAGAGGAGTTCCAAAAATCAAATCCATTTCTAACATTATTTGTGGTTCCTGTCAGGAAGGAAAAATTGTTAAGGCACCTCATAAGAAAGTTAAAGATGTACTTACCTCTAACCCTTTGGAGCTCATCCATATGGACCTAATGGGTCCCTCCCAAACTGTTAGTCTCTGTGGACACAGTTATATTCTAGTTATAGTTGATGACTTCAATAGATTTACCTGGGTAGTCTTCTTAAAAAATAAGTCTGACACATTTCAAACTTTCTTAAAAATACTTATTCGGATTGAAAATGAGAAGGACACTCAAGTAAATAGAATTCGTAGTGATAGAGGTGGAGAATTCAAAGACACTGGTATAATAGAGTACTGTGACTATAATGGTTACAAACACGAGTTCAGTGCTCCTAAGACTCCTCAACAAAATGGAATCGCTGAGAGAAAGAATCGTACCCTTCAAGAGATGGCACGTGTTATGTTACATGCCAAGAATTTGCCTAAATATTTTTGGGTAGAATCTATTTGTACTGCGTGTCACATTATAAATAGGGTCTATCTTAGAAAGAATTCCAAACAAACCCCTTACGAACTTTGGTATAAGAAAAAGCCCAATCTTAAGTACCTTAGAACCTTTGGTAGTACTTGTTATATATGCAAAGATAGGGAACACTTGTCCAAATTTGAGAGCCGGGGAAATAAAGCTATTTTTCTAGGTTACTCACCTAATAGTAGAGCTTACCGTGTTTATAATCTTCGCACTAAAACCCTGATGGAATCCATAAATGTAATTGTGAGTGACACTACTGCAGAGAGTAAGATTGGTGAATCAACTATTGAGGAAGAGCCTAAATCATTTTAGAAAGTGGCTCTCCTGAAATAGATGATTCATTACCAATTGGGATACCTGAAGTATCTAACTGGGTTTCTAAAGACCATCCCATAAATAACGTTGTTCGTAATCCTAGTGAGCATGTGCGTACAAGATCTCAATTAAGAAATTATGCACATTATGCATGTTTTGTTTCCCTCGTGGAACCAAAGAATGTAAATGAGGCATTGAATGACTCTCACTAGATTTCTGCTATGCAGGAAGAACTTCTTCAATTTGTCATTCAGGATGTTTGGTATCTTGTACCTAAGCCTGATCACAAAAAGGTTATTGGCACACGTTGGATTTTTAAAAATAAGTCTGATGAAAGTGGGATAATCATTAGAAACAAAGCTAGATTAGTTTCTCAAGGATACTCTCAAATTGAAGGAATAGATTTTAACGAAACTTTTGCTCCCGTTACTCATTTAAAATTTGTTCGTCTTTATCTTTGCTATAGCTTGCCACTTGCATTTTACACTCTACCAAATGGATGTCAAATCTGCATTCCTTAATGGAATATTAACTGAAGAGACCTATGTCGAACAACCAAAAGGGTTCATTGACCCTCAATATCCAAATCATGTATTTCGTCTTAAAAAGGCTTTGTATGGCCTTAAACAAGCGCCTAGAGCCTGGTATGAGCGTCTTTCCAGTTTCCTCTTAGATAAAGGTTTCAAAAGAGGTGGAAATGATCAAACCCTTTTTGTCAAACATTTTGGCAAACACATCATTATTGCTCAAGTTTATGTTGACGATATTATCTTTGGATCAACTTCTCCCTCAGAATTAAAATCATTCTCTGAAATTATGCATAAGGAGTTTCAAATGTCTCTTATGGTGGAGTTACAATTTTTCTTAGGTCTTCAAGTCAAACAAAATTCAGAAGGATTATTTATCTCGCAATCTAAGTACGCTTTAGAGATTGTAAAGAAATTTGGCCTTGAGAGTGCTAAAGATGCTAAAACACCCATGAGTACTACGATAAAACTATCTAAAGACGAAATTGGAAAATCCATAGATCCTACTCAATATCGTAGTATGATAGGAACCTTGCTATACCTTACTGTCTCATGTCCTGATATAATGTATGTTGTGTGTGTATGTGCTCGTTATCAAAATAACCCTAAAGGGAGCCATCTATCTTCTGTTAAAAGAATCATTAAATATGTAAAAGGCACTCTGAACCTAAGACTTTGGTACACTAGGGATTCACCTAGCACTATAATTGGGTACACTGATGCTAACTGGGCAGGGTGTACTGATGATAGTAAAAGCACATCAGGAACATGTTACTATATACGTAATAACTTGGTAGGATGGAGTAGTAAGAAACAAAACTGCACATCACTCTCAACAGCTGAATCTGAATACATAGCCATCGGAAGTTGTTGTGCTCAATTACTGTGGCTTAAACAAATGCTAAGTGATTATGGTATTCAAGAAAAACATTTGCATCTCTATTGTGATAATCAAAGTGCGATCAATATCTCTAAAAATCCTGTTTAACACTCGCGAACAAAACACATAAAAATAAGACATCACTTTATACGCGAATTGGTTGAAACTAAGGAATTAGAAATCAATTATCTTCCTACTGATTTGCAACTCGCAGATATGTTTACCAAACCTTTAGATTACAATCAATTTATTTATTTGCGTAAATCTATTGGTATGGTGTGTGCTGATTAATTTCTTTGATCTCTCAATTTTTTTTCCTTTGTCTATTTGAGACAAAATGGGGGATAAATTTGAGTCTAATGAATTTCACATATGCTAAAAAGCTTGATCTTAGTAATTTATTGTAGGTTTCTGTGCAGTTATTCTCAACAGTTGTAACAGTTGTAATAGGGTATTCAATTGTAAATAGTTGAGTTATGTACTTTTGCTTTCTAGGAATTGGGTAGATAGATTTTTTTGTAGGAATATGTTTCCTTACTCTTATTGCCCTACGAGTTCTAGATGACTCAAAGGAGATTTTGTCTCATATTTCCAAAGGGGGAGATTGAAGCACCTTATACTCTTGACTCACTTGAGTCTATATTGTATAAGTGTTCATCTAGTTTGGAAATTGTGACAAAGTTATGTCCATCCTAGAATCCAAAGAACCTCGGAGCTTGGTTTGCTATTTCTCCTTCTTGATTGATTAATCTAGACCATATTACCAACACTCACACAAAGTAGAATTGATCTCATACATTTCATATTGCATATAAGTGTGTGTACATATGTTAAGTGTGTTTAATCCTTAAAATTATTTTTTAAATATTTTTTTGGGATTTTATAAACATTTAAAATAAGTTTTTATTAATTAAAACTTATTTTTTAAAGTTTTTGGTGTCAATCTGCAATTAAGGTTTAATGGTTATATTGGCTTAAAGTTGCCTTGGGTAGAATCCGAAAGCGGCAGAGACTTCAGGGTGTGTTTTTAATTAATTTTGACGCGCGTTTGATATCTTATTATTGGCCAACATTTGTTGTCTTCTGATTGGTGGAGAGTGTGTTTCTTTATAGAGAGGGAACCAGCGCCTGTTTTCAACCCTTGGATCATTTTTATCAACGATCTGCATGCGCCCTTTCATAATCCCTGTGAACCCCCTATGAACCAATCAGGAGAGATTTAATCACCGCATATCGTGAACCCTTGGATCAAAGTCAATCAACCTTGACTCAATCTGAACCCTTGATTTTGAACCTCATTAACGAATCTTCTCAGCCTCCTATAAAATGACCCCCTCACTCAGCCTTCTGAGACTTTTGCCATTTTCGTCCTTTTGAGAGAAAAAAGAGAGTAGAGAGAGAAGAGAGAAAAGAGAGAGAAGAGAGAAACCAGAAGAGAGAGAAAGAGTTAGAAACCCTAACCCTAACCCTAAATTGTCCAAACCATTTTTCAAACCTAAAACTCTTTTCAAACTCCTGTATATCCCAAACACAACCTTGAGTGTTTGAGAGTTGGTTTGTGTTGTTGGTTTGTAACTGTAACCTCTTCGTTTTTTAGATCTTGTGTCCAACTTAAACATTGTGTCTTAGATCTATTTTCTACTTTATAGAAATTTCAGATCTGAGTACTTCATGTTACATTACACATAGATTTTCATATTTTGTTTCTCTGCTTGAGAAATATATTGTTGATTCTTTTCTGTAAATGATTTTTTAAACTTTGAAATCAACAATAATGTTTTCTATTTCTAGTTCTCTTGAAACAAGACCTTTGACCTAGTTTGGAATCGCACTTGGTGATTTTCAATCTCAAAAATCTTTTCAAAACTGAGATTGATTAAGATCTTGATACGTCTTCTGAGCAAGATAGCCGTGGATTCTGGGATTGTTATAAAGGTCAAATAAGGTTAAGTTTTGTGAGAAGAGAGAAAAAGAAAAATCACAGCATATAGTCTTATATGTAATTTGTTAGGACAGGTTGTACATAATAAGTGTGTGTGTGTGTGCATGCATGTGTTAGAAAGCACCTCCACAAACACTTTCACCCTACCACACTAAAAGTGTTGGTAATAAGATCTTGAGAAGAAGATTCGACGTAAAGAACTTAAACAAATTGGAAGTTAACAAACTGGGAGGACAACATCAACAATCAGAACTGCAGAGAAGTTATAAGGACACCAGAAGGTACATTCCTAAACTTATATAGGTCTGAGTTATATGCATGTTTATATAGTTTGTAACTGTTAAAATTTGTTTATAGTGGATTTTTTTGGTTTACTCCGTAGAGGGAGTGGTGGTTTTTTCCTCAGTTGGGTGAGGTTTTACAACGTAAAAAATATTGTTCTTAATCTTTCTACATCTCCTCATCTCATTCTTAGTTGTGCTGAGTTTAATGTTTTTAAACTGTTTTATAAACCTGTTAATCAAATCTTGAACCGATCTCGTACATACTTTTATTAAACACATCTTGTGTTCAATTAGTTTTGGTTTTCAAGAAAAGAGTTTCTTCATACTTAAATAGTTTAATTTTATTAAACGGCTTTAGTAACATATTTTCATGCTCCACCTACTTTCATTAATGTACCTCCCATCACTCCACCTACCTCTATTCCACATGTAATAATAGGACCGATGACTCAAAGCCAGAGAATGGCCTCAATGGCAAATACAACAAATGGAGGTGCCGGGAAGAGTACACCAGCTATGCCAGCTTTCATGATAATGCCGCCGACTAACTCCTCCCCATCTAGCATGGAGGAGATGAAGAAGGAGCTGCTAAAATTTATAGCAGTGTCTAAAACTGGAGATAGTTCCTCAGTGTACGATGACTTTCAGACTCTATAGACATAGGAATATAACAATGAACCCTACCCAGTAAGGTAGATTCCGCTAATATTTGAAAAGTACACGGGGAAAGGTGCAAACCCTAAAGAGTGTGTAAAAAGATTCATTGAAAGACTTGGGGACCACTGTAATGACAAAAATCTGAGGCTAAGGGAATTTTCGAAATCTCTAAAGGAGAAAGCTTACACGTGGTACTCCCACTTGGCTCTAGGTAGCGTGGCCACTTGGGAGGAGTTGTATGTTTTGTTTATACAAAAGTTTTTTTGGCTGAGGACGAGTTTACACTTACACAACTGGCACGTGAAAAGAAAAAGGCATAGGATGTTGTTACCTACATTAGGAGGTTTCACGATCTCTCCTTAGATATAAGGGAGGAAACGCGAGAGGATAAGCTCTTGCAAGTATGTATGAAAGGAGTGCTACCAGAATATATCTACCATTTGATCAATGATATGCGAGAGGGTGGGTTGAGTGAACAAGTGCTACCGACATATTGTGTGATAGGCGTATGCCTTTGAAGTTAGAAGGAAAATTTTATAGGATGACATTAGATCCGCCATGTTATAAAGGACAGAGTGTTGAGAAATTATAAAATAAAAAGTGCATAAAATAAGTGTGGCGGAAAGGCGAAAATGCGAATGCTAAGATGGATTTGTTGTAAAACATAAAAGGATAAAATTAGAAATGAATGAATTCGTGAAACAATAAAAGTAGCTCCAATGGAAGATAAATTGACAGTTAATCGAATTAAATGCTTTGTACACATCAAGCGTAGACCAATGGATGCCCCGGTAAGGAAGAGTGAGTTAGTTAGTATTGATGTTAACGCAAGGGGTAGAGGTCGGCTTAAATTGATTTGGTGGGATATTATGAAAAAGGACATTATATAATGTGGCTTAATCGAAGGTATTGCGATAAACAAAGTGGAATGAAAAAATAGGATTCATGTAGTCGAGCGCAAATAATTGAAAAAATGATTTATTGAGTTGAGTTGAGCTACAACGTGCGTGTGTGTGTGTGTGCGCGCGCGTGTACAAGCCCGTATAAAATGTGGACCAAGTATGCACATAATTTTGTTTTATATAGTAAATTTTTTTCATTTTTGGCTTATTTTTTTATCGAGTATCTAAACATTCTACATTTGTTTGGACACTCGTTAAAAAAGGCCAAAAATAATATTATTTTCATTATTTAAAAAATTGATTTGCAAGGACTAGGAGTGGAAATTCGTGTTTTTTGGTCGGATCACGGGCCGACATGACATGACATGATATGTTTTTTTGACAATAACACAACATGAGTTCGTATTTTTTTTTATTCGGCACAAACCCGACTCACATAGAACACGACACAACTAACATGATTTCATTAAATTTACTGACAATTAAGCAAAAGTGACACGATGACTAGAATAAAATCATGATTGAAACGATAAAACATGATAAGACGACTCATAATTTTGACACAAACACGAACCGATAAGATTTCGTATCTGAAAGACCTGACGCGAACATATATATATATATATATATATATATATATATATATATATATATATATATATATGGTGAGACTCTCTAACATACCTCCTCCTAATAATATACCTATGAACATACTCATTTTAATAAAAAATATTTAAAATATATATTTTTCAATTAAATTTGATATACATTATGTCCACAATGAGGAGATCATTTATAAAAAAAAAACTTTATTAAAAAATATAACGGGAGAGTGAGTGACTTGAAAATTGAATGAATAGGAGCATTTTTAACTATTGGAACTTGTGTGCATCATCTCACCCTCTTCCGAGTTGAATTTTTTGTAAATTATTTTCTCATAATGAATAACATGTATTAATCGTTATGTTCATAAGTATGTTGTTATAAGGTATGTTCGAAAGACACACACACACACACACACACACACACACACACACACACACACACACACACACACACATATATATATATATATATATATATATATATATATAGTACTGTTCTTGTGCGGACCAATCCGCATTTTAAGAGTGCAGATCGGACATGTGTCGCCTAACAAGGAGCCTAGAAATTATCGGCTAAATTATAGGTACTCTCTTTCTCTTTTCTGGAATTACAGCCAGGTGCCACATGTCCAGTTCGCACACTTAAAATGTGCACTAGTCCGCAGAAGAGCAGTACTATATATATATATATATATATATACACTAGGTTATGCCCGTTCTTGAAGGCACGACAAACATTTTTAAAAAGCACGTAATTGTAAAATGATAAAAAATTCCAAAGTACGTAATTACGAAACGAAAACAATTCCTCTCCCCCAACAAAACGAAGTGTCAGGTTGTATATAATTTAAACATCGTATAAACAAAATTATCAATTCAACTCAATTCATGAGAATAACACCCATGCTGAAGTCGAAAATATTTATTATATAACATAAATAATCATAAATAATTTTAAAAAAATTGGCCAGAGTTTCCTCTATTTACAGGGCTAACCATCATGTTTAAGAAATAAAAATCAACCCAACAACAATATTCAAAGAGATAATTTATCAGTCAAAATTAAATATTCATAGTCTGTTATGTATCGCCTTTATAGGTCCATCGATAAAACAAAATGCGATATATGTCAATGCTCCCGATACCACTAAATCATCAGTGCTCCGTCATATCATCCTGACAAAGCAAGCTCTTCCATACAAGGCTTCAAATGGGGTGGCTTTGATACTTGACTGGTAACTGTTGTTATAAAAAAACTCAATGAGGGGTAAGTGTTCATTCCAATTATTGGGCATATCTAAGGTACAAGCTCGTAACATATCTTTTAATGTTTGAATTGTAGGTTCGGATTGTCCATCCGTTTGAGGGTGTAATGCGGTACTCAAATGAAGTTTAGTATCCATTGCAGCTGGAAATTCTTGCCAAAACTTTCTTACAAAGAAGTAATCTCTGTCTGACATGATAGATAGAGGAATCCCATGTAATCGGATAATTTATTTAATGTAGAGTCTACTGATCTTTTAAAAAGAATCGATGATTTTTACGTGTAGAAAATGGGCAGATTTGGTAATTCGATCTACTATTACTGATATGCTCAAAGTGCACCCTCTTACTCAGAGCTACTAACCTCGGCCAGTCTTATAGACGAGGTGACAAAAGCCTATCATCCATGATCAGGGTTGTCACTCAGAAGGTCGGCCTCAGTCGACATCGCTTCAACCTCTACAACAACCTCGACTTGACATCAGTCGAGGTAAATATGGATATTGGTTCCATCAGCATCAGCATCAACATCGGCCCTGGCCGATGTTGCCTAAGATCAGCAAAGCCTCAGGTTTAGCATCGTGTCAAGATAACATCGACCTGTCAAGATAACATCGGCCTTGGCCGACGTTCAAGATATCTAACCTCGGCTGGCACCCCAGCCAAGGTCATCATATAATTCTCACGCATGGAGAAGGTCGAAAACACTAACCTCGTACTCATCCAGGCTGAGGTTAGTACTAATCGAAGATAGCCGAGCTTATACACGCATATGTGTGTCTTGGAACACAAGGACGAATCGGTTGTAATCGAATCATTCCCTCCACGTGAGGGAATATTGAGGTCATCATTATTTAGTTAAGATCAGTCGGGTGTCATCCTTACACTGGTTGGATCTCCATGCTCATGCACATTGCATGCTTGGGGGGTACATTGCACCACCCAAGCACTATATATAGAGGTCATCCTCAACATTGTAAAGGATAGATAATTTGCAACCCTAGCCAAACTTTGGTGCATTTACAATAAAGAGAGTGGAGTGATTGTATTGCTAAGGCCATTAGAGCCCTCTTCTGATAGTGATACTTACATTCACTTGCACAGTGGAGGTAGGCAATTGACGAACCACTTATATTGGTGTGTTTCTCCTCTTCTTCTCATCTCCTTCTACATATGTGTGTTGTTATTTGTTGCCATTGTTATGCCTCTTTGAGATCTACTACCTCTTTATCTGGTGGTGGTGTTTACAGAATCATCATTTTGGCACCATCTGTGGGAACGAGAAGACATAACTCTTTATTTCCTAGCTTAGCCTCACCGGAGACTCTGGTGGTGAACCAGTCCTCACCCTTCGTGTGAAGCTGTTTCACCATTGAAAGAGGTCCTTTTAAGGTTTTTAAGCTCTCATATTCTAATCACAAGCTCTATATCCCTAGAACATGGCACCGTAATTACCACCGTCTCCTCCACCATTTGGTGCTGGAGGACCCAGTTCCAACCAGGCACAGTCCGAAATGGCTGAGGTGGCTGCAGCGTTGAAGTCTTTGGCTTCAACACAGCAGGCAATGAAGGAGAAATTTTCACAACTCAATCAAAATATAATGAGGCCACTTGCGATCTCATCGGAAATGATTACTCTGGCAGTTGTTCAACCACGTTAAGAGGCCAAGGGACCACCCTAGGCATCGTGAAAGGACCAACCAACGCCTCAGCGGAGGAGGGACGTTACTGACCCTAGACGTTTGCATCTGGGAAGGCAAGGAAACCTTGGCCCTGAAGATAGGTACGATGATATCGAAGCAAAAGATTCTCCGAAAGAATACTGGGAGCCATATGAGGTTTCAGACAACACAGTACGTCCTCTGTAGCAGAACCGAGGTTGTCGGGCAAAAAGGGCCGAGGTTGGTGATGCCCATCCCAGAGGATTAGCTTTTGATCGCTTGAGCATTGGGTCGGCCTTTGAAAGGCTCGGCCCAGTCAATGACCTAAGGCAGAGGTTATCCAGATCAAGAAGTGCAGCTGGCTCACAAAGAGGAGATAGTGAACATCGGCTACACCATGGTCGACCCCTACATGGACGAGACTGTGATCAAGAGGTCAACAGCTAACGTTGTGCTGCAGCCGGAAAACCCTCAGTCAAGCCCTTGGACGTGGCTGGGGATAACCTCGGCCAGGATGATGTTACTAAATCGTGGAATGACTCCATCCAATGCTTGGAAGAGAAGATAAGGAACCTCATTAAAAGCCGAGACCTGTTGCAAAGAGGGTTCTCAAAGGGTTCCCCTTTCGTGGCAAGGATAGTGAACTTTCCAACCCCTGACAAGTTCAAACCACCTACAGTGTCTCCCAAGTATGATGGTAGTACCAACCTTGTGAATCATATCGAGATGTACCAGTCTGCAGTAGACATTTATTCAATCCCAGAGGAGATAAAGTGTCGGGCCTTCTCTGTGACTTTAACTGGAGCTGCACACATTTAGTTTACCTCTCTTTCGAAGAACTCTATTAAGAACTTTAAGGGCTTGGCTAAACGTTTCATTCACAATTTCTATTTTGGGGTGAGACCTCAAAAGAAGACCACTCATCTGCTATACGTCAAGCAAGGAAAGAACGAGATCCTAAGAGACGACATTTCTAGATTCAACAAAGAAAAATTGGAGGTTGAAGATTACAAAGAGAATATAGCTATGACTGCCCTCATTGGACGACTCTAGAAAGGTAAGTTGCTATGGAAGCTTACAGAAGACCCTCCCAAGTCCATGGCAGAGCTATTAGCAACTGCAGGAAAGGTCATGAATGCTGAAGAGGCTATGGCCGTAAAGTATGAGGATGAGAATGGAACTAGCAGCGGGAAGTTCCAAAAGAAGAAATACGGAAAAAAGAGGTCTGTAGACGACAAGTTTGCACACTATACTCATCTAACTGTGAGCTGTGGACACATCCTCAATGAAATAACAAAATGATCGGTCCCTGAGATGGCCAGAGAAGCTGAAGGATCCTCCGTATAAGAGGAACAAGAACCTATGATGTGAGTTCCACCAAGACCACAGACACGTGACAGACAAGTTCTTTGCCTTGAAGGATGAGATTGAGAAGATGTTGAAGGCCAGAAGTATGTCGATGGTAAGGCTCGCAAAAGGGGAAGAGATGACCCCAAAAAGAAGAAAAATGATAGATGTCGAGAGGACCTCCCAACATGAAGAGATGAGGAATCAGATGATGATGATGAGTATGATCCTGACCTCCCACCAAAAGACGATAATGGCCCTGTGATGAGGGTTGGTATGATCTCCTTTGGCGTTAACACCATTTGTGGAGGACTAGCAGGGGGTGGATCAGAAGTAGCCGACCATAAAGCTCATGTGGCAGAGGCTAAGTCAGTGACCAAGGTAAAAGTTATAAACCTGGCATCCTCAGAGACTAAGTAGAAGAGGAAGAAGGTTGATATAGATACTCTTGTAGTTGGATTCTACAGACTTTATTTCAAAGGTATCATAGCTCCACACGATGACCCTTTGGTAATCACTACACGGGTGCATGGATGTGAGGTGCAGAGAATCCTCATCGACGGGGGAAGTTTAGTTGATGTATTGTTTTGGACATATTTTAAGATCCTAGGCCTCAGCCGAGCTAGGCTTGTATTGTACCATCATCCGTTAATTGGCTTCAGCGGTGAAAAGGTCCATTCGTTGGGCATGTATGAGATGGATGTTCGAATGGGAGACTAGTGGCCTAAGAGGTTGACCTGAAAGATCAATTTCTTTATAATGGATGAAAACATCTTCTCGGCCTACAACCTCATCATAGGATGGGTAACCCTCAAGGAATTTTAGGCCATGCCATCGACGGTCCACCAAATGCTAAAATTCCCGACCCCCTATAGGGTAGGGGAAGTGTAAGGTGACCAGACGACAGCATGAGAATGCTACTTCAACTCGGCGGAAGAGAGAGAGTCCTATAAGAGGGAAACAACCACATTTAACATTAATACACTTGATCCTAGGGATGAAACAAAATTGAAGAAGGGAGAAGCCACGGAAGAGGTAGAATCCACCGACCTTAATGAGGACGAATCGAAAAAAACCGTCCAAATCGGTAAGGCCCTGAGACCCGAGATCAGGGAAGAGCTGGTAAAACATTTGAAGAAGAGGCAAAGTGTCTTCGCTTGGAGCCATGCAGACATGTCTGGCATTGACCCTAAGATTATGTGCCACAAACTCAATATGGCAGAAGAAGCCAAGTCAATAAAGAAAAGACGAAGAGTTTACTCTAGGGAAAAGTATGATGTCATCAGGGAAGAGGTTAGAAAGATGGAAGAGGCTAAGTTCATCAGAGAGGTCATATACCCTGAGTGGTTATCTAATGCCGTCATTGTACCAAAAGCTAACGTTAAATGGAGTTTGTGCGTAGACTTCACTGATTTGAACAAGGCTTGCCCAAAATATAGTTTCCTCTTACCTCGAATTAATCAGATGGTAGACGCCACGATAGGGCATGAGCTCATGAGATTCATAGACGTTTATTCCGGGTATAACCAGATTTTTATGGACCCAGAGGACTCAGAGAAGACATCGTTCATTACCGACAAGAGGACCTATTGCTATAAGGTCATGCCCTTTAGATTGAAGAATGTAGGGGCCACTTACCAACGTCTTGTAAATAAGATGTTTGAAGATCAGATTGGCAAGACCATGGAGGTATATGTAGATGACATATTGACGAAGAGCTTGAAGGCTTGCACTCACGTGGCTGACCTGGAAAGAACTTTTGACACCATGGACTTATACAGGATTAAGCTCAATCCTGCCAAGTGTGTCTTCGGAGTAGGAGAAGGAAAATTTCTTGGATTCATCGTTAATCAAAGGGGAATAGAGGCTAATCTCGAAAAAATTAAGGTTCTGCTTGAAATGAAGACGCCCAGGACCATCAAAGACGTTCAGAGGTTAATCGGAAGAGTTGTTGCGCTGAAGAGGTTTGTCTCCAGGGCTACGGACAAGTGTCTTCCTTTTTTCAAAGTCTTGAGAAAGGCATTTGAATGGGATGAGGAATGCGACAATGCTTTTAAAGAGCTAAAGTCCTACCTCAGATCTCCTTTGCTCCTATCTCGGCCCATCTTGGAGGAGAAGTTATATATCTATCTAGCAGTCTCAGAGTCAGCTATAAGTGTGGCCATAGTACGAGAAGACGATGGAGTACAGAGACCAGTATACTTCAATAGTAAGGCCCTTCAAGGCTCTGAACAGAACTATCCTTGGATGGAGAAGTTAGCCTACACCTTGATACATGCTTCCAAGAAGATGAAGCCCTATTTCCAAGCCCACTCTATGGTCATCCTCACCAACTCCCCACTAAGATAAGTCCTCCACGAGCCTGAGAAGTCTAGCAGGTTGATGACTTGGGCCATTGAGTTAGAGGAGTATGATATTGTCTATCAATCAAGGGTTGTCGTCAAAGGGTAGGCACTCGCAGACTTTGTTGGTAAGTTTACATGGGAAGAGGCAGAGATTGAGAATGGTCCAGAAATTGCAGATGAACCAGACAGTAACGTCTTCCAAAATTCGAAAGAGGTTATGTCCAGCAGATCCAGAAAAGGAGTAGTTGAGAATGAGGAAGACAGGTACCTGTTCAAGTAAGGGACCCTATCATAGGGGAACTTCACTTCAGATGAAGACGTATGGAACCTCTTTATGGATGGATCATCCTGTGAAAGCGGCAGTGGAGCAGGGCTAATAGTGTCGGCACCAGATGGTACCGACAACGAATATGCATTGAGGTTCAACTTCAAAGCATAGAACAACGAGTTTGAGTATGAGGCCTTGATAGCAGGCCTTTCCTTGGCAAAAACTCTTAATATTGGCCAACTCCTAGTCCATAGTGATTTAAGGTTGGTCGTCAACCAAATATTGGGAGTATACGAGGACAAAGGATGGACAAATACCTGAAGAGGGTGAGAGTAATTATAGAAATCTTCAGAGGAGTAAATATGAAGAGGATACCACGACTAGACAACAACTGGGCAGGTGCACTAGCCAGGTTGGCCTCAACAACTAGGACAAATATTAGAAGAACGGTACCAGTCGAGATCCTGCTCAAACCAACCATTGAAGAAGAAGAGGTTATCAGACCTTGCCTTAATTTGAATCTAGGAGCCTCTTGGATAGACCTTCTCATCAGATACATAAGACATGGAGAGCTGCCAGAATTAAAATTGGAAAGGAGAAAGCTGAGGTTCAGGTCCGCGAAGTTCTCAATTATTAGGGACATCTTATATAAGAAGGGGTTCCTACTCCCTCCCCTTAGATGTCTGCACCCTTCAGAGGTTCCTCGGGTCTTGAAAGATGAACATAAGGGTTGTTGCTCAAGTCACATCAGAGGAAGGCCTCTAGCTAAGAAGATAATTACTCAAGGGTTCTGGTGGCCGACCTTGGCCAAAGATGCAGCTGCTTATGCGAAGAGATGCGACAAGTGTCAGAGATTCTCCACCGTCCCTCACCAACCTCATCATCCTATGATGTCAATTAGCTCACCTTGGCCATTTATCGTTTGGGGTATTTACTTATTAGGACCTTTGCTAAGAGATGCAAACAATTATCGATTCTTGGTGGTGGCAATTGATTACTTCTCCAAATGGGTAGAGGCTGAGCCGATGATCACGATTACGGAGCAGAAGACCTTCCAGTTCATCTGGAAGAGAATCATATGCATATATGGCCTTCCCAATACCCTCATTTCAGATAACAAAACCCAGTTCAAGAATTCTTCCTTAGAGAAATATTGCAAAAGAGTCGGGACCAAGCAGTTCTTCTTTTCTCCTGACCGACCTCAGTCAAATGGTCAGACTGAAGTCACGAACCGAAAAATCCTTGATGGGATTAAGAAGAGGTTGGAAGAAGCTAAGGGAAGATGGACAGAAGAGGTGTACGCAGTGTTATTGGCCTATAGAACAACAGTAAGAACATCAACGGGAAAGACTCCTTTCATACTAGTACATGGTTCAGAAGCTGTCATCCCTACTAAAGTAGGACTCCCCACTCACAGAGTTCAGACCTATGACCCTCATAGGAATGGGGAAAAAAGACTCGAATTGGATCTAATTGAAGAGAGAAGGGAAGATACTGAAATCAGACCGGCAACCTACCAGCAGAGAACATCAAAGTTCTACAATCAAAGGGTGAAACCAAGACCTGTAGCTGTAGGAGACCTAGTGATGAAGAAGACGTTGCAGAATAAGCTCCCCCCAAACTGGCATGGCCCTTACAGAGTAGTTGATGAGGTTGTTCCTGGCACTTACCGATAAGAAAATCTCGAAGGGGAACCTTTTTCAAAACCTTGGAATGTCGACCACTTGAAGAAATATTACATATGATGTTGCAGTTATTTCTTTTTAATACATGTATCATTCTATAAAGAGGATATGAATGAAAAGAGCAATTTCTGTGTCAATATTATTTCATTATGCTTAAACATCATTAATTTGGTGGAAAAATACAAGGTGAAACATCATATTATGGTGACCTCAGACCTTAAACATCATTAATATGGTGACTAGGTATGAGGTATACATCATAATTTGATGACCTCGGACCTTAAAAATCATTAATTTGGTGAAAGGTATGAGGTAAACATCATATTTTTGTTACCTCGGACCTTAAACATCATTAAGTTGGTGAAACTTATGAGTATAACATCATATTTTGGTGACCTCGGACCTTAAACATCACTAAGTTGGTGAAAATTATGAGGTAGAACATCATATTTTGATGACCTCAAATCTTAAACATCATTAAGTTGGTGAAAATTATGAGGTAGAACGTCATATTTTGGTGACCTCAGACCTTAAACATCATTAAGTTACATCATATTTTGATGACCTTGGACCTTAAACATCATCAAGTTGGTGAAAATTATGAGGTAGAACATCATATTTTGATGACCTCAGGCCTTAAACATCATTAATGTAGTGAAATTTACGAGGTAAACATCATAATTTGATGACCTCGGACCTTAAACATCATTAATTTGACGAAATTTAAGAGGTAAACATCATATTGTGATGACCTCGGACCTTAAACATCATTAATTTAGTGAAATTTATGAGGTAAACATCATAATTTGATGACCTCGGATCCTTAAACATCATTAATTTGGTGAAATTTATAAGGTAAACATCATGATTTGATAGCCTCATACCTTAAACATCATTAATTTGGTGAAATTTATGAGGTAAACATCATAATTTGATGACCTCGGACCTTAAACATCATTAGTTTAGTAAAATTTATGAGGTGAAACATCATATTTGATCACCTCATACCTTAAACATCATTAATTTGGTGAAATTTATGAGTTAAACATTATAATTTGATGAGCTCAAACCTTAAACATCATTAGTTTGGTGAAATTTATGAGGTGAAACATCATATTTTGATGACCTCGAACTTTAAACATCATTAATTTGGTGAAATTTATGAGGTAAACATCATAATTTGATGACCTCATACCTTAATGAGGTAAACATCATAATTTGATGACCTCAGACCTTAAAACCATTAATTTGATGAAATTTATGAGGGTAGACCATAATTTGATGAAAGAAGAAAAATTAAGATCCAAGTATCTGCAGAAGAGGTGATAACATGAAACATTCAGAGTTGCAAATATAATGTACCAAAATATGTCATCAGAGTTTATAAATTACAGACGAAGAGAAACAAAAAATTACAAGTTAAAGGCTTCACAAATCAAGATCTAAGTATCTACGGCAACATTAGTCTGCTCTTGGCCGACATTGGTCACTTCCGTCGTATCATCCTGAAGAGTGGCCTCTTCAATTTCAGTAACCTCTAATGGTGAAGTCTCTACAGGAGAAGTGCCTTCCTCCTCAACCTCTTACAAGGCCTAAGCAAACTGGGGATTACCAAAGCCTAGGCCAATAAAGTCCGAGGCAGTCAAACTCCCTGACTCTTTTTCCTTGATAGCCGCACATTTTCCAGTGGCTTTAATACCTCTTTCGAGGTATTCAAAGCCGAAGCTAATAAACTAGTCAGAGACCTTGTAATCGACCAAGATCTTCTCAGAGTCATCCTCTAGGACAGCTTTAACTGTAGCATCCACTTTTGTCTGAAGGAGATCATCTATAGCCTTCAGGGCAGCTGTATGGTCCTTCTTGAGTTTGGCTATATCCTTATCCCTTTGCTTAACTTGACTGTCAGACTCTTGTAATGCTGCCTTCAGACGTTCAACCTCTGCAGTTAAAGAGGTTTGCACCTTCTCAGCTTCTTTTCCCTTATCAATAAGGGGCAACATCCTCAAGGTCCAGTCGACGAATCGGTGCATGGACAGAATGCCCTGCAATGAAAAGTCAGATGTATGAGTTTAAGTTTTAACCTATATTTAAGCTGAGGTTAAACTTGTGAGAGAATAAAAAAATAGAAGTTGGTAACTGAATTGACCTATGAAGGCTAAACTCGACCAGTAAGGGGGTATCCAGAGAGCGTAGGAAATTCTTGTCTGCATCGATTATTATAGAGCCGATGATATCCATTGCCTTCAAACCATGTACTATCAGGCTATCGTTGATCTTCATCTTCTCCAGGCAAGCATCCAGAGCATCATCTATTGAGATAGGTATGGCATGATCGCCCTTTTGGTTTTTACTTAACCTCTGATCCTCTGAGTCAGTGGTGGGTTTCCTTTTCTTAGTACATCAGCCTTAGATGTACCGACGTTCTATTTGGGGGGAGGAGGGGTTGCATTATGACGTGCCTTATTCATCAGCTTAACGAGACTAGGGGCAGACATCTCCCACAAATCATCAGAGATGCCTTCTGGGCGTTCTGTAAAAAGAAGAATCTGAGTTAGTAAATCAGGGGTATTAAAAGTCAGAGGTATAACTTTATGAAAAATAATACTTATGAAGCTCGGTTAGAGGACTTCCCCCCAGGCCAGTCTCAGAGAGGTAATAGGGGGTCATCAGATGTTCGTACTTGACTAGTTGACCGTGCTTCCCCTGATCTTGAAGATCCTTAACCTTTTATAAGTTATCCTGGCTAAGCCCAGGGTCGGCCTTGGCGGCAAGTTACACCTTCCCCCACCTCAGAGGTGTCCTCAGCTCCAACGATGAAGAGGTAGCACAAGGACCAAATTCCCATGCCCCCAAGGCAAAGAAATACCGTGGTTTCCAATTTTGATTTGAAGTCTGGGAAATTAACAACATCTTCTGGTCCGACTTCCTAGCAAGGAAGTGGTAATAGATGGGGTGGTTTTTAGCAGATGAGGGGACGTAGCATCTCGTGAAAACTCTAACAGGAAGGTCTGAGTGGTGGACTGCCTTCCAAAGGACAATAGCCCCAATCATCACCCTCCAAGCATTGGGGGATAATTATGAGGGGGTGAGGTTGATATGGGACAGTATGGCTCTGATCGAAGGATGGATGGGGAGATAGAAACCCAACTTAAACATCTGCTCGTATACGCAGATCTCCCCATCTCAGCCACCAAAGGCCCTCTCACCTCTCAGAGGTCTTGTAAGCTTAATGGAAGGACCTATGGAATATAGGTTCCTAAATGCTAAGAGGTCGAACTCAGTCACAGAACTATCTATCTAGGTTGCCTCCGAGGTGTCAACGTCACTCTCATGACCGTCATCTTCATCCCTGGCGACGTCGGCCTGGGCAGGTGAAGGAACACCATTAGGGAACCTCTGAGCAAACTCAGCCCCTGTGGTAGACGACAAGGGAATGGATTCAATGATATGTGGAAAGGCCACACTTGTCCCTACAACTTCAATATAAAAAAAAGTTCATAAGGTACTAGGACGATTGTGGAATGAGGTACGACTTTGGACCTCGTCCTGATCAGGGACCTGATCTTGCCTAATAGAAAAGTCCATAGCCTCTTAGAATGAGTCTACATATATATGGTCTGAGGTAGACGACTCAGGGTAAATCACCTTCAGAGGTGGAGGGAAGATAGGTCTGAGTGGGAAGACCTCAGCCCTACGAGCTTCCTCTTGGGTTAGCTCTATCTGCCTAATTTTTGCAAAGGTCTTCTCTCTAAGAGAAGGGAAATCTTCTATAAGCTTGTATAGAGGTCTGAGCATAAGGCAGACGACCCTACACTTGGGACTCTAAACAACAAATAAACAACTAGGCAAAACTTAAACTAAAGATCAAACTTGGATTCTGAAATATTTCAAACCAAGAACAAGTTCACCAGAAAATTCAAAGAGCTACCGAAAAACCTAAACTACCACTAGAAAATGCAAGAAATGGATATATAGGGCTGAAAATGGAAAGGCGAGGTAAAAATGATACCTGAGGGAGTACGAAATGAAGAATAGGAATATCGAGAATAAGGAAATCAAAAAACACAACAGCGATTGAGCTCTTGAAGAGAGAGAGAACGCAGAGAGCACAGGCGGGAAAATGAGTAGAAAATGAAGAAAGAGAAGGGTTTAAACCCACAAATCATCTCTCATGCATCCCAAGGCCCATCATTGCCTTGGGAGCCCAAAAGACAACATCAGCACACCTTGTCAGGCACGCCACCTACTTCAGCAAGCGACATGTGTCACAAGAATGTTGGCTCATAAGTTAACTTGGACTCGGCCTTGTAGTATCCCTCACTCACCTACTCACATGGGTAACTAAGGGCTACGGGTGATTGATATGCCCAAAGTTCACCCTCTTACTCAGAGTTACTAACCTCGGCCAGTCTTATAGCCGAGGTGACAAAAGACTATCATCCATGATCAGGGTCATCACTCAAAAGGTCAGCCTCAGTCGATATCGCTTCAACCTCTACACCAACCTCGATTGGATATCAGCCGAGGTAAATATGGATATGGGTTCCATCAGCATCAACATCAACATCGGCCCTGGCCAATGTTGCCTGAGATTAGCAAAGCCTCAAGTTTAGCATCGTGTCAAGACAACATCGGTCTGTCAAGACAACATCGGCCTTGGCCGATGTTCCAGATATCTAACCTCAGAAGGTCGAAAACACCAACCTCGTACTCATCCAGGCTGAGGTTAGTACCAATCGAAGATAGCCAAGATTATACACGCATATCTGTGGCTTGGAACACGTGGACAAATCGGTTGTAATCGAATCATTCCCTCCACGTGAGGGAATATTGAGGTCATCATTATTTAGTTAAGATCAGTCGGGTGTCATCCTTACACTGGTTGGATCACCATGCTCATGCACATTGCATGCTTGGGGGGTACATTTCACCACCCAAGCACTATATATAGAGGTCATCCTCAATATTATAAAGGATCGATAATTTGCAACCCTAGCCAAACTCTGGTGCATTTACAAGAGAGAAAGTGGAGTGATTGTATTGCTAAGGCCGTTAGAGCCCTCTTCTGATAGTGATACTTACACTCACTTGCACAGTGGACATAGGCAATTACCGAACCACTTATATTGGTGTGTTTATCCTCATCTCCTTCTATGTATGTGTGTTGTTATTTGCTGCCATTGTTATGCCTCTTTGAGCTCTACTACCTCTTTATCTGCTGGTGTTGTTTACAGCATCATTATTTACCCAAATGGAATAATATTCTTGAGATGTACGAGGTTGTCCACTACAAAATCCATTATAATATGATCTCATTTCTATTATGAAATTGGTAAGGGTTCGATAAGTCCACCAGGATGCTGGTGTTATATATTTATTTCTTGACAAGTATGACACCTTCTTACGAAACTCTCGATACCATTTCTCATATTTGGCCACCAATATTATTTCTTCAATGTGTGGTACATCTTGGAGCTTATGAGGTGAGTACTAAACTTAGAACAATGGCCTTCCTGTAATACTTCTTCTCGAAGAGATAAGCTATTAGGCACATATAATCTATTTCTAAATTGTAAGCCTATCTACTTATCATATGAGAAGTCGTGGTTTTTATACTGAATATGTTGTGGAAAAGGATGTTGGGACTGTTGTGCTAAGATTTTCTTTCTCAAATATGGATATTCAATTATATTAGAAAACTTTGAGAAAGGGGGTATCAATTGAAGATCATATTTCTCTATGGCAGTAGCAATGTCATTAGAGATCAAAGTTTGGAGTCTTCCAAAGTAATTACGACTTAAAGCATCGGCTACCACATTACCTTTTCTTGGGTGGTAGTCTAATTTAAATCAATAATCTTACAAAAATTCCATCCAACATCGTTGTCTTAGATTTAAATCTTTTTGAGTGAAGATATATTTTAAGCTATTGTGATCGAAAAAGACTTGAAATTCTTCACCATAAAGGAAACAACACCTGATTTTTAAGGAAAAAACTAGAGCAGCTAGCTCAAGATCATTGACAGAGTAATTACGCTCATAGGTTTTGAGAGTTCAAGATCCATACTCTATTACTTTCCCTCTTTGCATTAAAACACATACTAAACCTTGCAATGAGGCGTCGGTATATACAGCATATCTTACATCACTAGAAGGAATAGTTAGGACATGAGAAATAGTTAATTTGTCCTTGAAAATTTGGAATGCTTGATCACATTCATCAGTCCATACACATGTACTTCCTCCTTAGTTATCTTTAAGAGGGGAAGAGCAATTTAAGAAAATAATTCTACAAAATGGCGATAATAACCTACTAATCCTAGAAAACTTTTTACCTCGGTGACATTGGTAGGATTTTTCCATTCTAAAATGGCTAAAATTTTGGCAGGATCGACTTGGATTCCATTTTCAGATATCACATGTCTTAGGAATTTTACTTTTTCATTAAGAAATCACATTTTCTCTTTTTAGCATATAAACTATGGATTCTTAAAGTGCCTAATATTGTCTCTAAATTTTGGGCATGCTCTACTTAGTTTTTAGAATAAACAAGAATATCTTCAATGAATAGATAATAAATTAGTCAAGAAAAGGTCTAAAGATTATGTGCATAAGGTCCATAAAAGCTGCAGGTGAATTGGTTAATCCAAAAGATATTACGATAAATTCAAAATGTCCAAAATGAGTCCGAAAAGAAGTTTTTGGAATAGCTTTTTCTCTTACGCGCATTTGATGGTAACCAGATCGCAAGTCTATTTTAAAAAAGAACCTCACTCCTCAAAGTTGATCGAATAAATCTACGATTCTGGGTAGGGGATATTTATTCTTAATAGTCACTGAGTTTAGCTTACAATAATCTATGCATAACCCAAAGCTTCCATCTTATTTCTTGATAAATAATACGGGAGCTCCCTAAGGAGATGAACTAAGGAGAATAAAACCTTTTTCAAGATGATCATCTAGTTGAGTACAGAGTTTTCAAAGTTCTAATGGAGCCATTTGATACAGAGGTATCGAAATAGGGAGAGTATTGGGATAAAGATTTATGCTAAACTCTATTTCATGAGAAGGGGTTATTCCTGGTAATTCTTCTGGAAAAATATCTTCGAATTGTTCCAAAATTTTAGAAATTAAGGAAGAGGATTTTTGAATTTGGGGGTTGATAGTTCAGAAGGACCTAATCCTTGAAATACAAAGGAATAATTATCTTGGTTTCAAAAATAGATTTCTTTGCATAACAATCGATATAGGCGTGATGTCTTGACAAAATATCCATCCCGATAATAATATCAAAATAGCAAATATCTAAAACTATCAAATTTACAAAGCCTAACCTAGCTGAATTTTACAATTTTCATACCCTTGGGTAGGAGTATGGATTTCACCCATAGGTAATTCTATTTCCAATGGAACAGTTAAATATGTAGGTAATAATTATAAAACATTAGCTAGTTTAAGACTTAAAAATGAATGTGTTGAACTAAAATCAAATAAAATATGAGTAGGAAGATAATGGAAAAGTATTGTACCTCTTATCATGTCATGGTAGTTTCATATCGGCAGTATAGCACAATTATTTCCACGATGAGTTACTGGTACAATTTTCTTAGCAAGATTTGGCTTAGGTTGGTTTTGGATAGGATGCAAATTTTAGATTCTCGGGGGATTATCTAATTAATGGTGGATTGGAGGAGATTTCAACTTAGGGCACTGCGAGCGAATATGTCATAATTCTTGGCATTCATGACAACGAATCAATGGATGAGTAATGTTATGGTGAATTTGTAAATAAACTTGTCCATTGGGATTTGGATAAGGCTGAGGACAAGATTGAGGTAAGGTCTTAACGACATGATTATTTATAATAATGGGATGAGGGGATCGTACACCACTAGAAAATTTTCGTTCCACAATCACTGCAATGTCAATAAGTTGAGAGTAATCTCGGATATCCAAATGGGTGATAGAAATCTTGATCCTTGGATGTAGCCCTTTTTCAAACTATTTGCATTTCTTTATTTCGGCATCCACATACTCAATGGCGTAATGGGAAAACTTGGTAAACTTGGCTTGATACTGAGATACGAGCAAATTTGCTTATTGTAACGTTAAGAAATATACAGTTTATTGATCTCGTTCAGTTTTAGGAAAATACTTTTTAAAGAAAATTTCTTCAAATTTCTCCCAAGTTAACCTAGCAACATTATGATTACGTGACATGGCTTGCCACTAGAAATCAGCTTCACCTTCGAGCATATAGGTAGCTAGAATTACCCAAAGATTGGAATCTATTCCTACTCCATTAAGAATTTTCACAATCTGACGCATTCATTTCTCAGCTTCACCAGCACTTGACTTTCCAAGAAATAAAGGAGTTCTTTGTCTCAAAAATTCTATAAGAGCATTAATTATATGGATTTCATCTGAGATATCCTATAGAGATGGATGAGGAATTTGTTGTTATCGGGCTAGTGATGTTAATTCTTGAAGACATCGCATGATTCCTTCAGTGTGGGTCTATTCAGTTTGAGTTTCGATGGAGGGAATTCAAGTACTAACCATCCTAAAATGTGATAGAACAGTCAAAACAATAGATAAGAACATAAAATAAAGAATATATCACAAGCCTACTTATATTATACAAAAAGATAGAGTTATATGTTACAATAGAGTAGTATTTTACAATATTGCCTATTATACTTAAGTTAGAGTTAGTTGACCTCCTAACATAGTAGTTGGGCACACTATATATACATTACTTTATTCATTATGTTAAATTAGGAGGGATGTTTTTCTTTCTGGATTTTCCTTAGTGGAAACAGCAACATCAGTTTTTGAAGAACTAGAATTTCGAACTACACAAAAGTCATCATGATCAAATGGATCATCATCAGTAGAATCACTTGAATCTGAAGAGATTCCAATGACAAGTTCACCATTCGATATAGCCTCAGGATAAAGTGGTGGAGATGGTTGTGCATTGGCTAAAGCAAGATTGATTTCTTCTTGGAGTATAAATGGATCATCCACATAATCACTTATTTTTCTCATAACTTGTACCTCTCACGAGACTCTATTTTTAACACCAATCGCTTCACGTCATTGCTCGAGTATATCCAGTCCTCATCAATAATATAAATCATTTCTCTAAGTCGTGAAAATCCTAATAGTAGTTTCCCAACGGTTGTTAGGAATGATATCCTACAAAATAGAATTTACTATATAATATAGATAAAGACGTTATGAAAAGTTAAAATAACTAATATACTACAAAATTTTCCCCGTATAGGATTTTAACCCAGTGTAAAGTTAATTTTAAAACATGTTCTGATACCAACTAGTCACACCCTGCTTTTTTGTATCAATGTAGAAGATAGTGTAAATAAATCAATGGATTAAAGTTAAGGCGGAAAACAAAACTTTATTCATTAAAAATCGTAGTGTACTACCACCACAGGGGTGAATTACATCTTATTGTCAATACAAAACATAAAGTAGGTATCATTAAAGTGCCACTCCTTGCTCCCATCTGGTTTAGTATCCGTCCAAACAGTTACATATGCAAACACGTGATCCGTGTGTGTCACAAAAAGGGAAGAGAGACTATCCACTTTTTCTTAGGCCATCTAAAAGAAAAAGGAATTAGCACAAATATGCTAAGCAGGTTCTACGAATTTTATAAAAAATTATATGTATAGATAGAAGGTGGAGTGTGTATAGAATTCGATGTCTAAAAAATAATATAATTACATAACAAGAAAGTCAATGAGTTTTACTCTGATAATACCATACTTACCAGATTTTAAAGTGGGTATAGAAATAAATAAACCATCAGTAAAATCAAATAATAATTAATCCAAAACTTTTGGAGAAAATTAAATAGTTAGGCACACAACTAAAGTGGCACTCATATGTATGTAGTTAAAAATACTGGCTCTCAATCATCTGAGACCATAGGCCAAGTAGAAAATTTCGTGGGATAACATGACAGTCTACTCCCTAGTTATTACTAATGCTTCTATAATAAATAACAATGCACAGTGGTGCAAGGTAAATTAATCAATCATCACAAATAATTTTCATGATATCAGTTATTAGTTGAGAAAGGTTTAAGTTGATTCGAATGATCATAATTTAAATAATTCGTGATATAGTAACATATGAGTTGGTAATCTTTACACATACTTATAATCAAATTGGGCTATCATGAAATGATATCAATAGCAGTTAAACAAGTACGGGAAAGTTTACTATTAAAAAGGTAAAATACTTGCTTGTACGGATATTTGAATGGCTTTAAAGAGGTCAAAAGAGGATGTCAACGGGAGATGGTACTTGATTATTTGTATATAAATATATTGTGTGAGTAAGTATGGTTGAAAATAATGTTGGTTTTTCTCCTTATGTACTAAAAGTTGTGTATATTGAAGTTTAAGGGTTTAAATTGTAAATATTTTGGGATATTAAAATATTAGCTTTATATTTAAATTGGAAACTCAGTGGAAAAGACTTTTTGTCTCAAAATTAATCAAAGTATTTGTAGAAAAAAGTTGGGGTTAAAATTCATAACTTAAAAAGTCAGGAGGGTTTAATTTATAATTTAAGGAAAATATTTCTAACCTAAAACCCTAATTTTTTTATAACTTTGGCTAAGTTTGACCAAACACAGTCTTAACTTATACCATTTTGACTAGAAAAATAAAAAAAAATAGAATTTTTTGATTGGCCACGTGCCCTTATTCTCTTGGTCAATGGTTCTGGTTGAAAAAGTTCATCTTCAACCTCTCGACAGTTGACCTAGGGTTTGAAAACTTTGGCATGTAATAACTCCTGATTTTCTAAATCATTTGAGATGATTCGTGAACCAATCCAACCTAATTGTTCATAAGAAATCCCAAAATATAAGTTTTATGGATTGAGGTTCAGTATTCATTGAGTTACAGAACTGTGTGTTTTTCAAAAAAATTGATAAAACTTTCATAGTCTACTGAATATGGCAGAGGCATTTATGAACATATTTGGGTTTTTTCTATCCTAAGGAATAAATTGGTTTTAGTTTGTAGGATTGAGGTGGTTTTATTGTGGACAAATTATGGTTTTTTTTTTTTGAAACAAAAAACACCTTCGAGTAATTGGAGCTCAAAACTTACGATTTTTTTTAAAAACGATCATTGCATTAGAGCTCCTGAGTTCATAAGAAACCATTTCCTCACTTTAAAAATGTTTCAAAGTCAAGGAATAAAATTCCACCATTGAAGCTGAAGCTTTAATTGAGTTTTTTTTTCTTTGAACAGAGGCTATTTTGGACGTAAAAGCTCCATTGTTTTGATTGATATGTGTATAATATCAACATAGAAAAAAGTTGAAATTGAAAGAATGAAGTATAATGCATAAAATGGCAAAAAAAATTGATTTTTGGACAGGCTTAAGAGGTGGGATTTGTAACATCTGATCGTGGGGAGTTTATACAGTATGAAGAGGAGAATGTATTGGATCATTTGGGAGGTGGATTATTCCCAAATTTAAGAAGATAAATTGATGGGAAATTGAACTTTACATGTAAGCATGGTGTTTATATGTATTTTTGGACTATTTTGCCTGGTGGAGGCTGATATGATGAGGGTCGAATGTGAAAATATTAGTCGTTTAGCTTTTCATCCTTGGTTGGAAATGTATATACTTATTTGATTCAAAATATGGTATTTTTGTAAATTTTAGGGGCATTTCTATAATTTAGGGAAATATAAGGTCTAAATTCATAACTTATAGTTAATTCAAGTCTAGAGGTTCAATTTGATATAAAATTTGGCTCTAGGGGTTAAGTATTGGTCAAGTTCTACTTATTTCAAAAGGCGTTTATATTTGGACCTTTGGGACATAGCAACCTCAGCAGCCTGGAAGAAGAAAATTTGAAGTGAGTATAAAAACTTATCAAGGTCTGCAAAAAGGAAAGAATTAAAGGGATACTTACACTTAGAAGGTTGTGAAGTGTGTATTCTTTTAAATTCTTTGCGTCCTCATCCACCAGATGCTTCAGATCAGAGACTTCCACAACCCTCTCATCCTTAGGACTGTTGTGACAGTTGTGTTCAAGGAGATTTTGGGTCTGGCTACCTTAAACATGGTCGCGGATGCTCGTCAGTAGCCCTTTTATCCCTACTTTAAGGTGTGGGAAAGTTGGCATTCTTTATTATAGCAGTCCGCAGAGGGGATCCAGAAGCAGGAACATTTATTGGGATGGAAGGCCCATGGTCATCCCCCCTGTGAAGGAAGAGAGACCAGTCGTAGCTAGGTTAGCTCCAATGTCATTATCAAAGTGTGGCGGGTCTGAAAATACCCCCTCCACTTTTATCCTAGTGCCCATAACACCAGTAGCGGTAGCCTCCCTTTTAGTTGGAGGATTAACTTCCTCTTCAACTTGAGGGGAAGTATCCTTGGATGCCCTCTTCCTTTTCTTGCCCCACTTCTGCAGATCTTGGTTTAATGCCTAGACGGTGTCTTCCAACTCGTCTAGTTAAGAAAGAAGGAGGTTCTTGTCAATATCTATTATGGGCTAGCCCTCCATAACGGTACTAAAAAAAGAATCAAATTCAAAATTAGCTATTCACACAAGCTAAAATGATGGCTGCAGAAAAAATTAAAGCAAGGACTACCTTATGCAACCTTCATTGGAGCCTGGTGGGAGGTATAATAACCAAGCTTAAATAGTGACCGCAAAGTCACAATGTCATCGAATTATTTATTTTTATAACTAATTGAGACCGTAATCTTAATTCTCTCATTTTTCCTAGAGGAAAGAGTCAGCCCTACACAAACTATAAGGAGATTAGAAAAGGCCGCGATGGTAATGAATAAAGACAAATAAAGACTGTAGCAGTTATAAACTTATGCTAGAAAGTTAAAGTAAACTGAGATCGCGACAATCATATACCTTCCTTGGGGGGTCCGCTATAGTTTGTGCTCTTTATCCCTCTTACTTTTATCTGGGTTTATCCCCCATTTATCTCCAGAAATGTAGTAGAATTTTTCCTTCCAATTAACAGTAGAAGGCATACCCCTCATCAAATAATGGTCACCACTCCGCAGCCCCATCTAGTTTTACCAGGGGTTTTCAACGGAGTTTTCCTTTGGCCTATAAAAACCGAAAAACTCTGTGGCCATTACGTATTTGCCAAACTTTTTATTCCAAACAACTAAGGAAGCAAGGATGGTCCTCCATCCATTAGAGTCCACTTGGGTTAGGGCCAAGTTCATAACCTTCATAATTTTCCTCACGGGAACTGAGAGAGACAGATGAATTCTTAGGAGGAAGGCATCGAATGGGAAGCAGATTCCATTATTTGGGACAACAGAGCATGGCGTCTGCTCCGCGGAAGGCAATGTGAAAACATTTCCCTCGGAGAACTCATAAGCTTTGGTTAGTGGGACTAACCACTACTCGCTCGTAGTGTAAGGATAATGGAAGGTCGTAGCCTCTATTGTCATTTCCTGTCCGTAGCCAAATATCCCTCCTTCAATATGTCTAGTATCTGCAGCAGTTATAATAAGAACAGTGGCATCCATATGAGCGGGGGCTTGATTATTCGTTGAATAAATGTCCTTCTCCATATGAAAACTGTCAACGCTTGCCTTTGTATCCCTATAGTATGAAAAAGCCATGAAGTCAGAATCGACTTTTACATAGTTTAGGCAGTCCTTTAGCTTATAAGGCCCACTGATCTTTAGAAGTTTGATATGTAACACCGTGGGAAGAGGAACACCAAAGTGCCTCTTTCATAAGTTTTCCAAATATTCCCAAGTATTTCAATGCGTATGGTCGTGACAAGGATTTGTAAAAGTTGAAGGGCACTGCAGTTAGATTGCCACAGCTAGTATGATCAAATTACAAGAAAACTACCTCATTTAAGAGGCCACAACATCATACAAAGAAAAATTAGAAAAGTGAAAAAATGAAATGTTTATTATGGTTGATATTGAGGTCGCGACCATAAGAAAAATAAGTCAAGGTTGTAGGTCGCAGCCATATGAAAACTAAGTTAATGTTGTAGGCCTCAGCCAGCTATTCAAGACTCACAACAGGCCGTGGCAAAAGGGATAAAAAGGTAAGGGTTCGAATCTTTAATATTTGAAGATCAAAGCCTTAAACTCTAAGTTCTTGGCCAAGAACACCACGAATAACCCGTTCTAGTTCTTGGCCAAATAACAACCAAAATGGGTCTAAAACCCAAAATCAAACCCTAGGAAATCCCATATTCATCAAAACCTTCCTTTTTATATCCCAAAAAAATAAAAATATGTACCAAATAGCAACCCCAAACAAGAAAAAAATCCAAAACCCTATGTTTCTACAACAAATAAACCCAGAACATATCCCAAACAAGAAATCTATACTTATTTTGTGCCAAATGAAAATAGTAAAATGCAAAATTTACTCAATTCAGTCATAATCAAATCCAAACGAACTCAACAATTGATATTAGAAGACAAATAGGCAAGAAAGTGGGCAAAATGCATAAACAAATATACTTAGCATGGATTTCAACTACAAAGTTAAGAAATCGAAGAAACAAGGGAAGATTGTCAACCTAGATTGCAAGAAGATCGTTAAAAGAAGGTACACCAGAACTCGCCTAAAATTGTCCTAAAAATTTCCTAAAATCTCCTAGTATGAGTGCTCTCAAAGGTTGGGTAAAGGTAATGAGGACACGACGCATGTCCATTTATATAAAAGGGCACTGAAAGTTGAAAGGTCACAACAGATGGACGCAGTACCTTATCGCGTCCCCAACAGAAGAACATGACTTGACTCATCATCGCGACATTTGGGCATAAACATAGCGGCATCACCAACTAGCAACCTTTTAGCACTGAGGCTTGGGGGCTTATTAATATGCCCAATACTGACGTTGCAGAAGGTATCAACATAGCGTTGTTGCCTGGCCCCAGATAGGTCGCGATAGTCATCTACATTCAGCACAGGCAGCGGTAGTTATCTACATTCATTACCTTAAAGCGGCCATGGCCTTATCTCTAATAGGTCGTGGCCTCTTATTTCACCAGTAGCGTATACCTTACCGCAGACATAGCCACATCAGCATGCCACTTTCCAGTTATCCAGCTTATAGAAAGATTCCTTCTTGGCATCACTTATCCATGTCACATGTTCTATGCACGTGACCCTTCCCTTGACTCCTACAAATAGAAGTGCTCACCTCCTCATTTAGCATGATATGATTGGCAGTGAAGATCTACTAAACTCTCTACCCATTTTCTCTCTCTTCATCTGAGAGCTCACTCAGGTCACTCCAGTCACCTGAACTTCCACTGTCCGCGGCCTCCTCTACAAGCAACCAACTCTTGTACTGATGATGGTAAATAATGTGAATGAGGGAACCAAAGTGTATGTTGGATCATTTTATAGCCGAATCACTCTATATCTTGTGTTCTGTCTCTTTTTTCTTACTTTATTATGCTTTTACACTTTATGATGGTTGAAAAAAGCTTTGATTCCATGGTTATTTCTTATCGACCCATTTTTCGACATCATCATTTATTATTATCAAATTAAGCCTATGCGGTCTTGAAATAACTCGAGGAGTCTATTAGTTACTTGCTTAAACTTCATTTCTCATTACAAAGAGTTCAAACTATCTCGAAGAACCTTAGCTAAAGCCTGACGATGATCATGTTTCTATTATTCACCATGATATATAACATATAAGAGAGAAACCCCTTCACAATGGACTCATGTACTTCACCAGATGTACCAAACCATTAAACATCCTTTGTCATTATTATTTGTAACTTAAGAGAACCTCTTCCACCTCCTATGAGGATAATTTGGTGACGTTGAGGTCTTGACCATTATCAACCCTATCACTTGCAATTACCTTCTCTTTTATTACATTAATAGGTTCAATAAGGGTAGATGAATTACCAATAATCATCTTCTCTTGAACATCCTTACTTGATATTTGATCAATTTTTTAAGTGTGAGTGTGTGTCTATATATATATATATATAAGAGTGTCTCTCATACATACTAAGTATACATATCGCTGACGCAAACCATTTTTTTAAATATTAAAAGAATATTTTTTATGTTGGGTATTTTTGTCTAACATTTAAACATTTCAAGGGACCCATATAAAAAAATCAGCTCAAAATAACTTTTTTTTGCTATTTTAATGAAATCGATCAAACTTTTGCAGCTTTTAAAGTGCTTTAAAGCTACAAAAGTTTGACCGATTTTTTTAAAATAGAAAAAAGGTTATTTTGAGCTAATTTTTTTATATGGGTCCCCAGAAATGTTTAAACATAATATAAAGTAAAACATAATTTTTGTACTATTTTAATAAAATAAGTATGTATACTTGGTATGTGTGTTTGGTATGTGTTGGAGTCTGACTGATATATATATATATATATATATATATAGAGAGAGAGAGAGAGAGAGAGAGAGAGAGACTCACTCTAAGTTTAACAATCTATATCCTCATCTATATTCTTAGAAATTGATAAACTTATGGTTCTGATGCCTTTAGTAGTGGGGATCGCCTTAAATACCCTTTTACGATTATGCATATATTCATCTTGAAAAATTGCCTTTCTTTTTTAAAGGTATTTGATAGCGCTAACATAGTTAGAATATTTATCTTGCTGATCACTAGTACCCATGTGTTGAATACTATTAATCAAAGTAATAATGGGTTTTGAAGGGGGATGGGGGATGGGGGATGATGAGTGATGACTTCTTAGAAAGTTTCCTGAGTTTTGAGTTATTATGGTCTTGTAGTCAAAAATTTGAAAATTGGGCAACTTTCGCTTATACCATTACTAATTTCTAAACCCCCACTACAAAAAAAAAGTAAATTTTGAGACGGTGGCCTAACACTCCCAAAAGATGGTTTATCCATCTCAAATACTTTTTGGGACGGTATTTGAGACAACTGGGGGGATATTTAATATAGAATGAATTACATTTAGGGTCTGTTTGGCAACCCAATTCCAAGCCATGGAAATAGAATTGGAAGACCATTTTCAATTCCGTGGAATTGAAATTGGCCTTCCAATTCCAATTCCAATTCCAAGCCTTAGAATTGTTTTGCCAAACGGACCATTAAGACAATTCATTAAAGCGTCACCGAATGATAAAAAATATAATACACTAGCATGCAGGCCAAGCGATGCGTGGCCGAATTGTTAGTATTTATTAAATATTTAGACAAACTCGTGTTTATACATAAATTATTTGGTATTTTATATGCACAACATATTAACATATATTTAGTTTATGTGTTAGAAAACTAAAAAATCTAAAACAAAAAATATGAAAAAACCAAAAAAATTTAAAAGAAATATTTATTAAAATAAAGAGGCGTTCACGGATTTTTTTTAACTTAAACAATTTATCCCATTCTTGCCAAATTTAACGGATATGCAATATTAAATTTTTAAAAAATGGAAAAGATATTACCTTTGCAATCTTTATCCCAATTTTTCAATTTCGAATATAACCTGAAAAAAACTTTAGTGAATAAAAGAAAATAAATGAACAGAAAAATGAAAATATAAAGTTCACAAACGTAACTCTAAAATTAATAAAAAGAAAAACACACCCCACAATTACAACCTTTTCAACGTTTGGCCCTATATGATGGTAATATATGCATAGATTCTGTATTATACCCAAGTGGCCGGAGATCCACAAAAACCCAGGCAGCCGGAGATCCGGTCGAATAGACCATAGACACCAAAATCCAGGCGAACGGAGATCACAACTGTCAAAATCAAAACCTATTGGTATATCCCCACACAGTGAAAATGGATAGCCATAAATCAAACCGAACATCATCCCCCGCTCAAATCAGTCGCTCACCAGGAAGATTCCACCGCTCAAGCCCACCAAACGCTGAAGAAAAATCATCACCATCTTGATGTGAAGCTCGTCGGAAACCCTTTAGACCAAAATAAAATAATATCAGATCTATAAACATTGAAAAAAATTAGAACGTGAAAAACTAAAACAATATTGAGGAAAGTATGTATTCAGCCAAGCTCTGATTACAAATATATAAGAGAACAATAATGAAACGAACAATGTGAAGAAGTTTGGTCGGTCGTTGCAAGTTGTAGAAAGAGATTTTTTTTTTTTTTTGCTGGGTGCAATTGAGTTATATGCAGAGAAGTAGAAAATAAGTGAGTAAAAACTTACAACAATAATACAAAATTGCTCAGAATTGTTGTTTTTTGAGCCTTAGTTAATCCTTGTAGTGAAGGGGACCAAGAAAGGATCCAAAGGTTGCTACTCTAAATCCCACTCTTCTTTTTGAATTCCAGATCAGATCTAATTTAACATAAGAAATAGATCGGAGAGCAATTGATAATTTTTTGGCTTCTTTGGTGCATGCTGCGTTCTTTCTTTTTGGTTTGGGATTTTTGAGAGAAGAAAAGGTGGGAAGAGGAAGATAAGGAGAAAGTGAGAGAGAAACAGAAGAGAGGGGGGAGATAAATAGCTAAAAATGAAAAATTAAAGAGGTGGGGGAGATGGAACGGTGGAAGACAGAGAGGCATTATGGAGTTTGATGGTTATGAGAAGATGAAAGGTGAAGATATAAATGTCAGCTGGCGTGGAAGATATATTGTGCAGTCAGAAGTGCGCTTCTCAACTCCAATTTAGGACTTAATAATATTTAATGCATCTTCCACGTTTTAGTCTCACACGATTTGAGGAAATAATTTTTATATAGTTATATAGATAAGATGATTTTCAACCAACACAACAAATCATTTTCATTCAATAATAATTAGAGTTCCTACATGCATCTCTAAATATTCATCAAAATAAAATATATAACATTAAGTTCAAATATTCGACATGACAAAAAAAATACATTAAATTCTTATACTCCAAAACACTAAATGCTATTATCAAAGTAATCCCACAATCTTAAAGCGTACAACCTCCAAAATCACTTATTAGCATTGAATGTTCTACAAAAGTTGACATGCAAAAAAAAGTGTCAATTACATCGAAATCATTATCCCACTCATTATAAATACAAGGTGCAATGAATAAATATAGTATATTCTCATAACAAGCAATATAAATTTTAAACTATTATAATAAATATCTAATTACTATTATTTTTTAAAAAAATCGGAGTCTCCTTTGTTTATTCATGAAAATCACAGGTAGCCAACCTGTTTTAAATCTTAAAATTGATTCTAAAAATACTACACACCAACCAATAGAAAATTTTCACCACCACTATAACAAATTCTCACCACCACCATAGCAAATTTTTACCACCACCATTGAAAATTTAACTTTAAAAGAGAGAATTTTTCACCAGAAAATCTCTCAATATATATAAGTAATTATATGTATAAACTATATATTATTACCTACTAGGTCTGAATCATTGAGGTAATTGAAGCATTATGAGGGAAAATACTTTGAAACAAACTTTTCATTTCGCTTCGCATATTATTCTTCATCTGTAATAGAGTTTGTTGGTTGCGAATCTCTAACTCTTGGAGCTCTCATCTATGTTGAGTCTCTCGGTCTTTAGCTTCTTTGTTTAACTGGTTAATTTCTTCTAATAATAACTTAGATGAACATGCTTTTGTCGATGTTGGCCTAATACCTGATCCTTTTAGTAAAGTATACCCATGCCCTCCATATCCTACTGCATCAATAAAAATCTTTTTCCTCACTTTTGGGTCATTTTGCTCCTCTTTTGGTAGTTCATTCAATCGTCTTTCAAGCATTGCCTACAAATTGAATTAATATTATAATTAATGAACGTAATATAAATTTCCAAGAATATAATTTAAAATAAATATTAAAGTAAATAAATCTTTCAAGCATCGCCTACGAATCAATATTTATGCACTAGGGTGTGCTCGTGTCGATGACACGGCGAAATCGAATTCAAGCTAAAATTCATGAAATTAAATGTTGAAATCTCACCCAAAAATTTGGATTTGATTAAAATTTCAAACAAATATACATTCAAAAATCTAAACCTAAATGGTTAATATTGAATAACATCTCCCAAAAGGATGCAGTTACATTTAAGCAATTAGTGAGGTAAATTTTGTGCCCTGATGGTGATCGGTCAGAAGTTCTTGAACAAGTTTCCAACATGTAAGTGTCTCATCTCTCGAACAATATACAATAAAATCATGTTTATCCTAAAATTATTTGCTCATACGCCATGGATGAACCTACAAATTCATGTAGGTGAAGTCATTTTCCGAACACATCCTGAGGTTCTCTTTGTTGTAGACAATAGTAGGTGTATTGGGGGTATTTTAGTACATATAGATTCTTATTTTTAGTTGGAACACACCATTTTTCGAACAAACCATTTTTTGATGCCACATTCCATGAGTGGACCTTATTGTCCTAGCATCCATGATATAGTTTCCATTTTATAAGAGCCATACACTTTATATGTTTATTTGCATTCAACAATTTTGATGCCCCATTCCATGAGTGAACCTTGATTCCAGCTCCCTGAGGAATGAAGCACAAAATGCTATTCATAACTACTAGATTGTTAGCGTGGTTCTTCACACCATAAACTTGTTAACAATGCATTACGTCATTATCAATGGATCATGCCCTTTCAGTCCAATCCACTGAACTGATATATAGTTTTTCCCTTGATTGTAGAATTTCCAAGCTAGTAATGACCTTAGAATGTTCACGGGTTTCTTATACGAGCTGTAGAATGTTACCTTTACCAGTCCAGACCTTTATTGTTCCATCTGAATGGCCAGATAATATCATGCCTTTAGAGCATATTATGCAAAACACTTCTCCATTTATATTGTAATCTTGCTGAACTAATTATTTATGATTCCACAGCTCAGCAGAGTAAAAAACAAATGTTATTATTGGGCCTTAATAAAGGATGATGCAATCTAATTTGCAAGAAAGTGCAAAAAGTGACAAAGACACTCCAAAACCCCTTAATAGACGACTAGAAAATTAACACTTATAACTGTCCAATTGAAAAATACAGAATAAAAATAGACTACTTTACGAAGTGGGAAATGGCTGATCCGATGGTACTGATATTATTCTACTAATTTTATAACAATTAATTTGTACAGAATAAAAATAGAAATACAGAATTACAGACATAATAGTTGAACAAATTTTTATGATGAATTTACTACACCGTAAATATATAGATAGGTTGTATTATTCTAAACAGAAATTATAAAAACAGTAAGACTTACATGAATCTACAGGAAATTAGAAGGTAAAAGAATGAAAACCAACCTGAGCCCTGTGTAACCACAGTTTCCTTAAGACAATATAATTCCCTCCATAGTGCTTTAAGATTTGAATTGTTGTCTCCCAAGATAGAACGGACTTTTCAAATCAAATTAAGAATCACTACTATGAATTGATTCCGGCGAACTCAATTATGTGTCATTTTCTCAAACCATGAACAGGACAACATGAAAATTAAAATGCAAGAAACAATTTTTTATATCTGGAATGCAGGAGGAAAATTTTCATACTTTTACAATAGTAGGGGTTAAGGCTGACAATTTTTTACACGATAACCAGTTTACGATAATAACTCGAAATGCCCGAACATGACACGATTGGCTTGTATAGATTTAAGAGTATAAAAAATTTATACTCAAATCAAAATTAACACAACTCAAAAATGACACGACTAACCTAAATTGCCGCCCCTCGCATGGGTGTTATATATATATATATATATATATATATATATATATATATAGGTTTGTTGGTTGACTGTTCAAAGTGTCAATAGTTACAAACGGTTGTAAATGTTGGGTCCAACCAATAACCCAAACGGGTTTAATTAAAACCCAACCCAAAAAATTAATTAAATTGGTCCAAAATGAAAGGAATTTTACAATCCCAAGTTCGAGCCCGAGCAACCCAATCCCAACACTTGCATAGTGTAGGTCGTCTCTCCTTCAAAGAGTTGGGATACTCCAAAGACATCCAAGCCTTAGTTCTCATTTGAGGTTTTATTAACTCTTCAAATTACCACTATTTAACCTATATGGGACAAAAGTAATACACTCCCAATTTTATTAACTTTCATTTCTTAATGGGTTACTTTGGAGACAAATTCAACATTCATAACTTAATGGAATTGGATAAGTAAATATACCATGTTAATCTCCTTTCGAAGGAGAATGTGTTCATGTATGGTCCCACTAATATCATGGTATGGGTCCCATCTAAAACTAAGCTTAAAGTTTCTCAAAAATTCTATCCAATACCCATTTTCAACAACTAATATCGAGGATGAAGTATGTGTTTCCATTATGTCTAAAAGAACATCATATTAAGGTAAAACATTCCCTGTGAATTTTTTCCTAATAATAAAATATATAAGCGACCTTATGAGATAACTAGAACTTGATTTAAAGGAATAAGTTAGGGAGCCAGAATTACTATGTGTAGAAATGTACAAACAATGGGTTTCACCTTGTGACAAAATAAAAGAGAAGAACATAATTCTTAAGGAATAATACCTCGTCCTTAAGCGAGCAACCCAAAAGGACAATAAGCTTAAAGTGCACACTAATATGATCCATTTAGATGCCACACAGTGATTCAATATGACACTTAAATGATCGAGACGTTAGTAGGGGAAGGTTTTACGAATGCTTGGAATGCTAAAAATCATAGAAAATTGTATCACAAAAAGAATGATGTAATTTATACTCCTTGTAATGAAAGACGGATGCTATTAATTATACAAATGAGTTTCACTTATTTTATTTAGTAATTTTTTTTTTCATCTTACAATATGGGTAATAGTCCATTGGCACAAGTCATATCAAGGGAGAATGATAAGCCTTATTCTGGGTAGGTATCACACTGTATAAGAACAAAACATGACAGAAGTACTAGATTCATTTCCTTATGAGAAAACTTTAAGCATCTCAAATGCTAATAAAAACATGATAGAGGCATACCATGTTCTTAGGTGTTCAAGTGAAATCAACCCATATTGGTGAAGAATAGGCTATTTTTTCTTTGTTCATTACAAAGAAAAAAAACTGAGTATGCATTCATGTTTTCATTGGACCTATCATCCTTATGGCTAATGCCTACTCAGCCCCTTACCACATATAATCAATAGACGAGCTTATAGTATAATTCCTTCTTGTCCCATGTTCATACATGCAAAGTGAATTATACATTTGGTCATTATTTATAATAAGGTTTCTTTTCTAAAAAACTGATAGAATTATTGATTTATATGTTTTAATTAAGACTGTGATTTTATAATATATGATTTTCTTAAATACATGACTATCATAAATATCATATTTGTTTCAATGGATTTTAAAAAAAATATGAAACGTCATTTGAGTATTTCCAACATTTATTAGACTCAAATGTTGGATAGTTAGTTATAAAGATGTACTAAACAAGCCACCTGAAGTGTGGAATGCTTGGGTTAGGTATGTATCTAAGGAAATTATCCAAGACCATTGCTCTAAACCTACCTATGATATTAAGGTTTTGAGATGCCACCAACGAACAAGGCCATGGGTGATCACCTTGAAGCTCTAGGGTATGCACCAAAGATGTTGTTCCAGTTCTAATCATTTATTAGTCCACCTCGTATTATAGTTCTTTTGGATATTCGAATTCAATGTACGATGGCTATTGAAACTGAACTGAAACCTTTATGTTTTACATTCTAAGATAAATTAATAATCTCACAAAGTGATCCATATCATCATTTTTTTTACTAAAAAACTCTAAGATTAAGCCACTAATAATGGACCGGACATAAACCAACATTTGTTTGAGACAAAATTACTACAACACAAATTCAGAATTACTACAACACATCTATCCAAACCCAAGGATTCAATGAATCCGATTCACGGTAGAGAAGGCACTACAAGCACACAATCCCTATGCCTAACCAAATGTTCATCATTGTTTAAGACAGAACATGACGATTCTATTGATGATTCAGATGCAAGAATGGAAGAGCCTGAAGGACTAAAGGAAGAAGAATCTAAAATTAAAAGTGAAGGAGAGGAATGATGGAATAAAAATAACATTCCTCCATCAATTTAATGAAGTTGATACAATCATCATTTCAAAAGTCAAGGATCTAAACTTCAACATTAGCTATAATCATGAACCCTACCTAATTTGACCACCAAGGTGGTACCAAGGTGGTCATCATCATCCGAAATACCACAATAAGTGACTGAAAAATGAGGCAGGCGTTCGAATCTAAGGAACACAAGGATAAACAAGTTATTTTTCACAACCCAACCTCTGGGAACACACACACACACACACACACACACACACATATATATATATATTTGAAAGATTTGGTAGGAGTTGAGACTGAAATGAGTCAAGAGTAGATGATGAAGAATATTGATGATGAAATTAAAGGAGAAAAAGACGAGGTTGGACTCCAGAAATGCATGTGCAAAAGATATTACTCATGTTCTTGGCAAAATAAGTCATTTCAAATGCTAAAAAGAACTAATATGATATAGTATTTGAAAGTTACAAAAAATATACCGCTCTATCAAACTATCCATCTTGAACACTGAAAGGTTTATTATTCAGAGCTCGAGTGGCTTTCCACATGCTAATATTGTCGACGGCCTCCCATTGCTCTACCCTCTGGAAAAAAAAATGTGTGTGTGTGTGTGTATATATATATATATATATATATATATATATATATATATATATATATATATATATATATATATATATATATATATATATATATATATATATATTATAGGATTAAAATAAAAAATATTTATAATAACAAAAATTCTAACCTCCTTGACTATTTTAGTGTTTGGCTTTCATCCTGTCCTTGAGTAAGTATATTTAGCTTCACAATTCTTAGAGTTTTGATCCGTTATATCTTAAATATTAAAAAATAAAAATAAAATAAAAATTATGATACTAATGAAGTAGATGTAAATATAATATTCTTAATAAGATGTGATATTTATACCTTTATCTTCTTTAGACCCCTAATATTTCATCAATTCAGGCCATTGATTTTTTTCGACTCGTTCAAGTGTATATTTCACCAATTCAGGCCACTGATTTGAGGCCAACACCATATCAGTCCCATATATTAATGCCAACACCAAATCAGTTTATATATCATCAGTGCCAATAAACCAGTTTATATAAATCAGTCCCATAAATCGAGCCTTATCGGTATATATATCATTCCTGAGATGTGTATATATTATCCCAAACCAGTTAATAAACAATACATCACTAGACATATAAGTTCTCATATCATAGTTCGATCTCATAAATTAGCTTATATACATTTGTTCATATATATATCATTTTAGTCCCATAAATCCGTTTACATACATAAGTTTATATACCATCAGTGCCAATATATCATCAGCACATAGTATATATCACTACTGCCAATATATGAGTGCCAACACCAAATTAGTTTATAAACCATCTGTGACAATTTATAAACCAATGTATATTAGTGGGGATAACTATTGAGGCCAACACTAAATCAGTCCCATATATTAATTCCAACACCATATCAATTTATACAAAACCAAACTACAAAGGCTCCAAGTACAAAAACAAAAATAACTAGTTTAGGGCTATATCTTCCTCAAGCATTGTCCCTCTAAATTTAATCTTCATATTTATTTCCATCTTCATCTTTATCTTCATGATCACTATCTTGAACCAAATTAGTGTCAACCATTAATCCATCTCCATCCCTCACCCACCCTAAGTTTTGATCTTCATTCAAATTTTGCATGACAAACGGCTCATCTCCATTGAGCAACAATTCTTCTGCAGCTTCTTAAACTGTCGTGTACCTATCAAATTGGTCTCTTGGTGTCATGGGAACAACAACAAGCCAATTTGTATCGATAATGTCCTGCACGTAATATACTTGTTCTGGTTGGGATGCTAGTACAAAGGTTGACGAGAATAACTTTACACTCTCGATCATCTTTATAGTTCAAATGCTTGAAATTCACAAGTGTAAAGTTAAACTCGTTAACTTTTGTACTAGAAGTAAACTTCATGCCGTTAAGATACTGAACATCGATAATGTCTGTTAGTACCCCGTAGTATGTAATATCACCCACAATGGAGTTTTTATCCTTCAAACTAGAATAACTCATTTGTTCGGCTTTTATAACAACTCCTATATTTTGATTTTTCTTTCCCTTATCAAGTTTCTTTATTCAAAATCTAAAACCTCTAATAATATAAGTGTTGAATCAAACTACATCCTTAAGAGGACCTAAAGATAAGCTAGATTTGGTTGGATACTTTCACACCGTAATGTGCCATTTTATTCACCTATAGTATATTAAAGTAATTGTCAATATAAATGTATAGTATTTATTCATAATTTAAGTATTAGTTATGATATTTTCGCTTCTATAATCCTTAAACCATTTGTGGAACTCCTCGTTATGAAGACAAATAACATGATTTTTTTGTGAATCTTAAGGATACTTTGATAAAAGCTCTGCGAGATGCTTTCTATAAAGAAACAGATAGTCATAGGTCAATTCCACAAAAAATATAAAAATGGTTTTCAAAAACACCAAATACTTATAATAAAACTTACTGAACAAATGGTGGCACTGCCTTAGTGTGGTAAGAATGTACCGATGAGATTGCATATACATTACAGAATCAAGTTTAAATTGAACTTTTTTCCCCATTGCACGACCATTTATATACCCATAATCATCATTTCTAGCCGGTCGGTTAGTCTTAGTTTCCACATCTACGTACTGGAAATTAAAAATTGTACATTAATCCTTATGTAAGAGAGTAGTCTAGATTTGGGAAAGCGTCGCATCTAGCGTATTTTTGACTTGAGAAATGTTATTATGCTATGTATCCGTCTCTTTGCAAAATCAAAGTCTGCGTAGTTCGTGGGTCTATACAATATGTTGAAAAAATTGGTTTTGGTAGTTTTGTAGCGCAAGGGGTTCCAAATCGAGCTAACTGCCTCTAAACTTGAACATATTGTATAAAACTCATAATATAACTCGAGCATTTATTTATCACTATGAAACTTGTGATAAAACTCATTAGGATTCTGTGGGGAGGAAGATTAAGAATCTCTCTCCTAAAACTTGCCCCCCCCCCCCCCCCCCCAAACCATCATCCTGCTAAATGAGGGGGAACCGTATTTTTATAGCCAAAATATCCCAAGTGGGATTGCCACTTGTGATCTTTTCTATAGAACCAAGTGTCAATATTTATGGTTCCACTTGTCATAATATCTGTGGTGGTATAAAAAAATAATTAACTTAAATCATTTACTACAGTGTTGTCTAGTTTAATCCATCAAACTCGGGGTATATGCGGTATATTAGTAATGCATTAATATTGCATTTAATGTAGTTCCCGAATATCAGTAAAGCTTGATAAGTCATTTAGCCTCATTTTATCAAATCTGCGGCCCATCCTACATTTTCCCCCTCGTACGCATAGTTGGTGTGGTGATGCTTTGGCTAAGGCATATTAACCCTGTGTATGAAATATCATTTAGCATGTTTTAACTTATCTATGCCACCATGTGATCACGTTCGATCTATTCCGTGCGCATATGTGCATATAACATTTACATATAGTTTTGAAGGCTATTTTTGTTGTCTCTATTTTATATTTTGGAGGAGTATTTTGGGGGTTGCCCCCATTCTTTTTTAATGAACATGTCTCCGTAGTATTTATTGTGGTTTTAAATGTTTGAATAACAAACTTTCCAAGTGTACTGGCGTGAGCAATCCCTTGGTGATTATCTAAGTGTAGTGGATCTTTTGCGATCATAAGATCAATGTCGAGCAACCATTTATGTTTCAAGTGAACCGGGGTATCATATTTTGCAAGTGTTCCCAATTTACATATTCAAACAATCATAGAGGTCCTTTAAGTAAATTTGGACTTTAAGTGTGCCCAGAAATCAGGGTCTTTAAGCGTTCCTGTAAACTAGGACATTAATCTCCCCACAAATCGGGATTTTAAGCATGCCTAGTAAAGTAGGACTTGGATATCCCATAAATCAGGGTCATTTAGCGTGCCTAGTAAACTAGGACTTTAATATCCCATAAATGAGGGTCATACCTCGTAAAGTAGGAATTTAATCTCCTATAAATCAGGGTCATGCCTAGTAAGCCAGGACTTTAATCTCCCATAAATTAGGGTCATGCCTAGTAAGCCAAGACTTTAATCTCCCATAAATCAGGGCCATGCCTAGTAAAATAGAACTTTAATCTCCCATAAATCAGTGTCAAGTGTGCCTTGTAAACTAGGACTTCAATCCCCTATTAACGAGGGTCAATCGTGACTAGTAAACTAGGACTTTAATATCCCATAAATGAGGGTCAAGTGTGCCTAGTAAACTAGGGTTTTAATCTCTCATAAACAAGGGTCAAGAGTGCCTAGTAAACTAGGGCTTTAATCTCCCATAAACGATGGTCAATCGTGCCTAGTAAACTAGGACTTTTCTCTCCAATAAACGAGGGTCAAACATTACTAGTAAACTAGGAATTTAATCTCCTATAAATCAAGGTCAAGTGTGCCAAGTAAATTAGGACTTTAATATCCCATAAACGATGGTCAAGCGTGCCTAGTAAACAAAGACTCTAATCTCCAATAATTGAGGGCCAAGCGTGCCTAGTAAACTTGGGATTTAATATCCCATAAATGAGGATTAAGCGTGCCTAGTAAACTAGGACTTTAATCCCATAAACAAGGGTGAAGTGTTCTTAGTAAACTAGAACTTTAATCTCCACGAGGTTCAAGCACCCCTAGTAAACTAGGACTTTAATCTCCCATAAATCAGGGTCAAGCGTGCCTAGTAAACTAAGAGTTTAATCTCCCATAAATGAGGGTCAAGCGTGCCTAGTAAACTAGTACCTTAATCTTCGATAAATCAGGGTCAAGCATGCCTAGTAAACTAGTACTTTAATCTCCCATAAATGAGGGTCAAGCGTGCCTGGTAAACTAGAACTTTAAGCGTGCCCAGAAATCGTGGACTTTTTTGACCATTTAGGTCAAAGTTTCTCATAACTATAATGCACTACTTTGCGTGGCTTACCACAATACCGATAAGGTATTGTCAGAGGTATAATGCACCACTCTGGGCGACTTACCACAATGCCAATAAAATTTTATCAGAACTTTTTTATCAAATCTCTAGATTTTGCGAGAAATTATTTGAGCCCTATTATTTTGTGGGTAGTAATTCCATATGGTTGTTTCCACATATGGACCGATCGGTGGCTACACCGAACAACTATGATACCTCTTTTGGAGATGCTTTATCATTGATGATCATCCTGAGATCGGTTCTGAGTATGCTTGTCACCTGGATACATGTCTAACTACAAATGGTACATCATACAGTACTTTCCCCTCCCCATCACCAAGATAAAGAAAAGTAAAGAAAATCTCATACATGAGTTATAATGCCATATGGAAACAATTAAATACATTTCACTGGGTGATATCCTAAATCTAAAAAATCTCTTGAACGTTTAGCTTTGACACCTGTAAGGCCTGTTGTAATTGCTCAAGCTTGATTTGATTGTACGCATTCAATATCTGCAAGGATATAAAAATCATCTCTGATTTTGGCACAAAACCATTAGTAACTTGTGAGACATATATAATATGATTCCATATATAATCATGTGGGGTATATTTTTCTCCCTTTTTTTATATCAATAGAATAAAATAAACTCAAAATCGTGGCTCCTTAAACGGGGAATCGTAAAATATATTGTGCATTTTCATAATGCTAGTTTGATAACATACAATATTCAGTTCATACTTTTTCGATCTCATTTTTTTAGCATAAAATGATAAAATGCAGACATATCATGTGATGATGTATTAATCGCATGCCCCGTTTATCTTATCAAAGCTGAGCAACTTCAGAAATTTTGGGGTCTATTAAATCATATATAAAATAGTTCAGTTAGTAAGCATGCTGAGTCACCTTGAGGTGAATAGTAAATATCATATTTGAATTTTCATATAACTAATATAACAATGTGAATAAATCATATTTCACCATAAATAGAACACAAGGTTGCACGAAAGGTTATTTAGAGCGGCCATGGACGAGGTTGCGCAGAAGGTTTCTCCGAGCAATCATGACTGAGGTTGCGTGAAGGGTTGGCTCTAGTAACCATGACAAAGGTTGCGCAGAAGGTTTCTCTAAACGATCATGGATGAGGTTTTGAAGAAGGTTGCTCCGAGCAACCATGATTGAGCAAATTGCTAAGATTTGAGCAAAAAATATTTTGACATGGTCATTCTAAAAATATCATTTTAATGAGGTCAATTGAAGGATGTCATATGGTTGCTCAAAAATATAATTTAGGTCACTCGAGTACATGTGCGTACTAATTTGAGCACAATCTTTTGAACGGTCTCGCCTGAGACAACATTAAATAATTATGTGATTTCAATGCGGCAGATGGATTTTCCTTAAATGAATGTTTTTCTATCCGAACCACTTGAATTTATACAAAGCTATATATATATATATATAAGCTCTGGAAAGTAGTTCTCAAAATAAGCAAGCAAACTATGCATCATCATTTAAATAATAATTTTTGGGCTTTTTGCATAAATCCTATTCATTGTTTATATGACCATTAGGGCCTTTGGGGACTTCATTGGAATATATCTAATTTTAAAAGGCATCATTCTCTAATCGTGTTCATGAGAAATTATTTGGATAACCTCTTTTGGTAAGGTTATTCGCACAAGGTCGTTTGCACAAACATGAGAGAGAGAAAATATAAGGGGTTTTTACCAATTAGTGAGCGTTTTATCCACTTTAGGTATAACTGTCAGGTTTTGGGGATTTTGGTTCGATTGTCTCAGCAGTTGTTCCTCTCAGGTTGAGACTCAGAAGGTCTCCTTGACTTTTTGGGTTTCTCCCACCTTAATTAAGGTCCGCCTATTTTTAGGTCCCTTAGAGTTTGAGTCTCCCTCCTTGGCGCTGGTATTTTTTGACGTGTTTGTCTGACATTATTCCACCGTCTGTTTGCCTTGTGCACAGACTTTGTTCAGAGCGGCTCGCCCTCTGGTGCCTTCGGTACCAGTTTCTTGGTTTTGTTGTTGCGATTTGTCGAGTGCAGACCCCAAAATTTGTTGGTTGTATTTTAAGTCTTTTGATAGGCTTGGTCATATTTTCCTTGTTTGTCCTACGTTATTTTCTCTTCTCTCCCTTCTACTTAACTCGAGCCTGTTTGAGTTATGTTGTTCTTCTTGTTTGTTACCCTACGTTACATTAATGAAATTCCATTTGGGACGATCAAAAAAAAAATTCAAAAGAAATCAAATGCCTCAATTTGAAATTGAGAGTCCGATCATTTAATGTCCGCGATTCATTAGAGCCGTTAATTTATGACTATTTTGTTGTGGTCACAGACAGTTGCAAGTCTTTGTTAAAACCTTGGCCCAAAAAAGCATCACACTTAAGGTGGTTGAATCCCAGACAAAGAAAGGCGAAAATCCAAGGCTGGTCGGAGATTCAAACATGGGCTTGTTTGATTTCTACAAGGTTGATCGGAGATCACGAGGTTGCTCAGGGATCCAAGGTTGCTCGAGTTTTGATAGTTTTCAAGTGGGTCGGACCTAAAAGTGAGATCATTTGTGGTTTGTATTCTCAAAGGTGGATTGGTTGATAATTGATCAGCACTAGGTGCCTTAGATCGGGTTTTCTTGGTTGATCGGGTTGGATTCATCCATGTGAGTTAGTTTCTGGTAGTTTCTGGTTTAAGTCCAAGATGTATTTGTGTGAGTTGTTTCATTGTGGCTTGTCGGTTTGTAGTTTGTCGGAGGAAGCTCCAATAATTTTCCCCCAAGTGCATCTTGTTTTTCTTGATAATGAAATAGCTGTATAACTTTGACAGCTGTGAAAATTCATGTTCGCATCGGAATAGCTGTAAAAAAAATTGAGAACGAAATAGCTATGATCGAATTTCGGCATTGTATAACTATTGTCCCCATTTTTTCATACCGTGTAAGGGTTTTCTATAGTGAATTCGTTCCCTATATAAATGGTTTACCCATTTCCATATATACACTTTTTTGTGGGTCTTGAGACTCGTGTTGGAGTTTTATTATGGAAAAAACCTAATATATAATTAATTAGTTGCAAGGCACATTTTTGGAATGCTTTGTTTTAGGCAAAATTTATCCCAATTCGATTGAGACAGAACCGCGAGTACACTATGGGTTTTATAGAATCTGTCTTCAGGATACAATGCAGTGTATGAACAGTTGTTTGATTCAAACTATGTACCGTTTGATCAAACCGATAACATTCTGAATTTGTAACTTGATAATGCCAAAAATATAGATGACGGAGAGAGGAGAAATTAGCAATTTTCGGTGTCCAAAACAGAGGCCTGGAACTCTTTTTATAGTCGTTTATGTGACTGTTCTTCAACAGTCACAGCTCTTCATGTAGTGACTCAGCAACCGTTGGATCGTGCCTGTTTGGAACAGCTTTGATCTAACGGTTCAGATTAGGCGCCCATCGTAAGCGAATGGACATCCCCTACACGAAACGCTACGAGTTCATCTAACGGTTTAGATCAAGTCGTTTCGAATTTTAAACCCTTTGATCGAATCGTTTAATCACAACCGTTGATCTGTTTTACCTCGTCAAAAATTTAGGCTCCCACGCGCGAAGTGCCCGTCAAAACGCGTAATACGCCATAAGTCGCACAATCGCCCTTTCGCGCGCCGCGTGTCGCGATTGGTGGTGCTTAAGCACCACCGCGATGCGTAAGATCATAGCCTCTTATTTGACTTGTCAACTAAGAATCTTAGTTATCCTTTAGTTAATATACCACTACTTTTTGTAGTATTCTTTCAATGTGGGACAATATGGGATTTTGAGTAGTCCCATATCCTTCACACCCATTTGCTCATGTTTCTACCTTCTAAAATAAAACCCAAACTATATTTAAATTAAAACACCAATAATATAATAAAATATTAACAACTAAAGATTAAAATAAAATATCAATTAATATAATAAAAATATTATATTATATTGAAATTTATCCAACATTCCCCCGCCAATTTCAATATACACAAGAGAGCAAAACAAAGGGACAATAAATAACTTTTGGCACTATCGCTAAAATCTAGTAGATAAATGAGAAGTGTCTTTCGGACTTGAACTTCCATATAGTGAAAATAATTCAAAGCTTCATCAAGGTGCTGTGGTGAACGTATCTTGAACCAAGAACCTTTTGAGACTAGCCGGAACTATCACACATACCCATTTCTGAGTTTATAAGTGTTCTTCTAGCATGCACTTTTATGGCCTTGTGCTAATCCTGATTTCACGAGCGCTTTAGGATCGGTCTTGATTCCATAGAAAACGAAAACACTTTCGACACTCATATAGGTTAATCAACTTAAGTGATTCTACGAGTCACACTTATATGATTTATTAAGAAGTAACATTCATCCTCTAACATGCAGAAAACCAACACTAGGCACATAGGAATGAAACTTTTTGTATAAAATTCCTAGTGTTCCATAACTATAATTTAACTTATTTGTACCACATTGAACTCTATCTATATTTTCAAGATATGAGTTGGGTTCCCATTAAATATAGTTGTGTTATTCAATAGACCTTAGTCCCATTCCTTTTGAGGTGATATATATCATCTCCCTAACAAGACCTTTAGTCAGAGGATCTGCTAAATTCTTGTTCGTTTTAATATAGTCGATTGTAATTACTCCTTCCTTGAGTAATTTTCTTATAATTTGATGCCTTAGACTAATGTGTCTAGATTTTCCGTTGTAAGTTTTGTTCGAAATTTTATAAATTGTGGCTTGGTTATCACAACTTATCATAATAGAAGGTGATGGCTTTTTCCATAAAGGAATATCATATAACACATTTCTAAGCCATTCTGCTTCTTTACATGCATCTGCTAAGGCTATAAATTCAGATTGCATTGTTGAATCTGATACACAAGTTTGTTTCTTGGATCCCCAAGAGATAGCTGCTCCTCCTAGCGTAAAAATCCAACTAGTAGTTGACTTGGATTTTGATTCAAGATTATTCCAACTTGAATCACAATATCCTTCTAAAACAGATGGATATCCTACATAATGTAAGCCATAATCCAAAGTCCTCTTCAGGTATCTAAGCACCCTAGAAATTTCATTCCAGTGCTCTTGTACTAGATTACTTGTAAATCTACACAATACACTCACTGCATAAGCAATGTCTGGTCTAGTGCAATGCATGGCATACATTAGACTCCTAATAATACTAGCATATTTAAGTTGGTCCATAGCACGCCCAGTATTTTTCATTAATTTGATCATAGGATCCACTGGTGTAGCAGCTGGCTTAAGTTCAAAATGATTATATCTTTTAAGAACTTTTTCTATATAATGAGATTGAGATAACACTAAAGAATTATCCTTACTCACAATTTTGATTCCTAAAATCACATCACCTTCTCCAAGATCTTTCATATCAAATTTTGATGAAAGAAACCTTTTGGTTTCTTCAACATATTTGAGATTAGACCCAAATATTAACATGTCATCCACATATAAGCAAATAATAACACCAACACTATTTTCAAATTTACTATATAAACATTTGTCGGCATCATTAACTTTACATCCATGGGATATAATAATATTATTAAACATCTCATGCCATTGCATAGGATCTTGTTTAAGGCCATAAAGAGATTTAACCAATTTACACACTTTCTTTTCTTGGCCAGGTAAAACAAACCCTTCGGGTTGTTCCATGTAAATATCTTCTTCTAAATCACCATTTAAAAATGCAGTTTTAACATCCATTTGATGAATAACTAAATTGTGAATAGAAGCAAGAGATATAAATATCCTAATGGAAATGATTCGAGCAATAGGAGCATATGTATCAAAGTAATCAATTCCATGTTTTTGCTTATAGCCTTTAGCAACTAGTCTTTCCTTAAATTTATTTATAGAGCCATCCGGATTTAATTTTCTTTTAAATATCCATTTGCACCCAATAGGTTTAGCCTCGAGGGGAAGATCGGAAATAACCCAAGTTTAATTTGACAAAATTGAGTTCATTTCATCATTTATTGCTTCTTCCCAAAAGACAGCATCCCTAGATGTTACCGCTTCATGAATGTGGTCGGTTCATCTTCTACATTAAGAACAAATTTAGTTTTGTTCTTAGTCTCATTTAAATCCCCTTCAACTAAATAAATAACAAAGTCAGGCTTAAATGTTTTTTCAGTTCTTTATCTTTTACTCCTTCGCGGTTCAACATCATTCGTTGTTTCCGAAGAAGATATTGATTGTGAATTTTCTTCTAAAGTTGAGGAGTCAACAGTAGGATTATTATTTTCTAAACCTTGATTCAAAGTACTAAACTTTGTTAGATGTTCAAAGAATTGCACATCTACCGACTCAATGATTTCTTGAGTTTCAAGGTTTAAAAATCTATAAGTCGTACTGTTATTAGAGTATCCAATAAAAACACATTTGTAAGTCCTATTTCCTAGTTTAGGTCTTTTAGGTTCGGGTTTTCTTACATAAGCAAGACATCCCCAAACTTTAAGACGTCTAAGATTAGGCTTACGATTAAACCATAATTCGTATGGTGTAATATCCTTATTTTTCAATGGAACTCTATTTAAAATATAACATGCGGATAAAATCGCTTCTCCCCACATCGACAAACGTAAACCAGAACTGATTAACATTGAATTTATCATTTCAACTAAAGTTCTATTTTTCCTTTTCGCCGTTCCATTTTGTTGTGGCGTATATGGCACCGTAACTTGATGGATTATCCCATGAGTATTACAAAATTGTATAAACTCACTCGGGTAATATTCACCACTCTTATCGGATCGTAGGACTTTAATTTTCCGATTTTGTTGAGTTTCAACTTCTGTTTTAAAAATTAAAAATTTCTCGAAAACTTCATCTTTACTTTTAAGTAAATATGTATATGCATACTTAGAGTAATCATCAATGAAAGTTAAGAAATATTTATTTACACCACGAGTCATATTACTCTTCATATCACATACATCACTATGAATAAGATCAAGCATTTCGGATGTCCTCTCAACAGATTTGAACAACTTTCTAGTTATCTTCGATTGAGCACAAATTTCACATTTAGAAAGGTTATCAAATTTACAATTCGAGATTAAGCCGAGATTAGTCATATTTTTTATACTTTTATAATTCACATGACCTAATCTACTATGCCATAAAGAAATAGACTCAACCATATAAGTAGAACTAATATCATTGATTACATTGATTTTGATCATGTCGTTACAAGAGTACTCTTTGTCAATAAATTGGCCATTCTTAGACAAGACAAACTTATCAGACTCATACACTAGTTTGAAACCTCTCTTATTGAGAAGGTCCCTAGACACAAGAATTTTACACATATCAGGTACATGAAGTACATCAATTAGAGTAAGTGTCTTTCCATAAGTTAGATTCAATTCCACTGTGCCTTTTCCAACTACATTGGTGCGAAGATTATTTGTCATCTTCACTTCTTTTCCATCAATTTCTTGATATGTTTTGAATGAAGAGCGGTCTTTGCATATGTAGACCGTTGCGCCGGTATCCAGCCACCATCCACTTTCATTATCAATTGAATTTGCTTCGCATACAGTAGCAATAAGATCTTCAACATTGTTGGTTTCCTTCGACCCTTGTTTTTCCTTAAATGCCTTTTTTTAAGACAACATTCTAGAGAATAATGGCCTAGTTTGTCACAGAAGAAACATTTTCCCTTCTTTTTCTTATTTGCACCTTGGTTTTTGAATTTTGAATCATTCTTTGCTTTAAATTTTGAGTCTTTGTTAATCTTGGATTTTTTATCCTCAACCATATTGGCTTTTGAATGACCCTCACCTTGTTCATTCTTCTTTTCTCGAATACGAGTATCATCTTCAATACGAAGGTGACGAAGAAGGGATTCCACATTATAAGTCTTTTCATCATGATTAATTTTCTTCTTAAAGCCATTCCAAGAGGATGGAAGTTTTGAAACAATCACTCCTACTTGAAATTCATCTTGAAGATTAATTCCAGCGGCTTTAAGGTCACCAACAATTTTTTGGAGTTCATGTGCATGTGTAACGATAGATTTATCACTACTCATTCTAAAATTCATATAGTTTGAAATCAGAAACTTACGGTTGCTCACTTCCTCATTTTGATACTTTGTCTCCAAAGCCTTCCATAATTCCTTTGTTGTCGGAATCATTCGATGAGCACTATAAACAGTTTGAGACAAAGCATTAAGGATGTGTCCTCGACACATAAATTCGTCTTCTTTCATCTTCACACGTTTTTGCTTTATTTCTTCAGTGTCCTCGGGTGTGGGCTCGAGAATTTGTTCAAGGTTATCATCTAGAATGTATGTAAGTTTTAGTGATGTGAGTAAGAACATAACTTTCTCTTATCAACGGGTGAAATTTTCGCCATCAAAACGGTCGAGTCGGATTAAGTCTTGAGTCATGACTTGGATAGATTGTGACACAGTTCCTTCCATTTGAGTGGAGTAATAAGAATAATTTTTGCCTAAAACTGTTGGAGTTTTATTATGGAAAGAACGAAATATATAATTAATTTGCTACAAGGCACGTTCTTGGAACGCTTTATTTTAGGCTAAATTTCTCCCAATCCGGTTGAGACAGAACCGCGAGTACACTATGGGTTTTATAGAATATGCCTTCAGGATACAATGCAGTGTATGAACAGTTGTTTGATTCAAACTATGTACCATTTGATCAAACCGAGAACACTCTGAATTTGTAACTTGATAATGCCAAAATATAGAGGACGGAGAGAGGAGAAATTAGCAATTTTCGGTGTCCAAAACAAAGGCCTGGAACTCTTTTTATAGCCATTTCTGTGACTGTTCTACAACAGTCACAGCTCTTCATGTAGTGACTCAGCAACCGTTGGATAGTCCCTGTTTAGAACAACTTCGATCTAACGGTTCAGATTAAGCATCCCATCGTAAGCGAATGGACATCCCCTACACGAAACGCTACGAGTTCATCTAATGGTTTAGATCAAGTCATTTATGATTTTAAACCCTTTGATCGGATCGTTTAATCACAACCGTTGATCTATTTTACCTCGTCAAAACTTTAGGCTCCCACGCTAATTTCTCCCAATCCGATTAAGACAGAACCGCGAGTACACTATGGGTTTTATTGAATCTACCATCAGGATACACTGCAATGTATGAACAGTTGTTTGATTCAAATTATGTACAGTTTGATCAAATCGAGAACACTCTGAATTTGTAACTTGATAATGCCAAAATATAGAGGACGGAGAGAGGAGAAATTAATAATTTCGGTGTCCAAAATAGAGGCATGTAACTCTTTTTATAGCCATTTCTATAACTGTTCTTCAACAGTCACAGCTCTTCATGTAGTGACTCAGCAACCGTTGGATCGTGCCTGTTTGGAACAACTTCGATCTAACGGTTCAGATTAGGCGTCCCATCGTAAGCGAATGGATATCCCCTACACGAAATGCTACGAGTTCATCTAACGGTTTAGATCAAGTCAATTTGGATTTTAAACCCTTTGATCGGATCGTTTAATCACAACCGTTGATCTGTTTTACCTCGTCAAAACTTTAGGCTCCCACACTCCAAGCGACGATGCGCACGTGCGAAGTGCCAAGTGCGCGTCAAAGCGTGCAATGCGCCCTAAGTTGCCCAATCGCCCTTTCGCGCGCCGCGTGTCACGCTTACGCGTGTCGCAATTGGTGGTTCTTAAGCACCACCATGATGCGTAGGATCATAGCCTCTTATTTGACTTGTCAACTAAGAATCTTAGTTGTCCTTTAGTTGATATACCACTACTTTTTGTAGTATTCTTTCAATGTGGGACAATATGGGATTTTGAGTACTCCCATATCTTTCACACCCATTTGCTCATGTTTCTACCTTCTAAAATAAAACCCAAACTATGTTTAAATTAAAACACTAATAATATAATAAAATATTAACAACTAGAGATTAAAATAAAACATCAATTAATATAATAAAAATATTATATTATATTAAAATTTATCCAACATCACGTTGGTCCGTATAGGACCTCGTGTGATTTCTTTTATAAGACCCAAGTCAAAACTCAAGGTGTATTAGAGAAGGTGGGTCGATGAAGGTCATGAGGCACCTGATATTTTGCCGAATTTTATGTTACCGAAGAATGGATTTTGAACCTGTATGAATGGTAGCGTGTAGGTTTTCTCATGTTATGAAAACTCTCTATGCATACATTAATGTAAAGATGTGGTCACATCAAGAAATTTTCAATGGTTTGGGAATATAAGACCTGATCTCTATGTTATATCCTTATCTGACAGTCGAAAGTAAATTATAAACTGATATTTTGTGTGGCTAAAAAATAATTCACGTAGTCTAATGTGACTTGAAGTTAAAAAAATCAGTCCTTTAAAAGCATGGACTTTATCCTTTGTTTGATAAAAGTGTATGTATATATTTATTTAATATGGTCAAGCTTCTATACATGTATCAAGTCATCTCCAAAGATTTTTTTGGTCAAATCAATGTTGTAGCAGCTACCTAGAGCTAACACAATCTATTGTATATATATGTTTCATATATCGAAGGCCTATTAATGAGAAATCATTCACTAACCATTATAGCTGTCAATAATCATCTATAATATTTATGAATAAATATAGGCAATATATCACATGAGGTGTATTTACTGCAATCCATTTATGAGAAATCGATGTTGAAATCATATTTCAACCAAGCCTTGAAATAATTAGTGTATAATATTTTTCAGTCAAAATTTAGTAATATGCATCATGCCATCTCATGTAATAACAGAAGGTTAAATAATGAAATGTGTTAAAAATCTTGTCTGAAATGGAATATCTTCAACATCTTCTCCACTTGTATCAAGTTCTCGGTGTGCACACGAAGCCTTAGGAAATAGAAATCACGAATACCTCCCCAGTGGAATCGCTAAATGTAAGAGAGCAGTTTAGATTTTGGGAAGCACCGAAGTTAACATAATTTTGACTTGAGCAACGTTGTTGTGCTTACGTATCCATCTTTTCATGAAATTAAAGTTTTTGGAGTTTGTGGGTCCGTACGATACGCTAAAAAACTCGATTTTAATGGTTTTGTAGTGTGAGGGGTGAAAAATTGAGCTAACCGCCTCTAAACTTGAACATATCATATAAAACTCATAATATAACTTAAGCATTTATTTATCACTACGAAACTTGCGATGAAACTCTTTGGATTTTTGTAAGGAGGAAGAGTAAGAATCTCTCTCCTAAAACTTGCCCCCAAAACCCCCCAAAACCATCATCCTACTAAATGAGGGGGAACCCTCTTTCTATAACCAAAATATCCCAAGTGGGCTTGCCACTTGTCAGCTTTTCTATAGAACCAAGTGTCAAATATTTATGGTGCCACTTGTCATAATACTTGTGGTGGTATCTAAACACAATTAATTTTAGTTATTTATTAGAGTGTTATCTAGTTTAATCTAGCAAACTCGGGGTATACGCGGTATATTAGTAATGCGTATTAATATTACAGTAAATGTAGTGCCCAGATATCAGTAAAGCTTGATAAGTCATTTAGCCTCATTATATCAAATCTGCGGGGTTGATTTATTTAAGCCCATCCTACACCTGAAGAAGGATGGAGTTGGCGATTGAGGCCTTGGGATGAGACAGATTACGAATGTAGCCTTTTAAAGTGTGTGGATACCTTTAAATAGGATACATCCAATGGTAAAGGACACAACCAAAAATTGAGAGTTCGTATGGAAAATGTATACGCAAGTAAAATGTATAGGCAAGCGTTCCATAACATCAAATAAACTCGGAGGGAATATAGTTACGAGGCTACAGAGTGTAAGGGTCATCCGATCTTCAAACTTTTCCAAATCAGTTGGAGTAAGTGCTTTTGAGCACAATATCACAAAACAATTATTTAATTCAATCAAGGCTTTGACAATATGCTTGGGCAATACCCTTTCCGCTGCTATTGGAAGTAATTTTTGTATTAAAATGTGATTATGATGGCTCTTTAATCCCGAAATATTTCTTTTTTTCATGTTGATGCATCATGAAAAGTTCGAAGAGTAGACATCGGGAGCTTTAACATCTTACAACACTTCTAAAAAATATCCTTCTCTTTGTTACTCGTCGTGTACTCTGCTGGGGGTAAGGTACTGGACATTTGATCCTCATGGTTGAAGATGTAGCTCTGATCTAATACCCAAATTTTTTAGATATTTTCGAGCTTGTAAATTGTCTTTTGTCTTCTGAATAGGCGTAATATTTCATATTGATCCCCTTAATTTCGGTCTTTTTATGATCTCATGCATCGTAGTTGACTTATTTTTATCTCATATTCATGCTACAAACTCTACTTAGCAAGTGTTTCATGTTTTGTGCATCTCTTATCTGTTTTACAAGTAGTTCATGCAAGTTAGTGCGAAAGAGAACTCGAAATAAGGAAAAAAAATTAAGAAATGGAGAGTTAAAGGGAATTTTAGTAATTTTTTAGTCTTATTCCGGAGGCTAGGCCAACTGGAAAGTCAAAGTCGACGCAGTCACAAGAATATTGGAAAATACGATAACCCAATCCGAGCTTCGATGAAAGAGTTATGCCATTTTGAAGATTGAGAAGAAAAACAAGAGAAAAATCTAAGTTCAAAAGAAGAAAAGAGGAGCCAAAACAGTAGGAAAAATCGAACCAATCTCCAAATCGGTTTGGGGGAGAATCGATTCGCAAGTACCCCTGCGTGAAATTTTATTTCTATTTGATTGGTCCTACGAACTGGATATGTGTAGGACTCTTACAAAAACGTGAATGTAACATGATAACAAGACATTATACTAGTTTTAAGTTAGCTTTTGTTGGAGAACACGAGGGAGGAAGGCCCAAGAACCCTAGTTTTGATATTTCAATACCAAGTTTGTTTCTCTATATTATTTTTGCATGTTCTTCTTCCCTGCATGTTTATTCTTGTTTCTAGATATCTAAATATCGCTTGCATGCTTAGTATTAATTTAATCATGTTTTTCAATCCATGCAACGTTAAAACTCTGAGTATTTCCTATACAGTTATGCAAGGCTAAGTTTTTAGCGGGTTGGGGTACATGAACCCAACCTAGACAACACATATGGATTTAAAAGTGAATAAAAAGTAATTCATCATTCCAAGGTTTGAAATTTATCAAGATAAAAGTTGTATGTCTTTTAATTCCGTTTGCCCTAGGTAACTGGAATGTTTAAGGGTACAATTGGCTTTTTGATAAATTTTCATCCTTGTCAAATACAATTTTTTATTCGATATTGTGCGGAGTAAAGTCATCATATGTCGAATGATTAGAACATATTTGATGTTTCTTAGAATGAAGAATTAGATTTTTGAAGCTTTTATGTACAATGCAATTACCGACGGTGTGCGAGAGTGTACCTTAGTCCCATTTTCTCATATAGTTTTAAAGCACATCATTCTTCTTTCATACGTAGTTTATTTATTAATTTAATTTAAATTGCATTAGTTGGTAGGCAAAGCCATAATTCATCATCTATTTCTTTCTTTTCTGAGCCATTCATTGGGTTATACATTCTTCATATTCGTCGTCACAATTCTTCGTCTTAGTCCCTGCGTTCGATACCCATTTTTACCGAATTATTACTTGAGCGTCTGGCTTACACTTGAGTCGATATAAGCATGAACTAGAGGTACTATTTATGTCGTGTCAAGGTATTGGCGCCATTGCCAGGGATTCGGTAAACTTTTAGGTTCCGTCGATTTAATCCAAAATTTGACTATATTTCTTAAAAAAAAGACAAAAAATTATAAAATAAAAAATCCAAAAAATAAAAAGACAAGAAAATATAGCATCTCTCAAATCCTTACATGCAAAATCCTCAACAAACTCCTTATTCCACTCCTAACCAAATTTACGAGTATCCTATAGTTGAGTACGATCCCGATAGTCCACACACTCCTAACGCTCCTCAGTTTTAGGTTCCACCTCCTACACCACCTAACTCCATCACGAGTCACACTTCTAAGGCATCGAGTGAGGATACCGAGTCAATTGGAGAGAGAGCGATATCAGACCATGCTAGTTTTGGTACGGGTGAGGGTGAGATGTCATATCTTCCTATGAGAGACCTCTTATACCCCAAGCGAATAGTCACTCCGAGATGCATTATACTCTCGTATAATGCGGGATAATTTCACTTTCGTAATGGGATGATCCAGATTCTTCCCACCTTTACGGTATGGATTTGGAAAAACCTTACCTTCACATCCTTGAGTTCGAAGAGACGTGTGATATGTTTATCAATCAAGCTTGCACTCAAGACGTCGTTCACCTCAAACTTTTTCCTTTCTCTTTGAAGGATAAAGCCAAGACTCGGCTATGGTCTTTATCACTAAACTCAATTGGATCATGGAGGGATATGCAAGCTACATTTCTTTTGAAATTCTTCCCCCGACCTCGAAAAAATTCCATTAAAGCTCAAATTCAAACGTTTAAACAACAAGAAAATGATCTATTTGATCGATGTTGGGAACGCTTCAACGAGTTAGTCAACACATGCCCCCATCATGGGTTTAAAAAGTATAGACTCATATATTTCTTCCACCATGGGCTAAGCATAGCTTCTAAATAACTCGTTGAGACCATGTGTGAGGGATAATTTTTTGGGTTAGAGGCCCACCTTAAGTATGTCGCCGAGACTACTCAAGCGTGGGACACATCCGATCCTAACGCCCAAACTCGAGTTCGAAAAATGTCCATAACTCCTTTCGTGCCTGATCTTTATCAATTGGACAAGGAAGCCAAGTGGAAACCTCGAGTAAGCCAATTTGAGAAAAGATTGGAAGATGTAGTCGAATCATAGGTAAGAGAGATACCCGAATTCACCTGAGCAAAGAGAGAGAGATAGAGAGGGTGTGTGCAATTTGTGAGGAGGGACATTCAACGGAGGAATGCTCGACGATACTCGCCTATAAAGTCATGCTTCAAGAGAAAGTGCAAGCGGTATGAGGTTTTAAGGGTAATTTTAATGCCCCTCACGGAAATTCTTACAACCATTTGTGGAGAAACCATCCTGATTTTAGTTATGGGCAACAACATGCTGCGTTGAATCCCAATTCATAAGTTGCCCTTCCTCCACTACCACCTCCGAATTTTCAACAAGCCCCCGCATATGCAAGCACGACCTTTTGCATCGTATATCACCCCATCGCGAAGAAACCTCAAGGATACTTTAAATCAATTCATATAATCTAAAAAATGCAATCAATGCTCAAAATTCCCGAATATTTGCCAAAATGAATGCGAACTATGAAAGTTGCAATCGTCCTTAAGAATCCAAGAGAAGGGTAAGTTTTCGGCCCAAGGCCAAAGACCTCCCCAAGTTCAACCTAGTGTTAGTTTTACATACGATGATCATAAAGAGCAATATCAAGCCATTACCACTCTACGTAGTGGGAGAGTTGTTGATTTATCACCTCCCCCACACGGCGAACCTAAATACAAGGAGATTTTGCTCGATATGAAAGAGGCCGAAGATGCGCCCTTGAACGAGAGTGACAACGATGACACTAGTAGGCCCGACGTCGTAGTGAAACCACCCATTGTCGCGCCTTTACCTCAACAGTTGGTTCCACCCCAAAGAGGGATCTCCCGTGAAGATGTACTAGACGTATTTAAGCAATTGAAGCTTAAGTTACCTTTTCTCGAGGCAATAAAGCAAATTCTCGCCTATGTTAATGTCCTTAAGAATTTGTTGACAGTGAAACGTAGACTAAAGGGGAAAAATAACATTTTCCTAACACAAAATATGAGCTCCGTTTTACTTAATGAACTCCCACCAAAGTTTAAATATCTATGTGCACTAACCATTTCGTGCATCATTGGAGAGAACCGTATCAAGAAGGCCTTGTTAGATTAACGGCCAATGTGTTAACATTCTCCCTTATTCCATATATAGGAAATTAGGTTTGGGGGACCTCAATCCCACCAATATCACTCTCCAACTTGCGGATTGTACTGTGAAGATACCTCGAGGAATTATTGAGGACGTGATAGTCCAAGTGGACACTTTCTACTTACCATTAGATTTTGTCATTTGGGACATGGAACCCTCCATCACCTCGAGTAATCATGTTCCTGCCATCCTTGGCCGCCCATTCTTAGCTAGGGCTAATGCCTTGATTAACACTCGAAATGGGAAAATGCAACTCACTTTCGGGAACATGACCCTTGAGACAAACATCTTCAACATTGCCAAGGAAGTTGGTGTTGAGGACGAGTTTCGTGAGGTAGATCTAATATAGGAGGTAGTAAATGAGCACATAGAGGGAAATTTCAGGGGGGATTCTCTAGTAACGAGTCTTATTTTGGGGAGTGAGAGTGACGAGATGTACACTGACTTCGAGAGGGAAGTAGGAGAGTTGAGAGCGATATTATATAAGAGAGCATTGGATGGGGATATGAGAGATGTAAATTGGGCTTCTAGATTCGAGGAGTTACCACCGAGGGAGTTGCTCACGGTTCCCTCCGATGAAAATTTCCTACCCTTGAATTATAGAAACTACCCTCTAACGTAAAATATGCTTATTTGGGAGAGGATGAGACATTTCCCATTGTTGTCTCTTCGAGCCTAGATAAAGAGCAAGAGGGTAAATTGTTATCGATTTTGAGGAAGTACCAAAGTGATTTTGGTTGGAACATCACGGATTTTAAAGGGATAAGTCCCCTTATTTATACCCACAAAATCCACCTCAAGAAGGACGTGAAGCCTTCGAGGGAGATGCAAAGGCGATTGAACCCCACTATGAAAGATGTAGTGAGAGCGGAGATCATTAAGCTATTGGATGCGCCCCCATCGGGTGACGTGTATGCATTGATTATCGAAAACTTAATGTCGGAACTAGGAAAAATCATTTCCCCTTGCCATTTAAAGACCAAATGCCAGAGCGAGTAGCGGGATACCCATTATATTGCTTTCTCGATAATTATTCTCGATATAATCAAATGGAAAATGATATTGTGACTTAATTTTTTACCGAAAGTGGAATTACCGAATGAGGTGGCGGGTTTCTATTGGTTCTTTTGTGGGGTCCACGCCAGTGGCATCAGAGAATAAACCAATAACACGCCGCCACGTGTATTTTCGGTCAAAAATTAAGTCAAAAATTAAGTTACAATAGAAGGACTCTAATCAAATTGAGGTAAACGTGCTTGATCAAGAGAAGACGACTTTCACATGTCCCTTTGGTACGTTTGCCTACAAACGTATGCCATTTGGATTGTGTTATTCACCTGCGACCTTTCAAAGGTGCATTCTTAGTCTCATTAGCGATATGTTCGAAAGAGACCTTGAGGTTTTCATGGATGACTTTAGTGTCTTCGATCCCTCTTACGACCTTTGCCTTGCGAATCTCCAAAAAGTGTTAGCCCGTTGTGTGGAAAAGAACTTGGTACTAAATTGGGGAAGTTGCATTTTATGGTTACCAAAAGAATAGTTCTTGGCCACATAGTGTCGTCCAAAGGAATTGAGGTTGATAGGGCAAAAATAGATATCATAGCCAAGCTTCCCCCATCTAGATCACTAAAGGATATGAGCTCTTTCTTGGGCCTGCGGGTTTTTATCAAAGGTTTATTAAGGATTTTAGTGCCATCTCTAGGCCCTTGAGTAACCTACTTATGAAAGATTCCCCCTTTGAGTGGAATGAAAGCATGTCAAAGAGCTTTTGATAAATTGAAAATCATGCTTATTTTTGCCCCCATTGTGCAAGCTTCGGATTAGTCCCTTCCATTCGAGCTCATGTGTGATGCGAGTGATTATGCTATAGGGGATGTTTTGGGCCAAAGAAAATATAAGAAGGCTCATGTCATCTATTACGCTAGCCGAATGTTAACCGGACCGCAACTCAATTACTCCACCACGGAGAAATAATTGCTAGCCATCATTTTTTTCCCTAGATAAATTCCTCTCTTACCTCATTCGTTCGACAATTACATGCTTTGCCGACCACACGACTCTTAAGTATCTCCTTTCTAAAAACGACGCTAAATCATGCCTCATAAGGTGGATCCTACTCCTACAAGAGTTCAATATCTCCATAAAATATAAGAAAGGAGTAGAAAACATCGTCACCGACCATTTATCCCGGCTTTCATTCGACGTACCTAGTAATCCCATACCCATAGATGAATATTTTCCGAATGAACAATTATTCTCCACTTTTTCTCTCCCCTATTTTGCAGACATAGTGAATTACCTTGTCACGGGAGTCATTCCTTCCAATTGGACACCGCAAGAGAGTAAGAAGTTCCTCACTTAGTCGCGCATGTTATTCTATGAAGATACCTATTTGTTCAAGTATTACGCGGATCATATCATCCTAAGATGTTTGATGGATGATGATATTCCTAGCATCATTTGTTTTTGTCATACGGAAGCACGTGGAGGCCATTTTTTTACGAATAAGACGACCACTAAGATTCTTCAAAGTGGTCTCTATTGGCCCATAATTTTCGAGATGTTAATGCTTATTACAAATCTTGTGATAAATGTCTAAGGATGGGAGCCATCACTCGACGAGACATGATGCCATTGACCCCCCATACTCGTTATTGAGATATTTGATTTTTGGGGTATTGACTTCATGGTACCTTTTGCTCCCTCCTTTAGTTTCTTATACATCCTCATCGTGGTAGACTATGTGTCAATATGGATTGGAGACATAGCTACTAAGATCAATGACAACAAGGTTGTGATTAAGTTCTTGCAAGAACACATACTCTCTCACTTCGGAGCTCCGAAGGTAATTATTAGTGATAACGGCAAACACTTGTGCAATAGGTCGTTTGAAAACTTATGAGAAAGTATGGGGTCTTCCACAAGGTTGGGACGACCTATCACTCCCAAACTAATGGGCCAGCCGAGTTAGCAAATCGTGAAATCAAGCACATTCTCGAAAAGACCATCGATCCTAACCGGAAAGATTGGTCTCTCTGTTCGAATGATTCGCTATCGGCTTATAGAACCACATAAAAGATCCCCCTCATAATGTCCCCATTTCGCTTTTTGTTTGGAAAGCCTTGTCATCTCCTCGTGGATCTAGAACACAAAGCATATTGGGCAATCAAGAGGTTGAATTATAATATGGACCACGCCGGTGAAGCACGCAAGCTTTAATTAAATGAGTTAGAAGAGATGCGCAATGATGCGTATGAGAATGCAAAGGTATCCAAAGAAAGAATGAAATTCGCACATTTTAGAATTATCCGATGAAAGGATTTTCATTCTGGTAAACAATTTCTTCTCTACAACTCACGTCTACATTTGTTTCCAGGCAAATTAAGTTCGCAGTGGACCAGCCCATTCGTTGTGAGAGAAGTATTCCCCTATGGAGCCGTCAAGTTAGAAGATCCAAAAGGGGGAGATACATTTAAAGTGAATGGACAATGCTTAAATTTATATTTAAAGGGTGTTGAAGAGGCCGACACAATTCGGTTGTCGGACCCCATTTATGGGGTTAATTGAGCTTAAAGCGAGAGGTCGTCGCACCCCCGATGCGTATGGGGTGATTAGGGTTGTATAGTACTGTATCGAGTTGTTTATAGATCATTTAGAGGTCCGTAGGGGTCGTGAGTTAAGAAAGGATTAGGCACTACGTTACATCTCAACACACGGGAGAGCGTACACACATTACAAGGGCGAGATTGAGGTGTCATGCTAGTACTCGAGTGTGTAGAAGGATTTAAGATAACTTACAGAGGTGAGATGGAGAGGTAGAACATTTTCAATTTGAAAAAAGAGTAAAATTTTCATTTTGGGACAGTACAGAAAATCGAACCCCAAGTCAAATCTATTTGGGGGCAAACCGATTCGCAGGTACACCCGAACCAATTCGGGGTGCCTGGCAGTCAGTTCGTTCCCCCTTTTTCCAAATACATTCCATTTTCTTCCAAAATTCAACCCTTCCCTCCATACTCCCTCCTATGAAAATCCTTCCCTCCCAACCTTTCCCACACCCATTTCTCAACTAAATTCCTTAATTACCTCCCTTAATTCCCTCTACCACCCCTTCCATTTCCCACCTAAATTCCCCTCCCAACACCTATAAATTCAACACCTTCCCCCCCCCCCCCCCCCCATTCCTTCACACCTCTTCTTTTTTCACTCCTCCTCTAACCTCCCATATTTTCCATCTCTCTCTCTCTCTCTCTCTACCACCATGCCTCGTCGTCGTCAAGTAAACTAACGACCACGAAAATATGACTCTCCGTTAATCCTCCACGAGGGGGTCGAACATCATTTTCAGTTGATCCAAGAGAGAAATTGGTTCGAGGCATATCTCACACCGGCCCTCTCAATCCATATTTAGAGAAAGGTTCTTTGAGAGAAGCTGCCCCCGAAAGTCACTGCCCCCTTTCACCGCCGAGGGTGGTTCTCTTTCCTTGTCCCTACATACGATCGAATTTTCGAAGAGGATATACGCCGCTTCTATGCCACGCTCGTCCGAAAAATCACCCACGCTCCACGAGTTTTTTATTGACAATATTCCCATTCCATTTTCTGCAACCATCATTGAACGTAAGATGTGTGCAAAGGAAGTCATTCTCCCTGTCCCATTTGCTTACCCCAACAATGGTGTCCCACGCACAAAAACCGAATGCATAGTGCGTATTGCGCCGGGTAAACGATGTCTCCAATATTCTTTTTCGGTGGGCAAGCTATCAGAGACGGTGCGCTACACGCACCTCATCACGTGCGGTGCCATTCATCAAACCACCAACGACTCAGTAATTCATCAACGTCATAGGAATTTCTCTATCATTTCCTTAACCCGCATATCACTATCAACCTTGTCCACCTCTTTTATACGGACATCATCCACGCCGCCTACGACGATTGCGACAAGGTGACCCTCCCTTAAGCTCGCCTCATCTCCAAAATCATGTACGACGCCGGGGTGCTGGATCCTGAATTGCGCACAAAACTTCCTTGCCCTATTGGCGCTTTCTCCACCACTCGAAGTGAGCGCCAAATGTGAGTGGCTCACCTCGGGCATCCCATTATTTTGGAAGAGGAAAAAGAGGACGCAATTGGTCATGATGCTCAAATTCCAAATGTAGAGGAGGTTCCCAACGAAGCCGAGTATGTTGAGGATGACAATTCGGATAATGAGCCGGAGGGATAGGGCCTCACGAGTCGCATTGCTTCCCCCGAGTCGCGTTTTGATGGGTTTATGAATCAATACCGAGAGCACTGTCGAGCATATCAATGTGACACAAGAATGATGGAACGCTTCCAATCCGAGCTCTATCGCTTGCAAGTCGGGGACAATGTCTCACTTCCAACCTATTTCTATGATCCCTACAACCCAAGTGAGCCTGGTACGTCCCGTCGACCGCCCAAGTAGCTAGCCCGTTGGTTGATGTCTTTGAGAATGTTTCTTTTATGCTGAATTTTATTTGAACCACATATGTAGTTGTTTTTTCCTTTCTTATCTGAAAATGTAATCTTGGTTTGTAATGAAAAAGAAAAATTCTGCATTTTCTATATTTGTTGGTTTTCCTTGTTGCACTTATTATTATTTTTCTTATTTAGCTTTTAGTCCTTTTGATTGAGGACAATGCAAAAATCTAAGTTAGGGGGGGTGATAAGTGCGTATTTTAAAAACTTCACAAATTTTTAAATGCCCCCCAAAAATAGAAAATTTCAAAAATTTCAAACAAATTTGAAAATTTTCGAAAAAGTCAAAAATATGTTTCTTCAAAATAAATAAAAATTAGAATTTAAAAGCTTCAAAAATATCACTAAAATTTTGTTTAAAGTCTCAAATTGTAAAAATCAAGAGCACTAAGCCGAAATTGGCGAACGATGGAAATTGAGCAAAAATTGATGACTTAACGAATAACTGTGGGGATTAATTGACCCGGTGAGATTTCGAGCCTTTCATTTTTGTGAGGAATTAAATAAATTTGAGTTATAATTAACTTAAAGTTCGAATTTAGTGTTTAAAAAAGTCGTTGGTGATCTATAATTTATTGTTTTGATTAGTTTTGGGAAACGAGTGTGATGTTGCCTAGAAACTTGTGCTAAAATATCTCTATACTAAATATAATATCGAAACGCATATGGTAAAATAATTAGTAATTTAGACAATGAAGTAGGCCCTCATTTGTTTAACCCAAAAATATTAGCCATAAAAAGTTGTGAAAAATTACCCTTTTGCAAACCCAACTTGAGCTTAATAAAATTTATAATTTGTTTGACTAACCCGAAAAGTCCATTTAGCAAGGAGTTGTGAAAATTGAAAAATTCATCAATAAAGTCCAAAAAGTGCATAAAAAGGGGAAATAGAAAAAAATAAAAGAAAAATGCTTAACAAAAATAGCAAGAAAAGAAAAATGTGAAAAATAGAAAAAAGAAGAGAAAAATGAGCAAAAACCCGAAAAACACTAACGGACATTGTAAGAAAATTTTCCAATTCCAAATTTTCAAGCCATTCCCATCTTCATACCCATACACCTTACAACCCCAAAAAGTATTAACTGAGTCCGGATTGCGAAATTAATTACCGTTTGAAGAGCTAAGAAGCGAAAAGATAATAAGAGAGATTAATTGGTGTGAATAAGAGGCGATGTTTCTTATTTTTCAATGACTGTAATCCGATAATGAGATCTATTCACTATAAAAATTCGTCTTTCAATTTGTGTGCATGAATTTTTGTTCCATTGTATTTACTCTTATAATCACGCAGACCGAGAGAAAACAAGCCACATTCCAAGTGATTCGTTTGTGAGAGTATCCCGCGAGCATTTGAATCAAAACGAATTTTTTGAAAAAGTAATGTAATGATCAATCGGTGGATATTAGCAGCTAAATTTTGGGCTTCGCACACACACACACACTACAAATTGAGACTCATAAATATAAACTGTATAGTTTTTAATTATTTTGATTTTTTTCTTTAGTCGAAAAATGAATTTTGTGGGTATATTCACTGCAAACCCTCGCAAGACCCCACTCATCCTACTAGGGTAGCCTAGGGGTTTAACGGTTTGTTGCATACGCGAAATGCAATCGTTTACCCGCAAAAAAGTTATTCTATCCCAATAAAGTTTTTGTGAGTTCTTTAACCGATACACTCATTCCTTTACATTGCACGGGACACGCAAAGTTCTAAGTTAAGGGGATTTGATTAAACATAAATATTTCATATTTATCCCCTTAATTTTGATCTTTTTATGATCTCGTTCATTATAATTGACTTAGTTTTATCACATATTCATGCTACAAACTCTACTTGGTAAGTGTTTCGTGTTTTGTGTATCTCTTATGTGTTTTACAGGGAGTTCATGAAAGTTCGTGCAAAAGAGAACTCGAAACAAGGAAAGAAATCAAGAAACAGAGAGTTGATGGTCATTTTAGTAATTTTGGCTCCTTAGTCCGGAGGTGGGGCCAACTAAAAAGTCGAAGCTGACGCAGTCAAAAGAATACTGGAAAAAATGGCAACCCAATCCGAGCTTCGGTGAAAGAATTATGCTATTTTTGAAGATTAAGAAGAGAAATTGCAAAAGAAGAAAAGAGGATCCAAAATAGTAGGAAAATCGAACCAACCTCCAAACCGGTTTGGGGAAGAAACGGTTCGCAGGTACCCTCGAATCAGTTCGGGGGGTCTGATGCGCGCAATTTTATTTCTTTTCTGATTCGTCCTAGGAGTCGGATGTGTGTAGGACTCTTGAAAAAACATGAATGTAACATGATAGCAAGACATTATAGTAGTTTTACGTTAGTTTTTGTTGGACAACAAGAGGGAGGAAGGCCCAAGAACCCTAATTTTGAATTTCATAGCTTATTCATACATGATTGAAGATTAAGAATTTCAAGATTTCAATACCAAGTTTGTTTCTCTATATTATTTTTGCATGTTCTTCTTCCCTGCATGTTTCTTCCTTTTTCTAGATATATAAAAATCTCTTTTATGCTTAGTATTAATTTAATCATGATTTTCCATCCATGCAACATTAAAACTCTGCGTATTTCCTACACAATTATTCCAGGCTAAGTTTTTAGCAGGTTGGAGTACATGAACCCAACCAAGGTAACAAGTATGGATTTAAAAGAGAATAAAAAGTAATTCATCATTCCAAGGTTGAACTTTATCAAAAGTTATAGATTTTTTAATTCCGTTTTCCCTAGGTAACCGGAATGTTTAAGGGTACAATTGGCTTTTTGATAAATTCTCATCCTCGTTAAATGCAATTTTTGATTTGATATTGTGCAAAGTAAATTTCTCATATATAGAATGCTTAGAACATATTTTATGTTTCTTGTAATGAAGCATTGGATTTTTGAATCTTTTATGCTTAATGCAATTACCAACGGTGCGGGAGAGTGTACCCTAATCCCATTTTTTCATATAGTTTTAAACCACTTCATTCTTTTTGCATACATAGTTTAGTTATTAATTTAATTCAAATTACATTAGTTGATAGGTAAAGTCACAATTCATCATGTTTTCCTTCTTTCTCTGAGTCATTTATTGGGTTATACGTTATTTCTGTTCGTCGTTACGATTCTTCGTCTTAGTCCTTGTGTTTGATACCCATTTTTATCGAATTATTACTTGAGCGACCGGTTCACACTTGAGTCGATATAAGCATGCACTAGAGACACTTTTTGAGTCGCATCATCTTCGCTTTAGTACCCAACAATGTAAATAGGACTTTATCGCAGACGTTTTTCTCAATATGCATGACATTAAGATTATAGCGAATAAGATTATCCTTCCAGTATGGCAATTAAAAAGTATGCTATTTTTTTCCAACCAAACCTACGTTTTGGAACTGCCTGTTTATTTTTTTCTAATGCCTATCTTTCCCTCCTTCTAAAGACATCTTCGATCTTATATTTACATTCAATGTCAGGATTATTCAACTGTTGCAATAGTTGCAAGCCCGAAAATCTCAGTGGGACTGGTCGTAATTCTACCCTCCCACTAAATGGTGTCTTCCACCAACCGAACCTATAGCACGAGTCTAAGAATTAACGATGACCCCAATAACATAACTTCTTACCATTATCTAATCGCATTGACTGGTGGCCTTCGTTACAGCAAGGACAAGCAAATGAACCTTTTGTGTTCCATCTCGATAATATAACATAAGTGGGGAAATCATTAATGGTCCATAAGAACGATGCATGCAACTGAAAAATTCCTTACTTGACGCATCATAAGTGCGTACACCATCAACCCATATCTCAATCAACTCATCAATCAATGGATGTAAAAATACATCGATCTTATCTTCGGATCCTTTTGGTCCATCCATAAGTATCGACAAAATCAAGTTAGGATGCTTTATGCACAACCACGAAGGTAAGTTGTAAATAATGAGGATAATTGGCCATGTACTGTGCTTAATGCTCATATTACCAAATGGATTAAATACATCAACAGTTATCCCAAGTTTAACATTGCAAATTTCCCTCACAAAAGAAGGGTTTTTCTCAATAAAAGTTTTCCAGGCAGGAGAGTTAGGGGGATGTCTCATTACACCGCCGTCAATGATCTTTTCCTCAGCATGCCATTTCATTAATGGAGCTGATGACCAAAATAATTTTTGCACTCTAGGTTTCAAAGGAAAGTATCTTATTTTTTATGGCTACCTTCAAACCTTGGACACCATCAACACTTGAATCCTCATCTTTATATCGAGAAAATATGCATATGCCACACTTTTCAAGACCCTGGATTTCATTACGAAATACAGTTCTTTGGGCATGCATCCCATGCCTTATACTTGAATGCTAAGTCTTTCGTTAGTGTAACAATCCCCATTTTCTCAACTAAAGGTTGGTCAGACACGATACACTGAAGATGGGGCTTGATTGTCAATTTATGTCATTCTCACCATCGACGATAATAAAACCTTTATATTTTTAACCATATTTGAATATAAAACTGAACTGAATTAATAGATAAGAGATAATCATAAATCCAACATTCGCGTCCAACAAAATAAAATCCAATATGAACATAACTGTCTCAACGAATAAAACCAGATGACTCTGGGTTTATTCCAATACAATAATTCAAAAAAATAAAAGACTAAAGAAGTAGCAACCTAAATTAGAACCAATTAACAGAAGTAATCGCTGTGCAAATATGATCACAAACTTGATTTCCTGTCAGTTGTGTTATCCCTGTCTATATAAACTTGGGGGAGAAAATATTTATAATTTGGGTCAGCACCCTAGAGTATGCAAAAATTAACTTATTGAAATTAAAATGTAATTGTATAGTCAATTAAACATATGTATCCCCCACTGACACTCACATACGATAAATGTCTCACCTTTTAACTACGTGCACTATTAATTGTATCCTATCCCTAAATCCCAATAAAAATATGTATAACACGAACATTATTAAACAAGTGATGCATCTAGCATAATTTACGCACTAGAATATAATTATCTACATCTGTATTACCATTTTTCGAATACTGCAGTCACACAACCCACAATAGTGTCAGAGTCATTTATTATAAATATTATTATTTTTCTACATCATTAGACTAATTAAATAAATCTCACTTAATTTTCATAATTAAATATAGATATATGTCCTTATATATGCGACACATAAAAGCATCTACTATTAGTGTCTCTTTCGTGCTCTATTGGTAAGTCCAGAGGAGTCGCTTATCCAAATGGACATCACAAACACAAGCAAGTGGGACGGTCCCTATTCAGTATAATTGCATGGCCAATACTCGATGGTGACAATGAATCCCAACATTTACACCTCTCTCTCATAAGTGGCACGTCTATGTAGTACCTAAAATAATGACCTACACAACGCCTAGCGCATCTGTGCCAACATGTGCTACGGTCCAAAATGAAAGTAACCCCAACTGATAGGACCGTCCACGAACATAGGTATGTCCACACAAATAAGTAAATTACATATCTATATCACATAATATGTATGTAGGTAGTTACCCTATAATTACCCCCATGATATATTATTAATTCGTCCATTGATAATTTTTCGTTTAATTAATCCTCTTGTTAATTATTAATTTCACTAATTATTAGTTTAATTAAATAAAGTGTAATTGTATCCAAATGTTTATTAAAGGTTTATATGAAAAGTCAATGTTATTTATTGGATTGTAATTAGTCCAAATATGATTTTGAAATTTAGGATCGACTATCATGAAGAAGAGAATGTTCCCCTAGAGTGTCCGGTTTGTAATTGTTTCTCAGTAGAGATGGCAACGGGGCGGGTTTAGGACGGATATTCAAAAACCCTAACCCATCGTATTTAATAAACGGGGCGGGGCGGGGCGGGGAGAGACAATTTTATTTAAATTAACTCATAACCCGTCCTATTTAATAAACGAGGCAGGTCGGGGCTCCAACGGGATCGAGTTAATTTGAAAAATAGTAAAATTAAAAATATTACATTATAGTTTTAGAGGTATATAATAATTTGTATTTTAATGTGAAATAATATCTCAATTATCAATCCATGTTTTTACATAAATCTTTTACAAAATTAACATACATTTAAATAAATTTGTAGTATACATATAAGGAGAGCGAGACAATTTTATTTAAATTAGCGTCTAACTGATCCTATTATAAATACATGTATTTTTTTAAATACGTGTAAATTTATATTTTTTATTAAATATTTTTCCCATTTTTTTAAAATATTTTTTTATTAATTTTATAAATATTTTTTCTTTTTTTAATTAATATTTTTTATTTATTTTTTATTTTTTCTCAAATTTTTTTTATTTTTTCTCAATTTTTTTTTAACTATTTTTATTTTTTATTTTTTTTTCTCAAATTTTTTTTTATCACGGGGACAAATTTATCGACGTGCCCTCGGGCACGGGCATCCACTAGTATATATATATTTAACTACACTTTTTTTGTAAAAAATGTGTCCCCTCAAACGATCTCTCTCAACATAACTTCGCATTTTGATCACACGTGCAACATACGTAAACATAATTAATATATATAAACGGAGCGAGACAATTTTATTTAAAATAGCTTCTAACTCATCCTATTTAACAAACATTTTTTTTTTAATCTTTACCCGTTCGTAATTCATTGATTGGGTTTAAAAACCCGTCGCATTAAAGGCGGATCGAACGGATTAAATTGGCATTCCTACTTCTCAGCGGAGTCAAAATGGATTACTATTGACTTTAGTCATGTTTATCCTTTTCTTTTTCCCGTACAAAGAAACAATTTGCGAGCACAAAATCCCAACCCCAGTCGCTCCTCTTTTGCAATTGCGCATATACATCATTTGATTTATCTCCTTTACGTAGCCAAGAGATGAATCTAAAGCTATTCAAAAAGAGATTGATTACCTTTTACTCATCCTGGAACAAATACAAGAAAGAGCTATGGGGCAACTCCGATCTTCTAGTAATCTCCACGCCGCCGGAAATCACAAACGGATCCCATCCAATATCATCTCACTTCTTCATCTGGTTACTCGGCCACGATTTTCCTGACACAATCGCCGTCTTCACTTCTACAGCCATATATTTTTTATGTACAAAAAAGAAAGTGACAATTTTGCAAACCTTAACTGGCCCCGCAATTGAGGCTTTGAATGCTCCAGTTTTTGTTCACCGGAAAGACAAGTGTGACGATGGGCCCGCGTGGGTGGATAATATCATACACGGTGTTAAACACGAATGACGGTGAAAATCACAAGCCACTTGTAATTGGGTGCATATCTGGAGAGTATTTAAAATCAAAGCTTCTTTGGGCTGCTTCTAATTCTACTAGCAAGTCTAAGCCTGCAAAGTATGAGTGTGCTAATGTAAACGGTGGGCTTATAAAACTGATCTATTATGGGGACGCTGTTTTTAGGGGTTTAAAGACATCCCGAGGTATTCATGTTCAAATGCATTGTTTACCTGCTAAGTTTGAGGAGATGTTAGCAATGACTGCAGATGTGTTGTCAGCTAAAGATGGAGAATGCGAGGTGTTGGGAGAGGATGAAAAGGGTTGCTCATGCCCACCAATGTTAAATGAAGACGTGTTAGATTGTGATGAAAAGGGTATTCAATCCATGTCAGAGGAGGATTGCTTAGTTACTGAAGGATATGATAACGATTGGGTGTTGGTTGAAGCTGATGAAAAAGAATAAGAAATTGGAGCAGCAACAAGGTATTTCTACTTTATTTTTTACATGTTTACATTCTCAAGGGAGTTCAAAATTGTTTATTCGATTAGAGTGTTCCTCAAACTTAATTGGCTAGAGCACTAGAAAATTGAAGTGCCCTTTGTAATAACTTCGGGTTTCATATCACCCTAAATTTATCCCCAACACTGCATGAGTGATCTCTAACACCACCAGATAAGCACTTAGCATATTTGTAAATTATTGTTTCCTTAACAAATGGCGTAAACTACACGTTAAAAGACTCTTAAAAATATTTAAATACATACTTTTAGAGAGAAATACTATTTTCTATTTCAAATTCAAGTCTACTTCAAATGAGGCTTACAAAGGGGTATCTAAAGGGGAGGAGTAGCTTAAACTCAAAGCTAATATTTTAATTACAAAAATAACCTTAATAGCCTTTTGTTACTTCTATTTCTATATATTAAAGCAAAACAAAACAAAATAGTAGAAAATAACAAAAATAAAATAAAATGTAATAAAACCTTAAAAAGGACTCATTTCCATCACTCTCTCCCTCTTAAGACCAAGTTCGTCCTCAAGCGTTAAAAAAAAATTAGAGACTCATGAGGAAATTTCAAAAAATGTGCAAAAAACTTGTGAGGGCTAAAAATTAATTTTTCAAAGTTGAGGAGTGCATATCCAACAATTTTCTTCTTTTTCTTCACCCAAACCAGCGCTAGAAGCTTCCATTAGGGTCAAAAACCAACATTTGGGATTGGATTTGGCAGCCCAAACAGATTTTGAGCGCAGTTAGGGCAAAACTCAAGGGTTTCGAGATTGTTAAGGGTTAGGGGCGCGACCTGTGGTGGGTATTGGACTGGGGCGAGTGGGGTTTTGGGTTGGGTGGGTTATGGTTTAGGTCGGCGGCAGCAGGGAGCTGCTAGGGAGGTCGGCGGCCAGGGGGTGGAGTAGGGTTAGTTTTGGGGGCCAGAGGGTGGGGGATGTGGTCGACAGGAAGGGTTTTGGGGTCAAGCAGGCCAGGGATAAGGTTTGAAGGGGCGAGGCTAAGGTTAGGGTTTAGGCCAGTAGAGTGATGAAGGGTGGTGGGAGGGTTTATTGCGGAGAGTAGTTGGGTCATTTGTTGCTTCAACTCTTCCATTAATTGTTTCAACTTTAAAATTGTTTGGATCTCTTTGGAGCCATTGAAGAGCAGTGTACGATTTGAGAAAGAAAAACATATCGATACACCAAACACCAACGTTGGAACGACACCTTGATCTGATACCAATTTGACGTAAACTACACATTAAAAGGTTCTTAAATATATCTAAGCACTACACACTTTTAAAGAGATAAATACTCTTTTCTATTCTAAATTCAAGTCTACCTTAAATAAGGCTTAAAAGGTGATATTTAAAGGGGAGTAGCTTAGGCTCTAAGCTAAAGTTCTAATTACAAAAATTGTCTTTAATAGCCTTTTGCTACTTTTACCTCTAAATAGGGGTGTTCATGGGTCGGGTTGGTTCGGTTCCGCTATAAAATCTGAACCAGAATCGAACCAGACCCAAACCGACTTCATGCTAGAACCGAACCAAACCGAACCAATGGTTCACTATTTGGGTTGGGTCGATTCATGGTTCTATGTTCTTTTTTTAAACGTTTTATAACTTTGGGATAAAAAAAATATGATTATGAAGTGAACTATCCAACACAAAATGCTTGAAATTAACCATAATGCCAAATATACATTAAACGAGTTAGAAATAAGTAAACTAATTAGTCATTCATTAAAAGTAATAGCAGTCTTGCCTTCTATGACCAAGCATAAAAATCAATATAAATCCAACAACTATGTTCAAGTAATTTGGGAAAGTAAACCTATTACATATTAGAATAACCATAATATGTAAAATATATTTAATGTTCCCAAACAATATCAACCTTCTTCCAAAAAAAACAACAACATTCTACCAAAAAACAACAAGATTCTTAAAAAAAAACCCAACAACATTCTTCAAAAAACAACAACCCCTTAAAAAGTTAACAACCAGAAAAAAAACCCAGCATCCTTCAAAAAACAGCAACCCATAAAAAACAGCATCATTTAAAAAAAAATACCAACCCATAAAAAAAAACAGCAGTATTTCAACCCATAAAAAATAGCTACGTTCAATTACAGCAACCTTCAAAGAACGGCCTTTAACTACAATGAAATAATTATAAATAACGTTACTAATTGCATTGAAAAAATTCAGTTTCATATCACCATAAAATGAAAAAAAAAATGCTTATAAAAATTACCTTAAAACATGGGAATTAGCAAATACATTGGCAAGTTCAGGATCTTCTGTGATGACTGCACACATAAAACAAAATTAATATTTTTAAATACTAACTTAAATTAAATTAATGAAAAGTATGATTATTAATTAATAAACTCACCGTATTCAATTTCTGAATGCTCATCCAATCTCATTTCAACTTCAAGTGGAATTGGCGATGCTCTTCTCAAGCACTCCACTATTTTAGGGGTTAATGAACTACGAAATTGATCAAAGACACGCCCACCCCTACTAAAGGTCGACTCCGAACACACGATAGAAATCGCAATAGCTAAACATCTCGCGCCACAAGAGAAAGTGTTGGATACCTTGAACAATACAATTTTCACCATGCCAAAATTTCAAAGTTTGGGCCATCCTTTTCAACACGTTCTTTTAAGAACTATTCTAATTCCGATTTCAACTCCACATTTTGTTGTTCTTCCAATGTTTTTTCAAAAACACCGGTTGAATGGATTTGACTTGCTCACAATTTTCGGTATCATTAGAAGAGGCATTATCCATTGTCATAGTAATACCCCTTTCTACACCCATTGGAGCATGCATGCTTCAATTGCTTGTCCACTAGAAATACCCTTGTGGCTAGAAAAAATGGAACAATTTAGAATTCTTTTATGCAATTTCGAATTACTATTAATAAAATGTTTGGTGAGGCACATGTAACTCATGTTTTGGATCGACATCCATGCATCAGTAGTTAGGCAAATTCATTGAGCTTGACGAGACAAAGTAGTTTTCAATTCAATCTTCAACCGAGCATACAATGTTAAGCAATCTATAGCAATAGTAATGCGTGATACATGTTGAAATCTAGGATGACACACACTCATAAAAAGACATACCTTTCGCGTTCAACAAATTTATAGGGTAATTTATCTATGATTACCGTTTTCGCTAGGGCCTCCCTACAATCACCTTGATCAAATTCCCATGGAACTACTTTACCCTCCTCTTCCTCACCACTTTAAAACACCTTTTCTAGTGTTCTCTGTTTTTTATCCTTACTATACGGATAAGTTTTACACCGAGATAAGTGTTTCCATATTGTACTAGTCCCATGAGTGGTTGAACAAGCATATTCAACAAAATAATAATTATACTTTGCTTTTTCTGGTTTACTCCCATCTCATTCTTTTTTAAATCTACCTCATGTTTGGGAGGTGCACCTGGAGAAGCTAAGTGTGATCAAGATGCAGCAGGACAATTAGTAGTTTGTTCAATTCTGTGTGATTTGTTGCCTCCAATGCTTAACATCTCTGAAAACAAGAATAAGAGAAAAAAAATTTAACTCACAACAATTATTAACTCAAGATCAGGGATATGGAAATCATATGCATAAAAATCTGTAAATACTAGGGTTGAAAACAAATTATTAACTTAGAAAACAAGAATAAGAGATATGAAAAAAAATTATTAACTCAGGGTCACGGACATGGAAATCATACTCATAAAAAAAATTATTAACAAATTGAACAAATCATAAACATTCAGCAGGTGCTGTTTAAAAAAAAGGATGAAAACTAGGTGCTGAGTTAATAAAAAAAATTTATTCGGCAGGTGATTGTACCGGATTAAAAATAATCGGCTAGAAACAAATTAACTCAGTAGGTGATTGTACACAGGAATAAGTGAACACCGGTACTGGAACAAATTAAAAAAAATAGGCGGATGAAAGACTTCATCATCTTGTTGCTTCCATTCCGGAATAAGTGAACTCACTGGAATCAGTTGAAAAAAAATAGGTGTTGTTTGCTTGCACAGTTTACCGGAACCATGTATATTTGGAGTAGAAAAAGTTTGGAGAAGAAAAAGTTACAACTGAAAGAGTGATATAGGTTTAGGGTAAGTAAATGGTTTTATTTTACTTTGACTTCAATTCAAGCAAATGGGCTTAAAATGGGCACGGTTAGTTACATAGTACGCTTTACATGCATAATATTATTATTGTAAATGGTTTATCCGGGTACTTTGTTTATATGTATTATTTAATAATTCAAATAATATTATGTGTAATGACATATATATATATATATATATATATATATATATATATATTCGCGTTATTGGTCCGATTTCATGGTTCGGGTTATTGATTCAGTTCTGCAGTTTTGGGTATCGATTCGGTTTGGTTTGGTTCGGCCTATAAATCGAGAATCGAACCAAATATATCGGTTTTTAATTTTTTAGTACCATAACCAACCCGAATAATTAGAAAACTGAACCAACCCAACCAAGGGAGACCGGTTTGGGTCAGTTCTTCGGGTTGACAGGTTCCGATGAAAACCCTTATTAAATAATAAAGCAAAACTAAATACAAAGACATAACAAAATAATAGAAAATAACAAAAATATAATAAAATGCAATAAAACCCTAAAAATGACCCATTTTCATTAACAAAAAGTAATATCTCACCATAATATCAACAAACCACCCCCCACAACTGTCACCACCACACTTCTACCCCTACAATTGCCACCTTCCCTCTCTATTGACTCGCTCTCTTTATCTCTCTAAAGAAACGATAGTATGATAGAATTGTTGTTTAAGAAGAAATGCACACTATACCTGACAATTAATGCGAAAATCTATTAATAATCAAGAAAAAAATGTTAGAAACTTCTAACCATGTCATTCTACTGCTCAGAACTGAAAAGCCTTGGAAAATTGAGCCCCCATAACAGAAAATATCACAAAATTTGTAGGGTTGTAGCTGAAAAAAGTTTGCAAAATTAGACTAAAGCATCCAGAGTACGCATTGGAACATCTTTAACGTTTTAAGTTTTTTAAAGATGTAGATGCTCAGTCGAAGGCGAACAAATTCTGTGCAATTCTTCAGCTCACTAGGGCTGCATATGCACAATTTTCACATGGTTCAATTGTTAATTTTCACAATGGACCAAATTTTATGTTTGTTTCAAAGTGATGGAGGGCTGAAATACTTTCTAAATTTTAATCATGATTCCCTTAATAAGTTAGACAAAGATATTAAGGGAATTACTCTATAACACTATCATAGGTTTATGAAGTACAAATGGGATCCCTTAACAAACGGTGTTCTTAATGGCACCTAGCCTTTATTTATTTATATATTTTGTTAGTAGTTAAATTAGTTAAGTTGAGGGACATATTAGATAGTCTCTTAGTTGTTGGTTTTGTCAACAACATGCCATAAATAATATTACCATGAATTAACAAAGAATATTACCTTTTAATGTAATAATCCATTGTTGTTCGTTTTGACACGTTATTTCCTTAATTAACTTGGTCATATTAGTTAGTTCAAGTAACATCTCAGTAAATAATTTATTTTTTAAAAAATTTCATGTAAACTTCATGATTCATTTTAAACGGTTACATAGATAAGTTGATTTTTAACTTAATTGTCAATTGAGAGCATCTCCAACATTGGCATTAGAATTTGATACGGGATAACCAAAACTTAGGAGAATTGGAGAAGGGTATACTAGTGTTTAAAGAAACATAAACCCAAACATGGAATATAAAATTTGGGGTATTATCCTAGGCGCATTCATTAATACCACCTGTTATATTTTAACTTGGGCGATCAAAAGGTTGGTGCGTGAAGATGTTTCCACCTCAACTATTTTCAATGGGGGCACCAAAGGACCTTGCGCCTCAACCATTTTCATTTTTTGGGGGGTAAATTACACAAAATCTCCCTCAACTATCTCGGATTTACATAGCACCCCCCTCAAGAAAGATACCCGACAAACTCATTCCCTCAACTATCAATCCGTTGCAATTAAATCCAGAAATCAGGTTCCCTCCATTTTTGTACACAAATAAACTAAAATACCCCTCGATCAATTTAAACCCCCCTCCCCCCCACCAAAAAAAAAAAGAAAAAAAAATCTGTAACTCTCTCCATTTCTCTCATCAGTCCACTATTTCAAACCACCTCTCTTTGTATCTCTTTCTCCACTTAAAACAAACTCACCTTCTTTTCTTCACCACCCACCAACCCGAGACCAAAAAAACCACCTACTGCTACCCACCACAACCCGCCACAAAGCCTCCTCCCTCAACAACTAAAAAATGAAAGTGAAAATCAAAACGCCCACTTTTTAATTGAACCAAAAAGGAAAATAAAATCAAAATTAAAAACGAAGTATTTGGGTTCTTATTCGGATTTGGGTTCAAATTTGAGCCAATGGATATTTGGGTATCAGATATGTTTTTTTGAGTAAAGGGGGGAGGGAGGGTTGTGACTCTGAGTTGCGGGTTTACAGAGGTGGGGGAGGGTGGGTTGTGATAGAGTTGCGGGTTTACTGAGGTACGATTCTGAGTTGAGATTTGATGGGTTTTGGTGGTGGTGGGAGGGCTGAGTTGTAGGTTTACAGAGGTGGGGCGGTGGGGGAAAGAGGTGCGGTTATAGTGAGTGTGTGTGTGGGGGGGGGGGGGGTCCAAATCTGGTTGGGGCGGTGGTTGAGGTTTTTTTTATAGTTTTTTTTTGTAGTGACAGGTTGGGTTAGTTTGGATGATTTTCCGGTGGGTTGAGGTGGGTGACATTTTAATTCGTTCTTTAATTTGGGTTGCTGGTAGTGATGAGAGAGCGAGGGTTATAATTCTTTTTTCCTTTTCTAATAGTTTTGGGTTTTTAAATTAAGGGAGAGATATTTTAGTCAATTTGTGTACAAAATGGAGGGAACTCGGTTGCTGAATTTAATTGCAATGAATTGATAGTTAAGAGGGTGAGTTTGTTAGGTATTTTTCTTGAGGGGGGACTGGTAAACTAGAGATATTTGGTGGGGCTTTTTTGTTTAATTTACCCCTTTTTTAAAATCAAACAAGACGTAGGGGTTTGCTCCCCAAATGATTTTGAATTTCAACCATTCAGGAGCATACTGCATACTGTCATGGATGACTGTCTCAGCTTATATTTTACCAACTTTAGGATATACTTGTACTACTCTTTACCAACTTTTATTTTTTAATTTGGCAGGGAGATAGTTGCACAAAGTAAAGAAGATGGTTTTTCCACAACAGAAGTATGCTAGCACTGCAGATGGTTATATATTGCTTAAGTATGAACCTGCGCGATATGCAAACTGTTTATAAATTTTTGGTTTTTATTTAGTTATTTATTTTTTCAGAACAAAATTTGTTTCGAATAGTAGATTGTCAAGCTTGCATTTTAATATTTACTTTTATTATGTCATGTTTTGGCGCCTTTTTTTTAAGGTTTACAAATTTATTTAGTGCATGTGATGCACGACCTTCTAACATTAGCAAATTAACAACACAGAAAATAATGGCAGGAAGCCATGGACGAGTCATAAGCTTATGAGTAAATTTCTTTAGTACATTTTCTATATTTTAGGCTTTATAATCTTTGGAGGATATTTCATTCTTATCGACATCACCAGATTTCAAAGTGAAGATGATTAATAAAAAGCCCGAGCTGGGTAACTGTGGTTCCTTAATATTTTGCATCTTACCTATTTTAAATATACAAAAAATGTAGACTTTCTAAACATTAAATCAAAGGTAGGGCTGTAAATCGGGCAGGGTGAGCCGGGTTGAGGTTGCTCAGGCTCGGTCCGAATTGTCTTACCAAGGTTCAAGCCCGAACTCGGTCCGATCTAAACTTTTCTACCTAAGCCCGAACTCGGCTAAAATATTTCGGGATTCTGACCCAATTTCGGGCAGGCCCAATTTCAATTATTTTGTTAAAAAAAGTTTGAATTAGTATTTTTTTTCTTGTGTTTCCATCATGAAAAAAATGTACACACCAAAAATCTAATTGATATTTAATAAAATAAACTATATAATTATGAAATGTATTAAACTAGAACTAGTGAAGTAAGAATGAAAGCCTACAAATATTAATTATATTTCATACATATAAAATTAGTTAACATAAATATGTTATATTTTATAAATCATTTATTTATTTATATATTCAAAGTTCGAGCTTCGGGTTCAATTCGGGCTTGGTAAAGTTCGATTTAAGCTCGGCCCGAAATTCATTCGTGCTTGAAATTTTGGCTTAGGCTCGACTCGGCTCAAACTCAAATAAAGCTCGCTCCGAAAATAACGGGTCGAACGGGCGGGCTTTCGGCTTGTCTGCTCAATTTACATGCCTAATCAAAGGTATAATCCTTTGGATCCAGATTTATGAACTCCACATGAATTTCTATAGTTCAAATCATTTTTTTTTAAATTCGAAGAATCTTGTGGTAAACCCATTAAAATATGCATTTGTATTGGTTTCATATCGAGGGTATGTGCGTGTCTATATTAATTTCAATGTTTCGGTCCAAAATTATTTTTTATTTTTAAATTCCAACTTACTGATACAATTATGCGAAATAGAAAATCACAAGAGAGTCTCATGAATATCGGGGATGTAAGTCGAAGAAGAATACGGGAAACAAACGCAAAGCCCGTATGCAATAATATTGATGGCTAAGTAACAAGCTTTTATATTACCTTTGAAATCAAATATGTATGTTTAGAAATATTTTGAATTAATGTGTAAGTTCGATAGATCTTATGCGTCTTGTTAAAATTGTCATTTGACGAGGAGTTGATTATATAGGACTTTGACCGACAGATTGATGTGGGAATGCGAATCGAGTTATAAATATAATGTAGAGTTCATTGCGATGGTAATATCGGGGTAGACCAGTAGTGGAGAGGGTTTTTGAAACATCGAACAAGATAACAAAATGTATTTCCCATTGAACTCTTGGTTCCGTTTGTTTTCTCATCTGAATTTGAAGTCTGAATCTGAAATCTGAAAACTAAAGTCTAAAATCTGAATCTGCAAAATATGTTTGTTTTTATGTCTGAATGGATGTATTTAGACTGCTTCAGACTTCAGATTCAGAATTAAGAGGTTCATTTACCTCTTAATAATTCAGAGGTAAAATAGCCGTTAGCCTCTTAATCATTTGAAAAAACAAACATTATTTGGTACCTCTTAAGTCTGAATAGTTTAAATTCAAACTTAAGAGGTAAAAACAAACAACACCTTAACCTTTATAAAAAGTTCAGTATCTCTTATTTATAGACAAAAATATCAAGGGTAATAACCAAATGCCCATGCCTTTAGCGTCGTGTGGCAGCAAAGGATGCAATACGTTACTCTACAACACTACTCGTCTGACAAAGAAAGCCTAAATATTACCACCTTGTGGCACACTAGATTGGTAGAAACTTATAGGTCTTGCACGCAAGGTTTTGGACACCCATGGCCCTTCAGAGTGTCATGCAACACTATTGATTGGTGCACAATAGTACTAGTGGCGGGGGAAGTCAAGCGACGGAAGGGTGAAATTTCCACATTTTAGGGAAGTTTTGAGGGCTATGAATATCTGGGGATCATTTGCAGGGACTGTTTAGGACTTAAATTGTTCATAATGAATGGCAAGGGATTTGTCAATGATTGGTGTTTCTACAACGACCAATTAGATTAAAAATCCAAATATTTGTTTTTGAAGTATTATTATGGTTTTATTAAGAAAAAAATATTTTTTTTATGATAAAACATGGAATCATCCAAGTCGTATTCAGTAATAAATATATGATTACTTTTGTTATGATTATTAGTTTATAGTATTGAGACATATAAATTCTTTTATTCTTAATAATGCAAATGTTATTAAATAAATAAATATAAATTCTTTTACCAAATTAAATTAAAAGTTTCTTTAAAGGCAATACTTATTAGTTATATTCTTTTTTGAATCATAAATTACCAAAATTCGAGACCTACATTTCACACTTCAAATGCCAGTAATTTTACAGCCAATTGTTGTAATTAATAGTCGTTTGTTTACTTATAATAATTATTGATGACTCTCATTTCTAAATTTTTGTTACTATATAGCAAAGTGTTAAGCACTTTCAATTATTTGTGATTAAATTTATTTTGACTGTTAAGTTGAATAAAAATAAAATTACATTTACTCCCATCAGTGTTCTTGACTACATGTACATGTTTGTGCATTTGCTTTTGTCATACCCTTCTTTCGTTTTTTAGCTAACCTCTTTGTCGTCAGAGGTGTTTTTATAACATGCTTTTCTTTTGTTGACCAGTGTATTCTTTAACTCGAACCCTCTTGTCACCCATACCATTAAATAACTAAAGAGGAAATGAAGTTGATTTGGACCACATACTAGAACCACAAAGCAAGACAAATGACATCCACTACCCAAAATACCCCTAGTTTAAGTTGGTCAAATCCAAATATGACCGATTACACCATTAGTCTTTCAATAAGGACAACTAAACACAAAGCAATACCCTAAGTGATTGAGTCCAACTCTCACTCAACCATTTTCAGAGGTGGTCAACTTAGAAGGAGGCCGAGTACAACTGAATTTATTCTCCCAAATGTTGTGAGTAGATAAGACTCATCATTTATATAAATAAGACCCCCACACATTATAAGGAGGGTAGAGAAAAAAAGGTCAATCATAGTACCATTGTACATTCAACTTGGACTCTCATCTAGTAACTCTAGCACTCCAAGCTGTTCTTTTGTGAATAAAGAATCTTCCCATCTTTCCCTGTGGACGTTGGCAAGGCCGACTTGTCGAACCACATACATTTCGTATCACTTTTTCTTTTATGCATATCACTCTAGGCATATTTTGGTAATTTGAAATATTGTAGATCTAATCCCCTTACAATTTGGTATCATTCGTGGGAAGAAGGAGATTCCTACCACCAGATTTGCCAAACTAGTTGTCATAAGTGTTGAACATTCCCAACGGTCAGGTGGAGGAAACTGTATCCGTTATGAGAAAACGATTGTGAGGCCACACGAAGACGTCCCTCATGCTTCTCAAGAGTGTAATTAACTTCTTTATACTAAGCTTTAGAGAAGAGACGATTTGCATGCTTTTCCAAGGATCTTCATCAAGAACCACTTACACTACCTGCACAGTTGCTTCCCCTTTCTCCAACTTTCCTTGTCTCGGGGATCAAACGTATTAATATTGTATGAGGTTGTTTTTGTTTTATGATATTCTCTTTGTTCAGTCGCAGTGAAATAACATTCACTCGCTTCTATTTGATCACCCATAACTTCTCCCACCTTAAAGTAAGTTGGAAATCTCATCATTTGGTGAAACGTTGAAAGCACAACTTCAAATTGTTTCAAAGAGACTTAGACCAATGATGATGTTGTATGCAGATTTTACATTATGTCCATAACGAAGAAGTTAATTCTCTCAGTGAGTGTCATACATATTTTGAGTCCCATTATTCCCCAAGGGAAAACTTTATCGCCACTAAAGACGATAAAGGGTTATGAAATTGCTCCTGCTTGTTTGTCTCAATTTTGAGAATTTATAATTTTTTTATACAACAATTTGTTCTCTTTAGGTTTATTATTTTATTGGTCATTTTATTTACATTATATATTAAATTTAATTTTAAATTAATTTTTTTTACTTAAAATAATTGTGTGATCACCTCTTTATTCTAAAAATATTTTCTGCATTTTTAAAATATTTATTTTGCATTTATTTTCTTTTATTTTGTTAGTTTAAACTTTTTTTAATTAAACAAAAATCAAATTTTGTTTAGTTTTAAAGTTTAAACATAAATTCAAAGGCTGTGATTATTTGGTCTCGTTTGGATGGCTGAGATGACACAATTTTGTGTTTTCTCTCTTGATCCATGTATAGCCATTTCAACCAATGAGGTATGGTTCCTTTGTTCTCACAATTTCACCACGTGGGGGCAGTCGACCTTTTGAGATGTTATATGACCCTTGTACCCCTCTTGTTGCAATGGAAATTATGAATGCCTCCCTTTGATTTGTCTGTACCTTTTTACCCCTTATCTTTTCTATGAAAGGACTGAATTACCCTTATGCTTCGTGGTAATTTAATTACCAACCTCTGCTATTTGAGGTTGCCTATTTATAGAGAGTGTGGGTTTGAGATTTTTTTAGGGTTTGATATTTGCAAAACACAACCGAAATTCTGCTCGATTTTCCCCTCACTTTCTCTCTCTTATAATCTTCAAACATACTTCATTTTTGTGAGATTTCGTGTGTTGAATCTTTTCTCTGTTATACTCTCATATGTTTGTGAGCTTTTTGAGTGTATGATCTTGGCTTGGTTTCACGACCTGGTGATTTGGCTCGATTTCAAAATCTCAGTTTGAAGTTGGTACTGTGTGTTCTTCAAACATACCTTGGTTTTGTTTGAGATTTCATTCTTCCTATTATTCAACCTCTACTTGCTCAATAGGCCTTTTTAAAGTAATGCCGCCCCTCGATTGTTTAAAGGCCTGATTAAGAAGTGAGAGAGGCTTGGATTTGGGAGCTTGAAATTCTTGGTTTGGCTGTTTTGATCTCTTTGGAGTTTGGAGTCTTTACTGAATCTATTAGGCTTTCCCTGTGAGATTTTTCATTCTCTCTCTCTTCTTATATGTTTATCTCCACACACACACATATATATATATATATATATATATATATATATATATATATATATATATATGTTTTTGGTTGCTTTGGTACTATTTGTGGTTTAAATTTAAACGGACTTTTGTTTGCAAGTTATAAAGGCCCTAACCAAAATCTCTAAGGTTAGATATGTTTTAAACTTTGACTCCTCTATTCTTAGTTTCAAACCGATCTAATTTTTTGTTTAAGTAAACTGGTAATATCATTATACGGTTGTGTGTGTTTTTCTTTATTTTCCAGATCTGGTTTGTTTGAGGTTTTCAGATTTGTGTTGAGTGTATTAACTGAACTTATGCTCTCCTATCTCACCCTCTCGGGTTAACAAATAAAGAAAATCATACCTTAAAACTAAGTCGTGTTTAACTATTTCAACCTACCTGTGTTTAGTTAACGTGTAATCAGTTATGTGATATTTTTTTTTGTTTTTACACACCCTGTGTGTTTAAATCAGTGGTAGATGCGCGTTTGTTGCTGGTTACAAACCGGGATATTAGTATTTGTTAAAATTTTACTTTTTTTTACAAATCTGATTAATTTTCTTGGTTACTAAAACTGAGTTATTTTAATTGTTAAATAAAGAGGAAGTTGGTGTGTGTTTGGCTTGTGCAAAAACCATTTGTTATATTCACTAGTGTGAGTGTGGCCTTTATAATTTGCTCTTGTTTATTTATTAATCACAACTGTTATTATTCTTGTTAACTAAGTTGAGATAAAACCTAGAGTGTGTTTAATCATATTTTGTAAACAAAATATTTTTTTTATATTTTGATTAAAAACAAATCTTTTTACTAATTTTATTTGTTGCACAACTGATCGATATTCATGTATTGGGTGTGTAGTTGTGTGTGATTTGAAGTTGTAATTGCTTTGGTGTTATTGGGTTGCTGATTTTGAGTCAGTGGGGTTGTATTTAGACTAGACTTTTTGTACTGTTTGTATGTGCTTAATTTAAATCATTGTACATTTGTGGGATTGTAATATGTAATTAATAATTGGTAATAGTGGACTTGGGTGTTTGTGTGGTCCTGGGACTAAAGGACTTGGGGTTTTCCATTTCGGTGGTTTCCTCATTATAAAATACTATGTCACATTCTGCTTTTCCTCATCCCATTTTAAATCCTTTTATTTTGGGCAGCATCATCACAATTATATTCTTATTTGTGTGCATGTGTACAACGGTTTCAATTAAGGTTTTAAACTGAACTTAAAAGAATTAGAGTTTTGTTTATTAACTAAAACACATTTGGGTGTTTAGGTTATTTCAAGTGGTATCAGAGCTTTAGGATTCACTTTTTAAAAGTTTTTATTCTGCAAAGATCCTGAACTCTTTTGTTTAGAATTCAATCTTTTTATAATGGGTGACAAAATGGTTCTTCCGTACGTCCTCCCATGTTCGATGGTAATAACTTCGCTTATTGGAAAGTAAGAATGGTTGCGCACCTCTAACACTTGGGAGATGAGGTATGTGATATGATTGAAACTGGTTTTTCTTCCCCTAATAATTTAGTCGATGATGGTGATGCTCAAAGGTTTGTTCGAAAACCCCTTTCAGAATGGACTAAAGAGGAAAAGTTGTGTTCACAGTATAAAAAAAAGGGCAGAAATGCCATTTTCCAAACGATGGGTGCAACTGAATTTAAAAGAGTTTCATCTTGCACCACATCTAAAGAGGCTTGGTACATTCTTATGGCAACTCATGAAGAGTACTCTAGGGTTAAAAGAGTCAAGTCTCAAATGTTAGTTAGACTTTATGATTCTCTTTATATGAAAGATAATGAGAAATTTGATGATTTTTACTTAAAACTAAAAGATATTTTAAATCAATCACATGCTAATGGTGTGATTTATGCTGATTCTGAAATATGTGATAAATTTTTTAGATCTCTACCTAAGAGCTTTGATTTGATTGTCCATGCTATGAGTGAAAACTTAGATAGTAGATATATCTCTCAGCTCTTGTGTAGTAAACTGAAAGCTTTCGAATATCAAAACACTTTAAGAGATGAACAAAGAGGCAAAGCACCTACACACAATGATTCTCCAAATATTCTGAATTTTAGGTCTAGTGAAAAAGTTTGGCTTCTGTTTCTTCCTTATCTAATTTGAAAGAATCTGAAATCTGTTTAGATTATTTGGATAATGAAATTTCTCTAACGACTAAGCACTTCAAGAAATTTGTGAAGTTTAGGAATAAATTTGCTTCAAAGGAAGGACAACCTAGTTATTCTAATAGACCCCATGAAAAATATTTCAAGAAGAAAAGTTTTGACAAATCTAAACCTATAAAGGACTTGAGCCACATTTAATGCAGAAAGTGCAATGAATATGGACACTATGCGGATACGTGTTTTTCTAAAAATAAATGGGAATCTTCAAATAAAGCACATCAGTCTAAAACATGGGATGATAGTTTCGATAGTGATAATGAGGAATATTTTGTTAATCTTATGGCATTTACCTCTGTGTGTAATATCAAATTGGAGGATATCTTCAGCAACTTATCTACTCTCTTCGATGTTTCTAATTTGTGTGTAGACAACTGTGATTTAGACGTTGTAAATCCGTCTCACATTTTTTCTGCTCAAAATCACCCTACTGTCACGGCTTCTCCTTTTGACATTGGGAATATTTATGCCGATTTGGATGAATTTGTACTGTTGGAAGTTTCTACAAAAGTTGAAGAGAGTGTATGTGATATTTTTGTAAATGACACACTTGTTAATTGCACACACATGGGTGATATAAATTCTAGGTTATTAGCTAAAATTGATGCTTTAAATAGTCAAATCAGATTAATAATTGACGAATTAGCTCTACACATTGAAGAATTGAAAAAAGGATGGGATCTTACTTGAAAATAGGACGATTATGTTAACTGAACTTAATCACTCACTTGAGACTAAAAATAAAGAAATTTTGGCCAAATATGATGATTCATAAAAACAACTTGAGATTGTTTTGAATAAATTGGAAGATTTTTGGAATGCTAGTGATGTTGTAAAAACTATTTATAAAAATTTGAATTATGACCAGTCTACAAATGGACTTGGTTTTGAGGGTAAAGAATTTGATGTAATTAATTTTGTTAACTCAAAGGAATAATCTCCTGACTCAATTGAAATTAGGATGTCCTACAAACATGTTAAAAATGAGGAATGTTCTACTTCTTCTAAACTTGTGTTTGAATGTAATTTTTGTCATAGAACATGACATTTAGAAAATGTTTTTCTTTAAGAAATTAAGACAAAATAAACCTGGGTTAGGCAAATTTAGGCAAACTTAAAATGTTAGGAAAGTTTAACCTGCTAGGCTTATTTTTCAATATGATTTCTACTCCAAAAGGGGTCATTTGGAACCATTCTATTTTAAAAAGGAAAACCAGTTTGATGCAAAACCTACTTGCAAACTTGTTGTTCCATCTAAATTTGTTTATAGGAAATTTTTTCGTTCTGAGTTTTGTTATAAAAAATGACACTTAATAGATTTCTGTTATGAAAGAATGCATGCTAGAAACAAACCTAGTCGGTTTTATGGTAAAACTGAATTAGTCAAGAAGCCTAATTTGTCCAACGAACAACCTTTTCAAACCAAAACTGATTTTTTGAAAACTAAGGCTTCTTGGATTGAAAAGTCTAAATCGAATGACACATTAGATGCAATGATTTTTTATCAGCACTTAATGCTCGTAATCAAAACTCTTAATGGTACTTAGATTCTGGCTGCTCTAGGCTTATGACGGGGGGCGAATCCAAATTTACCACCTTAAAATCTTTTGTTGGTGGTGTTGTAACTTTTAGTGATGGAAAGATGTCCCACATCATAGGTAAAGGGCCGATTAAGACATATGGGTTCCCTAACTTAGATGAATTTTTACTTATTGAAGGTTTAAAAGTAAATCTTTTGAGTATTAGTAAATTTTACGACACTAATAATGCTGAGAATTTCTCAAAATCAAATTGTAAAATTTTAGATCCAAATGGGAATATTATTTTGTGTGGAACTAGGACATTAGACAATTGTTATGCTGATAAACATGAAAATAAATCTGAAAATTACTTATCTTCTAGGATGAGTGATTTAGACTTATGGCATGAAAGATTAGGACATTTAAACTATGATATTTTGTCCAAATTAACTAGTCAAAATCTTGTTCGTGGTGTGCCCAAAATACCGAAAGCTAAACATTCGATTTGTGGTCCATGCAAAATTGGTAAAATTCACAAAGCACCTCATAAGAAAGTGACTGATATCTTCACTTCCCATCCTTTAAAATTATTGCATATGGATTTAATGGGTCCCTCTATGACAATTAGTTTGTGTGGTAACTCCTATATTCTTATCATTGTTGATGACTTCACTAGATTTACATGGGTTTCTTTTTTGAAAGAAAAATCAGACACCTTTAATCATTTTTTGAAAATTTTGCTAAAAATTGAAAATGAGAAAGATACTTAAGTCACACATATTTGTAGTGATAGGGGTGGGGCATTTAAAGACACGGGTGTCATTGACTATTGTATTGGAAATGGGTATCAATAAGAATTTAGCGCTCCGAAAACACCACAACAAAATGGTATTGTAGAAAGAAAAAAATAAACCATTCAAGAAATGGCTCGTGTTTTAATTCATGCTAAGAATTTACCAAAATATTTTTGGGTTGAAACCACTCAAACTGCTTGTCACATAATTAATAGGGTTCATTTAAGAAAAAAAACCAAACAAACCCCTTATGAATTGTGGTATGGAAAGCCACCAAATCCGAAATATTTTAGGGTGTTTGGTAGTGAATGCTATGTGTGTAAAGATCGTGAACACTTGTCCAAATTTGACACTAGAGGTGACAAGGCTATTTCCTTAGGATACTCCCAAAATAGTCGGTCTTATAGAGTTTATAATTGAAAACTAAGTCTATAATGTCTAATACCCCTTATTTTTATGGCTTTTAAAATTTGGGGATTTATTAAATTAAAATTGAGATATTAATTTAATATTAATCCAGAAATTTATTTAAATATTTACAAGCGTGACGAGAGGTAGTAATTATAGGGAATTTGTCGAATATTACTAAATGAGTAAAGTAATATATAATATTGATTTTATAAAAATTGTCACAAGTGAATAAAATGGCAATTACGAAAATTTAAGTCGGGACACACGTGTGTCGTGTCAGGACTAAATTATTATTATTAAAAGTGAATAAATTATAAGTCACCCGTATGATTATTTTGAGTGCGCCAATGTATCCGAAAGGGTTGATATAGTCAAAATAATGTACCCGGGGATTTAGTTTGGGTCTCGAGACGTTTTTAGGCCTAATTGGCATCCCGGGAGGGTATTATAGACATTTGACATTTTTGGGTAATTAAACCCACGAATTTTCTAAGGATAAATCAGCCTTTAGGAGTTGCCTTCTAGGGTTAACAAACACAAAATCAAAGAACGGCCATTAGAGAAGGAGTTGGAGAGCTTTCTAAGCAACTCAAGGCCAAAGACTCACCCGTTTACACCACCACCACCACCACCACCAAAGCGTAGATCGCACGACGAGGAACGCAACCATACCTCTTTCATTCACAAATCAGAAACTCAAATTCCAGGCAAGTATCTATCTTGCTTCTCTTTTAGTTAAATGTCACATCATGTTAGATTAGGATGATTGAACCTATGTTTCATGGAAGAACTCAAGGATTTAGAGAACCCAATCACATGTTGTAGAGAAAATAAATAAACTCTGGACATACCAATCATATGTAGAGGATTACCCACGAAATTTGATTAATTTATAAGTGAGAAATCTGGAAAAAGAAATAGAATAATGGAAGTCTAGTTGAAAGTTAGGGTTTTTGATAATTAAAATCAATTGACTCTTTAATTTAATTCCGTTGTTGAATTTTACATATTTCACGTAGGAAATCTTGCATATATGTATATAGAACTTGTAGTAATGTTATTTGAGAGTTTGGGAGTCGTTAATGACGTTTTGGAGAAATTTGGAAGATGAAACCCGTAGGTTTTAATGGCAGTTTCTGGGCAAGAACTGCTTGATCGATCGATCGACCCAAGAACATCGATCGATCGATGATCGATGGATCGACGATCGATTGATCGACTCCCTTTCCTCGATCGAGCAACCCCTCCTAGAAAAATGCATATTTTTCGTCCGTTGGTTTAATCCGGTTAAAATGCATAGGAACCCTTGATTGTTATTGTTAGAGTATAATGAGATATAAAGAGGACCAGTAGGGTCTAGGCAGACCCCGTTGAGTGAAATTTAATGTAGTATGAAATTATGGGTGAACGGGGAGTTATTCACACATACGAAATCATGCGTACGTCTAATAAAAGATCGAGACTCGTGAGTAAGTTAGATTAGGAGATAAGTGAGAGTTCCTACTGAAATTATACTTAGGGAGATAGAATACTTCAAGAGATGAGAAGTAAGTATGGAGTAACTTATATATGAGAATAAAAGTGACGAGTTCATTATGCGAGATAATCGAGTAAAATGTGCTAAAAACGGATAATTATAATTATGGGCCATGGGCACACCTAATTTAGAAATGTGAAGGTTTATATGTATATGATTGTGTGATTAGGCATATATTATATATCTGTGTAAAAATCATACCTGAGCTACTTGCTATCACAGGGGTTTCCGCGCCGGGACAGTCTTATCTCGATTGGGCCTTTATGGGGGATAACGACTTGTACCCTAGAAGATAGTATCATTGATACAGGCTATTTGAGTGATAGTCAGATGCTCCTAAGAGACGTGAGGGTATGTGCTGACCTCTTAGTGACTTGGAACTATACTTCGCCTCCAATTGTATGTGTTTTATGTTAATACAGTTCGAGAGTGACTTCGAACTAGTATTTCCCTTAGTACGAGTGATACTAGGACTTGATAGAAGAGTATGCTAGCACCATAGATTTTATGTGGGGTGATGATAGTATATATATTTTATGAGTGAATAATATATATACATATACTTAAGTATGTGAACTTTCTACTATGCATAAAAGTAGTTAAGCAATGAATAAATACTGTAACTTTATTATAAGTGTTTGGGAATTTTGTGACATCACTGGGTTATTTTAAATAACATAAGATATATGAGAGAGCTTAATTTTCAGAAATTACTTATCTCAGCCATAGTATTTATCGAAATGAAACCTTATGGAAAAGTTAAGTTAAAATAAACTTTGGAGATTAATAGTACGGTAGGCGTGCACACTAGATGAGAGGTGAGAATTTCTCAAGAGAGTGACACATACTAACATGGTTGTTTCATTAGACGGTAAGCATATTATATACTTGATAAACTATTTTACACTCGGGATCTGACTCGCTTCCTGTTATTTCTTCCCTCTTGTATATATATGTATATATTACAGGTGCCCAACCACAGGGGCGTCATGCTTAGATCCATTGGAACGGAAGCGCTGTAGCTTATGTGGGAGTTGCAGGCCATTGCTTAGACGGCCTCGTGGTTGACTCTAATCTTATTTTATTTTTTATCAGTCGCATGTGTCGCCCATTTTCCTATTCAGTTGGATTTGTCAAAGATTTATATTCATTTATTTTCAGTATTTGGTCCTCTTTGGTATGTTATTTGTGTCAAGATGATTGCAATTGTAGTTTTAAACTTGGTATTGGTTTATCTGAATGGTTAAATTCTTGAGTGTTAATTGCCATCTTTAACATTATGCGATTCTTAAACTGTTAATTATTGAAAAGTTTTCATCATGGAATTTAATAAAATAGAAATACGGTTTAAATTGTTTTGACACTTAGCTTAATTATTTAGGGTGTTTAAACTGAAAATTTATTTTTGCGACAGTGATGCTAAGAATGAACCAACCGTTCACCTTGATTTTTAATTTAATAAAGGATTGATCACTCGGTATTTAATTAGGTGGGGTATCACATAATGGAGTTTATTAATGTTGTGATAAATGATTGTGTTTCCCCTTTAGTAGAAGAGATGCCGTAATCATTACCTATTAAAAATCATTTCATCAAATGAGTTAACAAAATAATCAACGGATAGTGACTCAGATTCCCTTCCACCGGAAGACCTTGACGTTCCCAATTGGGTTAGGGAAAGTCATTCTAAAAAGATCATTTTGGGTAATGTTAGAGAACCAATTAAAACTAGAGCTCAAACTCTAAATGCTTTAATGTCTTCTTTTGTCTCTCTAGTAGAACCTAAAAATATAAAATATGCTCTTGTGGGTGAATCTTGTCTACTTGATATGTAAGAAGAGTTCCAATTTAAGATTCATGATATGGGGTTTTTAGTTCCTCGTCCTACTCATATTACTGTTATAGGAAATAAATGGATATTTAAAAATAAATGTGATAAAATCAGTAAAGTTTTGCATAATAAATCTAGACTAGTAGCTCAAGGATACTCCTAAATTGATGGGATTGATGTTGATGAGACGTTTGCCCCTGTTGCTAGAATAGAGTCCATTAGACTTTTACTTGCCATTTCTTGTCATTTAAAATTTAAATTATACCAATGAACGTAACATTCATGTTTTTAAATGGATTTTTAAATGAAAAAGTGTATGTTGAATAACCAAAAGGTTTTGTTGATCCTTTTCTTACCGATCGTGTGTTTAGATTAAAGAAATCTCTTTATGGGATCAAACAAGCCCCTCGTGCTTGGTATAAGCGTCTCACTACTTTTCTAATGACCCACAAATTTAATCGGGGGGGGGGGGAGGGGGGTAAACCTAACAATGTTTGTCAAAAGAAACACAAACTGTTTGCTTATTGCTCAAGTTTATGTTGACGACATTATTTTTGGGTCTACATCTCCTCAAGAAGCTAGAATTTTTGCTAACATTATGAAATCTGAATTTCAAATGTCTTTGATTGGTGAGTTGCAATTTTTCTTGGGTTTACAAGTTTCTCAAAAATAGGACTGTAGTTTTATATCCCAAAACTAAATACACTACCGAATTCATTAAACGTTTTGGTTTAACAAATGCAAAAACTATTAGGACTCCTATGAGCTCCACTACTAATCTTTCTAAAGACTTATCCGGTAAAAGGTTGAAGTCGCTCTTTATCATAGTATGATTGGTAGTCTTCGTTATTTAACGACCAGTAGACCCGGTATAATGCATAGTGTGTGTGCGTGCTAGATATCAAAGTGAACCTAAAGAATCTCACATGCTTGCGGTTAAGTGCATACTAAAATATGTTAGTGGTACTTTGAGTTTTGGTATTATGTACACGATTGACACTAATTCTAAAATAATTGGGTATACGGATGCCAATTGGGCTGGTTGTGCCGATGATAGTAAAAGAACCTCCGGTGGATGTTTTTACTTAGGACACAACTTAGTCTCTTGGTACTCTAAAAGGCAGAATTGTGTGTCACTTTCCTCCCCCCAAGCCGAATACATCACTGTTGGTAGTTGTTGTACTCATCTTTTGTGGATTAAACAAATACTTAATGATTATGGAATAATTGAACCCTCTGCACTTATTTTATGTGATAATCAAAGTGCCATTAGTATCTCAATGAATCCAGTTTTTAACTTACGTACTAAACATATCAAAATGCATGAACAGTTTATTAGAGGACTTATTGAGAAAAAGGAAATCTGCATTGAATATCTTAACACTAAAGATCAATTAGCTGATTTGTTTACAAAACCCTTGGATAACCATAGATTTGAGATTCTTCGAATGTCCATTGGTGTTTGTGCGTTTCCTACCTAATTTGGTTTTAGTTTCCTCCCTTTGTCCATTTGAGACAAATTGGGGGAGACTTTGAGACTCTTTTGTGTCTTTTATGGTCTTTTAGGAATTATATAGTTAGTTGAGTTATGTATTTTCTAGGACTCAAAATGTTGTTGGTTGAGTTATGTATTTTGTCTCAAAGTCTTGTTTGTCTCAAAATTGGCCAAAGGGGGAGATTCAAATTCTACCTGCATGTTTGTCTTAATTTTGAGACTTTATAATTTTTTATATAACATTTTTTTTCTCTTTAGGTATATTATTTTAGTCGTAATTTTATTTACATTATATATTAAATTCAATTTTAAAATTTATTTTTTTCACTTAAAATAATTGCTTGATCTTTTCTTAATTTTAAAAATATATTCTGTGTTTTTAAAATATTTATTTTACATTTAGTTTATTTTATTTTGTTAGTTAAACAAAAATCTAATTTTTTTAGTTTTAAAGTTTAAACATAAATTCACAGTCTGTGATTATTTGGTCTCATGTAGATGGCTGAGATTACACGATTTTGTGTTTTCCCTCTTGATCCGTGTATAGCCATTTCAACCAATGAGGTATGGTTCCTTTGTTATCACGATTTCACCACGTGGGCAGTCGATCGTTTGATATGTTATATGACCCTTTTACCCTCCTGTTGCAATGGTAAATTATGCATGTATCCCTTTGATTTGTCTGTACATTTTTACCCCTTATCTCTTCTATGAAAGGACTGAATTACCCTTATGCTTCGTGGTAATTTAATTACCAACCTCTTCCGCTTGAGGTTGTGTGGGTTTGAGATTTTTTTAGGGTTTGATATTTGCAAAACACCGTCGAAATTCTGCTCGATTTTCCCCTCACTTTCTCTTATAATCTTTAAACATACTTCATTTTTGTGAGATTTCGTGTGTTGAATCTTTTCTCTATTATACTCTTATATATTTTTGAGATTTTTGAATGTTTGATCCTGTCTTGGTTGCACGACCTGCTGATTTGGATTGATTTCAAAATCTCAATTTGAAGTTGGTATTGTGTGTTCTTCAGACATACCCTGGTTTTGTTTGAGATTTCATTCTTCCTATTAGTTAACCTCTACTTGCTCAATAGGACTTTTTAGAGTAATGCCACCGCCCCTCGATTGTTTAAAGGTACGATTGAGAAGTGTGAGAGGGTTAGATTTGGGAGGTTGAAATTCTTGGTTTGGCTGTTTTGATCTCTTTGGAGTTTAGAATCTTTGCTGAATCTATTAGGCTTTCCTTATGGGATTTTTCGTTCTTTCTCTATTCTTATATATATGTTTATATGTATATATATACTGATATATAATTTTTTGGTTGCTTCTGTACTATTTGTGGTTTAGATCTAAATGAACTTTTGTTTGCAAGTTAAAAAGGCCCTAACTATAATATGTAAGGTTAGATCTGTTTTAAACTTTGACTCCTCTGTTCTTAGTTTCAAACCGATCTAATTTTTTGTTCAAGTAAACTGGTAATATCATTATACGGTTGTGTGTGTTTTTCCTTATTTTTCAGATCTGGATTGTTTAAAGTTTTTAGATCTATGTTAGTTAAGCGTGTTAACTGAACTTATGTTCTCCTCCCTCAGGTTAACAATCAAAGAAAAATAGACCTTAAAACTAACTCGTGTTTAAATGTTCAAACCCGCATTGAGTTAACGTGTACTCAATTGTGTGATATCATTTTTTTTGTTGTTACGAACCTTGTGTGTTTAAATCAGTGGTAGATGCGTGTGTTTGTTGCTCGTCACAAACTGGGATATTAGTATTTGTTAAAATTTTACTTTTATACAAATCTGATTAATTTTCTTGGTTACTAAACTGACTTCATTTAATTGTTAAATCAAGATGAAGTTGGTGTATGTTTGGCTTGTGCAAAAACCATTTGCTATATTCACTTGTGTGAGTGTGGCCTTTACAATCTGGTCTTGTTTATTTATTAATCACAACTATTTTTATTCTTGTTAACTAAATTGAGAGAAAACCTGGAGCATGTTTAATCTTCTTTTGTGAACAAAATAATTTTTTTATATTCTGATTAGAAACAAATCTTATTATTTCTGTTTGTTGAACAACTAACTGTTATCCATGTATTGGGTGTGTAGTTGTTTGTGAGTTCAAGTTATCACTGCCTTTGTATTATTGGGTTGCTGATTTTCGGTCAGTGGGGCTGTATTTAGACCAGGTTGGTTGTACTTGTTAGTATGTGCTTAGTTTAAATCATTGTACACTTATGAGATTGTAACCTGCAATTTGTAATTGTCATATTGGACTTGTGTGTGTGTGGTCCTGGGACTAAGGGACCCGGGGTTTTCCATTTCGGTGGTTTTCTCATTTTCAAATACTGTAACACATTCTGCTTTTCCTCATTCCATTCTAAATCCTTTTATTTTGGGCAGAATCATCACAATTCTATTTTTGTTTGTTTGTGTGTGTGTGTGTGTGTGTGTGTGTGTGTGTGTGTGTACAACAGTTTCAATTAAGGTTTTAAACTGAACTTAAAAGAATTATAGTTTTATTTATTAACTAAAACACGTTTGGATGTTTAGGTTATTTCAGGTTAAGTGTATGGTCTTAATTCCTTGACATTGAATTTGAGACCCTTGAAGCAGTCTCAATAGATTACATTAATTGAGATTCCTCCGTCTACACAAATCCTTGAGTCATGCTACTGATGGACCACAAGGCTAAAGGATATTTCTTATATTGGTCTAGGAAAAGCCAACGATCTGTGGACCGATGTTTAGTTTTTAGGTTAAACTTCTTCCTCACCCTCTCGAGCTAAATTGATATCCATAGGTCGAGAGCCAACGTTGGCATCTCCTAAGTAGGCTTTTTGATTAGTTGGTTCAGGTCCTCCCCCAATTAATGCACCTGAGATCACGTGACATCCAAAAAAAGATCATGCTTAAATCTCTTTGTTGGACCTTGGGCTTCTCAGGAAAATCATGATAATTTTTGGCATCTTCTCCAGAGCTTTAGTCTTCCTGTTTTACTTCTAGCGCTTGGAAACATGCTCAGAAAAATATTCTACTATTAAGGAAGAAATTATTTCTCTTGTCAAATGCATTTCCAAATTCAAAGATGATTTATTAAATCAATTTTTTTTACTCAAAATAGACAACAGTGATGCGAAACAAGATTTGTAAAAATAAGTGGAAAAAATTATTTTAAAGCAAATATTTGCTTGTGAGTGTTTTTCCACGAGTAGAGGACCTTGTATCTTCATTTTCTCCTAAGGTCGGTCGTTTGATTTGCAAACTTTTTTAGTCGACCTCTCTTGAAGAGCTATTCAATTTCATCTTTATGGGTATAACAATCGTTAGTATCTTGTTTGGGGTCCAAGTGAAGTGCACAATACTTATTCTTGTTCCTCATATTTATTGGATATTTCAACTTAGATGGCCATTTTATCCCCTCATCATCTTTAATCCTGTTAAGGATGTGATGTGCCTCTATGGTAAGAGGTGTGTAACTTGTGGATTTTTTTTACCCCCTTTGTCTTTGTTGTGGTTTTATTTTACAGTCCCATCTTCTTTTAGTTCACCCCCTTTGCAACGATAGCTTCCTCTACAAACATAACTTTCTTAGTCTCAACTAAGATTTTGTTTATAGTCATAGGAGGCTCATTATAAAGTGCCAAATACAATTGGTCAGGGTGGAGGTCATTTATAAGGTATATCATTTTCATATTTTGTCATAGTCCACTCTAATTTTTCCTTATTGAATCAACAGATAAAGTCTCTGAGAGATTTACTCTTCTTTTGTTTGATATTTAAGAGATGAATCACTCTCATAGCCGGTTTGAGGCCAAAACAGAATTTGCAGATGAACTTGTTGACTAAATCCTTAAAATATTTTATCTCCCTCCTCGGCATATTGGTATATAAGATATGATCCACTTTAGTAAGAGTGCTGGAAAAGGCTATGGACTTCATCTCATTGGCAACATAGTAGATATTGATGACTGATTCACACATTTTGACATGATGAATGGGGTTGAAACTCCCATCATATTTCGGTGCAAAAATAAGTTCTTTAAACTCCGCGAGAGTAGGAACGCTCATGATCTCAGGTACAAATGATGACTTTTTGATAAATCATCTATTGAATGGATTTTTGTTGTTCATTAAATCACCCAATTTTCTTTTTAGCCTATGTATTGAACTCTTCCAAGGCTTCTCACTTTAGGGTGATTGTCTCCTAATTCTTCAGTCTTTGATGCCCATCGATTTTTATTACTCAAGGTATGGGAAAGATCTTTAGGTCCAACATATGTCGAACCCCTTGGGTTGGATTTTTCCTAAGTTCCTCAATTCGTCGCCCCATACTAAAATGGATTGAGAGGCGCGAGGTTTGGGGCCGAGCTTATTATGGACACCTTGAAATGTAATCGAGGTTCGAGGATGCTTCATCTTATCCCAAGTAATCCCCGAGCACGAACCCCAGAAGAACCCGCAAAATTACTAACTTTTGAAACCTACACTAAAGTTTAAAGTGTCAAAAACACCAAGAACCAAAGTATATAGGGCCAAAGTGAAAATAAAAAAAATCAAATAACTCATTAAAATAGCAAGTAAGCAAGCCCTCTAGGGTTGTTAATCGATCGGTTAATGACCCCCCAAACAGTTAATCAATAGGTTAATGACCCCCCCAACAGTTAATCGATCAATTAATCGTTTCCCCTCAGGTAACTGATTGGTTATCCATTCGAGAATGTAATCATTACAAGATCTTTGAAGATCTAATCTCAGCCTTACATGTGTCACCTTCCCAAACTGTTAATCGACTGAACCAGACCCCTATAAATAATGGTCCCCACTTACCATTTCAAAGTATCCCAAGACCTAACCTCGATCCAATTTTTTCAAATTCTTCTTCCTCGAGCATTCGAGATATTCGAGCTCATTCTAAAAGTCGTAAAGAAGCTCGTACTTCAAAAAAGTCTCTTTCCCCTCAAGGAAAGTTCATACTTCCATGAAGTCGCTTTCGAGTCCTAAAAAGTGGTTCGTACTTCTGAAAAGTCTCCTCCGAGAAATAAACTTAATTGAACCTCTGTACAAATTCTGCAAAATCCATCATTTCTGGATGAAGCTCTGCCCAACTAAAAAGCAGCAAAAAGGGGGGCACTCCTTGGGAAATGGTTGTCTTTCAGCGCGAGGGTAAATAACCTTTACAAAATTTTTGGGGAAATAACCAATATATATATATACTATGATAAAATATACATACATGTTTATCTTTTTTAGCCCGACCCCTATTTAGAGGACTGGGTATGCAATTTACAAAGTGTATATTTCAAAAGCACGATTTTTAATCCAGCACCTCTATGTGTGTATTGTATTGACATGCTCATATGTTCAACAGATGCTAATCAAATGTCATGATTAAAGTACATCAACATGAAAACATACTTTTCAAAATACATTATCAGGAAAGTGCTATTGCATTGTGTCATCCCGAAACTTATAGGCTAAAGTCTAAAATCCGGTTACTCCCACCACTTCTCTGAGCGAACTAAGCATGTCAAGGTGGTGGCACCCGAAATATGTGTTTTCATACATATATTTTTCAAACATCGTCATTTGATCAATGTGTTTCCCTAACATATACATATATCAATCCAACACAAAGGAAATTATGTATTAAGTACTAGGCTCCATAAATATCGTTTCATTGTACCTAGTATACCCGGTATCCCGTAGCCTAAACCTGTGAATATAAACCATTTAGTTGGAACTACGCTGGCTTTGATTCCATGTCTCCTTGGGTACGTGGGGGCTATAAAGAGTCACACTCGTGAAGCCCATGCCTTATAATAAGTCTCTCAACGTATTATCTACTGGGATGTCTCTATATCTAGTCCTCCAACGAGATGCACCCATCTCTCGACTTTCTTCCGTTACACACAAGTAACTAAAATGAGATATCAAACTGTCTCAAGGTGGGACCTGCCAAACATATTCCTACACACAACCATGCAAAAACATGTATATACTAATCACAATCGAGATGCATCCATTTCTCCCCTTTCTATCTCTCCTAAAACCTTGAATGAGATATCAGACTATCTCAAAGGCGAGTACGTCCACCCGTTATACGAATACAAAGCACATAGTCATACACACGCACCCTTGTGTACCTGCATTGGTTGAGTGATGTTCCCACGCCTCTCACTTATATCGTTTTCCAACCTAAGCACATATCTACATTTTAAAGGTTTCTCACGCTAAGGTCTCTAAACACGTTGTAAAATAACTAAAAAGTAATCAGTTAATGTAAAGATCACTAATAAACTTAGAATTAAGGAATCATACATAAATAGTGGGGGTACCTAACACCTTCCTCACTCGTAACTCGATTCTCAAACCCATAAAATAAGAATCTTTGGACCAACTACAGACTTTAGAACGTACCTTAGGATTATCCTAAAACGGCTAGGCGGAACATTTTTTGTTTATTTTTATATAAAACAAAATTGCAAATTTGAAGACCCTACGAACCCCCCTTTTTCTACATGAAGGCCACACTTACCAAAGGGACGTGTACCAAAACTTAGAAATGGTTTCCAACTACATCTAGGTGCCAAGTCACTAAGCACTCAAACCTCGAATTGATAACCCGACCTCAGGGGGATGTGATGGAATGAGAGACAAACACCCCCGCATCCATAGTTATATAAGAGAGTCCCCCCGAGTGCATCACCAACTCTCTCCCTAGGCTTGCAATGCCAAACCTATCCATTGCTAAAGGATTATTAAGTCTAGTAAAGTCACTCGACCTATGTTGTGAGGGATGTTTCTTCCATGTACCTCCCATGGTAGTTGGGATGGAGTAAGTCTTAACAAGACAATAATAAGACCTTTTGGCCAGAGACTGTGACTCTACCTTTACCTCATTTTTTTATTAATGGGATATCATCTGAGGCCTTATTATCCACATATCCCAATTCTAATTGGTACGATCCAATGGTACTTCTATGCTTCATCTTGTATGGACCAACTTTTTTAGGGGCGTACTACTTTTCTTTGGGGGAATTCCAATTGCCCCTTATGATTGGAGTTTGAGGGTTGAAAATCATGTCAAATGGTCCTCTTTCGCCTATTGTATGGGTAGAGTCGATATCTGTAGTTCCATTTCCACCATAATTTATAGCTTTCCCGTCACTATGATGGCGAATAAGGTAACAGGTTTTCAAATCTATGAGGTGAGGGAACTTCAATCTCCATTCTTCGAGAATAACATGGTGGTGAAGCCAATAGGTTCTGAGATATGAGAGGTCAACAAAATCTTTATGACTAGCACCAATTGCCAAGAACCACCATTTATCATGTTTGGTAACACACTTTTAATTAAATGTAATGATAATTTTGTAAAATAATATTATTAAGAAAAATGAATTAGACCTTTTGAGTTATTTAATGACATTGTTATGCCATATTAAAGTTAATAATTATGTCTGTAGGAGGTTCTTATAGATAAACTTCCTCACTTAGAGATAAACCTTCTTATTAAGAGACTAGTGATGGATAAGGAAAAAGTGGAGCTTAATAGAAGACTGAGGAATCCTTTTGAAAGAAGCTAGTTTATTCACCATGTATTTTGTCTATTTTTATATATTTATGAGATATGTTGTCATATTGATGAGGTTTCTCAATACTAGCAATGGACCAGGTCTTGTAGGACCTGAGAGAGCTCTGATGATCTGAATATCACTCGAAGACCTCTAAAGGGACTGGTTTGGAGAATATATGGTAAGGTATAGTTAAGGCATGACTTAACCATTTTAGATACACCAAGTAAAACACCCTACTTTGCTCGATTGAGCACTACTCGAGAAACCTAGGAGCTTACTTCACAACCACCAAGTTTTGGCACCAAAATGAGTATCTTTCTATAAAACATCTCAGTGACATCAAATTATACCTAAACACATGTCAAATCAAACTTACCTCAGTATAGTGTTAAGTTGGTGAGTAGTTGGTTATAAAGGTTCTGACCCAATTGTGGCACCACCGGACACAACGACTGGCCACACAAGAATTTCAATCAGCATTAAATGCTAATGAAATGTTAGGTATGGTAGTCTGACCCATCATTCAATGCTTATGATGTTCCTCGCATGCGACCCGAGCCTATATATACCTCATTTGTCCTTTGATAAACCATGCGACTTTTGAGACAAAAGATCTCTTTGAGATATTTATTACAAACTAGAGCTTTTTCTTTCCTCCATTAAGATTGAATAAGTTCTTACCAAGAACTCAAGCATTTATTGAGATTTAAACACTATTGCTTCTCCCTCCCTAAACTAACTTCTAATAGAGGTTCATTTATTGTTCAAATATTTGTATTTATTACCATTCATTTCCATATATATACTTGAGTTTATTCCTTATCATTAAGATTACACTTATAACTGTTTTATAACCATTAATACTAGTTATGCCTGAGTTTATATGTAAACCCCCGAGCAAAAGAGAACTACTCTCTTATATTTGGCAACTCCACTAGGAGTAAACACCCGAGAAGAAGAGAACTACTCTCTTATATTTAGCAACTCCACTGGGAGGTATTCTCTTATAAATGGTGAATGAAAACATAAATCGTACTCTCTTTAATGGTGCTCAACATGAGGAGGAACAGATTACTCTTGCTCTCGAGCTTCCTTTAAACCAAACCGTGATGGAAAACGTTAACGTGGGGTGTCTATCCACGAATTCTGTGACTGGCCAACCCAAATGACTAACCTTATGACCAAATTTATGGAGTTTTTGAAAACTTAGTTTGGAATGTCAATGTTTGGTTCAACGATGGACCAAAGCTTTTTCGTTACTCCCATTTCACCAATTATCATTTCTTTGACAGGAGATACCATTCCACCTACAAGACTTGTTGGTCCCTCAGTGACCAATCTTGCTCCTATTTTTACACCAACCAGTGAAGCAGTTCTTATTATCAACGTCTCGCCTAAGGTTTCTCTGCCAAAAGCCAAGTCAACGGAGACAGATGACTCACCATCCTTAACCACTAAAGAGGTCAAGAAATAGATGATGAAAATGATGGTGCTGTCCTCACGAACTCCTAGTGTGGTAACATTCATTTTTGATGATTTTTGTACTCCTTACCTAGAAGAATACAAAGATGAGCTATGACCTCAGGGGTATGTCCCCTTAATCTTTGAGATATTTAATGGAAAAGGGAGCAACTGGAAGGAACATATCTAGTGGTTTGTTGAGAACCTAGGAGCTAACTACAACAAAAAAAAGTTTTATCTAATGGAGTTTTCCAAGACTCTTACTGACATAGTTCACATGTGGTAATCTCATTACGTGGGAGGATATGCATGTTCAATTTATCCAGAATTTTTTTTTAGCAGAAGATGACTTTACATTGGCCCAAATCGCTCAGAAGAGGCAAAGTCTAGGGGAGGAGGTGATGACTTATATCTGAAGATTTAGAGAAAGATATTTGGATGTTAGAAAAGATGTCACAAAGAGCAAGCCATTTCAAATTTACGTTAAGGGGTTAGTACCAGAGTAGATTTTTCATTTGATAAATGAGACTAGAGAAGGAACATTTCTTTTATGAGAGCGGCCCAAAACATCTTATTGGTTGTTTCCCCAAAGCCTATTATGCGCAATATCACATGGAAGAAGCATACAAACCAAGCAGGTAGAGGAGGCCAAGCTCCACAAGTGAATTATACAGAGGCCGTAAAAGAATCTCAAGCTAGTGGTGAAGTAAAGAAGAATAGTAATAAGAGGAAGTTTGACTGTGAGGATCCACCCCCATTGCTTTGCTTTGTTAGAGGCAACACGTTTTCATAACACCATGTTGATAAATGATTTAGTTTATCCACCAAAGAACTCTCCACCTTATTGTGACACCCTTTATAATTAAACATCGGTTGATCAGGCCTTTATTAAATTAAAACAGGTTTATCATATATTTCATTCTTAGCATCAATGTCGAAAACTTTTTCATTACCAACTACTTAAGTGAAATTAGACCGCTGCCAAACTTCATCTTTCTTTAAAAAAGATAAATCTAACAATGAGGAATATAAGTTAAACATTCACAATATACTAGAGTTCAACAATCACAATATATAAATAAATACGTGTATGCCGAATAAATCATCAGCTAAAAATCCAAAACCAAATGCTCAATAAGAGTAAAAGAACTAAATAACTCAAAACTGTCAATGGACGACATGTTCATACATGGAATATAAAATGAGTCCCTACACTATAAATGAATGGAGTAATCGTGTAATCAAATCAAATCTTATCAGCATCCATAGTGCTACAACTTCAAGTCCCTGGAATGAAGTCACGCCTGGCGTCCCTGTGGCTGAACATGTTTTTAAAAATATTTTATAGCGAGTGTTAGTACACAAAATATTTTGAAAATATTTAGCAAGCGTTTATAACATTTGTAAGAGGGTAGTTTAGATAAGACGGAGGCGTAACCCCTTTTGAGTACGGTAATGATAAGTTAAATTGGCAAAAACCTTGGATTAATTATAGGACATGCAAACACAAACTATATGAAGATGAGCTCATTTTAAACCCATAAATTTCTCGTGTATAACTCATAAGGTAGTAATGAACATAGAAGTAACTTTACTAGAGGGAGAGAGAAGTAAGCACCCTAGATACACCTTGGCAGGCAGGCAAACACACCAACCACCCTCAATAATCTCCGTCAAGTATTAAAAACTTCATAAAAAATGACAATGGTGGGTGAAACTCTCTCTAGTTTATAATAACTCTCTCTGATGTATATTATCTCTAGTAATAACTTATGAACTATAAAAAGATCATGCCCTCCTCAAAGGTGGTTGGGGTCCTTAAATAGTCTCCCACACCACCTCGAGGCAACTCAGTCATTAACGCCTGTAAAAGACCTCCCTCATACTTTATGTCACAAATATTAAATACCGGATGCACTAGTTGTCTCCACGTCATAAACATTAAATGCCAAGACATGCCTTTTGCCTAACCATTGTGTGCCAGGAGGCTATTGTCGCAGAGGTGGCTTATCAACTGCCTGATAGCCCCAAATAGCATGGTGGTTTACTCAAGTGCAGGTCTAACATTATTTAGTTGGCTAGTAACATCACCTACAGTAGATGTGACATTAAATAGAGAGCTATTTGGTTCCCAACTCAATGCTTGATGGAACTTCAAGCTGCTCTGCCCGAGGTTCCACGGCCAGGGTCCTTTGGTGTTTTACCAGGTGTATCTAAGATGGTCGGACAAGCCCCAACGGTGCCTAACTTCTCAATCCTACAAACTAAGGCCCTCTAAGGTTCCCACGGTAAGGTCATTTGATAGAGCATGAAAGCTCTCCCAGGCCCTGCCAAGCCTGGTCTATCGCGAGTACCGTTTGACCTCACACTAAAACTCATTATTATTCTCGTTACATCATTACAACCGTTATAGCTTATAGTCAATATAAACAAAAATACAATATAACTAACACAACAAGCTAAATAGAAGTTGCCACGCTGAGTTGTCTCGGTTTCTTAATCCCGAACACTATTGCTAATGGGGTTATTATCCCTAATCTCAGGATTACCTTCAAGCCCCCTCTACATTTGCCCCTTCGTGGAGAGATTTATTGTGGTAATAGGAAATATCTGCACGAAAACTTCTCGATCCGATGAACCTTCTTTGTGTGTAAAAATCTAGCCTCATTTCCTTCATTAGAACCGCATAATTATAATCTCTAGGAAAAAGTAAAATTCTCCCCGATGTACCTGAGCCGAAGCACTATGACTTGTTAGGGCTTTGATGAAGGGACATCGCCTTTTTTTCCTTATACTGCGGTTCAACCGTTCTAGCTTTATTATTTGAAATTCTCCCGAAAAGCCTGCTAACCTTCTCAAATACTCATTTTTTGCTGTAAATAGTGAAATTGCACCGTTGTTGCTAAGTGTTCGTTAGGACCGCCCCTATCATTGGGACTTTGTGAAATTATCCTTTGTAACGTTTTGCCATGTTCAAAAAAGAAAAAATTTGCCCCGATGTAGATGAGTCATAATTAAACAACGTTCGGACTTGTGGCGAGGGGACATCGTATCTTTTTGAACCGTTGGGACATCTTTTCCGTTGGGTGTTATTGAATATGTCTGACAAAAATTATGACGCCAAAACTCAAACTTGTTGAAGAAGGCAACCCTCTCTATTCCCCAAGAGTCGCTTCGTAAATGACATGGCACTGTCTTTTCAATTGTCAAGACGCCTCCCGAAGTGCCACGTGTTCATTTGAAATGATTATAAGCGGACTTGCACCTGTGGTAGATGAAAACTCAACAGACGAGTTCCTTAAAAGGTTTCAAACGTCTCTTTTTTTAAACCCTTATCTTTCCTTCATCTTCTTCAAGCTCCCATCTTCTTTAGAGAGAGAAAATTGTGTGAAAACCTCCATTGTTGCCCAACTCTTTACCCAGCTTCTTCCCTCTCCCATCTTTTGCACCTCCACTTGTGGTTGTGCTTCTCCCTCCTTGTTTTTATATCTTCTTACCTAGTTATTCCATCCATCACCACCTTACTATGGATTCTTGAAGTTCTTTTAAGCTTGCTACCACCACTGCTCAGCCAGGCTCTCCCTCTTCCACTTCTGGCGCCACCGCCATCCCTAGCGCCACTGCCCTGGATGCTGCTCATTAAGAGCAACTACGCTTCTATCGCCGGGCCCCCATCTTTGGCGAAGGCGATAAATTTTCTGATGCATGCAAGGCTTTTCATTTCTCATCCAAGTTTGAACCTTTACTGTTGGGTGATGAGGATATGGATTCATTAAAGTGGGGCTATCTTCCCCCAGAGAGAACTCTGCGCTTTCGTTTGGACCATGGTGACTTCCCCTACTCCCAGATTGACTTCGAATCACCTGGGGGGTCACCAGCCCATTTCACTTACTGGCATACACATATGCAGAGTTCTTATGCTACTGCTCTCGCAAAAATTGGGCTTCATCGAGCCTACTGGTTTGGGGAGTTCACCCTTTTCAAGCACAACGCGGCGCTCCAAGTGCTAGTTTCTAGATGGAACATCATAACTCACACGTTCTTTACTGAGTGGGGGAGTTCACCATTACATTGGAGGACGTCTGTGAGCTCCTTGGGTTTGAGCCAATGGGTGAGTTCACATATCACGATGAGGCCCTGGATGCCGAAGAGGCTGCTAATCGAGATGAGCTGGACCGAATCTATCGCAGTTGCACTGGTTCCTCAAACAAAGCCATATTTACTCCCATCATCAGCTATTTTTTTAGGCTTCGACTCCGAAGGATGTCAATGCTGCAATGGGACGAGGTAGAGGTACATCCCTGGAACAACCGACCTACATACTTGTGTTACTTTCACGCTTCTTCCTGACTGGGAAACCTAACGATCAACCTAGTAGGGGCCTTATAAACGTTTCCATTCATTTGGCCATAGGCTTTAATCTTCCTCTGGTCGCCATTGCCTTGGGGTCCCTCTATACCTGGTTGGATCGAACTCACATCGATATGGCGCGGTCACTGGGTCATTACAAGTTGGCGAATTTTGCCAATATCATCATTTTAACGGCCTTTCTTTACACCTATTTTGAAGGCCCTATATAGAGCACACCTAGGGTTTGCTTTTCGTGCTTTAGCTATATAGGACTTCATCTAGTTGGACTCGAATTTTGACAAAATATTTTTGTAATTTAGGATTGCGTGTCCCCATATCGATGTCAAGCTCTCTTTGTTCATCTACATCAAATGAGCACTCAATTCAGTCTGCTGTCTCAGAAAAAGGTAACTTTCAGTTTCTATGGCTCATAGGAATTTTTGTCACGTAGAACACGACACCACATTGCATTCGCATTGTGTTTATCATATCTTATAATAGTGCATAATATTTGTCATAATAAAATTATTTTTGAGTTCAAAAATGTTAATTTGGAATTTTTATAAGAAAAATATTTTTGGGAAAATAAGTTGACTATATATTTTTTTATAAAAGTTACAGAATATTTTTTTTTAAGTTAAAAATAATTTTTTTATTAATATATGTATGCATGTATTTTAAATAATTGTGTGCATGTCATTGTTCATGCGTGTGCAGTGCATGGTCAGTATATTTTATATGGTATATGCATACGTGTATAATCTTTTTGGTCATATGTATTATATATTAATATATGTTGACATATGCACATGATAGTATGTTATGTAGTATGTATGTGCGTGATATGTATATATTTATACTATAGCAGTTCTTGTGTCCATAAAGACGTTATTCATCTTAGCTGGTGACGACTTGACCCTTGTCCTTACTCGATTTGACCGAGATTTGACCCATGCTTTATTATATATATATATACAATTTTTTATTTGTTTTTCTTAGCTGTTGGGTTATAGAATGCATAGTGGCGTTTTATCTTAGGCTTTAGATTTTTGATAAATTGACACAACCCTAGCAGGTCATTGCCGATTTAACCATGGGAAATGGACCTAAGTTGTGGCCCTCTGATTTTGACCCTTAGCAGGTCTGTCCCCTTAGAATTTTAGGCTATGTCTTTTACCGATGTGACTATTCGTTTTCTATGCCCACGGTTTTTTTCTTTTCGAAACCTAACTTGGTTTTGTTTTTTTTAAACGACGCCGTGTTGTTTTCTTTTCAAATGGTAAGTTTTTGAAATTGCGTAACAGCTAGATCCCACTGTTTAATATGCCCACGGTATTTTTCTTTATCAGAAACGGTATTTGATTTAATATAAAAAACGGCGATGCATTGTTTAAAACGGGAATATTTATTTGTTGCGTTTCTTGTACGCAAGTTGGTTACAGCCGTACATACGTGTCACATTTATAACAGTGCAATTTGTGTTTCTTTGAGAGCCTTTAGATCTATATTTATCAACGGTTCTGTGTATTCTTGGGTCAATCCTTGTGAAACAATTTTTCACCAATCAGATTTGTTCCTTCTTGTTATAAATACAGACCTCGTGTCTTCATTTTTTCACACCGAGAAAATTCATTTTTGTGCCAAAGTTCTGCCAAAATTATTTTTGAGAGAGATTATACACCAATACTTTTCATAGATAAATCTTTGTGTGTTCTTCAAAAGCCATTGCTGAGTCTCAAAACCTTGTTGTGGATTCAAGCATGGACAGTTTCTAAACTCAGAATCTCTGCATCTCCAAATCGGTTGATTTTTCATTTTGAAAAATCATATTGTGAGTATCTCTGTCATTATACTAGTTTTCTTGTAATTTCAGACCTGTTATCTGTTAGATCTAAAGTGTCTGTGTAAGTATTGTGCGGATATATAATTTATATAAACACTACACACACAAGAACAACTAGTAGTGATTTTACTTCATTTAAAACATTTTATTTTAAATCCTTTTTTCAGGAAATCTGATTTACAATAAAGAACAACTGATTCTAGGTTTAGATAATTAAACCTATTACGTTTTGTGGACCGTTTCTTATAATAAGGATAACCTGAACAGAACTACATGAACTTGGAAGTGTGACCTTGGACTAAACAAATTTATACCTGCATATTTGACTATGGACTTGGACTGAGAACAAGAACATATTGGACCTAAACAAGAATCTGAACCTATCGAACTGATTGAAAGTAATATAATAGATTAAAACATTTTTAAGCTAAATACTGTTATAAATAGTTGGTTTTATTTTGGAGTGCATGCTTGATATGTTTTATTTCTTTTCAGTCTAGAATATCTTTGTGTGTATATGATATCTTGATTGTTGAAGTAATATTCAGGAATTGTTTCATATCATATCACTCACACATTCTATCACGTTATAATCACCTAGACACATTTTTGAATGTGAATATCTGAACAAGTCTAGTGTTCAAGATTTAAAGAAAAGAAATCTTTTCAAAACTGAATTGAAAGTCAAGAAGACTTGACTTGATTTGAATAACATAAGACTTGAAAAGATATAGGTGATATAGTCTGTTGCATTGCATTTTGTGTGTATTCATTTAAGTATGGGTGTGTATTCATATAGGATAGTACACCACACACTATCACTTCACTAGAAAATAAATAATAGGCATTGAGCCAACCTGCGCTTAAAGAAGTTAGAGGGGAGGCTGAGAAGTGAAGAACTCAAAAACAAGTGAGGACAGTTTAAAGAGAGAACAGAACAAGCAACCAGGCAGGAGACTTGGTCGAGTGGGGTAATAGCTAGATCTTTCTTCTTTATTTATCGAGTTTGTTGTTTGTAAATCGTCCCTATTGATTTATTATTTTAGTAGAAGTAGATTAGGTGACTCCTAGAGGAGTCCGTCAATTTTCCCGGGGAAGGGTTTTTGCGACGTAAAATAAACACAGTGTGCTGTATATTTCTCGTATATCAGCTCACATGAAAAATTAGGCTTAACTAAATAGAAACTCGCCTAAAATTGAATTAGTTATTATTTTTGTAAATCACCTTGATTTAACAAGATAATAATTTGGACTGTTTATAAACTTTGAAAATCAAATTCATTTTCATAAAGTTAACAAATTAAGTAAAAGTTTAATTTGGTCCCCTTTGCATCATACATCAGTAACTTGTAGGTATTAGGGGTTTATTCGGCATATAAGTTTACTTCCGCACGAAAAGTCTATTGCAGCCGCACTCTCAAGTGGTATCAGAGCTAGACTTTAAAAAGATTCTTTTCCTAAAACTTCTGTCAAACTTGTTTTATGGATGATTCAAGTCAATTACTTAGGCTTGGAAATTTTAGTAGACCTTCGATTTTGATGGCTCAAATTTTTCATACTGGAAAATCAGAATGGTTGCATTTATTCAGGGCACTTTAGGAGATGACGTGTGGGATTTAATTGAACATGGTTATAGACACCCCAATACTTCTGTAGCAGAAGGTAGCACTATCTTTAGAAAACTTAAAACCACTGAATTGAATGCTGATCAGAAAAAGATAAGCAATTTCAATAATAAGGGCAAGAATGCGATTTTCATGAGTGTGAGTGAAAATGAATTGAAACGTATATATCACTGCACTACTAGTAAGGATGCTTGGGATACTTTAGTAATAGAACATGAAGGCGATGCTAGGGTAAAAAGATGTAAAACTCAAATGCTTATTCAACAATACAATATGCTAGTTATGAAAGATAACGAACCATTTGATGATTTCTATATGCGTTTGACTGATATTATTACCCAATTGCATGCTAATGATGTTGAGTATACTGATCAGGAAGTGTGTGCTAAGATTTTGAGATCCCTTGCTCCTAGGTTTGATCATAAACGTTATATCATTGAATAAATGAATGATCCTTCTCTCACGCCTGAATTGCTTAGCTCTAAATTGAGAACTATGGAACTTGAAACAGCTTTTAGGAAGACTCTTACTTCTTATACTAAAAATGATCTTACTAATTCTTCTAAAGTTGCATTTAAAACTGTCTGTCCTAATAAATTCAAACATAAGGTAGTTAAGAAACAATCTGAGTCTGATAATGATTCTGATGAGGAGTCAGATGACATTGATAAGATTGACAATCAACTTGCACTTATGTCTTCTCAATTTAAGAAAATTTTGAAGCATAGAAATTCTATTGCTAAAAGATGTATGCAAGAGAATAATCAGTCTCGTCAATACAATCGACCCCATAACAGAAATTCTAAAGTAAAGGGTGATCATGATAGTTCTACTAGTAATGTTGATAAATAAAAAATGGCTTGTCACAATTGTGGTAAACTTGGACATTTCATTGCTGAATGTAGATCGAAACCACAGTCAAAGTATCCTAAAAAGCTCAAGGCAAACCTTACAAAAACTTGGGATGATTCCTTTGATTCTGAATCAGAAGAAGACCAAGCTGAATCTGAATCAAATTACCTTGCGTTTTTAGGAGAAGTTTATGACTGTTGTGGAGATATATATCTAGCTCGAATGTTTGATTCTGAAGATGATTCTGATTCTGATGAAGTGCTTGATTTAATTGCTGCTGCTAAATCTTTATTAGCTGGTCAACCTTCTATGCTAGAATTAACTGCTCTATTTGATGCTAAACGTGCATATTTGTGTGACACTAAATCTGAAGATTGCAATAATTCACACATTGACACGGAGAATAATGATAATTTTGTTGCCTATGATGATTATGCTGAATTGTATGTGAGGACCTTGCAAAATAGACAAGAATTATCTAATCTGGTTAAATTGCTTAGTGAGTCCCTAGAGAATCAATATAAGATAACTCAACAAAATTATGTGGAAATGTGCAATGTTAAAATTGATTTTGAAAAACAGTCACTTGAGTTTAAAATTCAGATTACGACTTTAAATGAAAATTTGACTTCTTTAGAAGACAAATATAATGATGCACTTTTGCAAGTTGAAAATTCTAAAGAAGTTTGTGAAATTGCTTTTAAAATGTGTCGTAGTCGTGACATAAAATTCGTTGACCTTGAAGAATTGATTGTTGTCCAACGTTACCATGGTGATACGAGAGGGTTTGGTTATGATGGTCCTATTATGGAAATGAATGATTTTTCCAAACCAGTCCTCTTCGTTAAGGCCAAAGAAGAAATGGCTCTTCCGTTGGAAAGCAAGTCGAATGAAAAGTCCAAAGGAAAATAAGTTTTAATCGAAAATGATTTTGAAGGTGACATTGATTACTTCAATGAAAATTTTGTTGATGCATCTTCTTCTAGATACTGTCCCCCTGCTAAGAGACTTTCTAGACATGTTATGTCCAATTCTTGTAAGCAATCTGAAACTTGCTTTGTTAGAAAACATGGTAATTCTAGCCTTCCTACGTCTAATAAATTCTGCACTATTTGTGATGTTTTTGGACACCAAAACTTTGAGTGCCAAAGGTTTCCAAAGAAAAATGACAATTTTTACTTTAACCCCAAAAGTGGGAGATTTGGTTATAAAACCTCAAACCGCAATGGATCATTTCGTTAGTTTAGTAAGCCTAGAACTTGGACCAATCACAAATAAAAACCATTTGGAAAATCCTTTTTCAGATCCAATATTTTGGCACAAAACAAATTTAAAACGGTGCCTATTTGGATCAAATCTGATAATCTAAGACCCCGGCTAAAACATTTGAATTTAAAATCTTTTGTAGTCTTAATAGCCCTACGCTGTGAGATGCATAGTGCTGGATGGTACTTAGACAGCGGATGTTCGCGTCATATGATGGGTGGTATTACCAAACTAAAGGATGTTGTTCATTATAAAGGTGGCAACATTACCTTTGGAGATGGTAAGACCTCCCAAGTCATTGGCAAAGGCATTCTTAATGAATAGGGCTTACCCAATGTTAATGATGTGTTATTAGTTCAAGGAATGAGAGCTAATTTACTCTCTATCAGTCAGTTTTGTGATAATGGTTGCCAAGTTAAATTTTCAAAAACCTCCTGTGATGTTTTAACTAATACGGGCGGAGATTACATTAAAGGCAATCGTACCACGGATAATTGTTACAAAGCTTCTGGCTCCTTGTCATGTCATGTAACTCTTTTATATGATTCCTACTTATGGTACAATAGGTTGGGACACATCAGTTTTGATACCTTAAATCGATTATTATCACAAGACCTTGTTAGAGGCTTACCTAAAATAAAGAAATGCCCCTCTACTGTTTGTGGTCCATGTCAAGTGGGTAAGATCACCAAATCCCCTCACAAAAAGGTTAAAGACATTAACACCACTGCACCTCTTGAACTTCTCCACATGGATTTAATGGGTCTAACTAGGACTGTTAGTTTAAATGTAAATTCTTATATCCTAGTTATTGTGGATGATTTCTCTCGATTTACTGGGGTAGGTTTCATGAATGCTAAGTTAGAAACATTTAATAATTTTTTGAAAATTCTGACTCGTATAGAAAATGAGAAAGACACACAAGTAACCCGAATTCAAAGTGATAGAGGTGGTGAGTTTAAAGAAACTGGTATCATTGAGTATTGTGAGGCTAATGGTTATTCTCATGAGTTTAGTGTTCCAAAAACTCCTCAACAAAATGGGGTTGTTGAAAGGAAAAATAGAGTCATACAAGAAATGGCTAGAGTCCTTATTCATGCTAAAAATTTACCTTTATACTTTTGGGAAGAAGCTTGTATTAATGCGGTTCATATTATCAATCATGTATATCTTAGGAAGAATACCAAAATGACCCCATATAAATTTTGGTTCAACAAAAAGCCCAATGTTAAATATTTTCGTACTTTTGGCTCTATTTGTTATGTTTGCAATAATCGCGATAATCTTTCTAAATTTGAAGCCAAAGGTGATAAATCCATTTTTCTTGGCTATTCTCAGAATAGTAGGGCCTTAAGAGTTTTCAACTTAAGAACCAAATCCATAGTAGAGTCCATTAATGTTGTTGTAATTGACAGCACTATTGAGCCTGTTAGTAAAAATCCACCTGTAAAAACTGATTTAGATTCAAATATTTTAAATGATTCAGTTTTGACAGAAGATGAATCTTTACCAGCACCAACCCTTGCCGTGCCTAACTAGGTTTCAAAAGATCATCCCTCCGTCGAAGTTGTCGGTGATATTCATGCGCCCGTGAGGACTAGAAATCAATTATGTCAAGTAGCTCATATGGCTGCTTTTGTATCCCTTATGGAACCAAAATCAGTAAATGAGGCACTTAATGATTCATATTGGATTGATGCGATGCAAGAGGAGCTAGATCAATTCACGGATCACGACGTGTGGTATTTAGTTCCAAGGCCCAAGGATATTAAAGTAATCGGTACAAAATGGATTTTCAAAAATAAGACCGATGAAAAAGGGATAGTCATTCGAAATAAGGCTAGACTTGTAGCACAAGGTTATTCTCAAATAGAAGGAATAGACTATGACGAGATGTTTTCCCCGATTACTCGTCTTGAATCTGTGAGATTGCTTCTAGCTATTGCTTGTCACTTACAATTTAAGCTTTTTCAAATGGACATTAAATCTGCTTTTCTTAATGGTATTCTTTCCGAAGAAGTGTACGTTGAGCAACCCAAAGGTTTACAAGATCCCAAACTCCCTAATCATGTTAATAGACTTAAAAAGGCTTTATATGGTTTAAAATAGGCCCCTCGTGCTTGGTATGAGCGTTTGACTGCCTTTCTATCTTTTCATGGGTTTGCTAGAGGCGGTGTTGACGAAACTCTTTTTGTTAAGAAATGTGACAACCCGTATATAACTACGATAAATTATATTTAAATCATGCTTATATTATGTGATATGAATAATGTACTATTAGTATGTCTAATGTTAAGTGATTATGTTTATTATAATCCTACTTTCATAAATCATGAAAGGTCGAATTATTTACAAACACAAAATTTTGTTGTTTTCGGTAGAAATATTCCTGTTAGAGACTAGTTTTGACCTTTATAACATTATAAATGACTTGAGGTGAAAACTAGATAGTTGTATACATGTGAGTTAGGGTTGTAACACAACAAACGGATCATCAAATGGAAGCCCGAGTAAAGAGTTATACCGAATTTATGAACAAAGGGAAAAGCTGTCCATTCCCTTTAAGTGGTAATTTGTCTTTTATTAAACCAAATGGTTTAATTTGATTGGTTGGATTGGGAGGCAGGCTTGGCCGACCTTATACCCTTGAAATAGATTTATCCTTAATTCAAAATCATCCATGAAAGGGTTTCACCTTGAGGAAAGAGAATTAGGGAGTTTAGGAAGGAAAAGTGAGGAGAAAAGGTGTAGAACAATCCGTGGAAATTACGTTAAAGTCCCGAAGGTAATCCTAATTGCAAATCTTATCATTTATCTTATATTACTGATTTATATGATATAAATCATCATAGGTTTACGAAAGTTTCAGCCCTTTATATGTATATATGGTTAGATGCAAGTTTATGTTAAGTTGAATGTAGAAACCCTTAAAATTGCTTTGTATTGAAACCCCTTGCATTCAAACTTGCATATCTCTTTGTGTGCTTACTGTAATTGAGAAATTACAATTGGATATGAAAGTAGACTCATATATTCATATCATACCCTAAAATTAGAATTTATATCCTTGTCTTTAGGCCGTAATGATGATTTCAAGTTGGTACATGGTTGCTGTTTGTATACTTGATTTCGGTATGCCCTAAGTTTAGTCGAGCCTTTGTGATAGCAAATGAAGTCAAAAAATTATGAAACTTTAATTATGTACTATTAAGTATGTGTACTGAAAATGGGTTGAAAATCATGGAAAGTTATGTTGTATAAAAATTATGAAAATTCTGGGAATTCAAAGGAACAATGGAGGAGCTTGTAGGGAAGATTTCTTGTGTTGTAGAGAAATGGTCATAACTTGCACTAGGAAGCTTGAAAAATTACACCGTCACTTGTAATGGATATTATATTCATATATGTTTTCATATTGATAAGGTTGGACCCCTTTATTTATACAATTTAGGAATATAGGATGGTTAAGTATGTAGGACAATAATTTCAGACCATACTGGATACCCCTTGAATGAATGTTTGTATTTCGTCATTACAAAGGGTACTTTGAGTACATGTTTCATGTGTATATACATTGAGAAGTATAATTTCATGTTTACTTGGCTTTGGTTATAAATTCCTTATGAGATATTTCCTATGGTTTAATGTTCATAACTTTATCAACATGTGTACCATTGTTTTGTCTTTACTCATGTTTCATGGAATGGGACTGAAGTGGAATTATATTATTGTTGTATAGTCATGGAAAGTTACATAATTATGTTAGAATAATACTTATAATTGAGATTCAGTACTGATTTAGTTTGATTGACAGGTGTAAGGTCTAATCAACCCAGTTCAGCTCCACCTGAAGGAAACATAAATACATAGTTGACAACCCAAGGTGAGTGTACTCACTGAAAAGAGATATTTGTATCGTGTTGTTGATATGATCAGAATATAATGAATATGAAATTGTTAATTTCAGTTTAGTGAAATGGGAGGTTACTCCCCGAACCGGAATGGGGGAGATTTGTCTATTATTGACAAGGGTTACTCCTCGACCAGGAATGGGGGATAATTGTCTATTTAGATAGGATATGTGAATCATGATTCGAAAAAGTTGGTCATTCATTATGAATGAGTTGGATAAGTTAATACATAATTATATGGACATGATCTATTGCATTTAAATTCATGCAGTAGTATAGAAGTGATGCATTCACTGGGCTATTTTTCTCACGATTCCTATGTTCACATTTTTCAGGTAACACGATGTCACTGCCAAATCTAGGGAGTCAGGTTGGGTTAGCCAGGAATGGGAGAAACAATGATTTTGTGCAAATGTAAATGATGTAATGAAGTTATCTTATCCTTCAAGAAAGTTTTTATGGACATGACTACTCTGATGTTGTAAAAAGGCTTTCAGTTATGTGGTTTTACAATGATGACTCTGAAATTTAAAACTCGTGTTTATGGTTTGGTTCAATTAATTACGGTTTGACTCACTTTGACTTTAACACTTAATTATAAGTAACTGGGTTGGGGTGTGTCATATTTTGGTATCAGAGACTAGGTTTTTAGGGGTTCTGGAGTGAGAAGAGTATAGATTTGGCAGTGAATGTTAGAAATATATTTTAGTTGATACTAACGATTATATTAGGAAAGATATGTATATCTGCATGTTTTTATACCTTTGATTCATTTCAGATATAGGAGAATGGAACGAGGGAATGTAAATGTGAGAATCGAAAATGAGGCTTCAAATATGGCAGCAGAGGCGGAGGTTGAGCAACCTATTCATGGAAATGTAGAACCTGATCCGGAATAATTGATAGACATGAAAAAAATGGCACGTGCTATGACTCTAATGGCAGAGCATCAAGCTAGATTTATGGCCCAGATAGAAGAACAACAGGCCAGGCAACTGGAGGCACATGCATTGGCTGGGGCTGAGGAGGTGATACATCGGGAAGAAAGAAGTACTTCACATGAGAAATTTATTAAGATGGACCCACCATCGTTCGAAGGAGCAGTTGATCCCGCAGAGGCAAAAGTCTGGGTTAAAGAGATTGAACTTATCTTTGGGGTGATGAGGATGCCTGAAAATCAACAAGTGACCTTGGCGACATATATGCTGAAAAGAGAAGCTAAATATTGGTGGGATGCCACAAAACATTTGTTGATTACTCCAGAAGGTGGGAATGTGATCTCATGGGATGCTTTTGTCAAAGCTTTGTATGATAAGTATTTTCCCCCAATGTATCAAAAACAAAAGGATAAGGAATATTTCATGTATAATCAGGGGAGTATGACAGTCAGAGAATAAGAAGCTAAACTTACAGCATTATCTCGATTTGCTTCGAGGTTTATACGGAATGAGGAAGATATGTGAAGTCGATTTCTCGATGGGCTTGAGTTTGTCATTAAATCTAGATTGTCAGATTTAGAGACTTCTAACTATTCATCCTTGGTGAATAAAGCCCTGCTGGTAGAAAATGACGTGAATGAAGCAAGAGGGAATCGAGAACGAGGTGTAAAGAGAAGCATATTCAATCCAAGTTATCAAAAAGGTAGTGATACAGAATATTCAAGACTTGGAGGGAAGAAATTTCAGCATGGTAGAGGTATGGTAGGTGGGTCGCAGAAGGGTGAGGCTAGTAGTGAAAGAGGTTTAGGAGCTTCAGCGCAAGGAGATTCGAATGTTTGTTTCTTTTATGGTACATCGGGCCATATAAAAAGAAATTGCCCAAAGTTACTGAATATAGAATGTTTTAACTGTCATGAGAAGGGCCATCTGAGAAAGAATTGTCCTATGCTATCTAGAGCAGTTTCAGTTAGTAGTGTGGGGCCTCATAAAGAATCATCTCCAAGGAATGCAACCAGGGGATGGGATACAGGACAAGCAAGTGGATCGAAGGCAGGAGGAAGAGTCTTTGCGATGACATTGCAAGATGCCCATGCTACACCAGAAGTGGTTACAGGTAAACTTTCTATTGCAAATAAAGATCTATATGCACTCATTGATCCTGGATCTACCCATTCATTCGTAGCATTGCATATTGTTTCATATTTGGGTAGACCATGTTCATTTCTTAATTGTGCCTTATAGATTTCTACCCCAATGGAATGTGTAATTCTGGTGGAGGATGTTTATAAAGATTTTGTCTTACGAATGGGTGAGCGAGATTTCTATGTTGATTTGATACCATTGGCCATTCGGGATTTTGATATTATATTGGAGATGGATTGGTTATCATCGTATCATTCTTCCATTGATTGTTTTCATAAATAAGTTACATTTCATTTGCTTGGTGAACCTGAGTTCCAGTTTACAGGAGAAAGGAATGTTGTCCCTAATTGTCTTATCTCAGTAATTAAGAGCAGAAAGTTATTAAGTAAAGGTTGTACAGGGTATTTGGCTTATGTTTTTTATACTAGTAAAGAGACAGTTAAAATTCAAGATATACCAGTGGTTAGAGAGTTTTTTGATGTCATCCCAGAGGGGTTGCTAGGATTGCCACCCGATAGGGAAGTAGAGTTTTCTATTGAATTAATTCCGGGTATTGGTCCAATTTCTCTTGCTCCATATAGAATGGCACCAGCGGAGTTGAAGGAATTAAAAGTGCAATTACAAGATCTGATAAGCAAAGGTTTCATTCACCCTAGTGTTTCACCATGGGGAGCCCCAGTTTCATTTGTGAAAAAGAAAGATGGGACAATGCGATTATGTATTGATTATCGGCAATTGAATAAGGTGACCATTAGAAACAAGTACCCTCTACCTCGTATCGATGAGTTGTTTGACCAATTACAGGGGCCATTGTATTTTCGAAGATTGATTTGAGATCGGGTTACCACCAACTGAAAGTGAAGGATAGTAATATTTCTAAAACATCTTTTCGAACTCGATATGGGCACTATGAGTTTTTGGTGATGCCATTTGGATTAACTAATGCTCCAACAATTTTTATGGATTTGATGAATCGGGTATTGCACCCTTTCATTGATTCATTTGTGATTGTATTCATAGACGATGTGTTGATTTACTCACGTAGCATGGAGGAACATGAGAAGCATTTGAGACTTGTATTGCAGATTTTGAGAGAGAAGAAATTATTTGCTAAATTCAGCAAGTGTGATTTTTGGTTGAATGAAATTGTGTTTTTAGGGCACGTTGTCTCGGAAAATGGGATATATGTTGATCCAAAGAAGGTGGAAGAAATTGTTGAATGGGAGAGTCCTAAGAATGAGACACAAATTAGGAGTTTCCTAGGATTGGCAGGCTATTATCGCAGATTTATTAAAAGGTTTTCATCAATAGCATTACCATTGACAAAGTTGACTCGTAAAGAAGTGAAGTTTGTATGGGATGAAGAATGCGAGAGGAGTTTTAAAGAATTAAAGAATCGGTTGGTTTCAGCCCCTATACTTACTATTCCATGTGGGAATGAGTCTTTTGTGATCTATACAGACACTTCATTTCAAGGGTTAGGATGTGTTCTTATGCAGAATGGGAAGGTAATAGCATATGCTTCCAGACAATTAAAGACGCATGAACGAAATTACCCTACACACGATTTGGAGCTAGCGGCCATTGTTTTCTCTTTAAAGTTGTGGCGACATTACTTGTATGGAGAAACTTGTGAGATATTTATGGATCATCAAAGTTTCAAATACTTGTTTACACAGAAAGAACTGAATTTGAGACAAAGGCGTTGGATAGAGCTGATTAAAGACTATGACTGTACCATTCATCATCATCTTGGGAAGGCCAATGTAGTAGCAGATGCTTTGAGTCGAAAATCATCAGGGATTCTTGGTTGCATACAGTGTGCCCGTGTTGGAAATATTATTGACTTGGCATTGATGGGAATTGAATTGAAGTTTTTAAAAAGCGGAGGATTATTAGCACATGTCACAGTGAGACCTTTATTGGCCGAACGCATACGAAATTTGCAGACTAGTGATCCATTCCTTGAAAAGAAGAAACAAGATGTCCTGGATGGTAAAGAGAGTGACTTTGAAATTAAGAATGATGAATCGTTGTGTTATAAAAACAGGATTTGTGTACCGAATGATCCACCCTTAAAGAAAGATATATTAGAAGAGGCAGATAGTTGTATTTACTCTATGCATCCGGGAGGTACCAAAATGTACAGAGATTTGAAAGAATATTACTGGTGGAACAATATGAAACATGAGATTACAGAGTTCGTAGCTAAATATTTAGTATGCCAGCAAGTGAAAGCAGAGCATCAGAACTGGAAGGATTATTGCACTCTTTGCCTATTCCGGAATGGAAGTGGGAGCATATAACGATGGACTTTGTTACAGGATTACCCCGATCACCAAAGGGGCATGATTCTATTTGGGTGATTGTAGACCGATTGACGAAGTCAGCTCATTTTCTTCCAGGTAAGACCACCTACACTGTTGACAAGTATGCACGTATATACGTTGATGAGATTATCCGTTTACATGGGGCACCAGTGTCAATTGTATCAGATAGAGATCCAATGTTCACTTCTAAGTTTTGGCCTCGTCTCCAGAATGCCATGGGCACAAGTTTGAAGTTCAACACTGCGTTTCATCCACAAACTGATGGGTAATCAAAATGATGATTCAAATATTAGAAGACATGTTACGAGCCAGTGTATTTGACTTCAAAGGCAGTTGGGATGATCATTTGCCATTGATGGAATTTTCATATAATAATAGTTATCAATCGACTATTGGTATGGCTCCTTATGAAGCTTTATATGGGAGGAGATGTAGAACGCCTTTGTGTTGGGATGAAGTGGGTGAAAGGAAAATATTGGGTCCTGAATTAATAGATATGACGACTGAAAAGATCAAAATTATTCGGGAACGGATAAATATAGCACAAAGTAGGCAGAAATTTTATGCAGATAAGAGGAAGTATCCATTGGAATTTCAGAAGGGTGATTTTGTATTCCTGCGTATTTCACCATGGAAAGGCGTTATGAGATTTGGGAAAAAGGGGAAACTAAGTCCAAGATACATTGGACCATATGAGGTGTTGGAAAGAATTGGGCCAGTGGCTTATAGATTAGCAATACCTCCAGATTTATCCCGTTTGCATGATGTGTTTCATGTATCGATGCTTCGTAAGTATTTGGCGGATCCATCTCATCAGTTGAAAACTCAACCAATTGAACTGAAGGAAGACTTGTCGTACATCGAGGAACCATTGGAAATTATTGATCGTAAGGAGCAGGTATTCAGGAATAAAGTTATTCACTTAGTTAAAGTTATGTGGATGAGCCATGGAGTTAAAGAAGCAACTTGGGAAACAAAGGATAGCATGAAGAAACAGTATCCCCATTTGTTTGGTAAGTGAACTTCATATTAAATTTCGGGGATGAAATTTTCTTAGGGGGGGAAGTTGTGAGAACCCGTATATAACTATGATAAATTATATTTAAATCATGCTTATCTTATGTGATATGAATAATGTGCTATTAGTATGTCTAAAGTTAAGTGATTATGTTTATTATAATCCTACTTTCATAAATCATGAAAGGTCGAATTATTTACAAGCACAAAATTTTATTATTTTCGGTAGAAATGTTTCTGTTAGAGACTAGTTTTGACCTTTATAACATTATAAATGACTTGAGGTGAAAACTAGATAGCTGTAGACATGTGAGTTAGTGTTGTAACACAATAAACGGATCATTAAATGGATGCCCGAGTAAAGAGTCATACCGAATTTACGAACAAAGGGAAAAGTTGTCCATTCCCTTTAAGTGGTAATTTGTCTTTTATTAAACCAAATGGTTTAATTTGATTGGTTGGATTAGGAGGCAGACTTGGCCAACCTTATACCCTTGAAATATATTTATCCTTCAGCTAAAATCAGCCATGAAAGGGTTTCACCTTGAGGAAAGAGAATTAGGGAGTTTAAGTGAGGAGAAAAGGTGTAGAAAAATCCGTGAAAATTACGTAAAAGTCCCGAAGGTAATCCTAATTGCAAATCTTATCATTTATCTTATATTACTGATTTATATGATATAAATAATCATAGGTTTACTAAAGTTTCAGCCCTTTATATGTATGTATGGTTAGATGCAAGTTTATGTTAAGTTGAATGTAGAAACCCTTAAAATGCTTTGTATTGAAACCCCTTGCATTCAAACTTGTATATCTCTTTGTGTGCTTACTGGAATTGAGAAATTACAATTGGATATGAAAGTAGACTCATATATTCATATCATATACGAAAATTAGAATTTATCTCCTTGTGGTTAGGCCGTAACGATGATTTTAAGTTGGTACATGGTTGCTGTTTATATACTTAATTTCGGTATGCCGTAAGTTTAGTCAAGATTTTGAGATAGCAAATGAAGTAAAAAAATTATGAAACTTTAATTCTGTACTATTAAGTATGTGTACTAAAAATGGGTTGAAAATCATGGAAAGTTATGCTGTATAAAAATTATGAAAATTCTGGGAATTCAAAGGAAAAATAGAGGAGCTTGTAGGGCAGATTTCTTGTGTTGTAGAGACATGGTCATAACTTGCCCTAGGAAGCTTGAATAATTACACTGTCACTTGTACTGGATAGTATATTCATATATGTTTTAATATTGATAAGGTTGGACCCCTTTATTTATACAATTTAGGAATATAGGATGGTTAAGTATGTAGGACAATAATTTCAGACCATACTGGATACCCCTTGAATGAATGTTTGTATTTCGTCCTTACAATGGGTACTTTGAGTACATGTTTCATGTGTATATACATTGAGAAGTATAATTTCATGTTTACTTGGCTTTGGTTATAAATTCCTTACGAGGTATTTCCTATAGTTTAATGTTCATAACTTTATCAACATGTGTACCATTGTTTTGTCTTTACTCATGTTTCATGGAATGGGAGTGAAGTGGAATTATATTATTGTTGTATAGTCATGGAAAGTTACATAATTATGTTAGAATAATACTTATGATTGAGATTCAGTACTGATTTAGTTGGATGGACAGGTGTAAGGTCTAATCAACCCAGTTCAGCTCCACCCGAAGGAAACATAAATACATAGTTGACAACCCAAGGTGAGTGTACTCACTGAAAAGAGATATTTGTATCGTGTTGTTGATATGATCAGAATATAATGAATATGAAATTGGTCATTTCGGTTTACCAAAATGGGAAGTTACTCCCCGACCCGAAATGGGGGAGATTTGTCTATTAATGACAAGGGGTTACTCCTCGACCAGGAATGGGGGAGAATTGTCTATTTAGACAGGATATGTGAATCATGATTCAGAAAAGTTGGTCATTTATTATGAATGAGCCGGATAAGTTAATACATAATTATATGGACATGATCTATTGCATTTAAATTCATGCAGTAGTATAGTAGTGATGCATTCACTGGGCTATTTTGCTCACGATTCCTATGTTCATATTTTTCAGGTAACGCGATGTCACTGCCAAATCTAGGAGGTCGGGTTGGGTTAGCCAGGAATGGGAGAAACAATGATTTTGTGCAAATGTAAATGTTGTAATTAAGTTATCTTATCCTTCAAGAAAGTTTTTATGGACATGACTACTCTGATGTTGTAAAAAGACTTTCAGTTATATGGTTTTACAATGATGACTCTGAAATTTAAAACTCGTGTTTATGGTTTGGTTCAATTAATTACGGTTTGACTCACTTTGACTTTCACACTTAATTATAAGTAACTGGGTTGGGGTGTGTCAAGAAATCTAATAAATATGACATTTTGATTGCTCAAATTTATGTAGATGACATTATTTTTGGGTCAACCTCACCAAATGAAGTAAAACAGTTTTCAAAAGACATGAGTAGTGAATTTAAGATGTCACTTATGGGGGAGTTATAGTATTTTCTAGGACTTCAAAGAAGACAGCGAAGTGATGGCCTTTTTATTTCTCAATCCAAATATGCTAAGGATTTACTTGTTAAATTTGGACTTGAAAATGCTAAAATTTCATCTACACCTATGGCTCTAAAGACTAAATTGTCTAAATCTGATAGTGGCCCAGATGTAGATCCCACATTATACCGTAGCATTATTGGTAGTTTATTATACTTGACTGCTTCTAGACCTGATATTCAGTATGCTGTTTGTATTTGTGCGCGGTTTCAATCCAGTCCAAAAGAGTCTCACCTTACCTGTGCTAAAAATATTTTGAAATATGTTAAAGGCACAATTGAGTTTGGACTTTGGTATACCAATGACTCTTCTTGTGAGATAGTTGGGTACTCGGATGCGGATTGGGGCGGTAGCACAGATGATTTTCGTTCCACCTCGGGTGGTGGCTATTATTTAGGACAGAATCTCGTTGGGTGGTCTAGTAAAAAGCAAACTAGTGTAACTTTATCAACTGTTGAATCTGAATATGTTGCTGCTGGTGCATGTTGTGCTCAACTAATTTGGATTAAACAAATGCTATCTAATTATGGTATAAATCAGTCCAAAGTTCACCTTTATTGTGATAATGAAAGTGCAATTTGCATTGCTAAAAATCATGTCCAGCATAGTAGGACTAAGCACATTAACATAAGGCATCATTTCATTAGAGAGTTAGTTGAATCAAAAGATCTTATAATTGAACATATTCCTACTGAAAATCAACTTGCTGATCTGTTCACAAAACCATTAGATAAATCTCATTTTGAAAAATTGAGACACATGATAGGAATGATGGTACTTCATAATTAGTTTATGTTTAATCTGCATTCTGTTTACTAGATCTACGAGGTTTTAGGATAAAGGTATCTACTAATAATGGTATCTCTTCAAGCCATGTTTAATGTAGGAGACGCTTATTTTGCAGATTATGAACACTTATTTTTTCTTCTTCTTACCATTGTCTAATTTAGTCAACATGGGGGAGAATTGAGTACATATTCTAGTCTTGTGTTGTTGATATTTTTCATACATATCCTGTCTTATAATTTCTTCACATTTAATTCTGTCATGTTAATATTTTGGTAGAGCAAATGCAACTAACTTGATTTCTCGGCAGAATGTGTATTTATGTTTTGCAGGTTTTCATCAACCGTGCATTCCAGTTGTGTCTTTTCTTTTCTAGGATGGGTGGGTAGGTAGATATTTGTTTTGTATAGGACATAATAAGAATTATTTTTTCTTAGTATATCATTTGATGTACTCAAGGGTTTTGTCAAAATTAGTCCAATGGGGGAGTTTGAAGGCCCTATATAGAGCACACCTAGGGTTTGCTTTCCGTGCTTTAGCTATATAGGACTTCATCTAGTTGGACTCGAATTTTGACAAAATATTTTTGTAATTTAGGATTGCGTGTCCCCATATCGATGCCAAGCTCTCCTTGTTCATCTACATCAAATGAGCACTCAATTCAGTTTATCGTCTCAGAAAAAGGTAACTTTCAATTTCTATGGCTCATAGGAATTTTTGTCACGTAGAACACGACACCACACTGCATTCGCATTGTGTTTATCATATCTTATGATAGTGCATAATATTTGTCATAATAAAATTATTTTTGAGTTCAAAAATGTTAATTTGGAATTTTTATAAGATAAATATTTTTGTGAAAATAAGTTGACTATATATTTTTTATAAAAGTTACAGAATATTTTTTTTAAGATAAAAATAATTTTTTTATTAATATATGTATGCGTGTATTTTAAATAATTGTGTGCATGTCATGGTTCATGCGTGTGTAGTGCATGATCAGTATATTTTATACGGTATATGCATACGTGTGTAATCTTTTTGGTCATATGTATTATATATTAATATATGTTGACATATGCGCATGATAGTATGTTATATAGTATGTATGTGCGTGCTATGTATATATTTATACTATAGCAGCTCTTGTGTCCATAAAGATGTTATTTATCTTAGCTGGTGGCGACTTGACCCTTGTCCTTACTCGATTTGACCGAGATTTGACCCATGCTTTATTATATATATATATATATATATACAATTTTTTATTTGTTTTTCTTAGCTGTTGGGTTATAGAATGCATAGTGGCGTTTTATCTTAGGCTTTAGCTTTTTGATAAATTGACAAGACCCTAGCAGGTCATTGCCGATTTAACCACGGCAAATGGACCTAAGTTGTGGCCCTCTGATTTTGACCCTTAGCAGGTCTGTCCCCTTAGCCTTTTAGGCTATGTCTTTTACCGATGTGACTATTCATTTGCTATGCCCATGCTTTTTTTCTTTTCGAAACCTAACTTATTTTTTTTAAACAACGCCGTGTTGTTTTCTTTTCAAATGGTAAGTTTTTAAAATTGCGTAACAGCTGGATCCCACTGTTTAATACGCCCACGGTATTTTTCTTTATCAGAAACGGTATTTGATTTAATATAAAAAATGGGGACGCATTGTTTAAAACGGGAATATTTGTTTATGCGTTTCTTGTACACAAGTTGGTTACAGCCGTACATACGTGCCTTTAGATCTATATTTGTCAACGGTTCTGTGTATCCTTGTGTAAATCCTTGTGAAACAATTTTTCACCAATCAGATTTGCTCCTTCTTGTTATAAATACAGACCTCGTGTCTTCATTTTTTCACACCGAGAAAATTCATTTTTGTGCCAAAGTTCTGCCAAAATTATTTTTGAGAGAGAGATTATACACCAATACTTTCAGAGATAAATCTTTCTGTGTTCTTCAAAAGCCATTGCTGAGTCTCAAAACCTTGTTGTGGATTCAAGCATGGACAGTTTCTAAACTCAGAATCTCTGCATCTCCAAATCGGTTGATTTTTCATTTTGAAAAATCGTATTGTGAGTATCTCTGACATTATCCTAGTTTTCTTGTAATTTCAGACCTGTTATCTGTTAGATCTAAAGTGTCTGTGTAAGTATTGTGCTGATATATATTTTATATAAACACTACACACACAAGAACACCTAGTAGTGATTTTACTTCATTTACAACATTTTATTTTAAATCCATTTTTCAGGAAATCTGATTTACAATAAAGAACAACTGATTCTAGGTTTAGATAATTAAACCTATTACGTTTTGTGGACCGTTTCCTATAATAAGGATAACCTGAACAGAACTACCTGGACTTGGAAGTGTGACCTTGGACTAAACAAATTTATACCTGCATATTTGACCAAGGACTTGGACTGAGAACAAGAGCATATTGGACCTAAACAAGAATCTGAAGCTATCGGACTGATTGAAAGTAATATAATAGATTAAAACATTTTTAATCTAAATACTATTATAAACAGTTGGTTTTATTTTGGACTTCATGCTTGATATGTTTTATTTCTTTTCAGCCTAGAATATCTTTGTGTGTATATGATGTCTTGCTTGTTGAAGTAATATTCAGGAATTGTTTCATATCATATCACTCACACATTCTATCACGTTATAATCACATAGACACATTTTTGAATGTGAATATCTGAACAAGTCTAGTGTTCAAGATTTAAAGAAAAGAAAGCTTTTCAAAACTGAATTGAAAGTCAAGAAGACTTGACTTGATTTGAATAACATAAGACTTGAAAAGATATAGGTGATATAGTCTGTTGCATTGCATTCTGTGTGTATTCATTTAAGTGTGGGTTTGTATTCATATAGGATAGTACACCATACACTATCACTTCACTAGAAAATAAATAATAGGCACTGAGCCAACCTGCGCTTAAAGAAGTTAGAGGGGAGGCTGAGAAGTGAAGAACTCAAAAACAAGTGAGGACAGTTTAAAGAGAGAACAGAACAAGCAACCAGGCAGGAGACTTGGTCGAGTGGGGTAATAGCTAGATCTTTCTTCTTTATTTGTCGAGTTTGTTGTTTGTAAATCGTCCCTATTGATTTACTATTTTAGTAGAAGTAGATTAGGTGACTCCTAGAGGAGTCCGTCGTTTTTCTCGGGGAAGGGTTTTTGCGACGTAAAATAAACACAGTGTGCTGTATATTTCTCGTATATCACCTCACATGAAAAAGTAGGCTTAACTATATAGAAACTCGTCTAAAATTGAATTAGTTATTATTTTTGTAAATCACCTTGATTTAACAAGATAATAATTTGGACTGTTTATTAACTTTGAAAATCAAATTCATTTTCATAAAGTTAACAAATTAAGTAAAAGTTTAATTTGGTCCACTTTGCATCATACATCAGTAACTTGTAGGTATTAGGGGTTTATTCGGCATATAAGTTTACTTCCGCACGAAAAGTCTATTTTAGCCGCACTCTCACGTTTTCCTGCCATTGCCGCCAAGTCTATTTCTCTGCCTGTAAGCCAAGGTATCAATCCCCCACACCTCCTATGTTTTCACAAAAAACAAACTCTAAAGGAGATAATTGAAGTTTTTGATATTTTAGACTCCTTTGTGATGAGGCCATACAGTGAGTCTACATTTGCCCATAGTTGGAATTTTTTTCCTTCTGCAGCCACAACGGTAAAGTTCATCCTAGCTGTAGAAGATCCTTAGCAAGCCGTGGTGCTTCTATTTACCCCTGGGTTTCTTTTCCTTCCTACAATGAATGGGGATGCACCTCAGAACCCTACAACCTAGATAGATGTAGCAGACAGTTCGAGTTTGATCAGGGGGCCCCTCGACCTGTGTTTCAACATAACCATACAAAGGCCACTTTCGCTGAAGCCTGCACTTTCTATACTGCAGCAGCGGTGCTTGGTGTGACGTCTACCATCGATGGGCGAGTCACCCTTCCTTGTTCCACTAGGAAAGGGGACGTAGCCACCTCTTTTGCCACCAATTTCCATTTGGAGCACTTGGGAATGTTTCGTGAGTATGTTCAGTCTCCCCCCCAATATCCCCTAGTCCTTTATTTCTCTGCTTCTAAATTGGGTCTTAAGGTGAAGTCCATGCTTGGGGTTGATTTTCCCTTCAGTAAAATCCTTAAAGAATCTCACCAGGAGATACCCCCTCATTGCCCAATGATCCTAACTGCCACCACAAATCCCAAGGCCGTTGCAGCTCCCAAACAACCAGCCCCTTCAACCGAAGCTGCAATAGGCGAAGGGCCTTCTCAGCCACCCGCCAAGAAGACCAAGTCTTTAAAGTTTAAGCCCTAGGCTCAAGCAGAAACTCCTTTGAAGGCGTTACTAATTGCCTCCGTTCCCCCTGCCATGCCTATAGAAAAGGCCGAAGAACTGAGAAGGCAAGCTCGGGCAGAGGTAGAACGAATCAACGTTGAGTTTCAAAGATGCGCTGTCATCGTTCCCCCTTCGAATGCCTTACCCACAATCGTGGTTGATCCAACTGAGCCAATGGTTAAGAGGAGGAAAAGGTCGAGGGTACCTAAAGGTGATGATGCAACGGGCGTAAGGAAGAAAACTCTGGGCACTAAGTCCTAGAAGAAACGGACAGTCAAGGTACCTCTATCCCCAAACCTTTCTACTGCTGCCTCCTCACCACCTTCACCAATTGTTATACCCTCTCGTTTTACCTCCGGATCTCAGGTATGTGTGCATGTTTTGTTCTTGTTCCCCTTTTCCTAAGGCAGGATGCATTCACTTATTTCTTTGATAACTTTGGTATAGGGAGTTGAAGAAGAAAGGCCCAGTCCCTCCAGTCCCCCTAGTCCCCCTGTAAGACATTTTGTGTGTGGGGGGGACATTACAGTATTTCTCAAGCCAATACTCCTCCTCCTCCTCATTCCCCCATGATAGGCCTTACCTACTCTCGCCGTTTTCCCTTCCAACGGGCCAAAAAAGCTGCTACGGGGGCTGCTACCGTTGGATCCATTAAAATATCCGGCTAACCAGAGGCAACTACTCCAGCCCCCTCTGAATTGCCATCCGAGCAAGAGGTCCCTCTGCCCCTCGTTGTGGTCGAGGAGAGTGCTCCTGAGGTAAATTTCTTGTCAAGTCTCACGTCTTTTATTTGTCCCATTGCTTTTCTTATCATTCTGATATGTTGGGATATATTAGGTGGAGGTGGTGTCTCTGATAGCTAACATTATCCTTCCCACTGCATTAGCTAGACCCTTTACTGCAATTCCAATTTTTGGTGCCATAATGGGGGTAAGTAACACCTAGACGTATTGCTGCCTTTTTTTGTACTTGCTCCTTGCATCTAACACTTGGTTTTGTATTTGCAGCTTTCGCCAAGCCTTACCCCACCCTTTGCCCTTAGTGGCCTTTTCCTTACCAAGGCCAAGGTTGATGCTGCTTTTTCGCATGGTGACTCTTTAGTGATCGCTTGGAGGTTCCTCGTGTTCTTTCAGCGAAACTTCTTATTTGTCCTTGGTACCGTTTATTGGCGAGGGAGCTTTGCATACCATTTAGGATTCTTCAGTCAAGGGCCCCGTTTAACCTACTGAGGCAATGAGCCCTCCCCCAACGATTTATACCATTATGGCCCCTGTGGTGACTCTCGTTCTCGATCCTACTACTGCTGAGGTACTTCGCTAATTTCTCTGTATTTCTCAGTTTCTCAAACTTCACCTATGTTGGTGAATTAACAATGAAAACACTTGTTAAGTTTTTTTTCATAAACTCCACCTGTATCGACGACTTAACGATGAAAACACTTGTTAAGATTTTTCATAAGCTCCACCTATATCGGTGACTTAACAACGAAAAAACTTGTTAAGTTTTTCAAAAACTCCACCTATATTGGTGACTTAACAATGAAAACACTTGTTAAGGTTTTTTTCATAAACTCCACCTATATCGATGACTTAACAACGAAAACACTTGTTAAGTTTTCTCAAAAACTCCACCTATATCGGTGACTTAACAACGAAAACACTTGTTAAGGTTTTTTCCCCATAAACTCCACCTATATCGGTGACTTAACAACGAAAATATTTGTTAAGATTTTTTTTCACAAACTCCACCTATATCGGTGACTTAACAACGAAAACACTTGTTAAGATTTTCCAAAAACTCCACCTATATCGGTGACTTAACAACAAAAACACTTGTTAAGATTTTCCAAAAACTCCACCTATATCGGTGACTTAGCAACGAAAGACTTGTTAAGATTTTTTTCATAAACTCCATATTTCCTCTAACTGTTCTCAGGTTGATCGAGAGAATTCTCCACCAGTTCCTTTGCCTGTTGGCTCACCCCATCGGGAACCTATTGTCTCGGAAGATTCTAGCCATAATGATCAAGGTTCCACGACCGGTGTTGCTACTGAGAGTGAATATGGGTGTGAGCTTCCTCTGCCCGACTTGGCTCCTCACGCCTTCTGCCTGATGGTGCTTCAACGTTCTCCTTAAATGCCTGCCAACCATCGTTTGGTAGTTGAGAAACTTGTGAACCATCATCACGGTGGATTGCCTACGTTCAAACATCTCGGTTATGAGTTATAAGCTGCAGGGCACGGCTACCGTTGTTGCTAAAATTGCCAATACTCCAAATGCGAATGTTACCAGACCCCTCCTCAACCAATTCATGGGTTATCTGAGGTAGTTAAGTCATGACAGGTTCCATTTTGATTGGCTTATCATGCATTTAAAGACTTTGAAGAGCCAGCAACTGGACAACCAGAGGGAACTGTTACGGAAACATCAGGAGGATCAGCTGGCTGAGGAAGCTAAATTGGACAAGTTAGCACCTCTTATAGAAGATGTAGATAAAGAAGTGGAGGACATCGAAGAAGCTTTGCGTCTGGTGAAGCTGAAACGAGAGAAACTCCTTATCGAGCACACACAAGGGCAAACGAGGTTGGAGGTCTCTATCAGTGCTCAACGGTCTTACCCAGCAGCTTCTTCGGGTCTCCCTGGAGATTTTTTCTCTTCTCCAGATCTGTGGTTCCTCTTAGGCCAATGAACTTATATATATTTTTTTTCTTTTCTTCTTATGTAATTCTTGGGCAATATCTCCTAATTTTGTAATGCCCCAAAGTTTATGAATGGACAAAGATATTTATTTTCTCATGCCATTTATTTGTGTTACAACTGTTTGCATAGATTGTGAAGTGTAAAGTTCTATAATTATTTCATCTCTACTTGAGTTATAATAAAAAGAAATTGCATACTCATCATAAAAAGAACTTGTGTATTCATGACAATAGCCAGCTACATTAGTGGTCCACACATAATTGCCTACACATGATAGACTTTCAACCATTTATTATTAATCTTGAATGTCCTGTATTCTTCTATCTTAGAAATTAAGCAATAACCTAAGTCATGAGATTCTTTTACAATAAAAAGTCCCTCCCAATTTTCTGTAAACTTGGGTAAAGGAAGCCCCCTGATGTCTTTTACTACTTCTTTCAATACAAGGTCTCCCTCCATGAACTTCCTTGGTCTCACTAAGTTATCATATGCCCTGGAGAGCTATTTCATATACATTTGAAAGTGTTGCATCGCATTATCTCTGTGTTCATTCAACGCTTCCAACTCTACGTGTCTATTTTGAGGGAGCATGCTACTTCTCAAAGCATATCGAGCAGAGAGAACTTCTAACTCTACTGGGAGAATCGCCTCTACCCCATAAATAAGAGAGAACGGTGTATACCTTGTGGGCTTCCTCTTAGTTATTCGATAGGCCCATAATATGGTTGGTATCTTATTATCCCACGATCTTGGGAAATACTCCATTATTTTAGCCAAGATATTAACCAAAGTTTTTTTAATTACTTCAACTTGACCGTTTCCCTTTGGGTATGCCACCGCCGATGTGTGATGGACAATGGAGTATTTGTCTGTGAGCATCGTTACTTATAAATTGACGAAAGGGGTCCCATTATCTGAAAGGATAACCATTGGGATCCCAAAACGACAAATGATGTATTCTTTGATGAAGTTACTCACCACCCCCGCTATTTCCCTTCTCAGTGGTATCGCTTCATCCCACTTTGTGAAACACTCCGTTTTTACTATTATCCATATCTTCCAACTCGAAGAAGGATGTATTTCCCTTACTAGGTCGAACACCCAAGTGTGAAAAATATAGGGAGTTTCTAGGGAGTGTAGGTCCACCGATGGGGCATGGATCATATTTCCATAAAGTTGGCAAGCCTTGCACCTTCTAACAACTCAGCAGAATCTTTCTCCATCATTGGCCAATAATATCCCAAAGTCATCAACTGGTAATACAACTTGGACCCTCCTATGTGAGCTGGATCGTGTGCCTGTTTGAGAACCTCGGATGCTTCTTCCTTCATGATGCAATGCAACGGCCTATTGAAGTATCCCCTTCGATAAAGCTTCCCCTCCTGAACGTAGAATCTCGGGGCCCTTCGTCGGAGTCCCATCATATTAATTTTCTCTATCGGTATAACTCCATCTTTAATGAAGTCAATATAGGACTGTCTCTAGTCAGCCTGAGCCTCCACGATATGATATTCAGCTACCTCGAAGAATAACTGGCACTTGTCTCACTTCTGTTGTAACTCTGCCGCATCATGTTTCATTCTTGGCCAAAATTACCCCTCCCTTTGCATTCTTCGGTAGAGGGGTATCTTAGTTATCTCGCAATGCTCTTCATGTGTTTTCTTCAATCTTCACTCTACCTCTTCTGGACCAATGCACCTCGACAACCATCCTCCTGCGTTCCTAAAGTAAAGGTTTCCCTGGTTCGTGAAGTGTTGGGATAATTCTCTCATCCCCATCGCTCCTTCTCCAGATTTCAATTATCTTTTGATCTATCCCCTCCTGTTTCCATCCTCTTCCATTGATATAATTGACTATACCATCGAAGGAGCTGTTCTTTATTGGATCACGATGGTAGTTGTATCGTTCCTCATGACCATCTTCTGGGCAATGGTGGCATTGGCGTTTGGGTAACGATTCATCCTTCTGGGCTATCTCTTGATCTTAGTCCGATGGAACTGGCACATGAGCCCCTGAATGATTATTATGTATGGTGCCAGGCTTATGTGCTTCAACGCATACTCTCTATTTACTTGCTGAACCACCAAATTCAAATCAACTTTGATGCAAAGTGAACGAATCCCCCTTCGAAGAGCCTCTACCAACCCCAGCACCAATGCTTCATATTCCGCCTTGTTATTAGAACAAGAGAAATTTAACTTGTAGGAAAGGCAAATCTCTTCCATTCCTTTTGAGAGAACAACCCCTGCTCCTCCTTTCTTTTCTGCGAAAGATCTATCGAACTGCATTGTCCATTCCTCATCCATTGCGTCTAGGTGGTTGTCCTACAAATCATCTCCTGGAATATTTTCTTAGGGTGGCTCAAACATTCCTAAGGGGAAAATTTCTAACAAATCGGTGTATGCCTGGCTTTTGATCACGCGAGGAACCACACATTTCAAGTCATACTCGGAGAGGATGAGGAACCACCTTGCTTCTCTACCAATCAATATCGTTCTTGCTAGAAAATACTTAATAGGATCACATCTAGTTACAATATGAATTGTAAAAGACAACATATAATATCTAAGTTTTTGCGCTACAAATACTAAGGCTAAACAATGCCTTTCCAAGCTACTATATCTGACTTCTGGCCCATGGATGATCCTGCTAAGGTAGTAGATTGTCCGTTCTTTCCCGTCAATCTCTTATGCTAGCAAAGCTCCCACAGACCTCGTGGTGGATGTGATGTACATCTGCAACGGTATTCCTGCCTTTGGGGAAACCATGGTCTGTGGTGAAACGAGAAGTTTCTTCAGCCCATTGAGAGACTCCTGGTGAATCTCCTCCCACTTGAACTTCGTGTTCTTTCACAATAGCTGCATCAATGGATGTGTTATTTCGGGTAATCTAGGCACAAATAACCTGAGATAGGAGACTTTACCAAGGAAACTCTTCAGCTCCTTCGCTGTTCTAGGGCTTGGCATCTCCAAGATCGCTCGTTGCTTATCCTGGTCCATCTGCACCCCTTGTCGATCAACCACGCAGCCTAGTAATTTCCCACTTGTCACTCCAAAAACACACTTTAGTGGATTTATCCTCAATTTAAACTTCTTGCAACAGGTGAACACCTTCCTCAAATCGCCCAGATGGGACTCATTCTTCCTCGATTTGACGACCAAATCATGCACATAGAATTTCATAAATTTATGGAAGAAGTAATGGAAAATGGCCATCATTGTTCTCTGGTAAGTCTCCCCATCATTCTTGAGTCCAAACGGCATCACCCTGTACATTAAGTTACCCAAAGGGGTTCTGAATGCTGTTTTCTCTGCATCCGAGGGGTCTATCTTGATCTGGTTGTACCCTACATACCCATCCATGAAACTATACATCTTATGACCAGCTATTACATCTATCAGGCTATCGATGGAGGGAAGAGGGAACTCATCTTTGAGGCAAGCTCTATTCAAATATCTAAAATCCACACAGATCCTTATTTAGTTTTTATCTTTCTTTCCTACCAGGACAATGCTAGATAGCCAGAGTGGGTGTTGTATCGGTATGATGAACCCTGTCGTAGGTAAGCGTTGAACCTCTTCCTTGATCTTCAAATCCAGCTCAGGCTTGTACATTCTTGTTGCTTATTTCATTAGAATGGCTGAAGGCATTACGTTCAACTTGTGGCATCTTACTTCCTCATCCATCCCTTCCATCTCTGTGTATTTCCAAGCGAAGATGTCTATAAACTCCTAAATTAATCCAAATAAGGCCTCCTGTTTATCCTTACTGAGATCCTTTGAGATGAATATGTGCCTTGGATCTTTCCCTTCTTTCATCAGGTTTAACTACTCCAGTTCTCGTGCCTGTGGTTTCGGTCGATCCGCCATGTAATCTGGTTCCTCGACGACTTCCTCCACAAACTCCTGTATGCTGGAGTTATCTATCACCATACATTATCCCCGTTGATCCACCAGAAAGCATTCATATATCGGTTCAACATCATCATCAGTTTTCTCGGCCGCCCGCTCACACCGTTATAATCGATATACCACTTTTCCTTCCTCGCTAATGACCTTCTTTCACTCTCTACTGGTAGTGGTAACTGCCTTTATCTTCTTCTCTCTAGAAGCCTCGACCACTCTTTTTCCTGAGAATCGACTCAGCACACTTTGTCATCGAACCTCATGCTCTATCAGATCCATTCTGGGCCTCATCCTGTCTTTGAGATGCTTCGAGATGTTTTGAGGCCGAGGGACCACCTGGTGAGCTTCATCGGTCATCACTCTTGCACTACTTGCAATCTCTTTATTATGCTCGTTCAAGGGCCCCATCATTTCTATGATCGAGGGAACCCATGCTCCCTCCATTCTTCTCGTTAGGACCCGAACATCCTCCTCCAACTCAATGTAAAATTCCGCGTCCACCAGGTGAGATTCCTCGATAGCAAATGGCCTCTTCGTAGACCTAATGGCCACCTCTATCCCTTTGATGTTCGCCTTAGCGCATTGGTGGTACATAGAAGGAACTAGCGCTTGGTTGTGCATCCACACCCTTCCTATTAGTAGATGATAGGAAGTTGCACTCTCTGTTACGTGGAACTTGATATGGGAACTCAGATTTCCCATTACAATCCCAATGTTAACATACCCAATGGATTTGGAAGATTGGTTATCATACCTCGAAATCACCAAAGGCATAGGGACCAGCCTTTCTTCTGGAATATTTACTGCATGGAAGGGGTTGATCGGCATAATATTGATGGAATCTCCCCTATCCATAAGAGTCCTCGCGAAACTAATTCTGTTGACGCTGGCGGTCACACACAATGGCCTATTATGAGGGAATCTTACAGCCCTATCTGCATCGCTGAAGGTTACTTCTGACAGAAATTACCTCACTAACCTGGCCATAGGTCTCTTCCATCTCAGCAAAGGGACTGCATTCTTCCTTACAATGTCCTATATTGCCTGGGTTATTTCCAGCCTACTCTCTTTCGGTATCCCCACCTGGTCGAAGAACCAGGTGAATTTTGGGGATTTTAAAACTGCATAGTACTCCAAGACTGGGCCTTCTTCCTCACCTTCAACACTGTACACATCCTCCACGTCTTTGGCACTTGCCTCATCATAGGCTAGTACTACATTAGCTATTCCTTTCGTACAATCTTCCAAAGCTTCTTCGAACTCCTCCTACCTTGATGTTGGCCCTCTTTCTCCTCTCTCCACATCTTCATCATAGGCCACCATGAGATTGTCCCCATGTGCTGGTAGTGGGTTGTTGTTGACGTTCTATGGAGGGATTTGCAACGTCCCTACCTTAACGTACTTATCGATGATTCTTCTCAGTATGACATAGCTCTCTGTTGGATGCTGGATCCGCCGATGAACCTGGAAATACTTAGGATCCGCCTTTGTTATCACATCGGGTTCCCCAACGGAATGTCTTTTGGTTCGTAGACCATTCTTACTTGGACCATCGCGTTGTAACAACTGACAACCTCCTATACTATACAAGTCAACGGTAGTGGATCCTCCCTATTTCTTTCGAATTTCCTCTTATTGTCCTTGTTCAATGCCTTGCTACCATCTCCTCCCTTGGTGTACCCTACCCGTAGGGGCTGAGACCTCCCCCCCACAGTTCGTATCGGTTGCCTAAACATCATGGGCACCACAACCAGATTTGGTCGTACCACCAAGGAGATATTTCTCAGTGCTTTTAAGAATGCTGAAAAAGTCCCCTCCTGCGTTTCATTAATGAGGTGACAGATGTACTCAGGAAGTAGTCCCTCTGCATAGATCTGCAATAACTTGGACTATTTGGCCTTTTCCCTCATATCGAGGGACCTTTCCCTAGACCTTCGAACATATGAAACCACTTCTTCCCCGGGTCGTTGCTTCTCCCTCCCCAGTTGGGTCAAAGTAAATTCATCTTTCGCCCGAAAGAACTTCTGGACGAATAAAACATGCATCTCCTCCCACGTAGAAATGATTTTGAGAGCCAAATGGGAATACAAAGTGTATGCTTTATCGGTTAGGGATTTTGAAAACTCCCTCAACCTGAGCTTCTTATTATTACAATGCACCCCTCAAATGTTCAACAAAGCGCTTAATGTGCTCCTTCGGGTTCCTACCTTTCCCTGTGTATTTTTAAAAAATAGGAGGAATATAGTCCTTTGGATAGGGATCATCGTTGTATTCTTGGGGATAGGGTGTCCTAAAGTCATCGTAAATCGAAGCTACCTCGCTAGCAGATTGCGAGGAGGCTTGCATGAACTTTAGCATCTCTTTCTGCATCTCCTTTCTCATTTCCTCCATGGGTGATGCTACTGGGGCAACAACCAACGGGACCATGGACTGAGTGCCCATTGTAGCTGGGGCAGTCATCACAGTTGGGGCCATTGATACTCCTGATGTTCCCACTGCTGGGTTTACAATAGAGGGTGTACTCGCTGGGACTGTTTCCGTTACACATGCACTCGGTGGGGCCGTTGGGGCTGCCCCTAGTGTTACGAAGGAATTGGCTTCAAATCCTCCCAACACCGTTGAAGCTACCTGAGTTTTCAGAAACTCATAAAACTTACTCATGAGGAGTGCTACCTGAGTGGGTCCCAATCCTGCACTCGTGGAAGCTCGTGTCACCCCCGGAACACCTGTCATCACCTAAGCCCGAGGAGCCCCATCCCTTAGAGCCTCTCGTTCTCTCGGAACTTGTTCTTTATTATGTTGGATGTCATCAAAGTTAAGACTTCGATTAACGTTATCTTGTGCCATACTCCTTGCTTAGAAGAATGCCTCCTTAGCAGAGTCACCAAATGTAAGAGGGTAGTTTAGATAAGATGGAGGCGTAACCCCTTTTGAGTACGGTGATGATAAGTTAAATTGGACAAAACCTTAGATTAATTATATGACATGCAAACACAAACTATATAAAGATGAACTCAGTTTAAACTCACAAATCTCTCATGTATAACTCATAAGGTAGTAATGAACTTAGAAGTAACTTCGCTAGAGGGAGAGAGAAGTAAGCACCGTAGATACACCTTGGCAGACAGCCAAACACACCAACCACCCTTAAGAATCTTCGTCAAGTATTAAAAGCTTTGTAATAAATGACAATGGTGGGTGAGTAAACTCTCTCTGGTTTGTAATAACTCTCTCTGATGTATATTATCTCTAATAATAACTTATGAACTCTAAAAAGATCATGCCCTCCTCAAAGGTGGTTGGGGTCCTTAAATAGCCTCCCACACCACCCCGAGGCAACTCAGTCATCAATGCCTGTGAAAGACCTCCCTTATACTTTATGTCACAAATATTAAATACCTGATGCACTAGTTGTCTCCACGTCATAAACATTAAATGCCAAGACATGCCTTTTGCCTAACCACTGTATACGAGGGGCTGTTGTCGCAGAGGTGGCTCACCAACTGCCTGACAGACCCAAATACCACGGTGGTTTACTCAAGTGTAGGTATGATATTTTTTAGCTGGCTAGTGACATCACCTACAGTAGATGTGACATTAAGTAGAGACTTGTTTGGTTCACAGCTCAACGCTCGATGGAACTCCAAGCTGCTACGCCCGAGGTTCCACGACCAGGGTCCTTCGGTGTTTTACTAGGTGTATCTAAGATGGTCGGACAAGACCTAGCGGTTCCTCACTTCTCAATCCTCCAAACCAAGTCCCTCTAAAGTTCCCATGGCGAGGTCATTTGATAGAGCATGAAAGCTCTCCCAGGCCCTGCCAAGCCTGGTCTCTCGTGAGTACCGTTTGACCTCACACTAAAACTCATTATTATTCTCGTTACATCATTACAACCGTTATAGCTTATAGTCATTATAAACAAAGATACAATTTGAATAACACAACAAGCTAAAATACAAGTTTCCATGCACATTTGCCTTGCTGAGTTGCCTTAGTTTCTTAATCCCGAACACTATTGCTAATGGGGTTATTATCCCTAATCTTAGGATTACCTTCAAGCCCCCTATACAACATTAGAATTCAGTTATTGATTACACATGTCCACGCACACTCCCTCTTCAGTTTTTCTCACCCCTCATCTATAGTGCATGCCTAATGTTCTATACTTAGCCCACCTAGCGACACTACTCAAGCTAACTAGACTAAAGTATTCAACCGAACTCATCTACACGTCTAAGTTCCCATATCGCCCATACAATACATTAATTTATTAACATCTCTCACATGTTAGTTTTCAACGTAAATAGCATTCCTCACATGTTATCTTTTAAATTACAACATCAAGTTACTCCACTTAATGGATCATTCCGATATATACAATCTTAAATGACATTCACATATGTTATTAGTTGAATTATATAATTAAGTTTCTCTACTTAATTCATTCTTTTTAGATATATTCTATCTAATTGTCTACTTGTCACCCATAAGTAGATAAATTGCACCGTATATTTCACACACAATATATATAAATAAATATATCTCACTATAGTATCCTCGTTTCACACATTAAGGATTTATTAGTTCGGATGTTCATTCGACCCCAATTTATTATGTGATTCACATTAGTTCGGATAGCCCTCGACCCCAATGTAAATTTTATATCTATATATTTATATTGGTCTGGATGTTCCCTCGACCCTAATATTTTTTATGTTCGATATTGGTCCAGATAACCCTCGACCCCAAATCAAAATTTCATGTATTGGTTCGGATATTCCCTAAACCCCAATACATCAAATATACTTTAGGTATTCACATGGCGTAAGTATTTTTATGATAGGTATTTGCACAACCTAATTATCCCCACTTGTACGTAGAATATTTCTCTCGCATACTCGTCATACTAATTTTTTACGAATTATCCCACTTATCGTATTCATGAGTATTCACACAACTCTAAGGGTTATAGTTACCCCTTTATAATTTTCAGTAGTTAAGTCCAACTCACACTACTGGTCTATATATCAATTTATTCAATTTTCATAATTCTTTATCTTTCTCTTCGATCGATTATGGCATAATTCAACCCACTTCATTCTGGTCTTAATTCCCTCAATAAGACTAAATTATGAATCAATTATAGGCCTACCGTAACATAATATCTCTCTTATTATCTCCTGACAAGTTCCAAAAGTCTCATCGGCAATCATTTAGAATAACTAGACACAAAAAGAAAATTTTGAGATTTTTCCCAGAGGACCGAACCGGTTCGTCCGATGAACCGAACCGGTTCGCCGACCTGCACTTCGTCTTCTTCACCCAGTTCATGCGTTTTTCCAACATTTTCAATTTCCAACTCTAATGATACTTCACAAAAAATCTAACCAAATGTCCTAAACCATTTTCACATGTTTTAGGACGATTTCTGACCTGATCTTTAAATCAAATCATTAATAATAACATTCAAGAAGGGATTTAACCCTTAAAACCTCAAGAACCCGAGGTTTTCATATTACTCTTCTATCATTTATCAAACTCATTTTTAATTCATTTTACTCATCATGTCTTCTATAATTTTAATTTCTCCACAGATATAAATCATACTACATGCAAATTCCTAACCATCATGCATAATTCATTCTTTTTCTCCCAAGAACATGCATTAAATCAAAGTTATCATCAAAATCCTACGCATGGTTATTATAACTTCATATTAAATGCAATAAATAACTTGCCTCAATTAGGTGATCTAATTTCATGATGATGACAATGGGTTGATTGTCTCATCTCCAATTCCCCACTCCAAGATTTATGTTTTGCAAGCCCAGAGGAAGATTTCATCAAAAACTCTCCTTAACCCTCACACAAGTTCTCTCTTTTGTTCTGTAACTAACTAACGTGTGTTTTTGGAGACTTTAACCCTAACTCCCACTTTTTATCATCTGATAAAAGTCTAAAAATTCGTAAGTCCCTTAACCTCTATTTTGCAAATGACCTTAATGCCCTCAAGAGGTGCCAGTTTGGTCTAAAATTAACCCGGAACCCAAACTATACCCCCGGGTACATTTTTCCACTATTTAGACCCATTCGGGATCATCCGTGACCTATAAATTATCATTCGAGTCACTAAAAATATATTTCCTTTCTCAACCTCAAATTAGTCTACACGCGACTCCCGGTAGAATAAAATGCGCACATATCACTCGCTATGCCGTATAACTCTAATTATCAATTATTTATTCACCTTTAATTGCATCACTCGCGTAATTTAAATACAAGCTATTTTTTCCAATTAAGTCCCAAATAAATTAAAATATAAACACGCAGAAATACGGGGTATTACATACTTTTCCCCTTACAAAGGAATTTCATCCCTGAAATTAGGACATACCTGCGGTGAATAACTCTAGATACTACACTCGCATATCATCCTCCCGTTCCCATGTCGACTGATTAGTATTGTGGTGTCCCCACTAAAGTCGCACTAGTGGAACCACCTTGGACCGTAATTTATGCTCACCATGATCCAGAATTGCCACGGGCCTCTCCTCATATGAGACGTCTGGCTGGAAATCAATCTCCTCAAGTGGAACGTTCCAGAAAGCTCTCTCGCTCCTCCTATACTTCTTTAGTGAAGACACATGGAACACATCGTGTATCCACTGAAGATGCTCTCGAAGTCCCAGTCTGTATGTTACCGATCCCACCCTCTTTATAATAGGAAACGGTACCATATATCTCGATGCTAACTTCGCTCTTTTGCTAAATCTCATAATCCCCTTCATTGGAGATACTCGAACCAACATCGAGTCGCTAACCTCTAACTCCACATGTCTCCTATCGGTGTCAACATAAGTGTTGTGCTTATCCTGAGCTATCCAAATACGTCCTTGGATCAACTCAATCTTGGCAGTAGTCTCCTGAATCATCTCGGGTCCCTAAAACTTATTGTCCCCCACCTCTAATCAGCAAGCGAGTGAATGATAAGGCTTCTCACATAACGCCTCGAAAGGAGCCATACCGATAGTAAATTATTAAGAGTTGTTATACGCAAACTCTACCAATGGAAGGTATCTCTCCCATCCTCCCCCGAAATCTAGGATGCACATCCTCAAGCATCAGATTCACCCTCTCAGTTTGCCCGCCTGTCTGTGGGTGGTACGCTGTACTCTGCCGTAAATATGTGCCCATGGCATCCTGAAAGCTCTTTTAAAAGAGTGACACAAAAATTTGTATCTATTAGATACAATATTAATCGAGACCCCGTGCAACTTAACAATCTCCGAAATGAATAGCTGCACGTACTACATCATTTCATAGTCTGTGCGGACTGGCATGAAATGGGCCACCATGGTCAGCCGATCCACCATCTCCCATATGGAATCATGATCCCGTTATGATGTAAGTAGCCCAGTAATAAATTCCATCGAGATGCTCTCCCACTTCCACACGAGAATCTCGAGTGGCTGTAACATCCACGAAGGCCTCTGATGGTTAACTTTCACAAGCTTACAAGTAACGCACTTGGAAACAAACTTTTCTATGTCTCTCTTCATACCGGCCCACCAGTACTATTTCCTCATATCATGGTACATCTTATCCCCACTTGGATGTATCATAAATATGGAACGATGAGACTCAATCATAACTGCCTGTCTCAAATCCTTATCCTCGGGTACTACCTATCTCTTATTAAAGCGCAGACCTCCCTCTGAGCTAACTGAGTAAGACTTTGCACCCTCAACTAGTAACTGCCGTACCCTATCCTAAAAAAACCAATCCTCTGCCTATGCCTTCACTACACGCATAACGATCTTGGGAGTGATAGTCATAACTTCCATGTATGCCCTGGAAACCTCATCATCCTATCGAAGTTCACTCCACTTCGCTTTCCACACCTCCCCTATGTATCCAGTAGGTTCCCAGCTCAACGCATTTGTAACCACGTTAGCCTTACCAGGATGATACTGTATATCAAACTGGTAGTCCTTCACGAATTCTATCCACTGCCTCTGCCTCATGTTCAGATCCTTCTATGTGAAGAGATACTGAAGTGACTTATGATCCGTGAACAATGTGAACTATTCCCCCAATAGATAGTGCCTCCATATTCTCAATGCAAAAATGACCACTGCCAACTCAAGGTCATGGTAGCTTCTGAGACGCATAATCTATTGCCCTCTTCTCCTACTGTAACACACCACCAAGTCCCTATAAGGATGTGTCAGTGTAGATCTGGTACTCCACCCCACTCCTAGGCAATGCAAGTATGGGTGCTGATGCCAATCGGTACTTTAGCTTATAAAAAGCCAACTAACACTGGTCGCTCCACATAAATGGTAATCCCTTACAAGTCAAGTTAGTTAAAGGCCCAATAATCTTTAAGAATCCCTTGATGAAGCGACGTAATATTTGACCAATCCCAAGAAGCTATGAATCTCGATCGGTGTCGTGGGCTGCCCCCACTCCCTCACTACCGATACCTTACTCGGATCAATAGCTATGACCCTATAGGACACAATGTGGCTAAGAAACTGTACCTCCCGAATCCAAAATCCATACTTTCTAAATTTAGCGTTCAACTGATGGTCCCGTAACGTCAATATAACCATACATAAGTGCTCAGCATGCTCTACCTCCGTACGGGAGTAAATGAGGATATCATTGATGAATACAATCACAAACTTATCGAGGAACTCTCAAAATTCTCTATTCATGAAGTCCATGCATAATACTGGCGCATTGGTGAGCCAAAATGGCATCATCCTAAACTCGTAGGATACATATCACGACAGGAAAGCGGTCTTAGGAACATCCTCCTCCCGAATACGCAACTAGTGATAGCCAAACCTCAAATCGATCTTGGAGAAGTATTCAACCCCTCTTAACTGATTAAGTAAGTCATCAATCCTAGGTAACGGATTCTTATTCCATATCATCACCTTGTTCAGCTCCCTATAATCCACGCACAAGAGAAGCAAGCCATCCCGTTTCTTCACAAACAACATCGGAGCACCCCAAGGCTACGTACTCCATCGAATGAAATACTGACCCAAGAATTATTGAATTTTCTCTCTCAGCTCCCGCATCTCTGAAGTAGCCATGCGATACAGTTCTCTAGCAATTGGTCTCATCCCCGGTGTTAAGTCGATGAAAAACTCCATTTCTCGGATCGTTGGCAACCCGAGTATCTCTTGGAACACATCCTCAAAATCCCTCACCACTGGAATTGAATACAAGGGAACAACCACCTCCTCTGAGGTCTCCTCCTCGATATAATATAAATGAGTGAGCAATCCTCCCTCGAGAAAAGGTATTGCAACAAGGAACATCTCCTGTCCCGAAATTGAAAACACAATAGTCCTCTTATAACAATCTACCATCGATCTGTAGCTTGCTAACCAATCCATACCTAGAATCAAGTCTTATACCTCCATATCCAATACTAGAAGGTCTGTCGCTAGACTCAGTCTCCCAATCATAATATCAACTCCTCTACAAATCGAATCTCTCAAAGAACCACTACCCATAGGTGACTCAATACACATAAGAAGATTACCGAATATCTCTAATAATCCAGTGACTCGTGAAAATATAGTCTTAATAAATGAATGAGATGCCCCAGTATCAAACAAAATCCCACCCTCGAGTCTATGAATAGGAAATGTACCCTCTACTGTCGGTGGTGCTGGAGGCATGAATATATCTCAGATGTTGTACACACGTCCATAATGTATCTGGCCCTACTGCTGCTATGGGGCCAGTGTTGGTGCTGGAGCTACAGCTAAAGGAGCCTGTTGCCCCTGGTGGGAACCCTGTAACTGAGGCCTATCTCGCTATGGACAAGCCCTACTCTTGTGACCCTGCTGGTCATATGTGAAGCACTAACCCTGGAACTGTCTCCGCCCCTAGCCCCGCATTGGCCCTGATGGTCTTGACCCTACTGGACTCCCCCTGGTTCCCCTGACCCTGATGGCCCTGAGAAAACTGCTGCTGGTGGGGACCCTTCCTGTCTGATCTGTGCCCACCATATCTGAACTTCTTAGGAATGTTCCCCTACTGAGAGTTGTGCCCCTGCTAACTCGCTTCCTGCTACAGCTGGAGTGGTGCCTCACTACCACTACTCCCTCCTAAATTTCCTTAATGGATAGTCTCTACTCCTCTATTGCTTCCCTTCGCATGAAAGCGATAATCCTGACAGTGTACAAGTGCGACATTGACAACATTAGTGTACTTCATTAATGCATGACTACCAATCAAATATTTCCTAATCCTCCAAGCCAACCCATCCATGAATCTAGTCTTCTTCCTCTCCTCGTTGCTCACCTTGTTTTGAACAAATTTAGCAAGGCGGGTGAACTCATCCTTGTAGTCAACTACTGAGAAATCACCCTGACATACCTCCTCGAATATCCTCCTCATCTCTGACTTAACTGTAGGTGGGAAGTACTTACGATCAAACCGCATCCAGAACTATGAAATAGTCATAGAGTCTCTACCCTCAGTGGTGGTCATTGACTCCCACCATTGAAGGGATGCCCCTGCTAATTTGAAGGTGGCCAACATTTACCTCTGTACCTCACCGCAATCTCACATGCGTAGATGGCGTTGAATGTTCTTATTCCATTGGCATACCACCACTATATCAGTACCTCCTTGAAACTCGGGTGGGTGGCCCTTCTAAAAGGTCTCCCTAACGATATACTAAGTGGGTTGCCCTTGCTAGGCCTGAATAGATGATGTTGCGGCCTTCTGTGCCTGAGGGTGAGGGAAGTGGGCTTCCATGGGCCTTATAGTTGTCTCAATGTCTTGTGCCACTATCACTGCCACCTGAGTAGTAGAAATCATCTCTCGTGGTGGTGGTGGTACTTGTTGCTCCTGGGGGTCCTCCCTAACCTCGTCTCTAGCTGCTGCCCTCTCGACTTGTTCTCTCCTCGGAGGCATACTGAAATATAATTTAAATTGTATAACTACACAGTTTATACAAAATATCTAATAGCAGAAGAATGATATCTCAAGCACACAAAAATGAAACAACAGTCCTAACAATAGGGCTCCATATCAAAATAACGATACACTGAAACCATAGTAAAACGTAGAGATCCTATAGACATTAGAATCTGATGCTCTGATACCATCTATGGCACCTCGTCTAATTAAACATCGATTGATAAGGACTTTATTAAATTAAAACAGGTTTTTCATATGGTTCATTCTTAGCATCACTGTCGAAAACTTTTTCATTGCTAACCGCTTAAGTGAAATTAGACTAGTGCCAAATTTTATCTTTCTTTAAAGCATATATATCTAACAATGTGGAATCTAAATTAAAAATTCACAATATACTAGAGTTCAATCATCATAATATATAAATGAATGCATGTACTCCTAATAAACCATCAGCCAAAAATTCAAAAACAAATGCTCCTTAATAGTAAAAGAACTAAATAACTCAAAACTGTCAACGGATGACATGTCCATACATGGAATATAAAATGAGACCCTATACTAGATCTTAATGGAGGAATCATCTAATTAAATAAATCCTTTTAGCATCCGTAGTGCTACAACTCCGAGTCCTTGGAATAAGGTCACGCTTGATGTCCCTGCGGTTGGACACCTAAAAGTTTTTAAAAAATATTTCATAGCAAGTGTTAGTACACAAAACGTTTTGAAAATATTTAGCAAGAGTTTATTACATTAAAATTCAGTTATTGATTACACATGTCCACATACACTCCCTCTTGAGTTTTCCTCACCCCTCATCTATAGTGCACGCCTAACGTTCTATACTTAGCCCAGATAGCTATAGTACTCAGGATAACTAGACTAAAGTATTCAACCGAACTCATCTACACGTCCGAGTTCCCGTACCGCCCATATAGTACATTAATTTATTAACATCTGTCATATGTTAATTTTCAACGTAAGTAACATTCCTCACACGTTATCTTTTAAATTAAAACGTCAAGTTACTCCAGTTAGTGGATCATTGCGATATACAAAATCTTAAATGACATTCACATATGTTATTAGTTGAATCATATAATTAAGTTTCTCGACTTAATTTATTCATTTTAGATATATTCTATCTAACTGTCTACTTGCACCCATAAGTAGATAAATCGCACCGTATATTTCACACACAATATATACAAATAAATACATCTCACTATAGTATCCTCGTTTCACACATTAAGGATTTATTGTTTCGGATGTTCCTTGACCCCAATTTATCATGTCATTCACATTAGTTTGGGTATCCCTCGACCCCAATGTAAATGTTATATCTGTATATATATTGGTCCGGATGTTACCTCCACCCCAATATTTTTTATGTTCGATATTGGTCCGGATAGCCCTCGACCCAAAATCGAACTTTCATATATTGGTTCGAATATTCCCTAAACCCTAATACATCGAATATACTTTAGGTATTCACACTACTGGTCTATATATTAATTTATTCAGTTTTCATAATTCTTTATCTTTCTTTGCGACCGATTACGACATAATTCAACCCAATTCATTCTGATTTTAATTCTCTCAATAAGGCCAAATTATGAATCAATTATAGGCCTACCATAACACAATATCTATCTTATTATCTCCTAATAAGTTCCAAAAGTCTCAACGACAATCATTTAGAAGAACTAGACCCAAAAAGAAAATTTTGAGATTTTCCCAGAAAACCGAACCTATTCGCCCGATAAACCGGACTGGTTCACCGACTTGTACTTCGTATTCTTTGCCCAGTTCAGGTGTTTTTCCACCATTTTTAATTTCCAACTCTCATGATACTTGACGAAAAATCTAACCAAAAGTTCAAAACCATTTTCACCTGTATTAGGATGTTTTCTGATGTGATCTTTGCATCAAATCTTTACGAATAACATTCAAGAAGGAATTTAACCCTCAAAACCTCAAGAACCCTAGGTTTTCATGTTACTCTTCTATCATTTATAAAACTAAATTTTTTTTTTTTTACTCATCATGTCTTCTATAATTTCAATTCCTCTACAGATATAAATCATGCTACATGAAAATTCCTAACCATCATGCATCAAATTCATTCTTTTTCTCGCAAGAACCTGCATTAAATCAAAGTTATCATCAAAATCATGGTTATTATAACTTCATATTAAATGCAATAAACAACTTGACCTAATTAGGTGATCTGATTTCGTGATGTTGAATATGGGTTGGTTGTCTCCTCTCTAATTCCCCGCTCCAAGATTTATTTTTTGCAAGCCCAAAGGAAGATTTCTTGAAAAACTCTCCTTAACCTTCACATAAGTTCTCTCTTTTGTTCTGTAACTGTCTAACGTGTATTTTTGAGCCTTTAACCCTAACTCCCACCATTTTATCATCTGATAAAAGTCCAAAAAATTTTAGGTCCCTTAACCTCTATTTTTCAAATGATCAAACCACCTCAATAGGTGCCGATTTGGTCTAAAATTGACCCGGGACCCAAATAATACCCTCAGGTACACTTTTCTAACTATGTTGACCCATTCGGGATCATCTGTGACTTTTAAATTATCATCCAACTCACTAAAAATATATTTTCTTTCTCAACCTCAAATTTGTGTACACGTGACTCCCGATTGAGATAGAATAATATAAGCACATATCACTCACTAAGTCATATACCTATAATTATCAATTATTTAATCACAGTAAATTACTTCACTCGCGAAATTTAAATACAATGTAGATTACACTTATGCTCCCATGGCAAACGTGAAAGCCGACCCTGAATATTTCTATATACATTGGCGTGTTTGTCACCCAACGGTTTCATAATTCACTTTGAGGAGGATCATTAACAATCACATGTTGGTTGGAATCTTTGCATATTTCTCAATGCAATGCCAATAACAACTCTCTGCCAGCTAATGGGGCACATATGATGGTTCCTTTTGTTGAGGAGTTAAAAACTCAAATGAGAAGGTACGACATATATCTCATAGGAATGTCTAACGTGGTCATTGCCCACAAAGAAGTAAGTGTCAAATATAGTGAGGAATCATATCAAACGGAGGAATATGAGGTAGAAATAAGCCTAGAGTACCAAGTTGTGTCGAAGTCACCAAAATTTTCATAGTTCTTCGACCAAGTTGGTATACCCTAAGAGACTAGGTTGGAGATTACGTGGGAGATTTTTGACGTAGTAAGGAAAAACAATGTTCCTTAGCTCACATGAAAAAGGTCTATGGCTAAGTTGACACTATAGATTATGTCTAAGATAACATTCTTAGAAGCAGATAGATCAATCAAGTTCCTTCACAATGGCAATTATGTGTAATGGTAAGCATAACCAAAATGAGTTTTTCCAGGGCATTAATGGACCGAGGGGCTACGAGTAATATTATACCAATTAGTTCATTCTATGTAACTAACATCTCTGAGAATAGTTTAGATCGCGATGACGTTTTTAATCTCAGGCTATGATAACCAAACTTCAAAGTCCATTCGTTATATCAACGTTGGATAGTTATAGGCAATCTCCCATCATAAATAAACTTTCACGTGATTGAGTTATCCCCTTGTACCATTTTTTGATTGACAGAGTTTGGATGCACAACCATTGTTTGTTCCCTTCAACCTACTATAAAAGTTCCAAAGCTAATATAAAAAGGACTGAGATTGTGATCCGAGCGACCAAGAGGCCCTTTTTCAAGGATGAAGTAAACTAGGTGGATGCTTCCTTTTACACCAATCTGAATGAAGATACATGTATTCTGATGAGGTGTATCAAAGTTGTAAGGGTACCTACCATCAAGTACATGTTGATACCAACAGTGGATCAAGATGAGGAGCTGATGGAAGTTGAGAAAGTTAATGAAGTGAATGAGGTTATTACCAAAGCCCATGCTATCTTTAAACAACTGAGAGATAGAATGAGGCCAAGGTTTGACCTGAATAAGAAGGAAGTGAGATGCCATAGTGTGTTAAGTCGAATTACTATACCAAGTAGAGAGCTCTAAGAAGAGAAAGACAACGACACCCTGTGGTGTTAGGGCCCTGAGTGGTGATGCGCTTTGGGGGGGGGGGGGGGTAGAATCTCACGGGGACGCATGAGTGATCGTCTCTCAATTCTTTTTTTCCTTTCAAGGTCAGGTTAACGATTAGGTGGTTCAATGATTGCTCATGGAAGATGTGAGACACCATATCCACTTTTTATTGCACACCCCTGTTTTAGGCCTAAGCCTAAATGTTCTGTGCAAAAGGGTTCAGAGTCGCCTGTTTATTTTATATAAAAATAAATAAAAAGGTTTGAGCTATCCCTTTCAGGTTAATCCTAAGGTGGGTTTAGGTCTACAATTAATCCTGAGATTCTTATTGTGGGGTTCGAGTATCGAGTTATGAATGGGGAATTTATTAGGCACCCCACTTGTTCTTTATAATTCCTTAATAATATACTTATTATCACTCTTAATATTATGTGATTAACTTTTAATTTATTTTAAAACATGATTAGAGACCTTAATTGGAGAATCCTTAAAAACTTAGATAGGCGCTTAAGGTATAAAATGGTATTAGTGAGAGGTGTATACAAGAGTGTTTGTGTGAGAATGTGCAATTGGATAAGTGTGCAAGGGAGCTTGACTTTGGTAACGGGTGATCGTGAAGGGTGTATCTATGTATGCGAGAGAAGTCACATCTTAAGATAGTTTGATAGGTCATTCGAGGTAAGAGTAGGGATAGAAATGTAATAAGAGAGATGGATGGATATCTATTGTGATAACATATCGAGAGATATATTATCGACTCTTGTGCTGATAAGAAGGACATGGTATTGTGCATACGTACCCATGTGGCCACGAGATCAAAGTCTACGTAGTTCGATTATACACATGTTCAAATGTTATGTGTGTGAAAGTATGTGGACTTGTCTTAAGAGGCGAAGAAGCTATCTGTGAGACATAGGTTAGCTCCTATAGAGGTTCAGAATTGGAATGGATTCGAAGTAGACTTTAAGGACATATGTGTGTGTAGGTCAATCACTAACCAAAAGATGTTATTGAACCTTCAGAGTAGTTTGCATTTGTAATGCTAAGGAAGTAATGTTCTAAACATCCTTCACTGCTTACGGATATGTAAAGAGGATGATGTATTTGGGGTTGGAGAAGATTAGAATCCACTGACAGAGATCTGTTTATCTCTTATCGACGTGACTAAAATCCTGAAGATGTCATAGGCCTCGGTCTGACGCGGAGTGATTGAGATGATCACATCATTTAAAAAAGGGGATTTGGACTAGAGATGGATTCATCCCTAAGAAATACTTTGAGAGACATATTATGAGGATTGGGTTTCATGAATTTAGTTCACTATAGTGCCTACGTACCTAAGGAGACTTGGGATCAAAACCAACTTAGCTTCAATAAATGGGATATATTTATGGGTGTAAGCGATGGGATAATGGGTATATAATATACATCAGTACGGTATTTGTGGAGCAGAGTCCTTGATATAGAAATTTTGTTGTGAGTTGGATTGATATATTGATATGTTAAAAATATGTTAATAAAATGTTGCTTCTTGACAAGTATTGTAAGAAAATATATATTAGGGGATGCCGTAGTGGTGACATACTTAGTTCAAAAATGGTGAGAGTAGTTCGATTTTAGACTTTGGTTTTATCAAACTTTCTAAATGACTTGGTTCATTGACGCTTTCCTGAGAATATTTTTGAAAAGTATGTTTTCATATCGTATTTGGTCGTAACATTTGATTAAAATTTATTTAAAATATGAGTATTTCATTTTAACTCAATAAACATAGGTGTTAGGTTAAAAACTAGGTTTTAAGATATAAACGTTGTAAAGTGCAAACCTGATCCCCTAAATGAGTGTCAGACTAAGTGATATAAACAGATATGAATATTTTATTATAATATATATTTTGGGTATTGACCCGAGATTTTTACAAACATTATTTACCCTTGTAGCGTAAGATAAATGTTTCTCGAGAGAATGTCCGCTAAAAGATTGCACCGTTCAGTCAGGTAAAATTTCCTTCAGAAGAGCCGATTTTTGTGATGTGCGCGTTGAGCTTTGCCTTGGTATTTAAGAGGAGGTGACTTTTCAGAAATATGAACTTCAATCGGGATTTTTTTACTTGAGCTCGAGTTTCTCGAAGGTCCAGGATTATAAAAAGTTAGAAAACCGAATTAATGTTAGGTTTTTGTGTGGTTTTTAAGGTTAGTGGGACCTCTATTTATAGGGCCTGGCTCGAGAGCTTTGACCGTTCGGTGAAAGGGGACCTTTAATTGTCCGGTTAAACTTCAGGGTAAATTTAGGGAGGATGAGGGGGTGGGGAAACGTGTATGTCCGGGTTGAAAATGCAAAGACTTGGAAATCATTGCATTAGGATTTTTAACTGTTCAATTAGAGGTTTTAACCATTTGGTTAAAGGGAGGAAATGGACTTTAACCGATCGGTAATGTGGAAGCGTAAACGGACTCACCTATGAAAACTAAGAACATACTCTGATACTAACTGTGGCACCTGCATATTTTGGCATTGGAGAGGGACAGTCCCCGTTGCCATCCTATGCCAAACGTCAAAATTAAAATACCATTCTTCGCATGTGGAAGAAATTTGAGACATCAAAAAACATTTCCACAATATATAATTTGAAAATGATCCAACAATTATAAACAACCACCATAATAAAAAATTCATCACCATGCTAACTGCGATAAATAAATATCAACTCTAAATGATATAAATATACAAATGAAATATACAACTACAAATCTCTAGCTTAAAACTTTCAAAAACCGTGGAACCAAATGACCCACATAATCCATAAATGACTGTCTTATATATAAAACAACGAAAAAAATAGAAAACTAAACTAAGAAAGAAGTAAAGTGAAAGTCCAACTGCAACTCCACGAATGTCCAATAAATCCTCTGTAGCTACTCTGGCAACTAAACATGAAATGTTATTCAATGCAATGGGTCAGAGGCCACCGCATGAATATTAGCTACTCCTCCCAAATGGGATCCTTAAATCCAAACATAAGCATCATACGAGGTAAATATCACAATAAAATATATTACATTAAGAATCAATATGATAAGAAGAGAATAAAGTAAAACCATACTAAATACTAACATACACTAGGCCACTTGACTACCCAAGTCCAATTATGTTATTTGAATAGTGAATTAGATCTTTAAGTTTTATCGTATTCAAATAAATTATTTAATTATCTTATTAGTGTGACACCACTATAGACAGTTTACCTTTCTATTGATCCTACGCATACTCTTGATGCTCTTAAAATCTTAACATAACACACCCACACCCATGACTATAGCCAGTCAGCCTAATTTCTTTACCCTTACACATACTCGTGTTGTTCCACACACGACATGTCAATATATCCAGTCATCCTAATTTCATTAGACCTTCACATACTCGTGATGCCAATACACACCTATATCACTATAGTCAATCGATCCAATTTCGTTGGTTCTGCACATACTCTTGACGCAAATCCATTTGTAATACATGTTTGGTATCTTAAGCTTTAAATATAATTCTTTGTCAAGTTTCCTATATTTTCAATTAGCCCCATCCATAAATTGTGCATCACAACTAATACCATCCCCAGTCCCATACTTAGAGATCACCAAACCATAAGTATTACCTAGTCCATCACCAAGGAAAAATATCTACCAAAAAGCATCACCTAGTCTTGCATCGAGGCTAAAGGTATAACATTACGGCGTACTATCTAGCCCTACCCAGGAAAAATACTCAATCGTACAAGTGCACACTCACTATATCTATACCTAAAAATTGACAATAATAACAAAGTCTACCCATTAGTCCCATAGTTAGCAAGCAACCTACTAAACAAGGGTCAAAGTACGACTACTCCCAAAATCCCAATGTTTCCTGTAGTGAATATATTAACACAAACAGTCTCCACATAAATTATATTTTTAACACATCACTACAATCCTCTAATTAATCCTAAAATTCCAATTTTATTTAAATCACACCCATTTAATCATGTAAAAATAATACTATACGAAATAACCATACAAGTTGTCAAATTTCATAATTCCAATACAAGTGATATTTTATCAATTGCACATATAATCCATTTCACATATGCATAATGATAATGTTTTACATCAATTAATTCCATTCTACGACATACACAATAATATCTTAATTTTTACGGGTCAAACCATTATTTGAGTTATGTATTTAAGCTTTAACATGCGATTCGTCCCAATAATATGCGATAACACAATACAACTAAAATAAGCATGTGACATTTCAAGTCTTATATCATATTCTTAGATTTAGTAAAAACAACTTTAAATTAGTCTTAGTTTCCCTAATTAATCTTTTTAATTACTTTAAAAAATGATTAATTAAGGTTTAGAAAAATTTAAAACATATAATACTTAAGGGGAACAATAGGGATATTCATGCCAGAAAATTTGTCATCTTGAAAATCTGATTATGTGGTTTCTACTATCTCATGAAAATAACAAAAGTCCCATTCTTGGTTGATCTTGAGAAATCTTGATTTGAACCTTCTAAAACTAGGTTTAAGCTTTATTTTAATGAAGGTTTAGGTTTTGTAGAAGAGGGAGAGGTAAACTTCGGAACCTAATTCTTTTTAAGATGAAAGAAAAGTGTTGAAAAAATCTGAATCCCGGGCCTATTAATATGAAAAAACAATAGAGTTTGAAACCAATATAGCCACATCAAAAGAACCCAACTTTGCCCAACCTGCATCGGTGCGATCGATTCTCCCCTAGGGCCTAAATGATTAGGCACCTGGGAGAAAACCAGTTTTTTCAATTTAAAATAAAAGTTAGTAAACTCCTATTTTTCTCCCTATTTCAATCCCAGTTAAAGCCTTTTAGAATTTACATCAAAACCAATATTTTTAAATTTTAAAAATAATTATGTCCAACATAAATATTTTCTAGTTTTAAAATTATGTAAAATTCTTCTAAGGTCCAAAATCAAAGGGTATTAAATTCTTCCTCGCTAACATAGGAATTTTGTCCTCAAACTTCGACAAAGCATAAACTTCGTAGCGTAATCCCACACAATTAAAATAAGTCTCAGGTATGCCTACCTGTAGATACCATGATTGGACCCATACACCAAATCCCACACGCACCTAACCCACAAGTACAATAACTATATATATCTCAATAACATGTATAAAGCATATCTATAAAAAGGTGTATCATTCTCTCCCACGAATTTCCAATCGATACTATCTCAAAAGCTATTGCAAAACTTTAGTCCTCAAATCAAATCACATCACCATATCGATACTAGATATATCTAAAATCATTACTAATGATTTGTAAAATAAATCTCATCTCCAAAATCAACTCTAAGGATCTTTATATCAAGATTAATAGTTTTAACCTCAATGCCTATAACAACCTTAACCCCAAACTCCCTATCTCCAAGCTAGACCCAATATCTAAGCAAATAAGAATCGACAAAGGGAATTAAAGATTAATAACGTAAAATATTAACGGACTCATAACATATGAGACCTAGGACTATGCTCTGATACCAACTGCGGCACCCAACATATTTTGGCATTGGAAGTGTCCAGTCCCCATTGCCAACTTACGTTGGGCATCAGAATTAAAATAACATGCTTATCATATGATAGAAATACAAAACATTAAAAACTTTTTCCACAAGATATAATTTTGAAATGATCTAACGAATATAAACAACCACCATAATAAACAATCCATCACCATGATAACTCCAATGAATAAATATCAACTCCAAATGATAATAATATTTAAATGAAATATCCACCATCAAATCTTTAACTTAAAGTCGTAAACAACTATGGAATCGAATGGGCGACCAAATCCATAAATAAGTGTATTACATATAAAACAACGAAAAATAGAAAACTAAACTAAGAAATCAATGAAGTTAACTTTCAACTACAACTCCATGGATCTTGAATAAATCCTATGATGCTACTCCAGCAACTAATCCTGAAATATTATTCAACAAACTTACTATTCTTCTTCGCGAGTGCGTGAGACAAATATGACAATAGAATATTTTATAATAAGAATCAATAGCCACCTGGCTACCCAAGTCTAACACAACACACCTACACTCATACATTAAGCTGGGAGTATGTTCCTTTCAACAGTGAATGAGATCTTACACCTTTATCTTACTTAATTAAATAATTAAATTATCTTATTGGCGCAACACCATTATAGATAGTTTACCTTTCTATTGATCCTTCACACACTCCCAACATGCTTAAATTCTCAACACAACACACCCACTCTATCACTATAGTCAGTCAACCCAATCTAGTTAGCATTGTACGTACGAGTGATGTTAAATGCACGGCACGACACTATAGTTCGTCAACCCAATTTCGTTTGCCTTGCACATATGCTTGACTCTAACACACACCCACGTGACTATAGCTAGTCGATCCAATTTCATTGGCCCTGCACACACTCTTGACGAAAACCCATTTTTAATACCCGTTTCTTATCTTAGGCATTAATTATAATTCATAGTTAAATTCCCTATTTTTTAATTAGTTCATCACAACTAAAATCATTCCTAGTCCCATACCTAGAGATCACCATGCCTTAAGTATTACCTAGTTCACAATCTAGTAAGAGTACCTACTAAAAGCATCACCTAACTTCGCACCTAGGCTAAAGGAATAACGTAACGGCGTACTATCTAGCCTCCCCCCCAAAAACTACCCAACTATACAAGTGCACACTCACTAGTTCCATACCTAGAAAGTGACGATAACAATAGAGTCTACTATTAGTCCCATACCTAGTAAGAAACCTACTAAACAAGGGTGAAAGTAGGACTACTCCCAAAATCCCAACGTTCTCACAGTGTCAATATTAACATGAACAATATTCACATAAATCATATTTTTAATTCATCACTATAATCCTCCAATTAATCCAAAAATTTCAATTTCATTCAAATCACATTCATTTAATCATATAATAATCAAATTATACGAAATGACTACACAAATTGTCAAATCCATAATTTCAATAGGAGAGATATTTTATCAATTTCACACATAATCCAATTCAAATACGTTTAATAACAACGTTTTACAATAATTAATTTCGTTCTACAAACTACACAGTAATATCGTAATTTTTACAAGTCAAACCATTATTCGAATTACATATTTAATTTTTAACATGTGGCTCGTCCCAATAATATACGATAACACAATATAAATAAACTATGCATGCGATATTTCAAGTCTTAATTTGTATTCACAAATTTAATAAAAACTTCCCCAAATTAGTCTCACTTTCCTTATTTAATCTTTATAACTATTTTTAAGAAAACATGAGTAATTGAGATTTAGGCAAAATTTAAAACATATAATACATAAGGGGAACGATAGAGATATTCATACTTAAAAATAAGTCTTTTCCAAAGTTTGATTATGCTGTTGCGACCATTTCGTGAAAATAACAAAATTCCATTCTTGGTTGATCACGAGAAAACTTGAATTGAACCTTCAAAAATAAGGTTTAAGCTTTGTTTTAATAGAGTTTTAGGTTTTGTAAAAAGAGGGAGAGGAAAACTTAGGAAGCAACTGCCTATTAAGATGAGATAAAAGTGTTGAAAAAGTCTAAACCGCGAGCCTTTTAATATGCGAAAATAATAGAGTTTACAACTAACATAAACACATAAAAAGAATCCAACTTCTCTCAAACTACCCCCGTGCGAATTGATATACCCTTAGGGCCTAATTGACTCAGCACCTCAGAGCAACCCAGTTTTTCCAATTTAAAATAAAAGTTAGTAAAATTCATTTTTTCTCCCGATTTCAATACCAATTAAAGGCCTTTTCAATTTTATATAAAAACTAGTATTTTTAAATGATAAAAATAATTAAGTCTAATAAAAATATTTTTCAATTTTCAAATTATATAAAATTATTCTAAGGTCCAAAATCACCGGGTGTTACATTCTTTCCCACTAATAGAGGAATTTCGTCCTTGAAATTTGACAAATATTAAATGTTGTAACATAAACCCACACAATTAAAATAAGGCTAACCATCCCACGATTGTGCGCCTATACACCCAACCCTACGTGCACCTAACCCACAAGTACAATAACTATATATATCTCATCTACATGTATAAAGAATAACTATAAAAAAAGGCATATCACTATCTCAAAATCCATAGCAATGCTTAAGTCCTCAAATCAAATTACATCACCACATCGATACTAGAGATGTCTGACATTGGTACTAACATTTGTAAAATAAATATCCTATCTAAAATCAACTCTAAGGATCCTTGCATTAATATTACTAGTTCTAACCTCAATGCCTACAACGACCTTAACACAAAATGTCAACTATCATGTATGCTAGGCCCTATATCTTAGGAAGTACGAATCAACAAAGGGAATCAAAGATTGCTAATGCGAAAGCTTAAATGGACTCACAACCAATGATACCTAAGACCCTTCTCTGATACCAATTGTGACACCCCATATATTTTGGAATTGAAGGCGGCCATCACCCATCAACCACTACCAACGTACACCGAGCGTCAAAATGAAAACACCATTCTGAGCGTGTGACAAAAATATGTTTCATTAAAAAAATCACAAGTAATAATTTGAAAATTATCCAACGAATATAAAAACCACCGATCTAAATAAATCTCAACTTCAGGTGATGATAATATTCAAATGAAATATCCAATTACAAATGTCTAACTTAAACCATAAACAACTGTGGAACTGAATGGACCACACAATCCATAAACGACTTTATCATATATAAAATGACGAAAAACTAAAAAAATAAATTAAGAAAGCTGTAGAGTGAAACTTTGGTTGCAACTCCAATGGGTCAGATCCCACCACATAAATACCAGTTACTCCTCCATCTAGACATAAACGTCATACGAGATACATATAACAATTGAATATTTTGCATTAAGAATGAATACGATAAGATGCTAACTCCCCGCAGACATTGAACCACCTGACTACCCAAGTACAAATTTGTTTCTTTCAATAGTGAATTAGATCTTAAACCATTATCTTACTCAATTCAATTATTTAATTATCTTATTGGGGCGCCATCATTATAGCAAATTTACCCTTCTATTGATCCTGCACATACTCTTGGCGTGCTTAAAATATCAATACAACACACCCACAGCCATCACTATAGATAGTCAACCTAATTTTGTTAGCCTAGCACATACTTGTAATGTTCTACGCGTGATACATCACTATATCTAGTCTACGCAATTTTGCTAGACGTACACATACTCGTGACTCCAACACCCACCCACCTCACTATAGCCAGTGGACCAATTTTGTTTGTCCTGCACATAGTCATTATGCAAATCCATTTTTAATACCCGTTTATCATCTTAGGCATTAATTGTAATCAAATTATCCGAAACAACTACATAACTTGTCAAATTTCATAATTATAATACGAGTGATATTTATCATAATTAATTCAAATATGCATAATAATAACTTTTTATAATAATTAATTTTGTTCTACAACATACACAATAACATTGTAATTTTTACAGGTCAAACCATTATTTGAATTACATATTTAATTTTCAGCATTCAATTCATCCCAATAATATGCGATAACATAATACAACTAAACTAAGCATGCGATGTTTCAAGTCTTAAATCATCTACTCAAATTTAATAAAAAATTCTCAAATTAGTCTCACTTTTCTTAATTTATCTTTCTAATTATTTTTAAGAATACATGATTAATTAAGGTTTAGGCAACATTAAATATATAATACTTAAGGGGAATGATAGTGATATTCATGCCTGAAAATAAGTTGTCTCGAAAATTTGATTATGTATATGCCATCGTCTTGTGAAAATAAAAAAAATTCGACGAAAAACTTGATTTGAACCTTAAGAAATTTGGTTTAATCTTTGTTTTAATGGAGGTTTAAGTTTTGTAGAAGAGGGAGAGGTAAACTTGGGAAGCCACTTCTTATTAAGATGAGAGAAAAGCGTTGAAAAATTCTAAACTCCGAGCCTTTTAATACGGGAAAAAATAGAGTTTGAAACCAACATAAACACATCAAAAGAACCCAAATTCGCTCAATCTGTCCCCGTGCGAATCGATTTGCCCCTGGTGCCAAATCGTTTTGGCACCTAGGAGCAGCCCAGTTTTGCCAATTTAGAATAAAATTTATTAAAGTCCGGTTTTTTCTCGATTTCAATCCCAATTAAAACCCTTTTTACTTTTATATCAAAATCAATATTTTTAAGTGCTAAAAATAATTTAGTCCAATCAAAATATTTTCCACTTTTCAAATTATATAAAATTATTCTACGATCCAAATTCATAGGGTATTACAACCGCTTTTAACTTTCAACCTTTTGGAATTTTAAGGTGTAAGATTGAAGAAGGACGGGGCATCCATAGAGACGGTCGACTAAGAGAGTGCACGTCGAACACTCTTCATTGAAACTAGAATGGAAAAAATAGGTTTGCCTATTTTTAGAATGGCTGTATGTGCGGGTGTGAATTGGTAGAAAACTCGAGGGGGGAGATATAGGATTTTCGGAAATATAGGGGATGTTTAACTGTTCGGTAAAATGGGTCCTTTAACCGTTCGGTTAAAGTATATCTTGCGTCCAACCATTCAGTTACGCATCTGAAATCATTTAAACATTTGGTTAAACATTTCTACACCCAAAATGTGTAAGAGGTTGCCTCATTGGTAGTTTCTTCAATTTCTCAACTTCGTTCCTTCTAATTTCTCACTGTTCTCCCTCTAATCGCGGTTCTTACACTGATTGGAGAGTTTTCTTGGGTTATTTTGGATTTCTATACACTGAATCACTAAGAGCTGATTATGGTAGATGATGTGGAGATTTAGGACGTCGTCATGAATCTAGACGAGGGGTTTTCCATAGAACATGGGGGGCCTGCTGGGCTAGTGGAAGCAGTTCCATGGACATCGATGTTTCTTATAGGGTGGGCTACAAGGTACCAGAGCATGGCGCCACATGTAGATGACTGAGAAGGGGTGGCTTGGCAGGATAAGCCTGAGGGCGTGGGTGGCTTATGATGCTCCCCTGCCAATGGATGAGGATAGGCCTGTAAATGGTTCGGCTCTGGACCCGGATCTGATCCGAACCCGATCCGTATAATAGGGTTTAAGCATTTTTTTTTGAACCCGAGACTCGAAGATTCGAATACCCGTTTATTAAACGGGCAGGGTCTGGATCTTATACAAGATTCGGACCCGAAGAGCCGACCCGAATTGTACATTATTGTTTTATATATATATATATATATATATATATATATATATATATATATCTTATTAATATAACATGTAATTATTATATATAAAAATATATATATATATATTTATGTATATAATAAATATAAGTAATATATGTTTTATTTATACTAATAATATGCTATACTACATTACAAAATATTTTAACTTAAGATTAAAAAAATAAAGGGGGTTAAAATAAAATAAACATAAAGTAAATGTATATATTTGGCGAGACCCGAACTCGAGACCCGAAGACCCGAACGGATCCGGATCTGGATTCAATATTGTAGACCCGATGAAGATCCGAACCCGAACCCGATGAAGATCCGATTACACGGATCTGGATCTCCCTAAACCCGACCCGTCTCCGACCCGTTGACAGGCCTAGATGAGGAGGATACGGAGATACTTTTGCGCAAGGTTCTAAAAAACGTGGGGCGTGATTGAGGCGTTGAGGCCAAGCCTTAGAAGCCTTGGCGGGCCTAGGTGTAAAAAGGCGTAAAAAGGCGTTTAGGCCTTTTTAATATATTTTAATATTTTTTAACCATAACAAGGCTATTAAAATAAAAAAATTGCACATATCATAAAAATAAATCTGAATATATGCAAATTAAAATACTATTTGATTATTTTGGATGAGATAATGGTCCGGTTTGTAAACAAATTCTTTAAAAGGTGACATCGTTTCACTAAAGTAGTGTTGTTTTTAGAAAAAAGTGCGCCTTAAGGGTTTTACCAAGAATAAGACGTGAAAAGCGTGAGGGGAGGCGTTTCTCTCAAGCCTTAAGCCTAGGCGGAGCCTAGGCGGGTTTTTTAGAACAGTGCTTTTGCGGGAGTGCGAGGGGGCCACAAGGTGCTAGGGGTGCGTACTACGAATGCCCCACGCATAATTTTTTTTTAAATTTTTGTGTATTTTATGTTATATTGCAAACTTAGACTTTTTTTTGAAACATTTTAGGATAATTTTCTTATGCAGTACGTGATAATTTGAAGAGGAGAATGGGGCTATGATGAATTTTTGAAAAACGTATGATCTGTTTATACCTGACATTCCCTAAAATAAAACGTAAATAACAATAAAGAACGAGGGATGTATAGAGAGTGGTAGAAATATTATTAATAATAAGGTAACGTAAAAATGGAAAAATGGATAGGATAAAAATGAAGAGAGATCGAACCAATCCTTAAATGTAAAAAGGAAATATGGTAATAAAAAAAGTAAAAAAGGAAATAAATCACGACGAGGGTATGATGATGACGGACTAGACTCGAGCATCATGCACTCACCCTTTAGATGATAATAATATGGGAGATGGCTATGGGGGTTTAGTATCACCTTACGACTGACTAACCTTCCTGGTTAGCAAGAGTCTAAGATAGGTAGTTTAAAGCATGAACATATGGTAATTTCGACACCGATAGGGAGAAAGCTTTGTGGGATTCAAGATCACTCACAAATGATTAACCTTCCGGGTTAGCGAGAACTGAAGATAGGTAGATTAAGTGTGAACATACGATAATTCAAACACCGAGAGGGAGAATGCTTCAGGGGGTTAGGATCACCTCATGACTGATTAACCTTAATGGTTAGCGGGAAATAAAGATAGATAGCTTAATTATGAACATACGGTAATTCAAACACCGAGATAGAGAAATATCTAGGGGGTAGGATCACCTCACAACTGATTAACCTTCTTAGTTAGCTGGAATTGAAGATAAATAGCTTAAGTGTGAACATGTAGTAATTCAAACACCAAGAGGAAAAAAGCTCCACAAGGTTTAGTATCACCTCCTGACTGATTAACCTTCCTAGTTAGCGGGAACCAAAGATATGTAACTCAACTGTGAATATATGATAATTATAATACCGAGAGGGAGAAAAATCTAGGGGGTTTAGGATCACCTCACGACTGATTAAACTCCCTATTTAGTGGGAACCAAAGATAGGTAGATTTAGTGTGAACATACCGTAATTCCAACACCGAGAAGGAGAATGATCTGGGGGGTTTAGGATCACCTCATGACTGAATAAACTTCACGGTTAGCAGGAACCGAAGATAGGAAGGTTAAGTTTGAACAAACATTAATTCAAATACTGAGAAGGAGAAAGCTCTAGGGGGTTCATGATCACATCACAAATTATTAACCTTAGTGGTTAGCGTGAACCAAATATAAGTAAGTGTGAACATATAATAATTCAAACACCGAGAGGGAGAAATCTTTGGGGAACTTAGGATCACATCACAACTGGTTAGCGGGAACCAAATATAAGTAAATTAAGGGTGAACATGCGATAATTCAAACACTAAAAACGAGATCTTTTTGTTGTTACTGATTTGTATATATTTGTGTTTGTATTATTTTTTTCATCCTCATGGGTATGCACGGGTTAGGGATTCGTTCATTCCAAAGGAGAGTGACTACGGGAGGGAGCCTCCTTTTGTGAGGGCCTTCATTTATGTAATGGGGTTTCATTTGTTATTGGATTTACTCTCATCGGTGCATTTTAAAAGTATTTGGGTGAATACAACCACTTTGGGGGAGATTGGTGGAACACCACAAACACCTTCCATTAGCTTGTGGTGGAAAGGACCATGACTCCTCTGAACTGCTGTGTTTTTACGGGACCCTCGTTTGCCGGAGTGTCCCTAATGGTGGACCGAGTTGTGACCATTATGAACGAGGGTTTGAACGCATCTTTAAGGATACAAGCAAGACCTATTTGTGGGGAGTTACTCGATGTTAGTGTTTTGAGCACTTATATGTAGCAACTGGAGGATCCCGGGATCAATGTGGAGGCGAAGAGACGCTATGCTAGGTGTTTGTTGTTACTGGTTATGGGGGTTATTTTGGCACCAAATGGTGCGAGTGGGATTCATTTGTGGTGTTGCCATTTTTATGTACTTTTCTCGAATCTCAATGTATGCATGGGGTAATTATGATGCACATATCATATAAGGATTCACCCAAAGAACGAGTTATGCACAAGTGAGTAAGAAATAAATAAATTTCAAGTCATAAATAAATATTTCAGGAGAAGAGATAAGATAAATGAAGATGAAGACAAGGATCTAAGTGGTTCGACATTGCTCTACATTCACTATGCAAGGTATCATGGTATTTCACTATCATAAAGCATGAACAACCATCATTGAGTACAATTACAAGATTTCTGTCTCTAGAGTAATTTGGGTAGAGTAAGAGTATCTGTGTAGAAGATTAATCCCTAACGAAGAATAAACTGTGAGATTTTATAGGCTGGGGGTGCATAATGTCACCCCCAACATGTAATACATGTTCATCTGATGGTGAGTACTAGTAAAATAATGCCATGTGTCCACTCTAGAAGTGAATCAATCATGATGTGATCCTCCTCATGTGAGAGAATAATTCCATATAATGGTTTGGTACTAGAATAATGGAGATAACCCTATCATGTTTTCCATGCCTGATTGCACATATTCATAGGAAGCAATTATATTCGGACCAACAATGGATGCACTGGTTCGACCAAGAGTCGGCCTGATGCTTGGTTCTATGCTTGTAGACGAGATGGGATAACATGTTTGTCTATGGATGACACACCTACCCCTAGTTCTTGGGTCTAATGCCTTGTAACTTAGGTGTTATCTGAAGCTGACACCTTACTAGTATTAGTGAGAAGCGTGTAAGGACATATTTTTAAGTCCTATTTTCATTAATGTATGTCGTATATCTCTACAAACCATCAAAGAAAAAGTTCAAGTTTGAAGATACATGAAGATGGACCCGAATATCAAAGTTCTTCAACATTCAAGCCTCCGCGAGATTAATTTTGGTAAGGCTATGTTCAAGTCCCTTAACAGTTCACTTAGAATGTTGGGATAATTTTTCTAAAATATTTTCTAAGTGTTTAAGTGGAGTTATTAGTCAAAGATTTATTTCCAAGTGTTGAAGCAGAGTTTTTGATGAAATAAAAAATTATTTTTTAAGCAGCTCATTCGAGCGAGATAGGACAGTCGTTCGAGAGACAGAGCGATCTCACGCGAAGACGTTCGAGAGACATCCTTTTTCGTTCAAGCGAAATAATAGTTTCATTCGAGAAAGGCACCGCCTTAAGATTTTTATATAAAGCGTGTTGAACCACTCCATTTTCAATAATAAGACCTGGCGAATTTCATTCTGTAAAAACTGCTAACAGCAGATTACCTTTGTCTTCTTCATTTAGGGTTAAAATCCTTTTGTTTTCAATTCACAAATCCCAATAGTTTTTAATGAATTTTTTTGGACCCGAGATACAGTTTTGCTAGAGTTTCTCTTATAGGGAAGATAACCTACTGCTGATCTATGTGCCACTTGAGGGAGGTGTTGGGCTGATGTGACTACGTGTCAAAGGGAGTACTCATGGGTATTCCTGGGCTGATTGGACTACGTGTCTTTGTGGATCTTTTGAGGTTGATTCATTGTTGATTTAGGTTACGGCATATGAGATTTTGTTGCGGTAAATTCTTTTCAAATTTCATTTGTAAACATTGTGAGTAATATTTTTGAAATAAAAGGTTTTGCCCTTTGAGGATTTTTCCTGAAATCTGTCAGTCAGCAATTCATATTTGTTTGTGTTGCATGAACCAGTACACCTATATGCATGTTTTAGGGTTGATTTAAATTGGATTAAAAATTGACACCGATTAAATAAGGTTAATTTTGAAATTTGCAAATTCAGTTTAATCAGTATAACCACTTTTACAAATTGGTATCAAAGCAGGTTACAGTAATTTATTGTGAATTCCTATTTTCATAAAATTTGTGTTATATTATTTTTTTTAAATCTGTTTTGTGAAAAATCGTAATTTTTCTGATGGAGGACTTATGTAATCAGATGCCCCCTTTGATGACACGAGTAAGAGTTTTGATGATTTAAATAGTTTGAATTTGATGTTTGCAAAAAGAATTGATTTTTTGGAAAAAGAAAATTCTCGTTTTAAATTCGCTATGGATCTTTTGCAAACGGTTCAAAATCAAAGAGAGTTTTATCATGAGAAATTTGTTTCTTTGGACCATGACTTTAATGCTTTAAAATTTTCCAAAAAGGAGAGTGATGATAGAGTCCTATTTTTTAGAAAAAGAATTGGACTTTAAAAACTCTAGGATTTGTCTTTGTGCCAGAGAGGATAAAAATATTTTAATCTATGGGTTTGTGGAACATGAGGAGACTCTTAGGGATAAGTGTGAGTATTTTAAGAGAGAACGTGATAACCTTCTAGGAATAATTAAAAACTTAGAGAAGGCGTCCCTAAAATTGGAAGAGTCTAATTCTTTGCATGAGTAAAATAATTTGGAGAATGATTTGACAGGCTCGAGTAGTGTTAGTAGGAGTAGTAGTGGTTCGTCATGTTCTCATGTCTCGCGTGTTAAAGGCAAAGCCATTATTTATTTTAAAGGGTTAATCAATCCCAATGACGTTATAAAAAGTCAATCCATAGGTGTTGTTCCACCTGTTTACATATGTTCACATTGTGGTAGGAAAGGTCACCTTAGGCGTTTTTGTTTCAATCTTAGAAAAGGTCCTAGAAAATTGAAATCTAATGTTCCTTTGGTTCCCCAAACCCCTATGCATCATTTCACACCTATTTGGGTTAGGAAATCACTTTTAGAGGCGCTAAATGTTAGACTAGTTGATTCTTGGTTGCTTGAACATGTTTCTTCTCTTGCTATATCTTATAGATTATTGTGTTTGCGTGATCTATTTGTCATACACTAGTTGTTATTCATGTTATATTATTGCTAGTGTTATGACTTATGTATTTTTTGTATCAGATTTTTGTTTTTGAATTAAAAATACAAAAAGATTTTAATTTGATAAATTTTTTGCAAAGAGGCAAAGATTTTTTTATTTTGTTTTGCACCGTTTATGAATTGACATTTAGGATGATCGAGTCATAATTTCATTCCATATCCTTGTGACTGTTTGATAGTCTTTTGATAAACATCATCTTTTTATTTTTGTGCTTTAATGTTTGGAGTCATTGAGATGTGATTTGTTGTTACTACCCACATGTTTGACTCATGAGTTCCTTATTCCACACTTGCACATATTTGTTGAGTAATATTATTTTCATGTTGGTAGATGTGTTTTCATATTAATTTTGTCTTTAAAATAAATCGAACGCGATAAAACTTGATAATGAAAGTAGTGCATATAAGAACCATTGATGTGAGTGTGACACCCCGCCTAATAAAATACGGGGTAATCAGTCCTATATCAAATTAAAACAAGAATCCCAATTAGTTCATTCATAGCATCACTGTCGAAAACCTTTTTAAAACTTACCAAGTATTCCAAAAAGTCGCTGCCAAATTTTATCTTTTTATTTAAACAAAAGAAATAACATGCGGAAATATACAATGGTCCATTCACAACAACTGAATTAAATTAACTGAATAATTAAATAACTACTTGCCGAATAAACCGTCGCCACAAAAGTAAATAGTCTAATAACAATCGTCCAATAACTGAATAAATAAATCCGAAAACTGTACTGAAAAGTCTGGGAGATAAGACTTAAGTAAAACTGAAACTGATAGATGATTCCTACTCTGGGACAGAATGAACGATGCGTCTAATCCAAGATCCTCCTAGCATCCATATGTGTCACAGCTACGTATCCCTGGAATAGAATATCAAGCCAGGCGTCCCTATGGCTGGACACCTAAAAGGTTTTGAAAATAGATTTATATCAAGGGTTAGAATTCAAAACATTTTGAAAATATTTAGCAAATGATTAACTTGCAGTAATATAAATGCATGAATGCGCTTCATATTTAAGTTAGTGTTGCACTCCCTTGAGGACAAACTCACCTCTCAACTAATGTGCTAGTCTTTTACGCCAAAACTAGATACTTGATATAACTCTTGCCAACCACCCTACTCAATCCCGAGTATTTTCAATGCATGATTTATAAGTTATTTACGACATTAACTTAGTTAATCATCTTTCCTTGAAAGCCATATAACATTTAATAGTTGTACAAATAATACAATTTTCTCCATGTATTTAAATTACCCATATATAATTATTCACCCTATTATATACGTAAAGTTATCTTACAACAATCACACATATGTTGAATATGAATATAAACCACATATAATTATTACAATTCACTTCATGTACTTAATTACTCGTATATAACTATTTATCCCATTATATACGTAGAACCATTTTACAACATTCACATATATATTGAATGTAAATATAACCCATCCTCCCGAGTAATAACTCATCGGATGTATTCTCTAAAGTACTATCCCACTATATGTATAAACATAATGGAGGCGGTCATATTCCTTCCCTGAAAGTGAGATAAGCCCCTCACCCATATAACGGACGCTATGACCTAGGTATATACTCTCCCTACTCCTCAAGCTAGGGGATTCTCCCACTTCGCGCAACCTCCCTCGATAGCACTAGAGCATATAAATTAAATAAATATCAAGTCATTGATATTTAATAGCACACAAATTATATATGTAAGGACATAAATTTCCAATTGAGTCCCTGTATTATTTTGACTTAATTCCGTGAACAAAACTATGTTTGTAATATGTCATAGGAAGAATTTTATTTTGTCACGATCCGACTTGGTCTATGACGTATTGAAGTGTCTATGATGTATTGAAGACGTTGCGGCAAAGCTTCAAAGAAATAATCATACCGATGTTTATTTGGTGCAGGTTTACTCGTCTTTAAGGTTAATTTCATTATGAGATCACTCAGGTATGAATGCGTATAATTAATGGTGCTCGAAATTATTTTATAAAAGATAATGATGTAATTTTTATAAAGAAATGTTTTTAAATGTTTTAAAAGTGTTTTAATGGTTTAAACTTCGTTTTATGATGATAAGCTCGAAATAGAGTTTGACTAATTTGAATCTCTTTGTTAAGAGACGTTTTTATCCGAAAGTCAAACTTTCGCGAGGTCGCTCGAACGACATTGGATCTCGTTCGAACGAGATACAATGTCGCGCGAACGACATGCTTAAGTCGTTCGAACGACACATTTTTCGAGGCAATGTTTAAATCCTATTTAAATAGTGGTTGCATCATAATTTCGGGTGTGCTTTCTGGAAAATAGTTTTACGAACCAGAACCTTATTTGCACATGTTTTCTAAGGTTTAAAAGTCTTAAACACATCCTTAATTTTTGAAAACATCCGAGTTATCATTCTTATATGTTTACGTGATCTTGCTGCACCAAAGTTGTTTGTTCTACTCATTGAACACAAAGGGTTTTGTGGTAAAGAACCGACGGACATCGTGTTCGACATCGTAGATGTATCAAAGCCATATCGGTGGACATCGAGACATACGTGGACGCGTGTGTTGTGGACAGAGATCGTAGAAGATGGAATTTCTTCATGGGCACTATTGAAGAATGGTTGAAGATCAGAAGGAGTGTCAAGACCCGTGGGGATCGAGTCTTAGTGTAAGGCTAATCTGTCGTTGTAAAACCATTATTCATAATGATTGTCTGGCTTGGGCCATCCGAGGTTGTTTTCCCGTTTTGGGTTTTTTCTCGTACATCCGGCGTTGTGAGTATTCTTTACTTTACTTTACTTGCTTTAATCACTAGATGTATGTTGAGGATTAATCAAGGTAAAATTGGTTAAAAGTAAGAATTGACTTTTCACAACTTAGTTTGGTGCATTATTAAAAGTTGGATCTTTTTCGAAGAAAAATTAATTTTGTTGAAAATACACATATCGGGCACTCTTCAAATTGGTATCAGAGCTAGAAAACATTTTTTTTATTTGTTTTGTGATCCCGTGTGTTTTCAAAGATGAATTCTGAATATAATGAATTTTCTCGAACCCCTATTTTTTATGGCACTAATTACACTTATTGGAAGATGAGAATGAGATGTGCTTTAAAATCTATTGATGAGCGAGTTTGTCTTGCATTTGAAAAAGGTTGGACACCCCTTGTCACTATTGTAGGTGAGGTCACTAGTTTAAATCCTGTTGAGTCTTGGACCGAAACTGAACAAAGACTTTCACAATATAATTCTAAGGGTCTGCACGTTATTGCTTCACTTTTCACACACGAAGAATATAACAGAATTATGACTTGTGAAACATCAAAAGAGGCTTGGGATATTTTGGCACTCACTCACGAGGGCACTAGCACGGTTAGGGCGTCAAAACTTCAAAATCTCACTACACAGTTTGAGACCATTAGGATGTTAGAGAGTGAGACATTTGACGAGTTTTATGCTAGGTTGTCCAATATTGTCAACTTGTCGTTTAACCTAGGTGAGAAAATTCCCGACAATCGTGTCATTAAGAAAATCCTTAGGTGGTTGCCTAGTAGGTTTGATGCGAAAGTAACCATTTTAAACTCCTTGGGTAGGTTAGAGTCAACGAAACTAGAAGAGATTGTAGGTGACTTACAAACCTGTGAAATCGACATGATTACCTCTAAGCAAGTGCCTAAGAAAGAAAAGGGTATTGCTTTGAAAACTCGGAAGGAGGAAATTAAAGTTTCGGATTCGGATTCGGATTCCGACTTTGAGGATGTTGCTTTGTTGGAAAAGAAATTCAAAAAATTTATTAAGTTTCAAAAACAATCGAAAGATGCCAAGAAATTTGAAAAATTCAAGAACAACAAAGTAGATCCCACCTCTAAGGATAAGTTTGAGAAGCCTAAGAGAGATGAGTCGGATAAGTGTTTTGGGTGTGAGGGGTACGATCACAAAGTTAAGGAGTGTCCCACTAGACTTAAGAAAGAGGGAAAGCAACCCGTTTTCTATAATGCCACCTTAAGTGATAGTGAACCGGAAGAGGGAGAGAGTTCCCTCATTGAGCGTAACTTTGTTACCTTTATGGCATGTCATGTGAGCGACGACGATACAACTCATGTGAATGACACTTCCGAGGAGGTTTTGAGTGTATCCCATGTTAGTGAGTGTGAAGAGAGTGACGAGGAGGAGATAGATGTGAAATAATTACAAAATGCGTTTAATGAGTTGTATGCCGAAATGGTGAAGGTGAAAAAGACTAACTCAAAATTGTAATTTAAGTTGAATGAGCGTGCCATAGAAAATAATGATAGTTTGATTGAGGATCTTAAGGCACGAGAGAAGAAGTTTAGGGAGAAACTAAAGTTTGTGGATAAAGAGAGAGACAATCTCCGTGGTTTGATGGAGTCCTTGAAAAAGGAGATTTTTGAGTTTGAGGAGACTAGGCGTTTACTCGAGTATAGGATTATTGAGTTGGAGGAAAGGTTGAAAGACTCGTCTAGAGTCAAGTTTGAATTGGAGGCTAGGTCGGAGAACTTAGATAAGATCTTAGGCACCTTCCAAATTAAGGGAGATAGGGGAGGTATAGGTTTTGGTGAGAGAGTTGGTCCAATTCCCCTCGCACGTGTGAGAAACACTAGGATGGTTAGAGAAGGTCTACATAAAGGTAATCATTCCCACCACCGCTACACTTGCACATTTTGTGGTAGGAAAGGTCACCTTAGGCGTTATTATTACGACCTTAGACAAGCTCCTAGGAAGTTTAGGAATAAAGTTGCCCCGGTTCCCCACACCCACATGCATCGTTTTAAACCTACTTGGGTTAGGAAATCGGATTTAGTGGCTTTAGGAATTAAACTTCATGATTCTCGTTTGGGTGCACTTGATTCTTCCCATGCTAAATCTAAAGGATGATAGTGTTGCCATGTTTGTCATATACTAGTTTGTTTCATGATATATTCATTGCTAGTATTATGACATATGTATCATTTTGTATTATAATTTTCATTTGTTTGAAGTCTTATTTGAAAAATACAAAAAGAGTTTTTTTTTAGAAAACTTTTGAAAATCCAAAAAGATTTTGCTTTTCTTTGAGTCAAAATATGTTTGAAAAGCCAAAAAGATTTTCGGTTTTTGTTTTTGAGTTTACATGTTTGATGTGGCATATTGGTGTGCTTGGACCCCCCCATCGTTTCATTATCCATGTGGCTAGGACATTTGGTCATTATTATCGATACTTAGAATGATCTTAACCATTGTTTATATGGGGTGGTTTCGAAGTTGATATGCATTTTGATTCGACTTTGTATATATGCCAACATTGCACACATGCACGAGTTTATATGGATGTTTGACTTCTCTTGCACATTTGAATTTGGTGAGGTATTCTTATCTCAATCTTGTCATCTATGCGTAAGTAGACTTAAGGAGAAGTGTGCATGTAATAACCGTTTATCGTGAGGATTTAAAATTGGTAAAAATGATGAGTGATTCACGGGAAAGGGCTGCAAGAGTTCAAAATTAACTCGTTGTGAAAGCCACCGTTTAAAAGAGCCCAAAAGAAAATGCAATATGCTAAGAAAAGGGTCAATAAGATTGTCTCTAAGTTGAGAATGCTAGAAACCTCAAAAGAACTTGAAAAAGCATGTTTATATTAGGGTGTTTGGTTGGAGAAAATTCAAACGAGTTTGCACATCTAATCCTAACGTTGAAACATTGCAGTTTGACGCTATTATTTGTAGAATCGTCAAAATTCTGGATTTGTGTGCATGTAGTATGTTTAGTTCATTAAGCTCACACTTTAATTGTCATTTGGCTATGATAAAGTTTGATGATTTATCGCTATCAATTAGATCTTTTTGATCGTTTCGATGTGTTGGAATTGTGACTCATTTGTTGTAGTTTCACGCCCATTCATTCCATGTCCATGTTTGAGCACATCGGTACTATGTTTGCATGTAACTCACTTTTTAAGTTTTTATGAGTTTTTGCATTTTTTGCGAAAAACTTACTGTTTTAGCACTGTTTTGCTTCTATCAGTCCCTTCCTGGAATTTTTTTATGGAAAATTTTTCACTGGGCAATACTTTATAATATTTCTGGGAAACTGGGAAATTTTGGCAGGTCGCGCGAAGTCGTTCTAACCACATTTCATCTCGCGTGAACGACTTCTGTACTTCGTTTGAGCGACTTCCTCATCTCGTTTGAGCGAAGCCCCTGGCTCATTCGAACGACAGGGTGAAAAAATGGCTTCTGATTGGTTTGCAGTCCTCTGGCTTAATTTGTTATATTTTTGGTACTGCGGGAAGCATTTTTTGGATTAATTGGTTTATATGCAGGTTCTTTTATGTTCCAAATTGGTTTTTACATATGAGTCTGTTTATCACACTTGATTTGACTGGTATACTCTTTGTGTGATTCATTGGTTTACTAGCTACTATTTTGGCATTACATGATCTTGTTTAGCTGGTTTTCTCATGTTTATCTAGCGGTTTTTCAAAATTGGTATCTACTTGATTCTATTTGGTATCATATTCTCATGCTAGATATTTCATATTGGTTTATCTTTTCACCGGATTGTCTATTCGAGACAAAAAGTGGGAGAGATGTATGTGATGTAGGGGGAGATTTGTTGAGCACTACTTTATGTTTCAAATTGGTATCAATTAATTCCTCACATGTTTTCAAATGATATGCTCTTATTGAATATATAAATTGGTTTCATTTGTTCCTCCATACTTCACTTGGTATTTGTTTGTCTGTTTCGTGTGTGTAGGAATGCTTCAATGATTTGATATTTCAAGTCTACATCACATTCAGACAGTTCATGCTTGCCGGTGCTACATATATTAGTCCGTGTCCTGTATTTTTGATTTTGGGTTTATGTGATGGGATTTAGGCGTCATACGGCTTGACGGCTCGATTAGGCATTTCACTGGTTTAGTTTTGTCCCGGAATAATCAAAGGGGGAGATTTGTAAGGACATAAATTTCCAATTGAGTCCCTGTATTGTTTTGACTTAATTCCGTGAACAAAACTATGTTTGTAATATGTCATAGGGAGAATTTTATTTTGTCACGATCCCACTTGGTCTATGACGTATTGAAGAAATTGAAGACGTTGCGACAAAGCTTCAAAGAAATAATCATGCCAATGTTTATTTGGTGCAAGTTTACTCGTCTTTAAGGTTAATTTCATTCCGAGATCACTCAGGTATGAATGCGTATAATTAATGGTGCTCGGAATTATTTTATAAAAGATAAGGATGTAATTTTTATAAAGAAAAATATTTTGAAATGTTTTAAAAGTGTTTTAATGGTTTAAACTTCGTTTTATGATGATAAGCTCGAAATAGAGTTTGACTGATTTGAATCTCTTTGTTAAGAGACGTTTTTATCCGAAAGTCAAAGAAAGTCAAACTTTCGCGAGGTCGCTCGAACGACATTGGATCTCGTTCGAACGAGATATAATATCTCGCGAACGACATGCTTAAGTCGTTCGAACGACATGTTTTTCGAGGCGGTGTTTAAATCCTATTTAAACAGTGTTTGCAATATAATTTCGGCTGTGCTTTCTGGAAAATAGTTTTACGAACTAGAACCTTGTTTGCACATGTTTTCTAAGGTTTAAAAGTCTTAAACACATCCTTAGTTTTTGAAAAGATCCGAGATTTCATTCTTATATGTTTACGTGATCTTGCTGCACCAAAGTTGTTTGTTCTACTCATTGAACACAAAGGGTTTTGCGGTAAAGAAGTGACGAACATCGTGTTCGACATCGTAGACGTATCAAGCCATATCGGTGGACACCGAGACATACGTGGACGCGTGTGTTGTGGACAGAGATCATAGAAGATGTAATTTCTTCGTGGGCACTATTGAAGAACGGTTGAATATCAGAAGGAGCGTCAAGACCCGTGGGGATCGAGTCTTAGTGTAAGTCTAATCTGTCTTTATAAAACCATTATTCATAGATATTGTCTGGCTTGGGCCGTCCGAGGTTGTTTTCCCGTTTTGGGTTTTTTCCTCGTGCATCCGGCGTTGTGAGTATTCTTTACATTACTTTACTTGCTTTAATCACTAGATGCATGTTTAGGATTAATCAAGATAAAATTGGTTTAAAGTAAGAATTGACTTTTCACAACTTGGTTTGGTGCATTATTAAAAGTTGGATCTTTTTTAAAGAAAAATTAATTTAGTTGAAAATACACACATCGGGCACTCTTCAATATATATATATATATATATATATATATATATATATACTATCACCACACCGTATATATATAATAATTAGTTCCCGGCATTACCGTGTACAAAATCCGTAGCACTAACCTATAATTTTTCCCCGAGTCTATGGTCCGACTCTAATTTAATTAATTTACAAATTAATTAATATAATACTTTCCTGAATCTATATTTTTACTCTAATTTAATTAATTCACACATTAATTAATTTATTACCTTGGTGTCACCCAGCCCTTACACCCGGGCTCGCTCACTTGGCCCAAAATTAAATATTATTCGAGTCTACATCCCGACTCCAAATTAATTAATTTAACACCCTGGTGTCACTCAACCAATATACCCAGACTCGTTCACTTGATTCGTATCTAATTATTTTGGAATCTAATTCCTCAAATAAATCCATAAAGTGCCCCACATAAATCCTCCTTAATCCCAATTTCTTTCCCCACAATTGTTAGGAATATGTGCCTCCTATTTATTTGTCACTAAATAAATAATAGGAATTAAATTTAGATTTTATTTACCCCTATATAAGAATCTAGACGAACTGCCAAAAATCTGGGAGGATCGATCGATCGGCCCCTGGAGTCGATTGATCGATCGATCAGGTCCCTTTCTTCTCCACGATTCTGTTTCAACCATTATTAACACAACCAAGCTTCTACTTTCTCCTATAGTATTCTCCGATCATAATCAACCATATTAACATATGAAAAAAGATTCTAATCAATCTAGAAGCCTTAATTCAATAAAAAATTTCCACAAATTCGAATGTTTTTCAAATTCGGGTTTTACCCAGGTTTCAAACACCCAAACACTTTAAATCTCTATTATTAGAAATTAAATGTCGATTCTTGATGGATTTGATCAGACGATCAATATTCCTATACTACTGAATCATGAAACATACTAATATCATCCCAAATCTCATCAAGATATACCCTTTCTCAAAAACCCAATTTCACCCGAATACCCATTTATACCCAAAATGAATTTTGGTTTACACATCACAAAATTATGAATTGAGTATCAGAATTGAACATCACAACAAGTTAACCACTTGCCTTTGGGTTCATAGAGTCTGATCCGTTGGTGTAGAGACATGCTTGATGATGAACACCCAACTTTGTTCCTTGATTTGTCTCCAAAAGATCCCCAATTTATTCTCCAATTGCTCCCTGTAGTTTCCTCTCCAACTCTTTGGTTTTGATGTGTGTTTTTCTGCCGATCAACACTCTTAGGTTTAGGTTTAACACACTAATCCCGTTCTTTGGCTTATAGACTTAATTAAAATGGCCCAATTACCTCCGTGTGGGGCCGATTATGCCCAAAAATGGCCCGTGACCCATTTAACACCCCCGGGTACACGTTTTCGACTATCTCGGCCCATCCAAACTCAACCGTGCACTCATAATTGACATCCGACTCAATTTATAAAATTCTTACCTCACACCCAAATTAGTCTATACCAACTCCCGACTGAGATAAATAAATGCCACATCACTAATACGCGCTATGACGTAATTAAATTATTACTATTCACTTAGTAATTAAATTTCCTTAAATATTAACCATTCACTCTCCGATTAATATTTTAATAAATATTACTATAATTAATTCAATTAAATTACGACACACAAGTAATTTAATTTTTTTTGAATTAATTAAATATTAATTGCATAGAAAGTACGGGTTGTTACGTACCCCCCCCCCCCCCCCCCCCCTTAGAATGGAATTTCATCCCCGAAATTTGGTCATAAGTGTGGCGAATAACTCTGGATACTACTCTCACATATTATCATCCCACTCCCATGTAGACTTGTAAATACTGTTGTGCCCCCATTAAACTCTGACTAGTGGCACCACCTTAGATCGTAGCTTTCGCTCACTGCGACCCAAAATAGCCTTGGATTTCTCCTCCTATGAGATTCCTTGCTGAGTGGGACATTCTAGGAAGCCCTCTCTATGATCTCCAATCTCTAACTCGATGGTCCCCGGCCATACCGTGCCTCAGACGATGAGCCTATACTCCACCGACTCTACTATCTTTATGTTAGGAAATTCCCCTCTTGTATGGGTGTCAATGTCCTTATTGCCAAACACGTGACTATCTTTCGGGTAATCATCCGCATCATCTCTGACTAAGCATGTCTGACTTCCACCTTTAACTCACAGTGACGTACCCCTCCTTACGTCCCTGAACTATACGAAAGGATACAACTTACTAAATTCTCGTTGATGCAACATAACCCATTTCAGGTTCTAGCAACTTGTTATTTCCCCACCTCTTATCTACCAAAGGTGGATAATGAAACTTTTCCCATAAGGTCTCCCAAGGTGTCATGCAGACTAAACCATTACGAGGCATCACACGTAACTCTACATGTGGTAATTACTACTCTTGAATTACCCAAAAATCTAGAATGCACAATCCTCACTTCCCGTTTACCCATCGACTTATGGGCGACACGTTTAACCCAATATGTAACTCTGTCCCTATCACCTCCTGACACTCTTTATCAGAGGTGGGATTGAAAGGTATCACCCAAATTCCCAACAATATTGGATGACACCTTGTTCTATTTTACTCCTTCCCGATAATAGTAAAGTTGGGTATACTACTCGATCTTACCAACCTGAGCATTAATTCCATCACTGGAACCATAAAATTTTAAAAATTACATGGTTGATACCCTCAAATCAACCCTTTTCAGTCCTTAAATGGTCTACTCGGAGACAAATTCACTATGTCTTATTCAACACCAATTCCCATGCTCAAGAGATCCATTCCTTGTGCAGTTTTCGTCAGGTAGGAATCTACACCTTGTCTATGCGTAAAACCACTCTAGGCATATAACTAAGTGATAATCTTTTATAGTTTTCCAAAAAAAAAAAAACGCGTGTTTCTCCCTTGCCTTGGGATATCTTATTTTATAGGCTCCCCCCGCCTTTCCTCTCCCTATGGTGTAGGTAGTTTTTCAATTCACTAGACTTTTCCACTTATATTCTGACTGCCCCACAGTCATATATTCCACACGCTTATTTACACATTTATTTAAGACGATTATGAAATCACACTAACCAGGGCGCCCATACACCCTAAATCCCGTGCATATTTGCACAACATCACAGACGTCAGATACGTAATATTTTTCTTTCTAGGTTATCCCACAGATCACACTATATCATATTATTACATTCAATATTTACCCAAATCGCAATTTAATCTTCTCGACGTTTCCCCGCCCATTAACTTGCGGTGCAAAAGTTTTCTCAGTGCTTCTTTGGCAGCACTACCTTGCTATACTTCCCTTTTAGAGCAGTAGCTGTCAGTTCAAAGTGTTTTCTCCACACATTTAATAATTTCCATTTAAACTGGTGTCCTAGCATCTAATAATGCCTTTCCACCATTGACATTTATTAGGGCTTATGCGCATAACATTTCACAATAAAGTCCAAAAGAACTTTACCCAATGCATTAAACACTAGCATTATCGTTTATTAATTTTTGTAGACCCGAGCATATATCAGGGATACCCAAAATTCTGTCCCTGTACTCACATGTTTAATTTTTGACTCCCGCATCTCTAAAGGAATTATATAATTGCCGCGCTCGCACTACCACTAAGTCTTTAGCGTTAAGTCACTAACAACCTAAATCTCTCCGCCCTATGGTTAATCCGCCATGCCCTGAATTACATCAGTAAAAGTCCCTACGCACTGGGATCCAATAGAACTAGACAACTATACCCTATGAAGTCTACTTCACACTAAAATTTGTCGCGAGACTGACTATCTTTCAGGAAAAATATCACAAAAAATAAAATATACTTCCTGCCCTGGAATAGCGAATACGATAGTCTTGCTGTAATTGCTCACCAACCCTTACCCATCGCTAACCAATCTGTACCTAGGATAAAATCATGCTCGAATGGTACTCCCAAAGGAGTTAATCTCGTACCGTATATATCCTTTCAGTTTACACACATGCTCCCCTGCAGATAAAATAGAAGAGAGTCCCATTACCCCGTGGTAAACATATACTTAGTAGTAATACTACAATACACCCACTAAACTCGTTTCCCGCACGAATATAGTGTTAACAAGAATACTGTGACCACTTGTGTCACAAAATTCACCCCATCTATTCGAGGATAAAACTTATACTTCCACTCGCCTATACACCGGCGGCCCAAATGGTTCCTGGACATAATATTCTCATCCAACCGAACCAAAACTTCATAATTGTTATCCCTGCTGAGCATACCACTCCTATCTCCTAACTCACTGTGGACATAATTAATTGTTGTGGTCCCCCTTTCTACACATAAGACACCTATCTGTGTCAATCCCCTGCCTCTGGTCCCAATGGCCATGTCGGGGTTATTCCTCTTGCATACTTGATATTCTTGACCCAAATTTTTACCCTCGTTGTCCCTTTGGCTTTGCTAGCCCTATGGGACTCGTTGCTGGCCTCGACGACCGGATAAAATCCACCGTCAATCGGTAGGAATTTAACTGGTATAAATTATATAGATGGGTTCCTTTACTGGGTATACCCTTGTGGTGTCTCACTAGCACTGCTAAATACGATTTTGTCTTTTGGTTAGATACTCCACCTTTCTTAGCCTCCTTATCACAAAAGTATTGATATCAATTCAAAAACATACTACCTTGATGACTATAGCACCAGTCATCCTAGCCGGAGTTCTCCATCCATGCTTGTGTATTACCCACGAGTCCATTATTAACTCATGGACCCCTTCTTGACCTCCATATCCATCTCGTTGGGTATGATGTTTGCTGCATAATTCAACTTTCCCTTATGTCTGGCCACTGTCCGACCCTTCTGAAGTAAGTACTGAAATCTCCTTTGCTTACCAGTTTAAACTGCTATTGCGATGATTTACGGTCAAACCACACCTTAAATTCTTTATTATTCATGGTATTTCTCCATGGTTGTGGTGACTGACTCCTACCACTACAATGCCGCCCCACTGGGCCAAAATTTCATTCAAAATTTAGTCCTGGGTGCCACTGCACACCACTCTACACAATTGTCTTTGGGTTATGTCCTCCCATTAACTTATCATGTTACTCTGCTACTCGAATCCTTATAGATGGCCCTTCCAAAGGGGTCCTTCCACACTTTCCCCACCCTCTTGCTGACTATGCTGGTTGAGGCTGAAATTGTACCACCGTTATTTACAACAGTTCTTTGGGATACTATCGCTCCCGGGTGATTATTCTATCACCACCGTCCTAAACAACAATCAAGGTGATTCCTCACACGATCACCGTTTCCCGAATACCCCATGTCTTCTATTGAGCCACTCCTCCTGCAATCCTCTTATGACCCTCGTTGGTTGTCCCAAATAATGGTCGGTGTACAAAGCCCAACCGAACTCGTGTATGAATCACATCACTATACTTGATAGCAGGAGAATGTAAGTCGCATACATAGAGGAATACAACAATCCTATCATAAGTCTCTACATCAAAGAACGCTAAGCTAAAAAGTGAAAAGCAACCCAAATCCTAAGGACACTAGAACCTGATACTGTGATACCATCAGTGACACCCAGACTAATAAAATATCGGGTGATCAGTCCTATATCAAATTAAAACAGGAATCCCAGTTGGTTCATTCTTAGCATCACTGTCGAAAAACTTTTTAAAACTTACTAACCACCTAGTATTCCAAAAAGTCGTTGCCAAATTTTATCTTTTTATTTAAACAAAAGAAATAACATGCAGAAATATACAATGATCCATTCACAACAACTGAATTAAATTCACTGAATAATTAAATAACTACTTGCCGAATAAACCGTCGCCACAAAAGTAAATAGTCTAATAACAATCGGCCAACAACTGAATAAATAAATTTGAAAACTGTACTGAAAAGTTTGGGTGACAAGCCTTAAGTAAAACTGAAACTGATAGATGATTACTACTCTATGAAAGAGTGAACGATGCATCTAATCCAAGCTCCTGCTAGCATCCACATGTGCCACAGCTACGTGTCCCTGGAATAGAATATCAAGCCCGGTGTCCGTGTGGCTGGACACCTAGAAGGTTTTGAAAATAGTTTTATAGAAAGGGTTAGAATCCAAAACATTTTGAAAATATTTAGCAAATGATTAACTTGCATTAATATAAAATGTATGAATGCGCTTCATATTTACGTTAGTATTGCACTCCCTTGAGGACAAACTCACCTCTCAACTAATGTGCACACCTAACACTTTCTTTATATCCCACATAGTCTTCTACCCCGAAACTCGATACTTGATAAAACTCTTGCCAACCGCCCTACTCAGTCCCGAGTATTTTCAAAGCATGATTTATAAGTTATTTACCACCTTAACTTAGTTAATCATCTTTCCTTGAAAGCCATATAACATTCACTAGTTATATAAATAATATAATTTTCTCCATGTATTTAAATTACCCGTATATAATTATTCACCCCATTATACACGTAAAGTTATCTTACAACAATCACACATATGTTGAATATGAATATAACCCATATATAATTATTATAATTCACTTCATGTATTTAATTACTCGTATATAACTATTTATCCCATTATATACGTAGAAAATTTTACAACATTCACTCATATGTTGAATATAAATATAACCCATCCTCTTGAGTAATAATTCACCGGATGTGTTCTCTAAAGTGCTATCCCACTACATGTACTCGCACAACCTAGTTACTCCAAGTTAGAATCGCTCACTAACTTGGCCAAAATATAAACATAATGGAGACGGTCATATTCCTTCCCTGAAAGTGAGATAAGCCCCTCACCCATATAACGGATGCTATGACTTGGGGATATACTATCCCTACTCCTCAAAATAGGGGATTCTCCCACTTCGCGCAACCTCCCTTGATAGCACTAGAGCATATAAATTCAATAAATATCTAGTCACTGATATTTAATAGCACACACACAATATATATATATATATATATATATATATACTATCACCACACCCTATATATATAATAATTAGTTCCCGGCAGTACCGTGTATAAAATCCGTAGCACTAGCCTATAATTTTTCCCCGAGTCTATGGTCTGACTCTAATTTAATTAATTTACACATTAATTAATATAATACTTTCCCGACTCTATATTTCTGACTCTAATTAAATTAATTCACACATTAATTAATTTATTACCTTGGTGTCACCCAACCCTTACACCCGGGCTCGCTCACTTGGCCCAAAATTAAATATTATCCGAGTCTATATCCCGACTCCAAATTAATTAATTTAACACCCTGGTGTCACTCAACCAATATACCCATACTCGCTCACTTGATCCGTATCTAATAATTTTGGAATCGAATTCCTCAAATAAATCCATAAAGTGCCCCACATAAATCCTCCCTAATCCCAATTTCTTTCCCCAAAATTGTTAGGAATATGTGCCTCCAATTTATTTGTCACTAAATAAATAATAGGAATTAAATTTAGATTCTATTTCCCCCTATATAAGAATATGGGCAAACTGCCAAAAATCTGGGAGGAACGATCGATCGACCCCTGTAGTCGATTGATCGATCGATCAGGTCCCTTTCTTCTCCACGATCTTGTTTCAGCCATTATTAACACAACCAAGCTTCTACTTTCTCCTATAGTAATCTAAGATCATAATCAACCATATTAACATATGAAAATAGGTTCTAATAAATCTAGAAGCCTTAATTCAAAAAAAAAAATTCCACAAATTCTAACGTTTTCCAAATTTGGTTTTACCCGGGTTTTAAACACCCAAACACTTTACATCTCTGTTATCAGAAATTAAATGTCGATTCTTGCTGGATTTGATCTTACGATTAATATTCCTATACTATAGAATCATGAAACACACTAATATAACGCCAAATCTCATCAAGATATATCCTTTCTCAAAAACCCGATTTTACCCGAATATCCATTTATACCCAAAACGGATTTTGGTTTACACATCACAAAAATTTGAATTGAGTATAAAAATTGAACATCACAGCAAGTTAACCACTTATCTTTGGGTTCATAGTGTCTGATCTATTGTTATAGAGACAGGCTTGATGATGAACACACAACTTTGTTCCTTGATTTGTCTCCAAAAGATCCCTAATTTATTCTCCAATTGCTCCCTCTAGTTCCCTCTCCAACTCTTTTGTTTTGATGTGTATTTTTCTGCCGTTCAACACTCTTAGGTTTAGGTTTAACACACTAATCCTGATTTTTGGCTTAATTAAAATGGCCCAATTACCTCCGTGTGGGTCCGGTCATGCCCAAAAATGCCCCATGACCCATTTACCAACCCCGGGTACACTTTTCCGACTATCTCGGCCCATACGCACTCAATCGTGCACTCAGAATTGACATCTGACTTAATTTATAAAATCCTTACCTCATACCCAAATTAGTCTATATCGACTCCCGACTGAGATAAATAAATGCCACGTCACTAATACGCGTTATGACATAATTAAAGTATTACTATTGACTTAGTAATTAAATTTCCTTAAACATTAACCATTCACTCTACGATTAGTATTTAAATAAATATTACTATAATTAATTCAATTAAATTACGAGACATAAGTAATTTAATTTTTTTTCCAAATTAATTAAATATTAATTGCACAGAAAATACGTGGTGTTACAGTGAGTTTGTGTGATTTATTTGAAAAACGGGGATAGGCTACGAAAGGTACTCATTTATCCTTTGCGATTAAGCCACCGTTTAAATCAGACCTAGAATAGTTTGGAACAAAAACAGAAGCCAAGGTCCAACGAGATTGAAAAGTGCCCAAAAAAATTTAAAAGCAATAAAAAGAAAAATATGCCATAAGTGGGCCAATTTATTTTGTTTCATCACCGCAAAAGAAAAATATAAACCATTACTATTTATGAGGGAGTTTGGATGGAATATAAAACGGGTTTTCACGTCCTGACAAAGTCATGATAAAGCGTTACATAGTTTTAGATATTATTGGTGTGAAAATCATGTTTGACTTTGATTTGTCGATTACATTAAGACGATGTCATCTAAATTCGCATTTTTCGACACCTAAGGACGATTTTGAGATTCATTCATTAGGAGTACACATATTCATCGTGCACATATGTTATGTTTGATTGCATTGATTCACCTATCAAATTTTTTCACACCTATTCATTCCATTTTCATGATTTGGTTGTCTTAGTGTAAATTCTTGGTGTGATTTTTGTAAAATTATTTTTTCATTTTTGTATGAAAAATAGTTTATGGAAGCTTTTGGGTTATTCCTTTGCATGAGCATAGTTTGATCCATGTTTGCTATGCATATCGTGACACTCCATGTTTATTTTGTTTATTCATTTCCTTGTCTATTCCGGACAAATAAAAAGGTGGAGAATGAATTATGATGTCATGGGGGCGTTTTACATGTTATGGGGGAGATTTGAGATTCGGTATTTGTTTTGATGATTATGTTTAGTTCATTTCAAACTCGATACGTCACGAAGGTATTTGCTTTGTCTTATATGTGTAGATACAAAAATTGAAGATCATTATTTTGCATACCCTGATGACAAAAGCTTAAAGACTTGAAGATTTGATGTTGAAGATTTTTTAACGAAAAGTTTTAAACTTACATGTTTAGTACCTTTTTAAGATTTGTGTTCATGGGAGGGTATTAGATTTGTATAGGCATTTTGATTTGATAAATATGATGTTTTTATTTTGTACCGTCGTAGACATAGGGAGATATTTGTAAGGACATATTTTATAAGTCCTGTTTACATTAGTGTATGTCGTATACCCTTACAAACTGTCAAAGAAAATTTCAAGTTAGAAGATACATGAAGACGGACCTGAATATCAAAGTTCTTCAACATTCAAGCCTCCGTGAGATTAATTTCGGTAAGGCTGTGTTTAAGTACCTTAACGGTTCACTTAGAATGTTGGGATAATTTTTCTAAAATATTTTCTAAGTGTTGAAGAGGAGTTTTCGTCAAAGATATTTTTCTAACTGTTGAGGCGGAGTTTTTGATGAAATAAAAAATTATTTTTTTAAGCAGCTCATCCGAGCGAGATAGGGCAGTCATTCGAGCGGCAGAGCTATCTCGTGCGAAGCCGTTCGAGCAACAACTTATTTCGTTCTAGCAAAATACTAGTTTCATTCGAGCAACGTGCCGCCTTATGTTTTTTTTATATAAAGCGTGTTAAACCACTCTGTTTTCGTTAAGAAGACCTAACGAATTGCTTTCTACAAAAACTGCTAATAACAAATTTCCTTCAAATCCTTTTGTTTTCAATTCACAAATCCCAATAGATTTTAGTGAATTTTTTCGGAACCCAAGGTACGTTTTAGCTGGAGTTTCTCTTCTATGGAAGATAAGCTACTGCCGATCTAGGTGCCACTTGAGGGAGGTGCTAGGCTGACGTGACCGCATGTCAAAGGGAGTACTCGTGGGTATTCCTGGGCTGACTAGACTGCGTGTCTTTATGGATCTTATGAGGTTGATTCATTGCTGATTTAGATTGCATCCTATGAGAGTTTGTTGCAGTAAATTCTTTGCATATTTCACTTGTAATCATTGTGAGTATTATTTGTGAAATAAAAGGTTTTACCCTTCGAGGATTTTTCCTGAAATCTGTCAGTCAACAATTCATATTTGTTTGTGTTGGCGTGATATACTACACCTAGATGCATGTTTTAGGGATATATTAAATTGGATTAAAAATTAACACCGATTAAATAAGGTTAACTTGGAAATTTGTGAAATAAAAAGTTGTCTATTTTTTGGCCAAATTTGGTGATATTTTTTACTTTTCGGTGACTTTCATGATTTTCTAGTGAGCCTTTTATCGGTGTAAATGTTTTTTGTTCATTGAGAACTCTTGGTTATTATTAGTGAAAAATGATCCACTTTCCCTAATAGATATTTTAAAACCTAAAAGTCTTTTAAGCAACTGTTTGTGAATGTATTAGAGTCTGTACGAGACTCTGCTTGAGGTGCGTCGCCTTCACGAATGGGTACGCCAAGAGAGGTAAGTGGCTGAGGCTTAATTTATCTGAGAGTGGTCTTATTGAGAGAGAGTTCCTCCGACACTTTTAGATACCATACATCCTTCGTTGTGTCTGGACAACCTTGCCCGCTAAGACATTTCACTTGAAGTTCATTATCCAAGTGTTAATATCATTACTGATGATATCATGTCTTTGTCTAAGGGTTATACCAGGTCTGATATTGATTCCATGTATAAGATTCATATACCATCTTCGAGATTGAACCCTCTAGTTGACAGTTTGAACTCCGACTCATTGAAGGAATACATAGAGTTACCATTGCTCATCCCGAATTGCCCAAAATTGTGGATTTTGCTTAGTTTAGTATTAGAGTTCATCCAAGTACATCGTCTTGTAGCATGGGAATCTTGAACCCCAAATTTATGATATCTCTAATGATGATATTAGAGATACCAATCCAATGAACACGGTGCCTAGTCCATTCACTGTAGTGTCTGAGCTAGTCCATCTGGGTTGACATGATCATAGTAAAGCACCTGTTGTTAATGATGATGCCGAAAAGGCATTCGAAGTTAACACAAGTGTTGCCTCAACTAATCAGAGTGATGTTCAGGAAATAAATTTCATTATCTAAAGACATTTGTGTAATAGTAATCCTAACATCAATATAAGAGTGCCGTGCAAGGACGATATGTTATATGACCTTAGAAATAGTGATGAGATTTTCGTCTACGAGCAGATGTTCAAAGTAGGATTTTGGCATCCATTCGTGCTGATCATTACAACCATTCTTGATACTATCGGTCTTGATGTGACACAGTTATCCCCCAATGCTTAAAGGATAGTCATAGGGTCGATCATCCTTTGGAGACTTTCCTACAAGGAAGATTTACCCCTAGACGTCTTTTGAGTGTGTTATTCTGCTATCACCACAAAATTTTCTCCACTTCGTTACCATTTTATCACTTGAAAACCTGACCGAAATCGTATGCACATGAGCTATACTTCTAATCACGATCAAAAGTCTCGATATTTGTGACAACAATGAGATATTGAAGCATACGGTAGTTAAAGTGCCCCAAAAGTGGGACATGATATGTCTTTTAGCTAAGGTTAATCTAGGGCTGAGTATGAGCAATAGAGAAAAGGTTGACCATCTAATATGAAATAAAGGTATGATAATATTCGAGGAGTTTCTCTTTCTCAAAGTTCTCCAAGAATTGGTAATGGGATCATCCCCACTAGCATCTCTTAGTAATATTCTTTGTTGTTGAAAATTTTCTAACTTTTCTTGTCGTCTAATTCATTTACCAATACTGATAGGTATTGATCTTTTCCATTTTGAAGATCGTCCTGAGAGCTTATCAGATCGCATCTAAGAAATGGTAGCTCCGATCATAGGAAATCTTCTTGCCTAGATAAAATTCAAGGCCGCATCCCATCCCGCAAAAGCTCACACAGATAAGTTTACAACTACTGACTCGAATGCTGAGGGTTCAAAAAAGCAGAAAAATACTGTTAGGCATGTGGTTGTGTCTCAGCAACAAAAGAAACCCAAAGTTATAAGAAGACCTACAATCCTTAGTGTCCCAATCGCAGATAATGTATTGGCAGTAACATGCCCATCTCGGCTTGGCTTGAATCTCGAGTCTCTTCCCAAAAGTCACTCGAAAGCTCGAGTAGTCATCTCCTCAGTGACTTCCACAAGTGACAACTGTTTTTTTGATGCTCAGAGTAGCACTAGGTTCACTAGCTTTTCTCTGCACAAAACCACTTAGGTAATAATTTTCTTTCATAAGTTTTACGAAGTGCATTCTCATCACATACTGACTCTAGATCTCGTGTCTGCCTTATTTTTATTTGTCTTTGCTCTCCAACACCTTTATCAGTGGGTTGAGGAAAATGAGATAACAATTAAGATGGACGAGAAGGTTGAGAAAAATATGGTTAATATGCAAAAGAAGATGGATGAGCAAAAGATCTCCCATGGTGACGAGATGGCCAAGAACTGAGATTACTACAGAGGTTTTATCATTGCACTGAAAGATGACCATAAAGAAGTCCTGAAGAAGAAGGTTGAGGTTAAGAAGGAGTTCCTAAAATTTCATTGTGAGGTAGTCCCAGAAGAATTTAAAAACTCTAAGGAGTACAATAGTTATTCCATCCATTAGCTAAAGAAGGGGTATAAGGCCACATATAGTTGATTGGTGAATTAATTTCTAGATCTCACAACCAAGTATTCTAAAATGGACGATACCCTTAATTCCATGAGCTTTTCTAAACTTGAGACTATAAGTCCTCTTGAGGAGATCCTGAGAGAATGTGCTAATTAGAAGACTACTGCTGATGATGAGGTAGAGGGGACAGCACTGATTAATGAAGAGGAGACTCATTCAGGCGATCAGGATGCTACGAATAGTCAAGAAGAGTCGACCTTGACCTAAGACACCAATGCCGACGACATTGTATCCGAGACCTGACTTTGAAATTTTTCGATTTTTAGGTGACTACCTGTGGTATTTGATGACCATGTTTTTTTGTAATACAACATCAATCTCATCCCTTCATTGGGATTCCAATAATTCTGTTACACTTTACACTACCCCTTTGTTGAGGTGTTTTTGTTCTACGATAGTTGTGAATGATTTTCATGATAATATAGTGTGCTATATTTTCATCATATATATATATTTATGTGCAGGTTTTGATTTTTCATTCATCTCAATTATTCATAGAGACATCGTGATAAATGTCATTTGGACCACGAGACTTATCTCATTTTCGTCCATTCATTTTTAACTCGGGGTTGTAGTTACCCAAATTTATCTCGGTTAAGAGATAATATAGACCTTCGCCTTGGACAAGAGAATGTTGTATTACATTGGATTTATGGTGGCCCAATGTCATCTCAGCTAAGAGACGAGACATTTTTTTTGACTTATAAATTTCCAATTTTTTTCTTAATGCCTTTGTTTGATTTTACCATATAATAATGATGTTTTGGTTTCACCATAAAATAATAATGTTAAGTTTCCCACCTTTCAGAGTTTATATGAGACATGCCTAGGAGATGAGACTCTAAGTGTTCTCACACCACTGAGAGAGAGAGAGAGAGAGAGAGAGAGGGAGTGAGGTTTCATAAAATCGCTCACTATTTAATAATGATGCTTTAGTTTCACCATAAAATTATGATGTTAAGTTTCCCATCTCCCATGGTTTATACGAGACATGCCTAGGATTTGGGACTCCAAGTGTTCTCACACTACTGAAAAAGATATTTAATAAAATTTCACCATAAGATAATTATAATAAGTGTCACCATAAGAATAATGAAGTTAAACTTCCCACCTCTCAGGGTTTATATGACACATGCCAAGGGGATGATACCTCGTAGTCACAGAGATAGAGATTTAATAAAAATTCACCATAAGATAATGATGTTAAGTGTCACCATAAAAATAATAATGTTAAAACTTTCAACCTCTCAGGGTTTATATGAGACATTCATAGGGGACAAGAGTCCTAGTGTTCTCGTACCACTGGAAAGGAGATTTCATGAGTATAATAAACATAAATAAAATGGTACAATATGAGACAACACTTCATTTCTATTCAATAAAATTTCTCATAATAAGATATGGTTACATAATATGTCTTTGGACTATTGCATAACGTATTCTATGATAATACTTCTTTAAGTGCTCAGTGTTACATGGGTTAACTAATATCTCTCCTTCCAAGTTTTCAAGATAATATGTTCCCGGAAAGACTTCTTCTATGATTTTATAGGTCCCGTGGCAATTTGGATGAAGTTTTTTTTGTCTTTTGGATGACTTTTTTCAATACTAGATCACAACTTTAATTGGAAAAACTTTAACCCTTTTGTTGTAAAAGTTTGCAGCTCTTTGCTAGTAGAACGATTGTCATATAACTGCGTCTTCCTTTCATTCTGTTATAATATCTAAGTCAAGTATTATCTCTTCAAAGTTCAATTCAGGATCATATGCCTAGAATCGATGACTTGGAGGTCCAATCTCGATAGGGATGACTACTTTCGACCGTGTGCCAGCATGAAATGAGTCTCTCCTATTGGTGTCCTCTCAGTTGTTCCATACGCCCACAATATGCTATAACTCTCATCCACCCATTTACCTTTACCACCTTGTAACCTTTTCTTGATTTTGTTAAGAATTTTCTTAGCGCTCACCTCTATTTGCCCATTTTCCTGAGTTTGGCCTTGTGTCGAGAAGAACTTCTTTATACCGACCATATTGCAATAGGCTGCTAGAGACTTATTCTTGAACTGCTTTCTATTGTATGATACCAGGGTATTTAGGACTCCATATCAGCAGATGATATTTCTCCGAATAAATATGAAGCAATTTTTTTGGGATTAGTGACCATGGACTCTATGTCTACTCATTTTTAAAAATAGTCGATTGCAATGATAAGGAAATGATAGCTCTATTTAGCCCTCGGCAACTAACCAAATCGATTCCCCATATTGCAAAAGGACACGGGCCGAGATGGGAGACATCGATTGATAAGGTATGTTTGTGTAATGCTGACACTCATCACATTTATGAACATATTCAACAACATCCTTAGCCAAGCTCAGCGAATAGTTGACTCATGTTACAATTCTATTTGCCAATGAACGTCCTCCGGTATGACTTGTAAAGTTGCCTTCATGAACATCTTTGAGGACATACCCCACCTCAGAAGGATATAGAAACTTCAAGAGGGGGAGTAGATAACCCCTTTTATACATCACATTCCCAACAATGGAAAACTTTGGGCCACGGTAATCCACCTTTCTTCATTTAATTTTACCCTCCAGGAGCTTTCTATCCTCAAGTATTCAATAACCGGGTCCATCCAAGATGGTCCCAAGTTCACGTTAAAATATTATGGATAATCGACCTCCTCATGATCAATGCTTAGTGCTCAGACGATTTTTATTAGTACTGTTATTCAAATCTCAACTCTTGTAGTCGAAGAAAGCCTTACAAGGGCATCCCCTCTTCCATTCTCAGTTCTTGAAATTCTCTTCACCTTCACTCCCTAGAAACTTTCAAGGGACACCTTCACTCTTTGTAAGTACTTGGCCCTTTATAAGTACCAGTGCCTTGGCAAGTACGAGTCCTGCTAATAAAGATTTGTACTTGGCCTCACTTTTATAAGTCTTAAAGTTGAACCTTAGTGCTTATTTAATATCAGTTTCATCTGGGGCCGACAAGATTAGTCTTTCCCTTCTACCAGCTGCACACAATGAGCAATCATCAAAGAAAGTCCAGATGGGTAGTTTTTATAATAACAAGCCCTCATCGAGGACATACATTTTTAGCAATAAATATGGCTTCGGAATACCAACTAAAGTGTTAGCCTTAACATTCTCGACGGTTCCCTGTTTTGAACTCTCTGCTTGCTTTAAACTTTTAACTTGATTTTTAACTTCAATTCTTTCGTCGATTCTATGTGAATTCTACCACAAAATCTACTAAAACTTATCATTTGATTGCATTTCTTGAATAATAGACGATATCAAACTCACTCAACTCAACTGACCAAGCTGGGAGCCTACCGAATTTATTAGGTTAATGAATTACTTTCCCGAGTGGCATGTTAGTGAGTATTACCATTGTATGGGCTTGAAAACAGGCCTTCACCTTTCGTGATGTATCAGAACGAAGGCTAGTGTTTCTCTATCCTTGGATATCTCACCTCAACCCCTTACAATTGCTATTATAACACACTAGTTTTTTAGTCATATTATCGTTTCGGACAATCGTAGCACTAATAATCGACTCTCAAACACCTAAGTACGTGTATAATTTTTCCCCTTGAGTAGTCCAAGATAGGAGGAGTGGTGAACTTAGGTAGAATTATAATTTTTTGCACGTCCTTTCACAATCTTCATCCCAAACGAAAGATTTTCAAAAAATCTTAAAAAAAGGTAAGCATTTATCATTAGCTCATGAGACAAACCTGTTAAGCGCCGTGACTCTGCCTGTCAACCTTTAGATATCCTTCATGTTACTTGGGGTATTATTATCAACATGTGACTTTATCTTTGCGGGATTTTTCTTGATCCCCCTTTATTTGACAATGAAACCCAATAATTTTCCAGTGCGAACACCAAAGACACACTTTGAAGGATTCAACTTCATCTTGTATTAGTCCATAGTGTATAACGTTCTTCGGAGATTTTTAATATGATTCTCATCCTTAAGGATCCTTGTTAACATATCCTCGATATACACTTCCATCGTTTTTAAAATTTTCTCCTTTAAAATCATATTGATGAGCCTTTTATAGGTGGATTTTACATTAATTAGGCCAAAAAGTATCACCTTATAAAAGTAACTCCCATTATCTGTAATGAAAGATATGTTTTTGGCGTCCCCTTCAAACATTGAAATCTGGTTATAGCCCTAGTAGGCATCCATGAAACTCATGAGCTTATGCCCACAGTGGAATATACCATTGGATTAATTCGAGGTAAAGGGAAACTCTCTTTGGGGCAAGACATATTGAAATATGTAAAATATACAAGCATTCTCCACTTACCATTCTTCTTCGGCACCATGATGACATTCAATAGCCAAGAGGGATATTTAACCACCTTGATGTGTTCTTCCGTTTGCAATTTTTTCACTTTTTCACTTCTTCTTTGATTACTTTGTATCTATAATGAGCGAACACTCATCTCTTCTATTTTACCGGTGTTACCTTTATTTTCAAGGTTAAGCTTGCAGCAAATGACATCGGGGTCAATCCCTAGTATGTCACTATGACTCCATGAAAAGATGCTTTGCCTTTTTCATATAAATTCAACTAAATCTTTTTTCATGGATGGTTTAAGGGCTGAGCCAATTCGGATGTTTTTTTTAGGTTCACCCTCATTAAGTACGATGTACTATACCTCTTCTATTGGTTATCCCTACTTCAATTTTTGCCTCTCTCAGGGATTAAGGGTCTCAATATTATAAGAGGTGGTTTTACTCCCATGGGATTCTTTTACCTCTACTGAGGTGAAATCTCACTCATTTTCTTCCACTTGATTACCATTGACTTCCCCTACTCTATAAGGAGTCAGAAATCTCATCATCCGGTGTACAGTGGAAGCCACAACTTCAAAATCTTTGAGAGTTTCCCTCCTCAAAATGACATTGTAAGCCGAGAAAACATTATCATCCATTATAAAGAAGTTAATTTCTATCGTCAAATATTTATCCGTCTCCCCATGAGGACATCCATCTCAAATATTCCCAGTGGGTTCACCTGTTCACTGCTAAAGCCGATCAGAGGATAATGATATGTGATAAGTCTCTTTTTACTAAACTTTAAGACTTTAAAGCAACCCAAAATAGTACATCAACCGAGCTTCCTCCATCTACTAAGATACGAGATATATTGTAGCCATGCATTCGCGTGCTCATAACAAGTGGGTCATTGTGATGGGCTAGAATTTCGTTAAAATCCTACCTGGAGAATCCCACTAGGAGATTTTGAATGTCCATTTTCTTCAACTTGTGTATATTCCCCTCAGGATTTGTTAGGTTAATATCCATTCTTTCTGGTTCGACTTTATCCTCGATGATATTAAACTTTCTATTTGTTGGTTCAGTTCCTCCACATGCTATGCTTCCCTAGATCATTTTAACATCAAAGGAGAATATTTGACGATTACCTTTAACATCTCCCGGTATTACTGGGAGATCTGGGTTATCTTCTTCATCATCGTTCGACTTTTTCTAATTCCGATTTTCTTGAACTTCTTTCTTTTTTGGCCTGTCATCCCTTGATGAGGAATTCCTCTTCCTATTAGCGCCTCGGCCCCCACTTTTATTAACATACTTTTGTATATTTCCCTACTTCAGAAATATCTCTATCTCATCCTTCATAGCATAGCACTTGTTTTTCATATGGTCGTGATCCTAGCGGAACTCACACCACTTTCTCTTATCCCTTTTTGTGGGAAGGAGCCCTAAATTTATCAGGCCAATTCAATTCTTTGTTGTCTTTAAGCTCGTTCAGTATAAGATTGGGGATAATAGTGAGTGGGTTATACTTTGCAAACTTAACTTCGTTTGGCTTATTCTTATCTTTATCCTTCTCTCGGCCCTACTACGATTTACTACTACATGACTCCTTCTGGTACCCATTATTGGATGTTATGGCCTCCTCCACATTCATAATTATCCCAAACTTAGTTAGAAGTTCTATCATAGATTTTGGAAGATCTTTCGAGAGGTTCTAATAGAGTTTCCCAGGTTGAAGCCCATTGATAAGGGCTGTAAAATCAATATTCTCGGCATGATTATCAACTTCTAAATTCTCCTTATTAAATTGAGTTATAAATCTCTCAACAGCTCAATTTTTACTTACTTCACGTTAAAAAAATAACTCACTTGATTGGCCGAATTCATGCTCAAATAATGTTGCTAATAAATTTTTCATCAAACTCCTTAAAACTTGGTATCTTCCCTCTTAAAAGACTAGAGTACCACACATGGGCGGAACCTATGAGAGTTTAAAAAAATCCTCGATATTTCATCTCATCGGGAGTAGAGTAAATGTTGATTGCGGATTGGTACATCTCTATATAGTGAACTGGGTTTTACCCCCATCATACCTTGGAATTACTTTTGGGGGTTTGAATTTTATAGGCGTCGAATAAATGACAATACTTGGTACAAAATGAGATCTTTCCATATATCTTCTCAGATTGGGGTTTCAGCTCTTGATGATATTGTCGATCTTATCGTATAGTCTCTGAATCGAACTATTCCAGGGCTTCTCGTCAGTAGCAGTATTATCTCTTGACCCTTCAACCTCAGACAAGAATCTGTACGAGTCTTTTTGAGAATAGTTAACCTTTCGGCCTTCTCTGTGGGCTACCTGATGCTTTGAATTGTATGGGTTGAGATGACTAGTGATCCTTATCCCACTGATGCATTTTGAGACAACATCTTGGCTAGAATGTCCTATTGGGCTAAAACTATCAAATATTGACCCTCGCGTTAGCCTTGTAAAGAATTAATCATGTGTTTTCTATATGGGTATACTGGATACTTTTGCTATGGTAATTAGAAGGAATGGTAGAGTTTTTACATGGTCGATAAGACATATCTGATGTCTCATATCACTCACTGTAGTTTTGATGATGATTCTCCTCATGTGCAACATCCTCAAGCCTGCCTTCTACTTCCTTACCAAGGTTAAGACAATGGTTTTTTGTAATCTCTCCCCTCCTTAGGCTGTATGAGTCCTCTTTCATCGAATTAGGGTGATTCCCTAGCTATTACTGGTGCATCCCCTCCCACATATTTTGGTGTGAAAGGTTTTAGGGTCAGATCATCTGGGATCCGACTCATTATGCATTCATTGAACATCTTCAACTGGTCTTGCATTACTTGCTGACTGGCCACTAGTGATTTTAATTTCGTCGCGACATTAGCGACAAAATTATGGAGGAGATCGTTTGAAACCACCTCGGTGTGTGATGGTGGATCGAAAGACATGTTTGATCAAAGAGAGAAAATAAATAGCAATTGCAGGTATAAAAAAATATAGAGAAGGGATTCATTAGATTAATAGAAGATGAAATCCACCCCAAAACTCTTTCAATGGTGATTCAGACTCAACTATACTGGACTTGAATCATAACCAAATATGAGAGAGGAAATCCAAGATAAGATGACAATGATGAAGAGATTCCCACATATAATGCCATTTGATGATTCACAAAATGCACAAGGGTTTATCTAGAGAGTGATTTATGCACAGATGAGTAAGAAATAAGTAAGTTACAAGTAATGAACATATAATTCAGGAGGAGATATGAGAGATATGGATATGAATACAAGGATCTAAATGGTTCGGCCATTGACCCACATCCAATGTGCAAGGTATGAGAGTAGTTCACTATCATGAGGCATGGACAACCGTGGTTAAGTATAAATGCAATCTTTCTCTCTCTAGAGTAATTTAAACAGAGTAGCAATATGCATACATAAAAGAACGATACCCAATGAAGAAAATATTGTGAGGTTTTATAGGAGGGGTGTGGAGTTTTACCCCCATCATGTGACACATGCTCATCTAATGATGAGTGTCAATAAATTAATGCCATGTTTCCACTCTATAACTGAAGAAATCATGATGTGATCCCCCTCACATGAGTGAATAATTCCATATAACATTTTAGTACTATAATGATTGAGATAACCCTTTCATGCTTTCCATTCTTGGCTGAACATATTTATAGGAGGCAGTGTCGTTTGGGCCAACACTGGATGCACTGGTTATGTCGATAATCTATCCGATGCTTAGTTCTTTTCTCATATCCGAGAACAGATAAGATGTTTTCCTATCGATGACATACATACCCCTAATCTTACTTCTGATTCCTTATAATTTGAGGGTAATCTGAAGCCGACACCTTGTTGCTAGTAATGGTGAGAAGTACGATCTCATCAATGAGACGAAACTATGAAGACTGGATGATATCTAGGCTAGACTATATTTATGTGTATCAGGGAGGATGGGACTATCGGCGATGTATCGAACCATGTCTCTCTTTTCGAGATTTTTCACTGATAGTTTCACATGATTTTCGTATTTGATGGAGGTACGTGTTATTTAGTTTTGTTCTCCCTAGTTTATTTAGTCAAAAGTTGCATATTCTTTCTTTACACAAGCCATATCTTATTTCCTTTTTTGTCTAGTTATATTTTTTTGCTTGCGTTGACCTAATTGATGGGATGGATTGGATTCAAGCGCTCATGGATGGGATTTTCCCTCTCTTTACTCAATATGCATAAGGTAATTTGAGAGCAGGCTTATCACGGTAGTTGTTAATAGTCTAGAGTTATTTAAGCGGGATGGCTGTAGAGAGGGTAAGTTGTTTGTTTCCTTATCTTCATCATTTTATTTTCATTTATTTTCGTATGTGTTTGCTTCTTATGCCTTATTTTATCTTGGTTCTTTCTTTCTTTAATTACTTTGGGATCTACCCCACCATGTGTTGGGGACAAGCATCATGTCTTGGACACTGTATAGACGAAGGTTTCTCTTGGATGAGCCTTATCTAGACTTTTTCTATCTGGGGGAGAGGATGACCTACCAGTATATATAGGACCTTCATGTATGGGTCTTGTTTCCACCCCCATAGCATGAGTCATGTAATGGGTTTGAATGCTGAGGATCGAAAGATATTTTTGTATAGAGTGCCTACCTTTAACTTTTTAGGGAGTATTTAGAATATTAAGGATATTTGGAGAGGAGGGTGATGTTGATGTCGATTCGGCATCCTGCTATGCTTTATTGGTCTGGACTAGTGTAGCCCTAAAGGTTAGGGGAGACCGAGGTAGTATATAGGGAGAAGGTGTCTCCAGAAGGGGTAGTGAAGGTGGATCAGGTGGTTTCAGAGGGTGAGAAGGTGGAGAGAGAGGTTTTACCAAGGGCAGATTTCGAGACTCAGAGGGAGGTTCCTAAGGGCTTGACTAGAGGAGGTGGTGATATGCCTATGAGGGCTATGAAGGAGGGTAAGGAGGTTGGGAGGTATATTGGTGGTTTATGGAGCCCCTTCCCAGAGGTTCCAAATGATTTTCTTAGGTCGATGAGGGGAATGGTGGCGATTTTTCATCTAGGGTTTGATGCGGCGGTCCTTCGGGGCAGGCTTCTCGGAGCTCCCATCAAGGGATTTGGATATTGCTTCTTTCATGAGGTTAATAGACTTCAATGAATTATGCCAAGCGATGAATTCCAAGGAAGTTAAGGAGTCTCACCCCCTACCTAGCATAAATCAGTATATTAAGGAGACCTAACGTCTATAGATGGATATCGAGGAGAAAGTGATGAAGGTGATGGAGGAGGTGATATCACAAGTCTAAGTCTAAGTGGAGGATGTTGTCGCTTCTCATATTGTCTCCCATGAGGTTGGGGTGAGGGAGCTGGAGGAGGGAGCTGTGGGAGGGGTCAGGAGGGGTGTTGACCAAGGGGATTCTCCTGTTAGGATGGTGGAACTCCCCATTTTTCTCGAGGAAGTGGAGTATCTATGGCGTGGCTTTCGAACTAGATTTTCCATCCATTCATAGACTATTTTTTTATATCATTTTTCTCCCAGGTTCCAGGCATCATTGGAGAGGAAAGGGTATGCCTTCCTTATCGTCCCTATTATCTTTTGGTGTATTTGTTTTCTTTTTGTTTTATACTAATTATTTCCTTATTTTACTGCTTCTGAAGAGGTGAAAGTTTTGGCATCTAACTTTCCGAGGGTGATGACACTTTGGTCCTCACTATACCAAAAGTTGGCCTATTTGATACAAGTTTATGGTCATGCTGAGACTTATGAGGATAGGGTTGCAGCTCAGGTGTCTCATTCTCGATCCTATTCCCAAGTACCCACACACTCGGAGGGGGTATCAAATTCTTGCACGACATCAATAAACCATCCGTCGACTGGATGTATGATTCCTCCCTAGCTCAGCCTAGTCCCAGACCCCCGGAGGACTTAAATGTAGTAGGTGATCATGGTGATGATCATGATCGACCCAAAAAGGCCCGTCATGACGAGTAGGTATTTATTTATCAGCTAGGCGGAGGGCATGTGTCCACCTACTTATACATTTGACTATCTTTCTTCAGTTATTTCATTCATGCCCATATGGTATTATTTATTGATTTTTTTTTTTTTTGGGGGGGGGGGGGGGGGGGGGGGGGTTCGATACCCAGGATATGATATTTCATGATTTTAATGACATTATTAGGATTTTATTCATGCTTATGCATTTATAATTTCCATGTGGAAGATTATTGACGATGTTTTGATATAGTAGGTGCAATGTTACTTTTATTTACATGATAAATAATACCAAATATACATATGAATAGAGAGAGCCTAAGGTCTTTTTATTAAAATGGTGAGGATACATATATACACTTTTATTCAAAATAGAAAGGGGATACATATATACATGGAAACAAAAAGTGCCCCTTTTTTGAGTATTTTCTTTGGAAAGATGCCATTTTATCCATTTAGCTGGTGAGTCGGCTATTTGTGTTGATGTTGAGTGTGGGGGAAGGAATTCCCTTTCTCTAATTTTGGTCATGTGAGAGAGTTTTGATGTTGATTTGGAATCAGAATGTTTTCCTTTAGCTAAGATATGGTGTCATTTTGTGAGGAGCCCTACATGAGTATGTATGGTGATTCATCTCGGAATGCGGTGTGTTTTTATTGGTGTTTATTATCTTGGAATAAAGGTTATAGGGGTAGTGTACTTTCCCTCTAAGATTATTTTAACTATTTCTTTCATAGTATTAGCTCGTGAGTGTTTTTTCTTAAATAAGGATAACTTTGTGGAGTTGAAACAAATGCCTTAGGGCATTGTTTTATTACTTGAATGTTAGTTTATTTAGACCGTGCCAACTCTTTTGGAGTGAGGGAACAATGAACATAAATAAGGGTATCCATGTAACTAAAGGGTTTTAAGAAATTTGTTTAGACCAGACCCGAAGTGATATTTTAGGTTGCAAACATATCCCCGATTAAAAGACAATGGGGTGTCTATATTTGAATGCTTACAATAATACTATAACGGATAATAAGGTTCACATAGTTCTCTTGAAACTGAAAAGTTATGTGGCCTAAGTTTTTAGATGACTTTAAATGAGTGCTTGGTGGCTCAAGTCGGCTTTTTGATGTAGTGATATGAATGTGTATGGGTTCATATGGTTTTCCTTCCTGTTATGATCGATCATTTTTGCATTAAATTGATTTCTCCCTTTTTACCATATGTTGGTCAGGGGAAGAATCTGTTCAATCAATCAAGATTGAAAGGTGGGGAAAACATGACTATGTTGAGATCAACTAAGGTAGACGGTAGTTTGGGCAGGTTTGAGATTCTCTTTTACGACTAAGTCCACTTATTTGTGCTTATCTTCTTGAAAATCCAGAGGTTATATGGATTCACTTGTATCTTAGGTCACAAACAAAAAAAAGATCTAATTATTACTAAAATTTTATCTTGCTTAGAATTATGTGCGGATGCAAGATAAAGTCCAAGTTAAATATGTCAAACCGAGCAATTAAACCAAAAAAACCAAATAGAAGAAGAATGTTTGAGGAAAAAATCCCTCTTGAGCAAAACTTTTTGATTCAGCAAGAGTTTGATAGACTTGAATGACTTACAAACTACTTAGAGATCCGCTAAGTATAATGCACAGGGTCTTCAAATCTTCAACAAAATGTGATGCAATCTAACACTACTCATAGGAAGTAGTTCTTCCCTCGGTATCCATCGATCAACCTCGAGATTGTGGAATCCTTTCTTCTTCTATAGTAGAGATCAAATCTCTACAAATATTAGTCATGGAGAAACACTCTACAAGGGTTTGATTATGCATGTGTAACTAGGGTTTAACTAAACTCAACATATCATCCTTGGGAGTGTGATTTGGATAACTAAACATGTGAAACTTTAGGGATAGTTACACAAAATCTTTTTTCATCAAAAATTCTGAAAAAATAGTCTATAGGAGTCCATTTTATTAAAACCATAGAATTCAAGGCAGTAGACTTCGTTCGAACGAAAATGAACTTTCGTTCTAATGAGGTTAAGACTCATTCGAACTAACTTCTTAGGTCGTTCAAACGCACATACAATGACCTTCTAACGAGTGACTCTCTTCTAGGCAGAGAACACGCGTTGGAAGCTCGTATGATACACATTCTAACGAAATCCAAACCTTCGTTCTAACAAGAACCAAGTCTCATTCAAACAAGAGTCGTAACTCATTCCAACGAGGCAAAAAACAAAAAGAATGTTTTTAAAAAATTATTTAATAAAAATGCCTAGATTAAATTAAAACACATCCCAGAATAAAATGTATACGATTAATCAAAAACCTTAATACCATGGTGGTAAAAACCTTTATACCATATACCTGCAAAGTAGAGTCGCGACGGTTTCAACAACATGAACTTCTAAACGTTGCTCGATCACTAACTTTTGTTCAATGATCGTGGAAGCGTATGAAAAAGTAATTTATTTGGTTTGTAACTGAATACGCCAAAATATCTAAATTATGAGCAATTATAAAATCATGCTCTTACAAATCTCGCCCATTGGATATTCCGCTACAAAACAAAAAAGATATAACCAAATTAAAACCCTAAGACAATGTTCTACTAATGTCCTACCAAACCCAAAACAGAATGACATTCGAGGATTTGTCTTCAACTAAAATTCTTCATCTTGTGTAGTCCATGAGATCATTATCAAAGTGGAAGAGACCTACAAACATGAAATAAAAGAATACTGTGATGCAAGCGAGAGTTTAAAGAAAAGAAATACTTTCTCTCAATTTGTTCTTCCCATTTTTATCCGTAATAGACAAAGGGTAAGAAACTAAGCATGAATAATAAGCATCACCCGAATCTAGATGAAATAACATCAGAAAGATAGGCAATAAAGCATATGTAGTGAATTTCCAAAAGGCTACCAACTATTTTTGAAATTTTTTAATTTTTTCAAGTTTAAAAAGTATATGTATAAAAAGTACATATAGGTACAAATACATCACTCCATGGAATAACACTAAATATTCAAATCATGAAAATAAATTGGAATTGTGTGAATATAATCCATGGAAAAATCAAAATAGGCATTCATAACATAGGCGCATGAATTCAAAGAGATACTTCTAAAGAAAGAACTCAATTTCAACCTTAGGCGTATGAATGTTGAATATAAATGAAATTGACTCGACTTATGTAACATGCTATGTATTTAAATACTTCTTAAAATAATAATGCCAAACTATTTAATGTTTTTTAAGAGAGTTTGTTGTGTAGAACCATTTATATTTTACTTTATAACACCTTTAAATTTCACATATTTAATAATTCACTCTCAAAATTTTGAACATACCATAATGCTCATATGTAGCAAAGTATCAATGAAAAAAGATGGCCTTGGCACTTCTATTTTTGTGTGCTGTTAATTGTTTTGGTTCTTGTGACACCTCGCATGTTTTAACCAACGGGGATCAGTCCTTTATCAAAATAAACAAGAATCTCATTTGGATCATTCTTAGCATCAGTGTATAAACTTTTTAAATTACTAACCACCAATTTTAAATTAAGTCGGGGATAAATTTTGTCTTTCATTAACATATAATAACATGTGGAAATTTAAATAATATAACCCAACCATTCAAACAATTAATAGAAGTCTAAACCATCACAAGATAAATAAATAGAAATAAATACCAAATAAACCATCGGCTCCAAAGTAATATTCAAACCATAAGTCTACGGAAATAAAACTGAATCCCAATACATTGTATGATAAATAAAACTAAAAGAATTTATCCACTGAAGGGGCAACATGCCCAAATGCAAGACTGAATCATATATCCTAATCAAGGAATGAATAACTGAAGCATCTAAGCAACTCCTGCAAGCCTTGACAAATGTTGCAGCCACGCATCCCTGGAATGAGTCATCAAGCTTGGCGTCTCAATGGCCGTGCATCTAAAATGTTTTGGAAAATATATTTAACACGGGCCAAAGCCCAAATATTTAACAAGTATTTAAATTGCAGTTATAAAAGAAATTATTAGATACACACGTTAGTCCAGCGTACACTCCCTTGAGTTCCTCACCTTTCATCTATAGTGAACACCTAATGTCTCCTTTTTAATCACCTATCCATGCTACCCAGCTTAACTAGGCCTAAGTATCTAACTATCCACACTAGGTTGAGCTCCCCCATACTGCACATATGATACGTTACTATCAAGCTGATAATTCATTATAATTGAATATTATTATTGCACCGTCTATTTAAGTTTCTCATACTTAAATTAATTTTAGATATGCACTATCTGCCTTTTTTACCATTATACACAAGTAGGATAATTACACTTGTATTTATATGTCACTCTATAATAAATATATATAGGCCTACAACATCTCCCGGAACGACCATCGTAATGCATGCATACTATGCTATTAAGTCTTTGAACCTCTCATACCAAATTAGGGACTATAGGTTAGAAATGTCTCCTCAAACCATAAATCAAGTACACACAATGGAGGCGAACATAGTTCTATGCCTTTAGGATACGCACATACCTAAAGAACCCAAATGATGTGGCAATCCCACATATACATGACACATAGTGAGCCTCCCTAAGTTCTATGTTCTGGGGCACACATCCCGGCCTCACTCGAATTGCCAAGGTGGGATCTGCCTCTGGGTGGAACCTCTCTTGATAGTAGGCGGCGTAGGTATGTTCACACACATAATAAACCAAATAATAGGTATTCACACTGCCTATATATATATCATCAGTATAGGTATACACACAACCAATAATATATCTCGTACGTAGTATTTATATCTCTCGAATACTCGACGTATAAATAATCACACATATGATTATTCTTATATTTTTCGAGTATCACTCACTACCCAAAGGGTCCCAATTATACCTTAAGTTATTTCAGTAGTTAACACATCACTATACTACTAGTATTTTTCTTAGGTCATGGTTTACTCTTCCCGTAACCCAAATCATAAATTCCCGATACACATCTTGATCGAGTAACTATCGTTGGTCCTAATCCTAATTTTACCCTCATTAAGATTAACCGAGCCCTAACTAAATATCTACTGACCTTTTCTAATTATTTATATAATTACTAAAATATCACCAAAGTTTATCGTAATTAATTTCATTGGGAAATATAACATAAAAGGCAAAACTCATAAAAACTGTGCAGCCGAATCGGTTCGGCTGGGATTCCAAAATTGATTCACCCACCGAATCGATTCGGTCTTCAAATAGAATTGATTCTCACCTGACTATATCTTCATCATTGCTGTTACGATTTTATACTATTAAAACTTTATCAAAACTCCATAATACTTCACCATACTCCCATCCAACATACCCAAACATTAGATAAATGTGTAGGGACAATTTTTAATGTAAATAACACATCAAGATTACAAGAAATCTACCCACGAATGGATAAAATTCGTATTACATCAAAACCCTAATTTATCTGTTCTTCATGCATATACATCAATTTACCCTATTTTTTCATGTTAATCTTCTCATATCCTTTGATTTCATGTTATATACATACATGGATTTGTTCTACCTGAATTCTTACTTCGAATCATGAATTCTACCCACCCAAATCCCAAGAATCATCATTTAAATCATAATATTAAACCCTACATTACATGGGTATTATAACATGCTAAATGTAATGCAAGATAAACATTTTACTTGATCACGTAGGTCTGATTTACATTCTGAGATAGTGAGAATGTCTTTTTCTTGCTCCGATCTCGAATCTGGAAACGTTCGTGTTGTGAAACGGTGTGGAATGGCCTGGGCTCTTCTCCTTTTCCTCTCCTATGGCCTCCTCTCTATCTCAAGTGTTGTTATCCTGGCCCACAACTCAAAGGAGATGATATAACACTCTAAGTTTTGGATTTTCTTCTACCCTAGGCTCCTAAATGACAAAACGCCCTGACGTGGTGTCAGGTTGGTCTAAAATTACCTCGAGACCCAAACAGTTCATCCGGGTACACTATTACGACTATTTCAACTCACGCCGATGATGAACTGGTGGGAGTTATTATACGCAAACTCTACTAATGGAAGTTACTGCTCCCATCCTCCCCCGAAGCCAAGTATGCACATCCTCAGCATATCCTCTAACATCTAATTAACCTGCTCCGTCTGCCCATCTGTCTGTGGGTTATACGCAATGCTTAAACGTAAATCCATGCCCATATCCTCCTGAAAACTCTGCCAGAAATGAGACAAAAAATTCTTGTTCTGATATGATATAATGTTAATCGGAACCCCATATAGCCTCACTATCTCAGTAATAAATTACTGCGCATATTGTCTAGTCTCAAATTCTGTATGAATTGATAGAAACTGGGCCACCTTAGTCAACCGATCCATTATCATTTAGATGGAGTCGTGACCTCGTTGCGATATCGGTAGCCCAGTAATGAAATCCACAGAGATACTCTCCCACTTCTACACTAAAATTTCGAGTGGCTGCAACATCCCCATCGATCTATGGTGGTCTACCTGCACAAGCTGGAAAGTAGCACACTTCGAGACAAACTCTGTTATCTCCGGCTTTATCCCCGACCATTAATACTGCCTACGCATATCCTAGTACATCTCATACCCATATAAATGTACCATAAACCTTGACTCGCGAGACTATGGAATTACTTCATGTCCTAAATCCTCATCCTTTAAAACCACGAGTCTCCCATTAAAGCGCAAAACTCCCTCAGAACTAATTGAATAAGACTCTTCCCAATTAACTAACAACTGGAAAACTCCGTCCTATAAAAATTGATCCATTGCGAATGCTTTCACCACCCTCATAATAATATCGAGCATGATAGCTAATACAGACATATAAGCTCTGGCAACCTCATCGTCGTGTCGAAGCTCTCTCCACATTGCCTTCCAAACCCCCGTTATCTCCCCAATAGGTCATCAGCTCAATGCGTATTTGACCACGTTAGCCTTCCTAGGATGATACTGAATATCAAATTGGTAATCCTTCATGAACTTCAACCATCTCCTCTACCTCATATTCAGATCCTTCTATGTGAACATATACTAAAGTGATTTATGGTCCGTGAACAAGTTAAACTGATCCCCCAATAGCTATCCACTCTGGCTTTTTAAATTCAGTTTCATTGTCACTACACATCTGATTAATAGTGAAACCATGTTAGTTTTGTATGACATGACACTTGGTTATTAGGAACTCAACTTCATCGTACTTTTCTTTAAGAAACCCCACAATCGAGTATCTCAAAAAGTCATCGACCGTTATGAGGATGTGTCTCTTACCACGAATGCTCTTTGTACAAGTAGGACATATAATATTCATATGTATGAACTCCAACACATGAGATATGGTAATGGAATTCAACTTCTGATGGAGACTTCAAATTTATTTTCCTTGTTGAAAAGCGTCTAGCATTGGTAAGAGATGAACTGGGTCTTTATTCACTAATCTCACAAGATCTCTAAAGTTCATATAACCTAGTCATTGATGCCAAAGGTCTATTGAGGAGACCCGAGTATTGGTGCACACAAAGAAGGACTTGGTAATGATCCCATAACAATTGTCTTTCGTCATCACTGCTTGTAGTAATACTTTACTGAAATGATCATAAAAATTACACTCAGATCGGTCAAACTTTACCGCAAACTTTACATCACAAAGTTGGCTTATGCTAATTAAGTTCACTTTCAAACCTTTGATATACAACACATTATCAATCTTAGGAAATTTGGGTATCTCAACATACCAACATCCTAAAATTTTAGACCTTCTCCCATATCCAAAGTTTACTTTGCCTTCCTTGAGATCCATAAGGTCTATAAAATACGAATAGTCACGGATCATGTGCCTAGATTACCCCCTATCAAAATACCATTGGGAAGTATCTCGAACATTGAGAGGAATGTGAACAACAATGGCTTTATCATCATTATTAGGTACCCAAGTGGAGGTAACCTTTTGATGATACTGGAAATATCACCACCAGTCAAGGTGTTTGTAAGCTAGAACTAGTGATAACGATGGCAGCATAAGAGTATACTATATATAAGAGATTGAGGTGAGGAGAAGAGAAGAGGACGGACACTTGAATATAAGTGGTTCAGCCAATCTGGCCTACGTCCATTGTGACTGTGTGTGGGTCATATCACTGAATAAAGGCACTAATGGCCATGGATACAATTTCTCAAGCTTTCTCTCTTTACTGTCTAAAATGATAGAGTTTTTTCTAGGGTTGTAATTATCGATCCCTTTATAGGGTAGAGGATGACCTTTATATATAATGTTTGGGGGGTGTCATGTACCCCCCATGCATGTAATGAGCATGTGTGTATTGATCTAGCCAATCTGATGAAGACATCTATCACTGTTATATGTAGAGAATGATGATGAAATATTCCCCCACGTGAGGGGATTGATTCGATTACAACTGATTTTGTCCACATGTTCCTATCCTTGAATATGCTTATAAATGCTCGGCCCCGTCCCTGACTAGTGCAACCTCGTCCTAGAAGAGTACGAGGTTGGTGAAGTATGACTATTTCCCTATCCGAGGTTAGTCATGATAATCTCGACTAGGTAGGCCAGCAAAGGTAGGACAGGAGGAGTTGAAACGTCGGCATAGGCCGGGGTTAGGTAAGTATAGTTGGAACGTCGGCCTAGGCCGATGATGATTATGAAGGGTGGTTAAACCCACGAGTCCTTGCTGACCTCAGCTTATTCCCAGCCGAGGTTGATGTATGAGGTAGATACGGTGTTGGCTATGGACGACCCAAAGGATAGCTGACCCCATGGGTTATGAGGACCTCGCCTGATGCCTGATGGTGGTGCACTAGTAATGTCATCCGTAGACGACCTTATGTTGGACGAGATCTCCAGTAATTGGTCTTGATTCCTTGCTACCTCGTCCATCCTGCTGGCCGAGGTTGGTGCCTCCGAGCTGTCATGTGCACTTTGGGCATATCAATCACCCCTAGACCTTAGTTACCTATGTGAATAGGTGACTAAGGGGTATGTACGTCTGAGGTATATATGTCTGAGGGTTCATTGATAAGTGTCAACTATTAAAGTGTGCTGCGTGCCTGACAAGCGTAATGATGATGATTGTCCTTTGGGATCCCAAGGCAATGATGGGCCTTGGGATGCGTGTGACCCTATTTAAGGGTTTAAAACCCTTTTCTCTCTTTCTTCTCCACTTCATCTTCTTCCTGCCTTTGATTTTCTTTGCAAACTTCTCTCTCAACCAGAGCTGGACTGCTTCGTTTCTAATCCTCTTCTCCTTCACTAAGCTTTCTGACATGTAACGTCTTGCTCTTTTCTTTCCCTATTTTTAGCCTTTAATTCTAGTTTCTTCACTTTTCGATAAAGATTTGGGTTTTTCGGCCACTGTTTACATTTTTCGGTGACCCTTGTTCTTGTTGTTCTTTGTTATTTCTAGTTTACAACTCAGTTTGATCTTTACTTAAGTTGAGTCAAGTTGTTTGTTTTTGGCTTAGTGTCCCAAGTGTAAGGTCGTCCTCCTATGCTCAGACCTCTTTATCCGCTCTTAGAAGAATTCCCTTCTCTTAGCGAGAAGACTTTAGCAAAGAGTAGGCAAATAGAACGAGCCCAAGAGGAAGCTCGTAGGGCTAAGGCCTTTCCCCTTAGACCTATCTTTCCCCCGCCACTGAAGGCGGTATATCCTGAATCAGCCGAGACTGCTAAGTCACCAGAGTATCCAATTGATACCTCTCCTATGTATGAGTTTGAGTCGTCCACCTCAGACCCCATGTCCATAGATTCATTCCAAGAGGTAGTGGATTTATCCATTAGGCAAGATCAGGCCGAGGTCAAAAGTCGCACGTCGTTCCACAACGGTTCCAGCACTTCATGGACCTCTTCTGATGTTGAAGTTATGGGTCCGAGTGTGGCTGTGCCACCAATCATTGATGTTATTCCCCTATCGATCACCACAGGGGCTGAGTTTGCTCAGAGGTTCCCTGACGGTGTTCCTACGCCTACCCAGGACAATGTCACCAGGGACGACGACGTTGGTCATGAGAGTGATGTTGACGTCTCGGAGGCAGTCGAGATAGAGAGCACTGTCAATGAATTTGACCTCTTAGCTTTTATGCCCCTTTATTCCATAGGACCGTTTATCAAACTTAGGAGACCTCTAAGGGATGAGAGGGCCTTTGGTGGCCGAGATGGGGAAATCTGAGTTTATGAGTAGATGTTTAAGTTAGGATTTCGTCTCCCCATCCATCCGATAATTAGGGCCATATTATCCCATATTAACCTGACCCCTTACCAATTATCCCCCAATGCTTGGAGGGTGATGATTGGAGCCATCGTCCTATATAGGGAAGTCCATCATTCAGACGTTCCTGTCAGGGTCTTCACAGGGTGCTACGTGCCATCCTCTGCTAGAAATCATCCGAGCTATTACCACTTCCTAGCTAGGAAGTCTGATAAGATGATGTTTCTAGTTACCCAAACCTCAAATCATAATTGGAAACCACGATAATTCTTCATCTCTGGGGCATGGGAATTTGGTACTTGTGTCCCTTCTTCATCTCTAGAGTCGAGAACCCCTATGAGATGGGGAAAACTGTCCCTATGTAACACCTCGACTAATTAAATACCGGGTAGCTACTCCTTTATTAAATTAATACAAAATGCCAAGTTGGTTCAGTTCATAGCATCACTGTCGAAAACGTTTTAACAATTACTAGCCACCTAATATTTAAAAAGTGAGTTGTCAATTTTAATTAAATCCGATTAACATACAATAAGTAAATTATGAAATGCTAACATAACCACCACAACATAATCACAATAGAATAACTACCAAATAATAATGAGTTTGGAGGAATACTCCTCACAACAATCTGAATACTGAAATAAATAAATACCAAGTCTGCATCACTAAATTTATTACAACCCAAAGACTGAAATAACTGAAAAGTAAGATGTCTCTAAAAGGAATGGGGCGATATGCCCAACAAATGAGAAAATTTGTTAGTGGAGTCAAGATCGGAAATGGAGGCGTCTACTGTCAAGATCCTGTAACTTCCAGAGCAACTACAGCACGTCACCTGAATAGAATTCTTAAGGATGGTGTTCTTGTGGCTGGGAACCTAAAAGGTTTTTACAAAAATAGATTTGAAAGCAAATGGGTCAGAGCTCGATTGTGAAAATAATTTAAAAATTTGCAAGTGTTTAATATCATTAAACAGTGAATATAAAGTACATGATAGTGTGTGCACTCACATGAGTTCCTCACCTCTCAACTAATTGTGCACTCCTATCGTACCCGTACCCATTGTAGTTGTTCCCATATCTAACTAGTCCGATACTAAAATCTAACATTTCTATACGATATCCAATTCAATTACCAACAACTTTTAGTTAACAGAGTGTTATAACTTGCTACACAGTAACCCATGTTAGTACTACTAATTACTAGAGATCTTCCATTTTCACTTCACAAACTGTTGCCATTATTAATACTCACATTTATTCATGAAAATTCATTTTAATTAACAATATATTATTCTCATCATAAATATACAATACTAGCACCCCGAGACTAAGTTGCGGTGCACACATACTCTGCTATCCAATCCCGGTACATCACGTACATAAGGGCCACGTATTTCGAATCTCTCAGGAATCGTTTCATTAAACAACAATCACAAACAATGGAGGCGAACATAGTTCACATCACATGGATCACGCACATACCTACGCTCCCATGATCAACAGACTTATGAATATCTCAATAAGTCCTTCTCTGACCTATGTCCTCGAGGTACCAATCTAAATCCCCCCCGTAGGCACACAAAGATTAGATGGCCCTGATCGAACGCCGACCTCCCATGATAGGAAGTACGGCAGGTATGTTATACACAGATAACTACATATACTAAGCATACACACATCTTAGATATCATAATATTTCATTAGTGGTATACATCTCATTCTTATATCAACTTTTAGTGTTAAACAACTCACGAGTCCCCGGTTTATATGTATTTAAGTTATCAACTCTTCGCACGTCATGATTAGTTACTCACTTCCCAATCCACACATGTCATCCGGTTTACTACAAGATTCTAAGTTTTACCCTTCAGTATACCCCAATCTCCCAACTATACCCACCAGTTTATAAGGGAAGGTTATCTCACCATTTAAATAAGTCTACGGGACACTAGAAATAAAATCAAGCCTAAAAGGCCATTCTGTCAACTCGTTAGAAATATCGTTCGAACGAACTACCAACTCGTTAGAAGGGACACTGTCATCTCGTTAGAAGTTCGTTCGAACGAGGTCGTTCGAACAACCTGGGCAGGTCTTCTAACGAAATGGCAGTTTCAGCCCAGAAATTCCCAAGTCCATTTTTCTTCATTCTTCACTTCTCTAAATCCACACTATGACCATCCAATTTATGTTTTAACGTATATAAACCATTTCTAATCACCCATTAACATATTTTAGGGGTCAAATATTACAAATCATCATGGAATTAACATAAATCTCAAAATATTTCCCAAACCCTATGAACATGAAGCCAGAATTTTGTTATGCCCAATTACTCATCATAAATCCGTTTTTAGATCATCATATATAACTCTTCGAATACTAAATTAGTCCATCATCATTCTACATGCAAATCCTAACCCAAATTTAAAGTTTCTCCAACAATTTCATTAATTTTCTTCAAAACTTTCAAGATAAGATAATTCCTACACTAAACATGGAAGAAATATTCATTGCACTAAGAATATCAAATCACTTGCCTTAGGTTGTTTTTTAGAATTGATGTTGGTGAATGAAGGTTGATTTCTCCTTTCTCTATAGACTTTTCTCCCAAGGTTGAAGATGGTGGTTGAAGGTTTCTTTTGGGAACTTCTTCAAACTCTCCTATAACTCCCGTAGCCCTCTAACTCACCTAATGCTGATAATGGGCTTAGTGGGTTCATAAATAATAAAAAATAAACCTCTAAAATTCGTGGGTTTTAATTCCCATATTTTATAAAATTACCAAAATACCCTTTTAAGTTGCCGGTATGGTCCAAAAATGCCCCGGGACCCAAACTAAACCCCCGGCTAGTGTTTTCTGACTATTTCGACCCTTCCGGACTCGTTGGCACACTTCAAATGACCATTCGGTTGATAAAAATAAAATTCACTTTTTAATTCAAATAATTACATTCCTGATGCGACTGACACGCGCGTCCCGACTAAATTTCCCAAATTGCCGTATATCTATCTCATGACAATTTAGGCATCATCAATACTCATGTATTACCATACATATTCGGAAATACTAAAATTTTAACATCATAATCAAATACCTACTCACATCTCGTTAGTATTTATACCCGGATTAATTTCCAATTTATTCTCATTTAATTCAATTAATCCCTTAAATAAATATCAATAAAATTATGGGGTATTACACCCTAGCCACCAAAGCCGGCCCTGGGTTAATCTAGGACAACCTACAAAAGGTCAAAGACCTTCACGATCAGGGGGAGCTTGGTTATCTGGTCAAGTACGAGGACCTGATGACCCCCTACTACCTCTCTGAGACTAGCCTAGGGGGAAGTCCTTTAGCCGAGCTTCGTAAGTGTTTAATTTACTAAGTTGTACCTATGATATTTAATGTCTCTGATTTACTAACTCAAACATATTTTTTACAGAATGCCCTGAAGGTATATCAGATGACCCGTGGGAGATGTCTACTCCAAGCCTGATCAAATTAGTGAAGAAAAATGGGCTCAATGCACCTCCTCCTCAACCAAAGCAGAACGTCGATACTTCTAAGGACGACTTTATAAAGAAGAAGAAATCCTCCACCACTGCCAAGCAGAACGTCGATACTTCTAAGGATGACTTTATAAAGAAGAAGAAATCCTCCACCACTGCCCCCGAGGATCAGATGTAAAGCAAAGCCCAAAAGAGCGACCGTTCCATCCCCATCTCGTCCGACTATGCACTGGATACTCGTCTGGAGCAGTTGAAGATCAATGATAGCCTAATTGGTCATGGTCTGAAGGCGATGGATGTTATTGGCTCTGTGATTTCTGAAGCAAATAAGCATTTTCTACGCTCCATTGATACCCCTCTGCTGGCGGAGTTTTCCCTTCAGTCTATCCAGGTATATATTTTAACTTTTTTGATACAAGTGTAGCCTAATCCTTGAATTGGGCTGTCTTGATCTCATATATCTGGCTTTGTGTTATAGGGTATCCTGTCCATGCACCAGTTTGTTGACTGGACCCTGAGGAAGATGCCCCTGATTGAAAAGGGAAAAGAGGCCCAGAAGGTGGAGGTTGCCCTAAATGTTGAGGTGGAACATCTGAAGGAATCCTTGGCTGAATTTGATAGTAAAGTGAAGCAGAGGGGCATGGACATTGCTAAGCTCCATATAGATCATTCCTCTGCCATGAAGGAAAAGGATGAAGCTTTCTAGCAGAAGGTTGATGTTGCACTGAGAGTGCCGTTGAGGATGCTTCAGGGAAGATCTTAGTTGACTACAAGGTCTCTGACGAATTTATCAGCTTTTTCTTTGAATACCTCGAAAGAGGTGTTAAGGCTATTGGTAAATAGGCGGCGGTGAAAGAGAATGAGTTAGGCAGCCTGGCTTCTTCGAACTTCATTAGTCTCGGCTATGGTAACCCTCAGTTTGCTCAGGCCTTGCAAGAGGTTGAGGAGGAAGTTGCTGCTCCTGCAGAGACTGCCCGTCAAAAAACTATAGAGACTGAGGATGTCAACCCTCAAGAGGATGGGGTTGAGGTTACCAATGTTGGCCAAAATGATCAGGCCGAGGTTACCAACCTTGTTACTGCAGACACTTAGATGTAGTATGATTTATAATTTTTATTTCTCATCTGTAACTTCATAACCTCCGATAGCATTCTCTTCCACATTTTGACTTGTAATTCTTAACTTCATGTTATATAATCCTCTTCAGGGGATCCTGATTCTTTTGATGAACGTTCTTTGAATGATTTTATATGTCATGCAACGGTGTATTAAGGTCTGAAGCCTTAATGTAATAGTGTCTTCATCATTTAACTATGATGTTACTCTTGTAATTTTCACAAAATTAATGATGTTCAAGGTCTGAGGTAATCCAACTATGATGTTTCACTCAGACCTTGTCCCAAAATTAATGATGTTTAAGGTCAGAGGTCATCAAACTAAGATGATACCCTCATAAATTTTCACCAAATTAATGATGTTCAAGGTATGAGGTCATACAAATATGATGTTTCACCTCAGACCCTGTAACCAAATTATGATGTTTAAGGTTCGAGGTTATCAAACTAAGATGTTACCCTCATAAATTTTCACGAAATTATGATATTTAAAGTCTGAGGTAATTATAATATGATGTTTCACCTCAGACCATGTCACCAAATAATGATGTTTAAGGTCTGAGGTCATCAAACTAAGATGTTACCCTCATAAATTTTCACCAAATTAATGATGTTTAAGGTCTGAGGTCATCAAACTAAGATGTTACCCCCATAAATTTCACTAAATTAATGATGTTCTAGGTCCGAGGTCATCCAAATATGACGTTTCGCCTCAGACCCTGTCACCAAATTAATGATGTTTAAGGTCTGAGGTGATCAAACTAAGATGTTACCCTCATAAATTTTCACCAAATTAATGATGTTTAAGGTCTGAGGTCATCCAAATATGATGTTTCACCTCAGACCCTGTCACCAAATTATGATGTTTAAGGTCTGAGGTCATCAAACTAAGATGTTACCCTCATAAATTTTCACCAAATTAATGATGTTTAAGGTCTGAGCTCATGCAAATATGATGTTTCACCTTAGACCCTGCATCAAATAATGATGCTTAAGGTCTGAGGTCATCAAACTAAGATGTTACCCTCATAAATTTTCACCAAATTAATGATGTTTAAGATCCGAGGTTATCAAACTAAGATGTTACCCCATAAATTTCACTAAATTAATGATGTTCTAGGTCTGAGGTCATCCAAATATGACGTTTCACTTATGACCCGGTCAACAAATTAATGATGTTTAAGGTCTGAGGTCATCAAACTAAGATGTTACCCTCATAACTTTTCACCAAATAATTGATGTTTAAGGTCTGAGGTCATCAAAATATGATGTTTCACCTCAGAACCCTATCACCAAATTATGATGTTTAAGGTCTGAGGTCATCAAACTAAGATGTTACCCTCATAAATTTTCACCAAATTAATGATGTTTAAGATCTGAGGTCATCCAAATATGATGTTTCACCTCAGAACCTGTCACCTAATTATGATGTTTAAGGTCTGAGGTCATCAAACTAAGATGTTACCCACATAAATTTTCACCAAATTAATGATGTTTAAGGTCTGAGATCATGCAAATATGATGTTTCACCTCAGACCCTGCCACCAAATAATGATGCTTAAAGTCTGAGATCATCAAACTAAGATGTTACGCTCAGAAATTTTCACCAAATTAATTATGTTTAAGGTCTGAGGTCATCAAACTAAGATGTTACCCCCATAAATTTCACTAAATTAATGATGTTCTAGGTCTGAGGTCATCCAAATATGACGTTTCACCTCAGACGCTGTCACTAAATTAATGATGTTTAAGGTCTGAGGTCATCAAACTAAGATGTTACCCTCACAAATTTTAACCAAATTTATGATGTTTAAGCTATGAGGTCATCAAACTAAGATGATACCCCAATGAATTTCACTAAATTAATGATGTTCTAGGTCTGAGGTCATCCAAATATGACATTTCACCTCAGACCCGGTCACCAAATTAATGATGTTTAAGGTCTGAGGTCATCAAACTAAGATGTTACCCTCATAAATTTTCACCAAATTAATGATGTTTAAGGTCTGAGGTCATCCAAATATGATGTTTCACCTCAGACCCTGTCACCAAATTATGATGTTTAAGGTCTGAGGTTATCAAACTAAGATGTTACCCTCATAAATGTTTACCTAATTAATGATATTTAAGGTCTGAGGTCATGCAAATATGATGTTTCACCTCAGACCCTGTCACCAAATAATGATGCTTAAGGTCTGAGGTCATCAAACTAAGATGTTACCCTCATAAATTTTCACCAAATTAATGATGTTTAAGGTCTAAGGTCATCAAACTAAGATGTTACCCCCATAAATTTCACTAAATTAATGATGTTCAAGGTCTGAGGTCATCCAAATATGACATTTCACCTCAGACCCTGTCACCAAATTAATGATGTTTAAGGTCTGAGGTCATCAAACTAAGATGTTACCCTCATAAATTTTCACCAAATTAATGATGTTTAAGGTTTGAGGTCATCCAAATATGATGTTTCACCTCAGACCCTGTCACCAAATTATGATGTTTAAGATCTGAGGTCATCAAACTAAAATGTTACCCTCATAATTTTTCAATAAATTAATGATGTTTAAGGTCTGAGGTCATCCAAATATGGTGTTTCACCTCAGACCTTGTCACCAAATAATGATGCTTAAGGTCTGAGGTCATCAAACTAAGATGTTACCCTCATAAATTTTCACCAAATTAATGATGTTTTAGGTCTGGGGTCATCAAACTAAGATGTTACACCCATAAATTTCACTAAATTAATGATGTTCTAGGTTTGAGGTCATCCAAATATGATGTTTCACCTCAGACCCTGTCACCAAATTAATGATGTTTAAGGTCTGAGGTCATCAAACTAAGATGTTACCCTCATAAAATTTAACGAAATTAATGATGTTTAAGGTCTGAGGTCATCAAACTAAGATGTTACCCCAATAAATTTCCCCAAATTAATGATGTTCAAGGTCTGAGGTCATCCAAATATGATGTTTCACCTCAGACCCTATCACCAAATTATGATGTTTAAGATCTTAGGTCATCAAACTAAAATGTTACCCTCATAATTTTTCACTAAATTAATGATATTTATGGTCTGAGGTCATCAAACTTAGATGTTACCCTCATAAATTTCACCAAATTAATGATGTTTAAGGTCTGAGGTCATTCAAATATGATGTTTAACCTCAGCCCCTGTCATCAAATAATGATGTTTAAGGTCTGAGGTCATCAAACTAAGATGTTACCCTCATAAATTTTAACCAAATTAATGATGTTTAAGGTCTGAGGTCATTAAACTAAGATGTTAACCCAATAAATTTCCCCAAATTAATGATGTTCAAGGTCTGAGGTCATCCTAATATGATGTTTCACCTCAGACCATGTCACCAAATAATGATGTTTAAGGTCTGAGGTCATCAAACTAAGATGTTACCCTCATAAATTTTCACCAAATTAATGATGTTAAAGGTTTGAGGTCATCAAACTAAGATGTTACCCCCATAAATTTCACTAAATTAATGATGTTCTAGGTCTGAGGTCATCCAAATATGACGTTTCACCTCAGACCCTGTCACCAAATTAATGATGTTTAAGGTCTGAGGTCATCAAACTAAGATATTACCCTCATAAATTTTCACCAAATTAATGATGTTTAAGGTCTGAGGTCATCCAAATATGATGTTTCACATCAGACCCTGTCACCAAATTATGATGTTTAAGGTCTGAGGTCATCAAACTAAGATGTTACCCTCATAAATTTTCACCAAATTAATGTTGTTTAAGGTCTGAGCTAATGCAAATATGATGTTTCACCTTAGACCCTGTCATCAAATAATGATGCTTAAGGTCTGAGGTCATCAAACTAAGATGTTACCCGCATAAATTTTCACCAAATTAATGATGTTTAAGATCCGAGGTCATCAAACTAAGATGTTTCCCCCATAAATTTCACTAAATTAATGATGTTCTAGGTCTGAGGTCATCCAAATATGACGTTTCACCTATGACCCGGTCAACAAATTAATGATGTTTAAGGTCTGAGGTCATCAAACTAAGATGTTACCCCCATAAATTTTCATCAAATAATTGATGTTTAAGGTCTGAGGTCATCAAAATATGATGTTTCACCTCAGACCCTGTCACCAAATTATGATGTTTAAGGTCTGAGGTCATCAAACTAAGATGTTACCCTCATAAATTTTCACCAAATTAATGATGTTTAAGGTTTGAGGTCATTCAAATATGATGTTTCACCTCAGACCCTGTCACCAAATAATCATGATTAAGGTCTGAGGTCATCAAACTAAGATTTTACGCTCAGAAATTTTCACCAAATTAATGATGTTTAAGGTCTGAGGTCATCAAACTAAGATGTTACCCCCATAAATTTCCCTAAATTAATGATGTTCTAGGTCCGAGGTCATCCAAATATGACGTTTCACCTCAGACGCTGTAACTAAATTAATGATGTTTAAGGCCTGAGGTCATCAAACTAAGATGTTACCCTCATAAATTTTAACCAAATTTATGATGTTTAAGCTTTGAGGTCATCAAACTAAGATGTTACCCCAATAAATTTCACTAAATTAATGATGTTCTAGGTCTGAGGTCATCCAAATATGACATTTCACCTCAGACCCTGTCACCAAATTATGACGTTTAAGGTCTGAGGTCATCAAACTAAGATGTTACCCTCATAAATTTTCACCACATTAATGATGTTTAAGGTCTGAGGTCATCCAAATATGATGTTTCACCTCAGACCCTGTCACCAAATTATGATGTTTAAGGTCTGAGGTCATCAAACTAAGATGTTACCCTCATAAATGTTTACCTAATTAATGATATTTAAGGTCTGAGGTCATGCAAATATGATGTTTCACCTCAGACCCTGTCACCAAATAATGATGCTTAAGGTCTGAGGTCATCAAACTAATATGTTACCCTCATAAATTTTCACCAAATTAATGATGTTTAAGGTCTAAGGTCATCAAACTAAGATGTTACCCCCATAAATTTCACTAAATTAATGATGTTAAAGGTCTGAGGTCATCCAAATATGACGTTTCACCTCAGACCCTGTCACCAAATTAATGATGTTTAAGGTCTGAGGTCATCAAACTAAGATGTTACCCTCATAAATTTTCACCAAATTAATGATGTTTAAGGTCTGAGGTCATCCAAATATGATGTTTCACCTCAGACCCTGTCACCAAATTATGATGTTTAAGATCTGAGGTCATCAAACTAAAATGTTACCCTCATAATTTTTCAATAAATTAATGATGTTTAAGGTCTGAGGTCATCCAAATATGGTGTTTCACCTCAGACCTTGTCACCAAATAATGATGCTTAAGGTCTGAGGTCATCAAACTAAGATGTTACTTTCATAAATTTTCACCAAATTAATGATGTTTTAGGTCTGGGGTCATCAAACTAAGATGTTACACCCATAAATTTCACTAAATTAATGATGTTCTAGGTTTGAGGTCATCCAAATATGATGTTTCACCTCAGACCCTGTCACCAAATTAATGATGTTTAAGGTTTGAGGTCATCAAACTAAGATGTTACCCTCATAAATTTTAACCAAATTAATGATATTTAAGGTCCGAGGTCATCAAACTAAGATGTTACCCCAATAAATTTCCCCAAATTAATGATGTTCAAGGTCTGAGGTCATCCAAATATGATGTTTCACCTCAGACCCTGTCACCAAATTATGATTTTTAAGATCTAAGGTCATCAAACTAAAATGTTACCCTCATAATTTTTCACTAAATTAATGATATTTATGGTCTGAGGTCATCAAACTTAGATGTTACCCTCATAAATTTCACCAAATTAATGATGTTTAAGGTCTGAGGTCATTCAAATATGATGTTTAACCTCAGCCCCTGTCATCAAATAATGATGTTTAAGGTCTGAGGTCATCAAACTAATATGTTACCCTCATAAATTTTCACCAAATTAATGATGTTTAAGATCTGAGATCATCAAACTAAGATGTTACCCTCTTAAATTTTCACCAAATTAATGATGTTTAAGGTCTGAGGTCATCAAACTAAGATGTTACCCCCATAGATTTGACCAAATTAATGATGTTCAAGGTCTGAGGTCATCCAAATATGATGTTTCACCTCAGACCCTATCACCAAATCATGATGTTTAAGGTCTAGGTCATCAAACTAAGATGTTACCCTCATAAATGTTCACCAAATTAATGATGTTTAAGGTGTTAGGTCATCAAACGAAGATGTTACCCTCATAAAGTTTCACCAAATTAATGATGTTTAAGGTCTGAGGTTATCAAACTAAGATGTTACCGCCATAAATTTCACTAAATTAATGATGTTCTAGGTCTGAGGTCATCCAAATATGACGTTTCGCCCTAGACCCTGTCACCAAATTGATGATGTTTAAGGTCTGAGGTCATCAAACTAAGATGTTACCCTCATAAATTTTAACCAAATTAATGATGTTTAAGGTCTGAGGTCATCAAACTAAGATGTTACCCCAATAAATTGTACTAAATTACTGATGTTCTAGGTCTGAGGTCATCCAAATATGACGTTTCACCTCAGACCCTGTCACCAAATTAATGATGTTTAAGGTCTGAGGTCATCAAACTAAGATGTTACCCTCATAAATTTTCACCAAATTAATGATGTTTAAGGTCTGAGGTCATCCAAATATGATGTTTCACCTCAGACCCTGTCACCAAATTATGATGTTTAAGGTCTGAGGTCATCAAACTAAGATGTTACCCTCATAAATTTTCACCAAATTAATGATGTTTAACGTCCAAGCTCATGCAAATATGATGTTTCACCTCAGACCCTGCCACCAAATAATGATGCTTAAGGTCTGAGGTCATCAAACTAAGATGTTACCCTCATAAATTTTCACCAAATTAATGATGTTTAAGGCCCGAGGTCATCAAACTAAGATGTTACCCCCATAAATTTCACTAAATTAATGATGTTCTAGGTCTGAGGTCATCAAAATTTGACGTTTCACCTTAGACCCTGTCACTAAATTAATGATGTTTAAGGTCTGAGGTCATCAAACTAAGATGTTACCCTCATAAATTTTCATCAAATTAATGATGTTTAAGGTCCGAGGTCATCCAAATATGATGTTTCACCTTAGACCATGTCACCAAATAATGATGCTTAAGGTCTGAGGTCATCAAACTAAGATGTTACCCTCATAAATTTTCACCAAATTAATGATGTTTAAGGTCTGAGGTCATTAAACTAAGATGTTACCCCCATAAATTTCACTAAATTAATGATGTTCTAGGTTTGAGGTCATCCAAATATGACGTTTCACCTCAGACCCTGTCACCAAATTAATGATGTTGAAGGTCTGAGGTCATCAAACTAAGATGTTACCCTTATAGATTTTATCCAAATTAACGATGTTTAAGGTCTGAGGTCATCAAACTAAGATGTTACCCCCAATAAATTTCCCCAAATTAATGATATTCAACGTCTGAGGTCATCCAAATATGATGTTTCACCTCAGACCCTGTCACCAAATTATGATTTTTAAGGTCTGAGGTCATCAAACTAAAATGTTACCCTCATAATTTATCACTAAATTAATGATATTTAAGGTCTGAGGTTATCAAACTAAGATGTTACCCCCATAAATTTCACCAAATTAATGATGTTTAAGGTCTGAGGTCATTCAAATATGATGTTTCACCTCAGCCCCTGTCATCAAATAATGATGTTTAAGGTCTGAGGTCATCAAACTAAGATGTTACCCTCATAAATTTTCACCAAATTAATGATGTTTAAGATCTGAGATCATCAAACTAAGATGTTACCCTCATATATTTTCACCAAATTAATGATGTTTAAGGTCTGAGGTCATCAAACTAAGATGTTACCCCCATAGATTTTACCAAATTAATGATGTTCATGGTCTGAGGTCATCCAAATATGATGTTTCACCTCAGACCCTATCACCAAATTATGATGTTTAAGGTCTGAGGTCATCAAACTAAGATGTTACCCTCATAAATTTTCACCAAATTAATGATGTTTAAGGTCTGAGGTTATCCAAATATGATGTTTCACCTCAGACCCTGTCAGCAAATTATGATGTTTAAGGTCTGAGGTCATCAAACTAAGATGTTACGCTCATAAATTTTCACCAAATTAATGATGTTTAAGGTCTTAGGTCATCCATATATGATGTTTCACCTCAGACCCTATCACTAAATTATAATGTTTGAGGTCCAAGGTCATCAAACCAAGAAGTTGCCCTCATAAATTTTCACCAAATTAGTGATGTTTAAGGTCTGAGGTAATCAAACTAAGATGTTACCCTCATAAATTTTCACCAAATTAATGATGTTTAAGGTATGAGGTCATCAAACTAAGATGTTACCCCCATAAATTTCACCAAATTAATGATGTTTAAGGTCCGAGGTCATCCAAATATGAGGTCCTATCACCAAATTATGATGTTTAAGGTCTGAGGTCATCCAAATATGATTTTTCACCTCATAAACTTCACCACTAAAGCACAATGAAAAAAAGAATTGACATAAGAACTAATATTCTCATTTATATTCTCTTCATAATTCGATACATCTATATTGAAACAATTGCAACATCGTATGTAGTATTTCTTCAGATAGTCAGCATTTCATGGATTGGAGAAAGCTTCCCCTTCAAGGTTTTCTAGCCTGTAGGTCCCGGGTACGACCTCATCAATTACCCTATAAGGGCCATGCCAATTTAGGTGAAGCTTATTTGTCTTCTGCAATGTCTTCTTCAGCACTAGGTCTCCTACAGCTATAGGTCTTGATCTCACCCTTTGATTGTAGAACTTTATTGTTCTCTACTGGTAGGCTGTCTGTCTGATCTCGGCGTCTTCCTTTCTTTCCTCAATCAAATCTAAGTCAAGTCTTCTCTCCTCCACATTCTTATCGGGGTCATAGGTCAGAACTCTTTGAGTGGGGAGTCCTACCTCTGTTGGTATGACGACTTCTGATCCATGTGCTAACATAAATGGGGTTTCCCCCGTTAGTGTCCTAGCCATCATTCTGTAGGCCCATAACACAGCATAAACCTCTTCAGTCTATCTTCCCTTAGCTTCTTCCAACCTCTTTTTAATCACATCGAGGATTTTTCTATTAATGACTTCGGTCTCACCATTTTCCTGAGGTCGACCTGGAGAAGAGAAAAATTTCTTGATCCCAACTCTCTCGCAATACTTCTCTAAGGAAGAATTCTTGAACTGGGTTCCGTTGTTTGAGATGAGGGTGTTCGGAAGGCCATGTATGCATCTGATGCTCTTCCAGATAAATTGGAAGGTCTTCTGCTCTGTAATTGTGATCATCGGCTCAGCCTCCACCCATTTAGAGAAGTAATCAATCACTATTATCAAAAATCGATAATTGTTCGTAGCCCTTGGCAAGGGACCCACCAAGTCAATCCCCCATACAACGAATGGCTAAGGGGAACTGATTGACGTCATATGTTGATGAGGTTGATGGGGGATGGTGGAGAATCTTTGGCATCTGTCACACCTCTTCACGTAGGCTGCAACATCTTTGGCCAAGGTCGTCCACCAGTATCCTTGCGTGATTATCCTCTTGGCCAAAGGTCTTCCTCCTATGTAACCAGAGCAAGAACCCTCGTGTACCTACTGTAGGACGTGGGGGACCTCTGTGGGATGGACACATCTGAGGAGAGGTAACATAAATCCTTTCTTATATAGGACATCTCCTATTATTGAGAACTTTGCATCTCTGTTCCTCAATTTCCTCCTCTCTTGCTTTGATTCCGAAAGCTCTCCCTCTTTGATATATCTAATGAGGGGGTCCATCCATGAGTCCCCTAGGTTCAAGTTAAGGCAAGAGCTGACAACCTCTTCTTCCTTAATGGTCGGTTTGAGTAGGATCTCGACTGGTACTGTCCTTCTGATGCCTATCCTTGTTGCTGAAGCTAACCTTGCTAGTGCATCTACATGGCTATTATTTTGTCGAGGTACCCTCTTCATCTTCACTTCTTCAAAGCCTTCTAGAATCATTCTTAACCTCATCAGGTATCTGGACATCCTTTCTTCCTTGGCCTCATAAACTCCAAACACTTGGTTAATAACTAACCTCGAGTCACTATGAAGTATGAGTCGACCAACCCTAAGGGTATTTGCTAAGGAGAGGCCTGCTATCATGGCCTCATATTCTGACTCGTTATTTGATGCTTTTAAGTTGAACCTTAGTGCATATTCAATGTTGGTACCATCCGGAGCTGAGAGTATCAGCCCTGCACCACTTCCACTTTCGCAAGAAGACCCTTCAACAAAGAGGTTCCAAACATCTTCATTTGAAGAGAAGCCCCCCTCTGACAGGGTTCCTTGATTCAAGAGGTACATATCTTCCTTATTCTCAGCAATTCCGTTTCTGGCTGCTGGACACAACATCTTCAGGGTCTCGGAAGATGTTATTATTTGATCCCTCTACAGTCTCTGGGTTATTCTCAACCTCAGCCTCTTCCCATGTGAACTCAATAACAAAGTCTGCGAGTGCTTGCCCTTTAATGGATACCCTAGGTTGATAAATAAGGCATACTCTCCCAACTCGATGGCCTAGGTCATCAATCTGCCTGATTTCTCAGGCATATGGAGGACTTGCCTTAGTGGGGAGTCAGTGAGGTGACCACAGAGTGGGCTTGGAAATAGGGTAATATCTTCCTGGAAGCATGTATCAAAGCGTAGGCCAACTTCTCCATCCAAGGATAGTTTTGTTTAGACCCTTTAAGGGCCTTACTATTGAAGTATACAGGCCTCTGTACCCCAACATCTTCCTGTACTATAGCTGCTCTTATAGCTGACTCTAAGACTGTTAGGTAAACATACAACTTCTCCCCCATGATAGGCCAAGATAAGAGCAGGGGGATCCGGGGTAGGGTTTGAGCTGGTTAAAGGCCCTGTCACACTCTTCGTCCTATTAGAAGGCCTTTCTTAATACTTCAAAAAATGGAAGACACTTGTTCGTAGCTCTTGAAACAAACCTATTAAGTGCTACAACTCTTCCGGTGAGGCTCTGAACGTCTTTTACACTTTTTGGTGTCTTGATATCAAGAAAATCCTTGATCTTTTTAGGGTTGGGCTATATCCCCCTCTAGTTGACGATGAATCCAAGGAATTTTCCAGCTCCTACTTCGAAGACACACTTGGCAAGATTAAGTTTCATCCTGTACGAGTCCATGGTGTCAAAAGTTCTCTCCTAGTCTGCCACATGGGTGCAGGCCTTCAAGATCTTAGTCAACATATCATCTACATATACCTCTATGGTTTTACCAATTTGATGTTCGAATATCTTATTCACAAGATGTTGATATGTGGCCCCTGCTTCTTCAAGCCGAAGGGTATGACCTTATAGCAATAGGTCCCTTTATCTGTGATGAAGGCTATCTTCTCTGAGTCTTCAGCATACATGAAGATCTGATTATATCCTTAATATGCATCTATGAACCTCATAAGCTCATGCCCTGCCATGGCATCTACCATCTGATCAATCCAAGGTAAGGGATAGCTGTCTTTAGGGAAAGACTTGTTCAGGTCAGTGAAGTCTATGAACATTCTCCATTTTCTGTTGGCTTTGGGCACAATGATGGCGTTTGACAACTCTGGGTATATGACCTCACTGATAAATTCTTCCTCTTCCAACTTTCTGACCTCCTCTCTTATGACATCATACTTTTCCCTGGAGTAAACTCTTTGTCTTTTTTTGATTGGATTAGCATCTTCCGCCAATTGAGTCTGTGTCACATAACCCTCGGGTCGATGTCGGGCATGTCCGCGTGGCCCCAAGCGAAGACACTTTGTCTTGACTTCAAAAACCTTGTCAGCTATTCTTTGATCTCTGGTTTTAAGGCCTTACCGATTTGGACGATTTTCTGGTTCGTCCTTATTGAGGACAATGGATTCTACCTCTTCCACGGCCTCTCCTTTCTTCAACTTTGTTTCATCCCTAGGATAAAGTATATTAATGTTATATGTGGTTATTTCCCTCTTATGGGCCTCTCTCTCTCTTTCGTCGAGTTGAAATAGAATTCTCTTGCCGTAGTCGGGTCACCTTACACTTACCCTATCGCATAGGGGGTTTGTAATTTTAACATTTGGTGGACCATCGAAGGCACGGCCTCAAACTCCTTAAGGGATACTCTTCCTATAATGAGATTATAGGATGAGAAGACTTTTTCCTCCATAACAAAAAAATTGTTCTTTCGAGTCAACCTCTTAGGCCACTTGTCTCCCATTCGTACATCCATCTCATACATGCCCAATGGATGGACCTTTTCACCACTAAAGCCCATCAACGGATGATGATAGGGTACCAGCCTAGCTCTGCTGAGACCTAGTCTCTTAAAACAGGTCCAGAACATTACATATGCTGAGCTTCCTCCATCTACGAGGATTTTCTGTACCTCACATCTATGCACTCTTGTTGTAATTACCAAAGGGTCATTATGCAGAGCTAAGATGCCTTTGAAGTCGAGTCGGGATAATCTAACTATAAGAGTATCCATGTCTACCTTCTCCCTTTTCTGCTTAGTATCTGAAGATGCCAAATTCACAACCTCCACCTGGGTCACTTCCTTAGCCTCTGCCAAATGAGATTTTACGATCGTCTACTTTAGAGCCACCCCCTGCTAGTCCCCCACATATGGTGTTGACATAGAAGGAGATCATTCCAACCCTCTTTACAGGGGCATTGTCATCCTTTGGCGGGAGGTCTGGATCGTCCTCGTAATCACCATCAGAGTCCTCGTCTCTTCTCGTTGGGGTGTCATCTCGACTAGTGTCACTTCTCTTATTTTTAGGGTCATATTTTCCCCTCTTTTGAGCCTTACCATCGACATACTTCCTCAGCTTTTCGGATTTCAACATATTCTCGATTTCATCCCTCAAAGAAAAGTACTTGTCTATCACATGGTAGTGGTCTTTGTGGAACTCGAACCACGGGTTCTTGTTCCTCTTATGCGGAGGGGCCTTCAACTTCTTCGGCCACCTCACAAACTGATCACTTTTGATCTAGTTGAAGATGTGTTAGTGGCTCACAGTTAGAGGAGTATAATGTGCAAATTTGTCATCTACAGACCTCTTTTTTCCATCTTTCTTTGTTTGGAACTTCCCGTTGCCACTCCCGTTCTCATCCGCATACTTTGCATCCATGGCCTCTTTAGCGTTCATGACCTTCTCTGCAGTTGCCAATAGCTCTGCCATGGACTTGGGAGAGTCTTCAGCAAGCTTCCACAACAACTTTCCCTTCTGTAGTCCTCCAATGAGGGCTGTCATTGCTATATTCTCTTCATAATATTCAACCTCCAATTTTTCTTTATTGAATCTAGCAATATAGTCTCTTAAGCTCTCGTTCTTTCCTTTCTTGACATACAACAGATGGGTGGTCTTCTTTTGAGGTCTTACCCCAAAACATAAATTGTGAATGAAACGTTCATCCAGGCTCTTAAAGTTCTCAATTGAGTTCTTCGGAAGAGAGGTAAACCAAATGTGTGCAGCTCCTGTTAAAGTCCCGAAGAAGGCCCAGCATTTCATCTCATTTGGTATTGAATAAATGTCCGTCGCAAACTGGTACATCTCAATATGATGTACATGGTTGGTGCTTCCATCATACTCGGGAGACACCGTAGGTGGTTTGAACTTGGAAGGGGTTGGGAAGTTCACTATCTTAGCTACGAATGGAGAGCCATCGAAGAAACCTCTTTGTAGTTGGTCTCTACTTTTGATAAGGTCTCCAATCTTCTCTTTAAGACATTGTTATTCCATGGCCTTGCAACATCGACCTGGCCGAGGTTATCCTCAGCCACCTCCAAGGGGTAGAATGAGGGTTCCCCATCCGTAGCACAATGTCGGCTGTTGATCGCCTCTTGATCACTGTCTAGGCCTTGCTGGGGTCGTCCATGATGAGGTCAATAATGATGAGTTCAATGTTCAGCGTCTTCCCTTTGTGATCCTCCTGCACTTCTTGACCTGGATAACCTCTTCCTCAGGTCATTGACTAGTCCGAGCCTTTCAAAGTCCGACCCTCTGCTCAAGCGATCAAAAGATGACCCTTTTTCCTGGGCATCACCATCTCTTCTGCCCCCACATCCTTGACTTTCCTGGATAGGACGTACAGTGTTGTTCGAAACCTCATATGGCTCCCAGCAGCCCTCTGGATCATCCTCTGCCTCCATATCGTTATACCTATCCTCGGGGCAAGGGTGTCCTTGCCTCCCCAGACGTAAAAGCCTAGGGTCAGCAACATCCCTCCTCCATTGAGGAGTAGGTTGGTCTTTTCACGGTGCATGGGGTGGTCCCCTGGCTTCAGGATGAGCCTGAGCAACCGCCGAAGTAATCATTTCCGGTGAGACCCCAGGTGGCCTCATCATATTCTGACTGAGCTATGCAAACTGCTCCTTGATCACTTACTATGTTGCAGCCAAGGACTTCAAGGCTGCAACCACCTCATCCATTTCGGACTGGGGTAGTGCTTGGTTGGAACTAGGCCCTCTCGCGCCAGATGGTGGAGGAGGTGGTGGCAATTTCGGTGCCATATGTTAAAACTAAAGAGCTTGTGAAGGAAATTAGCATAGTACCTTAAAGGAACTCTTTCAATGGTTAAACAACTCCACGCAAGGGGTGAGGCCTCGTTCACCACCAGAATCTCCGGTGAGGTTAAGCAGAAAAAGAGGAAGAGACATCTTTTCGTTCCAACAGACGACGCCAAAATGATGATGCTGGAAATAGCACCACCAGTCAAGGTGTTTGTAAGCTCAAACTAGTGATAATAATGGCAGCACAAGAGTATACTAAATATAAGATATTGAGGTGAGGAGAAGAGGATGGACACTTGAATATAAGTGGTTCAGCCAATCTAGCCTACGTCCACTGTGAGTGAGTGTGAGTAATATTACTGAATGAAAGCACTAATGGCCATGGATACAATTTCTTAAGCTTTCTCTCTCTACTGTGCAAAATGATAGAGTTTTTTCTAGGGTTGTAATTATCGATCCCTTTACAAGGTAGAGGATAAACTCTATATATAGTGTTTGGGGGGTGTCATGTACCCCCCATGCATGCAATGAGCATGTGTGTGTTGATCTAGCCAATCTGATGAAGACATCTGTCACTGTCACATATATAGAATGATGATGAAATATTCCCCCACGTGAGGGGATGGATTCTGTTACAAATGATTTTGTCCACATGTTCCTATCCTTGCATATGCTTATAAATGCTCGGCCCCGTCCCTGACTGGTGCAACCTCATCCTGGAAGAGTACGAGGTTTGTTAAGTATGAATATTTCCCTATCTGAGGTTAGTCATGATAATCTCGGCTACGTAGGCCAGCAGAGGTAAGACAGGAGGAGTTAAAATGTCGACCTGGGCCGGGGTTAGTAAAGTATAGTTGGAACATCAGCCTGGGCCGATAATGATTATGAAGGGTGGTTGAACCCATGAGTCCTTACTGACCTCATCTTATTACCAGTCAAGGTTGATGTATGAGGTAGATACGATGTCGGCTGTGGACGACCCGAAGGATAGCTGACCCCATCGGTTATGAGGACCTCGACTGATGCCTGATGGTGGTGCACTAGTAACGTCAGCCGTAGTCGACCTTATGTTGGACGAGATCGCCGGTCATCAGTCTTGATTCCTTGCTACCTCAGCCATCCTGCTGGCCAAGGTTGGTGGCTCCGATCTGTTAGGTGCACTTTGGGCATATCACCTTTAATTTTCCATTATCGTTGTTGGCTTTAGTCGTAGCGTTGGAAGAGTTTTCAAGAGGCATATACATCCTTTGAAATTATTCCATTAATCTTTAATAAATAGAGACTAGGAACTCAACTTTCTCTATAAGACTAGAAAAGTCGCTATAGCGGTGCGTAGGAATATGTGTACGTGGAATTCTTCCTAACTTGTAGAAACATTTCCTAAGGTGGCCTATTCTTTTACAATGGGGGAAAACAGACTTGTTTTGTTCTACCTTGGGTAGCTATATTAAGTTGAACTCTCTTTGGTGGGTTAGGTCGAGGCTAATATGGATCCACCACAAACTTAGGAACTGGTTTAGGTGCGGCATGAGAAGTGGATGCACTCTCATAACCTATTCCTTATCTCTCCTTTAAACCTAAAGCGATATCGAATAACATCCTTCCTACCTTCATCGATGTGTCCTTTATACTAAACTTAACCTCTCAGGAACGTTCGATATCTTTCTCGAGTTGGGATACAAGGGATTATAATTTTTCATGAGTCTCCAATTAGTCTTGAAGATCTCTTGTAAGACTTGCCACTATGTTGGTCAAGTTATCATTTTCCCTCTCCACTAAAACAACTCTCCCTCCCAAAGAAATTATCAATGATGTCTCGCTCTCTCTTGACTCTTTTTTTAGAAATACCACCCTAAATGCCAAATTTTTTTTATTTTTTTATTTTTTAGGATTCGGCGTAAATCTCAGCATAGGCGCGCTGAATGCCACTTTCTCCCATGCTCAAATCTTCATCCCCCCACTCTCTTCAGATTGACTAGACTCACTATTTAGGTCATCATGTTTAGAAATGTACACATCGATGTGAGACGTACTTGATGTACTAATATGACTTTCCATGAATGCAGTGAAGTTATGTCCATGCAATGATTCGTCCCCAAAATCCACCGACTCGACATGCTATCACTAAAAGTGTCATTATAGGCGGCTTTGCCTCTGTCATGTCTCTTTAGCCTTGTAGCACACTCGTGGACTTTGTGACCCTTACTCTCACACTAATATCATCTCTCCTCATCTTTTCAGGGTACTGTCCTTTGATTTTTCAAAACCTTTGATAAACGTAGGGTATTTGATAAACTTTCTAACGAACTCCAAACCTTCGTTCTAACTAGAACCAAGTCTCGTTCTAACGAGAGTCAAAACTCATTGCAAAGAGATTAAAAACAAAAAAAATGATTTTGAAAAATGATTTTATAAAAATGCCTCAAATAAAATAAAACACATCCCATATTGAATGTATATGATTAAATCAAAAACCTTTATACCATATACCTCCAAAGTAGAGTTGTGAGGGTTTCAACAGCTTGAACATTGAAACATTGATCGGTCACTAACTTTTCTTTAATAATTATAGAAGCATATGTCGATGTAGTTTGTTCAGTTTGTAACGGGATACACCAACATTTATAAACTATGAGAAACTATGAAATCTTATGCCTACACTTCTTGACTCTCCTATTAAAAGTTCGAACGATACACTGATGGTATCCCTAATTGTGATAAACGACTTTTAGTCTCATCTTGTCGAGGATATATAGTTCATCGTAGTGGTCTACGAACCAGTCGATTCCATCCACATATATTTTGAGCATGACCATGAGGGATGGAATCTCTAGTTCTATGGATATGACTTCTTTTATGCCTTAAACTAACAAGTTGGGGTGGCCCCTACCGAGTTTTGTCTATAATGCAGTAGCCTCAAAGGCCATATGGGAGTTTGTCTAACCAATCAATATATGTCTCTATCATCTTGTTGATGATGTTCTTGATATTTTTGTTAGAAAGTTCGACTACTCCATTGGTTAGAGGTCTGTACGGGGAAGACTTATGGCGACTAATCCCATACTCGTGTAGCAGGTTTGAGACTTCTTTCTCAAGGTGAAAACCTTTGTTTGACACTAATTCGTATGGTATGCCAAAAAGGTAGATGATATTTCGATGTAAGAATTTGGCCAACTTCTTGGCATTCAGAATAAAGTAGGATTTATATTCGACCCACTTAGTGAAGTAGTCGATGGCAACCAAGATGAACTAGTGCCCAATGAAGGATTTAAGGTAACCTTCCCTATGATGTATATTCCACGGGTGGGGAAAGGCCAAGGTGAGATCATGATGTAGAGATCTCAGAGAGTTAGATATTTTTAGGGGGAATATAGTTGGCACTTGAGTCATCTTGAGACATAGTTCGTGAAATACTTTACATGGTAGTCCGTTAGTACGAGTGTCAAAGTTTTTTTCTAAAGAGGGTGTGTCCACTGATATAAGGGACACATTCACTACTATAGATCTTGTCCTTGATCACAAAGGTCTTGTCTTCATGGCACACCTTAAGTGTACTCTATTGTACATTCTTTTGTAGATTTAGCCCCCACAGATGATGAATCGGTCTGCCAATCATCTTAGGTGAATAGTTTATTTGGAGAGAAGTGCGGTGGATGCTATTTATTTTGCAATAAGTTATAGATATTATAGTACCATATGGTGGGCCCTATTATTACAAATTCAGTGGCATTGATCTCAAAGTAATAAAAAGGCGTAGTCCTACTAGTCATGGTAAATATGATCTATTTGGTTTCTTCTCGGATATCTGTCATAGAGGCTAGGGTAGTAAGTGCATCGACAAAGTTGTTTTTAGACATCGCGATAAAGTCAAATTTGAGATGCTCAAATCGTGAGGAAACCTCTTCTAAGTAGATATAGTTAGGTTGCAATTTCTTGTCCCGGATTTTTTATTTACCCAATATTTGGATGATGACTAGGATTGAGTCTCCGTAGGCTTTGATATTGGTGATTCCTATATCTAAAGGAATTCAAGACCTGTGATGCAATCTTGGTATTTCGACATGTTTTTGGTGCATTCGTACGTGAATTTGATGGACATAAAGAGTCGGCATAAATCATCAGATATGAAAAGCATTTTGAGGCCAAATACCCTTTTTTTGGAGGCCCAGTCGAAGTAGAGTTACCATGTTTCTCTATCGTTTAAGGCAAGGAGGTCCTTATCATGGAATTCCACCCCATTTTCCTCTTCCTCATCTGATAGGGGTTGCCTTGAGAGAAGGTCCAAGATGGATCATCCTTTGGTGGAATTATGTGCAGCATACTTGATTTTAAATTCAGATAGCATCAATAGCCATTTGGAAACTCTATTAGAAAGAATAGGATTATCGAATAGGTATTTTAGGGGATCCATCATGGCAATGTGTCGTATGATGAAGGACATCATCTAATGCTGGATTTTATGAGTGATACACAAGAGAAGTACAAAAGCATATTCGAAGGTAGTGTATTTGAGCTCATAAGATACTAGCTTTTTACTAACATGGTAGATGTCACATTCCTTTTGGGAACTCTCAATATATTGGGTTAACATGGATCCAATCGCCATATCCGTTATAGTCATGTAGTACAAGAGAGTTGTCCTTGTTGGGCAGGTACTAATACAAGTGGGTGAGTGACGTACTCCTATATTTTCTCGAATGCTTCCCAGGAATAAGAATTCCATTCTTTGGGCAAGTATTTATTGAGTATTTGGAAGATGGTTTCGCAAATGGTGGTAAGCTGGTTGATGAACCGACTTATGAATTGTATTTGGCCTAAGAAACCTCTGACCTATTTTTCCATTATGGATGGTGGAATTTCCCATATGGCATTGAACTAGGCAGGGACTACCTCAATTCCAACTTTTCTAATAATGAACCCATGTAGTTTCAACTTAGTGACTTCGAAGACACATATCAGGATTTAGACACATTTTGAAAGGGCGTAATCTTTGAAAGAATTTATGAAGTTTCGAAACATTTCTTTCGTGGTCCTTGGATTTAATGCTCATGTCGTCCACATAGACTTGCGCTTACTAATGTATGAGATCATCTAGGATAGTTATGGATGCTCTTTGGTAAGTTGAACCCACATTCTTAAGATCAAAGGGCATAACTATATATCAGTTGTCCCCCATGGTATGATGAATTCGGTATTTTCCTGGTAATCGGGGTGCATTTTTATCTAGTTATATCCCGTGAACCTATCTAGGAAGAACTTGAGTGCATTATTGGTCATGTTATCTACCAATAATTCGATATATGGTTTAGGGAAATCATCTTTGGAATAGGCCTAATTGATATCTCTCTAATTTACACACATTCAGCCTTTGCCAGTTGGGTATCAATACAATGTTGGATAACCAAGTGGGATATTCTACTACTCGAATGAACCCGATACTGAGTTATTTATCTACTTATTCCTTAACTTTTTTAAGGACTGTATGGTTATTAGTTTGTAAAGTCTTTATTTTTTGGGCTTTGCGTCAGGGAGAATGGGTATCTCGTATATAACGATAAGTACGTGTGACAACCGCCTAATTAAATACCGGGCGATCACTCCTTTATTAAATTAAATCAAGGTAAACAGTTGGTTCATTCTCAGCATCACTGTCGATAAAAATAATTTTTTTCAATTTAACACCCTAAATAATTAAGCTAAGTGTCAAAAACATTTTTCATACAAACTTCCAAATTTTTAGTTAAAGAAAAGATTTACTTATACAAAACAACATTTTTACAATATAGAATCACACCACGAAGAACTAAAATAAAACCATACATTCGTCAATCGAATGTCAACACAATAAAACCAAACATCATAAACTATCCTGAATAAATCCCATAAAACAATACTGGAATAACTGAAAATATAAAAATCCCAACAAGTAAATGAAATGCTGAAAGGGGCGACACGTGCCCAATAAATGAGAGTAATAAGAGTGGAGTCAATAACAGAAGCCGTCTACTCAAGTGACCTGCAACTTCCACCTAAGCTGCAGCTCGTTCTTCTCAAAGGATCCTAAGCAAGATGCCCCTGTGGCTGGGCACCTGAAAATATACATATATATACACAAGGGAGAGAGAGAGAGAAAGGAACGGGTCAGGGCCCGAAAGTGTGTTTGATTTCTAAAATACGTTAAGCAAGTATTTAAATTGATATAGGCCAATGCAAATCATATTAGTTCGACACTCTCTTGAGAAATTCTCACCTCTCTTCTAATGTGCACGCCTATCGTACTAACCTTCCCAATTAGTCTAGTTTATCTTAACTTACTCATAAGTTTTCAAAACCGAACGATGACAATGTTTTAAAAAGGTTACTTTCAATTTGTAGCACTACTCTCGTTTTAGCTTCATTAAATTATAAAGTTTACCAGTGCCTTCTCATACTTTCACAAAACAAGTATTTATTATTGCGTCAACAACTATGTCCTACTTATCAAATCACAGTAGGCAGTTAAAGGATATAACCTCATATATATATTAACTACTCGGATAATATATATATATAACAGCACCCCAACTAAACTATGGTGCGGGCATACTCTGCTATCCAATCCCCGTATCGCTCACACAAAGGGAAATACAAGTTCGGAATCACTCTCGAACAGTATTAACATATACAAAACAACGTTGAGGCGAAGCATAGATTCCAAGTCCAAGAGGTCAGTACATACCCACACGTCTCTTAGGACCGTCCGACTATCAATCTGATAGCCCGTACCTAGGATCTCTATCTTCTAGGGTACAAATCAATATCCCCCATAAAGCAACACAGGATAAGATCGTCCCAGCGCGGTAACCTCAGGGATAGCAAGTAGCGCGAGTACGTTTTTCACATGTATATAATATATGTACACACAATCATATAATTATACCCATTTTATCATATTAATGTAGGTTCTTCCCATCACCCGTAATTATACCGTTTATCCTTAATTTCACAATTATAGAATTACGTACAAGGTTTTATTCCTAACCTTAACTCGAAGGGTTTTCTCACTCATTACCTAACCCTCATGGATTATATCCTCGCAAATCTGAAATTCAGTAAGTGACTTTATTTGATTCCAACGTAACTCTCTTACGCACCTCACCCTTAATTTTCATAAATCTACCAACCTAAAGTACATATTCCATAAATACCATTCTCGTTGAAGATTAAAGGTTCTAACATTTATCCACATATCCTACTGGTCCTCAATATCTCCCAAATCATTTTATTTAGAAAGCCCAAAGGTTCTTCCATGATAAATTAATTCAACTAATTAAACAAGAGGAATAGGAGTCTGCCAGGAGGGGTCGATCGATCGAAGCTTGAGGCTCGATCGATCGAACCTTCGATCGATCGAAGCTCTATGCTCGATCGATTGATCAAGCAGGTCTGGGCAAAAATTCTGCAGAAATTGCAGTGACGGGATTAATTAAAGTTCTACATCAAAACTCATATTTTCCAACTCTAATCGACCCAAAAAGTCTACTGCTAACATACTAACATAATTCCAGATATCTTTAACGTTCAGCATGCGTGTATACATCATTAAACATGGTTAAACAACCTAAAATCTCATCTAATCATCAAGAACCCTAAAGTTTTCTTAACTTTTATTCTAATCAGTTTTCTCCAGAATTTCCTTCCAACAAATCATCACAAATTCGTGGGTTAATCATCTACTTCACATAATATTTTCAGAATATGGTTATAATGATTTCTACATGCAAATCCCTATCAAAATTGGGGTTTTCTTCCATTGATTATACTCCTCATCATTCCTACACTAATACGAATATTGCATCAACGAAAATACGCAAGTTAAACACTTGCCTGGGATTTCAGAGGTATGGTTTCCTGCTGATATTGAAGTGGTTGCGTTCTCCTCCTCGCGATCTACGCGTTGGTGGTGACGGCGGTGTAATCGGTGGTGTTTTGGGCCTTGAATCACCTTGAGAGTTCTCTCCTCTCTTCTCCAATGGCCGTTCTAGGGTTCTGAATGCTCTAACCCTAAAAGGCTGACTTAAATGGCTGCTAAGGATGGCTGAAATTCGTGGGTTTAATTACCCTATTTTGTAAAATGACCAAAATGCCCTCCCGGGTCACTAATTAGGCCTAAAAACACCCCGAGGCCCGAACTAAACCCCCGGGTACACTTTTCTGACTATCTCGACCCTTCCGGACGCGTTGGCGCACTCAAAACGACCATACGGACAACTTATAAAATATTCACTTTTTAATTAACATAATTAGTCCCGACGTGACACGGGCACGTCCCGACTTAAATTTCCGAAATAGTCATTTACTTTACTTATGACATTCAATATAACCAATATAATATATTACTATGCTCATTAGTAATATTCAACAAGTTTCCCATAATTACTAACACTAGTCACGTTAATAATTATAACATAATTAATTTTCGGATTTTTATTAAATAAATCATCACATTAAATTTAATAAATCCCCAAATTAAATATAGCATAAAAATACGGGGTATTACATACTTCCCCCCTAATAACGGAATTTCGTCCCGAAATTCGGAAAATAAGGCATACCTGGTAAAAACAACTCTGGATATCTCTCGCGCATATCTGCCTCACGCTCCCAAGTGGATTCCTCCACATTATGATGCTCCCACTGGTCTCGCACAAGTGGAACTACTTTCGACCTCAATCTCCTCTCACTATAGTCTAGAATAGCCACTGGTCTCTCTTCGTAACAGCTATCCGACTGTAATTCTATCTCATCTATTGCAATGTGCATATGGACCATATCATCCCGAAGATATCGTCTCAGCGACGAGATGTGGAATACATCATGGATGCGATGTAAATGTTCTGGCAATCCCAACCTGTATGCTACCGGCCCAATCCTCTCGATGATGGGAAATGGTCCTACGTACCTCGGAGCCAACTTCCCCTTCTTCCCGAACCTCATCACTCCTTTCATAGGAGATACACGCAACAATACTTGATCTCCCATATTAAATTCCCGGAAGAACCGTTTCGCATCGGCGTAGCTCTTCTGCCTGTCTTGGGCTACCCGAATACGACTCCTGATTATCTCAATCCTCGCGGAGGTCTCTTGAATCACTTCTGGTCCTAATAACTTGTTGTCCCCCACCTCGAGCCAACAAGTTGGAGAACTACAAGGCCTGCCGTACAAAGCCTCAAATGGAGCCATACCAATCGTGAACTGATAGGAGTTATTATAAGCAAACTCTACCAGTGGAAGGTGTGGCTCCCAACCTCCTCCAAAATCGAGAACACACATGCATAGCATATCTTCCAACATCTGATTAGTACGTTCTGTCTGTCCATCTGTCTGTGGGTGGTAAGTTGAACTCAGTCTCAACTCTGTGCCCATAGCCTCCTGAAAGCTTTCCCAGAAACGTGACACAAAAATCTTGTCTCTATCTGACACAATATTCAGGGGCACCCCATGCAATCTGACAATCTCAGCGATGAACAACTGGGCATACTGACCCGTGGTATAATCTGTCCTCACTGGCAGAAAATGAGCCACCTTGGTCAAACGGTCTACAATCACCCATATAGAATCGTGGCCCCTCTGTGATGTAGGCAACCCTGTAATGAAGTCCATGGAAATACTCTCCCACTTCCACGCGAGTACTTCCAATGGTTGGAGCAATCCAGACGGTTTCTGGTGGTCCACCTTCACTAGCTGGCAAGTAGAACACTTGGACACAAATTCAGCGATGTCCTTCTTCATCCCACTCCACCAGTACTGTCGTCTCATGTCCTGGTACATCTTATCGCCTCCCGGATGTACTGCAAATCGGGACCCATGAGAATGAGTCATCACTTCATGACGTAGCTTCGCTCCTTCTGGAACCACTAATCTCCCATTAAACCGCAACCCTCCATCCGAACTAACAGAATAGGACTTAGCACCCTCGGCTAGAAGTCGTACAATCTGCTCCTGACAAAACGGGTCTGTGGTCTGTGCCTGTATCACCCTCACAACAATCTCGGGTGTGACTGACATCACGGATATGAAAGAACGTGCTACGGCATCCTGGTGACCCAGCTCTTTCCACTTTGCTTTCCAGATGTCTGCTACATCGTCTACCGATCTACGGCTCAATGCATCAGCAACTACATTGGCTTTTCCCGGATGGTACTGTATGTCAAACTGGTAGTCTTTCACAAACTCTAACCACCTGCGCTGACGCATATTCAGCTCTCGCTGAGTGAACAGGTACTGCAGTGACTTATGGTCTGTGAACAAACGGAATTTTTCTCCCAATAGATAGTGTCTCTATATCCTCAATGCAAATACAACCGTTGCTAACTCCAGATCGTGGGTGGGGTAATTCTTCTCATGCGGCTTAAGCTTGCGAGAAGCAAAAGCTATAGCCTTCTCCTCCTGCTGAAGTACTCCCCCAAGTCCTCGTAAGGACGCATCTGTGTAAACCAGGTACTCTACACCCGGCTTCGGTAAAGCAAGGACTGGTGCCGAAGTAAGCTTGTCCTTCAGCTCGTCGAAAGCCAATTGACAAGCATCATCCCAGACATATGGTACCCCCTTGCGAGTCAGATTCGTCAATGGACCCGCTATTTTGGAGAATCCCCGAATGAACCTCCTGTAGTATCCGGCTAACCCCAAGAAACTACGCACTTCCGTTGGTGTCGTGGGCTGCCCCCACTCCCTCACCGCTGACACTTTGCTCGGGTCAACTGCTATCCCTTGCTCAGAAACAACATGGCCCAAGAATTGTACCTCTCGCAACCAGAATCCACACTTCTCGTACTTAGCATACAACTGATGCTCTCGTAGAGTCTGAAGAACCTGCCTCAAGTGTTCGGCATGCTCCTCCTCGCAGTGTGAATATATCAAAATATCATCTATGAAGACGATGACGAACTGATCCAAGAACTCTCTGAATACTCGGTTCATCAAGTCCATGAAAACGGCTGGGGCATTTGTGAGTCCGAACGGCATCACTCTGAATTCATAGGACCCATATCTCGACAAGAAGGCAGTCTTTGAAACATCCTGCTCTCTAATTCGTAACTGATGGTACCCCGACCTCAGATCTATCTTCGAAAAGAAAGTTGCTCCCCTCAACTGGTCGAATAGATCATCGATTTGAGGCAACGGATACTTATTCTGTATCGTGACCTTGTTCAACTCCCGGTAGTCCATGCACAATCTCAGTGAACCATCTCTCTTCTTTACAAATAAGACTGGAGCGCCCCAAGGTGAGGTACTCCTACGAATGAAGCCCTGACCTAATAGCTGCTCAATCTGATCTCGTAGCTCTCACATCTCTGCCGGAGCCATACGGTACGGTGCGCGTGCTATAGGTCTCGTATCCGGAAATAAATCTATAACGAAATCTATCTCACGACTGGGCGGTAGGCCTGGTATCTCCTGAAACACATCGGAATACTCCCTAACAACTGGGATCGAATCCAAAGGAATCACAACCTCCTTAGAGGTATCCTCCTCAATGTAATATAAATGAGCGGTCGAACCTCCCTCTGGGCGAGGCATCGCCACTACAAACATCTCTTGCCCCGGAATGGAAAAAATAATGCTCCCACCGAAGCAATCAATCATGGCTCTATAAGATGCGAGCCAATCCATATTAATGATCACATCATGCTCGTGCATGTCTAAAACTAGCATGTCTGCAGGCAATACCAAGCTACCAATCTCTACCCCTACTCCCCGGCATATAAAGAATATAAGTGACCCACTCCCCAGTGGTGAGTCGACACACGTCACGGTGCTCTCTGCTATGGCTAATAACCCTAAGGACTTCGCAAAATGCGTAGCTATAAAACAATGCGTTGCCCCCGTATCAAACAAAACTTTACCCATAGTACAATGGATAGGAAACATACCCTCAATCGCGGGTGGTGCCTGTGGAGCTGCTGCCTGGTGGACGTTATAGACACGTCCATACTGCAATTGCCCCTGCTGCACTGGAGCTGCTGGAATGGCTGGTAGGGCTGGCGCTTGGGCTGGAGCTGGAAGGGCAGGTGGAAAAAGTGGCCTCTGTGGCTCATTACGGGCTGCCTGCTGCTGTGGGGCCCAATCGCCTTCTGGGCAATCCTGACGCTTATGGCCGTGTTTGCCGCACACAAAACACCGGCCTCTAAAATTTCCTCCCCTCTGTCCCTGCTGACCACGGCCCTACTGGCCGTTACCTCCACGCCATTGGCCCTGTTAACCCTGATGTGCACGCTGTTGGTCCTGCTGGACCTATTGCTGACCCTGCTGTCGGTGCTGACCCTGCTGATTAGGCTGGCCTGCTGGCCCTGCCTATAACCCCCATTTCCCTGCCTGGGGTCACCAGAACGGAATCTCTTAGCAGGGTCCCCCTGATGGGAACTCTGCTCGTGCTGACGAATCTGTCCATGAGATGGTGCCCCACCGGCACCGTTACCCCCGGTCCTGCCCTGCTGGCTGGACTCTCCTGCTCTCTTGCTCCCCTGAAGATGGAAGCGGTGATCCTGGCAATGTAGTAACGCTGCATTGAGTACATCAGTGAACGTACTCAGGGACAAGTTCCCAATAAGGTGCTGACGGATCCTTCAAGCCAATCCGTCGACAAACAACAAAATCTTCTTGCTCTCAGTAGGTGCCTCATCTAGCACAATGGTGAGAAGTCTCGTGAACTCCTCCTCATACTCTGCTACAGTAAGATTATCTTGCTTCAGATTTAGTAGTTTCCGCCTCATCTCAGTCTGCACTGCAGGTGGAAAATACTTGCGATCAAACCGCTCCCAGAACATCTGAATAGGGATCGTGTCCCTCTCCTCCAAAGTAGTAGTGGACTCCCACCACTGCAACGCGGATCCCACCAGCTTAAAAGAAGCCAATAACTGTTTTTGTACCTCAGTGCACTCATACATGCGAAGATGCCGCTGGATGTCTTTCTTCCATTGGCTAACCGTGATAATGTCGGAGCTACCAGAGAACTCAGGGGGATGTGCTTTCTGAAAAGCATCCCGAACCCTCTCCCATGCAGATGGAAGCTGTTCTGGTACTGGCGCCACTGCCTGAACCTAGGGTGGAGCCTGCTGAGTCACCGCTATCGCGGCATTCACCGCCTGAGCAACTATCGTGGCTACTTCATTAGCATTCATTGTGCCTGGTGCCGGGGCTGCTGGCTACTTGGCCTGGGCACGCCTATCTCTAGGAGCACGTCTCGGAGGCATCTGAAACGTGAACAAAATTTATCAGTCTACAGTTATCATCGAATTTCAAATAGCTGAAGACTTAAACATAAAAGTAGGAATACAACAATCCTAAAAATAGGGCTCTATAGCAAAACGTTGAGCTGAAAGAGAAATAAGCCATACAGATCCTAAGGACACTAGAACCTGATGCTCTGATACCACCTGTGACACCCCGCCTAATTAAATACCGGGCGATCACTCATTTATTAAATTAAATCAAGGTAAACAGTTGGTTCATTCTCAGCATCACTGTCGATAAAAATAATTTTTTTCAATTTAACACCCTAAATAATTAAGCTAAGTGTCAAAAACATTTTTCATACAAACTTCCAAATTTTTAGTTAAAGAAAAGATTTACTTATACAAAACAACATTTTTACAATATAGAATCACACCACCAAGAACTAAAATAAAACCATACATTCGTCAATCGAATGTCAACACAATAAAACCAAACATCATAAACTATCCTGAATAAATCCCATAAAACAATACTGGAATAACTGAAAATATAAAAATCCCAACAAGTAAATGAAATGCTGAAAGGGGCGACACGTGCCCAATAAATGAGAGTAATAAGAGTGGAGTCAATAACAGAAGCCGTCTACTCAAGTGACCTGCAACTTCCACCTAAGCTGCAGCTCGTTCTTCTCAAAGGATCCTAAGCAAGACGCCCCTGTGGCTGGGCACCTGAAAATATACATATATATACACAAGGGAGAGAGAGAGAGAAAGGAACGGGTCAGGGCCCGAAAGTGTGTTTGATTTCTAAAATACGTTAAGCAAGTATTTAAATTGATACAGGCCAATGCAAATCATATTAGTTCGACACTCTCTTGAGAAATTCTCACCTCTCTTCTAATGTGCACGCCTATCGTACTAACCTTCCCAATTAGTCTAGTTTATCTTAACTTACTCATAAGTTTTCAAAACCGAACGATGACAATGTTTTAAAAAGGTTACTTTCAATTTGTAGCACTACTCTCGTTTTAGCTTCATTAAATTATAAAGTTTACCAGTGCCTTCTCATACTTTCACAAAACAAGTATTTATTATTGCGTCAACAACTATGTCCTACTTATCAAATCACAGTAGGCAGTTAAAGGATATAACCTCATATATATATTAACTACTCGGATAATATATATATATAACAGCACCCCAACTAAACTATGGTGCGGGCATACTCTGCTATCCAATCCCCGTATCGCTCACACAAAGGGAAATACAAGTTCGGAATCACTCTCGAACTGTATTAACATATACAAAACAACGTTGAGGCGAAGCATAGATTCCAAGTCCAAGAGGTCAGTACATACCCACACGTCTCTTAGGACCGTCCGACTATCAATCTGATAGCCCGTACCTAGGATCTCTATCTTCTAGGGTACAAATCAATATCCCCCATAAAGCAACACAGGATAAGATCGTCCCAGCGCGGTAACCTCAGGGATAGCAAGTAGCGCGAGTACGTTTTTCACATGTATATAATATATGTACACACAATCATATAATTATACCCATTTTATCATATTAATGTAGGTTCTTCCCATCACCCGTAATTATACCGTTTATCCTTAATTTCACAATTATAGAATTACGTACAAGGTTTTATTCCTAACCTTAACTCGAAGGGTTTTCTCACTCATTACCTAACCCTCATGGATTATATCCTCGCAAATCTGAAATTCAGTAAGTGACTTTATTTGATTCCAACGTAACTCTCTTACGCACCTCACCCTTAATTTTCATAAATCTACCAACCTAAAGTACATATTCCATAAATACCATTCTCGTTGAAGATTAAAGGTTCTAACATTTATCCACATATCCTACTGGTCCTCAATATCTCCCAAATCATTTTATTTAGAAATCCCAAAGGTTCTTCCATGATAAATTAATTCAACTAATTAAACAAGAGGAATAGGAGTCTGCCAGGAGGGGTCGATCGATCGAAGCTTGAGGCTCGATCGATCGAACCTTCGATCGATCGAAGCTCTATGCTCGATCGATTGATCAAGCAGGTCTGGGCAAAAATTCTGCAGAAATTGCAGTGACGGGATTAATTAAAGTTCTACATCAAAACTCATATTTTCCAACTCTAATCGACCCAAAAAGTCTACTGCTAACATACTAACATAATTCCAGATATCTTTAACGTTCAGCATGCGTGTATACATCATTAAACATGGTTAAACAACCTAAAATCTCATCTAATCATCAAGAACCCTAAAGTTTTCTTAACTTTTATTCTAATCAGTTTTCTCCAGAATTTCCTTCTAACAAATCATCACAAATTCGTGGGTTAATCATCTACTTCACATAATATTTTCAGAATATGGTTATAATGATTTCTACATGCAAATCCCTATCAAAATTGGGGTTTTCTTCCATTGATTATACTCCTCATCATTCCTACACTAATACGAATATTGAATCAACGAAAATACGCAAGTTAAACACTTGCCTGGGATTTCAGAGGTATGGTTTCCTGCTGATATTGAAGTGGTTGCGTTCTCCTCCTCGCGATCTACGCGTTGGTGGTGACGGCGGTGTAATCGGTGGTGTTTTGGGCCTTGAATCACCTTGAGAGTTCTCTCCTCTCTTCTCCAATGGCCGTTCTAGGGTTCTGAATGCTCTAACCCTAAAAGGCTGACTTAAATGGCTGCTAAGGATGGCTGAAATTCGTGGGTTTAATTACCCTATTTTGTAAAATGACCAAAATGCCCTCCCGGGTCACTAATTAGGCCTAAAAACACCCCGAGGCCCGAACTAAACCCCCGGGTACACTTTTCTGACTATCTCGACCCTTCCGGACGCGTTGGCGCACTCAAAACGACCATACGGACAACTTATAAAATATTCACTTTTTAATTAACATAATTAGTCCCGACGTGACACGGGCACGTCCCGACTTAAATTTCCGAAATAGTCATTTACTTTACTTATGGCATTCAATATAACCAATATAATATATTACTATGCTCATTAGTAATATTCAACAAGTTTCCCATAATTACTAACTCTAGTCACGTTAATAATTATAACATAATTAATTTCTGGATTTTTATTAAATAAATCATCACATTTAATTTAATAAATCCCCAAATTAAATATAGCATAAAAATACGGGGTATTACATACTTCCCCCCTAATAACGGAATTTCGTCCCGAAATTCGGAAAATAAGGCATACCTGGTAAAAACAACTCTGGATATCTCTCGCGCATATCTGCCTCACGCTCCCAAGTGGATTCCTCCACATTATGATGCTCCCACTGGACTCGCACAAGTGGAACTACTTTCGACCTCAATCTCCTCTCACTATAGTCTAGAATAGCCACTGGTCTCTCTTCGTAAGAGCTATCCGACTGTAAGTCTATCTCATCTATCGCAATGTGCATATGGACCATATCATCCCGAAGATATCGTCTCAGCGACGAGATGTGGAATACATCGTGGATGCGATGTAAATGTTCTGGCAATCCCAACCTGTATGCTACCGGCCCAATCCTCTCGATGATGGGAAATGGTCCTACGTACCTCGGAGCCAACTTCCCCTTCTTCCCGAACCTCATCACTCCTTTCATAGGAGATACACGCAACAATACTTGATCTCCCACATTAAATTCCCCGAAGAACCGTTTCGCATCGGCGTAGCTCTTCTGCCTTTCTTGGGCTACCCGAATACGACTCCTGATTATCTCAATCCTCGCGGAGGTCTCCTGAATCACTTCTGGTCCTAATAACTTGTTGTCCCCCACCTCGAGCCAACAAGTTGGAGAACGACAAGGCCTGCCGTACAAAGCCTCAAATGGAGCCATACCAATCGTGAACTGATAGGAGTTATTATAAGCAAACTCTACCAGTGGAAGGTGTGGCTACCAACCTCCTCCAAAATCGAGAACACACATGCGTAGCATATCTTCCAACATCTGATTAGTACGTTCTGTCTGTCCATCTGTCTGTAAGTGGTAGGCTGAACTCAGTCTCAACTCTGTGCCCATAGCCTCCTGAAAGCTTTCCCAGAAACGTGACACAAAAATCTTGTCTCTATTTGACCCAATATTCAGGGGCACCCCATGCAATCTGACAATCTCAGCGATGAACAACTGGGCATACTGACCCGTGGTATAATCTGTCCTCACTGGAAGAAAATGAGCCACCTTGGTCACACGGTCTACAATCACCCATATAGAATCGTGGCCCCTCTGTGATGTAGGCAACCCTGTAATGAAGTCCATGGAAATACTCTCCCACTTCCACGCGGGTACTTCCAATGGTTGGAGCAATCCTGACGGTTTCTGGTGGTCCACCTTCACTAGCTGGCAAGTAGAACACTTGGACACAAATTCAGCGATGTCCTTCTTCATCCCACTCCACCAGTACTGTCGTCTCATGTCCTGGTACATCTTATCGCCTCCCCGATGTACTGCAAATCGGGACCCATGAGAATGAGTCATCACTTCATGACGTAGCTCCGCTCCTTCTGGAACCACTAATCTCCCATTAAACCGCAACCCTCCATCCGAACTAACAGAATAGGACTCAGCACCCTCGGCTAGAAGTCGTACAATCTGCTCCTGACAAAACGGGTCTGTGGTCTGTGCCTGTATCACCCTCGTAACAATCTTGGGGGTGACTGACATCACGGATATGAAAGAACGGGCTACGGCGTCCTAGTGACCCAGCTCTTTCCACTTTGCTTTCCAGATGTCTGCTACATCGTCTACCGATCTACGGCTCAACGCATCAGCAACTACATTGGCTTTTCCCGGATGGTATTGTATGTCAAACTGGTAGTCTTTCACAAACTCTAACCACCTGCGCTGACGCATTTTCAGCTCTCGCTGAGTGAACAGGTACTGCAGTGACTTATGGTCTGTGAACAAACAGAATTTTTCTCCTAATAGATAGTGTCTCCATATCCTCAATGCAAATACAACCGCTGCTAACTCCAGATCGTGGGTGGGGTAATTCTTCTCATGCGGCTTAAGCTTGCGAGAAGCAAAAGCTATAGCCTTCTCCTCCTGCTGAAGTACTCCCCCAAGTCCTCGTAAGGACGCATCTGTGTAAACCAGGTACTCTACACCCGGCTTCGGTAAAGCAAGGACTGGTGCCGAAGTAAGCTTGTCCTTCAGCTCGTCGAAAACCAATTGACAAGCTTCATCCCAGACATATGGTACCCCCTTGCGAGTCAGATTCGTCAATGGACCCGCTATTTTGGAGAATCCCCGAATGAACCTCCTGTAGTATCCGGCTAACCCCAAGAAACTACGCACTTCCGTTGGTGTCGTGGGCTGCCCCCACTCCCTCACCGCTGACACTTTGCTCGGGTCAACTGCTATCCCTTGCTCAGAAACAACATGGCCCAAGAATTGTACCTCTCGCAACCAGAATCCACACTTCTCGTATTTAGCATACAACTGATGCTCTCGTAGAGTCTGAAGAACCTGCCTCAAGTGTTCGGCATGCTCCTCCTCACAGTGTGAATATATCAAAATATCATCTATGAAGACGATGACGAACTGATCCAAGAACTCTCTGAATACTCGGTTCATCAAGTCCATGAAAACGGCTGGGGCATTTGTGAGTCCGAACGGCATCACTCTGAATTCATAGGACCCATATCTCGACAAGAAGGCAGTCTTTGAAACATCCTGCTCTCTAATTCGTAACTGATGGTACCCCGACCTCAGATCTATCTTCGAAAAGAAAGTTGCTCCCCTCAACTGGTCGAATAGATCATCGATTTGAGGCAACGGATACTTATTCTGTATCGTGACCTTGTTCAACTCCCGGTAGTCCACGCACAATCTCAGTGAACCATCTCTCTTCTTTACAAATAAGACTGGAGCGCCCCAAGGTGAGGTACTCCTACGAATGAAGCCCTGACCTAATAGCTGCTCAATCTGATCTTGTAGCTCTCGCATCTCTGTCGGAGCCATACGGTACAGTGCGCGTGCTATAGGTCTCATATCCGGAAATAAATCTATAACGAAATCTATGTCACGACTGGGTGGTAGGCCTGGTATCTCCTGAAACACATCGGAATACTCCCTAACAACTGGGATCGAATCCAAAGGAATCACAACCTCCTTAGAGGTATCCTCCTCAATGTAATATAAATGAGCGGTCGAACCTCCCTCTGGGCGAGGCATCGCCACTACAAACATCTCTTGCCCCGGAATGGAAAAAATAATGCTCCCACCGAAGCAATCAATCATGGCTCTATAAGATGCGAGCCAATCCATACCAATGATCACATCATGCTCGTGCATGTCTAAAACTAGCATGTCTGCAGGCAATACCAAGCTACCAATCTCTACCCCTACTCCCCGGCATATAAAGAATATAAGTGACCCACTCCCCAGTGGTGAGTCGACACACGTCACGGTGCTCTCTGCTGTGGCTAATAACCCTAAGGACTTCGCAAAATGCGTAGCTATAAAATAATGCGTTGCCCCGTATCAAACAAAACTTTACCCATAGTACCATGGATAGGAAACATACCCTCAATCGCGGGTGGTGCCTGTGGAGCTGCTGCCTGGTGGACGTTATAGACACGTCCATACTGCAATTGCCCCTGCTGCACTGGAGCTGCTGGAATGGCTGGTAGGTTTGGCGCTTGGGCTGGAGCTGGAAGGGCAGGTGGAAAAAGTGGCCTCTGTGGCTCATTACGGGCTCCCTGCTGCTGTGGGGCCCTATCGCCTTCTGGGCAATCCTGACGCTTATGGCCGTGTTTTCCGCACACAAAACACCGGCCTCTGAAATTTCCTCCCCTTTGTCCCTGCTGACCACGGCCCTGCTGGCCGTTACCTCCACGCCATTGGCCCTGTTGACCCTGATGTGCACGCTGTTGGCCCTGCTGGCCCTATTGCTGACCCTGCTGTCGGTGCTGACCCTGCTGGCCCTGCCTATAACCCCCATTTCCCTGCCTGGGGTCACCCGAACGGAATCGCTTAGCAGGGTCCCCCTGATGGGAACTCTGCTCGTGTTGACGAATCTGTCCATGAGATGGTGCCCCACCGGCACCGTTACCCCCGGTCCTGCCCTGCTGGCTAGACTCTCCTGCTCTCTTGCTCCCCTGAAGATGGAAGCGGTGATCCTGGCAATGTAGTAACGCTGCATTGAGTACATCAGTGAACGTACTCAGGGACAAGTTCCCAATAAGGTGCTGACGGATCCTCCAAGCCAACCCGTCGACAAACAACAAAATATTCTTGCTCTCAATAGGTGCCTCATCTGGCACAATGGTGAGAAGTCTCATGAACTCCTCCTCATACTCTGCTACAGTAAGATTATCTTGCTTCAGATTTAGTAGTTTCCGCCTCATCTCAGTCTGCACTGCAGGTGGAAAATACTTGCGGTCAAACCGCTCCCAGAACATCTGAATAGGGATCGTGTCCCTCTCCTCCAAAGTAGTAGTGGACTCCCACCACTGCAATGCGGATCCCACCAGCTTAAAAGAAGCCAATAACTGTTTTTGTACCTCGGTGCACTCATACATGCGAAGATGCCGCTGGATGTCTTTCTTCCATTGGCTAACCGTGATAATGTCGGAGCTACCAAAGAACTCAGGGGGATGTGCTTTCTGAAAAGCATCCCGAACCCTCTCCCATGCAGATGGAAGTTGTGCTGGTACTAGCGCCACTGCCTAAACCTGGGGTGGAGCCTGCTGAGTCACCGCTATCGCGGCATTCACCGCCTGAGCAACTATGGCGGCTACTTCATTAGCATTCATTGTGCCTGGTGCCGGGGCTGCTGGCTACTCGGCCTGGACACGCCTATCTCTCGGAGCACGTCTCGGAGGCATCTGAAACGTGAACAAAATTTATCAGTCTACAGTTATCATCGAATTTCAAATAGCTGAAGACTTAAACGTAAAAGTAGGAATACAACAATCCTAAAAATAGGGCTCTATAGCAAAAACGTTGAGCTGAAAGAGAAATAAGCCGTACAGATCCTAAGGACACTAGAACCTGATGCTCTGATACCACCTGTGACACCCCGCCTAATTAAATACCGGGCGATCACTCCTTTATTAAATTAAATTAAGGTAAACAGTTGGTTCATTCTCAGCATCACTGTCGATAAAAATAATTTTTTTCAATTTAACACCCTAAATAATTAAGCTAAGTGTCAAAAACATTTTTCATACAAACTTCCAAATTTTTAATTAAAGAAAAGATTTACTTATACAAAACAACATTTTTACAATATAGAATCACACCACGAAGAACTAAAATAAAACCATACATTCGTCAATCGAATGTCAACACAATAAAACCAAACATCATAAACTATCCTGAATAAATCCCATAAAACAATACTGGAATAACTGAAAATATAAAAATCCCAACAAGTAAATGAAATGCTGAAAGGGGCGACACGTGCCCAATAAATGAGAGTAATAAGAGTGGAGTCAATAACAGAAGCCGTCTACTCAAGTGACCTGCAACTTCCACCTAAGCTGCAGCTCGTTCTTCTCAAAGGATCCTAAGCAAGACGCCCCTGTGGCTGGGCACCTGAAAATATACATATATATACACAAGGGAGAGAGAGAGAGAAAGGAACGGGTCAGGGCCCGAAAGTGTGTTTGATTTCTAAAATACGTTAAGCAAGTATTTAAATTGATACAGGCCAATGCAAATCATATTAGTTCGACACTCTCTTGAGAAATTCTCACCTCTCTTCTAATGTGCACGCCTATCATACTAACCTTCCCAATTAGTCTAGTTTATCTTAACTTACTCATAAGTTTTCAAAACCGAACGATGACAATGTTTTAAAAAGGTTACTTTCAATTTGTAGCACTACTCTCGTTTTAGCTTCATTAAATTATAAAGTTTACCAGTGCCTTCTCATACTTTCACAAAACAAGTATTTATTATTGCTTCAACAACTATGTCCTACTTATCAAATCACAGTAGGCAGTTAAAGGATATAACCTCATATATATATTAACTACTCGGATAATATATATATATAACAGCACCCCAACTAAACTATGGTGCGGGCATACTCTGCTATCCCATCCCCGTATCGCTCACACAAAGGGAAATACAAGTTCGGAATCACTCTCGAACTGTATTAACATATACAAAACAACGTTGAGGCGAAGCATAGATTCCAAGTCCAAGAGGTCAGTACATACCCACACGTCTCTTAGGACCATCCGACTATCAATCTGATAGCCCGTACCTAGGATCTCTATCTTCTAGGGTACAAATCAATATCCCCCATAAAGCAACACAGGATAAGATCGTCCCAGCGCGGTAACCTCAGGGATAGCAAGTAGCGCGAGTACGTTTTTCACATGTATATAATATATGTACACACAATCATATAATTATACCCATTTTATCATATTAATGTAGGTTCTTCCCATCACCCGTAATTATACTGTTTATCCTTAATTTCACAATTATAGAATTACGTATAAGGTTTTATTCCTAAACTTAACTCGAAGGGTTTTCTCACTCATTACCTAACCCTCATGGATTATATCCTCGCAAATCTGAAATTCAGTAAGTGACTTTATTTGATTCCAACGTAACTCTCTTACGCACCTCACCCTTAATTTTCATAAATCTACCAACCTAAAGTACATATTCCATAAATACCATTCTCGTTGAAGATTAAAGGTTCTAACATTTATCCACATATCCTACTGGTCCTCAATATCTCCCAAATCATTTTATTTAGAAAGCCCAAAGGTTCTTCCATGATAAATTAATTCAACTAATTAAACAAGAGCAATAGGAGTCTGCCAGGAGGGGTCGATCGATCGAAGCTTGGGGCTCGATCGATCGAAGCTCTATGCTCGATCGATCGATCAAGCAGGTCTGGGCAAAAATTCTGCAGAAATTGCAGTGACGGGATTAATTAAAGTTCTACATCAAAACTCATATTTTCCAACTCTAATCGACCCAAAAAGTCTACTGCTAACATACTAACATAATTCCAGATATCTTTAACGTTCAGCATGCGTGTATACATCATTAAACATGGTTAAACAACCTAAAATCTCATCTAATCATCAAGAACCCTAAAGTTTTCTTAACTTTTGTTCTAATCAGTTTTCTCCAGAATTTCCTTCTAACAAATCATCACAAATTCGTGGGTTAATCATCTACTTCACATAATATTTTCAGAATATGGTTATAATGATTTCTACATGCAAATCCCTATCAAAATTGGGGTTTTCTTACATTGATTATACTCCTCATCATTCCTACACTAATACGAATATTGCATCAACGAAAATACGCAAGTTAAACACTTGCCTGGGATTTCAGAGGTCTGGTTTCCTGCTGATATTGAAGTGGTTGCGTTCTCCTCCTCGCGATCTACGCGTTGGTGGTGACGGCGGTGTAATCGGTGGTGTTTTGGGCCTTGAATCACCTTGAGAGTTCTCTCCTCTCTTCTCCAATGGCCGTTCTAGGGTTCTGAATGCTCTAACCCTAAAAGGCTGACTTAAATGGCTGCTAAGGATGGCTGAAATTCGTGGGTTTAATTACCCTATTTTGTAAAATGACCAAAATGCCCTCCCGGGTCACTAATTAGGCCTAAAAACACCCCGAGGCCCGAACTAAACCCCCGGGTACACTTTTCTGACTATCTCGACCCTTCCGGACGCGTTGGCGCACTCAAAACGACCATACGGACAACTTATAAAATATTCACTTTTTAATTAACATAATTAGTCCCGACGTGACACGGGCACGTCCCGACTTAAATTTCCGAAATAGTCATTTACTTTACTTATGACATTCAATATAACCAATATAATATATTACTATGCTCATTAGTAATATTCAACAAGTTTCCCATAATTACTAACTCTAGTCACGTTAATAATTATAACATTATTAATTTTCGAATTTTTATTAAATAAATCATCACATTAAATTTAATAAATCCCCAAATTAAATATAGCATAAAAATACGGGGTATTACATACTTCCCCCCTAATAACGGAATTTCGTCCCGAAATTCGGAAAATAAGGCATACCTGGTAAAAACAACTCTGGATATCTCTCGCGCATATCTGCCTCACGCTCCCAAGTGGATTCCTCCACATTATGATGCTCCCACTGGACTCGCACAAGTGGAACTACTTTCGACCTCAATCTCCTCTCACTATAGTCTAGAATAGCCACTGGTCTCTCTTCGTAAGAGCTATCCGACTGTAAGTCTATCTCATCTATCGCAATGTGCATATGGACCATATCATCCCGAAGATATCGTCTCAGCGACGAGATGTGGAATACATCTTGGATGCGATGTAAATGTTCTGGCAATCCCAACATGTATTCTACCGGCCCAATCCTCTCGATGATGGGAAATGGTCCTACGTACCTCGGAGCCAACTTCCCCTTCTTCCCGAACCTCATCACTCCTTTCATAGGAGATACACGCAACAATACTTGATCTCCCACATTAAATTCCCGGAAGAACCGTTTCGCATCGGCGTAGGTCTTCTGCCTGTCTTGGGCTACCCGAATACGACTCCTGATTATCTCAATCCTCGCGGAGGTCTCCTGAATCACTTCTGGTCCTAATAACTTGTTGTCCCCCACCTCGAGCCAACAAGTTGGAGAACGACAAGGCCTGCCGTACAAAGCCTCAAATGGAGCCATACCAATCGTGAACTGATAGGAGTTATTATAAGCAAACTCTACCAGTGGAAGGTGTGGCTCCCAACCTCCTCCAAAATCGAGAACACACATGCGTAGCATATCTTCCAACATCTGATTAGTACGTTCTGTCTGTCCATCTGTCTGTGGGTGGTAAGCTGAACTCAGTCTCAACTCTGTGCCCATAGCCTCCTGAAAGCTTTCCCAGAAACGTGACACAAAAATCTTGTCTCTATCTGACACAATATTCAGGGGCACCCCATGCAATCTGACAATCTCAGCGATGAACAACTGGGCATACTGACCCGTGGTATAATCTGTCCTCACTGGCAGAAAATGAGCCACCTTGGTCAAACGGTCTACAATCACCCATATAGAATCGTGGCCCCTCTGTGATGTAGGTAACCCTGTAATGAAGTCCATGGAAATACTCTCCCACTTCCACGCGGGTACTTCCAATGGTTGGAGCAATCCTGACGGTTTCTGGTGGTCCACCTTCACTAGCTGGCAAGTAGAACACTTGGACACAAATTTAGCGATGTCCTTCTTCATCCCACTCCACCAGTACTGTCGTCTCATGTCCTGGTACATCTTATCGCCTCCCGGATGTACTGCAAATCGGGACCCATGAGAATGAGTCATCACTTCATGACGTAGCTCCGCTCCTTCTGGAACCACTAATCTCCCATTAAACCGCAACCCTCCATCCGAACTAACAGAATAGGACTCAGCACCCTCGGTTAGAAGTCGTACAATCTGCTCCTGACAAAACGGGTCTGTGGTTTGTGCCTGTATCACCCTCGTAACAATCTCGGGTGTGACTGACATCACGGATATGAAAGAACGTGATACGGCGTCCTCGTGACCCAGCTCTTTCCACTTTGCTTTCCAGATGTCTGCTACATCGTCTACCGATCTACGGCTCAATGCATCAGCAACTACATTGGCTTTTCCCGGATGGTACTGTACGTCAAACTGGTAGTCTTTCACAAACTCTAACCACCTGCGCTGACGCATATTCAGCTCTCGCTGAGTGAACAGGTACTGTAGTGACTTATGGTCTGTGAACAAACGGAATTTTTCTCCCAATAGATAGTGTCTCCATATCCTCAATGCAAATACAACCGCTTCTAACTCCAGATCGTGGGTGGGGTAATTCTTCTCATGCGGCTTAAGCTTGCGAGAAGCAAAAGCTATAGCCTTCTCCTCCTGCTGAAGTACTCCCCCAAGTCCTCGTAAGGACGCATCTGTGTAAACCAGGTACTCTACACCTGACTTCGGTAAAGCAAGGACTAGTGCCGAAGTAAGCTTGTCCTTCACCTCGTCGAAAGCCAACTGACAAGCGTCATCCCAGACATATGGTACCCCCTTGCGAGTCAGATTCGTCAATGGACCCGCTATTTTGGAGAATCCCCGAATGAACCTCCTGTAGTATCCGGCTAACCCCAAGAAACTACGCACTTCCGTTGGTGTCGTGGGCTGCCCCCACTCCCTCACCGCTGATAATTTGCTCGGGTCAACTGCTATCCCTTGCTCAGAAACAACATGGCCCAAGAATTGTACCTCTCGCAACCAGAATCCACACTTCTCGTACTTAGCATACAACTGATGCTCTCGTAGAGTCTGAAGAACCTGCCTCAAGTGTTCGGCATGCTCCTCCTCGCAGTGTGAATATATCAAAATATCATCTATGAAGACGATGACGAACTGATCCAAGAACTCTCTGAATACTCGGTTCATCAAGTCCATGAAAACGGCTGGGGCATTTGTGAGTCCGAACGGCATCACTCTGAATTCATAGGACCCATATCTCGACAAGAAGGCAGTCTTTGAAACATCCTGCTCTCTAATTCGTAACTGATGGTACCCCGACCTCAGATCTATCTTCGAAAAGAAAGTTGCTCCCCTCAACTGGTCGAATAGATCATCGATTTGAGGCAACGGATACTTATTCCGTATCGTGACCTTGTTCAACTCCCGGTAGTCCACGCACAATCTCAGTGAACCATCTCTCTTCTTTACAAATAAGACTGGAGCGCCCCAAGGTGAGGTACTCCTACGAATGAAGCCCTGACCTAATAGCTGCTCAATCTGATCTCGTAGCTCTCGCATCTCTGTCGGAGCCATACGGTACGGTGCGCGTGCTATAGGTCTCGTATCCGGAAATAAATCTATAACGAAATCTATCTCACGACTGGGCGGTAGGCCTGGTATCTCCTGAAACACATCGAAATACTCCCTAACAACTGGGATCGAATCCAAAGGAATCACAACCTCCTTAGAGGTATCCTCCTCAATGTAATATAAATGAGCGGTCAAACCTCCCTCTGGGCGAGGCATCGCCACTACAAACATCTCTTGCCCCGGAATGGAAAAAATAATGCTCCCACCGAAGCAATCAATCATGGCTCTATAAGATGCGAGCCAATCCATACCATTGATCACATCATGCTCGTGCATGTCTAAAACTAGCATGTCTGCAGGCAATACCAAGCTACCAATCTCTACCCCTACTCCCCGGCATATAAAGAATATAAGTGACCCACTCCCCAGTGGTGAGTCGACACACGTCACGGTGCTCTATGCTGTGGCTAATAACCCTAAGGACTTCGCAAAATGCGTAGCTATAAAACAATGCGTTGCCCCCGTATCAAACAAAACTTTACCCATAGTACCATGGATAGGAAACATACCCTCAATCGCGGGTGGTGCCTGTGGAGCTGCTGCCTGGTGGACGTTATAGACACGTCCATACTGCAATTGCCCCTGCTGCACTGGAGCTGCTGGAATGGCTGGTAGGGCTGGCGCTTGGGCTGGAGCTGGAAGGTCAGGTGGAAAAAGTGGCCTCTGTGGCTCATTACGGGCTCCCTGCTGCTGTGGGGCCCTATCGCCTTCTGGGCAATCCTGACGCTTATGGCCGTGTTTGCCGCACACAAAACACCGGCCTCTGAAATTTCCTCCCCTCTGTCCCTGCTGACCACGGCCCTGCTGGCCATTACCTCCACGCTATTGGCCCTGTTGACCCTGATGTGCACACTGTTGGCCCTGCTGGCCCTATTGCTGACCCTGCTGTCGGTGCTGACCCTGCTGATTAGGCTGGCCCTGCCTATAACCCCCATTTCCCTGCCTGGGGTCACCCGAACGGAATCACTTAGCAGGGTCCCCCTGATGGGAACTCTGCTCATGCTGACAAATCTGTCCATGAGATGGTGCCCCACCGGCACCGTTACCCCCGGTCCTGCACTGCTGGCTGGACTCTCTTGCTCTCTTGCTCCCCTGAAGATGGAAGCAGTGATCCTGGCAATGTAGTAACGCTGCATTGAGTACATCAGTGAACGTACTCAGGGACAAGTTCCCAATAAGGTGCTGACGGATCCTCCAAGCCAACCCGTCGACAAACAACAAAATCTTCTTACTCTTAGTAGGTGCCTCATCTGGCACAATGGTGAGCAGTCTCGTGAACTCCTCCTCATACTCTGCTACAGTAAGATTATCTTGCTACAGATTTAGTAGTTTTCGCCTCATCTCAGTCTGCACTGCAGGTGGAAAATACTTGCGGTCAAACCGCTCCCAGAACATCTGAATAGGGATCGTGTCCCTCTCCTCCAAAGTAGTAGTGGACTCCCACCACTGCAACGCGGATCCCACCAGCTTAAAAGAAGCCAATAACTGTTTTTGTACCTCGGTGCACTCATACATGCGAAGATGCCGCTGGATGTCTTTCTTCCATTGGCTAACCGTGATAATGTCGGAGCTACCAGAGAACTCAGGGGGATGTGCTTTCTGAAAAGCATCCCGAACCCTCTCCCATGCAGATGGAAGCTGTGCTGGTACTGGCGCCACTGCCTGAACCTGGGGTGGAGAATGCTGAGTCACCGCTATCGCGGCATTCACCGCCTGAGCAACTATGGCGGCTACTTCATTAGCATTCATTGTGCCTGGTGTCGGGGCTGCTGGCTACTCGGCTTGGGCACGCCTATCTCTCGGAGCACGTCTCGGAGGCATCTGAAACGTGAACAAAATTTCTCAGTCTACAGTTATCATCGAATTTTAAATAGCTGAAGACTTAAACGTAAAAGTAGGAATACAACAATCCTAAAAATAGGGCTCTATAGCAAAAACGTTGAGCTGAAAGAGAAATAAGCCGTACAGATCCTAAGGACACTAGAACCTGATGCTCTGATACCACCTGTGACACCCCGCCTAATTAAATACCGGGCGATCACTCCTTTATTAAATTAAATCAAGGTAAACAGTTGGTTCATTCTCAGCATCACTGTCGATAAAAATAATTTTTTTCAATTTAACACCCTAAATAATTAAGCTAAGTGTCAAAAACATTTTTCATACAAACTTCCAAATTTTTAATTAAAGAAAAGATTTACTTATACAAAACAACATTTTTACAATATAGAATCACACCACCAAGAACTAAAATAAAACCATACATTCGTCAATCGAATGTCAACACAATAAAACCAAACATCATAAACTATCCTGAATAAATCCCATAAAACAATACTGGAATAACTGAAAATATAAAAATCCCAACAAGTAAATGAAATGCTGAAAGGGGCGACACGTGCCCAATAAATGAGAGTAATAAGAGTGGAGTCAATAACAGAAGCCGTCTACTCAAGTGACCTGCAACTTCCACCTATGCTGCAACTCGTTCTTCTCAAAGGATCCTAAGCAAGACGCCCCTGTGGCTGGGCACCTGAAAATATACATATATATACACAAGGGAGAGAGAGAGAGAAAGGAACGGGTCAGGGCCCGAAAGTGTGTTTGATTTCTAAAATACGTTAAGCAAGTATTTAAATTGATACAGGCCAATGCAAATCATATTAGTTCGACACTCTCTTGAGAAATTCTCACCTCTCTTCTAATGTGCACGCCTATCGTACTAACCTTCCCAATTAGTCTAGTTTATCTTAACTTACTCATAAGTTTTCAAAACCGAACGATGACAATGTTTTAAACAGGTTACTTTCAATTTGTAGCACTACTCTCGTTTTAGCTTCATTAAATTATAAAGTTTACCAGTGCCTTCTCATACTTTCACAAAACAAGTATTTATTATTGCGTCAACAACTATGTCCTACTTATCAAATCACAGTAGGCAGTTAAAGGATATAACCTCATATATATATTAACTACTCGGATAATATATATATATAACAGCACCCCAACTAAACTATGGTGGGGGCATACTCTGCTATCCAATCACCGTATCGCTCACACAAAGGGAAATACAAGTTCGGAATCACTCTCGAACTGTACTAACATATACAAAACAACGTTGAGGCGAAGCATAGATTCCAAGTCCAAGAGGTCAGTACATACCCACACGTCTCTTAGGATCGTCCGACTATCAATCTGATAGCCCGTACCTAGGATCTCTATCTTCTAGGGTACAAATCAATATCCCCCATAAAGCAACACAGGATAAGATCGTCCCAGCGCGGTAACCTCAGGGATAGCAAGTAGCGCGAGTACGTTTTTCACATGTATATAATATATGTACACACAATCATATAATTATACCCATTTTATCATATTAATGTAGGTTCTTCCCATCACCCGTAATTATACCGTTTATCCTTAATTTCACAATTATAGAATTACGTACAAGGTTTTATTCCTAACCTTAACTCGAAGGGTTTTCTCACTCATTACCTAACCCTCATGGATTATATCCTCGCAAATCTGAAATTCAGTAAGTGACTTTATTTGATTCCAACGTAACTCTCTTACGCACCTCACCCTTAATTTTCATAAATCTACCAACCTAAAGTACATATTCCATAAATACCATTCTCGTTGAAGATTAAAGGTTCTAACATTTATCCACATATCCTACTGGTCCTTAATATCTCCCAAATTATTTTATTTAGAAAGCCCAAAGGTTCTTCCATGATAAATTAATTCAACTAATTAAATAAGAGGAATAGGAGTCTGCCAGGAGGGGTCGATCGATCGAAGCTTGGGGCTCGATCGATCGAACCTTCGATCGATCGAAGCTCTATGCTCGATCGATCGATCAAGCAGGTCTGGGCAAAAATTCTGCAGAAATTGCAGTGACGGGATTAATTAAATTTCTACATCAAAACTCATATTTTCCAACTCTAATCGACCCAAAAAGTCTACTGCTAACATACTAACATAATTCCAGATATCTTTAACGTTCAGCATGCGTGTATACATCATTAAACATGGTTAAACAACCTAAAATCTCATCTAATCATCAAGAACCCTAAAATTTTCTTAACTTTTGTTCTAATCAGTTTTCTCCAGAATTTCCTTCTAACAAATCATCACAAATTCGTGGGCTAATCATCTACTTCACATAATATTTTCAGAATATGGTTATAATGATTTCTACATGCAAATCCCTATCAAAATTGGGGTTTTCTTCCATTGATTATACTCCTAATCATTCCTACACTAATACGAATATTGCATCAACGAAAATACGCAAGTTAAACACTTGCCTGGAATTTTAGAGGTCTGGTTTCCTGCTGATATTGAAGTGGTTGCGTTCTCCTCCTCGCGATCTACGCGTTGGTGGTGACGGCGGTGTAATCGGTGGTGTTTTGGGCCTTGAATCACATTGAGATCTCTCTCCTCTCTTCTCCAATGGCCGTTCTAGGGTTCTGAATGCTCTAACCCTAAAAGGATGACTTAAATGGCTGCTAAGGATGGCTGAAATTCGTGGGTTTAATTACCCTATTTTGTAAAATGACCAAAATGCCCTCCCGGGTCACTAATTAGGCCTAAAAACACCCCGAGGCCCGAACTAAACCCCCGGGTACACTTTTCTGACTATCTCGACCCTTCCGGACGCGTTGGCGCACTCAAAACGACCATACGGAAAACTTATAAAATATTCACTTTTTAATTAACATAATTAGTCCCGACGTGACACGGGCACGTCCCGACTTAAATTTCCGAAATAGTCATTTACTTTACTTATGACATTCAATATAACCAATATAATATATTACTATGCTCATTAGTAATATTCAACAAGTTTCCCATAATTACTAACTCTAGTCACATTAATAATTATAACATAATTAATTTCCGGATTTTTATTAAATAAATCATCACATTAAATTTAATAAATCCCCAAATTAAATATAGCATAAAAATACGGGGTATTACATTAGGTCTATTCTAGGCATGTCTTCTTAGGACCAAAAGAATATATCTACGAAGCTTGCAAGGATATTTGTGAGCTCCTTCTAGTCATTCTCATCTAGGGAGGACCCGATTTGTAATTGTGTGGGGTTATGGGGAGTGCCCAAGTTTATGGTTATTTTGTCAACCTCGTTGAATTCATACATCTATTTTGACCCTGGTCAAGTTTTTGCAAATATATTAGGTATTTTATATCCACATAGTCATCATTATTAAGTGTGATTTCTAATCCATCGGTATATTGATAGTCATCGAATACAACACACGCAGGAAAATACTAAAAATCACTGTTTATTATGCCATCAAAGGGAGGAAGGAAAACATTGATAATAATAAAAAAGTCTTCTTTATAGAGGGATACATTTGGAGAGGGGATGAGGGGGAATCATTTTGTAACACGATAGAATCAACTGGCCTCTGAATGACCGGCATCCGGATGCATTTAACATAGGTCCAATTATTAAGTAATGCAGTTCCTATGATGTTAATGATGAGGTGGGAAAAATTCTATAGGTGGGTCTAGGGAGTAGTGTTTAGGTGCTCTAGAACCTTATCACAGACTGAAGGCTGGGAAAGATGGTGTTCTTTGACTTAGATAGTGTCCTCCATGTATAGCATCAAAGAGTAATTATGGGTTGGGTCCTTGGGGAGGGGTTGCAATAAGCCCTAGTAATTTTTTTTGTTCTACGGGAGTTTTCTAGTTACATCCCGAGGTTCGATAAAAGGCGGTGTCTCAGATGGTGGGAATGTTGAATCGGGTATGAGGAGTTAGAGCTTGATTTTAGGGATGTTGACTAATTTCCATTTCTCGATCATGATATCGTGAGCGATGAAGGTGGTGTAACAATCTCATAAGAGTTCTATGTGTCTTAAGTCTAAGGACCCCCAAAATGGCTACTAGGGCAACTTCATCAAGACATAATACGAGTAGTCCCCATTCAGGTTTTTGCTTGGATATGTTTATATCCTCCTCACTAACCCTTGATACTTTGAGCTCATTGTGGTTGGCTTTGTGGATTTTCTCGTACTCCATGTACAGTCCCTTCTCGTAGAGGATTTTTATTCTGGGTAGTAAGGTTTTCTTTTCTTCATCCCACCATAGTTCAGGGAGTTCGTGATAGGGGAATACTTCTCCTTAGAGATGAAATTGACCATTCCACCCTTGATAGGTGTTATTTGGGACCATGGGTTAGAGTTGAATTATTAGGGGGTATACCCAAGACGGGTCCTTCCCTTATGTTCTGATGTTATGACGGCTTCGAGGGTTCTATGTTAATTCCTCCCAAGTTTGAATCCTCGTATATACCCCATTTTGTGGATGATTTGGGATGCTAGATTATGAATCGCTGGTTCTTCCTCTTTTATATGAGTTAGTGGGATGACTCAGAATCCAGTGAGGTAGACATTATGTGTATCTATGAGGGGAATGATATTAGGATTGGAAACTGTGTCCCAATCGTCGTCCCCTTTTATTGTGAAAACCTCCCTATCGAACGACTATCTGACCTTCATATGCAATGATTAGGGTAATGGCCCCATAATGTGTATCCAATCCCTTCCTAGCAGGAGGTTGAAGTTGGATGGGACATCGGGTACCTAAAAGTTCACATCATATTTGATAGACCCCACTATGAGAGTGAGGGCAATGGCTCCTAATACCTCTCGGTGAGTGTTATCATAAGCCTTGATGGACGTCGAAGATGGCATAAAATCATAGGCAGTATATCCTAGACTTATGGAAGTGCAGAGGGTCACACATTGAAGGTGGACCCATTGTCTATGAGCACTAAGGGCATAATTTATATGAAGCCCTCAGTGGTGATGTGTAGTGCAAATCGATGATTACGGCTTTCATCGGGAGATCCTCATCAAATAAGTTGATGTGTTGTTGCATGGAAATGGAACCGATGGTGTCTTACATTTTGGCCAGAGTCAGGTCTTAATGAACATAATTTGAGACAACAGACGGATAAGGAAGGATCGGTGTTCTCGGGATGTAGCTAGTAACTCCCAGATATTGAAATTAACTGAAATCTGATGTGGTTTCTAGTGGATTTTATTATTTTTTAGAGGATGGGGTTACATGGATACTTCGAGGAGACATTTCTCTTTTCCAGTCAAGTTCAAAGAAGTGGGATGTCATCCAGACCGGGTGAGGAAGTCGCTTTATTTTTTCAGGGAAAGTATGGGTTCTACCTGAGTGTCTTGTTATACTTTTTCTAAATGGAGAAGAAGGTTAGTTAAGGATGTTGGGTTGGTAGACGATGTTTATTTTTGATCCATTACTTCGGTCCAATCAACGACTCTGTTGTATTATTTATCTAATGTACGACCATGTTTACATTGTTGGGTTCTCGTAGAGTGGCTCAAGATATGATCCGATAGGACTGCATATGGAATCATATATCTCCATTGGAACGTCATCCAACCCGGTGGGTCGAATACTATAGTACATGTAGATATTGGGGTGTTTGACTTCTCCTTTGTTGTTAAAAAAGTGGACGGTGGTCTTTCATATGAGAGGCTTGGTTATAAAATGTCTATAGTGTAGCCTCTCCTTTTAATATAACAGTTCTAGCATTCATATTTTTCCAGGAGGCTGACTTCCTAGATGGTAGCTATGTTCCCAATCTTAAACTTGTAATCTCGGATGTCGAGAGCCTCAAAAGATATGGATCCTTGCTCGGGGAGTAGTTCCATTGCATTATTATAGTCAAGAACTTGGGTTTAAGGACAAACTCATCTTCGAGATTCGAGGATGTGTTCCTCTCGATGATCAAGAGATTGTCAAAGAAGTCTGTAATGCCTTGTTTTGACAAGTGGCTATAGTAGACATGTCGGGTTTGGGGGCTGAAGGTCTTATCTTAAGTTTTTCAGAGATAGGGTTTTCCATAGTGGGGTTTAGACCAGGTTATGGACCAATCAGTAGAGAAGGATCAACATTATTTTTAGAATCAGTTTGGATCATGTGAATGGTACTAAGAGAGAGGACTCGTGTTTTCAATCCTTGAGGATGGGGGTGTGACGCCCCGTGTATTTTGACATTAGAGTTGGTCATCCCTCACTACTAAACAACACCGAGCTTCATAATTAAAATACAATTCTTAGCATGTGACATAAATATGAGACATTAAATACTTTTTTCACAAGATATGATCCAAATTTAATCCAACGAATATAAACATCCGCACAACAAATTCCATCACCTTGTTAACTCTGAAATTCTGTTACTAAAGCCGTTTATTAAAAATAAACTATTTAAGTAACTCCGAATTATTTTTTGAAGAAACTCTTTTCTTGAAAAACCAAAACTATTTGAACACAAGATGTGTTTAACAAAACAGTATGTACGAGATCTATTCAAGATTTTACTAACAGATTTATAAAACAGTTTTATACAAACTTTAAAACCCAGCACAACCAAGAATGAGATGAGAATATGTAGGAAGATTAAGTACAAGATTTTTACGTGGTAAAACCTCACCAATTGAGGAAACATTCACGACTCCCTCTACGGAGTAAAACAAAAATCCACTATAAACAAATTTAACAGTTACAAACTATATAACAAACATGCATACAACTCAGACCTATATAAGTTAAGGAATTTACCCTCTGGTGTCCTTATAACTTCTCTGCAGTTCTGATTGTTGATGTTGTCCTCTCAGTTTGTTAACTCCAATTTGTTCAAGCTCTTTACGTCGACTCTTTTTCTCAAGATCTTATTACCAACACTTTTCGTGTTGTAGTGTGAAAGTGTTTGTGTAGGTTCTCTCTAACACATGCATGCACACACTCACACTTATTAAGTACAAACAGTCCTAGCAAATTACATATAAGTCTATATGCTGTGATTTTCTTTTTCTCTCTTCTCACAAAACTTTGAACCTTTTTGACCTTTTAATCAATCCCAGAATCCACGGATATCTTGCTTAGAAGACAGTCAATATCTTAATCAATCTCAGAGTTTTGAAAATATTTTCGAGATTGAAAACCTCCAAGTGTGATTCCAAACTAGGTCAAAGGTTTAGTTTTAAGAGAACTAGAAACAGAAAACATTTTTGTTGATTTCTAAGTTAAAAAAACATTTACAGAAAACGAATCAACAAAATATTTCTCAAGCTGAGAAACAAACATGCAAACTAAGTGTAATATATCATGAAAAACTTAGATCTGAAAATTTCTATATACAAGAACAACAGATCTAAGAAAATGATTCAGTTGGAAACAAGATCCAAAGAAGAAGAGGTTACAGCAACAAACCAACTCTCAAATCATCTCTCAAAACATTCAAACACTCAATGGTTGTGTTTGGTAAAGTATATAGGTTTGAAGGTTTGTATTTGGTTTGAAGTGTGTATACGATTTAGGGTTAGGGTTAGGGTTTCTAACTCTTTCTCTCTCTTCTGGTTTCTCTCTTCTCTCTACTCTCTCTTTCTTTTCTCTCAAATGACAAAATGGAAAAAGTCTCAGAAAGCTGAGTAAAGGGCTCCTTTTATAGGAGGCTGAGAAGGTTCGAGAACGAGGGCGAAAATCAAGGGTCCAGATTGAGTCAAGATGGATTGACTATAATCCAAGGGCATATGATATGCGGTGGTTAAAGCTCTTCTGATTGGTTCAAAAGGTAATCATAGGGATTATGATAGAAGACATGCAGATCGTTGATCACAAATGATCCAAGGGTTGAAAACAGGCGTTGTATTCTTCTCTATAAAGAAACACAATTCCTACCAATCAGAGGGCAACAAATGTTGGCCAATAACACGAGATAAAACGCGCGTCTAAAGTAATTACAAAGTAAACCCTGAAGTCTCTGCCACTTTTGGTTTCTACCCAAACCAACTTGAGATAGTAAAACCAATATTTCTAAAATAGCATATTTACCCCATAACCTTTTAAAACCAAGTTTTATTAATAAAACCATATTTTAAAATGTTTTAAAAAATCCCAAAAAAATATTTAAAAAACAAAATTGGGGATTTAAACACACTCAACATATGTACACACACTAATATGCAATATGACATGTAAATGATTCATTCTACTATGTGTGAGTGTTGGTAATTAGGTCTAGATCCCTTCAATCAAAGATAAAATAGAAAAGCAAGCTCTGAGGTTCTTTGGTTTCTAGGATGGACATAATTTTGTCACAATTTCCAAACTAGATGAGCACTTATACAATATAGACTCAAGTGAGTCAAGAGTATAAGGGCTTCAAACTCCGGCTGAAAGGAAACCACAAATAAGTGCAGAACCAAATGGCCCACCAAATTTATAATAACTATCTCATAAATAAAACAACGAAAAGAAAAATCTAAACTACTAAAGAAATAAAAATAAAACTCCAGCTACACTTCACGAATCTCTAATCCATCCAATGCAGCTACTCCAGCAACCATAACTGAAATGTTAGTCAACTGAATAGGTCAAAGCAGACAACATTAAAAGAAATTCCTCCTCCAATTTAGGATCCATGAATCCAAACATAAGTATCATACGAGATAAATATTACAACAGAGTATTTTAAATTTCGTGATAAAAGAATATGGGAATAAAATTAAACAATAATACTACCCACATATATAATCCACCCCATTATTTAAGTCCAATTATGTTATTTCAATATTTAATTATGCTACAGCTATTAATTTAATTTAATTCCAATAGCCAATTATTATTAAAGAGGCATCACTATAGCCAACCAACCTTTTGATGGATCCTACACATATTCGGACGCGCCTAAAATTCTCAGCACACCATACCCATTCCCATCACTATTGACACATGGTCCAATTTCATTAGCCCGACACATAAAGGTGATGTTTCACGCATGACATGTCACTATAGCCAGAAATCCCAATTATCGTTAGAACTACACATATTAGTGATGCCAGCATACACCCATGCTGCTACAGTGAGTCAACCCAATGATCGTTAGTTCTGACCATATTGGTGACGCAAACCACCCCCCATGTCACTATAGACAACCGACCCAATTATAGTTAGTACTGCTTATATTAGTAATTTTATATCCATTTTAATATTGTTCATTATCTTAGGCATTAATTATTAATTTTTAATGAGGTTCTCTTTATTCTCAATTAGTCCCACCCATAATTTGAGTATCACAGCAAAAAAAAAACAGCCTTAGTACGATACCTAGAGAATACCAAAATATAAGTATTACCTATTGAATACCAACCAAAAATCATCACCTAGTTTTGCACCTATGCTAACGGAATAATGTAACGACATAATACCTAGTCCTATCTTAGAAAATACCCAACCGTACAAGAATACACTCACTAGTCCCACACCTAGAAAGTGCTAATAACAAAAAATTCTACCTACTAGACCCATACTTAGCAAGCAACCTATAAAACAGGGGTGAAAGTATAACTACTCCCAAAATTCCAACGTTCCCGTGGTGTCGAAACATTAACACGAACAATATCTATAAAATTATATTTTTAAATTATCACTACAATCCTCCAATTAATCTTACTATTTAGATTCCATTCAAATCACGTCCATTTATTCATGTGATAATCAAGTTCTACAAAATAGTCAAACATATTGTCAAATTTCATAATTCTATAACTAGTGATAATTCTACGATTGAGCACATAATCCCATTTCAACATGCGTATTAACAAAGTTAAAAAAACACTAAGTTTTTTCTACCCATACACATATAAAATCATAATCTTCTAGTCAAAATGTTATTTCAAGTTCATAATTTAAGTCTGACATGCCATTCGTTCCACAAATTTACCGTAACCTAAACACTAATCTAATAATTCTGGCAGATTTCCATCATAACCTATGGATATTCTCTCATAGAATCAACATTTTAATTTCATTAAAATGGTTTATATTGAATTCTCAAAATACTTTTATAACCCCACTAAATAAAAAACATCATGTTAATAATTATGTCCAAATTAACATGTTTACACGATTCCATATTTTTATATGTCCGAAAATACTCGAATTTCACATTTTAGCGAAACTACCAGTTTTAAGTTATAACCATTAACCATTTTTAAAATTTATGGTTTGTTAACCTTAAATTAATCCATAAAAATTCGGGGTATTACATTCTCCCCCACTATCAAAGGAATTTCCTCCTCAAAATTCGATGAAGCATAAATGTAAAACGTAAACACGCGCATATAAAATAAGACTCACATATGCCTACCCGTAAAATGGCACGATTAAGATCCCACTCAGCAAATCTCACACACAACTAACCCACGAACAAAATTACAAAATATATTTAAACTATATATATATATATATATATATATATATATAAGGATAACTATGAAAATAAAACGTACCACCCTCTCCCACAAATAACCACTCAATTATATCTCCAAAAGACATCACAACGCTTCAGTCCTCAAATCAAATGATGTTACCACATCGATACTAGAGATACCTAACATTTGTACGAAAAATCTTAAAAAAAACTCATCTCTAAAATCAAATCTAAGGATCCTCACTTCAAGATTATTATTCCTAACCTCTATGCCTATAGTTGCCTTAACATAAAACTACATATCACGAAGAAACACAAGTAACACGTATGCTAGACCCAATATTTTAGAAAGTATGAATCAATAATGGAAATTAGAGGTCAATAACACGAAATCTATTATGGACATAAAACCTATGAGACCTAAGACCTTGCTCTAATACCGACTGGAACACCCCGTATATAATGACATTGGAGGTTGCTAATACCCATTACCAAACTATATCTCTCATCATAATTAAAATACCATTATTAGCATGAGATAGAAATATGAGACATTATTTTTTTTTCCACAAGATATAATCCAAATTTAGACCAACGAATATAAACATCCCCACGATAAATTCCATCACCATGTTAACTCCAGAACGAAAGTCAACTCCTAAAGATAAATTAATACTTAAATGAAATCATTCAGCTATAACTCCAACTGAAAATAAACCGTAAAAAACTTTTAGAAAATAGTTGCAGGTAATTAAGATGCAATAGATAAATATGCAGTAAAACTTTTCATATTTAAGTCGATTCCATACTCTCATGAGATTACCCCTCACTTCTCAACTTTTGTGCACACCTTGCGCATATATTTTAACCTGCCTAGTTACACTACCCCGCCTCACTGGTTCGGTTGTAAATCTCACTAATACACCACTCTACCACGGGTATTGTTTATCGTTTACTTCTTAGATATTTATCTCATTTGATTAATTAAGAATTTCATCATTTATCATTCTCATAACTTTATCCAAGCTATTTATAGCATTCACTCTTAAAGTATTAAACTCATATATAATTATCACACAAATATATATAAGTAAAGTTATACTACTACAAACACACATAGGTCATGCATAATTGTCATCCCCCGAGTAATAACTCATTGGATACCATCCCTTGAATACTAACTCATTAGATTCCTTCCCCAAAGTTCTAACTAATTGGATGCCATCCCCCGATTACTAACTCATTAGATGCCATTCTCTACAATGCTATCATCATCCAGGGCGTACCCACATCATCCCGGTTACCGGCGGTCAAACTCTCAAGCCAACTCAGTAAAATCGCAAACTTATAAGAGGCGGCCATAGTCCTTCGATAGTGAGTCATAACCATTCCAAAAATTACCTCACCTCAAACTTCAACCCTCACAAGGGCACATGCGTGGTGCTATGACCTGAACTATACTCATCATGCATTCACTAGCCAGGGGGATCACCCACATCGTGTAGCCTCCCATGATAGCACTAAAAGGGTACGTTTCACATAAATATCATACACACAGATATCTGTTTCACACACACACACACATATATATATATATATATAAGAAAATCGACTACCAATGCATGCCCCTCGTAGCAGCTTCCAATAATCTCTGAGTCTAAATTCAACTCCCAAATTCCTACGTAGTCACTTACTTATTTAAATATTACGATTATATTTTATTCAGGATACTAAGCCTATCTCGAACCGGACTGTAACCTAGCTCTTTCTAGAATTCTAACCTGATTTCATAAATCATAACCTGAGTATTTATCACCCTAAAACACTCGTGCATCCATGTCTAGATTTGATTTCCAACTAAAGATTTTGATCTCGAACACCCTTTTGAATTTTTTTTAAAAAAAATCAAATAAAAACATGAAACTGGTGGCCATGCGTTCCTAACGAAAAGATCTATCTTCATGAACAAACCCAAGGGTCGTTCAAACGTAATACCAACCTCGTTTGAACGAGAGTCTCAACTCATTCAAATGAGCTTGTGATGAGCTTGTAATGAGATTGACACTAACTCTCTTTCTTAGGCGGGATTCAACATTTTCCCATCAACAATCCCATATATATCACCAATCTAACCCAAAATTTATAGCTTTTATCGATTCTAAACTTGATTACACTTATTTTCACATTCAAATGCATCCAACAATAATTCAACTTATGGGATTTAACATCTTATTAAAAAACTATGCACTTTCTTAATTCTCAATCAAGATTATGCAATTCCCCAACTTTCTCATTCAAGATTTAATCTTTATGTTTGAATTTATCTTCAGAATATGTATTGAGAAATGGTTAAACAACTTATCACTCAAAATCCCATATTTTAACATAATTCCCATTCCCCAAAAGTCTTCTAAAACACAATATATCACCTACTATGATATGAACTGAATTTACATGCATAAAATATGAAGAAATTAATTACTTACCTTAATCAATACGTAGAGTCTCATTGTCCTTCGATGTGTGAGGCTTATATCCCCAAAATATTCTTCAATCGTCTCACTTTTCTCCCGCTTAGGCCTCCCTTAGATTTTTCCATCTCTCTTTTCTCACCATAAGCCTCTAGGATGTTTTAATTGTGTATAGTAGCTGCCTCTTAACACCAATCTCCCTTTTAAACCCCTTTATCCCGTATTTTGGTTAACCTCCTCATGTAAAATGTCCTATATGCCCTCAAATGGCCCCCCAACTAGTTTAAAAAGCTTTCGAAAGCCAATTACTACCCCCGACTACTAAATTTTGACCATTTCGGATCAACTGTGAACTCAGAATCACCATCTGAGTCACTCTACATTAATTTCTTATCTCAACCTTAAAATAATCTACTTACAAACCTTAGTTCATATACCGTCAAAAATCCCGTCATTCTCACTCACTACGACGTACTAACAATTCACCGTATTTTATTTACTATAAGCACACTTAGTAAATTTACCACATAAATATTAATCTTAATATCACGCAATTAATATTTATTAAATATGTAATATTTAATTTTAATTAAATTACTGCACACATGTTATTTAAAAATACCCAAAATAATTAATTCCATAACTATTCAAAAATACAGGGTGTTACATACTTTCGCCCTTGCAAAGGAATTTCACTCTCGAAATTCGGTTATGAGCAGTACTAAATACTTCGGATCCTTACACACAATGCATTCAAATGTATTTAAAATTAGCCTGTAATAATATTTTGGTGTTTCCGTTATATACACATGCTAGTGGTACCATTTTGACTGAAGGTCTACTCACTACAACTCAAGATTAGCGATAAGTCAACACAAACTCTCATATACCAATATATTCCCTTGTGCCTATGATCTTGCTTATATAATGACACGTAAGAACTATCCTTAAATTCGCTAAAAATGCTTTAAAAAGACGAGCCTATACTCCACTGGCTCTATTATATCAATTTTGGAAAAGGCCCCACTTCCATAGGTGCCAATATTCCTTGTTGCCAGATCACATAACTCCAATTATGGGAGACACCCTCAATAACCCTTGACCACCCATTTAAAACTTTAAACTTCGGTTCACGACGACATGCCCTCACTACGTTCCTGAACTATATGAAAATGACGTAGATTAACTCAATCCTTGCCGATGGACCATAATCACTTCGGGATCGAGAAGCTTATTATTCCCCATCTCTAACCAACCAAAGGGAGGATGGTAAGGTCTCCCACACAAAGTCTCAAAAATTCATTGCCAATATTAAACTGGTACGAGTTATTACACATGACTCTACCAATGGTAATTACTCCTCCTAATTGCCTAAAAATCCAGAATACGCATTCCTTGCATTCTCCAATATGTCATTCACCCCTCCCGTCTACTCCTCAGTCTATGGGTGATACGCCTAGCTCGAAATGTAACGCAATACCCATCACCTCCTAATAACCCCAAAACACTATATGGAGGCACCATGTGCCAGATCATTCTCTTTATTTAATGAAATGTTGGGCCCAATGCCCAATAGTGTAACTCACCCAATTTAGCAATAACTACTCCATCTCCACAACCCAATGGGAATCTTTCCCTTTGCGTGATGCTGGTAACCCAACACTGAACTCCATAGGCCTGCCTACCCATTCTGTCACTGAAAGCACCAAGTATTACAAAATTTATGGTTGATCATCTCGGACAAATCGTTTTCCCTCTAATGAGTGGTGATCCTCTCCTGTCAAGAGATATCTCTCATCTGTGTCTCCACATCCTTTCAATCTATCTCGAGTGTGATAACTCTGATTACTGTATACGTATTCGGACTATCTCCTTTCGCAAATCCTACTTTTATAATTCTATTCCTACTGCCATAGGAATATGATTCTACACATTTATTACCACGTCCCCTCATCCTGGACGCTACTGAAAATCGAACTAATTATGGCACTCATACACCCTATATCCCATGCATATCTGCAAAACGACCACAAACATAACATATTTATCTGGAGTTTGGCCCCGCATGCTCAACATGTCTCTATCGTAATGATATTCTCGATCACCCTATAATTTGCAATTTATTTTTTATCGAGATTGCCTCACCCATCCACTAGTGGGGAAAAATATTTCCCAGTTCCTTCTACACAACATTACTCAGCTCCATTGGCCTTATGTCGTATACTATCTCTTAGATCAAAGTTTTATCCACACACGTGTAACAACCAAAGTACTAACCACTTCCCTAGTGCCGAAAACATCTCTCAAATCACGACATTGATTGGGGTTCTTGCGCGGGAAATCTCCCAAGAAAAATACAAATAAGGAACCCTACCGATACATTACATCTTAGCATTGTCGGTCATCGAGTTCTATAGGCCCAAAGAATATAATCGAGACAGTCAAAATCATGTCCACCATCGTATAAGTCTAATCATAAACTCACACATCTTCAAAGGAGTCATATAACACTGCGCTCTCACTTCACTAAGTCCCCAAAGATAAATCAATAACGAGCTAAATCTCTCGGCTTGATAGAAAATAGATATACCCTAAATCACATTAGTAAAGTCCATACACACTGGAATAAAATATAACGAGACAATTATACTCTCTGAACTCTCATACACAATATAATATATATGCGAGCTCAGCCCTTTTTCGGGTGAGTCATTGCAAAACCACACATCTTGCCCTGGAATAGAGAACACGATAGCCTTGTTGTGACATCCCAACATTGCTCAAATCATCACTAACATTCCATACCCAGGTTAACATCATACTCGTATATCATATTTCTAGAATGAGTAAATCACTAAAATATATCCTTTTGGTGACCACACCCACTTACCTACAGATGGAACCAAAGAGAGCCTCATCACCCAACGGTAAATATAGACAAACAATAGAAACACTAATGATACACCCACTAATTCCATCTGACGTGCAAATCAAGTGCTAACAAAATACTGTGACTCGCCTATGTCACATAGAACTTACCCCATTTACCTGAGGATAAAACTCATAATTTCACTCGCCAATAGCGCTAGCAGCTAAAATGGTTCCTAGACATAACACTTTCGTACAAACCAAACTAAAAACTTCTAAATTGTTGCCCCTGTTGGGAATCTTGCTCCTTTCCCTAACTTGCTACAGAAGATATCAACTTATGTGGCCCTAATCTCCATACATGCGACACCTCTTTGTGTCATCACCTATCTCTAGCCCCACTAGCCATGTTAGGGTTGCCCTTCTCTCGGATATGGCAACACACTACTGGCCCTTTCGGCCCTGCTGAATCCACCGTCATTTGGTTGGAACACCATTGATCTGAATCATTTAAATAGATCTCCTGCTGGGTATCTCCCCGTGGTTACCCACTAGCACCAATTACATTAATTCTTTCTCTACTGACTAGACTCTCCAGTCTCTAAGCTCCCTTCACATGGAATCATTTATATTTCCATTGAAAAAGTACGACATTGATGACATCACCATCAGTCGTCCAAGCCAGATTTCCCACTCAATGTTGGCATATTCTACCATGAGTCCCTTATCAACTCAAATACCCTTTTTTATTCCCCGTATCCACCTCATCAGGTACGAAGTTTGCTAAGAGAGAAAATTCTACCTCATGTTTGGCCACTATCTGACCCTCCTGCAATAAGTACTGAAATTTATTTCTCCTCTTTGCTTAAACAGTGATGAAAGGATTTGCGGTCAAATTGCATCCCATATTCTTCGATATTCATGGTATCTCTCCTTAGATATGGTGACTGACTCCCATTACTACAACGCTTCTCCTATTAGCTAAAAAATTTGCAGAAAATTTAATTTGAGTGTCATTCACTCCCCTATATGCAATCGTATTGGGATGTTCTCCTTCTATTGGACAATCACACTTTTGCACTTTCCCCGAATTCTTGTGTATGGCCCTTCGGAAGATCCCCTCGTCTCTCTCCCATATCGACTGTACTGGGTGAGTCTGAATTTGCACCCTAGTCTGTTATGGCAGTACTCGGGAGTGGTTATCACAGAATCAACTACCTGAACAACATTAGTGGGGACTCTTACTATGGTCATGAGGAAACAGGTGCTATATGCGCAACAGACTCTAAGTGCAGAAGTAACTACTGTTGTGTAAACCCGTTAAACCTATAAGTTTATTTAGACAATACAACGAACCAAAAAAATTGAGCAATCAAACAAACTATTTTACAATATGATTTTAGATTAAACCAAATTTAATCTAATCACCCTTATATGTCCGCTTATACAATTTTTAACAGATATATAGAGTTTTTGTAGTCCAAGAAGTTTTATGTTCACAGTCCTTAGTCCCACATTAAGAATGATATAAATACAGTATACGATTTAAGTAGAAATATAAGGACAATCAATCAAGTTGATATCTAACAAATAGGACCTTAATAGTTTACGTTTAAGTTTCTAAACCTTTTATTTATCTAACCGAATTTTTTCAAACTTTCTTTGATCAAATTTAAAATAAAAAGTTTTAACGAAATATTCTTGACATAGAAATAAAAGATGAACAAGAAAATACACAAATGTGGTTTGTGCGTGAAAGATGATCAAAGTCACACTCGATATAGGCCTAAGGAAGATCTTATAAATCACAATAAGTTCAAGAAAGAATCGTGTATAGATGTGTGTGATTTATGTAACTAAACACTAAATGTAGGCATGCAATAGGTTTTAACGATTTAACTAGAATTTGAGCAACACATATACAAGATGTATGTGAACAAGTGGTGAGTTCCGTGTTTTAATCTGCAACACAAATTGGAAAAAACTAACATCTAAGAACATATTAAAATAACGAGATGAGAGGAACACTTGCAAAAGATATTTAATCATGAAAAAACGAAGTGAGGATTCCAAGACTCTTGTTTGTGCTTGTTATATGATCTTGATTAAAAAAATCAATCCATTGTACTAAACAAGTGTGTAATCATTTAGGGTTTCACTCACTCTCTCCCTCTCTCTCTCTCTAAGATGGCAAAGTGTCATGGTAAAATTTTATTTTGTCACCTAAAAAAAAAGGAGGCCCAACGTCTCATATTTATAGGCTAGAGGAGTGTTCTATGAGTAAAGTACAAAAGAGTCACAAGGATTTTAACTAAACAATTTAAGCCGTGTATAAAACAATTGATGGAACGAATAATAAAAAAAAGACAAATGAACCAAGTAGATAAGGGGCACGTGTATTATAGATGGATTCCACTAACAAAAATGGGAGCTATCAAACCGCATGCAAAATGACTTAGAAATTATTACCATTCTAACAAAAGTAATGCATCTTCATTTAACAAAACAAACTAACTAATTTAATTTTTTGATAAATCCATGTGCCAAATAGTTAAAAACCATGAGCTGGTTTTGGTTTATAAGGATGTTATCGTTTGAGTTTGAGAAACACGACGTCGTTTAGAGTAATACAAAATTAATTTGAATATAAAATGAGATTATGCTCCTAACTGATTTGACAACCAACACTTGTCACACCAAAAATGTTTTGATACAAGCAAACAGCTAAACCATTAGACCTACTAAGGTCTAATCAAGAATAGGTGGAATTGGCCAGCTCATCTATACACATACGAATTAACATATATATACATCAAAAATGAATACCAATGAACAAATAGAACAACATTTCAACAAAATTTGAAATTCCATATAGCATAATATATTTATACACGCGATTTTAAACAATACTCAAGCTTCTAAATTAAGTCTAAAATTTATTTAATAAATTTAATCACATTAATATATTTCAAATTATTTTTAATGTTTTAAAAAATCTTTTTAATCACAACCAATTCACAATCATGAGACATGATATAATGAGATACTCAAGCTTCCAAATTAAGTCTAAAATTTATTTAATAAATTTAATCACATTAATATATTTCAAATTATTTTTAATGTTTTAAAAAATCTTTTTAATCACAACCAATTCACAATCATGAGACATGATATAATGAGATGCACTGTAGAGTTGGGTCCTAAGTGACTATGAGATCTCTATGAGCCAATTTCACAAGGGTGTAATAGACTACCTTTACTCGAGTTGATATAAGTTGAAATCTAAGATGTGGTAAACTGAGAGTAGAGCATGGCATGGGTCTACTAGAATCAACAAAATTATTAAAAATATTTTGTCAAAATTATTTCCAATTAGATGAAGGTTTATATAGTTAAAATACAAAAACAAAATGCTAAGATTGTTCTATATAAGGACCTTCAATCTCCCTTATGGACTAATTTTGACAAAATCCTTAAGTACATCAAATGAAATACTAAGATAAAATATATACTCATCTCTCCCCCATTTTATCTAAATTGAACATAATGTAAGTGCGGGACAACAGGAATATTTAACAAATTATCAACATGATAGACATAAATATATACTCATCTCTCCCATATTTTATCTAAATTAGACAATGGTTGAGAGTTAAGATGGGAATAAGTTATAATCTGCAAAATAAATGTCTCCTATATTAAACATAGTTCTAAGAGATACCGTTATTAGTATATACCTTTATCCATAAACCTCAGAGATCGTGAAATCAGGATGCAAAAATAAAAAAAGTTCTAGTTATCAAGCATAGTCATTCCTATCATATGACGAAGTTTTTCGAAGCGAAGTTTATCTAATGGTTTATTAAATAGATCAGTAGCAACATATTCAACGACTAGCTCTTTAGATTCAACTAACTCGCGAATAAAGTGATGACGAATTTTGATATGTTTAGATCTACTATGTTGTATAGGATTTTTAGCCATATTAATTGCCCTTTCATTATTGCAATATGGATAAATTTGTGATTGAAAAATTCCATAATCGTGTAACATTTTCTTAATCCACATTAATTAGGCACAACATTCACCAGCAGTAATATATTCAGACTCGGTAGTAGATAAAGTAACACTAGCTTTCTTTTTACTCGACCATCTGACTAAATTCTTCCCCACATAAAAGCAACCACCAGAAGTGGAATGACAATCAACTATACTCCCACCCCAATCCGCATCCGAGTATCCAATTATCTCACATGAGGAGTCATTGGTTACTAGAGTCCATAGTCAATTGTGCCTTTGATATATTTAAAAATAATTTTGCACAAGTGAGATGAGATTCCTTTGGACCGGATTGAAACCATGCACAGATATAGACAACATATTGAATATCAGGCCAAGAAGTAGTCAAATATAATAAACTACCAATAATGATACAATATAAGGTAGGATCTACATAAGCGCCACTTTCATCTTTACCTAAATTGGTCCTAACTGCAATAGGTGTGGGACCAATCTTAGTATTCTCAGGGTCGAATTTAGTTAATAAAGCCTTAGCATACGTAGATTGTGAAATAAACAGACCATCATCACATTGTTTTACTTGAAGTCCTAAAAAGTATTGTAACTCCCCCATAAGCGACATTTTAAACTCACTACGCACGGCTTTAGAAAAATAATCCACTTCTTTTTGAGAAGTAGAATTAAAAACAATGGCATCTACATATATCTGAGCAATCAAGACATCCTTATTAGATTTCTTAATGAAAAGGGTTTTGTCAGTGCCACCTCTAACAAAATCGTTACTAGATAAAAAGTTTGTCAATCACTCATACCATACACAAGGAGACTATTTTAAACCATATAGGGCTTTATTAAGTCCATATACATGGTCAGGCTTATGTGGATCTTGAAAATCTTTCAGTTTTTTGAGGTATACTTCCTTGGACGTAACGCCATTTAAAAAAGAAAATTTAACGTCCATTTGAAAAACTTTAAAGTGTAAATGACAAGACACAACCAAAATTAATCTCACTGATTCAAGATGAGTCACTGGTGCAAAAGTGTCATCACAGTCTATTACATCTATTTATGAGTACCCATGGGCTTCGAGCCTAGCTTTGTTCCTACTGACTATGCCTTTCTCATTGGTCTTAGTTTTGAAAATCCATTTAGTGCCTATGACTTTGACATCCTTGAGCCTCAGGACTAGATACCACACGTCATGATCCTTGAATTGAGCTAGCTCCTCTTGCATTACATTAACCCGATAGAAATCATTGAGTGCTTCATTAATTAATTTTGGCTCCACAAGTGAGACAAAAGTAGTCAAAAGATCCGTTTGATGACATAATTGGTTTCTAGTTCGTATAGGCTCAAAGACATCTCCCACAACAATAGTGGAATGATGGTGTCATTAAAAACCCAGTAAGGAACAATCGGAGCTCAAATAGGTAATAGCTCTTCTCTAGTTGAAATGAGTGCGTTTAAAACATTTTAGTTAGACTCAATTTTAACAGGTGGTCTTTACTTGGTTACTCAACTGTGTCGTCAATTACTACAAAGTTAATGGACTCCATTATGGTCTTAATATGCAGATTAAAAACATGATAAGCTCTATTAATTTGAGAATAGCCTAAGAAAATAGCTTTATCCCCTTTGGCCTTAAATTTTGAATGATTTTCTCTATCATTACAAATATAACATGTTGCACCAAAGGTTCAAAAATATTTTAGCGTAGGCTTTTTATTATACCATAATTCACAAGAAGTATTTTCGGCATTTTTCCTTAGATATACACGATTAATGATATGAACAACATTTATGCAAGCCTCTTCCCAAAAATATAAAGGTAATTGTTTATCATGAATTAGGACACGTGTCATTTCTTCAATAGTCCTATTTTTACATTCACCTTCCCAATTTTGTTAGGGGATTTTTGGTGCATTAAACTGGTGTGAATAACCGTTAGCCTAACAATACTCGATAGCTCCAGTTTCTTTAAATTCACCCCCCATATCAATCCTAATTCGACTCACTTGGGTGTCTTTCCCATTTTCTATACGAGTAATTTTTTCAGAAAAAGAGTAAATGTTTTGGACTTGTTTTTCATAAAAGCCACCCATGTAAATCTACTAAAGTCATCCACAATCACTAGAATATAAGAATTACCAGTTAAACTAATAGTTTTAGTAGGACCCATCAAGTCCATGTGGAGTAGATTAAGAGGAGCATAGGTGTTAATGTCTTTAACCTTTTTGTGCGGATCTATAGTAATTTTACCGAGATAGATGAATCAACATTAATATCTGACTCAAGGGGAGTCAAGAATGGTGGGATATGATCCATATCCAGAGAGGTAGAAACCATCTCGGATTCAATCTCAGGACAATGGGTAGCACTCGTAGACGGGGATAACCTAAAAGATAGGGGCATGTCAGAGACATATGCGATTGGGGCATAAGGTAAAAGATCGGGCATACTGAAGGATTCTATGGAAGGGGAAAGCCGAAACTCAATATTGGGTTCAAGAGGATGGGTTAGTGTGGGATCAGTCTCACAATCAAGGGACAACACAATTGTCAACTTGCGGCTCGGACCACTGGGTGGCTCAACTTCAAGATTCTCATGATGATAGAGTTAGTCACACTCAAAATTAGTGGCACTAGACGACGCATCATCACTCCACGTGGGGGCAACAATGGGTTGACTAGGGTTAAAATCTAACTCATTCGCACCTCAAAATCAGTTAATCGTTGTTCAAGCCTTTGAAGGGATTCAGTTTGAGAATTAAGAGTGTGCGCAAACTTTTGTAAGAGACGTTCGAGACCAGATGTGCAAGGTGGTGGTTGAGGTGGACATAACTCGCTAGAATCACTAGGATGTGGAGAATATGCATATAAAGTGTGTGGAGCAGGGTCAAGCGCAGCATTCATGGGGGAAGCATCTCCGTGAGGGACAAAAGTATGATCACCATGAGGAGAATATGAAGGAGACTGATAGGTATGAGGTGCACGAGGTGGCGATGTCGACTGTTGGAAACCGTAAGGATCCATGACATGGAGTTGGGATTCATATTGCATGGAAGGATGACCAGGCCTCCATGAATAGCTTGGGTACTCATGCCCCTCGACATTAGATATGTCGTGACAATACGTCGAGGGTGGATCCAAAACAGTGTCATAGGGATACACATGTTCCAAGGTGGATTTAGATGGAGAGAATATAAATGGACACTCATGGGACAAGTGATCAATAAGAAAGTAGTGTGTGCACGACGAAGCATAGGATGGGTTGACACTCGTCACCGGAGGCGGTGGAGTAGGATATGTGTGCATGGACGACACACGAGTATCAACAATGAGTGTTTGAGAGTTAAAGCCATGAATTAATTAATGAAGGTTCGATTCGAGCTTATCGTCAAACAAGCTTCGAGAGACTGGGAAATGACCAAAGTGTTCCCGTAAAGGACGTTCTTTGGCCATGAAGAGAGGAATATTTTTGGAGTTTTTAAATATTTTTCAAAAGAAAAGAAAATCTTTTTATGATTTTTGAAAATAAGAAATGGAAAATCTTTTTGGCATTTTAAAAGAAAATCTTTTTGGTTTTTTTTTTTGAAAATATTTTTTAAAAAGTAGGAAAATATTTTTGGGATTTTTCGAAAAAGGGAAGAAAATGGACTCGTTATTAGGACGAACTAATTAAAACCGACTACCTAAAGAATTAAATTAGACACAAATGATTCAAGAAAAAAATCCTAAAGAGCACGTAGCCAATTATTATCTTCAAACTTAGTGAAAGGGGTAGTCAAATTTTTATATAAGTCCGCGGGCGACAAAAATCACGGAATTTATCTTTGTGATCGCCTGTTATAAAAATGTGTTCCTACGGGGCTAGCTAGTTGATTGATTTTAAATTTAATGATAGCTAGGGTAGCACACAATGGATAAGCGAGTGAGTCGGTTGATGAAATCCCTTCTTGTTTCAATGACCGGGTCCAGGTCTTAGATAAATTAATTCATCAAACCATTCAATTAAAGTGCGAGGCAGAAATTAAAATCACACAGGAGTAATTAATCACAAAAAAAATGAACTCACTTATAGGGGATTCGCGAGGGATAAAAAATTTACCTCCCACGGTTTTTGCACGCGTGGGGTCAAGACCGAGTTGAGTCGACCGGGGGGATATTTCGCCTATCTCAGTCGTCCCCGGGAGTCCTACCGACCCAAAGTATAGAGTCTTCAAAACCCTCGCCTTGGACGCCCTTTCTCTACCTTGTCCGGATTCCCCTTTCGCGTTTTTTTTGGAATAATTATTACAAAAATAATATGGTGTCAAAATGCACCCCACTTAAATACACAATCTTCAAAAATCCTACAATACCAGTCTAAGGAGGAGGGAGAAGGAATAACTACAACTAAAAAGAAAAAATACAAAAGTACAAGTCTTCAATTTGTCTCCACGTCAATAAAGCGGCAACGGCGCCATTTGGCAAGAGGCTCTTTGCGTATAGTCGTTGTTGTCTTGAAAAGCCACTCTCAAAATTATCTTGAGTACCTACAAAACTTGTTTAAAAATAACTCGTATTGAAGTAAGTACGGGTATCAATCCCCGACTTCCAAGGTGAAACAATTTATGTGAAAACTTGCAATTCAATTTTTTATTAAAATATTTTTTATTGTGTATTTTTTTTAAAAAATAATTTCAAAGGAAAATTTAACAAATGTAAAATTACGAAATGACTAAATAATGAAAAAAAAATGTGCAACCGAGTGTGAAATAATGTGAGAAGGTTAAGAGATTGGAATACACCGCATAATCAAATATTTTAATTTCTCAATTTATTAATTTGAAATATTTCGAGATAATATTAAATCGATAATCTAACTCTCGTTAAAATTATAAATTTAATAAAATCTTTTTCAGAAAATTAATCTAAAAATTGTCACACAATTAAAAATTAGGAAGTATACTATTTTCAGAAAATTACCCGCTAGGATCAATTTAACGAAAACAATAGCAATCCTCAAATTTCAATACCGAATTAATATTCCAATTTCGAAAATAACTATCTCTAGTTCGATTCCTAAATTCAAACATTAATTTGTTTAATTAATTTACTAACCCTCGTTACATAAATTAATTGGTGACAGTTAAAATTAATTTACCTAGAAATATAAAAATAAAGAAACCAATTAATTAAATTAACATCATTCACAGTGCATTCCACCCCTTGAAGGGGTGTATAACCAAACATTCTCATGTTAGCATAGACAACAATAAATAATAAGTCAAGAATGAAATAAATTGAAAAGAGAATGTAAAAAATACAATACGCAATTTGTTTTCCACGGATTTGTCTTGAAATGCGCCTTGAGATGCGTCCAACTTCTTCATAATTTTCAGCACTTGATTAAAAAAAGACTAAAAACGAAACCTAAATTTTTTTTCTAAAGCAAAACTAATTTTTTTGTATTTTTCTGGATTTTTTTTCATGACCCTAAACTGTACATAATATGCACAGCTTGTCTCTCTCTTGCATCTCTCTTTTCTGTATATGAGAGTCCTCTGTTTTATAAGTTAGCCTTCACTTTATTTATAACCCACGATTTCTGGTTTTGTTAGGAGATTTTCTTGGGATTTAAGTTTTTCCAAATCCAAAGATTATTCGTGGGTTTTTGGCTTGTGGAAGATGGGTTTTGTAATAGGAATCAACTCCTATTTTCATGGAGGTGATAAGGCTGATCGGTTTAGGTTGGGTCGGAACGGTTCGTGTCTGGTTTGTTGGGTTTCGATTTAGCCCGAAATGGGTTTGTGGTGGGCAGAAATGGGTAAGGGCAGTTGCGGCGATGGTGATGGGGTTGAGCGTGGCTGGCCGACGCACAGGGTCTGTCGTCGGCAGGTGGTTGGCTGGGCGGAAATATTTTTTATTTTTTGTTGGGTTTAAAGGAAGTTGGGTTGGATAAGTGGAATGTGGGTTTGGTTGTGTTAGTTGTGTGTGTTAATGGTGGGTGATGAGAGAAATGGTGGGTGGAGAAGATGGGTGAAAGTTGGTTTGTGTGTGGTAGGGTTAAGGTATATTAGGTGTGAGTGAGGAGTAGTTTAAGTGTGGTGTATGTAGGTTAGTTAGGTGTGAGTGGGTGAGTAAGGGATTGTTAGTGTGTGTGTAATTTGTACCCTTAAAAATTAACACTACCTAAAAAATATAAAACTAAAACTAAATAAAAATAATAATAAAACTAACATCTCAAAATAAAAATTAAAAGACACTAAAAAAGAAATGAAAATAAAAATAAAAATAAAAATAAAACTCTATTAAAACTAAAAAAAATATAATATAAATATAAATAAAATCTAATAAAACTAGAAAATAAATTTCTAAAAACTAATCCTAATAAAAATAAAATAAAGATTAAAAATTAAAAACTAATAAAAATCAAAATGAAAATAAAGAAATAGAAAATTAGAAAATAAATCCTAGAAAATTCTAAAATACTTCCTAAAAATAAAAACGACACAAATAAAAAAATTTAAAAATAATAAAGGGACAAACTCAATACACACCGGGCTCGGGGAATGGTTTGGGCTCGATATAGGCTCGAGTTAGGGTTACGGGACTGGTTCGGGACATCGGAACTCTTTTGGGCAAGCTCAATGAGACTCTGACTTCGCGGTCTCTTTTGTTTTCTTCGTTGCACTATTTTAACCGCTACTTTATCGCAATTGACTGGATTTAGCGCTATTTGTATTACAACTGCGTATTGACCTGCAAAATGATAAAATACGAACATAATGCCAATTTTATTATGAAATGAATGACTAAAATGCACATATTCGGGGCATAAATTATACACTTTTGGGTGCTTATCAGTGGTCATGTGATGGGAAAACGAGCGAAAATAATGAGTTTGCAACATGAGCAAGTAGCTCGTTGTCTATTTGACACACATGAAGATATCGAAGAATGGAAAAAGTAAGTTTAAATTATTTTAAGTTTTACATTATTTTAGATTATTTTATACATGATTAATTTTGTAATACGTTCGTCACATTAATTGTATGCAGAAAATATGAAGCCTGTGAGAATAATAAAAGACGAAAAATAATGGCACAATCAGACAACCATTTTAGGTTGTGGTTGTCATAAGAGGTAATTATAATGAAAACGATTGTTATATAACGCTACACTATAATAAAACTTTACAACTAACCAAATTAATTTATCTCTATTCTCAGCTCTTAAAGGCGGGTGATGCGACATCAAGGCTTGCTCGTCTAGTCACTGGGCCCTTATTCATGGCACAAGAGTACAAAAAGTATCGATGGAACGGTTACGTATTCGGTGCAAGGGTGTACGAGAAAAATACAAATGTACAAAACTCGAGCATTTCATATAAGGCTCTTACTTGCTTTCTAGCGAGCGCAAAAGCTAAAATCTTGTGGAAGCTGAAATGACTTACTATTGTGTAATTCAAAATATATTTGAATTGGACTATGTAAGCTTCAAAGATGTCGTATTTTATTGTGATTGGGTAAGAGTTGAGGATAAAAATTCTTGTAAAGCTGACCCTGGCACCAATTTGATCATGGTTAACTTGTCCAAGTTGAAGAGCAACGAACACGTGAGCGATGAGCCATTTATTTGTACATTTCAAAAGGTCAACCAAGTATTTTACTCGGAGTATATCAACAACGAGCCATGCTCAATCGTCCTACATGCGCCAAAGCGTCTAAACAATAGTGTGGATAACTTGGCTTCTCCTACCGAATATCAATCCATTTTTTATGATAACTCGAATTTGAAATAATATTTTAATTGTTCTAAGTATTCCAATTTAGCGCATGCACTAGTGTTTTATTATTATCGAACATCGGTTTAATGCTTTTAATTCATTTGTACTTGATCATTTTCATTCTTTTTATCTTTCTCTCTTTCCTTTATATATGTGTGTCAGTTAAATAGTAAAAAGTATTCCAAACATTGGTTTAATGTTTTTTACTCATTTATACTTGATTACATTAGCGCATGTACTATTTAGACTTAATGTTTGCATGTCTTCTTCTAATTTATTTTGAATTTGTACTAATAACAACATTTTTTTTTACAGAAAATGTCTCATACAGGGATTAAGGCGAGGATGATAATGATAATGTCTTCTGGTCCCGACGGTAGTGGAGGCGACGAGTGCTCCTCGACCCCTATGCTCCCTAAATGGGGCAAATTGGGAATTCCCGTCGAGAACAAGACGGGGATATTAGCTAGATCCCTTGAGCTGCTAAACACGATTATCGACCCGGGGTACACTAGTTAGAGGAAGGTGCCAAATGAGCTCAAGTTAGCTATTTAGGCGGTACTACAGGTAATGTATTTATATTTATATTTATATTTATATTTATTCGTAACTAACATTGTATTTGTTTGACAGGAATAATTCAACCTGACACCAAAACTCCGCGATTCTGTCTTGGAGCAATTGAGGGAGCAACATAAGATATCGAAGGAAAATTTTTGGGGCCGATACTTTGGGAAGACCCAAGACTCAATTATCAGAATGCATGAGTCCGTCCCACTGAAGGGGCCGATCTCATTGGCACAATGGCAAAAGTTCATTGATAATGAGATTGAGGAGCGACAATTGGCAGCTCGCCAATCGGGGAGGGAAAATCGAACGAAAAAGATAGACGTGCACTACTCCGGCCGGACGTCTTACACCGAGGTGGAGCATATGATGATGGTAAGTTTTTATTTTTCTATAATTACAGAAATATGTTATTCTACATTATTTTACTTTGCGGGCCCGATACTAATTTTGCATTATTTTATTTCAAGGGACAAGGAGTGGCCCTAGGGGTAAGCCACATAGGCTCGATAGCTATGTGAAAATTCAGACGAAGAAGGAGAAGGATAAAGAGGTGTCCCCGAGCGTCGCGGCCACGATTGTAAATAATTCGACAGTTTACTTTTGGTTAATTACGTTATAATTTTTTTTATTTACTTATTTAACTATTCGTGTGTTTTTTGTCGTTTTAGTTAAAGCTTAAGGAAATGCATAAGTCGCAGTCCGATGCCTATAAGGCATCTTTGTCCACGGATGTACTAAGCCAAGTGCTTGGCGCTGATCGTAATGGGAGGACAAGGGGGTGAGCTCGCGGGTGGCCAAATCTAGGATCATCGGATTGGAGACGAGCAACATCGGGTTGACTCGTCAGATGGATTCACATGATGCGAAGCTATCAAGGTTGGAGGATACAGTCCAAGATATGTTCTCATTCTTGAAGCGTTCGTTGGGCGGAAAGGTCAAGGGGAAGGGGAAGGAGGAGGTGGTGTAGGAGGATGTGGAGGAGGATAAGGACGTGTACATCGTTGCTTCATCGTCCACATGTGCGGACTCACCGATTGATGGTCCAGTCCCCTACTTGGCGCCCGTCGAACGGATTATGTCAATAATTGATTGGCCGAGCATGATTATACTCGATATATTTGATGGCACTCGGATGGGGAGGGGGTTGAGGGACCCGAATACCATCTAGGGTATGTTGGTTTATGGACGTGCGCTTCAAGATATCGAGATCAAGGTGATCATCATGCATGTGATAAACGGGAAGAAGAACGCCCCAGTGTGGTTGTGCGAACAATGAGGCATGATGCATATTCAGGGGTGTCTCAATGCGTTTGTTGTGTGGCCTTACTTCCTCCTCAAACCTACCACATGACATTATTTGTATCTATTTTATCTGGACACTTGGATTATATTTGTATTGTTTTGATTTGTTACATTTTGGTTTGGATATGGAATTATATATGCAATGATTTGGTGCATTCTTTCTATTTTATTTGAATATATGTTGTCTAAATAAGTAAAATTTTGCTATAACATGTACAAATATATTGTTGGGTAGTGGCAGTGGCCAAACTGCTTAGCAGATTTTTTTTTTCAAATTCTGCCCAGATTTGTCACGGTCATTGCCCGTGACAAAAAAACTTATCACGGACTTGTTACGGTCAATGACCATGATAATTTTTTAAAGATTGTCATGGGTTTGTCATGGTCTTTGACTGTGACAAAGCTTGTCAAGGTCAAAGATCGTGACATGACCGTGATAAGTCTAATGAACTTGTCATGGTTAATGACCGTGATAAGTCCGTGACAAAAAGAGTTGTCACCCCCAGAATTTTCACAGTCATTGACCTTGACAAGTCCAACTTGTCAAGGTCAATGAACTTGACAATCCGGTAGATTTAGTGCAGTGAATTGTACTCGAAAAATTCTTTATAAAAGATCTCTCTGCTCCAATAAGCGTAGGCAGTTTTATAGAACCATGTCTAACTTTGTTTATTTTTGTGAGTCTGGTTATTCTTTTATGTTGTTTGGCTTGTGTGATTAAATAATTTACACCCGTAAGTTTTGTACACTTACAATTGACGTTGTATGTGGCACGCGATTCTCTTCTCAATCTCACTATCTAGATCTCAGTCACTGGTGTCATACCATGGCCAACACCAATATCATTATGGCTCAAATGACATTCAGGTGAATGGGTATGCTTCACCGTCACCCCAGTGGATGAGATTCATTTTCCACTGTCAACATGATGGAGGTGCCTCTAGCTCACGTTATCGACCCAATAAAGATCAGTTTTACAACAATTACGAGAAAAATGGTCCTAGTTAGGTTCAACGATAATCGTTTCCTATAAGAATGCCTCTACATGCAGGAGAGGATTGACTAGCGGAGGTAGGAGGATAACAATTGGCTCCAATGTCGAATGAAAAAGATGGAGTGCGAGCTTTGGAGATACGGGAGTCACGAGGATGTTTGCACCTCTGGCCCTTAGGTTAGTAAGATTCATAAGCGGGGAATGAGTATGTGACACATGAGCGAGAAACCACCGCACATCGACACCAGCGATAAGTCCCCAAGACACTAGAGTGGACGAGAAAGAGACAATGCATAATTTAATTCGAAAGTAATTTGAAAAATAAGTTATGTCGATCGTAACTTGTACAATAAAGAACCGGCACGCCGAGATCTTGTAAACAAGATGAGATCCCCTTTTGTTTATGTTTTTCACTTGGCTTGGTATATGTATGAAGGTTAATTATGAGCGTGCCAGACAATGTTATGGTCTTGCCAACCAATTGATTATCTTAGCCTTGTAATAAGGAGCCGGTTGTGTATCGTTCGATGCTTCAATTAAGAAGACTATTGTTTCCCTTAGGCGTTTAATTGATGTGATGAACACGGAGAAGAATTTTGTGGAACATCTAATATGAACATATCTAGGTGGATCTTATTCGAAAGATGGAGATAAGGACCACCACGATCTAAAGAGATGAAAAAAATTGTGGTTAAGAACTGATCCTATAACATAAATAAATTTGATTCGCATGGATGCTTTCACTTTGACTACAAGTGAGAAAAATATCCTCCAAGACACGTTCAACTTGAAGAATCTGACTGGTTATTCTGGTAATTTGCGCAGAGTTGTAGTCTACCAAACAAAGGATCTGAAATAGTGCAAGTCTCATGATTGGTACGTCACCATTAAATTAATCCCTATATTGTTTGGGCATTTCTTTCTAAGAACAAAGATATCCGTAGGGAAAGTATGCGTATTATTTTGTGTTTCGCCTTACTTTTTGTAAAAGTGGTAAACATAAAGCACATTGAAGCTGCGAAATTAACTTTAGTCGAGGTGATTTGTGTATTAGAGAAATATTTTCCCCCTCATTCTTTGACATCAGCGTCCACCTGATTGTGCATATATGCGGTGAGGTTTTGTTATGTGGACCTTTTAGGTATCGATGGATGTATCCATTCAAACATTTTATGAAAACATTTAAATATTACGTTAATAAGACACGGTATATTGGAGGGCCAATTGCGAAAGAATACATAACAGAAGAATCATCGTTATACGCTCAGGAACATATGTCGGAATAAGGGCTTAGAAGGTTCAATCCTCGTGGATAATGAGTGGTCAGAAAACCTAATGAGTTTGAGGATGAATTGCCTTTTGGGAACCCTAAATAGGTGAGATTTACTAATCTGCAATACAAGTAAACAACTCGTTACGTCTTCGAATTGTAAGATGAAGTTAAAGATTGGAGAGAGTAAGTATCTACATATATAATTTATTATTATTATTTGTATTCTCCATATAACCATCTAAACTCTATAATTTCATGAACACGTTTAGGAAGTATGAGAGCAAAATTTCCCTACACAGTGAATGATTTTAGGTCATAGGTATCAAAAAACGTAATTGCCACCTCTTCAGTTGCATTTATTTATGTATGTATTGTAAACTATTCCCTAATACAAATCCATTAATAAATTTAGCTTTTAAAAAGAGGTAATATATCTTCAAGGCTTGCTTACCTAGCCAAAGGTCTCAATTTCCATGCGAAGGATTTTAAAATAATTCGCACCATTGGTTTTGATTTCGTCTCTTACATAGATGAGGAAAAACTATTGACGCAAAATAGTGGAATTTTAATTTTTGCCTCGACTTTCTATGTGGCTAGAAAAAGTGATAAAAATCTAAAGGATATGATATTGAACTATTATTGGATTGTACAATAAATACCGGAACTAGATTACATAGATTTCAAAAAAATCATCATCTTGTGACTGGGTGAAGGTGAGGGACACTACAAATGGTTGTAAAGTTGATCATTCCTCAAAACTAGTCATGTTAGATTAATCTAAGATGAAGATTAAATATCCCATGGTTCACTTGCCTTTTATTTGTGCCTTTCAAAATGTGAAAAAGGTATTCTACTCAAAGTGCATAAACAATGACAATTGGTCTGTTGTTATGCATGCACCAAAGGGTTTGACTGCTCAAGTAGACGCATTAAAGGTCCTTACAGAGTTCTAGTCTTCTCTTGATGACGACCATAATTTGAAGGATCTTTTAGTTGATTAAGACAAAGATTGAGTTGGGAAACATTATCTTATTGTTATTTAGTTAACCCTTATATAACAACCCTATTTGTATCGTATGTACTGGAACAACCATTTTATTTAGTTATATTTATGCATCTTCTACTCATATATTTAGTTACCTTTCACTTGCTTCCTCGTTGCTCATATTTTGTAATTATTTTTGTAGATCTTATTAAGTTTTGAATGCGACACTCATAACAAACCGTCAATTTGAGGTAACCGCGCGAATGGTCACGATTTATATTGATGTTCACTATTTGTGTGGTTGTCTCGATTGGTGATTTGTGTTTTGTGATGTTCACTAAGACACAAAGCATAAAAGTCTCTTACTAGTAATACTAATCCCATTTTCTAATATCCTTCTATCACTAATCCTACACTTTTTTATTATCATATGTACATTAAAATCTATTTTTATAAATCGAAAATCCGAAAAGGGGGCTTATACCTCAATTCTCAATTTCGAATGTTCGCACAATTTTCTATATTTCCAACACATTTTACATCTATTTTCATAAATCAAAAGTGACACCTTAGAAACTACAAGAAAAATGGTCATTTATGTTAGTAAAAAACTGACATAAATAAATATTTATGTCAGTTTTAGAATTTTTCAAAACTGAAATATAAAGCCGTGACATAAATGTTCATAAAACTGATATAAATAAGATCACATTTATCTCAGCTTTTAAGAACACACATAAAAACTACGGTATTCACCATGTTTTTAATCACATTTTCATGAAAAACTGACATAAATAACATCACATTTATCTCAGTTTTAGTCATTTTTTAGAGTTTTTTCAAAATTGACATAAATATTGATATAAAAATTTTAAAAAAAATCATTACTCCATCAATATACAACTATTATTTGAGGTTAAATCAACCCTTGTAAATAGATATTAATCAAGGTCATAAATAACATGAACTTGACATACATCAAGATACTTACAATAAAAAATATTAATGTGAGCTATATCATATCTGGAAACTAGTTAACGTCTAGTTATCTACGTGATAATATCCTAAAAATAGTGACTATACATCACAATATCCAAAAACTAGAATTGCGAACTAAGTCATAAGATTCACAGTCCAAAATAATACTCAAGTTGGGACATTGTCGAACGTAATACTCGGTCAAGTTTGTTCTCAACGCTATCCAACCCGAGTTAGTAATCCTGAAATCAAGTATAATCAATATAGTTTTCATCATAACACATTCATCTCAACAAATTCTCATTACAAAATAAAAAAATACAGTTATTCGGAAGTACCTAATATATATATAATCCTTAATGAACTCAATGAACTCCATTTGGACTTAATTTATCTCATTCAATGTGCACGTCGCTTTATCGGTCAATCTTTTCATCTGTGAAATTGAAGATAATATTGAATTTATTATTATGGTATATAATAGTTAATAACTAAACAATATTTTATATAATAGGAGAAGAAGAGAAATGATTTGAATTCCAAAATGAATGGAAAGGATTTGAACGTTATCCTTTATTTATGATAAATGCTTTGAATCTCAAAATCATCGTACCGATGGTTCGTTGGCTCATCACAATTGTGCCAAAATTTGGACCCCAAATGTTAATACAAAATAGAATTAATGTTATTTACTCATCTCAACTTCACAATATTCATAAAAATGAAAAGTTTAGACAACTTGAATTGGTTAATAATTATTTTTAGAAATAACTAAAGTTTAGAAAATCCCTTATTCTAGAAACATTTTAAGGAATAAGAGAACATACCACGAAAGTAAAATAACCATTTGATGATGTGTATTTATAAAATGAATCTAGATTGTACATATGTATAAAAGTTCTAGATAGCGAGAAAAACTCACTTCAAACCATGGCATTAGCTGTATTGGAAATCCTAGGCCATAGATCAGCACATTCCATCCCAATGCGGTCAGTGATAACATACCATTTCATTTCTCCCTGTGGATTTACAATAACACCAGCGTTATTTAGAAGAACATGAAAACACCATCCTTTTGGCGCCAAGGTTTGCATTTCCTGACAATGACACCTGGTATGACCTTCTTATGGAGATTAGGCTTTCCCTTTTTGATGGTGGCCATCAATACTAAAAACCAATGCAACTATGATTGAAATACTAAAGTTATTTCATAAAAATGATCATATGTAAAATGAACCAAAACAATGGAAATCATATGATAGCATGTAAGTGTTCTAATATAACCTTTTATTCCAGCTCTGTTCAATTTTAGAATCAATATATAAATGTTATAATAATTTACAGTGTTATGTTATATGGCTACTACGACTTTCTTTTGTTTTTAATTGCTTATTGGTGTATGAGTTGCATTAAATAATACACATAGTACATAGGTAATCATGTTGTAATATATACCATGCTAATTAATCTCAACATACTACTCAGTGAGTTGTGTCTGAATTGAATTTTACAGCTCTTTATAAATAAGCTCCCTGATATTCTATTCGGTGCATGATGTCATGAAGTGGTGCCAAATATGGGTGGCATAGTGTCTCATCGACTGCAAAAAACCATTAAAGGTGTTAGAATCCCCCATTTTGCTAAGTGCTAGCTGTTGCTCATAATATGCCAAATCAGTTGCTGAAATCTCGACATTTCTGCAGCATCTAGTGGGGGTATAGGAGTGGAGTTGGCTTACTGTTATGAGCAACATAGGCTTGATGGGCTTGGGAAATTGATCCAATTTTTAACGGAGTAAAAAAGTCACCATAAAGTTAGAATGTCCATTATACACTGAGTACGGTGTACGCAAACCCACATAATCACCTTACTTGCAAAAAAAATTGTAAAATGTAGGAGCAATGATTACGGTGTATGTAGAAATAAATAAAAAAATCAGTAGTTGCTAAATGAACTATAAAAATGCACAGTCAACAACAAACCAGATTATTTGATTGTTGAATATCTCTTCGTATTTCTGAGATAATAGGTATGGCTCTGTTGGTTATGAAGAATACAATTGCAATCCTTTCCTTGTTTACTCCCTCAAAACATATAGAGCTAGATTTTACTGGCACTCAAATAAATCATTAGTTTTAGAATCAATGATTCATTAACTACAATTATTAGTTTATGTGCGCGCATGTGGGGGGGGGGGGCATAATGCAAATTAGATCGGTAAATCTAAATAAAAACAAAGCAATGACATCACAAAAATATCTAGGAATCTATACATAACTCATAACTTCACTTGTGTAAAAATCAATTGTACTAATTCAACCATCGGTAAAGAAAAAATACAAAAAATCAAGTAATTACATTAATGCTACTGATGATTAAACCTCACAAGACACAACATATAAATTGATAATATGAGTAACTTTAGTATAATATGGTTCCAGTATAGGACACATCATATAATTTAGTATGGAAATGCATACACATATTGTTCCAATATAGGATCTGATTCCGCTAAAATGCATTTAACATACATCTAAACAACTTCCCAGCCATATCCTAACATGAGTAGATATGGACAATGAACACAAATCATATCAATCTTAAAAAAACTTTTTACCGCATTCACTAATTTCTAGAAAGAACAAAAAAAGGTATGATAAATACTAATTTGAAAAATAAGTATAAAAAAAGGTACAATGAATACTAATTTGAAAGATAAAAGATAATAAATCCAACTAAAATGCAAAACCAAGTACGGCCAATACAGTTATATATTAGTTGTAATGCAATTAGTATAACACAATGGTGATTTCACTATAGCTAATGGGAAAAAGTACTGGTCATTGTCATACACTAGTGATTTCACTACTAAGACTGCTTGGGAGGTGTCAAAAAAGTCCAGACCTTCTTCTTTTTTATGCAAATTCATATGGAAAAAAGAGATTCCCCCACATATCTCAATTTTAGTAGGAAATGCATTAACAATATGTTTGGACTTTCTTTGCTAATTTCTTCAGCCTCGAATTTTCAACTTCCTCAATCCATCAATTGGGGGCCTTATATCTCTTACATACAAAAAAGTATAATAGAGTTAATTTATTTTTTCCCAATCTATAAGTGTGTGTATGAGGCGGGGTTCTTTATGTGTAGACGATATGTGCAAAGTGTGTGTTTACAGCATCTATAATGAATGAAGAATCAAATGAGGTGGAGAACCTAGGCTCGGCCATGGCAACAAAACAGTAATAGCAAAATAAGGTCTGATCTAGCCAAAGTTCAATAACAAATTGGTTACGGTTTAGGGAAATCCAACCTTTTTTTCAACTTCAAGCGATCCTATTTTGTTGTTCGAAAATACTGAGTTTGCCCCATTTACCATCACCATTTTGAGAATTATTTCAGTAGGAAGAGCTATAGGATTAGTGGTTATGTTTGCAAAAACTTCTCGTCCTTTGTTGTAAGAGAAGCTAATTACATCTCATCAACTGTATAGAGACAAGTAACATTGCAATTGCTGCAAACCTTATGAAATGACCAGGCATACAATTAATAAAGGATGAAAAAGGACTGAACTAATATAGTTTCATCTTATTCAATAATGAAACACTCCCTCTTTCCCAATTTAAGAGTATACATATTCGTTTTATGGGGAAAAATCCTTTTCAAATTTATCCTCTTAATATTATGAATACCATTGAATGCATGCAGTTAGATCATTGATCTCTCATGGGTACTGCCAGGATTGATAACTTTGAAATCTCGCCTAACTTTATTCTACCTCTATTCTAAATTAATAGCTATTTTAAAAAGTCAAACATTTGAAGGAGATATTGGACCTTCCATATTATCCTATTAATAATTATAAATACCTTCATAATGAAACACATGCACTTGAATCAGTCCTCTTATAGGTAATGGCGGGATGGTAACTTATAATTTCACCTAGTTTTATATATTATTTTTAAAAACCAGACTACTAATTCGGGACGAATCGAATAGGAAAACAGGAATATAAATTTGAGGCAAAGGGAGTATTTTATTTTTAGAAAGTGACTATTAATTTGGGACGCAACAAAAGGAAAACATATACTCTTAATTTGGGATGGAGAGAATAATATAAATAGGATGTCAATTTTGTGGGCAGCTACAAGTAAGGAAAACTAGGATATGAGGGGTAAACAGACCAATGCTCATTCTAATATTTGAAGGTGCTCCATCTGTTCCCAATGAAACACAAATGCCAACATCAATCATTTTCTTAAGAGGTGCAAAGCTAAGTATACGCATTGCAGCAGCAGGACAGTAAGACACCTTAACCCTAACCCTTGTAAGTAAACCAATCTGAAAGCAAGATATGAAAAACACAACGCATTAGAAAACAACACCCAACCACCGAATAAAAAAAGGAAATAATATGGGCAGTAATCTGACACAAACACCAAAAATTGCATCCAAAGAATAGAAAAAACAAGCACAAATAAAAAAATTGTATTATCGACCAAAGAAAAGTGCATCTCTTATTACATCATCACATATTTCTCTACATAATATGTCTATTTGATAAACTCAAATAGACATATTATGTGATTTTACAATTAACTCAACATAAACATACCAGTGACGCATTTACATTTCCATCTCTAATATCATAGACAACAAAAGCAATCCTCCCTTCCATAGCTTATATAAACTTATCAGCTAGGTAGGGGTCCGATCATGAAGAAAACTATATTCTTATATGACAAACATAGTCTTATTTATTGACTAAGATATACCATATCATCTAAATAGAGCAAACTAGTTATTTAGTATCGCTAAGAACAAATCTTTTCCACAAAATAACCTTCAAAATGGAGAAAAAAACATGATCTTACAAACTCTAACAACCATTTATATCAATATAGACTCACTTATGAATTATCTTTAATGAAGTGAGGATATGTTAACAATAGGATGATCTCAGTTTGGGCTATTTATATGAATAAGTCCACTATGACTTTGACTTTGAGTCATCAGAATGACTATTGATCTTTGGAAGCCATTCAAGCATCTATACAAAAGAAAACATTAGTGATTAAATTTATAAATGATATATACCAAATGCATTGTCTCATTAATAAAATAAGTTTACAAATAATAGTCCCATTGTCAAAATAACGATGCTCCTCACAAAACCCACAAATAAGATCAGTTATTTATGTACAGGTGTAACAATTTATTTTTTAATGAATAAACTCACTCCCAATAACATTATCAATGTTCTTAAAAAAGAGTGAATTGGAACAATATAATAAATCACAAAATTCCAAATCAAAATTACTCATAAGACATAACATTCAAATATTAAACTTTCTTAGATTTTTCTATCACCGTCAACCCCATGAAGTCGTCATTATTAATGTGTACGGTTATGCTGGGTAATTTTATGAAACACGTAAACCAGATCAATTCATTATCATAAATCGTAATACAATCATCTATATGCATTTTCAACATGATTTAAACATCTTAATCATTCCCTGTATGAAATTGTAGATGTAGATAAAAAAATCACACAAATCGAGCTATATTCACTACTAGTATCAACAAAATCAAAGAAAATTACTAGTGTAAATGCAAGCTCTAGTGAACATAAACAAATCGTACAATCTAATTTGCAAAAAATCCTACTAACTATAAAATTTCAGACCCTATTAGAGCAGATGCACAAATATAAACCCAAGAAAAGTTGTAGAATGAACATTATGTAGTTTGATTTCTTATATCTATATGCTTCTATGTAGACTGGGAGCAAAATGGGTCTTGAGTGGTGGAGGGTAGAAAACCCAAGCCTCCACTGCCACCGAGACAACACAAATGATCGGGAGAAACTCTAAGAGCGGGTCTTGAGTGGTTGGAGGGTAGATTAATAACACCGCCGAGTTTTGGAGATAGAGAACGAGATATACGAAAGAGAGAAGGAGAGTTGAGGAGTTCTGAGGAAAGGGTTGAGCTCGCTTCTTTACTCAATTTTTCAACATGGCAGGAATGAAGCGCACCTATAATTTTTCATTTATCACAGTTTTCAATTTGAAAATGGCATAAATAATTATATTGTTATAGAAAGTTCATTATAATTGACATAAAAACTAACTATTAAATTAAAATTGACATAAATATAAATATTTATGTCATTTAAACTTTAACTGACATGGAGTTAATTTTCAAACTGACATAAATGGTTGTTTTTCTTGTAGTAAGATTCGAATTATGGATTATACTCAACCTTGTTCATCTTACAAACTATGTGGACTTTGGTGCCATTTTTCGCTACGTAGGCATCCCGGAGTCATTTTGGAATTCAAGTCCTTTCTTACCATTTGGATCATTTAGAAATATTTGTAGACCTAGCTGGAGAAGGAACACTTTGAACATTATGCGTATGTTTCGTGAAAGTAACACATTAAAGATTTAAATATTTATTTGTGTTGAATTAATGTAATTAATTTGATGGCTTAATAGTTTGTTAATTCGTGTTGTATTTATATTTTTTGATTGTTAGATTAGTTAGTTCTATCTAAAATATATACAGGTTTGAAAACATGTACAAAATTTTGGGAATGCAAAAAATTAAAAATTATTTTTCTTAATTAAATTTATTTTTGGTCATGGCTCAGAAACATGACTGCAAGAAAAGACAACAATCACGACACCTTTTCGCAACATCCGCTCTTTTGTGTCGCCAAAAGTATGACTTTTGGCGACATATATCATTTTGTTTCGCGAAAAGGGTGTATTTTTGCGAGATGTTCACCAAATTTCTCCTGCTAACTTACATTTACATTCAATGTCATCGAAGAGATGTCACGAAATGGTTTTGTACTTTTGGCGACATACCATTGATGTTACGAAATGATTGCTTACTTTCGGCAACAAGTTGAATGTCGCGGAATGATTGCACAATATTATAATGTTTTATTTTGGTTTCAAAAATAATAATAATAATAATAATAATAATAATAATTATAATTATAATAATAATAATAATAATAATAATAATAATAATAATTTATTTCTCCTTCTATTGATTCAATTACATAGAACCATGTCGCCAAATGGTCAATAAATGTCAGCCATTAGATTTATTTTGATCTTTCCCTAATTGGAGATATAAAATCTAAAATCTCTCCCTCTCCCGCTATCTCACCTTTTCTCTCTCCCGCTCTCAATAGAAGCCCCAATCGTATTTTCTTCTAGATTTAATGTGTTTGGTTTAGGAGGTGGTACCTCCAACAGTTTGATTCTTATGGTTTCGGTGGTGAAACCTCCAACCTGTAACCTACCTCCGATGGTAGTTTCAGCGGTGGAAACCTCCAAACGTTTAGGCTTAGAGTTTCGGTGGCTCTACAAGGTTCTCTCTCTCTCTCTCTCTTCTCTCTCTCACACACAGTCACTGTTATTTGGGGTTTATTATGGGAAATATCTAATGTGGTATCAAGTATTTGTATGCCTGGCTTCAATTTTTAGCTATCTGGCTCTGTTTTATGGGAAATTTTGTGCTTGAAGTTCTTGAAAAATGACTATTTAAATCATAAACTTTATAGCTATCTTTACAGATGTATCCCCCTTAAACTATATAGAACATCCATTTATCAGATTGCATGTATTTAGTTCTCCAATAGCTAACTAAAATTTTAGTAATATTGTAATGTTACTAGCATCATTTCAAGTTGTAGATTTCCACTTTTGGGGCATACACATATGTTTTCGTACTGCTAATGGTTTTTTATGGTTGCAGCTTGTATGATTTTAAGAACTTACAGACCTACCCTTGCTTGATGTATATTTTAATTTTTTTCACAGAATAAAGAAGGAACAAAGGTTGAGTATAGAGTATGGAATCCCTTTTGTTCTAAATTGGTAGTTGCCAATTTTGGCGGATTTGACAACATCTAGATTGTAAGTGTAAATAATATTATTTATGATGTTGTTTAAGTCTATTAAAGTCTCTATGTGAAATCTGGATTCTTATGTTCTCATTGTATTTGATATAAAAACTCGGTGTTAAGGTCCTCTACCTCGTAACTTCTTCAAGAACCACTATATCTCATGTGTCTGATCTTGTTGGTCAGGTAAGTAGTCATTCTATAAAAATGTATATGTTTAAATGACATTGTTATGCTACTCATGGTCACTGATTAAATGCTCTTTATATTTTTGGGTAGACTGGAGTGGTTTATGGAGTGGAGTTCTTCCACATAAGTGGCAGGGATTTGGTGAACATGACAAAGAAGAGAACTAATGTTATCCCTATCATTTTTGTAAGTTTATTTGCTCAAAATTTGACTAAATTTTACCGGCTTTGGAAGTTGTCACACTTTTATAAAGTAAAATTATGTTCTTATGTAAGTTGTATTCTTTTTAATGATGATTAGTGAGTATCTCTTGTTTAATACTTAATGATAATTTGTCTCAGTAGATTCTAAACACTTTACCTATAATTTGATGGTGTCCTAGTTTAGATTATGATTAAGAGTCACTGTATCTCATGTGTCTGATCTTGTTGGTCATGTAAGTAGTCATTCTGTAAAAATGTAAATGCTTATATGACCTTGGTATGCTACAAAACTATGTAAATCTGATCCATTCTTTTAAAATAAATGATTGAGACTTAGCCACATCACTATACTATTTTACAAAAAAAACACTTCAAATATATTTTTAGAAATGTAGGTGAATTTGAACTGTTAATTTTGAAATCAATGCTGAGATGACAACTCTACCATAAATACTTTTATTTGAACTCAAAGAGGAGTCGTATCCTCAATGTAGGATATGATCATAACTGATGTTGGGGATGTTACTTTTCTGTATATTCTCTTTTTGGTATAGATTACATACTTGCCAGAAAAGAAAAACCATATTAACATCCTAAATTTTCAACTTTAGCTAGTCTTTCTATCTCTCAAGCATCATATGACAAATGCTCTCTGGTACCTTATAATTTTGGTTGTCAATATCACTGCTTTAGCCATCTGCCTCAACAAAAAAAATTTAAGTGGCTCCATTTTCTGGTTTTACAGTTATTTTTTACTTTCAAAAGTATATTGATCATTATTTTGATTTCAATATATTGGATTTGGAACTATTTAACTTCTTGGGGTACGTAATTTCATTTTTATTTAACTTCTTAGGGATTGCAAAGACTTAAGATATAGGCCCACACATCTCGGTCCTGTTACCTCAACATTTGTATCCATTAAAGTGATTTTATGTCAAATTTATCATGTATGTTGAGTCATTGATTGTTTGATAACTTGAACCCACTTATTTATTACATTTTGATTTTGAACATCAGCACCAAATCATCAATGACTTCTATATCTTTTGTAGCTTATGATGCCACATTTGAGGAAATTAAGCAAGAAAGGTTATTGCCTAAGCATCGACTTTATACTTATGGATTAGCTAAGGTAATTTTTTTTCTTAAAAGCACTTTTGAGATTCATGGATCAAGTCTGGTGTTTGTGCGTGATAATGAAATGCAATTCTCAACTAGTGGACAACTGGTGTAAATATTTGGACTCCAAGGTGCTGATATTGAGGGAGAAGCGTACCTTGTTTTGGATGAGCTCGCCGGGAATTTTAGCACCAAGAATCTTAAGCATCCGTGGGGTTTGAAAAGAAATCTTACTTGCTTTGTTGCACGGGTACAAAAGGCGAGGGATGAACTTGAACATATTTTGGATGATAACGAAGACAAGGCACATTTATACTTGATGAGGAAATGGTTTTAAATTAGCCACATGAGGCTCTGTAGGGACCTATGACTTCAAATAGCATCATAACTATTGCACCTCATCTTGGGCGACTAAGTAATACTAGGAGTGAAAGTTTGGTGATGAGCAACTATTAAAATGACCATGATGCGGAGGATTTAGAGTTGTAGCCCCTTGAATTATCAGCTAAACTTTCCATCTTAGGATATTTATGAACTCATAGTTCCTTCCACCGGTGAACACTTTTTTATATGACCAGAGTTAAGGGATGGGATACACTAGACTTGTTCCATATGCGCTATACTTCACTATAACATAATGTATGCACTACCATGAAGCGTATGATGTTATGTGGCAAATGTAGATTATTGCATAAAGTTTTTGGTTCTATGAAATATGTTACATACAATTAATATGGTAAAAAAACAAATGCAGTAAGAGTTGTATATATATTATAGTCGTTTCATTCTTTGACTTGTAGGTTATACATGACATCAAATAGAGAAGGTATCTTATGTTAGAAAGCGCATTTAAATTTGATTTTATCTCTAATATTGAAGTTAAACTCTAAAAACACATACTCTTGGTAATTATTATGAATGCTATCACTAATGATTTACTATATATTATTTTTCAGGTTTCATTCATGGACCCTGTTAGAAGATCTCGTCATTTTTCCACACCCATGGATGGGGCGGATGTATCCCATGTGATGTTTGATACTTCATCACATTCTCCCAACCCACAGTTGCAGCGATTGTAACCCCTGCGGCGTTTGATACCTCTTTGCATTCTTTTGAACTGACAATTGAAGCAACAACAACCCCCATGACATTTAATACTTCGTTTCAAGTGTCCCATCCCGTACCCTTAGTATCTAGTAGCGTAGGTAATGGATATTTACAACATGTTCTCTTAATTTAATGTTGTCAATATTTATAATATGTTCATTCTATTTAAATTTTGTTCTCACCTCTTACCAAGAAATGTGTAAGGGGGGCCACGGTAGGAAAAATAACAGAGAAAGTTGTGCGCCAATATGGGAAGCTTAAAGTTGAGGTCCCATTGATGAAGGACCAGTGGGATTATATGCCCCTACATTTTCACAACAACTTGGCATAAAGATCAGAAATGTTGCCCCACTTCAATACGTCTCTTGGTGGGATGAAATCGATCCCTCAATAAAGGAGTCAATAATTTAGAGAGTCCGGGTACTTTTCAATATATTTATAAACTCATTTATTATAATGATTATATAATATTTCTTAAGGCTCAATACTAATATTACTGGATAAGTTTGATATCGAGGATTATGGTGATAAGGGTGTTCGATTTTCCATTAATAGGAAGTGTCAGATACCATGATTGGAAGAGCAAGATGCGTCCACATTATTCACAACTAATGGAGGATGGAGTTGATCCCAAAAGCAAACAGTATCCGAGGGTTAAGCTAGAGGACTGGGATCACATGATTGATGTCACTTGGATTGATAAGGCTTTTTTTGGTAACTTTTACTATTTACGATTGATAACCTTCAACACACAATTTTTATATTTTTTCTTCAATGTGAATACTGTACTTCCACCGCAATATTTATGGCTTATGGTTGGTATAACCTTTCCTATTTATGTTTTAAGGATCAGTCAGACCAAAATAAAAAATCATGTGCGCATTTTCCTTGGAATCATGCATGCGGATTATGATAATTTGTAGTCACGATGTCAATCCAGGTGATGCATTTATTAATATCCAACTTATTATATAATTACCAAATTGATTTTAGCCTTATTGATTTTGATTTCAATTTATGTATCACAATAATATTCTTGACATTGTGCATATTAGACATGCTTGACACGCATAATCAACTAGTATGATTATATTCTCACTACACCAAAAATATGAATCTGGCACGGTTTAAAACTATTTTAGATCAAATCTGGCACGGTTTTGAACTGTGCCAGAATCAGGTGTTCCAAAATGGCCATTTTTTTCTAGCACGGTTTAAAAGTGTGCCAGATTTGACTAAACAGGAACACTTCTGGCACACTTTTAAACCGTGTCAAATTTGATATTTCTGGCACAGTTTTGGCATAGTTTTGATCTGTTCCAGATTGAGCACATTTTCATAAAAATTTGGCACAGTTCAAAACCGTGCCAAAATTTGATACACTTTTGGCACGATTTTGAACTGTGCCAATTTTTTGGATAAAAGAAAAAAAAAATTACATTACAAAAAAAATTGCTTTTTACTACGGTGCTCTAGCCGTTTCAAAAAGTCCTCTGTCCGTCTCAAAAGCCTTTTGTGATGCCATTTGAGACGGCAAATGGGCGTAGTATTAGACCCCCATTTTAAAAGTTTTTTGAGACGGCAGCAGCCGTCTCAAAAAGTTCTTTTGAGAGGGGAAAATTTAACGTGATATCTCTACAAAATTTAACGTGTCTCATTAGAATACATACTCACAATGTTGAAGCAATGATCTCCATCAAAACGTGTCTTGCCTTGTCCACAAAAGATTTCGACCTGCAATAAAATTTATTCAGTGTCGGTTACCATAAATAAAGAAGTAATTTTTTTAATAGTTCCTATTGATGACATGATGTAAGATGAATGATGTAATTTGGTGTCCACTAGTGAAAATAATTGGGTTCAAAACTTTATAAGAAGATGGGATCTCTTTTTGAGAAAATGGTGTTAGGTAAACCGTGAAGTTTATGGATTTCATGAAAAGTTAGGCAATCATTTAATTTGTATCGGGGTATGAGAGAGAAATAAAATGTGCAAATTTTGTAAACCTATCCACTATTACCATGATGGTGTTCTTCAATTCACAAGATGGTAATCCCTAAATGAAATCCATTGATATATATATAGCAGTAGCAGCAACAGAGAGAGAGAGAGAGAGAGAGAGAGAGAGAGAAGGTAGGAGCTGCCTTAGTCGGGTAGGAGCCGAATAGAAGGCATAAAGTTAGAGGAATGAGCTAGTAAAGAATAAAGAGATTGGAAAGATGAGATTCATATATTGACCTAATATAACCCTTAAATAAAATCCAAACCTAGAAATGAGAGCACGCCCATCAAACTAAAATAATTTTTCTTTTCAACAACCCCACATCAAACCATACTCTGTTTACTCATTAGGCCTCCCCTCCCCTCCCATCCCATCCCATCCCACATCAAACCATTTATGTTGCATAAGAATATCATATTATGTGGTTATGAATGTAAAACAATTAATGGATTCACCAAGCTGAGGAAGTACTTACCCAAGAATGTAAATATCAAATGGTTCTTTCGTACAAAGTCAATCATCGAATTAAACAACCCAACTCCAACTCTTCAAGAAAAAAGAAAGTATGTGATAATCATGAATTCACATCATAATTTCAATTAACCTTCAAAAGAGTGCAAAAAATTTCATAACAAATTACAGGGGCTTCAATTTATTAGCAGTCACCTATTCATTTGTTCTACATTATGTCGTTACCCAAGAATCTGTAACGATAACTAAAGGGTGAAGATTCAAATTGCAAGGAAACCATAACATGAGAACAATAAATTGTGTTGAGATACAGTAAGGAGTAACGACTCTAATTAAGCTATTCAATAAACACAAAATTGATAAAAACACATTCCTAAATGAATTTTATATATTACATTTTCCACTGGAACACCATAATATTCACTACTACCATCGAGATCGTCATTAAATGAATTAGTACATCCCTCACCCTCTAGTAATGTAAATTTTATCAAGAACATCAAAGTAATGAACAATAAGATCCGCTTATTCAATCTGATAAGTGATTAAAGTAGAACATCCACTTATTAAATCTTACGATGAAGGTATATATAATACAAACTAAAATGTATTATGCTCAATAAAAACAAATATCACTAGAATATCCGAAACAGGAGCCTGGTGGTGAAATTATGACAGAAGCAAAATGATTGTTGCTTCGTAAGTAGCACATAATTAAAAACTAGTTGTTCTCTACTTAATAAAGATACAAATAAGAGATCTAACTGGAAAATGGAGTTCGTATACCTCATCAATTCGGTTCGGTTATGTTCCTCTCAATCTTGTTGGGAGGTACTGCCCAAGGAAAGGAGAAGGTTACTTCTGGATCAGGGATAATAAATAAAATGGAAAAAAGATAAAATCGTATATCAAAGCGACTTCTGGCATCACCAGAAGGATCGAAATCACATTCGTAGACCAATAACTTTTCTGGATAGGTTGAACGTTTAACATGAAATGAGGCCCAACCTATATAGAAATATCATGGTAAGCTGTCATAAAAAAGAAAACGGGTGCAATGGCAAGATGCTCCTAAATATTGGGGTTTATAAGGGAAAATGTGAATGTTGTAAAAGAATTCCAATAATACACCTCAAATATATATATCATTTATAGATTTGGAAAATTTCCCTATGAGAATATTCAATAATAATCTAAATAATGTGGTCAAGTTAAAAGGTCCTTGGAGTGTTTACATTAAATTGGTACCCTTTATAACCACTATAGGTTCAGTACATGCATTGATGAGATGAAAAAAACACTGGAAGAAGTTGCTCAAATTAAGTCGAATCTAGTCTATAAAATCTTTAGAAGAAATTACAACTCATGCTTCAATGTCTATAAAAGATAATACTTATGTGGTAAAACATAATTAGGAAACATACAAATTAATGCCGATGTATGCTAGGAAAACTTATCATTCCAACGAATGAGAGTTGAAGGACAATTAGATTAAAGGAAGTCTGTTTGACAGACCTATATTCTAAATCAACCACCAGCACCCCCACCCTTCCCAATAAAAAGGAAAATCCAGTAGGGGGTTGAAAGAAAGAAAAGGATAATTAAGAAGACATTGACATAACAGTTATTGCGACAAGGAAACAAAACTAGATTACATGCATGTTAAATACTTTGATGATGACAATATAATTGTGTCAGTAAAGATAAGAAAGGCTCACATAAGAAAGGACTAAAGCAATTTTCATTTCCTCAGCACCAAACTAGAGTTTTAGACTGCATAAAGGCAGTGTTATATCTCAAATGTTGCACATTATTCTTGCAGGTACAACTCAAAGAATGGCCTATCAGCTCTAAGTTTAACATCATAAGCCCATAAATAGTAAGAATATTCAATAACTCTACGCTATTTTTCCTTAGTGCGCTAAGCACTGGTTCAAAGAACTGAGGTTTTTATGCTCAAAGGAGCCCACACAAATTGTTCTCTAGCACCTCATTATGCTTAGAAATACTTTTAAATTGTTCTATAATATAATACTTGCGATTTGGTGGTATCCGTAACAGTACACTAAGAAAAAATGCTGAAATAGAAAATGCAATGGATAACCAAAGAAAGTTTGATCCTAAAGTGCTGCTAATGAAAAACATACTACCTATTATACACATATGTTTACAAATGCAATATCTGACGGTTATTATGAACGAAGTAGGATAGGTATTAACAAAAAAGTCTAAACTGCATACACAACCCATTATTTAACAATAAGAATTGGACAAGTATAACAAACTAATTTGTTCAGATGTGGACATGTAATTAAATGCATTGAAACTTAAAGTTAAACATGTTAATATATGTATATATGGCACAAATGAAAGAAGGTATTAACCTTGAATGCAGATAGCTCCAGCAATGGGATCATACTATTGAACAATCGAATTATCTAGGTCGTACATCATATTACTGAAGAATCGAATCATAAACCACTTTTATGCACTGCTCAGAATCTGAAAACCAAAACAGTACAAATACCATAACAAACTCAGTGAAATTCATATATATATATATATACCTTTCTTTTCATGAAATTCACAAGTTCAAGATATTCAAAAGAAACTGATGGATGTGCTTCAAAAACTGATGGATGTTCTTTAGACATGTTGATGAATGAAGAGAGTTGAAAACTTACATCTTGATCTTGCTCAGTTCGTATCCCTAGCATCATTGCCCTGATATAATCTTGATTAATGTTCTTCATGATGCTTTTGTTTATTAATTTATTCCCATCCTTTCAGTTACATGAAAAACTGTACATTAAACATTCATAGGCCCCAAGTCAATACGAGTTGCAAGACAACACATATATAATACTAACGTGTGCATAAAGGAGCGTAGCTTACCATCCATGAACCATCTTCACTACTTCTAGAAATTGATCCATTCAAATTGATCTTCTCCATCATTTCAGAGGTGCTCATTGGTTCATCACCCGCTCTATCATCTTAGAAAGAAAACCAGTTGGAAAAATATGCCATTGAAATCATCGTTACCTGCCACATTCCCAATAATGTTTGAAAAATATGTCGTTGAAACCATAAGGTCCAGATGCTGCACCAGCACTGGAAGATAATACCAATGTAGAATTGAATAAAGTTACATGGTTAAAACCTGTTCGATAAAGTGTAGAAATAGAAATATATCGAAATGGAAATGGATAAATAGTTATTTTGAGGCACTAGGAGTATTTTCAAATACTATACACCTTGTAGGTCCATCATTTTAGTATTTTTAAACAACAATTGAAAGAGCCTTACTCTATGTTCTATAATATGCACGACTGCTTTGGAGATCAAACAATAATATTCCATGTACAATAAAAAAAATGCATAACGAATGAAATATAGATTAATCAGGGATATGGTGTTTAAAGCGATTGATTATATATGATATTAATGTCTCTGGGGGCGTAGATTGGTGCATTTGCCTCTTTGTTGAACAAAGAGACATTGTTAGCTTTAAGTACAATCCTGAACACCTCATTTACACTGCCCTGGCTTCTTCCAGGAAGTTCTTTGTATATCATCATTTACACAATGAAGAATATTCATTCTTACACCTAGAGGTTTACATTCTCCCACCTAAATTAAGGCTGAATTCTAAAAGCATGGTCATTTTTTCTATAGAACCTCTCAAACTACAGAGACAATCTGGGGAGAAAAAGGACTAGCACATTGACTACATGCACGACTAGTGAACTAAATGACATCTTTAATCTTTTTCAATTGTTATTTAAATTGAAACAACACTGTAATTTAAATTGAAATAATCTTTTTCATGTGACAACTTTGCATTACGCTGTCCTACATATAATCAACACTATAGTCATACAAATGACATCCAGTAAATACTGATAATTTATCACATCAAACATATCAAATGCAACCATAATTACTAAAAAAATGTCTTATAAGGTATAGTATATGATGATACTAAGATTCAGCACCACCAGATAAGTAATGATGAGCTCAAACAATTAACAACAATGGCAACCATAGAGATATATGTGTATATAGTGTATGTAGAAGGGGGTGAGTATAAGAGGATTAAGATAATGATGTAGAGTGGTTCAGCCTATCAGGCCTATGTCCACTGTGAGTGTGTGATCCACTAAGTATGGGCACTAATGTCCTTGGATACAATTGCACATAAGCTCACTCTATCTTCACTAATGTGTGTATAAGCAGAGTTTTGTCTAGGGTTACAATTATCGATCCCTTTGCAGGGTTGTAGGTGACAAGTATATATAGGTCTTGGGGTGAGTAGTGTACCCCCCCAAGCATGCATGGTGCAGTGAGTTATGATCTAGCCAATCCTCTGCTGACACTTGGAGGTGCCACCTGTGATTAATGATGACATAATATTCCCTCACGTGAGGGGTTGATACTGTTATAACGGTCTTCCACGTGCCATATGAGTTCCACGCACACTGTTCTACGCGTCTCCCAAATCACGCGCTGTGATGACATCACCCTCAGCCTATGGTCTGAGTTAGAGGGAAAAGTTCCTGCTAGTAGTGAGCCTGGCCTAATTTGGGCCTCGTACGGTCGTACCCTCATAGGGTCGTCCAGGACATGATGAGGGGTAAGCCCCTTGGAGGGTCGTCTGTACATGATGAGGGGTCGACCCCTTGGAGGGTCGTTTGGGACATGATAAGGGGTCGGACCCTTAGAGGGTCGTCTGGACATGATGAGGGGTAGGCCCCTTGGAAGGTTGTCTGGGCCATGATAAGGGGTCATCCTGGGCCTGAGCCCTCGTCTGGGTGGAGGATACTCTCGGCCTGGCCAGGGGTATATATGGGCATATCAATCACCCCCAACCCTTAGCCATCGATGTTGTTGAGATGGCTGAGGGGTAATGTTTCCTTGGAGATCTTAATTATGTGGTCATAAGGATAAGTGACATCTATTACGTTACTTAGTTAGGTGTTCATTGCCAATTCAGTTCCCTAAATATGACGGCTGCCCACTCAGCCTGTGGCTTTGTGCCCTAATGATACCTTCCTCGTGGACTGTGTCTTGCCTTGTTTAATGGGCCCATTCATTGGCAAGATATTTAAATGATTTTTTAAAGTCATTTCCTTTCTTCTTCTTCGCTCCTAACTCTCTCTAGCTTCTCAACAGCTCCATCACCATTTCTACAACCTTTCTGTATCAAGATTCATTCAGACATTGTGTTCGTCTTCAGGTAACTTCCTTCGCCCTAGATTCTATTTTTAGTTCTTCAATTTTAGTTTCATTTCTTGCATTAGGTTTCTGCCCCAACTTTTCTTACCTTTGTATTTTCCCAGCGTGAAACCGCCTTACTGTAGAGGTTATAGGGTTGAGCCCTAGATTTTAGGCTGCTTAAATTTCTTCCCCCGTCTCTTAGTGGTGATTTAGTGCCCCCTTGTGGTGTTTCTAGGGTTTTCTTGCATTTTCTGGCATCTTCTCCGGCGAGATGAGTTCTTCCTGTTCTTGAGTGTTCTCGATCAAATCCCTTTATTTCTTTGGTTTTAATCCAAAAGTCCAACTTAGTCAACTGTGAGCCTATTTGTAGTTAACCTAGCCAAATTCTTATAAGTGTAGGGTCTTCCCCTTAATGCTTAGGAGGCTTTATGATTTAGCCGAGGAATTACCATCCCTGAGAGAGAAGTTTTTCGTAGATATTAGGTGAATAAAGGAAGAGGACGAGAGAAGATGAAGGGCCGACCCTAATTGGGTACGATCCATTTTCTCTATTCCATTAGCCACAATAATACCCCCTAAGCCCTGCGGGTCATCTTGTCATCCAGCCGAGCGTCAATCGTATGAGGGGGAAATAGATCAGAGAGCATCATCGCCGACGGGTGATGGTCCTTTCGGGAGGAGAGAGACATCCACTCTTATCCCAAGCTGACAGGCCGAGGGCATAACACCTTCTGAGGCTATCCCTCTAATAGCCATGTCCCCTCTTTAATTTGAAGTAGCCTTTCCAGATGGTCCCCCGATAGGCGACGAGGCTAGGGGATCCGGGAATGAGAGAGCTTAGGACGACAAAGAGGGTTCTTCTGATGATGAAGATGGTCAAGTTGATACTTCAAGCGCCTCAACTTATGTATCATTAGTTAAGGACCGTGATCTCTTAGTGGAGGCATCTTTTAGGCATACAACCTAATATAAGTATGAAGGTCCCAACTGAATCTGAGAGGGTCTTCTAGGAGGACGAGGGAGAGATTGTTGTTTATGAGTAGATGCTAAGGTTAGGCGTTAGGTTCCCTCTACACCCTGCTATAGTCGATATCTTGTCTGCCCTTGGGGTTGCCCCTTCTTAACTTCCTCCCAACTCGTGGAGGACTTTCCTCGGCTACATCTCGCTTTGGAAGAATTTATTTACCAATGAGCCCTCGGCCGATGTATTCCTTGCCTGATACAACATCACCTCATCATCCAAACAGCCTGGGTATTTCCATTTGGGGGCTAGGAAGTCTGACAAGAAGCTTCTCCACGTGGCTCAGATTTCTAATCATGACTGGAAGTCTAACAAGAAGCTTCTCCACGTGGCTCATATTTCTAATCCAAACAGCCTTAGCAGGCCCAGAAGAAGACAAAGGCCGTGGGGCCGACGCACGTTGAGCCGATCGCCGATAGTCGCAAAAGGAAAGATCCTGAAGGCTCTTGTCCTGATGCATAGACGAGGGTGATGGTGGAGGTGTTTGAGGGGACCAAATCCTCTTCCAGTATGGGGGCTTATTGGTCTCAAAATTTGACATTCTTGAAGGCTGAACCGTCTTCCCTCATAACTAACCTGAGGGCGGCCAAGGCTTCCATGTTTTCTGCTCCCTCAGCCGCTGATTACGACTTTTTATCATAGATTCCCCCGACCAAGGTGTATGATTACGGTATATATACTCTAGCTTAGGTACTTATTTTTACTTCATTTCCTCAGTTAACTTTTCACTAACTGTTCCCTCAGTCCCTTAATATGTGCCTGCGTTTGTGCAAATTGTTTGTTCCTTTACGTCGGCCATTAAATGGATGGCTGAGAATCAATAAAAATTTCATGAGGCCGAGATATCTATCCAGCATGAGGCTGAGCTGTAAACTGAGCTTGAGATTGCTAGGGCAACATTAAAGAGTGTCAGGACCGAGCACGCGAGGGTGCTGTATGAGCTTACAAGGCATCACGATGCAGATCTGAAGGAGAAGGATGACCTCTTCAAGGAAAAGGAAGAATCCCTGAACGCCCAGTTCAAGAGCGATCTAGCTGAGGTAGTGAAGAAGGCCGAGGTTGATGCCGTGGAGGCATACAATCTTTTGGATGAGTTTCAAGGCTTCGGTCTTGAGTACCTAGAGCGAGGGATCAAGACGTCCTGTCGGTGGATCATCCTTAAATTTGTTGATGTTGTGTCGTCCATTCGCCTCTCTCTTGAAACGGTGGAGATGGAAGACCCCCTTATAGCCGAGGCCCTATCCCACGTGGAGTCTCAAGTACAGATCGAAGGCATCGGCACCTCTGAAGATTGGCCTATTTTGGTCATCGAAGAGACTCCTGTTGTTAATCTTTAGGCCTTGCCCTCTGATGTTTCTCGATAGGGTGGCCATATGTGGCCCATACCCTCTGTGTGTAAAGCTTTTGTACTTGACTTCCTTTTGGACAAATATTGTAGCACTTTGTCATGAAATTTGCTCTTATAATGGAATTCCTCTCTTCCTGTCTTCTATGCTTGTCTCTTATATGATTTGACTTAGCTGTTATGTGTTCGCCCATCTTATAAGTCCCCCCTTGTATTTCTTGAGGGTGAATGGGGGGGTCGTCCCCACCATTGACCCTCATTATAGCCGAGGGTGGTTTCTCACCAACTTAATGACTTTCAATAAGGTCCCCCCTCGTCTTTCTTGAGGGTGAATGGGGGTCGTCCCCCCTATTGACCCTCATTATAGCCGAGGGTGGTTTCTTACCAACTTAATGACTTTCAATAAGATCCCCCCTCGTCTTTCTTGAGGGTGAATGGGGGGTCGTCCCCTCCATTGACCTTAATTTTAGCCGAGGGTGGTTTCCCACCAATTTAATGATGTTATAAATTAAGCTCCCCTCATCTTTCTTGAGGGTGAATGAGGGGTCGTCCCCACCATTGACCCTCATTATAGCCGAGGGTGGTTTCCCACCAATTTAATGATGTTATAAATTAAGTCCCCCCTCGTCCTTCTTGGGGGTGAATGGGGGGTCGTCCCCACCATTGACCCTCATTATAGCTGAGGGTGGTTTCCCACCAATTTACTGATATTATAAATTAAGTCCCCCCTCGTCTTTCTTGAGTGTAAATGGGGGGTCGTCCCCACCATTGACCCTCATTATAGCCGAGGGTGGTTTCCCACCAATTTAATGATGTTATAAATTTAGTCCCCTCCCCTCGTTTTTCTTGAAGGTGAATGGGGGGTCATCCCCACCATTGACCCTCATTATATTCGAGGGGAGTTGCTACCAAGGATAACCCCAATTATACTAGAATTAACAAGCACAAGATGAGGGACCAATATGACATTCTCATTAACATTCCAAGTGTTCTGTTGGAGCAACAAATTCATTACAACTGTGGTCCAATAGGACATTACAACATTATTGATAGTATTTCTTCAGATGATCTGCATTCCATGGATTCGAAAAGGGTTCCCCTTCAAGGTTTTCTAGTCTATAGGTTCCAAGGACAACTTCATCAATGACCCTATATAGGCCATGCCAATTTGGGTGGAGCTTGTTAGGATTTTTCCAAGTCTTTTTGAGGACTAAGTCCCCCACCGCGATTGGCCTTTGCCTCACCCTCTGGTTGTAAAACCTGGAAGTCCTCTGCTGGTAGGAAGCTTGCCTTATCTCATCATCTTCCCTCCTTTCCTAGATCAAGTCTACGTCAAGTCTCCTTTCTTCCACATTCCTATGGGGGTCATACATTTGGACCCTGTGAGTAGAAAACCCAATCTCGATGGGGATGACGGCCTTTAAACCATACGCTAGAATGAACGGGGTTTCTCTGGTAGGACTCTTTACCGTCATCTTGTAGGCCCACAGTACAACGTACAACTCCTCAACCCATCTTCCTTTTGCCTCCTTGAGCTTCCTCTTGATCCCTTCTAGGATGGTCCTATTCGTAACCTCAGTTTTCCCATTAGCCTAAGGTCGGCCTGGGGTGGAAAAGAATTATTTGACGCTGACCCTTTCATAGTACTTCTCCAGAGATGTATTCTTGACTTGAGTTCCGTTATCTGAGATAAGGGTGTTGGGGAGACCATATCTGCATATAATGTTTTTCCAAATGAACTAGCAGGTCTTCTGCTCTGTGATCGTTACCATCAGCTCTGCCTCCACCCATTTTGAAAAATAGTCAATTGCCACGATCAAGTATCAATAGTTATTGATGGCCCTGGGCAAAGATCCTACTAGATCTATTCCCCATACTACGAATGGCCATGGGGATGTGATGGAGGTAAGAGGCTGATGGGGCTGGTGAGGGATTGTGGAAAATCTTTGACATTTATCGCACTTTTTTACGTATGTCGTGGTGTCTTTCCCCAGGGTCAGCCAACAGTATCCCTGGGTTACTATCCTCTTTGCTAACGATCTTCCCCTAATGTGTCTTGAGCATGACCCCTCGTGCACATCTTGCAGAATGTGAGGGACCTCAGACGGGTGCACAAATCTGAGAAAGGGGTGCAAGAACCCCTTTTTGAACAAGGTGTCTCCGATGACAGTGAATCTTGCAGCTCTGTATCTCAACTTCTTCCTTTCTTGTTTTTACTTTGGCATCTCGCACTCTTTAATGTATCTGATAGGGGGGTCAATCCATGAAGGTTCCCCGTTAATGTTTAAGCAAGAGCCAGTTGTTCCGTCTTCTTCTTCAATCGTTGGTCGAAGCAAAATTTCTACTGGGACTATCCTCTTGACTTCTGTCCTAGTTGCTGAGGTCAGCCTAGAAAGTTCATCGGCTCGGCCATTTTCATGCCTAGGTATCCTCTTCAACTTTACCTCTCTGAAGCTCTTTAATAGTGCCTTTACCCTTTCAAGATATTTATCCATTCTCTCATCCTTAGCCTCGTAGGCTCCTAGTATTTGATTCACCACTAGTCTTGAATCACTATGTACCATAATATGGTCGACACCAAAAGACTAAGCCAAGGAGAGTCCTGCTATCAGGGCCTCATATTCAGACTCGTTGTTGGAGGCTTTGAAGTTGAACCTTAGGGCATACTCAATGTCTATGTCATCGGGTGCTGTTACAATTAATCCATCCCCACTTTTGCTTTCGTAAGAGGACCCATCAATGAAGAGGATCCACACGATCTTTTCCTCTGAAAAATTTCCCTCGGTGAGGGATCCCTATTTGAAGAGATATCTTCCCTCTTCGTTTTCTGCCACTTTTTCTCTAGCGGTGCTTGTCTCAGCCTTTTCTGCGGATGGGTCAACAATTCTGCCTTGCCGTGTATCTGTCTCTTTGAGGCTTTCATCTTCATCCTCATCATCTTCCCAAGTAAATTCAGCCACGAAATCTACTAATGCTTGCCCCTTAATGGCCACCCTAGGTTAATATACAATGTCAAACTCCCCCAACTCTATAGCCCAGGCCATTAGCCTCCCCGATTATTCTGTCTTGTATAAGACCTATCTAAGAGGAGAGTCGATGAGGATGACCATTGTATGGGACTAAAAGTACAACTTTATCTTTCTTGATGCATGGATTAAGGCATATGCTAGCTTCTCCATCTTTGGGTATCTTTGCTCTGCCCCCTAGAGTGCCTTACTGTTTAAATATACGGACTTTTGTATCCCGTCCTCTTCTCTCACAATAGCTGCGCTGATGGCTGATTCTGAGACGGCCAGGTACACATGTAGCCATTCACCCTGTACTGGTCGTGACAACAGCAAGGGAGACCTTAAGTATGACTTTAGCTCCTTGAAAGCACAATCACACTCTTCGCTCCATTCAAAGGCCTTTTTGAGGTTTTTGAAGAATGGTAAGCACCTGCCTGTGGCTCTGGACACGAATCTATTCAAAGCAGCCACTCGCCCTGTGATCATTTGAGAGCCTTTGATGGTCTTGGGGGTCTTCATTTCTATAAGGGCCTTTATCTTTTTAGGATTGGCCTCGATGATCCTTTGGTTGACAATAAACCCCAAGAACTTCCCTGCTCCGACCCTGAAGACCCATTTGGCCAGGTTGAGATTTATGTGGTACTTGTCCATCGTGTTAAAGGTCCTCTCGAGGTTGGCCACATGATCTTTCACCTTCAAACTCTTAGGCATCATATCATCGACTTAGACCTCCATGGACTTCCCGATTAGGTCTTCAAATATTTTATTCACAAGGCATTGATACGTTGCCCCCCGTATTCTTTAGGCCAAAGGGCATGACCCTATAACAGTATATCCCCTTGTCGGTAATGAAAGACATTTTTTCTGAATCTTTAGGGTTCATAAAGATCTGGTTGTACCCTGAATAGGCATCCATGAAGCTCGTGAGCTCATAGCCTGCGGTAGCGTCTACCATCTGTTGAATGCGGGGGAGAGGGAAGCTGTCTTTGCAATAATGTCTGTTGAGGTCTGTGAAGTCTACGCACATCCTCCACTTCTCGTTGGCTTTTGGGACTATGACTGCGTTGGACAGCCATTTGGGATAGATGACCTCTCTGATAAACTCATCATCTTCTAGCTTCTTCACCTCGTCCCTTATGACCTCATATTTTTCTTGAGAATAAATTCTCCTCTTCTGCTTTACTGGCTTTGCACCCTTAACCACGTTGAGCTTGTGGCACATGATTTCGGGGTCGATCCCCGGCAGTCTGTATGACTCCACACGAAGACGTTTTGTCTTCTCCTTAACAACTTGATGAGGTCTTCTTTGATGTCTTCCTTTAGAGCCTTGCCTATTTGGATGGTTTTTTCCGGCTCATCCTCATTGAGGATGATGGATTATACTTCTTTCATGGCTTCTCCTTTCTTCAACTTTGTCTCATCCCTGGGGTCAAGGGTATCAATATTATAAGTAGTTGTTGCCTTCTGGTCTCCTCTCTTTCTTCGGCGGAGTTGAAGTAACATTCTCGTGCCATCGTCTGGTCTCCCTGAACTTCTCCTACCCCATAAGGGATCGAGGATTTTATCATCTGGTGAACAGTGGATGGCACGGCCTCAAATTCCTTGAGGGCCACTCGCCCTAGTATAATGTTGTAGGCTGAGAAGACTTGTTCGTCCATCATAAAAAAATTGACCTTTTTAGTTAGCCATCTCGACCACTCGTCCCCCATTATAACATTAGCCTCATACACACCTAGGGGTGAACTTTTTCCCCATTAAAACCAATCAAGGGGTGATGGTATGGGATAAGCCTTGAACTGCCGAGGCCCAAGGCTTTAAAGCACGGCCAAAACATCACATCTGTAGAACTACCCCCATCTACCAGGATCCTCGGCACCTCACACCCGTGTACCCTGGTAGTGATGACGAGAGGGTCATCATGTGAGGCTAAGAGGCCTTTGAAGTCCATTCTTGAGAACCCCACCATCAGAGTATCCATATCAACCTTCTTCCTCTTGTCTGACGTTGCTTCTATAGAGGTTGAATGTACAACTTTTATCACGGCCTTGGCTTCGGCCACATGGGCCTTCCTGCCTGCGACCTCTGACCCTCCCCCTGTTAGTCCCCTGGAGATCATTCCAACACCGAGTGAGATCATATTGAGTCTCTTGACAGGGCCGTGGTCGTCTCTCGGTGGGAGGTCAGGGTCGTCCTCGTCATCTGAAGGGTCGTTTTTTCTGTTTAGAGGATCTTCTCTGCACGTATCACCCCTTTTCTTTATGGGGTCGTCCCATCGTCCCCTCTTGAAGGAACTCTTATCAACGTACTTTCTTAACTTCCCTTCTTTTAACATTTTTTCAATTTTGTCTTTCAGAGCAAAACATTTATCCGTCACATGGCCATGGACTTGATGAAATTCACACCACGGGTTTTTGTTCCTCTTGTGAGGGGTTGCCCTCAACTTCTCAGGCCACTTCAAGGATCGGTCACTCTTTATCTCATTCAGAATGTGCTCACAACTGACCTTCATAGGGGTATAGCCAACAAATTTGTCATCTTCCAGCCTCTTCTTCCCCTCTTCTGGTACTTGCCCCCACTGGTGCCTCCTTTTTTCTCCGTATTTTTCTTCCATTGCCTCTTCGGCATTCACCACCTTTCCTGCTGTTGATAGCAATTCAACCATCGTCCTCGGAGGGTCTTCAACAAGCTTCCATAACAGTTGCCCTTCTGGAGTCCTCCAATGAGGGCTTTCATGGCTATGCTTTCCTCATAGTCTTTAACCTCTAACTTTTCTTTGTTAAATCTTGTTATGTAGTCTCTTAGGCTCTCATTCTTCCCCTGATTAACATAGAGCAGGTTTGTGGTCTTCTTCTGTGACCTCACTCTAAATAAAAAGTTATGGATAAACCGATATGCTAACTGCTTAAAGTTTTCAATGGAGTTCATTGGAAGATACATATATCAGACGTGTGCAACCCCAGTCAGAGTGTCGAAAAAGGCACGACACCTCATCTCATTTGAGATAAAGTATATATCTGCCGCTGATTAGTACATATTAATATGGTGGATAGGGTTGGTGCTCCCGTCGTATCGAGGGTTGACTACTAGTGGCTTGAACTTGAATGGCGTGGGGAAGTTGACTATCTTCACTATAAAAGGTGAGCCTATGGAGTATCCTCGTTGAAGAGGGTCCTAGCTCTTCAGGATGTCACCAATTTTATGCTCTAGCCTTTGGATCGAGTCATTCCAGGGTCTCGTAGGGTCGGCTTGGCTGATGTTATCCCCTGCCGCCTCTTTGAGGTGGGCGGAGGGTTCTGCTGCGACAGGCCTGTGTCAGTTGTTTACTTCCCCTTAACCGTTGTCCTGTTCGTGGGGTTGGACCCCATGGGGTCGGCCATCTGCTACCTCCCTTCTGGACCTCACAACACTCCTTGATCTGGACAATTTTTCTTACAGGTCATTTACTAGGCCCAGCCTCTCAAAGGTCGATCCCTTACTCAGACGATCGAAAGCAGATCCCCTCGAGCGATCGTCAGGATTTTGCCCTCCACACTTCCTTCTGCTCTCCTGGAGAGGTCGCACAGTATTATTGGAGACCTCATACGGCTCCCAGCACTCTATTGGGGTCTCCTCCTCCTCCAGATCATCATACCTGTGTTTAGGGCAAGGGTTTCCTTACCTCCCCAGGCGTAGACGTCAGGGGTCAGCAACATCCCTCCACCGTTGTGGACGTGGAAAGTATTTGCGTGGTGCCTGGGGTGGTCCCCTGTCCTTGTGCTACCCTGGAGCTGCTGTCGGAGTAATCATCTCCGGTGAGACTCCTGGAGGTCTTAGTATGTTTTGGCTAAGAGCTGTAAATTGCTCCTGCATAATCTGCTAGCTTGCTGCTAAAGATTTCAGGGCGGTAGCCACATCAACCATCTCAGATTGAGGTGGTACATGACTGGAACTAGGTTCCACCCCACTATCCGGTAGAGGAAGAGGTGGTGGTGGCATCTCCGGTGCCATATGTTTAAGCTATGAAGAGTTGAACTGAAGAAAAGACTAGTGAGCTTGAGAACCTCAATAGGACTCTTTCAATGGTGAAACAGCTCCACAAAGGGGGAGAACTGGTTCACCACTAAAGTGCTCGGAGAAGTCAAGCTGTATAAAGGAAGAGACGTCTTCTCGTTCCCACAGACGGTGCCAAACTAATGATGCTAAGATTCAGCACCACCAGATAAGTGATGATGAGCTCAAACAGTAACAACAATGGCAGCCATATAGATATATATGTATAAAGTGTATGTAGAATGGGGTGAGTATAAGAGGAATAAGATAATGATGTAGAGTGGTTCAGCCTATCAGGCCTACGTCCACTGTGAGTGTGTGATCCACTAAGTATGGGCACTAATGGCCTTGGATATAATGCACATAATCTCACTCTCTCTTCACTACTGTGTGTACAAGCAGAGTTTTGTCTAGGGTTACAATTATCGATCCCTTTGCAGGGTTGTAGGTGACAAGTATATATAGGTCTTGGGGGGGAGCAGTGTACCCCCCAAGCATGCATGGTCCATGTGAGTTATGATCTAGCCAATCCTCTGCTAACACGTGGAGGTGCCACCTGTGATTAATGATGACATAATATTCCCTCATGTGAGGGGTAATAACTTGACTTTTCTACTTCCCCGGCAACGGCGCCATTTGATAACTTGACTTTTCTACTTCCCCGGCAACGGCGCCATTTGATAACTAAAAAAATTGCTTCTCTTGTAGATTTTGTCGTTGTTGCAACTTCTCTATCCATCAAAAATTCCCTTGATCCTACAAAATTATAACAAAACTAGTGTATTTCTGTCGTTGCTTGAAAAGTCCTTCTAATCAAAATCCTTATGTACCTACAAATAATAACAATCTAAAGTGTAGAGGTAAGTAAGGGTATCAATCCACTTTCTAGGGAGTAAAGCACATGGAACAAATTCAATTGTAATTCACTTTTTATTTTCTTTTTGTGCATTTTCACTTTTCTATTTTTTTTAGCTTTTTCAATATTAAAACAAAAGGGTGAGGTGAGGTCTAAACTAATCTAAACAACTAACTAAAAAGTGACTAAAATAAAAAAATAAGGTCTAACACTAAAATAAAAGATAAAGTGAGGAAAATAATTGTGAGAACAATCAAGGAGTGAGATTACACCACAAATTTTAGTTATTCTAATTAATTAATTTAATTATTTGAATTCTCCCAAATTAATATTAAAATTACAAACCAACTCTCGTTGCAAGTGTAATTAGAATAGTAATCTTTTAGAAAATTAAAATTAACACCTCACAACTCTAGAAAATTAGATCTACACTCCTTTTAATTAATCACCCGCTAGGATCGATCAATTAGAATTTATGTCAATCTTAGAAATTAAATTTAGAGTTGAAATTCAAATGATAATACCCCACTTAAGAAACCCCTATCTCTAGTTCGAATCTAGAATGGGTATTATCACTAGAATTACGATTTTCTCTCGAAAATCATTTACCCTCTCTCGAGGCGTAAATCTAAGAGTGAGGGATCAAAATTAACATTCAAAGGGGTAATTCAAGTAAACAAACTAATTAAACTAAAATAATATCAAATAAGGGTTTCACCCCACCCCTTGAAAGGGGTTTTAGCCTAACATGATATGAAATATGACAAATTAATAATCAATGCTATTAAAATAAAAGAGAAGAGAATAGAACAAGCAAACCAAATCTCTTTGAGAAAGTTGAACTCTAGTCTTTCAATTTGAAGCATACACCTCTCAATTTGAATGATCAACAAATACACATGAAGCACTAACACACAAATTGATTCTCACTAGAATTACTTTCACTCAATTTAAATTGAAAAGAAGAAAATAAAAAACTAATTCTAATCTACTATTTATTTCTAACCCTAAAATTTCTCTCTACAATTTCCTCTCTCTAATCTAGAATTTTTTCTACAAATGGGTTTTCATCTTCATTTTATATGCAATGGAGCAAAGGGGTACAATTGGAAATTGGTTAGGGTGTGCACATGAGGGGTGTGAGGTCATGTGGGTGAGGTTGGGGAGGATAAAATCTGATTTGTTAAATGGAGGTATAATGGGTATTGGGGTTAGAAAGGTAGTTGGGGGGTATTTTGGGTAAAAGGTGGTAAGTTAGTTTTGGCACATGTGGGTAATTGAGTTTATTTGGTTTTTGGCTTAACTTTGTTTTGGCAGGTGGTTTAAAATCGTGGGTATTGGTTTGTGGTTGGGTTGAAAGATGGTGGAAGTGGGTTTTCAAGAATGGGTTTGGGATAAATGGATTTGATATGGTTTAATGGAGTGAGGTAGGATAAGAGAGAGAGAAATGGGTTTGGGCTATTCGGGTTCGGACCAGGCCGAGGTGAGGTGGAGTGCTGCCGACAGCGGCGGGTTAGGGCTGGTGGTTGCCGAGAGGAGAGATAGGGGAGAGGGAGAGTGGGCTGGTAGGGAGGCATAAGGACGAGAGGGACGCCGGAGTTGGAGTCGCCAGTGGCAACGGCAGGAAGCCCGCCGGGTTGGTCGGTTTGTTCACGGGTTGGGGGCTGCCGGAATGGTCGATCGGAGATGGGGATCGGAGGGGGTTCCGGTGATTGGGAAGTGGCGCTGCCGGAGGTGGCGGGTTTGCTGGTATAGAGGTGAGGGTTCCGATCAGGGGCTGGTGTTGGGGTTTTCAGAGAGAGAGAGTGAAGGTGGGTGTTGGAGGTTTGATTAGGTGAGAGGAGAGAGAAGGTTTGGTGGGAGAAGATGAAGTGGTGAGGATAGGATGTAGGTGGGTGTAGGATATTAAGTGTGTGTGTGTATTAGTTTGGATCCTAATAAAATAAAACTAAAAATAAAAATAAAATCTAAGTAATAAAATAAAACTTATAAAAACTAAAAATCTAAAAATTAAATTCCTATACTAAAAATTAAAATCAAGACTCAATAAAAATAAAACTAAAAAGAAATAACAATGTAAATCTATTAAACTTAAAACTAAAGTCTTAATAAATAAAAATAAATAAAATCTAATAAAACTAAATTCCTAAAAACTAATCCTAGTAAAATAAAATAAGATAAAAACTAAAACTAAAAACTTAATAAAATAAAATAAAATTATATTAATAAAAATAGAAATAAAATATAAAAATAGGAAATAAAACCTAAAATAATCCTAAAATTAAAATGACTTAAACTAAAAATCTAAAAAATTAAAATAAAATAAAAAGGGAACAAACCAACACACACGGGTCTTGGGTGACGGTTTAGGGACAAGTTTAGGCTAGGTTTGGGTAGGATGAGGTTACGGGGCAAGGGTATTTAGCTCCAATATAACTGTAATTGACCTCGAAATGTAGCTTTTGGCACTGCAACTACAGTTAAGCCTGCATGATAAACATTTACGCGCATAAGACCCATATTGTCGAGAATCAGCAACTAAAATACATCTATTCGGGGTATAAATTGTACAGTTTTGGGTGCTTATCACACCACCCCCAAATAGAGCGTTGCTAGTCCTCGAGCAATAAGATGGAGAGAAAGAGAAAGATAAGTAACCAAAAGTGTACCACTTTCGCGGGCACTTGCGATTGCACTTAGTATGTGCAACAAGCCTTTAAACCTATAGGTTTCCCTACAGGACGAGTTGTGTCTCGTGAGGGTTTGCAGGGAATATACCCACAAAATTCTTATTTTGCAAAAATTTTATTGAAGGGCAGTCAATCTCTTATTAGACGTAGAATAATCGCACAGTCCATCACAAGAAATATTTTCAGAAATACAAGCTAGAATGTGTAAAAAGTGTAACTAAGTAAATACTCAAGGCACATCCTTCCTAGAACTCAACGTGTGTAGTGTGAATCAGTCAAAACGGGTCGAGTATCATCAGAGTAATTCCTAGATTGCCTTGTCGGAATCAACGCTTCAACTTCAAATCTCACGAGATATATCACTCTCAAATGAACTCTCGAGATTAGGGTAAGTGTATCGCTCTTGTGTGTGAGGAGGTGAGTAAATGTAAGCAAGTTCAAACGTCTCACACACACATAAGAAAGAACGAACAATTAGAAAGAAATTTGATCTCATGAAAGAATGTTAATCACTATAGTGAGAACATCGAGTTATTCATCACGTCAACTTTCATTTGCCCGAACACCTAGGGGAAATATGTGGATGATTATGGGTTGAGGGGAAATAAAATGGGATGAGAAGGATATGATAGGTAGGATGGATGGGATGAGGTTATGATGGATGGATGGTGGATATGCGATGTGGTATGTAGGATATAATGGTGATATGAATGATAAAGGATGATGGATGAATGTGTATGATAGAAGAGTGTTCAATATTTGAAGAACATAAGTCTTTATTTCAAAACTAACTACCAACTCTCTTTTTCTTTTCTTTTCTTTTCTCTCTTTTTTCGATTTTTCCTTTTTTTTTTGTTCAATTTTTCTTTTCTTTTTCTATTTCTTTTCTGCTATTTTTTCTATTTTTTTTTTCTCTCTTTTCAAACTAACAATGAAGACATTAACATTTGGAACAACATTCTTTTTCTCAAAAATGCAGGATGATATATGGATGGATAGGTGAGGGGAATATATGGATAAGGAAAATATGGGAATGTAGTGGGTGGACTGAATGGTAAATGGTAAGTGTATGGATGAAAATCTAGTATTCGGGACAAAATTCAAGACACGTGTTTCTTACAACTCGAAAGTGATGTCATTCTCAGTAATCAAGCCAAAAAATGAAGAATAATGAGATCATACAACAATTAAAGTGCGGACCCAAAGGAAGTTGAATCAACTTGTGACTCGGAGATTGCGTAAGACACTCTAAAAGGGTGAAAGGCACAAATCTCACAAGCTAAAGTCTCCACTAGTGATCCTTAAGGTTCTCTTTAGAATTGTAGTACTCTTCAACTCTAAACCGTAGTGACGTGATAAGTGCGCAAATTTTGTTGAGTCTAAAAATTCATGGTGCAAAATGCCTTGCTACGTATTACATAAGCTAATTAGAAAAAAAAATATTCTCTAGCTTGATTCCTAGACTTTGAAAGATGGATGATAGAAAATTCACGTCAATAAGTGAGATGAAAGAAACTGCACGAAATTTTAAAAATCAGGTTCAAAAATCAAAAATTTTCAAAAGAGGCACGATTTTGATAAAATTCCCCACCCCCAAACAAAAAGGAACATCGTCCTCGATGTTAAGTAAAATGATTTTTAAAATTGAGAGCATAAGGTAGGAAGGAGATTACCAGAATGAACCGCTAATGAAGTGGAAAGATGTAGCCAAAAATAAACCTGAATAAGAGATGTACAAGTCTATAAGCATGATAAAGCATAGGGTGATGTGAAACACCACCCCCAAACAGGATGAGACTAGTACAAGAAACAACGGGATGCCTCCCGGTAGCGCTAAGTTTAATGTCTTCAGCCAGACCGAACCATTCTCACCCTAAAGATAAGAGCTATGAAAGTGCGTGGCGGCAGAAGAATGGGTGATGATAATCACCCCCAAACAAGACTGAAGCGTCAGTCTTGTTGGACAGAGGCTAAAACGGGTTAATGCACTTGTATGGCAAAGTGCATCACACGATGCAAAGCATCGGTGGACCAAGGGCGGGTGGGAAGAAGGGTAAAGGTGAAGAGGCATCAGTCTCGAGCCTTGTTGAGCGTAAAGGTGAGGGCAACTAGTGCCCTATAAGCATAGTGCTCAAGTTGGTGAGGGAGGAAATATGGTTTGGACATAGGAATGGGGTGAGGCTCATAAAAATCACACGACCGTTCTATGAATGGGCGATGGTAATGGTCGCGTCGTGACACACCAGGGAGCTGTTGCGAAAAATCAACACCACAAGGAAGTGGTATGCATGGAGGAACAAGCTCGGTGTCACGGTGGAGAGTAGCACCAAAAATACTCTCGTAGATGGTGGATGGTTTTAGGTGAGGATCTAAATATGTAGATGGAAACGTGAAATGTGCAAAATCATGATCCAAACCAGGTGGTGGGGTAGAAAGGATAATGGGTGGGTCGGGTGGGATAAATGGTGGAGGAAGATGATCTAACTCAAGCGTGGGAGACACACACTCATTGGGAGGAGTAAAGGAATACTCACAAGGGAGTGTGGTTTCTAAAGATGGAGTGATCAACTTCTCCATAAAAGTAGCATTGGTAAATGGGGTGGGTGGGTAAGACGAGGCACCAATCTCAGAGATAGAGGACTCACTAGAAATATCAGGCTCAATGGGAGCCATGCATGGTGGGACATCATCCATATCCGAATAGTTAGGAACTATCACGGATTCTATCTCGGGAAATTGGTGAGCACTCGTAGCGGGAGCTAACCTAGGATAAATTGGTTCCTCGGGAACACAAGGGTGAAACTCGATAGGTGTAGACTCGGGCATTCTTTTGGAGATGACAAGAGTGGGAACAGGAACCGCAAGGATGGGTTCATAAGGACAGGGAGGGGTTGAATCAGGCTCACTAATGAAAGGTATGTCAACACAATTGTCGACTTGGGACCCGGACCATGGAATGGTCTCAACTTCAAGATTCTCGGGGTGGTAGGGTTGGTCACACTCGAAATATGTGTTACAAGGGGACACATCATCGTCACACTCGGTTGCAACGATGGGTGGGGCCATGGGAATATCCGACTCTCGGTCACACACCAATTCATTTAAACGTTGTTCAAGCCTTTGTAGAGCTTGAGTTTGAATGGCTTGCTCTTGCTCAAGTATGAACTTTTGCAAGAGGGTTTCGAGAGTGGAGGTGGATGATGGTGTTGGTGGAATGATGGGTGGTGGTGGTGGGTGAGGTGGACACAACGCGCTATAATCAGGACTATATGGAGAATACTCAAATGAAGTGTGTGGGGTGGGGCCAAGTGCATCATACACGAAAGGATTGCTCTCGTGATGGACAGATGGTTGATGCGCATGGGGTGCGTAGTGAGGAAACTGATCGTGACTGGGTGCACAAGGTTGCCATGACGACTGTTGGAACGTGTGAGGATCCACAACATCTGGTTGGGATACGTATTGCATGGAAGGTTGATCAGGCCTCCACGAATAACTCGGGTACTCACAAAACTCGGGATAATGGGCCGAGGTGGGTTCCGAAACAGTGTCATATGGATACACATGTTCCATGGTAGGTGCGTAGGGATATGAAGAGTATGGGAACTCATGGGACATGTGATCGGCATTAGAACAGCGGGTGCACAACAAAGGAGGAGGCACAGTGACACTTGACACCGATGGTGATGGAATAGGAGGTGAGTGCATAGATGGGTCAAGAGTACCAACGGTACTCGTGAGAGAGGTGAAATCATGAAGAATATCATAAAGAGACCGCTCGAGATCACTCTCACACGTGTCACGTGTCAATGGAAAATGACCAAAGTAGTCCCGTAAAGGACGTTCTTCGGCCATGAGGGGAGGAATATTTTTTTGAATATTTTTGAAATTTTTTCAAAAGGAAAGAAAATATTTTTGGGATTTTCTAAAAATTAAAGAAAGAAAATTATTTTTGAATTTTTTATATAAAAAAAAAGAAGAAAAATATTTTTGAATTTTTTTTTTTTTTTTTTGGAAGAAAAGGTGGGGAAAATATGTGGACTCTTGAATTGGACGGACTAACTAAAATCGACTACCGAAAAATGAATTGGACACACACAAGTCAAGAAAATTTCCTAACTAGCACATAGCCAATTTTTATCTTTGAATTTAGTGAGAGGGTGGTCAAATTTTAATTAAGTCCGTGGGTGATAAAAAATCACGGAAATATGAGTGATCACCGTTGAAAAAAATATTCTCCTATTGGGCCACCTAGTGATTGATTTTAAATTTAGTGATGGCTAGGGTAGCACACAATGATAAGCGAGTGAGTCGGGTGATGAAATCCCTTCTCGTGAGTGACTGGGTGTAGGTCTTAGTAATTTAATTCATCACACCATTCAAAAAATAAATGCGAGAATAAAATCACACAAGGGCACACAAGTACACACAAAAGAATTGACTCGCTAACAGGAGAGGCGCGAGTGTTGAGAAATGTACCTCCCACGGTTTTTACGCCGTGGGGTGCCGAAAAATTTGAGTCGACCAGGGGGAGATCACGCCTATCTCAGTCGTCCCCGGGAGTCCTACCGACCCAAGGTAGAGAGGCTTCTAAATCCTCGCCTTGGACGCCCTCTCTCTACCTTGTCCGGTTTCCCTATCACGCTTATCTTCTTTTATTACAATTTTAATTGGAAAATAAATGGTGTCTCTAAGCACCACAATACAACCCAATATATAATAAGGTCCTAATACACAACTTCTAGAAAAATAAAAAGTAGTACTAAAAAAAAATGAAAAATATGAACTAAATGGATGGCAAGCACAATTCCTTCTCGAATGCCTCAAACTCCTCAAAGCGGCAACGGCGCCATTTGATAAAAAGGCTTTTTGCGTGTATTTCTTGTCGTTGTTGAAAGCCAAGTTAGTCAAAACCTCAAATACCTACAAATAATAACAATCTAAAGTGTAGCGGTAAGTAAGGGTATCAATCCACTTTCTAGGGAGTAAAGCAAATGGAACAAATTCACATGTAATTCACTTTTTATTTTCTTTTTGTGCTTTTTCACTTTTCTATTTTTTTTAGCTTTTTCAATATTAAAACAAAAGGGTGAGGTGAGGTCTAAACTAATCTAAACAACTAACTAAAAAGTGACTAAAATAAAAAAATAAGGTCTAACACTAAAATAAAAGATAAAGTGAGGAAAATAATTGTGAGAACAATCAAGAAGTGAGATTACACCACAAATTTTAGTTATTCTAATTAATTAATTTAATTATTTGAATTCTCCCAAATTAATATTAAAATTACAAACCAACTCTCGTTGCAAGTGTAATTAGAATAGTAATCTTTTAGAAAATTAAAATTAACACCTCACAACTCTAGAAAATTAGATCTACACTCCTTTTAATTAATCACCCGCTAGGATCGATCAATTAGAATTTATGTCAATCTTAGAAATTAAATTTAGAGTTGAAATTCAAATGATAATACCCCACTTAAGAAACCCCTATCTCTAGTTCGAATCTAGAATGGGTATTATCACTAGAATTTCGATTTTCTCTCGAAAATCATTTACCCTCTCTCGAGGCGTAAATGTAAGAGTGAGGGATCAAAATTAACATTCAAAGGGGTAATTCAAGTAAACAAACTAATTAAACTTAAATAATATCAAATAAGGGTTTCACCCCACCCCTTGAAAGGGGTTTTAGCCTAACATGATATGAAATATGACAAATTAATAATCAAGGCTATTAAAATAAAAGAGAAGAGAATAGAACAAGCAAACCAAATCTCTTTGAGAAAGTTGAACTCTAGTCTTTCAATTTGAAGCATACACCTCTCAATTTGAATGATCAACAAATACACATGAAGCACTAACACACAAATTGATTCTCACTAGAATTACTTTCACTCAATTTAAATTGAAAAGAAGAAAATAAAAAACTAATTCTAATCTACTATTTATTTCTAACCCTAAAATTTCTCTCTACAATTTCCTCTCTCTAATCTAGAATTTTTTCTACAAATGGGTTTTCATCTTCATTTTATATGCAATGGAGCAAAGGTGTACAATTGGAAATTGGTTAGGGTGTGCACATGAGGGGTGTGAGGTCATGTGGGTGAGGTTGGGGAGGATAAAATCTGATTTGTTAAATGGGGGTATAATGGGTATTGGGGTTAGAAAGGTAGTTGGGGGGTATTTTGGGTAAAAGGTGGTAAGTTAGTTTTGGCACATGTGGGTAATTGAGTTTATTTGGTTTTTGGCTTAACTTTGTTTTGGCAGGTGGTTTAAAATCGTGGGTATTGGTTTGTGGTTGGGTTGAAAGATGGTGGAAGTGGGTTTTCAAGAATGGGTTTGGGATAAATGGACTTGATATGGTTTAATGGAGTGAGGTAGGATAAGAGAGAGAGAAATGGGTTTGGGCTATTCGGGTTCGGACCAGGCCGAGGTGAGGTGGAGTGCTGCCGACAGCGGCGGGTTAGGGCTGGTGGTTGCCGAGAGGAGAGAGAGGGGAGAGGGAGAGTGGGCTGGTAGGGAGGCATAAGGATGAGAGGGACGCCGGAGTTGGAGTCGCCGGCGGCAACGGCAGGAAGCCCGCCGGGTTGGTCGGTTTGTTCACGGGTTGGGGGCTGCCGGAATGGTCGATCGGAGATGGGGATCGGAGGGGGTTTCGGTGATTGGGAAGTGGCGTTGCCGGAGGTGGCGGGTTTGCTGGTATAGAGGTGAGGGTTCCGATCAGGGGCTGGTGTTGGGGTTTTCAGAGAGAGAGAATGAAGGTGGGTGTTGGAGGTTTGATTAGGTGAGAGGAGAGAGAAGGTTTGGTGGGAGAAGATGAAGTGGTGAGGATAGGATGTAGGTGGGTGTAGGATATTAAGTGTGTGTGTGCATTAGTTTGGATCCTAATAAAATAAAATTAAAAATAAAAATAAAATCTAAGTAATAAAATAAAATTTATAAAAACTAAAAATCTAAAAATTAAATTCCTATACTAAAAATTAAAATCAAGACTCAATAAAAATAAAACTAAAAAGAAATAACAATGTAAATCTATTAAACTTAAAACTAAAGTCTTAATAAATAAAAATAAATAAAATCTAATAAAACTAAATTCCTAAAAACTAATCCTAGTAAAATAAAATAAGATAAAAACTAAAACTAAAAACTTAATAAAATAAAATAAAATTATATTAATAAAAATAGAAATAAAATATAAAAATAGGAAATAAAACCTAAAATAATCCTAAAATTAAAATGACTTAAACTAAAAATCTAAAAAATTAAAATAAAATAAAAAGGGAACAAACCAACACACACGGGTCTTGGGTGACGGTTTAGGGACAAGTTTAGGCTAGGTTTGGGTAGGATGAGGTTACGGGGCAAGGGTATTTAGCTCCAATATAACTGTAATTGACCTCGAAATGTAGCTTTTGGCACCGCAACTACAGTTAAGCCTGCATGATAAACATTTACGCGCATAAGACCCATATTGTCGAGAATTAGCAACTAAAATACATCTATTCGGGGTATAAATTGTACAGTTTTGGGTGCTTATCAAGGGGTTGATACTATTATAACGGTCTTCCACGTGCCATATGAGTCCCACGCACACTGTTCTATGCGTTTCCCAAATCAAGCGATGTGATGACGTCACCCTCGACCTATGGTATGAGGCCATGGGAAAAGTTACTGCAGGCAGTGAGCCTGGCCTAATTTGGGCCTCGTACTGTCGTACCCTCATAGGGTCGTCCAGGACATGATGAGGGGTCGGCCCCTTGGAGGGTCGTCTGGACATGATGAGGAAACGACCCCTTGGAGGGTCGTTTGGGCCATGATAAGGGGTCGGCCCCTTGGAGGGTCGTCTGGACATGATGAGGGGTTGGCCCCTTATAGGGTTGTCTGGGCCATGATAAGGGGTCGTCCTAGGCCTGAGCCCTCGTCAGGGTGGAGGACACTTTCGGCCTGGACGAGGGTATATATGGGCATATCAATCACCCCCCAGCCCTTAGCCATCGATGTTGTTGAGATGGCTCAGGGGTAATGTTGCCTTGGAGTTCTTAAGTATGTGGTCAAAAGGATAAGTGACATCGGTCACGTTGCTTAGTCAGGTGTCCATTGTCGATTCAGTTCCCCAGATGTGACGGCTACCCACTCAGCCTGGGGTATTTGTGACCTAATGATACCTTCCTCGTGGGTTGTGTCTTGCCTTGTTTAATGGGCCCACTCATTAACAATATATTTAAAGGATTTTTTGAAGTCATTTATCTTTGTATACACACAGAATAAATGTATCTCGTCTTCATAATGAGCATTATCACAAAGAACACTCAAGTTACCTTCTTTAATCATCTTGGTATACACAGAATAAATTTCTATCGTAATTCAAGAAATAAAAAGGTAAATAGCTTTATCATAAAGAGAACCCCATTGTATTGTACTCATGGATATTTGGAATTAAAGATTGTAAAGTTAAAGTATATTACACATCATTATGTAAATATTTGGAATATATCTTCCATCGCCTGATCAAAATCCTTAAACACATCGCCTGATCAAAATTTTCATCATTCTATTATCAAATTAATAAGGGTTCCTAGTTGCCTCAAACCCATATTTCATAGATGAGAAAGCTAATACTATACCCTTACAACCAACACTACCCATTGTAACATGATGTGTACAAAGTTGGTTTAGCAAGGCTATATAATGATAAAATGTAACCTTAGAAGGGTACCCAAATTATCGGGGTACCTTGTGTTTGTGTGTACATAGTGTACTTGCTAAAAAACTTATCGTTCTTCAAGTACTCGCATTTGGACTTGCTATGTTATAAATACACTTCATTTTCCATAGCATTTTAATCGTCAAAACTAGATATGGAAAATTTCATGTGAAATTGGAAGGGGGCAGTGGATGAATACAACACCTCAAGGAACATCATACCCAATGTTAGACTTGCTATGTTATAGTACATTAGTCTACCTAACAGATTGTCCTGATCTATAAAATTTGGCTTGTGCATTTTTGTAAATAGAACTCTATTGACCTTGTTGGATACTCACATGTCATGTGTGGCTATGTTATATATGCAATTTAAACACTTAATGGATTTCTTGTAACGCCGACAATACATCTTATGGTACATAAGAGCTATCTCACAGTCTGTATATTTTGTTTCATACTTTCATGGAATGTTTTTAAATGTTGAAAAATGTAAGAAAAGAAGACCAAGAGGTACATGGTTAAGCAGGGTGAAAATGAGTAGAGACCGTATGAGTATACTAGGTTCATCTCACGTCGGATTCGTATCTTGTTTATGTTGTTTATTCCTCACATTTAACATTTAGTGGCTTCATATTGTATAACGAGTTTCATGTAATACATTTATATAATCAAGCCTAAACGAGTCATCTCATTAACAACCTAAACCCCAACAATGAGCATAGAAAATGGACTCCGCATTTTTCAGCCATGATGACCACATCACAAAGGAATTATGGTAAAATCGGGTCTCAAGTTTCTTTGCCTTTTCAACCTACACTTCATATCATAATTTTGTGGCATTTGACAAATATCACATCCAATATCCTATCTAATAATATGAATTTGTGAGCATACCATGTGAAACAGAGGTGTATTGTAGATAAATGAGAGCATACCATGAACCTATAACCTATATATATAATCATATCTTGAAATTTTAAATCAGTCCATGAAGAAGACCAGAACCCAAATCCATAAATCAGATCATGAATCTATAATCTACTTGCATTAATTTTAAAGACAAACAAAGGTTAGAAAAGAGTATCCCCAGTCACAATTTAAAACTTGGTAATAATCCAAGGTTACTAAATTAACATCGTTGGTGTATATTATCATAAACTAACGAATTTAAACAAAAACAACCAAACTGGAATAGAGAGAATACCTTAAGCAAAACGAACAGTATAAAAATGGTATAACATTAAGACTTTAAAAATAAAAATAGAACATAGAGAATACCTTAACTAAACATTTGATATATTCCCTGCAAAAAAATGATCACCAAGAATGTAGTCAAATTTCATAAACTCAACCAAATTTCATATATTCGAAATTTCAAAACTTCAAAACCCCTGACTTTGCTTCAACACGTGGGTTTAATCCACAAAATACCAATACACTAATCGAAAACTCAAAATCAAATTATCGAGAAAAATAAAAAAACATCCTATTTTAAACCCAAAATAGTCAAACATGCCTTATTATTAAATTACAATGAAATCACAAAAGCAATTAACTTGTTTAAAAATCCATTACAACCAATGGAATATCCTATAAAAGCAGCGAGTACATAGTGTGAACTGAACATGAAATTAACTAAACTAAACAAATCCTTATGACTGTTTACACAACTCAACATTTTAGCAGGATCCTCACATGGGAGTTTTGATGGAAAAAAAACATTTGAACAAACAAATAATATTTTAACCATAGACATAACCAAACAGAATATCCACAATTTCATATAACAAATAATCAAAAAGACCATATAAACATAGATTTAAAGAAAAGTAAGAGAATTTAATACCTGATGTTTCAAAACCAAATGTAAACAGGTGATAGATACACGAAAATTCGAATTAAGGGTTTGTATACATACACCACAAAAATAACAAATAAACCCTAAAATTGTTATAGAAAATAAACCTTAAGAATGTCATAGAAAATAAACCCTAAGAATATCCATCGGTGGAAACCCAACGATTCAAATACAATTTGATAACTACAAAAGAAATCCAATGATTGAATCAACAACACAATGAAACACAACGATTCAGAACCGTACTTGGAAAAAGAAGATGAAGATGGTCATTTTTCAGAACTCAGGGAGGTCAAAAGAGGGGTGAGCGGGAACCTCAAAGTTAGTACAATGATTTTTTTAGGGTATTTTATATTTTACTCAAGTGTATTCAATTTTGGCACACTTTAAAACAGTGCCAAATTTTGGCACTGTTTTAAAGTGTGTCAGATTATCATTAAACCATGCCAAAATTTGGCACAGTTTTAAACTGTGCCAGATTTTTAATATCAAGGTGTGCCAAATTGCTTTTTTTGGTGTAGTATCTTACATGCATTAATTTTGAATTCCGAAGCATGAAATCGACGTGAAACTTGGCATCGTGCAATTCTTCAAGACATCTCATTCGAGTAAGATAAAGAATGATTGGATGAATGATAAGTGCAAGGAGACACATGTATGTTGCAGTTCTTTCCTTCTTTTATACTTTTTGGTATTTTATAGGAAAAACCTTCTAATATAAGTCTTTTTGTTTTCACATTGTTTATTTACCTAACATTAGTTTTATAAGAAAAATATTTTACCTCATATATATATTTTTTACTTTTTTTTAAATGGTAGGGTACGTTTCTAAAACTAGATGTGAGATTTAAGGAGCTCGAGGTAGTTCATAAGATATCACATGAGGAGATAAAAATTGAGGTGCTTGGGAAGAAGTTGGGATATTTGAGAGGATTCGATGTCGGTCCAAAGCCTTCTGACACTTCAATAGTCATAGCACAGTCTCGGTTCATAATGAAGAGCTGAGAAACTTGAAAGATAAGATATCCTCTCTTGAAGAACTAAACGCCACTCAGAATAGAAGATTTGAGAATTTGATCACATCATTGGAGCAAAATGGGACACTTTCGAGAGGTCATGGTGGGGAGAGTTCATTGGGTGGCTATCAAAATGCGAATGAAATCTGGTTAGCCTCAAAGTCTCTTTAAAAATTACAGTATTAACTAGCAAAATGGCCGGAAATAGAGGCAAAAAGTAGACAAACGTAAAATGGCTTAGTTTATGAGCTTATATGGTTAAATTGGTGGAAGGGATTTGCTGGTGGTTTGATTGTGAAGTTTGTTATTGTTGTTGAGTTTATTTTTAATGTTAAAACAGGTTGGATTTAATGAATAAACAAAGGAAACTCGGTTGAAATTTTCTAAAATTAATAAGCATTCTAAAATGATTAAAAACATGTCGTTAGAAGGTGAAAATCCAAAATAACTCCCAAACAACCTTGTAAGAGGTACGAACACTCGTATGGGACCCACTAATGTAACACATAAGAACTGGTCTCCTAGTCACGGGGCTCTCGGTTTGAGAATAGAACGATAATTTGCAAAAATCTAGATTTAGGCTTAAAAATATGTCGTTATAGGGAGAAAATCCAAAATAACTCCCAAACGGCCCCGTACCAATGTAACTCGTAGGAACTGACCTCGTAGTAATGGGAATCCCAGTTTGAGAATATAATGATAATTTGTAAAAATGTAGACATAGGCTTAAAAACACGTATTTAAAGGGAGAAAATCAAAAACAGTCCCAAACGGCACCGTAAGATACACGAACACCTCGTACGGGACCAAAATAACTCGTAGGAACTAATCACATAGCCCATGAATCCTGGTTTAAGAATACGACGATAACTTGAAAAAATCTAGACTTAAGCTTAAAATATGCTGTTAGAGGGTGGAAATCCAAAACATCCCCCAATAGTCCCTGCGAGATGCACAAACACGTCGCATAACATCAATATAACACGTTGGAACTGATCGCATAGTTACGAAACTCACAGTTTGAAAATACGATGACAATTTATAAAAATCCGGGATTTGTCTTAAAAACATACCGTTAGAGGGAGAAAACCCAAAAATAACTCCAAAATGGCCCCATTAGAGACACGAACACCTCGCATGGGACCAACATTACAGGTAGGAGCTGGTCGCATAATTGTGTGACTCCCGATCTGACAATACAATGATAATTTGCATAAATCTATACTTAGATTTAAACATGACGCTAGTGGGTGAAAACCCCAAACAACCTCCCGAACGGACCCGTAAGAGGCACAAACACCTCGCATGGGACCATTCTAACATGTAAGAATTGATCGCGTAGTCACAAGACTCCCAGCTTGAGATACGACGATAATTTTCAAAAATCTAGGCTTAGGCAATAAACATACCATTAGTGATGTGTGAGCTTATTTATGTTAAATCGTTGGAAGGGATTTGTTGATTATTTATTTATGAATTTTTTTTATGTAATTGAGTTTATTTAAATGTTGAAACATGTTGGATTTCATAAATAAACAAAAGAAATTCAACAATTTGTTTTTAATTATTGAGTGTTCTAAATTGATTAACTCAAACATAAGTTTAGGAAACATCTTGAGAATTGGGTATTGGAGCGTGAAAAATCACATAAGATACTAAAGTAAGACTGTTGTTTGTCTGTGCGGGACATGTGAGACTATTTTTTAATTATGAACACGAGTTCAGTGAACCTTTATATCGATTGAGTTATTTATGAGCTTATTTATGTTAAATTGTTGGAAGGAATTTGTTGATTTTCTATTTATGGCTTTTGTTGATGCCGTCGAGTTTATTTTAAATGTTAAATCAAGTTGAATTTCGTGAATAAACAAAGAAAACTCTGCCGAAGTTTTTTAAAATTATTAAGTTTTCTAAATTAATATTAGCTCAAACATACCCGAATTTGAAAATTGAGCGTCAGGGAGCGAAAACATAAAACGACTATTAAACATAGCAAAAGGAGGCACACTTATGATAAAAGTAGATTTTTTTTCATATTATGTAATCCAATTATGGTTAACACGTGTTTATTTGTTTCCTGTCACAGATCGATGATGGATTTCGTTGGGCTAGTCAATTGGAAGACTCGAAGTTTCTCGCGAAATTTGTTGTAACCATACATATATTTGACTAGAATGAATTATCTTTTAACGAATAATTATAGAATTGAATATGGTGTCATTTTGTGTGATAGTTTGGATGCTAAATTGTTATGGATGCGCATTTATTCTGATTATATCATGGCAAAGATTTATATATACTCATCTTGCAATCTTCTTTTGAATTATTTATTAAAACAAAAACTCTTTTAGCGACACAATGTGGGTGTTGCTGAAAATCAAATCATTTTCTGAATAAAGACTTTTAGTGGCACAATAGATGACATTTAGCGACATACACTATGTTGCCTAACAGATGACATTCCATGACATGTATATCATGTCGCCTAAAACAATACATTCTGCAACATGCTACTATGTCACGAAAGGTGAAGTATTATTTAATATAAAAAATAAATATTAATATATAATTTTACAAATATATACATTCCGCGGCATGTAGCTTATCGTGAATGGTAAAAACATTCCATGACATAGATATTATATGTAGTCAAATATATTCCCAGATGGGGATTTCGCGACACTGGGGCGACAGATGGTCATATGTCGCGAAATGTCTTTTGCGACATAATTAATACCTTTCGCGACACATTTACTATGTCGCAAAATGTATTTTTTCTTATAGTGCGTCATAACAACCGTGACCATTTAAATTGTATTAATATATAATCATGGTTTGAGGCCGTGTATATTAATACAATCTAAATGGTAGCTAGCAGTTTCGAGCCACAACTATTTTGGTCATAATTAAAGGTTATAGCTGGAAATCGCAACGAGCATTGAAATTTCACCGAGGATGGTCACGATTGAGGACCTGACCAACCAAAAAATACGGTGCACTATCACAGTTTTGGTCATAATCTAGATCCATGACCAATCCGCTAATATTGATTTCACGAACGGGACCATGACCACCTAATATGCTCACGGTTTTTGACAGTGACCTCTTTATTGGTCACCCTCAAAATGGTCACGCACCCAAACTGTGACCCCTGACCTTTGTCACGGTCCAAAATCGTGACCATTCTTAGTATATGTGAAGAGTTGCACGTGCATTCAAATTAAGAAATTATATAATTAAACTCAGTTTAACCCAATTAAACCCTAAACATGCAACCAGGTGTGATTGAATATGATGTAAAACATGCTAGTATGATCAAACACACATAATTGAGCAAAAATCCCCCAAAGGGGAAAAACCATTTATTTTCATTATAATATTGTAACATACAATTTATCGGATTACAATGAAAAATACAGTGACACAGAATTACCCACAGGCGTCGGATCTATAGTCGGCGGCTGGAAATTTCCCTTTACAGGAGGGCAGCAATGAAGAAGAAGGTCGGTCTTCTCCACAAGGGTATGAACAAACAAAAGTATGTTCTTGGGTTGCTAAGTGATTCACACAGATATGGCAAGGTTGTGTGAATTAAACATGAGTTTGTGAACTCATGAAGACGAAGACTTAGAGTATTGGGACTCTAAAAATCGTCTCTGTAAGTCTTAGAAAATAAATCCCCGAAGTTGGTTTATAAAAGAAAACCTGGGCCGAAAATAACTGAACACGATCTGCACGATTTTATCCCGGGCGGATCGGTCCGGTAAGGATGCGGATCGGTCCGAGGTCGGATCGATTCGTTTTTAAAAGTGGTCTTTTCGGTTCGCATTCGATTCGGGGTCTACTGGTTCAAGAGCAAGGCCGATCGGTCCGAGTAGAGGGAGGATCGGTCCGGGGGCGGACCAGTTCGTTTTCGAAACAGGCGGGCCGGTCCGGCTGTCCAGAATTTTGATTCCTTCCTTGAATTCTTTGATATTCGGATCCGTTGATGATGATGAGATCTTTAATTTCTTCAACAATGTAACGGCTTATGACATATACATAAATACTGGAAAAATGTCCTTACAAATCTCCCCCTATGTCTATGCCGGTACAAACATAAAAACAAACATCCGAATTATCAAGTATAAAATTTCCTATACAAATCTACCCTTCCATGAACCCAAAACTAAAAAGGTACAAATGAATAAGACTTCATCGATTGTTTTTCAACACTTCAGGAATCTCAATGCTTTTCTCATCAGGGTGTATAATTCAAAGATCATCAAAGAAGTACCTACACACATGAGACAAAGCAAAATACCAAGTGACATATCGAGTTTGAAATGAGATACACATAGATAAAAAATTATGATGAACTCTATCAAATCTCAAAAACTCAAACCAAAACTCCCCCATAATGATAATTCTTTCTCCCCCTTTTTATGATGTCCCCAAATAGACAAATGAGAAGATTAAATCAAACAAACAAATTCGGGGTGTCACAAGGAATAAACTACTATTTTTAAAATTTTTACATAGCAGACAAAAATCACACCATGAATAAACACAAAATAACCAAGTCGATGATAGCGTAAACGAATGGGTGTGATCAAATTCGATAGAAAAATTAATGAATACAAACATGACATATATGCAAGATAAATATCGGATACTCCTAACAAATGAACTCAAAATGTTCCTTTGGTGTAACAAAATGGAAATATGAGACACTGACTAAATCAAATCAACAAATCAAAGCTCAAAGTGATTTCCACACCAATAACGTCCAAAATGATTTCATGCTTTCTCAGGACTGTCAAGGAAGTGCAAACCCGTTTAAATTCTCCAACCAAACTCCCTCAGATTTATATTTTGAATAGTGGTAATCTAAATTCTCAAACTTTGGAAAATTGATGGTGAAACCCTAATGGCCCATAATTTGGCATGAATTTCTTTTTATTGCCTTTAAATATTTTCGAGCTCTTTTAACCTCTTTGGACCTCGGATAATAAAATTCCTCCATTTTTTAGGTCCTTCTAAACGGTGTCTTTTGTGCAAAGAATAGATAATTACCTTTCGCAGCCCCTCCCCGTTCGTGATTAAACACACTGTCTCACCAAAATGGTTTTTACATGCATTCCAGTCTAGTCAAGTTTTATCGCATATTGTACGTTGTATAGACATAATTGAGATGGAAACACTTAAGCCAATATGTGATAGACAAGTACAATAATCAAATATGGCCGTGCATGTGTGCAATAAAGGAGATAGGAGTCAAACATGTAGAAAGATATCACTAATCACATCTCAAAGACTCCAAACAATGTAAAGCACATGGATGAAATGATGTAGCGTCTCAAATCTCTATCAAACAGTCACATGGATAAATGGAATGAAATTGTGACTTGGCTATCTTAAATGCTCATCCATAAATGGTGCAAAATAAAAAATCTTTTTGGATTTTTCAAAATTTTATTTAAAAAAAATCTTTTTGAGGTTTTCTAAAATTTTAGAAAAAGAAAATCTTTTTGTATTTTTAAAAAAAAAATAAAAATCAAAACAAGATAAAACAAAACATATGATACAATCTAGCAATAGGCTTTAGATGATCTGAAAAAGACAATGCAACCTATACTAGACATGGACCAACCCCTCAATTAACTGTGCAAATCCCCAAAGACTTCCTAAGACTCTCAAATCTAAGGGGATCTAAAGGTTTCGTGAAAATATCGGCTAACTGACGGTCGGTGGGTACGAAGCTCAGGGATACAATTTTCTCTTCAACTAACTGACGTATAAAGTGCTCGCGTATCCTGATGTGCTTTGTGCGCGAATGCTGGATTGGATTGCGGGATATGTGTATCGCGCTCGTGTTATAACAGGAAATGGTCATGGTGTCCTATGAAATCCCATAATCCTTCAGCATCTGCTTCATCCACAAGAGTTACGTGCAACAACTACCGGCGGCGATGTACTCAGCCTCCGCAGTGGACAAAGATATGAAGTTTTGCTTCTTGCTCATCCAGGAGACAAGAGCAGAACCAAAATAGAAACACCCACCAGATGTGCTCCTACAACCATCTACATCCCCAACCCAATCAGCATCTGAATAGGCAGACAAACGATCATTGGTATCAAAGGAATACCAAATACCATATGAGAGAGTCCCACTCACGTATTTGATAATACATTTTAGAGCGAGTAAGTGTGACTCTTTTAGGGATGCCTGATATCGCACATAGACTCCAACACTAAAGGCTATGCCGGGACGACTGGCAGTCAAGTAGAGGAGACTACCTGTCATACTCCGATATAAGGTTTGCTCTACGTCCTAGCCTGAAGTGTCCTTACTAAGCTTGATAGAAGTACTTTTAGGTGTATTTGCATGCTTAGTGGAGTCTAAACCAAATTTCTTCACTAGGTCTCAAGCATACTTGGATTGGGAGATGAACATCCCATCCTCTAGCTGACGAACCTGGAGACCAAGGAAGAAAGTAAGATCACCAACCATGCTCATCTCAAACTCACTTTTCATCTCCTCCTCAAAGTGATGAGTATGTTGGGAGCAAGTGGATCCAAAGACTATGTCATCCACATAGACCTGGGCAACCAAAATAGCACCGTCATCTCTCCTGACGAACAGCATCATATCAACTCCCCCTCTCTTGAAGCCACGGGCTAAGAGATAGGAAGTAAGCCTTTCGTACCAAACACGGGGTGCTTGCTTCAAACCATACAAGGCTTTCCTCAGATAATAAACGTGCTCAGGGTGCTTGGGGTCTTCAAACCCTTTTAGTTGTTCCACATAAATTTCCTCTTGTAGAATGCCATTCAGAAAGGCACTCTTGACATCCATCTGATATAACTTGAAGCGCAGATGACATGTGATGACGAGTAGTAGACGGACGGACTCAAGCCTCACAACAGGAGCAAATGTCTCCCCAAAGTCTACACCCTCTATCTGTGTGTAGCCTTGATCGACCAACCTAGCCTTGTTTCTGATTATGGTACCATTTTCATCCATTTTATTCTTGAATATCCACCTAATACCTATCACATTAGTCTCACTAGGTCGGGGGACAAGTTCCCAGACATTGTTCTTTTTAAACTGAAGCAACTCATCCTGCATAGCAGATATCCAATGTTCATCCTTGAGTGCTTCTTTGTGATTCTTGGGCTCAATTTTGGACGTGTAGAAAAATTGGCTAACTACGTTTTCTAGCTGAGCACGAGTCTTGACCCCTAGAGTGGGATCACCAACAATGGCAGAAGGGTCATGACTCTTACGAACCCAAGCAGGAGTGTCCCCTAACACAGGAGTAGGGTCCAGAGAGTGTGGGAGGGGGACAAGTAAATCACTCCTAGAAAAGTCCTCGTCCTCACACTGAAGGTTAGGATCAATAACCGTTGGAGGTTTGTCATCTTGCACGGTGACATTTACTGATTCCATAACCTTAGAGCTCTTCAGGTTAAAAACCCGGTACGCTCTACTATTCGATGAATATCCTAATAATATTCCCTCGTCGCTTCGGGAGTCAAACTTTCCTAATTGCTCTCTATCCCGAAGGATGTAGCATTTAATCCCAAAAATACGGAAATATGCAATGTTGGGTTTCTTGCCAGTCCAGAATTCATAAGGCGTCTGAAGTGTGTGTGGATGCAGATAAACCCTATTCACCATGTGGCATGCAGTAGACACTGCCTCTGCCCAAAATCTCCTGGAAACATTACGACCTAGAAGCATAGATCTAGCCATTTCCTGGATCATCCTATTCTTTCTCTCAACAATCCCATTTTGCTGAGGAGTCTTCACAGCAAAAAATTCATGTTTGATCCCAAGGCTATCATAGTACAGATCTACTTTTGCTTCCTTAAATTTTATGTCGTTATCACTACGGATCCTATTAATCGAGACTTCGTGTTGATTTTGTAGGACACGGCACTTGGTCGTTATATATTCAACAACATCAGATTTCTACCTCAGAAAACCTATAATAGAATATCTAGAGAAATCGTCTACCATCACGAGGATATACCTATTACCACCCAAACTCTTAGTACGAGTAGGACCCATAAGATCCATGTGAATTAGCTCAAGTACTCGGGAGGTGGTAATAGAATGAAACGTCCTATGAGGGCTCCGAATTTTCTTTCCCAACTGACAGGGTCCACAAACCGTGGAAGTTGACTTTCCAAGAGATGGTAAGCCACGTATTAGGTCCTTTTTAGCTAACCGAGTCAAGTCTCTCACGTTCACGTGACCTAGACGTTGGTGCCACAAATCCATAGGAGTGATTGTGATGCTGTTGCAGACAAGTGAGGAAGTGGACACATTCCCATAGCAATTATCATCGGTCCTCACCCCTTGCACTAAAAGTTTATCAGCTTGGTTGTAGACATTACACACGTTCCGGTCAAACTTTACTGTAAAGTCAGCGTCGCACAGCTGGCTAATACTAAGAAGGTTTTCTTTCAAACCTTTGACATAAAAAACATTATCTAGCTTAGAAAATCCTGGTAACTCTACAGTACCTCGTCCTACAATGCTAGACTTACTCCCATCTCCAAAGGTGACTCTACCTTCCTTATATTCCTCTAGGTAGGTAAAAAATGAGACATCACCTGTCATGTGTCTGGAGAACCCACTATCAAAATACCACTGTGAGGTATTATGTGCTTTGAGAGCAACATGAACAACAAGGGCTTTCTTATCTTTCTTAGGCACCCAATAAGTGGTAACCTTTTGTTTACCCTTGTTGTTGTTGGTTTTAGCCGGAATGTGAGAAGCATTCACTGACAGCAAAGACATCCGTCGAAATTCCTCCATTAAACTCTGTGATGTGGTGTCTAAAATCTCAACATGCTCTCTTAGACTGGCAACTCATCAGTATGACGAGATGGAGCAGAAGTACGTCGTGTCTGACCCAAACTATAGCAAAACTCCCTCAAGTGGCCTTTTCTTTTGTTATATGTACAAAAGAACACAGTCTTAGGCGGACCTTGGTTTGCTTTACTTGGTCGAACTCTCCTTCGTTGATTATGGCGATGACCATAAGGAGTAGTAGTAAACTCAGGGATTGGTCCTGGTGCAATTTGGGACGTGGAAGCACCATCATAACCAATTCCCTGTCGATCACCGAAACCTAAAGTGGGGTCGAGGCGCATCTTTCCCATCTTCCCAGATTTGTCCTCGATTTGTACCTTGACTTCCCGTGCTCTCTCAAGATCATGAGTAAGATGGGTTACAAGGGCTTCAAGTTTCTTCCGAGTCTCCACGGAGGTATGGAGCTCACTCGTAAGACTAGCCACTTGTTTAGTCAAGTCCTCTCTCTCTTTCTCAAAATAACTCTCTTTCACAACACATGCAGACTCTCTCTCTCTCTCTCAGGGTGGTGCAGATGGAGGACTCTCTCTCTCTCTTGATTTTTTTAAATCTTCCTCTAAACCATTGATCTTAAGAATTAACGCTTTGTTACGCTTTTTAGTTTTAAATGACTCAGAATATAACTCAGCGTAGGCACGTTGAATATCACTCTGGCTCTCACTTGTGTCATCTTCCCCCTCACTCACATCGATCTCACTGTCGAGGTGTCCCTGTGATGCACCATCCTTATCGTCGTGAGGAGAACTAGAAGTGCTCACATGACTATCCGTGAATGCAGTGAAGTTACACTCATGCGGTGACTCGTCTCCAAAATCCACCGACTTGACCTCACTATCGTCGCTAAGGGTAGCATTTATGACAACTTTCCCTTTCTCTCTGTTCAGACGAGTGGCACATTCAAAGGCTCTATGACCCCTACCGTCGCACTCAAAACACCTCTCACTTTCTTTCTTAGGAGGATCTTTAAAAACTTTTTCATTGTTCTTTACAAACTTATTTTTCTGAAACTTCTTTTTATCTTTAAAATTACCATTTTTCTTAAATTTGAGAATTCTCTTGAAATTTTTAGCAAAAAGAGCCAAATCATCTAAGTTAAACTCGCACTCAGAATCAAACGAATCTGTCTCTCTTTTTCTAGCTTACTCTCCCCTCTTTCTTGCCGACCCCTCACTCTTTCTCTCTTGGGCATTAAGTGCGATTCCCTTTTCTTTAGGCTTGACTGTTTTAGGGAACATATCAATTTCATATGTTTGCAAGTCTCCTACAAGTTCCTCCAATTTTAACGTATTTAAATGACCCATAGAATTTAGCACAGTGACTTTAGGGATAAAATTCTTAGGAAGGGAACGAATAATCTTTTTAACAACTCTAGCATTAGGAATATGCTCACCAAGATTAAAGCTAGTATTAACAATGTCAGATGGCCTAGCATAAAAATCATTAAAACATTCAGTTTCATGCATGGTGATGGTTTCAAATTGAGTTGTTAAATTTTGCAATTTAGACTCTTTTACAGCATTAGTCCCTTCATGGGTAAGTTGCAAAACATCCCATGCCTCTTTTGACATGGTGCACATCATGATGCGCCGGAACTCATCAGGAGTGATGGATCCGGAAATATCACTTAAACCTTTAGAATTAAAAGATGACCATTTAAATTCTTCTTCAGTCTAAGTGGTCACAGGTTTTAAATTGGTCACATTTTCAACAGTCACGGAGGGAGGAGTCCATCCTCTTTCAACTAAATTCCAGACACGTTCATCTATGGCCTTTAAAGTAGACTTCATGCGAGCTTTCCAGTATGCATAGTTTGTCCTGTCAAAAACTGGCATTTTATTATATGATTTTTCCATTGAACACACTCTTTTTCAAAAATCAATTTTTAGAAAATTGATATCTTAGAAAAATTTTGCAAAAAATTAGGAATACGTGATAGATTAGCGTAACCCGCTCTGATACCAATTTGAAGAGTTGCGCGCGCATTCAAATTAAGAAATTATATAATTAAACTCCGTTTAACCCAATTAAACCCTAAACATGCAATTAGGTGTGATTGAATAAGAGGTAAAACATGCTAGTATGATCAAACACACACAATTGAGGAAAAATCCCCCAAAGGGGCAAAAACCATTTATTTTCATTATAATATTGTAACATACAATTTCTCGGATTACAATGAAAAATAGAGTGACACAGAATTACCCGCAGGCGTCGGATCTGTAGTCGGCGGATGGAAGTTTCCCTTTCCAGGAGGGCAGCAATGAATAAGAAGATCGGTCTTCTCCACAAGGGTATGAACAAACAAAAGTGTGTTCTTGGGTTGCTAAGGGATTCACACAGATATGGCAAGGTTGTGTGAATTAAACATGAGTTTGTGAACTCATGAAGATGAAGACTTAGAGTATTGGGACTCTGAAAATCGTCTCTGTAAGTCTTAGAAAATAAATCCCCGAAGTCGGTTTATAAAAGAAAACCTGGGCCGAAAATAACTGAACACGATCTGCACGATTTTATCTCAGGCGGACCGATCCGGTAAGGATGCGGATTGGTCTGAGGTCGGATCGATTCGTTTTTTAAAGTGGTCTTTTCGGTTCGCATTCGATCCAAGGTCTACTGGTTCAAGAGCAAGGCAGAGCGGTCCGGGTAGAGGGCGGATCGGTCCGTGGGCGGACCGATTCGTTTTCCAAACAGGCGGACCGGTCTGGCTGTCCAGAATTTTGATTCCTTCCTTGAATTCGTTGATATTCGGATCCGTTGATGATGATGAGATCTTGAATTTCTTCAACAATGTAACGACTTATGATATATACATAAATACTGGACAAAATGTCCTTATAATATGGCATAGTGCACCTCCACTTGTCCTTGACCCTGCCCCTGCCCTTGCCACCACCACCAAGTATGATACCTCCACCACCACTGCATCACCACAACCATCGTTGTTAGTACTACCACTGCAACCTACCCATTACCATTGGCACTATCTCCATCGTATTTGATATTTACTAAAAAACTTAAAAGAAGAAGAAGAAGAAGACTTACTATAGATATTTACTCCAAATGTAAATATTTGGTATCATAGAGAAAAAATGAATAAAGAAGAAAGAACAAGTGAAACAAAACTTACATTGAGTATTTAGATAAATTAACTAATTACACTTACAACAAACCTTTTAATAAGAAGAAAAAAAGAATCAACTCATGGTAATATTTATTGTGAGTGTAACTATTTATAATCAGAATAAAAATCCATTCATAGTAAATATTTACTTAAAATGTGAATATCTATTATCACAACAGAAGTTCACTCACAACAAAAATTTCCTTTGTCGTGAAATATTATCATTTGCATCATATATGTTAATCTTTTCTCCTCGTTTTTCTTTTTTTTTCTTCCATAGTGTTCTCCTTATTAGTAAATATATACTTTAGAATGTATATATTCACTCTCTTAGAATGAAATAAATATTTACACTCGAAAGCAAAAATTTACATAGAATGCTTTCATATCCACAACACAATACCAAACCCAACATAACAGACATATATACACACTCACCGATATGTCTCTCTCTCACCAAAACACACACACAAACACACACACCAACATACACAAACATATACACACACTCGCATACACATACATATATGCACATTCTCACATATATACACACTCGCACATAAACACACACACACACACTTGAATACATATATACAAATATACACATACACACGCACACTGATCGATTTATGATACATATACACACACATACGTGTACACAGACAAAATATGAGTGCGATATATATATATAATCCTGCTCTTGTGCGGACTAGTCCGCATTTTAAGAATGCGGACCGGACATGTGTCACATGGCGGTGAGCCCAAAAAAGAGAGAGAGTGCCTATAATTTAGGCGAGAATTTCTAAGCGCACCGTTATGTGACACATGTCTGGTCCGCATTCTTAAAATGCAGACAGAGCATTATTTTATTCATATATATATATATATATATGTTGAGAGAGAGAGAGAGAGAGAGAGAGATGGACGATGATCTTTAGGGCTCCGAAAATGATGATATGTGCAGAGATATTTGGGTTTCTTAATGTTAAAATATTTAATGGGTATTCTAGTATTTTTAGATGATGATATTTTAAAATAGGACTAATAAAATGAAAAAAGAACCTATAAGATTTAAATATGGATTGACCATATAATTCTAACCTATTTACAATAATTGTTTAGATAAAAACGTCACGTTCACAAATTCCCACTCATTTTTTTAGAGATTTTAGAATTTTGTCGGTCATGTTTAGTTGTTGGTTTATTTCTTCTATCACCATCTTTGCTATAGTTTATGGTTGAGATTTCTCATAACTTGTTACTTTATTATAAGGGGCTTTTACATATAGGTCTCATTTAAAGAGAATTGTCATAAATAAGTCCCAATTGAGTTGTCAACCATTAAATAAGTCCTATCCATAATTTTTTGATTTTTTTTGACAAATTTATCCTTTTAAACCAATCATCTATAACTTCTGGGGGAGAGTCACACAAGTTGTTAAACTTTTTTTTTCCTATTTTTAATCTTTAAATTACCATAACTTTTTATTTACAAATTCATTTTCGCAAAATTATTAATTCGAAAATCTACTCACTGAGATCAATCAAACAAGATCAGTGAACCCTATAAAATTCTAAAAAAATTACCCATATGGTAAATGTTTACTGCGTTTATCGAAAAATGAAATTATTTTATATCTTGGACGTTTTCAGAGACAGTAGACGTTTACTATACTAATAATACACAGACATTATTATCTGCCTAAAAACAAATGAAACGTGCCGTTTTTATCTTTTTAAATATTTTATATTAAATATGGATCTTATTTTATGGGACTCGATTAGTAGCTTTTAAAAATATAAATTTCGTAAATCTAAATTTGTATATCAAAAGTTATATTTTTTTAAAAATTGAAATAGAAAAAAATAACTACCAGTTTAAATTTGAAGAAAATATAGGGAGATGAATATATTAATAAAGAAAAAAAATCATAAATTCAGAAATAAATTTAATTAAAGATTAACTAGTTAATAAAACTTAAATAAAAAAATACTCTTAAACTAATAATTCCTTACTATTTTAATATTTAAAGAATCATGTGTCACTTTTTCGCACACGCTGTTGTATTTCTATTTTTAATCCCTTAATTAGAACACGCGTAAACGCGGTGAAACTCCGATTTTCCGAATCCAAATTGGGTCTAAACTGTTACGTTATGTGAGTGTGGCACGCACCCCTGTCGAAAACTTCCGAGGCAGACTCCTCAAACATCCCTATAATATAAAAAAAAAAAAAAGTCAAATATAGGCAGCTCCAAAACATATTTACGCATGACATCTGAGACATTGTCAAGTATGTTTTCTTACCGATCAATCGGATTTCTTCCTCATAAAGTCTATAAATAAAGTAGTTCATACCAAACAAAAGCAAGAAGTGAGAGCCGGATAGAGAAACTTCAATCTTGTCTATTGCAAGCTTTTTTCTCCATTTCACGAATCACAAGTGACAGTGAGAGTTTTCAAAACCAATGGCAGCTGCAGATCACCAGCGAATCCACCCAGTTCACGACCCTGAAGCTTCTAATAAACCAACAGCTCCATTAGTAAGCCGGGACACTACCAGGTCCGACAAAGGTGAAGCGGTTGCATTTTCAAGACCGCCAAAGAAAAGAAGCTGTTTGTGCAAGTGCATGTGCTGGACAATCAGCCTAATCCTTTTAATAATAGTCCTCCTCGGCATCTTAGCCGCCATCATATACTTCGTATTCGATCCCAAAATCCCAAGATTCTCAATCGATAGCATGCGAATCACACAGTTTAATCTTAACAACGACAACAGCTTATACGCAACGTTTAATGTCAACATCACCGCCAGAAACCCAAACAAGAGAATCGGCATTTACTACGAGAATGGGAGTCACTTAAGCGCATGGTACGCCGGACAGAGACTCTGTGAGGGTTCGTTGCCGAGGTTTTACCAGGGACACCGTAACACCACTGTGCTCGACCTTACTCTAAATGGACAAACACAAAATGCCGGCGATCTTTTAACGGCACTGCAGGCTCAGCAACAGACGGGAAGCATTCCGTTGAATATTCGGGCGAGGGTTCCGGTGAGGATCAGGCTCGGAAGGCTGAGACTGACGGAGTGGAAGTTTTTGGTGAGGTGCAGAGTGGTGGTAGACAGCCTTACTGAAAATAATTCCATTAGGATTAGAAACAGCAGCTGTAGGTTCAGGTTTAGGCTCTGATTTCTTTACTCGTTATTTTTTTTTATCACTTGTGTTGTTATTTATTTTTTTTTTTGTATAAAATAAGTGGAGGAGTTTCTTCTACGTTAAATAATGTGACTTTTAATTTTTACGTGAATGTTTACTTATATTTTTAATTTTTGAGATATTTTATTATGTCTTATAAATAAAAGGATTTTCATATGATTTTATATAATAATTACACTCAATACATTTAAGAAATAAAATACCCTCTCTCTAAATTGAGAAAAAATTTGATGCCTTGATATTTTGGTAATGTGATTCATCAATGCCGTTGGAGTAAACCCATTTGTTATTATCGAAAATTCATTTTCATAAATAATGTGAATTCGCGTAAGTGGCATTGATCAATCATCTTATCAAGACATCAAAATTTTAATATTTCAAATACATCAATTTTTTTCCCTCTAAATTCTCTCCCTATACTGAATCAATCGTTCTAACACCTAGTTACACACTTGGATTAAAGGGAGATTACTGCCACCCAATTGCACAAATGCCAAAAATCCAAAGGTTTGGGTTAGTTTTCTTATATCTCTAGTTGTATCATTAGTCATCATGTTAAGGCTATTATTTTTTTTAAAATGCCATCTGCAGAAACCTTTTGATGTTAGTATATTGAATATTATTTTTTTTTTCTTCTTTCCTTCACTTTTGACGCTACATGTTTGGATAGCATGATTTTTTATGTTAGTAATTAATACATAAACTATATGCTGTAATGAAGAAATTTGATGTAGCATCAACTCACGATTTTTTTTACAGTAGCCGCCGTTTTTGGTTTTAATAAAATCCTAAATGTATTTTATTTAATTTTTTTAGAAACATAAATAATTTAATTGGATAATATTTATTGTAAAGAACTAAACATTATTAAATCAAATTTTTAGTTCTTTACAATAAAATGTTTAGGGTAATTTATTCATTAGGTAATTTATAATCATTGAGTTTGTATTATTATGTTTTACATATCAAGCTTATTTTTTTCACTATTGAATGAATATAATGTTTAGGGTCAATTTAATGTACCTTATATATATATATATATTTGGGGGTGGGGGAGAAGTTTCCGACAACAACAACAACAATAATAATAATAATAATATATAGGACTTGACGTTCCAAATAAATACCTCAAATCATCACTTCAAGTTTTGATTATATATAAGGGATATTATATGTATCCAAATAATTTGTAATTTGGACCTGAAGTTCCAAATATATGTATTCCACACCGAATACACAAATAAATAACAATGAAATAAAATTTTGATTAATAAATCAAATATTCCAATCCATTATTACGAACTTGAAATCTCAAATTTTAAATTGTTATTTGCATTGTTTATATGCTGCCTCACGTCTTTCTAAATATTACTGTTTAATTGAATAGTTTAAAAAATGTCTAATATCTCTAAACTTGAATTTGAAGGACTCGATATAAATGGAGACAATTATCTCAACTGGTCTCAAGATATAAGCCCGAAATCTCGGTGATGCCATTACTAGTGATAACACTATATCCCGACAGGACAGGGATAAAGCCCTTATATTTCTTAGGCATCACATACACAGTGATTTAAAAAGTGAATATCTAACGGTGAAAGATTCGTTAAAACTATGGAACTCCCTAAAGGAGAGATATGACCATAAAAAATGAGCCATACTTCCATGTGCACGCCATAAATGGCTCAATTTGAGATTTCAGGATTTCAAGACACTGTTAGAGTATAATTTCGCTATGTTTAAAATCACCTCGCAACTAAAACTCTGCGGTAGGAAGATAGATGATACAAATATGCTAGAGAAAACTTTCTCCACTTTGCATTCCTCGAATATACTCTTATAGCAATAATATCAAGAGCGAAGTTTTAAAAGATATTCAGATTTGATCTCATGTCTCCTAATAGCTGAACAAAATAATGATTTGCTGACGAAGAATCATTCATCAAGACCAGCTATATCTGTAGCACTCCTTGAAGTGAATACTAACTCAACTCGAAATTTTGAAAGAAGCCGAGGAAATATATGACGACGTCATGCAAACCCCAGAAGAGGCGGCTACCATAACTAAGGACGTAGACAAATTACAAATTTCAAGAACCACCATAAATGGAATGGCCCAAACAAATAAGCAACTCAGAATTCAAACACGGCACAACCGTGAGACGCTTGTTATAGATGTGGAGGCAATGGTCATTGAACCCGTAATTGTCATTCCTCCAAGAAAGTTGTGGAAAAATATCAAGCATCAAAAAGGGGAGTGGAGACAAATGTGATGGAAGGTCTAGATGACCGTTGGATGATGGAAGGTCCTGAAGACTGCTGGCAAATTGATAATACCCAACTCAATGTTGATTATTTTTTTGAAGATGAAGATGACAATCCCATTGCTAATGAGACATTTGATCCTATGATTGTCAATCTCCTGAAGAACTGAATAATATATGTTTTCTTTGGAGGCTCCTTTTTTTTTAAAGTGTGCTTTAAGGTGATAAAATAATTTCTCGTTCAAAGATCTTTTTTCAATTTTAACATGCACTAAGTTTGTGAACTAATATTAAATAAGTCTAATTTTATCTTGTTTAATCCTAAACATGTATCTTGATGATTAAAGCAAGTAAAATAAAGTAAAGTTCACACTATAGGATGCACGAGGAAACCACTAAGGGAAAAAACATTGAACGTCCCAAGCCAAACAATTACTATGATGCGAAGTTTACAAAGGAAGACAGAAAAACTTACACAATGACTCGATCCCCACAACCCTTGACGCACTTCTTCGCTTTAATCGTTCCTCCACAGTGCCCATGCAGAAACTCTTTCATGATACTTGTCCACAGCACATGCGTCCACGAGTGCCTCGGTGTCCTCCGATACAGATTGCTAACCGTCTACGATTAGGAACACTGACTCTTTTGCTTCTTCATTGCAAAACCCAACGAACAATGTTCAAAGTGATGAACAAACACAGATGGTGAAAAATAAGATCTCTATAGCAACAGTATATGAAAGCTCGGATATTTAAACTCTAAAGATGATTTTAGTCTTTAAAAACGTTAGAAAACATATGCAGAAAAACGAAATTGTTCTAAACTATATTTTGGTTCCGCACACCCCCAAATTTATGAGATAAAATCTTTAAATAAAAAACATAAGGCGGCATGTCGTTCTAACGAGATCCACAAGTCGTTCTAATGACTTTTATATGTTGTTCGAATGAAATCACATGTCGTTCTAACGAGATCCATAAGTTGTTCTAATGAATATGAGATGTCATTCTAACGAGATCCACAAGTCGTTCTAACGACTCTGAGATGTTGTTCAAACGGCATCACATGTCGTTTGAACCACTAAAACTCAAGATATTGTTTTGTACGACGACTTTAAACTGTAATTATCTCTGAATAAATGAAGATAAAACTATTTAAAATCATTTCAAACATTTTAAAATCATTTATAAACAAATTTCCATCCTTTAAAACTCTTTCCGAACTCCATAACCATAATGCATTCATACCTGAGAGTATCTCGGAATGCAATTGAATGAAGACGAGAAACGTGCACCAGTAAACCTCGGCATGATATAATCTTTGAGACGTTGCCGCTACGTCTTCTAATCAAACACGTCATAGACTTGATAGGAATCGTGACAATATAAAAATCTATCTATGACTCAAATACGTTTTGTTCCGGGAATAAGTCAAATACATACAAATAGACTCAATTAGAAATTTTCCCTTACATTCTTTATATGGCTACAATAATTTTTTCGTGAAACATCCTTATATTTTTTCCCCTTTGACTAATTATTGTAATAAATTGCATGGTTTTATATTTCTTTTAAATGCTTATATGTCCATCCCATATCTCCTCTCTTAGGGGGGGGGGGGGGGAGGGGTGAAGGTCTCGCACCCTCTTCCTCTAGGAGGGCTTTATCCATCGTCGATGTGGGGTAATGTAAAGAGATGGAGTAGTCAACCTATTTTTCCTAAAACAGACAAAAGAACATGTCGCCGCCTCGAGAGAGCGACATCAAAGAAATACTGATGCTTACAAAAATAATAATTCAGAGGTTCGGGGGTTAAATTATGAAATGGGAAGAGTTAGTCCCTTTCGATCTCTCATGGACTTGTGTTATTATTTTCCTTAATTTCTCCGTGAAATGTGTGTGCATGTATATATAAATGAAGACCGGAATCGCCCAACTCATATCGTGAAAAAGATAGAGTGAGGTCATCCCTAGGAATGTTACCAAAATAATATTGTAGACAACACATTCTAGGACCTACTAAGTCTCTCCTTAGGTCCCTAGCACCTCTCCATTTCACTACAAACCCTAGGTCATACTCTGAGTATCGATTTAAAGGCCATCGGGCGCTCGTAGGCCCTGGTTGACTCCGACCAAATCTATTGTCAAAGCAAAAGATCATTGAATCTTCGAAGGGTTCTGAATCCCCTTTCCAACGGTCTTCCCTATGCACGAATCGATATAATGGTTCAGACGAACAAACCATTTTACCACAAAAAATTGATCTAGAGGCCACTAACGCTACTAAGTCCCGATTTGACCCCAATCAACTTCATCATCATAGTGATAGCTCTTTGAATATTTTAAGGGCACTGAAACCCCTTTCCAACGGTCCATCTCATGCACAAAATGACATAATCGTTCAGACAAACGATCCTCTTTCCCCCAAAAAATGATTTGGAGGCCACCAGGCGCTCCCGTGATCCGTTTGACCAAATTCATCACTTCATCTCGAATGAGACTTAATTAATCTTTGAAGGGAACTAAATACCCTTTCAAATGGTCCACCCCAGGCATGAACCAGCCTTACGGTAAGAACGAACGATCCGTTTTACTCCGAAAGGTCACCGAGTGCTTTCGGGTCCCGGTTGACCAAGGTCAACTTTCCAAGACGAGTGAAGATCTTTGTAATGTCGAATTACCTCACCTAACGTTTCCAACGGTCCACCCCATGTGCGATTCTGACTTACTGTTCTCCCGTCCAAAGGACCGACGAGCGCTTTCGAGCCATGTTTGACCTAAAGTCAACACATGGACTCAGGATAGGCCCAAGGACTCTTGAAGGTATGTGAAATAACTTTCTACTGGTATGTGACACGACTAAGAATTTGTCTCAAAAGTGCGTTCTCTCTAGGCTTAAGTGCAAGCCTGTCGCCTTAGTAATAATCCGACAAGTTGGGATCATCTCCACAGGGATCAGAAATTGGCAATTATAGATACGGAGGAAAAGTTATTTAACCTTCAAATGGTCATCCAAAAGAAAGAAAAAAATGATTGATGGGTTGAAATTTCTGATTGGTGATGAAATAAAAATTAATTACGTGCACAAAACACCAAGAATTGTAAAGAACTTAGATATGAATATGAGAGAAAATAGGGTGGAGTACAATCCCTCACACCTTAGTAAATTACCGTATAGAATAATAGAACTGTAAATTAAAATTTTGACTAAATCCAATCTTTATAGATCCTAAGCATTACATATATGAGGGAACTATCCCGCATCATATGAAATCAAAGGTAAATACAAAGCGGTGAATGGACAATTACACTTGCATAGCGTTCTTAAACATCCCAAGTACCTAGGGCAAGAGAGATTAAAAGATCGGCTATGTTAATATAATTCCCATACACGATTAGGTCAATATTTAATTTACTCTCTATTTTTTACATGGGTCATTTACCTCGGAATGAGTTCATGTACCCCAACCCTTGAAAATTTAGCTAGATATAGTTTTATTATAAAACAAATTCATAACAATGCATGGAATTATGGATCTAAGAAACATTGTTAACAAATTGGAAAATAATTGAGAATTGAATAAAATAAAATAGAGAATAAATAAGAGAATGGAAATTTGATACTTGGATTGAAAATGGATACTTGAAATCAGCAGTAGGGAAAAGAGATGAACTTGAATCCAGAATACTTCTTGTTACTCAAACTTACAAACTAGGGTTTTTTCTAAGAATATGAAATTCGTCCACCAAAGAAAAACTAAAAAGACTCTCTAAAATCTGACTTTCTCTCTAAAATTCGACTCCCTTTGGAAGGATGTAGGGCTTGGCCTTTTATAACACCAACTAGCACGAATTGATAGCTAATATCGATGAGATGTGCAAGATATTCCAAGATTTGCACCTCTTCAACTCCATAATTAATGCCAGAAATTCGAACAGTCGGACCAATCCATATCCCATCGGATCGGTTCTTTGTTTCGGTAACCGGATCAGTTCTTTTTTATTTTTACCGGACCTGTCCGAATGCTATCGGATCGGTTCTATTGTCATCGGTTTGGTATCAATTCGGGGTCTACTGGAATGGTGACATTTCGGATCGGTCCGAGATAAACCGGATCGGTCCGATTTTCTTCAATTTCGAATTTTTCTTTCGATCTTTGACTAGTCATAACTTTTGATCTCGAGCTCCGATTTGATTGTCGTTTCTTCCGATGCTCTTGTGAAATAAGGATCTTCAACTTTACTTTAGGCTTCAAATTCGAACTCCAGGTGTAAATTTATGCTTTTGCCCTTTGACTTGTCTTCCTTTGATCTCTTTCTTTCTTCCGGTTTCTTTCTTTCTTTTCTTGCACTAAATACCTGTAATATCCATAAGAAATACACGAAACTCGGGGTACTCATTAGAAATAGTCAACGGCAATGATATGGGATAAAAATGATTCAATTACTTTGTTCGAGATATTAAAATTACTAACTTAAGGGGCTAAATTCAGAAGAATTTATGCTTGGTTAAATCCCCATAACATAGAACTTTGCACGTCCCGGGCAATGTAAATGAAGCTACCTAAAAGTTCTATTTTTGAGATTTATTTTATTTAACTGAAATTTCACTTTCGCAGGCATGCGATTTCATTGAGCGTATGCAATAAGCGTTTAAACCCCTAGGTTACCCTAGTAGGACGAGTTTTGTCTCGTGAGGGTTTGTAGTGAATACACCCACAAAATTCTTTATTGACTTAAATAAATATCAAAATTCTTAAAAATTGTACAATTTAAATTTTTCAAAAAAAATCACCATAAATTCATATTCAAATGTCTCAAACCATAGTGTGTGTGCAAAGCCAGAAATTAAACCTCAAATTTCCACCGAGTGAGAATTACGTTACTTTTTGAAAATTCGTTTTGATTCAAATTCTTACGGATGCACTCACAAACGAATCACTCGGATTGCGGCTATTTTCTCTCGGTATGCATGATATAAAGATTAAATATAATGGACACAAATTCATGCATACAAAATTGAAAAGAAGGAAATATATGGTGAAAAGATCTCATCATCGGAATACAGTTATTAGGAAATGGGAAACATCATCTCTTAATCACACCATTTTAATCTCTTTTATTATCTTTTCATGTCTTATCTCTCCATGCAGTAATTAATTTTGCCATTCAGACTCGGTTAGGACTTTTCGGGTTAAAAAGTGTAAAGGGTAAAAATGGGAATGGACGGAATGTTCGGAATTAGAAAATGTCCTTATGATGTCCATTAGTGCCTTTTCGGGCATTTGCTCATTTTTCTCTTTCTTTTTCTTTTTCTTTTTCTATTTTCATTTTTTCTTTCTTGCTATTTTTTTTGAGCATTTTTTTTCTGTTTTTCTCTCACCCCTTTTTGTTGCACTTTTTGGACTTAAAGTCTGAGAATTTCAATTTTCTCAATTTCGGGATATTTGGGTTTTTCGGGTTATCAAACAAAAGGAAAATATTTTATTAGGCTCAAAGTGGGTTGCAAAGGGGATAAAGTTTTCACAACTTTTTATGGCTAATATTTTTGGGTTAAACAAAAGAGGGCCTACTTCATTGTCCAAATTACTAATCACATTACCATATGCATCTCGAGATTAATTAAGTTTAAAGATATATTTAGCACGAATTTTGAGATAATATTTCACACATTTCCCATAATCGATCAAAACAAAGGATTGAGATCATCAATGACTTATTAAAACGCTGAAAAACACTTTGAGTTAATCATAAACCCGGATTGATTTAAAAACTCTTAAAAAATTGAAAGGCTCGAAATCTCACCGGGTTTGATCAATCTCCACACTTATTCGTTAAGTCGTCAATTTTCTTTCAATTTCCATCTTCAATCAATTTTGGCTTAGTGCATTTTGATTGTTAACAATTTGAGACTTTAAATAGAATAAAGGTGACATTTTTGAAAATTTTAAATTCCATTTTTTTTTTATTTTGAACAAAAATATTTTAGGCTTTTTTTTTCAAAATTTTTCATTTTTTTTTTATTTTTAATTTTTTTTATGCAAAGTTTTATGAATACGCACTTATCATCCCCCCTAACTTAGTCTTTTGCATTGTCCACAATCGAAAGGACGATAAAGCTAAATAAGACGAAATAAGGAGTGCGATAAATAAAACAAGCAAATAACTATAATAAAAACGGTTTAGTACAACACAACTTTGAAAATTAAAGATAAACACATAACAACATAACATAACCAGAGGGGGCTTGCGAAAGGTTCCAACGGGGCTGCCTACGGTGCTGGTGGGTGGTGGGAGCTACCGGGGGCAGTGGGCTCATAAGGATCATAAAAATAAGCAGCAAGTGGGGCTTCGAGACCCGAATGGAGGCGATAAAGATCAGCTTGCATACGCAACATCATACTCGTGTCCCGTTGGTATGAGGACATAAACCCGTCAAAACGTGTCTCAAGAGAAGCAACGCGCTCGGTGAGACACGTACCGACGGGAACATAATCAGGATCAATAGTTTCATCAAAATCGTCCTCCTTACCTTCTTCCATCTCAACATCTTCTTCATGAACAGCCTTTTCCTCAGCCGCAGCCTCATCACCCGAGGTATCACTGTCACCTCGTCGCGCACGGATCAGCTGGATTTGCTTGTCACTTCGGGTGCAGATAATAAGATCTTACGAGGGAACAATACCTACATCCTTAAGAAAGGAGGTAATGAGACGACCATAAGGAAGAGGGCCCCTACCCTTTTTGTCCAGTGCCGCGCAAATGATATCATTGTAAAACGTGCGGGCCAAATTGATAACAGTGGCATGGTCAAACAGATGATACACCATAGTAGCTTGACGCGGGCGCATAGCCGAATCATTTGAAGTTTGCAAAAGGTTGGCACAAACGATGTGAAAAGTGATTCGTGCCTTGTCAGGTTACCGACCAACAGAAAAAGTCTCTATATTCCAAACTGAACCCAGAGCGATTGGAGATATGCAAACATCTTTGGAAACAGCTGGATCATGATTGGGATATGAAAATTGTGCTGGAGTGATCACACCTTTAGACTCTAGTTTCTGGGCCAGAAGTTCAAGCGAGAACGGTATCGGTGTCGAGTCGACAAAGGCTTGAGATTCGAAATCTCCATAAAACTGACGCACTTCATTCTCCCATATGGCCTCGTATGGTTCATTGAAAAATCTAGACCAGCCTCAGGACATGAACAGTCCAGTTATAGAATTAGGAAGCTGATCCCAAAGCACCTGGCGCTCAAAGTGAATTTTTCACCTAGGACGGGAAAAATGGCAGCACCAATTTCCCTCTCGGTGTGAAAGATATTCGCCATTGCCATTAGGCAAGACTTCAGTGGACTTATATTTCTGGGGAGCAACCATGGAAACTGAAGAGCTAGACAGAAAGAGAGAGAAAAAAATGGTGATGGAGGTGTGAAAGAAAGTGGAGAGGGTAAGTGGATATTTATAGGTTGGATGGGGGAGAGGGGGGAAGAATTGGGGGGGGGGGGGGGGGGGGGAATAAGAGAGGGGACGAATTTTTGGGGAGAGGAAAGGATTGGGGAATAGGGTGGAGTGTGGATTGAAGAGGTTTTATCCTCGGGAAAGGGCACAGACTGCAGACGACCGGATCGATCCGGATTCAGACCGGACTGGTCCGGTTTCTTTTTTATTTTATTTCTTTTTTAGACCGGATCGGTTCCTTTTTTTAGGGCCGGACCGACCCGGTCTGTAAAAATGCCAGCTTTTCCTGCTTTAATTCAGTGGCCACTTTCCTCTTGATTTCTCCATCCCAACACTCCCTTCAAAGAAATTGGACCTCAAAACTCTCATCGAAACCCGAGACGCTCCCGAGGCATGTGTTTGATTCTCACCTCTGGTAGTGACACACAATTATGACTTACTAACTAGCCTAACATCCTATGACTACTATACACAACATTCACCCCATACATGTCGGGGGTACGACAACCTCACCTTTCATGCTCAGTCAATCCCCATAAATGGGGTCCGATAACCAGATCGTGTTGGCTTCCATTATAACCGATTCCAAATACGATTTGAGACGTTGTCCATTAACCTTGAATGTGTTTCCCCCTTTTTGATCCTCTAGTTCAACAGCTCCATGGGGGAATACTTCCTTCACAATGAATGGACCTGACCATCATGACTGCAATTTTCTGGGAAACAAGTGTAACCTTGAGTTGTAGAGAAGTACTTTTTGTCCCGAATGAAACTCCTTACATCGAATGATTCTATCGTGAGCTCATTTCATTCGTTCTTTTGAGATTTTAGCACTTTCATACACATCATTGCGTATTTCTTCTAACTCATTCAACTGAAGTTTACGTGTTTCACAGACTTTTTCCATGTTGAAGTTCACCCTTTTGATAGCCCAATACGCTTTGTGTTCAATTTCAACAGGAAGATGATAAGGTTTGCCATATACAAAGAGAAATGGGGACATCCCAAGGGGATTTTTGTATGCAGTTCGATAAGCCCAGGGTGCATCATTCAATTTGAGAGACCAATCTTTCCTGTTAGGTTGGACTGTCTTTTCCAAGATATTGTTAATTTCCGGATTGTCTAGCTTGGCCTGACCATTCGATTGAGGGTGATAAGTCGTTCCACCCTTATGGACGACCCCATACTTTCGCATTAGCTTTTCCATCGGCCTATTGCAAAAATGGGTGCCATTATCACTGATGATAGCCTTAGGAACTCTGAATCGAGAAAGTATGTGTTCTTGAATGAATTTTATCACCACCTTATTGTCATTAGTCCTTGTAGCTATGGCCTCTACCCATTTTGAGACATAGTCTATTGCGACGAGGATGTATTGAAAACCAAAAGAGGGTGGAAAAGGCCCCATGAAGTCAATACCCCAGCAATCAAACAACTCTAAGACAAGTATGGGGTCAATGGCATCATGTCACGATGAGTAATAGCTCCCATTCTTTGGCATCTATCACATGATTTGCAAAAAGTATTCACATCCTGAAAGATTGTGGGCCAAAAGAGACCGCTTTGCAGGATTTTTGCAGCAGTTTTATTTTTTGAGAAATGACCTCCACATGATTTCGTATGACAAAATCGGATTACCCTTTGAATTTCTTCATCAGGTACACATCTTCGGATGATTTGATCAGCACAATACTTAAACAAATATGGATCATCATAAAAGAACATGAGTGACCAAGTAATGAACTTCCTTCTCTCTTGCGGAGTCCAATTGGAGGGAACGACTCCAGTGACAAGGTAATTTACTATATCCGCAAACCATTGAAGAGAAGAAGTAGCAAATAGATTTTCATCCAGAAAATACTCATCTATGGGGATGGGATCAATAGGTACGTCGGACGAGAGTCGTGACAAATGGTCAGCGACGACGTTTTCTACTCCTTTCTTACCTTTAATCGAGAGATTAAACTCTTGTAGGAGTAGGATCTACCTAATTAGGCGCGTTTTGGCATCTTTCTTGGTTCGAAGATATTTGAGGGCCGAATGATCAGTGAAGCAAATGATGGGCGACCCAACAATGTAAGAGCAAAATTTATCGAGAGTAAAAACAACTGCTAGTAATTCTTTCTCCGTGGTGGAGTAGTTAAGCTGGGGACCGGATAATTTTCTACTAACATAGTAAATAACATGATATTTCTTGTCTTTTCTTTGTCCTAGAATAGCCCCAATCGCGTAATCACTTGCATCACATATAAGCTTAAATGGGAGGGACCAATCGGAAGCTTGCATGATTGGAGAAGAAATTAGCATGCTTTTAAGTCTATCGAAAGCTTCTTGGCATGCGTTATCCCATTCAAATGGAGTGTCCTTCATGAGAAGATTACTCAAGGGTCTAGCAATGGCGCTAAAGTCTTTGATAAATCTCCTGTAAAATCCAGCATGGCCTAGAAAGGACCTCACATCTTTAAGCGATTTTGGTGGGGGTAACTCAGCTATTACTTCTATTTTTGCTCGATCAACCTCAATTCCCCTAGATGAGACTATGTGGCCCAGAACTACGCCCTCAGTGACCATAAAATGGCATTTTTCCCAATTGAGGACTAAGTCTTTTTCCACACACCGAAATAAAACTTTTTCAAGATTAGCTAAACATTATTTGAAAGATGGACCAAAAACGCTGAAATCGTCCATGAACACCTCCAGACCTTTTTCTATCATGTCGCTAAAGAGACTCAACATGAACCTTTGAAAAGTTACTGGAGCATTACATAACCCAAAAGGCATACATTTGTAGGCAAACGTACCAAACGAACATGTAAAAGTCGTCTTTTGTTGATCAAGTACATCCACTTCAATCTGATTATAGCCAGAATACCCATCTAGGAAACAATAGTAAGGATGTCCCGCTGCTCGTTCAATCACCTGGTCGATAAACGGCAAGGGAAAATGGTCTTTTCTTATTCCATTATTGAGATTTCGGTAATCAATGCAAACACGCCACCCGGTGGTGGTGCGTTGAGGTATTAATTCTCCCTTAGTGTTTTCAACCACGGTCATACCCGACTTCTTTAGAACGACCTGAATCGGGCTCACCCATTTAATATCGGAAATGGGATAGATAATCCTAGCATCTAACAATTTGATGATTTTCGCTCGAACTACATCTTTCATGGTTAGGTTCAGTCGCCTTTGCATCTCTCTCGAGGGCTTTACCTCCTCTTCGAGGTGGATTTTATGGGTACAAATCAAAGGACTTATACCTTTTAAATCTGCTATAGTCCAACCAAATGCACTCCTATGCTTCCTCAACACATTCAACAACATGCCCTCTTGCTTTTTTTTTTTAAATTGGAAGAAACAACAACAAGAAATGTATCATCTTCTCCCAGAAAAGCATATTTTACATGAGAGGGTAGTTTCTTTAACTCAAGACTAGGAAATCTATCTTCAGAGGAGATCATGAGTGACTCCTTCGGGGGTAATTCCTCAAATCTAGAAATCCAGTCAACATCTCTCAACTTCTCAAAACTCACTTCTTCTTGAAACCAAACTCCCAACTCTTCCACTTCACGATCAAACTCAGTATAAGAACTCTTATTCTCAACACCTTGCACTAAACAAACTTCCAGTGCATCTCCACCTATGATTTTCTTGATGTGCTCATCCACCACCTCTTCAATAAGATTAACCTCATGAATTTCATCCTCATCACCCATGTGGTTAGCCACATTGAAAATATTGGTCTCAAGGGTCATATTTCCAAAAGTGAGTTGCATCTGGCCATTACGTGTATTGATAAAAGCATTAGCAGTAGTTAAAAATGGACGACCCAAAATAATAGGAACATGATTACTTGAATGGGGAGAAGGGTTCGTGTCCCAAGTTACAAAATAAACCGGGAAGTAGAATGTGTCCAATTGAACTATCACATTCTCCATAACCCCACGAGGCACTTTCACTATTCGATCTGCTAACTATAAAGTGATTAGGGTAGGTTTAAGATCACCTAAATCAAGCTTCTTATAGATAGAGTATGGAAGGATGTTCACACTCGCACCTAAGTCAAGCAAAGCCTATTCAACTCTAATATCTCCTATTACACACGAAATTGTAGGTGCTCCAGGATCCTTAAATTTTGGTGGAAGATCATTAAGAAGGACCGAGCTCACATTTTGTGCCAAAAAGACGTTCTTCTTCACCTTAAGTCAACGTTTGATAGTCAAAAGATCTTTAATGACTTTGGCATATGCTGGAATTTGTTGGATAGCATCCATAAATGGCAAGTTCAACTTCACTTACTTCAGAACATCTAACACTTCAGTACGCGAGGCTCCCTTTTTGGGTGGTGCTAAGTATTGAGGAAATGGAGCAGCAGTGGGCAGTTTTAATTCAACTTCAGGTTCAAATCTTTCACCCTTATCATCCATGTGCAAGGGGGTCTCCTCAGATTTTGAAGCTTCTGTAGCTTTAAATTCCTTGGGAGGTGGTGGCGCTAGATCAATTACGCGACCACTACGTAGAGTAGTGACATCTTGACATTGTTCTGGCAAATTCGATGATGTAGAGCTAACCGTAGTTTGTCCTTGAGGAGGAGGTCTCTCGCCTTGAGCTGGGAATTTACCCTTCTCCTGAGTATTCAATACAGATTGCAACCTAGAGATGCGAGTATGAATTTCCGTGAACATTCGATCATACTTCGCATTGCTCTCCTTTTTAGATTGGATTAATTGATTCAGATTATCCTCAAGAGATTGCCTAGGTGGAGTGACATACAGACCAATAGATGGTACCTGCATAGGGGTTTGCATCGAAGGAGGCATTTACTGAAATTAAGAAGGGGGTGGTGGCAAAGCCACATATGGATTAGGAGTCATCCCACTTTGTGATTGTCCATAGTTGAAACCAGGATGATTCCTCCAAGATTGATTGAATGCATTCCCTTGAGTTACATTAAAATTACCTCAAAACCCTCCTATCGCCTCTACTTGCTGAGTGTACATTGCCTTGTATACAGGGATGGTAGGACATCCTTTAGTAGAATGATTAGCAGCACAAATGGCACACACTTTGTCCTTTCCTTCTTGCACGGGTCCAACTACTTCTCTTAATCGAACTTCAAGCATGTCTCTGAAGTTCTTTTCCAATTGGTCAAATTTACGATCTAACAAAGTGTCCTTGTCCAAGTGATAAATACCGAACGCAGCAGACGAGTTAGACACTTGTCAATTTTTATTTTGACTATTGGGGTCAGAAACATCCATTCTTGCGTAGTCTCCGCTACATATTTCAGATGAGCCTCAGCATCGCTCATATCTAGCTCCCAGAATGATCTTTCACCCATTGTCTGAACAAGTTGTTTAGATGCTAAAGTAAGCCCTTGATGAAAAAATTAAATGAGATGATATTTTTCGAATCCATGATGTGGGCAAGCACTAACTAACTCCTGAAATCTTTCCCAACACTTGTCGAAAGCCTCATTCTCATTTTGCCAAAAAGTTTGTATTTGAGCTTTGACAGAGTTGGTTTTGTGCTGTGGAAAGAACTTGGATAGGAACTTAGTTTGCATATCTCTCCACGATAGAATAGAATTTGGGAATAGTGACCATAGCCAAGTCTTAGCTTTATCCATTAAGGAAAAAGTGAAAAGCTTTAACCGAATAACATCTTATGGGAAGTTTTGGTCACAAACGTCTCACATGCTTCTTCGAACTCTCTAATATGGAGATATGGTTTTTTAGAATCCATCCCATGAAATATAGGAAGAATTTGAATCATCCCATTTTGAAAGTGGAACTGACCGGCATTATACGGGAGTAAAATGCAACCAGGGTAACAGTTCGCTCCGAAAATAAAAGATCTTTCATGGGAAGATATGGTAACTCTTCCTCTCCAGCACCAACACCAACACTTCCGTGCACAGACATATTGCTACCAAATGATTCATAACTTTCACTCGGTGTTTGACTCAAAGTGCAACTTGTGATTGAATTATTAGGTGAAGGAGGTGGAACCCAAAAGTGTGGAGAATTAGTGGTATGAGAATTTTCAAAATTAGTTTCGGCAATAGGATTTTCGTGGACTTGGGTGAGAAGTGGATTTTGCATGTAATCGTTCAAGAGATGAGATGAAAGGTAGGAAATATTTTTTTTTTTGAAAAACACTTTAGGATTAAATTCACTTTCCTAAATATTACCAATTTTCGATCCCCGACAACGGCGCCAAAAACTTGACGCGATTAAGAATTTGCCTCAAAAGTGCGTTCTCTCTAGGATCAAGTGCAAGCCTGTCGCGTTAGTAATAATCCGACAAGTCGGGATCGTCTCCACAGGGATCAGAAATTGACAATTGTAGATATGTAGGAAAAGTCATTTAACCTTCAAATGGTTATCCAAAAGAAAGAAAAAATGATTGATGGGTTGAAATTTCTGATTGGTGATGAAATAAAAATTAACTACGTGCACAAAACACCAAGAATTGTAAAGAAATTACATATGAATATGAGAGAAAATAGGGTGGATTACAATCCCTCACACCTTAGTAAATTACCGTATAGAATACTAGAATTGTAAATTGAAATTTTGACTAAATCCAATCTTTATAGATCCTAAGCATTACATATATGAGGGAACTAGCCCGCATCATATGAAATCAAAGGTAAATACAAAGCGGTGAATGTACAAGTACACTTGCATAGCATTTTTAAACATCCCAAGTACCTAGGGCAAGAGAGATTGAAAGATCGACTATGTTCGTATAATTTCCATACACGATTAGGTCAATATTTAATTTACTCTATATTTTCTACATGGGTAACTTACCTCGGAATGAGTTCATGTATCCCAACCCTCGAAAATTTAGCTAGATATAGTTTTATTAGAAAACAAATTCATAACAATGCATGGAATTATGGATCTAAGAAACATTGTTAATAAATTGCAAAACAATTGAGAATTGAATAAAATAAAATAGAGAATAAATAAGAGAATGGAAATTTGATACTTGGATTGAAAATGGATACTTGAAATCAGCAGTAGGGAAAAGATATGAACTTGAATCAAGAATACTTCTTATTCCTCAAACTTACAAACTAGGTTTTTTTATAAGAATATGAAATTCGTCTACCAAAGAAAAACTAAAAAGGCTCTCTAAAATCTGACTTTCTCTCTAAAATTCGACTTCCTTTGGAAGGATGTAGGGCTTGGCCTTTTATAACACCAACTAGCACGAATTGAGAGCTAATATTGATGAGTTGTGCAAGATATTCCAAGATTTGCACCTCTTCTGCTCCATAATTAATGCCAGAAATTCGAACAGTCAGACTGGTCCGAATCCCATCGGATCGGTTCTTTTTTTTTCAGTAACCAGATCAGTTCTTTTTTATTTCTACCGGACCTGTCCGAATGCTATCGGATCGGTTCTGTTGTCATCGGTTTGGCATCAATTCGGGGTCTACTGGAATGGTGACATTTCGGATTGGTCCGAGATAAACCGGATCAGTTTGATTTTCTTCAATTTTGACTTTTTCTTTCCATCTTTGACTAGTCATAACTTTTGATCTCGAGCTCCGATTTTATTGTCGTTTCTTTCGATGCTCTTGTGAAATAAGGATCTTCAACTTTCCTTTAGGCTTCAAATTCGAAATCCAGGTGTAAATTTACGTTTTTGCCCTTTGACTTGTCTACCTTTGATCTCTTTCTTTCTTCCAGTTTCTTTCTTTCTTTTCTTGCACTAAATACCTGTAAAATCCATAAAAAATACACGAAGCTCGGGGTACTCGTTAGAAATAGTCAATGGCAATGATATGGGATAAAAATGATTCAATTACTTTGTTCGAGATATTAAAATTAGCAACTTCAGGGACTAAATTCAGAAGAATTTATGCTTGGTCAGTTTGCCACGTGCGCAATTTGGTTCAACGGATTGCATTTTATGACTGTTTTTTCAAAAAAAAATTGCATGAGACTGGGGATTGGCAGGTCCATTTCCCTGCCTATCGGTAGTGTGGCTCGGGTTACCTACCGATTGGCAAGTCTAGGCCTATGCCAATCGGTACCCCCTTACCATATACACAGAGGGCATGACCTCACTCCCAAAGCAGACCTCAGATCTATCAATATCAGGGATCTCAGCAACATTCTCTTGCAATCAATGAATTTTCCTTATGTGAAATCCCTTTCCATCTTTTATTCCATCCTTTTGATACCTAATTTAGCAAAAGCTCATTCTCTCTCATCCAACATTCATCTAAACTCAAGAAGGTTCACCAAGGATCAAGATCAAGCTTCAATTCTACAAAGAAGGTCCAAAATATTCCTCTTTCTCTTGAATTTCTTTACTTTTGCATTGGTTACATAAATTCATAATCTATCTTTTACTTTAGTTCATACACATTAATATCTCACATTTTAATAAGTTATATTGCACATACTTTATTTTCAATAAAAAAAATCCAAAACAAACAAAAATAGGGTTGCACCTATAAATTCCAATGGGATTATCCATCACAATTTCTCAAAACTAAAATACATTTTCTACACAAACACACGTATAATAAATTCCAGTTTGAAATTATGTGATAAACTCCATCCTTATGCCACATGAAAACTACGTGGACTTTGAATCCTTTATAGGCTACGTAGGCATTTCGGGTTAAAACTCGAAACTCGAGTCCAAAATTATTTTAATTTAGCCTAACACCTTCACATTCCGTAATTTAGCCCCGAACCTTCGAACTATTGGTTTCATAAGCATCAATTTGTCTTTGATGCCGCTCTCTCCAGACGGCGACATATTCTTTTGCATGTTTTGTGCAAAATAGGATGGAGACTCTATCTCTTTACATTCACCCCACACCGACGATGACCAAAGCGCTCTTAGAGAAAATGGGCATGAGACATTCTCCCCTCTTTTTTCTTCCCCCCGTTGGGAGAAGAGGGAGCTTTGGGATGTCCACAATGGCGAATCCATTGGGAATTTTATTAAGAGGGCTAAATTTTATTTTCATGGATGTTATCATTTTTCGCTTGTGTGCATATGCACCTATCTGTATGTTCCCTTTTTTCTCCTCTATTACTTCTTGCACGTATATACTTCATGCTTATATAACTACTCACTCACACACTTGTAGATACTCCTCATATACACTTCACATTACTTACACATAGGATCACTTATATCCACATGCTGCGTACACCACTTAGAATATCCATGCTTAGGTTTCACTAACACACACCTCCACTTATCACACTTGTATATATCCATGATCACTCACAATTGTCACACGCCACTTGTAGTTGATTTATGCTTAGGTTCACTACGACACACTCACGTATAGATATTCTCACATCACTCACCCTCACATATCCATGCTTAGTGTAATCTTCATGCTCCATGTTAGATTTAATTTTTTATACTTGTACATTCTTCCCTATTAGTATAGTGCTCATCATGCTAAATAAAATACTCTCTCCATAATATACTAATCTAGAATCATACATTTTGCACACTACATCACTGAAGAGTATGGCAATTAACCAAATTTTGTCCCATAATTGGGGGGGTCACTTCGTGAAGGGCGATGATCCGAAAAGTCACAGATAGCCTAAACGATATGACTCTCACCTTCCATTAGCTAAGTACCTTCGACGTATATCGAACGGTTCCCCCCACATCGTACTGCTTGATCGAAGTTATGATGGGAGGAATATCGTAGGGAACTCATTCACGTACGCCGAGTATATCAAATTATGTCTCACATGTACTGTCCCCACGAGGTATATAGTGAGGAAATTCATGTACACTCTGGTATAACAAATGGCTTGTCCACACATACCGATTGCCCTCAAAAGAAAGACGTATATCGTGGAAGTCATGCCAAAGGGAGGGATCCCTTCCAATTAACCCAACAACTGCATACCCTCATATAGGTGTCAAACTTACGGCACTCATATTTAGTTTGTCGATTTCTACTCGAAACTCTGTCGAAATGATGGGTTGACATGCCGCCCAAATTTTTGTCTGATTTCAAAACGGGACCTTGTCCATGAGCCTGGTAACAAGCCAAATCGTATTTTTACATATTTTTTAAACCCCGTTTTCCCATGCTCGGGTTCCGTTTGACATTTTTATTTGCATCTAGGTAAACCTAATACTAGTGAGAACATAATAATAATAATGATAATGATAAAAATAATAATAATAATAATCATACGGAGACCCTTTTTCTTGTTTTCCTCTTTCTTTATAATAAATATAATAATAATTATAATAATAAGAATAAAAATAATGAGAATAATAATAATAATAATAATAATAATAATAATAATAATAATAATAATAATAATAATAATAATAATAATAATAATAATAATAATAATAATAATAATAATAATAATAATAAAAGTGTCAAAAACATTTTTTCCCTCTTTTATCAAAAATACCAAAAACATTTTTCCCTCATTTTACCAAAAATATTTTTCCTTCTTTTTACCTATAAACATTTTGTCCTCCTCTTTTCGAAAAATGTCAAAAATATCTCCCTCCCTTTGCAAAAATAAGAGTTTTCCACATTCTCTTTCAAAAATAAATTCGAATTTTTTCCTTTTCAGGTCAATCGCATACCTGATCCTTGGCCTGGCTCCCTATTGGCTTCTGTCTTCCGTCGAACCACCACGGGGATTCGTCAGTTCCCTCGCTACTTCCTCCGATTCTAGAATTCACCTTCACCCGCTTTTTATGGAGAACACCGACCAAGTATCGAATGTGCAGCCAAATTTGATGATGGTTTTATCCCAACTCATTGCTAAGATTGACAACCTTCAAATCGAGATTCATGAGGTGAAACGAAACTTAACCCCTATTCTCAAAGAGCCCGAGGTCCTTTTCCCTCGTGCTATGGGTCTGACCGCACTTGAGCTTATTTGGGTCCCTGAGGAATATCAGCACGCTCCACGTGCCCCTTCTGCTAATAGGTCACCGCCAGCTCAGCTCCTTATGCAGAATTTTGCCCAGTAAGGTGATAATCTACCCATGATCGTTGATTCGTAGGAATAAGATTTGAACAAGGTCAAGGAGGACATCAAGATGTTTACCAAGAAGTTTGATTAAGTCTGAATATCCGGGAACTCCATGGATTACACCCATATGTCTCTCTATCCTAAAGCAAGGCTTCAAGAAATGTTCAAAATGTCTAATATTGAGAAGTTCGGGGGTAGTGGACCCCCAATTGGTCATCTCTGAAGTTACCACCGATCCATGAATCTCCTAGGTGCCTCCGATGAAATAATGGCCCAAATGTTCCAACAAACTTTGAAGGACAACGCTTTTCGCTAGTTCTTATTGCTCAAGCAGTCCAGGATTCACAATTCGAAGGATGTTGCTCATGAATTCATGTCATCGTACAAGCATAACGATGAGTTAGAGGTTACCCTGTGTGATTTAGAACTTCTCAAACAGAATCTTGGGAAATTTTTCAGTAACTTCATAGTAAAGTGGAGAGAGAAAGCAACCACTATGACCAACTGACCTTCCGAAGAGGAGTAAGTTAGTATTGTAAAGAAGAATTTCTTACCCCATGTCCAAGAAACGATAGGAGGCCAGTACTACCACCATTTTTTAGCCCTACGGGAAGTAGGAGAGGAGATTGAAGAAAGTCTTGCCAAGACTGAAGTTGAGCCAAAGAAAGTATCCATACAGTTCACTCCTAGAAAGTACGAAAAGCCTTCCAATACCGTAGTTTCAACCATTAATAACAGATCTGAACCTACCACTTCATGGATACCAGACGCGTGTTTTTGTGTTTTATTAATTCCAGTTTCACCGACAATATTGTTTAGCGCTTTCGGATTCTACCTAGCTATAGTTTTAGGATGGTTTGATATTTACTAATTTAACTCCAAAACTTTTTAAAATTCTAATTTCTATTTTAGAAAAAGGTTTTTAAATTCCTAAAATTATTTAAAAATTGTAGAAAATTATTTCAAGTCCAAATGTAACACACACACCCCTCAAATACGCACAATGAAAATAAAAAATGTAAACCTATAGTGCTTGTGTGTTGGTTTTTACGTGATGAACCATCTTTCTTTAGATGAGGATATATCTTGAAGTCTTCGAAAAGGCAATGGGGCTTAAGGTAAAGATAAGGATGACTCAATTTTGTCTGAATTTCCAAACTCGATAAGCTCATATATATTATAATCAAGTAAGTCACATATATAGTGTGCTTCATTAAATGCCATCCGTTTTCCAAACCCCAACACTTGCCTCCATGAGAACTGTACAACATGACTTCTCCCTGGTCGTTCTCCATATGGGGCATCAATATCATAGGGAAAGTAACACCCTGAGCCTCTAAAAGGCATGAATTAATCTTAATATCCATCGATTACTTCACCAAATGGGTCGAAGCCAAGTCATACACAGTTTTGAATGCTAAAAACGTGGCCAAGTTCTTCCTGAAATATATCATTTGTCGTTACGGGATCCCGCATGAGCTAGTTTCGAACAACGGGTTACATTTCGAGGTAGAAGTCACGAAAGTGGTCGACGAGTATGGGATTCAGAGACACAAATCTTCTCCCTATCGACCTCAAACCAACAGTGCAGTCGAAGCCACTAATAAAAACCTCAAAGAAATCATTAGTAAAATGATCGAGAGTTGCCAAGATTGGGCCGATCGAATTCCTTATGCCCTCTGGGGCTACTGCACTTCAGTACGAGCATCTATTGGGGATACCCCTGACTCTCTGGTATACGACATGGAAGCAGTCCTAACCGTTGATCTAGAAATTCCTTCACTACGCGTCATGCTTGAAAGCAAAGTCAGCGAGGAAGACTTGCATCAAAGCCGTCTTGACGAGTTCTCACTCTTGGACAAAATGAGATTGTGTTGATGCACATAGGCCCCCAATTTTAAAATCTTTCACTTTAATTTACTTTTAAAATGCGGAATAAATATGGTTCAACACAACAATTTAATTTTCTACCTTTATTAGATTGTCTTTTCTTAAAAAGATGACAAATTAAATTAAACACAAATTTTAATTTCTCACAAACAAAAATAACACTTGAAGTTAACTATGAGAAATTTACTTTTAGCCCAAAAATAATTTAACAAAATTCCTAAAATTTGCCTACACAATATTTTTAATATTACCAAATTAGTCCAAACCAAATTTCAGCAAATATAAATTACCGACGTGAATTAAATCAACTTAAGTTTCACCCAAACTTATCTTAGCACCAAATTAAACAAGAGTAGTGAGTTAAACCATATTTTATCTTTTAATCCTAAGCATGCATTCTAGGTGATTTGCAAGATAAAAAAAATTCACAACCACTACGTTGCTATGTACGAGGAAAAACTCACAACAGAAAAAAATCTCGGACGGCCCTAGCCTTAAGTCCACTAAGTATGGAATTTTACAAGTACAAGCCAAATTAATTACTCAACTCTACTCGACTCATTTCAAGCATCTGATGCGTCTTCTTGTACCAACATCTGCTTAGTCGATAATCTCGGAATCCACCGAAATCTTGAAATCCACCAATGAAGATTTTAGACAACCGTCAAATGTCACACAATGCCTTTCACCGGGTGAGTATGCTGCAACAAAACAATGAACTTCTTCTTTATGGTATGTAGAAGTAAACCCAAACAAACTCTTCAATTCGGTAGAGTAAAACCTGGTGCCCAACACTCTCCATGCAAGTATATAACAATAGGAACTTGGATTAAACTTAAACTAATGGGTGTAAGTGTTTTTTTGTAGAAATTAATTCATGGATACTCAAAAACACTAAACAATGAACTTTTGAACAAAGAAATTTTTCTCTCTAAAATTGTTCTCTCAAAATATGTTTAGAAAATGTCAAAAGTTGGTTTTTCAAAAGAGGTTCCCGCACTAAATAAATCTGGAAGAGTTAGTGGGAAAAAAAGTGGGATAGTGGAGAAAAACTGCCAAAAAGTTTTCCCGCCGGAAATCTCGTCCGAATAAGATTATCGTTCGAATGAAATCTCGTTCAAACGACCATCTAACGATGTTCCAGTGGTCAAATGGGAAAAGTCATTGGCAAACTCGTTTAAACGAAATTCTCGTTCGAACTAAAAACTCGTTCGAACGACAATATCGAATGAAATCCTTGAAAGTTCATTTTTTCAATTTATAAAATTCATTTTAAAATAAAATTACACCCATGATAAAATTATTCCAAGTCTCCTATAAATATATAAAAACATTCATACCTTTGGAGACTTGAAATATGATGTTGATGACCTGAAACATGGCACTGAAACTCGAAAATGATGTTCTCTTGATAAGTAGGCCGCAACGTCTTCAACTAAAACTTGTCATAGGCTTGAAGGATACACAAGAACACTATCCTATGACTCAAATGTTTTTGTCCGGAATTGAGCCAAAACTAATAAGGACTCAATTGGAAATTTGTGTCATTACGAATCTCCCCTTTTGGCTATTCTGGGACAAAAACCAAAACAAAATCCTAAAGGGCCGTCAAGCTCTACTAGATTAAAAAACAACCCACCCAAAAAAAAAACATTACATAGCTTGAGTCAAAACCCAAGGATGATTAGCTTTGCCGATGAAAGGTTACCACTTAGAGAAATTCCTGCACACTTCAGCAAACTATCAAACGCATAGGGAATGTCAAGAATATTAAATGCATGTAAAGTAAATACTCCCCCTAAATTAATTCTCCTTTATCAACTATGATCAACCTAAGAAGATAGAGCTCTCTCGCAAAGTTAAATCTCCTAAACTAAGATACGATTATAATAGGATTAGGTACCATTTCTCCCACTATCATTCTCCCCCCTTTTGTTCAGGAATAATCGAAGGTGATGGAGTTAATAAAATACTCATTTCTCCCCCAAGGTAATTAAGTACATGAATCTCCCTAAAAACTATACAAGGGATATATATATATGGGAAAAAAAGTAGAGCGAAGATGCATAAAGTGATAAGAGCATGAAAGCATATGGGAAACAAAATCATAACTAATCCATACAAATAAAAGGATAGCAACATAGATAAACAAATGATACCAATTTGATACATAAGATAGTAAGCATGTGATATCAACCAAATTATGCGATAAGATATATATCAATTATGAATTAGAAGCATAAATGGACTAGCAAGTAAGCCAAAGACTAAAAAAAATTACCATATATATGTGGACATGATGAATATTACAAAAGCACATGCACATATATAGGTATAAACACCGCACATGATAGAAAATACATTAATATTTTCACACTCGTATGGCAAGAATGTGTCCAAATACATGTGGTAAATGGGAGTGTTGGGGTGTGAACTAGTAACAATAAATTTCGACCCAATCACTTAAAACATGTTCACGGAGTTCTCCTTTGATTGAATTTTTTTATCAAATTTATATATAGCCTCATTTGAAAATATAAATTGAACTGAATGAACAAACATACACAATGCACATAAGTCTAGAATTTTGATGATTCTACAAACCAATAGAGTCATGATAATGAAAGCGCAACTAGGATAAACGGACATTGTGGAAACCGTTGATATACCATCGAATCTCCCTCAAAATAAGCATATATATATATATATATATATATATATATATATATTTTAATGACAATATCAATCTAAACAAATATTGGCCTTGGCTAAATATTTTCTTTTAATGCCATATTCTTTTTAGGCCACTGGACCACGTATTTATTTTAGGTCCAAGCAAATGGTGGATTACTCGCAAAGGATAATATTTCCTTTCGGAGCCCTTCTCCGTGTTCATTTATATATATAATTTTTAATATCTCACACAAGTCTCACATGCAACGGATTTTAACATGCACTAGTCCTCCTTGATCACAAGTATGTAGATGACTAGATTGGTAGGAGAACACCTTACAAAGCTCAAATATACATGTGAAGATAAAATTTCAAGTGAGCTCGTGCATGTGTGAATTGAGGAATATAAAAATAGAATCCATTATAGCAACACAAAATCCAACTACTCCATGTAAGCATGGTAAAGAACATTTTAAGGATTGACAATCTTAACCAAAAGTTCTAGCCATATGGAAGCGAAAAAGAAGTGATCCAAACACAAGTATATGCCACATAAAGTGTGTCAAACTAAAATACACACAAATAAAAAATCTTTTTGAGTTTTTGAAATTTTTATCCAAACAACAAAAATATTTACTCAAAAGACACACACAAATCATTTGTATTTTTTATTAAGCCTATATTAAAAAATAAAAGACAAATGATAAACGAAAATCTTTTTGTATTTTTCATTTAATGCAAACTAAAATGAAAGAACTATAATACAAAAGATAAACAAACATCATAACTCTAGCATGAGATATGTGATAAAGAAATGACTAGAAAATGATAAACAAGCATATAATTAGCATGGTAATATAGCATGAAGTACATAAGCTAAAGTATGCAAACAACTAACACATTCAACCTTTGGATTTAGCAAGGGTCGTATCGTGTGAAAGTCAATGAGAATAAAAAATCATATCTTGTAAAGCTACCAAGTCGGATCTCCTAACCCAAACTAATGACGAATTATGATCTCGGGATATAGAAATCTTGGCTACTTTGGTTGGCTTACGTTGGGATTTTCTAGGACCTCGTTTAAGATCAAAACAAAACTTCCTACGATGACCTTTTTTACCACAATGCGAGCACCTAATGACTCGGTGAAAATACTTACCAAAGTAATGATCTATAACATTCTTCCTAGTAGATTCTCCTAAAACATTGGTTTCGGCTTTATGAGTTGATTCATTACAAGTATCTAAGCCTAAATCACACGTGTCATTTTTAATTTGGACCGTTCCTAATATTTTATCTAATTTCTCCGAACGATACTCCAAATCAAATTTGACTTTACTAGAGTCTTTTAGTTTATTTTCTAAATCTAAAATGTGAGACTCTAATAAAACAGTGCGCTCTTCAAATGTGAGAAGCTCCTTTTTCAAGAATTCCATTAAGCCCTTAAAGCTATCTCTCTCGCATTCTACATACTCAAGCTTCTCTCGAAGAGCTCTCTCTCGTGTCCTAAGGTCTTCAACTAATGCACTCTCATCAACGACCTTGGCACTCTTTCTTAAACTAGCCTCTAGCTTTAAATTTGCTCCTTTTAATTTAATAGATTCTTCATATAGTTCTCGAAATGCAAATTGAAGTTCACTAACATCAACCTCTTCTTCATTATCACTCTCTCTTTCTTCTCCACTCTCACTACCATCATTTTTTAGATCTTCACAAACAAAAGCCTCGAAAATGTTATGTATTAAGATGTCATCATTTGATGATTTCTCACTATCACTTACATGACTAGCAACTTACGCGGTAAAGTTGCGCTCAATGGGGGAATTGGGTCCTTCTTCCTTATCACTATCACTAAGGGTTTCATTGTAGAAAATTGGTTAATTAACCTCTCTTCTTAGTTTAGTGGGGCAATCAAAACCCTATTTCCATACCCTTCACTACCATAACACCTATTTGACTCATCCTTATTTAAATTTTCATTAAAGGTTTTAGGAATCTTTTCATCTTTGTCATGCTTAGAATCTTCAAATTTTTTAAAATCATTTTTAAATTTATCTTTGTTAAATTTAAGAAATTTATGAAACTTCCTAGGAAACATAGCCATGTCCTCCGAGTCACTATCACTCTCATCAACCACAACTTCTTTTTCCTCCTTTCGGGATTTTAAAGCAATGCCCTTATCAATTTTCTTTTTGTTTTTGGAGGGGAACATATCTAGTTCATAACTTTGTAAATCACCTACTAGTTACTCAAGTTTGGTAGAGTTCAAGGTTGGTAAAGAATTTAAGACGGTCACTTTGGGGATAAATCTCACGGGTAAGGACCTTAAAATTTTCTTTACTACTCGGTCATCGGGTATTTTCTCTCCCAAATTAAATGATGAATTTATGATATCGGAATGTCTGGCATAAAATTCATCAAATGTTTCGTTTTCATTCATTTTGATGGTTTCAAATTGAGTGGTGAGGTTTTGGAGTTTAGAAGCCTTAACGACACTAGTTCCCTCGTGAGTGTGTTGTAATATATCCCAAGCTTCCTTAGAGGTTTCACACGTCATGATACGTCAGAATTCATCTGGTGCGACCGTGCTAAACAAGGCATTTAAACCTTGAAAATTAAAATTCGCAAGTTTAAATGCACTCTCACTCCATCTATCTACAGGTTTGGGATCACGCTCATTTTCTACCAAACGTGTGGGTGGGGACCAACGATTAAAAACTGACAACCAAAATATCTAATCGATTGATTTTAGTGTCGATTTCATACGCGCTTTCCAATACACTTAATTAGAACCATCGAAAATAGGAAATTTAAAAAAAGGGAAAAAATCCATTTTTAACGAAAAATATTTTAAAAGACCTTAACGCAGTAAGTTAGCACTCCAATGAATGTAGACCCCCAATTTAAAAATCTTTCACTTTAATTTCTTTTTTAAAAGCGGAATAAAGATGGCTCAACACAACAATTTAATTTTAAAACTTTATTAGATTGTCTTTTCTTAAAAAGATGACAAATTAAATTAAACACAAATTTTAATTTCTCACAAACTAAAAATAACACTTGAAGTTAACTATGAGAAATTAACTTTTAGCCCAAAAATAATTTAACACAAGTCCTAAAATTTGCCTACACAATATTTTCAATATTACCAAATTAGGCCAAACCAAATTTTAGCAAATATAAATTACTGACTTGAATTAAATCAACTTAAGTTTCACCCAAACGTATCTTAACACCAAATTAAACAAGAGTAGTGAATTAAACCATATTTTATCTTTTAATCCTAAGCATGCATTCTAGGTGATTTGCAAGATAAAATAAATTCACAACAATTACGCCGCGATGTACGAGGAAAAACCCACAACGGGAAAAAACCTCGGACGGCCCTAGCCTTAAGTCCACTAAGTACGGAATTTTACAAGTACAAGACGAATGACTTACTCATCTTGACTCGACTCCCTTCAAGCCTCTAACGCGTCTTTTTGTACCAACCTATTCTTAGTCGACAATCCCGAAATCCACCAATGAATCTTTAAACAACCATCAACCCTCGCATAATGCTTTTCACCGTGTGAGTATACCGCAGCAAAAACAATGAACTTCTTCTTTATGCGATGTAGAAGTAAATACAAACAAACTCTTCAATTCGATAGAGTAAAACCCAGTACCCAACACTCTCCAAGAAAGTATATAATAATAGGAACTTGGATTAAACTTAAACTAATGGGTGTAAGTGTTTTTTTATAGAAATTAATTCATGGATACTCAAAAACACTAAACAATGAACTTTCGAACTAATAAATTTTTCTTTCTTAAATTTTTCTCTGAAAATACGTTTAGAAAATGTCAAAAGTTGGTTTTTCAAAAGAGGTTCCCCCACTAAATAAATCTGGAAGAGTGAGTGGGAACAAAAAAGTGGGATAGTGGAGAAAAACTGCCAAAAAGTTTTCCCGTCGGAAATCTTGTCCGAATAAGATTTTCGTTCGAATGAAGTCTCGTTCGTACGACAATGTAACGATGTTCCAGTGGTCAAATGGGAAAATTCGTTGGCAAACTCGTTAAAACGAAATTCTCGTTCGAACGAAAATCTCGTTCGAACGACAATATCGAACGGAATCCTAGAAAGTTCATTTTTTCAATTTATAAAATTCATTTTAAAATAAAATTACACCCATTATAAAATTATTCCAAGTCTCCTACAAATATATAAAAGCATTCATACCTTTGGAGACTGAAAATATGATGTTGATGACGTGAAACATGGAACTGAAACTCGAAAATGATGTTCTCTTTATAAGTAGGTCGCAACGTCTTCAACTAAAACTTGTCATAGGCTTGAAGAATAAACAAGAACACTATCCTATGACTCAAATGTTTTTGTTCGTAATTGAGCCAAAACTATTAAGGACTCAATTGGAAATTTGTGTCATTACAAATCTCCCCCTTTGGCTTTTCTGGGACAAAAACCAAAACAAAATCCTAAAGGGCCATCAAGCTCTACTAGATTAAAAAACAACCCACCCAAAAAAAAACATTACATAGCTTGACTCAAAACCCAAGGATGACTAGCTTTGCCGATGAAAGGTTTCCACTTAGAGAAATTCTTGCACACTTAAGCAAACTATAAAACGCATAGGGAATGTCAAGAATATTAAATGCATGTAAAGTAAATACTCCCCCTAAATTAATTCTGCTTTATCTACTATGATCAACCTAAAAAGATAGAGCTCTCTCGTTAAGTTAAATCTCCTAAACTAAGATACGATTATAATAGGATTAGGTACCATTTCTCCCACTATCATTCTCCCCCCTTTTGTTGAGGAATATTCAAAGGTGATATAATTAATAAAATACTCATTTCTCCTCAAAGTAATTAAGTACATAAATCTCCCTAAAAACTATACAAGGGATATATATATGTGGAAAAAAGTAGAGGGAAGATGCATAAAATGATAATGGCATGAATGCATATGGGCAACAAAATCATAACTAATCCATACAAATAAAAGGATATCAACTAAGATAAAAAAAAATGATACCAATTTGATACATAAGATACTAAGCATGCGATATCAACCAAAATTTGCAATAAGATAGATATCAATTATGAATTAGAAGCATAGATGGACTAGCAAGTAAGGTAAAGACTAAAAAAAATTACCATATATATGTGGACATGATGAATATTACAAACACACACGCACATATATAGGTATAAACACCACACATGATAGAATATACATTAATATTTTCACACTCGTATGGCAAGAATGTGTCCAAATACATGTGGTAAATGGGAGTGTAGGGGTGTGAACTAGTAATAATTAAATTTCGACCCAATCACTTAAAACATGTTCACGGAGTTCTCCTTTGATTGCAAAATTTTATCAAATTTAGATATAGCCTAATGTGAAAGTATAAATTGAACTCAATGAACAAACATACACAATGCACATGAGCCTAGAATGTTGATGATTCTACAAAACAATAGAGTCATGACAATGAAAGCGCAACTAGGATAAACGGTCATTGTGCAAACCGTTGATATATCATCCAATCTCCATCAAAATAAGCATATATATTTTTTTTAATGACAATATCAATCTAAACAAATATAGGCGTTGGCTAAAAAATTTCTTTTAATGCCATATTCTTTTTAGGCCATTGGACCATGTATGTCTTTTAGGTCCAAGCAAACGATGGCTTACTCGCAAAGGATAATATTTCCTTTCGGAGCCCTTGTCCGTGCACATTTATATATATCATTTTTAATATCTCACACAAGTCTCACATGCAACGGATTTTAACATGCACTAGTCCTCCTAGATCAGAAGTATGTAAATGACTAGATTGGTAGGAGAACACCTTACAAAGCTCAAATATACATGTGAAGATAAAATTTCAAGTGAGCTCGTGCATGTGTGAATTGAGGAATATAAAAATAGAATCCATTATAGCAACACAAAATCCAACTACTCCATGTAAGCATGGTAAATAACATTTTCAGGATTGACAATCTTAACCAAAAGTTCTAGCCATATGGAAGCGAAAAAGAAGTGATTCAAATACAAGTATATGCCACATAAAGTGTGTCAAACTAAAATACACACAAATAAAAAATCTTTTTGAGTTTTTCAAATTTTTAACCAAACAACAAAAATATTTACTCAAAAGACACACACAAATCATTTGTATTTTTCATTAAGCCTAAATTAAAAAATAAAAGACAAATGATAAACAACAATCTTTTTGTATTTTTCATTTAATGAAAACTAAAATGAAAGAACTATAATACAAAAGATAAAGAAACATCATAATTCTAGCATGAGATATGTGATAAAGAAATGACTAGAAAATGATAAACAAGCATATAATTAGCATGATAATATAGCATGAAGTACATAAGCTAAAGTATGCAAACAACTAACACATTCAACCTTTGGATTTAGCAAGGGAGGTATCGTGTGAAAGTAAATGAGAATAAAAAATCATATCTTGTAAAGATACCAAGTCATATCTCCTAACCCAAACTAATGACGAATTACGATCTCGGCATATAGAAATCTTGGCTACTTCGGTTGCCTTACGTTGGGATTTTCTAGGACCTCGTTTAAGATCAAAACAAAACTTCCTAAGATAACCTTTTCAACCACAATTCGAGCACCTAATGACTCAGTGAAAAGGCTTACCTAAGTAATGATCTATAACATTGTTCCTAGCGGATTCTCCTAAAACATTGGTTTCGGCTTTATGAGTTAATCCATTACAAGTATCGAAACCTAAATCACACGTGTCATTTTTAATTTAGACTGTTCCTAATATTTTATCTAATTTCTCCGAATGATACTTCAAATCAAATTTGACTTTACTAGAGTCTTTTAGTTTATTTTCTAAATCAAAAATGTGAGACTCTAATAAAACAGTGCGCTCTTCAAACGTGAGAAGCTCCTTTTTCAAGGATTCCATTAAGCCCTTAAAGCTATCTCTCTCACCTTCGACATACTAAAGCTTCTCTCGAAGAGCTCTTTCTCGTATCCTAAGGTCTTCAACTAATACACTCTCATCAACGACCTTGGCACTCTTTATTAAACTAGCCTCTAACTTTAAATTTGCTCTTTTTAATTTAATAGATTCATCATATAGTTCTTGAAATGCAAATTGAAGTTCACTCACATCAACCTCTTCTTCATTTTCACTCTCTCTTTCTTCTCCACTCTCACTACCATCATTTTTTTAGCGATTCACAAACAGAGGCCTCGGATATGTTATGTATTAAGATGTCATCATTGGATGATTTCTCACTATCACTTACATGACTAGCAATGAACGCGGTAAAGTTGCGCTCAATGGGAGAATTGGGTCCTTCTTCCTTATCACTATAACTAAGGGTTGCATTGTAGAAAATTGGTTGCTTAACCTCTCTTATTAGTTTAGTGGGGCACTCAAAAGCCCTATTACCATACCCTTCACAACCATAACACCTATTTGACTCATCCTTATTTAAATTTTCATTAAAGTTTTTAGGAATCATTTCGACTTTGTCATGCTTAGAATTTTCAAATTTCTTAAAATAATTTTTAAATTTATCTTTGTTAAATTTTAGAAATTTATGAAACTTCCTAGCAAACATAGCCATGTCCTCCGAGTCACTATCACTTTCATCAACCACAACTTGTTTTTCCTCCTTTCGGACTTTCAAAGCAATGCCCTTATCATTTTTCTTTTCGTTTTTGGAGGGGAACATATCTAGTTCATAAGTTTGTAAATCAGCTACTAGTTCCTCAAGTTTGGTAGGGTTCAAGGTGGGTAAAGAATTTAAGACGGTCACTTTGGGGATAAATCTCACGGGTAGGGACCTTAAAATTTTCTTTACTACTCAGTCATCGGGTATTTTCTCTCCCAAATTAAATGAGGAATTTATGATATCAGAATGTCTGGCATAAAATTCATCAAATGTTTCGTTTTCATTCATTTTGATGGTTTCAAATTGAGTGGTGAGGTTTTTGGAGTTTAGAAGCCTTAACGAAACTAGTTCCCTCGTGAGTGTGTTGTAATATATCCCAAGCTTCCTGAGCGGTTTCACACATCATGATATATTGGAATTCATCTGGTGTGACCGTGCTAAACAATACATTTAAACCTTGGGAATTAAAATTAGCAAGTTTAAATACATTCTCACTCAATCTATCTACAGGTTTGGGATCACGCTCATTTTTTACCAAATGTGTGGGTGGGGATCACCCGTTAACAACTGACAACCAAACTATCTAATCGATAGATTTTAGTGCCGATTTCATATGAGCTTTCCAATACGCGTAATTAGAAGCATCGAAAATAGAAAATTTAAAAAATGGGAAAAAATCCATTTTTAACCAAAAATATTTTGAAAGACCTTAACGCAGTAAGTTAGCGCTCCGGCTCTGATACCACTTGTTAATGCATGTAGGCCCCCAATTTTAAAATCTTTCACTTTAATTTCTTTTTTAAAAGCGGAATAAAGATGTCTCAAAACAAAAATTTAATTTTGAAACTTTATTAGACTGTCTTTTCTTAAAAAGATGACAAATTAAATTAAACACAAATTTTAAGTTCTCACAAACTAAAATAACACTTGAAGTTAACTATGAGAAATTTACTTTTAGCCCAAAAATAATTTAACACAAGTCCTAAAATTTGCCTACACAATATTTTCAATATTACCAAATTAGGCCAAACCAAATTTTAGCAAATATAAATTACCGACTTGAATTAAATCAACTTAAGTTTCACCCAAACTTATCTTAGCACCAAATTAAACAAGAGTAGTGAATTAAATCATATTATATCTTTTAATCCTAAGCATGCATTCTAGGTGATTTACAAGATAAAATAAATTCACAACCACTACGCCGCGATGTACGAGGAAAAACTCATAACAGAAAAAAATCTCGGACGGCCCTAACCTTAAGTCCACTAAGTATGGAATTTTACAAGTACAAGACAAATTAATTACTCAACTCTACTCGACTCCCTTCAAGCATCTGACGCGTCTTCTTGTACCAACCTCTGGTTAGTCGATAATCTCGGAATCCACCAATGAAGCTTTAAACAACCATCAACCCTCGCATAATGCTTTTCACTGTGTGAGTATACCGTAGCAAAAATAATGAACTTCTTCTTTATGGGATGTAGAAGTAAACCCAAACAAACTCTTCAATTCGATAGAGTAAAACCCAATGCCCAACACTCTCCAAGATAGTATATAACAATAGGAACTTGGATTAAACTTAAACTAATGGGTGTAAGTGTTTTTTATAGAAATTAATTCATGGATACTCAAAAAACTAAACAATGAACTTTTGAACTAAGAAATTTTTCTTTCTTAAATTGTTCTCTCAAAATATGTTTAGAAAATGTCAAAAGTTGGTTTTTCAAAAGAGGTTCCCGCACTAAATAAATCTGGAAGAGTTAGTGGGAACAAAAAAGTGGGATAGTGGAGAAAAACTGCCAAAAAGCTTTCCCGCCAGAAATCTTGACCGAATAAGATTTTCGTTCGAATGAAGTCTCGTTCAAACGACCATCTAACGACGTTCCAGTGGTCAAACGGGAAAAGTCGTTGGAAAAATCGTTCAAACGAAATTCTCGTTCGAATGCCAATATAGAACGAAATCCTAGAAAGTTCATTTTTTCAGTTTATAAAATTCACTTAAAAGTAAAATTACACCCATTATAAAATTATTCCAATTCTACTACAAATATATAAAAGCATTTATACCTTTGGAGACTTGAAATATGATGTTGATGACGTGAAACATGGCACTGAAACTCGAAAATGATGTTCTCTTGATAAGTAGGCCGCAACGTCTTCAACTAAAACTTGTCATAGGCTTAATGGATACACAAGAACACTATCCTATGACTCAAATGTTTTTGTTCAGAATTGAGCCAAAACTATTAAGGACTCAATTGGAAATTTGTGTCATTACAAATCTCCCCCTTTGGCTATTCTGGGACAAAAACCAAAACAAAATCCTAAAGGGCCGTCAAGCTCTACTAGATTAAAAAATAACCCACCCAAAAAAAAAACATTACATAGCTTGACTCAAAACCCAAGGATGATTAGCTTTGCCGATGAAAGGTTGCCACTTAGAGAAATTCCTGCACACTTAAGTAAACTATCAAACGCATAGGGAATGTCAAGAATATTAAATGCATGTAAAGTAAATACTCCCCCCAAATTAATTCTCCTAACTATGATCAACCTATGAAGATAGAGCTCTCTCGCTAAGTTAAATCTCCTAAACTAAGATACGATTATAATAGGATTAGGTACCATTTCTCCCACTATCATTCTCCCCCCTTTTGTTCAGGAATAATCAAAGGTGATATAATTAATAAAATACTCATTTCTCCTCAAGGTAATTAAGTACATAAATCTCCCTAAAAACTATACAAGGGATATATATATGGGGAAAAAAGTAGAGCGAAGATGCATAAAGTGATAAGAGCATGAAAGCATATGGGAAACAAAATCATAACTAATCCATACAAATAAAAGGATATCAACTAAGATAAGAAAATGATACCAATTTGATACATAAGATACTAAGCATGCGATATCAACCAAAATTTGCAATAAGATAGATATCAATTATGACTTAGAAGCATAGATGGACTAGCAAGTAAGGCAAAGACTAAAAAAAATTACCATATATATGTGAACATGATGAATATTACAAACGCACACGCACATATATAGGTATAAACACCACATATGATAGAAAATAAATTAATATTTTCACACTCGCATGGCAAGAATGTGTCCAAATACATGTGGGAAATGGGAGTGTAGGGGTGTGAACTAGTAACAATTAAATTTCGACCCAATCACTTAAAACATGTTCACGGAGTTCTCCTTTGAGTGCAAAAATTTATCAAATTTATATATAGCCTCATGTGAAAGTATAAATTGAACTCAATGAACAAACATACACAATGCACATAAGTTTAGAATTTTGATGATTCTACAAACCAATAGAGTGATGACAATGAAAGCGCAACTAGGTTAAACGGACATTGTGCAAACCGTTGATATACCATCCAATCTCCATCAAAATAAGCATATATATTTTTTTGAATGACAATATCAATCCAAACAAATATTGGCCTTGGCTAAATATTTTCTTTTAATGCCATATTCTTTTTAGGCCATTGGACCACATATTTATTTTAGGTCCAAGCAAACGGTGGCTTACTTGCAAAGGATAATATTTCCTTTCGGAGCCCTTCTCCGTGCACATTTATATATATCATTTTTAATTTCTCACACAAGTCTCACATGCAACGGATTTTAACATGCACTAGTCTTCCAAGATCACAAGTATGTAGATTACTAGATTGGTAGGAGAACACCTTACAAAGCTCAAATATACATGTGAAGATAAAATTTCAAGTGAGCTCGTGCATGTGTGAATTGGGGAATATAAAAATAGAATCCATTATAGCAACACAGAATCCAACTACTCCATGTAAGCATGGTAAAGAACATTTTAAGGATTGACAATCTTAACCAAAAGTTCTAGCCACATGGAAGCCAAAAACAAGTGATTCAAATACAAGTATATGCCACATAAAGTGTGTCAAACTAAAATACACACAAATAAAAAATCCTTTTGAGTTTTTGAAATTTTTAACCAAACAACAAAAATATTTACTCAAAAGACACACACAAATCGTTTGTATTCTCATTAAGCCTAAATTAAAAAATAAAAGACAAATGATAAACAAAAATCTTTTTGTAATTTTCATTTAATGAAAACTAAAATGAAAGATATATAATACAAAAGATAAACAAACATCATAATTCTAGCATGCGATATGTGATAAAGAAATGACTAGAAAATGATAAACAAGCATATAATTAGCATGGTAATATAACATGAAGTACATAAGCTAAAGTATACAAACGACTATCACATTCAACCTTTGGATTTATCAAGGGAGGTATCGTGTGAAAGTAAATGAGAATACAAAATCATATCTCGTAAGGCTACCAAGTCGGATCTCCTAACCCAAACTAATGACGAATTATGATCTCGGGATATAGAAATCTTGGCTACTTCGGTTGCCTTACGTTGGGATTTTCTAGCACCTCGTTTAAGATCAAAACAAATCTTCCTAAGATAACCTTTTCCACCACAATGCGAGCACCTAATGACTCGGTGAAAAGACACCTAAGTAATGATCTATAACATTGTTCCTAGAGGATTCTCCTAAAACATTGGTTTCGTCTTTATGAGTTGATTCATTACAAGTATCGAAGCCTAAATCACACGTGTCATTTTTAATTTGGACCGTTCCTAATATTTTATCTAATTTCTCTGAACGATACTTCAAATCAAATTTGACTTTACTAGAGTCTTTTAGTTTATTTTCTAAATCTAAAATGTGATACTCTAATAAAACATTGCGTTCTTCAAATGTGAGAAGCTCCTTTTTCAAGGATTCCATTAAGCCCATAAAGCTATCTCTCTCGCCTTCTACATACTCAAGCTTATCTCGAAGAGCTCTCTATCGTGTCCTAAGGTCTTCAACTAATGCACTCTCATCAATGACCTTGTCACTCTTTCTTAAACTAGCCTCTAACTTCAAATTTGCTCCTTTTAATTTAATAGATTCTTCATATAGTTCTCGAAATGCAAATTGAAGTTCATTCACATCAACCACTTCTTTATTTTCACTCTCTCCTCTTCTCCACTCTCACGACCATCATTTTTTAGAGCTTCACAAACAAAGGCCTAGGAAATGTTATGTATTAAGATGTCATCATTTGATGATTTCTCACTATCACTTACATGACTAGCAATGAACGCGGTAAAGTTGTGCTCAATGGGGGAATTGGGTCCTTCTTCCTTATCACTATCACTAAGGGTTGCATTGTAGAAAATTGGTTGCTTAACCTCTCTTCTTAGATTAGTGGGGCACTCAAAAGCCCTATTGCCATACCCTTTACAACCATAACACCTGTTTGACTCATCCTTATTTAAATTTTCGTTAAAGGTTTTAGGAATCATTTCGACTTTGTCATGCTTAGAATTTTCAAATTTCTTAAAATAATTTTTCAATTTATCTTTGTTAAATTTAAGAAATTTATGAAACTTCCTAGGAAACATAGCCATGTACTCCGAGTCACTATCACTCTCATCAACCACAACTTCTTTTTCCTCCTTTCGGGCTTTCAAGGCAATGCCCTTATCAATTTTCTTTTCGTTTTTGGGGAGGAACATATCTAGTTCATAAGTTTGTAAATCTCCTACTAGTTCCTCAAGTTTGGTAGAGTTAAAGGAGGGTAAATAATTTAAGACGGTCACTTTGGGGATAAATCTCACGGGTAGGGACCTTAAAATTTTCTTTACTACTCGGTCATCGGGTATTTTCTCTCCCAAATTAAATGATGAATTTATGATATCGGAAAGTCTGGCATAAAATTCATCAAATGTTTTGTTTTCATTCATTTTGATGGTTTCAAATTGAGTGGTGTGATTTTGGAGTTTAGAAGCCTTAACGGGACTAGTTCCCTCGTGAGTTTGTTGTAATATATCCCAAGCTTCCTTAGCGGTTTCACACGTCATGATACGTTGGAATTCATCTGGTGTGACCATGCTAAACAAGGCATTTAAACCTTGGAAATTAAAATTTGCAAGTTTAAATGCATTCTCACTCCATCTATCTACAGGTTTGGGATCACGCTCATTTTCTACCAAATATGTGGGTGGGGATCACCCGTTAACAACTGTCAACCAAACTATCTAATCGATAGATTTTAGTGCCGATTTCATACGCGCTTTCCAATACGCGCAATTAGAAGCATCGAAAATAAGAAATTTAAAAAATGGTGAAAAATGCATTTTTAACCAAAAATATTTTAAAAGACCTTAACGCAGTAAGTTAGCGCTCCGGCTCTGATACCACTTGTTAATGCATGTAGGCCCCCAATTTAAAAATCTATCACTTTAATTTCTTTTTTAAAAGAGGAATAAAGATGGCTCAACACAACAATTTAATTTTCAAACTTTATTAGATTGTCTTTTCTTAAAAAGATGACAAATTAAATTAACAAAAATTTTAATTTCTCACCAACTAAAATAACACTTGAAGTAAACTATGAGAAATTTACTTTTAGCCCAAAAATAATTTAACACAAGTCCTAAAATTTGCCTACACAATTTTTTCAATATTACCAAATTAGGCCAAACCAAATTTTAGCAAATATAAATTACCGACTTGAGTTAAATCAACTTAAGTTTCACCCAAACTTATCTTAGCACCAAATTAAATAAGAGTAGTGAATTAAACCATATTTTATCTTTTAATCCTAAGCATGCATTCTAGGTGATTTGCAAGATAAAATATATTCACAACCACTACGCCGCGATGTACGAGGAAAAACCCACAACGGGAAAAAACCTCGGACGACCCTAGCCTTAAGTCCACTAAGTACGGAATTTTACAGGTACAAGATAAATGACTTACTTAACTCGACTCGACTCCCTTAAAGCCTCTAACGCGTCTTCTTGTAACAACCTCTGCTTAGTCAACAATCCCGAAATCCACCAATGAAGCTTTAAACAACCATCAACCCTCGCATAATGCTTTTCACTGTGTGAGTATACCGCAACAAAAATAATGAACTTCTTCTTTATGGGATGTAGAAGTAAACCCAAACAAACTCTTCAATTCGATAGAGTAAAATCCAGTTCCCAACATTCTCCAAGAAAGTATATAATAATAAGAACTTAGATTAAACTTAAACTAATGGGTGTAAGTGTTTTTTTGTAGAAATTAATTCATGGATACTCAAAAACACTAAACAATTAACTTTTGAACTAAGAAATTTTTCTTTCTTAAATTGTTCTCACAAAATATGTTTAGAAAATGTCAAAAGTTGGTTTTTCAAAAGAGGTTCCCGCACTAAATAAATCTGGAAGAGTTAGTGGGAATAAAAAAGTGGGATAGTGGAGAAAAATTGCAAAAAACTGTCAAAAAAATTTCCCACTGAAAATCTCGTTCGAACGAAGTCTCGTTCTAACGACCGTCTAATGATGTTCCAGTGGCCAAATGGGAAAAGTCGTTGGCAAACTCGTTTGAAATAAATTCTCGTCCGAACGACAATATCGAACGAAATCCCAGAAAGTTCATTTTTCAATTTATAAAATTCATTTTAAAATAAAATTACACCCATTATAAAATTATTCTAAGTCTCCTAGAAATATATAAAAGCATTAATACCTTTGGAGACTTAAAATATGATGTTGATGACGTGAAACATGGAACTGAAACTCGAAAATGATGTTCTCTTGATAAGTAGGCCGCAACGTCTTCAACTAAAACTTGTCATAGGCTTGAAGAATACACAAGAACACTATCCTATGACTCAAATGTTTTGCTTCGAAATTGATCCAAAACTACAAAGAACTCAATTGAAAATTTATGTCCTTACAAATCTCCCCCTTTGGCTATTTCGGGACAAAAACCAAAACAAAATCCTGAAGGGACGTCAAGCTCTACTAGACTAAAAAATAACCCACCCAAAATAAAAAATTACATAACTTGACTCAAAACCCAAGGATGAATAGCTTTGCCAATGAAAGGTTGCCACTTAGAGAAATTCCTGCACACTTAAGCAAACTATCAAATGCATAGGGAATAACATGAATATTAAAGGCATGTAAAATAAGTACTCCCCCTAAATTAATTCTCCTTTATCAACTATGATCAACCTAAGAAGATAACGCTCTCCCCCTAAGTTAAATATCCTAAACTAAGATATGATTATAATAGGATTAGATACCATTTCTCCCCCTATCAGATTGAAAGCTCTCTATCATATATAAGGGTATTATCACCGAATAACACAATCACTCAATAAGAGAGTCAAGGAATGTTGTGTCTGAGAAGGGGACTTAGCCCTTAAAGAAATAGTAAAACCTATCTGGGACCCTAGAGGGAAATTCAAGTCCAATTGGAATGGCCCCTACTTTGTGAAGAAGAACTTATTTGGTGGCGCCGTTATGCTCACCGACCTCGATTGGGAAGAGATGGACCGTCCAGTTAACATGTACCATCTCTAGAATAACTACCCTTAGTCTAAAATCTCGGCGCGTTACAACTCTTCTCGTCTCCCTTCAATTTTTTTAAAAAATTCTTCATTTTCCTCTACTCAGAACTACGAGGATTGATCGTCTAAACATCTTTTTACTTTGGAAATCAATTTTTTTTTCAAAACCCTTAGAGGTACATAGGCAGCTCATACCCTTTACATGAGCACGTCCCCCTTCTTTTTTCACAAAATGCTATTCTTTTCGTTTCTCGAAGAACAACCGTTCATTTTTATCATTTTCATGAACAAAAGGATTATGTATGCCTCAGCGATTGATATAGATAATTCAAATGCAAAACTCATCAAGAGGCACAACAATGTAATTAAAAATTTCTTTATTTTATTTATGAAAATTTCCGTTACAATTACATCCGCATAGGAAGTCTAACAACTTCCCCGCCAACCTGACCTTATTCTCATAAAATAAAACCAACAATAAGCCAAACTACTCCTAAATAACCTTCCAGCTAGAAAATGACCCGATACATAACCAAACACCATACAAAACCTTCACAAATAAACTCCCCATGGATATTACCCACAACTGCCAGAATAACTAGTCCCATCATCATTTACATGTTGAGGTCCCCAAGCCTCCCCAGCTTGGATGGAATATCTAAGATGCTTCATGGAACAGTATGCCCAGACCAGCCTAGGGAAAATAATAATACCTCCTTCCATGGTGTAAGAAATGGAAAACCACCTATGACCGGTATCCTCAACTAGCATGTTAGTAACTAGCCTCCTCCACAACCATTTCATAGAGTCCCCAAAAATATGCCAGACTCTGCCAACAGATTAAGAAGGACGGGTCGAATATTTATGATTCTCCCACAGAGAGCCCACTCACATGTGCATATGCTCTGTCAAATCCTCCACGGGAAAGAAGTCTAGTGTTCGAGGTGGCATAATCTATTCCCAACAAAATTAAGGCAAGAACCACCAGCGAAAGTAAAAAGAGGTCTATCGAAGGCCAACCAACCGAACATACTAGTATTCCCCTAGTTTTAGAATGAGATGAAACTCTTCCCACCAAGGAACTGACCAACGCAAACCACGAGCCCCGTTCTCCACAAACTAGTTCTCCTATCTCTCGATATCCAGGCCTACATTGATAAATTAGCGAGTAAATAAGTTTGGTACAACTACCAAGGGATATTCAGGAGGGATTGCCATATGGAATCTCTCCGAAAACCACATGAATAGCATAACGGGGTTTCCCTTCAGAAACTCATAACGTCCTTCCCAGCAATCATTAAGACTATTCCGGGTTTTCTCCAGTATCATCACCACAGGATTACGATGGTACGATATCCGAGAAGTGATGGGTGTAAGTTGTGGGTCCTCCAATAATTCCCTACTCACCAACCGTAACTTCGAAGATAATCCAAGGATCACAGCTCCGACATAGCTCGCATCACCAATATCCTGCAGATGCACGCAATATAGAATAGCCGGGAGAGAGATCATTCCTACCGTAACCAATAATCGAGATGTCGAGGGTGAGATTTGGAGAATTCCTGCTAACAGATCCTGAGGAGATCGAGAGAATTAAGGTATGGCCACCGCAATCCTGGGATTTATCCCCAGCATGGAAGAAAACTCTTCATAAGTCAGATAGACTTCGTCCAAGATAAAGATAAAGACATGGTCCTAGGGGTACCATAATTATAGTGCCGCCATTAGCATGTTCCATTCAATAGGTCGGTTGCGCCATAATGAAATCCGACGCATGTTGAAAACATCGTCGCCTACATTATATGAGCACATAACCTCTAAGTTTTTGAGGTAAGAAGCGAATTCAACACTTCTGGGGAGAGCCATATTAGAAACGATGAGACAAGAAATAAGAAGTATGCAAAAGAAAAGAAATGTGGATGGGTGAAGAAAATACTCCACCATTACCCTTTTTTATACTTGAAAAACTTAGCTAAAGACAAAAGTCCTGCAAATCTCGGAGGAAACCCTGCCCCATCATGGACCAAGCAGTTGAAAAAAGTGCAATCAAAGCCTAAGTGTGATTAGACTGGACCGACCTACCGATAGGTAGGACAAAGGGTATGCCGATCGATAAACCCCTGTTTTTTGAAAGTTCCCTTTTGCCTTTTTTTTATCAAAAAAAAAAAAACTCAGTAAAAATAATTTTTATTCTAAGGAATTCAGAATTTCCTTCTTCCTATATTTTTACTCATCGTATTTTAAAATAAATTTTCTCTTGAGTAATTTTAAATCCTTTTTACGTTCTCAGCAGCAAAGTAAAAGTGCATATTCATTAAGTCACTAAAGAAAAAATTAAGAAAATCACATTGCATATATATTTCTTTATTACATTTTTCCTTGCAGGAAAACACAAAAATAATAGGATTCAGCCTGAGCCCCCCCACCCAAAAAAAAACACTTTCTCTCTCTCACCTTCCCTTTTTCTCTCTCTTTCTCTCTAAGACCCGTCGTCCCTGCGACGTATGCGTTTTACCCAGTGACGAGTTTTGGAGCCTCCACTACCCGATCGAGACCCTTCCCTACACGAAGCAGATAGCACCAAGAAAGAAGGAATCGGGATCGAGTCCCAAATGTAAGGAGTCACTGAAGCCACCCAATCCTAATATCTCTCTACCAGGTGGTCGACACCTTAATGTGTTATAAGAAATATAGAAAATAGAAAATCTGTCAGTCTCAAGCAATGAAAAAATTAAAAAAATAAAAGTCAAAGAGGTTAAAAGCATACCTCCAAATGAAGGAAGTCCTCTTTCAGCCCCAAGAATTTTGAGTCCATTGCATTGGGGCGGTACAACATACTCACCGATCCTCCATCGGGTCGTCTAATGTTATAGGAGGGAGGAGCAAACCGTAACGTAACCTATAACGTCATCGTTGCTGCCGATGTCGATGCACCACCTATATTGTGGTCTGATCCCACTGGCTGACTCGTGCCCCTACCAAAAACCTCAAGAAGAAGAGGCATAATATCATACATGCAGGGCAAAAATATCCAGCTCGATACGAAATCTAGATAACCACCGGTCTCCGCCGTGTCGGTATACGATGAATAAGGCTCGTTGACCACTGCAGCCAACTTGCCTCCTCTAATATCTCTTGCTCTCACTTCATATACCTCGAGGGACTCGCAGGTGGAAGCATCACCTCGTACTTTACCACCTGTCGAACTAATCTCTCCCCCAGATACCAATAGTAACAGAACTCATGAGCCAATAGAAGACGTAGCTGAGCATTACCCTCGATCACCCCCACGTGCTAGATGGACGTCCCCTTGGGATATAAGGTCACCTATAAGATCCCTAGAAGAAAATCAATATTTGAAAAAGATCATCAGTGAAAAATTGTCTCAATAAGAAAGAAGAATTTGCCCGATCGCTCGTCAGTCCATTCAAGACCTCACGCACTGTCGCCAAAGAGAGAGACCGCCTAGACTACCGGTTGGACTTCTGCCACTGGTACATACAATAGAAGTTCCCAAAAAACTCATCCTTCAAACCAATTAGTTAGGCAACGTTAGACCCGGTCACCTCATAAAACCATGTCTGCAAAGGAAAAGGGTCAGTAATCAAGGAATCAAAAATAAAATGCATAAAGGAAAATGCAAAAACATAAAGGAAGGTGAATAAAGAAAACAATAGTTCCAAAAGATACGTGGCACCCGTAAAGGTCTTCTAGAAGCACCGGCTATATGCATCTGAAGACAAATAAAGGGTCGCCAAAGTCAGGCCCCCCCAGTCAAAGAGAGTGATATTCAAAAATACCCTCGAATAATGTAAAAACCACAAATGGACCATGTCGCCACCAAAAATCTTAACAATAACAAAAAAATAAACAAGCGGGCCATATGCCACACCTAAATCCCATCAGCCTCATCGATCTGTCGACTCTGTAAAACCTCCTTCAAAAGAGAGAGATGAATTGAATCCCCAGAGACTATCATCCTCACATCACCTAACGTCGCCTCCACCACCGTCGTCATCACTCACAAAGTTCGATCTACCTCTATCTAGGCTGCCTCACAGTCCATCCCCAACAACTATTAGACATCGATGGGAGTCACTGTCATCTCCTCAAAGTTAAAATGCATGGTGTGGGTGGTATCCCACCACCTCTCCCCCAAATTGCAAAGAAGGACCATCGAACGAGGCGTCTCATATATTGCAGACGCCAAAATTCTAAAGCCAGCTAATGAAACCACCCAAAGAACCACCGATGGAAGGTGCTCCTAGAAATCCTTGAACCCCGTCATCCTCCGAGAATGCAGGTTCGACGTAGATATATCAGTCTGTCGAAGCTAACAGGAAAGCCCTTGTCAAGATTGAGAAAAAATAAGGAAATAATACCAAGGAAACAAAGATATACCAAAGGTCTTTAACACATGTGTAGCCACTAGAGTTCACCACATGAGTTGATCGATGGTGCACCGACTCATGTAAAATAATTCTCTCATCCGTAATCGACTCAAATGAGTCAAAGGAATTATCATTTCCCAGCACTAGGGACACCTTGACCCGCCACTCCAAATGCACCTAGTCGTCAATACTCAACCACGTCATGTGGAGTCCACTACTTGAAAAATCTGCCATTTTTTAGTCTCGAAATAGAAAAGCATGCTAGAACAATTCGCAAAAAGGAAAGGTAGAAGATAGAAGATTTGAAAGCTATGAAAAATAAGGAAATCTCGCCCCTTTTTTATACAAGGCTAAGGGGCATGCTGATCGGTAGTCCCCAACCACATTCCAATTGACACTATCCTTCCACCTACTCGAGGTGGTCCAAAAGACCATTCCAATTCCATTTGGCACCTCCTACACCCTGTCGGTTGGCATCTCCCTAAAATTTGAACAAAAATTCCCAAAAAATCCAAGAAAGTCTAAAAAAATCCCCAGAAATTCCTAAAAATTACCAAATGAATTTTGGAACCTTTTTCACCAAGAAAAACATTTTTTGGAAACCTCTCAAACCCCCAACCACATATATCACACTTGCTTCCCCAGCGAAACACTTACTTCCCTAGCGGACTTCTCAAATCCAAATTGGATATTTCCCCAACAACGTCTCCAAAAGATACCAAGAAAATTGAAGAAGTTCCCCCAACAGGGTTGCACCCAATACTCAGATTAATATATTTTCCCCAATAGAGTCTACAAACATTCTCCAAGAAAATTATGCACCACAACTAACTAAAGCCCATAAAATTGGCTTCGACCCTAAAAAATGGTCAATTCTACTTAAGCCCTCATAATGGTTTCGACCCTTAGAATTGGTCATCACTACTTAAGCCCTCATAATTGTCTTTGCCCCTCAGAATTGGCCACCCTTAATTAAGCGCGTAGAATTGGTCATCTCTACTTAAGCTCTCAGAATTGGCTTCAACCCTCAAAATTGGTCATTTTCACTTGAGCCCCCAAAATTGGATTCGACCCCCAGAATTGGTTATTTCTACTTAAGCCCTTAAAATTGTCTTCGACCCTCATAATTAGTCACCCCTACTTAAGCCCTTAAAATTGGCTTCAAGCCTCAGAGTTGGTCATCTGTATTTTAGCCCTCAGAATTGGATTCAAACCTCAGAATTGGTCATATCTACTTAATCCCTCAAAATTAGATTCAAGTTTTGACCCTTAGAATTGATCATCTATACTTAATCCCTCAGAATTGTCTTCAACCCTCAGAATTGGTCATCTTTACTTAAGCCCTCAGAATTGGCTTCGACTCTCAGAATTGGCCATCTCTACTTAAGCCCTCAGAATTGGCTTTAACCCTCAGAATCGGTCACTCGTACTTAAGCCCTCAAAATTGGTTATTCCTACTTAAGCCCTCAAAATTGGCTTCGACCCTCAGAATGGGTCATTTCTACTTAGGTTTTCAGAATTGACCTCGACCCTTAAAATTGGTTACCTTTACTTAAAGTCCTCAAAATAGGCCTCGACCCTCAGAATTGGATGCTCTTACTTAAGGTCCTCAAAATTGACCTCGACCCATAGAAATTGTCACTTAAACTTATGCCCTCAGACCCTTGGAATCGGACATTCCCTATTCAAGGTCCTTAGAATTGACCTCGAAGCATAGAAACAACCATCCCTAGCATTTTTAGGTCCTCAGAATCGGCCTTGACTCTCTGAAGCAGTCATCATTGCCTCTTTAGGTTCGTAAAATCGATCATTTTCCTAAACATCATGTGGTGTCTATTCGACGAATTTCAATTGTTATAAGCTCATCAGTCGAGGGTCTCTGTAGAAACCATATTCTAATACCCCATAAATCTCTCCTTAGGTCCCGAGCACCTCCCCATTTCACTATAAATCCCAGGTCATACTCCGAGTATCGATCTAGAGGTCATCGGGTGCTCCCAGGCCCCGTTTGACTCTGGTCAACCCTATTGTCTGAGTGAAAGCTCATTGAGTATTCTAAGGGATCTGAATCCCATTTACAATGGTCCACCCTATGTGCAAATCTACATAACAGTTCGAACGAATGGACCATTTTTCCACTAAAAACTGATTTAGAGGCCATCGAGCGCTCTCAGCCACCGATTTGACCCCAATCAACTTCATCATCATAGTGAAAGATCTTTTAATCTTTAAAGGGAAGTAAACACTTTTCCAACGGTCCTCCCTATGAGAAAAATGGCATAACCGTTTGGACGAATGATCTATTTCCCCTTAAAAATCAATTTAGAGGCTATCGGGTGCTCCCGGTCTTCGTTTGACCAAAGTCAGCTCTTCATCTCGAACGAGACTGAATGAATCTTCTAAGGGCAATAAATTCCCTTTCCAACGATCTTCCCTATGTGCGAATCATCCTTATAGTAAGGACGAATGACCCATTTTTGTCCGAAAGGTCACCGGGCGCTTTCGGGCCCGGATTGACCAAGGTCAACTTTCCAAATTGAGCGAAGCTTATTGGAATGTCGAATTACCTCGCATAACCTTTCCAAAATTCCACCCCATGCACGATTCTGCCTATTCATTCGGACGAAAGATACATTTTCTTCCGATAATCTCCCGTCTAAAGGACCAATGAGAAATTACGAGCCACGTTTGACCCAAAGTCAACTCATAGACCCGAGAGTAGACCAAAGAACTCTTGAAGGTATATGAATTACATTTTTAACGGTACTACCCGTTCACAATTTGGATCAATGGCTTGCGTTCTATGACCATTTTTCTGAAATAATCTGCACAAGACTATTGATTGGCAGGTCCATTTCCCTACCTATCGATAATGTGCCTAGGGTTACCTACCAATTGGTAGGGATAGGTCTATGCCGATAGGCACCCCCTTACCCTATAAATAGAGGGCATGACCTCACTACCAAAGTAGACCTCAGATCCATCAATATCAGTGATCTCAACAACATTCTCTTGCAATCAATGAAGTTTCCTTGTGTGAAATTCCTTTCCATCTTTCATTCCATCCTTTTCATACCCAATTTAGAAAAAAATTATTCTCTATCATCCAAAATTCATCTCAACACTCAAGGGAGTTCATCAAGGATCAAGATCAAGCTTCATTTCTCCAAAGAAGGTCCAAAATACTCCTTTCTCTCTTCAATTTCTTTACTTTTACATTAGTTACATAAATTCATAATCTAGCTTTTACTTTAGTTCATACGCATTAATATATCACCTTTTATTAGTTATATTTCATATACTTTATTTTCGATAAAAAAATCCGAAACAAAGAAAAAGAGGGTTACACCTATAAATTCCAAAGGGATTATCCATCATAATTTCTCAAAATAAAAATACATTTTTTACACACACACACATATAATAAATTTCCGTTCGAATATATGGAACAAAATCCATCCTTATGCCACATGTGAACTACGTGGACTTTGATCCCTTTATAGGCTATGTAGGCATTTCAGGTTAAAACCCGAAACTTGAGTTTAATTTTCCAAATTCTCAATTCTCCAATTTTCTTATTTTTTTCACTTTTCTCCTTTTGATCGATACATTATTTCAATATATATTATACTTGTGATCATCATTGGAATTTTATCCAACATGTATTATCGTTTCGTCGTAATGATAAATATCTCGATAAACGCATACATCGTATTTTCTTGATATTATTTTGGGAACATTCTTATGGATGACCTCACTCTATCCTTTCCATGGTACGAGTTAGGCGATTTCGATCTACATTTATATATACCCACACACTTTACGAAGAAATAAAGGAAAACAGTAACACATGCCCATGAGAGATCGAAAGGGATGGATGTGTGCCTAACACCTTCCCATTCCGTAACTTAGCCCCTGAACCTTTGAACTATTGGTTTTGTAAGCATAATTTTGTCTTTAATGCCGCTTTCTTAAGGAGGCGACATGTTCTTTTGCTTGTTTTGTGAAAAATAGACTGGCGACTCCATCTCTTTACATTCATTCCACACCAACGAAGGCTGAAGCACTCTTAAGGAAAGAGGGCGCGAGACCTTCTCCCCCTTTTTTTCTTCCCCCTGCTGGGAGAAGAGGGAGCTTCGGGATGGCCCCAAATATCTTGAAAATACAATGTATGCATTTATTGAGATAGTGATTGTTATGATGAAATGATAATATATGTTAGGTAAAATGCCAATATGGATCAGAAATATAATATATATTAAATAATGTATAGATAAAAAAATTGGTAATGTGAAAATGGAAAAATTGGAAAATCGGAAAATTGGACTCGAATCTTGGGTTTCAGCCCGAGATGCCAACATATCCTATAAAGGAAATAAAGTCCACATAGTTCATATGCGATATATAGGTGGGGTTTATCCCATATATTTAAATGGGAATTTATTATATGTGTGTTGGTAGAAAATGTATTTTTAGTTTTGAAAAAATGTGGTGAATAATTCCATTGGAGTTTATCGGTGTAACCCTCTTTTTCTTGATTTATTTTTTTTGTAAAGAAAATAAAATATGTGCAATATAACTAATAAATGATGAGATGCTAATGTGTCTAAACTAAAGTGAAAGATAGATTAGGAATTTATATAAATAATGTGAAAATAAAGAGATTTGGAGAGATAGAAGAATATTTGGACCTTCTTTGGAGAATTAAAGCTTGATCTTTATCCTTGATGGGATACTTTGAATGTTGGATGAAAGAAAATAATTTTTTTCTAAATTGGGTGTGAAAATGGTGGGAATGAAAGGTGAAAAGGAATTTCGCACAAGGACACTTCGCTGATTGTAGATGAATGTTACTAAGATCACTGATATTGATGGATCTGAGCTGTCTTGAGAGTGCGGTCATGCCCTCTATTTATAGGGTAGGGGTATTCCAATCGGCATAGACCTAGCCCTTCCAATCAGCCGATAACCATAGACACACTGCTGATAATCAGGGAAATGGACCTGCCATTCGGTAATCTCGTGCTGATTTTTTTGAAAAATGGTTGTAAAATGCAATCCATAGATCCAAATCGTGCATGGGGCATACTATTAGAAAGTTAATTCTGATACCTTTTAAGAGTCCTTTGGGCCACTCCTGGGTTTGGGTGTTGACTTTGGGTCAAACGTGGCTCGAAAGCACTTATCCATCCTTTGGGTGGGAGGTCGTAAGACAATAACTAATCGTTCATCCAAATCTCAAGTCAAAATCATGCACGGGGTAGACCATTGGAAAGGTTATGTGAGGTACTTAGATATTCCAAGGAGCTTCACTCGGTTCAGATAGTTGAATTTGGTCAATCGGGGTTCAAAAGCGATCGGTGACCTTTCAGAGTAAAACGGCTCATTACTACATACCATAAGGTTGATTCGTGCATAGGGAAGAATTTTGTAAAGGGTATTCAGTGTCTTTCGAAGATTCAATAAGTCTCATTTGAGCTGAAGAGTTGACCTTAGTCAAACAGAGCTCGAGATCGCCCGGTGGCCTCCGGATTATTTTTTAGGGGAAAACGGATCGTTTGTTCAAATGCTTATGCCGTTTCATGCATGGGGTAGATTGTTGGAAAATTATTTCAGTTCCCTTCTAATATACAAAGGGTTTTCGCTCGGATGATGAAGTTAATTAGGGTCAAATCGGGGCCCGGTGTCCTTCAGATCGAATTTTGATAGTAAAATAGTCCATTCGTCTTAACCATTATAATGATTTGCGCACGGGTTAGACCTTTAAAAAGGGGATTTATTGCCATTATAGGATTCATTGAGTTTTTACTCTGACAATAGAGTTAATTAGAGTCAAACGGGGACTGGGAGTTCCCGATGGCCTTTAGATTGGTACTGGGAGTATAACCTAGGTTTTATAGTGAATTAGGGAGGTTCTGGGAAGCTAAGGAGAGACTTAGGGGGTCTTAGAATATAGTGGCTACAGATCCCCTCGAGAAGTGAGCTTGTAATACGTGAAAGCCGTCGAATAGACACCACAAGATGTTTTGAGAAAGAGATCGATTTTAGGGACCTAAAAGGATGAGGATGACCGATTCAGAGGGTCGAGGCCATTTTTGAGGACATAAGGTAATGCTGCGGATAGTCGATTCTGAGGACCTAAAGATGGGAGAGGCCAATTCTAAGGGTAGAGGTCAATCTTGATACCTTAAGTGTGAACGACCAATTCTGCTAGTCGAGGTTAATTTCGTGGACCATAAATAAGAGTGACCAATTTGGAAGGTCGAGGTCTATATTGAGCACCTGAACATGGGAGGGATGAATTCTGAGGGTCGAGGCCGATTCTTAAGACCTTATGTAGGAACGACCAATTCTGAGGGTCAAGGTCAATTATGAAGACCATGAGTGGGAGCAACCAATTCTGAGGGTCGAGGTCAATTTTGAGGACCTAAAGATGGAAGTGACCAATTCTGAGGGTCGAGGTCAATTCTTAGGACCAAAGATGGGAGCGACCAATTCTGAGGACCTAAAATGGAGAGACCAATTCTAAGGGTCGAGGTTGTAAAACCTTACTAAGTTGTTTAACACAAGTTAAAATAGTTAAGTAAGTTCTGAATTACTTTTTGAGGGAAATCTTTTAAAAAAATCTCAACAGTAACACACGATGTGTTTAAAACAAAGAATATGAACAAGTTATTTCAATTTCTTAGAAATAGGTTTAAGAATGAACCTAAGTCTGTTTAGCAGCAGTATTAATGAAGAAATAACACACACACACAAGAGACTGTATTGTTCCAAAACTAGGGGAAACATCCACGGTGACCTCTGCGCCATAAAACAAAAATCCACTCTAATCAATCAATATGGACAAGATTACAAGCACTGAGCATGTATTCAAGATCCTAAGTCTAAGATGAGAAATATACCTACATGAGTTCCCGTCTCAAAGGTATATCTGATCTGGCTTTGACATTCCTAGTAGCTTCCTTGCCTTCCTCCTTGTTCATTGCTTACAATGGCTCAAATAACTCAAAATCCCTCAAATGAGCCACACTACTAGGTGTCCGTGTGAGAGTGTTATGATAGTGATGTGACTAAAACTACATGCAATATGTCGCTCACACCTCGTAAAATTTTATAAATAAATTTTGACGAATTACACATAAACTATATGATATGTAGGGAGTTAAAATTTCTTGAAAATTAGACATCGAAATAATTTCAAATCTGAGAGAATATTTCTGAAAAATAGATCAATGGTTTTAAAGTTTATTTTTAAAGAACTAATTTCACAAACTGTGAAACTTAAACTTTTTTAAATACTATAATCAGATTTGATATTAAAACACCGTTTGAAGTCTCTTTTTTAAAATATTTGGAACAAAGAATAGATATAAGAAAATATACAATCATAACACAAGATCCAATAGAAAAGAGTATCAGAAACACTAATATACTAAGTGATAAATATCACTTAGAAAATCTCACAATTTCTAGGAAGATATGTAAGATCTACAATGAGAATGGTTTGTTAAGAGAGATAATGGTTAAAGAGGTTCTTCAAACAACAAATCCACACACAAAACCCCCAAGAAAACCTAGAATTTATAACTATCAAGAATGGATGTTTTTTTTATTTGAGTAACATAAGTAAATAAGTGTTTCTTTTGTGAGAAAGCCTAAGTATTTGTATGTATAAACGACTATTTTTTTTTCTCTCTCTCTCTCCCCCCTCACTCTCTACTCTTTTTATTTTCTCTATCTACACTCTTTCTTCTCTCTTTGTTCTCTCAAATGATACAAATGGTGAAAGTCTCTTAAAGTCTAATCAAGGGTAAGTATTTATACTGCCTATGGAAGGATCCAGACGTTTGAAGAGAATTAAGGGTTGTGTGATCAATTTGATGGTTCAAACTTTTAATCTTAGGGTTGATAATGAACCTTTCTTTTTCTCACTCTGATTGTTCCTAAGGATGTCACATGGATTACTTCTAAACACATGCAGATCGTTGATGAGATTAGATCTAAGGGCTAACAATGGATCTCAAAACTGTGAGAGGCAACAAACATAAACCCAACCAACAAGAACCAAACAGTGGAAAGGTAATGTTGGTTTGAAAACGCGTGTTTTTGAACTTATTATAATCCAAATTGTTACCACAAAATTCTTTGTCATTTTTGTATTCTACCCTGGCATATTTTTAAGGAATAAAGATATTTCAATTTCAACCCAACACTTTAAAAACAAGATTTTAATTATTTTAAAAATCATTTTAAATGATTTAAAAAATGTTTAAAATAGTTTTAAATGTTATAAAAGTTCCTATAAATATGTAAACACTTATGCCCACACTTTTATACCTATGTGCATAATTTGTGTCCTATAGTGTGTTCAGGTATTAAGAATACTCTCCTTTTTGGAAGGTATGTGGTTCATGGACTGGATGATATTTGCTGATGAAGCTTGAATACCTTGGAGCGGATGCTCAAAAGAATCTAATCCAGTTTGTCACCATATCCAAACTAGTTGGAACTCCTATATGGTATTGACTTAAGTGAGTCAACCATATAGTGTGTTCTCAATCTCCCATTTGGATATTGGAGACAAAATTCCCTTTAGTAACTTGTACTCGTGGGTAAAATAAAATCTTAGATTTCCTAAACAAAACAGCTATCTACCCATTCCTGTCATAGAACCGAAAATAAGAGAAAAAATACATAACTTAACTACCATATAGACCATTACACTAAAGCTGTGAAATCTGCATAAAATGAATTCTGAAATGCCTGAAATAAAACACTTAAGATGTCACATTAGTTGAGTCAATATAGGGAATAATATAGCTACTTACTCATGTACTTCTCCCTTATTTTTTCTCAAATACACAATGGGGTAAAAGAAACATGCGAAAGACGTAAATCATTCTATCCACCTAAAATATGCAACGGGTCACCTCAAGGGTCTTCTACATAACATAGAGATAGGAGGAGTCTTTTATCATTTATAAAACGACCATGCCCTATATTTTCAAAGACCAATTATAAAAATAAAAATAACCGGAGGATATAATAATAGGTGATAGAGATCTATTTAGGAACTATCATACCAATGGATTTTCTTAAGGATTCAAATCATAAATTATCCACAGGTTTAGTGAATAAGTCAACTAGTTGTTGTTCAACAAGTTAATAGTTTATCTCCAATTATTTAGATTCATCTAATTCTCGTATGAAATGATATCTTATCTTAATATGTTTAGTACGGGAATGTTGAACTAGATTTTAAGAGATATTTATTGCACTTTGTTGAAAAATGAGAGTTTTTCTACATCAATGCTCTGATACCACTTATTGGAAATGATGACACCCAATTTTTCGATTTTACAAAAAGTAATTTCCTTTTAAGATGTGGAATAGAGATGGTTCAACTAAACAACTACATAAACCCAATTTTAATTTCTTCACAAATTAAAACTAAAGTAAGCCAAAATTTAATTTTCACAGAATTAAAATTATACTCAAAATCAAATTTGTGAATTTTTACTTTAAGCCCCAAAATTCAATTTAATACAAGTCCTAGAAATTTGCCTAACAATAAATATTCAATTTATAATTTTAGGCCAAACCAAATTTTATCCAATAAAATTAATGACTTGAATTAAATTAATATTTACCCAAATTTAATTAAGCAACAATTTAAATAAGTGTGACAATTAAACCAAATTTTATCTCGAATTAGTCTAAGCATGCATTCTAAGTTATTTTGCAATATAAAAGTAAATCAGTCACACTACGCTGCGATGTACGAGGAAAAACCCACAACGGGAAAAAACCTCGGACGACCCTAGCCTTAAGTCCACTAAGTATGATTTTATGATTACAAGACAAATGACTTACAACAACTCGACTTGACTCCGTCCAAGCCCCTACGCGTCTTCTTGTAACTACCTATGCCTAGCCGACAATCCCAGAGTCCACCGAAACTTTGAAATCCACCAATGAGGCCTTTGGTACAACCGTCAACCCGCACCCGAAGCCTTTCTCCGAGTGGAAACGCCGCAGCATCAAACATGTTTTCTTCTTTGTGGGATGTAAAAGTAAACCCAATCAACTCTTCAATTCGGTAGAGTAAAACTCGGTGCTAAATAAACTCCAAGCAATATATATATATATATATATATATATATATATATATATATATATATATATATATATATATATGTAGAGACTTGGATTAAACAAACTATGGGTGTATAAACAAAAGTGTTTTAGAATAATGTTCGTGAAAATAAAAAAACTTAAAACATGAACTTCTGAACTAAGAATTTTCTCTCTAAAATTTTTCTCTCAAAAAGGTGTTTAGAAAATGTCAAAATTTGGTTTTTCAAACTTGGTTCCCGCACATATAACTTCTGTCAAGAGTTAGTGGGTAAAAGTAAGTGGGAACATGGAGAAGAACTGATTAAAACTGCCAAAAAAATTTCCGCCAGAAATCTCATTCGAATGACACATCTAACGAAGTTCCAGAGGCAAAAGGGGAAAACTCATTGGCAAAATCGTTCGAACGACATTTTCATTCGAACAAAAAACTCGATTGAACGAAGTTCCAGAATGCTTAAACTTTGATTTTTAGCCGAGAAACTTTATTTTAAAATTTTAAAGAAACCTTCTGAAAATAAACATTAGTTTAAAAATAAAATTACACCCGATAAAAAATGTTCCAAGCTCCTATATATATATGTAATGCATTCATACCTTAGGAGCATTGGAACAATGCTGTTGACATAGAAACAAGACACAATAAACTCGTCCTATGATGAAGCTTGATAATCTTGGCCGCTACGTCTTTAACTAACACGTCATAGGCTTGGATGGATACACTTGAACACTATCCTATGACTCAAATTTTTTTTTTCGGAATTGAGCCAACACCATATTAAGACTCAATCGGAGACTTATGTCCTTACACACTTTGATTATCGCAATATGGATTTAGCTTTTCTTCCTTAATTCCATAATCACTAAGAATTTGCTTTATCCACGTTAATTTAGTGCAACAGCTTCCTACTACTATATATTCTCATTCTGATGTGAAAAGTGAAGTGCAATTTTGGTTTTTACTTCTCCATGCTACTAAGTTATTACATATATAATAACAAGCACCTGATGTGCTTTTGCTGGTGTCGGAACACCCAACCCAATCAATGTTGATGTATCCTATAATTGTGTTAGATGTATCGTTTGTGTACCATATACCTAGGTTTATTGTCCATTTAACATATTTGATTATACACTTAACATATAAAAGGTGACTTTCCTTAGGAGCACTTTGGTAACGAGCACAAACACACACAACATACATGATATCAGGTCGAGAGGTTGTTAAGTATAATAGGCTGCCTATCATACTTCTATATAGGGTAGAATCTATAGGTTTCCCATGTTCATCTTAGGATAGTTTCGTAAAAGTACTCATGGGAGTCCTAGAAACCTTGGCATTATCTATATCGAATTTTTCACTAACTCTATTGCGTACTTAGATTGCGATATGAATAACCGATCATATTTTTTCTTTACTTGAAGTCTTAAGAAATATTGAAGCTCCCATAAGAGACATTTGAAATTCCCCGTGCATAATATCAGAAAACTCTTTAACCTTATACGGGGAAGTAGAACCAAAAATAATGTCATCCACGTAAACCTGAGCTATTAAAGACCTGTTTGTTAAAATGTTTAACAAATAATGTCTTGTCATTTCCACCACGTCGAAAACCTTTATTGATAAGAAAAGTTGACAGACATTCGTACCAAGACTAAGGGGATTGCTTTAAACCATATAATGCCTTTTTCAATCTATACACATGGTTTGGGTAGTGAGGATCAATAAATCCTTTCAGCTGTTCAACATAGGTCTCCTCTATTAATATACCATTTAAAAAGACGGATTTTAAATTCATTTGATAAAATGTGAATTTTAGGTAATAAGATATTGCTAAGAGTAAGCGAACAAACTCAAGGCGAGTGATCGGGGAAAAGGTCTCCTCGAAATATATTCCTTCAACTTGAGAGTAGACCTGGGCAACTAATCTAGCTTTATTTCTAACTATCATCCCAGATTCATCTATTTTGTTTTTAAAAATCTATCGAGTGCAGATAACCCTTTTATTTTCTAGCCTAGGCACAAGATACCACACGTCTTCATAACACTTATCCAAAATTAGTCATTAAGTACTTTGTTTACATTCTTTGTTTCTACTAGAGAAACAAATCATGAAAAATGAGCAACATTACGAAATTGGAATCTTGTACGCACTATCTCTTCAGGATTACCAACAACATTATTTAAGGGATGATCTTAAGAAACCCACTTAGGAACTTCATAAATCTCAATTGGTAAATGATCAACTATCTCTAGAGAGTCATAAGTAAAATTATTTTCAGAATCATCCACTATAGTTAGTACTTGATCTTTACTCTCGACATTAGTGTCACTTTCTATATCATTTATTGATTTTGTGATTACTTTGGTATGCAAATTATATATGCTATAAGCCCGACTATCAGGGAGTAACCTAATAATATGTCTTTGTCACCACGTGTTTCAAACTTAGATAGGTGTTCTTTGTGTTTGCAAACAAAGCACATACTCTCAAATGTTCAAAAATATTTTAAGTTGGGATTTTTGCCATACCAAAGTTTATAGGAAGTTTGTTTGGTATTTTTTCGAAGGTAAACCTGATTGATGATATGCCACGCTATAAGATCTACCTCAATCCAAAAGTATTTTGGCAAGTTCTTAACATGTATCATTAACCTGTCCATTTCATGGATTGTGCAATTTTTACGCTCAATAACACCATTCCATTGTGGTGTTTTTGGAGCACTGAACTAATGCTGATAACCATTACGGTTAGAATATTCTGTTATACCCAAGTCCTTAAATTCACCCCCTATATCACTACAAATTCGATTTACTTGGGTATCTTTTTCATTCTCTATTCTTAAAAGGAATTTAAAAAATTCTCGGAATGTATCATATTTTTATTTTAAAAATGCTACCTAAGTGAATCGAGTAAAGTCATCCACAATAACCAAAATGTGACTATTACCACAAAGACTCACAGTACGTGATAAACACCCAAAACTGTACAATTTATACCCCAAATAGACATACTTTAGTTGCTAATTCTCGACAATTTGGGTCTTATGTGCTTAAATGTTCATTATGCTTAATTGCAGTTGCGGTATCAAAAGCTATATTTTAAGGCAATTTGCAGTTAGAAAGGAGCTAATTACCAACCCCGTATCCTAGCCCACCCTAAACCTACCCTAAACTTACCCCAACCTTGTGTGTGTTTTGTTTGTCCCTTTTTATTATTTTTTAGATTTTTAGTTTGAGTCATTTTTATTTTTAGGATTTATTTTAGATTTATTTAGAATTTCTAGGATTTATTTTCTATTTTTATATTTCTTTTTATTTAGTATAATTTTATTTTGATTTTTAGTTTATTAGATTTAGTTTTAGTTTTTATTTTATTTTATCTTATTTTATTAGGATTAGTTTTAGTAGTTTATTTTTAGTTTATTAGATTTTATATTTTTTTAGGACTTTAGTTTTTATTAGATTTTTCATTTTTTATTTATTTTTATTTATTATTTTAGTTTTTATATAGCTTAGGATTTTATTCTTTAGTTTTATTATTTTTTAGTTTGTTTTATTTTTAGTTAGATTTTACTTTTTAGTTTTAGTTTTATTTTTAATTTGAGTATTTATTTTATTATTAGAAGTAGGATTTTTATTTTAGATAATTTTTTTAGTGTTAGTTATTTTTAAGGTGTCCAAATTAAACACACACACACACCCAAATACACCCTCATCCTCACCATATTTCCCGTACACCTCACACACACAATCACCCCCATCCATCTTCTTCCCCAACAGCTCACTCTCTCTCCTCTCTCCTCCATACCCAACAGCCCCAAACCTCCCACCTCTTTCCACCATTAAAACCTTCTTCTCTATCCATCTCCACACCCATTTCCCAACCTTTATAAAATATAAACCCCAGCAACTCGGAAATCCTGCCGGAGCCATCCCTTGCCTTGGCTAGACGCCGACGGACACCTACCCCGACCTCCAGTCATAACTGCCCCATTTCGGCGACCACCCACGGCGTCACCCCTCGCAACCACCTCCAGTTTGATCTCAGACCGGCGAGGCCGGCGACTGCCACAACCCTAATACCGGCGACCCCCTCCAAAGCCGAAATCCCTTAAACCTAGAATGCCGGCGTCAAACCAAACAACCTCCGGTCGGACTTGCTCAGCAACCCGCGACCCGTCCAACCTTAGCTACCCGACCCACATTTCAAACCCGATTACCCATTTACCTCCCCTTTAAACCACCTCCATGCCAAAGACCCACTTCCCATTTGAGCCTTAACCGATTTCTTCTATCTGTTACAAACCAAAAGACCAAGTCACCTAACAATTACGTCACATGTTTGAAACCATTAACCCCTTTTTTCATATTTCCAAAAATACCCCCAACCCTTTTTTCTATAATCTGATATTTATTCCCCCATTTCCCACTTGTCCCCATCACCTCACACAATCCATGCACAATTGTGCATTTTCTTCATATTACCCTCACCCATATATCCTCATACCTCACACCCCTCATGTGCACATCCTTATTTTCCCAATTTAACCCCTTAGCTCCAATTGAATATAAAAGAAGACCTCAAGGCCTTTTGAAAACTCATCATAAAATAGATAGAGAGAATTGTAGAAAGAGAAATTTTAGTTTAGAAATAAATTAGGACAAATTTCATTTTGTAAATAGTTTTATTTTCACTTTTTTTAGGTATTTGTCAGTGATAATTGTGTGAGGGTTAATTTGAGTGAATTTTTTATGAAACATTGTTTGGATCACCCAAGTTGATGGATTATGAATTTCAACTCATGGATTGAAGATCAATTAAGCATCAAGAGATTAGGGTCTGATTGTTCTCTTCTTTTCTCATTTATTTTATGCCTTTGATTATTAATTTGCCATATTTCATATCATGTTAGGCTAAAACCCCTTTTCAAGGGGTGGGGTAAAACCCTTATTTGATGTTATTTTAGTTTAATTAGTTTGATTAGTTTGATTACTTGAAAAGTCCCTTTGAATGTTAATTTTAATCCCCCTCCCTTAAATTTACGCCTCGAGAGAGGGTAAATGAATTTCAAGAGAAAATCAAAATTCTAGTTATAATACCCATTTTAGATTCGAACTAGAGATAGAGGTTTCTTAAGTGGGGTATTATAACTTGAATTTCAACTCTAAATTTATTTTCTAAGATTGGCATAAATTTTAATTGATCGATCCTAGCGGGTGATTAACTAAAAGGAGTGTGGATCTATTTTTCTAGAGTTGTGGGGTGTTAAACTTAACATTATAAAAGATTACTATTATAATAACACTTGCAACGAGAGTTGGTTTGTAATTTTGATATTAATTTGGGAGAATTCAAATAATTAAATTAATTAATTAGAATAACTAAAATTTGTGGTATAATCACATTCCTTGATTATTCTCACAATTATTTGCCTCACTTTATCTCTTATTTTTAGTTTAGACTTTATTTCTCATTTTAGTAACTTTCTAGTTAGTTGTTTTTATATCACATTTAGTTTAATTTAGTTTAAATCATCACCTCACCTTATTGTTTTAATATTGAAAAAGCTAAAAAAAATTATTAGAAAAAGTGAAAAAGCACAAAAAGAAAATAAAAAGTGAATTACATTTGAATTTGTCTCTAGCTTATTCCCTGGGAAGTGGATTGATACCCTTACTTACCGCTACACTTTAGATTGTTATATTTTGTAGGTATTTGAGGTTTTGACTAACTTGGCTTTCAACAACGATATACGCAAAAAGCTAGTTATCAAATGGCACCGTTGACGGGGAGATAAAAAAGCCTTTATATCAAATGGCGCCGTTGCCATTCTTGGGATTGTGAAGCTCGGAGCGGATTTCATTTATTTATCGCAATTTTTTTTAGTACCATTTTTGCATTACTTTAGAAGGATTGTATTAAGACTTTATTATTTGGCTTGCATTGCGGTGCATAGGACACCATTTATTTTCCATTTAAAATTGTAATAATCAAAGACAAGCGTGATAGGAAAACCGGACAAGGTAGAGAGAGGGCGTCCAAAGGCGAGGATTTATAAGCCTCTCTACCTTGGGTCTATAGGACTCCCGGGGATGACTGAGATAGGCATAATCTCCCCCCGGTCGACTCAAATTTTTTGGCACCCCATGGCCTAAAAATCGTGGGAGGTACATTTCTACACACTCGCGCCTCTCCTGTTAGCGAGTCAATTCTTTTGTGTGCTCTTGTGTGATTTTATTCTCGCATTTATTTTTTGAATGGTGTAATGAATTAAATTACTAAGACCTACACCCGGTCACTCACGAAAAGAGATTTCATCACCCGACTCACTCGCTTACTAATTGTGTGCTACCCTAGCCATCATTAAATTTAAAATCAATCAACTAGGTAGCCCAATAGGAGAACATTTTTGCACAGGCGATCACTCATATTCTTTCGTGAATTTTTATCACCCGCGGGATTAATTAAAATTTGACTACCCTTTCACTAAATTTAAAGATAAAAATTGGCTATGTGATAGTTAGGAAATTTTCTTGACTTGTGTGTGTGTCCAATTCATTTTTTTGTAGTCGAACTTTAGTAAGTTCGTCCATTCAAAGAGTCCACATATTTTTTCCCCACCTTTTCTTCCAAAAAAATTCAAATATATTGTCTTCCCTTATTTTTCACAAGACCCCAAAAATATTTTCTTTTTTTTATAAAAAATCCAAAAATATTTTCTTTCTTTCATTTTCGAAAAATCCAAAAATATTTTCTTTCCTTTTGAAAAATTAAAAAACTCAAAAAAAAATATTTCTCTCCACATGGCCGAAGAACGTCCTTTATGGGACTACTTTGGTCATTTTCCTTTGACACGTGACACGTGTGAGAGTGATCTCGAGCCGTCTCTTTATGATATTCTTAGTCGTTTCACCTGTCTCACGAGTACCGTTGGTACTCTTGACCCATCTATGCACTCACCTCCTATTCCATCACCCTCGGTGTCAAGTGTCAGCGTGTCTAATCCTTTGTTGTGCACCCACTGTTATTATGCCGATCACATGTCCCATGAGTTCCCTTACATTCCATATCCATCCGACACCACCACAGAACATGTGTATCCATATGACACTATTTCGGAACCCACCTCGGCCTATTATCCCGATATACCTACTCCCGAGTTGTGTGAGTCCCCGAGTTATTCGTGGAGGTTTGATCACCCTTCTACGCAATACAAATCCCAACCCGATGTTATGGATCCTCACACGTTCCAATAGTCATCATGGCAACCTTGTGTCACGACCCCGACCCAAAATAGTATTAGGGAACGAGTGTCTTGACATGCCACCAAGGCAACAAATATTCTGATTTAATTGTTTCCTTAAATAAATGCAACGGATATATTATCACATGGTTATGAATCGTAAAATACTGAAAGTAAAGGAATTACGTCATCAGATCTTTCTAAAGGAAACTTCATATATATTAAAAGTAACAACGAGTTACAACTTAAGAAAAAATTTAAACCTTATTACAAGAGAGCCAAACATGCTCTAAGTAAACATTTTACAAAAAGAGCTCTAAAAGCTAAATCTTCAATATAGTCCATTTTCGTTCCGTCCGTGAGCCTAAACGTTTCCTGAAAAATGTTTATTTATACAACATCAGCTAAAAGCCGAATGAGGTTCAATCTCCAGACATTCCAGGGTTTTCAGAAAATAGATACCTATTCAAGTCAAAAGAGAAGGCATATACATATATGGAGAGGAACTTGCAGTAAATAGATATATTTTTAAATGAAATTATATATATCACAATTGGATAGCTTAGAATAAGAATAATGCAATAAATCAAATGTGATATCTTTTTCTTTCAATCATATCATTTTAAAGGCCAAGTACACTCTAATACCGTATTCTTCTACCGTATTATACCCCGGTAGTTGAGGGTCAATCGAACTAGTTCGTCACAACGCCTTATTTAGGGCACACCAGCGATAACCCATCTGGGAAGGTCAGTCAGTAAAGAGGTCCCTTAGGCCGAATCAGATTTTCAATATTCAATATCCTTTTCAATAATCAGTATGTTTATATGGACAAATATAAACATATCACAAATGAATCAATCATCGGTATCACATGCATTTTGAGAATAAAAGCAGTTCACAAAATATATATTGTTTGCATAATATCATAAAATACACAAGGAATGTCAGAGTACTCACCCAAAATGGAGGTCAAATTTACTGGTATTGAGTCTTCGATCACACGTTAATCTGATAAAGATTTAAGTACACGTTCTAAGGTCCAGTTTATACTATACTTTAATAATAACTTCCTCTTTTAAGGGATTACTGAATCTCTATTTGTTAACTTTTAAAACTCATTGATCGTAATTGAAGAATTCAATTCATATTCTTTCCTCATCAGTCGGTTCCCAGTAGAGATGGAGGGTCACAGGGGCACCACTTAAATACCATCTCATCTAGACAGAACATTTCCGGATTCATTCTCAGTAGAGATGGAGGGTCACAGGGGCACCACTTAAATACCATCTCATCTAGACAGAACTTCACCGGGCCTGACTTTGGAATTACTTAAATCGGATTCCATAATAACGAGCAATTTCTTTAAAAAGAATTATTTTTAAAAGCGTATAATTTCAAACAAGTTTATAAAATTAAGTTGGATTTGTTCTAAATTTTAAGTTTCGATTAGTGAATTCTTTATTGTATTTTACCAGCATAACTACTAAGTAAAGCTATAAAACAATAAATTAAAACTATAAAGATGCATTATAACATTAAGATTACCTTAAGATGAATATCCCTAAGAACTTCTTCTTAGACTTTCTCACACTTTCTCTCACTATTTCTTTCTATAATTCTCAAGGAATTGGTGTGAGTTTCAAATGATCCCCCAAAGGCCCTATTTATAGTTTTCCAAATATCCCACGGTGTTGACACGTGTCTTGGTGATAAGGTTTCACTTTGGTGAGTCGTCGTTCACGTGTCGTGCAACGGATCAGCCTTGCAGTCTTGGTTTACCAAACGGCGACACGTGTTTTTTTCCTTTTTCTAGAGGATTTACATGAGTTTTATCCTTTCCTATAGAGGTGACACGTGTGCAGTGGATATGTTCAAAAATCGAGCACGAGGTGTCGAGGATAGGTATTAAGGGTATAAGGGTCATTTCGGACCTGAAGGGCATTTTGGTAATTTCACACCATATATTTTCAATATTTCTTTTAGGTCCCTGAAAATATTTTATTTACGAAAAGGCCCCTTTTTATTTTTCATTTTGGTCCCTGAAACTTTCTTTATTAAAACCAAGTCCCTAAAGTTTCATAAAATTGTATTTTCTACCCCAAAACTTATCACTTAGCTTAGGAGGTGCCATAAAATCTCAATCTGACCCATTTTACCGTTGATTCTTCAAATTGAAAAACAGGATTTGTCAAATTAAGAACTCAGAATATCATATATGTAATAATATTTCATTATTAGATAGTAAGTATGACGAAATTGAAAGAAGACAATTATATATTGGCATAAGAAAATAGGGTTATTACACCTTGTGCACCCGTTCACGATCAGTTCCCTCACTACGCACCCTATGAGTATCAACCACTTATCCATCACGAAAGAGATCCTTTCGTGTATTATGTACTTGGACCCACCCCACACACTTCATTTGAGTATTCTCCGTATAGTCATGATCATAGCAAGTTGTGTCCACCTCAACCACCGTCACCACCCGTCACTCCACCACCACCATCATCCACCTCCACTCTCGAAAGCCTCTTGCAAAAGTTCATACTCGAGCAAGAGAAAGCAATTCAAAATCAAGATCTCCAAAGGTTTGAACAAAGGTTAAATGAATTGGAGTGTGCGGGAGATTCGGATGTTCCCATGGCCCCACCCATCGTTGCCACCGAGTGTGACGATGATGTGTTCTCTCGTGACATGGATTTTGAGTGTGACCAACCCTACCACCCCTAGAATTTCGAAGTTGAGACCATTCCATGGTCCGGGTCCCAAGTTGACAATTGTGTTGACTTACCTTTATATAGTGAGCCTGATCAAATCCCACCATGTCCATATGAACCCCACTTTGAGGTTCCCATTCACATTCCCATAGAATCCAAAAATATGCCCGAGTCTGCACCTATCGAGTTTCACCCTTGTGTTCCTGAGGAACCACTTCATTCTAGGTCAGCTCCGTCTACGAGTGTTCACCATTTTTCCGAGATAGAATCCGTGATAGTTCCTAACTATCCGGATATGGATGATATACCATCATGCATGTCTCCCTTTGAGCCTCATATTTCTAGTGATTCCTCTATCTCTGAGATTGGTGCCTTGTCATACCCACCCACCACATTCCTCGACGATGTTCTTGTGGAGAAGCTGACCACTCCATCTTTAGATACCACACTTCCTCCCGTGAGTTCCCTTGTTGATCACTTTGCGCTTCATGAGGAGTGTGTGTCTCCCACGCTTGAGTTGGATCATCTTCCTCCACCATTTTTCCCACCCGACCCACCCATTGTCCCTTCCACCCCACCACCTGGTTTGGATCTTGACTCTACACATTTCATGTTTCCATCTACATTTTTAGATCCTCACCTCAAACCATCCTCCACCATCGACGAGAGTATATGTGGTGATACTCTAGAGTTCCGTGACACCGAGCTTGTTATTCCATGTCCGCCACTCTCTTTTGGTGTTGATTTTTTCCATCGACAGCTCCCTGGCATGTCACGCCGCGACCATTACCATCACCTATTTATAGAATGGTCGTGTGATTTTTCTGAGGCCCATTCGTTTCAACTTATCACACCATTCCGCCTCCCTCACCAATTAGATCACCATTCTCATAGGGCCCTAGTTGCCCTCACCTTTCGGCTCAATAAGGCCCGTGACCGATGCCTATTCCCCCTCACACTTACCCTGATCCCCACCCACCCATGGTTTACCGATGGTTTGCATCGTGTGACGCACTTTTCCATACAAGTGCATTGACCCCTTTTAGCCTTTATCCAACAAGACTGACGCTTCAGTCTTGTTTGGGGGTGATTCTCATCACCCCAATTTTTCTGCCACCCCGAGCTTTCCTAGTTCCTATCCTTAGGGTGATAAATGGTTCGGTCTGGCTGAAGACGTTAAACTTAGCGCTACCGGGAGGCAGCCCGCATTTCTTGTACTAGTCTCATCCTATTTGGGGGTGGTGTTTCACATCGCCCTATGCTTTATCATGCTTATAGACTTGTACACATTTTTTCTCTTATCATTTATTCAGGTTTCATTTTAGCTACACATGTCCACTTCATTAGCGGTTCATTATGGTAATCTCTTTCCTACCTTATGCTCTCAATTTTAAAAATCATTTTACTTAACATTGAGGACGATGTTCCTTTTTGTTTGGGGGTGGGTAATTTTATCAAAATCATACCTCTTTTGAAAAAAATTATGATTTTTTAACCTGATTTTTAAAATTTTGTGCAGTTTCTTTCATCTCAATCATTGATGTGAATTTTCAATCATCCATCTTTCAAAGTTTAGGAATCAAGCTAGAGAATATTTTTTTATAAATGGCTTATGTAATACATAGCAAGGCATTTTGCACCATGAATTCCTAGATTCAACAAAATTTGTGCACTTATCATGTCACTATGGTTTAGAGTTGAGGAGTACTACAATTCTAAAGAGAACCTTAAGGATCACTAGTAGAGACTTTAGCTTGTGAGATTCGTGCATTTCACCCTTTCAGAGTGTTTTACGCAATCTCCGAGTCACAAGTTGATTCAACTTCCTTTGGGTCCGCAGTTTAATTATTGTATGATCTCATTATCTTTCATAAAATTTGGGTTGATCACTGAGAATCACATCACCTTCGAGTTGTAAGAAACGCGTGTCTTGAAATTTGTCCCGAATACTAGATTTTCATCCATACACTTACCACTTTTCCATATCACATTTCCATTCACTCACCCATTACATTCCCATATTATTCCATATTCACATCTATTACCCTCACCATCCATATACATTCCCAACTCCATTCATGTATCATTCATCTTTCATTTTCAAATAAAAGAGTGTGATTTCAAATGTAAATGTCTTCATTGTTGGTTTGAAAAGTGAGAGAAAAAGCAAAAAAAAAGAGAAAAACATAAAAAATAGCAAAAAGAAAAGAAAAATCGAAAAAAAGAGAAAAATGAGAGAAAAGAAAAGAAAGAGAGTTTGTAGTTTATTTTGTTGTAATAAAGACATTTTTTCTTCATGTATAGTACACTCTTCTCAATCTTATCGCATCCATCACTCATCCATTATCCATCCTATTATACCACACCTTATACCATCCTTCTTATTTCATTTCCCCCTCACCCATATACATCCATATTTCCCCTAGGTGTTAGGGAAAATGAAAGTCGATGTGGTGAATAACTCGACATTCTCACTATATTGATTAGCATTTCTTTCATGAGATCATTTTCAATTCTAAATGGTCGTTCTTTCTTATGTGCGTGTGAGACGTTTGAACTTGATTACATTTACTCACCTCCTCACACACAAGAGCGATACACTATCCCACATCTCGAGATTTCGTTTGTGAGAGTTATATTCCGTGAGATTTGAAGTTGAAGCGTTGATTCCGACAAGGCAATCTAGGAATTACTTTGATGATACTCGACCCGTTTTGACTGATTCACACTACACACGTTGAGTTCTAAGAAGGATGTGCCTTGAGTGTTTACTTAGCTTAATCTTTTTACACATTCTAGCTTGTATTTCTCAAATCATATTTCTCATGTGATGGATTGTGAGATTATTCTATGTCAAATAAGAGATTGACTGCCTTTCAATAAATTTTTGCAAATAAGAATTTTGTGGGTATATTCCCTACAAACCCTCACGAGACACGACTCGTCCTGTAGGGAAACCTATAGGTTTAAAGGCTTGTTGCACATGTTAAGTGCAATCGCAAGTGCCCGCGAAAGTGGTACACTTTTGGTTACTTATCATTCTCTTTCTCTCTATCTTATTGCTCGAGGACTAGCAATACTCTATTTGGGGGTGGTGTGATAAGCACCCAAAATTGTACAATTTATACCCCAAATAGACGTACTTTAGTTGCTAATTCTCGACAATTTGGGTCTTATGTGCTTAAATGTTCATTATGCAGGTTTAATTGCAGTTGCGGTGTCAAACGCTATATTTTTAGGCAATTTGCAGTTAGAAATGAACTAATTACCAACCCCATATCCTAGTCTACCCTAAACCTACCCTAAACTTACCCCAACATTGTGTGTGTTTTGTTTGTCCCTTTTTATTATTTTTTAGATTTTTAGTTTGAGTTATTTTTATTTTTAGGATTTATTTTAGATTTATTTAGAATTTCTAGGATTTATTTTTATTTTTATATTTCTTTTTATGTAGTATAATTTTATTTTGATTTTTAGTTTATTAGAGTTAGTTTTAGTTTTTATTTTATTTTATCTTATTTTATTAGGATTAGTTTTAGTAGTTTATTTTTAGTTTATTAGATTTTATATTTTTTTAGGACTTTAGTTTTTATTAGATTTTTCATTTTTTTATTTATTTTGTTTTATTTTTTTAGTTTTTATATAGCTTAGGATTTTATTGTTTAGTTTTATTATTTTTTAGTTTGTTTTATTTTTAGTTAGATTTTATTTTTTAGTTTTAGTTTTATTTTTAATTTGAGTCTTTATTTTATTATTAGAAGCAGGATTTTTATTTTAGATTTTTAATTTTATTAGTTTTTTTTAGTGTTAGTTATTTTTAAGGTGTCAAAATAAAACACACACACACACACCCAAATACACCCTCATCCATATCACACCCTCATCCTCACCATATTTCCCATACACCTCACACACAGAATCACCCCATCCATCTTCTTCCCCAACAACTCACTCTCTCTCCTCTCTCCTCCATACCCAACATCCCTAAACCTCCCACCTCTTTCCACCATTAAAACCCTCTTCTATATCCATCTCCACACCCATTTCCCAACCTTTATACACCATAAACCCCAGCAACCCGGAAATCCTGCCGGAGCCATCCCCTGCCTTGGCTAGACGCCGGCGAACACCTACCCCGACCTCCAGTCGCGACTGCCCCATTTCGGCGACCACCCACGACGTCATCCCTTGTGACCACCTCCAGTTTCATCTCAGACTGGCGAGGTCGGCGACTGCCACAACCCTAATACCGGCGACGCCCTCCAAAGACGGAATCCCTTAAACCCAGAATGTCGGCGTCAAACCAAACAACCTCCGGTCAGACTTGCTGAGCAACCCGCGACCCATCCAACCTTAGCTACCCGACCCACCTTTCAAACCAGATTACCCATTTACCCCCCTTTTAAACCACCTCCATGCCAAAGACCCACTTCCCATTTGAGCCTTAACCGATTTCTTCTATCTGTTACAAACCAAAAGACCAAGTCACCTAACAATTACCTCACATGTTTTAAACCATTAACCCTTTTCCCCATATTTCCAAAAATACCCCCAACCCTTTTTTTCATAATCTGATATTTATTCCCCCATTTCCCACTTGTCCCCATCACCTCACACAATCCATGCACAATTGTGCATTTTCTCCATATTACCCTCACCCATATATCCTCATACCTCACACCCCTCATGTGCACATCCTTATTTTCCCAATTTAACTCCTTAGCTCCAATTGCATATAAAAGAAGACCTCAAGGCCTTTTGAAAACTCATCATAAAATAGGTAGAGAGAATTGTAGAGAGAGAAATTTTAGTTTAGAAATAAATTAGAATAAATTTCATTTTGTAAATAGTTTTATTTTCATTTTTTTAGATATTTGTGAGTGATAATTGTGTGAGGATTAATTTGAGTGAAATTTTTATGTAATATTGTTTGGATCACTCAAGTTGATGGATTATGAATTTCAACTCATGGATTGAAGATCAATTAAGCATCAAGAGATTGGGGTTTGATTGATCTCTTCTCATCTCATTTATTTTATGCCTTTGATTATTAATTTGTCATAATTCATATCATGTTAGGCTAAAACCCCTTTCAAGGGGTGGGGTAAAACCCTTATTTGATGTTATTTTAGTTTAATTAGTTTGCTTACTTGAAAAGTCCCTTTAAATGTTAATTTTAATACCTCACCCTTAAATTTATGCCTCGAGAGAGGGTAAATGATTTTCGAGAGAAAATGGAAATTCTAATTATAATACCCATTTTAGATTCGAACTAGAGATAGGGGTTTCTTAAGTGGGGTATTATAACTTGAATTTCAACCCTAAATTTATTTTCTAAGATTGACATAAATTTTAAATGATCGATCCTAGCGGGTGATTAACTAAAAGGAGTGTGGATCTGTTTTTTAGAGTTGTGGGGTGTTAAACTTAACATTCTAAAAGATTACTATTATAATTACACTTGCAACGAGAGTTGGTTTGTAATTTTGATATTAATTTGGGAGAATTCAAATAATTAAATTAATTAATTAGAATAACTAAAATTTGTGGTGTAATCCCATTCCTTGATTGTTCTCACAATTATTTGCCTCACTTTATCTCTTATTTTTATTTTAGACTTTATTTCTCATTTTAGTAACTTTCTAGTGAGTTGTTTTTATCTCACATTTAGTTTAGTTTAGTTTAAATCATCACCTCACCTCATTGTTTTAATATTGAAAAAGCTAAAAAAAAATTATTAGAAAAAGTGAAAAAGCACAAAAAGAAAATAAAAAGTGAATTACATTTGAATTTATCTCTAGCTTACTCCCTAGGAAGTGGATTGATACCCTTAATTACCGCTACACTTTAGATTGTTATATTTTGTAGGTATTTGAGGTTTTGACTAACTTGGCTTTCAACAACGATATACGCAAAAAGCTAGTTATCAGTACGTGAAGGATCCATTAGGTCCATGTGTATTAGCTCTAGAAGCTAAGTAGTTAAAGTATCTTTAACTTTCTTGTGAGCAGATTTAACAATTTTTCCTACCTGACACGGCCCGCAAACAACATTTAAAATAGGTTTTATCTCAGTTAAACCTATAATTATATCTTGTGAGCTTAATTTGCTAAGATTATCGTAATTAATGTAGCCCAACCTATTATTCTAGATTTAATTATCATCCAGTCTGGTAATATTACAAATCTCAGTACCTGAATTTACTGTGTAACAGTTATCTGGGGTCCCGTGACATGTAAAAATACAATCACCATTCTCATATAAGCTTTTGCAATTGGTTTTTGAGAATGTGACCGTGTGGTTGGAATCACAAAATTGAGATATGCTTAACAAATTAGATTTAAGACCTTTTACTAATAGGACATCTTTGAGAATAGGAAGTCCCTTTTTCTTGGAGTGTTCATTTCCCTATGATCTAAGTTAGCACTCCATCTCCAAACAAAATGTTTCCCCCTAAGAAGTTTGTTTTATCGGATAATTTAGTATCGTCTCTGGTGATATGCTTGGAACAAACAAAGTCAAAGTACCAACCCGTTGAAGTGTTCTTAGCTTTTAAAGCAAATCGCAACTCGGGCATTAGATCTTCCTTTCTAACCAAAATAACTCTAGTTTTAAAAAATTTATGAGCTATTGGTTTAGAAATAGGTCTAGGATTCTTTCTCTTATATTTCTTCTTAGTATTAGATCTTTTCTTCCTAGCTCTATAGTTAGAGTTTTTATTGGGATGTTTAGGAAGTACATAGTTATTCCTACTCTGACTAGAATCATTAAACTTTTTGTAAAGAGATTTTTCTAAACAGGCTTATACAATCGTTTTTGAAAGCATTCAGTAAGACAATGTCCATACACATCGCAATATGAAAAGTACTGGTGGATAGATGGTTGTTTTTGATTTGGAAAATCTTTAAAAAGAGGTTTATCCATTTGAGGTCTAACTAAAACATTTTTCCATTCAAGTTCAAATCTCTTAACGAGAGGGAAAAAATATTTAGCCTTAGATTCAGCAGTTGGCTTTGAGCAATCTTCCATCCGTTTTTTCGCCACTTTTTCTTATTTTCAAAGTCTTTCTTTAAAGTTTGAAAATCAGGGCATAGGTCATCCAGTCTTTATCCCGAAGAAATAAATTGCACATGTTGAAAGTTTTTAGTTTGTGTCTTAGTTTTTTGATCAAAACCTATGCCAACTTTGTCTTCAGAATTTTCTTTTCTAGAAGCAACACAATATTTAAAACAATTAGAATTATTTTCACACTTATAATTTTTTTTGAAGGCCATGTAAAATTTTTCTTTAGATTGTTCTAATTCTCTCAAAGTTGCCTTATATTTCTTTTCCAAAACTTCATTTGATTCAGAAAGTTCTTCAATTTTGTAAACAAAGATTTCGTTTTGGATTCATAGGCCAAACATTGATTTGTATAGTCCTCAACGTTTTACTTCACCATTAGGCTTAAAGCTTCTATTTTCTCAATTTACTCCTTGATAGTCTTTTCTAGTCACCTCCTCTTCCTAAGGGTCTTAGTGTAAAGTGTGTGAATGTCAGGTAGATCATCATTTTTGGACTCATCTAGTGCAATGTGTGAGTTGTCTTCTAGCATTTCATTTGTCACACTCACACACCCATTCAATTCGTCGTTACAGCGATCACTTTGACTCATGCACACTGTAGAAGAACTAATAGTAGTAACATCAATAATATTTATATTCTCTAAGCAAAAAGAAGATAAACCAACAGTTGGTACAACATCATCAGACATAACAGTTGTAGGCATAACAACATCAAAATCAACATTCTTCACATGCATATTATCAGTATAGACAATTTTAGCAAAGAAAGCCATACAAGGATCTAATTTGATTACTTTGACTCACACACATTGTTGAAGTACTACAACTAGTACCATTAATAAAATTTATATTCTCTAAGAAAAAAAGCAGATAAACCAGCAATTGGTACAACATCTTCAGACATAACAGTTCTAGGCATAACAACATCAGAATTAGCATTGTTCATAGGCATATTATCTATATAAATAATTTTAGCAAAGAAAGACATATAAGGATTAATAAAATTAGAAGACTCAGGCTCTTCTTCTTCAGAGTCTACTGAGTCATCCCATGTCTTATATATAATGACCTTGGCATTGTTATTATTAAGTTTGGCTCTAGACTTACTGGAAAAATGGTGTAGTTTACCACAACAATGATATTTGACATTCTTTCATATTAATCCTTGGTCTATTATTGTCATCAGTGTTGTGTTTTTCTTGATTTCTCTCATGAGGTATGTTATTCAAAGAGTTTTGATATCTAGCTTTACCTTGTCTAGAAGCAACATTTTTTCTATACTTCAAAATTTTCTTGAACTTTTTGGACATTAAGGTAATATGGTTATCCAAACTCTAATCACAGTCCTCTTCAGAGTCAAAGTCAACATTAGGCAAGACTAATTGAGGTAAGGTCATTTTAGATTAGAAGACTACATTATGACTTGTCTATCTCTTAGGATTGTTGGAAAGATGCTTCTTAAACTCAAGTCCCATTTCAATAGTCCTAAGTTTGCTACTAAGGAGTTTAGGTGTCAAGTGTGGGTCATCTATCTCCTCAATTGCATAACATTGATTATCAAACTTAGGGGGAATGGATCTAAGAATTTTATAAACAATTTATTTCCTCTTATATGTAATTCCAATTGCATGCAATTCAGTAATAAAATCAGTCAACCTAATATAGAGTTCATAAAAGGTCTGAGTCTTAGCCACAAGGAGAGTGTTATACCGTTGTATTGACATCTGAGTTTTGACTTCCTTAACACGATTATCACCTTCGTATGCGGTGTCTAAAGTGACAAAGGCTTCCTTAGATGTTGAACGTATAGATATGAGTTTAAATTTGTGTTCATTAATAGAAATAAATATGTAATTTTCCCCTTTATTGTTGCTTAAGGAGGCTTATTTTTCTTCCTTAGTAAACGCATTGAGAATTTTTTTAATCCTTTCATTACTACCTTCAGCAATAAGCTTAGTTAGATGTGTATATCCATTTTCAATGGTATCCCAGACATCATCTCCCAATGTACCATGGATGAAGGCAATCATCCTTACATTCCAGTAAGGAAAATTATTTGCATCAAAGAGGGGATGTCTAGATAGATTTTCAAGACTCAAATTTCTAGTCCATCAAGATTTTTTAAGACAGTTTCAAAGCACATGATCTAACAATTTTGAAAAATAAATACGCAGCTCTGATACGAATTGTAAAACCTTACTAAGTTGTTTAACACAAGTTAAAACAGTTAAGTAAGTTCTGAATTACTTTTCGAGGAAACTCTTTTTAAAAAATCTCAACATTAATACAAGGTGTTTTTAAAACAGAAAATATGAACAAGTTATTTCAATTTCTTGGAAATAGGTTTAAGAATAAACCTAAGTCTTTGTAGTATCAATATTAATGAAGAAATAAAACACACACACAAAAGACAGTATATTTTACGTGGTAAAACCCCAAAACTAGAGAAAACAACCACGGTGACCCCTATGCCACATATAAAAAATCCACTATAATCAAACGATATGTACAAGATTGAAAGAACTAAGCATGCATTCAAGATCCTAAGTCTAAGATGAAAAATATACCTACACGATTTCCCCTCTCAAAGGTAGATTTGATCTGGCTTTGACCTTCCTACCAGATATTTTCCTTCCTCCTTGTTCCTTATTTGTAGTGGCTCAAAGAACTCAAAATCTTTTAAATGAATCACACTTACTAGGTGTCCCTGTGAGAGTGTTGTGATAGTGATGTGACTACAACTACATGAAATATTTAGCTCATTCCTCTTAAGATTTATACAAATAAATCCTAACGAATTACACAGAAACTATATGATATGCAGAGGGTTCAAACTTCTTGAAAAGAAGACTTCAAAATAATTTCAGATCTGAGAAAATCTTTCTGAAAAATAGATCAAAGGCTTCAAAATTTATTTTTAAACGAACGAATTTCACAAACTGTGAAACCTAAACTTTTTGAAACACTATAATCATATTTGATATTTAAACATTGTTTGAACTCACTTTTTCTAAATATTCGAAACAAAGAATGGATTTAAGAAAATATATAGTTATAACACAAGATCCAATAGAAAAGAGTATCATATACTAACTGATATATATCTCTTAGAAAATCTCACAATTGTTAGGAAGAAATTTAAGATCTACAATGAGAATGGATTCTTAAGAGAGATAATTATTGAAGAGGTTCCTCAAAAAACAAATCCACACACCAAAACCCCAGGAAAACCTATAATTTCTAACTATCAAGAATGGATGTTTTCTGATTTGAGTAACACAAGTAAACAGGTGTTTGGTTTGTGAGAAAGCCTAATGATTTGTATGTATAAACGACTAGTTTTCTCTCTCTCTCTCTCTCTCATTCTCTACTATTTTTCTTTTCTCTCTTTATCCACTATATTCTCTCTTTTCTCTCTCAAATAAGACGAATGGAAAAAGTCTCTTAAATGCTAACCGAGGGTACATATTTATACTGACCATGGAAGGATCCAGACGTTCGAAGAAAATTTAAGGGCTATGATCAATTTGATGGTTCAAACTTTTAATCTAAGGGTTGATAATGCACCATTCTTTTTCTGACTCTTATTGGACCTAAGGATGTCACATGGATTACTTCTAAACATATGTGATCGTTGATGAGATTAAATCTAAGGGCTAACAATGGATCTCAAAACCATGAGAGGCAATAAACACAAACCCAACCAACGAGAACTAAACATGTGGAGAGAAAATGTTGGTTAGAAAATGCGTGTTTTTTAACTTAATATAATCCAAATTGTTACCAGAGAATTTTTTGTCGGTTTTGTATTCTGCCCTGGGATATTTTTGAGGAATAAAGATATTTTGATTTTAACACCAATACTTTAAAAACAATATTTTAATTATTTTAAAAATCATTTTAAATGATTTAAAAAAAATTAAATTGTTTGAAATGTTACAAAAACTCCTTAAAATATGTAAACACCTGTGCACACATTTTTATACCTATGTGCATGATTTGTGTCCTATAGTTTTTTTTTTTTGCCAAAGAGGGACGGTACCCCCACTCATTTTATTTATATCATAAAGGAGAAAAAGCCTCTCCGTAGCTTACAAACCCAAGCACAAAACTTAATTCTAGAGGATGGGTCCATTACTCTAGAATGAGAGAATAGAAACTTGGGGATTTATAAACTATCACCATTACAAGGAAAGAATACTTAACAACAAGAAATATAGGGAATAAATCCCCGATACAATGAGAGAGCTAAAGAATGTTTAAATTTGGGGATTTATCACATCCCCATTACATTTTCTTTATGATGGTTCTAATATTTGGAAGATTTTGTCTATCCATATTGAGATGTCCTTTAGCCAATGTCGAAAGAGAATTGAAACTCCATAAATAATCATCCATTTGAGATACTGAGGCTCTTGAAGATAAATAATCAGCTACTGCATTGTTTTCCCTCCAAGTGTGGATGATTTTGAAGTTCGTTGGATAAGTGATATTATCAAATATATCTTGAGATGTCCAAGGAGGTTTTGCTATCTTTAAAACAATGTCAACTAACGTTTTACAATCAGATTCAATGCAAACATTAAAAATATTTAAGGAAGAAGACAATTTAATCCCTTCTTGAAGGGCCATTGTCTCAGCATTAAAGGATGATTGAATACCTATTGATTTAGAAAAGGTGGCGATAAATTTACCTTGAGAATCCCTAATGACACCACCAATACCACTTGAGCCTGGATTATTCTTAGAAGCACCATCAATGTTAAGTTTAAAAGTGCCAATTGGAGGTTTGCTCCAAAGACACTTTATTAAGATAAGCTTTTTCGGGAAAATATTGATATTAAAAGTTTTGGCTATTAAATCATCTTTAGGTGGAATTTTATCGTAAAACTTGCAATATTCTAAAATATTCGAAGACAAGAGGATAACATTTTTAATAATTTTATTTGAAGAAGTTTGACAATTTTCAAAAATGTTTTTATTCCTAGCTTTCCATATTTCCCAGAATATCACTTTAGGGATTACCTTAAAGAGTAAAGTTTTATAGTCCCTTTTATGACATTGTAACCACCAAGAGAAAAGGATAGACCTGCAAGATGAAAAATCAAGGGACAAACCAAACATAGATGCAAAGAAATTCCACACCTCAGTAGCAATAGGACATTCAATAAGGACATGGTGAGGGCTATCCTTAGCATTCTTGCAAAATCTACAAAAAGATGCTAGTCTCACACCAAGTTTTTGGATCTCTGATTCAAATGGGACAGAATTGTTTAATATTTTCCAGGTATAGTTGGATTATTTCATGGGGCATTCTTTTATCCAATTTATTTTCCAAGATATAGATAAAGGCCTACTTTGTCTACAAATATTGTATGCAAATTTAATGGAAAACTCACCATTAATATAGGCCATCCATATAGCTTTATCTTCATTAATGTATGAGTCAGATATGTCTTTAATGGAAGCTATCCTTTTAATAGAAGAAGAGACTTGACTTATTCTAAGGCCATTTTTATATTTATTTCTAATAAAGCTACACCAAATGCCATTTTCAAATTTATATTTCCAATATAATTTCATGCTAGAAGCAGAAACAATATCTTCAATTTTCCTAAAGTTAAGACCTCCCTCATCAAATGGGTAACATAGGTCATTCCATTTGGTCCATTGAAAAGGCTTCTCCTTTGAGGTGCCACCCCAATAGAATTTACTAAATATGCTATGTAATCTTTTAATAATGATTTTAGGAGGGTTTAAAACAACAATAGTATAAACAGGAATAGATTGGAGCACAAATCTAATAAGGGTAGCTCTACCAGCTTGAGAAATTAATTTAGAAGACCAAGTGAGAAGTCTATCCCTAATTTTAGAAATCAGATCAGAAAAATGAATAGCTCTAGGTTTCCCTTTAAACAAAGGACATCCAAGATATTACATAGGAAATTTTTTGTGAGCCAATCTAGAAATAGATTTAATAGTGTTTCTTCTATGATGAGATAACTTTTTATCCGTATAAAAGGAGCTCTTAGAAAAATTCACTTTCTGACCCGAAGTTGCTTCATACTTCTTTAAAAGATCAATAAGGACCTTTATGCTACGTTTACCTCCATTTATAAAAATTATCAAATCATCAGCATATCCTAAATGAGATACGAGTTGACTCTTAGATGGATGAACATAAGGTATAGCTTTCCTAAGAGAAAATATTTTGTCAATATTTCTACTTAAAACTTCAGCAGCTATTATGAAGAGACTAGGAGACAAAGGGTCTCCTTGCCTTAATCCCCTTAAAGAATGAAAGAAACCAATGCTTTTACCATTCAAAATTAAAGAAAACCAATTGTTAGATATAAGCCTCCAAATTAAATCAATAAAAACTTCACAAAATCCAAATTTTCTGAGAACTTCAGAAAGATAAGGCCAATATACTCTATCATAAACCTTTTCCATGTCTAATTTAATGATCACATTACTACCAAAAGATTTCTTACTAATGTATTGAACCATTTCTTGCGCTAGAAGGATATTTTCTTGAATACTTCTATTTTTAACAAAACCACTTTGGTTTTGAGAAATGATAGAAGGAAGAATAAGAGACAATCTATCATTTAAAATTTTAGAGATAATTTTGTTAGAGAAATTGCACAGGCTTATAGGTCTAAATTGGGAACATGTTGAAGGATTAGAAATTTTAGGAATAAGAGCAATAAAAGTAGCAGTCCAACTTTTAGGAAGATCAGCACCAGCAAAGAAAGAATGAATAGCTTTAGTCAAATCATTTTTTATAATATGCCAAAACTTTAAATAAAATATCCCTCCAAAACCATCTGGTCCTGGAGAGCTGGAATGATCCATGTTGGAAATAGCTTTAAATATTTCTTCTTCTGAGGGGTATTCAGTTAACTTGTTATTCATGGACACATCTATATCATTTCTAATAACTTCTAAAAAAGAAGAGTAAAGAGATATGTATTCAGCAGACCAAGTTTCTTTGAAATGATTAAGAAATATATGTTCAATTTCTTCTTTAGATTCTTCCCAATGATTTTGATTGTCTTTAATTCTAGAGATAGTTAATCTCCTTTGCCTAGCTTTCACTGAAGCATGAAAGAATTTTGTGTTTTTGTCACCTGATTTAAGCCATTTTATGTGACTTTTTTGTTTCTTGAAACTTTCCTCTCTCAGTAAAGCTACATTTAACTCAGCTCTAGCTTTAGATAAATTGGATCTAGAAGAGTCGCAAGGATTATTTTCAAACTCATGTTCCTTAATTAAAACTAAGTCTTCAAGGTCTTTTATAGATTGGAAATTTTTTTTGAAGGTGCTTTTGTTCCAAGTTTTTAAATTTGCTTTAAGTTTCTTTAACTTTAAAGCAAATTTAACTAAAGGAGGAGCTTGGAATTCAGCAAACCATGATTCTTCAATAATCTCATGAACATTTGACTTAATACACCACATAGCTTGGAACTTAAAAGGTTTAGGATAGTTATCAAAATTGCTTTTGATAGACAAAAGTAATGGACTATGATCAGAGCAAGTTTTATGAAGATGAGTTATACTAGTTTGAGGGAACTTCAAAATCCAGTTGTGATTAACCAGACCTCTGTCAAGTCTACAAAAAATAGTTCCAGCAATCCTGTGATTGGTCCAGGTAAACCTGGAACCAATGTATCCTAAGTCTATTAAGGAACAAGCATTTATCATATCCTTAAAATCTTCAGTAGCATCAAAATCTATAGGATTGCCTCCGAATTTTTCAGAATCTTCTTTAACAATGTTAAAATCACCTATGACAATCCAAGACTCAATAATAGAATTCCTAGTGACAGAACCTATATTACTCCATAGACTAATTCTTTCAATAGGAGTACATTTGGCATAAACAATAGCAAGATGAATAGTAATATTCAAACATTTTAAGTAAATTTCAAGGCCCAATAGTTGTTCTGAATCATACTTGACTCGGACTTCCAGATCATTAGACCAAAGAAACCAAATTTTGTTTGATATGTTACAAAAACAGTTTGGAAAATTCCATTTTAGTTTTTATTTGGGAGTTTTTTCAGAATCTACTTTAGGCTCTAGTAATGCAATAGCAGGGAGGTTATATTGTTTAATCAGTCTTGTGATTCTCCTATTAGTTGCAGAATTACCTACCCCCCTAACATTCCAGCATATAAAGTTCATCATTTATATGTAGGATTAGATATAATATTTTTAGATTTTCCTAAGGACCTAGTAAATCTTCTGTAAAGAGGGTCAATAGGAGTTTTTTTAGAAATCAAACCTGAGTATATAGATGTTTCTGCATAAGAATTAGGGGGAACTGTGCCACTGTCTTTCCTTGATGCTGCAGCTCGATGTTTCTGATATTTGTTCCATTTGACATCTAACCAAGAGGCAAAGTTTTGTAGTTCTTCAACCATTGGAACTGAATTTTTCCTATCCTCTTGATCTGAATGATAATTTTTTGAATTTTTAAAAGAATTTTCATATTTAGGCAGTGCAGAACGTTTTGGGGAAAGGTGGAATTGATCCACCTTCAAAGTTTCCTATGAGTTGTAGTGACCATGATATATTTTATTTAGATGCATTTGAGGATCTTCTTGAGTCTTGTGGGTCCAACTTTCAACCATATCTGTAGCACTTTCAATCAGATCTATCGCGTTCTCTTCAGATTCTGTCTCAGAATTGTTGTCTTGTAAAACCTCTATAATGCCATCTAAATGCCCTTTCTTGATACCTGAAGAACTTGGGTTTAGTTGAGACTTTAAAGGCCCTGTGTTTGTAGGGATATCTTGAACCTGAGGCAGTAACTGAGACTTTTGTCCAGTTTCTTGAATTTGTTTAGCAGCAACAGCATTCGTGGGAAAAGATTGATGTTTTTTGCCATTTTCTCGATCTTGTATAATAGTAGGTGTCTTTACATTCTCTTTTGTCGTTTATTTTTGGGAAGTATTTGTAAGAGGACATTTGATCAGGCATTTAGTTTCTTGATGCCCCTTCTTCTTACAATATTGACAATAAGATGGAATGTTTTCATATGTTACCTGTTGCCAAAAACCCTTATCACCACATCCAATCCAGATCCTATAGATTCTTTCTTGTAAAAGATTTAACTCAATACATATTCTTGCAATGCTTGGTCTTGATAAGGATGCAGTTGAAGCATCCATAGTTAAAGGTTTCCCAATTAATTGAGCAATAGAGAATAGAGAAGGCTTGGCATAAAAATGAATTGGAAGATTGGGTAGGTTCACCCAAACTGGTACTATGGGGCTTTCCTCTTCTGGATGAAAATCAGATGTCCATTTGAAAGTGCACATTGGGAACTTCCCTATATACCATTGATCTCTTACCCAAAGACGAACGTAGTTCTCCTCACATTGAAGTCGAATTAGAATGTGCTTTGAGTCAATCAGACCAACTGTAAAATCAGACTTTAATGAAAAAGTTTGGAAGGTTTTCCTGATGATTTCAATTGAAGGCATGCCATGCAAAAATTTGCCTATGATTGTGTGTTGGAAAGGGGCAGCTAGTGTGGTAATATCATCTTATGAGAATGGAATCGCTGGTTCTCCTTTGTACATGGCTGGCTGTTTGAGACATGGCTCCTTCGTGGTATTGTTCATGAGAATACTTGCAAATGATTTCTTCCAGATAGTATTTTGATCAGGAGGTTTAGGAGGGATGTGTGTGTTAACAGGAATTTCAGCCATGTTATCCATGGCGACAAGAGTTGTAAGGGGAATGAGAGTTCACCCTATTCCTATATGGTTCTTGGAACGTTTCTTGGAGCGTTTCTTGGAGAGGTTTCCAAAAATTGATATCTGATCTCTAAGGTATTAAGAATACTACCCTTTTTGGTAGGTATATGGTTCTTGGCCTGGATTATATTTATTGATGAAGCTATTATACCTTGGGGGGATGCTCAGAAGAATATAACCTATTTTGTCACTATATCGAACCTAGTTGGAACTCCTATATGGTACATACTCAAGTGAGTCAACCATATAGTGGGTTCTGGGAGGTCAATTTTGAGGACCTTAAGTGGGAGAAACCACTTAAGGTTGATGATGAATTTACGTTGGAAATCACCCTTATATGTGTATATAATGTTTGGGAATCTCAATTTGTAAGTTTGGTGAAGAACTATGAGGTTTTGGGTAAGAAAATGGAGAAAAACTCAACTCCATAGAGGAAGAAGGAAACTTATACGTTTTCGAATCAATTAGGCCCAAGGGCGAATCGAGTCGCTTAGGCGAATCGATTCGCCCATTGGAGGAATCGATTCGGTTTCCATAATTTTAATAATCTTCCCTGTTTTAGCCTTGAACTTGAAATCGATGAACGGGGAGACTTTTGGGATACCTTTAAAACCTCGTGAGAGTTATTTTGGTTATCAGTAGGCTAATGATAAGTGTGGAACTTAGTCACAAGTGAAATGAATTAAGGCTAAGATTAATTGACGTGATTTATAATGTAATTAATTCGGGGTATGAGAACGTGTCACGATGAGGGTGAGCATACTAACGACTAAAACAAGTAGAGTATGAGTGAATTATCTACAGAAATAATTTAAAGGATATTTGGCACACTTTGAGTAGTGGAGGATACTCAGGAATATACGATGATGAGTATAATGGTGAATCGATAATACGTAGGATATCCGATATTATATATATTATCTTCGATACATATATTATAGGTTGCGTGTATACCTATAATGAATATATATATATATATATATATATATAGGTTGTGTCAATACCTATTGTATGAACTCTTATTTGTATGAACATACCGAGGCTACCTTCTATCACAGGATGTTCCGCGTCACGGACAGTCTTATCCTGACGAGCCCGTTGGGGGGGGGGGGGGGGGATTTTGACTTCTGCCTTAAAATATAGAACTTAGGGATTGAGGATTTCTTGTGTGAATAAGAGTGTGACCGATCATTTGGGTGCATTAGGTGTCTGTGTACCCCAAAGGCTTAGAACTATGTTCGCCTCCAAATTGTGTGAATTGTGAATGTATGGTTCGAACTTGATAACATAGTATATATATATGCGTGTGATGTATTCTACTACGCATGCATTAGTAGATAAGATAGATAATGATATTTAAAGTAATTTAAATATATGGGAACTTATTATTTAATTAGCTGTTCTTACTCACTAAGAGGGTTAGAAATTGATAACGTATTGTAAGGGAAATATAGGTGGGCACAACAAATTATTAGGCAGGGAGAGACTTAATTTAGACTAGTTAGGTGGGGTATCATAACTAGGTTGGTTTATATGTTAGGCATTCACATTAGTTGAGAAGTGAAGATCTCAAATGAGGGCACGTAAGTTAAAATGTATACAATATCTTCTCTTTAATGCATTTTAAGTACTTGCAAAATATTTTCAAACTGTTTTACTTGGGTTCTGACCCGTTTCAAATCTATTTTTGTAAAAACCCTTTAGGTGACCAAACATAGGGATGCCAAGCTTAGGAGTTCCTTCATATTTGACGTGATGTAGCTACCATGGACGTCGCAGGACCTCGGTAGTAGATGCCTCCAATTCTATCAGTTCTTGTTCCTCATATCTCTATCTCGGTCGGTCATGTCGCCCATGTCTAGCTAGTGGTTATTTCAGAGACATTGCACTTTTATTTTATTTCCAGTATTGTATTTGGATTTATATTATGGGTGATTGTATTTGGATTTCAGCCTGGAGTGTTTATTCCAGGAATATTTATACATCTCGTTGTCTTATCATTGACTATTATGTTTACTGGAATGGTGAATGTGATTTATTTGGTTAAATTATTTGCATGTTAATAACAAGATTAAAATTTTGACACCGGGCCATTAGTTTATTAGTAAAATAAATATGTTTTTGACAATGATGCTAAGAATGAAACCATTAATGATTCCTATTTAATTTAATAATGGAATGATTACCTAAGATTAGAATAGGTGGAGTGTCACAGATGGTATCAGATCATCAGGTTCTAGTGTCCTTAGGATCTATGCGAACTTATTACATTTCTAGTGTAATGTTCTTCGATATAGAGCCCTAGTATTAGGATTGTTGCATTCATACTTATGCATTTACTTCTTCATTTATTGGAGATATATTGAACTGTGGACTTATACAAATTATCTTTCATTTTAGATGCATTCCAGATGTGCATCACGACCCAACCCAGATGCACAGCTCAAGCCGCAGCCAGCTCAAGCACAAGGGACTATGAATGCTGCTGAGGTTGTCGCCATTGTTATATAGGAGCTTAATGCAACTTTGACTACTTTTGCTCAACAAGCAGCACAGGTGCCACCCCAACCTCAAGTTATGTCTCCAGATCAAACACACTTGTTTTGTTCTACCTGGAAATTAGTGGGGGATGCCTTTCAGATGGCTCATCCTCTCGAGTTTAAAAGGAGATCCGATGTTATTACTGATTGCCAATGGAAGAAGGACAGCCAGTGGAATGGACAGATGTAAAGAGACAGATACTATATACTTTTAATCTAGTGGAGGGCATCCTTACAGTGATGGGAGTCCATTACCACCGCACAAGAGATATATAGCATGCCGATTCAGGAGCTTTTGATCGCAAGTACTTGTCATTCACCATTCAGATAGAGAAGAGTCAAATAATTTTACACGTTTCCCAAGAATGGAGGACAATAGTTGAGTATGACGAGGAATTTACGAGGTTGGAATTTTTTTTCCCGAAGAGGTGAGAACGTAAAAGAAGAGGATACAACTGTTTGTGGATGGTCCAACCTGGAGATCCAACATCATTTGTTGGGTAATCCCACTTTGATGACGTATTTGGATGTGTTGAACTCTGCTTTACTACACTGTCAAGACCACCATTTCCACGTGAAAGTACGAAAGCACGCATAAGAGTCTAGCTGCCAGGGTAAGACGAGCAGTAGCAGTACTAGTGGGGTACAATCGATTGAGAGTCAAATGAAGCTAGGTGAGCAGGGTTCCCATTCGGGGGATGCTGCTAAGAGTTTCGGTCAGGAGATTTTAGGTAGGGACAGGGTTGATTCAGGTATAGACAACTCGATCATCAGGTCTAGTCGAACCAACAACATTTTTAGCAGGGCCAATAAGGCCAAGAGAGAGGTGGTAGTGTCCAGCAAGGCCAAAAGGGAGTAAATCTAAGTGTCAGGTGTTTCATATGTGGAAAGAATGGCCACAAGCGCTAGGATTGACTTGATAATGGCAAAGTTCCACAGTAACAGGGTGCTCGTTAGGAGACCTAGAGGCCTATCTTTCCTGCCACCCTTCCAACACTAGCATTAGCACTGCCTACCATACTAGTTGTCCCAGCAGCTCCATCTCAGCAGGGGAAGTTATAGTATGAGTGTGTATAAAATGTCCACTAGGCCGCAGTTTCACAGGCTCCACCCATAATTGAGGGTACGTTTTTTATACATGGGACTTTGGGGCGCATTTTATTTCACACTTGGGCTTCACACTCATTTATAGCCACTAGATTTACATGAGTCATAGAACTTTTAGACATGACTCACCCCTGGGTAGCGGGACATTTATCTTCTTTATTTGTCGGGGTATGAGTATACACATCGGGAGACTAATGTTTCCTGCCAATATGCTTGTGTTAGATATGTCAAAGTATGATGCCATTATTGGTATGGATTGACTAGCAGTGTATAAGGCCATGATTTATTATTACATTAGGAGCATTGTGTTTATTGTTCGGTCTAGGAGGTGTTCTTAGTGGCGATGCCCCGTCCCCAAGGGGGATTATCAACTCACTTGTATTATATAGAGGAGGAGCCTCTCGGGGGTAATGATTTCCCTAGACTCGATCCCAATAGCATACGAGTTCACCGACATATTTCAGGACATATGGGATCGTCGCCTAGCCAAGAGATAGATTTCATCATTGATTTAGCATCGGGCACTCGGACAATAGCTTGTGCACCTTATTGTATGTTTCCTATAGATATGAGGAAGCTACGATATCAGATCGAGCAACTTTTGGGGCAGGGATTTATTAGGAGTACCTTGCCTTGGGGTGCCCTAGTGCTATTTGTGAAGAAGAAATATGGATCTTTACACCAATGTGTGGATTACTCGGAGTTGAATAAAGTCATGATACAGAATAAATATCCATTGCCTCGAATTAATGATTTACTCAACCAGTTGAGAGGTGCCGCCTACTTATCTAAGATAAATTTGAGATCAGGGTATCAATAGTTACACATCCAAGAGCAAGATGTATCTAAGACTACCTTTCTGACGAGATATGGGTCTAACGAGTTTCAAGTTATGCCATTTGGGCTAACCAATGCGCCAATTGTGTTGATGGAATTGATGAATAGGGTATTTAGAGACTTCTTGAATCAGTTTGTCATTGTCTTTATTTATGAAATCCTAGTTTATTCCCAAGCCGAGAAAGAGTATGCCGAGCATCTGTGTTGGTTTTTCAGACATTGCACGAGCACCAGTTGTACGCTAAGTTTGAGAAATGTGGGTTTTGGCTGTGTGAGGTACAATCTTTGGGTCATATTGTATCTCTCATGAGGATATTAGTGGGTTTGAGTAAGGTTTAAACAGTGAGTGAGTGGAGATAGCCCATGACATAGACAAAGGTACAGAGTTTCTTGGGGTTAGCCGGGTACTACCGATGGTTTATTTGGAGATTTTCAAAGATTACGGGTCCATTGACCAACTTGACTTGCAAAGGGGTACCGTTTATCTGGAATGACGCTTGTCAGTTGGCCTTCGATGAGCTAAAGGACAAGTTAAATTCAGTACCAGTACTTGCACTGCCCAAGACAGGAGTGAAGTATATTGTTTTTACTAACACATCCCTATAGGGACTTGGGGGTGCGCTACAACAGGATGATCAGGCTATAGCTTATGCTTCCCTTAAGATTAAGGCTGACGAGAGGAATTACCCCACCCATGACTGGGAGTTAGTGGAAGTCGTGTTTGCACTACGGATTTGGAGACAGTTCCCTTCGGGGGAGAGATTTTGCCTATTCGTAGATCATAAGTCACTACAGTACTTATTCACTGAGAGAGAGATAGATGAATTTGCATCTGCATAGGTGGATGGAATTTATGAAATATTATCAGTTTGACATCCATTATCACTCGAGGAAGGCTAACGTAATGGCCGACGCATTAAGTCACAGGACAATGGAGGATTTATCCGGGGGAGCATATTCATCTTCCGTGAGCTCAAAGGGAGGCTTACACTTCAATGGGAGATTGATTGTCCGGGAGGAGGAGGACTTACAACACCCAGTGATGGTAGAGTCGCACGGGTCACGATTTACTGTACATTTTGAAAGGGATAAGATTTACCATGATATGAGATGGCAACATTGGTGGAGTGGGATGAAGAGAGACATTGCAAAGCTTATATCGAGGTGTACCACTAGTCAAGTGGTGAAGGTGGACCATCAGAAACTAGTAGGGGTTCTGCAGCCATTAGAGATTCTGATATAGAAATGGGAGATCATTTCTATGGATTTTATAACTGTGTTACCTACATCAGAGATGGGTCACGATTTAATTTGGGTGATAGTGGATCGGTTGACTAAGCTAACCCACTTTTTTCCACTCCAGAGGGATTCTATTATGGGACAGTATGCCGACATTTTTATCAATGAGATAATGAGACTGCATGGGATGAAACTTAATATTTTGTTTGACAGGGATAAGATCTTCATGTCTCATTTTTGGGAGAGTTTTAAGGAAGCAATTAGTACCGATTTGCGATTGAGTACGACCTATCAGCAACAGACGGACGTGCAGACAAAGAGGTTGAATCAGACGTTGGAAGATATGCTATGGATACGTATCCTGGATTTTAGGGGAAGTTAGAAGAAGTATCTTCCACTGGTGGAGTTTGCGTATAATAACTCCTATTAGTTTACAATTGTCATGACACCATTCGAGGCGTTGTATGGTAGACCTTGTCGTTCTCCCACTTGTTGGTTGGAGTTGGGGGACAATAAGCTTCTCTGACCAAAGTTAATTCAGGATACTTCAACCAAAATTGAGTTGATTCTGAGTCTTATATGAATAGATCAGGATAAATAAAAGAGTTGTGCCGATGCCAAGTGGTTCTTCCTAGAGTTTAATGTAAGGGACCATGTGTATTACGTGTATCTCCTATGAAAGGGATAATGAGGTTCGGGAAGAAAGGGAAGTTGACACCAAGGTATGTGGGGTCATTCCATATCATTGAGTGGATTGGGCCAGTTTCATATAGACTCGAATAATCGGAGCACTTGCATCGAATTCATGATGTATTTCACATTTTTTCACTGAGGTGATATAATGTTTGGGAATATTGGTTGTAAGTTTGGTGAAGAACCATGAGGTTTTGGGTAAGAAAAATGGAGAAAAATGCAACACCATAGAGGAAGAAGGATAACCATACATTTTCAAATCGATTCGGCTCAAGGGCGAATCGATTCGGTTAGGCGAATCAATTTGGCCAATGGACGAACCGATTTGGTTTCCCTAGTTTTGACAATCTTCCCTATTTTATCCTTGAACTTTAAATTGGTGAACAGGAAAACTTTTGGGATACCTTTAAAACCTTATGAGAGATATTTTGGTTATCAGTAGGCTAATGATAATGCTGGAACTTAATCACTAGTGAAACGAATTGAGGCTAAGATTAATTGGCGTGATTTGTAATGTAATTAATTCAGGATATGAGAACGTGTCACGGTGAGGGTGAGCACACTTATGACTTAGACCGGTAGAGTATGAGTGGATTATCTACTGAAATAATTTAAAGGATATTTGGCACGCTTCGAGTAATGGAGGATACTTAGGAATATACGATGATAAGTATAATTGTGAATTAGCAATACGTAGGATATTCGAGAGTGTATATACTACGTAGGAGACATATATTATAGGTTACGTGTATATATATATATATAGGTTGTGTGAATTCTTATTTGTGTGAACATACCTAGGATACCTCCTATCAAAGGATGTTCCGCGTCATGGACAGTCTTATCCTCATGAGCCCACTGGGGGGATTTTAACTTGTTCCACGAAACATAAAACTTAGGGATTGAGCACTGTTTGTGTGAATAAGAGTGTGATCGGTCATTTGGGTGTGTTAGGTGTGTGCTTAGCCCAAAGGCTTAGAACTATGTTCGCCTCCAAATTGTGTGAATTGTGAATGTATAGTTCGTGAGTGATTTCGAACTAGATGTCCTTTACTTAGTACGAGATGCACCAGGACTTGATGGCAGAGTCTGCCTGCATTATAGGTTTTCACCTAGGGATGTCATATTCATATATATTATAAGAGTGTTGTAAATATATAGACATGTGATTTATTTTACTATGTGTGCATTAGTAGATAAGATAGATAATGATATTTAAAGTAATGTAAGTATAGGGAACTTAATATTCAATTAGTAATTCTTGCTGACTAATAGGGTTAGAAATTGATAACGTATTGTATGGGCAATACAGGTAGGCACAACAAATTTTTAGGCGGGGTGGAGTAATTATGTCAGTTTAAAAGTATACGTTACGAGTGCACATTAGATGAGAAGTGAGGATCTCAAGTGAGGGGACGTAAAGTTAACATGTATACAATATCTTCTCTTTAATGAATTTTAAATACTTGCAAAATATTTTCAAACTATTTTACTTGGGCCCTGACCGTTTCAAATCCATTTTTGTAAAAACCATTTAGGGGCCCAGGAGTTCCTTCATATTTGACATTCTACAGCTATTGTGGAGGTTACGGGACTTCGGTAGTATACACCTCTGTTTCTATCTATTCTTGTTCATCATTTCTCTTTCTCAGTCGGGCATGTCATCGGTCTCTAGCTAGTGGTTATTTTAGATTCATTGCACTTTCATTTTATTTCCAATAATGGATTTAGAGTTATACAATGGATGATTGTATTTGGATTTCAGTCTGGAGTGTTTATTCCTGACACATTTATTCATCTCGTTATTTTATCATTTATTATTATGTTTACTAAAATGATGAATCTGATTTATTAGAATTTTTGAGTAGAGGAAGGCCTTGAAAGCTTAGTTGGTATATGGATGAGAAGATAGAAAGCTTGGTTGCAAAGTGGATCGTGTCACATTCGTTAGATTGTGCTAAATCCAGTGAAGAGACTGTACTGATGCTAGAGTTGTTGCCTTGGACCTACCTTCGAGGCTTCTATTGGTGACGATGGACTTAATGGTCTAGATGCTTGACGGGAAGCCCGTTTTGATTTTTTGAAGGGAATCCTAATTTTATTGCTCATGTGGCTGGTCGAGAGATTCCTTTTTGTGGCCCCCCTTAAATTTACCTTGGTAGGTGTGCTAAATTTCTTCACTCGTTATTTCATCAGCTTTGGCCCGAATATTGAGAACTGGGAAAACTTATTTGTGGAGAACGAAGCTCGATGCCTGCGATGGTCGATATCCTGGTAGGAAAGTTGCAGCCCACTATGGAACTGGGGGAATACCATAATGTTCGGTTAGTTAGCCTCCAATAAACCTCCTTTTATTTTCCTAAGAGTCTCATGCATCAAGTTGGATGCGAGAAGATTGTGACCTCCCGTATCTTGGACTTGTTCACTGTGGAGGATTTTATGAAAGGCATGCGCATGCGGTTGGGCTCTTGGTGGGATAGTCAATGGATCTCCTTCGATATTCCATCCAAGAAGGGGAAGTTTGGGGTCCCCAAGACGTACATGATGACGGGGTTGGTTCTTTTGGCAGTAGCAAATAGGGCCTTTTATGAAGCTAGTTATGTGTGAAGCTTTTGGGTTATGTTTGGTTATGTATTTGGTAGGTGGGAAGAAGGTTGTTTAAGAGTAGTTTTAAAAAAAATAAGGTTAGGTTAGTGTGGGGAAGATGTTTGACTCCCCACACTAATATTCATAATCGTATTGGAAGTTTTCATCAATGGAATAGAGAAAATTTTATTTATATCGTTATGATTCTTAATGAGTTTTGCATTTTGAATTATCTATAACAATCGCTAAGGCATACATAATCCATTTGTTCATGTAAATTAAAAGATGAACTGTCACTCTCGGAGGTAAGAAAAGAATAGTGATGATGCTTGAAATAGCACTACCCTTCAAGGTGTTTGTGAGCTCAATTTAATGTTAACAATGGCAGCATAGGAATATATACACATATAGTAGAAGGAGGTGAGGAGAAGAGGAATCAACACCGGGATGTAAGTGGTTCAGCCAATCTGGCCTACGTCCACTGTGCGAGTGCATGATGTGTATCACTGTATGGGGGCTCTAATGGCCATAGATACAATCTCTCAAGATTTCTCCCTCTACTGTGTATTTGAACAGAGTTTTAGCTAGGGTTGCTAATTCTGGATCCTCCGCAAGGTAAAGGATTACCTCTATATATATAGTACTTAGGGGGTGTAGTGTACCCCCATGCATGTAATATGTACATGTGTGTTAGCCTCACCAATAGGGGGAGCCACCTGTCACTGTCACAGGTAAGGAATGATGACGAAATATTCTCCCCACATGTGGAGAATAATCTTGTTACAACTGATTTGTGCCCACGTGTCCTTATCCAAATGTCAACAGATGCTCGACTGCCATATTAGTGCATGACCTCGGACTGGGAGAGGCCGAGTTGTAAAGGCTTGGTATTCGTTCAATCTGAGATGTGCCATAGGGGGTCTCGGCCTGATCTTAGCCGAGACAGTATGCTGGGGTCGGCCTCAGCCGAGGTTGAGCTGATTCCATGATGGAGTTTACTAGGGCTTCTTGTCAGCTCGTCCTACACTCGGCCGAGGTTGCCATATCCACGTATACGAGAATGTTGTTAATGCCTGTGATGCGCGTAGTGTCCATTGGAGATGTAGGTGGTAGTGTCGACCTGGGCTGACCTTATTAAGGCCGAGGGCTGATATCGTGGGCCCATGGCTTATCCAGAGGCGGCCATTATCTCGGCCATCATCTCGGCCATCATCTCAGTCGAGGATGGTGTCCCTAGGACGAGGTCACACTTGGGGCATATCAATCACCGCCCATCCCTTAGTCATTTGTGAGGGAAGGTGACTAGGGGATTAGTACGCATCCGAGGCCTGTCTTCTTATGAACCAATACTTGTTTGACATGTGTCCAATGTTGGAGCATGCTCGCTTGGTAGGCGTGTGCTATCAGCCGCCCTTTGGGGTTCCCAAGGCAATGATGGGCCTTGGCAAACGTGCCCATGTATTTAAGGGTTTCAAAACCCTTTTCCCTCCTTCTTCTTCATTTCTTCTCTCATGTGCACGATTTCTTCCTACAATTTCTCTCTTTAAAGCACTTCTAATCAAGGCTCTACTGCAGAGGCATTGTTGGTTTTTTCACGAATTTTCTTCATTTGCCCTCATCGTTTCATTTCCAGGTACTTTCTCCCTTCCATTTTCTTTGTTTTTCGCTTTTGGTTTGCATTTTTCGGCGAGCACCATAGTTTCAGGCGAATAGTATTCGCTTTAAACTTCTAAGTTTGATCTTTAGATTTCTTTACTTTACAAGCCAATCCTGTTTGTAGTTTTAGGAGTTATTCCCAAGTTTAGCATCGGCCTCTGATGCTCAGAACTTTATACCAGCTTCTTGAGGATTTCCCCTCTCTTAGAGAGAAGACCCTAGAAAAGATTAGGCAAATAGAAAGGGCACAAGAGGAGGCTCGCAGGTCGTAAGAATTTCCCATTAGACATATGTTTCCCCCACCTCTTAAGGTGATATATCCTGATCCCCCAGAGTTCTTCTATCAGACAGAGGTCCCTGCCGACCCCATACCGATGTCTGAGTCTGAATCTTCCACCTCAGACCCTATGTATGTGGACTCATTTCAGGATGCCATGGACTTCACACCTCGGCCTGGTCAGGCCCCTGATCAGGCCGAGGTCTCCAGCCGAGCCTCATCTCATAATAGCTCAAGCACCTCAGCCTCTTCCTCAGAGGTTGAAATTATTGATCCAAGTGTGGCTGTACCACCCATACTTGACGCCATCCCTCTGTCAGCCGTCACAGGGGCAGAGTTCGCTCAGAGATTTGCTAGTAACCCATCTACATCTGCTCTGGCCGATGTTGAGCTTGATGATGATGAAGATGCTGAAAGCGATGTCGACGTCTCTGAGGCGGCCGAGATTGAGAGCACGATAACTGAGGTGGATCTTCTCTGCTTAAGATATTTGTACTCCATTAGTCCTTCCATAAAATCAAGGAGACCTCTCAGGGAAGAGAGGTCTTATCACGGCCGAGACGGAGAAATATGCTTGTATGAGCAGATGTTTAAGTTAGGGTTTCGCCTACCCATCCATCCCATTATCAAGTCCATTCTCTCTTATATCAATTTGGCCCCCTCAAAGCTATCCCCCAATGCCTCGAGAGTCATCATAGGGGCCATTATCTTGTGGAGGGAAGTCCACCACTCTGACCTCCCAGTTCAGGTCTTCGTTGGTTGTTATGTCCCAACCTCGGCCAAAAATAATCCGAGCTACTATCATTTTGTAGCTCGGAGGCCTAAGAAGAAAATGCTCCAGGTAACTCAAACCTCAAACCATAACTCGAAGCCTCGCTGTTTCTTCACCTCTGGACCATGGGAATTTGGCCCATGCGTTCCCTCGTCCACCCTTGAGCCGAGGATACCCCTCAAATGGGGTAAGGTCACCATGTCTGCCAGGGCCAACCCTGGTCGAAGTCTTCAGAATATCCAGAAGGTGAAAGCCCTGCAAGACCAAGGGGCACATGGTCTATTTGTTAAGTTTGAACATTTACTGACCCCCCATTATCTCTCGGGGACGGGCCTAGGTGGAAGTCCCCTTGTCGACTTTGGTAAGAATTTTTATTTTAAGTTTAACATCTGAACTCATTCATATCTGATCTCTAACCCATATCTTTTAACTTTTGCAGAGCGACCACAAGGCATCTCAGACGAGCTGTGGGAGATGGCTGCACCTATTTTAGCGAGACTTGCCAAGAAAGCCGGCCTGAACGCTCCTCCCCCAGCTCCCTCTACATCAAAATTCCAGGCTTCAAAAAAGAGGGCCCCAGAAGGCCATGCCCCTGAGGATCAGAGGCTGACCTTGCGACAGAAGAAGGCCACTAATACTGCAATACCAATCTCCTCGGCCGACGCCCTGTCGGCCCGCCTGGATCAGTTGAAATTATCTGATAGCATTATCGGACACAGTCTTCAGGCCCTTGATGCCATTGGCCCTGCAATGACCGAGGCTGACAAGCGCTTTTTCAGGTCTCTGGATACCCAATTACTGGTTGAGTTCGGCCTTCACAGAGCCGTTCAGGTATGTCTTGATCTCTCTTCAGAAATTCTTTAAGTGCAACATCTCACTTTTCTTCAGCTTAACCTCTTCATAAAATGTGCAGGGAGTGGCTGCTATGCACCACTTATCAAACTGGACTCTGAGGAAATTTCCCCTCATCCAAAAGGGGCAAGAGGCCGAGAAGGTTCAGAGCGCCCTGAATGCCGAGATTGATCGTCTAAAATCAGAGATGCAAAACTCTGAGAATAAGGTGAAGGGGTTGGAGAGGGACATCTCCCAGCTTGTCAAAGATCACACTAAAGCCCTGAAGGCCAAAGATGACGTTCTGCAGCAGAAGGTCAACTCGGCTGTCAAGGCTGCCCTTGAAGACGCCTCAGAGAAAATAATTTCTGACTATAAAGCCTCAGACGAGTTCATGGGCTTCGGCTTTCAATATCTTGAAAGAGGTATCAAGGCCACTACTAAATGGGTGAAGTCAGGGAGAGGGAGGTCGGTACTTTAAAGGCCTCTGACTTTGTGGGTCTCGGCTTTGCTGATCCTCAGTTTGCACAGGCTCTTCAAGAGGTTGAGGACGAGGCTACTGCTCCTGCTGAGACTGCAACTTTGGGAGGGACCGAGGTCAGAGGGGCAGACCATCCTGATGACGCGGCCGAGGTGACTAATGTGGATCAATCCATTCAGGCTGAGGATGTTAATGTTCCCCCCTCAAACCCTTAGGATTTTTCAGTCAATGTTTGTAACTTGTAACACCATGGAACTTCTGTAATTGCTGAATATTTGTTATTTCTACATATATCAACCTCTGAGGAGGACTGTCTTCACTTAATTTTACTGAATGCCATATGATCTCTTCTATTATTTTGTTGCAATGATATCTTGTTTATACTCAATCAATAATCCTAACCTCAGAACTCTTCACCACTGAATTGTTATTAGGGTCTGAGGTCATTACCTAAGATGTTATTCCCATAACTAACTTCACCAAATTAATGATGTTAAGGGTCTGAGGTCATCTACTAAGGTGTCTGATATCAGACCTCTTCACCACCGAGTGATGTTATGAAGGTCTGAGGTCATCACCTAAGATGTTATCCTCATAATTAGTCTCACCAAATTAATGATGTTAAGGGTCTGAGGTTATCTACTAAGGTGTCTGAGCTCAGACCTCGTCACCACCGAGTGATGTTATGAAGGTCTGAGGTCATCACCTAAGATGTTATCCACATAATTAATCTCACCAAATTAATGATGTTAAGGGTCTGAGGTCATCTACTAAGGTGTCTGAGCTCATACCTCTTCACCACCGAGTGATGTTATGAAGGTCTGAGGTCATCACCTAAGATGTTATACTCATAATTAATCTCACCAAATTAATGATGTTAAGGGTCTGAGGTCATCTACTAAGGTGTCTAAGCTCAAACCTCTTCACCACCGAGTGATGTTATGAAGGTCTGAGGTCATCACCTAAGATGTTATCCTCATAATTAATCTCACCAAATTAATGATGTTAAGGATCTGAGGTCATCTATGAAGGTGTCTGAGCTCAGACCTCATCACCTCTTAATGGTGCTATGAAGGTCTGAGGTTGTCACCTAAGATGTTATCCTCATAATTAATATCACCAAATTAATGATGTTAAGGGTATGAGGTCATCTACAATGGTGTATGAGCTCAGACCTCTTCACCACCGAGTGATGTTATGAAGGTCTGAGGTCATTACCTAAGATGTTATCCTCATAATTAATCTCACCAAATTAATGATGTTAAGGGTCTGAGGTCATCTACTAAGGTGTCTGAGCTCAGACCTCATCACCACCGAGTGATGTTACGAAGGTCTGAGGTCATTACCTAAGATGTTATCCTCATAATTAATCTCACCAAATTAATGATGTTAAGGGTCTGAGGTCATCTACTAAGGTGTCTGAGCTCAGACCTCTTCACCACCGAGTGATGTTATGAAGGTCTGAGGTCATCTCCTAAGATGTTATCCTTATAACTTCTGATGTAAGAATGAAGTAACAACTGTCATAGGAACTGATCTTTTATTAATAACCTCTTCCCAACAAGATGGTACATATATAAACTCTATGCTACATCATATGTAATATTTCTTTAGGTGATCAGTATTCCACGGGATAGCAAAGGGTTCTCCTTCTAGGTTTTCTAGCCTGTAGGTGCCAGGCACAACCTCTTCTGTCACTTTGTAGGGTCCATGCCAGTTTGGGTGAAGCTTGTTTGCCTTCTGTAGGGTCTTTTTCAGCACTAGGTCTCCCACTGCAATGGGTCTTGACTTCACCCTCTGGTTGTAGAATTTTATTGCCCTTTATTGGTAGGCTGCTTGTCTGATCTCAGCGTCTTATCTTCTCTCTTCAATCAGATCTAAGTCTAGCCTCCTTTCTTCCCCATTTTTATCAGGGTCATAGGTCTGAACCCTATGAGTTGGGAGTCCTACTTCAGTAGGTATGACAGCCTCTGAACCGTATGCTAGCATGAACGGGGTTTCTCCTGTAGGTGTCCTAGCCATTGTTCTGTAGGCCCATAGCACAGCGTAGACCTCTTCAGTCCATCTTCCCTTCGCATCTTCTAACCTCTTCTTGACCCCATCAAGGATTGTTCTGTTCGTAACCTCGGTCTGACCGTTCGCCTGAGGCCGGCCAGGAGATGAGAAGAACTGCTTTATCCCAACTCTTAGGCAGTACTTTTCTAGAGAGGAGTTCTTGAACTGAGTCCCATTATCTGAGGTGAGTGTGTTTGGGAGGCCGTATCTGCATATGATGTTCCTCCAGATGAACTGGAAGGTCTTCTGCTCTGTGATCGTTATCATCGGCTCTGCCTCCACCCATTTCGAGAAGTAGTCGATGGCAACTATCAAGAATCTATAATTGTTAGCAGCTCTTGGTAGGGGTACTACTAAGTCAATCCACCATACCGCAAATGTCCATGGAGAGGTGATTGATGTCATAAGCTGATGAGGTTGATGAGGAATAGTTGTGAATCTCTGACATTTATCACATCTCTTCACGTAGGCTGCAGCGTCTTTGGACAAGGTTGGCCACCAGTACCCCTGTGTGATGATTCTTTTGGCCAAGGGTCTTCCTCCTATGTGGCTGGAGCAAGAACCCTCATGAACCTCTTGTAAGACCTGGGGAACTTCCGCGGGATGTACACATCTGAGAAGAGGCAATAGAAATCCCTTTTTGTACAAGGCGTCTCCTATCACTGTGAACTTGGCAGCCCTATATCTCAATTTTTTCTCTCCAACTTGGACTCGGGTAGCTCTCCCTCTCTAATATATCTGACGAGAGGGTCAATCCATGAGTCCCCAGGGTTCAAATTGAGACAAGGGTTGCACACCCCTTCTTCTTCGATGGTTGCCTTTCCCAAGACCTCGATTGGAACAGTCCTTGTAACATCTGTCTTCCTTGCCTAGGCCAGCCTTGCCAATGCATCTGAGTGACCGTTACTCTGTCGAGGCACTCTCTTCAATTTTGCCTCTTCAAAATATTCCAACATCTTTCTCACTCTCTTCAGGTACTTCTCCATCCTTTCATATTTGGCCTCATAGACTCCCAGTACTTGATTGACAACTAACCTTGAGTCGCTGTGGAGTAGGAGTCTCTTTACGCGAAGTGTTTTTGCCAATAAGAGACCTGCTATCATGGCCTCATATTCGGACTCGTTGTTTGAGGCCTGGAAGTTGAATCTTAGGGCGTATTCAATATTGGCGCCATCTGGAGCCGAAAGTATCATCCCCGCACCGCTTTCGCTATCCCAGGAAGAGCCGTCAATGAAGAGGCTCCAGATGTCTGTATTTGATGAGAAGACCCCTTCTGCCATGACTCCTTTCTTGAAGAGGTACCGATCCTCTTTATTTTCTTCCACTCTGCCCCGAATCTTGACTGAGGTGACCTCTTCCTAATTTCGGAAGACATTTGGTGTCGTCTCTTCCAAATTTCGGAAGACACCGTGGTTTTTCTCTTCGTCTTGCCCCAGGCCTTTCTCTGTCTCGGCCTCTTCCCAGGTGAATTCTGCAACAAAGTCCGCGAGGGCCTGCCCTTTGATGGCTGCCCTATGCTGGTAGGTAAGATCATACACCCCTAACTCAATGGCCCAGGTCATCAATCTCCCAGATTTCTCAGGTTTATGCAAGACCTTCCTTAGTGGGGAGTCGGTGAGGACTACCATGGAGTGATCTTGGAAGTAAGGATTCATTTTCCTTGAGGCGTGTATCAGAGCATAGGCCAATTTTTCCATGCGTGGGTAATTTTGCTCAGCCCCTTGAAGGGCCTTATTGTTGAAATATACAGGCCTTTGGATCCCATCGTCTTCCCGTATTATAGCCGCGCTGTTGGCTGACTCAGAGTCTGCCCGATACACATACAACTTTTCTCCTGCAATGGTTCGAGATAACAATAAGGGTGATCCCAAGTAAAACTTGAGTTGGTTGAATGATTTTTCACACTCTTCGTCCCATTGTAAGGACTTTCTTATAACTTTAAAGAATGGAAGACACTTATCCGTTTCCCTCGAGACAAATCTGATAAGCGCAGCCACTCTCCCCGTGAGTCTTTGGACATCCTTGATATTCCTAGGAGTCTTCATGTCAAGCAACGCCTTGATTTTCTCAGGGTTCGCTTCAATCCCCCTCTGGTTGATGATAAATCCCAGGAATTTCCCAGCTCCTACTCTGAAGACACATTTCACCCGGTTGAGCTTCATTCTATATGAGTCCATAACATCGAAGGTCTTCTCAAGGTCTGCTACATGGGTGCAAGCTTTTAAGCTTTTTGTTAGCATATCATCTACATATACCTCCATAGTCTTACCTATTTTCTCTCCAAACATATTATTTACAAGACGTTGGTACGTTGCCCCTGCATTTTTCAGACCGAAGGGCATTACCTTGTAGCAGTATGTCCCTTTGTAGGTAATGAAGGTTGTCTTCTCCGAGTCTCGAATATCCATGAAGATTTGGTTATAGCCTGAATACGCATCCATGAAGCTCATGAGCTCATGTCCTGCTGTGGCATCCACCATCTGATCTATCCGAGGTAAGGGATAGCTGTCTTTTGGACAAGACCTGTTCAGGTCAGTGAAATCGACACACATTCTCCACTTCCCATTGGCCTTGGGCACGATGACTGCATTTGATAGCCACTACGGATATGTGACTTCTCTTATAAACTCATCCTCTTTTATTTTTTTAACCTCTTCCCGGATGACGTCATATTTCTCCCTGGAGTAGACTCTTCGTCTTTGCTTAATAAGCTTGGCATCTTTGTTTACGTTGAGCTTGTGACTCATCACCTCAGGGTCGATGCTAGGCATGTCTGCGTGGCTCCATGCGAAGACACTCTGCCTCCTCCTGAGGAAGTTTATCAGCTTTTCCTTGACTTCCGAATTAAGGGATTTGTCGACCTGTATGGTTTTTTTCGGTTCGTCCTTGTTGAGGACGATGGATTCTACCTCTTCTGCGGCCTCTCCCTTCTTCAACTTCATCTCATCTCTCGGATCAAGAGTATCAATGCTATAAGTGGTGGTGGCCCTCTTATGGGCCTCTCTCTCTTCGGCCGAGTTGAAGTAGCATTCTCGAGCTATGGTCTGGTCACCTCGCAATTTCCCTACCCCATAGGGGGTCGGGAATTTTAGCATCTGGTGGACCGTCGATGGCACAGCCTCGAACTCCTTAAGGGCCACCCTTCCTATGATGAGGTTATAGGCCGAGAAGACACTCTCGTCCATTACGAAGAAATTAATCTTCCTGGTTAACCTCTTAGGACACTCATCACCCATCCGTACATCCATCTCATACATGCCCAAGGGGTGAACCTTTTCCCCACTGAAGCCTATCAAGGGGTGGTGATAGGGTACTAGTCTTGCTCTACTAAGACCCAAGCTCCTGAAGCATGGCCAAAAAATCACATCTGCGGAACTTCCCCCATCTACGAGGATACTTTGCACCTCACATCCATGTACCCTTGTCGTTATGACCAAAGGGTCATCATTGGGGGCTAAGATATCTCTGAAGTCGAGTCCGGAGAACCCAACCACGAGGGTGTTCATATCCACCTTCTTTCTCTTCTGCACTGTGTCGGAAGACGTTAGATTCACAACCTCAAGCTTGGCCACTGATTTGTCTTCTGCCACATGGGCCTTCCTATCAGCTACCTCAGATCCACCACCTGCCAATCCTCCGCATATTGTGCCAACGCCGAACGAGATCATACCAACCCTCTTCACCGGGGTGTTGTCGTCCTTCGGTGGAAGATCCGGATCGTCTTCATCATCACCTTCGGAGTCATCGTCCCTTCACACTGGGATGTCACGACATCTGTCATTTCTCCTTTTCTTGGGGTCATCTCTTCCACCCCTAGGAGCCTTACCATCCATGTATTTCCTCAGCTTTCCAGATTTTAGCATCTTTTCAATCTCATCTTTCAAAGCGAAGCATCTATCTGTGACGTGACCATGATCTTGGTTAAACTCACACCATAGGTTTTTGTTCCTCTTGTGTGGTGGGGCCTTCAGCTTTTCTGGCCACCTCAGGGTTCTGTCATTCTTAATCTCATTGAGGATGTGCTCACAGCTCACAGTCAAAGGAGTATAGTGGGCGAACTTGTCATCACCCGATCTCTTCTTCCCATCTTTCTTCTTTTGGGACTTTCCACTGCTATTGCGATTCTCATCCTCATATTTGGCGGCCATTACCTCTTCCGCATTCATTACTTTCCCCGCGGTTGCCAGGAGTTCCGCCATGGACCTTGGGGGGTCTTCTGCCAGCTTCCATAGCAGCTTCCCTTTCTGTAGACCTCCTATGAGGGCGGTCATGGATATATTCTCTTCATAGTCCTCAACCTCCAACTTCTCTTTGTTGAACCTGGCTATATAGTCCCTTAAGCTCTCATCCTTGCCCTCCTTGACATACTGCAGGTGAGTGGGCTTCTTTTGGGGTCTCATCCCAAAGCAGAAGTTATGGATGAATCGTTCAGCTAAGCCTTTGAAATTCTCAATAGAGTTTTTTGGAAGGGAGGTAAACCAGCTGTGTGCTGCCCCTGTCAGGGTCCCAGAGAAGGCCCTGCACTTCATCTCATCAGGAATGGAGTAGATGTCTGCTGCCGACTGATACATCTCTATGTGGTGTACTGGGTTGGTGCTGCCATCATACTTGGGAGACACCACAGGAGGCTTGAACTTAGCTGGGGTTGGGAAGCTCACTATCCTAGCCACAAACGGTGAGCCCTCTGAGTAACCCCTTTGCAATGGATCTCTACTTTTAATTAGGTCTCCTATCTTCTCCTCGAGGCGCTGGATGGAGTCGTTCCATGGTCTTCCGCCCTCGACCTGGCGGAGGTTGTCCCCAACCACTTCGATGGGATGAACCGAGGGTTCCCCCACTGTAACATAGCGTCAGCTATTGACTTCTTCCTACTCTCTGCCTCTTCTGTCACAGGGTCGGCTTTGGTCAGGACGAACTGGTCTGTCCCCTCTTTGCGAGCCGATAGCATTCCTGGAACTGGATAACCTGTGTCTTAGGTCATTCAGTGGACCTAACCGTTCAAAGGCTGATCCTCTGCTCAACCGATCGAAAGCTGACCCTCTCTTTTGAGCCTCTTCATCTCTTCGGTCGACACATCCTTGACTCTGCCGAAGAGGTCGTACTGTATGATTCGACACCTCATACGGCTCCCAATAATCTTCCGGGGCCTCTTCCGCCTCTAGATCGTCATACCTGTCCTCTGGGCAAGGGTTTCCTTGCCTCCCCAGGCATAAGCGCCTGGGTCAGCAACGTCCCTTCTCCGCTGGGGTGCAGGCTGATCCTTCCTGGGTGCCTGGGGTGGTCCCCTGGCATTTGGATGAGGCTGAACAGCCGCCGAAGTGATCATATCCGGTGAGACTCCAGGTGGCCTCATCATAGTTTGGCTGAGCTGCTCGAATTGCTCCTTTATTTGCTGCTGCGTTACAGCCAAAGATTTTAAGGCTGCAGCCACTTCCGCCATTTCGGACTGAGGCGGTGCCTGGGTGGAACTGGGCCCTCCTCCTCCGGGCGGCGGAAGAGGCGGTGGTAATTCTCGTGCCATGTGTCAACAATAAAGAGCTTGAGTAACAAGTGAGCTTAGTACCTTACAGGACCTCTTTCAATGGTGAAACAGCTCCATGCAAGGGGTGATGCCTGGTTCACCACCAGAGTCTCCGGTGAGGTTAAGCTGAAGAAGAGGAAGAGATAGCTTCTCTGCCCACAGATGACGCCAAAATTATGGTGCTGGAAATAGCACCACCCTTCAAGGTGTTTGTGAGCTCAATTTAATGTTAACAATGGCAGCATAGGAATATATACACATATAGTAGAAGGAGGTGAGGAGAAGAGGAATCAACACCGGGATGTAAGTGGTTCAGCCAATCTGGCCTACGTCCACTGTGCGAGTGTATGATGTGTATCACTGTATGGGGGCTCTAATGGCCCTAGATACAATCTCTCAAGATTTCTCCCTCTACTGTGTATTTGAACAGAGTTTCAGCTAGGGTTGCTAATTCTGGATCCTCCGCAAGGTAGAGGATGACCTCTATATATATAGTACTTAGGGGGTGTAGTGTACCCCCATGCATGTAATATGTACATGTGTGTTAGCCTCACCAATAGGGAGATCCACCTGTCACTGTCACAGGTAAGGAATAATGACAAAATATTCTCCCCACGTGTGGAGAATAATCTTGTTACAACTGATTTGTGCCCACGTGTCCTTATCCAAATGTCAACAGATGCTCGACTGCCATATTAGTGCATGACCTCGTCCTGGGAGAGGCCGAGTTGTAAAGGCTTGGTATTCGTTCAATCTGAGATGTGCCATAGGGGGTCTCGGCCTGATCTCAGCCGAGAGAGTATGCTGGTGTCGGCCTCAGCCGAGGTTGAGTTGATTCCATGATGGAGTTTACTAGGGCTTCTTGTCAGCTCGGCCTACACCCGACCGAGGTTTCCATATCCAGGTATACGAGAATGCTGTTGATGCCTGTGATGCGCGTAGTGTCCATTGGAGATATAGGTGGTAGTGACGGCCTGGGCCGACCTTACTAAGGCCAAGGGCTGATATCGCGGGCCCATGGCTTATCTAGAGTCGGCCATCATCTCGATTGAGGTTGGTGTCCCTAAGCCGAGGTCACACTTGGGGCATATCAAATAGCATTTTATAAAATAGAAGAGGGTCATGCTCATGCAAAGTGTGAGTTTCCTATGTACAAGCCCCACATAGTTCTGAGTAGAGGTAAATGAAGATTTTTTTAGAATAAACGAAGGTGAGAAGAGTCGTTGTGCATTGAGATTTCAGACTAAGGGTAGAATTTCTTAATATGGTCCCGGTTGATTGGGTGAGCCATCTCTTCTCCATAAAGGTTAGTGAGCACATCAGTGGCACCGAACGTGATCTTCTTCACTATATATGGGCCACTCTAATTTGGCTTGAATTTCCTTCTAGGGTCCCAGACATGTTCTATGATTTCTTTCAGGGCTAAGTCCCCTTACGGTCCCCACGGTCTTTAACTCTCTTATTGAATGATTGTGCTATCCAGCAATGATAACCTTATATATGGTATAGATCATTTAGCCTCCTTTCATCTAAGAATGACAAATCGTCAAGTCGGCTCTGATGCTAATCTTCTTCGCTCACCTTGCTTTCAAGCATAGCATGTAATGCAGGTATTTCTTATTCAACAGGTAGGAATGCTTCCATTCCATATACCAGAGAGTAAGGGGTAAACCCAGTAGATGCTCTAACTGAAGTGTGGTAGCACCAGAGGGCATAAGGGATTCGATCGACCCAATCTTGATAACTCTCGATCATCTTACTGATGATTCCTTTGAGGTTCTTATTAGCGGCTTCAACTGCACTGTTGGTTTTAGGTTGGTAGGGAAAAGATTTGTGTCCCTGAATCTCGTACTCATCGACCAATTATGTGAATTCTACCTCGAAATGTAACCCGTTGTGTGACACTAACTCGTTTGGGACCCCGTATTGGCTTATTATGTTCTTTTAAATGAACTTGGCTACATTTTCAGCATTCGACACTGCAGATGACTTATCTTTGACCCATTTGGTGAAGTAATAAAAGGAAACCAAGATGAACCCATGCCCGTTTGAGGCCTTGGGTGTAACTTTCACTATAATATCGATGCCCCATGTGAAAAATAGCCAGGGAGAGGTCATGTTATATAATTCGTATGGAGGAAAGTGTTGGAGGTTGGAAAATTACTGGATTTTAAGACATCTTCGAACATAGGCGGTATAATTCGAAACCATAGAAGTCCAATAGTAACCCTATCGGATAATCTTCTTGGCGGGCATATGGCCATTTATGTGGGGTCTACATTTCCCACTGTGAATTTTCTGCATCATCTCTTTAATGTCAGCCCCTGGGATGCAGTGCAAGTGGGTTCCATCGAAGTTTCTCTTAAATAGTGCTTTATCGCATATAACGTACTAAGTAGTTAGTTTCCGAAGGGTTACTCGGTCTTTCTTGTTAAAATCTTGGGTATACCTACCATGCATGAGGAGGCTCTAAATATTGTAATAACGAAACTCCGTCATATTAAGATATTCTTTTGTGATGAGCTCGATATCATAGCAGTGGGTTGATTTAGCTTGTTTTTCAACTAGGGAGGGGACCATCGTTATTCTTTTGGGCCTGTCAACCATGGAGGCTAAGGTAGAAAGGGCATTGTTTAAATAGTTCTTTGCTCAAGCTAGGTAAAGGAAGGTAATAGCTTGTAATTGGGAGGCTAGTTCTTCTAAGTGGGCATGGAAGGGTAAGAGTTTCTCGTCCTTGACTTTCCATCTTCGGAGGACCTGAATGATGATGAGGGTTGATTCCCCGTACACATCTAGACATCAAATTCCTTTTTTGGGAGAGACTTTTAGGCCTACAGTGCATGCCTCATATTCAATCATGTTCTTGGTGCCAGGAAAATCTATTTTGATGGCAATGGGAGTGTGAGATTCATTAGGGGAGATTAAGAGTATCCCAATTCCATATCCTTTATTATTGGTAGTGTCGTCAAAGTACATTTTCCACCAAAGGTATTATTAGGAATTATAAAGGGTATCTTCATTCGGGAACTCAAAAATCCAAACATCGACTTATTTCATAGGGTAGTCATCGAGGTAGTCAGAGATAGTTCTTTCTTTCATGACTTTTTGTCTGACATACACGATATTAAATTTGGCAAGCAGCATCAACTATTGGGGCCTTTGGCTAGACAAGGCAATTTTCTCAAGTAAGTATTTAACACGATCCATTTGGGATATAAGGCTGATGGGAAAAACGAGCATATAGTGCCATAATTTTTTGTTAATCCAGACAAGGGTGAATCATGCTTTCTCCAGAGTGTAGTTAACTTCTTACCCAGTCAATTTGCGACTGGTGTAATAGATGGCTCTCTATTTATGAGGTTTTTCAAGGTACTGGGCTAATAAATCCCTAGCTGCGGTGTCTGTTATGGCTAGGTATAGGATTATGGGGAGACTAGGTAGTGCGGACATGAGTACCGGAGGTTGGGTAAGATATTGCTTGATTCGATCAAAGGCTTCCAAAAAAATTATGTTCCAGACTTTGGTAGAATCCTTTTGGAGGAGTTTGAATATGTCACAAATAGAAGTCAACTAGCTATTGAACCGACTGATATACTGTAATTTTCCAAGGAATCCCCCAAATTCCTTTTCCGTTCGGGGTGGTGCCATTTCGATTATGGATTTTAATTTGGCAGGATTCTCTTCAATCCCTTTATCAATAACCATTAATCCAGAGAGATTTCCTTTGGTATCACCAAAAATACATTTATGTGTGTTAAGTCACATCTGGTATCACTGAAGTCTCTCAAAAAACTTTCGAAGAGCGGGAACATGACCTTCTCGAGTCTTAGATTTAGTAATCATATCATCAACATAGAGCTCGAGTTCTTTTTGTGTCAAATCATACAAGATGGTTATGGAAGTCCTATGGTAGGTAGCCCCTGCATTCTGGAGACCAAATTGCATAATCGTGTAATAAAAGATTCCCCATAGGGTGATGAATGGGATTTTCTCTTGGTGATCTGGGTGCATCTTGATCTGATTGTATCTGACAAAATCATCAACAAATGACTTGAGATTATAACTGGACGTATTGTCTACAATCATATTGATATTGGATAGCGAATAATCATCCTTTTGAGATGACTTGTTCAAATCTCAATAGTCAACGCACATGCGAACCTTTCCTCCGAATTTCAGCACAAAGTACAATATTATCTATCCATGTGGGATCTTTAATCACCCGGATGAAGCCTAAGTTCAACTTTTTGACCACTTCTTCTTTAACCTTGAGCGACCATTCAGTGTAGAGATTTTTCAATCTCTATTTTATTGGTTTGCATTCTAGGAGCGGTAGAATCTAGTGCTGAGCTATCGCGGGATAAATGCCTAGCATGTCGTCATAGGACCATGCAAAGATTTACACAAATTCCCTTATCAATCCTTCGAGTTGCATGCACTATTGATCATTAAGGGTGGACCTTATCCTAATATCACACAGTTAGCTACTACAATTGAGATTAATAATTATTCATTTGTAAAATCATCATCATCAAGAGTTCGATTAGAATTAAGACAATTAATTTCAAGCACAACAAGATACTCAAAATCTTCATTTATATCATTGTTGGGAAAAACAGAATGGAGAACCTCATCAAAGGAAGTCTTGAATACATTTAGAATAAGGAGGAACAATAAAAGAAATGAAAATAGGATGAACATCTGGGTTGGGTTGCATTTCAGCAGGTGAAATTGGTATAGCATTCCAGTTGAGGAGAGGTGCATCAGTAGCTTTGATCATGCGGGATGGATTTGATGATGTAGCGCTTGAGTGGATCATGTAGAGTATCAGTCCTAGTGTCTACAAGTTGAATGAATCCACAGAATCACTTACCTCAGAATCTCTGGTAGCAGCTATTGTCTTCTCAATGAGTGGTTTCACATGATGATAGGAACTTTTGGCACATGAGTAGCTGTCTTGGGAAAAGATCTCAATTCCTAACTTCATCTTCTTATCCACATGATCATAGCACGATTTGGGAAAGATACAAAAGGGGAAATCTTCACCCTCTTTGATGAATCTTATATTCAAGGAATCCCCTGAGACAGTCTTGGTACTTTCTAGCCTTCTCTTCAACTAAGGTGGGCGGATCATTATGAGTTCCTCTGTTGCATGTTGATAACCTAGGCCACAAGGAGGCAAGTCCTTCTTCAACACTATGGGTTCTAGTATTCCCTATTGTCGTCATCCTAAACCCAGTCCGGGAACGAATTGCATGTTCTTGAACATCCGCATCATATTGACATTGCCATGAGGGTTGTGCTCTAGGCAAACTCTATCTTTGGGATCATCCCCTATTAGGAGCGGAAGTGGTTTGACTCGAAAACCTAATAAATTCATATCATTTTCCCCATGTTGTATCCTTAATACCAGATTATTGGTGCTTGCATTCCACTACACCAAAAATAGGAATCTGGCATGGTTTAAAACTGTGCCAGATCAAATCTGGCACGGTTTTGACCTATGCCAGAATCAGGTGTTACAAAATGGTAATTTTTTTGGCACGGCTCAAAAGTGTGCCAGATTTGGCCAAACAGGAACACTTCTGGCACACTTTTAAACCGTGCTAGAATTTGATATTTTTGGCACAGCTTTTAACTGTGCCAGATTCAACACAGTTTAAAAAAATTTGGCACAGTTCAAAACCGTGCCAAAATATGATACACTTTTGCCACGATTTTGAACAGTGCCAATTTTTTTGTAAAAAGAAAAAAAAATTATTAATTGAAGGAACAAAAATTTACAAATTAATAATATGGCACGTTGTTAACAAACTAATGTACATAAAAACTTCAAAATATTACAAGTCTTTAATAGTTCATAGGCCAAAATAAATTGGGCAGAGTTTCCTCTATTTTCTGGACATTCCAAAACCTGCCTAACATAAAGCCCGCACGGCCACAAAATATAACAATTAACTTACAAAAGCCCGCAGGGCCATAAACGTTAGCAATAAAACTACAAAAGACCGCATGGCCAAAACACAAAAAAAAAAAAAGGAATCATGAATAACCCCTTGTTGTAAACCATTGAGTTCTTTGTGTGTTCCACGTGAGTAAATGCCAACGATAGACTGTTATCCTGCAAAAAAAATAGGATACAAAAAGATACGATATTAGTAGCCCAATAATTTACAAAAAAATTTTATTGAAACTAAAAAATTACATATAGGAGTGGAAATTATAGTCATATTCTCAAATCGGGAGACCCGGGACTACGCGGTCAGTTCTTACAAGTTACATGGGTCCCGTACGACGCGTTCGTGCTTCCTACGGGGTCGTTTGGAGGCTGGTTTGGGTTTTCACCCTTTAACGGCTTGTTTTTAAGTCTAAGTGTGATTTTTGCAAATTATCGTCATATTCTCAAATCGGGAGACCCGGGACTACGCGGTCAGGTCCTACAAGTTACATTGGTCCCGTGCGATATGTTCGTGCCTCTTACGGGGTCGTTTGGGAGCCGGTTTGGGTTTTCACCCTTTAACGGCTTATTTTTAAGTCTAAGTGTGATTTTTGCAAATTATCGTCATATTCTCCAAATCGGGAGACATGGGACTATGCGGTGAGTTCCTACAAGTTACATTGGTCCCTGCGAGGTGTTTGTGCCTCTTACGGGGCTATTTGGGGGCTAGTTTGGGTTTTCTCCTTTTAATGGCTTGTGTGTTTAAGTTTAAATGTTGATTTTTGCAAATTATTGTCATATTCTCAAACTGGGAGACCCGAGACTACGCGGTTATTTCCTACAAGTTACATTAGTCCCATGCGAGGTGTTCGTGCCTCTTATGGGGTTATTTGGGGGCTGGTTCGAGTTTTCACCCCTTAAGAGCTTATTTTTAAGTTTAAGTGTTGATTTCTGCAAATTATCATCATATTCTCAAATCGGGAGACTCGAGACTACGCGGTCAGTTCCAACAAGTTACACTGGTCCCGTGCGAGGTGTTCGTGCCTCTTACGGGATCATTTGGGGGCTGGTTTGGGTTTTCACCCTTTAATGGCTTATTTTTAAGTCTAAGTGTGATTTTTGCAAATTATCATCATATTCCAAAACCGAGAGACCCAGGACTACGCTGTCATTTCCTACAAGTTACATGGGTCCCGTGCGAAGTGTTCGTGCCTCCAACGGGGTCGTTGGGGGGCTGGTTTGGGTTTTCACCCTTTAAAGGCTTGTTTTTAAGTTTAAGGGTTGATTTTTGCAAATTATCATCATATTCTCAAACTGCGAGACCTAGGACTACACGATCAGTTCCTACAAGTTACATTGGTCCCGTCCGAGTATTCGTGCTTCCAACGGGGTCATTTGGGGGTTAGTTTGGGTTTAACCCTTTAACGGCTTATTTTTAAGCCCAAGAGTGATTTTTGCAAATTATCATCAAACTCCCAAACTGGGAGACCCGAGACTACGCGGTCAGTTCCTACAAGTTACATTGGTCCCGTGCGAGGTGTTCGTGCTTCTTACTGGGTCGTTTGGGGGCTGGTTTGGGTTTTTAACCTTTAACGGCTTGTTTTTAAGTTTAAGTGTTGATTTTTGCAAGTTATCGTCATATTCTCAAACTGGGAGACTCGGGACTACGCGGTCAGTTCCTACAAGTTACATTGGGCCCTTGCGAGGTGTTCGTGCCTCTTACGGGTCGTTTGGGAGCTGGTTTGGGTTTCACCCTTTAATGACTTATTTTTAAGTCAGTGTGATTTTTTCAAATTATCGGTATATTCTCAAATCCGGAGACCCGGGACTACGCGGTCCGTTCCTACAAGTTACATTTGTTCCATGCGTGGTGTTCGTGCCTCCTACAGGGTCGTTTGGGGACTGGTTTGGGTTTCACCCTTTAACGGCTTGTTTTAAAGTTTAAGTGTTATTTTTGGAAAACTATCGTCATATTCCCAAACCGGGAGACCCGGGACTACGCGGTCATTTCCTACAGGTTACATTGGCCCCGTGCGAGGTGTTCGTGCCTCTTACAGTGTCGTTTGGGGGCTAGTTTGGGATTTCACCCTTTAACGACTTGTTTTTAAGTTTCAGTGTTGATTTTTGCAAATTATCGTCACATTCTCAAACCGTGAGAACCGGGACTACACAGTCAGTTCCTATAAGTTACATTGGTCCCGTGCGAGGTGTTCGTGCCTCTTACGTGGTCGTTTTGGGATGGTTTGGGTTTTCACCCTTTAACGGCTTGTTTTTAAGTTTAAGTGTTGATTTTTGCAAATTATCATCATATTCTCAAATCAGGAGACTCGGGACTATGCGGTCAGTCCCTACAAGTTACATTAGTCACGTGCGAGGTGTTCGTGCCTCCTACGGGGTCGTTTGGTGGTTGGTTTGGGTTTTCACCCTTTAACGACTTGTTTTTAAGTTTAAGTGTTGATTTTTGCAAATTATAGTCATTTTCTCAAATCGGGAGACTCGGGACTACGCGATCAGTTCCTACAAGTTACATTGGGCCCGTGCGAGGTGTTCGTGCCTCTTACGGGGTCGTTTGGGGGCTGGTTTGGGTTTTCACCTTTTAACAGCTTATTTTTAAGTTTAATTGTTGATTTTTGCAAATTATTGTCATATTCTCAAATCGGGAGACCCGGGACTACGCGTTCAGTTCCTACAAGTTACATTAGTGCCATACGAGGTGTTTGTGCCTCTTACGTGATCGTTTGGGGGCTGGTTTGGGTTTTCACCCTTTAATGGCTTGTTTTTAAGTCTAAGTGTGATTTTTGCAAATTATCATCATATTCCTAAACCGGAAGACCCAGGATTATGCGGTCATTTTCAACAAGTTACAATGGTCCCGTGCGAGGTGTCCGTGCCGCCAACGGGGTCGTTTGGGGGCTGGTTTGTGTTTTCATCCTTCAACGGATTGTTTTTAAGTTTAAGTGGTTATTTTCCAAGTTATCATCATATTCTCAAATCGGGAGACCCGGGAATACGCGGTCAGTTCCTATAAGTTACATTGGTCCCGTGCCAGGTTTCGTGCCTCTTACGGGGTCGTTTGGGGATGGGTTTGGGTTTTCACCCTTTAACGACTTATTTTTAAGTCTAAGTGTGATTTTTGCAAATTATCATCATATCTTAAACCGGGAGACCCGAGACTACGCAGTCAGTTCCTACAAGTTACATTGGTCCCGTGCGAGGTGTTCGTGCCTCGTACGGGGTCGTTTTGGGATGGTTTGGGTTTTCACCCTCTAATGGCTTATTTTTAAGTTTAAGTGTTAATTTTTGCAAATTATCATCATTTTCTCAAATCAGGAGACACGGGACTATTCGGTCAGTCCCTAAAAGTTACATTAGTCACGTGCGAGGTGTTCGTGCCTCCTACGGGGTCGTTTGGTGGCTGGTTTGGGTTTTCACCCTTTAACGACTTGTTTTTAAGTTTAAGTGTTGATTTTTGCAAATTATAGTCATATTCTCAAATCAGGAGACTCGGGACTACGCGATCAGTTCCTATAAGTTACATTGGTCCCGTGCGAGGTGTTCGTGCCTCTTACGGGGTCATTTGGGGGCTGGTTTGGGTTTTCACCTTTTAACAGCTTATTTTTAAGTTTAAATGTTGATTTTTGCAAATTATTGTCATATTCTCAAACCGAGAGACACGGGACTACGCGGTCATTTCCTACAAGTTACATTGGTCCCATGCGAGGTGTTTGTGCCTCTTACGTGATCGTTTGGGGGCTGGTTTGGGTTTTCACCCTTTAATGTCTTATTTTTAAGTCTAAGTGTGATTTTAGCATATTATCATCATATTCCTAAATCGGGAGACCCAGGACTATGCGGTCATTTCCAACAAGTTACATTGGTCCCATGCGAGGTGTCCGTGCCTCCAACGGGGTCGTTTGGGGGCAGGTTTGGGTTTTCATCCTTTAACGGATTATTTTTAAGTTTAAGTGGTTATTTTTTCAAATTATCGTCATATTCTCAAATCGGGAGACCCGGGACTACGCGGTCAGTTCCTACAAGTTACATTGGTCCCGTGCCAGGTGTCCGTGCCTCTTACGGGGTCGTTTGGGGGCGGGTTTGGTTTTTCACCCTTTAACGACTTATTTTTAAGTCGAAGTGTGATTTTTGAAAATTATCATCATATCTCAAACCAGGAGACCCGGGACTACGCGGTTAGTTCCTACAAGTTACATTGGTTGCGCCCGAGGTGTTCGTGCCTCCTACGAGGTCGTTTGGGGGTTGGTTTGGGTTTTCACATTTTAACGGCTTGTTTTTAAGTTTAAGTGTTAATTTTTACAAATTATCAGCATATTCCCAAACCGGGAGACTCAGGACTCCGCGGTAATTTCCCACAAGTTACGTTGGTCCCGTGCGAGGTGTTCGTTCCTCTTATGAGGTCGTTTGGGGGTTGGTTTGGGTTTCACCCTTTAATGGCTTGTTTTTAAGTTTAACGGTTGATTTTTGCAAATTATCGCCAGATTCTCAGACCGGGAGACTCGGAACAACGCGATCTATTCCTATAAGTTGCATTGCACCCGTGCGAGGTGTTTGTGCCACTTACGGGGTCATTTGGTAGCTGGTTTGGGTTTTCACCATTTAATGGCTTGTGTTTAAGTCTAAGTGTGATTTTTGCAAATTATCATCATATTCTCTAATCGAAAGACCCGGGACTACGCGGTCAGTTCCTACAAGTTACATTAGTCCCGTACGAGGTATTCGTGCCTCTTACAGGGTCATTTGGGGGCTAGTTTGGGTTTTCACCCTTTAACGGCTTGTTTTTAATCCTAAGTGTGATTTTTGCAAACTATCATCATATTCTCAAACTGGGAGATCTGGGACTACGCGGTCAGTTGCTACAAGTTACATTAGTCCCGTACGAGGTGTTCGTGCCGCTTACAGGGTCGTTTGGGGCTAGTTTGGGTTTTCACCCTTTAACGGCCTGTTTTTAAGTTTAAGTGTTAATTTTTGCAAATTATCTTCATATTCTCAAACAGGGAGACCCGGGTCTACGCAGTCAGTTCCTACAAGTTACATTGGTCACGTGCGAGGTGCTCGTGCCTCCTACGGGGTCGTTTGGGGTCTAGTTTGGGTTTTCACCCTTTAACGACTTGTTTTAAGTCCAAGTGTGATTTTTGAAAATATCGTCAAACTCCCAAACTGGGAGACCCCGGACTACGCGGTCAGTTCCTATAAATTACATTGGTCCCGTGCGAGGTGTTCGTGCTTCTTTCGGGGTCTTTTAGGGTTTGGTTTGGGTTTTCACCCTTTAACGGCTTGTTTTTAAGTTTAAGGGCTAATTTTTGCAAATTATCATCATATTCTCAAACCGAGAGACTCGAGACTACGCGGTCAGTTCCTACAAGTTACATTAGTCCCATGCGAGGTGTTCGTGCCTCCTACGGGGTCGTTTGGGGGCTGGTTTGGGTTTTCACCCTTTAACGGCTTGTTTTTAAGTTTAACTGTTGTTTTTGGAAAATTATTGTCATATTTCCAAACCGGGAGACACGGGACTACGCGATCATTTCCTACAAGTTACATTGGCCCCGTGCGAGGTGTTCGTGCCTCTTACGGTGTCATTTGGGGGCTAGAATGGGTTTTCACCCTTTAATGATTAGTTTTTATGTTTAAGTGTTGATTTTTACAAATTATCGTCATATTCTCAAACCGTGAGACCCGGGACTACGCAGTCAGTTCTTACAAGTTACATTGTTCCCGTGCGAGGTGTTCATGCCTCTTACGGGGTCATTTGGGGTTGGATTGGGTTTTCACCCTTTAACGACTTGTTTTTAAGTTTTAGTGTTAATTTTTGCAAATTATAGCATATTCTCAAACCGGGAGACTCGGGACTACGCAGTCAATTCCTAAAAGTTACATTGGTCCCCTGCGAGGTGTTTGTGACTCTTACGTGGTCGTTTGGGGGATTGTTTGGGTTTTCACCCTTTAATGGCTTGTTTTTAAGTCTAAGTGTGATTTTTGAAAATTATCATCATATTCCTAAACCAGGGGTCCCAGGACTATGCGGTCATTTCCAACAAGTTACACTGGTCCCGTGCGAGGTGTCCGTGCCACCAAAGGGTCGTTTGGGGGCTGGTTTGGGTTTTCATCTTTTAACGGCTTATTTTTAAGTTTAAGTGGTTATTTTTGCAAATTATCATCATATTCTCAAATCGGGAGACCCGAGACTACGCGATCAGTTCCAACAAGTTACATTGGTCCCGTGCGAGGTGTTCGTGCCTCTTACAGGTCGTTTAGGGGGGATCTGGGTTTTCACCCTTTAACGACTTATTTTTAAGTCGACGTGTGATTTTTGCAAATTATCGTCATATCTCAAACCGAGAGAACCGGGAATACGCGGTAAGTTCGTACAAGTTACATTGTTTGCGCCCGAGAGGTTCGTGCCTCCTACGAGGCCGTTTGGGGGCTGGTTTGGGTTTTCACATTTTAACGGCTTATTTTTAATTTGAAGTGTTGATTTTTGCAAATTATCGTCATATTCCCAAACCGGGAGACCCAGGACTACGTGGTCATTTCCTAAAAATTACATTGGTCCCGTGCGAGGTGTTCGTGCCTCTTATGAGGTCGTTTGGGGGCTGGTTTGGGTTTCACCCTTTAACGGCTTATTTTTAAGTTTAACGGTTGATTTTAGCAAATTATCATCCGATTCTCAAACCGGGAGACTCGGTACTACGCGGTCAGTTCCTATAAGTTACATTGCACCCGTGCGAGGTGTTTGTGCTTCTTACGGGGTCATTTGGTAGTTGGTTTGGGTTTTCACCCTTTAACGGCTTGTTTTTAAGTCTAAGTGTGATTTTTGCAAATTATCATCATATTCTCAAACCGAAAGACCCGGGACTACGCGGGTAGTTCCTACAAGTTACATTGGTCCCGTGCGAGGTATTCGTGCCTCCTACGGGGTCATTTGGGGGTTGGTTTGTGTTTTCACCCTTTAACGACTTGTTTTTATTCCTAAGTGTGATTTTTGCAAATTATCGTCATGTTCTCAAACTGGGAGATTCGGGACTACGCGGTCAGTTGCTACAAGTTACATTAGTCCCGTATGAGGTGTTCGTGCCGCTTACAGGGTCGTTTGGGGCTAGTTTGGGTTTTCACCCTTTAACGGCTTGTTTTTAAGTTTAAGTGTTAATTTTTGCAAATTATCTTCATATTCTCAAACAGGGAGACCCGGGACTACGCAGTCAGTTTCTACAAGTTTTATTGGTCACGTGCGAGGTGTTCGTGCCTCTTACGGAGTCGTTTGGGGTCTAGTTTGGGTTTTCACCCTTTAACGACTTGTTTTAAGTCCAAGTGTGATTTTTGAAAATATCGTCAAACTCCCAAACTGGGAGACCCCGGACTACGCGGTCAGTTCCTACAAATTACATTGGTCCCGTGCGAGGTGTTCGTGATTCTTTCGGGGTCTTTTAGGGGTTGGTTTGGTTTTTCACCCTTTAACGACTTGTTTTCAAGTTTAAGTGTTCATTTTTCCAAGTTATCATCATATTCTCAAATTGGGCGACCCGGGACTATGCGGTGAGTTCCTACAAGTTACATTAGTCCCATGCGAGGTATTCCTGCCTCTTACGGGGTCGTTTGGGGGCTGGTTCGGGTTTTCACCACTTAACGGCTTATTTTTAAGTTTAAGTGTTGATTTTTGCAAATTATCGTCATATTCTCAAACCGAGAGACTCGGGACTACACGGTCTATTCCTACATGTTACATTGGTCCTTTGCGAGGTGTTCGTGCCTCTTACGGGCTCATTTGGGGGCTAGTTTGGGTTTTCACCCTTTAATGGTTTATTTTTATGTTTAACAGTTGATTTTTGCAAATTATCGTCAGATTCTCAAACCGGGAGACTCGGTACTACACGGTCAGTTCCTATAAGTTACATTGCACCCGTGCGAGGTGTTTGTGACTCTTACAGGGTCATTTGGTAGATGGTTTGGGTTTTCACCATTTAACGGCATGTGTTTAAGTCTAAGTGTGATTTTTGTAAATTATCATCATATTCTCAAACCGGAAGACCCGGGACTACGCGGTCAGTTCCTACAAGTTACATTGGTCCCGTGCGAGGTATTCGTGCCTCCTATGGGGTCATTTGGGGGATGGTTTTGGTTTTCACCCTTTAATGGCTTGTTTTTAATCCTATGTCTGATTTTTGCAAATTATCATCATATTCTCAAACTGGGAGATCCGGGACAACGCGTACAGTTGCTACAAGTTTCATTAGTCCCGTGCGAGGTGTTCATGCCTCCTACGGGTTCGTTGGGGCGCTGGTTTGGGTTTTCACCCTTTAAAGGCTTGTTTTTAAGTTTAAGGGTTGAATTTTACAAATTATCATCATATACTCAAACCGGGACACCCGGGACTACGCGGTCAGTTCCTACAAGTTACATTAGTCCCGTGCGAGGTGTTCGTGCCACCTACGGGGGCGTTTGGGGGATAGTTTGGGTTTTCACCGTTTAACGGCTTGTTTTTAAGTTTAAGGGCTAATTTTTGCAAATTATCATCATATTCTCAAACCGAGAGACTCGAGACTACGCGGTCAGTTCCTACAAGTTACATTAGTCCCATGCGAGGTGTTCGTGCCTCCTACGGGGTCGTTTGGGGGCTGGTTTGGGTTTTCACCCTTTAACGGCTTGTTTTTAAGTTTAAGTGTTGTTTTTGAAAAATTATTGTCATATTTCCAAACCGGGAGACCCGGTACTACGCGGTCATTTCCTACAAGTTACATTGGCCCCGTGTGAGGTGTTCGTGCCTCTTACGGTGTCATTTGGGTGCTAGATTGGGTTTTCACCCTTTAATGATTTGTTTTTATGTTTAAGTGTTGATTTTTACAAATTATCGTCATATTCTCAAACCGTGAGACCCGGGACTACGCAGTCAGTTCTTACAAGTTACATTGTTCCCGTGCGAGGTGTTCGTGCCTCTTACGGGGTCATTTGGGGTTGGTTTGGGTTTTCACCCTTTAACGACTTGTTTTTAAGTTTTAGTGTTAATTTTTGCAAATTATAGCATATTCTCAATCCGGGAGACTCGGGACTACGCAGTCAATTCCTAAAACTTACATTGGTCCCATGCGAGGTGTTTGTGACTCTTACGTGGTCGTTTGGGGGATTGTTTGGGTTTTCACCCTTTAATGGCTTGTTTTTAAGTCTAAGTGTGATTTTTGAAAATTATCATCATATTCCTAAACCAGGGGTCCCAGGACTATGCGGTCATTTCCAACAAGTTACACTGGTCCCGTGCGAGGTGTCCGTGCCACCAAAGGGTCGTTTGGGGGCTGGTTTGGGTTTTCATCCTTTACCGGCTTATTTTTAAGTTTAAGTGGTTATTTTTGCAAATTATCATCATATTCTCAAATCGGGAGACCCGAGACTACGCGATCAGTTCCAACAAGTTACATTGGTCCCGTGCGAGGTGTTCGTGCCTCTTACAGGTCGTTTAGGGGGGATCTGGGTTTTTACCCTTTAACGACTTATTTTTAAGTCGAAGTGTGATTTTTGCAAATTATCGTCATATCTCAAACCGGGAGAACCGGGAATACGCGGTCAGTTCCTACAAGTTACATTGGTTGCGCCCGAGAGGTCTGTGCCTCCTACGAGGCCGTTTGGGGGCTGGTTTGGGTTTTCACATTTTAACGGCTTATTTTTAATTTGAAGTGTTGATTTTTTGCAAATTATCGTCATATTCCCAAACCGGGAGACCCAGGACTACGTGGTCATTTCCTAAAAATTACATTGGTCCCGTGTGAGGTGTTCGTTCCTCTTATGAGGTCGTTTGGGGGCTGGTTTGGGTTTCACCCTTTAACGGCTTATTTTTAAGTTTAACGGTTAATTTTAGCAAATTATCATCTGATTCTCAAACCGGGAGACTCGGTACTACGCGGTCAGTTCCTATAAGTTACATTGCACCCGTGCGAGGTGTTTGTGCTTCTTACGAGGTCATTTGGTAGTTGGTTTGGGTTTTCACCCTTTAACGGCTTATTTTTAAGTCTAAGTGTGATTTTTGCAAATTATCATCATATTCTCAAACCGAAAGACCCGGGACTACGCGGGTAGTTCCTACAAGTTACATTGGTCCCGTGCGAGGTATTCGTGCCTCCTACGGGGTCATTTGGGGGTTGGTTTGGGTTTTCACCCTTTAACGACTTGTTTTTATTTCTAAGTGTGATTTTTGCAAATTATCGTCATGTTCTCAAACTGGGAGATCCGGGACTACGCGGTCAGTTGCTACAAGTTACATTAGTCCCGTACGAGGTGTTCGTGCCGCTTACAATGTCGTTTGGGGCTAGTTTGGGTTTTCACCCTTTAACGGCTTGTTTTTAAGTTTAAGTGTTAATTTTTGCAAATTATCTTCATATTCTCAAACAGGGAGACCCGGGTCTACGCAGTCAGTTCCTACAAGTTACATTGGTCACGTGCGAGGTGCTCGTGCCTCCTACGGGGTCGTTTGGGGTCTAGTTTGGGTTTTCACCCTTTAACGACTTGTTTTAAGTCCAAGTGTGATTTTTGGAAATATCATCAAACTCCCAAACTGGGAGACCCCGGACTACGCGGTCAGTTCCTACAAATTACATTGGTCCCGTGCGAGGTGTTCGTGCTTCTTTCGGGGTCTTTTAGGGGTTGGTTTGGGTTTTCACCCTTTAACGGCTTGTTTTCAAGTTTAAGTGTTCATTTTTCCAAGTTATCATCATATTCTCAAATTGGGAGACCCGGGACTATGCGGTGAGTTCCTACAAGTTACATTAGTCCCATGCGAGGTATTCCTGCCTCTTACGGGGTCGTTTGGGGGCTGGTTCGGGTTTTCACCACTTAACGGCTTATTTTTAAGTTTAAGTGTTGATTTTTGCAAATTATCGTCATATTCTCAAACCGAGAGACTCGGGACTACACGGTCTGTTCCTACATGTTACATTGGTCCTTTGCGAGGTGTTCGTGCCTCTTACGGGCTCATTTGGGGGCTGGTTTGGGTTTTCACCCTTTAATGGTTTATTTTTATGTTTAACAGTTGATTTTTGCAAATTATCGTCAGATTCTCAAACCGGGAGACTCGGTACTACACGGTCAGTTCCTATAAGTTACATTGCACCCGTGCGAGGTGTTTGTGACTCTTACAGGGTCATTTGGTAGCTGGTTTGGGTTTTCACCATTTAACGGCATGTGTTTAAGTCTAAGTGTGATTTTTGCAAATTATCCTCATATTCTCAAACAGGAAGACCCGGGACTACGCGGTCAGTTCCTACAAGTAACATTGGTCCCGTGCGAGGTATTCGTGCCTCCTATGGGGTCATTTGGGGGATGGTTTGGGTTTTCACCCTTTAATGGCTTATTTTTAATCCTATGTCTGATTTTTGCAAATTATCATCATATTCTCAAACTGGGAGATCCGGGACAACGCGTACAGTTGCTACAAGTTTCATTAGTCCCGTGCGAGGTGTTCATGCCTCCGACGGGTTCGTTGGGGGGCTGGTTTTGGTTTTCATCCTTTAAAGGCTTGTTTTTAAGTTTAAGGGTTGAATTTTATAAATTATCATCATATACTTAAACCGGGACACCCGGGACTACGCGGTCATTTCCTACAAGTTACATTAGTCCCGTGCGAGGTGTTCGTGCCACCTACGGTGTCGTTTGGGGGATAGTTTGGGTTTTCACCGTTTAACGGCTTATTTTTAAGTTTAAGGGCTAATTTTTGTTAATTATCATCATATTCTCAAACCGAGAGACTCGAGACTACGCGGTCAGTTCCTACAAGTTACATTAGTCCCATGCGAGGTGTTTGTGCCTCCTACGGGGTCGTTTGGGGTGCTGGTTTGGGTTTTCACCCTTTAACGGCTTGTTTTTAAGTTTAAGTGTTGTTTTTGGAAAATTATTGTCATATTTCCAAACCGGGAGACACGGGACTACGCGGTCATTTCCTATAAGTTACATTGGCCCCGTGCGAGGTGTTCGTGCCTCTTACGGTGTCATTTGGGTGCTAGATTGGGTTTTCACCCTTTAATGATTTGTTTTTATGTTTAAGTGTTGATTTTTACAAATTATCTTCATATTCTCAAACCGTGAGACCCGGGACTACGCAGTCAGTTTTTACAAGTTACATTGGTCCCGTGCGAGGTGTTCGTGCCTCTTATGGGGTCATTTGGGGCTGGTTTGGGGTTTCACCCTCTAACAACTTGTTTTTAACTTTTAGTGTTAATTTTTGCAAATTATAACATATTCTCAATCCGGGAGACTCGGGACTACGCAGTCAATTCCTAAAACTTACATTGGTCCCATGCGAGGTGTTTGTGACTCTTACGTGGTCGTTTGGGGGATTGTTTGGGTTTTCACCCTTTAATGGCTTGTTTTTAAGTCTAACTGTGATTTTTGAAAATTATCATCATATTCGTAAACCAGGGGTCCCAGGACTATCCGGTCATTTCCAACAAGTTACACTTGTCCCGTGCGAGGTGTCCGTGCCACCAAAGGGTCGTTTGGGGGCTGGTTTGGGTTTTCATCCTTTAACGGCTTATTTTTAAGTTTAAGTGGTTATTTTTACAAATTATCATCATATTCTCAAATCGGGAGACCCGAGACTACGCGATCAGTTCCAACAAGTTACATTGGTCCCGTGCGAGGTGTTCGTGCCTCTTACGGGTCGTTTAGGGGGGATCTGGGTTTTCACCCTTTAACGACTTATTTTTAAGTCGAAGTGTGATTTTTGCAAATTATCGTCATATCTCAAACCGGGAGAACCGGGAATACGCGGTAAGTTCGTACAAGTTACATTGGTTGCGCCCGAGAGGTTCGTGCCTCCTACGAGGCCGTTTGGGGGCTGGTTTGGGTTTTCACATTTTAACGGCTTATTTTTAATTTGAAGTGTTGAGTTTTTGCAAATTATCGTCATATTCCCAAACCGGGAGACCCAGGACTACGTGGTCATTTCCTAAAAATTACATTGGTCCCGTGCGAGGTGTTCGTGCCTCTTATGAGGTCGTTTGGGGGCTGGTTTGGGTTTCACCCTTTAACGGCTTATTTTTAAGTTTAACGGTTGATTTTAGCAAATTATCATCCGATTCTCAAATTGGGAGACTCAGTACTACGCGGTCAGTTCCTATAAGTTACATTGCACCCGTGCGAGGTGTTTGTGCTTCTTACGGGGTCATTTGGTAGTTGGTTTGGGTTTTCACCCTTTAACGGCTTGTTTTTAAGTCTAAGTGTGATTTTTGCAAATTATCATCGTATTCTCAAACCGAAAGACCCGGGACTACGCGGGTAGTTCCTACAAGTTACATTGGTCCCGTGCGAGGTATTCGTGCCTCCTACGGGGTCATTTGGGGGTTGGTTTGGGTTTTCACCCTTTAACGACTTGTTTTTATTCCTAAGTGTGATTTTTGCAAATTATCGTCATGTTCTCAAACTGGGAGATCGGGGACTACGCGGTCAGTTGCTACAAGTTACATTAGTCCCGTACGAGGTGTTCGTGCCGCTTACAGGGTCGTTTGGGGCTAGTTTGGATTTTCACCCTTTAACGGCTTATTTTTAAGTCTAAGTGTGATTTTTACAAATTATCATCATATCCCCAAACTGAGAGACTTGGGACTACGCGGTCATTTTTTGCAAGTTACCTTAGTCCCATGTGAGGTGTTCGTGCCTCTTACGAGGTCGTTTGGGGGCGGGTTTGGGTTTTCAGCCTTTAACGGCTTAATTTTAAGTTGAAGTGTTAATTTTTGCAAATTATCGTCAGATTCTCAAATCGGGAGACACGGGACTACGCGGTCATTTCCTACAAGTTACATTGGCCCGGTGCGAGGTGTTCGTGACTCTTACGATGTCATTTGGGGGCTAGATTGGGTTTTCACCCTTTAATGATTTGTTTTTATGTGTAAGTGTTGATTTTCACAAATTATCGTCATATTCTCAAACCGTGAGACCCGGGACTACGCAGTCAGTTCTTACAAGTTACATTGTTCCCGTGCAAGGTGTTCGTGCCTCTTAAGGGGTCATTTGGGGCTGGTTTGGGTTTTCACCCTTTAACGACTTGTTTTTAAGTTTTAGTGTTAATTTTTGCAAATTATAGCATATTCTCAAACCGGGAGACTCGGGACTACGCAGTCAATTCCTAAAAGTTACATTGGTCCCATGCGAGGTGTTTGTGACTCTTACGTGGTCATTTGGGGGATTGTTTGGGTTTTCACCCTTTAATGGCTTGTTTTTAAGTCTAAGTGTGATTTTTGAAAATTATCATCATATTCCTAAACTAGGGGTCCCAGGACTATGCGGTCATTTCCAACAAGTTACACTGGTCCCGTGTGAGGTGTCCGTGCCACCAAAGGGTCGTTTGGGGGCTGGTTTGGGTTTTCATCCTTTAACGGCTTATTTTTAAGTTTAAGTGGTTATTTTTGCAAATTATCATCATATTCTCAAATCGGGAGACCCGAGACTACGCGATCAGTTCCAACAAGTTACATTGGTCCCGTGCGAGGTGTTCGTGCCTCTTACGGGTCGTTTAGGGGGGGATCTGGGTTTTCAACCTTTAACGACTTATTTTTAAGTCGAAGTGTGATTTTTGCAAATTATCGTCATATCTCAAACCGGGAGAACCGGGAATACGCGGTCAGTTCCTACAAGTTACATTGGTTGCGCCCGAGAGGTTCGTGCCTCCTACGAGGCCGTTTGGGGGCTGGTTTGGGTTTTCACATTTTAACGGCTTATTTTTAATTTGAAGTGTTGATTTTTTGCAAATTATCGTCATATTCCCAAACCGGGAGACCCAGGACTACGTGGTCATTTCCTAAAAATTACATTGGTCCCGTGCGAGGTGTTCGTGCCTCTTATGAGGTCGTTTGGGGGCTGGTTTGGGTTTCACCCTTTAACGGCTTATTTTTAAGTTTAACGGTTGATTTTAGCAAATTATCATCCGATTCTCAAATCGGGAGACTCGGTACTACGCGGTCAGTTCCTATAAGTTACATTGCACCCGTGCGAGGTGTTTGTGCTTCTTACGGGGTCATTTGGTAGTTGGTTTGGGTTTTCACCCTTTAACGGCTTGTTTTTAAGTCTAAGTGTGATTTTTGCAAATTATCATCATATTCTCAAACCGAAAGACCCGGGACTACGCGGGTAGTTCCTACAAGTTACATTGGTCCCGTGCGAGGTATTCGTGCCTCCTACGGGGTCATTTAGGGGTTGGTTTGGGTTTTCACCCCTTAACGACTTGTTTTTATTCCTAAGTGTGATTTTTGCAAATTATCGTCATGTTCTCAAACTGGGAGATCTGGGACTACGCGGTCAGTTGCTACAAGTTACATTAGTCCCGTACGAGGTGTTCGTGCCGCTTACAGGGTCGTTTGGGGCTAGTTTGGATTTTCACCCTTTAACGGCTTATTTTTAAGTCTAAGTGTGATTTTTACAAATTATCATCATATTCCCAAACTGAGAGACTTGGGACTACGCGGTCATTTTTTGCAAGTTACCTTAGTCCCATGTGAGGTGTTCGTGCCTCTTACGAGGTCGTTTGGGGGCGGGTTTGGGTTTTCAGCCTTTAACGGCTTAATTTTAAGTTGAAGTGTTAATTTTTGAAAATTATCGTCAGATTCTCAAATCGGTAGACACGGGACAACGCGGTCATTTCCTACAAGTTACATTGGCCCCGTGCGAGGTGATCGTGCCTCTTACGGTGTCATTTGGGGGCTAGATTGGGTTTTCACCCTTTAATGATTTATTTTTATGTTTAAGTGTTGATTTTTACAAATTATCGTCATATTCTCAAACCGTGAGACCCGGGGCTACGCAGTCAGTTCTTACAAGTTACATTGTTCCCGTGCGAGGTGTTCGTGCCTCTTACGGGGTCATTTGGGGCTGGTTTGGGTTTTCACCCTTTAACGACTTGTTTTTAAGTTTTAGTGTTAATTTTTGCAAATTATAGCATATTCTCAAACCGGGAGACTCGGGACTACGCAGTCAATTCCTAAAAGTTACATTGGTCCCATGCGAGGTGTTTGTGACTCTTACGTGGTCGTTTGGGGGATTGTTTGGGTTTTCACCCTTTAATGGCTTGTTTTTAAGTCTAAGTGTGATTTTTGAAAATTATCATCATATTCCTAAACCAGGGGTCCCAGGACTATGCGGTCATTTCCAACAAGTTACACTGGTCCCGTGCGAGGTGTCCGTGCCACCAAAGGGTCGTTTGGGGGCTGGTTTGGGTTTTCATCCTTTAACGGCTTATTTTTAAGTTTAAGTGGTTATTTTTGCAAATTATCATCATATTCTCAAATCGGGAGACCCGAGACTACGCGATCAGTTCCAACAAGTTACATTGGTCCCGTGCGAGGTGTTCGTGCCTCTTACGGGTCGTTTAGGGGGGGATCTGGGTTTTCAACCTTTAACGACTTATTTTTAAGTCGAAGTGTGATTTTTGCAAATTATCGTCATATCTCAAACCGGGAGAACCGGGAATACGCGGTCAGTTCCTACAAGTTACATTGGTTGCGCCCGAGAGGTTCATGCCTCCTACGAGGCCGTTTGGGGGCTGGTTTGGGTTTTCACATTTTAACGGCTTATTTTTAATTTGAAGTGTTGATTTTTTGCAAATTATCATCATATTCCCATACCGGGAGACCCAGGACTACGTGGTCATTTCCTAAAAATTACATTGGTCCCGTGTGAGGTGTTCGTGCCTCTTATGAGGTCGTTTGGGGGCTGGTTTGGGTTTCACCCTTTAACGGCTTATTTTTAAGTTTAACGGTTGATTTTAGCAAATTGTCATCCGATTCTCAAACCGGGAGACTCGGTACTACGCGGTCAGTTCCTATAAGTTACATTGCACCCGTGCGAGGTGTTTGTGCTTCTTACGGGGTCATTTGGTAGTTGGTTTGGGTTTTCACCCTTTAACGGCTTGTTTTTAAGTCTAAGTGTGATTTTTGCAAATTATCATCATATTCTCAAACCGAAAGACCCGGGACTACGCGGGTAGTTCCTACAAGTTACATTGGTCCCGTGCGAGGTATTCGTGCCTCCTACGGGGTCATTTGGGGGTTGGTTTGGGTTTTCACCCTTTAACGACTTGTTTTTATTCCTAAATGTGATTTTTGCAAATTATCGTCATGTTCTCAAACTGGGAGATCCGGGACTACGCGGTCAGTTGCTACAAGTTACATTAGTCCCGTACGAGGTGTTCGTGCCGCTTACAGGGTCGTTTGGGGCTAGTTTGGGTTTTCACCCTTTAACGACTTATTTTTTAGTCTAAGTGTGATTTTTACAAATTATCATCATATTCCCAAACTGAGAGACTCGGGACTACGCGGTCATTTTTTGCAAGTTACCCTAGTCCCATGTGAGGTGTTCGTGCCTCTTACGAGGTCGTTTGGGGGCGGGTTTGGGTTTTCAGCCTTTAACGGCTTAATTTTAAGTTGAAGTGTTAATTTTTGCAAATTATCGTCAGATTCTCAAATCGGGAGACACGGGACTACGCGGTCATTTCCTACAAGTTACATTGGCCCGGTGCGAGGTGTTCGTGACTCTTACGATGTCATTTGAGGGCTAGATTGGGTTTTCACCCTTTAATGATTTGTTTTTATGTGTAAGTGTTGATTTTCACAAATTATCGTCATATTCTCAAACCGTGAGACCCGGGACTACGCAGTCAGTTCTTACAAGTTACATTGTTCCCGTGCAAGGTGTTCGTGCCTCTTACGGGGTCATTTGGGGCTGGTTTGGGTTTTCACCCTTTAACGACTTGTTTTTAAGTTTTAGTGTTAATTTTTGAAAATTATAGCATATTCTCAAACCGGGAGACTCGGGACTACGCAGTCAATTCCTAAAAGTTACATTGGTCCCATGCGAGGTGTTTATGACTCTTACGTGGTCGTTTGGGGGATTGTTTGGGTTTTCACCCTTTAATGGCTTCTTTTTAAGTCTAAGTGTGATTTTTGAAAATTATCATCATATTCCTAAACCAGGGGTCCCAGGACTATGCGGTCATTTCCAACAAGTTACACTGGTCCCGTGCGAGGTGTCCGTGCCACCAAAGGGTCGTTTGGGGGCTGGTTTGGGTTTTCATCCTTTAACGGCTTATTTTTAAGTTTAAGTGGTTATTTTTACAAATTATCATCATATTCTCAAATCGGGAGACCCGAGACTACGCGATCAGTTCCAACAAGTTACATTGGTCCCGTGCGAGGTGTTCGTGCCTCTTACGGGTCGTTTAGGGGGGGATCTGGGTTTTCAACCTTTAACGACTTATTTTTAAGTCGAAGTGTGATTTTTGCAAATTATCGTCATATCTCAAACCGGGAGAACCGGGAATACGCGGTCAGTTCCTACAAGTTACATTGGTTGCGCCCGAGAGGTTCGTGCCTCCTACGAGGCCGTTTGGGGGCTGGTTTGGGTTTTCACATTTTAACGGCTTATTTTTAATTTGAAGTGTTGATTTTTTGCAAATTATCATCATATTCCCATACCGGGAGACCCAGGACTACGTGGTCATTTCCTAAAAATTACATTGGTCCCGTGCGAGGTGTTCGTGCCTCTTATGAGGTCGTTTGGGGGCTGGTTTGGGTTTCACCCTTTAACGGCTTATTTTTAAGTTTAACGGTTGATTTTAGCAAATTGTCATCCGATTCTCAAACCGGGAGACTCGGTACTACGCGGTCAGTTCCTATAAGTTACATTGCACCCGTGCGAGGTGTTTGTGCTTCTTACGGGGTCATTTGGTAGTTGGTTTGGGTTTTCACCCTTTAACGGCTTGTTTTTAAGTCTAAGTGTGATTTTTGCAAATTATCATCATATTCTCAAACCGAAAGACCCGGGACTACGCGGGTAGTTCCTACAAGTTACATTGGTCCCGTGCGAGGTATTCGTGCCTCCTACGGGGTCATTTGGGGGTTGGTTTGGGTTTTCACCCTTTAACGACTTGTTTTTATTCCTAAATGTGATTTTTGCAAATTATCGTCATGTTCTCAAACTGGGAGATCCGGGACTACGCGGTCAGTTGCTACAAGTTACATTTGTCCCGTACGAGGTGTTCGTGCCGCTTACAGGGTCGTTTGGGGCTAGTTTGGGTTTTCACCCTTTAACGACTTATTTTTAAGTCTAAGTGTGATTTTTACAAATTATCATCATATTCCCAAACTGAGAGACTCGGGACTACGCGGTCATTTTTTGCAAGTTACCTTAGTCCCATGTGAGGTGTTCGTGCCTCTTACGAGGTCGTTTGGGGGCGGGTTTGGGTTTTCAGCCTTTAACGGCTTAATTTTAAGTTGAAGTGTTAATTTTTGCAAATTATCGTCAGATTCTCAAATCGGGAGACACGGGACTACGCGGTCATTTCCTACAAGTTACATTGGCCCGGTGCGAGGTGTTCGTGCCTCTTACGATGTCATTTGGGGGCTAGATTGGGTTTTCACCCTTTAATGATTTGTTTTTATGTGTAAGTGTTGATTTTCACAAATTATCGTCATATTCTCAAACCGTGAGACCCGGGACTACGCAGTCAGTTCTTACAAGTTACATTGTTCCCGTGCAAGGTGTTCGTGCCTCTTAAGGGGTCATTTGGGGCTGGTTTGGGTTTTCACCCTTTAACGACTTGTTTTTAAGTTTTAGTGTTAATTTTTGCAAATTATAGCATATTCTCAAACCCGGAGACTCGGGACTACGCAGTCAATTCCTAAAAGTTACATTGGTCCCATGCGAGGTGTTTGTGACTCTTACGTGGTCGTTTGGGGGATTGTTTGGGTTTTCACCCTTTAATGGCTTGTTTTTAAGTCTAAGTGTGATTTTTGAAAATTATCATCATATTCCTAAACCAGGGGTCCCAGGACTATGCGGTCATTTCCAACAAGTTACACTGGTCCCGTGCGAGGTGTCCGTGATTCCAAAGGGTCATTTGGGGACTGGTTTAGGTTTTCATCCTTTAACGGCTTATTTTTAAGTTTAAGTGGTTATTTTTGCAAATTATCATCATATTCTCAAATCGAGAGACCCGAGACTACGCGATCAGTTCCAACAAGTTACATTGGTCCCGTGCGAGGTGTTCGTGCCTCTTACAGGTCGTTTAGGGGGGATCTGGGTTTTCACCCTTTAAGGACTTATTTTTAAGTCGAAGTGTGATTTTTTCAAATTATCGTCATATCTCAAACCGGGAGAACCGGGAATACGCGGTCAGTTCCTACAAGTCACATTGGTTACGCCCGAGAGGTTCGTGCCTCCTACGAGGCCGTTTGGGGGCTGGTTTGGGTTTTCACATTTTAACGGCTTATTTTTTATTTGAAGTGTTGATTTTTTGCAAATTATCGTCATATTCCCAAACCGGGAGACCCAGGACTACGTGGTCATTTCCTAAAAATTACATTGGTCCCGTGCGAGGTGTTCGTGCCTCTTATGAGGTCGTTTGGGGGCTGGTTTGGGTTTCACCCTTTAACGGCTTATTTTTAAGTTTAACGGTTGATTTTAGAAAATTATCATCCGATTCTCAAACCGGGAGACTCGGTACTACGCGGTCAGTTCCTATAAGTTACATTGCACCCGTGCGAGGTGTTTGTGCTTCTTACGGGGTCATTTGGTAGTTGGTTTGGGTTTTCACCCTTTAACGACTTGTTTTTAAGTTTAAGTGTAATTTTTGCAAATTATCATCATATTCTCAAACCGAAAGACCCGGGACTACGCGGGTAGTTCCTACAAGTTACATTGGTCCCGTGCGAGGTATTCGTGCCTCCTACGGGGTCATTTGGGGGTTGGTTTGGGTTTTCACCCTTTAACGACTTGTTTTTATTCCTAAGTGTGATTTTTGCAAATTATCGTCATGTTCTCAAACTGGGAGATCCGGGACTTCGCGGTCAGTTGCTACAAGTTACATTAGTCCCGTACGAGGTGTTCGTGCCGCTTACAGGGTCGTTTGGGGCTAGTTTAGGTTTTCACCCTTTAACGGCTTATTTTTAAGTCTAAGTGTGATTTTTACAAATTATCATCATATTCCCAAACTGAGAGACTCGGGACTACGCGGTCATTTTTTGCAAGTTACCTTAGTCCCATGTGAGGTGTTCGTGCCTCTTACGAGGTCGTTTGGGGGAGGGTTTGGGTTTTCAGCCTTTAACGGCTTAATTTTAAGTTGAAGTGTTAATTTTTGCAAATTATCGTCAGATTCTCAAATCGGTAGACCCGAGACTACGCGGTCAGTTCCTACAAGTTGCATTGGTCCCGTGCAAGGTGCTCATGCCTCTTACGGGGTCGTTTGGGGGAGGATTTGGGTTTGCACCCTTTAACGGATTATTTTTAAGTCTAAGTATATTTTTGCAAATTATCATCATATTCTCAAATCGGGAGACCCGGGACTACGCATTCAGTTCTTACAAGTTACATTGGTCCCGTGCGAGGTGTTCGTGCCTCTTACGGGGTGGTTTGGCGCTAATTTGGGTTTTCACCCTTTAACGGCTTATTTTTAAGTTTAAGTGTTAATTTTTACAAATTATCTTCATATTCTCAAACAGGGAGACCCGGGACTACGCTGTCAGTTCCTACAAGTTACATTGGTCACGTGCGAGGTGTGTGTGCCTCCTACGGGGTCGTTTGGGGGGTTGTTTTAGGTTTTCATTCTTTAACGGCTTGTTTTTAAGTTTAAGTGGTTATTTTTCCAAATTATCATCATATTCTCATACCGGGAGACCCGGGCCTACGGGATCAGTTCCTATAAGTTACATTGGTCTCGTGCGAGGTGTTCGTGCCTCTCACGGGGTCTTTTGGGGGAGGGTTTGGGTTTTCACCCTTTAACGACTTATTTTTAAGTCGAAGTGTAATTTTTGCAAATTATCGTCATATCTTAAATCGGGAGACCCGGGACTACGCGATCAGTTCCTACAAGTTACTTTGGTTGTGCCCGAGGTGTTCGTGCCTCCTACGAGGTCGTTTGGGGGATGGTTTGGGTTTTCACATTTTAACGGCTTGTTTTTAATTTTAAGTGTTGATTTTTGCAAATTATCGTCATATTCCCAAACCAGTTGACCCGAGACTACGCTATCATTTCCTACAAGTTACATTGGTCCCGTGCGAGGTGTTCGTGCCTCTTATGAGGTCATTTGGTGGCTTGTTTGGGTTACACCCTTTAACGACTTGTTTTTAAGTTTAACGGTTGATTTTTTCAATTAGCATCAACTTCTCAAACTGGGGATACTCGGGACTACGCGGTCAGTTCCTATAAGTTACATTGCACCCGTGCGAGGTGTTTGTGCCTCTTACGGGGTCATTTGGCAGTTGGTTTGGGTTTTCACCCCTTTAACGACTTTTTTTAAGTCTTAAGTGTGATTTTTGCAAATTATCATCATATTCTCAAACCGGAAGACTCGGGACTACGCGGTCCGTTCCTACAAGTTACATGAGTCCCGTGCGAGGTATTCGTGCCCCCTACGGAGTCATTTGGGGGCTGGTTTGGGTTTTCACCCTTTAAAGGTTTGTTTTTTATTTTAAGTGTTAATTTTTGCAAATTTTCTTCATATTCTCAAACCGGGAGTCCCGGGACTACGCGGTCAGTTCTTATAAGTTACATTGGTCACATGCGAGGTGTTCGTGCCTCCTACAGGGTCATTTGGGGTCTGGTTTGGGTTTTCACCCTTTAACGGCTTGTTTTAAGTCCAAGTGTGATTTTTGCAAATTATCGTCAGACTCCCAAACTGGGAGACCCGGGACTACGCGGTCTGTTCCTACAAGTTACATTGGTCCCGTGCGAGGTGTTCGTGCTTCTTACGGGGTCATTTCGGGGCTGGTTTGTGTTTTCACCCTTTAACGGCTTGTTTTTAAGTTTAAGTGTTGATTTTTGCAAGTTGTCGTCATATTCTCAAATTGGGAGACCAGGGACTACGCGGTGAGTTCCTACAAGTTACATTGGGTCCATGCGACGTGTTCGTGCCTCTTATGGGTCGTTTGGGGGCTGGTTTGGGTTTTTACCCCTTAACGACTTATTTTTAAGTCTAAGTGTGATTTTTGAAAATTATCATCATATTCTCAAACTGGGAGACCCGAGACTACGCGGTTAGTTCCAAAAAGTCAAATTGATCCCGTGCGAGCTGTTCGTGTATCTTACGGGGTCGTTTGGGGTCTGGTTTGGGTTTTCACCCTTTAATGGCCTGTTTTTAAGTGTAAGTGTGATTTTTGCAAATTATTGTCATATTCCCAAACCGGGAGACCCGGGACTACGCAGTCAATTCCCACAAGTAACATTAGTTCCGTGCGAGGTGTCCGTGCCTCTTACGGGGTCGTGTGGTGGCTTATTTGGGTTTTCACCCTTTAACAGCTTGTTTTTAAGTTTAAATGTTGATTTTTACGAATTATCATCATATTCTCTAACCGAGACACTCGGGACTACCCGATCAGTTTCTACAAGTAACATTGGTCCCGTGCGAGGTGTTCGTGCTTCGTCCGGGGTCGTTTAAGGGCAGGTTAGGGTTTTCACCCTTTAACGCCTTATTTTTATATCTAAGTGTGATTTTTGCAAATTATCGTCATATTCTCAAACCGCGAGACCCGGGACTACGCAGTCAGTTCCTACAAGTTACATTGGTCCCGGCCGAGTGTTCGTGCTTCCGACAGGGTCGTTTCGGTGCTGGTTTGGGGTTTTCACCCTTTAACGGCTTGTTTTTAAGTCTAAGTGTTGATTTTTGCAAGTTATCGTCACATTCTCAAACTGGGAGACTCGAGACTATGCGGTCAGTTCCTACAAGTTACATTGGGCCCATGCGAGGTGTTCATGCCTCTTACGGGTCGTCTGCGGGCGGGTTTGGGTTTTCACCCTTTAACGGCTTGTTTTTATGTCTAAGTGTGATTTTTGAAAATTATCATCATATTCTCAAATTGGGAGACCCGGGACTACGCGGTCAGTTCCGAAGAGTCACATTGATCTCGTGCGAGGTGTTCGTGCATCTTATGGGGTCGTTTGGGGTCTGGTTTGGGGTCTCACCCTTTAATGGCCTATTTTAAGTATAAGTGTGATTTTTACAAATTATTGTCATATTCCCAAATCGAGAGACCCGGGACTACATGGACAATTCCTACAAGTTACATTAGTCCCCTGCGAGGTGTTCGTGCCTCTTACGGGGTCGTGTGGGGGCTTGTTTGGGTTTTCACCCTTTAATGGCTTGTTTTTAAGTTTAAATGTTGATTTTTACAATTTATCATCGTATTCCCTAACCGGGAGACTCGGGACTACGCAATCAGTTCCTATAAGTTACATTGGTCCCGTACAAGGTGTCCGTGCCTCCTCCGGGGTCGTTTGGGGGCTGGTTTGGGTTTTCACCCATTAACGGCTTATTTTTAAGTCTAAGTGTGATTTTTGCAAATTAGCGTCATATTCTCAAACCGCGAGACCCGCAACTACGCGGTTAGTTCCAATAAATTACATTGGTCCCGCCCGAGTGTTCGTGCTTCCTACGGGGTCGTTTGGGGGCTGGTTTGGGTTTTCACCCTTTAACGGCTTGTTTTTAAGTTTAAGTGTGATTTTCGCAAATTATCGTCACATTCCCAAATCGGGAGACCCGGGACTATGCGATCATTTCATACAAGTTACATTGGTCCCGTGCGAGGGTTCGTGCCTCTTACGAGGTCGTTTGGGGGCTGGTTTGGGTTTTCAACTTTTAACGGCTTGTTTTTAAGTTTAAGTGTTGAATTTTGCAAATCATTGTCATATTCCCAAACTGGGAGACCCGGGACTATGCGATCATTTCCTACAAGTAACATTGATCCTGTGCGAGGTGTTTGTGCCTCTTACGGGGTCGTTTTGGGGCTGGTTTGGGTTTCACCCTTTAACGGCTTGTTTTTAAGTTTAAGTGTTGATTTTTGCCAATTATCATCATATTCTCAAATTGGGAGACTCAGGACTACGCGTTCAGTTCCTACAAGTTACATTTCTTCCTGCGAGGTGTTCGTGCCTCTTACGGGCTCATTTGGGGGTTGATTTGGGTTTTCACCCTTTAACAACTTATTTTTAAGTATAAGTGTTGATTTTTACAAATTATCGTCATATTCACAAATCGGGAGACCCGGGACTACGCGGTCTGTTCCTACAAGTTGCATTGATCCCGTGTGAGGTGTTCGTGCCTCTTACGGGGTTGTTTCTGGGCTCGTTTGGGTTTCACCCTTTAATGAATTGTTTTTAAGTTTAAGTGTTAATTTTTGCAAATTATAGTCATATTCTCAAATTGGGAGACTCGGGACTACGCGGACAGTTCCCACAAGTTACATTGCTCCCTGCGAGGTGTTCGTGCCTCTTACGGGCTCATTTGGGGGTTAGTTTGGGTTTTCACCCTTTAACAACTTATTATTAAGTATAAGTGTTCATTTTTGCAAATTATCGTCATATTCTCAAACCGGGAGACCCGGGACTGCGCGGTCTGTTCCTACAAGTTGCATTGATCCCGTGTGAGGTGTTCGTGCCTCTGAAGTGTTCGTTTCTGGGCTCATTTGGATTTCACCCTTTAACGAATTATTTTTAACTTTAAGTGTTGATTTTTGCAAATTATCATCATATTCTCAAACTGTGAGACTTGGGAATACGCGGTCAGTTCATACAAGTTACATTGTTCCCGTTCGAGGTGTTTGTGCCTCTTACGGGGTCATTTTGGGGTTGGTTTGGGTTTTCACCCTTTAACGGCTTGTTTTTAAGTTTAAGTGTTGATTTTTGCAAATTATCGTCATATTCTCAAATCGGGAGACCCGGGACTACGCGGTCAGTTCCTACAAGTTACATTGCTCCCGTGCGAGGTGTTCGTGGCTCCTACGGGGTCATTTGGGGGTTGGTTTGGGTTTTCATCCTTTAACGGGTTGTTTTTAAGTTTAAGTATTGATTTTTGCCAATTATCGTCATATTTTCAACCCGGGAGAATCAGGACTACGCGGTCAGTTCCTACAAGTTACATTGGTCCCATGCGAGGTGTTCGTGCCTCTTACGGGGTCGTTTGGGGGGTGGTTCGAGGTTTCACCCTTTAACGGCTTGTTTTTAAGTCTAAGTGTGATTTTTGCAAACTATCATCATATTCCCCAACTGGGAGACCCAGGACTACGCGGTCATTTCCTACAAGTTACATGGGTCCCGTGCGAGTTGTTCCTGCCTCTTACGGGGTCGTTTGGGGGCTGGTTTAGGTTTCCACCCTTTAACGGCTTGTTTTTAAGTTTAAGGGCTGATTTTTGCAAATTATCATCATATTCTCAAACCGAGAGACCCCCGGGACTATGCGGTCAGTTCCTACAAGTTACATTAGTCCCGTGCGAGGTGTTCGTGCCTCCTACGCAGTCATTTGTGGGTTGGTTTGGGTTTTCACCCTTTAACGGCTTATTTTTAAGGCAGTGTGATTTTTACAAATTATCGTCATATTATCAAATCAGGAGACCTGGGACTACGCGGTCCATTCTTACAAGTTACATTTGTCCCGTGCGTGGTGTTCGTGCCTCCTACAGGGTCATTTGGGGGCTGGTTTGGGTTTTCACCCTTTAACGACTTATTTTTAAGTTTAAGTGTTATTTTTTGCAAATTATCGTCATATTTCCTAACCGGGAGACCCGGGACTACGCGATCATTTCCTACAAGTTACATTGGTCCCGTGCGAGGTGTTCGTGCCTCTCACGGTGTCGTTTGGGGGATAGTTTGGGTTTTCACCCTTTAACGACTTGTTTTTAAGTTTAAGTGTTGATTTTTGCAAATTATCGTCATATTCACAAACCGGGAGACCCGGGACTACGCAGTTAGTTCCTACAAGTTACATTGGTCCCGTGCGAGGTGTTCGTGCCTCTTACGGGGTCGTTTGGGGCTGGTTTGGGTTTTCACCCTCTAACGGCTTGTTTTTAATTTTAAGTGTTGATTTTTGCAAATTATCATCATATTCTTAAATCAGGAGACCCCGAACTACGTGGTCAATTCCGAATAGATACATTGGTCACCTGCGAAGTGTTCGTGCCTCTAATGTGGTCGTTTAGGGGTTGGTTTTGGTTTACATCCTTTAACGATGTGTTTTTAAGTTTAAGTGTTAATTTTACAAATTATAGTCATATTCTCAAACCGAGAGACTCGGGACTAGGCGATCAGTTCCTACAAGTTACACTGGTCCCGTGCGAGATTTTTGTGCCTCTTACGGGGTCGTTTGGGGGCTGGTTTGGGTTTTCACCTTTTAATCGCTCGTTTTTAACTTTAAATGTTGATTTTTTTAAATTATTGTCGTGTTCTCAAACCGGGAGACCAGGGACTACGCGGTCAGTTACTACAAGTTACATTGGTCCCATGCGAGGTGTTTGTGCCTCTTACGTGGTCGTTTGGGGGCTGGTTTGCGTTTTCACCCTTTAGCGACTTGTTTTTAAGTCTAAGTGTGATTTTTGCAAATTATCATTATATTCCTAAACTGAGAGACCCAGGACTATGCGGTCATTTCCAACAAGTTACATTGGTCCTGTGCGAGGTGTCCGTGCCTCCAACGGGGTCTTTTGGGGGTTGGTTTGGGTTTTCATCCTTTAACGGATTGTTTTTAAGTTTAAGTTGTTATTTTTGCAAATTATCATCATATTCTCAAACCGGGAGACTCGAGACTACACGGTCACTTCCTACAAGTTACATTGGTCCCGTGCGAGGTGTTCGTGCCTCTTACCGGGTCGTTTGGGGGTAGGTTTGGGTTTTCACCCTTTAACGACTTATTTTTAAGTCTAAGTGTAATTTTTGCAATTTATCATCATATTCTCAAACCGAGAGACCCGGGGACTACGCAGTCAGTTCCTACAGGTTACATTGGTCCCGTGCGAGGTGTTCATGCCTTTTACGGGGTCGTTTGGGGGCTGGTTTGGGTTTTCACCTTTTAACGACTTGTTTTTAAGTTTAAGTGTTGATTTTTTCAAATTATCATAATATTCTTAAAACCGAGAGACCCGGGACTACGCGGTCAGTTCCTACATGTTACATTGGTCTCATGCGAGGTGTTCGTGCCTCTTGCGGGGTCGTTTGGGGCTAGTTTTGGTTTTCACCCTTTAATGGCTTATTTTTATGTCTAAGTGTTATTTTTTCAAATTATCATCATGTTCTCAAATCGGGTGACCCGGGACTACGCGGTCAATTCCTACAAGTTACATTGGTTGTGCCCGAGGTGTTCGTGCCTCCTACGTGGTCGTTTGGGGACTGGTTTGGGTTTTCACAATTTAACTACTTGATTTTAATTTTTAGTGTTGATTTTTGCAAATTATCATAATATTCCCAAACCGGGAGACCCTGGACTACGCGGTCATTTCCTACAAGTTATATTGGTCCCGTGCGAGGTGTTCGTGCCTCTTACGAGGTCGTTTGGGTGCTGGTTTGGGTTTCAGCCTTTAACGGCTTATTTTTAAGTATAACGGTTGATTTTTGCAAATTATCATCATATTCTCAAATCGGGAAACTCGGGACTACGCGATCAGTTCCGGTAATTTACATTGCACCCGTACGAGGTGTTCGTGCCTCTTACGGGGTCATTTGATAGCTAGTTTGGGTTTCCCCCCTCTAACGGCTTGTTTTTAAGTCTAAGTATGATTTTTTCAAATTATCATCATATTCTCAAACCGGAAGACCCGGGACTACGTGGTCAGTTCCTATAAGTTACATTGGTCCCAAGCGAGGTATTCGTGCCTCCTACGGGGTCATTTGGGGGCTGGTTTGGCTTTTCACCCTTTAACGGCTTGTTTTTAATCCTAAGTATAATTTTTGCAAATTATCATCATATTCTCGCACTGGGAGATCCGGGACTACGTGGTGAGTTGCTATAAGTTACATTAGTCTCGTGCGAGGTGTTCATGCCTCTTACAAGGTCGTTTAAGGCTGGTTTGGGTTTTCACCCTTTAACGTCTTGTTTTAAGTCCAAGTGTGATTTTTGCAAATTATCGTCAAACTCCCAAACTGGGAGACCCGGGACTACGCGATCAGTTCCTACAAGTTACATTGGTCCCGTGTGAGGTGTTCGCGCTTCTTACGGGGTCGTTTGTGGGCTGGTTTGGGTTTTCACCCTTTAACGACTTATTTTTAAGTTTAAGTGTTGATTTTTGCAAGTTATCATCATATTCTCAAATTGGGAGATCCGGGACTACGCGGTGAGTTCCTACAAGTGACATTGGGTCCATGCGAGGTGTTCGTGCCTCTTACGGGTCGTTTGGGGGCTGGTATGGGTTTTCACCCTTTAATGGCTTATTTTTAAGTCTAAGTGTGATTTTTAAAAATTATCATCATATTCTCAAACCGGGAGACCCGAGACTACGCGGTCAGTTCCGAAAAGTCACATTGATCCCGTGCGAGGTATTCGGGCATCTTACGGGGTCGTTTGGGGTCTGGTTTGGGTTTTCACCCTTCAATGGCCTGTTTTTAGGTATAAGTGTGATTTTTGCAAATTATTGTCAAATTCCCAAATCGGGAGACTCGGGAATACACGATCAATTCCTACAAGTTACATTAGTCCCGTGCGAGGTGTTCGTGCCTCTTATAGGGTCATGTGGGGGCTTATTTGGGCTTTCACCCTTTAACGGCTTGTTTTTAAGTTTAAATGTTGATTTTTACAAATTATTATCATATTCTTAAACGGGAGACTCGGGACTATGCAATCAGTTCCTACAAGTTACATTGGCCCGTGCGAGGTGTTCGTGCCTCCTCCGGGGTCGTTTGGGTTTACACCCTTTAACGGCTTATTTTTAAGTCTAAATGCGATTTTTGCAAATTATCGTCATATTCTCAAACCGCCAGACCTGGGACTACGCTGTCAGTTCCTATAAGTAACATTGATCCCGCCAGAGTGTTCGTGCTTCCTACGGGGTCGTTTGGGGGTTAATTTGGGTTTTCACCCTTCAACGGCTTGTTTTTAATTCCAAGTGTGATTTTTGCAAATTATCATCAAACTCCCAAACTGGGAGACTCGGGACTACGCGGTCAGTTCCTACAAGTTACATTGGTCCCGTGCGAGGTGTTCGTGCCTCCTACGGGATCGTTTGGGGGCTGGTTTCGGTTTTCACCCTTTAACGGATTATTTTTAAGTCTAAGTATATTTTTGCAAATTATCGTCATATTCTCAAACCGGGAGACTCGAAACTACGCGATCAGTTCCTACAAGTACATTGGTCCCGTGCGAGGTGTTCGTGCCTCTTACGGGGTGGTTTGGGGCTAATTTGGGTTTTCACCCTTTAACGGCTTGTTTTTAAGTTTAAGTGTTAATTTTTCCAAATTATCTTCATATTCTCCAACCAGGAGACCCGGAACTACGCGATCAGTTCCTACAAGTTACATTGGTCACGTGCGAGGTGTTTGTGCCTCCTATGGGGTCGTTTGGGGGATGGTTTGGGTTTTCACCCTTTAACGGCTTGTTTTAAAGTTTAAGTGTTGATTTTTTCAAATTATCATCATATTCTCAAACTGGGAGACTCGGGACTACGCGGTCAGTTCCTATAAGTTACATTGGTCCCATGCGAGGTGTTCGTGCCTCTTACGGGGTCGTTTGGGGGCTGGTTTGGGTTTTCTCCCTTTAACGGCTTGTCTTTAAGTCTAAGTGGGATTTTTGCAAATTATCATCATATTCTCAAACCGAGAGACCCGGGATTACATGGTCCATTCCTAAAAGTTACTATGGACCCGTGCGAGGTGTTCGTGCCTCCTACGGCGTCGTTTGGGGGCTAGTATGGGTTTTCACCCTTTAACGGCTTATTTTTAAGTCTAAGTGTGATTTTTACAAATTATCATCATATTCCCAAACTGAGAGACTCGGGACTACGCGGTCATTTTTTGCAAGTTACCTTAGTCCCATGTGAGGTGTTCGTGCCTCTTACGAGGTCGTTTGGGGGAGGGTTTGGGTTTTCAGCCTTTAACGGCTTAATTTTAAGTTGAAGTGTTAATTTTTGCAAATTATCGTCAGATTCTCAAATCGATAGACCCGAGACTACGCGGTCAGTTCCTACAAGTTACATTTGTCCCGTGCAAGGTGCTCGTGCCTCCTACGGGGTGGTTTGAGGGGTGGTTTGGGTTTTTACCCTTTAACGGCTTGCTTTTAAGCCTAAGTGTGATTTTTTCAAATTATCATCATATTTCCAAATCGAGAGACCTGGGACTATGCGTCAGTTCCTACAAGTTACTCTGGTCCCTGCGAGATGTTCCTGCATCTTACGGGGTCGTTTGGGGGATGGTTTGAGCTTTCACCTTTTAATGGCTTGTGTTTTAAGTTTAAATGTTGATTTGTGCAAATTATTGTCATATTCTCAAACCGAGAGACACGAGACTATGCGGTTCCTTCCTACAAGTTACATTAGTCCCATGCGAGGTGTTCGTGCCTCTTACGGGGTCGTTTGGGGGATGGTTCGGGTTTTCACCCCTTAACGGCTTATTTTTAAGTTTAAGTGTTTATTTTTGCAAATTATCGTCATATTCTCAAACCGGGAGACTCGAAACTACGCGATCAGTTCCTACAAGTTACATTGGTCCCGTGCGAGGTGTTCGTGCCTCTTACGGGGTCCTTTGGGGGCTGGTTTGGGTTTTCACTCTTTAATGGCTTATTTTTAAGTCTAAGTGTGATTTTTACAAATTATCATCATATTCCCAAACCGGGAGACCCAGGACTACGCGGTCATTTCCTATATGTTACATGGGTCCCGTGCGAGGTGTTCGTGCCTCCTACGGGGTCGTTTGGTGGTTGGTTTGGGTTTTTACCCTTTAACGACTTGTTTTTAAGTTTAAGGGTTGATTTTTGCAAATTATCATCATATTCTCAAACCGGGAGATCCGGGAGTACGCGGTCAGTTCCTACAAGTTACATTAGTCACGTGGGAGGTGTTCGTTCCTCCTACATTGTCGTCTGGGGGCTGGTTTGGGTTTTCACCCATTAACGGCTTGTTTTTAAGTCAGTGTGATTTTTACAAATTATCATCATATTCCCAAACCGAGAGACCCAGGACTACGCTGTTAGTTCCTACAAGTTGCATTGGTCCCGTGCGAGGTGTTCGTGCCTCTTACGGTGTCGTTTGGGGGCTAGTTCACGTTTTCACCCTTTGACGACTTGTTTTTAAGTCTACGTGTGATTTTTACAAATTATCGTCATATTCTCAAACCGGGAGACCCGAGACTACGCGATCAGTTCCTACAGGTTTTATTGGTCCCGTGCGAGATGTTTGTGCCTCTAACGGGGTCGTTTGGGGTTGGTTTGGGTTTTCACCCTCTAACGACTTGTTTTTATGTTTAAGTGTTGATTTTTGTTATTTATCATCATATTCTCAAACTGGGAGACCCGGGACTACGCAGTCAGTTCTTAGAAGTTACATTGGTCCCGTGCGAGGTGTTCGTGCCTCTTACGGGGTCGTTTGGGGCTGGTTTGGGTTTTCACCCTTTAACGGCTTGTTTTTAAGTTTAAGTGTTAATTTTTGCAAATTATCTTCATATTCTCAAATCAGGAGACCCGGGACAATGCGGTCAAACCCTACAAGATACATTGGTCACGTGCGAGGTGTTCGTGCCTTCTACGGGGTCGTTTGGGGGCTGGTTTGGGTTTTCACCCTTTAACGGCTTGTTTTTAAGTCCAAGTGTATTTTTGCAAATTAGCGTCATATTCTCAAACCGCGAGACCCGCAACTACGCGGTTTGTTCCTCTATGTTACACTGGTCCCACCCGAGTTTTCATGCTTCCTACGGGGTCGTTTGGGGGCTGGTTTGGGTTTTCACCCTTTAACGGCTTGTTTTTAAGTTTAGGTTTGATTTTCGCAAATTATCGTCATATTCCCAAATCGGGAGACCTGGGACTATGCGATCATTTCCTACAAGTTACATTGGTCCCGTTCGAGGGTTCGTGCCTCTTACGAGGTCGTTTGGGGGCAGGTTTGGATTTTCACGTTTTAACGGCTTGTTTTTAAGTTTAAGTGTTGATTTTTGCAAATCATTGTCATATTCCCAAACTGGGAGACCCGGGACTTCGCGATCATTTCCTACAAGTTACATTGATCCTGTGCGAGGTGTTTGTGCCTCTTACGGGGTCGTTTTGGGGTTGGTTTGGGTTTCACCCTTTAACGGCTTGTTTTTAAGTTCAAGTGTTGATTTTTTCAAATTATCATCATATTCTCAAATTGGGAGACTCGGGACTACGCGTTCAGTTCCTACAAGTTACATTTCTTCCTGCGAGGTGTTCGTGCCTCTTACGGGCTCATTTGGGGGTTGGTTTGGGTTTTCACCCTTTAACAACTTATTTTTAAGTATAAGTGTTGATTTTTGAAAATTAACATCATATTCTCCAACCGGGAGACCCGGGACTACGCGGTCTGTTCCTACAAGTTGCATTGATCCCGTGTGAGGTGTTCGTGCCTCTTACGGGGTCGTTTCTGGGCTCGTTTGGGTTTCACCCTTTAACAAATTGTTTTTAAGTTTAAGTGTTGATTTATACAAATTATAGTCTTATTCTCAAATTGGGAGACTCCGGACTACGCAGACAGTTCCCACAAGTTACATTGCTCACTGCGAGGTGTTCGTGCCTCTTACGGGCTCATTTGGGGGTTGGTTTGGGTTTTCACCCTTTAACAACTTATTATTAAGTATAAGTGTTCATTTTTGAAAATTATCGTCATAATCTCAAACCGGGAGACCCGGGACTACGCGGTCTATTCCTACAAGTTGCATTGATCCCGTGTGAGGTGTTCGTGCCTCTGACAGGGTCGTTTCTGGGCTCGTTTGGGTTTCACCCTTTAATGAATTGTTTTTAAGTTTAAGTGTTGATTTTTGCAAATTATCATCATATTCTCAAACTGTGAGACTTGGGACTATGCGGTCAGTTCCTACAAGTTACATTTCTCCCGTGCGAGGTGTTCGTGCCTCTTACGGGGTCATTTTGGGGTTGGTTTGGGTTTTCACCCTTTAACGCCTTGTTTTTAAGTTTAAGTGTTGATTTTTGCAAATTATCGTCATATTCTCAACCCGCAAGACCCAAGACTACGCGGTCATTTCCTATAAGTTACATTGGACCCGCTCGAGTGTTCGTGCTTCCTACGGGGTCGTTTGGGGGTTGGTTTGGGTTTTCATCTTTTAACGGGTTGTTTTTAAGTTTAAGTATTGATTTTTGCCAATTAACATCATATTCTCAACCCGGGAGAATCAGGACTACGCGGTCAGTATCTACAACTTACATTGGTCCCATGCGAGGTGTTCGTGCCTCTTACGGGGTCGTTTGGGGGGTGGTTCGAGGTTTCACCCTTTAACGACTTGTTTTTTAGTCTAAGTGTGCTTTTTGAAAACTATCATCATATTCCCAAACCGGGAGACCCAGGACTACGCGATCATTTCCTACAAGTTACATGGGTCCCGTGCGAGTTGTTCCTGCGTCCTACGGGGTCGTTTGGGGGCTGGTTTGGCTTTCCACCCTTTAACGGCTTCTTTTTGAGTTTAAGGACTGATTTTTGCAAATTATCATCATATTCTCAAACCGAGAGACCCGGGACTACGCAGTCAGTTCCTACAAGTTACATTAGTCCCGTGCGAGGTGTCCGTGCCTCCTACGCGGTCATTTGTGGGCTGGTTTGGGTTTTCACCCTTTAATGGCTTATTTTTAAGTCAGTGTGATTTTTACAAATTATCGTCAAATTCTCAAATCGGGAGACCCGGGACTACGCGGTCCATTCCTACAAGTTACATTTGTCCCGTGCGTGGTGTTCGTGCCTCCTACGGGGTCATTTGGGGGCTGGTTTGGGTTTTCACCCTTTAACGCCTTAGTTTTAAGTTTAAGTGTTATTTTTTGCAAATTATCGTCATATTTCCAAACCGGGAGACCCGGGAATACGCGATCATTTCCTACAAGTTACATTGGTCCCGTGCGAGGTGTTCGTGCCTCTCACGGTGTCGTTTGGGGGCTAGTTTGGGTTTTCACCCTTTAACGACTTGTTTTAAAGTTTAAGTGTTGATTTTTGTAAATTATCATCATATTCACAAACTGGGAGACCCGGGACTACGCAGTCAGTTCCTATAAGTTACATTGGTCCCGTGCGAGGTGTTCGTGCCTCTTACGGGGTCGTTTGGGGCTGGTTTGGGTTTCACCCTCTAACGGCTTGTTTTTAAGTTTAAATGTTGATTTTTTCAAATTATCATCATATTCTCAAATCAGGAGACCCCAAACTACGCGGTCAATTCCGAATAGATACATTGGTCACCTCCGAAGTGTTCGTGCCTCCAATGGGGTCGTTTAGGGGTTGGTTTTGGTTTTCACCCTTTAACGATGTGTTTTTAAGTTTAAGTGTTAATTTTACAAATTATAGTCAAATTCTCAAACCGGGAGAATCGGGACTAGGCGGTCAGTTCCTCCAAGTTACACTGGTCCCGTGCGAGGTTTTAGTGCCTCTTACGGGGTCGTTTGGGGACTGGTTTGGGTTTTCACCTTTTAACCGCTCGTTTTTAACTTTAAATGTTGATTTTTTCAAATTATTGTCAAATTATCAAACCGGGAGACCAGGGACTACGCGATCAGTTCCTACAAGTTTCATTGGTCCCATGCGAGGTGTTTCTGCCTCTTACGTGGTCGTTTGGGGGCTAGTTTGCGTTTTCACCCTTTAGTGACTTGTTTTTAAGTCTAAGTGTGATTTTTGCAAATTATCAATATATTCCTAATCTGAGAGACCCAGGACAATGCAGTCATTTCCAACAAGTTACATTGGTCCCGTGCGAGGTGTCCGTGCCTCCAACGGGGCCTTTTGGGGGGTGGTTTGGGTTTTCATCCTTTAACGGCTTGTTTTTAAGTTTAAGTTGTTATTTTTTAAAATTATCAACAAATTACCAAACCGGGAGACTCAGGACTACACGGTCACTTCCTGCAAGTTACATTGGTCCCGTGCGAGGTGTTCGTGCCTCTTACGGGGTCGTTTGTGGGTAGGTTTGGGTTTTAATCCTTTAACGACTTATTTTTAAGTCTAAGTGTAATTTTTGCAATTTATCATCATATTCTCAAACTGAGAGACCCGGGGACTACGCAGTCAGTTCCTACAAGTTACATTGGTCCCATGCGAGGTGTTCGTGCCTCTCACGGTGTCGTTTGGGGGCTAGTTTGGGTTTTCACCCTTTAACGACTTGTTTTTAAGTTTAAGTGTTGATTTTTGCAAATTATCGTCATATTCACAAACCGGGAGACCCGGGACTACGCAGTCAGTTCCTACAAGTTACATTGGTCCCGTGCGAGGTGTTCGTGCCTCTTACGGGGTCGTTTGGGGCTGGTTTGGGTTTTCACCCTCTAACGGCATATTTTTATGTTTAAGTGTTGATTTTTGCAAATTATCGTCATATTCTCAAATCAGGAGACCCCGAACTACGCGGTCAATTTCGAATAGATACATTGGTCACTTGCGAAGTGTTCGTGCCTCCTATGGGGTCGTTTAGGGGTTGGTTTTGGTTTTCACCCTTTATTGATGTGTTTGTATGTTTAAGTGTTAATTTTACAAATTATAGTCATATTCTCAAACTGGGAGACTCGGGACTAGGCGATCAGTTCCTACAAGCTACACTAGTCCCGTGCGAGGTTTTTATGCCTCTTACGGGGTTGTTTGGGGGCTGGTTTGGGTTTTCACCTTTTAACCGCTCATTTTTAAGTTTAAATGTTGATTTTTTCAAATTATTGTCATATTCTCAAATCGGGAGACCAGGGACTACGCGGTCAGTTCCTATAAGTTACATTGGTCCCATGCAAGGTGTTTGTGCCTCTTACGTAGTCGTTTGGAGGCTGGTTTGCGTTTTCACCCTTTAGCGACTTGTTTTTAAGTCTAAGTGTGATTTTTTCAAATTATCATTATATTCCTAAACTGAGAGACCCAGGAATATGCGGTCATTTCCAACAAGTTACATTGGTCCTGTGCGAGGTGTCCGTGCCTCCAACGGGGTCTTTTGGGGGTTGGTTTGGGTTTTCATCCTTTAACGGATTATTTCTACGTTTAAGTTGTTATTTTTGCAAATTATCATCATGTTCTCAAACCGGGTGACCCGGGACTACGCGGTCAGTTCCTACAAGTTACATTGGTTGTGCCCGAGGTGTTCGTGCTTCCTACGTGGTCGTTTGGGGGCTGGTTTGGGTTTTCACATTTTAACTACTTGATTTTAATTTTAAGTGTTTATTTTTGCAAATTATCATCATATTCCCAAACCGGGAGACCCTGGGCTACGCGGTCATTTCCTACAAGTTACATTGGTCCCGTGCGAGGTGTTCGTGCGTCTTACGAGGTCGTTTGGGGGCTGGTTTCAGCCTTTAACGGCTTATTTTTAAGTATAACGGTTGATTTTTGCAAATTATCATCATATTCTCAAATCGGGAAACTCGGGACTACGCGATCAGTTCCTATAATTTACATTGCACCCGTACGAGGTGTTCGTGCCTCTTACGGGGTCATTTGATAGCTGGTTTGGGTTTTCACCCTTTAACGGCTTGTTTTTAAGTCTACGTGTGATTTTTGCAAATTATCATCATATTATCAAACCGGAAGACCCGGGACTACGTGGTCAGTTCCTATAAGTTACATTGCTCCCAAGCGAGGTATTCGTGCCTCCTACGGGGGTCATTTGGGGGCTGGTTTGGGTTTTCACACTTTAACAGCTTATTTTTAATCCTAAGTATAATTTTTGTAAATTATCGTCATATTCTCGAACTGGGAGATCCGGGACTACGTGGTCAGTTGCTACAAGTTACATTAGTCCTGTGCGAGGTGTTCATGCCTCTTATACGGTCGTTTGAGGCTGGTTTGGGTTTTCACTCTTTAACGACTTGTTTTAAGTCCAAGTGTGATTTTTGCAAATTATCGCCAAACTCCTAAACTGGGAGACCCGGGACTACGCGGTCAGTTCCTACAAGTTACATTGGTCCCGTGTGAGGTGTTCGTACTTCTTACGGGGTCGTTTGTGGGCTGGTTTGGGTTTTCACCCTTTAACGACTTATTTTTAAATTTAAGTGTTGATTTTTGCAAGTTATCATCATATTATCAAATTGGGAGACCCGGGACTACGCGGTGAGTTCCTACAAGTGACATTGGTCCCATGCGAGGTGTTCGTGCCACTTACGGGTCGTTTGGGGGCTGGTATGGGTTTTCACCCTTTAATGGTTTGTTTTTAAGTCTAAGTGTGATTTTTAAAAATTATCATCATATTCTCAAATCGGGAGACCCGGGACTACGCGGTCAGTTCCGAAAAGTCACATTGATCCCGTGCGAGGTATTCGGGCATCTTACGGGATCGTTTGGGGTCTGGTTTGGCTTTTCACCCTTCAGTGGCCTGTTTTTAGGTATAAGTGTGATTTTTGTAAATTATTGTCAAATTCCCAAATTGGGAGACTCGGTAATACACGATCAATTCCTACAAGTTACATTAGTCCCGTGCGAGGTGTTCGTTCCTCTTATAGGGTCATGTGGGGGCTTGTTTGGGCTTTCACCCTTTAACGGCTTGTTTTTAAGTTTAAAAGTTGATTTTTATAAAATTATTATCATATTCTTAAGCAGGAGACTCGGGACTATGCAATCAGTTCCTATAATTTACATTGGCCCGTGCGAGGTGTTCGTGCCTCCTCCGGGGTCGTTTGGGGGCTGGTTTGGGTTTACACCCTTTAACGGCTTATTTTTAAGTCTAAATGCGATTTTTGCAAATTATCGTCATATTCTCAAACCGCCAGACCTGGGACTACGCGGTCAGTTCCTATAAGTAACATTGGTCCCGCCAGAGTGTTCGTGCCTCCTACGGGGTCGTTTGGGGGCAAGTTTGGGTTTTCACCCTTCAACGGCTTGTTTTCAAGTCCAAGTGTGATTTTTTGCAAATTATCATCAAACTCCCAAACTGGGAGACCCGGGACTACGTGGTCAGTTCCTACAAGTTACATTGGTCCCGTGTGAGGTGTTCGTGCCTCCTACAGGATCGTTTGGGGTCTGGTTTCGGTTTTCACCCTTTAATGGATTATTTTTAAGTCTAAGTATATTTTTGCAAATTATCATCATATTCTCAAATCCGGAGACTCGGGACTACGCGGTCAGTTACTACAAGTTACATTGGTCCCGTACGAGGTGTTCGTGCCTCTTACGGGGTGGTTTGGGGCTAATTTGGGTTTTCACCCTTTAACGGCTTTTTTTTAATTTTAAGTGTTAATTTTTGCAAATTATCTTCATATTCTCAAACCGGGAGACCCGGAACTACGTGATCAGTTCCTACAAGTTACATTTGTCACGTCCGAGGTGTTTGTGCCTCCTACGGGGTCGTTTGGGGGATGGTTTGGGTTTTCACCCTTTAACGGCTAGTTTTAAAGTTTAAGTGTTGATTTTTTCAAATTATCGTCATATTCAAAAACCAGGAGACTCGGGACTACGCAATCAGTTCCTACAAGTTACATTGGTCCCGTGTGAGGAGTTCGTGCCTCTTACGGGGTCGTTTGGGGCTGGTTTGGGTTTTCACCCTCTAACGGCTTATTTTTAAGTTTAAGTGTTGATTTTTGCAAATTATCATCATATTCTCAAATCAGGAGACCCCGAACTACGCGATCAATTCCGAATAGATACATTGGTCACCTGCGAAGTGTTCGTGCCTCCTATGGGGTCGTTTAGGGGTTGGTTTTGGTTTTCACCCTTTATTGATGTGTTTTTATGTTTAAGTGTTAATTTTACAAATTATAGTCATATTCTCAAACCGGGAGACTCGGGACTAGGCGATCAGTTCCTACAAGCTACACTGGTCCCGTGCGAGGTTTTTGTGCCTCTTATGGGGTCGTTTGGGGGCTGGTTTGGGTTTTCACCTTTTAACCGCTCGTTTTTAAGTTTAAATGTTGATTTTTTCAAATTATTATAATATTCTCAAACCGGGAGACCAGGGACTACGCGGTCAGTTACTACAAGTTACATTGGTCCCATGCGAGGTGTTTGTGCCTCTTACGTGGTCGTTTGGAAGCTGGTTTGCATTTTCACCCTTTAGCGACTTATTTTTAAGTCTAAGTGTGATTTTTGCAAATTATCATTATATTCCTAAACTGAGAGACCCAGGACTATCCGGTCATTTCCAACAAGTTACATTGGTCCCGTGCGAGGTGTCCGTGCCTCCAACGGGGTCTTTTGGGGGTTGGTTTGGGTTTTCAGCCTTTAACGGATTGTTTTTAAGTTTAAGTTGTTATTTTTCCAAACTATCATCATATTCTCAAATCGGGTGACCCGGGACTACGCGGTCAATTCCTACAAGTTACATTGGTTGTGCCCGAGGTGTTCGTGCCTCCTACGTGGTCGTTTGGGGACTGGTTTGGGTTTTCACATTTTAACTACTTGATTTTAATTTTAAGTGTTGATTTTTGCAAGTTATCATAATATTCCCAAACCGGGAGACCCTGGACTACGCGGTCATTTCCTACAAGTTATATTGGTCCCGTGCGAGGTGTTCGTGCCTCTTACGAGGTCGTTTGGGGGCTGGTTTGGGTTTCAACCTTTAACGGCTTATTTTTAAGTATAACGGTTGATTTTTGCAAATTATCATCATATTCTCAAATCGGGAAACTCGGGACTACGCGATCAGTTCCGATAATTTACATTGCACCCGTACGAGGTGTTCGTGCCTCTTACGGGGTCATTTGATAGCTAGTTTGGGTTTTCCCCCTCTAACGGCTTGTTTTTAAGTCTAAGTATGATTTTTTCAAATTATCATCATATTCTCAAACCGGAAGACCCGGGACTACGTGGTCAGTTCCTATAAGTTACATTGGTCCCAAGCGAGGTATTCGTGCCTCCTACGGGGTCATTTGGGGGCTGGTTTGGCTTTTCACCCTTTAACGGTTTGTTTTTAATCCTAAGTATAATTTTTGCAAATTATCATCATATTCTCGCACTGGGAGATCCGGGACTACGTGGTGAGTTGCTATAAGTTACATTAGTCTCGTGCGAGGTGTTCATGCCTCTTACAGGGTCGTTTGAGGCTGGTTTGGGTTTTCACCCTTTAACGTCTTGTTTTAAGTCCAAGTGTGATTTTTGCAAATTATCGTCAAACTCCCAAACTGGGAGACCCGGGACTACGCGGTCAGTTCCTACAAGTTACATTGGTCCCATGTGAGGTGTTCGCGCTTCTTACGGGGTCGTTTGTGGGCTGGTTTGGGTTTTCACCCTTTAACGACTTATTTTTAAGTTTAAGTGTTGATTTTTGCAAGTTATCATCATATTCTCAAATTGGGAGATCCGGGACTACGCGGTGAGTTCCTACAAGTGACATTGGGTCCATGCGAGGTGTTCGTGCCTCTTACGGGTCGTTTGGGGGCTGGTATGGGTTTTCACCCTTTAATGGCTTATTTTTAAGTCTAAGTGTGATTTTTAAAAATTATCATCATATTCTCAAACCGGGAGACCCGAGACTACGTGGTCAGTTCCGAAAAGTCACATTGATCCCGTGCGAGGTATTCGGGCATCTTACGGGGTCGTTTGGGGTCTGGTTTGGGTTTTCACCCTTCAATGGCCTGTTTTTAGGTATAAGTGTGATTTTTGCAAATTATTGTCAAATTCCCAAATCGGGAGACTCGGGAATACACGATCAATTCCTACAAGTTACATTAGTCCCGTGCGAGGTGTTCGTGCCTCTTATAGGGTCATGTGGGGGCTTGTTTGGGCTTTCACCCTTTAACGGCTTGTTTTTAAGTTTAAATGTTGATTTTTACAAATTATTATCATATTCTTAAACGGGAGACTCGAGACTATGCAATCAGTTCCTACAAGTTACATTGGCCCGTGCGAGGTGTTCGTGCCTCCTCCGGGTCATTTGGGGGTTGGTTTGGGTTTACACCCTTTAACGGCTTATTTTTAAGTCTAAATGCGATTTTTGCAAATTATCATCATATTCTCAAACCGCTAGGCCTGGGACTACGCGGTCAGTTTCTATAAGTAACATTGGTCCCGCCAGAGTGTTCGTGCTTCCTACGGGGTCGTTTGGGGGCTAGTTTGGGTTTTCACCCTTCAACGGCTTGTTTTTAAGTCCAAGTTTGATTTTTGCAAATTATCATCAAACTCCCAATCTGGGAGACCCGGGACTACGCGGTCAGTTCCTACAAGTTACATTGGTCCCGTGCGAGGTGTTCGTGCCTCCTACGGGATCGTTTGGGGGCTGGTTTCGGTTTTCACCCTTTAACGGATTATTTTTAAGTCTAAGTATATTTTTGCAAATTATCGTCATATTCTCAAATCGGGAGACCCGGGACTACGCGGTCAGTTCCTACAAGTTACATTGGTCCCGTGCGAGGTGTTCGTGCCTCTTACGGGGTGGTTTGGGGCTAATTTGGGTTTTCACCCTTTAACGGCTTGTTTTTAAGATTAAGTGTTAATTTTTGCAAATTATCTTCATATTCTCAAACCGGGAGACCCGGAACTACGCGATCAGTTCCTCCAAGTTACATTGGTCACGTGCGAGGTGTTTGTGCCTCCTACGGGGTCGTTTGGGGGATGGTTTGGGTTTTCACCCTTTAACGTCTTGTTTTAAAGTTTAAGTGTTGATTTTTTCAAATTATCTTCATATTCTCAAACTAGGAGACTTGGGACTACACGGTCAGTTCCTATAAGTTACATTGGTCCCATGCGAGGTGTTCGTGCCTCTTACGGGGTCGTTTGGGGGCTGGTTTGGGTTTTCACCCTTTAACGGCTTGTCTTTAAGTCTAAGTGGGATTTTTGCAAATTATCATCGTATTCTCAAACCGGGAGACCCGGGATTACATGGTTCATTCCTACAAGTTACTATGGACCCGTGCGAGGTGTTCGTGCCTCCTACGGCGTCGTTTGGGGGCTAGTATGTGTTTTCACCCTTTAACGGCCTATTTTTAAGTCTAAGTGTGATTTTTACAAATTATCATCATATTCCCAAACTGAGAGACTCGGGACTACGCGATCATTTCCTGCAAGTTACCTTAGTCCCGTGTGAGGTGTTCGTGGCTCTTACGAGGTCGTTTGGGTTTTCAGCCTTTAACGGCTTATTTTTAAGTTAAAGTGTAAATTTTTGGAAATTATCGTCTGATTCTCAAATCGGTAGACCCGACACTACGCGGTCAGTTCCTACAAGTTACGTTGGTCCCGTGTAAGGTGTTCGTCCCTCCTACGGGGTCGTTTGAGGGGTGGTTTGGGTTTTTACACTTTAACGGCTTGCTTTTAATCCTAAGTGTAATTTTTGCAAATTATCGTCATATTACCAAATCGAGAGACCTGGGACTATGCGGTCAGTTCCTACAAGTTACTCTGGTCCCTGCGAGGTGTTCCTGCCTCTTATGGGGTCGTTTGGGGGATGGTTTGGGCTTTCACCTTTTAATGGCTTGTGTTTTAAGTTTAAGTGTTGATTTGTGCAAATTATTGTCATATTCTCAAACTGAGAGACACGAGACTATGCGGTTCTTTCCTACAAGTTACATTAGTCCCATGCGAGGTGTTCGTGCCTCTTACGGGGTCGTTTGGGGGATGGTTCGGGTTTTCACCCCTTAACGGCTTATTTTTAAGTTTAAGTGTTTATTTTTGCAAATTATCGTCATATTCTCAAACCGGGAGACTCGAAACTACGCGATCAGTTCCTACAAGTACATTGGTCCCGTGCGAGGTGTTCGTGCCTCTTACGGGGTCCTTTGGGGGCTGGTTTGGGTTTTCACCCTTTAATGGCTTATTTTTAACTCTAAGTGTGATTTTTCCAAATTATCATCATATTCCCAAATCGGGAGACCCATGACTACGTGTTCATTTCCTACATGTTACATGGGTCTCGTGCGAGGTGTTCGTGCCTCCTACGGGGTCGTTTGGTGGTTGGTTTGGGTTTTCACCCTTTAGCGACTTGTTTTTACGGTTAAGGGTTTATTTTTGCAAATTATTATCATATTCTCAAACCGAGAGACCCGGGAGTACGCGGTCAGTTCCTATAAGTTACATTAGTCCCGTGGGAGGTGTTCGTTCCTCCTACAGTGTCGTCTGGGGGTGGTTTGTGCTTTCACCCTTTAACGGCTTGTTTTTAAGTCAGTGTGATTTTTGCAAATTATCATCATATTCCCAAACCGAGAGACCCAGGACTAAGCAGTCAGTTCCTACAAGTTACATTGGTCCCGTGCGAGGTGTCCGGGCCTCTTACGGTGTCGTTTGGGGGCTAGTTTGCGTTTTCACCCTTTGACGACTTGTTTTTAAGTCTAAGTGTGATTTTTGCAAATTATCGTCATATTCTCAAACCGGGAGACCCGAGACTACGCGATCAGTTCCTACAGGTTATATTGGTCTCGTGCGAGATGTTTGTGCCTCTTATGGGGTCGTTTGGGGCTGGTTTGGGTGTTCACCCTCTAACGACTTGTTTTTATGTTTTAGTGTTGATTTTTGTTAATTATCATCATATTCTCAAACTGGGAAACCCGGGACTACGCAGTCAGTTCTTACAAGTTACATTGGTCCCGTGCGAGGTGTTCGTGCCTCTCACGGGGTCGTTTGGGGCTGGTTTGGGTTTTCACCCATTAACGGCTTGTTTTTAAGTTTAAGTATTAATTTTTGCAAATTATCTTCATATTCTCAAATCAGGAGACCCGGGACAACGCGGTCAAACCCTACAAGATACATTGGTCACGTGCGAGGTGTTTGTGCCTTCTACGGGGTCGTTTGGGGGCTAGTTTGGGTTTTCACCCTTTAACGACTTGTTTTTAAGTTTAAGTGTTGATTTTTGCAAATTATAGTCATATTCTCAAACCGGAAGAGTCGGGACTATGCGGTAATTTCCTACAAGTTACATTGGTCCCGTGCGAGGTGTTCGTGCCTCCAACGGGGTCGTTTGGGGGTTGGTTTAGGTTTTCATCCTTTAACGGCTTGTTCTTAAGTTTAAGTGGTTATTTTTCCAAATTATCATCATATTCTCAAATCGGGAGACCCGAGACTACGTGATCAGTTCCTACAATTTACAGTTGTCCCGTGCAAGGTGTTCGTGCCTCTTCCGGGGTCGTTTGGGGGCATATTTGGGTTTTCACCCTTTAACGACTTATTTGTAAGTCTAAGTATGATTTTTACAAATTATCGTCATATTCTCAAACCGAGAGACTCGGGACTACGCGATTAGTTTCCACAGGTTACATTGGTCCCGTGCGAGGTGTTCGTGCCTCTTACGGGGTCGTTTGGGGGCTAGTTTGGGTTTTAACCTTTTAACGACTTGTTTTTAAGTTTAAGTGTTGATTTTTTCAAATTATCATCATTTTCACGAATCGAGAGACCCAGGACGATGCGGTCAGTTCCTACAAGTTACATTGGTCACAAGCGAGGTGTTGGTGCCTCTTACGGGGTCGTTTGGTGGCTAGTTTTTGTTTTCACCGTTTAATGGCTTATTTTTAAGTCCAAGTGTGAATTTTTCATATTATCATCATATTCTCGAACCGAGTGACTCGGTACTACGCGGCCAGTTCCTACAAGTAACATTGGTTGCGCTCGAGGTGTTCGTGCCTCCTACGGGGTCGTTTGGGGGCTGGTTTGTGTTTTCACATTTTAACGGCTTATTTTTAATTTTAAGTGTTGATTATTGCAAATTATCATCATATTTCCAAACTGGGAGACCCAGGACTACACGGTAATTTCCCACAAGTTACATTGGTCCCGTGCGAGGTGTTCGTGCCTCTTACGCGGTCGTTTGGGGGCTGGTTTGGGTTTCACCCTTTAACGACTTGTTTTTAAGTTTAACGGTTGATTTTTTCAAATTATCATCATATTCTCAAACCGAAAGACCCGGGACTACGCGGTCAGTACCTACAAGTTACATTGGTCCCGTGCAAGGTGTTCGTGCCTCTTACGGGGTCGTTTGGGGGAAGATTTGGGTTTTCACCCTTTAACGACTTATTTTTAAGTCTAAGTATGATTTTTACAAATTATTGGCATATTCTCAAATCGGGAGACCCGGGACTACGCGGTCAGTTCCTACAAGTTACATTGGTCCCGTGCGAGGTGTTCCTGCCTCTTACAGGTTGGTTTGGGGCTAGTTTTGGTTTTCACCTTTTAACGGCTTATTTTTAAGTTTAAGTGTTAATTTTTACAAATTATCTTCATATTCTCAAACCGGGAGACCCAGAACTATGCGATCAATTCCTACAAGTTACATTGGTCACGTGCGAGGTGTTTGTGCCTCCTACGGGGTCGTTTGGGGGATGTTTTGGTTTTTCACCCTTTAACAGCTTGTTTTAAAGTTTAAGTGTTGAATTTTTCAAATTATCGTCATATTCTCAAACTAGGAGACTCGGGACTACGCGATCAGGTCCTATAAGTTACATTGGTACCATGCGAGTTGTTCGTGCCTCTTACGGGGTCGTTTGGGGGCTGGTTTGGGTTTTCACCCTTTAACGGCTTGTCTTTAAGTCTAAGTGGGTTTTTTACAAATTATCGTCATATTCTCAAACCGGGAGACCCGGGATTACATGGTCCATTCCTACAAGTTACTATGGACTCGTGCGAGGTGTTCGTGCCTCCTACGGCGTCGTTTGGGGGCTAGTATGGGTTTTCACCCTTTAACGGCTTATTTTTAAGTCTAAGTGTGATTTTTACAAATTATCATCATATTCCCAAACTGAGAGACTCGGGACTACGCGGTCATTTTCTGCAAGTTACCTTAGTCCCGTGTGAGGTGTTCGTGCCTCCTACGAGGTCGTTTGGGGGCTAGTTTGGGTTTTCAGCCTTTAACGGCTTATTTTTAAGTTGAAGTGTTAATTTTTGCAAATTATCGTCAGATTCTCAAATCGGTAGACCCGAGACTACGTGGTCAGTTCCTACAAGTTACATTGGTCTCGTGCAAGGTGTTCGTGCCTCCTACGGGGTCGTTTGAGGGCTAGTTTGGGGTTTTACCCTTTAACGGCTTGCTTTTAAGCCTAAGTGTGATTTTTGCAAATTATCGTCATATTACCAAATCGAGAGACCTGGGACTATGCGGTCAGTTCCTACAAGTTACTCTGGTCCCTGCGAGGTGTTCCTGCCTCTTATGGGGTCGTTTGGGGGACTGTTTGGGCTTTCACCTTTTAATGGCTTGTGTTTTAAGTTTAAATGTTGATTTGTGCAAATTATTGTCATATTCTCAAACCGAGAGACACGAGACTATGCGGTTCTTTCCTACAAGTTACATTAGTCCCATGCGAGGTGTTCGTGCCTCTTACGGGGTCGTTTGGGGGATGGTTCGGGTTTTCACCCCTTAACGGCTTATTTTTAAGTTTAAGTGTTTATTTTTGCAAATTATCGTCATATTCTCAAACCGGGAGACTCGAAACTACGCGATCAGTTCCTACAAGTACATTGGTCCCGTGCGAGGTGTTCGTGCCTCTTACGGGGTCCTTTGGGGGCTGGTTTGGGTTTTCACCCTTTAATGGCTTATTTTTAACTCTAAGTGTGATTTTTCCAAATTATCATCATATTCCCAAATCGGGAGACCCATGACTACGTGTTCATTTCCTACATGTTACATGGGTCTCGTGCGAGGTGTTCGTGCCTCCTACGGGGTCGTTTGGTGGTTGGTTTGGGTTTTCACCCTTTAGCGACTTGTTTTTACGGTTAAGGGTTTATTTTTGCAAATTATTATCATATTCTCAAACCGAGAGACCCGGGAGTACGCGGTCAGTTCCTATAAGTTACATTAGTCCCGTGGGAGGTGTTCGTTCCTCCTACAGTGTCGTCTGGGGGTGGTTTGTGCTTTCACCCTTTAACGGCTTGTTTTTAAGTCAGTGTGATTTTTGCAAATTATCATCATATTCCCAAACCGAGAGACCCAGGACTACGCAGCCAGTTCCTACAAGTTACATTGGTCCCGTGCGAGGTGTCCGTGCCTCTTACGGTGTCGTTTGGGGGCTAGTTTGCGTTTTCACCCTTTGACGACTTGTTTTTAAGTCTAAGTGTGATTTTTGCAAATTATCGTCATATTCTCAAACCGGGAGACCCGAGACTACGCGATTAGTTCCTACAGGTTATATTGGTCTCGTGCGAGATGTTTGTGCCTCTTATGGGGTCGTTTGGGGCTGGTTTGGGTGTTCACCCTCTAACGACTTGTTTTTATGTTTTAGTGTTGATTTTTGTTAATTATCATCATATTCTCAAAGTGGGAGACCCGGGACTACGCAGTCAGTTCTTACAAGTTACATTGGTCCCGTACGAGGTGTTCGTGCCTCTCACGGGGTCGTTTGGGGCTAGTTTGGGTTTTCACCCATTAACGGCTTGTTTTTAAGTTTAAGTATTAATTTTTGCAAATTATCTTCATATTCTCAAATCAGGAGACCCGGGACAACGCGGTCAAACCCTACAAGATACATTGGTCACGTGCGAGGTGTTTGTGCCTTCTACGGGGTCGTTTGGGGGCTAGTTTGGGTTTTCACCCTTTAACGACTTGTTTTTAAGTTTAAGTGTTGATTTTTGCAAATTATAGTCATATTCTCAAACCGGAAGAGTCGGGACTATGCGGTAATTTCCTACAAGTTACATTGGTCCCGTGCGAGGTGTTCGTGCCTCCAACGGGGTCGTTTGGGGGTTGGTTTAGGTTTTCATCCTTTAACGGCTTGTTAAGTTTAAGTGGTTATTTTTCCAAATTATCATCATATTCTCAAATCGGGAGACCCGAGACTACGTGATCAGTTCCTACAATTTACAGTTGTCCCGTGCAAGGTGTTCGTGCCTCTTCCGGGGTCGTTTGGGGGCAGATTTGGGTTTTCACCCTTTAACGACTTATTTGTAAGTCTAAGTATGATTTTTACAAATTATCGTCATATTCTCAAACCGAGAGACTCGGGACTACGCGATTAGTTTCTACAGGTTACATTGGTCCCGTGCGAGGTGTTCGTGCCTCTTACGGGGTCGTTTGGGGTCTAGTTTGGATTTTAACCTTTTAACGACTTGTTTTTAAATTTAAGTGTTGATATTTTCAAATTATCATCATTTTCATGAATCGAGAGACCCAGGACGATGCGGTCAGTTCCTACAAGTTACATTGGTCACAAGCGAGGTGTTGGTGCCTCTTACGGGGTCGTTTGGGGGCTAGTTTTGGTTTTCACCGTTTAATGGCTTATTTTTAAGTCCAAGTGTGAATTTTTCATATTATCATCATATTCTCGAACCGAGTGACTCAGGACTACGCGGCTAGTTCCTACAAGTTACATTGGTTGCGCTCGAGATGTTCGTGCCTCCTACGGGGTCGTTTGGGGGCTAGTTTGGGTTTTCACATTTTAACGGCTTGTTTTTAATTTTAAATGTTGATTATTGCAAATTATCATCATATTCCTAAATCGGGAGACCGAGGACTACACGGTCATTTCCTACAAGTTACATTGGTCCCATGCGAGGTGTTCGTGTCTCTTACGCGGTCGTTTGGGGGCTGGTTTGGGTTTCACCCTTTAACGGCTTGTTTTTAAGTTTAACGGTTGATTTTTTCAAATTATCATCATATTCTCAAACCGAAAGACCCGGGACTACGCGATCAGTTCCTACAAGTTACATTGGTCCCGTGCGAGGTGTTCGTGCCTCTTACGGGGTCGTTTGGGGGAAGATTTGGGTTTTCACCCTTTAATGACTTATTTTTAAGTCTAAGTATGATTTTTACAAATTATCGTCATATTCTCAAACCGGGAGACTCGGGACTCCGCGATTAGTTTCTACAGGTTACATTGGTCCCGTGCGAGGTGTTCGTGCCTCTTACGGGGTCGTTTGGGGGTTGGTTTGGGTTTTAACCTTTTAACGACTTGTTTTTAAGTTTAATTGTTGATTTTTTCAAATTATCATCATTTTCACAAATCAAGAGACCCAGGACTACGCGGCCAGTTCCTACAAGTTACATTTCTCACGTGCGAGGTGTTCGTGCCTCCTACGGGGTCGTTTGGGGGATGGCTTAGGATTTCACCCTTTAACGGCTTGTTTTAAGTCCAAGTGTGATTTTTTCAAATTATCGTTAAACTCCCGAACTGGGAGACCCGAGTCTACGCAGTCAGTTCCTATGAGTTACATTGGTCCCATGCGAGGTGTTCGTGCTTCTTACGGGGTCGTTTGGGGCTGGTTTTTGTTTTCACCCTTTAACGGCTTGTTTTTAAGTTTAAGTGTTGATTTTTGCAAGTTATCGTCATATTCTCAAATTGGGAGACCCGGGACTACGCGGTGAGTTCCTACAAGTTACATTGGGCCCATGCGACGTGTTCGTGCCTCTTACAGGTCGTTTAGGGGCTGGTTTGGGTTTTCACCCTCTAATGGCTTATTTTTAAGTCTAAGTGTGATTTTTGCAAATTATAGTCATATTCTCAAACCGGGAGAGTCGAGACTATGCGGTCATTTCCTACAAGTTGCATTGGTCCCGTGCGAGGTGTCCGTTCCTCGAACGGGGTCGTTTGGGGGCTGGTTTAGGTTTTCATCCTCTAACGGCTTGTTGGTAAGTTTAAGTGGTTATTTTTGCAAATTACCGTCATATTCTCAAACCGGGAGAGCCGAGACTCCACGATCAGTTCCTAAAAGTTACATTGGTCCCGTGCAAGGTGTTCGTGCCTCTTACGGGGTCGTTTGGTGGCAGATTTGGGTTTTCACTCTTTAACGACTTATTTTTAAGTCTAAGTATGATTTTTAAAAATTATCGTCATATTCTCAAACCGGGAGACTCGGGACTACAGGATTAGTTTCTACAGGTTACATTGGTCCCGTGCGAGGTGTTCGTGCCTCTTACGGGGTCGTTTGGGGGTTGGTCTGGGTTTTCACCTTGTAACGACTTGTTTTCAAGTTTAAGTGTTGATTTGTTCAAAATTATCATCATATTCTCAAACCGAGAGACCCAGGCCTACGCGGTCAGCTCCTACAAGTTACATTGGTCTCATGGGAGGTGTTGGTGCCTCTTACGGGGTCTTTTGGGGCCTAGTTTTTGTTTTCACCCTTTAATGGCTTATTTTTAAGTCTAAGTGTGATTTTTTCAAATTATCATCATATTCTCAAACCGGGTGACTCGGGACTACGGGGTCAGTTCCTACAAGTTACATTGGTTGCGCCCGAGGTGTTCGTACCTCCTACGGGGTCGTTTGGGGGCTGGTTTGGGTTTTCACATTTTAACGGATTGTTTTTAATTTTAAGTGTTGATTTTTGCAAATTATCGTCATATTCCCAAACTGGGAGACCCAGGACTACACGGTCATTTCCTACAAGTTACATTGGTCCAGTGCGAGGTGTCCGTGCCTCCAACAGGGTCGTTTGGGGCTGGTTTAGGTTTTCATCCTTTAACGGCTTGTTGTTAAGTTTAGGTGGTTATTTTTGCAAATTATCGTCATATTCTCAAACCGGGAGACCCGAGACTACGCGATCAGTTCCTACATGTTACATTGGTCCCGTGAAAGGTGTTCGTGCCTCTAAGGGATCGTTTGGGGGAAGGTTTGGGTTTTCACCTTTTAACGACTTATTTTTTAGTCTAAGTATGATTTTTGCAAATTATCATCATATTCTCAAACCGAGAGACCCGGGACTACGCGATCAGTTCCTACAGGTTACATTGGTCCCGTGCGAGGTGTTCGTGCCTCTTACGGGGTCGTTTGGGTGCTGGTTTGGGTTTCCACCTTCTAACGACTTGTTTTTAAGTTTAAGTGTTGATTTTTGCAAGTTATCATCATATTCTCAAACTGAGAGACCCAAGAATACGCGATTAGTTCCTACAAGTTACATTGGTCTCATGCGAGGTGTTGGTGCCTCTTACGGGGTCGTTTGCGGGCTAGTTTTTATTTTCACCCTTTAATGGCTTATTTTTAAGTCTAACTGTGATTTTTTCAAATTATCATGATATTTTCAAACTGGGTGACTCGGGACTACGTAGTCAGTTCCTACAAGTTACATTGGTTTCGCCCGAGGTGTTCGTACCTCCTACGGGGTCGTTTGGGGGCTTGTTTGGGTTTTCACATTTTAACGGCTTGTTTTTAATTTTAAGTGTTCATTTTTGCAAATTGTCGTCATATTCCCAAACCGGGAGTCCCAGGACTACACGGTCATTTCCTATAAGTTACTTTGGTCCCGTACGAGGTGTTCGTGCCTCTTACGCGGTCGTTTGGGGGCTGGTTTGGGTTTCACCCTTTGACGGCTTGTTTTTAAGTTTAACGATTGATTTTTGCAAATTATCATCATATTCTCAAACCGGAAGACTCGGGACTACGCGGTCAGTTCCTACAAGTTACATTGGTCCCGTACGAGGTATTCGTGCCTCCTACGGGGTCATTTGGGGGATGGTTTGGGTTTTCACCCTTTAATGGCTTATTTTTAATCCTAAGTGTGATTATTGCAAATTATCATCATATTCTCAAACTGGGAGATCCGGGACTACGCGGTGAGTTGCTACAAGTTACATTAGTCCCGTGCGAGGTGTTCATGCCTCTTACAGGGTCGTTTGGGGCTGGGTTGGGTTTTCACCCTTTAACGGCTTCTTTTTAAGTTTAAGTGTTAATTTTTGAAAATTATCTTCGTATTCTCAAATTGGGATCCCCGGGACTACGCGATCTGTTCCGACAAGTTACATTGGTCACGTGCGAGGTGTTCTGGCCTCTTACGGGGTCGTTTGCGGGATGGTTTGGGATTTAACCCTTTAACTGCTTGTTTTATGTCCAAGTGTGATATTTTCAAATTATTGTCAAACTCCCGAATTGGGAGACCCGGGACTACGCAGTCAGTTCCTAAAAGTTACATTGGTCCCGTGCGAGGTTTTCGTGCTTCTTACGAGGTCCTTTGGGGGATGGTTTTTGTTTTCACCCTTTAACGGCTTGTTTTTAAGTTTAAGTGTTGATTTTTGCAAGTTATCGTCATATTCTCAAATTGGGAGACCCGGTACTACGTGGTTTGTTCCTATAAGTTACATTGGTCCCATGCGAGGTGTTCGTGACTCTTACGGGTCGTTTAGGGGCTGGTTTGTGTTTTCGCCCTTTAATGGCCTGTTTTTAAGTCTAAGTGCCATTTTTGCATATTATTGTCATATTCTCAAACCGGGAGACCCGGGACTACGCGGTCAATTCCAAAAAGTCACATTGATCCCGTGCGTGGTGTTCAGGAATCATACGAGGTCGTTTGGGGTCTGGTTTGGGTTTTCGCCCTTTAATGTCCTGTTTTTTAGTATAAGTGCCATTTTTGTAAATTATTGTCATATTCCTAAACCAGGAGACCCGGGACTACGCGGTCAATTCTTACAAGTTACATTAGTCCCGTGGGAGGTGTTCGTGCCTCTTACGGGGTCGTGTGGGGGCTTGTTTGGGTTTTCACCCTTTAATGGCTTATTTTTAAGTTTAAATGTTGATTTTATCAAATTATCATCATATTCTCTAACCGGGATACTCGGGACTACGCAATCAGTTCCTACAAGTTACATTGGTCACGTGCGAGGAGTTCGTGCTTCCTACGGGGTCGTTTGGGGGCTGGTTTGGGTTTTCACCCTTTAACGGCTTGTTTTAAAGTTTAAGTGTTGATTTATGCAAATTATCATCATATTCTCAAACTAGGAGACTCGGGACTACGCGGTCAGTTCCTACAAGTTAGATTGGTCCCGTGCGAGACGTTCGTGCCTCCTTCGGGGTCGTTTGGGGGCTGGTTTGGGTTCTCACCCTTTAACGGCTTGTTTTTAAGTCTAAGTGTGATTTTTGCCAATTATCGTCCCATTCTAAAACCACGAGACCCAGGACTATGCGGTCAGTTCCTACAAGTTAGATTGGTCCCCCCGAGTGTTCGTGCTTCCAACGGGTTCATTTGGGGGCTAGTTTGGGTTTTCACCCTTTAACGGCTTCTTTTTAAATCCAAGTGTGATTTTTGCAAATTATCATCAAACCCCCAAACTGGGAGACCCGGGACTACTCGGTCAGTTCCGACAGGTAACATTGGTCCCGTGCGAGGTGTTCGTGCTTCTTACTGGGTCGTTTGGGGGTTGGTTTGGGTTTTTACCCTTTAACGGCTTGTTTTCAAGTTTAAGTGTTAATTTTTGCAAATTATCCTCATATTCTCAAATCGAGAGACCCTGGACTATGCGGTCATTTCTTAGAAGTTACATTGGTCACGTGCGAGGTGTTCGTGCCTCCTATGGGGGGGGGGGGGATGGTTCGGGTTTGGGTTTTCACCCTTTAACGGCTTGTTTTAAGTCCAAGTGTGATTTTTGCAAATTATCGTCAAACTCCCAAACTGGGAGACCCGGGACTATGTGGTCAGTAAATACAAGCTACATTGGTCCCGTGCGAGGTGTTCGTGCTTCTTACGGGGTCGTTTGGGGGCTGGTTTGGGTTTTCACCCTTTAACGGCTTGTTTTTAATTTTAAGTGCTGATTTTTGCAACTTATCGTTATATTCTCAAATTGGGAGACCCGGGACTACGCGGTGAGTTCCTACAAGTTACATTGGGCCCATGCTAGGTGTCCGTGCCTCTTACGGGTCGTTTAGGGGCTGGTTTGGGTTTTCACCCTTTAACGGCTTGTTTTTAAGTCTAAGTGTGATTTTTGAAAATTATCATCATATTCTCAAATCGGGAGACCCGGGACTATGCGGTCAGTTCCGAAAAGTCACATTGATCCTGTGCGAGGTGTTCGGTCATCTTACGAGGTCGTTTGGCATCTGGTTTGGGTTTTCACCCTTTAATGGCCTGTTTTTAATTATAAGTGCCATATTTGCAAATTATTGTCGTATTCCCAAACCGGGAGACCCGGGACTACGCGGTGAATTCCTACAAGTTACATTAGTCCCGTGCGAGGTGTTCGTGCCTCTTACGGGGTCGTGTGGGGGTTTGTTTGGGTTTTAACCCTTTAACGGCTTATTTTTAAGTTTAAATGTTGATTTTATCAAATTATCATCATATTCTCTAATCCGGATACTCAGGACTACGCAATCAGTTCTACAAGTTACATTGGTCCCGTGAGAGGTGTTCGTGCCTCCTTCGGGGTCGTTTGGGGGCTGGTTTGGGTTTTCACCCTTTAACGGCTTGTTTTTAAGTCTAAGTGTGATTTTTGCAAATTATCGTCACATTCTGAAACTGTGAGACCCAGGACTACGCGGTCAGTTCCTACAAGTTATATTGGTCCCGCCCGAGTGTCCGTGCTTCCAACGGGGTCATTTTGGGGCTAGTTTGGGTTTTCACCCTTTAACGGCTTGTTTTTAAGTCAAAGTATTATTTTTTCAAATTATCGTCAAACTCCCAAACTTGGAGACCCGGGACTACGCGATCAGTTCCTATAAGTGACATTGGTCCCGTGCGAGGTGTTCGTGCTTCTTATTGGGTCATTTGGGGACTGGTTTTTGTTTTCACCCTTTAACGGCTTGTTTTTAAGTTTAAGTGTTAATGTTTGCAAATTATCTTCATATTCTCGAATCGAGAGACCCGGGACTATCCGGTCAGTTCTTACAAGTTACATTGGTCACGTGCGAGGTGTTCGTGCCTCCTACAGGGTCGTTTGGGGGTTGGTTTGGGTTTTCACCCTTTAACGGCTTGTTTTAAGTCCAAGTGTGATTTTTGCAAATTATCGTCAAACTCCTAAACTGGGAGACCCGGGACTATGTGGTCAGTAAATACAAGTTACATTGGTCCCATGCAACGTGTTCGTGCTTCTTACGGGGTCGTTTGGGGGCTAGTTTGGGTTTTCACCCTTCAACGGCTTGTTTTTAATTTTAAGTGTTGATTTTTGCAAGTTATCGTCATATTCTCCAATTGGGAGACCTGGGACTACGCGGTGAGTTCCTACAAGTTACATTGGGCCCGTGCGAGGTGTTCGTGCCTCTTACGGGTCGTGTAGGGGCTGGTTTGGGTTTTCACCCTTTAACGGCTTGTTTTTAAGTCTAAGTGTGATTTTTGAAATTTATCATCATATTCTCAAACCGGGAGACCCGGGACTATGTGGTCAGTTCCCAAAAGTCACATTGATCCCGTGCGAGGTGTTCGGGCATCTTACGAGGTCGTTTGGGGTCTGGTTTGGGTTTTCACCCTTTAATGGCCTATTTTTAAGTATAAGTGCCATTTTTGCAAATTATTGTCATATTCCCAAACCGGGAGACCCGGGACTACGTGGTCAATTCCTAAAAGTTACATAAGTCCCGTGCGAGGTTTTCGTGCCTCTTACGGGGTCGTGTGGGGGTTTGTTTGGGTTTTCACCCTTTAATGGCTTATTTTTAAGTTTAAATGTTGATTTTATCAAATTATCATCATATTCTCTAATCGGGATACTCGGGACTACGCAATCAGTTCCTACAAGTTACATTGGTCCCGTGCGAGGTGTTCGTGCCTCCTTCGGGGTCATTTGTGGCTGGTTTGGGATTTCACCCTTTAACGGCTTGTTTTTAAGTCTAAGTGTGATTTTTGCAAATTATCGTCACATTCTCAAACCACGAGACCCAGGACTATGCGGTCAGTTCCTACAAGTTACATTGGTCTCGCCCAATGTTCGTGCTTCCAATGGGGTCATTTGGGGGCTAGTTTCGGTTTTCACCCTTTAACGGCTTGTTTTTAAGTCCAAGTGTGATTTTTGCAAATTATCGTCAAACTCCAAAATTGGGAGACTCGGGACAACGCGGTCAGTTCCTACAAGTTACATTGGTCCCGTGCGAGGTGTTCGTGCTTCTTACTGGGTCGTTGGGGGCTGGGTTGGGTTTTCACCCTTTAACGGCTTGTTTTTAAGATTGAGTGTTGATTTTTGCAAGTTATCGTCATATTCTCAAACTGGGAGACCTAGGACTCCGCGGTCAGTTCCTACAAGTTACATTGGGCCCATGCGAGGTGTTCGTGCCTCTTACGGGTCGTTTGGGTAGTGGTTTGGATTTTCACCCTTTAACGGCTTGTTTTTAAGTCTAAGTGTGATTTTTGAAAATTATCATCATATTCTCAAATCGGGAGACCCGAGACTATGCGGTTAGTTCCGAAAAGTCACATTTATCCCGTGCGAGGTGTTCGTGATTCTTATGGGGTCGTTTGGGGTCTGGTTTGGGTTTTCACCCTTTAATGGCCTGTTTTAAGTATTAGTGTGATTTTTACAAACTATTGTCATATTCCCAAACCAGGAGACCTGGGACTGACGGTCAATTCCTACAAGTTATATTAGTCTCGTGCCAGGTGTTCGTGCGTCTTATGGGGTCATGTGGGGGCTTGTTTGGGTTTTCACCCTTTAACGGCTTGTTTTTAAGTCTAAGTGTGATTTTTGAAAATTATCATCATATTCTCTAACCGGGAGACCCGGGACTACGCGATCAGTTCCTATAAGTTACCTTGGTCCCGTGCGAAGTGTTCGTGCCACCTCCGGGGTCGTTTGGGGTCTGGTTTGGGTTTTCACGCTTTAATGGCCTGTTTTTAAGTATAAGTACCATTTTTGCAAATTATTGTCATATTCCCAAACCGGGAGACCCGGGACTACGCTGTGAATTCCTACAAGTTACATTAGTCCCGTGCGAGGTGTTCGTGCCTCTTACGGGGTCGTGTGGGGGTTTATTTGGGTTTTCACCTTTTAACGGCTTATTTTTAAGTTTAAATGTTGATTTTATCAAATTATCATCATATTCTCTAACCGGGATACTCGGGACTACGCAATCAGTTCCTACAAGTTACATTGGTCCCGTGCGAGGTGTTCGTGCCTCCTTCGGGGTCGTTTGGGGGCTGGTTTGGGTTTTCACCCTTTAACGGCTTGTTTTTAAGTCTAAGTGTGATTTTTGCAAATTATCGTCACATTCTCAAACTGTGAGACCCAGGACTACGCGGTCAGTTCCTACAAGTTACATTGGTCCCGCCCGAGTGTCCGTGCTTCCAACGGGGTCATTTTGGGGCTAGTTTGGGTTTTCACCCTTTAACGGCTTGTTTTTAAGTCCAAGTATGATTTTTGCAAATTATCGTCAAACTCCCGAACTCGGAGACCCGGGACTACGCGATCAGTTCCTATAAGTGACATTGGTCCTGTGCGAGGTGTTCGTGCTTCTTACTGGGTCGTTTGGGGGCTGGTTTTTGTTTTCACCCTTTAACGGCTTGTTTTTAAGTTTAAGTGTTAATTTTTGCAAATTATCTTCATATTCTCGAATCGAGAGACCCGGGACTATCCGGTCAGTTTTTACAAGTTACATTGGTCACGTGCGAGGTGTTCGTGCCTCCTACAGGGTCGTTTGGGGGCTGGTTTGGGTTTTCACCCTTTAACGGCTTGTTTTAAGTCCAAGTGTGATTTTTGCAAATTATCGTCAAACTCCCAAACTGGGAGACCCGGGACTATGTGGTCAGTAAATACAAGTTACATTGGTCCCGTGCGACGTGTTCGTGCTTCTTACGGGGTCGTTTGGGGGCTAGTTTGGGTTTTCACCCTTCAGCGGCTTGTTTTTAATTTTAAGTGTTGATTTTTGCAAGTTATCGTCATATTCACAAATTGGGAGACCTGGGACTACGCGGTGAGTTCCTACAAGTTACATTGGGCCCGTGCGAGGTGTTCGTGCCTCTTACGGGTCGTTTAGGGGTTGGTTCGGGTTTTCACCCTTTAACGGCTTGTTTTTAAGTCTAAGTGTGATTTTTGAAAATTATCATCATATTCTCAAACCGAGAGACCCGGGACTATGTGGTCAGTTCAAAAAAGTCACATTGATCCCGTGCGAGGTGTTCGGGCATCTTACGAGGTCGTTTGGGGTCTGGTTTGGGTTTTCACCATTTAATGGCCTATTTTTAAGTATAAGTGCCATTTTTGCAAATTATTGTCATATTCCCAAACCGGGAGACTCGGGACTACGCGGTCAATTCCTATAAGTTACATTAGTCCCGTGCGAGGTGTTCGTTCCTTTTACGGGGTCGTGTGGGGGTTTGTTTGGGTTTTCACCCTTTAACGGCTTATTTTTAAGTTTAAATGTTGATTTTATCAAATTATCATCATATTCTCTAATCGGGATACTCGGGACTACGCAATCAGTTCCTACAATTTACATTGGCCCCGTGCGAGGTGTTCGTGCCTCCTTCGGGGTCGTTTGTGGCTGGTTTGGGTTTTCACCCTTTAACGGCTTGTTTTTAAGTCTAAGTGTGATTTTTGCAAATTATCGTCACATTCTCAAACCACGAGACCCAGGACTACGCGGTCAGTTCCTACAAGTTACATTGGTCCCGCCCGAGTGTTCGTGCTTCCAACGGGGTCATTTGGGGGCTAGTTTGGGTTTTCACCCTTCAATGGCTTGTTTTTAAGTCCACGTCTGATTTTCACAAATTATCGTCAAACTCCAAAACTGGGAGACCCGGGACAACGCGGTCAGTTCCTACAAGTTACATTGGTCCCGTGCGAGGTGTTCGTGCTTCTTACTGGGCCGTTTGGGGGCTGGTTTGGGTTTTCACCCTTTAACGGCTTGTTTTTAAGATTGAGTGTTGATTTTTGCAAGTTATCGTCATATTCTCAAACTGGGAGACCTAGGACTACGCGGTCAGTTCCTACAAGTTACATTGGGTACATGCGAGGTGTTCGTGCCTCTTACGGGTCGTTTGGGTAGTGGTTTGGATTTTCACCCTTTAACGGCTTGTTTTTAAGTCTAAGTGTGATTTTTGAAAATTATCATCATATTCTCAAATCGGGAGACCCGAGACTTTGCGGTTAGTTCGAAAAAGTCACATTTATCCCGTGCGAGGTGTTCGTGATTCTTATGGGGTCGTTTAGGGTCTAGTTTGGGTTTTCACCCTTTAATGGCCTGTTTTATGTATTAGTGTGATTTTTGCAAACTATTGTCATATTCCCAAACCAGGAGACCCGGGACTAATGGTCAATTCCTACAAGTTATATTAGTCTCGTGCGAGGTGTTCGTGCCTCTTATGGGATCGTGTGGCGGCTTGTTTGGGTTTTCACCCTTTAACGGCTTGTTTTTAAGTTTAAATGTTTATTTTTACAAATTATCATCATATTCTCTAACCGGGAGACTCGGGACTACGCGATCAGTTCCTACAAGTTACCTTGGTCCCGTGCGAGGTGTTCGTGCCACCTCCGGGGTCGTTTGGGGGCTGGTTTGGGTTTTCACCCTTTAACGGCTTGTTTTTAAGTCTAACTGTTATTTTTGCAAATTATTGTCATATTCTCAACCCGCGAGACCCAGGACTACGCGGTCATTTCCTACAAGTTACATTGGACCCCCTCGAGTGTTCGTGCTTCCTACGGGGTCGTTTGGGGGCTGGTTTGGGTTTTCACCCTTTAACGGCTTATTTTTAAGTGTTGATTTCTGCAAATTATTGTCATATTCCCAAAGTGGGAGACCTGGGACTACGCGATCATTCCCTATAAGTAACATTGATCCTATGCAAGGAGTTCGTGCCTCTTACGGGGTCGTTTCGGGGCTGGTTTGGGTTTCACCCTTTAACGGCTTATTTTTAAGTTTAAGTGTTTATTTTTCCAAATTATCTTCATATTCTATAACTGGGAGACTTGGGACTACGCGGTCAGTTCCTACAAGTTACATTGCTCCCGTGCGAGGTGTACGTGCCTCTTACGGGCTCATTTAGGGGTTGGTTTAGGTTTTCACCCTTAACGTCTTATTTTTAAGTGTAAGTGTTGATTTTTTCAAATTAGCATCATATTCTCAAACCGGGAGACCCGGGACTACGCGGTCAGTTTCTATAAGTTGCATTGATCCCGTGCGAGGTGTTCGTGCCTCTTACGGGGTCGTTTCGGGGCTAGTTTGGGTTTCACCCTTTAACGACTTATTTTTAAGTTTAAGTGTTGAATTTTGTAAATTATCATCATATTATTAAACTGGGAGACTTGGGACTACGCGGTCAGTTCCTACCAGTTACATTGCTCCTGTGCGAGGTGTTCGTGCCTCTTATCGGGTCATTTAGGGGTTGGTTTGGGTTTTCACCCTTTAACGGCTTGTTTTTAAGTTTAAGTGTTGATTTTTGCAAATTATCATCATATTCTTAAACCGTGAGACCCAGGACTACACGGGCAGTTCCTACAAGTTACATTGGTCCCGTGGGAGGTGTTCGTGCCTCTTACGGGGTCGTTTGGGGCTGGTTTGGGTTTTCACCCTCTAACGGTTTGTTTTTAAGTTTAAGTGTCGATTTTTGCAAATTATCGTCATATTCTCAAACTGGAAGACTCGGACTTCGCGGTCAGTTCCTACAAGTTACATTGGTCCCATGCGAGGTGTTCGTGCCTTTTATGGGGTCGTTTGGGGTGTCGTTCGAGTTTTCACCCTTTAACGGTTTGTTTTTAAGTCTTAGTATGATTTTTACAAATTATCATCATATTCACAAACCGATTGACCTGGTACTACGCGGTCAGTTTTGACAAGTCGCATTCGTCCCGTGCGAGGTGTTCGTGCCTCTTACGGAGTCGTTTGGGGGCTAGTTTAGGTTTTCACCCTTTAATGGGCTATTTTTAAGTCTAAGTGTGATTTTTGCAAATTATAATCATATTCCCAAACTGAGAGATCCGGGACTACGTGATCATTTCCTACAAGTTACCTTGGTCCCGTGCGAGGTGTTTCATGCCTCTTAAGGGGTTGTTTAGGGGCTGGTTTGGGTTTTCGCACTTTAACGTCTTGTTTTTAAGTTCAACTGTCGATTTTTACAAATTATCGTCATATTCTCAAATCGGGAGACTCGGCACTACATGATGAGTTCCTACAAGTTACATTGCTCCCGCGCGAGGTGTTCGTGCCTCCTCCGGGGTCGTTTGGGGGTTGGTTTGGGTTTTCACCCTTTAACGGCTTGTTTTTAAGTCTAAGTGTGATTTTTGCAAATTAGCGTCATATTCTCAAACCGCCAGACCCGCAACTACGCGGTTAGTTCCTATAAGTTACATTGGTCCCGCCCGAGTGTTCGTACTTCCTATGGGGTCGTTTGGGGGCTGGTTTGGGTTTTCACCCTTTAACGGCATGTTTTTAAGTCTAAGTGTGATTTTTGCAAATTATCGTTATATTCTCAAATAGGGAGACCCGGGACTACGCGGTCAGTTCCTTGAAGTAACATTGGTCCTAGGCGAGGTGTCGTGCCTCCTCCGGCATCATTTTGGGGCTAGTATAGGTTTTCACCCTTTAACGGCATGTTTTTAAGTCTAAGTTTGATTTTTGCAAATTATCATCATATTCCCAAACCGGGAGACCCGGGACTATGCGATCATTTCCTACAAGTTACATTGGTCCCGTGCGAGGGTTCGTGCCTTTTACGAGGTCGTTTGGGGGCTAGTTAGGGTTTTCACCCTTTAATGGCTTGTTTTTAAGTTTAAGTTTCGATTTTTACAAATTATCATCATATTATCAAACTGGGAGACCCGGGACTACATGGTCAGTTCCTACAAGTTACATTGCTCCCGTGCGAGGTGTTCGTGCCGCTTGCGAGGTCGTTTGGGGACTGGTTTGGGTTGCACCCTTTAATGGCTTATTTTTAAGTCTTAGTGTGATTTTTAAATTATCATCATATTCCCAAACCTAGAGACCTGGGACTACGTGGTCATTTCCTACAAGTTACATTGGTCCCACGCGAGGTGTTCGTGCCTCTTACGGGGTCATTTGGGGGCTGGTTTAGATTTTCACCCTTTAACGGCTTGTTTTTAAGTCTAAGTGTGATTTTTGAAAATTATCATCATATTCTCAAATCGGGAGACCCGAGACTATGCGGTTAGTTCCGAAAAGTCACATTTATCCCGTGCGAGGTGTCCGTGCCTCTTACGGGTCATTTGGGGGATGGTTTGGGTTTTCACCCTTTAACAGCTTGTTTTTAAGTCTATGTGCGATTTTTTCAAATTATCATCATATTCGCAAATCGGAAGACCCGGGACTACGTGGTCTGTTCCTACAAGTTACATTAGTCCCGTGCGTGGTGTTCGTGCCTCCTACGGGATCGTTTGGGTAGTGGTTTGGATTTTCACCCTTTAACGGCATATTTTTAAGTCTAAGTGTGATTTTTGTAAATTATCGTCATATTCTCAAACCGGGAGACCCGAGACTACGCGATCTGTTCCTGCAAATTACTTTGGTCTCGTGCGAGGTGTTCGTGCCTCTTACGGGGTCATTTGGGAGCTGGTTTGGGTTTTCACCCTTTAACGGCTTATTTTAAGTCTAAGTGTGATTTTTGCAAATTATCGTCATATTCTCAAACCGGGAGACTCAGGACTACGCGGTCAGTTCCTACAAGTTACATTGGTCCCGTGTAAGGTGTTCGGGCCTCCTACTTGGTCGTTTGGGGGCTGGTTTGGATTTTCACCCTTCAACAGCTTGTTTTTTAGTCTAAGTGTGATTTTTGCAAATTATCATCATATTCTCAAACTGGGAGACTCAGGACTACGCGGTCAGTTCCTACAAGTTACATTGGTCCCGTGCGAGGTGTTCGTGCCTCCTACTTGGTCGTTTGGGGCCTGGTTTGGATTTTCACCCTTTAACGGCTTATTTTTAAGTCTAAGTGTAATTTGTGCAAATTATCATCATATTCTCAAATCGGGAGACCCGGGACTACGCGGTCAGTTCCTACAAGTAACATTGGTCCCATGCGAGGTGTTTGTGCCTCTTACGGGGTCGTTTAAGGGTTGGTTTGGGTTTTCACCCTTTAACGGCTTGTTTTTAAGTTTAAGTGTCATTTTTGTAAATTATCATCATATTCACAAACCGGGAGACTCGGGACTACGCGGTCAGTTCCTACAAGTTTCATTGGTCCCGTGCGTGGTGTTCGTGCCTCCTACGAGTCTGTTTGGGGGTTGGTTTGGATTTTCACTCTTTAACGGCTTGTTTTTAAGTTTAAGTGTTGATTTTTGCAAATTATCGTCATATTCTTAAACTAGGAGACCCGAGACTACGCGATTAGTTCGTACAATTTACATTTGTCCCGTACGAGGTGTTCGTGCCTCTTACGGGTCCGTGTAGGGGTTGATTTAGGTTTTCACACTTTAATAGCCATTTTTTAAGTCTAAGTGTTATTTTTGTGAATTATCCTTATATTACTAAATCGGGAGACCCGGGACACTGCGGTCAGTTCGTACAAGTTACATTGGTCCCGTACGAGGTGTTCGTGCCTCTTACGGGGTCGTTTGGGGGTTTGTTTGGGTTTTCACCCTTTAACGTCCTTTTTTTAAGTTTAAGTGTTATTTTTGAAAATTATCGTCGTATTCTCATACCGGGAGACTCGGAGCTACGCGGTTAGTTCCTACAAGTTACATTGGTCACGTGCGTGGTGTTCGTGCCTCTTAAGGATCCGTCTGGAGATTGGTTATGGTTTTCACCCTTTAACGGCTTGTTTTTAATTTTAAGTGTTGATTTTTGTAAATTATTGTCATATTCTCAAGCCAAGAGACCCGGGACTACGCGATCAGTTTCGACAAGTTACAACAGTCCCGTGCGATGTGTTCGTGCCTCTTACGGGATCGTTTGAGGGATGGTTTGGGTTTTCACCCTTTAACGGCTTGTTTTTAAGTCTATGTGTGATTTTTGCAAATTATCGTCATATTCTCAAATCGGGAGACCCGAGACTATGCGATCAGTTCCTACAAGTTACGTTGGTCCCGTACGGGGTGTTCGTGCTTCATAAGGGGTCGTTTGGGGGCTGGTTTGGGTTTTCACCCTATAACGGCTTGTTTTTATGTTTAAGTCTTTATTTTTACAAATTATCGTCATATTCACAAATCAGGAGACTCGGGACTACGCGATCAGTTCCTGCAAGTTACATTGATCCCGTGCGAGGTGTTCGTGCCTCCTACGGGTCCGTTTGGGGGCTGGTTTGGGTTTTCACCCTTTAACGACTTGTTTTTAAGTCTAAGTGTTTATTTTTGAAAATTATAATCGTATTCTCAAACCAGGAGACCCGGGACTACGCTGTTAGTTCCTACGAGTTACATTGGTCCTGTGCGAGGTGTCTGTGCCTCTTACGGGGCCGTTTACGATCAGTTCCTACAAGTCACATTGGTTCCACCGATTTAACTAAATAAGCTCATAAAGTAAGCCATGAAGTGATTTTCAAACTTTAAGAGGAACGATCAGATATAGAATGAAAAAGACAAACTATAAATGCCAAGTAGAAATAATTCATTACATTTTAAAAGGTTAATAAATGGGTACTAAATTATAGTTACCTGTAGTAACTTGATTAAGATTGGATGGAACTGGCCTGAGTTGAACCTTTGTAAAACAAAACCAAACAAATAACTGACCGCCTATGCTGGCCTTTTGCAAATTGTCGTCATATTCTTACACCGAGAGACCCGAGACTATGCGATTAGTTCGTACAACTTACATTTGTCCCGTACGAGGTGTTCGTGCCTCTTACGGGTCCGTTTGGAGGCTGATTTAGGTTTTCACACTTTAATGGCCTTTTTTTAAGTCTAAGTGTTATTTTTGCGAATTATCCTCATATTCCTAAATCAGGAGACCCGGGACAATGCAGTCAGTTCGTACAAGTTACATTGGTCCCGTGCGAGGTGTTCGGGCCTCTTACGGGGCCGTTTGGGAGTTTGTTGGGGTTTTCACCCTTTAACGTCTTTTTTTAAGTTTAAGTGTTATTTTTGCAAATTATCGTCGTATTCTCAAACCGGGAGACCCGGGACTATGCGGTCAGTTCCTAGTTACATTAGTCTCGTGCGAGGTGTTCGTGACTCTTACTGGGTCGTTTGCGGGCTGGTTTCGTTTTTCACCCTTTAACGTCTTATTTTTAAGTGTAAGTGTTTATTTTTGCAAATTATCGTCATATTCTCAAACCGAGAGACCCGGGACTACGCGATCATTTCCTATAAGTGACATTCATCCCGTGCGAGGTGTTCGTGCCTCTTACGGGGTCGTTTGGGGGCTGGTTTTGATTTTCACCCTTTAACGGCTTATTTTTATGTTTAAGTGATGATTTTTGCAAATTATCATCGTATTCTCCAACCGGGAGACTCGGTACTACGCGGTCAGTTCCTACAAGTTACATTGGTCCCGTGTGAGGTGTTCGTGCCTCTTACAGGTCATTTGGGGGCTAGTTTGGGTTTTCACCCTTTAACGGCTTGTTTTTAAGTCTAAGTGTGATTTTTTTGAAATTATCATCATATTCGCAAATCGGGAGACCCGGGACTACGCGGTCAGTTCTTGTAATTTACATTGGCCCCGTGCGAGGTGTTCGTGCCTCCTACGGGATCGTTTGGGAGATCGTTTGGGTTTTCACCCTTTAACGGATTATTTTTAAGTCTAAGTGTGATTTTTGCAAATTATTGTCATATTCTCAAATCGGGAGAGCTAGGATTACGTGGTCTGTTCCTGCAAGTTACAGTAGTCCCGTGCGAGGTGTTCGTGCCTCTTAGGGGGTCGTTTGGGGGCTGGTTTGGGTTTTCACCCTTTAACAGCTTGTTTTTAAGTCTAAGTGGGATTTTTTAAAATTATCATCATATTCTCAAACCGGGAGACCCGGGACTACATGGTCAGTTCCTACAAGTTACTTTGGACCCGTGCGAGGTGTTCGTGCCTCCTACGGTGTCGTTTGGGGGCTGGTTTGGGTTTTCACCCTTTAACGGCTTGTTTTTAAGTTTAAGTGTTAATTTTTGAAAATTATTTTCATATTCTCAAACGGGGAGAGCTGAGACTACGCGGTCAATTCCTACAAGTTACATTGGTCACGTGCGACGTGTTCGTGCTTCCTACGGGGTCGTTTGGGGGCTGGTATGGGTTTTCTCCCCGTAACGGCTTATTTTTAAGTTGAAGTGCTGATTTTTGCAAATTATTGTCAAATTCTCAAACCGGGAGACCTGGGACTACGGGATTAGTTCTTACAAGTAACATTGGTCTCGTACGAGGTGTTCGTGCCTCTTACGGGGTCGTTTGGGGGCTGGTTTGGGTTTTCACCCTTTAACGGCTTATTTTTAAGTCTAAGTGTGATTTTTGCAAATTGTCATGATATTCTCAAACCGAGAGACCCGGGACTACGCGGTCATTTCCTACAAGTTACATTAGTCCCGTACGAGGTGTTCTTGCCTCTTACGGGGTTGTTTGGTGGCTGGTTTGGATTTTCACCCTTTAACGGCTTGTTTTTATGTTTAAGTGTTGATTTTTTCAAATTATCATCATATTCTCAAACCGGGAGACCCGAGACTACATGGTCAGTTCCTACAAGTTACTTTGGACCCGTGCGAGGTGTTCGTTCCTCCTACGGTGTCGTTTGGGGGCTGGTTTGGGTTTTCACCCTTCAACGGCTTGTTTTTAAGTTTAAGTGTTAATTTTTGAAAATTATTTTCATATTCTCAAACGGGGAGAGCTGAGACTACGCGGTCAATTCCTACAAGTTACATTGGTCACGTGCGACGTGTTCGTGCTTCCTACGGGGTCGTTTGGGGGCTGGTATGGGTTTTCTCCCTGTAACGGCTTATTTTTAAGTTGAAGTGCTGATTTTTGCAAATTATTGTCAAATTCTCAAACCGGGAGACCCGGGACTACGGGATTAGTTCTTACAAGTAACATTGGTCCTGTACGAGGTGTTCGTGCCTCTTACGGGGTCGTTTGGGGGCTGGTTTGGGTTTTCACACTTTAACGACTTATTTTTAAGTCTAAGTGTGATTTTTGAAAATTATCGTCATATTCTCAAATCGGAAGACCCGGGACTATGCGGGCAGTTCCTACAAGTTACATTGGTCCCGTGCGAGGTGTTCGTGGCTCTTACGAGGTCGTTTGGGGGCTGGTTTAGGTTTTCACCCTTTAACGTCTTATTTTTAAGTGTAAGTGTTTACTTTTGCAAATTATCATCATATTCTCAAACCGATAGACCCGGAACTACGTGTTCATTTCCTACAAGTTACATTGGTCCCCTGCGAGGTGTTCGTGCCTCTTACGGGGTCGTTTGGGGGATGGTTTGGATTTTCGCCCTTTAACAGCTTGTTTTTATGTGTAAGTGTTAATTTTTTCAAATTATCATCATATTCTCCAACCGGGAGACTCGGGACTACGCGATCAGTTCCTACAAGTTACATTGGTCCCGTGCGAGGTGTTCGTGCCTCTTACGAGGTCGTTTGGGGTTGGTTTGGGTTTTCACCATTTAATGGCTTGTTTTTAAGTCTATGTGTGATTTTTGATAAATTATCGTCATATTCTCAAACCGGTAGACCGAGGACTACGCAGTCAGTTCCTTCAAGTTACATCGGTCCCGTGCAAGGTGTTCGTTCCTCCTACGGGGTCTTTTGGGGGCCGGTTTGGGTTTTCATCCTTTAACGGTTTATTTTTAAGTCTAAGGGTGATTTTTACAAATTATCATCATATTCTCAAATCGGGAGACCCGGGTCTGCGCGGTCAGTTCCTACAAGTTACATTGGTCCCGTCCAAGGTGTCCGTGCCTCTTACGGGGTCGTTTAAGGGTTGGTTTGGGTTTTCATCCTTTAACGGCTTGTTTTTATGTTTCAGTGTTGATTTTTATAAATTATCATCATATTCACAAACCGGGAGACCCGAGACTACGCGGTCAGTTCCTACAAGATACATTGGTCCCGTGAGAGGTGTCCGTGCCCTCGACGAGTTCGTTTGGGGGCTGGTTTGGATTTTCACTCTTTAACGCCTTATTTTTAAGTTTAAGTGTTGATTTTTGCAAATTATCGTCATATTCTCAAACTGAGAGACCCAGGACTACGTGATTAGTTCGTACCACTCACATTTGTCCCGTACGAGGTGTTCGTGCCTCTTACGGGTCCATTTGGGGGCTGATTTAGGTTTTCACACTTTAATGGCATTTTTTTAAGTCTAAGTGTTATTTTTACAAATTATCCTCATATTCCAAAATTGAGAGACCCGGGACAACGCGGTCAGTTCGTACAAGTTACATTAGTCCCGTGCTACGTGTCCATGCCTCTTACGGGGTCGTTTGGGGGTTTGTTTGAGTTTCCCCCCTTTAACGTCCTGTTTTTAAGTTTAAGCATTTTTTTTTGCAAATTATCGTTGTATTCTCAAACTGGGAGACTCGGGACTATGCGGTCGGTTCAAACAATTTACATTGGTCACGTGCGAGGTGTTCGTGCCTCCTACGGGGTCGTTTGGGGGCTGGTATGGGTTTTCACCCTTTAGCGGCTTGTTTTAAAGTTTCAGTGTTGATTTTTGCAAATTATCGTCATATTCTCAAATTAGGAGACTCGGGACAACGCGGTCAGTTCCTACAAGTTACATTGGTCCCGTGCGAGGTGTTCGTGCCTCTTACGGGGTCGTTTGGGGGTGGTTTGGGTTTTCACCCTTTAACGACTTATTTTTAAGCGTAAGTGTTTATTTTTGCAAATTATCGTCATATTCTCAAACCGAGAGACTCGGGACTACGCGGTCATTTCCTACAAGTTACATTGCTCCCGTGCAGGGTGTTCGTGCCTCTTACGGGGTCGTTTGGGGGCTGGTTTGGATTTTCACCCTTTAACGGCTTATTTTTATGTTTAAGTGTTGATTTTTGCAAGTTATCGTCATATTCTCCAACCGGGAGACTCTGGACTACGTGATCTGTTCCTACAAGTTACATTGGTCCCGTGCAAGGTGTCCGTGCCTCTTACGCGTCATTTGGGGGCTGGTTTGGGTTTTCACCCTTTAACGGCTTGTTTTTAAGTCTAAATGTGATTGTTTCAAATTATAATTATATTCACAAACCGGGAGACCCAGGACTACGCAGTCAGTTCCTACAAGTTACATTGGTCCCGTGCGAGGTGTTCGTGGCTCCTACGGGATCGTTTGGGGGTTGGTTTGGGTTTTCACGCTTTAACGAATTATTTTTAAGTCTAAGTGTATTTCTCCAAATTATCGTCATATTTTAAAACCGGGAGACCCGGGACTACGCGGTCGGTTCCAACAATTTACATTGGTCACGTGCGAGGAGTTTGTGCCTCCTACGGGGTCGTTTGGGGGCTGGTATAGGTTTTCACCCTTTAGCGGCTTGTTTTAAATTCAGTGTTGATTTTTGCAAATTATCGTCATATTCTCAAACTAGGAGACTCGGGACAACGCGGTCAGTTCCTACAAGTTACATTGGTCCCGTGCGAGGTGTTCGTGCCTCTTACGGGGTCGTTTGGGGGTGGTTTGGGTTTTCACCCTTTAACGGCTTGTCTTTAAGTCTAAGTGGGATTTTTGCAAATTATCATCGTATTCTCAAACCGGGAGACCCGGGACTACATGGTTAGTTTCTACAAGCTACTTTGGATAAGTGCGAAGTGTTCATGCCTCCTACGGCGTCGTTTGGGGGCTACTGTGGGTTTTCACCCTTTAACGGCTTGTTTTTAATTCTAAGGGTGATTTTTACATACTATCGTCATATTCCCAAATCGGGAGACTCGGGACTACGCAGTCATTTCCTATAAGTTACATTGGTCCCGTGTGAGGTATTCGTGCCTCTTACGGGGTCGTTTGGTGGATGGTTTCGGTTTTCACCCTTTAACGGCTTGTTTTTAAGTTAAAGTGTTGATTTTTACAATTTATCATTAGATTCTCAAACCAGGAGACCCGGGACTATGCGGTCAGTTCCTAAAAGTTACATTGGTCCCGTGCGACGTGTTCGTGCCTCTTACGGGGTCGTTTGGGGGATGGTTTGGGTTTTAACCCTTTAACAGCTTATTTTTAAGTCTAAGTGGGATTTTTGCAAATTATCTTCATATTCTCAAATCGGGAGACCCGGGACTACATGGTTAGTTTCTACAAGCTACTTTGGACAAGTGCGAAGTGTTCATGCCTCCTACGGCATCGTTTGGGGGCTACTGTGGGTTTTCACCCTTCAACGACTTGTTTTTAAGTCTAAGGGTGATTTTTACATATTATCGTCAAATTCCCAAATCGGGAGACTCGGGACTACGCAGTCATTTCCTATAAGTTACATTGGTCCCGTGTGAGGTGTTCGTGCCTCTTACGGGGTCGTTTGGTGGATGGTTTCGGTTTTCACCCTTTAACGGCTTATTTTTAAGTTAAAGTGTTGATTTTTACAATTTATCGTTAGATTCTCAAACCAGGAGACCCAGGACTATGCGGTCAGTTCCTAAAAGTTACATTGGTCCCGTGCGACGTGTTCGTGCCTCTTACGGGGTCGTTTGGGTTTCAACCCTTTAACTGCTTATTTTTAAGTCTAAGTGTGATTTTTGTAAATTATCGCCATATTCTCAAACCGGGAGACCCGAGACTACACGATCATTTCCTTCAAGTTACATTGGTCCCGTGCGAGGAGTTCGTGCCTCTTACGGGGTCGTTTGGGGGTTGGTTTGGGTTTTCACCCTTTAACGGCTTATTTTTAAGTCTAAGTGTGATTTTTGCAAATTATCATCATATTGTCAAACTGGGAGATCCGGGACTACGCGGTCAGTTCTTACAAATTACAGTGGTCCCGTGCAAGGTGTTCGTGCCTCCTACGGGGTCGTTTAGGGGCTGGTTTGGATTTTCACCCTTTAACGGCTTATTTTTAAGTCTAAGTGTGATTTTTTCAAATTAACAGCATAATCTCAAATCGGGAGACCCGCGACTACGCGGTCAGTTCGTACAAGTTACATTGGTCCCGTGCGAGGTGTTCGTGCATCTTACGGGGTCGTTTATGGGTTGGTTTGGGGTTTCACCCTTTAACGGCTTGTTTTTAAGTTTTAGTGTTGATTTTTGCAAATTATCATCATATTCACAAACCGAGAGACTCGGAACTACGCGGTCAATTCCTATAAGTTACATTGGTCCCGTGCGAGGTGTTCGTGCCTCCTACGAGTCCGTTTGGGGGCTGGTTTGGGTTTTCACTTTTTAACGGCTTGTTTTTAAGTTTAAGTGTTGATTTTTGCAAATTATCCTCATATTCCTAAATCAGAAGACTCGGGACTACGCGGATAGTTCGTACAAGTTACATTGGTCCCGTGTGAGGTGTTCGTGCCTCTTACGGGGTCGTTTGGGGGTTTGTTTGGGTTTTCACCCTTTAACGTCCTTTTTTAAGTCTAAGTGTGATTTTTGCAAATTATCATTTTATTCTCAAATCGGGAGACCCGGGATTACGCGGTCAGTTCGTACAAGTTACATTGGTCCTGTGCGAGGTGTTTGTGCCTCTTACGGGGTCGTTTGGGGGTGGTTTGGGTTTTCACCCTTTAACGGCTTATTTTTAAGTCTAAGTGGGATTTTTACAAATTATCATCATATTCTCAAATCGGGAGACCCGGGACTACATGGTTAGTTTCTATAAAATACTTTGGACAAGTGCGAAGTGTTCATGCCTCCTACGGCGTCATTTGGGGGCTGGTATGGGTTTTCACCCTTTAACGGCTTATTTTTAAGTCTAAGTGTGATTTTTACATATTATCGTCATATTCCCAAATCGGGAGACTCGGGACTACACGGTCATTTCCTACAAGTTACATTGCTGAGGTGTTCGTGCGTCTTACGGGGTCGTTTAGGGGCTGGTTTCGGTTTTCACCCTTTAACGGCTTATTTTTAAGTTAAAGTGTTGATTTTTACAATTTATTGTTAGATTCTCAAACCGGGAGACCCGGGACTATGCGGTCAGTTCCTAAAAGTTACATTGGTCCCGTGCGAGGTGTTCGTGCCTCCTACGGGGTCGTTTGGGGGCTGGTTTGGATTTTCACCATTTAACGGCTTATTTTTAAGTCTAAGTGCGATTTTTGCAAATTATCGTCATATATTCAAGCCGGGAGACCCGGGACTACGCCGTCAGTTCCTACAAGTTACATTGGTCCGGTACGAGGTGTTCGTGCCTCTTACGGGGTCGTTTGGGGGTTTGTTTGGGTTTTCACCCTTTAACGTCCTTTTCTTAAGTCTAAGTGTGATTTTTGCAAATTATCATTTTATTCTCAAATCGGGAGACCCGGGACTACGCGGTCAGTTCCTACAAGTTACATTGGTCCTAGGGCTGTGTTTCGGCCGGATCGGATCGGAAAATGACCTTTCGGAAAAAATTCCAATTTTTTCGGAAATAAAATATTTGTTCCAATTTTTTCGGAAAATCAAAAAAGTTTCCGAATTCGGAAAAATCGGAAAATCGGAAAAAATTCGGAAAAAATCGAAAATTCAAAACATATACTAAAAATTCAGAAATTTTGTAAATTCCAAAATTAAAAAAAAATTAATATAGGATTTTCGATTACTCGAAATTCTCATTTTAAAGAAATCGAAAAAAATATTTAACCCAACATGTAAATATGTAAGGATTTAACCATTTTTTCATTTGTGTAGACTCTACAATTAACCCAACATGTAAATAGGTATAAAAACATATATAAAGCAGGTATAGAAACAACAGGTATAAATCAGCAATTAATATTTGATCTCAGTATAAATCAGGAATTAATATTTGATCTCAATATAATACAGTTATAAAAGAGGTATGGAAACATGTAATTAAACGATCGTTACACAATATATAATCTTACATATCCTATAAACATGTATAATCTTATAGAAACAAAAAACCATGTATAAACAGATCCTATAACAATCCTATAGAAACAAAAAACATGTATAATCTTACAGATCCTATAAACCGCTCGTTACATAATATAAAGTTTATCCCATAACGAGGATATGAAAGCTTACTGATCAAAACTTTATATTATAAACATATCATATCCTATAACAATCTTATCGTTACATATACCATCCTATAACAATATAAACAGATCAGATCCTATAACAATATAAACAGATCAAATCGTCACAGATTCGATCATTACAGATAAGGGAAACAGATAAAAGGGCTTACTGATCCTTCGTTCGACTTGGATATGAAGAGATGCATTCTAATCGTTACAGATCCGTATCTGAGAAGCGTAGAAATCAGAGAAAGATAGGTGAGTAGACGGACAAGAGTTGAAATAGAGAGAGGGGACTCGACGGTATGCGCCGTATTGAGAGAGAGAGAGGAAAGATAAGTCTAACCCTAAAACTAACAACATATATATATGGGTAAGGTAAAAAATAAGGGAAATGTAAATGTACACATTCTTATTATTAGACAAGGGAAATCCAAGGTAAAAAATATATATAAAATATTTGGAATATTAATCGGAAAAAATATTCGGAAAATTAATCGAAAATTATTTCGAAAAATCGGATCGGCTAAAATATCGGAAAATCGGATCGGAAAAATCGGAAAATCGGAATTTAAAACATAATTCCAATTTCCTATCCAATTTTATTCGGAAAAATCGGAAATCGGAAAATCGAAAATCGAAAACCTTATATATGTTCCAAAATCGGAAAATATCGGATCGGACATCGAAAAAATCGGAATGTTCGGAAAAAAAGCACAGCCCTAATTGGTCCTGTGCGACATTTTTGTGCCTCTTACGGGTCCGTTTGGGGGCTGGTTATGGTTTTCACCCTTTAACGGCTATTTTTTTAAGTTTAATTGTTGATTTTTGCTAATTATTGTCATATTCTTAGACCAAGAGACCCGGGACTACGCGGTCAGTTCTTACAAGTTACAGTGGTCTCGTTCGATGTGTTCGTGCCTCTTACGGGATCGTTTGGGGGATGGTTTGGGTTTTCACCCTTTAACGGCTTGTTTTTAAGTTTAAGTGTTGATTTTAGCAAATTATCGTCATATTCTCAAACTGGGAGACTCAGGACTACGCGATTAGTTCCTACAAGTTACATTGCTCCCGTGCAAGGTGTTCGTGCCTCTTACAGGCTCATTTGGGAGTTGGTTTGGGTTTTCACCCTTTAACATCTTATTTTTAAGAGTAAGTCTTTTTTTTCAAATTATCATCATATTCTCAAACCGAGAGACCCGGGACTACACGGTCATTTCCTACTAGTTACATTGGTCCCGTGCGAGGTGTTCGTGCCTCTTACGGGGTCGTTTGGTTGCTGGTTTGGATTTTCACCCTTTAACGACTTGTTTTTATGTTTAAGTGTTGATGTTTGCAAATTCTCATCATATTATCCGATCGGGAGATTCGGGACTACGCGGTCAGTTCCTAAAAGTTACATTGGTCCCGTGCGAGGTGTCCGTGCCTCTTACGGGTCATTTGGGGGCTGGTTTGGGCTTTCACCCTTTAACGGCTTATTTTTAAGTCTAAGTGAGATTTTTTTAAATTATAATCATATTCACAAACCGGGAGATCTGGGACTATGCGGTCGGTTCCTACAAGTTACATTAGTCCCGTGCAAGGTGTTCGTTCCTCCTTCGGGATCGTTTGGGGGTTGGTTTGGGTTTTCACCCTTTAACAGATTATTTTTAAGTCTAAGTGTATTTTTACAAATTATCGTCATAGTCTCAAATCGGGAGACCCGGGACTAGGCGGTCAGTTCCTACAAGTTACATTGGTCCCGTGCGAGGTGATCGTGCCTCTTACGGGGTCGTTTGGGGCTGGTTTGGATTTTCACCCTTCAACGACTTGTTTTTAAGTTTAAGCGTTAATTTGTGCATATTATCTTCGTATTCTCAAACCAGGAGACCCGGGACTACGCGACCAGTTCCTGCAAGTTACATTGGTCACATGCAAGGTGTTCGTGCCTCCTACGGGGTCGTTTGGGGCTCGTATGGGTTTTCACCCTTTAACAGCTTGTTATAAAGTTTAAGTGTTAATTTTTGGAAATTATCATCATATTCGCAAACTAGGAGACTCAGGACTACGCGGTCAGTTCCTATAAGTTGCATTGGTCCCGTGCGAGGTGTTCGTGCCTCTTACGGGGTCGTTTGGAGGCTGGTTTGGGTTTTCATCCTTTAACAGCTTGTTTTTAAGTTTAAGTGGGATTTTTGCAAATTATCATCATATTCTCAAGCCAGGAGACCCGGGACTACATGGTCAGTTCCTACAAGTTACTTTGGACCCGTGCGAGGTGTTCGTGCCTCCTACGGCATCGTTTGGGTACTGATATGGGTTTTCCCCCTTTAACGACCTGTTTTTAAGTCTAAGTGTGATTTTTGCAAATTATCATCATATTCCCAAACTGGGAGACTCGGGACTACGCGGTCATTTCCTGCAAGTTACATTGGTCCCATGCGAGGTGTTCGTGCCTCTTACGAGTTCGTTTGGGGGATGGTTTGGGTTTTCACCCTTTAACGGCTTGTTTTAAAGTTGAAGTGTTGATTTTTGCAAATTATCATCAGATTCTCAAACCAGGAGACCCGGGACTACGCGGTTAGTTCCTACAAGTTACATTGGTCCCGTGCGAGGTGTTCGTGCCTCTTACGGGTCGTTTGGGGGATGTTTGGGTTTTCACCATTTAATGGCTTGTTTTTAAGTGTAAGTATGATTTTTGCAAATTATCGTCATATTCTCAAACCGAGAGACTCGGGACTACACAGTCAGTTCCTACAAGTTACTTTGGTCTCGTGTCAGGTGTTCATGCCTCTTACGGGGTCGTTTGGGGGCTGGTTTGGGTTTTCACCCTTTAACGGCTTGTTTTTAAGTTGAAGTGTTGATTTTAGCAAATTATCATCAGATTCTAAAACCGGGAGACCCGGGACTACGCGGTCAGTTATTACAAGTTACATTGGTCCCGTGCGAGGTGTTCGTCCCTCTTACGGGGTCGTTTGGGGGCTGGTTTGGGTTTTCAACCTTTAACGACTTGTTTTTAAGTTGAAGTGTTGATTTTTGCAAATTATCATCAGATTCTCAAATCGGGAGACCTGGGACTACGCGGTCAGTTCCTAAAAGTTACATTGGTCCCGTGCGAGGTGTTCGTGCCTCCTATGGGGTCGTTTAGGGGCTGGTTTGGATTTTCACCCTTTAACGGCTTATTTTTAAGTCTAAGTGTGATTTTTGTAAATTATCGTCATATTCTCAAACCGGGAGACCCGAGACTACGCGATCTGTTCCTGCAAATTACATTGGCCCCGTGCGAGGTGTTCGTGCCTCTTACGGGGTCATTTGGGGGCTGGTTTGGGTTTTCACCCTTTAACGGCTTATTTTTAAGTCTAAGTGTGATTTTTGCAAATTATCGTCATATTCTCAAATCGGGAGACTCAGGACTACGCGGTGAGTTCCTACAAATTACGTTGGTCCCGTGCAAGGTGTTCGTGCCTCCTACGGGGTCGTTTGGGGGCTGGTTTGGATTTTCACCCTTTAATGACTTATTTTTAAGTCTAAGTGTGATTTTTGCAAATTATCATCATATTCTCAAACCGAGAGACCCGGAACTACGCGGTCAGTTCCTACAAGTAACATTGGTCCCGTGTGAGGTGTTTGTGCCTTTTACGGGGTCGTTTAAGGGTTGGTTTGGGTTTTCACCCTTTAACGGCTTATTTTTAAGTTTCAGTGTTGATTTTTGCAAATTATCGTCATATTCACAAACCGGGAGACCCGGGACTACGCGGTCAGTTCCAACAAGTCGCATTGGCCCGTGCGAGGTGTTCATGCCTCCTACGAGTCCGTTTGGGGGCTGGTTTGGGTTTTCACTCTTTAACGGCTTGTTTTGAAGTTTAAGTGTTGATTTTTGCAAATTATCGTCATATTCTTAAACCGGGAGACTCGAGACTACGCGATTAGTTCGTACAACTTACATTTGTCCCGTATGAGGTGTTCGTGCCTCTTACGGGTCCGTTTGGGGGCTGATTTAGGTTTTCACACTTTAATGGCCTTTTTTAAGTCTAAGTGTTATTTTTGCGAATTATCCTCATATTCCTAAATTGGGAGACCCAGGACAAAGCGGTCAGTTCCTACAAGTTACATTGGTCCCGTGCGAGGTGTTCGTGCCTCTTAGGGGTTCGTTTGGGGGCTTGTTTCGGTTTTCACCCTTTAACGTCCTTTTTTAAAGTTTAAATGTTATTTTCGCAAATTATCGTCGTATTCTCAAACTGGGAGACTCGGGACTACGCGGTTAGTTCCTACAAGTTACATTGGTCCCATGCGAGGTGTTCGTGCCTCTTAAGGATCCGTTTGGCGACTAGTTATGGTTTTCACCCTTTAACGGCTTGTTTTTAATTTTAAGTGTTGATTTTTACAAATTATTGTCATATTCTCAAGCCAAGAGGCCCGGGACTACTCAATCAGTTCCGACAAGTTACATTCGTCTCGTGCGATGTGTTCGTGCCTCATATGGAATCATTTGAGGGCTGGTTTGGGTTTTCACCCTTTAACGGCTTGTTTTTAAGTCTAAGTGTGATTTTTGCAAATTATCGTCATATTCTCAAACCGGGAGACCTGAGACTATGCGATCAGTTCCTATAAGTTACATTGGTCCCGTGCGAGCTGTTCGTGCCTCCTACGGGGTCGTTTGGGGGCTGGTTTGGGTTTTCACCCTTTGACGGCTTGTTTTTATGTCTAAGTGTGATTTTTGCAAATTATCATCATTTCCTGAAACCGGGAGGCCCGGGACTACGCGATCAGTTCCTCCAAGTTACATTGGTCCCGTGCAAGGTGTTCGTGCCTCTTAAAGGGTCGTTTGGGGGATGGTTTGGGTTTTCACCCTATAATGGCTTGCTTTTAAGTTTAAGTCTTTATTTTTACAAATTATCGTCATATTCACAAACCAGGAGACCCGGGACTACGCGATCAGTTCCTGCAAGTTACATTGATCCCGTGCGAGGTGTTCGTGCCTCCTACGGGTCCGTTTGGGGGATGGTTTGGGTTTTCACCCTTTAACGACTTGTTTTTAAGTCTAATTGTTTATTTTTGAAAATTATCATTGTATTCTCAAACTAAGAGACCCGGGACTACGCTGTCAGTTCCTACGAGTTACATTGGTCCCGTGCGAGGTGTCCGTGCCTCTTACGGGGCCGTTTACGATCAGTTCCTACAAGTCACAATTGGTTCCACCGATTTAACTAAATACGCTCATAAAGTAAGCCATGAAGTGATTTTCAAACTTTAAAAGGAATGATCAGATATAGAATGAAAAAGACAAACTATAAATGCCGAGTATAAATAATTCATTGCATTTTAAAAGGTTAATAAATGGGTATTAAATTATAGTTACCTGTAGTAACTTGATTAAGATTGGATGGAACTAGCCTGAGTTGAACCTTTGTAAAACAAAACCAAACAAATAACTGACCGCCTATGCTGGCCTTTTGATCTCCAAACCTCCTCAATATCTGCATTCAATTCCCACCTCGCATTGGATCAAACTCTTTAATATTACAGTAGCCATATATGATTATACACACGTGTGTGAAATAGATATCAAAGATTGTGATGGAAGATGATCATGGTTTATCTTTTTAAGAAAGTAGTTTATGAAAGAACTTGGGATCTCCATTCAAGGTGCTCAAAACAAGAAACACCATTCTTTGTATGGTTTTGCCTTCAAATAAAAACTTGGGATGTCCTACCTACTCACAAAAATCCATATGTCCATTACATATAAGAACATATCAGAAAGGAAAATGGTTCAATATATAATGAAATAAATAAATATTCACATTAATTTTTCTCTCACCTGTAAATCAACAATGGGAGGCACTTCAATCTCCTCCATTTTTATTGCTAGCGATAAACAGGCCATAGCTAACAATTGGACTATCCAAGCTTTACCCCTCTATGTGCACATTAACATTGTCACAAACATGAACAGGCACAATCAGACAGTCATTATACTAAATATTCATAAATGAATACAATTAAAGGATTCAAAATATTCATTATACTAAATAATTACGAGTGTACAAAATAAATAAGACAGTCATAAAGTCTGTAAGCATGAACTATAATGTTACCACAGAAGTAGGATCTTACTTAAATTGGTGAAATTAACAAGGCATATCCCTATTGCCCTCTGGGATCACTCGCGCAAACAAAGTATAGTCTTAGATCATCCCAAACCTACCTTTAACGAGAAAGCGATGAATCACCACGTATACCCATCGCTCAGATATTCTACCATACCCAAGTCTATATGATGAAATATCCACATCAATCCATCTCTGATACAGGTAGCTATGCATGTGACGCGGGGGTTATATGAACAAGTCTTACTAATCTACTCACGAAGGTGCCATCACGGTCTTCATCGTACGTGCCTCGATAACTAAATCCCCCTTGGTACGATATCCACGAGTACACATGTAGTGTGAATTTTACACATGTAACACAGAAAAAAATATTCTCACAACACATGGAAATCTAAACAAAGTTTAGGAATTTTTCACTCTAGTATCATTATAAAGTTATGTAAATAATGAACTTATCACATACAATAAACCTATGAATCACCCTAAAAAATTTATTTACTAAAGTTAGTTAAATCCAAAGGACAACCTAAATTATTGCCCTCCCCCACCCCCCAAACCCAAATACCCAAATCATTAACCCCAAAGACAAAATGTTAATTAACGATTATTACCAGTTGATCGATCATTTACCGGTAAAATGCTCGCTATAGATATGCCCAATATTTTCCACTACGAACTTAATCTTACCCAACTCAACAAAACTCAAACCAAAACGCTCCATTAATGACCCCTATACCTCCCATAATTCATTCATATACCATCAAATTAAAGTAACTATGATTTAAACATGATTAAAACATCAAAAACACAATATTAATTCAAGATTTACTGATAAAACCCAATTCTCTATCAAGAACCCTAAAAATTCAATCTTAATCAATTTGATTCCATTCTCTAAACATTTACCCATATATTCAAGGGGTTTATGAACGATTCATAGTAGAAGTCAATTCATATACATAATCTAACAATTTTAACTCATATAGAAATACAAATAAACCAAACCAAAGAAAATTGACACCAATTACTACTTAATCACTACACAAATTGACATCAATAATTATATCTCATCTAAACTAAACCCATTTCAGCACAACCCATCAAACCATAACTCATCCAAAACAAAAAATAAAACACATTCACATATCCATACCTCATAAAATCAAAACAGAACAAAAATAAAAGTAAGTTTTCTTACCTGATCGGTGGTAGCAGCAAGCAGGGAAGGAGGAGAGGAGGCCGACGGCATTAGTCAGAGAGGAGAGGGTGTGATGGTGTCAACAATAGCAGCAAAAGGTAGATAGGATGATGGCGTCGAAAGAAAGAGGAAATGGATTGGAAAACATTTTTGGTTTTTGGCTGAAGGAATGAGCGGGGGACCTGTGAAAATGAGAGAGGGGAACGAGCGGGAGACCAAAGTGATTTTATTATTATTTTTTTTTGGGGGGGGGGGGTATTATATATTTTAGTTAAGTGTTCTCAATTCTGACACACTTCAAAATAGTGCCAAATTTTGGCACTGTTTTAAAGTGTGCCAGATTATCATTAAACCGTGCCAGAATTTGGCACAGTTTTAAACTATGCCAGATTTTTAATATCAATGTGTGCCAAATTGCTATTTTTGGTTTAGTGTTCTCAGTATTATCATCATTGCCCAAGATGGTGGTGACTTGCCCATTGGCAAAAAACATCAGTTTCTGATGGAGGGAGGAAGACACACCCTTGATACTACAGAGCTATGGTTGTCTGAGCAACAAGTTGAAACAAGTCGAGATGTCGATGACCTGAAATTAGGTAACGAGATTTATAAGGTCACCCCTATTGTAATCTTTATGGATCCCATCACTTGTCGAAGAGTATTATCATAATAACGCACCACTGTAGAGGTTGGGGCAAGGTCATTCAGTTTCAATCCCAAGCAGTTGAGGGTTCTCAATGGGCAAGCATTGAGAGCTAATCCACTGTCGACAAGCAAAAGTGGGATGGTGTTCCTCGAACTTCAACAGTGATATTGAGAGCATAGTTGTGATTTAGAACAAACTTATGGATTTTTTCTTCGTAAAAGGAGAGAATTCAGGTAGAGCTTAGAGATTTGACCAGGTTCACTTCTTCTTATGGCGTGGTGGAAGGAGGGACTATGGTCTCGGTAAGTAGTTTCATTAAGGCATTTTGGTATAGCTGAGAAGACATAAAGAGTCCCCATAAAGTGATGTTAGCCTGAGTTTTCTTCAATTAATAGATGATTTTTGCTCTCCTTGAGGGCCATTTTCGGCCTAGGATGGTTCTTAACACCTTTTCCCCTATCGACCATCGCTAATTGTGCTTTAAGAACCTGGTAATGCCTCCCTGATCTAGTCATATGGTTCACAAAAGAGGGGGAAAATAAAAACCCCATTTCCACATCTATTTCGGGATGTTCAACCACTTTGTCAATTTCTCCTAGTAGCTCCTTAAACCATATCGTTCCACATATACTGATTATTGGGCTAGTCTTTTCTGGGTTTTATTCTTCATCTGAACTATCAAATTTGTCCTCCCATTCAGTGGAAACAACATCATCCTTTCATGAGAAGTCATTGTATTCTATTAATTCAACGTCCTCTTCGTATAGATCCTCCCACTCATCATGGAGATTTAAAATCGAAGGGACCAAGCACTCTTGTAGTTTCAAAGCATCGAGTAGCTCAGACGTACTATAAATTTCATCTGTTTGTCGGAATAAGTTTTCCATGATCTGGAAAACATCATATAAGATGACTTCATCGGTAGGTACCACCCAATTATCTAACTCTCGAACCCTTTTTTGAGCTTCCAAGAATAATGTACAGAATATCTGACAGTCAATAGTCTTATCTGAGGGTAATTTCATCCCAAATTCTATAAGATGGTTCAATATTGCTGACAATTCCATGTATTTTCCTCTGAAATGAGTACGAATAGCCATGCATTCTCTTGTAAGAAGTGACAATGTCTGATTGGCAAAACAGGTAGGGTGGAGAAAATATAGTAAAACATTGAGGGGTTTAGGTGAATATACGGGTATGATGGGTGAATTGTTGGGTAAAATTTGGGTAGATGGATAAAATTTGGGATATTATTCTATAATGATAAAAATTTTATGATTTGGGAGTGAATTACGGGTACTATTTGATTTAAGATTGGTTAGTGGGGCAATGATGCCCGTCAATCAGACCTTGTATTATATTCTGGAGATGGAAGCACTAAATCAGTGGTATGACTGGTAGTTTAGTGAAAATCATAATGGGTGTCAAGTTTATAATTTTTGGGAAGTGGGTTTGGTAATGGATGAGGGTCCAATGGTTTAATAAGATTTCATCCCAAAAGGGATTTGTAAATTTTGGATAGGGGAGCGTGAAACTCGGTGTATTCCTTTTTTACTGGGTTAGGGAGACTTTCTGGTGCTCATGAAGTGACAGGCTAAGAAATGTTATTGATGGTTGAAACTGTGGTATGGGCAGGCTTCTCATACTTTTCGGGAGTGAACTGTTTGGATACTTTCTTTGGCTTAATTCTATCTTGGCAATACTTTCTTCGATCTCTACTCCCGCTTCCTGAAGGGCTCGAAAATGGGGGTAGTACTGTCCTCCCATCATCGCTCAAACATGGGTAAGATGTTCTTCTTCACAATATTGACTTGTTCCTATTCGAAAGGCCAGCTGGTCATATAAAAGGTATGGATCCAACATTGTAAGCAAGCAATGACACTTATCTAGTTAACAGTGGAACTACACATGTTATTTTGAAAAATCAAAAAAAATTCTCCCACTTGGTGTATGATACGACAAATGTTTCCACAATAGCTGACCCAACTAAAATTATTGTTGGTTCTAGAAGAGCCCACGTGGTGCTACCCAATGGTACCCACTTATTAATACAAAATGCCACATACTCAGCCAATTCTAGAAGAAATTTACTGAGTTTTAAAGCGATCAGATGAACGGGTATCATATGAAAACAAGGCATGAAGATAACAATGAGTTCCTTTCAATTACTTCTAGTGTTGGAAGCCAGAAGCTCACACAAGAAAAACTCCCTACATTATCAATGGGGTTATACTACACAACTATTAGTGTTGTAGAATCACACCCTATCATGGGTCAAAATCTAAATGATCCTAATGCGTTGATATTATGACATGATCGTTTGGGTCACCCCGACTCCACCATGTTTCAAAACATAATCAATAACTCGAATGGATATTTTTTAGCAAATCAACAACTCACGCTACCAAGTGACCATTTTTTCACCCCATGTACGTAAGGAAAATTAATTACTAAACCGCCTTTTCTCAAAATAGCCTCTGAGTCACCATCATTTCTAAAAAAAAAATCAAGGGGGTATTTACAGCCCTGTTCACCCTTTTAGTGGAACTTTTAAATATTTTATGATGTTAATTGATGCTTCCACTAGAAGGTCATATATTTGTTTACTATCCACTTGGAATTTGGCTGTTGCAAAATTACTTTCTTAAATCATTAAACTCAGAGAACATTTTCATGATCAACACATCAAATACATTCGCTTAGATAATGTGGGGGAATTCACTTCTCAAGTTTTTTATGATTATTGTTTATCCATAGGCATTGATGTTGTGCACCCAGTTCCCCATCTTCGTACCCAAAATGGTTTATCCATGTTATTAATTAAACGTTTTCAACTGATAGCCACACCTTTGCTTATGCATCCAAACTACTAGTCTTAGCTTGGGGTCATGCCATCCTACGTGCAGCCAAGTTAATTAAACTTTGTCCAACTGCTTACCATTATTTTTCCCCTTCACAACTTGTGACTGGATGTTAGACAAACATATCCCACTTTCATAAATATGGTTGTGATGTGTACGTGCCTATCTCACCCCCCACAACATACTAAAATAGGGCCCCAACGTCGTTTGCACATATTTGTGGGTTATGATTCACCATCCATAATTTTTTATATTGAACCATTGACAGATGATATGTTTACCACTACATTTGCAGATTGCCATTTTGATGAGACCATCTTCCATCCATTTGGGGGAGGGAAGAGTGAAACTTAAAGTACAATCTGTTCTAGAAGAACGACGAGAATTAATGTGGAATACTTCCACCTTGTCTCATCTAGACCCATGTACCTAACAATGTGAGCATGGAGTGTGAAAGATAATACATCTTTAGGAAATTGCAAATCAATTAATCGATGCATTCAATGATGCTGCAAAAGTGACCAAATATCATGTACACGTGGCTAATGCACCATCTTGAATTGATGTACCATGGGACAAAATTTGATTTCAGCAACAAATCATACGATCGCACACTAGAAGTGTGGCAAGCCTATAGGTTCCAAATATTCAACTCCCCAGAAGTGGGAGATCAAATGAAAAATCATGCCCTCATAACACTCTAGAAATGGTTATGAATAAAATAAAGAGGTTAGTGTCACTAAAAAGACATAAGTCCCTGAAGTGACTATAAAAGTCCATGAAGAGGAAAAGGTACCTAAGAATAATAATTATATATATATATATATATATATATATATATATATATATATATATATTATACATGTTTAAGAGATATGTGGGATTGTAATGTAACAGTCATTGATGACATATTCTCATATGCAGTAGCTACATAAATATCAAAGGGCATTGATGATGATAAAGAACCACGTACTATAAATGAATGTCGACAGAGAGAATATTGTCCAAATGGTAAATTTCCATCAAGGTAGAACTTGAGTCTCTAAATAAACGTGGTGTATTTGGACCTATAGTGAAAACCCCAAAAGATTTTAACCCAGTAGGTTACAAGAGGGTGTTTATACGAAAGTGAAATGAGAAAAATGAAATCATCTGATATAAGGAATGACTTGTGGTGCAAGGTTTCTTGCACAAACTCGGGATCGATTATGATGAATCATACTCCCTTGTTATGGATGGTATAGCTTTTAGATATCTGATTAGTTTAGCGATCTCTGAAAATCTTGATATGAAACTCATGGGTGTTGTGATCGTTTATTTATATGGGGACTCAGACATGAAAATTTATATAAAAATCCTTGATGTATTTGCTTTACTAGAAGCAATGCCAATGAGTACGAACTCAATTAAATGAAGGTGATCATTATATGGCTTAAGGAAATTTGAAAGGATGTGGTACAACCGTCTTAGTGAATAATTGTCTAAAGAAGTGTATGAAAATAATTCGATTTGCCCATGTGTCTTAATAAAGAAATCCCCAATGGGATTTGCGATAGTAGCAGTTTATGTGGATGATATTAATTTAATTAGGACTCCATAAGATCTCAAGAAAACTACTAACTATTTGAAGAAGGAAATTGAGATCAAAGAACTCAAAAAAACTAAATTTTGTCTTGGCCTGTAGATCGAGAGAAATTCTAGTGGAATTTTTATCCATTAGTCTAATTATACTCAAAAAGTCTTCAAAAGATTTTGTATGGACACAACCCATCCACCGAGTACATCCATGGTCGTATGGTCTTTAGATATAAAGAAAGATTCATACCATCCTAAAGACGATGATGAGGAACTATTGGGTCCATAAGTACCCTATTTGAGTGCAATTGGTGAATTATTATACTTGACACAATGCACTAGACCGGATATTTCGTCAACTTTCTCGCCAGATATAGTTCTGAACTAACTAAAAGCCATTGTATTGGTATTAAGCATATCCTAAGATATCTATGATGAACCACTGATAGGGGTTTATATTATTCTAATCATTCTAATGGTTATGAGTTAGTAGGTTATGAAGATTTTGTATTCCTCTCTGATTCTCTTAAGTGTCGATTCCATACAGGTTATGTATTTCTTTGTGGTAATATCGCTATTTCTTAGCACTCTACTAAACAAACTTTAGTAGTTACTTCCTCTAACCACTCTTAAATGTTATCCCTTCATGAAGCAAGTCGTGAATGCGTATGGCAGGGATCTTTAATTCATCATGTTCGTAGTTCTTGTCAATTATCTTCCATTACAGATATTCCCAGTATCATATATGAAGATAATGAAGCATGAATAGCCCAAATTTAGGAAGGCTTCATCAAAGGAGACATAACTAAGAAAATTTCACCAAAGTTTTTCTTCACTCATGAGCTTCAAAAGAAAAATAAAATCAAAGTCAAGCAAGTGCGTTCAGCTAAAAATCTAGTTGATCTATTTACCAAGTCACTTCCGAAAGCAACGTTCCAGAAACTTATTTATGGGATTGGAATGCTAAAACTTCACCAACTATCAATTTTAGATATTCAAATTAGGGAGAGATCCTTTTCATGGGGAGAATAAAAAGTCATTCTCTTTAGGACATATGTGCACTGTAATATTTTTCCTTTAACTAGGTTTTTTTCATTAGGTTTTTCTAGTAAAGGTTTTTATAAGGCTACATTATGCACATCCAATACCAATTTAATGATGACAAAAGTTGTACACTTTTTCCTTCACTATGATTTTTTCCTACTGGGATTTTTCTCAGTAAGGTTTTAATGGGGCAACAATCATTAAATGGTGGATATAGTGTAGATCCAAGGGGGAGTGTTAAATAATATGGCTTTTGTCTTTTGGGTGTTTGTCCACTCACCTTATTGTCTTTTAGGATGCCTCACTATGTCCTATGAATAGGAGGATCCATATATGGTTTTGTACAACAATTACACTTAATACATTTGAGAAATAAAATACTCTCTCTAAATTCTCTCCATGTCTTAACATCCTATTCATATAACAGATATACATCATATATACTCGGTATCTTTGTTCATTTATATATATATATGATAATGTTTCTTTTTGAGAGAGTAAATCATTGAAGTTTGAAATTGAAATATTTAGTTGTGGAGATATACAATGAAGGAAATATTTTGGGAATGTCAGATTATCTTCTAAAAATTTCATCAAAATTTCTTGTTCACTTTATATTTTATTCAAAAATTCATTGAAACACCCTCATCGATTGCTAATTTGTAAATACCATCTTATCTTACTAATAAGTCTTTAAGTTATTAGGGCTACAGTTAGTCATTTGCGTAATTTTCCTTGTTATGTAGACATTTTCTGTGTCTACGTACTATTTTTGCCCACTAGGTTATTCTTAGAATACTCAGAAATCGAAAAAGGGGTGAGGGAGCCGTGGGTGTCGCAAGTCATTTGTTCCCCAAATGATTTTTGCAACTCCAAATGCTGATAAAAATCAGTCAGATAAATCAAACCTTGAGTATAGACTGAGTTTGTGCCTTTTGGGTCATAGGCTTAGAGTTTAAAGTCGATGTAATTACCCAAGGTCTCAATAAAATGTGGGTACAAGTATTCCATACGTTAAATATATTGTTAAAATGGTTGTAAAATGTTTTTCTTTGATTGATTTCATTAGAAAATATTTTTTATCCAAAGTACCAAATAAATCTTGTCATCCCATGCTCCTAAGAAATCTTCCCGCATCTTTGTGAGGATATTAATGAGGTCTTGTGGGTTTCTTATGTCTGTTCATCCATTTGGGATATGAGAATAAGGAGTTTTTGTGTTCGATGTTGTACTTTAGAGTTAGTGATCGCACTTCATCATTTTGGAAGGGTGAGAGTGCGCCAACAATCAATGATTAACTTGTTTAATTAAATTCCAATTTTTAATCCCAAAAATCCTAAATTTTGTGACCAAATTGTGACAGACTAAACAAATCAAGCCAAGGAGCAGAGTCAATCACAATATGTGGAAAAAAACCCCAAAGGGGCAAAACCATTTATTTCACTATAATATATAGGACTTACAATCAGAGAAAAATACAATTTTGACGCACGAATACCCGTAGGTGTCAGTTCATCGTCAGCGGCATTTGTCAGCAAGCGGTCTCGCAAGAACTTCAATTTCAGTAGTGGATAAAGACCCTTCTTCTCCACAAGATTACTCATAGACGAGTAGAACAATTGTATTTGGGGTTTAAAGATTCACACAAATGTTTGGGAATGATTTGTGAATAAAAAAGGCATTAAATCTTGCAAAAATGAATTTTGTTTCTAGGAAGAATAAATGCAGAAACGTCGGTCCGAAAATACTTGAAACTCGTGTAAAATGAGTACTACTTTAAATATACAAAAATCGGGGCGGCGCATCGCTTGAACGAAGTACATGTGTCGCCCGAATGTAAATCCGTGTCGCTCGAACGACTTCGTTCAAGATGACTATGTCGCGAGAACGACCATCCAATCTTGCTCGAACGACGTCAGTGAGATTTTTCCCTTCACCTCTACGCTTATAAAAATTTCTTATTGTGAAGTAAAAACATTCCATCCCCTTAAAACTGTTTTATAAAAAATTTCCAAATATTTATGTAAATAATAAACACTCCAAATAAATTATTTTACCATAATCGTGAGTGGATTAGTGGGAATGGTTGAAGAGTACGCTGCATGTTGGATGATACACGTATGAAGATGATGGATGCGTGAATTTGGATCAATGCCTTCATGGAAGATCGTGTTGACGTGTCGAATGTAGCGGTATCAGACGTACTAATTGTGAGCTAGGACAAATAGAAAATTCCTAGATTCTAACTCGGACATTTATAAAATAACGCCCTTACAAATCTCCCCCTATGTCTATGCTAGCACATACATAAAAAATCCGAATTATGCTGCCCAAATAAAAATAAAATAACATACAATTTAATATCGCCATTAAACCCCAAAACTAGAAATACTAAATCATATGTCATCAAAGAAACTTCAACATATTCAAATCATCAACTCATCAATCTTTCTATATCATCATCAGGGTGGGAAAAAAATAATCTTCAATTAAGTACCTACTCACATGAGACAAGAAACAATACCTGTGATGCGCAAAAGTTGAAATAAAGTGATAAGCAGAAGTAAGTATCAATTTATGCTCAAGAAAATCACTATAAAATCAAACAAAATTCTCCTCCATAATTCGTTCTCCCCCTTTTTATGATGTCCCCAAATAGACAAATATGAAGAACATAAAGAAAATGCATATGGAGAATGTCGCAAGTTAATCAAACTTTTTCTTTTTGATTTTTTCTCAAAAAATATAAAGCAAAGTGTAAGGACACGAGTCTCCGATTGAGTCTTAATGTAGTATTGGCTCAATTTCGGACAAAAATGTTTGAGTCATAGGATAGTGTTGAAGTGTATCCATCCAAGCCTATGACGTGTTAATTGAAGATGAATCGGCCAAGATAATCAAGCTTCATCTTATGCCGAGTTTATTGTGCCTTGTTTGTACGTCAACAACCTTGTTCCAATGATCCTAAGGTATGAATGCATTACATATATATATAGGATCTTGGAAAAAAAATTATTGGGTGTAATTTTATTTTAAAATGATGTTTATTTTCATAAGGTTTCTTTAAAACTTTAAAATAAAGTTTTTGGGCTAAAAATCGAAGTTTAAGCATTCTGGAACTTCATTCCATATTGTTGTTCGGACGAGTTTTTCGTTCGAAGGAGAATGTTGTTCGAACGAGTTTTCCAACGAGTTTTCCCCTTTTGCCTCTGGAACTTCGTTAGAAGTGTCGTTAGAACGAGACTTTCGAACGAAAATCTCATTTGAATGAGATTTCTGGCGAGAAATTTTTTGGCTGTTTTAATCAGTTTTTATCCGTGTTCCCACTTACTTTTACCCACCAACTCTTGATAAAAGTTATATGTGCGGGAACCAAGTTTGAAAAAATAACTTTTGACATTTTCTAAGCACTTTTTTGAGAGAAAATTCTTAGTTCAAAAGTTCATGTTCTAAGTGTTTGTATTTTCAAGAACATTATTCTTAAACACTTTTGTTTACACCCATAGTTTATTTATTCCGAGTTACCATATATATATCTTGCTTGGAGTGAGTGGCATCGGTTTTTACTCTATGGAATTGAAGAGTTCATTTGGGTTTACTTCTACATCCCATAAAGAAGAAGTTCGTTGTTTTGCTATGGCATTCTCATACGGAGAAAGGAACCGTGTGTGGTTGATGGGTTCCTAAAAGCTTCATTGGTGGATTCCAAGGTTCCGGTGGACTTCGAGATTATCGTATAGGCGGAGGTAGTTACAAGAAGACGTGTCAGGGGCTTGGACGGAGTCAAGTCAAGTTATTGGAAGTCATCTGTCTTGTAATCATAAAACCATACTTGGTGGACTTAAGGCTAGGGCCGTCCGAGGTATTTTCCCGTTGTGGGTTTTTCCTCCTATATCGCGGTGTAGTGTTTGATTATTTTATCTTTTACAAATTCACATTAGATGAATGCTTAGGTAAAAATATAAAATTTGTTTAGTTAATTTGGTGCTAATTAAATTGGGTAAAAATTAATTTAATTCAAGTCATTTATTTTATTGGATATTTAATTTGGCCTAATTTGCAAATTGGACTAATTATTTGTTAGACAAACTCTAGGACTTGTATTAAACTGAATTTTTGGGCTAAAAGTAAAATTCACAAATTTGATTTTGAGTATAATTTTAATTTTGAGAAAACTAAAATTTGGTTTACTTTACTTTTAATTTGTGAACAAATTGATTTTGGTTTATGTAGTTTTTTTATTGAACCATTCCTATTCCGCATCTTTAAACGAAATTGAAATTACTTTGTTAAGATTTTAAAATTATCCTAACATTTTCAAATTGGTATCACAGTGGGATCGCTAAATTATTACGTTTAAGATCCTTTAAATATTTTGACAAAAATGGATTTTTCCCCATTTTCAAATTTTCGTATTTTTGATCGTTCTAATTACGCATATTGGAAAGCACATATGCGTTCGGTGATGATGCTGAAATCTAGCACCACCAGATATGTGATGATGAGCTCAAACAGTAGTAACCATGGCAGCCATAGAGATGTATGTGTGTAAGTGTGTAGAAGGAGATGAGTATAAGAGGAACAAGATAATGATGTATACTGGTTCAGCCAATTAGGCCTACATCCACTGTGAGTGTGTGATCCACGAAGTATGGGCACTAATGGCCTTGGATACAATGCACATAAGCTCCCTTTCTCTCTCTACTGTGTGTACAAGCAGAGTTTTTTCTAGGGTTACAATTATTAATCCATCCTCTGTAGGGTTGTAGGTGACAAGTATATAGGTCTTGGGGGTTTAGTGTACCCCCCAAGTATGCATGGTGCATGTGAATGATGATCTAGCCAACCCCCTGTTGACACCTGTAGACGCGACCTGTGACTAATGATGACATAATGTTCCCTCACGTAAGGGTGTGATATTTTTATAACGGTCATCCACGTGCCATGTGAGCCTCATGCACACTGTTCTGCGCATCTCCCAAACCACGCGCTGTGATGACGTCACCCTCGGCCTATGATATAAGGCCGAGGACAAAGTTCCCTTTGGCAGTGAGTCTGGTCTAATTTAGGCCTCATACTGTCTTACCCTCGAAGGGTCGTCTGAGCCTGATGGAGGGTCAGCCCCTGGAGGGTGTTCTGAGCCTGATGAAGGGTCGGCCCCTTGAAGGGTCGCCCGGGCCTGATGAAGGGTCGGCCCCTTAAAGGGTCATCCGGTCCAGATGAGGGGTCATCCCTTTGAAGGGTCGTCCAATTATGATGAGGGGTCGGCCCCTTGAAGGGTCATTTGAGCCCGATAAGGGGTCGGCCTCTTGAAGGGTCGTTTGGACCATGATGAGGGGTTGGCCCCTTGAAGGGTCACGAGACCATCTTGGGCTCGTCTTGGCGAAAGGCTCCCTCAGCCTGGCCGAGGGTATATATGGGTATATCAATCACCCCCCAGACCTTAGACATAGATGATGCTGAGATGGCTGAGGGATAGTATTGATTTTGAGACAAGTGTATGGTATGTGTGATGAGTGATATTTGTCAAGCTGATGTGACACTTAGGCAGATACTCATCGTTGTTCCAATTTCCAAGGCATGGTTGCTGAACACCTGACCTGGGACTTTGTGTCCTAATGATGCCCTCCTCGTGGGTTGTGTTTTGCCTTGGTTAGTGGGCCCATTCATCAAAACGGTATTTAAACAATTTTTGAAATCATTTCTTTTCTTCTTCTTTGCGCCTGAACTCTCTCTCTAGCTTATCAACTTCTCAACAGCTCCATAGCCATTTCTGCAATTTTTGCATCAAGCCTCGCTGTTCTTTCTCAGGTAATCGCTCTAAGCCATTGCCCTCTTTATATTCCATTGTTATTTACACATTGAATGCTTTAGGTCTGTAGGATTAGGCTTTTCTTTAGCTATCTCATAATTTTTTGGCATTCTTCTCCGGTGGCTAGTTCTTGAATGTTCTTGATAAGAACCCTTTAATTCTTTGGTTTCGATCGAAAAGTTCAACCTAGTCAACTGTGAGATTGTTTGTGGTCTTACCCTTAATGCTTAGGAGGCTTTACAGTTTAGCCGAGGAATTCCCATCCTTGAGAGAGAAACTCTTCGTAGAGATCAGATGAATATAGGAAGGGGAGGAGAGGAGACGAGGGTACGACCCTAATTGGGTACGACCCATTTTTTCCACTCCATTAGCCACAATATTACCATCTGAGTCATGTGGGTAATCTTGTCGTCCAGCCGATAGTCACTCGGGAGAGATGGATGAGATAGCGTCGTCACCAACGGGTGCTAGGCCTTCTGGGAGGAGAGAGACGTCTGATCTTAGCCCAGGCCGAGGGGGTGGTCCCTTCCGTAGCTGTTACTGTGACCACTTTATCCCCTCATGCCTTCTAGATGGCTTTTCCTCATGAACCTCTGACAGGTGACGAGGCCGAGGGAGAGGGGGCTGAGGATTCAGACATTGACCAAGTTGACACCTCCCATGTCTCGGCTTATGTTTCCTCCTTCAGGGATCATGACCTCCTACTTTGGAGGCATACATTTGGTGTGCCCCCAACGTAAGTATGAGGGTACCCTATGAGTCTAAGAAATTCTTTGAGGGTGACGAGGGAGAGATCGCAGTATAGGAACAAATGTTTAAGGTCAGTGTTAGGTTCCCTCTGCACCCTGCCATAGTCAATATATTGTCAGCCCTCGGCGTTGCCCCCTCTCAGGTTCCTCCTAACTCCTGGAGGACGATCCTCGACTATGTCTCTTTGTGGAAGAATAACTTCACTGACGAGCCTTCAACCGACGTGTTTTTGGCTTGTTATAATATCATTTCCTCGTCCAAATAGCCTGGGTACTATCATCTGGGGGCGAGGAGGTCTGATAAGAAACTTCTCCACGTGGCACAAACTTCTAACCACGAATGGAAGAAGAGATTTTTCTTTATATTTGGGGAATGGGAATTTTTTACCGAGGCTCAGCCTTTGGACGATGGTTCGAGAGTTCCAAGGAGATGGTCTAGCCCCTCTATGAAGGCTAGGTCAGACCCTGGACTTAGTCTGGATGAAAAGGATATAGTCGGTTATCTGAGAGAATGAGGGAAAAAGGGTGGACTTGCAAAGTTTGAAGATCTGATGACCCCTCGGTTCCTCAAAGAAGCTGGTCTGAGGGTCGGCCCCTTGACAGTGCTATGTGAGTTATTGTTATTTTTTGCTCAGTCTTTGCTTTTTTCCAAGTGTTCCATCTTTGCCTCTGTATTTTTCTGATGTGCCATCTTATTTTCAGGTCGTCCTACAGGTATCTCTAATTTTCTCTGGGAAATGACTGCCCCAAGCTTATTATCTGGCCTAGGTAAGAAGAAGGGGAAGGAGCCTCTGTAGGCTCCAAGGAAGTCAAAGGTCATGGGTCCGACGCATGTTGAGCTGACCACTGATAGGCAAAATAGGAAAGAGCCAGAAGTCCCTGTTGACCCTCGGCCAGATTCTAGGATGAGGGCAAGGGTGAAGGCGTCTAAGGGGACCGCTTCCTCTTCCAGTATGGGGGCCTTCTGGTCCCAAAACTTAGCTTTTTTAAGGCCAATACGTCTTCTCTGATTTCCAAGCTGAGGGCAGCCAAGGCGTCTATATTTTCTGCCCCCTCGGCTGCCGACTATGAATTCTTGTCCAAGATGCCCCGGAGAAGGTGTATGACTATGGTCTGCACACTCTGGCTCAGGTACTTGTTCTTACTTCATTTCACGGAGTGTTAATTTTTCACTAACAGTTTCCTCTGCCTCTTAATGAGTTTCATTTTCTATGCAGTCTGTTTGTTCCTTTACGTCTGCTACCAAGTGGATGGCTGTGAACCAACAGAAGTTCCATGAAGCCGAGAGGGCCATTCAGCATGAGGCTGACCTGCAGACCGAACTTGAGACTGTCAGGGCCGAGTTGGAGAGTGCGAGGACTGAACATGCAAGGTTCCTGAACGAGCTGACGAAGCATTATGATGCAGACCTGAAGGCCAAGGACTTGCTTATTAAAGAGAAAGATGATGCCTTGATCAACCTGGGGGCTCAATTCAAGACTGAGCTATCTGAGGCCGTCAAGAATGAAGAGGCCGATGTTGTGCAGGCCTACAAACTCTCAGACGAGTTTCACGGCTTCGGTCTTTAATACTTGGAGAGGGGGATCAGGACGGCCTCATCATAGCCGAGGGTGGTTTTCACCAACCTAATGGGTTTTCAACCAAGTCTCCCCTCGTCTTTGTTGAGGGTAAATAAGGGGTCGTCCCCACCATATGCCCTCATTATAGCCGAGGGTGGTCTATAACCAACCTAATGGTTTTTCAATCAAGTCCCCGCTCGTCTTTCTTGAGGGTAAATGAGGGGTCGTCCACACCATTTTCCCTCATTATAGCCGAGGGTGGTTTTTAACCAACCTAATGGTTTTTCAATTAAGTCCCCTCTCATCATTCTTGAGGGTAAATGAGGGGTCGTCCCCACCATTTTCCCTCATTCTAGCCGAGGGTGGTTTTTAACCAACCAAATGGTTTTTCAATTAAGTCCCCCCTCGTCTTTCTTGAGGGTAAATGAGGGGTCGTCCCCACCATTTGCCCTCATTATAGCCGAGGGTGGTTTTTAACCAACCTAATGGTTTTTCAATTAAGTCCCTCCTCGTATTTCTTGAGGGTAAATGAGGGGTCGTCCCCACCATTTTCCCTCATTATAGCCGAGGGTGGTTTTTACCAATTTAATGGTTTTTCAACCAAGTCCCCCCTCGTCTTTCTTGAGGGTGAATGAGGGGTCGTCCCCACCATTGAACCTCATTATAGCTGAGGGTGGTTTTTACCAATTTAATGGTTTTTCAACCAAGTCCCCCCTCGTCTTTCGTGAGGGAAAAGGGGGGTCGTCCACACCATTGACCCTCATTATAGCCGAGGGTGGTTTTTACCAATTTAATGGTTTTTCAACCAAGTCCCCCCTCGTCTTTCTTGAGGGCAAAGGGGGGGTCGTCCCCACCATTGACCCTCATTATAGCCGAGGGGTGTTTCTCGAAGATGAACCCAGTCATACTAGAACTGACAAATGTAAGCTGAGGGAAAAAACTAATACTTCTCATTAACATTCCAAGAGTTCTGTTGGAGCAAGACTCATTACAATTGTGGTCCGATAGGACATTACAACACTACTGATAGTATTTCTTTAAATGATCTGCGTTCCAGGGGTTGGAAAAGGGTTCTCCTTATAGATTTTCTAGTCTGTAGGTTCCTGGAACCACTTCGTCGATGACCCTATATGGGCCATGCCAATTTGGGTGGAGCTTGTTGGGCTTCTGCCAAGTCTTTTTGAGGACTAAGTCCCCCACTGCAATTGGCCTATGCTTCACCCTATGGTTGTAAAACCTTGCAGTCCTCTGCTGGTAGGAAGATTGCCTTATCTCGGCGTCTTCCCTCTTTTCCTCAATCAGGTCTAAGTCAAGTCTCCTCTCTTCCATATTTCTCTGTGGGTCATACATTTGGACCCTGTGAGTAGGAAACCCAATCTCCGTGGGGATGACAGCTTCTGAGCCATAAGCCAGCATGAACGGGGTCTCTCCGGTAGAGGTCTTCGCTATTGTCCTGTAGGCCCACAGTACAGAATATAACTCCTCAACCCATCTTCCTTTTGCCTCCTCAAGTCTCTTCTTGATCCCATCTAGGATTGTCCTATTTGAAACTTCCACTTTCCCGTTGACCTGAGGTCGACCTGGGGTAGAGAAGAACTGTTTGATACTCACCCTTTCACAGTACTTCCCTATATATGTATTCTTGAATTAAGTCCCGTTATCCGAGATGAGGGTGTTGGGGAGACCATATCAGCATATAATATTTTTCCAGATGAACTGGAAGGTCTTCTGTTCAGTAATCGTGACCATCGGCTCTTCCTCCACCCATTTTAAAAAATATTCAATTGCCACGATGAGGAACCGATATTTATTGATGGCCCTAGGCAAGAGGCCTACTAGGTCGATCCCCCACACTGAAAATGGCCATGGGGATGTAATGGAGGTAAGAGGCTGATGGGGATGGTGAGGGGTGGTGGAAAATCTTTGACATTTATCACACTTTTTTACATATGCCGTGGCATCTTTCCCCAAGGTCGACCACCAGTACCCCTGGGTGACAACCCTCTACGCCAAAGATCTGCCCCCAATGTGGCTTGAACATTACCCGTCGTGCACATCTTGCAAGATGTGTGGGACTTCATACAGATGCACATACCTAAGTAATGGGAGCAAGAACCCCTTTCTGTACAAGGTGTCTCCGATGACAGTGAATTTTGCAGCTCTGTATCTTAACTTTTTCCTTTTTTGCCATGCTTCTAGCATCTCTCCCTCTTTAATGTATCTGATTAGAAGGTCCATCCATGAAGCTTCCTTAGACATTTTTAAGCAAGTGCGAAGTGTTCCTTCAGCATCCTCAATAGTTGGTCGAAGCAAAATTTCCACTGGGACCGTCCTCCTGATACCTGTCTTAGTTGTTGAGGCCAGCCTGGCAAGTGCATCGACTCGGCCATTGTCATGCCTAGGTATCCTCTTCAATTTCACTTCTCTGAAGCACTTCAGTAATGACCTTACTTTCTCAAGGTACTTGGCCATCCTCTCATCCTTGGCCTCATAAGCTCCTAGTATCTAATTCACTACTAGCCTCGAATCACTATAGGCTAAAATCTGGCCGACACTAAGAGACTTGGCCAAGGAGAGGCCTGTTATCAAGGCCTCATATTTGGACTCGTTGTTGGAGGCTTTGAAGTTGAACCTCAGGGCGCACTCAATGTATGTGCCATCGGGTGCTGATACTATCACTCCAGCTCCACTTCCTCTATCGCAAGAGGACCCGCAAAAAGGCTCCACACAGTCTTTTCCTCTGAGAAATTTCCCTCGGTGAGGGATCCCTATCCAAAGAGGTATCTTCCCTCTTCGTTTTTAGCCACTTTCCTTCTAGTGGTGCTTGCCTCAGCCTTATCTGCAGGTGTGTCGGTGAGCCTATCTCATTGGGTATCTATCTTCCCGGGGCTCTCATTCTCGGCTTCATCATCTTCCCAAGTAAACTCGGCCATAAAATCTGCCGATGCTTGCCCATTAATGGCCTTTCTAGGTTAATACACAATGTCAAACTCCCCCAGCTCTATAGCCCAGGCCATTAACCTGCCTGATTTTTCTATCTTGTGTAGGACCTGCCTAAGAGGAGAGTCAGTGAGGATAACCATTGTATGGGACTGGGAGTATGGCTTCATCTTTCTTGATGCATGGATCAAGGCATAACTTCTCCATCCTTGGGTATCTTTGCTCTGCTCCCTAGAGTGCCTTACTGTTGAAATACACTGTCCTCTGTACCCCGTCTTCGTCTCTGCCGATTTCTGTGCTAATGGCTAACTCTGAGATAGCTAGATACACATAGAGTCGTTCACCCTACACTGGTCGTGAAAACAGTAAGGGAGACCCTAGGTATGACTTTATCTCCTTGAAAGCCTCATCGCACTCCTCACTCCATTCGAAGGCCTTTTTAAGAATTTTGAAGAATGGTAAGAACCTGTTAGTGGCTCTGGACACAAACCTATTCAAAGCAGTAACTCGCCCCGTGAGCCTCTGAACGTCTTTAATGGTCTTGGGGGTCTTCATTTCTATAAGGGCCTTTATCTTTTCAGGGTTGGCCTCGATGCCTCTTTAGTTGACAATGAACCCCAAGAATTTCTCTACTCCGACCCCGAAGACACACTTACCCTGGTTGAGCTTCATCTGGTACTTGTCCATCATATTAAAGGTCCTCTCCAGGTCAGCCACATGATCCTCTGCCTTCAAGATCTTAGTCATCATGTCATATACGTAGACCTCCATAGACTTCCCAATTTGGTCCTCGAACATTTTATTTATGAGGCGCTGATACCTTGCCCCCATATTTTTTAGGCCAAAGGGCATGACCCTATAACAGTATGTCCCCTTGTCGGTAATGAAGGTTGTCTTCTCCGAGTCTTCAGGGTCCATGAAGATCTGGTTGTACCCTGAATAGGCATCCATGAAGATCATGAGATCATGGCCCACGGTAGCGTCTACCATATGATCAAAGCGGGGGAGAGGGAAGCTGTCTTTGGGACAATGCTTGTTGAGGTCTGTGAAGTCTACACACATCCTCCACTTCCTGTTGGTTTTGGGACAATGACTGTATTGGACAGCCATTCGGGATAGATGACCTCCCTGATAAACTATGCATCTTCCAGCTTCTTGACCTCATCCCTAATGACATCATACTTCTCTTGAGAATAAATTCTCCTCTTTTGCTTCACTGGCTTTGCACCCTCTACCACATTGAGCTTGTGGCACATAATTTCGGGGTCGATCCTCGGCATATCTACATGACTCCATGCAAAGACACTCTGTCTTCTTCTCAACAGCTTGATGAGGTCTTCCTTGATGTGTGACTTCAGAGTCTTGCCGACTTGGATAGTTTTTTTGGCTCATCCTCATTGAGGATGACGGTTTCTACCTCTTCCGCGGCTTCTCCCTTCTTCAGCTTTTTCTCATCCCTGGGGTCCAGGGTATCAATGTTGTAGGTGGCTGTTTCCTTCTTGTGCGCCTCTCTTTCTTTGGCAGAGTTGAAATAACTTTCTCACGTGGTCGCCTGGTCTCCCTGAACATACCCTACCCCGTAAGGGGTAGGAAATTTAATCATCTGATGGACCGTAGACGGCATAACTTCAAACCCCTTGAGGGCTACCCATCCCAGTATAATATTGTATGCCGAAAAGACATGTTCATCCATCATAAAGAATCTGACCTTCTTGGTAAGCCATCTCGTCCACTCGCCCCCCATCTTTAAATCGGCCTCATACACTCCAAGGGGGTGAACCTTTTCCCCACTGAACCCAATCAATGGGTGATGGTATGGGACGAGTCTATCACGGCTGAGGCCTAAGGCTTTGAAGCATGGCCAAAACATCACATCTGCAGAGCTACTCCCATCTACCAAGATCCTCGGCACCTCACACCCGTGCACCCTGGTAGTGATGATGAGAGGGTCACCATGTGGGGCTAAAAGGCCTTTGAATTCCATTCTTGAGAACCCCACTATCAGAGTATCCATGTCGACCTTCTTCCTCTTTTCTGACTTTGCCTCCAAAGAGGTTGAGCGCACAGTTTTTGTTACTACCTTGGCTTCAGCTACATGGGCCTTCCTATCTGTGACCTCTGACCCTCCTCCTACTAGACCCTCGAAGATCATTCCCACACCGAGCGAGATCATATTAAGTCTCTTAACAAGGCCTTGGTCATCTCTTAGAGGGAGATCAGGGTCGTCCTCATCGTCAGAAGGGTCGTCCCCTCTTTTTGGAGGATCTTCTCTACAAGCATTACCCCGCTTCTTTCTGGGGTCATCCCCTCGGCCCCTCTTGAAGGAACCTTTGTCAACGTACTTCCTGAGCTTCCCTTCTTTCAGTATCTTCTCAATCTCATCTTTCAGAGCAAAGCATTTTCCTGTCACATGGCCATGGTCTTGGTGAAATTCACACCATAGGTTTTTATTCCTCTTGTTGGGGGATGCCCTTAACTTCTCAGGCCACTTCAGGGATCGATCACTCTTTAGCTCATTGAGAATATGTTCACAGTTGACCGTTAGAGGGGTGTAATTGGCGAACTTGTCATCCGTAGACCTCTTTTTCCCCTCTTTGTTCTTCTTAGGGTACTTACCCCCTGAAGTGCCTCCTGTTTCATCTTTATATTTTGCGTCTATCACCTCTTCGGCGTTCATCACCTTTTCTGCTGTCGACAGCAATTTAGCCATCGTCCTCGGAGGTTCTTCAGTAAGCTTCCATAACAGCTTCCCCTTTTGGAGTCCTCCAATAAGGGCTGTCATAGCTATGCTCTCCTCATAGTCTTCCACCTCTAACTTTTCTTTGTTGAATCTGGCTATATAGTCTCTTAGACTCTCATTCTTCCCCTGCTTAACATAGAGCAGGTGCGTGGCCTTCTTCTGTGGCCTCACCCCAAAGCAAAAGTTGTGGATAAACCGGTCTACCAGTTGCTTAAAGCTTTCAATGGAGTTTTTTAGAATAGACATGTACCAGACATGTGCAGCCCCAGTCAGAGTACCAGAAAAGGCACGACGCCTCATCTCATCTGAGATAGAGTATATGTCTATCACTGATTGGTACATCTCAATATGGTGGACATGGTTGGTACTCTCGTCATACCTTGGGGTGACCACAGGTGGCTTAAATATTGATGGCGTAGGGAAGTTGACTATCTTCGCCATAAAGGGCGAGCCTATGGAGTATCCTCTCTGAAGAGGGTACCGGCTCTTCCGAATATCACCGATCTTATCCTCCAGCCACTGGATTGAGTCATTCCAAGGCCTCGTAGGGTCGTCTTGGCCGATGTTATCCCCTGCCGCCACTTTGAGGTGGACGGAGGGTTCTACAGGGACAGGCCTGCGTCGACTATTTACTTCCCCCTGAGCGTCATGGGGTCGACCATCTGTTGTCTCCCTTCTGGACCTCGCAGCACTCCTTGATCTGGATAACTTTTCCCATAGGTCGTTTACTGGGCCCAGCCTCTCAAAGGCCAACCCCCTGCCCAAGCGATCAAAAGTAGAGCCTCTTGGGCGGTCATCAGGATTTTGCCTCCACACTTCCCCCTGCTCTCCTGGAGAGGTCGTACAGTATTGTTGGAGACCTCATACGGATCCCAGCCCTCTATGGGGGCCTCCTCTCCCTCCAAATCGTCATACCTGCCCTCACGGCAAGGGTTTCCTTACCTCCCCAAGCATAGACGTCGGGGGTCAGTAACATCCCTCCACTGTTGAAGGGGAGGTAAGTCTTTGCGTGGTGCCTGGGGTGGTCCCCTGGCCTCATACTACCCTGGTGCCGCTGTCGAAGTAATCATCTCAGGTGAGACCCCTGCTCTTGCATAATCCGCTGGCTTGCTGCCAGAGACTTCAAGGCCACATTAGCCATCTCAGGTTGAGGTGGTGGTGGCTGATTAGAATTGGGTCCTACTCCACTATCTGGTGGAGGAAGTGGTGGTGGTGGTGGCATCTTATGTGCCATGTGTTTGAGCTATGAAGAGATGAACTGAAGAAAAGACTGGTGAGCTTGAGAACCTTATTGGGTCTCCTTCAATAGTGAAACGTCTCCACACAGGGGGAGAGTTGGCTCACCACCAGAGTGCCCAGTGAGGTCAAGTTGTACAAAGGAAGAGATGTCTTCTCGTTCCCATAGACGGCGCCAAACTGATGATGTTAAAATCTAGCACCACCAAATAAGTGATGATGAGCTCAAACAGTAGTAACCATGGTAGCTATAGAGATGTTTGTGTGTAAGTGTGTAGAAGGAGATGAGTATAAGAGGAACAAGATAATGATGTATAGTGGCTCAGCCAATTAGGCCTACATCCACTGTGAGTGTGTGATCCACTAAGTATGGGCACTAATGGCCTTGGATACAATGCACATAAGCTCCCTTTCTCTCTCTACTGTGTGTACAAGCAGAGTTTTGCTAGGGTTACAATTATCGATCCATCCTCTGTAGGGTTGTAGGTGACAAGTATATATAGGTCTTGGGGGGTTTAGTGTACCCCCCAAGTATGCATGGTGCATGTGAATGATGATCTAGCCAACCCCCTGTTGACACCTGTAGACGCCATCTGTGACTAATAATGATATAATATTCCCTCACGTGAGGGTGTGATATTTTTATAATGGTCATCCACATGCCATGTGAGCCTCACGCGCACTGTTCCACGCGTCTTCCAAACCACGAGCTGTGATGATGTCACCCTCGGCCTATGATATGAGGCCGAGGGCAAAGTTCCTTCTGGCAGTGAGTCTGGTCTAATTTAGGCCTCATATTTTCGTACACTCAGAGGGTCGTCTCAGCCTGATAGAGGGTCGACCCCCTGGAAGGTCATTTGAGCCTGATGAAGGGTCGGCCCCTTGAAGGGTAATTCGGGCCTGATGAAGGGTCGGCCCCTTGAAGGGTCGTTCCGGTCTGATGAGGGGTCAGCCCATTGAAGGGTCGTCTGAGCCTGATGAGGGCTCGACCTCTTGAAGGGTCGTCTGGACCATGATGAGGGGTCGACCACTTGAAGGGTCACGAGACCATCTTGGGCTCGTCTTGGCGGAGGGCTCCCTCGGCCTGGCCGTGGGTATATATGGGTATATCATTCGGCACTTAGGTCTTTAGATGAGAGAGTTTGGTATTCTGTCGTTAATAGGTGGTCCCCACCTACATACGTAGTTGAAAATGAACGTGTTCCCAAACCCACCGATAGATGGAGTGAGAATGAATTTAAACTTGCAAACTTTAATTCCCGAGGTTTAAATGCCTTGTTTAGCGTGGTCACACCGGATGAATTCTGTCACATTATGATGTGTGAAACCGCTAAAGAAGCTTGGGATATTTTACAACTCACTCATGATGGGACTATTTTCATAAAATCTTATAAACTCCAAAACCTCACCACTCAATTTGAATCCATCAAAATGAATGAAAAAGAAACTTTTGCTGAATTTTATACTAGAATTTTCTATATAGTTAATTCATCTTTTAATTTGGGAGAGAAAATACCCGACAATCGAGTTGTAAAGAAAATTTTAAGGTCCCTACCTGATAGATTTATTCCTAAGGTGAGCGTGTTAAATTCTTTACCCACTTTAGCCTCTACAAAATTAGAAGAGCTCAACCTATGAACTAGACATGTTTACCTCTAAAACTGAAAAGAAAATAGATAAGGGCGTTGCTTTGAAAGCTCAAAAGGAGGAAAACTAAGTAGTAGAGAGTGAAAGTGAGAGTGACTCGGGAGATATGGCTGTGTTTGCTAGGAAGTTTAGAAAATTTCTTACATTTAACAAAGATAAATTTAAAAACGATTTTAAGAAATTTGAAAACTCTAAGCATAACAAAGCTGAGAAGATTCCTAAAACTTTTAATGAAAATTTAAATAGGGACGAGTAAAATAGGTGTTATGGTTGGGAGGGTTATGTCCATATGGCTTTTGAGTGCCCCACTAAACTAAGGAGAGAGGGTAAGCAACCAATTTCATACAATACAACCCTTAGTGATAGTGATAATGAAGAGGGATCCGATTCCCCCACTAAGCCCAACTTCAAGGCTTTTATGGAAAGTCATGTGAGTGAAAGTGAGCACTCCTTCATTGATGAAATTTTAACACATGACACTTCCAATGCCTTTGTTTGTGAATCCTAAAGAGATGATGGCAGTGAGATTGGAGAAGAAAGAAAGAGTGAAAGTGAAAATGAGGTTAATGTGAGTGAACTTCAAATTGCGTTTCAAGAACTATATGAAGAATCTATTAAATTAAAAAGAGAAAATTTGAAGTTAGAAGCGAGTTTGAAAGAGCGTGCCGAGGTCATTAATGAGAGTGTTTTAGTGGAAGACCTTAGGACATGTGAGAGATCTCTTCGTGAGAATCTTGAATATGTAGAAGGCGAGAGAGATAGCCTTAAAGGTTTAATGGAATCCTTGAAAAATGAGCTTCTTGCGTTTGAAGAGCGAAATTTTTTATTAGAGTCTAGCATTTTAGAATTAAAAAATAAATTAAAAGACTCTAGTAAAGTCAAATTTGATTTGGAGTGTCGTTCGGCAAAATTAGATAAAATATTAGGAACGATCCAAATTAAAAATGACTCGTGTGGTTTAGGCTTCGATACTTGTAATGAGTCAACTCATAAAGCCAAAATCAATGTTTTAGGAGAATCTTCTAGGAACAATGTTATGGATCATTCCTTAGGTAATTCTTTTCGCCGAGTCTTTAAGTGCTCACATTGTGGTCGAAAAGATCATCTTTGGAAATTTTGTTTTGATCTTAAACGAGGTCCTAGAAAATCCCAACTTAAGGCAACCGAGGTAGCCAAGATTCCTACACCCCGTGATCGTCATTCTTCATTAGTTTGGGTTAGGAGATCTGACTTGGTAGCTTTACAAAATAGGGTTTTTTGTTCTCATTTACTTTCACATGATACCTCCCGTGCTAAATCCAAAGGTTGAATGTGTTAGTTGTTTGCATACTTTAGCTTTTGTACTTCATGCTAAATTATCATGCTAATTGTATGCTTCTTTATCATTATTCTATTCTATACTTCATGCTTTATCACATGCTAGAATTATGATGTTTGTTTATCTTTTGTATTACACTTCTTTCATTTTAGTTTGCATTAAATAAAAAATACAAAACGATTTTGTTTATCATTTATGTTTCACCTTTTAGTAATTTAGGCTTAATGAAAAATACAAATGATTTTTGTTTGTCTTTTGAGTACATATTTTTTTATTTTTGGTTAAAAGTTTCAAAAACTCAAAAAAAAAAAATTGTGTGTATTTTAGTTTAACACACTCTCTGTGGCATATACTTGTGTTTGAATCCCATCTTTTTCGCTCCCATGTGGCTAGAACTTTTGGTTAAGATTGTCAATCCTTAAAATGTTCTTTACCATGCTTACATTGAGTATTTGGATTTTGTGTTGCTATAATGGATTCTATTGTTATATGCCTCTATTCACACATCCACGAGCTCGCTTAAAATTATAACTTCATATGTATATTTGAGCTTTGTGAGGTGTTCTCCTACCAGTCTAGTCATCTACATATTATATGACCTAGGAGGACTAGTGCATGTTAAAATCCACACAATTTATATATAGCTATATAGTTTTTTTACATTTTCTGCCTTAATGGAAATTCTCTTTATTGATTGATATGTTTGTGTTATTTCCATGAATTGAGTTGAATAGAGCATTGAAGTTGTAACCATGGACTTTGATAAAATGACGATTATACATTTTTTATTGTTATACATTTTCTGCCTTTACAAGTAATTAGTATTATTGTTAAGAACTATTAGTTTTGTTGTTGGACTACTTTATATTTTTTATACAGGGTGGATATTCCTATAAAGAAGAGAATCTCTGCCCAAAATTTTTAAAATTTATACAATTGTTTGTGTTGTATAAGAAAATTTTTTGACTTCAATTGTACTTGACTTAATGCTTTGGACAATTTTCTTCGCTCCTTCAGGGAAGAACAATACGTAAGTATGTATATATATATATATATATATATATATATATATATATATATATATATATATATATATAGAGAGAGAGAGAGAGAGAGACGTTAATAACCTTGTTTAACAGTCCATTACTCTTTCATTATTTTTCTCATAATAATGTTTTGTATTAACTAGTGCCCAATGCAAGGAAATGGTACTCTTCATTGCGGATATTTTGTGTTGATGAATTACCTTATGGAGGATCCTTCCATACCTTTTGGAAAGAAGGTAATTATCAATATTTTCTCTTTTATCCTATTATATAGAATATTGTTTAGTTATTAACTATTGCATACCATAATAATAAAATTCAATTATATCTTCGATTCTTAGATGAGAAGATTGTCTGGTAGAGAGACGTACACATTGGATGAGCTATTAATGAAGTTCATTGAGTTCATTAGGGACTATACATATGAAGTACTTCCGAATAATTGTATTTTGTTATGTCGTAATGACAATTTGTTGAGATGATTGTGTTATGATGAAAACTATGTTGATTAGATTTGATTATAGGGTTACTCATTTTGGGTTGGATAGTGTCAAGAATAAACTTGATCGAGTATTACGTTTCAACGATGCCTTAGTTTGAGTATTATTTTGGATTATGAATACTATTATATAGTTTGCAATGCTAGTTTTTGGATATGTGATGTATCATCACTATTTTTAGGATATTATCACATATATAACAAGACATTAGCTAGTTGTTAAATATTACCATGTAGATCACACACTTGCTAGTTTTTAAATATGATGTAGCTGACGTCACTACTTTTTATTGTAAATATATTAATGTATATCAAGTTAGTGATAGTTATGACCTTAGTTATTATCGATTTAGAATAGGACAAAATTGATGTCACAAGATTTAACCTTAATTAATAGTTGGCTACTGATGGAGTAATAATTTTTTTAATATAACATTTATGTCTCTTGTGAAAAAAACTCTCATAAAATTATTAAAATTGTGATAAATGTGAATTTATTTGTCACGATTTTCGTGAAAATTTGATTTAAACATGTTGAATTTCATAGTTTTTATTTATATTCTAAAAAATAGACATATATGAGAATATTATGTATGTCAGTTTTACGAAAATTTATGCCAGGGCTTTATATGTCAATTTTGAAAAATTCTAAAACTGATATAAATGATCAGTTATGCCATTTTTTAACTAACATAAATGAATATTTTTCTTGTAGTGTGATCTCATTGAAATGCCATTTAACGACCATCGAATGAGATTCCTTTGCCAAGGATTACACATTTCGTTAGAAGCTCGTTAGAAGGACGATCGAACGACAAAGATATTTTGTTTGTACGAACTAGAGTTTCATTAGAATGAAAAGCTAATCTCGTTCGAACGACCTAATGTTTTTGTTCGAATGACTTTGCCGACTTGAAATTCTTGTTTATATATTTAAAGCATGTTGGACTCGAATTTTTTAAGAACTTTTTGCAAAAAATGTTTTCCTATCTGTTTACTAAAGTTCCAAAACCCTAGTTTACCCCTTTGAGTTTAAAGATCCAATTTCTTCATATACATATGGTTTTAGATCGTTAGTTTAGGCACCAAGGTTTGATTCTCTATATTTTAAGAGAACGTGTTTCGCGTGGTAGACTTCGTACTTGTTGTTTACATGTGGTGGAATCCGTGTTTGTGGTGTTGCGGTGAATAAGAGGTGGATTTCATGTTCCTATCCATAGACGGTTGTTGAGCCTCATCGATGAATACCGAGATGTTCGTGGACTCGTGCATTATAGCAGCTTCCATGGGTGGATTCCTGTGTTGCAATGTGGAAGAATGACAAAAGATAGAGGAGATTTAAGGCTTGTGGGGATCGAGTCATTAACTAAGTCTATTGTCTATTCTTTGTAAAATCGTATCATAGTGATATGTTGGCTAAGGCGTCAGAGGTTTTTCCCTTTGCGATTTTCCTAGTACATCGGCGTGTTATGGATGATTTATTTATTTTATTTGCATCTCACTTAAATGCATGTTTTAGGATAAATAGATAAAATTTAATATATCATTTTTCCACAACAAAATGTTTAAAATCGGTGCTAAGTTTTATGGGAATAATTTAGTTTAAAGTTCTAACCTTCAAAAATTTGAAAAATACAAAAAGAGAACTTTGTTTGTTCGGACCATCTTTGCCTAAGCACACACTGTAGGGGCATTCTCAAAGTGGTATCAAAGAAGGTTGTACTTAGTTATTGTGTTTTGATCCAATGTCTTTAGGCATAAATTTTGGAGGATTTGATGGTATTGGAACCCATATGTTTGATGGATATAACTACATATACTGAAAAATGCATATGAATTAAGCACTTAAGGCTATAGATGAGTGGATGTGGTTAGTTATAGTTAAAGGGTGGTCTCCACCTATCACTAGAGATGGAGAAGAAATTCATTTCAAACCCATAAAATCATGGAGTGAGGGGTAGCATAGGTTATCAAATTTTAATTCTCGAGGTTTAAATGCTCCGTTTTGTTTTTTCATCCCAAAGGAGTTATGTCATACTATGACTTGTGAGACATGTAATGAGGCTTGTAACATACTCCAGCTCACCCATGAAGGAAGGAGTGTTGTTAAGGCTTCCAAAGTCCAAAACCTAACCATTCAATTTGAAACAATTAGGATGTTGGAGAATGATTCCTTTGATGGATTCTACGCTAGACAGTCCGACATAGTTGACTCGTCTTTTCACTAGGGAGAGAAGATACTCGACAACCAAGCAATCAAGAAAATCTTAAGATAATTGCCTCAAATATTAAATTAAAAGGTGATTATTTTGAATTCTTTGGGTTCTCTAAACTCTATGAAACTTGAAGAGCTTATAGGTGACTTACAAACTTATGAACATGAGATGTTAACCTTCAAGAATGTGACTAAGAATGAAAAGGGCATTACTTTGAAAGCCCAGAAGGAGAAAAAACTTATTTTGGATGATGAGTCTAACATTGAGTCTGAATATTTCACCATATTAGCAAAGAAATTCAAGAAATTTCTGAAATTCCAAAAGCAATGAAAAGATGCTAAAAGGTTTGAGAAAAATATGAACAACAAGGTTGATAACTTACCTAAGAATCGTAGTGAGAACTTTAAGAGGGATGAGTCAATTTTTTTTTTTTTTATGGTTGTGAGGGTTATGGCCATAGGGTAGTTGAGTGCCCCACTAAACTAAGGAAGGAGGGAAAAAATGATATCATTTAATGCCACCGTTAGTGATAGTGATCCGAAAGAGGAATCTAATTCCCCCATTGAGAACAACTTTATGGCATTCATGTCTAGTCATGTGAGCTTTGATGAGAAATATTCCCATGAAGATATTTCTTTTCATGGCACTTCTGAGGCCCTAGTTTATGGATCCCAAGTGAGTAATAATCGAGTGAGTGGAGATGAGATTGAGGATTAAGAAGAGAAGGAGGAGAGTGAACTCCAAGTTGCATTCTATGAGTTTTATACGAAAACTTTGAAGGTAAATAAGGCTAACTTGAAGTTAGAAGCTAAGTTAAAAGAGCGTGTTGTAGCGAATGACGATAATGTATTTATTGAGGATCATAGGGAACCTGAGAGGGCTCTTTAAGAGGAGCTAGAGTACTTTGAGGGTGAAAGAGATAGTCTACGAGGTTTAATGAAGCTATGAAGAGAGAACTTCTAGATTTTGAGGAGTCTAGACATTTACTCGATTCGAGTATTGTTGATCTAGAGGAGAGATTGATATATTCGAGTAGGGTCAAATTTGATTTGGAGTCTAGATCGAAAAAGGTAAATAAAATGTTAGGCACCATCCAAATCAAAGATGACAAGTGTGAAATTGGCTTCAATGATCACACTGTTTCTTCTTCTAAAGCCAAGACCATACATTTGAAAGAGGCTATTAGGAACATTTGGAAAGGTCAACCCTTAGGTAACACCCCTCGTCGTGTTTACACATGCACTCATTGTTGTAGGAAAGGTCACCTTAAGAGGTTTTTCTATGATATTAAAAACGGTCCTAGGAAGTGTAAGAATAAAATCACCAAGGTTCCCATCTCCCGAGAGCGTCATGTTATACTTACATGGGTTAAGAAATCCGATTTGGAGGCTTTTCATATTATACTTGTAGATTCTAATTTGCGTGCACATAACACTTCTCATGCAATATCTAATGGTTGATTATATTATATTGTTTGGCATACTCTAGTTTGTGCTTCATGAAATATGTTTGCTCGTGCTACGACATGGGCATCTTTTGTATTTTGATGTTTTCTTTCTTTGAGTCATATTGAAAGAAAATACAAAAAGATTTTGTTTCTCTTTTGAGTCAGAGTTTGTTTTCAAAAATTGATTTTTAATTTTGAATTTTTTTATAAAAACTCAAAAAAGATTTTTGTTTTTTTTGTGTTTTAGTTTTACACATATAGTGTGGCATATTTGTGTATTTGAATCCAATTCATTATGTGCCATCCATGTGGGTATGGCATTTGGTTATAATTGTTGATACTTAGATTCTTCTTAATCATGCTAGCATGGAGTTGTATTAAACTTGATTTGCTTAATGGATTCGACTTTGTATATGCCTTTGCACACACATGCAAGAGATTTTTAAACGTCAACTTCACATGTATATTTGATATTCTTGATATGTTATCCCATCAATCTTGTGACCTAAATATTTTATAAGTATGGAGGATTTATGCATGTATGAACCGTTGCCCGTAAGCTTATTTGTTTAGAATTGAAAAATATGAGTGTGCATGGAAAAGGACTACGAAAGGAGCAAATCTACTTTGCGAAAAAGCCACTGTTGGCAAGAGCTTAGTGAAATAAATTAAAGGCAATAAAAGGAGAAAAAATGTCAAAGGCAAACATGTTTAGTTTGTTTGATCTTTTAAAATAAATAGCTTTAAAATAATTGAGAGAAGAAAAGAAAAGAAAATATGTTCTATGTTTATCTTCTGAGGGTGTTTAGTTGAAGTTCGACGCGTTTTCATAATGAATCCTAGTTATGCTTATTTTGTCATGAAGTTGTTGATTTATAAAATCATCAATATTCTAGACTTGTGTACATTGTGCACACTTATTCATAAATTTCACTTTATATTGTCACTTGAGGATAAATATTAGTTTGATAAAGTTTTGCAATTAATTAGAACTTCTTGAAAATATTTTAGTATTTCGGTCATAATTTATTTGTATCTAGTTCACGCCCATTCATTCCATCCCACATGTTTTGACAGGTCAATATTATGCCAGTGTGTAGAGCTTATGTGTCGAGTTTTGTAGTTGTTTATACCTATACATATGTGTTGGAGTTTCATTGGTATATTTTTCATATGTTATATATGGTATAATGTCTTGACTCTTTGTGGTTTGCATATAGTCCATGTTTGTCAAATACTTTATCTTTGGATTTTATTTGTCATACTATATGATCATATTATTATCTCTCGTTGGGTGCATTGAAATTCCTTTTCTCAAATTGGTAATTTCAAATTGGTATCATAATTTATTTCTTATTAATATTGGTATCTTTTTGCATCAATAGTGATTTTGTTTGATCATAGTTTGGATAATTTGTTTTTGAGTTACCACGTTATGATTTATTCCTTTCTCCATATGTTTAAAATCGGTATCTTATAATAACATATTTGGGGGGAAATTCGGTTTTTAGGGGGAGTAATTATTTTATTCTATCTTGATTTGTCCTTTCCTGAAAAAAAAGGGGGGGGGGGGGAGAAATGGTATCTTTCCTTGTATGATTAGGATATCTTTATCTTAGGAGGAGGCTCCTTACCTAGGTTAATATGATTTTAGATATTTTTAGATGTTTATTCATTTGCAGACTTGTACTTGTTATATTATCTCTACATTTGAAGTTGTGTTTAAGTGTGCAGGTTTACAGGTTTACGACATGCGGCAAAGTTTTCAAGCAAAGCAAAGTTACTCAAGTTTGTTTGTCTATTGGGTATTTGTACTTTTTTTCCTTTTTGGGATTAGGGAATGAGTCTTACTAGAGTGCTTGACGGCCCATAGGATTTTGTTTTGGTTTTGTCCTGGAATAGCCAATGGGGGAGATTTGTAAAGACAAATTTGCAATCGAGCCAATCTGTATGTAATTGGCTTAATTCCGAACAAAACATTTGAGTCAAGGTTAGGCTTTATGTTTTTGATCCCATAAGCTTATGACGTGTTTGATGAATACTTAGTATCCAAGCTTCAAATATTGGATATATCATGTCGTATTTAGTGCTAAGTTGGTCTTCATATTTACCAAGGATCTCGCAGGTATGAATAAATATTGCATTAGGTCCTTGGATATCTTTTACGGTGTTTGTTTTTATCTTAAAATTGTTTGGGTTTGTTCTTAAATGTTTTTCTAAAGAAAAATAATTTTTGGTTTTAATCTCTTTACGACAAGAATTGAACTCGTTCGAACCAAATTGAGTTTTCATTCGAACGACTTCTAATCCCGCTAGAATGAAATTAAGACCTCGTTGGAACTGCATCTAATGACAATAGAAAGAGATTTGTAAGGAAAAATTTACAATCGAGTCAATTTGTATGTAATTGGCTTAATTCCAAACAAAACATTTGCATCATAGGTTAGGCTTTTTGTTATTGATACCATAATCCAATGACGTCTTTGATGAAGACGTAACAACCAAGCTTTAAAGATTGGATACAACATGGTGTGTTTAGGGCCAAGTTTGTCTTCACGTTTACTAAGAATCTCCCGGGTATGAATGTATATTGAATATGGTTCCTTGGATATTTTTTTATTATCATAAATGGTTTGGAACTGTCATTAAATGCTTTTTTTAATGAAAAATATAATTTGGTTTTAATCTCATTAGAACTAGAATTGAACTCGTTAGAACAAAATTGAGTTTCGTTCAAATGGCTTTTGATCTCGTTAGAATAAAATTAAGATCTCGTTGGAATGCCATGTAATGACCATTGAATGAGAATCCTCTACTAAGAATTGCACGTCTTGTTAGAAGCTCATCAGAATGACGATAGAACCAAAAAGTTATTTTGTTTAAACGAACTGGATTTTCATTCGAACAAAAAACTGAATCTCGTTCGAATGACCTTGTGTTTTCATTTGAATGAGTTTGCTGACTTGAAATTCATATTTTTCTATTTAAGGCGTGTTGAAGTCAGATTTTTCAAGAACGTTTGGTGAAAAATGTTTTCCTATCCATTTACCAAAGTTCCAATATCCTAGTTTCACACTTTGAGTTTAAAGATTCAAGTTCTTCATATACATATGGTTTGAGATATTTAGTTTGGGCACCAAGGTTTGATTATCTACATATGAAGAGAACATGTTTTCTGTGATAGACTCCCTACTTGTTGTTTACACGCAGTGGACTCCATATTTACGGTTTGCAGTGAAGATGTAGTGGATTCCGTGTTCATATCCATAGATGGTCACTGATCCTCATCGGTGGATACCAAGACGAGTGTGGACTCATGCATTGTGGCAGATTTCATGGGTAAACTCTTGCGTTACACTGTGGAGGAGCGATTGAAGATAGAAGAGCGTCAAGGCTTGTGGGAATCGAGTCATTAAGGAAATCTACTGTCTATTCTTTGTAAAAATGTATCATAATGATCTATTATCCGGGTCGTCTGGGGCTCGTACATCAGCGTGTTGTGGATAATTTCTTTATTTTATTTTCTTATCAATTAGATGCATGTTTTATGATAAAAAGATAAAATTGGATAAATCATTTTTCCACGACAAAAGGTTTAAAATTAGTTCTAAGTTTTATTGGGATATTTAGTTTAAAGTTTCAACCTTAAAAAAATTGAAAATACAAAAAGTGGGTTTTGTTTGTTCGGACCATATTTGCCTAAGCACACACTATAAGGGCGTTCTCACCAAGAAATTACAAAAAATCTTCAAATTCCCCTCAAGTGTTTACCAAAATCCCAAATTACCACATAAGTAAATAAATTCTCAAATTATACATTTACACTACGCCATATCGCAAAAATGGTCAAAATTTTGGACCCTGGTCCCAATCCATGATCAAGGATTTGGGCCGTGGCCATTTTAAGGGTGACCATTTTGAGGGTCACAGTCCGAAGTTATGATCCTAATAAGGGTTCACGGTCTAGTTGGTGACATCAACATTAAAAGACTAGTCATAATTTATGACCATGACCCAGTGGTCACGGCTCCAAATCGTGGCACCACTTGTGACCAAATTGTCGTGGTGTTTTTAATGGTCCACTAATGGTCACGATTCTGAGCAATGATCAAACATGTGACAAAACATATATATATATATATATATATATAATCATGGTTTTGATTCGTGACCATATATTAAATTGTTTTTATTTTGGTCACCGTTTTGGTCACTGATCAGAAAAGTGATCATGTTTAAAAAATAATATTTAATTTTCTGCATCCCAAATAAAATTTTACATGTTTTCAAACCTGCATATATTTTCACAAATAAATATTAAGCCATCCAAATTGTTCACACAAATTAACTAATTACTAAGGCATTAACTAATCCATAAATCAAAAAATAATAATTGAACGAAAATTAACTAACTATTAAGCCATAAAAAAGATACAACCGAATCTGAAATGTCTACATTCAAGTAAATCCACTCTCGACTCTTTTTGCACCGCCTAGTACTTCGACCCTTTTTTGGGACCTTTTAGTGGGTATCTCTTATTGTGATGATGAGGATTTTATTTCAATTGGAGTTGTGGGTTTAGGAGGTCGCAACAGGACAAAACGTTCCTCTTGTTGTTTACCATATCTACAGAAAACATGAACAATTAATTGAACTTAATTTAAATCATTTGAGTCCCAAATAAGTATGTATATGTGTTCCAAACCCAAGAAAATGAATTTCAAACCAGTGCATCTCATTTTAAATACCTTTCCAAATAGTGAATTACAAAACATTCCAAATACCAGTGCATTCTAAATACCATTCCAAATAGTGAATTAGAAAACATTCAAAATAGGGAATTATAAATTCATTCCATTAAAGAGAATTCAAATTTGTAGCCTGACATTGTGTAAATATTTAAACGTGAGTTCAAACATGTGTGCATCGCACTTTTACATAAACCACCTCAAAACAAGATAAACACACAGCCCAATATTAACAAATTCGAATCTCTTCACCATTAGTACCATCTTTTCATTTACATCAAGAACAACACTACGTTCATTCAAAATACTATCATTTATGGGGATAACAATGTTAGAAGCCTCGATTTTTGATAGGTTGAATGCATTGATGATGTGGAAATCATTCCACGGGGAAGTCCATTGTACACAGGTGTTTCCATCCAAACCATTTATCATATCTGGGATAGTAGTGGTACACCCGTCCTACGTTATTATTCTTATTGAATGCGTCACTTTAACATCCGACCACCCACCACTTTATCCATTCAGTTGTTTGAACTTAAGTTGTAGGATGATGATTTTACTCGATGGATTCATTGTCGACATTTTCACTGCCTATTAAATTGGAAATTGTGGTATAATCCCCAACATTGTGGTATAAGCCCCCTTTTTTGGGTTTTCAATTTATAAATATAGATTTGAATGTACATATGAAAATAGAGAACTAATTATATGATTAAAAGATGCAAAAATGTAAATAAATACAAGGGTTGTTCGAATACATACGATAAAAATAAGGTAGTCATACTAGGGTTAACTAAATAATAATAAAAATAATATTTTCAAACTCAATTTTCATATAAATTAAATAAAATATCCTTCAAATCAGGGTTGTCATGAAGATCATACTGGAATTCTGCAGGGGCATTTAATTCATGCTCTAGAGTAGTCAAAACCTTTAGAGCATGAATATCAACAAAACAATTATCTTTATTTATGAACTTTGAGTATAATGCATTCTTCTCATTTTGAAAGAAACAAATAAGAGGTGCTCTTCGTCTTAGATAAATATAACATGACTAGTTTTGAGGTAGGATCAACTTTGTAACCATTTATAGTCTCCTTCACCTTCACCCAGTCATAATAGAAGATGACTTCTTTGAAACCTAATTAATCTAGTTCCAAAATTTGTTAGACAATTCGATAATAGGTCAGCATTGTATCCTTTGGATAACGATGTGCTAGTTGTGGGACTTGCATTATTTCAGGTCATTTCTTTGATATCTTGCAACCCTCGTAAATTGTCAGAATAACCAATCGACGTCTGCAAGTTGAACGTGTTTAGAAGGATCATTTTCTTACTAGTAGTTAAAGTGAAAACACCCACGAGAATCGAATTTCTTCCTATTTTAAGATTAGTTATTAGCCATAATTTTTTTCATCTCCTTTAGATCGTGGCATGCCTCGTCTCCATCTTTCAAATAAGAACCACCCAAAATGTTCCTATCAGATATTCTGTAAAATTCTTCTTCGTGTGAATCACATCAATTACATTCCTTACACAGTGTCCTTTTTAATACAGCAAGTTAAATAAGATTAATTGTCCGGACCATGCCTTCATTTTAATAGGATCCTACGGATCCTCCCTAATTTTACGCTTCTGGCCTAAAAATTGAGGGCGTTTGATTATAAACTTATTTCCCAAACTTAAAGCCTTCGCTTTCTACTCGATTTAATAAATAAAAAGCTAAGCAGTTTCTGTCATACGCTCGTGATTGACAGTAAAAAGTTAAACTTATTGTTCCTGAAAGAGTGATTGTTTAGTAGAAATCTACGATGACCTTCATAACTCATCTTACCACTATGATTTATCCAAGTGGATTTAGTTTCTCTCCCACATATGGGACATCCGTAATAACCATGAACATTGCAACCTGACAAGGTCCCATAGGTAGGAAAGTAATAGATCACCCAAAATACTATTGCTTTAAGTGTGAACTCTTAACCCTTATGTGTGTCAAAAGCCCTCAATCCTTCATCCCATAACTCTTTAAGTTCTTCGATTAACAAGCCTATGAAAATATCAATATCTTCATCGGGAGCCTTAGGCTCGGGTATTAACAATGACAATAATGTGAACACTTTCTGCATGCACAATGTGGAGGGAGACTTAAAGGCATTTTGAGAACTGGTCAATAATTTTGGTAAGTGCTTAAATTATTTAAAGGGTTAATCCCATCGAATGATAATGCAATACGAACATTGTGGGGTTGCTTTCCAAATTCAGGGTGTTGTTCATTTAAAAGATGTTAGATGAGTGAATCAACAGGATGACGCATGAGATTACCACCAACCTTGGATCAAGCGTGCCATGTCATGGTCTTTACTGTCCATAGTACATTGAATAATATTTTTAACGGTGGCTCGAGGGGAAATTCTTCAATACCTTCTGTAGAAATAGTGAGCTCGTATTAGATTTGACTAGTTTGCCCTTGGTGTTGTACGCCCATTCACCCTTCATATCATCATATGATTTTTCCCAAGTTGCTGGATATAAACTTTGTTTGACATGTTTAGTTTATTTTTCTCCCTTTAGGTCATTTTTTCCTCCTTGGCCTTAATTTTTGAGAATTCTTTCCATAGGCCAGTGGCCATCTGAACATTTGAGGGAACTCTGTCTTTCAACCCCTAAATATTAGAATTTCATGCCCTTTCAGGAAAAGGCTTTCGAAGGTTCTTCTAATAGATTTTTAATTGATTAACTACTCGATAAAGAACCTTTTCCTTTGAACCACATGGGAATGAAAAACTCTTATAAAGTTTACCCCACACAACATTCTTTACAGCAGGATAAACCTTCTTCTAGTTGTTTGAGCTTTTAATACCCATAATCATCTTTTTGAGAGATATATACTAGGTTTTGAAAATATAGACTTCAGGTTTTTTATCGGTAGGATGACTCCCAATTATGGAAAACTCAATGGGCATCTTATCATTGTCTTGAGATTCCTAGGTTGTAGGAGGTGGGGTAGGAGTGTTGCATTAATAGGGGTTTGTTGAGTTTAATGACTCGGAGATGGAGTGGTATACATGATTTATTTTGGATTAGAGTATTGTCAACCTACAGGTGATGAGAAATGACGTTGGAGGTGTTCAATTATTTGTTTGATCATTTTCGTTCCTGTTTAACACTGATTACAGTTAAAAAATTGCAAAGAATGTATGACAGTCATGATTACGACTATATATATGTATATACCTTTTCAACAGCTAAAACATGCTCGATGTTCCTGATTTCAATCCAATCAGTATTAGTTTTTAAAAATTTATAAAATTTTGCACGTGAACAACTGGGTAGAAGCGTACCTATGATTGGTGTATAAAGGTCTGTGATAGGAAATTAGAATCCTTTCTTCTTCAACTAATCTGCAAGCACACTATTAATGTTCATACATCGTGACATGTCATAATCTCGATGAATTATCTCTTTACGGAGTTGTATCCACAAATGATGAATATTTTTTAGCCTTTTCTAATGGTGTTGAAAAACGTCGCTAATGCCGTTTAATACAAGATTAAACTGTAGAAGCAACTCCGAAATGTTTGTTGGAGAAACCCTTTTATTTTGAAAATAAAAATTATAAACAAGATGTGTTTACAAAGAAACTTATGTACGAGAGTAATTAAGACTGTGTAATCAGTTTTTAAAACTAAGGCAGTTTCAAAAATTCAGCACACTTATAGAATGAGATGAGTAGATGAAGATAATCAACACACAGATTTTAACGTGGTAAAACCTCTCCCAGCAGAGGAAACATCCACGGTGACTTCTAAGTCACAAAAACAATAAAATCCACTAATAACAAATAATAGTTACAAATAATACAACATGCAAGCACACAAATCAACCTATTCTAAGTTTAGGAATATACCCCACTTGGTGTCCTTCTAACTTCTCATAGATATGATTTGTTGATGATGTTATTCTAGTTTGCTAACTTCCTTTGCTTTAGCTTCCTTATGTCGACTCAATGATCTCTGATCTTATAAATAACACTTCCAGTGTAGTAGTGTGTTAAGTGTTTGTGTAGTGATTCATATTCACATGCATGAACTCACACACACTTAGATATAAAAATTATGCAGTGATTTTAGTTTATTTCTTTCTCACAGAACTAAAACCTTTTTGACCTTTAAATATAACCCAGATTCCACGGATATCTCGCTTTTAAATGAGTCAAGATCTTAATCAATCTCTTTTTGAAAACATTTGTGAGATTGAAAATCTCCAAGTGTGAATCCAACTAGGTCAGGTTTAAGTTTCGTAAGAATAGAAACCACAAAACATTTTCAAAACTAAATCAGTAAAGATTTTCTTAAATCAAGTAGTAAAAATGCAGATCTAGTGAAAATGTAACATGCAGAGTGTAGATCTAAAGTTTCTATGAAAAAGAAACAAGATCTTCACACGAATGTTTAAGTTGTGAACAAGATCAAGGACAAAGAGGTTACAGCTTCAAATGAACAAACCACTCTCTCTCTCAAACACTCAAGGTTGTGTTTGGGGTTAAGTGTATACAAAGGTTTGATTCAGAAAAATGAAGTGTTTAGGGTTAGGATTTGGTTTTGGGCTAACAGTGTTTTCTTTCTCTCTCTTCTCTCTTTTCTTTTCTCTCTTCTCTCTCACTTCTCTCTTCTCTCTATTTTTTTTTCTCTCAGAAAGACGAATGCCCAAAAGTCTTCTAAGGCTGAGAAGTGGAGGGTATTTATAGTGCTGAGGGAAGGTTCTGGATGTTCGAGGGAAATTAAGGGCTGAGATCAAGTCTTGCAAACTTTGACTTGATCCAAAGGTTATAAAACAGCGGTGATTAAAAATGATTGTGATTGGTTCATATGGATAGCACCGGGATTAACTAAGAACACATGCAGACCCTCGATTAGGAATAACCCAACGTTCAACAATCAACCATCCAACCTTCTCACAAAAGAAACACAAATAGGTACACCCGGAGGATGACAAGTGTTAACATATGAGAGGCTCACACACGCGCGTCTAAAGTAATTACAGAAGGTACCCTGAAGTCTCTAGCGCTTTGAGATTCTACCCAACCAAACATTCGAGTGAGAAATGAAGTTTACAAAATAGAATATTAACCCCACAAATTTTATAATCCCATTTTATTAATAAAAACATTTATTTAAAAAATGTTTAAAAATGTTTAAAAATATTTTAAAATTCCCAAAAAATTATTAAAGCTCCAATTCAAGGGGAATTAAACACACACTCAAGTTTAAGCAATATGAACACATGTATGCACTTATAATTGTGTGTAGTGTGATTCATTTTATACCTTCATAGATCATTGAAGAGGATTAGAGAAATAAGATCTGAGGCTCTTTGGATTCTAAGATGGACAACCAATTTGATCACTATTTCCAAACTAGTTGAACACTTATACAGTATAGACTTAAGCAAGTCAAAGGTATAAGGTGCTTCAATCTCCCCCTTTGGAAATATGATACAAAATCTCCTTTGAGTTAGCTTAAAACTCGTAGGGAACCAAAAAAAAATAAAACTTAGTCCTATACAAAAGATACTATCTACCCATTTCCTAGAAAGTCAAAAATTATATAACTCAACTATTTACAAATTTTTACACTAGAAAAGGTAGACAATCAGTAGAAGAGATTCCTGCAAATATACACACTAAGATCAAGCAGTTTAGATGAAATGTGAACAAAATATTGAACTCATAAAACTCAAATTTCTCCCCCATTTTGTCTCAAATGGACAAAGGGTAAAACTTAAGGTCTTAAGAGTTTAATCAGCGCATACCATGCCTATAGAATTTCGCAAATACAGAAATCTGTTATAGTCTAAAGGTTTAGTGAACATGTTTGCAAGTTGAAGATCAGTAGGCAGGTAATGAATTTCTAATTCCTTAGTTTCAACAAGTTCGCGTATAAAATGATGCCTTATTTTAATATGCTTAGTTCGCGAGTGTTGAACCGGATTTTTAGATATGTTAATGGCGCTTTGATTGTCACAATACAATTGTAACTGATCTTCTTTAATCCCATAATCACTTAACATTTGTTTTATCCATAACAATTGAGCACAGCAACTTCCTGCTGCTATATATTCGGACTCAGCCGTAGATAAAGATGTGGAATTCTGTTTTTTGCTACTCCAATCAACTAAATTATTGCCGACATAATAACAGGCACCTGATGTACTTTTACTATCATCAGTACAACCGGCCCAATCAGCATCAGTATACCCTATGATGGTGCTACAGGTATCCTTAGTGTACCTAAGTCCAAGATTAAGAGTGCCTTTTATGTACTTTATTATACGTTTTACACTCAATAAATGGCTCTCTTTAGGGTTATTCTGGTAACGAGCACACAGACATACTGCATACATAATGTCTGGTCGTGAAGCAGTTAGATAGAGTAGGCTACCAATCATACTACGGTAAAGTGTGGAATCAACTGACTTTCCAGTTTCATCTTTACATAATTTAACAGTAGTACTCATAGGCATTTTGGCAACTTTAGCATTATCTAAACCAAATTTCTTAACAAGATCTAAGGCATACTTGTTTTGTGAGACAAATAGTCCATCAGAATTCTGTTTCACTTGAAATCCTAAGAAAAGTTGTAGCTCCCCCATAAGGGACATGTGAAATTCCTTATGCATACTAGCAGAAAAGGATTTAACTTCAGATGTTGAAGTAGACCCAAAAATGATGTCGTCTACATAGACTTGGGCTATGATAATGTTTTTGTCAAAATGTTTGACAAAGAGAGTCTGGTCATTTCCTCCTCTCTTAAAACCCTTATCCAACAAAAAGTTGGAAAGGCATTCATACCAAGCTCTAAGAGCTTGTTTTAAGCCATACAGAGCCTTTTTTAGACGAAAGACATGGTTAGGGTATTTAGGGTCAATGAACCCTTTGGGTTGTTCTACATATGTTTCTTCGGACAGAATTCCATTGAGGAAAGCAGATTTGACGTCCATTTGATAAAGTGTGAATTTTAAGTGACACGCTATGGCGAAAAGAAGTCGAACAGATTCAAGACGAGTGACAGGGGAAAATGTCTAGCTGAAATATATTCCTTCTATTTGTGAGTAACCTTGAGAAACTAGTCTAGATTTGTTTCTAAGGAATAGCCCATTTTCATCAGATTTGTTCTTAAAAATCCAACGTGTTCCAATAACATTTTTGTTTTGAGGCCGAGGTACAAGATACCAGACATCGTGAATGACAAATTGTAAAAGTTCTTCCTGCATAGCAGAAATCCAGTGTGTGTCATTCAATGCTTCATTAACATTTTTCGGTTCCACAAGGGAGACGAAACATGCATAATTAGCATAATTTCTTAACTGGGATCTAGTACGAACTGGCTCATTAGGATTACTGACCATGTTGTCAATGGGATGGTCTTTAGATACCCAGCCAGGTACTTCTGGACTCTCAATAGGTAATGAGTCATCTATTTCTGGTGAATCAGTTTTGAAATCATTTTCAGATTCAACCACAATAGGTGATTCAGATATCTTATTTTCGACAATAGTGTCGCTTACAATTACATTTATCGATTCCATAAGGGCCTTAGTACGTAGATTGTATATACGATAAGCACGACTGTTTGGAGAGTATCCTAAGAAGATGGATTTATCACCACGAGTCTCGAATTTAGAAAGATGTTCTCTATCTTTACAGATATAACACTGACTTCCGAAAGTTCTTAGGTATTTCAGATTAGGCTTCTTACCGTACCACAACTCATAAGGGGTTTGTTTAGAGATTTTCCTTAGATAGACCCTATTCGTGATATGACAGGCAGTTCTAATATATTCTACCCAGAAGTATTTAGGTAGAGATTTGGCATGCAACATGACACGTGCCATCTCTTGAAGAGTTCGGTTTTTCCTTTCAGCAATACCATTCTGTTGAGGAGTTTTAGGGGCACTAAATTCATGTTTGTAACCGTTGTAGTCACAATATTCAACTATTCCTGTGTTTATGAACTCTCCCCCTCTATCACTACGAATGCGATTGACTTGTGTGTCCTTCTCATTTTCAATTCTTAGTAAAATTTTCAAAAAATTCTGAAACGTGTCAAATTTTTGTTTCAAGAAGTCAACCCAAGTGAATCGTGTGAAATCATCAACCATGACAAGGATATAACTGTGTCCACAAAGACTAACAGTTCTAGAAGGACCAATGAGGTCCATATGGATGAGATCTAGGGGTCTAGAGGTGAGAATGTCTTTAACCTTTTTATGCGAAGTCTTAACAATTTTTCCTTCCTGGCAATGACCACAGACAACACTTGAAATAGGTTTAATTTTAGGGATTCCTCTAACTATCTCTTGACTAGACAATCTACCAAGAATATCATAACTTAAGTGACCCATACGATTATGCCAGATTTCATTGTCATCCATTCTAACAATGTTACAGGTTTCAGTACTAGTCTTGACAGTATAACAATTGTCAGGTGTTCTAAATCCTGTAATAATGCATTCACCTTTATCATTTAGAATTTTACAATTGTTCTTTGAAAAGGTGACTGTATGGTCAGAGTCATAAAATTGTGATATACTTAGGAGGTTGGCTTTAAGGCCTTTAACTAATAGAACATTTTCGAGAACAGGCATTCCTTCTTCTTTTAGGGTTCCTTTACCTATGATCTGAGATGAAACTCCGTCACCAAAAACTACTTTCCCACCAGCAAATCTGGTTTTGTTTAAAAGTTTGGTTTCATCTCCTGTCATATGTTTGGAGCATCCTGAATCTAAATACCAACCAGATGAAGTGTGTTCATCTTTTAAAGCAGTGATGACAATGTTACACCTCATTTGGGGTAAAAGATCATCTTTTCTAACCCAAATAGCTCTATTTTTAATTTTGCGCAAGTTTTCCCTTATTTGATAAAACTTTCGAGAAACAGATTTTTGTCGAAAAACATTTGGGGCAACAAACTGATTATTGTGAAAAATCTGAGCTTTTGGTTTAGGAAAGTTTCTGGGAGCCTTTCTCTTAAATGAACTCTTAGTTTTGGTCTTTCTATTTCTGTAGTTAGAGTTCTTATCAGGTTATCTTGGAAGGACATAATTGTTACGATTTTGCCTAGAATAGTTAAAGTTCTTGTAGACAGAAGTGTTGTACACAGGGGTGTTTAGACGCCTAGCATAACAACCTTCAAAGGAATGACCATAAATGTCACAGTAGGAGCAATATTGATTGCTCGAGGGATGAGCTTCTTTAGGAAAACTTCTAAAAATGGGTTTAACAGCATTCTGTTCAGTAGTGTTTTTCCTAGGAGGGATGGTTTTAAAGGTAGATTCAGCCTTTCTGATCAAAGGACAGACGTATTTAGTCTTAAGTGCAGTCTCAGCCTTAGAATTACTAGACTCTCCAATGTCTTTCTCTTGTTTATTTTGATCAAATTCCTTTTTAATAAAATGAAAGTCTGGACATGTTTCAATTGGTCTTTTGCCCCCAGACACAAACTTAATAGGTTCAAGTTTTGTAGTTTGTGGTTTGTTCTTAGGACAAAATCCAATACCGGTTCTATCATCAGAATTGGTCTTGGAGTCAACAACAAAGTCAGTAAAACAATTTAAATTGCTTTCAAACATAGAAAATTTTTTGAAAACAGTAGCTGTCTTTGTTTTTTCTTCCTCCAGTTCTAATAATGTTCCCTTGTATTTCATTTCCAGGGTTTCATTAGTTTTAGTCAACTCTTTTAATTTTTGATCAAAAGTTTCAATTTTAGATTGATGAGACAGACACTGGTTAGTGTATTCTTCAGCATTCAACTTCACAATAAGACTTAGATCATCTAATTTCTTAGTCAGGTCTCTAATAGTCTTCTCCAGTCTAGTGCCTTTTTTAAGAGTTTTAGCATACAAAGTATGGATATCAGGGAGGTCATCTGTGTCTGAGTCGCTAAGTGAAGTGTGTGTAGTGACCCCTAACGATTCAGCTTTAGTACTCACGCACCCATTTGCATCGTCATTCTCGAGATCACTTTGACTCACACACACGGTAGTAGAACTAGCAACATTTTCAGATAATAAGGCATCTAGGCCAGTCAAAACACTATTCATACAAGCAAGAGTAGGAGCATCATTATCACACACAGGCATATCATCATTGTAAATGATCTTAGCATAAAAGGACATGCAAGGGTCAAGTACATTTGATGACTCAAGTTCCTCTTCATCAGATTCACTTGAATCATCCCAAGTTTTACAGACATTGGCTCTATTGTGTGTGTTGGCTTTATTCAGATTAACTCTGCAATCGTGAGCAATGTGACCTAATTTCCCACATCTAAAACATTCAATCTTTTTAAGGTCTCTAGTGGGTCTGGAGTTGTTATCCTTAGGATGTTTATCAAAGCCTCTCTCATGAGGTTTGAGATTAGACAGAGTATGATAATTAGGCTTGCCTTGTTTAGATGCCTGTTTGTTTCGAAATTTGACAATTTTCTTAAATTGTTTAGACATCAAGGCAATCTGATTATCTAGTTTGTCTATATCGCACTCCTCATCAGAGTCAGAGTTGGTCAAATTAGACTCAAGTTTGGGTATCTTAGAGGCAAAACTCAAGTTAGAGTTGGGCTATTTTCTTTGAGAATGATTCAATTGTTTCTTAAAGTCTAATTCCATTTCCACAGTTCTAAGTTTGCTACTGAGTAACTCAGGGGTAAGGTTTTATCATTCATTTCCTCAATAGCATACCTCTTACTATCAAACTTTTGTGGTAATGACCTTAGGATTTTAGAAACAATTTCATTCCTATCATAAGTAATACCATTAGCATGCAACTTAGTGACTATATCAGTTAAGTTCATGTAAAAATCATCAAAAGACTCAGAATCAGACATGATCAAAGAGTTGTACTGCTGGATAAGCATTTGAGTTTTAGCAGCTTTAACTCTTGAGTCTCCTTCATGGGCAGTGATTAATGTGTCCCATGCTTCCTTAGAAGTGGCACAAGATGAGATTCTCTTGAACTCATACTCATTAATAGACATAAAAATGGCATTCTTGCCTTTATTGTTATTTCGAGAAATAGTTTTTTCTTCTTGGGTAAACTAACTTAAGATTTTCTTTACCCTCTCATCACTTCCTTCAGTGGCTGGTTTAGTAGGATAAGTGTATCCATTTTCAATAATGTCCCAGACATCATCTCCTAAAGTCCCTTGGATGAAGGCAACCATTCTTACTTTCCAGTAAGCAAAGTTATTTCCATCAAAGAGTGGAGGTCTGGACAGATTACCAAACCTTTCATTCTTCTCGTCTATAGTTAGGTTTTTCAGAAAACGATTTCAGAAACACAAGATCTTTTTGAAATAAAAGTTAACAGGGCTCTGATAGCAATTGAAAAACGTCGCTAATGCCATTTAATACAAGATTAAACTGTATAAGCAACTCAGAAATGTTTGTTGGAGAAACCCTTTTCTTTTGAAAATAAAAATTATAAACAAGATGTGTTTACAAAGAAACTTATGTATGAGAGTAATTAAGACTGTGTAATCAGTTTTTAAAACTAAGGCAGTTTCAAAAATTCAGCACACTTATAGAATGAGATGAGTAGATGAAGATAATCAACACACAGATTTTAACGTGGTAAAACCTCTCCCAACAGAGGAAACATCCACGGTGACTTCTAAGTCACAAAAACAAAAAAATCCACTAATAACAAATAATAGTTACAAACAATACAACATGCAAGCACACAAATCAACCTATTCTAAGTTTAGGAATATACCCCACTTGGTGTCCTTCTAACTTCTCATAGATCTGATTTGTTGATGATGTTATTCCAGTTTGCTAACTTTCTTTGCTTTAGCTTCCTTATGTCGACTCAATGATCTCTGATCTTATAAAAAACACTTCCAGTGTAGTAGTGTGTTAAGTGTTTGTGTAGTGATTCCTATTCACATGCATGAACTCACAGACACTTAGATTTACAGACAGTCCTATAAAAATTACATATAAAGTCTATATGCAGTGATTTTAGTTTATTTCTTTCTCACAGAACTAAAACCTTTTTGACCTTTAAATATAACCCAGATTCCACGGATATCTCGCTTTTAAATGAGTCAATATCTTAATCAATCTCTTTTTGAAAACATTTGTGAGATTGAAAATCTCCAAGTGTGAATCCAACTAGGTCAGGTTTAAGTTTCGTAAGAATAGAAACCACAAAACATTTTCAAAACTAAATCAGTAAAGATTTTCTTAAATCAAGTAGTAAAAATGCAGATCTAGTGAAAATGTAACATGCAGAGTGTAGATCTAAAGTTTCTATGAAAAAGAAACAAGATCTTCACACGAATGTTTAAGTTGTGAACAAGATCAAGGACAAAGAGGTTACAGCTTCAAATGAACAAACCACTCTCTCTCTCAAACACTCAAGGTTGTGTTTGGGGTTAAGTGTATATGAAGGTTTGATTCATAAAAATGAAGTGTTTAGGGTTAGGGTTTGGTTTTGGGCTAACAGTGTTTTCTTTCTCTCTCTTCTCTCTCACTTCTCTCTTCTCTCTATTTTTTTTTTCTCTCAGAAAGACGAATGCCCAAAAGTCTTCTAAGGCTGAGAAGTGGAGGGTATTTATAGGGCTGAGGGAAGGTTCTGGATGTTCGAGGGAAATCAAGGGCTGAGATCAAGTATTGCAAACTTTGACTTGATCCAAAGGTTATAAAACAGCGGTGATTAAAAATGATTGTGATTGGTTCATATGGATAGCACCGGGATTAACTAAGAACACATGCAGACCCTCGATTAGGAATGATCCAACGTTCAGCAATCAACCATCCAACCTTCTCACAAAAGAAACACAAATAGGTACACCCGGAGGATGACAAGTGTTAACATATGAGAGGCTCACACACGCGCGTCTAAAGTAATTACATAAGGTACCCTGAAGTCTCTAGCGCTTTGAGATTCTACCCAACCAAACATTCGAGTGAGAAATGAAGTTTACAAAATAGAATATTAACCCCACAAATTTTATAATCCCATTTTATTAATAAAAACATTTATTTAAAAAATGTTTAAAAATGTTTAAAAATATTTTAAAATTCCCAAAAAATTATTAAAGCTCCAATTCAAGGGGAATTAAACACACACTCAATTTTAAGCAATATGAACACATGTATGCACTTCTAATTGTGTGTAGTGTGATTCATTTTATACCTTCATAGATCATTGAAGAGGATTAGAGAAATAAGATCTGAGGCTCTTTGGATTCTAAGATGGACAACCAATTTTGTCACTATTTCCAAACTAGTTGATCACTTATATAGTATAGACTTAAGCAAGTCAAAGGTATAAGGTGCTTCATGTGTCACTGGTGTCAGTGCCCTGTTGGGATTATGAAGGTGAAATATATTCTCTACTGCCACATCCTAGCGTTCTAGCATGGAAAACAGAATACGTTCGAACAGGTACATTTTTTAGAGATGAACTCCAACATTTTTAAGGTAATTAATCAATTTTCCCATTCCCATACATGTAAATAGGAGTTCCCCCTATATGGCATGCACTAATAAAAGATGTTTTAGTACAATCCAATTACACCCTCTCATACTCTTATTGAAAGTAATTATTACCGTGGCTCATTTTTCTGAGAAAATGTATAGAATGAAGGTGTGAATATGAATCGAAGAGGTAATGGCTCTAATTAATACTAAACTAATTCTTGTTTTCCAACAGATCAATCATACACAACAAATCCAATTTAAGTTCATTTTAATTAAATCAGTCCTAAAATTACTATGTGTTTCCCAAATGTGCAAGCCCTTAGACCAATTTGTGTTCACCCAAACAATAACCACTTAAGAAAGAGGTGAGAACAACCATAATAGTTAACCAAATAGATATATGCATTAATATTCAACCGCACAGTATTAACAAGTTCAATTTAAGTTCAGTTTTAATTAAACTAATCCTAAAATTACTATGTATCCACCAAATGTGCAAGCACTTCCATCAATTTGTGTTTACTAAAATATCAACCACATAAGGAAGGGGTGAACACTACCACAATAGCTAACCAAACAGATTTATGCATTAATATTAAACTTTAGAGTATTAACAAGTCCAATTTAAGTTCATTTTAGATTGATTAATCCTAAAATTACTATGCGTCCACCAAATGGGCACGCCCTTCCACCAATTTGTGTTTATTTAAAAAATATCCATTTAAGGAAAGGGTGAACACAGCCACAATAGTTAACTAATGAGTTTTAACTATATATAAGACTGTTACATAAAAAAAGACATATATAATCACCCAGATAAATAAAGCAACTAGAATCATTGAACTTCAAGCGTGTGAGTATGTGTGTATAGTTATGTTTAAGTTCCATTTTATTCAACATTTTCTCGATAAAATATCAAAATTGCAATTAAAATAGACTTATCGCTCCAACACTTTTAATATGTATTTATAAAAATATTGCAATTTGAAAATTATTTACAAATATATTGAAATGGTTAAATTTGCACCTCAGAAATGCGAACTTAATTTTGAATTTGTATCCATGAGTTGAGAATCCACATTAAATTAGAGGGATCATTAACTTTTAATGTGCTAATTAAATTGACAACTCCTAAGTACGTTCGTACCATATCTCTCGAGTGTGAATCCTCGCTTACACAAATTGATATCTATTTTTTTATTCTTACATACACTCTCTCTCAATAGAGTCTCGGATATTCAAATACTTTATCCTTTATCCTCTATATATATTTCTCTATTTTCTATGGACAGTCTAACTTACACATTTCATTATGGTATCTCTCCATCAACTCCAACTACCATTCATAAATCATACCGTAGTATCCAACAAAAAATCCATGCCTAAGCTTGTTTTGTATCATAATAAATAAACAATCTCAAACCCTTTTTTGTGTGTGTGAACACATGTGTGTGTGTGTGTGTGTGTGTGTATACACAACATCAACACATGCGCACCCCGCAATCTTACCATTCCATGAATTAGCAGTTATAAAATCCAAATCAATCCCATCAAAAATCTTTTTCGACGAGCCCAAATCCTCATATTTCGCCTAAGCTGAAACCCGCACTCAAAATTACAAACATAAATTTGCTAAACATTGGTATATATACACACTGATTTCAAGAAAAAGTTGAAAATTAACTAAACATACAATTACCGTATAAGAAAAGTTATCATTAACTTCTTAAAACAATGCCATATAAGAAAAGTTCTCAAATTGATTTTATCATTTGTACACAGATATGAACAATACTAAATTGATAAAAAAAAATAACAAATTGATAACTGATATAAAAATATTCATATACAATAGTTAAACCTAATAATTGTTGAACATATCATTTTTAATCAAAATTGCTAAGGAAAAGTTCAAACAGAAATCAACTAAAGAAAAGTTTAAAATTTCAATATATACACATGAACTCAAATCAATTATTTATATATATATATATATATTTATATTTATATATATACATAAATATGTGTGTGTGTGTGTGTGTGTGCGTATGAGTGTGCGTGTGCATGTTTATAAAGGGGTGTTTACAGGTGTGTATGTGTGTGTGTGTGTTACAGGTGTCGTGAGTGAGGGAGAGAGAGATGGATGGATTATTAACGGCGAGTATGAGAGATAAAGAGAGTCGCCAGTGAGGGTGAGGGGAGAGAGAGTCATCAGTGAGAGTGAGAAAATAAATCATGTAAATGACAGACAAATTTTGGGTGAAATGAAAAGAGCGCTAGTGGGTATAGTTTATATTTGAAACATGGTTACGGGCATAATTCGTGACCACTTCTGTGACCAATAAAGCCTCATACATAGTCATGATCTTGAGCTTTGACCGACCTTGTGACCAATAAAGCCTCATACATGGTCACGGTCTGACGCCATAACCATTGAGTGGTTACTAATTTAAACTAAAAGGGCAGGGCACGGTTATGGAATGTGACCATCTTTCATTAAGATTGGTCATGGCTTGGTCACAGTAGGGGATCGTGACCAGCAGCCTAGAAAATTTGGCATTAATTTTGGTGCCTAAAGGGCCACGGTCTAGAGTCATGACCCCTATGGTCACGGTCTGGAATCGTGACCCATCCCCTATATGTGCCACCCTTTACTTTGGTCACAACCTTGATCACGGGGTTTGTTTGGTAGTCACAAATTTAGACTGTGACCACCTTGGTCACAGATTTAGACTATGTCCAAGTGACTATGACCATTTCGAGTTTTTGGCGAAGTGTTAATTAGCCAAAAATTCACCAATTGCATTTTAATAAACAAATTCTCATTTTATTCAAGTTCTAACTCCAATGATCATTTAATTAATTATAGTAATTATATAATTAAATTTGGTTCTCTAAAATACGAGGTATTAGAATTTTATCCCATATAAACTTCGTGTTTCCCTTCAAGAGTGACATGAATGGGTAAGTGAGCTTCAATGGTGCTGGAATAATTTCCTTAAGGTAAGATACTTTTTCGAGGAAGCTTTTCAATTTTTTTTATTCTTTGGATGTGGTATTTTTATTATCGCCTTCTACTTAGATTTATTTTCTTGTATACCATGTTGATTCACAACGAATCCTATGAATTTTCCCCTTGTCACTCTAAAGGCACATTTGAGGGGATTCATCTTTAGTTTAAACTTTCTTCAACACTCAAAAACTTTCCAAATATTGGAGATATGTCAGCTTTAATTGGATTTCACTACCAACTCATCGACATAATAATTATAAAACAATACAACGCATCATGGAAGATGGAAACCATAATTCTTTAATATGTGACTTATAGATTTTTTAAACTGAATGACATGATCGTATATTAAAAGATTTTAAGTTAAGTTCTAAAGGTTATCTTTATAGTGTCTTCTTTTCCCATCTTCATTTGATTATAACTTGATTAGCCACCCATGAAGCTTTACATTTCATTACCCATTTTGGCATCCATCAAACTATCAATAGTGGGAAGAGGAAATTTGTCTTTGGAATAAGCATAGTTAAGGTTCTGATAACCAATAGATTCTCTGATTTTTCCATTACACTTCTTAACGGACACATTATTCAAAAATTCATCAGATAAGTGATAGATTTGATAAATCTATCTACTAATGGTTTCTTTACCTCGAACTTGATCTTGAGCTCTAATTCTTACATAAAAAACCTTGTTGCTTGCCTCACTGGAAACACATTAGTAAAGATGTTTATATTGTGTGATGTCATCTTCTCATTTAAGTCCGGCATCTCTATATAGTGCCCTCTGAAGTCATCATAGTACTACTTGACAAGGCTAAGTAGTTCATTTTGTTGTCTCCCTTTAAGTTCTTTATAGATAAATATCATCTTGGGCTCTTAGCCTTATTTCTCAATATTGACTTCCTCCAGTTACTTCAATTATATTTTATGCAATATTGATTGATCGAATCAACATCCTATGTTCAAAATAATGCCCGAGCACCCCGACATAATAATGACCTCACTTCTACACTCAGGGTGATTTATTTAATTAATCGTAAAGTGGGTGCCGATTCCACTTTCCTTTTTTCCCCATATTACACTATTAAATTTTATTTTGATTTATTAACTTCGCTCTCAATTGTGACAGACTTAGCAATGCGAATGGCGTTGGACGTAATGAGCTATGGATTCGATTTTGATTTAAATTTTGGTGGACCGATAGTGATACCGCCTAATCCTGGCATTAAAACTCCATACTCGTGTGCTAACTCTGTGAATTATGAAGCGTCAAAGATATGTGCTTCTTCTTTGAAGAAGGGATGTTTGGTAGACTTAATAATGATTTCTCGACCGTTTATGGTGGCTTTATCACATTAGTTGTAATTAGATAGCACCACCCCATGCTTATGCGTCCAAATTATTTTGATCAATCATTGGTACAAATGATATGCATCAATCACATGGAATTTGGTGGTGGATTGAATTTTCCCCAACTCAATTGATGTGTGAACAAATCCTCTTCTTTACATCTATTCATTTTTGAATCCATATATATCAATGGGGTTTGGTATCAAATGGGTCAGTGGGATCCCGAACACCTTAAATGAAGTAACGAGCATAATTTTTATGGAGGCCCCTCCATCAAGAAATTTCCTTGTAAATTCGAAATTATTTACCAACGCAGTGACATATAACAGTTGATTATGGAAGAATGGCACCAATTTATATTCTTGAGATAAAACGATTATTGATGCGAGTCTTTTCATCGTTTTCTCATAATACCATTTAAGAACCATTTGAATTAAGTATTGTAAGACACTTTTGTGACCAATTTTGGTCTGGATATTGCACCCTTCAGTTATTTATTTCACATATGCTTCTTGTGTGTTTATCATATCCATCTTGTCATTATCCGGCACAGGTAGTGATGCCCTTTTTCGTTGTGATCTCTCGATGCTTAAATTCGTCATTGTCTTTACAATTTCATTTACTTCTTCTCGTGGCCTTTCACTCATGACTTCTAAAATCTCTGCTTTGGTGACGTTGTCATTCACTCACACACAAATTGCTTTTCCCCCTCTCTCGTGTTGGAAATAGTAATTGCAGAATAAATGAAATAATCCAAATTCGAAATAGATAAAATTAGAAGGAGTTATCGATCGAGGTTTGTGTTTGACACAAATTCCAAAAGGTAAAATTACTCGCTGATATTTGTAGCAGTCAGCCTCGTGAACATACACCTCCCAGAATTCAAAGATCAGATTTAAACACCAGCTTTCTGTTAAATCTTTGAACTCTCAGGATACTCCAGCACTCCCAAAAAAGTGACGAACATTAATGTATTTGCAGAAAATAGCAAAAGAATTTTTTCATAGAAAGTGATTTTCAGAAAATAGCAAAAGAATTTTTGCAGATAACGTGAGAGAGATTTTTAATACCTTTTTGACTCTGTAGCCTTTTCTTATATAAGGAAAATGGTAAAAAACGTGGGTGGAGGTTTTAGCCAACTAACCCACTAATATCTCCACTAACAGCTATAGTGGAAGAAACAATCAAAGACTTAAAACGGTTTAAAATTAAAATGACTTTGAAAATATTTAATACACATTAGAAATCCCCAAGAGCCCAAGGCCCAATCTTTGACCTTTAATAATTAGTGTGCTCCCTAGGATTTGAACCCATGACATCATGCACACACCCCCACTAACTTACCTTTTGGCCACAACCGCTAACTTATTTACTTCATTCAAAATAAATATATATACCAATATACATACCCAACAATCCCCCACATGAATGAAATAAATAAATAAAATAAAACGACGCTCTGGAGTATCATAAGGAGTGACGTATAAGTCATAGGTGTCATTCGACTTGAACCTTTGCTTTGTGTTGATCTATTGAGTTTACTGGTTGATAGTGAACTAATGTTTTGAACTATTTCACCGTTGTTGTAAACTTAAGTCAATAGAACACACACGTGACTCCAAAAAAGCATCATCGAGTTCCCACAGTTGTGCTCGTTTCGGCCTTGAGCATGCCCAGATTTCTTGAGTGCTCTAGTGAATCAGCCTTAATTCTCATAGGAAGCGGCCCCACTACCACACTCATATAGGTTCTTCTATCAAGAGTGTACTGTATCTCACACTCCACTGAATAACAGCTATATAAAGCATTAAGAGATTAAATCTCATCCTCCATCGATACAGAGGTACTACATCATAGGAATGGGTTTTAAGTAAGACTTAAATTTTTACCCCCACAAATCACTCATATAACTTTGTTATCCCATTGAACCCTGATCTTGGGAGCTCCAGCCATATGGGCTGGGTTTCCATTATAGGTGATTTATATATTAATAGGCTTTAGGCCCATTCCCCTCGAAATTTGATAAACTAGCTCTCTAGCTAGCCCTTTAGTCAATGGATCCGCCAGATTTTCCTTTGACTTGACATAGTCGATTGCTATAACTCCATCTTTCAATAGTTGTCTCACTGTGTTGTGTCTCCTCCTCATATGTCTAGACTTTCCATTGTAGGAGTTATTATGTGCTCTTGAATCGCTGCTTGACTGTCACAGTGAATAGACAAGGCTGGAACTGGTTTAGGCCACAAATGAATATCTAATATGAAGTTCCTTAACCATTCGTCCTCTTCACTTGATTTATCCAACGCTATGAACTCTTGACTCCATAGTTGATCTAGATATGCACGTTTGCTTGGTAGATTTCCAAGATATAGCGCCTCCTGCCAAGGCAAAAACATAGTCACTCGTAGACTTACATTCATCATTATCATTATCAGAAATCCAATTAGCATCACAAAAGCCTTCAATTACAGCAGGATATCTAATATAATGAATACCATAGTTTACTGTGTATTTTAGATATCTCAAAACTCTAATTAAAGCATCCCAATGTTCATTATTAGGATTACAAGTGTATCTGCTAAGTCTACCCACAGCATATGCAATATCAGGTCTAGTGCAGTTCATAAGATACATTAGACTACCTATAACTCTAGAATATTCTAATGATGATACACCAGGACCCGAATGCTTCCTTAAGTGACAACTAGGGTCATAAGGTGTTTTATAAGGAATACAATTAAATTGTTCAAATTTTCTAAGAACTTTCTCTACATAATGAGATTGGGTTAAAACAATTCTTTCAGAATTTTTAATGATTTTAATTCCAAGTATAACATCAGCAACACCCAAATCTTTCATATCAAATTGCTTATTAAGGAAACTTTTAGTTTTATTAACTATATCCATATCAGTTTCAAAAACAAGCATATCATCCACATATAAGCAAATATTCACACCAGAATTATCCTTGAATTTGCTATAAATACATTTATCCGCTTCATTAATGTTAAAACCATTAGAGATCATTACTTGATCAAAATTTTCATGCCATTGTTTAGGATCTTGTTTTAGTCCATATAAAGATTTTTTAAGTCTGCACACTTTTTTATCTAGGCCTTGGACTACAAACCCCTCGGGTTGATCTATATAAATTTCTTCTTTAAGATCTCCATTCAAAAAAGCCATTTTAACATCCATTTGATGAATTATCAGATTATGTAATGAAGCAATAGAAATTAATATCCTAACAGATGTAATTCTAGTAACAGGAGAGTAAGTATCAAAGAAATCAATTCCTTCCTTTTGCCTATAGCCTTTAGCTACCAATCTTGCCTTAAATTTATCAGTAGAACCATCAGCTTTTAATTTCTTTTTATAAATCCATTTTCGTCTAATAATTTTACATCCTTTAGGAAAGTCGACTAACTCCCATGTGTTGTTAGAAATAATAGAATCATATTCACTATTAATAGCTTCTTTCCAAAAAATAGAATCGGGTGAGGACATTGCCTCACTAAAAGTGACGGGGTCATTTTCCATTAAGTACGTTAAAAATTCAGGACCAAACAAAGTAGCTATCCTAGGTCTTTTACTTGTCCTAATTTCAATATCTTCTGAATTTGGAGATTCATTTCTAACACTAGGACCCATTGGAACAGAACTACTAGTTCCCTCACTTCTCACTTTAAAAGGAAATTTGTCCTCATAAAATTCGGCATCTCTTGACTCAAAAATAGTGTTTTTATCCATATATTGATTTTTAGAATCAATTACAAGAAACCTATAAGCATTATTGTTTTTAGCATAACCTGTAAAAACACAATCAACAGTCTTTGGGCCAAGTTTAGTTCTCTTAGGTACTGGTATTGAAACCTTAGCAAGACACCCCCACACTTTAAGGTGTTTATAAGAAGGTTTTCTATTTTTCCACATTTCATAAGGAGTTTTGTCATTTTTCTTAAAAGGTATTTTATTAAGAATATAACAAGCAGTAAGAAGTGCCTCACCCCACATATTATAAGGTAATCCATAAGTGATTAACATAGAATTTACCATATCCTTAAGAGTTCTGTTTTTCCTTTCAGCTACACCGTTAGATTGGGGTGAATAAGGAGGAGTAACTTGATGAATTATTCCATTTTCTTTACAATATTTATCAAGATCACCGGTATATTCTCCTCCCCTATCGGATCTTAATGTTTTAATGGATTTCTCCAATTGTTTTTCAACTTCTAATTTATAAGAAATAAATTTTGAGAAACTCTCATCTTTACTTGTAAGGAGATAAACATAACAATAACGAGAGTAATCATCAATAAAAGTAACAAAATATTTATTTCCACCACGTGTCACATAACCTTTTAAATCACAAAAATCAGAATGTATTAAACTTAAAATAGTTGAACTTCTTTCGACACTTGGAAAAGGTTTTTAGCATATTTTGATTCAACACATATTTCACATTTAGAGTTGGTAGAAATATCAGATTTTGGTATGTTTCCCAAAAACATTAATTTTTTAATGGATGCCTTATTTACATGACCAAGTCTAAAATGCAACATATCACAAGAGTCAATCAAATAAGCAGAAGAAATAGATGCTTTATTATTATCAACCACGATTATATTTAGTTTGAAAAGACCCTCATGAACATAACCTTTCCCCACAAAAGCACCTCCCTTAGTCACAACTACCTTATCACTCTCTAGAACAATTTTAAAACCCTTCTTAACTAAGAAAAAATCGGACACCAGATTCTTCCTAACCTAAGGGACATACAAAACATCTTTCAATGTGAGAACATTTCCCAAAGTGAACTTTAAAACTACGGTTCCCTTGCCCTCAACCTTAGATGAAGAGGAGTTTCCCATGTACAGACGTTCATCCCCACCCACAGCAGTGAAGGTAGTGAAGGCACCTCTCGTGCCGCAAATATGTTTTGTGGTGCCAGAATCAAGCCACCGGTCTGTCATGTTACTCACAATGTTTGCCTAGGTCACAACAGCATAAAATTTACCCTCCTCGGTTACATTTTCTTGAGGCTTCACATCTTGACTCTTCCTAAACTTGCAATCTTTAGCGTAATGACCTGGTTTTCCACATACATAGCATTGACCTGCAGGTTTAGATTTAAACTGAGGTTTAGAATTTTTATTCTTATTGTTAGGTTTGAATTTGTAGTTGGAACTCGAATTCTGGTTTGGTTTATGGTGCCCATGTTTCTGGTTTGAATGGTTAGGCTTGGACTGGTTCTGTTTTTGGTTACCATTTGATTTTCCCTCTACCAAATTAGCCTTAGAACTGAATTCAGAATTTTTCTCCCTAAGTTCTTCATTCCTATTATCTTCCTCAATTCTCAAACGAACTATCAAATCTTCTAGTGACATCTCCTTTTTCTTATGTTTCAGGCCGTTTTTGTAATCTTTCCAAGAAGGTGGCAGTTTCTCAATTATAGCAGACACCTGAAATCCCTCACATATATTATAACCCTTGGCCATAATTTCATGAATAATAATTTGTAGTTCTTCCAGTTGCGACACAAAAGATTTATTATCTTCTATTTTAAAATCCAAAAATTTTCCAACCACAAATTTTTTAGACCCAGCATCTGCAGTTGCATATTTTTTATCCAGTAAGTTCCATAATTCTTTAGCAGTAGGACATGACCAATAAACATCATACAATACAAGGCAGAGACAGTTCAGTATATAATTCCTACACATATAATACCTTTGTTTCCAAACAACCAGTTCTTCGGGTATAGAAGGTCTATCAGATGCAATAACGTCAACGACCTTAAGAGTTGTTAGGTAAAATTGAAGTTTCATTTGCCATCTCTTAAAATTCTTTCCATCAAACAGTTCAGGTTTTTCAGAGTATTTTGCATTAGGATTTTCCATAGCAGGTTGTAAAATAACAACAAAATTTCACCTTTAGATTGTTGGAAATAGTAATTGCAGAATAAACGAAATAACCCAAATTCGAAATAGATAAAATTAGAAGGACTTATCGATCGAGGTTTGTGTTTGACACAAAGTCCTAAAGGTGAAATTGCTCGCTGATATTTGTAGCTGTCAGCCTCATGAACATACACCTCCCAGGATTCAACGATCAGATTTAAACACCAGCTTTGTGTTAAATCTTCGAACTCTCAGGATACTCCAACACTCCCAAAAAAGTGACCAACATAAATGTATTAGCAGAAAATAGCAAAAGAATTTTTTCACAAAAAGTAATTTTCAGAAAATAGCAAAAGAATTTTTGCGGATAACGTGAGAGATATTTTCAATACCTTTTTGACTCTGTAGCCTTTTCTTATATAAGGAAAATGGTAAAAAACGTGGGTGGAGGTTTTAGCCAACTAACTCACTAATATCTCTACTAACAGCTATAGTGGAAGAAACAGTCAAAGACTTAAAAACGGTTTAAAATTAAAACGATTTTGAAAAGATTTAATGCACATTAGAAATCCCCAAGAGTCCAAGGCCCAATCTTGGACCCTTAATAATTAGTGTTCTCCCTAGGATTTGAACCCATGACCTCATGCACAAACCCCCACTAACTTACCACTTGGCCACAACCACTAACTTATTTACTTCATTCAAAATAAATATATATACCAATATACATACCTGACATCTCGGTCATCCGATAGAGGATTTTGGTGTAAATTTATGATCTCAAATATTCCTTTCTCTATATGTTTGTCTACGAAATTCTGAATCTCGACACACATACTTGAGGAATACCCCACATATTGGTGGTGAATACAGTAATCGCGGTGATCTCTCTCGACACCAGTTGGCGATCCTCTTGATTCCTTAATGGTTTCACAAAACGGCTTTTTACCAAACCCTCGTATAGTTTTTTGGCAATAACTTTGATTTTTTTGTTTACCAAACGACATAAGCACATAAATTTTTTTGTTTAAATAACTTTGATTGACCATGCATTGGAAAGTAAAATCAAGAACTAGTTTTAAAGAATATACCTAGGGTTTTGAATTACAGCACCATTGTGGATCTTGTTGTGATCCTTATAAGTAAAAAAAATGTTGATGAATATGATGACCTTTCTTCCCTCCCAAGATCTCCAAAAATCGTACCAAAATCATCTAAACGTCACTCTTGGATATGAATACTTGGTCAAATATGAGGGAAATCACTTTCTCTCTCCTCACACTTTCACAAAAATATGAATAGTGTTTTTCCATGACCTCTCTAACCATTCGTGATGTATGTCTTACCTATTACACCAATATAAATAAGTATAAATCATGGGCTTTAGCTAAACTGGGCTTCTAAAAAGTTTCGGAACTACTACTTGGACAATAAACCATACTAGGGACCTAAGACCAAGTATTTAAATTAGCATAAAAATAAATACAAGTAAATCCCAAATTACATTACCCGTAATTTATTTTATTTATTTATTTAATCGTGATTATTCCAGTAAATAGTCACTACTATACTCCAATTTAATTATCTATAAATTACTCAAAATAAAGAGATTTAGTTTGAAAAGTTAATTTTGTACATAATATGATTTTCCATGTTAAGTTTTCGATACCCGCTTGGTCAAATCAACTCGCCGCTAATTGGTTTTAACCAGCATCTAACTAATTCCTTCATTATCATACTCAAGTTATATGATATTATAATGGATTTTAAAATAATCCAAGGAGTGGGTTTACTGGTAGAAATAAAATATATAAGCCTATCAAGTTGCTATTATAATCCAATATCTTTCTTGGAAGCGGATTCCTCTCAATTATGATCTCAAATCTACTTATACAACGATCATCCAATCTTTGGGGAATAAGATTCATTAAAAATGGATATTTCCCATAATAGTCAAAGCAATAATTATAAAATCATTACAATCCTCATAATACTTGGGATTAAGAGTTTATTCACCCTTTGCAAATGGTGTGAGAATACCCAAGTCTAATCAAACAACACTTATACTTGAATCTCATAGGTGATCCTATTCAATACATTCCTGAATGTACCAGTAACAATCCTCTTTTGAACTATCAAAAAACTTCTCAAACCATCATAAAGGTTCTCATAGTTTGTGATAAACTACTAGGATTACACACATATATTTATCGATAAGATGTCAACCCCCTATTTAGGTTGTGAACTATACAATTGTACTAGAACTGGAATTTCGATCTCCTATAATAAAGCCGAACCTAACTAACCATAATTTATACTAACTCTAATTGACCGACATGTAATGAAATATATTCAACTATAAATATAAATCATTCTCATAAACATGATTATCATTTCAAAATGAATTGACACACCTTTACTGAAAAGTGAACATCATACATGGTTTTAAGAATAAAACCCTAACCATCTTCCACTTAGTCTTAAAGTCATGTACCTATGAATCTAAGTCCCAACCTATCTAGTCAGTAGTCTATAGCCCTAATTATAGAATGATTATTCGAGTTTTATCCGATACAATCTAGGTTATAAACTTACCATCACCCTATTTGTTCTCTGGAACTAGATAAAGTGTATACTCAATGTGCACAACCTTTCATGGGTTATGGGTTCTCTTGAACTTGCAATCATACCGCTATAAACACTAAAAGGTGTAATAGTCAATTGAAATTAAAGGAACTTTGAAAGCGTGAGCCCCAATTAAAACAAACCGATTAAAAATAATTTCCTTTTGTATAAAAAAAACAAACACGATGTGCGGAAGCGTAAAGGAGATGGTTCAACTTACAAACAACAAGTTTTAATTTTCTTTAAACAAATTTAAATTGCACCAAGTGAAGTGAAATTAACCAATTAATATATTCACTTAAACCGATTTATTAATCCAAGTCCTAGAATTTGCCTAATTCATAATTATCAATTATCCAAAGTTAGGCCAAACCAAATTTTAGCAAATGACTAGAATTAAACAAACTTTACCCAATATTTAATTTAGTCCCAAATTAAATGAGTGTGATAATTTAACCAAATTTTATCTTGAATTATCCTAAGCATGCGTTCTAAATTATGATGCAAGATAAATTAAACAATATCCCACTACGCCGCGATGTACGAGGAAAAACCCAAGACGGGAAAAAACCTCAGACGGCCCTAGCCACAAGTCCACTAGATATGGATTTTACAAATACAAGACAAAAGACTTACTTCCTCAACTCGAACCCTCTCAAGCCTTGATGCTCCTTCTTGTAGACACCTCTTCCTAGCGGACAACCACGGAGCTCCATCGCGGTCTCGAAATCCACCGATGGGACTTTATTTGGTCACCGTCACCCGTACACAAAGCCTTTTTCCGTGTGGGTAAAATCTCATGAAAACACTTCTTCTTTGATGGATGTAGAAGCAAACCAAAACTTCTCTTCTTGAATTCAGTAGAGATAAACTGGTGCCAAACTCCAAGCAATTTAATATGTATATGTGAACTTGGAATAAACTCAATTGGGTGTAAACACTAGAGTGATGAAAATATTTCTCTAAAAATCTCACTCAATACATGAACATTTTCCTAAACAATTTTTGCTCTCAAACTCTCTCTAAGAGATAAACAAGGTTGGAAAAGTTAAGATGGAAAATGTGTTTCCCGTCCTTCATAAAGTCTGAAAAAATCAGTTAAGAAACAAGTGGAAAAATGGGATAAAAACTGCCAAAAACTGCCTAAAAACTGTTCCCGCCTAGCAGTTCGTTCGAACGACATTTCGTTCGAACGAACCCTCGTTCGAACGAGACTTCTAACGACGCTCCAGTTTGGACTCGTTAGAATCTCGTTTGAAATCTCGTTAGAACGAACTATCTTGTTCGAACGACATTTCGAACGACGGACCAGTTTAGACTCGTTGGCAAAATCGTTCGAACGAAACCTGGTTCGAACGAAAAACTCGTTCGAACGACATTTGGAAACGACTTCCAGAATTTTTACAAAATTCGATTTTTGGCCTAGAAACTTTATATACTTTATTTTTAAAGTTCTAATTAAATTTTTTTCCTGAAAGTAAAACACAGTTTTAATTAAACCTAACACCCAATAAACTTAGTTCCAAGCTCCTATAAATATATAATTGCATTCATACCTTGGGAGCATGGAACTATAGTTGATGACGTAGAAACGAGGCACGTAAATCGGCATATTTGATGAAGCTTTATATTCTTTGCCGCTACGTCTTCAACAAACACTTCATAGGCTTGAGAGTATAACAACAACATACTATCCTATGAAGAAATGTTTTTGTCCGGAATTGAGCCAATACAATACATGGACTCAATTGGAAATTTGTGTCCTTACAACAAGACATATATTCAATCTATCACCGAATACAGCATACTAAGGCTCCCCACAGACGAAGCATTAGGTATATTCCTCATTATTTTATCTAATCAAGTGTTTTAGGACACTGATCCCTATGTATAATGATTATATACTTGAAATGAAGTTCCTTTCTTGGAATCATGATGCTAATATTGTTAATACAACTTCGATATAAATGGCTTGGGATAAGTCCAACATCCTTTATAATCGATCTAGCGAAAGATTAATCATAAAGATCTTTCTAACTTATCTTAAGTTCTTTATATCAAAATACCTGAATAACCATACTCTTATGTAAGATAATACACCCACCTCATTCCCGATTTGGAGAATATAATCCACATATTATAGTGGATATACCACTAAGTTTTTGTCATACTTCTCACGCATAGAAGTATTATTTGGGTTTTGATCAAAATCCAAAGATTGATTTTTTTATCAAACTAAACATTCCAATGCCTTGATGTTAGCTTAATACCATATATGGATTTCATAAGCTTACATCATTTGCACCTGTCAAAACAAATTTTTAAGAAGGAAGTCTTGACATTAAAAAAAAATCTGATAAACTTTTCACAACTACCAATGAGAAGGTTTGTTCATAGTCAATCCTTTTCTTTTTTAGTAAACCGTTTTGCATGCCTGCCTTGAAGGTTTTCACCTTCTCATTTTTCTATATTTTAACTTCTTCTAGGTCCACTTGCACCTAATGGGTTTTATCCCATCAATAAGTTAACCAGTTCCTAAAATCTGATTCAAATAAATCGAATCCATCTTCGTATTAATAGTCATAAGTCGAAGCTAAAAGTCCTTATCCTGCAATGCCTTTTCATAATTCCTGGGACCTGATTTTTTTTTCCTTAGGATCTCATCGAAATGATCACCCATTACACTAACATTTCAGGATCTCTCTTGATGCTCCCACTATGACACGTCACCACTTATTTTCCAGTATAAGTGACACATGTATTCTGATCATCAATAATAATCCCACTACTGTTGCAAAATGTAATATCAATATCAAGTTTTATTTCATTTTGTAGAGGTGGTCTAACAAGACTGGTAATATGATGTTCTTTTTAATCTTTTTAGACTAGTTTAATCTTAGGCCCCTGGTTTATTACATAATCCTTTAACAAGAATCAGGCATTGATGTAATTAATGACCTTCTTATGGTAAGGAACTTATATAAACTACCTTTATAATAATTGGGATAACAAACAAAGATATCTACTCATGTCCTTGCTTCCAACTACCTTGGCTCCTTACACATCACGAGCACCGGGAACTCTCATATCCGAGCGTGATCTCATTCCACATTTCCTATGGAGTTTAACGTACTAATTTTGATGAAACTAAATTCAGAATGTATATATCCATCTTGTATGTAAAATACCAATACGAATGTCGTAGTCCCGAATAACAAACCATGGACCTTGTCATATCTAAAAGAGTCGTATTCCTTCCTTTTCTCTACAAAATTCCGAAGTGAAATATTTGGTGTTAGCAACTGGGTTATAATCCCCACCGAAAATAAATGCCTCTTAAGTCTCTTAAGAGATACATACCCCCGTGATTAGATCATAGAGTTTGGATTAGTTTACCTCACCTATGCTTCACCTTAGTCTTATACACTTTAAACTATTCAAAGTCATTAGAGAAAATAAGATAGAGATAAGAGAAAGATAAATATAACTATATTTACCTAGTTCGGTCTGAAGTGGCCTATGTCCACAGGTTCATTGTTGATTGTATTAAAATACTAGGTAAAATTCATGAACAAGTACAATATTGGATCTTTTAAGTTCTCTTTAGAATTGAACATTATAATAGTAAGCAAAATATCTCGGATCCCCCTAAAATGTTGGCGATGTGTGCTATTTATAGGTTGTTATAATAAAGACAATTGTGAGTACCACTTGGCATGCCTTTATAGGTTAGGCATGTACATACTTTACTTAAATGGTGAGAGAATAATCATCAAGTTAGTTATTTGCACACGGGGGAGATTATTTTCATATCTCCTCCATGTGCACGTGAAATTAATGTTGCTAACGTCACCCAGTCACACAGTACAAGCTTATTATAACGGAGTTAAGTAACAGTGTTAACTTGTTGTGAACTATCGGGTTTAATTGAATTACTAGTACTGGGACTGACTGGATTCTTGGGTCAACCTGATTGGTAGTTGGGGCTGACCTCATTTATGTTGATACTTGGGTCTAGGTGTCCTCTTCTAATTGATCCACAAGTCAATCCATATTTATGTTATAACAATAGCTCCCCAGACTTTTCTCATGATTATAGTTTATAGCGGGTACTATGAAGTGTCACATCTTCTGGGTGGATGCTAGGCAAATTGAGTAGGTGAAGTTTTAATCTCCCAGATGTCATCGGCTTGTGTTTTTGTCGTCTTGGGATTTTCTTGTCAGTTAGGTATGTCCTCCGCTCTTCCATGGTCGAGCGCATTGACTTGTGAGATTTTTGGGATTTTTTGGGGTTTGAATCTACCACATGGCACACTCTGGCAATAGGGAAAGCTTAATAAGTGTGCATGCATGTGGGGCAGAGGGCATATAATTTTGTAGAATCGGTGATTGCTTTAATAAGCTCTGATACTAATTTGTAAATGCCGTGTGATACTGGTTTAATCAATTTCATAAGATTCCAATTTAGACTTATTTAATTGGAGTCAATTTTTAAACCAAATTAATTTAGCCCTAAAACATGCAACTACGTGAGTGAAATCAAACCATCACAAATAAACTTGTTAACACACAAATTTCAGGAAAAAAAAACTTTTCGGGTAAAACTTTCTATTTCAATATGAATGGTAAATTGCAACTTACATACATAATGAAATCCATAATGAATATCGTGCAGATACTCACATATACATGCAGCCTAGAGTCAGCAATGCAACAACCGCAGTAGCCCATAGTAACATACAGTCCCAATTCATCCAGGAACACCCACGAGCACTCCTAATAGACAAGTAAGCATAGTCAGTCGTAGAGATGACACTCCACAAAGAAATAACTTCACTAAAGTTGAATCTTGGGTTACAAAATAATTCACTAATAGATTGGGGTGTTTTGTCAATTATAAACACAAAGGATTAAACCCTTAAATGAAGAAGACAAAGTATTTTGTTGGTTTACAGTTTGTGCAAAATGAAAAACATCAAGTCTTCTTGGCAAAAATGGAGTTATTTAACACACTTTATATAAGAAAAACTTTAGTCGGCGCTTCGCTCGAGCAAAACAACGATGACGCTCGAACGAGTTGTGAATTCGCTTGAACGAGACTTCGTGCGATAGGCCAATGTCACTTGAACGATAGGCCTCTGTCGCTCAAACGACCAACATAAAAAATAAAAAATTTATTTCGTAAAAAATAATGCCTCAAATGTTTGAAAATATTTTAGAAAAATTATCCCAACACTTATAATGAACCATTAAGGTACTTAAACACAACTTTACAAAAATTACTCTCACGGAGGCGTCTTTATTGAAGAACATTGATATTCGGATCCATCTTGATGTATGATTGAACTTGAATAAGTCTTCGACGGTTGTAGTGGTATACAACAGACAATAATGTAAACAAGACAATAAAATAATGTCCTTATAAATATCCCCCAATGTCTATGCCGGTACAAAATAAAAATATCTAAATTATCAAATCGAAATGCCTATACAAATCTAATATCCTCCCACGAACGCAAAACTGAAAAGGTATAAAAAATGCAAGTCTGAAACTTTCTTCAAAAATCTTGAATGTCAAATCTTTAAGCTTTTCTCATCAGGGTGTGCAACATATGATCATCAATCTTTGCACCTACACACATAAGACGAAGGAAATACCTTCGTGGTGTATCGAGTTTTAAATGAAATAAACATAACATCAAAACAAAAATAAAATATCAAATCTCCCCCATAGTGTAACACTCTCCCATAAAATCATAATTCATTCTCCCCTCCTTTTTATTTTTTTGAAATAGACAAGGAAAAGAATAAACAAAATAAACATGGAGTGTCATGACAAATATGCATAGCAAACATGGATCAAACTATTCTCATAAAAAGTAATCCTGTAAGGCATCTATAAACTATTTTTTATTTTTAAAAATTTTCAAGAAAAAATAATTTTACAAAAATCACACACCATGAATATACACTAAGATTACCAAATCATGAAAACGAAATGAATAGGTGTGAACAAATTTGATAGGAAAATTAATGCAATCACGCATAACATATGTGCACGATGAATATGTGTACTCAAAACGAATGAACATCAAAATAGTCCTTAGGTGTCAAAATATGAATTTAGATGACATCGCCTTAATTTAATCGACAAATCAAAGTCAGACATGATTTTCACACCATTAACGTCTCAAACTATGTAACTCTTTTTCATGATTTCAAGGACGTGCAAACCCATTTTATATTCCATCCAAACTCCCTCATAAATAATAATGTTTTTTTATTTTTCTTTTGAGGTGATGAAAATAAATTGACCCACTTTTGGCATATTTTTCTTTTTATTGCCTTTTAATTTTTCGGCCTCTTTTCAGCCTCTTTGGACCTCGGCTTCTGTTTTTGTGCCATGCATTTTCTAGGTCTGATTAAATGGTGGATTAATCTCAAAGGAAAAATTAGTACCTTTCGTATCCCTTCCCCATTTTTCAAATAAATCACATAAACTCACAACAACGATTTTTACATGCACTACTTTCATTGTTAAGTTTTATCGTATTTGGTTCATTTTTAAGACAGAATTGAGATGAAAACACATCGACTAACATGAGATAAATAAAACAATAGTCCAATAAATCGGTGCAAGTGCGTAATTAAGGAAATCATGAGTCAAACATGTAGGTAATAACAACTAATCACATCTCAATGACTCCAAATATTGTAAAGCACATAAATGAAATGATGACGCATATTAAAAAACTATCAAATAGTCACATGGATATGGAATGAAATTGTTACTCGTTTATCCTAAATGTCCATTCATATATGGTGTAAACAAAATACAAAACTCTTTTTGTCTCTTTCCCAAAAAATTATCAAAATAAAATCTTTTTTTTTCAAAATTTTTATCAAAACAAAAATCTAATACAAAAAGTACACGTGTCGTCACACTAGCAAACATATATTATGAAGAACAACTACTGTATGACAAACAAAGCATGAAAGCAACTATCCATAATAAATATCAAGTGATGCACATGTGAGAATCAACTAGTTTACCATCTAGCTCCTCTAAAAGTTATTTCCTAACCCAAATAGATGTGAAAGGTCAAATAGGGGTTTCAGGAACCAACGGAACTCTAGACTTCAACATCCTAGGACCTCTTCCAAGATTAAAACAAAAACGTCTTAGGTGACCTTTTCTACCACAATGTGAACATGTGTAAATGGGTGGAACGACACCTATGGGTAGACCCTCTAAAATAAATAATGGTATTTGTTGACCCTCTAAAACAAATAATGGTCTCGTCTTTGACAACGGGAGGGTTAGAACACGAGGATCCATCACTACACAAACTACTTGAGTCATTTAAATTATTTCTCAACTCCAAAAAGTTTTACTCAAGCAAAAAATTAGACTCTTCCAATTTTAGGGACTCCTTCTCTAAATTTTCAATTTTTCCTAGAAGGTTATCATGTTCTCCCTTAAACTACTCACATTTATCCCTAAGAGTCTCCTCACTTGCCACAAACGTATCGATTAAAATATTTTTATCCTCATTGGCACAAACACAAATCCTAGAATTTTTAAAGTCCTCCCATTCTTTTTTTAACAATAGGAATCTATCATCACTCTCCTGTTTGGAAAATTCTAGTTTTCTAAAGTCGTGGTCCAAGGCAACAAATTTCTCACGATAAAAATCTCTTTGATTTTGAACCATTTGTAAAGGATCCATAGCGGATTTAAAACGATAATTTTCTTTTTCCAAAAAATTAATTCTTTTCACAACTGTCAAATCCAAACTATTTAAATCATCACAATTATGACTCCTGTCATCAAGGGGGCATCCGATTACATTAGTGCTCCATCGGAAAAATTGCGATTTTTCACAAAATAGATTTAACAAAAAAAATCAATATCATAAAATTTGCAAAAAACAAGGATAACTCGATAACTTAGATAAACCTGCTCTCATACCAAGTTGTAAAAGTGGTGATCGCTTAATAAGCTATGATACCAATTTGTAGAATTGGTGATCGCTTAAATAATCTCTGATACCAATTTGTAAATGTCGTGTAATACTGATTTAATAAATTTTTCAAGTTTCCAATTTAGACTTATTTTAATGGAGTAAATTTTCAAACCAAATTAATTCATCCATAAAACATGCAACTACGTTAGTGAAATCAAACCATCACAAACAAATTTGTTGACACACATATTTCAGGAAAAAAAACCTTTCGGTTAAAACCTTTTATTTTACTTTTAATGGTAAATCTCAACTTACATACACAATGAAATCCTCAATGAATATCGCGCAAATACTCACATAAACACGCAACCTAGATTCAACAATGGAACAATCGAAGCAGCCCATAACAACATGCAAGTTCAATTCAGACAAGGAAACCCACAAGCACTCCCAATCGACACGCAGTCGTAGTCAGCAATAAATTTGACAGTCCATAAAGAAATTACTTCACCAAAGTTGAATCTTGGGTTCCAAAATAATTCACTAAATGATTGTGATGTTTTGTGAATTGAAAACAACGCCTCAAGTGTTTGAAAATATTTTAGAAAAATTATCCCAGCACTTATAATGAACCATTAAGGTACTTAAACACAACCTTACCAAAATTACTCTTCCGGAGGCCTCTTTGTTGAAGAATATTGATACTTGAATTCGTCTTGACGTATGATTTAACTTGAATAAGTCTTCGATGGTTGTAGCGGTATACAACTTACAATAATGTAAACACGATAATAAAATAATGTCCTTACAAATTTCTAGCCACATGTTGTCTTCTCAAGGCATGATGTCACGTCTATTTTTAAAACAAGTAGTCATTACTACTTTGAAGGCAAAAACAACACGTTACAATTGATTACAACTTTTTGCACTTAACACATTCCATACGCAAGTCTTTGAGAGAGAGAGTGACCTAACTTCCTCCTTCTCTGGCCATCTTTTTCTCTTACTTTCTCTATTTTTTTACTGTATTTTTGCTTAAAATTCTAGTTGTCGATGTTAGTTTTCCTGCCCTAGCATCTGTAGTCATTGTATTAGCAGTTTCTTAGTCATTTTTTCACCATTTGGAGTTTTTGGGTATGCTTTCCCCGTTTCATAACTTCTAGGGTTTTCTCTACAAATTTATCTATTTTTTGGTTGTAATTTTGTTGAATATTGTGGTTGTTGCTATTTATTGGTGTTTTACTAGTGGATTTTGCAATTTTAAGTGGCCATTAAGTTGGTTACCCTAGGTTTTCCTTAGATTTAGGGTTTTTCCATATTTTTTTGGGTTTTGTTGTCCAAGTACATCTCTTTAAAAATCAAATAACCCCAAAGCCTTCTCTTCTTGCCAAAACTAATCCTTTATGAGTGAATATTTTTGAGTCGATAATTGGTTATCACATATTGAGAAGTTGGATAAAGTTTTTTTGGTGTTCTCGAGGAGAGGTTTTGTGACACCCCGACTAATTAAATACTAGATAGCTACTCCTTTATTCAAATTAATACAAAATGTCAAGTTGGTTCGGTTCATAGCATCACTGTCGAAAAGCATTTTAACAATTACTAGCCACCTAATATTTAAAAAGTGAGCTGTCAATTTTAATTAAATTAGATTAACATACAACCAATTTAAATTAAAAAATGCTAATACCACAACCACATCACAGTCACAATAGAATAATCAATGGAATACAATAAATCTGGAGGAATACTCCTCCTAATAATCTGAATACTTAATAAAACCGAATATAAAGTCTGAATCACTAATTAATTACAACCAAAACTGAATAAATAAACTGTCTCGAAGAGAAAAGGGGCGACATGCCCTACAGATAAATAAATCTGAAATGGAATCAAGGTAAAAATTGGAGGCGTCTATAATCGAGGTCCTATAACTTCCACAGCAGTTATAGCACGTCACTGGAATGGAACTTATACGCTTGGTGTCCTTGTGGTCGGGCACCAAAAAGGTTTTTACAAAAAAATAGATTTGAAAGCAAACGGGTCAGAGCCCGATTGTGAAAACAGTTTAAAATATAGCAAGTGTTTAATGTCATTAAACAGTGAATATAAAATACATGATAGTGCGTGCTCTCACATGAGTTCCTCACCTCTCAACTAATTGAGCACGCCTATCGTACCCGTACCCGTACCCGTTCTATTTATTCCACTATCTAACTAGTCCAAATCCATAACCTGACTTTACTATACTATTCATGGTTTAATTCTCGACATCTTAATATAAACTGAGAGTTTTACTTTCAATACTCAAAATTAGTTACAAGAATTACTAAGAGTTTTTCCCATTTTCAACTCTACAAAGATGATACAAATTATTCACACTTACACTTATATGAACAGTCCATTTCAATTTTTCTATATATCAATATCATCATAAATATACAATAATGGCACCCCTAGACTAAGATGTAGTGCACACATACTCTGCTATCAAATCTCGGTACATCACGTACATAAGGACCATGTATTCCGAATCTCTCAGGAATCGTTTCGATAAGTAACAATCACACATAATGGAGGCGAACATATTTCACATCACATGGGTCACGCACATACCTACGCTCCCATGATCAACAGACTTATTAACTCCCAAATAAGTCATTCTCTGACCTATGTCCTCGAGGTACCAATTTAAATCCCCCCCCCCCCTAGGCACACAAAGATTAGCTGGCCCTGATCGAACGTCGACCTCCTGTGATAGCAAGTATGGTAGGTATGTTATACATAGATAACCACATATACTAAGCATTCACACATCTTAGATATCTTATAATATTAATAGAGGTATATTTTACATTCCTATATCGTCATTAATGTAGTACACTTACAAGTTTTCGAAAAATATACATTATAGATTATCAACTCTTCTCATGACGCAAATTCAAGTACTTATCTCCTAACCCTTAGAAGTCGCCCAGTCTATTATATAATTCTAAGTTTTAATCCTCAACATACTCCAATCTCACAATAATACCCACTAATCAACAAGGGAAGAATAACACTCAGTTAAATAAGTTTACGGGAAGTTCGAAACTAAAATCAGGCCTAAAAAGACCATTATGTGAACTCGTTAGAAGTCACTGAAATCTCGTTCGAACGAGTTCGTTCGAACGAGTTCGTTCGAACGAGTTCGTTCGAACAAATGGCTTCAAACGAACTATGAACTCGTTACAAGGGGTGATGGAATCTCGTTAGAATCTCGTTCGAATGAGGTCGTTCAAACGACCTGGGTTGGTCTTCTAACGAGATGGCAGAGAACGCCCAGAAATTTCCCAACTTCGTTTTTCTTCAATTTCTCTTCTCTCAATCCATCCTAAGATCATCCCAATTAAGTTTTAACGTTTGTAAACTACTCTAAGTCCTCCTAGGTCAGTCCTTAACATATTTTTAGGGTCAAATCCTTCTAATCAACATGCAATTATCATAAATCCTCAAATTTTGCCCCAAACCCTATGAACATGAACACAGAAGTTTATTGCACTTAAATACTCATCATTAATCCATTTTTAAATCATCAAAGTTAAGTCTTTTGGGTACTAATTTCGTCCATATACACTCTACATGCAATCCTTATCCAAACTTATGAGTTCCATGACAAATACATTGGGTTTTCATCAAAACTTTCAAAGCATAAAAAGTTTCTACACTAAACATGGAGGAAATATTCATTGAAACTAATAACATCAAATCACTTGCCTTAGGTTGGTTTTTCAGATTTGTCGTCGGTGATTATAGGCTGATTCTCTCCTCTTTCGGGTTGCAATTCCTTCCAAAATGATGGTGATGGGAGATGGTTTGGTTTGGAACCTCTTTTAACCTCTCTCTAACTTCTCTCAAAACTCTTGTAGCCCACTCTCTTGCTTTTGGCTGGTAATGGCCCTAGTGGCCTCTCTAATAATATCTAATTTAACTCTAAAATTCGTGGGTTTTAATCCCTTAATTTTTAAAATTACCAAAATACCCTTCTGGGTTGCCGATTTGGCCTAAAAATGCTCCGAGACCCAAACTAAACTCCCGGCTAGTGTTTTCTGACTATTTTGACCCTTTTGGACACGTTGGAGCACTCAAAATGACCATTCGGTTGATAAAAATATAATTTAATTTTTAATCAAATAAATTTCATTCCTGACGCGATTGACACGCGCGTCCCAACTAAATTTCCCAAATTGTCGTATTTATGCCTCGTGATAATTTTAATATTTTCAATACTCATATATTACCATATATTCTCAGTAATATTTTATTTTAACATCATAATCAAATACCAACTCACATCTCGCTAGTATTTACCTCCGGATTAATTTCCACATTCATTCTCATTTAATTCAATTAATCCATTAAATAAAAATCAATAAAATTACGGGGTATTATAGGTCTCCCATTGCTCTACAGGTTATTTGGCTTAAAGATGATCCGTATCATCCTTAATTTACCCCTAAAATTTCATTTTCCATTGGGTCGGCTCCTTAGCCCCCAAACATCCAGTATAGTAGGTCTGAATTATAGGCCTCCACAATCTCTGACGGTGACAACTGTTAGTTTAGTGGTAGGAATTTGGCGAATATGACTTTTGATATTTCTATAATTGATCTTAGCACTTTAACCGAAGAGTCTATGGCATATAAATATCCTCCAAGGCCTCTAAGCTCTCCTGTGGTCATCCCACTACCTGTCGAGAGCAATTCTGGCTCCGAGAGCTCGTATGATACTACTGCCACAAAGGCTTAACATTATGCCTTTGACATTCTTGAGAAGGATCTGTTGGAGTTGGAAGATCTTTATAATATTACTCAGGACATAACTTGTAAAATACTTTGTCTTAAGGAAAGATTCTATGATCAATGCACAACCGATGAGATTTGTGTTCCCGTGCGGGCCCTATAAATAGGTGTTTGTATCCCTCTCCATCAAATTATAGGGGGAATTTTAGATGGGTATGGAGTAGCTCCAATCCAACTACCCCTAATTCTTATAGGACGACATTAGGATCAATAGTTATCTAGATAGATTGTTTGAGATTTGATTTAACCGAGAAGGTCTTTAGGTTCATATGTGGGATTAAAGATAATGAAAATGCCCCCAAATATTATTACTTTTCCACTAGGAAGTTCAATAAGAAACTGGTGCAGCTCTCCCAAACCAACAATCATTACTGGAAACAAAAATTGTGTTTTTGTGTGGGAATTGGGAGTTCAGCTCACAAGAAAAAGGGATGTCAGTGTTCCCTGTTATTGGTGTGGGATGAAAAAAATCGTTATAAACCCCTAATATTTTTATCTCAATCTTTATTTTTATTAAATAACTTTGTAACTTGTGATTTCCCCTTTGCATAGAAAGATGCCCCCGGACTACCCCTCATTTTTAGGAACCCGGTGAAGAAATTATGTGGTTTAAATCATCCTGTGTTTGAGGACATGTTTTTTATGGACAAGTTCACATCGCTTAGGTATTATAAGGCTATGGGGTTAGCTCAAGCTCGTTTGGAGGTTGAATTACCAGTTGTAGTCCACGTTGAGGGAGAGGCCGAGAAGGATATTAAAAAAGGTAAGCATAATTTATTCTATGTTCTAGGTAATCATTTCTTTATTCTTTCATTAATTATTTAAATATCCTATTCAACTTATATCCATCGGCTTTAGGCTTTTATTTTTAACCCTCTATTAGTATGGCATATAGACCAACTAATCATCAAGATCTTGACCATATTCATCAGATAAAATCTGACAATGGGAGGGCTGAGAAAGATAAAGCCAATAAACATGGTGAGGATGAAGCCATGAGTAAGGCAAATGCTGAAGCTAAGAAAAAGGTGTTGCTAACACTTATTACACCCTTGATCCCCTTTTATTGGTAATAAAACACCAGTGGATCCTTCCTACATCCAATATTATTCAAAGCAATGGAAGAACCGAGGTCGATAAGGCCCGACTTAACTCTTTTAATTTTTGATGGGGAGCCAGATCATCGTTTGGATAGGGAAACTAAGGTTAACCACTAGTATATTATTGCGGGGGAATATAAATTTGATGCCAATAATCCCATTCTCCTCAATGAGCTAAAGAAAGTCCCAAAGTCCATTCTTCATCATATGGGCAATACCTTAGGGTTGCTCGATTACAACAGGTAAAGTCCTAACTTTGAGTACCTGTTGAGTTTTTATCTTGATGCCAAGTGGACACTTTCCCATCATAAGGCATATGTAGTATGTTTTACAGATTATTCTCTTTGTGGAACCTCTTTGTTACTTAATAGATATAACTCATTTATTTCCCTTTTCGGGTTGCATGGCAGCGACTATTCTAAAGGAGAAAACTCAGACATCTATTTACTATGCCAAAAAAATTTATCAAGTGAAGAAGAAAAAATAAGAGCTCCAGGAGCAATGCAATACTTGGAGTCAAGAAGTGGTCAAGTTGGAGGAATAGGTCACTAAGGTTGTAGAAAAATATAACAAGACCTGCGATGAGCTGAAAGACAGAGATGACAAGTTTATCGAGAAGGTCTTGGCTCTTAGTGTGGATGAGGGGGAGATATTAAAGCTTAAATAGAAGGCAAGCACGGATGCCACCCAAATCCATAGTTTCAAGGAGGACTTGGCTAAAGATAACGATGCACTAGCGAAAGTAAGGTGAATTCTATCAAAACATTCGAAGCTTCCCCTAAAAAAATTTAGTAGACAATGACCTTCCTTGCTAAATGTGAAAGTGACCTTTATAATCCCTCGATTTTTTGTTGGTTCAATTTTCTAACACTATTCCCAAATACACTCGGTTCATTGCACACACTAAATATAATCCTTAAAATATTTTATAGAAATTTTAAAATCAAATTTTCTATTTTATAAAACCTTAATTCTAATTTTTGTAATATATTCCATATTTTCATATTAATGCATCCTATATGTACTTTATACTTAAATATTTTTATATTATAGTTTTCTTGTCCTTATAATTATCTAGAATTTCATAATTTATTTTCATATTTTATATGATTTTTGGAATTTTTAAATGCTAGCTTAAACATTTAAAAGAAACAAAATTAAAATCAATTTTTATTTCTTAATTAAATATAGCAAATAACTAAAAGAAAATGTTTTGAAATATGAAGGGTTATTTTGTTGGTTATGGGATTGGGTTTGGACCAATCAGGGCCATGTGTATAGCCCATGTGATTTCATCATGCGCGAGCTCTGAGCTTCGTCTACTCAATTATAGGCTATCTGTGTTGGTTTTACCCTATTACCCCAACTCTGCCATGGATTTTTACGAACGTTCCCTCGCCGCCTCATATTTTATGCGATGCATATTATGCATTTAGATTCCCTGGGTTGTTTACTTGACTGCCCTTTTTTATTTGGGGAATTATGTTTAACTAGAGCCATTCCCTTGACTCTATAAATAGAGGGCTTGAGGTCTTCATTTTCAAGTGAGATATTTATTTAAAAACCAGTCAAAACTCAAGAAATATTGTGTCATCCTTCTCTCTAAACCTTGTCAAGTGTTTACATCTGTTTCAGAGTTTTCTAAACATCTTTTCTAAACATGTTTTTCACCCTATATTTTACATTATATACCTTGTGCTTGGATGAGTGTTTTAATGGTGTTTTTAAGTTTGAAAGGCTTCCTGGTTTTGATATGTTGAAGATTTTGGAGTTCGTTTCTTAAAGCTTCCTGTTTTGCTTCTAAGATCAGCTCGAGTATAATTTCTAAACCTTTTACATGCATGCAAAACCCTATATCCAGTTTGTTTGTGATTTTAGGTTTTTGAATGTCTTACTCGTTTTGAAATGTTTTACAAACTCTAGTTTGAAAACATCATTTATCGCATTGATCTATTTGACATGTTATAACACATATATGTCCTTTATGTTAGTATAAAAACAAATATGTGTTGTAAACTCATATATACTCTAAAATCATATTTAGTTCTGATTTGTTTGCATAGATTCTTTTGTGATTTTGTAAAACTCGTGATCTAAACTTTTGATACACAAACTGTTTACTTTATGTCAAGGTTGTGTGCCAAATCCTAAATTAAGACCCTTTCTATCTTTGACTTTAGAATTGATGTCCCAACTATCTATGAAAACCAAACTTATTAAAACTTGATTTTTAGTTACCTCTTCACTAGATACTCTCGCATTGAGTGCGAAGTTGTGTGTATATTGCTAGTCTAATTTTTATTATTTTGTAGGATTCGATAGTTGTGGGTTTGTTTAATGCTTGCCTTGGTATATCAGATGTATTGTGAGTACTAATTCATTTACACATTATAAACTGTAATTTGTGCCTAAACTGTTGTTATAGTGGACTTGTGGTGTGTGTGGGAACTACAAGATCCGTGGTTTCCCGTTCGTTGGATTCTTTATTATCAAATTATTGTGTTCAATCCCCTTCTCCTCATCTTATTCTGTTTTCAGGGTTTACTTAAAAGACTTTGAACATCACACCAACCTAAACTGGTTTTTCTCTTTGTGTGTGTATACTCAACCATTGAAGTTTAGAGTTAAAAGAGAATTTTAATCTTAATATTTTTTCGTAATATATTACTTTCAATTTATAACGTAGCATCAAGATTTCTTTTGTTTCAAAAAATTTATTTTTAGTCTTTAAGATCCTGAACTCTTCATTTTAAACTTATTTTAAATGGAAGACCAAAATGATAGTTTTGTATGTCCTCTTTAGTTTGATGGTGCAAATTTTTCTTACTGGAAAGTAAGAATGATTACATATTTTCGACAGGGGATGATGTATGTGATATGGTTGAAAATTATTTTTCTATACCTACTCATGTAATTGGTGAAGGTGATGTTCAAAGAATCGAAATAAAACCTATTTCTAAATGGACTAGAGAGGAGAAATTAAGTTCACAATATAATAACAAAGGCACCAACTTTATTTTTCAAGCAGTGGGTGAGTCTGATTTGAAATGAATCTCATCCTACACCACTTTTAAGCCAGCTTAGGACCTTTTAATGTCTACACATAAAGGTGATGCTAAAGTTAAAAAGGCTAAGTCGTAATTATTAGCTCATATATATGATACTTTGTTTATGAAAGATGATGAAAAATGTGATGAATTTTATCTTAAGTTGAAAGATATAGTTGATCGATCACATGTTAATGGACTTGTATATGTTGATTCTGAAATTTGTGCTAAAATACTTAGACCTTTACCTCATACTTTTGCCATAAATAAACATTCCATAGAAGAAATAGGTGATCCTAACATGACACAATGAAGATTTTTTTACTGGAAATTTCTTTAAGTGATAATCAAAGAAGAAAATAAAAATCACACACTACATAACCATCTTTAGTATTTAAATCTTATGTTAACAGATTTACTTTTGTATATTCTTTAACTGATGTTGAGGATTCCTTGATTTCTCTTTAGTTAATAGAATATGAAATTGATTTGTTGTCTAAACACTTCAAAAAAATTGTTAAATTTAGAACTAAATTTGCTTCTAGATAAGGACAACCTAGTTATTGAAATAGGCCACATAAAAAAATTAAAAAGAAATATTTTGAGAGACCATAATAAAGATTGGGCCATATTGAAAGCAGAAAATGTAATGAGTTTGGTCATTATGCTAATTAACTCTTTTCAAAAACTAACTGGCAATCTTTTTAAAAATCACACTTATCTAAAACTTGGGGTGACAGTTCTGACTCTAATAGTGACTGTAGTGGTAGTTGTAATAATCTTATCGATTTTACTTTTATATGTTTAAACGATTATGATGATGGTATTGATAACATGTCTATTATACCTGATAATTTTGAATTATTTATTGACAATAATGATTTATCTCCTGAAAATGTTTTACTGTCTGTGAAGACACTTGTTGTAACACCCCGTATTTTTAATGATTTAAATAATAATGTGATTAATTATTATTATTATTATGGGAATAAGTATGCGATTAATTATTGTTGTTGGATTAATTAAATTAAAATGTGAGATGTTAATTTGTTATTAATCCGGATTAAAATAATTAGTAACTAGCGTGCCAAGGGTTAATATTTATTGTTGATAATTATTGAATATTACTGTGTTATATGTAATATGGAATTATGATATTTGATAAATTGTCGGAAGTGAGAAATACGGCAGTTTGGTAATTTAAGTCTGTCACGCGTGTGAGTCGTGTCAGGACTAATCGAATGGAATAAAAAGAGAATTTATTTTTGGTTACTCGTATGGTCATTTCGAGTGCACCGTTGAGTCCATGAGGTCGAGCTAGTCAAAATAGTATATCCGAATGTTTAGTTTGGGTCCCGGGGCAATTTTAGGCCAAACCGGCACCCCGTAGGGGTAGTTTTGTAATTTGGATTTTTGGGCTAAATTAATGGACAAAAATTGGGATTAAATATATCATCTTAGGAAGTTCATTAGGGTTAAGAGGTTACATAAATCAAGAACGGCCATGGAGGGTGTGAGGGAGAGCCAAATTCCAAGAGAGAAGGCTCGTTTGGCGTCACCTTGCATAACCGTGACCACCAATGAGAAGATCGAGAGGAGAGGAACGCGTATATACCAACATCACCAACGAATCAGACCATCATATTCGAGGCAAGTGTTTATTACTTGCTTTCTTTTAGCAATAATCATGCTCATGTTAGTGTAGGAGGATTTAATCATGATTTATATGTTAATTGGGTGAAAATTGGAGATTTAAATTATGATTAAGGATTGGTTTAATTAGTGGCTGGAATTCCTTCATGTATGTAGAGGATTAATCACGGAATTTGATTATATATTGATGAACGAATCTGGGTTGATTAGGTTCTGAAATTGAAAGTTTGGAAAATAGGGTTCATGTGAATTAATTTGGATCCTAAGATGATAGAAATGATCTATAACCTATTAATGATTGATGGGTATAAATGATGAGTTGACGGGAATTGAATCTTAGAGGTTTTAGGGTTCAAAAATGGTGAAAAACGTTGAAGTTTGGTGAAGAAGACGAACAGTGAAATCTCGCGCGATCTCGCGCGAAGTAGTTCAAACGAGATGGGGATCTCGCGCGAAGTCGTTCGAGCGAGATGGCATCTCGCGCGAAGCCGCTCGAACAACATGTGGAAGTCATTCAAACGACAACCCTTCTGGTTCGAGCGACAGAGGGAGTTTTTGGGGAGTTTTCTCAAAGTCTAATTTTGAGGTTGCCGGTTTATTGGAGTGAGGGTAACTGCCAAATAGTAATTTTAAATAAGATGGAATTTCGGTTAAGTATGTGAGAATAAATACTTTAATTATTTCGGTATAGAGAGAGAGTATACCTTGGAGATTATGAGAGAGACATTAATTTAATTATTTATACTATACGTAATAATGAGGTTAAAATACGTATGGGGAGTACATATGAAGGTTGGAGAAATACCTATAAATTATAATAGGATGTGTGTATGCCTATTATGTGATATTATAGTAAGATCACTAATGACTGATAACTCGGGGGTGTAGAAACTCTATTATTAAGTGTACTAATGGGTGATAACCTGGGGGTACAAAGATGATTATCGTTTGGCGCACTAATGGGTGATAACCCGGGGGTGCTGGATTAATATTGATAGGTGCATTAATGGGTGCTAACCCGGGGATGCAATATTATATTATTAGGCGCACTAATGGGTGATAACCTCGGGTGCTGAATTATTATTGATAGGGGCATTAATGGGTGCTAACCCGGGGATGCATGATTTCCAGAATATGTGCACTAATGGGTCTTAGCCGGGGGTGCTAGATTAGTATATATATATATATATATATATATATATATATATATATATATATATATGGACTTGTGAATATTACTACTGTGTGAAATTAGTAGACTTGGTAATAATAATAAATGTTACATTGCACCAAGTGGTCTTAACCTAAGAGTGCAGGATTAGTATATATATATATGAATGATGAGACTATATATATGTATGAGTGTACTTGGGTAACTTTCTACTTTGTGAGACTAGTAGAGAGAAATGAAAATGAGAAGTAAAATAATCTTAGTGAATAAAAGATCTAAACATTCAAACGGTGAATAATGAAATTTAGTATGTGATATAAACTATCTGAATAGCGTATTGTATGGGTGATACGGGAATACTACTAGTGATTATAGTGAGTATTAGTATGGTTTCCGACTAGTTAGACTGGGAGATATAACTAGGGGGGATTAGATGTACGTTAGGCATGCACAATAGACGAGAGGTGAGAAACTTATGTGAGAGATCGATAACTAACATGCGTACAAGACTTATTTTAAGAACCAGTTTTAAATACTTTCTAAATCATTTTTTGCACATCGGGCTCTGACCCGTTTCCTGTATCTCTTCTCTCTTTTTCTATATATATATATATATATTATCAGGTGCTCAGCCACAGGAGTATCAAATTTAGAGATTTGGAATTCTTGACGTGCTGCAGCTGTTGTGGAAGCTGTAGATCATTGCAGTAGACGCATCTATCTTTTCCATTCAGTTCATCTGGACTTCTTGTTTAGGGCATATGTCGCTCACTTCTAGTTCTTTCATCAGAGATATTGTATTCAGTTTATTATATGGTTTGGAGTTTTGAATTGGGAGGTTTTATCCAGTCTTATTTATTTCAGTACTTGATTCATGTTCAGTATTTATTTACATTCCTATGTTATGTGAATGGTTTATATTTTAAAATGGAAAGAAATGGATTTACTTTATTTTATTAAATTGGAAACGTTTTGACACCTAGTTTAATTTTATATTAGGTGGTTAATATGTTAAAAAGTTTTTCGACAGTGATGCTGAGAATGAAGCAACTGAATATCCTGTTTTAAATTGATAGAGGACTGATCACCCTATATTTAATTGGGCGGGGTGTCACAGGTGGTATCAGAGCATCAGGTTCTAGTGTCCTTAGGATCTGTGCGGCTTATTACGTTTCAGCGTATCGTTCTTTGATGTAGAGCCTTATGATAGGATTGTTGTGTCCCCTTACGAATGCGACTTACGTTCTCCTGCTATGAATCATAATAGAGGTGACTCATTATACGAAATTCGGTGTGATTCGAACCCCAAACATTTTAGAATGACCAGTGAGGGCCGTAAGAAGAACTGCGGGAGAAGAGGCTCAACATAAGACATAGAGTAATCGGGGAAGAGTGATTGGGACAAAAAATCACCACGAGAATTACTTAAGTAAGAGATAGTAAAATTGTCACTCGGTAACTGTGGTTCCCAGGACACGGTCATAGATAATGGTGGAGTGAATTTAGAGCCACCTAGCATAGTCGATAAAGAGGAAATCAGAGGGAATCCTTTGAAACCCCATCGGTGAAGATGCGAAAAAGAAAATTAGAAAGTGTAACAGACCAGCGGAGGTAGAAAATTCGAAGGCAATTGTGTATAGTGGGGCGTGACGGCACCCATAATTAAATTTGGAGTTAAAAGCTATAGCTCTTAAGAGCGTCGTGTAGTGATTAGAGGCAATCACCATATATGAAGAAGTGTGTTTAAAATTTAGAGAGAAATTTTAGTACAATTTGACCGTGAGGTCTTCCATTCGATGTGGTAACAAAATGTGAGTGAAATTTTGATGTTTAGCACGAGGGGTAAGATAGAAAATGATCGTGAGAGAGAGGTTGAATTGCATGATGAACTTCGTACCTGACAGAGGGGTATAAATTATCCAAAGGGTTTATAGTTGATAAAGAACCCGTGAGTAGAATACAAGTATGGATGAGAAATCCAGCAAGGATGACTAATGTTGATGTTGTCAAAGTTATACGGTTGCTAGTGATTGCAGTCCTTCCAAGAGAAGGGAGTAAAGAGGGTTAACGAACCTGCTGAAGAGCAGAAACTGAATTTAACGGTGTTAGAGAAACCCCACATGAGAGTATACCCAATAGGGAACTCGGTTAGTTGATTTTAAGTGATTAACTTCAAGAGGACGATGAAGTCAATCAGGTTATAGAGGCCAACCATAGTTCCGACTAGCTAGCGTAGCTAAAGGAACAATGGAAGAATAATAGTGAGTTGAGACTATCGGTCCGAGAGAAGGACATTCCCAAAATGGTCAGTGGGACTAGTGACGGGGAAATGGTTCGTGAATTTTTCCTTATGTGAAGGAAGTAGAAGTACAAGTATTAAAGGTGTCCACAATTGAGAAGTGAGACCAAAGAGATTAGAAATGGTAAACCGTGCCAGTTAGGCATAACAACTGGAGGAGTGAGACTTCCAGCAAAAGAATTTAGGGTCAAGAGAATTAGGCCCAGGAAATTTATAACTCGAGAATGATGGGTTCAGGATGGACCAGTAGAGTCCTCGTTAATAGTAGCATACAGTATGTCAGGGTCTACGGGACCCGAGATGTAAACGGGAGCTTAATAAAGCTATAATTAAGGCCTGGAGAGTTTGGGCCAATGTTTTAATAATGGGCGTGAAATCCATATGATGGAATAAATTGTCCATGGTGAGAGGGCACAACCATAGGATGATATCCTAGGATGTATGACGATTAAAGATGTTCATGGGTCGTGATGGCAGCCACGTGCTGAGACTCTGTGATTCGGCAAAACTGGTAAGGTTTTGCTTCTTCCTTGTGAATAAAGGATAGATTCTAGTGACATGGGTGTGCCACAACTTTTATTTAAATTGGAAACCCTAAACTTCGCGTGCGGGTCGAGTTTAGTGGGAACGTTAGTTTTAGCAGTCTTGTTACAAATGTATTTCTCGTTGTTAGCAGGGCATTTTGATGATTTCCCGTGAGTGAACCGTGTGGGCCCTAAGAATGTGTTTTGTTGTTGTAATTTACTACTGCAGTGACTCAGCTTTAGTAGAGTTTATTATGGTAATGTGTAGTGATTAATTAGCGTATGGTTAAATAGTAGTATAAATATATTGATATGAAAGTCATGCCGGATACTCCAGAAGGAGTGATCTTAGTTTTGTGCGGCGCCACCTGAAATAGGGTTGGGCACAGATATGAGTATATATGAAACTTTTATGGTATTATAGACCTTAGCGAGTATAGTGTCTAATTATATGCGATTCCTGAGCATAGGGATTTATTTGTCTGTTAAGACTTAGAATACATTGTGTTCTTATCGAGCGAAGAAATATAGCTCGTTATATATTTATAAGCGCCAAGTACTTGGGATAGTGAAGGCACAATGCTTTATGTTACATTTTTAGGGACATGAGAGTGGACGAGTAAAATTTTATATCATAATACGTAGATTGTGGGAAAGTACATAGTAGGTACTGAAGGCCTTACGGACCTCGACAACCGGCTAGGTTAGATAGTAGTGTATCAAGGGGGTTCCTTATTTGGATTTCTCTTTGCGAGACATCCCACGCATGAAACTAGCGAAGGTCGGGAGTTGGAGAGAAGTTTGGTCGATAGTACATAAGTTTTGTATGTGGATTATCATACCTATAGGAGAATATATTTGAGAGTTGATAATTCTTTTATAACTTAAGGCCAATAGAGTAGCCTAGCATTAGTATTTTTCAGAATAGATGAATGATGCCATTGAAGGATGGTTTAAGTCATGACTAGTGGGGTGGTTGAGTGAAACCCTACCACATCAGCATACCGAGTGTGCAAGAATTGAGGTAAGAATATTTTATGTCTTTTGTATATTGATGCGTGAGTTATAGGGTGTATGGGCGCCCTAGGGGATTGAATTAAATGGTGGACTATGATTAGCATGTGAATTTGATAACATGTAATCGGATAAGCCGAAGCTTATTAACGAAGTTTTATCAGAAACTTACGTTTCAAGATGAATTGAAACTTATTCAAGAAAGATAAAATGTATCAGAATACAAACAACAGTGGTGATGGGTTACGAAGTAGGTTAATATTGCAAGGATAGTCTTGTAGTGGGTCACCTGACGGATTGAAAAATGGTGGACAATACGAAAACCAGTAGGGGCTCCTTCCACTAGAGAATGGAAGAGTATCCCCAAGGATCTTCTCATGTAGTTGAGATGGTAAGATTATAGGTACTAAGATGCGATTGAGTATAGCCTAAAACCCACAGAGGGATTGGGTAAGGATAAGCGGTCTAACCGGATGCGGGAGAGAAAATTTTATGTGAACCCTCAGATCTTAGAGGAGGGCGGGAGCAGTACCTTCCATTAGTGGAGTTTGTGTCAAAATAACTCCTATAAATTCACGTTCGGGCAGAGTGCCAGTGGAAGTATGGAATGATAAACTTTGTTGTTGTCCTACTTGAGAGTTAAAGATGAGGGACCAGTTATAATTACAAATTTCGGAAAAGAATCGATATTATCGTATATATATTGTGTGTGAAATATATATTGCACAGCGAATTTACTTGTATGAACGACACGAGACGAAGTCGTATGTATATGAAAAGAGGATAAACCTACTAAGGTGCTAATAGTAGAAGACTAGATAGTGAATATCTAAAATAAAGTTGAAGTAGTGAAACTTAAGCAGAAAGGCTTGGGCAAGAGCCTATATGACAGGATAACCTGGAGTTTAAAGAAAACACATGTGAAGTGTTCATTATTATGGGTATTCGATAGCGTGCTATATGGGTGGTACGGAGTAGCTTACTTGTGAGCGCAAGGATGCGATGCGCAATATTTTTACAGCGTTGTCTGTACCTGGTATACTTTTTCTGAATTTCGAGATGAAATTTCGTTGTAAGGGGGGAAGTATTTAACACCCCGTATTTTTGACGATTTAAATAATTATGTGATTAATTATTATTATTATCGGAATAAGTATGCGATTAATTATTTTTGTTGGATTAATTAAATTAAAATGTGAGATATTAATTTGTTATTAATCCGGATTAAAATAATTAGTAACTACTGTGCCAAGGGTTAATATTTATTATTGAATATTACTGTGTGATATGTAATATGGAATTATGATATTTGATAAATTGTCGAAAGTGAGAAATACGGCAGTTTGGTAATTTAAGTCTGTCACGCGTGTGAGTCGTGTCGGGACTAATCGAATGGAATAAAAAGAGAATTTATTTTGGTAACTCATATGGTCATTTCGAGTGCATCGTTGAGTCCGGGAGGGTCGAGATAGTCAAAATAGTATACCCGGATGTTTAGTTTGGGTCCCGGGGCAATTTTAGGCCAAACCGGCACCCCGTAGAGGTAGTTTTGTAATTTGGATTTTTGGGCTAAATTAATATACAAAAAATGGGATTAAATATATCATCTTAGGAAGTTCATTAGGGTTAAGAGGTTACATAAATCAAGAACGGCCATGGAGGGTGTGAGGGAGAGCCAAATTCCAAGAGAGAAGGCTCGTTTCGCATCACCTTGCATAACCGTGACCACCAATGAGAAGATCGAGAAGAGAGGAAAGCGTATGTACCAACATCACCAACGGATTAGACCATCATATTCGAGGCAAGTGTTTATTACTTGCTTTCTTTTACCAATAATCATGCTCATGTTAGTGTAGGAGGATTTAATCATGATTTATATGTTAATTGGGTGAAAATTGGAGATTTAAATTATGATTAAGGATTGGTTTAATTAGTGGCTGGAATTCCTTCATGTATGTAGAGGATTAATCACGGAATTTGATTATATATTGATGAACGAATCTGGCTTGATTAGGTTCTGAAATTGAAAATTTGGAAACTAGGGTTCATGTGAATTAATTTGGGGGTTTTATGTAATTATGATGATTAATGGCGAATTAAGGATCCTAAGATGATAGAAATGATCTATAACCTATTAAGGATTGGTGGGTATAAATGATGAGTTGACGGTAATTGAATCTTAGAGGTTTTAGGGTCCAAATGGTGAAAAACGTTGAAGTTTGGTGAAGAAGACGAATAGTGAAATCTCGCGCGATCTCGCGCGAAGTAGTTCAAACGAGATGGGGATCTCGCGCGAAGTCATTCGAGCGAGATGGCATCTCACGCGAAGCCGATCGAACGATATGTGGAAGTCGTTCAAACGACAACCCTTCTGATTCGAGCGACAGAGGGAGTTTTTGGGGAGTTTTCTCAAAGTCTAGTTTTGAGGTTGCCGGTTTATTGGAGTGAGGGTAACTGCCAAATAGTAATTTTAAATAAGATGGAATTTCGGTAAAGTATGTGAGAATAAATACTTTAATTATTTCGGTAAAGAGAGAGAGTATACCTTGGAGATTACGAGAGAGACAGTAATTTAATTATTTATACTATACGTAATAATGAGGTTAAAATACGTATGGGGATTACATATGAAGGTTGGAGAAATACCTATAAATTATAATAGGATGTGTGTATGCCCATTATGTGATATTATAGTAAGAGCACTAATGAGTGATAACTCGGGGGTGCAGAAACTCTATTATTAAGTGTAATAATGGGTGAACCCGAGGGTACAAAGATGATTATCGTTTGGCGCACTAATGGGTGATAACCCGGGAGTGCTGGATTAATATTGATAGGTGCATTAATGGGTGAAAACCGGGGATGCAATATTATATTGTTAGGCGCACTAATGGGTGATATACCAGGGGTGCTGAATGATTATCGATAGGTGCATTAATGGGTGCTAACCCGGGGATGCATGATTTCCAGAATATGTGCACTAATGGGTCTTAGCCGGGGGTGCAGGATTAGTGTATATATATATGTGTGTAGGGATGATGTGACTATATATATATATATATATATATATATAAATACATATGGACTTGTGAATATTGCTACTGTGTGAAATTAGTTGACTTGGTAATAATAATAATTGTTACATTGCACCAAGTGGTCTTAAGCTAAGAGTGTAGGATTAGTATATATATATAGGAATGATGAGACTATATATATGTATGAGTGTACTTGGGTAACTTTATACTTTGTGAGACTAGTAGAGAAAAATGAAAATGAGAAGTAAAATAATCTTAGTGAATGAAAGATTTAACCATTCAAACGGTGAATAATGAAATTTAGTATGTGATATAAACTATCTGAATAGCGTATTGTATGGGCGATAAGGGAATACTATTAGTGAGTATAGTTAGTATTTGTATGGTTTCTGACTAGTTAGACTGGGAAATATAACTAGGGGAGATTAGATGTACGTTAGGCGTGCACAATAGACGAGAGGTGAGAAACTTATGTGAGAGTTCGATAACTAACATGCGTATAAGACAAGTTTTAAGAACCAGTTTTAAATACTTGCTAAATCATTTTTTACACATCGGGCTCTGACCCATTTCCTGTATATCTTCTCTCTTTTGCTATATATATATATATATATATATATATATATATTATCAGGTGCTCAGCCACAGGAGTATCAAATTTAGAGATTTGGATTGCTTGACCTGCTGCTGCTGTTGTGGAAGCTGTAGATCCTTGCAGTAGACGCATCTATCTTTTCCATTCAGTTCATTTGGACTTCTTGTTTAGGGCATATGTCTCCCACTTCTAGTTCTTTCATCAGAGATATTGTATTCAGTTTATTATATGGTTTGGAGTTTTGAACTGGGAGGTTTTATCCAGTCTTATTTATTTCAGTACTTGATTCATGTTCAGTATTTATTTAGATTCCTATGTGTGGTGAATGGTATATATTTTAAAATGGAAAGAAATGGATTTACTTTGTTTTCTTAAATTGGAAACGTTTTGACACCTAGTTTAATTTTATATTAGGTGATTAATATGTTAAAAAGTTTTTCGGCAGTGATGCTGAGAATGAACCAACTGAATATCCTGTTTTAAATTGGTAGAGGACTGATCACCCTATATTTAATTGGGCGAGGTGTCACACTTGTGTATAATCATATTAATGCTACTATATGTAAACCCCTTTATGATTCTACTTTTAATTGGGATGATGAAAATGATGATTATAATGCATGTTCCCTTAGAATATAAACTTTTGATAGTGATTATGATGATGATGACCAACATTTCAAGAAAGTGTATAAGTATACCTTAAAATAGTGTATTCACTTGTTCAAAGTTAATGTTAGGCTGTTATCTAAAATTAATGCTCTCAACAATCAAATTGATTTGTCTCTGATTAATGTTCTATGCAAGTAGAAGAGTTTACGACTAAAAAATTAATGTTAAAGACAATTTTTTTCAAGATAAATGGAAGTTGTTATTTTTTAGAGAAAAAATGCAAAGTTATTTTAACTGATTTTAATGAATTACAAGCTAAGCTAAAAGAATCTTTGAACAAACTTAATGATTTTAATAAATATGGCATCATTGTAAAAACATTGTGAATTCTAGAAAGTCATCTTCAGTTGAGAAAGAAGGAATTGGTTTTAAAGAAAAAGAAATTATTGAAAAAAATTTTATATCTTCCAATAAACACTGTTCAGGATCCTTAAACGTTCGTATGTCTATTTTTGCATCTTCAAAAATAGACTCAAGCTCCCTATACTACTTAGTAGATTGATCACTTCAATTTTGTGGTAATATTAGTCACTTAGAAATTTTTTGTTATAAACAATGAAATCAAAAAAAAAATGGTTAACATAATTGACCTGGGAGAAATATTAATGTCAAACATGTTAAGAAACTTACTCCACCTAAGCCAATGTCTTACAAATATAAAAATCATTTTCCAAAAACTAAGGCAATTTGGATTTGGAAGGATGAATTGAGTTATCAACTGAGATGCAATGTTGTTGTATCAGCATTAAATGTTTCTTATAAAAACTCTCAATGGTATCTTGATTTGGAGTGTTCCAGACATATAACTGCGGGTAAAACATTCCTCTTTAAAAACTTTTGTTAGAGGAAATATCACTTTTGGAGATTGAAAAATGTCCTGAATTATAGGTAAAAGAACAATTCTAGGTTAAGGAATTCAAAATTTGGATGAAGTTTATTGGTTGAAGGACTTAAAGATAATTTATTGAGTATAAGTCAATTTTGTGATATTAATCATATTGTTAACTTTTTAAATAGATTGCAAAATTTCAAGTCAGTATGGTAAAACAATTCTCTGTGGTCAAAGAACACCTGATAATTGCTATGTTGTAATTCAAAACAAAGATTTTGAAAAATGTTTATCTGGTAGACTTAATAATTGGACTTATGGTATGAGAGGCTTGGGCACATTAACTATGACAATCTTTCTAGATTAACTACTAGTTCTTGGTCTATCTAAAAATCATAAAATAAAATATTTAGTTTGCGAACAATGTCAAATAGGAAAGATGCACAAAGCCCCTCATAAGAAAGTCAAAGATGCTTTAACATTTCATCCTTTAGAATTTCTACACATGGACTTATTGGGACTCTCTAGGACTACTAGCTTATGTGGAAACTTCTACATTCTTATCATTATTGATGATTGTTGTAACCTAAAAAAATTAGGTCACATGGGCCTATAATATAGTGACACTTGTCAACATTATCACTAGATCCTCAAACAGCGAATGAAACTGGTCAACTTAGATATCTTGTGGTCAACCATCCAGCAGGCCACACCCAGGAAGGTGAAGCATCAATAATGTCAACAGACCTGCGTGGGAATTTCAACAAGCACCATGCATATGCACGTGAATTAATTTTAAGTTGCATATTATCATGTAAAGATTTAAATACCAAGTGTATAAATGTGTTCCATCTCTTTAACTTCCATCTATTATAAATATATTACTACTTCTCTCAGCTGAGGGACACAATTACTTGGTTCTAACCCTAGATATTTTTATTAAGAGACGTGTCAACCCATAAAAAGATAGTGACATTACCCCGTGGATGTAGGCATGATTTCTAGGTTGAACCACGTAAAACCTTCATGTCTCCTTACCCATCTTTTATTTCTTTAAACATAACATAATTATTTGTGATTATAAATATTGGGTAACTAAAGCTAAGAGTATTCCAAATATCATGCCCAAATTTAGACATCAACAAATTGGCGCCCTCTGTGGGAATCGACAAGTTATTATTATTTCCTACCTATTTCTTTTAAATTATACTTTTAAATCGCAATATCGAAGTATGACAGTCATCCCAGAGGAAAGTCTGGTTGGAGGTAATGCCTTCAATCCTTCTGCTCCCCCTGGCATAGGAGATCTTCACGGAATCCTATTGAACATTGCGAACGGATAAGAAGAAATTAAAGAAATAGTAAGGCAGCTTACTAAAACGCTCTAAGACAGGCTAGCCGTCACTCCATCTTCCAAAAAGGAAATAAAACCCCCTGCTCCCAAGAATAAAAGAAGTAGATCCTAATAATCCAGATCCTCAAATGATAGGTTCTACCACCCTGGTGCAACCTCCTCCCTCTGATCCACTCATCACTTTGATGGGTTCTCTATCTATCAAGAACGGTTAAGCGCCTTGGATAAACTAATCATAGGCCCTACCTTTGATTGGCTAGGTTCCTGAAAAAATAGGGGCCACTATAATAAGGATCCATACATATCTCGAGACCGTCGAGGTGATTCTATCAAGTCAAGAACCAACGTGCAAGGATTCGCACGTGCCGAGGAGACTTCCCAGGAAGAGAGTTTAGCACAAATGCACGATCGAGTCACTAAAACTGCTTCCCATATAACTTATCCAACGATCATACCTGTAAGGGTTAAATCCAATGGTTAGAAGATTGCTTGGGAAAAATGTCCAAATATAAAATCCCTTGCATCGGAGTTTTGTGAAGGGATCACCCTTTGTTCTAGATATTGTGGACTTACCCCTCCTGCTAAATTCAAACCACTTATGGTTACTCCTAAGTATGATGGAAAGCTAATCATGTCCTTCATGTAGACCAATAACAAGTTGTAGCCGGTATCTATTCAGTCCCAGATGAAATACGTTGTCGAGCATTTTCAAGCACTATTACTGGGTCAGCATAAATTTTGTATAAAAAATTTCCTCGTGGGGAAATATCGAGCTTCCAGCAACTTGTCGAGCTATTCATCAGTAATTTTTACTTTGGAGCCAAGCCCATCAAATGTATGGATCATTTACTAAGTGTTCATCAACAACCGGGGGAAACCACATCACTAATATGTTACTCGTTTTAATAATGAAAAGTTGGAAGTGATAGATTACGAAGAAAAGACAACTATCACTACCTTGATGAGTTGTTTGTTCCCTGAGAAATTTTATTATGCTACGTCCAAAGAACCCTCCCCCCCCCCCCCCCCCATAAACCATAATTGAATTAATGGATAAAGCTGGGAAGTTCATGAACGCCGAAGAGGTTATGGACACCAAACAGGTCCCTAGTTCCAAGGTCGAAGGCTTAAAGAACTCCAAGAAGAAGGACCAAAATAAATAGAAGGTTGTAAAGTCTAAGAAGTATGATGAATATACCCCCTCACTATTAGCGTACATCACATTCTAGAAGAGATAAGGGGAAACGGGGAATTAAATTGTCCTAGAAAATGGAAATCTCCCCCTAATAGGATAGATAAGTCCAAATACTTTGAATTTCACAAAGACCATGGGAATACCAATAATAACTTCATGTCTCTAAAGAATGAAATAGAAAGCCTAATCAGATGTGGAAATATTTCCATGTTCGTTGACCGGACAGAGGAAGGATACACCAGGAGATGATTAGGATCCCCTTATAAAGGAAGGGAAGACAATAAAAAGGCATAGATAATGATTTACAAGATGACCCGGGCCTCCCAAAGAAACCCCGAGAGCTTGAACTCGAGGAAAAGAAGATATCGTTTGGATTTCATTTTATTATAGGAGGAGACATTGGTTATGACGACGAAATAGCTGAAAGGAAAGCCTACTTAAATGAAACCAAAGAATGTTTAAACATTCGACAAATCAACCTGTCTAATGACATTAATGGTCACCCAAGGAAGGTAAACAAAGACAAGTTGGTAATAGATTTTTCTAAGAATGATCTATCTGGAGTGCTCTATCCCCATCATGATCCTCTGGTCATCACTGTACGATTACATTAGGCAAGAGTGGCCAGAATTTAAGTAGACAATGGTAGCTTAGCCAATGTGATGTTTTATGACTGCTTTAAAGTAATGGGCTTATGCAATAGGAAATTGGAGCGCAATAACAGGCCCCTAATAGATTCTCGGGAGAAAAGTGTATCCTTTCAGAACTATCAAGTTAGAAGTTCTTATTTGCACATAGCCAGTAATCGAACTAAAATGATTCGTTTCTTTATCTTAGACAAGAACTTACAACATGATCCTTGGTAGGCTCAGATTGAAGAAGTTCGAAGTAGTACCATCTACTGTCCACCAGCGCTTAAAATTCCTCACATACTTTGGGGGCGGCGTTGTCATAGGAAATTAAATTAAAGATAGAAAATGCTACTACACATTAGCAACCAGGAAAAAGTAAAGAAGCTCACCACCACCTACCAGATTGAGACCTTAGATCCTTGCTAGGAGGCAGATTTGGTTAAAGAACATGTTGTGGAAGGAATGGAAACAGTCATCTTAGACGACGATCATCCAGAAAGGACTACACAAATTGACTCATCTCTAGATCCAACCTTCAAATATGAATTGATAAAATTCCTTAAAGACAAAAACGTGTATTTTCTTGGAATTATGATAATATTCCAGGGATAGACCCGAAATTCATATTCCACGAGTTAAACATCATCAAAGACGCTAAGCCGATCAAGCAGAAGTGGTGCATGTTTAATCTCGAGAAGAACATGGCTATCCAGGAAGCGGTGGATAAATTATAAAAGACAAAGTTCATTGAAGCTATCAAATATTCGAATTGGTTAGCTAACGTTGTGATGGTCAGAAAGAAGAACAATTAATGGCACATGTGTCTTAATTATACGGATCTCAATAAGGCTTATCCAAAGGACCATTTCCCTTTGCCCATAATCGATCGATAGGTTAACGCCATAACCCATCATGAGTTTCTCAGTTCATGGATGCTTATTTAGAGTATAAAAATATCAAGATGAAGCCAAAGGACAAGGAGAAAACCTCATTTATCACCAGTCTAGGTACTTACTGCTATAACATTATGCCCTTTGGGATAAAAAATGTTGTAACAACATACCAAAGGTTGGTGAATAATGTCTTGAAGGAAAAATTGGTAAAAATATGGAGGTGTATGTGGATGACATGCTAACCAAAAGCATGAAAGATGTCGACCAAATTATCGACATAGGATAGACATTTGATCAAATGGAGAAGCACCAGATGATGCTCAATCCTACCAAATGTGTGTTCGGCATATAAGAAGGAATGTTCTTAGGATTTATAGTAAATCAGAGAGGCATTGAGGACAATTCGAATAAGATCAAAGCATTATTAACATCCAGTCTCACTTATGCAAGAAGGATGTACATAAGCTAATGGGAAGAGTAGAAGCCCTTAACAGGTTTATTTATTAAGCTACTGACAAATTCTTACCCTTCTTTAACGTGTTTAAATGACTTTTAATTGAAATAAAAAAATGTGAGAATGCCTTCTTGGAGTTAAAATATTTGGGATGCCCACTATTTCTCTCTCAACCACTCATGGGGGACATATTATATCTGCGGTTAGCTCGGCACTCATCCAATTAAAAAACGGGGTACAAAAGCTAGCTTACTACATCAATAAGGCCTTTTGAGGAAGCAAAATTCGGTATCCATGACTGGAGAAGCTTGCTTTGGCTCTCATCGAAGCCTTATGAATGATGAAACCGTATTTCCAAGCACACACTATTGTGGTTTATACAGACCTGCTATTACGACAAGCCATCCACAAACCAAAAAATTCAGGTAGAATTATTGTCATGGGTGGATTTAGGATTATACAATATACACTATGAACCTAGGACAATAATAAAGGGCTAAGAGACATCTAGCTATGTCTTGGAGGGAGGTGTTTTATACAAAGGAGAATTCATTATCTCATTGCTCAGATGTGTTAATCATTTAAAAGTATAAGACCTAATTAAAGAGGTACACAAGGGGTCATTTGGAGCTTATTTGGAAGGCCAATCATTGGTACGATGAATGGCCATACAAGGATATTGTTGGCCAACCATGAAGGCAGATTGTGCTTCATATACTAGGCGATGCGATAAATGCCAGAAGTTCACCACCATCCATAGAAGACCAGGGGATACACTAATTTTGATCACATCTCCATGGACTTTTGCCATATGGGGTATTGACTTGGTCAAACCTTTGCCAGAGATAAGAGGAAGGTTTAAGTATTTGGTCGTTGTTATAGACTACTTCAACAAATGGGTGAAGGTTGAACCCCGAGTTGAAATGCCTTATGAGAGAGTCTTTCGGTTCATATGGAACAATATTATATATCGTTATTGTATGCCATATGCCTTTATCACAGACCATAGGACTCAATTTGACGGTCAGGAGTTTGAGGAATAAAGCATCCAGTCTAAAATTCAAAAATAGCACTATTCACCTGGGCATCCTCAATGCAATGGTCAAACAGATATTTCATAAATCTCATAAATAAGCCAAATTAAATTGGAGGAAAAAATTGATCCAAATCTTGGAACCAATAAGAGTAATCTTATAACTTCATGTATGACTTCGTCTTTAACAAGCCACGAATAACAAGTTTATATTCCTAAAACTTCATATATGACCTCTTAGAGTCAAGAACAAGAAGGATTACCAGACCAAATTAATGAAAAATCCTTTTAACATAGGGTCACTAATGGTAACTAACACAACCACTTAGTGTAAAATGACTAGATCTGTTAAGACACCTACAAACGTGTTAGTAGAACCTAAGGCTATACAACTTAGGTTTCTGCAAATTGGTAACCAGTTTAGCAAATTTTTTATCCAATGGATAACCACATAATCGTAATTTTAAGATATTGGTAGGCTAGAACTATACAAAGAAAAAATAGCAAAAACTCAGAGAAATATGACATTGTTACAAGTTCTTATTCAAAATTCAAACACCATACCAACACAGGAGCTTCTCATTTCGCTAGACGTTTTCCTAGGGATTTTTCTATGCCTTCAGGAGCGACGTCCAGAGCCAAAGGAAGAACAGTAGATCCTAACTCCCTAACCCTATTTTTCCTACTGAAACTAGCTTTGTCCACTAAGCTCAGAGGCCAAATGAGAGTATCTTCCCCATGAAGTCCATATTCTCCAAGATATTTCTTAACCACACTCATGGGTATAGCATTTGTAGTAATCCACTTAATGTCTAACTTAAAGGGAGGAGTAGGGTGATCCATAACCAGGATCGTACAATACCACAAAGGTTCTTTCGTAGGCAACTTCACAACTATCAAGGCATTAAGTCAACCTATTTGTACAATTCTTCCCTATATACTGTTCTAATTCATCATCCATATGTGCCAGGGCTTCATCATACCTATTCATCCAAAGAGTGTGTGGCTCCCTGTGAAAATAAAAGGTAAGACGATCCACCTTCTCATTTAATTTTTTTATCCTTTTTTATTCAACTGTGGGACGAGAGACCACAACCTGCCTAAAGGATTGGCCACCCTTGGAATTTTTTAATCTCTTAATTTCCTTCACTAGCCTTGCATTCTCTTGCTCTAAAAAATAAACCCATTGTCTTTTATCAGCACTTGTTGACTTCTTCAATCCCTTAAACTCATTCCTGAACATGTTATTCTCTTGCTCCAACAAACTAGCTACCTCTCGATCCCTATTTACCTCACATTTCATCACAAACTCCATTTTATCATAAGTAGAAGTGATGTCCTATAATTTTTTATCAAAACCACTCTCACTGCACAACCAAGAAAACTTCTCCTCATAATCATCCTTCAAACTGGTAAGAGACTCCTTACGATCCTTCTGTATTTAAAGTATCATTTCGTAGTATGAGGCATTGGTCACCACAGTTTGACTGAACATTGTATGAAGATGAAGGTAGGATTATTTAATTGGATTAAAGGCATCTAGGTCGAGAAGTTGTTCCAATTCATCCTCTTTCAGATCCTCATGACTAGCCCCAAAGATTTGAACACTCCTTTTGTGCAAGTCACTCGTAAAAGCTTCCATAACAGCCCTCTTAGAGTTAAATTAAAAAATAAGGAATGAGTATTAAAGGTTAAAGAAATAACACAACAAGCATCAACATCATTCGTTTAAATGAAAAAGAAATTTCATTAAAATTTATTGGACGAAATACATAAAAAGGAGGACCAATCTAGATTACAAAAATAATGTGGTACAAGACAGAAAACATGACAACAATCCTAGATGGCTAAACTTTCTCCTTATCCCGAGCAACCTCCTCTTCGGGACGATCTACAATTACTGCCATCTTAGGGGCCACATAAGATTTAGTCAACCCCTCCTCTTCATCCATATCCTCATCAATAACACGAGGAGTGCTAAGGTTATATTATTGAAACACTTGTAGTCATAAAACAACACATCTATAGAACTACCATTATCGACCAAACTCCTAGTGATCGATCTTTCTTGGAATATCATGGTGATGATAGGATGGTCGTTATATGCATATAACAAACCAGGCAAACCATCTCTAGAGAACCAACCATTAAATGGTCGTTTTGTACCTTGTGAGGGCACATTTGCACTGCTTTGACCATGTTCATATTTTTTATGTGCACACAAGCCTTTGCCTTATTCAGGTATGCCTTATTCTCAGTTGTTTCCTCTCCACCATTAGTATATTCTCGTGAAATGAAGTTACACCCCAAGGAGATCATGCAGATATTATCCACTGGTTCCTTAGGCCCCTTTTATAGGTCAAGATAATCTTTTGAGTCCTCATATCGCGGCTCTCTTATTTTTATCCTTATCTTTACAAGGAGTCTGAGATTATATTTTTTGCTTCTAATGATCCTTGGGTCCAGTTGCTCGACCTAACTTATCCACATACTTTGTCAGTTTGCCTCTTCGGATCAAATTCTCAATCTCACTCTTTAGACTCAACAACTACCTGTGTTGTGGTTGTGGTTGTGTTCCTTGATTAACTCACGGTACTTTTCTTATCTCTTATGTCTAGAGGCGATTTCAGCTTTCCTGGCCACTTGAGGTTCTCACTTTCTCGTATTTTATTGAGGATGTGGTGAATGCCCATAACGAGCAGTATATATTATTCAAATCTCTTCAGCTTAGTCTGGTTTCTTAAAATATTTGGATTTTTCCTTTTCGTCTGAGCTTTTAAAAATATCGTACTTCGCATGACTGTATTCCTTTGCTTCCATTACCTCCTCGCTGTTCATTATCTTCCTAGTCTTGGCTAAGATCTCAACCATTGTGCTCGGTAGTTCTTTTGCCAACGCCCTATAAAGTAGTAATGACTCGTACTTTTATGAATATTTAACTTCTATGTGGTTATAACTATTTATTTAATTAGGGAAATTAAATTGGGTTTCGATAAATAATAATTAGCGAGATAAGGATCAATATTTATTATTATTATTATTATTATTATTATTATTATTATTATTATTATTATTATTATTATTATTATTATTATTATTATTATTATTATTATTATTATTATTATTTACTTGTGTGTGATAAGTAAATAGAGATGTGGTCTATTATAGGTTCTTTATGAATGAAAAGCGACGGTTTATTATATTATATTGATAGAGAGTTACATCGACGGATGTATAGGTCTTACGAGCAACGCATACTGTATGCACGTGTCGGGCCTGATTAATGAGATGTTTGTGTATTTTAGTTGGGTGACTTGTATGACTTTTTTGATTGCACTGGTGATCCAGAATGGGTCGAAATAGTCCATGATAGGTACCCGGGGGTTATAATTGGATTCCTGGGACGTTTTGGACATAGTAGGACCCGTACAGGGGTATAGAGTTCTTTTTACACCTAGGGATTAATCTAAAGTTTGATGAGGGTGTGTTTAGAGGGTATTTAAAGTTTAGGGAGGTGGATGGCAGCTGATACGACGCAAATATTGCGTATTTCACCCGTTAACGTACGCGTTATTAACCCCCTCGGGTACCTTAATTCCTATACTTATGCTCGATAATCAGACAACCTCCATTTTATATGTTAACATGCTATATGAGGTATATTTGGGCTTTTGTAGGGATTACAGGTGCTAAGTATGAAGTTGGATGCATTCCGATGAAGTTTCGTGCAAATCCGCACGCGCAAGGGCATTTTAGTCATTTCACAATTTGGGTAACTGGCCCAATGTATTCACGGAAGTTGAAGCCCTCTGAGCTAGCTTCGCGTGGCCGCAAACGGTGCGCGATTCAGAGTCCGAACGAAGAAGTTATGAGACTTTTAGCGAAAGAGAATTCCAAACCAACCAAAACAGGGGAAAAATTCAAGACCTCTGTTTCCGAATCGATTTGACCCTTTGCGAATCGATTCGGTTGGAGACAGTATGCCAGTTCCTCTGTTTCCGAATCGATTCGGATTCCAGCCGAATCGATTCGCCCCTCTGGCAGTCTCGAGATTTTTCCAACCGAATCGATTCGGTCAATGGGCCGAATCGATTCGGCCATGCTGATATTTGTTTTTCTCCCATTTTATTTACAAGTTTGCCATGGGATTTGTTTTGTATAAATACTCTTTCTCTTCATTTTGAAGAGGGATCTCTCCATTTTTAGCTTAGTTAGGGTTTTGAGGGTTTTGAGAGCTTGGCTTCATTTCTCTTTTGGTTGACAACCATTTGTGTATTTAAGTTGAACTTTTCTTCACCCAATCCATTAATTTAGTTGTATTTCTTCATTTCTTTCTTTCTTGATAATTTTCATGCTTTCATAATTAGGTTTTCTTGCTTTAATTATTGCTTTCCTAGTTTAATTAGTGTAATTTAATTTATTTCCATGATTTGTCCGTAGATAAATAGGGTCGGGATTTCGTTCCGCCATTTACGGGTTTGGACCTCGAAAATTAGGTTTTGTCTAAAATAGCATTTAATTGAAACCTCGCGTATTAAAGTCGGATTATTATGCGTTTAACTTTCTTTGTCACACAACGTTAGTGTTTATTGCGATTATCCGAATTTAATCCGCGTGTGACCATTTTTGATTAAATGTTTAATCTCGCAACTTTGGCTTAAATTCCTTATTGTGTGATGTTTATGCTTAATTGAAAATGCTCGATTAAATTGTTTTCGAACCTTAACTCTAATTAGTAGTTGTTTCGATCCGTTTGGTAGAATGCGATCCCGATCCTCGCTTTACTTTTGCATAGCGTAACTTATTCTTTTTCTTTTTCCACCATTCCCAACTATCACCTTTTCATTTATTTCTTTTACACCATTTTTATTCTTAAAGTTATAAAACAATTAACATCTAAAATTTAATCACTCCCTGTGGATTTCTTACGATACCCGACTTACCGCTGTACTTGGTTGTCAAGTGTAGTTGTAGTTTAGGTTTTCTTTTGTATCGCGGCGGCGAAACACACGACGATTGTGTCCTCACACGAACACACTTTTTCCGCCTGATCACAAAATGGCGCCGTTGCCTGGGAGTGTGTTTTAGATAGTAATTGTTTTATTATTTCGTAGTATTTCTTTCATTTATATTTGTATTCTTTATTTTCCCCTTTCTTTTTGACTTGTGCTAGATTGTTTCGAGAAATTGAAATCTCGGTGCTTGTCGCTTTTGTTGAATAGCTTATTTTGAAATGTCTCGCTATTACGCTTTAGATAACCTTAATTGTTATGAGAATTGTTTTCCAAGTTATACTCCCAAAACAATGAGAGAATGCCTACAAATTCTTGAAAATGAGCGCATTGAGCGTGAAATTCAAGCGTATGTAAGTAATCCCTCATTGCCTTATGAGAGTAATTTGGAATGCAGGGGATCCGTTAGCTATGAGCAACCCGCACAAGATGATGAAATGTCTTCTTGTTCGTTTGATTATGAGTTAATGATAAAGGAAATTAATGACAAATCCGAAAGTTCTCAAGCTTGGTTTCTAGAAACTGATGCCATGCTCGATGAGATTATTTCTTTACAAAATCGGGTCGAGGTTGAAACTTGCGTTTCACCTCCACCCCTTTTTGTTGAAGAAATAATTGAGAGTGAGCCAAGCTTTAGCACTTTCGATTTTCAACCTCTTATTAATTCTTCCGATTGTATTGAGGTTGTTGGTCCTTCCTTTCCTTTACTCCCTACTATTCCCGAACAATTAAATTTATCGCAAGAATCGGTTGAAAGTCTTGAGGACTTTGACCCGATTCTTGAACGAGAATGTTATTTTGAGATGCTTCATCTCATGGGCTTTTCACTTGCACTTGCCCCACCTCCCCTTCCAATTGAAGAATCTTGGGGATGTGATTCTGATTTTTCTGAGACTAATTTAGTCTTGTCCCCCGTAGTATCCAAATCCCCCATCGTCCCTCCAAAACTTTTAATTGACGATGGTTCATTTCTTTCGCCTTACACATGCCTTCCGTTGTTAAAACGGAATTCATATTTTTCGGAAGGCATGCTTGTATGTGAGGGTACACTGGTTATCCTCCAAAGTCAAATCGTTCTTACGGTAGACCCTCAACTATTTAGACTTCTAGTGTATAGTTAGTGTGAAGCCTAAATAGTAGGTTGTAAATAATTAGCTTTTTAATTTTCTTTCTTTCCTATTTTTCTTTCCTTTTAATTTAGTCTAGTGTAATTAGTTAACTTTTTGTTATTTGTTTTTGATATGCTCGGTACTAACTTGTTTTGTAGATTTCATTGGACTCGTGCTTATGGAGATCTCTCCAATTTTGGGTAATATCGTTATTTTCCTCTCTTTGTGTTGTGTTCTTAATGCGCATTGAGGACAATGCAACATTTAAGTTAGGGGGTGTAGGATATTCTATCCATTTCTTTGTTTTGTCCATGGATTTACTCACCATTTAGTTACTTAGTGTGCCTTTTTGTGAAAAATTTGAAAATTTTCAAAAATATTTTCTTTCTTTTTTCTCCTTTGTTGGGCATTTTGCCTTGTTTCCAGTGATAAATTTCAATAATTGCCCGATCCAATAGACAACTCAATGATGCATGTTCTCGATTTTAGAAGTTATTAGACTTTTGTCCTCAAATCATTGATATTGTGAATAACTTCATGAATTAAACTTTATCCCATGAGCATATGCACTTTCCTGGTTCTATTGGTTTGGTTTAAGATTTTTATAACTCGGGAATCTTTTGTTGCATTGTATATACTTACACCGAGTAAGCTTTGTACCTTTCGTCGTTTGTGAGTGTTATACACTATTCTTTTCTCATTGAAAACGTTGAATTCGTTGGTAATCTCACTATTCTTTCATTTGACCGTTCATTAATTGAGTTCATACTTGAAATGTGTTACTTGAGCATGATTTTCATATATTTTTTTGACTCGAGAATTGCGTAAACTTTTGGAAATGATCATAGGCCCTCTTTGTTATATCACCCATATTGACCTTGACCTCACCCTTATATGCTTTCCCTAGTCAACCCCTTTGTGCCTAAATACTAGCCTTTCGTTTCATTACCCAAAATCCCATAACCAACTCCAAATTGGAGTTTTAAGCCATACATACACCTTACATACCTTTGTTTGGAATGTTACTTGGGATTGAATGTTGTTGTTGTATTGCGGTTGCAATTTTAGGCATATGAGAGTTTGATAAGCAAAGAAAAGAAAGTAGTAAAAAAAAGAGTGAAGAAAAAGAGAAATCAAAAAGCAAAAGAAAATAAAAGAAAACATGAGAAAAAGAAGAAAAGATAAAGAAAGAGAAAGTTGTAAATGTTGTGTATAGTGTTCAATAAGCTTTGATTACTCTCCCCGATGATATATCTAATGCTTGTTTTGGAAGTTACTTTCCACTTTTGATATTGTCCGCATCCTTCCCATTATTCCAAGTTTTCATCTCCGAACACTCTGAATCCGTATATATACCTTTCATTTCGTACCTTAACCCCAAACCTACATTACAACCCTATAAAGTCCTATGTGATCTTAGGGTGCATTTAATTTAAAAGTCATAATAGTTTTGATAATCTGTGAAAATGCATTTCGCCTCTTTTAGTGTGCGGTATCCTTTCATTGAGATTGCAAGTTTTTCATTTCCTATATAGCGTTCATCATTTGTGACATGTGTGCGGCCTAGTTTCCATTTACATTTACTCTTTATGCCCGCATGTCCCGTGTATTACCTCCCATTCCGAGTGATTTCATTTGTTGAGCGTAATGCCCGTGAGGATTGAATATATGCTTGCTTTATGTTTATCCGATTTATTAAAGTTTTCACCAAATCATATTTTTCATTTGCTCTCCCCCCTCCCACTTTTAAAGTTTCAATTCTATGAGGTGCATTCAACCTGTTAATAACAACGGACTTTAGCTTGAATTCGTTCAATATGCTAATAACATGTTTGAAATCTTTTTCGTTGTTGTTGAGTTTGTCGCATGTTGGGTTGGTCATATTTTGAGGAAACTGTATGATGTTTGTGGGTTTCATCCCTGAAAACCCTCACGAGACGACACTCGTCCACTAGGGTAACCTAGGGGTTTAACGGCTTATTGCATATGCTAAATGCAATCGTTCGCCCGCGAAAGTGGACTTATCATTTTATTACTTTTTCATCCCACCATGTACTTGTTTCCTGATTTGGTTTCCTTGTAGTTCTTGTTGTTTCCTATTTCATTGCTAGGGACTAGCAATGTGTAAGTTAGGGGGTGTGACACGACGCAAATATTGTGTATTTCACCCGTTAACGTACGCGTTATTAGCCCCCTCGGGTACCTTAATTCCTATATTTATGCTCGATAATCAGACAACCTCCATTTTATATGTTAACATGCTATATGAGGTATATTTGGGCTTTTGTAGGGATTACAGGTGCTAAGTATGAAGTTGGATGCATTCCGATGAAGTTTCGTACAAATCCGCACGCACAAGGGCATTTTAGTCATTTCCCAATTTGGGTAACTGGCCCAATGTATTCACAGAAGTTGAATCCCTCTGAGCTAGCTTCGCGTGGCCGCAAACGGTACGCAATTCCGAGTCCGAACGAAGAAGTTATGAGACTTTTAGCGGAAGAGAATTCCAAACCAACCAAAACAGGGGAAAAATTCAAGACCTCTGTTTCCGAATCGATTCGCCCCTTTGCGAATCGATTCGGTTGGAGATAGTATGCCAGTTCCTCTGTTTCCGAATCGATTCGGATTCCAGCCGAATCGATTCGCCCCTCTGGCAGTCTCGAGATTTTTCCAACCGAATCGATTCGGCCCATTGACCGAATCGATTCGGCCATGCTGATATTTGTTTTTCTCCCATTTTATTTACAAGTTTTCCATGGGATTTGTTTTGTATAAATACTCTTTCTCTTCATTTTGAAGAGGGATCTCTCCATTTTTAGCTTAGTTAGGGTTTTGAGGGTTTTGAGAGCTTGGCTTCATTTCTCTTTTGGTTGACAACCATTTGTGTATGTAAGTTGAACTTTTCTTCACCCAATCCATTAATTTAGTTGTATTTCTTCATTTCTTGCTTTCTAGATAATTTTCATGCTTTCATAATTAGGTTTTCATGCTTTAATTATTGCTTTCCTAGTTTAATTAGTGTAATTTAGTTTATTTCCATGATTTGTCCGTAGATAAATAGGGTCGGGATTTCATTCCGCCATTTACGGGTTTGGACCTCGAAAATTAGGTTTTGTCTAAAATAGCATTTAATTGAAACCTCGCGTATTAAAGTCGGATTATTATGCGTTTAACTTTCTTTGTCACACAACGTTAGTGTTTATTGCGATTATCCGAATTTAATCCGCGTGTGACCATTTTTGATTAAATGTTTAATCTCGCAACTTTGGCTTAAATTCCTTATTGTGTGATGTTTATGCTTAATTGAAAATGCTCGATTAAATTTTTTTCGAACCTTAACTCTAATTAGTAGTTGTTTCGATCCGTTTGGTAGAATGCGATCCCGATCCTCGATTTACTTTTGCATAGCGTAACTTATTCTTTTTCTTTTTCCACCATTCCCAACTATCACCTTTTCATTTATTTATTTTACACCATTTTTATTCTTGAAGTTATAAAACAATTAACATCTAGAATTTAATCACTCCCTGTGGATTTCTTACGATACCCGACTTACCGCTGTACTTGGTTGTCAAGTGTAGTTGTAGTTTAGGTTTTCTTTTGTATCACGGCGGCGAAACACACGACGATTGTGTCCTCACATGAACACACTTTTTCCGCCCGATCAGTAGCCCCCTTTTTAATCTCTTTATAATTGTGCTTAAAGAAGAGTTTAAGAGAAGAGAAAAATAAAGAAAATGGAGAAAATAACTTGGAGAAGAGAAGAAGCAATCTCCGGATTCGGGATAATCCCTACCAACGAGACATCGGATCCAAACCCTTAAAGGAAAGCATTTACTTTCTTTAGATTGAAAAATCATGTAGTTAATTACCTTCATAATTGATAGGACTAAATCTGAGATTAAAGGTTGAAACTATGAGAATTAAAGCAAGAGATTTAAGTTGTGATTAGTATCTTATTGTAATTGATAATCAATTGATGATAAATTTGTAAGAATTTGGTCATTAAATTTTAGATTTACAAGTATGAACATGTAGAACATTGATAGGGGTTAGAATCAATGGAAATTCAAGTTTAATTAATTTGGGTTTAATTGAATTGATTAATGATTAAGAATCCTAGGGTTTTGATTATGGATTTGGGTGTATTTTGTGGTTATAATGCTTCTGGGTTGGTTAGGTATTGATGTCTGATGTTAATTTGATGTTTTAGGAAGCTTGGGACCTCCATTGGAGGGGTTTTGGAAGGAGAAAACCCGAGGAAACAAAGATTGGTATCATACCAAACTGAATCGGTTCGCTAGGGGAGAAAATCAATTCGCTTGACTAAACTGGTTCGGTCTGCTATGCGAACTGATTCGGTCTTCTAAGTGAATCGGTTCGGTATGCTGGCGTACCAAGATTTTCTTTAAGTACTGTGTAATACCTCGTATTTTTATGGCATTTAATTATGGGATTAATTAAATTACATTGGGATAAATTAATTTAATATTAATTCAATTTTTAAAATAAATATTTACTAGCATGACGAGAGTTAGTAATTATTGGTAAGAATTATGTTGAATATTACTTCATGAGTAAAGTGACATATGATATTGAAATTATTAAAATTGTCGTGAGTGAATAATATGATAATTATAGAAATTAAATCGGGACGCGCGTGTGTCATGTCGGGACTAAATTAATGGAATGATAAGTAAATTAATTCTAAGTCACCCATATGGTCATTTCGAGTGCGCCAATGTGTTCGGAAGGGTCAGGATTGTCAGAAAAATGTACCCGGGGGTTTAGTCTGGGTCTTAGGACGTCTTTTGGTCTATCCGGTATCCCGGGAGGGTATTTTGGTAATTTTCAATTTTAGGCCTTAAATATGGACGAAAAATATAAGGCTATATCTATTGTTAGAGGTTGTCTTCTAGGGTTAAAACAAACACAAATCATATAATCCATTAGAGGAGAGAAGTCAGGAGCTTTCCCAAGGCTAGAAGCATCCTAGTTGCACCGTTTGCACCACAACACCGTCAGAGTGTAGATCGGAGGAAGAGGAACTCAGCCACACCATCAAATCCCAGAAACTCAGAACTCTTATTTCCAGGCAAGTATTTAACTTGTTGTTCTTTAGTTGATAACACATCCATGCTTGTGTAGGAAATAATGATTCTATGTCTCATAAAAATATAGTGTTGGTTGGGAGATTATTATTGCAATTTGGAGTAGAAACCATGTTAGGATGAATATCTTGTTATATGTAGAATATTTACCATGAAATTTGATTCCCAGTAGAGATAGAAATCTATAAACTAATGGAATTCTTGAGAAAATTAGACAAACTAGGGTTATATGATAAATTCTTGAATTAATCCATTTGATGATGATTCTTGATGAATTAATAATTTTTTTACGTTAGAAATCATCCATATTGATTTATATAACATTCATGATGTTTGATGATTTCAATTGGAACAAACCCGTAGGCTTGATATACCGAATTCTGGGCCAAGAACTACTCGATCGATCGATCGACTCAATAATGTTGATCGATCGACTGAATCGATCAATCGACCCTTTTCTTCGATCGAATCCTCTTGGAAATTGAAACTCTTTTTTTTATGTTAATCCTATCCCCATGTTTAAGGACCTTTGAACATAATTTAAACATCATAATAGGACTTGGAAAGGACTAGTAGGGTATAGGCAAGATCCGGGTAACACGAATTTATATGGAATTTAACCGTGGGATTTCGGGGGTATGAAAAGGGAGTGGAAATTGTGCATATGTTAAATTAGGTCTCGTGAGAATTAAGAACGACTTAGACCATTAGGTTAGTGAGCGTACACCTACTGATTTTATATTTACCAAGATGATACACTTAGAGAGTCAAGAAGCACTTAAGGACTTACGATAATTGAGAAAGTAAGAGTGAAATAATTATACGTATGACTCGGGCGCTACGTGTCGCGTATGGTCAAAATATAATTTGGGTCGTGTGTGTAGCTATTTGAATGATGAAAATATAAATATGTGTGTGAATATAAACTATATAAATATCTGCGTGTAATCATACCCGCGCTACTCGCTATCACGGATGTTTCCGCGTCGGGATAATCTAATCACGATTGGACCTTTATGGGGGATATTGACTTGTACCCTAGAACATAGGATCCCTAGATTCAGGCTATCTGAGAATGACAGTCAGATGGTCCTAAGAGACGTGAGGGTATGTGCTGACCTCTTAGTGACTGGGAACTATGCTTCACCTCCAATATGTGTGTTTTGTGTTAAAACAGTTTGAGAGTGATTCTGAACTAGTATTTCCCTTTTGTAGGAGAGATATGGGGACTTGATAGAAAAGTATTCCATCACCATAGATTTATGTGGGGTGACCTATTAGTATATATATTATGAGTGATGAATATATATACCTACGGTTAATCCACTGTGCTTGTAAGTAGATAAAATGGAATAATTAATGTTGAACGAATTAAGTATTGTGAACTTAACACTGTATTGATATGAACATAGGTGACATGATAAATTCATAAGGAAAGAATATCTGATATAAACTATAGTCACGCGATCACTTGAATCAGAATTTGGTAAGGAGAAATTGGGTTAGACTATTGAATTGGGTTAGCTTCATCTAGATTAGTTCATTAGTACGTTAGACGTGCACACTAGTTGAGAGGTGAGAATTCCCAAGTGAGTGTCGAGGTACTAACATGTATGTAATATCAACTGGTAAGCATCGTAAATACTTGCTAAACTACTTTAAAGTTATTTTACACTCATGATCTGACCTGTTTCGTGTCATCTCTTCTTTCTCTTGTATATATATATATATATATATATATATTACATGTGCCCAGCCACCGGGGTGTCTGGCTTAGATATTTGGACTGTTGATGTGCTGCAGTTAGTGTGGGAGTTGCAGGTCCTTGTAGTAGATGACTTCCTCCTTGTATTCTCCGTCTCCTATTTAGTCATTATTATATGGGGCATGTGTCGCCCATTTTCTGATTTTATTTAGTTCAGAGAGAGACTTGTACTCTTTATTATTTTAGTATTCAGCTATTATTGGGATTGTTTTAATTATTTCTTTGGCCTTCGGCGTGGGATACATTATATGGATTGGTTAATCTATCTTGGTTATTACATTTGGATGGTTTGGGTTTTTAATATTATTATCTATGTTTATAGAAATGGTTTCGTATATTAAATCATAACAATAAGACTTAATTTATAAAACTAAATGTTTTGACACTTAGCTTAATTATTTATTAGGTGATTAATAAAGAAAAATCGTTTTACGATAGTGATGCTAAGAATAAACCAACCGGACACTTTGATTTAATTTAATAAAGGACTGATCACTCGGAATTTAATTAGGCGGGGTGTTACAAGTGGTATCCGAGCATCAAGTTCTAGAGTCCTTTAGGATCTGTACGGCTTATTGTGCTTCCAGCTTAGCATCTTTGATATAGAGCCCTATTTTTTGGACTGTTTTATTCTTATATATGTGATTATGTCTTCAGTTATTCGAGATTTAATAATAACTATGGACTAATAAAATTCTTTCTTGTCTCAGATGCCTCCTCGACGTGCACCACGAGACGGACGGGCCTAACCGGAACAACCAGTAGTTCAGGCACATGGCACAATGAACGCAGCCGAGGTCGCCTCCATAATTGCTCAGGCGGTGAATGCAGCTTTAGCGGTGATGCAGAAGACCCCACCCCAGGTTCAGGATGTGACGCCCGTCCATCTCAGTTTCCCACTGCATATGAGAGGGTTAGGGATGACTTTCAGAGGGAACATCCCCCAGAGTTCTCGGGCAGTTCTGATATTTTCATCTCGAGCCAATGGAAGAAAGACATCCAGAGTCATCTTCGCATGTACGAGTGCATAGACATTCAAAGATAGTTACTGGATTCCTAAAATCTAGTGGGGGTTACCTTATAGTGGTGGGAGTCCACTACCACCTTGGAAGAGAGGGATAATATGATGATTCAGAGATTTTGGGTGAGGTTTGACCACAAACACTTTCCTTCCGCCGTGAAGACTGGGATGAGTTGGAAACTGTTGAATCTCAAGTAGGAATGTATAATTATTGCGGAGTATGAAAAGGAGTTCATGTGACTGATTACTATAGTACCAGATGAGGTGCCTACCGAAGAGAATAAGATTCAGATGTTCATGGATGGCTTGACCTGGAGGATTCGCTAGGACCTCTTGGGTAATCTGTCATTGGGTACTTACATTGATGTACTCAACGTCGCCCTATTAAATTGCCAAGACCACGACTTCCACCATCAGGGGAGTAAACGAGCCAGAGATTCCAGCCAGTAGGGCCGAACATGAGGTAATAGTGTCTGTGGGGCACCTGCAGCTCAGGTGTAGGTACAGCAGGGTGAGCAGAGTTCCCACTAGGGGGACCCTACTAAGAGATTCCGATCTGGTGAATCGATTCAGGGACATGGGGGCTATAGACAAGGCCACTCCAGTCAGCTGGGCCAATAGTAGGGTCAGTAAGGCCAGTAGCGCTATCAACAGGGCCAGTGGATGGGTGCTAACGGCCATCAGGGCCGATGATAATAGGGACAGAGGGGAGGAAATTTCAGGGGCATATGCTTTGGTTGTGGCAAGAATGGCCATAGACATCAAGATTACCCTGAGGGGGACAGGGCCCCGCATCAGCAGGGTGGCCGTCAGGGGACACAGAGATCGATCTTTCCAGTTGCCCTCCCAGCACCACCTTAGATACTAGCTTTACCATCCACCCTAGTTCAGCAGGGACAGTTGCAATATGGACGTGTTTATAATGTCCACCAGGCAGCAGCACCGTAGGCGCCACCCGTAGTTGAGGGTAAGTTTCCTATCCATGGTACTATGGGGCGCATTTTATTTGACACTGGAGCATCACATTGCTTCGTAGCCACTATTTTTTAATGGGCTACGGGGTTATTAGACTCGGGAGAGAGTATGGTGACATGTGTAGACTCACCGTTGGGTAATTGGTCTTTGATTCTCTTTATATTTCGGGGAGTAGGTATAGAGATTGGGAGCCAGATCTTGCCTGCAAATATGCTAGTCTTAGATATGCACGAGCATGGCGCCATTATTAGCATGGATTGGCTTGCTGCTTATAGATCCATGATAGACTGTTTTAGTAGGACCATTATTTTTGCTATACCGGGTCAGGAGATGTTTCTGGTGGCCATGCCTCGTCCTGAGGGACGATTTCCACCCATTTATATTACATAGAGGAGGAGACCTCTAAGGATGTAGTGATTCTCATTGATTCGCTTCCAGTAGTTCACAAGTTTTTTGATGTGTTCCAGGAGATACCGATACTACCGCCTAGTCAAAAGATAGATTTTGTTATAGATTTGATGCTAGACACTCGATCGATAGCCCGCGCACCATACAGTATGGCTCCAGCTGAGATGAGAGAGTTGCATGAACAAATTGAGCAGCTGTTGGGATAGGTCTTTATCCGTAGGATTACCTCGCCCTGGGGTGCTCCTGTGTTGTTTATGAAGAAAAGATATGGGTCATTGAGGTTGTGTGTCGACTATCGAGAGTTGAACAAAATCACGATACAGAATAAGTATTCGTTGCCCTAAATCGATGACTTGTTTGACTAGTTGAGAGGATCTACCTTCTTCTCAAAGATAGACTTGAGATCGGGATACCATCAGTTACAGATTAGGGAACAGGATGTGTCAAAGACTACTTTCTTGACGCGATATGGATCCTACGAATTATGGGTTATGCTATTTGGGCTAACTCCCGCCGTGTTCATGGACTTAATGAACTGGGTGTTCAGAGAGTTCCTGGATCAGTTTATCATTGTCTTCATATATGACATTCTGATTTATTCTCGGACTCAGGAGGAGCATGCTGAGCATTTGAGACGGGTTCTTCAGACTCTGTGAGAGCATCAATTGTATGCTAAGTATGATAAGTGCGGGTTTTGGCTACGCGAGGTCTAGTTCTTGGGGTGTATTTTCTCCACCAAGATCCATGGATTCGAGAAAAGTGTTCGTAATAAGGGAGTGGGGCTAGCCCACGACACTATCATAGATCCATAGTTTCTTGGGTTTGGCAGGGTATTATAGGCGATTCATTTGAGGATTCTCGAAAATAGCGGGTCCATTGACTAATCTGACTCGCCAAAGGGTACCGTACGTATGGGATGACATTTGTTAGTTGTCTTTCGAGATATAAATGACAAATTGACATCGGCACTAGTTCTTGCTTTACCCAGGCCAGGAGTAGAGTACCTGGTGTATACTGATGCTTCCCTATAGGTACTTGGTGGAGTACTACAACAGGAGGAGAAAGCTATAGCTTATGCCTCCCGCAAGCTCAAGCCTCGGGAGAAGAATTACCCCACCCACGACTTAGAGCTAGCAGCAGTCGTGTTTGCCTTGTGGATTTGGAGACACTACTTGTTGGGAGAGAAATTTTTCCTATTCACAGACCACAAGTCACCGCAATACTTGTTCATTCAGTGAGATTTGAACATGCATTAGCGCAGGTGTATGGAGTTTATGAAAGATAACTAGATCGAGATACAGTAACACTCGGGGAAGGCTAACGTAGTTACTGATGTGTTGAATTACAGGCTAGTAGGTGAGGTGGCAAAAGTTTGGAAGGCAAAGTGGAAAGAGTTAGGACATCAAGTGACAGTGGACCAATCCTTTGGGTCCGTCATGACAATCACACCAGAGATCATTACGAGGGTGATTCAGGCCCAAGAAGATGATTCATTTTGCCAGGATCAGATTGTATGGCTTCTAGCCGAGGGAGTGGAGTCCTACTCAGTGAGTTCAGATGGAGGATTGTGATTTAATGGGAGATTAGTGGTCCCAAATGGTGAGCAGTTACATCATGCAGTGATGACAGCGTAGCATGGATCTCGATATTTGGTACATCCTGGAGGGGATAAGATGTATCAGGATATGAGGCGATAATAGTGGTGGAGTGGGATGAAGAAGGGCATTACGGAGTTTGTGTCCAAGTGTGCCACCTATCGCTGGTAAAGGTGGACCATTAGAGACCGCCAGGGTTACTTCAGTCGCTAGAGATCCCTATGTGGAAATGGAAGAGAATTTCTATGGATTTCATCACCGGGTTGCCTACATCACATCGGGGTCACGATTCTATATAGGTAGTGGTGGATCGATTGACCAAGGTAGATCATTTTCAGTTGGTGCGGACCGGTTACACGAGTGGACAATATACCCAGTTATTTTTTGCTGAGATATTGAGGTTGCTTGGGGTTCCCCTGGATATCGTGTCTGACATAGACAAGATTTTTTTCCCACACTTCTGGGAGAGCTTTCAGGAGACTATGGGTACCGACTATGGTTGAGTACGACGTATCACCCGCAACCAGATGGGCAAATTGAGCATACTAATCAGATGCTGGAGGATATGTTACGCATGTGTGTCCTTGATTTTAGAGGGGGTTGGAAGCAGTAACTTCCAGTAACAGAGTTTCCTTATAATAACTCCTCTTAGTTTACGATTGGCATGGCCCCGTTTGAGGCGTTGGATGGTAGACCTTTTCATTCTCCCATTTGTTGGCTAAAGGTGGGGGAAAATAAGTTACTTGGGCCAGAGGTGATTCAGGAAAAGTCAACTAGGATCGAGTTGATCAAGAGTCGCATTTGGGTAGCCCAGGACAGGCAAAAAAGCTACGCCGATGCAAAGCATTTCTTCAGGGAGTTTAGCGTGGGGGACTAAGTATTACTGTGAGTGTCTCCTATGAAAGGAGTGATGAGGTTCGGGAAGAAAGGGAAATTGGCTCCGAGGTATGTAGGAACATTTCCCATTGTCGAGAGGATTGGACCGGTGGCATACAGACTTGGGTTGCCAGAGCACTTGCACCGTATTCATGATGTGTTCCACATTTTGTCATTAAGGTGGTACCTTCGCGATGATTTGTCCCACACTCATATTGCGATAGATGAGATTGACTTACAGCCTGATAGTTCTTATGAGGAGAGACCAATGGCTATCCTAGACCATATAGATAGGAAATTAAGGTCGAAGGTAGTCCCACTTGTACGGGTCCAGTGGGAACATCATAATGTAGAAGAGTACACTTAGGAGCGTGAGGCAGATATGCGCGAAAAGTATCCGAAATTATTGATACAAGGTATGCCTTGTTTTTTGAATTTCGGGATGAAATTTCATTATTATGGGAGTAGTATGTAATACCCTGTATTTTTATCGCATTTAATTATGGGATTAATTAAATTAAATTGGGATAAATTAATTTAATATTAATCCAGATTTTAAAACAAATATGTACTAGCATGATGAGAGTTAGTAATTATTCGTAATAATTATGTTGAATATTACTAAATGATTAAAGTAATATATGAGATTGTAATTATTAAAATCGTCGCGAGTGAATAATACAAAAATTATAGAAATTAAGTCGGGACGCACGTGTGTCGTGTCGGGACTAAATTAATGGAATAAAAAGTAAATTAATTCTAAGTCGACCGTATGGTCATTTCGAGTGCGGATATGTTTTCATAAGGGTCAGGATAGTTAGAAAAGTATACCTGGGGGTTTAGTCTGGGTCTCGGGATATTTTTAGGCCTAATCGGTAACCCGAGAGGGCATTTTGGTAATTTCCAATTTTTGGCCTTAATTATGGACGAAAATTATTAGGCTATATTTCTTGTTAGAGGTTGTCTTCTAGGGTTAGAACAAACACAAATCACATAAGCCAATAGAGGAGATAATTCGGGAGCTTTCCCAAGGCTAGAAGCACCGTAGTTGCACCACAAACACTACTGGAGTGTAGATCGGAGGAAGAGGAATTCAACCACCCCATCAAATCCCAAAAACTCAGACCTTTGATTTCTAGGCAAGTATCTAACTTGTTGTTCTTTAGTTGATAACACATCCATGCTAGTGTAGGAGATAATGATTCTATGTCTCATAAAAGTATAATGTTGGTTGGGAGATTATTATTACAATTTGGAGTAGAAACCATGTTAGGATGAATATCTTTTATATGTAGAATATTTACCATGAAATTTGATGCCTAGTAGAGATAGAAATCTGGAAACTAATGGAATTCTATATGATAAATTCTTGAATTAATCCATTTGACGATGATTCTTGAGGAATTAATAAATGTTTTACGTTAGAAATCATCCATATTGGTTTATATAATGTTCATGATGTTTGGTTGGAACTTTGGGACATGTTAATAGAGGTTTGATGATTTAAATTGGAAGTCACCCATATGCTTGATATACAGAATTTTGGGCCAAGAACTGCTCGATCGATCGATCGACTTAAGAATTTCGATCGATCGACTGGATCGATCGATCGACACTTTTCATCGATCGATCGACTCCTCTTGGAAATCGAAACTCTTTTTTTTTATGTTAATCCGATCCCAATGCGTAAGGACCTTTGAACATAATTTAAACATCATAATAGGACTTGGGAAGGACCAGTAGGGTATAGGCAAGGTCCGGGTAACACGACTTTATATGGAATTTAACCGTGGGATTTCGGGGGTATGAAAAGGGAATGGAAATTGCGCGTACGTTAAATTAGGTCTTGTGAGAATTAAGAATGACTTAGACTAGTAGGGTAGGGAGCGTACACCTACTGATTTTATCTTTACGAAGATGATACACTTCGAGAGTCGAGAAGCACTTCAGGACTTACAGTAATTGTGAAAGTAAGAGCGTTATAATGATACATAGGACTCGGGTGATACGTGTCACGTATGGGCAAAATATAATATGGGTCATGTGTGTACCTATTTGAATGATGAAAATATAAATATATGTGTGAATATTTATTATATAAATATCCGTGTGTAATCATACCCGCGCAACTTGCTATCACGGAGGTTTCCGTGCCGAGACAGTCTTATCTCGATTGGACCTTTATGGGGGATATTGACTTGTACCCTAAAACATAGGATCCCTAGATACAGGCTATCTGGGAATGACAGTCAGACTGTCCTAAGAGACGTGAGGGTGTGTGCTGACCTCTTAGTGACTGGGAACTATGCTTCGCCTCCAATATGTGCGTTTTGTGTTAATATAGTTCGAGAGTGATTCCGAACTGGTATTTCCATTTTGTACGAGAGATACGGGGACTTGATAGCAAAGTATGCAGGCACCATAGATTTATGTGGGGTGACCTATTAGTATATATATTATGCATGATGAATCTATATAACTGTGATTAATCTACTGTGCTTGTAAGTAGATAAAATGGAATAATTAATATTAAACTGATTAAGTATTGTGAACATAAAACTGTATTGATATGAACATAGCTGACGTGATAAATTCATAAGGAAAGAATATCAGACATAAACTATAGTCATGCGATCACTTGAATCAGGATTTGGTGAGGAGAAATTTTGTCAGACTAGTGAATTGGGTTAGCTTTATCAAGATTAGTTCAGTAGTACGTTAGGCGTGCACACTAGTTGAGAGGTGACAATTCCCAAGTGAGTGTCGAGGTACTAGCATGTATGTAATATCAAGTGGTAAGCATTTTAAATACTTGCTCAACTATTTTAAAGTTGTTTTACACTCGGGCTCTGACCCATTTCTAGTCATCTCTTCTTTCTGTTATGTGTGTGTGTGTGTGTGTGTGTGTGTATATATATATATATATATATATATATATATATATATACATATATTACAGGTTCCTAGCCATAGGGGAGTCCGGCTTAGATCTTTGGAATGTTGACGTCTTGCAGCTAGTGTGGGAGTTGCAGGTCCTTGCAGTAGATGACTTCCTTCTTGTCTTCTCAATCTCCTATTTAGTCATTATTAGATGGGGCATGTGTCTCCCATTTCCTGGTTTTATTTAGTTCAGAGAGAGACTTGTACTCTTTATTATTTCAGTATTCAGCTATTGTTGGGATTATTTTAATTATTTCTTTGTCCTTCGTCGTGGGATATATTATATGGATTGGGTAATCTAGCTTGGTTATTACATTTGGATAGTTTGGATTTTTAATAATATTATCTGTATTCATAAAAATGGTTTTGTATATTAAATCATAACAGTGGGACTCAATTAATAAAATTAAATGTTTTGACACTTAGCTTAATTATTTATTAGGTGATTAATAAAGAAAAACCATTTTACTACAATGATTATAAGAATGAACCAACCGGACACTTTGATTTAATTTAATAAAGGACAGATCACCCTGTATTTAATTAGGCGGGGTGTCACCCATTGTTTTCATTCGTTAGAGTTTGTGGAATAAGGGTAGGGACTTCCGGGGTAGAGTAGGACTACTGAGGAATAATTCTCGGGCTTGGTATGTGTGTTTGACCAATGGATAGATGGATTTAGCAGAGAAGAATCGGTATTTCAATCGAGTGAACACTTATATGTATAATCGGGAATTCAATTCGGACTTTGAGATTGGTAGATTAGTACGCTGTGGGATTTGCATACGAAGTCAGTACATTATATATACACGTATTAGGGTTACTTTTATATATATATATATGTATGTGTGTGTGTGTGTGTGTGTGTGTGTGTTACTTGTTTATATTGAACATACCTACTCAGTAGTGATATCGTTAGGATGTTGCACATAGTGGGCAATTGATCCTAGTATTCACCAGCAGGTTTTGGATTGATTCCCCAGGTCATTGTACTGTTGTAAGGCCAATATCCATGTGTGAGAATAGGTATTGGTTTAAAGATTGGTTGGGTGCGATATGGCATGGTTATGACTCCCGGACATATGTTTATGACCGCCTCCATTTGTTTGTATTTATTTTTGGACTTGGGCATGAGATTATGACCCGGTGACTCAATGTGATGTGTAATGTGGCTGGAGGTTGATAGAACACGAGCATGTATTCGTGAGGTCCATAATCTGGGGATACAATTATACGTATATAGTGAGTGATGTATATATATATTGATATGACAAAAGTGCACCCACGTAATCTGAGCAACATCGTCGTCCTATCTCATGGCCGAGTCATCAGAATAGCCCCACTAGTCAGCAATAAGGTCGTCCCTGATGAGGTCGGCCTCAAAAGTACCAATCTCGGCTAGTCAGCAGCCGAGATCAGCAATAACTTTATGGGTTAACTTGAACCAGTCTCATACTCTGCTTAGGCCGATAGCACAAATGATCCCGATTAACTAACCTCGGCTGGCCTATCCAACCGAGGTTATACTTGTGGTTGGAGGATCAATGGTCATGTCAGAGTCATCAACCTTGTACCCAGCTAGGCTGAGGTTCCAGTGGACGATGTCACCAGTCCGAGCATATTCAAGTACAAAGAGACCTAGAACATGTGGATAAAAGCGTTATAATAGATCATTCCCTCACGTGAGGAAATATTTGGTCATTATGATCTACATATGGTACAACCAGGTGTCCAGATGATATTGGCTAGATCATCCTGCACATGCTCATTGCATGCTTAGGCAGTACACTACACCCCTAAGAACTATATATACCATTTATATTCTTCCTTGAAGGGGATCGCATATTACAAACCCTAGCTAAAGCTCTGCAAAATATACAATAGAGAGAGAGTGTATGAGTATTGTATCACAAGGCCATTAGTGACCTTCTTTTATAGTGCAGATCACTCACCTACACAATGGAAGTAGACCTAGATAGGTTGAACCACTTATATTGATATCTTTATCCTCTTCTCTTCATATCATTCTACGTTTATATTGCTTATGTGCTGCCATTGTTATACCTGGTTGAGGTCTCCAACACCTTGATCTAGTGGTGCTATTTCTAGCATCATTAGTTTGGTGTCGTCTATGGGAACGATAAGCTTCATCTCTTCCTTTTTATAGCTTTGCCTCACCGGAATCTCTGGTTGTGAACTAGTCCTCCCCCTTGTGTGGAGTTGTTTTTCCATTGAAAGAGGTTTTACAAGGTCCAAAATCTCTCAAGTCTTATAAATCATAACTCAGTTTTCAGGGAAACACATGGCACTTGAATTGCCACCACCTCATCCACCAGCTGGTGGTGGAGGACCTCGTTCTATTCATGCACCGCCTCTGTCCGAGATGGATGAAGTGATAGCAGCCTTAAAATCCCTGGTGGCCAGCCAACAAGTGATACAAGAGCAGTTCGCTGCCCTCGGCCAAAATATGATGAGGAGGCCACCAGGAATCTCATCGAAGATGATCACTCCTATAGCTGCACAAGAACAACACCAGGAATCTAGGGGACCACCCCAAAAACCACGCAACAATTTGCCTCATCCCCAGCGGCGGAGGGACATTGGTAACCCTAGGCGTTTACGCCTAGGGAGGCAAGGACACCCTTACCTTGAGGACCAGTATGGAGATGTGGAGGCGGATAATGCTCCACTAGAATGTTAGGAGCCATATGAGATTTCCAATAATATTGTACGACTCATCCGAGAGAGTGGAGGAAGGTATAGGAGACAGAACCCCGAAGATCGCCCAAGAGGCTCAGCATTTGTTCGTTTCAACAGAGGGTCGGCCTTTGAAAGTCTCAGCCCAGTCAATGACCTAAGGGAGAGATTGTCGAGGTCAAGAAGCCTTATAGGGTCCAAAAGAGAAGGGGCTGACTATAGGCCCCAACATGGCCAACCCCATCATGTCCGAGAAGGGGGTCATGGTGAAGTTAATAGCCAAGCAAGTCAGATGCAGGAGAACCCTCGGTACATCTATTGGAGGTGACAGGGGATAACATCGACCAAGCTAACATTGCGAAACCCTATAATGATTCAATTCAAAGGATTGAAGACAAGATTGGCGACATTATGAAGATCCGATACCCTCTGCAGAGGGGGTACTTAGAAGGTTGACCCTTCGTTGCAAAGATAGTCAACTTCCCAACCCCAGCCAAATTCAAGACGCCTGTAGTGACTCCCAGGTATAATGGAAGCACTAATCCTATCCATCACATTAAAATATACCAATCGGCAGTCAATATCTACTCCATCTCAAATGAGATGAGATGCCATTCTTTTTCAAGCACTTTGATCGGGGTTACACACGTTTAGTTTACTTCACTTCCAAAGAATTATTTCAAGAGCTTCAAACAATTGGCCGAGCGATTTGTCCATAACTTTTTCTAAGGGGTCAGACCTCAGAAAAAGATGACTTATCTACTTTATGTCAAGCAAGAGAATCATGAGAGTCTAAGAGATTACATCACAAGGTTCAATAAAGAGAAGTTGGAAGTGGAAGACTATGAAGAAAGCATAACTATGACAGCCCTCATAGGAGGCCTCTAAAAGGGAAAGTTATTGTGGAATCTTACTGAAGACTCTCCTAAGTCAATGGTCGAGCTGCTTACAACAACTGGGAAAGTTATGAATGTTGAAGAGGCAATGGTTGCTAAGTATGAGGATGATAAAGGAAGTGGTAGTGGTAGCAAGTTTCAGAAAAAGAATAAAGATAGGAAGAAAAGGTCGGCTAACGATAAGTTTGCAGACTACACTCTGTTGATTATAAGATGTGAGCACATTGTAAATGAGATAAAGAGTGATTAGTCTTTAAAGTGGCCTAAAAAATTAAGAGCTCCTCCCCATAAGAGTAACAAGAAATTATGGTGTGAATTCCACCAAGACCATGAGCACTTGACTGATAAATGCTTTTCTCTGAAGGATGAGATTGAGAAAATGTTAAAGGATGGAAAATTAAGAAAGTATGTGGAAAAATGAGCTTCCAAGGGTCGACGAGCCGACCCTAGAAAGAGGAGGAATGATAAATTCTGAGAAGATGGCTCGGCCAGATGAGATGATCCTTCAGACGAGGACAGTGATGATCCAGATCTTCCACCAAAGGATGACAATATCCCAGTGAAGAGGCTTAACATGATCCCATATGGGGTAGGAATGATTTGTGGTGGCCTATCTAGACGAGGCTCGGAAGTGGACAACCGTAAAGCCCATGTGGTTGAGGCGAAGGCAATAACAAAGGCCGAGGTTGTGCACTCGACCTCCATTAATGTTAAATCAGAGAAAAGGAAGAAAATGGACATGGACACCCTCATAGTTGAATTTTCAAGACTAGACTTTAACAGTATCTTAAATGCACATGACGACCCTCTCATCATCACAACCAGTGTGTATGGATGCGAAGTACCGAGGATCTTAGTTGATGGGGGAATCTCGGCAGATGTTATGTTGTGGCCATGTTTCAAGTGATTGGGACTTAGACGAGCCAGGATCGTACCATACCATCATCCCCTCATAGGATTCAGTGGGGAGAAAGTTCATCCCTCGGGAATGTACGAGAAGGATGTAAGAATGGGGGACAAGTGGACGAAGTGGCTAACTAGAAAATTTTAACTTTTTTGTTATGGACGAGAATGTCTTTTCATCTTACAACCTCATATTAGGACGAGTAGCCCTCAAGGAATTTGAAGTGGTGCCTTCAACGGTTCACCAGATGATAAAATTCCCTACTCCTTATGGAGTAGGGGAAGTTCAGGGTGACCAAACGTCGGCACGAGAATGCTTCTATAACTCTAATGAGGAAAGAGAAGCATACAAGAAGGCAATTAACTACCATTTATAACATCAACACACTTGATCCGATAGACGAGACAAGGATCGAAAAGGGGGAGGCCGCGAAAGAGATAGAATCCATCATCCTCAACGAGGACAAGTCGGAAAAAACCATCCAGGTCGACAAAGCCTTAAAGCCAGAGATCAAAGATGAGCTGATCAAGTTGTTGAGGAGAAGACAGAGAATTTTTTCTTGGAGTCATGCAGACATGACATGAATTGACCCTCAGATAATATGTCACAAGCTCAACGTGGTAAGAAATTCAAAGCCAGTTAAAAAAATGAGGAGGATTTACTCCCCGGGAGAAATATGATGTTATAAGGGACGAGGTTAAAAAGCTTCAAGAGGCTGAGTTCATTAGAGAGGTCATATATCCTGAATGGCTATCCAATGTAGTGATTGTGCCAAAGGCCAATGGAAAGTGGAGTATATGTGTAGACTTCACCGACCTAAACAAATCTTATCCCAATGAAACATTCCCTCCCCTTCGGATTGATCACATGGTAGATGCTACGGCAGGTCACGAGTTGATGAGCTTCATGGATGCCTACTCTGGTTACAACTAAATATTTATGGACCCGACTGACTCAGAGAAAATATCGTTCATCACAGATAAGGGAACATATTATTAAAAGGTTATGCCATTCGGCCTGAAGAACATATTATTTAGAGAGCTGAAGTCCTACCTCAGCTCTCCCTTACTTTTGTCACGACCAATCCAAGGTGAAAAATTATATGTGTACCTAGCCGTCTCAGAGTCATCTATTAGCGCTGTTATTGTGAGAGAAGAAGATGGGGTACAGAAGCCAGTGTATTTCAATAGAAAATCACTCCAAGTGTCTAAGAAGAGGTATCCTAGGATGGAGAAGTTAGCTTATTCTATGATTCACCCTTCTAGAAAAATGAACCGTACTTCCAGGCTCACTAAATGGTCGTCCTCACTGACTCGCCACTCAGACATGCCATCCACAAACCTGAGAAATCAGGGAGACTAATGGCTTGGGCAATTGAGCTAGGAGAGTTTAACATTGTCTACCAGTCGGGGGTGGCAATCAAGGGACAGATATTGGCAGACTTTATGGCCGAGTTCACATGGGATGAGGCTGAGGCTGAAAATAAGAATTTTGAGAAGGCAAACAGTCTGTAGGGAAGACCCCTCAGTCCAACCTTGGATAAGGTCGAGATAAGCACAGCAACAGGGGAAGTGTCTGAAAATGAAGAGGGTAGATATCTCTTCAAACAAGGATCCCTGTCATAGGGAAAATTCTCAGAGGTCAATGTTGTATGGAATATCTTTTTTGATGGGTCCTCTTGCAAGAATGGAAGTGGTGCTGGATTGATAATGTCGGCACCAGACGGCACACACATTGAGTATGCTGTGAGGTTTAAATTCAAGGACTCTAATAATGAGTCTGAATATGAATCTCTGATAGCAGGTATCTCCTTGGCCCGAGCTGTTAGTGTCGGACAACTCCTAGTACACAGCGATTCAAGACTTGTGGTAACTCAGATCTTAGGATTATATGAGGCCAAGGATGAGAGAATGGCTAAATATCTGGGAAGAGTAAAATCGATGTTAAAAAGTTTTAAGGAGTTAAAGCTTAAGAGAATACCTCGGCTAGACAACGGCTGAGCCAATGCACTTGTGAGGCTAGCCTCAGGAACAAGAATTAACATCAGAAAAATAGTGCTAGTGGAAATCTTCCTTCGGCCGACCATTGAAGAAGAAGAAGATGGTGCATCTGAATCTTGTCTGAATGTGAATAAGGGAGCCTCATGGATGTATACTCTCATCAGATACATTCGAGAAGGGGAGATTCCATCATCAAAAGCTGAGAGAAGAAAATTGAGGTATAAAACTACAAAGTTCTCTGTCATAAGGGACAGTTTGTATAAAAAGGGGTTTTTTCTTCCTTTACTTAGATGTGTTCGTCCATCTGAGGTACCATATATCCTTAAAGACATGCATGAAGGTTCTTGATCTAGTCATATTGGTGGAAGTTCATTGGCTAAGAGGATTGTTACTCAGGGGTATTGGTGGCCGACCCTGGCCAAAGACGTTGCAGCGTATGTTAAAAGATGCGATAAGTGTCAAAGGTTTGCTTTCATCCCTCACCAACATCTGACCTCAATCACATCCCCTTGGCCATTTGTGGTATGGGGGATCGACCTAGTAGGACCTTTACCTAGGGTAGTGAAAAACTATCGGTACCTAATTGTAGTGATAGAACATTTTTCTAAGTGGATAGAGGCTGAACCGATGATCACTATTACAGAACAGAAGACCTTCCAATTTATATGGAAAAATATCATCTACAGGTATGATCTCCCAAATACCTTAATATCAGACAATGGGACTCAATTTAAGAATTTATCTTTAGAGAAATATTATGAAAGGCTTGGGATCAAATAATTCTTCTCCACCCCTAGCCGACCCCAAGAAAATGGGCAAACCGAGGTTACAAATCGAACGATTCTTGATGGCATCAAGAAGAAGCTAGAATAGGCAAAGTGAAGATGGACTGAAGAAGTGTACGTTATACTATGGGCTTGCAAGACGACAGTCAAAACTCCTACAGGGGAAACCCCATTCATGTTGGCTTATGGTTCAGAGGTTGTCATCCCTACCAAGATTGGTCTTACTACTCATAGAATTTATATGTATGACCCTTAAGGAAATGAGATAGAAAGAAGACTTGATCATGATCTGATCGAAGAAAAAAGAGAAGATGCTGAGGTGATGTAAGCAGACTACCAGCAAAGGGCTGCCAGATTTTATAATCAGAGGGTGAAAGAGAGGGAGATAGTTATGGGAGACCTAGTTCTTAAGAAGACATGGAAAAAACCCAACAAGCTCCATCCAAATTGGCATGTCCCTTATAGGGTGATCGATGAAGTCGTACACCTATCGACTGGAAAATCTAGAAGGAGAACCCTTCTTAAAACCCTGAAGTGCCGACCATTTGAAGAAATATTAGCTATGACATCTTTTATTATAATACATGTATCAAATTATGAAGGAGTGAATATTAATGAGAATTTCAGTGTTTCCTCATCACCTTTATTTATTCACGTGTTAAATTTACCCTAAGCTAAAAAACATCATTGGTCGTGAAGAGGGATTGGTCTGCTATTGGTGATATGATAGCGGAGATGGACACAACTTCGTCTATTGGCTATCAATAACATCAAAAAGGATGAGAGTAAACATCAATTATTTAGTGATCTCGGACCCTTAATATCATTAGTTTGGTGAATTATGAGACTAAACATCAAATTAGTTGGTGATCTCAGACCCTCAACATCATTAAGTTGGTGAATTATGAGACTAAACACCATTTATTAAGTAATCCCGGACCCTAAACATTATTAATTTGGTGAATTATGAGACTAAGCACTATTTATTTGGTGATCTCAGACCCTAAACATCATTAATTTGGTGAATTATGAGACTAAACACCATTTAATTTGTGATCTCAGACCCTAAAAATATATTTTTGTTGGTTGTCTCTATTGCTGTTTTATTTTTGTGATGAATAAGTGGAACATCATACAGGAACAAAATATCATGATGGAAAAGCAATAGAAACAAGGCATAATGGGATTCCATTTCATTCATGACAGATGAGGTTACGAAAGTTTACATCTAAAAAAATAAAATGTTATAACCACAATTCGTAGAAGGAAGAGTTACAATTAGCTTCACAGAATAAAAACAAAGAAGAAAGAGGCCTTCAGGGATGAATTTATCCTTCGTCTAAAGCCAACCGATCACCGGTTGGGGCTATCTAAGACCTCATCCTTAGGGTTGACAATGTCTTCAGTCTCAGTGGCATCCAAAGGGCTCATCTCTGTGGGAGAAGCACAATCATTCTCCACCTCCTTAAGAGCTTAGGCAAGATGAGGGTTAGCAAAGCCAAGACTAATGAAGTCATCTGGAGACAAGCTTACAGACTCTCCGTCCTTAAGAGCAGCCCATCGATCGATACCCCTCTCGAGATAGTCAAAGTCGAAACCTACAAATTCATCAGAAGTTTTGTAGTCAGCAATAATTCTCTCCTCAGCATCATTTAGTGCAAACTTGACAGGTTTATTAATGTTTTCTTGAAGACTCTTATCTTTGGCCTTCATAGACTTGGCATGCTCCTCCTTCAAACGAGTAGTTTGTTCCCTCTCCTACTTCAGGTCCCCCTTTACCTTCTCAAGGTCAGCCTTGAGGGGACACCGTCTGTCTTCTTAGCATCTCTCGCCTTTTGGATTAGGGGAATCCTTTTTGAGTTCTAGATATCCAAACGATGAAGAGACACCACTACCTACAGGAAAGGATTAGGCATATGAGTAGTGATGATTCAAAGAATGTAGATACAACACTTGAGAAAAAATTTAATCATCAAAGTACCTGAACTGTCCTGTGAAGGGCAAACTCTGCCCATAAGGTAACGTCCAAAGATTGAAGAAAATATTTGTCTTCCTCAATCATGATCCCACTAATAGCATCAGGGACTTGTATACTGTGGTTGATCATGCTCTCACCGATCTTTAGCTGAGACAGACGAGAAGCTAAAGCATTATCGGTGGAGATAGGGATGCCATGGTTTGTATTCTGGGCTTTTGGTGGCCTAGTGGAAACAGGGTCTGCGGGAGCTTTCCTCTTCTTGGCAACAGCATTAGCCTTGGATGTGCTGACACTCTTCTTCGTTTGAGTTGGGGGAGGGTCAATCTTATCACCTCGTCTAACGAGGAGCTTGGAAATATTGGGGGTTGACATCTCCTAAAGGTCGTCTGAGATACCGTCTGGTGTCTCTCCAGAAGGAGAAGTCTTGGAGTTAGCAGCTCAGATAAATAAAAAGTACGAGACATAACGTGGTAATAAAATTTTGAAACTTACAAAGCTCTTCAAAAGTACCACCCTCTAAACCTATCTGAGAAAGGTAATAGGTGGTCATCTGATGCTCATACTTGATGAGACACTCATTCTCGCCTTGGTTACAAAGGTCAATGATGTCTTTGGTGTTTTTAGCACTTAACCTAGGGTCAGCCTTAGCCCAAAAAAAGGATTTGTCCCATCTCATAGGTGTCCTCATTTAATAGGCTTCATATGCCTGGTTTGGACCAAATTCCCAGGCACCCGACACAAAGAATTATCGGAGTGTCTAGTTGTGGTTTGATGTCTGAGTGACTAAGAGTAGTTTCTTCTAAGACTTTCTGGCTACGAAGTGATAGTAGCCAGGATGAGTTTTGGAAGAAGAGAGGGTATAGAACCTATAAAAACTCTAACTGGAAGGTCATTATGATGAACAGGCTTCCAGAGGATGATAACTCCTATCATGACCCTCCACGCATTGGGAGATAGTTGGGAGGGGGAAAGATTTATGTACGAAAGGATGGCTCGGCTGGTGGGATGAATGAGTAGGCAAAAACCTAGTTTGAACATCTTCTCATAGATGCAGATCTCACCTTCTCGGCCATCGAAAGCCCTCTCATCTTTCAGAGACTTCCTTAAGGAGATTCAAGAAGGAATGCCATAAAAATGTCTGAAGACTAAAAGATCATACTCAGTAACAGAGCTTTCATGCTTGACACTTATAGAGGTGTCGACTTCACTCTCGTCATTATCGTCATTTCCAACAACCTCCACCTGAGCATTAGTGGGTATACCACCAGGAAACCTCTCTACGAACTCAGCCCCTGTGGCAGCTGATAGAGGAATAGAATCAATTGGGGGAGGAAAGGTGATGCTAGGATCTAAAATTTCTACAAAGGAAAAGCGTTGTGAGGGACCAACATCCTTAAAAGACGAGGCACGGGAACAAAATTCCTCATCCTCAAACCCTCCATTTCATTTGGGGGAATAGTCCATAGCCTCCTCATATGAGTCTACACTCTCGGCCTGGGAGGTGGATATAGGATCTATAGCAGATGATTTAGACATAGGGTCACAGACCTCGGTAGGCTTAGGGTATCTAACAGCTAAGGGAGGTGGATAAATTGAACGAAGGGGGAAAGACTCAACCATTCGACTCTCATCTTAAGATAACTCAACTTGTCCGATTTTGTCGAATCACTTCTCTCTTAGATTTGGAAACTCCTCTATAAGTTTATACAGAGGTTGTAGCATTCGAGTTATGAGACTACACTTCTAATGAAAGACAAATAGGCAAACAGGTAAACAACTCCTAACACCTAAGTAAAAGGATCAAAGCTTGGAATTCAAAAGGTTTTTTATGAAGAACACCAAGAACAATGATGAAACAGAACACCGGAGATGGTGACCGAAGTGTCACCGAAGAACCTAAAAATGTGAAATCTCAACCTAAACCAACCTCAGAACAACCAAAGGTGGCATAAGGGTCACCAAGAAAACACTGGCCTAACCTTAAAACCACCAAATAGTGGTGGAAATGTTCACCGAAAAAAAGAAAACTCACCAAAAAATCCAAATAAAGAAACCAAAAACCAGCAATGGAAATCAAAGTTATAGGATAATACCTGAGTAGAAAAAGACGTTGGAAGAATAAGGTTTAAGGTAGAAGAGCTTGAGTTTGCAGGTTATCTGGGAGGTGGGCTATGGAGGATTTGAGGTTTTGCAGAAAACACACAAGCGAGAAAATAAATTGGGGAAGAAAATGAAGAAAAAAGAGAAAAGGATTTAAATATTAATGTAATGATTACACGCGAAGTCCAAGGCATATCATCATTTCTCCTTGAAACCCTAAATGAACAGCCACATCATTCATTACCTTGGGGCAGATGCCAGCTAATTCCAAGAATGACATGTGTCCCAATAACAATCCCCATACCACCAAATACTTAGAAGTGTCCATTCATCAGTCGAGCATATATACCCCTCATCCATCTATTCACATAGAAGGCTAAGGGCTAAGGGTGATTGATATGACCAAAGTTCACCCTCGTACTCTGAGCAACATCATCGTCATATCTTATGGTTGAGTCGACAGAAAAGCCCCACTAGTCAGTAATAAGGTCGGCCCTGATGAGGTCAGCCTCATAAGGACCAACCTAGACTAGTCAACAGCCGAGATCAGTAACAACTTTATGGGTTCAACTTGAACCAGTCTTATACTCTGCTTAGGCCGATAGCACAAATGATCCTGGTTACTTAACCTTAGTTGGCCTGTCCGTCCGAGGTTATACTTGTGGTTGGAGGATCAATGGTCATGTCGGAGTCTCAACCTTGTACCCAGCTAGGCTGAGGTTCCAGTGGATGATGTCACCAGTTCAAGCATGTGTAAGTACAAAGAGACCTGAAACAAGTGAACAAAATTGTTATAACTGGATCATTCCCTCACGTAAGGGAATACTTGGTCATTACGATCTACATGTGGCATAACCAGGTGTCCATATGAGATTGGCTAGATAATCCTACACATGCTCATTGCATGATTGGGGGGGTACACTACACCCCCTAATGACTATATATACCATTTATCTTCTTCCTTGAAGGTGATCATATATTACAAGCCCTAGATGAAGCTTGGTCAAAATATACAGTAGAGAGAGAAAGTGTGAGTATTGTATCACAAGGCCATTAGTTCCCTTCTTTTATAGTGAATATCTCTCACCTGCACAGTGGACGTAGGCCTAGATAGGCTGAACCACTTATATTGATATCTTTCTCCTCTTCTCCTCATCTCATTCTACGTTTATATTGCTTATGTGCTGCCATTTTTATACCTGTTTGAGCTCTCCAACACCTTGATCTGGTGGTGCTATTTCTAGCATCATATATATATAATAAAGTAGAAAACTTATGTATGTCATAAGATGGGACAATGATGTCACAAAATGAATTATTTTTGCATTATCTACTTTACCCTTGAAAATTTTGTGTTCCCCCTCTTTTTTTCCCCACCACTTTTACTTTAATTCAAATAGAAGGACTACTTTGGTAAATACACACCAAACCCTCTTTCATTTCTCAGACATACACCCGATGCTTCCCTCCCTCTTCAAACCCTCTCATTTCTAAGTCACACCTGATGCTTCCCTCTCTCCGCCGTCACCTCCACCAATGCCCAAATATGAAGGATCGAAGACAAGAGAAAATAACTGGAGAAGCCACAGTCCCAAATCGAGGTAATTATCTAAGTCTTTTGTATTTCGTACATACTTGCCTCTCACCCACTTCTTATTACAACCTCGGTTGCTGCATTTCACCGATCTGGAAGTTTTATCTCTCAACTCCAAACAACCTTATTGTTCAAGGTTTGAATCTATTCGAAGATCCTTTTCCCCACTTATTTGCAACATTTTGTTCAGATTTTAACATTTAATTTATCTTTTTAGGTTTTGTTTAAATATCAGATGTTGTTGAGACTTTCTCTCAGATTGGGCAAAGATGTATGCGATATATGGGATTAACGATTGGCAAATACTCTTAAACACCCATGACTTAAATGTTAATACCCACATATTGAAAGACATGTCTCATACCACGAAGTTTTCTTATATTACCAAACAAAGTATTATTTAGTCCTGGGCTGTAATACCAAACAAATGATACTTTATCTCAAATTTGTATTCAATGATACAAAACTAATTTTATTTGTTTTCTCTTAACAGTAAGTGGACCTTGATCTTTAGATCAACAAGGGAGACTTTCTCTCATATTTGTATTCATTGGTTTAAAACTAATTTTCTTTGTTTATTATCTTAATAGTAATTGGGTCTCAAATTCTTGATAAATGTTTGTCTCAGAATTGTATTCACTACTGGATAATTTTTTTTCATGATCTAAATTTTTTTCATTATTCCCACGTAGTTTTAGAACCAGAGATTGACAAAACATTCTCTGAATTTTGCCGATATGGAGGTTTCATCACTCAACTCCAAACACCCTTATTGTTTTGTTTTCTTTTGCATACTTTTTTCACTGTGAAAACGTCCTAAACTTAAATTCAATCAACAGAACTTGAAAAACTCAATCTTCATAGTTGGGATATATTCAAAGATCTTAATCTTTACATATTATTGATTACTGATTGACTTTGCATGTACTCCTTTTACAGATTACTAATTGGCTTTTTTAATAAAAGTAAAGCCTTTTTGCAAAGATAATTTGTATTTAGTTGGTTGAGAGTTGTACTTTGGGGTTGTTTTGTAACCAATATTTAAACAGTTATTTTGGCAACCCCTGATTTACTGCTCCGATCTTGAAAATAAAAATAAAAAAAATGATAGGCAACCCTGATTAACACTTTGGCAGCTCCGATTAACACTTTGGCAGCTCTGATTGGCCTGATTTACTGCTCCTTCCACACTTTGACAGCCCCGATTTACTTTGTAAGTATTTAAGACGATTAGTTTTTTTACTTTTTATGTTTTTCATATTTCGATGGTCTGATTTACTGCTCCTGCACAGGACTCGCATTATTAGAGTTATGTCCCTCTTGTTCTAAAATTGATGTTGCACGTGTAGGGGTGAAAATGCGTTCATAGAAATGTGCACATGAGGGTGAGTTGTGTGTTGTTCCTCGCCATAGTAACTGAGTCTTCTGACCAGTTTTGTTCTCACCATCGGGTGTGATACTTCTCACCCGACTAGAGTAGCAAGCCTGACTCTGATAACCTGAGGTAAGCATATGGTTGGTATTTAAAATGCTTCGGCCCTCTTTTGTAGTTTACCTAACTAATTTTTTAGGAATCCACGTTGTGTTGCTTTTAATGCTTTCCCGGTTTTCAGAATACATGCATTTGTATCAAGCATTTGTCTCATTTGATCTTAATCTTTTTGAATCGTCATTGTAGATTATTTGGTCTTAAGGGTATATTTAGATGCCTAGAATTGGAACTCAAAAAATTCTAAATGTACGGAATAGGAGGCAACCAATGGCAACATCATAACTTGAGGGCGTATTTTAACTTAATGGTGATTTAATTTTGTCATTGATTTGAATGAGGTCTGAAAAAATCGTTACTAAGGTCGTTTAATACAAGATTAAACTATTGAAGTAACTCCGAACTATTTTTTGAAGAAACTCTTTTCTTTAAATGAAAATAAATTAATCACAAGATGTGTTTAATAAAACATGCACGCGATTTGTTCAAGATTAGTTAACTAGTTTTGAAAAATAGAACTAAAAGATTTAAATCAGCACACCCACAAGAATGAGATGAGGAGATGTAGAAAGATTAAGGAAAAGGCATTTTTAACATGTTAAAACCTCACCCAACTGAGGAAACATCCACGGTGACTTTAAAGTCAAAAACCAAAAACTCAATAAAACAAAATATACAAGTTACAAACAATTTAACACACATGCAAACTAATCAGACCTATACAAGTTTAGAAGTGTACCCAATGGTTGATTCTAACTTCTCTGCAGTTCTGATGTTGATGTGGATTTCCAAGTTTTCCAACTTCGCCACTTTGTTCCAGTCTTTACGTCGACTCTTGTAGATTCAAGATCTTATAGCCAACACTTCTGTGATGTAGTGTGACAAGTGTTTGTGAAAGTGTTCCAACACATGCACGCACACACACACACATACTTATTTATACAAACAGTCCTAGCAAATTACATATCATATCTAAATGATGTTGTTTTCAGGTTCTCTCTTCTTTAGAAACTAAAAGACTTTATATGACCATTCAAATAATCCCGGAATTCAAGGCTACCTTGCTTGAAAGACGGTTCAAGGTCTTAATAAATTTCAGAGGGTTTTGAAAATAATTTTTGAAATTGAAAACTGCCAATTGTGATTCCAACTAGGTCAACAATCTTGTTTCATAAGAACTAGAAACAAAAAATATATTTGTTGATTCTAAAGATTTAAAAAACATTTACAGAACAGTAATCAACAAATACGATTTCTCAAGATGAGAAACTAAAATGTGCAGTTCTAAGTGTAATATGACATGCAATAATCAGATCTATTGTTTCTATGAAAAAGAAATAGAGATCTAATATAAAATGTTTAATTTGGAAACAAGATCTCGATCTCAGAGGATAAAACCTTAAGCACCCTTCAAACCCCCACCAACAACACACTCAAACACACAGGTATAGTGTTTGCTAAAATACAGTTTTGGAGAAATGAGTTAGGGTTTGAAAACGAAAAGGGTTTGGACGATTTAGGGTTTCTTTCTCTCTCTGGTTTCTCTCTTCTCTCTCTTCCCTCTCTGTCTTCTCTCTTATCTCTTCTCTCTCTATTTAGATGAACTGCCAAAAGTTCCCAAATGTTGAGGGTTGGTATCCTTTTATACTGAGAGGCAATGGTTCAAGAATGGCTATCCAAATCTAAGGCTGAGATTTGGTCTAAGGCAATTGACTTTGATCCAACAGTTAAAGAATAACGCTGGATTAAACGCACTCTGATTGGTATAAAGAGGGTCACACGGATTGAGTTCAAACGCATGCAGAACATTGATTGAATTAATCCAAAGGCTGAGATCACACAAGGTTTATGTGTCTTGCAACAAACACAAATCAGGCCGGTATAATATGGATAGGTGTAAGGCTGAGATCTGTTTTCACACGCATGTTTAAAAATAATTACACACGCACCCTAAAGTCTCAAGCACTTTCGGATCCGACCCAATCCAACTTTCAGGTATGAAAACATAAAACCAGTAATTACATAATACCCCCAAAAGTTTTATAAACTAAGTTTTAAAAAAAATCATTAAAAATTCCCAAAAAATTATTAAAACCAATTTAAATGGGATAACCACACACAACTCACACACAATCAATTAATGAAATATATGAATAATGTATGCAACCCTAGTGTGTGTGAATAATCATTATACCTTCAAATGAATCAAGTGTGGCTTAAGAAGAAGATTTTGAGGCTCTTTGGAATCTAGGGAATGGGACTCTAATTTTGTCACTATTTCCAAACTATATGAGCACTTATACAATGTAGACTCGAGTGAGTCAAGAGTATAAGGTGCCTCAATCTCCCCCTTCGGAAATATGAGACAAAATCTCCTTTGAGTCAACTAAGACTCTTAAGGCTACAATGAAATAAGTAAAAACCTATTGCTATACAAAAATTCTATCTACCCATTTCCTAGAAAAAGAAAATTACATAACTCAACTAATTACAAACCAATACCCTAATAACCTTTGTTGAATACAACTGTACAGATTCCTGCAAATAACTCTAAGATCAAGATTTTTAGAAATAACAATATGAACTCATAAGACTCAAATTACTCCCCCATTTTGTCTCAAATGGACAAAGGGAAAAAAATCGTAAGTCATAGGAGGTTATTCAGCACACACCATTCTTATCAATTTTCACAAAGCAAGAAATCTATTGTAATCCAAATGTTTGGTAAACATATATGCGAGTTGCAAATAAGTAGGAAGATAATTAATTTCTAATTCCTTAGTTTCAACTAATTCGCGTATAAAATGATGTCTAATTTTTATATGTTTAGTTCGTGAGTGTTGAACAGGATTTTTAGAGATATTGATCACGCTTTGATTATCACAATAGATATGTAATTGATCTTTTTGAATACCATAATCGTTTAGCATTTTCTTAAGACAAAGTAATTGAGCACAATAACTACCAGCGGCTATGTATTCAGATTCAGCTGTAGATAAAGAAGTGCAGTTTTGTTTCTTACTACTCCATCCTACCAAGTTATTACCAATATAGTAACATTCTCCGATGTGCTCTTACTATCATCAGTATACCCAGCCCAGTCGGCATCAGTGTATCCTATTATAGTACTAGGAGTATCATTGGTGTACTAAAGTCCTACATTTAGAGTGACTTTTCTGTATTTAATGATTCTTTTTACACAAACCAAGTGGCTCTCTTTAGGATTATTTTGATAACGAGCACACACGCAAACTGCGTACATAATATCAGGACGTGAGGCAGTAAGGTATAGTAAGGTTCCTATCATATTACGATATAGAGTTGGATCTATGGATTTACCATTCTCATCTTTAGATAGTTTGACCGTAGTACTCATGGGAGTTTTAGCATCTTTTGCACTTTCAAGGATGAATTTTTTGACAATCTCTAAAGCATATTTTGATTGCGAAACAAATAAACCTTCTGAATTCGGTTTGATTTGAAGACCCAAGAAAAATTATAACTCCCCCATAAGAGACATTTAAAATTCTCTATGCATAATTTCAGAAAAAAATTTAACTTCTGAAAGGGAAGTGGATCCAAAAATTATATCGTCGACATAGACTTGGGCTATAATGATATCTTTGTCAAAATGTTTGACAAAAAGGGTTTGATCATTTCCACCTCTCTTAAAACCTTTGTCTAAGAGAAAGTTGGAAATATGCTCATACCAGGCTCTTGGTGCTTGTTTAAGACCATACAACGCCTTTTTAAGACGATAAACATGATTGTGATATTGAGGGTCGATGAACCCTTTGGGTTATTCAACATAGGTCTCTTCAATCAAGATTCCATTAAGAAAGGAAGATTTGACATCCATTTGGTAAAGCATAAAATGCAAGTAACAAGCTATTGCAAAATGAAGATGAACAGATTCTAAGCGAGTAATAGGGGAAAAAGTCTTGTTAAAATCTATTCCTTCAATTTGAGAGTATCCTTGAGCAACTAATCTGGCTTTGTTTCTAATGATTATCCCACTTTCATCAGATTTATTTTTAAATATCCAACGTGTGCCAATAACCTTTTTATGATCAGGACTAGATACAAGATACCAAACATCATGAATGACAAATTGAAGAACTTCTTCCTGCATGGCAGAAATCCAATGAGGGTCATTCAATGCATCATTTACATTCTTTGGTTCCACAAGGGAAACAAAACATGCATAATGATCATAGTTTCTTAATTGAGATCTTGTACGAACAGGCTCACTAGGGTTACCAACAACGTTATCTATGGGATGATCTTTAGAAACCCAGTTAGGTACATCAGGTGTCTCAATTGGTAAAGAATCATCTATTTCTGGAGAGTCATTTTCTAAAACATTTCCAGACTCTTCCATAATAGTTGGTTCTCCAGTCTTACTCTCAACCGCAGCATCACTTATAATAATGTTTATGGATTCCATTAAGGTTTTTGTGCAAAGATTATAGACACGGTATGCTCTACTATCAGGAGAATATCCTAGAAAGATATCTTTATCTCCACGAGACTCAAATTTGGATAAGTGTTCTCTGTCTTTTCATACATAACACGTACTACCAATGGTTCTAAGGTATTTAAGATTGGGTTTTTTCCCATACCATAGTTCGTAAGGAGTTTGTTTATAATTCTTCCTAAGATAGACCTTATTGATAATGTGATAAGCAATACAAATAGATTCTACCCAAAAATATTTAGGTAAACTCTTGGAGTGAATCATAACACGTGCCATTTATTGAAGGGTACGATTCTTTCTCTCAGCAATTCCATTTTGTTGAGGAGTCTTAGGAGCACTAAACTCATGTTTGTAACCATTATAGTCACAATAGTCTATAATACCAGTATCTAAGAATTCTCCACATCGATCACTAAAAATTCTATTTACTTGAGTGTCCTTCTCATTTTCAATCCCAAATAGAATTTTCAAAAAGGTTTGGAATGTAACAAACTTTTGTTTTAATAAGGCCACCCAAGTAAATCTAATGAAGTCATCAACCATAACAAGAATGTAACTGTGTCCACGGTGACTAACAATTCAAGAGGGACCTATTAGGTCCATATGGATGAGCTCCAAGGGTTTAGAGGTAAGGATATCTTTAACTTTCTTATGAGGTGCCTTAACAATTTTTCCTTCCTGACAAGATCCACAGACAATATTTGAAATAGGTTTGATATTTGGAATTCCTCTAACTATTTCTTATAAAGATAATCTACTAAGCTTATCGTGATTTATGTGACCCATCCTATTATGCCATATTTCATTGTCATCTATTCTGGCAATGTTACAGACCTCAGTACTAGCCTGGACAGTATAACGATTGTCGGGAGTCCTGAGTCCTATAAGAATGCACTCACCTTTTTCATTTAAAATTTTTCAATTATTCTTTGAAAAGGTGACAGTAAAATTTGAGTCGCAAAATTGCGAGATACTCAGTAGATTAGCCTTAAGACCTTTTACTAGAACAAAATTTTCAAGAACAGGCATTCCTTCTTCTTGGAGTGTTCCTTTACCAATGATTTGAGATGATACACCATCACCAAAAATAACTTTTCCTCTAGCAAAATTGGTTTTTTTTTAAAGTTTTGTATCATCACTAGTCATGTGCTTTGAACACCCAAAGTCTAAATACCAACCAGAAGAGGTGTGTTCAACTTTTAAACAAGTAATCACAATGTTACACTTCAGCTGGGGCAATAGCTCATCTTTTCTAACCCAAACATCTCTTATTTTTGTTTTGCGCATATTTTCTCTCATTTGATAAAATTTACGAGCATTAGATTGTTGTTGAAAAATGTTTTGCACATGAGTTTGAATTTGATGGAAAATATGAGCATTTGGTTGAGGAAAGTGCCTTGTTGTCCTTCTTGGAAATGATCTTTTAGGTTTGGTCTTTCTCTTTCTATAGTTAGAGTTTTTGTCTGGTTGTCTAGGCAAGACATAATTATTACGGCTTCTCCTAGAGTAGTTAAAGTTCTGGTATAGAGGAGTATTGTAGATAGGTTTTACTAAACGTCTAGAGTAGCAACCTTCAAAAGAATGACCGTATATATCACAATAAGAGAAATATAAATTTCTTGAAGAGGGTATCTCCTTAGGAAAGTATCTAAACATAGGTTTCATGGGATTTTGATGTTGAGCCTTATGCCTAGTGTAGAAGGGTGCCTACCTACAAAAAAAATATAAATACTTTTTTTTGGAGATATTGAGAGGACCCCACCTAGGCCATTGCGGAAGCCCAAGATTGAGAAGGGCATCGCAAGGGTCACTGCAACAATGACATTCGAGAAGTGCCATTGCAACGGTCACTGCAAAAATGGCATTCAAGAAGTGCCACCACAAGGTTCACTATAGAAATGACATTTGAGAAGTGCCCCGCAAGGGCCACTGCAGAAGTCCAAGACTGAGAAGGGCCACCACAAGGGTCACTATAGAAATGACATTCGAGAAGTGCCACCGCAAGGATCACTGCATAAATGATATTTAAGAAGTACCCCATAAGGGACACTGCAGATGTCCAAGATTGAGAAAGTACACCGCAAGGGTCACTGTCGAAATGACATTCAAGAAGTGACACCGCAAGGGTCACTACCGAAATGACATTGTAGAAGTGCCCCGCAAGGGCCACTAAATAAGTCCAAGATTGAGAAGCGCCACCGCAAGGGTCACTGCAGAAATGACATTCGAGAAGTGCCACCACAAGGGTCACTGCGGAAATGACATTTGAAGAAGCGCCCCATAAAGGCCACTGCAGAAGTCTAAGATTGAGAAGGGCCACCGCAAGGTCCACTACAGAAGTCCAAGATTGAGAAGCGCCACCGCAAGGGTCACTGCAATAATGACGTTCGAGAAGTGCCACCACAAGGGTCACTGTGAAAATGACATTTGAAAAAGTACCCCGCAAAGTCCACGGCAGAAGTCCAAGATTGAGAAGGTCCACCGCAAGGTTCACTACAGAAATGACATTCGAGAAGTGACACCATAAGGGTCACTACGGAAATGACATTTGAAAAAGTGCCCCACAAGGGCCACTGCAGAAGTCCAAGATTCAGAAGGGCCACCGCAAGGGTCACTACAGAAATGGCATTTGAGAAGTGCCCAGAGCCACTGCAGAAATGACATTTGAGAAGGAACCCATCATGGCTTCTTCAACAGTGAAAATGATGTTTGAGGAGGAACACCCCACCAGGGTGCCTCAACATCAGAAACTTACATGGGAGAAGGAACCTGAAAGGACCTTCCCCCCGTAGTTCCCAAAAAACCAAGTTAGGACGATGAGGTGTCTACCATAAGTAACCTCTCATCATAAAAAGAACACAATTACTAACACTTAATTCTTGTACAAGTTACCTAGTTGAGCAAGTAGGGCTCAAGTAGGCCAGTTGGGACCTCCTAGGAGTTCTGGCTTGGCGACTGAGGGACAAGGTATGTTGAGCAAGATCAACCACTTATCACTATAGGATTGAGATAATACTAGTAGGAAAACCCATAAGTCACTCAAGACTACACATAATTCACACTTGGTCACAAGTGAAGTGAGCAGCCAAAGAGCTGGCTGCTCAAAAGGAATAAACTCTTTATAAAAAAATTACTTTTCTAAAAGAGGGGGTCCTCGAGGTCCCTCTCAAGAAAAAAATAATGATTCTAAAAGAGAGGGGGCCCTCTCTCAAGATTTGCAAAATTACACCACAAGTTACCGCTTCAAAAGATATTTATTAAATCACATATCTTGTCTTCATTAGGAGACATATGTGCTTTTTGACTTTGGTTGGCGCTAGGTGGTGCCTGCAGGAGGGGACAGACAGGGCTGCCTGTAGGTAGGGACAAATGGTACACTTGAGATATTGTTCCCCACCAACCCTCTCAATTTTTGCGCCCAAAAATGCCAACTCAACCCTAATGCCCAAGTATAAATAGACATGTGGGCAAGGTCAATAGAGAGACAATTGAAATTGCATTGTTACTCTGCTAAAACCACACCAGACCTACCTAGTATTCTCTCCCTGCTCATTCTCTTAGTGTTGAGTGCCTTGTTCTTTCACTCCTCACTGACAGCCATCATTCTCACGTTTTTCCCTTGAGAAAATTACTATTTTTGCTGTGAAAGTTCATCTTCTTGCAGGGAGTGAGTTAAAGCTGGATTTCCATTGTTACCAGAAGGAGAAAGTTTCTTAAGAAGTTTTACCACAAGATAGTGAAGACCTTACAGGCAGTGTCCATTGGAGTGGGTCACGCCTCACCCTTTCCAGTTATTCATAGACCCCAGTCTCACTACCCTCCTAAATTTGGCTACTCTGCTGGGGAGGTATTCTTGCTTTAATGGACAAAGAAGGTTTCAATGTCTCTAAGAACTTAGTTTTTAAGGACACTCCATCTGGTAATGGAGCTCACGGTGACTAGACTACCAAGGAAAAAGTGGTGGTGATCGGATCCAAGGCGCCTGCGCCTCAGGGAGGGCAGACCAGTTCGCCGGCAGTGGCTCCAATGGCAGGTATGAATCTTATGGAAATGTTTTTTTACTTCTTGAAGAAAAATAACGTGTACCTATCAAGCTTGGGTCAAGGTTGTGTGAAACATGTTGCTGCCCCTTCTGGAGGGGAATCCACCCCTGTTGCGATTCCGGCGGAGATGATTCCGTCCCGAAAAGCGGTGCCAGAGTAGGCTGTGGCGCAATCAGGTTCGCCAACTACTAAAAGCATGTGTTTGGAGGAGTCGCCCTCTAAGGCTATTACCATGGAGGAAGTGAGGAAGATACTCTCCTCCTCCAAGAGGGAGGGTCCCCACCTATATGAGGAGTTACAAGACCCCTATCCGCAGGAGCTAAATGAGAAGCCATGCCTATATGGGTATATCCCACCAAAATTTATCAAGTTCAGCGGAAAGGTGGAGAACCCTAGGGAGCACGTGAAGAGGTTTATCGAGTACTTAGGAGTGCATACTGGGGACAGGAACCTGAGGTTGAGGGAATTCTCTAGGACCCTCACTGGGAAGGCTTATACATGGTATTCCCTCTTAGCACCTAATAGCATCCCTACTTGGGAAGAGATGCACAGGTAGTTCCTTCAGAAGTTATTTGTAGCGGAGGATGAATTCACATTGAGGCACCTAGCACAAGAGGTCCAAAATCCAGGAGAAGAGTTAATGCACTACATCAAGCGATTTCGTGAGATAGCCTTAGATGTCCACAAGAATGTGGCGGAGGCCAGGTTACTGCAGATATGTGTGGAAGGACTCTTGGAAGAGTGAAAGTTGCACTTGATCAATGAAACTAGAGACGGAACTTTTAGAGAGTTCACCAGGGCTTCTAGCAACATAGCTATGATAATCAAAACAAGGGCCTCGGGTTAGAGGATGCAAGTTCCATGGACTTATGGTAGGTTTCAAGTCTCGAGGAGGCAAGCAGTTAACTATGTGGATGGGAGTCCCAAAGGAAAGAAGGGAGGCTCTTGGGTCAAGAATAACAGTCCCATTAACAAGAGAAAATTTGGGGAAGATGCCCTACCGCCACTACCATGCAGCGTAGCTGAGGCTATGGATTGTTACCCTACCTTAATATGAGAAGGGGTAGCAGGACCCCCTCACTTGAAAGGAGAAACCCCAACTGCAGCTAACAAGGACAATCCAAAGTACTGTGAGTTTCACCAACGGGTGCAGCACTCTACCAAAGATTATTACTACTTGTGAAGGATCATTAGCGGGCAGGTGGCCAATGGTACCTTGCAGATACCCCTTGTGGATGTTAATAAGAACCCACTTACTGCGCATCATTTTGGTACTGTCAACATGGTAGTTTCTTATGATGAAGAAGCTACTAAAGGTCTGATGGAGTGGGAGGGTGGTGATCAGTTATGTGAGAAGTTGGAAAATCTATCCCTGAGAAGACTTGAGCTAGAAAGAAAGCAAGAGGAGTGTTTCTTCACTCCGGAACAAGAAGACGGAAGTGGGGAAGTTGAGGAAGTGACCCTCTCAGAGGGTAAGGTAGATGTCATTCTCGCTCTAGATGAGGGAGGGACCTTCGAGGCAGAGTATGTCTGTAGTGCCCAGATGTATGAGGTGGACTTAGATTCTGAATGTGAGGCCATAGCAAGAAGCCCCAAGTTCAAGTGGTTTTTCGACCAGATAGGGGTGAAGTACGACACAAGGATGGCCATCATGATGAAAGTCTTGGAGGTAGTGTATCAGAAAGTTGATTAAGAAGTATACTTCTGAAGTAGTGTTTTCAGAAACAGATAGGTTGGTGCCCTACTTCCACAATCGCCCGCTGTATATTACATCCATGGTCAATGGAGTCTCATTTCCAAGGGCGTTAATGGATGGGGGAGAATCTATTAACATCATGCCCATCAGTACATTGTATGAAATAGGAATTGACCAAGGGAAGGTGGTTCCGATACCACTAGTAATTTTCGCATTCGATAATGTCGAAATGAAGTCTATTGAATATGTGAATGTGGGAATCAAGTTAGGAAATTTCACCTCCCACATCAAGTTCCATGTTATTAATGATAAGACTAGCTACCAATTACTCATTGGAAGGATATGGATGCACACTCATGGCATAGTTCCCTCAACCTACCATCAATGTGGAAAGGCGAACATTAGAGGTACAGAGATAGTGATCAAGGCAATGCAGAGACCCTTCGTCATTGAAGAGGCCCACCTGGTGGATGCTACCTTCTACATTGAGTTAGATGAGGAAACAAAGGTCTCTGCAAGAAAGCTAGAATGGATCAAGGCAGGCGAGGGAAGTGTCCCACAGAAGAAGTCCGTTCATGACCATCTAGGGGGAGGGTGATCCCCCACATAGCAAAAGGGAAGAGGAAAGTAGAGGAGGTGTCTAGGCCCCCTCGAACTTGTAAGAAGGTGGTCTTTCCTGATGGAAAGATCATCTACCGCTTATAACGGTCTGCGTGGGTGGTGTTCTGGGATGAGAGCATCGACCCGGCGCCTAAGTGTTTTATTGTTAATGAATCCCATATCATTGAGCATATCGAGGAACTAGAAGAAGCTCCAGAATGCATGCAAGAATTAAAGGAGATCAAGTTAGGACCAAAAGTGGGCGAGAGTAGACCCATTCTAATCTCTAAGGGTCTAGAACCGAAGCAGAAGGAAGAGCTCATTGGGCTAGTTAGAGAGTTCACTGATGTGTTTGCCTGGAAGTACATGGAGATGCCAAAAATACATGAAAAAGTGAGCTCCCATAGATTGAACATCCTCCCCAATGCCTTCCGGTAAGGCAAACCACATGTACGTACAAAGCAGACCTTGACTTGAAGATAAAAGCTTAGGTGGAGAAGTTGTTAGCGGCAGGGTTCATCAAGCCTATCCAGCACCCCATATGGCTTTCCAGCATAATGCCAGTGGCAAAAAAAGACAAGAGCCAAATCAGAATCTGCGTAGATTTTTGTGACTTAAACAGGTCATGTCCTAAAGATGAATTTCCCTTACCAAGCATAGACAGATTAGTTGACGCCACCGTGGGACATAAGATGTATAGTTTCATGGACGGGTATGTTGGCTATAACCAGATTAAAATAGATCCTACCGACGCGAAGAAGACTGCCTTCCGCACACCATTAGGGAACTTTCACTACACAGTCATGACCTTCGGACTGAAGAATGCCGAAGCCACATACCAGCGAACCATGATGGCCATTTTTCATGACCTATTTCATGATATACTAGAATTCTATGTGGATGACCTGGTAGTGAAGCCTAAGAAAGAAAGCAAACATATGCAGGATCTTAGGAGAGTATTCGAGAGGTGCCACCGGTATAAGATGAGGATGAATCCCTCAAAGTGTGCCTTTGGGGTTATCGCAGGGAAGTTCTTAGGTTTTGTTTTGAATAGACAAGGGGTGCAAGTGGATGCAGAGAAGATGAAAGCCATTGTGATGATGCCACCGCCCAAGAGTCAGAGACAGCTTAAGATCTTCGTGGGAAAGGTATCCTACCTGCGGAGGTTTATTCCCGCGCTGGTAGAAGTAACTCATCCATTCGCGCCTCTATTGAAAGACAAGGACAAGTGGGTTTGGGGAGAGGAACATAAGAAATCTTTTGCAAAGAATAAAAAAATCCTAGCCTCTCTGTCCACGATGATTCCCCTAGAAGCCGGGGCACCGCTGCTGCTCTACCTCACTTCCACAGAGAGATCGATAGGGTCCCTCTTGGAACAAGAGAAGGAAGGAGTAGAAAATTCGGTGTACTACCTGTCAAGAGGGATCTCTGGGACAAAATATAGGTACACCGGCATGGAGAGACATTATCTGGCATTGGTTTTTATAGCCCAGAAGTTGAGACACTATCTTCTATCCTTCACAGTCCATATCATCACCAAGTGCGACCCCATTAAGTACCTCCTCGTGCGGACAATACTCATGGGACGAGCAGTAAAGTGGTTTCTGATCTTGTTAGAATATGATCTAAAATGTATAGTGACCAAAGCCATCAAAATACAAGCAGTGGAAGATCTGCCTGCTGACTTCCTAAGTGGAGCTTTTGAACCACCTAGTGAAGATCTACCTAGGTAGAGCTTTCAAGCATGCATGGAAAAGGAGGTGAAGAAGTGGTCTATGGAATTTGATGGTTCCAATCCTCAAGGAATGGGTGGAGCGGTCATCATACTATCATATGGGAAAGAGAAGATCACTCTCTCTTTCAAGTTGGATTTCAAATGCTCAAATAATGAAGCTGAGTATGAGGCCCTCATTCTAGGGATGTTAGAAGCCCTCAGAAGAGAGGTCAGGGTGTTGTGTATATAAGGGGACTCCAATTTAGTGGTGAGGCAGGTCAATGGGGAGTTATCCCTTAAGCATGCCAATTTGGCACCCTACAGACACATCATCCAAAGGATGCTGGGACAATTATTAGAAGTAACTGTTAAGACGCAGGCGCGAACGATGAACAGGCACCCTGACACGCTCACCACTATAGCGAAAAAGCTAGAAATGGAGGAGTCAGAAGCAACCATCACAGTGCGATGGAGAACGGTACCCACTACTGTAAAATCTTTGTTCCCAAGTAACGAGACAACAGATTGGAGGCATCTAGTGGAGAAGCAACTTGAAACCAGAGAAGGGGCAATGAAGATGTTAGAGTTAGCCAACTATCATGTGCTGCAGGGAACTCTCTAATTCAAGAGTTTCGTAGGGTTTCTAGCAAGGTGCGTCGGTGAGCAAGAAGCCAAGGAAAAGTTAATAGAAATGCGCCAAAAGCATTGCGGAGATACTGACATTCCCCTCTATAGACGACTGCAGCGAGGGGGGTACTATTGGCCTGCCATGAGCACGAAAGTGGCCCACTTACAGCAAAGCTGTTTGAAGTGCCAAGCTAATTTTGACCAGCCAGCGGAGGCTAACTTTATGGAAGCCTTCGAAGATTGGAGACAACCATATATAGCATAACTAAAAGATGGGGAGATGCCTGCAGAAAGAGCGGATGAAATTTATCTTAGAAAAAGAATAGCCCGTTTCTACATGGTCGAAGGAGAGTTATACAGGAAGGGGTACAATGAGAAGGCACTGAGGTGCGTAGCCAAAGAGGACGCAGAGAGGGTGATAAAAGAAGCTCATGAGCCCTCCCACATGGGGGGTGCCAAACTGTAGGCTGACTCGATTAGGTATGTGAAAAAGTGTAAAGTATGTCAAGTGCATGGGAACATGGTGCATTCTCCTTCCGTCGGCCTGCAAAGCTTTGCAGTTCCTTATCCCTTCCATACATGGGCATTCGACCTGGTGGGAAAGATCACCCCAGCCTCTCATGGCAAAGCTTTTATCATTGTGGCTACAGAATTGTACACCAAATGGGCAGAAGCCATCTCTCTAAAGAGAGTCACCGCCCAAGTGGTAACCCAGTTTATAAAGAAGTAATGCGATCTGATTCCGAATTCTCGTGGCCTCAACCTACCGCTGCTCGACCCTAGACTGTCTGGAAGTGTGAAATCTCATAATCTTTCAGAATGGAACACTCAGAAAGTGGCGAACTCCCGTATCAAGCCAATTCAAACAAAAATGGTGGAACTGCTGCAAGTCACGGAGAGCATCCAAGAATAGTGAAATAGAAGAGCTAGTCAGCTTAGCAGGGGAGGTAGCTAATAACTTATAAACATGGCTGGAAAGAGCCTTCAGGTTGAAGGTCGTGAGACTGTCAATCTGAAGTATTCTCTGAGGAGTGAATGTCTTGGGGTAGTGATCTAAGATGAGATCCAAGAACTGACGCATATGTGTCCTGAATCGCCCCGATAACTCCTCACGCCATAGTCTACCCACAATGGTTGCAGCATCCTCTACTTCACCATCGCCATCGGAATGGAGAGACCCTACCTCAAAAGGGAGGAAAGAAGACTCTCCACCAGAATCAGCGTCACTGACCACAGGAGTGGCCTTAGAACTATGATCTCTCTCCGCAGCCATCCCACGGCTGGACTCCACAGTCATTGGAGTAATTTCATTCACCTGGAAACAGTGAGATAAAGGTGAAATGAGAACACTTGCATAGTATACGCAAGAAGAAAAGAGGGGAATAGTAAAAGGAGGGGGTATGCTAATTTAATACCTCTCTCGCAATCGCCCCACTACCAGACTCCACAGTCACCGGAGCAATCTCATGCACCTAGAAATAATGAGACAAAGGTGAAATGAGACCACTTGCACAGTATACTCAAGAAGAAAATAGGGGAATAGTAAAAAGAGGGGGTATGCTAGTTTAATACCTCTCTCGCAGTTGCCCCACTGCCAGACTCCACAGTCATCGGAGCAATCTCATTCACCTGGAAATAATGAGACAAAGGTGAAGTGAGAACACTTGCATAGTATACGTAAGAAGAAAAGAGGGGAATAGTAAAAAGAGGGGTTATTCTAGGGTAATACCTCTCTCGTAATTGCCCCCCTTACAGACTCCACAATCATCGGAGTAATATCATTCACCTGGAAATAATGAGACAAAGGTGAAATGATAACACTTGTACAGTATACGCAAGAAGAAAAGAGGGGGTATGCTAGTTTAATACCTCTTTCGCAGCCATCCCACTCTCAGAATCCATAGTCATCGGAGCAACATCACTTACCTAGAAACATTGTAATAATGGTGAAGGTGAGAGAGCTCGCACAATTTAAACGAAAAATAATAGAGATGTAAGAATAGCATAAGTAAAATGGATACCATTATATACTGTACTGGAGTAATGCCCCCTGCAACAGTCAAAGGAGGAGGTACAGGGGCTCCTAAAGAGGCCGCTTTAGTGGCTGGTGCTCTTGAAGGGGCCATCTCAGCGACCGGTACTTCTAAAGGGGTTACCTCAGTCTCGAATGATCCTGAAAGAGATACCTCAAAGATGGTAGTCACAGCGGATGCTCCTGAAGGGGCTATCTCAGTAACCAGTGCTCCTAAAGAGGCTATCTCAACCACAGGCGCTTCCGAAGGAGCAACCTCAGCAACGGCAGTTGCAGTGGATAGGTGAGGCTGCAAAGGAGAAGAATGGGTAAGAGTTAATAAATTCCCTACCTCATAAATGAAAGGACACCTTAATTAAAAGAAAAAAGGGGAAAATTCCTACCTAAAGGGGTGCAATAATAGGGCAAGTCGGCCTGTGCATAGGGGATGCTGAAGAACAATAGCAGGAGCCACTATCGAAATTGCACCAAGGGATAACTGCAAAAGAAGTAAAAGAGAACTATGATAAGTACAGGTTGGATAGAAAAGAAATGTCTAACTAAGAAAATATGAAAGTACATGAGCCCCATCCAGAGGGGAAGAGCGGGAAAGTATGGTCGGCGCAGTAGGGTTGTGCTGATAGCCTGCAAAGAATGAAAATATGTTATTCATCACATGTTCAAGGAAAAAGAGATTCCATGCTCGAATGGAAAGGCCTAACCTGAAGCGTGGGCTCACTAGTTGAAGCCACAGTAAATATTGGGCCATGAGAAATTACCTGAACCAAGGGTCTTCCGTCCATAGATATGTGAACCCGAGGGATAGAAATCCTCCCCGAAGAGGATAAACCTGGGATACTAACGTCAGGTAAGGGAAGAGTCCCTCCCTGAGAAGAAATTCCAAAAGCCGCCAGGACCTACAAAAATGCAAAAGGCCAAAATATATAAAGTTCCAATTATTGAAAGGAAATAAACTTTTGAAAATACATACCTTAGATGAGGAGGTGCCTAGGGGCTCAGCTGTGGGAGTGCCCACTTCGAAGTAAGAGAAGACGAAATGATGACGCCGAAAGGAACAACGCTCTACACATTGTAAACGGGTAAAGAAAAGGCAAAAGCCAAGAGGAAAAGGGCACGATGAAAGTTTTGAAAATGGGGCATACCTGAGCAGAAGGAGAAGTCACGGAAGTGGTCCTAGTGCTGGTAAGGGGCACAGATAAAAGCTGCAGGAAAATGCCAGCATACACCACCAAAAATATAATTGGCAGATTAACAAATTACATTAGATGGTAAAAGAAACAAGGAGATAGCAAACCTCTCTAAAAAGTCCCTGGGAAGAAACGAGCATAGAGTTCCTCTCCCGCTGAAAAGGCGTCAGTCATAGTGGGGGAAGAGGAGAACTACTTTCCTACTTGGAAATGACCTGCAAAATATAACAGAATAATTTCATTAGAAAATAAAATAATGAGGGGGAATAAAGAAAATCATATGCATAAAATTTCCAATAAAGGGGAACACTTACGGCAGCAGGGCGCGTAGTCTGGCCATAAGGGAGAGGTCGGGTGGTGGAGCTAACTCCCCCAGGAGAATGGGATGCCTTATCATCACTGGAAGACTCTCTCGAGACTGATAACAAAGCATAAGCGTCAGTAGTGCCTTTGCTATGGAAACCCAAGACGCCCATATCACCCGAATAAGAATTATGGTCATTATAGGAAGGGGTGCTTTGATAATCAACTAGTTCCTCTTCCAATGAAGGGGAGGTAGATCCAGGAGATGAATCTCCGAGAGAACTAGTTACACTAAGTAAAGAATGTTGGGATATAGTACCTTCTACGATGGGAATAGATGTGACCCACGCCTCCTGGGAAGAAAGGCCCAATGCTCAGTAACCTTTCTCTTTCACAACTTGGTAGGTCTCCTCCACCCCAAGATCATCAGTATCAGACCCTTGGTCCACCGTGGAGGAGGCAGCCATGCCAGCACCATTTACTTTCTTCTTTTTTGCAGTCCAGGTCCTCACAGGATAAGGGGGAGGAGAAGCGGTAGTAGCAGGAATGAAATTAGATACATTCGTGTCAGGGTGCTTCCTTTTGCTTGTGGTAGATGTGCTCATTTCCCCTCTACTTTTTGATCGGCTTCTAGACTTCACAGGGGGAAGCTCAGTCGGTAGATAATGAAGTGACTCGTCGATAATAGGCTTCACTAAAATAGGAATGGCCTCCTCCAAGGGTGGCCTGGAAGTGGTGCTGAGAAACCAAGGATCTTTTTGCATCCGCCTGACCAAAAATTGGGCATTGATATATTTAACTGGGTTAGTCTCATGAGGAGGACCACCTACAAAATTTTGGATAAGACGGACATGTCGTTGCCAAAGTAGGAACCAAGATGAAGTAAACGAAGGATGATAATTGCAGGTAGGCACGTAAAGTCCCCCTAGGCCGCTGACTCCATAGAACAGTCCTTAGAGAGTGAAGTTGGTGCATGCCTATAAAAATGCCTTAGAAGGATCGCTGTAGGTAGGAAGAGGAGGGGTGTGAATTCCATGATCATAGCCAAATTGTCGTCTTGCCCTCTCGGAATAATAAAACTTAGCATGAAGACCCAACTCGATCCAAGAAGGGAGGTGGCATGGTAAGAGCATTGTTACCACATTAATATGAGGACAGGTGGAAGCAGACCCCACTACTGAAGGGCAATAGAAAGTCCCGCCATCGCCAGGGAAAGAAAGCCAGCTGAAAGTGCCCCCAGGGCGTTGGTATAAGGCCAAAACTGAAACTCCTCAATATCATCAATCAATATTCTCAAAGATTTCTTGGGAATTTTCTTGTGCCATCGAAAAAGTCACGCAGCATCGCTATCACAGGCATGAACCCCTGAACTAAAGTGTGGGAAATGCTCAAATAAAAAGGCCCTTAAGAGAGAGGCGTTTGCATAATTAGTAGCATCATACTGACTGCAATACCTCTCTACATTTATATGTGCTCGGTCCATCTAGGTGTAAAGGGAACCCAAAGTCAAGGTGGCCATAGGTATTGACCTGTCGCGAGATAACCGTACAGCTAATTTAAAAAGAAGTTCGTGAGGGGAACATTCGATCTTACCTGGTAGAAGGAACTGAGTCAGAAATGTAACTAAGAAAGCGGCTAAATGTGAAGGAGAGTAGAGCTTGGGGCCATCCTGGGTTCTGGGGGCTGCGCGGGAAGTCTCCTCCTTCTGCAACTGCTCAAAATCTATAAACCAGTATCTTTGACATTTGGATAAGGAATGCTTGGAATGACCGGTTATATTTATAGCTACATACTTCGAGCACTCTTCGAGATCTGATTGTATCTCCCCCACCATCGCCTGCTCTAAAGGATCCTCGTTGTCATCAGAAAAGACCTATTGCCCAAGGAAAGGAAGAGCGTAAAATTCACATACATACTCTAGGGTGATGGTAAATTCGCCCCAGCCTGTGAAAAATGTGTGGGACTCCATACTCCACCGAGAAAATAAAAGATTGAGCGAAGAAATATGCTTAGATACTGTGCAGGACTTCAGGCTACTGACGGCAGTAAAAAGACCCACCTCCCTAAGAATACCCACGTAATCAGGAATGCTCAGAACATAGTCAGCCCAGCTAGCCCACTCCTCCGTGGGACCCCCCGTAGTTTTAACTTCAACATTGGAATAAGGAAAATCACCACGATTGACCCGAACTCGGAGAATAGAGTCTGGAGAGACAGTGGGGGGATCATCAGACTCACTTAACCCCACGTGAGGGCACTCAAGAATAGTGTTAGAAAACTTTTCATCAAATTCGAAAAGAGAAACCATGAAGTTGTCAGCTGGACCAAAAAAAGGAGCACGGCGATAAATACCAAAAGCTTGCCCTTGGTGAATGCGCATATAGTACTTCCATGCCTGAGAAGAGGATGACATAGCTGAAGAACTACCAAGAGCCATTGGCTCAAGAAAAGAACTCAATCTGGTAGAGACTCCAAGTGAGGAACCCTGGGTATCCCCGCCGTCAAGAAGGGAGTGGAAGTGATAACCCATGTAGAAAAAACAGATTGCAAGGAACCCCCCGATATGAAGTCTACGCTCGAGGAGTCCACAACTAAAGAGGGTCCCGCGACTTCAAGGTGTGACATTGGCGAGGAACCCATAGTACAAAAGGGGTCTCGCGAAAAATCTTTAGCAAACAACACATTACGCGAAGAGCCCCTAGCAGCAGCTACCCCAAATGGAGACTGGAAAGACGTGTGTATATCACCTCTTCCACGAAATGAAGGATGGACTTCGCTAACACCTGTTTTGACACGTGAGGAACCACCAGCAACAGACGTCACTTCTGACGAGGGACCCTCGAATATGGGGATAGTTCGTGAGGAACCCTTAGATAAATGGGTACTCTGTGAGGAGCCCACGGATAGTGGGTCCACCCGTGACAAACCTTCAGCAGTAGATACCCCAACTGTAAAACACAAGGATGCGTGGAAATCGGACGAGACCCCCAATTCCACACATCCACTGCTCGAGACCCCTAATTCAACACATCCACTGCTCGAGACCCCCAATTCCTCACATCCACTGCTCGACACACCCTTCTCGATGGACCCACTGGTCAAGATAGCCAAAGTCGTGTGGCAAGTAGACGAGACTCCTATCTCCACACACCCACTGGTCGAGACACCCAAGGTTACGGGGGAATCAGTCGAGACCCCCTCTCTCCAGACAAAAGTCCAGCCGTTGAGACCCCTCTCTCTCCAAACAAAATTCTAGTCGTTGAGACCCCTCTCTCTCCAAAACAATCCCTGTCTTCTAGACCCCCTCTCCCCAAAAACTCATTCCGATAGACGAGGAAACCTTGACCAAAGTAACTTGCCAACCACCAGCCGCTGACGATAGTGACGATGGGACCGGTGGCAGAAAAAAACCAATAAGGAACTCCCAGAGAAAACCTCGATGAGAAACCCACTAATGCAAAATCCTCAGCAGCAAAATCTCGAGGTTGAGAAACGATGCACGAGGAATCCTTAAGAAGATAGGGACCCTCGGCGACAGAGATCGCAGACGAGGCAAGAAGAAACCTATCCGGATTTGAAATATTCAAACAGTCATTTTCTTTTTTTTCTCAATGGAAATAATGGTTGGGAAAGGTATGAAGGCAATAAAAAATAATGGGAACTATGAGGGGTTCACATTTGAAGAGGTATTTGAGGGGTTAGAAGCCATTAATTAAGGGTTTTGAGAAAAAGATAGAGCAAAAAAAGATTGGGGACTATGGTGTTTAAAAAAATTTCTCTTACTTTCTTTCAATACAAACTTAAAACTCTCTATGAGGGTTTTGAAGAAGATGAAAGAATTTAAGAAATGGGCATTATGTTCTTTTACACTAAAGTGGGAAAACGTGCAGGAAGGCAAAAAGGTTATGACATTTTTTCCCAAATGATGAGATGATAGTTCCCACACTGACGCGTGGGTTCTCGAAAATCAAAAACCTCGAATGCAGGGACACTGCACTTAATGATCCTAGGGTCCCTTAAAAAAATAAAAATTATAAAAAAAACTGCTGAAATTGACTTTATCGCGTACAAATCTTTTTTTATCTACCCAACCCAAAAAACTTTGCACGAGGGGCTAATGTAGAAGGGTGTCTACCTACAAAAAAAATAAAAATACTTTTTTTGGAGATAGTGAGAGGACCCCACCTAGGCCATTGCGGAGGCCCAAGATTGAGAAGGGCACCGCAAGGGTCATTGCAGGAATGACATTCAAGAAGTGCCACTATAAGGGTCACTGCAAAAATGATATTCGAGAAGTCCACTACAAGGATCACTACAGAAATGACATTTGAGAAGTGCCCTGCAAGGACCACTACAGATGTCCAAGATTGAGAAGGGACACCGCAAGGGTCACTGCAAAAATGACATTCGAGAAGTGCCACCACAAGGGTCACTACAGAAATGACATTTGAGAAGTGCCCCGCAAGGGCCACTGCAGAAGTCCAAGATTGAGAAAGGCCACCGCAAGGGTCACTGCAGAAATGACATTCGAGAAGTGCCACCGCAAAGGTCACTGTAGAAATAAAATTGGAGAAGTGCCCCGCAAGGGCCACTGCATACGTCCAAGATTGAGAAGCGCCACCAAAAGGGTCACTGCAGAAATGACATTAGAGAAGTGAAACCACAAGGGTCACTGTAGAAATGACATTTGAAGAAGCGCCCCGCAAAGGCCACTACAGAAGTCCAAGATTGAGAAGGGCCACTACAAGGTCCACTGCAGAAGTCCAAGATTGAGAAGCACCGCCGCAAGGGTCACTGCAGAAATGACATTCGAGAAGTGCCACCATAAGGTTCACTACGGAAATGACATTTGAAGAAGTGCCCCGCGAAGTCCACGGCAGAAGTCCAAGATTAAGAAGGGCCACCGCAAGGGTCACTACAGAAATGGCATTCGAGAAGTGCCACCGTAAGGTCCACTGCATAAATGACATTTGAAGAAGTGCCCCGCAAGGTCCACTGCAGTAGTCCAAGATTCATAATGGCCACCGCAAGGGTCATTGCAGAAATGACATTCGAGAGGTGACTAGAGCCACTGTAGAAATCACATTTGAGAAGGAATCCCTCAAGGCTTCTTCAACAACAAAAATGATGTTTGAGGAGGAACCCCCCACCCCCACCAAGGTGCCTCAACAGTATAAACTTACACGAGAGAAGGAACCTGGAAGGACCTTCCCCCCGTAGTTCCCAAAAAACCAAGTTAGGACGATGAGGTGTCTACCATAAGTCACCTCTCATCATAAAAAGAACAGAATTACTAACACTTAATTCTTGTACAAGTTACCTAGTTGAGCAAGCAGGGCTCAAGTAGGCCAGTTGGGACCTCCTGGGAGTTCTGGATTGGCGACTGAGGGACAAGGTATGTTGAGCAAGCTCAACCACTTATCACTATAGGATTGAGATAATACTAGTAGGAAGACCCATAAGTCACTCAAGACTACACACACTTCACACTTGGTCACAAGTGAAGTGAACAACCAAAGTGCTGGTTGCTCAGAAGGAATAAACTCTTTATAAAAAAATTACTTTTCTAGAAGAGGGGGTCCTCGAGGTCCCTCTCAAGAAAAAATATTTGCAAAATTTCACCACAAGTTACCGTTTCAAAAGATATTTACCAAATTAGATATCTTGTCTTCATTAGGAGACATATGTGCTTTTTGACTTCGGTTGGCACCAGGTGGCGCCTGCAGGAGGGGACAGGTAGGGTTGCCTCCAAGTAGGGACAAATGGTACACTTCAAATATTATTCCCCACCAACCCTCTCAATTTAGGTGCCCAAAAATGCCAACTCATCCCTAATGCCCAAGTATAAATAGACCTCTGGGCAAGGTCAATAGAGAGACAATTGAAATTGCACTGTTACTCTGCCAAAACCACACCAGACCTACCTAGTATTCTCTCCCTTCTCATAATCTTAGTGCTGAGTGCCTTATTCTTTCACTCTCCTTTGACAGCCATCATTATCAGGTGTTTCCCTTGAGAAAATTACTATTTTTGTTGTGAAAGTTCATCTTCTTGCATGGAATGAGTTGAAGCTGGAGTTCCATTTTTACCAGAAGGAGAAAATTTCTTGAGAAGTTGCACCAGAAGACCTTGAAGACCTTGCAGGCAGTGTCCATTGGAGTGGGTCACGCCTAACCCTTTCCAGTTATTCATAGGCCCTAGTCTCACTACCCTCCTACACCAAGGGAGTACAGTTTGAAAAGCATAAACACTCTTCCTAATCGGGGGGTAAATGTATTTAGCCTTAGGTTAACTATCACCCTTAGTGTAACTTGATTCCCCAATATCAAACTTTTGTTGTTTTTCATAAAACGCATCTTTTAGGGAATGAAAATCTGAGCAAGTTTCTATAGGTCTTTTGCCTCCTGACACAAACTTGATTGAATCAAAGTTTTTAGTTTGTGTCTTTAAATTTGGTAAAAACCCTATTTCAGTTCGATCATCAGAATTGGTTTTGAGACAGCAACAAAACTATCAAAACAGTTGGAATTATTTTCAAATTTTGAATTTTTTAAATACAGTTGCTATCTTTTCTTTAGATTGTTCCAATTCTAACAATGTCCCTTTATATTTTTTCTCCAGAGTTTCATTTATTTCAATAAAAATCTTTAATTTTTTATAAAAACTTTTGACTTCATTTTCATGAGTTAGACATTGGGTAGTATACTCTTCAGTGTTAAGTTTAACCATCTGACTTAGGTCTTCTAGTTTCTTAAGGAGATCTTTCACAGTCTTCTCTAGTCTAGTGTTTTTCTTGAGAGTCTTAGCATAAAGTATGTGAATATCAGGAAGGTCTTCAGTGTTAGAATCACTAAGTGAAGTGTGTGAAGTGACCCCTAAGGATTCATTTATAGAACTCACACACACATTGACATCATCATTATCGCTTTCCCTTTGACTCACAAACCCCGTTGTAGAACTAGCATTATTCTCATAAATTAAAGCATCTAAACCAGTAGCAGTATGATTCATAACAACAGAAGTAGAGCTATTGTCATCATTCTCATACATAGGCACGGGCATATCATCATTATGGATTATCTTGGAAAATAAGGACATACAACGATAAAAAAATCAGATGATTCAGGTTCCTCATATTTAGAATCACTTGAATCATCCCATGTCTTACAAATGTTGGCCCTAGTATGTTTATTGGTCGTGTTCGGTTTAACTCTACAGCCTTGTGCTATATGACTCAATTTACCACATCTAAAACATTCAATGTTCTTGAAGTCTTTGTTAGGTCGCATATGAATGCCCTTGTGATGTTTGTCTTGACCTTTCTCATGAGGTTTATGGTTAGACGAAGTTGGATAATTTGGCTTACCTTGTCTGTTTGCCATTTTATTTCTAAATTTGATAATTTTCTTAAACTGTTTTGACATCAAGGAAATTTGATTATCCAAACTATCTATATCATATTCCTCATCAAAGTCATTATTGGGAATAGTAAGCTCAGGTTTCATCAGCTTAGAGGAAAAACTCAAATTAGAACTAGTTTGTTTCCTATGGGACTGGGTCAATTGTTTCTTAAATTCTAATTCCATTTCCACAGTTCTCTGTTTACTACTGATTAATTCAGGAGTGAGATTTTGGTCACTCATTTCCTTAATAGCATATCATTTGTTATCAAATTTCTGTGGTAATAATCTTAGAATTTTAGAGACAATTTCATGTCTATCATGTTATCCCATTAGCATGCAATTTGATCAAAATGTCAGTCAATTTCATGTAAAAGTCATCAAAAGATTCAAAGTCTGACATAATTAAAGAGTTATACTGTTGGACAAGCATCTGTGTTTTAGCAGCCTTAACTCTAGTGTCACCTTTATGTGTAGTAATTAGTGTATCCAAAGCTTCCTTAGAAGTGGCACAAGATGAGATCCTTTTGAACCCATATTCATTTATAGACATAAAAATAGCATTCTTACCTTTGTTATTGTTTCAAGAAACTTTCTTCTCTTCTTGAGTGAATACACTTAATACTTTCTTAATCCTCTCATTACTTCCTTCACTGGATGGTTTTGTAGGATAAGGATATCCATTTTCAACAATATCACAGACATCATTGCCTAAGGTTCCTTGTATGAAAGCAACCATCCTTACTTTCCAGTAAGCAAAGTTGTTTCCATCAAAGAGAGGAGGCCTGGTCAAGTTACCAAATCTTTCATTTTTCTCGTCCATTGTTTGATTTTAAGAAAAATATTTCAGAAACACAAGATCTTTAAAGAAAATTTCCAAAGTTATGCAAAATCATTACTAAGACAGTTTAATACAAGATTAAACTATTGAAGTAACTCCGAACTGTTTTTTGAAGAAACTCTTTTCTTTAAATAAAAAAAATTAATCACAAGATGTGTTTAATAAAATAAGCACGAGATTTGTTCAAGATTAGTTAACTAGTTTTGAAAAACAAAACTAAAAGATTTAAATCAGCACACCCACAAGAATAAGATGAGGAGATGTAGAAAGATTACGCATTTTTAACGTGGTAAAACCTCACCCAACTGAGGAAACATCCATGATGACTTCTAAGTCACAAACCAAAAATCCACTAAAACAAAATATACAAGTTACAAACTATTTAACACACACGTAAACTAATCAGACCAATACATGTTTAGAAATTTACCCAGTGGTTGATTCTAACTTCTCTGCAGTTCTGATGTTGATGTGGCTTTCCCAGTTTGCTAACTTCTCCACTTTGTTCCAGTCTTTACATCGACTCTTATAGATTCAAGATCTTATAGCCAACACTTTTGTGTTGTAGTGTGACAAGTGTTTGTGAAAGTGTTCTAACACATGCATGCACACACACACACTTATTTATACAAACAGTCCTAGCAAATTACAGATCAGATCTAAATGATGACGTTTTCAGGTTCTCTCTTCTTTAGAAACAAAAAGACTTTATATGACCTTTCAAATAATCCCAAAATCCAAGGCTACCTTGCTCGAAAGACGGTTCAAGGTCTTAATCAATATCAGAGGGTTTTGAAAATAATTTTTGAAATTGAAAACCGCAAGTTGCGATTCCAACTAAGTCAACAGTCTTGTTTCATAAGAACTAGAAATAGAAAATATATTTTTTGATTCTAAAGATTTAATAAACATTTAGAGAACAGTAATCAACAAATACGATTTCTCAAGATGAGAAACTAAAATGTACATATCTAAGTGTAATATGATATGCAATAATCATATCTACTGTTTCTATGAAAAAGAAATAGAGATCTAACATAAAATTTCTAAGTTGGAAACAAGATCTTGATCTCAGAAGATAAAAACTTAAACACCCTTCAAACACCCACCAACAACACACTCAAACACACAGGTATAGTGTTTGCAAAAATATAGTTTTGGATAAATGAGTTAGGGTTTGAAAATGAAAAGGCTTTGGATGATTTAGGGTTTCTTTCTCTCTCTGGTTTCTCTCTTCTCTCTCTTCCCTCTCTCTCTCTTCTCTTTTCTCTCTCTATTTAGATGAACTGCCAAAAGTTCCCAAATGCTGAGGCTTGGCATCTTTTTATACTGAGAGGCGAAGGTTCGAGAATGGCTATCCAAATCTAAGGCTGAGATTTGTTCTAAGGCAATTAACTTTGATCCAACGGTTATAGAACAATGGTGGATTAAATGCAATCTGATTGGTCTAGAGAGGTTCACAGGGATTGAGTTCAAATGCTTGCAGAACATTGATTGAATTAATCCAAAGGCTGATTTCACACAAGGTTTATGTGTCTTGCAACAAATACAAATCAGACCGGTATAATATGGACAGGTTTACGGCTAAGATATGTTCTCACACACGTGTTTAAAAATAATTACACACGCACCCTGAAGTCTCAAGCGCTTTCGGATCCTACCCAATCCAACTTTCAGGTATGAAAACATAAAACCAGTAATTACACAATAACCCCAAAAGTTTTATAAACCAAGTTTTAAAAAAATCAATAAAAATTATTAAAAATTCCCCAAAAATTTTTAAAACCTATTTAAATGGGATTAACCACACACAATAAATTAATGCAATTTATGAATAATGTATGCAACCCTAGTGTGTGTGAATGAGCATTATACCTTCAAATGAATCAAGTGTGGCTTAAGAAGAAGATTTTAAGGCTCTTTGGTATCTAGGGAATGGGACTCTAATTTTGTCACAATTTCCAAACTAGATGAGCACTTATACAATGTAGACTCAAGTGAGTCAAGAGTATAAGGTGCTTCAACGTCACCTACTCTCTTTAATGAATTATAAATGTTAATTTAGCTTTACATGTTGTAATTGATTTTTTTATCTATTTTAAGTACGACCCTGAAATTTAAAGGGTTGTTCATTTACTCTCTCTCTCTCTCTGTAAATATGTGCAGGTGCATATTGTCATGAGCACCGACAGTGCCTTGGACCAAGAGCTAACAACATCATGTCGACTCATGGGTTAATGTTGATCATATGCCTTAATGTTTTTTATGTTTATTTGTTTTGTTGACGTCTACATTTTTAATATTTTTTTATGTGTTGGACATACTCTAATGCTTTGGAGTGAGACTCATACGATTTAGCACAACCCCATGTGTCGTGGTCTTTTAGTGAGATAGATAGGTCATTTCTAGCGGTGTTATTAACTCTGCGCTCGACTTAAATCCCTATGTCATTGTATTCAAGTCCTATTGCAATAAAGAAACTACTGGCAATCTTTATGTTTTATGTATTTAAATAATTCATTGTTTATACTAATGAAGTAATTATGTGTCAGGTTCATCTACGAAGATTTTGTTTGTAGTAATTACAAATCATTTGTTGTTTATTGCTATCTTAGTAATATATAGGAGAGAGATTAATAAGTCAAGTATTGTTGGAGTTCTTAATGTGAAGTAGCACTGTAGTTGATTTTTATTCAAGTAGCAATACTAAATATTAGTTGTTTAGTGCAACTATTTTCCTTTTGAAATGAATGTTAGTTTGAAATATTGTGACAATATACATGAAGTTGTATTTGGGAAGTCATATATGTAGGCATGTGGCTTATTTGAGTTTTTTGTTTTCAAGAATTTAGTTGTATCGATGTATTATTTCTAGGAGGACTATTATGGACCGGAGTAATAATTTATTTCTACACATCTTTATTATTATTGTAAATATTATTTTAATTTATTTAACTAGGTGGATAGTCCTATAAACAAAGGGAAATTTGCCAACTTTTTTTAAAATTGTTTACACATTTGTATTGTAAAAGAAATTTTATGACTTATATTTAGACGATTCAATACTTTGAAAATTTACACTTATAATATATAAAGCATTTAGTATTTATATTATACACGACTTTATACTTTCCATATTTATATGCATGCCTTTTTTGAAAAAATTTATCATTTCGCGATTACGTACTTTCAAATAAATTTTCGTTATGCGATCACATACTTTCGAAATTTTTGTCATTTCGCGATTATGTACTTTTGAAATTTTCAGCGTGCCTTCAGGAAAGGGCATACCCTAGTGTGTATATATATATATATATATATATATATATATATATATAATGCTCTTGTGCGGAATTTCTCGCTTTTTAATAGTGCGGACTATACATGTGTCACCAGGTGGTGAACTTAGAAATTATTGGCTAAATTATAGGATCTCTCTCTTTTTTGGGCTCACCGCCAGGTGACACATGTCTACTCCACACGGTTAAATTGAGGGCTAGTCCGTATAGGAGCAGTGCTATATATATATATATATATATATATATATATATATATTGCATGTATACCAATTATAGAATATGTTTAGCTATGTTATTATTATTGTGTGAATGTCTTTTTATAGCACGTGTGTCACTGTGATATTATTTATGAATGTATACCTATTGGTAGAATATACTTAGCTAATGGTGATTATGAACATGATGGGCTTCGATAGCGATTATTGTCCCAGTTAGACTGGGTAGTATTATTAGGATAATAAAATGAAAGCATTAGGTGCATACTGTAGATGAGAGTTGAGGTTTTGGATTCATATGAGTGTGGCCGATAAATTAACTGTGAAAGTAATACACTGTGCGTTTTATTGATTTAAAGCATTCAGTTACTTGCGAAATATTTTCAAACATTTTTGGGCTTTTAGCCGATGGCAAATCTCTTTTCTTATTTTTCTTTTAAAAACCCTAGGTGTGCATCAACAGTAGTAGGGACAGCAGGGGTAGATCCTTCACGCCATTGCAAGCATTAGTTGTGGATTCTATGGGATTGATTTAGCCACCTCAGCTTCTTTCTATCCTAGATAGGACTCAATTTACTTCCAGTATTTTTCTTTCGGACATGTTGCCCGTAGTTGGATAGGAATTTACTTTATGTCAGGGATATTATTTATCAGTTTAATTTCATTTGGATGATTATTGTTAGTGACCGATAGTTTATTCGGTTCATATTTATTTATTTATTTATGCATGTCATATATTCTGTTCATTTAGATGTTTGGTTTTATTCATTTCTTAATATTGCTTATTATGATAGTGATGTTGAGAATGAAACCGTATCGGATTCCTATTTTATTTAATAGAGGATTTTCCACCCGATATTAGAATAGGTGGGGTGTCACAGTTGGTATCATAGCATCAGGTTCTAGTGTCCTTTAGGATCTATGCAGACTTAGTACTTTGTAAGCGTTGCATTTCTTTGATATAGAGCCCTATATTTAGGACTGTTGTTTCATATTGCACGTTATCATTCTTCTACTATTGTATATATTTGAAGTGGATCTCATACATTTTTGGTTTGGTTTCAGATACCAAATGTCAAGAGAGGTAGACCATCACATGTAGCAAGGAGGGCTGTAAAGGGGAGGTGCAGCTGGAGGCACGGGCTGCTTAGGGGATTCTGATTGCATCAGAGGTTACAACTATAGTAGGGCAGGCAGTTAATTCCTCCATGATTGCCATGTCACAACACATGCCCCATGTATATCCACAATGGCCAGCGGTAGTGCCAGTTCAGGCTCACCCAGTGTTATTAGTATGGGAGAGAGTCAAGGAGGCCATTCAGAAGGGCCACCCACTGGAGTTTTAGGGTAGTGCGGATGTTGTGGAAGCTAGCTAATGGAAGAAGGACATCTAGAGTAATTTGTGTATAGTTGAGTGTGGTGACACTCAAAAGCAGGTACTATCTACGTTCAAGCTAGTCGGGGCATCTTTTCAGTGGTGGGAGTCGATTACCACATTGGAGGGGAGGTATTTGATAACTATATAGGATTTTAGGTGTTGTTTGACTATAAGTTCTTTTCATTGGTAGTTCAGATGGAGTTGAGGAAGATATTTATACATCTCTCACAGGAGGGTCAGAAAATGGTCGAGTATGAGGAGGAATTCACTCATCTGGAAAAATTTATGCCAGATGAGGTGAACACTGATGAGAAGAGGATTCTCAAATTTATAGATGGGATTACTTGGAGGATTCACTAGCAATTGTTGGGAACACAACATTGAGGACTTATACTGATTTTTTTAACGCTAAGTTGCTCCAATGCGAGGACCATCTCTTCCATCTGAGAGGAGCAAATAGGATAGAAGATTCAAGGCAATAGGGTAAGACTGAGGGCAGCAGTGCTAGTGGGGCACCACAGAAGTAGAGTAAGGAGAAGGAGCAAGGTTACCAATAGGAGGACTCAACTAAGAGGTTCAGGTCGGGTAATGGTAGTCATAGGCCGGGCTAGTATCATGCTCCTCGGGTCCAAAGGAACCAAACTGAAGGCCATTATGACCAAGGTTATCAGGGTTAGAAAGACTGGAGATGATGGCAACCTATCTAGGGCCAGAAGGGCTAGAGGCAGGTAGATTTTATAAGGAGATATTCCGTATGTGGGTATAAGGTACACATGCAACATGCATTCCCAAATAGGGTCGGGGTTTAGCAACAGGATGCCCTTTGGGGGAAGTTGTTATAGTAGCTTCCATCCCAACCAGTAGTTCCAGCATTGCCACCTCCACAAGGGTAGTTGAAGATTGGGCGTGTCTATAACGTACAAGAGCCAGTTTAACTGCCAACGATTGAGGGTATTTTATTTTCCCATGTGCACATAGGGCACGTATTTGTTGACACAAGTGCGTCATATTCTTTTATTACCACTAGATTCACGAATACGATGGGTTTAGTGGATATAGCGCCAGATATCATAATGATCGTAAATTCACCGTTGGGTAGCGGGGCTTTCATTTATTCCATTTGTAGGGGAGTGGTGTGGAAATTGGGAGGTTATGCTTAGTAATGGATTTACTCATTTTAGAATTTTACAAGTATGATGTTATTTTGGGTATGAACTGGTTACTGACATACAGAGCGATGCTGAACATTTACACTAGGACTATCATGTTTCCTATTCCAAGACAATATATGTTTCTTATGACGATGCCTCGTTCGGAGGGAGGGTCGAGCCCTCACTTATATTATATCTATGAGGAGACTTTGGAGGGTATACTCATCTTGTCATCTTCAACACTAATGTGTTTCAGGAGATACCTGGGTTACCTTCGACTTGGGATATTGAGTTTGTGATCGACTTAGCATTGGGGCCTTGGATGATAGCATGAGAATTGTATCGTATGGCTCCGTTACATATGGAGGAGTTATAAGATCAAATTCAGAAGCTTTTGGGGAAGGGTTTTATCCACAGCAGAACATCACCTTAGGGTGCCCCAGATCTGTTTATGAAAAAGAATGATGGGTCGTTGAGATTGTGTATCGAGTATCGAGAGTTGAACAAGGTCACGATTCGAAACAAGTATTTATTTTCACGTATTGATGACTTGTTTGATCAACCAAGAGGAGAAGACTACTTTTATAAGATTGATTTGAGATTAGAGTACCATCGGTTCCGTATTAGAGAGAAGGAAGTCCCTAAGACTGCATTTTTTATGAGATACAGGTCTTATGAGTTTAGAGTTACGTCGTTCGGGCTAACCAATGCATCGACATTTTTCATGGATCTCATAAATAAACTGCTTTTTGTCATTGTCGTCATTAATGACATCTTAGTTTAATCTCGGACAGAGGGCGAGCATGAAGAGCATTTTCATATGTTTCTTTAAACTTTATGCGACCATTAGTTGTATGACAAGTTCAAGAAATGTGGATTCTGGTTGTGGGAGGTGAAGTTCTTGGGTCATAATCATTAAGAGAGAGATTTCTATGGATTTGAGTAAGGTGTCAGCGGTGAGGGAGTGGGGTATCCCACCATATGGATGGAGGTTCGTAGTTTTTTAGGGTTGGCATATAGGTATCGTCAGTTTATCAGAGGATTTTCAAAGATCGCTGGTCCTTTAACAAATTTGACTCGTAAGGGAGTACCTTTTGCTTGGGATGACCACTATCAATTAGATTTCAATGAGCTAAAGGATGAGTTGACTTCATCACCAGTGCTAACACTGCTTAAGAGAGGAATGCAGTACTTTATTTTTATTGATTCATCCTTACAGGGACTTGGGAGAGTTCTAGAGTAGGAGGAGAGGACCGTAGCTTATGCATCTCGCAAGATTAAGCCCCATGAAAGAACTATCCCACACACTATTTGGAGTTAGAGGCAGTTATTTTTGCCTTGAAGATCTGGAGTGAGCGGTACTATCTACTAGGGGATAAGTTTCAATTATTCAGGGACCATAAGTCATTATAGTATCTTTTCATGCAGAAAGAGTTGGATATGAGGCAACATAGGTGTATCGAGTTTATGAAGGATTATTAGTTAGACATCTAGTACCATTTAGGTAAGGCTAACGTAGTGGCAGATGCATTGCGTCAAAATCTTAGTTGCCAATAGTATGGAATGTGAAGTGGACTGAGCTTCTTCAGGAGGACAAGGTTGTCACGGACTCTATAGCAGTCATAAACACCACACCCGAGATCATTTTAAGGGTTATGAAGGCACATGTAGGGGATCCCTCTTATCAGGAGGGGATATAATAGTTATTAGAAGGTGAAGAGGAGTCTTCCTTAATCAGTTCTGAAGGTGGCTTTCGCTTTAATGGGAGGTTGATTATCCCAGATGATAAGGACTGCAATATGCATTTATGGAGGAGGCATATGAGTCACAATTCTCAATGCATCTCGGAGGGAATAAGATGTTCCAGGATATGAGGAAGCAGTATTGATGGGTCAGTATGTAGTGGGACATAGTAGAGTTTGTCTTCAGTGCACCACTTATCAGATGATGAACGTTGATCAGCCAGGGTTTTGCATATATTGGAGATTTTGGTATGGAAATTAGAGAGTATATTAGTAAACTTCATCATAGGGTTACTGACGTTACAAATGGGTCACTATTCCATCTAGGTCATTGTGGATTAGTTAACTAAGGTAGCCCATTTCTTGCCAGTTCTGGTGGATTATATGATAGGACAGTATGAACAACTTTTCATAGCAAAGATAATGAGATTGCATAGTGTATCGTTCAACATTATTTCAGATCAGGATAAGATCTTTATGTCCCACTTAGAGCAGAGTTTTTAGGAGGTAATGGGGATAGAGTTGCATTTGAGCACGGCGTATCACCCGTAAACCGATGGCCAGATGGAGAGGGTGAATCAGATGTTGGATGATATACTCAGGATGTGTATTTTCGACTTTAAGGATAGTCAGGAGAAATATTTATCATTGGTAGGGTTTGTGTATAATTAGTCGTACCAATTTACTGTTGCCATGGCACCATTTGAGGTTTTGTATGGTAGACCTTGTCAATTGCCCTCTTATTGGTTAGAGGTGGTGGACAATAAGCTTCTTGAATCAGACTTGATTTACGAGATGTCAGTGAAGATTGAGTTGATTAGGAGTCATATTCGGGTAGCTCAGGATGGACAAAAGAGTTGCGTCGATACGAATCGAAGATTTTTAAAGGAGTGATGCGATTTGAGAAGAAGGGGAAGTTGAAACCTCGGTATGTGGGGCCTTTTCCCATATTGATAGGATAGGGCCATTTGCGTATAGGCTCGCCTTACCGAAGCATTTATAATAAATTCATGATGTGTTTCATATGTCATCATTGAGGAGGTATCTCAGGGATAACGTGGCTTATCGTCATATAGCATTGGATGAGATTCACTTACACTCGGATATTTCTTATAAGGAGATACATGTTGCCATTTTAGGTAGTAGTGAGCCAAAGCTTTGATCAAAGGTAGTACCGCTAGTGCTTGTATGGTAAGGACACCACAATGTTGCTGAGTCGACTTGGGAGCGCAAGGATGACATGCGAAAAAAGTATTCGGAGCTCTTTGTGGAAGGTATGTTCAAATTTCAAGGACGAAATTTTGTTATTAGGGGAAGAATGTAATACCACGTACATTTACGATTGTTTAATTTCCATCAGCTTATAATTATTAATTTTTATTGGGGGAAATTAAATTGGATTTCAGTGAATATTAATTATCGAGATAAGGATTAATATTTATTACTAGTATTTACTTGCATATGATAAATAAATAGAGATGTGATTTATTATACGTCGTTTATGAGTGAAAATGATGGTTTATAATATTATGTCGATAAAGAGTTTCATCGGTAGATGTATATGCTTTATAGGTGATGCATATTGTATGCACGTGTCAGGTTGATTAATGAGATGTTGGTGCACTTGTATTTAGGTGACTCGAATGAACTTTTTTAGTGCACCGGGGATCCGGAATGGGTCGAAATAGTCTAGAACAGGTACCTAGGGGCTACAGTTGGATTCCGGGGGCATTTTAGACAACAAGACCCATATGGGGGTATAGTGGTCCTTTTACACCTAGGGTTTAATATAAAATTGGTTTAGGGTGTGTTTAGAGGGTACTTAAAGATTAAGAAGGTGGATGACAACCCACTTTTTAATCACTGCATAATTTTTCTCAAATGAGAGTTTAAGAGAAGAGAAAAATGAAGAAAAGGGAGGGAAGAACTTGGAGAAGAGAAGAGAAGAGAAGAGGCACTCATCAAATTCAGAACTATCCCTACCAATGAGACTTCGAATTCAGATCTTTAAAGGTGAGTACTTACTTGATTTAGTTTGCAAAATTATTTAGCTAATTACATTCATAATTGATAGGACTAAATCTGCGATTAAAGATTGAAACTTTGAGATTAAAAGTAAGAGATCTAAGTTGTGATTAATACTTGATTATAATTGATAATTAATTGATGATGAACATGTAGAACATTGATAGGGGTTAGAATCAATAGAAATTCAAGTTTGATTAATTCTAGGTTTAATTGAATTTACTAATGATCAAGAATCCTAGGATTTTAATTATGTATGCAGGTGTATTTTGTGGTTATAATGCTTCTAGGTTGGTTAGATATTGCTATAGGATGTTAATTTGATGTTTTGGGAAGCTTAGGACCTCCATTGGAGGGTTTTGAAGGAGATAACCCGAGGAATAAAATGATTGGCAACCTAAGAAATCGAACCAATTCACTACAGGAGCAAATTGGTTCGCCTAACTGAACCAGTTCGATCGTCCAAGTGAACCAATTCGGTTTGCTGGCCTGCTCAGATTTTGTTTACACATTGTATTGACCTGTTAGAGTTTGGAAAATGGGCGTAGGGACTTTCGGGGTAAAGTTGGATTACTGAGGAATAATTACAGGGTTTGGTATGTGTGTTAGGCAAACGGATAGATAGGTTCGGGTGATACAAATTGAGAATTCAAGTGAGTGCACACTTATATGTATATTCAGGAAGTTAGTTCGGACTTCGGGATTAGTGGACTAGTACAGTGTGGGATTTGCGTACGAAGTCATTACTTATATATATATGTATACCCGTTCCTGAAGGCACGCTGATAATCGCAAAATGGCAAAAAATTTCAAAGTATGTAATTGCAAGAAGGCCAAAATTTCGTTTGCCAAGAAAGCAAAATGTAATTTTTTTTTAAATTGTCATAATATCCTTTGTTCATATGACTAACCACCCTTCTTAACAAATAATAAATAGTCCAATAATGTTAAAATAGTCTAAATTCATCACTCGAATTCCCATTATGCCTCAATTTAACAAAGTGTCAATTCTAAAAAAAAATAGACATGGTCCCCTTTGTATATTGGACTATGCACTCTGGTTAAGGGGTAACAACCAATCGTACAATATTCAAAATATCCAAATTCATAAATAAATACTTGAACGAATCAAACTTCTTTAAAAAAATCACGACGATATTCGGGGAACACTAACATAATAACAACAAAATAATGGTCAACCTGATTTAATTCAATACAAATAAGTTAAATTAAAAAAAAAATGGACAGAATTTCTTTTGTTTATATGACTATTCACTTGTTTAAGGTATAAAAAACACTTCAACACAAAATAGCCTTAAAAGACTATACAAAAAAGGCTTAGTAGACTATACAAAAATAGCCTTAGCAATCATCAAACAACGTGCAGTAACTCTAAGCCTAAGCTTTACAAAAAATAGAAAAGGTCAACATCCCAAAAAACTATCCTTTTGGTACTCAATCATAGATTCGCAATAAACATCCTCATAATAACTCTTCGAAATGTCCGCGTATCAAGATCGACGTGCTTCATATGAAGATTGGCACAATTTACAATCACCTATAAGAAATATTAATAATTAAGACTAATTTTTAAAAATGAATGAAAAGAAAAAACATTTTAAAGATGAAGTACCTTGTTGTGAGAACCCCATGTAAGCAGCCTGCGGGTATTTAGCTGCTCTTGATGCATTACCATTGGCTCCTTATCCTAAGAATAATTAAAAAAAATACCAAAGATGATATCAAGGTGTCAATTGTGTAGTTTACTGGAAAAATAACATTACTTACTTTATAAGATAACTTCCGGATACACAATGTTTGTTGTCGAAAGCGAACAATCATCAGAAAGAAGGGTAATGCGATTTGGACTTGTGCATCAACATAACTCTACATATAACTTGCCATGACTAAAAATCATCATGCGCAAGTCAATTGCCACAAATTTTACAGATTGACCCTGTGATTTGTTGATGGTCATTGCATATGCAAGTTGAATTGGGAATTGGCATCTTGTCATTTTATAGGAATCTCCGCCAATGAAGGAGATAGTGAGACTCTCGGAATGAATGCTAAATTTCCACACTTATCACCAGTTAATATTTGGGCCTTAATAACAAGCTCTCCACATTTTGTAACGATTAATCGGGTGCCATTGCAAAGACCATCCTTCGGAGCAATGTTTCTCAAATGCATAATTGGAGAGCCCGCCTTTAACTCCAACTTAAAAAGGGGTAAACTAGAAGGATTGAGAGAATTCAAAAACTCATTTGGATATTGGTTGTGTACGTCTCTACCGGACTCATCGTCACACATTTTGTCAAAACCAAAATAAGTTTTTTCATATCACCTGAGAAGATATTCAATGCCAAATTATTTATAGCAGTAACATCGTCAATCCGCGCTGAACGAATTGTTCATTCGGTGAGGAAGGTTGGTGTAATAGTACCGACCACATTCAACAATGGATACACCTTTGTGATTAAATCATGGACATTATCACACTTTTGTATTGAGGAAGTCAATGATACAATTTCAAGAGGATTGGACCCAATCTACAAAAATAAATAAATTAATTAAATGCATGTAGTAGGTTGAACGGAGATTGTTAAAAAATAGAAAAAGTAAATAGCGATACCTGATCTAAGAACGTAGAGAATTGAATTATCTCAGGATCCATTGGGTTTAGTCGCATGTTTATATGTAAGGTCAAAACGTGGATGTGCCTCCAAAGCAGAGATCTTTTTAATGAAGCGGAAACAATTTCTTATCTAACTCCTCTAGGGATAACTCGTAAGATTTGTCAAAAATCACCACTAAGAACAGCTGTAATTCCTATGAATGGATTTTTAACATGACAACTATCTTGTAGCGTTCTATCTATAGCCTCAACACAATGCCTATGTTACATAGGAACTTTATCCCATATTATAAGCTTAGCTGATTTAATTAACTTTGTGTGTATCGATTGCTTTGTAAATCCACAGTGTGAGTTTTCAAGAATGTCTAAAGGTATGAAAAATGTTGAATGTTCAGTCCGACCACCAACCAACAACAAAGAAGCGATTCCAGACAAAGCGATAGTAATAACCATATGACCCAAACTATGACAAAAGGTTGCAATTGTATTGTACAAAAACGTCTTTTCGGTGCCAACACCTCCATTCAAAAAATATATACCTCCCTTATTCTCGAAAATAGGTGATTTTATCTCTGAGTAAGCTATGCGTTATTCCTCATTAAGGCGATCAGCATCTAATTGTGTGTCACCTTGCTCTGCTAATGATTGTAATGTATGATGTTCTGAGAGTAATTTGTTCCCACCCGTAGTCGTCCAATTAAAAGTTAGCAGAGGCATTGGAGGGAAGTCACTTAAATTCGTACCAGACTCCTGAAGCACCTCATTTAGAAGATACAAACCATAATCCTAAATTTGAATATCAACTGTATTTGGGATGGAAAATAATGTGTGTAACTTATGAATCAGATCTTCACATATATGAATTGAAAATCGATTCAATAATAACTCCAGATGCAAAGGAAAACATTATGTAAGTATAACACCAAACAGACATCTAAGTTGATATCTGGTAAGCACGATGGATGCCACCTGTAAATATTGAACCCACTCATTATCCTCTTCAAACAATCCCCTCGATATGCACGCTAATTTGAAAGTCTCATGTAATACACAGTTCATTGTGCGTAAGCACTCAAAGGATGTGGGTCCTTTAACAACGGTCAAAAGCAATCATAAATAAAATCTTTCTCAAGAATTTGGGTTAGCATAGTACATTCGCCTAATAACAGACTCAGATGATTTTCGTGTAGTCCAAAGCTTTGTTTTAGAACTCCAAACATAATATTGGGGAAACTCCTGGTAAGTATACTCTCGTGCATAAGGATTTAATACGCAAAAAGAAAAAAAACCCGATTAACAAACTCATTTGACCCCTGGGTCTTTGAGCAATCGCAGTTGATGAATTTGAAGGATCAAACACAACATGATGCATGACATGTAAATGTAAATCTAGTCATTTAACAGACGATTTCTCCTGATGCATGTGATTGCCATAAATTCGCCAAGCTTCTTCAGGTGGTCCAATGTACCTTACATCCAAATATTATTGGATTTCATCAACACCTCCTAAAACCATAGTAGTGCAATCATGACCCTTATATATGTACTTATTTATAAATTTAATGCATCATAACCCAGCAGAAACCTCGACATTAATGTGATAATTGAAAAGTCTAGAAAAATATAGATTACAGGGGACAACATCTTTCTTTGATACCTTTTTTCTATGGGCAGTTGTATATTCCTTACCATCATCACGATGACGATAGATTGGATATCCATTATTATCCATTGTTGTGGCTTCTACAAATGCTCGAGGGTATTTCTTCGTGCATATATCGTTCTCCATGCAAGGGGAATTCGGATTCTGGGAGCCACATGGGTCGTGTACGATGCAACTCAATATAGTTTAAAAGTGTGTACGATCATTTGTGGGATCTGAAAACTCAGCAGAGACAACATTATCTACTTAGGCGCATATTTTAATCTTACTTTGACTATCGAGGAAAAGAAGAGCGTGCATGTTTGGGCAACCCACTTTTTTGAAATTGGATTGTAAACACATGGGCCACTTTCTTGCCAAAAATATTTTTATCTTTAATCTTCTTCATTAGTGCTTTTCTCTTTAGTTTAAAAATGTGTGCAACAAAATCTGGATGGTCGAGAGCATTTTGGCCCGATAAAAGTTCCTTACTGATTCCAGGCCATTTAGGATTGGCAGTCATTGTGAGAAAATATTAGGTTGTTGATTATGCCGAGTGATGGCCATCAAATCTTACTAAATGCCAAACATATTTCATGCACTACCAGTAAAATAAGATGGAAAATCATTTGCCTACCAATTTTCAATGGTTCAACACCCTTGGACATACAATCGCTAAGATCTTTGTATAATACTACCCGAAGTTTGCTTTGATTAAGTCTGAAATAAGTCAAATGATTTTGTTTCGTTGACGACCATGCATCCATAATGATCTCCTGCATAACTTTACTTCCTCTCAAAATTATAGAGTATTATCTGCCATGTTGAAACAAACGATAACTATAATAATCGAGTTGAGTTAGTCGATGATCCTGATCAACACTATTTGCCACATCCCATAGCTTCATGTCGGGCTCCCAACCAAGTTGATCATGAGGGTATAAAAGAGTGTAGTGCAGAGGTAGGTAAGCTGGGTTACATTCATTAACTCGCATCAATTGATTCCCCCCCTCCCCGAAGGCGAATAATAATGTCTCTCATTGCAGACAAATTATGGCCATCATCAGGAAAAATAATAGCAATCTCATTGGTCAAAGGCCAATTATACCTTCTACGATCTACTGCAGAATTTTAATGCAAGTATGCTGGCAAGTTCAATCCGGATCGAGAGGATTCATTTAAAATAGAAAATGCTTGACGATATTTGTGTATAAACGAATTGTTCACCTCTAAGAAACCTTGAATTATTTGAAGTACATCTCTTTGTATGGATTCCTACGTTTCCTCACACTCAGAGCCACACTAAGATCATAAATGTGTGACACCCTGCCTAATTAAATACCGGGTGATCAGTCCTTTATTAAATTAAAATCAAGGTGAACGGTTGGTCCATTCTTAACATCATTATCGCAAAATAAAATTTCCAATTTAAACACCCTAGATAATTAAGCTAAGTGTCAAAACAATTTAAAGTCTTATTTTAATTTTATTAAATTCCATTATAAAACCTTTTTAATAAACAACAATTTAATAATCACATAATTACTAAGGATTGCAATTAATACACAAGAATTAAACTATCTAGATATACCAATCCAAGTTTAAGAACCATAAAAAAAATCATCCTGACAAACGTTAACTCCCAATGAGTACTGAATACTGGAAATATAAATAAACATAAATATCTGACAAATCCAAACGGATTAGGAAATCGGGCGACACATGCCCTAACTATGAAGAAATAAAATAGGAATTAAATCAAAGAAGAGGTCGTCTAAAGCAAGGGCCTGCAACTCCCACATAAGTTGCAGCATGTCCAGTCCAAACAATTTATGTATGACGCCCCTGTGGCTGGGCACTTGTAATACAACATATATATATATATATATATATATATATATATATATATATATATATATATATATATATAACAAGAGAGAGAATGACAGAAAGCGGGTCAGAGCCCGAGTGTAAAACAGTTATAAAATAGTTTAGCAAGTATTAAAAATGCTTACCGGCTAATGTGACAACCATGTTAGTATGCGACACTCTCTTGAGAATTCTCACCTCTCATTTAGTGTGCACTCCTATCGTACTACTAAACTCATAAATCTATCTAACTTTTTTTTCATAAAGTTTTATCCCGAGAAGTACTAAGGCAATGATATTTAGTTTTAGAAATGTAAGGACATTTTTCTCATGTCTGATATCTTACATTTGTGTATGTCGTACGCCGCTACAAAAGGCACGTCACTTCACGATCTCACATGATGGCCTCTATCCAAATTCTGGGAATCAAGAATTCAACATCTCCATCAAGTGCTCCACATCTACCTCAACGACTTCACGTTCCACGATTTTAGGGAGTTTATGAAAGTGGTACGCAAGAGAAGTAAAATCAATGAACGAAGGTAATATAGGAATGTTTAAGGGCATTTTGGTAATTTTACAACCACCATCCAGAGGTCCGATCAATTGGAAAGTTGAAAATCTCGATGCCACGAAGTTCTAGAAGAAACATCACCTCAATCCGATCTACGATGAAGGAGTTACGGCCCTTTGAAAATGGAGAAAATTCCTTAAGAACAATGTTGTTGATTTTAGCCCCAAAACCAGCGAAGTTCTGTGAACCAAACTGTGAACGAGTTCCGGGGGCGAACCAGTTCGAGGTACAAGTCAAACCGGTTCGAGATACCTGACGCTGTCAAGAGTCCCAATAACTTAAAATTCTTTTTGGTTTCCTTATAAAATCCAACTTCGGGGGAGTTATTTTTCAAGACTTGGAGAGACGATTTTGAGAGTTCTATTGGATCAAGTCTTCATATCTTTGAGTCCCAAAACTCATCTTTTGATTCACACATCATCCTCATACTTTTGTGAATCGTTTGAAACCCAAGAACACTACTTTGCTATTATTCATATGTATGGAGAAGTCGGTCTCTTCTTCATTGCTGCCCACATGGAGTTCCTGTGGGAGATTCCAGCCGACGACATCAAAACTGACACCTGCGGGTATTTTTGTGTCACACTTATTTTCATTGTAATCTGTGTAACTGTATCTTACAAAATTATAGTGAAAATAAAAAGGTTTTGCCCTTTTTCGGGGATTTTTCCTCACATGTGTGTGTGTGTGTGTGTGAATGTTCTTGCTTGATTTTATCATCTTCAATCACACTTAAATGCATATTTAGGACTTAATTGATAAAAATTGAGTTTAATTAAATAATTTCTTTATTTGAACAAACGCGCACTCTTCAAATTGGTATCAGAGCCAATTACACAATTATACCGTGTAATTTTTCGCAAAATTTTTCTAAGATATCAATTTTTTTTAAATTGATTTTTGAAAAAGAGCGTGTTCATAATGGAGAAGTTATATAATAAAATGCCAATTTTTTACGGGACAAACTATGCTTACTGGAAAGCCCGCATGAAATCTTCTTTAAAATCCATTGATGAACGTGTTTGTATTTTGGTTGAAAAAGGGTGGACACCTCCCTCCATCACTGTTGAGAACGTGACTAGTTTAAAATCTGTCACTACTTGGACTGAAGAAGAATTTAAATGGTCATCTTTTAATTCAAAGGGTTTAAGTGCTATTTCTGGATCTGTCACACCTGACGAGTTCTGACGCATAATGACGTGCACCACGTCGAAAGTGGCATGGGATGTTTTACAACTTACCCATGAAGGAACTAATGCTTTGAAAGAGTCTAAACTACAAAATTTAACAACTCAATTTGAAACCATCACCATGCTTGAGACTAAATGTTTTGATGAATTTTATGCTAGGTTGTCTGATATTTTAAACACTAGCTTTAATCTTGGTGAACACGTTCCTAATGCTAGAGTTGTTAAAAAGATTCTTAGATCACTGCCTAAGTGTTTTATCCCAAAAGTCACTGTGCTAAATTCTATGGGTAATTTAAACACGATAAAATTGGAGGAACTTATAGGAGACTTACAAACGTATGAAATTGATATGTTTCCTAAATCTACTAAGCCTAAAGATAAGGTAATTGCACTTAATGCCTAGGAGAGAAAGAGTGAGGGGTCAGCAAGAAAGAGGGTAGAGTCATCTAGAAAAAGGGAGATAGAAATGTCAGATTCTGAGTGTGATTTTGATTTAAATGATTGGCCCTGTTTGCTAAAAATTTCAAGAAAATTCTCAAATTCAAGAAAAATGGTAATTTCAAAGATAAAAAGAATTTTGAGAAAAATAAATTTGAAAAGAAAAATGAAAAAGATTTTAAAGACCCTCCTAAGAAAGACGGTGAGAGATGTTATGAGTGTGACGGTAACGGACATATAGATTTTGAGTGTTCTACTAGACTGAATAGACTTGAAAAATAAAAGGTCAAACTTAACCTTAATGCTACCCTTAGTGACGACAGTGAGGTCGAGTCGGTGGACTCTGAAGACGAGTCACCGCATGAGTATAACTTCACCGCATTCATGGCTAGTCATGTGAGTACTTACAGTGCTCCTCACAACGATGAGGATGCTGCTTCACAGGGACACCTCGACAGTAAGAGCGATGTGAGTGAGGGGGAGGATGATGGAAGTGAGAGAGAGAGTAATCTTCAATGCGCTTACGCTGAGTTATATAATGAGTCATTTAAAACTAAAAAGCGTAACAAAGCGTTAGTTCTTAGGATCACCGCGTTAGAGGAAGATTTAAAAGAACCGAGAGAGAGAGAGAGAGAGTCCTCCACCTGCACTACCTTGGGAGAGAGAGAGTCTACCTGTGTTGAGAAAGAAAGTTTGTTTAGAGAGAGTGGTTTTGAGAAAGAAATAGGGGACTTGACTAAACAAGTGGCTAGTCTTACGAGTGAGCTCCATTCCTCCATGGAGACTTAGAAGAAACTTGAACCCCTTGTTGCCCAGCTTACTCATGATCTTGAGAGAGCACGGGAAGTCAAGGTTCAAATCGAGGACAGATCAGGAAAGATGCTCCTCGGACCCACTTTAGGTTTTGGTGATAGGCAGGGAATAGGTTATGATGGTGCCTCTAAGTCCTAAATTTCACCTGAAACAGTTCCTGAGTTTACTACGACTCCATATGGACATCGTCAAAAACCACGAAGAAGAGTTCAACCAAGAAAAGCAAACCCAAGTCTGCCTAAGACTGTGTTCTTTTATACGTACTGCAAAAGAAAAGGCCACCTCGGGGAGTTTTACCGTAGTTTGTGGCGGACACGACGTACTACTGTTCCACCACATCGTACTAATGATTTTTCCAGTCTGAGAGAGCGTGTTGAGTTTTTAGCTGCTACATCACAGAGTTTGATGGAGGAATTCCGACGGATGTCTTTACCGTCAATGAATGCTTCCCGTATCCCGGCTAAAACCAACAACAATAAGGGTACACAAAAGGTTACTACTTTTTGGGTACCTAAGAAAGATTAAAATTCCCTTATTGTTCATGTCGCTCTCAAAGCACATAATAACTCACAATGGTATTTTGATAGTGGGTGCTCCAGACATATGACAGGTGATGTCTCATTTTTCACCTACTTAGAGGAGTATAAGGAAGGTAGAGTCACCTTTGGAGACGGGAGCAAGTATAGCATTATAGGATGAGGTACTATAGAGTTCAAGATTTCCTAAGCTAGAGAATGTTTTATACGTCAAAGGTTTGAAAGCAAACCTTCTTAGCATTAGCCAGTTGTGCGACGCTGACTTTGCCATAAAGTTTGATCGGGACACGTGTAATGTCTATAATCAAGCCGTTAAACTTTTAGTGCAAGGTGTGAGGACAGAGGATAATTGCTATGGGACTATGCCCACATCCTCACTTTTTTGCAACAATGCCACTATCAGTCCTATGGATTTGTGGCACCAACATTTAGGTCATGTGAACGTTAGATATTTGACATGCTTAGCTAAAAAGGACCTAGTACGTGGCTTATCATCACTTGGAAAGCCAACTTCCACGGTTTGTGGACCCTCTCAGTTGGGAAAGCATATTCATAGCCCCTATAGGAAGTTGCATTCCATTAACACGTCCCATGTACTTGAGTTGATTCACATGGATCTTATGGGTACTACTCGTACTGAGAGTCTGGGTGATAAGAGATATATACTCATGATGGTGGATGATTTCCCCAGATATACGATTGTAGGTTTTCGGAGAAAGAAATACGATGTTGTAGAGTTTTTAACGACCAAGTGTCGTGTCCTGCAAAATCAACACAGAGTAACTATTAATAGGATACATAGTGACAAAGGCAGGGAATTTAAGGAAGCAAAGGTAGATCTAACTGTGATAGCCTTGGGATCAAACATGAGTTTTCTGCTGTGAAGACTCCTCAATAAAATGGGATTGTTGAGAAAAAGAACATCACGATACAGGAAATGGCTAGATCTATGCTTCTAGGTTATAAGGTTGCAGGAGATTTTGGGGAGAGTCAGTGTCTACTGCATGCCACACGGTGAATAGGGTTTACCTGCGTCCACACACACTTATGACACCTTATGAATTGTGCACTAGCAAGAAACCCAACCTTTCATATTATCGTATCCTTGGGAGTAAATGTTACATCCTACGAGATAGAGAACAATTAGGAAAGTTTGACTCCCGAAGCGACGAGGGAATATTGCTAGGATATTCATCAAATAGTATAGCGTACCGGGTTTTTAACCTGAAAATCTCTAAGGTTATGGAGTCAATAAACGTCACCGTGCAAGATGACGAACCTTCGATGTTTATTGATCTCATCCTTCAGTGTGAGGATGAGGACTTTTCTGGAAGCAATTTACTTATCCCTCACCCACACCTTTTGGACCCTACTCCTGTGTTAGGGGACACACCTGGTTGGGTTCGCAAGAGTCATGATCCCTCTTCCATTATTAGCGATCCCACTTTAGGGGTCAAGACTCGTGATCAGCTAGAGAATGTTGTTAGACATTTTTGCTACACGTCCACAATGGAGCCCAGGAATCATAAAGAAGCACTCAAGGATGAACACTGGATATCTGCCATGAAGGATGAGTTGCTTCAGTTTAAAAAGAGCAATGTCTGGGAACTTGTCCCCCGACCTAGTGAGACTAATGTGATAGGTACCAGGTGGATTTTCAAGAATAAAATGGATAAAAATGGTACCATAATCAGAAATACGGCTAGGTTGGTCGCTCAAGGATACACACAGATAGAGGGTGTAGACTTTGGGGAGAAATTTTCTCCTATTGCGAGGCTTGAGTCCGTTTGCTTACTACTCGCCATCGCATGTCATCTGCGCTTTAAGTTATATCAAATGTATGTTAAGAGTTCCTTTCTAAATGGCATTCCACACGAGGAGGTTTACGTGGAACAACCAAAAGGGTTTAAAGACCCTAAGCACCCGGAGCACCTCTACTATTTGAGAAACGCCTTGTATGGTTTAAAGAAAGCACCCCATGCTTGGTACGAGAGGCTTACTTCCAATATCTTAGCTAGTGGCTTCAAGAGAGGGGGAGTGGATATGACGTTGTTCATCAGGAGAGATGATGATGCTATTTTGGTTGCCTTGGTCTATGTGGACGACATAGTGTTTGGATCCACGTGCTCCTAGCATGCTCACCACTTTGAGGAGGATATGAAAAATGAGTATGAGATGAGCATTGTAAGTGAGCTTACTTTCTTCCTTGGTCTCCAGGTTCATCAGCTAGAGGATGGGATGTTCATCTCCTAATCTAAGTATAGAGACCTAGTGAAGAAATTTGGTTTAGACTCCTCTAAGCATGCACGCACACCTATGAGTACCTCTATCAATCTTAGTAAGGATACTTTAGGCAAGGACGTAGAGCAAACCTTGCATCGGAGTATGGTAGGTAGTCATCTCTACTTGACTGTTAGTCGTCCCGATATAGCCTTTAGTGTTGGAGTCTGTGCGTGATATCAGGAGTCCCCGAAAGATTCACACTTACTCGCTCTAAAATGTATTATCAAATTTATGAGTGGGACTCTCTCATACGGTATTTGGTATTCCTTTAATACCGATGACCGCTTGTCCGCCTATTTGGATGTCAATTGGACCGGAGATGTAGATGGTTGTAGGAGCACTTCTGGTGGGCGTTTCTATTTTGGTTCTGCTCTTGTCTCCTGGTCAAGAAAGAAGCAAAACTCCATCACTTTGTCCACTGCGGAGGCTGAGTACATCACTGTCGGGAGTTGTTACAAGCAACTCTTGTGGATAAAGAAAATGTTGGAGGATAATGGGATTTCACAGGGCACCATGACTATTTCTTGTGAAAGACCCCGGATTTTAAATATTCACAGATTTAAAATATAATTTCCTTTTACATAAATGCGGAAGCGAATATAAGTGATGGTTCAACAAATAAACAAGGCAGAGTTTTAATATCTTCAAAAACAAATCAAAACATAATTCAAGTCCTAGAATTTGCCTAAGTCATAATTAACAATAATTCAAAGTTAGGCGAAACCAATTTTAGCAAGTGACTTGAATAAACCAAATTTACCCAATATTTAATTTAAGTCCCAAATTAAATGAGTGTGATAATTAAACCAGATTTTATCTTGAAATTATCCTAAGCATGGATTCTAAATTATTGTGCAAGATAAAATAAACAAAGTCACACTACACCGCGATGTACGAGGAAAAACCCACTAACGGGAAAAAACCTCGGGACGGACCTAGCCTCAAATCCACTAAAAACGGTATTACAAAATACAAGACAAAAGACTTACTTCCTAAACTCGAACCCTCTCAAGCCGTGATGCTTCTTCTTGTATCAACCTCCAATTAGCGGATAACCAACGGAGCTCCACCGTGGTCTCGGAATTCATCGATCGGGCAATTAGGCACACCGTCACCCTAACATGGAGCCTTTCTCCAAATGGGTAGAAATGAAACAAACTTCTCTTCAATTCGGTGTAGAGAAAAACCGGTGCCAAAACAATCTCCAAGCAATTAATATTTATATAGAAACTTGGATAAACACAATTGGGTGTAAACTAAGTGTTTAAAGATTTTTCTTTAAGTTGAAGAACACTCAAACATGAACATTTTCCTTTTGTAAATAATCTCTCAAACTCTCTCTTAGGAGATGTATTAAGATGGAAAAGTTGTCTTGGAAAATGTGTTTCCCGCACATAATAAAGTAAGAAAAAGGTTGGTTGAAAACCAAGTGGAGGAGTGGGGAAAAACTGCAAAAAACTGCCAAATAACTGTTCCCGCTGGAAGTTCGTTCGAACGAACGTGATTCTCGTTCGAACGAGACTTCTAACGAGTGACCAGCCTGGGCTCGTTAGAAGTTCGTTAGATACCTCGTTAGAACGAACATTCGTTCGAACGACATATCGAACGACTGTCCAGTTAGGGTCGTTGGCAAAACTCATTCGAACAAACCTGGTTCGAACGACAAAAATCGTTCGAACGAAATCTGGTTCGAACGAAAAAACTCGTTCGAACGACATTTCTAACGAACGTCCAGAAAGTTTATAAAATGCGATTTTGGCCCAGAAACTTTTATATACTTATTTTTAAGTTTCTAATTGATTCTTTCTGAAAAATAAAATGCAGTTTTTATTAACCTAACACCCAATACAAATTGTTCCAAACTCCTATATAAATATAATTACATTCATACCTTGGGAGCATGGAACCTTAATTGATGACGTAGAAACGAGGCACACAAACCGGCATTTTGATGAAGCTTTAAATTCTTTGCCGCTACGTCTTCAACATACACTTCATAGGCTTGAGAATATTACAATAAATACTATCCTATGAATAAATGTTTTTGTCCGGAATTGAGCCAAAACTATATATGGACTCAATTGGAAATTTGTGTCCTTATAAATCTCCCCCTTTGGCTATTCCGGGACAAAAACCAAACAAAAATCCTAAAGGGCCGTCAAGCTCTACTAGACTCAAAACATAACCCGCCCAATCTTGACTCAACCCAAGGATCAAACGCTTTGCCATAGAAAGATGCCGCTTTTAGAATAATTCCGGCACACTTAAGCAAACTCATCAAATGCATAGGGACTATCAAAATATTAAATACAATTAATTAATTACTCCCCCTAAATTAATTCTCCCTTTAAACACATGACCTACTTAGAAAGACGTCTCCCCCTAAGATAAATCTCCCCCAAACGAAGATACGATAATAATAGGATTAGATACCATTTCTCCCCCTATCATCATTCTCCCCCTTTTTGTTCGGGAATAGGCAAAGGATAAAGAACTAATAAACAGCATGTGAAAACTTAAAGCGATAAGACATGAAAGCATATGGACAAATAAAAGCAAGGCAAAGACAAACAAATATCATATATATATATATTAGAAATATACCAATATAGTACTCGTATATATATAGATATAAACAAACACATGACACAAAATACAATAAGTTTGCACACTCGTATGGAAAAAATGTGTCATATGGAAACGGAAGTGTAGGGGTGTGAACTAGCAACAAGTAAATTTAGACCCAAACACTTAGGAAACGTTCACGGAGTTCTCATTTGATTGCAAACTTCATCACAGTTAAATATAACCTCATGTGACAATATAAAGATTGAACTCAATGAACAAACATACACAATGCATACAAGCCTAGCATGATGATGATTCTACAAACCAAATAGAGTCATGACATTAAAGACAACTAGGATAAACGGACATTGTGCAAACCGTTGATATACCATCCAATTCTCCCTCAATGAGCATATATATTCTTTTGTTTTTTGAATGAATATATCAAACAAACATAGGCCTTGGCAATTGCTTTTTGTTTAATGCCAAATATTCTGTTTTTAGGCCTTTGGATCACGTATTTCTTTTAGATCCAATCAACGGTGGCTTACTATCGTAAAGGATTTAATTCATCCTTTCGGAGCCCTTCCCCGCGCATATATGAATTTATCATGTTTTCATTTTTCACACAAATCTCACATGCAACGGATTTTGACATGCACTAGTCCTCCTAGGTCATAGATATGTAGATGACTAGATTGATAGGAGAACACCTCAAAAAGCTCAAATATAACATGTGACATTAAGATTTCAAAAGAGCTCGTGCATGTGTGAATAGAGGCATATAGAAATAGAATCCATTTAAACAATACAAAATCCAACTACTCCATATAAAACATGGTAAAGAACATTTTAAGGATTGAAAATCTAAACCAAAAGTTCTAGCCACATGGAAGCTTAAACGATAGGATTCAAACACAAATATATGCCACATAAAGTGTGTCAAACAAAAATACACACAAAACAAAATCTTTTTGAGTTTTTAACATTTTTAATCAAAAATAAATATTTACTCAAAAGGACAAACAAAAATCATTTGTATTTTTCATTAAGCTTAAATGAAATAAATAGAACACAAATGATAAACAAAAATCTTTTTATATTATGCAGTCGATTCAATCACAAAATATAATACAAAAAGATAAACAAGTCATAATTTCTAGCATGAGATTTGAACTAAGGCAATGACTAGAAAATGACTAAACAAGCATACATTTAGCATATGAATATAGCATGAAGTACAAACGCTAAAGTATGCAAATACTAACACATTCATCCATTAGATTTAGCAAGGGAGGAAGGATGTGAAAGTAAATGAGAATCAAAATCCCTATTTTGTAAGGCAACCAAGTCGGATTTCCTAACCCAAATTAATGAAGAATTACTATCTTGGGGTGTAGGAACATTAGCTATCGTGGTTACTTTACTATGGGATTTTCTAGGAATTCGTTTAAGATCTAAACAAAATTTCCTAAGATGACCTTTTCGACCACAATGTGTACAAGTAAGAATATGTCGAAAAGATTTATCTAAGGAGTGATCATTAAATGCATTCCTAGAAGATTCTCCTAAAACATTGGTTTTGACTTTAGGGTTAAAATCATTACAAGAATTGAATCCTAAACCAAAAGTGTCATTTTTAATTTGGACCGTTCCTAACATTTTATCTAGTTTTTCCGAACGACACTCCAAATCAAATTTGACATTACTAGAATCTTTTAATTTATTTTCCAACTCAACAATGTTAGATTCTAGTAAAACATTTCGCTCTTCAAAAGCAAGAAGCTCATTTTTCAAGGATTCCATTAAACCCCTAAGGCTATCTCTTTCGCCTTCTACATATTCAAGCTTTTCTTGAAGAGTCCTCACATGTGTCCTAAGGTCTTCTATTAAGGCACTATCATCAACGACCTTGACACTCTTTCTTAAACAAGCTTCTAACTTCAAATTAGTTCTTTTCAAATTAATAGATTCTTTATATAATTCATGAAAAGCATTTTGAAGTTCACTCTCATCAACCTCTTCTTCATTTTCACTCTCTCTTTCTTCTTCACTCTCACTATCATTAAAAATAAGAGAATCATGTACAATGACCTTGGAAGTGGCATGTGCTATAATTTCATCATTCGATGAGTTCTCATTATCACTCACATGTCTAGCCATAAAAGCCACAAAATTTTTCTTAGTAGGGGAATCGGGCTTTTCTTCCTTATCACTATCACTAAGGGTTGCATTATATGAAATAGGTCACTTATCATCTTTCCTTAGTTTAGTGGGGCACTCATAAGCCCTATGGCCATAACCTTCACAACCAAAACACTTATTAGACTCGTCCCTATCAACATTTTCATTACTAGGTTTAGGGATCTTATCGGCTTTAGAAATCTTCTCGTTTTTATCATGTTTAGAAGATTCATGTTTAGAAGATTCAAATTTCTTAAAATCATTTTTATATTTATCTTTGTTGAATTTAAGAAATTTTCTAAATTTACGAGCAAATAAAGCCATATCTTCCGAGTCACTATCACTATCGCTCTCTACTACTTGTTTGACCTCTTTTCGGGCTTTTAAAGCAACACCCTTTTCAATTTTCTTTTCAGTTTTAGAGGGAAACATATCTAGTTCATAGGTTTGTAAATCACCTACAAGCTCTTCTAATTTCGTAGAGGCTAAAGTGGGTAAAGAATTTAAAACAGTCACTTTAGGAATAAATCTATCGGGTAGTGACCTCAAAATTTTCTTTACAACACGGTCGTCAGGTATTTTCTCTCCCAAGTTAAAGGATGAATTGACAATATCAGAAAGTCTAGCATAAAATTTATCAAAAGTTTCTTTTTCATCCATTTTGATAGTTTCAAATTGAGTGGTGAGGTTTTGGAGTTTAGAAGCTTTAACGACACTAGTTCCTTCATGAGTTAATTGTAAAATATCCCAAGCTTCTTTAGCGGTTTCACACGTCATAATACGTCAGAATTCATCCGGTGCGACAGCGCTAAATAAGGCATTTAAACCACGAGAATTAAAATTTGCAAGCTTAAACTCATTTTCGGTCCATCTATCAACGGGTTTGGGAACATGTTCATTTTCAATTAAATGTGTTGGTGGGTTCCAACCGTTAACAACAAACATCCAAACACGTTCATCGATAGATTTAAGTGCCGATTTCATTCGCGCTTTCCAATACGCGTAGTTTGAACCATCAAAAATAGGAAATTTTGAAAATGGGGAACAATCCATATTTAGCCAAAAATTAAAGGATCTTAACGAAATAATTTATCGTTTTTGGCTCTGATACCAATTTGAAAGACCCCGGATTTTAAATATTCACAGATTTAAAATATAATTTCCTTTTACATAAATGCGGAAGCGAATATAAGTGATGGTTCAACAAATAAACAAGGCAGAGTTTTAATATCTTCAAAAACAAATCAAAACATAATTCAAGTCCTAGAATTTGCCTAAGTCATAATTAACAATAATTCAAAGTTAGGCGAAACCAATTTTAGCAAGTGACTTGAATAAACCAAATTTACCCAATATTTAATTTAAGTCCCAAATTAAATGAGTGTGATAATTAAACCAGATTTTATCTTGAAATTATCCTAAGCATGGATTCTAAATTATTGTGCAAGATAAAATAAACAAAGTCACACTACACCGCGATGTACGAGGAAAAACCCACTAACGGGAAAAAACCTCGGGACGGCCCTAGCCTCAAATCCACTAAAAACGGTATTACAAAATACAAGACAAAAGACTTACTTCCTAAACTCGAACCCTCTCAAGCCGTGATGCTTCTTCTTGTATCAACCTCCAATTAGCGGATAACCAACGGAGCTCCACCGTGGTCTCGGAATTCATCGATCGGGCAATTAGGCACACCGTCACCCTAACATGGAGCCTTTCTCCAAATGGGTAGAAATGAAACAAACTTCTCTTCAATTCGGTGTAGAGAAAAACCGGTGCCAAAACAATCTCCAAGCAATTAATATTTATATAGAAACTTGGATAAACACAATTGGGTGTAAACTAAGTGTTTAAAGATTTTTCTTTAAGTTGAAGAACACTCAAACATGAACATTTTCCTTTTGTAAATAATCTCTCAAACTCTCTCTTAGGAGATGTATTAAGATGGAAAAGTTGTCTTGGAAAATGTCTTTCCCGCACATAATAAAGTATGAAAAAGGTTGGTTTAAAACCAAGTGGAGGAGTGGGGAAAAACTGCAAAAAACTGCCAAATAACTGTTCCCGCTGGAAGTTCGTTCAAATGAACGTGATTCTCGTTCGAACGAGACTTCTAACGAGTGACCAGCCTGGGCTCGTTAGAAGTTCGTTAGATACCTCGTTAGAACGAACATTCGTTCGAACGACATATCGAACAAATGTCCAGTTAGGGTCGTTGGCAAAACTCGTTCGAACGAACCTGGTTCGAACGACAGAACGAAATCTGGTTTGAACGAAAAAACTCGTTCGAACGACATTTCTAACGAACGTCCAGAAAGTTTATAAAATGCGATTTTGGCCCAGAAACTTTTATATACTTATTTTTAAGTTTCTAATTGATTCTTTCTGAAAAATAAAATGCAGTTTTTATTAACCTAACACCCAATACAAATTGTTCCAAACTCCTATATAAATATAATTACATTCATACCTTGGGAGCATGGAACCTTAATTGATGACGTAGAAACGAGGCACACAAACCGGCATTTTGATGAAGCTTTAAATTCTTTGCCGCTACGTCTTCAACATACACTTCATAGGCTTGAGAATATTACAATAAATACTATCCTATGAATAAATGTTTTTGTCCGGAATTGAGCCAAAACTATATATGGACTCAATTGGAAATTTGTGTCCTTACATCTTGTGATAACACGAGCGCGATACACATATCCCACAATCCAGTCCAGTACTCACGCACAAAGCACATCAGGATACGCAAGAACTTTATACGACAGTTAGTTGAGGAGAAAGTCGTATCCCTGAGTTTCGTACCCACCGACTGTCAGTTAGCCGATCTATTCATGAAGCCTTTAGATGCCCATAGATTTGAAAGTCTTAGGAAGTCTTTTGGGGATTTGCACAGTTGACTGAGGGTTTGATTCATGTCTAGGATAATATGCATTGTCATGTTCATATCATATGATTCCTATTGCTAGGTTGCATCATTTGTATTGTTTTTTGCTTTTTTCTATTTTTTGAAAAAATTCAAAAAGATTTTCGTTTTATAAAGATTTTAGAAAAGCACTAAAAGATTTTTGTATTTTTATTTACGCCGTTTATGGATGAGCATTTAAGATAGCTGAGTCACATATTTCATTCCATTTATCCATGTGATTGTTTAATAGTGATTTGAGACGCTACATCATTGCATCCATGTGCTTTACATTGTTTGGAGGCTTTAAGATGTGATTAGTGATATATTTCTACATGTTTGGCTCCTTATGTCCTTTATTGCACTCATGCACGATTTTATTTGATTCTTGCGCTTGTCTATCACATATTGTCTTGAGTGTTTTCATCTCAATTTTGTCTATACAACGAACCATATGCGATAAAACTTGACAAGATTAGAATGCATGTAAAAAAACCATCTGGTGAGATTGTGTTTTTTAAAGGAAAAAAAACGATGAAGGGCTACAAAAGGTAATTTATCTATCCTTTGCGATTAAGCCACCGTTAAATCGGACCTAAAAAAATGAGGAATTTTATTACCCCGGGTCCAAAGAGGTTAAAAGTGCCCGAAAAAATTTAAAGGCAATAAAAAAGAAATCCATGCCAAATATGGGCCATTAGGTTTCACCATCAATTCTCCAAAGTTTGAGAATTTAGTTTAACACCTCTAAAAGAAATATACATATATGAGGGAGTTTGGTTGGATAATTTAAACAGGTTTGCACTTCCTTGAAAGTCCTGAAAAGGCATTAAATCATTTCGGACATTATTGGTGTGGAAATCATTTTGAGCTTTGATTTGTTGATTTTATTGAGTCAATGTATCATATTTCAATCTTTTTACACCTAAGGAAGATGTTGAGTTCATTCGTTAGGAGTATCTGATATTCATCGGGCACATATGTCATGTTTGTATGCATTGATTTTCCTATCGAATTTGATCACTCCCATACATTTTCGCTATCATTGACTTGGTTATTTTTGCGTTCTTTCATGGTTTGATTCTTTGTTGTATTTTTTTTGTGGAAAATTTTGAAAAATTCATAAATAGAAAGTTTTTTTTACCTTGTGACATTCTACATTTGCATTTATTTCTGCTTCTCATTTCTGTCTATTTGGGGACATAATAAAAAGAGGGAGAAAGAATTATCATATTATAGGGGAGTTATGAGATTATGAGATTTGTTTTAATGTTGGTATCTATGTTTATCTCATTTCAAACTCGATACGTCACTTTTTATTTGCTTTATCTCATGTGTGTAGGTACTACATTGATGATCACTGAATTGCACACCCTCGTGAGAAAAGCTTTGAGATTTTTAAAGATTTGAAGAACAAGCGATGAAGACTTATTCATTTATATCTTTCCAGTTTTGGGTTCATGGGAGGGTAGATTTGTATAGGTCAATTGAATGATAATAATTCGAATTTTTTTATTTTGTACCGGCATAGACATAAGGGGAGATTTGTAAGGACATTTTTCTCATGTCCGATATCTTACATTTATGTATGTCGTACGCCGCTACAAAAGTAACGTCACTTCACGATCTCACATGATGGCCTCTATCCAAATTTCAGGAATCAAGCATTCAACATCTCCATCAAGTGTTCCACATCTGCCTCAACAACTTCACATTCCACGATTTTAGGGAGTTTATGCAAGTGGTACGCAAGATAAGTCAAAGCAATGAAAGAATGTAACATAGGAATGTTTAAGGGCATTTTGGTAATTTTACAGCCAACGTACGGAGGTCCAATCAACTGGAAAGTTGAAAATCTTGACGCCACGAAGATACGGGAAGAAACGGAACCTCAATCCGATCTACGGTGAAGGAGTTATGGCCCTTTGAAAATGGAGAAAATTCCTTAAGAAGAATGTTGTTGATTTTAGCCCTAAAAGCAGTGAAGTTCCGCGAACCAAACTGTGAACCGGTTGGGGGAGAATCGATTCGAGGTACAAGCCGAACCGGTTCGGGGTACCTGACACTGGCAAGAGTCCCAATGACTTAAAAAAAATTTGGTTTCCTTATAAAATCCAACTTCGGGGGAGTTATTTTTCAAGACTTGGAGAGACGATTTTGAGAGTTCTATTAGCTCAAGTGTTCATATTTTTGAGTCCCAAAACTCATTTTTTGATTCACACATCATCCTCATACTTTTGTGAATTTTTTGAAACCCAATAACACTACTTTGTTGTTGTTCATATTTGTGGAGAAGCCGGTCTCTTCTTCATTGTTGCCCACCTGGAGTTCCTGCGAGAGATTCCAGCCGACGACATCAGAACCGACACCTGCGAGTATTTTTGTGTCACACTTATTTTCATTGTAATCCGTATAACTGTATATTACAAAATTATAGTGAAAATAAAAAGTTTTTTCCCCTTTGGGGGATTTTTCCTTACATGTGTGTGTTTGAATGTTCTTACTTGATTTTATCATCTTCATTCACACCTAGATGCATGTTTAGGACTTAATTGATAAAAAATGAGTTTAAGTAAATAATTTCTTTATTTGAACAAACACGCACTCTTCAAAAAAATTAATCTCTTTCATTTTCTTACGTTACTTAGAACCACTCAGTACCGTTGCAAAATTCACGAACACTTGTTATAAAGCTGGAGCATTTATTCATTACGTGACTACTTATACACATAGTAGAAAATTTCCATATATATAAGTGTATATATATATTAGTCACTCATATAACATATATATATATATATATATATATATATATATATATATATATATATATATATATATATATATATATATATATATATATATATATATATATACACTATCGGCAACCCACAAAAAATCTATGGTGCTGGCATACTCTGCTATCAAGTCCCCGTATCTCTCGTACAAAGGGAAATACTAGTTCGGAATCACTCTCGAACTGTATTAACACAATACACATACAAATGGAGGCGAAGCATGGTTCCAAGTCACTAAGAGGTCAGTACATACCCTCACGTCTCTTAGGACCATCTGACTATCATTTTCAAATAGGCTGTATCTAGGATACTATCTTCTAGGGTACGAGTCAATATCCCCCATAAAGGTCCAATCGAGATAAGACTATCCCGGCGCGAAAACCTCCGTGATAGCAAGTGTCTCGGGTATAATTATACAAAAATACATAATACTTAATATATGTACAGTCATGCAGTCAAATATATAGATATTCACATTTTCCAAATTAGGTTCGCCCACGACCCATAATTATTATTATTAGTTCTTGGCACAAATTTTACTCAATTATCTCGCGTAACGGATTCGTCTCTTTTATTTTTTCTCATTTATGATTTATTTCTTACTTACTTCTCATCTCTAGAAGTATTATATCTCTCACTAAGTATAATTTCAGTAGGTATACCCTTACTTAACTTCTGGTCTAAATCTTTCGCGAGTCACAATTCTTTAGTGAATGTACGCACAATTTCCAATGTATGAATAACTCCCCATAAACCCATAATTCATCCCATATTAAATTTCACCCAACGGAGAGGACTTAGACCCTACTGGTACTCTTCATAACCCATTATACTTTATAAATAATATTCAAGGGTTCCTATGAACTTTAACCGGATTAAACAAAAAGGGGAAAAATATGCAGTTTTCTAGGAGGGATCGACAGATCGAGGAAAGGGGTCGATCCATCGATCCTCGATTGATCGATGCTCTTGGTCGATCGATAGATCAATCAGTTCTTGCCCAGAATCTGCAAATTCGACGTATGGGTTTCATCCAAAAAATTTCTCCAAAACCCCATTAATGATCCCCAAACTCCCAAACAAGATTACCACTAGTTATATATACCTATATACATGATTTCCTACGTGAAACATATCCAAATTCATCAATGGTATTGAATTAATGCGGTAAATTAACATAATTATCAAGAACCCTAATTTTTCAATAAAACTTCCATTCTTATAATTGTTTTCTAGATTTCTTGCTTCTAAATCCATACAATTTCGTGGGTAATCCTCTACATATGATTTAGATGTCCACAGTATATCTACTTCCTCTAAAACATGTGATTTAGATTCTCTAAGTTATCAAATTCTTCCATGAAACATGCTTTTATCAATCCTAATCTAACATGGGTGAAACATTAACTAAAAACAAAGCAAGATAGATACTTGCCTAGAATTCTAGGGTCTGATTTATTGATGAAAAATATATGGTTGTGTTCCTCGTCGTGCGATCTATATTTTGGTGGTGGTGGTGGTGAAATCTAGTGAGTTCTTCACCTTGGATTGCTCGAAAAGCTTCCTACCTTCCTCTCTAATGTACGTTCTTAGGTTCTGTGTTTGTTAACCCTAAAAGACAACTCCTAATGGATGATATATCAATTTCGTGGGTTTAATTACCCAAAAATACAAAATGTCTATAATACCCTCCCGGGATGTCATTTAGGCCTAAAAATGCCCCGAGACCCAAAATAAAAACCCCGGGTACACTTATCTGACTATCTTGACCCTTCCGGACACTTTGACGCACTTGAAACAACCATACGGGCAACTTATAATTTATTCACTCGTGACAATATTAATAAAATCAATCTCATATATTATTTACTCTTCTAGTAATATTCAACAAATTCCCAATAGTTACTAACTCTCATCACGCTAGTAAATATTAAAAATAAAGTTCCGGATTAATATTAAATTAATATCTCAAATTAAATTTAATAAATCCTCAAATTTAAAAGCCATAAAAATACGGGGTATTACATATTTCCCCCCTAATAGCGGAATTTCATCCTGAAATTTGAAAAATAAGGTATGCCTGGTAAAAATAGATTTCGATACTTTCTTAATACTCACAATTGAATTTAGGGTATGGCGAATTACTATAGCCCCCCCCCCCCCCCCCCCCGCCTCATAGTAAGCTTGTTTAACACTCTTAATACTAACAGTTATAGAGTAACACTTTAATAACGTCACTTCACATTGTGCTCCAATCCATTGCTATTTGAATAAGACGAGCCTACACATCATTGACTCCCATAATTTCAATATCATTAAGCAGCCGCACCTCACTACATGTTAACTACTCACATTTTTCTAAACACAAAACTTCCATTCTGAGAGAAACCATACGAACATCTGACCACTCTTGTCAGTTCTTTGAATCTCGATTTTCGATGACATAAATCTTACGACAGATAAAAGGATACCTCAGACAGTATGTGGTTATTCCACTTTAGTCATCGGATCTAACTCGACTAATCCGAACTTAGGATTATCCGCTTGCCTCTAAACAACTCGAGGGGGGGAAATTTAAGGCTTTTCCACTCAAAACTTCAATAAGAAGTTTGTCCACAATAAACAGGTACGAGTGCTTCCACGGAACTCTACTGTACTATACTTCACTTGCTAGCTATAACCGTTGTGAAAATGAAATGATCACCATGAATACAAAATTACTTTCACGCGGATCCACTAATCGTTAATCATCGTTCGCCTACTCCCTGGCTATGGGTGATACAACCTACTCAAAATGAAACGCTATTCCCGCTGCTTCTTGAAATTCCATCTTGAAGTTGGGATTCAAAATCTCATCCTAATTCAGAAAAATACTGTGTAGGACCATGCACCGGCGCAATTTTTCTTTTCAAAGGAAGACTGGGTCATACCAGCTACTATTGTAAATCACCCCAAAGGAATATCAATAACTTCCTTCTTGGGCAACTTTTTCCACACATTCAAAGGGACCTTTGATCTTACCTTTGGGTTGCAACCCATTAAAGAAACTTTACCGACTTGACTGCTCTCTTCCACTACCAAAATCATCGGTTTGATACAAAATTTTATGACTGAACCTCTAGTTCCAGCCGAATTCTATCCATGAGTGGTGCACGTGGAGACTAATCACTATGTCCCGCTCAATATCGACTTCTACTTGAAATGTCACACATTAAATGGCACATAATACGCCCCTTCTTTCCTCGGTATATATCTAAAGTTCTGACCCATGCACTATTCTCCACGATGTGCACTTCTGGACCTTTTATACCTTATTAACATCATCATTTGTCCAATGCGCAATTCGCTCTCAACATTTGACCAAGAAAAACTCTTCTCCAAGTGTTTTCCCATAATAGTTACATCTTACCCTTTTCAAGGAATATCCCTTTCTAAATGGCTTCCCACAGTATTCCAACCAAATTCGGGTGTGCTACTCTGATCACACACGTATATATATGGATATCGTTCTTCACACGACGCTTAATCCATTTACCACTTTCACTTCGTTATGTTACTCTTACAGACATATATTCCACGCGTCTATTCCCACGTCCCTTCAACTCGTATGATTTTAGCATCAGCTAACCAGGATGCCCACACACCTTATAAATCGTGCATACTAGTGTAAGCATCATATATGCTTCACACATCACACCTAATTCTTTATTTTCCCTTGTGCTCACAATGTGGTTACAACACTTGGGTACTCTCAATCACCCTAGAAATTGAAATTTTTAAATCATCCTTAACATCATTCCCCCTTCAACTCGTGGTGATAAAACAAAATTTTCAATGCTTCCTTACCACACAACCGGTTCCATTAGCCTTAAATCCAACTTTAACTTCCATCTTTACAGTTATAATTACTTGTTCTTATAACGATCGAGGTATCGGAGCTATGGACTAACGACCAAACATCTTCCTACTTCCAACCTTACGCTAAGTTTCATGCGTGGGATGTCTCGCAAAGAGAAATCCACCACCCGATACACTACTACCTAGCATTGTCGATTATCGACATCCGTTAGGCCCTCCGTCCATGACCAGTACCCCTATATTTTGTCTCTTGATAGAAAAGCTACATCTCCCCCCGCATTTATACTTAAACAAAGAACTTTTCACCAATTGCACTATTACTCGGCAGTGGTGGAAATCACATTCCATAAACCTCATACGCATATAATCGGGACTCTCGAAATCCTTCCCCCAAACATATGAATATAAGTCTTAATTTTCACCTCTCTAAAGCATAGATATAACAATCCGCTCTTCCAATCACCAAGTCATGAGCGTTAAACATAATAATGAGTGAAATCTTTTCGCTCGACGGTAAACCCAATACACACTAAATCATAACAACAAAGTCCCTAAACACACTGGGACCGAATATCTCGAGACCACTATACTCTCCTAAGTATCTATAATATACAATATAAGTGCGAGCCTAACCATCTCGCAGGTGAGGTCTCGACAGAACAAAACATGTTGCATTAAGGCAGCAACCCCGATAGCCTTGCAATCACTGCCCACTATCGTTTTAACCATTACTTATAAAACCAGAATCCGGATAATATCCTACCCGTATAAAGTATCACTAAGATGAGTAATCTAATAAAGTATATAACACTATTAATCACCCATCCATCCTCCACGGATAATACTAAAGATAATCCCGCTACACTAGGGAAAATATTCACATAATAATAACGTTATAGATATACGCACTAAACTTGTCTCACATGCTAATCTAGCAATAACAAAATATAGTGACTCGCCCGTGCCACATAAAACACACCTCATCCTCCGAGGATAGAATTCATAACTCTACCTTACTAATCGCCTTGGCTGTTCAAATGGTTTCCGAACGTAACACGTCTATCCAAACCAAAACAAAAACTACTTTAATCGTTTCCCTTTACTAGTCACCATGTTCTTGTCCCCTTTAATTGCTTCAGGGAAGAATTAACTTATGTGGTTTCACTCTCTACCAAAATACCTCTATGCATAATCCACTTATCACCGATCATATTGACTGTATTAGTGTTGTCCTTCTCTCGGACTTTGGTAGGCTCGATTACTGATGGCTACCCCCATTGTTCCCTTACCTTCGTTGGCATTAAGGAACGTGCCATTGGCTCCAATAGTCCTTACCGAATTCACCATTGCATGGTAAAAATTCAGCTATCTGAATCGTTTAAATGAGTCCCCTAATGAGTTTCCCCCTTGTAGTGCTTCACTACCACTGTTTCATCTTGCCTTATGCTCTGACTACATTCTTCAACTCTTTTAGCTTCCCACATAAAGAAGCGTTAACATCCCCATTGACCAAACGTGATATTGTCTCCATCTGAATCGACCGTCTAGCAGAATTCCCTATAAGCGTTGTTAACTATTCTTACGAGTCGATCTCCCACTTGAAATCCTCTCTACCATTAGTATCCACTTCAACTGATACAAGATTTCCTAAAAGTTTAAATTCATGTTCACAGATGGACCTCTGACTGGCCCTCCTGTGATGAGTTCAGAACAATGTTCACATCTTATCCTGAACATCTGATGAAGGAACATGCGGTCAGACTATACCTAAGGTCCTCCCATAGACGCAATATTTCACTATAAAATGTGGTGGTTGACTCCCACTATTATAACTTTGCTCCGATGATTCGAGAAAAAATTTACCCCAAATTTTCACTTCTAGTTAACCACACTCCGCTATAGGCCCAAGCCTTTGGGTATTTTACCTCCTTTGGCTAACAAACACAATTCTCATATTTTTAAAATTTCTATCGACGGTCCTCTTCAAGGCTTCGTCTGAATCTTTCCCAGTTATATTACGTTGGGTGAGTCTACTATTGCACCACTTTCAACTATTGCATCACTTGGAAATCGTAGTTTGTGTCCTAGCCGTCTTTACAGTCCTGGCTTCTCATGACATAATAGGGGTGACCTCGACTATGGTCATCATCCTCGAATATACTTTACAACCTCAACTAAGCCCTACCTCCTGCTATCCGCCTAACGGCACTCGTCTGACATACTTCATTGTTCGGCACACGCACACATCCGAATGCAAATAAGATTCACTAATATGCATACATTATAGCAGGAGAACAAAATTTCACCATAGAAATCAACAATCCTAAACATAGGGCTCTATATCAAACAAAGCAACGCTGGAAGCATAATAAGCCGCACAGATTCAAAGGACACTAAAACATGATGCTATGATACCACCTGTGACACCCCGCCTAATTAAATACCGGGTGATCAGTCCTTTATTAAATTAAAATCAAGGTGAGCGGTTGGTTCATTCTTAACATCACTGTCGCAAAATAAAATTTCCAATTTAAACACCCTAGATAATTAAGCTAAGTGTCAAAACAATTTAAAGTCTTATTTTCATTTTATTAAATTCCAATATAAAACCTTTTTAATAAGAAATAGTTTAAGAATCACATAATTACTAAGGATTGCAATTAACACACAAGAATTAAACCATCTAGATAAACCAAACCAAGTTTAAGAACCATAAAAGAAATCATCCTCACAAACGTTAACTCCCAATGAGTACTGAATACTGGAAATATAAATAAACATAAATCTCTGAAAAATACAAACGGATTAGGAAATCGGGCGACACATGCCCTAACTATGAAGAACTAAAATAGGAACTGAATCAATGAAGAGGTCGTCTAAAGCAAAGGCCTGCAACTCCCACATAAGCGACAGCACGTTCAGTCCAAAGAATTTATGCATGACGCCCCTGTGGCTGGGCACCTGTAATATATACATATATATATATATATGCAAGAGAGAGAATGACGGAAAGCGGGTTAGAGCCCGAATGTAAAAGAGTTTTAAAATAGTTTAGCAAGTATTTAAAATGCTTACCGGCTAATGTGACAACCATGGTAGTATGCGACACTCTCTTGAGAATTTTCACCTCTCATCTAGTGTGCACGCCTACCGTACTACTAAACTCATAAGTCTATCTAACTTCTTTTTTTTCAAAAAGTTTTATCCCGAGAAGTACTAAGGCCATGATATTTAGTTTTAGAAAATTAATCTCTATCATTTTCTTACGTTACTTAGAACCACTCAGTACCGTTACAAAATTCACGAACACTTGTTATAAAGCTGGAGCATTTATTCACTACGTAACTACTTATACATACAGTAGAAAGTTTCCATATATATATATATATATATACTATCGGCACCCCACATAAAATCTATGGTGCTGGCATACTCTGTTATCAAGTTCCCGTATCTCTCATACTAAGGGAAATACTATTTTGGAAACACTCTCAAACTCTATTAACATAATACATATACAAATGGAGCCGAAGCATAGTTTCAAGTCACTAAGAGGTCATCACATACCCTCACGTCTCTTAGGACCATCTGACTATCATTTTTAAATAGCTTATATCTAGGATACTATCTTCTAGGGTACGAGTCAATATCCCCCATAAAGGTCCAATCGAGATATGACTGTCCCGACACGGAAACTTCCGTGATAGAAAGTATCTCGGGTATGATTATACACAAAGACATAATACTTAATGTATGTATAGTCACACAGTCATATATATAGATATTCACATTTTTCAAATTAGGTTCGCCCACGACCCATAATTATTATTATCAGTTCTTATAACAAATTTTACTCAATTATCTCGCATAACGGATTCGTCTCTTTTATTTTTTCTCATTTATGATTTATTACATACTTACTTCTCATCTTTCGAAGTATTCTCTCACTAAGTATAATTTTAGTAGGTATACCCTTACTTAACTTTTGGTCTAAATCTTTCACGAGTCACAATTCTTTAGTGAACGTACGCACAATTTCCAATGTATGAATAACTCCCTGTAAACCCACAATTTCATACCATATTAAATTTCACTCAATGGAGTCTACTTAGACCCTACTGGTCCTCTTCATAACCCATTATACTCTATAAATAATAATCAAGGGTTCCTACGTATTTTAACTGGATTAAACAAAAAGGGGAAAATATGCAGTTTTCCAGGAGGGATCGATCGATCGAGGAAGGGGTCGATCGATCGATGCTCTTGGTCGATCGATCGATCAAGCAGTTCTTGCCCATAATCTGTAAATTCGACCTACGGGTTTCATCCAAAAAATTTCTCCAAAACCCCATTAATGATCCCCCAAACTCCCAAACAAGATTACTAATGGTTATATATACCTATATACATGATTTCCTACGTGAAACATGTCCAAATTCATCAATGGTATTGAATTAATGGGGTAAATTAACATGATTATCAAGAACCCTAATTTTTCAATGAAACTTCCATTCTTATAATTCTTTTCCAGATTTCTTGCTTCTAAATCCATACAATTTCGTGGGTAATCCTCTACATATGATTTAGATGTCCAGAGTATATCTACTTCCTCTAAAACATGTGATTTAAATTCTTTAAGTTATCAAAATCTTCCATGAAACATGCGTTTATCAATCCTAATCTAACATGGGTGAAACATTAACTAAAAACAAAGCAAGATAGATACTTGCCTGGAATTAAAGGGTCTGATTTGTTGATGAAAAAGATATGGTTGCGTTCCTCGTCGTGCGATCTATGTTTTGGTGGTGGTGACGGTGCAATCGAGTGAGTTCTTGGCCTTGGATTGCTTGGAAAGCTTCATACCTTCCTCTCTAATGGCCGTTCTTAGGTTCTGTGTTTATTAACCCTAAAAGACAACTCCTAATGACTGATATATCCTAGGAAATTTCGTGGGTTTAATTACCCAAAAATACAAAATGTCTATAATACCCTCCCATGATGTCAATTAGGCCTAAAAAAGCCCCAAGACCCAAACTAAACCCCTGGGTACACTTTTCTGACTATCTCGACCCTTCCGAACACTTTGGTGCACTCGAAACGACAATACGGGCGACTTATAATTTATTCACTCGTGACAATTTTAATAAAATCAATCTCATATATTACTTTACTCATCTAGTAATATTCAACCAATTCCCAATAGTTACTAACTCTCGTCACGCTAGTAAATATTAAAAATAAAGTTCCGGATTAATATTAAATTAAATCTCAAATTAAATTTAATAAATCCTCAAATTTAAAAGCCATAAAAATACAGGGTATTACAAGTTGTATAACTGTGAGTATGAAGATTCTTCCACGTGTCCCGGTTCCGGTAATAAGGATCCAGTACAATGATGTAGTTCACCATGAATAGTGAAAGATAATGGACCCCTACTTCTGAAGACCCAATCATCCATTTGAACACCAAGACTTGTAAAGGCATTTGCAACATTATACTCTCTAATATGACTCTGGAAAGACTTTCCTTGAACATCATTACCATTGAACAAATATTTAATTTCAGGCGGGGGTTCAAGTAGATGTGGTAATAGAACTTGTCCTTGTCTACAACACTTCACAAATAGAGGGAGAATCTTTGATAAGGTCAATAATCTTTCATCCATCCAATGTAAAGCTGAACAATAAGGGAAAGGAACATCCATGGGCCCAAGAAAATGCCTACCTAGACTGACATGTGGTACATAAGTTGAACTCATACTTGCAATATTGCTTACACACGATGTATCGGTAGTTTGCATATTAGGGGCAGGTGTATTAACCCATGCAGTTGATACTTGTAGGATCTCAGTAGATGTGTGTGCTACTTGAATATCATTATGTTCAGCATTAAAATCATCAAAAAGGTTTCTGGTGAAAATAGTGGTGGGAATGTAATCATGTGATTATGGAGTTGGTAAACTATTAGTAAGAGGACTATAGTTTTAAAGAGGAAAGTTAAAAGGATTAAGGGTTCTCAAATGTGTAAATTGGTCAGATGTTGGTAACGGGACTTCAACAAATGCATATTCCATTCATTGTAACACACGTGAATGTACATGGGGAGTATTAGGTGGTTGATTATGAAGTGGATTTGTCAATGCCAATGCTTTTTCTCTATCACGTCGTTGTGTTTGGGCTAGCGCGCATTTTGAGGATTGTAAAAGGGGGTAGGTTATTGGGACAAAACATGTTTAATCCATGAAAGATTAGGATGATGTCTAGTGCTTTGAGGTTAAGTTCCTCGATTCAATTGCACTAGAGAGCGAGAGTAGATGGTTGATCAAGAAGTGTAGTTTTCAATGAGAAGGCCCCTTCTTGATCACGTCTTTGTCATTGGGGAAGAGCGCATAGGGTGGGAGGTTCTTGAGGAAAAACATGCATTGAGATTAAATTTTCCCCTTCACGGCGTTTTTGTTGAGCCAAAACATGCTTTGAGATCAAATTATCAGCATGAGGTTCCTGTTGCTTTCTCTATGTGGAGCAAAATATTATTAATTAGGATTATTAATTCAATGTTTACATCCTTACTTATATATTAAAGTATATTAGTTATAAGAACTGGTGCACTGGATTGAAGCTATATCTAGTCTGAGTTAAAAAGTGAAAAATACGATATAGGAAACATACTAGTCCGCAATACGTGGGCTCCTCCCCCATCCAGATTGCCTACATAAATTATATGACAATATATAATAAGACAACGAATATTAATCGACAATATATTTTAACATGAACAATGGAAAGCAGTTGGAAAAATTTCTAACCCGTTTACGCGTGCTAGATCCTGTTTCGAGCATTTTTACTTTGCCTTTTGTCATTTTCATTGCTCAATTTAGTGTGAGGCTTAGGAATATAATCACATATATATTGTTAACTAAATGACAAAAAAAAATTAGATTAGGAATTCGAAAGTAAAAATCATGTAGTGGTGAAAAGGTAACTCAATAGCTACAGCATTAGGTTGGATAACATCACGAATAACAATACAGTTGTATTTTCGATGCGGGATATAAATCTTTACAAAAAATAAAAATAAAAGGTGAGGAAGAAAATCAAGAGCATATCTAACCTATAACATGTTAATATCTAAACTTTATAATGGATTTCCAACATTAGTATGGAAAACCTTACCGACTGTGAGGAGGCATTCTCCTTCCTTTTCCCTTTATCCTGAAAAATAAAAAGAAACATACAAAATTTGAAAAATATAAATGAAATAGAAAATGATTCAAGACAGGACATGAATATGGGAAGAAATTAGTACGTGAGTCGGCAATATGTTTTCCTGTCCCTTCGACCGTTGGTTGTCATGTTTGTCGTTATTAGATGGTCGACCCTACAAATATGAAAAAGGAAATATATATAACAAATGAGGATGTTGATAAGAATTTTACACGCAAATTTGATGAACATTGATATTCATCCTAGGTAAGAACATTGATATTAATGTTTCGCATTTAGTTGATATTCATCCTCGATAAGAACAATGACATTACTATTTTGCAACCTTTGAATCTTTGATTGTAAACACAACCATGTAAGTTTAAAGCAAAAGATATTATTGTAATATGTACAATTAGAATATAGGGAAGTGGTTGGTATAGCATATGATGCATCATCATCCACCTATCAGAAAGGAATGAAACAAACACCATAAACAAGTTAAAAAGGTTATAAGGAACACCGAAGGACATAAGAATGAAAAATAACATACAATGCCATATATGGTAATGTTCTCCATGTGAAGGAATATCAACTAGAAATGAAAACAGATCAGTATAAACCTGCCAAAAATAAATGAAAATGACCATAAAATCAAATTTTAAAACACAAACAAATGCACTAATAAATAATAAAATTGATTCTCGTTTGCAGCAACTATAACTGAACCGAAAGCTAAAATCAGAAACGAAAGCTAATAAAATTGAACTGAAAGCTAATTTCTTACATCAAGTGAAACCTAAATACCTGCTTACAACATACTAATCAAACAGGTATCAATCATTTATATACCTATTTAAATCGTTTATATATACATGTTTAAATCATTTATACACATATAATTGCAAACAGGTATCAATCGTTTAAAACATAATAACAAACATGTAAACAGGTATACAAACACCAAACATGTATAAAAATTAGTGTCTTTTTAAAAAAATACATTAACGTAAACCTTTAAAACTAAGAGATTATTGAGTAATAAGTGTTGAAGAGGCTAAATAGGATAAGCTAAAAATTAGTGTCTTTTTAAAAAAATATTTATGTATGTCGGGGACTATACATTAATAATAATAATAATAATATTAATAATAATAATAATAATAATAATAATAATAATAATAATAATAATAATAATAATAATAATAATAATAATAATAATAATAATAATAATAACAAATAAATAGTTACATAATATTTTGCCAGTATTTTAAGACACCTATTCAATTTTTTTAAGCGCCTTAAATGACACCAAAACAGCAAAAAGTATGACCTACGACTCGCCATTCACTCATTTAACGACAAAGTAGCCAAAAGTGCACCACATAATCCATTTCGTGTTCCCATTTAATCAACAGAGCAATAAATGGCTTATCTTTGTTTCCAATATTTCTTTACGATTGAAGAAAGATGGAAAGTATATTTGGCAGAAAAGGTATTATTTCTAATAATTAATGCTATATTATTCTAACACTGACTTGTTTGTTTATTGTATTATATATAGTCATAAAACGTTACATATCTTTCCCTTTTTCTTATGAGAATTATGAGAATGATGGTATCTATACTAATCTCATTTCGATAGCAAACTATTTTTAATACCCATTTTTATACATGTTTGTTGTTTATATACCCATTTTTATACATGTTTGACTTATTTATTAACAATTCATCATATACTACAAATAATATATATATATATATATATATATATAATTGGAAGGCTTTGTATAGATATGGATCTCATACAAACTCATACAAAACTCATGCACATAAGCAATCGTGTAAACTCATAGATTTTACAAAACTCATACGAACTGGGATTTCTGTGGTGTATGATGAATTGTGGTGTATGATTAATTGTATAATAGATATAGACTCATACAAAACTCATTCTCATGTAAACTCATACAAATAGAAAACTCTACATTTTATGAGTTTTGTATAAGTTTTGAAAAAACTCATACTCATATAAACTAATACAAAATGAATACTCATATGAGTTTTGTATGAGTTTGTAAACAGTAGTGTTCATACAGAAAAAAGAAAGACCCAAAACCCATACTCACACAAACTCATAAAAAATGAAAACTCTACATTTTATGAGTTTTGTATGAGTTTAAAAAAAAAACTCATACTCATATAAACTCATACGAAATGAAAACTCATATGAGTTTTGTTAGAGTTTGTAAGCAATCATGTTCATACAGAAAAAAGAAAAAGAAAGAGCCAGTTCATGTAAACTCATACATTTTAGAAAACTCTACATTTGTCCGTGTAAACCCAGTTCGTGTAAACTCATATATTTGTCCGTGTAAACTCCTATATTTGTCCCTGTAAACTTTAAATTTTACAAAAGAAGACTCGATTCGTGTTAACTCGTACATTTGTCTGTGTAAACCAGTTCGTGTAAACCCAACCCAGTTCGTGTAAACCCAATTCGTGCGTGTAAACCCAGTCCGTGTAAACCCAGTTTTGAAGATCAGCACTGATATTATGTATAAATAAGATTTTAAAAAATGTTATGAACGCTGATATTATGTATAAACTCTGTATAAACTCTGTATAAACCCTGATATTATGTACAAACTATACATAACAACGCTGATATTATGTACAACGTGTAAACCTAGTCCGTGTAAACCCAGTCCATGCAAGGATAACGTTGTTCTGAACAAAGAAACCCAACCATAAACCCATTAAGACATAAACCCAGTTCAGTCGCACAAACTCATTCAGCCATAAACCCATAAACCTAGTTAACAAAAAAATTAAGATTTTTAACAAATAATGAAGGCCATAAACTCACCGTGAGGAGCAGAAACGCGGGCAACTTGACCTTTACTATCACTAAAGATTTTTTCCTTCGATGCCCTATATATTTAGTTGTGGAGTAGTTGGTATGAAGTACATGGTTGATGTGAAGATATGGAGAAAGTCTATATCTTAGGATATACGGTCAGCCACTCTATGATTGTGAGTCCCCATGTGAATCTTTCCACAACCCATTGCTTTGTCCGAACCATTGATGTTTGAATGATTGTCAACGATTAGATTTAAACCCCACACATTCAATCCCAACCATCAATTGACAATTCCCAAAAGTTCCTCATCCTTTACCATATAGATGACATCATAAGCCAAGCTTATGACATACATAAGTTTTGTAACTTATTATATATATGTATGTATTGTGGTGCATTGTATACATATATATATATATATATATATATATATATATATATATATATATATATATATATATATATATATATATGGTGGGGAGGGAGGGGGTGTTACTTGTATATATTGAACAGGCCTATTCGGTAGTACTATCGTTAGGAGGTTACGCGTAATAGGCAGTCTACCCTGTCATTGACTAGCAGGTGTTGGATTGATTCCCCAAGTCATAATATTGTTGCATGGCCATTATTCATGTGTTAGGATAGATGTTGGTTTGGAGACCGGTTGGGTGAGATATGGTATGCTTATGACCCCCAGACATATGTTTATGACCGCCCCCATTTGTTTATATTTAAGTTAGGGTTCGGTAATGAGATTCTGACCCAGTGGCTCAATGTGATGCGTAATATGCCTAGAGCCTGATAGCACACGAGGGATGTATTCGTGAGTTCCATACTCTGGGGATATGGTTATACATATATAGCGAGTGATATATATGTATGTATTGCATATATACTAATTATAGCACAAGTGGTGTTATGTTATTATTATTGCGTGAATGACTTTTTATAGCCCTTGTGTTGTTATGATATTATTTATGATCGTATACCTAGTAAGGGTAGTATATACTTAGCTAAAAGTGATTATTAGCGGGATGGGCTTCAATAGTTGTTATTGTCCTAATTAGACTGGGTAGTATAATTAGGATAATAAAATGAATGCGTCAGGTGCACATTGTAGATAAGAGGTGAGGTTCTGGACTCATGTGAGTGCGACGGGTAAATTAATTATGAAAGTAATACACTATGTGTTTTATTGATTTAAGGGACATATACCAAATAGTCCTTCGAACATTTTTTAATACTCATTTAGTCCAAGCTTTTTTATTTTGCCTCAAAAAGTCCTTTGCCACAAATTTTGAAGAGGGAGTGCCGCTAGCGCGGACCTCTAAAAATAAGAGAATATTGAGTGTTTGAGGGACTAAATGGGTTAAATTAAAAATATGTGTCCTTTTAAAAAAAATATACATTTATAGTAGGGACTATTCAATAATTGACCCTTGATTTAAAGAATTTAATTACTCGCAAAATATTTTCAAACATTATCGGGATTTGACAAGCGGGCAAATTCCTTTTCTTATTTTTCTTTTAAAAACCCCGGGTGTGCAGTAGTAGTAGCAAAGACAGTAGGATTAGATCCTTTATGCCATTACGATGAGTAACTATGAATGCTAAGGGATTGATTTAACCACCTCAGCTTCTTTCTATCCTAGATAGAACTCAGTTTATTTCCAATATTTTCTTTTGGGCGTGTTGCCCTTGGTTGGATAGGATTTTACTTTATGTTAGGGCTATTATTATTTTCAATTTTATTTCGATTGGAATATCTCTATTAGTGACCAATGGTTTATTCGGTTCACATTTATTTATTTATGCCTGTCATTTAATTTGTTCATTTAGATGTATGGTTTTATTCGTTTATTTATATTTCTTGTTGTGACAGTGATGATAAGAATGAGACTATCTTGGATTCCTGTTTTATTTTAATAGAGAATTGGCCACCAGGTATTAGAATAGGTGGGGTGTCTCAAAATCTATCCTTGTAACAGGTCGCTCCCTATAGTAGTTATAGTAATTTTCTCATCATAATCTATCACTTTCAACTTCTATGTGCCAGGTGATGTACTCCCTTATTGTTAGCAGATGCCTAACCAGTAAGTCATTTTTTCCCATCTTAGTGCATATAGACACCTCATTTTATTAGCCCCCATGCACCACCATACTTTCGAGCATTATCCCTTTAACCCTCCAACCCCTTGTCCTCTTTCAAACCCTAAATTGGATATCACCGAATGCTTCCCAAGATCGTTTGACTTTGTTAAACTCTCGAACCCGAGAGTATCTCAACACTCTTTTATATGGATCTGAATCTCCTTTCCATCGATCCATACTGTGCGCGGATCGAATTTATGATTCGCATTCAGCACCCTTTTTCCTTAAAGGTCATCAGGCGCTTCTCGATCTCTGTTTGACATTGGTCAAATATCATACCCAAAACTATCTCAACACACTTTCATAGGTCTCTGAATCCTATCTCAATGGTTCCATACCGTGTGCAAATCAAATTTACTATTCGCATTTAATTGCCTTTTTATCTCGAAATCCTAAATTAGAGGCCACCGGACTATCCTGAGCTCTGTTTGACTTTAGTAAATTATCGGACCCGAGATTAGCTCAATGCACTTTCATAGAGCTCTTAATCATCTTTCCAACAGTCCATACCGTGCACAAAATGGATTTATGATTTGCATTTTATGATTTTTTTTCTAAAAAATCCATTTTAAACCTGCCTATAGACACTCCTTATCCATGCCTATAGGCAAAGGACACTTTACTTGGCCATCAAGTTTGGTATTCCTGCATATCGGTAAGACAATGGTTATGTTAATCGGTAAACCCCCAATGGAAACTTAGTCTTTTGTTCCCTTTAGGGTTTCCTATTTAAGGAAATCAGGACCTCATTATTCAAGACCTTTAGCCTCAAAATCAGTGCGCAGCCTTTCAAAGCATTCATTTCCACACATTTTATACAACATTCCATTACCTCACTCTCACCTCACCTTTCACCACCACTTTTCCACCATTAAACCATCAATTAAAATCACCCTGTATTTCTCCAAAATAAGATTTTAAGTTATTTATAAGGTCTACATATTATCCATTCAAGCTTACTAACACAGTGTCAGTTCATATACTTTACTACTTTTATCATATGTTTCCATTTAGTTTTTACTTTATCACCTTAATCATTTTTTATTGTCTATATACTCACAAAACTTATGTTTATAAATTCAAAACCCAAAAAGAGGGTTTAATCCAAAAGACCCGAATTAAAATTTTCTTTCAATTCTTTACATTTTCACCACTTGAGTATGTTTTTCCACAAATCAAAATAGAAAACTTTAGTTTTAAGTTTATGGGTTCGATCCCACCCTTAAGTTATTTCGAGTTGTGTGGAGTTTGATGTCAGTTTCCAATTGCGTAGGCATCACGGGTTTTCCATGGGATTCGAGTCCTCATTTCCTCATTTTTCACATTTTACTTTTCTTACTACTTTCCCATTAATATTTTCAAACTTATTTTTGTCTACTTATGTTTTAATTTTAGTTGTCCCATTAGACATTCGTACTCATTTGTTAATTATAAGCCACGAGTGACTTACTTTACTACCTTTTAGTGGTCCCATCCGATACACGTACTCATTTATTTATAGTAAGTTACGATTAATATTCTAGATATTTTTACATTTTTCCCTTTTCATGAGTTATACTCCTTTGAATGATTTGTTCCCGTCTTTTCATGATGCAGACACAATGATTTCGCATCTTATGCACATTTCACGCATATACACATTTTTCACCCCCACATACATTACACACATTGTAGGAGAAAGAAAAAAAATGCCCATGAGAGATCGAAAGGGCAGAATGGGTGCCTAACACCTTCTTATTTCGTAACTTACTCCCCAGACCCATGATCTATTTGGTTTCGTATGCATCAGTTAGTCTTTTGATGTCGTTTCTTCATGGACGGCTATATCTTTTTCATGTTTTGAGTAAAATAGGTTGGAAACTCCATTCTTTACATTTTCACCTTGTGATAATGGCCGCTTTATGTTCGTGGGAGACATCGACTATCGCGCGAGTGGCGAAAAGATATTTCTCTTCCTTGACCCCATTTTCACATGAACCCTATTTTTAAACCGTACCCGATCCGGATGGCCACAGTGGTGACTTCGCTAAGGATTTTTCATTTTTAAAGGACTAGACTCTATTTTACATGAGCTTTGTTTTCCCTTTCCTCCTTTTCTCTATTTTTTACATATATGTTTCCACCTGTACATTCCTCTTTTTAATTCCATTCACATCTTTTATATATTTCATGCTCATGTCAAACTATCCATACATATTCTTTTCTCTGTCATGTTCATCTTCTCATCAAATGTATATACCATATTTTCTATCATATGCTTTCCATCACTTGTACATATCCACGCTTCATTCACTTCTATATTCACCTATGTTCGCACTCACTTGTATATTTTTTACCATGTTTGACTCCACTTATTCACACAATTCATCTACTCCATGCCACTGGTAGACATCCAATAATATTCCCGATGGTATATATCCCATGTTTACTCGTATATATCCCATGTCACACTCACACACTTTCACATTACTCTCGCTTTCACACACTTCCACATAACTCTCACTTGCACAAACTTCCACATTACTCTCACTTGCACACACTTACACTTTATTTCCACTTGTGCATGTCACCATGTTACTCTCAACTTGTAAATATATACCTTTCATTTATGTATGTCCACATGTTTCGCACCTTGCTCATATCATCGTGCTTTGTTAACTTATACGGGCTTTATGTTTCTTGCTACTTGTACATACTTTTTTTTTACAGTTTATCCTATTTTCATATACTTAGCTCTGTTTTTACATGCCACACATGTATATTCCCATGCTCTCCTTCATGCTTAGTAGTTGTACATATTCCTCTTAGCATATATAAAACTTTGTACAAAGATACTAATTAAGATTCATGCATTTTTCGCACTACTTCACATGAGAACTACATTTTGACCCAATTTTGTCCCGTACTGGGGGGTCACTTCATGATGGGTTGTCGATTTTATGGTGTGTGGTTAACATAAGAAATATGACCCCCACCTTCCATTGGCCAAGTACCTTCGACGTATATTTAATGGTTCCCCTGCATCGTAACGCTTGAAAAAACTCATAATGGGAGATATATAGTAAGGAATTTGTTCACGTGCATCGAGTATATCAAATTCTCTCTCACACATACCACCACCATAAGGTATATAATTAGGCAATTCATGTACACTCAGATATATGAAATGTATTTTCCACACGTACCAATGAATGATTGCCCTTTGGGAAAAGGAATATCCTGGACTTCATGCCAAAGGTTTCAAACCTTACACTAACCTCTCACGCATAAGCCTCCTATAGGCATCTACCCTAGGACACTCATACCTAGTTTTTCGATTTCAACATGAAACTCTACTAAAATTTCGGGTCGTCTTACCCCCATTTTTTCCTATTTCTCCCATTTTAGAAATAGGACCCTATATGCGAGTCTGGAAATAAGTTAAATCGTGTCTTCTATAATGTATAACATCATTTCCTAGAATCAGGTCATGTCCAGTATTTCACTTTCATCCTAAGCAGAACATAATATAAGTGGAACCTAATAATAACAACTACACTAGGGTTCTTCCTTCCCCCTTATTGCAAACATAACAAAAAAAACATTCTTTCCTTTTTCTAAAAATACCAAAAATATTCTTTATTATAAAAATAAAAAATTATTTCCCTTTTAGCTGCGACCGCACTCCTTGGCATGGCTCCCAATTGGCTCAGATGTGCCATCAAGTCGCCCCGAAGTTCTACACCCTCATCATACAGTTCATCAAAAATTGAATGGTCTTATCAAAGATTCCTCATGAAAATCGGGATCATAATGCCAATGTTCAATCGGACTAGATGGTGATACTTTCTTAACTCAGTGCGAAGATAAACAGTCTGCAAGCCAATTTTTAAAAAATATTGAGAAACAGGGGCTAGATCCCTGAGGTTCTCGATCCTGATGCCGCCTTATCCCATCTTATGGGACCACAGATGCCTGATTCGATGTGGGCTTCAGAAGAGTATCAGTAAGCTCCTCACCCTTCGTGTGCCCTGACTCTCAATGGGCTGCCACCTGATCATCTACCAATGCCAAACCTTGCTTATCCAGGGTCTAATTTCCAATGCCCATTCCAATCGATCCTAAGGAGGAACATTAAACCAAGTTAAGTAAGACCTCGGTTTTCTTTCCAAAAAGTCTTATCATGTCAAAATCTCAGGTAATTATGTGGATTACACCCACATGTGCCCTTACTCGAAGGCTCGATTGTCGAAGAAATTCAAGATGCCCTATATTGAGAAGTTTGGAGGTAGAATGCCTCCTATTGTACATCTTTGAAACTACCACCATTCCATGAGCATACTTGGGTCCACTAAGGAGATCATGGCTCAGATTTTTTAGCAGACTCTTAAGGAAAGCTCCCTTCGATGGTTCCTATCACTAGAAGAATACTGAATTCGTTGTTGGGAAGACATTGTCAAAGAATTCATCGCTCAGTACAAATACAAAGAGGAATTAGAAGTAACCCTTCAAGATCTTAAATTACTCAAATATAACCCCACGGAATTTGTCAATAGTTTCATCAACCATGACCAACTGTCCATTTGAGGAACAATATGTCACCATTGTGAAGAAAAACTTCCTATCACACATCAAAACCTCAATGGGTAGCCAGTATTAGCCCCATTTCAGAACCCTTTGAGAGGCCGGGGTTGAGATCAAGGAAAATCCCCATAAATCAAATGGTCAACTCTAAATCAAAGAACATAATAGGATAGTTCACTTTTGCAAGTATGATAAGCCTCATACTACCACTGTCTTAGTTATCAATAATATCTCTCAGCCAGCCATTTCATAGGTGTCGATAGCCCACCATCTTGTAGCATGAAACTAATACACCAATATCCATACTCTCATCTCTAAAGTTTACCAAACCCTTATATCTTGAAACTTCATCAAGCCTTTGACCCTCGTCAACTACCTAATCCACTTCCTTATAATTTTAGACATGATGCCCATTGCGACTTCCACCAAATAGCAAGGCACACCACCTGAAAATATTATGACCTCAGAAATGTTATCCAAGTATTTATAAACAAAGGTTTTATCACTCCTCCTCAAATCCTAAGCTAAACACCACCCAAAATCCTTTACCAATGCATCATAAGGGCACGAATGGCATTCTCACCAATGAAGATCGAGATTTTAACCTATCTACTAGAATTATACCCATCAATGAACTTACCTCTTCTATCAGCACACTCAAATCATCTAAACCCCTACAATATTTTCTATCATTCCTCCTACACCCTCAAAATTCTCCTGGTTGAGTTTTTTCACTCATGACAAGAGCGTGCATCGTTGTTTGAACTCACTAAACAATAAAAAGTATGGAACTACCAACTGTCCTGGAATAGCTTAAAAGATTTGGGGTGAAATTCTCTTCAGAAATGACCCTTAAAGAATGTAATTGTGAAAATATCAATGATGTCTACACAAAAGCTCGAAAGGGGGATTTTTAGTCCAACTATTGGTTTGTACGTACAAAAGAATTCAGTTTGGACAGCATCGTCCAAGTTTTATTAGAAGAGTGTGTAAAATGAGGAATATATGAGAAGCTTATGAACTGCTTATAACACTAGAACTCAAAGGGTATCTGGTACCATCTTTTGAGCACTTTACCACTACATAGGAATACGTTTATGACAAAGACGTCGAGGTAGTAGAATGCAATAACTTTTCCTAGGAAGGAAACACTGTCGATGAGAAGATGATTTCAATCCTTCAGATGACTCCGATGATGAGCCTAACATTAAAAACTAGGATTTGAGATCTTATTTTAAGATTAGATTACTTAGACTAAAGGCCCAAAGCATGAGGCGAAGCCCTTGGCCATCAAGTTTGCTAACTCGAGCTTCACTGAAAGCAGTAACAGTGATGAATCATTTGGCCTTCATACACTGGGAATGGACCTTTTCATAATTCACTCTGAGCCATCCAACCCATCTGTACAGATCACTCCTGTTGATAAACCCCTCCTTAACTAGCAAAGCATCTTAGTCAACCAAACTATGCCCATTCAAAACCTTATTGTCTACCTCTTAGAGAATGAACCTAAATATGCTTCGCCTTTTTCTATTAATGATATAAATGTAAGTGAGGCCTCCTTTGATGAGGTTCTCAATGTTGTATTTCCATAAAATGTTAGCAATAAAATAAACAAAGATTTTGAGTATCTTTTTGTGCCTTATATTAATTGCATTGATTATAATCAAACAATTGAAGAAGATGATCTAATTAATGAACACATCTTGACTGGCCTCAAAAAGGAAAAAATCAAACAACATAATCGCGTTCAATCTAATGATAATAAGACTGTTATTATTAATCTTGGTTCTAGTAGCACCCCACAAGAGATTAGGATAGGGTCAACCCTCAACGAGCATGAGCAGTTGTAGTTCTAAGATTTCATGAAAAAATTCATGGACATCTTTATGTGTTCCTACAGTGATATGATTGGTATTAACCCAGAGATTATGCAACATGAAATCCTGACTTATTAAGAATGTAAGCCTGTCGAGAAGAAACTAATAAAGCTCCGCCCTAAGTGGTGACTCAATGTCAAAGATGAAGTAGTCAAACAGCTGACATAGGTTTCATCCACATGGTCAAATACCTGACTTAGCTCGCCAATATTGTCCATGTGTCGAAATTAGGAGGGAAAGTCCGTATGTGAAATGACTATCGATATCTAAATGAAGCTTCTGCGAATGACTATTATCCCTTTCCAAATAGCGACATGATCATTGATAAAATATCTAGTCATGTCCTTAAGTCATTCATCGATGCCTTTGTAGGGTATAACCAAATCAAGATACATCATGACCACAATGAAAAACTGCCTTTACTACCCCATGGGGTACCTTTTGCTACACTATTGTGCATTTTAATCTCAAAAATGTCGGGGCTACATACTAAAGAGCAGCTAAAACTATCCTACATGATCTCATCCATAAGGAGGTCAAGATCTATGTTAATGATACCCTTCAGGGGCTAATAAGAAAGATCTCATGACCGTTCAAAAGCTTACATCTCAATACATCCTTTTTGATAATTAGATATTCAAAAGGAACTTCGAAGGCACCCATTTACAATGCATAGCAGGGGTTGAATAAATATTGTAGAAGATCCACAGTGAGAACTGCGGATCCCACGGGAATGGTCAAATGATTACCAAGAAGATTATTCAATAGGGATACTACATAACCACTATGGTCCCCTATTATGTTGATTATGTCAAAAGGTGCATCAAATGCCAACAATTCACCAATATCTAACACTTACATCCTAGTGGGTTGTACAACATAACCTCTCATTGGTCCTTATCGACTTGGAGCATTGACATCATTAGTGTAGTCACTCCTATAGCATCAAATGGGCAAAAATTAATTTTAATATCCATCGAGTATTTCACTAAATGGGTTGAGGTGGAGTCATATTCAGTGTTGAATGCAAAGAAAGTATCCTAGTTCATCGAAAAGAATATCATTTGCCACTCCGGGGTCCCTCACAATCTGGTGTCAGATAATGGGCCCCATTTTGAAGTAGAAGTCATAGAAGTGTTCGACGAGCACGAAATTCAGAGGCACACATCTTCTCCCCACTAATCACAAACTAATAAGGTTGTTGAAGCTAATATCCATTATGCCCTATGGAGCTACTACACATCTATCAGAATGCCCACTGCTTATTAAAATTGAGATACCTTTCATGAGGGCCATTTTCAAAATCCAAGTTAAAGAAGTTGATTGGCAACAAAGTCGTTATGTTGAGCTCACCACTAAAAGCTTTTTACCATATACAAGGGTATCATCATCACATTGCGGTATCAATCAATAAGAAAGTCAAAGATCGCGGTGTGTAATAAGGTCACCTCATTTGTAAAAAAATAATTGCACCCATCTGGGACCCAAGAGAGAAATTCAAGCCCAATTGGAATTGTGTGTACCTCATGAAAAAAATCATGTCAGGTGATATCGCTATGCTCACAAACCTAGATGGAGAAGAAATGGCACGTCCATTTAACTAGGTTTGTCTCAAGAAATTTTACCCTTGATCTAACTCTCATCGCGGTACATATTACTCATCTCCTTTGTATTCTAAAAAAAAGTTTATTCTCTCCTTCCACAACAATAACTACGTAGATCCTGATCCTCTAAAATTAGTTTTTCAAAATTTCCAAACAATATTTTAACTCCATAGAGGTACGTAGGCAGCCCTTAAATTAACATTGGGCATGATCCTTTTTTCACAAAATGATATTCTTTTCTCCCATTAAGAAACATTAGTCTCTCTCATCATTATTAATGAGCAAAAGGATGATGTATGACTTAGCCGTCGGTATAGATAGTTCAAACATAAAGAAATTCTTCCAAAAGCACAAAAGGATATGTCGAAATCATCCTTTACAGATTATTTAATTTTAAACATGGAAGTTATATGAAGTATTAGTGATAAGAAAAGTCCTTAAAAGCTTAAATAAACCACCAACTTACCCACATTATTATCATAACCCACCTAAATCCATACCCAAACACAAACATATGCACACCCACTACTAAACCTACACCAATAAATGCTTCGCAAACCCACCTCAACTGCTAGTATCATTGCCACTACCAATATTTCCTACGAGCCTACGAAATCCCAATCATGATTCCACTTCTTTATATAGTCAATAAAGAGGTACGCCTTGAAAAGGTTAGACTGTACCATCATGCCTCCCTCTACAGCCTCAAACATCGTGAGAAACCTTTGTCCTATTTCCTCAATATTAATCTTCAGGACCACATCCCTCCACAACCACATTAAATAATCCATGGATACCCCAACAGATTCCCCCTCGAATTCGGACGGATAGGTGGATGTCTTACGGCGTTGCCATAGAGTCCCTAAGGTCATCCTCAAGGATTCCGACAGATCCTCAACAGGAAAAAAAATTGGTTATGAATGGAGCGATAATTTCATCCCAACCCACTTGACGCAGAAGTCACCAAAGAATGTAGAAAGAAATTTAGTGGAGGCCTACTAATCGAACGTAGTGGTATTTATCTAATTGTAAGACAGGTTGGAACTCATCCCACCATGTCACTGACCAATGAAGGTGTCTAGCCCCATACCCTAAAAGATAGTCAACCTAATTCTCCATGGAAGGACCGAAACTATGAAAATTTCATGCAAAGAATTTTGGGACGACAGTCATAGGACATTCAGGAGGACCACCATACAAAGCTTCTCTGACAACGACATGAATAACATCACAGGTTTGCCTCACAAGAAAGAGGAGCGATGTTCCTTTTAGTCATCAAGACTGTTAACTATCTCCGTCAGTATGCTCTCAACAGGATTGCAGTGGTAATTCATTTATAGAACTATGGAAGCTACTTGGTGTCCGCACTTAGACCGTCTATCACTAAGAGCATTTTTGCAGTCAAGCCCAATGCCACCATGCTAGGAAAGCCATTACCCTTATAATCCCTATGATATACAAAGTTCAGCACCACAGGAAGATTGATACCTCCTCTGTGCACTAGTAATCGGGTGGCAGAAGGAGAAATGTGTAGCAGTTCAGCTAAAAACACGTGAGGAGAACAGGAAAGGTCAGGCAAGGTTACAGAAACTCGAGGTTCAGCACCTAACATGGAAATAAATTATTCATAGGTAGGACACACCTCATCCCAGCCAAAGAGAAATATATGGTCTTTGGGGTACCAGAATTGAAAAGTTGCTTCCAAAGGTTCTAGTCAATTGAGAGATTATGCCACAAAGTGACAATACGCAAGTTAAATGCTTCATAATTGACATTTTATAAGAACGTGGCCTTCGACCCTTCAACATAAGTGGTAAAAGTCTCAGTCATGGAAATGTCCATTTTAGAAGAATTAAGAAACTCTGTAAAAAAAAAGGAGAAGAATAGTTCAAATGTTATCTAAAAATCCACCCAAAGGCCCCTTTTATACTTGAATATCCCCATAAGAAGACGAAGTAATAAACTTATTGCTACAATAATGAATCCCAAGTACCAAAGATGCAGGGAGAGGAAAATCATGGCTAAAAAGCAACAATACGGTACTAGTATGGCGACAGGTAGGCCAAGTGGTATGATGATCGACACACCCCCATTTTGAGAAGAATCTAGTTTCTATGTTTATTCCTCCCATTTTCAAATAAGTCCCTTCCAAAGTTAATGTTATATAAAAGAGTCTTTCAAACATTTTCTTTAGTTAAAATATTTAAAATATATTTCCTTTCCTTTTTCATTCAAATAATACCCCCAGTGGAAAACTAAAAGTGTATGTAGACCAAGTCATTAATCCAAGATAAGCGAAAATGAAAAATGCATACATATATCACTACTTTTCCATTTTTTCAGGAATAAAGAAAAAAAGAGAAAAACAATATCAAAATTGAAGGGCGTTGCCCGAACTTTCCAAACCTAAGCTTAATCATGTCCACCATCTTAAGGTTCTCGAAGAACGCACCTCTCTTCGGAGATCCTTCTCAGGAATAGGAAGGAAGATATCGATCATTGCTTAGAGATGATGAGGAAATAACACAATGGGCCCCACCCAGCTGAATATAATAAGAAGAAGTGGAGTAATGTCGAAGAATAGGAGCCCCTGTCATCGCCATCGCACCACTCCCAGATGCCTGCATTGAAAATCCCGACACACTGCCACCACCCCTAGTCCCTATCAATGGTGGGGGCACACCCTCCATGTCATATATCGATGGTGGGATTAACCAACTAGATGCAAAGCCCAAGTAGCTATATCCTACCACTGAATCAGTATGGAGCGTGTAATATTCCCCCTCCATCACCACCACTTGTGCCTTATCAAATATCTTCCCCACGCTCCGATGGACAAGAGGAGTAACCGGAGGAACCTCCACCTCGCTCTCCATCACCTGTATGACTACCCTCTTGCCTAGGTACCATATATACCCAAACTCATGAATCAGTAACTATTGTGACTGGGCATGAATGTCCGTGTCCCCCATCATTCCTAAGGGATAACCCTAAGGGTACAATGTCACTTGTCCCCAAATAACATCAATCATCAATATCCAAAACAAAAATTACAAAATCATTTTTAAAAATATAAAAATTTATATCTAAAAGGGAATAAGACCTAACCCGATCGCTCGTAAGGGCATTCAACATGGCCCTCACATCCTTAAGGAGTAAAAACTCCTTTGATACCCTATTTTCCTTCCTTTATCGAGTCATTTACAACCACGCCCCCTCCTCGTCCTCTTTCAAAAGCATCAACCCCATGTTGTGCCCGATCACCTCATAGAAACACACACGAGTGATCAATATGAATTGTTAATAAAAATCTCCAAGGAAAATAAATAACATAATAAAAACAAAAGGGTAATAATCAAGGTTACCTCCAGAAGATATGGGGGCCCTGTGAAAGTCTGTTAACAATGCCGACTAAAGGCATCAAGAGAGGCATGGAGAGACTCCAGTGTCAATTTCCCCAATCATATGTATGAATCTCATAAATTATCCGTAGGAAAGGTAAAAACCACAAATGTACGACATCTCCACTCGTCGCCACCATAAAAACTCCCCTCACATTCCAACCCCATCAGCTTATGCACGTCGATTGGGGTGATCGTCATCTCGCCCATGCCTAAGTGGAACATATGGGTGGTGTCCCACCATCGCTCACCCATCCCACACAATTGTGATACGTCATCTAGAGATCATAAAGTTAACCGAACTCGACGACCTCCACCATAAGCCGCACCTCCCTGGGATGTTTCTCCCACACTTTCTTCATCCCCGTCGTACCTTGAGAGTGGACACTCATATGAGAAATGTCAGTCTGGAAAATTCAAAATAAAAAAGCATCAATACCCGTCGTAAAAATTAAAAAAAAATCAAATTTCAAAAACAAAATAAAATTAAAAATAAAAGAAAATAAATACTGACATAACCGTCAGGGTACTTCACCCTCGCAGATCGGTGGAGCTCGAGATCTCCAAGTATAATCCTCTCATCGTCCACTGCCCTAGAACCACAATACGCATTCTCAACCACCTTCTCCATTGCTCCAGGGTGACACCACATGTTATCAGTCCAATCATCAAAATCAACGAAGGAGTTATTGGCCAATTCTTCCGAAAAAAATCTTAAAAAATTCACGCAAATATTTTTTCGAAAGAGAGGAGGAGGAGGAGGAGGAGGATTTCATTTGAGATTCGTGAAAATGAAAGCTACCTCGGTCCATTTTTATAAGAAGTCAGGGGGTGTGTTGGTCGGTACCCTTATGGATGTGCCAATCGATAATTCCCCTTGGGAATCCCCAAAGCTCCTCGAAATTTTGTGCCCTACCTATAGGCTCCCCTCAGCATGTGTGCCAATCGGCGCCTACCCCCCCCCCCCCCCCTTCATTACAAAAATCATAAAAAAATAGACTAAAAAATTCTTTAAAATAGAAGAAAAATCCCCAAAAAATCTCAAAATTTAAAATTGCAAACTTTATCAAAATAACATTTTCTCCACAAAAAATCACCCAATTTCGTAAAAATAAGAACTCTTCAGAAAAATTCAAATTAACTTTTAAAAATTCTAAAAAATTCCACAATTACAAAGGTAAACATAACTTTCCTAAATTACACAATTTCTAGTTAAAATCGTCAAAATTGAAAAATACACAAGCATTTAAAGATCATAAAAAATTTCAATGTCTCTTAGAAAAATCTGAAACTTCCTACGAAATTTATAATACATCGCACATCCATCTCAAAACTATTTAGGTCCATAGATTTGACCTTTTCCTCCCTTTAGGTCTTCAAAATTGACCTCTTCATCCCTTAGGTCGCAAAATCGACCTCTTTACACCTTATGTCAACAAAATTGTCCTATTCATCCTTTGGTCCTTAGAATCGACCTATTCATCTCCTAGGTCCACATAATAGACCTATTCATACCTTACACCCTCATAATAAACCTTTTCATCTCTTGGGTCTGTGAAATCAAACTTTTCATCCCTTAGGTCCACATTATTGACCTCTTCATCCCTTAGGTCCGCATAATTTACATTTACATCCCTTAGGTCTGTAGAATCGACCTTTTATCCCTTAAGTCCAAAAAATCGACCTCTTCATCCCTTTGTTCGCAGAATCGACCTCTTCATTTTTAGGTCCTCATAATTGAGTTCTTCATCCCTTAGGTAAAAAAAATTGACCTCTTCATCCCGTAAGTCTGTAGAATTGACGTCTCCATCCCTTAGGTCAGTAAAATTGACCTCTTCACTCCTTAAGTCCACAAAATTAACCTCTTCATCTATTAGTCCATCAAAAAATTTTGCGATTTGTTAAATAAGTCATATACAATCCTAAGGTCCTCAGAATTGACCTTGGCCCTCAAAATTAGTCATGATTCTCTAAATCGGTCGCATACACTTTTTAAGTCCTCAAAATTGACCTTGGCCCTCAAAATTAGCCGCGATACTCTGAATAAGTCGCTTAAACCATTTAGGTCTTCATAATAGACCTTAACATTAATATTGGTCATAATCCTCTAAATGAGTCACAAAAGTCCTTAAGTCCTCAGAATTGACATTGGCCCTCAAAGTTGGTCGCGATCCTCTGAATCAATCGTATACACTCCTAATGTCCTCAAAATTGACCTTGGCCCTCAGAATTAGTCGTGATCCTTCGAATCAATTTCATACACTTTTTAGGTCCTTAGAATTAACCTTGGACCTCAAAATTAATTATGATCCTCTGAGTTGGTCCCTTCCACTACCTAGGTTAGAACCAGACCTTAATCCCAATCACTCATAACTCTCATAAGGGTGTTTATTTTTTAACGGCCTTCGCTTATCCTAAGCTCCCCCATCAAGGGACTCTATAAACACCCCATTCTACTAGCCCACATGTACCTCCATAGGTCCAAGCATTATCCCTTTAACCTCCAACCCCTAGTCCTCCTTCAACCCCTTAATTGGAGATCATAGAATGATTCTCGAGCTCTATTTTTCTTTAGTTATCCATCGAACTCGAGATTATCTTAACAAATTTTTATAGGGCTTCGAATACCCTTTCTAATAGTCCATATCAGTCATGAATCAAGCTTATTGCTCGCACTTAGCACCTTTTTTTAAAAGTTCGTCGAATGTTTCTCGATCTTCGTTTGACTTTGGTCAACTCTCAAACTCAAATGTTTCTTAACATACTTTCATAGAACACTGAACCCCAATTCCAATAGTCCATATCGTGCATGAATCAGATTTATGATTCGCATTTAGTTGCCATTTTAACCCAAAACCTAAATCGGAGGCCATCAGATGCTCCCAAGCTTCGCTTGACTTTAGTCATCTCTCGAACCCGAGAGTACCTCAACTAACTTTCATACAGCTATGAATCCTCTTTCTAATAGTTCATACTGTGCACAAAACTAATTGACGATTTACATGTGACGGTCATTTTTGTAGAATATCCATTTCTGGATTGCCTATAGGAACCCCTTCCCACTGTTTATAGGCAGAGGAAACTTTCTTGGTCGCTAAGTCTGGCAAGCCCGTCGCTATGCCGATCGACAGACCCCTATAGGGATAGCTTTGGTTTTTATCCCCTTTATGGTTTCATATTTGAAGAAACCTTTACCTCATTGTTTAGGACCTTTTGCCTCAAAATCAATGCACAGCCTTCAAAAACATCCCTTTCTATAAATTCTCTCCAATATTCCATTGCCTCACTCTCACATCACCTTTCCCCACCACTTTTTCACCATTACACCATGAATTAAAATCGGCCCACATTTTTCCAAAATCATATTTCAAGTTATTTAGAAGGTTTACATTTTATCCATTTAAGCATACTAACATAGTGTCATTTCTTATACTTTACTACTTTTAGCATATCTTTCTAGTTCGTTTGAACTTTATCACTCTTAAACACTTTTTTATTATATATATACTCATAAAAATTATTTTCTTAAATTCAAAACCCAAAAATAAGGTTTAATCCACCCCAAATTAGATTTTTCTTTCATTTCTCTACATTTTCACCACTTGAGCATGTTTTTCCACAAATCAAAATAGAAAACTCTAGTTTTAGGTTTATGGGCTAAATCCCACCCTTATGCTTTTTTGAACTACATTGACTTTAATATCAATTTCCAACTATGTAGGCATCCGAGGTTTACCTTGGGATTCGAGTGCTCTTTTCCTTATTTTCCATATTTTACTTTTCTCACTACTTTCCCATTAGTATTTACATACATACTTTCACCTACTTTTTTTTACTTGTTTCGGTCCTGTCAGACATGCGTACTCATTTGTTCAAAATGAATCCTGATCTCATGTATTTCTCATAGTGTGTGTGTGTGTGTGTGAATATATATATATATATATATATATATATATATATATATATATATATATATATGTGTGTGTGTGTGTGTGTGTGTGTGTGTGTGTGACTTAGTTTACTACCTTGTAGCGGTCCCATCATACACACGTACTCATTTATTCATGGTGAGTTATGATCCCGTGCAATGCTAATATTCTAGATACCTTTATGTTTTTACCATTCCCTTAGGTATACTCCTTCGAATGATTTATTCTCGTCTCTTCATAATGTGGACATGATGATGTCAATCCTTGTGCATTTTTCATGGATATATACATTTTTCACCCCACATGCATTACACATATTTTAGGAGAAAAGGGAGAATATTTTTTATAGCCCATGATAGATCGAAAAGGTGGAATGTGTGCCTAACACCTTCCTATTCTGTAACTTAGTCCATGGACCCGTGATATATTTGGTTTATCATGTATCAGTTAGTCTTTTGATGTCGTTTCTTCAAGGATGGCTATATCTTTTGCATGTTTTGAGTAAAATAGGTTGGCAACTCCATTCTTTACATTTTCACCCTTTGATGACTGCCACTTTATGTCTGTGGGGCTAGCGAATATCGCGTGAGTGGCGAAAAGGGAGTTCTCTTCCTTGACCCCATTTTCACATGAGCCATTTTTTCGGGGAACACTCGATCCGGATGGACACTGTGCCAAAGCAGAAATTATTCACGAACAGGTCGTCTAGTTATTTGAAATTTGAAATTTACCCCCATTGGGATCCCATTGTACCAGATTTCAATCGACCCAGTGAGAGGAATGGAGAAGTCCTTGCACCTATCTCATCGGGGATTGAGTTGATATCAAAGGCACCTTGATACTTCTCCACATGAAGAACTGGATCCAACTTTCCATCTCATATTGGTGTTATATCAAAATGTTTAATTTTTGTGGGCATAGGGTAACTCGTTATAGATCTTGTGAATGGTAACCCTTGGACATAAGCACTCTTTAAAGAGTTTTTCATCTTTATAAAATTAAAAAGTCAATCCTCTAAGCATTGAATTTACGCCTTCTGGGGCTTCTCCTTTTCCTCCTTGTCGACTTTAACTATCTTCTCAGCTCGTCAGTGAATCTTCGCCTAGCTCTTCTCTTTCCTTGATGTGTTCTCGAATCTAGCTGACCCTTACATGCTCTGCCTAGATCTATATGAGCACTCAATCATTCTAGTCTCAAATCTTCATGATTATATTTTGTGCTCTTTAGTATCTTTATTTGGATTATCCCATGGTGACCTTCGATCTAGTGACCAAAAACAAAACCTCTACTTAGCCTTTCTAATATACTTAGACACTCCATTGAATAGATTTGCTCATCATCATAACCTATTGATCGGAGGGTAGACATTTCTTATGGTCTATAGGATCTATCATCTCACCCAGATCCTGGTAATTTGAATTTTCTCCCCTTGCCACATGTGATCAAATTAAACATCCTAAGGTTCTCCTTTGACTTATCATGGTTCACTTGCTTCATGTCTCTGTATGAGGATGGATGCGGCATCTCGCGCCTCCGATCAATTTTTTCCCTAACTAAGGAGTGAACGAGTTTATTTTTGGCCTATTTGTCCTGCTAAAATCCTTTGAGTTAGTTATTTAATGTTTCCTGCATAGCCTCATGGCTCTTATCTAGGCTTTGTAAGGGTGTTAAAGGTTGAATCCCCTATCTAGTCCTACTACTTTTTGTGTTTTTTTTCCATTTTTAACCGAAAAATACACAGAATATAGACTATCATAGCAGCAAAAATAGAGCATCACAATAATAACAAATGAAATTGCAAGAAATGTGAATCAAAAGCATGAGTATGAAAATCTAAAGGAAAATTCAAGGAATTAATTAGAATCAAGTGGAAATTAGTTATGAGATAGATCTAACCCACTGAAACTCAGCCAAATTGGATTTTAATTTGTTGGTTCACAAAATCTGGGTATCCTTGAGCTCTAATAAATTAATATGGTGGAAAGTGATAATGGCAAGTCGTTTCCTACATACGACGCCAATTTATTATGGCCTAAAACTGATCTACTGATTATCTTTGATTGAATAAACTAATTATAAGTAGATAACAGATAAGTGATTTGATTTATTGAAATATAAACACTAAAGAAAATAATAGATAGATGAGAGCAAGAGAAATATCACTGAATTTACGTTGTTCAGTCCAAACTAGTGTCTACGCCCACAGTTGCAGTGTTGATTGTATTGAATTACTGGGGAAAAGACATGAACAAGTATAGTATTGGATCTCTCAAGTTCTCACTAGAATTGGAGAGCATAACGGTAAAGAAAATATCTCAGACCCCATAATGTGTGGATGGAATGTGCTATTTATAGGCTATTAAAAGAGAGAGAAATATGAGTGTTGCATGGCCTGACTTTATAGGTTAGGCAGGTACACACTTTACATACATGGGGAGATAATAATAACCAAGTTAGTTATTATCACATGGGGGAGAATATGCATATCTCTTCCATGTTCACATGCAATTAATGTTGTTGGAGTCATCAAGTCACGTACTACATGCTTGATGTAATGAATTTAACTAACATTGTTGGCTTGATATTAATTAATAGGGTTAAATGAACTACCATGACTCGAGTCGGAATAACTCAAGATCACCTCTTAACTTGATAGGCATAGGGAACAACCAATAGAAGTGAACCATTTCCAACATATCGGTTGTTCTTTGGCTTTTGGCAACATTCATATACTAGAAGTGCTTTCACTTCCAATGAACTTAATTATCCATTTTAAACTAGTATTTGAATTCCTTTTGAAATAAAATAGCCTAAGCACAAGTGTTAAAATTTTGTTTGGTTCTAGATGGAAACTTTCTCTTTAATGAATGTCCATTAACATTATTTATTTTAATATTTAGCAGTATTCGTAAGACACACCTTATAATGTATAAATAATTTTCCAATTTACCAAAATGAAAAAAATAGATCCCAATTTTGATTTTTAGAAAAATGATTTATTAAAATTATCGAATATTTGTTCGAAACAAATTTGAAAATCAAAACCAACTTCTCTTCTAAAGCCAAGTGCATTAAATAATTTACCCACATTATCTTTATGTCAACAAAATTATCTAAAAAGATATCCTACTACTAATACATTTCCCTTATTTTAATTGCAAGTTATCAGGAACATCTTTCTTTTAAGTAGTTGTCCGGTTAACTCAAACCTCTGCAAAGAGTTGCAGTCCTGATTTGTGGTTTCGAGTCTACAAACGAGGTTATCATAAATCGAACCATAAATCATGCATTTACTTTTAGGAGAAAACCCATTAAGAAGTCATTTTCCTTATAGATTTAGTAAAATCCATACATGTTGTTATAAAATTTCTAACTACTTATAGTGAAAATATCCTCCTTTCGACTTTTCACTACTACCGAGGAATATGAATATTCTCAACCCCAATCCATTGCACCTGAGACTTAGCTTTATCCTTCCACCTACCTTTAGGGAAAGAATTAAATCTATTCTCAACAATTAACACCATCCCTTGATTACCTATGATGCTCACTCATGGATTATGAAATGGAATCAGGTTTCCCCATTATTTCTAATCCATAGTGTCCATCGTTCAATCAATGCCAAGAGGATAAATTTTAGGCATCCAATATCTGATATTAATTTCCAATTTTCGTCATTTTAACTAAGGCCTAATTTGTAAATGACTAAATCACCCTCCCGGAGTGCCGGTTAAGCCTAAAAATATCCCGAGACCCAAACTAAACCCCCGGGTACATTTTTTTAACTATCTCGACCCTTACGGACACGTTGGCGCACTCGAAATAACCATACGGACGACTTATAAATTATTCACTTTTTATCAGAATAATTTAGTTCCGACACGACACAGGCGCTTCCCGACTTAATTCCCATAATTGTCATTTCATTCACTCGTGACAATTTTAATGAAATCGATTCAATATATTACTTTACTCATTAAGTAATATTCAACAAATTTGCAATAATTACTAACTCTCGTCATGCTAGTAAATAGGTACATAAATATCCGGATTAATATTAATTAAATTCTATCCAATTTAATTTAATAAAAATCCAATAATAAATAATTAAAAATCATAAAATTATGGGGTATTACATACTTCCCCCCTAATAACAGAATTTCGTCCCAAAATTCAAAAAATAAGGCATACCTGGTAAAAATAAATCAGGATATTTTTCGCGCATATCTGCCTCGCGCTCCCAAGTGGACTCCTCCACGTTATGATGCTCCCACTGGACCCGTACAAGTGGAACGGCCTCGACCTCAAATTTCTTCTCGCTATGGTCTAGGATAGCCATTGGTCTCTCCTCATAAGAACTATCGAAATGTAAGTCAATCTCCCCTATCGCGATATGAGTGTGGGTCGTATCATCTCGAAGATATCTCCACAGCAAAGAGATATGGAATACATCGTGAATACGGTGTAAATGCTATGGTAACCCAATCTGTATGCCATCAGGCCTATCCTCTTGATGATGGGAAATGGTCCTACGTACCTCGAAGCCAACTTTACCTTCTTCCCGAATCTCATTACTCCTTCCATATGAGATACACGCAGTAATACTTGGTCCCCCACGCTAAACTCTCAGAAGAACCGTTTTGCATCGGCGTAGCTTTTCTGCCTGTCCTAGGCTACCCGAATGTGCTTCCCGATTAGCTCAATCCCAGATGAAGTTTCCTGACGGACTGAGCAACTTTTTGTCCCCCACCTCTAGCCAACATGTGGGAGAACGACAAGGTCAGATATAAAAGCCTCAAATGGGGCCTTGCCGATCGTAAACTGATAGGAGTTATTATAAGAAAACTCCACCAGTGAAAGATACGCCTCCTAACCCCCTCCAAAATCATGGATGCACATGCATAGAATATCCTTCAACATCTGATTGGTACACTATGTTTGTCCATCTGTCTACGGGTGGTAAGCTGGACTCAATCTCATCTATGTACCCATAGCCTCCTGAAAACTCTCCCAGAAGCGTGTCACAAAGATCTTGTCTTTGTCAGATACGATATCCAAGGGCACCCCATGTAATCTCATTATTTTGACAATAAATAACTACGCATACTGACTCGTAGTGTAGTCGTACATACTGGCAGAGAGTGAGCTACCTTGGTCAACCGATCCACTATTACCCATATGGAATCGTGACCTTGCTGTGATGTAGGCAGCCCAGTAATGAAGTCCATGGAAGTGTTCTCCCATTTCCACGTAGGTATCTCCAACGGCTTAGTAACCCTGATGGTCTCTGGTGGTCCACCTTTACTAGCTAACACGTGGCACACTTGGACACGAACTCCACTAGGTCCTTATTTATCCCACTCCACCAGTACTACCTCCTCATATCCTGGTACATTTTATCCCCTCCGGAATATACCACAAATCTAGACCCGTGCGACTATGTCATCACAGCATGACACAAATTATCTTCCTCCGGGACTACCAATCTCCCATTGAACCTCAAACCTCCATCAGAACTTATTGAGTAGGACTCATCACCCTCAGCTAAGAGTCGCACATTCTAATCTTAACAGAATGTATCCGCTGCTTGGGCCTGGATCACCCTCATAACAATCTCCGGTGTAACCATCATAACGGACATGAAAGAACGGGATACCGTATCCTGGTGTCTCAACCCTTTCCACTATGCTTTCCATACTTTTTCCACCTCGCCTACTTTGCCTATAGCTTAACGCGTATGCAACCATGTTAGCTTTCCCCGAATGGTACTGTATCTCGAACTGTAGTCATTCATAAACTCTAACCACCTGCACTACCGCATATTCAATTCCCTCTAAGTGAACAAGTATTGCAGTGACTTGTGGTTTGTGAACAGGCAGAACTTCTCCCCCAATGAATAGTGTCTACATATCCTCAAGCAAACACAACCGCTGTTAGCTACAAGTCGTGAGTGGGGTAATTCCTCTTGTGAGGCTTAATCTTACGGGAGGCATAAGCTATAGCCTGCTCCTCCTGCTGAAGTACTCCACCGAGTCCCTGTAAAGAGGCATCAGTGTAGACCAGCTACTCCACCCCTGGCTTGGGTAAGGCAAGAACCGGTGCTGAAGTCAACTTTCCTTTTAGCTAGTCAAAATCTAACTGACAAGTGTCATCCCAAATGAATGGTACCCCCTTGCGAGTTTGATTCGTCAACGGCCCAACTATCTTTGAAAACCCTCGGATGAACCGCCTATAATATCCACCCAACCCTAAGAAGTTGCAAACCTCGGTCGGTGTCGTGGGTTGTCCCCACTCCCTCACCGCTGATACTTTACCTGGGTCCACTAATATCTCCAATTTTGACACAACGTGCCCCAGAAACTTCACTTCCTATAACCAGAACTCGCATTTCTCATACTTGGCATACAGTTGATGCTCCCGTAGAGTCTAAAGAACCCGCCTCAAGTGCTTGACATGCTCCTTTTTAGTCTATGAATAAATCAGGATGTCATCTATGAAGATGATGACAAACTGATCCAAGATCTCTCTAAACACTCGGTTTATCAAGTCCATGAATACGGCTGGAGCATTTATTAACCCAAATGGCATGACTCTGAACTCATAGGACCCATATCTCGTCAAGAAATAGTCTTCAACATCTCCTACTCCCTAATACATAGCTTATGGTATCTCGATCCCAAGTCAATCTTTGAGGAGAAGGTAACTCTCATCAACCAATCGAATAAATCATCGATTAAGGGCAATGAATAATTATTCCTATCATGACTTTATCATCTTCCCTTATTACACCGATTTATTCCGATGTAAAACATTCGATATCACTTCTTACGTCACATCGTACGGTTCTACTGACCGTGAATAGGAATAAAATTAAAGTTAAAGTTATGGTTTCCCTTATGGATGACAACCAGGGTACCAAAATCGTGTACTAAAGACCAACCATCCCCAGCTCCTGACATTCGCTAGATTTCATGCGAGGGATGTCTCGTAAAGAGAAATCCAAGCAAGGAACCCTTCGATACACTAATAACTAACATTATCGATCAACGAAAGTTGTGGCTCTCGGTATTTGACTCGTACCCCACATCCCTGCTTCCTGTTAACATTAGAGCATCTATTCTCATGTTACAAAAGAAATATTCAACACATTACTCCTACTAACTTAGCCTTATGCTCTTCAATTCACCACAAAGTTATTCCCATACCCAGAAATATTTCATTCAATCCTGAATCACTTTAGTAAACGTCCTTACCCATAGGGATTTGGTATAACCCGACGACATACTCCACAAGTCTCTGTAGGATTCAATACCTATATATATATTAGTGGATCCGTTTCCTCTCGGATGACACTTAGCAAAAAAAATTTTATATCCAGTACTAATGAACACCTAGTATTAATCTAATGATCTATTATCACTCAAACTTTAATTATCCAGTTCAAATCGGGATAATAATGCATTCTACGCTCATGTTTCTCAAGTAGTACAGGTAAGATGTAATGCACATAGGTTATTCGATATTTTCCTTGTATCTAAAAAGAAAACACTATAAATGATAGAGTATCGTACCTCCAAACGTGGGTGGTAGTTGCGGTATCAATTGCATAACTGCATATCAGGCATTATATATATGTCGATACTGTACTACATGTTGTTGCTATGAAGTCTGTGTTACTGGGGTGAACATCCCTGCTTTCTCAAGTTGGGTATTCTGTGGTGTCGGGTGGAAATCCAAAGACTATTGCGGGGTCCTGTCCTTCCTAGGGAAATTTCGGTGGTAGTGTCCCCGTTCACCACATATAAAGCACTTACAAACGCAATTTTTTCTCTGTTGGCCCTGCTGAGTACACTACTGGCCTTGATGTTCTAGCTGACCTTACTGAATTGGCCGAGGCTATTCTCCAGCTCTTTGCGAGCAAACTTGGCATTTGTGGCCATTCCTTCCACACTTAAAACACCTCTTTGTGATAGCTTTTTGTCATTTTTTTTGTTGGCCCTGGCGGGTTTAGCTCTTCCCATGATTCTCATAGTCTTCTTGGTTTTGATGACTCTGAGGAACTTGTCGCTGCTGCAACGGTATTTTCCCATTGTTGTTATTCCTCAAAGTGTTATATTGATAAACTTCTCTTATTCTTTTGCCCCTGTAAGCTACACGCTACTATTTTGGTACTGCAATATTGCGGTAGTCACTGCTTGTGCCACGATGTTTGCTATCTCAGTGATTTCCTCTCTTTCCTGGTGTACCAAAGGTATTTATTGGTCTTGTCCCGCATTTGCTTCTTCAGCGATGTTAGTTTGTCTCTCCCTCATAGGCGACATCTGAAATTCAAATGAATTTTTATAAGGCCACCAACTATACATAACATTGTAGTAGAAGTACGTAATTTACAACACAAAACAAGGATGCAACAGTCCTAGTAGTAGGACTCTATATCAAAGACTCTAAGCGAAAAACGCAATAAGCTGTACAGATCCTAAAGGACACTAGAACCTGATGCTCTGATACCACCTGTAACACCCCGCCTAATTCAATATCGGGTGATCAGTCCTTTATTAAATTAAAAATCAAGGTGAACGGTGTGGTTCATTCTTAGCATCAATTTTGAAAATAATTTTCCTTTTTAATCACCCTAATTAACTAAGCTAAGTGTCAAATCAATTTAAAGTATTATTCCATTTATTAAATTCCAAAGTGAAAACGTTTTTTTTAATATAAATCAGTTTAAGAATAACATAAATGCTAAGGATAACAATCAACCAAAAGAAGTAAACCAACTAGATTACCCAAACCAAGTCAATAACCATAAGTGAAATCATCATAACAAGAAATAACTCCCAATGAGTACTGAATACTGAAAACAGAAATAAATACAAAATATCTAATAAGTCTAAACTGAAATACGAAATCGGGCGACACATGCCCTAGCTATGAAGTACTAAATCATGAGCTGAAACAAGGAACATGTCGTCTAAAGCAAGGGCCTGCAGCTCCCACATAAGCTTTAGCACGTCCAATCCAAAGAACCTATGCCTGACGCCCCTGTGGCTGGGCACCTGTAATACATACATATATATACAAGAGAGAGAGAGAGAAATGACAGGAAACGGGTCAAAGCCCGAGTGTAAAACAGTTTTAAAAATAGTTTAACAAGTATGGCTAATATAATAACCTCCTGAGGTGCCCACTGCCGGGTTCATCCCAGAAGATACACCCGCTGGGATCGTTCCTACAACGCCTGTCCCTAGTGGGACCGTTGGGGCTACTCTTGGTGTTACGAAAGTGTTAGCCTCTAACCCTCCCAGCATAGTTGAAGCCACCGGAGTTTGCAAGAACTCGTGAAATTTGCTCATGAGGAGGGCAATCTGAGCGGGTCCCAACCCCGTGATCGCGGGAGGTTGGGCCACCCCTGGGATGCCTAACGTTGTTGGCGCCAGAGGTACCTCTACTCGAGGATCCCCATCTCCTAGGGCCTCTTTCTCTCTCACAGCATGTTCTTCATTATGCTGAATGTCATCGAAATTGAGTCTTCGAGTAACATTATCTTGCGCCATACTCCTTATCTAGAAGGATGCCTCCCCACCAGAGTCGCCAAATGTAGGAGGGTACTTTAGATTATATATATGGAGGTGTCACCCCTATTGAGTATGGAAATGACAAGTTAATTTGCCCAAGACCACCAGATTAATGACAGGACGCACAGACACAGGCACAATGAAGTTATACCCAGTTTAAACTCACAAAACCTCTCGTGTATAATTCAGGGAATAATAATGAACTTTAGAAGTGGCTTAGCTAGAGGGAGAGAGAAGTAAGCACCCTAGATACACCTTGGTAGGCAGGTAAGACCACACCAAAATACCCTCAAGGATCCCTGTCAGGTATTAAAAGCTTCGTAATAAATGACAAATGGTGGGTGAGTAAGACTTCTCTGGTTTTTTAATAACTCTTTTCAACTCTCAAAAGGATCATCCTCTCCTCAGAGGTGGTTGGGGTCCTTAAATAGCCCCCCACACCACCCCCGAGGCAACTCAATCATTAAAGACTATGAAAAAACATCCCTCATACCTTATGTCACAACATTAAATGCATGATGCACTAGTTGTCTCCACGTCATAAACATTAAATGCCAAGACATGCCTTTTGCCTAACCACTGTGTGTCAGGGGGTTGTTGTCGCAGAGGTGGCTCACCAACTCCCTGACAGCCCCAAATACCACGGTGGTTTACTCAAGTGCAGGCCTGACATTGTTTAGCTGGCTAGTGACATCACCTACAGTAGATGTGACATTAAGTAGAGGGCTACTTGGTTCATAACTCAACGCCCGATGGAACTCCAAGCTGCTCCGCTTGAGGTTCCACGGTCAGGGTCCTTCGGTGTTTTACCAGGTGTATCTAAGATGGTCAGGGCAAGCCCCAATGGTGCCTTACTTCTCAATCCTCCAAACCAAATCCCTCTAGAGTTCCCATGGTGAGGTCATTCGATAGAGCATGAAAGCTCTCCCAGGTCCTGCCAAGCCTGGTCTCTCGTGAGTACCGTTTGACCTCACCCAAACTGTTTTATTATTATTGTTATGCCATTACAACCGTTATAGCTTACAGTAAATGTAATCAAAGATAGAATATGACTAACACAACAAGCTGAAGTATGAGCTGCCACGCTTGAGTTGCCACGCTAAGCTGCCTCACCAAGCTGCCACGCTTGAGTTGCCACGCTAAGCTGCCTCACCAAGCTGCCACGCTTGAGTTGCCTCTTATTGTGTTAATCCTCAAACACTGTTTCTAATTAGGGAATTATCCCTAATCTCAGGATTACCTTCAAGCCCCCCTACATTTGCCCCCTCGTGTAGGGATTGGTTGTGGGGACAAGAAATGCCTGCACAAAAACTTCTCAAATCGATGGACCTCTCTTTGTTGTGAAAAGATTCAGGCTTTTTTCCTTTATGTAGAACCGTTGGGACATCTTCTTCGTTGGGGGCTTTATTAGATAAGTCTAACAAGAAATTTTGTTGGCGCCAAAAATCAAGCTTGTATAGGAAGGCAACGATTAGTGTTCCCCAGACGTCACTTCATTAATGATGTGGCGCAGTCCTCTCAACTGTCAAAGCACTTACCAAGGTGCAACGTGTTCATTGGAAATGATTGTAGGCGGCCTTGCACGTGTGATGGTGGGAGACTGAAACGACAACCCCGAAATTTTCAAACAGCCATATTCAAAACACTTTGAACCTTCTCCTTTGTTTTTTTTTCTTACTCTGTTACTATCTTCTTCAGACTGGCGTTTCTTTTTTAGAGAGAGAGAGAAAAAAAAACTCCATTGTTGCAAGATCTTCATTCTTCACCTTCTATACCACCACTTGTGATCGTGTTTCTCCATTCTCGCTCTCAATCCCTTTTTTCTCGAAACTTTCTCTGTTACAGTGTCATTATTTTCCATGGCGTCTTCAAGCAACCCCACCGTGTCTGCCACCAGTGTTCCGTCTGCCACCACCACTGCTGCCTCCACCCTGGGTGCTGCCCGCCAGGAATAGCTGAGGTTTTATCGTCGCTCTCCCATTTTTGGGGAGGGTGATGACTTTGTTGTTGCCTGTAAGACTGTCTATTTTTCTTCTAAGTTTGACGCCCTACTGTTGGGTGATGAGGACGAAGAATTGTCTAAGTGTGGCTTTCTACCCCCGGAAGGAACTCTCAGATTTTGCTTGGAGCGAGGGGACTTTCCATGGTCCCACATTGATTTCGAAGCACCCGGGGGATCCCCCGCCCACTTTGCTGCCTGGAACTCCCACATACAGAGTTCCTATGCTGATATCCTCACCAAGATTGGGCTGCAACGGGTTAAATAGTTTGGTGAGTTCACTCTCTCAAAGAACAATGTTGCCCTTCCTGTCTTGGTCTCTCGATGGAACGTGACTACTCATACGTTCATCGCTGCGTGGGGTGAGTTCACCATCACTCTGGAGGACGTGTGCGAGCTTTTGGGCCTCGATGCAACAGGTCATGAGCCCTACACCGATGAGTCTCTTGATTCCCAAGAGACTGCCGATCGTTTGGAGTTGGATCGTATATGCCGAAGCTGCATTGGCTCATCCAACAAAGCTACTTTTTCTCCCTTGATTAGTTATTTCTTCAAGGGTTCTGGTGAAGGCAGTTCTTCAGTAGATGCTCCTGGTCAAGGTACGCCGTTGGAACTTCCCGCCTACATTCTTGTGATTCTTTCCCGTTTCCTTTTAACGGGCAAACCCAACGACCAGCCCCGAAGGGACCTTATCAACCTGTCCCTTCGCTTGGTTCGAGGCATAAAACTCCCACTGGCTGCAATTGCCTTGGGATCCCTCTACAACTGGCTGGATAGGACTTTGTTTGACATGGAACGCTCTCTTGGCCGTTATAACTTGGCTAATTTTGACAACAGCATTCTTATGACCAGCTTCCTTTACTTCCGCTTTCCTGCCATAGCGGCCAAGACCAATAGTCCTCCTTCGGGGGAAACAATTCTGCCTCCACGGTCTTTCATTTATCACAAGAGACAAAGCCGAAAGGAGCTGATTTCTGTGATTGACCATTTTGAGAACTTTGTCATGAGGCCATATCAGGATGAGGTCTTCTTTCACACTTGTGATTTTTTTCATCATGAAGCCAGAGTGATACAGGACCCTTCTCCCGATATTGAGGATCCCTTGCTTGCCGTGGTTCTTCTATTTTCTTCAGGATATCTGCCCTCCTACACCGAGTGGGGATATACCAGCGAGCATTATAATCCCAACCGATGTAGCCGCCAGTTTGGGTTTGACCAGAGAGCGCCACGTCCAGCGTTTCAATCGTCAAACCCCAAGGTCTCCTTTGGCGAGGCATGTTCCCTGTTTTCTTCGACCGCTACGTGGGGGATATGTTCAACAATGGATGGGCGTGTCACCATTCCCAGTATTACTAGGCATGGGGATGTGACCCCTTTGTTTGCCACCAAGTACTGGCCGAAACAACTAGCTGAAATTGTTGAGTTTGTTGAGGGAGATCCGGTGTATCCTCCCGTTTCTTCATTTTCTGCCCTAGAGTTGGGGCTAAAAGGCAACTCTGTACTTGGGATAGAATTCCCTCTGAGTTCAACCCCCAAAGAACCTCCTATCGATTTTCCCCCATTTTGTCCCATGGTCCCAGTTGCAACGCCAAAACCCAGGACTCCTGCTGCTCCAAAGAAGGCTGCCCCCTCTACTGCAGCTACTACCAATGAGGGGGCTTCTCAACCACCTGCCAAGAAGGCAAAAACGGCCAAGAGTGGGACATCAAAATCGAAATCGAAGTCCCAGAAGCCCCAAACCCCCGTGGCAGCTCCTCCTATAGCCTCCATTCCACCTCCCATGCCTGCTGAGATGACTGAGCGTGTAAGGAGGGAGGCCCAAGCAGAAATAGATCGAATAAATACCGAGTATCAACGGCATGCATTCGTTGTTCCTTCTTTCGTTGCTTTCCCCACGGTGGTGGTTGCTCCTGCAGAGCCAACACCTAGGAGGAGAAAGAGCTCCAGGGTTCCTCAAGGGGTCAGTACTGGTGCAGCGGGATCGAGGAAGAAGACTCTGGGCACCAAGTACCTGAAGAAACGGACTCCTGAGGTGCACCAAACCCCTGAGGTGCATTCCACTCCTGCCCCTTCTGTTGCTGTTACTCCTCCTTCTGAATCGGAGGTATGTATGCCTGATTTAGTTATTATCTCCTTTTGCTTAAGGACGACTGTCTTTACTTATATATATATATATTTTTTTTGACAACTGTGGTGAAGGGAGTTGAAATAGAAAGACCAGACCCCTCTAGTCCTCCCGTGAGCCCTTTTGTGGGGGGACACTTCGGTGCATCTCGTATCGATGTGACTCCTCCCCGTTCCCCCATGACGGGGCTTACCTATTCTCGCCGTGAAGGCAGTCAACGTGCAAGGGAAGTCGTTGTGGGAGGTGATTCCTCGCCTGAAGTGGTAACACAACCCGAAATAACACAATCCGAGATAACACCCTCGGTCCCCTCTGATTTACAGGCCTCACCTGAGGTTCCTCTCCCCATTGTACTTGTTGAGGAGAGTGAGCCCGAGGTATGATTTCCTATATAATTTATTTGTTGTAGTCTTTTCGGTCCCACTCTTTTCTTATTTGGCTTGCTAAATTCTGATATGTTTTGGGTACCCCAGGTTGAAATATCCTCGTTGTTAGCAAGCGTTCTTCTTCCAACGACGCTGATAAGACCCCTGACTGCCATTCCTCTCTTTAGCACCATAACTGAGGTAAGTAACACGTAGAGATATTTCTTCATATTTTTTGTGCCCATTATTCTTTTCTAAAACTTGCCTTTGTGCCACAGTTTTCTCCTGATCTTGCACCAACTCCTGCAGTCAAGGCCCAGGTTGGTGCTTGTAGCCAACATAGTGGTGGTTTACACCCCATCGTGTTGTGCCTTTATTTGGGAGCCCAGTGTCTTCGCCTGATGAACCCAGTATGCTAGCCCTAGTGCCCTATGCAGGTGATAGAGTTTTACGAAGCGTGGAGGCTTCTGCGTCCAGGGACCCCGTTATGGCTTCTGGGGTAATAATCTCGCCCCCAACGGTTCCTGTTCCTGCGGCTGACCCATATGCTCCCATTGTGACTAAGGCATTTTTGTTAACTTTTGTTAAGATTTTCCATAATCTCCATCTTATGATTTTTCATAAGATTTTTCTTAAACTTCACCTTATAACGATGACTTAACAATGAAAACACTTGTTATGTTTTTCCATAAACTCCACCTTATAACGGTGATTTAACAACGAAAATGCTTGTTAAGATTTTTCATAAACTCCACCTTATAACGGTGACTTAACAACGAAAACGCTTGTTAAGATTTTTCACAAACTCCACCTTATAACGGTAACTTAACAACGAAAACGCTTGTTAAGATTTTTCATAAACTCTACTTTATGATTTTTTTTCATAAGTTCATCATGTGCGCTATCTTTTTTCAGGTTGCTCGGGAAAATTCTCCCCCAGTTCTTTCGCCTGTAGGCTCACCCTTCCGGGAACCTGATGTTTCAGAAAATTCAGGTCATGATGATCAAGGTTCCACGACTGGTGCTGCAGCCGAGAGCGAGTCTGGGTGCGAACTGCCTTTTCCTGACCTGGCTCCTCACGCATTCTGCCTAATGGTGCTTCGGAAGTCTCCTCAAATGCCTGTCAACCACCACTTAGTGATCGAACAACTGGTGAATCGCCACCCTGAGACCTTCACACCAGATTGCCTGCGCTCCAATATTTACGTGATGAGTCACAGACTTCAAGGCATGGCGATCGTTGTTGCTGAAATTGCCAGTACCCCTACTGCAAGTGTTACCAGATCCTTTCTTAACCAATTTTTGGGTTTTCTGAGGGAGTTGGGGCGTGATGGTTTCCGTTTTGACTGGCTTATAACGTATCTGAAGACTTTGAAGAACCAGCAACTGATCGGCCAGAGGGAAGTGTTACGAAAGAACCAGGAGGACCAGCAAGCTGAGGAAGCTAGGTTGGTCGCATTGGCACCCCTTGTGGAAGCAGTGGATCAAGAGGTAAAGGATGCCGAAGAAGCTTTGTGCCTGGTCAAACTGAAGCGTGAGAGACTCCTGATCGAACGTACACAAGTGCAAACGAGGCTGGAGGTTTCTATTAACGCCCAACGGTCTTTCACAGCAGCTTCTTCGAGCCTTCCTGGAGATTTTTTCTCTTCCTCGGATTTATCGTTTCTTTTAGACTAGTTGCCTCTTGTGTACAGATCCTCCATCTATGTAATTCTTGGGCGATAGCTCCCAAAACAATTTTTTTGTAATGCTCTATTGTTTATGAATAAAGAATATGTTCTTTCCAATCCATCCATGTGTTCTGACTGTTGTCGTATGCTATAGAGTTCTATGTTTGTGCAATTATTTCATGATGTTCCAAATTGTAAACAAAACTTGTATATTCATAACAACGGCTAGTTATAACATTGGTTCAAACTTGATTGTTTACACATGATAAACCTTCAACCACTTATTGTTAATATTAAATGGCTTGTCTTCCTCTAACTTCGAAATTAAACAATAACCTGAGTCATGGGCTTCCTTGACAACAAAAGGTCCCTCCCAATTAGCTGCAAACTTTGGTAGAGGAAGCCCTCTGATGTGTTTCACTGCCGCTTTCAATACGAGGTCTCCCTTCACGAATTTCCTTAGTCTCACCAAGTTATCATACGCCTTTGAAAGTTGCTTCGTATATATTTGGAAGTTCTGCATTGAATTATCTCTGTGTTCATCCAACGCTTCCAACTGTACATATCTACTTTGAGGAAGCATGCTACTTCGCAAAGCATAACGAGCAGAGGGAACTTCCAATTCTACTGGGAGGATTGCTTCGGCCCCATAAACAAGAGAGAACGGCGTGTATACCGTGGGTTTTCGCTTGGTCATTCGATAGGCCCACAAGACAGTTGGTATCTTGTCATCCCACGCCCCTGGAAAGTCTTCCATCATTTTGGCCAAAATGTTAACCAAGGTTTTGTTAGTTGCTTCGTCCTGACCATTTCCCTTTGGGTATGCCACCGTTGAAGTGTGATGAACAATGGAGTACTTTTCCGTGAGCATTGTTACTTCGGAATTGACGAAGGGGGTCCCATTATCCGAGAGAATAACTTTTGGGATCCCAAAACGACAAATGATGTATTCTCTGATGAAGTTGCTCACCACCCCAGCCGTTGCCCGTCTGAGTGGTATCGCCTCGGCCCATTTTGTGAAACATTCTGTTGCTACTAGTATCCATATCTTGCCTCTCGAAGAGGGGTGTATTGCCCCCACTAAGTCGAACGCCCAAGTATGAAATGGATAGGGTGTTGATAGAGAGTGAAAGTCTACCGATGGGGCATGGATCATATTTCCATGAAGTTGGCAAGCTTTGAATTTTCGAAGAAACTCCGCAGAGTCTTTCTCCATCGTTGGCCAATAATACCCCAATGTCATCAACTGATCATACAGCTTGGCTCCTCCTATATGTGCTGGATCGTGCGCTTGTTTGAGGACCTCCACTACTTCTTCCTTCATGACACATCGCAAGCGCCAATTAAAGTACCCCTTTCGATAAAGTTGCCCCCCTAGACGTAGAACCTTGGAGCCCTTCGCCTCAGACCCATTGCATCTATTTTCTCTGTTGGGACAACCCCCTCCTGAATGAAGTCGATGTAGGGCTGCCTCCAGTCCGTTTGAGCTTCAATGAAATGGCACTCAGCTGCCTCAAAGAATAGCTGACACTTATTGCACTTCCGTTGTAGCTCTGCCGCATCTTGCTTCATTCTAGGCCAGAAATACCCCTCTCTTTGAATTCTCCTATATAGAGGTATCTTAGTCGTTTCGCAGTGTTCCTTATGCGTTTTCCTCAATATTTGCTCGGCTTCCTCTGGGCTGACGCATCTTGACAACCATCCTCCTGTATTTCTAAAATAGAGATTTCCCTGGCATGTAAAATATTGGGCCAACTCTCTTAGCCCCATCGCCCCCTCACCAGACTCCAGCTGCTTCTTAATATCTCTTCTCCAGCCCACCTCTTCCTCCATCGGTAGTATTGACTGTACTACCGAAGGAGATGTTCTTCGTTGGATCACAACTATAGTCTCATTTGTTTTCATTATCATCTTCTGGGCAATAGTGGCATAGGTGTCTGGATGGCGGTTCATCGTTCTGGGATGTCTCCTGATCTTGGTCCGATGGAACTGGTTGAGGAGCCTTTGAATGATTGTTCTATAGGGCGCCAGGCTCATGTGTTTCAACGCATATTCTCCATTTACCTGCTGAATTACTAAGTTCGAGTCACCCTTAATGCAGAGTGAACGAATTCCCCTCCGAAGATCCTCTAGAAGCCCTAGTACCAACGCCTCGTATTCTGCCTCGTTATTAGACCAAGGGAAATCTAGTTTGTCGGAAAGGCAAATCTCTTCCATCCCTTTTGAAAGAACAACCCCTGCTCCTCCCTTATTTTTCGCCGAAGATCCATCGAACTACATCGTCCATTCCTCCTCAGTTGCATCCAGGTAATTGGCCTGCAAATCATCTCCTGGAATGTCTTCCCTAGGCGGCTCGAAGGTTCCTGAAGGGAAGATGGCCAATAGGTCAGCATACGCCTGGCTTTTGATTGTGCAAGGGACCACACATTTTAAGTCATATTCAGAGAGAATAAGGAACCATTTAGCTGCCCTGCCAATCAATATAGTCTTTGCGAGCAAATACCTAATTGGGTCGCATTTAGTTACAATATGAATGGTAAAAGACAGCATATAATGCCTAAGTTTTTGTGCTACAAAGACCAAGGTTAAACAATGCCTTTCTAAGCTACTATATCTAATTTCTGGCCCATGTATAATTTTGCTGAGGTAGTAAACCGGTCGTTCTTGACCGTCCACTTCTTGTGCTAGCAGAGCTCCAACGGACCTCGTGGTGGATGTAAGGTATAGATGCAACGGAGCTCCTGCCTGGGGAGGAACCATGATTTGTGGTGATACAAGCAACTTCTTCAACCCAACAAGGGACTTCTGGTGAACCTCTTCCCACCTGAATTTCGTGTTCCTTCGTAGCAGCTGCATCAGTGGGTGTGTTATTTCGGCCAATCCAGGCACAAATCTCCTAAGGTAGGAGACTTTACCGAGAAAACTTTTCAGCTCCTTCGCCGTTCTTGGACGTGGCATCTCCAAGATTGCCCGCTGTTTATCCTGGTCCATCTGTACCCCTTGTCGATTAACCACGAAGCCTAAAAACTTACCACTTGTTACTCTGAAGACACACTTTAACGGGTTCATCCTTAACTTGTACCTCCTGCACCGAGCAAACACCTTCCTTAAATCATTCAGATGGGACTCCTCCTTCTTTGATTTGATGACCAAGTCGTCTACGTAGAATTCCACAAATTTGTGGAAGAAGTCATGAAAAATGGCCATCATTGTTCTTTGGTATGTAGCCCCAGCGTTCTTGAGTCCAAACGGCATTACCTTATACATGAAGTTGCCAACGGCGTTCTGAATGCTGTTTTCTCTGCGTCAGAGGGGTCCATCTTGATCTGGTTGTATCCCAAATATCCATCCATGAAGCTATACATCTCATGACCAGCCGTGGCATCTATCAAACTATCGATGGAGGGTAGGGGAAACTCATCCTTGGGGAAAGCCCTATTCAAGTCTCTGAAGTCCACGCAGATCCTTATTTGGTTTTTGTCTTTCCTCCCCACTGGCACAATGCTGGATAGCCAGAGGGGATGTTTTATTGGCTTGATAAATCCTGCTGCCAATAAGCGTTGGACCTCTTCTTTAATCTTTAAATCTAGTTCAGGCTTGTAAGTTCTTGTTGCCTGCTTCACCGGAATAGCTGAAGGCATCACGTTCATCTTGTGGCAGCTCACTTCCTCATCCAGCCCTTCCATTACAGTGTACTTCCATGCGAAGACATCTATGAACTCCCGAATCAGGTCAACCAAGGCTTCTTGTTTCTCCTTAACAAGATCTTTTGAGATAAAGATAGGCCTTGGATCTTCCCCTTCTCCTGCTAGGTTTAGCTGCTCCAACTCTTGTGCCTGGGGCCTTGGTTGGTCTGCCATGTAGTCTGGTTCTTCGGCAACATCTTCTACGAACTCTTGTATGTTGAAGTTGTCTATCACCATACACTACCCCTGTTGATCTATTAAAAAACACTCATATATCGGGTTAACCTCATTGTTAGACATTTTGGTCTCCCGCTCACACCGTTATAAGCGGTACACCACTTTTCCCTCTTCAGTGACAATTTTCTTGCATTGTCTGCTGGTGGTTGTTGCCACGGCCTTTCTCTTCCTCTCTCTGGAAGCCTCAGCGATTCTTTCCCTTGAAAAATGACTCAACACGCTTTGTCGTTGGACCTCATGCTCCCCTGGGTCTGTCCTAGGCCTCATTTGGTCTTTGAGCTGCTTCGAGATGTTTTGGGGTCGAGGGACCGCCCGATATGTTTCCTCGATCCTCTCCCCTTCGCCACTCTTATTTAAAGGTCCCATTCTTTCTCTAATCGAGGGTACCCATGCTCCCTCCCTCCATTCTCCTCGTTAGAACTCGCACGTCCTCTTCGAGCTCTGTATAAAAGTCTGCATCCACCAAGTGTGCTTCTTCGATAGCAAAAGGCCTTTTAGTTGCCCTAATAGTCACTTCTGTCCCCTTGATATTCGCCTTAGCACATTGATGGTAAGTTGAGGGAACTAACCCTTGGTTGTGCATCCATACTCTCCCTATTAACAAATGATCAGAAGTTGCGCTTTCTATTACATGGAACTTGATATGGGAACTAAGATTTCACATCACTATCCCCACGTTCACATACCCGATGGATTTGGAAGATTGATTATCGTAGCCCGAGATTACCAAGGGCATGGGAACCAACCTTTCCTCCAGAATATTAGCCGCGTGGAAGGAGTTGATTGGCATAATGTTGATGGAAGCACCCCCATCCATAAGAGTCCTTGCAAATCTAACCCCGTTAACACTAGCGGTTACATACAGAGGCCTATTATGGGGGAACCGTACAGCTCTATCCGCATCGCTGAAAGTTACCTCTGATAGGAACTTCTTTACCAACCTAGCCATGGGTCCCCTCTATCTTAGCGAGGGGACTGCATTTCTCCTTGCAATATCTAAGATCGCCTGAGTTATCTCCATTCTGCTCTCTTTTGGGATTCCCACTTGGTCGAAGAACCAAGTGAACTTTGGAGATTTTGAAACTGCGCTATATTCTACGACTGGGTCCGTTTCCTCACCCTCAACGCTGTAGGCGTCTTCTATGTCCCTAGCACTTGCTTCATCATAAGCTAGAACTACGTTAGCCATTCCCCTGGTGCAATGCTCCAGTGCCTCATCGAACTCCTTCATCGTTTCCCTTCCCCCCTCCCATTCTACCTCCTTATCATAGGCCGTTACCAGATTGTCCCCATGTGCCGGGAGTGGGTTATAGTTAACGTTCTGCGGGGGGATTTGTAATGTCCCCGCCTTCATGTACTTGTCGATGATTCTTCGCAGCGTGAAGCAGCTTTCTGTTGGATGATGGACCTTTCGATGAACCTGACAATATTTGGGATCATCCTTAGTTGTCGCGTCGGGCTCTTCCGCCGGAACACCCTTTGGTTCGTAAACCGTTCCGCCTTGGACCATTGCGTTATAGCAACTCACAGCCTCCTCCACCGTACAAGGTAACAGTGGCGGGTCTTCTCTATCTCTTCCGAACTTTCTTTTGTTGTCCTTCCTCGGCGCCTTGCCCCCATCTTCTCTCTCGACATATCCCACCCGTGGGGCCTGAGGCCTTCCTCCCAGGGGTTGTATCGGCTGTCTGAACACCATGGGAGCCACTACCGAGCTAGGTCGCACCACCAAAGATATGATCCTTGCGGATTTTAAGAATGCTGAAAATGTTCCCTCGCGTGTCTCATTAATTAGGTGGCAGATATACTCAGGAAGTAGTCCCTCAGCACAAATCTGCAGTAACCTGGCCTCCTTAGCTTCTTCCCTTACATCGAGGGACCTTTCCCTAAACCTTCGAATATAGGCCACTACCTCTTCTCCTGGCCTCTGCCTCTCCCTGCCAAGTTGGGTTAGGGTGAACTCATCTTCTGCCAAGAAGAAATTTCGGACAAACAATACATGCATCTCCTCCCACGTAGAGACATTATTGGGAGGCAGATGAGAGTACCAAGTGTATGCTTTATCAGTCAGGGATTTGGAGAACTCCCTCAATCTAAGCTTTTTGTCATTGAAGTGCGCTCCTAAATGTTCAACGAAACGCTTAATGTGTTCCTTCGGGTTCCTACCCTTCCCTGAGTATTTTTCAAAGGTAGGGGGAATATAGTCCTTCGGGTAGGGCTCGTCGTTGTATTCCTGGGGGTAAGGTGTTCGAAAGTCGTTGTAGACCGACGCCACCTCGCCCACAGCCTGCGAGGAAGCCTGTATGTACTTTAGCATTTCCCTCTGCATCTCTTTTCTCATTTCTTCCATGGGCGAGGCCACTGGGGCCACCTGTAGTGGGGCAGAGGGCTGAGCGCTTTTTGCAATCGAAACGAACGTTACCGGTGGTGCCGTTGAACCTCCTGAGGTGCCCACTGCCGGGTTCACCCCAGAAGATACACCCGCTGGGATCGTTCCTACAACGCCTGTCCCTAGTGGGACCGTTGGGGCTACTCCTGGCGTTACGAAAGTGTTAGCCTCTAACCCTCCCAGCATAGTTGAAGCCACCAGAGTTTGCAAGAACTCGTGAAATTTGCTCATGAGGAGGGTAATCTGAGCGAGTCCCAACCCCGTGATCGCTGGAGGTTGGGCCGCCCCTGGGATGCCTAACGTTGCTGGCACTAGAGGTACCTCTACTCGAGGAGCCCCATCTCCTAGGGCCTCTTGCTCTCTCGCAGCCTGTTCTTCATTATGCTGAATGTCATCGAAATTGAGTCTTCGAGTAGCATGATCTTGCGCCATACTCCTTATCTAGAAGGATGCCTCCCCAGCAGAGTCGCCAAATGTAGGAGGGTACTTTAGATTATATATATGGAGGCGTCACCCCTATTGAGTATGGAAATGACAAGTTAATTTTCCCAAGACCACCAGATTAATGACAGGACGCACAGACACAGGCACAATGAAGTTATACCCAGTTTAAACTCACAAAACCTCTCGTGTATAATTCAAGGAATAATAATGAACTTTAGAAGTGGCTTAGCTAGAGGGAGAGAAAAGTAAGCACCCTAGATACACCTTGGTAGGCAGGTAAGACCACACCAAAATACCCTCAAGGATCCCTGTCAGGTATTAAAAGCTTCGTAATAAATGACAAATGGTGGGTGAGTAAGACTTCTCTGGTTTTTTTAATAACTCTTTTCAACTCTCAAAAGGATCATCCTCTCCTTAGAGGTGGTTGGGGTCCTTAAATAGCCCCCCACACCACCCCCGAGGTAGGCCTGGCAATTCGGGTTGCCGTGTCGTGTTCGAGTCGTGTCGAGACCTGATATTTCTAGACATACCGTTGACACGAACACGACCCGTTTAAGTAATCGTGTCATTATACCTGACTCGAACACGAACCTGTTTATATATAGGTTACACGACACGACCCGTCTAACCCATTTAATAAACAGGTCTTGTCCAACCCGCTAACACGACACGACCCGTTTAACCTATTTAATAAATAGGTCGTGTCCAACCCGTTAACACGACACGACATGTTTAACCTGCTTAATAAATAGGTCATCTGCAAGGGGAACCTGTTTACATGATCCACAATGACCTATTTATGAGATTAAATAATTTTCAATATTTATTTCCAAACACAATTTAACAAATAAACATCACAACATTAATCAAAAAAATATTTGTCAAATCTAATAAACATAACATAATAATACCAACAACATTTAGTCATTATCCAAATAACATCATCCAAATAACATAATAATACCAAATCTAATCCATTATCTATTACAACACATTCAAATCTCTAAAATTCAAATTACAATTTGTAAATCTTCAACCAAATTGCAAAAAGATGTCATGCTCCACTCTATCCAAAAGCTAATCTCCTTCCATTTCATTCCATACCTACGAACAAAAAAAGTAATGAGTACAACGCACAATAAGATTAAAAAAACTAAAATGGAATCTGAAGTGAATGTGTAGAAAAATTGAACTTAAATGTGTACAAAATGAAATCTGAAATCAATGTGCTGAAAAAAAATCAATAACATAAATCTAATTTACCTGCTGAAAAAAAATTCAGTACCTGAAAAAAAAATCAAAAATAGAAAATCAAAAATCAGAAATAACAGAAATCAGTACCTGAAAAAAAAATCAAAAATATAAAATCAAAAATGTGTTTCTAAAACAATTAAAACAACAAGGTACTTAATGTGTAAAGCATCCTAATCAGCCCATATGAAAAGGCACGCTTCTTAATTTTGTTTGGTTTAGTGGTTCTCCTAACAAATTTGGTACAGATAATATTATGTCCTAATTTTTGTTCAGGATTCTTGGTTTCGATGGCTTCAATTTAAGGTTTATATGGTGAACACATTCTAACATTCAAAGAAAACTCTTTCATATATTATATAGATAAGTTACCTATCTGAAATTGTAGCTCAAAAAGAATATATTTATTCCATTTATTGTTCAAGTAACCTAACTCACCAAAAAGATTATGGTGCGTGTGTTATGTGTGCGTGTGTTCAGTGTTATTTGTGTGTGCGTGTGCGTGTGTTCAGTGTTCTGTGTGTGCGTGTGTGTGTTCTGTGTGTGTTTCTGTGTGTGTGTGTGAGTTCTTCTGTGTGTGTGCGTGAGTTCTTCTGTGTGTGTTCTGTGTGTGTGCGTGTGTGTGTTCTGTGTGTGTGCATGAGTATTGTGTGCGTTGTACGATGACTCACCTCCGGTGAGAAATCTTACCTGTGTGCGGTGAGATGGCGAGAGAGAGAGATGGCGAGAGAAGAAATCTTACCTGTTTGATTTTTCAATTTGGCTGACGAGAGAGAAGTCTAGAAGAGATGATGGGCGGCTGTCTTTTTTTTTCTTTCTAAAGTTAGGTTTTCAATTAGGTTTTTCAATTACCCCTTTGATTTTTTATTTTTTTGACCGTTAGATTAAAAAATCAACGGTTTATAATTATTCGTGTTTAAACGGGTTAATAGGTTTTTTGACCCGAAAGTGACCCGAAATCAACCCGAAAAATAAACGTGTCAATTGCGGGTTAGGCGGGTTGACCCGAAACACGACCTGTTTAATAAACGGGTTAAGCGGGTCTGACCCGATTTCGACCCGGACCTATTTAACCATGACCTGACCTGCAAAAATCGTGTCGAGTTCGAGTCGGGTTTTCGGGTCGTGTCAAAAATTGCCACCCCTACCCCGAGGCAACTCAGTCATTAAAGACTATGAAAAGACATCCCTCATACCTTATGTCACAACATTAAATGCCTGATGCACTAGTTGTCTCCACGTCATAAACATTAAATGCCAAGACATGCCTTTTGCCTAACCACTGTGTGTTAGGGGGCTGTTGTCGCAGAGGTGGCTCACCAACTCCCTGACAGCCCCAAATACCCCGGTGGTTTACTCAAGTGCAGGTCTGACGTTATTTAGCTGGCTAGTGACATCACCTACATTAGATGTGACATTAAGTAGAGGGCTACTTGGTTCATAACTCAACGCCCGATGGAACTCCAAGCTGCTCCGCTTGAGGTTCCACGGTCAGGGTCCTTCGGTGTTTTACCAGGTGTATCTAAGATGGTCATGGCAAACCCCAACGGTGCCTTACTTCTCAATCCTCCAAACCAAATCCCTCTAGAGTTCCCATGGTGAGGTCATTCGATAAAGCATGAAAGCTCTCCCAGGTCCTGCCAAGCCTGGTCTATCGTGAGTACCGTTTGACCTCACCCAAACTGTTTTATTATTATTGTTATGTCATTACAACCGTTATAGCTTACAGTAAATGTAATCAAAGATACAATATGACTAACACAACAAGCTGAAGTATGAGCTGCCACGCTTGAGTTGCCACGCTAAGCTGCCTCACCAAGCTGCCACGCTTGAGTTGTCACGCTAAGCTGCCTCACCAAGCTGCCACGCTTGAGTTGCCTCTTATTGCGTTAATCCTCAAGCACTGTTGCTAATTAGGGAATTATCCCTAATCTCAGGATTACCTTCAAGCCCCCCCCCCCTACAACCATGTTAGTATGCAACACTCACTTGAGAATTCTCACCTCTCATCTAGTGTTCACGCCTACTGTACTACTAAAATGCCTCATAAGTCTATCTAATTCATCTCCCATAAATTCTATTTCGAGGAGCTACAAGAATATGATTTTAGTTTAGAGATTTGTCTCTTAACGATTACTTACGTCTATTATGTATTTCTCAATACTATTGTAACGTGCTCGAACACTTACTATAATTATGGAGCATTTATACAATCTTTATCTACTTATATGCACAGTAGAAGAATTCCACATATACGTATGTATATATATATATATATATATATATATAGACTATCGGCACCCCACATAAAATATATGGTGTTGCATACTCTGCTATCAAGTCCCCGTATCTCTCGTACTAAGGGAAATACTAGTTCGGAATCACTCTCGAACTGTATTAACACAATACACACAAAATGGAGGCGAAGCATAGTTCCAAGTCACTAAGAGGTCAGCACATACCCCTCACATCTCTTAGGACCGTCTGACTATCATTCTCAGACAACCTGGACCAAGGAATCCTATGCTCTAGGGTACAAGTCAATATCCTCAATAAAGGTCCCATCGAGATAAGACTTTCCTGACGCGTCAACCTCCGTGATAGCAAGTAGCGCGGGTATGATTATATGAAAATATAATATAGATATATATACATGCACTCGGTCATATATATAAATATTCTCCTTTTCCAATTAGGTTCGCCAACGACCCATAATATTATTTTTAACCGTACATAGTACAATTTACCCAATCTTTATGCATAAAGAACTCATCTCTTGTTATTATCAATTATCATTATTTCATAATTACTTCTCATCCCTCGAAGTATTCTCTCTTACCAGAGGTAAATTCAGTAGGTATACCCTCTCTAACATACTGGTCTAAGTCATTTTACGAATCTCTCAATTTTTTAGTTAACATACGCACGATTTTCAATATGTGACGAACCCTCATTAACCCACGATTATATCCCATATAAAATTACATTCAACGGAATCTACTTAGACCCTACTGGTCCTCTTCATGACCCATTATACTCTTTAAATGATATTCAAGGGTTCCTACACATTTTATCCGAATTAAACAAAAAAGAGAAAAAACGTGCAGTTTCCAGGAGGGGGCGATCGATCGATGAAAGGGGGTCGATCGATCGATCAGTCTATCGATCATCATTCTTGAGTCGATCGATCGATCAAGAAGTTCTTGCCTAGATTCTGTTAAACCAACCTACGGGTTTATCACTTTTCAACCTCTAAATCGTGCTTAATGCATCCCAAACTCCCAAACAATTATACCACTGATTAAATACACCTATCTACACGATTTCCTACATAAAGCATGTACGAATTCATCAAAGATATCGAATTAAAGGGGCCAATTCAGCAGAATTATCAAGAACCCTAGTTTTTTATTAATTTCCAAAATTCTCATTCTTCTTCCAGATTTCTTTCTATTAAACCATTACAAATTCGTGGGTAATCCTCTACATATAACAAGGTTTCTAGATTTCATGAATTACTCCCAAAACATGCGATTTAAATCTTCTAAATTATATAATTCTTCCACAAAAACATGCATTCTTAATCCTACTCTAACATGGGTGAAATATCAACTAGGAATTTGCAAGATATATACTTTCCTTAAGATCGTTGGTCTGATTCCACAAAGTTGACAGGCATAAACTTGATCCCTTCGTTCCGATCTGCGTTTTGGTAGTGGTGGTGATGTAATCCGGTTAGTTCTTGGCCTTAATTTTTTTTTTTTTGGAAAGCTTTTCCTTCCTTCCTCTCATTGTCGTTCTAAACTTTTGAGAATGTTAACCCTAGAAGACTCTCCTAATATCTGATATTAATTTCCAATTTTCATCATTTAATTAAGACCTGATTCGAAAATGATTAAATCGCCCTCCCGGGGTGCAGGTTAGGCCTAAAAACGTCCCGAGACCCAAACTAAAACCCCGGTTACACTTTTCTGACTATCTTGACCCTTCCGGACACGTTGGCGCACTCGAAATAACCATACGAATGACTTATAAATTATTCCCTTTTATCATAATAATTTAGTCCCGACACTACATAGGAGAGTCCTGACTTAATTCCCATAATTGTCATTTTATTCACTCGTGACAATTTTAATAAAATTAATTCAGTATAGTACTTTACTCATTAAGTAATATTCAACAAATTTCCAATAATTACTAACTCTATTTATGTAAATATTCGAATTAATATTAATTAAATTCTATCCAATTTAATTTAATAAAAATCCCATAATAAATAATTAAAAATCATAAAATTACGGGGTATTACATCATACATATGTAAAAAAACACATCGTTCATTCATTTATGTAGATAGAATGCAAGAAAAATGATAAAAGGGGAACCATTCATTTGAATCATTCAAGATAAGTTGTAATAGATCAAAAATATTACAGACGTTGTTCAAATGAATCAAAAATCAAAGTGTTTAAAGATTTAGGGTAGAAGGAGACGAAAGAAGGCCACCCAATTCCTCGCACATGATGAGTCCGGGGACTTCAGCATTTGATGATCTAGTTGGTAACCAAGGCTCCCTATGTACTCTTAAAAGCTGATTGGGTCCACTAATGATGAAAGAGGCATAGGGTCCTCATTACCCCCTTCATGGTCAATTGGGTCATAATAGGATAAGTCTACACAGGATGATCGACTTTCACCCTATTCTGAAGCTCATTATACCCGTTCAGAATTGATTAAAATTTTAGCAACCCCTGGAATGAGGAGTTCAAAAAGGATTTGAGGTACATAAACTAGATGAGTGGTACTAAAACTGCTCGGCTCGAATTGTGTATTTCAATTCATTATTCTTGTTTTTTAGATGAGCGTTCTCAATATGAAAGTGAGTAGTATCCTACTAAGTTATCACCTTATTAATAATGGAAATCTCCTTTCATTTCCTCTCGTTATCTAGATTGGCATGTGTGGTTTGAATAGCTTGATCAGCGGAGTTCTAAATATCCCTCTCTTTTTGTCAAGTTGGTGTTCAGTTGGGGGATGGTCTGCACTTCCTTACCACTAGCCATCAGTTCTGAATCCATATAAACAGCTATAACCCCGACCTATGAAGATAAGAAGAATCAGGACTTAAATGTAAAGGCATGAAATAAAGTACGACATTGAACATGAATTTACCTTGGTACTCATATTTATGATCTCCTTAGTGCATACAGTTGTACCACCCTCCATGGACTTAACCTTTCCATACCCTAGGCTTTCCATGAAAACCTTATATGACTTTTCTTCATCCAGAAAGCATAGATAAGTGGTCTTAAAGGCCCTTTCTATGATAACCAATTCTTTAGTAATAACCCTTCTTCGACAATTAGAAGTTGGCGTGGTCTGGTTGAGAAGGTCCCTCTCCCTCCTGTCTAAGGGTTGGTTTTCAATCAATTCAAGGGAGGGGGTCTTCTAAGCATCTCCCCCTTTGGGATAAGTTTTAATTACCCCCTCAGTCCTGGATTCGTGACTCTAGGGGGTTCGTTCGACCATGAACGTAGAAGGTGATGGCCAAATAGGAGGAATCGAAGGAGTTAGAGCCTGGGAGTATTTGGTCCAGCATGAGGCCTCTAAAGGGTCGCTCGGTACGCAACATGAGACATAGCTCCTCTAAATTAAATAAAAGAGTTGATCAGTTGACAAACTAGATAACTTAAAATGAAGATATTAAGTGAAGATAATCATACTTGAATATTCTAAAAAGTATGCTTATTGAAAGGCAAGTAAACTATGGCCTTCTTCGATCTGGACTTGGAGACGAATGGAAAGCCATCCTTAAACTCATCTCCTATGGAGATGAATCCCCTTCATCTTTTCCAGATCACACAACTCTTTGAATGGATGAGCCTTTACTAAATATTTCTCAACCCTTGTCTTCTTCCCCTTGGAGATATTAGACAATGCATTGAATTTATTTTATAAATAAATATGAATTATCAATATACATATATCAGCATAGGGAAAAACCATAACACATAAAATAAAAACTCACTCAGCTCTGGCTTATTCCAGACTAAGGGAACATGAATAGGTGACCGGTTAGATCATTCTAATTATCATGTTCCTAGCCATCACGTCTGATGAATAGGAAATAATGCCTTTATTTATGGTTAGAGAATGAAAAGGATGTAATGAACCATATCCTTCTTCACAGATGAGGATATACCATATCGCTTAAGAAGATGTAAGGCAGTAAATGGTCAGGAGTTCATCCACAGTGTTAACTCTGAATAAATTATATAAGTGAATTGTGGAGCCGACCACGATCCGCTATGCGTTTGGAATAAATTGAGATCAAGCGTGGTTGATAAAGGAAATTTGGTCCTGAATGAGTTTCGATAAAGGGTTATCGAGCCCAGACTGGAAGTATTATTTGTAAAAAGACACTTTACCTTCATGAGGGTTTGGGTCTTGATCGGTTTTGTTGGATAGATGAATGTAAAGTGATCTGGGAGAGCACGAGGTTCCCCCCATCTGTTGGTTGTCTCCTCAAGCATCATATTCATAATATCCCGAGGGCTAGAAGGCATATTCCTTGATTTAGTCATCCTCAAAGGAAGAGGATTTTAGGGACTAGAAGATTGAACAACTTACTAGCCTCTATTCTACCGTGCAGGCCTCATAGTTATGGAAGAAGAGGCCCCTTGCGCAACGCCTTTTTATTTAATATATTATGGACTAAAGGCATGTACCACTTGGACCATGTTGGCTAGAAATTTTTGGTGTTAATCTCTCTCTTTAAGAACTTTATCTAGCTCTAAATGAGCTAACCTAAGACTATTTATAAATGGTTAAAGCCAAGTTATATATTGATATAATGGCAACTTGGTAGAAGTAAAATTTGGCATGTAAGGGTTCCCATAAAAAAACTAGCAACAGAAGAACTAATCCTAGTTAAATGGAAAATAAAGTCTAAGCTCTGAGATTCCACACTTGATAAATTGAAAGAAAGAATGCAGGAAGTGAGGTATACTAGAGGGATTTTTTTACAAAGAATTGGACAACCTGGAGTTAGACCTTTAAAACAGGAGGATAGAGAGTAGTTAAGACTTAAGAGGATTTAAAGAAAACATGATAGCAAAAACTTTTAAGGTTACTCTAGAAGTTTTAAGGTGCGAAAATTGTGAAAATGGAGACTGTAGGGGATATTAAACCCATAATAAATGATATATTGTAATCCAGTCCCAAAAATATGAATGCAGTAAATGAAGGACACAATATGTATATGGTTCGATCAATCATCCTCCTTACGTCCATGAGGAATGGAGGTAGAGCTATTTATTTCTTGGAAGAACAAAGAACAAATAGAGTGTTGGGTTTAATAGTTGAGAGTCCAAATCATCTTGGGCAAGATATAAATCAATACCCTCAAATTGTTTGAGTTCCCATTTATTTATAAGTACAAGGTTCCTAAGAATTTAGGTCTCTCTAATTTGAGCTTATCTTTAGTTGATAGAGTCATGTTACAATTAATCATCCATGATGTATGAAGATCTTCCTAGATTCTAACTTAGCTCCCCCTAACTATTCAGTCAATCATGCTTGTTAGGCCCTGAGGGTCACGTGTCAATCCTCGTGGCATAATCAGTTACATTCCCTTTAGTTACCCCCAAGACTAGGGTGATCATCTATATCAGTTATTGGACTAGCCTTGATGTTTTTATGTAAACGTTATGGGGTTTCTCACCCGGTATTTCCCATATTCACATGTGCCCACTTTTGGAAGTGGGTTGTAATCATTAATTTCTAAATGCACATGATTCCCACTCATAGGTTGTCGTAAACTGCCAACAGGATTTTCAATCAATCATGTGCTACCATTGGGTCAGACTGTTCACCCAATAATCGGACGCAGTTTGATTTGATTTTTTATGACAGAAGGTATAATGTCTCAAGGACCTTATACCTTATCCATTTCTCAACTTTGCAAGGTATTTCCTATTTTCTCTCTCTAAAAAATCCATCTAAACTAGAATTTCCTTGAATTTTATCTTCATCTCTTTCTTCTTCATATTTTCGCCATGTCTAGGCATGGGAGGAAGTATGAAGTGTTTTCCACCAATGATTTTGAGTACTTTCATTCCAAATGTTCAAATTTAACAATATTCGTATTAGAACTTCATCAAAAGATGAAGATGTCTTCAATATTAAAGGTGAAGTTGCTTTTATGATGGTGGCAATAATAGAGGGGGTCATTTTCTCCTCCACCCATTGTTAGCGGAAGAACTCCGTTGCTATAGAATACTTCCAAAATAGTCAAATGGTAGCTTCTACCGGATGGTTATGGGAACAGTTGCCATCAATTAGATTTACGGGACTAACCTTGGTCTTAATGAAATCAGGTATTATTATGACCTGAGGTTATCTTTAGGTACTAATATATACCATTTTTAGGCTAAGGACAACTCTCATAGTCTGGTTATATGGCGGCCTAGATCACAAAAGGACACTTAGAAGAATATCCTTATGTTTTATGGGTTGTTATATGGTGAGGACTACGAAGGTCTTCAGTTACCCTCAGTGACTTAAAAACTAGGTTAGTCATCCACCATTTTTACTACTATATTATTAATTTTTCTCTATTAATGATTCTCTATGCTTTGTGTGAAGATTTCTTTCTTAACAGGAAATTGGAGGATTACAAAGTCAATTTGCATGACCATGAAATTGTCTGGAAGAGAAGAACTATAATCTATGTGAGACCCCATTGAAGAGTGGCACATGTGTTTTTTTGTTACAAACTCACCGTCAACTTGGCTAAAAAATTCACCATCATTCCTGAGGTTACAACTATTGATTATTGTGTGGTTGGTGACGAATCCATTCACACTACTACCAAAGTTCCTAATGATGCTTCAAGGGGGTATACCTTGGGGAAACTTTCCATATCTATGTTTGGCTAATGGAAGGTGAGAGTCTTATCACTTAGGCTAACTGCGACCTTCCCTTAGTTACGGAACAAAATTTGGTCAATAACAATTCTCTTTGGTGATGTAGTGTGCAATCTGCATGATTCTTGATTAGTACATTATGGAGAGAGTATCTTTATTGATGAGCATCATGCCAAGCAGGGGATAATGTACAAGTATAAAAAATAAATCTATACTAGTGAGTGATGTGTAGCTATCTACAAGTGAGTGTGTGGTAGTGAACCTAATCATGGATCAACTACAGGTGGTGTGTGATAAGTGTGAGTAAGCATGGATATATACAAGTGTGATAAGTGCAGGTGTGTATTATTGACACCTAAGCATGGATTTCTAAGTGGTGTGTGCAACAGGTGGATATAAGTGATCCTAGGTGCACGTGGTGTCAGTGTGTGAGTGAGTAGTGACATAAACATGAGGTATATATGTACGAGAAATAATAAAGGAGAAAAGGGTACACACAGATAGGTGCATTCGCACACAAGCAAAATAAAATACCCATGCAAATAGCCCTCGTATGAATAAAGTCCCCAATGGAGTCGCTACTATGGCCATCCCGATTGAGATTGCGCACCGCTTACTCTCTTCTGCCTCCTGATGGGAGGAGAGATGGGGAAGGAAGGGGGGATTAAAAGGTCTCACGCCCTACTTAGGAACACTTTGGTTATCGTCAGTGTGGGGTAAATGTAAAGAGGTGGAGTCGCCAACCTATTTTGCATAAAATAGGCAAAAGAACATGTTGCCGCCTCGAGAGAGCGGCATTGAAGACAAACATATGCATACGAAACAAATAGTTTAAAGGGTCCTGGGGCTAAGTTACGGAATGGGAAGGTGTTAGTCACCCATCTCGCCCTTTCGGTCTCGCATGGGCTAGCGTTATTGTTTTCCTTTATTTCTCTATGAAGTGTGTGTGCGTGTATATATAATGGAGATCAGAATTACCCAACTCATACCATGGAAGAGATAAAGTGAGGTCATCCATAGGAATGTTTCCAAAATAATATATAGAAAATATGATTAATGCGTTTATCGCAATATTGATCATTATGATGAAACAGTAATATATGTTGGATGAAATGCTAAAAAACATAATATGTATACTGATGCAAGAATATGAAAATGGGAGATTTAGGAAAATTGGAGGATTTGGAGAAATTGATAAATTAGAAAATTAAGGAAATTGAAAAATTGGACTCGAGTCTCGATTTTTAATCCAAAACGCCTACATAGCCTATAAAGCATCAAAGTCCACGTAGTTCGAATGTGACATGGGGGTGGGATTTATCCCATAGATTCGAACGGGATTTTATTATGGGGGTGTGTGTAGAAAAATGTGTTTTAGTTTTGAAAAAGTGTTATGGATAATCCCGTTCAGAATTTATGGGTGTAACCCTATTTTTTGTCTGTTTTGGGTTTTTTGTAAAAAATAAAGCATGTGCAATATACTAATAAAAATGTAGATATTAATGTGCATGAACTATAGTAAGAAATAGATTATGAGTCTAATAAAATTTATGCTAAAATAAAGAATTTAAAGAAAGGGGGAAGGATTTGGACCATCATTGAAGCTTGATCTTTGATCTTGGATGAACTCCCTCGAATATGAGATGAATGTTGGATAAGAGAGAATGTGATTTTTCCAAACTGGGTATGAAAAGGATGGTAATGTAAGCTCTAATGGAATTTCACATGGAGAAACTTCGTTGATTTCGAGAGAATGTTGCTGAGATCATTGATTTTGATGGATCTCTGGTGTGCTTTAGGAGTGAGGTCATGCTAGATATTTATAGGTTTAGTGGTGATGCCGATCAGCATTACCCTAGTCCTGCCTATCGATAGGTAACCCTAGACACACTATCGATAGGCAGGAACTGGACCTGCCAAATGGCAGTCTCATGTAGATTTTTTTGGAAAAATGGTCATAGAACGTAATTCGTTGATACGAATCGTTCATAGGGAATACAATTAGAAAGGTAATTCAGAGACCTTCAGGAGTCCTTTGGACTATTCCTGGGTCGGGAGTTGACTTTGGGTCAAATGTGGCTCAGAAGTGCATGTCGGTCCTTTGGATGGGAGATCATCGAACAAAAATGATCGTTCATCTGTATGGTAAGTCAGAATCACGCACGGGGTGGACCTTTGGAAAGGTTAGGAGATGTACTTAGACATTTCAAAGAGCTTCACTAGGTTCAGATAACTGACTTTGGTCAACCAGGGCCTGGAAGCGCCCAACGACCTCTCGGAGTAAAACGGATCATTTGTTCGCACCGTAAGTCAGAATTGCACATGGAACGGATTGTTGGAAAGGATATTCAGTGCCCTTCAGAGTTTATTCTTGTACGAGCTGAAGATTTGACTTTAGTGAAACGGAGCCCGATGGCATCCAGATCAATTTTTAAGGGAAAACTGATCGTTCTTCCAAATGATTATGCCGTTTCGCGCATGAGGCGGACTATTGTAAAGGAGTTTCAGTGAAATTTGATGTTTCAAAGAGATTTCTCTCTGAAGATGAAGTTGATTGGGGTCAAATCGGGGCCCGGGTGCGCCTAGTGGCCTCCGAATTGATTTTTAGCAGAAAAAATATCATTCGTCCAAACTATTTTGCCGATTTGAGCACGGGGTGAATCGTTGGAAATGGGATTCAGATTCCTTTAAAGATTAAAAGAGCTTTCACTCTTATGATATAGTCGATCAGAGTTAAACGAGGCTCGGGAGCACCCGATGACCTCTAGATTGGTACTTGAAGTATGACCTAGGGTTTGTAGTGAAATAGGGATGCGCTAGGACCCAAGGAGTGACTTAGGGGGTCCTATAATGTGGTGTCTACAACATCTCTTCTGGTCAATGATGCTTACTAATAGTGGGATTGGTCACATCAACCTAGAAAGCCTTTGCTACTAGTGTGATATTCTTCATCTCTATTTTTACAACATTCCCTTTTATAAGGCTTAGATTTTAGGCTCCGTGGATCACCGTGAACTCATGTCCCAGCTCGTCGTCTTCAAGGATGTTGTCTAGATATTAATCGAGTTTCATTTGACTTCTCTTATTTTCTTTTTAATGAAATCATCTAGATAACCTGCTTGGGCTAGTTTCTCTAGGTGTGATTTTAATGCCTTGTAAGTATCCGTCTTGCTCTTGTATTCCTTATGATAGGAATATATTAGGGAAGTTTCCTTTTAGATGAGTGTCTTACTATCTTTCTTGGCCAATTAAAGTATTATCGGTCCTTAATCTTAGTAAAGATCTTGTATATTAGTTCCTTGAAGACTGTGTTCATAGCATGATGAGCTTTACTAGGGTTTGACTTCTTATCTCCCTTTAATCCTCCATTCTTCTTTTTGCCTCCCTTCTTAGGAGTGACATATTTTTCCTATTCCTTCTTGCATTTAGACGATCGTTGTCTTGGTTTGTTCATGTGACTATGCATTCAACTTTAGAGCACTTTACAATCCTCTACATTAGGCCATCGATAGTTTTTGCTTCCTTCTTTGTGAGGGAATGGTATAACATGGAGTTATTCAGTAAATAATATTGAGTGAGGCCAATGCAAATCTTTTAATGCAGTCCTCCATCTCATTATAGATTTCCTAATACCGTATGGCATACTCATGTAGGGTCTCTTGTGACTTCTTCTTCTTCAGTATTGATTAGGCATAAATTCTTCACATTTATCCCCTTAATTTCGGTATTTTTATGATCCCGTGCATTGTAAATAGCTTGAATTTGTCTTATATTTATGCGACTAACCCTTTTTGGCAAGTATTTTCGTATTTTGTGTATCTCTTATGTGTTTTACATGTATTTCATGCAAATTAGTGCAAACGAGAATGCAAAATAGTGAAAGAAAGCAAGAAATGGGGAGTTCAAAGCCATTTTCATAATTTTATAGCCATATTACGAGGGTGGAGAAGACTAGAAAGTTGAAGAGATCTAAATTATAAGAACATTGGAAAAATGGCACCATAATCCGAGCTACGGTGAAGAAGTTATGCCCATTTGAAGTTGGAGACAGAAAGTCAAAAGTTGAAATTAATTCTGGAAGCTGAAGAGTTTCAACTCTTGAAATTTCTTGTATAATTCCTTTTTATTAGTTGTAAAACGTGGAGAGGCATTAAAAGAGTCATTTTTTAGATATATAAAAGGCCAAACCCTAGGAGGAAGAGGGAGAGTTATTTTTCGACAGACAATTTCATATTTTAGAAACCTTAGTTCGTCAGTTTGAAGAAAAGGAGTATTCAAGATTCAAGTTCAATTCTCTTTCCAAGTTGTGGTTACAAATTTTAATCTTCAATCCAAGTATCAATTTCAATTCTCTTATTTGTTTCTCTATTTTATTTTCAATTCGATTCTCAATTGTTTTGCAATTCTCTTTTGAAGCTATGCTTCTTAGATCTATGATTCCATGCATAGTTATAGTTCTGTTTTCATCTAACAAAACCATGTCTAGCTAAATTTTCAAGGGTTGGGATGCATGAACCCATCCCAATGGAAATTACTTATGTAGAAAATAGAATTTAAATTAAAAATTTGAAAGAGTCGTGCGAGACAATTTTACAACTATTGTAGATCTTTTAATCTCTCTTGCCCTAGGTACTTGGGATGTTTAAGAATATGATGTGCGTATAATTATTTAGCACCGCTTTATATTTACCTTTGATTTCGTATGGTGCGGGCTTGAACCTCATATATGTAATGCTTAGGATCTATAAAGGCTGGATTCATTCAAATTTATAATTTACAATTCTAGTATTCTACACGGTAAATTACTAGGGTTGGGGGATTGTATTCCAACCTACGTTCCTTCCTCATTCATCTTAATTAGTTTGCTCATGCATGCATAGTTAATTTTTTTATTTTTCCCCTTTTCAACCATCATCATCTTTTTTACTTTTATTTTAGAAGAAATAAATCAATTAAATTCTATCAAACATTCCCTGTGAATTCGATACCCAGACTCACCACTATACTCCTTAAGAGTGTAGTTACAAGTTTAGGTTTTTTGTATTGAGGTTGGAAGCCGATAACAACGACTAGTGTATTTACACGGACGCTTAGTTTTTCCACTCGATCAAGCATAAGGAGCGAATCCATCCTCTTTGGATAGATGATGCTTGTGATAAATCTCACAGTAAAGGCCTCTGTGAGATATTTAAAACAAGATATGGATATGTGAGGTAGCTTATAGAATCACTTTTGTGCTATATCCCTCAAACTTGAGGGAAATATTAGGAAAATAAAAGGTTCATTTTTGTTCCAGAGTCTCATGGTCGGTGATACTGGCGAACGTGGTCGGTGGGATTTATTTTTCCATCATATATTTTGAACCTCAGTGGGATGAACTTCTTAAATGGTTCAAAGTCTTCAGTTGACCAATTGAACAACGACTTCATTTGGCTCCCTCCTTGGTAGTCCTGGATCCTCGATGAGCGGGGCGGCAATCCATTTCCCTCCGTACGAGATTACAAAGTTCCTTTTTGTTATGGTGATTGTTAGGTCGATCTTTCCTTTCTTGTGATCTCCTTTAGTGGCAGATTTTTTAATTGCACCACGAACTCCTTCCTCGATTGAAAGTTTTTCTCGTTTGAGGGTGTGCGGGCGATCTCCCGGTGTTTTCATTTGTCCCTTTGTATCTCCTGCAACATTTAGGCGGCATTGTAGGTTAGCTCTTTCTTCTGGTTGATGGCTTATAGATGCCTCTTGCTTGCAAAGGCTTTGCTCATAAGCGTCTATGAGTAGTGATATTTGACTGGACCATGGTGGTTCATTGCTATTAACCATTTTCTCCTCATAAGGAAAATAATGAGAACATGTAGTACTTCGGTCTTGGTTAAGCCTGACCTTAGATTTGATCTAGGGAGGGACGTGTTTAGTGTGGTTGTCTTGATGGTCGCCGGGAGATTACGAGTGCTTTCTATATGAATGGGACTTGATTATTATTGGCTGGTAAGATTAAGGAAAGAAATCATTTCCCACATATGGTGCTAATTGTAAGTGGTAAAATCCTACTGGTCAAGATTCAACACAAACCAACTGAACAAGCAGAAAAATCATGAATATACATGAGGACAAGATGTACATGTTTCAGCAATGTACCTAAGTCCATGGGTGGTTCCTCTTATTTTATTAATAAAACTTCAATACTCATGATTATATTCTCTTTTTCCTAGGGTTCAAGATTTACATTTATAGGGGGAACTCATAGAGTCCCTAGGATCGCCACAACTGTTATAGTTATCCTTTATTGATCGGATTTATCTCCCATTTGGTTTGAGCAGATCTAGTATCTTCAATGATCTTTATCCACATGATAAAGAGAGATGACCAGGTCAATAGACCACACCCTCCCCTCCCACGTGTGGCGGATTATTTACCCTCATAGTATTTACGATATATTTTATTATCTTCCTTTACTAAATTAAAAATAAAAATAATATGTATTGATATAGCTAAAAAACGTGGTCAAATTACAAAAGTAACATTTTGACTCACATTATTAAATAGTGTTTTTATTATACGAACACACCCTATTATGAAAATAATAGCTAAAAAACATGGTCAAATTACGAAAGTAATAGTTTAACTAACGATATTAGTGAGCATACATGAGGACAAGATGTACATGTTTCAGCAATGTACCTAAGGCCATGGGTGGTTCCTCTTATTTTATTAATAAAACTTCAATACTCGTGATTATATTCTCTTTTTCCTAGGGTTCAAGATTTACATTTATAGGGGGGACTCATAGAGTCCCTAGGATCGCCACAACTGTTATAGTTATCCTTTATTGATCGGATTTATCTCCCATTTGGTTTGAGCAGATCTAGTATCTTCAATGATCTTTATCCACATGATAAAGAGAGATGACCAGGTCAATAGACCACACCCTCCCCTCCTACGTGTGGCGGATTATTTCCCCTCATAGTATTTACGATATATTTTATTAACTTCCTTTACTAAATTAAAAATAAAAATAATATGTATTGATATAGCTAAAAAACGTGGTCAAATTACAAAAGTAACAGTTTGACTCACATTATTAAATAGTGTTTTTATTATACGAACACACCCTATTATGAAAATAATAGCTAAAAAACATGGTCAAATTATGAAAGTAATAGTTTAACTAACGATATTAGTGAGAGTTTTTTTTATTAAGTAAATACATCCCCATTAAGAAAAAGAGCAACTAAAAACATGATCAAATTATAAAATGCAATAGTTTGTCTAACATTATTAGGGAGTGAATTTTCGTATTATACAAACACACCCCATTAAGAAAAGAACCAAACTTGAATCCACTCCGAACACACAACATGGTTCTATTTTGCAAACGATGAACCTATCCTCAAATGATATTTAGCTCCACGTAATATATATATATATATATATATATATATAGTGTGTGTGTGTGTGTGTGTGTGTGGACATTACTGATTGACTGGTCTAAGTTACTAATGCATATATATTGCTAGTTGGTACCTTCTGTTTTTTTTTTGGACATGCGATGAAGTGAAGCATTGTGGCATATTTGTCCAATGACATGTGCTTTGCAAGTAAGAGTACCATATGATCATAATTGTGATATAAAAATATTTTTCTCTTGAATATCTATACAATTAATATTCACTTATGGGAGTTCTTTTATATAAATATACTAGCGTATTCCCATGTTGATGACATTACCTTATTTAAATCATTTTCAAGTGTACAAGCTTACAACATGTGGCAGGGCCATTTGATCAATTGATATTATAGTCTTTAAACAAGATTCAATATGGTTATGTCGTTATTCAAGAATTATAGAGCATTGTCGTAGTAAGTTTATCCTATGTTAGTTTGCAATTAGAGACGTAAAGGAAACATGGATGAGATGGAAGATAAGTTTTGTTAGTTTTTAGTGAGGGATGTATATGAAACATGGAGTATAAGGATATAATAATTTTGATTTGATATGATAAACTAAATCGTTATAGGTTATTTCTAAGAAATCCTTATTTTTTTGTATATATTTATTTTTTAATAACTTTATAAGATTTTTACATTACGTGGATTATAATTTTTTTATTAGAAGGGATACCCAAACATCACACATAAAAATCTGTGCATAAAGTACTTTGTAAGAGTATATGTATTCTCAAAAATTCCTCATATGATTAAGTTGTCTTATCCCGTTGACCAAAACACTTTGAGTCAGAGTCTAAGTTGTTCCAAAAAGCTTTATGCTTAAGATTTCAAGACTGGACTTCTTCCTCTTCATCCGAAAGCTACCTCATGCCATGACCAATGAGAATGTCACTTTACAATTAAGGTAAAAGACTTTGATAACAAAGTATACCCATGGTTAATTTGTTTTCTCATATTGTAAAACCTTATCGAGTTTAACCTTTTTTGAATTTTTGGATAAATTATCAAATACGCTAGGCAAATATATTCTTCATATAGAAAAATTATTTTCTTAGAATTGCATATTTTTTTGTTTATTATAAGTATGAGTGTTCTAGGGTTTGGAAAACATACTTCGAGTTTTGCCAAAAAAATTCAAACTTTAGAAAGAAAAAATGGACGAAATCCCTGGATATTAGCGCAACCTGCTCACTGCTGCGAAAGTTTTCTTTGATGTAGTGAATAACTTTTCGGCGGTCCAAAATCCATCGTATAAAAACCATATCACCTTCCGCGACCTGGCTTCACCAAAATCTCACATAAATAATGATTATTTTCATTGTGGTGAGGCTCCAGTAAAAGTACTAGATTTGGCGAGAAAATAGATTTTTTCAAAAGAATGCACTGTAAAACATGTAGATTCTTTTTTGTAGCCATATATTTTGGTGTGTTGGGGAAGCAACTTATTTTTGTGGACGATAATATCTTAGGGACTTTGAGATTTTGTGTCCACAAGTTTTCATCTTCTTCCCGCAAACAAGTTAGTTTTTTTTTAGGTTTTCAAATTTTTTTATCAAGCTAAAAGAACTCAGGTTTTCTTAAGAGGAAAAAACCTTCTTTGTATTTTTGAGATATTTAAGTTTTTAACCTTTGATCCAAAATATTTTTAAGATTTCATTACTTCACCGTTAAACCTTGAACAAATTTCTTTTATTTTTTTCTTGTGTAATTTTTCCATTTGCTAATCCAACATCGCCATCACTTAATGTGAGCACAAGTATTCTTTTTTCTGACTTTTCTCCTACCAACCAATTTCAAATACCCATTAACATCATCCCACAATTGTTTCTTACCTCCCCTAGCACGACACCAACGGATCACTCTCCCACTGTCGTGGCTCACCCCATTGCACCCATTACAGTTAACTTACCCATTACGCCCCACCCAATACTAATATCTCCTCTTCCCCTACTTTACCCACCTCCTCTGACTCATTTTCTTTTACCCCTCATGGTCGCCCAATTGAACTTTCTTCCAAGACTACTTGTAACCTCCCTACACTACCACTACATATTAACCTTACTACTCCATCTCCATCTCCCACTCTTAATACTTCTCTTAGGCTTACCCGTAAAAAGGCTTGTGCTTTTGCTTCCAAACCACAAGTTTTACTTACCCCTCACCCCCATGATCCCATTAAACCCAAATACGCTCAAACATCACTGTAAGCTGCTCATTGGAAGGCTTCTATGGATATAAATTCATGTTCTTCATCTGTAGAAAAACCTTGGATATGTTTGCCGACCTCAATATTTAGAACAACCTCATCCATTTTGTCTTCATCTCCATCAACAATTGCCTCTTAAAAAAATCGAGTTAAACTCCATCCACGGATCTAGGGAAATATAAAAATAAAATTAAATTACAAGTTGATATTGTTATTCCAATATAGATAATAAATTTTGGCATAAGCCCGATAAACCAAATGCAGATATGTGAAATGGATATTTGGGAAATAGATGCCGAAAACTTGACCAACATTTGCTATCTCCATGATGAGTGACTATAACAACATTCAGTGTCTAGCTAACGAATAAATTTCTCCATCAATTAATCATACCTATTTATTTTGGGAAATAGATAACAAAACATTATGATCAGTTTCAGCATCTCCATAACGAATGGTTGGTAGTTCATTAAAATAAATAAATAACTGGTTCGATATTGTGCTATCGAAAAAGGCTTCGTTATCGGTACCCCGATACTGAATGGGTTGGTATTCGTTTTTCCGCCGTAACTTTTTTTCGAGCTATATAAACATTAACTAAATAGCATAATGATGTAGACACCACATTCTAGGAACCCCCCCCCCCCTAAGTCTTTCCTTAGATCCCTAACACCTCCCCATCTCACTATTAACCCTAGGTCATACTCCAAGTACCGATCTGGAGGCTACAGGGCACTCCCGAGCCCCAATTTAACCCTAATCAACTTCATTGTCAGAATGACAGCTCTTTGAATCTTTGAAGGGCACTGAAACCCCTTTCCAACGATCAATTTTTCGTCAAAAATAGCATAACTGTTCGGACGAACGATCAATTTTCCCTAAAAAATTGATCCGGAGGCCACTGGGCGCTCCCGGGCTTCATTTGATCATGGTCAACTCTTCATATCATACAAGACTAAATTAATCCCTGAAGGGCACTGAATATCCTTTCCAACAGCCCACTCCGTGCGCGATTCTGATTTATGATGCGAACGAACGATCCGTTTTACTCCGAGAGGTCACCGAGCGCTTTCGAGCCCCGGTTGATCAACGTTAACTTTTTGAACCAAGAAAAGCTCTTTGAAATATCGAAGTACATCACCTAACCTTTCCAACAATCTTTCCTGTGCATGATTCTAACTTACCATGCAGACGAACGATCCGTTTCCGTCCGATGATCTTCCGTCTAAATAACCAACGTACGCTTCCGAGCCACATTTGACCTAAAGTCAACTATCGAACTGGAGAATGGTCCAAAGGACTCTTGAAGGTATCCAAATTACCTTTTAATGGAATCCATGCGTGATTCAAATCAATGGATTACGTTCTATGACCATTTTTTCAGGAAAATCTGCACGAGACTACCAATTGGCAAGTCCATTTCTCTGCCTATCGACAGTGTGTCTAAGGTCACCTACCGATTGGCAAGACTAAGGCCATGCCGATATGCACCACCCCATACCCTATAAATAGAGGGCATGACCTCACTTCCTAAACACACCTCAAATCCATCAACATCAATGATCTCAGTAACATTCTCTCGAAATTAGCGAAGTTCCTCCATTTGAATTTCCATTCAAGCTTACATTCTTATCATTTTCATACCTAATTTGGCAAAATCACATTCTCTCTCACCCAATATTCATCTCATATTCAAGGGAATTCATCCAAGATCAAAGATCAAGCTTCAAAGAAGGTCCAAATCCTTCCCCTCTCTTTAAAATAATCCTTAAATTATTCCCAAACACCCATTACAAAAGCTTCACAAATAAAAGAGGTCCTACCCACAGCTGCTAGAGGAACCAACCCCATCATTACCCACATCCTGGGATCCCCAAACTTCCCCTGCCTGAATAGAGTGTCACAGACACTCCATAGAGCGATAATCCCAGACTAGCCTGGGGAAAACCACAACACCTCCCTCCATGGTGTCAAATATAGCGAACCACCTTTACCCAGTCTGCACAGTCAACATCTTGGCAGCTACGTTTCTCCATAACCACTTTATGTAGTCCCACAAAATATGCCAGACTCTCCCAACAGACTGGGATGGACGGGTCGATGGTCAGCGATTCTCCTACAGAGAGCCAAGCCACATGCCCATATGCTCTATCAAGTCCTCCATCGAAAAGAAGTCTAGTGCCCGAGGTGGTATAATTTGTTCCCAGCCAAATTGGCATAATAATCACCAGGGAAAGTAAAAAGAGGTCTGTCTGAGGCCAACCAAGCTAACATACCGGTATTCTCCCAGTTCCAGAATGGGTAGCAGCTCCCCCACCAAGGCATTGGCCAACGCAAGCCTCGAGCCCCGTGCTCCATGAACCTATTTTCTCAGCTCTCGATGTCTAGGCCTATACTGATAAAGTAGCATGAAAATAAGTTTGGCACATTTGCAAAAGGATACTCAGGTGGGATCGCCATACGGAACCTCTTCGACAACCACATGAACAACATTACGAGGCTACCCCTCAGGAAGTCAGAACGACCTTCTCGCCAGGCATCTAGACCATTCAAAGTCTTCGCCAATATCACCGCCTCAGGATTGCGACAACATGACATCCAAGAAGCAATGGCTGTAAGTTATGGGTCCATCAACAGTTCTCTAGTCACCAACAACAGTTTTGAAACCAAGCCCAGAATGACGGCTCCAGCATAACCAACATCACCAACATCCTGCAAATGCACATAATGTCACACCGCGGGAAGAAAGATCATTCCTCCCGTGACCAGTGACCTAGCCACCAAAGGAGAGTTATGAAGAAGTCCCACTAACAGCTCCCTAGGAGATCAGAAAAATCAAACATAGCGGCCGCAACATTGGGATTTATCCCGAACATGGCAGAGAACTCTTCATAGGTCGGATAGGCCTCATCCAACCCGAAGTGAAAGACATGGTCTTCAGGATACCAAAACCTTACCGCTGCCATCGGCATGTTCCATTCTATGGTACGATTACACCATAAGGAGACTCGACGCATGTTGAAAGTGTCGTAATCAACATTGTATGAGAACATCGCCTCCAAGGTTTCGAGGTAGTTAGCAAATTCAACACTGTCAGGGAGAGCCATTTCGCAAAGTAAGAAAGAAGAATGCAAAAGAGAAGGAATGTGGAGGTGTGAAAAAAATACTCCACCCACTCCCCCTATTTATACTTTGAAAACCTCAACTAAAGACAAACAACCTGCAAAAATCGAAGAAAAAATGACCCCACCAAGTACCAAGTAATTGAAGGAAGTGCAATCAAAGCCTTGGGTTGATTGGACTAGACTGACATGCCAATAGGCAGGACAAGGGGCATGTCGATCGGCAACCCCCTATTTTTGGAAAGTTCCCCTTTTCCTTTTTTGTCAAAATTAAAAACTCAATTAAAATAATTTTTTTATTCTTAAAGAATTTCGAATTTCCTCCTCCATATGTTTTTAATTATCTTCTTTTAAAATAAATCATTTTTAATTCTTTTTACGGTCTCAGCAACAAAGTAAAAAGAGCATGTGCATTAAGTTATTAAAAGCAAAAATTAACAAAAACTTCATTTTATTTGCATAGATGTTGCTGTGTTACATCATTTTTGCAGGAAAATAAGCAAAAACAACGGGACTCAACCCGAACCCACTTATATTTTCTCTCCCTCTCACCTATATTTTTTTTCTCTCACCTACCTCCACATGTAATCTCTCTCTCTCTCTCTCTCTCTCTCTCTCTCTCTCTCTCTCTCTCTCTCTCTCCAGGAGCCTCCTTCCCTGCGGCGCGCTCTCTTCCCCCGTGAAGAGATGACGTACCTCCACTCCCCGAGCCAGACCCTTCATCAGACGAGGCAGACGACACCAAACAAGAAGGAACTGGAATCACATCTCGAATATGGGTTCTCATCAAAGCTATCCAATTCTGAATATCCTTCAGCCAAGAGGTTAATACCCGGATGTACTGCAAAGAAAAAAATCAGAAAAGGGCAAATCAGTCAGTCGGAGGCAAAAGAAAGAAATCAGGAAATAAAAAAGACATAAAAATGGAAAGTATAACAATGGCTGGAGAACCTCCTCCATTAGCCCTAGCTCCTTTGAATCCATCGCATTAGGATGATGTAGCATACGCACCGACCCGCAATCAGCCTGCCAAATATTATAAGAGGGAGGAGCCAGTCGCACGAAGGGAACCTCCGAGGTCATCGCGGCCACCGATGTCAACGCATCACCTGCACTACGGGAAGCTCCCACTGGCCGACTCGAACCCACATGGGGGAGAGGCATAACATCATATATGCTGGGAGGCATCAACCAGCTTGACATAAAGTCCAAATAATCATACACCGCCACCGTGTCAGTATATGACGAGTAAGGTTCACCCGTCATCGCCACTACTCGCGCATTATCAAACATCTACAACACTCGTCTTATATACACCGGGGGCCTCGTCAGTGGCATCACAACCTCATCCTCCACAACCTGTTGGACTATTCTCTCCCTAAGGTGCCAGGAGTAGCCAAACTCATGCACCAGCAAATGCCGCATCTACGCGTTCCCCCCAACCAACCCTATGTGATGGATGGCCGTCCCCCATTGATAGAAGGTCACCTTCAATTTCCCCAATAGAGAAAAATCAATACCAAAAATATCATAAAGGAAAAATGGTCTTATAAGAAGAAAGAAGGATTCACCGGTTCGCTCGTCAGGCCATTCAAGACCTGACGTAACGTCTCCAAAGAGAGAGACTTATTAGACTTCCAGTTGGACCTCCCTCATCGATACATCCGACAAAAGTCCCCAACAGACTCATCCTTCAAAGCTATCAATTGGGTGTTAAACCCAATCACCTCATAGAACTACGTCTACAAAGGACAAAAGGTCAGCAATCAAGAAATGCATAAAGGAAAGTGCGAATGCATAAAAGAAAATGCAAAAAATAAAGAATACATCAAGAAGATACGTGGACCCAATAAAAGTTTACCGGCAGCACCGATTGAACGTATCAAGAGAAGAATAAAAGGGTCGCCAAGGTTAGTCTCCCCTAGTCATAAAGAGGCACGTTCGAAAACAACCTCAAAAATGGCAAAAACCACAAGTGGACGACATCGCCACTAAGAAACCCTCAACACAAGTAGAATAAACAAACAGGCCATTTGTCGCACCTGCCGCCCATCCTTCGACTTAGCAATAACTCCCTCAAAAGAGACAAATGAAGAGAGTCCCCAGAGACTACCCCCTCCACATCACCCAACGTCGTCATCACCGCCTCCGGTGTAACCCACAAGGTCCTGTCCACCTCTATTTGCACCACATCGCAGTCCAATCCCAATAGTTGCTGCACGTCTATCGGAGTCACCGTCATCTCCCCAAAGTCAAAATGAAAGGTATGGGTGGTGTCCCACCACCTCTCCCCAGAGCACAAAGAACGGTCATCGAACGAGGCGTCTCATCCGGTGTAGATGTCAGTCTCCTAAAATCGACTGATGATACCACCCAATGCACCACCAACGGGAGGTGGTCCCAAACGTCCCTAATCCCCGTTGTCCCTCGAGCACGCAAAGTTGACATAGAGACATCAGACTATCAAAGACAAAAAGGAAAGACCCTTGTCAAAATTTAAGAAATAAGGAAATGCCACCAAGAAAAAAGAAAATAATACCAAAAGTCATAAATACTTACATAGTCGTCAGGGTTCACCACCTAGAAGAACGATGACGCGACTGCTTGTGCAAGAGGGTCTGCTCATCTGCCACTGGCTAGAATGAGTCAAAAGAATTTTCGTTGCCCATTACAAGGGGCACCCTAGCCCTCAATTCTAAGTTTACCCAATCGTCAACAATGAGCCACGCCATATGTGTCTCACTGCTTGAGAAATCATCCATCTCTTGATTTTGGAACTCTAAAACACTTTGCAGAACGTAATTGCAAAAGAAGGCAAGTCAGAACGTTGTGAAAAATGAGGAGAACCCGCTGACTTTTTATAGTAGGCTAAGGGGCATGCCGATCTGCATATCCCTCCCACCCATAGATCAACACTGTCCCTCCACTTGATCGAGGTACCCTAAAAGACCGTGCCACTGCCGTTTGGCACCCTTCCAACTATGCTGGTCGGCACCCTCCTTGAAATTTCGTACAAAAATTCCCAAAAAATGCCAAAAAATCCTTGAAAAATTCCTAAAAATACCAAATGGAAGCACACTCATTTCCCCAGCTAAATTCCTAAAAATCAATTGGATTTCCTCCCAGCAACGTCTCCAAAAACACCGTAAAAATAAAAAAATTCTCAGCTAAGAAACATCCAACCCTCGGATCATTGTCTCTTTCCCAGTGAAACCTAAAATTAAATTCTCCCACAAACCCCCCAGCGGAATCGCAAAATACATATCCCCATTGGAGTCTCCAAATTTCTCCAAGAAAACTTAAGCCCTCATAATTGGCTTCGACCCACAGTATTGGTCACCTTTTTCAAGTCAGAATTGACCTCAGCCCCGGGTCATCACCTCTTTCAAGTCAGAATTAACCTCGACCCTCGGTCGTCACCTTCTTTTAGGTCAGAATTAACCTCGACCCTCGGTCGTCACCTCTTTCAGGTCATAATTGACCCCGACCCTCGATCATCACCCCTTTTAGGTCAAAATTGACCTCGGCCCCAGGTCGTCACCTTTTTTAGGTCAGAATTGACCTCGGCGCCAGGTCGTTACTATTTTAGGTCAGAATTAACCTCACCCCTCGGTCATCACCTCTTTTAGGTCAGAATTGACCTCGGCCTTGGGTCGTCACCTCTTTTAAGTCAAAATTTACCTCGACTCTTAATCGTTACCTCTTTCAGGTCAGAATTGACCTCGCCCCTCGATCGTCACCTCTTTTTTGGTCGGAATTGACCTCGGCCTTTTCTAGGTCAGAATTGGCCTCGGCCAGCAGGATCGGCCATCCTCAGCGTTCCCCTTAGGTCCTCAGAATTGGCCTTGACCCTCTAAATCGGCCATCCTCATCCCCTAGGTTCACAAAATTGACCTCTTTTCAAAACATCATGTGGTGTCAATTCGACGGCTTTCACTTGTTCCAAGCTCACCCATCGAGGGGATTTGTAGACACCACATTCGAGGACTCCCCTAAGTCTTTCCTTAGGTCCCTAGCATCTCCCCATTTCATTACAAACCCTAGGTCATATTCCAAGTACCGATATGGAGGCCACCGGGATCTCCCAAGCTCGATTTGACCCCAATCAACTTCATCGTTAGAGCAAAAGCTCTTTGAATCTTTGAAGGTCAATGAAACTTCTTTCTAACAGTTTGCCCCGTGTATAAAACAACATAACCGTATAGAAGAACGATCAATTTTCTCCCGAAAATCGATCCGGAGCCACCGGGTGCTCTCGGGATTTGTTTGACCATGGTCAAGTCTTCAGATTGAATGATACTGAAGGAATCTCTTAAGGATACTGAATTCCCTTTCCAACGGCCCACCTCGTGCGCGATTCTAACTTACGGTGCAGACGAACGATCCATTTTACGCCGAGAGGTCACCGAGCGCTTCCTGGCCCAATTGATCAAGGTCAACTTTTCTAAGCAAGTGAATCTCTTTGTAATGTCGAAGTACATCTCTTAACCTTTCCAACGGTCTGCCTTGTGCGCGATTCTGACTTACCATGCGGACGAACGATTCGTTTCCATTCGACGATCTCCCGTCCAAAGGACCAATATGCGCTTCTGAGCCACATTTGACCCAAAGTGAACTCCCAGACCCGGGAGCAGTCCAAAGGACTCTTAAAGGTCTCTGAATTACCTTTCTAACGGTATGCCCCGTACACAATTCAGATCAACGAATTACGTTCTACGACCATTTTCTCAGAAAATCTACATGAGACTGCCAATTCGTAGGTCCATTTCCTTACCTATCGGCAGTGTGTCTAGGGTCACCTGCTGATTCGCAGGGCTAGGGCCATGTTGATCGGTACCACCTCTTACCCTATAAATAGAGGGCATGACCTCACTTCCAAAACATACCTCAGATCCATCAACATCAATGATCTCAGTAACATTCTCTCGAAATCAACGAAGTTCCCCCATGTGAATTTTAATTCAAGTTTACATTCCCATCTTTTTCATACCCAATTTGGAAAAATCACATTCTCTCTCATCCAATCTTCAAATCACATTCAAGGGAGTTCATTTAAGATCAAAGATCAAGCTTCAAAGAAGGTCCAAATCCTTCTATTCTCTTTAATTTTCTTGTTTTTACATTAAATACATTAGATTCTTACTTTAGTTCATACACATTAACATCTCATATTTTTATTAGTATATTGTACATACTCTATTTTCTATAAAAACACCCAAAATAAACAAAAAGAGGGAACGAGATTATCCATCACACTTTTTCAAAACTAAAACACATTTTTCCACACCCACTCCTATAATAAAATTCCGTTAGAATCTACGGGATAAATTCCACCCTCATGCTGCATGCGAACTATGTGGACATTGATGCCTTTATAGGCTACGTAGGTGTTTTGAATTAAAACCCGAGTCCAATTTTCCAATTTTTCGACTTCCCCAATTTTTAACTTTTTTTAATCTTCCAATTTTTCTAAATCCTCCATTTCCATACTCTTGTAGTAGTATACATATTATGTTTGTTAGCATTTCTTCCAACCCATATTATCGTTTTATTATAACGATCAATATCACGATAAACGAATAAATCATATTTTCTATATATTATTTTGGGAATATTCCTATGGATGACCTCACTCTATGTTTTCCATGGTATGAGTTGAATGATTCCGATCTCCATTATATACACGCACACACACTTTACGAAGAAATAAAGGAAAATAATAACACAAGCCCATGAGAGACCAAAAGGGTGGGATGGGTTCTTAACACCTTTCCATTCCGTAACTTAGCCTCCGACTCTTCGAACTATTGGTTTTGTATGCATCAGTTTGTCTTCGATGCCGCTCTCTTGAAGCGGTAACATGTTCTTTTGCCTGTTTTGTGCAAAATAGGCTGACGACTCCATCTCTTTACATTTAGCCCACACCGACGACGACCGAAGCGTTCCTAAAAAAGGGCGTGAGACCTTTCAACCCCCCCCCCCCCCCCTCCTTCCCTATCCCACTCCGGGAGGCAGAAGAGAGGAAGGGTGAGCATCTTGATCGGGATGGCCACAAATGCATTCATAAGTAAAGTCATATATATCTTGGCGATATTTAGGATTACTTTGATATGAGTTTGAAGGCACAAAATCAACAATATTATGTTCCTCACTTTCCACGGCTTATATGGATTGAAATGCTTAAAAATGTATCAAAATGGTAAGAAAAATATATACTATCAATGTGATGACAATATGCAATAATAATCTGAAGCTTTTTTTAGGTTTGATTTGGTTTGCATTGATAGTATTAAGACCCGAAAGAGTACGTTTAACTCTTGGAAGTATTGGCAAAAGTTAGAGGGTTTGAGAAAATAAATGTGAAACCTTATAAATATTTGAAAAATTATTATATATGATGTGAGTGTAAACCAACATGTATGCCTTAAATTTTTTTAGATTTTTAACCAATTAGTTCCGTTTACTAAGTATGTAGTACAATAGGTCCTATCATTTTGTTTTTGCTCTCCATGAATTTTTTTTACTCCAATAACTCGTATTTATAAACATATAGTAAATATTCACTACATGTATAAATATGATCTATTAAGAAAAAAAATTATAATAAAATCTATTAAAAAATATTTTATATAAATAAAATTTAACACGATCTCAATAATTAATTTTTAACATTTCGATATCTTACTTCAAACTTTGGTCACCGACTAGTCATTGTAAAAAGTTAAAAAGTTGATTGGGGGTATTCTAATTTAGTTTTTCAATAATTTTGGATTAGAAATGGGGAATGATAAATTTGTTCTGTTGTGCACCATAGGCAGCAGAGGGGTGTCATTGGCCTCTTGGCATTTTATTTTTACAAAGAAGGCTCATCGTGAGATAGAAGGGGGAGGAGGAAATGGCTTACCTCTACTTTCCGGCTTCTTCCTCCCCGTCCTGCTGGGGTGTATCGCATCCCCATCTTACAAAACGACCTCCCCCACTGTCACTTCCATCTCTCACCACCACCACACATATTACCCGTGCTAGACTCTCATTATATTACCCAACCCTCAACGCCAACCTTAAATATTTCAAGCTCAGGTCTTCCAAATCCGACGCACAACAACTAGACACAGACTCATCACCATCCCAATTTGATTGCGTGGGGACTGGCCTCGATGTCGAATGCGTCGTTTCACCTTCTTCCACTCTACAAGAGGACAACAATATTAATATTAATATTAATCAAAATGTGGAAGCGGTGTCGCTAGGGGTAGTTTTGGAATGGGCACTGTTAGTCTCACCGTTTTTCTTCTGGGGCACGGCTATGGTGGCTATGAAAGAAGTCCTACCCAAAACAGGTCCCTTTTTCGTATCCTCCTTTCGGTTGATCCCCGCGGGATTCCTCTTGGTCGCATTTGCCTCTTCCCGTGGCCGGAAGCTCCCCTCTGGTCCCGCAGCTTGGCTATCCATCGCTCTCTTTGCTGTTGTTGATGCTGCTTTTTTTCAGGTTTATAATACATAAATATTCTACAATTTCATTTAATTTTCACCAAGGAAGTATATAAAAGTTTTATTTCTCAGGGTTTTCTTGCTGAAGGGTTACAGAGGACTTCAGCTGGTTTGGGCAGTGTATGTTATTAACTTATTGTTACTTACTTGCCTACTCATTTCCTGTATGTAACAAATTTATGTCTAATTGACATAGTGAACCCGAATTTTGAGCGGACTTCAAATAAATTGTTGCAGGTGATCATTGATTCACAGCCTTTGACAGTGGCTGTACTTGCTGCTTTGTTATTTGGGGAATCCATTGGAGTTGTTGGAGCCGCAGGGCTTGTGCTTGGTGTCATTGGCCTCTTGCTTCTTGAGGTATAATTGTAAAAATCCTTGAGTGATCTGTACCCAAGGCTTTTTCTATCCTAAAACTAAAAGGCTCTTAATTCCTGAGGCATTTTCTGTCTTTAATTGATTTGCACCAACATTACTTTTAAGACATACAATCCTAATCTAAATGTGAGATTCACCTAAGGACTTCCTAGTGGATAAAAATACGATTTGTTCGTTACTTTGTTATTTGATGAAAATTTACGGCATTAGTATTCTCTCAACTCATTTGGGGTAGTTACATGGATTCTAGTGTGACCATCAATACTAATTAAATAACTCTTTCTTGACGGGGATACGGTGTTAGTGTTCTGTTAAACAAAAACTTGTGGACGCAGGTAAATAGTTACGACAATCCTTTTATATGAATCCTTCTTTACTAATTCAAATTCAGAAGTTTGTGAAAACTTTTTTTGGCAATTATCTTGGGATATTGTTGTAGTTGAATTAATTGCAGGCTTCTTTGACTCTTATGTTTTGTTCCAAGTTTTGCATTAAACCCCATTTTTCTCTCTAAAGTTACACCCCTAAAACGTTGCTAAACCTCATAAATGTGAATTTTTGAGGATTTTTATGACATTTTGTTAGCTTTAGTGGAATTTTTGGGGAGGTATCCCAATTTTTCGTAAAAGTAAGTGTGTAACACAATTTGCAACAAAAGTGGGGATGAAGTCAAAATTACTCATTCGTTGATCTTTGTGTTCATCTTTTTCTATTAACTGTTATTTTGTGCCTAAAATCATAATTGTAATAATATGTGGCAATGGACTTAATTTCTAGCTTTCTAGTGTAGTGATGTTACTTTTAACTATTTTAATTGCTTGGATTTAGTTGTCTGGGTAGTGCTTCATTATAATATTCTTGACAATTATGCAGTTACTATATAGTGATTTTATGTTTTCGTGAAATTCATGTTGCAGCTACCTGTTTTGACTTTTGATGAGAGTAACTTTTCACTGTGGGGTAGTGGGGAATGGTGGATGCTTCTGGCAGCACAAAGTATGGCAGTCGGCACTGTCATGGTCCGCTGGGTTTCTAAGTACTCTGATCCTGTCATGGCTACTGGATGGGTAAATTCAATTAACAGCTTATCTTTTGTCTCCTATAATTACACCATGGGTGCTAAATCCTGAGAGTTTCCGGAAGAAAATTGATGCCATGCTTAGCAAATCTTGTTTTGTGATATGGGTATATTTTATGCATAAATCATATTGACAAACGCTTAATGACATGAACTCTTCTTTCTCTGTCAAATTCACTGAGGGAGTCATATTACTTCTCAATTCCCTACCAACAAAAATTTCTCCGTAATGATGTCAACCAATATTCATATTTTGACCTCTTTTGTCCGTACGCTGAGAGGGCTGCAAGTCTGTCAGCTATGAAGCACAGATGCGGGTGCAGCGATTCGAAAAATCTTAAAAAGGTAGGTTTCTTGTACGTTAGGAAATATAATAAAAATATAAATATATTATAATATTCCTTAATTTATTTACATTGTACATTATGTTTTATACAAATTAATAACTACTTTTATAAATCTCCAACATAAAAATTGGACTATGAAGAAAAAGATTTATTCTGATTTTTGAAAAAGATATATTCTCAAACAACTTCCCACTACTTAATTTCAGCTTTCGTAAAATCTAGCCATGTATCTTACTTTCGAACACCACTTGTGTAAATCATTATAGAACTATTATTCAGTATCACCACTCGAGGTCGAAATATATTAAAAGTTGATTTGCAATAACACAACAATGTTGAGCTTGAAGATCCACATTAATAAAATCCATGTCAATGATTTTCAATCCAATATGTAGCTTTCGAACTCTTGATCTATGTCTTTGGCCAACTGTCACACTCTCTCCTTCTCAAAGTTCCATCCAATCTAAGACTATATATCCTCATAGTTTCACAAAGGATGTTGATAAAAAAAATCAGAATATTGGTTAACCTTAGTATTCTTCACGAGAAAAATCAGGATTCTTAAATAATCCATGAAAATCCGAAATTAAATTTAATTAAAATAATTGGATATGTGGTGAGTGCGAATCGGGGGAGATTCGGGTGCGATTCGGATTCGTTTACCATTTTGAAGAATCTGTACTTCATAGTCTATTAGACTTAACCTGGCCCAACTCAGATATTAAATGAGCTTACACTCGGCCTTTTTTAGAGCTCAGGATGAACTTGAGCTGAGGAAAACACAACTTGATCTCAACTCGACCTTGATTGAGCAAATCAAACTCAACTTAAGCCTTAATTTTTGTTTATTACTGACTATTTGTTTTGGCCTAACGATCTTATTGGATTGTAAATGTGTTTTGGTGTGCATAGATTAAGGACTCAATTCCTTCCATCCTGAATTGTAAACCTAATTCAGTCATTTCCCAGGATTCCATTGAGTTGTGTTATGATGTGAGCCCTTATCGAACCAAAACCATTTGAGCTTAATGAAATCATGGTTGTGAAGTCACTATAGTTGGTTGGACTCTATTTGAGCTTGTCTTGTTTATTAGACGAGCCTAAAATGTGATTGAAGCACGACTTATCAGCTGAACAAATTGAGCTCGAATATCTGGTCGACCTCAAGCAGCTCGATTTGTGTGCAATTATACGTGTTCACAGTTGTCTTTATATTACACATTACCCGGTATCTCAGATAACGTTTCTTCCGCCTTGTCTTAATTTACTTTAATCATTGAAATAGGAAGCGATTACATAATTGCGATTATTAGAGAACGATCACATGAGAGCTTTCAATTATAGAAAAAAAACTCGTGACAGTTGTAGATTCACTCATCTATTGCCACATTGTGATTTAGCGAATTTCGATAAATGAGCAAAGGATTAATTTGAATTTGATGTTCATTGCAGCATATGGTTATTGGTGGTCTCCCCCTTGTGGCAATCTCTTTTCTTAATCACGATCCTGCCACCACTGGGGGTCTCATGCAGCTTACAACAAGTGATGTTTTTGCTCTCCTCTATACCTCATTGTTTGGAAGTGCCATAAGCTATGGTGTATACTTCTATAATGCCACAAGAGGTCATCTTCAAACTTTAAATTGTTGATCTTCAATTTTTAATATCTTTGTGCTTTTCTTTTAGTGGCATCATAGTGCCTTGCTACATAGGCGAAGAATGGATCTTAGCAAATTAGGTATGGGTTTTGATGGGAGGCAATTTTTTGTTAGTGTCAGTGGTTAAATCATCTAAGAGCATTCACATTGCATAAACTAAATTGTTAGATTTAGCAATAAATTTTTTCAGCATGATATGAAAACTGGTTTATTTGAGGTTTGTATGGAAAATGGTTGGTAAATAAACCAACCAGTTAAAATTTGCGTGCACAGATTTCTATACAATTTACACGCTAAAATCTTGTCATTTTACACTTAAATCTCCCACGAAAACAGTGTTACATATGAGATTTATGTATTTAAATCTCCCACGGAACATAGTGTTCCTTTTGAGTTTTATTTATTATAATAAATACCTCAATATTAAACAACTTTGTATCTTGTTCCTTTTGAGATTTATTTATTAAAACATCCCAATATTTTTGAATATCTCAAAACAACTTTGTATCATTTAAAAAATATCATGAAGTCTGTTTTATGCCATTTGAGGGCTGCAAAGTTTTAACAGTCGTATGCTATACTAAACTCTAATTATCCCATTTGCATTGGAAATGCCCTGAAAAAATAAAAAACTATGGACAACGGTGGCTCAGCATTTGAAGTTCCGCCCGAATGTGAAAAATTCCGGGCACAACCTCACGTATTTCTTGCCATAATGGCTCAGATTTTGCCCCACAAAATGGGTCAAACCCTTCTATGTGGCTTGGAGATCGCAAAACCTATTTCCAACTTTTAAATTGAGTTTTGCGTGGCTCAAATTTCCCCACCAAAATGGGTCAAACATTATTTAAGGTGGCTTGGAGATCTCAAAACCTATTTACATGCGCCGAATTGGTTACAAACCCATTTTTGCAAGCGTGGTTGGAGATGGTGTAGTTGCTTCATTTCTATATTGAACTAAGTTTAACATGGTCTTATTCTTGTTTTGAGTTCTTCTATATTAAATTAATAAATTTTCTTGTTGCATTTCAGGTAGCCTGACGAAACTCAGCTCTTTAACTTTCCTAACTCCAATGTTTGCTTCAGTGTTTGGGTAAGATCATCCAGTCAAAACAAGAATAAATAAATAAATCTTCCACATTCTTACATGTATATTGAATGTGATTCTTATAAAGAAAGAGAAATTTTGAATGCACCCACCAATTCTTTCGCCTCACCGCTATTTTAGTAAACTTGCTTCTCACCCACTTTTTGTTACCAATTTGGACATATGTGGATAAAGACGCTAGTCCAGGGTAGTAACATAGGTTGGCAACGTGAAAGTAGGGACTTTAACAGGGAAAGAGATGGAGGTAGGGCATACCATGATGATAAGAAAAAATAACATACCTCGTTTACGAGAAACTAGTTGAGTCGGTGAGAAAGCTAGAGAAATAGTTTATACATGTTACAACTTATATTATATAGGCAAAACTAGACAAGGGAACGCGGTCAGAATAATAGTAGATAACAACTTTAAGGAAGATATCGTAACAGTTATTAAGGGAGGTGGTGGAATATAATTAATATTATTAGTGCATATGCACCCAAAGTAGGATTAAATGCACTAAAGAATAATTTTGGAAACAAATGGATGACCTAATTAAAGAAATACACGTAGATGAGAAAATCTATATAGGAGAGATTTTAATGGCAATGTTGGATGATATGAGTGTACAGGGAGGATATGGTTTTGGAGATGGGAACGTGGTGGAGAGTATCTTATATTCAGTGGTTGTTTATGATCTTGTACTAGTAAATATGTGTTTAAAAAAAATCCTTCAACATTTGATAGCTTTTAAAAGTGGAACAAATAAGATCTAAATAATTTTTTTATTATCATTAAAGGATATTGATTAACATGTAAAGACTGTGAGGTTATCCCAAGAGAGAGTCTTACCTTGCAATATAAAATAGTGGTGTTGGATATAAATATCAAAAATCAATCATACGTGCAAAAAGAGAATATTAATCCATAAACTAGGTGGTGGATCTTAAAAGGATGGAAATTAGAACGATTTAAAATAATTAAAAGAAGCAACATGGAATACCGAAGATGAGACAAACATAAGGTGATATAAAATGGCTACATGCATTAGGAGAATATCAAAAGAGATTCTTGGAGAATCAAAAGGTACGAGCCATAATATAAAGAGAATTGGTGGCGGAACGAAAAAGTATAAAATATAGTTTAAAATCAAAAGGGAATTGCTTTAAAACATGACAAACAATTACAAACGAAGAGAATATTGAGAATTATAAATGTGCTTAAAAAAAGTAAGAAAAATGGTAAGAGATGATAAGTTTAAGAAGGATTATCATTATACAAAACCTAAGAAGGGAAAAAGGTATTTACAAGCTGGCAATATCTAAGCTGGCAATATCTAAGGTAGAGAAACATAAGATTTTGATAGTGTTAAGTGTTTTAAAAGTGATGATTTGAGAGTCTTAGTCATGGATGAAGATGAAGGAAAAATGAAAAGATTATTTTGAGGGATTATTAAATGAAGTTAGTTGTAATAGATTGGATATGAAGGAATTTAGGGAGATTTGAAAAAATATATTTTTTTGCAGAATTTGGAGAATGAGGTTGTGATTACTTTAAAAAGATGAGAACAAGGAGTGTTGTACGACCAAATGGTAAAGCTATTAAGGGATGGAAGTATTTAGGGGAGGAAGGAGTGTTTTGGCTAACAAAACTGTTCATAAAATTATAATAACTATAAGGATGTCGATGAATGGAGAAAGTGTTCAGTACCTATTTATAAAAATAAGCGAGATATACAATGTTGTTCAAATAATTGTTGTATTAAATTAATTAGTCATACAATGAAACTTTGAGAGAGTGATAAAACATGAATTGAGATTAGAAATAACAATTGTAGTTAGAGTTTATGCCTTGGAGGCTTGAAGGTTAACAATGGAAGCAATCTATTTATTAAGGAGATTAATGGAAAGGTACAAAGAGAAATTATGGTTCGATTTAAAGAAGGTGTATGATAGAATACATGGAGATATAATATGGTGGATTTCAAATACAATAGCAGTGATTAATAAATGTGATATGGTTAAGAATATGTATTATGGAGCCATGACTAAAGTAAAAGCAACAACTAGAGTAAGTAGTGAATTTTCGATCAACATAGGATTGCACCAAGGTTTAACACTTAAGACATTATTATTTTGATCTTGTTAAGGATGAATTGACTGGACAAATATAAGACGAGGTGCCGCAAGTATACTATTTATAGGGGTGGCAAAACGGGTCAACGGGTCGTGTTTTCACCCGACCCGACCCGACACGATAAGAATCCAATGGACCTGAACACGACACGACACGATAGAGTTTTTTTTTCCTTAACCATAACACGACACGTTAAAAGCCCAACACGACACGATAAGTAAATACGGTTCGATTGGACACGATTAGATCTGCCCCAACACGACACGATTGCACATAATTAGACCGGTTAGGGAGGAATTAAAAAAATAGTGGGTCTAAATAGTGGGTCTAAATGAGGGTCGATAGTGGGCCTATATAGGATTTTTATTGTGTTCTTAATTGGGTCACTATCAGGTCAATTTCGTAGCAGAAATTGGATACGAACACGACACGACCCGTTAGTGGGTCTAAAAATCCAGACCCGATCATGAAAGACCGTGTCAATTTGGTTTTGTTTCGTTTCGTTCCCAAAATTGCCACCCCTAATTATTTACAGAGGATATTATTTTAGTCGATGAAACTAAGGCAAAAATTAATGCTAAGTTGGAATTGCGGAGAGAAACCTTAGAAACAAGAGTGTTTAAAATACGTAAGACTGAACATAGTGTACGCAGTGCAATTTTAGTAATAGTAATAGTAGATATCTAAAAGGGATCATTTTTGTTATTTAAGCTCGATTATCTAGTGATGATGTTACCTTATGGATTAAAGCAGTTTGGGGCAAGTGGAGAAGTGCGACCATTGTATTATGTAATCGATGTATATCTTTGATGTTAAATGGGAAATTCTATATGATGGACATTGAACTAGTCATGTTATATGGGATGGGGTATTGATAATCAAGAAACAAAATGTATAAAAAATAAGGGCCCGTTTGGTTCTGTATTCAGAAAACTCGATTTAAACACAGTTTTAAAATTCTGTCTTTTGTGTTTATAATTATAGAGAATTAAGGTAAATGTCATGTTCCTTCCTATATTTGAATTTTTAGGATAATGCTTTTCAAGTTTATAAATCTAGTCCCTGTGGTACAATAGCATTTATAAATCTAGTCCCTGTGGTACAATACTTTTATTTTTTTGGTCCGCGCCAGCGGCACCATTTTTCATGGTATCTTTAGTACAGGGACTAAATTTATAAAATTATATGGAGTGTCCTATTTTTATACACTTTGAGCACTATGAGGACCTTTTCCCAAAACTCCCTTATAATTATTGGTGTGCGTTTGGTAAACTTGTTTTTAAAAACTGTTTTTTGAAAATTTGACAAAATTGGCAAACATGTATATATATATATATATATATATATATATATATATATAATCATATTGCAAGTATAATTTACTATAAAATTATATGCATACATGAATTAATAATATTTTTTAATACATATGCACTATATGTATATTTTATATTATTCCATACATTAATTATACATCTATAAAACTATATATAAGTATAATGTATCTATTGATAATATTATTTAACTTTATATTATTCCATACGTAATTTTGTGTGCATGTACATATATATTTTTTTCGTATCTATTGATAATATTATTTAACTTTATATTATTCCATACGAAATTTTGTGTACATGTACATATATTTTTTTTCCATAAGAATTACACACATATTAATGTATTATGCATATATATATATATATATATATATTAAATTAAGGTATAAATGCATTAAAATATTAAAAAGAATAATTCTGAGTTGAAAAATAAAAAACAGAAGTTATAAAACACCCTCAACCTGTTTTCTAAAAAACTTGATTATAGGGTCTGTTTGGTTTGCAATTATAATTCTGTTTTCTGTGTTTAAATACAATTCTGATAAAAATCTTCGTCTGGCAACCTGTTTTTCTTTGTTATAATCAAGTTTTTCAGAAAACAGGTTTAGGGTGTTTTATAACTTCTGTTTTTTATTTTTCCAACTCAGAATTATTCATACTTAATATTTTAATGCAGTTATACCTTAATATATAATATACATACATAATATATTAATATGTATGTAATTCTTATAAATAAAAAATATACATGTACATGTACACAAAATTACGTATGGAATAATATAAAGTTAAATAATATTATCAATAGATACATGATACTTATATATAATTTTATACATGCATTATTAATGTATGAAATAATATAAAATATACATATAGTACATATGTATTAAAAAATATTATTAATTCATGTATGCATATAATTTTATGGTGAATTATACATGCAATATATATATATATATATATATATATATATATATATATATACTCCCCAACATACCGCAATAAATATACCTAAAAATACATGATATTAAATGTACATGTATATTATTTATGATGTATGTATGTATCATGTATGTATGAAAGTTTTATGTATGTTTATATATACACACACACACACACACACATACACACGCACACACACACATATGTATGATATAAATATACATGTTTGTCAATTTTTGTCAAATTTTCAAAAAACTGTATTTAAAAACAAGTTGCCAAACGCGAACCAATAATTATAAACACAAAAAACTGAATTTTAAAACTGTATTTAAAAACAGCGTTTAAATCGAGTTTTCTGAATAGAGAACCAAACGGGCCCTCAGTGTTTAAAAACAAGTTACCAAACGCAAATTTTTATTAGAATTGTATTTAAAAACAGAAAACAGAATTATAGTTACAAACCAAACATGCCCTAAGCGTGCTAGCAAGTAGACACTTCTTCATCTATACCTCCGACATAAATTTGGGTTGATATAAGTGATATCACCCCGCTCTATGAATTGAGAATATTCGTCGGTATCCGAAGGGAGCTTCTTATCATTCGATAGCGATCCAAAGTGAGATGCAAGAGATGAGTGTTGCGTTTGTCTTATCTTCCCCGCTTCAACTTGTAAATTTGCTATAGTGGCTTTGCCTTACTCTATCTTATAATATATTGTCCTTTTCTTGTTAAAGTATGCTAGCTAGGTTGTTTTTAATAAGGACGTTTATGTTTTACTATTAAGATATAAAGGGCTTTTCAGCTAACTCTATGCTCTCTGATGTGGGGTAAAATTTGAAAATATAAAATTAGAAATGAACATATTTGTGAAACAGTAGAAGTAGCTAAGATAAATTGAGAGAAAATCAGCTTAAATGGTTTGGTCACGTCAAACGTAAATGAATAAGTGACCCCAGATGAAAGAATGGTTTAGTTAATATTGATGGTGACGCTAGGAGTATGCCTAACTTGACTAGGTAGGTTTTAGTAATAAAGGACTTGATATTATGTAGTTTTAACAACGTGAAAAGAACGTAATGGAAAAGTGGGATTCATGTAGCTGAATCCAAGTGTGAAAAGACTTTATTGAGTTGTGTTGAGTTTAATTACTTAACAAGCTTATTACACACACACGCACACACACACACACACACACACACACACACACACACACACACACACCTGGATCTCTTATATGCATACCCCTATACAAATCATTTTTTAAAAATTAAAAAATGATTTTTTCGATGAAAGTTTTTGTAAATGATCTCATTTTGTAGATCATCTACAAAAAAATTCATCAAAAAATTCAATCCAAAAGTGCGTGCTTTTGGATTGAATTTTTTGATGAATTGTTTTGTAGATGATCTCCTCATTATGTATATCATCTCCAAAATATTCATCAATTAATCATTTTTGTACTATTTTAAAAAAAGGTCCGCACGGGAGTCTTCACCGTCTTAGGTCTGCACCTGAGAGGGCTTGATATATATATTACTTGGAAATAAATAATGAACTAAAAAACATAAAAGATTGTCCACTATCTCCTCATCTATACTGCAAGATGCATTTGGATTTGGGTTTGGATACAATGATGTAAAAAACATCATAAAAAATTGCAGTGATATCTTCATCACAAGTCACAACTAGGATTAATCACATGTAGAAAATATCCATATTTAACGAAGTAGATAGAACGTGAGAGGATACATGGAAAGATGAGAATGAGTTGAATTAAATATCAATTTGATGATCCAATGTTTAAAAGCTCGACTTTGAGAACAAAAAAGATGGGGTGAGGAGAGAATATTTTTGGAGTGTATTTTGCTGTTAAAAATTTACTTTTTTGAATTAGTATAATTTTTTTAAAATGGCATGAAGTGAAATAATTGGTGGGTGTCGAGACCTTTCTTTAGATTTCCTATTCAAATGTAATTAATAAATCCTTTCAAGGAATGGAAGCTTCAAATACCGAAATTGAGTTGGCAGCAACTTCCATGTTATTTGAATATCTTCATTCCTTTTTATGTTTAGTCTAAAATAGTTATGTCAAACAACAGGTTTCTCTATCTGGGGGAGACCTTCTCACCCGTGCAACTGATTGGAGCATTTGTTACTGTGGCTGCAATATACATGGTTAATTACAAGAATGCAGTGGAATGAAGCATCTGGTGCCCCTAACATGTAATCAAAGAGAAAAAGATGGATGTCTGTATATTATGTGAATAAACTATAGGGCAATTACTAGGTTAGGTGAGCTCCATCTCTGAACTATGAATAGAAGTTTTTCCATGTGAGAAACTTGTGATGCTGTCCTTGGGGAGTGGAGCACATTGAAGTAGATTTGATAGAAAATATAATATATTGATGATGGCATTGTGTTTTAGATATCTTTTTTTTTAGCTTATCATCGGAACTCTCCAAAAATGGGCCACTTTGTGATCCCTCCTGGTTACAAACCCATGGGTCAGATTTTACACCCCGCTCCGAGTGTCTTAATCATTTTAAACAGGGACTTGATAAGGGCGGTGAATATCATTTCCACGCCAAGGCCTAACTATTTATTTTTCAGCACTTGAGGATGACCCCCTTATCACGAACCTATGCCCCAGGGAGCTGGCCACAGGACTCAAATTGGTGACCACTTGGTACAAGCCAAGCAACTCTACCAGCCGAGCTATTGCCTGGGGTTATGTTTTATATAACTTATTCCATAGTTTATAGAAATTACTGTTATGATTGTGTTTTCTAATCACGCTAGTGGCCTCTGGGAACTTCAGGGGTTTAGAATAGGCTTGCATCGAAAGTGAGGGTTTTTGTTTTTATTTTCATCGACTAAGTTCATTATTTTTCTCACGAGTTTCAGTATCCTACGTATATATGAAGAGCAACCTGAAGCGAATTATTACTTGGTTTAAATTTTGATTGAAAGCCATTTTGGGACAAGTGTCTTGTGTTCCGAAAATTTGTCTCTTTAGTATTATCCTTCTTTGGGCAATCTAGTACTTTAAGTGACTTTTTGAGAAAGATCTGGTCATTTTTTTTACTAATATATACTTAGAGCTTGTTTGTTTGGGATTAAAAACTGTTTTCAGTGTTGAAACACAATTCCACAATTCTGGTTAGATTTTCACTTGCTTTTAAAAATTGAGGTTACGTTTGGTTATGTATTCAGAAAATTCGATTTAAACACTATTTTTAAACATAATTTTTAAATTCAGTTTTATGTGTTTATAAATATTAGAGTGTGTTTGGTAAACTTGTTTTCAAATTTAGTTTTCTCAAAAATTGATAAAATTAGTGAACACACATATATATTATACATATAATATATATATATATAAGAATATGTATATAAAAATTTCATAAATACATGAAACATAAATGTATAAATACATAAATATATCATGTGTTCTTTAGGCATTATGTTAGAGAGTTTTGACTACACACACACACACACACACACAAACACACACACACACACAATACAAATGTATATATGTATTTATTATGATATGTCATATATAATCAACAATAAAATTACACATAAATGAAAAGAAAATATTATTTAACAATAAAATTATACAACGCGTGTACTATGTGTATGTTTTAAATTATTGAACAAAACTATATGTAAGTATATGTATGTGTTGATAATATAATCTAACATATAGATTTTAGTGTTTTATAGGATTGAATAATACAGGTACATAATTTTACGCACACACACACACATCTACACACACACACACACACACAATACAAATCTATATATGTATTTATTATGATATGTCATAAATAATCAACAATAAAATTATGCACATAAATGAAATGAAAATATTATTTAACACGAGTACTATGTGTAAGTTTTAAATTATTGAATAAAACTATATATAAGTATATGTATGTATTGATAATATAATCTAACATATAGATCTTAGTATATTATAGGACTGAATAATACATGTACGTAATTTTTGTATAAATGTACATATATAATTTTTATTTAACGTAATTACACACATTAATGTATTGTATATGCATATTATATATTGAGGCATAAATGCATAAAAATATAGATAATGAACAATTCTGGGTTGGAAAACAGAAAACACTTATTTTTTACTGTTTTCTGAAAACTTTATAATACAAAAGTATTATAATTCAATATTTAAAAATAGATGTTCCAAATGCAATTTTTACCAGAATTGTATAATATTTCTGTATTATATTTGTACAAGTACAAACATAATGCACACATGCACGCACGTGCGCGCACACACACACGTGTATATATAATATATAATATATTTACAAGTACAAAAAATTATGTATATGTATTATCAAAATATATGGTTAATTACACTTATCCCCCTAAATATTATTCTTATTTTCACTTCACCACTCAGACTTTTATATTCTGAACTTAACCCCCCAAATTTACCAAACGGTTTTAAGTATCCTCCTAACACTAACTTCATTAATTTTTTGGAAAGAAAATAACTCGTGGCTCCCATGTGATTTTTTAAAGGGGGTATCATTGTCCTTTTAACATTTTTAACAAAACCCTCTCTCTCTCTCTCTCACCCACTCACACACCCATAGCAACCATAGTTGCTCCTCTCCCTCTCTCCTCTTTTGTCTCCCTTCATCTTCATCTTTCTCTCACTCACGCGCACACACACACACATAGATCTACACACGAACACACGTACACAAATCTTGTTGTTTATGGGTTTTTTTGGAGCGCGTAATGAATTGTTCTCTCTTGAATTTTTTTCTTGATTAGTTTGAAAAAGAATGTATTGATTTGTGGTTTTTTGTTTGCCAAAATTAAAGATAATTAAGAGTTGACGAGGTATTGAATTTGAGGTTTTCTTTATTGGAATGGGAATGGTTTATCCCCCCCTGTTTGTTGAAAATCTTTTTTTCCTTGGAAATTTCATTTTTTGCTGGAATTTATTTTCCTATTTTTTTAGCAAGCTTATAATGTATTTTGCTGCAAATATTTTTTTTACTACATTTTATTTATTTATTATGCTTGGAATTTTTTTTTTGATGAAATTGTTTTTCTATATTTTGCCAAATTTTTAAAATTTTTTAATAAATATTACTCAAAATTTTAAACTATTTTTTCTATTATTTTCCATATTTTAAAACTTTTTTTCAATTGCATTTAAACTTTTTAAATGTTTTTTAATATTTCTAGATTTTTAAAGGTTTTTTTTCAACAGTTTCACTTTTTTTCAAACCTTTTAAATGTTTTTTTTTATTATTTCCATATTTTTAGTAGTTTTTCAATATTATTAAAAAAGCTTTTTAAATGTTTATTTTATTATTTCCAAAATTTTTCTATAGCTTTTTTTTTTAAAAAATTCATATATTTATAAGTTTTTTAGGAAATTCTAAAATGTTTTCCCACTATTTCTGGATTATTTTTTTATACTTTTCAGATTTTCAAATATTATTTTTTTGTAATTTCAAAATTTCAAAATATTTTTTGTAATTTTCAATTGCTTTTCGGTAATTTTTAGATTTTGTAAATATCTATATAATGTTATTCTGTAATTTTCAACTTTTTAAAAACTCTTGTTGTAAGGATAACTTTTCTGACATTGCCCCTAATATCTAGGACCTGCCCATAGAATCTAGGATACATCGAGTATGGCATATCCCGTTACTTCCTTCTTGGTACTTCACGTTCTCACTTTTGAGAAGACAAATCCTATTATCAAGCATCACGTAGTGCATCTCCAATGTGTGCCACTTCATCTTCAATATGCGCCACGATCATCATTCTTATACTCCACGATGTCATGTAATATTGGTATATTAGTCGCTTTGGACTTCGTGATTTTTCATATAGTATTGAGAGATTTTTTATTAAAATGTTTTTACAAAACGAGGCTGCTTTTTTGACTTAGAAAATATTTTAGTTTTCACTTGCTTCATTCAAACGAGATGTGAATCTCATTCGAACGACTTCGAAGGTCGTTTGATGCCTTGATCAAATGTGCTTCCATCGATGGTGTACTGTTTTGAATTTTTATGTTGTTAGAAGTAAGATTAGTTTCGTTCAAATGAGATGATAATCTCATTAGAACTACAGTACAGTCTCGTTCGAACGAGCCTTTGCCGCCTCGATTTTCCTATTTTTCTATAAATACCTGCTTCGTGTAGCGTTTTCTTTAAGACTTTTCATTTACGCAAACTGCAGACCTGCTGCATAAAGTCTTCATTTTTAAAAAGGAAAAAAAACTTTTTGATTCACACATCTCTCTTAAATACTTTTGTGAATCATCTTTGAAATCATCAACCAATTCTATATTGAAGTTATGATTGTGAAGAAGGAGTCTTCACTGTTGATCTTGTAGAGAAGGAGTCTCTACTGGTGCTCTTGTAATTGTTTCAGAAATCATTGCTGAAGGAAGATTACGATCTTTGTAGTACTTGTGAGAACCACTGCTAAAGAAGACGAGGGTCACATGCGAAAGATTCTTTGGGCTGTATTTTTCTCATAAGATTGTAAGTTGCGATTTGCAAACTGTATTAGTGAAATAAATGTTGTCCATTTGGTGATTTTTTCTGAAATCTTGGGATTGTTTGAGTATGTGATTAGATGCTTTAACTTCTTAATGTCTTGAATCACCTAGTTTTGAGGTTTAAAGGTATTAAAATTTGTTTGTGGGTTGAAATCTGAATTAAATAAGCTACACCATTAGATAACTGCGCGTTCTCAAATTAGTATAAGAGCATTATTACCTTTAAAAATTGGTATCAGAGCATTCTTATCTTTACAAATTAGTATCAGAGCAGGTTTCACCAAATTATCACGAGATCCTGATTTTTTGCAAAAATTTTATGTTATATCAACTGTTTTGAAAAATTACAAATTATTCTGATGGAGAACTTATATAATAGGATGCCAATTTTTGATGGATCGAATTATGCCTATTGGAAAGCCCGAATGAGATCCACTTTAAAGTTCATAAATGAAATAGTTTGGTTAGTACGTGAAAGAGGGTGGACTCCTCCTACAATCACTGTTGATAATGTCACAAATCCTAAACTCATCTCTTCCTGGACTGATGATGAGTTTAAGGGGAGTACCTACAACTCCCATGACCTTAGTGCTACTTTTGGAGCCGTTACCCCAGACAACTTTCGACGCACCATGACGTGTACTACATCTAAGGAAGCATGGGATATCCTCCAGCTGAAATATGGGAGTACCAATGCTGATAAGGTATCTAAGCTTCAAAATTTGACCTCCCAATTTGAGATCGTCACTATGCTAGAGTTCGAGAGTTTTGATGAGTTTTATGCTAGATTGTTGGACATCATAAACACTAGTTCTAATTTGGGTGAGAAAATTCCTGAGACTAGGGTCGTTTAAAAGATTTTGAGGTCACTCCCCGCCCGTTTTATTCCTAAAGTCACTATGCTTAACTCGTTAGGGATTTTAGACACTCTTAGGTTAGAAGAACTCGTAGGAGACCTTCAGACTTATGAAATAAATATGTTCCCTAAAATTATTAAATCTAAGGATATATGGATAGCTTTAAAGACTCAAGTTAAGAAGAAGAAAAAGGAGAAAGTTTGTGAGTACGAATCTGAAGGAGATTTTGATGTTGATGATGATGATGAAAATCTCATTTTTGTGTTAGCTCAATTTTGAGACAAACCTTTATTTTTTTATATGCACCTGCATTTATTTTTGTTTAAAATTTGTTTTTTTATAAAACCTTAAATCGTAAATTCTTATTTTGATTTATTATACGAACTATCTTTGATAAAATATGTTCTGTATGTATTTTTAACATAAATATCTTTATATTATCATTTATGTGTTTTAGTTTGGCTCCAAAATTTTACAATTTTTATTTTTGAAATTACTTATTTGGATGTTAAAATCGTTAATATTTAACTTAAAAGCAAATGCAGCATCTTATATTGCTTTGTGTGTCGATTTTGCTATTGAGATTTGTTGGTTCGTATGTGGTTTCTAGCTGACTTGGTCATAAATGTTATCTCTGATAACGTGTGATCTTTAGTGTGCTGAGAGGATAGTTTGTCCCTTCCGGTCTCCCTTGTTTACCCTTATTGTTTATTTGGGGTATTACACATATATCCCTATTCTTGGTCTCTCGTTAATACCCTTAGATCCCTTTGGTATTTTACGGGTTGCCCTTAATAGACTCTGTAATTATTTACTGACCTAGCCATCTCTTTGGGGCTTTATATTCGGTTGTTGGGTCTGAGAAAGGTTTAGGGTTTTATTTCAATTTTTTCTCCCAAATTGTTGCCGACATTTTACTTATTTTCTCTGTCTAAAAATAACAACTCAATATTAGCTATAATCTGAGATTAGGTTCGAACATCTTACTGACTCTTGTATATTCTTTGAGAGTTTGAGCGATAAAGTATTTCGGTTTAATATTTTTGAGGGATGGTATCATCTTTGTGGCTTTGGAATTTGTTGGTTTCAAGATTTATATATCTGGATCTTTGGTGTTTGCTGCATTTTGGGGTTTTGATCGTTTGGACTCATACTTAAACGTGTTCATTCTTGAGTGTTCGTTGAGGAGTTTCTAAAAACATCTAATAGGCTTTCTTTATGAGTATTTGTCTCTTAATTTTTTTGTATATATATATATATAAATATATACGTTCAGTTATACATACTTACATATAGTTTATTTGCTGTTCAGTTACAACATTTGGAATTTTTTGTTTTGTCGTTTAAATCTAAACCATACCGATTGTTTGAATCCGTTTAGATCTATTTATCTGTAAGGAAATAATTTTATAAATGTCCGGGGTAGAATCTAGGAATATTTTATTTTCTCCTAGATCACAGTTTGTATGTCTGATACCGCTACATTCGGCACATAAACACGATCATCCTCGACGGCCTTTATCCGAATTCAATGCATCCAGTATCTTCACGTGCATCATACTACATGCGACGTACTGCTCAGCGCATTCCCACTACTCCACTACGCATTATCGGTAAAATGGTTTATTGGAGCTTTAATATTTGCATAAATATTAGGGAAATTTTTTAGAAAATTATTTTTGAAGTCTGGATTAATTTTTATCAAAAGCAAATTTTTTTCTAAGTGTAGAAGCGAAGTGCCTTGAACGACGAGCTCGCTCAAATGACTTTGACTGTCATTCGTGCGAGATAGGCATGTCGCGCGATCTCGTTCGAACGACATCTGCCCTTCGTTCGAGCGACATGCCTATCTCGTTCGAACGAGCCACCGCCTCGAATTTCGTATAAATACCTGGTTACCTTCTACACGATTTGCAAGTCTATCTGCGATCTCAAAATTCTGCGAAAACAGTCCAGAATAATACTTCATCTTTTTAAGGTTTTCTAAACCTTTTTGATTCACAAATCCATTCCCATATATGTGTGTGAATCTTTAAACCTTCAAGAGGATCATTTACTCATCTGGAGTAATTTGTGAGGAAGCCGTTCTCTTCTTCATTGTTGCCCTACTAGAAAGGGATAGTTCCAGCCGACGACATCAGAACCGACACCCGAGGATAGTTCTGTGTCACATATTTTCATTGTAATCCGTGTAAGCCATTTTCTTACAAAATTATAGTGAAAATAAAAGGTTTTGCCCCTTTGAGAGATTTTTCCTCATTTGTGTGTGTTTGAATGTTCTTGCTTGATTTTATCATCATCAATCACACCTAGATGCATGTTTTGGAATTAATTAATAAAAACTGAGTTTAGTTAAATAACTTCCTTATTTGAATACAAGCGCACTCTTCTCAAATTGGTATCAGAGCCAATTACACAACTTTATCGTGTAATTTTCAGCAAATTTTTTCTAAGATATCAATTTCCTGAAAAATTGATTTTTTTTGAAAACGAGTGTGTTCATAATGGAGAAGTTATATAATAAAATGTCAGTTTTTGACGGGAAAAACTATGCATACTGGAAAGCCCACATGAGATCTGCATTAAAAGCCATTGATGAACGTGTCTGGATTTTGGTTAAAAGAGGGTGGACACCTCCCCCCGTCACTCTTGAAAACGTGACCAATTTAAAACCTGTTACTACATGGACTGAAGAAGAATTTAAATGGTCATCTTTTAATTCTAAGGGTTTAAGTGCTATTTCTGGGTCTGTCACACCTGATGAGTTCAAACGCATAATGACGTGCACCACGTCAAAAGAGGCATGGGATGTTTTGCAACTTACCCATGAAGGAACTAATGCTGTGAAAGAGTCTAAACTGTAAAATTTAACAACTCAATTTGAAACTATCACCATGCTTGAATCTAAATGTTTTGATGAATTTTATGCTAGACTGTCTGATATTGTTAACACTAGCTTTAATCTTGGTGAACACATTCCTAATGCTAGAGTTGTTAAAAAGATTCTTAGATCACTGCCTAAGCGTTTTATCCCTAAAGTCACTGTGTTAAATTCTATGGGTAATTTAAATATGATTAAATTGGAAGAACTTGTAGGAGACTTGCAAACGTATGAAATTGATATGCTTCCTAAATTTGTCAAGTCTAAAGATAAGGGAATTGCACTTAATTCCCAGGAGATAAAGAGTGAGGGGTCGGCAAGAAAGAGGGGAGAGTCATCTAGAAAAAGAGAGACAGATACGTCAGATTCTGAGTGTGATTTTGACTTAGATGATTTGGCTCTATTTGCTAAAAATTTCAAGAGAATTCTCAAATTCAAGAAAAATGGTAATTTTAAAGATAAAAATAAGTTTGAGAAAAATAAGTTTGAAAAGAAAAATGAAAAAGATTTTAAAGATCCTCCTAAAAAGGAAAGTGAGAGATGATTTGAGTGCGATGGTAGGGGTCATAGAGCTTTTGAGTGTGCTACTAGGATGAATAAAGAAAAGGGCAAAGCTGTCCTTAATGCTACCCTTAGTGACGACAGTGAGGTCGAGTTGGTGGATTCTGGAGATGAGTCACTGCATGAGTGTAACTTCACCGCATTCATGGCTAGTCATGTGAGTACTTCTAGTGCTCCTCACGACGATGAGGTGTAATACCCCGTATTTTTATGCTATATTAATTTGGGGATTTATTAATATTAATGTGAATTAATTATTTAATAAAAATCCGGAAATTAATTATGTTATAATTATTAACGTGATGAGAGTTAGTAATTATGGAAAAATTTGTTGAATATTACTAATGAGCAAAGTAATATATAATACTGGCCATATTAAATGTCACGAGTGAATAAAATGACAATTTTAAAAATTTGAGTCGGGACGCGCCCGTGTCGACATACAACCACAACCTCCTATGATCACGTTGCCGCCCTCACCACATATCGAGTTCAAGTATTATGTGTTTTAGGGCTTTAATTTTTAGTGTGGGATTTCAATTTTTAGATTTAACATTTTTTTTCTTTGCAGATCTAACATTGGGTACTTCAGATTTAAGGTTGGGTACTTCAGATTTAATGTTTTGGGTTCTCATTCTAACGTTGGTATGATTCTTATATGTTTTGGTTTAAAATTTGATATTATATACGTTTGGGTTTCCAATTTGAGATTATATATGTTTGGGTTTCAAATTTGGGTTTTGTTTTGAAATTAATGATTGCTTTGTGTTGAAATTAATTTTTGTTTTTTGGGTTTAAATGGGATGTGACGTATTTTTCTGCATTGTATTTTTTTTGCAGATCTAATACAACCCAGAATATTTGATTTCACAAATATATTTTTTTCTCTTTCAGGTATACAATCTAGCCCTAAATAGTTTTTTTCACCAGTATTTTTTTCAGATGGTGGTTAATGAACGAATGAATGTTTGTCATTTGTGATAAATTTACAACCAATTCATTTTCTACTTATTCCTATGTCTTTTGTATATATAAAGGAATGTATATAACACTTAATATAAGGGCTGTGTTTTTTTTTCCGAACATTCCGATTTTTCCGATATCCGATCCGATATTTTCTGATTTTGGAACGTATATAAGGTTTCTGATTTTCGATTTTCCGATTTCAGATTTTTCCAAAAAAAATCGGATCGAAAATTGGAAATAATTCTGAATTTTCGATCCGATTTTTTCGAAACTATGCCGATCCGATTTTTTCAAATTATTTTCGATTTTTTTCAAAATATTTTCCGATTTCCAATTTTTCTAATTTTTTTAAACATTCTAATGTGTCCCACATTGACTAGGAGAGGAAGAGAGGCCCAAAAAAGTCCTCTATAAAATGAGAATATCCCTCTATCCTCTACACAAATGAAAAAAATGGTTAAATCCTTACATATTTACATGCTGGGTTAAATCTTTTTTTCGATTTCTTTAAAATGAGAATTTCGAGTAATCAAAAATCTTATATTATTTTTTTTGAAATTTTGGAATTTCCAAAATTTCTGAATTTTTAGTATATTTTTTGAATTTCCGAATTTTTCTGATTTTTTTTCGATTTTCCGAATTCAGAAACTTTTTTGATTTTTCGAAAAAATTGGATAGGAAATTGGAACAAATATTTTATTTTCGAAAAAATTGGAATTTTTTTCGAAAGGTCATTTTCTGATCCGATCCGATCCGACCGAAACACAACCCTACTTAATATATGTGTTTCTTTTTTAATTTTATTTTAGTTTTTTCGGTAAAGTGATCTCGGAGACTACCATTTGCTTTATACATTAATTTTTATCGTGTGGAATGTACATATTTTTTTTAGTTTGTTAGGCAAAGTAATTCTTTTTAAATTGTTGTAGTTGTGGGTGTTAGTTATTATATTTTTTTTAAAACCATACATGATCTGTGAAAGATTGAGTCACATTGAACATGCATATTGAAAGTGTAAAAGAATCGGTGATTGTTGGTGGCCCCACTGGAGAAGTGTAACACCCCGTATTTTTGTACATTTAATATTTAATTAATTCGGGAATTTTAAATTACTTGTGTATGGTAATTTTAATTGAATTAATTATGGCAATATATATATTTAAATATTAATCGGGGAGTGAATGGTTAATGTTTAGGGACATTTATTTACTAAGTGAATAGTAATAATTTAATTACGTCATTTCGGGTATTAATGACGGGGTATGCACTTATCCCAGCCGGGAGTCGGTATAGACTTAATGGGGTGTGAGATAAGGATTTTTATAAATTAATTCAGATGTCAATTCTGACTGCGCGGTTGAGTCCGGATGGATCGAGATAGTCAGAAAAGAGTACCCGGGGGTAGTAATTGGGTCTCGGGGTATTTTTGGGCATAGCCGGGCCCACACGGGGGAGTTGGGCCACTTTAATTAAGCCCATTAGGTGAAAAACGGGATTAAGGGTTTTTAACCTAATTGGGAGATTAGAAAATCAGCAGCCATCAAATTCTAAACCTAGGGTTTGAGAGGGGATTTGGGGAAAAACAAATCAAGAGCAAATTGGAGGCTTTTGGAGCCAAATTGAGGGACTACGCCAACGGATCAGACACTACGAAAACTTTTAGGCAAGTGGTTAACTGTTTTGATTCTTAAAGCATGATAATCAATTCATATCATAGTGATGTGTGTATGAAAATTCGTTTTTGGGTGTAAATGGGTACAAAATGGGATTTCGTTTTTGAAACACTTGAATGAGATTCAAAGTAAGATTTAGATGAGTGATTTATATCTGAATGTGTATATATGATTTGAATGATAAATCCAGAACATAAAAGAGGGGAAATTGAATCTGGAAATTGGGATTTAAAACAGATAATTGAATTTTATGGAGTAAGACCCATTTCGAAAATTATGAGATAATTAGAGAAGTTGATCATCTTAATGGTTTCTATGAGGAATAGGATGTGGATTAACCATGTGTAGATGATGGGATTATGTAATTAGAGGTTTAAATTATGGTTTAAAAACCTTGAAATTCGTTAATGGTGGAAAACATGGGGGAAGAAGAGCTGTAACGAAGGGGTCGATCGATCGATCGGGGGCATCGATCGATCGATGATAGGAAATTTTGGGCAGTTCGGCCAGATTATTATATAAAAGGAAAATTATTAAAAGTTAAGTTTCATACATTAATAAGTGATAGATAATTGTGAAACAAATATTCCTAGCAATTATGGGAGAAAGTAATTGGGATTAGGATGAATTTATGTGGGACATTAAATGGATGAAATTTGAGAAATTTTATTCCAAAATAGTGAGGTACAGATCAAGTGAGTGAATCCGGGTATATTGGTCATGCGACCCTAAGGTAGTGAATTAAGTTTGGAGATAAACTAAATAATTTTGAGTCGGAATATAGACTCGGGTGAATGTTGAATTATGGACCAAGTGAGTGAGTCCGGGTATGTTGTTTATGTGACACAAAAGTATTAAATTAATTATTAAGAGAGAGTAATTAATTTGGAGTCGGAACATAGACTCGGAAAATATTAAAATAATAAGAGTGTATTAATTAATTTAATTAGAGTCGGTTTGTAGACTCGGGTAGGATTAAATTAATAAGGGTGTTAATTAATTTGATTAGAGTCGGTTTGTAGACTCGGGTAGGATTAAACTAATGGATGGGATAATTAGTTTTATCAGAATCGGATTGTAGACTCGTGAAGGGGTACTTATTAATTAATGTGATAATTAATTATATTAGAGTCGGACCACAGACTCAGAATTTGGGTTAATTAATTTAAGTGTAAATTAATTGTATTAGAGTCGAACCACAGACTCGGATTGGTATTAAATTAATATGAGTGTTAATTAATTTAATTAGAGTCGGGCGATAGACTCGGGGAAAGTATTATATTAATTGAGGTGTGAATTAATTATATTAGAGTCGGACCATAGACTCGGGAAGAGGATAAATTATTAAGTAAGAAAATTAATTACATTGAGTCGGACCATAGACTCAGGAAATTACAGGCAGTGTACGGGATTTTGAGTATACGGTAATGCCGGAGTTTATATTATATATATACGGTGTCGTGATAGTATATATATACGTGTATTTATTTTGCGTGATACTAAATACCAGTGACTAGATATTTATTAAATTTATATACTCTAATGCTATCAAGGGAGGTTGCGCGATGTGGGTGAATCCCCTAGCTTGAGGAGTAGGGCGAGTATATCCCCAGGTCATAGCGTCCGGTATATATGGGTGAGGGATTTATCTCACCTTCAGGGAAGGAATATGACCGCCTCCATTTCGTATATTTTGGTCCAAGTTGGTGAGCGATTCTAACTTGGGGAAACTAGGTTTTGTGAGCACGCCTAGTGAGATAGCATTCTAGAGGGAATCATCCGGTGAGGGTATACTCGGAAGGATGGATACGCGTACGATATATGTGTGGATGTTAGTAAAGGTACGTATAATATGGTAGTAAATATTATATGTAGGTGATAATACAGTGCGTGATGCATTTACCTTATATAACTCGGGTTACAGTTATATGTTGTTAATTAATGAGAAATTAATTAAGTTAATCATTTGTGGGAATAATACAGTGTGTGATGTATTTACTTTATATAACTTGTGACACGGTTATATGCTGCTATTTAAGAGGAATTAATTAAGTTAATTGTGAAATAACTTATAATTCAATAATCATTATACTCGGGTTAGAGTAGTATGGCAAGGGAAGGTTATACCAGGACTAGTTGGACAGGGTAGTACAACTAGGTGGGGTTAAGGTAACCGGTAGGTGTGCACAATAGTGGAGGGGTGAGAATGTCCACAAGGGAGTGCGACACTAACTTAAATATGAAGCGCATTTATGCATTTTAAATTACTGCAGTTAATTCACTTGCTAAATATTTTCAAAATGTTTTGGGTTCTAACCCTTGCTATAAAACTATTTTCAAAACCTTTTAGGTGTCCAGCCACAGGGACGCCAGGATTGATATTCTATTCCAGGGACACGGAGCTGCGGCATATGTGGATGCTAGCAGGAGTTTGGATTAGACGCATCATTCATTCATTCCTAGAGTAGGAAATCTTGTATCAGTTTCAGTTTTATTTGGGGCTTGTAGCCCAGACTTCTCGGTACAGTTTTCAGGTGTAATTTATTCAGGTGCTGAAAAATTGTATTTGGATTATTTATTTGGTGGCCAGTGATTTATTCGGCAAGTTGTGTAATTACTATTCTGTTTACTTTCATTCAGTTGTGTGAATGGTTTATATTTTAATTCCGCATGTACTGTTTTGTTTATTTAAAAAGTTAAAATTGGCACCAGTTTTTGGAATACTAGGTGGTTAGTAAGTTTTAAAAAGTTTTCGACAGTGATGCTAAGGATGATCCAACTGGGATTCCTGTTTTAATTTGGTATAGGACTGATCACCCGGTATTTTATTTGGCGGAGTGTCACATATGGTATCAGAGCATCAGGTTCTAGTGTCCTTAGGATCTCTGCGGCTTTTCACGTTTCAGCTTAGCAATCTTTGATATAGAGCCCTATCATAGGATTGTTGTATTCTCATACGTATGCGCATATACGTTCCTCTGCGAAATTTATATTTGAGAGTGAACTCATACAATTCGATTCTCAGTCCAGATGACGCCCAGGAGGGAGAGAACAGTTAGGGCAGCAGGGGGAGAGGAGACGGGGGAGGCTCGTTAGGAGCAAGATCTACCACAGCAACGGCCATAGATGATTGGGGCAGCATAGGTCACTGAAATAGTGGCACAGGCAGTTGGAGCAACGGTGGTCACAATGGCAAGGTACTTGACACGGGATCAGCCACAAGTGTTAGTGGCGTCGGACGTTCAGACTCACGCGGAGTCGTCAGGGTGGAAGCAAGAAAGAGAGGATATTTTAGTGGGAACCCATCAGAATTGTGAGGGGTTCAGATGTAGTTCTAGCGTGTCAAGGAAGAGAGATATCCAGCGTTACCTACGCATAGGAGATTGCGATGAGGTACGGAAGCAAATGCTAACCACTTTTAGTTTAGTGGGAGAAGCACTACAGTGGTGGGAGTCGATCACCACAGTTGAGGAAAGGGACACACTAGCTACTGCAGAGTTTTGGGTGCGGTTCGACCGCAAGTATTTTTCCTTCAGCAGTCGAGACCGAAATGAGGAGAAAATTTTGTGAGGAGACTCAAAGGGAGACCGTTTAGTGATCGATTACGAGGACGATTTCACTCGTTGGTAAATTTTATACCGGATGAGGTAAGCGAGGAAAAGAGAAAGGAAGCAACGTTTAGGGATGGGTTAGTCTGGAGAATCAGACAACAGTTAATTGATAATTCCGCATTAGTAGATTATACTGATGTCATTAACGCAACACTCCGGCACTGTCGGGAATATCGCTTCCACGCGAAAGGAAACGGGAAGGGAGTGGGGATTAGCCAGTTGGATGAGGCAGAAGGGAACAATACCAGTGGGGTATCCCAGCAGCAGACTGGGGGAGATCAGGGGCAGTATTTCTGGTAGGGAAATCATGCCAGGCTATCGGCGGGATGGCCAGGAATTCCAACAAGGTTGGCATAGAAGGGATCAGTGGCAGGGTGAACATGTTAGAAAGTGTTTCGTTTGTGGGAAAAGAGAGACACATGAAGAGATATTGCCTTAAGTGAGGCAGGGGTCAACTACAGGACGAGGTCCTGGATGTACAGCCACTAACGCAAGTCACGCGTGCATTCGGGCAGGGAGAAGCTGCTCCGAAAATCGAGAACCAGCCGTTGTAGCTGGAGTATAGAGGTAATTATTTTTACCCTAGGGGCATGGGGTATATTGTTTTTGAGTGACAAAGAGGATGTCACAAAAATAAGACATATTTTTCACTAAAGTTTGCAGGTGAATCGAACTTAGTGGGTGCGTTGGCGGTAGCAGCCATGGTATGTGGAGAAATTTCCGTAGGGTAGCGAAGTTCCTTGGTGTTCTTCACGAGAGGGTGGAGGTGTACGCTGAGTGATTGTTTGAATTTTGCGAAGAATTACTACTTTCGAGAATTATGGGAGTAGGGATGATAATATTTCCTAAATGTCGGCTGGATAGCGATGGAAGTTAACTATTGTGGATAGTAGTGTAAAATTTTGGTGTTTGCGGCACCAGGGTAGGGTTGGTACTAGGTATCACCAGAAAGGGCGTATAGCCTGTATATATGTGGATGTATAGATGTTGTATTGCGTGGTGCGATAGCACATAGTGAAGTTTTGTGTTCTCACATTTTATCCCAGTATGTGGGGATGTTTACGGAAGTGAATCAGAGTGGTTAGATTTATTTTCGAGCAAAGAGAGATAGCTCGGGGTTCATTTTGCGCAAGGACTAGTGGTAGTAAGGGCGCGGTATTATGTTGTCTTTGGTAGCATAAGGGTAAGCGTATATTCTTTTGTGTTGAGAGATAAGTATTAATGGAGAGATAGTTGGACGTAACATGGGTTGAGTACCCGGGCAGTAATTATATATATATATATATATATATATATATATATATATATATATGTGTGTGTGTGTGTGATATAACTACGGGTTCGAAGTTATAGTACGGGTTACGACTAGTACAGTCGGGTAACTTCCGTGTAGTAGGGCACGGGGATAGGGTGTATGGGCACCCGGGTTAATTAAGGCAAATTTTGTGCGGTAAAGCACGGGAATAGGGTGTATGGGCGCCCTGGGTAAATTTTAAATGCATACTTGTGCAACGTGGTTAGAAACAGATGGGATAGATATAGCGGGCTTGGAGGCACATGACTGGTGTGAAAGATGTGAATATTGGAACACTAGGTTTATCTTAATTTCGAGGGCGAAATTCCTTTGTAAGGGGGGAAGTATGTAACACCCCGTATTTTTGTACATTTAATATTTAATTAATTCGGGAATTTTAAATTACTTGTGTGTGGTAATTTTAATTGAATTAATTATGGCAATATATATATTTAAATATTAATCGGGGAGTGAATGGTTAATGTTTAGGGACATTTATTTACTAAGTGAATAGTAATAATTTAATTACGTCATTTCGGGTATTAATGACGGGGTATGCACTTATCCCAGCCGGGAGTCGGTATAGACTTAATGGGGTGTGAGATAAGGATTTTTATAAATTAATTCGGATGTCAATTCTGACTGCGCGGTTGAGTCCGGATGGGTCGAGATAGTCAGAAAAGAGTATCCGGGGGTAGTAATTGGGTCTCGGGGTATTTTTGGGCATAGTCGGGCCCACACGGGGTGAGTTGGGCCACTTTAATTAAGCCCATTAGGTGAAAAATGGGATTAAGGGTTTTTAACCTAATGGGGAGATTAGAAAATCAGCAGCCATCAAATTCTAAACCTAGGGTTTGAGAGGGGATTTGGGGAAAAACAAATCTAGAGCAAATTGGAGGCTTTTGGAGCCAAATTGAGGGACTACGCCAACGGATCAGACACTACGAACACTTTTAGGCAAGTGGTTAACTGTTTTGATTCTTAAAGCATGATAATCAATTCATATCATAGTGATGTGTGTATGAAAATTCATTTTTGGGTGTAAATGGGTACAAAATGGGATTTTCGTTTTTGAAACACTTGAATGAGATTCAAAGTAAGATTTAGATGAGTGATTTATATCTGAATGTGTATATATGATTTGAATGATAAATCCAGAACATAAAAGAGGGGAAATTGAATCTGGAAATTGGGATTTAAAACAGATAATTGAATTTTATGGAGTAAGACCCATTTCGAAAATTATGAGATAATTAGAGAAGTTGATCATCTTAATGGTTTCTATGAGGAATAGGATGTGGATTAACCATGTGTAGATGATGGGATTATGTAATTAAAGGTTTAAATTATGGTTTAAAAACCTTGAAATTCGTTAATGGTGGAAAACAGAGGGGAAGAAGAGCTGTAACGAAGGGGTCGATCGATCGATCGGGGGCATCGATCGATCGATGATAGGAAATTTTGGGCAGTTCGGCCAGATTATTATATAAAAGGAACATTATTAAAAGTTAAGTTTCATACATTAATAAGTGATAGATAATTGTGAAACAAATATTCCTAGCAATTATGGGAGAAAGTAATTGGGATTAGGATGAATTTATGTGGGACATTAAATGGATGAAATTTGAGAAATTTTATTCCAAAATAGTGAGGTACGGATCAAGTGAGTGAATCCGGGTATATTGGTCATGCGACCCTAAGGTAGTGAATTAAGTTTGGAGATAAACTAAATAATTTTGAGTCGGAATATAGACTCGGGTGAATGTTGAATTATGGACCAAGTGAGTGAGTCCGGGTATATTGGTTATGTGACACCAAAGTATTAAATTAATTATTAAGAGAGAGTAATTAATTTGGAGTCGGAACATAGACTCGAGAAATATTAAAATAATAAGAGTGTATTAATTAATTTAATTAGAGTCGGTTTGTAGACTCGGGTAGGATTAAATTAATAAGGGTGTTAATTAATTTGATTAGAGTCGGTTTGTAGACTCGGGTAGGATTAAACTAATGGATGGGATAATTAGTTTTATCAGAATCGGATTGTAGACTCGTGACGGGGTACTTATTAATTAATGTGATGCGAATTGGTATTTGATTATGTGCATATATGATTATATATGTATTTGGTATTACAAATTTGTCATGAGATTTATATACGGCATTTTAGAAATTTTGTTGAGACGCGTGGGACCGCCGCGTCACGGTATAAATTTTGATAATAAAAGTGAATTTAAAATTTATAATCCGTATGGTCGTTTTGAGTGCGCCAACGCATCTGGAAGGGTCGAGATAGTCAGAAAACACTAGCCGGGGGTATAGTTTAGGTCCCGGGGTATTTTTAGGCCATACCGGCAACTTAAAGGGTATTTTGATAATTTTACATTTTTAGGAATTAAAAGTGACGAAAATTAGAGATGTAAATCTGATGTGGATTTAACCCATTAAGCCCATTAACCAAACCATATTAACCTAGAAAGCTACGTAGGTTATCATTTAGGTTTTCTAAGTTCCCAAATCAAAACTCTAGCCACCTTAAGCCACCATTGGAGAAGGAGCTTGGAGAAGGAGAGAAAGAGAGAAAATTCTGCAGAGATTCTTCACCAAATCAACACCAAATCCGGAAACAAACAAGGCAAGTGGTTTAATTATGTTTAACTTCAGCAAATGTTCTTTCCATGTTAGAAAATTGGAAATTTATAATTGTTATTGGAAGATGAATGAAAACCCATGATTAATTGGACTTAGGTTCTGAATATTGAGGATAAATTGCATGTAGAATAGTTTGGAGACGATTAATCTGATGTTAATACATGATTGGGTGAAAGAAAAACGAATTAAATTCTGGGATTTGATGATGATATGTAGTTAGGGTTCATGTTCTTGAGATATTTGGAAAAAGTATAGAAAGTTGTAAATTTAATTGATGTTAGGATGGATTGATCCCTTAAAAACATGTTAGGATGTGACTATATATGTTTAGTATTGATTATAGACCTTTAAACGATTGTTGGGACTTAGTTTAGAAGATTTGAGGTGTTAAAATGGATGAAAAATGATGTGGGGAAAAATCTGGGCCAAAGCTGGTAGCTCGTTAGAAGCAACCCCCGGGTCGTTTGAACGAACTCGTTCGAACGAGTTTCTAACGAGTTGACCAGTCGTTGCTAACGAGTAGGGATTTCGTTCGATATCTCGTTCGAACGAGATATCGTTAGAAGGGACAGTTCGTTCGAACGAACTGGATCTCGTTCGAACATCCTCGTTCGAACGAGACTTCTAACGAGCTGACAGTCCAAACTCGTTCGAACAGTCTCGTTCGAACGAGACTTCTAACGAGCTGGCAGTTTGGGCCATTTTGGACTGTTTTGATTTTTGGAGTTCCGTAAACTGATTCGAGGATGTAGATATCATTCCGTAGATGTAGTAATGATAGGATTGGGGGCATTTGAGTATTTATGAGGAGGAATTTACATACGAGAATTGTAATACATGGACGGTTTGGGTTGAGACGTGAGTGTATACTACGACGTGAGAAAATTATGGCGCGTATGATTACAAACCGGAATAGTACAAATTGAGATAATTATAGTTAGTACGAGAGTGCAATATGTACTACGATTAAAATACGGTATTACTAAGACATGTGTTTACTTAGTATTGGTATATGAATTGTGTGTATGACATACCTACCATACTTGCTATCACGGGAGGTTGCGTTCGGTTAGGACCCTCTAATCCTTGTGTGCATACGGGGGGGATATAGACTGGTACCTCGATGAACATAGGTCATAGAAGGACTTATTGTGATATTAATAAGTCTGCTGATCATGGGAGCGTAGGTATGTGCGTGACCCATGTGATGGTGACTGTGTTCGCCTCCACTATTTGTGATTTGTGTTATCTGAACTATTCCTGAGAGATTCGGAATGTGTGATCCTTATGTACGTGATGTACCGGGATGGATAGCAGAGTATGTGTGCACCGCAGCTTAGTTCTCGGGGTGCTCGTATTGTATATTTATGATGTGAATAATATACACTTAATTAATGAGAATCTCCATGTTAATGATGTGAATATAATTACGGTATTGATTCGATAAATATAATGAGTTAGGTGATAGAGAAGTATATTGCATATTGAGCATCCGAGTTTACATTAAATCCCTATCTAATTATGAGCGTTGTATGTTAATAGAACCGAGTAATAAGGGTAGAAACTATTACAGTCTAGCTAGTTATGATGTCACTTAGCTAGTGGGTTATATCGTTGTAGATGGGTACGTACGTTAGGAGTGCACAGTTAGACGAGAGGTGAGAATATCATGTGAGTGCACGTCCTAACATGTACTTTGCATTTAATGTTTTAAATGTTTTTAAAGCACTTGCAGGTTTTTAAAATATAACTCCACATTCGGGCTCTGACCCGTTTGCTTTTCAAATCTCTTTTTCTTGTAAAACCATTTTAGGTGCCCAGCCACAGGGACACCAAGCTTAGGATTCTCATTCAGGTGACGAGCTGTAGCTGTTTGTGGAAGCTACAGGGATTTGCATGTAGACGCTTCTATCTTTTGGATTCCAGAGTCACTATCTATCAGTTGTAGGGCATGTTGCCCATTTCTATTTAGAGACATTTTTACTTTTCAGTTCTCAGACTTTAGCATTTATTATTTCAGTATTCGGTTATTCATTTCCGTTTTGGGATTGTAGTGAGGAGTTTTCCCTCCAGACTTTATTTACTCTATTGTGATGGTTATTCGTTTTACTTCAGTATGGTGAATGGTGTTATTTATTTCTTCATTACACTTGTTGCTTGTTAATCAGACTTTAAATAAAATTTGGCACTTACTTTTTAATTACTAGGTGGTTAGTAAAAATAAAATGTTTTCGACAGTGATGCTATTAACTGAGCCAACTTGGCATTTTGAATTAATTTAATAAAGGAGTAGCTACCCGGTATTTAATTAGTCGGGGTGTCACAGGTGGTATCAGAGCATCAGGTTCTAGTATCCTTTAGGATCTGTACGACTATTATGTTTCCGCTACGTTTCTTTGATATAGAGCCCTATATTTTAGGACTGTTGTACTCTTATTGTGTATGCTTCGTTCTTCAGCTATATTAAGTTTATAACTGTGAACTTATAAACTTTGTTCTTATTTCAGATGCCTCCACGACGTTCACAACGAGTTCCCAGGGATGCAACGCTCGAACCCCAGCCCGCTCCAGTTCAGGGCATGTTGAACGCCGCTGAGGTTGCAGCTATAGTAGCTCAAGCGGTGAATGCCGCGATTGCCGTGATTCAACAGGCACCGCCTCAGGCGCCGGTTTCTGCGCCAGCACAGGCTAATGCATTTCCGTCTACTTGGGAGCGTGTACGAGACGCTTTTTAGAAAGCGCATCCGCCAGAGTTTGCAGGTAGCTCAGATGTGGTAGTCTCGAGCCAATGGAGGAAGGACATACAGAGGCATTTGAGGATGCATGAGTGCACTGATGTTCAGAAACAGGTGCTAGCTACTTTCAAGCTAGTGGGATCTGCACTACAGTGGTGGGAGTCTATTACCACCGCAGAGGAGAGGGATACTCTCACGATTCAGGAGTTCTGGGTGCGGTTTGACCGCAAGTACTTTCCGTCGGCTGTTCACACGGAAATGAGGAGGAAGCTGATGAGTCTGAGGCAGGAAGGCAAGACAGTGGCCGAGTATGAGGCCGAGTTCACTAATCTGTTGAACATCGTTCCAGACGAGATACCAACAGAGAAGAAGAAGATTGAGAAGTTCACCGATGGGTTGAATTGGAGGATCCGTCAGCATCTGCTAGGGAACCTATCGTTGGCCACGTATTCTGATGTGGCTGACGCTGCATTGTTGCACTGCCAGGACCATCGTTTTCATATGGCCGAGGGTAAAAGGTCGGGGGAGTCTAGCCATCAGGGCAGGACTGGAGGACAAGGTACCAGCGGGGCACAATCGGGTCAGGGGCAGAGACAGACTGAGCAGGGCTCCCAGCAGGGGGATAACAAGAGGTTCCGGTCAGGGAACTACAGGCAGGGACAGGGAGGTTTTCGTCAGGGCCACCAGGGTCCAAACGGCCATCAGGGCCAACAGGGACAGAATGGGCAGCAGTTTCACCAGGGCCAGCAGGGCCAAGGGAGGAATGGTAACGGCCACCAGGGCCGGGGACAGCAGGGGCAGAGGGGAGGGAACTTCTCGGGGAAGTGCTTTGTTTGTGGCAAGAGTGGCCATAAGCGACAGGATTGTCCTGATAGGGGCAGGGCCCCACAGCAGCAGCAGCAAGGTGCTCGCCAGGAGCCACAGAGGCCTATGTTTCCCGCCGCTCTTCCCGCACCGCCACAGATGGCAGCATTGCCACCCACTCCAGCAGTCCCCGCTCAGCAGGGGCAGCTCCAGTATGGACGTGTCTACAACGTCCACCAGGCTGCAGTTCCACAGGCACCGCCCGCGATCGAGGGTACGTTTCCTATTCATGGCACTATGGGTCGGGTGTTATTTGATACGGGTGCTACGCATTGTTTTATAGCTACACACTTCGCGAAAGCTTTAGGATTGTTAGCTACGGTAGAGAGCACAGTGACGTGTGTCGACTCACCATTGGGGAGTGGGTCACTTATTTTCTTTATATGCCGGGGAGTGGGAGTAGAGGTCGGTAGTTTGCTATTGCCTGCAGACATGTTAGTGTTAGACATGCATGTTCACGATGTGATCATCGGTATGGATTGGCTCGTAGCATATAGGGCCATGATTGATTGCTTCAGTGGGAGCATTATTTTTGCCATTCCGGGGCAAGAGATGTTTGTAGTGGCGATGCCTCGCCCAGAGGGAGGATCGACCGCTCATCTGTATTACATTGAGGAGGATACCTCTAAGGAGGTAGTGATTCCTTTAGATTCTATCCCAGTTGTCAGGGAGTATTCAGATGTGTTTCAGGAGATACCAGGCTTACCACCAAGTCGAGAGATAGACTTCGTTATAGATTTGCTACCGGGTATGAGACCTATAGCACGTGCACCGTACCGTATGGCTCCAGCTGAGATGAGAGAGTTACGGGATCAGATAGAGCAGCTGTTAGGTCAGGGCTTTATTCGCAGGAGTACCTCACCTTGGGGCGCTCCAGTTTTGTTTGTGAAGAAGAGGGACGGTTCACTGAGATTGTGTGTGGACTACCGAGAGTTGAATAAGGTCACGATACGGAATAAGTATCCGTTGCCTCGAATCGATGACTTATTCGACCAGTTGAGAGGAGCTTCTTTCTTCTCGAAGATTGATTTGAGATAGGGATACCATCAGTTGCGTATCAGGGAGGAGGATGTCTCGAAGACCGCGTTCTTGTCGAGATATGGTTCTTACGAGTTTCGAGTTATGCCTTTCGGCTTGACCAACGCTCCAGCAGTGTTTATGGACTTGATGAACAGAGTGTTCAGGGATTTCCTAGATCAGTTTGTCATTGTCTTCATTGATGACATTCTGGTTTACTCTCGGACAGAGGAGGAGCACGCCGAACATTTGAGGCAGGTTTTGCAGACACTCCGTCAGAACGAGTTGTATGCAAAATATGAGAAGTGCGAGTTTTGGCTGAAGGAAGTCCAGTTCTTGGGTCACATTATTTCCGACCAAGGGATATCTGTGGATCCGGGGAAAGTATCAGCGATGAGGGAGTGGGGACAGCCCACGACACCGACTGAGATTCGTAGTTTCTTGGGCTTGGCAGGATACTACAGAAGGTTTATTCGGGGTTTCTCGGAGATAGCGGGTCCTTTGACACATCTTACTCGTAAAGGTGTGCCCTACATTTGGAGTGATGCCTGTCAGTTGGCATTCGATGAATTGAAGGACAAATTGACCTCAGCACCTGTGTTAGCATTGCCGAGACCGGGAGTCGAGTATTTGGTTTACACCGATGCGTCTTTGCAAGGACTGGGAGGTGTATTACAGCAGGAGAGACAGGCCATAGCTTATGCTTCCCGTAAGCTTAAGCCTCATGAGAAGAATTACCCCACGCATGATTTGGAGTTGGCAGCAGTGGTATTTGCCTTACGGATTTGGAGGCACTATCTTTTGGGGGAGAAGTTTCAGCTGTTCACGGACCACAAGTCACTACAGTATCTGTTCACGCAGAAGGAATTGAATATGCGGCAGCGTAGGTGGCTTGAATTTGTAAAGGATTACCAGTTCGACATCCAGTACCACCCGGGTAAGGCTAACGTGGTAGCAGACGCGTTGAGCCGTAGGCCAGCAGATGAGGTGGCAGAGGTGTGGAAGGCAAAGTGGAAGGAATTGGGACACCAGGATGCAGTGGCCCGATCTTTCATGTCCATGATGACCGTTACACCGCAGATTGTCACGAAGGTAGTACGGGCACAGGCTAATGACTCGTTCTGTCAGGAGCAGATAGTTCGATTACTAGCAGAGGGAGCCGAGTCCTATACCGTTAGCTCAGACGGGGGATTACGCTTCAATGGGAGGTTGGTAGTTCCGGAAGGGGAAGAATTACGACACGAGGTGATGGCAGAGTCGCACGGCTCACGGTTCGCGGTACATCCCGGAGGGGACAAAATGTACCAAGACATGAGACGACAGTATTGGTGGAACGGTATGAAGAGAGATATCGCTGAGTTTGTCTCGAAATGCGCCACTTGTCAGCTCGTAAAAGTGGATCACCAGAGACTGGCAGGATTGCTACAGCCATTGGAGGTCCCGGTGTGGATGTGGGAGAGCATATCCATGGACTTTATCACGGGGTTGCCTACGTCGCAGAGGGGTCACGACTCCGTTTGGGTAATTGTGGACAGGTTGTCCAAGGTCGCTCACTTCTTACCCGTAAGGACTGTCTACACTACGGGACAGTATGCCCAGCTCTTCATTTCAGAGATTGTGAGACTTCACGGTGTGCCCCTAAATATCGTGTCTGACAGAGACAAGATATTTGTTTCGAGGTTTTGGGAGAGTTTCCAGGAGGCCATGGGCACGGAATTGAGGTTGAGTACAGCTTATCATCCGCAGACCGATGGGCAGACAGAGCGCACCAATCAGATGTTGGAGGACATGCTACGCATGTGCATTATTGACTTCGGGGGTGGATGGGAGCAGTACCTTCCACTAGTGGAGTTTGCTTACAACAACTCCTATCTGTTCACTATTGGCATGGCTCCGCTTGAGGCATTGTACGGTAGGCCTTGTCGTTCCCCAGCATGTTGGTTGGAGGTGGGGGACAACAAACTACTTGGGCCGGAAGTGATTCAGGATACTTCGGCAAGGATTGAGTTGATTCGGAGTCGCATTCGGGTAGCTCAAGACAGGCAGAAGAGTTATGCTGATGCGAAGAGATATTTCAGGGAGTTCCAAGTGGGGGACCAGGTTTTGCTCAGAGTATCACCTATGAAGGGGATTATGCGTTTCGGGAAGAAGGGGAAGTTGGCACCGAGGTATGTTGGGCCGTTTCCTATTATTGAGCGGATCGGACCGGTTGCGTATAGACTTGGACTACCGGAGCACTTGCATCGGATTCACGACGTGTTCCATATTTCCTCGCTGAGGAAATACCTTAGAGATAATTTGGCTCATTCTCACATTGCTGTGGAGGACATCGATCTCCAGCCGGATAGCTCCTACGAGGAGGGGCCGATTGCTATTTTGGACCGAAGCGAGAGGAAACTGCGGTCAAAGATGGTTCCGTTAGTGCGTGTTCAGTGGCGACATCACAATGTCGAGGAGTCCACATGGGAGCGCGAGGATGAGATGCACGAGCGTTATCCAGAGCTGTTTTTAGCAGGTACTTTCTAGTTTCAAATTTCGGGACGAAATTCAGTTATTAGGGGGGAAGTATGTAATACCCCGTACTTTTGTCTATATTTATTTTGGGATTAATTAATTAAATGCGTATTAATTGGAAATTAATTCGGGTTATAAATACTAATGTGATGCGAATTGGTATTTGATTATGCGCATATATGATTATATATGTATTTGGTATTACAAATTTGTCATGAGATTTATATACGGCATTTTAGAAATTTTGTTGAGACGTGTGGGACCGCCGCGTCACGGTATAAATTTTGATAATAAAAGTGAATTTAAAATCTATAATCCGTATGGTCGTTTTGAGTGCGCCAACGCGTCCGGAAGGGTCAAGATAGTCAGAAAACACTAGCCGGGGGTATAGTTTAGGTCCCGGGGTATTTTTAGGCCATACCGGCAACTTAAAGGGTATTTTGGTAATTTTACATTTTTAGGAATTAAAAGTGACGAAAATTAGAGATGTAAATCTGATGTGGATTTAACCCATTAAGCCCATTAACCAAACCATATTAACCTAGAAAGCTACGTAGGTTATCATTTAGGTTTTCTAAGTTCCCAAATCAAAACCCTAGCCACCTTAAGCCACCATTGGAGAAGGAGCTTGGAGAAGGAGAGAAAGAGAGAAAATTCTGCAGAGATTCTTCACCAAATCAACACCAAATCCGGAAACAAACAAGGCAAGTGGTTTAATTATGTTTAACTTCAGCAAATGTTCTTTCCATGTTAGAAAATTGGAAATTTATAATTGTTATTGGAAGATGAATGAAAACCCATGATTAATTGGACTTAGGTTCTGAATATTGAGGATAAATTGCATGTAGAATAGTTTGGAGACGATTAATCTGATGTTAATACATGATTGGGTGAAAGAAAAACGAATTAAATTCTGGGATTTGATGATGATATGTAGTTAGGGTTCATGTTCTTGAGATATTTGGAAAAAGTATAGAAAGTTGTAAATTTAATTGATGTTAGGATGGATTGATCCCTTAAAAACATGTTAGGATGTGACTATATATGTTTAGTATTGATTATAAACCTTTAAACGATTGTTGGGACTTAGTTTAGAAGATTTGAGGTGTTAAAATGGATGAAAAACGATTTGGGGAAAAATCTGGGTCGAAGCTGGTAGCTCGTTAGAAGCAACCCCCAGGTCGTTCGAACGAACTCGTTCGAACGAGCTTCTAACGAGTTGACCAGTCGTTGCTAACGAGTAGGGATTTCGTTCGATATCTCGTTCGAACGAGATATCGTTAGAAGGGACAGTTCGTTCGAACGAACTGGATCTCGTTCGAACATCCTCGTTCGAACGAGACTTTTAACGAGCTGACAGTCCAAACTCGTTCGAACAGTCTCGTTCGAACGAGACTTCTAACGAGCTGGCAGTTTGGGCCATTTTGGACTGTTTTGATTTTTGGAGTTCCGTAAACTGATTCGAGGATGTAGATATCATTTCGTAGATGTAGTAATGATAGGATTGGGGGCATTTGAGTATTTATGAGGAGGAATTTACATACGAGAATTGTAATACATGGACGGTTTGGGTTGAGACGTGAGTGTATACTACGACGTGAGAAAATTATGGCGCGTATGATTACAAACCGGAATAGTACAAATTGAGATAATTATAGTTAGTACGAGAGTGCAATATGTACTACGATTAAAATACGGTATTACTAAGACGTGTGTTTACTTAGTATTGGTATATGAATTGTGTGTATGACATACCTACCATACTTGCTATCACGGGAGGTTGCGTTCGCTTAGGACCCTCTAATCCTTGTGTGCCTACGGGGGGGATATAGACTGGTACCTCGATGAACATAGGTCATAGAAGGACTTATTGTGATATTAATAAGTCTGCTGATCATGGGAGCGTAGGTATGTGCGTGACCCATGTGATGGTGACTGTGTTCGCCTCCACTATTTGTGATTTGTGTTATCTGAACTATTCCTGAGAGATTCGGAATGTGTGATCCTTATGTACGTGATGTACCGAGATGGATAGCAGAGTATGTGTGCACCGCAGCTTAGTTCTCGGGGTGCTCGTATTGTATATTTATGATGTGAATAATATACACTTAATTAATGAGAATCTCCATGTTAATGATGTGAATATAATTACGGCATTGATTCGATAAATATAATGAGTTAGGTGATAGAGAAGTATATTGCATATTGAGCATCTGAGTTTACATTAAATCCCTATCTAATTATGAGCGTTGTATGTTAATAGAACCGAGTAATAAGGGTAGAAACTATTACAGTCTAGCTAGTTATGATGTCACTTAGCTAGTGGGTTATATCGTTGTAGATGGGTACGTACGTTAGGAGTGCACAGTTAGACGAGAGGTGAGAATATCATGTGAGTGCACGTCCTAACATGTACTTTGCATTTAATGTTTTAAATGTTTTTAAAGCACTTGCAGGTTTTTAAAATATAACTCCACATTCGGGCTCTGACCCGTTTGCTTTTCAAATCTCTTTTTCTTGTAAAACCGTTTTAGGTGCCCAGCCACAGGGACACCAAGCTTAGGATTCTCATTCAGGTGACGAGCTGTAGCTGTTTGTGGAAGCTACAGGGATTTGCATGTAGACGCTTCTATCTTTTGGATTCCAGAGTCACTATCTATCAGTTGTAGGGCATGTTGCCCATTTCTATTTAGAGACATTTTTACTTTTCAGTTCTCAGACTTTAGCATTTATTATTTCAGTATTCGGTTATTCATTTCCGTTTTGGGATTGTAGTGAGGAGTTTTCCCTCCAGACTTTATTTACTCTATTGTGATGGTTATTCGTTTTACTTCAGTATGGTGAATGGTGTTATTTATTTCTTCATTACACTTGTTGCTTGATAATCAGACTTTAAATAAAATTTGGCACTTACTTTTTAATTACTAGGTGGTTAGTAAAAATAAAATGTTTTCGACAGTGATGCTATTAACTGAGCCAACTTGGCATTTTGAATTAATTTAATAAAGGAGTAGCTACCCGGTATTTAATTAGTCGGGGTGTCACAGGAAACTTAGTTGCATCCATCAATATTTTGGATTGAAAATTAGTTGCACACAAGTTTGTTGTTTTTGGAAAATGATGGCTTAGCTTCTCTATATTTAAAAGTGTTACCATTTTCCCCAGACAATCTTTATACTAATACTGTATTTTAAACATGTATTGTTGTTTTGCTATATATTTAGAATTTTTTATATTTATTACTTGTCGAATATTCTTTTAAACTTCTCATGACAAATATATTAGTTCTCTGTATAATCATTTGTATAATCATTTAACTGTTGGGTCGGAATTTGCACAGTGACTCATGACAAATACATTTGGTTGAATTGTATGAATTCTCAATCTATTAATAACAATCTTCTTTTTAATCAACGGGCTTGATGTCAAGAGAAGATGGATCAAGGGTATCTTATGTGGTCTCTACTAAGTTTTACAAAGCTTGGATCTTCGATCTAGGGACATTCAAGAGCCGATCCATTCCATTCACCTGCGTCTTTTAGGGTGATGGACGCGCTAATTCGACAAATTTTCTTAATATTATATCAACTCTTCTCTATCATAACATATTTTTTCCAAGTTGCCTATGGTTCAATATTCCCTTCATCTCAAATTAAGGACAAATAAGTAGTTCCAGTGCAACTACTTCCAATGCAAATAACAAACTGATCAAGGGATGACTCAGTTCCACTAGGCGTGTCATGACTTGGATAGGTAACATGTTGATCTTTATATTTGATTATAATATATACATGGCATGTTTCGTTTAACAGTCTGCACCCAACTTTTTTTCTTTTGTTCTTCTACATGAATAAATTACGCTGATACCACTTACCTTATGTATTCCCAAATCGATATTTAAAACCATAAAAACTATTCTCAAAGAAAAGTTTATATATATTGCATAGGTTTTGTTTCTTGATGAAATCATTTATATCCTCTGATTTAATTATAATTCCTTTGGTTGAAATTCCTTTCTTTGTATCCTCTGATATGATTTGATTATGATTCTATTGATTTGATATTTTTCATTGATATCTTAATCATCATAGATTCTATTGGAAGTTGTGCTATGGTTTTTTTTTATTAATGTATATACAGATTCAAAAGTTGTTTTCTCAATATTAATTAGTTTTGGTGTGATGTTATAGAATGATAAATCTCCGCTGTGGTGAAAATCATGGCAATTAGGATGTTTTGGGTGATTCAAAAGAAAGATTGCTATCAATCGGATGTCTATTTGTACAAGGACCTGATTATTGCATTAGCTAAAACAAAAAAGATAGATGATGCGATGCAATTATGGGGAGGTATGAGAATTGCAGATTTGTTCTATGATTCTCAGACATACACCGAAGTCATTAGGGGATTCTTGAGGTACGGGTCTCCTGCAGATGCTATGAATATTTACGAGGACATGAAATAGTCTCCATATCCCCCAGAAGAGTTGCCGTTTAAAATTTTGTTTAAGGGACTTCTTCCACGCACCTCTAAAGGAACATGGTCAAGCAAGATTTTGAGGACATCTTCCTTGATTGCCATGTTTATGATCCTCCTAAAGAGATATTTGGATCATGCTAAAGAGATATTTTGCTGTACCTTTTCTGTGATTTCAATATCTTTCATTAAATTAAATTATTTAGAAGATATTTTCTGGTGATTTATGGATTTATAGTTATTAGGCCTTTAGTCCCCATTTACCTTGCAAAAAAAAAAATATAGAATGATAAATCTCTCCAATTAAAGGCCTTACTCAGTTGATAAATAACTTTGTGCCTACCTTGAAGGTGAGCCAAACATATCCAAGGATGAGAAATAGAGCTTCAAGAATAACCAAGTAGAAAACGAAGTACACAATAGAGCTTTAAGAATAACCAAGTACAGAACAGAGCCAAAAATATCCAAGGTTGAAAAACAGAGCCAAAAGTACTTATAATTTTATTATATATTTTTAGTTTGATGTGAATTTTTAAATGTCGTTTACATTTTATCAAGTTACTACTTGAGTTAAATTTTGACTAGGCAATGGATATTTTAAAACTTTGTTTTGTCTCTTAGAAAACCTTTTCAATTATCGCAAGACTTACTATAAATTTCTCACACCCTTGATAATACGATAAGAATTAGTAAAATTTAAAAGCCACATGCTTAGATTGTGCTTTCGTACATACAATGTATAGGGGAATCATGGTCGGTGGCAAAAAACGATGGCATTACATTGTTAATTGCCGGTGGAAAAAAGTGGTTGCAAGACTTATAATGTACAAGGGACTCATGGCCATTACTGAACACAAAAGTGAAGGTGGAAACAGTGACATTATGTGTTTATATCTCAGGAGTAAGTTTGAACTGCATGTAAAAACAGTGAAACCATAATGTTACATGATAAATTATTGCATGATTATCTTGGGTTCATTGATATTTGAGTCTCTCTCCGTCCCAAATTCAGTCCCTATCTTTTTATTCAACAATTTTATAAGATTAAATAAGTAACACAAAAATTAACCAAACGTCTTTTCTTTAACGTTCTCTTTTATAATTTGCAAACGTTGTGTTGAAATTCTTGGACATGCTGACAATTGCTTGGGAGCTGTGAGCATCAACAATGCAATGGAAGAAAATGTATAATTTAAGTATTTGTCTTCCACGATTTAGATTTGTCAAATGCTTAATTGAAAGGGTTGATATCAAGGTTTAAAATTTATTTGGCTTGTGAACTTTCTTCTTTAGTTGTCTCGAATTTTGTTTTTATGCATTAAAAAAAAGTAGTTATCTCTCCACCAGCTACTACAATAACATTGAACGATTGTCCAGGCTACAACAACATCTGTCTAGATGTTGTCCAAATACTGTCAAAGCTGCAGCAACATCTGTCCAAATGTTGTCCAGGCTGTTACAACATATGTCTAAGAACATAATGTTCGATTATCGTAACAGGTACGTTTTTTTCTTCATATTTTTAATATTTCAATGCAACAGATGCAACATATCATCCAGGCTACTATAACATATTTTTTGTTGATTTTTAAAGTAGAAACGAGGCAACAAATTCATTAAAGAGAAGATGTGATGGCGTGTTGTTGGTGCAAATACACCAAATATAATTGCATACGTGCCATCACCATTGGTGCCATCTAAATACCGTTAAAAATGACTCCCTGAAATTATCCAACATCTAAATACTCTTAGAATGACTGCCTAAAATAACTAATGAATCTAACAATTATTTAATGGATTGAAAAGACTTTAAATGTGTCATTAAAATATGACTAAGAACGCAAAGGGTGTTGACACAACACCCAACGTGGTATAGACACAATTAATGTAGGTTCTTACAAAATATAATTTTCCAAAAAGATTATATTGTTGCTGTACGAATAAAATAAAAAAAAATCTGAATTTTCTCTTTCAATTGCATTATATATTTCTACTGGAGTTGCTTGGTCCTATTATTTCACATGAACAACACATAGGAATGTTCTCGGTTGAATTATGACTCAGGATATTTGGTTTACACGACATCTTGGTGGCGGTTGAATGCATTTATGGGGTGATTATGGAATGTATGTCACTCTATTTAGATATATTTTAACAAAAAAATGAAATATCACTATGTTTAAATAGAATACATGTTCATTGTCGGAGAAATATGGGTTCTTATGTATTCAAACAAAATACATGTTCCGACCATTTTTTTATCCGTATGACTACATCGTGTGCTTTGTCATATATCTACTTCCTCCATCTCGAACTTTGATTGTTTCAAACTTTGGGCAGTCCTACCAACGAGACAAGCCAAACATTCATCTTGGTCATTAATTCTTAGTTTGGGATGGAGTTGTATTATTTTTGGGATATCCCAAACTCAACCAAAATGATACAACATATCACCCTATGTAGTAGCGAATTCCTCAATCCTACGATTTATATCAAGTTGTAATAGTTCATCAATTAATGGAGAATGCCTCACTTTCACAAGATGATTTATAATATAAGTAAAAAAATCAAGTGATTCTTAGGGGCTGAGTTTGTTTCAATATCTTAAATTTATATATATCTTTTTGTGTTTGGAATAAAATATTAATTGATTTTAAAAATGTTTCATTAATAGTCACATATCCTATCTAACTCCTTTTGTTTTTTATTTGTTGCACCAGCATTGTCTATAGAGAATTTCTTATTATCCCGAAGATCAAGTTTTGTCCCCACAAGAACTATTGTGATGCCAGGGCCGTAATGCTTCAATTCGGGAATCCACTTTTTCGAACCATTTTCAAAGCTAGCCTTGCTTGACATGGATAAATTTCAGGCAGTTCAATTGACTAATAATATGGGCCCCTGTGCATTTCCTTATATTCGAAACAACAGGCATTGCAATTGTATGTGTAGTATGTCAAATAAAATATTTTTACTCTTTATAATGTTTGTTTCACGAGAATGTTATATGAAATGTGTTAATGTAATATAAGTTATTTATTAGGGTTACTTCAAAACTTTTGAATTGTCTTTTGTGCAATATAGGTCCTATATATCAAAGCTTATGCTTGCACTATGTATTGACAACGAATCGCATAGTTTCAAAAATGTGTTATTTATGTGTTCATTTAGTTAGTTGATGGTTGAATTGTGATTTATTGTCCAGAAGTTTGTTGTGAACCTATTTGGAATTCTCAACTTTCAAAACTGATTTCTACTTTACCATGTAACTTTGTTAGTGCCACTTTGATAGGAATTATTGTTACAAATCAATGCTTCCATTACACGCCTCGTTTTTTTTTTCCAAATTTGACACATGAATGTTGATGAATGGGAAGCTCATTTATAGACAATTTTATCTTACTAATGTCAAGTATTATTTTATTTGCATGCAACAAATGTCAAATACTATTTTATTTACATACAACTTTTATCTTCTTGCATAATATTTATTGGTCTTGCGACGATGCAAGAAGTGTTGTAGGCACGTGAGTTGAGTCATGACTCGCACAACTTTGGAAATTATGACCAATTTTTTTTAAAATTACACTTTGTTTTGTTGGGGAACTGTAACACCCCGTATTTTTGTACATTTAATATTTAATTAATTCGGGAATTTTAAATTACTTGTGTATTGTAATTTTAATTGAATTAATTATGGCCATATATATATATTTAAATATTAATCGGGGAGTGAATGGTTAATGTTTATGGAAATTTATTTACTAAGTGAATGGTAAGAATTTTATTTCGTCATTTCGAGTATTAATGACAAGGTATACACTTATCCCAGCCGGGAGTCGGTATAGACTAAATTGGGTGCGAGATAAGGATTTTTATAAATTGATTCGGACGCCAATTCTGAGTGCGCGGTTGAGTCCGGATGGGTCGAGATAGTCAGAAAAGAGTACCCGGGGTAGTAATTGGGTCTCGGGGTAATTTTGGGCATAGTCGGGCCCACACGGGGTGAGTTGGGCCACTTTAATTAAGCCCATTAGGCTAAAAACGGGATGGAGGGTTTTTAACCTAAGTGAGGGATTAGGAAATCAGAAACCAACACAACTCTAAACCTAGGGTTTGAGAGGGGATTTGGGGGAAAACAAATCAAGAGCAAATTGGAGGTTTTTGGAGCCAAATTGAGGGACGGCAACAACGGATCAGACACTACAAACACTTTGAGGCAAGTGGTTAACTGTTGTGATTTCTAAAATTTTGATAATCAATTTATATAATAGTGATGTGTGTATGAAAATTCGTTTTGGGTGTGTTACCAAAATCTAAATTGGGTTTTTGTAAATTTATATACCTTAATGAGATTAAGGGGGAGATAAATCGTGTTTATGATTCTAGAATGTAGAGAACTGAATCAGATGTTAAAATCAGTAAGATTAGAGGGTTAATTACTGATAAAAGGAATGAAATTCGTATTGGGGATTGAAAACCCGGATAATACCCAATTCGGGAAAAAGTAGGAAATCTTGAGATTTCATTCCATATTGATGTTCTATAAGGTGCTTTGATCCTATTCTTATGTAGAAATAGGTTGATTGGGCTTGGGTTAGTTTAGGGGAAAGAATGAAGGTTGGAGGTTTTCGTTAATGGTGGAATTCAGTAAGGTAGGAGCGCTGGCACGAAGGGATCGATCGATCGATCGGGGGCATCGATCGATCGACGATGGGAAATTCTGGGCAGTTCGGCCTTGGGTGAGATATGAGGGGGAATTAATTATAAAATAATTTTCATACAATTATTAGTGGTAAATAATTGTGAAACAAATATTTCTAGCAATTATGGGAGAAAGTAATTGGGACTAGGATGGCTTTATGTGGGACATTTAATGGATGAATTTGAGAGACTTTATTCCAAAATAGTGAGGTACGGATCAAGTGAGTGAATCCGGGTATATTGGTCATGCGACCCCAAGGTAGTGAATTAAGTTTGTAGATAAACTAAATAATTTTGAGTCGGGATATAGACTCGGGTGAATATTTAATTAAGGACCAAGTGGGCGAGTCCGGGTATGTTGGTAATTATAGGTAAATATAATTGGGAAAATTATGGAAATAAATGTGTGACACATTGTGGGCGAAAAATGTGGGAAAGAAATTATGAGATGTAAATTGGACCAAGTGAGCGAGTCCGGGTATGTTGGTTAAGTGACATCAAGGCATTAAATTAATTTTCGAGAGAAAGTAATTAGTTTGGAGTCGGAACATTGACTCGGAAAATGTTGAGGTACGGGCCAAGTGAGAGAGTCCGGGGATAATGGTTGGGTGACACCAAGTTATTAAATTAATAAATGCGTTAATCAATTTAGTTAGAGTCGGATTGTAGACTCGGGTAATATTAAATTAATAAGAGTGATAATTAATTTAATAAGAGTCGGATTGTAGACTCGGGTAGTATTAAATTAATAAGCGTATTAATTAATTTAATTAGAGTCGGTTTGTAGACTCGGGTGGGATTAAATTAACAAGGGTGTTAATTAATTTAATTAAAGTCGGTTTATAGACTCGGGTATGATTAAATTAATGGGTGGGATAATTAGTTTAATCAGAATCGGATTGTAGACTCGTGAAGGGTACTTATTAATTAGTGAGAAAATTAATTACATTGAGTCGGGCCACAGACTCAGGAAAATTATAGGCAGTGTATGGGATGTTGAGTACATGGTAAAGCCGGGGTTATTAATATATATATACGGGTAGTGATAGTATATATATATATATACGTGTATGTATTGTGTGTGACATTAAATTACAGGCAGTGTACGGGAATTACAGGCAGTGTATGGGATTTTGAGTACACGGTAAAACCGGGGTTCATAATATATATATACGGGTAGTGATAGTATATATATATATTTGTATATATTGTGTGTGATAGTAAATATCAGTGACTAGATATTTATTCAATTTAAATACTCTAATTCTATCAAGAGAGGTTGCGCGATGTGGGTGAATACCCTATCTTGAGGAGTAGGGCGAGTATATCCCCAGGTCATAGCGTCCGGTACATGGGTGAGGAGATTATCTCACTTTCAGGAAGGAATATGACCCCCTCCAATTCGTTATGTAGTAGACCAGGTTGGTGAGCGAATCCAACTTGGAAAACTAGGTTTTGTGAGCACACCTAGTGAGATGGCATGTTAGAGTGAATCATCCGGTGAGGGTATACTCGTAAGGATGGATACGCGTATGATATATGTGTGGATGTTAGTAAAGGTACGTATAATATGGTAGTAAATATTATATGTAGGGGATAATACAGTGTATGATGTATTTACCTTATATAACTCGGGTTACGGTTATATGATGTTAATTAATGAGAAATTAATTAAGTTATTCATTTCCTGGAATAATACAGTGTGTGATGTATTTACTTTATATAACTTGTGAGACGGTTATAGGCTATTATTTAAGAGGAATTAATTAAGTTAATTGTGAAATAACTTATAATTCAAGAATCATTATACTCGGGTTAGAGTAATATGGTAAGGGAAGGTTATATCAGGACTAGTTGGACGGGGTAGTACAACTAGGCGGGGTTAAGGTAACCGGTAGGTGTGCACAATAGTGGAGAGGTGAGAATGTCCTCAAGGGAGTACGACACTAACTTAAATATGAAGCGCATTCATGCATTTTAAATTACTGCAGTTAATTCACTTGCTAAATATTTTCAAAATGTTTTGGGTTCTAACCCTTGCTATAAAACTATTTTCAAAACCTTTTAGGTGTCCAGCCACAGGGACGTCAAGATTGATATTCTATTCCAGGGACACAGAGCTGCGGCATATGTGGATGCTAGCAGGAGTTTGGATTAGACGCATCATTCATTCATTCCTAGAGTAGGAATCTTGTATCAGTTTGAGTTTTATTTAGGGCTTGTCGCCCAAACTTCTCGGTACAGTTTTCAGGTGTAATTTGTTCAGGTGTTGAGTATTTGTATTGGATTATTTATTTGATGGCCGGTGATTTATTCGGCAAGTTGTGTTATTATTATTCTATTTACTTTCATTCAGTTGTGTGAACGGTTTATATTTTAATTCCGCATGTATTGTTTTGTTTAAATTAAAAAGTTAAAATTGGCACCAGTTTTTGGAATATTAGGTGGTTAGTAAGTTTTCGACAGTGATGCTAAGGATAATCCAACTGGGATTCCTGTTTTAATTTGGTATAGGACTGATCATACGGTATTTTATTAGGCGGGGCGTCACAGGAACAAATTTTTTTTCGTTTTGCAATTACGTACTTTGAAAATTTTCGCTGTACCTTCAGGAACGGGAATGTCATGGTCCTATCAACGACGTACACTTTTGAAAATTAATGACGTTCCTTTAGGCACAAGCCATTTTTCAATTACGTAATTTGAATTTTTTTTCCGTGCCTTAAGGCACGGGCATTCCACTAGTATATATATAAAGAAAGGCTTACGTACATCATGATGTATACATCACACCATATATCACACCTAGTTCTAGAGCTTAAGAAATCTGTTTTTCAAATTTGCTATTTTTCTTGAAATTAACCTTCCAATAAACCCGATTTCAAAAATTTTGGTCAAAAAACATTTTGTAACTATTTTTAAAAAATCTAGACCCATATAAATAATGTATTTTTAGCAATTTTTCGTCATTTTTTTTTATAAATAGCTACAAAATGTATTTTGACCTAATTTTTTGAACATAAGTTTATTGGAAGGTTAATTTCAAGAGAAAAATAAAAAATGTGAATTTTTTGTAGGGCTTAAAACAAGGTGTGATGTATGAATGATGTATAGAGCATGATGTAGTTGACAATTCTCCTATATATATATATATATATATATATGGGTCCACAACTTAGGACTTCACCTGATCATGTATATATGTACGTGAATATATATATATATATATATATATATATATATATATATATATATATATATATATACCATCCTGCTCTTGTTCGGACTAGTTCGCATTTTAAGAATGTGGACCGGACATGTGTCACCTGACGGTGACCCCAGAAAAGAGAGAGAGTGTGCCTATAATTTAGGAGATAATTTCTACGCACACATTTAGGTGACACATGTTCGGTCCGCATTCTTAAAATGAGGAGCATATATATATATATATATATATATATATATATATATATATATATATAGAGAGAGAGAGAGAGAGAGAGATCACATAAACAAAAACACCGTTTTGAAGCCATTCTCCTACAAACCAATAAACCCCGAAAAAACACACCCAGCCCCAAATTCCACCAAAACACCCACCTCATTTTCTTATCATAGTCGTAAAACCAAATCCCAATTTCTTGCGATTCTTGGCATTCGGCCCACCTTGTGATTCATTTAAGTTAACTATCTTTTTCTTCATAATTATTGATTGACATCACAATTGAAAGATTCTTCAGAAATTTGAGGTAATTTATTTGGTATTGATATTTTCTTTTCAAACCCCAACAAATTTAATTACAAAAATAAATATAGCAGAAAATGTATTGATTTTTAAAAAATAATATATGTAATGCTGAAAGTTAATGTTTTAGGGCTTAAGTGGAAGAATGAAAACAAAAAAATTATTTTCAGAAGAAAAATAAGTTGCCTCAAATGAATACAACCTGAGCTAAATCACTCGAAAAGGGAGGATACAAGAGCATGAGAGTCTGGTTTGCAAGTCTATGAAGATAAAAGGAGGTAAGAGCACGTGGGTGTGTTGGGTGGGATTTGGGGTTGGGTGTGCTTTGTCCGGGTTTATTGGTTTGTAGGAGAATGGCTCCAAAATGGTGTATTTTTTGTTTATCTCGTAATTTGGCCGTAAGTGATGTACTGTTTTGGAGGACACTTTTTCTTTTCTCACCCTCTTTCTGTGAGAGAGAGAGAGAGAGAGAGAGAGAGAGAGAGAGAGAGAGAGAGAGAGAGAGGATAGGTTCAAGAGGGATGTTAAGTGGCCTTAATGGGCCCATATTTTACGCTCCTTTGGACACTTTATTTCAAAACCGTATCTGACCTGAGAAATGAAAATATGTCTCCTAGATTTAATTCTTCATGGGAGAAGAGTGAGTGATGGGCGAATGGTAATTATCGACACAATCGTAGATCTCTTATTATATATTTGTGGACATTGAGGTACACATATTTCTATCTCTATCTCTACTACTTAAAAAGAGGGAACTTTATTTTCAATGGTTATAAGACTAAACTATCCTCATTAAATTTAAAATCTCTATTATACCCTTAATAATAGTCAACATATCTTTCCCCAATTCATTGGCTCCTACGAAATAACCAGGTTCATTTCATCCCATCTTTCTCAAATTCATTCATACATACCAAGCATCCAAATACATTCATGTTCCAACCCTAGAAATCCAAATTCAGCTGCCTCAAATTTCATTCTCCAATTCACTCACATTCATGCATCCTATCTCTCTCTTATTCATTCACGCATATCAACCATCTAAATATATTCATCTTCCAACCCTAGAAATTCATTTTTACAAATGGAATCTCAAACAACTATTTAATTGAAAGTCCATCGTTTCTTTACTTTTATTTGCTTCGTTGTTATCAATTCTTTTGCCAAAATTAAGGTCAATACTCCTAATTCCGTCTATAATTTTTTTTATTATGTCAGCAAAGTATGCATTTGTTAATTTAAAGATGAAGGCAATTACATAAATTTTATAATTATATATATCTCATTGAAGAATTTTGTCTCTCATTTGTGATCAGAGCTTGTATTTCCCATTTTCATTTTTTTCATGATTTTAAATATGTGTACTTATTACATATTCTAAATTAAATTTTAATTTTGAAATAATTATATACATTCACATATGCCTACTGTTTTAAATGTTAATAATTTGAAAATTATGCATACTGATATAAACTTTTTCAGTACTAAGGATTGTGCTTATTTTTTGTGATTTTCTTCTACTTACGAAAATTTCACTCATGATAAAATAAAATTATTACTTTCGTAATGTGAAAGTTCACTACTACAATAGTTGATGGCACTAAGACAAGTACTTAATTTATGGTTTATTGTCATTCTTATATAATTTCTAATTACGGAAATTTCACTCATGGTAATAAGTTTTTTTATTATTTTCACAAGGTGAAAGTTCAATATTTTGGTACTACAGATAAGACAAGTACTTAAATTTATGGTATATTGTCATTCTTATATAATTTCTAATTACGGACATTTCACTCATGATAATAATTTTTTTTTCGTAAGGTAGAAGTTCACTATTACATACATTAGTTGATGGCACTAAGACAACTATTTACTTTTGGGTTTTATTGTCATTCTTATATAATACAATGTTCTTACTCTTTACAAGTATGTTAACAGTAGTAGGAGTGTAATTTGATAGTTCATAAGAAATTGTTATCATTTCACTTTTTCGTAAGTAATTGTTAATTGAAATCTTGTAGGATATTGTCAACATTGGTGGTATAAGCTCGAATTGTGAATCTGAGAGTGAAAGAATTTTACTTTTGTTTACATGGTATGTGGAGTACTTAATACCATATTGAAACCGTTTCATATAATTTATATTCGAGATGGTAATATATTTCGTTTGAATTTTTGTAGGATATTGTCAATATTTCTTATAGAATCTTGGACTTTCAATTTCATAGTGAAGGAATCTTAATTTTATTTATGAGGTAATTGAAATTGATTAATGTATGATTGCGAATTTACTTATTATTTTTTATTTAATTTACTGGCCATTATGAAACCAATTGAAGAAATATGTAGATGAGCTAAAAAAATTCATACGCTTTACAATTTGTAATTTGTAGCTTTTTTTTCTTTGTTTTGGAAAAGAAAAAAAATTAAAGAGTTAGGAAACAAATTACATCATATCAATTGAATGATATGAAACACAAACTACGCATGTATAAAAAATTATAGAGTAGAACCAAGTAGATACCCAAATCTTTATAAACTAATGAATAACATAATTGTTTGGATAAACAAAATTAAGTCACTGCAATATACATATTTAATGTTTTGATATCATGATGAATGAAACAGCCTATGAACCAAAAGAATCAAAGACTGTGATGATTCATTATTTGGTGGGCTTTTTGGAGCAATTGGGTACTCAGTGAGTCGAATTTTTGGACCACTAAGTTTAAAATGACTTTGATGTAAGAACTTACGTATTCACACATAATTTTTTTTTATATTAGCCAAATATATGTTTTTTTAACCTAATTTTTTCAAAATATTTTCATTATATTTTTCTAACTTAAACTTACGTATTCATGTCTTTAATGCCATTCATTTGACATGTCATCAAGCTGTAATTAGGTTTTATTGTTGTTGTATTAATTTTGAAATGTGTACAAGGTGATATGAAAAAGAATAAAGATACTAATCTACTTGAAAGTTTCAGAATAAAATTATAGACCTTCCCTAAATTAAATTCATTCTTGTTGGAGTCCTAATTTAATATGGATCTCAGTCCTATAGGTGAACTATCAATATAGAAGTTGACTCCAAGGATATGTTACTAGTATTAGGGGACTGAAACGAAGTACAAATTTCTTGCATTCCCTATCCAATAGTATTTAGGACCAATTGGAAACCAGTTGACGAAAAACTGATCTATATAAGATTGTCTTATGTTCCCAAAAACGAAAAAGAAACGTTTGCAAGTGTTGTTTTATGGGCTAGAATAGGCATTCACCTCCTTGTCCTAAGCCAAATAATTGATATAGTTTTTCTTATATAGGATTCGATAAAACTATGTGTCATTGACTAGATGATAGTAGACAAAATCCATCATAGGTCATAAACATCTATCGTAACATAAATGTGACGAATCACATTCATTAAAATTTTGTACTTTATCCAAAATGTATAATGAGGTGAGCCTAAGCCATGCTTCAGCCTACCGCCTTCGCCCGCAAGGCATAGGCCTTAATGAAGGAGCCTCGCCCAATTTGAGGCGAATCGCAACATTTGAAGCTTTTTTAGACGTGGGCCAGGGCATACCTTGGACGAATTCAATACTACATCAGTTTTCCCCTGGTTTGATATCTCTCTGTAATCTTATATACTCCACCTTTTTATTCATTATATGGACAAACGAAGAAAGAAATGAAAGCTTGATCTTCTTAACCTTAGTTTTAAAAAATCCTTAAATGAAGAAATAAATCCCAACCAAAATTCCATGAAGTCTAGCTTGATTAGTATGAATTCAGTTTACAATTTCTGGTTGCAATTAATAATAACTGTACTAAATTAACTTATGAACTATGATATTATAGTTTTATATAAATCAATGTAACCTGTAGTTTCCCATTGGTCATATCTGTACTTATTGTGTTGGAATACTCAACTGGTTTATGAGTGTTCAAAGTTGGGTTTATAGGGTCAATGTGGACTGCTTCATTCCCATTGGTTTCTTTTTTTTGCTGTATTCGATTAGATTTCGGTTCTATAACATTAGCCTCCAACTGTTTGAGGATGATAATGCTCAATATAGGCAAATAATTTCCTTCTTTAATTAAAATGGAGATAACATCCACTGAATTTGGATATGTAGTGGCTCCATTATGTCAATCTGTAGATGTTACTGCTTGGTTCGTGGATGTCACTACTACATTTAGTAACAAATATAGTAACAAATATTTTCCACCTAACATATAACACACATTTGGGACTACGTTCACTGCCCATGCCTTTATTCTTTTACATTTGTATCCTCTCTTAAGCTAATATTTAGAACTTAAAACAAATAAATCAACATACTTTGAATAGTAGGGTATGCTAATAGTAGTAAACAAGAAAACAAAACAATCAAGAATATTGAAGAAACATAAGTTGTCCTCTAGAGTTCCCTTGACCACTTCATTGGAGACTCAATTTCATTATTAAGATTTGGTGAAATAGTCTCTGCTGAAGTGTTTGGGAGGGGGGGGGGGGGGACTCCCAAATACATCTAATAAATATACATATTGCTAAGCATGATGAGATTATTGGTAGCCATCTGCCTAATCAATCTACCTACAATAAATATTTTAAGTCTTATATTTATAGAGTAACTACATTTGTTTACTTCAATATGTATAATGAATATTAAATTGTAATTTCAGTTCCACATATTTTGGTTAATGACAGCATATGTACATACAACATAATCATAATTTTATTTATGATCTTTCTTGCAATACACCTTATTCATAAATAAAATAGTCTTTAAATATCACAAATGAACTAAAGTAAACGAAATAATAAAGTGATGAACAATTATATAATCAAGATTAGTCACAATATACTTCAAACTATGAGAATCAAACAATTATATTCCAGTAATCATTACAACCAACTCTTCATAATATATATTTATAGATAAAACTCCATTCTTGATTTGCAAACATTGTAATAAGTCTTTCCTCCAAACACTCCCCATTTTTCATTCCTCTGTACCATTTAAATTCATAGCCTTAAAACCGAGATCAATTAGTTTACATATGTCAATCACCTCGCTAAAATTGCGAACCTGTCAAATCAAATATCTGGAATCAGCCACACGTGCAACGCACGTGGGCACAACTAGTATTTTTGAAATGGTAGGGTTGTTCACTTTACAGTCGGTCCATATTTTTTGAACGCTAAGTTCTATTTCCTATTTTGTCATTTTGTTTTGAAATTTTAAAATTAAATTTCTTAAAATACAAACCAAATTTACACAAAATTTATATATTTTGAGAGATCTTGGTGACATTTATTAAATATATCCATGAAGGACTTGTAATTTTGAAGTATTTATATTTTCATTTTAATCCTTAACATTTTGTGGTTAATAAACTTTGAAAGTAATTATCTTTTAAAAATACAATTCCCTTTGAAAGGTCTTGATGAGGTCGATCAACAGAGTCCAAGAATTAGAGGAATGAGCATAATTTTGAAACTTCATTTTCACTCCCAACATTTGGTATTTTAAATGGGTATCATTGATAAATACTAGGTCCGAAAAATTATATAAGTCATGTTCACGAGGGTTCATCATTCCTCCTTTAGGATTTTGCAATATGTCCATTTTTACTTGAATTGGTTATATAGTTATTCATTGTGAGGATATGACAAATAGGCTCTGTAAGGAATTTTTTTTGAATTGAATCAATTTGTATGATTGAGTTATTCTATGTTTGGCCAAACCTTGTTTGAGTCATAGGATAGGACTTGAGTTACATGTCCTTTAGGCCTATCATGTGTGATTGAAGACCATGCAGTAAAGTTAAAGTATCATAGAGGATATATTGGGTTACGTGCAGAGTTTTCATCTTCAAGATCCGAGGGATCTCAATGAAGGTATGAATACATATTGATGTTTGATCCCTAAATGGGTTTGGGTGTTATTTTTATAAAATGTTTACGAGGCATTTTCCATAAAATGTTTTTTTCTTTAAGTCGTTCGAACGAGTTTCTTATATTCTTTCGAACAGTTTATAGTTTCATTCAAACTAGATATATGGTTTCATTCAAATGAGCTTCAAATCAGGTTTTAATTTTCACAGAGAAAAGTTCGTTAGAAGGTTGTTTGATACTTATTTAAACGATTCGAACAAATCATATGTTTTCATTCGAATGAGTTTTCTCGAAAAATGTACCACCTCAAAAAATGTGTTTTATATAAGTACTCAGGTCTGGCATAGTTTTCAAAGGAGGTTTCTGTGAAAATAATTTTTCAAGTTATATCTTCTGCCTCCCAAACCTTAGTTCACATCCACGTTTGAGATCCAATAATCCTAAATCTATATATTTGTTTGAGATCTCTTCCGTGTTGTAGTATAAACGTCTGCTCTTCATGCTGTGAGCATTTCGAGCAGTGGAGATCGTGTTTACGTTGATCCACAGCTAGACTGATCACGAGACAAGTAAGTTCGATGGGATACCAAAATGTGGGAACGCAACTATGTTGTGTGGCCATTGGAAGGCATCTAACAGTGGATACAGAGAAGGTAATAAGGGATGAAGAAGCGCGTCAATACTTAAAGGCGTTGAGTTTATGAGTAAGTCTAATTTGTCCTATACCATAGTGGACTTGCATAATTGGGCAGTCCGAGATTTTTCTTAATATAGGTTTTCTCGTATATCGTCGTGTTATGGTTTGCGTATCTTATTCTTGCTTACACTCACCTAGATGCATGCTTAAGTCGAGAATAAAATTGGTAGTATTGTTTAACACAACACTTGAGGTTTTGTTTCGATGCAAAGTTTATTAAAATTGTGAAAATTAAAAATTGGTGGTGTTTCTCTATAAAACCTAGTGCGCATTAGCTTTCTCAAACGAGTATCAGAGAAGGTTACACTAGTTTGTAGTGTTAGATCCCTATTTTTTTCTTGTTTAGGGTTTAGATGGAGTTTAACCGAAAGGGTAGTTCCGTTGGCTGGCCTCCGTTGTTTGTAGGAACAAACTATCCCTATTAGAAGGAGCGGGTGTGATTTTTTCTTAAATTAATTTATGAAAATGTTTGGAACCCATTTGATTATGGCTGATTACTCCCACTGAAGGTGGTTCTCTGAAAGCACATGCCTCGAATTTTAATTCCTAGGGTATGAATGCTGTTTTTTACGTTGTGACCACTGAAAGAGTTTAGATACATTATGACTTGTGAGAGAGCGAAGGATGCTTGGGATATTTTATGATCCACACACAAGGGAACAAATACTGTTAAGGTTTTCAAGTTACAAAATTTGACGACTAGGTTTGAGATGATAAAGATGTTAGAGAATGATTCTTTTGATGAGTTCTATGCCAAGTTATCGGATATTCTCAATTCCTCGTTTAACTTAGGTGAGTCGATTCTTGAGTCTAGAATTAGTGCGTAAAATCTTAAGATTGTTGCCTGGAGGATTTAAGGCCGAAGTCATGGACCTAGATTCCATAGGGGGTGTCGATGCTATGAGAGTCAAAAAACTTATAGGTTACCTCCAAACCTATCATATGATCATATGTCCTTCAAATAAAGATACGAGTATTGCCATGAAATCCCAAAATAGAGGACATATCGGATGATGACAGTGATAGTGAGCTTGATGCTAAAGAGAAAACTAGGTTTGCTAGGAAGTTCAAGAAGTTTCTTAATCTTATAGATGAGAAGAGTTTTTAAAAGAAACATAAGAACTTTATCGATCATGATAGAAATACTAGGGATGATCGTAAGAAGGTGGATGATTGAGATAAGTTCCTTGAATGCCAAGGGTTTGGGCATTATTCTCATGATCATCTCATTGGACCAAGGAAGAAAGGTTAGAAACCGAAGGTTTATAATTCCACCCTTATTTATAATGAGTCGGAAGAGGAAGATAATTCCCCCATTGATCGCAACTACACCGCATTCATGGATAGTCATGTGGGGTTAAATGAAATATTTTCCCCCGTTGAAGATAATCATGAGCATGATTATTTTGAGGTACGGTATTTTGGTTCCCTATATATTGAGGAGATGAGAAATGAAAAAGAACAAGACTAGGATGATAGTGATCTTTGAGTGGCCTTTCAGGAGTTATACGCAAAGTCATTAAGTTGAAAAAGACCAACTTTTGTTTAAAACCTAAGATGAAAGAACGTGCCATAGGAAATAATGATGATAAATTGATTGAGGATCATAGGGAAAATGCGAAGACTCTTAAGGAAAAGCTTGAGTATGTTGATGGAAAAAGAAATAGCCTTCGTGGTTTGATGGAAGTTTTAAATAAGGAGTTTCTTGAGTTTGAAGTGTAGGCATTTGTTCAAGTCTAGGATTGTGGAGTTAAAAGAGAAATTGAGAGACTCGAGTAATGTCAAATTTGATTTGGAGTTTAGGTCAATTGTTAGATAAAGTGTTAGAAACTGTCTGAATCAAAGATGACAAGTGTGGGATTGACTTCGATGATACTAATACTTTCGTTGGTAAAGCCAAGACCATGATTTTGAGAGAGTCAACCAAATCTAAGAGCATTATAAAAGGTCAACCTAAAGATAACATTCCTTTTTGTCTATATTTGAACACACGGTGATGGGAAAGTCACCTTAGGCATTTTTGTTATGATATTATAGAAAAGGTCCTAGGAAAGATAAGACTAGTGTCACCAAAGTTCCCTAGCCCAAGTACATCACGTTACATATATGTGGATTCGGAGATCCGATTTGGAGGCACTTAATGTTAAGCTTGTTGACTGTTGCATGCTTTCACATGATTCACCACAAGCTATATCTTATGAGTGATTGATTTCATATTTTCTTACACTAACTTTTGTGCTTCATATTATATGCTATTGCTAGTTGTATAATGTTTATCTTTTATATTTTGATTTTCTATTTTTGGGTCTTATTGAGAAAAATACAAAAGATTTTGGTAGTCTTTTGAGTTGTTTATGATATGTTGGTATCATTTTGAAAAATATTTAAAAACTCAAAAAGATTTTTGGTTTTGTGTATTTTAGTTTTACACATTGTGTGGCATATCGTTGTGTTTAAGGCCCATTCATTCCATGTATCCATTTGACTAGGACATCTGATTATGATTTTCAATGCTTGGATTGTTCTTAATCCTGTTTACATGATGTAGTTTGAAATTGATTTCCATGATGGATTCACTTTGTATATGCCTCTACACGCACTTTGCACAAGATCTTTTAGATTTTAACTTTATATGTTACATGAGCTAAGTGAGGTTTTCTCCCAACAACATTGTCATATACATAAATATTTTGTCTATGGGGGAGTTGTGCATGTAAAAACCATTGCCAATGATTTTGAAAATTTGAGTGTGCACGGGAAATGGCTATATGAAGGGAGAAATTTAGTTTCCGTGAAAGGATACCATTGGCAAGAGCCTAAAATATTGAGAGGCAATAAAAAACAAATTGCAAAGGCTAAAATTTTTGCATTGAGGCTTCAAAAATTAGATATCTTCAAAAGAAAAAGAGAGAGAAAACTAATATATATTTTTAAGGGTGTTTAGTTGAAGATCAATGGTTTTGCATAATGAGACCTAGTTGAGCTTAATTGTGTTGATGCTATTGACTTGAGAATCATCAAAATTTTGAGAAAAGTGTGCACTGTGTTTGCTTGTGCTTTTGAGTTAGTTATTTGACAAGTTAAGCTAAATAGAATGTTGATAAATTATTGTGGTCAAATAGATGTACTTGGATAATTTTGAGTGATTGGGTCATTTTCTCTTATTTCTAGTTCACGCCCCCTCACTCTGTACCACATTATTCAGACACATTGATGCTAATCGAGTGTGGAAAACTATGACTTGTGTGTCAATTTTGGTTATTTATAGCTATATATGTGTATGTTCTTTCTTGGTATATGTGAACACACACACACACACACAATATATATATATATATTAAATAACCTAATCACCCTAACGTGTTTTAGTTATGAAATAAAACTCTTTTATAAATCTATTTTAAAAATCTGTTTGAAACTATAATGCACACACAAAAATAAAACCACATTTGTGATGATGTTACCCAAATAAAAATAAATTAGAACAAAATGAGGAAAAGTGGAATGGAACACAATATTTATTCTCGAGGAAACCAACAAGTGGAAAACCCCGTGTCCTTTAGTAATAGGACAACTCACACACCCAAGTCCACAAATACCAATGTTTAAGTACACATTACAGCAATAAAAGTGAAAATAAAACGTGACACCCCGACTAATTAAATACTGGGTAGCTACTCCTTTATTCAAATTAATACAAAAGGTCAAGTTGGTTCCGTTCATAGCATCACTGTCGAAATCATTTTAACAATTACTAGCCACCTAATATTTAAAAAGTGAGTTGTCAAATTTAAATTAAATAAGATTAACATACAACCAAATTAAATCATGAAATACTGATACCACAACCACCATACAGTCACAATAGAAAACAATGTAATAAACTAAATCTGGAGGAATACTCCTCCCAACAATCCGAATACTGAAATAAACCAAATACAAAGCCTGAATCATTAATTAATTACATCCCAAAACTAAATTAAAACTCAGAAAATAAACTGTCTCTAAGAGAAAAGGGGCGACATGCCCTATAGATAAATAAGTCTGAAACAAAATCAAAGTAGAAAGTGGAGGCGTCTATAATCGAGTTCCTGTAACTTCCACAGTAGCTACATCACGTCACTGGAATGGAACTTCTAAGCTTGGTGTCCTTGTGGCTGGGCACCTAAAAGGTTTTTACAAAAAAGTAGATTTGAAAGCAAACGGGTCAGAGCTCGATTGTGAAAACAGTTTAAAATACAGCAAGTGTTTAATATCATTAAACATTGAATATAAAATACATGATAGTGCGTGCTCTCACAGGAGTTCCTCACCTCTCAACTAATTGTGTACGCTTATCGTACCCGTACCCGTTCTAGTTATTCAACATCTAACTAGACCAATCCATAACCTGACTTTACTATACTATTCATGGTTTAATTCCTGACATCTTAATATAAACTGAAAGTTTTACTTTCATTCCTCAGGATTAGTTAGAATAATTACTAAGAGTTTTCCCCTTTTTAGTACTACAAGGATGTTACATTAATTCACACTTGTACATATATAAACAGTCCATTTCAATATTTCAGTATATCAATCTCATTATAAATATACAATAATGTCACCCCTAGACTAAGCTGCGGTGCACACATACTCTGCTATCAAATCTCGGTACATCACGTACATAAGGATCACGTATTCCGAATCTCTCAGGAATCGTTTCGATAAGTAACAATCACACATAATGGAGGCGAACATAGTTCACATCACATGGGTCACGCACATACCTACGCTCCCATGATCAACACACTTATTAACTCCTCAATAAGTCATTCTCTGACCTATGTCCTCGAGGTACCAATCTAAATCCCCCCGTAGGCACACAAAGATTAGATGGCCCTGATCGAGCGTCGACCTCCCGTGATAGCAAGTATGGTAGGTATGTCATACACAAATAACCACATATACTAAGCATTCACATATCTTTGCTATCTTATAATATTAATAGAGGTATATTTTACATTCCTATACCGTCATTATTGTAGTACACTCACGAGTCCCTGAATAGTATACATCATCGATAATTAACTCTTCTCACGTCGCAATTTCAATGTTCATTTCCTAGCCCATAGACGTCATTCGATTTATTATAACATTATAAGTTTTACTCCTCAACATACTCCCATCTCACAACTATACCCACTAGTCAACAAGGGAAGGTTAACTCTCGATTAAAATAGGTCTACTAGAAGTTCGAAATAAAAATCAGGCGTAAAAGGCCATTCTGTCAACTCGTTAGAAATCTCGTTCGAACGAGGTAGTTCGAACAAGTGTCATTCGAACGAACTCGTTAGAAGGGGTACTGTCATCTCGTTAGAAGTCTTGTCCGAATGAGGTCGTTCGAACGACCCGGGTAGGTCTTCTAACGAGATGGCAGAAAACGCAGAGAATTTCTCAATTTCATTTTTCTTCATTTTTCTCTTCTGTAAATCCATCCTAAGATCATTCCAATAACGCTTTAATGTTGTTAAACTACTCTAAGTCCTCCTAGATCGCTTCTTCACATATTATTGGGGCCAAATCCTCTAAATCAACATGCAATAATTATAAATCCGCAATTCTTGCCCCAAACCCTATGAACATGAACCCATAATTTAATTGCACCTAAATACTCATCATAAATCCGTTTTTAAATAATCAAAGTTAAGTTTTGGGGTAAAAAATTCGTCCATGGTCATTCTACATGCAATCCCTAACCAAACTTTAGAGTTTCTATAACAATCCCATTAGGTTTTCCTCAAAACTTTCAAGGCAAATACAGTTTCTACACTAAACATGGAAGAAATATTCATTGAACTTAATAATATCAAATCACTTGCCTTAAATCCGATGTTCTGATTTGTTGTTGATGATCAAGGTTGGTTCTTTCTTCTTTCCGGTCACAAATCCCTTTCAAAATGATGGCGGGGAGATGGTTTGGCTTAGATCTTCCTTTAACCTCTCTTCTAACTTCTCTCAAAAACCTCCGTAGCCCACTCTCTCATTTTTGGCTGATAATGGCCTTAGTGGACCTTTTAGTAATATCTAAATTACCTCTAAAATTCGTGTGTTTTAATCCCTTAATTTTTAAAATTACCAAAATACCCTTCTAGGTTGCCGATTTGGCCTAAAAATGCCTCGGGACCCAAACTAAACCCCCGATTAGTGTTTTCTGACTATTTCGACCCTTTCGGACACATTGGCAGACTCAATACGACCATTCGATTGATAAAAATATAATTTACCTTTTAATTTAAATAAATTCAATCCTGACGCGATTGACACATGCGTCCCAACTAAATTTCCCAAATTGTCATATTTCTGCCTCGTGACAATTTTAACATTTTCTATACTCATATATTACCATATATTCGCAGTAGTATTTTATTTTAACATCATAATCAAATACCAACTCACATTTCGCTAGTATTTATTTTCGAGTTAATTTCCAAATTAATTCTCATTTAATTCAATTAACCCAATAAATAAAAATCAATAAAATTACGGGGTATTACATACTTCCCCCCTAATAACAGAATTTTGTCCCGAAATTCGGAACTACAGCATACGTGGTACAAATAACTCTGGATAGCGCTCCCGCATCTTATCCTCGCGCTCCCATGTGGACTCCTCGGCATTATGATGCCGCCACTGCACACGTACTAATGGTACTATCTTCGACCTTAGTTTCCTCTCGCTGTGGTCCAGAATGGCGATTGGCCCCTCCTCGTAGGAACTATCGAGTTGTAGAGCGATGTCCTCCAAAGCAATATGGGTATGGGCCAAATCTTCCCTAAGATATATCCTTAGCGAGGAGATATGGAATACGTCGTGAATCCTATGCAAGTGCTCCAGTAAACCAAGCCTATACGCTACTGTCCCAATCCGCTCGATGAGAGGAAACGGCCCCACATATCTTGGTGATAATTTACCCTTCTTCCCAAAATGCATAATCCCCTTCATAGGAGATACTCTGAGTAGCACCTGGTCCCCTACCTGGAATTCTCTGAAGAACCTCTTGGCATCAGCATAGCTCTTCTCTCGGTCCTGAGCTACCCAAATACGACTCTGTATCATCTCTATCCTTGTCGAGGTATCCTGAATCACTTTCGGCCCAAGGAGTTTGTTATCCCCTACCTCTAACCAACATGCTGGGGAACGAGAAGGTCTACCATACAATGCCTCGAATGGAGCCATGCCAATGGTGAACTGGTAGGAGTTATTATAAGCAAACTCTACCAGTGGAAGGTACTGCTCCCAACCACCTCCAAAGTCTAGGATGCACATACGCAACATGTCCTCCAACATTTGATTTGTCCGCTCTATTTGCCCATCAGTCTACGGGTGATACGCCGTACTCAACCGCAATTCGATACCCATTGCCTCCTGGAAACTCTCCCAAAATTGTGAAACAAATATCTTGTCTCGGTCAGACACAATATTTAGAGGCACCCTGTGAAGTCTCACTATCTCCGCAATGAAAATCTGGGTATACTATCCCGTAATGTAGTCTGTCCTCACGAGCAGAAACTGAGCAACTTTGGTCAACCTATCCACAATTACCCATATGGAGTCGTGACCCCTCTGTGACGTAGGTAAACCCATGATAAAGTCGATGGATATGCTCTCCCATTTCCACATCGGAACCTCTAACTGCTGTAGAAGTCCTACCGGTCTATGATGGTCCACCTTTACTAGCTGAAAAGTGGCGCATTTAGAAACGAACACGGCAATATCTCTCTTCATCCCTCTCCACCAGTATTGTCGTCTCATGTCTTGGTACATCTTATCCCCGCCAGGATGAACTACGAATCGCGAACTGTGCGACTCTGCCATTACGTCGTGTCGCAGGTCTTCCCCTTCTGGAACAACCAGTCTCCCATTGAAGCATAATTCCCTGTCTGAACTAACGATGTAGGACTCGTCTCCCTCTGTTAGTAATCGAACTGTCTTCTCTTGACAGAACGAGTCTTTTGCCTGGGCCTGTATCACTCTCATAACAATCTGAGGCGTAACAGTTATCACAGACATGAATGATCGGGCCATTGCATCCTGGTGTCCCAAATCCTTCCACTTTGCTCTCCACACTTCGGTCACCTCACCTACTGGCCTACGGATCAACACGTCTGCTACCACATTAGCATTCCCTGAGTGATATTGGATATCGAACTGATAATCCTTCACAAACTCAAGCCACCGTCGTTGATGCATATTCAGTTCCTTCTACGTGAAAAGGTATTGTAGAGACTTGTGGTGTGTGAACACCTGAAATTTCTCCCCCAGGAGATAGTGTCTCCAAATTCGAAGAGAAAATATGACTGCCGCTAACTCCAAGTCATGGGTGGGGTAATTCTTCTCGTGAGGCTTAAGCTTACGTGAAGCATAAGCTATGGCCTGACTCTCCTGCTGCAGTACACCTCCTAGTCCTTGTAAGGACACATTGATGTAGACTAGATACTCAACCCACGGTCTGGGCAATGCTAATACAGGCGCTGAGATCAACTTGTCCTTCAACTCATCGAATGCCAACTGACAGGCATCGCTCCAGATGAATGGCACACCTTTGCGAGTCAGATGTGTCAAAGGACCCGCTATCTTAGAGAAACCCCGAATAAATCTCCTGTAGTATCCTGCCAAGCCCAAGAAACTACGGATCTCAGTCGGTGTCGTGGGTTGTCCCCACTCCCTCACCGCCGATACCTTTCCCGGATCAACTGATATCCCTTTGTCTGAAATGATATACCCCAAAAACTATACCTCCTTCAGCCAAAACCCACACTTTTCGTACTTCGCATATAGCTCGTTCTGACGCAGTGTCTGCAAAACCTGTCTCAAATGCTCGGCATGATCCTCCTCTGTCTGAGAGTAAACCAGAATGTCATCGATAAAGACGATGATAAACTGTTCTAGGAACTCTCTGAACACCCTATTCATCAAGTCCATAAACACGGCTGGAGCATTGGTTAGGCCAAAAGGCATAACCCGAAACTCATAGGAACCATATCTCGTCAAGAAAGCAGTCTTCGAGACATCCTGTTCCCTGATACACAACTTATGGTATCCCGATTGCAAGTCAATCTTTGAGAAGAAAGAAGCTCCTCTTAATTGGTCGAATAAGTCATCGATTCGGGGCAACTGATACTTATTCCGTATCGTGAATTTATTTAACTCCTGGTAATCTACACACAATCTCAACGATACATCCCTCTTCTTTACAAACAACACAGGGGCACCCCATGGTGAAGTACTCCTACGGATAAACCCCTGACCCAACAACTGCTCTATCTGATCCCTTAGCTCTCTCATCTCCGCTGGAGCCATACGGTAAGGTGTGCGGGCAATTGGCCGAGTGCCTAGTGTTAAATTGATAACAAAATCTATCTCTCTACTAGGAGTTAATCCAGGTATATCCTGAAATACATCAGCAAACTCACAAACAACGAGAATCGAATCGAGTGGTATTACCACTTCCTTAGAGGTCTCCTCCTCTATATAATACAAGTGTGTGGACGATCCTCCCTCAGGACGAGGCATCGCCACTAAAACATCTCCTGCCCGGGTATGGAAAAAATGATACTCCTACTGAAACAATCAATCATGGCTCGGTACGCAACTAGCCAATCCATACCAACAATCGCATCGTAATCAGTCATCTCTAATACTAATATATCAGCAGGTAAAGTAAATCTCCCGATCTCTATACCCAAACCTCTACAAATAAGAGAAATCACAGAACCCCTACTCAATGGTGAATTTACGTAAGTAATCGTTCTCTCTGTAGTGTCTAACAACCCCATAGTGCGTGCAAGTCTTGTGGCTATGAAACAGTGTGTGGCCCCCGTATCAAATAAAATACGCCCCATAGTCCCCTGAATAGAGAACATACCCTCAATAGCAGGTGGAACCTGTGGGGCTGCGGCATGCTGGAGCTGATAAATTCGCCTATACTGAAGCTGTTCCTGCTAGACTGGGACTGCTAGGATGGGTGGCAACGCTGACATCTGTGGTGGTTCTGGGAGGGCGGCGGGAAACATAGGTCTCTGGGGCTCGTGTCGAGCACCCTGCTGTTGCTGCTGTTGTTGTGGGGCCCTGCCCCTATCAGGACACTCCTGGCGCTTGTGACCAATTTTTCCACAAGTGAAACATTTCCTCGGAAAGTTCCCCCCTCTCTGACCCTGCTGCCCACGGCCCTGGTGGCCATTGCCATTCCTCCCCTGGCCATGCTGGCCCTGCTGAAACTGTTGCTGTTGGCCCTGATGGCCGTGCTGTCCCTGCTGGCCCTGATGAAAACCTCCCTGACCATTTCTGAAATCCCCAGTTCTAAACCTCTTACAATCTCCTTGCTGGGAACCCTGATCGCCCTGCCTGTACTGAACCTGAGTCGATTGTGCCCCGTCGGCACCATTTCCCCCTGTCCTGCCCTGATGGCTGGACTCTCCTGATCATTTACCATCTGACAAGTGAAAGCGGTGGTCCTGACAGTGAAGCAGTGTTGCTTTAACCACATCAGAATAAGTAGCCAATGAGAGATTACCCAACAAGTGCTGACGGATCCTCTAAGTCGACCCATCCATGAACTTTTGTATCTTCTTCTCCTCTGTCAAAATCTCATCGGGAACGATGTTCAAGATATTAGTGAACTCAGCCTCATATTCAGCCACTGTCTTCCCCTCCTACCTGAGGTTCATCAACTTCCTCCTCATCTCGGTGTGAACGGCTGAGGGAAAATACTTGCGGTCGAATCGCACCCAGAAATCCTGAATAGAAAGAACATCTCTCTCCTCCACGGTGGTAATGGACTCCCACCACTGTAATGCTGACCCTACAAGCTTAAAAGTAGCCAGTATCTGTCTCTGTACATCCGTACACTCGTACATCCTCAAGTGACTTTGGATGTCCTTCTTCCACTGACTAGACACAACGACGTCGGAGCTACCTGCAAACTTCGGAGGGTGTGCTTTCTGAAAAGCATCACGAACATGTTCCCAAGTAGACGGGAATGCATGAGCCTGTACTGGCGCTACTAGCGGTGCCTAGGGTGGTGCCTACTACACAACTGTTAGAGCGACATTTACCGCTTGGGCTACAATAGCAGTAACTTCTGCGGCATTCATGGAGCCCTGAACTGGTACAGGCTGTGGTTCGAGCTGAGCATCCCTGGGAACTCACTGTGCACGTCGTGGAGGCATCTGAAATGAGAGTAAAGTCTTATAAGTTCGCAATTATTATCTCAAAATAGTTGAAGAGCGAAACATACACAATAGAGTACAACGATCCTATAATATAAGGCTCTACATCAAAGAACACTTAGCGAAAACATAACAAGCCGTACAGATCCTAAGGACACTAGAAACTGATGCTCTGATACCACCTGTGACACCCCGAGTAATTAAATACCGGGTAGCTACTCCTTTATTCAAATTAATACAAAATGTCAAGTTGGTTCAGTTCATAGCATCACTGTCGAAAACATTTTAACAATTACTAGCCACCTAATATTTAAAAAGTGAGTTGTCAATTTTAAATTAAATAAGATTAACATACAACCAAATTAAATCATGAAATACTGATACCACAACCACCATACAGTCACAATAGAAAACAATGTAATAAACTAAATCTGGAGGAATACTCCTCCCAACAATCCGAATACTGAAATAAACCAAATACAAAGCCTGAATCATTAATTAATTACATCCCAAAACTGGATTAAAACTGAGTAAATAAACTGTCTCTAAGAGAAAAGGGGCGACATGCCCTACAGATAAATAAGTCTGAAATGGAATCAAAGTAGAAAGTGGAGGCGTCTATAATCGAGTTCCTGTAACTTCCACAGTAGCTACAGCACGTCACTGGAATGGAACTTCTAAGCTTGGGGTCCTTATGGATGGGCACCTAAAAGGTTTTTACAAAAAAGTAGATTTGAAAGCAAACGGGTCAGAGCCCGATTGTGAAAACAGTTTAAAATACAGCAAGTGTTTAATATCATTAAACAATGAATATAAAATACATGATAGTGCATGCTCTCACATGAGTTCCACACCTCTCAACTAATTGTGCACGCCTATCGTACCCGTACACGTTCTAGTTATTCCACTATCTAACTAGACCAATCCATAACCTGACTTTACTATACTATTCATGGTTTAATTCCTGACATCTTAATATAAACTGAGAGTTTTACTTTCATTCCTCAGGATTAGTTACAATAATTACTAAGAGTTTTCCCCTTTTTAGCACTACAAGGATGTTACATTAATTCACACTTGTACTTATATAAATAGTCCATTTCAATATTTCAGTATATCAATCTCATCGTAAATATACAATAATGGCACCCCTAGACTAAGATGCGGTGCACACATACTCTGCTATCAAATCCCGGTACATCACGTACATAAGGATCACGTATTCTGAATCTCTTAGGAATCGTTTCGATAAGTAACAATCACACATAATGGAGGCGAACATAGTTCACATCACATGGGTCACGCACATACCTACGCTCCCATGATCAACACACTTATTAACTCCTCAATAAGTCATTCTCTGACCTATGTCCTCGAGGTACCAATCTAAATCCCCCCGTAGGCACACAAAGATTAGATGGCCCTGATCGAGCGTCGACCTCCCGTGATAGCAAGTATGGTAGGTATGTCATACACAAATAACCACATATACTAAGCATTCACATATCTTTGCTATCTTATAATATTAATAGAGGTATATTTTACATTCCTATACCGTCATTATTGTAGTACACTCACGAGTCCCTAAATAGTATACATCATTGATAATTAACTCTTCTCACGCCGCAATTTCAAATGTTCATTTCCTAGCCCATAGATGTCATCCGGTTTATTATAACATTCAAAGTTTTACTCCTCAACGTACTCCCATCTCAAAACTATACCCACTAGTCAACAAGGGAAGGTTAACACTCGATTAAAATAGGTCTACTAGAAGTTTGAAATTTCAACTCGTTAGAAATCTCGTTCGAATGAGGTAGTTCGAATGAGTGTCGTTCGAACGAAGGCTTCAAATGAACTCGTTAGAAGGGGTACTGTCATCTCGCTAGAAGTCTTGTTCGAATGAGGTCGTTCGAACGACCTGGGCAGGTCTTCTAACGAGATGGCAGAAAATGCCCAGAATTTCCCTATTTTGTTTTTCTTCATTTTTCTCTTCTCTAAATCCATCCTAAGATCATTCCAATAACGTTTTGATGTTTTTAAACTACTCTAAGTCCTCCTAGGTCGCTTCTTAACGTATTATTGGGGCCAAATCCTCTAAATCAATATGCAATAATTATAAATCCCCAATTCTTTCCCCAAACCCTATGAACATGAACCCATAATTTAATTACACCTAAATACTCATCATAAATCCGTTTTTAAATCATCAAAGTTAAGTTTTGGGGTAACAAATTCGTCCATGGTCATTCTACATGCAATCCCTAACCAAACTTTAGAGTTTCTATAACAATCCCATTAGGTTTTCCTCAAAACATTCAAGGAAAATACAGTTTCTACACTAAACATGGAAGAAATATTCATTGAACTTAATAATATCAAATCACTTGCCTTAAATCCGATGTTCTGATTCATTGTTGATGATCAAGGTTGGTTCTTTCTTCTTTTCGGTCACAAATCCCTTTCAAAATAATGGTGGGGAGATGGTTTGGCTTAGATCTTCCTTTAACCTCTCTTCTAACTTCTCTCAAAAACCTCCGTAGCCCACTCTCACTTTTGGCTGATAATGGCCTTAGTGGCCCTTTTAGTAATATCTAAATTACCTCTAAAATTCGTGGGTTTTAATCCCTTAATTTTTCAAATTAACAAAATATACTTCTAGGTTGCCGGTTTGGCCTAAAAATGCCCCGGGACCCAAACTAAACCGCCAGTTAGTGTTTTCGGACTATTTCGACCCTTTCGAACACATTGGCGCACTCAATACGACCATTCGGTTGATAAAATATAATTTACCTTTTAATTTAAATAAATTCATTCCTGACGCGACTAACACACGCGTCCCAACTAAATTTCCCAAATTGTCATATTTCTGCCTCGTGACAATTTTAACATTTTCTATACTCATATATTACCATATATTCTCAGTAGTATTTTATTTTAACATCATAATCAAATACCAACTCACATTTCGCTAGTATTTATTTCCGGGTTAATTTCCAAATTAATTCTCATTTAATTCAATTAACCCAATAAATAAAAATCAATAAAATTATGGGGTATTACCTGAAATAGTTCTGTCAATACAATAAGTACACCAAGAAAAGAGCTAATCAACCCCACAACTGAATCTACTAAACAACCAAGGTAGTGATAACTCTGAACTCACACAAGTCCACACACAACACTAGTCAATCCGTAAAGATGGAACAACAATAAAAATAATATTAAGTATTTTTTGGTTAATCAAGACATAAGAGGATTATAAATATCTAAGTCAGTGAACACATGCAAGGCCCTCTTTAGAAAGTTTAAAGTCAACAGTAGAGATTAAAACAAATAAAAAATTAGTTAAGTGTAGGAGACCACATACAATTTAGGTAACAATATTTCCAGAAAATGTGCTCTACACAACTGATCTAAAACATACTTTAACCAGTTTTAAATATGAGAAATTTAAATAGGTGTAAGTTTATTCAACAAGATCTAAAATAACCTTGTGTGAGAAAACACACAACCAAAATATAGACCAAGTTTTAACCCCCAAAAAATGTTTCAAGCCCTTAACACAAAAAGTAAGCGCACAAAGAAAAACAGACCGAAGTCTAACAGCAGGAGTTTGAAACCGCACACAACCAACAAAATAATATATCAACTGATCTAAAAATCGACAACCCATTATATGTCTACTGATCTAAACACCAGAAACCAACAAAAAATTTGGTTTTAAAATGAAAATAAATGCATTCTTGTTAACAAATCTTAAACATCAAACAAGTAAACGTATACGTGTATATAAACTGTAAAGAACTATATATCTAAGTATATATTATATGTATACATATAGCAGGAAATACACACACACACACAAATATATATAAATATATATATATATATATATATATATATATATATATATATATGTGTGTGTGTGTGTGTGTGTGTATAAGTATGATTATAGATGTGGATGAAGAGATTGAGGGATTTCTTAAAACAGAGTCAAATATATAACGATTTTAGACTCCTAAAATGATCCAAACCAGGTACATAGCCAAACCAACAATCCCTATTTGAAAATCAAACCAATGTTTGAAGAAAAACACAAACAAGTACTCAACCACAAAACAACAAACCCAACAGACCCTTCGTATCTCGAAACTAGATATAATAAACACACGAGCCTCTCAACAGAATGGATGAAAGTATATGATTATATAAAGAGGTAAATATAAAAAAAATCTCAAAGTAAAGGAAGCTATTAGTGAGTGTAAAGACCAAAAGTAGGAACAAATATTGGGAGGAGTTCGACATGATTTCACCCAGGAAATTCTATACCCAAATAATCAACCCCCTATTGATTTATAGGCTTAAGACATGGGCAGGGGCCATAAATAAATAAGACAAACCATCAGGGTAAAAATGTCAAAAACTAGGGCCGTTGATGTGTAAAATCGAAACACACAGCTTAGGGACAAATGCGTCTTAAACCATGTGAATAAAAGAGGTAATATGGTAAAAACACAGGGAACCAAAAATCAGCCGAACCTCAAAACCACAGAGAAGGCATACCACAAACGCGTCAGGTCAACGTGGGAAATAAGCGAGACACAACCACTGACTCAACAGTCAATCACACGAATTAATACATCAAAATGTTATAACAACTCGCGTAATTTTTGGGGTATTTTCAAAATAAAGAGGAAAAATAACTTTTGAGATAAAATTATTTTTATTGCTCAAATATGTTGGTTATGATTTTAGAAGATTAGAACTTCAAGCAAAATTAAAATCGGATTTAAAATGGATTTTTAGTGGAATTTTTAATATTTTGCCTTATAGGCATTTTTAAGGGGAACTGTCAGTTTTTCAGGGTGATCAATCGACGCCTGGGCATCGATCGATCAATGCCTTCAGAAAACGTGCGTTGCAAGTAGATTTAAGAGTTTGTTTTGTTTCAAACTCTTTTGGTTTTGCCTTATAAAATAAGGTCGTAGGTGACCCTTTTTGGTAAAACTTTTTGGCAGCAAACATGTTTTTAATTCCTCTCTTTTATACACACTTTTTCCCTTTAATTTATGCATTAAACCTTAGGTTTTGAGGTATTCTTGGGGGCTATTTTGAGGTTGTTCTTGGAGGAGTTTTTGGTGATCTTTGTGGGCTGTTTTGATGGCTTATTCTGTGAGTTCTGGGCAGATTGTTGTTGGTTCTTTTGGTGGTTTAAGGTATGGAGTTTTACACAATATGCTACTTAATCTCGCGATTATTATTCTCGTTGTTTTCTTGTGATTATAGACTCATATTTGAATTGATAAATTCATTTGGAAATCTGAAAATATTTGTTAGAATCTAATTTTGATTCATGTGGAATTATATTTTGTGTTGAGCATGTTGTCATGAGATTTTAATATGGCACAGAGGTTGGGCACCCGCCAATATTCCTTCTTCCGGATATGTTTAAAAATGCATAGGCGCGGTATGACGGTGAGGCCTGGTGACCCAATTAATGTGTTGTTGAGAAATTATATTGATATAATTTCTTATGAGATTCGCTTTTAATTTGAATATTCGTATTCGTATTGTGGTGTTTTATTCACCGCTAATATTTATTGAGCATCTTTCCTATCGTATTGTGTACTTCCCTATATTTTCTTTTAGTGGCAGGTTAGCGCGGATTTTGGGGCGCTATGGAGATTGATTTTAGCGAGGATTATTTTTGGAAGGTTTTTAATACAAGTTGAGAAGATTGTATTTTTTTTATGTATAGAGCATTGGAGATTTATTTTATTTTCGAGTTAGCTGTTGTATGTAATTCGAGAGACTTGGTTGTATTTGTATTTGAAGAGATTGAGATTAGTGGTTTCTCTTTTGTTGTTGTGGGAATTATATGCTCTATACCTTGTTATTTGTGGATTTTGGTTACTTTTATCGATAGTAGCGCTCCGCCCCGCTCTCCCCGGGCGCACGGGGTGTTACAAATGTGCTGTTTTAATGTTGGGGGAACAAATGTTAATCAAACCAACTAATGTTTAATTACATTGATTCTTACCCCATTTAAAATCCAGAAAAATTAATGACAAAAACAAACTAATATTTAAAAATCTAGATAAAAAACATTAAAACTCATAAACGATAATATAAAAATATTTAGTTAAAAAATACATACAAAACGTATTTTATCAAGAAATAATTTATATATAAAATGAATAAGATTTAATGTATATAAAACGAGTTTTTAAATAAAAATAAAATGACCTCAGATGCAAAATGTTGTTTTTAGAGAAATAACACACAACGTCTCAAAATTGAGACACACAAAAATAGGGACAATTTAAATGTCCCCCTTTGGCCAATTTTGAGACAAACAAGAATTTGAGTCAAGCACATAATTCAACTAACAACATTTTGAATCCTAAAACAAAAATAGAAGAGTACATAACTTAGCTAACAATATTTTAAATCCTAAAACTAATAGGAGAGTACATAACTCAACTAACAACATGAATTCCTAAAAGACTCAAGAAATAGCAAATAAACTAAAAACTCCAAGAGTCTCAAATTCTCCCCCTGTTTGTATCAAAGGGAAGAAACTAAAGAAAATTAAGTTAGAAAAGCACACACACCAATAGACATTATCAATATTTCAAATTTGATATTGTCCAAAGGTTTAGTAAATAAACCATTTAATTGATCTTTAGTGTTAAGATATTCGATGCATATTTCCTTTTTCTCAACTAATTCCCTAATAAAGTGTTCACGCATTTTGATATGCATTGTACATAAGTGAAACACTGAATTTTTGGAAATACTAATAGAACTTTAATTGTCACATGAAATAAGTGTAGAGGGTTCATTTATACCATAGTCATCTAACATTTGTATTATCTAAAAAAGTTGGGTACAACAACTACCAGCAGCTATGTACTCGGCTTCGGAAGAGGAAAGAGACACACAATTGTTCTTTTTAGATGACTAAGAGACGAGATTGTGACTTAAGTAAAATCAACCACCAGAGCTGCTTTTATAATCACCAGCACAACCACCCCAATCAGCATTTGTATACCCAATTATTTTATAATTAGTGTCAATAGTATACATAATATCAAAATTTAAAGTATAACATATTTTAAAATGCTTTTAACCGCAATTAAGTGAGACTCTATAGGTTCACATTGGTATCTAGTACACACACACACACACACACACACACACACACACACACACACATATAAACATACTATGCATTATATCGGGTCTACTAGACATTAAGTAAAGAAGGCTTCCAATCATACTATGATATAAATTAACTTAAACCTTTTTACCCGATGAATTTTTAGAAAGCTTAGTAGTGGAGCTCATATGAGTCCTAGCTATTTTTGCATTTGTTAACCCAAAGAGTTTAACTAATTCAGTTGCATATATAGTTTGAGATATAAAAATGCAATCCGGTTTTTGAGAAACTACAAACCTAAGAAAAATTACAACTCACCCATAATAGATATTTGAAATTCAGATTTCATTATGTTAGCAAAAATTTCAGCCTCTTGAGGAGATGTAGACCCCAAAACAATGTCATCAACATAGACTTGATCAATAAGAAGACAATTAAAGTTTCTTTTGACAAACATTATTAGGTCTACTCCCCCTCGATTAAATCCATTGGACATGAGAAACGTAGCAAGATGCTCATACCAAGAACGAGGGGCTTATTTGAGACCATACAGAGCTTTCTTTAACTTAAACACATGATCAGGAAGAAATGTTCAGCATAAACTTCTTCATTTAGAGAACCATTTAAAAATGAAGATTTGAATATAGTTTAAATTTTAAATGACATGAAACGACAAGTAAAAGTCTATTGTATTCTATCCTAGATACTGGGGTAAAATTTTCATTAACATCAATCCCATCAATTTGGGAGTACCCTTGAGCTAATAGTGAAGCTTTATTACGCAAGGCATTTTCAATTTCATCACATTTATTTCTAAAGATCCATTTAGTTTCTATAACATTAGTATGAGTTGGACAAGGAACTAAAACCAAACATCATGTATTTTGAATTGACCTAACTCTTCTTGCATAACAAGTAACCAAGATTCATCAATGAGGGCAACTTTTATATTTTTAGGTTCAACTAAAGAAATAAAAAAAGACATTAAGGCATTTAGAGTTTGTGCTCTAGTCTTAATATGTTCTCTAAAATTACCTATAATATTTTTCTTAGGATGATTAGCCCTAGCCCAATTAGTAACATCAAGGTCTTCCGATGGAAAGGTGTTCGAGTCACTATCCGTTGACGGTTTTGGTAAATCATTTGAAGAATTTTTTTCAACGGGTAGATATTCCAGACTATCTTCTACTAGAGAGGCAACACAATCATTTATAACGACATTGATTGATTCCATTATAGTCTTAGTTTTCAGATTATAAACTATATAGGCACGACTATTTTGGTAGTATTTTAGAAAAACAACATTATCACCTCTAGTGTCAAATTTGGATGAATGTGCACGATCCTTACACACATAACACTCACTATCAAACACCCTAAAATATTTCATATTTGGTTGCTTTCCATACCATAATTCATAAGGGGTTTGTTTAATATTTTTCCACAAATGAACCCTATTGATTATGTGAATAGAAGTTTGAGTTGCTTCAACCCAAAAATATTTTGGCAAATTTTTAGCATGAATTAAAACCCGAGCCATTTCTTGAATCGTTCGATTTTTTCCTTTCTACAATATCATTATGTTGAACTAAACTCTGTTAATACCCATTCCCAATACAATAATCAACAACACCCGTGTCTTTAAATTCCCCACCCCTATCACTACGAATATGAGTAACTTGAGTATCCTTTTCATTCTCAATTTTTAATAAAATTTTCAGAAAATGACTAAGTGTGTCTGATTTTTCTTTCATAAAATCTACCCAAGTAAATCTAATGAAATCATCAACAATAACAAGAATATAAGAGTTACCACATAAAATAATTGTCCTAGAAGGACCCATTAAATCCATATGTAACAATTCCAAAGGGTGAGAAGTAAGAATCTCAGTCACTTTCTTATGAGGGGCTTTGTATATTTTACCAATTTCGGCATGGAACACAAACAAAATGTTTAACTCTAGTTATTTTGGGCACACCACGAATAAAATTTTGACTAGTTAGTTTAGACAAACTATCGCAATTTAAATGTCCTAATCTTTCATGCCATAAGTCTAAATTACTCGTTCTAGAAGCTAGACAATTTTTCAATTCAATTTCTTGAATAACAGCATAGCAATTATCTATAGTCCTAGTTCCACACAAAATAGTATTCCCACTAGGGTCTAAAATCTTACAATCTGGTATGGAAAAATTTACAACATGATTAGTGGCACAAAATTGACTAATACTAATAAGATTAGCTTTTAAACCATCAACAAGTAAAACTTCCGCCATGTTAGGGAGCCCATCCATCTTAACAGACCCGTTGCCTATGATGTGGGACGTCTTTCCATCACCAAAAGTAACAGTTCCACCAACAAAAGATTTAAAGTGGTGAATTTAGATTTGTGTCCCATCGTATGCCTAGAGCAACCTGAATCTAAGTACCATCGAGAGTTTTTACTGCGAACATTTAAAGCTGACAAAACCACATTACGTCTCAATGTGCCACTTGATTCAGCCTTACTAACCCAAATAACCTTTGTTTCCAAAATTTATTATGTGTTTTAAAGGTTTTTTATTAAACAAAATAGGCTTCTTCATTGTTTCAGTTTTACCATAAAATAGACTCAGTTTGTTACTAGTATGGTGCCTTTTATAGAAAAAATCTATCAAATGTCCATTTTTATTACAAAACTTGCAATGGTAAAACTTTTTATAAATAGGTGTAGTTGGGACAACATGCTTAGGGAAAATTTTGACATTACTCAATTTTGTCTTTTAAAACAGAATGGTTCTAAATGACCTTTATTTAAACAAAAACCACACTCAATATTAGGTTTAACATTTTGTTTATTTCTAGGAGTTTTAGTATGCCTAATTTTGCCTAAGTCAGGTGTATTTCTTCTTAATTTCTTAAAGCATAATATTTCTAGGTGTCCCTTTTTATTGCAGAAATTACACACAAAAACAGGCTTAACCAAACTAGTAGCAACATCTTCAATTTTAACATGTTTAATAATCATTTTAATTTCGTTCCCTTGAGGAATTTTCTCTTTAGAGTTAACGAAGTTAGTTTCACCAAAATCCTCACCAATAAAACCAATTCCTTTTAAAGGAGCAAACTCATCGACATATTTATATAAAGACTTCACAGTTATGCTAGAGTTTGAATAAGCTTGTAATTTTTTCAAAGTCTCATTAAGTTACTTTTGTGATTCATCCAATTTAAACAAAACATCCTTGTGTTTAACTTCTATTGAGTTGTTTAGTTCAGTTAGCATAACCACCCTTTTCTCAAGCAAAACCACATCCTTTTCAAGTTCTTTAACATGAAGTGCAGATTCTCCAGTCATTAGTTTAATTTGATTATTCAAAACATCAATTTTATCCAACAATCTATAATTTATTTCATCAAAGTGTGTGCTGTTATCAAGTGTGTCATTAATAGAATCATTACACACACACACACACACACACACACACACACACACACACACTTCTATAATAGAAGAATCCTTAGGAGGTTCAGAATCATCAAAATCACCATATATGTTCCCAATATTAAATAGGGAGGCTGTGACGGTAGGGTGATTTTGGATAGGAAAAGTATGAGACAAATTAACAAAGTCTAACTCACAATTATCTACACATAAATCAGAATCATTAGAAAGAGTAGATATATTATCAAAAATTTCCTCAGACTTGATAGCACAAGAAAATATGAATGCCATGAGATTATTAAAATGTTCCTCATTATCACTATCAGAACTATCATCCCATGTTTTAGACAAATGTTCTTTATTTGTGGGTTCCCATTTGGTCTTTGAAAAACATTTGTTTCCATAATGACCATGTTCATTGCATTTTCTGCATTGATTGTGGATTAAATCCTTCTTAGGTTCGTATTTTTCAAAACTTTTCTTTTTAAAGTAGTTTTCATGAGGTTGATTTGAATAACTAAGCTGACCTTACTTTGAAGAAAACTTATTTCTTAACTTAACAAATTTCTTAAAATGTTTTGTCATAAGGACAATTTCATTATCTATAGAATCTAAACAGATTTCAGATTCATTCAAATTAGCGAAGGAGGATACAAAGGCTAAACTGTTTTTTCTAGACCTAAAATTCAGCACATTTTGTGTTTCAGAGTGTGCACGTGCTTTGCCTCTTTATTTATCTCTTAAAGTGTTTTGAAGTTCAAAAGTTTTAAATTTACAACACTAAAGATGAGAGGTATATCTGTTATCTATGTTTTCACCCATAGCATGAATAATTAAATAAAAACGTTTAGGAAGAGACCTCATAATTTTATCACAGATTTCAGAATCAACGTACACTATACCATTAGCATGGGATTGATTTATAATATCTTGAAATTTAAGGTAAAAATCACCAAATTTCTCATTATCTTTCATATAAAGAGAATTAAAAGTTTAACTAGCATTTAAGACTTAACCCTTTTAACCCTAGAGTCTCCTTCATGAGTTGTCATTAAAATGTCCCAAGCCTCTTTAGATGAGGTGCATGCTGAAATTATTTTAAATTCAGTTGTATCCATCTCTTGGAAAATAGCATTTATGCCCTTGTTATTATACCGAGGGTTTAACTTTTCCTCTTTAGTTCATTCCGAAAGAGGTTTTCTAGAAGAAATTTGAGCATCACCATCACTAACTAAATGAGTAGGGTCAGAAAAATCAGTTTCAACCATATCCCATATTTCATCTCCCAAGTGTTGGAAGTGTGCAACAATTCTTACTTCCAATAAGAGAAGTTGTCACCATAAAAAACGGAAGGACGTACAGAAGACCATTATGGTCACCCGTAATAAAATATTGAATTTTAAAACAAAAGAGTTCAGGATCTTTGCGGAATAAAAACTTTAAAAAGTGAATCCTGGAGCTCTGATACCATTTGAAATAACCTAATCATCCTAACGTGTTTTAGTGATTAAATAAAACTCTTATAACTATTTTATAAATCTGATTGAAACTGTAACACAGACACACACACACAAATAAAACCATATTTATGATGATGTTGCCCAAATAAAGATAAATTAGAAAGGGATGAGGATAAGCGGAATAAAACACAACGTTTGTTCTCGAGAAAACCAATGTAAGGACATTTTTTTCCATTATCATTATGTATGTCGTACGCCGTTACACTGATGAAGAAACTCAAGATCGAATCTACGTCAACGGATCCGAATATCAAAAGCATCTTCAAACTTGGAATTTGGTTTCTGAATAACCGGACCGGTCCGCCCATTTAAAAAAAGAACAGATCCGCCTCAAGTCAGACCGATCCGCTATTGCTTCAAACCAGTAAACCCCGGATCGATTGCAAACCGAAGAGGCCCTGTTAAAAAAAGAATCGATTTGAGGTCGGACTGATCCGCCTCCAAGATGGACCGATCCGCCTAAGATAAAATCGAACAGATTATGTTGAGATTTTTTCGGCCCATGTTTTCCTATTTAAACTAACTTCGGGTATTTGTTTTCTAAGACTTTCATAGACGATTTTAAGAGTCCTAAATACTCTAAGTCTTCACCTTTTTTAGTCCCAAGACTCATGTTTTGATTCACACAACTTTTCATACCTTTGTGAATCACTTTGTAACCCAAGAACACAACCTTGTGTTTGTTCAACCCTTGTGGAGAAGACCGTCCTTCTTCTTCATTGCTTCCCTCCTAGAAAGGGAAAGTTCCAGCCGCTGACTACAGAACCGACACCCGCGGGTATTTCTGTGTCACTGTATTTTTACTGTAATCCGTGTAACCATTCCTTACAATATTATAGTGAAAATAAAAGGTTTTTCCCCTTTGGGGGATTTTTTCTCATTTGTGTGTGTTTGAATATTCTTGCATGTTTCATCATCTTATTCAATCACACCTAGATGCATGTTTAGGACTTAATTTATAAAAAAACTGTGTTTTATTAAATAATATCTCTATTTTAACGCACGCGGACTCTTCTCAACCAACAAGTGGAAAACTCCATGTCCTTTATTACCAGGACAACTCACACACCCAAGTCCACTAATACAAATGTTTAAGTATAGATTACAACAATACTAGTGTAAATATAATAGTTTTGTCAATAAAATAAATACATCAAGACAATAACTAATCAACCCCATAACTGAATCTACTTAACAACCAAGGTAGTGAAAACTCGGAACTCACACAACTCCCAAACAACACTAGTGAATCAGTGAAGATGTATTCAACAACATTGAAAATAATATTAAGTATTTTTTAATAATCAAGACATAAAAGGATTATAAATAGCTAAGTCAGTGGACACATGCAAGGCCCTCTTTAGCAAGTTTAAAATCAGAAGTAGAGATTAAACCAAATAAAAAATTAGTTAAGTGTAGGAGACCACATACAAATTAGGTGACAATATTTCCAGAAAAGGCGTTCTACACAACTGATCTAAAACGCACCTTAGCCAGTTTTAAATATGCGATATATATGCAGGAGTTTGGAACCTCACACAACCAATAAAATAATATATATCAAGGGATCTAAAAACCTACAACCCAATATGTCTACTAATCTAAACACCAACAAACTAACAAAAGTTTTGGTTTTAAAACGAAAAGAAATGAGTTATTGTTAATAGTTCTTAAACATGCAAACAGGTAAACGTATATGTATATATAAACAATAAAGAACTATATATATATATATATATATATATATATATATGCGTGTATAAGTATGAATATAGATATGTATGAAGAGATTGAGGGAGATCTTACAATAGAGCCAAATAGATAACGATTATAGACTCCTCAAATTATCCAAACCAGGTACATAGCCAAACCAGCAAACCCTCTTCGAAAATCAAACCAATGTTTGAAGAAAAATACACACAAGTACTAAGCTACAAACCAACAAACCCTTCGCATCTCCAAACCAAATATAATAAGTACTCGAGCCTCTCAACAAAATGGATGAAAGTATATGATGATATAAAGAGGTAAATATAAAAAAAATCCAAAAGTAAAGGAGGCTATTAATGAGTGTAGAGAGAGAAAGTAGGAACCAATTTTGGCAGCATTTCAGTAAGATTTCACCCAAAAAAACCTCTACCCAAGTACTCAACCCGGCTGTTCTAATTATAGGCTCAAGATAGGGTCAAGGGACGTAAATAAATAAGACAAACCATAAGGGTAAGCAAGTAAAAAACCAGGGCTATTGAGGGGTAAATCGAAACACACGGCTTAGGGACACATGCGTCTTAAACCATGTGAATAAAAGAGGTGATATGGTAAAAATGCAGGGAATCAAAAATCAACCGAACCTAAAAACCACAGAGAAGGCAGACCACAAACACGTCTGGTCAACGCGTGGTATAAACGAGACAAAACCATTGTATCAAGAGTCAGTCACACAGATCAACACATCAAATGGTAAAAACGTTGCCGTTTTAATGTAGGGGAAACAAATGTTAATTAAACCAACGAATGTTTAATTACATTAATTCTTACCCCATTTAAAATCTAGAAAAATTAATAACAAAAATAAACTAATATTTAAAATATAGAAAAAAAACATTAGAACTCATAAATGATAATATAAAAATATCTAAGTAAAAAATACATACAAAAGTTATTTTATCAAGAAATAGTTTATATATAAATTGAATAAGATTTATTGTATATAAAATGAGTTTTAAATAAAAATAAAATGACCTCAGATGCAAAATATTGTTTAAATTACACACAATGTCAGATGATACTAAGAATGATATCACCTAGTAATATATTACGAGCTCAATCCAGAATAATCTTGAACGTGCAACAATGGTGAAAATTGGACATATAAACAAGTAAAGAAGGAGATAAGGCAATGGAGAGATGAAGACTATAAAGTAAGTGGTTGGACCATCTGGTTTACTTCACTGTGTAGGTGTGAGTTAACCTCATTACGAAAATGTATCTAATGGTCTTGTGATACAATTCATTCAACTTTCTCTCTCTACACTGTAATTTCAGCAGAGATTTACTAGGGTTTCCAATTATCGATCCTTCCCAAGGTTGTAGGAGACTGTATATATTGTGCCTGGGGGTGTAGTGTACCCCCCAAGAATGTAATAAGTATGCGTAGTATGTGGTGTCCAATAATGAGCAGCCACCTATCGCTGTCATGAGTAGATTATGGTGATGAAATATCCCTCACACGTGAGGCATATGCTATTGTAACAATTTTGTTCACATGGGGCTCACAGCATGGGTGCACTCTTTCACGCGTGCTTTATTCCACGTGCTCTGCCAAGGATCAAATGTATCATGCTGTGGGAGTGTCACCCTAGATGGGTATGATACCTCCGATGGTACAATTACATGAGTAAAGATAAAACAGTTGTATCGACTACTGGCGGTGTTTGGCCGAGACGAGGCTGAAGTGGGCATGTGGCACTTAAAAGTCTCGGCTTACAGGAGTACGAGATGAGATCAATCATATGTGACCTGGGTCGCAAAAAGGTCTCGACCCACGGATGAGACAAGGCCAAGGTCACCGTTGGATCCCTTATAAGATGTATGTGTAATACCCCGTACTTTTATGGATATTAAAATTACATAAGTGGGTGTAATTTGATAATTGGAAGAATTACTATGAATATTGATTTTGGAATTAATGAATGTTAGATTATTACCGATGTGTGTTACATCTACTTTTGGGACTAAGTAAATGATTCGAAATATTTTTTATGTCTTGTCACAGTTGGGTAAAGAGACAGGAATTATTTCACGTTGGAGAAAATGCATGTTGAGTCCGATTAGTGAATTTTAGTTAAGTGACTTGGATCGAGATTTCGAGTGCACGATTAGTTTCAGAATGGCCGAGATAGTCATAATAGATTACCCAGGGGTAGCGTTTGGGTTCTGGGGACTTTTGGACTAGTAGGGACTCACTATTGAGTAAACTAGTCATTTTTGGGTTTAATAAGGAGATACACTCCTTTTCTCTCTTATAAGGCACGTGAGAGAGAAAGAGAAAGAAAAAAAAGAAATAAAAGAGAGAAAAGAGGAAGGAAAGAAAGGAAAAAGGAATAAGGAGAAGATAAAGGGGGTTGCGGGCCAAACTCCGTGGTATTCGATTCGAGGTCGTCGGATTTTATCCACGAGGCAAGTGTTTGCTTGCTTTATTTAATTGAGTGTGTGTATCTCATATTATAGTTGGTAAAATATATGGTTTTTGGGTTCAAACCCTTGAAATAAATTTGGGAAAATTGAATTTGAGTTTACAAATTGATGTATTGTTAACTCTTGATTACTTCTAGTGTTAAACCCATGTTAATGGTGTATATATATGGGTAGAAATAGGATGAAATGATAAAAGAGAGTTTAATTTGCTTTAGGGTTTAAATCCAAGAGAAATTATTCTATCCCATAAATTAATTGATGCGTTTGCTATAAAGTAGTGTTAGGATGATTATAGTGTTGTTGGTTCAGATTAGAAACCACAAAAATGGAGGTTGGGATGATATTTAGGATATTTGGAGAAGATGAAATCGCCCAAACAGTGAGCTCTGAATAGGGCGAATCAATTCAGGTCTACACTGAATCAATTCGCATAAGGGGACCTGTAAGGCTGTCTCAGGCCGTATTAATTCGAATTGAGATCGAATCGATTCGCCCTTGATGACCTAATTACAGAACCTTTTTCGAACCGATTCGGATTGAGACCGAATCGATTCGCTGGTCCGAATCAATTAGCATTAGTGGAGAATCGATTCGCCTTAGTTGGATTCGATAATTTTCCTCCCTTAAGTGTAGGGGGAGTTAAATCATAATTTGGAGATTATTGTAGGGGATTATAGATGTGATATTAAGAGTCCCAAATAATAGAATGGAGGGTGAGTAAACCTTGGGTTGGAAGAGAGAACCTCAGATTAGTTGAGTGTACAATCCGGGGTATGGACTTAATGAATGTTTGGGACGAGTAACATTCGAGAGAAGTTTTCGGCAGATGAGTATATATATTTATGCGTATAGAATAAATATGGGCCGATTACAATTGAGTGAATCCTAGGATGCGAGTAGGATGGAATTTTGGATATGGGCTAGAGTGGACTAAGCTAGTATCCGGTTAGTCTATATTGACGACTATTATTATAGGTGATGTGATAGCTATGGAAGTAAAATAAGTTGCATGTATACTTATTTAATTATTACGAATCGGTATATTCGGGCTTATATAGAATCCTTAAGAGTGATTAAGGTATGAGTTGAATCTTAAGCATAAGAATACTTATAGGTTTAGTATTTTAAGAATAGTTATAGGTTTAGTATATAAGAATACTTATATACTATTACGATTGGGAACATTCGGGATTTTGGCTATCACTATGAAAGTTTGGCAATTATAGCCAGGGCATATGGAGAAGTAATATGTATTATATATACGGGTGTTTTACAGTATATATATGATTTGGTTATAAATATATCGGTATGTGAAGGATATATTTAGGTATACTTATATATCTAGTGCTATCCAGGGAGGTTGCATGATGTGGGTGAATCCCCCGGCTTGAGGAGAAGGGAGAGTATAGTCCCCAGGTCATATCGTCCCGCATCTGGGTGCGATGAAGATTCCACTTTCAGGAGGGAATATGATCGCCTCCACCGTTTAGCACTTTTACCATGATCTTGAGTGAGTCAGACTTGGTACCTGGGTTAAGTGTGCATATCCGGGTGATGATAGCACTCTGAGACTATTATAGCTCGATGTGATGGTTATTATACTTATGATTGTGTTATAGGTATAAATATACTTATTGCGTATACTATATTGCATGTATATGAAGATGTGAAATCACATAACTTAGACTTGGGTAAAGTGTAAAATGAATAAGATTTTATTCTAATTTTGGGAGAATTTTATCGAGATTTAAACTTTGACTCGTGTATTAAAGTGAGAATTATATATACGGGATTTTATATAGTAAGTGAAAATGGTATTTTAAACTAGTGAAAGTTTCAAAATATATATATATATATATATATATACATATTATATTATATTGATGATTATACCAGCTAAAGCTTAGGTGATAGCTTACGGTATAACTTATATTATATTACGCCGGGTAAGTGATAGTTATGAGAATTCAGAGGACGGTGAACGAGATTAGTTAGGCAGGGTAGCTTAACTAGGTTGTTTAAATGTATACGATAGGTGTGCACTATTAGAGGAGGGGTGATGTGTATCTCACATGAGTGCGATACCAGTTTAAAAATGAGAGATTTCATATTTTAAAAATTATGGCATTTGAATCACTTGCTAAATATATTCAAAACCCGGGATTTGACCCGTTTCTCTATTTTCCCTATCTTGCTATATATGTATATATATTAGGTGTCCTGACACAAGGATGTCTGGATGCTGATTCTTTCGAGTCAGACGTTGCTGCAGCAGCTATGGATGTATGCTGGTTTATTTAGACACATCTATCCTTGTGATCTAGATAGGGGGTACTGTAGAAACATTCGGGCTGATAGCCCAACTGTATTCATTTATTCTTTTACCGCGTTTTAGTTTGCTGCATTCAATATGGTTATATTATGTTGTACCGAGAGTTCGGTTACCTTATTTCATTTAAGTTTTGTATATACAAACTGTTGCAATTATTTTTCTTATGGTTGGTTTGGTTAAAAAGATTAGTTAAATAAAATTTTGATGCCAGCCTAATAAGTTATTAGTAATTAAATTTGTTTTCTATAGTGATGCTAAGAATGAACCATATGAGATTCCTGTTTTAATTTGGAATATGATTGATCACCCGATATTTTATTAGGCGGGGTGTCACAGTATGTTTTGTAGTGTCGGCTTGATCCTAAAGGAGAAACGAGGATATACTTGGGCATATCAATCACCCCTAGCCCTTAGTGTTATATGTAGATAGGAGATTGATGGGTAAAAATGTTGCACTTTAGCCAATGGTAAGATGTCTCTTACTTGTCAGATAAGGAATTGTGACTGCTGGAAGTGAGGAAGTGACACTTAACACTCGATTTGTGGCTTTGCAGGTTGAAAATGACACATGTCTCAGTTCCCATTGGGTATCATCTTTCCTAAGTATAAGAGAGCGCTGAAACACTTTGGGTCTAGTGCCCAAATGATAACCCTTTTAGGAATTTGTGCCAAATGATTTTGACGGTTTAAAAACCCAAACATTTCTTTTTTTCTTTCTATATTCTCTCCTTTTCTTTCTTTCTCTAGAACCAGTTGCTCTCTCTCTCCTTGCTCAAGCATTTTCTGACTAGCTTTTAAGATTTCTCTTGGTTTCTGAGGAACAAAACTTCTAAGGTATTCTTCGCTCTCTCCTTATACAAGTTTTTCCATTGATTTTGGGTAGTTTTCTACATTTTCATTTTTTTGGCAACTCTTAAGTTCTCTGGCAGCTTCCCCTGGTGACTTTAGGTTGATTTTAGGGCAGTTTGTGGTGGTCCTATTGGTATAGAAGGTGTTGGGTTGTTTATCCCCCTTTTCTACCTTCTTTTTTGCTCACAAAATATCACCAAAATTTTTCCCGATCATCTTCTCCGATTGAATCCTTTCTTGTTCTTGGACTGTTCTTGGTGTAACCTTTCATTTCCTAAGTTTTGATCATTTGGTAAACACGGCCAAACTACGTTTTTGTTTGCACATTTTAGTTTTTTCAAAGCTTCAAGTTGAAACTCATCCTTTAGATGTTAATGAAACTGTATGAACTTGTTGAACCAATTCCTATACCATAGGGAAAGGATCTTCAGTGAGATCCGTCACCACGATACCAAAGCCATGGCTAGACGCTAGGTCGAAGAATTTCCTTTGTGTCCAATATTCCTAGTTCCTCTTGCTTTCATCCATCCTCCCATAGTCGAGAGACGAGATGATCCTCTAATATTTCGTCCTCCTACAGTTGAGAGACGAGAGGATCCTCCAATAACTCATCCCCTAACGGTCATCATAAGTGGAGATACGATGAGTGCGAGTTCGTTTGTGAGTGATGATGCGTTGACATCTCGTCATAGAAGGGTTATAGTCCTTCTTTGTCTAGGGTCTCGATAGAAGATGACTTTTTTGCCCATGCCATAAGGGTGCCTACCTCTTGTACTAGCCGAGACGGGCGCCACTAACTCCGATGACGTAGAGTTACTTTCTGACGTCTCTCGTACGGTTGACACTGCGAGCTCTTAGTTTCTTGAGTAAGATCTACCTGCTGATGACTCAGTCCCTGAGGGTTCGAGAGTTACCATTGCTCATCCCCCAATTCAAACAGCTGTCCCCTTCTTGGCCATGACCGAGGGGGAATTTCAGGTTAGATTTCTAAGTGGGGTATCGACCGCCAATGTCATCAACTCAAGAGGGTTCCCGATGAGTCTGAGAGATATTTTAGCGGATGACAAAGTGAGGTTGCGATGTATGAGCAAATGTTTAAACCTGAATTTTGCCTTTTAATACATCGCGTCGTACATGCCATTCTGGCCAACTTGGACCTAACTCCTGCTCAACTTTCTCCGAATGCTTAGAGAATTTTTCTTGGATTTATTCTTCTCTAGAAGTTTTGTCATGTCACTGAGCTTCCAGTTAGTGTGTTCAAGTCATGCTATAATGTCTCTTGCATAAGGGCTTAGCATGGTTATTACCACTTTGTGTCCAGGAAGTCGATAAAGAAAGTTATCTTCATCAACAAAACATCCAATCCTGATTGGAAGCTGAGGTATTTCTTTGTATTTAGCGCATGGGAGCTTCCCACAAACCACGTTTATTCTTCCTTCGAGCTGAGGGTCCCTCAGAAATGGGGTAAAATGTCCATGGTTGCGAAGCTTGACCTAGGCTTGAGCCTAGATGACCAGGAGAAGATCAAGACGATTAGAGTCCAAGGTGAGGGCAGTGGTCTCGTTGAATATGAGGATCTCATGACCATTGACATCCTTGTCAAGACGGGACTGGACATTGGTCCTTTTATTGAAATTTGCAAGTTTATTTTTCATTTTGGATTGTAACCTCGTATTTAATTGTAGTCTCAGTTTGACAGTCCTGATATCAAACTTATAACTTTGCAGATCGTCTAAGTGGTGTACTTGAGGCAATTTGAAATATGGTGGCCCCCAACCTTGCCAACATGGTCAACAAATTTAGGAAGAAACAAACATCCCCCAGTGGCTAGATGAAATAAACAATAGTTGGTGACCCATCCGAGCCGATGATACAAGAAAAAGGAAAGAGCGAGTGGACAACACTGTTTCCCATCGCCAATAAAAATAAAGTCGTTCAGACAGAGGGACCGATAGGGTGATACCCATTTCTATCGATGATGCGCTCGCCACTCATATCGCCCAGTTGAAGCTTAATGATGAGAGTTTTCTTGGGAGTATGGAAAAGTTAATTGACTCCATAAGCTCCTTGATATTCGACGCTGATAAGCACTTTGTTCAATCTTTTAACTCATCAATTCTTACTAAATTCGGTCTTCATAAGGCCATTCAGGTAGTTACTTGAACTTTGGCAGTTTTTAGTTTTTAAAGTGTCTCTTACTAACTAATTCTTCGCATATTTACCGTCTCTACTTGCCTTCTATTGTCTGAGGGACTAGGTTGAGAGTAAGCTTCCCTTAATTTATAAGGGAAAGATGCTGAGACCATGGAGAAGGGCTCGAGGGAGGATTTGGCCAAGAAAGACTATGATCGTGAGAAACCTAATCGAGAGCACTCAAATGAGATCACCAAGTTAAAAGATGATCATTATAATGTCTTAAAAGAGTTGGCTGAGAAGAGGCAGGCCGATATTGATGTATCAGTCCAGGCTGATTTAGATGCTACTAAGGTCCAGGCCATGGTTGATTTCAATGACTCTGAGGAGTTTAGAGGCCACACCTTTGAATATCTTTAGAGGGAGTGAAGGCAGCCTGTCGTCGGGCTGAGCTAAAATAGGCTGAGGTTAGGACCCTAACTGTCATTTTATTTGAGGTTGTGGACTTCACCAATAACATACTTTGTAGAATATTAGCCGATGTAGAAAATATTGAAAAAGCCCCTACTGAGGTCACCAAACAGACCGTGGTCGAGACTTCTGAGCATGTGGAATTGAACATTCTCGATGACGGTGGTAACGAGAATAAGGCCAAGACTCAAACCCCGACTAACAACATAGTCCTACCTCCCGAGGAGACCACCGCTCAGGAGACACTTTGATAATCTTAATTTGTTTGGGCAGCCGCTTGTGGCCATGTATGCCCTTTAACTGATGTAACACTTGGAAACATTTTTGGATCTTTTTTTATACTCTAATGTTAAGTTTGAACACCTTTTTTCTTGAACAATTTGGTTACATCTTTGAATGAAAAATGCTTGTGCTGTTTGTTTCTGTTATCTCTTCTAACTATGTCATATGTTCTAATCTTAGCTTTACACTATTTATTTGTTTGGCAAAAATTACTGATGTTTAATAAGTAACCATAATGAAATGGTTTCTAATCTGAGATCACTAGTTAATAATATTTTTCTCACATCTCATCTCGTCTTCAGACGAGATAAGTATAACCATGTAAATGAGTTTTCAAATTGAGTCACAAAATCATGGTGTTTAATCATAAGTCCCCTCTTGTAATTTTGAGAGTTTATGGACGAGACATCTCGTCCTACACTGTTATCTTTGATCGATAGAGTTTTTCACCAAATTAATGATGTTAAAACTAAACCATAATGAAATTATTTTTGAATTTTGATTCACCAAATTATGATGTTTAATCATAAGTCCCCTCTCGTCGTTTTGAGAGTGTATGGGCGAGACATCTCGTCCTGCACTGTCATATTGGTCTAGAGAGTTTTTCACCAAATTAATGATGTTAAGGTAAACCATAATGAAATGATTTTTTTTAAAATTTGAATTCACCAAATTATGGTGTTTAATCATAAGTACCCTCTCATCGTTTTAAGAGTGTATGGACACGACATCTCGTACTACACTGTCGTCTCGACCGAGAATTTTTTAGCAAATTAATGATGTTAAGGTAAACTATAATGAAATGATTTTTAAATTTTAATTCACCAAATTATGGTGTTTACTCTCTCTTCATTTTGAGAGGGGACATATACTCTTAAATCATGGCCTCTGCCTCAACCCGTTTGAAGAAATAATCGATCGCTACGATGAGATACCTATAGTTTCCAGTTTTCCTGGGCAAGGGTCCTACCAAATCAATTCCCCTAATAGAAAATGGCCAGGGAGAGGTAATAGAAGATATAGTTTGATGGGGTTGGTGAGAGATGTGGTCGTATCTCTGACATGTGTCACACCTCTTCATATAACTAGCCGTATCCCTAGCCATGGTCATCCACCAATACCTCTGTGTGGCTATCTCTTTGCCAACGACCTCCCTCCTATATGACTGGAGCAAGAACCTTCATGTATATCTTTCAAGATATATTCCACCTCTATCGGATGGACACATCGGAGTAAAGGGAGAAGGAAACCTTTCTTATATAAAACATTCCCAATGACTGAGAACTTAACTTTCTTATACCACAACTTCTTCCTTTCTAACTTTAAGTCTGGTAGTTCACCTTCCCTTATATATAAGATGAGAGGGTCCATCCAAGACTCTCCTATTTCAAGGTTTAAGAAGAACTAAATCCTATTATTTTATTCTTCAATGCTTGGCCAGTGTAGGATCTCTACTGATACTGACCTTCTGATTTCTGTCTTAGTTGTTGATCTTAGTCTTGCCAGTGCGTCAGCTCTGCCATTGTCTAGCCGAGGGATCCTTTTCAATTTCACATATTTGAAGTTTTTCAATGCGACTTTTACCCTGACTAGGTATCTGTCCATCCTCTTATCCTTTTCTTTATACACTCCTAGGATTTGGTTCACTACTAGCCTAGAGTCAGTGTGAGCCAGCAACTGGTCGACATTCAGTGCCTTAGAGATGAAGAAAACTTATAGGAGGGCTTCGTACTCGGATTATTTGGTGTATGCCTTATATTTTAATCTCAAAGCATACTCTATACTAGTTTGGTCCGGAGCCAACACTATCAGGTCGACTCCACACCTTGCCTCATAAGAAGAACCGTCAATAAAGAGGCTCCACATAGTACCTTTTCTAGATAAATTGCCTTCTTCCAAGGCTCTATTCTTGAAAAAAAATTCTTCTTAATTCTCGAGCACCGCTATCTTGGTCTTACTCATCTCGACTTCAACTAGTTTAGGACTTTTTCTTTCGAGTTCATCTGTTAGATTCATAATTTTCTTGGCATTGGCCTTATCCCATGTGAACTCGGCTACAAAATCAACTAGAGCTTTCCCCTTGATGGATGTTCTTGAAAGATAGACGATGTGGAATTCCCCTAACTCTGTAGATAAGGCAATCAACCTACCCAATTTCTTGGGTTTATGGATAACCTGCATAAGAGGAGAGTCTGTTAAGATGACTATTATATGGTCTTGGAAGTAGGGTTTTATCTTTATAGATGCATGAATGAGAGCATAAGCTAATTTATCCATTTTTGTATATCTATGATCGCCCCCTTGAAGAGCCTTGCTGTTGAAATAAACTCGCTTCTGGACACCCCATCATCTCTCACAATTACTGTGCTGATGGCCGACTCAGACACGGCCAAGTACAAATATAACTTTTCTCCTTGAACAAGCCTTGACAACAAGAGTTGGGATCCGAGGTAGATCATTAACTCCTGAAAGGGCTTCTCACATTCCTCTCTCCACTCGAAAGCTTTTCTCAGCACCTTGAAGAAGGATAAACACTTGTATGTTTCCCTTAATATGAATCTATTCAGTGCTGCAACTCATCTAGTCAACCTTTGGACGTCTTTTATGGCCTTAGGAGTCTTCATCTCCACTAAGGCTATGAATTTTTTTGGGTTAGCCTCTATACCCCGTTGATTGATAATAAAACCCCAAAAGTTTCCTGCTCCAACTTCAAAGGCACACTCCGAGGGATTCATCTTCATTCGATACTTGTCCATGGAGTTATCTCTAGGTCAGCCACATGTGTCTCGTCCTTGAGACTTTTGGTGAGCATGCCATCAATGTATACCTCCATGGTCTCGCCTATCTAATCTTCAAACATCTTATTTACTAGCCTTTGGTATGTTGCCCCAATGTTCTTGAGGCTGAAGGGTATTACCTTGTAGCAGTATGTACCTTTATTCATGATAAATGAGGTCTTCTTGATGTCGGATAGGTCCATGAATATATGATTATAACCTAAATATGCATCCATAAAGCTCATCAGTTCATGCCCAGCCATGGCATCAACCATTTGATCTATTCTCGATAGAGGGAAGCTGCATTTGGGGAATGCCTTATTTAGATCTGTGAAGTCAACACACATTCTCCATTTTCCATTGGGCTTTGGCACAATGAAACCATTGGCTTACCACTATGGCTAGATAACCTCACTGATGAAGTTAACTTTCTCTAACTTCCCGACCTCATCTCTTATCACCTCATATTTTTTCCTAGAGTAGATCCCCCGTCTTTGTCTAACTAGTTTAGCTCCCTCGTCCATGCTCAACTTATGGCAGAGGATCTCTAGATCAATTCCCTGTATAACTTCGTGACTCTAACTAAAAATGCTCTGTCTCCTCTTCAACAATTTAATTAACTCTTGTTTGATCTCTCTCTTTAAGGTTTTGCCGATCTAGATGATTTTTTCCAGCTCATCCTCCTTGAGGATGATGTATTCTACCTCCTCGGTAGCCTCATATCTTTTTAGTTTTATCTCATCTTTAGGGTCGAGAGTGTCTATATTATAAATAGTGGTGGCCCTCATATGTGCTTCTCTCTCTTCAGACGAATTAAAGTAGCACTCATGTGTCTCAACCTGGTCACCTTGAACTTCCCGTACTCCTCGAGAATTTTATCATTTGGTGAATTGTTGAAGGTACGACCTCAAACTCTTTGAGGAAAAATCATCCCATAATTATGTTATAGGCTGAATAGACGTTCTCGTCCATAATAAAGAAACTAATCTTATTTATTAGACATATCGGCCACATCTCCCCCATAGCGACATCCATCTGAAAAATACCAAGGGGTGGAATTTTTCTCCACGAAAGCCAATCAGTGATTGGTGGTATGGGGTGAGTCTCTTCTTGCTTAATCCCAAGCCTTTGAAACATTCCCAGAACATTACATTAACCGAACTACCCCCGTTGACCAGTATCCTAGGACTTCATACCCATGTACTCCAGTGGTGATCACTTGAGGTCCATCATGTGGGGCTAGGATCCCCTTGAAATCCAACCTTAAAAAGCCAACTATCAGAGTGTTCATATTTATTTTCTTTCTCTTCCCCGACTTTGAATCTACTACGGCCGAGTTGACTGATTTTGGCTTAGGAAAAGCTTTGGCCTCTATAACATGAGCCTTACGGTCAACTATCTCTCTGCCATCGCCGGAAAAACTTCCACATATCATTTGCACATCATTAAAAAAATAATGCAGCCGACCTTGGGATCAATTTTCTTCATTGGGAGGTCAGGGTCGACCTCCTCATCATTATCTGAAGCATCATCATCCTTATTCACTGGATCATCAGGTTTAAACCTGTCGTCTCTTCTCTTCCAGGTGTCGTCTCATATACCCCTTATCCATGTTCTTTTTTATTTCCCTTGATTCACCAATTTTTCTATTTCATCTTTCATTGCGAAGCATCTATCAGTGGTATGGCAATGGTCTTGGTGAAATTCCACCATTTACTTTTATCCCTCTTGTGAGGTGGGACTTTGAGCTTTCCCTGCCATCTCAAAGACCTATTATTCTTGATCTCATTCATAATCATTTCTAGTGTGGAAGTTAAAGGAGTATAGATAGCGAACTTATCGTCCGCCGACCTCCACTTGTCCCCTTTACCCTTGAATTTTCAGGACTTGCTCCCACCAGGTTCTGTTTCGTCTTCACCTTTGGCCTCCATGGCCTCGTCCGCGTTCATGACCCCTCCAGTCATATTCAGGAGTTCAACCATGGACTTTGGAGGATCTTCGACCAAATTCTATAAAAGCTTGCCTTTTTATAGACATCCTCCCATCAATGCAGTCACAACTATGCCCTCGTCAAAGTCTTCTACCTCTAGTTTCTCTTTGTTGAAGCGGGCTATATAATCCCGCAGAGATTCGTTCTTACCTTGCTTTACGAATAACAAGTGAGTAGTTTTATTCCTCGACTTAACCCCAAAACAAAAGTTATGAATGAATCTTTTTGCCAATTTCTTGAAGCTCTTAATTGAATTTCTTGGAATAGAAGTATACCAGACATGCACTTCACCGACCAGGGGGCTTGAGAATGCTTTGCATCTCATCTCATCTGAGACTGAAAAGATGTCTACAATGGATTAATACATCTCAACATGGTGAAATGGATTGGTACTCCCATCATACCTCGGTGTTATCATCGACATATTAAACTTAGCTGGGGGTAGGGTAGCTCACAATTTTGGCAATGAATAGCGACCCTTTTTTATAACCCCTCTGTATAGGGTCTCGGCTTTTCAATAAATCACTAATCTTGTCCTCTAGCCTTTGGATAGAGCGATGATAAGCACCCAAAAGTGTATATTTTATACCCCGAATAGACGTATTTTAATTGCCAATTCTTGACAAAATTGTGTCTTCTGTGCGTAATTGTCTATTGTGCAGGTTTGAATGCAGTTACAGTTTCAAAAGCTCTATTTCAAGGCAATTTGCATGAAGAAAGGTCTAATACCCTGTCCCCGTACCTTAAGCCTATCCCGAACCGAGCCCAAACAATCACCCGAGCCCCGTGGGTGTTTAGTTTGCGCTTTTTAGATTTTTCTAGATTTTTAATTAAGTCGTTTTTTAATTTTTAGAATTTATTTTATATTTTTGAGTAATGTATATATTTTTAGGAATTTTTTTATTTGTGTGTCGCGCGTGTTTTTATTATTTTTTTATTATTTAAATATTTTTATAGGTGCGCATTTTAGTTTTATTTATTTTTTATTTTATTTTTAGTTTTTAGTATTAGTTGAGTTTTGTTATTTCCTATTTTATTAAGTTAGGTTTATTAGTATTATTTTATTTTGAGTCTTTTATTTTTAGACTAGGAATTTAATTTTTGATTTTATATTTCTTTAGTTTTATTTCAATTTTTTTGATTTGCAAATATTCAGTTTTTATTAGGTTAGCATTTTAATTAGATTTAATTTTTTTTTTTAGTTGGGTCTTAATTTTATTTTTAGGGTATAAATTAAACACCACACTATCCTAAACATTCATACACCCAAACAACTCACTCACACACACACTCCCATACACTCCCCCCCACACAACCACCCCTCCACTATTAATCATCACTTACACCTCCCACTCTCTCTCCTCTCCTCTCACCTCCATTACCAAAAGCTCCCAAACCTTAACCCACTTTAACCTAATTCTCTCTCTTCCATCAATCCACCCAATATCACGATCCAAACCTACTAGCCATCTCTGACCAGCCTGACCCCTGAACCGTGACCCGGAACTCACTGCTAAAACCCACGAATCTGGAGAAAATCCTAACAACTCAACCCATTTCTTTTACCCGCGCGACACTCAAAACCGTGACGTTATGCTCCGATTTCTGTCCGCATCATCCCATACCCATTCCAACCATGAAACCCAAAATCAAAACCACCTCAGCTCCATAAAACGAGACCATAACCATGACCCATTCCAAGCCACTGCCTTAGTCCAACCCATTAACCCAATCCTATACCCATATAAAACCTTAAACTAACAGTCCCATAACCCAAACCTCCACCTTACCTTGATAAGACACAACTTCGACCCTATACCTGCAGACCTCTGACACCCTTTTGCAATCCTAGCTACACATGCCACCAAACTCTTACCAAAACCATATCCCCATGTAATCTCTTATAAAGAAGACTCTTCATTTCAGAAAGAGCCAAAAATAGAACATTGCAAGATTGGGGAGAGTAGTGTAGTAGTCTTTTTTTTTTAGTTTAGGAGCTCCATTTTTGGAGCTCAATTTTTTGTTCTGTTTTTAATTTTTTTTCTTTTCTATTTTTTTATATAGTGACTTGAGTACGAGGTAGATTATATTTGTGAGATACAAATTGTGAGTTGAGTGACATTTTTTGTAGTGTTGTAAAAATCAAATTTGTGGGTTACTATTCATGTCAAGTTTGGGAAGTTAATATCAAAATCAAGGAGACTTGGGTTATTTATTTATTCTCATTCTATTTTATTTATTATGCCTCTAATTGTGTCATTATTACATTTTATATGTAATAATACAAAAATGAGAGGCTAAATACCCTATTCAAGGGGTGAGATGGAACCCTTAACTTAATTATTTTTATTTTTTATTTATTAATTTATTATGCCCCTTTGGATATTAATATTAAAATTTTACAATTTATATTTATGCCTTGAGAGAGGGTGAATTATTTTCAAAAGAAAATCGAAAATTCAGATTATAATATTTATTTATTAATTAAACTAGAGATAGCCAATTTTTAAATGATACTATAGTTCGAATTTCTCTACTCTAAAAATGTAATTTTTAGTGATTTAAAATAATTTTGGTAAATTTTCCCTAGCGGGTGATTTATTAGAAAATGTTTAAATCTAATTTTTGTGAGTTTGCGAAATTTAAATATTAATCTTCTAAACGGACTATATGTAGCTTTACATTTGCAACGAGAGTTGATTTGTGAATTTATATATGTTTTGGGATATTTCAAATAGAAAAACTAATTAATAAAAATAAATAGGTTAAGTGGTGAAGTTTAATCCCTTGAATTATCTCATAATTGTTTCCTCGTCATATTTAGCTCACTTTATCATTTTATTTATTATTAGTGTAGTTTAAATTTTAGTTCATAATTAGTAGTATAAATAACCCTTTCATAATTATTTTAAAAATCAAACATGTTTTCGCTTTGCTCTCATCCACATTAAGGAGCGCAGATTGACCCCTTACTTGCTAATATACATTTTTAGTGTGTTTGTAGGTACCAAAAGGGATTATTGATTGACCGTATTTTACTCTAGAACGTCATATACACAAAAGGTGTAATATCAAATGGCACCGTTGCCATCTTTTTAAGCGATGGACTTTGCTCAAACTTTGGCGATTGACTTTTCACGAAGTGCCATTGCCGATTTTTCGAGTTGAGGAGCGTTTTGAAGACATGTACGTTTGTTCATTTGTAAATTTTTCTTTATTTTACATAGATTGTTTGTATTAGGATATTGAGGCCTTGTACATTTATTCGTGGTGCTTTGGACACCAATTATTTGTAATAATTAATCATTAAAAAAGAAGCGAAAAGGGAAATAGGACACGGTAGAGAGAGAGAGATCCCTTGGAGTGAAATTTTGAAGCCTTTCTACTTTGGGTCCATCATAATCCCGGGGATGACTGAAGTTAGGTGAACTTTACGCCGTTCGACTCAACTCGGTCTTCACCCTACGTGTGTGAAAGCCATGGGAGGTACATTTCTTTATCACTTCTGCAGCTCCTGTTAGAGAGTCCATTAATTATTTGACTATATGCTCTTTTGTGACTTTATTTTTTGCATAGTATTACTTTGAATGGTTTGATGAATTAATTGGACTTAAGACCTAAACCCGATCATTGAAATGAGAAGGGATTTCATCACCCGACTCAATCACTTAATTCCACTTGCTTGTTAACTCGCACCATCATATAATTAAAATTCACCAACTAGCAAGCCAAGTAGAAGCGCATTTTCCAAAGGCGACCTATAACACTCCGTGATTTTCTCTCCCGCTAATTAATAAAAATTTGACTACCTAATCACTAAATTGAAGAAAAAAATTGGCTACGTGCTAGTTAAGATTTTCTTTTGCTTGTACGTTTCTAATTCAAATCCTTTTGGTAGTCGATTTTTGTGTGCTTTGTTAGTGTGTGTTTCATACCGAGTCCACTTTGATCCCTTTTCAAAAATTTGAAAAATAATTTTCGCCCTTTTTCTTATTTTCAAAACAAAAACCTAAAAATATTTTCCTTCTTTTTTAAAATAAAAAAAAAATCAAAAATATTTTCTTCTTTAATTTTTTTTTTTAAATTAAAAGCCAAAAATATATTTGGAGAAACCTTTTTCTCCCCTGTCCTTCCCGTCACGGCCTCAGAACATCCCTTATGTGATGACTTTAGCCATTTCCCATATTCACAGTGCACCTATTGTTCCCACGCCAATCACATGTCCCATGAGTTCCCGGTCCTTCTTTATTCATCCGAACCCACCACGGAACCTGTGTAACCATATGTCACTATTCTGGAACCCACCTCGACCTATTTTCATGATATATCCAACGCCGAGTGGTATGAGCAATCAATTATTCGTGGCGGATTGATCACCTTCCCACGCAATACGAATCCCATCCCTATGTTGCGGATCCTCACACGTTCTAAGAGTCGTCACGGAAACCTAGTGCACCCCATCCTGATCAGTCCCCTCACTACGCACCACATTATTATCACCCATTTGTCCATCACGAAGGTTCTCTTTTCGTGTATGATGAACTTGACCTCTCTCCCCACACTTCCTATGAGTATTCTCCGTTTAGTTATGATACTAGAGTGTTGTTTCCACCTCACCCATCCACCATTGTCCCACCACCAACCATCACTTCCCCACCATCACCCACCTCCGCTCTTGAAAGCCTCTTGCAACAGTTCATCTTCGATCAAGAGCAAGTAACTCAAATTCAAACTCAAGGTATTTAAAAGCTTGAACAATGCTTAAATGAATTTGAGTGTGAGACCGAGTTGGATATTCCCTCATCTTGACCCATTGTTTATCCTGTGTGGGATGATGATGTATCTTCTTATACAACTGATGTTGAGTGTGACCAACCTACCACCCATAGAATCTCAAAGTTGATACCACCTCATGGTCCAAGACCCAAGTTGACAATTGTGTTGACTTATCCATAAAATGTGAGACTGATCGATACCCTAATAATCCAAAAGAACCTAACGCAGAGGTTCGTCTTTCCCTGCCACATCCAAATGAGCCCACATTTGAGGTTCACACACCCGTTATATCCAAAAATAAGCATGAGTTTATACCTATTGAACCCATTGAGTGTGTCCTCGAGATGCCCATTCCTTATAGGTTAGCTCTGGCTACAAGTGCTCCCCAATTCACCGAGATTGAATCGGAGATGGTTCCCACCTCCCTTACTATGGATCCTCTCCAACGATGTTTGGCTTACTTTGAGTCTAATATTGATGTTGATTCATATATCTAGGATCTTAATGTCTCGTTAGACCCTTTCACCATCACGGATGGTGACACATTGGTGGAGAAGTTTACCACTCCATCTTTAGATACCACACTCCTTTGTGAGTATTCCTTTACTCCCCCCGATGAGTGTGTGCCCCCTACTCTTGACTTGGACTTCACCTTTTATCCCACCCGACCCACTCATTGTTCCCTCTATCCCATCACCTGGTTTGGATCTTGATATTATACCTTGCATTTTTCCATCCATATCTTTGGATCCTAACTTAAAGCCATCAACTATTCACGCGAGTATTTCTGGTGCTACTCTCCACTTCCGTGACACCGAGCTTGTTACCCCATGCCCGCCACTTACTTGTGGTGTTGATTTTTTATATCGACAACTCCCTAGCGTGTCACGGTACGATCATTATCATCTTCCATTTATAGAACGGTCGTGTGTTTTCAATAAGCCCCACCACATCCCACTTACCAAACCATCCCCTCTCCCTCACCAACTTGAGCACCATGCTTATAGGGCTCTTGTTTCCCTCACCTTTTGTCTCAATAAGGCCTGTGACCGATGCTTATTCACCTTTGCCTTTTTTACCCTTACCCTAATACCCACCCGCCCATGGTCCACCGATGCTTTTCATCAAGTGATGCACTTTGCCATACAAGTGCATTGACCCTTTTAGCTTTCATCCAACACGACTGACACTTCAGTCTTGTTTGGGGGTGATTATCATCACCCAATTTTTCTGCCACCCTGTGCTTTCATAGATCTTATCTTTAGGGTGAGAATGGTTCGGTCTGACTGAAGACATTAAACTTAGCGCTAGCGGGAGCCAGCCCGCTATTTCTGAGTATGAGTCTCATCCTGTTTGGGGGTGGTGTTTCACACCGCCTAATGGTATATCATGTTTTTAGACTTGTACACATTTTTTCCTCTTATCGTTTATTCAGGTTCATTTTGGCTACATCTTCCCGCTTCGTTAACAGTTGATTATGGTAATATCTTTCCTCCCTCATGCTCTCAATTTTAAAAATCATTTTATTTAACATCGAGGACGATGTTCCTTTTTGTTTATGGGTGTGAAATTTTATCAAAATCGTACCTCTTTTGAAAAATTTTGATTTTTAAATCCTGATTTTTAAAATTTTCATGCAACTTCTTTCATCTCACTCATTGATGTGAATTTTTTATCATCCATCTTTTAAAGTCTAGGATTCAAGCTAGAGTATATATTTTTTTAAATGGCTTATGTAATACATAACAAGTCATGTTGGACCATGAATTTCTAGACTCAATAAAATTTGCGCACTTATCACGTCATTGCGGCTTATAGTTGAAGAGTGCTATAATTCTCAACAGAGCCTTAAGGATCACTAGTGGAGACTTTAGCTTGTGAGATTCGTGCCTTTCACCTTTTAGAGAGTTTTACGCAATCTTCGAGTCACAAGTTGATTCAATTTCCTTTGGGTCCGCACTAAATCATTGTATGATATCATTTTTCTTCACCAAATTTGTTGCTTAATCATTGAGAACGACATCACTTTCGAGTGGTAAGAAACATGTGTCTTGGACTTTGTCCTAAATACTAGATTTTAATCCATACACCTACCATTTACCATTCACTTCTTCCATTACCTTCCCATATTCTTCCCTATTCACATATATTCTCCACGCCATCCATTTATCATCTCCATATCACCTTTCATTTTCAAGAAAAAGAGTGTTTTTTCAAATATAAAATGTCTTAAGTGTTAAGAGTATAGAAAGAGAAAAACAATATATATATATATATATATATATATATATATATAATTTGCAAAAAAAAGAGAAAAAAAGAAGAAGAAAAAAGAAAGAAAAGAAAAAGAGAGTTTGTAGTAAGTTCTTTTGAAATAAAGACATTTATTCTTAAAGTATAGAACACTCTTCTCATCCATCACTCATCCATCATCCATCCATCACCATCATATCATACCTCATCTAATTCCATCCTTCCCATTTCATTTCCCCCTCACCCATAAACATCCATGTTTCCCTTAGGTGTTCGGGCAAATGAAAGTCAACATGGTGAATAACTCGACGTTCTCACGATAGTCATTAACATTATTTTCATGAGATCATTTTTTTCTAGAATGTTCGTTCTTTCTTATATGTGTACGAGACATTGGAACTTGATTATATTTACTCACCTCCTCACACGCAAGAGCGATACACTTACCCTAATCTCAAGAGTGTATTTGAGAGAGATATATCCCGTGAGATTTTGAAGTTGAAGCGCTGATACTAAAAAGGCAATCCATGAATTACTCTTATGATACTTGACCCACTTTGACTAATTCACACTACACACGTCGTGTTTAGGAAGGATGTGCCTTGAGTATTTACTTAGCTAATCTTTTCTACACTTCTAGCCCGCATTCCACAAAATATTTATCTTGTGATGGATTGTGTGATTATTCTATGTCTAATAAGAGATTAACTGTTGTTTGCAAATAAAGAATTTTGTGTATATAATCCCTGCAAACCCTCACAAGACAAAACTCGTCCTGTAGGGCAACCTGTAGGTTTAAAGGCTTGTTGCACATGCTAAGTGCAATCGCAAGTGCCCACGAAAGTGGTACACATTTGGTTTTTATATTTCTTTCTCTCTATATTTTGCTCGAGGACTAGCAATGTTCTGTTTGGTGGTGGTGTGATAATGACCCAAAAGTGTATATTGTATACCCCGAATAGATGTATTTTAATTGCTAATTCTTAATAAAATTGGGTTTTATGTGCGTAATTGTCTACTATGCAGGCTTGATTGCAGTTGCGGTTTCAAAAGCTCTATTTTGAGGCAATTTTCATGACGAAAGGTTTAATACCCTGTCCCCGTACCTTAAGCCAGTCCCAAATCGAGCCCAAACAATCACCCGAGCCCGTGTTTATTTAGTTTGTGCTTTTTAGATTTTTAATTGAGTCGTTTCTGAATTTTTAGAATTGATCTTATATTTTTGAGTCATGTATATATTTTCAGGAATTTTTATATTTATGTGTCTCACGTATTTTTATTATTTTTATAGGTGTGAATTTTAGTTTTATTTATTTATTTTATTTTTAGTTTTTAGTATTAGTTTAGTTTTGTTATTTCTTATTTTATTAAGTTAGGTTTATTAGTATTATTTATTTTTGAGTCTTTTATTTTAGACTAGGAATTTAATTTTTGATTTTATATTTCTTTAGTTTTATTTTCAGTTTTTACATTTGTAATTAGATTCTTATTTTTTATTTTTTTAGTTGGGCCTTAATTTTATTTCCAGGGTAGAAATTAAACACCACACTATCCTAAACTTTCATACACCCAAACAACACACTCACACACACACACTCCCCCCCCCCCCCCCCCCACACACACACACAACCACCCCCTCACCTATTCATCATCACCTACACGTCCCACTATCTCTCCTCTCACTCCCATTACCAAAAGCTCCCAAACCTTAACCCACTTCAACCCAATTCTCCCTCTTCCATCAATCCACCCAATATCACGATCGAAACCTACCAGGCATTTTCGGCCAGCCTTACCCCTGAACCGTGACCCAGAACTCGCTGCTAAAACTATCGAATCCGGAGAAAATCCCAAGAACTCAACCCATTTCTCTTACCTACGAGCACACTCAAACTTGTGACCCTATGCTCCGATTTCTGTCCAGACCATCCCATACCCATTCCAACCACGAAACCCAAAATCAAAACCACCTCAGCTCCATACCACGAGACCATACCCACGACCCATTCCAAGCCACTGCCTTAGTCCAACCCATTTGCCCAATCCTATACCCAGATAAAACCTTAAACTAACATGTCCATAACCCAAACCTCCAACTCACCTTGACAAGACACAACTTCGACCCTATACCTGCAGACCTCTGAAACCCTTTTGCAATATTAGCTACACACTCCACCAAACTCTTACCAAAATTATATCCCCATGTAATCTCTTATAAAGAAGACTATTTATTTCAGAAAGAGACAACATCGAACAGTGCAAGAGTGGAGAGAGTAGTGTAGTTTATTTTTAGTTTAGGAGCTCCATTTTTGGAGCTCAATTTTTTGTTCTATTTTTAATTTTTTTTCTTCTTTTCTACTTTTTTATATAGTGACTTGAGTGTGAGATAGATTATATTTGTGAGATACAAATTGTGAGTTGAGTGACATTTTTTGTAGTGTTGTAACACTCAGATTTGTGGATTACTATTCATGTCAAGTTTGGGAAGTTAATATCAAAATCAAGGAGACTAGGTTTATTTATTTATTCTCATTTTATTTTATTCATTATGCCTCTAATTGTGTCATTATTACATTTTATATGTAATAATACAAAAATGAGAGGCTAAATACCCCATTCAAGGGGTGAGATGGAACCCTTAACTTAATTATTTTTATTTTTGGTTTGTTTATTTATTATGCCCCTTTGAATATTAATATTAAAATTTTCCAATTTATATTTACGCCTCGAGATTCGAGAGAAAATCAAAAATTCAGATTATAATATTTATTTATTAATTAAACTAGAGATAGATAATTTTTAAATAATATTATAGTTCGAATTTCTCTACTCTAAAAATGTAATTTTTAATGATTTTAAATACTTTTAGTAAATTTTCCCTAGCGGGTGATTTATTAGAAAATGTTTAAATCTAATTTTTGTGAGTTTGTGAAATTTAAATATTAATCTTCTAAAAGGACTATATGTAGCTTTACATTTGCAACGATAGTTGATTGGTGAATTTATATATGCTTTGGGGTATTTCAAATAGACAAAGTAATCGATGAAAATAAATAGGTTAAGTGGTGAAGTTTAATCCCTTGAATTATCTCATAATTGTTTCCTTCTCATATTTAGCTCACTTTATCATTTTCTTTATTTATTAGTGTTGTTTAAATTTTAGTTCATAATTAGTAGTATAAGTAATCATTCATAATTGTTTTAAAAATCGTACTTGTTTTCACTTTGCTCTTGTCTACATTAACGACTGCGAATTGAACCCTTACTTCCTAATATACATTTTTAGTGTGTTTGTAGGTACCAAAAGGGATTTTTGATTGACCGTCTTTTACTCTACAACGACATACATACGAAAGTCGTGTTATTGAGCTATTCCAGGGTTTATCAGCAGAAGGAACTATGGAATGATTTCCCTCGGACAGAGCATCATTATCGTCAACCCCTTCCTTCTCGTCCTGACACTGGATGGGTTCCCATCCATCCATTCTCTGATGGCTTTTGACTTCTCTTTTCCCCTTGTCTTGGCCACATGGGGGTCGATTACCAGCACACACACCCTCCATTTCTCCTAGAGCTAGATATACTTTTTGACCTGGAGAGTAGGTCTCTCAAACCACCCACCGAGCTGAGTATATCAAATGCATACCCTCTGTTGAGTCTGTCTAGAGCTGAGGCACGAGGCCTATCTTCTTGGACTGACCTTGCACTATTTCCCCTGCTTACTTGAATAGTGCGCACAATATTTTTCAAAATTTCGTATGGTTAACAACAATCTGCATCATCATCATACTCATTGTTTACACATTCCCGACCTTGACTCCCCAGGCATAGATGCCTGGGGTCAGCAACGTCTCTTCACCTCTGTTAAGATTATGCATCCTTTCATGGGGCTGGGGGTAGTCCCTCTATTGCCTGATGTACGCCCTCCCTGGCGGCAGTATTTATCATCTCCACCGTCGCGCCATTGGGCCTAGCTAAGAATGATGCCATGAGATCCGATGAACTGGAAGAAAAAGGGGTGTACTGGAAGAGTTGAATGAGCTGCAGGAAAGCTAGAACTCAAACCATATCTCTTTCAATGATGGTTCAAACCCAGCCAAGTGTGGGCTTGGACCACCACTAGACAATCCGATTAAGAATAAGCTCCAAACGAAAGGATGTAGATGATAATCTTGGTTCCCATTGACTGCTCCAACTAATGATACCGAGAATGGTGAAAATCAGATATGTAAACAAGTAACGAAGGAGGTGAGGCAATGGAAAGTTGGAGACTATAAAGTAAGTGGTTCGACCATCTGGTCTACTCCACTGTGCAGGTGTGAGTGAACTTCACTATAAAAATGGCTCTAATGGCCTTGTGATACAATTCACTCCACTTTATCTCTCTACACAGTATTTTTAAAAGTGTTTTGCTAGGGTTTCCAATTATCGATCCTTCCCAAGGTTGAATGAGACTATATATATAGTGTCTGGGGGTGTTGTGTACCCCCCAAGCATGTAATATGCATGCATAGTATGTGGCATCCAATAATGAGCAGTGACCGGGCGGAAAAAGTGTGTTCGTGTGAGGACACAATCGTTGTGTGTTTCGCCGTCGTGATACAAAAGAAAACCTAATATACTACTACACTTGACAAGCAAGCATAGCGGTAAGTCGGGTATCGTAAGAAATCCACAGGGAGTGATTAAATTTTAGATGTTAATTGTTTTAAAACTTCAAGAATAAAAATGGTGTAAAAGAAATAAGAAAAGGTGATAGGTGGTTATCGTGAATAAAAGAAAAGAGAAGTTAACGCTAAATTAAAGGAAAGCGAGGATCGGGATCGCATCCTACCACACGGATCGAAACAACTACTAACTAGAGTTATGGCTCGAAATCAATTTAATCGATCATTTTCAATTAAGCATAAACATCACGCAATAAGGAATTTAAGCCAAAGTTGCGAGATTAAACATTTAATCAAAAATGGTCACACGCGGATTAAATTCGAATAATCGCTATAAACACTAACGTTGCATGACAAATAAAGTTAAACGCATAATAATCCGACTTTAATATGCGAGGTTTCAATTAAATGCAATTTTACACAAAACCTAATTTTCGGAGCTCGGGACCCGAAAATGGCGGAACACAATCCCGAACCTATTTATCTACGGACAAATCATGGAAATAAACTAAATTAAACTAACTAAACTAAGAAAGCAAGAAATAAACACAATAAACTAATTATGAAAGCATGTAAATTATCTAGAAAGCAAGGAAATAATGGAAAACAAGCCATATTAATGGTAGAGGAGATGAATAGTCAACTTACAAACCAATTAGATTGTCAATCCAAAGAGAAATGAAGAAGAACCATCCAAAACCCTCAAAACCCTAACTATTCTAACCTAAAATCGTGCCTCTACTGATATATGGTCTTATTACAACAAAATTGGCTTATATAGTAAGTTAGAATTAAAATAAAGAAGAAAGAAAAGAAGGCAAAATATCTGCAGAAAACAGAGCATCGATCGATCGACCCCTTTGGTCGATCGATCGACCTAGGCAAAAATTCGACAATCCAGAATGGTCGATCGATCGACCAGAAGTGTCGATCGATCGATCAAGCAGGGCAGATTGCAGCAGCACACTGCATTCCTCTCTTCTTCTTCTCCTTATCCTCTTTTGCTTTCCTTGTTTTTCCTCCGCTGAAATCGCCGTAACTTCTTCGTTATGAATCGGAATCGTGCACCGTTCGTGGCCACGCGAAGCTAGCGAGATGGGATACAACTTCCGTGAGATGTCGGGCCAGGTACCCAAGCTATGAAAAGACTAAAATGCCCTTGCGCGTGCGATTGTGTACGGAACTTCACCGGAATGCATCCGAACTTCATATAAGCATCCAAATACCTACAAAAGCTCAATTAACCCCTGCAAAACATGTTAACATAGAAATCCGAGGTTGTCTAGTTAACGAGCATAAATATAAGGATTAAGATACCCGAGGGGGCTAATAACGCGTAGGTTAACGGGTGAAATACGAAATATTTGCGTCGTATCAAGCAGCCACCTGTCGCTGTCACGAGTAGATTATAATGATGAATTATCCCTCACACGTGAATGGTTTTTAATATGTGATTTATATATTGGTATATTATCTTTGCATTTGAAGGTGTGTTTAAGTGTGCAAGTTAGCAACGATGCATAAAAAGGTTTACAAAGGACAAAAGATACTCATGTTTGTGTCGGTTAAGTGTCTGTAACTTTTTTCCTTCTTGGGTTGGGAATTGAGTCTTAAGGAGCTTGATGGTCAAGTAATTGTTTTTGAGTTTTTTTCCTGGAATAGACAAAGAGGGAAATTTGATGGATAAATTTTTGAATTGAGTCAATTTGTATGTATTGGCTTAATTCCGTGTTTGGACAAAACTTGTTTGAGTCATAAGTTAGGACTTAGTTGTGTGTCCTTCAAGCCTATGACGTGTGATTGAAGACCATGTAGCAAATTTAAAGCATCATTGAAGATACACTGGGTTACGATCCGAGTTTTTATCTTCAACATTCGAGGGATCTTAATAAAGGTATGAGTACATATTTATGTTTGATCCCTGGATGCGTTTGGGTGTTATTTTATAAAATTTTTATGAGGAGTTTTTTGAAAAATGTTTTTTAAACAAAAAATATTTTTTTTGTTAAGTCATCCAAATGAGTTTTCTATGTTCGTTCGAACGGGTTTATAGTTTCGTTCAAATGAGATATATGGTTTCGTTCATTCTAACTTCAAATGAGGTTTCACTGTTGAATGGAATATGATTGAATTGGTTTACCGTGGCTGAACATGTGGAACATCACGTTTGAGGGACATGGTAGACGAATAGGCTAAAAGTGATCACAGCCCTTAAAGGGATATAATAGAATCTCGAGGATCATATTAATAAATCGAAAGACCGTCACCAATGGGACTCTATAACTCAGTCAGGATAAACACAAAGAGGCCTAAGGCTGTAGGATGCCTAGGTCTATAAATAAGGATGCGCTAGTTATTAAGCTAATTGTAACTTCACGTGAAAACTTGGACTCTCAACTAGAATTCCTAACACTCCAACTGTTACAATATTTTTAAAAATGAATAAATTGATCTCTCACCTTTTCCCCATAGATGTAGGTCGACCTCACGGTTGAACCACATATATCCCATTCGCTTATTATTATTTTTTCACTCTACTCTTTCTGGGTCTAATATATAATTATAAATTTTATTTTAGGTCAATAGCCCCTACAATAGCTCACGAAGAATTACAAGATGTTCAAAAAGCACCTGGAGGAATTCATCCAAACGGGGTACCTCAAGGAATATTCTATCACTACAAGTCCAAAAGTGATGACCATGGTTAACTTAGTTTAAAAGGTTGAGGAGGATGTACCACAAACAGGATTGGTTACCACCATCCACGGTTATATTGATCCGGTTCAGCAAACTGGTAAGAAGCTGAGGGAGTGAGTAATAATTGCAACCAACATCCAATAGGCATTCTAAGTAGATTTATCCAGCCGGCCCTAACCAAGAGGGAGAGGAAAGACCTGGACACTGATCGTACCATTATCTTCATTGACGTAAAATTACTTGACGCCAGTTCACCTTAGAATGGTGCCTTGGTGTTCACTTTACGAATTGTTATTTTACGTGAGAAGAGTGCTAGTAGACCAAGGAAGATATTTAGAAATCATGTACCTGATTTTGCTCTACAATCTTGGTTTCGCATCAAGCATCTGGACACTAACGTCATACCATTGATAGGATTCAATGATGATGTAGAGACCCCCTTGGTAAGCATTAAGTTTTCGATGAAGATAAATCAATCTAATAGAGAATTAGAGTTCCATGTGCTCCCACAAAGCCATACTAAGTAGTGGATGGATGTCTCCTCTTCCCTCCACCAAAAGCTCAAATTCGTGACTGACTAGGGAGTGATAGAGGATAGAGGAGATCAGGCAGCAATACAAATACATTTTGTATCAGCCATCAAAGCAAAGCATTCAAAGTTCAAGAAAAACCAGGACAACGATAATCAAAAGACGATCAACCCAAGTAGCAACCAAAGGGCGTTCGACCAGGAGTTGAAGAAACTCGATTGGCTCCTATAGAATGCGTAATAGAGGAAATCATCTTTGTTCCTCTGGATTCATATCAATTATTAAAGACTTTTCTTATCAAATTGGAGCTATTCATAGATGAATTAGAGAAACTTTCTCCCTTCCATACAATAAACACAACCGTCTTCGTATGGAAGCCCTATGATCACTCTAGAATAGACCCAGAGATTACTTTCCATCGACTTCACATAATTATAAGTTTCAAGTCGGTCAAGAAGAATCCCATGAAGGCATCCTCAAATAACGTGTAAGGTGTATAATTAGAGTTGATAATCTACTCCGGGATGACTCGATTAGATATGTACAATTACCACATTAGATCTCCAACACTATTATTGTCAAGAAGAAGCGTGGTAAGTGGAGGGTTTGTGTGGAATTCACCGATCTTAACAAGAACCACCTTAAGGATAGTTTCCCACTGCCTCAGATAAACAAACTCATGGATTTCACAATGGGGCACCATTGCACGAGCATTATGGGCGCATACTCTGGCTACCACCAGATGACCAGGAGAAGACCTCATTCATCATAATCATGAGACTTTACTTTTACAAAGTAATACCATTTGGTTTAAAGAACAGGGAGTAAATTATCAGAGTCTAGTCACCGAGATGTTTAAGAAACTAATCGGTTCCACCATGGAAATATATATTGACGATATTCTCATCAAAGGAAAGCATTCGTCGATCACATTAAGGACCTTGCAAAGACCTTAACGATTCTTAGAGAGTATTGGATGAAGCTTAATATCTCTAAATGTGTATTCAACTTGAGATCTGAAAAGTTTCTAAGCTACTTAATGACTTAGAGGGAATAAAGGCAAACCCAAATAATATCAAATCTCTACATGAAATCAAAAGAGAAATGACTATTATGGATATTAAGGTCGTTATTAAAATATTTGTGGACCTAAATCAGTTCATATCAAAATCCTTGAACAACTTTCAGTCGTTATTTAAAGGCTTGAAGAAATCAAGCCCCATTATCTGGATAAAAGAATTTGATCAAGATTTAAAAGGAATTCGACAGTTCTTCGGATCCCCTCCCTTACTGTCAACTCCCCAAACTAGAGAAGATTTGTACCTCTACTTAGTTGTCTCAAGGCATGCAACCAGTGTCGCATTAATCTGTCTACATGATGGAAATGAAGATCGATCTACTATGTGAGCCACACCCTTATTAATGTAGAAACCAGGTACATGCCCATAGAGAAGATGGTATTGGCACTGGTGACTACCACAAGGATTTTAAGGCACTACTTTGATGCTCATATGATACTCGTCCTAATAACATATCCCCGAAGGGACACTCTAAAAAAGGTGAACCTTTCTAATAGAATGACCAAATGGTCCCTTAAGCTATCCTAGTTTGACATCAAATACGAACCCGAAAAGGTAATTAAGGGTCAGGTTTTAGTAGATTTCGTGGCAGAGTTTTCAGCATCCCCTAGAACAAAGGGCAAACATTTACACCCAGCTCTGGAGTCACTGGAAATTATCGAAGACAAACAAGTGTGTTTGGAAGGTCTTTATGGATGGGACATCAAATGAGAAAGTCACTAGTGTGGGAATAGTTCTGATGACACTACAAGGTGGCCTTATTGAGAAGGCTATCAAACTGAGGTTCAAAGTCTCCAATAACGAAACAAACATGAGGCTATGTTCCATGACCTCAGTAGGGTGATCGGCTTAGGCTCCCAACACATTTTTATGTATTGTGACTCCAGGTTAATCGCCAACCAACTTAAAGGGGAATATTAAGTGAGGTATAACAAAATGATAGCTTATAAAGATAAGGTGAGGGGCCTCCTCTCACAATTTAAGTCGGCCTCAATTGAGTATCTCCCAAGGAACGACAACAACTATGTGAAAGATCTTGACACTATGTCTTTCACCATATATATCGATCAGAAAAGAACAATCAAAGTTCGACCAAGCCTTAAAGATGCAAAGAAGGATTTAGACATATTATCAGCAAAATTGGCTCGATCCTGGATGAATCCCATCATCTCCTACTTAAAGACTGGAAGGCTACCACCAGATGACAAGGAAACACACAAGTTGGCCAGGTTTTGCCTTAAATTTGATGGGAAGATGTATCAGTGATCATTCACCAGCCCAAAATTTAAATGCATTGACCCAAATCAAATGGAAGGAATCTTAAGCAAGATGCACGAAGGAACTTGCGAAGCACATATAAGGGAAGGACACTTTCCTATAGGTCGATGTCTCAGGGATACTGGTGGCTATTCTTGTAGAAGGACTCTACAAGGCCCGTCAAAAAGTGCCCAAAATGTTAGATGTTCTCACCAATGATCAAGTAGCATACGTGAGACTTGAACCCCCTCGTAAGTCCATGACCTTTTGCCTAATAAGGCATGTACATAGTGAGGCCGCTACCTGCTGTACCAGGAAATCAAAGGTACCTGATAGTAGAGATCGACTACTTTACAAAGTGGGTTGAGGTCAAATGCTCACCTACATCAGAGTACCAGATGCCAAGAGGTTCGTTTGGATGAATCTCACCACTATGTTTAGTATCCCAAGAGCATTGGTCACAGATAATGAGGCTCAGAATGACAACGATTCTTTTCACAATTTTTATGCAAAATACGGAATCAAGATTCACTACGTGTTAGTAGTCTTCCCCAAATGAAATAGACAAGAAATTTTAACTGATAAGACCCTTCTATCAGGTATCAAGCACCGATTAGAGAATTCCAAAGGACGATGGGTGGATGAGCTCCCATATGTTCTCTGGTCATACAAAATGACCCCTAGAAAACTAAAAAAGGAGACTCCATACTCCCTTGCTTATGGCATAGAGGCTGTAATCCCTTTAGAGATCAGACATCCAACACTCAGATCAGAGGCATTTGATGACGGACATAATGAATCGAATAACCCATGAGTTGGACTTGTCTCAGGAAGAAGGGAGCAGACTCTAATATATTTGGATGCTTATCAACAAGAACTGGAAAAACAACACAACAAGAAGGTCAAAGCAAGAGATAATACAGGTCGATGATCTAGTCCTCCAGAAACTTTTAACCATTATAAAGAAGCCATCAGATAGGAAACTAACACCGAATTGGCAAGGATATTATCTATTAGCTTCGAAAGGAGGTGGGGGGTCATATCATCTAGAAGAGTTAGATGAAAAAGTAGTTCCAAGATCATGGAATGCCATGAACCTTCGTAATTTTTATTATGAGAGATAAAGTTAGTGTTTTTTTCTTATGTATGCACAATAAAATTATATACGATTGATTGTCTAGGTTTTTCAAAATCTTTGTGTGGTCATTGGTCATTAAAAGCCCACTAGAAAAGTGGTACAACCTGAACCAGGTAAGTCAAAACCATTCAAGGAGTGGTATGATCAAATTAGATCGGCCTAGAAAAGGAATAATACCCATGTAACGTAGTCCAACTCAAACGTGTGTTGGTTACCTACATTTGGCATTAAAAAACCCACTTGAAAAGTGGTACAACCTGATGCAGGTCGATCAAAACCCACAAGGAGTGGTATGATCTAAAATAGATCGGCGTATAAGAAGTAGAAAATCCATGTAAGAACCACGTGGTCCAATTCAAAACGTGAGTTGGTCGCCTATATATGGCATTAAGAAACCCACTTGAAAAGTGGTACGTCTTGATGCAGGTCGGCCAAAACCTACAAAGAGTGGTATGGTCTATAGTAGATCGGCCTAAAAAAGGCAAAAACCCCATGTAGAAACTTCATGGTCCAACTCAGGTATGAGTCTGTAGCCTACATAGTGGTACAATCTGAGGCAGGTCGGCCAAAACCCATGGAGTGGTATGAACCAAGAGAGACTGATTAAAAACTCATGTGAAAAATTGCTTGGTATAGCTAAGGCAATAATTGGTTGCTTGTGTTGGGCTCCAAAGGTTTGATTAAAAACAGAATGACTTAAAACAAATCGGTTCAATCGATGGCAATAGCCAATTTAGAATTGATAAGATCTAAGGAAAATTGATCTTTTAAAACCTTATTAAGAGTAGCTTGAATCAAGAACCTTCGATCAGCCTTAATAGACAACCAAGTAATAAAGACCAACCAAGTTTAATGAATAAACTATTTATTTATGTTCTAATACGGAAAGGACCTTAGGGGAACAAAGAACATAAAATAAGCAAATAAACATTATCTAACAGACTTAAATAACGTAGTAGCAAGGCTACACTACTTAAAAAATAGGAGAATAATGGAAAAAAGGAATATAATCTTTTTCATTAATAATTCAACAGTGTCCCGGGGCCTACAAAATGAGCACCAAGGGTCAGAAAGAAAAAGAAAATACATAAAAACTAAGCTGTCTAGCTGATCACAATGTGTTGGTCGGTAGATTTGGTACCTTGAGGAAGGAGAATGATGGTACATTCCTTAGGAATAAGGGCAGAAGGATCGGTGGAGGCCTAGTCCGAAGCATTCGTAGAGAGATCCTCTAAGGGATTGGCCACCGAAGGATGTTCGATAAAGGTTAGGTCACCTTGACTAATGTTGCTCCCTTAGAGTCCAATTACCCATCCCTTATTGAGGGCAATGGAATCATAATAGTCCTCTTAGGTGGTGACATCCTTAAAGTCCATCTCATATCCTTCATCACGGACTTTTACAGGTCATCCTCACGAGTTTTCTCCATCTGGAGGATGAGTTTCTCTAAGATTTTACGCTAAAGAGAAGTCTTAATCTTGGAAAATTATTCGTCCACCCAGTTGAACTCATTCTGAGTTCTATTGGATTCCTCTACCTCCTTTGCCTTAGCATCGATCTCAGTCTTCAACTATTTGCCTAGATCCTCAAGGCCCTTATTTTGCTTGATAAGTTGGCCCTTGAGGGCAAGGTTCTCTTAAGAGGATGACTCAAGTCTCCTCTAGTAGTAGTCAACTCGACCAGCGAGCTCCTGTTAAACCTTCGTGCTCTGAACAAAGAGGGATCAAAAATAAATTTGGCAGTGCAAATTAGCCGAATAAAAAATATGTAACTTACTAACACACTGTGGCACATGTATTTTTTATAGAGGCTGTCCGGAGTGAAGCTCCAAGGCTTCGATATGTCATACGGTAGTGTAGCCTCCCGAGCCATATAGTAGTCAACCTCAATGTTCTTGTGGGATGAGTCGACCTCAATGACGGTCTCCTACCCCTTATGGAGGGAGATCTCCCAGCACCCACTACGACTCCCTTGGGGATGAGGGTTTTTAAATCATTGCCCTTGCCTCTATTGGGGCTCACTAATAACAACCGATTAGTTGGGATGAGCAATTGGAGTTTTTAAGCCACCAGTAACTAGTGTTTTGCTAGTTTTCTTCTTCTTGTCCTGTTCGGCTTCCGCCCGTTGGTGTATTAACTCCATGGAGTCTTTATCCGTGAGAGTAATGAATTTTCTATTTTGCTACTTTTCGACGATAGTTTCTTAATTGGCCCTTGTGTTAGTGATTTCTTCTTCAGTTCCTAACAGCTGTCGAGTCAATTAGTCTCCTTGATCGGCCAATCACTTTCTTGAGGCTAACGGGGATTAGTGGGAATGATAAATCTTAAAAAAAGAAATCCTCTTCAGCCTATATCTCTTCCCAAGGACGAGCAGAAATACTTACCTCATATGAGAAGAGTGGATAAATGTCATCCAAAAATGTGCTTAGATCTTCCCCCTCATCTTCCTCTTCTTATTCTTCTTCCTCATCTTACTCTTCCTCTAAATCTTCCCCTTGGTCAGAGTCATAGTTTGTTGAGATCATTTGTGTGGTATATTCCCCTGCATAAACCCCTTCGTCAGCTTGGTTAAGGACATGGGTGGAAGTTTTTATGGAATCATTATTGACTACGATGTAATCAGTGACCTAAACATCATGGATGACTGTGAATTCAGTAAGATAATGGTAGGTAAGGTTTTAATCGAGTAAGATGTGAGTCGCTCTCCAGTAGGGGTGAACTCTAGTGGGGTCTGTCTTCTCCAATTTTTTTCCAAATAGTCAAGGTTAACATGGTAATCATAGGGTTTACTATTCAGAAAGCAATTTGCAATAGAAAATCAGGTTTGTTAGTAAAGAACAACTATTATTCAAGAAGTTAAGTTATTTGGGAAACCTTCAAGGTGCCCCATTAATGGCAGGAACCCCAATCCCATTATATCATTCAACATAAATATCCCCAAAAATTACAAGGATATTTTTCTCAGTATCCTTTTAGGATATGGTCAAATAGGTAACCAAATTACGGGACTTATCCCTAGCCTGGAAGTGGTACAACTCGGAATTTTTATAGGCCCTCAAGTCATAACGGTACCTAATCTCCTCAAGGCCTAGATTAGTTATACAAACTTGGTTTATGGACACTGTCCGATTATAATCCGATAGAAGATACCATTTGCTTAGGTAGGGAGAATTTCGTAGTAACAAAGCAATCTTACCAATAATGGGTGAAGAGGAAAACGAACTCCCCCTTCTAGTATGGTTACTGTCAAGAAGGAAACCGCCCCAGAGGGAGGATAAATTATGTCTTCTTTCTCTTAGGAAAACCTCAAATTGACACTATCAGAATCCTATATTGAATACGAAATCCCTGAAAGTTATTAACCACCGAGGCTTCGTATTATCTTTCACATCTAGACATGGCAAGAAAAATAAAGATGATGAAGAACATAAGTAAATTTTTTTCGAAAGATAACGAGAGAAAGGGGAAGTGAAAAGTACTTTAGCAAATGGCAACAATGCTGAGGTAGAAGGCTTGGAAAGACTTATACCTAATGCTGCTCCATATCACTTCATCCACTATCCCAACGCTTGGAAAAAAGCACTATGCGCCCATGTGGCATCATTTCTCTGGGCAGTGACGCTGGACGCATAGCCCTAGCATAAGGATACATGGGAAATCACTATGCCAAAATGATTATTATTCCGTGCACGTTCCCAAAAACAAACGCGTGTAAAACACAATGCTAGATAAAAATGGGCCCGATGAAGAAAATGATAAATAAGGTATGCCCGATCTATGTGTTGGTCGATCACACATAGCATGAATATTATAGACAAGGTATAGATGATCGGCGTGATTGACCGATAATCCCACCTTGGGGGAAATTGAAGGGAATATAACAGAATTGGTGCCACATGGCTGAACATGGTGGATGAATAGACTAATAGATCATGGACCTTAAAAGGATATAATCAAATTTGAAGGATCATAACTACCAATCGAAAGACCATCACCAATGGGACTTTATAAGTTAGTCAAGATAAACACAGAGGCCTAAGGCTATAGTATGTCTAGGTATATAATAACGATGACCTAGATAAAATTAAATTAAATGTAACTTTACGTGATAGCTTGGACTCTCAGCTAGCATCCCTAGCACTCTAACTTTTACCATCCTTTTCAAAGTGAATGTACCGATATCTCTCCCTTATCCCTTGGATGTAGGTCAACCTCATGGTCAGACCACGCATATCTTATCTGCTAATCATTATTTTTGCATTATAATATTTCTACGGCAAATATTAAAATTCTAACTTTTATTGTGGGTCAATAACCCCTATAATTGTTTATGGAGAAAAGTTCATTAGAAGGTCATTAGATACTCATTCAAGCGAATTTTCTATTGTCATTTGAATGAGATTCAATTTGGTTCAAACGAGAATGCATAATTCGTTCGAACAAGTTTTCTCAAAAAAATTTCTTCCTAAAAAAATGTGTTTTCTATAAATACTCAGGTCTGACATCAGTTTTCAAAGGGCTTTTTTTGGGAAAAATGATTTTCCAAGTTATATCTTGTGCCTCCTAAATACTAGTTTACACCCAAGTTTGAGATCAAAGAATTCTACAGCTATATGTCTTTTTGAGATCTCTTCTACGTTTCACCATACTGGTTTTCTCTTTATACTATGAGTGTTTCAAGCGATGGAGACTATGTTTATGTTGAGCGACGACTAGACTAGTCACGAGATAAGTAAGATCGATGGGATACCGAGATGCAGGAATACATATGCATTGTGTGGCTGTTAGAAGGCATCCAATAGTGGCTATGATGAAGGTAACAAGGGATGAAGAAGAGCTTCAAGGATTGAAGGTATCGAGTGTGTGAGTATTTAATAACCCCCATTTTCTCACATAAAAATTGGCCAGACATAGTATGCCAAAGATGGGGCTTGTTATACAATCTATATCATTCTTAGCATCGACCGTAATAAACTTTTATATAATAAATCGCATTTGAATTATAACTCGATTAAATAAATGAACATAAAGTAATAATGAATCCAACATCCACGTCTAACAAAATTAAAAACCAACATGAACAAATACTATCTCGATTAATAAATAAAATGACTCCGGACTTATGCCCTTACAATAATCCAAAATAAATGAAGACAGTAAGAAGTACTAACCAAAGATAGAATCAATAAATGAATCTTCGAGAAGCAACTCGTGACATGAAGTTTGATGTTCCTTTAGTCCCACTATCCCTGCTTAAGAAAACCTGTGGGGGGGGGGGGGATTTTTATTTTGGGTCAGCGCCCTAGAGTGTGCAAGAATTACTTAGTGAAATTAAAATGCAAGAATACATTTAATTTAAATGAAAGACACCCATCGGCACTCACATACGATAAGTATCTCACCTATTACCTAGGTGCCATCCTAATCATATCCTAACCCCAAATCCCAAAACCAATATAGATAACAAGAGCATTATAAAACATGTGACGCGTCTAGCATAATTTACATACTCAAATATAATTTTCTTCATATGTATTACCATTTTTCGAATAACCAAGTAAAGCTATCCATAACCGTGACATAATCATTTATCATGCATACTACATAGTATTGGGTTTATATTTTATAGTTTAGATCATTATAGTAGGAATTCTTCTTATTCATTTCCATTAATTTATATTAGGTCCTTATATATGCTACATTAACGAATCTACTAATAGTATGTTATTCGTGCTCTATCGGTGAGTCTGTATGAGTCTCTTATCCAAAATGGACAAAATAACACACAAGTAAGTAGGGCAGTACCTATGCAGTGCACAAATTCACGGCCCATACCCAGCGGTGACAAAGGATCCCAACATCTACACCTACCTCTCGTAAGGGGCGCTACTACATAGTACCTATTATATAACCTAATACTATGGTAAGCCCATATGTGCAGACGTGTTCTCCGATACTAAACGCGCGCAAACCTAATCGATAGGACCGTCCATGAACATAGGTATGTTCCACACAAATAAATAGTTACATATCTATACCATATGATACATATATGGGTAGTTATTCTACAATTACCCCCAAGATATATTAATTATTTTCCTATCAATATTTTCCAATGAAGTAATCATCTCATTAGTTATTAGTTTATGTATTTAGATGACAGTCCCATCATTCCTAGAATTTATCCCCAATTAAAATAGGTGTTTACCGAACTCCTCGTTAAATATAAATTCCTCTATTTAAATAGTCATTCAACGTTACTGAATTTCTACACTTTATTTACTTAGTCACTAGCCTTCCCGAGCCATACCATAATCCCCATGTTCCCATATCCCGAATCCTGATTCCCGACAAACCCAATGAATACATGATCATACCAATTTTCCACAAATTTCCAGCTAGCCTAAATGGATATATTATAATCCTACCATATTCTAGAAGTGTCAAATTAATATTTCATAACTACCAAATTCACCAGGACCTTAAATGAGTAACCTAAAACACAAACAGACCAACCTGAGGTGAATAGGCCATCCGAACCGGTTCGGCCCCAGGGCCGAATCGGTTTGCCCTTATAATTTCGAGGCTGCTATCTGTTTTAAGCAAAATTTCATATTTTTCTTCATAATTAACCCATTATTCATCACCCAAAAGTTATCCCAACATCACTTATGATCATTAACGACTTTTATATTATCTAACAATAATTTCTACATTAGAATAACACCTAAATCATGATTAATTCATAAGGGTGCCATCTTCTCCAAAAATTATAAAGGGGGTAACTCTTAACTTTCAAGATCCGTTATCTTTGCATTGGTTTAGGTTAAAAAACCATCTTTATTATGGGTATACATTAGATCTATATTACCACATCATGAAATCACAACATCTTTCTCTAAACTAACATTATTCTTATTATTTTTCCAAATTTTCTAATAAATCTTTCAATTCTACAATTTTCTAATCATGAAAGTGAGATCCTCTATATGCATATAGTTAAACCTATTACACATCACCAATTATAAATTAAATCCACAAATCTACATGGGAGCCTACATAAATAAATTAAGAAATAACATGGAAATAAATTGAAGCAAGAAAATTCTTGCCTTAGGATGAAGGTGGGAACTCCTCTTCTTGAATCCTCCTCTTGAATCTCCAATTCTCCTCCTTCTTTTGCTTTGGTATCTCCTCTCTGTGGGTGGGGATGCTAGGGTTTCTTTTATTATATAAATGGTTTTTTTCCCAAACTCTTATTTAATTTATTAAAACCCTTAATCCCGAGTTAGGCCCAAATCCCCATTTTTGGACCCCCAAATGGGCCCGAAAAGTTTTCCAACATATATACCTATACCCTGAGACCATTTTTAAAGGTTTAAAATGCCTAAACGAGCCCATAAAGTTTCTCAAAATGCGTCCCAATTATTTTCATTCCACTTAGACATTTTTATTGTGTTTAAACGACATGCAACCATAAATTTGTTGACTTATGGTTTATTTTCACTAGTGAGCCCGTTACCCAAATTTAGTGTTGTATTTATATAATCATGAATAAATATTTATTTTTAATTTAATTCTTACCCATTTAAATTTAAATCCATTCGATATAATTTATTCCCAAAATTAATCTGAAATTATTAAATTTATATATGTCATAATATTTTATTCTAAAAATACGGGGTATTACATTCTTCACCCCTATTAACGGAATTTCGTCCTCGAAATTCACTGAAGCTTACCCTTAGACTTTAATTTGCATTATTAACCCACGTTTTACACCCAATTAGTCCATGCTCATATCTTATGAGATAAAAGAAAAGGCTCACCTATGCCTATCATAACATCACTGGGGTGCCCATAAATCCACATTATGTGCACATACATGCACACATATCAAATATAAATGACATTTATGCATCCAATCATGAACCATACATACCATGCATATTCAGAAAGAAAAGTATATCTCCACATATGTAAAATGTAAATAAAAATAAACATCTTAGTATTCACTTCCCTCAACTCCCGATTTTTGCCAATTTCGCGCGTGGGATGTCTCGCAAGCAAAATCCAAACAAGGAACCCTACCGATACACTACTGTACGACTTAATCTGTTATTGAGATTCGTCGGCCCAAGCTAAAAATAAAAAATAATTGTATATGCTAATTACATAAATTCCCATTTACGACTATTCTCAACAAAAGTTTCCTCACTTACAAGAGATTCACTAAAGCCCGATAGATTTATCCATTTCATTATACTAAGAACAACAATCAAAATGGCCGAGGATCTAACATCTCTCAACTTTCGACATTTGCTACTTTCGTGTGTAGGACGTCTCGCGAGTAAAATCCAAACAAGGAACCCTCTCGATACACTACTACATAGCTTTATCGGTCGCTGATATCTGTCAGTTTAGGACCCACGTCAATTGATGTTCTTAATCAATTTATAAGGTTACACATGCCTACTCTTTTCGGTAAAGGCTACCAACGCGTACTTCGAATGAAATTGTCATTATAATAACACTATTTTATTATCGTACACCTAATCATGTAGCTGGCACCACCACTAGTCCTAACATTCCAATAGTTTCCAAATATTTCTAAAATACCAACCCTTTCCGCTTGCGTATTCTTAACATAATTGTGAAGGTTTCACCACTGGATAATTATCACATTTATTTATCCTACAACCTAAAATTATTCTCATATGGTCTATGTTCATACAACTAATCAAACACTCATGGTATCCCTAATTTACCAAAATTCTTAGTAACAAATCCTAAGATTTCACTACTGTCTGCCCCCTACCCTCGGGTGGAATAACATAAAGTGCTTTGATAAAAAGGAGTCTACCCTCCCTAGTGTACTAAGGATATAATATTTGCTACCAAGTACTATACACTAGTACTAAAATAAGCATGCATTATAAGATTAAAAATTTGGGATCATACCATTACTGTCTATGCTAGCGCTGGTCCCTCTCCTGGTGATACACACATCCGTACTATAGCTGCAGGTGCTATCCCTGAGGTGGAGCTGGTAACGCTAGCAAGGCTGGCACTACCCAGTAGTGACTACCGCCACTAGCTGGACCTGTAGTGATTGACATTCCCCTTACGGTGCCCTATTCCCTTGTTGTCATCCTAACTCCCATGCCGCCCGATTTCCTAGAGGACACTTTATGGAGAAATTTCCCTTCTCATTAAAAATATAGCAATTTCCCTGGAACTGATATTTATCTGGATGCTGCCCCTGTTGGACCTGATCTTACTGCCCGTGGCCCTGGTGGCCTCTTTACTATTGGCACTGGCCCTGTCTTTTTCGATCATCAGAACCTTTAAATCTCTTATGCTTCTTTGAAGATTAAGGACCCTGAAATTGCTGAGTTTCCTGGCTGCTACTCCCATTTGCCTTACCCTTCTAGTTGGACGTCTCAGATTGGTGTCTTTTTTCCCCTCTATTTTTAGGAATGCCCGACGATCTTGACAATATTGTAAAGCGGCATTCACCATCTAGTTATATATAGTGAAAGTCGGATTCCCCAACAATGGCTGTCTAATGTGCCAGGTTGTCCCGAACACGAACTTCTCCATGTACACTCAGGTATATCAAATGGCTTGTCCACATGTATCGATTTCCCTCAAAACCAAGATGTATATCGTGGAAGTCATGCCATAGGGGGGAACACCTTCAACTAACCCAATAACTGCATACCCATATATTGATGTCAAACCTATGACACTCATATTTAGTCTGTCAGTTTCTACCCGAGACTCTGTTGAAATGACGGATCGACATGCTGCCTAAAATTTTTGCTCAATTTTTAAAAATGGGACCCTGTCCATGAGCCTGGTAACAATTCCAACCATAGTTTGTATATATTTCTCAAACCCAATTTTTCCAGGATTGGGTCCCGTCTAACATTTCTTTTTGCATTTAGGTAAACCTAATATAAGTGAGAACATAATAAACATAATAATAATCATGCTGAGACTCGTCTCTTATTTTTTCCTTCTTTCTTTTCCAAAAGTGTCAAAACATTTTTCCCTCTTTTATCAAAAATCCCAAAAATATTTTTCTTTCCCTTTACCCAAAAACATGTTTGTCCTCATCTTTTCCAAAAATGTCAAAAACATTTTTCCTTCCTTCACCTTTTCCAAAAATAAATCTCAATTACCTACATGTCTGCCTATCCTAAAGAGAGGTTACCGAAAAAGTTCAAGATGCCTAATATCGGGAAGTTCGGGGGTAGTGGACCCTTGATGGTTCATCTCTGCAGATATCACCGAGCCATAACTTTTCTAGGGGCCTATGAGGAAATAATGGGACAAATATTCCAACAAACCTTGAAGGATAGCGCTCTTCGTTCGTTCTTATCTCCTGAGGAGTCCAGAATCCGCAGTTGGGAGGATGTTGACCGTGAATTTATGTTACAGTATAAGTACAATGAAGAGTTAGAGGTTACCCACCGCGATTTAGATCTTCTCAAGCAGAAGCCTAGGGAATCGGTTAGTAACTTCATAACAAGGTGGAGAGAGAAAGCAGCCACCATGACCAAACGGCTTATCGAAGAGGAGTAAGTCCCCATGTCCGAGCAACGATGGGAGCACAATACTACCCTCATTTTGAGCCCTCCGCGAATCAAGAGGAGAGATCAAAGAAGGTCTTGCTAAGATAGAAGTTGAACCAAAGAAAGTATCTGGACAATTCACTTCCAAAAAGTTTGAAAAGCTAGTCAGTGTCGCAGTTTCAACCATCAATAACATCTCTCAGCCTACCACTTCATGGGTACCAAAAAGTCGCCCTAACCCAGTTCGGAAGGAATAAATTGATCTTCACACTCCCCTCTTCAAAGTTTACCAGGCCCTCTTGTTCCAAAATCTTATCAAGCCCCTGGACCATAGTCCTTTACCAGACCCACTTGCCAAAAATTTCAAACCAGAAGCACATTGTGACTTTCACTAAATTAAAGGCCATACTATTGACTAGTGTTTCCACCTCCAAAATATAATCCAAGGTATGATCGACCGAGGTGTCATCGCCCCACCAGCCAATCCTAAACTAAACATTACCTGTAAACCACTCTCGAATCATACAAAGGCCATCTTTCTAGAAGAAGATCCAGAATTTTACTCATCTACCCAGATCATACCAAGAAAATCACCAGTCACACTCATATACTTTCCTAAACCTCTCCAAACATGCCCATACTTTCTCCTGCACACTACCGGCTTCGCCGATCAGTCCCTTTCACTCCTTATTAGAGCATGCACCACTGTCTGCACCCATTCTGGAGGTAAATATGACATAAGTGTTGAACCAACTCCTAGATTTCAGGGTGAAATTACCCTCCCAGATGACCATTGACTGCCAGAGATTCAGTACACTATTCTTAGAAGCTCGAAAATGGGCTCCAGTGTCAGATAATTTGGTGGTACCGACCGATGAAGTCAGTTTAGATGATATGGTCCAAATCATGGTGGATTTATTCCAACAGACCGGTGATATTTTCAGTATATCCGAGCTACTCAATGCTTTGAAATTACAAGGGAGCCTAGTCCTTTTGCTTTTATATCTCCCCTCCGAATGGGAGATTTTATACGAAGAAGCCATTGAAGTTGTGGAGTGTATTGACTTTTCATGGAAAGATAACATTGTTACCACCGGGTGGGGGGATGAATTCGATGATTCAGATGAAGAGCAGAGTCCAGAAAAAATTAGTCCGATAGTCAGAATATGTGTGAAGATATCATTTGAGGAGATGCTAGGAGAAATCAACAAGGTGAGTGAACAACCTGAGATTGATAAGGAAACGAGGTTTCTCTTTTTCCCTTCTTCTGTGAAGCACATGACCAGATCAAGGAGGCATTACCAAGTCCCAAACCTACTACCATAATCTTCCTATGCCAGATATGACCCTTGATGAAAGCAAGATCCTTGATCAGTTGAAGAAAACCCAATCCAACATCAATCTATGGTGACTCTTTATGTCTACCCAGTGTAACACCCCGTATTTTTGTACATTTAATATTTAATTAATTCGGGAATTTTAAATTACTCGTGTGTTGTAATTTTAATTGAATTAATTATGGCAATATATATATTTAAATATAAATCGGGGAGTGAATGGTTAATGTTTAGGGAAATTTATTTACTAAGTGAATAGTAATAATTTAATTACGTCATTTTGGTTATTAATGACGGGGTATGCACTTATCCCAGTCGGGAGTCGGTATAGACTAAATTGGGTGTGAGATAAATTTTTTTTATAAATTAGTCCGGCTGCCAATTATGAGTGCGCGGTTGTGTCCGGATGGGTTGAGATAGTCAGAGAAGAGTACCCGGGGGTAGTAATTGGGTCTCGGGGCATTTTTGGGCATTGTCGGTCTCACACGGGGTGAGTTGGGCCACTTTAATTAAGCCCATTCGGTGAAAAACGGGATTTAGAGTTTTAACCTAAGTGGGGGACTAGGAAATCAACAGCCATCACAAATCTAAGCCTAGGGCTTGAGAGGAAAATTGGGGGAAAGCTTAACAAAAGCCAATTTGGGGACTTTGGAGACAAATTGAGGGACTACGCCAACGGATCAGACACTACGAACACTTACAGGCAAGTGGTTAGCTGTTGCGATTTCTAAATTGATGATAATCAATTCATATCATAGTGATCTGTAAACCAAAATTCGTTTTGGGGATAAATGGGTACAAAATGGGGTTTTTGTTCATAAAACTATTGAATGAGATTCATAGTATAAATTGTTGTGTTGAACATATCTGAGTATAGATGCTTAATTGGAATAATAATTCGGAATAATAAACTGGGGAAAATATGGATTTGGAATTTGGCTTGTAGAACAAGATTGATGAATTTTAATAGAAAACCTATTTCGGAAATTGTAAGATAAGTTGAGAAATTTATATACTAGAGGGTGTATATGATGTGTAGGATCAAAGTTCATATGTTTATGTGATGGGATGACTGGATCAGGGGTTGAAATTAAGGTTTACAAACCTTGAATTTTCGTTAATGGTGTAATGCAGTGGGGAAGAGAGCTGTCCAGGGGTGATCGATCGATCGATCGGGGGCCATCGATCGATCGACGGTCCCAGGAAATTGACAGTTCGGCCAGTTTGTTTATAATGAGGATTTTATTTGAATTTTAATCCCTTAGTTTTATTTGGTGATAAATTTATATGGGACACATAATTTCCTTAACAATTATAGGGTGATATAATTGGGTTTAGGAGGGTGTGGACGGTATGTCATGAGATAAACGAATTTGGAGAAATAATTCATAATTAAGGATATTGGGCGGAGGAATAATATTCGGGTATTGTAGTTGGGTGGAACTACATTATTAATGGAATTCAAGTGAGATATTTAATTGTGGACCAAGTGGGCGAGTCCGGGTATGCTAATAATTATAGGTAAACATAATTGGGAAATTTATGGAAATAAATGTGTGACACATTGTAGGCGAATATGTGGGTGTAAAATTATGAGATGTAAGATGGACCAAGTGAGGGAGTCCAGGTATATTGGTGAAGTGATACCAAGCCATTAAATTAATTCTTGAGAGAGAGTAATTAATTTGGAGTCGGAACATCGACTCGGGAAATATTAAGTTCCGGGCCAAATAAGTGAGTCCGGGGGTAATGGTTGGGAGACACCAAGATTATTAAATTAATAGGTGTGATAATTAATTTAATTAGAGTCGGATTGTAGACTCGGGTAGGATTAAATTAATAGGTGTGATAATTAATTTAATTAGAGTCGGTTTGTAGACTCGGGTAGGATGAAATTAATAAGGGTGTTAATTAATTTAATTAGAGTCGGTTTATAGACTCGGGTAGGATTAAATTAATGGGTGTGATAATTAATTTAATCAGAATCGGATTGTAGACTCGTGAAGGGTACTTATTAATTAATGTGATAATTAATTATATTAGAGTCGGACCACAGACTCGAAATTTGGGTTAATTAATTAATGTGTAAATTAATTGTATTAGAGTCGGACCACAGACTCAGATTGGTATTAAATTAATATGTGTGTTAATTAATTTAATTAGAGTCAGGCGATAGACTCGGGGAGGTATTAAATTAAAATGTGTGTTAATTAATTTAAGGAGAGTCGGACCATAGACTCGGGGAAAGTATTATATTAATTGAGGTGTGAATTAATTATATTAGAGTCGGACCATAGACTCGGGAAGAGGATAAACTATTAAGTGAGAAAATTAATTACGTTGAGTCGGGCCACAGACTCAGAAAATTACAGGCAGTGTAGGGAACTTTGAGTACACGGTAACGCCGGGGTTTATATTATATATATACGGTGTAGTGATAGTATATATATATATATATATATATATATATATATATATATATATGTGTGTGTGTGTGTGTGTGTGTATATATATTGTGTGTGATATTACATTACAGGAAGTGTACGGCATTTTGAGTACACGGTAAAGCCGGGTTTATATTATATATATACGGTGTCGTGATAGTATATATATATACGTGTACATATTGTGTGTGATATTAAATATCAGTGATTAGATATTGATTTAATTTATATACTCTAATGCTATCAAGGGAGGTTGCGCGATGTGGGTGAATCCCCTAGCTTGAGGAGTAGGGCGAGTATATCCCCAGGTCATAGTGTAAGGTATATAGAGGTGAGGGATTTATCTCACTTTGAGGGAAGGAATATGACCGCCTCCACTACGTTTAAATTTTGGGCCAAGTTGGTGAGCGATTCCCACTTGGGGAACTAGGTTTTGTGAGCACACCTAGTGAGATAGAATTTTAGAGGGAATCATCCGACGTGGGTATACTCGAAGGGATAGATATACGTATGTTATATGTGTGGATATTGTGGTAAAGGTACGTATATAATGGTAGCAAATATTATATATGGATAATAATACGGTGTGTAATGTATTTACTTTATATAACTTGTGCACGGTTATATGTTACTATTTAAGAGGAATTAATTAAGTTAATTGTGAGATAACTTATAATTCAAGAATCATTATACTCGAGTTAGAGTAGCATGGAAAAGGATGGTTATACCAGGACTAGTTGAACGGGGTAGTACAACTAGGTGGGGTTAGGGTAACCGGTAGGTGTGCACAATAGTGGAGGGGTGAGAATGTCCACAAGGGAGTGCGACACTAACTTAAATATGAAGCGCATTCATGCATTTTAAATTACTGCAGTTAATTCATTTGCTAAATATTTTCAAAATGTTTTGGGTTCTAACCCTTGCTATAAAAATATTTTCAAAACCTTTTAGGTGTCCAGCCACAGGGACGCCAGGATTGATATTCTATTCCAGGGACACGGAGCTGCGGCATATGTGGATGTTAGCAGTAGTTTGGATTAGACGCATCATTCATTCATTCCTAGAGTAGGAATCTTGTATCAGTTTGAGTTTTATTTAGGGCTTGTCGCCCAGACTTCTCGGTACAATTTTTAGATTTGTTTTATTCCGATCTTGAATATTGTATTGGATTGTTTCACTTTGGTGGCCGATGGTTTATTCGGCAAGTTGTGTATTTAATTATTTCAGATGAGTTCTATTCATTTGTGTGAATGATTTATATTTATTTCCTCATGTACTGTTTTGTTTAATTAAAAAGTTAAAATTGGCACCAGCTTTTGGAATACTAGGTGGTTAGTAAGTTTTAAAAAAAGTTTTCGACAGTGATGCTAAGGATGATCCAACTGGGATTTTTATTTTAATTTGGTATGTGACTTATCACCGGGTATTTTATTAGGCGGGGTGTCACAGATGGTATCAGTGCATCAGGTTCTAGTGTCCTTAGTATCTGTGCGACTTTTCACGTTTCGGCTTAACAATCTTTGAGATAGAGCCCTATTATAGGATTGTTGTATTCTCATACATACGTACATATTTGTCCTTCTGCGAAATTTATATTTGAGAGTGAACTTATACAAATTCGATTCTCATTCCGGATGACGCCTAGGAGAGAGAGAGCAGCTAGGGCAGCAGTGGGAGATGAGGGAGGCTCGTCAGGAGCAAGAGTTACCGCAGCAACTGCTAGAGATGATTTTGGCAGCACAGGTAACCGAACTAGTGGCACAGGCAATTGAAACAGCGGTAGTCGCAAACAAGAAGGTACTTCCCCTAAGATCATCCACAAGTGTTAGTGGCACCGGATTTTCAGACCCACGCGGGGTCGTCAGGGTGGAAATAAGAAAGAGAGGTTATTTTTAGTAGGAACCCATCAGAGTTGCGAGAGGATTCAGATGTAGTGCTAGCGTGTCAAGGAAAAGAGATATCCATCGTCACCTACGCATGGGAGATTGCGATGAGGTGCGAAAGCAAATACTAACCCCTTTTTTGTTTAGTGGTAGCAGGGCTACAGTGGTGGGAGTCGATCACCACAGTTGAGAAAAGGGACACACTAGCTATTGCAGGGTTTTGGGTGCGGTTCGACCGCAAGTATTTTCCTCCAGCAGTTGTGACCGAAACGAGGAGAAAATTTTGTGAGGTGACTCAAAGGGGACCGTTAAGTGGCAGATTACGAGGAAGAATTCACTCGTTGGCAAAATTTTGTACCGGATGAGGTAAGCAAGGAAAAGAGAAAGAAAGTAAAGGTTTGTGGATGGGTTAGTCTAGAGAATCAAACAACATTGAATTGGTAAATACGCATTAGTAACTTATACTGATGTCGTTAACGCAGCACTCCGGCACTGTCAGGAATATCGCTTCCACGCGAAAGAAAGCGGGAGGGGAGTGGAAACTATCCAGTCGGATAAGGCAGGAGGGAACAATACCAGTGGGGTATCCCAGCAGCAGACTGGGGGAGATCAGGGGCAGGATTTCCAGCAGGGAACCACGCTAAATGATTTAGAACTGGAGGCTATCGGCAGGATGGCCACGGAATACAATAAGGGACCAGTGGCAGGGTGAATGTATTAGAAGGTGTTTCGTTTGTGGGGAAAGCGAGACACATGAAGATAATTTATCTTAAGCGAGGTAGGGGTCAAATACAGGACGAGGTCCTGGATGTACAACTACTAAAGCAAGTCATGGGTGCATTCGGGCAGGGAGAATATGCTTTAGGACCCGAGAACTAGCCGTTGCAGCTGGAGTATAAAGGTAATAATTTTTACCCTAGGGGCATGGGGTATATTTTTGAGTGACAGGGAGGATGTCACAATATAAGACTTATTTCTACAAGAGTTCGCGGGTGAGTCGAATTTAGTGAGTGTGTTGGTGGTAGCAGCCACAATATGTGGATAAACTTTCCGTGGGGTAGCGGAGTTTCTTGGGTGTCCTTCACGGGAGGGTGGAGGTTTACACTGAGTGAAGGTTTAAATTATGCGAGGAGTCACTACTTTCGAGAACTATGGGAGTAGGGTTGATAATATTTCCCAAATATCGGCTGGATAGCGATGGAAATTAACTATTGTGGATAGTGGTGTAAAATTTTGGTGTTCGCGACACCAGGGTATGGTTGGTAATATGTATCACCGGAGAGGGCGTATAACCTATATATATGTGGATATATATGTTGTATTGCGTGATGCGATAACACATAGTCAGGTTTTCTGTTCTCACAAATTATCCCGATAAGTGGGGGATGTTTACTGAAGTGAATCAGGGTGGTTAGATTTAATTTCGAGCAAAGAGAGATAGCTCGGGGTTTACTTTGCGCTAGGACTAGTGATAGTAAGGGCGCGGTATTTTATGTTGTCTTTAGTAGCTTAAGGGTAAGAATATATACTTTTGTGTTGAGAGACAAGTATTTATGGGGAGATTTTTGGACGTTAGCCCATGGGTTGGGTACTCGGGCAGTATATATATATATATATATATATATATATATGTGATATGACTACGGGATTCAAAGTTATATTACGGGTTATGACTAGCATAGTCGGGTAACTTTCGTGCAGTAGAGCGCGGGGATAAGGTGTATGGGCACCCGGGTTAATTAAGGCAAATTTTGTGCGGTTAAGCGCGGGTATAAGGTGTATGGGCGCCCTGGAAAATTTTAAATGCATACTTGTGTAACGTATGGTTAGAAGCGGATGGGATAGATATAGCGGGCTTGGAGGCACATGACTAGTGAGTAATATGTGTTTATTGGAACACTAGGTTTATCTTAATTTCGAGGACGAAATTCCTTTGTAAGGAGGGAAGTATGTAACACCTCGTATTTTTGTACATTTAATATTTAATTAATTCGGGGATTTTAAATTACTTGTGTGTTGTAATTTTAATTGAATTAATTATGGCAATATATATATTTAAATATTAATCGGGGAGTGAATGGTTAATGCTTAGGGAAATTTATTTACTAAGTGAATAGTAATAATTTAATCACGTCATTTCGGGTATTAATGACGGGGTATGCACTTATCCCAGTCGGGAGTCAGTATAGGCTAAATTGGGTGTGAGTTAACTTTTTTTATAAATTAATTCAGATGCCAATTCTGAGTTCGCGGTTGTGTCTGGATGGGTCGATATAGTCAGAAAAGAGTACCCGGGGGTAGTAATTGGGTCTCGGGGCATTTTTGGGCATAGTCGGGCTCACACGGGGTGAGTTGGGCCACTTTAATTAAGCCCATTAGGTGAAAAACGGGATTTAGAGTTTTAACCTAAGTGGGGGATTAGGAAATCAGCAGCCATCACAAATCTAAGCCTAGGGCATGAGAGGAAAATTGGGGGAAAGCTTAACAAAAGCCAATTTGGGGACTTTGGAGACAAATTGAGGGACTACGCCAGCGAATCAGACACTACGATCACTTACAGGCAAGTGGTTAACTGTTGCAATTTCTAAATTGATGATAATCAATTCATATCATAGTGATGTGTAAACCAAAATTCGCTTTGGGGATAAATGGGTACAAAATGGGGTTTTTGTTCATAAAACTATTGAATGAGATTCATAGTATAAATTGTTGTGTTGAACATATCTGAGTATAGATGCTTAATTGGAATAATAATTCGGAATAATAAACTGGGGAAAATATGGATTTGGAATTTGGCTTGTAGAACAAGATTGGCGAATTTTAACAGAAAACCCATTTTGGAAATTGTGAGATAAGTTGAGAAATTTATATACTAGAGGGTGTATATGATGTGTAGGATCAAAGTTCATATGTTTATGTGATGGGATGACTTGATTAGGGGTTGAAATTAAGGTTTACAAACCTTGAATTTTCGTTAATGGTGTAATGCAGTGGGGAAGAAGAGCTGACCAGGGGTGATCGATCGATCGATCGGGGGCCATCGATCGATCGACGGTCCCAGGAAATTGACAGTTCGGCCAGTTTGTTTGTAATGAGGATTTTATTTGAATTTTAACCCCTTACTTTTATTTGGTGATAAATTTATATGGGACACATATTTTCCTTAACAATTATAGGGTGATATAATTGGGTTTAGGAGGGTGTGGACGGTATGTCATGAGATAAACGAATTTGGAGAAATAATTCATAATTATGGATATTGGGCCGAGGAATAATATTCGGGTATTATAGTTGGGTGGCACTACATTATTAAAGGAATTTAAGTAAGATATTTAATTGTGGACCAAGTGGGCGAGTCCGGGTATGCTAATAATTATAGGTAAACATAATTGGGAAATTTATGGAAATAAATGTGTGACACATTGTGGGCGAATATGTGGGTGTAAAATTATGAGATGTAAGATGGACCAAGTGAGGGAGTCCGGGTATATTGGTGAAGTGATACCAAGGCATTAAATTAATTCTTGAGAGAGAGTAATTAATTTGGAGTCGGAACATAGACTCGGGAAATATTAAGTTATGGGCCAAATAAGTGAGTCCGGGGGTAATGGTTAAAAGACACCAAGATTATTAAATTAATAGGTGTGATAATTAATTTAATTAGAGTCGGATTGTAGACTCGGGTAGGATTAAATTAATAGGTGTGATAATTAATTTAATTAGAGTCGGTTTGTAGACTCGGGTAGGATGAAATTAATAAGGGTGTTAATTAATTTAATTAGAGTCGGTTTGTAGACTCGGGTAGGATTAAATTAATGGGTGTGATAATTAATTTAATCAGAATCGGATTGTAGACTCGTGAAGGGTACTTATTAATTAATGTGATAATTAATTATATTAGAGTCGGACCACAGACTCGGAATTTGGGTTAATTAATTAATGTGTAAATTAATTGTATTAGAGTCGGGCCATAGACTCAGATTGGTATTAAATTAATATGTGTGTTAATTAATTTAATTAGAGTCGGGCGATAGACTCGGGGAGGTATTAAATTAAATGTGTGTTAATTAGTTTAAGGAGAGTCAGACCATAAACTCGGGGAAAGTATTATATTAATTGAGGTGTGAATTAATTATATTAGAGTCGGACCATAGACTCAGGAAGAAGATAAATTATTAAGTGAGAAAATTAATTACGTTGAGTCGGGCCACAGACTCAGAAAATTACAGGCAGTGTAGGGAACTTTGAGTACACGGTAAAGCCGGGGTTTATATTATATATATACGGTGTAGTGATAGTATATATATATATATATATATATATATATATATATATATATATATATGTGCATATATATATTGTGTGTGATATTACATTACAGGCAGTGTACGGGATTTTGAGTACACGGTAAAGCCGGGTTTATATTATATATATACGGTGTCGTGATAGTATATATATATACGTGTACATATTGTGTGTGATATTAAATATCAGTGATTAGATATTGATTTGATTTATATACTCTAATGCTATCAAGGGAGGTTGCGCGATGTGGGTGAATTCCCTAGCTTGAGGAGTAGGGCGAGTATATCCCCAGGTCATAGCGTCCGGCATATATGGGTGAGGGATTTAGCTCACTTTCAGGGAAGGAATATGACCGCCTCCACTACGTTTATATTTTTGGCCAAGTTGGTGAGCGATTCCAACTTAGGGAACTAGGTTTTGTGAGCACCCCTAGTGAGATAGCCTTTTAGAGGGAATCATCCGGCGAGGGTATACTCTAAGGGATGGATATACGTATGTTATATGTGTGGATATTGTGGTAAAGGCACGTATATAATGGTAGAAAATATTATATACGGGTAATAATACGGTGTGTAATGTATTTACTTTATATAACTTGTGACACGGTTATATGATACTATTTAAGGGAAATTAATCAAGTTAATTGTGAGATAACTTATAATTCAAGAATCATTATACTCGGGTTAGAGTAGTATGGCAAAGGGTGGTTATACTAGGACTAGTTGAACGGGATAGTATAACTAAGTGGGGTTAGGTTAACCGGTAGGTGTGCACAGTAGTGGTGGTGTGAGAATGTCCACAAGGGAGTGCGTCACTAACTTAAATATGAAGCGCATTCATGCATTTTAAATTACTGCAGTTAATTCACTTGCTAAATATTTTCAAAATGTTTTGGCTTCTAACCTTTGCTATAAAAATATTTTTAAAACCTTTTAGGTGTCCAGCCACAGGGACGCCAGGATTGATATTCTATTCCAGGGACACGGAGCTGCGGCATATGTGGATGCTAGCAGGAGTTTGGATTAGACGCATCATTCATTCATTCCTAGAGTAGGAATCTTGTATCAGTTTCAGTTTTATTTAGGGCTTGTCGCCCAGACTTCTCGGTACAGTTTTCAGATTTGTTTTATTCCGGTGTTGAATATTGTATTGGATTATTTCACTTTGGTGGCCGATGGTTTATTCGACAAGTTGTGTAATTAGTTATTTCAGATGAGTTCTATTCAGTTGTGTGAATGATTTATATTTATTTACGCATGTACAGTTTTGTTTAATTAAAAAGTTAAAATTGGCACTAGCTTTTGCAATAGTAGGTGGTTAGTAAGTTTAAAAAAAAGTTTTCGACAGTGATGCTAAGGATGATCCAACTGGGATTCCTGTTTTAATTTGGTATGGGACTGATCACCCGGTATTTTATTAAGCGGGGTGTCACACCCCGCTACACCGGAATGTCTTAATCAAGCTACTCATGAGACCCACAATGCCTCCTTCTACCACGCTAGAAGAAGCAGTGAATCTGGTCGAAAATCTAACCTCTACTAGAATGCTCTCCTTTTCCGAAGAAGAAATCCCCAAAATTGTTCCAAACCATAATTTTTCTCCCAACATCTTTGTGGAAGTCATGGGAAATACCGTCCCACTTTCACCTATCGATAATGGATCATCTATGAATGTATGCATTAAGGACCCTCAATTGTTTGGGAATGAATGTAAGTGACCTTGCTCTAACCTCCACTGCAGTATGGGCCTATGATAATACCCACCGAGAAGTGATAGGATTTATAAATCTTGCAATAGGGGTTGTCCCTATAAATCCGATTATTGAATTCCAAGTCATTGATATCCTAGCTTATTTCAATCTACTTCTCGGATGACCTTGGCTCCATAGCATCAAGGGGGTGTCTTCTTCCCTTCATAAAAAACTAAAGTTCTTCGCCAATGGGTAGGTCATCACCATCTTCGACTACGACGATAATACCGAGAATACAAGCACCAGTAATCCAGTACTAGAGATACATCACGAGAAAAATGATATTCTTTTGTCAAGTTTTCGAGTTGAACCACTTCTACTCCCAGTAGGGGACGATTTCAAAGATAGGGTTTGCCCAGAGTACAACCCTCATGGCAACGTCAATATAATACAGATGTTCAAAAACATGCACTTCGTGCCCGAACTGGGGTTGGGATGATAACAACATGGGATACTTGAATACGTTGTGTTAAAAAAAGCTTTTCCTTCCTGTGGCTCGGGCTATCAATCTTTAACAGAAGAACTCATAATGGTCCATCAGCCTCGACTAAAGAGGAGGATAGAAAGTACGAATATTATCTCAAGAGATTCCTTGAACGGAAGATTCATCAGAGAGGATGAAGATTTCCCCTTCCGTGGCTTTCCCGAACCGTGGTACGATCATGTGAAAAAGAAGATGAAAACTGGAATGGAAATATTTTTCCAAGACAGCTACTCGTGGGCCGAATGTTCCCAGCATTAAGTGCAAGCACTCATTGAGAAGACTTTAGCTGATACCAAATATTCTGAGAAAATTGACTATGAGGATTCTTTCAATTTGCAGACACTTTGTATGATGCACTCAGGGGCTACATCGTCAGATCCATCCCGTCTGATCAAAGTTACTGATGCACCTCTCCTCAACTGGCATACTACACCAGTTTATCTTGCAAACATTCAACCTGACCCTGATGTTTATCCCCTTTCTTATTCTTTAGTTGTTCCTCCTTACTCTGATGTAATCAAGACCTCCTTTGATGAGGTTCTCAGTGTTATTTTTCCTATCAATGAAATAAATAAAGATTTTGAGTATCTTGTTGTGCCTTACATTAATTGTCTTTATTCTAATCAAACTCTTGATTATGATGATTTTGCAAACAAATAATTCTTAACTGATCTAAATAAGGTTAATCACAAACAACATAACCGCGTTCAAGTTAATGAAGATGAAACAGTTGTTATTAATCTTGATTTTAGTAGCCAACTGCGTGAGGTTAGGATAGGGGCCACCCTTGACAAGCATGACTGCGCATAACTCGAGGAATTACTAAAATAATTTTTGGTTATTTTCACATGGTCCTACGATGACATGTCCGACATTGATCTTGAGATAGCTCAACATGAGATTCCTACTCTCCCCGAATGCAAACCAATCAAGCAGAAACTGCGAAAGTTCCACACCTAATGGTCGTTCAAAGTTGAAAAAGAAGTGGTTCATTCGTGTGATCGAATATCCCACATGGAAAGTCAATATCATACTCGTGTCGAAATCAGGAGGGAAGGTTTGCGTCGACTACCTAGACTTGATCAAGGTCTTTCTAGAGGATGATTACTTGCTACCTAATATCGACATGATTATTGGAAATACATCCAATCACGCTCTTAAGTCATTCGTTGACGAGTTTACTGGATATAATTAGATCAAGATGAACCCAGATCATAAAGAGAAAACCGTATTCGTCAAACCTTGGGTAACCTTTTATTACACCGTTATGCCATTTTGTTTAAAAAATGCAGGGGCTACCTACCAGAGGGATGTCACAACCATCTTACACGATTTGATACACAAGGAAATCAAGGTGTATGTGGATGATATGATTATCAAGTCTAAGACTAGGGAAGGTCATGTTCCTACTCTCTGGAAGTTGTTCGAACGACTGCGACAATATCAGATGTGACTTAACCCACAAAAATATGTCTTCGATATTACCAAAAGAAAACTCTTAGGATTCATGGTTAGTGAGAAAGGGATGAAAACAGATCCTGCCAAACAAAAATCCATACTCAAAATGCCACCACCCCGAACGGAGAAGGAAATCCGGGATTTCTTAGAAAATTACAGTATATCAGGCGGTTCATCAGCCAGTTGACTTTTATCTGTGAGCCAATCTTCAAACTGCTCCGAAAGGATTCGACCAAAGTTTGGAACGAAGCTTGCCAAGAAGCCTTTGATCGAATAAAGAAATACTTAAATCGACCTCTATTCCTCATACCTCCATATCCTGGTCTTCCCCTACTCCTTTACTTAATCGTAACAGATACCGTTGTTGGGGCTTTGCTAGCCCAGTACCTTGAAGAAACCCGCAAAGAGAGAGACATCTACTATGCTAGTCGTAAGTTGTTAAGATACAAAGTTAACTGCATAACCTTGGAAAAACATGTGTCGCTTTTATCTGGTTCATTCAAATGTTGTGGCAATATATGCTCGCCTTTCCCATCAAACTTGTATCCTGAATAGATCCCATCAAGTAGCTACTCAAGAAGCCATCCTTGTCCAGCCGAATGGACTATTGGATGATGCTTCTAGATGAATTTGATATTTTATATGTCATACAGAAAGCCATGAAAGGAAGAACCATCTTTAATTACCTTTCTGACTACTCAATGGAAGAAGCCGATGTCTGGATTTTTGAGTTCCCGAATGAGAATATCCTCTATACATCATAAGAAGATCTTCGATGGTAGATGTTCTTTAATGGCACCGCCAATAAGGAATGGTATGGCTTTGGGATACTCTAATTGTCCCTAATGACTCTCACACTCCCATTGACATCAAATTGGATTTTCCTTGCACCAACAACATGACTTAATACAAGGCATGCACGATCGGCCTCAAAGTTGCCCTAAAAAAGGAGTTCGATAACTCGATGTCTATGGGGATTCAACCCTCATCATCAATAAAGTGCTCAGAAGATGGAAATTTAAGGACGAGAAACTCTTACCCTTCCAGGCCCACGTAAAAGAGATAGCTTTCGAATTCTAATAAATCACCTTCCACTACCAGCCTCGGGAAAAGAGTAACCTAGCCGATGCCCTTGCTACCTTAGCCTCCATAATTGACATGCCTAAAGGAATAACCATGTCCCCTTTCCTTATCCAAAAGGAAGATAAACTAACCCACTACTATTAGATTATGCACATTATAGAAAAAGATCCTGATATAGCCAACTGCTGGTACTATGATATTTGGCACCTCCTCAAGCATAGTTGGTATGACCAAGGCTTTCACAAGAAAGAACGAGTAACCTTTCGCAGCCTGGCTGCCCATTATATTATTTGCGATAAAAAACTATTCAAGAGAAACTTCGATGGAACCCATTTGCACTGCATCGTAGGGGCTGACATTGCAGGAATGGTGTAGAAAATCCATAGCGGGGAATGCAGATCCCACAGGAATGACCATATGCTCACCAAGAAGATCATCTGACAAGGTTATTACTAAACTCCCATGGTTTAGGATTACATAATCTACATTTGAAGATGACTCAAATGCCAATAATTTTCCAACCTTCAACACTTGCCTCTGTGGGAATTATACAACATGACTTCTCCCTGACCATTCTCTACATAGGGTATTGACGTCATATGGAAGGTTACACCCAAATCATCCAACGGACATGAATTCATCCAGTTTGCCATTGACTACTTCACTAAGTTGTTTAAGTCGAGTCATACGCAGTTCTGAATGCCAAGAAAATGGATAAGTTCATTAAGAAAAACTTCATTTGACAGTATAGGGTCCCGCACAATCTAGTATCAGACAACGGGTTACACTTCGAGGCATAGGTTACAGAGGTGTTCGACGAGTATGGGATTCAAAGACATAAATCTTCTCCCTATTGACCTCAAACTAATGGAGTAGTTGAAGCGCTAATAAGAATCTCAAAGCCATCATCAGCAAGATGGCCAAGAGTTGTCAAGATTGGGCCGACAAGATCCAATATTCCCCATGGGGATATCATACCTCAGTTAGAACCTCTACTGGGGCTACCCCTTACTCTCTAGTCTACGATATGGATGTAGTCCTACCCGTAGAGCTATAAATCCCTCCGCTATGCATAACTCTTGAAAGAAAAATAAGCGAAGAAGACTGGCATCAGAGCCTTCTTAATGAGCTATCACTCTTGGACGAAAGGAGACTGAAAGCTCTATATCACATATAAGGGTACCATGACCATATAGCCCGATCATTGAATAAGAGAGTCAATGACCGCGGTGTCCAAGAAGGGGAGTTAGCCCTCAAAGATATAGAAGAGCCCATCTCGGACCCTAGAGGGAAATTCAAGCCCAATTGGAGCGGCCCTTACATTGTGAAGAAGATCCTATCAGGCGGCGCCCCTATGCTCACCAATATTGATGGAGAAGAAATGGCGCATCCAGTCAACTGGACCATCTCAAAAAATTCTAAACCTAGTGAGAAATCTCGGCGCGCTATGATTCTTCTCATCTCCCTTATATTTAAAAAAAAATTCTTCATTTCCCTCTACTCAGAACTACATGGGGGCTGATCCTCTAAAAATCCTTTTGCTTTCAAAAATGAATTTTAGAAAATTTTCAAAACCCTCATAGGTACGTGGGCAGCTCATCTGCGTTATATGAGCACGACTCCTTTATTTTTCACAAAATTCTATTCTCTTCTTATCCCCGAGAACGATAGGTGATTTTAACATATACATGAACAAAAGGATTATGTATGCCTTAGCGATCGAAATAGATAATTCAAATGAAAAAATCATCAAGAGGCACAACTAGATGATCAAAAACTCCTTTATTCCATTATTTTAAACTTCCAGTACAATTACATCTGGCATAAGGAATCAAATGACTTTTACCTTCCTAAAAATAAATAAAAATAAGCCCCCCACTACACCTAAAATAACCCTCAAAACCACACCTATTACAAAAGCTTCACAAACCCTACCCGCAACTTCCAGAGGAACTATACCCATCATCACCAATCCTAGGATACCCAAACTTACCTACTTGAGAGTGCCATTGACGTTCCATTGAACGATAAGCCCGGACCATCCTGGGAAAAACCATAACGCCTCCCTCAATGGTGTCAGATGCAACAAACCACCTTTGACCAATCTCCACCGCCAGCATCTTGGCAACTACTCTTCTCCATAACCACTTCATGTAGTGCCCTAAGATATGCCAGACTCTACCAATAGACTAGGATGGATGCGTCAACAGTCAGAGATTCTCCCCAAAAGAGCCAAATCACATGCGCATACACTCTGTCCGATCCTCCACATGAAAGAAGTCCAGTGCTCGCGGTAGCACAATTTGTTCCCAACCAAATTGGCGCAGAAGCCACCAGGGAAATTAAAAAGAAGTCTGCCGAAGGCCTACCAACCGAACATACTGGTATTCTTCGAGTTCCATAATGGGAAACAACTCCCCCCACCAAGGCACTGACCAGCGCAAGCCTTGAGCCCCGTGCTCCACGAACCAGTTTTCCTAGCTCTCTGTGTCCTGGCCTACACTAATAAAATAGCGTGAGAAGAATTTTGGCACCATCGGTGAAGGATACTCAGGTGGGACCACCATACAGAATCTCTCTGATAGCCACATGAACAATATTATAGGGGTACCCCTCAGAAAGTCATAATGACCTTCCCTCTAGGTATCCAGACCATTCAAAGTCTCTGCTAGTATCACCGTTGTAGGATTACGACCATACAACATCCAGGAAACAATGGCTGCATGTTGGGGGTCCACTAGCATTTCCCTAGTTACCAAGAAAAGTTTTGAAACCAGGCCCAGAATGACGGCCCTATCATAGCTAGAATCGTCAACATTCTACAAATGTACAGACCGAAGTACCGCAGGAAGAGAAATAATTCCTCCTGTGACCAACGACCTGGCTGTCGAAGGTAAAATATGGAGAAGTCCCACCAACAGCTCCCTAGGGGACTGGGAAAACGCAGGCATAGTCGCTGCAATGCTGGGATTTATCCCCAATATGGCAGAAAACTCTTCATAGATCGGAAAAATTTTGTCCAACCCGAAGCAAACGTCATGGTCTTAGGGGTACCAGAAATCAACTGTCGTCATCAATATATTCCACTTTATGGGTTGGTTGCTCCACAAAGAGACTCACCGCATGTTGAAAGCGTCGTAGTCAATGTTGTAATAGCACATTGCTTCCAAGTTTTCAAGGTAGTTTGCAAACTCAACACTACTAGGGGGAGCCATATCACAAAATAAGAAGATAGTGAGAAGAGAAGAATGTAAAGGAGAAGGAATGTGGAAGTGTGAAGGAAAAGTTTCATCCACACCCTTATTTAAACTTGAAAGGTCTCAAACAAAGACAAGAAATCCTGCAAAAATCGGAGGAAAACTTACCCCAAAAAGTACTAAGAAATTGAAGAAAGTACAATTAAAGCCATAGGTTGATTAGACTAAATTGATATGCCGATAAGTAGGACAGGGGTCTAGTCGATCGGTAATCCCCTATTTTTGGGAAAATTCCCTTTTTCCTTTTTTGCCAAAACCAAAAATCTCAATAAAAATATTTTTTATTTTAAAGGAATTCTGAATTTCCTTATCCTAATGTTTTTACATATCCCATTTTAAAATAAAATCTTTCTCCAATCATTTTTAATTCTTTTGAGGATCTCAGAAGAAAAGTAAAAAGAGCATGTGCATTAGTTACTGAAAACAAAAATTAATAAAAACTTCATTTTTTGCATAGATTTTTACTGTATTACATCAGTTTTGTAAGAGAAACAAGGAAATACAACGGGACTCAACCCGAACCAACCTACTTTTTCTCTCTCTCACTCATACTTTTTCTCTCTCTTCACCTACAATCACTCACACACTCTCTCTCTCTCTCTCTCTCTATATATATATATATATATTTCTTCTCATTCTCTTTATCTCTAGTAGCCTCCTTCCGTACGATGCGCTCTTTTCCCTCTGCGACGGGACGACGTGTCTCCACTCCCCGAGCCTAACACTTCCTCAAACGAGGCAGATGACACCAAATAAGAAGGAACCAAAATCACATCCCAAATATGGGCAGTCGTCGAAGATATCCGATCCCTATTATCCTTCAGCAAGGTGGTGGAGACCCGGATGTGCTGCAAAAGAAAACAGAAAAGAGCAAATCAATTATTCTGAGGTAAAGGAAAAAAAAATCAGGAAATAAAAAAACAAAGAGATGAAAAGTATACCTCAGGTCGGAGGACTTCTTCTGTCAAGTCTAACTCCTCCGGATCTATCACATTAGGACGGTGTAATGTACGCATTGACCCTCCATCATCTCGTTTGATATTGTAAGTAGGAGCGAACAACCGAACAAAAGCAACCTCCGAAGTCATCGCCGCCGCTGATGTCGATGCACTACCTATGCTGTGGGAAGACCACACTGATCGAATCAAACCCACACAGGGGGAGGCGTCACGTCATATCTTCTTGGTGGCATCAACTATCTCGACACAAAGTCCATATAGTCATACATCACTGTCGTTTCGGTATATGATGAGTAAGGCTCACCCATTATCGCCACTACCCGTGTATCATCTAACATCTCCCGCACTCGCCTCATGTATACTGGGGGCCTCACTAGTGGCACCGCAACCTCATCCTCCATAATCTATCGAACTACTCTCTACCCGTGGTACCAAAAATGGTCGAACTCGTGCGCCAACAAATGCTGCATCTGCGCATTTCCCCCAGTCAACCCCGTGTGCTATATGGATGCCCCCAAGGAGAGAAGGTCGACTCTAAATTCCCCAGCAAGAGCAGAAGATCAATATCGTAAAAGATCATCAAAGGAAAGAAAGTCTCAAGATAAAAAAAGGACTTACCAGCTCAGTCGTGAGGACATTCAAGACTTGAAGCACCACCTTCAGAGAGAGGGACTTCTTCGACTGTCGGTTGAACTTTCTCCACCTGTACATTCGATAGAATTCCCCAACAGACTTGTCCTTCAAAGCTATTAATTGGGGGTTAAACCCAATAACCTCATATAATCATGTCTACAAAGGACAAAGGTCGGCAATTAAGAAACCAAGAATAAAACAAATGAAGGAAAATGCGAATGTATAAAGGAAAATGCAAAAAATGAAGAATACATAAAGAAGATACGTGGCCATAGTAAAAATTTATCGGCAGCACCGGCTGAACGCATCAAGAGAATAATAAAGGGTCACCAAGGTCAGGTTCCCCCAGTCATAAAGAGGTATGTTAGAAAACACCCTTAGAAAAGGCAAAAACCACAAGTGGATGCCGTCGAAACTCGTCGCCACCAAAAAACCCCCAAGTACCAGGATAATAAACAAACGGGACATCTGTCACACCTACCGTCCATCACTCTCGTCAATACTCCTCCTCAGAAATAAATCTCTCAAGAGAGATAAATGAAGAGAGTCCCCACCGCCTCCGACATCACCCTTAGAGCCCTGTCCACCTCAATATGCACCCCATCACAATCCATCCCTAGCAGCTGCCGCACATCTATGGGAGTTATCGTCATCTCCCCAAAGAAAAAATGAAAGGTGTGTGTGGTTATCCACCATCTCTCCCCCAGAGCATAGAGAAAAACTGTAGAACGATGCGTCTCATCCAAAGCAGATACCAGTCTCCCAAAATCGGTTGATGACACCATTCAATGCACCATAGATGAAAGGTGCTCCCAAACATCCCTAAGACCCTTCGTCCCTCGAGCATACGTAGTCGACATAGAAACATCAGACTGTCAAAAGAAAAAAGAAAAAACCCTTGTCAAAATTCAAAAAATAAGGAAATATCGCTAATAAAAAAGGTAAAGGAAGATCAAAAGTCCTCAATACTTAGACAACCGCTAGGGTTCACTCCCTAGAAGAACGATAATGCGTAGGCTCGCATAAGAGAGTTCGATCATCCGCCACTGGCTCCAATGAGTCAAAAGAGTTTTTGCTGCCCAAAGCAAGGGGCACCCTAGCCCTCCATTCCAAGCTTCCCCAATCGTCAGCAATGACCCACACAATGTGTGTTGCACTTTTGACTTTGGAACATTCGAACAATTTGTAGAAGGAAATTGCAGAAGAAGGCAAGTCAGAAAGCTATGAAAAATGAGGAGAACCTGCCCCCTTTATATAAAAGTCCAAAGGCCATGCCGATCGGCATCTCCCTGCCACCCACTGATCGGCACTGTCCCTCCACTTGCTTGAGGTACCCTAAAAGACTGTGCCACTTCCGTTTGGAACCCTTCCAACCATGTCGGTCGGCACCCTCTTTAAAATTTCATACAAAAGTCCCCCAAAAGGCTCGAAAATCCCCAAAGATCCCCGAAAATTCCTAAATTTGCCGATTGGATTTTGTAACATTTTTCACCAAGAAAAACATTTTACTACACTCATTGCCTCGATGTAACTCTTACCTCCCCAGTAGAATTCCTGAAAATAATTGGATATTCTCCCCAGTAACGTCTCCAAAGGACACCACAAAAACCAAGATCTTCCCCAACCAAGAGATCACATCCAACCCTCAGATAATTTCCTCTTCCCCAGCGGAACATAAAATCACATCCAACCCTCAATCTCCAACGAAACTGCAAGATACATACCCCCAATGGAGTCTCCAAATTTCCCTAAAAGGAAGTTGCAACCTTAACCCTCAGAATTGGCTTTGACCCCTAGTAGTGGTCACCTCTTTTAGGTCAGAATTGACCTCGGCCCTAGTTCATCACCTCTTTTTGGTTAGAATTGACCTCGGCCCGGATCGTCACTTCTTTTAGGTCAGAATTGACCTTGGCCCTCGATTATCACCTCTTTTAGGTCAGAATTGACCTCGGCCCTAGGTCGTAATCTCCTTTTAGGTCAGAATTGACCTCGACCCTTAGTCGTCACCTCTTTCAGGTCAGAATTGACCTCAACCCTCATTCATCACCTCTTTTAGGTCAGAATTGACTTTGGCCCTAGACCGTCACCTCTTTTTAGGTCAGAATTGACCTTGGCCCTCGATTCTCACCACTTTTAGGTCAGAATTAACCTCGACCCTCGGTCTTCACCTCTTTTAGGTCAGAATTGACCTCTGCCCTGGTTCATCACCTTTTTAGGTCAAAATTGATCTCAACCCTAGGTTGTCACCTCTTTTAGGTCATAATTAACCTCAACCCTCGATCGTCGCATCTTTTAGGTCAGAACTGACCTCGGCCTTGGGTCATCACCTCTTTTTCAGTCAAAATTGACCTCAACCCCGAGTTATCACCTCTTTTAGGTCAGAATTGACCTCAGCCATGGCTTGTTACCTCTTTTAGTCCAGAATTGACCTCGGCCCCAGGTCATCACCTCTTTTAGTTTAGAATTGACCTTGGCCCTCAATCATCACCTCTTTTAGGTTATAATTTACCTTGACCCTAGGCCGTCACCTCTTTTAGGTCAGAATTCACCTCGGCCCTCGGTTGTCACCACTTATATAATAAGATTGACCTCAACCCTTGGTTATAACCTCTTCTAAGTCCTCAGAATTGACCTCCTCCCATAGGATTGGCCATACCTAGAATTCCTTTAGGTCCGCAGAATTAACCTCTTTTCAAATCATCAAGTGGTGTCTATTCGATGGATTTCACTTGTTCCAAGCTCACCCTTCAAGGGGATCTATAGAAACCACATTTTAGGCCCCCCTAAGTCTCTCCTTAGGTCCCTAGAACTTTCCCATTTCACTATAAACCCCAGGTCGCACTCTGAGTACTGATCTAAAGGACATCGGGCGCTCCCGGGACCCGTTTGACTCTTGTCAAGTCTATCGTCAGAGAGAAAGCTCATTGAATATTTGAAGGGCTCTGAATAACCTTTCCAACAGTTTTCCCCATGCGTGAATTTGCATAACGGTTTGAACGAATGGAGTATTTTACTACCGAAAATTGATTCGGGGGCTACCGGGCCCTCCCGAGCCCCGATTTGACCTCGGTCAACTTCATTATCAGAGCAAAAATCTCTTTGAATATTTGAAAGGAAATTAAATCTATTTCCAATGGCCCACCCCGTGTTCAAAATGACATAATCGTTTGGACGAACGATTCGTTTTCCCCCAAAAATTAATTCGAAGGCTACCGGGCGCTCTCGGGCTCCATTTGACAAAAGTGAACTCTTCAGCTCGAATGAGAATAAATTAATACCTAAAGGGCACTGAATACCCTTTCCAATGGTCCACCCTGTGTACGATTCTAACTTACAGTCCGAACGAACAATCCATTTTACTCCGAGAGGTCACCGGGCGCTTAGGGCCCTGGTTGACCAAGGTAAACTTTCCAAATCGTGCAAAACTCTTTGTAATGTCGAAGTAAATCTCCTAAAATTTCCATCGATCTTCCCCGTGCATGATTCTGACTTACAATGCAGACAAATGATCTGTTTCTGCTCGTTGATCTCCCGTCCGAAGGACCGACGTGCGCTTTCGAGCCACATTTAACCCAAAGTTAACTCTCGGACCCAGGAGAGGTACAAAGGACTCTTGAAAAAGTGTCTAAAGTAAATTTCTAATAGTATGACCCATACCCAATTCGGATTAATGGATTACGTTCTACGGTCATTTTTCTAAAAAAATCAGCATGAGACTGCCAATTGGCAGGTCCAGTTCCCTACCTATCGGCAATGTGTCTAGGGTCACATGTCGATAGGCAAGACTAGGGTAATGCTGATAAGAACCACCCCTGGACCTATAAATAGAGGTCATGACCTCACTCCCAAGGCGCACAGAGATCCATCAGCATCATTGATCTCAACAAAATTCTCTCAAAATCAGCCAAACTCCATTCAAATTTATATTCCCAATCTTTTCATACCCAATTTAGAAAATATCATTCTCTCTCATCCAACATTCATCTCACATTCAAGGGAGTTCATCCAAGATCAAAGATCAAGCTTCAAAGAAGGTCCAAATCCTTCCCTCTATCTTTAATATTCCTTATTTTTGCATAAATTACGTTAGATTCATAATCTAGTTCTTACTTTAGTTCATACACATTAATATCTGCATTTTTATTAGAATATTGCACATACTTATTTTCTATAAAAAAATCCGAAACAAATAGAAAGAGGGTTACACCCATAAATTTCGAAGGGGATTATACATCACACTTTTTCAAAACTAAAAAACATTTTTCTACACACACACCCATAATAAAATCCCATTTGAGTCTATGGGATAACCCCCCCCCCCCCCCCACCATTCCGCATTCGAACTATGTGGACTTTGATGCCTTTACAGGCTATGTAGGCATTTGAGATTAAAACCTGAGACTCGAGTCAAATTTTACGACTTTCCAATTTTCCATTTTTTTCAGTTTTCTAATTTATCAATTTTCCTAATTTCTTCATTTATCATACTCTTGCATTAATATAGATATTATGTTTATTAGGATTTCATCCAATACATATTGTCGTTTTAAAATAACTATCAATATCGCGATAAATGCACAAATCATATTTTCAATATATATTATTTTGGCAACATTCCTATGGATGACCTCACTCTTCCTTTCCTATGGTATGGGTTGAAATATTCTGATCTCCATTATATATACACGCACACACACTTGATGAAAAATAAAGGAAAATAATAACACTATCCCATGAGAGATCGAAAGGGAGGAATGGGTGCCTAACACCTTCTCATTCCGTAACTTATCCCCCGAACCTCCGAGCTATTGGTTTCATACGCATCAGTTTATCTTTGATGCCGCTCTCTCGAGGCGACAACTTATTATTTTGCCTATTTTTTTACAAAATAGGCTGGCGACTCCATATTTTTACATTTACCTCACACCGATGACGACGTAAGAGTTCCTAAGTAAGTGCATGGGACCTTTCGATTCCCCTTCCTTCTCCATCTCCCCCCCTGCTTCGAGCAAAAGGGGAAGAGAGAGAGGGGGCCCGGTGTGTGATATTAATCGGGATGGCCATAGTATTGATCATTGTTGGTTCATGATTGGTATCTATCTATGTGATTTTATATATATGGTGTGATTTTTTTTTTGAGTCTTTATGTTTACATTTAATCCATGAGTGCCCTTGTTTTTATTGTTATATCAAAATTGGTATCTCTGTTTTATGGTCATATTGATATCTTATGCTTCATTTTGCATCTATATTGGTTTATTGTGATTGATTGGATTACTTGTTGCTTGTGTTTCCATAAAGGTCCATTTTTGTGTGTTTCACTTCACACCATTTCATAATATTATTCTTTCCCCTGTAATTACAATTGGTATCACATGTTCTCACATTTTGGTAAAGAGATGTTTTATGGGGAGATATTTTCTTATTGTGCATTATATATTTTTCTATTCCTGAATAAGGGGGGGGGGGGGGAATGGTATCTTTCACTTTAATTTTAAGAAGAGATCTTGATCTTAGGGGGAGACGTCGTACCTAGGTGGGGATTTTTAGATATAGGGAGAGTTTTATTCTTATGCATATTTTATCTTGTATTCCTTTTGCATTTCAAGGTGTGTTTAACTGTGTAAGTTTTCAATGTTGCGTAAAATTTTACAAGCATGTAAAGCTACTCAAGGTTTTTGAGCCGGTTAAGTTATACTTTTTCCTTTTTAGGATTGGGATTGAGTCTTAAATGAGCTTGACGATCCATAGGAGTATTTACTTTTGAGTTTTTCTTGGAATATCCTAAGGCAAGATTTGTAATGAAAAATTTCCAATAGAATCAATTTGTATGTATCTTGGCTCCATTTTGTGTTTGGATAAAATCGTTTGAGTCATAGGCTAGGATTTTTGTTTGTTGACATTTCAAGTCTATGGCGTGGTTTCTTGAAGATGTAGCAATCAAGTTAGAAGATCTAGATCATCGTGATGTGTTTTCATGCTCATTTTCATCTTCGTGTTTCGAGGATATCTAAGGTATGAATGTGTATATATTTTGATCCTTGGATTTTTCATTAGGTGTTGTTTTGATAAAAGTTTGTTTGAGGGATGTTTTGAAAAATATTTTTTTAAAGAAGAACTATTTTTATTATTTTAGTCATTCGAATGATTTTATGTAGTTCGTTTGAATAAAATGGCCTTCTCATAGGAATGACATTCAAACAACCATAAAAAAAGTTTCCCTACTCCCAAATTAAAGTTCTTTTTAAGATCGATCGAAGTTGGTTTGAACGATATTAGCTGATCGTTCGAATGAGTTTAGTTTTAGTTCAAACGATATCTACTTATTCATTCGAATGAGCTCCTGATTTGATTTGACTGAGACCTCAAAATTTTTGCCCCCCTAAAAAATGTGTGCTTTTTATATAATGGGTTCATGGCATCAGCTTTTGGGAGGATGTTTGGCAAAAATTAGTTTCCTATACAATTCCAAAAGTCTTTCAAAACCTATTTTCACCCATATTGTTATAGATCCAAGTTTTAATTCATACATGTTTAGAGATCTTTGTTTGGGAACCATTATTTAAAACTCTTCTCATCCGGTGGAATTCATACTTGTTGTTGTTTACACACGGTGGACTCCGTGGTGTGGAATTGTGATGAAGAAGCGATAGACTCTATTTTCAAGATCCGTACACAGTTATTAACCCTTATCGATGTATACTCTATTTTCAAGATGCGTGTGTACTTACACATAGTGGCAACCGAATGGGTTGACTCCTAAGTGTCACTATTCAAAGGTTGTGGAACGAAAAGCGTCGAGGCATGTGAGAGCGTCGAGTATGTGTTGTAGGTCTATTGTTGTGTCCTTTGTAATTCATACATAGTGAATTTGTGTGGTTGGACCATTCGAGATTTTCCCCATTGTGGGTTTTCCTCATTCATCGGTGTGTTATTTGATTGATCTTATTTTATCTACTATCACCTAGATGCATGCTTTAGGATAAAGATAAAATTGGTTAATCTGCTTTAACACAATAATTGTTTATTTGGTGATAATTTTGATTTGGGTAATTTTTTTAATTGAACTTAAAATTGAGAAATGTTTTAAAATAGTTGTTTGTTGGTATTTGCACCCTTTGCCATATATTATAACCTTATACAGATGAAATTTCAGTTGCTAAAACACCTTGTGGTAGCACTCACCAAAGTTTTTCTCATTAATTTTTTAATTTAGTTCAAACAATGGTTCTTACAATCACATATAAAAAATCTAGAGAAAAACTATTACCTGATTGAGTGAAAACAAGTGCAAGTAAATGTTTTAGATCAAAATAAAAAATGAACCATAGTTAACTCATGCATATGTACGGGATATGACACAAACCACAACATAATCAAAACGAGCCATTCTTGAAAAACTCCGTAGGAATGATTAATCAAAACATGTATATGTTGACAATACCCTACTAATATTCTATTCCAACAATAGGGAAATAGATAGCATGATGTGTTCCACAAATTTTCAATCATCTCAACACAAGATATCCATAATTATTAGAAAATAAAAAATATTTTTTATGTTTCTTAAAAAGTAATTATTTTTTTTTGCCTTTTCTTTAATGACTTAATGGAAACAAAATCATTTTGTGTTTTTCAATTATAAAACCAAACACAATGAAAAAAAGAAGCATATTTTTGTGCTTTTTCTTATTTTTCAAATAACATATGAAAAACAAGATGATATATATCTAATTAAGGATATACACAATCATGCTTTAAAGAAAATTTAAGACTGGAATACGATTCGCACGAAGACTGGAAATAGAACCAATAAAGGCACACTAAGTCTATGGAGCGAAGAAAAATAACTCACTGGTGATATGAAAAAACTCTCTACCTACTAGAGGTTCGGAGCTATGTGTATCTAAAGTAACATGGTGACAAACTTCATTCCTATCAACTGATTGAGCAACCATGTAGGATTTATTAACCTAAATAAATCTACTAATGGGCATATAGGGTTTGGTAATCAGTTTGGCTCTAGCCCTAGAAGGTACCTTAGCCTTAGGATTTTGACTTGCAAACTTCATAGCTTTTGTCAACTCGTTGATATCTCTTGATAAGTTCCTAATACTTTCACCTAAATGGTTCAACTTTTGTAAGATGTGGGTTCGTTCAATACAAATAGTATTTAGCAAGGCGTAACCCCTTTTGGAATGATGATTAATGCTTAAAGAATAATGTAATAAATGAGAATTACAACACTTGCAATAAATATATTTTAAATCCATAGTACATATATTAAATGAACCTTTACAACATAAACAAAGTAAATCCCAACAATCAACTTAATTGGAGGGAGAAAGAGAAAGTACAATAAAGGCAAGGTAGTAAACCTCTCTGCACAATGAAGGAAAATAATTAGAGATAAGTTCTAGGTAAGTTTTAAAAATGAAGAAGATAAACTCTGATGATGATAAACTCACAAGAAGCTCCCGTGTCTCGGAGAATGAATATCAAGATCTCTAATGAATGTGACAAATGCAAGTATTTATACGAGGAAAAGGTCATTGGAATGACCTTGCATGCGTTAAATGCTCTTACCTCATTTAATGATAAAGGTACTATGCATTTAATACCAAAGATAGCGTATTAAATTAGCGAGATATTATTTTTTAGCGGGAACATTGTTTATGCTCTCAAATCATCTCTTAGCATTGAGTAAGATGTGATAGGTTTAGCATAAAGGATTGTTTATGATGGCTCATGGGAAAATCCCTTAAATGGGATAATGGTCCAAAGAATAAATTTACTCAAGTTCCACTTTTCTCGATCTCTTAAAGTATCAGGGATCATGGCGTCATAAAGATAGTGAACAATAGTTTATGAGATATGCTGTCTTTTAAGCAAAATATGGTCATTCGAGAGATGGTTTCTTGAACAAGTTGAATTCATGTTTGAGAGGCAAAGAACATTTGAACAAAATGCTTCGATAAGGTACCTCGAATGAGGTGTTTCATAGTGTTATTTTGAACCTACTATATAGAGGTTTTTCCCTAGTGTACCAAAGAGGCTGGGATTATTTACCAATGTTACCTTGTTCAAAATCTTCCAAACCAAATACTTGTGAGATTCCCTAGATGAGGTCATTTAATAAAGCATGTGATCTCTCCCATTTCCTTACAGACATTGTCCTTCATAAGCACTGAACGACCTCAAAGTTATTACAAATTAGTTTCAAGTATCTAACAATAAAAGAGAGAAAATACAAATCATTGCTCCTATTACAAGTGTGCTGGGGCCTCTCCTATCAAGCTTGTTTGTTGTGGGAGGTCTATTAAGTGACCATGATCCATTTGGGTGTATATGAGCGAGTAGTCTGATTGTGGAACTTCTTGCGAATGATCTTCTTCAAAACGACCGTGATTCTTTCATAATCCTCTTATTGTGCAAGATTAGTCATTCGATCAACCATGAGCTTGGACCTCCCCCTAGATTTGTCCCTTCATAGAGATATTCATTTATTTGTAGAGAAATATATGCAAAAAATATCACCACCTTTCTTCAAATGACCTGTGGCCTATAAACAAAGGTTATATTTTGTTTGAAAAATTTGTTAACACGAGCAGATAATTGTCAGCTAACATCATTTTGTATAAATGGTTATGTTTTTAGAATAAATGGTTATGTTTTTAGAATAACCATACACGTACTTTGCATTCGAATGAGAATTTTCTCGAGTCACCTCCTAAACCTAGTCATTGGTATATCTCATATATATATATATATATATATATATATATATATATATATATATATTTTATAAAAGATTTATTCAAATTCATTTACCTTTGGGAGTTAAAATGGTTTCTTAAAATTCCCCCCCAAATCATTGAACTTCCCCAAAGGATATGAAAAGATGGACTTAGCACCCAAGCTATGTTGTTATCGTTGAAATATCTCATCGTATTTAATGAGTTTGTCTATCTTCCCACACCATTACACGTGGAGTTTTGGGGTAAGTGCGTGGCTGTCACACGACCTACCTCGGTGGATGTTGTGCTAGTGAGTAATGATTATTCCATTCGCATATGCGCAAACACACACACGTGAGACCACCATCATCGTTTCAAATTCACTTTTTTACCCTTATAAAAAGGGTTTCGTCTTCTCCAATAGACAATTTTACATTCAAAACTTTTATTAACTTCAACATTCTTAAGGAGATAAAGAGCCTTTACCTCTTCGTTCTCTATTACTTGAGTGCATGAGTTTACTCTTGTTCTGTAACTTACTCTCTTCTCATTTCCAACTTCTGAGATGGCCCCTATTGTCAAGAATACTCCATCTATCAAAAGTTCTTCCTCAACCACCATTTACCATTAAGACCAGTGGGACAAACATTGTTATGCCCTCTTATTTGGTGTGGCTGGCAAATTATGGGCATTAGCTGAATATTCCCAAACCTCCTAACAATCACTTGCTTATGGAAGGGAGTGGGGAGGTAGATAATTGGGCATACATTTTAGGTTCTAGTGTTATTCATTTTAGGTTGCAGCGTGGTGATTTTCCTTTCTCAAGCGTGGAGTATGAGTCTATTAGAGGGGCATGTGATGTTTCGGGCCCTTAGATTGATTGTATTCATGGAAAGTATGCCAACCACTTGTCCCAGGTGGAGTTATCTTGCACCAAGTGTTTCGATAATCTGACATTGAGTAATAATAATAGTGCTATGAGTTTGCTCATCTCACACTGGAACTACAAATCCCACACCCTTTTGGAAGCATGGGGAGAGTTCACCATAAGCTAGGAGGTTATTTGTGAACTTATGGGGTTAAATGTTGGGGGTAATGAGACCTTATTTGAGGAAGTTATTTCAAAAGATGAGGAGGCCACAAGGAAAGGGATGGAGTAGGTTTATAAGAAGTGCATCGGTCACTCTAATAAGTGTACTTTTGCTGAACTTATCCATTATTTCTATTTTACGAAGGATAAGTCCACTGTTAAGGCGAGATGGCTGACCAAAAATAATCCCAAAGGCAAGAAAGTTACTACATTGCCTCCTACTAGTGAAGGTTTTGTGAGTGACCTTGAGTTGGTTGCCTATATTCTAATAGTTCTTTCAAGAATTTTCTTACTTGGGAAACCTCATGACTACCTAAGGAGGGATTTGATTAGCATGGCTGTTCGAATGTCCTTGGGCATCAAAATACCTAGCCTCTATAAATCTTGGCTCTCTTTACACTTCGTTATACTGAACATATGCTAATTCGTTAGGTGCTTCAGGTGCTTTGACGTTTCTAATTATGCCAACCATATGCTCCTTACAAATTTTCTTTCTGCCAAGTTTCCATCTTTTCCCCCTAATGCCATGTTGTTTGTCTTTCATCCCACATAGGTCCCCTATGTGTGTGCTTTGAATCATAAACAAAGAAATAAGACTTTTAACACTCTAATTGATAATGTTAAAGAGTTATGTGCCAAGCCTTATGCTGCTACTAACCATTTTATATAAAGATGTTCTTCACTGAGTCTTCTTAGCCGGTTGATGACGTCAATAAATCTTCTGCCCATAATAACCCTTCTACATGTGTTCTCTTAGTTCTAACTCCATATTATCTTACATCCTTTAACGAATGGGAAGCCTTTTATTCGTTTATTCCCCTCATTGTGTACTTCTCAGTTTGGTTATGACCAAGGAGTACCCCTTCTAAACCACACTAATTTTTCCCTTATTTGTAAGAATTTCTTAATAAGCATTGTGCTAGCCTTTTCATGCAGATATAGAGGAAAGTTGGTGACTCCTTAAAAAAGGCAAGGGGTAATAGATCAAACTTTTTTCTCACTGCATTTTAGCTGAACTATCTATCTCGGTTCCAAAAGACTATCTTACGCTAGCTTTCATACCATATTGTGGAGAGATTTCCTCCGATAAAGCTTATACTAAAAGGTTGTACAATTGACCATTCGTCGCTCAACCCAAGCACTGTCAACACTACTATGCCCACCGAGTTACCTCCTTTGGCACCGATTGAATAAGCTATTTTGAAGAAAAAGAAAGAAGCGTAAAATTCCCAACTTCTTGAGGAGACAGAGGATGTCCCTACGGCTTCTAATCCTGACTTAGGTGATGATACACCTTTGGGTCCTTCGATTGGAGTAGCCTTGCATCCCACAAAGAAAGAGAAACAAAAGCAGAAAGCATCCACCGTTGGTCGTTCAGATGATGTATCTCCTGTGAAATATGTTGATCCTTCGATCAAGGATCAAGTGACACAACTCTTTGAAAATATAATCAGTATTTACGATCATGGCACCCTGGATGCTCGAGAATTTATTGAGGAGCATATGGCTTTCATAGGTCTTCTTTTTAGCCCTATCATTGGTTCAGGTGGCAAGAAAAGGTGTAAATCGGAGGCAGTGCTCTCTCGTATAACTGCATGTGATGTTGATGAGGAAGTGGAGGAGAGACCTTTGATGCATCAATCTCATAGATTGTGAAGTATATTTAGTATTGAGAAACCTTCTTCCCCTCCTCAAGATTATACTGTATTGGATGACTTGATTAAGAGGTACAATTTATTTTAACTTGTTTATTTTTTACCATAGTTGTTCAATCTTCCTTCGCATCCCTTTTTCATTCTCTCATGCTTTATTTATGTTACCCAGATTAATGCCTATGTAGACACTCTAGGGGCAGATATCCAAGAGCAGCAGGCAGGATAATTACAATAATAATCCCCCTCTTAATATCAAATTCAACAAACCTCTTCTCGATATCAAACTCAACATGCATCATCTCAACATAAAACTCAACAAACCTCCCTTTCTCTACCATAGCAAATAAAACAACTACCCCTATCCCAGGAAGAGGTTCAACTAGAGCAACAACAATATCCCAAAGGGCCATCAACTATTGCGAAAATCCTTGAGGTAATAGGTGATTTCCCCTCGTGGAAGAAGATTGTTTTTTCCTAAGTGGGTTCGTAAGTAGGGGATATACTCTTGACTTTTCTTTCTTGCACAACTAGACTGCCATTGGTTATGCTGAGCTGGAGCTAAAGAAGTGTGAGGTTAAGAAACCTTTGGCAGCCAGTTACATCAATTAGGATTATGATTGGCTTTGCGCTACATTTAGTTTATCTAACAAAGGTTCACAAAGTATTTTTCTCCTCATTTGATTAATCCTTTCTCTTAAATGTAGGCTGCTTCCCCTTTTGGGCTAGAGTAGGCTATTTCTACTCAAGATTTTCCTCAGCCAACTCCTCCTATAATTCCAATCAAAACCTGGAGATCTTTAATACTTGTGCTCACGAGAATGACAAGATGCTTGTGAATCTTTTTTGGCCTTCTATCTTAGAAGGTAAATCTACTAGTGGTGCTGAAGACTTTGAGGTTGATTAGGGCCTTACCATTGAGCCTGCCATCAAGGAGATAGTCCCTATAGTACCTCTCCAGGAATAGGTATACCATCTTTGTTTCATAGATATGAGTTTATTTTTATGAGAATAAAAGGGGTCTAAAATTTTGGCCAAGTATAAATGTCTGAATAGCCATTGGTGTTTTTCATAGTACACCGTGAAATTTGCATTAATCACGACCAAGTGTACATGTCCGAGCAACCAATTGGATCTTATCATAGTACACTTGGACTTAGCAACCATTTGTCCAGGAACTTTTTCGGGTGTACTTATTCAAGCAACCATTAATGCTTATCGTAGTACATTAGGGCTTACGACCATTTGGTCAAGAAATTTGATAAGTGTACTTATCTGAGCAACGATTGGTGTTTATCATAGTACACTGGGACTTTGCAACCATTTGGTCAAGAAATTTGTCGAGTGTACTTGTTCGAGCAACCATTGGTGCTTATTGTAGTACACTTACACTTTGCAACCATTTGGTCAAGAAATTTTTCTAGTGTACTTGTCCGAGAAGCCATTGGTTCTTATCATAGTACACTAGAGTTTTGTTACCATTTACTCAATATATTTGGCCATTCTATTTCCTTTGACTTTTGTTTATTGATCTTTTAGGTTATGCTTGATCGGTCTACCCCAGTAGTTGTGGAGGAGTCTACTTTAGTTTTTATTTCATTTTGATTTATCTGCAAACCAGGTTCCCCCCAATAATGTTCGGATGGGGGTAGGTGTTAGCTCTGCCCTAGTTGATCCTCTTTCGAATTGGCCTGTCATTCCTATTATTGGTTAAAATATGGAAATTCAATCTCGCCCAGCTAAGGCATCTCTAACAGACTTAGTTAGGTAGGCTCCGAGAGACTTTATCTGCATCATATCTAATTTGCATCAGGAGATTCTAGAGCGGCTGCTTGACCTTCATCCCTATATTCTTAGTCCTTGCTATATTGGATCCATTCTTATCATGATGGCTTATTGGTTACTCAGGTTTGCCACTATGTTGAGTGAAATTATGAAGACCCATTTGCAGTCTCTTACATCTTCCAAGATTAAAGAGTTGCTAGGAAAGATTCATTTATTGACCAAGGATGGCTTTACTCTGACGTGGTTGATCGAGATATTTAGGTCTTTTAAGAAAGTTAATTTTCCTTCTTTTTATGAGAGACTTGAAGGTAGTTCGAGGACTCAAGCTGTTGTGGCTAAGGAGATGTCCAATCTTCTTCCGGGCATCATCAAGGTAGAGGAAAAGGTTGTGGCTGCATGAGAGGCTTTAGCTAAGACTAATGCAGAGTTAAAAAAACTTCAACAAATATGGAGGAGTATGAGAGATATAACTGAGATCATGTATAGGAAGGCTGAGCTGGCTTCTACTCTCCCAGGCCTTCACCCTCAGCTGATCGATTATACCAACTTTGTCTTATCGTAGATGATCCTAGCAGTATGTAGGATCCTTTTTCCTTATTTTTATTTCACCTTATATTTTAAGGTGGTAGTTCCTCTTTTGTTTCTTAAAACTTCTGATGTCTGAATGAGCTGTTGATTCTGGCTTTTGCTTATGCCATTTACTTATGACCATTCAAAGTAAGGACTCTTAAAAAGCCTTTGAATAAACTATCTTATAATATTCATTTTTACAAAATAACATATTCATGCATGGGTTGTGAGAGAACAACCTCTTGGTGAACCATTATAAATGTAAACTTTTCTTAGCATCGCAAACAAAAAGGAAATAAAAAGGAAAATCTTATATATGATAAATTTTAAGCCACTCGATGTTGAGATTGAATGTTACATCATATTTGATTTTAGAAATCTCATAGTAACTTGATTCATGTGCCTTGTGCACTATGTAGGGCCCTTCCCAATTGTCTTCGAACTTTAGTAGGGAAAGACCACGTATTTATCTTGTATAAGTTTTTAGTACTAGGTTTTTTTAACCTTCTTAGTTTTACCATTTGATCATATGACCTGCATAATTATTTCTTATACGTTTGGAAATGTTTCATTGCATTGTTCCTATGCTCATCTAGGGCTTCGAGTTTCACATGTCTACTTTGAGGAAGCACCGCGCTTCGCAAGTTGTATCGTGTGGAAGGTATTTTTATCTCAATTGGCAGGATGACCTTAATGCCTAACACAAAGGAGAAAGGAGTATAACCAGTAGGTTTTCTTTTAGATGTTCTATATGCCCACAAAATGTTTGGTATTTTATCTCCCCATGTTCTAGGAAAGTCTTCCAATATTTTTGCTAAAATATATACCAAGGTCTTATTAGTAACGTATTCCTACCCATTGCACTTAGGGTAGGCCATAGTGGACTAGTGGTGGATAATGGAGTACTTGTCTATGAGCAATCTCACCTCACAATTTAAAAAATGAGTACCATTGTCTAAAAGGAAAACCTTTGGAATGCCAAGTCAGTAGATAATGTACTCTTTTATGAACCGAGCTACCACACCTGTTATGGCCTTCTTGAGATGTATTGCTTTTTACCACTTGGTAAGCTTTAGGTGGCAAAAAAGATCCAAATTTTACCCCTAGATGAAAAATTAATGCCCCCCATGAAGTCAAATGCCCATATGTGAAATAGGAATGGAGTATATAGTGAGTGTAGGTCCACCGAAGGAGTGCAAATCATATTACGAGGGAGTTGGTGTGCCCTGGATTTTTGAACAAACTCGATGGATTACTTTTCCATGATTGACCAATAATACCCTAAGGTTATTAGATGATCATAAAGGTTTTCTCCTCTAATGTGACCTAACTCATGAGCCTGCTTTAGCACTTCCTCTGCTTCTTCTAACCTGATGCGTTGTAGAGGTTTGTCATGATAACGTCTTTTATACAACTGGTCATTTTGTATATAGTATCTTAAGATCCATCACCTGAGCCTTGTAGTATCATTTTTATCTATTGGAATTACTCCTTATGCTAGCATGTCAATACAAGGCTGCCTCTAATTAGGTGGTTGCTCGATAGAATTGCATCGGTCAACTGGTAATATAATTGTCATTTATTAAAACTTCTTTGCACTGCTACAACATCTTACCTCATTGTGGGATAAAATTAGTCATCCATTTGGAATCTTCGATACAAATTGATATCGATAGTTTTGCAGCTATCTTGGTAGGTTTCCCTTAGATTCTTCTCAGCTGTCTCTTGATTAACACATCTAGCCAACCAGCCCCCTTTGTTTTTTAAGTATAAACTGCCTGCCCTGGAAAAATATTATGCCAATTCATCCAAGCTTAATGGTCCTTCCCCATTATAAAGTTGCCTCCTTATTTTGCCCCTCTAGCCATTTCTATCATTAGTGGGTAGTATTTTGATTATAGAAGAGGGAGTTGTCCTCTTAGTAATCCGAATGACCATTAAATCCCCTTTGATGGAAATCTTTTGGGCAATTATTATGTAGGCATCTACATGACTATTCATTGTTGTGGGGTGCCTTTTCACTGTTGCTTCATGGAACTATCTGAATAACCTTTAGATGATCATTCGATAAGGTGCCAAACTCATATGTTTGAGAGCATACTCCCCATTCACCTCCTTCACTATTAGGTTGGAGTCACCTTTGATTGTAAGCACCTGGATTGCCCTTCTCAAGGACTCCAACAAACCCAGCACCAGTGCCTCATACTCCTCATTATTTGAGAAACTAAAATCTATCTTGAAAGATAGATAAACTTCATCTTTTCCTTTATTTAGGATAAACGCTACACCTCCTTTGCCTTGGGCTGATGATCCATCGAACTCCATGTTCCACTCTTCCAAACTGGCTTCCAGGTAATTGGCTGTAAGATCATCATTCATGAGATTTTCATGTGGTGGTTCGAATGATCTAGAGGGAAATATGCCCAATAGATCTTCTTAGGCTTTATTTTTTATAACTCGAGGGACCACACACTTAAGATAATGTTCTGAAAGTATGAGGATCCATCTGGTTGCCCTGCTAATTAGTAAAGTTATAACTAGTAAAAATTTGATAGAGTCATATCATGTTACAATGTGTACTGAGAAAGATAACATGTAGTGCCTAAGTTTTTTAGCAATGAAATCAAGGGCCTCTTAATGCTAATGTATCTGGCCTCAAGACCATGTATAATACGACTGAGAAAATAAACAAGTTTTTCTACTCCCTTCACTTCTTGTGCTATAATTGTGCCAATAGACTTGGCTATAAAGGTAAGATAAAGTTGCAATGGTATACCTTCTTTTGGAGGAATCATGGTTTGTGGCGATGTTAGGAGTTTCTTCAACTTGTCCAAGGCCTCCTGATGTGTTTGCTCCCAAATAAACTTGGCTCCCTTTTGCAGCAGCTCCATCCGTGGGGGAGTGATCTCAGTAAGCCAGGCATAAATCTTCTCAAGTAAGAGACCTTCTGAAGAAGCTTTTTAATTCTTTTACAGTTTTTGGACAAGACATGTTAACAATGTCTTTCTGCTTATCTAGATCCATCTGGACACCTTGGTTATTCACCACGAAAACCAGGAACTTTCCACTAGTTACCCAAAATGCACACTTGAGGGGGTCATCTTTAGTTTGTACTTCCTACATCTCATGAATATCGTTCTCAAATATACCAAATGAGCTACCTCGTTTTTTGAATTTATGACCTAATCATCCATATAGAACTCCATAATATCTTGAAAAAGATCATGGGATATTTCCTTCATAATACTTTGGTACGTAGCACCTCTATTCTTTAGTCCAAAAGTCATGACCGTATACATAAGTTACCTAGCAGGGTGTGGAAGGCGAAATTCTCGGCATCATTTGGGTCCATCTTGATCTGTTTGTACCACATAAAAAAATCCATGAAATAATACATCTCATGGCCCACAGTTTCATCTATCAGTCTGTCTATTGAGGGCAATGAGAATTTATCTATCGAGCATTCTCTGTTTAGGTCCCTGAAGTACACACATATCCTAATATGTTTTTTTTTTATTTCTTTCCCATAGGCACTATGCTCGATAACCATATAGGATGTTGTATTGGGACGATGAAGCATGCTGTGAGCAACCTTTGGACTTATTCTTTGATCTTTAAATCAAGAACTGCCTTGTATGTTCGAGTGGACCACTTGATTAGGATAACTAATGGCATTATGTTCAGCTTGTGGAAGCTCACTTCTTTGTCAATCCCAGACATGCCATTGTATTTCTATGCAAAACATCTTTGAACTCTTATATCATCTCAATAATTGTCCCTTTTCTTCCTCGTCCAAGTCTTTCGATATAAAGATGGGTCTAGGATCGCCATCATCCCCCGTAAGTTCTACTTGATCTAATTGTAAGATTTGAGGCCTTGGCCTATTGTGCATACACTCTGGCTCCTCTTCAACTTTTTCCAAGAATTTTTGGACATTGGAGTTGTCAATCACCATTAAGAGGCCTTGGTTATTTACCAAGAAACATTCATAGACCGGTCCAGCCTCATCATTTAAGCCTTCCGCGGCCCGCTCACACCTTTATAATTTTTAAATGATGCTTCCATTTGGCAGCAACACCCTCTCGCAATGTATAAGGGTTTCTTCCCTGTGTGGTCTCTTTCGAAAATTTTCCTCCAGTTCTCTCCCACAAAACCTACTAAGCACACTTTGCTGTTGGACCTGATGCTTAATAGGATCAATCCGTAGTGTCATCTTGTCGCACAGTTGCCTAGATAAGTTGGGGTCTCATCCTATCTCGATCTACCTCATGCTCTAGATTGTCAATCAGGTTAACCCTTCGCAAACCCTTTCTCTAGTACTGGGCACTCTAGTGCAACTAGTGTATCTAGTGAGCACGATAACTTCTTCAGCTAACTCAGTATAGAATGTGGCGTCCACCAAATGTTTCTCCTTATACACGAACGACTTATTAGATTCATTCATACTCTTCCTACTAGCAGTTGCACTACACCAAAATAGGGAAACTGCAAGTGTTTTAAACACTTGCAAATGACATTTGCAACGGTTCAAAACACTTGCAAATTGACGCGTTGCAAAATTTTTGGAAGTGTTGAAAACCGTTGCAAATTGTAATTTTCATTTGCAAGTGTTCTAAACCATTGCAAAATTTTGTAAGAATTTTTAAATCGCAACGGTTATAAACACTTGCAAATTAAAAAAAGATGTATTTTTTTGTAACGGTTCGAAACACTTACAAACAGTAAAGGGTGAGGAAAAAAAAATGTTCCATTTTCAAGTGTTTAAAACACTTGCAATATACAATACATATTTAAAAAAATCTATTATTGAAACTAATTCCGATCAAGATTCAGTCGAGACAGAAGCAGATACTTGGCAAGAATCAAAACTTTGAATTTCTACTACAAATCCATCAATAGACACATCAATGTAATAATATAACTATTTATTCACATAAAGTCAAAAAACATGTTAATTCATAATCTCCCTCTTTTCCAAATGAGCTTCGGGTAACCTTCTTATCCACTGTTGTGGATAACACCATATGTATATTCTTTGTCAAATTCCAGCCTAGACGAACACAAGCACGTTAAATAAACTTTAAAATATAGGATAGAAAATAATAGACACCCCAATAAAAAATAAATGGATTTGATGTCACGTACCAGTAAAAGCATAACAAAACTATGCATTATAATAATTTGGTTCAATTTTCCACACTTAGTAAAGCATTAGGCAATGTTCTTTATGCAAAATTATAAGTCTATGAACATAATATTAAGATTTCAAAGTACTGGGAACATACAGACTAGGACTTGCAAAATTGTTATTTTCTTCTAAAAGTCACGGACTTTATCAAAATTTATGGATAGTTGTATCTTTGTTTTTTAAACAAGTCAAGATACTTGAGCCTGATATACATTTATCTTTATTAAGGATTTATTTAAGATGGGATTATAGCATAATTACTATTGAAAATTCACCATTTCTATTGTAATCATTTCTGAAAATGAGCACGTGAATTCAAGGAGCGTAACAAGAAAAACTACTGACCTGAACAACATTTAAATAAATGCCATTCAGCGAATGGAAGCCAATTGCATTCCATTACATATACTTTCTCTAGAAGAAATTCTAGAGCAATAAAGACAATTGACGTAATCATCGTTAAAAAAGAATCTTGGGAAAAGTGAAAATCCTATATCAAACTTCAAACAAAAGTCAAGCAGCTTACCAAAATTTTCGTCGTTGTCCACCGAACACGTACGTAATGAGTGAAAATAACTATTTTCCATGGAAACAAATTCATGTCAATTAAACACACCATAATATTATAATCTACAGAAAAATAAAAATGGAATGGAACATCATATAAAGTTACCATGGATAAATATCACTTCCATTTACTCACAAGATATTCTCTTGTAGAGCAAAACCTGTTTAGAGGAACAATAACCAGACCTACTGTAATTACTTTTTCTCCTTCTGCTGAAGGAAAAAAATTATATTACCCGTCACAGTATCAGGCTGCAAAGCAATAAATAATAAATGATCATCAAGCAACCTATCTAATTTTAGCATTTAAAACAGAAGCTTTTTGAAACAAGTATATTCACTAATCGCTTCATCAGACTCTCCTGGGAATGTGATCTTCTACCCATTCTGCATACCCTTCTCAACATGGACTTCCAACACCTTTTTCTCTTGGACAACCTTCTTCCCTTTTCACTGAGGAATTCCCTCATAATGTAAGGGTGTTGCATTTGCTGGAACGTACTTAGGTCCATCTATCTAATAGAGACTATCATGCCTGATCCTTGACAAGATGAACATGTCATTGATGCTCCAAATTTTGATCCCTTACTGACATAATGATAAGTACATGAACAAACACTCAATGGGTACAGTTTATATAAACAGTGAAGAATTGCAATATGCATTGATAGAACAATGAATTTACCCTTTACACTTCGAGCAAAGGACATTACAGAATAGATAAAGATTTTTTGATGTCCCATTATACAATTCCTCTAGAGAGACCTTCAAGGGATGAACTACATCCTCTTCCCTTCTCTGTCTTCGTCCCTTGTCTACTACCACCTAGTCATAAAGAAAAAACTCATCTTCCCCAATGTCTCTCGCAACCATCATATCTTTGCAGTTGCCCACCAAATGTCCTTACACCACTCTTCACATAAAAGAGAAGAGATAATATGTAGGTGGGTAACTGATCAAGTGTGCAAATAATAATGCCAGGGTAACACATTCATATATCACACTTATTGAAAAGCAAGTGTAGTCGAACCACTTTCTTCCAAATAAGTAAGATATTAATCTAATGTCCCAAAATGTACCCCTAAATCATGTAGTGTAGGGGTATTTTTTCTTAAAAGTGTGTAAGTTTGTATAAGAGTTATTTAGGTAACTATTGGAGATGTCCGTGCCCAAAATAGTCTACTGTAATTACCTTTTGTCATTGAATATTAACATAAGAGCTAATTGTTCTAAAAGAGACTATATGGGGTTTAAACCCTCCGTGCTTACATAATAGTGACTCATATTGATCAGATATGGGACATAATATGCCTAATAACAACAACAAAAAGTGTAAGGAATACTTGTAGTAACAAATATATCTTGCCTCCAAATGGGTTTCCACCTCCATTCGTTGGATCAAATCAGGTATACACTATTTCATAGTGGCTTTAAAAAAAAAATTGGTACTGAGTTTATAAAGGATTGATGGTGCTCACAATTCACAACTGAGTACATAATGAGTGGTTTAATGGGTACTGAATTATGCTTATTTTATATTAAAGACCTCTGATACTACATTGAGCAACTGCTAAGTAATTGCCAGCAGTGAAATGTGAGCAGTAATTGCAAACACTCAATTGATGGGTATACTTTAAATGCTGTGAACACTCAATTTTAAAACTGTTTGTGAACTACTGAGGCCAGTTATGTTCAATTTTTGAACACTTATAATGTTGTGAACACTCAATACACTTTAAATGATATATTTTTGCATCATATACAGTTCAATTCAATCCAGGCTCTGAACACGCAAATTGGAGGTCAGTTAATTTTGTTAAAATTGATGGGCATACTATAAATGTTTACTAAAAAAATTTGGTCTTAAAAAATATGAATCCTGTAGATTTTAATTCTGATAAAATTGTTGATTTTTGCGGCAATAACCATTGACATATGGTAAAATAAATTGCTACCGACTCTGCATAATTATTTGCGTAAAATCATTATTTGTCGTACTTCAACGCGTGTATGCTTTTTAATTCATAGGAGCATGTCATGCTTATTAATCCAAGTATTTGTTGTACTTCAACGCGTATATGCTTTGATTTATGACACAAGTATTTGTTATTTTGTTGTTGGATTCATTTACTTACATTTGTTATTGCATATATAATTGTTCGATCTCTACTGTATTTTAGCTTAACCATTAAATTTTTATACTTTTATTTGGTTGCAGATTGTGTAGTTACAACAAAAGATATGACGGGGGATATAATGTAAATCTACTAAACACTTAATTTGTAAGTTTGGAGTAACTCATTTCTTCGTAAGACAACAATTGTGGTCGAGGACATGCGTGGAAAGTGGCGAAAGCATTTGTGTGCTATAGAAGATGACAATTGTGCCCCAAGTGGTTTGATGAATCATTTTTTTTTAGTTATTTAGAAAATTTATGTTTGTATGATATCTTTATTATGTTTCTCAAGTCGCCAATAATGGCCTGTTGTGTACTCATATATGTATTCTGTTTTTGAGTGATGAAAAATTGATACGTTACTTTATAATATGTCCGAGATGGACTATTAGCATTTTTGTTGGATTATATTTTGTTTATTAAACAGGTGGATAGTCGTATAAATAAAAGAGATTTTGCCCAAATATTTTAAATTGTGTACACTTCATTTTGTTTTGAGTTGAATCTTTGTAAACTATTGATAATCATTTTATTGAAACATTTTATATATTTTATTGCTAAAGATATCAATAAGGCTATATGATGTACTCATAGTAGGGGTTTATATGAATATTGTTAAATAGATGACGTTGTTTATGTTAAGTTTTGGATGGATTACTTTATATATTTTAAATAGGTGGATACTCATATAAATAAAGAAAAATTTACATAATTTTTTCTTATATCATTACCTTTATTTGTGTTGAAAATAAATTAATGGATTTAATTAAAATTATACTCGATTAAATAATTTTGAAAATAATATCCGTCCTTGAGGAAAATTGATCTCGGTTGATATTTTTGAGGAGTATACTATAATACAAAAGATTTATGATTTCACAACGCGATTTATATTTGGGAGAATTGTCGTCGTGCCTTCAGGCACGGGCATACCCTAGTGTGTATATATATATATATATATATATATATATATATATATATATATATATATATATATATATATATATATATATATATATATATATATATATATATAGAGAGAGAGAGAGAGAGAGAGAGAGAGAGAGAGAGAGAGATAGAGGCTCCTCTGCACACTAAGTTTGCACACGTGCAGTTGTACACCTTTTTTAAAAATATTTTTGAGTTGATTTTTTTATTTGATATTTAAACATTTCAAGGGACACATAAAAAAATCAACTCAAAAAAACTTGTTTTGCTATTTTAAAAAAATTGGTCAAACTTTCGTAGCTTTTAAAGTACGTTAAAGCAGCGAAAGTTGGACCGATTTTTTTTAAAATAGCCAAAAACATTTTTTAGCTAATTTTTTTTATATGAGTACCTTGAAATGTTTAAATATCATAGAAAAAATCAGCTCAATTTTTTTTTGGCTATTTTAAAAAATGATGTGCAAACTTAGTGTGAATATGAGCCTATCCCTCTCTCTCTGTGTGTGTGTGTGTATATATATATATATCAAATTCGTATAAGGGAAGACTCGAGTCTAGGGATTTACCCAAGATGCTTACGTAGCCCAAGGGGAATCAAAGTCCATGTAGTTTGAAGATAACATAAGTTGGGTTTAACCTATAAATCCAAACGGGGGATTTCTCTTATATGTGTGTATAGAGATAAATGTGCTTTAAGTGTGAGAATGTATGGTTGGGAATATCTCTTTTGAAATGTATAAATAAACCCTCCTTTTCTTATTTTTGGGTTTTTATGAAAGTAAAGTATGTGCAAATGGTGCTAATAAAAGTTTGTGGTATGTGATGTAATGAAATAAAGCGCTAAACAGAAATAAAACAATTAATATTAAAATAAAAGAATTTAAAGAAAAGAGGGATAATTGGAGCTCCTTGTGAATACTTAAAGTGGATCTTGAGTGTAGATATGCTGATCTTACAAAGAGGTGATGGTGGTATGAGGAGATGGTGGGAATTGACTAAATGAAGTATGAAAAGGATGGAAGAAATGTGGTGAATGGGCTTTTTAGGAAGGGAATAACTCTGAATTTGAGAGAATGTTCTCTGAATCACTTAGAGGGATGTTCAGGGATGCTTTTTCAAAGTGAGTTCATTGCTTATATTTATAGGTCCAAGGGGGTGTCGATCTGCAAGGTCTTGAACCTTCCTATCAGCATAAAACCATAGACACACTGTCGACAGGCAGGGTCCTGGGGGTTCTATTCGACAGTTTGGGATAGGTTTTTTGAAAAAAGATCGTAAAATGAAATTCGTCAGTCAGAATAACACATGGGGTGGACCGTCAAAAAGGGTATTTGGAGACCTTTAATAATCCATTGAGCCATTATTGGGTTGAGGATTTGACCGAGGTCAAATAGTGCTCAGAACACTCGTTGGTCACTAAACATGAATTTTTTAAAGAAAACAGATCATTCATCAGAACTATAAGGTCGATTCACGCACGGGATGGACTGTTGGAAAGGGTATAAAGATTCTTTATAGATTTCATTCAGATTCATTTGTTTCAAAGAGTTAACAAAAGTCAAACGGGGCTCAAAAGCACCCGATGACCCTTTGGAGTAAAAGGGTTCGTTTGTCCATACCGTAAGGATGATTCGTGCACTACGCAGACCATTGGAAATCTGATTTAGAGACATTTGAACAATCATTTAGTTTCACTCAAGATGGAGAGTTTACCATAGTCAAACAGGTTTTGGGAGCACTCAGTGGCCTTTAGATCAGTTTTCATGGTAAAATGGATCATTCGTTTGTACCATAAGGACAATTACCACATGGGGTGGACTATTAGAAAAGTAATTTAGATCCCTTCGAAAGTCCATTGACCTTTCACTTAGATGAGAAAGCTGATTTGGGTCAAACAGGACTCAGGAGCATCTGGTGGCCTTTAGATCAGTTTTTAATAGTGAAATGGACCGTTCATTCGAACCGTAAGGAAAATTTGCACATGGGGAAGATGTTTGGAAAGGGATTCAGAGCCCTTAGAATATTCATTGATCTTTTTCTCAAGTGAGAAATTTGATCGGAGTCAAATGGGCCCTAGGAATTCTCGATGGCCTTTAGATCGATGCTCGGAGTATGGCCCAGGGTTTGTGGTGAACGAGTGAGTGCTAGGGTCCTAAGGAGGTGCTTAGGGGGTCCTGGGATGGGGTGTCTATAGAGATCCTCTTGATGGGTGAGCTTGGAACAATTGAAGGCCATCAAACGATTAGCACCACATCGACGTTGGGAAAGATGATTTTAAGTCAATTATGTGGACCTAGAGTATGAGATTGTAACAGCCCGTATTTTTTAGCATTTAAACAATTATGTGATGTGTAATTATTGTTGGTTTAATTGAATTAAAATGTGAGATTTAATTGTTAATTGATCTGAATTAATATAGATAGATATTAACTAGCATGCTATTGTTAATACTTATTAATTGAATATTACTGACTGAATAAGTAATATATAATTATTGAATTTGATAAATTATCGAGAATGAGAAATGCGATAATTGGTAAAGTAGTCAGACGCGCGTGTGAGTCGTGTCGGGACTAATTTAATGAAATAAAAAGATAAATTATTTTTAAACAACTCGTATGGCCATTTCTAGTCCGTCGTTGAGTCTGGAAGGGTCGAGATAGTCAGAACAGTGTATCCAGAGGTTTAGTTTGGGTCCCGAGACAATCTTAGGCCTAACCAGCATCCCGGGAGGGCGTTTTAGTAAATTATATTTTTGGGGTTAATTAACAGACGAAAATTAGAAGGTTTAATTATCCTTTACGTAGTCATAGTTAGGGTTTCATCTGTGAAAGGAAAGAGAGAGTCCCAGGGGAAGAAGTAGAAGAGGTTCCTAGAAGTTCTAAGGCCAAACCCAGTTATTCTTCACCAAAAACACCATCAACGCGTAGATCGGAAAGAGGCGATCGCATCTATACCAATTTCAAGAGACAAATCAAACCTTTGTAATCAGGCAAGTGTTTATTACTTAATTTTCATTTAGCAGTAGTCACGCTCATGTTAGTGTAGGTAAATTATTAATGAATTACATTGAAATTGGGTGAAAATTGGAGAAGTAACTTATGATTATGGGCAGATGGTTCAGTACTTAATTACTTTATGTATGTGAGAAAATTTAATACGAAATTGGAGTACAAATCGATGAACAAATCTGGGTTAATTAAGTTCTTAAATGGAGAATTGGAAAACCAGGGTTCGTATGATATTAATTGGGGATTTCATTTTTACCTTATGATTTATAATGATTAAATGATCTTAGGATGTTAGAAATTGTGTAAACATGTTGGGTTATCAATCAAAATAGTTACATTTGAAGATTGGGTATGAACTATGAGGTTTTGGGTGCAAAAATGGTGAAGACGTAACCGTTGAAGAATAGGTCTGTCATAACATAACTGGTTCATTTTTTTAATAGGATCGGTTCCTTTTTCTGATAGGATCGATTCCTTTTTCTGATAGGATCGGTTCATTTTTTTAATAGGATTAGTTCGTTTTTATTTTAGTAGGATCGGTTTGTTTTCTGGAAGATCTGTTCGGTTCCTTTTTTCTGCAGACTTCCAGTGTTGTTGCAGAACATTGGAGAACCTTTAGAATCTTAAATTGTGAGATATGAGGAGCAAAAAATACCCTAGATCGGTAGAGTATCGGGACCTTATCTACTGTCTTGATATGTGAGTGTAGTAGTACCCTTCTAGTGAGGAGAAATACTCTACGTAGATTATTTGGTATAAAGTAAATATATTATACGTAGTAATGAGAGAATAATCGGTATGGAATATATATGATTAGGTTGGGTAGATACCTAATGGATTTTAATATGATGTGTGGATAACTATTACATGCTTAATATTATGTATATGACATACCTAGCTTCTTGTTATCGCGGGAGGTTGTGTAGAGAGAGTCTTATCCTGGGTGACCTCAGGGGGAATATTTGACTTGTATCTTAGAACATAGGACTGTGAAGACTTATTTGTGAGGAGATAAGTCAGCTGACTATGGGAGCGTTGGTATATGCGTGACCCATAGGTATGTGGACTATGTTCACCTCCACTATGTGCGTTTTGTGTATATAGTTCGTGGGAGACTTCCGGACCGATAGTCTTTATTTGAGTACGAGATGTATTGGGACATGATAGCAGAGTATTCAATGCACTACATGTTTAGCCTTGGGGTGCTGTATTAGTTTATGTATATTATAGTGCTGAATATATATATATGTATACTTGTATTATTCCTACTGTGAGATAACAGTAGGTTATTAGGGTAGTACAATCTTAAGTAACGTAAGCTGTGAATACTTAACTTAGTGTGATAACACTTAATCGGATTAATAAATGATGATATTAATAATGTGAAAAGATGGGGATCACGGGTTGCTACCACGAGGTATAACTAAAAGTATAAGTCTTTATCTAGTTAGAAGTGTTACAGATGGCTAGGTTAAAATAGAAGTACGTTAGGCGTGCACAATAGACGAGAGGTGAGGATCTCATGTGAAAGTTCGAACTAATATGCATTTTATACTTGCTTTATTGCAAATTTTAAATACTTGCTAAAAAAAATGTTTTCACACATCAGGCTCTGACCCATTTCTTGCACCTCTTTTCTCTCTTTCCATATATATGTATATTATCAGGTGCTGAGTCACAGGGACACCAGACTTAGAGACTTAGATTGCTTGGCGTGCTGCAGCTGTTATGGAAGCTGCAGGTCTTTGCATTAAACGCCTCTATCATTTCACTCAGTTTTATCTAGACTTTTTATTAAGGGCATGTGTCGCCAGTCCTTAGACATTTTTATCAGAGATTGTATTCATTTTACTTTCCAGTCATTTCAGTTGGATTTATTTTACTATGGTTCTTGGTTTAGAGTTTTGAACAAGAAATGTTTTATCCAGTCTTATTTATTTTAGTACGTAATTCAGATTCAATATTTATATTAGTCAGTTGTGGGGTGGATGGATTATATTTAAGTTCTTCGACTTTATAAATAAATGATTTTTGGTTATAATTTAAAAAGGAAAAATAATATTTTGACACTAACTTAATTAATTATTACGTGGTTAATAAGATTGTTATGTTTTCGACAGTGATGCTGAGAAGGAACCAACCGAACATTCTATTTTAAATTTTATAAAGGACTAATCACCCGATATTTAATTGGGCAGGGTGTCACAGGTGGTATCAAAGCATCAGGTTCTAGAGTCCTTTAGGATCTGTACGTCTTATTGCATTTCAGCTTAGCATTCTTTGATATAGAGCCTTATTATGGGATTGTTGTATTCCATTGCGCATACAATTTATGCTCTCATGCGATTAAGTTTAGTGAATCCAATTCATATGCGAGTTTGATTGGATTTTGTACACCATACAATATAGGACGACCAGTGAAGGCCATTAGCGGGACAACGGGAGGAGGGAAACAATTCAAAGCTGTGAAGCATTATGGGAATGGTAATCGTGATATAAGTCACCAATAGCATTATCTAAGTGTGATGGGCCAATGGAGGGAGCTAATCCAAAGGAAATAGTGTAAGGTAGAGTGAAGTGACATTCAAAATTTAAATTTCAGACGAAAATTTTCTAGCTCAGAGAAGCAGTATAAAGAGTAAGAATAGTCAATCACATCGAGATATTGGGTATGGGTTGACTGTGTAATTTTTCATCTACTGGTCAGACGGAGATACGAAAGATATTTTGAACTTATCACAAATAGGTCAGGTAGGGACCGACCGTGAGAAAATAAGCTTACTTGAGAAGCAAACCTCGTAATCGAAGTAGGGATTACAGAAGACAAAAAGAGTTCGCAAGTTAAAAATGGGCTTATGAGTGGAATGCCCAAGCATGAATTGGAGGTACAACTAATGTCGTCAAAATTATACATTTAAGAGAATACATCAACGCCCCAGAAGAAAGGGATCCAGTAAAGTTGCGATACCTAGCCGAAGGGAAATATTGAATTCAACAATGTTAGTGAAACTCCACCAGAAGGTATACCCAGTGGGGAAGACTATTTAAAAGTACATGATTCCATTTTAATGTAGTGGTGATGAATTCATCCAAGACCAGCGAGGTCGACCACATGTTCCATGAGTCCAGTAGAGCTAAAGGAACAACAAAAATGACAACTAGGAGCTAAGACTGCCAGGTCCGAGAGAAGGAGATCCCAAAAAGGCTAGTACGACCAGGGAAAGTGAAATATCCCTATTTATAGAGAGAGGTATATTGACTTGTTGTACAGCGGAGAGAGATAGCTCATTAATTATATAGCACTAATAACTTGTGGTAGTGAGAGTGTCGCATTGTATGTCGTCTTTAGTGACATGGGAGTGGACGAGTAGACTTTTATGTTGGTAGACGGGAATTCAGGGATATATGTTATAGATTAAGGACATAATAGATCTCGACGACCAGCAGTGTTAGGTAGTAGTGTATCGGGGGGTTCCTTGTTTGGATTTCGCTCTGTGAGATATCCCACGCATGAAACTTAGCGACCGTTGGAAGTTGGGAGAAGTTTGCCTTTAGTAAATGTATTTAGTATCGTAATGGTTACACCTATGCTTAGTTATAACTATGAGATAATGGTTATGTTACAGATTAAGGCCGATAGAGCCGTATAAGGTTAATATGTGAAATTATTACCAATTATTGACACCACGAACAGGCCAGTGGGACAACCTAAGATATAATTAGGTGGAAAAGGAAGGGTAGCTGAGTAGGACCTTACCATTTAGTAATGCCCAGCATGTGGGGTATAATTCAATATATATATAACACGTCTAGTATAGTGGTGTTGTAATGCACAAAACATAGGGTGTATGGGTGCCCTAGGTAGTTGGACTATGGTATTTTTCCATAAGTGAAAATTAAGATAAAATTTGTATTTTGAAGGTAAATGAATCTAAAAGTGGTGACTTCGGGACTTAGACGGTTGATGGTTTTGGTCAGTTAGGATTGATACTTCCCTAATTTGCAATAAGGATGGTAGAAAAAAATTAGATAGAGTTTAACTCGGGAAAGTTAAAACTTACTTGGTAAGACGTGTAGAGACCATGTTTCACGAGAATCTGAACTTTAAAGAGAGGGGGATGACTTACGACCCATGTCAATGATAATTGTCACACGAGTCATGGATGTGGATGCGATTGTGAGAAAGGTAAAATGCATCATGATATAAAATCGTAATAGTGATGGCATAAACGAGACAAGACATTATTGAGCTCAAATTGGAAGTGGACCATCAGGAAATAATAGAGTTTCCTTCAGCATTATAAATTCCTTGTTAGTAATGGGATAATATATCCCTAGACCATAACAGAGTAAATTAATTCATAACGGGATCACAACTCTATTCGGGTACAAATGGGTTGGGTGATTGGAGTAACTCACGTTATACCAAGTAAGGACTAATCATAACGTGTGATGGTAAACCCCAATGATTATTACCGAGATAGTAAGGTTATATGGGGTACAAGTGGACATTTTATCTAATAGAGTGGAGAGAATTCTGACTCAATTATTGGGAAAAGTTTAGGAGGCCATGAGTATTGAGATGCGAATGTATACGGCCTAACACACCCGTAGGCGAACGGGTAAACTGAGAGTTCTAGTTATGTATTGAAAAATATGTTGTATTTGTAAGTATAGGAAGGTTTATAGTAATATCTTCCACCGTTGGAGTTAGTGTACGACAATTCCCCTTAGCTCAATATCGATACGACTCCAATTGAGGCGCCATATGTAAAATCTTGTCATACTTGTGCTTATTGGATAGAGGTGGAGGACAATGATCTACTAGGGCCAGAGGAATTTAGGGCCCGTTATCCAAGATGGAAATGATTTAGAGTCGCATTATTGCATGTTGGAATGAGGACATTAATACCAAGTGATGTGGGATATTTTTCTATTATTGTTAAGTTGGAACCGATAGCTTACAGGCTTGGGTTTCGTAGTCCGTTGGTGAGGCAGTATGGCGAAAATGTGTTAACATGGATAGTATATATTGTGTGTAAAGTATATAATGTATAAACAAGGATAAACTACTGATGCGATATGGTAGTAAGATGAATTCGTATATTTCTAAATACTGATTAATCTACTAGTGCGAGTAGTAGGGGGCTAGATAGTAATTATCTAAAATTTAAGTAGTGAAACTTAAATGGTACGGCTTGGAGAGTAAATTATAACATCGGTGAGGTGTTTATTATTATGGGTGTTCGGTAATGCACTATATGGGCGATATTGCATAGATTACATGAGATGTGAGGTAAATACCCGAAGTTGTCCTTACCAGAAATGCCTTACTTTTCGAATTTCAGGACGAAATTCCGTTATTAGGGGGGAATTATGTAACACCCCATATTTTTGAGCATTTAAACAATTGTGTGATGTGTAATTATTGTTGGATTAATTGAATTAAAATGTGAGATTTAATTTGTTAATTAATTCGAATTAATATAGATAGATATTAACCAGCGTGCTAGTGTTAATACTTATTGATTGAATATTACCGAGTAAATAAGTAATATGGAAATATTTAATTTGATAAATTGTCGGGAATGCGAAATGCGACAATTGGTAATGTAGTCAGACGCGCGTGTGAGTCATGTCGGGACTAATTTAATGAAATAAAAAGATAAATTATTTTTAAGTAACTTGTATGGTCATTTTGAGTGTGCGGTTGAGTCCAAAAGGGTCGAGATAGTCAGAACAGTGTATCCGGAGGTTTAGTTTGGGTTCCGGGGCAATCTTAGGCCTAACCGTCATCCTAGGAGGGCATTTTAGTAAATTATATTTTTGGGGTTAATTAATGGACAAATATTAGAAGGTTTTATTATCCTTTACGTAGTGACAGTTAGGGTTTCATTTGTGAAAGAAAAGAGAGAGTCCTAGGGGAAGAATGAGAAGAGGTACCTAGGAGTTCTAAGGCCAAACCCAGTTATCCTTCACCAAAAACACCATCAACACGTAGATCGGAAAGAGGAGATCACATCTATACCAATTTCAAGCGACAAATCAAACCTTCGTAATCAGGCAAGTGTTTATTACTTACTTTTCATTTAGCAATAGTCATGCTCATGTTAGTGTACGTAAATTGTTAATGAATTACATTGAAATTGGGTGAAAATGGAGAAGTAACTTATGATTATGGGAAGATGGTTAAGTAGTTAATTACTTCATGTATGTAAGAGAAATTTAATACGAAATTGGAGTAGCAATCGATGAACAAATTTGGGTTAATTACGTTCTTAAATTGAAAATTGGAAAACTAGGGTTCTTATGATATTAATCGGGGATTTTCTTTTTACCTTATGATTTATAAATATTAAATGATCTTAGGATGCTATAAATTGTGTAAACATGTTGGGTTATCAATCAAAATAGTTACATTGAAGATTGGGTATGAACTATGAGGTTTTGGGTGCGAAAATGGTGGAAACGTAACTGTTGAAGAATAGGTATGTCATAACAGAACCGGTTCCTTTTTCTGATAGGATCGGTTCATTTTTTTAGGGGATCGATCTAGTTCATTTTTCTGCAAACTTCCAGTGCTGTTGCAGAACTTTGGAGAACCTTTAGAATCTTAAATTGTGAGATTTGAGGAGCAAAAAATACCCTAGATCGGTAGAGTATCAGGACCTTACCTACTGTCATGATATCTGGATGTAGTAGTACCCTTCGAGTGAGGAGAAATACTTTTCGTAGATTATTTGGGATAAATTAAATATATTATATGTAGTAATGAGAGAATAATCAGTATGGAATATATATGATTAGGTTGGGTAGATACCTAATCGATTTTATTAGGATGTGTGGATAACTATTACGTGCTTAATATTATGTGTATGTCATACCTAGCTGCTTGCTATCGCGGGAGGTTGTATAGAAACAGTCTTATCCTGGGTGACCTCTGGGGGGATATTTGACTTGTAACTCAGAACATAGGACTGTGATGACTTATTTGTGAGTTGATAAGTCAGCTGACTATGGGAGCGTAGGTATGTGCGTGACCCATAGGTATGTGAACTATGTTCTCCTCCACTCTGTGCGTTTTTTGTATATGGTTTGTGGGAGACTTCCGGATCGATAGTCCTTATTTGAGTACGAAATGTACCGGGACATGATAGCAGAGTATGCAATGCACTACAGGTTTAGCGTTGGGGTGCTATATTAGTTTATGTATATTATAGTTTTGAATATATATATGTATACTTGTGTTATTCCTACTGTGAGATAACTGTAGGTTATTAGGATAGTACAATCTTAAGTAACGTAAGTTGTGAATACTTAACTTAGTGTGATAACACTTAATCGGATTAATAAATGATGATATTAATAATGTGAAAAGATGGGGATCACGGGTTGCTACCACGAGGTATAACTAAAAGTATAAGTCTTTATCTAGTTAGAAGTGTTACAGATGGCTAGGTTAAAATAGAAGTACGTTAGGCGTGCACAATAGACGAGAGGTGAGGATCTCATGTGAAAGTTCGAACTAATATGCATTTTATACTTGCTTTATTGCAAATTTTAAATACTTGCTAAAAAAAATGTTTTCACACATCAGGCTCTGACCCATTTCTTGCACCTCTTTTCTCTCTTTCCATATATATGTATATTATCAGGTGCTGAGTCACAGGGACACAAGACTTTGAGACTTGGATTGCTTGGCGTGCTGCAGCTGTTGTGGAAGCTGCAGGTCTTTGCATTAGACGCCTCTATCATTTCACTCAATTTTATCTAGACTTTTCACCTAGGGCATGTGTCACCCACTCCTTAGACATTTTTATCGGAGATTGTACTCGTTTTACTTTCCATTCATTTCAGTTGGATTTATTGTACTATGGTTCTCGGTTTAGAGTTTTAAATAAGAAATGTTTTATCCAGTCTTATTTATTTCAGTACGTAATTCAGATTGAATATTTATTTTATTTAGTTGTGTGGTGGATGGATTATATTTAAATTCTTGGACTTTATAAATAAATGGTTTTTGGTTCCAATTTAAAAAGGAAAAATAATATTTTCACACTAGCTTAATTAATTATTAGGTGGTTAATAAGGTTGTTATGTTTTTTACAGTGATGCTAAGAAGGAACCAACCGAACATTCCGTTTTAAATTTTATAAAGGACTGATCACCCAGTATTTAATTGGGCGGGGTGTCACATAAATTAATCGATTTGACGGGTCGAGGTCATCTTTGAGAACCTAAGGAGATGAAGATGACTGATTTAGGGGGTCGATGTCAATTTTAAGGACCTAAGAAGATGAAGATGACCGAATTAGTGGGTCGAGGTCAATTTTAAGGACATGATTTAGCGGGTCGAGGTTAATTTTGAGGATCTAAGGAGATGAAGTTGATCGATTCAGTGAGTCGAGGTCAATTTTGAGGATCTATGGAGATGAGGATGATCGATTCAGTGGGCAAGGATGCTTTAAGATTGGTTGCAAGGGACTAGGGAAACCAATATAGCAGGTCGAGGTCAATTCTGAAGACCAAAGGAGACGAGGATGACCGATTCAATGGGTCGAGGTCAATTCTAGATTTATGCTGGGGATGTCCAATTCTGAAGGCCGAGGTCAATTCTGAGGATCTAAAGTTATGGTGACCAATTTTAAGGGCCAGGATCAATTCTGAGGACCTAAAGTTGTGATGATCAGTTTTAAGGGCCGAAGTCAATTCTGAGGACCTAAAGTTGGGGTGACCAATTCTTAGTGCTGAGTTCAATTATGATAACCTTAAGTTGAGACAACCAATTATAAGGATCGAGGTTAATTCTAAGGACGTTAAATTAGGACAACCAATTCTGAAGGTCGAGCTCAATTCTGAGGACCTAAAGTTGTGACTACCAATTTGGTGGGCCGAGGTCAATTCTATGGACTTAAAGTTGGGGTGAACAATTTTGGGGGTTGAGGTGAATTCTGAGGACCTAAAGTTGTGATGACCAATTTTGAGGGCCGAGGTCAATTCTGAGGACCTAAAGTTGGGGCGACTAATTCTGGGGGCCGAGGTCAATTTTGAAGACCTTAAATTGTAGTGTGGGGAATGGATCTCCCATGGAAATTTAAATTACTTTGGGGTGCAAGTGCATTTGTGTTTTATCTGAGGATTGTGTTGTCTTGAAACTCCACTTGGGGGATGTTTAGTTTTGGGGTTTCATCCGGGGAATCGTAGTAGACTTGGATGCGAGTGCATTATTGATTATGTTATGGAGTATGCTGGGGATAAGAGTGTAAGATTAATCCAGCTGGGGATTTCCAGAGTTTTTAAAGGGCTCAGTGCTCCAAAATTGATTTTTTTGAGGGAAAATTACGTTCCATACTTTCAGGGATTTTTGGAATTTTTCCAAGAAATTTTTGGAATTTTTTGGCATTTTTGGTACAATATCTTAGGGGACTGATAATATATAACCTTTAGGAGGTAGAATCCTTCGATAGTTTTTGAACCTTTATTGGGTATGTGGGTGACCTTATACTCTTGAATTCTTCCTTTGGGGGGTCGCAAGGGCTACGGGTATACAGGTGTAAATAAGGAGGTTGTTGGCGCATGAGGTGATTCGACGAGTGAGGTGAAATCCATTGTTGGTTATTTACTTTCGAGATTTTCTTATAGATATATCTGTGTAACTGGAAGACCTTAGTATGGACCATATTGTATGCTTGATGTACTGGCTTTGCACCTGAAAAGAGACTCAAAAAGAGAAAAAGAGGTGCATCTTTTGTTTGATTATCTTGATTTAGTGGTTTAATCTACGTGCACTATACTTTGCTGCTGAGGTTTTATTTTAAAAAAAAGAGGGAAAATTGCATTTTTTGGATTTTTTCTTGAGTAGAGGAAGGCCTTGGAGGTTTGGCTGCAAAAAGATTCCCTTTGAAGGGACTTATTTTAAGAAAAATGTATTTTTGGAAATTTTTGGATAGAGGAAGGCCTTGGAGGCTCTGTTGATATATGGATAAGGAGATAGAGATTGATGTAAAGTGGAGCTTGTCACCTTAATAGGGTTGTGTTGATTCCAGTGTGTTGGAGAGACTTTTTGAATGATGTTTTGGTCGGAGCCGAGATTGGAATCTGCTGACAGTGATAGTACAATTCTAGTACCCTAACGATCATGTCTTCCGATTTGTCCTGGAGTAGGCCTGTCCTACCTACGAGGAATTCTAAGAAATGTTAGGGGTTAACCCCCAGTGTTGCAGCAGTTATGCCATTTTTTTCTCATTCTCCCCAGGCATTGCTCCATATTTCTCCTTCAACGGCTTGACCGTTGGTTACTAGAGGGAGTTTTTATCTTCAAGCGATTATGTATTCAGTACACTTGAGGGACTTAATGATGTTGGATTTGTCAGAGATATTGCTTTGGGCCTTAATGCGAGGATTTTACTGATGACATGGGACTTGATAACTGAGCTCCAGGTGGATGCAATAGCAACATATATGTCTTACCGCTATAATCCTACGGCGGTGGTGCTGGCAAAGACCCTGAACGGTCTTGATGCTTGGAAAGATGGTCATTCTAACTTTCTAAGGGGGATCCCGATAATGTTATTCATATGGCTTGCAGGGAGGTTATATTTGGCAGACCATCCCGAGTATCCATTAGGAGGTGTGCCTAATTTCTTTTTCCGGCCTTTCTTTAGTTTTGGCCCATTAGTAAAGAACTGGGTCAACTAGTTACAGAGAATGAATCCCATCTTCGTTGGTCGATGCCATGATGGAAATACTTGTAGCCTATTTTTCAACTAGGAGAGTACCAGTATGTGCGGTTGGTTGGACTATGCCATACTTCCATTTATTTGCCATGGCGACTTCTGTGCCAAATCGGATAGGAAAAAATTATGCCTCTTTGTATAATGAACTTCTTTTCGATACAAAACATGACTGAATCATTGCAGATGATATTGGGCTCCTTATGGCAGCTTCACTGACCGTCTACCCATTCGTCACAATCTGTAGGAGGGGTTTGACATGTGTCAGGATACTACCTGAAATGGTTGTATAAGTGGGTAGTGGAGAAGATTATGGAGGAAGAGACTAGTCAATCGTGGCTCGTAACCTCCAACATTATGGAGGAAAGTTTTGTGTTTTTGTCTAGGCTTGTTAAGGCATACCTCTCCATGGAACGCATACGGAATGTTAACCAGGTGTGGGAGACTTGGGGACCTCTGGGGGAGATAAATGATGACGAAGTGGGTCCGTCGAGTAATTGAAGGCAATGTTTGTGAAGCTTAGGTGATATATTGTAAAGCTAGTGTAATTTTTATGTTTTATTGTTTTGTATTTTTGGTGTTTGGAATAATTTTTGTGCAGTAAAGATTTGGTTTGTTCAAAGATAGCTTAGTCAGTGGAAGGGGTGGTTTATTTAACTCCCTTCACTAAATCGTCATGCAATAGTGATGTATTCCTTAATTAGAAATAAAAATAATTTTTATCATATTTTGTTGTGCCTGTTGATGAGTTTTGCAATTGAATTATCTATATGAATCTCTAAGGCATACATAATCCTTTTGTTCATGTAAATGATAAGTTACACCGTTGGTCTCGGAGGTTAAAAAAGAATACCTTTTTGTGAAAAAGAATACCTTTTTGTGAAAAAGATGGGGACCATGCCCATCAATGGCGCATAGGCTGCCTGCGTACCTCTAGAGGTTTTGGAACATTTTCAGGAGTCTCATTTTGAAAAGGAATATTTTTTAGATGGTCAGGTCCCACGTAGTGATGGGTAAGGGGAAATGAATATTTTTATAGAATAGAAGGGGGTGAGTAGAGTCGTAGCACGTCGATATTTCAGACTAAGAGTAAAATTTCTTGAGATGGTCCAAGTTGACTGGATGTGTCATGTCTTCTCCGTCGAGGTCCGTGATCATAGCGACACCACCTGAAAGAAGTTTCTACACATTATAAGGACCGCTCCAATTCAGTTTGAATTTCCCTTTGCGGTCCGAAACGAGCTTTATGATCTCTTTGAGGGAAAGTTCTCCTTCCTGAACACCATGGTCCTTAACTTTTCGGTTGAATGATAACGTTATCCTACTATGATACCCCTGTATATGGTATAGAGACTTAAGTATCTTTTCATGCAAGAGTGAAAGTTTGTCAAAGCAACTTTATTGCCAGTCTTCTTTGTTAACTTTGATTTCAAGCATGACACGTAAGGAATGTATTTTTAGCTCAATGAGTAGGACTGTTTCCATGACTTATAATAGAAAAAAAGGAGTATCCCCAATAGTCCTCTGATTGAAATGCGAGATCCCCATAGTATAAGGGATTCGGTCAGCCCAATCTCTGTAACTCTCGATCATCTTATTGATTATAGTTTTGAGGCTTTTATTGGCGTCTTTGATAGAACCATTGGTTTGGGTAAGTAGGGATAAGATTTTTGTTTAGTTCTGTGACCTCAACTTCGAAGTGGAGTCCATTATCTGATACTAACTCATGGAGAACTCCTTATCGGCAGAGGGTGTTCTTTCTGATAAACTTGGCCACTTTCTTGGCATTCAGCACTACAAATGATTCGACTTCGACCGATTTGGTGAAGTAATCAATGGTGACCAGAATGAATTCATGACCATTTAAAGATTTGGGAGTAACCCTCCCTATGATGTCAATTCCCCAAGTGGATAAAGGCTAGGGAGAGGTCATATTTTATAGTTCTCGATTAGGCAAGTGTTGGATATTGGCAAACTGCTGGCATTTTAGGCATCTTCGAACATAAGTAGTGCAATCGTGAACCATGGTGGTCTAATAGTATCCTTAATGGATGATTTTATTAGCAAGCATATGACCATTAATCTGATTACCGCATTCCCCACTGTGGATCTTCTTCATTATTTCTTTAATATCAACTCTTGCTATGCAGTGCAAATCGGTTCCATCGACGTTTCTCTTGAAAATCGCTATGTCGGGAATGATATACTGGGCAACGAATTTATGAAGGGTCGTATGGTATTTCTTATAAACATCTTAGGGATAACTACTATGTTTGGGGAAGTGCCAAATGTCATGGTACCATAACCCAGCCATATCAGAATCTTCCTCAGAGACGAGTTCAATGTGGTAGCAGTGGATGGGCATAGTTTTTTTCTAAATCGATAAAGGGATCATTATTATTCCCTCAAGCATATCAACCATGGAGAATAAGGTAGCAAGGGCACTGACTAGGTTTCTCTTTATGTAGGCAGGTAGTGTAAGGTGATATCTTTAAACTGGGAGGCCAATTATGTAGGTGGGCGCGGAAAGGTAGGAGCTTCTTGCCTTTGACTTTCAATTTCTTGAGGATTCGGGTGACAATTAGGGTTGAGTGTCCAAAAATGTCAGATTCCTTTCTTAAGGGTGATCTTGTGTCCAACATTGCATGCCTCATACGCAATTATGTTATTGGTGCAAGGAAAGTCTAGTTTGATGGCAATAGGGGTGTGAGAGTAATCAGGGGCCATCAGCAGTATCCCAATGTCGTATCATTTCTTTTTGGCATATCCATCAAAGAACATTTGTCATCTAAGGTCCTTTTGAGAGGTGCGGAGAATATCTTCATTCAAGAATTTAGAGACTCAAACATCGTTCCCTTCCATGGGGTAATCAATAAGGTAGTCGAACATGTCTCTCCCTTTCATAGATTTTTTCATGACGTACACAATATCAAATTTAACTAATAACATCAACCAATGGGCTATTCGACTGGACGGAGTGAGTATTTTCTAGTAGGTATTTAATAGGATCCATTCAGGATACTAGTCTAATGGGAAAGGCAAGCATATAGTTTCATAAATGTTATGTGACCTAGACCAAGGTGACGCATGCTTTCTTCAAAGCAGTGTAGTTGACTTCGTATCGGACCAGTTTTTGACTTGCAAAATAAATGGCTATTTCCTTATGAGATTCTTCAATGTATTGGGCTAGCAAATCCCCCTGCTACAGTATTTATTATGGTCAAGTATAAGATGAACGGCATACCTGAGCACCGGAGTTTGGGTGATGTATCGCTTGATTCGGTCAAAGACTTATTAGTAAGCATCATTCCAAGATTTAGTTGAATCCTTTCAGCAAACTTTTGAAAATTGGTTCGCAGATAAAAGTCAATAGGCTGATGAACCGACTTATGTACTGTAGTTTATCCTAGAATCCTCGATCTTCCTTCTCCGTCTGTGGTGGTGGCATCTCAAATATGGATTTCATCTTGGCAACATCTGCTTCAATTCCCTTTTCACTAACCATCAATACCAAGAGTTTTCCTTTCGTGACTCCGAAACACATTTTTTTGGATTTAACCGCATCTAGTATTGTCACAGTCGCTCGAAATTTTTTTAGAGGGTGGGAATATGACCTTCCCAAGTTTTACACTTATTAATCATGTCGTCTATGTAGACTTCGACCTCCTTGTGAATAAGGTAATGGAGGATGGTTGTGGAATCCCTTTGGTAGGTAGCCCTAACATTCTTGAGTCTGAATGGCATTACAGTATAACAGAAGGTTCCCCATGGGGTGATGAAGGCAGTTTACTCCTTATGGTCAGGGTGAATCTTGACCTAATTATATCCGGTGAATCCATCAACAAATGATTTGATGGTGTGGCTAACTGTCTTATCCACGATCATGTCGATGTTGGGTAGTGCGTAATTGTCCTTTGGGGACACTTTATTCAAGTCCTGATAGTTGATGCACATGCAAAATTTCCTCCTGACTTCGGCATGGGGACGATGTTGGTGAGCCATGTAAGATATTCAACCATGTTAATGAAACATACATTCAATTGTTTGACCACCTCTTCTTTGACTTTGAGTGACTATTCGGTTCAGAACTTCCTTAGACACTATTTGACCGACTTGCATTTTAGGAATGTCAAAATCTCATGCTGAGCGATTTTTGGGTCAATGTCGAGCATGTCATCGTATGACCATGTGAAGACGTCCACGAATTTCTTCAGTCTTCTTCAAATTGTGTGTGCTCATGCTCGTTAAGGTTGAAACCTATCCTAATCTCATGTTGAAGGTTACTAGAATCAAGATTAATAATAACAATCTCGTCATCATTAATTTGAACGTGGTTATGTTATTTATAATTCTCCTTATTAAGATCAGTTAAGAATTGTTCATTTGCAAAATCATCATCATCAAAGGTTTGATTAGAATTAAGACAATTAATGTATGGCATAAGAAGATACTCAAAATCCTCATTTATTTCATTTTTAGGAAAAACAGCATTAAGAACCTCATCAAAAGAGGTCTCAGTTACATTGATATCGAGAAAAGGAAAAATAATAGCAGGTGAATAAATGTGAATAGCGTAAATATTAGGGTTGGGTTGAGTCTGAGAAGGTTGGACTGGTATGACATTCCAGTTAAAGAGAGTCATGTCAGTAGCTTTGATTTGAGCGAATGGGTCTGACGACACGGTATCTGAGCAGATCAAATAGAGACTCAACTCCAGTGTCTGCAGGTCGAATGAGTCTTCAAAATCACCTTTTTTTAGATTCCTTGGTAATTATCACGGATTTCTTGGTGATAGGTTGCACTTCTTGTTTGCAGTCTTCGACCTGAGAGTTATTGCTTTGAAGGAGTATTTCCAGCCCCGATTTCATCTTCTTTTCAATGTGGTTGTACCACAATTCAAGAAATCCACAGAAGGGGAAGTATTCACCCTCATCAATAAATCTTCCCTTCAAAGTCTCTTAAAAAATTCTTCTCATCTCCTAAGCTTCATTTCGGTCTCGATCGATTGAGCGCTTTGAGTTCATCTGGCGAAGGTTGGTAATATAGGACACATGGGGGAAAGGCTTCCTTCAGGACTATGGGCTCAAGTATCCCTCATTGTCATCGTCCTAGCCCCATTCCAAGCATGAAGTGCATGTTCTTGAAAATCTAAATCACATTGACATTGCCATGAGAGTTGTGCTTTGGATATACCCGATCTTTGAAATTGTCTCCAGCTTGGAGAGGAAGTGGATCAATTATGAAACTAGATAGGATCATGTCCTTCATTCCATATTGTATTTCTAATACTATATTGCTAGTGTTAGCATTTCCCGTACTGTCGCCATCCCCTAAAATGGTGATAACCTGACCTTTGGCAAAGAATTCAGTTTTTGATAAAAGGAAGAGGATACTCCATGGATGCTTTGGAGCCATGGATGGCTAAGGAGAATATTGAAGCATGCAGACATGTCGATAACTTGAAACTCAGTAACAAGATTGATAGGGTCAGTCCCTACTATGAGTTTTATGGACCCCAATACTTCTTGATGAGTAGTGTCATAAGCACGTACGATGGAGAAAGTGGGAGTGATATCACTGACTTTCAGTCCCAAAAAGTTGAAGATTCTGAGAGGACAGACATTAAGAATAGATCCGTTGTCAATAAGTGAAAGTGGGACTTTCCTTCACAAGACTTTAACGAACATGTTGAGGGAATAATTATTATCAGAGATGAACTTAAGTATCTCTTCATAAAAAACGGAGAGGAGTCTGGAAGAGATCAAGGACCCAAACATATTTAGAGATTCTTCGGGAGTAATAGAAGGATGGACTGTGGGTCCTATGAGGATCTTTATCAAGGCATTTCAGTTTAACTGAGAGGATATGAAAATCCCCCATAGGGTGATATTATCTTGGGTCTTCTTGAGCTTACCAAGGACTTTGCCCTCCCCTCTTCAATAGTCATTTTTAGAATGGAATGTTCTTGTACAACTCCCTTTTCCTTACTTATTTCGATTGCATGAGGAATTATGTATTTGTAGTGTCTCCCAAACTTGCTCATGTGGTTCAATGAGGTGAGGAAGAATACTATTCTAGTGTCTTCATCTATCATGGGTTGAATGGATACTTTATTGATTTCCTCTAATAGATCTTCAAAGGATATATTTCCACATAAGTTGGCTACTGAATTGACTTCTTCCTAACTTAGTTCATCATCTGAGCCATAAAAATCACCCCCCATCTGGTGGCGAATAAGCCTTATTGTCAAGATTAATTAATGCATTCAATAACCTCAACGACTTTATCGTAAAAATCTTCCCATTCAGCGAGGATGTGCAGGAGCAAAGGGTCCAATTGTCCTTGAAGGTTCAAAGAAGTGAGCAACTTAGAAATGCTATAGACTTCAATTATCTATCAAAATGTATTTGCCATTATATATACCATGTCATCTAAACTGAATTCTTCAATAGGTACCACCATTTCATCCGATTCCTGAGCCTACTTTTGAGCTTCTATGAATAAGCCACTAATTTTCAACAATCAATGATAATCTAGATGGGAAATTTCAGTCCAAACTCCAAGAGTTAGTTCAACAAAATTAGTAACTCCATGTTTCCCCCTCAGATGAGGAGCGGACGACGATGCAGGCCCTCATAAGAAGTGACAAAGATTGATCGGTTAAGCATATAGCCTGTATGAAAAAAATGGTCAAACCATAATCCATTTGGGTGAGACTATAGGGATAATGGGTGCTTACCTGGCATGATTTCAGTAGATGGGTCAAATTATGGGTCACTTTTTAGAAAGATGGCATTTGCATGTGATGGAAGTGGGTTATGAGGGGTATTGGGTTTAAGATTAATCAGTGAAGTAATGATACCCTGGTTAATTAGGCCTTGGATCATATTCCTAAGGTGGAAGCATTGGTCGGTAGTATAACCTAGGGATTGGTGGAAATCATAACAAGCATCAGGTTTGTAGTTTTTAGGGGGTGAATTTGGTAATTGATGGGGATCTAGGAGTTTGATGAGGTTACGGTAACAGGGCATCGTATACTTTGGATAGGGGAGCATGGAGCTCGGTGTACTCTTTCTTGGCAGGATTAGGGAGACTTTTGGGTGCCCAAGAGGTAGCCGATTAGAAAATGTTATTGATGGTTGAGACTGTAGCATTAGCAGGCTTCACATACTTTCGGGGAGTGAACTATCCGATCACTTTCTTTGGTTGAAATACCATTTTGGTAATGCCTTCTTCAATTTCTACACCAACCTCTTGAAAGGCTCAAAAGTTTGGGTAATACTATCCTCCCATGCATGCTCGGATATGATGTAAGAAGTTATTCTACACGATACTAACTTGTTCCTCCCCAGAGGGCCTATTGGTCATAGTAGTAACTTTCACTCTCCACCTTTCTATGAAGCTACTAACTATTTCCCCAGGGTTTTGCTTAAGAAGCTTTATATCTCGATGCGTAACTTTTATCTCCTCATTGTACTTGTACTAAGGTAATAATTCTCGATCGACATCCTCCTAACTACGGATTATAAATTCTTATAAGGGATAAAAACCACCGTAAATAACTTTCTTTCAAGGTCTTCTAAAAAATCTTGGCCATTATCTCTTTAAAGGCACCAAGGAGGGTCATATCTCGGTGATAGCTTCGAAGGTGAACAATTGGGGGTTCATTTCCCCTAAATTTCTCGATGTCTGAAATCTTAAACTTCTCTAGTAGTATAGTTTTGGGATAGGGGTACATATGAGTGTAGTCCATGTAGTTCCCTAATATCTTAACTTGTTTCAACAACATTTTGAGGTCTTCCTTGACCTTATTCAGTTCCTCTTAATTGAGATCCACGGGTACTGCCTAATTATCCCCAAGTTGGACAAGGTTCGGAATAAGGAGTTGAACTAGTGGTGGCCCATTGGCAGGTGGTGCACGCAGAGCATGTTGATACTCTTCTAGGACCAAAACAGGCTCGGGAGTGGGTTCAACCATGGCACGAGGAAAGAAAACCTCGAGTTCTTTAGGAATCTGGGCCCGATGACACTGCATTTCATGGACCTCAGTTTGAAGGTTGTCAATCTTGGCAATGAGTTGGGCAAATACGTCCATCAGATCGGACTACAATTTCAGTGCTTGGTCAGTGTTCTCCATGTGTATCTCATAAAGATAGATCCCAAACTCGGATGAAGTAGTAGAAAATCCGACAGAGCTTTGAGCATTTTTACAGAAGACCGAAGCCAATAGGGAGCCAGGCCAAAACTGATGATGCGGTCGAACTCATAGGGAAAATGGTTCAGATTTATTTTTGAAAGAATTAGGGAGAATTTATTTTGATATTTTGGAAGCAGGAGAAAATATTTTACTTATTTTGGTTTTTAGAAAAGGAGGGAAAAGGGAGAAGAATCTCAGCATGATTATTATTATTATTAATGTTATTATTAGGTCATAACTTGAATATGGTATGCTTAAAAGCAGAAAAAAAATGTTGGAGATGACTCGAACTTGGGAAAATAGGGTTTGAAAACATGTAAGACACGGTTTGACCTATTTCAAGGTTCATGGATAGGGTGACGTTTTGAAAAAATGAGAAACATCACAAAAATTCGAGCAGTGTGCCGACCCAAAATTTTAGCAGAGTTTGACATTGTAACTGACAAACTAAATATAAATGACTTAGGTTTGATGCCTATGTGAGGTTTATGCACTTGTTGGGTTGGTGGAGGGGTTCCCCCCTTCGGCATGACTTCCCCGATATCCCTTTTACCTATAAGGGCAAGCATTCATCGGTACGTACGAACAAGCCATTTGATATACCTGAGTGTACATGAGTTGCCTCACTATATACATCATGGGAATAGTACGTGAGAGATAATTCGATATAGTCGACGCACGTGAACGAGTTCCCTATTATATACCTCCTATCGTGAGTTCGGTCAAGAGGTACAATGCGGGGGGAACCATTCTATATACATAAAAGGTATGAGGCCAACGAAAGGTGTGAGTCATATCACTTACGCTAACTGTGCCCCGTAGGACTAGCACCTATCGCAAAGTGACCCACTAGTACGGGACAAAATTTTGGTCAATATTACTATGCTCTTGGTGATGTAGTGTGTAAAAATGCATAAGTCTTAATTAGCATATTATATATATATATATACTAGGGTGTACCCGTGCCGATGGCACGGTGATAAATTTATCCCCACGTCGATGGCGCGATAATTAATTTTATCCCGTGATAAATTTGTTCTCGTGTCGTCAATAGTGCAAATATAAATACTCCGTCACCCCATTATAAACTTAATCTTCATGGAAAACATATTGATCCAATGCTTGCAACATGATTATAACTTCAATACGATGCATTTGTGTCTTTAAGAACATCAAGTTTAAATTTGCAATTAAAATTATTTTATTATAACATTTCAAACTTTACTGACAATCTGCTCGTGAACTCTAATAACATAGGTGTGTCACCCTTTCTCAAACCCGATAACAACTATAGTTATTTCTTTTTTTCAACTATAAATTTAAACTGTTTTAATTTTAAAATAACAATATATTACCGGTGAAAATATTTTAATACTATGTTATTATTCAAATTTATTAGTTTTAATCATTATAAGAGTTGCAAATTTTAAACACAAAAGAAAAATTAGCACAATAATTCAAAACTTATATTTTTTAAGGCATATTTATGTCGACAAATACTTGCATAAACGGGTCATGTTCATTTCAAAAGTTTGACTTGTGTTAAAGGTGTAAGAGAGTGGGTATTTTAAATAGAAAAAATAGAAGTTGATTTTTTAAAATAATAAAAATTTCTAATAACTTTTCAATTATTGATTTTATAATTCTCAAATTGATTTGTTTTATCTATTAAACAAATACTTATGACAACACGATGTTATTCGAATTTTGATCCTTATTAAATTGAATGGAATGACAAAATAGAAAAGACTAATACAAAAGGTTTCACAAAAAGCTAGCCAGACAGGAGTCTACAAAGGGATCATGTCACCACTAACACTAAAAAGATGCAATTATAACAATTTTAGACAAAAAAAAATATATATACTTGAATCTTCAATACGAAACTAAAACTAAAAGTAAATATTACATGAACTATAGAAATTTAGATCAACTCATCACTTTCCCAATAATAAACTAAAACTAAAAGTATAAGAACTCAACACCAAACAAACCCACTTTCTTCCTTCCAAAATCAGATATTAAACCCAATACAAACTTCTTTGTCACCCTCAAGCTTTATCATCCCAGCAAATTATTTTTAATGAGACATCGAAGCCAAAAAAAACACCGAGAGAAAAATAGAGACACATGGACCTAAGAAAGAGGTGAATATTATTAATAAATTTAAAAATAGAAGAAAAAAACATAAACAGTATAGTGGATGTCAAAATATCTCAAAACCAGCAAGTTGATTCAAATCTAGAAAAAAAACTAACAAAAGTAATTTATATCAAAACAAACAAATCTAATTTCTGAAAACTAAATCAAATCAAAATGACCAAATCAAATAGTCAACAAATCGAAATCCTCAAAATTGACTTAGAATTTCAGACAACAGGTCAGAGATCCACCTTTGCACGGTGTCCGCCTTTACAACTTTTTCACACGTACATCCATGGTCAGCCTGAAAAATACAAACATGGACATATTTGGTCACCAAAATTTGAAGCAACATAAACACAAAAAATAGACTTTATTAACCCCAAAGTTACAACCCCTGAATCTACATTTCTTTGCCCTTCCTTTTGAATAGCTCTACAACTGCAACTAATTTGTAAGATTAAGCACAAAGATAGCAGCCATGATAATAATTAATATTTAGCAGAAACAAAAAAACAAAAAAAATATAGAGATGAAATGTAGAAATAAAATCCCGAACAAACATAATAGCTCATTTCTTAGGAAGTCTAGATATGAAACCAAACTTATATTCCAATCAAAAATAAAAACTCAGCTCATATATATTACCATACATGTATATACAACGTAGGATCGTGTGTGTATATATATATATATATATATATATATATATATATATATATATATATATATATATATACCCAATAAAGGGAAAACTCAGCAGTGAATATATATCTCGTTACACGTCAAAGACCCCACTTACATATAAACCCATTTGTGTATCTACATACCTTATAGGTGAGTGAATCATATTTCTGGAAAAATTTCGCTAAAATTTCTCTATAACGGCTACTTTTCAATCGAACCATCCAAGCTCTTATCTCCGGTCGATGCCTTAATTTATCTTGCAACAGTTGGATCCAAACAGTGGAGGATCCAAACAGAACACTGAGAAAATATGTTCAAACCAAGAACAAACATAATATCAAAAATAAGTAACATTAGTCGAAACATAATCTCATTTATTACCAAGTCTAGATATGAAACCAAACATAATATCAAAAATAAAAACATAATCTAAAAAAATATAGAGATGAAACCCCAAAAAAAAAAAAGATCAGAAACAAAAAAACAAAAAAGAGATCTGAAACATATCCAAAGCTGACATATAAAAAACGTTTTAAAACCCAGGAAAAATTTTCCACAGGCCAAAATATTAAGGTTTTCAAACCAACAAAACGCCACCCACTGTGAAAACCCATCATCTAAAACATTTTAAAACCTAGAAATTTTTTTCCACAACCCAAAATATTAACGTTTTCAAACCATCAAAACGCCACCCACTGTGAAAACCCATCACGTATGAAGGCTCGTTGAAGCTCCCTGTTAAAATTTAAAAAACATAAATATAGAAACTTAAAATAGAGTAAAACAAAGAACTTACACCAGATAAAGGACTTCCCCTATTGCTGAAGAGAGAGAGAGAGAGAGAGAGAGTTTGAGGGTGAAAGTAGCACTTGTAATTCCTTATCCGCTGGAACTCTCCCATAACAAAACCATCTCCATCCCGTCCGGATAGATCTGTTGGGAGAGATCTGTCATGGCTCTCTCTCAAAGTTCAAGACTCGAAAATCAAACCTTTGTTACAAATAAACCGGCAATAGTTACAAAATTGAACAAAAAGATGAGATCTGAAAAGTAGAGATCGTTTTTTGCGAAAACATGGACGAAAAAAAGAAAAAAAAACTTGTTTTTAAAAAAAATAACTCAGATTACAATCAAGAACACAAATCTTTTTTTTTAACATAAATCTTCTTTTAAAGAGAAAACAGATCGATACAAAAAAAAACTATAGAAATCGGCAATCTAAATCGGTTTCTATAAATAATGAGCAATTTCATACCCTTGCTGAATCAAGAGAGATGGATATGTATACCTCCTCATAAGTTTTCACATCATCTTCCCTCTCCCCTGGACCCTCCTCATACAGCCACATCTTTTAAATGCGTGGGTTTTCAGTTTCAGAGTAAAAAAGGTTGTCGTGTTCGGTTTTGAGAACTGGGCTTGGTTTTTGAGCTTGTTCAATATTGGAGGAGCTTGTTCAGTGTCTGAAGTCATTAACCACGCCCTCTTGATGTCTTGAAGAAAGTGTAACAGTAGTTAGAGGCTCGAGGTGTGTAAGAGGTACGGGTGAAAAACGGGACGGGTGGGAGGCTCGATGTAGCCTGAATCATTAAGGGTTTGTGTTGAAAAATGGGACAGGTGAAAAATGGGACGTGAGAGGCTCGAGGTTTTAATACTATGTGGGGCCTATAAAAAATAAATAATACGTGGCACTATTTAAAACCCTTAGATTCAAATCGATGCAAACCTCAATGATACATGGGAGGTGAAGGGTTTGTGTTTAGTTTGTGACGTGGCGACTTATATAAAATAGATACAAAAATGTGTTTATATAGGTTTTGTCTAAAGCCTTGTGACGTGGCATGAACAGGAAAAATACCCTCCTCCTTTATTATATATATATATATATATATATATATATATATATATATATATATATATATATATATATATATATATATAGAGAGAGAGAGAGAGAGAGAGAGTTTTATTTTATATTTGCATGATGAGTAAAGGGAGTACTACACTGACGGGGGAGAATATATAAGTAAATATAGCATAAAGACTATACTACGTATGGTGATGGGGCCATATACATGTAAGTGAGTGACATGTGAATATTTATAATTGAATGTGTGAAGTAGTGAGCCTATATATGGATCAACAATGAGTGGTGGGTAATATGTGTAAGTGAGCATGGAGACATATACAAGTGTGGTAAATGTGGGTGTATGCTAGTTAAGCCTAAGCATGGATATTCTAAGGGGTGTGTGAGGCATGTGAGTAAAAGTGAAGCTAAGTGTAAGTGTGTGCGGTGTACATAGAGAGTATATACAAGTGTGTGAAGTGTATAAGTGGGTGAAAAGTGATATATACATGAGGTAAATATATATAAAAACTAAATAGATGAGAAAAGGGAACATACAGGTAGGTTCATATGCACAGAAGCAGAAAAGAATAACACCACTACAGAAATAGAATATAATCCTCTTAAAATGTCCCTGGTAGAGTCGCCACTATGGATATCCTGAGGGTGCTTGGAGGGCTTTCCTCTAGCTTGCACATGGGATTATGCCCTTTCTCGGGGCGCTCAGTCGTCGTTAATGTGGGGTAATATGTAGATACAGAGTTGGCAGCCTATTTTGCACAAAACAGGCAAAAGAAATGTTTCCACCTCGAGAGAACGTCATCAAGGAAAATATTTATGCTTACGAAACCAAGTAGTTCAAAGGTCTAGGGACAGAGTTACGAAATGGGAAGGTGTTAGGCACCCATCCCACTCCTTAGGTATCTCATGGGCATGTGTTAATCTTCTCATGTTAGACTCTGTAAAGTGTGTGCTTATGTGCATAATACAGATGGAGCATGGAATCATTCAACTACATCATGGAAAAGGACAGAGTGATTTCATCCTTAGGAGTGATACCAAAAATCATAATTTAAAATATAACGTAAATGTTTTTCGAATCATAAGTAGTTATGGAAAAACGAACATATACATCAGATAAGACACAAGCATGAAAGAATATAGCATCCATTAAGAATATATATATATATATATATATATATATATATATATATAATAAAACTATATAACAAATGAGCATAAGGGAGGACTCGAGTCTAGAGATGTACCCAAGACGCTTACATAGACCAAGGGGAATTAAAGTCTATATAGTTGAAAGATAACATAGGGTGGGTTTTAACCCATAAATCCAAATGGAGGATTTCTCTTATATCTGTGTGCAAAAATAAAGGTGCTTAAGTGTGAAAATGTATAGTGAGAATCCCTCTTTTGGAATTTATAAATAAACCCTTTTTTTCTTGTTTTTTTAATGAAAATAAAGTATGTGCAAATACTACTACTAAAAGTTTGATATTAAGGTGTGTGATGTAATGAAATAAATCCCGAAAGAAGAAATCAAAAAATTAATACTAAAATAAGAGAAATTAGAGAAAAGGATGGAGAATTGGACTTCCTTATGAATACTTGAAGTGGATCTTGAGTGCAGATACGCTGATCTTGCAATGAGGTGATGGTCTCATGAGTAGATTGGGAGAATATACTAAATGAAGTATAAAAAGTATGGAAGGAATGTGGGAAATGGGCTTTTTAGGAAGGGAATGGCTCTTCGAGAGAATGTTCTCTAAAGAGTTGAGAGGGATCTTTAGGGGTGCTTTTCAAAGTGAGATCATTGACTCTATTTATAGGGCCAAGCGAGGTGACGATCAATAGGGTCTTGTACCTTCTTATCGGAATAGAACCCTAGACACACTGCCAATAGGCACCGATAGCCAGTGTCCTGAGGGTGCTATTCGACAGTCTGGGACAGGTTTTCCAAAAAAAAGGATCATAAAATAAAATTCGTAAGTCAGAATTATGCACGGGGTGGACTATTGGAAAGTATATTAAGATACCTTTAATAATCCATGAGCCACTCCCAGGTCTGAGAGTTGACCAAGGTCAAACGGGGACCAAAAGTGCCCGTTCGCCACTAGACAAGAAGTTTTCGGAGGAAAATAGATCGTTCATTCGAACCATAAGTCATTCGTTCACAGGCTGGACTATTGAAAAGGGTATTACGAGCCCTTCGATATTTCATTCAACTTCATTTGGTTCAAATAGTTAACCAAGGTCAAATAAGGCTCGGAAGCACTCGGTGACCCTTTGAAGTAAATTGGGTCATTCGTCTATACCGTAAGGATGATTCATACATGAGGAGAATCGTTGAAAAGGGGGTTCAGAGTTCGTTGAAGATTCATTGATCTTCACTCAATCTAAAGATTTGACTGGAATGAAACGGGTCCTAGGAGCACCCAATGGTCTCTAGTTTAGTTTTTGGGATAAAACTGATCGTTCGACCATACCGTAAGGTTGATTTACACATGGGGTAGACCATTGGAAAGGATATTCAGATCCCTTCGAAGATCCATTGAGCTTACTTTCAGATGAGAAAGACGATTGAGGTCAAACAGGGCCTGAGAGCCTCTGGTAGCCTCTAGACTAATTTTTTATATTGAGACGGATTGTTCTTCTGAATCCTTAGGTCAATTCGCACATAGGGCTGACCATTAAAAAGGGGATTCAGAGCCCTTCGAAGATTCATTGATATTTCTCTTAGGTTAGAAGGTTTACTATAGTCAAATGGGCTCGAGAGGACTCGATGGCTGTTAGATGGGTACTCGAGGTATAACCTAGAGTTTGCATTAAATGATCGAGTGTTAGGGTTCTAAGGAGGTTCTTAGGGGGTACCTAGTATAGGGTATCTACACTTACTATCTTTTAGCATTCCAGATATGGTTGTTTGATGTATTTTATCTTCCCATGTGTAGTTTAACTTGTTGATCTTAGGCCTTTACTTTCATTATTATATCTTGCCTAAACTAGCATGTTCGTTATTCACTCACTATATGATTCCTGTATACTTGTTGGTTTGATTAACATGTTTCACTCTTATAAAATGCTGCAAGAACTTTATTTTTTTAGTTTGTCTCTTTCTGTGATAAAAGGGGAGAAGTTTTTAAATAGGGGGAGTGTAGTTATTAAATCATATTAGATTGTTTAGAGTTATTTGTTTCTATATCATATTTGTTTAGAGGAATTGTATATTTGAGGGGGAGTTATTTTAGATAGATATGATGTTCATGTACAATGTTATATTCACATGTTCATAATTATTATATTTTTTTGTCATATTTCTTCACATTGGTACCTTGATGAGTTTTCTAGAGTGTAACAAGAAAAGTTTGAACAAGATATTCTTGAATATGGTTAAGTCTCTTGTAGTGATTACTTACTTACAATAAATGTAATTATTTGTTGTTGTATTTTCCCTTGGCCAGGCTAGTCATAAAATGGTAGATTTCCTTCATTTTCCTGTAATTTGTCCTTCTATGTTTTGTCTAAGAATTCGACAAAGGAGAAGATTATAAGATTATAGTATACTCGATGTTATCGATGTAAAAGATTGTTTGAATTCATTGACCAAAACATGTTTGAGTCTTTATCCAAGAGGTCACCGAAAATCTTCATCAATAAATCAGTTCACTCAATACCGAACCTCAAGTACACCACTTAGAAAAATGTACAAAACTTAGCCGACTTAGATTCACCTAGGTTAATCTGTTTTCATAATTGAAATATTATTTTTAATTAACCTTGGTTATGTAATTTTGTCAAATACACATTAAATATAATTTTCATATAGAAAATTTTATGTTATCAAGAATTGCATCTCTTTGTGTATTTTAAGTATGACTGTTCATGTAAGAAACACACATAATTGGAGTTTGTCTCAAAACAAATCTTGAAAAATATTCTAAAGGCAAACTAGAAAAAATCTCTAGACACGATGGTTTACCATGCTACATCAAAACTCGTGCCTGACATTTTCTTGTCCATATTTCAAAATCTCTGGACAAAGACATTACTTGCTTCGCAGCAGTTCCATCGTAACGATGGTCTTCCTCGCTATGGTAACACTGTCTCATTGGTTACTTGGGTCTCCAAGAAAAAACTCAGTACTAGTGCACGAATTGGATCACTTTATGTTTGCCATAGTGACGCAATAGCTCACTGCCTTGACCCTATGGATGCATGCATCTGACAGCACCGGAAATCACTTTTACACAAGATCTTTCCTTAAGATCTTCTTGTTTAATTTTTTAAGTACAACTTTCTAGATGATTTAGACCCTGATGTGACTATTTGACACCTTAAAAGTGTGACACCTATCATTTGAGCCTTTAAACATTTTGAAATCAAAAGGAAATCAGTTAAGGTGTTGTATACTCTTCTAAACTAAGAGTAAGAGATTGGAAAAAATATTTTGTTGATCATGTGTGTGTGTGTGTGTGTGTGTGTGTGAATTCTCACCTTATTTCAAAATTTTAATCTTCATTGTTGACTCAATATTTTCTCTTGACTTGGAAAAACTCGTTCTGATAGTTGAAGTACCACACTCTTTGAGAACACCCCAACACACATATCTATAGGGTTCCCTCAAAGATCCTAGGTGTAGTATTTTGGTTTCTTGAAGGTTGCATACCGGAACAACGAAACTTTATTTTACATTAAAGAAGAATCGTTTTGGTCAGAGGATTCGAAAGAATTGGTAACAGACCAAAATCGATCACGGCTATGCAACCTAGTCCAGATGTTGGATCTCTCTATGAATCATATGATGGGAAAGAGTGTCTAGTAGGTAGTACCTTTGTGATCTTGTATGTCCATTTCTTATAGTTGTAAAACTCTACCATAGTGCAGTTGCCATTCTTATCGGCCTGAGATTTTTCCCGTTTACATCTAGTCATGTGCATCTTTTAGAATCATTATATTAATAAAGAAGATAAAACTTGGGATATTCTAAAACTTGGTAAAATATTTGGTCAATAGACTTTTGCATTGTTAAACCCATTTGTAATAATAATTTACCAACCCTTTTTCTTGAATTAGGCGATTTCATTTTTATTTGGATAGCTATCATTAATTGGAAAACTCTCAGTCCCCATATCCTTAACTGACCTTCTTCTCCATTTGTAAAAAGATGAATAAGAAGCCCGGGAAGAACATATACTCTCCCCAGACAAAGAATTAGACTTCCTCACCTGATCTGGACGACTCTCCACTCCCCACAAACATGTCCAACAAAGAGAAATTACCCATTGAAGGAACTACAATTTCTCTTTCTCGGGAGATAATAAGATTCGGGAGTAATTATGCGGGGCTTCATCTAACATTATCATCTGGGAACTACTCTCCACATCATGAGATCACATGACTTCCCTTATCCATACGTTATCTCAGACTATTGTGTCCCGAGACTTAATCCTGATAGAGATGTCTTATACCATCTGATCCATCACTATACAGTGGTAAATAACTTTTCTAATGATAATCTCCCCATACAGGGTCGTAATCATCGGTTCTCACTACACATCACCACGGAGACTTGAATACAAATTATTCCTTTAGTACTGATAGACAATGGGTCCATCATCAATGTGTTTCTTCTCCGCACCACTACCGTCTTGGGATGAAATGCCTCTTAGATTACACTATTTTCTATGCCATTAGGGCCTATGATAATAGTCACTGAGAGGTCCCGAGATCCATCACTCTCACACTCATTAAGGGTCCTATCAAATGCGATGTGGAGTTTCAAGTACTCGACGCCTTAACCAGTTTTAACCTCATGTAAGGAAGAACATGGATACATACCATGGGAGCACTACCCTCTTTATTACACATGAAAGCTAGATTCCCGCTCGGTACTGAGGTCATCATAATCCAAGGGAATAATGTATGGGTCATAGTTGCCAATACTAGTACCATTCCACTCTTGAATACCCACCATGGTTGTAGTGACATTTGTCTCATAGTATTTTAAGTCATCCCACTCGCTCACATGATTGAAGAAGAGACGATTATCCATATTTTAGCTGCTCGAATCATTAATAAAATGGGGGTATATACTAGTATTCGGACTTAGGAGGAGTCAACAATGAACTTTGGAAGTCGTCACTGCCACAGAACACAAAGGAAAAGATGGTTTGGGCTACATCTCTAACCATAAAACCCAAACCCCATATCTTAAAGATCACAATCACGGGTGGAATGGTAACTTCCATCTCTAAGGGGAGAACTTCCCCTCTCACGGACTCCATATACCATGGTGGGATGAAATGAAGATATCCTTACAACTCGGGATGAAGATCCTCTATGAAGAGGTACTCTATGTGGATAATGGGAAAATCGACAAAGTTATCCATAATGATATTAACATATCATAGGTTATCGAGGAAAATAGAAAACCTCAAAGCTAGAACCTGAATGGGGATTAACTGCCTTATTTCTTGATAAAAGGTCCCTATTCACTATGTTAGGATCCTTAGACTTAATCCCTGCAGAATGCTTCCATGACTGGTGCACTACCTACGCCTCTCATGATAACACATCCAAAAAAGGATGAAAATTCAGCATCCCTAACTTAGTCTTTCCCTTTGCATACCAAATTCAACAAGATCACCATTTGAGACGTCATCTACGATCGAACCTAATGATGTGACCTTCCATCCCTCGTGGGTCTACCGATGGAGAAAATAAAGTCAACTACACTGTAAGTCCTCCCCAAGTCCCTTCCCTATGGACTTAAGTGGGGAACAAATGGAAACCTTCAAGGAAAAGATAACCTATCTCAAAGAACACCGCATGCTTTATCTTGTAGTCCTCATGAAGGTTCCAGAGCACCAAAAGACCACTCCAAAGGTCCTTCAGAACAATCCATCCTACCTCATTACCAATATTAAGGGGACGCAGTACTTAATAACTAAACCTCCATGTTAAATGCATCCCGACGCCCATTATTTAGATGACTTTTGAGTCTGTCATGTTAACAATGGAGTCCCCCCATATCCCCTCCCCTGACGTATCCCTATATAAAGCAAACTTTTTTTTTTATATTAATGTTTCCTTCCTCCCTTTGATGGCATAATAAATGGTAATTTTAAGTATTTTCCTACATGTATTGCATGTGATGATTAGGAATCCAATGATGGATTAGACCTCACGCCTAATAATGATGACTCTATGGATCTAAAAATGCATACAACACTTACAAAAACTTGACCAATGTCAAAATAGGCATATGTCTCCACACGAGGATGACACAATAATCATAAACTTGGTCACTCCTTTAAATCCTAGCCAACTACAAATAGAGTCCTCATTTAATGAGAACAAAAAAGGATTTCACTAATCTCCTTGACATCTTTGTGGACGTATTCACTTGATCTTACGCCGATATGCCCAAAATCGACCCCACAATCGTTATTCATGGATACCTACCCTCACTGATGCAAAACCTATAAAATAGAGACTTCGTAAACTGATACCCGATTGGTCCTTTAAAGTTAAGGAGGAAGTAGAGAAATAACTCAATGTGGGATTCATACGAGTGTTAGAATACCCCATATAACTAGCTAACAAAATGCCCATACCTAAAACCAACGAGAAAGTTTGAACGTAAATATATTTCATGGATCTTAATTGGGCTTATCCAAAGGATGATTTCCCTCTACGACATGTCAACTTATTAGTTGATAACATAGCCAACAATGCACTCAAGTCATTTTTTGATGGGTCCGTAGGCTTTAACTAGGTAAAAATGCATCCCAATCACCAGGAAAAAATGAAATTTATCACCCCATGGGGAATAGACTTTTATATAGTTATGCCATTTGGTCTAAAAAAATTCCAGCGTAACTTACCAAAGATCAACCACAACAATACTACACGTCATCATACAAAATGAAGTATAGGACTATGTAGACAACATGATAATTAAATCCAAAGACCGCAAAGGACACATTCTAGGGATATGAAAATTCTTTCAAAGGTTATGCCTCTTTAAATGATGCTAAACCCTCATAAATGTATCTTCAGAGTTACTAAAGGGAAATTATTCGGGTTTAATGTTAGCAAATATGGAATCATACCTCCAATGTCAAAGTCATATGAGAAATGCCAACCCCCAAAACAGAGAAAGTGGTCATAATATTCTTGGGCCATATACAATTTATAAGTCAATTCATTAACCAATGTGCCACTATATGCAATCCCATATTCCAAAAACTCAATAATGACTCACCTAAGGATTGGAACTCTAAATGCTAGGAGGCATTGGAGAAAATATAGGAGTATCTCACTCACCCACTTGTATTAGTACCTCTTAAATCGGGAAAACCATTCCTATTTTACATGATCGTAAACAACATGGTTGTAGGAGCTATGTTGGCCTAATATATATAAAATTCTCAAAAAGAGTGTGTTATCTTCTATTATAAAAAATAGTGTGCTATCTACTATGTCAGTAAAAAGTTAGTATCATACGAGCTCAAATACACCGCCTTAAAAAAGCCTTGTTTATCTCTTATGTGGATCACTCGTAACCACCTCCATTACAAGATGTCATTCAATATATGACTCATCTATAGGTTGTATCCCCTAAAATACCTATTTAAGAAACCCACTCTCTCTAGTCGAATGACTAAATGGCTACTGATGTTGTCATAATTCGAAATCATATACGTCGTCGAGAAATTGACAAAAGGAAGAGCCATATCATACCTTCTCATAGGTAAACCCCGATCAGATGAGGAGGAAGATAATGAGGCAGAACTCCTAGACGATGACCTCTTCACCTTAGATAATAGAAAAACTTTCTAACTCTACTTTGGGAAGGTTTCAATAAAAAAGGATTCATTATCAAAATGCTTCTAATATCCCCCAATTCACGTCAACTCCCTATTGCTATCAAACTCATATACGAGTGCCCTAACATCATATTTGAGTATAAGCCTTACATCACGGGTCTCAAAATTGCCTTGGAAATGGGAATCACTGAATTAATTGTATAAAGAGACTCAATCCTAGTGATCCTCTAGATATTTGGAAAATGAAGAATTTGAGACAATAACTACAACCTTAGCATGACTACTTGGAGGAGGTATCATCACGATTCAAGTTTCTTAAATTCGGTTTTCTCCCAGGGCTAAGAATAACTTTGTAGATGCACATGATACCTAGACCCTATGATAAATATGCCAAAAGTAACTATGGATATCACATTTACTCTAACTAGATGGAACACCCTTTCCTACTACTTTGAGATTGATAATATATGGGAAATGACACTAGGACCCATGATATGGTACTATGACATATGGAACTTGCTAATCGAGAGTCATTACCCACCAAACTCTTCACCAACAAATTAATTAGCCCTAAGACGATTAGCAACCCAGTTCATCATGTATGGGGTCTAACTCGATAAAAGAGGGTTTGACGGACTGCAATGAAGGTGTGTTATAGAGGAAGAGACCCTTGAGATCATGGAAAAATCCCTAATGTTGAATATGACCGGCACATGGGTGGACACACCCTCTCCAAAAAAATACTCCAACAGTCGTACTACTGGACGACCGTGTAAAATTATTGAACGAATTCCATAAGGAGGTGTCTCAAATGTTAACTTTATGGCCCACGAGAATGTCTACCTCCACGAGAGCCGTATTTCCTGACTTCATCATGGTCTTTCTCCACCTAGGGGATAGACATAATAGGGAAAGTAAGCCTTAAAGACTATGACGGGAACAAGTTTATCCGAGTCTCCATCGACCACTTCACCATGAGGCTCAAAGCCTATCTTACTCGATCTTAAACACAAGAAGGCATACAAATTCAAATGTCAAAACATCATATACCATTTCGGTGTACCTCACAAGTTTGTATCAGATAACGGTTCTCACGTTGAGAAAAAATTCTCAAATATGGCACACAACTCAACATAAGTCTTCCCAATATAGACCTCAAACTAACAGAGTGGTAGAAGATGCTAGCAATAACATAAAAAAACATCCTTCGAAAGATGGTAAAGACCAATAGCGATTAGTCAGACAAACTCCCATATTCCCTATAGGGTTACCGTACTACAGACCAAAACTTAATAAAGTCCCCTCCCCACTCCTTGGTTTATGGCATGGTGGAAGTTTTATTCGTAGAACTTAAGATACCTTCATTAAGGGTCATGATCGAAATCCAAGTAACAAAAACTCGTTGGGTCCAAGCACTTATGATGAACTATCTCTCTTCAATGAGAGGAAACTAACGATTGTTTATGAGAATTAAGCATACCAACAACGGATAGCTAGGGAATTTAATAAGAGGGTCAAGAAGAGAAACATTAAAGACGCATACATGGTCCTAAAACAGAATCTCAATCCTTCCTGGACTCCTAGAGGAAAATTTTCACCCAATTCGGGAGAACCCTACCTGGTCACAAAAATAAACTCCGGATGGGTAGCTACCATAGCTTATCTCGACAGAGTCACATTTTTAATCTTTCAATCTCAACCGATTAAATAAATTATTTCCTTGAACTTGCTTGTGGTAAAAAGGATGATACCTATTTAATACAAAAATAATCGGTCGTAATAGTAAGGAAAAACAACATAAACCTAAACACATTCCTAGCCCCACACTAAAATGACCACTTGAACCAACAACCACTCATTAAAAGTTAACTAAAAACTTCAGGCATCCAACTTTTTCATTGTAGAGAACTAAGTACCCCTAATTCTTTGATATAATATTTACGTTGATGTTTAAATATAGACACGTTGTTGCCTTTGAATTAAATATACGTAGGTAACCCAAAATATCACTTCGAGGCCAATCTAAAGAAACACCCAAAAAATACTTTTACAACGAAAATCCTAACTATGGTCATTGTGCCATCACTCCTAAATATTTGATGAGGTCTAAATAAACCGAATTCCAAGTAATAAAATGGATCTCTAAGGAATTTTGGAACTTCGTAGGGTTGTCCTGATTTAAGAAACAACACACAAAGGCTGATAGTATGGAAGAAGCAATCGAAAGATGCCAGACACGATAGACATTGCACCTCAGACCTCTCTTCCAAGGAAACAAACACCTCAAAATACTCTCCTCATAGCACCTCACATCTCGAGACAAAATCAGTGGAAGGAATACTCGCAAAAGTCTCCCCGTAAATAACACCCCATATTATCAAACGGATAACACTCTGATTCCAAAGCTATACAAAACTCTCCCACCAGTTCACAAACGAAGTAAGGGCACATCCTACCCTTATGAACAACATCAATTCAACAAATCACTCTATAGAAAATGAATAAAATTGCCTCTCAAAAAAGAAAAGTATAAAAAATACGGGGCACTTTTTCTCTTATATGTTTATATACCCCTCTTGTTTTTGTAAAGAAGTGTATGTATGTCACCACCATTTTATTAAATGATCTTAGGCTCACTCTATTCATGTGCATATTTTGCGTTATTTATCCTATAAATCAACATTGCACCTTCTATGTCAACATATCATCAACAATGGTATTCCCTGTGGAAAGTATAAAAGCATATGTGTAAGGACATAGTCCGTCACAATTTAGTATGTCGTATACCTCCACAACCGTCGAAGAGGTTCAAGATCAAATATGCAGTGAGACGGTCCAAATATCAAGCTTCATCAATAATCAAGCCTCCACGAATTGAATTTGGTAAAGCTGTGTTTTTAATTTCTTAATAATTAACTTAGAATATTGGGATATTTTTCACAAAATATTTTCTAAATGTTAGAGCGGAGCTTTAAATGTTTTTTGTCAAAAATTTACTTTTAGGAGTGTTTGAGGCGGTGCATATACCGAAAGGATAAATGAGAAAAAATATATTATTTTATGGGTCTCGTTCAAACGACACCGTATGTCATTCAAACGACATGTTGTCTCGCGCGATACTTCAAATGACAACATATGTCGCTCGAACGATAGCGTGTCTCACTCGAACGATCCGCCACCTTAACTTTTCTATTTAAGGGAATCTTCAACTCCGTTTTCCACAAGAATTCTTTCTCATTTTTCATTCTACAACCACTGCGAAATCAAAACACTTTTGACTTCTTCTTTGTTTTCAATTCACAAAAATCCCATATGCTGTGGTGAATTGTTTTGGAACCCAAGAACATACATCTTATTCAAGTTTTCTCTTGTAGGGAGGATAACCTACTGCTGAAAATAGGTACCACTTGAGGGAGGTACTAGTCTGATTGACTGCCTGTCATTAGGTAGTGTTGCGGTATTCCTGGGCTAAAAATAGGACTCCGATTCTTGTAGGTTCGCTGTGCGTGGATCTATTGCACGTCATAATGTGGTGCACGCCATAATTATGTGGAACTCGTCAAGGGTGACGGCTCTAGAAATATCACTCAAACCACAGGAATTAAAATTAGACAACTTAAAATCATCTTCAGTCCAATCCAACACAGGTTTGAAAGAGGTGATATTTTTAGTAGTGACAGTGGGTGGAGTCCACCCTCTTTCACAAAGCAACCAAACACGTTCGTCAATGGCTTTTAAATGTGATTTCATACTAGATTTCCAATAGGCATAATTGGACCCATCAAAAATAGGCATTCGATTATATAAGTGATCCATCAAAAAGTTGCGATTTTTCGTAAACTAAATTTTCAAAAAAAAAATCAATATTACACAATTTATGCTGAAAATAGGAATACGCGATAAAATAGCGCAACCTGCTTTGATACCAATTTGAGAGTGCTACAGTGGAATAATGCGACTACCCAAATAAACCCAATTTTAATTAACTCAAATTTTTGTTAAACCCTAACATATGCATCTAGGAGATTAGATAACATAAAATCAATAAGCATGCAAAGGAAACCAATATCAGGAAAAATCCCCGAAGGGAAAAACCTTTTATTTCATTATAATTGTAAATCATAACTTACAAGGCTATAAAGAAATAGATTTTGGACACACGAATACCCGCAGGTGTCGGTCAGCAATAGATCCACGCACAACGAACCTACAAGAATCGGAGTCCTATTTTTAGCCCAGGAATACCGCAACACTACCTAACGACACGCAGTCAATCATAATAGTAGCTCCCTCAAGTGGTACCTATTTTCAGCAGTAGGTTATCCTCCCTACAAGAGAAAACTTGAATAAGATGTATGTTCTTGGGTTCCAAAACAATTCACCACAGCATATGGGATTTTTGTGAATTGAAACAAAGAAGAAGCCAAAAGTGTTCTGATTTCACAGTGGTTGTAGAATAAAAAATGAGAAAGAATTATTGTGGAAAACGGAGTTGAAGATTCCCTTAAATAGAAAACTTAAGGTGGCAGATTGTTTGAGTGAGACACGCTGTCATTCGAGCGACATATGCTGTCGTTCGAGCGACATATGCTACTCTCCACATAATTATGACGTGGACGTCATAATTATGATGTCCTCCAATTGACACATGAGGCTACGAATGCGGCTAAAGAATCAAAGTTACAAAATTTGGCCACCCAATTTGATACTATCACCATGTCTGAGTCCAAGTGTTTTGATGAGTTTTATGCATGTTTGTCGGACATTGTTAACTCAAGTTTTAATTTAGGTGAGCCAATTGATAACACGCGTGTTGTTAAAAATATTTTTAGATCTCTCCTAAAATGTTTTATTCCTAGGTCACTGTTCTGAATTCGTTGGGAAAGTTAAATTCACTTAAGTTAGAAGAGCTCGTAGGAGAACTACAAACTTATGAGATTTATATGTTTCCCCGAACCATTAAGGCAAAGTATAAAGGATTTCCTTTAAAGACCCAAGTTAAGAAGAAAAAGAAAGAGAAAGTTTATGATTTTTATTATGAGGGAGATTTTAGCATTGACGATGTGGCCTTGTTTACAAATAATTTCAAAACGTTGCTCAAAATGAACAAAAATAATTTTTCCAATAAAAATTCTTTTGAGAAAAATAAAAAGAAAGAAAAGGCCAAAGAGGGTAGTGAAAAAGAGAGAGAGGGTGATAAAGAAGAAGAGAGTGAGGAATATTTAGATGATATGACTTTATTTGAGTGTAAAGGAAAAGGACATAGAGCATTTGAGTGTCCTATTAGGCTAAGGAAAAAAGGGAAGAATGTAGATATGCCTCCTACTCTTAGTGATATTGAGCGATATGAGGGAGATGAGTCCGGTAAAGGTTTAGCACATGGGGAGTGCTTAGCTTTTTCGAGTCGTGTGAGCACACCCACTTTTTCCCACGATGATCGTGTTTACGAGAGCGACGAAGATGAATCGAGTGTTTTTAGTAGGGATAAGAGCGAGTTTGAGAGTGCAGATGAAAGTGAGCTCCAAAAAGATTTAGAGAAGTATAATTGGGATTTAGGTCATCGGGGTCTAGATTTGGAGAGAGAGAAAGAAGGTTTAAGGAGGCAAAAAGTGTGACTTAACTCATACGCTATCTAGTCTGATGACACGTGTATCCCAACTCGATAGTTATCTTGAACATTCCCGGGAGGTCAAAGTCCCTTTAGAGAATGCATCTAAGAAGGTTGAAAAGATGGTTCTCAATCCCATTTTAGGTAGTGGTGAGAGTATAGGAATAAGTCATGACAGTGCATCCACTTCTTTTGTTGCACGTGATCGGCTCCTACTTTAGTGTTAGATTCACATGACTCTCGACCCAACCCACTTAGGCATCCCATACCTATTAGGAGACCACGTAGGAGACATTTTGAGAGAGGTGTACCTAGGCCTATTTATGTTTGCTCCCATTTCAAGAAAAGAGGACACCTTAGGGAGTTTTTTTTTTTTATGTTGGGTAATGTGTAACGCTTTGCTTGCACATAATGATAGAGAGTTTTCACATATTCGAGAGAAAGTAAAGTTCTTAGTCAAGACTTCACATGACTTGATGGAGTTGTTTCAAAAGATGTGACAATCTTTGGAAAACTCCACTGCACCTACTGGATGAGGTCTAAACTTTTTACTAACATAGGATGATTTACATGGTGACGATTTTGCCTATTGCTAGTATGTATCATTTTGTAGTTATTGTTTTCTTAGTTTTACTACTGTTTCAGATCTGTTTGCCCATTCTAGGAACTGTTTTCATGAAAATTTTTCACTGGATAAAACTGCATGACATTCTGGGTAATCCGTGACAATTTATTTTTTTGTTCAAACGAGAGGAGTTTTCGTTTGAGCGACTTCTGATTTCATGCGAAGCTTCTTCTTGTGAGAAGCCTTCTCATTCGAGCGACATGGAGCTTAGTTTGAGAGACCCCTAGAGATTTTCTATTTGTAGTCCCCTGGTTCCAGTGTTATATTTTTTTGTTCTGCTGGGTTAATTCTGAACAGTGTTAAAAAATACAAAATATTTTCATTTTTTTAAATTTTTTGAAAAAAATCAAAAAGAGTTTTGTATTTTGTTTACACCGTATGTGAATGGACACTTAGGATGATGTCACAATTTCATTTCGTTTATCCACGTGTCTATTTGACAGTGTTTTGAGACAATATATTATGTCATTCATGTTCTGTACAAAGTTTGAAGCCTTTGAGATTATATATAGTGTTTTTACCTTCATGTTTGACTCATTTGTCCTTTATTGCACACAAGAACAGATTTGTTTGACTTTTGTGCTAGTTTAGCACATGTTGGTTGAGTGTTTCCATCTCAATTTTGTTTATACAACAAACCAAATGAGATAAAACTTAACAAGAAAGTAGTGCATGTTTTAAACCGTTTGTGATTTTATGTGTTTTATTTCAAAAAATGGGAAAAAGATACAAAAGGTACTCATTTTTCCATTATGATAAAGCCACTGTTTACATCGGACCTAAAAAAGTGAGGAATTGAAAATTATCTGGGGTCCAATGAGGTTTAAAAGAGCCCAAAAAAATGGAAGGCAATAAAAATGAAAATTATGCCAAAAATGGGCCAATAGGTTTTAGTTTCATCACCTCATAAGAAAAATAAACAGTATTATCATTTAATAAGGGAGTTTGGATGGAATTCAAAATGGTTTGCACGTCCTTGAAAGTCATCAAAAAGCATTACATAAGTTTTGGACATTATAGGTGTGGAAATCGTTTATACAAGTTTTGGACATTATTGGTGTGAAAATCGTTTATACTTTGATTTGTTGATATGATTAAGACGATGTCATCTAAATTCAACAATTTTACACCTCGGGACTATTTTGATTTTCATTCATTAAGAGTACACTTATGCGCCTTGCACACATGTCATGATTGAGTCGATTTTCCTATCTAATTTGTTCACACCTATTCATTCCATTTCCACGATTTGGTTATCTTAGTGTAAATTCATGGTGTGTGATTTTTGTAACATAATTTTTACATTTTTGTATGAAAAATCTTTAAAATAAAAAATAATATGTTTGCCTTATTTACCGTGACACCCCGATGTGATTTATTCTTTTCCTTGTCTACTTCGAACAAATAACAAGGGGGAGAACGAATTACAATTTTATGGGGGAGTTTAAGTATGGGGGGATTGATTATGCTTTCATGTTTATGCTTATATCATTTCAAACTCGATACGTCACGAGGTATTTATTTTGTCTCATGTGTGTAGGTACAACTGAAGATCATTATGATGCACACCCTGATGAGAAAAGATTGAAGTTTTGAAGATATGATTGTTGAAGCAAAGTTTAAGAACTTGTCATTTTATCTTTCCACTTTTGAGTTTATGGGAGGGTAGATTTGTATATGTAATTTTTTAGATTGATAATTCGGTAATTTTTATTTTGTACCGGCATAGACATAGGGGGAAATTTGTAAGTACATAGTCCCTTACAAATTAGTATGTCATATACCGCTACAACCATCGAAGAGGTTCAAGATTAAATATGTAATGAGATGGTCCAAATATCAAGCTTCATCAATAATCAAGCCTCCACGAATTGAATTTGGTAAAGCTTTGTTTTTAATTTCTTTATAATTAACTTAGGATATTGGGATATTTTTCACAAATATTTTCTAAGTGTTGGAGCGGAGCTTTAAATGTTTTTCGTCAAAAATTCACTTTTAAGAGTGTTTGAGGAGGTGGATTTACTGAAAGGATAAACGAGAAAAAAATTATTTTTTTAGTGGTCTCGTTCAAACGATACTGTATGTTGTTCAAACGACATGTTGTCTCATGCGATAATTCAAACGACAGCGTATGTCGCTCGAACGACAGCGTGTCTCGCTCGAACGACCCGCCACCTTAAGTTTTCTATTTAAGGGACTCTTTAACTCCATTTTCCACAAGAAGTCTTTCTCGTTTTTCATTCTACGAACACTACGAAATTAGCAGAACAATTTTTGGCTTCTTCTTTGTTTTCAATTCATAAGAATCCCATATGCTGTTGTGAATTGTTTTGGAACCCAAGAACATACATCTTGTTCAAGTTTGCTCTTGTAAGGGAGGTACTAAGTTTATTGACTGCGTGTCATTAGGGAGTGCTACGGTATTCCTGGGATGAAGATAGGACTTCGATTTGTGTAGGTTCGTTATGTGTGGATCTATTACTCACCGATACCTGCAGGTATTCGTGTGTCAAAAATATATTGTTTTATAACCGTGTAAGTTGTGATTTACAATTATAATGAAATAAAAGGTTTTGCTCTTCGGGGATTTTTCCTGATATTGGTTTCCTTTGCATTCTTATTGATTTTATGTAATCTAATATCGTAGATGCATGTGTTAGGGTTTAACTAAAATCCGGGTTAATTAAAATTGGATTTATTTCAATAGTCACATTATTCCGCTGTATCACTCTCAATATGCATGAATGAAATCGTAATAATGTCATAAAAACTGAAAAAATATTGAATCCCAAATATAACATCCTAAATACCAAATCCATAGAAAAACAATTATATATTACTATATGTGCATCAATTAAAGAATAAAATAAAGCGTGTCAAATGTATGAATAAGTGGAGATAAGCCCCTCACTTAACTAAAAAACCAATGCCTACTACTTGTCATGAAGGGCCTTCTTGGCCCACTCTGTATCATCACATCCATGATCTCCACTTGTGTTTGCATCCTCCTATGGATTGGGATTGGGTTGAGTCGGTGGAGCGGGTGTATGTGCAACCAAAGAATAGTTCACTGGCACCGCGCGACATTGTAAAATCCGCTCAGGATGTGTGGATTAACAAGAACAGGACACCGATCCTTGGTCCACTACTCAAAAACCTCTATAGGAACAAAAATCTGTATAGAGTATGACAATATCTGGTGATGCGAGGACTAAATGGTTAATACTCTCTGGAAGCTAAACACTAAAACTACCACAGCTGGAACAAAAATACACAAAATAAGGAGGAAAACCAATATAAAGACTGGGGAGAAGGTCAAAATAATCAAAAACCAAAATTAAAAAAAAAATTAAAACATACCTCCTATGCTCCCAGGGACACGTGAACCTCAATGAAAAATAATCCAAAATAGCAATAGATAGAGGGACATAAAAATTAGTTGGTGGGCCCTGTCGCTAGATTTCCAGCTCCTCATGAAAGGAAGGGAATTCAACCCTCCTAGAATCCCCCTAGGTAGCACCCCATCCTAGCCTCGCTTTAGAGATCCCCTCCAACTCGCTCACCCTAGCCTCAAGATTCATAATACAAGTCGAGATAGCCTAGGCCAGAGCTATACCCTCCTCATGTGCCTCAGCCACCATCTCTTCTTCCTCCTTTTGTAAAGCCAAAACTCCATACCCTCCTTCCCCATGATAGGAATAGGTAATGACTCTCCACCTGTCCTAGAATCCACCACATGACCCATATCCTAAAAATCTAGGCACCTAGAGAAGGAAAAAGACTCCATAAGATATCCAAGATTAGAGATCCCTGGATCATGATCCGAAGGACCTATCACATCGAACCCTAGATTCAAATTCAACCCATCTCTCCCCTGAACCCCCTCTGGCCCCCCCTCAATCATAAGTAAATAAACTAGAATCTACGAAAACAAACTCTCCAAATCATCAAACCTCCTCTTAACATCACCACCTCGCCTAGTCCCTCCTAGGAAAGATGACACCTCCCTATCTGACGTCTCTGGCACAACCCTCGGAGTCCCAACATTTATCCTCAGCGACCCCATACCTACCTACTATCAACCCTTCGAAGCCACCTATTCTCCATCCGCTACCTCAGGCTCTCCCACCATCAGGGCTATACTATCCTGCACCGGAAAAGCCTGATGGGGCACAGTAATAGGAATTTTCATCACCCTCCTCTCTAAGAAACCCTGATAATATTGATCCTTTCTAAGAAAATTAGCTGTAGGTACTCCATCCATAAACATCTGATGATCAGTCATAGTCAACCACTCAACATGCCTCATATGATAAGGATTAGGAAATGGCATTCGTATGGGGAGGTCCCACAAATATTGATAAGTCACTTTCTCCCATAGATAGAAAAAGGCCCCATAAGAATCATCTAGGAGTACTCTTTAACCAGACAACTTCCAATCCATAACACCTATAGACACCACATTCTAGGCCCCCCCCCAAGTCTCTTTTAGACCACTAGCACTTCCCCTTTCCATCGCAAATCTAGGTTGCACTCCGAGTACCGATCTAAAGGCTATCAGGCGCCCCCGGGACCTATTTGACTCCCGTAAACTCTTTTGTCAGAGAAAAATCTCATTGAATCTTTGAAGGGCTCCAAATACCCTTTCCAACGGTCCACCCCGTGCATGAATCGGCATAACGGTTCAGACGAATGGGCCATTTCACGGCCAGAAACTGATAAAATTCCGTTCCAAAATTAAAAACACATTTTCTACACGCACACACCTAATAAAATTACGTTTGAATCTATGGGATAAAACCCACCCCTATTCTATATTCGAACGACGTGGATTTTGATGCCTTTATAGGCTACGCAGGCATCTTGGATTAAAATCTTAGACTCGAGTCCAACTTTTCAATTTTTCCATTTGTCTTATTTTCAAAATTTCTCAAAATCCCTCATTTTTATCATACGTATACATATATCATGCTTGTTTGCGGCACATCCCACATATATTATCGTTTCCCAATAACGATCAATATCTCAATGAACGCTCATATTCTATCATCTACATTAATTACTATTTTGGTAATATTCCTATGGATGACCTCACCCTATCTTTTCAATGGTATGGGTCGAATGATTCCAATCTCCATTATATAAACACATACACACACTTCATGGGAATAAAGTAAAATATTAACATTTGCCCATGAGAGACCGAAAGGGCGGTATGGGTGCCTAACACCTTCCCATTCCGTAACTTATCCCCCGGACCTTCGATCTAATGGTTTCGCATGCATCAGTTTGTCCTTGATGCCACTCTCTCGTAGTGGCAATATATTCTTTTGCCTATTTAGGAAAAATAGGTTGGCGACTCTATCTCTTTACATTCACCCCAGAAAGACGACAGCCAAAGCCCCCTTTCGAAGAGAAGGGTGCGAGACCGCGATGTAGTTCTTCCTCAGGGGATCCTCCTCCTTCCCCCTCCCCCCGGAATAAACGTCGCGCCAACCGGGATGGCCACAGTGGCGACTCCACTGGGGAGTATTTTTAAGAGGGCTAGACTCTATTTACATGGGTCTTTTATTTTCTTGTATATTCCCCTATTTGTATGTTCCCCTTTATTATTCATGTGTAAATCATGCTCATACTACTATTCACACACTTGTATAAGACTCTCCATGTACACTTCACACCACGTGCACCTAGGATCACGTACTTCCACATGTTGGACACATCACTTAGAAATCCATGTTTAGGTGTCACCGTAATAAATTTATACTACTATTCACACACTTGTAGAAGACTCTCCATGTACACTTCACACCACGTGCACCTAGGATCACGTACATCCACATGTTGTACACATCACTTAGAAATCCATGCTTAGGTGTCATCGTAACACACCTACACTTGTATATATCCATGCTCACTTATCACACACTCACTTGTAGATAGTTACACATCACTCACACATCGCTTATCCATGCTTGGTATCACTTTACTATTAGTACTTGAACTTTTCTCCTTGTTTGGCATGATCAAGAAAACACTACCTCCATAAGATACTAATAAGAGAATCATACATGATTCACACAACATCACCAAAGAGAAATGTTATTGACCAAATTTTGTCCCGTAACTGGAGAGTCACTTAGTGATGGGCGCAGGTCCGGCAGGGCACAGTTAGCCTAAGCGATATGACTCTCTTATTCCATTGGCCAAGTACCTTAAACGTATATCGAATGGTTCCCCCACATCGTACCGCTTGACTAAAATCATAGATGGAGGTATATCGCAGGGAACTCGTTCACGTATGTTGAATATATCGAATTCTCTCTCACACGTACTGTCCCCACGAGTTATATAGTGAGGCTATTCACATACACTCAGGTATATCAAATGGCTTGTCCTCATGTACCGATTTCATCAAAAGCAAGATGTATATCGTGGAAGTTACGCCAAAGGGGGGAACCCTTTCCAATTCACCCAACCAACTGCATACCCGCATATAGGTGTCAAGCCTAGGACACGCATGTTAGATTGCCGGTTTCGACCCGAAAGTCTGTAGAAATCTCGGGTCGACCTGCCACCAAAATTTTTGTGCAATTTTTAAAATGGTACCTCGTCCGTGAGCCTGTTACAAGTCCAACCATAGCTTTAGATATCTTTCAAACCCAATTTTTCCAGGCTCGGGTCCCGTCCGGCATTTCATTTTTCATTTAGGTAAACTTAATACAAGTGAGAACCTAATAAACACAATAATCATGCTGAGACCCGTCTCTCATATTTTTCTCTTTGATTTTTTCACCAAAAATGCCAAAAATATTTTCCCTCATTTTCCTTTAAAACAACATAAAAACAAAAAATTTCGTCCTCCCCTTCTCCAAAAAAAATCAAATCAAAAAATATATTTTCCTTATTTTCAAAAAATAACAAACTTCCCTTTTTTCCAAAAATAAAATTCTAATTTTTCTCCTTTTCAGGTCGATCACAGACCCCTGGCCTGTCTCCCTATTGGCTTCGGTCTTCAATCAAACTTCCCCAAAGTTCTGTCAGTCCCCAAACTTCCTCCGAGTTCGAGACTCACCCGCCTTCCATGGAGAACACGGATCAAGTGCTGAATGTACAACAATTTTTTTTGACAGTTCTGGCTCAGCTCATTGCCAATATTGACAACCTTCAAATCAAGGCTCATGAGATGCAATGAAATCGGGTCCCTGTCCCCGAAGATCCTGAGGTCATTTTCCCTCGCACCATGGGTCCTCCTGCACCCGGGCCTATCTGGGTTCCTGAAGAATACCATCATTAATGATAAGAGAAATCTCCCATAATTCGTTCTCATATCAGCAATTCAAGTAAAGAACATAAATAAAACAAGTAAAGCAAGTAAGGAGATATGAACACAAGATATAGAGTGGTTCAACCTTTAAAATGGGCCTACATCCACTGTGTTTCTCTGTTCTCATTATATGTGTTGCATTATACAATATAATCGTGCCTAAAGAGGCATACAAGTATGAGAATAAAGGAGAGTACATGGCAGTATTGAGGATTCTGATGTGTCGGAGAGGTGGACGCGATGTATATGAGCAACCCTCAAGTTGTATGTTGAGGTTGTGTAGAGAGAATCTGTATTGTAGAATCTGCCTCAGGTGTGGACTTGATCCCATCGGTCCCTTATATCGAGGTGTGGTCCTCTATTTATAGGAGATATGCTCACATGCTCTGAGCACGTGACGTACATAAAATATGGAGTTGATGTACTAGAGAGGGATGCGGCCTGTAAGGCAAGCAATGTGAGTGTTGCATCCTGTATTAGGCTAGAGACAAAGGTTACATGCCTTGTACTGGGTAGTGCTGCACCCCGTATTATGAAGGGTCGCACCTTTTTCTGAGGAGGGTCGCGCCCTGTGCTGAGGAGGGCCGCGGCATATAATCATATGCGGTGAAGAGTGTCCTCCGTGGTAGGGTGCTATATTTGTACTCCCTCAAGTCGTAGTGCCGAGAGATTACGATTAGGGTTACGGCTTAGTTCAGTCTTGTTAGGTGCCGCGGTACTTCCAAGGCAACGATTCATCTTCCGCACTCTCTTATATATATTATTCAGGCCGTGGACTTCATTACATTTTCTAAATATTTGAGAGCATTTCGAGAGCTGAACTTTGTTCATACATCCTTTATCTCTTTTTGATGACTTTTTAAGGCTGAGTGTGGTGGTCCCAAGGTGGTTTGAGGCTGATCATTGCCATCTTCTTCATTTCTAGGTAATTTTTTAACCAACATCCTTTTTAATAGCTTCAGTAGTTCGTAATTCTTCTTTAATAGTCGAACACATGAACTTCTGCATTGCTTGGTAGGAATCTAGGGTTTTGTTTGAATAATCTTCTAATTTCCAAGAATCGAACACGTAGGCATGATAAATAGTTGTAGTAATTATTGCCATATTGCTCTTTGAATCAATCTTCGTATGCTTAACTGAACCCCTGATCTTCGAATGCTTGGATAACATGGCACGCATTTGTGTTAGATCCCATGAAATCATATAATTGTTCTTGCTCTTCTTAAATAAACTCTTCATATTCTGGGTCTTCAATCTTTAAATGAATAATCATTACATACTTAGTTGTTTGAGTGAATGGTCGCGACATGATGAAGTACCCATTTAGTAATCTAGGGTTGCACTTAATCCTTTAAATATTCCTTGATTTTTTCCCTAGTCGCGGCATGTGGTGAGCGATGGATGCGGCTCCTTAGGTTCTTAGATTTTGACTCCACGACTCTTAGCCCATAGCTGTCGTTGATAGAATTGTCGCGGCACTATAAAAATAATCGAATCAATGTGCCGCAGTTATGTTTGTCTTTTGGGGCTCAAACCCCACACTTGCCCATTTGGCCTCAATATTTCTTGTTCATCTTGATATTCCATTGAACCTGTTGTGACCTCTAAGAGGCCTCTATACCATACTGGTTGCGGCACCTAACTGCGGCTTGTGCTTTTCAGGTACTGCTGTAGCCATATGAGCTTTGACCCAGATGAGTTTTTGAGAGGCTTTTGGGCAAAGCATTTTGGAGCCTCTCCTCCTGAACTCCCTTCCATGCCTTCTCTGAAATCAATAGGGCCTTGCCAACTGAAGAATTGCACGAACTGCGTAGTTTTTGACTCAGACTCTGTGGACTCTGCTTCTTGGAAGGATTCTGAGACCATTCGGATGGAAGAGGAAGATAACTCTAGTAACCGACCAATGGATGTGGAAGATGATGTTACGGAAAGGGGTATTGCTGATGTTAGGGATGAACTAGCTGGTCCATCTAGGAGGGCTGAGAGACCCCTAACTGCGCTTTATATCCGCAGCATTATGACTCAAGACTGGTTTGAATAGGTAGCTGGGGCCTTCGAGTTTCCAAAAAACCTAATGTGCTCACACCTGTCGCGAACCAAAGACCGTGCATGGCACTTGATGACGATGGGGTATGTTTTCCACTTTATGCCTTTGTTTATAGGCCGCGGCTACCAGTTCCCATTCCCATTAGAAAAATTTTTCAAACCATGAAACTAGCACCAGCCCAGTTAGATCCCAATGGTTGGAGGGCCATCCTTGCCGCGATCGTGCTTTGGGAGAATCAATTCAAGAAAGACATTACTCCCGCGGAGTTTTTTCACTTCTACCGCTTGAAGGAAAACTCCGTAAAGTTCGTTGGGTACTATTACCTCTCCATACACCGCAGGGATGAGACCTTTTACTCTAGGAGGCCGACTAGTGTAAAGAACTAGAAGGGTAAATATTTTTACATCTCTAGATAAGGATGGGAGATACACCGTCAGGAGAACGAGAGGGAGAAGTCATTTTGAATGCCGCGGTAATGGGGTTGTCCCTCCAAACTAGGTAATTGGATTATAGTCACGTCCTTTCTTTATAATTGCACATTCTCTGTACTAACCCTTGAAATGTTTTCTGCAGTTCTCGACAACTCGCAATTGAGCAAGCGGTAAGAGAAGAGAGTTGCTGAGGTCGCGACCATTCCTACTGAGCATAAAAAAATCAGAACACTTGTTACTTCAGCCTCTGTATTTAAAGCAGGCTACTTCCCAAATAAATCTATACCCAAAGATAAGGCCGAGGAAGGTAATAACTCAATCAACATTCTTACTCCGCGGCAACTTATATTTAAAAATTCAAATATTTACTATTTTTTTCCTCTTTCTGGTGAGGAGGTTGACAGGGAAATCTTGGCTGCCCAACTCGTATAAATGGATGGGGATGCAACTGTTCTTAATAACTCTATAAGGCACAGGAAAAGGAAGAGTACCAGGACCCAAACTCCAGACGTGATCCCTTCCAGTGAACCAAATCCTCCTACCGTGACCTAAAATCAGGCCGTGGAAAAAACTACCAATGCTACCCCCCCAACCCCAAGCTGAGTTTGATGACGATATAGGGGCCAGTTTGGCTACGGTAGGTTTGATGTCAATGTCAGACGTCCTTATGCATTCATCTTCTCCGTCATCGCCACCTGTTGTAGTAGTTAATGAAAACTTGGCACCTCCTCAGTGTCGCGTCGGAGCTGGTCTTGATGGTCGATTGCAGCCATAGTTAAGATAGCCTAACCTTGAGTCCTCATGGGACACTACCAAGAAGGATACGCGAAGGATGAAGAGGGCCCTTGATAGTTTGGTGGACGAAGATCATGACGATTTGGAGGATTATGGCCTCCATAGCCTTTTGACGGTAAGTGCAAATGTTCTCTCAGTTTTAATTTTTATTTTCATACCTTGCTCCTAACATTTTCATTTCAAGCCACGAACGTCATGGTAGCCCAAAAAAGGAAGTATGAGTCCCTCTATAAACTTAAGATGGCTGCGGAGAGGGTACACACCGTTGATTTGGAGGCTGCACGAAATTTCTCTTTTAAAGATGGGAAGCAGTCTGCTACCGCGGCTCTTCAGGAAGCTCAGATGAACTTGGAAGATGCAAACAAGGCCAAAGAGGAAGCGGAGGAAAACTTTAAGCAGTCCGCGGAATCCCTCAAAGTCTCCCAGTCTCAGACCGCAAAAGTCGCACAAACCGCAGAGACTTCTAGTAACAAGCTCAGACTTCTTCAAAAGAAATATGAGGTGCTGGAGATTAAAGTTGACCAAAATTTCGTAGCCCATGCCGCGGAAATTAAGAAAATGGAAGGGGACCATGTTGAATCCCTTCAACTTGCCATTGATAGTACTGTGGAGTCATTCAAGGGCTCTACAGACTTTTATCTCATCAATAAAAGGGCCTACCTCTGCGGCTACCAAGAACTTAGGAAAAGCGCCGTAAAAAACTTTCCTGACTCTAAGGAGACCATTATTGCCTGGGGACTTGGTGATGCTGAGCATTAAGAATGCATAGCTGAGCTCAAGGCCGGGGCTGAAGAGAAAGCCAGGTTGAGGATAGAGGCTGAGGCAGTAGCTGAGGATGAAGAAACTGAGACCGCCACGGATGGTGATGAATGAGATGAGCATGATGATGTAGCTTCCTGAACTTGTGTTAATTTTTGAACTGATCATTAATACAAGGCTGCATCCCTCCTATTATTTTAACTCCTTGTAGTGGTTGCGGCCTCTTTGTCCGTACGATAATATTAATCAAGGCTGCGGCCACCTTTTTTTGGATTATTTTCCCTTCATTTTCTAGTAGCTTTTTATTTTTCTACTTTGCTTGCTTTAAAATTTAAATGAATGCTCTCTTGGCCTTTCTACTTGAATTCCATTATTGTTGCACATAGTAGGTTTGAATATGGCCGCGGCACCTTTGTGTGTTTGAAATGTGTAAAGACCATTTGAAAAAATTCACTTTAACCAACGTACGCGTCATAAGATACGGTTGTAATGTGGATAGCCTTTGTACATGGGTCGTGACCCCTTTTTCCTTTTACTTGCACTCATGACTGGAAGGGCTGCCCCTGGCGACAGTTTGATAATTTTGCCTTTTGCGTCTTTCGAATGAATTTACTTAATCGCCGCAGCCATATTGACAGGGATGTGTCACTTTTGAATATTTGAATTCCCTCTATTGTAGCTTGAACTGGATCTAAATCCAAGTTATTATCACATAAACTTAGTCGCTTTAATGGCTACAGCTGTATTGACAGGGCTACTTCACTCTTCTAGCCCTTCCATCTGAACATGGGCCTTTGTAGATATACGGGATACCCACAGCTAACATACAGGATACTTTCAAGCCTCCCCAGGCTGGGTTATGTTATGAAGCCACCCACAACTAACATACATGATACTTTCAAGCCTCCCCAGGCTGGGTTATGCTGTTAAGCCACCCACAACTATCATACAGGATACTTTCAAGCCTCCCCGGGCTAGGTTATGTTGTTAAGCCACCCACATCAATCATACAGGATACTTTCAAGCCTCCTCGGGCTGGGTTATGTTATTAAGCCACCCATAGCTAACATACAGGATACTTTTAAGCCTCCCGAGGCTGGGTTATATTATTAAGCCACCCACAGCTAACATACATGATACTTTCAAGTCTCCCCAGGTTGGGTTACGTTATTAAGCCACCCACAGCTATGGATATATATAAAGCCATCCATGGCCAGATATTACAAGTCTCCCGACTTAGTGACGCATCTCGAAAGCTAAGAACGAGCATTGGAATCCCTTGCGGTTAATGACGCATCCCGAAAGCTAAGAACGGGCATTGGAGGCCCTTATGAGTGATAAAAGCTCCTTTAATCTTTAGATGCTTTCGTGACTATGATCATCATATGATAAGATATAGTTGCACATCGTGTGGGGACCTTGTGAGCTAATTAAGAACGCAATCCCTCTGCAGGTGCTTCCCGAAATAATAATAGTCTTCCTAGATAATCTGTTATTCCATATCTAACATGTCTCCAATTGAGATCTGTTTAAGAAAAAATGGTCTTTTGTAAGATGACATTTCATAAAAATGGGACTCAAAACATGGCACTATAGAGTGAACTTGATTTCATTTATATATATATATATATATATATATATATATTACTTTGTAAGGATAATACAAAGTTTAGTTCAAAACAGCATAAGAGTTGTCACTGTAAAGTAGAGATAAATGGAAAATAAGACAGAAGCATGAAAAATGGGCATGCGGTATGTGAGACTAGACTTCATCCCCTAAACATCTTTGAGGAACCTCCGCAGCATCCCTCGCCTAATCAGCCTTTTAATTTCATCCTTTAGTGCATATCACTGCTCAGTGTCGTGGCCATGGTCCAGATGGAACTTGCACCACTTGGCTTTGCTCCTCTTATGGGGTGGAGCTTTGAGCTTCTCTGGCCACGTCATCATCTTGTCCTCCTTAATGGACTCAAAGATGTCTTCAATTGGAAAGGCCAATGGGGTATAATCCTTAGATCTCCCTTCTGCTCTGATTTCCTTTTCTGGCTCCTAGTAACTGCTTCCAAGGATGAATCTTCGGGTACTACCTCGGAAGCAAAGAGCGTTGAAGTAATCACCCTGGGTGCTGCACCCACATTGGGTGAGGTCACGGCCTCTAGCACTAGGACCCTCTAAGTCAAATAGTTTACCTAGGTCTGGAGTGAGGCATGACTGTCGTAGAGGTGGTTGAGGTGATTTTATAGCTGCACAATCTCATCTTTGACTTCTGTGCCCTGGCTAGATTCTCCCTCCATTTTTCCTTTTGTTAGTCTTTACAAAGTATATATAATCTGACACAAAACTAGCAGAAGGGAGTAATCTCAGGAATATTGGAGTAACCAAGTAGGAAATGGGGATGCAGTGTTTGCACTGCTACATGGTATTGCTGCTGAGGCCGCGGCCAGTATGGCACATATGTGCACTGCCTTGGCCCTTGTATGATATTCACCAAGGTTGAGATGGAGACCACCTCAGTCCGTTCCTTAATGTTTTGAGGCTTCTGTAATACAACTTCCCTAATAGGGGCCGCGGTATGTAAGTTAGTTGAACTACCACGCCGCATCCCTACCTAGGCTATGAAGGGACAATCCCAAAATTGAAACCCAAAAACTGAATTTTTCTCTCGAAACTCGTGGAGAGTATACCCACTAGGGTATATCCATTAGAGGATAACCTCTAGGTGCACACAAAGTGACATAATTTTAATGATAGACCGTAGATCATAGGCAACGAACAACAAAAAGGGAGTAAATATAACTCTTCCCTAATTACCCACCTTTGCGGGGCTATTGACCTTTGCACTTTTCAGTGTCATCTTGGTGAGGTAACATCATTGGGGTATGTAAAAATAGATATAAGGTCATAAAAAGGAGACCCATGGATAGATCTGAAAATACGCAATACCCATTTAAGGGTGTGTATACAAAATACGAGTTCAATAACCGAAATCCACCCATGAGATAATAATCCAAAGGATCCCCATGTATAGAATAAGGTGTTTAAGAACCTAAAACACATAGAAACAAGATTAAAATATCTCGTTCCCACAGACGACGCAAGATTGATGATACGAGAAATCACCCATAAGCCGTTCTCATATCAGCAAGTCAAGTAAAGAACATAAATAAAACAAGTAAAGCAAGTAAGGAGATATGAACACAAGATATAGAGTGGTTCAGCCTCTAAAATGGGCCTTTATCCACTGTGTTGCTCCGTTCTCATTATATTCATTGCATTGTACAATATAATCGTGCCTAAAGTGGCGTACAAGTATGAGAATAAAGGCGAGTACATAGCAGTATTGAGGATTCTGGTGTGCTGGATAGGTGGCTACGATGTAGATGAGCAACCCTCAAGTTGTATGTTGAGGTTGTGTAGAGAGAATTTGTATTGTAGAATTTGCCTCGAGCATGTGGACTTGATCCCATCGATCCCTTATTTCGAGGTATGGTCCTATATTTATAGGAAATATTCTCACATTCTCTGAGCACGTGACGTACATAAAATTTGGAGTTTCTGTACTAGAGAGGGATGCGACCTATAAGGCAAGCAATGTGAGTGTTGCATTCTGCATCAGGTTAGAGCCAAAGGTGCCACGCCCTGTACTGGGTAGTGCTGCACCCCGTGTTGTTAAGGGCTATGCCCTGTGCTGAGGAGGGCCGCGAGAGAAGGGCCACGGCATATAATCATATGCGGTGCAAAGTTCCCTCTAAGTCAGGATGTTATATTTGTACTATCAATAATGCTCCACATGCTCCTCCTGCTAACGGGCCGCCACCAGCCCAGCTTTCTATGCCAAACCTTGCCCAGACCAGGGCTAATTTACTAGTAACTATTGATCCAAAAGAGGAAGCACTGAATAAGTTCAAGGAAGACCTCAATATTCTAACCAATAAATTCGACCAGGTCAGAATCGTTGGGAACTACATGAACTACACCCACAAGTCTCCCTATCCTAAAGCTAAGTTACCAGAAAAACTTAAGATGCCTAGTATCAAGAAGTTTGGAGGCAGTGGACCCCCGGTCATTCCTCTCCATAGCTATCACTAAGCCATGACTCTCCTAGGGGATCCCGAAGAAATAATGGCTCAAATGTTTTAGCAGAATTTGAAAGATAGCACCCTACATTGGTTCCTATCCCTTGAAGAATCTAGAATTCGCAGTTGGGAAGAAGTTGCTCATGAGTTCATGTCACAATACAAGTACAACAAGGAGCTAAAGGTTAACCGTCGTGACTTAGAGCTACTTAAACAAAACCCTGGGGAATCAGTCAGCAACTTCATAGCAAGATGGAGAGAAAAAGCAGCTACCATGACCAATCGTCCCTCCGAAGAAGAAAAAGTCAGCGTTATGAAGAAGAACTTCTTACCCCATGTCCGAGAAATAATGGGAGGACGGTATTACCCTCACTTTAGAGCCCTCTAAGAAGCAGGAGTAGAAATCAAAGAAGGTCTTGCCAAGACGGAAGTGGAACCGAAGAAAATCTCTGGACAGTTTGCTCCTAGAAAGTTTAAAAAGCCTGCTAGTACCATAGTCTCTCTCGAATATTAACAAAATCTCTTAGCCTACCACTTCATGGGCACCAGAAAGTCGCTAAAAACCCAATCTGGAAGGAATATACTGATCTTCACGCTCCTCTCTCCAAAGTCTACTATGCTCTCTTAAATCGAAACCTGATCAAACCCTTGTACCCTCGTCCATTACCATTCCACTTCCGAAGAATTTCAAACCTGATGCCCATTGTGACTATCACCAAATTGCTAGCCATACCACAGACCAATGTTTCCATCTCCAAAACACAATCCAGATCCTGATTGACCGAGGTCTCATCACCCCACCAGCTAACCCTAAACCAAATGCTACCCATAATCCACTCCCGAATCATGCAAATGCCATCTTCCTAGAAGAAGACTCAGAACTCGACCCGTCTACCCAAATCATGCCAACTAAATCCCCAGTAATACCCATATACTCTCCTAAACCTCTCCAAACTTGCTCATATTTCCTCTTACACGCTACCAACCTTGCCGATCAAACCTTATCACTCCTCACCCGTGCATGCATCGTTGTCTGTACCGTTCTAGAGTTAGAGACATGGAATTATCAAAAATGTTGAACCAACTCCTAGAGTTTGACTGAAATTTCCCTCCCAGATGACCATCGACTGTCAAAGATTCAGTGGGATGTTATTAGAAGCTCAAAAATGGGCCCAAGAGTCAGATAACTAGGTAGTGCCGTCCGACGAAGTCTGTCTAGATGACCTGGTCCAAATCATAGCAAGTTTGTTTCGACAGACTGGTGATATTCGAGCTGCTCGACGCTTTGAAATTATAAGGGCACGTGGTCCCTCCAATCTTGTATTTCCCTGTCGAATGGGAAGAATTATATGAGGAACCGATAGAAGTTGTAGAGTGTATTGACTTTACATGAAAAGACAATATCGTTGCCACCGGATGGGGAGACGATTCTGAAGACTCGGATGAAGAGCTAGATTCAGGAAAGACTAGTCTGATAGCCAACCTATGGGGAGTAACATCACTTAAGGAGCTTCTAGGAGAAGTTAACCAGGTAGCTGAGCAACCCAATATCGATGAAGAAATAGGGTTTCTATTTTTACTCTCTTTCGTGAACCACATGACCAGATCGGGAGGACATTACCAGAATTTGAGCTTACAACCATCAACAAGTGATGAAGGGAAAGGTGTTGAGAATCTCCCTATGAAAAAAAATGACTCTTGAAGAAAGTAAGGTCCTTGATCAACTGAAGAAAAATCAAGCTAACATCACTATATGGGGACTTTTCATGTCTTCCCAACTGCGCCGAAATGCCCTAATCAATCTGCTCATAGAATCCATAGTTCCTCCCTCAACCACACTATAAGAAGCAGTGAATCTTGTTGGATCCATGACCTCCACTCGAATGCTCTCCTTCTCCGAAGTAGAATTCCCTAAAAATAGTCCCAACCACAATCATACTCTCAATATCTCTATTGAAGTTATGGGGAAAACTATCCCCCTCTCACTCGTTGACAACGGATCAGCTCTGAATGTTTGCCCATTAAGAACCCTCAATTGCCTGGCATTGAAAGTGAGCAACCTTCATCCAACCTCTGCTGTCGTGCGTGACTACGATAACACCCGTCGAGAAGTAATGGGATCTATCAATCTTATAATAGGGGATGGCCCTATAAATCCTGTTGTTGAATTCCAAGTCATTGACATCCCAACTTGTTTCAATCTGTTGCTCGGATGATCGTGGCTCCACAACATCAAAGGGGTGTCTTCTTCCCTTCATCAGAAATTGAAATTCTTTGCCAATGGACAAGTTATCACCATCTTAGGAGATAACGATAACACCGAGAATGCTAGCACCAGTAATCTGATACTTGAGATACAACACGGGGCGAGCGATATGATGCTATTAGGCTTCCAAGTCGAACCACTCCTACTCCCATCAGGAGATGACTTTAAAGACAGGGTTTGTCTAGAATATTATCCTCGTGGAAATGTCAATGTAATCCAGATGTTCAAGAATATGCACTTCATGCCCGGACTGGTGCTAGGCTAAAGACAAAAAGGAATAACTGGACCTATTGTGTTGAAGTAGGCCTTTCCTCCCCATGGCTTAGGCTATCAACCATCAGAAGCAGAACTCAGATTGATTCGTCAGCCTTGACTAAAGAGAAAGTTAGAATACATCAGAACTATCTCGGGAGATTCCCTAAATGGAAGGTTCATCAAAGAGGGTGAAGATTTACCCTTTTGCGGCTTCCCTGAACCATGGTATGACCCTGTAGACAAAAGGATGAAACTAGGAATGGAGATCTTTTTTTAAGACAGCCATTTAGGAGCCAAAAGTTACCAGTACTGTGTTCAACCACTCATTGAGGAGACCATAGATGATATCGGGGATTCTGAGGGCAGTGACTCCGAGGATTCTTTCATCTTACAGATACTGGGGCTGGCACTCTACATGATCCACTCAAGGACTACATCATCCAATCCATCTTACCTTATCAAAGATGCTGATATACCTCTCATCAACTAACATACTGCACCTGTTCCACCTACTAATATTTAACCTAACCCTGATGTTTATGTGACACCCCGACTAATTAAATACCGGGTAGCTACTCCTTTATTAAATTAATACAAAATGCCAAGTTGGTCCAGTTAATAGCATCACTGTCGAAGACATTTTTTTTAATGATTACTAACCACCTAGTATTTAAAAAGTGAGTTGCCAAGTTTTAAATTAACTCTGATTAACATGCAATAAAAGGATAATGAAAGAATGACAACCATTCACCATAACGAAGTAATAGAATAACCAACAACATAATAATAAGTCCGGAGGAAAAACTCCTCACAACAATCCCACAACTGAACTAAATAAAACAAAGTATCCCGAATTAATTACATGCCAAAAGTCTGAAAAATTGAAATTGGAAATGTTTCTAATAGAAGTGGGCGACATGCCCTACAACTGATGAAAGCTGAATATAGAGTAAAGATCGATGAAGCGTCTACTGGCAAAGTCCTGTAACTTCCACAAACAGCTATAGCTCGTCACCTGAATGAAAATCCTATGCATGGTGTCCTTGTGGCTGGGCACCTAAAATGGTTTTTACAAAAGGTAGATTTGAAAGCAAACGGGTCAGAGCCCGAAAATGGGGATTATTTTAAAAACAGCAAGTGTTTTAATGACATTAAAACAATAAATGAAAAATACATGTTAGGACGTGCACTCACATGAAATGCTCACCTCTCGACTAATTGTGCACTCCTAACGTACCGTACCCATCTAAGTAACATATAAATCTAACCAAACCGTAATAAGTTCTACCCCTTACTACTCGATTCTCATTATGCATTCTAGTGTTATCAACTAAATAGAGAGCTTTACTTAAACTCGGATTCTCGATTATTAGCAATACAATTCATTACAGGTTACCCCTTTCTAGTTACTCAAAGCGTTTCTGTATTTATACTCACAATACCGACATGAAAGTTCTCATTAATCTAAGTGTATATTAGTCACGCCATAAATATACAATTCAAGCACCCGAGACTAAGCTGCGGTGCACACATACTCTGCTATCCATCCCGGTACATCACGTACATAAGGATCACGCATTCTGAATCTCTCAGGAATCGTTCTCAGATAATAGCAAATCACAAACAATGGAGGCGAACACAGTCACATCACATGGGTCAGGCACATACCTACGCTCCCACGATCAGCAGACTTATTAACATCCCAATAAGTCCTTCTCTGACCTATGTTCTCGAGGTACCAATCTAAATCCTGGCAACACAAGGATTAGAGGGCCCTAAGCGAACGTAAACCTCCCGTGATAGCAAGTATGGTAGGTATGTCATACACATCAAATCATATATACTAAGCATGCACACATCTTAGCTATTACCATATTTATTTGTGGTACACTTCTTATTCTCGTACCGACTTATAATGTTACACAATTCCTAAGTTCCTGATTAATTTAATTATTTAAGCCGTTAATAATTCTCGCATCGTAATAGTCACTCACGTCCTATTCCACAATTTCCATTCAATTCGAATTGCACTTCTATGTTTTACTCCTCAATATATCCCAATTATCCCAACTATATCAATTTATCATCAAGGGAATGTTATCTCTACAATTAAACAAGGTTATGGGACACGCGAAATCAAAACAGGCCAAAAAGCCTAAACTGTCAGCTCGTTAGAAGTCTCGTTCGAACGAGGCTGTTCGAACGAGAGTTCGTTCGAACGAACTGGGCATCTAACGAGATCTCGTTCGAACGAAAGACATCGAACGAACATCAATCTCGTTAGAAGGCAAACTGTCAACTCGTTAGAAGCTCGTTCGAACGACCTGGGCAGGTCTTCTAACGAGAGGCCAGTTTCGAGCCCAGATTTTCCCTTTTTCGTTTTTCCATCTTTTCTTCACATCTAATCCCACATAAAAATCGTCCCAACATTATTTTAAGGTTTCTAATCCATACCAACAATCGTAGGTCATAATTAAACAATTATATAGGGCCAAATCTTCCTAAACATCATCAAATCATTAATTCCCCTCATTTATCCCCAAATCCCATGAACATGAACCCTAAAATTTTAAAGTCACCAATGGGTATAATTAAATCCATTTTTGTTTCATACCAGGTATATTATCATCAGAATAATCACCTAAATACAATTCTACATGCAATTCCTCATCAAAAAGTAAATTCCAATTCCAATCTAAATGGGTTTTTATCAATCTCCCAACCACAATGAAATTTCAGAAATGTCTAAGCATGGAGAAAACATTCAATGCTATTAACGAAATTTAAACCACTTGCCTTATGTCTTTCTCTGATTTTGATGTTGAATTGATGAATTATTCTCTCTCTCTCTGCAGGATTTCTCCTCTCTTTTCTCTCTACAAGCTCTTCTTCTCCAAGGTGACAATGGTGGCTAGGGTTTTCCTTAGGAAACTCTTGGAACTAATTCTAATAACCCCCGTAGCCCATTAGGTCATAAGTTGTAGTTAGTGGGTTTAGTGGGTAATTACCAAATCAGATTTTTATTTCCTAATTTTCGTTGGTTTTAATTCCCAAAAATCTAAAATTACCAAACTACCCTTATACATTGTCGGCATGACCTAAAAATGCCCCGGGACCCAAACTAAACCCCCGGCTAGTGTTTTCTGACTATTTTGACCCTTCCAGACGCGTTGGCGCACTCAAAATGACCATACATTTAATAGAATTAAAATTCACTTTTTAATTAAATAATAATATTCCTGACGCGACTGTCACACGCGTCTCAACAAAATTTCCAAATTGCCGTATTTCAATCTCACGACAAGTTTCATAGTTCAATATTCATATATAGTCATATATACACATTAAAATCAAATACCAACTCGCATCTCGCTAGTATTTTTATCCGGATTAATTCCCAATTAATACACATTTAATTCAATTAATCCCATAAATAAATATCATAAAAATACGGGGCATTACAGTTTATACCCTTTCCCTTTAGTTATTTCCTCTCACTCTGATGTAATTGAGACCTCTTTTGATGAGGTTCTCAATGCTTTTTTTCTTTCAATGAAATAAATGAAGATTTTGAGTATCTTGTTGTACCTTACATTAATTATCTTGATTCTAATGAAACTCTTGATGATGATGACTTTGCAAATAAATAATTCTTAACTGGTCCAAATAAGGTTAATAACAAACAACATAACCGCGTTCAAGTTAATGAAGATGAAACTATTATTATTAATCTCGATTCAAGTAGCCAAATGCGCAAGATTAGGATAGGGGTTACCCTTGATGACCACTAGTGCACACAACTCGAAGAACTACTGAAGGAATTCGTGGATGTCTTTACATGGTCCTATGATGATATGCCCAGCATTGACCCTGAGGTAACACAGTATGAGATTCTAACTCGCCTGGAATGTAAAACAGTCAAACAGAAGCTGCGAAAGCTTCGCACCAAATGGTCACTCAAGGTTAAAGAAGAAGTAGTCAAGCAACTGAATGTGTTCGTGTGATCGAATATCCTATATGGCTATCTAATATCGTACCCGTGTTAAAAATTAGGAGGGAAGGTCCGCATGTGTGTCGATTATCGAGACTTGAACAAGGCCTCTCCAAAGGATGATTACCCTCTACCCAACATCGATATGATTGTGGACAACACAGCCAATCATGCTCTCAAGTCATTCATCAACAAGTTTGTCAGATATAACCAGATCAAGATGCACCCTGATCATCAAGAGAAAACCACATTCATCACCCCTTAGGAACCTTTTGCTACACTGTCATGCCATTTGGTCTCAAAAATGTAGGGGATACCTATCAAGGGGCTTCCATAACCATTCTGCATGATCTGATACACAAAGAAGTCGAGGTCTATGTAGATAACATGATTATCAAGTGCAAGACCAGATAAGGTCATGTTCCCACTCTCCAAAAATTCTTTGAACGACTGCTACTGTACCAAATGCGGCTTAACCCACAGAAATGTATCTTCGGCATTACCAAAAGAAAACTCTTGGGATTCATGGTCAGTGAGAAAGGGATAGAAGAAGATCCTGCTAAGATAAAAGACATACTTGAGATGCCACCTCCCTGAACGGAGAAAGAAGTCTGAGGATTCCTTAGGAAATTACATTACATCCGTCGATTCATCAGCCAATTAACTTCCCTCTGTGAACCTATCTTCAAACTCCTCTGAAACGATTCAACCAAGGTCTGGAATAAAGCTTGCCAAGAAGCTTTTTAACTAAATTAAGAAATACCTAACCCGACCTCCGGTGTTGATGCCACCGCAGCCTGGTCTTCCCTTACTCCTATACCTAACTGTGACCAATACTGCAGCTGGGGCTTTGCTAGACCAATACCTTGAAGAAACCCACAAGCAGAAAGACATATACTATAGAAGTTGAAAATTGGTTGGTTACGAAGTTAAATACACTGCCTTGGAAAAATCATGTGTCGCACTTGTCTGGGTTACCCAAAAATTATGGCACTATATGCTCGCTTTCCCCATCAAAATTGTATCCCGAATGGATCCCATTAAGTACCTACTCGAGGAGCCCTACATATCCAGCCAATTGTCCCGTTGGTTGATGTTTCTAGCTGAGTTTAATATCACCTATGTCACACAGAAAACCATTAAAGTAAGAGCCATCTCTAACTACCTTACTGACTACCCTATGGAAGAAGCCGATGTCTAGATTTCTAAATTCCCAGACGAAAATATCCTTTGCACCTCCCATGAAGATCTTCAATGGAAAATGTTCTTTGATAGCACTGCCAACAAAAAAGGATATGGCATTGGAATTATCCTAATTCCCATGGATGACTCCTGCACTCCTATTTCTATCAAACTGGATTTCCCCTGCACTAACAACATGACTGAATATGAGGCATGCACGGTAGGCCTCAAAGTTTCCCTCAAGAAAGGAATTTGATACCTCGATGTCTACGGGGATTCATCCCTCATCATCGGTCAAGTACTCAAGAAATGGAAAGTCAAGGATGAGAAACTCTTACCCTTCTATGCCCACCTTGAAGAACTGGCTTCCCAATTCTAAGAAATCAACATCCACTATCTGCCCCGAGAAAAAAACAACCTAGCTGATGCCCTTACCACCTTAGCCTCCATGATTGACATGCCCAAAGGAATAACCATGGCCCCCTTCCTTATCCAAAAATAAGACAAACCAATCCACTTCTACCACATCAATCTCTACACGGAGGAAGAACCCAAAATAGTCAACTGTTGGTACTATGATATTTGGCACCTCCTTAAACACTGTAGGTATCCCCGAGGAGCCGAAAAGATAGATTGAGAAACTCTCTATAGAATGGCCGCCTAATACATTATATGTGATAAAGCATTATTTAAGAGACACTTCGATGGAACCCATTTACCCTGCATCGCAAGGGCTGACATTGAAAAAATGATGCATAAAATCCACAGTGGGGAATATGGACCCCACATGAACAGACATATGCTCGCCAAAAAGGTCATTCGACAAGGATACTACTAGACTACCATGGTTCAGGACTTCACAATTTACACTCGAAGATGTCTCAAGTGCTAATAGTTCTCCAACCTACAACATCTGCCTCCGCGAGAATTGTGCAATATGACTTATCCCTGGCCGTTTTCCACATAGGGCATCGATATTATAGGGAAAGTTACACCAAAGTCATCCAATGGGCATGAGTTCATCCTAGTAGCTATTGACTACATCACTAAATGGTTCAAAGTCGAGCCATACGTAGTTCTGAATGCCAAGAAAGTGGCCACGTTCATCAAGAAAAACATCATATGCCGATATGGGATCCCACATGAGATGGTATGAGACAATGGGTTACATTTCGAGGCGGAAGTTATGAAAGTGGTCAACGAGTATGGAATCCATAGACATAAATCCTCTCCATACCGACCTCAAACCAACGAAGCAGTTGAAGCAACAAATAAGAATCTCAAAGACATCATTAGCAAGATGACCGAGAGTTATCGTGATTGGGCCGACAGGATCCCTTACACCCTCTGGGGCTATCGCAATACAGTTCGAACCTCTACTGGGGCTACCCCTTACTCTCTAGTCTACGTCATGGAAGCAGCCCTACCCATGGAGCTAGGAATACCCTCATTACGCATTATGCTTGAAAGCAAAGTCAACAAGGAAGACTAGCACCAAATCCATCTTGACGAGTTATCCCTTTTGGACGAGGGGAGATTGAAAAATCTATATCACATACAAGGGTACCATCACCGTATAACATGATCATTCAATAAGAGGGTCAAGGACCGCGGTGTTCGAGAAGGGGACTTATCCCTCAAAGAAATAATAGAGCCTATCTGGGACCCCAGAGGGAAATTTAAGCCTAATTGGAGCAGCCCCTACATTGTGAAGAAGATCCTTTCGGGCGGCGCCGATGTGCTCACCGACCTCGACGGAAAAGAAATGGCGCATCCAGTCAACCTGAACCGTCTCAAGAAATTCTACCCCTAGTTCAAAATCTCGGCACGCTACGACTCTTCTCATCTCCCTTATATTCTAAAAAAATCTCTTCTTTTTCCCATACCCAGAACTACGTGCGCCTGATCCTCTAAAAACATTTTTAAAAAAAATGAATTTTAAAATTTTTCAAAACCCTCAGAGGTATGTAGGCAGCTCATTCATTTCACATGAGCCTGGCCCCCTGCTTTTTCATAAAATGTTATTCTCTTCTTATTCCCGAGAATGACAGTTCATTTTAACATATACATGAACAAATGGATTATATATGCCTTAGTGATTGGTATGGATAATTCAAAATGCAAAAAGTCAACAAGAGTCACAACTAGATGATCAAAAACTTATTTATTTCATTAATTGAAATTTTCGTACGATTACATCAGTGTAAGGAGTCAAATGACTTCCTTGGCCATCACTACACCTGCTAAAAAACCTAGATAATAACAAGCCCCATTACTCTTGAAAATAACCCTCCAATTATTCCCACAAAATAACACCCATTACAAAAAGCTTACCAAAGCCCTACCCACGGCTGCCAGAGGAACCAACACCATCATCACCTGCATTTTGGGCTCCCCAAACCTGTCCTTCCTGAATTAAGTACCACAAACGCTCCATAGAGCGATAAGCCCGGACTAGCTTGGGGTAGACATAAACACCTCCCTCCATGGTGTCATATATGGAAAACCACCTCTCAACAGTCTCCACAGCTAGCATCCTGGCCACTACCTTCTTCCACAACCACTTTATGTAGTCCCCGGAGACATCATAAACTCGCCCCATAGAATGATAAGTGTGACAACCCGCTCACCAAAATAAGGGGTGGCCAGCCCAATACTCCAATATAATGGAATCATGGATGGAATCATTCTCAGCATCATAACAAAATATAGAGTATCCAGGATAACCACCCAATATTTCAGAAAACGGGTTGCCAAAAATTTTGATTTGAAAGTAAATAAATGAAAACAAACAACCCAATTCCTGAAAGATAAGGGAAACCCCAAGACATATATAAATAATACAACGAGAATACGATAAAAAGACCGAATAGGTAACCGGTCACTAAACTGATACACCAATAATACACAAGTTCAATAAGTTACTTATTACATTTCATTAGACATTTACAAAAGCTTGGGCCTCTCGCCCGAATAAAAGACTTGATCTTAACTAGAATAAAAATGAAAACGTCTATACCAAAAGTATCCCGTAATACCCGCAATGCATCACGGCTCGTCGAAAACATCGGAATAGGAATTCAAATCAGGCATCCTTGCGGCGGAGTACCTGAGCAGAGACAAGATGAATATGCACTAAGAGATGTAACCAGGTCAGGGCCCGGTTCTATACGATTACCAGATGAATAAAGAGTATGACAGTTATGTATGATAAATCGTGAAGAAAGAGAAATAAGAAGCAACCTATACAATTTAAAACATAAGCTAAGCAGGAGCAAAAATAAAAAGCATTAAACTAAAATCTTTACCAAATGTGCCAATTATTTCATATATCTTTTCCTTAGCAGGAAGTATATATATATAATCACAATCTTTTGCTCTTTAAGGAAATTTTATCTCAATTTTACCTTTTGTAAAAATCTTTTCTTTATCAGGAAAATAATCATTTTCAAATGCTCTTTGTGGCATTTACATGTGCTCTTTGTGGCACTCCATCATGCTCTTATGGCATATCAAATACATCAAGTCCCACTTGATTATGAACTGTTATAATTATATGCATATAACGAATTCTAAGACCGCCCGTCCGGGTTTCCCCACTGTACGCGCCCCTAAATGACCATCATCTTCTAGGGCCTATCATTAGACAACCTGGGCACCTATATCGCAAGACGTCGGGAAGCGGCCATGAGCCTGCGGGGTAGTCAAGACCACACCCGGAATCTCCTACCCATCGCAGAAAAATATACAACAATAAGCGCTCCCATGGCCTAGGACTATATCCACCCTGCATTCATTAGCCAGGGGGCTTCACCTCACGTGCGGACTTCCCTTATGATGTCATTTAGAGAGGTGTGTTTAAACCATTTTATTTATCATAACAAAATCAAGTAAATCATTATTTACCGGTTTCATGATTAAGTAAATTATCATATACTAATCTCAATACCATTTCCATTTCATTTCCATTCCACGTATATGTTTCATTTTATCCTAAACCCATACCATTTACCTTTGTAAATAATCTAACTTACTATCCAGAGTCATACGATAGTTTATATCAACACTAAAACCTCAAAGGAGTAAATAAACTCTTCATTATCTCCCAAGCATTTTTGGATGTTACTTTAAAACCCCAAGGTTATCATCTTTCGAAGGAATGAAATAACTTTCAATTTATTCTCCAAACTCACCTTTATGGCGTTATGATGAACCACCAAGGTTAACATAGCTCAATCGAACTTTTAAAATTTCCCAACATTCTTTTGGGGTGGTAATATAAACCATCAAAACTAGTGTAGCTTAATTAAGCTTCTAAAGTCTCCCGGACATGATACTACATCTCCTAGTTTTTATACAAATCAACTAGAAGAAAAGGTGCCCTAACTTCAATAGGCATAACCCCGGAAAAGTCCCCACAAAACCCATTCCTAATGTAGGGCACACAACTAACCCATCTCACACTCTCGGACTCTAAGTTTACTTCATTCAAGAAGGTTCCTAATCCCTATATTTAAAGAAAATAATTGGAATTGAGTTATAAAATTAACTCAAAAACAGCAGGAAAACGAATCGATTCGCCCAAGGGCCGAATCGATTCGCCCTAGCGAATCGGTTCGGACTACTAAACCAACTTTCTGCAATTGACCGAATCGATTCGGCTTTAATCCGAATCGATTCGGGTTATGCAGACCTGCAAATTTCCCTTAGCGAATCGATTCGCCCAAAGGGCCGAATCGATTCGGACCTGTAAATTTGCCAAAAAATGGCTACGAAGGGTTATGAACCCTAATTTCTCCAAACTCCAACTCTCTCCATTTATACACATCCAGCAACAATAATCTACCCCAAAACATCCTACATGGTTAATAACAACTATAACCCAAAATTTCATCACCAAAAACTAAGATTAGTGCTTAAATCCCATAAATTCCACATTTAAACCATAAATGTAAATACACAACTATCATACAATTTATGCACCTTAAATCACATATTAGCAAGTAGAAAACTTGCCTTAGGGTTGATATCTCAGATTTGTTTGGAGAAGAAGCAATCCCAAATCCTCCATCTTCAAATCTCTCTCTCATTCTCCTCTTTTCTCTTCCTCTTTCTTTCTCTCCTTTACTCTCTATGTTTTAAGACATAAAATGAGGGAATGAAATAAGAGTCAAGATCAAAAATCGTGGCTTAACATAATTCTCCCAACTTAAATGGTTAATACCACATTAAAATGACTCGCAAATACGCATATAAGCTAAAACCAGGTAAAAGTGCCCGAAACACAAAAATACAATATGGCACTTATTTTGACTGCCTCGCACTTTCCGAGACTAACTACACCCTCTAAACTGGCATCCGGAAATTTTATAAATTATTTCGAGTTCCAAAATCATTTAAACTAAAAGTCCATTTAAAATACATGACACTACAGACATGCAGCCTGATGTTATTTACTTTCACATACCGTAAATATGCATCAGTCTAGTAAATATTAACTTTCAATTCATTAAATTAATATTTACTCCAGTCCCCACATTTTATATAATTACCTTATGCGGTAAAATTAGTATAAAATGAGCCTCCCAGAATCGAGGGTTGTTACATACTCCCCCCCTTAAGAGGGAATTTTGCCCCCAAAATTCGGGCATACCCAAATTTGATAAGGGTATACTACTCTAAACTAGGATTCTACCATCCTAAACAAACTCCTCGTTATTGCAACGTCCCAAATGGACTCGGACTAAGGTCGACCCTGTCGATCTCAGTCAATCATCTTTTGTTCTCTCGTAGCACAAGGCGCTCTTCACTAACTATCGATTCTAGCTTCCTACGGCGGAACACGATGCCCACATGACTCGGCACAATATGCCAAATCTTCAGAATTATGTTACACCTCACCTCGGGGCATCCATACCGACTCTAAGTGGCTTAGCCCTAACGCTACTCAGCTATCCCCCGCATCGACGTATCTCATCAAGGCGTATGGATTAAAAGCCAAATCTCTAAAGAAATGTTCCGAGACCACTCCAAGTCCAAGGAACATATTACCCATTGGTTCCATCCATCGAGTATACAAATTACTCAACTGACCACGCTAGGCCACTCACGGTACCATGCCTTAGGAAATGATCCATAAGACCACTCCAAAACCTAATGGTTGCACGAAAACCTCCATCCATACCATTACTGCTCCCATCTACTAGGTATTCTAAGGGGCACGTTCGTAATATGCCTTTCAGCATAAGTAAATTTCCTCCCTTTCATCCATCCACTTTAGGGTGGTAGGATATACGTCATTTCCATACGGTTCCCATTACTTCGCAAAAACTTCTGCTAAACCTTCGACACGAATATCTAGTCTCTGTCCACCCTATTATAATAGGCACCTCCCACGGTTTTACTATTCCTCCATCGAGAACGGGGCATACTCTTCTACAAGTAGTCCGTCCATAATGGCCGGGAATGCAACAGTCTGATCAAACGATTAACCATTTTCTCAAATGGGATCGTGACCAGTTCGATGCCGGTAGTTCCATGCAGACGTCTATGAATACCCTTATTCGTTCCACTACTACTCTCTTTACACGAGTAGGTGAAATGGTCAATCACAGACATAAACGCTCTTACTACCGAGTCTTCCTATTCATGCTCATTCTACTTGGCCTTCCATGCCATTACCATTATCTCTGACGAGTTCTCTACTCGACACGTCCACTACCCCAATCGCATTTCCTTAGTGAATGAGAAAATATCCAACCACTAGTTCTTCTGAACTCCGAGCACCAACTCGATTCCTCCCACAACATATTGCAACAACTTGTTGCTTACGAGAAGGACCAAATTTCCTGCCGAGGAAGTAGTACCTTATCTATTTAAAGTGATCACTACCACGATGAATCTTAATTCAAGCACAGGATATTACTTTCCACAAGTTTAAGCTTGTGCGACGCATAAACAGTGAGTCTATGTCCTAGTATTATTACTCCCCAATCCTGGCAGAGCTTACTCATTAAACTCACTCTCGAGCTTACAATCATAGCTCAGGAGTGAGGATCCACCCGTCCTTATTAACTCCCCGGAAATGAAGTTACCAACGTAACATTATTTCTAAGAAATGCCTCATCTCCTTCGGCCGAACCTACCAAACCTCTCGAGACCCCATAATCTCGTTCCTAAGGGATCTAATCTCTTATAGAGTTAACCCACAACTTATTCGTGGTCAACTCCCTAACGCTTTCCTAAACTAACACCACCTACCCTCAAGGTCTTACATCCTAAAAATCCTAGGGTCTATCTATATATATCCTACCTAAATCGTAAGCATATAATACCAAATACATCCCTGGTGCCCAAGATCTTACTCAACTTCCGACATTCGCTCGGGTTCATGCGTGGGACGTCTCGCCGAAGTGAAATCCAGACAAGGAACCCTCCCGTTACACTACTACCTCGCATCGTCGGTCATTAATATGTGACGGTCTAGGACACATGTTCGGGATCTGTACCATTCTAATTTACAATTCTCCTAATAATATTCTACTTCTAGACTTTACCTTAACATTCTATACATGAAATAAGAGAAAGGAAATATGGCATCTCTCCACTCCCAACGTCGTTAAGGTTCACGCGTGGAGCGTCCCGCAAAAGCGGAATCCAAACAAGGAACCCCTCCTATGCATTACTACTTAACTTTGTTGGTCGTGGAGATAAGTCATAACATCCACATACAATGCAAACAAGCAATAAAACACTCAAACCAGGTAACACATATGACACATATACATTAAAAATATCATCACTCGCTTCATAAGGAGTGAAGAAAAGATAGAACTTCCATACCACGGAAGTCATATAATTACCCTTCTATAATAGCATAAATACTACTACAAGCTCAATATACACACCCGAGTCTATCGTAGACTCAATACTACTAAATCTTATCCTAAGGAATATACACTACCCACCTATAAGGTAGAATTCCCTCCCCAATTTGCCAAGCACTCCGGGTCAATACTAATGGTTCTCAGACTCCATATTCGAGCCTTACACATACCAACATTATCTCCACCAACTCCCCAACCAGGCACTCTACTCTTGCCCTTGCTCTCCACTCAACGGAGTTTAAAATGAGTGGTTCTACACTCCACATCATAGTCGTTATTCCGACTCTAGCTGCCAATAATTGTCCATGCAGTCCCTCTTACTTTCTCAGTAAAAGAGGACACGCTCTTGGCCTCCTCTTCCTCAGTTTAATGAAACTTCCCCAGGTGGGTGTCCACCGATGGGGTTTCACGATTCTTACTCCATCAGAAGTGTTAACAACACCTTATTCGCCATTGGTCTTTAATCGAACATTTTGTGAACATTCGAGAATCCACCTTCTCCTCAGTCCAATTATCCCAGAGAAACTCGCCATTGTAAGTATCCACAGGGCTTCTCTATGGGCCAAACTTCTGGCACCCACGAATATAGGGACCACATTTTCACCACCTCAACACTTCTTCTACGGGTGAAGGATTTTCCTCCATTCTACTACAGGGAGCTTCTCCACTTCAATATAACATCGCGTGAATTCTCAAGTTTAGTACCACTTCCTACTTCTAGCGGTACTTGGGAAACTACATCAACTGAAAGTTGCAGTCGTAATAGCAAGACAAGAAAGTGCTACAAAAAGGGAGCGGCCTCTAAAGCGGTCCTCATCCCAGACCACAACTTACAGTTATCCACAAACCTTCCCATAACTCCCTTCTTCTATCGACCTATTATTCTCACACGAATACGCAAAAGATTTCATAGATTCTACCTCATGGTAGAAGAACGAAATCTCATAAGAGAAATCAACGATCTTAATCCTAAGGCTTTACATCAAATCAAGAGCAACGCTGAAAACTTAAGGCATCCACACAGAATCCTAAGGACTCTAGAACCTGATGCTCTGATACCATCTGTGATAACCCGCTCACCAAAATAAGGGGTGGCCATCCCAATACTCCAAGATAACGGAATCATGGATGGAATCATTCTCAGCATCATAACAAAATATAGAGTATCCAGGATAATAACCCAATATTTCAGAAAACGGGTTGCCAAAAATTTTGATTTGAAAGTAAATAAATGAAAACAAACAACCCAATTCCTGAAAGATAAGGGAAACCCCAAGACATATATAAATAATACAACGAGAATACGATAAAAAGACCGAATAGGTAACCGGTCACTAAACTGATACACCAATAATACACAAGTTCAATAAGTTACTTATTACATTTCATTAGACATTTACAAAAGCTTGGGCCTCTCGCCCGAATAAAAGACTTGATCTTAACTAGAATAAAAATGAAAACGTCTATACCAAAAGTATCCCGTAATACCCGCAATGCATCACGGCTCGTCGAAAACATCGGAGTAGGAATTCAAATCAGCCATCCTTGCGGCGGAGTACCTGAGCAGAGACAAGATGAATATGCACCAAGAGATGTAACCAGGTCAGGGCCCGGTTCTATACGATTACCAGATGAATAAAGAGTATGACAGTTATGTATGATAAATCGTGAAGAAAGAGAAATAAGAAGCAACCTATACAATTTAAAACATAAGCTAAGCAGGAGCAAAAATAAAAAGCATTAAACTAAAATCTTTACCAAATGTGCCAATTATTTCATATATCTTTTCCTTAGCAGGAAGTATATATATATAATCACAATCTTTTGCTCTTTAAGGAAATTTTATCTCAATTTTACCTTTTGTAAAAATCCTTTCTTTATCAGGAAAATAATCATTTTCAAATGCTCTTTGTGGCATTTACATGTGCTCTTTGTGGCACTCCATCATGCTCTTATGGCATATCAAATACATCAAGTCCCACTTGATTATGAACTGTTATAATTATATGCATATAACGAATTCTAAGACCGCCCGTCCGGGTTTCCCCACTGTGCGCGCCCCTAAATGACCATCATCTTCCAGGGCCTATCATTAGACAACCTGGGCACCTATATCGCAAGACGTCGGGAAGCGGCCATGAGCCTGCGGGGTAGTCAAGACCACACCCAGAATCTCCAACCCATCGCAGAAAAATATACAACAATAAGCGCTCCCATGGCCTAGGACTATATCCACCCTGCATTCATTAGCCAGGGGGCTTCACCTCACGTGCGGACTTCCCTTATGATGTCATTTAGAGAGGTGTGTTTAAACCATTTTATTTATCATAACAAAATCAAGTAAATCATTATTTACCAGTTTCATGATTAAGTAAATTATCATATACTAATCTCAATACCATTTCCATTTCATTTCCATTCCACGTATATGCTTCATTTTATCCTAAACCCATACCATTTACCTTTGTAAATAATCTAACTTACTATCCAGAGTCATACGATAGTTTATATCAACACTACAACCTCAAAGGAGTAAATAAACTCTTCATCATCTCCCAAGCATTTTTGGATGTTACTTTAAAACCCCAAGGTTATCATCTTTCGAAGGAATGAAATAACTTTCAATTTATTCTCCAAACTCACCTTTATGGCGTTATGATGAACCACCAAGGTTAACATAGCTCAATCGAACTTTTAAAATTTCCCAACATTCTTTTGGGGTGGTAATATAAACCATCAAAACTAGTATAGCTTAATTAAGCTTCTAAAGTCTCCCGGACATGATACTACATCTCCTAGTTTTTATACAAATCAACTAGAAGAAAAGGTGCCCTAACTTCAATAGGCATAACCCCGGAAAAGTCCCCACAAAACCCATTCCTAATGTAGGGCACACAACTAACCCATCTCACACTCTCGGACTCTAAGTTTACTTCATTCAAGAAGGTTCCTAATCCCTATATTTAAAGAAAAGAATTGGAATTGAGTTATAAAATTAACTCAAAAACAGCAGGAAAACGAATCGATTCGCCCAAAAAGCGAATCGATTCGGACTACTAAACCAACTTTCTGCAATTGACCGAATTGATTCGGCTTTAATCTGAATCGATTCGGGTTATGCAGACCTGCAAATTTCCCTTAGCGAATCGATTCGCCCAAAGGGCCGAATCGATTTGGACCTGCAAATTTGCCAAAAAATGGCTACGAAGGGTTATGAACCCCAATTTCTCCAAACTCCAACTCTCTCCATTTATACACATCCAGCAACAATAATCTACCCCAAAACATCCTACATGGTTAATAACAACTATAACCCAAAATTTCATCACCAAAAACTAAGATTAGTGCTTAAATCCCATAAATTCCACATTTAAACCATAAATGTAAATACACAACTATCATACAATTTATGCACCTTAAATCACATATTAGCAAGTAGAAAACTTGCCTTAGGGTTGATATCTCAGATTTGTTTGGAGAAGAAGCAATCCCAAATCCTCCATCTTCAAATCTCTCTCTCATTCTCCTCTTTTCTCTTCCTCTTTCTTTCTCTCCTTTACTCTCTATGTTTTAAGACATAAAATGAGGGAATGAAATAAGAGGCAAAATCAAAAATCGTGGCTTAACATAATTCTCCCAACTTAAATGGTTAATACCACATTAAAATGACTCGCAAATACGCATATAAGCTAAAACCAGGTAAAAGTGCCCGAAACACAAAAATACAATATGGCACTTATTTTGACTGCCTCGCACTTTCCGAGACTAACTACACCCTCTAAACTGGCATCCGGAAATTTTATAAATTATTTCGAGTTCCAAAATCATTTAAACTAAAAGTCCATTTAAAATACATGACACTACAGACATGCAGCCTGATGTTATTTACTTTCACATACCGTAAATATGCATCAGTCTAGTAAATATTAACTTTCAATTCATTAAATTAATATTTACTCCAGTCCCCACATTTTATATAATTACCTTATGCGGTAAAATTAGTATAAAATGAGCCTCCCAGAATCGAGGGTTGTTACAATAAGGACGGGTCGATGGACGACGATTCTCCCACAGAGAACCAAGCTGCATGCGCATATTCTCTATTAGGTCCTCCACAGGAAAAAAGTTCGGTGTCTGTAGTGGAACGATTTCCTCCCAACCATATTAGTACAGCAGCCACTTGGGAAATTAGAAATAGGTATACCTAAGTCCAACCAGTCTGACATACTGGTACTCCCCGAGTTCCAGACTGGGCAACAACTCCCCCACCAAGGCACAGACCAGCATAAGCCTCGATCCCCATGCTCTACAAACCAGTTCCCCCAACTCTCAATGTCTAGGCCTTCACTAATGAAATAGTGCGAGAAGAAGTTTGGAACCGTCGGCAAAGGATACTCAAGTGGGACCACCATACGAAACCTCTCTGACAGCCACATAAACAACATTACAGGGTTACCCCTCAGAAAGTTAGGTCTTCACCAATATCACCACAGCAGGATTGCGATGGTATGACATCCAAGAAATGATAGCATCCAGTTGGGGGTCCATCAGCATCTCCCCATTCACCAATAGAAATTTGGAATCAATGCCTAGGATGACGGCCCTGGCATATCCAGCATCACCCACGTCCTGCGAATGCACGAACTCCAACACCACAGGAAGGGAAATCCTTCGCGCTGTAACCAATGGCCTGGCCGCCAAAGGCGAAATATGAAGAAGTCCAGCCAGCAATTCCCTTGGAGAATGGGAAAACTCAGGCAGAGCCATAGCAATGGTGGGATTTATCCCTAGCATGGCAGAAAATTCCTCTTAGGTTAGATAAATCTCATCCAACCCTAAGCGAAAGATATGATCCTCGGGATACCAAAACTCAACCGCTGCCATCAGCATGTTCCACTCAATGTGCTAGTTGCGCTACAAAGAGACTCGCCGCAAGTGAAAGGTGTCATAATCATTATTATAAGAACACGTTGCTTCCAAGGCTTCGAGGTAGTTAGAAAACTCAATGCTACCAGGGAGAGCCATCTTGCAAGACCAAGAGATAATCAACAAGTAATAATGTGAAAAAGGGAGAAATCGGAGTGAGGACAAGAAACCCTACAGAAATCGGAGTAAGACTTGCCCCACCAAGTACCACGTAATTGAAGAAAGTTCAATCAAAGCCTTGGAGTGATTGAATTGGACTGACATACCGATAAGCAGGACAGGTGTCATGCCGATCAACAACCCCTTATTTTGGAATTTTTTTTTTCCTCTTTTGTTAAAATAATAAAAAAAAAATTATCTTAAGGAAATTTCGAATTCCCTTCATACTTATGCTTATACTAATCTCATTTTAATAAAATCCTTATCAAATCAATTTTCAAAATTCTTTTTACGATCTCAGTAGCAAAGTAAAAAGAGCATGTGCATTAATCACTAAATAGAGAAAATTAACAAAAAAAATTCATTCTTCATTTGCATATATGTTGATGTGTTACATTAACATTTTAGAGAAAAAAATAGAAAAAATAACGGGACTCAGCCCGAACCCAATACCCCTTTCTTTCTCTCTCTCTATCTTTATTCTCTCTCCTCTAGGATCCCCCTTCCCTACAGCGTGCCCTCTTCCCCATGTGGCGAGATGATGTTCCCCCACTTTCAGAGTCAGACCCTTCCCCCGACGAGGCAGACGGCACCAAGCAAGAAGGGATCGGGACCGCCAAAAAATATGAGCAGTCGTCAAAGATATCCAGTCCCTGATGTCCTTCAGACAGGTGGTTGAAACACTAATATGCTACAAGGAAGAATGGAAAGATCAAATTAGTCAAGCATGAGGAAAGAGAAACAAATCAAGGAAATAAAAAAAAAAAGACATACCGCAGACCAAAGGACCTCCTTCATAAGACCCACCTCCTCTGGGTCCATCGCATAAGGACGATGCGGTAGACGCGCCAATCCCCCATCATCTTGTCGAAAGTTGTAGCTAGGAGAATGCAGCCGCACAAAAGAAGGCCCTGACGTCGTCGTTGCCGCCGTTGACGTAGCCGTATAGTCTGCGCTATGAGAGGACCCCACCTCCTAACACAAGCTCGCCCTAGGGAAAGGCATTGCATCATATATGTTAGGGGCATTAGACAACTCGATACGAAGTCCAGATAATCGTACATCACTTTTATGTCAGTGCACAGGGAGTATGGCTCTCCCATCATCACAACCACTCGAGCATCGTCAGACATCTCCCGCACGCACCCCATGAACATAGGAGGCCTCGCTGGAGGCACTGCAACCTTGTCCTCCATAATCTGTTGGACTACCCTCTCCCGAAGATACCAGGAGTAGCCTAACTCATGCACCATCAAGCGTCGCATTTGAGCATGCCCCCCAGTCACCCCAGTGTGCTGAATAACTGTCCCCAATGGATAAAAGGTCACCTACAAATCCCCAGCCAAAGCGAAGGATCAGTATCAATAAAAGATCATCAAAAGAAAAGAAAAGTCTTAAAAAAAAGACTTACCCTCTCACTCATCAGGTCATTCAAGACCTGACGCACTACCTCTAGGTAAAGGTTTTTTTCGATTGCCGATTAGACCTCGCCATCAGAACATCCGGTAAAAGTCCCCTATGGAGTCATCCTTCAAAGAAATTAGTTGGGTGTTCAACCCAATCAACTCATAGAACCACGTCTACAAAGGATTAGGATCAGCATTCAAGACATCAAAAAGGAGTTCATGAATGGAAAGTGTGAGTGCATAAAGGAAAATACGTAAAATAAAGAATACCTCCAGAAGATACGAGGCCCCAGTAAAAGTCAGCTGACAGCACCGGCTAAATGCATCCAAAGAATAATAAAGGTTCGCCAAAGTCAATCTCCCCCAATCATAGAAGCGGATGTTCGAAAACACCCTCAGAATTGGTAAAAACCACAAATAGACGATGTCACCACTCATTGCCACCAAAAAAACCCCTAACACCAGCAAGATAAACAAATGATCCATTTGACGCACCCGTTACCCATAGTTCTCATCAACCCTCCTCCTCAATAAAATCTCCCTCAAAGAAGACAAGCGAAGGGAAACTCCTGAAACCACCCTCTCCACGTCACCCAGAGTCGCTGTCACCACCTCCAGCATCACCCTCAGCGTCCTTTCCATATCAATCTTGGAACCTTCGCAGTCTAGCCCCAGCAACTTCTGAACATCAATAGGAGTCACCGTTATCTCCCCGAAGTCAAAATGGAAGGTGTGGGTAGTGTCCCACCACCTCTCTCCCAAAACATATAGAACCGCAGTGGAGTGGTGTTTCTCATCTGAAGCTGATGATAACCTCCCAAAACCCATAGAGGATTCCATCCAGTGCACTATAGCAGGAAGGTGCTCCCAAAATCCTTGGGTCCTGTCGTACCACGGGCACAAATAGTCGACATAGAGACATTAGACTATCAAGAAATGAAGAAAACCCTTGTCAGATTTAAGAAATGAAGCATTCTCGTCAAGAAAAGAAGAAAGGAGTACCAAGAGTCATGCAATAATTACATAACCACCAGAGTCATCACCCTTGAAGAGCGGTGACGTGAAGGCTGGTGTAGAAGAGTGTGATCATCTGCCACCATCTCAAACGAGTCGAAAGAGTTCTCGCTACCCAATGCAAGGGTGACCCTAGTCTTTCATTCCAACCCTACCCAATCATCAACATTGAGCCATGCCATATGGGTCGCACTTCTCCTCATTTTGCATAACTTTTTTACTGCCATTCACCTACTCGAGGCACCCCAAAAGTCCATGCCAATGATGATTGGCACACCTTTATCAATGACGGTCGACACACCCTTTAAAATTTCGTACAAAAATCTAAAAAAAATACCAAAAAATACCAAACAATTCTCAGAAAATTCCTAAAATTGCCAAATCCATTATAGCACCTTGTTCACCAAGGAAAACATTTTTTACACCCCCAGCGGAATTCCAGAGAATCATTCTCCCCAACAACGTATCCAAAGGGCACTCCAAACTTTCCCCATCTACAAATCCTCGGATCATTCGCTATTCTCCACCGGAACCTAAAATCTAATCGCCATCCCTGTGGAGCCCCTAAATTTCTCGAAGGAAAAGTACGCCTCTTTTAGGTCAAAATTGACCTCGGTCTTGGATCGCCGCCTTAGTTAGGTCAGAATTGACCTCAGTCATCGTTTGTCACCTCTTTTAGGTCATAATTGACCTCGGTCCTCAGTCGTCACCTCTTTTAGGTCAGAATTGACTTTGAACTTGGATCGTCACCTTAGTTAGGTCAATATTGACCTCGGTTCTTGGTTGTCACCTCTTTTAGTTCATAATTGACATTGGTCTTGGATCGTCACCTTAGTTAGGTTAGAATTGACCTCGATCCTCGATCATCACCTCCTTTAGGTCAGAATTGACCTCGGTCTTGGATCGTCACCTTAGTTAGGTCAGAATTAACCTGGGTCCTCAGTTGTCACCTATTTTAGGTCATAACTAACCTCGGTCTTAGATTTTCACTTTAGTTAGGTTAGAATTAACCTTAATCCTCGATCGTCACCTCTTTTAGGTCAGAATTGGTCTCAATCTTGGATCATCACCTTAATTAGGTCAGAATTGACCTCGGTCCTTGGTCGTCACCTCTTTTAGGTCAAAATTGACCTCGGGCTTGGATCGTCACCTTAGTTATATTAGAATTAACCTTGGCCCTCGTTTGTCACCTCTTTTAGGTAAGAATTGACCCCGACCCTCTGAATCGGTCATCCACATCCCTTAGGTTCGCAGAACTGACCTCCCTCCATCATGTGGTGTTTATTCGATGGCCATCGCTTATTCCAAGCTCATACGTCGAGGGTATCTATAGACACCACATTCTAGGACCCCCTAAGTCTCTCCTTAGACCCATAGCACTTCCCCTTTACACCCCAAATCTAGGTCGCACTTTGAGTTTCGATCTAGATGCCATCAGGCGCCCCCGGGCCCCATTTGACTCTGATCAACTCTTTTGTCAGAGAGAAATCTCTCTAAATCTTTGAAGGGCTCCAATTACCCTTTTCAATGGTCTACCCCGTGTGCTAATGGGCATAATGGTTCAGACGAACGCACCATTTCACTATTGAAAACTGATTCAGAGGCCACCGGGTGCTCCCGGGCCCCAAATTGACCCCAATTAACTCCACCGTTAGAGAAAAATCTATTTGAATCATATAAGGGCACGAAAACTCCTTTCCAACAGTCCACTGGATGCATAAAACAGCATAATTGTTCGGACAAATGATCAATTTTCTCCCAAAAATTGATCTGGAGGCCATCGGGCGCTCCCGGGCTCTGTTTGACCAAAATCAACTCTTCAACTCTAACGAGACTGAATGAATCTCTAAAGGGCACTGAATACCCTTTTTAACGATCCTCCCTGTGTGCGATTCTAACCCACGGTACGAACGAACAATCCATTTTACTCTGAGAGGTCAACGGGCGCTTTCGGGCCCTGGTTGACCAAGGTCAACTTTTTGAACCGACAAAACTCTTTGGAATGTCAAGGTAGATATCCTAAAATTTCCAACTGTAAGCCCCGTGCATGATTTCGACTTACCATGCGGACGAATGATTCATTTGCGTCCGACAATATCCTGTCCAAAGGATCGATGTGCACTTCTGAGCCACATTTGACCTAAAGTCAACTCCCAGACCTGAGAGTGGTCAAAGTACTTTCTAAGGACTCAAAAATACCTTTCTAACAGTATGCCCCATGTGCGATTCGGATCAACAGTTTGTGCGCAACGATCATTTTTTTCATAAAACTCCGCACGAGACTACCAATTGGCAGGTCCTGAACCTTGCCTATCGGCATAGTGTCAAGGGTGACCTATCGATAGGCACCCCCTGGAGTAGGCCGATCGTTAGCCCTCTTTTGCCCTGTAAATAAAGGCCATGGCCTCATTCCCAAGACAGATAGAAAACGCATCAGCATTAGTGATCTCAGCTACATTCTCTCGAAATCAGCAAAGTTCCATATGAGAAGTCCATTCAAGCCTAAATACCCATCATTTTCACACCCAATTTGGCAAATATCCTTCTCTCTCATCAACATCCATCAACATTCAAAGGATTTCATCCAAGATCCAAGCTCAAGCTCCAAGGAAGGTCCAATTCCTTCTCCCTCTCTTTTAAATCTCTTATTTTTGCTTAAATTACTTTAGATTTGTAATCTAGTTTGATTTTAGTTCATACACAATAACATTTACATTTTTATTAGTATATTGCACATACTTTATTTTTCATACAAAATCCAAAAACAAATAAAAGAGGGTACACCCATAAATTCCAAACGGAATTATCCACCACACTTTTTTGAAAACTAAAAACATATTTTCTACACGCACACACCTAATAAAATTTCGTTCGAATCTATGGGATAACCCCCCCCCCCCTAAATTATATATTCGAACTACATGGACTTTGATGCCTTTATAAGCTACGTAGGCATATTGGATTAAAATCTAAGGCTCGAGTCCAACTTTTTAATTTTTCCATTTCTCTTATTTTCCTAATTTCTCAAAATCCCTCATTTTTATCATACGTATACATATATCATGCTTGTTCGCGTCTCATCCCAGATATATTATCTTTTCCCAATAACGATCAATATCTCTATGAACACTCATATGCTATCTTCTACATTCATTACTATTTTGGGAATATTCCTATGGATGACCCTATCTTTTACATGGTATGGGCCGAACGATTCCAATCTCCATTATATAAACACATGAACAAACTTCATGGGGATAAAGGAAAATATTAACATTTGCCCATGAGAGACCAAAAGGGCGGGATGGGTGCCTAACACCTTCCCATTTCGTAACTTATCCCCCGGACCTCTAATCTATTAGTTTCGCATGCATCAGTTTGTCCTTGATGTCACTCTCTCGGAGTGGCAACATACTGTTTTGCCTATTTTGAGCAAAATAGGATGGCGACTCTATCTCTTTACATTCACCCCACACCGACGACGTTCGGAGCCCTCTTTTCGAAGAGAAGGGTGCGAGATCGCGACACAATGCTTCCTTACGAGATCCTCCTCCTTCCCCCCGGGAACAAACGTCTTACTGATCGGGATGTCCACAACACCCACTCCAAAACATGGCAGGTCAACTCCCAAGGTACCTCGAGAAGGAAAGAATGAAAAATAAAGCATGATAAATAAATATATACTAAAGAAAAGAAAATTGATAAACACAATATAAGTACAAATCAGATTAACCTCTTTGTTTTCATTTCCCTCAAGAACTCCCTCATTATCCCATAAAAGAAGGCATGAACCCGCTCTCAAATTCCCCCACGCATATTAGGTAAAGAGGGGGAAAATCCCATCCATCAGTGCCTCAATCTAAGGCCTCTAACTGACCAGGAAAACACAAGAAAAAAATCATAACTTCACAATAAAGAAATAACATATGACAGGAGTAAAATGAGAAAACGACATCTGACTAAAACAAATAAAAAGAATAGAACTGACTATTATAAACCTTCCACATGTATGAAAAAACCCGTGTAACTATTAGTAGAAAATCTCAAAAATAGAGACATCGATTAGAACATCTCCACTAACCCCGTCATCCCCCTTACATATTTCAAAATCTGAGAAAACTCCATAAAAATGGCAACCACCACAAATGGATCCCTCCTGAACCTCCTGAGGCTAAAATCTCCCCCACAGACATAAAAAACAAACATCTCGCATACTACCTCATCACCACCACATCAATCTTGGGGTTCTCCACCAGTTTAAATAATCTACCAACATGCTAGCATCAATGAACTCCCCCGAGTAGGAATAACCTATATCCCTAAAGACACATGCAATCCCTTAGTCGTGATAGTCATAGTCCAGTCCACCACTAAGGGTACTCTAGAAAATGGCAATCTCGTAAATGAAAATAAATCTAAGGGGGTCATGATCATCTCCCTCGCATAAAGGTGAAAAGTGTTGGTGCTATCCCACTAACTCTCCCCCAATGCGAGCATGTTCAAATATTTCCTCCTAAATTTTATTGTAGGTAGGAAATCATGAAGCAACCCAAACCCCACAACATATACAAAGGCATGCACGAATGAAAGAACCCTATCATAAGATATCTCTAAAGGACAAATAGAGTCCCTAACCCGAGCATACCCACCTGATTGAAAATAATACAACACAAATACATACAAATCAATAATAAGGAAAGGATATTTGTCCCTTTAGGTGTGTTAATTATCGTACATTCACACTTAAGTTATCTATCTTCAGTTTTCTTTAACTGAAAGGGTCAATCAGTCATGAGGTAATATTAACCCCCATAAAGCTTTCTCCCTCTCAGTATTGTAATTACCATACATTCACACTTAAACTACATATCTTAAGTTTCCACTAACTAGCAAGGTTAACCAATTATGAGATAATCCTAAACCCCCTGGAGCTTTCTCCTTCTTGGTGTTTTAATTACAATAATTCACACTTAAGCTTACTATCTTCGGAACCCTCTAACTAAGGAGGTTAATCATTCATGAGGTAATCCTAAACCTCTCATATAGTTTTTCCTCTTGATTCGGTTTCCTTTAACTTAGAAGGTTAATTGATCGTGAGGTAATCCTAAACCCCCGTAGCTTTCACCCTATTGATGTTATAATTATCTTACTTTCACATTTAAGCCATCTATCTTCATTTACCTCTAACTAAGAAGGTTAAACTGTTGTGAGGTAATCCTACCCCCGAATCTTTCTCCCTCTCGGTGTTTTAATTATCATACGTTCATACTTTAGCAACCTATCTTCGGTTCTCATTAAATAAAAATTATAAACAATAGTGAGGTAATCTTAAACCCCTCGGAGCCTTTTCCCTCTATGTGTTTTTAATTATCGTACGCTCACACTTAAGCTACTTATTTTCGATTTGCTCTAACTAACAAGGTTAATTAGTCGCGAGGTAATCTTAAACCCTCTCGGAGCTTTCTCCCTCTCAGTGCTTTAATTACTTTACATACACACTTAAGATAAATATCTTTGGTTCCTGTTAACAAAGAAGGTTAAACATCAATGAGGTAATCCTAAACTCCCATGGAGCTTTCTTATTCTCTGTGTTTTAATTATCATACGTTCACACTTAATACACCTATCTTCAATTCTCGCTAACTAAGAAGGTAAATGGTTATGAGGCAATCCCATAACCTTGGATCTTCTTCCTCTAAATGTTTTAATTATTGTGGGTTCACACTTAAGGTATCTATCTTCAGATCCTGCTAACTAAGAAGCTTAATCAGTCATGAGATAATACTAAACCCCCCATCGCTTTCTCCCTCTCGATATTTTAACTATTGTTGATAAACACATAATCTATCTATTTTCGATTTCAACTAACTAAGAAAGTTAAACAGTTGTTAGGTAATCCTAAACTCCTCGGATCTTTCTCCCTCTTGGTGTTTTAATTGCCGCACGTTCAACTTAAGATACCAATATTCAGTTCCCACTAACTAAGAAGGTTAATCAGACATGATGTGATCCTACCCCCAGGAGCTTTCTCGCTCATGATATTTTAATTACCGTACACGTACACTTAAGCTACCTATCTTTAGTTACCGTTAACTATGAAAGCTAATTAATTGTGAGGTAATCTTAGACACCTCGAAGCTTTCTTCGATATTATTATTACCATTTAAAGTGTACATATTCGACATGTCAGTCGCTCTGCTAGTTCGTTGTCATTTTACAAGCTGTTTCCCATTCATTTCTTAGTTATTTTTATTTTTATCTTATTTTTCTTCATTTTATATTTTAATATCTTATATTATTCTATTTTATTTTGATGTCTCTTTATTTTTAGCCTATTTTATTTTCTTATTTATTTATGTATTTTTCTTTACTATTACTACCATTCATGTCATTTCCTCATTTTGTATATTATTATTATTATTATTATTATTATTATTATTATTATTATTATTATTATTATTATTATTATTATTATTATTATAATTATTATTATGGTTGTTGTTGTTGTTGTTGTTGTTGTTGTTGTTGTTGCTGTTGTCGTCGTCGTTGTTATTGTTATCACACTTGTTTTTTCTTTAGTTTTAAAAGGAAGGCCAGGTATTAGTTCATCGCGTTCATCTTCATCCCATCATAGTCCTATTTCTCCTCGCAAAGTATCATATATTTTAGAGATGGGTTAATTATTCTAAAAAATACAAAACAACTAAGGCATGCGATAAAACATAAATACAAAAATAAAATAAGACCATACATGTGGGATAACCCCAGGGCATACCCCCAGTAGAACATACATGTGGGACAACCCTAGGGCATACCCCCAACACTTGGTGACGATCTCCCACGAAACGACATCACTATCTGTCTCATCCACTGGCATTAAGGGCTCACCCTATCGGACAACGACCTTCCAATCATTAACATGTGAAACCTCACCTTAGTTCCCTATAGGTTCCATAACAAACACCGGAGGCCATAACATTGCCCCCGCTAGTTCAGACTACCCCTTTTTTACCCACACTACCCTCCATATCATCCCCTCCATCCTGGTTCAGGTTTATGTCCTGAACCTCATCATCTCCACCTAAAACATGTTCTTGATGGTCCATAGTGCCCAAATACACGAGAAACTCCAAGAGAAAACTAACAACTGTGTGAAAAAAAATCAATATGTGAGAGAAGATAATGAGAGAGAAGTAGAGATAAAGTTGAAAAGAATGAGAAACTATCAGGAGGTAATCTTCTTATACGTTTGGGAATCTGAATCAATTACTCGGACAATTAAAATTTTTAAAACATTTAACTGAAAAGTTAAATGTTTAATATCCATTAACCTAATAGTTAAACCCTTAAAATAATTATCTATTCATTTCAACCCCTTTGATCGAACGGTTAAAGAAGAGATTAACTGAATGTTTAATAACCTGAAACCTCGCCCACACTTTAATCGAACGGTCAAAGGTCCTAGATATTCTTTTAGAAAATCCCCCTGAGTTTTAAACACACTTCCTTTTTTCTCCCACATACATACACATTTCAAATATTCAAACCTATTTCCATACCAATTTCGGGGAAGAGTTTCCGTATGTGCACTTTCTTAGTCGACCGGCTCTATGGACACCCTGATTCATAATCGGATTTTAGGTCCTCCCACCAACACCCCTATAATCCAAAGGGGTAGAAATAAGACACCACCAATATAAGACGGTCAAAATTCATGTTTTAAAATTAACCCTTGAAAAGTTTTGGGGGGAACAAATGAAAACTTCCCCAAAATCTTAACAAAAAAATCATCTAGGATAGGTCTTTGACTGAATGGTCAAAGATCGCAAGAAATCACTACTGAATCTCCTCCATTAACCGAACGGAATGGATAGGAAAACATGTCCTTATATAATTTGATTGTCCATATGCATTTCCATACACTCCTTGATCCATCCTACACATGGCACCATAATTAATCACTTGGTTAATCAGTCCTTTACCCATTCAGTTAATTGTTTGGTTAAGGGATCCGAATCATCCCCTATAAAAGGTCCCCCACCAACCTTAAAAAATAGCCCAAAACACAACACTAATTAAGTTTTCTAAACTTTCTTCAATCCCGAGGGTCTGAGAAAATAGATCTCAGTTAGAAGTATAGAGAGAAGTTCGAACTTCAAAAAGGTTGCTTCCATTAAGAAACATAGGCAAACCTCTGAGCTCAGCCCTAAAAAGTTCTCCCTTCCAAACAAAGCTCTATCCAAAGGTGCCTCCTCATAGGGGGCACTCTCTCTAGAAAAATTGGCCTACACTATAAGGAAAAAGAAACTCTATAAAAATATCGAGTGTATACCCCAAATATGTACTGTGATTAAAAAAATTATCCATGTCTTTTTAAATCACCTAGCCCATCCCCCATTAGAAGATCAAGTGTGCATTTTACAACGTTTATATTTTAAAGCCTCGTTTTTAACCTAGCACCTCTATTTGTTGAGATTAAGGACACTCATATGATTAATAATTGCTAATGAACTGACAAAGCTCAGTATAACTAGAAAACATACGTTTCAAAGCCTCTCTCAGGAAAGTGCCCACGATTCAAGTCATTCTGAAACCTCGCTAGAGCCAAAGTCTAAAATTGGAATACTCTTCACCACTTCTCTGAGAAAATAAATCCCGTCCCAACGATAGCACCCTCGAATATGTGTTTTCCTAGAATACTTATCAAATACATGTATTTGATTAACATATTTTTAACATATGAATAACAAAAATGCTATATTAATGACTAAGCTCCATGAATACCATAATGTTGTATATTGTATACCTGGTATCCTATCGCCTAAAACCATAAATATGTCCTATTCATTGGAACTATGTTGGATTTAATCCCAAGAGATCTTGGGTATATAGAACCAATATCGAGCTATACTTATGATCCCAGGCCTTATAATGTGTCTCTCGGGGTATTCTCTATTAGGGATGCCTACATCCCTAGTCCGACCCCCATTTCTCAAACTAAGTGATGTAGAACCAATATCGAGATATACTTATGATCCCAGACCTTATAATGTGTCTCTCGGGGTATTATCTATTAGGGATGCCTCCATCCCTAGTCCGACCCCCATTTCTCAAACTAAGTGATCATCTCTATCACATCAGATCAGCCTGAGGTCTTACGATACCTCTGGGATTTTATCCATGTCGATAAGGAATACATAGATCTTTATCAGTGACTTATGGTCCACTCTAACCCCAATTGCACCCACTCTTTCTGCACCATCAAACTACTCTGAAGGTTCAATAAAACATTTTAAATAGTGATCTCCTGACAATCATATCAATATATGCTTTTGTTAGTGCATTTGGGTTAACTCCCATTTAGAAGATCCATCGAAGCTACCCTTTGTCTCATAGATATCTTCGCTGCCTCTCAAGATAAGTCCTCATACCCGCTCACAGATCATGTTGGAACACTTTATATGGCACACTGCAACAATTGAACCATGTAGTTTGTGATCTTGTGTATACACGGGTATGTAGGCACACTAATGATTCCTCCTCGTGAGAAAAAAGCTGGATAATACATCTCATGATATATTTGTGACACCCCGACTAATTAAATACCGGGTAGCTACTCCTTTATTAAAATTAATACAAAATGCAAAGTGGTTCAGTTAATAGCATCACCGTCGAAAACATTTTAATGATTACTAACCACCTAGTATTTAAAAACCGAGTTGCAAATTTTAAATTAAATCTGATTAACATGAAGTAAGTGAAGAATAAAAATAACATAACCATACACAATAAAGTCCCAATAGTGTAATCAACAAGAAATAAAGAGTCTGGAGGAAATACTCCTCACAACAATCCCACAACTGAAATAAATAAAATAGTATCCTGAATTAATTACATGCCAACAATCTGAACAACTGAAATATAAAATGTCTCTAATAGAAATGGGAAACATGCCCTACAAATGAAGAAAACTAAATAGAGTCAAGACAAAAGAAGCGTTTACTAGCAAGGCCATGTAACTTCCACAAACAGCTACAGCTCGTCACCTGAATGGAAATCCTATGCATGGTGTCCTTGTGGCTGGGCACCTAAAAGGTTTTTACAAAAATAGATTTGAAAGCAAACGGGTCAGAGCCCGAAAGTGGAGAGTATTTTAAAAATAGCAAGTTCTTTAATATCATTAAAATAGTGAATGCAAAATACATGTTAGGACGTGCACTCACATGAAATACTCACCTCTCGACTAATTTTACACTCCTAACGTACCGTACCCATCTAAGTGACATTTATCTCTAACTAAACCGTCATAAGTTCTAACCCATCTACGCGACTCACAATATGAATCCCAATGTTATCACTTGGATAGATAGCTTTACTTAAACTCGGGTTCTCAATTATTAGCATTACCATTTACTGGAGGTTATCCCCTTATTTATCTTCTCAAGGAGTTACTATAAATTATTCTCATAATTAAACATGACAAGTCTGTTCATTTAACCGTATATCATTCACATCATAAATATACAATATAAGCACCCCGAGACTAAGCTTCGGTGCACACATACTCTGCTATCCATCCCGGTACATCACCTACATAAGGATCACGCATTCCGAATCTCTCAGGAATCGTTCTCAGATAACAACAATCACAAATAATGGAGGCGAACACAGTCACATCACATGGGTCATGCACATACCTACACTCCCATGATCAGCAGACTTATTAACTTCACAATAAGTCCTTCTCTAACCTATGTCCTCGAGGTACCAATCTATATCCCCCCGTAGGCACACAAAGAATAGATGGCCCTAAACGAACGTAAACCTCCCGTGATAGCAAGCATAATAGGTATGTCATACACATAAAATCATATACATATACTAAGCATACATACATATTAGTAATTACCATATTATTTTAGTGGTATACTTCTCATTCTTATACCAACTTTTAATGTCACGCAAGTCATATGTCCCCGGTTCAAATGTATTCAAGTCATTTATTATCCTCGCATCGTGATTAGTCACTCGCGTCCTAATCTACCAATATCATTTATTTCAAATAATTCTTCTATATTTTACTCCTCAATATATCCCGAGTATCCCAACTATATCAATTAGTCATCCAGGGAATGTTATCTCTACAATTAAACAAGGTTCCGGGACACTAGAAATTAAATCAGGCCATTCGGTCAACTCGTTAGAAGTCTCATTCGAACGAGGTCGTTTGAACGAGAGTTCGTTCGAAAGAAGTGGGCATCTAACGAACATCCAACTCATTAGAAGGCAAACAGTCAACTCGTTATAAGCTCGTTCGAACGAGCTCGTTCAAACGATCTGGGCAGGTCTTCTAACGAGGTGACAGTTCGAGCCCAGAATTCTCCTACTACGTTTTTCCCAATTTTCTTCACCTCTAATCTCATCTAAATGTCATTCCAACAGTATCTCAAGGTTTCTAAACGTTCCTAAACATACTTAAATCGTATTGCAACATTTATATGGGGTCAAATCATCCTAAACCACATCTAATCATCAAATCCCCCCAATTTTCCCCAAATCTCATGAACATGAGCCCTAGAAAGTTACAGTCATCAATAGACATAATTAAATCCATTTTGGGGATATAAAAGATGTATTTCTATCAGAATAATTACCCAAACACAGTTCTACATGCAGTCTCCTTATCAAAATGTGAATTTCTAATTCCAATTCAATGGGTTTTTATCAATCTCCCAAAATAATGCAATTTTCATAATTATCTAAGCATGGAAGAAACATTCGTTGCAAATAACGTAATTAAACCACTTGCCTCTGATCTTTCTCTGAATTTGATGTTGAATCTTGGATGTAGGTTGCTCTCTCCTTTTCTCCCAAGGTTGAAGGTTGAAGATGGGGTTAGGGTTCTCTCTTTGGGGACTTCTCCTAACTTCTCATGAAACCCCCGTAGCCCTCTAATCAGTTAATTGCTGGTAATGGGATAGTGGGTCATTAATATCCGAATATTTAATTCCCCAAATTCATTGGTTAATAATCCTAAAATTTCAAAATTACCAAAATACCCTTTTAAGTTGCCGGTATGGCCTACAAATGCCCCGGGACCCAAACTAAACCCCCGGCTAGTGTTTTCTGACTATTTCGACCCTTCCGGACACGTTGGCGCACTCAAAATGACCATACGATTGATAAAAATAAAATTCACTTTTTAATTAAAATAATTATATTCCTGACGCGACTGTCACGCGCGTCCCAACAAAATTTCCCGAATTTCCGTATTTTAATCTCGCGACAATTTCAATACTTTCGATATTCATATAACATCATATGTATACACATTATAATCAAATACCAACTCACATCTCGTTGTATTTATCCGGATTAATTCTCAATTAATACCCATTTAATTCAATTAATCCCATAAATAAATATCACAAAAATACGGGGTATTACAATATTCTCCCTTAGAGATGCAGCCATCTCCTATATTTTCTCTTATCTTATCCCTCTCTCACACCTCGAAAGAGATATCAAACTATCTCAAGCCCTGATTTCTCGCGCACACATACACACACATACATTCAAAAACCCGTTACATAAAATGATCTCCCTCGCATACTTACATACATTCCAATGGCCACTCATTATCCAAATAGACATTCACGCATAAGCACCCTTGTGTATCCATACAGTTTTAAATTACGTTCATACAACTCTCACTAATATCGTTTCGTACATAAGAATATATTTATGTTTTAAGGGATTCTCAAAATAAGGTCACTCAGCATACTCTAAAATAAACTAAAAAGTAATCACATAATGTAAATATCCATAATAAGTATATAGATAAGGAGGCACAATGAACTAGTGGGGTACCTAATACCTTCCTTACTTATAACCTGATTCCTGAACCCATAACAATAATTTCTTGATCATCCACATACCTAAAACTTCCTTAGGATTATCCCGAAAGGTCTAACTACATTTTTTTTATATAAAATAAACTAGTGACTCTGAACGACTGATGACCCTTGCATGAAGAAATTAAGCTTAGGCCTAAACAGGGGTGAGCAATAAAAACTGGGTATGATGTAGAACAACTTCCAAAGGCAGTCATCAATTACTAAACCAATAACTCGGCCTCAAGGGGGAATGGAGGATCGAGAGACAAGCACTCCTGCATCCCCACAAGGATCAAAATATGTAGGTTCGAAATAATGAGTGCTTTACCAATTTGTAAGTGTGGAACTAAATATGCTCAACAAGGATTCCATTTTGAGAGTACACAAAATAATTTTAAACTAATTTTATCTTTTTATCCTAAACATACATCTATGTGATAAAACAGATAAATTCAAACCAAGCATTCAACTAAGTCCAAGTTTCCAGAAAAACTCCAAGAAGGGAAAAACCTTTTATTCCACTAATAATTTGTAAATCGCAACTTATAAACTTACAAGTGAAATACAATAATGATTCTCACAATAACCATAATGACTGCATCATCCTTCAATAATGATTCCATCGAGAACTACAAAGACCACTGTCTTCCTCCTTCAGCCTCAACTTCGTCTTCAAAAGTGAGTCCCCTCAGGTATCACAAGTTAACTATGAAAATCCTATCCACAAGGTGCATGCAAAGATACAAAATTTCTACGGTTTAAATGAATTCACAAGAACAATATTCAAGGATGTTTTGTTGTGAATTAAATAGTATTTTGGAACACTAAAACATGAAGAAATTTCGTAAAAGTTATGCAACAACGTATCTAGCAAAAGTCTTAAACATTTTAAACATGAAATAGGTATTTGTAGGACGTTCACAAAATTTGAGGCGGCGGAGTCGTTTTAACGAGATAAGCATCTCGTTTGAACAAGATGTGTAGCGTTACTAACAACATAAAAAATTCTTAGGCAGTAAGCTCTCGTTTGAACCTCGTCTGAAAAACATAAAGAACGACCTCCTAACGACTTGAAATATCGTTTGAACGAGATTAAAAAATAAAATATTTTCTTTTTGGAAATAAAAAGCCCCCTATTCATTTTTAATAAAAAAAATAAACATCCCAAACATAATTCTATAAAGTAATTTAAACTCTAAATTGTTTTATACCTAAATGGGATGTCAGGAAGTTTTCAAACTTGGAGAGACTCGAGTTTGGTTCGTCTTGACGGTCCATGATGATTTGTAACGGGCTATGCAAAACTAGTCTAAAACTATGCTAAAAACAATGTTAGAAAAATTGCTCTTACAAATCTCGCCCTTTGTCTATTCTAGTACAAAATAAAAAAAAATGACCGAACACTAAATTAAAATCAAAAAAACCCCATGACAAGAATACTAATACCCATCTTAACCGTAGAACGGAATGGCATAAGTCTGTTTGTCGTCAAACTTCTTCTTATTCCCTTTTTTAAAAATTGTCTGCATCCATGTGTCTGAAATTTCTCTTTAATTACCTACTCACATGAGACAAAAAACATATACCCTCGTGACGCATCGACTTTCAAATAAGATAAACATAACTCAATTCTCCCCCATAAATCAAACTCATTTTAATATGCTTTCCCCCTTTATTTTTATCAAAAATAAACAAAGAAGTAGAAACACGGATATGAAATACAAAGCATCGCGTAGAAGATAAGATATCATCATAAAAATATATAAATCAAGCATGTGTAATGATCATCTCAAAGGCAAACACAACCAACTATTTTTGAAAATTATCCATTTTTTTCCAAAAAAAATCATAAATACAACATATAATACTATATATAATATATGAAAAATATATCAAAGCAAATCTGGCACACATATATAGGTATAAACCCACAAAAGATTACACAAGCCAGATAAGTTTTACACACTAGTATAGTATCGATGTGTCTAAACGTGTGGGATGGAATGAATGGGTGTGAACTAGACACAAATGAATTACATCTTAAACACTCAAATATGTTCAAAAAGTTCTAAATGACCACAAAACTTTGTCAAACTAAGCTTTGGCCACAAGTAACAAATAAAGTTGAACTTAATGAACAAAATAAGTACAATGTACACAAGCCTAGAATATTGATGATTCTGCAAATCAATAGCATGATGAAAAAATAAGCATAATTAGGTATCATTGTGAAAACCCCTTGATCTTCAACTAAACTCTCTCAAAAGATAAACATAATCATTTTCATTCTATTCTTTTTTTTCTTTTAAAGTGATTTCTTTTTTCAATATCAATTAAACTAAACTACTATTGCCCCTTTTTGGAAAATTTTGCTCTTTTTATTGCCTTACTTTTCTCGGGCTCTTTTCAAACGGTGGCTTTTATGACGATTCAACTGGTCCCTGACAGCACTTTCTCATGTTCACTCATATTTTTTCAATAGTAAACAAAATATCTCACGGGTAATCGTTTTTACATGGACAAATCTCCCATAGTCACATAAATATGTAGATGACAAAATTGATGGGGGAACTTCTCACCGAACTCAAATGTACATAGTGAAGTCAAAATCCAACAAGCTCATGCATATTTGTGCGGAGGCATATACAAAGTCAAATCCGTAAAGCAAATCAAGTTTGAAACAACTCCATAAACCTGGTTAAGAACAATCTAAGTATATAAAATCATTACCAAATGTCATAACCACATGGAAATAATGGAATGAATTTGATATAAACACATTAGTATGCCATACCAAATGTGTAAAACTAAAATACAAAAAAATCAAAAATCTTTTTTGTATTTTTCAAAACTTTTATCAAAATAAAATCTTTTTGTATTTTTCAAGTATAACTTAATAAAAGAAAAACAAAATACAAAAAGTACACATGTCATTACACTAGCAAACATATATCATGAAGCACAACTAGAGTATGACAAATATGCTAACGCAATCATCCATAAGATATAGCAAGAGAAGAATCATGTGCAAGCAAATGTGAATCAACTAGTCTACTATCTAGCGCCTTTAAAATCGATTTCCTAACCCAAATAGATGTGAAACTATGAATAGGGATTTTGGGAACCAACGGGACACTAGACTTCAACTTCCTAGGACCTCTTATAAGATAAAAACAAATCACTCTAAGGTGACCTTTCCTACCACAATGTGAACATGTGTAAACTCGAGGAATGTTACCTATAGGTTAACCTTTTCTATTGTCCTTGGATTTTGTTTACCCTTTAAAACCATAATGGTTTTGGCTTTGACAACGCAAGCATTAGAACAAGATGATCCAGTACCATTACTACCAACACTACTCAAGTCTTTTAAATCATTTTTCTAACTTCAAAATTTTAGACTCAAGAAAATAATTTGAATCTTCTAATTTTAGTGACTCTTTCTTCATATGTTCAATCATTTCTAAAAGGTTATCTAGCTCCCCCTTAATAAAAGCAAACTTATCCCTAAGAGTCTTCTCACATGCATTCAAATCATTAATCAAAACACTATCCTCTACGTCACAAATATTAACCCTATAATTTTTAAAGTCCTCTGATTCTTTTTCTAAAAATTGGACTCTATCCTCACTCTTTTTCTTGGACAATTCTAATTTTCTAAAATCAAAATCCATGCCCACAATTTCTCACGAAATAAATATCTTTGACTTTGAACAACTTACAAAACATCCGTAGAGGAATTAAAACGAGAATTTTCTTTTTCAAGAATTTTAATTCTTTTAGCAAACTTCAAATTCAAATGATTTAAGCCGTCAAAGCTATTAGACTCCATAGAGAAACCAATAAAACACCCAAAAACTTTTTGAAATCTCAGGATCACTCGATAACTTGGAATAACTGGCTCTTATACCAATTTATAAGGTCAAAATAATGAGTGCTCTACCAATTTGTAAATACGAAAGTAAATATGATCAACAAGAATTCCAATTTGAGAGTGCATAATTAATTTTAAACCAATTTTATCCTTTTATCCTAAACATACATCTATGTGATAAAACAGATAAATTCAAACCAGGCATTCAACTAAGTCCAAGTTTCAGGAAAACATCACAGAAGGCAAAACGTTTTATTCTACTAATAATATACAAATCGCAACTTACAACATTACAAGTGGAATATAATAATGATTCTCACAAGAATCATAATGACCGAAGTTGTCCTTCAATAATGATTCCCTTAAGAACCATAGAGATCGCAATCTTCCTCCTTCAGCTTCAGCCTTCGTCTTCAGTAGTGAGTCCCCTCTGGTATCACAAGTCAGCTATTGAGATCCTTTCCACAAGGTTTATACAAATATACAAAACTTTCTAGGGTTGAAACGAATTCACAACAACAATATTCAAGGATGTTTTGTTGTGAATTAAACAGTGTTTTGGAAAACTAAAACATGAAGAACTTTCGCAAAAGTTATGCAGCAGTGTATCCGGTAAAAGGCTTAAACATTTTGAACATGAAACAAGTATTTATAGAACATTTACAAAATTTGAGGCGGTAGAGTCGTTCAACGATTTCACAAAGTCATTCTAAAGAGATGTGTCTCGTTACTAACGACATTAAAAAATTCTTAGGCAGTAAGCCCTCATTTGAACCTCATTTGAAAAACATAAAGAATGATCATATAATGACTTGCAATCTCGTTTGAATGAGATTAACAAATAAAATATTTTTCTTTTTGAAAATAAAATAGGCACTTGTTCTTTTTTGACAAAAAACTAACATCCTAAACATAATTCTATAAATTAATTTAAACTTTAAATTATTTTGTACCTTAATGGGATGTCAGGAAGTCTTCATACTTGAAGATGCTCGAGTTTGGTTCGTCTTGACGGTGCATGACGATGTGTAATGGGATACGCCAAACTAGTCTAAAACTATGCTATGAACAATGTTAGAAAAATTGTACTTGCAAAATAGTTTGCCAAGTTCCACTGCTCGACGTAGTATCCCACTTCCCCTCGAATCCCATCTGGGAATCGTAGCACCACATTGGGGGATCCACCTCTGAAAGGACAATAATGAGGGGTAAAATTAAAGGGCTAGGAGAGGGACAGGGATGATTTTTACTACCCGAATCGGGTTCAGAACGAGGATGAGGATATATTATTTGCTCTACGGGGATCCCCATTATGATCTTCCCAAGGATTTCTGGCATATTATATATTTTTAATTAAACTAAATTAAATATTATTATTTGTATTATACTTTAAAAGTGAAAAAACTTTCTAATGCACGTTTAATATAAAAGAGTTACATATCATATTTTTATACATATAATTAAACTCTTAGTGTAGGATTACACGAGATAAAAAAATTCAAATCGGGTCCCTATAAGGAACTCGATCCCAGATAAAAATCCTCGGCGGGTATTCCCCGCCCCAAAAAAATGCGGATGGAAGCGGAGACAACGTTGGGATTTTAAGTGGAAACATGACCAACTTTTCTTGCCATTCTAAATTCACACCAGGACCCATTAGATCTTACTTGGGTGGGGCTCATCATTGGGTGTGTGTTTTGACCAACACTCCTTCCCTCATCTCACTTCTTCATTCCATGCCAGCTCTATGAGTTTTCCTCGCAAGTTAATAGTAGTTTAGGTATGTAAATACATAGACGCTATCTTTTTTAATTTATTGTGTTAGTTAAGTGAGATCCACTATCGCATGTCGTTAATGTTGTTAAGAGTAGGAGCAATCATGTATTGAGATGGATTATATATGAAAAGCTATGTGCGAGCAATTCATGGTCAAGAAACTTGGTAAAGAGACTCTAATGGATGTTTATTATTATTGTCTCGAATATGTAATGAACATATAAAAATTGTACTAATTGGATATATTCCATTTGTACAAAAATTTTTGATTTATATAATAGGGTGTTTATGTTTATACCATCAATCCTATGCAATGGAGACATGAAGCGGTCAAAGAAAACTGACATTAAATTCATTCTCAGTCTTCATCTTCGCCTTGGGATCTCCAAAAGGTAAATATTTTATTATGTCAATCCATGAGAGTATGGTTGGGGTATTTTATTTTTATTGAGGTATTTTAAAAAAAAAAGTTTTTTTGAAAAAGGATTTCTATTTTTGAAGTCTAATGAATAAGATCATTACGTTCGTTCTAATGATTTGTGCCATCTCATTTGAACAATATTTATTTCAGGTTCAAACAATGCTGATTCTTTTATTTGTATGAGATTCTAACATCCTTCAAATGAGAGCTTACTACCTAACTTTAAAAATGTGATTAGAAGATCGTTTGATCCCCATTCTATCAATTTTATGTATGTTGTTTAAACGAGTTTTTTTCTTTTAAAAGAGATAGCCTAAGTTGTTCGAACGAGATCATATTTCCATTCAAACGACCTCAAGAAATGTGCCTTGGACTTCGTGTCTTCGGTTTTACTAGTTTTTCAAGATAAATATCACATGAGGTAGTTCATTTTCGCAAAGGTTTTTCAAAGAGCATAAATATAGCCTCATATAAAAGTTTACACCTAGTTTAAGAGATTTATGAATCAATATAATACTCAATCTTGAGATCTTATGTTTTGATCCCCAAAGTTGTTTACTTTTCATTTGTTCTAGTATGTCAAGGTGGATTATATGTTGTTGCATGGAGAGTATTAGTTAGAGATCAGTGGATACTGAGACACAGGAAGACTACATTGTGAGCAGTTGGTGGATTCCTATGGTCGGTGTGAAGAAGGTTCAAGAAGGGAAGATGGCATCGGACTTGAAAAGAGTTGAGTTAGTCAGTATGTCATCAATCATAGTTATATAAATCCTATATCATAGTGGACTTACATAGGCTATGACATATGTGGTTTTTCTCGTTGTGGGTTTTCCTCCTACATCGCAGAATTATGTGTTCGCTTATTTTACCCTTCCATACTCACCTAGATGAATATTTAGGCAAGATAAAATTGGAGTATTGTTTAGAAAACATTTGGTTAATCCATGTTGAATTTAAAATTAGGGTAATTTATCACTGGGTTTAATTAATTGGATTAAAATTTGAAATTTGGTAATCCTATACACCCTAGCATTTTCTCAAAGATAACTAGTGGAGTTAGTTCATCCTTCGTAACAATTAATGGTCATATCGATGTAGGTGATGTACCGGATATTGTAATGGAGATATGTAAGTACAAATTTCATATCGAGTCAATTTGTATTATACATTGACTTTATTCCGTTTGGACAAAATTGTTTAAGTCATAGGCTAGGATTTGAGTTATGTTTATCCTTCAAGCCTATAATGAACTTTAAAGATAGTAGTGACCATCTAAAGAGACGATCACATTATTTTGAATTTTGTGTCGAGTTTTATCTTCAACATCCATGGGATCTCCATGAGGTGTGAATGCATATTATATTTGACATCTAGATGCATTTTGGGTGTTTAGCTTTTAAACTGTTTATTAAGGCTATTTTTAAAAAAGAATTTTCAAAGAAAAGATTTTTATGTTTTAAATTCATTCAAATTAGTCTTCCCTTTCATTCAAACGAGTTTACCTAGTTCATTCTAATGAGATTTTGTTTTTGTGAAACGACAATATGGATTTCGTTCGAAATAGCTTCGAACAAGATTTGAGCAAAGTATTTCTCTTAAGGAAGTAGGTTTTCATTTGAAGGTCGCTCGATGCCTTGTTCAAACGAGTGCAGCATTATCGCTCAAAAAACCTTATTACTTTAATTTAAACAAGTTGCCTCGAAATTTTTGTCCCTGACTTTTTGCATTAATCTAAAAATAAGAGGGCTGGTAAGGTTATTTCACATGGGAGGTTTTGCGAAAATGATTTCAGAAACAAATCTTGAGCCTCCTAAACCCTAGTTTACATCCAATAGTTTAAAGTCCACGTTTTAACATCTTATGTCTATTTGAGATCTCGTGTGTCTTACACCAAGACTCTTTACTCTTTGTTGAATTATATTTTGAGTGATGGATTCTGTGTTTATTGTAGTTTGACATAAAGGATTATGTGTTGTTAATTGACGGTTGGAACTTGTCAAGGTAATGGTAAGAGCGGTGAATATCGAGACGTAGGAAGCGTCTGTATTATGATTACCATTAGAAGGTGTCCAACGACGATTGTAAATAATCTTCAAGGAGCAAAGAGATCATTAAGGCTTATAGGCGTCAAGACGGTTTAGACAGTCTACCTTGTCCTTGTATGATATTTATATCATAGTTGATTTGCGTGGCTATGACGTAAGAGATTATTCCCATTGTGGGTTTTCCTCGTACATCACCATGTTATGTGACTGTTTATTTTACTATTGATATATCACCTAGATGCATGCTTAGGGGAAGATAAATTGGTAATTAAATTACACAAATTTGATTTCAATTAATGCAAAGATAAAAATTTATTTTAGTCTTTCATTCAGTAATTTATTTAGGAAAATTGAAAATTGGTATAACCCTAGCATTATGGTCGTTTATTAAATTGGTATCAAAGTGGGTTACACTATCTTATCGGGTCAGCCCCTAATTAGTGCGCGTTTAGGATTATTTAGATTGAGTTTAATCGTGAGGGTAGTTTCGTAACTCGTCCTCCTACGTTTAGCAATTCAAACTATCACAATTGGAAGGCGCGAATGTGATTTTTCCTAAAATCGATTGATGAGAATGTTTAGAACTCGGTGTAGTAAGGGTTGTATCCTCCCACCGAGGATGGTTTACCAAAAGAATACTCTCTTTGGAAATGACTGGAAATAATGGATCGACATTTAATTTCAAAGGGGTGAATGATATTTATATGCGGTCACAACTGGAAAGTTTGAAAGTATTATAACCTGCTAGAGTGCGAAGGATGCTTGGGATATTTTGAGATCCACACATAAGGGAACTAACACTGTTAGGGTTTCCAAGGTGAAAAATACGACGACTAAGTTTGAAATAATAAAATTTTTAGAGCATGAGTTCTTTAATAATTTTTATGGTAAGTTGTCAAATATAGACTTCTATTTTAACTTAGGTGAGCATATCCCGGAGAGTGGTGCAAAAAATCTTAAGGTCGTTGCCTGAAAGATTTAACGCTAATGTCACGGTATCTTGGTGGTGACGATACTATGCGAGTCCAAGAACTTAAATGTGATCTTAAAACCTATGTGATGAACATGTGTACTTCAAAGAAAAGAGGATGAAAAAAATATAAGGGCATTACTTTGAATGCCAAGAAGGGGTATGAATCGGATTCTAATAGTGATAGTGATTTAGATCCTAAAGACATTGCTAGGTTTTCTAGGAAGTTCAAAAAAATTCTTAAACTTAGTGAATATAAGATTTTGGGGAATAAACCTAAGAACTTCAATGATCGTGATAGGAAGAATATGGAGAACCATAAGAATATGGATGATCGGGACAAGGGTTTTGAATGCCAAGGTGTTGGACATCATACTTTTGAGTATCCCACTAAAATAAGGAGAGAAGGCAAGAAGCCTAATGAATACAATGTTTCCAGTAGTTTTAGTGAGTCAGAAGAGCAGTGTGATTCTCCTATAGAGCGTAACTACACTGTTTTCACGGCTAGTCATGTGAGCCTTAATAATTAATTCTAACGAAGATAATCTTCTAAATGGTAGTTTCCAGGTCCGGTATTGTGATTCCTAAGATAGTGAAGAAGAAGAAGAAAATTGTGATGAAAAGGAGAGTAAGCTTCAAATTGCCTTCCATGAGTTGTACACCGAGTCATTAAAGTTAAAATAGACGAACTTGAAGTTCAAAGATAAGTTGATGGAACATGACATAGGAAACGATGATGAAAAATTGATTGAGGATTCAAGGGCACGTGAAAAGACTCTTGGGGAGAATCAAGAGTATGTTCATGGATAGAGATAACTATAGCTGAATAGATGAGTAATCCCACAATTATAGAAGGGTGTTACGAGTAGTAACCAAGAAAAAGAGGGTGCTCAATCAACCCAAGTCAGCTCCAAACTTCATTCAAGCAATAGCAACAAAAGAGGTCGCTCGACCGACCCAAGTCAACTACAAAATTCATACCTATAGTACAAGCAAAAAAAGGGTGCACAAGCAACCCAAAGCTCCACAAGCCATGCAAGAAGTACCAGCAAAGGAAGACTCTCGAGTAACCTAAATCTCTAAAATTCATGCGAGCAGTGATAACAAATGAGGGTGCTCGATCAACCCAAAGCTCCAAAAGCAATGTGAGCAGTACCAGTAAGAGAGGACTGCTCAACCATCCCCAAGACAACTCCCAAAATAAGAGAAATTACATGAGCAGCCTTTGTATACCTATTGAAGTAAAGTTATGAGCAGTTAATTAAACAACATATAAATATGTATTTGAAAACCTCATTTACGAACACTTAGTTTTGTTATTTTTACACAAGTTTACTTTGTAAGAAGCCTTTGTCAGGCAAGCAAGTCTCGAGCATATGGACAATTGAGACCTCTTGAGAGTTTTGGTTTGGAGACTAGGAGGTAAGTATTATTGACAAAGATAAGGCTCAACCACTTCAATATCTTAGGAAAGTGAGAATACTGAGGCAAAGGACATAAGAGGTCACTCGCACTCACTCACATCACATCCCACACTTAACTATTAGCGAGCAGTTAGTGACTTACTCGTAAGACATTTTAACAAAGACAATGGCGAGTGACCATCAAGGCCACTCTCAAATTTTACAAAAGTTTTTCACCAAGCAATCGTTTATAAATAGAGAAACTAGTACTATTGGCATCATGGCCGATAAAATCATCTTTTTTAGCACTATTTCACCAGATATCACTCCACAACAAACAGATCATGGTAGACAGTGTCCAATAGTAATAAGAACAAAAAGTGCACAAAGATATTTATCACGTGGAAATATCTTTATGGCACATGTGCCATGTCACTCCTAATATTTTACTATAAAAAGAAAACTTGGGGAATAGTCAGTATCATCATTTCAGTAGCACTGTTACTCTGCACAAACTCCCATATATATTCTCTCATTGCTCTCTATTAGATATTGTGGTGCTTATGTCTCAACTCTCAGAGAATCACTTCTCTCTGGTGGTTCATTCCTTTATTTGTTATTGAAAATTTGTATTCCATCATTATTTGCTCATTGTAAACATTATTGTTATATTAAAATTTGGTTTATGGTCTCTAATTTTGTTCTTAATATATAATTACCTTGAACAAAGTTTCCATTAAAATGGGTCATGCCTCACCCAATTACAGTTATTTATAGACCCACTATCACTACCCTCCTACATTTGGTGAATCTGCTGGGGAGGTATCCTCATTACCTTGGAGAAGAAGATTACAATGTTTCCAAGAAATTGGTCTTTAAAGACACTCCAGGAGGTAATGGAGTTCAAAGCTACCAAACTACCAACAAAGAGGTTATTATTATAGGAGCAAGAGGTCATGGATCCTTTGTGAGACATACGAGTTATCGGATGATCCACATTTGAATGGAATGACTCTAGTGAGTTTATTTTTTGATTTTTATGCTGCACAACATGGACATGGAAAGTTTATGCCAAGTTTGTGCTACGCTATTGCTGGTTCCTATTGGAGGAGAAGTTGCAGCAAAGGGGGTGCCATCAAGGAAGGTTGTGCATGGGTATATACTAACCCCTATGAACCCACCAGTAGAAAATAAAACAGACGTAGAGGAATTGCCTTCTAGGGCGGTAATGATAGAGGAAGTGAAAAGACTTCTCTTAGTCCAGAAGGAATCTCCTCTCATGTATGAGGATTTGAAAAATATTTATCTAGATAATTTGAGTGAGGAGACGTATGCCGAGGGATATGCTCCACCAAAGTTCATGAAGTTCAATAGTAAAGGAAAAAATCCTAGAGAGCATGTCAAAAGATTCTTGGAATATCTTGGTGTCCACTGCAATGACATGAATTTGAGATTGAGGGAATTCTCAAGCACCCTCACTGGCAAAGATTACTCGTTGTACTCCTACCTGGTACCAAATAGCATTCCCACTTGGGAAGAAATGCATAGACAGTTCTTATAAAATTCTTTTTTGGCTAAAGATGAATTTACACTAAGGCATTTGTCCCAAGAGGTGAAAAAACATGGTGATACATCAGGCGTTTTAGAGAAAAATATTTGGATGTCCACGAGGAGGCCTTAGAAGCAAGGCTAATGGAGATTTATATGGAAGGCTTACTCGAGGAGCACAAACTCCACTTGATTAATGAAACCCTAAAGGGAAACTGTAGGGAGTGCATTAAAGCAATAAGGAATATAAACATGATCACAATGCTAAAACCCGAAGTTGGAGAACTCCAGTTGATCTTCAACTAGGAAGATTTCAGGTATTTTTAACAAACACCTAATCATATAGATGGTATCCTTGAAGGAAAAAAAGGCGGTCAATGACCCAAGAATGGTGTTACAAGAAGAAGAAAGTTTGGAAATGATGTTCCACCGCCGCTACCATGCATCATTGCGAAAGATATGGATTATTACCAGACATTAGTGAGTGAGGTTGGAAGGCTCTCCTCACTTGAACGGTCAAATACTTACAATTATTAAGAAGGCATATGAAAAGTTTTCCAAGATATACCAGAGGGTTCAACACTCAATAAAATATAATTATTATCTGTGTAAGATAATAAGTGAGCAGGTTTCAAATAGCACTCTGCAGATTCCTCCCATGGATGTCAATGAGAATCCATTGCCATCCCATTGATATGGTTCTACAAATATGGTGATAGCGCATGACTTGGATGAGATAATGGACTTTGGGGAATGGATGTAAAATGATAAAGCGTGTGACGAGTGTCTCCTTGGTATGGCTATATATATTTTTAAATTGATTGGGATAAAGAGTTAGAATTTAAAGAAGGCAATGTCAATGTGGTCCTTGATCATGATGAAGGAGGAACATCTAAGGATGAGTATGTCTGTAATGCTCAAACTTCAGAGGTATAAATTTATTCAGAATGTGTAGAGATGGCAAAAAGGCCGAAGTCCAAGTTGTTATTTGATTTGATTGGAGTTTAATATGAAACTAGATTAGCAGTTACTAAGAAGATTACGGAGGTAATGAAAGATCGAGGAGATGCATCCATTAATTAACATGGCCCTAATGGAAGAATTATCAAAAGGTACACCTCGGAGGTGGTATTTTTTAAGGCGGATAGACATGTACCCATTTTCCATAACAGACCTCCATATGTTACTGCTCTAGTAAATGGGATTAGTTTCCCAAGGGCACTGTTGGATGGTGGGGCATCGACCAACATTATGCCTATAAGAACTCTCTATGATACAGAAATATTGCAAGAGAAAATTGTGCCAGTGCCTCTAGTGATTTCAGGCTTTAATAGTGCAGGGATGCAGTCACTCGGATACGTGAATGTTGGGATGAATTTAGGAAATTTTCTTTTCCACATCAAATATCATGTCCTTAATGCCAATACAAGTTATCAGTTGCCGATAGGTCATGTGTGGATGCATACTCACGGAATGTTGCATTCTACATTTCGCTAGTGCACAAAAGCCAACATTCACGAGACATAAATAGTGATCAAGGCCATAGAAAGACCCTTCTCACTATAAGATGCATATTTAGTTAATGCAACATTCTACAAGGAGCTAAATGAAGAAAGGAAGTTTTGACCCAGGAAGTAGATGAGCCATAAGCGGTTCAAGGAGGCAAAGTCAAAAACCTATGCGTGATAGGTTAGTTCCATGAGTGGTACCTCTTGAAAGGAAGGATAATGAAAAAAGAAAGCTAGAAGATGACGCAAGACCTTCTAGAACTTGCAAGAAAATTATTTTTCCCAAAGCCAAAGTTATCTAACGTTTATAAGGGTTTGTGCGGGAAGTGTTTCAGGATGAGAGAGTCGACCAGGCACCTGAATTATTTATAATTGACGATTCCCACATAGTGGAACATGTTAAAGAACCAGAGGAAGCACCAAAATGTATGAAAGATGGACCTCGAGAGAAGCTCTAAGAGCTCAAAGAATTGAACTTAAGGGGAGAGAGTGGCGATGAGAGGCCCATCTTCATCTTTGAGGGTTTAAATCCAAAGCAATGAGAAGAAATTTTCAACCTCTTCAAGGAATTCACAAAAATGTTTGCACGAAAATACACCGAGATGTCGAGCATAAACCCTAAGGTGAGCTCTCATAAGTTAAATATTTTTCCTAATGACTTACCGGTGAGACAGGCCATGTGTACTTATAAGGTTGAGCTAGATTTAAAGATTAAAGAATAAGTGGATAAGGTGCTCATTTTTGGATTGATCCAACTTACCCAACATCCTTGTGGCTACCACGTATTATTCCCGTTGCTAAGAAAGATATAAAGCAAATTCAAAGATGTGTGGATTTTATAAATTTAAATCGCTACTATCCAAAAGTTGAATTCCCCTCGACGAGAATTGAAAGCTTGGTAGACACAAGAGCTGGACATGAAATGTATAGTTTCATATATGGTTATATCAAATACAAATAGATAAAAATCGATCTTATGGATGCGTAAAAAAAACTTCAGGAGTCCTATAGGAAACTTTCACTATACGGTTATGCCGTTTGGCTTAAAGAACACTAAAACAACATACCAGTATACAATGATGGAAATATTTCATGACTTTTTTAATGATATATTGGAATTTTATATGGATGACATGGTGGTAAAATCCAAGAACGAGAGCAGGCATATTTAAGATCTTATAAGAGTTTTTGAAAGTTGTAGTAAGTATAAGATGATAATGAACCGCTTTAAATGTGCCTTTAGGGTTACTGCAGGTAAATTCCTCTGATTTGTCATCAATAGGCAAGGGGTGCAAATTGATGTTGAAAAGCAAGGCCATTTTGATGATGCCACCACCTAAAATTCTTAGACAACTCAAAAGTGACTTGGGAAAAGTTTTCTATTTGAGAAGGTTCATACCAGCATTGATAGAAGTCACTCACCTTTATCACTGCTTATGAATGATAAGGTGAAATGGGTATGATGGGATGAGAAGAAGGAAACATTAGATTAAATTAAGGAGATTCTGAATTCTCCTTCAACTATGATTCCTGCAAAAGTAGGTAAACTTTCTTCTTTTAAACCCAACTTCTACCGAGTGGTCTATTGGGGTTTTGCTCACCCAAGGGGAAAAAAGTAAGGAACAACCTGTGTATTATTTGTCCCGAGTGATATCTGGGATATATATATATATATATATATATATATATATATATAGGCATTATTTTTCCTTGGTCTTTGTGGCCCAGAAGTTAAGGCACTTTCTGCTTGCATTTACCATGCATATTATCACCAAGTGTGATTTTATCAAGTATCTTCTCATAAAAACTATTTTCATAGGGAAAGAAACTAAGTGGTTCCTAATACTTTCAGAATATGATTTGAAGTTCCTTGATCAAAAGGACATCAAAAGTAAAGCTGTAGGAGACCACCTAGAAAATTTCCCAAGCTAGAATTTTGAGTCTTCGAGTGAGGAGCTGCCAGGGGTAGTTTTTAAGCTTGTTTGATTGAGAAGATGGAAGAATGGAAGATGGATTTAGATCTATTGTGTGCACAAGGTACCGAGAGAGAATGAGTCATACTCTTTAATAACAATGAAAAACTCATGAATTCCTGCAAGCTTCACTTCAACTACTCAAATAACGAAGTAAAATGTGGAGTGCTCATACTTGGCCTGTTAGAAGCTTTGAGAATAGTGATTAAAGTACTTTATATATGAGGAGACTAAAACCTCTTGGTAAAGAAATTCAATGGAGAATTTTCACTTAAGCATGCTAACCTCGCTCCTTATAGAGCAATTATCGAAACATTATCGAATCAATTCCTAGCCACAAAGAAAGAGAGATACCCTAGAACGAACGAAAAAATAGACACCCCGATGCTCTAGCAACGATTGCTCAGAAGTTAGAGATGCATGATCTAGAGGCTATGATTACCATTCGATGGAGGATAGTTCCTAAAATGATGAGAACTTTATTTCTAAGTGAGGAGCCTAAATATTGGATATTCTTAATAGCAAAGCAATTAGAAACATATAAATGAGAAATGAAGTTATCAGAAATAACAAACTTCCATATGATTTAAAGTTACCTTTACTTCAAAAGTTCAGTTAGTTACTTAGCACGGTTTGTGGTAGTATAAGAGGCTCATAAACACCTATGAGCAATCACACAAGGCACTACGGGGATACATACATTCCACTCTATAGGAGTTTGTAGTGAGGGGGCTACTACTGACCCACTATGAGCACAAAGGATACTCGCCTTTAACAAGGTTGTTTAAAATAGCAGACTCAATTTGATCAATGAAATTAAGCTAAGTTCATGGAGATCTTGGAGGGTTGGAGAAAGATTTATATTTCTTACATTAAAGATGGAGAGTTACCCGTCGAGTGGACATATGAGATTTTCTTAAAAAATAGGGTTGTTCGATTCTACCTGGTGAAAGGGGAACTTTACAAAAAGGGGTATAATAAGAAATCTCTTAAATGTGTCACGTAATAAGTTTCGATGAAAGTGCTAAAGGAAGCTCATGAACCCTCCCATATGGGTGGACCAAAAATGTATGACCAACTGGTGATCCTGGGGTACTACTGGCCAACAATGGAAGAAGATACCGTAAATTTCATGAAAAAATGTCTAGCATGTCAAGTGCATGGCAACATGATCCATGCCCCATTGGTTAGCCTACAAAGTTTGGCTACTCCTTACTGATTCCACACTTGGGCATTCGATTTAGTAGGAAAGATCAACCCAGCCTTCTTTGGAAAATTCTTCATTTTGGTGGATATAGAGATGTATACCAAGTGGGAAGAAGCAATTCCCTTTAAAAGGATTATTGCTTAGGTAGTAACTCTATTTATTCGAGAATATATAATTTTTAGTTTGGCATTCCAAAGGTCATACTCACAGACAATATTAAGCAGTTTGTTTGCAAGGAAATGGGTTTTCTCACAGACAAGTATAAGATCATTTACAAAATATCAACCATCTCCTACCCCAAGGGAAATGGACAGGAAAAAGCAAGCAACAAAAAGTTGATTAAAATTTTTGAAGAAGATGTTAGAGGATCTCCCTAGAATATCGGATGACAGATTGCTAATCGTTTTATGGTCCTACAAAACCTCTAAAAGGAAGCCATGATTCACTCCTTTTCCTCTAGTCTATAGAATGGAGGTTTTCTTACCAGTAGAATTGGCAGTGCCATCAGTGTGAGTGGATCTAAGTCATTATATGTTGCCTGATCCAAGACACGTGCAGTTAGAAGCTTTAGATGAGCATCGTGACAAAGCAAAGAATAATTTCAAGTTTAATTCCCTATAACTGCCGAGGGATTATAAGAATCTAATCAATCTAAGAGAGTTCCAAGTGGGAGATTTAGTTCTATGATCATCTACTCATCATCTAGGGAGCATGTCTACCTCAAAGTTCAAGCCTAACTAGGAAGGAGCATTCATGGTACGAGGGGTAGGAAAATCAGGATATTACCATATTTCGAAGCCTGATAATGATTGTATTTAGTTGATCAACTGAAATTGGATCAAGAAGTATTTTGCATTAGGTATTTTAATGTTTATCTATGTTCAAGTTTATGAAAAACTAAAAGTCTTTTTTATGATAAAGAACCCCCTATCTTTTGTATGAGAATTACTAGAAAATATCATTTTTTATACAATGAATGTAATAGCTCATATTTGGTTATGCATAATTGTCTTTCACTCTTTTATAATGGTAATTATAATACTTATATATTTACATAACTAACAAGTTTTATGGTTCCTCATGTATCTAATCACAAAATTACGTGAGGAGATATATTTTTAAAAAGTTATGATTGTACTATTTCAATTAAAGGCATATAATGAGCAGAATAATCCCAAGATTCCCATAATATAAAGGAAAAGTTATCTTCACATAGGGAGTTGCACTGCTCTCCATATTTCGAGGGGATATACTTTCAAGATAAAGTCCTCAAAATGAAATGTAATAAGAAATGAAATACAAAATTTCCAAAAGTACAAGGAACTAAAAATGTCTTAAAAGTTCATATTTTCTCATAGAATTTTGAAGGAATATACTCCCAAGTTTTAGTTTTTTCGACAAATTATAGAGAGCGTAATAGCATAAAAAATTCAAGTTTATCTCTACTCACAATATTTTGAGGGAATATGCTTGCACGGTCATTATTGTAAAAACTCACATAACAAAATATGGTGATCTTAGCACTAAGTTCCCAAAGTATAAAGGTGTCGTTTTATTCAGTAGATCTTTATTTACTCATAAATATTTGAAAACATATAGAATTTGTGAGTAGGCATCCGCACGGTATGAACGAAAGATAATATAAAATTTACTTGCGAATGTTTTTCATATGAAATATTCACAAGAAGATAACCCCACAGTATAAGGGTAATAGAAATAAAAGTACAAAGTATAAGAAAAAAATAAATATCACCACACATTTCATTTCACAAAAATGGCCTTTTCAGAACGCATGCAAAGATATTAAAAATACGAGCAAAGAGTTACAAGACTAATTGTCTCTTAAAAGGAAAAGGAGATTCTCTTTCCCATAGAAACTCTCCCAAGACTTCTCACTTCACGTCCTCCTCAATCTTGGCAACACAGGCAGCACCTTCTTCCTCGCCAGATAAACTATTGCTCAATTTAGCTTCAAGGGACTTTATTTTTTCTCTCAAGGCATTTGCTCACTGATGACATTTCTCAGTCTAGGAATTCTCATATGATTTAGCCTTCATCAACCTCTTTATAGTAGGATGAACTAGGTTGTGAATGAAAACATCAATCCAATCCAATTTAAAATGTTAGCAGTTCTCTAGATCTTTGATAATAACTAAGAAGTTACGAGCGCCCACAGGTCTCATTAGGTGAGACTTAAGTAAACTGACAAACATGACTTTTGAGAGTTTTTAAATTTTTAATAAAAATACCTTCAATATTACATACTGATGCATTTGAGAAAGTCTCGAAATGATGCTCGAAAATCAGGCCCAAGACAATTCAATCTTCCTCGCGAAAGCTATTTAAATTTTTCTCGCACCACATGTCTTTCATATAGACGTGGGGACAATCAATATCTGCAGTGTTGAAACCAATATCCATAGAACTCGCATCAGGATCAATAATAGGTTCCTCGTCAGACTGCTTATCCCCTGCTCTGTTGGAGTGAGTGGTCTCAGAGTCCTGCTCATCATCATCACCAGCTCCCTATTCATCATCTTCTCGATCTTGAGAAAAAATATACAAAGGATAAATACATAAGAAATGAAAAATTTATAGCAGAATGGAGAAAGGAAACCCACTCGTATGTCGATAGGTGTTTATCCCTTTGTTTGACCTGAGGCTCCATATATATGAGAGTACTCGTAACGTCAGTCTGGAAATAAAGAAATGAATTGAGAAGATCATGCAATTGTTTGCAAAGAATGAGCAAATAAATAAATAAAAAAACATGCCAGTTTAATACCCCACGTCTCTATAAACATAAGGATGCTCATATCTTCAATCTGAAAATACAGAAATGGATTGAGGAGAACATTCAAATATTTGCGATCAATACCTGAGACTCCACGTGTAAGGGAGCGCTCGTAGTACTTAACTAAAAATAAGGAAACAGAAAGAGTGACTACGCGAGCATTTGCACAGTAAAAGCAACTGCATACTAAGGTATGACGGATCAATATTTGAGGCTCCACGGGCAAGGGAATGCTCATAGTACTCACCTAAGAACAAGAAAATAAGAGGAGTGACTACTCGAGCATTTTCACAGTAAAGAGAAAATAAATACAAAGGTATGTCAGTATAGTACCCAACGCTCTATAGTTACAGGAGCACTCTTAAACTCACTCAAAAGTAAGGAAACATGATAACTGACTACTCGAACATTTGCAAAAAATTAAAAATAAATGTAGAGGTATGTCAGTATAATACCTAAGGTGCCATAGCTTCAAGAGCACTCTTAATACTAACCTAAAAATAAGGAAACAAAATGTACGACTACAACATTTGCAAAGAAAAAGAAAATAAATACAAAGATGTACCATTATAACACCTGAGGCTCCACAACTGCAGGAACATTCATAGTACTCACTTGTACATAACAAAATGGGACAAGTAACTACTCGAATAGTTTCAAACTAAGAGCAAATAAATATAAAGTTATGCCGGTATAATACTTGAGACTCCATAGCTATCTCAGCACTTATAGTACTCACTTGAAAATAAGGACATAGGATAAGTGACTATTCAAACATTTTCAAAGTAAAAGCAAATAAATACAAAGGCATGCCACTGGACAAGCACGTGTACCTGAACCCTAGCAGGAGGATGAATACTCAATTCAATAATAACACTCGTACGAGGCTCAGTAGATTAAATGGAAGGAAATCAAAGATTATTCGTGACAACTTGTTAATAAAAGGCGAGAGAAATAAAATATGTTAAGAAAATAAGCCAATTTGAGGCTTGCCATAAATAATTGGTCAGTTGTACCTCGTGAAAAACTGTAAACACTGTCTACCTACTTCAAAAGAGTAATAGGTAATAAAGGTCCACACAAAGCCATGCTAAAGACGGGTTGAATAGAAAGATCTTGAACTTGAAGTTTGTTATCCATAAGCATAAATACTCGAGGCTTAAAAATTATACCAGAGATAGGCAACCCGAGGATTATTACCCTAGTGGGAAAAGAATACTGCATGATGAAAAGGAACCGATCATTAAAGGTCCCTACAAAGAAGTCATGAGTCAATCTTTTTAATTAAAAGAAATTCCTAAGTTCTTGAAAATACCCATCTTAAGCTAGTTACGGATTATCCAAGAAAACTGCTCACCCTAGAAAGAATAATTGGGCCGAGAGCATATAAGGGGGTACATCAGATGTCTACCCATGGAAGAAAAATTAAATACAAAGTATAAAAAGGATGATTCAAACAAAATAGAGTTTGCAAAGAATTGAGAAATTCTTAATGCATAGCTAGCACCGTGAGTGGTTATAGAAGATCTCTCCATGCTTGTGGGGAACACAGTTGATAGCTTCAAGCAAGATAATGTAAAGTCGATCTACAAACACTTCAATCAAAAAACTTTCAACTAAAGAGGCCAGAAGATACATACCTCTCATGCAAAGATTAGAGTATATAACAAAATGAAATTTATCTCCCTCTAAAAGATAGCACGAGGAGAGCGAATGGTAGAAGAGGCAGACAGGGGCACTGTTGAATGATTTTAATATTAATGGGTATTAATGGTTAGAGAAAATGAAAGGTTAAAACCATTAATGAATTGGAATAGGAAAAGACAAAGGGAAGTGGGAAAACCAAAGTCCCACATTGGAAAAGTGTGAAAAAGTTAGTGGGTTAATAAATGCTTTTGTGTCATAAGAGATTACTTGTGTGCATTGAAGTGTATGCTACTAGTGTACACCTTAGGTCCAAGGATGGTGCTTTGCACCATCCGCACACGCGCGCGCGCGCGTGTGCGAAAGTGCGATTGGGCGTTTAGGGCGCTTTAGAGGCGCACTTTGCACTTCGCGAGGAGCAGTAGGAGCCTTTGATTTTTGACAACGTCAAAAGATCAAACGGTCCAGATTAAATCCATAATAAATGACACATAATTATGGCGCGAGTGGATCTGAACCGTCGGATTTTGGCGCCACTTCGTTAAGTATTAATCCGTACAGTCGCATCTTTTTAGTTCAAATCTGGAACGTTAAAAAATATAGTTATATATCCAAGGGCCGTGATTAAATGACCTTTGTATGTGGTGTCTCTTCATGAACAGACACCACAAGAGGCTATATATAGAAGGCAAAATCCTGTCATAATGAATTCCGAAAATTCTCTTTCTCTCTATTATTTCTTCTTACCAATTTCATAGAGTGTTCTGTGGGTTATTATTCAAGTTTGCTACTTGAATAAACCCGTGGATTTGTTGTATCTTGGAGGTAATTTGCCTAGACCCGTTAGCAAACTCTGTACGAGTGGGGGCAAATAACACCTTAAGGACAGTAGTCTATTACGCCTCAAATCCAAACATCTGTTCATATTTTCTGCATAATTAAAAAATTCTTCAACAGGCACTGTGGTTACCCTTGGAACTCCACTTATTCCCAAAGAACAAACCTGCTCAGAAAGATAAAATAATGACATTAGTTATAAAATAAAGACTAATGAACTAAAATTTAACATTGTGGTAAACACTTATAAGTCCCGAGCAATGAGTTTGCCCATAAGGCAATGGCCCGGCAGTTGGACTAGTTGAGGTTGTAGTGTAAATCATGTTCTCATCATGGTCACTAACATAATTCTTTATATCCAATGTTAAGTTTCTCTTGGTTGATAAAAAAGATGAAGCATCAGTCGAGTCATCTTAGTTGAGGGCATGTGACTCAATGTAAATTATGTACATTATGGGGTACATCCATAATTAACAAGTTTTTCTTCAAATGTACATTATGTCCAGCAAGCAATAACATCTCCATTACTTTTGTGTATTTTTTAGTAAGAGAGGAATAGAAAGAATACCTTCCATAAATGGAGAAGGAAGTGAAAGAAATGGATGAGAGATAGTTTCTTCAATGACCTCCTAACCATGCTCACGAATATAATGAAAAGTCTCTTCGATATCAAAAGTATTAGAGCTTTAGTCCGCTAAGGCAGCAGAGCCAATGGCCTTAGTTTCTCACCTATTTTGTCTCGAATGGGGGTAAGGAAGTCCCACTAATATCAGCACGAACAAAATTGGAAATGTCCATGCCTAGTTAAAGAAGTTTTAGCTTTCTTCGAATTGACAATTTCCTCACGGGTAGGATTTATCAAAATAGGAGTAACCTCGTGATAAGCACCCAAAAGTGTTAAAATAAAACCCCAAATAGATGGTTTTTAATTGTTAGTTCTCGGTAAAATCGAACTTATGTTGGAATTTTTTTATTTTGTAGGTCAATAAACATTTGCGTTGTCAAACAAGCTTAATTCGAGGCAATTGCTAGAAATAAGTGGTTAAGTACATCAAATGTGGGAATAATGCGGTTAAATGAGCCTAAACCCAGTCCCGTAGCCTAAACTTATCCTTAACCGAGCTCAGGTCTCCCTAATCTTGTCCCGAGCCTATTGTGTGTTTATCTTGCACCTTTTTGATATTTTTAGATTTTTATTTAAGTTGTTTATAATTTTTATAATTTATTTTATATTTTATTTTGAGTCGTGTATATTTTTAGGATATATGTGTGCATATAGTTTAAATATTAGGGTCTTTGTATTTTTAAAGTTCGTGTATTTTTATATTTTTATGTGAATATAATAGTTGTGTGTATTTATTAGATTCTTAGTTATTTTATTTTATTTGTTTTTAATTTTATTTTATTAGTCTTGTTTATTATTATTATTTTTAATTTATTTGAGTCGTTTATTAGTTTATAGGTTAGAAAGTTAATTTTTAGTTTTAATAGATTTTATTATTTTTAATTTCATATCCTTTTAATTTAGTTTGATTTTTATTTTTAATAGATTAGGATTTTATCTTTTTTAATTTTGTAAGTTTTATTTCTTTTAGTTAGATAGTGTTATTTTAATAGGGTCACAAACTAAAGACACACAAACACACACCCCTTACTCTACACCTTACCATACCTAAGACCACCTCACCAATTACTTTCTCTCTCCTCCCATCATATTCCCCATCATCTCCATCTTCTCTCTCCATAAAACTCCATAGACATACCTTAACCCAAGACCTTCAACACCCCATAACCCATTTTATCCACAACTCGGGTGTTGACCCATGCCAAAAACCCACTACCTATTAATCCACAACCCAAACCCGAATTGAACCCAGTTGAAAGCCGGAGCAAACCCCGGCCATGGCAGCCTTCAACCCACCGTGTAAACCCAGGTTTAATCATATCCAAACCCCACCGTCGACCCACACATCTCCATATTCGGTGATGACCTAGTTCCCTTCCTTTTCAACCACCTAAACTCGACACCTTCATTCACCTCTAGACCCAAAATCGGCACATCACCCACATACCCGATCCCATAAACCCAAACCCATACCTTGATAGCTCCGACCCATTTCAACCTATACACTTCCTAACTAACCCAAGACCCACTTCCCATTTTACCCACATAACCCTTTTCCCCATAATGCCCTTACCAGCTCATTAAACCAATGTGCACCCAAATATTTTCCCCCATAAAAAATCTCCCTCACTCTTTATATGTCCATCCAATTCCAACTATACCCATAGCCTCACCCACCTATAAATTGAAGACTTGGTGGAATTTGAAGAAGCAATCTCAATTTTAGTTTTTAACTTTGTGTGATAAATTCTCCTCCACCCCTCTATAGAGTATTTGCATTTTTAGCAAATATCTCAATATAGAGTGGTGTGGTAGAATTTATCTCTTGGATGAATTCCACTCCACCCTTCTATAGTGAGTTTTTGTATTTTTATCAACTATCTCAATGTAGAGTGATGTGGTTGAATTCATCTATTTTGGAAGTAACTTCTTCTCCATCCCTTTATGGTGAGTATATGCATTTTTAGCAAATATCTCAACATAAAGTGATGATGTAGAATTTATTTCCTTGGTTGAATTCTAATGTATAATTTTATAATGAGAGGATTTTTATTTTTAGCAAATCTCTTCCATTATTTAAGAGTAAATTATGAATTCATCCATTGTATATTGTAATTTGTTTTTATTTTGTTATTTTGTAGTTTTTATTTAAAAATATATATATATATATATTAGTGAGGGATTGTAATTGAGAGAATTTTGGATTGTAATTGAAGAGTTGCTCCAATTCAAGGCAAAAATGGGTTTGATCTATTCCTCTTTAATAACTCTTGATTTAATTTGCATGTTTTTATTTGTTTATTCTATGTATTGGATGATGATTAACGAGGATAAATCTGTCATTCTAGGGATGAATTTTGAAACCCTCATGAGTCCAATTTAGTTAGTTTTCTTGTTAGCATAATTTTATTTATCTCATTTTTCTCTTATTAGATATTACATCTTAGTTAGTACTTTAAAATTTTGCATAGATAGTTATTTAATCACTTGAAAAATCATTAAAAAAAAGAATAATATGAAAATAATTTTACGCTTATCTTCACATATTTTGTTATTCACACATGAAAGATGGATTAATACCCATACATATACTGTGCATATTTTTACTGTATTTGTAAGTTCAAGTGAATTTTGATTGGAAAGGATTTGCAACAACAATGATCTTACACATTAAAATAAATTTTCTTTTCTATCACCTGGTCTAAAGGAGCCCTCGCAACTTGGATATAATTCCATGCCTCTTTTCAAGTATGCTTGGTCAGATACTTATCCGATGAGGGGATCCCCTCAATAAATGACTCATGACGAACACCTTGAATGTAACTATTAATAAGTTTAGATTGATACTACCATAGGAAAAACCACGAGCGACTGATAGATGGGAGATAATCATGAGAAGGGATGGGTAGATTACCAAAACGAAGAGTCATGTGTATCATTCCCTCGGGAATAAAGTTTGAATAAGATTCCAAGTACAACTCATTAGTTGATTGATCAGTGGGGAAATCAAAGGAGTAAGTGTTGTGATCATAGCCAAGTTGCCTCCTCACTCGATCATCATGATAAAACTACACTCCTTGACCCAACTCCTTCGAACATGGGAGAATGTAAGGAAGGACGAAGGTCATAATATAGATATGAGGCCAATCCTTTATAGACTCTATATTGGTGGGAAAATTAAAATCTGGAAATATAGAGAAAAAATCCCCAAGAAAATATATCCCCGACTCTTTTTTAGTATGGACAAAAGGAAAACTCATCAATATTATCCAGAAAAAATCTAAGTGACTGCTTAGGAGTCTTCCTATGCTATCTAGAAATACGAGTAGTATGGCTATGCAATGAGCGAGGCTCCGAAGCCCAGTTCGCTCGCATAGAAAGCCAATCAGAATGAATAAGTTAGCGCAATTAAAAACATCATATTGGCCATACAATCTCTCCATTGCAACGTGCATCCGATCTAACCAAGTATACATAGAGCCAAGAGTTAGAGCATCAATTAGTACACTTTTTTCCACAAGAAAACCTAATAATAAATCACAAGAGAAACTCCTAAAGGGAATCATTAGGTATCCTCTAAAATATAAATATCGACAAGAAAGTGACGAAGAATGTATCAAGATGACTTTTAGACTCCAACTTTGGGCCATCGTAACTCCTGGGCAGTTTGGTTTTAGCTTCATCTTTGGATAAGGGCTTGAAATCCTTGAATCGGTACCTCTACTACTTAGCAAATGAGTGTTTGCTCATTCCAGTAAAAGTAACTCCAACATAGAGAATGCATGACCTAAGTGAATGGTGTAACTTAACACACATATATTTTTCTTCAACATCCTCATAATTATTAGTAAATATATGGTTCCCCGGGACAGGTAAACTCGTGAGCTCACGGACATCCTCTAGAGTGATTGGGAACTCCTCTAACCAATGATGAAAGTATGAGTGTCTATGCTCCAAGGATACAGCAAGACATTAATAGCACTCGTGTTCTTGCTAATTTTACAACTCTTCCAGCTATTGAGAGTTATCACCAGAGCAAGATCCTTGGTAATCTTATGGTAGCTTTCCATGGGCGTAACATAGTTTACCCAAAGTTCCAACTCCTTAAGACCACACCCACACCCACAAACATCAAAATTAATATTAGAGAAAGGGAGATCACCTATATCCGCTCGGTTCCTAAGGATACTGTGATTCAAAAAAAATAGAAGCATCACTGGATTTTGGGAACCCAAGAAGAAGCTGATCGACCACTTTAGCAATAAATTTGGCTTCAAACCCCTTGAGCACAAGCAGAAAACTATCATCATCCCCCCCCCCCCCCCCCCCCCCACCCACCAAAAAAGGAGATAATAAATAAATTATAAAATCCATTTTCAGCCTCATTTCCATGTATGATTTGTGAGCCTTAGTGATGGAAACAAAACCACCAATGCCTCTCTGAGAAAGAAAAACGTTGGCTTTAGTGGTGGAGACGGTAGAAAAAACATAAGCCAAAGTTCTACTACAGTGGAGATTTCATCTGTGGCTGAAGTTGTTACCGTGATTTGGATAGGTAAGGAGCCCACAAATATCTCAATGGTAAGGGTGAAAACGACAGTTGAGGCAGGGTTAGATGAAGAATCCATTTGAAGAAAAGATGGTTTTAAGAAAAGGAGGAATAAAAGCATAATAAAATGGCAGATGGACACAGGAAAATCACTTTCTAGAAAATTTCAAATGAAGGAAAAAGTTTTAGAGGAGGATAAGGGCATTTATACATTCATAAGGAAAAAGCAGGCTGACATTTGAAAGTATGGTCAACGATTACCATAATCGTGAGTAGCCATCCCCATATGCCCCATGTCTCTTTAGAATACCAAAATATTTTTCTACAAAACTAAACATGCCAGAGTGTTTAATTCTAAGAAAAAGTACTATAAAAAAGTACTTTTTAAGACTGGACCTTTTAAGATGGCTAAAATTTGAGTCCCTCAAACCCACCTTTGGGGATGGGTAAAATTATTAGTCTTAAAAACTACTAATATTTAAAACCCCTTTTTTTACCCGTCCTAAAAAGTAATACTAAAGGGATTGCATATTAGTATCCTTGCTAAATAATACACCTTATGAAACAGTTAAAACCAATTTGGGTTCCCTCTTAACAATTTTAACTCTCCCGCTTCCTTAACTTTTCTATGGGCGAAATACTATTACTCAAAATACATTCTGAGATGGCTATATTTTAATGTCTCCCTCTCAGAGTTTTAATTCCCCTCAACTCTCTTAAGTCTTTTGGAGCATTAATCGATCAATCTCCTTCTCTCCCCCTCGCTCAAAAAATAGTATGTTTGTCTTTTCCCTTTTTTATTCTCTATCTTTCCCTTCTCTCAACATTCTCTTTCCCTTCTTCCTCTAATCCCTTAACTTTTAGTAACTACATCAACCACACCTAAACAACATTATCTCCACTATGTACTTATACAAAACCACTAACAATTAAGGAGTTCGAACTTTGAGACTAATTTACCACTTTCGTTGGTTTATTTGATATTATTTCAATCCACAAGCATTTTCTCCGATCCCACATCTTACTCTTGAAGAAGATTATTATTTATATATATACTTACATATGTATACATTGGCGGTCATGAATGGATTAGGGTTTTCTTATTTTTTTTAATTGGGGTTGCTTGTAATTATTGTGCTTAATTAATGGTCTATGTGATGGTGTTTAAGGGAAGATTATTTGGTGGTGTTGGATGGCAGTGATTCTTGATTATATAGTTTACTAAGGTTTTGACAGATTTCAATTGAGTATCTATGGTTTATATATAAATATATATTAACTCAATATATTACAAAATATGTGTGATATATGTAAATGAATGTTTTATTTGTATAGGAGTACTCAATGTGTCTGGTTACATAATTTTGTATTTGTGAATTTATAATTTGTTCATTTTAATGTTCATGATAATCAGTAATTTAGTAATTGAATTACTTATTCTTTTGTATATGTTGTATGTTTGTCTAATTATGGTGGGGTTTTTTTTTTTTGGGGGGGGGGGGGGGGTTAATATTTTAGAGGTACCGTTAGTATTTGATGAAGAATAGAAATTTTTACAATATAATTGGTTGGATCATGAATAACGAGGTTTTTATTTAGGGCTTTTAAATAGTTCTTTAGGTTTATAAAATAGGTTCTTAGAGTTTTTAAATAGGTTCATTTGTTATTAGGAGGAGATTATTTGAGTTGCCTTTGATTTTCATTAAGGTTTTTAAATCAGTATAGTTATATGGATGAAATATTATAAGTCCATTTCCAAATTTTAATGTTTCTAAATAGCCTCTTTGGGTTTTTTCTATGTTCATGATGAGATTATTTAAATATATTCACTTATTAAATCACTTCATTTCAAGGATGAATTTATTTGGATTTCATCCTAAAAACCCTAGTAGTGTAAATTATGGGTATTTCATCTCTTATAATACCTCATACTTATAACTGATTAATGACATATTTGTTTAATGTGTTGTTAGGGTCTTATTTTGACTGTTTTACCCCAAACACAAGATCAAGATTCAAATACAGTTGAGGTAATTGGTTTCTTCTTTATGATGTGTGGTTATTTCATCTTTTGGTGTAATAATCTCATTCCTTATATATCGATTTGATATGTTGTTCAAGTTTTAAATTCATCTGCCTATTTAAATTCATCTGCCTAATTTCCACACTGGTTATTCAAATTTGGTTGCACATTCGACCCATTTTAGAACCATTTGGTTTGTGAGTTTTGAGTTATTGATTTGCGGCTTTTGTTTGTTTGCAAGAATTTTAAGGGATTCGAATAAAGCTTTGGGAGTTTTAGAGATGTTTATTTAAATCCTTTTATCTAATATTACCAGTTAGTTATTCAAATTTTGTGCTCTTAAGATTATTTAGTTTCTTTAAATTTAGTTTTTCCTTTTTTCCTATATATATAAATTAGATAGCATGTAGTGTTTTTATTTTTGATATACTATATATGCTATTATGTGTTCAGTTTGTTTAAGACTTTTAGTTTAACTGAATTGGTGTTAGTTACTGTCCCTCCATTGAATGAAATAATGTCATCTTTTAATGTTTCTTCATTTTTTATAACTTCTTAATAATAATGACATTTCAACTTTTGGTTCTTCATTTCTTGAATTATTGTAGTCATTTGCACATTAATTTTATACTGTGATAGACATTATTTCATATCATTTTTAACCATTGATACTCATAAATGGGTCCATGCTATCCATATAATAAAACAGGAATGTTCATCGATAACAAAACTGGGTAATGCAGTGGTAGGCATAAAAGGATTTTGACTATTTCTTTTGAATAGTTATATGAATTGAAAATAGATGTTTTATCCAAAACCATTCTCTAATTATTATTAAAACATTTTCATGTTCATTATACTTCTTAAAATTATGAAAAAATCAACCGAGAAATAGTTTATGGCATAGTTGTGGTTAGTAAAATGCCATTTGCATAACCTCATGAGGAAAAACATTTGATTGTTGTAATTTTTCTTTCTTTTTTATTTTAACTCATTTTCCATGTTTTCAACAATAGATATCACCACCCAAGTATCTTGATGTATTTAGTGGTTTTCTTTTATATACTGAATGTATTTAGTTCAAGTTTGGTATTAAATCAACAAAGATCTGCCTTAAATTTCAACTTCGATTTAATTGATGATATTTTAGCTGTAATAGACCGCATCCTAATTGGTGGTATTATACAAAGTGAGTACCGCATCCAAATGTCAACATTATCTTAGGCCCGCTTTCTGTTTCTCCCTTCATGGGGACCATATCCTCATCGTCTTTCTATTATAATTTATGGAAATGGGAATAAATGGTCTAACTAACCTAAATTCTTTTCATTTAGTTGATTAAGTACATTTTTAGAATGGTGGTTGAGTTGCATTGCATTGCATTGCTGAAAAATACTGGAATATTCAATTTCAAATATGACTTGTTCTTAATAATAGGTTATAGTATCGACAAACGACTCTTATATAAAGTAATGGAATGAAGTGTTCCTTTGTGCAGTGAAGTATTAGACTCTTGTAAAATACGTGCTTGAAGTTGCAAAGGTAATTACAGAGTACCATAAATTGTGAAGCATCATGGATAATCATTTTGTTTTTTTAATACATTCTTTTTTTTCCCATATGTTTGCAATCATGGTAGATCCATGTGTAAATCATGCAGAAGAGACTGGATGATATACTGTATCTTGGACTCATTAATAATCACAAATAATGTTCCACGATGTTTGCAAATGAGGTTGGTACACAGGTCGATCATTTCGCAGTTAACATCATCATCTCAAGTTTAGCTAATAACATATGAGGTTTGTGTTTCTATGTTGGTCAGCTATGTACTTTTAGTCAGTATATATATATATGTATAAGTTTTAATAAATAAATTGGTTAAATGAAATAGTATAATTTGTTTCAAATGATAAGATCTACTTCTTTTGAACTAGCTACTTGCAGAGAGAGTGAAGGAAGGATCATAGTTGAGAGAAGTGATAACTCACATGATGTGTTAGTAACTTAGTATCCAGTTATCTTTCTATAATGTTTTATTTCCATTTGAGTACTTCCTTTTATCTTGCTAAATGTGAAGATAAGTTTTAAGAAAGACGCTTGTAAATTCCAGAATGCCTATTGTCATGCAATTCGAATTTGCAAGAATCTTTGGCCTTTTCGTAAGTTGAATAATTTACAACATGCTCTGGTTAGTGTTATTTGGAAAAAAAATATTTTCATTTTATTACTTTCTTTTATCTTTATAAGAGTGAAGATGCGTTTTAAGAAAGTTATCCTATTCTTTTAGATGCTTGTTGTTATGCAATTCTAATTTACAAAATGTTTTTATTAGTGTTATTTGTAAGAAATATTCTTTGATGTTCTTAATGTGTTTTCTTTCTAAGCAACAACTCATTTTTTATTCTCAACACAAATGTTGGAGTTTGTCAAGACACCATTACTGGAAATTTGATATAGATCGTGTTCACTTTATGATTTAGGTTATACAGATATATCTTCATTTTATTCCTATAGTATGTATCATAGTTTATACTTGATACTATTCTAAATTAGCGTTGTAAGTGTGGTGCTAAACTCAACCGAGTGTGAAAAACTTGTTTACTATATTAATAACAAAATGTTATAAGTTGAGTAAACTCCGAATAAACTTTTTGGACAAAACTATTTTCAAATAAAAACATAAGATGTGTTCAAATTTGTTTTTTGAATATATAGTATAGGTTTAGTAGTTGATTACCTTGAGTTTTAGAAATTAAAATCCATCTACAAAGTCCAACATAAAGTACCAATCACAACATAAATTAAGAACCTTAAAAGTAAACAACACGGGAATTTTAACGTGGTAAAACCCTTAATCAAGGGAAACATCCCTGCTGCCCTCTACGGCACAAACCAAAAATCCACTAAAATAAAGAATCAAGTTACAACACTTAAGAAAGTACACAAAGATCCTAAATCTAAGTTTAAAGTTATACCTACATGAGCTACTCCACTCCAAAGGTTTTCTGACTAGAACTGATCTTTTCTGGTTGCTTCTTTGCCTTTTCCTTGATCTCCCTTTCTTTGACTTCTGATTCCAGCAACTCTTTCAATATCCAAGTTCTCCAACATAACCATTGTGATTAACTGTTCATGTGTGAGAATGTTTTTGAGGTGTGCAATAAATGCAGATTTATGCAACTCACCCTCTCAAATTATTTATACAGAAGAATTCTTGTAAATCAAGAGGTTCTATATGACATGAAGAAACTAATTCAAAATATTTTGAGAAATAACTTATTCTCAAGATCACATCTGAAAAACAACCTTGCTTTTAAAACTAGCCAAGGACCTATGTGTTTCTTTTTATTTTTGTACACGTTTATTTCACAAATCGTGAAATATAAGATCAGAAACACAAACGTTCTAGAGATCTAATGTAGCCTCGAAAATCAGAAGTTTATTTTTCAAAATTTCTTGAAACGAAAATGATCTAAAATAAATAGATCCAAAAGAGAATAATAAAGAAAAGTAAGCGTGTGATATTATCTTGTAGAAAAACTCAAGTTTCAATAGTAAAACTCAAGATTATCTTAGAGATAAGTTCTGAGAGTGTGAGGACATTATGTTCATTTCCCGTTATCAATTTAGTATGTCGTATACCGCTACACTGTCGAAGAGCATTTAAGAACATTCAAGCATCAAAGACGGATCTGAATATCAAGTTCTTCAACATTTAAGACTCCACGAGGTTAATTTTGGTAAGGTTGATTATTAATTCCGTAGTATTTCACTTAAAGTGTTGGGATATTTTTATCAAATATTTTTTAAAGATTTTGTTCACGGACACCTTTCCGTAAAAAAATCATATCAAATCAAAGAATAATTAAAAAAATATGAAACTGGCGTCCACACGTTCGTACCGAAATTATCTACAATAATGGCCTAAGATCTTATTTGACAGGTCGTTTTAATGACCAGCCTATGTCATTCAAATGACATAGCTATCTCGCGAGAAGTTATCACGCGATGTCGTTCAAACGACAATGCCTTTTCGTTCGAGCGACTTCAACCTCGTTCGAGCGACGTGCCGGCTTAATTTTTTTATTAATATGAGTCGCCAACTCCATTTTTCATAAGAAGACCTGCATATTTTCAATTGATGAAACTGCTACTGTAAAAAAGATTTTTGTCTTCTTCTTTTAGGTTTTAAACCTTTTGCTTTCAATTCATAAAAACATCCCAATCTTTTAGTGAATTGTTTTGGAACCCTAGATTCAAGTTTGTTGAAACTTTACCTTTGTGGGGAGAACTCTACAATCGGATAGCTGCGTGCTATTATGGAGGTAGTTTCTATGAATTTACTCTTGCAGGGAGATAACCTAGACCATGAAGACTGCGTGTCTAGGACTACGTGTCCTTGTGGTATAGTTGCGTGTGAACCACTATTGATTTCTAGCCGTTACTTTGAAGGTTTGATGAAGGCACCGTCTGTTACTCTTGTAGGCGATCAAGTTGTATGTAAGTCAATGGTCTTGTAAACTTTTCAAAGTTCTAGAAATAAAAAGTTTTGCCCTTCGGGGATTTTTCCTAAATTCGGTGTTCCTAATATTTGATCTTGTGATTGTTTGATTTTCATATTTAATTCAATCACTTAGATTCATGTTTTACAGTTTAACTAAAATTTGATTTTTTTGAGAATTCGCATTATTCCGTTGTAGCGATTCTAAAAATTGGTATCAGAGCCTGTTGCACTAAGTTATTGTGTTTTGATCATATTTTTCAAAAAATGGCTTTTGGTGGTTTTAATGATTTTCGATGTCAACTTTTAAAAATCCTAATGAAAAGTTCACACAAATTCTTGCTTTATATCCTCTATTAAAAATGACTCTGAGAGGTGTTATTGTTGTGAGGGTGTTGGTCATATGTTAGACGAGTGTACCACAAATTTAAAGAAGAAATTGAATAAACTGGCATCTCATGTTTCTACCCTTAGTGATAGTGATTCTGAAGAAGAAGTCTTTTATGCTTCTAGGCAAGAGCTTCCCATCCGTCTGATTAGTGATGAGAGTGAGGGTGAAAAAAGTGAGGAGGAAGAAGAAGAATTGAGTGAGTTGCAAGGTGCCTACAATAATTTGTATTTTGAAACTTTAAAGAGAAAAAAGGAAAACTTGAAACTTGAAGCTGAATTGAAGAAACGTGCTTTAGATAATGATAATATTGATACATTGATTACGAATTTTAGGTCACATGAGGATATGCTTAAAGATAAATTATGATATGTTGAGGGTGAGAGAGATAGTCTTCGAGGTGTGATGGAGGCTATGAAAAAGGATCTTTTAGAATTTGAAGATTCTAGACGTTTACTCGAATCTAGAATAGGTGAGCTTGAGAAGAATTTGAGAGAATCAAGGAAGGTGAAATTTGATTTTTGAGTCTAGGTCAGAAAATCTAGATAAGATCTTAGGCACGGTCCAAATTAAGGAGGATAGGGGTGGTATAGACTTCGATGAGAGGGTTAAACAAATTCCCAAAGCCAACCCCACACAACCTAGGGTTGTTAAGAGAGAGCCTCTGAAGGTTTTTAGGAGAGATCCACCTAGGCACATCGTGAGAGAGTCACCTAGGATCATTAGGAAAGAGCCACCTCGTCAAATTAGGAGAGAGAAACCGAGAAATTTGAGGACAGGTCCACCTTTAGGTAACACACACCGCCCGATTTACACTTGCACACATTGTTGTAGGCAAGGTCATCTTAGGCGCTTTTGTTACAAGGTTTTACAAGGACCTAAGCAGGTTAATAGAAGAATAAATTCAATTCCCCACACCCCCCACATGTCCTTACAAATCCATTTGGGTTAGAAAATAAGATTTAGAGGCTTATGGTCTATTTGTTCATGATTCTCGTTTGATAGCACATGATTTACCCTATGTGAGATCGTTTGGTTAATTGTGTTGGATGTTTTGTCATACACTAGCTATGCATCATGTTATATTATTTTCAGTGTTATGTCTCACTTTGACGTAGCGCACATTGATTTATTTGTTGCATTTGTGTGTTTCTCTACTGTTTTAGCACTATTTTGGATTTGTTTGCCCCTTACAGGTAGGCCTGTAAATTGAGCGCCCGAATCCCGAAGCCCGCCCGTTCGGCCCGCTATATCCGGGCCGAGCTTTATTTGAATTTCAGCCGATCTAAGCCTGAGCCAAAATTTCAAGCCCGAATGAATTTCGGGGCGAGCTTGAGTCGAACCTTGCCAAGCCCAAATTGGGCTCGAAGCCCGAACTTCATATTTATAAATAAATAAATAAATAAATAATTTATATAATATAACATATTTATGTTAACATTGTTTAATTAGGTTCCGTTCTTTCATTTTATTTACTACTTTTTAAAAAAAAATCATTTGTCATAATACATTATATTACATGTTATTTTCAATTTTGTGATTTTATTGTTAATCTCATTATGGGTATTTGATTTAATAATAGTTCAGGTAACAATAGACCTTTGTTAGTGATCAAATTTTGCTAAATGTATGAAATTTAATAGTCATTTGTAGGTTTTCACTCTTATTTTCCTTGTTTTAATTTACATTTCATAATTATATATTTTATTTTATGAAATATCAATTAGATTTTAATGTGTAATTTTGTCCATGATGGAAATACAAGAAAAAAAAATTAATTCAAACTTTTTTAACAAAAAAAATTGAAATCGGGCCTGCCCGAAATCGGTCCCGAAGCCCGTAATATATATGAGCCGAGTTCGAGCCTAGATGGGAAAAAATAATTCGGGCCGAGCTCGGGCTTGAGCATGGGTAAGTGAGTTCGGGCCGAGCCTGAGCAACCCCAAGCCCGGCTCACCCAGCCCGATTTACAGCCCTACTTACAGGTACTGTTTTCTCAAAAAATTTCACTGAGAAAAACTGTATGATATTCTGGGAATTCTGGGAAGTTTTGGTTTTCTCGTTCGAGCTAGATCTATAGGTCATTTGAGAGACAGCTCTATCTCACGCGAAGTCTCTTCTCACGACATGCCCTTGTCGTTCGAGCGACAGAGCTGAGTTGTTTGGGAGATATGTCTGGAATTTTTGCTTCCCTTCTGTTTTTAACACCTAGTGTTCATATGATTATGTTTTGGTACTACTGGGTTGCTTCTGGATAGTTTATATGCAGATATTCATCATATCCATGCTTAATTGATAGCACTGCATTGTTCGTTTGATGACACATTCTTTTACTGATGATTCATTTGTGTGATTACCATTTGCTAGCATATGATGATTCTCATGCTGACATTTTATGCCTATTGCTAGATGTATCATTTTGTAGTTATTTTTCTTTTTGAAAAATTTTGAAAAATGCAAAAACATTTTCTATTTTTTGAGTGTCCATTCATATTTTTTTTTTGGTCAAATTTGAAAATCCAAAAAGATTTTTGTATTTTGTTTGCACCTTTTATGGATAAACACTTAGGATGATCGAGTCACAATTTCATTCCATTTATCCATGTGGCGATTTTATAATGTTTTGAGATAATACTTAAGCACCTTATACTCTTGACTCATTTGAGTCTACATTGTATAAGTGCTAATCTAGTTTAGAAATAGATACAAAATTGAGTCTCCATCCAAAATACCAAAGAGCCTCAGACACTTCAATAAAATTCATTCCTCTTATATGATTGATTAAGGTATAATCACAAACACTCACACACTTTAGGAATGCATACATATACTGCATAATTTATTTGTGTGTGTGTTGTGTGTGTTAATTTCCCTTAAAATATTTTTTTTAATTTTTTAGGGAATTTCTAATGATTTTAAAATAATTTTTTCATAATTAAAAATGGAAATAAAAAATTTTGGGGTCATTATATAAATTTTGGTTATTGGTTTTATCCCTGAAATGTTCACTTGGGTAGGAACCGAAAGCGCTAGAGACTACAGGGTGCTTGTGTAATTAAGTTTGAGATGCGTGTTTGTTAACCGTTGTTTTCCCTACACCTGTCATCCTGCTATTGGATGAATGTGTGTTTCTTTTAAAAGAGAAAACGATCATTTTTTATCAGCCCTTGGATTAAGCTTATCAACACTCTGCATGCGTTCTTGTTCCAATCCCTGTGAACCTCTATCCTCCAATCAGAAGCCTCTTAACCAACCGTTTACCTTTAACCCTTGGATGGAAGCCAATGTTGCAAGACTTAATCTTATCCCTTGATTTCAAAATCCCTTCTCAATCCTTCTCAACCCTGTATATAAGGAGGCTAACCCTCAGCCTAATCATTTAGAGAGAGAATAGAGAGAAGAGAGAGAGAAACCACAGAGTTAGAAACCCTAACCCTAAATCGTTCAAAACACTTCATCAAACCCTAACCCTTTTACCAAAAACTAGTTTATAACAAACACAAACCCTGAGTGTTTGAGAGTTTTTGAGTGTTGGTTTGAAAGTTGTTTCGTGCTGTAACCTCTTTGTTTTAAGATCTTGTGTCCAACTTAAACATTTGGTTAGATTTGTATTTCTGTTTCATAGAAATCATAGATATAGTCTTTTTATGTTATATTACACCATAGATCTGCATTATTAGTTTCTCGCCTTTAGAAATCTTTTGTTGATTATTTTCTGTAAATGTTTTCATCTTCAAAATCAACAAAATCACTTTTTGTTTCTAGTTCTTTTGAAACAAAATCCTTGAACTAGTTAGAATCACACTTAGCGGTTTTAAATTTCAAAAACTATTTTCAAATCCTTGAAATTGATTAAGATCTTGAAACGTCTTCTGAGAAAGATAGCCGTGGATTCTAGGTTTATTTTAAAGGTCAAATGAGGTTCAAGTTTCCTAAGAAGAGAGAAACTGAAAATCACAGCATATAGATCTGCTTTGTAATTTGTTAGGACTGTTTGTAAAAATAAGCGTGAGTGTGTGCATGCATGTGTTAGATCGCCATCACAAACACTTACACACTACGACACTGAAAGTGTTGGTAATAAGATCTTGAAACAAGAGTTGACGTAAAGACTGGAACAAAATGGAAGTTAGCAAACTGGAAGAACAACATCAACAATCAGAACTGCAGAAAAGTTAGAAGGACACCAGTGGGTACATTCCTAAACTTGTATAGGACTGATTTGTGTGCATGTGTGTTATATAGTTTGTATTTGTTATATTTTTTTAGTGGATTTTTCTTTTTACTCCGTAGAGGGAGTCGTGGAGGTTTCCTCAGTTGGGTGAGGTTTTACCACGTTAAAAATCTCTTGTCATTAATCTTTCTACATCTCCTTATCTCATTCTTGGTGGTGTGCTGATTTAAAAATGTTTTAGTTTTGGTTTTCAAAACTTGTTAACAAATCTTGAACTTATCTCGTACATATTTTTAAACACATCTTGTAGTTCAAAACTGATTTGGTTTAAAGAAAAGAGTTTCTACAAAAAATAGTTCGGAGTTACTTAAATAATGTAATGATGTGTTAAATGGCTTTAGTAACAGTTTTTCAATTGGTATCAGAGCCTTGGAAATATTTTTAAAAGATCTTGTGTTTCTGAAATTGTTTTCTTAAAATCAAAACTATGGACGAGAAAAATGAAAGATTTGGCAACTTGACTAGACCCCCTCTCTTTGATGGAAACAACTTTGCTTACTGGAAGGTAAGAATGATTGCTTTCATACAAGGAACCTTGGGAGATGATGTTTGGGATATTGTTGAAAATGGATACACTTATCCTACTAAACTAGACACTGAAGGAAGTAATGAGAGGATTAAGAAAGCATTAAGTGAATTCACGCAAGAAGAGAAGAAAACTTCTCGAAACAATAACAAAGGCAAGAATGCCATCTTTATGTCCATAAATGAAAATGAGTTCAAAAGGATCTCATCTTGTGCCACTTCTAAGAAAGCTTAGGATACACTGATCACTGCACATGAAGGTGACATTAGAGTTAAGGCTGCTAAAACTCAAATGCTTGTTCAGCACTATAACTCCCTAATTATGTCAGATTCTGAAACCTTTGATGATTTTTACATGAAATTAACTAACATTGTGACCAAACTGCATGTTTATGGGATAACATATAACATAAATGAAATTGTATCTAAAATTCTAAGGTCATTACCACATAAATTTGACAACAAAATATATGTTATTGAGGAAATGTCTGATTAAAACCTCACTCCTGAATTACTCAGTAATAAACTACGAAGTGTGGAAATGGAATTAGAGTTTAAGAAACAAATGACCCAGTCCCATAGGAAATAGACTAGTTCCAACTTGAGTTTTTCCTCTAAGTTGATGAAAACTGAATTTACTATTCCCACTGATGACTCTGATGAGGAATGTGATATAGATAGTTTGAATAATCAAATTGACTTCATGTCAAAAAAATTTAAGAAAATTGTCAAATTTAGAAATAAATTGGCAAACAAACAAGGCAAGCCAAATTATCCAATTCAGTCTAACTACAAACCTCATGAGAAAGGTCAAGACAAACATCACAAGGAAAAGAGACCCAATAAAGACTTCAAAAACATTGAATGTTTTAGATGTGGAAAACTAGGACATATAGCACAAGACTGTAGAGTGAAACTGAACACTGTCAATAAACATACTAGGGCCAACATTTGCAAAACATGGGATGATTCAAGTGATTCTGAAAATGAGGAACCTGAATCTTCTGATGTTTTTTATCCTTGCATGTCTTTCTTTGCTAAGATAATCTACAATAATGATATTCCTATGTATGAGAATGATGATAGTAACTCTACTCCTATTGTTGTGAATCATGCTGATACTCGCTTAGATGCTTTAATTTTTGAGAATATAGCTAGTTCTACCACGGGGTGTGTGAGTCAAAGGGAATGCGATAATGACGATGTCAATGGGTGCATGAGTTCAAGAATTGAATCCTTGGGGGTCACTTCACACACAACACTTAGTGACTCAGACACTGAAGACCTCCCTGATATTCACACCGTGTATGCGAAAACCCTCAAGAAAAGCACTAGACTAGAGAAGATAGTGAAGGATCTCACTAAGAAGCTAGAAGACTTTAGTCTGATGGTTAAACATAACGCTGAAGAGTATACAACCCAATGTCTAACTCATGAAAATGAAGTAAAAACTTTTGATCAAAAATTAAAGAATTTGATTGAAGAAAATGAAACTCTGGAGAAAAAATATAAAGGGACATTATCAGAATTGGAACAACCTAAACAAAAGACAACAATAGTTTTCAAAAAAAAAATCAAAATTTGAAAACAATTTAAACTGTTTTGATTGTTTTGTTACTGATTCAAAAACCAATTCTGATGATCGAACTGGAATAGGGTTTTGCACCAATTTGAAGACTCAAACTAAAAATTTTGAACCAATTAAGTTTGTGTCAGGAGGCAAAAGGCCTATAGAAACTTGTCCTGATTTTCATTCTCTAAAAAATGAGTTTGGTGAAAAACAATCAAAGTTTGATATTAGGTAATCTTGTTACTCTAAGTGTGAAAGTCCACCTAAGGCTAAATATGTCTGCCCCCCTATTAGGAAGAGTGATTATGCTTTTCAAACTATACCCCCTAGGAATAAGGTTCAACTCCAAAATTTCATGAAGCCTATGTTTAGAGACTTTTCTAAAGAGATACCATCCTCTAGCAATTTATATTGCTCTTACTATGACTTATATGGTCATTCCTTTGAAGATTGTTATTCTAGACGCTTAGTCAACCCTGTCTACAATACTCCTGTGTACCAAAACTTTAACTATTCTAGGAGAAGCCATAACAATTATATTCTTCCTAGACAACCAGACAAAAACTCTAACTATAGAAAAAGAAAGACAAAACCAAAAAGATCATTTCCAAGAAGGATTCCTAGATACTTTCCTAAGCCAAATACTCTTGTTGATCACAAAATTCAACCTCATGCACAAAATATTTTTCAACAGAAATCTAATGCTCGCAAATTTTATCAAATGAGAGCAAATAAGTACAAAATGAAAACAAGAGCTATTTGGGTTAGAAAAGATGAGCTATTACTCCAGATGAAGTGTAATATTATGATTATTGCTTTAAAAGTTGAACACACTCCCTCTATTTGGTATTTAGACTTTGGATGTTCAAAGCACATGACTAGGGATGATACCAAACTCTTAAACAAAACCAGCTTTACTGGAGGAAAAGTTATTTTTGGTGATGGTGTATCATCTCAAATCATTGGTAAAGGAACACTCTAAGAAGAAGGATTACCTTTACTTGAAAATGTTCTTCTATTAAAATGTCTTAAGGCTAATTTACTTAGTATTTCACAATTTTATGACTCAAATAATACTGTCGCCTTTTCAAAGAACAATTGCAAAAATTTAAATGAAAAAGGTGAGTGCATAATTACAGGACTCAGGACTCCAGACAATTGTTATACTGTCCAAACCAGTACTGAGGTCTGTAACATTGCCAGAATGGATGACAATGAGATATGGAATAATCGAATGGGTCACATAAATTACGAAAATATTAGTAGATTGTTTACACAAGAAATAGTTAGAGGTATTCCTAAGATCAAACCTATTTCTAATATTGTTTGTGGATCATGTCACGAAGGAAAAATTGTTAAGGCCCCTCATAATAAAGTCAAAGATATCCTTACCTCTAAACCCTTAGAGATTATCCATATGGACCTAATGGGTCATTCTCGAACTGTTAGTCGTTGTGGACACAGTTACATTCTTGTTATGGTTGATGACTTCACCAGATTTACTTGGGTAGCTTTCTTAAAATAGAAGTCTGACACTTTCCAAACCTTTTTGAAGATTTTACTCCGAATTGAAAATGAGAAAGATACTCAAGTAAATAGAATTCGTAGTGATAGAGGTGGAGAATTCTTAGATACAGGTGTTATAGAGTATTGTGACTATAATGGTTACAAACATGAATTTAGTGATCCTAAGACTCCTCAACAGAACGGTATTGCTGAGAGAAAGAATCGTACCCTTTAAGAGATGGAACGTGTTATGATTCATGCAAAGTGTTTACCTAAGTATTTTTGGGTAAAATCTATTCGTACTGCATGTCACATTATCAATAAGGTCTATCTTAGAAAGAATTCTAAACAAACTCCTTATGAACTTTGGTATGGGAAGAAGACCAATCTTAAGTATCTTAGAACCTTTGGTAGTACGTGTTATGTCTGCAAAGACACGGAACACTTATCCAAATTTGAGACTCGTGGAGATAAAGCCATCTTTTTAGGATACTCTCCTAATAGTAGAGCGTACCGTGTCTATAATCTTCGCACTAAGACCTTAATGGAATCTATAAATGTTATTGTAAGTGACACTACTATAGAGAGTAAAACTGGAGAACCAACTATTATGGATGAGTCTGAAAATGTTTTAGAAAAAGACTCTCCAGAAATAGATGACTCTTTACCAATTGAGACACCTGAAGTACCTAATTGGGTTTATAAAGACCATCCCATAAATAATGTTGTTGGCATGTACGTACAAGATCTCAATTAAGAAACTTTGCTCATTATACATGTTTTGTTTCCCTTGTGGAACCAAAGAATGTTAATGATGCATTGAATGATCCTCATTGGATTTATGCAATGCAGGAAGAACTTCTTCAATTTGTCATTCATGATGTTTGGTGTCTTGTACCTAGACCTGATCATAAAAAGGTTATTGGCACACGTTGGATATTTAAAAATAAATCTGATGAAAGTGGGATAGCCAGATGAGTTACTCAAGGATACTCTTAAATTTAAGGAATAGATTTTAATGAGACTTTTGCTCCTATTACTCGATTGGAATCTGTTTGTCTTCTCTTTTCCATAGCTTGTTACTTACATTTTACGCTTTATCAAATGGATGTCAAATATGCCTTCCTTAATGGAATATTGACTGAGGAGACCTATGTAGAACAACCAAAAGGGTTCATTGACCCTAAATATCCAAATCATGCCTTTCGTCTTAAAAAGGCTTTGTATGGCCTAAAACAAGCGCCAAGAGCCTGGTATGAGCGCCTTTTCAATTTTCACTTAGACTATGGTTTTAAGAGAGGTGGAAATGATTAAACCCTTTTTGTCAAACATTTTGAAAAACATATCATTATAGCTCAAATTTATGTTGACGATATCATCTTTGGATCAACTTCCCCCTCAGAAGTTAAATCTTTTTCTGAAATTATGCATAAATAATTTCAAATGTCTCTGATGGGGGAGTTACAATTTTTCTTGATCTTCAAGTCAAACAAAATTCAGAAGGATTATTTGTTTCGCAATCAAAATACGCTTTAGAGATTATTAAAAAATTTGGCCTTGAGAGTGCAAAAGATGCTAAAACTCCCATGAGTACTACGGTCAAACTGTCTAAGGATGAAACTGGGAAATCCATAGATCCTACCCTTTGTTGTAGTATGATAGGAACCTTACTATATCTTACTGCCTCGCGTCTTGATATTATGTACGTTGTTTGCATGTGTGCTTGTCATCAAAACAATCCTAAAGAGAGCCATTTATCTTGTGTTAAAAGAATTATAAAATACATTAAAGGCACTCTAAATTTAGGAGTTTGGTACAACAATGATACTCCTAGCACTATAATAGGATATACTGATGCCGATTGGGAAGCATGTACTGACGATAGTAAGAGCACATCAGGCGCATGTTACTATATTGGTAATAATTTGGTAGGTTGGAGTAGTAAGAAATAAAACTGCATTTCTTTATCCACTGTTGAATCTGAATACATAGCCACTGGAAGTTGTTGTGCTCAATTACTTTGGCTTAAGCAAATGTTGAGTGATTATGGTATTCAAGAAGAATAACTACATCTCTATTTTGATAATCAAAGCGCAATCAATATCTCTAAAAATCTTGTTCAACACTCACGAACTAAACACATAAAAATTAGACATCACTTTATACGCGAATTAGTTCAGACTAAGGAATTAGAAATCAATTATCTTCCTACTGATTTGCAACTCGCAGATATGTTTACCAAACCATTGCATTACAATAGATTTATTTCTCTGCGTAAATCGATAGGAATGGTTTGTGCTGAATAAACTCTTAGATTTGCATATTTTTTTCCCTTTGTCCATTTGAGATAAAATGGGGGGGGGGGGGGGGGAAATTGCTCGTATCGTATGAGAGTTAATTTGTTTGTACATATTCTAAAAAGCTTGATCTTTAGTGATTATTTGCAGGTTTCTGTACAGTTATTCTCAACAGTTGTAATAGGGTAATGAATTGTAAATGGTTGAGTTATGTAATTTTCATTTCTAGGAAATGGGTAGATAGAATTTTTGTATAGGAATAGTTTTTTCCTTTTCTATTTGTTTCCCTACGAGTTCAAGATGACTAAAAGGAGATTTGGTCTCATATTTCCAAAGGGGGAGATTAAAGCACCTTATACTCTTGACTCATTTGAGTCTACATTGTATAAGTGCTCATCTAGTTTAGAAATAGAGACAAAATTGAGTCCCCAACCTAGATACCAAAGAGCCTCAGACACTTCAATAAAATTCATTTATCTTGTTTGATTGATCAAGTTATAATCACAAACACTCACACACTTTAGGACTGCATACATATACTGCATAATTTGTTTGTGTGTGTTAATTTCCCTTAAAATATTTTTTTAAATTTTTTTGGGGATTTCTAATGATTTTAAAATAATTTTTTCCTAATTAAAAATGGAAATAAAAAGTTTTGGGGTCATCATATAAATTTTGGTTATTGGTTTTATCCATGAAATGTTCACTTGGGTAGGAACCGGAAGCGCTAGAGACTACAGGGTGCTTGTGTAATTAAGTTTAAGACGCGCGTTTGTTAACCGTTGTTTTCCCTACACCTTTCGTCCTGCTATTGGATGAATGTGTGTTTCTTTTAAGAGAGAAAACTAGCATTTTTTATCATCCCTTGGATTAAGATTATCAACGCTCTGCATGCGTTCTTATTCCAATCCTGTGAACCTCTATCCTCCAATTACAAGCCTTTTAACCAACCGTTTACCTTTAATCGTTGGATGGAAGTCAATGTTCCATGACTTAATCTTAGCCCTTGATTTCGAACCCCCTTCTCGATCCTTCTTATCCATGTATATAAGGAGGCTAACCATCAGCCTTTCAGAAGCTTTTGCCACTTTGTCATTTAGAGAGAGAATAGAGAGAAGAGAGAAGAAAGAGAGAAACCATAGAGTTAGAAACCCTAACCCTAAATCGTTCAAAACACTTCTTCAAACCCTAACCCTTTTACTAAAAACTAGTTTATACCAAACACAAACCCTGAGTGTTTGAGAGTTTTTGAGTGTTGGTTTGAAAGTTATTTCGTGCTGTAACCTCTTTGTTTTAATATCTTGTGTCCAACTTAAACATTTGGTTGGATCTGTATTTCTATTTCATAGAAATCATAGATCTAGTCTTTTTTGTTATATTACACCATAGATCTGCATTATTAGTTTCTCACCTTGAGAAATCTTTTGTTGATTATTTTCTGTAAATGTTTTCACCTTCAAAATCAACAAAATCACTTTCTGTTTCTAGTTCTTTTGAAATAAAATCCTTGACCTAGTTGGAATCACACTTGGCGGTTTTTAATTTCAAAAACTATTTTCAAATCTTGAAATTGAGTAAGATCTTGAAACATCTTCTGAGCAAGATAGCCGTGCATTCTGGGTTTATTTTACAGGTCAAATAAGGTTCAAGTTTCCTAAGAAGAGAGAAATTGAAAATCACCGCATATAGATCTTATTTGTAATTTGTTAGGACTGTTTGTAAAAATAAGCGTGAGTGTGTGCATGCATGTGTTAAATCACCATCACAAACACTTACACACTATAACACTGAAAGTGTTGGCAATAAGATCTTGAAACAAGAGTCGACGTAAAGACTGGAACAAAATGGAAGTTAGCAAACTGGAGGAACAACATCAATAATCATAACTGCAAAAAAGTTAGAAGGACACCAGTGGGTACATTCCAAAACTTGTATAGGACTGATTTGTGTGCATGTGTGTTATATAGTTTGTAACTGTTATATTTTGTTTTAGTGGATTTTTCTTTTTACTCCGTAGAGGGAGTCGTGGATGTTTCCTCAGTTGGGTGAGGTTTTACCACGTTAAAAATATCTTATCATTAATCTTTCTACATCTCCTCATCTCATTCTTAGTGGTGTGTTGATTTAAAACTGTTTTAGTTTTGGTTTTCAAAACTTGTTAACAAATCTTGAACTTATCTCGTACACATTTTTAAGCACATCTTGTGATTCAAAACTGATTTGGTTTAAAGAAAAGAGTTTCTTCAAAAAACAGTTCGGAGTTGCTTAAATAGTTTAATCCTGTATTAAATGGCTTTAGTTACAGTTTTTCAAATACACCATGTCATCTTTGTACTATACAATGTTTGGAGTCATTAAGATGTAATTAAGTGATACCTCCTACATGTTTGACTCATGATTTCCTTTATTGCACACGTGCACGAATTTGTTTGCTAATTGTGCTTGTCGTATCACATGTTGGTTAGGTGTTTTCATCTCAATCATGTCCTTAAAATGAACCAAGTGCAATAATACGAGAGTAATAAAAGTAGTGCATGTTAGATCCATTTTCTCGTGAGGAATTTGTTTAAATTAGAACAAAAATGATGAGGGGCATGGGAAAGGGCTACGAGTGAATAACTATCACGTCTTGAAAGCCACCGTTTGAAATGATCCCGCACAAAAAATTAAGGTAAAAAAAAATATGAAATATGCCAAAATGTGGGCCAATAAGTTTTCTCTAAGTTGAGAATTTAGAACCTTATTAAAAAAATAAAATTGCATTATTATATATGAGGGAGTTTTTGATGGATATATCAATGGGTTTGCACGTCCTTTGAAAATTTCTCGAAACGGCACTAAATAGTTTGGACATTATTGGTGTCAAAATCATTTAGACTTTGATTTGTTGATTTGATTAAGACGATGTCTTCTAAATTCAAAAATTTTACACCTAATGATATTTTTTATGTTCATTCGTTTGGGGTACACGTATTCATCGTCAATATATGATTGATTGAGTTGATTTACCTATCGAATGTGTTTACACCCATACATTCCATTTCCATGACTTGGTTGTTTTAGTATAAATTCATGGTGTGATTTTTGTATCATTATTTTTGCTTTGAAAAAATTAAAAAATCAAAATTATTTTGTGGAATTTTTTGACTTACACCTTTGCATGCGCGTAGTTTGATTCATATTTGCTATGAACTTTTATCGTGACACTCCATGTTCAGTTTGTTTCTTCTTATCTGTCTATTTGGGGACATAATAAAAAGGAGGAGAACGAATTATGATTTTATGAGGGAGATTTGATTAGATTGATTGATTTATTCTTATATCATTTCAAAACTCGATGCGTCACGAAGGTATTTTATTTATCTCATGTGTGTAGGTATGAAGATTTATGATTATTGGATTGCACACCCTGATTAGAAAAGCTTTGAGATTTGTTGTTGAAGACTTTTGAAGAATATTTGAAGACTTGCAAAATTAGTACCTTTCCATTTTTGGGTTCATAGGGGATATTAGATTAGTATAGGCATTTTGGGTTTTGATAATTCGGATGTTTTTATTTTGTACCGGCATAGACATAGGGGGAGATTTGTAAGGACATTATTTTCACTGTCTGTTATCAATTTAGTATGTTGTATACCGCTACACCATTGAAGAGAATTCAAGAACATTCAAGCATCAAAGACGGGTCTAAATATCAAGCTCTTCAACATTCAAGACTCCGCGAGGTTAATTTTGGTAAGGTTGAGTTTTAATTCATTAGCATTTCACTTAAAGTGTTGGGATATTTTTATCAAATATTTTCTAATGTTTTTGTTCTCGAACACCTTTTCGTAGAAAAATCATATCAATTCAAAGAAAAAGCGGAAAAATATGAAACTGGCGGCCACACATTCGTATCAAAATTATCTACAATCATGGAGTAAGATCTCATTTGATAGGTTGTTTGAATGACTTGCCTATGTCGTTAAAATGACATAGCTATCTCGCAATAAGTTATCGCGCGATGTCGTTCAAGCGACAATGCCTTTTCATTCGAGCGACTTCAACCTCTTTTAGCGATGCGCCGCCTTAAGTTTTTTTATAAATAGGAGTCTCTAACTCCGTTTTTCATAATAAGACCTCCATATTTTCAATAGACGAAACTGGTACTGCATAAATGATTTTTGTCTTCTTCTTTTAGGTTTTAAACCTTTTGTTTTCAATTCACAAAACATCCTAATCTTTTAGTGAATTATTTTGGAACCCTAGATTCAAGTTTGTTGAAACTTTACCTTTGTGGGGAGAAATCTACAACTGGAGAGCTGCATGCTATTGTGGAGGGAGTCTCTATGAAGTTACTCCTGTGGGGAGGATAACCTACATAGTGAAGACTCTGTGTCTAGGACTGCGTGTCTTTGTGGTATAGCTACGTGTGAACCACTATTGATTTCTAGATGTTACTTTCAAGGTTTGACGAAGGCACTGTACGTTACTCTTGTAGGCGATCAAGTTGTACGTAAGTCAATGGTCTTGTAAACTTTTCAAAGTTCTAGAAATAAAAGGTTTTGCCCTTCGGGGATTTTTCCTGAATTTGGTGTTCCTAATATTTGATCTTGTGATTGTTTGATTTTCATATTTAATTCAATCACTTAGGTGCATGTTAGGGTTTAACTAAAATTGGATTTTTTTGAGAATTCGCATTATTCCGCTTTTACAAAGAGAAACTAAGACTTGAAGAGGTCTCCAAATGTCTCGCAAACCCAACACCAAACTCATAGAAATACTAAATGGATCTAACACTCAAGGTTTAGGTTTTCTGGTGTATGAAACTTTAAAGGTTATGGTGTTTAGGTGAAGGTAAAACACTTCAGAGGTTTGAGGGTTCGAAGATTAGGGTTTCTTCTCTCTCACTTCTCTCTATTTATTTTCTCTCTCTTTTCCCTTCTCTCTTTTCTCTCTACTCTCCCTTTTTCTCTCTGTTTGGACGAAAGTCAAAAGTCTGAAATGGCTAATACTACATGGGTTTATATAGTAGCTAAGGAAGGACCTCGAACATCTGAGGCTATCCAAGGGATGAGACTAACTCTGACCAGTTGACTCCCAATCTAACGGTATAATATAAGAGGTGGAAATAACTAACGTTGATTAGCTAAGACTGGTTACACATGGATTGCTTACAAACACAAGCAGATCGTCAATAATGAGCATCCAAGTTTTGTGTCACACCCCACCTAATTCTGGTGTCAGCCGCCACCAAACTAAGTCGGGCATGAGTAAATAAAATACCATTCTTAGCATGAGACAGATATGAGACATAAATAAATCAGTCCATAAGGTAAACAGTTGAATCAACCTCAAATGATCATAAACAACTAAGCGATAAACGATCGATCACATGCTAACTTCGAAAATCCAATCTCCAATAACTGAAATAAATCCCATAAACAACTTTGGAACCGAATGGCCCAATAATTCTCTAAACTGAGTCTCATAATGAAATACGACTGAAAGGAAAGTCTAAGCTAAAACAAAACAACTAAGTAAATCCGCTCCAGCTGCACCTCCAAATGATAATCTCCAAACATCTTATGCAGCTTCTCCAATTTTAATCCTGAAAAAGATTAGTCAATGCATGGGTCAGAGCCAAATCCCCGAGCAAGAATACACACTACTCCCCTCAAATAGGATCCTTGAATCCAGACAATAGCGTTATACTCAATAAATATCACAATAGAATATTTTAAATTAAACGGGATAATTAAACGCGATAAATATAAATCACTAACTACCTGCAGAAATCCCCATTTATAAAGGCACACCAATATGATTTTAAATTCCCAAGCCCCACGATGCTAATTTCATTAAATTAACCAATTTTTATTATTGATCCCACTTTTTATTAAAGTGTCACACTTCCCCTTGTCAATCGCCCTCTGACCCGTTTAAACTGTCGGCCCCGATACATGACAGGGTTCCACACACGACACGACATAAATCGCCCTCTGGCCTGTTTAAACTGTCGGTCCCGACACATTATGTAGCCACAAATTTTAATACCCGTTTTTATCTTAGGCATTAATTCTTAATTTCTCAATTTATAATCACCCCACCCTTTTAATCGATGTGAGATCCTCAAAATACCCCTTAGTCCCATACCTAAGGGTCCCCAAGTTATCAATACGTCATATCCTATGTATAGGAAGATTTTCTAACATAAATCACAACCTAGTCTCGTACCTAGACTAGCGTAACGACGATAAAGTGATAAAAATCAGCCCACCCCCGACATGATAAAACTGTAATAATCTACCCTCACTAGTCCCAAACCTAGAAGGCGTAAATTATTAAAAGGCCTACGCACTAGTCCCATACCTAGAAGGCATCCTAAAATATAAGGAGAGAAAAAAAACCCAAATGACCCATCGTCGTAAAGATATTTAATAATACCAACAAGTCACACAAACAAGCATAATTAATCAACATATAAAACTACGCATGATAGTCCAATTCAATTAAACCTTTAATTAAATTGTCACAACGTCAACAATACCCAAATAATCTCATTTAATTATTTTTAAATTAAATATAACAAGTTTTCATCATATATACCTCAAAAACCAAATTTTATTATTTTTACATGTATTACATGAGTTATACGCACCCAAAAGTCAATTATTTAAAATCTAGGGTTTTTCTAATGCAACCTACACCAATAAAATCCAAAATCACTCATGAATCCTATGTACCCAAAGGGTTATGAATATTATTCAGAGTAAACGATTTTATAAAAACATCCCCATAATTAGTATCCACTTTTTCTAATTAAGTTACTAATTATTTTTAAGAAAACATGTAATTAAGTATTTAGGCGACACTTAAAACGCATAATACTAAAGGAAAAGAATAGAGTATTCATGCTTGTAAAGATTGTATTGAAAATCTTATTTGAAATCTGGATTCCTTGCGAAAAATTAGCAAAAGAGTGTTCTTGAACCAACTTGATTAAACCCCAATTAATCCCCCCAAAACTTGTGTCAAAAACTTGATAATGAATAAGGTTGATGATTATGGGTGATAGGAAAAATATTTGGAAGTGTTCTCTGGTGAAAAACTGGAGAAAAAGTGATTATGAGAAGTCCCCCTACGGATTAACAAGGTTATATAGTGATTAGGAGTCCTAATCCTACACAAATTCTCAATTACAGCTTGTTGTGCACGTTTTCTGGGAAGGTCGATCGATCTACCCCTAGGCATCGATCGATCGATCATGCCTAAAATCTCGCAGTTTGCCCAAAAAAATTATAAGGGACAAAAATTGTAAAATCAATATAAAATCCATTTTAACTCCGATTTTAATTCCACTTGAAGTTTTATTCTTCTAAAATCATAACCAACATATTTAGCCAATAAAAATTATTAAATTCAAAATTTGATTTTTCCCAAAAATTTCAATTAATTAATAAAAATAGTTAATAAAAACACGAGGTGTTACATACTTCCACACTAGCAAATAATTTCTTCCTCGAAATTAGACGAAGCATACACATCAACACTTAAATCTCGCAAAAAGAAAATAAGGCTCACATATGCCTACCGTAGAATACCACAATTGGGCGCCCATACACCCAATTCTACGCGCACCTACCCCACGAGCAACAAAATAATATATATTACCTATATACATACGCATAACTATGAAAAAAATGACGTACCACACGCTCCCACAAATCCCCACTCGATCCTATATCCGAAAGTCATCAAAATGTTAACATCCTCAAATTAAATCTCAACATCAAAACTCGATACATACGATACCAAACATCTGCACTAAAATCTCTAAAATAATTACCATCTCCAAAATTCATTTTAAGGATCCTCACATCAAGCTTACAAATTCTAAACTCAATGCCTACAACGTCCTTAACTCAAAAATTCACATCTCCAAGAAATACATCTAACACGTATGCAAGATTCTCTACCTTAAGGAGTAGGAATCAATCAAAGGAAATCAAAGATCGACAGCGCAGAAGCTAAACAGACTCATAACCTACGAGACCTAAGACCATGCTCTGATACCATCTATCACACCCCGCCTAATTCTGGTGTCGGCCGCCACCAAAACTAAGTCGGGCATGAGTAAATAAAATATCATTCTTAGCAAGAGACAGATATGAGACATAAATAAATCAGTCCATAAGGTAAACAATTGAATCAACCTCAAATGATCATAAACAACTAAGCGGTAAAAGATCGATCACATGCTAACTTCGAAAATCCAATCTCCAATAACTAAAATAAATCCCATAAACAACTTTGGAACCGAATGGCCCAATAACTCTCTAAACTGAGTCTCATAATGAAATACGACTGAAAGGAAAGTCTAAGCTAAAACAAAACAGCTAAGTAAATCCACTCCAGCTGCACCTCCAAATGATAATCTCCAAAAATCTTATGCAGCTTCTCCAATTCTACTCCTGAAAAGGATTAGTCAATGCATGGGTCAGAGCCAAAGTCCCGAGCAAGAATACACACTACTCCCCTCAAATAGGATCCTTGAATCCAGACAATAGCATTATGCACAACAAATATCACAATAGAATATTTTAAATTAAACGGAATAATTAAACGCGATAAATATAAATCACTAACTACCCACAGAAATCCCCATTTATAAAGGCACACCAATATGATTTTAAATTCCCAAGTCCCACGATGTTAATTTCGTTAAATTAACCAATTTTTATTATTGTTCTCACTTTTTATTAAAGTGTCACACTTTCCCTTGTCAATCACCCTTTGGCCCGTTTAAACTGTCGGCCCCAACACATTATGTTGCCACAAATTTTAATACCCGTTTTTATCTTAGGCATTAATTCTCAATTTCTCAATTTATAATCACCCCACCCTTTTAATCGATGTGAGATCCTCAAAATACCCCTTAGTCCCATACCTAAGGGTCCCGAAGTTATCAATACATCATATCCTATGTATAGGAAGATTTTCTAACATATATCACAACCTAGTCTCGTACCTAGACTAGCGTAACGACGATAAAGTGATAAAAATCTGCCCACCCCTGATCGTGATAATCTACCCTCACTAGTCCCATACCTAGAAGGCGTAAATCATTAAAAGGCCTACCCACTAGTCCCATACCTAGAAGCCATCCTAAAATATAAGGAGAGCAAAAATACCCAAACGACCCATCGTCACAAAGATATTTAATAATACCAATAAGACACACAAACAAGCATAATTAATCAACATATAAAACTACGCATGATAGTCCAATTCAATTAAACCTTTAATTAAATTATCACAACGTCAACAATACCCAGATAATCTCATTTAATTATTTTTAAATTAAATATACCAAGTTTTCATTATATATACCTCAAAAACTAAATTTTATTATCTCTACATGTATTACATGAGTTATACGCACCCAAAAGTCAATTATTTTAAAGTTAGGGTTTTTCTACATGCAACCTACTCCAATAAAACCCAAAATCACTCATGAATCCTACGTACCCAAAGGGTTATGTATATTATTCAGAGTAAAAGATTTTATAAAAATAGCCCCATAATTAGTATCCACTTTTTCTAATTAAGTTACTAATTATTTTTTAAAAAACATGTAATTAAGTGTTTAGGCGACACTTAAAACGCATAATACTAAAGGAAAAGAATAGAGTATTCATGCCTGTAAAGATTGTGTTGAAAATCTGATTTGAAATCTGGATTCCTTGCGAAAAATTAGAAAAAGAGTGTTCTTGAACCAACTTGATTAAACCCCAATTAAGCCTCCCAAAACTTTTGTCAAAAACTTGATAATGAAGAAGGTTGATGATTATGGGTGAGAGGAAAAATATTTGGAAGTGTTCTCTGATGAAAAACTGGAGAAAAACTGATTATGAGAAGTCCCCCTACGGATTAACAAGGTTATATAGTGATTAGGAGTCCTAATCCTACACAAAGGCATCGATCGATCTATCATGCCTAAAATCTGACATTTCGCCCCAAAAAGTTATAAGGGACAAAAATTGTAAAATCAATATAAAATCCATTTTAACTCCGATTTTAATTTTTCTTGAAGTTTTATTCTTCTAAAATCATAACCAACATATTTAGCCAATAAAAATTATTAAATTTAAATTTAATTTTTCCCCAAAATTCCAATTAATTAATAAAAACACGGGGTGTTACAGTTTGAGAATAAAGGTATAGAATGTGTCTATAAGAATACACAAAATTTACAACTTAGGAGCAAACACGTGTAAGATTGATAACGGCTGAAAAATGCGTGATTTGTAAAAGCTAATTAAAGTGCTTAAATCAAAATATGCACAAAGGAACTATAACATATGCAGTCCAAGTGTCCTAAAGTGGTTATAAGATTGAATTAACATCCCTTTAGGTGATCTTGAGGATTTCTTGGACTGGATTTCTTCATTCATGCTTGAACCTTTGTGAGATAGAGCAACTCATAAAAACTAACCTACTTTGTCTTAATATCCAAACTAGTTGGAACTCCTATATATAAAGACTCAAGTAAGTCATTATATAGTGTGTTCTCAGAGTGTTGTTTGAATTAGTTAGGAGTGTTTCCTATTTGACAACTTTGCTATATCTTGGGCCGTATCATCACTGTAAGAAGATTATTTTCTTTTACTATCATCATCCACACCCTCCCTTAGTAAGTACTACCTAAATAGCAATTATCTTATTATTTCTTCTTAATAAAGCTATTCTCCTTCATTAATTTCTCTAATCCATCCGATAAGTTTCTCTGATTTTTATGATCTTATTTGTGGTGCTTTCAGCATAATTTATCTTTTATTGTTCATTAGTTCTCTTTTATATATAATATTATTTTCTTCGTATTTTCAACCTAATTGGAGTTGTGTGATATTATGCATTTATAGCACTTTTGTTGGTAAGTTCTTAATTAAAAACTTATGTTTAATCTTGGATTAGAAATCCTTTATGGAGTTGTTGGTTATTTATGGTCTAATATGTTTGTGAGGAGGATTTACTAAAACATAAATTGTGATTAGTTATCCTCAACAAAGAATAGAACTGATGTTTATTCCCCTTGCTTTCTACTCATTATGAAATTGTGTGGAAGCCTTTCGGTATCTATTTCGAACTTCAAGTTTCATTTTTGATCTTTATCGAAAAAAATTAATGGTACTTGAGGAAGGTAAATAGAACCTACTTATTCAGTATTTGGGAGAAGCCGTGATAAGTTTTTATACATTAAAAATAAGACATGTTGAGTTAGTTAAATTTACATGATAATTGTTTTTGTTTTAGGAATTTTAAAGCATAACTGACATGAATCATGATAACAATATAAATATCATAATGTAATGTGCAAACATTTATGCCAGCTCTAGTGAGGTAGTTTGGGTAAGGATACTCTCTAAAACAAACAACGCGCGAACCGAATCTGTAGGGTTGATAATCGTTTGCATAAGGATATTCTTAGCATCAAAGTGGTGCTTCTAAAATCCCATGTAGCCAAAATTGCTTTATGTTTTAGAGAAATATTTTATTCCTATGTATAATAAGTTTATCACTTCAATTAATCAATTATTATTAGGTTTTTTGTACAATAATGTTTGTTGATATGTGTTTTTTGGTAATTAATAATATGTGATGATGTATAACACAAGATAATATTGTTGATCTTGAGATGAAATTGATTGACATAAGATAGCGAGCACATTAGGATACAAGAGACAGAGTACCATGTTATTGTAAGCATGCCTTCTTTTGAGGCAGAGCACATTGGAGTACCATGTTATCATACATGTACCTTCTTCTGAAAAATAATTCACAACAACTCACACAATGATCCACAGTATCTCACACAATGAATTGAATGAGGATGTTTCCCTCGGAGTTGGCAATCAGAACAGCCAGAAGCATATTCTTTCTCTCTTCCTCCCTTATTTATAAAATTTTAAATTTTTCTCAGATCAAAGTTATACATAAATGGTACTATTTTTTAAGTTAATATGTATAATGGAGCCTATTCATAATTTTTTAAGAGGTTGATTATGTTTTTTTTTTTGGGGGGGGGGGGGGGGGGGGGGGGAACCTTGATTATGAATTTTTTGGTGCCAACCTTGATTAATTTTAAATCAATAATTCATAGCATAAATTCATATTGTATTATTGTAGTTGTAAGGACAAAATTTTTAATTGAGTTAATTTGTATGTAATTGACTTAATTCCGGAATAAACTTGTTTGAGTCATAGATAGATTTTTATCTTATCACGATACCCACATAGTCTATGACGTGTTGATTGAAGAACTAGCGGCCAAGCTTCAAAGATATATCATGCCGTGTTTATTGGTGCTCGTTCCACATCTACATATCACATTGCATTCCGATATTCTCTCAGGTATGAATGCATAATGTTTATGGGACTCAGAAAATTTTTTTAAGGGTATTTTTTTGCTTAAAATTATTTTAAAATGTTAAAAACGTTTTTAAAAGGTTTTAACTCCATTTATTCTGAGATAAACACTGTTTAGAGTCATATGAATTATCTCCTTGTGTTTAGAGCCTTCAAACGACATGAACATTTGTTTAAAAGACATCTCACTGTTGTTAGAATGACATGGACAAGTCATTAAAGTAACATGTCTACATTATTCGAATGACATGGAGATATCGCTCGAACGACCTGCCGAATTAAGTTTTTTATTTATAGCATTTTTTTCTCAAAAATTCAAAGTGTGCAGAACCAAAATACATAATAGAACAGTTAAGTTTTTCTTCACTTGTTTTCTAAGGATTTCAAAGCTAAATCGATCCTCGTTGTTTTAAAAAAGATTCGACCATTCATACATATGCTATAGAGATCTTATTTGCATCATTGGCGTGTTCATCCATATTGAAAAAGTTGTTTTGTTGGAGTTTTGCGGTGAAGAAACAATAAAGATTGTGTTCTGAATCATAGACGATTGCCAAAGTTGTATCGGTGGACACCGAGGCACTCGTGGACACGTTTGTTGTGGACGAGTATTGTGGAAGGATTTCTATGTGGGCACTGTAGAGGAGAGATTAAAGAGACGAAGAGTGTCAAGGCATGTGGGGATCAAGTTGTTGTGTAAGTATGTATGTCTTCCGTTGTAATTACCATATCATAGTGATTGTTTGGCTTAGAACGTTCGACGTTTTTTCCCTTAGTGGTTTCCTCGTACATCTGGCGTTATGGACTTTACTTTATTTTACTTGCTTTAATCACCTATATGTATGTTTAGGATTAAACAATATAAAATTGGGCTTAAGTAAAATTGGTTCACAAACTTGGTGTGTAATTAAAATTTGGAAAAAGGTTTTTGAAAGAAAATTTGTTTTCACCTAAAGCATACTTTGAAAAGGGAGCCTATAAATTGGTATCGAAGATAGAAACATTTGTTATTGTGTTGATCACTTGTGCTTGTAGGTATGAATTTAAAAAAATTTGATGCTTTTCGAACTCCTATTTTTTATGGCACTATTTATGCTTATTGGAAAATGCGAATGAAAAGTGCACTTAAAGCTATTGATGAGCGTGTTTGGTTAGCGGTTGAAAAAGGGTGGCCATCGGCCAGGAGAGATGGAGAGGCCACTAGTTAAAAACTATTGAGTCATGGATCGAAGCCGAACATATACTTGCACTTTGTAACTCTAAAGTTTTAAATGTTATTTCCTCGACTGTCACCCCAAATGAATATAATCGTATTATGATGTGTGAGATGTCAAAAGAGACTTGGTATGTTCTTTCACTCACTCATGAAGGAATTATCACGGATAGGGCGTCTAAACTTCAAAATCTCACAACCCAATTTAAGACAATTAAAATGTTAGAGAGTGAGACGTTTGATGAGTTTTACACTAGATTGTCCCATATTGTCAACTCGTCATTTAACTTGGGAGATAAAATACCTGATAATCGAATCATAAAGAATATCTTAAGGTCGTCGCCTAGTGGATTTGATCAAAGAGTGACCATTTTAAACTCCTTGGCTATGCTTGATTCAACGAAACTAGAAGAGATTGTAGGTGACTTACAAACCTATGAGCTTAACATGTTTACCTCCAAGCAAGTGCCAAAAAAAAGAAAAAGGCATTGCTTTGAAAACGTGGAAGGAGGAGACTAAAGTTTCGGATGAGGATTTTGACATCGATTTTGAGGATATATTTGGTGGCAAAGAAGTTCAAAAAATTTCTTAAGTTCCAAAAGCAATTGAAAGATTCCAAAAGACTTAAGAAATTCAAGAACAACAAAGTGGATCGCGTCCCTAAGAATAAATGTGAGAATGTTAAAATGAATGAGTCGGATAGGTATTTAGGTTGTGAGAATTATGTCCATAAGTTAGTAGAGTGCCCCATTATACTTAAGAAGGAAGGCAAGAAACTGATAACATATAATGCCACCTTAAGTGATAGTGAATCGGAAGAGGGAGAGAGTTCCCCCATTGAGTTCAACTTTATAGAGTTTATGTCATGTCATGTGAGCGACGATGATAAATCTTCTCATGAAGATACTCATGTGAATGACACTTCCGAGGACATTTTGTGTGAATCCCAAGTGAGTGAGGGTGAAACTAATGAGGAGGAGGAGGAGATTGATGTTGGAGAGTTACAAGTTGCCTTTAATGATTTGTATAAGGAAGTGGTAAAGGTAAAAAAAGGCAAAATTGAAGTTGCAAGCTAAGTTGAATGAGAGTGCAATAGAAAATAATGATGCTTTGATTAAGGATCATAGGTCATGGGAGAAGACTCTTCGGGAGAAACTAGAATACGTTGATGGTGAAAGAGATAGACTTCGTGGTTTGAAAGAGGATTTGAAGAAAGATATTCTAGAGTGTGAGGAGTTTAGGCATTTGCTTGAGTCTAGGATTAGTGAGATTGAGGAAGGTGAAGTTTGATTTGGGGGCCAGATAAAAAAAGTTGGATAGGATTTTAGGTACCATCCAAATCAAGGATGATAACTGTGGTATAGGATTCGATGATCGTATTGAGACCATTCTCAAAGACAATACCAAACGTGTGAGAGAGTCGACTAGGAATGTTAGGAGAGGTCCACATTTAGGTCATATTCCTCACCGTGTTTACACTTGCCCTCATTGCGATAGGAAGGGTCACCTTAGACGTTATTGTTATAACCTTAAAAATTCTCCTAAGAAGTTTAAGAATAAAGTCATTTGTGTTCCCAAAATCTCCATGCGTCATTACACACTTACTTGGGTTAGGAAATCGGACTTTGAGTCTTTAGGAATTAAATTTTATCGTTCTTGTTTGGTTGCACATGATACTTCTCTTGCTAAATCTAATGGATGATTGTGTTAGCCATGTTTGTCATACACTAGTCTTTACATCATGATATATATTTTACTAGTGTTATGACATGTGTATCTCTTTGTATTATATTTTTCATTTATTTAAGTCTTATTAAAAATACAAAAAGATTTTTGGTTTCACATATTTTATAGAAAATACAAAAATATTTTATTTTTGAGTCAAAAATATTTTTATGAAAAACACAAAAATATTTTCAGTTTATTTTTGTGTCATGAGTTTTCATGTTTGATATGGCATATTGGTGTGCTTGGACCACCATCATTTCATTATCCGCGTGGCTAAGACATTTGGTCATAATAATAGATGTTTAGAATGATCTTAACCATTGACAAATGGGGTTTTTTCAAAGTTGATTTGCATTTGGATTTGACTTTGTATATATGTCATCACACTCACATGCATGAGTTTATATGAATGTTTGACTGCTCATGCATAGTTGAGTTTGTCGAGACGTTCTCCTCTCAATTTTGTCATCTATGCGTAATAAGACTTAGGAGGAGGTGTGCATGTAAGAACCATTTGTCATGAGGATTTATATTGCTTAAATTTAAAAAATGATGAGTGCTCATGGGAAAAAGGTTGTGAGAGAATAATAATCTCCTTGTGAAAGCCACCGTTCAAAAGAGCCCGAAAAACATTAAGGCAATAAAAAGATTCATACGCCAAAAAATGGGGTAAATAGGATTTCTCTAAGGTGAGAAAAATAGAAACCTCAAAAAAACTAGAAAAAGAAAGTATGAATATATGAGGGTGTTTGGATGGAAAAATAACAACAGGTTTGCATCACGAATCCTAATGTTGAAAAATTTATGTCATGATGCTATTGTTTATTAAATCGTCAAAATTCCAGATTTGTGTTCATGTTGCTCGTTTAGTTCATTAATCTCAATATATTAATTGTCACATATGGCTAAAGCTAAGTTTGATGAATTTAGCTATCAATTAGAGCTTATTGATTGTTTCGATGTGTTCATATTGTGATTCATTTATTGTAGTTCACGCCCATTCATTCCATATCCATGTTTGAGCACATTGATACTATGTTAGCATGAAACTCATACTTGTTTTATTTTTATTTTTTGAGTCTGTTTTACTATTGTTCGTATTTCCAGTACCTCTTTTCATGAAAAAAAGTTCACTCGAAAAAACATTGCCATTTTTAGTGTTGGTACACAGATTTTTTCGAAGTCGTTCAAATGACTTTTGGACATCGTTCGAATAACATGTCCAAGTAGTTCAAAGTCTGGTTTAAGTGACACAAATTTCGAGGTGGTAATTGTGTCAGGTATGGTCATTAGAAAGGTTGTTTCTAAGGTCGTTAAATACATGCTTCGAGAGACACCTTACTGTTTTAGGTTGTTTTTTACTCGTTCAAACGACATGGCATAGTCGTTTGAATGACCCTGTCTGGATTTTTCATCCCTTGTTATGTTTCATTACCTGCTTCATATATGTGATGATTTCATTCTGTTTTGGTACTTGTGAGTTCATTTCGACAGTTTATATGTAGTCGATAATTCTTATCATATTCTGATTCTTATACTCCATTGATTCATTTAGTCCCATATTTACTTAAATTTTGATTCATGTTTTGTGACTGTTTGCTAGCTACATGTTGGTATCTTCTGATTATTTTATCTGGTTATATAATCATGTTTTTCTAGATATGCTTTATTGACTATTATCATTCTAGATATGTTGTGTTTCTTTTTCACCTATTATCTATTCGAGACAGAAAGGGGGAGACATCGTATGTGATGTAAGGGGAGTTTGTTTGATGAGCACATATGTTCTTTTTTGTATTGCAAATTGGTATCATGTTTTGATCATATGTTTATATATTGGTATCATGTTATCTTGCACAAATTGGTATCATGTTTTGCTCGTTTAACAAATGATTTGTTTTAGATATTGGTATTTTTATATAATTTGCTCCTCCATACTTCAACAGGTATTTGTCTGTCTCATGTGTGTAGGTATTCTTCTGCGATGCTAGATTTCGAGACTACATCACATTTAGACAACTCATGCTTACCGGACCAGCATATACTAGTCCTTGTCCTGTAATTTTTTATTTTGGGTTTTTTGGGATGGGATTTAGGTATCATACGGCTTGACGGCTCGGCTTAGCATTCACAGCTTTGGTTTTGTCCTGGAATAGTCAAAGGGGGAGATTTGTGAGGAAAAAATTTCCAATTGAATTAATATTTATGCAATTAACTTAATTTTGAACAAAACTTGTTTGATTAATAGATAGATTTTTATCTTGTCACGATACCCACATAGTCTATAATGTGTTGATTGAAGAAGTAGTGTCCAAGATTCAAAGATATATCATGTCATGTTTATTGGTGCTCGTTCCACGTCTTCATATCACATTACATTCCGAGATTCTCTCAAGTATGAACGCATAATGTTTATGAGACTCAGAAAATATTTTAAGGATGTTATTTTGTTTAAAAATATTTTTAAAAGGTTTTAACTTCGTTTATTTTGAGATAAACACTATTTACAGTCCTATGAATTATCTCCTTGTGTTTAGATCCTTCAAACCACTGAATAGTCCTTCAAAAGACATCTCACTATCGTTAGAATGACATACATAAGTCATTCAGACGACATGTCTATATCGTTCGAACGACATGGAGATATCGCTCGAACAACCTACCGACTTAATTTTTTTATTTATAGCATTTTTCTCTCAGAAATTCGAAGTGTGCAGAACTAAAATACAGAATAGAATAGTTACATTTTTCTGCACTTGTTTTCTAAGGATTTGAAAGCTAAAACCATCCTTGTTGTTTTAAAAAATATATGAGCTTTCATACATATGCTATAGAAATATTATTTGCACCATTGGCTTCTTCATCCATATTGAACAAGTTATTTTATTAGAGTTTTGCAGTGAAGAAACGGTGAAGCCCTTGTTCCAAATCGTAGGCAAGTGCCAAAGTTGCATCGGTGGACACTAAGGCACTCGTGGATGCATGTGTTGTGGACGGGTATTGTGGAAGGATTTATGCGTTGGCACTATGGATGAGTGATTAAAGAGAAGAAAAGTGTCAAGTCTTGTGGAGATCGAGTCGTTGTGTAAGTCTGTCTTCCTTTGTAATTATTGTATCATAGTGATTGTCTGTCTTAGGTCGTCCAAGGTTTTTTCCCTTAGTGGTTTCCTCGTACACCTGGCGTTGTGGACTTTACTTTATTTTACTTGATTTAATCACCTAGATGTATGTTTACTATTAAACAAGATAAAATTGGGAATAAGTAAAATTGGTTCACAAACTTGGTGCATAATTAAAATTTGGAAAAACGTTTTTGAAAGAAAAATTATTTTCACCTAAAGGACACTTCGAAAAAGGGGACTACAGTTGTGCAGTAATAACAAGTCCATAAGGGAGAAATAATGATGCAGAGCTTTTATAGGGAGAGAGAATGGTGCTGAAATTTTATGGTTATAAATGTATATTTTTTTAGTCATAAATCAATTTATGGTGGCATATAGTCTGACCAATGAATTTCAGCACATATATGTTTGTACTTAATGACCCACGAGAATATGTTAATCATTCATACAATTACTTGGCTTTAGATGGTGGGAGAGCACATGTATATCTGCTTCGTATAAAATATTGCATTTGTTTACCTTCTATACTAATGAATTTTAGACCTTTAGGGTACCTTAATTCCTATATTTATGCTCGTTAACCAAACAACCTCTATTTATGTGTTTACATTTGTTGTGAGGTATAATTGAGCTTTTATAAGTATTATAGTGCTTAGCGTGAAGTTCGATCGCATTCTAAGGAAGTTCCATCAACAAGCGCACATTCAGGAGCATTTTAATCATTTCACCATTTGGGTTTTTGACCCAATGTCTTCATGGAAGTTATATTCCTCAGAGTCATCTTTGTGTGGCACTAACGCGGACTTGATTCAAATTTACAACGAAGAAGTTATGGGCATTTTAATAAAGGAAGCACTACATGAAAACCCACTCAGCACATTCCTTAGGTTCAAACAGGTGTGAATCGATTCGGTCCATTGGCCGAATCGATTCAAATGGAAGTTGTACAAAGATTTCTGAATTATTAATCGATCGATCAATAGCTTCAGTTTTTTAACGATTTTGTTTAATTATTTTTTTTCATTTTCTTATCTCCCACTTACTATATAAAGAAAGTGGGTGTTTATTTGTAAGACACACATTATAATTTAGATTTTAGGTTAAATTTTTTTTTTGAGGGGGGAGGGGGGGGGGGTCCCTCTCTTTCCCTCTCTTAGCATTTACACCCATTTTGTATATGTACGTACTATTCATCAACTCTTTCCATTAATCTAGTTCGATTTTCTTGTTTTCTAGCTCCATCCTCTTATTTCATTGCTTTATTATTTAGTTATTGTTTATTAATTAGTTGTTTTCATTCTTCAATTAGTTTTTTTATTGTTCTTTCCATGTTTAATAACTAGTTTAAAGGTTGGGGTCATATTTCTACCATTCATCATGGGATTGAGCTTTGAAATGTAGGTTTTGGTTAGAAATGAATTTAATTGAAACCTTGTGTATTAAAGTTAGAATATTAGGCATTTAACTTTATTTGTCATGCAACGATAGTGTTTATAGAGATATACTGAAATTAATCCATTTGTGCCCATATTAGAGAAGGAGTTTAATCTTTCATTATTGGATTAAATTTCTTCATGTTTGATGTTTATAATCAATTGAGTATGCTCAGTTAAATCTTTTCAAACCATAATACCTTTTATGTGTTGATTAGCCCATTGGGGGGTGTAATCATAATCTCACTTTCTTAATCTTTTTTTAGTTTTAATTGCTTAGTTAACTTTTTCATTTTCTCCTTTTAAACCAGCATCATCTTTTACACTTTTATTTGAGAAGTAATAAATCAATTAAAGTCCATCAAACATTCTGTGTGGATTTTCGATTCCTGGACTAGCCGCTATACTCCACAAGAGTGTAGTTAATAGTTTAGGTTTTTGCATTATACGGATGCTCAGTTTTCTCCCCATCAAAATGATGTCGTTGCCGGTTAAGGTTTTGTTATAGATTGTAATTGATTTACTATTTTATAGTATATTTTTCCTTCATATTTGTATTCTTTGTTTTAACCTTTTTGTAGACTTGCACATTTAAGTGCCAAGAAAATTTGAATTCTCGACCACACACCTCTCTACGTGAATTTTTCATCTACAAACTGTTTGGTAATCATGTATTTTTATAATGATTTTGATAATTATAATTGTTCACGTTTGTATGGGAATATTTTCAAACTTTTCATTTTCAAGAATCCACATCTTCACCTAGTACTATGCGTGAAGGCCTTCAAATTCTTGAGAATGAAAGGCTTGAAAACAAATAGCGTAAAGAAAATCGTTTGGGGGAGCAAGAGTTGGATGCGTTATTCAAATACAAGGATGATTTTTCTTTCGTAATTTTTTAAGTTGAAGAATGTTTTCACCCAAATGAGGAATCCGAGGTTCTAGATCCAAGGAAGCTTACTTTGGAATAACCATGCATATTTTCACCCAAAGTGTAATGAATAACGTTAATGGTGTAGTTTGAAAATTAAAGCACTTTGCAATGAAGTTAGTCCTTATTAAGAAAACAAAGAGGAGGTTGAGACATGTGTTTCACCTCAAACCTTCTTAGAAGAACATTTCATTGAAAGTGAGTCTTTATCCCTTGAAATTCAATCTCTAAGTGACAATGAATCACTTTAGATTGAATTTATTCCATCCCCGTTTTCGTTCTCCATTATGGAACCATAACAGGCACCACTAGATTCCTATGAGTCAGTTGAAACTTTTGAAATGCTTAAACCTTTTATCGACGAGGAATCTTTACTTGAATTGTTTTTAAAGATGGGCTCTTCTTTTTTGTGTGCCCTGCCTCCCATTCTACTTGAAAAAACTTTAAAAGGTTATTCTATTTTTCTTGCATCTTAATTACACTTTTCCCCCTTAGCATCCAAATCCCCCATCATCTTCCATTTTTTTTAAATTGGTGATGGTTCCTTTCTTTCGCCTTACACATGCCTTCCGTTGTTCAAACGGAATTCCGATTTTTTGGAAGGTGTGCATGAAAATGAAGTTAAACCATTAATCTCTCAAAGTATAGTTAGTTAGAAGTAAAAATGTAGGTTGTAAATATATAGTTTTTTTCTCTTTACATATAGTCTAGTGTAATTAGTTAGTATTTTTGTTATGCTTGATTCTAACATGTTTCGTAGATTTAATGGACTTGTAGTTATCGAGGATCTCTCCGATATAGGTAATATCTTTCTTTTCCTCTCTTTATGTTATGTTCTTGATTCGCATTGAGGAAAATGCAACATTTAAGTTAGGTGGTGTGGGATATTTTTTCTATTCATTAATTAGTTTCATTGATTTGATCACATGTTTGTTCCAATCATGCTTTTGTTGAAAAATTCAAAATTTTAATAATATTTTATTTCTTTTTTCTCCCTTATTAGGCGTTTCTCCTTTGTTTTCGATGACAAATTTTAATAAATGCCCGATCCAATAGATAATTCAATGAAATATGTTCTCGATTTTAGAAGTTATTAGACTTTAGTCCTCAAATCATTGATATTATGAATAAGCTCATGAATTAAACTTTAAACCCATGAGCACATGCATTTTTCTTGTTTTAATGATTTGGTTTAAGGCATTTATACCTTGGTAATCTTTTATTGCATTGTATATACTTACACCAAGTGAGCATTGGGCTTTTCTTCGTTTGTGAGGGTTATACATTACTCTTTCCTCATTGAAAACGTTAAATTCGTCAATAATGTCACTATTATTTCATTAATAGTTCATTAATTGAGTTCATATAAAATGTGTTACTTGATCATGATTTTCAAAGTTATTTTAACTCGACAATTGCATACACTTTAAGAAAGGATCATAAGCCCTCTTTGTTATATCACCCATATCGACTTTGACCTCACCTTATATGTTTCCCCTCATCAACCCCTTTGAACCTTAATATAGTCTTTCATTTCATAACCCAAAATCCCATAACCAACTCCAAATTGGAGTTATATACCATACATATTACCTTTAATACCTTTGTTCGGAATGATACTTGGGATTGAATGATGTCATTGTTATGTGGTTACAATTAAGCATATGAGAGTGAAAAAATGAAGAAAAAAGTGAAGTGAAAAACATAAGAAAAAGAAAGAAAACAAAAGAAAAGGAAAACAAAAGAAAAAGATGAGAAAAAGAAGAAAAGAAAGAGAAAGAATTTCCATTTTGTATATAGTGTTCAATAATCTTTATCGCTTTCCAATGTTATAACTAATGCTTGTTATGGAAATCATATTTCAATTTTGAAATGGCCCACAATTTTTCAGTATCCCAAGTTTTTTATCCCCAAACACCTTTGAATCCGTAAATATCCCCTTCATTTCATTACCTTAACCCCAGGACTACATTACAACCCTATAAAAGTCCTATGTTATCCTAGGGTGAATTTGATTCGAAAGTCATAATAATTTCGATAATCTATGAAAATGCATTTCACCTCATTTAATATTGATATCCTTTCATTGAGATTACATATTTTTCATTTTATATATATCGTTCTTCAATAATGCCATGTGTGCGTCCTAGTTTTCATTTACATTTAGTCTTTATGCCCGTATGTCCTGTGTATTACCTCCCTCTCATAGTGATTTCATTATTGAGTGTATACACCAGTGAGTATTGATATATGCATGCTTTAATGCTTATTCTATTTACAATTTTTTTGCCAAATCATACTTTGCATATTCTCATTTTACTCCCACATTTGAGGTTTCAATTTTATGAAGTTAACTTTACAATATTAGTAACTACAAACTTTTGAGGGAAGTCTTTCACTTTGCTAATAACATGTTGAAATTATGTTCATTATTATTGAGCATGTCTTTTTATTAATTCGGCCTATTTTGAGGAAACTTTTATGTTTGTGGGTTTCATTCCTGAAAGCCCTCACGAGACAACACTCGTCCACTAGGGTAACCTAGGGGTTTAACGGCTTATTTCATAAGCTAAATACAATCGATCGCTTGCGAAAGTGGCTTTTATCTCTTTTGTACATATCGCTTTTCTTGTGATTTACTTTTAGTTCTTCTTGCTTTGCATTTCATTTCTAGGGACTGGCAATGTGTAAGTTAGGGGGTTTGATTCGTATCGAATATTGAATTATTTTCGCTCTATACTTATGCATTTTAGCCCCCTTAGGTACCTCAATTCCTATATTTATGCTCGTTAACCAGGAAACCTATGTTATATATGTTTACATGATTTTTAAGGTATAATTGAGCTTTTGTAGGTATTATAGTGCTTAGCGTGAAGTTTGGTCGCATTCCGACGATGTTTCGTCAATAAGTGAACATTGAGGGGAATTTTAGTTATTTCACCATTTGGGTTTTAGGAACAATGTCTTCACGGAAGTTGAATCCATCTTAGTCATCTTCGCGTGGCCGCTGACGGTGCATGATTCTGATTTATAACGAAGAATTTACGGGCATTCCCGTGGAGGAAGGACTACATCAAAACCCACTCAACACATTCCTTGGGTCCAAATAGGTGTGAGTCGATTCTGGCCTTTGGCCGAATTCATTCAAATGGAGGCAATGTAGAGATTTCGGAATCATCGATCGATAGATGAAAATCAATCGATCAATCGATGGCTTCAGTTTTTGGACGATTTTGCTTAATTGTTTTCTTTTTTCGATTTCTTATTTCCCACTTGCTATATAAAGAACGTGGGTGTTTACTTGTAAGACACACATTATCATTCAGATTTTAGGTTCGTTTCTAGGGAGTTTCCCTCTCTTTCCCTCTCTTAGGGTTTACACCCATTTTGTATATGCAAGTACTATTCAACATCTCTTTCCTTTAATCTAGTTTCATTTTCTTTTTTTATAGCTTCCTCCTCTTATTTCATTGCTTTATTATTTAGTTATTGTTTGTTAATTAGTTGTTTTCATTCTTTAATTAATTGTTTTTTTGTTCTTTCCATGTTTAATACCTAGTTTAAAGGTTCGGGTCATAATTCCACCATTAATGGTTATTTGAGAATGTTGCGATATCGATTATCAATTAAATTTGCAAATTTCCAAACTTTATTTAACTAGATGTGAATACTTTATCCAAATTAAACCAAATAAATCAAATTTTTTAAGCCCTGAAACATGTATCTATGTGAATAAATCAATCATGCCATCACAAACGATCACAAATTGCTGGACACACTAATTTTAGGAAAAATCCCCAGAAAGGGAAAAACCTTTATTTCTATAAATGTTTGCAAATAGCAACGTATAATACACTTATAGAAATCTGAAATGAATTTACCGCGGTAAACTTACATATACCACAGCCTAAATCAACAATGAACTCCCGCAAGAACCCACAAGAACCGCAACTTTGTCTCCATCAAGGAACACCCTCGAGTCTTCCCAACAACTTCCTCAAGAGCTACCAATCCAGCAGTAGAGATGGCACTCCACAAGAACAAACTTCAACAAAAAGTGATTTGGGTTCCACAAAAGATTCACAAAAGAATTGGAATGATTTGGTCAATCAAAACTAGGTTTTTCACCCAAAAACTCAAGATTTATAGTTCTGCCAAAAAGTAGTTTTCGTGTATCAAAAGCCTTAATGAAAAAGGTCTTTAAATCAGGAATTTATAGTTGAACAAGAAGTTAAGGAAGGGGAGGTCGTTAGAACGACATCTCTAAGTCGTTTGAACATCATTGAATATCGTTAGCTATAACTTAGAACGACCTTACAAACGACGTTTAAAAAAACAGGTTCATTTGAAGCAAATAAGAAATGACCCTTCAAACGACATTGCATGTCATTAGAATTTGTCGTTTGAACAACATTGCTTTGTCGTTTGAACGACATGAGCGAGAATATATTATTTTTAAAAGCTCGCCTACAGGTCTTAAAAAAATTAATTTTGACTAAGAATTATAAAAACAATTTCAAAAAATATCTAAATACTAAAGTAAAGCATTTACGAAACTTAAACACATTCCATATGAAATTAGACCTTAAGTTGTGCATATGTTGAAGATGCTTGAAATTCGGATCCTTCTTCATGAACATATGAACGTGAACTTCTTCAACGGTTGTAGTGGTATACGATATACTCAATGTAAACTATGGACTATGGAAAATATGTACTGACAAATCTCCCCCAATGTCTATGCGGGTAAAAAATAAAAGTATTTGAATTGTCAATCAAAATGCCTATACAAATCTAATACCCTCCCATGCAACCCAAAGGAAAAATGGTACTAAAAATGCAAGTCTTCAAATTCGTCGAAAATCTTCAACTTTGTAATTTCTTCAAATCATATCTCTTTGCTTTCCTTGAACTTCTTTTGTGTGCTTTTCAAATGATCATCAAAGTCCTACACGCAATAAACAAAGCAAATACCTTTGTGACGTATCGATTTTGAAATGAGATAAACATAAAGCAAAGAAAATCAAATAAATCTCCAATCTCCCCCATAATTCAAACTCGCACTTCCCCATAATTCGTAATTCGTTCTCCCCCTTTTTATTTGTCCTAAATAGACAAGGAAAAGAATAAACACAAAAATAAGCATGGAGTGTCACAATCAAGTAAATCATCACGAATAAATCAACTATGACCATGCAAGGATAAACTCAAAAATATCCACAAGATCTTTTTAATTTTTCAAATTTTTTCAAGCAAAGAAAATTTACTAAAACAACACACACCATAAATTGACACTAAAAAAACCAAATCGTGGAAATGGAATGAATAGGTGTGAACATAATTAATAGGTAAATCAACTCAAACAAACATAACAAATATGCATGATGAATATGGATTCTCCAAATGAGTGAACTTCACAATCATCCTTAAAGTGTAAAAATTATTGAATTCAAATGACATCGACTCACTCAAATCAACAAATCAAAGTCTAAAATGATGTACATGCCAATAACGTCTAAAACATTGTAATGCTTTTTCAAGACTTTGTTAGGACGTGCAAACCCGTTGATATATTTCTAACCAAACTCCCTCAAATATAAGATAATGATCATATTTTTATATTAAATTCTTTTCTTTTGAATGATTATATCAAACTAAACTAATCTGGCCTTGGCTACTTTTTACAATGCCACACTTTTTTGTCTCTTTTAAAAATTTTTGGACCTTGGATAATTTTTATAATGCCACAAGTTTTTAGGTCCGATTTAAACGGTGGCTTAGTCGCAAAGGATATGTGTACCTTTCATATCCCTTCCCCGTGTTCACTCATCATTTTTTCAAATTAAACAAATTCCTCACGGGCAACGGTTCTTACATGAACTACTTTCATTGTTAACTTTTATCACATATGGTTTGTTTTAAAGACATGATTAATACAGAAACACTTCGACTAACATGTGATAGACAAGTACAATAATTAAATAAATCCGTGAAAGCGTGCATTAAAGTAAATCATGAGTCAAACATGTAGAAAGTAATCTTAAATTTCATCTTAATGACTCCAAACATTATAAAGAATATGAATGAAATGATGTATCATCTCAGAATGCTATCTAATAGTCACATGGATATGGAGTGATGTTTTCACTTGGTCATCCTAAATGTCCATCCATAAACTGTGTAAAACAAAATATAAAAATATTTGTCTTTTCCAAACATTTTTTCAAAAGAAAATCCTTTTATAATTTTTCAAAACACTTCAAAAAAAATATTTTTGGGGTTTTCAAAAAATATATTAAAATGGAAAAAAATAAATACACAAGTGGTACAAACTATCAATAGGCAAAAAATATCATCATGAAAATCATCCTATGCTAGCAAACAAGTCTAAATCTCAACCATTAGGTGCGGAGGAGTTTTCCAAAAATGGTGACATCCTGTGAAAAACATCCATCAAATAAGGTGAAGTGTTGACTAAAAACTTAACCTTCTCTCGAATATGTGCAAACTCTCTCATGTCATGTGCATGATCATGAAAAGTATCATGTGTGGGTGCGTATGTGGAAACACGTGGCAAAAATCTATGTGACACACTACCTAACTTTAAATAGAATTTCTCAAGGTGTACCTTCTTCTTGCAATGGGTGCAAATATACATGGGCCTAGGAAAACCTCTCACAAAATGTCTAGGATGCACTCTCCTATCAGGTAACGAACTCCTAGGTGGGTTAGGTGGAGAGACATATGTATCTATCAAAAACTTGGGAACTGTCTCAGGTGCAACAGGGGAAGTAGACGCATCGTCATGACCTATTCCTAATCTCGCAACATTACCCAAAGCGGGATCGAGGAGCATCTTTCCTACCTTCTTAGATGTATCCTCTGTAGTAACCTTGACCTCTCGGGAACGTTCGAGATCTATCTCGAGTTGGGACACACGGAATTCAAGTTCATTCTTTTCATGACCTACGACGATCAATTGCTCACTTAAAAAAACCTTCCCGTTCTCGAGTTGACTCGTTGATGCCTCAAATACTCTCAAAACTTCTATCTCTGTCTCCAAATCTAACACGTTAAGACCTAACTCCTTATTCAACTTGTTTGTCTTTAAGGTCTTGGTGTATAAATCTCTAAATGATTTTTGGAGATCGCTTTCACCCTCACTTTCAACGTCACTCAAAACACTCAAATCATCATCAAGGCTATCATATACACAAGTGTCCTCATCATCGTGGGATAAACTATGTGAGCTCACATGACTTTCCATAAATGCGACACACATACCATGTGATGACTCATCCTCGGAATCATTCACCTCTTCATCACTATCGCTAAGAGTGGCTAGCACAATAACTTTCTTCCCCTTTCTCTTTAGAATACTCGCACAGTCAAATGCTTTGTGCCATTTTCCCTCTCACTCAAAACATATATCCTCTTCTTATTTATCTTTATCACCGCTCTCTTTGGCCTCTTATTTATTTTTATTTTTCTTAAACATCTTTTTATTGGAAGATTCTTCTTTGGAAAATTTGAGAAACTTTTTAAAAAATTTAGCAAGCATGGCCACATCATTAAAATCAAACGCTCACTCAGACTCGAACTCACAAAATCTCTACTTCTTCTCATTCTTCCTAGACACTTCCCCACCTTTTTTAGAGTGTGCCTTAGTGCAATCCCTCTATCCGTAGGCTTAACAGTTTTGGGAAACATGTTGATCCCGTAAGTTTGAAGATCTCCTACAAGTTCTTCTATCCTAAGTGTATCTAATATCCCCAAAGAATTTAAATCATTGACCTTAGGAATAAAAAGGGATAGGAGTTACCTTAAAACATTTTTGACAACCATCATCTCGTCAATTTTCTAACCCAAATTAAAACTCGTATTAACAATGTCCGACAACCTAGAAAAGAACTTATCAAAACATTCGGACTCAGACATGGTGATAGTCTCAAACTGGGTGGTCGAGTTTTACAACTTAAACGCCTTCACCGCATTGGTACCCTCATGTGTCAATTGGAGGATATCCCATGCCTCTTTAGATGTGGTGCACGTTATAATATGGTGAAACTCATCGGGGTTTACGGCTCCAGAAATAGCACTAAGACCACATGAATTATGGGTACTCCATTTAAACTCATCCTCAGTCCAGTCTGATACAGGTTTGAGATTGGTGACATTATTGACGGTGATAGTGGAAGGAGTCCACCCTCTTTCACAAACAGTCCAGACATGTTCATCAATTCCTTTTAAACCATATTTCATGTGGGCTTTCTGTTAGGCATAATTTGTGCCATCGGAAACGGGCAGCCGATTATACAAGTTCACCATTGGAAAAAATTACGAAATTTTTCAAAATCAGATTTTTTTTAAAAATTGATATCATAAAAATTTTGCGTAAAAGGAATCACTCTATAAATTAGAGCAACCTGCTCTGATACAAAATTGAGAATGTTGTGATATCGATTATCAATTTAATTTGCAAATTTCCAAACTTTAAACTTATTTAACTAGATGTTAATTTTTTATCCAAATAAATCCAATTTTATTTAAGACCTGAAACATGCATCTATGTGAATAAATCAATCATGCCATCACAAACAATCACAAATTACTGGACACGGTAATTTCAGAAAAAATCCCCCAAAAGGGCAAAACCTTTATTTCTATAAATGTTTGTAAATCGCAACGTATAACACACTTACAAAAATCTTCAATGAATCTACTTAAACAAACTTACATAGACCGTAGCCTAAATCAACAATGGACTCCTACAAGAACCCACAAGAACCGTAGCTCTGTCTCTAGCAAGGAACACCCTCGAGTTTCCTAAGTCATTGCAATTATCATCAAGCAACTCCCTCAAGAGCTACCAATCCAGCAGTAGAGATGGCACTCCACAAGAACAAGCTTCAACAAGAAGTGATTTAGGTTCCACAAAAGATTCACAAAAGAATTGGGATGATTTGGTTAATCAAAACTAGGGTTTTCACCAAAAAATTGAAGACTTAAAGTTCTTCCATATCAAAAGTCATAATGAAAAAGGTCTTCAAATCAGGTCTTTATAGCTGAACAAAAAATTTAAGGCGGTGGAGGTCATTAAAAAGACATCTCTAAGTCGTTTTAACGACATTGAATGTCATTAGAAGTAACTTCGAGCGACCTTATAAACGACCTTTAAAAAACAAAAATAGTAAGGGTTTGTTTGAAGCAAACAAGACACAAATCTTCGAACAACATTGAATGTCGTTAGAAGCTGTCGTTTGAACGACATGTCAATGTCTTTTGAACGACATTGCCTTGTCGTTTGAACGATAGGAGCGATAAAATATTATTTTTAAAAGCTCACCTGTAGATCTTAAAAAATCTGTTTTGACTTAGAAAAAACGCCTCAGTTTTATAAAAACAGTTTCGAAAATTATCCCAATACTAAAGTAAAGCATTTACGAAACTTAAACACATTCTATATGAAATTATACCTCATGTTGCGCATATGTTGAAGATGCGTGAAATTCGGATCCGTCTTCATGAACGTATGAACGTGAACTTCTTCGACGATTGTAGCGGTATACTATATGCTCTATGTAAACTATGGACTATGGTAAATATGTCCTTACAGTATTGAACTTTAAAATCGAAGTTTTTTATTAGAAATGCAATTAATTGAAACCTTGTGTATTAAAATTGGAATATTAGGCATTTAACTTTCTTTGTTATGCAACGGTAGTGTTTATAACGATATTTCAAAATTAATCCATTTGTGCCTATATTCGAGCGAGAATTTAATCTTTCATTGTTGGATTAAATTTCTTCATGTTTGATGCTTATAATCAATTGAGTATCCTGGTTAAATGTTTTTGAACCATAATACCTTTTACATGTTGATTAACTGATGGTGGGGATGTGATCCTAATCTCACTTTCTTAATCTTTGTTTAGTTTTAATTATGTAGATAACTTTTCTTTTTCCCCTTTTAAACCAACATCACCTTTTACACTTTTATTTGAGAAGTAATAAATCAATTAAAGTCTATCAAACATTCCTTGTGGATTATCGATACCCGGATTAGTCGCTATACTCCAAAAGAGTGTAGTTAATATCTTAGATTTTTTGCATTGCAGCCGGAAGCCGATAACAACGATTAGCTTTTCTACACGAACGACTAGTTTTCGCCACATCAATATCAAGTTAGCATTGCACTCATTATATCACACTCATTTTATAGTACATTTCACATAGTATTACTGTGGTTGTTTTTTAGTTAATTTTTACGTTTAAAAAGGTTGGTTTTCATCAATAAACAAAGGAGACTCTACTTTTTTTTTTTAAATTAAGTTTTTTAAAGGTAATTAATATGAAGATATATATAGATATAAATTATATATCGTTCTTAAAGATTATAATCTATAAGAACTATAAAAAAGGATTTCTTCTTTGTCTGAGGTAATGGACATTAAATAAATCATATCGCATGTGGAAACCTTTTTTGGACAAGACAAATCATTGAAGTTATTTTGTTGGAGGTCGTATGCTTCAAGATCATGGGTTTAATTTTCTTACATGATTTTATGTTAGGAGTATATAGATTTTTATGTATTTTTTCTAATGAGACGAGTGAAATTATATAGAGAGATTTAGGTTGGTGGACATGATGCTGGAATTATTGATTGTGTAAAAGATTTTACTTGCATGAACTCTAATTATAGTTGAATGGGAAATTGTATGTAATATATGTTGAAATGGAGGGCCAAAGATGTTATATATTATTTTTAATTTTGGATGTAATTCTAATTTTGCTGCCAAAATTATTAAAGACAGTTTCCTTGTCATCTCAAATGAATATCCCATAAATGATGATCTTTTGAGATGGTTTAGTTCCCATCTCCAAAACCCTTTTGGGATTGTTGTTGCCATCTCAAAAACTAATTTTAAAAGAAAAATTTCTTGTAGTCTCAAAAGGGTCCCATAAATGATGCCTTTTTAGACGACTTAGTTCGCGTCTCAAGAAACCCTTTTGAGATGATTATTTTCGTCTCAAAAAGTATTTAAAATGGGGGACAAATTAAACCCCCTTGAGTCTTACTAAAAAGTATTTGGGATGGATAGAGTACCTTTTGAGATGGTTAGAGCACCGTATCAAAAGGCATTTTTTTGTAGTGGTGATAATCATCCTCTCGAAATCCCAAGAAAAAGATTTGCTTCATGCACAACTCTACCTTTTCTAAATAAAGAAAAGACTTTTTCACGAGGGGGATAGTATAGATGGGTACATGAGTAACCCTGCAATTATAGAACGGTTTTACGAGCAGTACGCAAGAAAAATAGGGTGTTCGAGCAACCCAAATCATCTCCAAAAGTCATGCGAGCAGTACTAGTAAAAGAGGGTACTTAAGCAACCCAGGTAAGCTCCAAAAGTCATGCAAGTGGTACCAGTAAAAAAAGGGTGAATGAGCAACCCAAAGATCCAGAAGCCATTCGAGCATTACCAGCAAAGAAGGGTGATCAAACAACCTAAAGCTCCAAAATTCATGCGAGTAGTGCTAGACAATAAGGGTGCTCGAGCAACCCAAAGCTCCAAAAGAAATGTTAGTTGTAACAGTAAGATGACACTACTCGAGCAATCCCAAGACAACTCTTCAAATAAGATCAATTACATGAGCAACCTTTGTCTTCTAAGTGAAGTAAAGTTCTGAGAAGTTACTAAAATAATACATAAATATGTATTTAAGAACCTCATTTACTAACACTTAGTCTTGTTATTTTTACACAAGTTTACTTAGCAAGAAGCCTTAACTGAGCAAACAGGGTCAAGCATATGTCCAGTTAGGACCATATGATAGTTTTAGTTTAGAGGTTGGGAGATGAGTCATATTAAGCAAGCTAAGGATCAAACGCTTCAATATTTTAGGAAAGAGAGAATACTGAGGCAAGGGACCCAATAGGTCACTCACACTCACTCACATCATAGCCCATATTTACTTATTAGTGAGTAGTCAGTAACTTGCTCGCAAGACATTTTAACAAAGGCAATGGCAATTTGTACACTGAGTTATTGAAGTTAAAAAAGGTGAACTTGAAGTTAAAAGCTAAGTTGAAGGAATGTGGCATAGGAAACGATGAAGCAAAATTAATTTAGGATTTAAGGGCACATGACAAGACTCTTTTGGAGAAGCTCGAGTACATTGAAGGGGAGAGAGAGAGAGAAAGAGAGAATCTTTGTGGATTGTTTAAAAAATTGAAGAATAAGTCCCTAAATTTTGATGAGTCTTTTTTTTTGCTTGAGTAAAGGAGTGTGGAGTTAGAAGAGAAATTGAGAGACTAGAGTTGTGTTAAATTTTATTTGCAATCTAGATCAGAGAAGTTGGATAACATTTTAGGTACCGTCCAAATAAAAAAATGACAAGGTTTGAATTCGATTCAATGATACAAATTCTACCGCTACTAAATCCAAGACTAACATTTTGAGAGAGTTGATCGTAGCTAAGGACGTTAGAAAAGGTAAACCCAAAGATAACTGTGTCCATCCTGGGAAAATCTTTGAGGGGAAGGGGGTGGAATATCCCTCGAAAGATTATGGTCTTGCGCCATTTTTTGGGGAGCTTCGGCCATCGTTGTTGTGGGGTTAATAATGAGATGGAGTCTCCATCTTATTTTTCATAAAATAGGCAAAAGAACATGTTGCCACTTCAAGAGAGAGGCATCAATGATAAACTGATGTATACGAAATCAATAGTTCGAAGGTTCGGGGGATAAGTTACGGAATGGGAAAGTATTAGGCACCCATCCCGCCCTTTAGGTCTCTCATGGGCTAATGTTATTATTTTACTTTATTTATTCATAAAGTGTGTGCGTGTGTATATATAATGGAGATCGGAATCATTCAACTCATACCATGGGAAAGGTAGAGTGAGATCATCCACATAAATGTTCCCAAAATAATATGTATAAAATACTATTTGTGCATTTATCGCGATATTAATCGTCATTATGAAATGATAATACATGTTGGATGAAATGCAAACAAGCATACTATGTAATACAAGCATATGATAAACATGGAAATGGGAAGTTGTAGGAAAATTAGGGAATTTGTGGAATTGAGAAAATTTAAAATTTTAAAAATTGGACTCGAGTCTCGGGTTTTAATCCGAAACGCCTACGTAGCCTATAAATGCATCAAAGTCCATGTAGTTTGAATGCGGTATGGAGTTGGGGTTTATCCCATAAATCCGAACGTAAGTTTACTATAGATATGTGTGTGTAGAAAATGTGTTTTGGTTTTAAAAAAGTGTGATGGATAATTACATTAGGAATTTATGGGCGTAACCCTCTTTTTGCTTGTTTTGGGGTTTTTTGTAGAAAATAAAATATGTGCAATATACTAATAAAAATATAGATATTAATGTGTATGAAATAAAGTAGGAACTAGATTATGAATCTAATGAAAAATATGCAAAAATAAGGAATTTAAAGAGAGAGGGAAGAAATCGGACCTTCTTTGAAGCTTGATCTTTGATCTTGGATGGACTCCCTTGAATGTGAGATGAGTGTTGGATGAGAGAGAATATGATTTTGCCAAATTTTGTATGAGAAGGATGGGAATGTAAGCTTGAATATAACTTCACATAGGGAACTTCGTTGATTTCGAGAGAATATTGTTGAGATCACTGATGCTAATGGATCTCTGGTTACTTTCTTCCTGGTAGTGAGGTCATACCCTACTTTTATAGGGTCAGGGGGTTGCTTATCGGGACTTACCTTATCCTACCTATCGGCAGGTGATCCTAGACACAATACCGATAGGTAGGGATCTAGACCTACCATTTGGTAATCTCGTGCGGCTTTTCTTGGAAAAATGGTCATAGAATGTAATTTTTTAATTTGAATTGTGCATGGGGAATACCATTATAAATTAACTTCAGAGACCTTTACGAGTCCTTTGGGTTGCTCCCAGGTCCGGGAGTTGACTTCGGGTCAAATATTGCTCGAAAGCACATGTCGGTCCTTTGGATGGGAGATTGTGGGACGGAAACGGATCATTCATCCATATGGTAAGTCATAATTGTGCATGGGGTGGACCGTTGGAAAATTTAGTAGATGTAATTCAACATTCCGAAGAGTTTTGCTCAGTTCGGACAGTTGACCTAGGTCAACCGGGGCTTGGAAGCGCCCAACGACCTCTCAGAGTAAAATGGATCGTTCATCCATACTGTTGGTTAGAATCGCACATGAGGCAGACTGTTAGAAAAGGTATTCAGTGCCCTTCAAATATTCATTCAGTCTCATTCAAGCTGAAGAGTTAGTCTTGGTCAAATAGAGCCCAGGAGAGCTTGGTGGCCTCCGGATCAATTTTTTGGGGAAAATTGATCGTTGGTCCGAATAGTTATGCCATTTTGTGCATGAGGTGAACTGTTGGAAATGAATTTCAGTGACCTTTTAATATTCAAAGAGCTCTCGCTCTGACGGTGACGTTGATTGGGGTCAAATTGGGGCCCGGGAGCGCCCGATGGCCCCCGATTTTATTTTCGACAGTAAAATGGTTTGTTTGTTTTAACGGTTATGCCGATTCATGCATGGGGAAGATTGCTGGAAAGGGGATTCAGTTCCCTTCAAATATTCAAAGAGATTTTTCTCTGACAAGAGGGTTGAGTCGAGTCAACGGGACTCGGGGCTCCTGATGGCCTCTAGATCGATACTCGGAGTGCGACCTAGGGATTATAGTGAAATGGGTAGGTTCTAGGGACTTAAGGAGAGACTTAGAGGGTCCTAGAATGTGGTGTCTGCAGATACCCTCTATGGGTGAGCTTGGAACAAGCAAAATCCGTAGAATAGACACCACATGATAGAACTCGGTTTTGTGGACCTAAGGAATGAGGATGACCGGTTCAGAGGGTCGAGGTCAATTCTGAGGACCTGAGGGGATGCTGGGGATGGATGATTCTGAGAACCTAAGAGGAGGTGATGACTGAGGTCAAAGGTAGGGAGTGGCCAATGTGGCGACCAATTCTGTGGGTCGAAGCCAATTCTGCGGGCTTAAGATAGGGGTGACCAATTCTGTGGGCCAAAGCCAATTCTGAGGGTTTAAGTAAAAGTGACTAATTTTGTGGGTCGAAGCCAATTCTATAGGCTTAAGATAGGGGTTACCAATTCTACGGGTCAAAGACAATTCAAGGGGTGGCCAATTCTGTGGGTCGAAGCCAATTCTACGGGCATAAGTGGGCGTGGTCAATTCTGCGAGTCAAAACCAATTTCGTGGGCTTAAATAGGAGTGACCAACTCTTCGGGTCAAAGATAATTCAACGGGCTTAAGTGGGGGCGACCAATTCTGCAGGTCGAAGCCAATTATGTGGGCATAAGTAGGGGCGACCAATTCTGCGGGTCGAAGCCAATTCTATGGGATTAAGTGGGGACGACCAATTCTGTGGGTTGAATCCAATTCTCCAGGCTTAAGTGGGGTGACAAATTCTGTGGACTTAAGTAAAAGTGACCAATTCTGCAGGTCGAAGCCAATTCTGTGAGCTTAAGTGGGGTAACCAATTCTACGGGTCAAAGCAAATTCTGAGGGCTTAAGTTTCTTAGGGAAATTTGGAGACTCCGCTAGGGATATGTATCTTGTAGTTCTTTTAGGTATTTGGGGAAATATTTGATCTTGAGGTTTCGCTAGGGAAGAGAGAATAATCCGAGGATCGGACGTTTCTTAGCTGGGGAATTTTTTAATTTTGTGGTGTCCTTTGAAGACATTGCTGGGGAGACATGAAATTGATTTTGGACATTCCTCTGGGGGAGATAAGGGTTCTCCTAGGGAAATGAGTGTGTTAAAAATATTTTTCTTGGTGGACAAGGTTCTTAAATCCATTTGGGAAATTTAGGATTTTTCTGGGGATTTTTCAAAACGTTTTGGCATTTTTTGGGCTTTTTGTACGAAATTTCAAAGGGGAAGCTGGCCGGCATAGATAGAGGGATGACAAACGGCAGTGGCATGGTCTTTTGGGGTACCTCGAGTAGGTGGAGGGATAATTTTGATCGGTGGATGGCAGAGAGATGCCGATCGGCATGCCCCTTAGCCTCCTATAAAAAGAGGGCGGGTTCTCCTTATTTTTCACAGCTTTTCAACTTGCCTTCTTCTACAATTACCTTCTGGAAATTGTTCCAACATTATAAAGTCAAGAGATGGATGAGTTCTCAAGTAGCACAACACACATGGCATGGCTTAATGCTGATGACTGGGCGGGCTTGAGATGGAGGGCTAGGGTGCCCCTTGCTTTGGGTAGTGAAAACTCTTTTGACTCATTTGAGCCAGTGGCGGATGGTCAGACTGTCTTGTGTGAGCCTTCGCATCATCTCTCTTCTAGGGTGGTGAACCCTAGAGGCCATGTAAGTATTACTACACCAAATCTGACGAATTGTCACGGTCATTGACCTTGACAAGTTGGACTTGTCAAGGTCAATGACCGTGACAATTCTGGGGGTGATAACTTTTATTGTCACAAACTTGTCATGGTCAATGACCGTGACAAGTTCATTAGACTTGTCACGATCATGTCACAGTCCTTCACCTTGACAATTTTTCTCACGATTAAGGACCGTGACAAACCCGTGACATTTAATAAAAAACTCACGGTCATTGACCATGACAATTCTGGGTAGAATTAAAAAAAATTGTTGGGCAGTATGGCCACTGCCATTGCCCAGTAGTATATTTGTACCTGTTATAGCAATGTTGTACCTGTTCAAACATCATATATCCAAATAAAATAGAGATAATATAAATATACATTCAAAACAATATGCATCACGATATAATCCAGATATAATTCAAATGTAACAACTTAAAACAATTCAATTCAAATAATGTCACTACATGTACGGGGTAAGGTTAGCTCTGAGGAGGTGAGTAGGACACACGATATACGAATTGACACACCCAGCAATATACATCGTTCGCACAACGACAAGAGGGAGTTCTCCTTCCTAGGTATCACATGCGTGACGAGAACCTTGTACTCGATGTCTTGAAGCAAACGTCTATGAACTGGCATACCCTGGATGGTATTCAGGTCCCTCAACCCCCGCCCTATCCGCAGGCCATCAAATATGTCCAGTAAAAACACGCTCGACCAACCAAGTGTCGACATCAGTCGGTTGAAGGGAGCCAAATAGGGGAGTGGATCATCAAAGTCCGCACATGTCGGCGATGAAGCAGCGAGGTCCACATCCTCGACATCCTGCACCTCCTCCTCCTGCACCTCCTCCTCCACCACCTTCTCCTTCCCTTTCCCCTTACGATTTCCGCCCAACAAACGATTCATGAATGAGAACATATCTTGGACCATCGCCTCCAAACGGGATAGCTTCGCGTCATGCGAGTCCACCGTTCGAACTAACCCGGTGTCGCTCGTCTCCAATCTGATGATCCTAGATTTGGCCACCCATGAGCTCACCCCTTGTCCTCCCCTTGCGATCAGCGCCAAGCACTTGGCTGAGTGTGTCTGTGGACAAAGATGCCTTGTCGGCATCAAACTGCGACTCATGCACTTCCTTAAGCTTTGCCTGAAATGAAAAAAAGTACATGATTAGTAAAATAAGTAAATAAAAAATTATAACGTAATTAATGAAAAGTAAACTGTCGAATTACTTACAATCGTGGCCGTGATTCTCGGGGACACCTTCTTATCCTTCCCCTTCTTCATCCGAATAGCCACATAAGTATCGAGCCTATGTGGCCTACCCCCAGGGCCACTCCTTGTCCCCTAAAATAAAATAAAGTAAAATTAGTATCGTCCCCGCAAAGTAAAATAATGCAGAATAATATATTTCTATAGTTATAGAAAAATTAAATTTTACCATCATCCTATACTCCACCTCGACGTAAGACGTCTGGCCAGAGTAGTGCACGTCCATCTTTTTTGCCCGATTTTCCCTCCCCGATGGCGAGATGCCAATTGTCACTCCCCGATCTCATTGTCAATGAACTTTTGCCATTGTGCCAATGAGATCGGCTCCTTCGGCGGGATGGATTCACATAATCGGATAACGGACTCTCGGGTCTTCCCTACCCCCCCCCCCCCCATCGGCTGCCCTGCCCACCCCATGCACAACACACATATATACACATGCACATATACACACACACGCATATATATACACACACACACACATGCACATACACTCCCTCCCCCAGCCCTTCTGCCTCCCCCCCCCCACACACACACACACGCATATATACACCATGCACACACACACGCACATTTACACACACATATATACACACACGCATATATACATACACATATACATAAATGGAGGAGAAATAGATAGATAAAACATACCAAAGTTATAGAGAGAGAGTGAGCAGCCACTAGAGAGAGCGAGAAATGGAGGGAACAAAATCGGTGGGAAAAAAGAAGATGGAGGATTTTTTACTAAAAGAATTGTCACAAACCCGTCACGGTCATTGACCGTGACAACTTTATAGGCTTATCACAGTCAATGATCGTGACAAGTCCGTGGCAACTGTACTTGTCACGGACTTGTCATGATCATTGTCCGTGACAAGCCTTTATCACAGTCTTGTCACGGTCAATGACCGTGACAAAAAATGCGTATTTTTTTTCATGATAAATGACCATGACAAGGATAAGCACTTAAAGGGTGCTAATTTGACCATTTTGGTGTAGTGTATTTATGACTTTTGGTATTCTCCCTCCTTTTTCTTGGGGAGATTTCCTTATTTCTTGAACTTGACAAAGGTTTTTCTTTTGCTTTTATCTTTTAGCAGTCTGATTTTTCTATGTCAACTATGAGTGGTCGAGGGACGATGGGCTTAAGGATGTTTGGGAGCACATTCCATATGTGGTGCGTTGGATGGCGTCATCAGCCGGTTTTGGGAGACTGGCGCCTCCTCTGGATGGGACGCCACGATTTATGGCCATTCACTGTGCTCTAGGGGAGAGGTGGTGGGACACTACCCACACCTTTCATTTTGTCTTTAGGTAAATAATGGTGACTCCCATGGATGTGCAGCAGTTGCAGGGGCTGAATTGGGAGGGTACGCAAATTGAGGTGTACAGGACACTGAGGGTGACGCCGGAGGTGGTGACAATGGCGTTGGGTGATGTGGAGAGGGTGGTTTTTGGGGACTCTCTTCATTTGTCTCTTTTGAGGGATTTGTTTTTGAGGAGGAGGATTGATGAGGGTGATGAGCGGCAGGTGCGTCAGATGGCTCATCTGTTTATTTTGCTGGTGCTGGGAGGTTTTTTGGTGGCGACGTCATGCACTTTTGGTTTTTGCCATTTTTTAGGGTGTTTTCGTTCATTCGTCTTTATGACTGGGGGAGCCTCAACTTGGAAACCCTTTATTATTCTATTGATTCATTCAGCCTATGCTGCTGGAAAACTTTTACTGGAGCCACGTATCTTCTTGAGGTATTCTTCATTTTTCGCATTTTCCTTTATGCATTCGCATTTTATTCTTGATTTCATAAAACCCTTTGTCCTTTGCAGACGTGGTTCTTTGAGGTAATTGGGTTTAACACCCAATTGATATCTTTGAAGGACGAGTCTGTTGGGGACTTCTGTCGGATGTATCAGTGGAGGAAGTCCAATCGACAATCGAAGAAATCCCTCTCTCTGGAGACGGTGCGTCAGGTCTTGAATGGCCTGACGAGTGAGCGAGTAAGTCCCCTTTTTTCTTGAGATTGTCTTTCCCTTGATGGTGTTTTATTGATATTGATCTTTTTTGCTCTTACTGAGGAATTTGCAGGTGACCTTTTATCCATGGGGGACGACTATCTAGCATACGGGGGTGACTGGGGGACATGTGTAGATGCGACGTCTTTTGGCGCATGAGTTTGGTTATTCTTAGTATCTCGGTAAGAGAGTAGTTAGACAGGTTGTGGAGGATGAGGTCGCGGTGCCATCGGTGAAGGCCCCAGTGTTCATGAGGCGAGTGTAGGAGATGTTCAGACGACGCTCAAGTGGCAGCAATGATGGGTGAGCCTTACTCATCATATACCGACACGGAGGTGATGTGTGATTATATGGACTTTGTGTCGAGCTAGTTGATTCCACCCAACATATGTGATGTGATGCCTCTTCCCCGCGTAGGCTCGAGTCAGTAGGTGGGGTCCTCCCACACTATAGGCGGTGCGAAGACATCAGCGGCAGCGACGGATTCAAAGGCTCCCTTTATACGACTGTTCTCGCCTAGTTACAACATTCAGTGGGCAGATGGAGGGTCATTACGTATGTTGCACAATCCTGATGTGATGGACCCGGAGGAGTTATCTAGACAGAGGAGGTCCTTTGACCTGAGGTATACTTTTTATCTCCTTGTCTTTTGATTTTCTGATTTCCTCCTTTGCCTCAAACTGACTGATTTGGTCTTTTATGTTTTCGTTTGCAGCACATCTGGGTCTCCACAACTTGGCTGAGGGATATTTGGAATTGGATATCTTCGGCGACAGCCCCCATTAAGGATGTGATCCTGACTCCTTCTTATCTGGTGCCATCTGCCTCGTCTGAGGAACGGTTAGGCTCTGGGAGTGGTGGCACATCGTCTCGCCACATAGGGAAAAGGGTGCATCACAGGGAGGGAGGCTCTTAGATAGGGAGAAGAGAGAGAGAGAGAGAGAGAGAGAGAGAGAGAGAGAGAGAGAGAGAGAGAGAGAGAGAATGTGGGTGAGAGAGAGAAAGAAAATTGGGTTCAGGTTGAGTCCCGTTGTATTTCTTATTTTGTTTTTCCTGCAAAAACCAATGTAATACAACAAAAATATAAGCAAATGAAGTGAACTTCTTGTGAATTTTTATTTTTAGTGATTAATGCGCATGTTGTTTTTACTTTTCTGCTGAGACCGTAAAAAGAATTAAAAATGATTTGAGGAGGATTTTATTTTAAAATAGGATAAGTAAAAACATAAGGATAAGGAAATTCAAAATTCCCTTAAGATAAAAAAAAAATAGTTTTATTAGGTTTTTCGACTTTGACAAAATAAGAAAAGGGAATTTCCCAAAAATAGGGGATTGTCGATTGGCATGACCCCTGTCCTGCCTATCGGCATATCAGTCCAGTCCAATCAACCCAAGGCTTTGATTGCACTTTCTTCAATTGCTTGGTACTTGGTGGGGTAAGTTTTTCGTCGATTTATGCAAGGTTTCTTGTCTTTGCTTGAGAGTTGTACAGTATAAATAGGGGTGTGGATGGAGCTTTTCTTCACACTTCAACATTATTTTTCCTTTATATCATTATTTGATCAGTTTCTTCTTCTTTTGTGACATAGCTCTCCCTGGTAGTGTTGAGTTTGAGAACTACCTAGAAACCTTGGAAGCAATGTGTTCCTGCAATGTTGATCACGATGCTTTCAGCATGCGGCGAGTCTTTTTATGGCGCAACCGGCCCATAGAGTGGAATATGTTGATGGCATCTGTGGAATTCTAGTACCCCGAAGACCATGTCTTTTGCTTCAAGTTCGAAGAAATATGTCCGACCTATAAAGAGTTTTTTACCATGTTGGGGATAAATCCCAGCGTTGCAGTAGTTATGCCTGACTTTTCTCGGTCCCCTAGGGAGCTGTTGGCGGGACTACTCCACATTTCACCTTCGACAGTCAGGTCGTTGGTCACAAGAGGAATGATTTATCTTCCTTCGATATTGCATTCTGTGCATTTGTGGGATGTTGGTGATGTTGGTCACGCTGGGGATGTCATTACAGGCCTAGTTTCAAAATTATTATTGGTAACTAGGGAAGTACTGGTGGATCCCCAACTTGCAGCTATTATTTCTTGGATGTCGTACCGTCGTAATCCTGCGGCGATGATACTGGCATAGACTTTGAATGGTCTGCATGACTGGTGGGAAGGCATTCTGACTTTCTGATGGGTAGCCCTGTAATGTTATTCGTGTGGCTGTCAGAGAGGTTCCGTATGGAGATCCCACCTGAGTATCCTTTTTCGATGGTGCCAAACTTCTTCTCATGCTATTTCATCAGCGTAGGCTTAGACATTGAGATCTGGGAGAATTGGTTCGTAGAGCATGGGTCTTAAGGCTTGCACTGGTCAATGCCTTGGTGGGGGAGATGATGCCCATTCTGGAACTCGGGGAGTACTAATATGTCCGGTTAGTAGGCCTCAGGGAGACCTTTTTCTACTTTCCCTAGAGGCTGCCATGCCAATTTGGTTGGGAACAAATTGTGCCATCGCGGACACCGAACTTCTTTCCTGTGGAGGACCTGGCAGAGCTTATGCGCATGCTACTTGGTGCTCTGTGGGAGAATCTTCGTTCATCGACCCGTCCCACCCAATCTGTGGGTAGAGTCTGGCATGTCTCGGAGGACCACATGAAGTGGTTGTGGAAGAAGGTAGTGGCCAATATATTGGCTGTGGATACTAGGCAAAGGTGGTTTGCCATATTTGACACCATGAAGAGAGGCGTTTTGGTTTTCCCCAAGCTAGATCGGTCTTGTCTCTCTATGGAGCGTCTACGACACTCCATTCCAGCGGGGGAAGTTTGAGGATCCCAAGATGTGGGTGATGATGGGTTTGGTTCCTCTGGCAGCTACGAGTAAAATTTTGTGAAGCTTTTGTAATGGGTATGATTCTATGTTTGGAAATAATTTAAGGGTTATAATATGGGAATAATTGGAGGGTGGTTTTTAGGATTAGTGGGGCTTGTTTTTAGTTTTTAATTTTTAGGAAGGTAGGAGTAGGCTGATAAGGAAAGTCGATTGACTCCCTATGCCGATGTAATCATACAGAAATTTTGAATAATGAAATAGAGGAGTTTTGTATCAACTAGTTATGTCTCTTGATGAGTTTTGCATTTGAATTATCTATACCGATCGCTAAGGCATACATAATCATTTTGTTCTTGTATATGTAAAAATGAACTATCGTTCTCAGAGATAAGAAAAGAATAGTATTTTGTGAAAAAAGAAAGAGTTCATGCTCATGTAAGGTAGATGAGCTGCCTACGTACCTCTGAAGGTTTTGAAATTTTTTTGAAAGTCAAAAGGTTTTAGAGGATCAAGCCCCACGTAGTTCTGAGTAGAGGGTAATGAAGACATTTTTTTTAGAATAGAAAGGAGGTGTGAAGAGTCGTAGCGCGCCTAGATTTCGGACTAGGGGTAGAATTTCTTGAGACGGTCCAGGTTGACAGGGCGCACCAGTTCTTCTCCATCAAGGTCGGTGAGCATAGCATCGCCGCTGGACAGGACCTTCTTCACGATGTAGGGGGCGCTCTAATTGGGCTTGAAGTTCCCTCTGGGGTCCTATATGGGCTCTATTATTTCTTTGAGGGCTAAGTCTCCTTCTCGGACACTATGGTCCTTGACTCTCTTATTGAATGATCGCATTATACGACGATGGTACTCTTGTATGTGATATAGAACTTTCAGCCTCCTTTAATCCAAGAGGGACAACTCGTCGAGATAGCTTTGGTGCCAGTCTTCCTTGCTGACCTTGCTTTCAATCATGATGTGTAGCTAAGGGATTTCCAGCTCCACGAGTAGGACTACTTCCATGTCATAGACTAGAAAGTATGGGGTAGCCCTAATAGAGGTTTGAATTGAAGTGCGATAGCCCTAGAGGGCGTAAGGTATCCTATCGGACCAATCTCGATAACTCTTGGTCATTTTACTGATAATGGCTTTAAGGTTCCTATTGGTTTCTTCAACAGCTCCGTTGGTTTGAGGTTGGTATGGAGAAGATTTGTGTCTCTGAATTCCATACTCGTCGACCACTTTTGTAACTTGCCTCGAAGTGTAACCCGTTGTCTGATACTAGCTCGTGTGGGACCCCATATCGGCAAATGATGTTTTTCTTAATAAACTTGGCCACTTTCTTGGCATTCGGGGCTGCGTATGACTTGGCTTTGACCCATTTAGTGAAGTAGTCAATGGCGACTAGGATGAACTCGTGCTCGTTAAAGGCTTTGGGCATAACCTTCCTTATGATGTTGATGCCCCATGTGGATAACGTCTAGGGAGAGGTCATGTTTTATAATTCCCGCACGGGCAAGTGTTGTAGGTTAGAAAACTATTGATATTTGAGGCATCTTCGAATGTAGGTTGTGCAACCCTAAACCATGGTAGTCCAATAATATCCTTGTCGGATGATCTTCTTGGCGAGCATATGGACATTCATTTGGGATCCGCATTCGCTGTTGTGGATTTCTACATCATTTTTTCAACGTCAACCCCTACGATGCAGTGCAAATGGGTCTCGTCGAAGTTTTTCTTGAACAGTGATTTATTGCAGACAATGTACTAGGCAGCCAGTCTATGGAGAGTTGCTTGGTCTTTCTCATCAGAAACTTAGGGGTACCTACCATGCTTGAGGAGGCGCCAAATATCATAGTACCAGCAGTTGGTTATCTCGGGATCTTCCTCTGTGATGAGTTAAATGTGGTAGCAGTGGATTGGTTTATCTTACCTTTGGACAAAGAAAGGGGCCATGGTTATTCCTTCGAGCATGTCAATCATGGAGGCTAAGGTAGCAAGGGCATCAGCTAGATTATTCTTCGCTCGGGGTAGGTAGTGGAAAGTGATTTCTTGGAATTGGTAAGCTAGCTCTTCGAGGTGGGCTTGGAAGGGTAAGATTTTATCATCCTTGACCTTCCATTTTTTGAGTACTTGATCGATGATGAGGGTTAAATCCCCGTAGACATCGAGGTATCAAATTCCTTTCTTTAGGGAAACGATGAGGCCTACCGTGAATGCCTCACATTCAGTCATGTTGTTGGTACAAGTAAAATCTAGTTTGATGGCAATGGGAGTGTGAGAGTCATCAAGGGAAATTGGGAGTATCCCAATGTCATACCCTTTCTTGTTTGTAGTGCCATCGAAGAATATTCTCCATCTAAGGTCTTCTTAGGAGGTACAGAGGATATTCTCATCTGGGAATTCAGAGATCTAGACATCAGCCTCTTTTATGGGGTAGTCAGCAAGGTAGTCAGATATGGCTCTTCCTTTCATAAACTTTTACGTGACATAGGTAATATCAAATTCAGCTAAGAGCATCCACCAACGGGCCATTTGGATGGACAGTTCAGGTTTTTCGAGCAAGCACTTGATAGGATCCATTCGGGATACAAGTTTAATGGGAAAGGCGAGGAGGTAGTGCCGTAGCTTTTGGGTAACCCAGACAAGAGCGACACATGCTTTCTCCAAGGCGGTGTAGTTAACTTCGTAACCGGCCAACTTATGACTGTCATAATATATGGCTTTCTCTTTACAGGTTTTTTCAAGGTATTGGGCTAGTAAAGCCCCAGTTACAGTATCGATTATGGTTAGGTATAGGAGTAAGGGAAGACTAGGCTGCGGTGGCATGAGTACCGAAGGTTGGTTTAGGTATTACTTTATTCGGCCAAAGGCTTCTTAGCAAGCTTCATTCCAAACATTGGTTGAATCCTTTCGAAGGAGTTTGAAGATGGGTTCACATATGGAAGTCAATTGGCTGATTAACCGGATGATGTATTGTAATTTCCTGAGGAATCCTCAGGCTTCCTTCTCCATGCGGGGTGGTGGTATCTCGAGTATGGATTTCATCTTGATAGGATGTACTTCTATCACTAACCATGAATCCCAAGAATTTTCCTTTGGTAATGCTGAAGATACATTTCTGGGGGTTAAGTCGCATCTGGTACTATCGTAGTCGCTCAAAGAACTTTCGAAGAGCGATAGGATGACCCTCCCTAGTCTTGGACTTGATAATCATGTCATCTATGTAGACCTCGACTTCCTTGTGTATCAAATCATGCAGAATGGTTGTGGCAGCCCTCTGGTAGGCAGCCCCTATATTTTTTAGACCAAATGGCATGACAGTATAGCAGAAGGTTCCCCAAGGGGTGTCGAATGCGGTTTTCTCTTAGTGATCGGGGTGCATCTTGATCTGGTTATATCCGATAAATCCATCAACGAATGACTTGAGAGGGTGACTGGCCGTATTGTCTATAATCATTTCAATTTGGATAGCGAGTAATCGTCCTTTTGAGATTCCTTGTTCAAGTCTCGATAGTCGACACACATGCGAACCTTCCCTCCTGACTTCGGCATGGATAGGATATTGGCTAGCCATATGGGGTATTCAATCACATGAATGAATCCCACATTTATTTGTTTGACTACTTCTTCTTTAACTTTGAGCGACCATTCGGTGCGGAGCTTTTGCAGTTTCTGTTTGACCGATTTGCATTTGGGATATTTGGAATCTCGTGCTAAGCTATCTCAGGGTCGATACAGGGAATGTCATCGTAGGACAATGCGAAGGCATCCATAAATTCTTTTAGTAATTCCTTGAGTTGCGTGCTGTCATTCTCATTAAGGGTGGCCCCTACCCTAATATCGCACAGTTGGCTACTAGAATCGAGATTAATAACAACAGTTTCATCTTTATTAACTTGAATGTGGTTATGTTATTTTTTATTAACCTTATTTAGATCAGTTAAGAATTATTCATTTGCAAAATCATCATCATCAAGAGTTTTATTAGAATCAAGACAATTAATGTAAGGCACAACAAGATACTCAAAATCTTCATTTATTTCATTTATAGAAAAAACAGCATTGAGGACCTCTTGAAATGAGGTTTTGATTACATCAAAGTTAGGAGGAACAACTAAATAAAGGTAAATGGGATAAACATCAGGCTTAGGTTGAATATCAGCAGGTGGCACAAGTACAACATGCCAGTTGAGGAGAGGTGCATTAGCAACTTTAATCAGATAGGATGGATCCGATGAGGTAGCCCCTGAGTGGACCATGCAGAGTGTTACCCTAGTGTCTGTAAATTAAAAGAATCCTCGGAGTTACTTTCCTCAGAATCTCCGTTATCCTCAGTGAGCAGTTGTATATGGTGCTAGGAACTCTCGTCCCATGGGTAGTTGTCTTCAAAGAAGGACTTCATTCCTAGTTTCATCTTTTTATCTGCATGGTCATACCATGGTTTGGGGAAGCCACATAAAGGGAAATATTCACCCTTCCTGATGAATCTTTCATTTAGGGAATCTCTTGAGACAGTTTTAGAGCATCCTAACCTCCTTTTCTGTCAAGGTTGACGGATTATTCTGAGTTCTTCTTCTGACGATTGATAGCCCAAGCCATAGGGAGGAAAGGCCTTCTTCAATACAATAGGTTCAAGTATTTATTGTGGTCTTTTCCCTAGCCCCACTCTGGGCATGAAGTGCATGTTCTTGAACATCTGGATTACATTGATGTTTCCATGGGGGTCATATTCTGGACGAACCTTATCTTTGAAATCATCCCCTACTGGGAGTAAAAGTGGTTCAACCCAGAAACCTGACAGAAGCATATCATTTATCCCGTGTTGTATTTCAAGTACTAGATTATTGGTGCTTGCATTCTCGATGTTGTCGTCATCATCCAAGATGGTGATGACCTGCCCATTAGCGAAGAATTTTAGTTTCTGATGAAGGGAATAAGACACCCCCTTAATTCTATGGAGCCACGATCGTCTGAGCAGCAGATTGAAATAGGCTAGGATATCGATGACTTGGAATTCAAGAACATGATTTATAGGGTCAGCACCTATTGCGAGATTTATAGATCCCATTACCTCTCGGTGGGTATTATCATAGGCACGTACAGCGGCAGAGGTTGGAGCAAGGTCGCTCACTTTCAATCCCAAACAATTGAGGGTCCTCAACGGGAAAACATTAAGAGTCGATCTATTATTGATAAGAGAGAGTGGGACAATTTTCCCCATGACTTTGATAGAGATGTTGAGAGCATAATTATGGTTTGGTCCAATCTTGGGGATCTCTTCTTCGGAGAAGGAGAGCATTTTAGTAGAAGTCAAGGATCCGATTAGATTCACTGCTTCTTGTGGCGTGGTTGAGGGAGGAACTGTGGGTCCTGTGAGTAGCTTGATCAGGGCATTTCGGTGTAGTTGGGAAAAAAGTCCCCATAGAGTGATATTATCTTGGGTTTTCTTTAACTAATCTAGGATCTTGCTTTCCTCGAGGGTTATTTCTGGCATAGGAAGATTCTCGACACCTTTCCCTTTATCGCTATCTGATGGTTGTAGGCTTGATATTTGGTAATGTCTTCCTAACCTGGTCATATGGTCCATATAAGTAAGGAAAATAGAAATCATGTTTCTTCATCGATATCGGGTTGTTCATCCACCCTGTTAATCTCTCCTAGTAACTCCTCAAATGATATCATCCCGCATATGTTGACTATCGAACTAACCTTTCTAAAACTCTGCTCTTCATATGAATCATCAAAGTTGTCCCCCCATCCGGTGGCAATGATATCACCTTTCCCTGCAAAGTCAATGCACTCCACAACTTCAATGGCCTCTTTATATAATTCCTCCCATTCGGCGGGGGGATGTGAAAGTGAAGTGACTAGATGCCCATGTAGTTTCAAAGTATTGAGTAGAAAGGACACACTACAAATATCACCTGTTTGTCGAAATAAATCCACATTGATCTGGACCATATCGTCTAAACTAACTTCAACTGTAGGTATGACCTAATTATCTAACTCTCTAGCCTATCTTCATGCTTCTAAGAATAACATACTGAATCTATGACAGTCGACGGTCATCTGGGGGCAATTTCAGCCCAAACTCTAGGAGTTGGTTCAACACTTCTGACAGTTCCATGTCTTTACCTCCAGAACGGGTGCAAAAAGTGATGCATGCTCTAAAGAGGAGTGATAAGGACTGATCGGCAAAGCTAGTAGGGTGTAAGAGAAAGTATGGGCATGTTTGGAGAGGTGTGGGAGAGTATATGGTTATGATTGGTGATTTACTTGGTATGATGTGGGTAGATGGGTCAAATTCTAGGTTTTCTTCGAGGAAGATTGTATTTGTATGATTCGGAAGGGGATTATGGGTAGTGTTAAGTTTAGGATTGGCTGGTGTTGTGATAGTACCCCGGTCAATCAGGCCTTAGATCATATTTCGAAGGTGAAAACATTGGTTGGTAGTATGGCCGCCGGTTTGATGGAAGTCACAATGGGCATCTGGCTTGAAATTCCTGGGAAATGGGTTTGGTAATGGACGAGGGTCCAAGGGCTTGATAAGATTTTAGCTCAAGAGGGCTTGGTAAACTATATAGAGGGGAGTGTGAATCTCGGTGTATTCCTTTCGGACTGGGTTAGAGCGATTTTCTGGTGCCCATGAAGTGGCAGGCTGAGAAATGTTATTGATGGTGGAAACTGTCGTATTGGCAAGTTTTTCAAACTCTCTAGGAGTGAACTGTCTAAATGTTTTCTTTAGTTCGACCTCTATCTTGTCCAGACCTTCTTCGATCTCCATTCCTTTTTCTCGGAGGGCTCAAAAATTAGGGTAATACTGTCCTCCCATCATTGCTCGAATATGGGGTAAGAAGTTCTTTTTTATGATACTGACCTGTTCTTTTTCGGAAGGTCGATTGGTCATGGTGGTTGCTTTCTCTCTCTACATTGCTATGAAGTTACTGACTGACTCCCCAAGATTTTTCTTCAGCAACTCTAAATCATGGTGGGTAACCTCTAACTCCTCGTTGTACTTGTACTGTGACATGAACTCACAAGCAACATTCTCTCTACTGCGGATTCTGGACTATTCGGGAGATAAAAAACAACAAAGAGCACTATCCTTTAAGGTCTGTTGGAACATTTAGGCCATTATATCCTTGGAGGCCCCTAGGAGAGTCATGGCTCGGTGATAATTGTGGAGATGAACAGTTGAAGGTCCACTACCCCTAAATTTCTCGATGTTGGGCATCTTGAACTTTTCTAGTAATCTAGCTTTAGGATATGGAGACATGTGAGTGTAGTCCATGTAATTCCCAGGGAGTCTGACTTGGTCGAATTTCTTGGTCAACATATTGAGGTCTTCCTTAACTTTGTTCAATTCTTCCTCCTTCGGATCAATGGTCACGGGTAAGTTAGCCCCCGGCGGGGCAAGATTCGGCATAGGGAATTGGGCTGGGGGTGGCCCATTAGCAGGAGGAGCACGTGGAGCATGCTGGTATTCCTTAAGAACCCAAATAGGCTCGGTGCAGGGGACCCATAGCATGATAGAATAGGACCTCGGGCTCTTCGGGAATAGGGACCCAGTTTTGTTGCCTCTCATGAACTTCAGTTTGAAGATTATCAATCTTGGTAGTGAACTGAGCTAGGACTGTTAATAAATCTGATAGAACATTCGGTACTTGATATGTGTTCTCCATAGAAAGTGTATGAATCTCGGACTCGAAGGAAGTAAGGGGACTAACGGAGCTTCAAGGTGGTTCGATTGAAGACAGAAGCCAATAGGGAGCCAGGCCAAGGGTATGGGATCGACCCGAGAAGGAGAAAGAATTAGAATTTTATTTTTGGAAAAGAGGAAAGACACAATTTTGACATTTTTGGAAAAGATGAGGACAATATGTTTTTTTATATTTTTTTTTAAGGGAAAGAAATATTTTTGGCATTTTTGATGAAAAAGGAAAAATGTTTTTGGAGAATTTTTGGAAAATGAAAGACGGAAAAGCGGGAGACGGGTCTCAGGATGATCATTATTATGTTTATTAGGTTCTCACTTATTAGGTTTACCTAAATGCAAAAAGAGAAATGTCGGATGGGACCCCAGGTTGGAAAGAATTGGGTTTGGAGAGTATGTAAAAACTATGGTTGGACTTGTTACTAGGCTTGTGGTGAGGGTCCCATTTTAAAAATGCGCAAAAAATTGGGCGGCATGTTGATCCGGAATTTTGGCAGCGTTTCGGGTTGAAACCAGAAAACTAAATATGAGTGTCCTAGGTTTGACACCTATATGCGGGTATACAGTTTTTGGGTTAAGTGGAAGGGTTCCCCGCTTTGGCATGACTTCCACGATATACGTCTTTGATTTTGAGGGCAATCGGTACATGTGGACAAGTCATTTGATATACCTGAATGTACATGAATTGCCTCACTATATACCTCGTGGGGACAGTACATGTGAGAGAGAATTCGATATACTCAATGTACGTGAACAAGTTCCCTGTGATATACCTCCCGTCATGACTTAGTTCAAGCGGTGCGATGCGGGGGAACCGTTCGATATACATTAAAAGTACTTGGCCAATGGAAGGTGAGAGTCATATCGCTTAGGCTAACTATGACCTGTCAGACCAGCGCCCATGATCTTTGGTGATGTTGTGTATATCATGCATGATTCTTGATTAGTATCTTATGGAGAGAGTATCTTTATTTATGAGTATCACGCCTAGCAGGCAGATGATGTACAAGAAAGAAATCAATACTAAACATGGATATGTGAGAGTGAGTGGTGTGTGATTATCTACAAGTGAGTGTGGATATATAGAAGTTGAGGTGTGTGCTAGTGACACCTAAGCATGGATTTCTAAGTGGTGTATGTCACCCTAAGTGCACGTGGTGTGAAGTGTACATGGAGAATTTCTACAAGTGTGTGAGTAGTGGCATAAACATGAGGTGTGTATCTACAGGAAATAAGGAGAGAAAAGGGGAACATACAAATGGGGGTATATGCACACAAGAAAATAAAAAAAACCATGTAAATAGATTTTAGCCCTCTTATAAAAAAAAGTCCCCAACGGATTCGCCACTGTGGCCATCTCGGGAAATCGTCAAGGGGAAGGGGTAGAGGATCCCTCGAAAGATTGCGGTCTCACTCCATTTTTTGGGGCGCTTCGACCGTCGTTGGTGTGGGGTTAATAAATATATGGAGTTGTCAGCCTATTTTTCACAAAACAGGAAAAAGAACATGTTGCCACTTCAAGAGAGCGGCATCAAGGACAATCTGATGCATACGAAACCAATAGATCGAAGGTTCGGGGGCTAAGTTACGGAATGAGAAGGTGTTAGCCAACCATCCCTCCCTTTCGATCTCTCATGGGCTAATGTTATTGTTTTCCTTTATTTCTCCGTGAAGTATGTGCATGTGCATATATAATGGAGATCGGAATCGTTCAACTCATACCATGGGAAAGGTAGGGTGAGGTCATCCATAGGAATGTTCCCAAAATAATATATATATATATATATATATATAATACGATTTATACGTTTATCGCGATATTAATCATCATTATGAAACGATAATACATGTTGGATGAAATGCAAACAAGCATACTATGTAATACAATCATATGATAAACATGGAAATGGGAAGTTTTAGGAAAATTGGGGAATTTGTGGAATTGAGAAAATTAGAAAATTAGAAAATTGGACTCGAGTCTTAGGTTTTAATTTGAAATGCCTACGTAGCCTACAAAGGCATCAAATTCCATGTAGTTCTAATGAGGTATGGGGGTGGGGTTTATCCCATAAATCAGAACGAAATTTTATTATAGATGCGTGTGTGTAGAAAATGTGTTTTGGTTTTGAAAAAATGTGATGGATAATTTCGTTCGGAATTTATGGGCGTAACCTTCTTTTTCTTTGTTTTGGGGTTTTTATAGAAAATAAAATATATATGCAATATACTAATAAAAATGTAGATATTAATGTATATGAACTAAAGTAGGAACTACATTATGAATCTAATGAAATTTATGCAAAAATAAGGAATTTAAAGAGAGAGGGAAGAAATTGGACCTTCTTTAAAGCTTGATCTTTGATCTTGGATGGACTCCCTTGAATGTGAGATGAGTGTTGGATGAGAGAGAATATGATTTTTCCAAATTTGGTATGAAAATGATGGGAATGTAAGCTTGAATGAAACTTCACATGGGGAACTTCACTGATTTCGAGAGAATGTTGTTGAGATCACTGATGCTGATGGAGCTCTGGTTGTTTTCTACCTGATAGTGAGGTTATGTCCTCCTTTTATTGGTTCAGGGAGTGCCGATCGTCACTTCCCTTGTCCTGCCTATCAGTAGGTGATCCTAGACACGCTGCCAATAGGCAGGGATCTGGACCTGCCAATTGGCAATCTCGTGCGGATTTTCCTGGAAAAATGGTCGTAGAATGTAATCCACTAATTCGAACTGTGCATGGGATATAACATTAGAAAGGTACTTTAGATACCTTTAAGATTCCTTTGGTCCTCTCCCGGGTCCGGGAGTTGACTTTGGGTCAAATATGGCTCGGAAGCACACGTCGATCCTTTGGACGGGAGATCGTCGGATGGAAATGGATCGTTCGTCCGTATTGTAAGTCAGAATAACTCACGAGGTGAACCGTTGAAAAGTTTAGGAGATGTACTTCGACAATACAAAGAGTTTTGCTCGGTTCAGACAGTTGACCTAGGTCAACAGGGGCTTGGAAGGGCCCAGTGACCTCTCGGAGTAACATGGATCGTTCGTCCATACCATAGGTCATAATCGTGCATGGGGTGGACCTTTATAAAGGGTAGTCAGTTACCTTCATAGATTCATTCAGTCTCGTTCGATCTGAAGAGTTGACCTTGGTCAAACGAAGCCCGGGAGCGCCCGGTGGCCTCCGGATCAATTTTCGAGGGAAAATTAATCGTTCGTCCAAACGGTTATGCCGTTTAGTACACGGGGAGGATCATTGGAAAGGGGTTCCAGTTCCCTTAGAATATTCAAAGATATCTCTCTCTAACGGTGAGGTTGATTGGGGTCAAATTGGGGCTAGGGATCTCCTTATGGCCTCCGATTTGATTTTCGACAGTAAAATGGTCCGTTTGTTTGAACGGTTATGCCGATTCGTGCACATGGTGGATCATTGGAAAGGGGATTCAGTGTCCTTCAAAGATTCAAATAGATTTCACTCTGATGATAGGGTTTACCGGAGTCAAACGGGGCCCGGGAGCACCCGATGGCCTCTAGATCGGTACTCGGAGTGCGACCTAGGGATTATAGTGAAATGGGTAGGTGCTAGGGATCTAAGGAGAGACTTAGGGTGTCCTAGAATGTGGTTTCTACAGTAACATTCCTCGTCGTGTCTTCACTTGCACACATTGTGATATGAAAGTTCACCTTAGGCATTTTTTTATGATCTTATAAAATGTCCTAGGAAGTTTAAGTCTAGTGTCATCAAGGTTTCCTAAACCTAAGTTCATCACGTTACATATATACGGGTTAGGAAATCCGATTTGGTGGCGCTAAATGCTAAACTTGTTGATTCTTGCATGCTTGCATATGATTCTTCCCATGATATATCTTACAAATGATTGTGTTTGCACAATTTTCATATACTAGTTTCTTGTGCTTCATGATATATAATTTGACTACTTTTATCATGTTTGTGTCTTTTGTATTTTGAACCTTCATTTTTTTAGTCTTATTGAGAAAAATACAAAAATATTTTTTTTGTCTTTTGAGTTATTTTAAAAAAAATTAAAAACTCAAAAAGATATTTATTTTGTGTAATAGTTTTACACATTTTATGTGGCATATCGTTGTGTTTGAATCCCATTCATTCCATGTTTTTTATACGGCTAGGACATTTTATTGTGGTTTATAATGCTTTGGATTGTTCTTAATCATGCTAGCAAGGAGTTATTCGAATTTGACTTACTTAATGGATTCATCTTTGTATATACCTCAACACACTTGCATGAGCTCTTTTTCATTTAAACTATTTATGTTGCATGAGTTAAGTAAGGTTTTCTCCTATCAATATTGTCATATACATATCAATTTGATTGGGTAATTTGTGCATGTAAGAACCATTGTTGTGATATTGTTTTACTTCAAAAAAATATGAAAGTGCAATGGAAAAGGTCTATGAAGGGAGTAAATATCATTTGAATGGAATTCCACCATTGACAATATCCTTTGAAGAAGAAAAAAGAGGCAAAATAAAAGAAAATATTGCCAAGGCCAAAGTTTTGCATTGATCTCAAAAGTGTGATATCTTCAAAAGAAAAGAGAAAAAATATGAATATGTTTATTTTGAGGGTGTTATAAGTTAAAGATCAATGAGTTTTCACAATAAGTCTTAGTTCGTTTTTCATGTTTGGTGCTATTGATTTGAGAATCATCAATATTTTCTAGGCTAGTATGCATTTTATATGCTTGTCCATTGTGAGTTCACATTATTTGTCACTTGAGGCTAAATCTAAGTTTGATATGTTAATGCGATAAAATGGAACTCCTTGGACTATCTTAAGTGGTTGGGACATATTTCTATTCTATTCTAGTTCATGCCCCATTCACTTAATACCACATTTGGCTTAAACACATGTATGTCATACGAGTGTGGAAAGTTATTATTTTGTATCTTTTGTGGTGTGTTATAACTATATATTCTTGTACATTATTGTTATATATATATATATATATATATATATATATATATATATATATGGTATGTTTTTTAGTCTTTGTGTTGCATTTAATCCATGTTTGACGTATGCTTCATCTTTGTATCAAATTGGCATCTTATATGATTAAATTGGTATCTTTTATTCTATGTTTACATTGGTATCATTTGTTTTATAGCTTGGTTATTTTGTACTTATGTTTCCATGCTTGTTTGTTGTTTCCATTTCACTTCACATCATCACATGATATTCCTTGTTTTCCTTTATGAACACATGTTTCATATTAAGGGGAGAAGTTGTGTATATAGTGTACCTTACCTTTGTCTATTCCAGAACAAAAAGAGGATACATATTAACTTAGGGGGAGACGTCTTACCTTGGGTGGTGATGTTTAACAAAAGGGGATGGGTTGTTTTTCATATGCGATTTATATGTTTATATGTTATATTATCTTTGCATTTGAAAGTTTTGTTAAGTGTGCAAGTTTTAGCAATGATGCTGCAAATCTACTAAGTTTGAGTCGGTCAAGTGTTTGTATTTTTTTTCTTTTGGGATTGAGTCTTAGAGAGATTTACGGACGATTAGGTTTTTTGTTTTGAGTTTTGTCCCGAAATATCCAAATGAGGATATTTATAAGAACAAACTTCACATCGACTCAATTTGTTTTATATATTAACTTTATTCCGTTCGGACAAAACTATTTAAGTCATGGGTTGCGATTTCAGTTATGTTTGTCCTTTAAGCCTATGATGCACCAAGTAAAGCGGCGGTCACATCATTCTATGTTTCGTATTGATTTTCATCTTCAACATCGATGGGATCTCGATGAGGTATGAATGAGTATTATGTTTAACCCCTGGATACGTTTTGGGTGTTTAGTTATTAAACCATTTATTGAGGCTATTTTTGAAAAAGAAATTTTGAAGAAAAATATTTTTATGTTATAAATTCATTCGAACGAGTCTTCCTTTTCGTTCAAACGAGTTTACCAAGTTCGTTCAAACGAGGTTTCATTTTCGTTCAAATGACATTAGGCGTTTTGTTCGAACCAGCTTGGAGAAAAATGTTTCTACCAAGGCAGTAGGTTTTCGTTTGAAGGTCGCTTGATGCATGTTCAAACGAGTTTAGCATTGTCGTTCGAATGACCATTTTTGGTTTGAGTGAGAATTCATAACTCATTCAAATGACCTTATTATTTTCGTTCGAACGAGTTTCCTCAAAATTCGTGCCACTGAATTTTTACGTTCTTTTTATATATAATAGGGCTAGTAATGTTATTTAACATGGGAGAATTTGCGAAAAAGATTTTCAGAGACAAATCTTGAGCTACTTATACACTAATTTACACCTAATAGTTTGATATCCAAGTTTCAACATCTTATGTCTGTTTGAGATCTCGTGTGTCTTATAACAAGATTGTTTACTCTTTGTTGATTTTTGTTTCGAGTGGTGGATTCTGTGCTAGTTGCGGTTTGACATGATAGATTCCGTGTTGTTGGTTGATGGATAGAACAAGTCAAGGCAATAGTAAGATCGATAGATACCTAGATGTAGGAAGAGCCTGCGTTGTGATTGTCGTTGAAAGTCGTCTAATGGCAACTGTGAAGACTGTTCAAGGAGCAAAGAGAGCATCAAGGCTTGAAGGCGCCGAGTCGATTGAGTAAGTCCTATCTGTCCTTGTATGATACCTATATCATAGTGGACTTACGTGGCTGGGTTGTCCGAGATTTTCCTGCTGTGGGTTTTCCTCTTTCATCGACGTGTTATGTGACTGTTTAGTTTACTCTTGCTCTATCACCTAAATGCATGCTTAAGGCAAAATAAAATTAGTAATTAGTTTACACGACTTTGGTTTTAATTGGTGTAAAGATAAAATTGATTTTAATCAATTATTCGGTAATTTTATTAGAAAAATTAAAAATTGGTATAGCCCTAGCACTATAGGCACATATTTAAGCCTTTTCTTTTGAGTAGACAATTTTTATTAAAATAAGAGGAATAATTACGATGCATATTTTTTGCCATGCTCTCATTATAATCGAACAAAATTTCTCTTGTGGCCTTCTCAAGTTTGACCCTTATAACATTTTTGGCTCTCAAATCTTTTTTATAACAGTGAAACTCCTAAATTATGTTTAGCTTTCACGATTGATGTTTTCGTTAAATTTAACAGACTTGAAAATTAAGTGAAAAACGTCTTCAATCACTCCTATACCAAACCGTATACCCAAAATAACTTTAAACCATACTCATACCTATCATTAGGAAAAAAATGATAAAATATGTTAATACTTACAAAAGAATTAGTTTGGATATTGTTTGGAGTTATTTTGGGAAAGAGGTTTGACTATGGGGGTGATAAAAAGTCATTTTTTCCTTATATTTATAAGTTTCTCTAGATTAGGACTTGTGATTATAAATTAGACTATGTATGGACATTGATCATCAAGTATATCATATTTTCTTATCTCATTTATTAAACATGAGCGCCCTTTATTGCATATGTATTAACTCTTTACCATGTGTTATGGCTATCTAGGGTGATAAACGAATAGATTCAGAGCAGATACCATACAATTATCCTTTCATTATTCTCCTAGATTCTCCGGATTCGAATAACATCTTTATTTATTTACATTAATTTATTAGCATATATTGAAAATTTTGAACTCTAATAAGTCTTTTTCACAAACCCACGTTACATTTTCCTCAAAACATCTCTGAAAAAGGTAGTTTATTATATGGAAGAAGAGAACTCGATGCGTTATTTTAAAGTGAGCATCAACTTTATCAACCAAGTCTCTTATTATTTTTGGTAGATATTTCCATGATTTTGTTAAGGTGAATAATCATCATTATATGAACATACTCATTTTTTAAAAATAGTAAAAAAATATATTTTAACCAAATTTAGTGTACATGATCTTCACAATAAGCAGATCATACACACAAAATTTCATTAAAAAATAAAACTTGGAATAGGGTACTTTGAAAATTAGATGAATATGTGCATTTTTAACCCTTAAAACTAGTAATCATCATTTCATCCTCTTCCAAGTTTTTTTGAACGATTTTTTTTGTAAATTATCTTCTCATTACGAAGATTATGTATACCAAATTTGATACTATTTTTAAAAATGAGTTTGTTCAAACGCATATTGTTAGATAGTCTATTGTACAAAAAGTTTCATATACATACATCTTATGTACATGCTCCGATACATACCACTTTTTTAAAATAGTAAAAAAATAATTTTTTTGATGAAACTTTTTTAATATGATCTCCATAATGAAAAAATCATCTCCAATTTTTTCATCAAAAAATTCAATCAAAAGTAAGTGAGATGATCAAAGGTAGAAATATGCATTTTCGATCATTAAAACTTTTGATGATCATTTGAATATCTCAAAAAACTCGAATCGAAACATGAATAAGCTTCTATTTTTACCTTTGTCAATGACTACTAAAAATTTCGAAAGATAAAATAATTTTTCTCCTCAATATAATATACCAAAAAGCAAAGAACATACCGTATGTGTTATCTTTGAATCGATGCACACGGTTGATAGATGAAATTTGATTAACTAGTATGGCAATTTTTATTCCACCACCGATGAGAACAATGCGTGGTCTTAATAAAAAAATCTCTTACACGCGTGTGCATATTGTTAATTCCAAGGATTTACCACCCCCATTCCCTAATTTCTAATTTCAATTTCAAAGCAAATTAACAAATTGGACTGTTTTCTTTTTTCTTCTGCAAGATATCCAACAATCTTGACACAAACATATCCAACTGAAACTTTACTAGTTTGGCCAGCTTCTTTTTCTTTTCTTTTTTTCGATAATTGTCACCAATCAAAAATAAGAAATAACAAAATTAAACACAATATTCAGCAAAAACTATCGTCCACAATATCCACCAATCACATTATTCATCACATAACTCTACATGGTGCATACAAACTAACATCTAAATTCAAAATTCATAGACAACAACTTTAAAGGTTAAATCAAGTCTAAAATTAAAAATATAAGGGAGCATTGTATGCTAAATTGGCAACTGAGAGCTGTTATTAAATGAGCAGGCTTATAATTATGCAATGAGCAGATTTACTCCACATAGGATGGTGCATATCATAAGCCCCAATATCGCCAAGAAACTATATTTCCTGCACATACAAATAAACCACAATTAAGCGAATCAGTCAATCAGACATAAATCATGTTGCATATTCCCCAATGTGTACTATAAACTTGCCCAACCTTTAGTGTAGGATGTTTTGAAATCTCCAAAAAGAGATTTCAGTCCAAGTATCTTATTATTTTGTCTCGGTTTTCTCTTATGGGTGACTATAAATATGTATGCATATTATATATTATATATTATATATGCCAGATTCTGCTTCTCTGTCTTCAATTTCTATCAGTATTTGTACAATGTAAATGATGACCATGTGATAATTTTAATGAGACACGAGACTGATCTGATACACCATTAAAAAAATTGAAATGTGAGATCTGACTTACCAAATTTAAAACATCTATTTCTTTTTTTGAAATATTTCAAATAAGAGTTTTGGATCAAAAGGCCTTATTTGAAATATACAAAAAAAAAAAAAGAGAAAAAAAAGACCCTCATTGTTTAAATAATCCTTAGTTTTCCAAATAGTGTTCATCGGAACTGTAAATACCGGACCAATCCGAATGAATTGGGTTAGTTTGGTTCCTTTGTTTACACTAATAGTTCGGTTTAAGTACCAAAAAATAAAAATACGATTGCTTTGGTTTGGTTCGCAGTTATAGCACAAAACTAATCCAAACTGAACCGAAAACCTAACCAAACCGGCCAGAACTGGTTTACACCCCTAATATATATTAGGGGTTAAAATAATATACACTAACCGAACTGGTCCAGAACAGAACCTAATCTCTCTCTTCAAGCATTCAACTAAGCCCCTTCTCCCTCTCTCTCTCTCATCAGCTGTGCCATAATTTCGCCACAACACCACCTGTTTTCTCTGCTGCTCACCATTCACTCCACATCAGGATTGGATTTAGTCATTGATGAAGAGGCATTAGCCCTTCGAAACACGTCATTCATTTTGTGTGTGTGTGTGTGTGCGTGTGTGTTTTGTATTGTTTTACCTTCTTAATTAATTTCTGCTAATAGTCAAGTCACGGAAAAGACTGAAAAACGAATAATGTGTTTTCTATATATATTGTTTGGGAAGGGGCGACTTTAATGGTGATTAAATGATCTGATGTTAATAACTTATTTCTTCGATTTCTTAGTATTTTATTGACAACTTGAAAGAATTCATTGGATTTTCCCACTCTTTAATTATTGGTTCTAGCGACTACTTGTTTATGGCATCTTAAGTTTATATCAAAATGTTTGTACCACTGTTATAAAAAACCCGCCTAGGCTTAAGGCTTGGGAGAAACACCTCGCCTTACGCTTTTCACGCCTTATTCTTGGTAAAACCCTTACGGCGCACTTTTGTCTAAAAACAACAATGCCTTAGTGAAACGATGTCGCCTTTTAAAGAATTTGTTTACAAATCGGACCATTATCTTATCCAAAATAATCAGATAATATTTTAATTTGCATATATTCAGACATATTTTTATGATATGTGCAATTTTTGTATTTTAATAGCCTTGTTATGGTTAAAATATATTAAAATATATTAAGAATGCCTAAATGCGTTTTCACGCCTTTTCACGCCTAGCCCGCCTAGGCTTCTAAGGCTTAAGGCTTGGCCTCCACGCCTCAATCACGCCCCACGTTTTTTAGAACCTTGGTTTGTACTATGCATTGCTATTGTAATTGTCATCATTTTAATCAAAGGTACAAAGAATTTTGAATGCTTTGTTTTCATTATATCATATGAGACCATAAAATTCTCTTGACTATGTGATACGCTTGTTTAGCAGGTAAGCAGTGAGAGTAGACTTAGGTTTACTACACTTTAGATTGTGAGGCACTTTAGAACACTTGTTGAAGTTATATGGGTGTTATAATGAAGTTATTTTAGTATTATAATCATATATATTGTCAAGAATCATGTACTCCATCAATATTGAAAAGGTTTGCTAAGAATGTATAATCTATGTAGCGTGTAATCTCCATATTCTACAATATATATATATATATATATATATATATATACATACAGAAAGTCTCTTGTAAGTGTTAGTTTTGGCTCTCCTATTTTTTTCAGTTTTGGTTTATTTACAAATTTGCCATTTTGGCTCAAATCTATAAATACAAGTGTTATTTCTAGATTTTGGGAGAGGACAAGTTTGAGAGCTATTTTGAGAGTTATCAAAGCTAAACAGAGGTAGAGCTCAATTTGAGAGATGAGTTCTTGTGAGGTTGTGAGTGACTTTCTAAGAGAGATAAATTGTGTGTGTGTGTATAACCTTTGGGTTCCTCCATTTATCTATAGAAAGAAGAAATCCTTCTTGGTGGATGTAGCCCAAGTTTGGGTGAACCACGGTATATCATTGTTGTTGCTTTGATTTTTTGTTGCTTGTATGCTCTTATTGTCTCTTCATTGATGTTTGGTTGAATTGATTGGGAGTTTGCACACTAGTTCATTTTCGGAACAAGATCTTGGGTGTTTTCCGCCCACCAAGTGTTTGATAAAATCCCATAGTGGGTTTTATCGTCTTGGTCACTAGAGATAGTCTTACTTTAGGGCAACAAGTGGTATCAGAGCTTTGATTGCATTGTTTGCCCGGTATTTTGGTTCAAGGTTGAATCAATTTTGGCAATTTTGGCAATTTTGGCATAGCTTTTGTTTTTGTTCCAAATGATGGAAAATGTGGAGAGTACTCGAGAATCAACCTCTACGAGCGGAGCTCTAAGCGATGGGATCCGAGTTATGGATCGAGTGGCTCAATGAAGACGGACATGAAGGCTTTTGATGAGAAGATCAATTTTGGGTTATGGCAAAGACGAATGCGAGGCGTTCTTGTCCAACAGAGGTTGCAATTAGCATTGTTGGGGGTAGAGGGACGACCGGTAGGCATGACCAATGCCGAGTGGATTGACATTGATCAAAGAGCTGCTTCGTGTATTGAGATGCTTATCATGGATTATGTGTTGAATAACGTGATAGCGGAGACCACGGCTAAAGGCATGTGAAATAAGCTTGAAGAGATTTATTTGGGAAAGTCGTTGTCAAATAAATTGTTCCTCAAGAATAAACTCTTCAAGCTTGAGATGAAGGAGGGTAAGGATATGATGAAGCATATCAACGTTTTTAATGCCTTGATAAATGACTTGAATCGGATAGATGTTCAATTCATTGATGAGGATCGAGCATTGTTGTTGCTTGCATCATTACCCGAATTATACGAGCATTTTGTGATGAGGTTGTGCAAGATATTCAATCCCATGTCACGATGAGAAAGAAGGAAGGTGGAGGTGACGGGTATTCCCATAATGAAGGCCTTATGGCGAGAGACGGAGGTGGGCAAAATGGCGGAAGGAACTCCAACCGGGGATTTAATGACGGTAGTAGGTCAAGATCAAGAGGTGTTGGTGGTAAAGGGCCGAAATGCTACAAGTGCCGGGAATGGGGTCATATGATCTGAGAATGTCCTTTGTGGAACGACAAGGTTAAGGGCAAGGTGGATTCCGAAAGGGCAACTTGGAGAACTTCTCACAATCTCCAAGGTTAACTCTCTTTCCCAAGATGATTAAATATTAGATTCGGGATCGTCAGATCACGTTTGCTCCAAGAGGGAATATTTTGAGACTTTCACGAAAAATGGAAAAGGTTCCATGTCTTTGGCTAATGGAGAGAAGGTTATCGTTGAGGGTGTCGGGACGATGAAGCTCAAGATGTTCAATGGGGTGGAACGCACATTGGGCGGTGTGGCCTATGTCCCAAAGTTGCGAAAGAATTTGATATCCATTAGCCGTTTGGATTCCAAGGGTTGTCGGGTGTCGGTGGCGGGTTGAGTCTTGAAAGTCACACGCGGTTGTATGGTCCTAGCAAGGGGAGAGGAGAGAGAGGGGTTGTATCGTCTAAATCAAACTTCGAGAAAGATGGGGAAGCAGTGTGCACAAGTGATCGAACATTCAAGGCATGTCTCGTTTGTGAACAACGCGGAAACATTGGGTGCTAGCTTTCCGAGAGTAGACGCTAGTGATGGGATAATACCTACTAGTGGAGGGGCTGGATCGAAGTCCCCCTCCAGGGCCAACGGGTGATATTGACTCAGTTTAGTTGCACACATGCATTGGCTGATTAGAATCGAGGTGTAGGACCGTGATGGATTCGAGGTGTGTGTAGCTAGTTCAAGGAGGGCCGATGAGTTCTTGTTTGCAAGCATTGGCAAACGGGAGTTTTTCGTGACAAAGATTTGGTACATCTTTCGAGGGTAAGATTTGGAGGGTGTGGGAGGTGAGGAATTTTCCCTCTCATCCGTGTTTATTTCTCATGGTGGAAGATGGTGTTGATGTGTTTGAATGTTTCGTGTAAAGAGGGTGTATGCTATATGTATTGTGTGGGGGTGTACTCACCGGGTTACATGAGGAGCGAGATTCACCGTATGGTTACATGGGAAGCATTCAGATGCATGAGATGGAGAGTTCTTAGTTTAGAACTTGGTTCCTCAGCGGGTGGAGTCGTTTGGAGTCTTGGAGTGAAGACTTGCGATATCTCACTTCATGGTTGAAGTTTGGGGTGGCTTAGCGTCGGGTGGAGCGTATTGGCTTGTTAGACGTCGGGATGATCTTCGAGCGGATTCGATGTTTGTATTCCGTGTTTGGTTGGATCGTGAGGATCGCCTGGGGGAATCGCATTAGCTTGGTAGATGGTGGGAGAGTCTTCAAGCGGGTTCAATTTCAGCATTCTAGAGATTGGTTGGATCGTCAGGATCGCCAAGGTGGAGTTTGTTGGTTTGGGCTCTCCTATTTTTTTCAGTTTTGGTTTATTTACAAATTTGCCATTTTGGCTCAAATCTATAAATACAAGTATTATTTCTAGATTTTGGGAGAGGACAAGTTTGAGAGCTATTTTGAGAGTTATCAAAGCTAAACAGAGGTAGAGCTCCATTTGAGAGGTGAGTTCTTGTGAGGTTGTGAGTGACTTTCTAAGCGAGATAAATTGTGTGTGTGTATAACATTTGGGTTCCTCCATTTATCTATAGAAAGAAGAAATCCTCCTTGGTGGATGTAGCCCAAATTTGGGTGAACCACGGTATATCATTGTTGTTGCTTTGATTGTTTGTTGCTTGTATGCTCTTATTGTCTCTTCATTGATGTTTGGTTGAATTGATTGGGAGTTTGCACACTAGTTCATTTTTGGAATAAGCTCTTGGGTGTTTTTCGCACACCAAGTGTTTGATAAAATCCCCGAGTGGGTTTTGTCGTCTTGGTCGCTATAGATTATCTTTCTTTAGCACAACAGTAAAGACTCTTTATGTTGCAGACCCCGGTACATACCATTATTTTAAAATAGTAAAAAAATGATTTTTTAATGAAACTTCTTGGATATGATCTCCAGGGTGGATCGTTTCCAATTTTTTTCGTCAAAAAATTCAATAAAAAAATCGTTGAGATGAGGTGATATGTAAAAAAATGATATAAATATGCATTTTCAACCGTTGAAGTGTTGGATCGGCACCAGTCGTTTTATTGATTGAATTTTTTGATGAAACTTCGTGGATATGATCTTCTCACTATCGAGATCATATCCATGAAGTTTCATCAAAAAATTCAATCTAAAAGTGGGTGAAATGATCGCCAACATTTCAATGGTCAAAAATGCATATTTATACCATTTTTTTACATATCACCTCATCTCAACGGTTTTTCAATTGAATTTTTTGATGAAAAAAATTGGAGATGATCTACTCACTGCGGAGATTATATTCATGAAATTTTATCCAAAAATTCATTTTTTTACTATTTTAAAAAAATGGTATGTACCGGGATCTGCACCATATGGAGTCTTTACTAGAGAGAGCATCTCTCTCTCTCTCTCTCTCTCTCGCTCTCTCTCTCTCTCTCTCTCTATATATATATATATATATATAACATTCTTGTGTATGTGTGTGTGTATATCTATATATATACATATTAATTGAGAAGTCTTGTTTTTCCCATCTATTCTATTATTGAAGTGACGAGTTGTATTATAACTAATAATGCAAAAATAGTAATTGTTACAATGGGAACGCCACTTTTGGAGATCCGGATCGTGATCCCACATGTTTCGGGTCATACAATTCCGGATCGCGGTTCATAAGGGGGTGTAGTAATCGCGGTAACTATGTTTCAGATGATTTGTTTAGTTTACAAGGTCGAATGTTTACGTATTAAGTTAACCTCTGTTTCCTTTTGTTGGAGATCGGGCTCGGGCTTATAAAAATCTACTACATTTTTTGGCCGATTTTATTTAACTTTCTGGGCTTTAATTATTAATTAATTACCATTGTTCTAAAAAACCCGCCTAGGCTTTAGGCTTGGGAGAAACGCCCCGCCTTAAGATTTTGACGCCTTATGCTTGGTAAAACCCTTAAGGCGTACTTTTTCTCTAAAAACAACAATGATTTAGTGAAACGATATCGCCTTTTAAAGATTTTTTTGCAAACCGGACCATTATCTCATCCAAAATAATCAAATAGTATTTTTATTTGCAAATAATCAGACATATTTTTATGATATGTACAATTTTAGTATTTTAATAGCCTTGTTATGGTTAAAAAATATTAAAATATATTAAAAAGGCCTAAACGCCTTTTCAAGCCTTTTTACACCAAGGCCCGCATAGGCTTCTAAGGCTTAAGGCTTGGCCTCCACGCCTCGATTACTTGATTTCGCGTTTTTTTAGAACCTTGTTAATTACGAAATTAATTAATTAATTAATAAACTGTTGGCAGTTTTTGCCAACAGTCAACAGTTAATTCGTTTAACTGTTTTTGACAGTTGTTTGTCAACCGTCACCTACTTTGCTATAAATACAGATGCCTCCCTCCGTTTTTAAACAATGAAAAAATTTCCCTCCTCCAGAATTGCTGTCATATTTATTCCAGAAAATTCCTGTCATATCAGTTCCAGACCTGCATAACATATCTTGCATTGTTGTTGAGTAAAAGCCACAGAATTTGAGTTCGTTGAAATTAATTATTGTTGTGCTACATATTTAATTGGAAAAATCCGTTCTATCTTGGGAGACAATATTCATCAACCTCGGAGCATATTGGAGGGAATAAATTGTCTTAAGGAGACTGTTCTTAACAGGGCTCGGATTATTTCTTATATTCTTATATTATTTCTGCAAATTCAAGTAAGTGTTTCATTTCTGTAATTCTGTTTTAATTCTGTAATTATATTAATTATTCATAATTCTGTACAATTGTTATTTATAAATAGTAGACGTAACATTGATTACTTCAGTCTAGAGCTGTAAAATCTTATTTTACGTGTTAAGTACGGGAGTTTATCACAGATTTGTGTTTTGTTGCGAATTTATAAACTTCACAAGTTATTTTTTATGATATTTAAAAGATGCGTTTGGATCCAAGAATTGGTTGGAACCAAAGCAAGAACCACCTGTTCGGCTTGGTTCAATTTTACACTAGAGGTTCCGGTTCCAAACAAACCAAAGCATGTGGACTGCTTCAAATCACCTCAAAAGCCCACGTGTCCGAAAAACAAACAAACAAAAATCAAAACAATTGAAATTTTTAACCTTTTGGGACAACTTTGGAGAATACACAAACGATACATATGTTGTACTTGATTAGACTTGGGCATAAACGACAAGAAGATGACCAATATCTTACAAAGGTTCAATAACAAGCTTGAATCACATATGTAATAACAATCATTAATGAAAGATAATTAAAGAAATTCGGAAATAAAAACATATTATCAAAAAATTGCCAAAATATAAAACAATGACTAAATGTATAAACATAATTTAGAGAATTCAGATTACAAAAACAAGTACATAATTGAATCACATATATAAAGCCTAAATGAGGTCCATTCAAAATAAGGACCAGCATATACCAAATCTTATTATGCAAATAAAGTGTGACACTAATTATTACTCTAAAAGTAATTTTAAAAGTAATAAGAAAATAGAACTTTTGAAATAGGAATCCTAGTTCTGTTCTCTGTTAGAAGCTGTTTAATGTTATCCGGTTCGAATCATAGCAAAATAATCTTAAAAGTTCAATGAATACAAGTACAATTTTAGCACCGGAACTACAGTCTCCAACAATAGTCTATTTTCTATGGAGAAGCTAAGAAAACACCTTTTATATAAAAGGATCTTCCACATAAAACAAGGTTGATGTGTTTAAAACGTATCCTATACTAAAATCCTTCCTAAATTTATAATCCTGCTTCGCTTTTAACCTGTCCCAAATTAATTGTCTTATTTCTCAAAATAGTATATATAATTGTGCGAGATTACAAAAGTAGTCATTCGAACAATACTCAAGCAAAAACATTGATCCATATGCATATTTAACACTCAAAAGTATTCATTATTTTTAGGAGAAAAAATTTGAAAATTATTTCTTCTTCTTAAAATGTACTTCTGAACAACAACTATCATTTTGCAACGGAAGGTGCATAATATAAATATAGGCTCGGGCTCTCCACCAAAAACGAACATACGTTTTAGAAGTAAATGAGTGAATAAGGTAATGAAATTCGGAGGAGATGATCTCCTCATTAAAGAGATTATCACTATCAAGTTTCATCAGAGAATTCAAACAATTAGTGAGTGAAATGCAAATTCAATACAAATTTTTATTTGCGGTTTTTAGAAACTTGTGATCTTTATTTTTATTTTTATTTTTCGATGAAACCTGGTGAACATGACACAAAATTCCACTTATTGACTCCCACGGACCCAAAAAAAATAATAAATGCAATTCTACATCATATACAGTTATATACATATAGGAAAATGAGAGTTTTGCCTCGAGAGTACTTGTTATTTTTAGGTCATTAGTGTATGACCTCAAAGAACAATTTATAAGCACCCATTCATAGAACAACAATAATATAAGTAAAGTTGGTTAGAAAAACGAACCCGAGGGTAAGACGATTCTGGGGATCCCCCGTGGCATAGCCAGTGAAATAGAAATAGCGACTGACCACATAAACCAAACCAAGCCCTGCACATATTAATGGATGCCTAATCCCTCCCAATATCATCAACATAAAGTACATCGGCATCATCTCAAGCGAATTCTGGTGCCCTCTCTGCATTTCAACAACCACTACTCCCAATTAATTACCCCCATTTTCATTCATTCATCAAATTAAAAACACACACACGCAACAAAATAACCTGAACACAATTAAAGAGCTTGGCATCCTTGTTTTCAGATTCCAAAGCATATAGCGTTGGATAAAACACTTTGTACCTGTAATGAAATAGAAATACCCAAATTATAAACACATATATACATAGAGAAAAATATATATATATATATATAGAGAGAGAGAGAGGGGTAGAAAGAAGTACTTTTTGCGGGCTTTGCCAACTTGGCCAGACATCCAGAAATTGAGGACACAGTAGAGAACCAGAACAAGCACAACGTATCCATATTCCTTTGGTAGAAATTCGACTCCTGCCATCCTTTTTTTTCTTGATTTCGATGTGAACTTGGGATGATAATGAAATGTTATGTTGAGATTGCAAAATAATTACCCTTTTTATACAAGAGGGAAGTTGGTAAACTTCGTTTAAGGTGAGCTTCTTCTCAGGCCTCAGCACCACTTGTTTTGAGTATTACTAAATAAATATTGTACTTGGTTTTCTATGTGCTTCTGGCTTTTTTCCCAAGGCAGCAAATGGTTTGACTTGGCTCATTAATTAAACTTACTTTTTAATTATGTTTCCATGCTATCCGTTACCAAATACGCGTTGGTTTTATCTTTAACTAGTTTTTAGCGCCATGCGATGCGCGGGTGAATTATAGTTGTTGTTTAAAAAGACGTCATAGGCAATATTAAAAATTTAAGGGGTCTTTATAAGTCGTTATAAACTAAAATTAAGATAACAACAAAACATTTCAAAGATGAAATAAAGACTAAGAGAATGTAATACAAAGAAGTGTAATTTTATTGCAGAGATATGTAAAAAGGTAGGTATCAAATTGCATTTTACCCGACAACAATTCTCTAGTCACACCATTAGCATCCTTGGTCTTGGGTTTACAAACTTCAAAATATATATCCGAAGTAAAATTATAGATCCCTATAATATGACAAAAAATTAAATTACAAACATTTAAAGTTAAAATCACAATCCATAAGTACATGCTTAATGTTTTTTATAATGATGACAACAAATACTACAAAATTAGAAGTGTTTTAATATAGTGAAATATGAAGAGATTTAAAAAAATGTACCTCTCTTATAACGTCAACATATGAGTTCTAAAAGGTACCTAAAATCAAAACATATGAAAACCCTCATTAAGCCAAAACAGATTAATATATATATATATATATAAGAACTAAGGGTCAATTATTTAATAGTCCCTACTATAAATTGCACTAAAAGAAGGTGAAATTTTTTATAAATCTATCTTTGCCTTTTCTCTTGAAGTTGTTCCCATTTTTTGTCCTTAAAAAATATTGGATGTTGGGTTCTAAATTCTAATATGGGTGTTGGGAAAGGTAGCATGTATGTTCATTATCATCGTATCTGTTGATTGTTGGGATGTGTTTTATTGAATGTGGAATTTATAGAAACCCTTTTAGATTCCTAAAGAACTTAATGGGTGGCAACCATTAATTATTGCTGACGTAGAAGTCTTCAAAGTTATTGATATGCCAACCATTAAGACTTTAAAGATATAATTAATGAGTGCCACGTGTCAAGCTTACATTATAATTTTAGTTATATACTATAGATGCATCGTAAGAAACCAATGTGAGAGGAATGAATTTAAGGAGATATAAAGAGAGGTAGAAACCGAGGAGTCAATACATGAATCTTTGAAATTGAAAAAGTCAGATAGGGAGTATTTTTTAAAGGCTCTATTTTAAGGGGTTAGCATTTATTAGATACGCCACTTGGCAACCTTATGTGAGTGGACATGTGTCAATTCTCTCTAAAGAGACACCAAAATTATATTATGTTATTAGATTAAATTGTTACCTTTATTAATTGTTAAGTTGCCCCTAAAGATACTACTATGTTTAATTCAATGCCTAAATTTACTTTTTATTTTATTTTCAGGAATTTTTTTTTATATTTTTCTTTTGTTGGTTGGGTCTACTTTAAACGTATATAATGTAAAGAGCACCCAAAAACACTTCTAATGATATAAAAAAAGAGTCTTATACTATTCTCACTTCTCTACAATATTCTCTCACTCCACCTTTATATTAAATGATTATATTACCTTTAAAATTCAGAAACTCTTTTTACTCATCTAAAACTCATTTTTCACTTTTTGTAGTGTATGCTAAAAAGGGAGAAAAATTCGTACATGTATATGTATCAATAACAGTATATTTATTTATTAAAAAAGATTTTATATAAATTAAAAACTGTTTTGATTATTAAAAAAATATTATAGATTTTTTTTTTTAAAATTTGCATAAATATTGTTTTAACTTTTTATAACTGTTAAAAAACCCATTTCAACTCTTTTTTAACAAACTTTTAAAATCTAGTCTTTAAAATAGTCTATATATTTTTAGGGCCTAAAATAATATCAATTATGGATATAGGACAACAAACATTTGGTTTGCACTTTTAGTCCCTATTTTAAAATTATCGATTAACTTGGCATGCTATAATTTTAAAATAGTCTATAATTGGCTGACGTTTTATTATTGTGGGTCCGCGCCAGCGACTTTATTGAAAAATAGAGACTAAAATTATAAATGAAATGTTTGTTGTCCTATTTTCATAATACATATTACAATATTCCCTAAATTTACGAAACCCCTTTTTTAAAAACTTCTTGCAACGTTTTATATAATATAAAAAAAAACTATTTTTTACAAAAGTAAACTGTTTTAAATGTTAAAAATATGACTTTTATAAAAATAACTGTAATTTTGATTTAAAACTATTTTATAAAAAAATAACACTATTTTCTATAAATATAAATAAAACACTACAGAACGGTTAAAACTGTTTTTTTACAAAAGAGTCATGTTAAAAAATTCAACTATTACAATTATTTTTTTAATCCAACTATTGCTTTTAAAAAAATATTATAAAAATTAAATGTTTTTAACTGTTAAAAATCCATCTTTGATATAAAATAAAAAATGTACATTTTATTTTAAACTATTTTTACAAAAAAAATTACCACTTTTTTTATAAATACAAATAAAATACTAGAAAAATAGTTAAAACAATTTATTTTTGTAAAAAATATATTTTGTATTATATAGAACAATGTTTTAGATTTTATAAAAAAATTAAAAACAACAATTGAATTTAAAAAAGCAGTTGAAATGTTTATCTTATTTTTTAATGAAAACATTTTCTTAGCAGGACTTTTTGTAAAAAAAATATTTTAACTGTTTTTCTAGTGTTTTATTTATATTTATAGAAAATAGTGTTAATTTTTTTTTATAAAATAGAGTTAAAGAAAATGTACATTTTTTATATATAAAAAATATTTTTTTAGGGGTTAAAACAATTTATTTTTATAAAAAAAATAGTTTTTTTATATTATATAGATTATTATTTTAGTTTTATAAACAATTTTTAAAAACAATCATTAAAACTTAAAAAAAACAGTTGACATGTTTTTTTAAACAGTTAGAGCATCCAGAGAGGTGGATGCTCATGAAGGGTAGTTTACAAATTGAAAGGAAGCTTTAACCTATTTTGGGAGTGAGATTACACAGTGGTGGAATATGAAAATTTGTATTCGGTGTTCTTACGAAGATCACTTGTTTGTAGGAAAAAATAGCATCACTTCTTACGAACAATATTTGTTTGTAGGAAATATTACGAATAAATGTTGTTCTTAGGAACCCAAATATGTAATAAAAATTAATTATTTATATTTGATACGAGTTCCTACGAACTTCTGAAGTTCGTAGAAATCATTTACAAATTCTCTCCACGATTTGTATACTTGCAGAACCTATGCAAATTACCCTACAAATTTTGTTGCTTCAATCTCATCAATGCAGTTCATCCAATTTGCAAAGTTACAAATTTTATTGGATTTTATTCCCACCATTGTACATGCTCTTAGGGTCATCTGATTTACTATTTATACTATTTTTCTTTTGTCCTATTACAAGGATTCCTTTTAATTTATTTTTGATTTATCCTTTCACTTTCTTTTTCTACTTTAATTCTACTTTCCCCATGTCCATTTGTTCCCATTCATTTGAGAATCATGTTTTCTCCCACGATTCTTCTCGTCTTTTTTCCATTTGTCTTTTTTTTACTTTTAATCCTTTTGTTTGATAACTTTATCCACTTTGCAATTTCCAGATCCATGTTTCCAGACCAATTGGAGTGTATTCTTTCTCCATTGGCTCTTGTCACTTATTAAGGGTGACACAAAGCCAGTGAAGAAAGGGGGATTGAGGGAGAGGAATTCAGACAGAACACATTTTTAGAGAGGGGTAGAAATTTTTGAAGTGTAATTTTTAGGGGCTTCAAAAATAATAAATATTGGTATTTTTATTTTTTGTGCTTCTAAAACAAATTGTGTGTAAATTTGGGACGGACTTGTTATATTGGCATTCGAATATATGGACTCCAATTTTGTAAGTTGACTATTATTAATGACAATTAATATTTCATCTTACAATTTTTGTGTTTTAATTATGATGCTAGTTTAATTTAAATTGCTAAGATGAGGTGAAATTTACCATGTTCATTTAGTGTATGTTTTAATTGGTTCAATTCGCTCAAATTTCCTACTTGTTCCAAAAACGTTTTAAAAATCCGGTATTCATTTAAAATAGTCACGAGAGTAATATTTTAAACCTTCAAAATTAATTGTTTTATTCACATCCTATGATTTTATGTACTTATGTTTGATGGATTATACTTATGGTAAATTGTTTGATAGTTCATGCTTATATTTGACATATAATTATTAGGAGTGACATTTTTAAGTGAATAGAAATTTTTGACATCTAAAAAAAGATATAAGAATATTTATTTAAACTCTCACGTTTTCATCATCCGAAATTTAGGCTATGAGAGTGGATATAATTATTAGTTATAAAAGGGAATTGTGAATTAGACTAATTAATCATAAATTAATAAAAATGGCAAATGGACCCAAAATCATAGTAATTTCTCTATTTTGTTACATAATTTGTGTCCACTCCTTTATTATTATGTGTTTTATTTGTTTTATCTCTACATAATATCATTATATTCATTTGTCTAGTTGAACAATCGTTACTTTAGAAAAATTGACCAAATCTCTGTGGGTTCGACCCATACATGCATCCGCTATATTTCAATAGTTCGTGCACTTGCGATAAATTGAACATTTAAAATTTGACAAACAATGCACGGTCTTTAAATTGAAGCGTTAGGCATAACTGAAATTTGAGTTACTAGTTTGGTAATATTTATAGATTATGCAATTTAGGACTGATAATATTATTGGTTATGAATATAGGACATTCAACTTTATTTTTGTTGATATAGTCCCTATTTTTTGAAGTTATTTTTTTTAATAGCAATTTTTCCCTTAAGTAAAAATGGTCTCTATTATGGTTTTAGGACAATCGATTTTTTTCTTATAAAAATGGTCCCTATATTTAAACTCCTATTATGGTTTTGAGACAGTCAAATTTTTTATTGTAAAAATAATCCATATTTTTTTTGTCCTTAATACAAAATTTTATCTAAGTTTAAATCCCTGTTATAGTTTTAGGACAGTAATCTTTTCTTTTATATAAAATGGTCTCTACTTTTTTGTCCTTGATAAAAAAGTTATTATTTTTAAAATACAATTTTTATAAATTATTTTTTCTTTACAAATCTAGTTCCTATTTTTTAGGGGCTGTATTTTGACTTTACCTCCCATTTGATTTTGGTAATCAAACTTAAACCTAAACAGATAGTGCTACCAAATGTTTCCATCCGGTAACATCACAGACAGAAAATCATGATTTTCGGAACAACGCCTTGTTTAGGGCACACCGACGATAAACTAGTTGGAAAGGTACCACCCAAATATTTTCACCCGGTAGTCAAGGCCAACATAGTAAAAGAGTTTTCATAGGTCAAATCAATTATTTCAGACTTCAAATCAGATGTTTATATCGAGAGATATACACATATAACAAACGACGGAATCATCAGCATCAAATGTATTTTGAGAAATAAAGTATTTCACAAAATATATATATAATTTGAATAGTATCATATAATGAAAATACACAAGGAATGTCTTAGAGTACTCACCTAAAACAGAAGTTCAAAGTTACAGATATTGAGTCTTAGATCACTAAGATGAAACTTCTTCTTAAACTTTTTCGCACTTTCTCTCACTATTTCTTTATAAACTTTTGGAGTAATTTCGTGTAATAAATTATCTCAAGGACTCTATCTATAGTTTTTCAAAGATATTAGGGTGTTGACACGTATCTGGGTGACTAAGCTCTCACAACGTCGAGTCAGCGTTGAAGTGTCGCGTAGCGGAGCAGTCTTGCAGTCTTATCTCACCAAACGGCAAAACATGTTTTAGCTTTTTCTAAATGGGTGACATGTGTTTTTGATTTTCATCTAAAGATGACACGTGTACGGTGGATGTGTCAAAACCAAGCACGAGGTGGAAAGTTATTAAGGGTATAAGGATCATTTTACACATGAAGGACATTTTGGTAATTTCGCACTATATATTTTTAATATTTTTTAAAGGTCCTTGAAAATATTTTATTTAAAAAAAGGTCATTTTTTAATTTTTTATTTTGGTCCCTGAAACTTTCTGAATTAAAATCAAGTCCCTAAAATTTCATAAAATTATATTTTCTACCCCGAAACTTTTCAGTTAGCTTAGGATGTGCCATAAAACTTCAATTTGACCCATTTTACAGTTGAATTTAAAAATGGGCTTTATCATATTAAGAACCTTGAATATCGCATATGTAATAATACAACATTTATCAGATAATAAGTGAGACGTAATTGTAAAAACAAACTATATATATATGAGCAGATAAAAGTGGGGTCATTACATCCTACCCTCCTTATAAAAAGTTTAGTCCCCAAACTTGACTTACCTTAATTTTCAAGCAGGTATGGATATCTCTCATTTATTTCATCTTCCTGCTCCCATGTTGCTTCTTTAACGGAATGATTACGCTATAATACTTTGACCGGTGGAATTACCTTGGTTCGTAATATTTCATCTTTATGGTCCAAAATTTCTACTAGATACTTAATGAAGGTCCGATCTTCTATAACTTGAAGAGGTTCATGATTAGGCATAAATTCTTCCTAATTTATCCCTTGATTTAGTTACTTATAGCACCCCGAACAACGTAACTGAGTTGGATTTATCTCATAATCATGCTACTGACCGATCCTAATGAGTACACCGAGTTTCTGATATTTTGTAGTGATTTTACAGGTATTTGATGTCAAGAAAACGGAAGAAAGAAACCGGAAGAATCAAGAAATAAAGAAGGAAAAGTCAAAAGGGCAAAAGTGGAATTTCCACCCGGAATTCAGATGAGGTACCTTAAGAGAAGTTGAAGACACCTCATTCAAGAATACATAGGAAGAAACGACACCTCAATTGGAATCCCGGAACAAAAGTTATGAGAAGTCAAAGAGGAACCAAAAAGTCAAATATCCGGACCGGTCCGCCCCTACCCCGGACCGGTCCGCCTTGCCAAACTCCAGAAGACCCCGGACCACAAGCAAACCGAAGAAGGAAAAAATAAAAGGAACCGGTCCGCCCCAAAATAAAAAAGAACCGATCTGCCTTGGGGACAGACCGGTCCGCCTAAGGCCCGGACCGTTCCGGGCTTCGAGATTTGCGAATCCTATCTCTTCCTAAAAAGACTCCTAGTGCAGTTGAACTCCGAATTTGTTGTAGGGTATAAAAACCCAATTTATTATTGTTATGGAACGGAGAATTAGTAGGATTTTTTTCACTCTTTTTCTAGAAACCCTAGTTTAGCTAACAACTTCAGTTTTAATTCAAAGATTGAAGATTTATTCAGTGATTTTAGTGAGTATCAGTTTCATTTATTGTTTGATTAATTTTAGTGAGTAATTCTTAATTCTAATTCTTTTCTTCATCTAATTACCATTTTCATTAGAGTAATTATGAATTCCTGCACATCAATCATTGTTTTTATTAAATTCAACATGTTAGGCTAGATTTTCCAAGGCCGGGGTACATGAACCCAGCCTAATGTGTTAGTGTGTGCGTATAAAATTAATCCAATGAATTTAGTGATTGATTATGATCGTATTGCGTAGTTACACAATAATTGTAGATCTTTATATCTCGTTTGCCTCTGGGTACTCGTGATGATTTAGAGTGCAATTTGAGTGTCACTATCGCGATACTGATGTACTCATCCTCAGATTAGGTATGACGCGGGCTTGAACCTCGTATACATAATGCTTGGGAGTACTAAATTCCGGGTCAGATCAATCAGATAAATTTATGATTAATATTATAACTGCACTACACTAGGGTTGGGGGATTGTATTCCCGTCCTATTCTTCTCATCATTTAAACAAAAAAGTTTCGAATCATCATTCATTCTTAATTTCGGTAGATTAGTATAGTTGCATCTTTTTTTATTTTCATTGTCGCATTTAGCTGTAATCAATCTCAAAACCAAATCAATTTTTCCTTTTCTTCTTAGAGTCAAAGTTAGGGTCTCTCCGTCTCTTCCCGTCGTCACAACTCTGCTGTCCTTCTTCCCCGAGGATCGATACCCGACTTACTGGGATTATTACTTGAGCGACAGGCTTGCACTTGAGCCTAGAGTGAACGCATTTCTGAGACACATTTTCAGTCGCGTCAAGTTTTTGGCGCCGTTGCTGGGGAACTAGGTAGATTTAGGATTAGATCGAGTCAATCCAAAGCTTTGAAAAAAAAAACAATCTCCAAAAATCCAAAAACATATAAAAAAATTCAAAAAAAAAAAAAACACAAAAAGATTCACCACCATCTCTCACAAGCTTTTAATGCAAAATCCCACTCCCCATAATACTCCAACCAGCATTCACGAAAATCCAATAGTTGAGTATAACCCAGATAGCCCCCACACTCCAAACACCCCACAGTTCTGGATCCCGCCTCCCACACCGTCACACTCAATCTCCAATAACACTCCATTTACCTTCTTAGGACACACCTCCGAGCACACTTCGAGCACACCCAGTGAGAGCACCGAGTCGTTAAGTGAGAGAGAGATGTCGCAACACAGTAATGCACCCACCGGTGAGGAAGAGCCCTCATACCGCCCGCTGAGAGAATTCCTATATCCCGAGCGCACTGTCACTCCGGGATGCATTATACTCCCGTATAATGCCGGCCAATTCCGTTTCAAAAATGGAATGATCCAGATGCTGCCACATTACCACGGTATGGATTCTAAAAAGCCATACCTCCATATTAGGGAATTTGAGGATGTGTGCGATACGCTCAATGATCAAACCTGCACCCAAGAGGTGATCTGCCTCAAACTCTTCCCTTTCTCGCTCAAAGATAAAGCTAAGACCTGGCTATGGTCTTTACCTCCGAGCTCGATTCCATCTTGGAACGAGTTACAATCGAGATTTCTCAAGAAATTCTTCCCGCCACATCGAACAATTTCCATAAAGGCTCAAATTCAATCGTTCAGATAATCTGAAAATGAGCCATTTCATCGATGTCATGAGCGTTTCAATGAGTTGGTTACTTCATGACCACATCACGGATTTGATGCAGCACAAATCATATATTTTCTCTATAATGGGTTGAATCTCAATTCCAAGCAACTTGTTGAAACCATGGGAAGTGGTCCCTTTGTCGATTTAGACGCCCAAGATGCAGAGCTTCATTTGAGGTATGTTGCCGAGACTACCACTACACCAAATCTGCCCATTTGTGACCTTGACAAATCCACCTTGTCAAGGTCAATGACCGTGACATTTCGAGGCATGACAACTTTTTTTGTCACGGTCGTGTCACGGTCATTGACCTTGACACAAAACTCGCATTTTGTGTCACGGTCGTGTCAAGATCAATGACCGTGACACGTTTTTCACGGTTATAAACCATGACAAAGCCGTGACCCTTTGTAAAGAAAATTGTCACGGTCAATGACCGTGACAATTTTGGGCAGAATTTAAAAAAAATCTGCTGGGCAGTATGGCCACTGCCCAGCAGTATATTTGTACCTGTTCCAAACATCATATATCCAACACAAACTAAAGATAATGCAAATATATATTCATGACAGTATAATCCAAATATTCAAAGTAAAAATAATATACATGACGATATAATCCAAATATAATTAAAATGGACAAACTTAAAAATAGTGTTACTACATGTCTTGGATAAAACTGAGGAGGTGAGTAGGCCACACGACATACGAATTGACGCACCCACTAATATACGTCGTGCCGCATTGTTCGCGCAACCACAATAGGGAGTTCTCCTTCCCGGGTATGACATGCGTGACGAGCACCCTGGACTCCATCTCTTGAAGCACGCGTCCATGGACTATTCCACTCTCGACGATATTCGGGTCCCTCAACCCCCGCCTATCCGCTGGCCATCAAATACGTCAAATATGAACATGCTCGGCCAACCAATTGTCGACAATGGTCTATTTGAGGGCGTCAAATAGGGAAGTGGATCGTCGAAGTACGAACGTGTCGGTGATGAAGCCGCGAGGTCCATATCCTCGTCATCCTGCGCCTCGTCCTCCCGCACCTCCTCCTCCACCGCCTTCTCCTTCTCCTTCCCTTTCCCTTTCCCTTTACGGTCTCCACCCAACGTACGCTTCATGAATGCGTACATATCTTGGACCGCCGCCTCCAAACGGGACAGCTTCGCGTCGTGTGAATCCACCGTTCGAGCCAACCCGGTGTCGCTCGTCTCCAATCCGATGATCCTAGATTTGGCCACCCGCGAGCTCACTCCCCTTGTCCTCCCCTTGCGATCAGAGCCAAGCACTTGGCTGAGTGCGTTTGTGGACAAAGATGCCTTGTCGGCATCAGACTGCGACTCATGCACTTCCTTAAGCTTTGCCTGAAATGACAAAAAGCACATGATTAGTAAAATAAGTAAACTAAAAAATTATAACGTAATTAACAATAATTAAACTGTCGGATTACTTACAATCGTGGCTGCGACGCTCGGGGACACCTCCTTGTCCTTCCCCTTCTTCGTCTGAAGAGCCACATAAGTATCGAGCCTATGTGGCTTACCCCCTGGCCCACTCCCTACCCCCTGAAATAAAATAAAGTAAAATAAAATTAGTATCGGCCCCGCAAAGTAAAATAATATCCAATAATATATTTCTGTAGTTATAGATAAATTAAATCTTACCTGCATCCTATGCTCCACCTCAGCGTAAGAGGTCCGGCCGGAGTAGTGCACGTCCGTATTTTTAGCCCGATTTTCCCTCCCCGATTGGCGAGATGCCAATTGTCGATCCTCGATCTCATTGTCAATGAACTTTTGCCATTGTGCCAATGAGATCGGCTCCTTGGGCGGGACGAATCCGCGCCATTGTAAAATGGACTCTCGTGTTTTTCCAAAGTACCGTGTCCGCATATTTTTCTTCCACGTCTTGTGTTGCTCCCTCAACTGCTCCAAGACGGAATCACGTAGCTTTGGATCCAAGTTGAATTGTTCCTGTCCAACAAATACAATGTTAGTTGCGAATAAATATAAATATAAATATAAATATAAATATAAATATAAATATGAAATTGAAATTGAAATTGAAATTGAAATTGAAATTGAAATATTACCTGTAGTGCCGCCCAAACAGCTAACTTGAGCTCATATGGCACCTCCTTCTAACTCATAAACCCCGGGCCGATGACCGTCTTTAGCAGCTCGAGGGATCTCGCTAATAGCTCCGACTTGTTATCGACGGTAATCCCAAATTTTTCATATTTGGGGAGCCTAGGGGCGGAGGAGCCCTCGTCGCCTCCGCTACCACCGAACCCAGACGACATCATCATAAACATCATCATCATCTTCGCCTTAACATCTGAAGGAGACATTTTTTCTGTAAAAAAAATGTTATTAGTACAGATAAAAAAAAAATGTTAATAGTACATATATTGTTTATCAATAAAATTATGACATGAGATAATTATAATTGGAGCATAAATTTCATTATCATAAAGGGATAAATCCAACCAAGTACAGAGATTCTACAAATTAAAGTGAGAATTAAAGTTAAGAATTTCTAACAACATGCATGTATATGGATTCTAACTAATGATATTCCTAAAAACATACAATTGGCAACATTTTGTGAATTTACTAAACTTTATATAATATTATCAACTTCTGTTAAAAAATTATCTAGGATTTTACCTAATTGAATTAATTTCATGAATAAAATTATTATCAATTTAAATGAAAATATCAATTATTATCCAATATTTTTGAATGAAATATTTATTTTGAATGAAAATATCAATTATTATCCAATTATTATCCAACTATTATCAATTATTTATTTGAATGTATATAATATCCAACAAAATAAATGTAAATAATATTCAAAACACCACCCGCCCCCACCCCCACTCCCACCCGATGTTTATTATCCAATTATTATCCAACTATTATCAATTATTTATAAAATTGATGTCTACTTTTAGTGTTGTGTATATATGTTAGTTGATGCCATTATAGTTTTAGCCTAATTAGATTCTAAGGTTATCTCAATTTATATTTTTCTTTTTCTATCTAATAATTTTCAACGTAAGAGCACAGTACATAACGTATGTGTAAGTTCCGTCAATACCATTTCGTTTCAATTTTGTAATATTATGTTTTTTCCAAATATTTTAAAAGTTATTAAATGGGTGCCCCACCCCCACCCCCTGCCCCCTGCCCCCGCCACACACACACGCACACCTACGCACCTACGCGCACACACACACACACACATCACCCCCACCCACCCCACCCCCACCCCCTCCCCCCACCACGACCGTGACAACTACATATATTGTTTATCAATAAAATTATGACATGAGATAATTATAATTGGAGCATAAATTTCATTATCATAAAGGGATAAATCCAACCAAGTACAGAGATTCTACAAATTAAAGTGAGAATTAAAGTTAAGAATTTCTAACAACATGCATTTATATGGATTCTAACTAATGATATTCCTAAAAACATACAATTGGCAACATTTTGTGAATTTACTAAACTTTATATAATATTATCAAATTCTGTTAAAAAATTATCTAGGGTTTTACCTAATTGAATTAATTTCATGAATAAAATTATTATCAATTTAAATGAAAATATCAATTATTATCCAATATTTTTGAATGAAATATTTATTTTGAATGAAAATATCAATTATTATCCAACTATTATCAATTATTTATTTTGAATGTATATAATATCCAACAAAATAAATGTAAATAATATTCAAAACACCACTCACCCCCACCCCCACCCCCTGCCCCCCTCCCCCCGCCACACACACACGCACACCTACGCACCTACGCGCACACACACACACACACACACACCCCACCCCACCCCACCCCCTTCCCCCCTCCACCACCCCCTCCCCCACCACACACACACACACACACACACCCCACCCCCTGCCCCCCTCCCCCACCACACACCACACACCACCACACACACACACACACCCCACCCCACCCCACCCCCTGCCCCCCTCCACCACCCCACACCACCACACACACCCCACCCCCTGGCCCCCTCCACCACCCCCTCCCCCACCACACACCACACACCACCACACACACACACACACACCACCACACCCCCTGCCCCCCTCCACCACCCCCTCCCCCACCCCACCCCGCCCTGCCCCCACCCCGTTCCACCCCCTACCCCCACCCTGCCCACCCCCCACACACGCACACACATACATATATATATATATATACACATACACACATAAATATACACAAAAATATATATATATAAATGGAAGAGAGAGAGAAAATCGACCTGAAAGTAGAGAGAGCAGCGTCGAGAGAGAGAGAGAGGGAGGGAACGGCGCGGGAGGGAAAAAAGAAGGGGGATAGGGTTTTTGCTGCGAACATTGTCACGGTCGTGTCAAGGCCTTTGACCGTGACAAATATTTAAATAATTATCACGGTCATTGACCGTGACAAGTCCGTGACAAGTAAATTTGTCACGGCCTTGTCACGGTCAATGACCGTGACAATTAGTTGTCACGGTCGTGTCAAGGTCAATGACCGTGATATAAAACGCGTGTTTTTTTGTCACGGTCAATGACCTTGACAAGGCTGGCCGACTGAAAGGTGACAATTTGCCCATTTTGGTGTAGTGTACCCAATCCTGGGATACCTCCAACCCTAATGCTCAAAATCGAAATCGTCAAGCGACCACCACTCCGTCAGCATCCGGCCTATATCATGTAGAAAAGAATTCTATAGCGGACAGTCGGATTGATATACTTAAGAAAGAGATGCGAGACCTACGAGGGATATGTGGGAGAGGACTAACTGGATCCATACCGAGCCCCGTCGAGAAGGTGTGTGCTATTTGTGAGGCGGACCATTCAACTGAGGAATGTCCGACGATACCCGCCTACAAAGTAATGCTTCAGGAGAAAGTTAGTGGTATAAGAGGATTTAAGGGTAATTTCGGTGCCCCGCACGGGAATTCCTATAACCCTTCATGGAAAAATCATCCCGGTTTTAGCTATGGGCAACAACATGCCGCAATGAACCCTCCTTCGCATGTTGCCCCTCCTCCACCACAACATTTTCAACAAGCTCCACACATGCAAGGACATGTACAAGCACCACCACCTCAAGGAAATTATATCCCGCCACAGCGGAGAACTCTCGAGGATACCATGAATCAATTCATCGCAAGCCAGACTGCTACTAATGCCAAATATGATCGTCTGATTAGCGACATAAATGCGAATCTGTCAAAAATACAATCCTCATTGAGTGTTCAAGAGAAGGGCAAGTTTCCTGCGCAAGGCCAAAGACCTCCCCAAGGTCAAACTAGTGTTAGATCCACCTCCACTGAACATCAGGAGCAATGTCAAGCTGTGACCACTCTTCGTAGTGGGAGAGTCGTTGATTTATCACCTCCCCCACCCGACACAACAAAAGACAAGGAGATTTCGCTCGGTACGAAAGAGGCCGAAGATGTTCCCTTGAATGAGAGTGACCAAGAAGATGCTAGTGGTCCAGAGGTAGTAGTGAAACCGCCCTCCGCGGCACCGTTTCCTCAAAGGTTGATTCCCTCCCATAGAGGAAACCCACGTGAAGACGTGTTAGAAGTGCTAAAGCAGGTCAAGCTTAATTTACCTTTTCTTGATGCCATTAAACAAATTCCAGCTTATGGCAAAGTCATCAAAGATTTGTTGACAGTAAAAAGGAAGATGAAGGTAAAGAAGAACGTCTTTCTAGCCCAAAACGTGAGCTCCATTCTACTAAATGATCTCCCGCCTAAATTCAAAGATCCCGGTGCACCCACCATATCCTGCATCATTGGAGAGAATAAAATCGAAAAAGCCTTACTTGACTTGGGAGCAAGCGTTAATATCCTCCCTTACTCCATCTATAGGCAACTAGATTTGGGCGACCTCAAGCCCACAAAGGTCACTCTCCAATTAGCGGATCGAACAATGAAGATTCCACGAGGCATAGTCGAGGACGTGATCGTCCAAGTTGACACTTTCTACTTCCCGGTAGACTTTGTCATTTGGGACACGGAGCCCTCCTTCAACTCAAGTAACCATGTTCCCATCATCCTTGGGCGTCCTTTCCTAGCTACGGCTAACGCAATCATCAATACTAGGAATGGGCGAATGCAACTCACCTTTGGGGACATGACCTTGGAAACCAACATCTTCCACATAGCCCAAAATGCAGGGGAGGAAGATGATCTTCACGCGATGAGCCTCATAGATGAGATAGTAGAGGAGTATTTTAAGGAGAATTACTGTGGCGACGCTTTAGAGTCCTGTTTAGCGGCGAGACACGAGGGTGAGGGGACGTACACCGACTTCGAGAGGGAAGTTGGGGAGTTAAGAGAACTACTCGATGAGAGTGCATCGGACGAGGACGCGAGAGAGGTTAATTGGGTTTCTAGATTCGAGGAATTACCTCTGAGGGATACACACATGGTTCCCTCCAGTGAAAAATTTCCAACGCACGAATTAAAGAAACTCCCCTCCCATATTAAATATGCCTACCTAGGAGAGGATGAGACATTTCGTGTTGTTATCTCCTCTAGCCTAGATGAAGGGCAGGAGGGTAAATTATTGAAAATTCTGAGGAAGCACCAAGGTGCTTTTGGTTGGTGCATAGCTGATTTGAAGGGGATAAGTTCTTTTATTTGCACGCATAAGATCCATCTCGAAGATGATGTCAAACCTTCTAGAGAAATGCAAAGAGGACTGAATCCCAACATGAAAGAAGTTGTGAGAACCGAAATTATCAAATTGTTGGATGCCGGGATCATCTACCCAATCTCGGATAGCAAGTGGGTAAGCCCTATTCAAGTCGTCCCGAAGAAGTCGGGTATGACTGTGATTGAGAATGCCAAGGGAGAGCTAGTCCCCCAATGTATCACCACCGGGTGGCGCGTTTGCATTGACTACCGGAAACTCAATGCGGGAACTAGGAAAGACCATTTCCCCTTGCCATTTATTGATCAAATGCTTGAAAGAGTGGCGGGCCACCCTTACTATTACTTCCTTGATGGTTATTCCGGATATAACCAGATTGAGGTAGATGTACTTGACCAGGAGAAGACGACCTTCACTTGCCCTTTTGGTACGTTTGCCTACAAACGTATGCCATTTGGCTTGTGTAATGCACCCACGACTTTTCAAAGGTGCATGTTGAGCTTATTTAGCGACATGCTCGAGAGAGGACTCGAAGTGTTCATGGATGACTTCAGCATTTTTGGCACCTCTTTCGATCATTGTTTAGAAATGCTGGAAAAAGTACTTACCCGATGTGTGGAAAAGAACTTAGTGCTGAATTGGGAAAAGTGCCATTTCATGGTCACCGAGGGAATAGTTCTTGGCCACATAGTATCATCCAAAGGAATAGAGGTTGATAGGGCAAAGATAGATGTCATAGCTGATCTTCCCCCACCAAAATCGTTGAAGGACGTGCGCTCATTCTTGGGCCACGCGGGGTTTTATCTAAGGTTCATTAAGGATTTTAGCGCCATCGCTAGGCCCTTAAGCAACCTAATCATGAAGGACACCCCATTTGAGTGGACGGAAGCATGCCAAAGCTCTTTTGACAAATTGAAAAACATGCTTGTGTCCGCTCCCATCATGCAAGTTCCGGATTGGTCCTTACCATTCGAACTTATGTGTGATGCAAGCGATTACGCGATCGGGACTATTTTGGGCCAACGAAAAGATAAGAAAGCTCATGTCATCTACTACGCTAGCCGGACCCTTACCGGACCTCAACTCAACTACTCTACCACGGAGAAGTAGTTGCTAGCGGTAGTCTTTGCCCTTGATAAATTCCGGTCATATCTCATTGTTTCTCCTATTACTGTCTTCGTCGACCACATGGCTTTGAAATACCTACTTGCAAAGAAAGATGCCAAGCCGCGCCTCATAAGGTGGATCCTACTCCTACAAGAATTCAATATCTCCATCAAAGATAAGAAAGGAGTAGAAAATGTCGTTACCGACCATTTATCTCGGCTTTCGTCCGACGTACCTAGTGATCCCATACCCATAGACGAATACTTTCCGGATGAGCAACTTTTTGTTACCTCTTCGTATCCCTAGTTTGCGGACATAGTGAATTATCTTGTCACGGGAGCCGTCCCTCCTGACTGGACACCGCAAGATAAGAAGAGGTTTCTTACTTGGTCGCGCATGTTCTTTTACGATGATCTATTCCTTTTTAAATACTGCGCATACCAAATCATCCGACGATGTGTACCGGATGACGAGATCCCGAAAGTCATCCAGTTTTGTCATTCGAAAGCTTGTGGAGGCCACTTTTCAACGAAAAAGATGGCAGCTAAAATCCTACAATGCGGCCTCTATTGGCCCACAATCTTCCGGGATGTGAACGATGCTTGCAAATCATGCAATAGGTGCCAACGAATGGGAGCCATTACTCGACGAGACATGATGCCTCTTACCCCCATACTCATCATTGAGATATTCGACTGTTGGGGTATTGACTTCATGGGACCCTTCCCCCCGTCCTTTGGATTCCTATACATCATTGTCGCGGTAGACTACGTTTCCAAATGGGTGGAAGCTATAGCTACCAAGACTAATGACAACAAAATGGTGATAAAGTTCCTGCAGGAACACATACTTTCCCGCTTAGGTGCACCGAAAGCAATAATTAGCGATAATGGCACCCACTTTTGCAATAGGCCATTCGCGAAGCTCATGAGAAAGTATGGTGTCGTTCACAAGGTGGGAACGACTTATCACCCACAAACGAATGGGCAGGCCGAACTAGAGAATCGAGAAATCAAGAACATTCTCGAAAAGATCGCCAATCCTACCCGGAAAGATTGGTCACTTAGATTGAACGATTCACTATGGGCCTATTGTACCGCATTTAAGAATTAACTCAGCATGTCCCCTTTCCGCTTTGTATATGGAAAACCTTGCCATCTTCCCGTTGAGCTCGAACACAATGCGTATTGGGCAATTAAGCAATTGAACTATGCCTTGAATAAGGCCGATAAAGCCCGCAAGCTTTAATTGAATGAGTTAGAAGAACTATGCAATGATGCGTATGAGAATGCCAAAATTTCGAAAGAGAGGATGAAACTCGCTCATGATAGCATCATTCGACGAAAGGAGTTTCTCCCTGGGAAAAAAGTTCTCCTCTATAACTCTCGGCTTCACCTCTTTCCGGGCAATTTGCGGTCACGATGGTATGGCCCGTTCGTTGTGAAGAATGTTTTCTCCCATGGAGCTGTTGAATTGGACGATTTAAAAGGGGGAAATACATTCAAAGTGAATGGACAACGCCTAAAGCCATATCTAGAGGCGTGTGCAGAAGAATTCGACACCATCTGGTTGTCGGACCCCGTTTACGGGGTTGAATGAACTGTTGAAGTAAGGTCGTCGCACCCCCAACGCGTATGGGGTGAGAGTCGTGTGTTTCAGAGTCGTGTGTGTGAGAGTCGTGTGTGTTTTGAGAGTCGTTAGGACTAGGTTTCGTTCGGGAGAAGCATTCGTGTGTTTTGGGAATTTTGAGTCAAAGGGTGTTGACCAGTGAAATCGGGAGGGGTGTTAGTCCAATTGGATAGAGAGTATATCGGGAAAGTGAAATCTTTTGAAGAAGAAAGCTCGAAACCGAATTAGGAGAACTCCAGCCCAAAAAGCCCTGGGGCGGACCGGTTCCTTTTTTAAGGCGAACCGGTCCGACCCCGGACCGGTTCCTTTTATTTTTAAAAGAACCGGTCTGCCTGTCGAGGGTTTGAAAAGTCAAAGGGCCGGACCGGTCCGCCTTCTGCAGATCTACCTTCTCCCCTTCCCAAGATTCACCCCCCTTTCCCCCTAATCCCATTCATTCCCTCCAATCCGTTTTTTCCTCTTCCCAATCCCAACCTTTCCCTCCCACATCCATCCCCTTTGCCCTCCAAACCCCTTTCCTCCAAAACTAACCCCTCCCCTCCCCTTTCCACTATAAATACACCTCCAAACCCCCTTCTCCTCACACCTTCAACCCAAATACTCTCTTCTTCCTCTCTAGTATTTCAAGCACTAAATCCCTACTGTTTCCATGGCCCCCCGTGTTGCCCCCACCAAATACGACTCCACCGTGATCCAACCCTCCGGTCACGGCGAATTCCGCTCCCGCCAAGAGAAGCGATGGTGCACTCAATACTTCGGTTTGGGCCGCAAACTCCATATGGAGCGCGCTGTCCAATGGTAAGCCCTGCCCAACTCCGTCACCGCCCTATTCATGGCCCGGGGCTGGTGCCGATTCCTTAACCAACCTCACGAAGCAGTTTGGGCAACCAAAGTCCGCGCATTCTATGGTACCCTCGTCCGGTAGGCCAATTCGAGGCCGAAGCTTTCGTGGATGGGATTCCCATTCCATTTTACTTGGCCCGTCTCACGGCCAAGTTGGCCGAGTTTGACGTCCCAGACGTCCAAGAATTTACATATCTCCAAAACGTCCCCCTGGTCGACAAGGACATTATCATGGCCCGAATTGCACCGAATGTGCCTTGGGCGGGGTAAACCATCGCCGTTGGCCGCCTAAACGAGAAGGCGCGGCTCACATTTCAGATTGTGTGCGCCAACTTATTGCAAACATCCAACGATTCCGCCATGTGGCCTCGGCAAGCTACTTTGACATATCATCTCTTCGACCCCCAAACTTCCATCCATTTGGGCCGCACTTTATACGCAGACATCATTAACGCGTCCTTGGATGAGAAGGGCATCGTCCCACTTCCTTATGCCCGATTGATCACTTCCATCCTTAAGAATGCTGGCATAGCGGCGCCGAGCGACCATACGCGCCTCCCCGATCCTTTCGGACAAGGGACGTGCACCAAAAGTACCAAACAGCTAGATGTCCTTCGAGCTAGGCGGGGTGATGATGTTGAAGAAGAGGCTGCCTCGAGCGAGGACGAGGAAGAAGCAGGGCCAGCCGGTGAGGATGTCGAGATGGGAGATCTCGGCGCGGACGAGGAGTCGGCCGACGAGGAGGACGACCCAGATTTCGAGTGGGCAAGCACGGACCTATCCGCGCGTATGTCGGCACTTGAAACAAATTTCAACACCTTTCAGACCAACTACGAGCGCGACATGAGCATCGTTCTTCGTTTCCAAGCGAACATCTATAGGCGCATAGGGGATCCCAATGAGCCACTACCTTCCTACTACCATAACCCCTATGATCCCACCGCGCCCGGTTCCTCCCATCCCCCACCCCGATGAAGCTCTTTATAGTGCTGGCAGCTTTTTATTTTTCTTATTGTTCACATTTGTATGCTTTTTCTAGCACATGTAAGACAGTCCTTTTGTAATAAAAACCGCATTTTCTCTATTTGTTTGTTTTATTTATCACACTTATTATTTTGCCTTATTTAGATTTTAGTCCTTTTTGCTTGAGGACAATGCAAAAGTCTAAGCTAGGGGGGGTCACAAGTGCGTATCTCTAAAACTTCACAAATTTTAAAAAATGCCCTGAAATTTCCAAAAAAAATCATAAATTTTTTGAAAAATCCAAAAATATTTTTTTCAAAATAAATAAAAATTGGAATTCAAAATTTTCAAAAATATCATTAAAAGTCGGTTTAAAGTCTCAAGTTGTAAACATTCAACATACACAAAGCCGAAATTGACCAAAGATAGAAATTGAATGAAAATTGACGACTTAACGAATAAGTGTGGAGATTAACAAACCCGGTGAGATTCGAGCCTATCACGTTTTGCGAGTTTTTAAATCAATCCGAGTTAATTGTTAACTCAAAGTTATTTTCAGCGCCTAAAAAGTTGTCAAGGATCTCAATCCTCTCATTTTGATCGGTTTTGAAAATGTGTGCAATATTTCCTTAAAAAACGTGCCAAATTAACCTCTAAACGTAAATTCATCTCGAAACGCATATGGTAACGCAATTGGCATTTTGGACAATGAAGTAGGCCCTCGTTTGTCACCCAAAAATATTAGCCATAAAAAGATGTGAAAAAATTATCCCTTTGATAACCCAATTGAGCCGAATAAAATTCAACCTTTTCGTTTGGTAACCCGAAAAACCCAAATAGCCCGAAATTGTGAAAAATGAGAAAATTCAGAATTTAAGTCCAAAAAGTGCATATAAAGGGGCAAGAAAAAAGAGATATGCTAAAAAAAAATAGCAAAAAAAAAAAGAAGAAGAAGAAGTGAAAAACAAAAAAAAAATAGAAAAAGAAAAAAAAATGAGCAATAGCTTGGAAAAAGCACAAATGGACATCATTAAGGACTTTTCCAATTCCAACCTCCCTACAATTGTCATTTTACCCAATATACCTTAAAACTCGAAAAAGTCCTAGCCGAGTCTAAATTGCGAAATTGGTTATCGCGTGGAGAGCTAATACACCAAAAGATAATAAGGGAGATAAGTGCGCGGAAAAAGAGGCAATGTTCCCGTTTTTAAAACCGTAATCCGTTGATGAGATCCTTTCACCATGAAATTTTCGTCTTTCTACTTGTATGCGTGATTTTGCTTCCATTACATTTACTCTTTATATCGTGCATACCGAGAGAATAGCCACATCCGAGAGATTCGTTTGTGAGAGCATTCCGTGAGAAATTGAAATCAAAATGAATTTTTGAATAAGTAACGTAATGATCAATCGGTGGAAATTTGCGATTAAATTTTTGGCTTCGCACACGCGCACTATGATTTGAGATCATTGAACATGATTTGATGACGATTATTTTCTGGAAAGGATTGAATTATACAATTTTTGCATATTTTGAATTTTCTTTGAGTCGAATTTTGTGGGTATATTCTCTATAAACCCTCACGAGACAACACTCGTCCTACTAGGGTAACCTAGGGGTTTAAAGGCTTGTTGCATACGCTAAATCCAATCGCTTGCCCGCGAAAAAGGTATTTTATCCCAATAAAATGATTTTCAAGAGTTGAGCCTTGCTAGGATTCTTTTACATTGCTCGGGACGCGCTAAGTTCTAAGTTAGGGGGGTTTGATTAGGCATAAATTCTTCCTAATTTATCCCTTGATTTAGTTACTTATAGCACCCCGAATAACGTAACTGAGTTGGATTTATCTCATAATCATGCTACTGACCGATCCTAATGAGTACACCGAGTTTCTGGTATTTTATAGTGATTTTACAGGTATTTGATGTCAAGAAACGAAAGAAAGAAACCGGAAGAATCAAGAAATAAAGAAGGAAAAGTCAAAAGGGCAAAAGTGGAATTTCCACCCAGAATTCAGATGAGGTACCTAAAGAGAAGTTGAAGACACCTCATTCAAGAATACATAGGAAGAAACGGCACCTCAATCGGAATCTCGGAACAAAAGTTATGAGCAGTCAAAGAGGAACCAAAAAGTCAAATATCCGGACCGGTCCGCCCCTACCCCGGAGCGGTCCTCCTTGCCAAACTCCAGAAGACCCCAGACCATAAGCAAACCGAAGAAGGGAAGAATAAAAGGAACTGGTCCGCCCTCGGACCGGTCCGCCCCAAAATAAAAAGAACCGATCCGCCTTGGGGGCAGACCGGTCCGCCTAAGGCCCGGACCGATCCGGGCTTCGAGATTTGCGAATCCTATCTCTTCCTAAAACCACTCCTAGTGCAACTGAACTCTGAATTTGTTGTAGGGTATAAAAACCCAATTTATTATTGTTATGGAACGGAGAATAAGTAGGATTTTTTCCGCTCTTTTTCCAGAAACCCTAGTTTAGCTAACAACTGCAGTTTTAATTCAAAGATTGAAGATTTATTCAGTAATTTTTGTGAGTATCAGTTTCATTTATTGTTTGATTAATTTTAGTGAGTAATTCTTAATTCTAATTCTTTTCTTCATCTAATTACCATTTTCATTAGAGTAATTATGAATTCCTGCACATCAATCATTATTTTTATTAAATTCAACATGTTAGGCTAGATTTTCCAAGGCCGGGGTACATGAACCCAGCCTGATGTGTTAGTGTGTGCGTATAAAATTAATCCAATGAATTTAGTGATTGATTATGATCGTATTGCGTAGTTACACAATAATTGTAGATCTTTATATCTCGTTTGCCTCTGGGTACTCGTGATGATTTAGAGTGCAATTTGAGTGTCACTATCGCGATACTGATGTACTCATCCTCAGATTAGGTATGACGCGGGCTTGAACCTCGTATACATAATGCTTGGGAGTACTAAATTCCGGGTCAGATCAATCAGATAAATTTATGATTAATATTATAACTGCACTACACTAGGGTTGGGGGATTGTATTCCCGTCCTATTCTTCTCATCATTTAAACAAAAAAGTTTCGAATCATCATTCATTCTTAATTTCGGTAGATTAGTATAGTTGCATCTTTTCTTATTTTCATTGTCGCATTTAGCTGTAATCAATCTCAAAACCAAATCAATTTTTCCTTTTCTTCTTAGAGTCAAAGTTAGGGTCTCTCCGTCTCTTCCCGTCGTCACAACTCTGTTGTCCTTCTTCCCCGAGGATCGATACCCGACTTACTGGGATTATTACTTGAGCGACAGTCTTGCACTAGAGCCTAGAGTGAACGCATTCCTGAGACACATTTTAGTCGCGTCAGTTCATGACTTAAGATATGTGCTGGATATGGGACATATTTCTTTATCATTGACACGTGAAACACATTATGCACTCTAGAGAGTTGAGGGGGTAAGGTTAATCTATATGCAACAGCTCATATCCTTTCAAGGATTTCAAAAGGTCCTATGTATCTTGGACTCAACTTCCCTTTCTTTCCAAATCGGATTACTCCCTTTGCTAGTAATACTCGCAAGAACATATAATCTCCTCTTTAGAATTCCAACTGTCGGTGGCGATTATTGACATAACTCTTTTGACGACTTTGAGCGATTCGAAGTCGGTCTTGTACCAATTTCACTTTCTCTGTTGTAATCTGAATCAATTCTGGTCCCAATAATTTTCTTTCCTTAACTTCTACCCAACATGCAGGAGAACGACACCTTCTACCATAGAGTGCCTCATACGAAGCCATTTGAATACTTGCTTGATAACTATTATTATATGCAAATTCCACTAACGGTAAATGATCATCCCAATTCCCCTTCAGATCAAGTACTTATGCCCTAAGCATATCCTCTAAGGTTTGAATGGATCTCTCAGATTATCCATCTGTTTGAGGATGAAAAGCGGTGATGAAATTCAATTGTGGTTCCATGGCTGATTGAAGGCTTTTCCAAAAGTGAGACACAAATCTAAGGTCACGATCAGAAACAATTTAAATCGGAGTTCCATGAAGCCTAATAATTTCCCTTACATATAACTTAGCTAATTTTTCTAAAGAATGGGTAATCTTAATGGCAAGAAAATGGGCAGATTTAGTTAGCTTATCAATAATTATCCAAATAGAATCATTACCATTTGAACTCCTTGGAAAACCTGTCACAAAATCCATAGTAATATGTTCCTATTTCCACTCAGGGATAGGCAGGGGTTGTAGTAATCCTGATGGTTTCTGATGTTCAACTTTTACTTGTTGACAAACCAAACACTGAGATACCAATTTTGTTATCTCCCTTTTAATGTTATTCCACCAAAACACTTCTCGAAGATCTCTATACATCTTTGTACATCCCGGATGAAATGAGAATCTCAAGTAATGACTTTCCTCCAAATTTAACCTCTTTAGTTGGGCATCACATGGCACACACACTCTATTTCCAAACCTTAATATATCATCCCATATCGCAAATTCGATTCTTTTTCCTTCAATAACTTCTTCTCTAATCCTCTTCAGTTGTGGGTCATTTACTTGTGCAATTTTGATCATCTCCATCAATATGGGTTGTACTTATAAGTTTGCGATTATTCCTCATTTACTGTAAATACGTACATATATTTCCATACTTCTCAAATCCTTTAACAAAGGTTCCTGATTTGTAATGATATGCTAAATTTATTGTAGACTTTCTACTTAAAGCGTCAACTACTATATTAGCTTTCCCTGGGTGATAATGACTATTTAAATCATAATCCTTCATCAATTCTAACAACCTCCTTTATCTCATGTTCAATTCTTTCTGAGTAAATATATATTTCAAACTCTTATGATCGGTATAAATCTCACAAGTCTCACCATACAAATAATGTCTCCAAACCTTAAGAGAAAAAATTACAGCTGATAATTCTAGGTCATGGGTTGGATAATTCTGGTCATGTGGTTTTAACTGTCTCGAGGTATAAGCTACTACTTTTCCATTTTACAATAGCACACATCCCAACCCATTTTTAGAAGCATCACTATAAATCACAAATCCCCCATGTCCCTGAAGGAATAGTCAAAATTGGTGCAGCTACCAATCGATTCTTAAGTTCTCAAAAATTATTCTTAACTTCCTCAGACCATTCATATGTCACATTTGTTTATGTTAATCTAGATAGAGGTTTGGAAATACTATAAAATCCTTCAACAAATCTTCGATAATAACCTGCTCATCCAAGAAAACTACGAATCTTCGTCACATTAGTTGGTCTAGTCCAATCTAGTATAGCCTCTATCTTTTTAGGGTCAACCAACACTCCCTCCTTAGAATGGCATATCCTAGAAAAGAGACACTAGGCAACCAAAACTCATAGTTCTTTAATTTCGCATATAATTTCTCCCTCCTAAGGATTTGTAACACTATCTTTAAATGATTTTCGTATTCTTTAATACTTTTGGAATAAATAAGGATGTCATCAATGAAAACAACCACACACTGATCCATATATTTCCTAAACACTCTATTCATCATATCCACAAAAGCGGCTGGTGTATTAGTTAGTCCAAATGGCATCACAAGAAATTCATAGTGACCACATCTAATACAAAAAGTTGATTTCGAAATATCATCTTCCTTAATCTTCAATTGGTGATATCCTAACCTAAGGTCAATCTTTGAAAATACTTGCGCACCTTGAAGTTGGAAAAACAAACCATCTATACGAGGTAAGGGGCATTTATTCTTAATGGTCACCTTATTTAGTTCATGATAATCTATGCATAATCTCATCGTCCCATCCTTTTTTTAACGAATAACATTGGAGCACCCCGAGGGGATACACTTGGTCTACCCTTGTCTACTAGATCTTATAATTGAACTTTTAATTCCCTTAATTCTAAAGGTGCCATGCGATAAGTTGGTTTTGATATTGGTATAGTTCTAGGAATAAGTTCAATCGTAAACTCTATATCTCTACTAGGAGGTAGACTGGGTAAATCATCTAGAAAAATATCTGGAAAATGTTTAGTTATAGGAATATCTTCTAAACTAGGCTCTTTTATTTGCAAATCAATAACACTTGCAAGGAATCCTTGCCATCCTTTCTTAAGAAAACTATAGTCTTGTATTGCAGAGATAATACACATAGGGATAGGATGCCAGTTCCTTTAAAACTGAATTCTGGTTGGTGGGGAATTTGGAAATTAACTCTCTTCTCAAAACAATTTACCTCAGCATGATACGATGCTAACCAATCCATCCCCAAAATGACTTCAAAATCTCTTATGTCTAAAACTATTAAATCAGAGAATAGTTTATGATTACTAACATTTATAGGGAAAGACTTATATACTAATGTTCTCGTCAATAACTCACCCGAAGGAGTAGAAACATGTATGCTATGATTCAAGGGTTCAGGCATATTAGGAAAATGATTAACAAAACGTACAGACATAAATGAATGGGTAGAACCAGGATCTATTTGTGACACCCCGACTAATTAAATACCGGGTAGATACTCCTTTATTAGATTAATACATAATATCAAGTTGGTTCAGTCTTAGCATCACTGTCGAAAATATTTAATTAATTACTAGCAACCTAATATTTAAATAGAGAGATGCCAAATTTTTATAATGAAATTCAATTAACATTCAACCAATTTAAATTATAAGTTAAACATACCACATCCACATCATAACCACAATAGAATAGTAATGGAATAAATAAAATGAGTCTGGAGTAACAGTCCCCTGAATAATCCAAATACTGAATAAATATCAATACAAATCCTGAATAAATAAATAAATCCAACACTGAAATAAAATTGAAAGTCTGAGAATGTTATCTCTAAATGGAAATGGGCGACATGCCCTAACTGATGAATGACCCTGAATAGAATCAAATGTAGAATAAGGAGGCGTCTAATACCGATATCCTGTAACTTCCACAATAGCTACAGCACGCCAATATAGTGGAACTCCTATGCTTGGCTTCCCTGTGGCTGGGCACCTAAAATTGTTTTTACAAAACAAAATAGATTTGGAAGAAAACGGTTCAGGGCCCGAAGTGAAAACAGTTTAAAAGTTTAGTAAGTGTTAAATTACAATTAAACAACACATATTATAAACATGTTAGTAGCGTACTCTCACATGAGTTTCTCACCTCTCCACTAATGTGCACGCTTAACGTATTCCCTTTACCCATCCTAGTTATGCCGCTAACTAGCTAGTCTGTACCCCCTGCTATCGCATTCTAACATAGGGTATCTACTCGTAACACCCAAACAAGTTATATTCATAACCCATATTCACATTCATTAAATTACTTATCACAAGTGTTAATTAAAATTTTCACATTCTTAGCCCATTCAAATATCTCAGTTATTCAAATATACTAAGCAACACAATAGAACTATCATAAGTATATGTATATACACCAGTATAATATCTCATATACAAATCAGGCACCCCACAAGGATAGAACCTACGATGCCCTCATACTCTGCTATCGAATCCCGATACATCACGTACGTGAGGATCACAAGTTCTGAATCACTCAGGAACCGTTTCAATAAAAATCACACATAGTGGAGGCGAACATAGTTCACATACCCATGGGTCACGCACATACCTACGCTCCCAAGGTCAGCAGACTTATCCATTCAGCGATAAGCCCTTCCAAGTCCTATGTTCTAAGGTATCAATCTAAAGTCCCCCCCCTCCCCCCCCCCCCCCGAAGGTCACATCGAGACTAGACTATCCTCTTACAAACGACCTCCCATGATAGCAAGTATGGTAGGTATGTTATACACACAATAATTCATATACTAGAAAATCACACAACCAGTATATATACAATTTCAATATAGGTATACTCCTCCCCAATGTATTAGGTCTCACCCACAATATTTACGTTTCGGGTATTCTACGTAATATTTATTTAACACGACAAGTTTCGTCATACGAATTCGGGTACCTATACCTATCACAAGGGGGATGCTAGGTCCCCCATTTGTTCTTAAGGTTCTCAGCAAATATAAAATCCCTTAAATTATCTTCCATTCCACTCTCAGTCCCAAAATCGAAAGATCTCAAACCTTCCTCACTCGGTAACCATTCATAAGCAATAGTATTCAATTCCCTAAGGTATTCCATTTTTCTCCGGGCTTCAACTAAGATCCTACTAACCTTAACTAAGTCACACAATATCATATTAATCACCCTAAAACTCATTATCGGCTTTAGGGTTTTCTTTAAACCTTAAAGGGAAACAATTACCAAAAATCAACAAAGGTCGATCGATTTCTATGAAACATAAATAGAGATCTAACCTAATGTTTAAGTTGGACACAAGATCTTAAAACGAAGAGGTTACAGCACGAAACAACTTTCAAACCAACACTCAAAAACTCTCAAACACTCAGGGTTGGTGTTTGGTATAAACTGGTTTTTGGAAAAATGGTTAGGGTTTGAAGAGGTGTTTGGACAAATAGGGTTTATTCTCTCTCTCTTATCTTCTCACTCGAAATGACGAAGTGGCAAAAAGTCTTCTACAGGCTGAGGGTTAGCCTCTTTAAATACAGGGCTGAGAAGGATCGAGAAAGAGATTAGAAATCAAGGGCTGGGATTTAGTCTTCCCATATTGACTTCCATCCAACGGTTAAGGATAAGCGGTGAGTTAAGTTGCTTCTTATTGGAGGATAGAGGTTCACAGGGATTGGGACAAGGACTCATGCAGAGCGTTGATAAGTTTAATCTAAGGGCAGATAATAAATACTGGTTTTGTCTCTTAAAAGAAACACACAACCAATCAATAGGAGTGCGACAGGTGTAAGGCAAATAACAGACCACAAACGCGTATCTCAAACTAATTACATAGACACCCTTACAATCTCCAGCACTTTCGGTTTCTAACCAAGTGAACTTAACAGAGATAAAACCAACAACCAGAAATAATAGAATGACCCCAAAACTTTTTAATTCCAATTTTATTCAAGAAAAAAATGTTTTAAAATCATTAGAAATTCCCAAAAAATTATTAAAAAATATTTTAAGGGAAATTAACACACACAACACACACACAAACAATTTAATGCAAAAAATGATCAATGTATGCAATCCTAATGTGTGTGAGTGTTTGTGAATATACCTTTGAAATGAATTAAATTGAAGGTCTGAGGCTCTTTGGTATCTAGGGGAGGGACTCAATTTTGTCACTATTTTCAAACTAGATGAGCACTTATACAATGTACACTCAAGTGAGTCAAGAGTATAAGGTGCTTCAACAAAAATAATCTACACCAAGGTAGTAACTCCGATGGACTAACAATAACTGCACACAATCGGTTTAATCATTATCATAAAACCATAATTAGGATAATATCATACTTGTATAACACAACACTAAAAGAAGAAATTTTTAATAAGGTATATACCACTATCGATACACCCATTCATCCTCCGCGGATAACTCTAAAGGTAACCCCACTATACCAGGGAAAATATTCACGTAAATAATAACATTGTTGAGATACTCACTAAACTCGTCTCTCATGCAAATATAGCAATAATAAAAATGTAGTAACTCGTTCCTGTCAAATACAACACGCATCATCATCTGAGGATATAACTTATACTTCTATCTTGCCAATCGCCTTAGCTGCTCAAATGGTTCCTGGACTGAACACACCTGTCCATACCAAATCGAAAATTTCAATAACTATTGCCTTTGCTATGCACCATACCCTTTATTCCTCTACTCGCTTCGAAAAAACATTTTAACGCATGGGTTTCACTCCCCAAAAAACACCTCTACTCATACTCCACTTATCTCCGGTCACACTGACCATGTTAGGGTTGTCCTTCATTCGAACATTGGTAGTCTCGACTCTGATGACTACTTCCATTGTTCCCTTAGCTTTGATGGCCCTAAGGAACTTGCTACTGTCTTCAACAGCCCTTACTGAATTCACCATCGCTCGGTAAAAAATTATCTATCTGAATCATCTTAATGGGTCCCCTGATGGGTCTCCCCCTTGTTGTGCTTTACTAACACCGTTTCACCCAGTCTTACTCTCTGACTAAACTCTTCGATTCTTGTAGCTCCCCGCACAAGGAAGCGTTAACATCCTCATCGATAAACGCAACATCATTACCATCTGCATTGACCGTCCAAGCAGAATTTCCCAGAAGTGAAAACAATGCTTCTTGTACATTAATTTTTTTCCCCTCCAATGTCCTCTTCTCCATTGCACCTACTTCATTCAGTGTAAGGTTCGTTAATTAATTAAATTTCTTTTTCATAAAGTGACCTCTGTCCGACCCTCTTGTGTGAGTTCAGAACAACGTTCGCATCTTATCCTGAACATCTGATGAAGGAATTTATGGTCAAACCATACATATGCACCATCTTTTGACAAAACATTCCACTTCTTAGTGTGGTGGTTGCCTCTCACCTTTGTAACTCTGCTCTTACGAGCCAAAAAAAAAATTTACCCCAAATTTTCACTCTCGATTTGCCGTACTCCGACATATGCCCAAGCCTTTGGGTATTTTACCTTCGTTGGCCAACACACACCATTTTCGCCTTTCTAGAATTTCCACTGCTGGTTCTCTTTAATATTTCGTCTGACTCTCTCCCATTCCAACCTTGTTGGGTCAGTCTAATTTGACCCCACTTTTTACTATAGTGGTTCCTGAAAGTTATATGTTGTGACTTAGCCATCTTTATCGTTCTGGCCTTCCGTTCCATAATAGGGGTGACCTCAGGGTCATCATTCTTGAATATATCTTATAACCTCAACTGAGCTTTGCCTCCTGCGGTCCGTTCAACTCGTATGACATACTGCATTGTTCGGCAGACGAATACAACAGAATGCAAATAAGATTCACTGTCCTATACATTCTAGCAGGAGAACGAAACCTCACCAAAGAAATCAACAATCTTAAACATAGGGTTCTATATCAAAGAAAGCTACGCAGGAAGCATAATAAGCCGCACAGATCCTAAAGGACACTAGAACTTGATGCTCTGATACCACCTGTGACACCCCGACTAATTAAATACCGGGTAGATACTACTTTATTAGATTAATACAAAATATCAAGTTGGCTCAGTCTTGGCATCACTGTCGAAAACATTTAATTAATTACTAGCCACCTAATATTTAAATAGAGAGATGCCAAATTTTTATAATGAAATTAAATAAACATTCAACCAATTTAAATTATAAGCTAAATATACCACATCCACATCACAACCACTATAGAATAGTAATGGAATAAATAAAATGAGTTTGGAGTACCACTCCCCTGAATAATCCAAATACTAAATAAATACCAATACAAATCCTGAATAAATAAATCAATCCAACACTGAAATAAAATTGAAAGTCTGAGAATGCTATCTCTAAATGGAAATGGGCGACATTCCCTAACTGATGAATGACCCTGAATAGAATCAAATGTAGAATGAGGAGGCGTCTAATACCGAGATCCTGTAACTTCCACAACAGCTAAATCACGTCAATGTAGTGGAACTCCTATGCTTGGCGTCCCTGTGGCTAGGCACCTAAAAATGTTTTTACAAAACAAAATAGATTTGGAAGAAAACGGGTCAGGGCCCGAGGTGAAAACAGTTTAAAAGTTTAGTAAGTGTTTAAATTACAATTAAATAACACATATTATAAACATGTTAGTAGCGTACTCTCACATGAGTTTCTCACCTCTCCACTAATGTGCACACTTAACGTATTCCCTTTACCCATCCTAGTTATGTCGCTAACTAGCTAGTCTGTACCCCCCTGATATCGCATTCTAACATAGGGTATCTACTCATAACACCCAAATAAGTTATATTCATAACCCATATTCACATTCATTAAATTACTTATCTCAAGTGTTAATTAAAATTTTCACATTCTTAGCCCATTCAAATATCTTAGTTATTCACATCTACTAAGCAACACAACAGAACTATCACAAGTATATGTATATACACTGGTATAATATCTCATATACAAATCAGGCACCCCACAAGGATAGAACCTACGATTCCCTCATACTCTGCTATCGAATCCCGGTACATCACGTACATGAGGATCACAAGTTCCGAATCACTCAGGAACCGTTTCATTAAAAATCACACATAGTGGAGGCGAACACAGTTCACATACCCATGGGTTACGCACATACCTATACTCCCAAGGTCAGCAGACTTATCCATTCAGCGATAAGACCTTCCAAGTCCTATGTTCTGAGGTATCAATCCCGAATGTCACATCGGGACCAGACTATCCTCTTACGAACGACCTCCCGTGATAGCAAGTATGGTAGGTATGTTATAAACACAATAATCCATATACTAGAAAATCACACAACCAGTATATATACAATTTCAATATAGGTATACTCCTCCCCAATATATTAAGTCTCACCCACAATATTTACGTTTCGGATATTCTATGTAATATTTATTTAACACGACAAGTCTCGTCATACGGATTCGGGTACCTATACCTATCCCAAGGGGATACTAGGTCACCCATTTGTTCCTAAGGTTATCTCAGCAAATATAAAATCCCTTAAATTATCTTTCATTCCACTCTCTGCCCCAAAATTGAAAGATCTCAAACTGTCCTCACTCGGTAACCATTCGTAAGCAATAGTATTCAATTCCTTAAGGTATTCCATTTTTTTTTTGGGCTTCAACTAAGACCCTACGGACCTTAACTAAGTCCCACAATATCATATTAATCACCCTGAGAATCATTATCGACTTTGGGGTTTTCTTTAAACCTTAAAGGGAAACAATTACCAAAAATTAGCAAAGGTCGATCGATCGAAGAAAATGGGTCGATCAATCGATCGATCGACATTCTTGAGTCGATCGATCGATCAAACAGGTATTGGCCCAGAATTTTCTTAAACAGTTACGGGTTTCCTCTTTTTACACCTCTAATTCTTCATTATAACGTCCCAAACTCCCAACCAAGTATACTAATAATCATACCAACATGTTTGCATAATTTCCAACGTTTTAGATTCATCAAATTGAAATGGGACATCAAATTCTTGGATCAATTCACATAAATTTCATATGAAAACCCTAGTTCTCCTATTTATTCAAGAACGCTATATAATTCATTACAAATTCATAATTCTCTACACATGGATCATGATTTCATAGCTGCTAAAATCCGAGAAGTTAATCTAAATGCAAAACCTACCCAGATTACGATTTCAATTCTTTAAATCCATTCAATTATCATTATTCAAGGTTATTCTTCAATTCTAACCTAACATGGATGATATATGCACTAATTTATTGAAAGTTAAATCACTTGTCTGGTAATAAAGATTTTGATCCTTTGAAGTAGATGGTACGGGAATGATCCTCTCTTTCTGATCTATCCGGTGGTGCAAAAGCCTCTAAGGGTGGTTTCTCCTGTGGAAACTTTCCTCTCTTACTCTCTAACTGCCGTTGGTGGTTTTTGGTTGTGATCACCCTAAGAGTTCTTGTGTTGGCTGATAATTTAAGTCTAAAATTCGTGGGTTATATTTCCTCAAAAAGTCAAAATGACTAAAATACCCTCCCGAGCTGCCAGTTAAGCCTAAAATGTCCTGGGGCCCAAACTAAACCTCTGAATAGTATTTTCTGACTATCTCGACCCTTTCGGACACGTTAAAGCACTCAAAATGGTCATATGGATGTCATAAAAATAAAATACTTTTAAATCCATTAAATTTGGTCCTGACACGACTAACACGTGCGTCCCAACTTAATTTTCGAAACTGTCGTATTTTCAACTAACGACAATTTTAATAAATTCAATAATCACATATTACCATAATCACTCAGTAATATTCAACATTATTATCATATTTAAATACTAACTCTCGTCTCGCTAGTTATTTAAATCCGAATTAATTTCCAATTAATTATCCCAAATTAATTTAATTAATCCCACAATTAGAAGAAATTTCATTTAATTAATCTCATAATTAAAAGACATAAAATTACGAGGTATTACACTATTAAAACTTGAAAAGGTTGTCCACATATAGAAAATGTACCTGACACTACTGCATTAGAAGCTTGGGTATCAAAAAGTGCAAAAACTCTACCCTATCTGCCTTGGTCATTCTTCTCACCTAAAGGCTGTATCGGAACCCTTGCTGGGGTTGGGCAGTCTTTATCTAATGTCCTTTCTGTTCACATCGAAAATAGGCTCCTGAATCCCTATAATAAGGTCGCCCCCCATGCATCTTTCCACATCCCTGACATATCTTGTTGTTATACTGTTTGTTATCACTAGCTCCCCCAACATTGTGTGTACTCCTAAAATTATTTCTATTATTTGGGTTCTTCCCTATTTGTTCCCCAAACTTCCTCTTACCATCTCTAATTCGATTGTACTCCTCTACATCCCTCTTGAGTATCGTAGCCCTAGTCACGATGTCACTATATGATGTTAACTTTAGGATGGAAATTCGACTACGAATATTCAACCTTAACCCCCGTTCAAACTTCTTGACTTTTAAAACGTCAGTTACCACAACATGTCATGCAAAACGGGATAACTCAATAAAATTTACCTTTTATTGACTAATCATCATATTCCCTTGCACTAAACTCATGAATTCATTTGTCATTTTAAGGAAATATTTCTCATAAAAGATCACTAAGAAGTCATTCCAACCTATATAAGTATTCCTTTCCTCATGTATTCTCTTAGTCATTCTCCACCAATGCTCGGCTTCACCTTCTAATATAAACGTTGAAAATGAAACCCTTTGTTCATATTTACACTTAAGAACATCGAGTATCTTTTCCATGTGCATCACCCAACTTTTTATTTCAGTGGGGCTAGGAGTACCTTTAAAAGATGGTGGATTTAACTTCTTAAACTGTTCAATAGTACAACTACTTAGTTTAAGATTCCTTGTCACTCTATTATTCACCTAATGCTCCACAATCTTTACTAGACTTTTAATCGATTTATATGCACCTTCCAGTCCTTCCATACTTGAACCACTACTTCCCGTAGTTGATCTTGTCTTGGTTATTTTCTACAGTCATGGCTGAACATAAGATGTATTATACTATCTCAAGATTGCAAATTAGAAGAACAATTATATATAAACAATTATATAAAATGCAATACATGTGGAGGGTTATCACATATATCAGGTATTTAATCCTATATCATATATATGGAAACTTAAAATCTATAACGTTCAAAACTTATGTTCAGTAGTCTATGGGTTCTTGACATGTTCTACATGATAAAACAAACGTTTTACTTAAAGTAACAAAAAGAGCTCTAAAAGCTGAATTTTCACCATAGTCCTTTTATGTTCCTGTTGGAGCGGAAGTTCGAGGGTCTATTGAAAACGCGTATAGATTGTACTAAAAAAAACCGTACATACGTGAAATCCTACAAGGCAGATTTAGAATTTACCTGCAAGATCTCTTTGATTTTATCTCGTTTTATCACGAACAGAATATGTGATGGCTCGATTAACCTCACGATCTTCTATTGTATTCCCGATATAGACAACCACAACTAGAGAGTGGGCTCCTATTTTGTGACCACCTTCTTATCTCCTCTTTCTTCTCCGTTGTCTCTCTTTCTCACAAGTATGAACTCGAGTCTTTTGAGTTTCCAAGAGTGATGTCTAGATTAAGAAAGAATGAGACTTAGGTGAATATATATAGGCTACAGTAGGGACCCTAAGGAGAGATAAGGATGTGGATCCTAATGGCCCTGAGAAAATCTAATCCTTCCCGGATCCTAATCTCAGTCCCTTAATTATAATTAATACCACTAAATAATTATAATTGCAACCCCACTCCTTAACTCAAATTTATATTTCGAGCTCCTCGTTATTAATTACTTAATTCTCCCCACGTTAAGATTAATGATACCCGTTGATAAAATAAATTATTGATAATTTATTTTATTAACTTTTTTAAGTTCTTGAGTGGTCCAACTTAACTTATTTGTAGTGTCGGATAAATATAATCCGCCAGCAGGGTTTGACACGCACAAAACTTATAAGTATCTCAAGGGAGTATCACCAGTCTCTATACTAAGACGTGAATTCCATCCATAAAAGACTTTCACCATACATTAATCACCATTACCCAATTTATCAAGATTATTGATCCAATAATGAATCTCACTTGATAAGTCAAAGTAATAAATAACTAGTGCTTGTGTCCATCAATCATAACCGGATTAAGAGCCTTAAGTAAAACTAATAATCATGAGATGTACATTGTCTTATAAAATTAATATAAAAACAATGACCTCAAATTGGTCCCGTTTAATACACACAAAGTGCACTAGCACAATAAGTTGAAACTATACAGTTTCCTGTAATCAAGATAGACCTATTAAAATATTGTGCTATGGTCCTACTGATGATGTGTCAAGTTCCATCTAAGAATGTGAACGATAAAACTTATATTCTACAAGAACTGGTGCTCTGATTATCTGTGTGTAATTCATACTCTACACACCAAAACATTTACTGGGCAGAATAAAAAACATCGGCAATCTAGAAAATACTGGAAATATTATGTCCATACATTGATTCTCATTAAAATAGGAATAACTGATTTTTTTTATAATAATAAATCTATAATTAAAATTATTGCATAAAGCATGATTTTAGTCTACTTATCTAACAATCTCCCACTTAGACTCAAAGCCATGTTGTAATGCATCTCACTCGCATCCCCTCTACGTGACTATCAAAAGTCTTGGCTGGTAAGCTCTTTGTGAAGGGGTCTTCCAGGTTGTTCTCTGATACAATCTTCATAACTATGGCATTACCTCGCTGCAAAAATTCTCGAATAAGATGATACTTACGCTCAGTGTGTTTACCTATTTTATGGATCCTGGGTTCCTTTGAGTTAGCAACCGCCCCGCTATTTTCACAAAAAAGTGTAATAGTCGATTGAACTAAAGGTACCACTCCTAAATCTATTAGGAAGTTTCTAAGCCATACTACTTCCTTGGTTGCCTTGGAAGCCGCCACATTTTCAACTTCCATAGTGGAATCAACAATGCAAGATTGCTTGATACACCTCCAACTAATGGCTCCACCTCCTAGGGTAAACACATATCCAAAGGTAAACTTCCTGGAATCTCTATCAGCCTAAAAATCTTAGTCTGTGTACCCAATGGGTACTAGACTCTCTTCCTGGTAAACTAACATATAATCTCATATTCTTTTCAGGTATATGAGTATACGCTTTACTGCAGTCCAGTGTTCTTGCCTAGGGTTAGACTGATATCTACTAACCATGCCAACAACAAAACAAATATTAGGTCTACTGCATATCATAACATACATAAGGCTCCCAACTGTCAAAGCATAAGGGGTGCCTTTCATCTTCTCTATCCCATCAGGTGTCTTAGGGCACTGATCCTTGGAAAAAGATATTCTTCGTTTGAAAGGGAGGAACATTTTCTTGGAATCTTTCATGCTAAATCTGGAAAGAATGGAATCGATATAAGTTACTTGTGATAAACCCAACATTCTATTCTTGCGATCACGCATAAGCTTGATCCCAAGGATGTGACTAGTTTCTCCTAAGTCTTTCATATCGAATTAGCTAGACAACTACACTTTAACTAAAGATAACACTCTAATATCATTTCTAATGAGAAGAATGTCATTCACATGTAATACTAAAAATACCATTACATTTCTATTGCATTTCTTGTACACACAAGACTCATCTGGACATTAATCAAAACCAAAAGATTTGATTGCCTGATCAAAATAAATGTTCCAAGTTCTAGATGCTTGCTTAAGTCTATAAATGGACATCTTAAGCTTACATAATTTATGCTTTTGGTCTTGGGCAATAAAATTGGCTGGATGCACCATATAGATACATTCATCAAGATTCCCATTAAGAAATTTAGTCTTGACGTCAATTTGTCAAATTTCATTATCGAAATGAGCTGTAATGGATAAGAGAATTCGAATGGACTTCATCATAGCTACCGGAGAGAAAGTTTCCTCATAATCGATGCCCTTTTTCTGAGTAAATCCTCTCACAACAAGTCGTGCCTTGAAGATCTCAGCATTCCCATTCACCCTCTTTTCCTCTTATAGACCCACTTGCATCCTATGGGTTTTATCCCTTAGGGTGGATCTACAAGACTCCAGACCTGATTAGAATACATATATTCCATCTCAGAATTCATAGCTTTCAGCCAAAATTCTGCATCTTTATTTTGGAGAGCCTCGTTGTAGTTAGTGGGATCGACTTTGAATTCATCAGGGACCTTGTTATAAGACTATTATAAGAACAAAAATCGTTTAGGTTGATGTATAACCCTTCCACTATGACGAGGTAGTATCTGTGCTAGTGTACTAGTGTCAACACAATGTGTTATTTCATCTTGTATTTATGGTATTGAAGAATATTGTTGGTTCCTCGTAATTCTTTAAGAACAACTTTACTTCTAGGTTTATGATCCATCATATAATCCTTTTCTAAGAATCAGGCATTAGTCCTTACAATGACCTTCTGATCCTTAGGATCATAAAATAAATAACCCTTAGTTTCCTTAGGATATACTCTAAAGAAATAAACTTCTGATGTTGATTCCAACTTACTAGTATCTCTCCTTAGCACATGTGCTAGACTACCCCAGATCTGAATATGTTTCATACTGGGCTTGTGCCCAATCCATAATTCTTTGGGTGTAGTGGAGATCGCCTTTAAAGGAACCAAGTTCAGTAAATAAGTGACCATTTTTAAAGCATGTCCCCAAAAGGAATCTGGGAGATCTGTATAACTCAATATAGACCTAATCATATCCAAATGTGTCATATTCCTCCTTTTCACTACACCATTTTACTGAGGCATACTAGGTGCAGACAATTGGGATGTGATCCCTTAATCTTCTAAATACTGCCTAAACTCTCCTAAGAGGTACTCACCATCACGATCAGATCGTAATGTCTTGATACTTTTACCTTGATGCTTCTCCACTTCTGCCCTATACACTTTGAATTTCTCAAAGGCTTTAGACTTATGGTGCATTAGGTAAATGTACCCATACCTTGAGTAATCATCTATGAAAGTCATAAAATACTCGAATCCCCATCTTGCTCGGATTGTCATCGGTCCACATAGATAAGAATGAAGCAATTCCAACAGTTCTCTTTCTCTATAGCCCTTAGCTAAGAAAGGCCTCATGATCATTTTACCTTCTAAACAGGATTCATAAACGGGAAGTGCCTCCACTTCTAGTGAGATCAATTTCTCACTTGCTACCAGTCTACGAATCCTTTTTAGATTAATATGACCTAGGCGTAAGTGTCAAAGATACATTTGGTTCACTAAGGAGGGTTCCTTTCTCTTTAAATTTGGTCCAATTGAATTATGTAAAATATTAATTTGTTGTGTGGTAGAGATATGATTAACAATATAAAGATTATCAACTAATATACAAGAACAAATAAAAGATTTATTTTTCTTAATAACCACGGGGTTATTAAATAAACTGAATATCCATAAAAGGCTAAAGAAGAAATTGAAATCAAATTCCTCCTAATGGAAGGTTCATAAAGACAATCTTTTAAAAGTAAACTCCTATCAGTATTAAAGGTTGAATGAATGTCTCCCATAGTAACTACCAATACTCTTATAGCATCTCCCATAGTCAGATAAATCTCTCCATCACTTAGTCTCTTGGTTTCCTAGAACCCCTATAAAGAATTGCATACATGATTAGTGGATCCCATCTCTACACACTAGGTACCTGTAGTACGAACCACAAAACATGATTCAATAATAAATAAATGGAATTTACCTGCATTATTCAGTTTATTGCGAAAAACTGGACAATTGTTCTTCCAGTTAACTGACTGCTTACAGTGGAAAAACTTGCCCTTAGGCTTTTTCACACCTCCAGGGACCATAACTTGTTTATGAGCCTTCTTTTTCTTTTTATTCTTTCCCATAGGCTTAGAAGTAGAACCTTTCTCAACAACAAAAGCATTTATAGACTTCTTGATGAGACCCTCATCTGCTTGTAATTCTTTAAGTAGTTCCACTAAAGAGTAAGAAAGTTTGTTCATGTTGTAATTTAGACGAAAATGCTTAAAGGACTCAGGCAGTGACTGAAGAACAATATCGACCTGGGTTTTCCCATCAATTTCCGCTCCAAGGATTTCAAGCTCATTGAGAAGAGACATCATCCTTAAAACATGTTCCCTCATTAGGGTCTCTTCAGTCATGTTTGTGTTCATGAGTTCTTTCATGGTAACTTACCTTGCAGCACGATTCTTATCCCCAAACATATCTTTGAGGTTCAACATCATGCCATAGGCAGTGTCCATTGACTGATGATGATGTTGTAGAACATTTGACATAGATGTCAAAATGTAACACTGCGCCATTTCATCAGCCTTGATCCATTTTTGGTAATCCAGAGTTTTCTTTTCAGTTTCTCCCTCACCAGGTTTCTCGAGACAGATCTCATAGAGCATAAACTTGTACCCTTCAGCAGTCAACACAATATCCAAATTCCTTTTCCAGTCAATGTAATTAGGTCCAGTTAATTTATTTTCCTTGAGAATGACAACAAGTGGATTGAAATGACTTCCCATCTTAATATTGAGAATCGAATAATAAAATGAATTATTATATGGGATAAAACATTTTAAATTCTAAATTAAAATTGATGTATCATTTATTAATTTTAAAAGAATTCGTCGGTATCCCAATTACCATTTGAATAGTATTCCTCTTTAGAGAACATACTTTCAAAAAAAATTAGGCAGGCTTATTCCTTTTAATTTTATTATCTAGACAAAACCTATGTCAATTAAAATTAAATAGCCGAGACTTTGGTCCCACAAAATCATAGCATTCCTCTTTAGAGAACCTACCATTATTTTATATCTAAGTGTATACCACCAACTAATTTTATATTATCTCATATCACATAGAGTTCTCATTTGGGGGCTGCCTATAATGAATAATGAATCCAAAATTATCCTTAAGGAAATTTATACTGACTACTACAATAATTAGCATTCCTCGTTGGAGGATCTACTTATTATTGAAAGTCAACAAATCGTTGAAGGAGACCATGGGATTTTCTCTTGGAAATTTCCTTCTCCCACTTAGTAATTTAAAAAACTTTGTAAGGTTATAAAAACAAATGTGTCCAATTCTTAATTAATTTGAAAAATCTATAACATTAGACATATTGCTAAAAATACCGAGATATCCCTATTTTAATATATCAAGCAAATGTGTGATAAGTAAAAATTTCAAATACCCTTGATCGTGAAAAAAATGAATACTCAATTTTTTTTACTCTCTAACCACACATATTAATGTCCACAATTCAAAATAATTATGAATTATTCACATTTAGTATTTACATAATTTAAGTCGGGTCGGTATTCCATGTTGTCCATAATTCTAAGGGATCCGTTAATACATATTAACAACCCAACAATTAAAACATGAATACTAGAGACATAAATCAACGTATATAAGAAAAAAGAGATAAATATGGATTCCCAACTATTATGGTCAAGATATAACTCTGTCGTAGATTGGAGTTTTTAAAAGGTCATCCTTGAACTCAACGGTCATCCTTGAACTCAACAGTCATCCTTTAACCCAACACTTCATGTTGACACTACACTGGGATGGCACGGGGTTCCACCTCAGGTGGCGGGGTCGAGGGGGGCCGCCCTTGCAGCCAAAAACTGCCTCCGATCACCGATCTTGTTTCACACTTCTCCATTGATAATTACGATAAAGAACAGTAATAATTATAGATATCCCATGCCTCCATGAAGGAGTTCACATCCTACATCAATATTACATTAATCCGGCATAAAAAATAACCACGAATAAACCATCGTGGGATCCAATCACATAAAATGAAAACATAAACACGTGACCATAATAGTGGGATTAGATCGCTGCAAAATAGAAGTTAGCACATATCTATATTCTACCCAACATCCATGCACATATACAATTGCTTTAATTGGAAAACATGGTTGAATTCAACCTATATGCGATATCAACAGGCTCTGATACCAATTGTTGGAGCGAAAGTCCGAGGGTCTATTGAAAATGCGTATAGATCGACCTACAAAAAAAACTGTACATACGTAAAATCCTACAAGGTAGATTTAGGATTTACCTGCAAGTTCTCTTTGATTTGATCTCGTTTTATTATGAACATAATATGTGATGGCTCGATTCACCTCATGATCTTATACTGTATTTTCGATATGGACAACCACGAGTAGAGGGTGGCTCCTATTTCATGACCACCTTCTTGTCTCCTCCTTATTCTTCGATGTCTCTCTTTATCACAAGTATGAACTCGGGTCTTTTGAGTATCCAAGAGTTACGGCTAGGTTAAGAAATAATGATACTTAGGTGCATATATATATAGGCTAAAGTAGGGACCCTAAGGAGAGATAAGGATGTGGCTCCTAATGGCCCTGAGAAAACTTAATCCTTCCCTGATCCTAATCTCAGTCCATTAATTATAATCAATACCACTAAATAATTATAGTTGCAACTCCACTTCTTAACTCAAAATTATACTTTGAGCTCCTCGTTATTAATTACTTAATTCTCCCCACGTTAAGGTTATAGATACCCATTAATAAAATAAATTACTGATAATTTATCTAATTAACTTCTTTACGTCCTTGAAAGATCCAACTTAACTTATTTATAGTGTCGGATAAATATAATCCACCTGCACGGTTTGACACGTACAAAACTTATAAGTGTCTCAAGGGTGTATCACCAGTCTCTATACCGAGACGTGGATTCCATACATAAAAGACTTTCACCATACATTAATCACCATCAGAGATTTAAACTTCATTTTTGTTCACACGCCTCCCTCTTAAAATTATGAAAATTAGGTATAGGTTGGGATTCAGCAAATTGATTTAACCCATGTTGATAGATGATTTGATAAACCCAGACGTTTGGATTTCTGAATCGATTTATCTCCCCTTTTATATATTGTGATGATGGCTTCAAATCAAGACCTATGATATTTAAATATAGATTTGTGCAGGAATAGTTTACGATGAGAGAGAAAATCACTGATGTCTATTTCATGTTAATCCCTATGATGGATGGCAATCAAAATATCTCATGTAAATAACATTCTCATAAAAATATGATCAATCATGTATATAAACATGTCTACATAAAAATTTCTCAAAAACTTGTGATTATGAAATTCACGGTTATGCAGAATTGATCCAACGGTTTATGAATATAAAATCATAATTGAATCAAAAGATGTATATATATAATTGATTATGAGCAAAGATATAGAAAACTTAGCTTGTGATGATGATCTTCATCTCTTCTAATAAGAAGGAAAGAATTCTTGTGTCGAATTTCCACAGACGGCGCTAATCTGTTGATGACTAGAAATAGCATCCATGTTATCTTATAGGCATCAACAACGGATAAAATGAAGGTATGAAGATGATGATTGAAGATGAAGTGGTGATCACATCAAACACATAAGAGACAAAGGTTTTTAAAGTGGTTCGACTGTTGAAAAAAGCCTAAGTCCACTATTATTTTATTCCCAGGGGTTTACAATAGCACAACATGGTGTGTAGAGGGATATAATGAATTGCTTGCTTAGAATCAGTTAGTTTCCCCTTTAGTTAAGGGAGGGGCTATATTTATAGTGATGGGAGTCCAAAAGATGGAATGTCTTTATATATTCAGACATTTACATCTATTTACAATAAAAATGACTGTTGGCCTTCTAGGGTTCAATGAGTGTTGGTTGCTCTTCTCTAATGACTTTTGGCCTTTTGCATGGTTTGTCTTCTGTAGGTTGGTCCACCGATACGCCGACCAACTCTCCTCGGGTGCCGCTCAAGTGTCTTCCGTGCTGAGCAAGTATGAATATTTCCATGTAGGATGACATGTGTCCATTTCTTATTGGTCCACGTAGATGGGCAATTTTTGGTGTCAACACTTATAATTGTTGGATAAATTTAATTATATGTTGGGGAAAAAAATTATGTCTCATATTTCTATCACATGTTGAGAATGATAACCTATTTGATGACACTCGACGTAGTTAGGTGACGACGGCTGGCCACCTCGCTTGCCAGACTGCACGGGATGTTACATATATAAAAGGACCCTTTTTTTACTAAGGAAAGAAAAGTAGGGACCGTTTTTATAAAAGAAAATGTGACTGTCCTAAAACCATTGTGGGTGATAAAAATATATCTCCAATAATAATTTAACACGTGGTTAGGGGGATTCAGGATTATTCTTAAGGAAGGTTGGTGGATCGACTGCCTTGTCACCGACACATGATTGATCAAACCAGTCTTGATAGACTATAATCCTTATGGCTCTGCATAGGGCTGATTTTCGATCGGTTTGGTCGATAAATGGAGCATACTAATACCATACCAACTTTAAAATCATCAAACCAACATTAGCAGTTTTACCAGTTGGTACACCAACCCATAAAACAAAAACAAAACCAAATTGTGCGGTACATCGGTAAAATAAATTTTTTGCGATAAAATTGATTTTTCAAAAAATATGATATATTTCAATAAATTTCTCTTTACGGTAAATTTGGTATTACTCGGTACATAATGGTAATTTTTTGTACCACTTACCTAAACCTTTATATATATATATATATATATATAATTAAAGAAAACGAAAATAACCTACATAATTCGGGCCAAGGGCTGTGACCTATAAAAAATAACCTTCATGATCCAAGGGCTGTAAAATCTTGTATTGATCCAAGGGTTACTGAAAGGTTGACCACTTAAAGAAAAACAAAAAACATATAAAATAAGTGTGGTAGTATTTGACTTTAGCCATTGGGTATTCTTGTTTAATTTAATTTGGTATTTTCAATTTGGTAAGTTCGATAATATCATTTTGGTATTTTTGGTACATTAATTTCGGTATTTCATTTCAATACAGTACAGTCGGTAAATAAGTTTTTAAAATGTTAAAACCAAAACCAACCACAAAAAATTCGATAATTTCAGTTTTGAAAGTTTCGATTTCGGTAAGTAAAAAATGTAAACCATTACCACTAATTTTCGATAAAAAATGGTACGATACAGATTTTTACCATACTGCAAACACCCCTAGCTCTACATGACTAGTTTGATAAGATTGATATGTTCTAACCAGAAAAAAATAAGATAGATATAACAAGAATCCAAGTGGTAATAAGAGATCGATCATGTCACAACAGTAGTGTTTTATTATGATGTAAAGTCTAATAGTATAGTCTTTATCCAATTGTAACCCCTAATTCTGTATAAAATGAGACCTTTCATTGTGTAAGGAGGCTTAGAGGCTAAAGAACACTTTTATGTAAATTCTCGCACCGTTATAATGAAAATATCTTCACCACCGTCGTGGACATAAGCTGACTTGGTCTAACCACGTAAATTATTGTCTCTGTATTTATTTTTATGCTGTTCAACACGATTGTGGGGGACCCCCCTTTTGACGGGAGATTAAAGAGAGGATTGGTCCACCATCTCAATCAAAAAACTGTTCCGAGATCTGAGTATTGTTTTTCTTTTTGAGATCTATATATATGTTTATGAAGATGTAAAACATCGAATATGTGTATTTATGAGAACCAATTTTGTTAATTATTTCCCTAATTGAAAATGTGGGAGATATTTTCTACAAGCCAGTTTTTAGACCCATATATCGAAACTAATCATCATACCGAAGTGTCATGAGTCTAGATGTGTCACATTATCTGTATCCGTAAAGATATTGTTTCCCTAATCAAGATTTTTCCAGATCTTATTTTTGTCATACTAGTTAATTGCAAAGGAATACTATAGGGGAAAACACCTTAGAGTCTTTCTTTGATCCAACTCTCAATCCCCAAACTTTTGATTAAGAAAACATTTGTGGTTTATTGGAAGATAACCCAACGTCTTGTCTCTCTTGTAAAGAATTTGAGAAATTTAGTCCATATGATTTTTTGAAGAGAGAGAGATTAAGTAATTGCAAGATTCAAGATAAAGTGAAACTATAAATTATAAGGGATGGTAATTAGTTATAAATAATATGATACTTTCAAATTGATTCTGAGAATGAACTATCCAATTCAACAGAAATATAAAAACTAGTTTTGATATCTGAATTTCGATATGATTCCTTCCATGTCGACACATGATTTTCATGTGGCGATCAATTTTGACACTGACATGATGTGTAGCGATTGGTTAGTGCCGCTGGTACGGACCCATGTTCATAAGGTAATAACTAATCAAAACACGACATGTCATCGTGTCGCGACCGATACATGAAAATCGTGAGTCAGCCTAAACTTATTATTTTGATATTTGATGAGCCCTCTTGTTAGTAAGGGTTCAGTTAGAACATATGATTTGTATGTGAGGATTATCCCCCATTGGGCGCCCAAGTTAGAGAGACATCCGCGATCCTAATTGAGGTCATATTCATAGATTATCAAAAAGAAAGTGGTTACGAGTCAGCCATAATTAAATCTTCGTGCTGGAACATTATCAAGCCGATCATGTCATTTCCATTGTGCCCGTTCATGACAAAATCAAAACGTGAGATTTGGCGAGCCAGTCACTAACTTTACCTATCAATCCATTACCGATCTCAGGATTTTAACAAATTGCATTTAAACTCAAGTCGAATCAGAAAGAGCGAGTGGTTGCCCAAAAAGAGAAAGCATGGAATGGCCAAGAATCAACCTTGATCAACATCAACCAAGCTCTAAGATCGCCAACCAAGTTATGACTGATTTACCTTCACGCCCCCAGAGTTTGACCCAACGAATTTAATAAGAATGAAGGTCAACCAAACTTTATCGAACTAATTTTACCATACCATCAAACGAACACCATCTTAGAAGTGTTTTGAAAAAAAGGTTCTCATAATGTTCAAAGTGTATAAAAATAAGACACTCTATATAATTTTATAAATTTAGTCTCTGTACTAAAAATACCATGAAAAATGGTGAAAAATAGTGCTGCTGGCGCGGACCAAAAAAATAAATGTTATTATATCATAGGGACTAGATTTATAAATGTTATTGTACCACAGGGATTAGATTTATAAACTTGAAAAGTATTGTCCTGAATATCCAAGTATAGGAAGGAACATGACCTCTATCTTAATTCTCTATTATTTTAGTAGAGAATTAAACTCAAGGTTATGTTCCATCATATATTTAGATTAACAAGACACTAATTTTTAGGTTTATAAATCTAGTCCCTATGATATAATAACATTTATTTATGTGGTCTCTTTAGAGTTAAGAGTAAACAAAATAGGTAATTTAGTTTATTTTAGTTAAAGAGGTATTTATATTTATACCCTTACTCATACTCATTTGAAACTCAATCAAAAAATAAATGCATAACCCCACCCACGCCATCCACCGGAATCCTGGTCGGAATGCCAGAATCCTCACCAGACAGAGGCGGAGCCAGAAATCTATAGTAGGTGGGGCACAATTCATTGACGGAGGTTCGGGGGCGGGATCCCCCGAAAAAAAAATTTAAGCTTATTTTTACATTGAATACAATATCATTTTTGGAGTAGGTTCCTTTTGGACATCGATTTTATCCGTTGGAGGTACCACATATTCACGAGTTTTTTTATAATATTTTTTCATAACTCAAAAATTGCAAGTTTAAATATTAAATTATTTTAGCTCACCAAACATTAAATTATATAAAAAAACAAATTTTAAGCTTAAATAAAAACTATATCCCCAAAAACAAACAAATGGTAACAAATAATTATTTTATTTTTTTCAAAATTTCTTGGTGGGGAACTTGCCCCCCCCCCCCCCCCCCCCCCGCCCCCTACAAAGTGGCTCCGCCACTGTCACCAGAGACTGTCGGATCATCTCTCTCTTTCTCTTTCTCTCTCTCTCTCTCTCTCTCTCCCCTTTTTTTTATCCGCGCCATCAGCATCATTGGCAGCACTAGAGAATAAGGTTTTTCGCAAAAAAAATGGAGCGGTTGTCTGAAAAAATGGAGTTTTCGTTGGAAAAATGGAGGTTTTAGTTAAATAGTAAATTTTTTGATATTGATTTTTTGTCAAAAAATATCGAATATGGTGTTGTTGGATGGATCTCGATGAGTAGATTTCAAATATATAAATTTTGTCAATTTTGGATTTGTAGATTTGAAGTTATGAACTTTTAAAAATTTGATGGGATTTTTTATATGAGCTGTCAAATGGTATATTGGTCATTTTTTATAATCTTTTTAGTACAAGGACTAAATTTATAAAATTGTGTGGCGTGTCCTATTTTTACACACTTTTGGATTGGGTTGGACCTTTTCCCAATAGCCCCTTATTTTAAATAACTAGATGTGCCCACGTGCGTTGCACGTGTGGGCGAGTTCCGATGTTTGTCTGTATGAATGAAATCATTAATAATAATGTATGAATTACATATCTTTAATTAAGTTAATTAACGAACAATGTAGTTATGTTGACGGTAAAAGTCATGCATTATGACTTAATAGTTGAAGTCAATATCCATAAATCAAAGTTACATGATATGTAAGTTGCATAAGGGTAAAAAATTGAAATGTAATCGTCAAATATGTTGTTTTTGACGTTTGTTAGGATTCGATGGCTCTTCTTCCTCTTCGAGCTTCAGAGCTACAAAACGTGCAAGCCTTCGATCGGATGCTTTCAGTGATTTCCCTTTAATGTAGAATCTGTATATTTTCCCAATGCACGTATATAACTTTCGAACATAGTCTGGGTGGAGAATTCCCTGTTTAAAGCATATAATTTATATCAATCTGAAGTAAATATAAATGTTATTCATCTTATTGAATAAATGTATGAATTTGAATTGTAAATAAGAATGCTAATACCTTGTCTTTAGAAGCGATGAATTTTGGAATGTTGCAGCCTATGAATGATTCTGCTTCCTCGAATAGTGTCACTGATGCTCTTTCATCTTCGTCTTGGACGACAAATTGAAGTAGGTACCTTATATTTTTTTCAATAATGTATTAGAAACTTTTTATATATGAGATTTATCTTTAATATTGAATGATTCTTGATCTTATTAATTTACCTTGTTGTGTAATTTGAATTTGAAGAACCACAATTTAAGCATGTGGCAATTCCATTTTGAACCGTGACCTTTTTGTTGCATATATTGCAAGCATCATACCATGGAGTTTCTTTGTTTCTAAGCTCCATAATCATTCCAACAAAAGAGCAGAAAAGATTCTGTGGTTTGTCAAAAATTGGATATGTTATGTTATTAAATTATGGATATTCAAAACGTATAAGGGAATGACAGTAAATGAATCATTACCTCTGTCGTTGATGGGAGTCCATTAATAATATCCCGAATAGAAACTGGTTTCGCATTGTTAATTATTTTTTGGTGAGGCGAAGAAAATTTGTTGAAATGTGGGGATGATGATGAAGTTGACAACCTGTAATTGACATTTTTGAAATTATTACATGTAAGGGAGAAGTATTAATTTTTTTTAAAAAAATTGTCTAACCACTCCTTTAATTCGGTAGCTTGTATGATATCGGGGTCAATCTGAATTGTAGTCTTTGATACACTGCTCAAGCTATACTCCCCTGTAAAGAATTTATTTATTTATTTATTTTGAGTTAGTAGGATTATTATTAATTGTTGGCGATATGATATTTAGTGTTGTACCTTCGTAGGATGAACGTTTAGCTTCAGAAATTGCTACTATAGGAAATGTTGTTGTTAATTCACTTAGTTTTTCGCCTTCATTCTCTGCTAAGTCGCCCCATAGAGTGAATTTGATTGATTGAAACCTGTCATAAATAATAAATAATAATCTTAAATTTTATATTAAGGACTATGAATAGAAATGAGAAATATTAGAGTCAACTTTAATTAAAAAAAATTTTAATCGATAGTTTAAAGTTTAGAATGCATACTTTGTATCTCGGAGTGTTATATCACGCAGAATCATTTTAGCAGAGTTTGATGGTTTTGTAATTGTCCTCGTTGGTTTCACATTTATGACAAATGCAATCACATCTGTATGTTTAAGAATTATAAATAAGATAATATTAGAAATTGTAGCATTGTTTTGTAGAACTATATTTAGTAATAAATACCATATGCTTTATCATCCTCCGTCTGAGCGAGCAAATCTTCAAATGAGGTGAATTTGTAGAATGATGACGGGAATTTGAAATTACTGGCTCGTTGAACGATCTCTGTGTATTTGTTGAATGAAAGCTCCATTTTGTCGTGAACTATTGTGTAAGCATCATTGATTCCCTTGACCAAACCATTAGTAATGGAATATTGTTTTTGAATTTGAAGCAACCCTTCCAGTCTTTGTATATCTTCATTCCAAACGACTGCTTGAATCTTAGTGCCCTGTATATTTTTTTAGTTGATTAAATTTGCGTTATATAACATAATGATATAAATTATTTGAAATAATTTATGCTGAAAATTGTGTACCTCTTCATCCATCAATATTATTTTTAAAATTGTTCCAGCTCCTTTTGAGTTGTTGTAAGAGTCTATATTGCTTCTTCGCACGACTTGAGCTACAATTTGCCACTTTGATTCGAATCGTTGTAGATTGTTGATCATTTTGTAGTCCTCAATTTCGACTTCCGTTGACGCCATGGAATCAGTAAGATTTGGGCCTATTAAAAAATGATGACATTATGTATAGTAAATTAATGTAAAGTGATAATAAAATAATTTATTATGAATAAAAATGAGCTATAGTAATCAATGTTTTAGTTGATGAGAGGGATAATAAATTCTATTGTACCTTGATGCCAAGAGAACTTCTTTGTAAACGATATTTTTTGTGACATTATTTTTGTTTGCGTTTTCAGATTGGAGAAGTACTTTTGTGGTTACCATTGAAGTCCCTCTCGATAATGCAACGTACAGTTGGCCATGTGAGAAGACGTTTGTCGGTAAGTACACTCCAACATTACCTATTGTTTGTCCCTGGGATTTGTTTATTGTCATAGCAAAACACAAACGAATAGGAAATTGTTTTCTCTTGAACTGGAAAGGGTATCCCTCATTTTCTGCTGGTGATAATGGAATGCGTGGCAAAAGAACATTTCTGCCCTTATGCTGGCCCATTGAAATTTCCACGTGTACGACATTGTTCGAAGAACCTTTGTACAACATTCTTGTTCCGTTACATAATCCAATTGAAGGATTTATATTCCGTAGAAGAATGATTGGACAATTCGGTTTAAGTTTCAGTGTGTGTGGTGGCAATCCATTAGGCATTAAAGAATTTAAAAATTCTTCTTGGTAGTAGTTGTGCGTGTCATCTACATCTTCATCAAAGCTATTTAAGTTCGTCAACTCTCCAGGGAACATATCAATCATCATATCATTAATGGAGTCAACGTGTTCGTTTGTTGTGGCAAGAATTGCTCTATCCGTCAAGAAATTTGGTAATGTCGCATTGATATTTCATGATGGAAAGATAAAGTCAATGAGAGATTGTTCGGGACAATTTTTTTCTAATGGATGTAAGACCATTTCATCTGGAAGACTTATCAGATCATCATGTGTTGATGATTCCGTCCCATTGCCAATTCTTAGAAGGAATTCGCTGAATTGTTGATCATTTCTGGCACGCATATTCAATGTCAAAGGTAATACATGCATTGTATTCCAAAGCAGTGACATCACAATGCTAGAGTTTACTGTTTCTAGTCTTGACCCTCGTCGTACAACTGGCAGGACTTGTCTGAAATCTCCACCAAAGACAATGACCTTTCCCCCGAAAGGTTCAACACTATCCATTAAATCCTTTAATGTCCTATCAAGAGTTTCAATCGCGAATCGCTTTGCCATTGGTGCTTCATCCCAAATTATGATTCTTGCTTGCCGTATGAGTTCTGCTGTGCCACTTTGCTTGGGAATGTTGCATAAGCTTGTCTCAGTGGCTAGAATAGGTATTTTGAAGCGAGAATGTGCAGTTCTACCTCCAGGTAATAATGATGCAGCTACTCCTGATGTTGCTATAGCTAGTGCAATCATACCTTTCTTTCTAATGTCAGCAAGTAATGCTCTATAAAGATATGTCTTTCCAGTTCCTCATGGCCCATCAACGAAGAAGGAACCCGAATTTCCAGCAATCACCCTCTCGAGTATAACTAAGTACGCATGTCGTTGGTCTTCGTTTAAATGCGTACAGAAATGGTAGTCTTCTTTTGGTGTCTCGATGTGGAGTTCATCTGTAATTTCTCTTCTATTTGTGATATTGGATGATAATTGTATACCGCTAATTGGAGGCAAGTCAAAGTCTTTAATTGATTTTCCCATTGAATCTAGAAAGACGCTGATGCTATTTAATGTGGCATCTTTTTGGGCAGCCAATGAATTTGGGTGTATTCTTTGAAAATCTTCGGACAAAAACTCAAAGTTTGTTTCCCATAGTTTTCTCACATCGGAGGGCTCGCAATAAACTAAAATAATTGCGAACAATCTTCTTAGTGCTTCAGGCATTTGGAAAGTGGCAGTTTCGGCGAGGCAATCTGCAATGCTGTCATCTGATTCTAGGAGTCCACGTTTTTGCGCGGCTTCTTTAAATGTCAAGTAAGTGATTCTATCATAAGTTAGAAGGTCTTCAAATGATGTTGGCCCCCGAATATGATTTAGAAGAAGTCGTAGGTAATATCGTTCTCCTTCTACAGGATTTGTACCATTCACACGTCCAATTGCATTGAGTTTATTCTTCCTTTTAGACCAAATTTTTTCTTTATTATCCCATACGTAGTGTTCGGGGAATTCCCTGTACAGATATTGACGTGCTTCGCTGAATCTTGAACACATACTGAAGAATTCGGTTAGTATTGTCTTGCTAATGTTGGGTGTCTCAAGCACATTATTTAAGTTTTGGTTCTCCCCGTAAGTGACAGTATGCTTGTTGGGCAAGTGGAGTTGAAGGTTTATCACCGATGGCTTGATTTCATTTAGCTCGAATTCAAAAATTCTCCAAATGTCCTCTTGTGCTGATACCCATCTTGCATCTTGGAATTGTTTGATCTCGTCAATAGTGGTTGTGTCATTTTCAACCAATGAAACATGAACTGCCACTTTATCATGCCCTTTGTAAATGTACTTGTAAAGGTACTTCACTTCTTTTAACCCCGAGCACACTTCAACGTTGATATGACAATTGTATCTTGTAAGGAGATATGGATTGTAAGGAACAACCCATCGATTGTCTAACAACTTGTTGCGCACGCGTACTTGCCTTCCATTATTTCTGCGTCTATAAACAGGATATGAGTCTTGGCCTTGACAGGTATATGATGCGAATTCGCGAGGGTAATGGAATTTGCAATTCCCATTTATCATACAGGGGTTATTTTGGTTCAATTCTCCACAGGGACCATGCATCATATGTTTGTTGACTAATGAATGAAGTAATGGGTAGTCATGAACATCCGGTATCTCTGCAGAAATGAATTTATCATAACAATCTGGAGTATTGAGCTTGTAATCTTGTTGCAGAATTACCAAAATATGAGCATGTGGCAATCCTCTCTTTTGGAATTCGATTACATGTACATGCGCTGCTACCTTTCCAAATATTTCTTTCTTAAAAAGTTGATCCTTTAAGTCCTTTAATTTAGCTCGAAATACTCTCGAAGTTAGATCAGGACGATCCTGAGGGACTTGACCTGGATGAAGATTGTCAATGATTTCTTTCCACTCAGGGTTGCAAGTCATTGTGATGAATAAATCTGGTTTCCCATATCTTTGAACTAAAGCCATTGCATCCAAGTATCTACGCCGCATATCTTGAGGTCCACCAATGAATGATGCTGGGAGAACAATTCTTTGACCAACTTTGCTTGCTCTTGTTTCACCTGCTGTGACGCTGTCGACCAACCCTTGGTATAATTCACCTCTGATTTTTTTTTGTTGCGTACGATAGAAGTCAAGTCGGGTTATTTCTAACTTTATATACACGTCGACTGAATACTGTTGTAGTAGCTTTCCAGCGAATAACAACGTTGATTGTCTATTGTATGGTTATGGAAAACGGAAAAGTTGAATTATTGTTTAACGTAAAAAAATTTAATTTAAGAATGGTATTTTTAAAATATAATTATGTTAAATTTATACCTTCTTGCTCCGATGATAAAATGTCCTCTGTACATGTGATTGCAGGTATGGATCCCTGGATGTTTGTAGATGTGTTAGCTGAGGTATCATTTTTGCGCCTTATGTCTTGATGCCATCCAACCTCTCCTCTTGGAAAAAGCAATGGGTACTGTAATGGGTCGTAACATCCAAAGTAGTGCTTTATTTGATGTCGTTGACCGGAGTGCGACACGATAATGATGTCTCGCTCGAAAGGAATATTTGCATTGTTTCCTTCAATCCATATTGCAGCAACTTCATCGGATGTAGGCGCATTGTAAACACGTTGATCAAGGTTAACATGTTTATTGATTTGAACTTGAAGTGCATCGAGTGAAGGGTAGTCCTTTAATCGTCGTAAAAATTGAGCGTATGGATTTTCATTTAGTACATTCAAGAGCTTTTCCACTATATCAACGTTTAAGGATAACGCTGGTAAGATTCCCATTCGGTTTTGAACCTCATTGCTAGTGTCATGGAAGTAGAGTTGGAAATAACAGGGGTTGTTGGTGGGTCCCAATGAGGGTAAGTGATGATAAACTTGGCCTTGAGCTCGAAACGTGTATACACCACGTCTTGATGAAGCTAGTTGCTTGTCAAGAGTAACTCCAAATGAGGTGAAGGCAAATATGCTATTGTAAGCTCTAATATTAGCACGAAATTCTCTTGATTCAGAAGAATTAGATGTGAAAAGATCAAATAGAACCTCGGGGACTGAAGTTTGAGCGAGGGAGATTTGAGCGTAAAATATATTTTACTTATTTTTATCTAACCTTGATATTGGTAAGAATTTAATTGTGCTCGAAGTAACCAAGTAATTCTTTGTCTTTTCCTTGTATTTGTTTTCGCAGATACATTTTCGGATGGTTGAACGGACGACATTCCTAAGAATTTGGGAGATGACGTGTCTGAAAGATTATATTTAATAAGTTTAGTAACAAAGGAGCATGAGAATTGTAATTTAATGATTTTATAATTTGAAAGAAAATTGTAATTAAGTATAAGAATGGTGAAAATAGATGTAAGGAAATACATTTTTTAATTTAAATAACTTCATGTAAATGGCACGTATATTTCATATTTACTTTTATATCTTTAAAAAATAAAATAAATGTATAATCTTCCAAATAGATAAAAGTAAGAGATTAGAGAAACATAATAAAAAAATGAAATAAATGTATAATCTTCCAAATAGATAAACCTAAGAGTTTAGAGAAAAATAAAATAATGAAGCGAAGAGGAAATGAAATCATCATATTAGAACTGGATTGTTAAATGCATGGAGAGAATTTACATTAGTGGTGTTTGTAAGTTAAAACATTTGAACTTTGACTCATTTTTTTAAAATTACCAAAAATAAGGATATTTTCTGTATATTGTTTACTTGGTGATTTTGAAATAGTTGAATATCATTTGAATAATGAGTAACGTCGAGTCAGTATAACTTTAAAAAATAAAATAAATGTATAATCTTCCAAATAGATAAAACTAAGAGATTAGAGAAAAATAATAAAAAAATAAAATAAATGTATAATCTTCCAAATAGATAAACCTAAGAGTTTAGAGAAAAATAAAATAATGAAGCGAAGAGGAAATGAAATCATTATATTAAATATGAATTGTTAAATGCATGGAGAGAATTTACATTACTGGTGTTTGTAAGTTACAACATTTGAAGTTTGACTAATTTTTTTAAAATAACAAAAAATAAGGATATTATTTGTTCGGTTTTAGTAGAGAGTATTGTTTGGGGTGATGTGGTGTAATTGCGTTAGTATTTGGTAGAATAAAAACAAATAACTTACTAAGAAGATTAATATGAAGAGGCATAAAACTTATTATCTTAAAATACCTGATTTGTAATCAATTTGGTAGTACCTGAAATATCCTCCGGAGAAAGCTACAAAAGATACAACCTGAAAGTAATTAAACTAAATTGAAGACAATTGCCAAAATCGCGAAAACATCATAGCTAGGTTCAACCTTAAACAATATGTCAAACAGTATGCAAAGAGGTGTCTGAATTTAGAATAGTATAAGAAATTTAGTTATTTCATTGAATTTTAACACGGGTTATTGAGTATTCTGTGTTTTGGATAATAATCTTCCTTCCACCTTTACGTGCCTTCTCTTAAATAAAGCCATGGAAAAAAGAAATTACTTCAAAATTTACTAAAAGTGGAAACTTGCAATAATATGCTTATTCCTAATCTTTAAATAATAAGAAATAAAATTCTAATTGGTGGAAATTGATTTGGACTTTCCTATTAAAAGTTATTACCGTACTAATTATTATTAAAAAAAATGGTAAAAAAGCATTCATGGAGGGCTAAATGGCGCCGGATGAAAAAAAACAGCTTAGTCCATGGCAAAGCCATGGTTATTGATCGTTAAGCCGTTTCTCCATTAGATTAAATCGAAGTCACACAAAACTGCATTTGTCAAATTCTGGGGCTACTATTGCTTTTTTGGTTTCCCCTCTCTGTGGTGTTCCTGTGAAGCTCTGCTTACTATTATACATCATTTCCCAAATCAATCAAATTTATCCTCTCCTTGATGTAACATTTCCTCAAGCCTTCTTATTCCCCATTATCTTTGCCCTTTCGAATCATGCCCCCAATCCCTTCCTCCCAGATCTATAGATTTTGCTTTATGTCTTTATGCTATAACCATATGTTTTGAAACTTAAACAATGATGAGTTCCATTTAATAGGATAAAAATCCAAAATCAATGCGTAATGATCTGCTTATACATACAACACCTGTTGCCTCACACCTGGATAATACTCCCCCACCCAACCGAATATAGGAACCTATCAATTCTACAACATATCCATATTTCCCAATACTTGACCAAGTGAAGATAGAAACTCAGCATATTATTCCTCCTCTTTTGCATCCGTAACAAAAGAATCAAAATGTTTCATGTTCCTAGTTACCTTTACCCCTCCTAACTTTTCTGCTTTTTTCTAATCACTTTAAAATCCCCCTCCTGGCGCTACGCTGGGAAACATAACCCATAAATCCCCACTAATTCTTTTGAAAAGTTCTTCTTAGCTCTATATTGACAAGGACCTTAAACTTAAGTGAAACCACCAATCCTCTCCCTCCCTCTATAACTCTCCTAACAAACACTTGGACACCTCCACGAACCTCACATCTGAAATGACCGAGATACGCTGCATCCTCCCTTCTGATGGCAAGAACGCTAAGAGAATCACTCCCCAAACAGCCCTATAAATTTTATGCCATTTTTTTTTCTTGTAACACAACTAAATATGTATTTTCTTTTACTAAGAACTCTTTAACTATCTTCATTTTTTCCTTTTTCTCCTATTCCCCTTGCATTCATTTTATAATCTTCATCCTGATTTTGACACTACCCTTATTGACTTAATCTGTTTTTGTCCTGCATCATCACAACAAAGTTTTAATTTCTGTTTTCACTACCTTTTTCCTTCCCATTTTTTAAAGAAATAATATTATTAGGTACCAGTTTTAAATTTTAATGTAGCCACAACATTTTAATAATCCTATCCTTCTTAGTACAAACAAACTCAATGCGTAATGATCTGCTTATACATACAACACCTGTTGCCTCACACCTGGATAATACTCCCCCACCGAACCGAATATAGGAACCTATCAATTCTACAACATATCCATATTTCCCAATACTTGACCAAGTGAAGATATAAACTCAGCATATTATTCCTCCTTTTTTGCATCCGTAACAAAAGAATCAAAATGTTTCATGTTCCTAGTTACCTTTACGCCTCCTAACTTTTCTGCTTTTTTCTAATCACTTTAAAATCCCCCTCCTGGCGCTACGCTGGGAAGCATAACCCATAAATCCCCACTAATTCTTTTGAAAAGTTCCTTTTAGCTCTATATTGACAAGGACCTTAAACTTCAGTGAAACCACCAATCCTCTCCCTCCCTCCATAACTCTCCTAACAAACACTTGGACACCTCCATGAACCTCACATCTCAAATGACCGAGATACGCTACATCCTCCCTTCTGATGGCAAGAACGCTAAGAGAATCACTCCCCAAACAGCCCTATAAATTTTATGCCATTTTTTTTCTTGTAACACAACTAAATATGTATTTTCTTTTACTAAGAACTCTTTAACTATCTTCATTTTTTCCTTTTTCTCCTATTCCCCTAGCATTCATTTTATAATCTTCATCCTGATTTAGACACTACCCTTATTGACTTAATCTGTTTTTGTCATGCATCATCACAACAAAGTTTTAATTTCTGTTTTCACTACCTTTTTCCTTCCCATTTAAAAAAAAAATAATATTATTAGGTACCAGTTTTAAATTTTAATGCAGCCACAACATTTTAATAATCCTATCCTTCTTAGTACAAACAAACTCATATATATATGGAGGATTTCCAGATGCTTTACACGTTTCTAGTTAATAGGATTGGCAGGCAAGAAGAAGCAACCAGTGCTGTTAGCCAAGCAATAGTTCAGAGCAGAAGAAGAAAAAAAACATGTCATGGGCCAAGTAGAGGAGATATGTGGTCCAATTTTCTCGGAACTGATAGGCTCAGTAAGAAGAAAATTGTTCTTTCCCTAGCTGAAATTATATATGGAAACAAAAAAATTGTGAGAAGTTTGAGATTTAGAGAGGATAAAAAAATTATCCCTTTTATGAATGATATTTCTTACTATTCAGAGGAAAATCTACTTAAAGTGAAACGCCCCCTAGACTACATCAAAACAAAAGAAAATCTAAAAGCACTTTCCCAATTATTTACAACTTCCACCCAATTAAAATGACAACAGAAGAATAGTAGATGAACTTGCTAACACAGAGAAATAAAACAAATTTACATGGAGCACACTGTATAGTTATCTAAAGGAGTATAGCTTAAGCTCACCTGAGTACCTGCAACACAATAAACAGTAGGGAGGAATTCAGTTCGAATCAAGCACAGCGAATCTCGCACCAAAACAAAGCTGCCAAAAAATCCCCAAAAAAATGTCAATTGGAGAATTAATTCGGAATGTATAATAAAATAACTTCAGAAATATGCAAATGCAGTTGAATCCTAGAACAAAAAAGTTTATTTCGGAACTAACTAATAATGTATACTTCTTGAAAAAAAAAGGACCAATCTTAATCTCATCATTGTTTGCAGAAAAATTACCATATGTTTGCAGAAAAATAAACAATAATGTCTAATAATATCCGATGTCCTATTCATTGAAAAAGCAAGGTTTTCTGTTAAAATTTATGAAAAATAGATCTCGATTAAAAGCACGGAAAACAGCATGCAACCAAAAATTATACACCAAAACAAAGCTGCCAAAAAATCCCAAAAAAAAAGTCAATTGGAGAATTAATTCGGAATGTATAATAAAATAACTTCAGAAATATGCAAATGCAGTTGAATCCTAGAACAAAAAAGTTTATTTCGGAACTAACTAATAATGTATACTTCTTGAAAAAAAAGGACCAATCTTAATCTCATCATTTTTTGCAGAAAAATTACCATATGTTTGCAGAAAAATAAACAATAATGTCTAATAATACCCGATGTCCTATTCATTGAAAAAGCAAGGTTTTCTGTTAAAATTTATGAAAAATAGATCTCGATTAAAAGCATGGAAAACAGCATGCAACCAAAAATTATACAGGGAAGAAATATAACAGACCTTTTTTGGGAAGAACAATCGAAACCAACGATGAAGGAAATAGAGGAGGACATCTGAAGCAAATAGAGGTGGCTTATATACGAACAAGATACCGGACTCCTCATAGTTGATGATTCCAATTCCATTTCAGAGTATGAATGAATGTAGAAAATCAAGTAACAGATACAGTGGATGAAGGTCTAGTATGAAGGGGCTTTCATTAATTTCGGCTAACCAATCGAGCTATGAGGGTTTTTGGAGAGAACGATTCTTTGTATGAGGAGAATCAGGGGGTACGAGGAGAGAACGATTGAGCTATGAGGGTTTTTGGAGATAACGATTCTTTGTACGAGGAGCTATGAGGGTTTTTGGAGAGAACGATTCTTTGTATGAGGAGAATCAGGGGGTATGAGGAGAGAACGATTGAGCTATGAGGGTTTTTGGAGATAACGATTCTTTGTATGAGGAGAATCAGGGGGTATGAGGAGAGAATGATTCTTTGTATGAGGGGGTAGGATAGGTATTTTAAAAATAATGAGGGTATTTTAGAGATTTCATAGTTAAACAACAAATCCCCTCTTTTATAGTAGTAGAGATAGAGATAATGTTTTATAAGGTGCTCCATAATTTTATTAATATTAAGAGTCACTTTGGTTAATGAAAGGGTAGTTCAAATACTAAAAGTCAAATGGACTCTTGAGTATCTACCTTGATGGATGGTTGAGATTAAATAACTGATTTCCCATCATTCATATACAGTAAGAGACAACATAATGAAATTATAGGGTAAGGGAGAGAAATCTAATTCTCAATGAGAGTAACTTTTGAAATAGTGTTTTGATTATAGAGGAAGATCCAACCGTTGGAATACGTTAAAATTGGAACACAGTTTTATCAAAAATAAGATGAAGCTGTAGTTCGAAGATCATCTTGGTCAAATATCGTTAAGGTCTACTGCTCCGTCAATATTTTCAGTTATGACATGATGGAGGTATGTGTCTATAATATCATTTTATGTTCCCCATAATGATTATATGTGATAATCATGTTGATCTAAGATCCTAACATTAAATATATAGTACGTAACATTTAGTATGATTAAAGAAAAAATAAGATGGATAATTGGATATTCATGTGTTAAATTTATAGATCCATATTAAACTGTTAATTACATGTTCTTTTGATCATGTTAACTTGTGGTATCATAGCTTAGGATTCTGATCTCATGATTGTCCATTAAGAGTTCTTGCCTATAAAAAATTCAGGTAAAAAAATTGATGAATTACAGAATTTTTTTAGCAATAATATTGTTTTTGCCTGGAATTTTATGAAATTTATATGGTCACCTTAAAACGTCGAAATAAACAAAATCCATTGTTTATAATGGGCACCACTCTGTCTCGACGATTTGACATCGTTTAGACCCCTAAAAATGCATTTTTATCATTTTTGGTAATAGTGTCAATCCTAATAACTATTGCTTGAAAATTGATTTTACAATTCTGCAAATTGGAGAGTGATTGTGAATTTTTTTTATATTACTATAGTGATAACTCGAAATTTTCTATTTTTGGAAAAATAAATTATTTTTTCATATTGTATAGTATATATCACTAGATATATATTTTTTTTATCATTAAATGGTTGCTCTAATATTCATGTTATGTATTATTTGGTATTAAACAAAAGGTTCAATATAAAATTTTGAATATTAGATGTATGATTAGGGGTTTGACAATAACATGTTCGATAAATTAGATTATTGTGTATAATCTAAATTTGGTTGTCGAAAGGTCCTAATATGATTATGAATTAATTCTTCGACACTAATATTTATATGATGTTAGATTAGGAAGAAAGTGTCTTAATCTATAGTTATAAATATTTGATTATTGTATTGTAATACCCCGTAATTTTATTGATTTTATTTAGTGGGATTAATTAAATTAAATGGGAATTAATTGGAAATTAATCCGGATTTAAATACTAGAGAGACGTGAGTTGGTATTTGATTATGATGATAATGCTGAATATTACTGGGTATATATGGTAATATATGATTATTTAATTTATTAAAATTATCTCGAGTAATAAATACAACAATTTGAAAAATTAAGTTGGGACGCGCGTGTCAGTCGTGTCAGCAATCAATTGAATTAGATTTAAAAGTAAATTATAATTTTATCATCCGTATGGTCATTTTGAGTGCGCCAACGTGTCCGGAGGGGTCTAAATAGTCAGAAAATACTAGTCGAGGGTTTAGTTTGGGTTCCGGGGCATTTTTAGACCAAGCTGGCAACCCGGAAGGGTATTTTAGTCATTTAAACTTTTAAGGGATTTGGACCCACGAATTTTAGTGTTTATTTAGCAACTATTATGAGGGCCATTAGGGCCATTATCAGCCAAAAAGAAAGAAGTGTGCAACGTGAGAAAGATGAGAGGTTACAGGAGAGTTACAAGCCATAACCACCACCCACCACCCACCACCACTTTTCGACGGAAATTGTGATCGGAAAAAGGGAGAGAACCAACCTTTAACATCACCAGCAGAAAGAACACCAATTATAAGGCAAGTGATTTGATTTCATTAAGTTCAGCAAATATATTATCCATGTAGATTAGAATTGAAGACTAGACTTTGAAAAGTTGATAATTTCATGAATTGGGAGAAGTAAATCTTGAATATGGGTAGGATTTGCATGTAGTTAAATTCTGGAATTAATAAAGATTGAATTCAGAACCTTATTAATAGAAATCCCGGATTAAAACTTAGTTTTGGGTTGTCTTGAATTGGAAGAAACTACACGAGGATTGAACATGAAAAATTTGATGAATATAACGATATATATGTTGTTCTTGAGATGATTTGATTGTTCTGGAACATTAGAAAGGTGGCAATTAGGATGGTATAGCATATAGTACGTTTACTTTGGATAATGGATTCATGTAATGGAGATTGGAGAGAAAACTAGGGCTAAAAACGCAGAAAAACGTGGGCTGTAACTGCTCGATTGATCGATCGACATTCATAGTCGATCGATCGACTGGATCGATCGATCGACATTCATGAATGATCGATCGACCTCCTCAGAAATTGTGATATTTTCCCCCTTTTTGAATTTAAGTAATTTCGACCCTTGAAAGTTCTCGGTGGGGACCTTGTGAACACATTTAGATTTAAGGAAGACTAGTAGGGGTGTATATGGGGCCCGGATTATATTAGAATTGAATGGGGACTTTATGTTAGACTTACTAGGGTCCGACGAGTGAGGTGCTATTAGAGATTGCGAGTAAATGAATTAAATATATATAGTTGATAATTTAAGGTTAGAGATAGAAATATGGACCTTAAGAGTGTTGAATTAATATGTGGGAATAATAGGAGACTTAGTAACCTTTTTGGTTAGGTTTTAAGTACTTGAAACTGTACGACGTGAGACGTATTGGCAGAATATATTATATATCATCCGGAAGTATGATAGTGTACGAATTGGATTAATGGTATAAGGTTGAGAACATACCTTTAATAATATTATAAGTTATCTAAGTTGTGCGAATGCTTAGTATATGGATTATTATGTGTATGACATACCTACCATACTTGTTATCACGGGAGGTCGGCTTTCGGAACAGGGCCATCTAATCTTTGTGTGCCTACGGGGGGATTTAGATTGGTACCCTAAGGACATAGGGATGTGAATGACTTATTTGTGAGTTAATAAGTCAGCTGACCATGAGAGCGTATGTATGCGCGTGACCTATGGGTATGTGAACTATGTTCACCTCCAATATGTGTGATTTTGCTTATTGAAACAGTTCCTGAGAGATTTGGAACACGTGGTCCTTATGTACGTGATGTACCGGGATTCAATAACAGAGTATGTGTGCACCGCAGCTTAGCCTAGGGGTGCCCTATTTGTATATTTGTGCTGAGAATAATATAATAGTGATTATAATGGACACTTTGTTAAAGTATGAATATAAATTATTGAGACATTTTGATTGGGATTTAAAATGAGAATTTTCTATCGTAATTGTTATAAATTAATCTTATGAGTGAAAAGGTGAATTACATGCAGGATAAGTTAGAACGATGTGAATAAACCCCTATATTATTAATGTGAGGACAGGAAGTGGTACAGACTAGATAGTGAACGTAATAACTAGGACGGATTAAGGATTTATGTTAGGCGTGCACATTAGTTCAGGGGTGAGGAACTCCTGTGAGAGCACGTAACTAACATGTATATAATATTCACTGTTTAATGCAATTAAACACTTGCTATTTTTAAACTGTTTTCACCTCGGGCTCTGACCCGTTTTCTTTCAAATCTATTTTTCTTATAAAACCTTTTAGGTGCCTAGCCACATGGACGCCAAGCATAGGAGTTCCATTCCATTGACGTGCTGTAGCTGCTATGGAAGTTACAGGATCTCGGTAGTAGACGCCTCTACATTCTACATTGATTCTATTTAGGAGTCATTCATCTCTTAGGGCATGTCGCCCCTTTCCATTAAGAGACAACTTTCTCATACTTTCAGTTTCATTTCAGTTTTGGAGTTATTTAACTATTAAGACTTTGTATTTGGTTTTTATTCAGTATTTGAATTATTCAGAGGAGTGTTACTCCAGACTCATTTATTATTCCATTATTATTCTGTTGTGACTGTGATGTGATTGTGGCATCGTTAGCTAATAATTTAATTGGTTGCATGTTAATTTAATTTAGTAAAATTTGACAACTCACTTTTTAAATATTAGGTGGCTAGTAATTGTTTAAAAATGTTTTGGACAGTGATGCTATGAACTGAACTAACTTGACATTTTGTATTAAACTGAATAAAGGAGTAGCTACCCGGTATTTAATTAGTCGGGGTGTCACATGTATATGCGTCTATATTTGGACCCTTGATTATCCATTAAGTTTTGCGTATAGCATTTTTTTGGGGTATTAATTTTTACACACATTATGTAATATATGTGTGCATCTATGTTCTGTGAACGTAAATTTTTTTGTACACTCTATGAGTTAAGTATTTAAGGTACAATTAAGGATAAACCAACTTAGGATCTCTGTGAATGCAACCAAATGAATTGATTGGTATATCTGTATAATCACATAAAAGAAAATTTCATAAAGCGAGAATATTGGGTTCCAAAATTTTTATGACCAAATTAAAATTGGATTTGGTTCCCTTATTATGATTTTCTTTTGTGGCAATTTAATTATGTCTTTAAATTTGCTTAGTTTATAAAATTGTAAATCTGAAATTTCGAGACGCTTTCAATGACAATTTTCTTATACCTATAATAAGCAATAATTGAAATTAAAATTGTCAACTTAGTTGGAATTTCATGAATTTTTATATGCAAATCCGAAACAATCTATTGATAAAAAACCATAATTTTTCTGGTGATAAATATTGTTTTGGCTATTTGAGCACATTTAAAGCTCTCAAAACCTTAAATTTGTCATATTTGGTAATAATGTTGACAACTATTTCTTTCTCCAATTATTTTTTTAAATTTCCCTTACTAGAGATTATTTAAGGGTCCGTTTGATTCAGAAATGACAAAATAGTAAGCATGGCAAAATTTGTCGTGGCAAATTTTGCCTTGACAAATTTTACTTAGTTTTTTCACATGAGACTATCAAATAATCATTAGGCGAAATTAAAGTCAATCCAATTAGTTTATTTAAAACAATTTTTATATTATATTCAAAAATATTAAAAACAGCTTTTACACTATTTTTATACTACGGTTTTTATCGAATATTGTAAAACATTTTCTTAACAAATTTTTATAATATTAAAAACACTTTTTAAAATATTACAAATTTTTTTTATAATATTCATAACAGTTTTTTAACCATTTAAAATAGTTTTTAAAATTATTTTTTAAAACTTTAAAATTGTTTTTATATTATATTCAAAACAGTTTTTAAAAATGTTAAAAACAGTTTTTACAATATTTTTATATTACGGTTTTTAAAAAAAATTGTAAAACATTTTCTCAACAATTTTTATAATATTAAAAATAGTTTTTAAGACATTCCAAAATAATTTTTAAATATTCACAACAGTTGTAAAGTCAATCCAATTAGTTTATTTAAATATTTTTTAAACATCTTTTAAAAATATTTTAAACAATTTTTAAAACACCTTTTAAATTTTTTGCAAAACAGATTTAATAAAACATTTTTTTATAAAACATTATTAAAAAAGTTTGAAGAACAACTTTTAAAATAGTTTTTTTACAATATTTTTATAAAATAGCTTTTTAAAACAATTTTTACAATATTCGAAACAAGTTTTTAATTATTCAAAACAATTTTTAAAACTTTTTGTTTTTATTAGTTTTAAAACAGTTTTTTAATAAAATAGTTTTATAAAGCATTTTAAAAACAACAGTTTTTAAAACAATTTTAAAACATTTTAAAAACAGATTTAGAACTGTTTTTATTTCAATTTTTTAACTGTTTTTAAATCAATTTAAAAACATTTTTTAAAACTTATTTATAATTTTTTTTTATTTAAAATAGTTTGTAAAAAAGTTTTTTAAAACAGTTTAATAAAACTATTTAGAAAATAGTTTTTTTCATTTAAAATAGTTTTTTAAGAGTTTTTATCAAACAGTTTTTATAAAACATTATTAAAATAGTTTTTTTATAAAACATTATGAAAACCGTTTTTATAAAATATTATTAAAATAGTTTTTAAAATAATATTTAAAATAATTTTTTTAAACATTTTAACAAAACAGTTTTTAAAACAATTTAAACAGGTTTTTTATAAAACAATTTTTTTTATTTAAAACAGTTTTTAAAATATTTTAGTATAAAAAAATTTAAAAAGCACTTGTAAGAAGTGACAAATTTGGTTGGCAAATATTTCTCATCCAAATAGCAAAGCAAAATTTGCCAACATTTTATGCATACGAGGTGTTGTAGATTGACAAATTGCTTGTAGGCAAATTTTGCTATCAAACACACCAAATTATAGGCAAATATTAGATTTGCCAACTTATTTGCCATTTGTCATGAAAAATAAGGCTATCAAACGGACCCTAAGTATTTTCTTAATTCTTTTATAGTGATTACTCAAATTTTTCGCTATTGAAAATGATAGAGTTTTCCATTTTACGTGTTTTAATAAATACATCAGTTGTCTTACCTTATATTATTGTCATAATATTTTTGGTATACACCAAATATTGTTATGACTATTGTAATTATGGTTAAGGTTTTGATATTAATATTTATATTATTTTATATTAGAAGTCCATTAAAGTGCCATAGTTTATAATTGTAAATATTAAATTACTGTGTATAAATTTGGTTATTAGTAGGCCCAAATATAATTATGAATGTTAGATTGTTGATGCTATTAATATGTGACATGTTCGTTATAAGATTGCCCAAAGAAATTTTTTTTATTATTAAATGAACATTAATGAGTATTTATTTATTTATTTTTCATCAACCTAACCTCGAAGGATTTAAATTTTTTCTTGAAACTAATATTTACATGAAGTTTAATTTGGGGCTCAAAATTACTCAAAGCTTATTATTTCCTGTATGAGTAATGGAATATTAAAAATATACCTTAAAGTTTTTATCTCAATATTTATATCATGATTAGATTATGATTCCACCAAAGTGGTCTATTGTAATAAATTGTAAAATGTTGAATTTTGTGATAACATTTAAATACTATGTTTTGGCATACCTTTAGGTTTTCATCTCAGTATTTATATCATGATTAGGTTACGGTTCCACCAAAATGGTCTAATCTAATAAACTGTAAATGCTGAATTTTGTGATAACATTCAAATACTATGTTTTGGTTGTTCCAAAGAGTCGGAATATGGTTTTTAGTGTTTTGATTATTAATGATTTCATTATGATTAAGCCATTGTGATTTGGTCCCTGAAAAGAGTTTGGTTGCAATGGTGAAGTTAATATTAAGAGAAAATATATTTGTTTATTAAGGTTGGTACCGATTTCTCCAAAGAGTCCATAACCTTCCTTAATTTATAAGTACACTATCCATTTATGCCTTTTTATAATATTAATACTTGTTGAAATTATTATATAATCCATAAAATAATCTAACATTCATATAATGGATAGTTTGCTAGTCACCAAAGTAACTTAACTAGCATGCTTGTGAATATTAAATTTAAAGATAAAAGCGGTAGTAATAACTCATCATACTTCTATTTGTAAAGACATTAATGGGGTATATTTAAGCACGATAATTTCTCAAAGGAAATTAATTTTGTGTAATTGAAATAAATATTGAGGTATCATGCAATTAGGTGGTTTAAGGTTAACGTAGATAACATATCCATGTAAATTACATAACATAGTTACCAATAAGGTCATATATAAATATTCAAGATTATTATGAAAGAAAGCCCACATTTATAAAATGTTATTAATGTACGTGTTGTCATCTCATAGCATTAATGTAGTGAGCGGTTTATCTCACTAATTGTATACCATTTTATTTCCCTAAAATTGCATGTTTTATCCGTTTTAATGTTCTCAAGACTAACTTCTTAGAATGAAATGAAGAAGCTAAGTTTAATTTAAAAATACTAAATCATTATAATTCAGTTTTACTTGAGGCACCCACTATTAATGAATTAGTATGTGAAACTCTTATAAAAATTTGAAGAATTATTAAACGGATTAAGCATAAAGTTTATGCAAAATCTCATAATGTTAGAGATTAACATATGAGTGCCCATTATGTAGCATACATATTTTTAGCTATATTGTGTGAGTTATAATGTGTCGTTCGATTTAAATGAAAGAATTTGTTTTATTTTTCAAAACTAGAGTGCTACGAAAAATAGTTCTAAATCGATATGAGGATGCTTACAAGACAAACCATAAATTCTTGGATTCCTCTTCTTGTGTTATTTTAGAATCATTTCAAAAACCCTCAATGACCTTTCAAAATATTTTTTACTCAATTTTATCATGAGATATTTTTCTTAAGTATACAAAAGATTTTTAAGTTTATATGAGAATATATTTTCTTAATTACGGTGTTCTCATTGGTGGTTTGTACAATTATGTTTTTGATAAATTTTTATAAGAAAAATAATTCTGGTCCTATGTCATAATGTTGAACTTGAAAGTAGTTTTTCAATCTTGTGGCATAATTGAATATCACACTCTTTTAAATCTGTGTGACACCCCGCCTATAAATACCGGTTGATCAGTTCTTTATTAAATTAAATCAGAATATCCAGTTGGTTCATTCTTAACATCACTGTCGAAAAATTATTTCTTATTTTACACCAAATAATTAATTAAGCTAAGTGTCAAAACTTTTCCAATTTTAATTTATCAAATCCATTCCACAATACGGAATAAAATAAGTAGCATCACATCACAACTGAATTAAAAGTTAATAAGAATAAATGTAACTAGAATAAACTCTCCAGTTGAAAATCTCAATATCACCGTCCAAAAATAAAATGCTAATAACAGTACCGACATAAAACCAATACAATATCCAAAATAGAAATGGAACTACTAGAATCTTGGGCAACATGCCCTAAATGAGCCAAATACTACAAAGATAGGAATCAATGGAAAGAAAGCTTCTAATCCAAGTCTGCATCTCCAGAAACACTTCAAACTATCCATCCTCTAAGCCGGGCATCCCTGATGCTGGGCACCTAGTGTAATAGATATAATAGAGAAGGGAATATGGAAGAAAACGAGTTAGAACCCAATTGTAAAAGATTTTTAAAAATAGCATGTGCTTAAAAAGTGAAATTAAGCAGGTATTATGTATATGTTAGTTCTCGACTCTCACTTGAGAATCTAATCCCTCATCTAGTGTGCATGCCTAACGTACCTTATTATTTCCCTAAATAAGGTTCTCAATTATTATTTTTATCCCTTCTCATTTTTTTGTATTTCCCACACAAAACTTATATTAATTAAACATGTTCATTTCTCTTTAAGATGAACTAGGTCTTCAAGGATCAAGTATTCACTTACTTAATTCAATTCACATTTTATAATTCCTTTTTATCTACTAATCGACACAATAGGTCACATCATAGCAGATATATTCATCACGCTATTATATATACTAATACGGCACCCCCAGACACAGCTGAGCTTCATGCATACTCTGCTATCATGTCCAGTTACATATCTCGTTGTAAAAAGGACTGTTGGCTCGGCGTATCTCCCGAACCATAAATAATATAACACACATATTTGGAGGCGAGCATACTCCCCAGCCGAATGGTTACTTACGCTCCCATTCAACCTTCGAAAATATCATTCACACCGATAGAACGTGTCCAAGATCCTGTGCTCAATGTACGAATCTAAAATTCCCCCAAATGGGATCGTCAGGATAAGATCGACCATAACGTGAAACCTCCACCCCGATAGCAAGAAGCGTATGTATGTCATACACAATACAAAATACAAATTATAATATAAGTATTCACCCCACCTATATAATATCAATAAGTCAATCGCACAACCATGTGATAATTTCATACGTAGTATATTTTTCTCTCTAATTTCCTATGTATTTATAGATTATGACTTTACTTTTTATATATTCCCGAGCTTTTCCCATACTCAAAGGTTATCAATTTCTTCTCATATAAAGTCAGTAGGTATACCTCTACACCCTACTGGTCCATGTCATGCCAATCCATGAATTCTCACGAATTAATATTAACCTCGATTGGGTTTATTCTTCAATAATATCTAATTCGAATTTTGACCCATTATTTCATTTTTTAGGATTAATCCCACACATTAGCATTTACTGGGTCTTAATCACCACCCTACTGATCTTCCCTAAGTCCCACTATGCTCAAATTAATTAACACTAAGTATTCTTAAAAGTTGGGCTTTAATCAAACATTAAAGAAAAACAAATCACATTTTTTGGGATCATCGATCGATCAATCAGATATCAACTTACGTTTTCTGCATGTATTGTCTACGGGTTTTTAACACATTCAATCCTCAAAACCTCTACCAAATGATCCCACACTCCTTATAATTCACCCCAAATGATATATCAAGGTGTATAAATGATTTATAACATTTAACGAACATAAAATCATTAAGAGATTTGAATGAAAAAATATTATTTTCCTTAAAATTCAGAAATCTCATATTTTGTCATTTCTGCAAGAACAACTTATAAACTCAGTTTTTTTTCACTAAATGATTCCAAATTTTGTGGATTAAAATATATAATCAAAAATAGATTAATCCTACATGTTTCTCCTTTCAAGGAATCAATTAAAATCACCATAGGTTATCTTTAAATCATGCAACTTTTCAGAATTCTACAACTATCCTAAAATGGACAATATACACGCTAAATTTGCAAAAGTTAAATCACTTGCCTTTAGATTGTAGTCTGAACCATTGGGGTTGATAGTCTACTAGTGGTCCTACCCTTTTTCGGCCAACTTCCGGTGGCGGTGGTGGTGTAGGATGACCTTTGGCCTCTTGGCTTCCTAGAGGTGTCTCTTCCTTTCCTAGAGAAATCTCTTTCTCCCTCTTAAGTCTTTCTCTCTAAGTTTGGCGAATGAACTATGAATATGACCACATTTTAGACTTATAAGTAATCCTCAAATTTCGTGGTTACTATTCACCTCCTTTATAAAATGATCAAAATACCCCTCTGGGGTGTTTATTCGGTTCCAACATGCCCCGAGACCCAAATTAAGCCCCCAAAGTAGACTTTTTTGACTATTTAAACCCTTCTGGACACTTTGGCGCAGTCAAAACAACCATTTGGATGTCATTAAAATAATTTAATTTTATTTCATTTAAATTTAGTTCTGACATGACTCACACGCACGTCCTGACTTAAAACCGGTAAGTGTCGTATTAATCACTTGCGATAATTTTATTAAATGTTAATCTTATGTAAAGTCATAATCACATGCTACTTTTAATCACTAAGTAATATTCACATAAATCACATATTACTTTATTTCTGAGTAATATTTAAATCCAGATTAATTTTAAATTATCTCACAATTAATCCTATTTTAAAAATCATTAAAATTACAGGACATTACATACTCCCCCTATAACGGAATTTCGTCCCGAAATTCGGAAAAGGCATACCTGGTAGAAATAACTCCGGGTATCGTTTTCGCATATCATCCTCGTGCTCCCAAGTAGACCCCTCCATATTATTGTGTGCCCACTGAACATGCACAAGCGAAACTACTTTCGATCTCAAACGTCTCTCACCGCGGTCTAAGATCACCACTGGTCGGTCCTCGTAAGAACTATCTAGCTGCAAATCAACTTCCTCCAATGCAATATGAGTGTGAGCTAACTCATCGCAGAGACATTGCCTCAGCAAAGAAATATGGAACACATCATGTATAAGACGCAAGTGCTCCGGTAGCCCAAGTCGGTACACTACTGGTCCAACCCTCTCAATAATAGGAAATAGTCCCACATATCTCGGTGCCAATTTCCCTTTCATCCCGAATCTCATTATCCCATTCATAGGAGATACCCGCAATAACACCTAGTTCCCCACATTAAACTCCCTGAAGAACCGCTTGGCATCGGCATAGCTTTTCCGTTTATCCTGGGCTACCAGAATGCGACTCCTAATCATTTCAATCCTGGAAGACATGTCCTGTATCACTTCTGGCCCAAGTAGCTTGTTGTCCCCCACCTCTAACCAACATGCTAGAGAGCAACAAGGTATACCATATAATTCCTCAAATGGGGCCATACCAATAGTGAACTAATATGAATTATTATACGCAAATTCCACTAGTGTAAGGTACTGCTCCCAACTCCTTCCAAAATCTAGAATACACATGCGTAACATATCCTCTGAATTCTGGTTAGCACGCTCGGTGTTCCCATCTGTATGCGGGTGATATGCCATACTCAATTTCACTTCGGTACCTATGGCCTCGTGAAAACTCTCCTAAAATCTGTAGACAAAGATCTTGCCCGATCGGACAGAATATCAAGTGGTACCCCGTGTAACCTCACTATCTCGGCTATAAAGAGCTGTGCATACTGCCCCATCGTATAATTAGTCGGAACTGGAAAGAAATGAGCTACTTTAGTCAATCGATCCACAATCACCCATATGGAATTGTGAGCCCTCTGAGTAGTAGGCAACCCAATGATAAACTCCATAGAAATGTTCTCCCATTTCTACATCAGAATCTCTAGTGGCTGAAGAAACCCGATCGGCTTCTATTGATCCACCTTCACTAACTGACATGTAGCACACTTAGAGACGAACTCAACAATGTCTCTCTTCATCCCACTCCACCAATACTGTCACCGCATATCCTGGTACATCTTATCCCCACCGGTATGTATTGTAAATCGGGACCTATGCGACTCTGACATCACTGCGTGCCACAATTCTTCCTCCTATGGAACAATCAGTCTACCGTTAAAGAGCAAGCCTCCCTCTGAACTCACTGAGTAAGACTCTTCTCCCTCGGCAAAAAGTTATCGAATTTTTTCCTGACAGAATGAATCCGCTGCTTGAGCCTGTACTACCCTCATCACAATCTTGGGAGTAACGGTTATAACTGACAGGAATGACCTAGCCATTGCATCTCTATGGCCCATTTCCTTCCATTTTTCCTTCCACACCGCGACTATGTCACCCTCAGGCCTTCAACTCAACGTGTCTACTACCACATTAGCCTTCCTCAGGTGATAATGTATCTTAAACTGATAATCCTTCACGAATTCAAGCCACCTGCGCTAACGCATATTCACCTCTCTCCGAGTGAACAAATACTGTAATGACTTGTGATCTGTGAATAGGTGAAATTTCTCACCCAACAAATAATGTATCCATATCCGAAGATAAAATACAACTGTTGCTAGCTCCAAGTCATGGGTAGGGTAGTTTTCTCATAAGGATTAAGCTTCCTAGAGGCATAATCTATAGCCTGCTCTTATTGCTGCAACACCCCTACTAAGTCTCTATAACGATGCGTCAGTGTACACTAGGTACTCCAGTCCTGGCATGGGCAGTGCTAGTACGGGTGCTGAAGTTAACTTATTCTTCAGTTCATCAAACGTCAACTGACATGCATCATCCGAAACAAACTGTATGCCCTTACGGGTTAGATTAGTCATTGGACCTACAATCTTTAAAAAGCCTCGGATAAACTGTCTATTGTAACCATCTAGTCCCAAGAAACTACGGACCTCGGTCGGTGTCGTGGATTATCCCCACTCCCTTATCGCTGATACTTTGTTAGGATCCACTTCTATACCCCTTTCTGACACTATATGCCCCGGAAACTGCACCTCCCTGATCCAAAACCCATACTTTTCATATTTTGCATACAACTGATGCTCCCGTAGTGTCTATAGGACCCTTCGCAAATGCTTGACATGATCCTCTTTGGTACGAGAATAAACCAGGATGTCATCTATGAAAATAATGACAAACTGATCCATAAACTCTTTGAACACCCTATTCATTAAGTCCATAAATACAACCGATGTGTTGGTTAACCCGAATGGCATTACCAGAAATTCATAAGATCTGTATCTTATTAGAAAAACAGTCTTTGACACATCCTGATCCCTGATCCACAGCTAGTGATACCCGAACCTCAAGTCAATTTTTGAGATTATGTTGCTCCTCTCAATTGATCAAATAAGTTATTGATGTGGGGTAATGGATACTTATTCCGGATCGTGACTTTGTTAAGTTTACGATAATCCATGCACAATTATAAGGATACATCCTTCTTCTTCACAAACAGAACTGGGGCACCCCAGGGTGAGGTACTCCGACGGATGAAACCTTACCCCAAAAACTGCTTAATCTGATCTCTCAGCCCCCTCATCTCTGCAGGAGCCATACGATAGGGGGCACGGGCCATCGGTCAAGTGCCCGGTGCTAATTCAATCACAAATTCAATTTCCCTACTCGACGGTAACCCTGATATGTCCTGAAATACTTCTACAAATTCCCTAACAACCAAAATCGAGTCAAGGGGAATCACAACTCCCATAGAGGTCTCCTCCTCTATGTAATACAAATGAGTGGACGATCCTCCCTCGGGGTGAGGCGTTTCCACTAAAAATATCTCCTGACCTGGGATAGCAAATATAATGCTCCTACTAAAGAAATTAATCAGGGCTATATAAACAACCAGCCAATCCATCCCAATAATAGCATCGTATTCAGACATGTCTAACATATGCATATCAGCTGGTAAAATCAGACTCCCAATCTCTATACTCACACCCTAACATATAAAGAAAATAGGCGTCCCACTACCCAACGGTGAGTCTACATAAGTAACAGTACTGCTAGCCGTGTCTAACAATCCTATGGCCCGTGAAAATCTAGTGGCTATGAAAGAATGTGAGGCCCCTGTATCAAACAAAATACGTCCCATAACCCCAGAAATAGAAAACATACCCTCAACTGCGGGTGGTGGCTATTAAACTGCTACCTGCTGGATGTTGTGCACACGTCCATACAGTAACTGCCCCTGCTGTGGTGGGGCTGCTAGACTAATGGAAGGTAAGGCTGGCATCTTTGCCGATGCTAGAAGGGCAGGTGGAAACATTAGCCTCTCCTGATCCTGGCCCTGCTGATGGGGTATCTTGCCCTTATCTCGGCAATCCTGCTTCTTGTGGCCAATTTTACCACAAGTGAAGCATCTTCCTAGAAATTATCCCCCATTTCGACCCTGCTATCCACATCTCTGATGATAATTTCCTCCTTTTCCTTAGCTCTGATGTCCATGTTGATTGTGCTGCTAGCCCTGGTGGCACTGTATATTACCACCCAGCCCAAAGCGAAATCCTCCCGATCTCAGTCGCTTAGCATGATCCCCCTGCTGCGAGTTTTGATCACTTTATCTCTGTTGCCCTGAGATGATGATGATCCACTGCCACTGTTTCCCCCAGTTCGTCCTTGCTGACAGGACTCAGATCCCCACTTGCTTCCCTTATGAAGACGGTGGTCCTGGCAATGAAGTAATGATGCATTTAAGACATCTGTATAAGTCTTTAGAGAAGGATTGCCCAAAATATGCCCATGAATCCTCCATGTAAGGCCGTCTCTAAAAATCAAGATCTTCTTCTCTTCGATGGGTACCTCGGCTTGCACCAGATTAGTCAGCATAGTAAACTCCTCTTCATACTCAGCAGCTGACTTTTCCTCCTGGTTGAGGTCCAAAAGTTCCTCCTCATTTTGGTCTGAATAGCTAAAGGAAAGTATTTGCGATCAAACCACACCCAGAAGTCCTGAATAGTCATCGTATCCCTCTCCTTTGTTGTAGTAGTGGACTCCCACCACTTAAGAGCTGCTCCAATCAGCTTAAATGTTACTAAGATCTGCTTATGAACCTCCATGTACTCATACATACACAGATGCCGCTCGATGTCTTTCTTCCATTGGCTAGCAGTCACGACACCGGAATCCCCTTGGAATTCTGATGGATGTGCCTTTTGGAAGGCATCCTGACACACTCCCAAGCAGTGGGAAATTCCAGCGATGGTGCTACTGGCACTACCTATGCGGATGGTGGTGCTTGCTGGATAATCGCTAAGGCTGTATTAACGGCTTGAGCAACAATGGCCGCAACCTCTATCGTATTTATAGTGCCGTGAGATGGGGCGGGTTGTGGGGCCGGCTGCGCCACACTGGGGGCTCGTCGTGCATGTCGAGGAGGCATATGGATATATTTTTATTAGCATTTAAAATATCCCAAAAATAGTCGAAGTCGTAAATGAGAAAATATGAATACAACAATCCTAATGATAGGGCTCTATATCAAAGGACGTTAAGCAGAAAGCATAATAAGTCGTACAGATCCTAAGGACACACCTGATGCTCTGATACCACTCGTGACATCCCGCCTAATTAAATACCGGGGGATCAGTTCTTTATTAAATTAAATCAGAATATCTATTTGGTTCATTCTTAGCATCAATATTGAAAAACAATTTCTTATTAATTCACCTAATAATTAATTAAGCTAAGTGTAAAAACTTTTCCAATTTTAATTTAATTAAATCCATTCCACCAGACGGAAAAAAGTAAGTAACATCACATCACAACTAAATTAAAAGTCAACAAGTTTAAATGTAACTGATATAAACTCTCTTGTTGAAATATCTCAATATCACCATCCAAAACAAAATGATAATAACAGTACCGACATAAAACCGATACAATATTTGAAATAGAAATGGAACTACTAGAATCTTGGGTGACATGCCCTAAATGAGCCAAATGCTAAAAAGATAAGAATCAATTGAATGAAAGCGTCTAATCCAAGGCCGCATATCCAGAAACACTTCAAACTATCCATCCTCTAAGCCGGGCGTCCCCGATGATGGGCACCTGGTGTAATAGTTATAATAGAGAAGGGAATATGCCAGTAAACAGGTCAGAGCCCGATTATAAAAGATTTTTAAAATTAGCAGGTGCTCAACAAGTGCAATTAACCAGGTATTATGTACATGTTAGTTCTCGGCTCTCACTTGAGAATCTCACCCCTCATCTAATGTGCACGCCTAAAGTACCTAATTATTTCCCTAAATAAGGTTCTCAATTATTATTCTTATCCTTTCTTATTTTCCCATATTTCCCACGCAATACATATATTAATTAAACATGTTCATTTCTCTTTAAGATGAACTAGGCCTTCAAGGATTAAGTATTCACTTACTTAGTTAAATTCAGATTTTATAATCCCCATTTATCTACTAATTCACACAATAGGTCACATCATAGCATATATATTCATCACACTATTATATATACTAATACGGCACCCCCCAGAAACAGCTGCGGTGCATGCATACTCTGCTATCATGCCCAGTTACATCTCTCGCTGTAAAAAGGACTATTGGCTCGGCGTCTCTCCCGAACCAAATATAACATAACACACATATTTGGAGGCGAGCATACTCCCCAGCCGAATGGGTCACGCACATACCTATGCTCACATTCAACCTTAAAAAATATCGGTCATACCTATAGAACGTGTCCAAGGTCCTATTCTCAAGGTACGAATCTAAAATTCCCCCAAATGGGCTCGTCAGGATAAGATCGACCATAACGCAAAACCTCCACCCCGATAGCAAGCAGCGTAGGTATGTCATACACAATACAAATTATAATATAGGTATTCACCCCACCTATATAATATCAATAAGGTATTCACACAACCATATGATAATTCCATACATAGTATATTTTTCTCTCTAATATCCTACGTATTTATAGATTATGACTTTACTTTTTATATATTCCCGAGCTTTCCCCACACACAAAGGTTATTAATTTCTTCTCATATAAATTCAGTAGGTAGACCTTTACACCCTACTGGTCCATGTCATCCCAATCCATGAATTCTCACAAATTAATATTAACCTCGATTGGGTTTATTCTTCGATAATCTCTAATTCAAAATTTGACCCATTATTTCATTTTTAAGGATTAATCCCACACATTAACATTTAATGGGTTTTAGTTACCACTCTACTGACCTTCCCTAAGTCCCATTATGCTCAAATTAATTAACACTAAGAATTCTTAAAAGTTGGGCTTTAATCAAGCCTTAAAGAACAACAAATCTTATTTTCTGGGATCATCGATTGATCAATGATTTGGGTCGATCGATCGATCAAATAGATATCGGCCTACATTTTTTGCATATTTTGTCTATGGGTTTTTAACACATTAAATCCTCAAAACCTCTACCAAATGATCCTATACTCCTTATAGTTCATCCCAAATGATATACCAAGGTGTATAAATGATTTCTAACATTTAACCAACATAAAATCATCAAGAAATTTGAAAATATATTATTTCCCTTAAAATTTAGAAACCTCATATTTTGTCATTTTTCCAAGAACAATTTATAAACTCAGATTTTCTTCACCAAATGATTTCAAATTTCGTGGATTAAAATATATAATCAAAAAGAGATTAATCCTACATCTTTCTCCTTTCAAGGAATCAATTAAAATCACCACAGGTTATCTTTAAAGCATGCAACTTTTCAGAATTCTACAACTATCCTAACATGGACAATATACACGCTAAATTTGAAAAGGTTAAATCACTTGCCTTTAGATCGTAGGTTTGAACTGTTGGGGATTATAGTCTACTAGTGGTCCTCCCCTTTTCCTTCCAACTTCTGGTGGCAGTGGTGGTGTAGGATGGCCTTTGGCTTCTTGGCTTCCTAGAGGTATCTCTTCCTTTTCTCAGAGTAATCTCTTACTCTTCCTTAAGTATTTTTCACTTAGTTTGGTGAATGAACTATGAATCTTACCACATTTTAGACTTATAAATAATCCTCAATTTTCGTGGTTACTATTCACCTCCTTTGTAAAATGACCAAAATACCCCTTCGAGGTTTCTATTTGGTTCCAACAGGCCCCGAGACCCAAATCAAACCCCAAAGTAGACTTTTTTGACTATTTAAACCCTTTCGGACACTTTGGCGCTGTCAAAATGACCATTTGGATGATGTAAAAATAATTTACTTTTATTTCATTTAAATTTAGTTCTGACACGACTCACACGCGCGTCCCAACTTTATTCCCGTAAGTGTCGTATTAATCACTTGCGATGATTTTATTAAATCATAATCATATGTAAAGTCATAATCACATTTTACTTTTAATCACTAAGTAATATTCACATAAATCACATATTACTTTATTCCCAAGTAATAATTAAATTCGAATTAATTTTAAATTATCTCACAATTAATCCTAATTAATCCCATTTTGAAAATCATTAAAATTATGGGGTATTACAATCTAGTCTTACTTTGATGATTTAATAGACTAGATTATCTTTGGGTTGTCACTTGTGAATCTTGACACTCATGTTTGAGCTCTTAAGCTTTTATAATTTCAGATTGATCTATGTGGCCCAAGTGGGAGATTATAGTCCTTAGAAAGTGGACCTACATAGATCATGTCGTTATAAAATAACAAATCAAACGCATCAATGTCGATATCGTCATAGGAGAACGCCATAATGTCGAGGTCGCCACAAGAGTTATTCGCACGAAAATAAATATATATGATGAGAAGTGTATCATATAAATTTCACTTTACTTAACCAATTTGACACGCCCGTATGATTGGGAATTTTTAGTACATGCATGGACTTAGAATCCACTAAAAGAATTGAAATTTTGAATTATGTCTACACTTTCAATAGGGTACAGTATTTACTATTGAAATCGAACATGTCAAATTCGTTAAAGAACGGTGAAATTAGTGGGGGTATCAAATCACCTAATATGGTTATAAAAGAAGTTGAGATGCTCTTGACATTCCCGTAACATCCAAAGTAATTATCCTTTTGGTTAGTTGATATAAATTATTTTAAGAAGCTTTTAAATGAGTTTGCTATTCTGAGTGATTGTGAGATTTATCACAGGAATGTGAATTTGATAGAGGAGTAAGAAAATAATCAAATTTTGTTTTCACAAGTTTAAAAAAATTATAATGCCATTAATTGACCAAAATGAATTTTAAGATAGCGTTGAATTACCTAATTGACACACTATAGTCGAGTGTAAATGCGTCTTTAAGACTAAAACATGACTTCGGTGATAATCAACTACATAAAGCTAAACGTATGGTCAAAGTTTTCGTTATGAATAAAGAAAGGGGTCTAAATAAATATTTTCTCCTTTATCTTAAAATGTGAAATTATTATGGCTTTAGTAGCTCTTTTAGATTATGAGTTACATTTAGTGTGAAAACTTCAAATAATTTAAGAAAAGAACTGTATGGGTTGAGAAATCACTATATAAACTTATATCAGTTTCCCACCAATGGTGTTTTTAAGAATACTTGATGTATTTTTTATTAATATATATACCTTAAAGTGGGAGTAAATTTATATATTTCTTGGATTTCTCTTAGTAATGAATGATAGATTAGAGAAATAAAATATTTTAGGAGTATGACGTAATGAGATGCCTAAAATGTTATATGCTCACACTTATGATAATTGTTAGCTCTTGATTAAGTAGGTGTGTTTTGGCCTATTGTACAATATTATGAAAGAGTGAGAAATAATTAAATATTATATGTAGCATGCTTTAAGGATACAATTTATGTATTATGGATGCATAAATTTATTTCGAAACTTGGAGCTGTCGACACTATTACTAAGACGTCGAAATATTGTGATAGTGATGCTGTAATCTTTGTTATGAAAAAGTGGTGGGTATTTAAAGAACCTAGGCACATTAGGATAGAATACTTAAATGTGGACGAAGAAGTTCGAAAACAACAAGTATCAGTTGAACACATTTGTACAAGTGTTAACATAGAATATCCACTAATAAATAGGCTATCACCAAAGGACATTCATAAAGCATGCTTAAGATATGGGTCTTGCGTGTAGCCAATTAAGTATAAGTGTTGCGGATTGTTTGGTGCTTAATTTTTGACACTATATTTGATATCAATTAAAGTATATACTAAACATTTCAAACTCTGTCTTGCAATATAAGTTTACATGTATGTGAATTAATAACTATGACATAAATAGTCTTTTATATAAGACATTATTGGACCATTATTGAATAACCCAATTTATAGGTCTTGTTGGATGGGTTGTTAATGTTATGGAACATGGAAGTGATCACGCTCTTAAATTAGTATGTGAGCACCCACTACACCAAAAATGCCAAATTGTCACCTTTCAACGGGCCAGCCTTGTCACGATCATTGACCGTGATAAAAAAATACGTGTTTTTTTTATCACGGTCAATGACTGTGATAAGGCCTTGATAAAGGATTGTCACGTTCATTGACCGTGATAACTCCGTGATAAGTACAGTTGTCACAGACTTGTCACGGTCAATGATCGTGACAGGTCTGTGATAACTTTGTTAGTAAAAAAATCCTTACCTCTTCTTTTTTCTCACCGTTTTCACTTCCCTCTTTTTTTCTCTCTCTAAGTGACTGCTCTCTCTCTCTCTCTCTCTCTAAGCGATTTTCAGGTTAGTTTTTTCCTCTCTTTCTATTTCCTCTGTATATATGTGTGTGTGTATGTGGGTGGTGTGTGTGTGCATGTACAGGTGTGCGTGTGTGTGTGTGTGGTGAAGGGGAGGGGGCAGGGGGTGGTGGGGGTGGGGGTGGGGTAGGGGGTATGGAGATGGTGTGTGTGTGTGCGGTGGGGGGGAAGGGGTGGGAGGTGGGGGAGGGGTGTGTGTGTTGAAATTAATTGTTAATGTTTAGGACTTGAAATTAATTATTAATTTAGGACTTCAAATTAATGTTTAGTTTAGGACTTGCAATTAATTGTTAATGTTATTTGGGACTTGAAATTAATGTTTAGTTTAGGACTTGAAATTAATTGTTAATGTTGATTGGGTGATGTTAGTTGGGATTGAAATTAATACGTATTGTTAATATTGATTGAATCATATTATTTAGAGAATAAAATTAATTTGACATTATAAATCTTATTTCTATATTTTTATTTAGGTGTGAAATTGTTAATGTTGAATTAATTGAGTAGATCAATTAGAAGGATTACGGGATAAACATTTGTTGGTTTGTTGTTGCTGTTGGATTATATTGGATGAATGTGGTTGGATATGGAAGTTGGTTGCTAAATTTTTTAAAATCCTTAATTTAATTCACACTAATAAATCCTTAAATAATTATATTGTCTTACTTTGTTAGGTTGGTTAATTTTGGAAATGGCACGACCACTGGATTATTGTTAAAATGGGGGGGAGGGGGAGTTTTCAACTTTTTTCTAAAATTACTTTGTGTCACGACCCGTTCGAGAGTGGCACAACCACGGACTTATCATAATTAAATGAAACATACTTGAAATTACACATAGTGCGCATAGATACTAGCCTTCTAGTTCTTATGCGTACGCATTCAACAACCCTTAGACCCGTTCGAGAGTCATTATCCCTGTAATGAGATCTCTTGAATTGTCTCATTTGGATAGTTTGGGACTGCATAGTTACTGTATAATAATATTCTTAATGGCTTAAACTTGTTACTTTTGAAGGAAGTTCTGCAGCCGTATCTTAATGTTCTCTGGGTACATACTAGATGATGCGATGTTGAGTCTTATTTCAATTATCAATTGAAATAACATTCACACTTGCAAATTTACGTCGTGTACTTGGAGAACTATGGGGACATGCTGCCAAATTTTTCTCAAATTGGAACATGTGCATGAGCTGTTAAGTATATTACAAAAATATGTGGTCTTGAATGGGATATGACTCCTCACCCTTTAGAGGAGATGGATAAAATATGAATTAATATTATAAATAAGACATAATTAAATGAAACATACTATAAATTTTATACAAGTAATAGGTGATTGTTTATATTAATGGGAACTAAATGTTAACACTTTTGTTTATACTAATCCATGAATCTACACTTGTTACATATAATAGGTGGTTGTGTGGAGTAGTTGTGATGGGATATCCTAAATACAAAGAGTGGATGGGTGAGACAAATAGATTAGGAGATGTGTTTCACAGAGGTGCTAATGAATTTGTGAAATACACAAAGAGATGTCATAATGATGAAGAGTTTTCGAGTCCGTGTGCAGGGTGTGAGAATGGTAAGGTGTTTGAGTGGAAAATAGTTGAACTACATTTGTTAAGATGGGGTATACAAGATGGTTATCAATTTTGGAGTTTTCATGAGGAATCAAAAGTTCCTTTTGTCCCAGAGCAACCTCCACAAAAACCTTCAACAAGTAGGATAGATGTACAAGGGGCCGACGTAGATCATAATATGTTAGAGGATTTAGTTGATGACGCGTACATAGTTCATGAAGTGGAAGAGAATGAGGTCACTAACGATGTAAAAGGTTCAGGTGCTCATGAAGATATCGGGATAAACCTTGATGATGACTACCAAAGTTTAAAATTTAAGGCGACCCAATCATTACACTCTGGCTGTGAAAAAGATCAAACCACTTTACATGCCATGGTTGGTTTGCATAGTTTGAAGACTCACTACGGTTTGTCTGGCAATAGCGTGATATGAATTCTGAATTGGGTGAAGGGCTTTCTATCCAAGGAGAATACGCTTCCAAATAGCTATCATGTTAGGAAGAACAGTTTGAAAGGTTTGGCAATGAAGTATAAATCGATTCTTGCTTGTGTGTATGACTGCATACTATATCGAAAGGAGTATGAAAATCTCGATTGGTGTCTGGTATGCGATGAACCTTGATATGTTCAATCTACTGGCAAGGAAGGCACAAGCTCAAAACTGCCTCAAAAAGTGTTGAAATATTTTCCTGTTGGGCCTAGATTAAAGCATTTTTTCACAGTACGATGGATATTGGAGGCAATGACTTAGCATGCTAGGGGAGAAGTAGGGTATAATCTCATGCGTCATCCTATTGATTCTACAGCTTGGAGGAGGATGAGTTATGAGTATCTCGATTTTTTCGAGAATAGCGTAACATTTGTTTGGCAATATCAACAGATGGTTTCAATCCATTTGGAAATTTAAGCACCAATCAGAGTATATGGCCAGTGATCCTAGCCCCACTTAACCTCCCTCCTTCATAGTGCATGAGACTTGAATTTTTAATGCTATCTTTATTGATTCCTGGGCCAAAGGCACCAAGTGAGGACATCGATGTCTACCTGGATCCTTTAATAGAAGAATTAAATGAGTTGTGGGAAGAGGGTGTGCAAGCATTTGACTCTTTTAGAAAATAAGAGTTTACACTGAAAGCTATGTTGGTGTGGGCAATTCATAATTTTCCAGCTTATGGGGCATTATCCGGTTGTGTAGTACATAGTTATTTGGGGTGTCCAATTTTTGGAGAGGAGATTGAATCTCTTCGTCTCCCGCTAGCTTAAAAAATGTATACCATTGCCATAGGAGTTTTTTACTCCCGATCATAGTTTCAGATTGGGGAAAGGTTCTAATTTTTTATTGGGCGGGGTTGAACATAGGCTACCGTCGAGAAAACTTTCAAGTTCAGAAATTGAAAGTAAATCTTCTAATTTTGGTCCTAATATGCCAGGTAAGAACCCTAAATTTAAGAATGTCAAGCATAAGAAGACCCCAACTGGCAATGAAATTGAGACAAGAAAGGCATGGTCTAGGAGGTCAATTTTATTTGACCTCCCTTATTGGAAGAATGACCTAGTGCGCTATGTATTGGATGCAATGCACACAGAGAAGAACATCATTGAATGTATTATGGGCACATGCCTTGGGGTAAATTAATTTGAAGGATGGAGAAAATGCATGTAAAGACCCTAAATCATTGAAACTTAAGCCATAACTATGGTTGAAAGAAAATAGTAAGGGAAGGACAATAATTCCCCCTGGTGCCTTTACTTTGACGAGTGAGGAAAGAAAGGTGTTTTTAGACACAATATATAATTTGAAGGTTTCATTTAATTTTTGGTCCAACTTGCAAAGGATTATGAATTATGCTACCCATGATTTTCATAAGTGTAAGTCCCACGATTGGCATGTGATCATGTAATTGGTTCCTCTATTGTTTAAGCACTGTTTCTCCAAGCAGAAGGATTTGTGGAGGGCTATTATGAAAATTAGTATATCCTTCTCAGTTTTATGTGAGAAGGTAGTCAATCGAGAATGCATACTGGCCATAAAATTGGCGGTTACTAAAGCGATTTATGTGTTGGAGAGTACTTTCCCCCATCATTATTTGACATAAGTATTCACTTGTTGGTACACCTATGCGACGAGGCACTTCTTTGCGATCTAGTTAGATATCGGTGGATGTATCCGTTTGAAAGATTTATGAAAGTTTTCAAAGATTATGTCAAGAATACACGATACATTGTATGATCAATTGGTGGAGTCATCAATTTATGCTCACGAATATATGCCTGTCGACCAACGTTGATGGCATTGATGAGTTCGTCGATGAGGGTGGTCATGTGATGGGAAAACGAGTGAAATTAACGATTTTGCAACATGAACAAGTAGCTCGTTATCTATTTGACACACATGAAGATGTCGAAGAATGGGAAAAGTAAGTTTAAATTATTTTAAGTTTTACATCATTTTAGATTATTTTATACATGATTAATTTTTTAATACGTTCGGCACATTAATTTTATGCAGAAAATATGAAGCCTGCGAGAACAATAAAAGACGAAAAATAATGGCACAATCAGACATCGAATTTAGGCAGTGGTTGTCACATGAGGTAATTATAATGAAAATGGCTGTTATATAATTTTACATTACAATAAAACTTTACAACTAACCTAATTAATTTATCTATATTCTCAGCTCGTAAATACAGGTGATGCGACATCAAGGCTTGCCCGTCTAGCCACTGGACCCTTGTTCATGTCACAAGAGTACAAAAAATATCGATTGAATGGTCACGTATTCGGCGCAAGGGTGCACGAGAAAAGTACAAATGTATAAAACTCGGGCATTTCATACAAGGCTCTTACTTTCTTTTGAGCGAGCGCGAAAGATAAAAACCTCGTTGAAGCTAAAATGACTTACTATGGTGTAATTCAAAATATATTTGAATTGGACTATGTAAGCTTCAAAGAGGTTGTATTTTACTGTGATTGGGCAAGAGTTGAGGATAAAAATGCTTGTAAAGTTGCTCCTGGCACCAATTTGATCATGGTTGACTTGTCCAAGTTGAAGAGCAATGAACACATGAGCGATGAGCTATTTGTTTGTGCATTTCAAAAGGTCAAGCAAGTGTTTTACTCGGAGTATATCAACAACGAGTCGTGGTCAATCCTATTACATGCGCCAAAGCATCTAAAAAATAGTGTGGATGACTTGGCTGCTCCTACCAAGTATCAATCCATTTTTTATAATAACCCGAATTTGAAATAATTTTTAGATTTGTTATAAATATTCCAATTATCGGACATTAGTTTAATTCTTTTAATTCATTTGTACTTGATCAGTTTACTACATGTAATGTTTAGATTTAAATATTAAGCATTAATTCAAAGTCCATGTCCAGTGGGTGTATTATTCTAGTATTTTATTATTATCGGACATCAGTTGAATGCTTTTAATTCATCTGTACTTGATCACTTTAGTGCATTAATTCAAAGTTGCCAGTGTTTTATTATAACATGGTCAGTGCTTTGTATTCTTCTAATTCATTTGGATTTGTACTAATAACAACAATTTTTACAGAAAATGTCTTCTTCAGGGCTTGGCGGCAGTGGAGGTGATGAGGGCTCCTCGTCCCCTAGGCTCCCAAAATGGGGCAAATTGGGATCGTCCGTTGAGAATAAGATGGGAATATTGACTAGATCCCTCGAGTTGGTGAAGACAATTATCGACCCAGGGTACACTAGTTGGAGGGGGTTACCAAATGAGTTCAAGTTGGCTATTTGGGTGGCACTACCGGTATTATATTTATATTTCAATTTCAATATCAATTTATATTTATTAGCAACTAACACTTACTTTCTTTTTGTTTTGTATTTGTTTGAAAGGAACAATTCGGCCTAGCCCCACACCTCCGTGATTCCGTGTTGGAGCAGTTGAGGGAACACCATAAGACGTGGAAGAAATATTTGTGAGCCCGGTACTTTGGGAAGACCCGGGACTCCGTTCTCAGACTGCGTGAGACCATCCCGCCGAAGGAGCCGTTTGCATTGGCAAAGTGGTAAAAGTTCATCGACAATGAGATTGATGAGCGACAATTGGCATCTCGCCAATCGGGGAGGGAAAACCGGGAAAAAAAGACGGACGTGCACTACTCCGACCGGACGTTTTATGCTAAGGTGGAGCACAGGATGGTAAGTATTTATTTTTCTATAATTATAGAAATATGTTATTCTGCATTATTTTACTTTGCATTACTTACTAATTTTGCATTATTTTATTTCAGGGGACGGGGAGTGGCCCTGGGGGTAGGCCACATAGGCTCGATGCATATGTGGCAATTCGAACGAAGAAGGTTAAGGATAAGTAGGTGTCCCCAAGCGTCGCGGCCACGATTGTAAGTAATCCGACAATTTAATTTTTGTTAATTATGTTATAATTTTTTATTTACTTAATTAACTAATTGTGTGCTTTTTGTCGTTTCAGGCAAAGCTTAATGAAGTGCATGAGTCGTAGTCTGAATTCGACATGGTATATTTATCCACGGACGCACTCATCCAAGTTCTCGGCACTGATCGCAAGGGGAGGACTAAGGGGCTGAGCTTGCAGGTGGGAAAATCTAGGATCATCAAAATGGAGACGAGCAACATCGGGTTGGCTCGTCAGGTGGACACGCATGACGCTAAGCTATCAAGTACGCATTCATGAAGCATCAGTTAGGCGTAAAGGGGAAGGGTAAGGGGAAGGGGAAGGGGAAGGAGAAGATGGTGGAGGAGGATGTGGATGAGGATGAGGACATGGACGTGGACGTCGCTGCTTCATCGCCGATATGTGCAGACTCACCGCTTGATGATCCAGTCCCATACTTGGCTCCCGTCCAGCGGCCTATATCAATAATCGATTGGCTGAGCGTGTTTTTACGCGACATATATGATAGCCAGTGGATAATGATTGGGTTGAGGGACCCGAATACCATCTCGAGTATGTCGGTTCATGAATGTATCCTTCAAAACATCGAGGCCAAGGTGCTCGTGACACATGTGATAACCACGAAGGAGAACTCCGTATTGTGATTATGTGAACAATACAGCATGATACATATTGAGGGGTGTCTCAACTCGTATATCGTGTGACCTTCCTTCCTCCTCGAACCTACCCCAGACTCTATGGCGTGACATTATTTGTATCTATTTTTATTTGGACACTTGGATTATATTTGAATTCTTTTGATTTGTTACATTTTTGTTTGGATATGGATTGTATTTTTTTAATTTGGAAATGGAATTATATATGTAATGATTTGGTGCATTATTTCTATTTTATTTGGATATATGCTGTTTGAACAGGTACAATTTTGCTATAATATGTACAAATATACTGCTGGGTAGTGGCAGTGGCCAAACTGCCCAGCTGTTTTTTTTAATTCTGCCCAGATTTGTCACGGTCTTTAACCGTGAAAAAACTTATCGCGATCAAAGATTGTGATAGGACCGTGACAACAAAGGTTGTCACCCCCAGACTTGTCACGGTCAATGACCTTGACAAGTTAGACTTATCACGGTCAATGACCGTTACAATCCGACATTTTTGGTGTAGTGGCCATGACTCACATTAAAAGTTTGTTTGATTAAGGTGTTATGAAAAACTATTCAAGTATGACTCAAAGATTATTGCGTTCCTTATGATAATTTTGGACCAAGTGGGAGAATGTTAGAATTATTTTAAATAATAATTCTCCATAATGTGCTCCATAATTATATTAATACGAAAAGGCACTTTGGTTAATGAAAGGGTACTCCAAATACCAAGAGTCAAAAGGACTCTTGGGTATTTACCTTCATGGACGGTTGAGATTAAGTGACTGTTGGAGATTTAGATCCTGTACCTGCCTATAAATAAGTGACCGATTTTCCATCATTCAAATACACTAAGAGATAACATAATAAGAGTTACTTTTGAAATAGTTTTTTGATCATAGAGGAAGATCTAATCGTTGGAATACATTAAAACTGGAACACGGTTTTGTCGAAGACAAGATGAATCCATGGTCCAAAAATAACCCCGATCAGACATCGTTAAGGTTGTCGGCTCCGTTAATCTTTCCAGTTGTGCATGATGGAGGTATGTGTTTATAATATCATTTTATGTTCTGCATAAGGATTATATGTGATAATCATGTTGATCTAAGATCCTAATGTTAAATATATAATACATAACATTTTGTATGATTAGAGAACAAATGAAATGGATAATTGGATATTCATGTGTTAAATTTAAAGATCCATATAAAATTGTTAATTACGTGTTAATTTAATCATGTTAACACACCACTCATTGCCAATAATGGTTCCAACATCAACATGATCCAACTAAGAAAATTTGCCTTAATCGAAGCATTTTCTCTCCATTGATCTTACCTCCGATCGTTTGTGGAAATAGATGTTGGCTATCTGAGCTCATGGATCTATGCTATCTGTATGCACTTAAGTTCGAGGAAAATATGGTTGAGAATCTGCCATAACATCAATATTAGCTGACCATATTTATTGGTTATTCCCAAGTCAGTCGGCCAACCTTTTCGGTCACAGCACATGTAATATGTCCTAACTAAAAGATTGGCCTGACTAAGGACCCGTTTGTTTACACCTCTAAAATATGAATCTAAACCATTCAGATTTTAGAGGTAGTAAATATATGTTTGTTTTCTACAGAGTTCAAATATTAACGGTGATATTATCATCTTAATGATTCAGAGGTTCAAAACCCTCAGAATCAGGAAACTGAAATCTGAACTCAAATAGTTTCACAATAATACCCTTATCATTTATGTAAAATCACAATAATACAGATTTATCCGAATCATTTTCAAATAAAATACAATCAAGAGTCATATATACAATGAAACTCCTTTTTTATACGGCTCTCTTTGCAAAATCTATATATAAATACGTAAACACAAAATAGATGAATAGAAGAGTTTTGATCCACAATCTGAAAAAAAATCAATCGGTATCTCTCTTCTTCTTCCTCATTTTTTCCAATGAATTTTTCTTTATGTTTCTATACCTGTAAAAAATAAATAAAAAAAAACCTCAAAGTTCTTCTTCGTTTTTTCTTTATGTTTGCAAACTTGTTTGCTTCGTAAAATTTGTATGCTTGATTCGTATTTCTCCAAAGAAATGAATTTTGTTGCTTTCTCTACTCAATCTCTCGTTCTGTCTCACAAAAAAATTGGCGTTATGCTCTGTAAAACGTTTGAACTATCTAAGACTGATTTTATTTTATTAGCATTTGAGATATGTCAACATATGTTAAATAGTTGTCGACATATGTTGACATCCTAGACATGCCGTGTTGTTTTCTTCCTATCACTCCAAAAAATTATATATTGCTAGAAGTTGACGTAATAATAAAAAACACTTTAACAAATGACATTTGTTAATGGAGACAACTCATTCTACATAATTCTATTATATTAATAACTCTAGCTAGACACTATCATCTTAAGCTAAAGTTATTTGGGTGCTCAGACCTGTCACCATCCTTGATAAACGTGAGGCCCTCGAGCAGTAGGTGACTTGCCAAACTTTGGGTTCAATTGGTGCATAGTTATTTATTAACTTATTATAGATGAAGTAAACATAAATTATATTACTGCTTAAATGGGTGCCTATTTGCTTCCTACTAAATAAAATAATATATTTTAAATAATTATATTACTGTCTAATGGGACGACTAGTTGTATAACAGAATTATGGACCAATTGTCCACCATAAATGATCTATGTCTCACCCTAGGTGTCAATATGTTGGTGGAGGATAAATAAATTTTCTTTTGTCACTTTTCTTTTCTAACACTAAAGTATACAATGTACGCTACTTTGTTATTTTTTTCTTCTCCTGATTTTTTGCCCAGAGGTGAAGTAGATGTAAAGTTGGAGAACATGAAAAATGCTATTTTAATATTTTTCCATACTTAGGTCAAATGTGAATCACTTCATTTCCCCAACTAACCTCAATTGTTCACACTATAAACCATAAAATTGCAAATAAACACACATTATTTTATTTAGAAACTATATTTTATTTTTATGTTAATTAAATATATTATGTTACTCATGTAATTGATTAGATATGTCTCCAAAAGAATCGAAAGTAAATCCACAGTCGAAATTTGTGGGTACTAGTTTAGGCAAAGATTTTATAGATATGTGTCTAAAAGAAGATAGAAGAGAAGGGTCTAGTAGAACTTCGTTGAAGACTGTGTAGTGGAATAAGGTCATTTAGGAATTGAAAACAAAATATAATCATGAATTTAATTAAAAAAACAATTGAAGAACCAGTGGGACTATCTTCGAAAATCTTATTCTGCTTGGAGAGTGCTTGTGAATAGGACCGGTCACAGGTACAATGTAGAAGCAAGGACTTTCGATTGACCAGATGACATTTGGGATGACATTAGAAAGGCAAGAATCAAACAATTTTTTTGTTTAGATAGTAATTTATCATAATCTAGATATTAGTTTAACATTTTGTTCTTAATTTAATTGCATTCAACAGAAGTACCCTGATACAAAAAAGTTTAGAAACAAGACTTTGGAAGATAGAGATTTGCTTACGCGTTATTTGGGGCCACCATGGCAACTGGGGATGAGGCGTTTAGCCCTATGCATTCTTTACCTCAAGAGAACCCCAATATAAAAAGAGTACTATAAGAGAGAATGTTCATGACCCCTTTATGAAAAAAGTTGATGATCTTATTGAAATTATCAATAGTGATCGTGGTGACGATAAAAAATCTTAAAGGATTGTGTCACATCAATGAAGGAATTGATGGTCTTAGGTTTACTGGATACCAATATTTATATTGTGGCCATGAAAGCGTTTGTTAATTAGGTTGCTGGTGTGCGTTGTTTCAATAATTATAATGTTTAAACTTATTAAACAACGTACACGTGTAAGATAAAAGTCGTGTACAACATTGCTTTCGGGAAAGGCATATCTACAAGGCCTTTTAAATGGATCTCCTACACAAATGTTTGATTTATTTAGGATGAAAAGAAATGCATTTCTTGAGCTATGTGATTACTTTCGCGAAAGAGTGTGGCTTAGTGATAGTAGGCATATAGATGTTGAAGAGAAAATGGCATTTTTAGGCATTATTGGTCACAATCATCAAAGTCTAGTAATAAAATACCGATTCCAACATTCCGGACAAACTATAAGTAAGTAATTTCATGAAATATTGTGGGCAATGCTTCATTTTTCCAACGAGATTATAGTGCCTCCTACATTTGATGGATCTACTGAAGAAATTCGATCACATCGACGTCTAAGGGAAGGACCATTCAAAGGGGCTATTGGAGCACTTGATGGTACACTAATTAATGCACATATTCCGGTGGATAAATAAACCCCTTTCAGAGGACGAGGTGAAAAGCAATATTTTCAAAATGTTATGGCATATGAAATTTATATATGTTATGGCCGGATGAGATGGGATAGTGCACGATTCACGAGTATTAAATGAGACTTTGCGCCATCCAAGCAACAAATTTTCATTACCCCCTGCAGGTGATGTTTGTTATTATAATGATTTTTCTACAACTATTATATTTGTTTATTACTATTTGTTATATTTGCTTTTTTTTTTTTATTATTCTGGGTATGTATTATTTGTGTGATGCTGCATACACCCACACTAGGGGCTTTATGTTCCCCAATAAAAGCACATGATACTAGTTGTTGGATTTTAGCCGTGATGGTCGAGCTAGAGATAAAAAGAAGAAATTCAACCATGGGCATGCTAGATTAAGAAATGTGATTGAGAGGTCATTCGCTATTTTAAAGAATAGATTCGCGATATTACATATAATGACTCCTTATAGTTTTCGAACCCAAGTACACATTGTTGCCACATGCATGGAAATATATAACTTCCTTCATCGAGTATCACTTAATGATCCATTGTTTAAGATATATGAAGATGATGATGTGGACTTTCCGGTCGATCCTTCGTCGATAGTGAACAAGTAGAAACTCCACCAAATTATGATAAAATATTTGGACAAGCACCGCAACAAGAAATTATTAATTTACGTGATCAAATTGCAGATCAATTATTCAGTAAAACTTATGACTTATAATTCAGCGTTATTAGTATTTTGTGACTTTTAATAGCTACTTAATCAGTTTTTACATATTTTAAACATTTTATACTATGCAAATTCCTTACTACTTAGAATGCCTAATATTATTTACATATTAAATTGAATATTATGTGTAATAATATTTATTTACGGTCATGCATGTTTTAAATACACGCTTTGCGTATAAAATAAATATAAGGGTAAAATGATCCAAATAATATGCATTCAGATTTCACACAGAAATCTGCAAACAAATAGTATACATTCAAAAGTTTCATTCAAACAGTAAACAAACAACTTTTTCAGATTATGATAAAAAGATAAATGCATCCTAAATCTAATGTTCAACTTAGATGGTGTGAAAGTATTGGTTTTCTGTCTGTCTCGAGACATAATTGACTTTTGTGCAATTAAAAAAAGGGGTAAATATCCATTTATTCAACCTCAGTTGTGCACAAAAACCCAAATTCACAGAACATCCCCATATTGTTGCATTAAATCTCCTAATCTCCATAGCTCAGTGAAAGAAAGATTGATGTCATTTAATATGTACCCATAACTGTAATGTCGAGTGGAGTTAAAAAAAATTCTTCAAGAATACTTTCGTTTGAATTACCCATTTAGTCGTCCTCTAACTACAAGTCACTGGATACCTATCAGTTGTCACCAATAAAAAAGAATTAACATGATGTAATACACACCTCTGATTTTTTAGGATCTTTATTCTCATGATTAAATATGTATAATCTAAAGGTACAATAAAAAGGTGTGCCTTGATCCATAACATCTCATGTCTTGGTCTCGAACTTAGCTTTGATCTTCTAAAATTAGTCTTGAACCGGGAATGATCTTGAGTTCTTTTGATACCTCAAAATTTTCTTGAATGGAGAATCAAGTTTCTCCTCATTGCCATCTAAATGTGCATGTTTCCAAAATGTAAATTGATTGAGAACATAACATTATATTTAAAGGGGGAGAGGTCCAACATACTCTTTATTAAACTCTATTTATGTTTAACCATCAAAGAAGATTTTAATGGAGTTAGTTCAAGAGTCCTAACTCTTGAACTATTCCAACAAAACCCTTCCATTATCTAACAATACTCTTCAAATTTGGATTGGTATAAGACCATATAAGAGTAGACTTATTTTAGAACTCTTTTATTGATTCTGAAATTTAACATTTAATTAAATTACGAAATTAAAGTCTTTCATTCTAACACTTGGTCTGAACAATAATCTAAGGATTTATCGAATAACATGAGATCGATACATACATTAGAATAATCATAGATCATGATTTTAACACCTTATTTGAATAAATAAATAGTGCAAGTCATGACGGTTGCATACTAATTCAAGAGCATGTTTTGTTTCATGTACCACAACACCAATAACCTATATAATAAGGCTTATAAGTTGATTTATATTTAATGTTCCGTAATTGTCTCACAAAAGGTTATTACTATCACGTTTATAAATAATAACATTCATGTAATCAAAATTGTAAGACAAAAATATAAATATTTAAAAAACAGTTTTATTGATATCATAACATTGAGTATTTGCATAATAAGACCAGAGAAATCCACATTCATGATCTAAACATTATGAACAAGACCCATTTGTTACAACCTAAATAAAATAAGCCTCGAGCAACCTATGTGGCAAGGTAATGATCCACATATGCTAAAGAAAGTGGTCAGCTTCACTCGTTATTATGATTGGATCAGATATTCATCTGCTCGGCCTCATGCCTAACAGCTATCTTGATCCAATCTGTTTACCCAATCATCATTAGTCCTGTATTTTCCTATACATGTAAGGTAATCCCACTAGTCACGTTGGCGGCACCTAAGCACGTGGTAAATGCCTACGTCCGCCCACTACGAGTGGGCTGTAACTAATTCATCATTATCTGTCATCTTATACATAAATAGTGTAACTGCCTAACCTATAAAGGCAATCCACCTATCCCATAATATTCTTGGCTAACTAACTATAAATAGCACAGAATCCCCCTATGGAGGGGGGGGGGGGGGACAAAAACCTATCTCTATTGTGTAAACCCTAATTCTGTACCTATTCTCAGAAACTAGTAAATTAATCACTGCACCCGTGGATATAGGTACCATTTCGGAACCAAATCTTAAAATCTTATCTCTTTTCATTATCTCTCACCCCTTATTCTTTCTAATTTCTTATCTTTATTTATTATTGTATATCCGAACTAAGGCTTAACTTCCTTAAACCATTTTTAAATGATAACAAATTGGCACCGTCTATGGGAAGTCGACAAGCCATTATTGTTTCCTACTGTCCATAAGTTTTCTTTCCTTTCCCTTTTTCTCATAACCCGCTGATTCACGAAGATGGCTGACAACCTAGAAAGCCGTCGTATAGACGAAGCTATAAATGCAACCACCCATGTGGGAATGGGAGACATCCAAGTAATATTGAGGAGGAATGTTGCCTACGACCCCCTAAAGAGACATAAGGCAAGCGTACGGGAGACAAGCCCTTAATAATCCTAGAATATTGAATCTATAGTCACACAATGACAGGAGCATATCTCGACAATCGAGGTCACACTGGGACTGATCATACCGTCTTAATGTCACCTCCTCTATTTGGTCAACAAACTATGATGACGAGCAATCCTTTTTTAAGCAACGACCCAACGCATTATAATGAATCACTATGGGCTCTACTTTTGATGAGCTAGACCCACTCCACACCACACCACGCCACGCCACGCCACACCAGAGGGCTAGCTATGACAACTTTCAAGGAAAATAACGCACAATGAGATAAGTCACCTCGATCGATCACCAAGGGGTCACACTGATTAGCTAGAGCCCCAGACCATGCCGAGCAGACTTCCTTAGGAAGAGAGCTCGGTCAAAAGTCGAGGTCAAATAGTTAAATCAACCTTGGTAAAGAATGAACCTACAGAACGACCATGGAAGGGGTTCATCCAATGTTTGGAGGATCGGCATGGGGAGATTTCTAGGGCTAAGAACCCTCTCCATAGAGACTTTTTGAAAATATCTCCTTTTATCCCCATTAACAAAAACATTACTAATGTCCTGCCTATCTCCAAGCATAACATCATCTCGAGAGAGACCTCTATGAATAATTGATTTACTCCTTTTAGATTTAACCAAACAATGAAAGAATTTGGTATTACCATCACATTCTTGTAGCCACTTTAGATTAGGAATGTTTTAGAGCACTTATGTTGAATTCACTTAGATCATATTCAAACACAAACTCCTTAGAAAGGTGATAATATGCAAATATTGCATATTTCATCCGTCGAACCTACGCATTTTAGCCCTTTCGGGTGTCTTAATCTCTATATTTAAGCCCGTTAACTAGACAACCTCGGTTTATATTGTTAACATGCTATATGAGGTATAATTGAGCTTTTGTAGGTATTTAGGTACTAAGAATGGAATTCGGATGCATTTCGATGAAGTTTCGTATGCAATTGCACGTTCAAGGGCAATCCGGTTAATTCACAGTTTGGGCACTGGCCCGACATCTCACGGAAGTTGTAGCCCTCCTCGCAAGCTTCGAATGGCCATGAATGGTACGCAATTTCAAGTCAGAACGAAGAAGTTACGATGTTTCTAGCGGAGGAGAAAATCATTTGCATCAAAACAGGAGGAAACAGGAAGTTGCCCTGCTTGATCGATTGATCGATCAAAAGGATCGATCGATTCATCCTTCAGAATCTTGCCACGATTTCAGCTAGGCCTGTAAATTGAGTTGAGCAGGCCCGAAGCCCGCTTGCTCGACCCGCTAAATTTGGGACGAGCTTTTATTGAGTTTGAGTCGAGCCGAGTTTGAGCTGAGGTATTAAGTCTGAATTCAATTTTGAGCCGAGCGCGAGCGAAGCACTTTCAAGCCCGAACTAGGCTCGACCCAAAATAATATATCTAAATATATATAATTATTTTATTTTCTATGATATGTAAAAAATATTTTAAAACAAAATAATTTTTATAATTTTATCCTTATGCAAATAAACCATTGGAAATAAACTATTGGACTTAATATTAAAGAAACAAAAATAAGGTGGGTCATCTATTAATTTACTTAATCTTACGGGACTTGTCAATATTAGTGCTGAAATCTATTTTTTTAGTGCCGATATGTTATTTTAGTGCTGAAATGTGGTTTTATAATGCTGAAAAGTCAATATTAGTGTTGAAATGCGTTTTTTTAGTATTGAAATCTATTTGTTTAGTGCTGAAATGTATTTTACTAATGCTGAAATGTCAATATTAGTGCTGAATTCTATTTTTTAGTGCTGAAATCTATTTTTATTGCTAAAATGTTTTTTTTTTATTGGTGATGATGATGCTAAGAATTAGCACCACCAGGTAAAGTGTTTCCAAGCTCAATATAAGTATAACAATGGCAGCACAGCTATATAAAGTAGATAAGAATGAGATAAGAAAAAGGGGAATCAACACCGGAATATAAGTGGTTCAGCCAATTTGGCCTACGTCCACTGTGAGTGTGTGAGTAATATCACTGAAAGAAGGCTCTAATGGCCATGAGTACAATTTCTCAAGCTCTCTCTCTCTCTCTCTACTGTATAATTAGACAGAGTTTCATCTAGGGTTTTTCCATTGGGCCCCTTTTGCAAGGTAGGGGATGATCCCTATATATAGTGCTTAGGGGGTGTAATGTACCCCCCTTGCATGTAATGTGCATGTGTGTGGTAGCCTCACCAATGGGGGAGTTCCATCTGTCATTGCCACATGTAAGTAATGATGATGAAATATTCTCCCCACATGTGGAGAATAATCTTGTTACAACCGAGTTGTGCCCATGTGTCCTTATCCAAATGTTCAACAGATGCTCGACCGCCATGCTGGTGGATGACCTCGGCCTAGGAGAGGCCGAGCTGTAGAGGCTTGACCTTCGCTCAATCCGAGGTGTCATAAGGAGTCTCGGCCTGATCTCAGCAGAGACATATGCTGGGGTCGGCCTGAGCCGAGGTTGGACATATAGCCTGCTGATGATTATTAATGCTTCTGGTAACCTCGGCCCAAGCCGAGGTAGGACTAGGTCCATATTGGAGGTGATCAGGGCTCCTTGTCACCTCGGCCTACTATTGGCCAAGCTTGCTATTCCCAGGTACATGAGGATGCTGCTGATGCCTGCGATGCGCGTAGTGTCCATGGAAGTATATATGGTAGTATCGGCCTGGGCCGAGGTGGGTCTGGCCGAGGGATGATATCGTGGGTCTCCGGCCTTCATAGGGTCGATCAATATCTCGTCCATCATTTCAGCCGAGGTAGGTGTCCCTGGGCCGAGGTTATGCTTGGGCATATCAATCACCCCCAGCCCTTAGCCATATGCGAGAGCGAGTGGCTAGGGGGTTACTTTCCCTCCGAGGCCTGTCCGTCCCAAGGCCAACACCTGCATGACACCTGTCCCAAGCTAGGGCATGCCAGCTTGGTTGACGTATGCTGTCAGTTGCCCCTTGGGTTTCCCAAGGCAATGATGGGCCTTGGGAAGTGTGCCCAAGTATTTAAAGGTTAAACCCTTCCTCTCTCTTTCTTCTTTCTCATTTCTTTCGCGCGCCTACATTTTCAGTAAGTTTCTCTCTCTCCAAGGCTTCTCCACTCAATCGCTCTTTCTGCAGAGGATTTCCCCTAGTTTCTTGCGAGTTCTCTTCGTTTCATCCATCAACTCATCTTCAGGTACTTCTCCCTTTCCATTTCCTTTGTTTTTGGCATTTGGTTTGAATTTTTCGGCGAGATTTTTGGGTTTTCCGGTAGTTCTTTGAGTTTTTCGGCGAGATCCATTGATTCAGGCAACCTGTGTTTTCTCCAAATTTCTTAGTTTGATCCTTAAATCCCTTCCTTTTATAAGTCAATCGTGTTTGTATCTTAGGAAGTTATCCCAAGTTTAGTGTCGTCTCAAGTTTTGGGTCGTCCCCTGATGCTCAGACCCCTGTATCAGCTTCTTGAGGACTTCCCTTCTCTTAGAGAGAAGACCTTAGAAAAAATTAGTCAAATAGAGAGAGCTCAGGAAGAAGCTCGTAGGTCACAGGAGTTCCTTATTATACCTATCTTCCCCTACCCTCTCAAGGTGGTATATCCTGACCCTCCTGAGAACTTTTATCAGACGGACGTCTCTGCTAACAAATTGCTGATGTCTGAGTCTGAGTCTTCCACCTCAGACCCCATGTATGTGGACTCTTTCCAAGAAGCCATGGACTTCACACCTCGGACTGGTCAGGACCCTGACCAGGCCGAGGTCTCCAGCCGCGCCTCGTCCCAAAATGGTACAAGTACCTCAGATTCTTCTTCAGAGGTTGAACTTGTTGAGCCAAGTGTGGCTGTGCCACTAATTCTAGATTCCATTCCCTTGCCAGCCGTTACCGGGGCCGAGTTTTCTCAGAGGTTCCCTGGTCACCCGTCTACGTCTGCTCCAGCCGACGTTGAGCTTGACGATGATGAGGACACCGAAAGTGATGTTGACGTCTCTGAGGCGGCCGAGTACAAGAGCACAGTCACTGAGGTAGATCTATTGCACTTCAGATATTTATACTCCATCAGTCCCTCAATCAAATTAAGGAGACCTCTGAGGGAAGAGAGGGCCTACCATGGCCGGGATGGAGAAATATGCTTGTACGAGCAGATGTTTAAGTTAGGGTTTCGCCTACCCATCAATCCCACCATCAGATCCATTCTCTCCTTCATCAACTTGGCCCCCTCATAGCTTTCTCCCAATGCTTGGAGAGTCATTATAGGGGCCATCATCTTGTGGAGGGCGGTTCACCACTCTGAACTCCCAGTTCAGGTCTTTGCTGGTTGTTACGTCTCTAACTCGGCCAAAAACCATTCGAGCTACTACCACTTCGTGGCTTGGAGGCCTGAGAAGAAGATGCTCCAGGTCACTCAGATCTCGAACCACAATTGGAAGCCCCGGTATTTTTTCACCTCAGGGCCATGGGAATTTGGCTCATCTGTTCCTTCTTCCACCTTTGAGCCGAGGATACCCCTCAGATGGGGCAAGGTCACCGTGTCTGCTAGGGCCGATCCTGGCCTAAGTCTTCAAAATATCAAAAAGGTGAAGGCCCTGCAAGACCAAGGGGCACATGGTCTGTTTGTCAAGTTCGAACATCTGCTGACCCCCCAGTATCTCTCTGGGACGAGCCTAGGTGGAAGTCCCCTTGTTGACTTTGGTAAGGATTTTTCTTTTTATTTCAAAGTCTAACCCCTGATCATTCATGTTTGATTTCTGACTCTTATCTTTTCACTTTTGCAGAGAGACCACCAGGTGTCCCGGACGAATTATGGGAGATGGCAGCTCCCAATTTGGCAAGACTTGCAAAGAGGACTGGTTTGAACGCTCCTCCTCCAGCTCCCTCAACATCCAAATCCAAGAAGAGGGACCCTGAGGTTCCGGCCTCTGAGGATCAGAGGCCGACCTTAAGGCAAAAGAAGACTTCAGACGCTGCGATCCCCATCTCAGCTGACACCCTGTCGGCTCGTCTAGACCAGCTGAAGCTTACTGACAGCGTGATCGGCAACAACAGACAGGCCATGGACGCCCTTGCCAACGTGATGACTGAGGCAGACAAGCGTTTTTACAGAGCTATGGACACCCCCATGATGGTTGAGTTCGGCCTTCACAGAGCCGTACAGGTATGACTTGTTCCTTTTGTCAATAATTTTACAAGTGCAACGTCTGATTTTACTCCCATCTAATCTCTTTATTAACTGTGCAGGGTGTGATTGCCATGTACCAACTGTCTAACTGGGCCATGAGGAAATTGCCTCTGATTCAGAAGGGGCAGGAGGCTGAGAAGGTCGAGAGCGCCCTGAAGGCCGAGGTTGACCGTCTGAGGTCAGAGTTGCAGACTTTCGAGAATAAGGCCAAGAACTATGAAAATAAGGCCCAGGGTTTAGAAAGAGATATCTTTGCGCTCGTCCAAAACCATGCCAAGGCCCTGAAGGATAAGGACGATGCCCTGCAGGGGAAGGTCAACGCAGCTGTGAAGGTTGCCCTTGCCGATGCCTCAGAGAGAATAATTTCTGACTACAAAGTCTCTGAGGAGTTCGTGGGTTTTGGTTTTGAATACCTCGAAAGAGGTATCAAAGCCACTACCAAATGGGCCGAGGTCAGAGAGAAGGAGGTTGGCGCTATAAAAGCCTCCGACTTTGTGGGCCTCGGCTTCGCCGACCCTCAGTTTGCCCAGGCACTGCAAGAGGTAGAAGACGAGGCTACTGCCCCTGGTGATACTGCTACCCTGGGAGGGACTGATCTCAGAGGGGCTGACCCTGCTGATGATGTGGCTGAGGTGACCAACGCTGATCAGGTCAACCCAGCCGAGACTGTCAATGCTCCCCCCTCAGAGCTTTAACTTGTAACCAATTTGTATTTTGTAACTTGTAATTTTTAGCTTGTAACTGAGCTTGTAATTTATAACACATTCTGAATGTTATGCAATCTCTTCTTTTACTGAATACCAATCTCTTCCTTTATTTTGACCTCTGAATGTCTTTGAATGCTATATGATCTCTGAAGTCATTACTTAATATGATGTTTCCATAACCATATCACCAAATTAATGATGTTAAGGGTCCGAGGTTATCTAACCTAGGTGTCTGAGCTCAGACCTCGTCACCATCGAGTGATGTTATGAGGGTCTGAGGTCATCACCTAAGAGGTTAGCCTCATAATAAATATCACCAAATTAATGATGTTAAGAGTCTGAGGTTATCTAACCCAGGTGTCTGAACTCAGACCTCGTCACCACCGAGTGATGTTTTGAGGGTCTGAGGTCATCACCTAAGAGGTTAGCCTCATAATAAATGCCACCAAATTAATGATGTTAAGGATCTGAGGTCATCTAACCAAGGTGTCTGAACTCAGACCTCGTCACCATCGAGTGATGTTTTGAGGGTCTGAGGTCATCACCTAAGAGGTTAGCCTCATAAGTGTCACCAAATCAATGATGTTAAGGGTCTGAGGTCATCTAACCAAGGTGTCTGAACTCAGACCTCGTCACCACCGAGTGATGTTTTGAGGGTCTGAGGTCATCACCTAAGAGGTTAGCCTCATAAGTGTCACCAAATCAATGATGTTATGGGTCTGAGGTCATCTAACCAAGGTGTCTGAGCTCAGACCTCGTCACCACCGAGTGATGTTATGAGGGTCTGAGGTCATCACCTAGGAGGTTAGTCTCATAATAAATGCCACCAAATTAATGATGTTAAGGATCTGAGGTCATCTAACCAAGGTGTCTGAACTCAGACCTCGTCACCACCGAGTGATGTTTTGAGGGTCTGAGGTCATCACCTAAGAGGTTAGCCTCATAAGTGTCACCAAATCAATGATGTTAAGGGTCTGAGGTCATCTAACCAAGGTGTCTGAGCTCAGAACTCGTCACCACCGAGTGATGTTATGAGGGTATGAGGTCATCACCTAGGAGGTTAGTCTCATAATAAATGACACCAAATTAATGATGTTAAGGATCTGAGGTCATCTAACCAAGGTGTCTGAACTCAGACCTCGTCACCACCGAGTGATGTTTTGAGGGTCTGAGGTCATCACCTAAGAGGTTAGCCTCATAAGTGTCACCAAATCAATGATGTTAAGGGTCTGAGGTCATCTAACCAAGGTGTCTGAGCTCAGACCTCGTCACCACCGAGTGATGTTATGAGGGTTTGAGGTCATCTAACCAAGGTGTCTGAGCTCAGACCTCGTCACCACCGAGTGATGTTATGAGGGTCTGAGGTCATCACCTAGGAGGTTAGTCTCATAATAAATGCCACCAAATTAATGATGTTAAGGATTTGAGGTCATCTAACCAAGGCGTCTGAACTCAGACCTCGTCACCACCGAGTGATGTTTTGAGGGTCTGAGGTCATCACCTAAGAGGTTAGCCTCATAAGTGTCACCAAATCAATGATGTTAAGAGTCTGAGGTCATCTAACCAAGGTGTCTGAGCTCAGAATTCGTCACCACCGAGTGATGTTATGAGGGTTTGAGGTCATCACCTAGGAGGTTAGCCTCATAATATATATCTCTGATCTGAGAATGGAACAAGGGCTTGACATGGAAACTGATCTTTATTAATAACCTCTTCTCGATAAGATGTTACAAGCTAAAAATTATAAATCCTATGCAACATCATATAAAATATCTCTTCAGGTGGTCAGCATTCCACGGGTTGGTGAAAGGTTCTCCCTCTAGGTTCTCTAGCCTATACGTGCCAGGCACAACCTCTTCCGTTACTTTGTAGGGGCCATGCCAGTTCGGGTGTAGCTTGTTTGTCTTCTGTAGGGTCTTCTTAAGCACTAGGTCTCCTACTGCAATGGGTCTTGACTTCACCCTTTGATTGTAGAATCTCGCTGCCCTCTGTTGGTAGGCTGCTTTCCTGACCTCTGCGTCTTCTCTTCTCTCTTCAATAAGATCCAGGTCTAGCCTCCTCCTTTACCCATTGCTGTCAGGATCGTAGGTCTGAATCCGATGAATTGGTAGCCCTACTTCCGTTGGTATCACGGCTTCTGAGCCATGTGCCAACATGAATGGGGTTTCTCCTGTGGGTGTCCTTGCTGTGGTCCTGTAAGCCCATAGCACAGCGTAGACCTCTTCTATCCATCTCCCCTTCGCGTCTTCTAACCTTTTCTTGATTCCATCCAAGATAGTAATATTCGTGACCTCGGTCTGGCCATTTGCCTGAGGTCGACCAGGGGATGAGAAGAACTGTTTAATCCCCACACTTTGGCAATACTTTTCTAAGGAGGAATTCTTGAACTAGGTCCCATTATCTGAGATGAACGTGTTTGGGAGGCCATATCTACATATGATGTTCTTCCAGATGAACTGAAAGGTCTTCTGCTCTGTAATTGCTATAATCGGTTCTGCCTCTACCCATTTTAAAAAGTAGTCAATGGCAACTATCAAGAATCTATAGTTGTTGATTGCTCTTGGCAAAGGTCCTACCAAGTCAATTCCCCATACCGCAAACGGACATGTAGAAGAGATTAACGTCATAGGCTGATGGGGTTGGTGAGGGATGGTCGCGAACCTCTGACATTTGTCACATCTCTTCACATAGTCAGCAGCGTCTCTAGACAAGGTGGGCCACCAGTATCCCTGAGTGATGATCCTCTTGGATAAGGGTCTTCCCCCTATGTGGCTAGAGCAAGAGCCCTCATGAACCTCCTGTAAGACCCTGGGTACCTCCATGGGATGCACACATCTGAGGAGGGGCAAGAGGAATCCCTTTTTATACAAGACATCTCCTACCAATGAGAACTTGGCAGCCCTGTACCTCAACTTTCTTCCTTCTAACTTGGACTCAGGTAGCTCCCCCTCTCTTAGGTATCCGACGAGCGGGTCGATCCAAGACCCCCCTGGGTTCACATTGTGACAAGGGTTGCGTACCTCATCTTCCTCGATGCTTGCCTTTCCTAAGACTTCAATTGGGATGGTCCTTCCCAAGTCTATCTTCATTGCCAAGGCCAACCTTGCCAACGCATCAGCGTGATTGTTGCTCAGCCTCGGCACTCTCTTCAGTTTGGCCTCTTCAAAAAACTCTAGCAACCCTCTTACCTTCTTTAATTACTTGGCCATCCTTTCGTCTTTGGCCTCGTATGCCCCCAACACTTGGTTGACGACCAACCTTGAGTCGCTATGGAGTAGGAGCCGCTTTACCCGAAGAGTTGTTGCCAATAAGAGACCCGCTATCATGGCCTCATACTCAGACTCGTTGTTTGAAGCCTGGAAGTTGAATCTCAAGGCATATTCAATGTTGGCGTCATTTGGAGCCGAGAGTATTAGCCCCGCGCCGCTTCCACTGTCACAGGAAGATCCATCAGCGAAGAGGCTCCATACGTCTGCATCTGATGAGAAGACCCCTTCTCTCATCACCCCCTTTTCAAAGAGGTATCGATCCTCTTCATTTTCTTCTACCCTGCTCCGGGCTTTACCTGGCACAACCTCTTCTCGGCCTCGGAAGACGTACGGGGCAATCTCTTCCGAATCTCGGAAGACACTTCGATTCGTCTCTTCACTGCCATCCAAGCCCTTCTCTGTCTCGACCTCTTCCCAAGTGAACTCTGCGACAAAGTCTGCGAGGGCCTGCCGCTTGATGGTTGTCCTGGGCTGGTAGGTAAGATCATACTCTCCTAGCTCGATGGCCCAGGTCATCAGTCTCCCGGATTTCTCAGGTTTGTGCAAAATATGTCTTAATGGGGAGTCTGTAAGGACTACCATGGAGTGAGCTTGGAAGTAAGGCTTCATTTTCCTTGAAGCATGTATAAGGGCATAAGCCAGCTTCTCCATTCAGGGATAGTTTTGTTCAAACCCTTGCAGGGCCTTACTGTTGAAGTACACAGGCCTCTGAACTCCATCCTCCTCTCGTATGATGGCCGCGCTAATGGCTGACTCAGAGACTGCCAGATACACAAACAACCTTTCCCTCGCGATGGGCCGGGACAGCAACAAGGGAGACCCTAAGTAGGACTTGAGTTGATCGAAGGCTTTTTCGCACTCTTCATCCCATTGGAAGGCCTTCCTTAGAACTTTAAAGAATGGAAGACACTTATCCGTTGCCCTGGAAACAAACCTGTTCAGGGCCGCCACTCTTCTAGTGAGTCTTTGGACATCCTTGATACTCCTAGGAGTCTTTATGTCGAGCAATGCCTTGATTTTCTCAGGGTTTGCCTCAATCCCCCTTTGATTAACAATGAACCCTAGGAACTTCCCAGCTCCTACCCCGAAGACACATTTCGCCGGGTTGAGCTTCATCCTGTACGAGTCCATGACATCAAAGGTCCTCTCAAGGTCTGTTACGTGAGTACATGCTTCTAGGCTCTTCGTTAGCATATCGTCCACGTACACCTCCATGGTCTTACCTATCTGCTCCTCGAACATCCTATTGACAAGACGCTGATACGTTGCCCCCACATTTTTCAGACCAAAGGGCATCACCTTATAACAGTACGTCCCCTTATCAGTGATGAAGGCTGTCTTCTCAGAGTCCTCGGCATCCATGAAGATTTGGTTATATCCTGAATAAGCATCCATGAAACTCATGAGCTCGTGCCCTGCTGTTGCGTCCACCATATGGTCTATCCTAGGCAAGGGATAGCTGTCTTTCGGGCAAGACCTTTTCAGGTCTGTGAAATCTACACACATCCGCCACTTTCCATTGGCCTTAGGTACGATGACTTTATTTGAGAGCCACTCTGGATAAGTAACTTCTCTTATGAACTCGGCCTCTTCCAACTTTTTCACTTCTTCCCGGATTACTTCATACTTCTCTCTAGAGTAGACCCTTCGCCTTTGTTTAATAGTCCTGGCATCTCTGTCCACGTTGAGCTTGTGAGTCATGACCTCAGGGTCGATACCAGGCATGTCTGCGTGACTCCAAGCGAAGACGCTCTATCTCCTCCAGAGGAAGTTTATCAGCTCTTCATTGATCCTTGGTTCTAGGGCCTTGCCGACCTGGACAGTTTTTTCCTGCTCGTCCTCATTGAGGACAATGGATTCTACCTCTTCCGCGGCCTCACCCTTCTTCAGTTTTGTTTCATCTCTCGGATCAAGAGTGTCAATGCTGTAAGTGGTGGTTGCTCTCTTATGGGCCTCTCTCTCTTCAGCTGAGTTGAAGTAACACTCCCGCACCGTGGTCTGGTCCCCCTGCACTTCCCCTACTCCATAAGGAGTCGGGAATTTTAGCATTTGATGGACCGTCGACGGCACGGCTTCAAACTCTTTGAGGGCCACTCTTCCGATGATGAGGTTGTAGGCCGAGAAGACATTTTCGTCCATAACAAAAAAGTTTATCTTCTTAGTCAGCCTCTTAGGCCACTCATCCCCCATGCGTACATCCATTTCATACATGCCCAATGGGTGCACCTTCTCACCACTAAAGCCTATCAAGGGGTGGTGGTAGGGCACCAGCCTTGCCCTGCTAAGACCCAAGCTCTTGAAACAAAGCCAGAACATCACATCTGCTGAGCTTCCCCCATCTATGAGGATTCTCCCTACATCGCACCCATGCACCCTTGTCGTTATGACCAAAGGGTCATCATGGGGGGCTAAGATGCCCTTGAAGTCGAGTCGGGAGAACCCCACCACGAGGGTGTCCATATCCACCTTCGTCCTCTTCTGCACATCATCAGAAGACGTTAGATTCACAACCTCAGGCTTGACCACTGACTTGGCCTCTGCTACATGAGCCTTCCTATCGGCTACCTCGGAGCCACCTCCCGCGAATCCCCCACATATGGTGCTAACTCCGAAGGAGATCATTCCGACCCTCTTCACCGGGGTGTTGTCATCCTTTGGTGGGAGATCTGGGTCGTCTCCATTATCTCCATCTGAGTCATCATCCCTTCTGGCCGGGACATCGCCACGGCATCTGTCATTTCTTCTCTTCCTAGGGTCTTCTCTTCCACCCTTTGGAGCTTTTCCATCCACATACTTCCTCAGTTTTCCGGACTTCAGCATCTTCTCAATTTCATCCTTTAGAGCGAAGCATCTATCTGTGACGTGGCCATGATCCTGATGGAACTCACACCAGAGGTTTTTGTTCCTCTTATGTGGTGGAGCCTTTAGTTTCTCCGGCCACCTCAGAGTCCGGTCAGTCTTGATCTCGTTGAGGATGTGCTCACAGCTCACAGTCAGAGGAGTGTAATGAGCGAACTTGTCATCTACTGACCTCTTCTTCCCCTCTTTCTTGCCCTGGGACCTCCCAGTGCTACCACGGTTTTCCTCCTCATACTTGGCTGCCATTTCCTCTTCCGCATTCATCACTTTCCCTGCGGTTGCCAGCAGCTCTGCCATAGACTTAGGAGGGTCTTTCGCCAGTTTCCACAGTAGCTTCCCCTTCTGGAGGCCTCCTATAAGGGCGGTCATGGCTATGCTCTCTTCGTAATCCTCCACCTCCAACTTCTCCTTATTGAATCTTGCTATGTAGTCTCTTAGGCTTTCACCCTTAGCCTGTTTGACATATAGGAGGTGGGTAGTCTTCTTTTGAGGTCTTACCCCAAAGCAGAAGTTGTGGATGAACTGCTCAGCTAAGCCTTTGAAGTTTTCGATCGAGTTCTTTGGAAGGGAGGTGAACCAGCTGTGCGCTGCCCCTGTCAAGGTGCCTGAGAAGGCCCTACACTTCATATCATCAGGTATTGAGTAAATATCTGCTGCTGACTGATACATCTCGATATGGTGCACATGGTTAGTGCTGCCATCATATTTGGGAGTCACTGTAGGAGGTTTGAACTTCGCTGGGGTTGGGAACCCCACTATCCTAGCTACAAACAGGGAGCCCTCCGAGTAGCCCCTCTGTAATGGGTCCTTGCTCTTTATGAGGTCCCCTATCTTCTCCTCGAGACGTTGGATTGAATCATTACAGGGTCTTCTCTCATCAACTTGGCCGAGGTTATCCCCTGCCACCTCTCTGCGATGGACAGAGGGTTCCCCAGCCACAACCCGTTGGCTGCTCACCTCTTCCTGCTCCCTGGCTCTTCTCTCCAAGGGGCGGCCTTGATCTAGCCGAGGTTGCCTATTCCCCCTTTGGGAGACTGCTGCACTCCTCGACCTCGATAGCCTCTGTCTTAGGTCATTAACTGGGCCCAACCTCTCGAAGGCCGACCCTCTGCTCAACCTGTCAAAGGCCGACCCTCTTTGTTGGGCCTCCTCTCTTCTTTGGCCGACACATCCCTGACTCTGCTTAAGAGGTCGTACAGTGTTATCTGACACCTCATACGGCTCCCAGTAGTCTTCGGGGGCCTCTTCAGCCCCTAGGTCATCATACCTGTCCTCTGGGCAAGGGTTTCCCTGCCTCCCCAGGCGTAAGCGCCTAGGGTTAGCAACGTCCCTCCTCCGCTGGGGTGCAGGTTGGTCCTTCATCGGTGCCTGGGGTGGTCCCCTGGCGTTAGGATGAGGCTGAGCCGCCGCCGGAGTGATCATGTCCGGTGAGACTCCGGGTGGCCTCATCATCATGGTTTGGCTGAGCTGGACAAATTGCTCCTTCATGGCTTGCTGCGTTGCAGCTAGGGATTTCAAGGCTGCCGCCACCTCCGCCATTTCGGACTGGGGGGGAGCATGACTGGAACTAGCCCCTCCACCCCCGGGCGGCGGAAGAGGCGGTGGTAAGTCTGGTGCCATATGATAACTGTATAGAACTTGGGTAGCAAGTGAGCTTAATACCTTAAAGGACCTCTTTCAATGGTGAAACAGCTCCACGCCAGGGGTGGTTCCTGGTTCACCACCAGAGTCTCCGGTGAGGTTAAGCAGAAAAAGAGGAAGAGATATCTTCTCGTTCCCATAGACAGCGCCAAAATGATGATGCTAAGAATTAGCACCACCAGGTAAAGTGTTTCCAAGCTCAATATAAGTATAACAATGGCAGCACAGCTATATAAAGTAGATAAGAATGAGATAAGAAAAAGGGGAATCAACACCCGAATATAAGTGGTTCAGCCAATTTGGCCTACGTCCATTGTGAGTGTGTGAGTAATATCACTGAAAGAAGGCTCTAATGGCCATGAGTACAATTTCTCAAGCTCTCTCTCTCTCTACTGTATAATTAGACAGAGTTTCATCTAGGGTTTTTCCATTGGTCCCCTTTTGCAAGGTAGGGGATGATCCCTATATATAGTGCTTAGGGGGTGTAATGTACCCCCCTTGCATGTAATGTGCATGTGTGTGGTAGCCTCGCCAATGGGGGAGTGCCATCTGTCACTGCCACATGTAAGTAATGATGATGAAATATTCTCCCCACATGTGGAGAATAATCTTGTTACAACTGATTTGTGCCCATGTGTCCTTATCCAAATGTTCAACAGATGCTCGGCCGCCATGCTGGTGGATGACCTCAGCCTAGGAGAGGCCGAGCTGTAGAGGCTTGACCTTCGCTCAATCCGAGGTGTCATAAGGAGTCTCGGCCTGATCTCAGCCGAGAGAGGTTGGACATATAGCCTGCTGATGATTATTAATGCTTCTGGTAACCTCGGCCCAAGCCGAGGTAGGACTAGGTCCATGTTGGAGGTGATCAGGGCTCCTTGTCACGTCGGCCTTATATTGGCCAAGGTTACTATTCCCAGGTACATGAGGATGCTGCTGATGCCTGCGATGCGCATAGTGTCCATGGAAGTATATATGGTAGTATCGGCCTGGGCCGAGGGATGATATCGTGGGTCTCCGGCCTTCATAGGGTTGATCAATATCTCGGCCATCCTTTCGGCCAAGGTAGGTGTCCTTGGGCCGAGGTTATTCTTGGGCATATCAGGTGAAATATCAATATATATTATTAAAATAAATATGTATTGGAATATTCAATTTGGGCCCGAAGCCCAATTTACTTCGTGAGCCGAGCTTGAGCCAAGCACTCTCAAGCTCGTTCGGGCCGAGCTTGAGATTGAGCCAAGTAAATCAAAATTGGGCTGAGCTTGATCAACCATAGGTTCGGCTCATAGAGCCTGATTGACAGGCCTAATTTCATCCATTGATCGATCGACCAAAGGGGTCGATCGATCGATCCCCTGTTTTCTGCAGATATTTTTCTTTTCTTTTCTTTCTTCTTTTCTTTTATTCCAACTTGCTATATCACCCAATTTTATTGTAATATAACGAAAATTTAGTTTTAATTAGTTTAAGCTTAGGGTTGTGGGTTTTAAGAGCTTGGCTTCATTTCTCTTTGGGTTGACAACCATATGGGTTGTGTATGTTGAACTTTCATCTTCCATCTCCATTTATATAATTGTTCTTGCTTAATTCTTGCTTTGTAGATTAATTTCCATGCTTTGTTAATTAGTTTACTTGCTTTATTTCTTGCTTTTCTAGTTTAATTAGCTGTAATTTACTTTAATCATTTTGTGCCCTTAGATAAATAGGGTCGGGATGTCGTTCCGCCATTAACGGGCCCCGAGCTCCAAAAATGAGGTTTTGTGCAGAATTTCATTTAATTGAACCCGCTTGAATTAAACTTGGATTATTACGCGTTTAACTTTCTCTGTCATGCAACATTAGTGTTTATAGCGATAATCCGAGTTTAATCCGCATGCGACCAATTGTCGGTTAAATGTTTAATCTCGCAACTTTGGATTGATTTCCTTATTGTGTGATGTTTACGCTTAATTGATAATGCTCGATTAAATTGCTCTCAAGCCGAAATTATAATTAGTAGTTGTTTCGATCCGTATGGTTGGATGTTATCCCGATCCTCGCTTTACTTTTATTTAGACTTAACTTCTCTCTTTTCTTTTATTTACATTCACACATCACCATTTTACACTTTTATTCTTAAATTAATAGTCTGTTACGATCTATCGAACATTCTCTGTGGATTCGATACCTGACTTACCGCTATACTCACCCGTTGAGTGTAGTCGTAACTTAGGTATTTGTATTATCGCGGTGAAACGAAAACAACGATTGTGTCCTTACACGAACACACCTTTCACACGTGATTAAAATGCATTCAAGCCAAAACAGCAATGCAGTGTGCTGTGACCTGCTTGATCGATCGATAGACCAAAGGGTATCGATCCTTCACGACAGTGGGCTGGATTTTTGATGATCGATCGATCGAGCCCAGGGGATCGATCGATCGATCCCCTGTTTCCAAGAGATATTTTGCCTTTTCTTTTGGTTTCTCTTTTCTTTTCTAATTCATTTCCCACTTACTATATAACGCATTTTTTGTTGTAATAATCAGATATTAAGCTTTAGGATAGATTTTAGCTTAGAATAGCTTAGGGTTTGAGGGTTTTTGGTGAGTTTTTCTTCATTTCTTCTTGGATTGACACCCTTTTGGGCTTGTAAGTTGACTATTCATTCACACTCTCCATTTAATATAGTTGTATTTCATTAATTCCTGCTTTGTAGTGTAATTTACATGCTTTCTAAATTAGTTTACATTCTTTGATTTACTCGTTTTGTAGTATAGATTTATCGCGTTTATTTACCGCGTTTTTAATATGCTTTCTAGCTAATTTAAATTAGGTTGTGTTTGAATGGAACTCACTCGAGTTGATGCGTTGCTTTGCTTTGGTGGTGGTGTTTACGGGTCTATTTCGGGTGCGTTGTCCTAGTTATTGCTCCTAGGAGATTTGATGGGGCATATCATGTATGTCCCGTGCTTACGACCTTTCGTGCGTAATTTTCGGGGTATTTGTTGACCCCAAAATCTTATTAGACTTTTATGCGGATTTAGGGGCGTGACAACCCTTGATTCAATTAACTGTTGAAACGAGACGCATTCGTAATAACTCGTTGACCCATGTATCCATTTTATACAAATTAACTCGAGTGAGGGATATTCGACGCAACCTATAGTTTTATCACTTTCTTAATCTAGATTCCATACCCTTGCCTAGAATAATCATTTCTCTTTTATGCATCTTTTTCTTTTTTGTTTGTACCTCACCTTTTAGACTTTTATTTCGGAGTATTAAATCAATTGAATTCTAGCATCTTGTCCCTGTGGATTTTCGATACCCGACTTAACGCTGTGCTTGCCTCGCAAGTGTAGTAGTAATTAAGGTTTGTTTGTATTATCGCGGTGAAACGAAAACAACGACTGCGCACCTTACACACGCGCACTTTTCACGCGTGATCAAAATGGCACCGTTGTCAGGGATGAGTTTGTTTTAGACTTTATTTGATTTAGTATTTCGTATTATTTTCTTTCTATTTGTATTATTTACTAACCTTTTTGCAGGACTTCCACATTTGAGCACTTAGAAATGCTCGAATTTTTCTCGCGCACACCTATTTTGTGGAATTCGCCACTTGAGCCATTTTTGGGGTAAGCATGTCGTATTCCAATTCTTTCGGTAATCATTGTTATAATTCTCAAAATTCTAGCAAACCTATGACTTTCGGTGAATACTTAGAATCCCAAAGTATAAAAAATTCAAATATGACTTTGGGCGAGTATAACGAAAGTCAAAATTTAGGTTATTGGAATTTTGATGATGATGATAATGATTTTGGGCCTTTACCTCCTTATAATATGAATTTTGAAACGAATTGCAATAGTTTTAAAAATTCCTATGATAATGAGTTTTCGTTTAAGTCCGATGGTAATTTTCAAAGTTCCCATTCTCATGTATCCGCACCTCGACCTATGACATTTGGTGAGGGCTGGCATATGTATGAGAATGAGAAAATTAAAAATCGTTATCGGGAAGAAAATCGTTGTTGGGAACATGAATTGGATTTATTATTTGAGTCCGTCGACAATTTTTCTTTCGAGACTTTTTAAGTCAAAGAATGTTTTGAACCAAATGAGGTACTTGTGCCTACTTTGGAACAAACCATTCTAGACTTTGACCATTGCATAATAGATATTGAAAGTGAGGATGAAAATGATGTAATATCTATTTGTAATGATATGATTTCTTCTTTGGCTCCGAAAGAAGAACATTTCATTGAAAATGATATTATTTCCTTCGAAACTCAATCTTCATGCGATGATGATTCATCTCATGAGTTTGAATTTCTCTCATTCCCATTTTCATCCTCTATTATCACACCGTCACAAGTACCCGATGATTCGGTTTCAAACTTTAATGTTTTAAACCTTTTCGCCGATGAGGAGTACTTGCTCGAGTCGCCTTCCACGATCGCATCTTTGCCTTTGTGTGCGCCGCCACCCATTCCAATTTCAAAATCTTTGGGAGGATATTTGTCTTTTCTCGGTCCCCACATATTTTTGTCACCCGTTCAATCCAAACACCCCATCGTCCTTTCAAAACTTTTAATTGGCGATGGTTCATTTCTTCCGCCTTACTCATGCCTTCCGTTGTTCAAACGAAATTCATATTTTCCAGAAGGCATGCCTGTATGTGAGGGTACACCGGTTATCCTCCAAAGTCAAATCGTTTTCACGGGGGGACCCTCAGCTATTTAAATTTCTAGTGTACAGTTAGTGTGAAGCCTAAATAGTAGGTTGTATATAGTTAGCTTTCTTTATTTTTATTTTTTTCTTTCTTTTAATTTAGTCTAGTGTAATTAGTTAACTTTTTGTTATTTATTTTTGCTATGCTCGGTACTAACTTGTTGTAGATTCTTTGGACTTGTTCTTACGGGGATCGCTCCAATTTTGGGTAATATCGCTCTTTTCCTCTCTTTGACTTGGTTCTTAATTCACATTGAGGACAATGTCAATTTTTAAGTTAGTGGGTGTGGGATATTCTATCCATTTCACATTTTAGTCCATGTTTTTGCTCACATGTTAGTTACTTAGTATGCTTTTCTTAGAAAAATTGAAAATTTCAAAAACATTTTTCTTTCTTTTTTCTCCTTTTTTAGGCATTTTGCCTTTGTTTCCGATGATAAATTTCAATAATTGCCCGATCCAATAGACAACCCAATGATGCATATTCTTGATTTTAGAAGCTTTTAGACTTTAGTCTCAATTATTGATATTATGAATAACTTCATGAATTAGACTTTAATCCCACGAGCACATGCACTTTTATTGTTTTATTGATTTGGTTTAAGATTTTTATAACTCGGTAATCTTTTGTTGCATTGTATATACTTACACCGAGTAAGCTTTGTACCTTTCGTCGTTTGTGAGTGTATACACTATTCTTTCCTCTTTGAAAATGTTGAATTCGTTGATAATCTCAGTGTTCTTTCATTTTACCGTTCATTAATTGAGTTCATTCTTGAAATGTGTTACTTGATCATGATTTTCATATATTGTTTTGACTTGAGAATTATGTAAACTTTGTGAAATGAACATAGGCCATATTTGTTATATCACCCATATTAGCCTTGACCTCACCCTTATATGTTTACCCTCGTTAACCCCGTTGAGCCAAAATATAGCCTTTCGTTTCATAATCCAAATCCCATAACCAACTCCAAATTGGAGTTATAACCCATACATACACTTTCCATACCTTTGTTTGGATTGTTACATGGGATTGAATGATGTTGTTATGGTGTCCGTTGCAATTTAGGCACGTGAGAGTGTGAAAAGAAAAGAAAAGAGATGTGAAAAAAGTGAAGAAAAAGAGAAAGAAAAAAGCAAAAGAAAACAAAAGAAAAAAGTGAGAAAAAGAAGAAAACAAAAAGAAAGAGAAAGTTGTAAATGTTGTGTATAGTGTTCAATAAACTTTGATTACTCTCCCCGATGATAAAAAAGCAAAAGAAAACAAAAGAAAAAAGTGAGAAAAAGAATAAAACAAAAAGAAAGAGAAAGTTGTAAATGTTGTGTATAGTGTTCAATAAACTTTGATTACTCTCCCCGAATGATATATGTAATGCCTTTTTGGAACTTGTTTTTAAATTTTGATATTTCCCGCATCTTCCCATTTATCCCGAGTTTTCATCCCGAACACTTTGAATCCATACATGCATCCTTCGTTTCTTAACCTAGCCATACCTACATTACAACCCTATACAAGTCCTATGTGATCTTAGGTAGATGTAATTCAAAAGTCATAATAGTTTTGATAATTTATGAAAATGCATTTTGCCTCTTTTAGTGTGCGGTATCCTTTCATTGAGATTACATTTTTCATTTTATATATAGCGTTCTTCATTAGTGACATGTGCGCGGCCTAGTTTCCATTTTCATTTACTCTTTATGCCCCATGTTCCGTGTGTTACCTCCCCATTTCAAGTGAATTTCATTTGATGAGCGTAATGCCAGTGAGGATTGAATATATGCTTTCTTTAATGTTTATCCGGTTTATATAAGTTTTTTGCCAAATCAAACTTTGCATGTGCTCGCTCCCCCTCCCACATTTTAAAGTTTCAATTCTATGAGGTGCATTCTACAATTTTAATGACTCGGCCTGAAAATTAATTAGAACAGATAGGAATTCTCAGTGTGAAATTCGTTCATTGAGTTTTGTGGTTTCTTCTCATTCATTTATCTAGGAAACGTGAGTACAATGGTATATCAATTGAGATGAGATATTCTAGGGATACAAAGTCATTTAAGAGTAGTTGAATAAATTCAAACACCAAAAATGTTAGCGGCTAGCTGCTTAAAAATAGGACTCGTGGGTGACTAATTCTTAGGAGCTGTTTGACTATCTTGGGCTGCATCTCTATTATCCCCCCTCAAGCTTAGGGTAGCATGAGAAGTGATACCTAGCTTGGTGCGTAGAAACTTAAACGGGGCAGACAGAAGTGGTTTAGTAAGAATATCGGCAAGTTGCCAATGTGAGGGGACAAATTTAGTAATGAGTTTTCCTTGAGTAACCTTCTCCCGAAGAAAATGATGATCGATCTCAATATGCTTAGTACGTGCATGAAGAACCGGGTTCATGTACAAGGCACTAATGTTGTCGCAAAAAAGAGTGGTAACATTTCAAAGAGAAATTCCAAGATCGTGTAACAAATAGGTGGGCCAAAATAGTTCAGCAGTGGTGGCTGCCATGGACCTGTATTCTGCTTCGCAACTTGAGCGGGCCACAGTGGTTTGCTTTTTAGAAGCCCAGGAAATTCAATTAGCACCAAGATAGATACAATACCCAGATGTAGAGTGACGAGTGAGAGGGTATCCAGCCCAATCAGAGTCAGAAAATCCATAAAGGTTGAGTGACGACTGATGGTTGATGCGGAGACCAAGATGAGAGGTGCCCTTAATATAACGAAGTAATCGCTTAACAAAGTTAAAATGTGAAGGAGTGGGAGCATGCATTAATTGTCACACACTATTAATGGCATAAGTGATATCTTGTCGCGTGAGTGTCAAGTATTGGAGCACACCAACAATTGAGCAAAATTACGTAGGAGAGGGAATGGGGGAGGCAGCATGTTGGAGTGAATCTCTCACCGTAGCAGGTGTAGATACGGGTCGTGCGCCAAGCATCAAACATTTTGCGAGTAATTGAGTAGCATACTGTTGTTGAGCCAGAAATAGCCCGGTAGAAGTGTGCTGAACAGAAATCCCCAAGAAGTAATGAATTCGACCAAGGTCTTTCAAGGCAAAAACCATGTTGAGTTGGCGAGTAAGATGACCCATAATTTTGTCACTAGATTCGGTGAGAATGATATCGTCTACATATACGAGGAGAAAATTTGTAGTTAATGTAGAGTGTAAAGTAAATAGTGAGGAATCTGCTCTACTACATTGAAAACCGAGGGACAGGAGAAACGAGCTAAGCTTATGAAACCAAGCTCTCGGTTCTTGCTTTAGCCCATAGATAGCTTTGTGCAATTTGCATGTATGATCGGGATGCTGACGATCAAAGAATCTAGGAGGTTGTTTCATAAATACAATCTCATCTAAGTCACCGTGAAGGAATGCATTCCGGATGCCCAATTAGCGAATTATCCATTTGGAACCAATGATGCGCATACCGGTTTGATGCGGAACTAGAGTCCATGTATGATTTCTGTGCATGGCATTTAATTCGTCATGCATGGCAGTGATCCAATGTGGTTGAGTTAAGGAAGCTTTTCAGCTACATGTGAGGCAAGATGAAGTTCTGGAGTATGGATTATTCTGGATTTGGAACGAGTAAGCATGGGATGTGTGGGAACAGGAACATTTGATGAGTTGGGTATGGTTTTTGGGAGAGGTATATCAACAATTAAGTGAATACCATTAGGATCACTGATGGGTGAAGGTCGACAGGGAGCAATAAGAGGTGTAGGGGAAATTGATGGACTAGTTGGAATATTGGGTACGACGGGTGTTGAATCAAAGCTAGAGGTAGGGGCGGATGAGGTAGGCTTTGGTGACAGAGGTTCTAGCGGTGCAGGTGATGAAATAGGGATAGAGTTTGAAACGAAATTAGTGGGCATAGGCATAGTAACAGGTCTCGATTCACATGGAACATTAGTTGGTGGTTGTTCTTGTTTAGACACAGTGGGCAGTGAGTGCTTATGGTGAGAATTTTTTTGAAATTCATTAAATGTAGAAAAATCAGTGGGCTTATCAGTTGGTTCCATGTAATGATCCGGAGTCACATATGGCAATGTGTATTCGTCAAAAACCACATGCCGTGAGATATAGACTCTTCTAGTGGATGGATTATAACACCGGTATCCTTATGTAGAGGACTGTAGCCAACAAACACACATGCTTGAGTCTTGGGATGGAATTTATGTTGAGTTTTCCCTTGTAAATAAGGAAAACACCGACATCCAAAGACTCGAAGTGATTCATAATTTCGATTAGTTCCATATAACTTATAAAATGGAGATTGATTTTGTAATTTTGTAGATGGCAAGCGATTTATGAGAAACACTACTGTGAGAAACGCCTTAACCCAAAGATATAAAGGTAGCTTTGCATGATATAGGAGAGTGAGGCCGGTTTTAACTATGTGTTTATGTTTTCTCTCGGTTACTCCATTTTGTTCCGGTGTACCTGGGCAAGAAATATGCCTTATAATTCCCATCGAGTCTAGATATTCTATAAATTCTATCTTGTTAAATTCACCACCCCCATCACATTAGAAAGTCTGTAATTTTGTAAAAAACTGAGTTAGTACCATTTTATGAAATTTCATAAATACAGTGAAAAATTCAGACTTTTGTTTGATGGGTGGATCCATGTGAACCATGTGCAGTCATATACAAATAACACACAGTATCGCATTTGTTGAGATGATGAAATTGGAGCGGGTCCCCATAAGTCACTATGAACTTTTGTGAATGGAACATGACTAATTTTATCATTCAATGAAAATGGAAGTCTACAACTTTTCCCAATTTGACAACTTCCACACACAAGAGGCACCTTATTCCAGTTACTAATTTTCAAACAACTAGAATTATTTAAAATATGAATGAATCTTGAAATAGGATGTCCAAGTCGTTGATGCCAGAGTTCACTTGATTTGCTACTTTGAATTGCCGTGAGAGATGTTACTTCTTCTAATGCATAGAGCCCATCTTTCTTACTTCCTTTTGCCAGAGTTTGTCTTGTCTTCTGATCCTTAATAACAAATCCATGATCAGTAAATTCAATAAGGCAATTGTTATCTTTAGTAGGCTTACTCACAGATAATAAATTCTTATGCAAATCAGGAACTAGAAGCATATTTTGTAGCTTTAAATTCTGACTTATGTTGCCATCACCAATGTGTGTAATAGGAAGCTTATTACCATCACTAATGATCACTTTATTATTGCCTTACAAATCTAAAGAATTAAAGTTACCTGAACAGTTTGTCATGTGGGTTGTGGCTCCTGAGTCCAGGTAAAATGCATCATCTGCAATTCCTTATTGCATTCCAGCTATTATACCTTGTTCTGAACTTTCTACGGATAGTTGATATGAGAAATCCCAACGATAATAACACGTTGATGTAAAAAATTAGATTATATCTAATTATTTAATCACAGATAAAATAAAATGAGACCAAGAAATTTTAAAGTGGTTCAGCCTTATAAGAATGGCCTACGTCCACTGTTTCTATTATTGCTGACTGTTTGGGAATTCTTGATTACCAGTTTAGTCAAGAAATTTCCGGTCCTCTTACAATGAGGATGATACAATGTATTTATAGCCCTCAGGCTGTACATGTGAAAGGGTAATACATATCTGTCCATTAGGCGTATACATCTGTATGATAATAATAAGCATTTAATGTGCAGTCAATCTGTTGGTTATCCTGCTATTAATGCTCTGTTCGAGGTGCAGCTTGGACCGCCTAAGTAGCTCGGTACTCATAAGTTACTCGGTGTATTAAAGTTCCTCGGAGAACTCTTGTTGGTCGGAGCGTCTGAATTGATCGGGGAAGCAGAGTTCCTCGTTGCAGTATGGTTCCTCGGAGAGCATCTATTGCTCGGAGTATTTGAGTGGGTCGGGGAAGTTGAGTTCCTCGAAGTCAAGGTGTTGTTCGGAAGTGTTTGTTATTGCCACGCAGATTGCCACGTGTCTTCACTCAATTGAGCCATGTCAGCAGACTAAATTTGGTATCAACAGAAGCCCCCAATGTTTCACAGTTCGAAATTTGAGGAGTGTGGAACATTCTTTCTCGAAATATGGTGGTTTTAAATGGTCATCCTGAAATTTAGGAGTATTTTCTTTTGTATTTATTTCTCCTTCCAAATTCGTAGAATCAGACTTTTTGAATTTTTATAACCGCTTCGATTCCCGCGCCCTTTTTGTCTTTTTAGCCGTTGGTAACGTAACCGTCTCTTTTTGTAATCATTATCTTTACCCATTCCCAAGACAGGGTATTTAAGCATTGTAAAAAATCCCCTCGTCTTCTACTTTTTCAAATTTGTCTCTTTGAGTTTTCCATTGTCTCTCTCTCCTGTGCATTCATCCCTTTTCATCATTCGTTGTCAACAGACTCATCCTTTTTCCTGTAATATCTTCTTCTTTCTCTTTTATTTCCTTTACTCATCATGGTTTACCCTGTAGAGTCGCTTGATAAGTTTCGTTATGATTTCTCTATTCCTTCATGGGTTATTTTGGAGGAACTTTCTGAGCCTTCAGATTATTTTCGTTTGGCTGAGGGATATTGGTTCCCGAGTCTCTTTGTCGCTGAATGTGGCTTTTCTTTTCCCCAAACCCTTTATGTCTGGAATTCTGTCAATATTTTGACGTGGTTCCTGCAAGAATAGCCCCCAATACGTGGAGAATAGTTAACGGAGTTTATAGATTAAATCAAATTCATGGAACTCGTATAGGAATTCCAGAAATTATGTTCTGTTATAGATGGGCTGTTGGTGACAATACTTTTTATTTAAAAACTAGGTTTTTAAATAGGGCTTTAGTGGTCAATCTCCCAGATGCCAATATGGACTACTTCGAGCACGGGGTTGTTATAAAAAATTGGCAACATCCTCCACTGACTGGAAATGATGTGTACCAGGGTCCTAGATGTCCTCCCTATGGCAATGGGATAGGTTGTCTTTATTTTATTTTATTTTTGAAATTATGCTTCCTTTGTGTTTGATAAAATGTGTCACTGATATTTTAATTTTCATTTATTTGCAGTTGACAACAAAAGAAGGTCTCCAAAAGAGACAGAAGTTAATTTAAAACATATAAAACTTATCTGGGGTTTGCATCAGACTGTTGCTGACGAGCATATCAGGCCAGCTTCATATTTGTTGCAGTATAAGAGTTACACCTCATCTTTTAATGCTCGTCTGGTGATAAGTGAGGTAGAACCAGTACCTTCTTCTGCAAGTTCTTCACCTGAGTCTCATATCCCTCTGAGTGAAAGAATGAAGAAAAGAAGAGCTCCTGCCATCTTCGAGAAATCTGCCTCTGTTGCTGGAGAGGCAAAGATAAGTAAACATGATGTTCCAGAAGAGGGGACAAAGAAGATTGATGCACCCCCTACGGCTACTACTGTGAAGGTTGCCGAGAAGCCCCCTGTGGCTCCGAGCAAGGCCGCTATTCCAAGCGAGGTGATTGTTATCTCTCCGACTAAGACTACATCGTTAGTCGAGACCATTCCTGTTCCCCCGAGGAAGCTGAAGAAGTGCTCCTCGATCAATTTGGCTGAATCCATCTCTCAGCCCCCGATTACTGGAAGTGGTGTTCCCACTTTTGTTGCCTCGAGCTCTGCCATGAGCTCGGTGAAGTCTTGGATCATTCCCGAGATCCAAGGTATGGAAGAAGATCTTTCTCGAGACATGGTTACCTCATTAGCTGCTCGTCATATAGCTTCTGTAAGTATCATTGTCCTCAACTTTCATTTTTTTCTTGTTACATCTGTGTACTGACTTGATATCATTTTCTTTTCCCAGTTGGTGATCTATTTTAATACCATTTTAAAGAAAGATGAAGCTATTAAAGCTTCAAGCTCCTCGTCTGGTGTAGAGGAAGCTTTGGTGGGCCTGACACAGTCTTTGAAAGATTCTCGTCAGAAGTATGATGATGATAAGGATGCTTGGGAGGTGAAACTTGATTCCACCGAGAAAGAGAGAAACCAAGCTGTTGAAGTCTCGAAAGGTTTGGAGAAGAAAATAAAAAACTTGGAAGAGAATAAAAGAGAGCTCGATGAGAAGCTCAAAAATGCTAGGGAGCTTGAAAGTAAGCTCAAAAATGCTGAAGAAGAGTTGGGCCGACTTCGTGAAGTAGGTCGTCAAAAGGAAGAAATAGAGAATAAGCTGAAGGCTTCCGAGGATCTTCTTTCTGAGAAGCTTTCCTTGGAGAAAGCGAAAATGAAGTTGGCTATAAAAAAGTCTTTTAGCACTGGCTGGGATAAGGGGTGGAATAAAGGTCTGGCTGCCATGATGTCGCAGGTGGAATATGGTAGCCACAAATACTTTAGGGATGGCTGGGTCGCTGCTCTACAAGAGATGAAGGTCGATGCAAATTCTGACCGGTTTCAGCGACACATCTCGGGCCCCCCTCCAACTCCTGAAGAAGAAGAAGAGGACGAAGCCGCCTCTGAGGAATCCTCCATAGTGATGGGAGATAAAATTCCTCATTCCCCAGCTATCCAGTCCACCAACGAGCAACTTCAACCATCCATTTTTTCAAACGAGCAACTTCCATCACTCCCCGAGTAACCATATGTACCATCCGAGCAACTTACCTCCTCGTCCCAGCCTCCCGAGAAAGTTTTGGGAGACAAGAAAAAGGTGTAGAGTTGTTCGGATTTTTCTCTCTGTTTATTTTTCTTTATCAAATATAACTCTGAATTTTGTACTTCTCCTTTATGATGTAATAAAATTTGAAGTTTCCCCTATTCATACTGTTGTTTCTCTTCTTTATTCTCTGTTTGAACTCTTATTGATTCTTGCTTTCTCTTCCTTTACTAGTTTATGGCCAGGATGGAGTTATTGTCTGCTCATGATACAAAATTGTTGAGGCAATGCAATGAGTACTTCAAAGCTGGTCATACAGATATGAGTGCAGCACAAATCGTTGACATCCTCGGTCAAGGTGCTTCAGAGCAAGCAATTTTATCCTACCAGTATTTGAAGTGTCTGCTTGACCGTGCAGTGGCTAACAATGTAGCATATTATGAAATGATTAAAGATCTCCAAGGAAATCTTAAAGAGCTTCAACAATAATATAAGGAATCTACAGCCCTTTTGCACGAAGGATACGAGAAAAAGTATCAGTAACTCAGTGCTGATAAGGGATACGATAAACTGTTTGCTGATTACGATGTGAGGGAGAGAACATTGAAGGCTGAGGTCGAAGAGCACAGACAGATAGCTGAGTTGTTAGAGCAGGAAAATAATAACCTGCAAAGAGAGGTGTCTCAGTTGAAGTCTGCAGCTTCCACCTCAAACGCTTTGGTCCCTGTGAACGACGAGGGATTCTCTTTCTTGGAGGTCGAAAATGCCAACCTGATGGATGAATTAGAAACCTTGAAGAGAGCTGGCCCTTCTACATCTACTCGGGGACGTGTAAGAGCTCCTCGAGGACGAGCAAGAGCTGCTCGGATTACCGTTGAGGAACAGAGAACTCAATCTGCTCTGGAGAACCAGGCCTTCCAACTGATGGCAAAGAACCAGGCATTGGCTGAGATGTCTAAGAAGATCAGGAATCTGAACGAGCAGCTTTCTGCACAGAAGTCTTCCTTGGAGAATAAAGAACTCTTTATAAAAAGTCTTCACGAGCAGTTGGAAAGGTTGACTTATCAATTCCACAAGCAGCCCAGAGAATTTTGGATGGTTGGTTACAATGAGGCTCTTTACCATTTGGATGATCGGATCCAAAATGCGAATAATGAAGGTTACAAACAAGGGTGGTTGAATGCCCTGGGTGTACTGCAACTGGAACAAGGTCACTACTTATGGGATTATCATAATCCTGGGTTGCTCGACTTGCCAGTGCCACCCTTCAAACTCGACATGAGCTGGATCCCTGCCCGAGCAATCCCTCAGTGTTTGATTTCCAAATAACTTGGCGATTATAGTCTGAATTCCAATGCTGAAATATCTCGCCCCGAGCACCTACTCGATCGACCATCTGTGATGAACATCAGGATGCTTAAAGATCTTAATTTCATAAACTCCCCTTATGCTTTAGAAGATCCTCCTGCTGGCGAGGAACTTGTTTCAAAAGTAGAGGGGAAGAAACCAATAGAATAGGAAACTTGATGTAATAATTAATTTGTATTTCATTCTCAATGTATTCTGTTTTTGGATTTAATGAAAGACTTTTATTTTTGTTCGCAATCTTGATTGCCATTGCCTTGTGGTTATAAAACACTTTATATATGTATATCTGTTAAAAAGATAACAACATTGTGTTATTTGTCGATCAACTTAGAGTTGATTAAAACTTATTGTCGACTAGTTTGAATTTGTGGTAATCATTTGACAACTAACCAAACTTAATGATGTTTTGTTTCTCGACCAACTTGGTAGTAATTTAAAAAGTTACGAATATAAAAAATTTTGCTCGATCACTTTCTCGTACTCATAAAATTTTTCCGACCAACCAAGGTTGGTAAATTTTCCTTCTCGACCAACTACAGTTAGTGGGTTTTTATTCCCGATCAACCATAGTTAGTGAATTCTTTCTTACCGACCAACTTTGGCACTTTTTGGAATAGTTTTTCTTCCTAACCAACCTTAGTTGGCACTTTTAGGAATAGTTTTTCTTCCTAACCAACCTTAGTTGGAATTTTTAGGAATAGTTTTTCTTCCTAACCAACTTTAGTTGGCACTTTTAAGAATAGTTTTTCTTCCTAACCAACCTTAGTTGGCATTTTTAGGAATAGTTTTACTTCCTAACCAACCTTAGTTGGCATTTTTAGGAATAGTTTTACTTCCCAACCAACCTTAGTTGGCATTTTTAGGAATAGTTTTACTTCCTAACCAACCTTAGTTGGCACTTTTAAGAATAGTTTTTCTTCCTAACCAACCTTAGTTGGCATTTTTAGGAATAGTTTTACTTCCTAACCAACCTTAGTTGGCATTTTTAAGAATAGTTTTGAGTAGTCTGAGTTTTGCTGAGTAGTGTGTAGCACTAGTATTCCGCAAAAATTTCCAACAAAAGGAGAGAAGTGGGTAGAACATTATCACTTTATTTATACTAACGAAAATGTATTACATGAGAGTTTACATCACTGATAATACTTGGGCAAATGTTCTGCATTCCATGCATTCTTAAACTCCTGCCCTTCTAAAGTTGCTATTCTGTAGGTTCCTGGTCGAACAATTTCTGTAACTCGATAAGGTCCATGCTAGTTCGCTTCCAATTTGTTGTGCTTTTGAATCACTTTCTTTATCACATAGTCTCCTTCTTTCAGGTTGCACTTATTTACTCTCTTATTGTAGAATAAAGCTGTTCATTGTTGGTAAGCAGCATTCCTGATGGCTGCTTCTTCTCTAACTTCCTCGAGCATGTCTAAATCCAATCTTCTCATTAAGTCGCTGACAGGGGAATTGAAATTCAGTACTCTGTGTATCGGGAGACCCAACTCGGCAGGTATAACGACTTCACTTCCAAATGCCAGCATATATGGAGATTCCCCTATTGCTGCTCGGGGAGTAGTTCGGTAAGCCCATAGTACTGATGGTATCTCGTTGATCCAATTTGCTTTCGCGTCATTCAGTCTTTTCTTCAAGCCATTCAGTAGCGTTCTGTTTGTTACTTCAGTTTGTCCATTGCTTTGGGGATGGGCTGGTGCCGAGTGGATCCTCAAGATATTTGACTGATGACAATAGGCAGCGAACTCCTCGTTGTCAAATTGTGTTCCATGTTCGATAATGAATGCATGGGGAAGACCATATCTACAGATGATATTTTTCCAAATAAATTGATACACCTTCTTGTACGTTATGTCGACAAGAGGCTCAGCTTCTACCCACTTAGTAAAATAATCCACTACGACGACGAGATATTTAAATCTTCCTCTGGTCGTTGGAAGTGGTCCGACCAAGTCAATTCCCCACATAGCAAATGGCCAAGGGGAAGTAATGGGTGTCAACAACGCTTGGGTATTTCTTCAGATGGAGGAGAAGCGCTGACACTTGTCACATTTCTTAGTATAGGCTATACAATCAGCCCTCATCATTGGCCAGTAGTATCCTTGTGTCATAACCCTTTGCAAAAGCGTCCGACCTGCTACATGGGCTCCACAGGACCCTTCATGGATCTCTTCAATCAAGTCTTTCACCTCGGTGGGATGCACACATCTTTGCAAACCTGCTATAATTCCTCGTCTGTACAGAATACCATTATTCAGTACATAACGAGCAGCTTTAAACTTCAGTTTTTTGGCTGCAAGTTTGTCAGTTGGTAATTCCCCCTCCTCAATATATGCCCTGATGGAATCCATCCAAGATGGTCCTAAATTAAGGGTAATAAAATTCATCGTCAAATCTTCATCTATACTCCGACCAGCTAAAACTTCAATTGGGATTGTTCTTCGTAGCTCGGTACGAGTAGCTGATACTAATCAAGCTAAGGCGTCTGCCCTCGCATTCTCCATTCTTGGTATTCTGACCAGCTGAATAGCAGCAAATTTTGATACCAATTCCCTTGCCTTTGCATGATACCTGATCATTAATTCTCCTTTGGCTGCATATACTCCCATCATTTGATTTATGATCAATTGCAAGTCACTAAAGACAATAACCTGCTCTGCCCCCATGGTTTTTGCCAAACTAAGACCTGCAATCATGGCTTCATATTCACCCTCATTATTCGAAGCTTTGAATTGGAAGCTTAGGGAATATTCCATGTCGACCTCGTCTGGACTATTAAGAATAATCCCTGCCCCACAGCCTGTTGTGCAAGATGAGCCATCCACATATAAACTCCATATAGGTAACTCGTCTTCAAATTTCTGATCTGACAGAGTTCCTCGGTGGAAAATTTGTTGATTCCTTTCACCCTCTCCTAATATTTCTTGCTGTTCGTCGATCATCACTTCTTGCCCTTTTACCAACCTAAGTTGGTCTGGGCTTGAGTTTGATGATTCTGTAACATCCACAGGTTGATCGGTGAGCAGCTTTTGCTCCTCGGGGGTATCAGGATAGGTGAACTCTGCTATAAAATCTGCTACTGCTTGCTCTTTAAGCGATGATCTGGTTTCATAAATTAAGTAATATTCACCGAGCTCTATTGCCCAATACATCAATCTTCCTGATTTGTCTGGTTTATGAAGAGCTTGCCTCAATGGCATATCGGTATATACGACTATAGTATGAGCCTGGAAGTATGGCTTCATTCTTCTACTTTCCTCGATCAATGCTAGTGCCAATTTTTCCATCTTTGGATATCTGATCTCTGCTCCTCGGAAGGCTTTGCTAGTGTAATAAATCAGTTTTTGCACTCCATTCTCCACTCTTATTAATGCCGAGCTAACTGCATTCTCTGACACTGCCAGATACAAGTATAATTTTTTTCCATCACTGGCCTGGACAATAGTGGAGGTGCTCCCAGATATTTCTTCAAGTCTTGAAAAGCCTTCTCACATTCATCATTCCACTCAAAAGTCTTTCAGAGCGTTTTGAATAATGGGAGACATCTATCAGTTGCTCGCGATACAAATCTGTTGAGTGCTGCTACTCGTCCTGTAAGACTTTGCACTTCTTTCTTCGTCGTTGGAGATCGCAGCTCTAACAGAGCTTTGATCTTTTCAGGGTTTGCTTCAATGCCTCGTTGATTGACAATGTACCCAAGAAACATGCCTTCTCGTACTCCAAATATGCACTTCGTCGGGTTCAGCTTCAGCTTCATTTGATATTTATCTAGTTGATCAAAGGTCTGGCCTAAGTCAACTAGATGATCAGCAGCTTTCTTGCTCTTTGTCAGCATATCATCAACATAGACTTCCATATTGCAGCTGATTTGTTCTGCAAACACCTTGTTCATCAGCCGCTGATATGTTGCACCTGCATTTTTCAAACCAAAAGGCATAACATTATAACAGTAAGTTCCCCTAGGGGTAATGAAAGAAGTACTCTCCCTATCTTCAGGTTTCATCTTAATCTGGTTGTATCCCAAATAAGCATCCATAAAGCTCAACAGCTCGTGTCCCGAGGTAGCATCTACTAATTGATCAATTCGGGGCAAGGGAAAGTGGTCATTTGGGCATGCTTTGTTGAGGTTGGTGAAATCTACACACATCCTCCATTTGTTATTCTTTTTCTTTACCATCACCACATTTGCTAACTAGTCTGGATATTTAACATCTTCAATAAAGCAAGCTTTTTGGAGCTTCTCGACCTCTTCCTGTATAGCTTGATTCTTCTCAGGACTGAATACTCTTCTTCTCTGCTGTACTGGCTTGATCTCCTTATTCACGTTGAGTTTGTGACATAAGAAATTTGGGTTTATTCCGGGCATATCCTCATGACTCCATGCAAAAGTGTGCTTTCTGCTTCTTAGGAAAGTTATCAATTTTTGTTTTAGTGAGGCCTCCAATGACGAACCTATTTGAGTTGTTCGTTCAGGGTGCTCGTCGTCCAGAATGATGTTTTCAGTAGCTTCCACCACCTGGCCTTTCACGAGTTGGGACTCATCTCTAGGATCCAATATTTTAATTTCTGCACCTTCTTCCACTTGATAGGTAGTAGTATTTTTCCTTGATTCCTCTAGTTCCTCTTGCTCGATAGATGAATAGTAGCATTCCCGAGCTACTTTTTGATCACCCTTCACAACTCCTACTCCAAAATTTATTGGAAATTTTAGGCATTGATGTACCGTAGATGGCACTGCCTCGAACTTCTTCAATCCTACCCTTACCATGATGATATTGTAGGCTGATTGAACATTTTTATCCATCACGAAGAAGCGTATTCTTTCTGTTCGACAAGAAGGCCATGTACCAATGAATATATCCAATTTGATCGTCCCAAGTGGAAAAAATTTCTCGCCAGCAAAACCGAGGAGGGGTCTATGATAAGGCTCCAATTGAGATAGCTTTAGATTTAAACTGTCGAAGCACGAGTAGAACATGATGTATGCCGAGCTACCATTATCTACCAGTACTCTTGAAATCATTACTTCCTTCATCCTCATTTTGATCACCAACGGGTCATCATGAGGATATAAAACACATGCGAGGTCGTTCTTTGAGAAACCAATGACCAATTTCTCTTTGTTTACCTTTCTCGGGCGATCCTCCTCAGCTAGATTTATTCGTTGAATGTATGAGCAAGCTTGAGCCTCACAGAGGTAAGCTTTTCTCTCTGCAGTAAGGTCTCCTCCTCCTTCATCTCCACCTGTAATAACATTACAATCAAATGACCCAAAGCGTATTGAAAATACCTCACGTTCTGGCTGCCTTGGTCTCTTGGGAAGATCGGGGTCGTCTTCTGGATCAACTTCATGATCTCTTTTCTTGTTCTCCTCTGCTCGATGAGGAGATCTAGACCTCTCTCTTATTTGGTCGCTGTTTCTTCTTTCATTTCTATGATCAACATACTTTGCCAATTTTCCTCGTCTAATAAGTGTTTCAATCTCATTCTGAAGAGCTATGTAATTTTTGGTCATATGGCCATGATCTTTGTGAAAATCGCAATATTTTGCCTTATTCCTCCTGTCAGGGTCTGTCTTTATTTTCTCTGGCCAGTTTAATTCCTCGTTGTTCTTGATTTCTTCTAGAATATGGTTGATGTCTATCTTCAAAGGAGTGTAATTATCAAATTTCTTCAATACCTCCCATGACGACCTTGTTTTTGATTGTTTGTCACCACCATTGTTCTTATGCTCTTTCTTCTTAACTTTATCACCTTCCACCTTGGTTTCTTTGGCGTCCATATTCTTCTTCGCAGCCATAGCCTCCTCGGCATTCATGATCTTAGCCGCTTTTGCCATCAGTTCTGACATGGTTCTGGGTGGATCTTTGGCCAAAGTGTAGTACAACTTGTTGGGCAGCAGCCCACTCATCAAGGCGGTAATCGCTGTCTTTTCTTCATAATCAATGACTTCGAGTTTCTCGTTATTAAAACGAGTTATATAATCTCTGGCACTCTCATCAGCTTTCTGTCTAACACTTAACAAATACGCTACTCGTTTAACTGGCTTTGCCCTAAAATAGAAATTTCCAATGAATAACTCGGCTAGTTCAACGAAAGTTGAGATCTTACCCCGAAGAAGATTATTGTACCATATTTGATCAGATCCGGTTAGAGTTCCTGAGAATGCTCTGCATCTCATCTCATCTGGAATATCATAGATGTCGGCTGCAGCTTGGTATTGTTCTACATGAAGAACAGGGTCGGTCTTTCCATCATATTTGGGAGTCACAACAGGTGCTTTGAACTTTGATGGTGTGGTAAAATCCACAATGGCCTGGACAAAGGGTGTCCCTTGAATAAAAGTTCATTGTAGGGGGTTCTTGGCCTTAGCTATTTCCCCTAGTCTGTCTTCCATCCTTTGAATAGAGCCTTTCCACGCATCATTTCCTTCCTCGGGCCTGTTGGTTCGAGCAACTGATCGCGTTGAGGTGGCTTCCTGTGATTTATCTTGACGAGCAGCTGGTCGCGACTGGGTAGATCCTTCCCTTAAGTCTGATGATCGTCGAAATCTCCTCGACGCAACCTTAGGAGGACTTTTATTCCTCCTAGGACCTAATCGATCAAAAGGAGATACCCTGCTTAACCTTTCTAGCGCACTAGTCCTTTCTGGAGAGAGAGTGATACGTTGTTCAGTATCTGTGGCTCGTACTGACGAAGTTCGTCCAGGTTGATAAGAAAAATCTTCAGACTCCTTAGTACGATATAAATCGGTACGCCTAGTACGCGAAGAAAGTAAACGGGTATTTCTTTGAACACTTCGATGTCCTGAATGGGTCGGTACTCCGCCATGAAGGGTTTGTATGAGTTGTCGCATAGTTTCTTGCATGGCTGTCTGGCCCTGGGCCAGATTTTTCATTATTCCAGCCAGATCTGGAACGTTTGGCGGAGCATATGGATTTGGAGGGCTTCCAGCATTTCGATTGCTGGGTTCTGGATTATCAGCCATTTGTAATGAATTGTTTTTGATGTAAAACGATATTACCAGTCGTTTCCCACAGACGGCGCCAATCCGTTGATGTAAAAAATTAGATTATATCTAATTATTTAATCACAGATAAAATAAAATGAGACCAAGAAATTTTAAAGTGGTTCAGCCTTAGAAGAATGGCCTGCGTCCACTGTTTCTATTATTGCTGACTGTTTAGGAATTCTTGATTACCAGTTTAGTCAAGAAATTCCCGGTCCTCTTATAATGAGAATGATACAATGTATTTATAGCCCTCAGGCTGTACATGTGAAAGGGTAATACATAGCTGTCCATTAGGCGTATACACCTGTATGATAATAATAAGCATTTAATGCGCAGTCAATCTGTTGGTTATCCTGCTATTAATGCTTTGTTCGAGGTGCAGCTCAGACCGCCTAAGCTGCTCGGAGCGCCTAAGTAGCTCGGTACTCATAAGTTGATCGGTGTATTAAAGTTCCTCGGAGAACTCTTGTTGGTCGGAGCGTCTGAGTTGATCGGGGAAGTAGAGTTCCTCGTTGCAGTATGGTTCCTCGGAGAGCATCTATTGCTCAGAGTATTTGAGTGGGTCGGGGAAGTTGAGTTCCTCAAAGTCAAGGTGTTGTTCAGAAGTGTTTGTTATTTCCACGCAGATTGCCACGTGTCTTCACTCAATTGAGCCATGTCAGCAGACTAAATTTGGTATCAACACACGTCATTGATTTAGTGTTGTTTCTTTCGCAAATCTGGCATGCATCCTTATTCTCAGTCACGGTTGAGGGTATAGTCTTTGAAGAACGACTGATCGGACCAGCTTGATAATTGAAGGGAGGACACTGGTTTACATTCGGCAACTGATGATACGAGAGATCGGCCATAAGGCGTTCTCATACCAACAAGTCAAGAGTAAAGTATGTGTTAAACAAGTAAAGCAAGCAAATAGAGAGAAGACAAGATATAGAGTGGTTCACCCCTTAAAGTAGGCCTACATCCACTGTGTTGCTCCATTCTCATTATGTGCATTGCATTGTACAATATAATCATGCCTAAAGAGGCGTACAAGTATGAGAATAAAGGGGAATACATGGAAGTATTGTAGATTTCGGTGAGCCCGGGAGGCGGCTGCGATGTAGATGTGTGGCCTCCAAGAGATATGCTGAGGTCGTGTAGGGAGAATCTGTATTGCAGTGTCTGCCCTGGTCGGGTATGGAATCGATTGGTCCCCCCTACCTTCTAGGTGTGGTCCTCTATTTATGAGGAAATGCGTTGAGTCACATGCCCAGAGCACGTGGCGTATACCAAGTCTGCAGCAGTTGTGGATGAAGGGGGTGCGGCCTGCAAGGCAAGCAGTGTTGTAAGCTGGAGGGGTGCCACACACCATAAGGTGGAGTGCCGTGGCCTATAATGGACAGGGCCGCACCCTGTGCCATCTGGTCCTGAAGGGATCATGTCGAGTGAGTTCTGGCCGCGGCCTGTATGACCTAAGGTCTGCGAACTGAAGAAGAATACATTCCGCGGCAGGGTGCTATATTTGTACTATCAATAAGCCCCCAAGCTGTAGTGCCAAGGGAGATCAATTGGGACTGCGGCTCAGTAGCCTAGGTGCCGTGGTGCTTCCAAAGAGATGATTCGTCTTTCGCGCTCCTTTATATAAATTGTTTCTGGCCGTGGACTTCATTACGTTTCCAAAACTTTTGAGAGAACATTGAGAGCAAAACTCTGCACTTTCCCTCTTTCATATTTCGGCAACCTTCCAAGGCGGTGTGCGGCGGTTCAAGGCGATTCAAGCTGATCATTGCAAGTTTCTCATTTCCAGGTGACTTTTCAACCACCATACTCTCGTAAAAGCTTTTGAAATTTACAGTTTTCTTCCCTTTTGATATGATTTTGCTTTTTCTGGTTCATTTTCTAGAAATCTAGGGTTTTGCTTTTGCGTTTTGTCCTTTCCCACGTATGCTACATATGAAATACATACAACTGTTCTTGGTGTTCATAATCGAACTCTTCGTATTCTGTGAGTTTGATCCTAAAAATGACTAGAATTTAGATAATCAATTGTTTAGGATAGGGGCCGCAGCATGGTAGGATTTCAATAATCATTCTTGTGAACTGGTATAATCCTTCTGCGTCATACCGTGCCAAATGGCTGCGATCCCTCAAATTATCATCCGCGGCATCAAATCATCACCCTTGGTAGTCTCGAACAGCCTTAAAACTTCCATGAACCCAAGACATATCCGTGTTAAATAACTGTAGTTGCTACTAGAGCACATCGAATTGACTCTGAAAAATTAGGAATGGCTGTGGCCAGGAATGCCTTAAAGCAATTCTATCTTATTACCGCGACAGCTTATGTTCCGCTGGTGATATGGAAGTCGCCGCGGCTAGTTGGGACAGTACGATCCCATAAGTAATAGAGTTTGCCCATTAATAACTGTGTTAGGGAAATAATTCCAAAGACATTTTTAATACTTAAAAATTCCCTTCCGCGGCTTCTTGAAGTCTTACAAACCATACCGGCTACGGCGCCTAACTGCGAACTCTGCTTTTCAGGTACTGCTGCAGCCATATGAGCTTTGACCCAGACGAGTTCCCGAGAGGCTTTTGGGCAAAGCATTTTGGGACCTCTCCCCTCGAGCTTACTTCCGTGCCCCCTCTAAGATCAATAGGGCCTTACAAACTAAAAGATTTCCTAAACTGCGTGATACTCGACTCAGAATCCGCGGACTCTGCATCTGGGAAGGATTTCTAATCTCCGCCGATGGAAGAGGAAGCCAACTCAGGAACTCATCCAATGGGTGTAGGAGACAGTGCCGCAGCTGTTAGAAATAACCCAGGAGGTATATCTGGGAGGGCTGAGAGACCCTTGGCCGCACTCGATATCCGCGGCTCGATGGCCCAAGATTGGGTTGAGCAGGTGGTTGAGGCCTTTGAATTTCCAAAAAATTTGACGTGCTCAGCCCCTGCCGCTAACCAAAGACCGTGCACGGTTCTATTCGATGATGGAATTTGCTTCCCTCTGCACGCCTTCATTTATGGGCTGCGGTTGCCTGTTCCAGTTCCCTTCCGTCACCTTTTTCAGGTAATGAACCTGGCCCCAGCACAGTTGGACCCTAATGGCTGGAGAGCCATTCTTGCTGCAGTTGTCCTTTGGGAGAATTTGTTGAAAAAGGACATCACTCCCGTGGAGTTCTTTCATTTCTACCGTCCAAAGGAGAACTCAGTGAAGTTCGCGGGCTACTACTACCTCTCTAGTCGCGGAAGGGACGAGACCCTTTACACTGGGAGACCGACCAGTGTGAAAAATTGGAAGGGGAAATATTTCTACATCTCCGGCGAAGGCTGGGAGATGCACCCCGAGGAGAATGAAAGAGAAAAGACATATAGAATGCCGCGGCAGTGGGGGTCTCCCTCAAAATTGGGTAATAAGACTGTAGTCGCATCCTTTAATTTCACATAAATATGCATAACTTCCACTAACCTTTGAATCGTCTTTTCTTTCTGCAACCCTTGACAATCCGCACTTGAACAAGCGACAGGAAAAAAGAGTTGTCGAGGCCGTGGAAGTTCCTGCTGAACACAAGAAATTCGGCACACTTGTAACGTCGGCAACCATATTTGAAGCGGGATTTTCCCAAACAAATCCATTCCTCGATAAATGGGCGCGGAAGGTAATTAACTACGCCATAATTTTTACTCCGCGGTCATTTATTCTCTTGAACTCATGTTATTCCTTTTCAGGTGAAGAAGTTGACAGGGGACTGCTAGCGGCACAGCTAGCGGAGATGGATGAGGACGCAGTCGTCCAAAATAATACTGCGTGGAGATGAAAGAGTAAGAGGTCCAAGGCCAAGGGACCTGTCACGGCTCCCTCCGGAGAAAATAATGCTGCGCCTGTCGTGGCTCCTATCGGAAGAACCACAACACGTGCTGCGGATCAAATGGTTAATGATGAGAACCTTCCGAATGACCATTTTGATGGTGACATAGGGGAAAACCTGGCCGCGGTAGGCTTGATGTCATCCGATGTGCCCCTTCATTCATCCTCTCCTCCGCCGCCAACTGTTGTGGCGGTTAACGCGAACTTGCCACCTCCTCAATTTCGCGGAGGGTCTGGGCCTGATGGTAGACCAAGGCCCCAATTAAGGCAGCCTGACCCCAATTCTTCTTGGGACACTACCGCAATGGCTGCGCGGAGAGTGAAAAGATCCTGGGATGCCGCAGACCTTGACAGGCTCATGGGAGAAGATCATGACGATCTGGAGGACTGTGGCCTCCATAGCCTTCTGAGGGTACGTACCAGTTGTCATTCTTTAACTTTTGCATCTCGTATTTTTCCATATTTTTTCTAACGTCTTTTATTTCAGGGCGCGGATGTGATTGTGGTCCAGAAGAGGAAGTAGGAGGCCTTGTACAGGTTGAAGGAGGCCGAGAAGAGAGCCCATACTGCGGACTTGAAGGCTGCACATACTTCTTCTTTGGAGGCAGGGAAGAAGTCTACTGCCGCGGCTCTTCAGGCAGCCCACATGGACCTTGAGAAAGAAACCAAGGCGAGAGAGGAAGCGGAGGAGAATTTTAAGCAAGCCGCGGAATCCCTGAAATCCTCTCAGGCCCAAACTGCCGAAGCCGCCCGTGTCACGGAGATTTCAAATGCCAAGCTCGCCCTACTCCAGCAGAAATATGAAGAGTTGGAAGCCAAGTCCGCTCAAAAAGAAGAAGATCATGCCGTGGAGTCATTCAAAGGCTCCAAGGACTTCTTCCTTATCAATAACAGGGCATACCTTCGCGGCTACCAGGAGCTGCGGCAAAGATTTATTAAGAGGTTCCCTGAGGCCAAGGAGGAGGTCCTTGCCTGGAAGTTAAGCGATGCCGAACATCAAGAGTGCATCGTTGAACTTAAGGCCGTGGCGGAAGACGGGGGCTACAGACGGGGAGTCAGAGACTGCCGCCGGTGGAGAAGAGGCTGATGATGATGATGACGCAGCCTCTTCAACTCAATTTCTGTTGTATCATTAATATAGGGTTGCGTCCCTCCTTTTTGTAATCTCAACTTCTGTTGTGGCTGCGGCCTTAATTTTGTAATCTTTGGCTATTAATACAAATGCTGCGGCCATATTTTTACCACTACGATTGACTGCTTGATATTCCTTGCTCTTTTACATTGCATGTTTTACATTGCTTGCTATAATGAATGGTTGTACGTAACTGCCTCATTTTTGAAAATGCATCCGTGCCCCGATAGACATAACATTTTAAGTCCGCGAACATAGATCCATTTCTCCATAGTATGATTATTTGTCAATGTCCACGCCCACATAAATGGGGACATTTCACTCCCGTAGGACATCGACTGCTTCGTCACAAGGCAGATGCGTGAAAGCCGCGGCCCTTTATTATGCCGCATCATTTAAGCGTTTTACTTGACTGTCGCGGACATGATTTCAAGGCTGGGGCCTGCTGATTGGATGGATCCCCAGTTGCTTTCATTGCACCTGGTTGTCTGAACCGTTTATCTTTTTTCATCCCATAACCAACATGGAACATGTAGAGAAAGCCTTTCCTTAGACTTGGCACAATTGATTCTCCTCCACCGTGGCATTTGACGCTGTGGCAGGTGTTGTAGTTTTTTCATGCTTCAAGATGTTAGTGCCTCAGCACTTTCATGAATGAATGGCTCCTAGAGCTTTGTAACCGTATCGGTGGGATGCAGCACATTTCTGGTTCACCCGAACAATGTGCCTCTATAGACATACGTTGATATTTCCAAGCCTTCTCGGGCTGGGTCATGTTGCCAAGCCCTAATATGCGAGACACTATCAAGGCTCTCCAGGCTGGGTTAAGTTATTAAGCCACCCACAGCTAATATGCGAGACACTATCAAGCCTCTCCAGGCTGGGTTATGTTATTAAGCCACCCACATCTAATATGCGAGACACTATCAAGCCTCTCCAAGCAGGGTTATGTTATTAAGCCACCCACAGCTAATATGCGAGACACTATCAAGCCTCTCCAGGCTGAGTTATGTTATTAAGTCACCCACAACTAATGATATATATAAATCCATCACTGGATAGATATTATAAGCCTCCCAGCTCGTTGACGCATCCCGAAAGCTAAGAGCGAGCATTGTAAGCCCTCGCGGCTAATTACGATTTTTAAAAGCTGAGAACGGGCATTGTTAGCCCCCGTGGCTAGTAAGAGCCCCTTGAATTCTCAGATGCGTTCGCGAATATGAGCATCAGAAGATAAGATGTAGTTGCACATTGCGAGGGGAACTTCTGAGCTAATGAAGGCCGTATTCCCTCCATAAGTGCATCCCGAAGTAGAATAATCCTTCGAGATAATTTTGTTGTTCTTCCTCTGGAATCTGTTTAAGACAAAAAGTCCTTTTGTGAGATAACAAATTATGAAACCAAGAGAAATATCAAATATGGCAAAATTTGCTAATTCATATATTTATATATGTATGTTTCAGCTAATGACTTTGTTAACAAAATATAAAGTCTTTAGTATTAAGGCTACAATGAGCTTCATAAAACATAAACAGAAACAGTTGAAATTGTAAAGACTAAGGATGAGGTGCGGCATGCAGCCTCTGTTAGGTCTGGCTGGGTCCCTTATGCACTCTTCAGGAATCGCTGCAGCATCCCTTGCCCAATTAGCCTTTCAACTTCGTCCTTCAGATCATAGCATCGCTCTGTGTCATGGCCATGGTCCTGATGGAATTTTCACCAGGTAACTTTGTTCCTCTTGTGGGGTGGAGCTCTCAACTTTTCTGGCCACCTCAAAAGCTTGTCCTCTTTGATGAACTCAAAGATCTCTTCAATTGGGAAAATCAATGGCGTATAGACACCCGATTTTTTCTCTGATTTCTCTGTTCTCCTTTTCTGACTTCTGCCAGTTCATTCCGCGGCTTCTTTAACTGCCGCGGTAGACAAAGCTTTTTCCTCCGAACCCGCGCCTATATTTTGAGAGTCCGCGGCCTCTAGCATTAGCACCCTCTGAGTTAGAAAATTAACATGGGTCTGAAGTGAGGCATGGCTGTCATAGAGGTGATTAATGTGATTGTACAGTTGTACAATCTCGTCCTTGACTTCTGCGCTCTGGCTGGATTTTCCTTCCATTTCTGCTTTTATTAGTCTTTATAAAGTATATAGAATCTAAGACAAAACTAACAGAAGTGAGTGATCACAGAAATATTGGGAAGGAGGGGTTGAACTGCTCCATGATATGCTGAGGAGGCTGCGACAAGTGTGGCACACAAGTGAACTGCCGCAGCCCTTTAATGTTATTCACCAAGGTCGATCCAAAGGCCACTTAAGTCCTTCCCACGGTGATTTTGAACTGTTGTAATAGGTCCGCACTAGTAGGGGTCGCGGAAGGAGATATTTTTGAACTTACAGGCCGCACCCCTGTCTAGGCAGTGAAGAGATCCCAAGATAGGAGCCCAGGAATTGATATTTTCTCCCCCAATACGCGAAGAAAACCTACTAGGGTCCATTGATGAGATAATTACCTTGCGGTACGCAATACGGCACAACTTCAATGATAACCCCTAGATCATAGGTAGATGGCAACAAAAATGGGAGTAAATATAGCCCTTCCCTAATCATCCACCTTTTCGGGACTAAAGTCCACCATGCCTTTCGGCATTATCTAGATGGAATGATATCACAGGGGTATGTAAAATAGATCCAAAGTCATCAAATGAAGATCCAAAGACAGATCCAGAAATATGAAATACCCGTTAAAGGGGGCGAATGTAAAGCGGAGCCCAATAACCAGTAACCGACCCGTGAGAAGATGATCCATAGGACCCTCAGGGGTCGAATAAGGTGTTTAAGAACTCATATATATAGAGAAACAAGATTGGAATATCTCGGTTTCCCACAGACGACGCCAAACTGATGATACGAGAGATCGGCCATAAGGCGTTCTCATACCAACAAGTCAAGAGTAAAGTGTATGCTAAACAAGTAAAGCAAGTAAATAGAGAGAAGACAAGATATAGACTGGTTCAGCCCTTAAAGTAGGCCTACATCCACCGTGTTTCTCCATTATAATCATGCCTAAAGAGGCGTAAAAGTATGAGAATAAAGGGGAATACATGGCAGTATTGTGGATTCCGGTGAGCCCGGGAGGCGGCTGCGATGTAGATGTGTGGCCTCCAAGAGATATGTTGAGGTCGTGTAGGGAGAATCTGTATTGCAGTGCCTGCCATGGTCGGGTATGGAATCGATTGGTCCCCCTACCTTCTAGGTGTGGTCCTCTATTTATGAGGAAATGCGTTGAGTCACATGCCCTGAGCACGTGGCGTATACCAAGTCTGCAGCAGTTGTGGATGAAGGGGGTGTGGCCTGCAAGGCAAGCAGTGTTGTAAGCTGGAGGGGTGCCGCACACCATAAGGTGGAGTGCCGCGGCCTATAATGGATAGGGCCGCACCCTGTGCCATCTGGTCCTGAAGGGATCACGCCGAGTGAGTTCTGGCCGCGACCTGTATGACCTAAGGCCTGCGAACTGAAGAAGAATACATTCCGCGGTAGGGTGCTATATTTGTACTATCAATAAGCCCCCAAGCCGTAGTGCCAAGGGAGATCAATTGGGACTGCGGCTCAGTAGCCTAGGTGCCGTGGTGCTTCCAAAGCGACGATTCGTCTTCCGCGCTGCTTTATATAAATTGTTTCTGGCCGTGGACTTCATTACGTTTCCAAAACTTTTGAGAGAACATTGAGAGAGAAACTATGCACTTTCTCTCTTGCATATTTCGGCAACCTTCCGAGGCGGTGTGAGGCGGTTCAAGGCGGTCTGAAGCTGATCATTGTAAGTTTCTCATTTCTAGGTGACTTTTCAACCACCATACTCTCGTAAAAGCCTTTGAAATTTACAGTTTTCTTCCCTTTTGATATGATTTTGCTTTTTCTGGTTCATTTGCTAGAAATCTAGGGTTTTGTTTGTGCGTTTTGTCGTTTCCCACGTATGCTACATATGAAATACATACCACTGTTCTTGGTGTTCATAATCGAACTCTTCGTATTCTGTGAGTTTGATCCTAAAAATGACTAGAATTTCGATAATCAATTATTTAGGATAGGGGCCGCGGCATGGTAGGATTTCAATAATCATTCCCGTGAACAGGTATAATCCTTCTGCGTCATACCGTGCCAAATGGCTGCGGTCCCTCAAATTATCATCCGCGGCATCAAATCACCACCCTTGGTAGTCTCGAACAACCTTAAAACTTCCATTAACCTAAGACATATCCATGTTAAATAACTGTAGTTGCTACTAGAGCACATCGAATTGACTCTGAAAAATTAGGAATGGTCGTGGCCAGGAATGCCTTAAAGCAATTCTATCTTATTACCACGGCAACTTATGTTCCTCTGGTGATATGGAGGTCGCCGCGTCTAGTTGGGACAGTACGATCCCATAAGTAATAGAGTTTGCCCATTAATAACTGTGTTAGGGAAATAATTCCAAAGACATTTTTAATACTTAAAAATTCCCTTCTGCGGCTTCTTGAAGTCTTACAAACCATACTGGCTGCGGCGCCTAACTGCGAACTCGTCTTTTCAGGTACTACTGCAGCCATATGAGCTTTGACCCAGACGAGTTCCTGAGAGGCTTTTGGGAAAAGCATTTTGGGACCTCTCCCCCCGAGCTTACTTCCGTGCCCCCTCAAAGATCAATAGGGCCTTGCAAACTAAAAAATTTCCCAAACTGTGTGATACTCGACTCAGACTCCGCGGACTCTGCATCTGGGAAGGATTTCCAATCTCCGTCGATGGAAGAGGAAGCCAACTCTGGAACTCATCCAATGGGTGTAGGAGACAGTGCCGCGGCTGTTAGAAATAACCCAGGAGGTATATCTGGGAGGGCTGAGAGACCCTTGGCCGCACTCGATATCCGCGGCTCGATGACCCAAGATTGGGTTGAGCAGGTGGCTGAGGCCTTCGAATTTCTAGAAAATTTGAGGTGCTCAGCCCCTGCCGCAAACCAAAGACCGTGCACGGTTCTATCCGATCATGAAATTTTCTTCCCTCTGCACGCCTTCATTTACGGGCTGCGATTGCCTGTTCCAGTTCCTATCCGTCACCTTTTTCAGGTAATGAACCTAGCCCCAGCACAGTTGGACCCTAATGGCTGGAGAGCCACTCTCGCTGCAGTTGTTCTTTGGGAGAATTTGTTCAAAAAGGACATAACTCCCGTGGAGTTATTTCATTTCTACCGTCCAAAGGAGAACTCAGTGAAGTTCGCGGCCTAATACTACCTCTCTAGCCGCGACAGGGACGAGACCCTTTACACTGGGAGACCGACCAGTGTGAAAAATAAGAAGGGGAAATATTTCTACATCTCCGACGAAGGCTGGGAGATGCACCCCGAGGAGAATGAAAGAAAAAAGACATATAGAATGTCGCGGCAGTGGGGGTCTCCCTCAAAATTGGGTAATAAGACTGTAGCCGCATCCTTTAATTTCACATAAATATGCATAGCTTCCACTAACCTTTGAATCGTCTTTTCTTTCTGCAGCCCTTGACAATCTGCACTTGAACAAGTGACAGGGAAAAAAAGTTATAGAGGCCGCGGAAGTTCCTGCTGAACACAAGAAGTTCGGCTCACTTGTAACGTCGGCAACCATATTTGAAGCGGTATTTTTCCCAAACAAATCCATTCCTCGACAAATGGGTGCGGAAGGTAATTAACTGCGTCATAATTTTTACTCCGCGGTCATTTATTCTCTTGAACTCATGCTATTCCTTTTAGGTGAAGAAGTTGACAGGGAACTGCTAGCGGCGCAGCTAGCGGAGATGGATGAGGATGCAGTTGTCCTAAATAATACTGCACGGAGCAGAAAGAGGAAGAGGTCCAAGGCCAAGGGACCTGTCACGGCTCCCTCCAGAGAAAATAATGCTGCACCTGTCGTGGATCCTGTTGGAAGAACCACAACACCTGCCGCAGATCAAATGGTTAATGATGAGAACCTTCCGCATGACCATTTTGATGACGACATAGGGGAAAACCTGGCCGCGGCAGGCTTGTTGTCAGCCGATGTGCCCCTTCATTCATCCTCTCCTCCGCCGCCAACTGTTGTGGCGGTTAACGCGAACTTGCCACCTCCTCAATTCCGCGGAGGGTCTGGGCCTAATGGAAGACCAAGGCCCCAATTAAGGCATCCTGACCCCGATTCTTCTTGGGACACTACCGCAAAGGCTGCGCGGAGAGTGAAAAGAGCCTTGGATGCCACAGACCTTGACAGGCTCGTAGGAGAAGATCATGACAATCTGGAGGACTTTGGCCTCCATAGCCTTCTGAGGGTACGTACCAGTTGTCATTATTTAACTTTTGCATCTCGTATTTTTCCATATTTTTTCTAACGTCTTTTATTTCAGGCCGCGGATGTGATTGTGGTCCAGAAGAGGAAGTACGAGGCCTTGTACAGGTTGAAGGAGGTCGAGAAGAGTGCCTATACCACGGACTTGCAAGCTGCACGGACTTCTTCTTTTGAGGCAGGGAAGAAGTCTGCTGCCGCGGCTCTTCAGGCATCCCACATGGACCTTGAGAAAGAAACCAAGGCGAGAGAGGAAGCGGAGGATAATTGTAAGCAAGCCGCAGAATCCCTGAAATCCTCTCAGGCCCAGACTGCCGAAGCATTTACGGGCTGCAGAGATTTCAAATGCAAAACTCTCCCTACTCCAGCAGAAATATGAAGAGTTGGAAGCCAAGTCCGCTCAAAAAGACGAAGATCATGCCGTGGAGTCATTCAAAGGCTCCAAGGACTTCTTCCTTATCAATAACAGGGCATACCTCCACGGCTACCAGGAGCTGCGAAAAAGATTTATTAAGAGGTTCCCTGAGGCCAAGGAGGAGGTCCTTGCCTGGAAGTTAAGCAATGCCGAACATCAAGAGTGCATCGCTGAACTTAAGGCCGTGGCGGAAGACGGGGGCTGCAGACGGGGAGTCAGAGACTGCCGTGGGCGGAGAAGAGGCTGATGATGATGATGACGCAGCCTCTTAAACTTAATTTTTGTTGTATCATTAATATAGGGTTGCGTCCCTCCTTTTTGTAATCTCAACTTCTGTTGTGGCTGCGGCCTTAATTTTGTAATCTTTGGCTATTAGTACAGAGGCTGCGGCCATATTTTTACCACTACGATTGACTGCTTGATATTCCTTGCTCTTTTACATTGCATGTTTTACATTGCTTGCTATAATGAATGGTTGTACGTAACTGCCTCATTTTTGAAAATGCATCCGTGCCCCGATAGACATAACATTTTAAGTCCGCGGACATAGATCCATTTCTCCGTAGTATGATTATTTGTCAATGTCCACGCCCACATAAATGGGGACATTTCACTCCCGTAGGACATCGACTGCTTCGTCACAAGGCAGATGCGTGAAAGCCGCGGCCCTTTATTATGCCGCATCATTTAAGCGTTTTACTTGACTGCCGCGGACATGATTTCAAGGCTGGGGCCTGCTGATTGCATGGATCCCCAGCTGCTTTCATTGCACCTGGTTGTCTGAACCGTTTATCTTTTGCCATCCCATAAACAACATGGAACATGTAGAAAAAGCCTTTCCTTAGACTTGGCACAATTGATTCTCCTCCACCGTGGCATTTGACGCTGTGGCAGGTGTTGTAGTTTTTTCATGCTTCAAGATGTTAGTGCCTCAGCACTTTCATGAATGAATGGCTCCTAGAGCTCTGTAACCGTATCGGTGGGATGCGGCACATTTCTGGTGCACCCAAACAATGTGCCTCTATAGACATACGTTGATATTTCCAAGCCTTCTTGGGCTGGGTCATGTTGCCAAGCCCTAATATGCGAGACACTATCAAGGCTCTCCAGGCTGGGTTAAGTTATTAAGCCACCCACAGCTAATATGCGAGACACTATCAAGCCTCTCCAGGCTGGGTTATGTAATTAAGCCACCCACACCTAATATGCGAGGCACTATCAAGCCTCTCCAGGCTGGGTTATGTTATTAAGCCACCCACAGCTAATATGCGAGACACTATCAAGCCTCTCCAGGATGGGTTATGTTATTAAGCCACCCACAACTAATGATATATATAAAGCCATCCCTGGCTAGATATTATAAGCCTCCCAGCTCGTTGACGCATCCTGAAAGCTAAGAGCGAGCATTGTAAGCCCTCGCGGCTAATTACGATTTTCAAAAGCTGAGAACGGGCATTGTTAACCCCCGTGGCTAGTAAGATCCCCTTGAATTCTCAGATGCTTTCACGAATATGATCATCAGAAGATAAGATGTAGTTGCACATTGCGAGGGGAACTTCTGAGCTAATGAAGGTCGTATTCCCTCCATAAGTGCATCCTGAAGTAGAATAATCCTTCGAGATAATTTTGTTATTCTTCCTCTGTAATCTGTTTAAGACAAAAAGTCCTTTTGTGAGATAACAGATTATGAAACCAAGAGAAATATCAGATATGGCAAAATTTGCTAATTCATATATTTATATATGTGTGTTTCAGCTAATGACTTTGTTAACAAAATATAAAGTCTTTAGTATTAAGGCTACAATGAGCTTCATAAAACATAAACAGAAACAGTTGAAATTCGAAAGACTAAGGATGAGGTGCGGCATGCAGCCTCTGTTAGGTCTGGCTGGGTCCCTTATGCACTCTTCATGAATCGCTGCAGCATCCCTTGCCCAATTAGCCTTTCAACTTCGTCCTTCAGATCATAGCATCGCTCTGTGTCATGGCCATGGTCCTGATGGAATTTTCACCAGGTAACTGTGTTCCTCTTGTGGGGTGGAGCTCTCAACTTTTCTGGCCACCTCAAAAGCTTGTCCTCTTTGATGAACTCAAAGATCTCTTCAATTGGGAAAATCAATGGCGTACAGACACCCGATTTTTTTTCTGATTTCTCTGTTCTCCTTTTCTGACTTCTGCCAGTTGATTCCGTGACTTCTTTAACTGCCGCGGCAGACAAAGCTTTTTCCTCCGAACCCGCGCCTATATTTTGAGAGTCCGCGACCTCTAGCATTAGCACCCTCTGAGTTAGAAAATTAACCTGGGTCTGAAGTGAGGCATGGCTGTCATAGAGGTGATTAAGGTGATTGTACAGTTGCACAATCTCGTCCTTGACTTCTGCGCTCTGGCTGGATTTTCCTTCCATCTCTGCTTTTGTTAGTCTTTATAAAGTATATAGAATCTGAGACAAAACTAACAGAAGTGAGTGATCACAAAAATATTGGAAAGGAGGGGTTGAACTGCTCCATGATATGCTGAGGAGGCCGCGACAAGTGTGGCACACAAGTGCACTACCGCAGCCCTTTAATGTTATTCACCAAGGTCGATCCAAAGGCCACTTAAGTCCTTCCCACGGTGATTTTGAACTGTTGTAATAGGTCCGCACTAGTAGGGGTCGCGACAGGAGATATTGTTGAACTTACAGGCCGCACCCCTGTCTAGGCAGTGGAGAGATCCCAAGATAGGAGCCCAGGAATTGATATTTTCTCCCCCAATACGCGAAGAAAACCTACTAGGGTCCATTGATGAGATAATTACCTTGCGGTGCGCAATACGGCACAGCGTCAATGATAACCCCTAGATCATAGGTAGATGGCAACAAAAATGGGAGTAAATATAGCCCTTCCCTAATCATCCACCTTTTCGGGACTAAAGTCCACCATGCCTTTCAGCATTATCTAGATGGAATGATATCACAGGGGTTTGTAAAATAGATCCAAAGTCATCAAATGAAGATCCAAAGACAGATCCAGAAATATGAAATACCCGTTAAAGGGGGCGAATGTAAAGCGGAGCCCAATAACCAGTAACCGACCCGTGAGAAGATGATCCATAGGACCCTCAGGGGTCGAATAAGGTGTTTAAGAACTCATATATATAAAGAAACAAGATTGGAATATCTCGGTTTCCCACAGACGGCGCCAAACTGATGATACGAGAGATCGGCCATAAGGCGTTCTCATACCAACAAGTCAAGAGTAAAGTGTGTGTTAAACAAGTAAAGCAAGCAAATAGAGAGAAGACAAGATATAGACTGGTTCAGCCCTTAAAGTAGGCCTACATCCACTGTGTTGCTCCATTCTCTGTATGTGCGTTGCATTGTACAATATAATCATGCCTAAAGAGGCGTACAAGTATGAGAATAAAGGGGAATACATGGCAGTATTGTGGATTCCGGTGAGCCCGAGAGGCGGCTGCGATGTAGATGTGTGGCCTCCAAGAGATATGTTGAGGTCGTGTAGGGAGAATCTGTATTGCAGTGTCTGCCCTGGTTGGGTATGGAATCGATTGGTCCCCCCTACCTTCTAGGTGTGGTCCTCTATTTATGAGGAAATGCGTTGAGTCACATGCCCTGAGCACGTGGCGTATACCAAGGCTGCAGCAGTTGTGGATGAAGGGGGTGCGGCCTGCATGGCAAGAAGTGTTGTAAGCTGGAGGGGTGCCACACACCATAAGGTGGAGTGCCGCGGCCTATAATGGACAGGGCCGTACCCTGTGCCATCGGGTCCTGAAGGGATCACGCCGAGTGAGTTCTGGCCGCGACCTGTATGACCTAACGCCTGCGAACTGAAGAAGAATACATTCCGCGGTAGGGTGCTATATTTGTACTATCAATAAGCCCCCAAGCCGTAGTGCCAAGGGAGATCAATTGGGACTGCGGCTCAGTAGCCTAGGTGCCGTGGTGCTTCCAAAGCGACGATTCGTCTTCTGCGCTCCTTTATATAAATTGTTTCTGGCCGTGGACTTCATTACGTTTCCAAAACTTTTGAGAGAACATTGAGAGCGAAACTCTGCACTTTCTCTCTTGCATATTTCGGCAACCTTCCGAGGCGGTGTGCGGCGGTTCAAGGCGGTCTGAAGCTGATCATTGTAAGTTTCTCATTTCCAGGTGACTTTTCAACCACCATACTCTCGTAAAAGCCTTTGAAATTTACAGTTTTCTTCCCTTTTGATATGATTTTGCTTTTTCTGGTTCATTTGCTAGAAATCTAGGATTTTGTTTGTGCGTTTTGTCCTTTCCCACGTATGCTACATATGAAATACATACCACTGTTCTTGGTGTTCATAATCGAACTCTTCGTATTCTAAGAGTTTGATCCTAAAAATGACTAGAATTTAGATAATCAATTATTTAGGATAGGGGCCGCGACATGGTAGGATTTCAATAATCATTCCCGTGAACTGGTATAATCCTTCTGCGTCATACCGTGCCAAATGGCTGTGGTCCCTCAAATTATCATCCGCGGCATCAAATCACCACCCTTGGTAGTCTCGAACAACCTTAAAACTTCCATGAACCCAAGACATATCCATGTTAACTAACTGTAGTTGCTACTAGAGCACATCGAATTGACTCTGAAAAATTAGGAATGGCCGTGGCCAGGAATGCCTTAAAGCAATTCTATCTTATTATCGCGGCAGCTTATGTTCCTCTGGTGATATGAAGGTCGCCGCGGCTAGTTGGGACAGTACGATCCCATAAGTAATAGAGTTTGCCCATTAATAACTGTGTTAGGGAAATAATTCCAAAGACATTTTTAATACTTAAAAATTCCCTTCTGCGGCTTCTTGAAGTATTACAAACCATACTGGCTGCGACGCCTAACTGTGAACTCTGCTTTTCAGGTACTGCTGCAGCCATATGAGCTTTGACCCAGACGAGTTCCCGAGAGGCTTTTGAGCAAAGCATTTTGGTACCTCTCCCCCCGAGCTTACTTCCGTGCCCCCTCTAAGAAAAATAGGGCCTTGCAAACTAAAAGATTTCCCAAACTGCGTGATACTCGACTCAGACTCCGCGGACTCTGCATCTGGGAAGGATTTCCAATCTCCGCAGATGGAAGAGGAAGCCAACTCAGGAACTCATCCAATGGGTGTAGGAGATAGTGCCGCGGCTGTTAGAAATAACCCAGGAGGTATATCTGGGAGGGCTGAGAGACCCTTGGCCGCACTCGATATCCGCGGCTCGATGACCAAGATTGGGTTGAGCAGGTGGCTGAGGCCTTTGAATTTCTAAAAAATTTGACGTGCTCAGCCCCTGCCGCTAACCAAAGACCGTGCACGGTTCTATTCGATGATGGAATTTTCTTCCCTCTGCACGCCTTCATTTATGGGTTGCGGTTTCCTGTTCCAGTTCCCATTCGTCACCTTTTTCAGGTAATGAACCTGGCCCCAGCACAGTTGGACCCTAATGGCTGGAGAGCCATTCTTGCTGCACTTGTCCTTTGGGAGAATTTGTTGAAAAAGGACATCACTCCCGTGGAGTTTTTTCATTTCTACCGTCCAAAGGAGAACTCAGTGAAGTTCGCGGGCTACTACTACCTCTCTAGCCGCGGCAGGGATGAGACCCTTTACACTGGGAGACCGACCAGTGTGAAAAATTGGAAGGGGAAATATTTCTACATCTCCGGCGAAGGCTGGGAGATGCACCCCGAGGAGAATGAAAGAGAAAAGACATATAGAATGCCGCGGCAGTGGGGGTCTCCCTCAAAATTGGGTAATAAGACTGTAGCCGCATCCTTTAATTTCACATAAATATGCATAACTTCCACTAACCTTTGAATCGTCTTTTCTTTCTGCAACCCTTGACAATCTGCACTTGAACAAGCGACAGGAAAAAAGAGTTGTCGAGGCCGTGGAAGTTCCTGCTGAACACAAGAAGTTCGGCACACTTGTAACATCGGCAACCATATTTGAAGCGGGATTTTCCCAAACAAATCCATTCCTCGATAAATGGGCGCGGAAGGTAATTAACTACGCCATAATTTTTACTCCGCGGTCATTTATTCTCTTGAACTCATGTTATTCCTTTTCAGGTGAAGAAGTTGACCGGGAACTGCTAGCGGCGAAGCTAGCGGAGATGGATTAGGACGCAGTCGTCCTAAATAATACTGCGCGGAGCAGAAAGAGGAAGAGGTCCAAGGCCAAGGGACCTATCACGGAATTGCTCGTGAGATTTGAAGTTGAAGCATTGATTCCGACAAGGCAATCTAGGAATTACTCTTGTGATACTCGACCCGTTTTGACTGATTCACACCACACACGTTGATTTCTAGGAAGGATGTGCCGTGAGTATTTACTTAACTTAATCTTTTTACACATTCTAGCTTATATTTCTCAAATCATTTATCTCATGATGGAATGTGCGATTATTCTATGTCCAATAAGAGATTGACTGCCATTCAATAAATTTTTGCAAATAAGAATTTTGTGGGTATATTCCCTGCAAACCCTCACGAGACACAACTCGTCCTGTAGGACAACCTATAGGTTTAAAGGCTTGTTTCACATGCTAAGTGCAATCGCAAGTGCCCACGAAAGTGGTACACTTTTGGTTACTTATCTTTCTCTTTCTCTCTATCTTATTGCTCGAGGACTAGCAACGCTCTGTTTGGGGGTGGTGTGATAAGCACCCAAAACTGTACAATTTATACCCCAAATAGACGTACTTTTGTTGCTAATTCTTGACAATATGGGTCTTATGTGCTGAAATATTTATCTTGTAGGTCAAATCCACGTTGCGGTGTTCAAACACGTATTTCAAGGCAATTGTGCGCAATATGGAGCTAAAATCAATTCCAATACCCTGGTCCAGTGTACTATCCTACCTAAACCTAGCCCAATCTTACCCCAAGCCTGTGTGTGTTTTGTTTGTGTCTTTTTATTATTTTTTAGATTTTTAGTTTGAGGCATTTTTTTTTAGATTTTATTTTTGATTTATATAGTATTTTTTAGGTTTTGTTTTCTATTTTTCTATTTTACTTTTATTAATATAATTTTATTTTATCTTTATTTTTATTAATTATTAGTTTTTTATTTTTATTAGGATTAGATTTTTTTAGGATTTCATTTATTAGTTTGATTTGATTTTACATTTAATTAGAATTTTAGTTTTAGTTTTATTAGATTTTAATTTTATTTCTTTTTAGTGTCAATTTTTATTTGAGTCTTTGTTTTATTTTAGAATAAGATTTTATTTTTTAGGTTTTTATTTTATTTTATTATTTTTTTAGTTAGTTTTATTTTAAGGGTCCAAATTAAACACACACTCACACATAACTCCCCTACACTCACATACCCCTAAACTAACATACTCACTTACCCTCACACCTACTTTCCCTATACCCTCATACACTCTAACCCCACACCTTTCTTCTTCTTCATCACCCAACACTCTCTCTCCTCTATCAGCCATAACCCACAATCACTCACCATTTCCACACCATTAACAACCAACTTAAACCAATCTCTCTCCTCAAAACCAACACCAAACAAAAAACCTTCGGTCATCTATATCCGGCGGAAACCCCACCTCCACACTCCGACCTCACCCTCCCTGCGCCCCTGCCCGCAAACCTAGACCCCTACCGCCGACCATCCCTCCGACATCACCCCTCGCCCCACCTGAGCTACTCAATCCATCCAGCCACGGACATCCGGCATGACCACCATTTCCATCCAACCCATGAAAACCCCAAACCATCTCAGACCCATTTCACTTCCAAAGTCTTACACGATTTCTTTCACCTGCATAAAACAAATACCAAAAGCCAAACAAACACAAAACCAAATACCCATGTGACTTAAACCCTCTTAAACCCCTTTTCCCAATATACCCTTAAAATACCCCCCAACTACCTATTTCACTCAATACCCAAAAAATAACCCTTATACCAAATTAGATTTTATACGCTCATTCTCCCACTATCATGACCTCACACCCAAACCACATGCACCCTCCAATAAATTCCTAAATAAACCCTCACCCAATACCTTACACACCCTCTTGCACCTTTGTCTACCCAAAATACCCCTTAGCCCCATGTTTTCCATGCATCTACTATAAAAGAAGACTCAAGACCCCATTTGGGGGAGGACTCATCATCAAATAGGTAGAGAGAATTGTAGAGAGAGAAATTTTAGTTTAGAAATAAATTAGGATAAATTTTATTTTGTAAATAGTTTTATTTATTTGTGAGTGATAATTGTGTGAGGATTAATTTGAGTGAAATTTTTATGTAACATTGTTTGGATCACTCAAGTTGATGGATTATGAATTTCAACTCATGGATTGAAGATCAATTAAGTATCAAGAGATTGGGTTTTGATTGTTCTTTTCTCATCTCATTTATTTTATGCCTTTGATAATTAATTTGTCATGTTTCATATCATGTTTGGCTAAAACCCCTTTCAAGGGGTGGGGTAAAACCCTTATTTGATGTCATTTTATTTTAATTAGTTTAATTACTTGAAAAGTCCACTTGAATGTTAATTTTGATCCCTCACCCTTAAATTTATGCCTCGAGAGAGGGTAAATAATTTTCGAGAGAAAATCGAAATTCTAGTTATAATACCCATTTTAGATTCGAACTAGAGATAGGGGTTTCTTAAGTGGGGTATTATAACTCGAATTTCAACTCTAAATTTATTTTCTAAGATTTACATAAATTTTAATTGATCGATCCTAGCGGGTGATTAATTAAAAGGAGTATAGATCTATTTTTCTAGAGTTGTAGGGTGTTAAACTTAATATTTTAAAATTTTATTATTAAAATTACATTTGCAACGAGAGTTGATTTGTAATTTTGATATTAATTTGGAAGATTTCAAATAATTAAATTAATTAATTAGAATAACTAAAATTTGTGGTGTAATCCCATTCCTTGATTGTTCTCACAATTATTTACCTCACTTTATCTCTTATTTTAGTGTTAGACTTTAATTTTCATTTTAGTAAATTTCTAGTTAGTTATTTTCATCTTAGTTTAGTTTAGTTTAAAACCTCAACTCACCCTATTGTTTTAATATTGAAAAAGCTAAAAAAATTAGAAAAAGTAAAAAAGCACAAAAAGAAAATAAAAAGTGAATTACAATTGAATATGTCTCTAGCTTACCCCCTTGGAAGTGGATTGATACCCTTACTTACCTCTACACTTGAGTTGTTTTATTTTGTAGGTATTTGAGGATTTTGACTAACTTGGCTTTCAACAAAGACATACGCAAAAGTCACGTTAACAAAAGGTGCTAGACAGATTTGTAGATCTAAAATCCATCATTCTAGTACATTTGCTTCTTCGCGACCGATCCAGCAGATATAGGTGGTGAACATATTCATCCTTTCCTTCAAGGCTATAGTCTCCAATATATTTTCTAACCAGGCTCTGAGGAATAGCATCAGTTGGAATCCAATTAACATCAATTTCAAAAGGTGGATCCGGATAATCCAATATTCCTGGATCATGCTAGTACCATAGTTCATTACCCCTAGGTATCTTTAACAGGCCAACAAGTTCAACCAACCTCATTTATACCCATCCGACCTAGCCTGCTCTGTGTGTTTATCCAAATAGGTTAAGGCTTCATTATACCCATCCATCCAGACAACCCTCGATTGCTTGTGAAAGTGAAAAGTTAGTTGATACACTATATCTTCATTTTTTGTGATGGCCTTATCATTCTCCTGTATTAGAGTGGCTTGGTCAACTAATGTCTTTTTGGTTCTTTCTTCATCTTTCGATGGCCAATAAACTATAACTTGCCTAGAAGATTAGCCTGACTTGGTTTTCCTCTTCTTCAAGTTCTCTAACTCTTTCAACAGCCTGGAATTCTCCATCTCCAAGAAGGATACTCCTTCATTTGGCCTAGCATTGAATTCTTTAGACTATCCAATTCATTCCTCAAGGCGTTATTTTCCTTCTCCATAAGTGCAGTATTCTCCCCAGCATTCTCAACTCTTTATTCAGTATAATCTCATTCTTATTAAAAGTAGAAGTAATATATCAAAATCCCAACCTTCACTCAAGGCCTTGTATTTAGCTTCGTAATCATAATGAAACAACGCTAGAGAAAGTTTGTGGTCTTTTTGCAGTTATTTAATCATTTCATAATAGGCAGCGTTATTCGCCACTGCTCTATCCAGAAGATAGTGAAGATGGACATAGTAATCGTTCACTTGGTCAGAAGCATCTGAGCCGAGCTACCGCACTAAATCTTCTTCAGTTAAAGGTATACGGCTAGCCTCTAGAAGAATCTTTCATCGCCTCAATAGGTCAGATTCAACAGAAACTATCATATCTTTCCTGGCATTAAATGGAAATTTACAAGCATAAGTATATGAGCCCAGCCAAGGAGGACAAACAATAATGAATCAAATAAGCAATCAACATCAAAGGAAAGTTGGAAAGATCGAACAAAACCGTTTCATTTTATTGATAAGTCAGAGATTACAAAGTTGCTCCCATTACAAAAGAAAAGCAAACAAATGGAAAATACATAAAAGGAAAAGTAAAAAACTAGCTGAAAGGAGCTAAACCTTCTCTTTGTCCTTGGCCTTATCTTGATCGGTAGAAGGAAGATCGATAGTATCCGTAGACACTATGGAAGATTCCCCAGAACCCTCCTCATCATCAAAGTCCTCATCCAAGTTAGGAGGAGTTCGTGTCATGTCTTTGAAATAACTCAGAGTTTGCCTAGGTGTCGACCTCCTTTAAGGCATTAGACCAACCCTTTTTGTAGGATGACTTCTTGGCATATTCTATTTGAATGGTTGCCTCACGAAAATCTTTATCCCAGTAGCCTTTTTTTATCCTTCTTGCTCTTGGCATTCAGAGCAAGGTTCTCAATAGTTAAGCTAGAGGACTTGTCTTCAATAACCTTTGCCCTGCTCTCAACTTCAGTCAACTTCTTCTCAGCAAAAGTCAACTTATCATGGGTATCCTTTTGTTGTTTCTCTGCTGCCTTAGCCCTATCCTCGGTAGCCTTAACCTTGTCCTGCTAAGATTTTCTCTGTCTCTCTCTAGGGCTTCCCTAGAGGCCTGTAGGGATCTCTCCACACCCTTAAAAATTTCCTACACATCATCCAAGGAAGCCTTTACCTGGTCATCTTTCTCCAACATCTGGTTGTAATATACCAAGAACTGTTAAAGTGTAAGTATGCTACATCAGTACATGAAAAAATTCAATGAATAAAAGAGTTATGAACTTACTAATGTCAAAGTTTGGCTAGCCCTCTTAATTAGTCGGGCTTTGGTCATGGGGGCTATTGTCGACCTGTCAACTGGAAGAGTACTAGCCTTTATTAAAACCCTGGCCAACCCATGGTTGATCTCCATAGAGATATTTTCAATTCTACCTTGCTTGGTAGAAGATTTTTTGGCCAACTATTGGTGGTCTGATAGACCTTTCGTTAACCTCTTGAACTGAGGTTCAATGATTTGGGCTTCCTAAGTAGTGAGGACTTGAGGACTCTTATCATTAGCTTGATATCTCTTATCAGTTGCAGTACTTTTTTTGGAAAGAGGAGGAGGAGACCCAGATCCAGTCAACAAATTTGGGATCTTTCATTTCACTATCTCTACAGTGGGTGAAGTGGGAACGGTAGTAATGTCAGCTCTACTCTAGCTTACCAAATAGCAGAAGAAGTGTACACAGGTTCCTCGTCTAAGTTAATGAGTGATTGAGGCAAAACAATAAAGGTCAGGCAACCAAAGAGGTGACAACAATATTGTATTCTAATAAGAAAGAAGCCGACCGGGGGCGCTCCTCTCCTTCTCTTTGATGAATAGTCCACAAATACTTAAGTTCGTCATTGTTAACCTCACTCTTGTTTGGACACTTCCTTTTGGTTTCCTCTACAAAGAAACATAATCAATCAGTTAGTTGGCAAAGATTTAAACAGTTAGTAAACAAAGAAAAAATTGAAAAGTAAAAGTATGACCTATGGCATGCCCTTCCTAGGGGCATGTAGGTCCAATGTATGTTACCCCCTCAGGATGGGCGGTATATTGCCAAATCTTCACAACGACACCATAATGCCAGTAGTCTTTATTAGAATCGGGCAAATTAACCACCAATGCCCTATTGGCTTGCCTAGTCTTCAGAATAATAAGTATTATCACTAATAGTTCCTCACTTATATTAGAACATCAATTCAGGAATCCCAATGTGGGTCCTATGAATTGCATTTAGCCTATCACCCCATTTACGATCCTCCATGTATTTGGGTCTACTCTTATTGGAACGACATCAAAATATTGACATAATTGAAGAAAAAGTGGGTTTGGAAGAAAAGTGATGCCACACTCAGCAATGAACGGAGTGGAAATCCAATGACCCTCAACCAACGAATGCACATCAATGGGGATAAGGTCAATCTCTAAGCCTACCCAACTAGGAATTTTCCTTTTTTCCCTAAATTTCTCAAAAGAGTTGTCATCTACGATGTATACCATGACAAAAAGGCAAGAAAATCAAAGAAAAGAAAATAAAGAGAGCTTATAGAGATTAAAAAATGACAGCAAATAATAATAAGAAAAAGCGGGGAAAAAAATCTTGAGGAGAAAGAGATAGGCCAAGTGTAGAAAGTTTGAGGTAAAGAGAAATGGGGGGAAACCTCCATCCTTTTATAGGTTTCCTCAAAATAGAAACGAAATGATTAACTGCACGAACGTTTGAACTGTCGGTGGACACATGCTTCCCAACACACAAAAAGACCAACATAACTTTTGGCGGTTTGCTAAAGTTAGAGTTATTTATAAAATGCCAGTATTATATATATGGTGGTAAAATTTCACAAGTCCAGGAGGTCGGCTGCCGACAAACTCTCAGACATTACGCCGAGCTAAATTTTGAACAAATAATCCATACTTTTGATCAATCATTAGGCATGGAGAATTGGGGGCTTTTATTGTATGTAAGAACAAATCTCCTACGTGGACCAATGAAAAGAAGACACCTGTCCTCCTACGTGGCCCTCATCTATCTGGTCGGGTTCAAATATATTTAGTCGGCTAGAATGCCAACCATCACCAAGAACGTACACCCTCAAGAATAACAAAGGTTACTCTGGTGGAATAGTGCCCAACTCTGAATATTAAGAGTCTCATTTATCGTATACAGATGTAAATGCCTAGAAATATAAAGGCATTCCTAACCAGTATACATGCATGTTCTCCCTTAGCTCAAAAGGACGATTCAACCAAGAGAAAGCACACCCCATACTAAACTATTGTAATCATCTGAAATAATACCAACAGTGGATGTAGGCTTTTCTTATAGCCGAACCACTTTGAAAACATTATTTCTTGTGTGTTTGTTTGGCTTATTTATATTTATTTATCTGTGATTATAAATTTGAACCCCATCCATTTTTAGACATCAACAACGACCTTTGGATTGACATTTTCTACCACCTAGGGATGTGGTTAACCCTCTAAAATAAATAATGGTCTTGATTTTAGTAACGAAAGCATTAGAATCAAGATAGCATGTATCATCACTACTAACACTACTTGAGTCTCTTAGATTATCTTTTAACTTTAAAATTTTAGACTCAAGAAAAGAATTAGACTCCTCAAACGTTAGGGTCTCCTTATGAAAATTTTCAATCATTTATAAAATTTTATCTTACTCCCCACTCAATGAAAGTGAACTTGTCACTAAGAGACTTCTTGCGTACCCTTAAATCTATATCAATTTATCATTATCCTCACTGGCATGTAAACAAACCCTAAAAATTTAAGAGTCCTCTAATTCTTTCTATAAAAATCAAAATATATACTCACTCTCTTTCTTGGACACTTTTAAAGATTTAAAATCATAGTTCATGTCCATAAGCTTCTCACGTAGGAAATCTCTTTAAGTTTGTACAGTTTGTAAACATCCAATTGCAAATATAAATTGAAAATTTTCTTTTTCAAGAATTTTAATTCTTTCACAAACTGCGAATTTAGACGAGTTAAATTTTCAGCATGGTTATGAAGCTCATTAAACTCCTCTACAATATCAAAATCATCATAACTAAAAACGTCGAATAACTTAACACGATGGTAATCCATCCAGATGAAAACAAACAAAACTAGCAGGAGAGAGAAGGATAACTAGGCCACCCAAAGCATCACTAAGATACGGATCAACACGATAACTTAGTGTAACATGCTCTAATACCAATTTGAGAATGTAGGACTCTATACGGGCTGTGTTTATGTAAGGATAGTCCGAACAAATAAAAAGTCTATTTTTATATTTTTCAATTTTAAAGATTAAAAACATTATAAATATTTAAACCTAATAAAACTTTTCACCAATGAAAACCGTTTTGTTGTCAAAACTGATTTAACCAATTTTATCTTTTTAATCTAAAACATGCATCTAGGTGATAAGAAGATAAAATAAATAAATCATACACAACATGACGATGTACAAGGAGAACCACAAAGGGAAAAACCTCGGACAACACAACCAAACATATCACTATGATAAGGTTTTACAAAGACTAGACATTAGACTTACTCAACAACTCATCTCCCTCTCAAGCCTTAATGCTCTTCTATCTTTTACTTATTCTCCACAGTGCAACGTCAGACTCCACCCATGCTAGCTACCACAATGCACGAAGCCATGCATGCCTCGATATCCATCAATGAGGCTCAGTAACCCTCTAACAGAATCAAAACACGGAATACATCTTCTTCACCGTAACACAACAAACTAGTATGGAATCCACTGCATGAAACACGTTATCAATATAAGATAATGAGAATCAAACATTGGTCCCCAAACGAAAGATCTCAAATCATATGAATATGTAAACTTGGATCTTTAAACTCAAAGGGTGAAGCTAGGGTTTTGAATATTTTGCAAACAGACAACGAATTGATTTTTGCCAAAAGTTCTTAAAAAAACCGAGTCCAACACGCTTTAAATGGTGAAAATGCGAATTTTGAGGCAACAAACTCATTCGAACGAAAATTCATAGTTTGTTCGAATAATATGACATTTTCCTTCTAATGAAATACAGGTTCGTTCGAACGAAGTGGCTTTCTTATTCAAACGAATTTCGAATGATCATCCAATGAGATACCTTTTGTTTGACAGAGATTCCTCGTTAAATGAACATTTAAACGAGTTTCCAAGTTTGTTCTAATGAGTTTCAACTTCATTCCGATGATAATAGCTTTTAGTTCCAACAAGGTTCAAAACTTGTTCTAATGAACTCAAAAACAAAAAATAGTTTTCTTAACAAATAATTTTAAAAATAGCTCAAAATAATTTTGTTCAAAAACAAACACCCAAAAATATATCTAAGGACCATATTTATCCTGGGTATGGACTGATTATCTTCCTACCATGCATTGATTGACTGCTTTCACAAAGAAGTTACATTTAACATGCTAGGGGAGCCAAAATTTATATTTATTAGGGAGAGGAATGTGGTTTCAAATTGACTTTTTTTTATCCTTCGGGCTTATTAAATAAGTGTTGTTAGGGATTTTTAGCATATATTGTGGATACAAATAGAAAATTGAAAAAGTAGAAGATATCTAAATAATTAATGATTTTGCAGATGTATTCCCAGAAGAATTAGAAGGGTTGCCACCTGCCGGAGAGGTAAATTTTACTATTGATTTAATGCCGCGTACAAGTATAGTTTCTATTTCTCCATATATAATAGCACCTGTAAAACTGAAGGAATTAAAGATTGAACTATAAGATTGATATATAGATGTTTTATTCGACCTAGTATACCACCATGAGGTGCTAGGATATTTTTGTGAATAAGAAATATGGTACCTGAAGCACTCTATATATATGAATTACTTAAGTCTAATATATAGGAGCTTATCTAGTTTGGAAATAGAGATAAAATTTGTGTCATCCATATTTTTACCCCATGCCTCATTGCCTCTTCAAGATTCAAAAATGTCTACATCAACAAGAAGATGGTTCTACAGGTAGAAATCCAACATAAAAAACTCTAGGATTGCATATTAGTTGCATTTTCCACATATTAAGTGTGTGAGTTAACAATTGGATTAAAGTATTTCTACATTTTTTTAATTTTTAGGAATTTTTTTAAACATTTAAAAATATTTTTAGGGTTTTTAAAATGTTTGGGGTTGAATTTGTATTTTCAAAATTTCCTAAGATTTGGTTAAATCTATGTTGGGTAGAATCCTAAAGCGCTAGAGATTTTTTGGGGTGGAATTGAATTTTTCAGAACTTAAAAACACGCGTTCTTTGAGTAATCTAAACCATACACGTGTTGTACTTAGAGCGAGTTGTGCTTGTTTCCCCGCACATAACTGAGATACATTTATCACCGTTGGATCATTTCTTATCAATGGTCTGCATCTGTTTTAGCTTAATCCCAATGCTACACGTCTGAGCAAATCACAGTTTGTTTAAATGCGGTGCATTAACACCCGTAAGATTTGAATTCAAAAATTCGATTGAATCTCAGCCTTTAATTTGAGACCTGATTCCAGATCCTTCCACCGATCCTATAAATAGGAGACTTCGTCCCTTCAATTACAATCTTTGGAAACCTTAGGGTTTGAGAGAAAAGAGAGAGAGAGAGAGAGAGAGAGAGAGAGAGAGAGAGAGAGAGAGGAGAGAGAGAAAAATTGAGAGAAATTGCAAAATACAAATCAAACTCTGGAAAAAAAAATCAATTTTTTTTTGAGAGTTTGAGAGTTTGAGGGTTTCTGGTGTGTTATTTTCAACCCCTCTTAGGTTGCTATCTCTCTTCTTAACACCTTAACTTAAATCAGGACTCGTTTATTCATATAGAAACTTATAGGACTGGTTTAAAGTGACACAATCACGTTTTTTTTATTAAGTATCGATTTCTTTACTTTAGAATTCAGCCTCTGTTGTTGGATTAGGTTTAAAAGTGTTTTTATCAAAAAGTTTCCAACAAATCTCTTCTCTGTTTTACAAAACTGAAAACGGAGTTACAACGTATTCAGATCTAAGTATTTCATTTTGAAAAACTTATATATAAATAATATTCAGAGGGGTTGTCTTTTTAAAGACTCTCAAGAAAACATATGTGAAAATTTCAAAGTATTAAAGATCAAATCCATTTTCAGTTGTGTGAAATTTCGCACTTCATACTTAGAGATATTTGTAGTTCGTAGGAACTGTATCTATTAAGCGTGTTTGAGTACATGCATGTATATTCACATCACTCACAACACTTATCACACTACAACACTGAAATTGTGTGTTGGTTGAGAGATTTCAATTTTTGAGTCGACGTAAAGAAGGAGCTTAAGGAGACAAGCTGCTGAACAACGAGAAACCAAATCAGAGCCTCAACAGTTAGAGCTGCCTAACGGATCTAGTATAACTCCTTAACTTAGATTTAGGTCTGTATTGTCTGTTTATGTTTCGTTGCTAGCTTGTACCTTAAAACTTATTCTAGTGGATTTTTTTATTTTGAGGCGTAGAGAACTCCGTGGATGTTTTCCCGTTTGGGTGGGGTTTTACCACATTAAAACTCATGTGTACTGTGCATGTTGGCTAATTCTCTCATCCTTACTACTATGCTGCCACTTTAGTTTTGGTTTTCAACTTATTCACTAATATCTGATACAATTCGTTCATAACTTTTTATAAACACATACTGTGTTATTTAGTTTGTTTTCTAAAAAAAGTTTCTTCAAGAAATAATTTCTGAACCTACTAGATTGCTTTAACTTGTGTTAAAAAACTTAGTTAAGTATTTTCTGTACCATGCTACTTTTTATTGATTGTCGGTTGTTGAACAGGGTAATTATTAGAAATAAATATTTATTTCCTCGTATTTATGATTTGTTTGATCAATTATAGGGTGCCCAATATTTTTCAAAATTTAGTTAAAATTGGGCCATCATCAATTAAGGGTGATAGATTGTGACATTTCTAAAATAGTTTTGTGTTCTTGTTATGGTCATTATGAATTTTTGATGATGCCATTTGGGTTAAAAAATTCTTCTACAGTGTTTATGAATTTTATGAATTGGGTTTTCCATCCTTTTATAGATTTATTTATGATTGTCTTTATGGATGATATTTTGATATATTCACATAGACAAGAAGAACATGATAAACCTTAAGAATTGTATTGCAAGTTTGCGAGGTAGTCAATTATTCACTAAGTTTAGCAAATGTGAATTTTGATTAAACAAGGTAGTATTTCGGGGACATGTTATTTCGAAATATGGAATTTATGTTAATCCTAAAAAGGGAGATGCAATTTTGGAATGGGAGAGACCAAGTAATGTAATGTAGATAAGAAGATTCCTAGAGTTGGCTGGATATTATAAAAGATTCATAAAGGGGTTTTCATCTATAGCTTTGTCGTTGATTAAATTAACTTGAAAGGAGATGAAATTTGTGCGGGGGTGAGGAGTGAAAATGAAGCTTTGAAGAGTTGAAAGGAAAGTTGGTATATCTCCAGTTCTTACTGTTCCATCCATTGGTGAAGGTTTTGTGATTTATACTGATATTTGACATCATGGATTGGGTTGTGTTTCCATGCAACATGGAAAGGTGATTCAGTATGCATCTAGACAGTTAAAGACGTATGAACGTAATTATCCTACACATGATTTAGAGCTTGTGATTATTGTTTTTTTCTTGAAGTTGTGGAGACATCATTTATATGTAGAGACTTATAAAATTCTACTGATATTAAAGTTTGAAGTATTTCTTTACACAAAAAGAGTTGAATTTGAGACTAAGATATTGGATAGAGTTAATTAAAGACTATGATTGTACAATTCACCATCATCCTGGGAAGGCATATGTTGTTACTGATGATCTAAGTTGGAAATCATTGGTGAGATTGTCTTGTATTCAACGTGAATGGGTTGGCAATATTATGGAATTAAGACTAGCTGGAGTAGCGTTTAACTTGACTAAGGCAGGTACATTATTTACACACATTAGACCATTAATGGTAGAGTGCATACGAGAATTACAAGACCAAGATAAGTTTGTAGAGAAGAAATGACTGAAAGCCCAAGGGGGTGAGCCAACTAATTTAATCATTGTTAATTATGGGGTTATTTATTATAAGAAACAAAAGAAAGGCTTGGAAAAAGTAAAAAGAAAGTTATAAAGTTAGGTTTTCTATAGAATAAAAATCCTACAAAATTTAGATTAATTCAGAAGGTAATTCTTCCTTAAATAAAGGTGATAATTAAGTTGTGTAGATCATTTCTACTGGGTTTAGATTGTTATTTTGGGTTTCTTTTGTATTGGTGCATTTTAGGGCTCCTACTAACTTGTGTATGCTTTATAGGACTATCTAAATAATATTAAATAAGACCCCTAAAACAAAAGTTGTGTTATAATACAAGAGGCACACAATTATGTAATTTAATATTTATTTATTTATTTATTTTTATGTCACTCGTAAAGAGCCATATTAACCAAATATTAATTTTAGATGGGTTATCTATTTAGAATTTGATATGTTAACAAGAACTAAATTGGTTGTACTCAATTTGTAGAGTATGTTGGTATGAATTTATATATCAATATGATTAATTATTATTTAATCATGATTAGTGTAAGATTTAAATTTATGAGTGACATATTAACCTCTTATTAACACGGATTAGTATTATTCTAGCAGTTAAAGTATTATTATTTAATAATGCTTGAACGAAATAATTGTGAGCATTATGGTTGACTACAAATGTGGAGAAACATATGAATGGGTGATATGTTTTAATTAAATTAGTAAGTTTATGAAAGTTAATCATATTTTATAGGATAATGGTTTTGTTGGATTGTTAGGTTTGGACGGGTCGTTGGTGACTACGACTGAGGCTGACAAGGAAAAGAATAAGCAACACACATCTGAGGTGAGTCTACTTAATGAGTTTATTACTGATATGACATGTATGTATAATATGGAGATGTTATGACTTATTATAAGTCATTCGATGTTAGGTTGTTATAGGTTATTAAAAGTCAAGCGATGTTGGGAAGTTATGAATTTACAAAAGTTAAAATATTATGGGTTATTATGCAATTTAAGAGATATTGGATTATTGAAACCTATAAATATGTTTATTGCCTACGAAATAAAGGTGTGGGATTTATTAAACTCCGGAGATGTGTATGGCCTAATTTAGTACACAGATGGAGACACATGTATATTTGAGATGTTAATATATTATTTTTACTATATAGAGATTTAGTATATTTATTGAGTTTTTAAACTTATGGTTTTATATGTTTACGTATTCAACTTCCATTATTAGGTCTGGGTTGTTGGGTGAATAGTACCAGGGTTTCATCATTTTTTAAATAGTGTATTAGTTATAATTAAGTTAGATTGTTTTGGAGCATTATTTAAATTGTGTCTCCTTAAAACGATTGGTTTTTTAGTATTCTGGGAATAAACCTTGAAGTTATCTTGATTTGAATTAGTTCGAATTTGAAAAAAATGTAGATGTATTTTGAAAACGCTTTAGTTATCTCTATGCCATTGGGGAAAGGGTCTGGTAAACCTAGTTAAAGAAAAATTGTATAGTGTGCATATGTCCCCAATCGCATGATCTTATACGCTAATAAGATGCTCTGTTTAATTTGCATGTCACAAATTGTTTGTGGATAAAGGCAGTGCATTTTAATCTCGGCCACAAGTGGAATGTCAATTTTTATAGTGACTTGGTTAAGAGACCAAATAGGTTATAACTTGAACCTACTTGCATGAATTTAATCTCATTTTTCTTTTGAAGTTAGTGAGTGGAGAATAACTTTGGTGAAATGTGATTGAATTTGTCTCCTTATCGAATCCTTTATTTTGTGTTATACATGTTGCATTGTCTTGATAGGTGGTACTTGAAACATTTTTACAAAGGGAAATTAAAGATAACTACAAATACGTTGAAATAAAGATCTCTCTCATACAAGTTCTTGTCTATAGATTCAATAAAAACTAAAATTTTAAAGTTGTTGAAAAAAGTATCTACTAAAGTTTGTCTAGTAGAATACTAAGAAATAACAGTGCTACCACTAAAAATATATATATATTGCATTTGAGATCAACCCTTATGAGGATCGAAAAGGTCTTCGAACTATGCATAACCTACTACCTTTTTTTTTTTAATAAAATAGGAGAAAAAGCCTCCCCAAGGTTGCATATCAAAAGAGGTCTTATAAAACAACTAACACAGCAAAAGAAAAGGGTTATACATGGGTATATCTAAAACTAAGGAGATAAAGGTTATCCATCCTAACAATCCCTTATAGGTTTGGAGGGAAATCTTTAATGTCGGGAGAGCACCAATTCTTTTTTATAGAGCAGCCATAAGAAGCTAAACAATCCAGCAGGGGTGTTCCCTTCTCTGAAGGTGTGACTAAACTTCACCTCCCTTTGATGGGTTAACATTTCAACCTGATTTATGCATGCAGATAGGCTCCAAGCAGATGTAGTGACCTTATTCCAAATATAAACCAAAACCTTCTAATTAAATTCAACAATGAGGGGTAGCATGTATAAATTTTTATAGTGAATCAACCCTTACAGAACGCCATGAGCCATAGCAGTAAGACCGGAGGAAATATTTGAAATAGGCAAAATAAAAACCCATAAGAAGTCACTTATTTAGTTTCTCAAAATGCCACCACCCCAACTCTTCCCCGGGATCCTTTTGAAGTAGCCATCCACATTTAGTTTCAACCAGCTTGTGGGGGGGGGGGGGGGGGGGGGGGGGCTCCCGCAAAAATGGAAAAGGGCTCGAGGTATTCAATAGGGGTACCTAAAATTTGTTGGAAAATTGGACTTGAATTGGGTTTTAGAAAGCTGTCCAGAATTTTCTGGATAGAATTTTGAGCAACTTTGAGCTCAAATTTAGGTGGGACCCACACTACGAAAATCGTGGGACCATATACGAACGCGTTCACCTCTGCAAGGAGATTAACGTAGTATATTCATACGTCCAATTTTAATAAGTTATGAATGATAAATATGTCCCCAAAGTGACTCACAAAGCAATAAAAGTTAATGAATTGGGTGTGTTTTAACTCTTGTCCCACATTGGAAGAGTAGTGGAAATTTGATGAGTTAATAACACCCCAAGTATGGACTAAGGCTTGGATGCCTTGGGGTATCCCAACTCTTTGAAGGGGAGATGACCTAAGCTATGGACGGGTTGACTTTCGGTCAAAAGTCCACACGCGCGCGGCCGGCTCGGCTCGGGCTTGGGCTTATAAAAATCTCCTACATTTTTGGGCCGAATTTATTTAACTTTCTGGACTTTAATTATTAATTAATTACGAAATTAATTAATTAATTAATAAACTGTTGGTAGTTATTGCCAACAGTCAACAGTTAATTTCGTTTAACTGATTAATTATTTTTGACAGTTAATTTCGGTTGACTGTTCCAACAGTCAACACAAAAGCTATAAATTAAACATTTCCCCTACAGAATTGACTACTATAAAAAATACCCTCCAATAATTTCGAATTTATGCTGCATCTTTTCCTAGAAAAATACAAACTTTTCTACTGCTACTGCATACATTCCTGCATATCATTCTTTTGTCTGGTTGAGTATAAACACAGAATTGTGTTCGAAGAAATTAATCATTGTTGTGCTGCTTGATTAATTTGGAAATCCGTTCTATCTTGGGAGACAATTATTCATTATCTTTGGCACCTTGTGGAGGGAATAAATTTGTCTTAAGGAGACGGTTCTAAACAGGGCTCGGATTATTTTTCCTATTCTAATATTATTTCTGCAAATACATGTAAGTATTTCATTTCTGTAATTTCATTTTATTTTTGTAATTATATTATAATTAATAATTCTGTACTTTTGAATTTATTAAATAGTAGACATAAAAATCTTAAGACAAATTTATAAAGTTCTACTGTTTTTTAGTGTACATAATTTTTTTTTATTACAGAAATTTATTTGTTGGAAATGAATCTGTTTTGACAGAATAAAATGAATTAATTTACTGCTTTATTATAGAAATTAGTAAAACAGTTTTGATATAGAAATTAATTTCTATACTGTTTTTATATTCTGTTTTAGAAAATAAAATTTTATTTGTGTATTCTTGTTAAAATCTGTTTATGTAAAATTTTTAATCTTTAAATTATAATTCTGTTTTGTACAGATTTCTTTTTATTATTAAAAATTAGTGTGACAGAGATTTTATATTTAATTCTGTTTTGTACGGAATTCTGTTTATATTATAGTTTAATTCTGAATTTTATTTGGAATTATTTTGGAATTTATTTATTGTGAATTATATTTGGAGGAAATTGGTGCACATAATTTTGTATTCTATTTGGGTTAAATCATTATATATGAATTTTATCATTGATAAAAATTCCGTTTTTGTAACAGAAATGGAATCACAAAGTACGAACACTACTCCTACGAAAATGATTGTCACCAACACAAATGTGACTGCACCCGTATCTATGCCACACGGGGAGAAACCGAAAAAGTTCATTGGGGCTGACTTCAAACGTTGGCAAGGACAAATGTACTTCTATCTCACTACCTGCCAACTGGGCAGGTTTGTATATGAAGATTGCCCCTCTATTCAAGAGGGAGATGACGCTGAAAAGGTTGCTGATGTCGATGCTTGGAAGCATTCGGAGTACCTATGCCGGAATTATATTCTGGCTTACTTGAACAAGACATTGTACCATGTCTACTGCACGATCAAAACATCCAAGGAATTATGGAATTCTTTGGAAAAGAAGTATAAAACTGAAGATGCTGGGATGAAGAAATTTATTGTTGGGCGTTTTCTGGACTTCAAAATGGTTTATTCTAAATCTGTGATCTCACAAGTGCAAGAATTCCAAGTGATCCTCCACGACATTCGTGCTGAAGGAATGTCAATTAGTGAAACTTTCCAAGTTGCTGCAATTGTTGAAAAGTTGCCACCATCTTGGACTTTGTTCAAAAACTATCTCAAGCACAAGCGAAAGGAGATGAATGTGGAGGAGTTGGTGGTCAGGCTGAGAATCGAAGAAGACAACCGTGAGTCTCAAAAGAAAAGTGGGAAGAATCCAATGGAAACGAAGGTCCATGTTGTTGAAGGTCCCAAGAAGAACAAACGAAAGTATAATGGGGAAGACACTTTAAAACAAAACAAGAAAAAGTTCAAAGGCAAATGTTACAATTGTGGTAAACCTGGACACCGTTCAAGCGAGTGTCGTAAGCCTAAAAAGCAAAATAAAAATAACTCTCAAGCAAATGTAACTGAGGGTGAGAATATCGCCAATGATTTGGCGGATATGAATCTTTCTGCCGTGGTCTCTGAATGTAACTTGGTTGGAAATACCAAGGAATGGTGGGTGGACACTGGAGCCACACGACACATTTGTGCAAACAAATGGATGTTCACCACCTATAACCCTTTGGAAAACGAGGAGAATCTCTTTATGGGAAATTCTTCCACTTCGAAGGTGGTGGGACAAGGAAAGATAACTCTGAAAATGACTTCTGGAAAGGAACTTACTCTCAACAATGTTCTTCACGTGCCTGATATCCGAAAGAATCTGATTTCTGGATCTCTCCTTACTAAAAATGGTTTCAAGGTTGTGTTTGTGTCTGATCGCTTTGTGTTGTCTAAAAATGACATGTATGTAGGCAAGGGCTACCTAAATGAGGGGCTCTTTAAACTCAATGTTCTTACTGTAACCCCAAAAATATCTGTTTCAATGAATGAAATTGCTAGTTCTTCTTACTTGATTGAGTCATCTAATATTTGGCATGCTAGATTGGGACATGTTAATTTTGATACATTGCGTAGATTAATTAACTTGGAATTTTTGCCAAAATTTAATATTGATAAAAATCATAAATGTGAAATTTTTGTGGAATCTAAATTAGCTAAATTACCTTTCCATTCTATTGAAAGGATAACTGAACCTTTAGATTTAATTCACACCGATATTTGTGATTTAAAATTTGTTCAAACTAGAGGTGGGAAAAAGTATCTTATTACTTTTATTGACGATTGCACAAAATATTGCTACGTATATTTGTTACATGGTAAAGATGAGGCTATTAATGCATTTAAACAATATAAGAATGAAGTTGAGAATCAATTAAGCAAAACGATAAAGGCTATTAGAAGTGATAGAGGAGGTGAATATGAATATCCATTTGAGGAATTTTGTTCTGAAAATGGGATTATTCATCAAACAACCGCTCCTTATTCTCCTCAATCGAATGGTGTTGCTGAACGCAAAGAAATGATGAACTCAATGTTATTAAGTTCAGGAGCTCCACAAAATTTGTGGGGGGAAGCCTTACTTTCTGCTAATTACATTCTCAATAAAGTACCTCACAAAAAGACTCACAAGACACCTTATGAATTATGGAAAGGTCGAAGACCTTCCTATAAATATTTACGAGTGTGGGGGTGCTTAGCCAAAGTGATGGTTCCTAAACCTAAAAATGTAAGAATAGAGCCAAAAACCGTGGATTGTGTATTCATCGGTTATGCTACTAATAGCAGTGCATATCGATTTCTAGTTTGTAAATCTGAGATTTCGGACATTCATGTAAATACGGTTATTGAATCGAGGGATGCTTCATTTTTAGAAAATGAATTCCCGTATATCATGACCCGAGAATCTGGTCCTTCTAAAAGGACAAATCAAGCTACTACAAGTGGTACTCATCAACTTATTGAATCAATAGAGGATGAACCAAGACGTAGTAAAAGAGCAAAAACCTCGAATTCTTTCGGTCCGGATTTTCTAACATATTTGTTAGAAAATGAACCTCAATCGTATAAAGAAGCTATATCCTTACCCGATGCTTCCAATTGGAAAGAAGCAATTAATAGTGAAATTGAATCCATATTACAAAATCATACATGGGAAATAGTGGATCTTCCCCAGGTTCAAAACCGTTAGGTTATAAATGGATCTTCAAAAAGAAATTGAAGGCCGATGGATCAATTGATAAATTTAAATCTAGACTTGTAGCTAAAGGCTATAGGTAAAAGGAAGGGTTGGATTACTTCGACACATATTCACCGGTAACAAGAATAATGTCCATTCGGATGTTAATAGCAATAGTTGCTATTAATGGACTTGAAATACATCAAATGGATGTAAAAACTGCATTCTTAAACGGTGAACTAGACGAGGAAATTTATATAGAGCAACCTGAAGGGTTCAAAGCTCCCGGACAAGAAGGAAAAGTATGTAAGCTTGTTAAATCACTATATGGATTAAAACAATCACCTAAGCAATGGCATGAAAAATTTGATAATGCAATGTTATCAAATGGTTTCAAAATTAATGAATGCGATAAATGTGTTTACTTTAAATACATTCATAATGGATATGTCATTGTATGCCTCTATGTTGATGATATGCTTATCATGGGTAGTAACATGGAAATTGTCAAAACTACAAAACAAATGTTGAGTAGTCGATTTGACATGAAAGATATGGGAATCACCGATGTTATATTAGGAATTAAAATTTCTAGAACATCGGATGGACTTATATTATCTCAAACTCATTACATAGAGAAAGTACTTGAAAAATTCAAGAAGTATGATATTAGTCCTACCAAGACACCTGTAGATGTAAATTTACATCTTGCAAGAAATAATGGTGAAGGCATATCTCAACTAGAATATTCTCGTATTATCGGCAGCTTAATGTATATCATGAACTATACGATACCGGACATAGCATACTCAATAAGTAAGCTAATTCGATTTACGAGTAATCCAGGAAGAGATCACTGGAAAGCTATATTGAGAGTTTTGGGTTATTTAAAATATACTCAAAACTATGGACTGCACTACTCAAAATATCCAGCTATTCTTGAAGGACATTGCGATGCAAATTAGATATCTGATACAAAAGACTCTAAGTCTACGAGTGGGTATGTGTTTACCCTCGGAGGTGCAGCCGTATCTTGAAAATCCTCAAAACAAACGTGCATTGCTAGATCGACAATGGAATCTGAATTCATTGCACTAGACAAAGCTGGAGAAAAGCTGAATGGCTTCGAAATTTCTTAGAGGATGTTCCAAATTGGTCTAAACCTGTGCCCGCAATATGTATACATTGCGATAGCCAATCAACGATTGGAAGGGCACAAAATCACATGTATAACGGAAAGTCACGACATATTTGTCGTCGACATAATACCGTTAGACAACTTCTCTCAAACGGAATTATCTCAATTGACTATGTAAAGTCAAAAGATAATATATCGGATCCACTAATGAAAGGTTTAAACCGAGAGCAAGTTGAAAGATCATCGAGAGGAATGGGTCTAAAGCCTATAAATAAATAAGAATCAATATAGTGGCAACCCAACCTAGGTGACTGGAGATCCCAAGATCTAGGTTCAATGGGAAAACCGAACTACGTTGTATTCAGTAAGCACTGGAGGATATTTAATCCTATCCATTCCAAAGATGAGACAGTACATATCTGCCGCGAAATTAGGATAAGTTATGCCTTTAATGACATCTATATCTTAGTACGTCTAAGTGGGGTATTGCAGAATACTCTTTATGGAAGTCACCTACGTGAGTAAGAAGGGCCCCACTTCTATGAGAATAATGAAAGGCATATTCTCTAAAATACTTGCGGAACCAAGTGGTGTTCACGGCCAAAATGAACACAAACGTGAGAACCAAATGTGTTGAAGAATTGTTGTGTGAATACTGTTGTCTAGGTTTACAAAAACGGTTGACGGTTCAAGGACGTGAAGTCTACTGATTAACCAAGTAAATCCGATAGTATATCACTAAGGAAAGTTCAAGACCACTAGGCTACTTCTCCCGATGCAATAAGTCTTCAGTTTTACTCAACTTGTGTCTGCGTCTGCATTAGCATCTGTTTGTTTTTATTTATAGCGATATATCATTCATGTGGGGGATTGTTGAAAAATTGGACTTGAGTTGGGTTTTAGAAAGCTGTCCAGAATTTTCTGGACAGAATTTTGAGCAACTTTGAGCTCAAATTTAGGTGGGACCCACACTACGAAAATCGTGGGACCATATACGAACGCGTTCACCTCCGCAAGGAAATTAACGTAGTATATTCATACGTCCAATTTTAATAAGTTATGAATGATAAATATGTCCCCAAAGTGACTCACAAAGCAATGAAAGTTAATGAATTGGGTGTGTTTTAACTCTTGTCCCACATTGGAAGAGTAGTGGAAATTTGATGAGTTAATAACACCCCAAGTATAGACTAAGGCTTGGATGCCTTGGGGTATCCCAACTCTTTGAAGGGGAGATGACCTAAGCTATGTACGGGTTGACTTTCGGTCAAAAGTCCACACGCGCGCGGCTGGCTCGGCTCGGCTCTGTTCGGGTTGGGCTTGGGCTTATAAAAATCTCCTACATTTTTGGGCCGAATTTATTTAACTTTCTGGGCTTTAATTATTAATTAATTAAGAAATTAATTAAGTAATTAATAAACTGTTGACAGTTATTGCCAACAGTCAACAATTAATTTCGTTTAACTGATTAACTGTTTTTGACAGTTAATTTCGGTTGACTGTTCCAACAGTCAATACAAAAGCTATAAATTAAACATTTCCCCTACATAATTGACTACTGAAAAAATTGTCCTCCAATAATTTCGAATTTATGCTGCATCTTTTCCCAGAAAAATACAAACTTTTCTACTGCTACTGCATACATTCATGCATATCATTCTTTGGTCTGGTTAAGTATAAACACAAAATTGTGTTCGAAGAAATTAATCGTTGTTGTGCTGCTTGATTAATTTGGAAATCCGTTCTATCTTGGGAGACAATTATTCATTATCTTTGGCACCTTGTGGAGGGAATAAATTTGTCTTAAGGAGACGGTTCTAAACAGGGCTCGGATTATTTTTCCTATTCTAATATTATTTCTGCAAATACAAGTAAGTATTTCATTTCTTTAATTTCGTTTTATTTCTGTAATTATATTATAATTTATAATTCTGTACTTTTGTATTTATTAAACTGTAGACATAACAAAATCCTTTGATGTTTCTAAAATCCAAGTTGAAAAGGTTCAAAAGTATATATGGGAACCCTCGTACTTAAACTTATTCTTAGCACACCACAAGAACTAGCTGATAAAAGGAGGGAGAGTTTGGCGGGCCATGCCCTGAACTATTTTATTGTTCCCCTTGCACCACCATAATATTAAGATATCCTTGAAACTTCGACCAGTCTGTTGAATTCCCATCTTGCCCCGAAAATACTTCCAAACCTTTTGGCCAACCTCCCACCCACAAAAAAGTGGTCAACGGATTATTCTTATGATTTTATGCAGCACTGACATTTGGAAGGCCCTCTAATTCCAAACTTTCTAATAGTGTCATCCAGAGGGAGGAGGCGCCGAATAACCCTCCACATTGTTATGGAAATTTTGAGGGGAATGATCTTGTGTCAAATGAACTTGTTGGACTAGCTAGAAGAATTATGCTCTTTTAATAATGTAACAAATAATGTGATTGTGAATGAAACTGTGTTTGTTTTGGTCCAAATGAGCCTGTCACTATCACTTCCATTCCATGTAGTGCTGAGTATCTTATGTCTAATGGAGTGATGATATTTTTGGTTGATTTTTTGGATGTACCACTTCTCACTATTATACTATAAATCCTTCACTTTACAGTTATCTGGGTGGGTTGAGAAGGGATGCAGTAAGCCATCATCGGTCCATCTGCCCCAATCACTATTTAAGTCTCCCAAGCCAATAAATACTCCATTAAAAGGAAGGGATAATCTCGTCCCTTATTTTTAGCATTCTTCTCCAAGTGTGAGAACGCCTAACTGAGCTAATTTGGTTAGGGTGGAGAACAAGACAATATTTAGCCCTTATCTACAATTAATTCCCAAGGAGAGGGTTTACTTCTGAAATTCCAGCACAATTTTGGTGCAAAAGCCTCCATCAGCACTCCACAATTGTAAAACCCAATACACCTTCCTCAATGGGGTTGCACAAATTTTTCCAATTGGACCAATGGTGTTTTGGATGGCCATTAGCCATGCCCCAAAAATAGTCGACAAAGATTTTGTAAATAGTTTTAATGATTTCCTTGGAAGGATCCATTGTATTGTAGCAATCGTATAGATTGGCATGCATTGAAGCGCATTCTTGATTAGAACCATTCTTCCACCAATAGAGAGTAAAACCCAATAAAATTAGGAGAGTGGCTTATTGGGGTTTAAAACCCAATAAAATTAGGAGAGTTGCTTAAATTGTCTAAAATTCTACTAAGGATCTTAGAAGAAATAATAAAGAGGAAGGGAAACAGAGGATCCCTCTACCTAAGTCCCCCCTGGAGGCCTTGAAAAAACCTTCTGAGCATCCGTTGATAAGGATTGAGAAACAATAATTTGAGATAGCCCTCCATATAAAGTCAATCCAGAAATTATTAAAGAAAATTTTCTCATAATATGAGAGATAAAAACCCAAGAGACCTTGTCATAGGCTTTTGTCATATCTAGCTTGATAACCACATTGCCCCGACGTTATTCTGATTCATGTCCGAGCAGATTTCCTGAGCTAGAAGAATGTTATCAATGATTGCCCAATCCGTTACAAAACCACTTTGGGATTTTGAGATGATTTTAGGGATTACCTGGCTTAATCTGTTAGCTTATAGATGATCTTACTGGTGAAATTACAGAGGCTTACTGGTTTGAAATCAACAAACTTTTGGAGGTTGTCTTGTTTGGGAATGAAACAAATCAAAGTGGAGGTGAATGAAATCAACAAACCTTTTGGAATGGTCATACCAACAAAATATCCCCTATCAACAAGTAAAACATCCTCGCCAATCACCTCTCAGCTATGTTTGAAGAAACGACCGTTAAAACCATCTGGTCTTGCCACACTGTCGCAATTTACCTCAAACGCCACCTTTTTTACTTGATACAATAGGGGATCCCTATAAAATCATTATTAGCTCAGGAGATTAGAGAAGGAATCTGGTCTAGCATGGAATTAGTCTCCTCCCCTCCTTGGTCTTGAGAGAATTGGTATTAAAAATACTTAATTGCTTCCTCCTTATTCTCTCTCTCATTGTTCACTACACCCCTCTACGTCAATGGAATGAATTTTCAGTTTACTCCTTTCGGTCTTCACTATGGTTCAAAGTCTCGGTATCGGTTCCGATATCGGTCACTCGATTTTCAACTCGGTCGCGGTATCGATCACGGTATCGAGCGATACACAAGGATACAATATTTAGAGAGCGCAAAAAATTCCAAAAAAAATCTAGAAAATTTGAAAAAAATACGATTAACAATGTGGAGCAATCAGATAAGTTTAAAATTATCCTTTAATATCCATAACATTGTACAATTGATTATATTGACGTGGTGCGAACTTGCCAGATTCAATGTTCCATAATAAATCAATGGTTTTTTTACTGAAGATACAAATATTATGTTTTTACAAAGAAAAACAAATGTTACATTTTTAGTAAGAGGATAATTTTTTTTTTTACAAAGAGGATACACATATTATGTTTTTAGTGTTATTTTTAGTAAGAGGATACAAATGTATTTTTTAAGTATGTTATATTTTTCTAAAAAGGATAGAAATGTTTCTTTTTTAGTATTGTTATATTTTTATAAAGATGATACAAATAGTGATTTTGACAAAACACTACATTTTTTTTACAATCGTTTTTTACAAAAAGGATGCAAATGTTATTTTCTTACAAAAAGTGATGCTAATGTTATTTTTTTTATAAAAAGAATGTAAATGTTATTTTTTTGTTGTTGTTGGGTTGCAAATGTTTGTTTTTAAATTGATGGAAATGTTATTTTTTTACAAAGAGGATGCAAATATTTTTTTTTCCTTGTGTTGCAAATGTTATTTTTACGTAAAGTATGCAAATATTATTTTTACAAATATTTAGAGGATACAAATATTATTTTTACAATAATTACAGTTGTATATTTGTTTGTAAAAGAATAACATTTACGTTTTTTTATAAATAATAACATATTAAAAAATAACAATGGGAACATTATTATAAAAAATAATAGCACATAACATTTGGATCATTTGCATTCTTTAAAAAAGAAAACTGGCACATATACAACGCACTAAATTAAACCCACACGATGACCAAATAACCCACACGCACAGCATACTAAATTAAAAAAACAATTAGCATTTCGTAACCCCCCCAAAAAATCACGCTTACCAACATAACACTGGAGGGAGAGAGAGAGAGAGATTGATGCTTAATAACTTATACCATCTCGGCCGATATATCACCGATATGGGTCGATACTATTGTGATATCGTCGATATGGCCGATTATACCGCTATTTTACTGATACTACCAAGAAATTACCGATATAGGGTCCATTCACATCAATAATTGAAAACTCAACTCGTAACTCGGAATCGAATCGGTGGGCACCGATACCTAGTCAACTCGGCCGTATCGTCGCGGTATCGGCCTTGACTTTGAACCATGGTCTTCACACAAGCATGAAAATATTTGGAATTTGCATCCCCTTTCGTGGACCACTTCTGTCTGGATTTCTGTATCTAAAATTGCTCTTCCAGTCCCAGGTGGTGGTTGATATCAGCGTTAGCCTTAGACAAAACTTCTTTATTAATGGAGCAATCATCGTTCTCAAAATATATCTCAGCAGACAATAAAGTATCTTTTGCATTCCTTGTATTTTGAAATACATTACCCAATTAGTTTTACTCCAAGAGTTTAGATAGGTTTAAAATACTTCAAATTAGCGAAAAGAGCTCCCATAAGATTTCCCCCGAGTAAGGCCTTCAATGCCTCTTGATTGATTCCTTAAACTGTGTTTGGTCCACATATTAAAGAGAACAAACCTCTTCCTGACCTCATCAAATTCAGTTCATAAATTAATCAATAGAGGAGAATGGTCTGATGAATTTTTATTCAGATGGGAGACAGTAGTATTGGGGACTACAGTCCTCCATTCGTGATTATATAGGGCTCTATTTAACCTTAATCCAAATTCGAGCCTCCTTCCCTTTTGTTGTGCCAAGTGAACTTTGTACCCGTGTAACCCAAGTCAGTTATGCCTGTATTAATAATCCAGTCTAGAAAATCATTAGTCGCCCTCATGTAAATTAGATTCCCACCAGCCTTCTCTTCTTGTTTACACACCACATTGATTCATTGAAGTCTCGACTCGACCTACCAATCTAGGAGTATTCGGATTTAAGTTAATCAATTGGTAGGTCATTTTGGATTGGGTTGCATTTTTTCATGTTAATTATTCTACTTTAACCTAGTTGTTGAATTTAGTTTGGACCCATTCTTTAGTTGATTATCGGTTCTTCGCTGGTATACCCATTTCGGTTTTTTGTTGTTCTAATTTTTGCGGAGCTTTGGTCTGATGGGTTTGGTTATCGGTTTATGCTGGTTTATTGAAAGATTTACACTAATTTATTTCATGGCCTTGTCTCCCACAACCAGCATAGTGAGGCAAATTTTCCACATCGACCGTTTGCCAATATCCTCTGCCATTCTTGTTGGAAAATTGGAACTTAAATGGGTATTATAAAGCTGTCCAGATTTTTCTGGACAGATTTTTGAGCAACTTTGAGCTCAAATTTAGGTGGGACCCACACTACGAAAATTGTGGGACCATATACGAACGCGTTCACCTCCGCAAGGAGATTAACGTAGTATATTCATATGTCCAATTTCAATAAGTTATGAATGATAATTATGTCCCCAAAGTGACTCACAAAGCAATGAAAGTTAATGAATTGGGTGTCTTTTAACTCTTGTCCCACATTGGAAGAGTAGTGGAATTTTGATGAGTTAATAACACCCCAAGTATGGACTAAGGCTTGGATGCCTTGGGGGTATCCCAACTCTTTGAAGGGGAGATGACCTAAGCTATGCTCGGGTTGACTTTCGGTCAAAAGTCCACACGCGCGCGCGTCCGGCCGGCTCGGCTCGGTTCGGGCTTGGGCTTATTAAAATTCTTAAATTTTTGGGCCGAATTTAATTAACTTTCTGGGCTTTAATTAATTAATTAATCTTTAATTAACTGATAATCAGTTAATTCCAAGAGTCAGCAGTTAACCAAATTAACTGCTTTGACAGTTAATTTCGGTTTTGACTGTTCCCAACAGTCAAGACATTTACTATAAATAAAATGTTACCCCCTCAGTTTTAACGACTGAAAAATTCCGAAATTGCTACTGCATTATTTCCTCTGCCCAGAAAATTATTTTCTTCATTTCTGCATTGCATGTTCTTGGTTCTGTTGAGTACAAACACAGAAATTGTGTTCGCTGGGATTATTCATTGCTGTGCTGCTTGATTAAATCCGAAAATCCGTTCTATCTTGGGAGGCAATTATTCATTAAACTCAAGCACGTTGGAGGAATAATTTTGTCTTAAGGAGACTGTTCAACAGGGCTCGGATTTCTTTCTAATTATTATTATTATTTCTGCAAATTCTAGTAAGTATTTCATTTCTATTATTCTGTTTCTATTCTGTCATTATTTTAATAGTTCATAATTCTGTACAAATGTTATTTATAAATAGTAGACATAACAATCTTAAGACAAAATTATTTAGTTCTACTGTTTTTTGTGTACAGAATTTTTTTTATTACAGAAATTTATTTATTTGAAATAAAATCTGTTTTGACAGAAAAATGAATTAATTTACTGCTTTATTGTAGAAATTAGTAAAACAGTTTTAATATAGAAATTAGTTTCTATACTGTTTTTATATTCTGTTTTAGAAAATAAAATTTTATTTGTGTACTCTTGTTAAAATCTGTTTATTTAAAAAAAATTTATCTTAAATTATAATTCTGTTTTGTACGGAATTCTTTTTATTATTAAAAATTAGTGTGACACAGATTTTATAATTTAATTCTGTTTTGTACGGAATTCTGTTTATATTTCACTTTTATTCTGAATTATTATTTGAATTCTTTTGGAATTCATTTATTGTGAATCATATTTGGAGGAAATTGTTGCACAGAATTTTGTATTCTGTTTTGATTAATTCATTATATATGAATTTTATGAGTGATAAAAATTCTGTTTTTGTAACAGAAATGGAATCGCAAAGTACGAACACTACTCCTACGAAACTGATTGTCACCAACACAAATGTGACTGCACCCGTATCTATGCCACACGGGGAGAAACCTGAAAAGTTCATTGGGGCTGACTTCAAACGTTGGCAAGGACAAATGTACTTCTATCTCACTACCTGCCAACTGGGCAGATTTGTATATGAAGATTGTCCCTCTATTCAAGAGGGAGATGATGCTGAAAAGGTTGCTGCTGTCGATGCTTGGAAGCACTTGGACTACCTATGCCGAAATTATATTTTGGCCTACTTGGACAAGACTTTATACCATGTCTATTGCACTATCAAAACTTCCAAGGAAATATGGAATTCTTTGGAAAAGAAGTATAAAACTGAAGATGCTGGGATGAAGAAATTTATCGTTGGGCGTTTTCTGGACTTCAAAATGGTTGATTCTAAATCTGTGATCTCGCAAGTGCAAGAATTCCAAGTGATCCTCCACGACATTCATGCTGAAGGAATGTCAATCAGTGAAACTTTTCAAGTTGCTGCAATTGTTGAAAAGTTGCCACCTTCTTGGACTTTGTTCAAAAACTATCTCAAATCTCAAGCACAAGCGTAAGGAGATGAATGTGGAGGAGTTGGTGGTCCGGCTAAGAATCGAAGAAGACAACCGTGAATCTCAAAAGAAAAGTGGGAAGAATCCGATGGAAACAAAGGTCCATGTCGTTGAAGGTCCTAAAAAGAACAAACGAAAATATGACGGGGAAGGCACTTCCAAACATAATAAGAAAAAGTTCAAAGGCAAATGCTACAATTGTGGTAAACCGGGACACCGCTCAAGTGAGTGTCGTAAGCCGAAGAAGCAAAATAAAAACAATCCTCAATCTAATGTAACTGAGGGTGTGAATATCGTCAATGATTTGGCGGATATGAATCTTTCTGCCGTTGTCTCTGAATGTAACTTGGTTGGAAATACCAAGGAATGGTGGGTGGACACTGGAGCCACACGACACATTTATGCAAACAAATGGATGTTCTCCACCTATAAGCCTTTGGAAAATGAGGAGAACCTTTTTATGGGAAATTCTTCCACTTCTAAGGTGGTGGGACAAGGAAAGATTGCTTTGAAAATGACTTCTGGAAAGGAACTTACTCTCAACAATGTTCTTCGCGTGCCTGATATCCGAAAGAATCTGATTTCGGGATCTCTCCTTACTAAGAATGGTTTCAAGCTTGTGTTTGTGTCGGATCGCTTTGTGTTGTCTAAAAATGACATGTATGTAGGAAAGGGCTACCTAAATGAGGGGCTCTTTAAACTGAATGTTCGTACTGTAACCCCTAAAACATCTGTTTCAATAAATGAAGTTGCTAGTTCTTCTTATTTGATTGAGTCATCTAATATTTGGCATGCTAGATTGGGACATGTTAATTTTGATACATTGCGTAGATTAATTAACTTGGAATTTTTGCCAAAATTCAATATTGATAAAAATCATAAATGTGAAATTTGTGTGGAATCTAAATTAGCTAAATTACCTTTCCATTCTATTGAAAGGATAACTGAACCTTTAGATTTAATTCACACCGATATTTGTGATTTAAAATTTGTTCAAACTAGAGGTGGGAAAAAGTATTTTATTACTTTTATTGACGATTGCACAAAATATTGCTATGTATATTTGTTACATAGTAAAGATGAGGCTATTAATGCATTTAAACAATATAAAAATGAAGTTGAGAATCAATTAAGCAAAACGATAAAGGCTATTAGAAGTGATAGAGGAGGTGAATATGAATATCCATTTGAGGAATTTTGTTCTGAAAATGGGATTATTCATTAAACAACCGCTCCTTATTCTCCTCAATCGAATGGTGTTGCTGAACGCAAAAACCGTACTTTGAAAGAAATGATGAACTCAATGTTATTAAGTTCAGGAGCTCCACAAAATTTGTGGGGGGAAGCCTTACTTTCTGCTAATTATATTCTCAATAAAGTACCTCACAAAAAGACTCATAAGACACCTTATGAATTATGGAAAGGTCGAAAACCTTCCTATAAATATTTACGAGTGTGGGGGTGCTTAGCCAAAGTGATGGTTCCTAAACCTAAAAAGGTAAGAATAGGGCCAAAAACCGTGGATTGTGTATTCATCGATTATGCTACTAATAGCAGTGCATATCGATTTCTAGTTTGTAAATCTGAGATTTCGGACATTCATGTAAATACGGTTATTGAATCGAGGGATGCTTCATTTTTTGAAAATGAATTCCCGTATAGCATGACCCGAGAATCTGGTCCTCCTAAAAGGACAAATCAAGCTACTACAAGTGGTACTCATCAACCTATTGAATCAATAGAGGATGAACCAAGACGTAGTAAAAGAGCAAAAACCTCGACTTCTTTTGGTCCGGATTTTCTAACATATTTGTTAGAAAATGAACCTCAATCGTATAAAGAAGCTATATCCTTACCCGATGCTTCCAATTGGAAAGAAGCAATTAATAGTGAAATTGAATCCATATTACAAAATCATACATGGGAACTAGTGGATCTTCCACCAGGTTCAAAACCGTTAGGTTATAAATGGATCTTCAAAAAGAAATTGAAGGCCGATGGATCAATTGATAAATATAAAGCTAGACTTGTAGCTAAAGGCTATAGGCAAAAGGAAGGGTTGGATTACTTCGACACATATTCACCGGTAACAAGAATAACGTCCATTCGGATGTTAATAGCAATAGATGCTATTAATGGACTTGAAATACATCAAATGGATGTAAAAACTGCATTCTTAAACGGTGAACTAGACGAGGAAATTTATATGGAGCAACCTGAAGGGTTCAAAGCTCCCGGACAAGAAGGAAAAGTATGTAAGCTTGTTAAATCACTATATGGATTAAAACAAGCACCTAAACAATGGCATGAAAAATTTGATAATGCAATGTTATCAAATGGTTTCAAAATTAATGAATGCGATAAATGTGTTTACTTTAAATACATTCATAATGGATATGTCATTGTATGCCTCTATGTTGATGATATGCTTATCATGGGTAGTAACTTGGAAATTGTCAAAACTACAAAACAAATGTTGAGTAGTAGATTTGACATGAAAGATATGGGAATCGCCGATGTTATATTAGGAATTAAAATTTCTAGAACATCGGATGGACTTATATTATCTCAATCTCATTACATTGAGAAAGTTCTTGAAAAATTCAAGAAGTATGATATTAGTCCTACCAAGACACCTGTAGATGTAAATTTACATCTAGCAAGAAATAATGGTGAAAGCATATCTCAACTAGAATATTCTCGTATTATCGACAGTTTAATGTATGTCATGAACTGTACGCGACCGGACATAGCATACTCAATAAGTAAGCTAAGTCGATTTACGAGTAATCCAGGAAGAGATCACTGGAAAGCAATATTGAGAGTTTTGGGTTATTTAAAATATACTCAAAACTATGGATTGCATTACTCAAAATATCCAGCTGTTCTTAAAGGACATTGCGATGCAAATTGGATATCTGATACAAAAGACTCTAAGTGTACAAGTGGGTATGTGTTTACCCTCGGAGGTGCAGCCGTATCTTGGAAATCCTCAAAACAAACGTGCATTGCTAGATCGACAATGGAATCTGAATTCATTGCACTAGACAAAGCTGGAGAAGAAGCTGAATGGCTTCGAAATTTCTTAGAGGATGTTCCGAATTGGTCTAAACCTGTGCCCGCAATATGTATACATTGCGATAGCCAATCAGCGATTGGAAGGGCACAAAATCACATGTATAACGGAAAGTCACGACATATTCGTCGTAGACACAATACCGTTAGACAACTTCTCTCAAACGGAATTATCACAATTGACTATGTAAAGTCAAAAGATAATATATCGGATCCACTAACGAAAGGTTTAAACTGAGAGCAAGTTGAAAGATCATCGAGAGGAATGGGTCTAAAGCCTATAAATAAATAAGAATCAATATAGTGGCAACCCAACCTAGCTGACTGGAGATCCCAAGATCTAGGTTCAATGGGCAAACCGAACTACATTGTATTCAGTAAGCACTGGAGGATATTTAATCCTATCCATTCCAAAGATGAGACAGTGCATATCTGCCGCGAAATTAGGATAAGTTATGCTTTTAATGACATCTATATCTTAGTACGTCTAAGTGGGGTATTGCAGAATACTCTTTATGGAAGTCACCTACGTGAGTAAGAAGGGGGCCACTTCTATGAGAATAATGAAAGGCATATTCTCTAAAATACTTGCGGAACCAAGTGGTGTTCACGGCCAAAATGAACACAAACGTGAGAACCAACTGTGTTGAAGAATTGTTGTGTGAATACTGTTGTCTAGGTTTACAAAAACAGTTGACGGTTCAAGGACGTGAAGTCTACTGATTAACCAAGTAAATCCGATAGTATATCACTAAGGAAAGTTCAAGGCCACTAGGCTACTTCTCCCGATGCAATAAGTCTTCAGTTTTACTCAACTTGTGTCTGCATCTGCATAAGCATCTGTTTTGTTTTATTTATAGTGATATATCATTCATGTGGGGGATTGTTGGAAAATTGGAACTTAAATGGGTATTATAAAGCTGTCCAGATTTTTCTGGACAGATTTTTGAGCAACTTTGAGCTCAAATTTAGGTGGGACCCACACTACGAAAATTGTGGGACCATATACGAACGCGTTCACCTCTGCAAGGAGATTAACGTAGTATATTCATATGTCCAATTTCAATAAGTTATGAATGATAATTATGTCCCCAAAGTAACTCACAAAGCAATGAAAGTTAATGAATTGGGTGTGTTTTAACTCTTGTCCCACATTGGAAGAGTAGTGGAATTTTGATGAGTTAATAACACCCCAAGTATGGACTAAGGCTTGGATGCCTTGGGGGTATCCCAACTCTTTGAAGGGGAGATGACCTAAGCTATGCTCGGGTTGACTTTCGGTCAAAAGTCCACACGCGCGCGTCCGGCCGGCTCGGCTCGGCTCGGTTCGGGCTTGGGCTTGGGCTTGGGCTTATAAAAATTCTTAAATTTTTGGGCCGAATTTAATTAACTTTCTGGGCTTTAATTAATTAATTACGGAATTAATTAATCTTTAATTAACTGATAATCAGTTAATTCCAAGAGTCAGCAGTTAACAAAATTAACTGCTTTGACAGTTAATTTCGGTTTTGACTGTTCCCAACAGTCAAGACATTTACTATAAATAAAATGTTACCCCATCAGTTTTAACGACTGAAAAATTCCGAAATTGCTACTGCATTATTTCCTCTGCCCAGAAAATTATTTTCTTCATTTCTGCATTGCATGTTCTTGGTTCTGTTGAGTACAAACACATAAATTGTGTTCGCTGGGATTATTCATTGCTGTGCTGCTTGATTAAATCCGAAAATCCGTTCTATCTTGGGAGGCAATTATTCATTAAACTCAAGCACGTTGGAGGAATAATTTTGTCTTAAGGAGACTGTTCAACAGGGCTCGGATTTCTTTCTAATTATTATTATTATTTCTGCAAATTCTAGTAAGTATTTCATTTCTATTATTCTGTTTCTATTCTGTCATTATTTTAATAGTTCATAATTCTGTACAAATGTTATTTATAAATAGTAGACATAACAATTCTTTCCATAACCAATCCTCACAGGCTTTGGCAATTATTAAGTCAAGTCTGCTTCAACATAAACGCGGGCCTTGCTTGGTTTAGTCAATGCTGCCATTGCTAAGTCAGCCTTCAATGGTGTTCCCACTGCCTTTAGCTATAGAGAAAATGATTGTTTTGTTGTACAAATGAATGGGGATCAGTGGAAGAGTAATCCATAGTGGAGCAATAGGAGATTCGAAGGATGGGTGGAATTCTGGACTCGATTTAAAGGCACTCATAGCATACCCATTGATAAATGAGGTATGAGGTTTCATTAAGCCATAAATGATGGAAATCATCTTCATTGAAAAGTGTTATTAAAATGCGTTTATGGTCCACCACCCCTATGTTAAAAGTTTCTTTTAGATCGAAAGAAGAGAACACTCCCCTAATATCATCTATAGTTGGACGTCCATGGGAGAATTTCCCCACCAATGTATATTTGAATGGTCCTGCCAATTTTTTGATATCTTCTCCAGAAAAAATAACCGTTGGTTCCCCTCTGTATTGACTAACCCCTATTAGAGGAAGGAGAGTACCACCAACCACATCAGCAAAAGATTTGGATGTGCTTCGTGGTTTAAGGATTGATCCAGGATCAAAGGTGGGATTTTGAATAATTTGTGTGGGAGCCTCGTCATGAGTGGCAGAGGGAGAGGACTTGCTTCCTCTCAAACGGTCAAAAACTTGTATACATAGAATTGGGTTAATTACGTATTTACACAATAAACATTACTTTTTTTTCATTTTGATCACTGAACTTTTGTTTTAAAAATATAGCATTAGACATTCATTTTGTTGCCAAAATTTTAACACTGTTAATTACTACTAATAGAAAAATGAGGTGACATCCAAGTTTTCACTGACTTTGCATCCATATGTAATAAAGAAAAAAAATTAAAAATAAAAATTCATTTGGCATCCAACTCAAATAAAACTTCAAAATTATATAGAAAAGGTACATGAAGTAAGAATAGAAACCACCATTGCACCAACCAACAATACCGCACCAACCAACAATACCGCACTCCCTACCACAAAACACCATCATAGCCACCACTAACACCAACCTTTGCAAATCCTAGATAATTTTTTTTAGTAAGAGTGAAACTCCCATTTAGAAGTACTATGGTTTATTATGAAGGATTTGGTTAATTTAAGATTTTATGGGTTTGAATATGTATTGAAATCAAATTCAAAAGAAAAAACCTTAATTTGATATTAAAAGGGAATTATTTGTACTTTGATTTATTTCCTAAAATTTAATGGGTAGATTCATCTCATTCTTGCAAGCTTTCATCACCATTATACACATTGGTCAGTACTTTGTACATCGAAGGTAGGTCAAGTAATGTTAAATCCATAGCTGGCTACAAATAATCAATTAATCTCTTCATATGTATGCGTATTAGAGATACTGGTAAAGATGTGGAATGGGAAAATGTTAGGGTCGTTTGATAGCCTTTCAACTCCAAGGCAAATTCAGAAAAGTTGAAAATTTTTGATCTTTTTCAATTTTTAGGGTATTTGATAGCCTTAATTTGCCTTGGAATTTATTTTCTATGTACAACACCCCTTGACCACAATTTGTTACCTTAGGGTGTAATTCAATTCTTTTTTTTTTTGGGGGGGGGGGGGGGGGGGGGGGAGGGGGGCAAGTTTTTGTTTGCTACATTTGAGCGACAAATCACTAAAAACCATTTTTTTAAGGGGCACTTAGATACCACCCCTTCTTAAAGGATACTAGTATATAGAGACCCATATTCCATTTGTTTAAACAAATCGGCCCTTTCGATGGTTGTCAATCCGTTAATACCCTTCATTCTAATTAAGCATAGAGATAGGTTATTTAGTATCTCCTACCACCACAACTAAAATTCTTTTTACATAACATCATCCAAACAACTCAGGTCTATTGGTCTACTTTTATCATATTGAACATGCGCATGAAATACCACAAATAAAAATTTATGCATCCTTACAGAGTTAGATTCTATAATTATTGATAGATACCATGACTATTGATGGGAGATACCTATGGATTGGTAAAAATATATATTATCCACAAGCATAGAAATTTTTAAAGGCAAGCATAGAAATTTTTAAAGGATAGATTGGTAAAATAAATAGACTTCAAATATAAGAATGTGGCATAGATCATTCATATGGTAATTAACTACATTCAAACGCCCAGGATACGCCCAGGGGGCAGGATCATTCATACAGTGATTATTAATTTTCTAAAAAGGTGAAAGGGGAAATCCCACATTCTGCTATGTTCAAAAAATTTGTTTTAGATCCCTATAAACAAGGTAATTTTGTTAATTGACATTTGAGGGCCGGTTTATAATCCCACTAATAACGTGGGGTTAATTATGCTAAAAGTATCTCTAAGGGGCTACCCCTAATTCTCTATTTTTTTTAAACTCTATATATTTCATAAATATATAAATATATATATTCGTATATTTTATATATTTTAGCACATATATGTATATTGCGTATATTTCATATATTTATATATATTTCATATATTTATATATTTCGTACATTTATATAATTTATATAATTCATATATTTTAAAATATATTTATATTTTGTATATTTAATATATTCCTTATATTTATATATTTCATACATTTAATATATTCCTTATACTCATATATTTTGTATGATTAATATATTTGATATATTTCGTATAGTTTTTTAAAAACAATTCATTTATTTCGTATATATAATATATATATTATATATATACTGAATATATATTATAATATATTTAGTATATTCAGTATATAATATAATATATATTCATATATTTCGTAAATATTATAGTATATATTACGCAAATAACATAACATATTCATATATTTTGTATATTTAATACTATATATTTAGTACATATATATATTTCGTAAATAATATATATATATATATATATATATATATATATATATATATATATATATATATATATATATATATATATATATATATATATATATATATATATATATTCCGTAAACAATTTTTTCACATTTATATCTATTTTTCAGCTTTTGTGTTTGATAGAAAATGTGGAAAATTGATGATTTTCCAACTTGTATCAAACAGATACAAGTTGAAAAATATTCATTTGTCTTGGAATTGTTTGTCCTGGAATCATTTGCATGACTCGTCAAAATTGATGTTCAGATAAAGCAACAGTATGATATCCCACAATGTCGATCTTAAAGAGAGGGTTGAAAGTCCATTGCCACTACCGAAAACCTTCAATTATTTTTAGTAAAAAATTAGTTTGTTTTGATGCCTTGATAAAGAATATTAGTCGAGTATATTAGTCTCATTTATTAAGATAATTTTGTTATTGAATCTTTGGCGGTGTGTTTCGATTTTGAGGGAAAAAAATTGGTGTGGTTAGGAATGTTTATTCTAACTTGGGTTGCATTTGTTTTTTCATATGAATCTGATGTCTGAGTATGAAATTTGAAGTTTGAAATCTAAATCAGAAATATATGTTTATTTTTATGTCTGAATGTACCTCTAAATGAATGTAATTAGGCTGATTCAGATTTTAGATTTTAGATCCAGACTTCAGATGTAACTCTATCTCTTAATCATTCAAAGACAAATATAACCGTTAGATTCTTAACCATTTAAAAAAAAATATTATTTGTTACCTCTTATGTCCGAATGGTTCAAATTCAGACTTAAGAGGTAAAATCAAACACCACCTTATTTTGAGTTTTTCCTCTCCTATTAAGATATATCCCTTGTTTTTATGGTATCATCGTTTGGTAATTATACTTCCCCTTTAATTTCTTTCATCTATAGTGAAGTTCATCATTTGGGAGATAGTTTCCTTAATATTTAACGATTTTGTCGCATTTTCTTATATTCACCACTGGTAGAACTCTCAAAATGGCACACCATGTGATAAAATGACACCAAATGATATGAAATTAAAAGTTAATAGGTTAAGGTTTGTCGTGTTTGGATCAATATCGGGTAAATACGATAGACCAGTTACGATAACAATTCGAGTTTAGAAATTTTGATACACATGATTAGACCCATTTATAACCCCATTGACATTACCTTAACTCTATTTTAGAACTTACCTTTGATATATTTGGTAATATTTGTGAATTTGGGTAAGTAATATTTTGTTTTTGGGACCATTTTAGTGTTAACATTTGGAATGTAGGATGTAAGAACTAAATATATTGCTTTTTATGAAGAATTTTAGTTACTTAATGGGTGATAACAACTTAGATTATGTCAAATGCTAACAATAATATTTTGGGTTTGTTATTTGGAACCTATTTTTTAATGGTTAGTGTAGGAGTTTGAGAGATTTTCAACATTAACAAGATATCACATGACAGGAACATGACCCAATACGAGAAAAACTTCGGATGACCTATTCACACAAACTCACTATAATATAGGATTTAAACAAGGGCGTCATATGACCTACTTAACCAACTCGACTCCTTTAAGCCTTGATATTACATTCTCTCCTTGATCTTTCTTGACAGCAATACGCAAGAGTCTGCCCATGAATGCCACAATACGTGCTTCTCGCACGTCTCGGTATCCACTGATCATGGCTTGCAAACTGTCACCGCAATAAAAGTGGAGACCATTGTGTCAAATCGCAACACACATGGAATCAAATGTATGAAATAAGCTCTCAATGAAGAGGAAACGTCTAGGTCAAAGACAAATGGATATTTTAAATCGACATATGTTTGTACATTCTTGGATCTCAAAAAACGGGTGTAAACTAGGGTTTGTAGTCTCTTGGATTTATCTTGGGAAATTATTTTCGAAAGCCTTAAAAAAACAATAACTCTTGCCAGGCTTCCTATTTATAGAAAACAAAAAAATGAGGTGGAACAAAATCGAGAAATCTCCTTCAAACAAAAACATAATGGATGTTCGAATAAGTTGTACATTCTTGTTTGAACAAAATAAATCTCATCCGAATGAGATAGACAAACTCATTCGAATGAACTTCGAATGAGCATTGAATGAAATTATTTTTTCGATAAAAAAACTCATTTGAACCTCATTTGATGATCATTTGAACGAAAACCTATTTCACATTTGAAGCATATCATTCGAATAACCTTAAGAAAACTCGTTTGAACAACTAGAGTAAACTCGTCCAAATGACCTTACGAAAAATATATTTTTTAAAAATCATTTTACGATTTTTTTTTCAAAACATTTTAAAAATAAAACACCTAAATGTATCCAGGAATCGAACATAATACGTATCCATACCTCTTTAAGATCTCATGGTAAGTTAAGAAGAAACTCAACATGAAACACAAAATGATGTATAGGATACGGTCTTTAGTCTCACATCATAGGATCAAAGGACAAACCACAAAATTCTAACCTTTTACTCAAACAAGCTTTATCTAAACGAAATAAGTCCTATGTTTGTTTAAGAGTGGCAATCATTGCCCAACGAGTTAGAAAAGGCCAATCCAATAGGTTATCATCCTCGTGTTTTCACATGTTCGAATTTTGGTAAGAAATATCACCTTATGACATTTTGTTATGGTCTTAGAAGAGGTTCTGGGAAGTCTAAGTCTAGTCTCACCAGGGTTCCCAAAACTCGACGCATAATGTATTCATCTATATGTGTTAGAAAATCGGTTTTGAGGCGATAAATGTTATACTAGTTGATTCTCGAATGCTTGCACATCATTATTCTCATTCTATATCTTACGAATGATTGTGTTAGCTTATTTTCTTACACTAGATTTGGTGCTCCATGTTATATATTCTTGCTAGTTGTATGATTGTTTATCCTTTGTATTTTAATTTTTAATTTTTTTGGTCTTATTGCGAAAAATACAAAATGACTTTCTTTGTCTTTTGAGTGGTTTTGAAAAATATTTAAAAACTCAAAAAAATTTGTGTGTTTGGTTTGGTTTTGCACATATTGTGTGGCATACCAGTTTATTTGAATCTCATTCGTTCCATTTTTTTTATATCTCTAAAACATTTGAATGAGATTTCCAATGCTTAGATTGTTCTTTATCATGCTTGCATGGAGTAGTTTGAAATTGTTTTTCATAATGGATTCACATTTTGTATGCCTCCACACACACTTTGCACAAGATATTTGGATTTTAACTTCATACGTCACCTGTGTTATGTGAGGTATTCTCTCAATAATTATGTCATATACATAAATATTTGACTATGGGAGACTTGTGCGAGTAAAAAAATATTTTCCATGATTTTGATTCTTTATTAAAAATATTTGTGTGCACGGAAAAGGATTGCAGGATGAGTAAATATCCTTTGCTGAAAGATAGCCATTGGCAAGAGCCTAAAAGACTGAGAGGGAATAAAAAAAAGAAAAATCCAAGGCCATTTTTTTTACATTGATGCTTAAAAAATTAGACATCTTCAAAAGAAAAAGAGAGAGAAAATGATAATTTTTTAGGTATTCTCCTAATAATCTTGTCATATACATAAATGTTTTGTCTATGGAAGAATTGTGCATGTAAAAACCATTGCATGTATATTTCATTCTTTTTAAAAAATATAAGTGTGCACATGAAAGGGCTACGAATGGATCGACCTCATTTTCATAAAAGGCCACCTTTAACAAGATCCTAAAAGATTGAGAGGCGATAAAAATAGAAAAAAAATTGATGACCAAAATTTTTATATTAAAGCTTCAAAAAATAGATATCTTAAAAACAAAAAGAGAGAGAAAATGATATATTTTTTAGGGTGTTTAGTTGAAGATCAACCGATTTTCACAATGAGTTCTAGTTGAGCTTAATTATTTTGACGTTATTAATTTGAGAATCACCAAAATTTATATTCTAGTGTGCATTGTGTTTGTTTGTCCTTTTGAATTGTTTATTTGACATGTGAGGATAAATAAAATGTTGATAAATTATTTTGGTCAAATATAAGTATTTTAGTCAAATGTTGATAAATTGTAAGCTAGTGTGCATTGTGTTTGTTTGTCCTTCTGAATTGTTTATTTGACACGTGTAAAGCTTACATGTTTATGTCATTTATGACCATATATATATATATATATATATATATATATATATATATATATATATATGTGTGTGTGTGTGTGTGTGTGTGTGTGTGTGTGTGTGTGTTGTGTTTTGTGTTTTGTGTTTTGAGTCTTTGTGCATTTATTTCATCTCTGCTTTGCGTTATTCTTAGTCTTCAATTCAAATTGGTACGTGTTATGATCATCTTGACATCTTATACTTCAATGCTTGCATCATAATTGATATCATTTGTTCGTAGTTTGGATTATTTTTGCTTGTGTGCCAAATTATTTATCTTTATATGCTTGCTTTATAACACTGCATGATATATTTATATTTTTCTTTATGATTCCCATGCTTCAGTTAGGAGGAGATTTTTTTATTTGGTAGAAATACTTTATTATTATGCACCTTATTCTTTGTCTATTCATGAATAAAAAATGGGAGAAATGGTATCTAAGTATTCTCATGTGGGTTAGGTCCTTTCTTAGGTAGAGATGGTTTGACAAAGGGGGAGAATTGTTCATATGCAGTTTATATTTTTATATTCAAGTTGGATTTGAAAGATGTTCTTAACTTTGCAGGTTAGCTGCAATGCAACAAAGGTTTACACAAAATAAATCCTACTCAAGTTTATGTCGGTCAAACATTTGTAACATTTTTCCTTTTTACCTTGCTGACACAATAGGTTTTTGTTTTTTGTTTTGTCTAAGAATAGCCAAAAAGGAGATTTATCAGGAAATTTTTTCGAATTGAGTCAAATTGTATGTATTGACTTTATTCTGTATTTGGGTAAAACTTGTTTGAGTCATAGATTAGGACTTGAGTTATTTGTCCTTCAAGACAATGATGTGTTATTAAATATTGTTTAAATATCGTAGCAACCAAAGATAAAGAGACATCAAGTGTACATCATGTTTCTAACCGAGTTTCATCTTCATCATTTGAGGTATATCAATGAGATATGAATACTACTTTATGTTTGACCCATGGATTTTGTTTTGGTTGTTTAGAGTTTATAAAATTATTTTTATATATTTTTATCCGTTTTTAATATTTTTTTAAAGAAAAATATTTTTTCGCAATGTCGTTAGAACAACTTCGTATATCGTTTGAATGAGATATCATATATCATTAGAACAAGTCTCTAAAAACTTTGAAAGAGCAATTTCTTGCCTTCTCTGGAATCTCATTTCAAGTCTCGTTAGAAGTCGGTTCGAAGGAGATGAGGCACTCCGTTCGAACGAGATGTACCTCGTTTGGACGAGTACGTGATTTTTTTGTTTTATTCGAGATTTTTCGAATGGTTTTCATTCTTATCTTATTTTTGGCAAACCTCTTATAAATAGGAGTGCAGAGTAGAACATTTTTGTGAAACCTTTCCAAGTTTTTTGAGTTCTTAAACTTGTTCAAAAATATCCCCAAATTCATGTGTTTGTTTTAAGGAAAAATCTTCCAAAACAAACCTTAGTTTACACCAATGTTTAAGATCCAAGAATCATAAACTTGAAAGAATAACACTAATGGGAATAGATAGAACATATGAAATGGGTTCTTAAAAAATAGTTTAGTCATACTCGACATTATGAAGAGAATGATCTGAGTGGGAAGAAGAAGAAAGATCATAATCGGAGTAAGAGGGAATAATAGAATAATGAATAAAAGGGGAAGATACATCAAAAAGGGATAAAAGACGTGGTACGACAAAGGGACCAAAATTAGAAGTAGAATGACCAGAAGTAGTCGAGGAAGATGAAAAATGAGAATATGGAAAAACGAAGTCATTGAAAATAACATCTCTAAAGATGTACAAATGACCATTTCGAGCAAGACATTTATAATCCTTGTGATTAAGACTATAGTCTAGGAAAGTGCATTGAATAGACCTAAATTGAAATTTATTTTTATTATAAGGTTTGTTATTTGGAAAAAATGCACAACCAAAAAATCTTGAGCATAAATTATTACCTTAGAAAGAAAAGAAAGACCATGTTCAATAATTTTTTTCATCCACACCATTTTGTTGGTGTATGGTAGTACAAGATGTTCTCTTAAGAATGCCCCGAGGTTGCTGAAATTTGTAAATGGTTGAAACACCCCTCCCCTAATGAGTTTGAATGGCTTTTATAGAATAACCTAATTATTTCAATTTTTGTTTTAAGGTGAATAAAGGTTTGTAGTGTTTCAGATTTATTTCTCAACATATAAATCCAAGTGAACCTCGAATAAGAATCTATAAAGTGAACATAATATTTATAACAATTTGCAGAAACATTAAGTGAAGGACCTCATAAATCAGAAGGAATTGATTGTGCATTAATTATATTGGAGGAAGGAAAAGGAAATTTATGAATCTTTCCTAAGAAACAAGTTGAACAAAACTCACAATTGATTTAATTATAATAAGGAATATTACATTGAGTCAAAATAGTTTCAACTACTCTAGATGCAGGGTTACCAAACCTGTTAAGCCACAAACCAAATGAAGAAAGAATATTATTAGAAATATACATCGTATTGGAAGTAAGAATAAATATATATCTAGCAAGTTGAGGGTTATTCACGGTAGCACCATTGAAAGATAAAGGCAAGGATGTGTGAAGTTTAATATGAGAATTTTAGAATGCGTACAAACCATCCTTAAGTCTTCCCATCAAAAGATACCCTTTGGAAACCCTATATTTTACAAAAACAAACATAAGACTTGATTATCTTTAGAAAATTTAATAACAGAAATGAGATTCTTAGTAATTGAAGGCATGTACAGAAGATGTCGAAGAGTTAGAGTACATTTTGAAAACATAAAAGAAATATTACAGTGTCCAATATGATGAATATTCAAACCTGTTCCATTATCCATATGAATATTTTTAAAACTAAGATACTCATTGTTGGTGATCAGATTTTTAACATCTGGTGTAAGGTAATTGATAGCTCCAGAATCAGGATACTAGCATGTATCTATAACAGTATAAGGTGTAACAAACATTATTGCAATAGAAGGAGCAGAGGAAGAACGATAATTTTGATACTGGAAGGAATTGGGATCATTTAAAGACTGATCATATCTATAGAAACACTTGGAAGCGGCATACACAAATTTGTCACAAAGTTGGCATTGAGGGTTGATATTGTTATTAAATCTTTATCCATTTCATCCACCATTGGGACCCCCTTGCCTACTTCAATTAAAACCTCTTGAACCAGAAAAGTTAGGATAAAAACCACCATTAAAATATTATGTTCGAGGTGTAAAGCCATGAATGAAATCACCTTTATCAAATCCAGAAGAGTTATCAAACTTCTTTTTTGTGTTGGTGGTTCATAGTCCTTGATGAGTTGCCAAATTGTCCATTATTGTAGAAGAATCCATAGTCTTGACATTTTTTTCAATATGAGCTTCATGTGCCAACAGAAGAGACTCCAGCTCTTCAATAATACATAGATTCGAACGAGAAGTGATAAAAATAACAACTGTGTCACAATCAAAGGGAATGCTTTCAAAAATACCCTCATTATGATCTTGAACAGAAAATGAATGACCAATAAAAATTAATGAATAAACAATATTTTTAATTTTCAGCAACTATTGATTGATGGAAAGATAACTTTTCTTGATGGTTTGAAGTTCAGTCTTCAATTTGGTCAAATCCAACTTCATTTGTTGGATTCAGAAATTTGAATGGAACTGATTCACTACCATAAACGAATTTCTGGAGATTGTGACTTTTGATCGCTGCACTAACTTGATGATGCAAATAAGAATTTTTTTTATAAAAAACTTGGTGAGATTGAATGAGAGAAAACAACTGGATTTTTTTTCTGAAGAAGAACTAGACCTGAACAAATTTACTACTGCAATTAATGATATCTCTGATACCATATAAAGATTCAGAAATTAGAAAATGAATATAGAGAAATAATGATCCAATATTCTGGAAATGATATCAAAGTCTTTCTTATTTCAAAAGTAATGGATTATAAGAGTATATATAACATATGAGTTGAATAACAAATTTCTAACATAACATATTCAAAGATGGAAATTATCATAACTTATGATGGCTCTAACTAATAACTAATCTGTTATTAGTCCTAATTGTCGTGAGAAAAAGAAACTTTCGATTGATAGTTTTTTTGAAAATGTTACATGATAAATATCTGATTATTGCTTGAGTGAAAATTTTATGATTATATTGGTAGAGGGTTTTGGATACTTTTAAATTCTAAGAATAAGAGGAACTATATAATGATTATGTTGTTACGTGGTGACTGACATGTGAGAACACAGTGCTATCACTTGTCCACAGTCAAAGGATGATCTTGATGTGCAAAATGAAATAATAACATGTTACCAAATAAACTCATCTAGTAAAAAACCTTTCTAGTGTCGATTAATATAAATCTTTCCTCAATCAATTGGATCAAAAGGTATGAAATTCAATTTTATATCATGACTAAAAAAAATCCATAAATGTCATGAATTAGGTCTACGAAATATGTTTGAAAACCCCTTATATCTACTAAACTGAAAATTCATAGAAAAACGAAGAGTAAACGTTCCCTATGGCCCCAAAACTATTCTAGTTTGTTCAATTTAGTCCATAAACTAATAATAATTTGGTCAATTCAGTCCTTCAATTAAGTTTTTCGTCAAACTTAACTGTATAAATAGCTTAGGGGCTATAAGAGTAAACACAAGTAAATTTGTTTTTTCTAGTAATTTAAAACAATTTAAAATTATTCTTTTTTTCCAAAGTATAAGAATTACTATTTTTTTTAATAAAAGTTAAAACCTCTTAAATGTTACCCGAATAATTAAAAATAAAAAATAAAAACCGAGTTTTTAAAACAATATTTGATTTTTTAGGGCGATACAAAAATTGTTTTTTCGAAGTTTATAACACCCAATGTTATTAATTTTTATAAGGAAAACTCAAGAAAAAAGTAATTTCATTTAGTTTTTTCTGAGTTTTTTTTCCATAGAAAACGATGATAATTCCAAAACAACTTTTTCTTTTATTTCCAATTTTTTTTATTTAAAACACTCAAGAAGCTAGAAGGAGAAAACTTATCACATATTTCATATTGAAGCAGAAGTAATCCATCATTTCACATTATAAACACTCAAGAGAACCTACAATTATGTCAAGTTTACTCAAATGAGACCCTAATCATCATGATCAATATATGTATATCACATGATAAAATTTAACATCAGGCAAACATGGATTCGACACACAAAACTGCAGAACCCCAATTCGAAAATCCTACACACAACTGACCCGAAAGGTAAAATCCGATTAGATAATAATAGGGCTGTGTTTCGGCCGGATCGGATCGGAAAATGCCTATTCGGAAAAAATTCCGATTTTTTCGGAAATAAAATAACTATTCCAATTTCCGATCCGATTTTTTCGAAAAATTAAAAAAATTTCCGAATTCGGAAAAATCGGAAAATCGGCAAAAATCGGAAAAAATCGGAAATTCACAAAATATATTAAAAATTCAGAAATTTCGGAAATTCCTAAATTTCAAAAAAATAAATTATGGATTTTCGATTACTCGAAATTCTCATTTTAAAGAAACAATGAAAATAGCTTAACCCAACATGTAAACACATGAGGATTTGACTCATTTTTCATTTGTGTATAAGTTAGGAGGATACTCTCATTTTATAGAGCATATTTTGGAGCCCTCTCCCTCTCCCAACTGATGTGGGATATGGGAAACTTTCAAAAAATCGGAAAAGAAATCGAAAAAATTGGAAATCGGAAAATAATTCCGAAAAAATCGGAAATAATTCGGAAAAATCGAATCGGCATAATTTCAGAAAAATCGGATCGGAAAAATCGGAAAATCGGAAATTCAGAATTATTTCCGATTTTCGATCCGATTTTTTTCGGAAAAATCGAAAATCGGAAAATCGGAAATCGGCAAACTAAAATTTCATTCCAAATTCGGAAAAAATCGGATCGGAAATCGGAAAAATCGGAAAGTTCGGGAAAAAAACACAGCCCTAGATAATAACGAATAAAGATAAAAACATCATAGAAATAAAATTCACTCTTCTTATTACCATTGAACAACATATTACCAGCATCTTGAATGAGAGTTTTTTCTTCACAACAGAGCCTCGTTGCTTCAAAAATCAAAGTATCCATTTCTTCGGCTTTTTATAAAAGACTTTGAACACGGACCGATCCCACTACGATCCAGTTCATTGGGTGGAGCTGGAATTTTCATGGGACCCCAGGCTCAGCCTCTTGGGATTCTCTAGAGCTTGCTTGTGATACTCCTTCCTCCTGTAACCGCAGGGCGCTGGGGGAAATCATCATCCCCTGCTTCGTGATATCCATATTTTAGGGGTAACAACATTCAGATTAAGCTGCGTTGACCCAGCCTGAAGGGTGCGTGCCAACTGTTTAACACTTCGCTTTATCGCTTCCTTTGTAACGCCCCGACCCGAATATTTGGGTTATCTGTACCCAACTCTATCCGAATTGAGTCATTAGGTGTGAAGTGCAAAGAAACAACCTAAATAATGTTATTAGTCCGATTTTATTTCAATTAACATTTCACTTGTTAGCATGCGATTCCAATTTCAGGATAAACTACGTGAGGGACACATGGGAAGCACCCCGAAGTCCAAGTAAACAGAGCTACTAACGTAATCATAAACCAAATATACTTACCTGTAAAACGCCCTCAAGTTATGAAAATGCTCCCAACCTGCTGTGACAAAGTGGAGATGTGAGACTATGTCCAGTGGGATTTACACAAGCAGTATGAAAACGAACGAACGAAAGGAATACTCACACGTTACCACTACATGCATGCGAAAATATGTATATATCTACATACGTATACCTTTGAAAAATACATGTTTTAATTAATTTATTTCAGAAAAACCTACTTGCTCAGATTAATTGACCTTAATCTTATTTGGGGTTTTCTTTAATCATACTTAGTATTCTCGATTTATTTAACGTACCCAGTTCAACACTTTAAACCTTTCCAATTAATTTATTTAAATCATTCCTTTACCGAAATTTACCTTTTTAATCATTCAAATACCCTTTAGCATTTTCATTGAAATTCGTCATTTCAACACATGCAATCCCCGTGTTAGAAACTACATATTTAATATTTAAAAATCCTTTTCACAACACATTCTTGTGTTAAGTATGGGTTTAGCCATTTAGGTTGCTTAACCAACTATTTATTTACTCCCCTTTACTCTTTTTATTTCTTTATGGACATTAATATATTTATATATTACTTGTGAATTTCACTTTTATTGGAACATTTATTACATTCCTTCAAGTTAGGCTGTATTAACTCATTTTTCCACACAATCCATTTTTTGATACGTTCCATCTTTTCGTTATCTTTTTTCTAAATCTTCCAATACTGCATATTTACACAGACCCTACACCGATGGCTATGCGCACCATATGCTCTGGCCTGTGATTTAAGGATTTTCACCCAAGGGCTCCGAGCCCTTCTTTCTTTATCCCGGTGTCATCTGAGTTCCTTTCATGTGTTTTAACATTTTATAAAATATCCACATTATTCCACTTTTTTACTTTCAACCCCGCCGAAGATGAAACCCAGACTTAACCTTCCATTTTTCCATTCCTTTAAGTCCCTTATTCACCCACATGTGATTTATACTAAGTTCATTCATGCTTAGGACTTGATTAATTTTTATACACACATTAGTGTAAAGACATTCTTTAACATTTTTATTCCATAAAAATGTTTCACTTTAAGTAAATTACCAATTTACCCTTTATTTGCCAAACTTGAAACTTAGTCCTTTAACAAGTGTATTTTTCTCAAAATGTTTATTTAGTTTTCAACTAAACATTTTAGCCATTTTAGTACTTGTTTAATCGCACACTGGTCACTTTAACACCTTTAACATATAAATTAACACCCTTTATATTTTAAGCTTCCAAATTTCCATTTTTGGCGAGAAACTTAAAAATATTTATTTCATAAATATTCTGACAACATTAACATCATTCTATATTTTTATTTCATAAAAATGTTCATTATTTCCCTTCTCACTAGAAATATGCCAAAATAACATTTCTTACATTTTTATTCCATAAAATGCATATTATTTCTTTTCACTAGAAATAGGTCAAAATAACACTTATTACATTTTCAGATTTATTAGCAAACACACTAAAATAACATTATTTTACATTTTTATCCCGAAAAAATTTCCATTATTTTATTTTACCAGAAACTAACATTTTCTTACATTTCTATTCTATAAAAATATCCATATTTATATTGAGAAATTTATTCTGTTCTCAAGATCTATTTTATATCATCCCAGTGATACAAATACTAACATGGATATTTAATCAGCACTAGGATTGCAAGCCAATAATCAACACACATATATTTAATCTAATATATGTAAAATCATGCTGAAATATACTACTCATTTAACGTTAAACCAAAGTTAGTTTATCCCACCTCAAATGAAGCCCAAATATGCGCAAGACATGGAAGAATCAAGGGAGATGACAACCCCCACCTCCTATGGTGGCGTTAAAGGGATTGTCTTTCACCACTAAGTTCAGCTCCAAAAAACACCATTAAAACCCTCTACCAAATCTCCATTATATAAATATATATATTCTTCTAATAATATCTCCTCAACACTCATAAAAAATACCCAACAATAACTTATATATTTTCATAGCTCTAACCTAAGAATTGGTGGACTGTGTATTTGCTCTGAGGTTTGGGTGTGATTTCCACAAATATAATGGATAAGGCCCTGTATTATTGAGAGATAGTGGGAACAATTGTAATGGCCTCCTCCACTCCCTACCCAAGCCCTTCTCTTATAATCCAAACCATCAAATATTTACCATAAATGAGGGAACCTTATCCCCTAACAAAGGTATCAACCAAACCTACACTCGACAACACTTTGTCCCACTTTTGATCCAAGGGCTGTTAAGAATACAACAATTTAGTTCGTCTGTTACATAAGTTTATAATCCCATGTTTCTTCCTCATTTAATATACCACCCAACGTGGTTTCGTTCTGATAGTCTGTGAGAGTGTTACAGCGGAATAATACAACTACTCAAACAAAGTCCAATTTTAATTAACCCAAATTTTTGTTAAACCCTAACATATGCATCTAGGTGATTTAATAACATAAAAATCAATAAGCATGCAAAGGAACCAATTTCAGAAAAAATCCCCAAAGGGAAAAACCTTTTATTTCATTATAATTGTAAATCACAACTTACACGGTTATAACGAAATAGATTTCTTACACACGAATACCCGCAGGTGTTGGTCGGAGTCGTCGGCAATAGATCCATGCGTCAGGAATACCGCAATACTCAGCCTAGTACCTCCCTCAAGTGGTACCTATTTTCAACAGTAGGTTATCCTCCTTACAAGAGCAAACTTGAATAAGATGTATGATCTTGGGTTCCAAAATAATTCACCACAACATATGGGATTTTTGTGAATTGAAAACAAGGAAGAAGCCAAAAGTGTTATGCATATTTTTGCAGTGTTTGCAGAATGAAAAACGTGAAAGACTTCTTGTGAAAAACAGAGTTGAAGAGTCCTTTAAATAGAAAACTTAAGGCGGCGGTTCGCTCAAATGAGGTGGACTGTCGTTTGAATGAAATCCAATGTCGTTTGAACAACAACTGGAACATCTCGCGACATGCGATGTCGTTTGAACAACATACGCTGCCGTTCGAACGAGAACATTAAAATCCAATATTTTTTTCTTTTTCTTTTTTCTTGATATATGCATCACCTCAAAAACTCTGAAAAAATATATTTTTGACGAAAAACATTTAAAGCTCCGCTCCAACACTTAGAAAATATTTTATGAAAAATTATCCTAATACTTAAGTGAAATGTAAAGGAATAAAAACACAACCTTTACCAAATTTATCGCGTGGAGGTTTCTTTAATGAAGAACTTTGATATTCGGATCTGTCTTGATGCTTGAATGATCTTGAATAATTGTTCGACGGTTGTAGCGGTATACGACATACTTAAATGTAAACATGACTTATAAAATATGTCCTTAGAAATCTCCCCCTATATCTATGCCGGTACAAAATAAAAATAATCCAAATTATCAACTCAAAATGCTTATACAAATCTGATACCCTCTCATGAACCCAAAAGTGATAAGGTACTCGAAATGCAAGTCTTCAATTATTTTCACAAATCTTTATCAATCTTCAAATATCAAAGCTTTTCTCATCAGGGTGTGTAATCCAATAATCTTCAACTTTGTACCTACACACATGAGATAAATCAAATACCTGTGTGACGCATCGAGTTTGAAATGATATGAAAATAAATCAATCAATATAATCAAATCTCCCACATAATGCAAACTCTCCCATAATTCATTCTCCCCCTTTTTATTTTTCCGAAATAGACAAGGAAAAAAATACGCAGTCAAAACATGGAGTGTCACGATAAACAGAACAAATATGGATCAAACTATGCGCATGTAAAGGAAATACTCAGAAGATCCATAAACTATTTTTCATTTTTCATTTTTCATTTTTTTCACACACAATATTTATAAAATCACACCATGAATAACACTAAGATAACCAAATCATGGATATGGAATGAATGGGTGTGGACAAATTCAACAGGTAATAAAACTCAACCAAGCATATGTGCACGATGCATAAGTGTACTCCTATCGAATGAACATAAAAAATATCCTTAGGTGTAAAATTGTTGAATTTAGAGGATATCGACTAAATCAAATCAACAAATCAAAGCCTAAGTGATTTTCACACCAATAACGTCCAAAACTTTTTAGTACCGTTTTGAGAATTTTTCAAAGGACGTGCAAACCCATTGATTACTTTCCAACTAAACTCCCTCATATAAAATATTTCAATATTTTATATCTAAAGAGGTTTTAAATTATCAACTTAGAGAAAACCTATTGGCCCAAATTTTTGGCATAATTCATCTTTTTTTGCCTTAATTTTTTGTGCGGGCTCTTTTCAAATGGTGGCTTTCGTGCAGAGTCAATTTTACACTCTCGTAGCCCTTTCCCCTGTCACTCATAATTTTTTTTCAAATATAAATAAATTCCTCACGAGCAATTATTTTTACATGAACTACTTTTATTACTTTTGTATTATTGCACTTGGTTCGTTTTAAGGACATGATTGAGATAATAATACTCGACCAACAAGTGATAGCCAAGTACAATAATAAAAAAAATCCGTGCACGTGTGAAATAAAGGACAAATGAGTCAAACATGTAGGAAGTATGCTCTAATAACATCTCAATGACTCCAAACATTGTAAAGCACATGGATGACATGATATATTGTCTCAAAACACTATTAAATTGTCACATGAATGAATGGAATGAAGTTGTGACTCGGTCATCCTAAGTGTACATTCATATATGGTGTAAAACAAAATACAAATCTCTTTTTTTCTTTTTCAATTTTTCCAAAAAAATGAAAATCTTTTTGTATTTTTCCAAAAATTTTAAAAATAAAAAAAATAAATACAAACATGGTACATACTAGCAATATGCATACTATTGGCATGAGTAACATCCTATTCTAGACAATAAATCACACAAAGAATCATCAATCTAAGAGGGTGTGATTAAATGAGTAATGCAGTATTAACAATTAAGCATAAATTCCAAAAGTAACTGCATATAAGCTGTCAGAGGCAACCCAACAATATGAAATAATGTAACCAAAAAACACAAGGTGCAAACAGAATGATCAAAGTCAACCAGGTCGCTTGAATGATACACCATATCGTTCAAACGATATAGTATCTCGCGAGAAGGCTTCGTGCGAGAGTAGAAATCGCTCGAACGAAGACGTATCTCGTTTGAAAGAGAAAGAAAAATTTTCACATTTTTTCCTGAAAACTAAGTGGATTTGCCCAATGCAAAAATTACGTGAAAACAGAACCTGGAAGGGGAAAACATATCCAAAACAGTTCAAAAATAGTAGCTAAAACTCATAAAATAATGTAAGCATATCTAGCGCATGACAAATATTAACACAATAAACTAAACGATCTCACATGGGTTGAATTACATACAAGCAAATGAGAGTCATGAACAATTATACCAAAAGCATCTAAGTCTGATTTCTTAACCCAAACAGATTTGTAATGACAAGTGGGGGTTTGAGGAATCAAATTTACCTTTCTATTATACTTTCAAGGTCCATTTAAAAGTTTGTAACAGAAATGCCTAAGATTACCTTGCCTACCACAATGTGTGTAAGTGTAAATCGGGCGGTGAATGTTACCTAAAGGTGGTCCTCTACTCAAATTCCTAGGTGGTGTTCTCCTAATAACCCTAGGTGGCTCTCTCCTAATGATCCTAGGTAGCTCTCGCTTGACAACCCTCGGTGCCTCTCTCTTGACATCCCTAGGAGGCTCTCTCACACGTGTGGGGATGGCTTCGGGTATGGGAGCAACCTGTTTTTCAAAACCAATCCCACCCTATCCATTTTTATTTCGATAGTGCCTAAAATCTTATCAAAATTTTCAGACCTAGACTCCAAATCAAATTTCACTTTAGTCGAATCTTTCAAACTTTTCTCAAGTTCACCTATCCTAGATTCAAGTACGCGCCTATAATCCTCAAACTTAAGAAGATCCTTTTTCATAGCCTCCATCACCCATTGAAGACTATCTCTCTCTCCCTCGATGTACTCAAGATCCTCTCTAAAAAAATTCTCACATGCCCTAAGATCTTCAACTAAAACATCATTAGTTTTTAAGGCCCGCTCTTTCAATTGAGCTTTTAATTCTAAATTTTCTTTCTTTGTTTTCAAAGCTTCAGCATAAAGTTCATTGAAAGACGTTTGCAAGTTATGATCATTTCACTTCCATCCTCACTCCCATCACCCTCACTTTCATGGGATACACTATTAGTGGCTGTGGAAGAAGTATCCTCGTCATTCTCATGAGTAGACACACAGTTGGGAAGAACATGCTTACTTGCACAAAAAATTTCTTCACTCAGGTCACTCTTACTTAGGGTGGCAACATAAGCAATTGGTTTATTAAAACTCTCCCTAACTTTGGTGGGACACTCATCTATGCTATGGCCAATCCCCTCATAACAACGACATCTCTCAGATTCTTTCTTTTTGACGAGAGTTTTAAAATTAGATTTCAACTGAGATTTCCAAATAGTTCCGTCAGACACGTGACATCTAAAATCGTCAAATCCCCCCAAAGGCATTTTAAAAAAAATGGGATTTAAAAAATAGATTTAAAAAAATCAGGATCAAAACACAATAACTTAGTGCAATAGGCTCTAATACCAATTTGAGAGTGCTACAGCGAAATAATGCAATAATTCAAATAAATTCAACTTTAATTAACCCAAATTTTCTTTAAACCCTAACATATGCATCTAGGTGATTTAATAACATAAAAATCAATAAGCATGCAAAGGAACCAATTTCAGGCAATAGATCCACGCGCAGTGAACCCCCAAGAACTGCAATCCTATCTTCATCCCTAGAAGATCGCATCACTCTCTAATGACACGCAGTTAATCAGCCCCGTACCTCCCTCAAGTGGTACCTATTTTTAGTAGTAGGTTATCCTCCCTATAAGAGCAAACTTGAACAAGATGTATGCTCCTGGGTTCCAAAAAAATTCACCACAGCATATGGAATTTTTTTGAATTAAAAACAAGGAAGAAGCCAAAAGTGTTCTACAGATTTTTGCAGTGTTTGCAGAATGAAAAACATGAAAGACTTCTTATGAAAAATGGAGTTGAAGAGTCCTTTAAATAGAAAACTTAAGGCGACGATAGCTTGAACATCTCGCGACATGCGATGTCGTTTGAACGACATACGATGTCTTTCGAATGAGAAAAGTAAAAGCCAATATTTTTTTCTTTTTCTCTTTCTTGATATATGCACCACCTCAAAAACTTCGAAAAATTATATTTTTGAGGAAAAACATTTAAAGTTCCGCTCCAACACTTAGAAAATATTTTATGAAAAATAATCCCAATACTTAAGTGAAATGTAAAGGAATAAAAACACAACCTTTAACAAATTTATCTTGCGGAGGTTTCTTTGATGAAGAACTTTGATATTCGAATCTGTCTTTATGCTTGAATGATGTTGAATAATTCTTCAATGTTTATAGCGGTATACGACATACTTAAATGTAAACAGGACTTATAAATATGTCCTTACAGTCTGGACCATGACCAGACAAGGGAATGGCATAGATGCTGGCCAAACAAATGAGAGGACGATAACACAACAAAGGAATTGATTGCGTTCTTCTCTTTCGAATGACGAGCTAAGTCGTTCAAATGACAAGTCTTGGTCGTTCGAACGACCTGCTCAGTCGTTCTAACGACGGATCTTCCTTAATAAAACGACGCCGAATTTCTCATTCCTTTATTCGTCCATTGATTTCCTTTTGTCTTAATTAATCCGAAGGTAGTGGTACAAGGAACTTAGTCTATTTCCTTTTGTTATCCTATTTTTCTACATTTGCATTCTATACCCCAAATAATTTGCAACTCAAAAAGGTATATACATAATTTTATTAGTTAACAACCAATAATTTCATATTTCAGAAATCCTCCTTAATTACTCCAATTTGTCACCCACACTTTTCACTGAATCGTATTTTGTTCATCCTCATATAAAATATATTTAATTTATATATTTAACAAGGCGAGATATTACAAACTTCTGTCCTTAGGGAATTTCGTCCTCGAAATTCTTGTCTCATCAAAACCTATAATCCATTCACCAATGATCTCAACACTAGGGTCTAAACCCAAGGACTTCAATTTCCTCAACCATCGTTGTTATTCTAATCACGATAACTTCAAGGCCTTATTGCAAAATCTCAAGAACAGCTAACATGTTTATCTAAACAAACCTCAAGATAATCGGTACTCATCAAATATGGAAATATTAATAACAAATTAATTAAGATGGATCATTTCTACATTAGGATTCATAATCTACATTTCCTCGAATGAATTTGGATCATGCTTTGGCACAACCTCAACATTTTTAATCGTTGACATCAATAATCACAAGACAATATATCATATCCGTCCACTTGCTCGATATCCCCCATGAGACTCTTATGTTAACCTAGAGTCACCCTAGATATCACCACACAATCATATATGAGCGATCACATCCTCAACTCGTATAGTTCTTAATAGAGTGCAATGCTAGCACCTAATTCTAACAAATCTTGATATTCAGAATGTTCTCAAGTCACGACCTCGAAACACACGATCAACTTGTAACTAGATATACCGGTTAACTAAGGATACATGTTAACCTATAACAAACAAATAACAATGCAAACTACATGCAACAGCGCGAGACCACGTGCACACATAAACTAGTTAGGAAAAAAGTGTTTTCGAAGAAAAGCACACTTATATACCATGACACATCAGCCACAACCGGCCTAGCCCGCATCATTACTGATCTTACTCAGTGCTACACCCGAATAAAACTGATTGATAATTTTCCATTACCTGGATCAAGGAAGACACAATAAATGCAACGAATTAGGTGACTGCCATGCTAAAAGGAAACAATCGAATTCTGAAAATGAATCATCCCATACGAAGTATTAACCCACAACATAAATTTGAATTCTATAACTCTTCACCGATATCTATTACGAACTTTAGCCTTGCCACATACTCTGGCTTGACCTCTTAGCCTTGAAGAGTTGTAACCACGAATCATCCATCCGTGTCTGATAAAAAAAATGCAAAAACTAATTTCTTCGGGAAACTGAAACGCTAGGCTTCCCTCCTTTGGATTAATGCCACATCCCTATCGTTGGTAAGTATGACCAACCAACCAATTGAATTTACATTCCTTCAACATTTATTTCTAGTCACCAACCCATCATTTATGTAAACTTCGATACAATAATGACTCCCAATGCCTCATGGTGACAACAAAAATGTCAATTATTTATCTAAACAGCATACACATCTATTACAAGAAATCATAAGTCATACCCTAACCCATGCTAAACAACCTTGAGTTCTATTACTATGAAATGTACGTCACCACATAAACCTCAAGGCAACAATGAATCCCAAATATAATACATGGTACCCAACCTCATTTTTTAATATTACTAAGGAATGCGTACCACTCGCATTAATCAATTCTCTAAACAAACCTTAGTGTACATTTCAAGGAATTTTCAACACAACTTCACATGTCTAACCATGTTACTAACCCGAAGTCATTCTCACGAGACCACATCCTTGGAAACTCTTTGAGTTTTCCACCACTATATCTGAAATGCCTTATTATGTAAACATCACACTATGGGCTAACCTACTAATTAACACAACAATATATAAGATACGATACGTCGAGCATTTCTTAAGAACACTAAGGCCCATGCCTACGAACGCCACAAGAAATCCTATCTCTCAATGCCACACTGAAATCACCAAACTCTAAACTAATAAAATCTAGGTTCTGGTAAGACACATGACGTCGGGTATTGACCAAGGGGAGGCCCACCCTAATGATGTCGTAAGAGATCATATTCTAAACATCACAACTCATTTTTTTAATTCTAAGTCACCATGGTTATTTAGGTTCACCTTTACATTACCTCAATCATTGATATTTTCTAAACCCATATTATAATCAAGGCATATGAATCCATATATACTAAACCCAAGTTTTCAACGAAGAGACCTAGTACTTCCTAATCACGGAACTACACTTATAAACACATTTCTGATTCACTAAATTTTAAGATTTCTATCTAAGTCGTGGCAAACATTATACGATGTTACTACTACTACTAAGGTTTTTTGTAGGATACAAGTCACTATGTATAGTACATCCTAAGGTATACACCACTAGTGTCACAAAAGATCCTATTCCTCAATTTTTGCATTATTATCTAACTCACTACCCCGAAGGGTTGCTAAGTTTCACTCACTTGCCACTATAACTCATTGTTGTCACTTACGTGACCCTTTACCATAAATGGCTAGTAACTTTAATCATGGCTAATATGATACATTCATTTACCAACAACCCCTAAAGCATTCACCCATAAAGATATAATTTTACCAACTAAGGCTGACTTATCCTCTAGTGTTAACCAATACAATTTACATGTTCATCATATTACTCATCAATCACGCTATTACCCCAAGGATCAAAATGACCTAATTATCACATCGGTATTGACCTCTCATATGCATCACCCCAAGGCTACATAAAATTTAAAATCACGATTTATCTTTACATCATTATGACACTCTATCAATCAATCCCTACCGTTTATTATTCACAATTTGGTGCCACTTTCCATATTCCATTCTATTGACATCTATAAAGACTCTACGTCTATAAAGGTTGGCACACAAACACCTCACACTACGTACCATGGTGTCACCAATTACTGGCTTACGTGGACACCCGTAAATTATTACATAATCAAATCAGAATTTGCAAAAGCGATTTGTAACAATTAACTTGATCGTATGCCATTTGGCACTAACTTACTTTTCATGCTAACCCCTTCGATCTTACTATCGAGAACACGAATTACGTCGTCATCAAAATAGCATGACTATCCCAAACCACACCGACTTCGAAAAATCCAATAATGACATCACCATGTCACACCCGAAAGGAACCTTGAACCTAGAGCTCTGATAGCAATTGCAATGCCCTAAGGCGAATATATGTGTTACCCGTAGCCAACCCGATACGAATCGAGTCGTTAGGTGTGAAGTGCAATGAAATAACCTAAATAATGTTGTTAGTCCAATTTTATTTTAATTAACGTGAGGGACATAAGCGGATAATCCCTAAGTCCAAGTAAACAGATCTATTAACATGATCATAAACAAAATATACTTATATATAAAATGCCCTCAAATTATGGAACCATTCCCAACCTTCCGTGATAAAGTGGGGATGTGAGCTTATGCCCAGTGGCATTTACATAAGCAGTATAGAAACGAATGGCAGAAATGAATACTCACACTTTACCACTACATGCATGAGAAAATATGTATATATCTACATACGTGTACCTTTAAAAAATATATGCAATAATCAATTTATTTTCGAAAACCCTACTTTTCCATATTAATTTACCTTAATCTTATTTAGGGGTTTTCCTTAATATTACTTAGTATTATCACTTTGTTTAACAGACCTGGGTCAACACTTGAAACCTTTTCAATTAATTTATTAAAATCATTCCTTCACCGATATTTACCCTTTTATTCATTCCGATACCCTTTAGTATTTTCATTGAAAATCTCCATTTCAACACATGCAATCCTCATGTTAGAAAATACTTATTTAATCTCTGAAAATCCTTTTCACAACACATTCTTGTGTTAAATATGGGTTTAGCCATTTAGGTTACTTAACCACCCATTTATTTACTCCCTTTTACTCTTTTTATTTCTTTATGGACATTAATATATTTACATATTACTTGTCAATTTCACTTTTACCGTAACATTTATTACATTCCCTCAAGTTAGGTTGTATTAATTCATTTTACCACACAACCCATTTCTTAATATGTTCCATATTTCCATTATCTTTTCTCAAAATCTTCCAATACTGCATACTTACATGGGCTCCGCAACGACGGCTATGCTCACCATATGCTCTGGCCAGTGATTTATGAATTTTCACCCAAGGCTCCGGACCCTTCTTGCTTTATCCCAGTGTCATCAGAGTTCCTTTCATACGTTTTAACATTTTACAAATGTCCACATTATTCCACTTCTTTACTTTTAACCCGACCGAAGACAAAACCCAGACTTAACCATCCGTTTTTCCATTAACACTTGGAAATTTATTTCTTTTCTCCTTTAAGTCCCTTATTCACCCACACGTGATTTGTAATAAATTCATTCATGCGTAGGACTTGATTAATTTTCATACACACATTGATACAAAGACATTCTTTAACATTTTTATTCCATAAAAATGTTCTACTTTAAGCAAATTACCAATTTACGCTTTACTTGCCAAACTTGAAACTTAGTCCTTTAACAAGTGTATTTTTCTCAAAACGGTTATTAAATTTCTAACTTAACACTTAAAACACTTTAGCCATTTTAACACTTGTTTAATCTCACACTTGTCACTTTAACACCTTTAGCACATAAATTAACACCCTTTAAATTTTTTTCTCCCAAATTTCCATTTTGGCGAGAAACTTAAAAATACTTATATTTCATAAATATTCTGACAACATTAACATCATTCCTTATTTTTATTCAATAAAAATGTTCATTATTTCCCTTTTCACTAGAAATATGCCAAAATAACATTTCTTACTTTTTTAAACGGTAAAAATATTATTTCTTGTTACTAGAAATAGGCAAAAATAACACTTCTTATATTTTTATTCCATAAAAATATCCATTTTCAGATTTATTAGCAAACACGCTAGAATAATATTATTATACATTTTTGTCCCGTAAAAATGTTCATTATTTTCTTGTACCAGAAAATGATATTTTCTACATTTTTATTCCATAAAAATATCCATATTTATATTGAGAAATTTATTCTGTTTTCAAGACCTATTTTATATCATTCTAGTGATACAAATACTAACATGGGTATTTAATCATCACTGGGATTGTAAGCCAATAAACTACACACAAAACTTTAATCTAATATATGTAAAATCATGCTGAAATATACTACTCATTTAACTTTAAACCAAAGTTAGTTTATCCCACCCCAGATGAGGTCAAATCAGTGGAAGGCATAGAAGAATCAAGGGAGATGACAATCCCACACCTCTTAAGGTGGCCTTAAGGGGGTTGTATTTCACCACCAAGTTCAGCTCCATGAAACACCATTAAAACCCTCTACCAAACCTCTATTATATAAATTTATATCTTCTTTTAAAAATATCTCCTCAACACTCATCAAAAACCCCCAATAAGAACTTATATATTTTTGTAGCTCTAACCCTGGAATTGGTAACTGTGTATTTGCTCTGAGATTTGGGTGTGATTTCCACAAATATAATGTATAGCACACTGTATTAGTGAGATATTGTGGGAAGAATGGTAATGGCCTGCTCTGTTCCCTACCCAAGCCCTTCTCTTATAATCCAAACCATCAGATATTTACCAAAAATGAGGGAACTTTTTCCCCTCATAAACCTTCCACATTAGGTATCAACCAAACCCACACTCAACAGCACACCGTCCCACTTTTAATCCAAGGGTTGTTATGAAGACAACACTTTAGCTCGTCTGTTACATAGGTTTATAATCCCATGTTTCTTCCTTATGTAATATACCACCCAAACCCAAAGATTCTTTTACTGTGTGGTTTCGTTCTGATAGTTTAGCCCATGAGCAAACAAGGGAATGACATAAAAGCTGGGTAAACAAATGAGAGGACGACAACACAATAAGGGAATTCATTGCGTTTTGCTCGTTTGAACGATGAGCGAAGTCGTTCAAACGACAAGTCTTGGTCGTTCGAATGACCTGCTCGATCGTTCTAATGACGGATCTTCCTTGATAAAACGACGCCGAATTTCTCATTCTTTTATTCGTCCATTGATTTCCTTTTGTCTTAATTAATCCGAAGGCAGTGGTACAAGGAACTTAGTATCCTTCCTTTTGTTATCCTATTTTTCTACATTTTCATTCTATACCCCAAATTATTTCTAGCTCTAAAAGGTATATACATAATTTAATTAGTTAACAACTAATAATTTCATATTTCAGAAATCCTCCTTAATTAATCCAATTTGTCACACACACTTTCCATTGAATTGTATTTTGTTCCTCCTCATATAAAATATATTTAATATATTTATTTAATGGGGCGGGATATTGCAAAATTCCATTCTTAGGGAATTTCATCCACGATTCTTGGCTCACCATAACCTATAATCTAGTCACCAAAGACCGGTTCCCAATCCTAGGCATACTTAACACTAGGGTCTAAACCCAAGGACTTCAATTTCCCCAACCATCATTGTTATTCTAATCACGATTACCTCAAGGCCTTATTGTAAAAACTCAAGCATAACTAACATGTTTATCTAAACAAACCCTCGAGATAATCGATACTCATCAACTATGGAAATATTAACAATGAATTCATTAAGATGGATAATTTCTACGTTACGATTAACAATTTACACTAGATGGGGATTACCTTACTCCCACGTGACCTGAGAGAAGTCTATTATGTGTATACGCGAATACGTGCGTACGGTATGAGCAAACATCTACACTAAAGGGGGATAACTATCAAAGTTGCTAGCCGAGCATATCGGTACCTGAGCCGACCTCTTATTAGAAGTTAGGCTGAGCACATGGTGAGTCCTCTCTTGGTATTATTTTAGGACCCGTGTAAGTTGGGTTTATAAAAGTATAACAAAAAGCACCCAAGACTTCATATAAGAGATTTGTGGTTCGATACAAACTGAATAGATGAAGTGTTTTATCCTCCTCATACTAAAGTGGGATAGCCGGCTCTTTTTTGGTTGGCATGGGTTGAGCAGATTGCATTTATGTGATTGTGGAAGTATTGGGGACACGCTTCAGGAAGCTAAAGCGTCTTCTTTGTAATGATTGTGGCAGGGCGCGTGTGCAGGTGCTCTATACCACCATTTCAGATTTTATAGGATTTTTATTTTTTTCTACAGCGTCCCTTCAGGTTTCTTCTTGAAACCATAAATACCTATCATAAGTCTAAATCATCATCATAGATTAAATATCCTTAATTACAGAGAGAGAGAGAGAGAGAGAGAGAGAGAGAGAGAGAGAGAGAGAGAGAGAGAGAGAGACGGGTGTTCATTAAAGTTTTCTTGAGAAAACATTTTTCATGTCAAAAAGGGTTCTTTTGGTTTTTCCTTTTTTACTATCTGGTGCCTGCCCCAATCCTTCGCATTTTGTAGGTTTCATTAGGTATGCCCTTCCCAGTCTTTGTTAGGGTTTCATCGCTCTGGATTTTTATTTTTTCATCTTTTGTTGGTTGGAGTTTGATTTGTTATTGGTGTTTCCTGTTGAGATATTCTGGATTAGACGATAATTAATTTGGTTGACCTAAGGTTTCCAAATATATTTAGTATTATTTGGTGTCGTTTAGTGGTTCAATTTATGTTTTTGTACAAAAATACTAGTTTTGTTGCATTATTTTCTTTGTTTTAAAGTTGAACCCTTGCCTTTATGTATTTTGCTCCTTACGTTCAATGAATCTGTGACTTTATTTATGAGCTTGAGTCTGAGCATCCAGGGATTACTGAGAGGATGCTCCCACACCCTCTAAAAGTGATTAGACCCGAAGATAACCACCCATTATAGCAGTGGTTTTACTCTTAATCCCAGTCAGCCTTTCATGAACTCCCCTATTTTAGATGACCTTGAAGTTGATCCTATATCTCCACTTTCTCCTAGAGATGACCCTATAAATACCATCTCAATGTTTTCCATAAATCTTTACTATATTTCTGAGGAGGTTATCTCAGATAGGGCTGAAGACATGAGGCCTGAAAGTGTTGATCCCTTTCCTTCCACATCCCCCTAGATGAGTCTCTTGCTGACGTAGCGCAAAAGGAGGGAGATGGATCTCTTTTGGGATATTTGACTCTTATGATCCCATCGAAATGAAAGATTAATGGAATTTTAATACCATTATTAATTATGATCTTGACCATGTGAGGGAGAAGTTTGGTCTCCCAATAGCTATTCGAACGAGGATCCCTCTTCCTGATGAAAGATGTCATTATGTGAAAGATTTAGAAGAGGTTTATCTTCCCCTCTAGGCTCTTTAGGTGGGATTAAGGCTACTTTTTCATCCTAGAGTGCTCTTAATATTAAAAGGTTATGGGCATACCTTGACCTAGCTGCCTCCCAATGCCTATAGGACTATTTTAGAATCTATGATGTTGTGGAAGCTAAAATGGGTTTCGACCTTATATGGGACATTTTTAGGTATGTCCATGGATTAAAAGACAATGCTAAAGCCCTCAGGTATTATTATTTTTCTCCCCAAAAGTCCCGATATAACTTTTTTCCAAACCAACAATCATAGTTGGAAAGATCAGTATGTGTTCGCTAAGGGCGAGTGGGAGTTTAGGCATCATAAACATGATATGTCGTGTAGGATTCCCAGGGAATAGAATGTGACAAACCAAATAGGTAAATGTTTCTCTATTTTTTATTCAATTTCTCGATTTAGCTGCTTTCGTTATTCTGATGTTCTACATGCTGATTATTTCAGTGAAGAGATCCCCCATGGTTACTGCGTCTCTAATTGATCTGGTCGAGACGTATTGTAAGAAGAAGGCCCTATGTTTGAGGACTTATTTTTAGTAGAGAAGTTTGTTATTGCAGGATACCACACCCTTACATATGGCCTTCCCCTTGTAGAGTTTCACGTTCCTTTGGAGGGGTATGTGTTGCAAGAGACTTACCCCGACACAGGCGAGCAGATTATTGAAAAGGAGGAAGAGGGTTTTGAATAAGGTAGTGAAAATATAAACACACACACACACACACACACACATACATACATACATACATACATACATACATACATATATATATATATATATATAGATAGATAGATAGATAGATAGAGAGAGAGAGAGAGGTTAAGAAGTGAACGCTAAAAATGAACATTAACAAAACCAAACCCCCTAATTTTAATGAACATTAACAAAAAATACTAACAACCCATTAATTTTAATTCTTATGCTGTAATTGGTCTGTGACAACGGCAATGGACACGCTTGGGATACGAGACCCCCTTACCCCCTACCCAACCCATCTCAATATTAAATCAAAACCAAACCCGTTACCACTAAGAAGACTCGTAAAGGTAAAAAAGGTTCAATAAGAAAAAAAAAATACTTTTCAATATCTTCCAAAATCGACAGTACCAAAATTAGATTTTAAAAAGGGCCCTATTGACTCTCTCTAACAAAAACCCAGTACGGATAAAAAGGTAACCTTTCTAATTTGACTGTAAAAATAGTAAAGTAAAGAACAATGTGAAATAAAATAATATACAAAGTTTTAGATTTACGAGCCACCCTGAACTCTTTTTTCTCTGATGTTTGGATGAGTAGATATAAAATTGCGTAAAAGAATAAAGAAATGAGAATATGTAGTTATGTAGCTGACTTACAGTTACTCTAGTGGAAATAATTGGATGAAATAGGGGAGCTTCTGACGGTAGATATGTGTGTGTGTGTGTGGGGGGGGGGGGGGGGTAGGGTGTATCGTGTCACACTCGTGTTCGTTTCCACTGGAGCGGACCATTTACAACCTAGGAATTAAAATTAATGGGTTGATAGGTTTTTTGTTTATGTTCATTAAAATGTCCATTTTTTAGCGTTCACTTTTGAACCTCTCTTTCTCTTTCTCTCTCTCTCTCTCTCTCTCTCTCTCTCTCTCTCTCTCTCTATATATATATATATATATATATATATATATATATATATATATTATTTATTTATTTATTCCCTTTAGTTCTTTTTTCTCTTTGATTCTGTTGTCTAACTTATCTGCTCGTCTTTGCTCAGGTATCAGAGAGCCTCCTTCCTAGGAGATGTAATGAAAGGTTCCTCGCTGAATAGATCGTAAAGTGATGGCATTAGCCAAGCCGAATAAGATGGAAGCATGATAGGGTCATGTTGGGGCCAAATAGAGAAGGTTAGCCAAAGAGAAGGAGGCAGTCGAGCAAGTTGCTCGTCAAAAGGAGGACGAGGCTGCAGCCAGAGCTAAGTCCAAGGGGAAATCCCCTATGTATCCTTCATGGCCTACAGTCGGGGTAAAAAAGTCCCCTGTTACACCCCGTAATTTTATTCATTTTTATATTGGGAACTATTTGGGATTAATTAAATTATATTTGGAAATTAATCTGGTAAAATAAATATTGATTATCGAAATAAGGGTTAATATTTATTTATGTGGAATATTAATTAGTGAATGAGTAATAATAATGATAAGGAAATATAAAAATTGTTGTGAATAAAAAATATGACAGTTATGGTAAATTTAGTCGGGACCCGCATATCAATCGTGTCAGGACTTAATTTTAAAAATAAAGTATAAGTTTACTTTTCATGTTCCACATGATCATTTTAAGTGCGCCAATGTTTCTAGAAGGGTCTAGATAGTCAGGAAAGTATACTCGTGGGTTTAGTTTAGGTATCGGGGAATTTTTTGGCCAAACTGGTACCCCAGAGGGGTATTTTAGTCTTTTGAATTTTTGAGGAAAATAGAACCTATGAATTTTATAAGTGTAAATCAGATTATATGTTGGGGAAGTTAGGGTTACCAGAACAAAAACTAAGAGAGTCTATCAGGAGAGGAAGAAGGTGAGTTCTGAGGGAGTCCTAAGGCTTTTCTACATCGTTTTAAACCACCGCCACACCCGTTGTGTAGATCGCATAGAGAAGAACACCACCCTACCACACATCTGCATAGATTCAGACTTACAACTCGAGGAAAGTATTTATCTTGCTTAATTTATGAAAGATATACCATCCATGTTATAGTAGGATGATTAATCTATGATTTTCCTGAATTTTGGTTTAATTTGGCAGATTTAAAACATGTTCTTGGGTTAAATTAATGTTAGGTTTGAATCCCTTTTGTAAGAAGACGAATTTGATGAACTACTGATAATCAAAATGTGAAGAAATATGAGTTTGTAGATGTTCTTGATGAAAAATACTAAACTAGGGTTTTTAGAGGTTAATCTTGAGTTAATTCAAATTAATTGATGTTCTTTGATGATTTGATGATTATAAAACATTAGAAATCATGTATATATGTTGGTATAATGTTTGGTATCCTTGGTTGGGTGAATAGGATCGAACCATGGAGGTTTATAGATTAAAAATGGTAAATCCCGTAACTGTTTCCATTGGAGAAGACGAGACTTGTTCAAGAAAATCGATTTGTCTCCTTGGCCGAATCGATTCGGTTTCCCAAAATTTTACAAATATTCCCCTTTTTGTTTAGAACTCGCGGGAAATGATCGAATTAACTTTTGAGATAAATTTTTAAATACAAAGAGAGTTATTTTAAAATACTAGTAGGCCAATATTGGGTTTGAGACTTAGTCACATGAGGGGAACTTAAGGGCTAATATTAATTAGGCATAATTGAGAAATGAGAACCTAATTCGGAGAATGATATCGTGTCACGGGAATTCGGGGGAAACGGTGACCTTGACCAGTAGGGAATGAATGAGATGGCTACTGAATTGACTTAAAGGAAAAATTTATAATCTTTCGAGTAGAGAGAAACACTCGATCATACACGATAAGAGGTATACCGGTATATTATGAATACGTAGGCAATTCGAGAGTCATATAGACTACGTATGGGATATATCATGGGTTATGTGTGTAACTATACTGAATTCATATATATAGGTTGTGTGAATACCTAATGCTTGATTTATTATGTGTAATGAACATACCTATGTTACTTGCTATCACGGGAGGTTCTGCGCTGTGGATGGTCTTATCCTGATGAGCCCATTGAGGGGATTTTGACTTGTACCTCAGAACATAGAACTTAGGGATGAGTGTTGCTTGTGTGAATGAGGGTGTGACCGGTCATTTGGGTGAGTAGGTATGTGCGTAGCCTAAAGGCCTAGAACTATGTTCACCTCCAATTATGTGTAAATTATATATTGTGGTTTGAGAGTGATTTCGAACCGATAGTCCTTTATTTAGTAAGTGATGTACTAGGACTTAATATCAGAGTATGCATGTACCGTAGGTCTCAGCCTAGGGGTACTGTATTTTATATATATATATATATATATATATATATATATATATATATATATATATATATATATATATATATATATATATATAGAGAGAGAGAGAGAGAGAGAGAGATAAATGTATATACTTGTGTTTTATCCTTTTGTGCGTGCTTAGTAGATGAGAGAGATAGTGATGTCTAAAATAATCTAAGAATGTGTGAACTTGACATCTATTTGGGGAACCCTAAATTGATTTAAATGATATGAGAAAACAAATCAATAATGTATTGTATGGGTAATACGACTGGGAACTACGTATTAATATGTTTAGTAAGATAAGGGACTTGAACTAGTAGACGGGGTAGCATAACTAGGGAAGGTTAATAGAATATATTAGGTGTGCACAATAGTTGTGGGGTTAGGACCTCAAGTGAGATCTTGTGAAACTAACATGTATATAATATCTGCTGATTATGCATTTTAAATACTTGCAAATATTTTAAACTGCTTTACTTAGGCTCCGACCCGATTTTCAAATCTATTTTGTAAAAACCATTTTAGGTGCCCAGCCACAGGGATGCCCAACTTAGGAGTTCATTCTCATTTGATGTGCTGCAGTTGCTGTGGACGATTGCAGGACCTCTTTAGTAGACGCCTCCATTCCTTTCAGATCATATGCATCATTTTATTTATCTCTATCAGGCATGTTGCCCATCTTCTACTAGTAGTTATTTCCAGAGACATTGTACTTCATTTATTTTCGTTTGTTGGACTCAGTTTTGATATGGATTATTGTATTGGAGTTTCAAGATGGAGTGTTTATTCCAGTCATATCTTATTTGATTCAGTTATTTCTTTATTTATAATGTTGGTTAATTGGAATAGCGACTGTGGTTTATTTACTTATTTATTTATTTATTTCATATCATTGCATGTTAATTTAAAAGATTAAAATTTGACACCAGTTTAATCAACTAATGTAGGTAATTAGTAATTAACAGTTTTTGATAGTGATGCTCAGAATGAACCAACTGGATATTCTGTTTTAATTTAATAAAGGACTGATCACCCGGTATTTAATTGGGTGGGGTGTCATAGATGGTATCAGAGCATCAGGTTCTAGTGTCCTTAGGATCTGTGTAGCTTACTACATTTCAGCATACGCTCTTTTATATAGTTCCTTATTATAGGATTCTTGTATTCCTCTTCCTACGCATGTTTACGTTCTCCTTCTACTAAGTATAATTGATACGAATTATATGCGAGTTCGGTTGGGTTTTTTACACAGAACAATATAGGGCGACAAATGAGGGTCGTTAAAAGGATTGCATGAGGAGAGGGTCAATATAAGTCATAAAGTATTCTAGGAACGCTGGTCGTGATGGGAGTCATCTTGATTATTGTCCCGGAAGCTGACAATATGATAATCACTATGGCGCACTACTTTCCCCAAGTAGAGAACGATGGTCTAAATTTAAACTCACCCAGTGTACTCGGGAAAAGGGGATTCGGAGAAGCTCTTTTGAAGATCCATATTTAAGGATTTGGGTAAGAGAGGAAGTGTGATGGGCCAACGGAAAGAGATAATCCAAATATAATGGCGTATGGTGAAGTCCAGTAGCACTCAGGATTTAAATTTTGGTTTAAATTTTGACTCATAGGAACAGTTCTGCCATGGTGGGATATAGTCACCACATATAAGGAAGTAGATTAAGGATTAATCGGGAAATTTTGGGCGCATTTTAACCACAAGTTCTTTCATCTTCTATTCGGATGGAGATGCGAAGGAAGTTTTTGGGCTTTTCACAGGAGGGATGAAGATAAGATGATTGTGATGAAGAATTAAAAAATTCAAGTGGACTTCGTACCCAAGCAGGTAGGTAGTATAGAGGAAGATTAATAAATGTGATGATGGACTCATGAGTACTAAGTCCGAGAGAAGGACAACCCCGATATGGCTAGTGGGGCCAAAGATAGGGGATGACACACAGAGGTGTCCTATATGTGGAGAGTAGGGCCACATGTATCGACCTTGTCCGAAGAAAGTTAGGGGACAAGGGTGCAATACCTAGCAGGGGAAATAGTTGTAAAAGTTTTTGTATCGATTTGGGCGAGATTGTTATGTCTAGGAAGTATTTGGACCTCCAGTACTATTGGTAATTAAAAGTGTAAGTTTTATCCTAGGGTAAATGGGGTATGTTTGCGTGACACGAGCGAGTCAAAATATTTCGTTAAACACTAGATTCTCACATGAGACGGGTTTAGTGAGTGTATTGTTAGTGTTACTATTGTGTGACTATATTTTACAATTCAGTAGCGGGCTCTTTGGTCCCATTTGCAGCAAAGTAGGTATAGTCATTGAGAGGATATGTTTTAGTGGAATTACTCCTTTCGAGAGATGATATTCGAGTATGATGTTGTCCTGGGTATGGGTTGGTTTGCGACGGGTTGAGCGATGGTGGGTTGTTACAGTAAGGCTATCGTATTCTCTACTCCTGGGCAGGATTTTTTGTTTAGCAATGTGTCATCTGGAAGAGAGTTGAGCTCGCATTTATACTACATCGTGGAGGAGACTTCAAAGGTTATATGCATCTTGTTATATTTAATCCCACTGTGTAGGGACTATACTGATATGATTTGGGGTATATTAAACTTACTGTCATGCGAAGAAATTTAGCTTGTTATCGACTTAGCGTGGGAAAACTAGTGATAGTGAGGGCGCCGTGTTGTATAACTCCTTTAGTGATGTGGGAGTGGACGGTTAGACTTATACGTCAAGGGATAGGATTTTGGATGTTTTGATAATATATGTACGACCTACGCATCTTGATGACCGACATTGTTAGGTAATAGTGTATCGGGAGGTTTGTTGTATGAATTTATCTTACGAGATGTCCCACGCATGAATTTTAAAGTGCACCTTCCTACTAAGAGATATTAACCTCGACCTGGATCACAGTCGAGGTGGCATAAGATCATAATAGCTGTCAATAATATCGTCTTTCATAGGGTTGGCCCTGGCCGACATTGCTTCAACCACATACATCAACCTCGACTGGGCATCAGTCGAGGTCAGTAAGGACTCGTGGGTTCGACCATCCATTAACAACAACATCGGCCCAGGCCGACGTCAAAAGTTATCACCCGAAGTCAGCAAAGCCTCGCAGGCTCAATCATCAAGCATCGTGATAACATCAGCCATAATCGACGTTCCAAGTATCTAAACTCGGCTGACATCCTAGCCGAGGTCATCATGTAGGTTGGTCTCGGACATGGAAAGAGTCGAACATCACCAATATCGTACTCATCCAGGACAAGGTTGGTACAAATCGAAGACAACCGAGTATTTATGTGCACATGTATGGCTTAAAACACGTGGACACATCTGTTATAACTGAATCATTCCCTCCACATGAGGGAATATTGAGGTCATCATTTTTTAGTTAAGATCATCCAGGTGTCATCCTTACACTAGTTGGATCTTCATGTACATTCCCATTGCATGCTTGGGGGGTACACTACACCCCCTAAGAACTATATATAGAGGTCATCCTCTACCTTGTAAAGGGATTCATAATTGCAACCCTAGCTGAAACTCTGTTAATTCATACAATAGAGAGAGAAAGCTTGAGAGATTGTATCCATGGCCATTAGTGCCTTATTTTAGTGATATTCCTCACACACTCACAGTGGATGTAGGACAGATTGGCTGAACCACTTATATATTGGTGTTCATCCTCTTTTCCCCACCTCCTTCTACATATATATACGTATATTCTCCTGTGATGCCATTATTATCACTTGCTTGAGCTTGTCAACACCTTATCTGGTGGTGCTATTTCTATCAGCATCATTTTGGTGCTGTCTGTGGGAACGAGAAGCTATCTCTTCCTTTTTTGCTGCTTAACCTCATCGGAGTCTCCAGTGGTGAACCAGGCCCCACCCCTTGTGTGGAGCAGTTTCACCATTGAAAGAGTTCCTTTAAGGTATTAAGCTCATCTTCTTCACAAGCTCTTTATTTTTAAAATATGGCGCTGGAGTTACCGCCACCTCCTCGACCATCTGGAGTTGGAGGACCTAGTTCTAGCCAGGCACCACCCCAGTTCGAAATGGCTGAGGTGGCAGTAGCCTTAAGGTCTTTGGCTGTAACACAATAAGCGATGAAGGAGCAATTTGCTCAGCTCAGCCAAAATATTATAAGACCACCTGGGGTCTCACCAGAGATGATTTCTCCAGCGACTGATCAACCCCATCCTGAAGCCAAGGGAACACCCCCAGGCACCGCGAAAAGACCAACCTACTCCTGAACGGAAGAGGTACATTGTTGACCCTAGGCGTTTCCATTTGGGGAGGCAAGGAAACCATTGCCTTGAGGATAGGAATGACGATGTGGAGGCAGAGAATGCTCCAGAAGACTACTGGGAGTCGTATGAGGTTTCAAACAACACGGTACGTCCTATCCAACAGAGAAGAGGCTGTGGGGCAGAAGATATGGGGGTGCCCAACAAAGAGGATCGACTTTTGATCGCTTGAGTAGAGGGTCGGCCTTCGAAAGGCTTGGCCCAGTTAATGACCTAAGGTAGAGGTTAACTAGGTCAATAAGTGTAGCAGGCTCACAAAGGAATGATGGGGAACATCAGCCTCATCAGGGCCAACCCCAACATGGCCGAGACAAGGATCAAGAGGAGGTAAATAGCCGACGTTGTGCAGCAGTTGGGGAACCCTCAGTTCACCCCTTGGAGGTAGCTATGGACAACCTCGGCCAGGCCGATGTTGCAAAGCCATAGAATGACTCCATTCAATGTCTTAAAGAGAAGATAGGGAACCTCATCAAAAGTCGAGACCCACTACAGAGAGGGTTCTCATAGGGCTCCCCATTTATGGAGAGAATTGTGAACTTCCCAACCCCTGCCAAATTCAAACCACCAATGTTATCTCCTAAGTATGATGGTAGTACCAACCCTGTGCATCATATTGAGATGTACCAGTCGGTAGCATACATTTATTCAATCCCAGATGAGATGAGGTACCGGGCCTTCTCAAGAACCTTAATGGGAGTTGCACATATTTGGTTTAATTATCTTCCGAAAAGCTCCGTTGAGAACTTTAAGGGTTTAGCTGAACAGTTTATTCACAATTTTTGTTTTCGGGTAAGACCTCAAAAGAAGAACAATCATCTGCTGTACATCAAGCAAGGCAAGAACGAGAGCCTAAAAGACTACATTGTAAGATTTAACAAAGAAAAATTAGAGGTTGAGGATTACGAAGAGAATATAGCTATGACAGCCCTCATTGGAGGACTTCAGAAGGGGAAGTTACTGTAGAAGCTTATTGAAGACCCTCCCAAGTCCATGGCAGAGTTGTTATCAACCACTGGTAGGGTCATGAACGCTGATTAAGCCATGGCTGCAAAATATGAGGATGAAAATGGAAGGAGTAGTGAGAAATTCCAACGGAAGAAGGATGGAAATAAAAGAGATGCAGACGAAAAGTTTGCACACTATACTCCTCTAATAGTGAGTTACAAACACATCCTCAACGAGATAAAGAATGACAGGTCCTTAAAGTGGCCAGAGAAGCTGAAGGCTCCTCTACATAAGAGAAATAAGAACCAATGGTGTGAGTTTCATTAGGACCACGACCATGTGACCGACAAGTGTTTTGACTTGAAGTATGAAATTGAGAAGATGTTAAAATCTGGGAAGCTCAGAATGTATGTTAATGGCAAAGCTTCTAAGGGGGAAGATATGACCCTAATAATAAGGTAAATGACAAGTGTCGAGAAGATGTCCCTACCATAAGAATGGAGGACTCAGATGATGATGATGATGATGACCCTGATCTCCCACCAAAAGATGATAATGTCATAGTGAAGAGAGTTGGTATGATATCTTTTGGGCTAAATACCATCTATGGAGGTTTAGCAGGAGGAGGTTCAGAGGTCATCGATCGCAAAGCTCACGTGGCAGAGGCCAAGTCAGTGATAAAAGCCAAGGTTATGAACTTGGCATCTACAAAGGTAAAGCACGAGAAGATAAAGAAGGTAGATATGTATACCCTCATAGTTGGTTTCTTAAGACTCGATTTCAAAGGTATCTTAGCTCCGTATGATGACCCCCTGGTAATTACAACAAGAGTGCATGGATGTGAGGTGCAGAGAATCCTCGTGGATGGAGGAAGTTCAACAGATGTAATGTTCTGGCCCTATTTTAAGAGCCTTGGCCTTAGCAGAGCTAGGCTTGTACCTTATCATCATCTATTGATTGGCTTTAGTGGTAAAAAGGTCCATCCATTGGGCATGTATGAGATGGATGTACGAATGGGAGACGAGTGGCCTAAGAGGTTGACCCGAAAGATCAATTTTTTCGTAAGGGATGAAAACGTCTTCTCGACCTACAACCTCATCATAGGATGAGTAACCCTCAAGGAATTTGAGGCCATACCGTCAACGGTCCACCAAATGCTAAAATTATTGACCCCCTATGGGGTAGGGGAAGTGTAGGGTGACCAAACATCGGCACGTGAATGCTACTTTAACTTCGCAAAAGAGAGAGAGGCTCATAAGAGGGTAATAATCACGTACAACATCGACACACTTGATCCTAGGGATGAGACAAAGTTAAAGAAGGGAGAAGCCATGGAAGAGGTAGAATCCATCATCCTCAATGAGGATAAGCTGGGAAAAATCATCCAAATCGGAAAAACGATAAGACTTGATATCAAGGAGGAGCTGGTGAAGCTACTGAGGAATAGGTAGAGTGTCTTTGCCTGGAGCCATGCGGACATGCTGGGTATTGACCCTGAAATTATGTGCCATAAACTCAATATTTTAGAAGATACTAAGCCCATGAAATAAAGAAGAAGGGTTTACTCAAGGGAAAGTATGATGTCATCAGGGAAGAGGTCAGAAAGCTTGAGGAGGCCAAGTTCATTAGAGAAGTCATATACCCCGAGTGGTTATCTAACGTCGTCATCGTGCCGAAAGCTAATGAGAAATGGAGGATGTGCATAGATTTCACTAATTTGAACAAGTCTTGTCTAAAAGACAGCTTCCCCCTTCCTTGAATTGATTAGATGGTGGATGCCACAGCAAGGCAAGGGATTATGAGCTTCATGGATGCCTATTCCGGGTATAACCAAATTTTTATGGACCCGAAAGACTCAGAAAAGACAACGTTCATAACCGACAAGGGGACCTATTACTACAAGGTCATGCCTTTTGGCCTGAAGAATGAAGGGGCCACTTATCAACGCCTTGTAAATAAGATGTTTGAGAGTCAGATTGACAAGACCATGGAGGTATATATGGATGACACGTTGATGAAGAGTTTGAAGGCCGATCTGGAGAGGACTTTTGACACCATGGATTTATACAGGATGAAGCTCAACCCTACTAAGTGTGTCTTAGGAGTAGGAGCATGAAAGTTTCTTGGATTCATCGTCAATCAAAGAGGAATAGAGTCCAATCCCAAGAAGATCAGGGCTCTGATTGAAATGAAGACACCTAAAACTATCAAAGATGTTCAGAGGCTAATCGAAAGAGTTACAGAACTTAACAGGTTTGTCTCAAGAGCTACGAACAAGTGTCTTCCTTTTTTCAAAGTGCTTAGAATGACCTTCGAATGGGATGAGGAATACGATAAAGTTTTTAGAGAGCTGAAGTCCTACCCCGGGTCTCCTCTGCTCCTATCTCGGCCCATCCCGGGGGAGAAATTATATGTGTACCTAGATATTTCAGAATCAACCATTAGTGCGGCCTTAGTAAGAGAAGACGATGGAGTAGAGAGGCCGATATACTTCAATAGTAAGGCCCTTTAAGGGTCTGAACACAACTATCCCTAATTGGAAAAGTTAGCCTATGACCTGATACACACTTCTAGGAAGATAAAGCCATACTTCCAAGCCCACTTTATGGTTGTCCTCACTGATTCCCCACTGAGACAGGTCCTCTATAAGCCCAAAAAGTCGAGCAGGTTGATGACTTGGGCCTTTGAGTTGGGGGAGTATGACATTGTTTATCAACCCAAGGTTTCCATCAAAAGGCAGTCTCTTACAAACTTTGTAGCTGAGTTCTCCTGAGAAGAGGTTGAGATTGAGAATAGTCAAGAGATTACAGATGAACCAGGCAGTAACATCTTTCGTGACCCGGATGAGGTTGGGTCAAGCAAGTCCGGGAAAAGCATAGCTGAGAATGAGGAAGACAGGTACCTCTTTAATCAAGGGATCATATCAGAGGGGAACTTCTCTTCAAATGAAGATGTTTGGAACCTCTTTGTTGATGGGTCTTCATGTGAAAGCGAAAGTGGAACGGGGCTGATAGTGTCAGCACCAGATGGTGCCGACATTGAATATGCGCTGATTTTCAACTTCAAGGCTTCAAATAATGAGTCAAAATATAAGGCATTGATAGAAGGTCTCTCCTTGGCAAAATCTCTTGGCGTCGATCAACTCCTGGTCCACAGTGACTCAAGGCTGGCTGTCAACCAAATCTTAGGAGTATACGAGGCCAAGGATAAAAGAATGGCCATATACTTGAAGGGAGTGAGAATGATATTGGAAAGCTTCTCTGAAGTGAAGATTAAGAGTATACCTCGATAAGACAAGAGTCGAGCCGATGCACTCGCTAGGTTGGCCTTAGTAATAATGACAGATATAAGAAAAACAGTACGAGTAGAAATCTTGCTCAAGCCAACCATTGAAGGAGAAAAAGAGGTTTCTAGAACTTGCCTCAATATGAATATGGGAGCCTCATAGATGGACCCACTCATCAGATACATCAAATAGGGAGAGCTTCCAGAATCGAATTGGAGAGGAGAAAGCTGAGGTTCAGGGCCGCCAAGTTCTCAATTATAGGAGACGTCTTATATAACAAGGGGTTCCTACTCCTTCTCCTTAGATGTGTATACCTTTCAGAGGTTCCTTACGTCTTGAAAGATGTACATGAGGGATCTTGTTCAAGTCACATTGGAGGGATACCTCTAGCTAAGAGGATAATTACTCAAGGGTCCTGGTGGTCGACCTTGGCCAAAGATGCAGCTGCTTATGTGAAGAGATGCGACAAGTGTCAGAGATTCTCCACTATCCCTCACCAACCTCATCATCCTATGACATCAATTAGCTCACCTTGGCCATTTATAGTTTGGGGTATTGACTTAGTAGGACCCTTGCCAAGAGCTGTAAATAACTATCGATTCTTAGTGGTGGCAATTGATTACTTCTCTAAGTGGGTAAAGGCTGAGCCGATGATCACGATTACAGAGCAGAAGACCTTCCAATTCATCTCGAAGAACATTATATGCAGATATGGCCTTCCAAACACCCTCTCTCAGATAATGGAATCCAGTTCAAGAATTCTTCCTTAGAAAAGTATTGTGAAAGAATGGGGATCAAGCCATTCTTCTATTCTCCTGGACGACCCCGGGAAAATGGTCAAATGGAGGTCACGAACCGAACAATCCTTAAAGGGGTTAAGAAGAGGCTGGAAGAGGCTAAAGGGAGATGGACATAGGAGGTATATGCAGTGCTATGGGCCTACAGGATGACATCAATGACACCATTGGGAGAGAATCCTTTTATGCTAGATCATGGTTCAAAAGCTGTCATCCCTACTGAAATAGAACTCCCCACTCATAGAATTAAAACCTATAACCCTTAGAAGAATGGGTAAGAAAGAAGACTTGACTTGGATTTGATTAAAGAGAGAAGAGAAGATGCAGAGATCAGATAGGCAGCCTACCAGTAGAGAACAACAAAGTTCTATAACCAAAGGGTTAAAACAAGACTTATAGCGGTGGGAGACCTAGTTCTAAAGAAGATGTTTCAAAAGGAAAATAAGATCCATCCAAACTGGCATGGTCCTTACAAAGTATTTGATGAGGTTGTGCCCGGTACCTACCGACTAGAAAATCTCGAAGGGGAACCTTTCTTCAATCCTTGGAACGCTGACCACTTGAAGAAATATTACATATGATGTTGGAGTTGTTTCTTTATAATACATGTATCATTTTATGAAGATGATATTAATGAAAAGAGCAATTCCTGTGTCAATACTTTGTTTCATTATGCTTAAACATCATTAGTTTGGTGGAAAATTATGAGGGTGAACATCATTTTATGGTGACATCAGACCTTAAACATCATTAGTTTGGTGGCAATTTACGAGGGTAAACATCATAATTTGATGACCTCATACCTTAAACATCATTAGTTTGGTGGTAAATATGAGGGTGAACATCATAGTATGGTGACCTCAGACCTTAAACATCATTAGTTTGGTGGAAAATTATAAGGGTGAACATCACAATTTGATGACCTCAGACCTTAAACATCATTAGTTTGGTGGCAATTTATGAGGGTGAACATCATATTATGGTGACCTCGGACCTTAAACATCATTAGTTTTGTGGAAAATTATGAGGGTAAACATCATAAATTGATGACCTCAGACCTTAAACATCATTAATTAGGTGAAATCTATGAGGTAAACATCATGTTATGGTGACCTCAGACCTTAAACATCATTAATTTAGTGGCAATTTATGAGGGTAAACATCATAATTTGATGACCTCAAACCTTAAACATCATTAGTTTGGTGGAAATTTATGAGGCTAAACATCATAATTCGATGACCTCGGACCTTAAACATCATTAGTTTGGTGGCAAATTATGAGGGTGAACAACATATTATGGTGACCTCAGACCATAAGGTAAACATCGTTATGTGATATCCTCAGACTTTAAAACAACATGCAAGGGACGACACAAAAAAAAGCTATATAGTCTGAGGAAGATGGTATTAATATTTACCACGAAACAATCAGAGTTTCACGTCAAATATACCAAACTATGCTATTCGAGTTCACAAAAAATTATAGACGATAAAAGGAGCAAAAATTACAAGTTAGAGCTTCACAGGACCAGGCCTAGGTATTTGCAGGAAGAGTGGTGTCCTCTTGGCCGAAGTTAGTCACATCTACTCCATCGTCCTGAGGGTATTCAGCCTCAGTGGAGCCCAAGGGAGAAGTCTTTGCAGGAGCACCACTGTCCTCCTCAACCTCTTGCAAGGCCTGAGCAAAATGGGGGCCACCAAAGCCTAGACCAATAAAGTCTGAGGCAGTCAAACCCCCCGAATCCTATTCCTTATAAGCTGACCATTTACCAGTTACTTTAACACCTCTTTCAAGGTATTCAAAGCCAAAGCTGATGAACTCATCAGAGACCTTATAGTCTGCAAGGATCTTCTCTGAGGCATCCTTCAGTGAGGCTTTGACTACATCATCCACTTTGCTCTGAAGGGCATTATCTTTGTCCTTCAGGGCTATTTCATGGTCCTTCTTGAGGTTGACGATGTCCCTATCCCTCTGCTTAACCAGCTTGTCAGCCTCCTTCAGCTATTCCTTCAGACGATCAACCTCAGCATTCAAAGAGGCCTAGACATTCAGTGCGTCTCTTCCCTTCTCTATAAGGGGCATCTTCCTCAGAGTCCAATCAATAAATTGATGCATGGACAAAATACCTTGCAATGAAAAGTCAGATGTATGAGTTAAAGTTATGACTTACAAAAAGCCAAGGTTACACTTGGAAGAACAAAATGGCGGAAACTAGTACCTGAATTGACCTATGGAGGGTGAACTCGGCCAACAAAGGGATGTCTAAGGAGCGAAGGAAGCGCTTATCTTCATCGATCATTACAGAGCCGACGGTATCTGCAGCCTTTAGACCATAGCTAATCAAACTATCGCTAATCTTCAGCTGAGCCAGACGAGCTGCAAGGGCATCGTCTGAGGAGATTAGAATGGCACGATCTCCCTTTTAGTTTTTACTCGGCCTCTAATGCTCTGAGTCTATTATGGTCTTCCTTTTCTTCATAATGTTGACCTTAGACATGCCGGCATTCTGTTTGGGAGGAGGAGGGGCTATATTATGCCCAGCCTTCTTCATCAACTTTACGAGGCTCGGGGCAGACATCTCCCACAGGTCGTTAGAAACACCTTCATGACGTTCAGCAAAAATAAACATCTGAGTTAGTAAATCAGAGGTATAAAATGTAAAAGGTACAAAATATGAAATAATACTTACGAAGCTCGATCAAAGGACTACCCCCCTGGCCTGTCTGAGAGAGGTAGTAGGGGGTCATCAGAAGTTCATATTTGACAAGACGACCTTATTCTCCCTGATCTTGAAGGTCTTTAACCTTTTGGAAATTATCCTATCTAAGTCCAAGGTCGACTTTGGCAGAAAGAGACACCTTCCCCCACTTCAGAGGTGTCCTCAGATCAGATGTTGAAGAGGAAGCACATGGACCAAATTCCCATGCCCTTGAGGCAAAGAAATACCGAGGTTTCTAGTTGTGATTTGAAGTATGAGTAACCAACAACATATTTTTATTTGACTTCCTAGCTAAGAAGTCGTAGTAGCTAGGATGGTTTTTGGCAGAGGAAGGGACATAGAAGCATGTGAAGACCCTAACAGGAAGGTTTAAGTGGTGGACAACCCTACAGAGGACGATGGCCCCAATCATCACCCTCCATGCATTAGGGGATAATTATGAAGGAGCTAGATTTATTTGGGACAATATGGCTCTAATATAAGGATGTATAGGGAGAAGAAATCCTAACTTGAACATCTGTTCATAGACGCAGATCTCCTTATCTCGGCCATCAAAGACCCTCTCACCCCTCAGAGGTCTCCTAAGCTTAATAGAAGGGCCTATGGAGTAGAGGTGCCTAAAAGCTAAGAGGTCATACTCACTAATCAATCTCTCTATCTCGATAGACTCAGAGGTGTCAACATTACTCTCATGCCCATCATCTTCATCCCGGTAACATCCGCCTGGGCAAGCGCAGGGACACCACCAGGAAACCTCTGAGCAAACTTAGCCCCAATGGCAGCCGATAGGGGATGGCATCAATAATGGGGGTAATGGACACATTTGGCCCTATAATTTTGACATCGAAAGATTGCGAGGTGTTAGCACCCTGGTGCGACGAGGCATAAATCTCAACCTCGGCCTAATCAGGGACCTGATCTTGCCTAATTGGGTAATCCATAGACTTTTAGAAAGAGTGTACAGACATAGGGTCTGAGGTGGACGACTCAGACTCAGACATGGGTGTTAGTTCTACTAGAACCTCTGATGGCTCAGTAGGCTCGGTTAGATTAGGGTATATAACCTTTAGAGGAGGAGGAAAGATAGGTCTGAGGGGGAAGGCCTCAGGCCTATGAGCTTCCTCTTGCGCTAGATATATCTACTTAATTTTTTTAAATGTATTCTCTCCAAGTGAAGGGAACTCTTCTATGAGTTGATATAGGGGTATGAGCATAAGGAGGATGACACTACACTTGGACTCTAAACCACAAATAAACAACTCAACTCAATCCAAATCGAAGATCAAACTTATATTTGAAAAGTTTTGCATACCAAGAACACCTAAGAACAAGCTCGCCGAAAAATGCAAAGAGTCACCGGAAAACCCTAAAATCCTAACCGAAAAACCAAAACCCTCATCGAAAGTTGCATAATTAAAAAGATATGGTTAAAAATGAAAAAGTAGGGTGAAGTGAATAGCTGGCTGATTACGAAATAAGGGGGAAAAGGTTTGGAAACAAAGAAGGCCCCAAAACGCAGCAATTGAGATCTTGAAGAGAGAAAATCGTAGAGAACCAAGGCAGGGAGAAATGTAAAAGTGAAGAAGAAATGAAGAAGAAAGGGTTTTAAACCCACAATCATTTTGGCGTGCATCCCTAAGCCCATAATTACCTTGGGAACCCAAAAGGAAAATCAACATCAGCACGTCTGTCAAACACGCTACCTACTTCAGAAATTAACATGTTTCAAGAGAATGTTCGCGCATAAGAAAGCTTAGCCTCGGCCTTTCATAGCCCTTAATAATCTATTTTACATAGATAACTAAGGGCTAGGGGGTTATTGTTATGTCCAATGTGCAGCTTCTTACTCAGAGACATTAACCTCGGCCTAGATCACAGTCGAGGTGGCAGAAGCTCATAATAACCGTCAGCAATATCGTCTTTCATAGGGCGGCCCTGGCCGACATTGATTCAACCACATACATCAACCTCGAATGGGTATCAGCCGAGGTCAATAAGGACTCCTGGGTTCAACCATCCATTAACAATAACATCGGCCCAGGCCGACGTCACAAGTTATTAACTATTGTCCATAAATCCTCGCAGGCTCAATCATCAAGCATCATGACAACATCGGCCCTAGTCGACGTTCCAAGTATCTAACCTCGGCTGGCATCCTAGCCGTGGTCATCATATAGGTTGGTCTCAGACATGGAAAGGGTCGGACATCACCAACCTCGTTCTCATCTAGGCCGAGGTTGGTACAAATCGAAGACAACCGAGCATTTACCTGCACATGTATAGCTTGGAAGACGTGGACAAATCTGTTATAACTGAATCATTCCCTCCACATGAGGGAATATTGAGGTCATCATTGTTTAGTTAAGATCATCCAGGTGTCATCTTTACACTGGTTGGATCTTCATGTACATGCCCATTGCATTCTTGAGGGGTACACTACACCCCCTAAGCACTATATATATAGGTCATCCTCTACCTTGTAAAGAGATCCATAATTATAACACTAGCTGAAACTCTATTAATTCACACAGTAGAGAGAGAAAGCTTAAGAGATTGTATCCATGGCCATTAGTGCCTTATTTTAGTGATATTTCGAAGTGGACGTAGGCAAGATTGGCTGAACCTCTTATATATTGGTGTCCATCCTCTTCTCCTCACCTCCTTCTACATATATATACGTATATTCTCCTATGTTGCCATTGTTATCACTTGCTTGAGCTTTTCAACACCTTATCTGGTGGTGCTGTTTCCAGTATCATCAGCCGTGTTGTATAACTCCTTTAGTGATGTGGGAGTGGACGGTTATACTTGTATGTCTAGGGATAGGATTTTGGATGATCTGATCATGTGTGTAGGACCTACGCATCTTGATGACTGACATTGTTAGGTAGTAGTGTATCAGGAGGTTCGTTATTTGTATTTCTCTTGTGAGACGTCCCATGCGTGAATCTCAACGAATGTGGAGAATTGAGAGATGTGGTGGTTGCTAGGGCATGAGTTACCACTTTACTTACCACATGTGTATGTGGATGAAAGCATGAGATGAGAGGTATTTGATGCTATAAGACATGTAGAGTCGAGTAGTGATGTGTGGGGAGCACTGGGGAAAACTATTCACTCCACTAGTTGATGGGTGTGGCAGTCTCGACTGGAATTAAATCATTTTAATAGGGTAACTAAGGTTAGCCATACGTTATAACCACACTGGAAATGCGGGGTCAGACTTGAGATAAGGATGTTATGTGTGGAATATTAGAGATGATTGTGCAGCTATGCACGGGATATATGGTGTATGGGCGGCCTGGTCTATTTGACTTTCGGTATCATCTGTGATAAGGAGGCTTAGAAAGATGTTGTAAATGTGTCTATGGGACAATTAGAAAAACAAGTGGAAATGTAGGAGAGGCTAAACTTCGATTGAGGAAAGGAGATAGTATGACTATGTGTATGCCACGAGAAAACTCCCACAACAGAAGTGAGTTGAAAGTTGAGTCAAAATACGTTGGGAATAAATGGAGTCTCACCTAGTCGAATGCGTAAAGTGGTTTGCGCATAAATAGGTTGCTAAAATTTTAATAGACGGAAAAGGTCGTAGTAAGTATGCAGTTTTGAAGCAAACGCACGGGCCATAATTATTGTATAACTCAAAATAAGAGGAGTAATATGTTCCACTTAACGTGAGATGTTAAGAGTCTTGATATCAGGTTGCACGAGACATAGTGAAATTATTTCCAAGTTTGCCACCCGTAGAAGGAAGAGGTTGGTCAGATACTACCGACCCAAATGTTGTGATAGATTGATGATTTTAGGGACGGAATGGATATGCAAATTGATAAAGTTCATTATTGGATTATCAAAATCATAGAGTTTGCAAGATTTTCTTTGGGTTGTGAAGTGAATTGTCCAGGAACAAAATAATTATTATTCGTTTGGGGTGTGTTGTAGTGTCGGGCAGTGTGCCCAGTATGTTATTAAAGATAAGAAATGAATCGGCATAAGATTTCACCCAATACTATAGTAAATCAATATGAGACCCGTAAGTCCCACCTTGAATAGGGAGTATCATGTGGCAATGGGGGGGGGGGGGGGGGGGAGTTGAGCCCTGAGCTAGGTGTGTCAACCGTAGGCCAATGAATAATTAGGAGGGGTGATATAGAATGTGGCAGAATGCGAGGATGCATGTCTTGGACTTTTGGAGTAATTATGAATATTAACTACGGTTAGTTGGGCTGAATGTGATTACCTGTAGCAGGATATTAACTCCTAAGTGACTTTTGAGGCTTAATAAGGAGAAAAAATTTCGCCCACCCTTTGGATAGTTGAAAACGGGGAAATAACAAGTTTTGCGGCTCCCAAGTGATTCACGATCCGTTGATAAGGATTGAGTCAATCCACATTATTTTCGTATAGTTCAAAAACGTAATGAGAGTACGTTGATGTGAACTAAAATTTCGAGGCCTGACATAAGTAGGCAGGGATTGCTGAGTGTGTACCATATAAGGAGAGATGTCTTGGTACGATGATAAGGGAAATTGGTACCTATGGAAGTGAGGCCTTTTTTTTACATTGAGATGATAGAGCTAGTAGAGTATAGGCTTGTCTTTTGAGACATTATTTTCAAATTATCAATAGTTTTGCGTGTCATTATATAAGGGAGACCTTAAGCATAAAGGAATATATTAGGATGTAAGGGTTGAATGAACTTGTTGCTAATCGTGGGCTGTAGTGAGTGGGCATTCGGTTGAAATGGTACCACTGGTGTATGTATAGTGGAAATAATAAAAGATTATCGCGAGTAAATTTTGAATACGTTCAAACACAGTTGTGTGTAAGAATCTGAGGTGATATTATACGACATCATAATGTCGATGAGTCGACTTGGGAGTGCGATGATGAGATGCGCAAAAAGCATCCAGAGTTATTCGTATCAGGTAATTCCTTTTTTCAAAATTTGGGACAAAATTCCGTTATTAGGGGGGAAGTATCTAAAAGCCCGTAATTTTATTAATTTTTATATTGGGAATTAATTGGGATTAATTAAATTATATTTGGAAATTTATCCAATAATATATATATTAATTACCAAAATGAGGGTTAATATTTATATATATTGAATATTACTTAGTGAATGAGTAATAATAATGATAAGGAAATATTATAATTGCCGCGAGTGTAAAATACGACAATTATAGTAAATTTAGTCGGGACGTGTGTGTCAATCGTGTCGGTACTTAATTTGGAAAATAAAATGTAAGTTTATGTTAGGACAAATTTCCAATCGAGTCATTTGTTTTATTTGCCACATTCCATTGGACAAAACAATTTTGGGTCATTCCTCATCAAGCATCATACAACGTAAAGATTCGAGAATTGCATCCAAGGTTCACACAACATCAATATGCATGCCATGTTCGTTATTCTAAAAGGTATATGACCAAAAACAATTTTATGTGTTGGAGTACTTTTTATAAACGAGAAATTTTCATATAGAATAATGTTCGTAAATAATCAATTTTCATAAAGAATTTCTTTTGAAATTAATTTGAATTTTTTTTTGAAAAAACAACAAACTCGTTCGAAGTTTTCTCCAGGTCGTTCGAACAACCTGGATCTAATGACATTCTCCAGCCTATACTAGAAACTCATTAGAAGTTCGTTAGAAATGTCGTTCGAATGATCTCGTTCGAACGAGATTTCTAACGACCTATCTAATTCGATACTGGAATTCCGTTAGATAACTCGTTCGAACGACAAGTCGTTCGAACGACCTCGTTCGAACGAGTTCTGCCAGATCTGAATTTTTTAACTTACTTTTAAGCAGTTATTTTCCCACAACTGTTTTGGTACAGTACTTTTTCAGTTATATTATATGGACGAAAATGTTTTTCAAAAGATAAGGAAGTTCATTATTCTCTCAAGAGTATTTTTCATAACTTCCCTCTTTTTGGCAAAATCAACCTCCAACACTTTTATCATCTTTTGAAACAAAACATCTTCAATCATCTTGGTTCAACAAGCAAGTTTGCGGTGGATGTCTGCATTTAAGCTTAGTGGAGACGGTGGTGTTGGTCTTTGGTGGATACCGTGACACGAGGAGTGTCGAGCAACGCGTTGGAGTTTCGCGTACTACAAATTCGGAGGTCGAGGACGGCATAAGCATGTCTTGAGTGAGTTATTATGTCTAAGTCTTTTGAGTCTCTTGTAAAACCTATTTTGTAGTGGATTTTGTCTAGGCCCAGCCGTCTGAGGTTTTTCCCATTTAGGTTTTCCTTGTACATTGGCACGTTGTGGTTGGGATTTTCGCAATTTACTTTATTAAATCATCTAGATGTATGATTAGGATAAAATGGATAAAATTGGAATAATTTTATTTTAATTAACCTTGTTATCAATCTCGTTGCATTAATTGAAATTTGTTCTTGCGAACTTGTGAATCTGCTTCATAAATTAAAATTGGAGAATATCACTTCTTAGCTAATTTTAAAATTGGATTGCGTGTGTGTATTCCACGAATTAAACTAATAACATATAACCTTGCAACTTCAAATTGGTATTAGAGCTAGTCTCTAAATGTTATTTAGATGAATCCTGGAGGTTATATGGATAGTTTTTCATCGAATAGACTACCTTTGTTTGATGGAACTAATTACACCTATTGGAAAGCACGTATGAAATCAGCTCTTAAATCAATTGATGAACGTGTTTGGGTGAAAGAGGATGGTCCCCTCTTACTATGGTTGTTAATGATGAAATTATTTTGACTCCTGTTGAACAGTGGTGTGAGGAAGAACTAAAATGGTGTAACTTTAACTCTAAAGGATTAAATGCCTTATTTAGTGTCGTGTCCCCCGATGAATTTCTTCGTATAATGACGTGAAAAACATCAAAGGAACCTTGGAATATTCTCCAAGTTACTCATGAGGGAACTAGTATTGTTAAAGCTTTAAAACTTCAAAACTTAACAACTCAATTTGAAACGATCACCATGAAAGAAACTGAAACATTCGATGAGTTTTATGCTCGTTTATCAGATATAGTTAACTCTTGCTTTAACTTAGGTGAAAAAATTCCTAGAAATCATGTTGTTAAGAAAATTCTTAAACGCCTTCCTAAGAGGTGCATTCCTAAAGTTACTGTTCTTAATTCATTAGGAAATCTAAATACTTTAAAACTTGAAGAACTTGTTGGTGATCTTGAAACTTATGAACTAGATATGTTTCCTAAAGATCTCAAAAGCAAAGATAAAGGTGTTGCCTTAAAAGTTAAGAAAGTCGATGTGTCTGATTCTGATGAGTCTGATATAGATCCTGATGATATAGCCTTATTTGCTAAAAAAATTAAAAAAATTCTCAAGTTTAAAAAGCAAAACTCTAAATTTGAAAAACCAAAATTTGAGAACAAAAACAAAAAGGAAAACAAAGGAGGAAATAAAAAATTCAATAATCAGGATCCGAAGAAGTTCAACAAAGATAACTTTAAAAAGGATGATTCGGAGAGATTCTTTGAATGTGAGGGACGTGGTCATAGATCATTCGAGTGCCCTACAAAACTTAAAAGACACGGCAAAGAAAAAGCAGTTTACAATGCTACTCTAAGTGACAGTGATAATGAGTCTGAAGACTCTAACCCATCTAGAAATAACTTCACTGCCTTTATGGTAAGCCATGCTAGTAATTAAAGTGTGTCATACCTTAATGTTTACAATTTCGAGAAAAATATTGAGGTTATTTCTACTCATTCTACTAGTAGTGATGAAAAAGAGAGTGATAGTGAAATAGATGAGAGTGAACTACAATCCCCTTATTCTGAACTCTACACTGAATCTCTTCGCATTCAAAAAGTTCACAAAAGATTAACCTTTAAAGTCTTAACTTTAGAAAAAGAGTTGAAAGGCCTGAAGGAGAAGGAGGCTTTAGTTAGTCAACTCGAGGCAATTAAAATATCTCTTTCTGAGAAGCTTATCTTGATAGGTAGTTTACTTTACCTAACTGCTAGTCGTCCAAATATTTCCTTTAGTGTAGGAGTTTGTGCCCGTTATCAAGCCGCCCCAAAAGAGTCTCATTTACTTGATATTAAACGTATTATCAAATATGTTAGTGGGACCTTGTCTTTTGGAATTTGGTATTCTTTCGACACAAATGATTGTCTATCGTCATATTCAGACGCCAATTGGGCAGGAGATGTTGATGGATGAAAAAGTACCTCTGGTGGTTGTTTCTACTTTGTAAGTTCACTTGTCTCATGGATGAGCAAGAAATAAAATTCTCTCTCTTTGTCCACGGTGGAGGCCGAATACATTGCCACCGGGAGTTGTTGCACTCAACTCACTTGGATGAAACAAATGTTGGAAGATTACGGTATTTCCCAAGGCACTATGACTATCTATTGCGGTAATACTAGTGCAATTCACATTTCCCGTAATCCCGTTCAACATTCTAGAACCAAGCATACTAAGATCTGTGAACATTTTATTCGTGACTTGGTCGAAGAGAAAATTGTTTCTCTAAGCTTCGTCTCTACCGATCAACAATTGTCCGATATCTTTACTAAACCTCTAGATGCCCTTAGGTTTGAAAACCTTAGGAGATCAATTGGGGGTTTCTCAATTGATTGAGATCGAAGACGTTTATCTAGTTTAGGTTATTTCTCTTGTATATTTTTATACCTATGAACTAGATCACTTTTGTATATATTTTATTCAAAATCTCAAAAATATTTTTCTCTTATTTTCAAGGAAAAACGGGAATGGTTAGAAAAGTTTTCAAATTTTTTTGTCCATATGGCTTTGTGGTCGATGTATTCGGATCACTATCTTTTTCCATGTCCATGTGGCCTTCGATGAGTAGTTAATCCAGACCTTGTTCATCTTGTCCACAAAAATGCTCTTTTATGATATATATTTTTGTGATTTCCTCACACCTTTGCCTTTTTGCACACACCGTTCACGAAATATTGCGGATATCTTGTTCATATTGTACTTGCAAAGTGAGATTTGGTGTTGTATTCTCAATCCTGTCACATCTGTTATAAGCAATCAAAATTGTGCATGATCATCCGTTGCCCGGATTGAAACAAAATGATTATATTCTTCCGGTTGGTTTCCGTTTCAAGCAATGGACTCGAGCTACGAAAAACATAAAAGTTTTTGCGTGAAAAGCCACCATTTGCATTCTCGATTGTGTGCCTAAAATAGAGGCATTAAAAATGATATATAATGCCAAGGCAAAAAATAATTAGCTTGATTGATTCTTTAAAAAGAATAGTCTCAATCTATTGTTGCTCATGGGAGATATAAGTTGAAGATCAATGGGCATGCACATTTAATCGATTCATTGCTTTCTCATTGTGACATTATTAGCGAGAGAATCATCTATTTTGTATGCTTGTTGCATTCGTGTTTAAGTGTTCAATAATATTTTCTTTTTACACAAGGCTAATGTGATTGAATATTACGCTTATGTATTGTTTGGCATTCCGCACTTGTACATTGTTTTGGCTAAAAACTCTCACTCGTATTGTTCACACCCCTACATTCTCACTCCCACCATTTGGATATGTTGACTCAAGCTAGGACTCTTCAAATCCTCTTTTTGGCATTCTGGCCTTCCCAATTCCTGTTATTATGCTATTTTTTTAACCCTATTTTGTTTTGTTTTATTTAAAAATTTTGATTTTCGTCAGAAATTCTCGTTCGAATGAGATTTCTAACGACATTTTTAACCCCTTACTGGAACTTCGTTTCAAATGTCGTTCGGGCGACATCACTCGTTCGAACGAACTTCTAATGATATATCTAACGAAATTCCCAATCCGCTACTGGAACTTCATTCAAAATACCGCGTTCGAACGACATCACTCGTTCGAACGACCTGGGTTTAAAATGTGCGATTTCTCTGCCCCAAAACTGCCGCCTCCGCCTTCCCCTTATTTCTGCCCACGTTTTCCCATGTTACCACTTTCCCAACACTCTTCCACTCTCTTCTCTATCCCTTTATCCCTTACCCCATTACCCACTATCCCTCATTTTCCCACGATTTCACCTCCCTTCACCTCCTCCATAAATCTCATTTCATCCACCCCCTTTTGCTTCGATTTGCGGTTTATTGTTTCCCTCTTCTCTTCGAGGTAATTTTTTATTGCTCTCCATATACATCTATCTATCTATCTATCTATCTATCTATCTATCTATCTATCTATCTATCTATCTATCTATCTATCTATCTATCTATCTATCTATCTATCTATCTATCTATCTATCTATCTATCTATCTATCTATCTATCTATCTATCTATCTATCTATATGCTATTGGTCACCTATTCAATTCAAAATGATTTCTTCCTTTATTACCCAACATTCATATATATAAATGTGTGTATCTCTCTACAATTTTTTGGGGCCATTTTATTTTTTCTGATTTTTGTTTGTAATGCCCATGGTTAAGCTACATTCCATGATAATTTAAATTTTCTCATCTTAAATTTTTTAATTTCATGGAATTTATCTTAAATAATTTTTATTTTATTTTTACCTAACGGAGGATGGGATTATTCTGATTGGTTTGTTGGATTGTTGGTGTGATTGGTGGTTTGGTTGGAATTTTGTTCGGGTAGATTCTAGTATCATTCTTGTTTACCATGGCCCGTAACCGTCTCCCCCGTCGCATTCATGACTCTCCCGAGGAACGCTCCTCTTCCTCTGATGAGGAGTCAAATGCCAATGCAGCTATTCCTGACCTTAGGCTGCGTTAGGGGTCACTTTCCGCTCACACTCTCTATCACACCTAATGCTTCTCTACATGCTCTATTATTTGGGAGAAAGTTATTAATGTCCAATCCCTCACGGCACCACTATGCATTCGTGGATTTCTGATTTAAGGTGGGATCCCCTATTCTCACTCACGGACACTGTTTTTCCCGACCTCATTCGGGAATTTTATTTTGGAATGCATGATAAGGAGAATCATATTTATTCTCGTGTGAACGGTAGGGAGATTATTGTCTCTCCTGAATCCATTTATCAACTCATCCCCTTACCTAGGGTCAATAATCTCTCCTTCCCATGGACTTCTGCGACTCGTCCTGACCCTTCTCTTGTCATAAACACCATTTTTAAGTTCCTCCCTCCCGGCACTGTCACAATCTTCCACAAACATTTACATACTGATTTCATGGTCCTTAATTTGATCGTGTGTGCTTGTCTTATTCCACGTGCGAACACAACCCAAATAACCTTATGTTTTCCATTAGCATTCGGGATGACATCGACCTCCCCACCTTTATTTTTAGTGTCATTCGGACGGTTAGGATCCTTCCCAAGCCCTCCCATTTGCGGCTATCATTACCCAATTTTGTCTTGCCGCCGGCTGCCCCCGCCTATCCACCGATATCCCCGTCACCAAATATCAAATCATTGACATGTCCTCAGTCAGCCGGTCTCGTGGTCATTTGCCCCCGATACCCCTCACCTCACTCCCTCCACCTCCTCTCACTCCACCACTTCCACTCACCCTGCCCCCAGTCGTCCCGCACCCTCTTGATATATCCATCGCCCCTCCTCTTCCTATGCTCCTGCACCCATCGAGTCGAAGAATATTTTGTTTGTTCGTTGTCAGGTTGAACAGATTCAGGAGGATAGACGTCAAGACAGGGCGCTTTTGCAGGAGATTTTAGTTTCCATGCAGTAGGACCGCGAGGCACAAGCTCGCCGTGAGGAGGCTCAAGCGCACCGAGATGAAGCCTAGGCTCATCGGGGCTCTCTTCTGTTAGAGTATCTTGATCCCATTTGCCATATGGAGATGCGCCGCAGTGCAGGCTCATCCGGTTCCATCTCCGGCTCTCTTCCCGATGATACTCCACCTGATTCCCCTGCTCCTTGATGTACTTTGTTTTTAATTCTTGTTTCCATGTTCTTGTGAGGATGAGTGGATATTTTATTTCTTATATTGTTTCATTTGGTTTGGATTTTGTTTCCTTATGCCGTGTCTGCACTTTGACTATTTCCCCTTTCCCTTTGGTTAATGAATCCTCATGTTATTACCTTTGTCAATTTATTTCTTCATATTTATTGGTTTATTGCCTGTTGTTCTCTCGATTATCATTTACCATGCAGGCCATTTATCCCTTTGTCTTTTCCGGACAAAAAGGGGGAGAAATATTTATATGGGAATTCATCATTTAGGGGGAGAATTCATATTTAGGGGGAGTTGTATTAATTAATGGGATTTTTTAATTTAGGGGGAGTTAATTTCTTAATATTCAATATATGCATAGTTTAGGGGAAGTTCATTTACTATTCACAACCTATGCTAACTCATTGTGGTATATATGTTACAATCTCTACTTCCCCATGCGTTTATGAATTTGTTATTTCATGTGTGTAGGATACATCTCATACTCTCTTGCAGCATCATTAGTCGTGTCATTGAGTCTGTCTTTTTTTGGGGTTTTGGGATGATCTTTAGAATTGGCTTGACGGCTGGCTTAGCAAATTCAATCTTTTATTTATTTTTTATTAATTCTGTTTTGTCCCAGAATAGCCAAAGGGGGAGATTTGTAAGGACAAATTTCTAATCGAGTCATTTATTTTATTGTCTACATTCCGTTAGACAAAACAATTTGGGGTCATTCCTCATCAAGCATCATACAACGTAAAGATTCGAGCATTGCATCCAAGGTTCATGCAACATCAATATGCACGCCATGTTCGCTATTGTAAAAGGTATATGACCAAAAACAATTTTATGTGTTGGAGTACTTTTTATAGACGAGAAATTTTCATATAGAATAATGTTCGTAAATAATCAATTTTCATAAAGAACTTCTTTTGAAATTAATTTGAACAGTTTTTTGAAAAAATATCAAACTCGTTCGAAGTTTTCTCCAGGTCATTCGAACGACCTGGATCTAACGACATTCCCCAGCCTATACTGGAAACTCGTTAGAAGTTCGTTAGAAATGTCATTCGAACGATCTCGTTCGAACGAGATTTCTAACGACCTATATAATTCGATACTGGAATTCCGTTAGATAACTCGTTCGAACGACAAGTCGTTCGAATGACCTTGTTCGAATGAGTTCTGCCAGATCTGAATTTTTTAACTTATTTTTAAGCAGTTATTTTCCCACAACTGTTTTGGTCCACTACTTTTTCAGTTATATTATATGGACGAAAATGTTTTTCAAAAGATAAGGAAGTTCATTATTCTCTCAAGAGTATTTTTCATAACTTCCCTCTCTTTGGCAAAATCAACCTCTAACAGTTTTATCATCTTTTGAAACAAAACCCCTTCAATCATATTGGTTCAGCAAGAAAGTTTGCGGTGGATCTCTGCATTTAAGCTTAGTGGAGACGGTGGTTTTGGGCTTCGGTGGATACCGCGACACGAGGAGTGTTGAGCAACGCGTTGGAGCTTCACGTACTACAAATTCAGAGGTCGAGGACGCCATAAGCATGTCTTGAGTGAGTCAATGTCTGTATGTCTTTTGAGTCTCTTGTAAAACCTATTTTGTAGTGGATTTTGTCTAGGCCCAGCCGTCCGAGGTTTTTCCCATTTGGGTTTTTCTCATACATTGGCACGTTGTGGTTGGGATTTTTGCAATTTACTTTATTAAATCACCTAGATGTATGATTAGGATAAAATGGATAAAATTAGAATAATTTTATTTTAATTAACCTTGTTATCAATCTCGTTGCATTAATTGAGATTTGTTCTTGCGAACTTGTGAATCTGCTTCATAAATTAAAATTGGAGAATATCACTTCTTAGCTAATTTTAAAATTGGATTGCGTGTGTGTATTCCACGAATTCTATATGGTCATTTTGAGTGTGCCAATGTATCCGGAAGGGTCGATATTGTCAGAAAAGTGTACTCCGGGGTCTAGTTTGGGTCCTGGGGCATTTCTAGGCCAAACCGGTACCCGTCGTATTTTAGTCTTTTGAATTTTTGAGGAAAATAGACCTACGAATTTATAAGTGTAAATCAGATTATGTGTTTGGGAAGTTAGGGTTACCATAACAAAAACTAAGAGAGTCTATCACGGGAGGAAGAAGGGCAGTTCTGAGGGAGTCCTAAGGCTTTTCTACATCGTTTTTCACCACCGCCACCACCATTGTGTAGATCAAAAGGAGAAGAACACCACCCTACTACTCATCTTCAGATATTCAAACTTAGAACTCGAGGTAAGTATTTATCTTGCTTAATTTATGAAAGATATACCATCCATGTTAGTGTAAGATGATTAATCTATAATTTTCATGAATTTTGGTTTAATTTGGGATTTTAAAACATGTTCCCGGGTTGAATTCATGTTAGGTTTGAATCCCTTATGTAAGAGAAAGAATTTGACGAACTACTAATAATCAAAATGTTAAGATATTTGAGTTCTATAACTGTTCTTGATGAAAAATGGTGAAGTTAGAGGTTAATTTTGAATTAATTCTAAATTAATTGATGTTCTTTGATTATTATAAACATTAGAAATTGTGTATATCGGTTGGTATAATGTTTGGTATCCTTGGTTGGGTGAATGGGATCGAATCATGGAGGTTTATAGATTAAAAATGGCGAATCCCGTAATTGTTTCCATTGGAGAAGATGAGACCTGTTCGAGCGAATCAATTTGGCTCCTTGGTCGAATCGATTCGGAAAGTGAATTGATTTGGACCAAGGCTAAATCGATTCGGTTTCCCAGAATTTGCCAATTATTCCCTTTTTTGTCTAGAACTCGCGGGAAATGATCGAATTAACTTTTGAGATAAATTTTTAAATATAAAGAGAGTTATTTTAAAATACCAGTAGGCCAATATTGGGTTTGAGACTTAGTCACATGAGTGGAACTTAAGGGCTAAGATTAATTGGGAATAGTCAAGAAATGAAAACCTATTTCGGAGAATGATATCGTGTCATGGGAATTCGGGGGAAACGGTGACCTATACTAGTACGGAATGAATGATATGGCTACTGAATTGACTTAAAGGAAAAATTTGTAATCTTTCGAGTAGCGAGAAACACTCGGGCATACACGATAAGAGGTATAACGTTATATGAAGAATACGTAGGAAATTCGAGAGTCATGTATACTACGTATGGGATGTATTATGGGTTATGTGTGTAACTATACTTAATTCATATACATAGGTTGTGTGAATACCTAATGCTTGATTTATTATGTGTAATGAACATACTTACGCTACTTACTATCATAGGAGGTTACGTACTGTGGACGGTCTTATCTTGGTTAGCCCATTGAGGTGGATTTTGACTTATACCTCAGAACATAGAACTTAGGGATGAGAGTTGCTTGTGTGAATGAGGGTGCACCCGATAATTTGGGTGCATAGCCCAAAGGATTAGAACTATGTTCACCTCCAATTATGTGTAAATTGTATACTTTGGTTCAAGAGTGATTCTGAACCGATAGTCCTTTATTTAGTACATGATGTACCGGGACTTAAGAGCAGAGTATGCATGCACCGCAAGTCTCGGACTAGGGGTGTTGTATTAGTGTGTGTGTGTGTCTGTATATATATATATATATATATATATATAGAGAGAGAGAGAGAGAGAGAGATAATGCATATACTTGTGGTTTATCCTACTGTGTGTGGATAGTAGATGGGAAAGATAGTGATGTCTAAAATAACCTAAGAATGTGGAAACTTAACATGTATTTGGGGAACCCTAAATTGATTTAAATGATATGAGAAAACAAATCAATAATGTATTATATGGGTAATACGAGTGGGTACTACGTATTAGTGTGTGTAGTAAGATAAGGGACTTGAACTATTAGGCGGGGTAGCATAACTAGGAGAAGTTAATAGAATACGTTAGGCGTTCACAATAGTTGAGGGGTGAGGACCTCAAGTGAGATCATGTGAAACTAACATGTATATAATATCTGCTGATTATGCATTTTAAATACTTGGAAATATTTTAAACTGCGTTACTTAGGGTTCTGATCCATTTTCCAAATCTATTTTGTAAAAACCATTTTAAGTGCTAAGCCGGAGGAACACCCAACTTAGGAGTTCAGTCTCATTTGACATGAGAAATTGATGTGGACAATTACAGGACCTCGTTAGTAGACGCCTTCATTCCTTTCAGATCATATGCATCATTTTATTTATCTCAGTCAGGCATGTCGCCCATCTTCTACTAGTAGTTATTTCCAGAGACATTGCACTTCATTTATTTTCGTTTGTTGGACTCAGTTTTGATATGGATTATTATATTGGAGTTCCAGGCTGGAGTGTTTATTCTAGTCATATCTTATTTGATTCAGTTATTTCGTTATTTATGATGTTGGTCAATTGGAATAGTGAATGTGGTTTATTTGCTTATTTCATATCGTTGCATGTTAATTTAAAAGATTAAAACTTGACACTAGCTTAATTTACTAATGTAGAAGATTAGTAATTAACAGTTTTCGACAGTGATGCTAAGAATAAACCAACTGGATATTCTATTTTAATTTAATAAAGGACTGGTCACCTGGTATTTAATTGGGTCGGTGTCATAGATGGTATTAGAGAATCAGGTTCTAGTGTCCTTAGGATCTGTGTGGCTTACTACGTTTCATCATAGCGTTCTTTGATATAGAGCCCTATTATAGGATTTTTATATTCCTCTTCGTATGCATGCTTACATTCTCCTGCTACTAAGTATAATTGATACGAATCATATGCGAGTTTGGGTGGGTTTTGTACACCGAACATTATAAGGCGACTAACGAGGGCCATTAAAAGGACTGTAGGAGGAGAGGCTCAACAAAAGCCATAAAGTATTCTAGGAACGGTGGTCGCGATGGGAGTAACCATGATTACTGTTCAAGCATATGATAATAGGATAATCATTAGGGAACAGTAATTTCCCCAAGCACCATCGTAGAGAATAGCGGTACAAATTTAGACTCACCCAACATACTCAGGAAAGAGGGATATCGGAGGAGATCTTTCGAAGATCCATCTGTAAGGATATAGGTAAGACAGGAAGTGTGATGGGATAAAGGAAAGAGATAATCCAAAGATAATGGCTTATGGTTGAATGAAGTAACACTCAAGATTTAAATTTTGGTTTAAATTTTGAATCGTAAGAGCAGTGTTACCACGGTGGGAGATAATCACCACATATAAGGAAGTAGATTAAGGATTAATCGAGAAATCTTGGGTGCATTTTAACCACAAGTTCTTACATCTACTGTTCATATGGAGATGTGAAGGAAGTTTTGGACTTTTCACTCTTAGGGAGTTAAAGGTTGAACCGGACTCGATCTTCTACCACGCAAGCAATTCCATTGATCTACTCAATTAGCATGGTTACAATAAAGATTTTGAGTTTGTGGGGGGCTACGATCCTTATTCCTTATGGAGGTTGGCCTAACACAGACTTTCAGTGGTGGGTTCTAGTTTTGTATAGATAATTTTTACTCAATTTGCTTGTTGGTTTTAATAACTTGTCTTTCTCTTGTCGTCCGATGTCTATAACATGTGCGGCCTTGAGGGAGAAGGCGGTGGTGAATCATTATGCATCTAAGGATTTATTCAACGAGAATAAAGAAATTAAAGTAGATTTTAAGGAGATGTATGGGGAGTTAAAGGTGAGGGATGAACAATTGGTGGCAAAAACTACCGAGTTAAGCTAGGCAGAAGATGAGATCACTACCCTTAAAGGGAAATCTCAGACTGATGATGACACTATAAAAAATTTGAACAAGGCCCTCACTGTCACCCAGGAGGCTCTGAAGAAAGGGGAGCATGATAAGATTGTTATAATTGAGGAGTTGTAGAGTACTCGTGATACCCTTTCTTATGTCAAGGTGTTGGGTGTCCAAAAATACAAGTCTTCTGCAGACTATAATGTAGACTGTGTCGACTTCTTTCTGGATGGATTCGGTGAGTTAAAGAATGGGTTATGACTCATTATCCTGATATTATTGAAGAGGTGAGAAAATGGCAGGGGTATGAGAAGGAGTCTACTACTTTGGCCAGGGAAGACGGTGTTGATGTCCCAATAGATTAACCTTTTTCGGCACAGTCTGTTCTAGGTTCTACCGACCCATCTACCCCTGCTTCTTGATTTTCTATGAAGCTGTCTTGTATTGTTTTTGTTTTTATTTCGATCTTTTTTTATAGTGATCCTATTATATTTTTATGAGGGATCGTGAATGAACATTTACACAGTAATTATGTAACCGTGTGTTTTAAGGCCTATGTTTACATATCAACATGCTTTGGTTATGTATGAAATCAATGATTCTGATTGTCTTAGTTTTGTTGTAAAATAACTATTAGAAATGATAGAACTTTACGTATTTAGATATGAGAGTGATTGATGGTTTCTGTTTGTGACCCATTGGGTCGTACAGAAAATGATCACCCCTATTTGCGACCCATGGGGTCGTACAAAGGTTGGGTCGGGCTTCTTATTCACAAACTTACGAGGACAAGTTTGTACATGAAAAAGTTTTCTATTCGTGGTCTGCTATATTTAACAGGACCATACAGTTTATTGTTCGTGACTTTTTTGTTCAACAAAGTCGTACAATATGTTTATTCTATTTTTGACTTGTTTGTTAAACGAAGTCATTCAATGTGTTTATTTTGTTCATGACTTATTTTTTCAACGAAGTCGTATAGTGTGTGCTCGTAATTTTATAAGGTAATTAGATATGTGCACACATATCTTATTCCGAAAAGAGAAACATAAAACAAAACATGGAGGCTAAAACATCATTTTATTGATATAAAAGTGTTGAATAGATAACTAAAGTAAATAGGATTCTACGGGTAGTACTTTCTCAGGTGCTCCGTGTTTTAAGGGTTCTTAAGCTGCTCTCCCTCTAATGTTTCAATGTGGTAGGTTCTAGGCCTCACCATGCTTGTCACTCGATATGGTCCGTACCAATTGGGCTCGAGTTTGTTATTTTTATGAATCACCTTCTTTAGGACATAGTTCCCTTCTTTCAAGTTGCTCAGATTTACGTAATGATTATAGTGACAGACAGTTCTTTGTTGGTAGGTGACCACACGTAGCGCCATATTTTCCCTGACCTCTTTTATCAGATAGAGCTTTAACCTTCTCATCTCGTTACTTTTTGGGCAATCAAAGTTGAGGACCCTGTGACTGGGGAGTCCTATCTCAGTGGGGCTCACAACTTCTGTGCCAAAGGAAAGCATATACAGAGTTTCTCCCATACCACTCGCAGAATGATCCGGTAAACCCAAAGTACACTGTGTAGATCATTGATCCAATTACACTTTGCATCGTTAAGTCTTTTCTTGGTTCCTTCCAGTAGTATTTTATTGGTGACTTCTGTTTGGTTGTTGTGCTGTGGATGTCCTGAGGAGAAGTGCAGCTTTTAGATTTTGGATCCTATGCAGTAGTTTTCAAAGTCCTGATTATTGAATTATGTGCCATAATCTGTAATGAATGCGTAAAGCATGCCAAAGAGACATATGATATTTTTCCAGATGAACTAGAATACTTTTTCATAGGTCATCTCGATGAATGGCTCGACTTCCCCCCATTTCGTGAAGTAGTCCACTTACACGACTAGGTATTTGAATATCCCCTTTGTTCTCGACAATGGTCCAACTAGATCAATCCCCCACATTACGAATGGCCAAGGTGATGTGATCGGTGCTAGAGGTGCTCCTGGTGTGCGGTTAATTTTGGCATATTTTTGGCATTTATTGCACTTTCTCGCATAGTCTGCATAATCTGCCTTCATTGTAGGCCAGTAATAGCCTTGGGTTACAATGCACTTCACCAATGATTTTCCAATTGAATATGCTCCGTAACATCCTTCATGTACTTCCCTAATTAGCATGTTGACTTCTATGGGAAGGATGCAAATTAGCAATGAGATAATATATCGCCTCCTATACAACACTCCCGCTTCCATTACGTAGTGGGTTGCATTGTAGTGCAACTTCCTTTGCCTCCTTCATACATGAGGGGAGTTCGTCAACTTCAATATATGCTTGTATGGGATCCATCCATAATGGCCCCAGACTTACTTCCATCACTTTTTAGTGCCCATCCTTCGTACTTCTACAAGTCAATATTTCAACTGGCACTATTCTTCTCAAATTAGTTCTGGTGGCCTAGGCTAATCTGGCCAGGGCATCTTCTTGGACATTTTATGATTTAGGAATCCTCACAACCTTCACTTCTATGAATTTCTCCAACTATCATCGCACTATGGCCAAGTAAATTTACATTGACTCCTTTCTTGCCTCGTAGACTCCCAATATCTGGTTGACTACTAGTTTGGAGTCATTGTGGGCTTGAATTGGCTTAGCCTCAAGGGACGATGCCAAATCTAAACCTACTATTAGGGCCTCGTATTCTTCTTCATTATTGAAAGCTTTAAATTAAAAGCGCAAGGCGTATTCCATGTCTATCTCGTCTGGTGTGACGATGATAATGCCTGCGCTTCTACCTGTCGAACAAGACGATCTGTCAATGAACAGTTTTTGGATTACACTGTCTTGACTGAAGTCTACTTTTTTAAATTTACTAGATCTGAATAGATTTTTCTGAGGCTCATTATATTAGTGATTGCCTTCTTTTATTTAGGATCTTTCTCCGATAGGAGTCTTCTCTACTTTAGTAGGGATTAAGCCCTCTTTCGGGGGAGTTTACTTATTTTTCAGAATTGAGCTCTCTCTCGGGGGAGCCTTCTTTGATGATTTTTCCTCTTAGGTGAACTCAACAATGAAATATTCTTGTGCTTTCCCTTTGATGGTTGTCATGGTTTTGTATTGTATGTCGTACTAACCAAGCTCAACTACCCAGGCCATAAGTTGACCAGATTTCTCGAATTTATGCAAGATCTGCCTCAAAGGTAGATCGGTGTAGACCACAATGGTGTGGGCTTAGAAATACGACTTTATTATTCTCGAAGATTCCCTCACTGCTAAAGCAAACTTCTTCATTCGGGGATACCAAATTTCATCTCCTTGATAAGATTTGTTGGTATATTAAATTGGTCTTTGAACTCCTTCCTCTTGCCTTACCAGTGCCAAACTGATAGTTAACTTGGACATGACGAGATACAGGTAGATATTTTCTCCAATAACGTCTTAATAAGAGATGGGATAAGCCTAGGTAATGCTTCAGTTCCAGGAAAGCATTCTCGCACTCTTCGTTCTACTCAAAATACTTTCTCAATACTTTAAAGAAGGGCATGCACTTATCTGTCGCTCTAGATACGAACCCGTTAAGTGTTATCACTCACCGTATTAGATTTTGCACATCTTTTTCATTGTGGGAGATTTCATGTTGATCAGAGGTTGGATCTTGTTGAGGTTGGCTTCGATACCTCGTTGATTGATAATAAAACCCAAGAACATGCCTTCCTTCACCCCCAAAACACATTTCTTTGGATTCAACTTCATCTGGTGCTTCTCCACTTGATCGAAAATCTGCACAAGATCCTTGATGTGGGCTCCTTGATGTTCCGAATGTCCTTTTTGTGGTCGAAAGTATACCCAATCGCTGGTAAGTAAATCCTTCATTTTATAAACCAAAAGTCATAACATTATAATAGTAAGTACCTCTGTTGGTTCTAAAGGACGTCTTCTCTCTGTCAAAGGGCTTTATCCTGATCTAGTTATAGCCAAAGTAGGTGTCTATGATGTTGAGAATCTCGTGGCCCGAGTTTATATCTACCAGTTTGTCAATTTGGGGAAATAGATAATGATCCTTAGGGCACACCTTGCTCTGACCAGTGAAATCAACGCACATCCTTTATTTTTCATTCTTCTTATGTACTATTACTATGTTTACTAATCATTCCAGATACTTGACATTATCGATAAAATTAGACTTATGGAGCTTAAGAACCTCCTCACGGACTGAGTAGGTTCTTAAGATCCATCCATCATACTCAACTCGTGGCAAATGAAATGAGGATAAATCCTCGGTATGTCGTTGTGGCTTCATGCAAACATGTTCCTGTGTTATTATAAGAAATTTATGAGAGACATGGATCTAGTGACGACTCGATCTGTATTGTTCACTCTGGGTGATCGACGTCAAGTATAACTGTCTCGATCTCTTCAACAACCTACCCTTTGACTAGTTTTGCTTCATCTCCTAGGTCAATGGTTTCAATCTGGTAGGTAGTCATTAACTTCTTATGCTCTTCCTAATCTGTCAAGGTGTAGTACCACTCATGTGCCTCTACCTAGTTGCCTTTTATGACCCTACTCTATAGTGAGTTGGAAACTTCAAGCACCGGTGCACTATAAATGGGACGACCTCAAATTTTTTTCGTCTAGCCCTACCAAGTATCATATTATAGGCAGATAATACGTTTTTGTCCAAAATGAAGAAATGAATGTTCTCAGTTCGAGAGGTTGGCCATGTGCGACTATGACCTTGAGTTTCACTATTCCCATGGGGTATACCTTTTCCCCTCAAAAGATGATCAGGGGTCGATGGTATGGCATTAGCTTACTATCACAGATCTTCAATATTTTGAAATAGTTGTTGAACATAATGTCTGTAGATTTTCCATAGTCTACCAATACTCTGGCAACTCTACCTTCGTGGATCATCATGGTCTGACAAGTCGTCTTTAGAGAAACCGATGATCAACTTATCCTTGTTTACCTTATGAGGACGTGTGTCCACTTCTGCTTCTAGGTTAATCTGTTTCAAGTGAGCACAAGCTTTGGCCTCGTTCAGGTAGGCCTTCCTTTCGACTAGGTCTTCTTCCCCCATATTTATCTCCTATGGAGATGAAGTGACATGTAAAGGATATCTTATTGACATCGTGTATAGGGTCATTGGGCTTCTTTAGGAGGTTTGCATCATGCTACGAGTCATCATCCATTTCCCTCTTCTTATCATCTGTCATGTGGCGCAGTAACTTCAATCGTCTCCTGGACTTACGATCATCAGGATCTAGTCAGCCATCCTTTACCATATAGCTGAATAACTTTCTTCTCCTAATCAGGAACTCGATTTCATTTTTCAAAGCGATGCAACTGTCAGTATTATGACCATGATCTTTATGGAACACATAATACATGCTTCTGTCTCGCCTATTTACTGGCGCTTTCAACTTTTCTGTCCACTTGAGGTTCTTTCTTCCTCGGATTTCCTTTAGAATGTGATAGATGCTGATCATGATTGGGGTATATTCATCACGCTTATTTGGTTTTTTAGCCTTTTGATATTTTTGATCCTGCTTGTCACTAGCTTTGCTGATTGATGATTTGGGGTGGTCAGACTCCTTGGCATCTAATGCTTTTTCAATGTTCATCACTTCCTGTATTGGCCAGAAACTCTGCCATTATCCTGGGTGGATCTTTTGCCAATGCCTAAAATAACTTCCCCGACTGTAAGCCACTCATTAGAGAAGTTATAGCAATCTACTCATTGTAATCCACAACCTAAAGCTTCTCGATGTTAAAGCAAGTGATATAGTCACGGGTTCATTCATCGATCTTCTTTCGAACACTAACTAGATGTTTTTACTCTCTTTCTTGGTTTCGCATCAAAACTGAAGTCACTGACAAAAAGTCTATCCAACTACTAGAAATTGGCAATTTTTCCTCTTGGAAGGTTATGTACTAGATTTAAGCGAAACCTGTGATTGTGCTGAAGAAGGCTCTGCATCGCATTTTGTCAGAAATGGAATAAATTTCTGCAGTAGGTTGATACTGCTCGACATGCATATATGATCTATCTTTCTACCTTACTTTGGCATGATAATTGGCGGCTTGAATTTGGTCGGAGTAGGGTGTTACAACAGAAGATACGAATGATGACCCTTTTGTAAAGTCTCTCTGTAGGGGGTTCTTAGACTTGGCCACTTCGTCGAGTTGATACTCCAAACATTGGAAATATCATACCCATGATTGGTTATCGTCTTTGTTCTTTCCTCGAGTTGACTTTCCAGTTCATCCTTGACTTTCAGCCAAGCTATCTTTCGGAGAAGTCTTCTTGGGTTTGTCCGAAGCTCTAGTAGATCGGTGGGATCCTCTAGTTATGGATATTCCTGGATCACTTATCTGGTCGCGATCGCAAGATATTACTGCTACCCGTTAGCGATTATGATATGGGCCCAGCTGATTGAACATTGGGCCTCTTCTCAACCTTTTTAGTGCGTTGCGACGCTCCTTAGAGTAGTCTTGATCTCTGAAACAACTCAATGATTGGATGGACAATGTGGCTCCAGGGAGATTGGACCGATCCCTCTACGATCCGGTTCATTGGGTGGAGGTGGAATTTTTATGGGACCCTTAGCTCAGCCTCATGCAATTTTCCAGAGCTTGCTTATGATACTCCTGCCTCCTTTCTCTATAAGGTGTAAGGGGAAATTGTTGTCCTCTGATTCGTGATACCCCTAGTCCAGGGGTAAAAAAAATTGGATTGAGCTGCACCGACCCCACCTGAAGGGTGTGTGCCAACTATTTAATACTCTCCTTCATCGTTTCCTTTCCCTTAGCCAGACTCATCAAGTGACTGTGTAAATTTCCCACCCCGATGGGGGTGGGAGGTGTTTGTACTAATGCCATACGGCTATTCTCAGGTGTTTCTATGAAGGTGATGAATGAACAAATTCAGGTAGGGATCACAATGGCTTATCATTTTCCCACAGACGACACCAATTTATTATCATCTGAAAATGGAGATAGCAAAAAATCAAATAATCAGTGAAAATATGAATAATAATAATAGAGAATCGAGATGAGAGACAATAAGAATAAGACGAATTTTATGTGGTTTTGCCCAAGATGAAAACCTACATCCATAGGTGGTTCTAGCGCTCCTTTCACTATTATCAAGTGTACAATTAGAGTTGTTATGATAGCAAGATGATTGGGAGTTCCCCTTTCAGTTGGATTCTCTCCCTATTTATAGGTGGTTGGTAGAGAATATTTACGGGGATAGGTAGACTGCCTTTATAGGTCAGGCAGTTACACCTATATACATATGCTAATAAATAAATAATTATATATATTGAATTGAATTTATATTTACATATAGGAAGATAATATTGTAGATAATATTGTAGATTGATCTATATTAAGCCTCTATCTTTATTATAAAGTACAACTTTATACACTGGATACATACTACAATGAAACTAATAGATAGTAAGGTACAATATAAACATTCAATTCAAATATGAAAAATCTAGGATAGTTGCGATAAATCCAAATTTGGCTCGCCCCATTTCCCCATTGTGATATTTTTTCCAATAAAAGACCCTAATAGGGTCTTCCACAATATCTAATTATGGATATGAAAGAAATTTAAACTGATATACCTTAGATCATGTGTTGGCATTCCTGATATACGTACAAGTAATAAACTTATAACAACTGCATTTCCTTACCCCCACATGACAAGAGATAAGTCTTTTGGGTGTATACGTGAATACGTGTTTACGGTGTGAACGAACATTTACACTGGAGGGGGATAACTTTCAATGGGGTTGGTTGAGAAGATTGGTACCTGAGCCGACCTCTTATTGGAAGTGAGGCCGAGCATACAGTCAGTCCTATCTTGATATTATTTTAGGTCCCATGTAAGCTGGGATTATAAAGGTATAACAACTTCCAAAGAGGTTGAGTACCCCTCCTCCAAACTGAGTTCAGACCATTTCTCAAGATATGGCATATGTGCTTCAACAATTGTGAATTTTTTATAATCAATCAAACAAAGATATTGATCTCTCCTCCTTAAAAGATAAGCATTTACTAAGATATCGCATATGAGTTTCAACAATTGTGGATAAATTTTTTATTAAACAAACCAAGTTGAATGCATTTCCTTCGGACAATATGGTGTAAATTTGGAAAAGGGAATATAAGATTCGTTGAATTTAAATTTCCCCTCATCTATAATTACAACATTTGGTTGAAAATTTGGACGAACTTAAAATTCCTCAAATTTAAAATTTTCACAAAATTAAAATTCTCTTTTCCCCTTTAAAATAAAGGGAATCCAATATTCTCCAAAATCCTATGTTACTTTTGTAATGATATAAAAATACTCTTTCATATAAACTCTTACACATACACTCTTTCTCTCATTTTCTTTCTCTCATTTTCTTTCTCTCTCTCTCTCTCTCTCTCTCTCTCTCTCATCCACACCTACACATAATCTCTCTCACATAAATATACAATCTCTCTCTCTCACACACACATACACACACACACATTCTCTTTCTCACACACATGCATTCTACACACATAAACACATACCCTCACACCACGCTCGCTCTCACACAAGCACACTCACACACATACAATGACACACATACTCATATACACATACACCTACACACACACACAAATGCACTCTCTCACACTCACACCCAAACTCACACATATACTCACCACACAGTCGGATGCACACATCAAATCAAATAGAAGTATATTTTAGTTAAATCATATTTATTCTCAATATGGTGAAGTAATTTTAGATGTCAGGAAAAGAGAATTCTTGTTTGAACCAAACAATGGAATAAAATTCAAGATTCCAGGAACTTAGGAATCCTAGAATCAAGGATTCTCATTATCTTTCCAAACCTCGAACCAAATGATTCATATGAGAATTGAACATTCTCTCGCCATATGTACCACTTCACCACAACTACAACATGCTCCACCATTGCCATTATTCCATTGGCAGTAGCAATCAGTCCCTCTCCATATGCCCATACCCATCACCACCACCACCTATGGCATAGTTCTTCACCACATGCTTCTACCCATCGCAATTATAACAATCCACCTCTGCGATGTGCATTACGATTTTTCCCATCATGGCTACCCTAATAACAAAGCAACCATGTTTATGCAGTTGGTGGTAACTGACACGTTATCACTCATCCATTATAAAGATGGCAGTGATAATGAGTTTCAATCTATGAAATAAAAGATAGTAATGAATTCTTATAACTCAGATAAAAAAGACTAATTATGAGATGATAATTTGTAAAACTAAAAACCTTAATTTGAGTTGATAATTTAATTACCAATCACCGTAAAGATGCTTTTTTAATATCCAACTTAAATATGTTATGCACATGTAAATACTCTAAGTGAAACAAAAATAACTTTTCTAATGCAAGGGTTAAAAAATATTAGGTCAGAAATGGAATCAAATCAACATTAGAGGGGAAGTTTAAATGTTATGTAAGGAAAGGACTAAAAGACTTTTCATTTATAATGGGAATTCCTTATACATCAATCAGGAACACTATACACTGTTACAACCTAAAATGACTCATCTAAATGATTTACAACTAACTTATAACAATATAACCGACTTTGAACTGAATAGAAAAGTGTTAATATAGTTTTTCAATTGAGCATCCATTAATATTAATGAAGGTTTCCCATTTGTCCAATCCTAGGTCATGAGAACCAAATAACCAGGCATTTGTGATAATAATTTGTATTATAGCAGTTTTATGTGCAACATCATGCGTATATAGATACGCATATATATGTGCGCACTCACATTAGTATAAAAGGTGTAAATATTATATACCAAAATGAGAAAACAAGTTCACAAAATCAAAAGAAAAACTCGCCCAAGAAAACCTTATATATATATATATATATATATATATATATATATATAGAGAGAGAGAGAGAGAGAGAGAGAGAGAGAGAGAGAGAGAGAGAGAGAGAAACTCTAATATTCACAAAACGAAGAAACTTACTCAAAAGAGAAGCACACACCAATAGAATAACACTCAAAATAATACTTAACTAAAGCCCTAAGTGTTTATTATTGTCTTGTTTTTGAATGATTAAAAACATTGGTGAATTGAGGTATTCATAGTAAACAAAATACAATCAACACTATACATTGTGATTAAATAAACAAATACACTTTTAATAAAAAAAAACATATTCCACTAATTTCTCCACTTAATCACCTAATGTAGGAAGCTTTTACGAGACTTCATTGGCTTTAATGGACAATATTGATTCTTAACACTCCCCTCAACACCGGCTTTCATTCTATGCACCACATTAATTTGACAACAAAATTTTTCCAACTTTCCAGTACTTAAAATATTTTTCAACAAGTCCGCATCTTGATTACCAGTCTTGATTTGTTTTATCTCAATCTCTTATTGCATAAACTTATCTCTAATAAAATGGTAGTGCAACTTTACATGATTATTTATTGCATGAAAGACTTGATTCTCTACCAAACTAACTGCCCACTAGTTGTCACTATATAACAAAATGCATAATCTTCTACTCGATGTAAATTTCTCGTCAGCTATATCCTCCATGCACTCTTTTGAGCTACAATTGTTATTGTTTAGTACTCTACTTACATGGTTGACAATGATACATTCAGTTATCTTTTATTGAACTAAGAAATATTTTATGAACAAATCTTAAATGCACACCCGCTAGTTTATCTCTTGGTTTCATGATCTCTTACATATTCAACGTCACAAATAACAAAATAGCTTCCAGTCATCACCTTTGATGTACAAAAGATTACAACCAATTGTACTCTTTAAATATCTCAATATGCCCCTAACTGCTTCCAAATGAGATTCTTTGGATTTTTCATATACTGACTCATCACACCAACTGCATAATAAATGTCATGGCGAGTCAAGGTCAAGTAGATCAGACTACTGCCAATTGCCAATACATCATCGCGTCTTCTAAGTTTTTGCCTTAATGTGCACACATTTTGACATTGAGATTGTCTTGCACTCAAGTATCCAAAACATCTACAAAAAAATCTTGTTCATAGTAATGTTGACATAAACATATCCCTTCCCCATGTGCGGTCAACCTATATCCTAAAAAAGTGCTTAAGTTACTCAGCTCTTTCATTAGATTGAGAACTGAAAAAAATATCTTGTGCTTGGTTAATTTATGTCCCATCATCAGCTATGATGATTAGATCATCCATATATACTAAAACAACAACTATATTTCCCCCACTGAATTTGACGAATAAGCTGGAATATGCAAGTGTTACAAAAAAACAACTTTAAGTAGGAAATTCAGTAATCTTATCATACCACGCCCTTGATGCTTTCTTTAATTCATAGAGCACCTTTCTTAGCTTACATACAAAATCATGGTGAATTTTGTTATCAAATCCCATAGGTTTAATCACATAGATCTCCCTATCCAACTCCCAATGAAGAAAATCATTCTTCACATCTATCTGCCACAAGTTCCAATCTTTCATGTCCACAAGCACAATCAAGACTTGTAAAGTTGTAAGCATTGTCACTTGACTAAAAATTATTATCACAATCTAGTCCATATTGCTAAGAGAACCTCCGAGCCACCAATCGCGTATTATATCTCTCAATTGATCCATTGAGATGATGATTTGTCTTATAAACCCTTTTGCAGGATATAGGTTTCACATCTTTTCGATTTGACGCTAGATTCCAAGTTTGATTTCTATCTAGCACAGTGATTTCTTTTTCCATATCTTTAATCTACTTGTAACTCTACGATTCTTCTTTAAACATCTCAGCCTCTTTTGCAATTTCCTCGATAATGGCTGCATTGGCTTATTTGGGAATTGACTTTTGGATTCTCATTGACATTATGATTTGTGATTGTGGTGTTGATTCTTTCATTTCACTAGGTCTATCTTCTTCAACTAGTTGGTAATATTTACCACTTTTCTAAGTATTATTACCATTATGTGAAACTTCGGGTTCATCTGAACTCGGATGGATTTGAGTAATATGCTCCCCTATATTCTATTGCAGCCTATATTCAATTTATTTTTAATCTAGAAGCTCCTTATTCATAGGGCACCACCATAAAGATGCTTTTTCAAACACCACATTTCATGATACGTAGCACTTTTGAGTCGTAGGATCACAACATTTTCACATATTTCTCTAGTTTTCGTATCCCACAAAGATATATCTAACCACTTTCTTGTCATATTTTTTACGTTAATTACTTTGAACAAATACATAGCACACACAGTCGATCACCCAAGAGTAACTAACTAAAGGTTTTATATCCCATAATTCTTCATATGGTGAAATAAATCCTAACTTGGTTAGGGAAGTCTGTTAATCACATAGGATGTAGTACTCATGGCTTTAAGTTTAAATCTACCTAGTACATTCATTGGATGTAGCGTACTCCTATAGATATGCACTACACCAAATCTGGCATAATATCACGGTCAAAATCCTTGACAAGGCACCCATTTCAAGATAAAAAACTGTGAAAAATTTGGGGGTGACAATGATAATTACCATGGGCTTTTCACAATCAAAGTTCGTGGCAGAAAAAACTTGTCACAGACGTTGATCGTGACAAGTTAATAATTGTCACGGACTTATCACGGTCAAAGTTCGCGACAAAACTGGGCAGCCTTTAAAAAAAGTTATTGGGCAGTTATGGTCACTGCCACTACCCAACAGTCTATTTTAACTTTTAAAAGTACCTATTATAGCATATATATATGAATAAACATTCATTCATTCATAATCCATACAACATTCATTCAATCATAATATCAAATAATAAACAATAAATACCAATTCAATATTCAATACTAAAAGTTGTTGTTCAAAATCATAATAAACAAATAGTTATCAAATTATTACAAATAATAGTTCATTGATCATCACTTTGAAGGAGGAAGACTATATAGGAATTGAGAGAACCTTAAATAGTAATAACACCGCACTTCTCGCTAAACCACAAAGGTTCATTCTCTCTTCCCACGTACATATCTGTGATAAGGACCCATGCCTTGTGTGGTTGCAACGGACAATTGTGCACCAGAGTACTAGGGTGCGTATCCGGGTCCCTCAACACCTTATTTATTCTATGGCCACCCCGTGTGTCTACTATATAAAAATAGGCCAACCAATTATTAAAACTGGCCTTGGGACGGGGTTATGGTTGGGGGTGGCGAATATGTCATCATATGTTGATGAGGAAGGGTGGGGTATCGGTGAGGGTAAGGGTGAGAAAGATGGAGCAATGGTCCCCTCATTCATCACCTTCTCCTTGCCCTTCCCCAAGCATTTAATGGAACCGTTGATATACTCGAACATTTTATGCACCGTTTTCTCCAAGTTTTCTGACTTCTCGCCATGGATCGTACATAATTCGTCCACCTTGAGAGCTAACCCTGCGTTGTTTGACGCAATCCCATCGAGCCTCGTCTTCCCCACTCGAGATCTCACCCCCCCACCCCCCCCGAGTATGGACCTTGTGATCTCACCAGAACACTTGGATGAGTGCGTCCGTAGCAAGATATGCCTTATTGGCATCACTCTGGGAGTTATGCACTTCCTTAAGCTTTTCCTAAACAACAAAAAGGTATAAGGTTAGATAAATTAATAAGAAAGTATGTGATTATAAAATTTTATTTTCATAACATAATTAACATATTAACTTACAATAGTAGTGGACACATCTATATTTAACCTCCCCATCCTTCCCTTTTTTCGCTCGAATTGGCACATAGGCATCGAGCCTATGTGGCTTACCCCTAGGGCCATTCCCTGTCTCCTGAAATAAATTAATGCAAAATTAGTTAATTAGTATATAATTATAACTAAATAAAATAAACAAAAACTAAAATTAAGGGACATTAAAAACTTACCATTCGGTGCTCCACCTCGGCATATGAAGTATGCCTGGAGTAGTGCACGTCAACCTTCTTGGTTCGATTTTCCCTCCTCGATTGAGGAGAGGACAATTGCCACTACGAGACCTCATTATCGAAAAACTATTGCTAGCATGCCAATGGGATGGGTTCCTTCAAGGGTACCATATCCCTAAGTCATAAAATGGACTCTCGTTCTTGGCCATAGTAACGTACGCACATAGTTTTCTTCCATGTTTTACACTGATCTCGTAATTGTTCCAACGTGGTGTCACGTAAACTGGGGGCAAGCAAAATTGTTCCTGTCAAATAAACACAAAACCAAAATAATGTGAGTTAGTAGTATTTAAATTATAAAATATATTAGAATATATATAAATACAAACAATAAGAAAGTGAGCAAGTACCTAAAGCCCTTATACTTCTGACTCACTTGAGTCTATATTGTATAAGTGCTTATCTAGTTTGGAAATTGTGACAAAATTGTGTCCTCCCTAGTATCCAAAGAACCTCAGAAGTTGGTTTGCTACTTCATCTCTCTCTCTTGTTTTGATCAAGATCAAATTTCCAACACTCACACACTATAGAATTCATTTTTTACATATCATACTGCATAATAATGTATGTATATATGTTGAGTGTGTTTAAATCCCTAATTTGGATTTTAATAATTTTTTGGGATTTTTTAAACATTTTTAAAATAAGTTTTTTTTAATTAAAACTTGTTTTAAAAAGTTTTGTGGTCTATTTGTAAATTTTATTTGTTGGTTATTTTGGCCTTATGTTACCTTGGGTAGAATTCGAAAGCGGAGTAAACTTGAGGGTGTGGTTTTAATTTACTTTAGACGCGTGTGTGTTATCCTGTTATTGATCAACATCTGTCTTCGTCTGATTGGCTGAAGTTGTGTTTCTTTACTGAGTTAAAACGACGTTTGTTTGTAGCCCTTGGATCATTAGCTATCAACGATCTGCATGTTATCTTGGTGAATCCCAGTACAACTTTCTAAACCAATCAGGATTCGTTTAATCACCGCCTTATTAGAACCCTTCGATCTAAGTCAATTTGGCTTGACTTAATCCAGGCCCTTGGTTCTGAGCCAACCTCTCGAACCTTCTCCTCACCCTATAAAAGGGACCCTTCTCTCAGACTTCGAAGACTTTTACCATTTTCATTTCCTCTGAGAAATTGAGAGAGTAGAGAGAGAAGAGAGAAGAGAGAGAAGAGAGAAAACAGAGAGAAGAGAGAGAGTTAGAAACCCTAACCTTATTTCGCCAAAACCTCTTCCATCCAAACTCAAACACTTCTTCAAAACTACATATCCAAAACACTACCCTGAGTGTTCTTGAGAGCCTGTGAGTTTGAGTTGAGTTTGTTTTTGTTGCTGTAACCTCGTGTTCACTAGATCTTGTTTTCAACTTAAACGTTTACTCAGATCAACTTTCTGATTTTATAGAAATTTCAGATCTGAGTTATTCATGTTACATTACACTTAGTTTCATTCTTTATTTCTCATCTTGAAAAATATATTGTTGATTATTTTCTATAAAATGTTTGCTTACTTTGAAATCAACAATAAATGCTTTCTGTTTCTAGTTCTTGTAAAACTAAACCTTTGACCTAGTTAGAATCACACTTGGATGCTTTCAATCTCGAAAAACCTTTCTAAAGTTCTGAGATTGATTAAGACCTTGTCTGTCTTCCTAGCAAGGTATCCGTGGATTCTGGGAATGATTTAAAGGTCAAATAAGGTTCAAAGTTTTGTAAGAAGAGAGAAAAAGGAAAGATCACAGCATATAGTGTTACTGTAATTTGTTGGGACTGTTTGTACTTAATAAGTGTGTGTGTGTGCATGCCTGTGTTAGAAAGCACCTCCACAAACACTTTCACCCTACAACACGAAAAGTGTTGGTAATAAGATCTTGTGAATAAAGAGTCGACGTAAAGTGCTGGAACAAATCAGAAGTCAACAAACTGGGAGAACTACATCTACAATCAGAACTGCAGAGAAGTTTTAAGGACACCAGAGGGTACATTCCTAAACTTATATAGGTCTGAGTTGTTTGCATGTTAGTTATATAGTTTGTAACTCATATATTTGTTTTAGTGGATTTTTCATTTTACTCCGTAGAGGGAGTCGTGGATGTTTCCTCAATTGGTGAGGTTTTACCACGTAAAAAACATCGTGAACATAATCTTTCCACATCTCCTCATCTCATTCTTGGTTGTGCTGAGGTTAAGTTTTTTAAACTTCTTTATAAACCTGTTATTAAATTCTTGAATAAATCTCGTACATACTGATTTGTTTAACACATCTTGTGTTCAAATAGTTTGATTTTTACGAAAAGAGTTTCTTAAAAAAACGGATCGGAGTTACTTAAATAGTTTATTTTTAATAAACGGCTTTAGTAACATTTTTCAATTGGTATCAGAGCTTGGTAAACTTCTTTCAAAAGAGATCCTATGTTTCTGAAATTATTTTCTGAAAATCAAATATGGACGAGAAAAATGAAAGATTTGGTAACTTGACCAGACCTCCAATCTTTAATGGAACCAATTTTGCTTACTGGAAAGTAAGGATGATTGCCTTCATTCAAGGAACTCTGGGAGATGATGTCTAGGACATAGTTGAAAATGGTTACATTTTTCCTACTAAACCAGCCAACGAAGGAAGTAATGAGAGAGTTAAGAAAGCTATAAGCGAATTCACTCAAGAAGAGAAACAAGTTTCTCGTAATAATAACAAAGGAAAGAATGCCATATTTATGTCCATAAATTAACATGAGTTCAAAAGAATCTTATCCTGTACCACTTCTAAGGAAGCTTGGGACACCTTGGTTACTGCTCATGAAGGAGACACTAGAGTTAAGGCTGCTAAAACCCAAATGCTTATTCAACAGTATAACTCCTTAATTATGTCTGAGACTGAGTCATTTGATGACTTCTATATGAACCTGACTGATATTGTGACCAAACTGCATGCTAATGGGGTGACTTATGACAGACATGAAATTGTACCTAAAATTCTAAGATCATTACCACATAAATTTGATAACAAAAGATATGCTATTGAGGAAATGTGTAATCACAATCTCACTCCTGAATTACTCAGTAGTAAACTAAGAACTGTGGAAATGGAACTAGAATTTAAGAAACAATTGACTTAAACCCATAGGAAACGGGCTAGTTCCAATCTGAGCTTCTCTTCTAAGATAACTAAGCCTGAACTTATATTCCCTACTTATGATTATGATGAGGAATGCAATATAGAGAGTTTGGACAATCAGATTGCCTTAATTACTAAACAGTTTAAGAAAATTATTAAGTTTAGAAACAAAGTGGCAAATAAACAAGGCAATTCAAATTATCCAACTTCCTCTAATCACAGGCCTCATGAGAAAAACCATGACAAAAATCACAAGGACTCTCACATTAGACCTAATAGAGACCTTAAGAAGACTGAATGCTATAGATGTGGTAAACTGGGTCACATTGCACAAGACTGTAGAGTTAACTTGAACACTCAAAACAAACACACTAGATCTAACATTTGCAAAACATGGGATGATTCAAGTGATTCTGGAAAGGAGGAACCTGAGTCATCTGATGTTTTTGACCCTTGAATGTCCTTCTTTGCCAAGATCATATATAATGATGATGTGATTATACCTGTGTATGAGAATGCTTCTAGTAACTCTACTTCTGCTATTGAGAATCATGTCTATACTGGTTTAGATGCTTTCATTACTGAGAATGTTGCATGTTCTACTACGGGGTGTGTGAGTCAAAGGGATAGCGATAATGACGATGTCAATGGGTGTGTGAGTTTAACAAATGAATCTTTAGGGGTCACTCCACACACCACACTTAGTGACTCGGACAATGAAGACCTCCCTGACATTCACACACTTTATGATAAAACTCTCAAGAAAAGCACTAGACTAGAAAAGATTGTGAAAGATCTAACTAAGAAGTTAGAAGATCTAAGCCTTATGGTTAAACTAAATGCTGAAGAGTATACTACCCAATGTTTGACTCATAAAAGCGAAATCAAAATGTTTGATGAAAAACTCAGAGATTTAAAAGAAACAATTGAAACTCTGGAGAAAAAATACAAAGGGACACTATTAGAATTGGAGCAAACTAAAGAAAAGACAGCAACTGTTTTCAAAAAAATTACAAAATTTGAAAATAATTCAAAATGCTTTGATGAATTTGTTGCTGAATCAAAAACCAATTCTGATGATCAAACTAGAATAGGGTTTTGCCCCACTTTGAAAACACAAACAAAATCTTTTGAACCTATCAAGTTTGTGTCAGGAGGCAAAAGACCTATTGAAACATGCCCAGACTTTCATTCTCTTAAAACTGAGTTTGATTCAAAAAATCAAAATTTTAACATTGGAGAATCAAGTTGCTCCAAACACGAAAGTTCATCTAAGGCTAAATATGTCTGCCCTTCTATTAGGAAGAGCGAGTCTGCATTCAAGACTGTCACACCTAGGAATAGAGTTCAGCCTCAAAACTCTTCAAAACCTTTGTTTAGAGACTTTCATAAGGAGACCTCAATTCTGAGCAATCTTTATTGCTCCTACTGCGACATATATGGTCACTCTTTTGATAATTGTTATGCTAGGAGACTCGTTAAACCTACTTATAATCCTTATATCTATCAGAACTTTAACTATTCTAGGAGGAACCGAAACAATTATATACTTCCTAGACAGCCAAATAGAAACTCTAATTATAGAAAGAGAAAGACCAAACCTAAAAGAACATTTCCTAGAAGGAATCCTAAGCACTTTCCTAAATTAAATTCTCAAGTCTTTCACAAAAATCAAAATCATGCGCAAAATATTTTTCAACAAAAATCCAAAGCTCGAAAATTTTATCAATTAAGAGCTAATAAGCGCAAGATGAAAACTAAGGCAATTTGGGTTAGAAAAGATGATCTATTACCTCAGATGAAGTGTAATATTGTTGTTACTGCTTTAAAAGTTGAACACACATCATCTGGTTGGTATTTAGACTCTGGATGTTCTAAGCATATGACTGGTGATGAAACTAAACTATTAAGAAAAACCAGCTTTGCTGGTGGTAAAGTCATTTTTGGTGATGGATTTTCATCTCAAATCATAGGCAAAGGAACTCTCCAAGAAGATGGGCTTCCTATTCTACAAGATGTTCTTCTAGTCAAAGATCTTAAGGCAAATCTACTTATCATATCGTAATTTTGTGACTCAGATCATACTGTTACCTTTTCAAAGAAAAATTGCAAAATTTTAAATGAAAAAGGTGAATGCATAATTACTGGATTCAGAACTCCTGACAACTGCTACACTGTCATGAACAATTCTGAAATCTGTAATGTTGCCAGAATGGATGGCAATGAGATATGGCATAATAGAATGGGTCATATAAATTACGATAACCTTAGTAGACTGACCTCTCAGGAAATAGTTAGAGTAGTAAGATCAAACGTATACCCAATCTTATCTGTGGTTCCTGTCAAGAAGGTAAAATTGTTAAGGCACCTCATAAGAAAGTCAAAGATATTCTTACCTCTAATCCCTTAGAACTCATCCATATGGACCTAATGGGTCCCTCTCAAACTGTTAGTCTTTGTGGACACAGTTACATCCTTGTTATGGTTGATGACTTCACTAGATTTACCTGGGTAGCCTTCTTAAAACAAAAGTCTGAAACATTCCAAACCTTCCTAAAAATTCTTCTTAGGATTGAAAATGAGAAGGATACTCAAGTGAATATAATTCGTAGTGATAGAGGTGGTGAATTCAAAGACACTGGTATTATAGAATACTGTGACTATAATGGTTATAAACACGAGTTTAGTGCTCCTAATACCCCTCAACAGAATGGTATTGCGGAGAGAAAGAATCATACCCTTCAAGAGATGGCACGTGTTATGTTACATGCCAAGAATTTACCTAAATATTTTTGGGTAGAGTCCATTCGTACTGCTTGTCACATTATAAATAGGGTCTATCTTAGAAAGACTTCCAAACAAACTCCTTATGAACTTTGGTACAATAAAAAGCCTAATCTCAAATACCTTAGAACCTCTAGCAGTACTTGTTATGTATGCAAAGATAGGGAACACTTATCCAAATTTGAGAGCCGAGGAGATAAAGCCATATTTCTAGGATATTCGCCTAACAGCAGAGCTTATCGAGTGTATAATCTTCGCACTAAAAATTTGATGGAATCCATAAATGTAATTGTTAGTGACACTACTGTAGAAAGCAAGACTGGTGAATTTACTATTGAGGAAAAGTCTACAAATATTTTAGAAAATGACTCCTCTGCAATGGATAACTCATTACCTATTGAGACACCTGAGGTACCTAACTGGGTTTCTAAAGATCATCCCATAAATAACGTTGTTGGTAACCTTAGTGAGCCAGTGCGTACAAGATCCCAACTTAGAAATTATGCACATTATGCATGTTTTGTTTCCCTTGTGGAACCAAAGAATGTCAATGAGGCATTGAATGACTCTCACTGGATTTCTGCTATGCAGGAAGAACTTTTACAATTTGTCATTCATGATGTTTGGTATCTTGTTCCACGTCCTGATCACAAAAAGGTTGTTGGAAGACGTTGGATTTTCAAAAATAAAACTGATGAAAATGGGTTAATAATTAGAAATAAAGCTAGATTAGTTGCTCAAGGATACTCTCAAATAGAGGGAATAGATTTTAACGGGACTTTTGCTCCTGTTACTCGTTTAGAATCGATTCGTCTGCTTTTTGCTATAGCTTGCCACATGAACTTTACACTGTACCAAATGGATGTAAAATCTGTGTTCCTTAATGGAATATTGGCTGAAGAAACCTATGTAGAACAACCTAAAGGGTTCATTGACCCTAAACATCCAAATCATGTATTTCGTCGGAAAAAGGCTTTGTATGGCCTTAAACAAGCTCCTAGAGCTTGGTATGAGCGTCTTTCCAGTTTTCTTTTAGATAAAGGTTTTAAAAGAGGCGGAAATGACCAAACTCTTTTTGTCAAACATTTTGACAAACACATCACTATTGCTCAAGTTTATGTTGACGATATTATATTTGGATCAACTTCTCTCTCAGAAGTCAAATCCTTCTTAGAAACTATGCATAAGGAATTTCAAATGTCCCTTATGGGGGAGCTACAATTCTTCTTAGGCCTTCAAGTCAAACAAAATTCAGATGGGTTATTTGTATCGCAATCCAAGTACGCTTTAGAGATAGTAAATAAATTTGGCCTCGAGAGTGCTAAAGATGCTAAAACGCCCATGAATACTACACTAAAACTTTTCAAAGATGAAAATGGAAAATCTATAGATCCTACTCTGTATCGTAGTATGATAGGCACCTTACTATATCTTACTGCCTCGCGTCCTGATATTATGTATGCTGTGTGTGTATGTTCTCGATATCAAAGTAACCCTAAAGAGAGCCACTTGAATGCTGTTAAACGTATCATTAAATATGTAAAAGGCACTCTAAATCTAGGACTTTGGTACACTAATGATACACCAAGCACTATAATTGGGTACACTGATGCTGACTGGGCTGGGTGTACTGATGATAGTAAAAGCACATCAGGAGCATGTTATTATATAGGTAATAACTTGGTAGGATGGAGTAGTAAAAAACAAAACTGCACATCACTCTCAACAGTTGAATCTGAATACATAGCTGCTGGTAGCTGTTGTGTTCAATTAATGTGGCTAAAACAAATGCTAAGTGATTATGGTATTCAAGAAAACCAATTACATCTCTATTGTGATAATCAAAGTGCGATTAATATTTCTAAAAACCTTGTTCAACACTCGCGAACAAAGCATATTAAAATAAGACATCATTTTATACGCGAATTGGTTGAATCTAAGGAATTAGAAATCAATTATCTTCCTACTGATCTACAACTCGCAGATATGTTTACCAAACCTCTAGATTATAATAGATTCATTTCATTACGAAAATCTATTGGTATAGTTTATGCTGACTAATCATTTTGCTGTTTATCCAAGTTTTTCCCTTTGTCCATTTGAGACAAAATGGGGGAGAAATTTGAGTCTATTTAATCCTTTTATATGCTAAACAGCTTGATCTTAGTGATTTATTGCAGGTTCTTATTGTACAGTTACTCTCAACAGTTATAATAGGGTATTCAAATGTACATAGTTGAGTTATGTATTTTTTTTGGTTTCTAGGAATTGGGTAGATAGATTTTTTATAGGAATAAGTTTTTCTTATTTTCTTGTTTCCCTACGAGTCCTAGATGACTCAAATGAGATTTTGTCTCATATTTCCAAAGGGGGAGATTGAAGCCCTTATACTTCTGACTCACTTGAGTCTATATTGTATAAGTGCTTATCTAGTTTGGAAATTGTGACAAAATTGTGTCCTCCCTAGTATCCAAAGAACCTCAGAAGTTGGTTTGCTACTTCATCTCTCTCTCTTGTTTTGATCAAGATCAAATTGCCAACACTCACACACTGTAGAATTCATTTTTTACATATCATACTGCATAATAATGTATGTATATATGTTGAGTGTGTTTAAATCCCTAAATTGGATTTTAATAATTTTTTTGGGATTTTTTAAACATTTTTAAAATAAGGTTTTTTTAATTAAAACTTGTTTTAAAAAGTTTTGTGGTCTATTTGTAAATTTTATTTGTTGGTTATTTTGGCCTTATGTTACCTTGGGTAGAATTCGAAAGTGGAGTAAACTTGAGGGTGTGGTTTTAATTTACTTTAGACGCACGTGTGTTATCCTATTATTGATCAACATTTGTCTTCATCTGATTGGCTGAAGTTGTGTTTCTTTACTGAGTTAAAACAACGTTTGTTTGTAGCCCTTGGATCATTAGCTATCAACGATCTTCATGTTATCTTGGTGAATCCCAGTACAACTTTCTAAACCAATTAGGATTCGTTTAATCACCGCCTTATTAGAACCCTTCGATCTAAGTCAATTTGGCTTGACTTAATCCAGGCCCTTGGTTCTGAGCCAACCTCTCGAACCTTCTCCTCACCCTATAAAAGGGACCCTTATCTCAGACTTCGAAGACTTTTGCCATTTTCATTTCCTCTGAGAAATTGAGAGAGTGGAGAGAGAAGAGAGAAGAGAGAGAAGAGAGAAAACAGAGAGAAGAGAGAGAGTTAGAAACCCTAACCCTGTTTCGTCAAAACCTCTTCCATCCAAACTCAAACACTTCTTCAAAACTCCATATCCAAAACACTACCCTGAGTGTTCTTGAGAGCCTGAGAGTTTGAGTTGAGTTTGTTTTTGTTGCTATAACCTCATGTTCACTAGATCTTGTTTTCAACTTAAACGTTTACTCAGATCTACTTTCTGATTTTATAGAAATTTCAGATCTGAGTTATTCATGTTACATTACACTTAGTTTCATTCTTTATTTCTCATCTTGAGAAATATATTGTTGATTATTTTCTATAAAACGTTTGCTTACTTTGAAATCAACAATAAATGCTTTCTGTTTCTAGTTCTTGTAAAACTAAACCTTTGACCTAGTTGGAATCACACTTGGGGGATTTCAATCTCGAAAAACCTTTCTAAAGTTCTGAGATTGATTAAGACCTTGTCTGTCTTCCTAGCAAGGTATCCGTGGATTCTGGGAATGATTTAAATGTCAAATAAGGTTCAAAGTTTTGTAAGAAGAGAGAAAAAGGAAAGATCACAGCATATAGTGTTACTGTAATTTGTTAGGACTGTTTGTACTTAATAAGTGTGTGTGTGTGCATTCATGTGTTAGAAAGCACATCCACAAACACTTTCACCCTACAACACGAAAAGTGTTGGTAATAAGATCTTGTGAATAAAGAGTCGACATAAAGTGCTAGAACAAATTAGAAGTCAACAAACTGGGAGAACTACATCTACAATCAGAACTGCAGAGAAGTTTTAAGGACACCAGAGGGTACATTCCTAAACTTATATAGGTCTGAGTTGTGTGCATGTTAGTTATATAGTTTGTAACTCATATATTTGTTTTAGTGGATTTTTCATTTTACTCCGTAGAGGGAGTCGTGGATGTTTCCTCAATTGGTGAGGTTTTACCACGTAAAAAACATTGTGAACATAATCTTTCTACATCTCCTCATCTCATTCTTGGTTGTGCTGAGTTTAAGTTTTTTAAACTTCTTTATAAACCTGTTATTCAATTCTTGAATAAATCTCGTACATACTGATTTGTTTAACACATCTTGTGTTCAAATAGTTTGATTTTTACGAAAAGAGTTTCTTAAAAAAACAGATCGGAGTTACTTAAATAGTTTATTTTTAATAAACGGCTTTAGTAACATTTTTCAGTACCTATAATGCCACTAGATGGACATCTTAAGGTTTCCTCCAATCCATGTACCTGGGGTCAATAATCATTTTCAACAGCTCTAGAGACCAAGATTGTAACGTCGTCTTGTTCTCCACTACGGTCCCCAATTTGCCCCCTTTGGGGCCTAGTGCTAGACGAGCCTTCCTCGCCTTCGCTTCCTTGACGCCATAATGTAGACATTTCCTGCAAAATTTGGTTTTATTAGTAGAAACATATATATGAGAAAATGATCAAATTCAAATGAATAAAATCAGTAAATTGATTACAATCCAAATGAATTAAATCACTCGAAGAATGAAAGTTAATGACATTATAATTGGAATACTTATTAAAAAAACTAATCATTGTTTTAAATAATTGGAATAATTATTACAATTCTAGAAATTGTTTCATTCGAGTCATGTCATGGACTTTGAATTAATGCTTAAACTGATTAAAATCCAAATTAACATATTGACTAACCAACCAACCAATTATAATACCCCGCATTTTTTATTGAATTAAAAATTGGACTAATTGGAAAAAAAACTATGCCAGTATATATATTCGAAATGTTTGGAAATGAAAATTTAAAATGAATTAATTGAGATACGAATGTGCGACTTAAATATTAGAAGTGAATTAACACGTAAAAGGATCGAGAGGGTTAAATTTGGCGCAATGGCATTTTTGTAAATCAACTAACCCTGGGTATAAATAGAAAAGAAGAGAAGAAGTATTCATTCTCTCATTTCATAAAAGTGGGCTAGGGTTTAGTAGAGAGAGAGAGAGTAAAAAGATAGGAAAGCTAAGAGGATTTCAAGAGGATTTCAATTTCTCCATACAATCCAAGGCAAGTTAACAACCTATATGTGTATAACATGTATCTATAATGAAATTTCACATGAACATGTATTTGGATCCCTAAATTAATATGAAATTGATGTTAAAAATGATATGCAATGTATTAGGATCATCCTCCATGTAGATTCAAAATTCTTGAATTTTAGAAATCTATGAAATTTAGTAAATCGTCATATTAAAAACTGTTTTGAGCTGTTTTAGTTCTGAAAATGGATGTTTTGTCCACGATACCTGGTAGAAAATCATATTCTGGACAACTTTGTAGTTTTAAGTTTATTCAAAAACGGATCGAAAAATCCTCGAATATGCGTTTTAAAATTCTTTGCAGAAAGTTATCGTGAACAGGTCCGAACTGTATATGTTAGTTTCGGGTCTGTTTACGCAGGCTACGGTAGCGTGCTCGCATACCCTTGTAGAAAATCACGTTCCGAACAACTTTGTAGTTTAAGGTATTTCAAAAATGGATCGAAAAAGCCTCAAATCGGCGCTTTAAAATTATGGGTAGAAAGTTGTCAAAAATAGGGGCGAATACTATATGTTTGTTTCGGGTCTGTTTTAGGTCGGCTATGGTAGCGTGCCCGTGTATCCTTGTAGAAAATCATGTTTCGAACAACTTTGTAATTTAAAGTTTTTCCAAAAACGGACCGTAAGAGCTTCGAATCTGCATTTTAAATTCTGGGCAGCATGTCGAAATAAAAGTGATAATGTTTTTTTTCATGTTGTTAGTAAAATAATTGTGGTGTTGTGCGTAATATCCTAACTTGATCACATACTTATGGTTATTAGGGATATATAACCTTGAAATCATTTGATGTTGAATTCGTAAATTAATGATGTAAATTATGTTATATTATAAATAATGGCTACTGTATCACTCGAGTTAAAGACTTGACACGATTGTATATATACATAAGCGTGAAATTGTTTTACATGTATATTGTCGAGTATACACTAGACTAGTCCTCCGGTCGACATAGTCACATGTTGAATGCGATTTTTTTGTGATTGATCCGGTTAGGTTCCGCTCGAGTGCCGTGTCGGGGATAAACCACCGGACACATGGTTGTAATGCGGGTCGGATAGAAAGATATTGAAACGCCACGTGATTTAGGACTTAGGATGATTGCCCTTGCCACATAATACTGGGGAATATTCGTGTGTAGGCCTAGTGTTTCGACTTGTTCCCCCGGGTAACGATAGTGACCCGATATGACTTGTTGTGTGAGATATTATGCTTGTGTCTTAAAGTAATATCCCGAATAGATGCATTTGATATTATACTTGAAGGAAATATTTTGATACATTAAATACTGAAATGAGATTAATAATGATTAATCATGAAACGATATGAGACTGCACGTTACTCGAGTTTGGGTTGGGTAGTCACGACATATGAGCATTGGGTGGATAATTGAACAACTTAATTACTGGAGACGAGTAATGACTGGTGTGCTTTCATTATAAGTACATATTATAATCTTATAGCTTGTTTTCTTTCTTTGACGTTCGTCTATCTTGCTTCTTGCTTCTTGCTCCTCTCCTATATATATATAATATATAACAGGTCCTCGTCCGGCTGGACAATAGACTATGGAGCTTGATGAGATCATAACAATCTTAGGATTCTTGTAGCCGTGGAGCTATTCTATTTTAATTTATGTCGTTTGTTTCCCTTTTCTCAAGGGTGGTATCAGAGATTAATATCACTTTGTTTATACTTGGGATTTAAGAGAATTGTTGTATTACGCTTTCCCGTTTTGTGTTGGGCCGCATGTATTGGCATTTTATATTTTCAGTTTGAGATTACTGATGGATTATTACAATTAATAGGTATGAGTTCGTTTCACTTGTTATAGCTATTATGATGTGATATGGTTACCCGTATGAAAGTGTACATGTTTACTTTACTGCGTTTATTTAAATTCTGTTTCTAATGCCAACATATTGACGCTCCGCTTTAATTTAATTGGGCGTAGCTAACATAATTAGATATAAAAAGCAGGCTTGTCACAATTGGTATCAGAGCATGGTTATAGAGCCTTTAGGGATCTGAGGGCGTATGTTACATTTTCCGCGCATCATTTCCTTGATACGTAGAGCCTTACGATTAGGTCTTGTATTCGATGACTTGGAAGATCTTCATGCTGCGATTTTGACAGGAGATTCGGGGCTAGCCTCATGTATAGGGTGTTTGGATTTCATTCGTGAGACGTCCCACGCATCGGGTGAATCTCCGATCGACCATATGATAGTACGCGTGAGGTCCATGTGTGAGTACTTGTTTTAAATATGACTAGTGATCCACTTGAATAAATTGTTTTTAAGATACATGTTCACTTACTATCTTTTAAGATGGTGATTTATTGAGACGTGAACTCTGGGAGGGCATAGGGTCCAAGAATTTTATGAGACCGCAATTCGCGTGCAACTATCGTAGTGTCATCTCCCACTAGTAGGCGAGAGAACCGATGTTGAACTCAAAGATTGAATTGAATTTTGGTTCTTTAGGGGGAGGAAACACCCGTATATTTTCTATGCATTATCAAGTTTGAATATCGTCACTCTTATGTTTGTAAGGAAGTTGGTATAAATTATAGCCTACCCTGTAGTACCACTGAGTTATTGATACCACTTGCGTGTGTAGTTGTCTGAAGTTGTTTCCAATGTGTAAGGGTAGAGCTTTTGATATGGCATACCTCAAAATGATGTGCTCCAGTTGTTGTTGTGACATTTTCCTAAGAAGAAATTATCGCGTTCCACCCGTGATGGACAGATTGTTGAGGCATTCGATGATGTATTAATCAATGAATGGTAAACGAAGTAAGTCTTGTGATAATAAGAGTATATTATTACTCATGAACATTTAAAGGAAGCGTTGTGATTTGAGAGAGGACTACTCCAAATCGGTGTATGTCCCACCCCGTCAAAGGATGACCTGAGGGGTCCAATTTTGGTGTATCCAAGAGTGTTATCATACTTGTGAAAAGCAAAGACTAGATTCATCCGGTTGATGATGTATAATGAGAGATTCATGAGTCTGAATCTAGAATGGATAAGTGATTATCCTTAAAATATTGTGTTGGTATTAGGGAAGTTTGGTAGGCATGTAAACCTACACGTTATCCACACAAGTGATAGATGTCGTATTGGGGTGACACAGTGGTTCCATAGTGTTCTTATCTGATAAAATCCATAATGGAATCAACTTAATGCTAATTAGGTGTGTGTTCGGTCATGTACAAGATATGTTAGTGGGTTGGGTACTCATATGTTCAGAGTGAAATGTTTCAGTGAGTTATCTCGAATAAGCTCATGAGAAGGTATCAGTAATGTTGTGATGCCTTGGCCATGGACACTAGGGATAAGGAAGTTCGTATCGCAAGGTCATACGAGGATTGACATTGGAGAAGTCCAGAATTGTCGAGGGAGTCTTCTTTCCATATTTAGTAATGATTGGAGTTCAGTGTTCTTCGTAAAGCCCTAGATTAGAATGGGTGTTCGATAAGATGTGGTTATCTTGTTTTGTAACATCGGTATATTTGTTAAAAGTTGTCGAGAGCAGAATGTGAATATGGGTGTGATAAGGGATGGGCTTGATCTGGAGTTACCAGTTGTGAACCCTACGATGAGTAGTGAATCTCTAAGGGACGAGTTGTTGAGTGAGAACATCACGAGGGAGTGTTCAATAAGAGTTTCATTTTATGTGAGTGTGATCGCTTGAGTTGGTGATATATCCATGAGTTAGGTTTTTTGTTATCACCTGGTGATTGGGGGTACTGATTTATTGCACCTTGATAATGGTGGTGATTGATTTTGGATCCATCAGATATGGGAATGTGGCTATGTTGTGGCCCTCGTTATGTATTAATGTGAATTAGAGCACGAGTGAGTAGTTAGTGACATGATGTTTACTTAGACCGTGTGTGATTAAAGACGCGTTCTGAAACCAAGTGTAAGATGTTCGATTTTGGTGATGTATAGACTAGTGAATAGTCATAGAATGGTCTTTATGGTCTTTTGATAATGGTAGAGTATGTGTGCACCGCGGTTAAGCCTATGGGTGCCGGATATGGATATATGTATTGTGATTAACATATATGTGTACTTGAGATAATCCACGGTTGCTTAGTAAATGAGAATGGCTAAGATATTTATATTATAGCTCGGTGGATGGATTATTATACTTGTTGCGTATAGTATAATGAATATATATGAGATAAGATATCATATATTTGTCTCTAGAGTAAAGAGATATAAGAATGTTGATTGAATCTCCTCCCGGGAGATCAAATCCGGATTAAATTGTGATGAATACGTTAGAATGAAAATGAAGATTAGATAATTATATGAGTATATATATATATATATATATATATATATATATATATATATATATATATATATATATATATATATATCGCGATAATCGACAGTGCCTAGGAGTAGTGTATCGGGGGGGTTCCTTGTTTGGATTTCGCTTGCGAGACGTCTCACGCACGAAACGCCGTGCACTATTGAGAATTGTGAATAATTAATTATTTATATTATTTTAGTAAATTGGGGTTATACGCGTCATGCATTGAGGGAATAATGAATCTTGACAATGTATACTGCCAAGGAGTAGTGTATCGGGGGGGTTCCTTGTTCGGATTTCGCTTGCAAGACATCCCACGCACGAAACGCAATGCAGTATTGAGAATTGGGAGAAGTTTAGTCCTTAGCATTTAGATGCTAATAACTCATATATATTTATATATATATTTATGTCAATAACTAGAATATGAGAAATTCTAGTAAAAGAGATTGTTTTTGTATAGTTTATATGTTTAGTAAGTTGATGAAGATTTGAGATTGGAAATAGTAGAAGTTGAGAAATAATTTAGATGGATTTTAAATGAGTATAAATTGGGAGTACAGTTAAGTTTGAGTACCGCATTCCACCTTTAGTCTGATGGTCAGACGGAGCGAGTGAATCAGATTTTGGAGGACATGTTGCGAGTTTGTGTGTTGGACTTCAAAGGTGGTTGGGATATTCATTTGCCACTGGCGAAGTTCACATACAATAATAGTTATCAATAGACTATTGGTATGGCACCACACAAGGCTTTGTATGACAGGCCATGCCGATCCCCTACATGTTGGTTGGAGTTTGAAGAGCACCGGATGCTAGGCCCAGATATTGTTAGGGAGACCTCGGAGAAGGTTGACTTGATTTATGCATGGATGAAGACTGCGCAAGATCGTCAAAAGACTTATATTGACATAAGGCAGAGGAAGTTAGAGTTCGTCGTTAGGGACCAAGTGCTGTTAAGATTCTCACCCATGAGAGGCGTTGTTCGCTTTGGTGCCAAAGGGAAGCTTTCATAGTGATACGTGTTCCATTTATAGTGTTGGACAGGGTGGGACTAGTTGCTTACCATTTAGCCCTACCTGACCATCTCCAGCGGGTCCATGATGTTTTTTATGTATCCATGTTGAGGAAGTTATTACGTCCCGAGGACTTACACCTACACATAGATTTACACGGGTTTGAGTTGCAGTCCGATGGGAGCTACGAGGAGAGGCCGGTCAAGATCCTAGATCGTCGTGAGCAGCAGTTGAGGTCACTTGGGAGAGAGAGGATGACTTGCGAATTAGTCACCCATATCTCTTCATGGAAGGTACGTGCGAAACTACCTTACTTGACTTGAATTGATTTGTTTTATTTCGGATTTCGAGGACAAAATCCCGTTCGTAGAGGGGGAGAATATAATACCCCGCATTTTTTATTGAATTAAAAATTGAACTAATTGAAAAAAAAAACTATTCCAATATATATATTTGAAATGTTTGGAAATGAAAATTTAAAATGAATTAATTGAGATACGAATGTGCGACTTAAATATTAGAAGCGAATTAACGCGTAAAAGGATCGAGATGGTTAAATTTGGCGCAATGACATTTTTGTAAATTAACTAACCTTGATTATAAATAGAAAAGAAGAGAAGAAGTCTTCATTCTCTCATTTCACAAAAGGGGGCTAGGGTTTGGTAGAGAGAGAGAGAGAGTAAGAAGAGAAGAAAGCTAAGAGGATTTCAAGAGGATTTCAATTTCTCCATACAATCCAAGGCAAGTTAATAACCTATATGTGTATAATATGTATCTATAATGAAATTTCACATGAACATGTATTCGGATCCCTAAATTAATATGAAATTAATGTTAAAAATGATATACAATGTATTAGGATCATCCTCCATGTAGATTCAAATGCAATAACATCATTATAGGGATTAATTGTTGAACAAACTCTTGAATTTGAGAAATCTATGAAATTGAGTAAATCGTCATATTAAAGACTGTTTTGAGCTGTTTTAGTTCCGAAAATGGATGTTTTGTTCGCGAAACCTGGTAGAAAATCATATTCTGGACAACTTTTTAGTTTTAAGTTTTTTCAAAAACTGATCGAAAAATCCTCGAATATGCGTTTTAAAATTCTGCGCTGAAAGTTATCGTGAACAGGTCCGAACTGTATATGTTAGTTTTGGGTCTGTTTAAGCAGGCTACGGTAGCATGCTCGTGTGTCTTTATAGAAAATCAAGTTCCGAATAACTTTTTAGTTTTAAGTTTTTTCAAAAACGGATCGAAAAAGCCTCAAATCGGCGCTTTAAAATTCTGGGCAGAAAGTTGTCGAAAACAGGGGTGAATACTATATGTTAGTTTCGGGTCTGTTTTAGGTCGTCTATGGTAGTATGGGTGACAATTCGGGTTAGTCGTGTCATTTTTGAGTCGCGTTAATTTTTATTTGAATATAAGTTTTGGGTACTCTTAAATCTATACAAGCTAATCGTGTCAAGTTCGGGTCATTTCGGGTTATTACCATAAACGGGTTATCATGTCAAAAATTGCCAGCCCTATATGGTAGCATGGTCGCGTGTTCTTGAAGAAAATTATGTTTCGCACAACTTTGTAGTTTTAAGTTTTTCCGAAAATGGATCGGAAGAGCCTCGAATCTGCATTTTAAATTCTGGGCAGCAAGTTGTTGAAATAAGAGTGATAATGTTTTTTTTTCATGTTGTTAGTAAAATAATTGTGGTGTTGTGCCTAATATCCTAACTTGATCACATACTTATGGTTATTAGGGATATATAACCCTGAAATGATTTGATGTTGAATTTGTAAATTAATGATGTAAATTATGTTATATTATAAATAATGACTATTGTATAACTCGAGTTAAGAGACTTGACACGACTGTATATATACACAAGCGTGAAATTATTTTACATGTATATTCTCGAGTATACACTAGACTAGTCCTCCGGTCAACATAGGCACATGTTGAATGCGATTTTTTGTGATTGATCCGGTTAGGTTATGCTCGAGTGCCGTGTCGAAGATAAACCACCGGAACCAGACACATGGTTGTAATGCGGGTCGGATAAAAAGACCTTAAAATTCCATTTAGGACTTAGTATTATTGCCCTTGCCACGTAATACTGGGGAATATTCATGTGTAGTCCTAGTGTTACGACTTGTTCCCCCGAGTAACGATAGTGACCCGATAAGACTTGTTGTGTGAGATATTATGCATGTGTTTTAAGGTAATATCCCGAGTCGATGCATTTGATATTATACTTGAAGGAAATATTTTGATACATTAAATACTGAAATGAGATTAATAATGATTAATCATGATACCATATGAGACTACATGTTACTCGAGTTTGGGTTGGGTAGTCACGACATAGGAGCATTGGTTGGGTAATTGAACAACCTAATTACTGGAGACGAGTAATGACTGATGTGCTTTCATTATAAGTACATCTTATAATCTTATAGCTTGTTTTCTTGGTTTCACATTCGTCTATCTTGCTTCTTGCTCCTCTATTATATGTATAATATATAACAGGTCCTCGTCCCGTTGGACAATACACTATGGAGCTTGATGAGATCATATCAATCTTAGGATTCCTGTAGCCGTGGAGTTATTCTATTTTAATTTATGTCATTTTTTCCCTTTTCTCAAGGGTGGTATCAGAGATTAATATCACTTTTTTTTATACTTGGGATTTGAGAGAATTGTTTTATTACACTTTCCCATTTTGTGTTGGGCCTCATGTATTGGCATTTTATATTTTCAGTTTGAGATTACTGATGGATTATTACAATTAATAGTTATGAGTTAGTTTCACTTGTTATAGCTGTTATGATGTGATATGGTTACACGTATGAAAGTGTACATGTTTACTTTACTGCGTTTATTGAAATTCTGTTTCTAATGCCAATATATTGACGCTCTGCTATAATTTAATTGGGCGTAGCTAACCGAATTAGATATAAAAAGCAGGGTTGTCACACCAATTTTGATTAAAATTCACAAAAACTGATAAAATCCAAATAAATAATAGCATTAAACTGTCGTCCGAGTGACATTAAGCACTAGAAGAATGCAAGTTAACGACATTATAAGAATACAAATCTAATCATTCTTCACATAACAAACTAAGCATTGTTTCAAATAATTAGATTACTTATTACAAATCTAAAATTTGGGTTATCATCTATAAAAAGTTGGGTGTTTTTTTTAATGTGTTGTTGTTATGTATAATTTTACCCTACTTTTAATCGATGTTTTAAAATTTATGTTGCCCACTATCACAACCCTAAAGGTTAGAAATGCCTAGGTCCAACAACCTCAATGGCCATCTAAATGTTCAAATTCACCAGTAAACAACAATTCAATAATCCCAAACAACAATTCAAATAAGAATGCGAAATATTGAACAAAATTCATTCAATTATTGTAAAAATAAATTGACAATTCAATTGTTGATAATTATAATTTTTTTATACCAAATGTCACATAATTCAAACCCAATAAACTAATAATAATACACACATAGTAAATAGGAAAAACACAATAACACACATAGACACACAATAACACATAAAAATTAGATGCGATTTCTGTAATTTTTGTAATTTAAAGGGTTTGTATGTGGTGTTTATGGGGGGTGTGAATGATGTGTGTGTTTTTGTATGTGGTGTGTGTGGTGTGGTGAAATCGAAGAGAGAGAGAGGACATGAAATTGAAGAGAGAGAGTTTTGGTCGAAAGGATAAAGGGTTTGTGGAGCAGCCCTAATTTCGTTAAGAATATTATCACGACCATGTGAAGGCTTTTGATCGTGACAACATTTAGATGTCATGGTCAAAAGCCTTGACCGGATCGTGACAACAACTGCGTATTTTTTGTCACGATTTTTTACCGTGATAACGATAGCTAGGTGAAAAGCGACATTTTATGTATTTTGGTGTAGTGATGTCGGTTCTTTCTCTTCAACATATTTTTCAAGTTTAAAGTGTTCAGATAAATACATAGCACATGTGAAATGATGACGTATGCTGTAATCTCGTAGATATTGCAAAAAATTATTGGATGTATATTCTCTTATATTATCTGAGAAGTTGACCTTTCTAATTTCATGTAGTTTAATCTTATAAATTCAACCAATCCATATCTATTTTTGTTTTTTCATTAAATTTGGAAATTTATGGGTGGAACTTCAACCCAAAAAATTAGATCCGAAAAGTCACTATTCACCATCATATATTCTAGTGTTTTGATCCTGACATCATCACCAATTCATACCAAATTCTATTTGTTTGATGGATATGAAAATTCTGAGTGAAAATATTAAATCAGATTTGAAAATTTCATATTACTATTCAGCCTCTTACCTAGAAATGTTTGTGATGAAATCCTAATTGGAACATCAAATATTTGATCTGAAAATGTCATCAGACTTCCCTCCACCACCTCCCAGTGGGATGAATGCATCAAGAAGTGAACCACCATCAGAAATAGCAGAACTCATCGGAGATTTGAAAATAATGATAGAAAAACAAGGGCAAATGCAATCACAAATGTTGGATCTTACACAGACACTAGTAGGACGACCCACAAAAGAGGTTGTAGACCCTCAGAATCCAGTGATATACCATACACAAGAGTTGCATTATTCACCAAAGTAAGTTGGGCCATCAAGTATAAGATTTAGAAATGTAGAAGGCTCCCTTCAACTTGATTTGATAAGTTTAGGAGAGTTTACGTTTGAATCATAATGAATATGTGAGAGAACATAAGGAAAAGGCTAAGGTCGAATCTCAGTAAAAAAGATAAAACTATTCCTATCAACCAGGAACAACATACTCCATCACAACAATTGTATATGATACATGGACGAACCATCCATCATAACAAAGGGATAGTGCTTTCACTAGGATCACAAAGCAATCAACCTCTAAGAGGATAGGAACTTGACATTATACCCCACCTTCAGCTCAAAGCCAAGGTCACATGTTAGAATTCTCTAAGGGGCACGGGGGAACATCGACCTCAAGGTGTCGACATATGTTGTACCTAGATATCTATTTCATATATTGACTAATGGGAAACGATAATGTTTGAGGACAGAAAACTATGGAGATAACCACCCTGAAAATGAAAAGGGATGGAAAGGTTAGAGGCATGAAAACAAATCGGGTGATCTAATAAAGAGTAAGAATCCCTTTTAAAATGGATACATGGAAAGGTCTCCCTTCATCCTAGAAATTGTAAGCTATCCTATACTCCTGTAAATTTAAACCTTTAAAGGTAACACCAAGATATAATTAGAGCACAAACCTAATTCATCATGTGGAAACATACCAGTCTGCAGATTTTTACTCAGTGCTAGATGAGATGAGATGAGATGAGATGCATATTGTTCTCAGGTGCCCTCATAATGGCAAGACATGTGTGGTAAATAAATTTTCCCAATGGTCGTATCAGAAGCTTCAAAGATCTTGTTGTTAAGTTCATTAAAAAAATATTCTTTCGACTGAAACTAGCTTTCACTTTTAAAAAAATTCGACGAAAGACAGGGGAAAATCTCAGATATTTCATCTCTGTTTTCAATAAAGAAAAACTTAAAGATGAGGATTATGATGAAAACATTTCAATGATAGACCTCATCAATTGGCTCAAACCTGGAAAATTATAATGGGCATGTTTGAAAGACTCTCCTACCATAATGAATGGAGTTTTGATAGTGGTCAGGATGGTTATGGAAATTAAAGAAGCGATGGTAACCAAAAAGGTATATCTCAAAGAAGACAAAGGAGGAAATAATTCATAGGAGAAGTTCAGTATCTTTACACCCCTCACTATATAGGCTCATCACATCCTGAATGCTAGTAAGGATGAAGAAGATCTCAAGTGTCCACGAAAGTTGAAGCCCCCACCAACTAAGTGAAATAAGAACAAATAATGTGACTTTCACAAAGACCATTGCCACGATACCAATGAATGGTATGCCATGCTACCCTGATTTGGAGGCCATTAGGTGCTATCGAGTCCTATTTGAACTTTGGTCAACTCTCCAACTCAATTAAAGATCATTAAATTTTTATAGGGCTCTAAAGCCCCTGTTGCCCAGAAAAATACTCAAGAGGGGGGGTGAATTGAGATTTTACAAACTTTTCGGGTAAATTAAAATTTCAGAAAATATTTAATTTAAAACACTTAATACAAATTTTAGATTAAATAAATCTTAAAAGATTAAACCAATAATGATTAAATAAAAGTTACCAATAAATTTAAACAATTTAAATCAGAGATTGAAACACACAATAAATAAATTATCAACTAAATACTTTCAATTGATTAAACAAGAGATTACAACATCCAATAAATAAGTAATCAATTTTCGTATCTTATATTCTGGATTTAATCTAAAGTGATTCACACAAGAATATCAATTAAATACTCTCAATAAATTAAACAAGTTATATTTTATGATTATAAGATCCAAATAAATTTATAAATAATTTTCGTAGTTAATAAATATTAATATTTTGGAATTAATAATTATTACGAAAAATAATTATTTTAATCTTAAAATAAATTTACCAAATTTTCAGATTTAAATATCTTGCTAGTAAAGGGCTTAAAAATAAAATTAATCAATCACAAGCATATAAATAAATTTAAATGCTGAAAATAAATGACACCGTATTTTTAACGTGGTTCGGCCCGTCCATACGCCAAGAGCAAGCTTCCGTCTCCCGCGCTTCACTAGTCCTGATCCACTTGTACGGTAGGATCAAACCACCATTTACAGACACTTGAAGCAAATACCGGCTCCAAGTACAACCGAAGCTAATCACCAAGCTTCAAAATAAAACTTGAGTTTTGAGTACAAAGTTTGAATGTTGAAACTCTCTAAAATACAAATTAATCTGAGTTTCTTCGTGAGTGAGACTTCACAATAAATCTGATTTTTGGCACTGGTCTTCTTCTTGAAATTTTTGTAGCAGAATAATGATTCTTGTGCTCTTCAAATTTCTTCTTCAACAAATGACTGAGTATATTGATTGTTGCTGTCTCAAATATGTAGAGCTGAATAAATTTGTGTTACTCTCTTGAACTGAGTGTATGAGCTGAGAAAAAAATATTTCTGGTTGCTCTCTTGATGATATGTGAGCTGAATAAATTTTTAGTTGCTCTCTAATTTTTCGTGTCTGCCCTTTCCAACTGAATGTGGTCTTCTTTTGTAGCTAAAAAAAATAACCATTGGAGAAAACTGTGGATGAGTTCTTCTTCATAAATGATGAAAAGAAGTCTGACTGAGTATGGATCTTCCCCGTAAAATCTGTAGACTTGAGAGCACATTAAATGCTCAAAATCTTTGAGAGATAATCGTATCTGCTCATCTATATTTTCTGTCTAAGAAATAAAATATAGACTGATAGAGAGAGAGAAAAATAAAAAATCTTTATCAAATCATCCATCAGTCAACACATGGAGATAATATTATCTGTATAAAATCGTGTGTAAGATATAAAGACAGACAAGTCAATCAATGTGTGTCCAAAGAGTTAAGGCTAAAAACCACTTGAGAACACTACTGCTTCTAGGTGTGACAGTTGAAAAGAAAAGCATGGATTCCAAATAAAAGGTTTGAATATTTCAAACTGAATTGACAATAAGGTCTGGACTGAGAATACAGTTGGTAGATCACATTAGCTCTCATAAATGAACCGGTCATTTATGTAGCATTATGTCAAACCAAAAGGAATAAAGGAACTAAATAAATTATCAGATCTTATTCATATAAACCAAGGTGTATAGCAGGTGTAAGATATTTATAAAAAAGATATACATAGGTGTTTTATATGTATCGAATTATATATAAAAAAAATTATTTTCCAAAAAAACGTTATCGATTTTATGAAAAAAATTTAAATACACGTAACAAAAATTAATTTTCTGTTTAACAACAACAAAAAAAACGTAAATATAAAAGAAAACGCAGATATTTTATATGTAAATAAAAAAAAATATTTATTTATTTATTTATTTTTTTAAAAATGTTAGCTGACATTAATGTTAAAAAATTAACAAAAATAAAATAAAATCAATCGTTAAAAAAAAATCCGGACAGATCAAATAAGTAAAAAATTTCGTACACTTTGTGTTCCTAGAAATTTCGTACACTTTGAGAAGAAAGAGAGATAAAAAAATTTGTGTTCCCAAAACCAATCCAATTTTGTGTTCCCAAAACAAATCATTTCAACTTTCTTGAAAATGACCAACAAAACAGATGACATATATCTGACAAATAGGTTTGAACCACACATCTCATGCCTTTAAGGCCATATAAGTTATGAAAACGTTTTAAGTTATAAACAGTAGTTATGAAAGAGTATCTGAAAGAAGTAGAAAAATAGTAAATGAATTAATCTGCAAAAAAAATATTAAACAAAAAAAATTAATAAAAAAAACGTTAAAACAGAGTAAAAAAAAATTGATAGATGTTTAAAAAAAATTGTGCCACTATCTCATATATAGACAAACAAAAATTATAATATAGTTATATAAACTAGTGGATTTTAGTTAGTAAAAAAAATAAGAGTTAATATATATATATATATATACACACACGCAACTTTAATAATGTAAATATATGCAAAAATAGATAGCAGTTTCAACTAAACATCTATACACAGTTGAAATGATAACAAGCATATATATGAGTGTAAACACCAATTTGAACAACAACTTGATACATCTCCTAAGTATAACAACATATGTAAGTACATGGAGATGATATTTGCTAAAAGTTATAGTTGTATAAAAAGTGGCCAAATTTACTTATATAAAGGAGTTAATAACAAAACTAAATAATAAAATATATATATTGCACAACTAAATAAATAGTAAGACAGATAATTATATAAATATATTAAATGCTAACTATAGTAGAAGATTGCACAATCAATAATAGTTATATAAACAATGAACTATTATACTACATATATATTTCAAGTAGTATGTACAAATATATTCTACGGTAATATTTACATAAAAGTATAAAAACAAAATATATATATTTTAAATTAAGAAATATTTACAAATTACTTAATAAAAGTATGTTTGGAATCATCAAAATTAATATATTATTTTAAACTAAAATGTACACTAATTAAACTAATTAAATATAAAAAGGGTTAATTACATTTTCGTTTAACAGCCCCTTTCCAACGGTCCATACTGTGCGCCAATCGGCCTCACGGTTCACGCGTACTCGCTTTTTTACTCCAAACCTTGGTTTAGTGGCCACCAAGCGCTCCCGAGACCCTTTTGACTTTGATCAAATATTCAACTTGGGCGAAGCTCATTTCACTCTCATAGGGCCCTGAATCCCTTTTCTAACGGTATACACCGTGCCCAAATCAGTTCACGGTTTGCCTGTACTCAACTGTTTACTCCAAACCCTGATCCAGAGGCCATCGGGCTCTTTTGAGCCCCATTTGACTTTGGTCAGCTCTCCAACTTGAGTGAAATTCATTTCATTCTTTTAGAGATCTGAATCTCTTTTCTAACGGTCCGTACCATGCATGAATTGACCTCACGGTTTGCAAGCACTCACCTTTTTATTCCGAACCCTAGTCTAGAGTCCACTGGGAACTCTCGAGCCCCTTTTGACTTCGTTCAACTCATAAACTTGAGAAAATATAATTGCACTTTTATAGGGCTATGAATGTTCTTTTCCAACAGTTCATACCGTGCAAAAATTGGCCTCACGATTTACGCGTACTTGCCTTTTTACTCCGAGAACCCCTGCCTAGAGGCCATTGGGTGCTTTCGAGCCCCGTTTGACTTCTTAAATCGAGAGGGTCTCATGGATGCTTATAGTGATCTAAATATTGTTTCTAATGGTCCTGGCCGTGCATGATTCAAACTTATGGTTCACATTTTATACCCATTTTTCGAAAAGTCCTTTTTGTACTGCATATAGGCACCCCAGACCCCCTACCTATCGGCAGGGGTGTACTTTACTTTGACAACAAGCCAGGGATATTCCGATAGGTAGGCTAGGGTATATGTTAACTGGAAGCCATAACTTAATTCGCAAGGACCCTTTTTAGCAATAAAAACATTCCCTCGAAATTAGTGCGCAGTTGTTCCAAAAAATCCAATTTTCCAACATTCCTTCCATATTTTTTTACCTCACTTTCATACCAACACTATCTACCTACCTCACCCACATTTCATCACCATTCCACCACTATAAAATCAACCTATTCTCTTCAAAAGTTAGTAGCAAATTCATCTAGGAGGTTTACCCTTACTTTTTTCTAATTCATTTCTTCTGTATTTTTTACTTACTTTGTTTATATTCTTGATATCTTTTAGTCTTTCTCCATTATCTCACATTAACTAATATCCTTTTTTTTATTATTAATATTCACATAATATATTCTCATAAAATCAAAAGGACAAAAAATGAGGTTTTACTCATAAACTCCAAAAGTAGGTTTTCCATACTTTTTCTACACTTTTACACTTACGCACGTTTTCTTCAAAAACTATTAAAAGGGTTCCTAAATTTGGGTTTATGGTTTAAATCCCACCCTTATGATATGTCAAACTACGTGAACTTTAATGCCTATTATGGCTATGTAGGCACACCGATTCATTATTAGGATTTGAGTCTTATTTTGTTCATTGCATTACTTTATTTATATCTCATATTTAGTTGTGCGCATTATGATGCCTACATATTAGTGTTTACACCTAACATGCACATTCACTTTCTCATAGTAAATTATAATTCGGTGGGAACTAACATCACATTTTCTATGTTCTTTTCTTTTATATACTCCTTATGATGACTCGCTTTCATCCAGCCAATGACGTGAGTAGGATAACTCCTTTTTTTCCTCACTTAATTTACATTCCATACATTGTACACATGTGTCACATCTGGGAGAAAAAGGAGAACATTATTAAATTCCATGAGAGATCTAAAGGGCGGAAAGGGTGCCTAACACCTTCCCATTTTGTAACTTACTTCCCATTCTGTAACTTAGTTCCCGAACCCTCGATTCATTTGGTTTCTTATGCATCAATTTGTCTTTTGATGTCATTCTCTCGGGACAGCTACATTATTTTTCCTGTTTAGATCAAAATAGTTTGGGAACTCCATTTTTTATATCTTCATCCCCTTTCATGGCTATCGATTTATATTCGTGGAAGCCCGTAAAGATCGTACAAGTAGTGGAAAGAGGATTCCTATCCTCGAATCAAATCCCTATACACACTGAGAGAGAGATTTATCCATTTTGTCTCCCTCTCCAATTTCAGGGCCAACCCACACTGGAGGAATCCACACCGGATGGCCACAGTGGAGACTCCGCTTGGGATTTATTCTTTAGATGGCTAGACTATATTTCACACGGGTTCTGTTTCCTTTTATCTCCCTTCTCTTTATTTTCTTACATGTGTACATTTTCCTCCACGTGCATGTTCTTCTTACTCTCATACTTACATGTTGTATATATTCCTTATTCATATCATGATGTTTATATCCTAATCTCTATTATGATCTTGTCTTATCACATGGATATATAATCTCCCTACCACATTCTTTATGCTTTACTCACTTGTATATAGTCACCATGTTTCACTCCACTTACTCATACTTGCACATGATCCATATCACTTGTAGATATCCATGCTTAGTCTCAGTAGCACACAGCCTCACATTCTTCTCACTTGTATATAGATTCATGTTTCATACACCACTTGTAGATACTCATGCTTAGTCATACTTGCACACTCTTACACATTTCTCTCACTTGTGTATATCCACATAATTTGTTCACTCACACATGTTCACATGTCACTCTCTCACTTTGAACTTATTTCCTATTCATTTATGTATATTCACATGCCTCGCATTTTGTATCTATGACCATGCTTTGTATAGTCTCCATGCTCCATGAATATACTTTCTAGATTTACTCCTCGTGTTTATACTCTTATCCCATGTTGCTTGTATATTTTATGCTCTCCCTTATAGTAATAGTATTGCTCTCATTTGGCATACATAAAACTTTCCATAAAATACTAATTAAAACTCATGCATTCTTGCACGCTAAGTCACTTGAGCATTGTAATATTAAACAAAATTTTCACCCGTACTAGGGGGTCACTTCATGATGGGTGCTAGTCATGCGGGACACGGTTAACCTAAATGATATTTTCCAACTTCCATGTCGTAATACCTTCGATATATATCAAATAGTTCCCCCTCATCGTACCGATTGATCTAACTCACGGTAGGAGGTACATAGTAGAAAACTTGTTCACATACGTTGAGTATATCTAATTCTCTCTCACACGTATTGTATTCACGATGTATATCGTGAGGAAATTCACGTACACTCAGCCATATCAAATGTATTTTCCATACGTAACGATGTAGAATTGTCCATATAAGCAAGAGGTATACCGTGGAAGTCATGCCAAGGGGGGAACCTTTCCATAAACCCACCACTGGATTAACCTCATATAAGTGTCTGCCATAGGACACTCATACATAGTCTACTATTTTCAATGAGAAACTCTATCAAAATTCTAGGTCACCCTACCACTCGAATTTTTTCATTAGTTTTTTAAAATAGGACCCTATCCGTGAGTATAGAAAATAAGTAACACTGTGTCTTTCATTGCATACCCTATCTTTTCCCCAGACTTGGGCCCTGTTCGGCATTTTTCTTGCACCCTAGGTAGAACATAATACAAGTGGAACCAAATAATAATAACCATGCTCCAAAAACATTTTCTCCCTTCTAAAAAAAGAGAAAAACTACATATTTACTGAAAATTCCCTCAAAATAAAAACAAAATTCATTTTTTCATCTCAGGTGTGATCGCATGCCCCAATCTTGGTCTAGCTCCCTATTGTATCAAGTCTTATATTAATTGACCTCGAAGATCCACTGCATCCTCTACTACTTTTACAGAATTCGAGCTCTCTCTCTGAAGGTTGTTCATGGAGAACATTGGCCAGACTACAAATGCCCAGCAAGATCTGATGGCAGTTCTTACCTAGCTTAGCGCTAAGATTGACTAACTCAGGAAGAAGTTCAAGAAACGCAATAACACTGGGTTCAGACTCCCAAGGCTTCTGAACCCAAAATACCCTTTCCCTGTGCTATGGGTACACCAACTCTAGAACTAGTGTGGGTTCCAGAATAGTACCATCATACCTAGCGTGCCCCACCAGCCAGTGAACCATCGACACCTCAGCTGTCTATATCGAATCTTGCCCAGCCAGGGGGTAATCTACTAATGTTAGTTCATCCCAGGGAAGAAGATTTATATAAGGTCACAAATTACATTAGATTGCTATCTAAAACAATAGACCAGGTCAAAATCTCAGGGAACTATATGGACTACACCCACATGTCTCCCTACCCTAAAGCCTGACTATCGGAGAAGTTCAAAATTGTGGATATCGAGAAATTCAGAGGTAGCTTACCTCCAATTACGCACCTACACAGCTACTATCGTGTCATGACTCTCTTTGAGGCATTAGAGGAGGTAATGGCTCAGATGTTCCAACAAACTCTCAAAGAAGGTGCACTCTGGTGATTCCTATCCCTCAAAGAATCTATAATCCATAATTGGGAAGATGTATCTCGAGAATTCATGACTCAGTACAAGTATAATGAATAAATGGAAATTACCCATCGAGACTTGGAACTACTCAAGAAAAACTCTTGTGAATCGGTTACAGCTTTACTAGAAGGTGGAGAGATAAAGCAACTACTATGACAAACCAACTGTCAGAGAAATAGCAAGTAAGCATCGTGAAGAAGAACTTCTTGCCCCATATTCGAGCTTCAATGGGAGGCCAGTTCTACCCTCATTTCAAAGTCCTACGGGAGGTTGGGGTAGAAATTAAATAAGGGTTCATATATCACTGAAAAGGTTGAATGAGAAGTTCATAGCACGAAAGTATGATAAGACAACCAACACCTCAGTCTTAACCATCAAAAGCATCTCCCAACCTCCTACCTCATGGACACCTGAAAGTCATCTTAATTTAACCAAAAAGGAATATATTGAACTGCATGCCCCTTTTTTAAAAGTGTATCAAGCTCTTCTTGCCCAAAACCTCTTCAAACATTTGGAACCCCGACCATTGCCACACCCCCTTTCCCAAAATTTCAAGCATGATGCCCATTGAGACTTCCACCAAATTTTTAAACACATGACTGATCAGTGTTTTCATCTAAAGAATGTTATCCAAAGCCTCATAAATAGGTAGATCATTGCCCACTAGCCAATCTAAAGCCCAGTACCACTCATAATCCTCTCCCAGCACATCAAAATAGGGTTAATGCAATCCTCTGAAAAGAAAACCTATAATTCAACCCTTCAACTAAAATCAAGACTGTCAAAACACTTAGTCCACCAACCATCTCACCCGAACCCGTCAAAATTTGTCCTTATTTTCTCCTACATCTTAAGAATCCTACCGACCAAGATTTATCACTCCTTACTAGGGCATATATTGCGATTCGTACCCATTCAGAAGGAGGAGGCATAGAACTGCCAGTGATTTTATATCAGGTTTAGAAACTTGAGCTAAAATTAGCCTCAGAGATGACCATCGACTATTAGTGCCTTGTTTATAAAAGCCCAAAAGTAGGTTCGACAATTCGATAAATGGTTTGTACCCATAAAAGAGTTCAGTTTATATGACATTGTGCATGGTATGTCTGATGTATTTGCCAAAAGCCAAGAAGTATGCACTATTTACGAATAACTCAAGTTTTGAAACTCCAAGAGCGTTTAGAGGTTATGGAATGTATCAACTTTTCACAAAAAAATGACATCGTTGCCATTAAATGGGGGTGAATTTGACAACTCCGATAATGAAACAAACATTAGGGAAGCCAACTCAGTTGCCTCTTTATGCAAAATGATTTCTTAAAAGGAATTTCTAGTGAAGAACACTATATATAACTGACTCATTTGAGTCTATAATATATATGAGCTCAACTAGTTTAGAAAGAAGACAAAATTAAGTCACTCCTCTTACTTCATTGCATCTTCAAGAACTTCAAGGCTATTTTCATCAGCAAAGATTAATGGTCTTCAGGTAGAAAACCAACACATAAAACACTATAGAATTGAACATTTGCATATTTCATTTCATATATGAGGCGTGTGTGTGTTAATTTGGATTAAAATGAATTTTCTACACTAATTAGGAAATTTTAGGAATTTTTGTACATTTAAAATATATTTTTAAAGACTTAAATTTAGGGTTTTAAAATGTTTGGGGTTTAATTTTCATATATTAAATCTTCCTAAAAACCGCCTTGGGTAGAATCTTAAAGCGCTAGAGACATTTGTCGGTGCAAATTGAATTTTTAAAAGATAAAAAACACGCGTTTTTCAGTCACTTATATATGTCCACATGTTATTCTTTTGTTAGTTGGATTTGTGTCTTATATGTGCATGATGAGAGATTCAATCTTAAATGTTCGATCATCTTTAATCTAAGGTTTTCATGTTATCTTGAAAAATCCTTGTGCGATAATTAGAACCAATGAGAGCATTTGTTTGTGTGGTCCATTAATAGTTATTAGATTAAGATTTTGAACAGTCTATTCAATCTCAACACTTGATTAGCCGTAAGCTTCTAGATCCTTCCAACACTAGTATAAATAGAGACCTTCATCTTTAGAATTTCAATCTTTGAGAGGTCTAAGGGTCTGAGAGACAAAAAAATAGAGAAGAGAGATAGATAGATAGATAGATAGATAGATAGATAGATAGATAGATAGATAGATAGATAGAGAGAGAGAGAGAGAGAGAGAGAGAGAGAGAGAGAGATGAGAGAAGAAAAGAAAAGGTGAGAAAAATAGAAATCGTAAATAAAACTCTACCAAATTTCCTTCAGAAAATAATTTGAGAGTTAGGAGTTTCTGCTGTTCCTTTTCTATCCTCTTAGGTCTAATCTCTCACTCAACAACCTCACAGAATTAGATCTAGTTTTTGTTTAGAAACTCATATATCTATTTTAGTGATACATATTCACTTAGATCCATAAGTTGTTTTGATTTCTTCATTAAGAAATCATTATCTTACGTTGAATATCATTTTGTAAAGGTTGTAATCTTGATTATTCAACATTTCTCAACTTTTTTACAAACCTCAAATAAATACTTGTATATTTCTGATCTGTTAAGATTTTTTAGTTCAAAAAATTTGTATATAAATAATTTATAATGGATCTTTGTTTTAAAGATTCTAAAGATTTACAGATCTGAAAGAATTTTGAGAAAAAAGACTAAGTCTAATTTTAGTAGTGTGAAAAAGAGATTTCATTGTTTGAGTTTTTAAAATTCGTAATAATTCTTTGTAATTAAGCATGTGTGAGTGCATGCATGTGATTTAGGCACAACACTCACAACACAATCACCCACCATCACTAAATAGTGTTGTTAGTTAAGAGATTCTGATCATTTAAGTTGACGTAAAGCTAAAGGAGAAAATGAGCCAAGCTAAAGAAAGGAGAGGACAACATTAGAGCCTTAAACAATTCAAAAAATAACCGAGCATTGTAGGTATATTTCTAAACTTAAAATAGTTATGTTTTTGTTTGTGTGTCTCATTAATGGCTTGTAACCTTAAAACATTTTTAGTGGATTTTTGTTTTGAGGTGTAGAGACCTCCGTGGATGTTTCCCCAAGTTGGGTGGAGTTTTACCACGTAAAAAAATTCTGACTCTTGGCTGTGCTTCTTCATTTTCTAGAGCTACAATTTGTTGAATAGACTTAGGTTGTAAACTAAAAACCTATTTCCAAGAATCTTGAATATTTTGTTCTTACACACTATTTTTAACACACCTTGTGTACTAATTAAGATTTTTACTAGAGTTTCTTCAAAAGGTAGTTCGGAACTCATTTAACCCTTGTAACAAAAGTTAAAATAACTTAGTGAGGGTTTTTCAATTGGTATCATAGATGAGTATTTTATTTTCTCCAAAACTTTTTATCCTATACTTTGAGACTGTTTACAAAATATTTTCATGGATGAAAAATTTGAGCGACTTGGAAATCTGTCCAGATCTCCCCTCTTTGATGGAACCAATTTCCCTTACTGGAAAGTAAGGATGATTGCTTTCATCCAAAGGACATTGAGAGATAATGTCTGGGAAATTTTTAAAAATGGTTATTCTCACCCAACCAAGCCCATAGTAGAAGGTAACACCGAGGGGATAAAGAAGCTCCTTAGTGAGTTCACTAAAGAAGAAAAACACGCCTCTTCAAGAAATAACAAAGGAAAAAATGCAATTTTTATATTTGGTAATGAACACGAATTTAAACGTATCTCCATATGCTCAACATCTAAGGAAGCCTGGGACACGTTAGTCATAACTCATGAAGGAGATTAATTTGTTAAGGCTGCCAAAACATAGATGTTGATACAATAGTATAATACTTTTCTTATGCATGAGACTGAGACCTTTGATGAATTTTACATTAGATTTGACTGATATTATAACAAAACTGCATGCTAATGGTATAATGTACAATGGGAAAGAAATTGTATCTAAAATTTTAAGATCCCTTCCTCCTAAGTTTGAGAATAAAAGGTATGCAATTGAGGATATAGACGATCCATACTTAACTCGTGAACTCCTCAGTGCAAACTTAGAATTGTAGAAATGGAACTTGAATTTAAAAAGCATCTCTCCAATAATAAAAAAAGGAAATCTAGTTCAAATGTTGTATTTTAGTCCAAAATGACTTCACCTCAATTAGTTATGCCTAATATTGACCCTGACTCTGATGAGGAATGTGATTTAGAAACCTTGGATAACTAGATAGCCCTTATGTCAAAACAACTTAAGAAATTTTTAAAGTTTAGAAATAATGTTTCTTCTAAACAAGGGAAACATGTTTATCCTAACCATTCCAATAACAAGCCTCATGAGCGGAATCGATACAAACATAATGTTGAGACCAACCATAACCTCGAAGAGACCTTAAAAACACTCAGTGTTTTAGGTGTGGGAAAATGGGTCACTTATCTACTAATTGTAGGGTTAAATTGAATAACATTGCTAGAGCACATATCAGTAAGAGCTGGGATAATTCTAGTAATTCTGAAGAAGATAAGCCTGAATCATGCAATAATTTTGACCCTTGAATGTCTTTTTTGTCTAAAATTGTCTATTATGATGATATGTTTACTAGTAATAATGAACTTGATGATATAATGCCTAGTGTTGTTATGTCCTATGACGTCTTGCCTGCTTTTGGTTTATCTGCACTCTGCTAAGATAATATTAATGTTGTTGATACTACTAGTAGTTACTCTATGATGATGTGTCTGAGTCAAAGTGAACGCAACAATGACGAATTGAATGTGTGTGTGAGTACAACAAATGAAACGATAGGGGACAATTCACACACTGCACTTGATGAGTTTGATAATGATGACCTCCCTGACATTCGCACACTATATACTAAGACTTTTAGGAAGAGCACCAAACAAGAAAAGACAGTCAAGGACGTAACTGAAAGAATTGAAGCTTTAAGCCTAATGGTGAAGAACAACACTGATGATTATACAAATCAGTGATTGTCCTAGGAATTCAAAATCAAATCTTTTGTTGAAAAATTAAAGAACTTTCTGAGTCAAATGAAGTTTTGGATAAGAAATATAATGCAACTTTAATAGAAATGGAAAAATCTAAAGAAAAGGTTTTAACTATCGTAAAAAAAATTCTAAGTATGAAAATAATTGTAATTGTTTTGAAGATTGTGTTGCCTATAGTAAAACCAATTCTGAAGACAAAACATGCATAGGTTTTGATAATAAAAACTAAGACACAAACCAAACCTTTGCAAAATATAGAATTTGTGTCTTTCGAAAAAACACCTACTGATATATGTCCTGATTTTCAATCCATAAAACATGATTTTGAGAATAAGCAAAAAGGGTCAGACATCTTGATCAAAAATTGTCCAAATCCTACCGCTGAACCTAAGGCCAAATATGTTTGCCCCTTGTTAGGAGATTTAAACCTGAATGGAAAACTGTTGCGGTTAGACCTAAGGTCAATGTCTAGCATATGGATAAACTTATTTTCAAAGATTTAAAAAATCATAGACAACCGTCTTGCCACTAATACTATTCATACTTTGATGTTTAGGGACACTGTCTCGATGAATGTTTTCAAAAAGGATTGTATAAGCCTGTCTATAAACCTCTAGCTTACAAAAAATTTAACTATTCAAGATAGAGAAGAAATGATTATGTACTTCCTAAATATCCCAATAAAAACTCTAACTATAGGAATAGGAATAAAAGATCTCACCCTAAGAATAAGTCTAGAGAAAGAGCCCTAGATCTATTACTGTTGATACAAAAATTAGTCAGCTGACGTGTACCAGTTATGTTAAGACATGTGACATCCATCATGGCACAAATATATGTGTACCGATCAACTTAAAGCACCAAGCTACTCAGCGTACCGAGCTACTTCGAATACCGAGCAACTAGCTGGGAAGATTAAATGAGCAAGACAAATTCAATAAATATTCTTACTATGTACAGATGTATATGCCTATTTAATAATGGCATATTGTCTATTCATACTAACAGTCGAAGGGCTATAAATACATTTTAATACCCTCATGGAAGGGTAAGCTATCATAATCAAGATTAAAAGCAAGACACCCAGTAATACAAGACAGTGGGTATAGGCCATTTTATTAAGGATGAACCACTTTAAAAATATTTTGTCTCATATCGTTATCCATATTTATCTGTGATTAATTAATTAGATCGAATCTAGTTTTTTACATCAACAGATTAGTGTCGTCAGTAGGAACGACTATACTTATCATTTTTCACTAAAAACTTATCATACACGACTGATATCTTAGAATCTAGCAACAGGAACAATGACGGGAATCCTCCAAACCCTTATGCTCCTCCAAATGCTAATTAGATCACTGGAATCCTAGCAGGCTTAACTAGGGGACAAACGGCTATGCAAGAAACTATGCGACAGTTCATTCAGACTGTTCAAAATGGAGCATCTTCACATTCAAAACAACGAAGCATTCAGAGAAGCATGCATCCATCGTCTTCACGATCCAGTAATACAAGACAGTGGCTGTAGGCCATTTTACTAAGGATGAACCACTTTAAAATCTTTTATCTCATATCATTATTCATATTTATCTGTGATTAATTAATTAGATCGAATCTAGTTTTTTACATCAACAGATTAGTGTCATCAGTAGGAACGACTATACTTAGCATTTTTCACTAAAAACTTATCATACACGGCTGATATCCCAGAATCTAGCAACAGGAACAATAACGAGAATCCTCCAAACCCTTATGCTCCTCCAAATGCTAACGAGATCACTGGAATCCTAGAAAGCTTAGCTAGGGGACAAACGACTACGCAAAAAACTATGCGACAGTTCATTCAGACTGTTCAAAATGGAGCATCTGCACATTCAAAATAACGAAGCATTCAGAAAAACATGCATCCATCGTCTTCACGATCCATACATACTGAGATGTATGGATACTGGAAATTCAATTGATCCATTATATCAACCTGGTTTGACTTCTCCCATAAGAATTGTGGATTCTCAAGAAAATGTCACCTTAACTCTAGAACGAACAAGTGCGCTAGAGAGGTTGAGCATAATTTCACCATTCGATCGTTTGGGCCCTAGGAGGAATAGAAATACTCCTCGGATTGCGTTGAAAAATTATTAACGACCAAACGATTTAAGGGAAGGGTCAACCCAATCACATCCAAATTCCAGGTCTGCGTCTCGCATAGAAAGATCCCAAGAGGGGAATTCTGCGCGATCTGTTGCTTGTGCAAACACAAATAAATAAGAGGTTGGAAATGATTCATGGAAAGGATCTATTCAAAGATTGGAGGACAGGTTAGGGGAGATGGCTAAGGCCAAAAATCCTCTTCAAAGGATCCCTATTTGTACAAGCAATTGTGGACTTTCCCACACCCTCAAAGTTCAAGGCTCCTGTGGTTACACCAAAGTACGATGGAAAAACCAATCATGTTCTCCACATAGAGCAGTACCAAACTGTAGCAGATATTTGTGCAGTTCCAGATGAAATGAGGTGTAGGTCATTCTTAGGAACCATTACTGGATTCGCTCAGATATGGTACAACAACCTTCCTCGGGGGCATATTGCAACCTTCCATCAACTGGCAGAGCTCTTTATAGGAAGTTTATGTTTTGGTGCAAAGCCAGTCAAAAGGGTAGCACATCTGTTGAGTGTAAGGAAAAAAACAGGAGAAAGTACCAGGGATAATATCACTCGTTTCAATAATGAGAAACTGGAAGTCATTGATTATGAGGAAAAAATAGTCATTACAGCCTTCATGAGTGGTCTTTTACCAGACAAGCTGTACTACACTTAGCCAAAGATCCCCCCAAATCCATGGCTGAATTAATGGCTAAAGCAACCAAAATTATGAATGCAGAAGAACTATGGTTGTGAAGAAGAATGCTGAGGCAAAGGTAGAAACTAAAGCCGAAGGTAAATCAGAGAGGAAGGATCATAAGCATAACGGTGGTAGCAAGCAGTCGAAAGGCAAAGAAACATTAGAACACTTGAGGAAATATGCAAATTATACTCCCTTAAAGGTGGATATAAACCACGTTCTGGAGGAGATCAAGAACAGCGAAGAACTGAATTGACCAAAAAAACTGAGGACAACCCCTGAAAGATGGGACAAGTCCAAGTATTGCGAGTTCCATAAGGATCATGGTCACACAACCAAGCAGTGTGTAGCTCTCCAAAATGAGATAGAAGCACTCATTAGACGAGGAAAGTTGAATAAGTACGTTGATCGCCAGAATGGTGGGAGGACCAACAACAGGGCTCGGCAGAGGTCCAAATCTCGTTGTCGACTAAGAGACGATGAGATACGGGACCCTAAAGATAACCCCAATCTCCCAAAAAGGCCAAGACAACATGAGCGTGAGGTATTTTCAATTCATTTTGGTTCATTTGATTGTAACATGATTACAGGTGGAGATGCAGGAGGGGGTGATCATACCGCTGAGAGGAAAGCTTACGTCAATGAGGCACAAGCCTATTCCTATATACAACGGATAAATCTTGCAGAAGAAGATTGCCCGAGGAAAGTTAACAAAGATAAACTGGTCATTATTTTTCCAAAAATGATCTCGAAGGCATTTTGTATCCTGACGATGATCCTTTAGTGATCAAAATGAGAATGAAGGATGTAATCATCTCAACAGTACTTGTGGATAATGGCATCTCGGCAGACATCATGTTCTACCCTTGCTTTGATAGTTTGAACTTAAAACTTGGTCAGTTGGAGCCATATCACAGGCCCCTCAATGGGTTCACTGGAGAAAAAGTTTTTTCGCTTGGGACGATCAAGTTAGACATGTTGTAAGGACATAATTTTATAATTGTCTTGGGTAGAATCTAGTAATTTCTTATTTATCCTAGATCACAGTATGTATGTCTGATACCGCTACATTCGGCACGTCAACACGATCATCCACGACGGCCTTGATTCGAATCCACGCATCCACCATCTTCACACGTTCATCATGCTACATGCGACGTGTTGCTCAACTCATTCCCATTACTCCACTATGAAATATTGGTAAAATGATTTATTGGAGTTTTTTATATTTGCACAAATATTTGGGAATTTTTTAGAAAATATTTTTTGAAGTCTGAATTGATTTTTTTATCAAAAGTAGAAATTTTTCTAAGTATAGAAGCGGACTTCCTCAGTCGACGAGCTCATTCAAACGAGATCACACTGTCGTTCGAGTGAGATAAGCATCTCGCACGATGTCGTTCGATCGACACGTCTCCTTCGTTCGAGTGAGATGTCTATCTCGTTCGAGCGACGTCGTCGCCTCGATTTTCGTATAAATATCTGTGTGCATTCTACACGTTTTTCTAAGTCTTTTTCGCATAGATTTCTGCATTTTCACAGCCCAAAAAATAAACTTCATGTTTTAAGGTTTTATACCTTGTTTATTCACATAACCACTCCTATATATGTCTGTGAGTCTTTAAACCTTCAAGAGGATTGTTTTTACTCATTTGGAGTGATTTATGGAGAAGCCGCCTTTCTCTACTGCTGCCTACCTGGAGTTCTTGAGGGAGATTCCAGCCGACGACATCGGAACTGACACCTGAGGGTATTTCATATGTCACTATTATTTTCATTGTAATCCGTGTAACTGTTATTTACAAATTATAGTGAAAATAAAAGGTTTTGCCCCTTTGGGGAATTTTTCCTCACTTGTGTCTGTTTAACTGTTCTTGTATGATCATATTGATTTCAATCACACCTAGATGCATGTTTTAGGATTTAATTGAAAATTTGAGTTTAATTAAATAATTTTTTTGTTTGAACGCACGCGCACTCTTCAAATTGGTATCAGAGCGGGTTACGCTAATTTATCGCATATTCCTATTTTTCGCAAAATTGTGCGATATTGATTTTTTTTTTAAATCTGATTTTTGAAATTTTGTCGCAATTTTCAACGGATCACTTGTCTAGTTTGATGGCCCCTCCTATTGAGACAAGTCAAAGTGTTAATGATTTAAATAGTTTGAATTTGACGTTTGCGAAAAGAATTGAAGTTTTGGAAAAAGAAAATTGGCGTTTTAAATCCGCGATGGCTCTTTTGCAAATGGTTCAAAATCAAAAGAGAATTTTATCGTGAGAAATTTGTTTCCCTGAACCATGACTCTGTTGCTTTAAAATTGTTCAAGAAGGAGAGTGATGATAGGGTCCTATTTTTCGAAAAAGAATTAGAGGACCTTAAAAATTCGATGGTTTGTGTTTGTGCCAAAGAGGATAAAAATATTTTAATCAATGAGTTTGTGGCACGTGAAAAGACTCTTAGGGAAAAGTTTATTTTTATTGAGGGGGAGCGAGACAACCTTCTAGGTTTGATTGATAATTTGAAGAAAGAGTCCCTCAAATTGGAAGAGTCAAATTCTTTGCTTGAGTCAAAAATTTTGAAGTTAAAAAATGATTTGACAGACTCGAGTAGGTTTGATAGTGATGGTAATGGCTCATCTTGTTCTCATGTTTCTAGTGCCAAAGCCAAAACCATTATTTGTTTTAGAGGTTCAATTAATCCCAAGGACGTTAGAAAATATCACACTCTAGGTAACATTCCTCTTGTTTACACATGTTCACATTGTGGTAGGAAAGGTCACCTTAGGAGGTTTTTTTAATCTTGGAAGATGTCCCAGGAAGTCGAAGTCTAGTGTTTTGTTGGTTTCCAAAACCCCGTGTCGACGTGTTACATCCGTTTGGGTTAGAAAATCACTTTTGGATACGCTAGATTTTAGAATAGTTGATTCTCATTTTCTTGCACATGAATCTTCTCTTGCCATATCATATAAATGATTGTGTTTGCATGTTTGTCATACACTAGTTGTGGTTTTATTATATATATGTTTGCTAGTGTTATGACATGTGTACCTTTTGTATAATTTTTTTTAAAAATTTTGAAAAATACAAAAAGATTTTATTTTGATAAAGTTTTGAGAAAATCCAAAAAGAGTTTTGTATTTTTTATTTACACCATTTATGGATGGACATTTAGGAAAGCCGAGTCACAATTCCACTTCCATTTATTCATGTGATTGTTTGATAGTGATTTGAGAGGCTATATCATTGCATCCATGTGCTTTACATTGTTTGGAGTCTTTGAGATGTGATTAGTAATATCTTTCCACATGTTTCGCTCTTTATCTCCTTTATTGCACACATGCACGGCTTTATTTGATTATTTCACTTGTCTATCACATATTGGCTTCAGTGTTTCCATCTCAATTCTATCTATACAACGATCCTTATGCGATAAAACTTGACAAGTTTGGAATGCATGTAAATCCCAGTTGGTGAGATTGTGTGTTATTTGATCAATGGTGGAGGGCTACGAAAGGTTATAATTTATTCTTTGCGATTAATCCACCGTTTAAATTGGATCTAAAAAATTGAGGAATTTTATTATCCGGGGTCCAAAGAGGTTAAAAGAGCCCGAAAAAATTTAAAGGCAATAAAAAGCAATATATGCCAAATATGGGCCATTCGGTTTCACCATCAATTCTCCAATGTTTGAGAATTTAGATCATCTCTATTCAAAATATAAATCTAAGGGAGTTTGGTTGGAGAATTTAAACGGGTTTGCTCTTCCTTGAAAGTCCTGAAAAAGCATTAAATCATTTTGGACGTTATTGGTGTGGAAATCACTTTGATATTTGATTTGATGATTTGATTGAGTCAATTTCTTATAATTCCACCTTTTTACACCTAAGGAAGATGTTGAGTTTATTCATTAGGAGTATCCGATACTCATCGTTCACATATGTTATGTTTGTATGCATTGATTTTTCTATATAATTTGATCACACCCCTACATTTCCTCTATCATTGACTTGGTTGTTTTTGTGTTTGTTCATGGTGTGATTCTTTGTTGTACATTTTGTGTGAAAAATTTTGAAAAATTAAAAAGGTGTAAGTTTTTTTTACGTTGTGTCATTCTCTATTTTCATTTATTTATGCTTCTCATATATGTCTATTTGGAGACATCATAAAAAGGGGGAGAAGTATTCGGTGTTTGGTTGTTTTATCAATGATTTGCTTAAGCTTAATTGATCTTTGATTTCTTCATATCATTATATTTCAAACTGTTGCTTGTCACGGGTATCTGCTTTATCTCCTATGTGTAGGTACAAAATTGATACTTATTGGATTGCACACCCTAATGATAAAAACTTTGAGAGTTTCTGAAAAGTTGAAGCTTTGAAGATGTTGAAGATTGATGGGCGACATGTCAGCTAGTATTCTCAGTTTGAGGTTTTTATGGGGATATTATCTTGTATGTCATTTTCTTTAATGAGTTAGGATAATTCAGATTTTTTTATGTATGTACCGGCATAGACATAGGGGGAGATTTGTAAGGACATAATTTTATAAATTTTCGGGGTAGAATCTAGGAATTTTCTATTTGTCCTAGATCACAATATATATGTCTGATACCGCTACATTCAGCACGTCAACATGATCATCCACGAAGGCCTTGATCTGAATCCATGCATCCACCGTCTTCACACGTGCATCATGCTACATGCGACGTGCTGCTCAACTCATTCCCACTACTCCACTACGCAATATTGGTAAAATGATTTATTGGAGTTGTTTATATTTTCATAGATATTTGGGAATTTTTTAGAAAATACTTTTTCAAATCTGAATTGTTTTTTTTATCAAAAGAATAAATTTTTCTAAGTGTAGAAATGGACTGCCTCGATCGACGAGCTCATTCAAACGAGATCACACTATTGTTCGAGCGATATAAGAATCTCGTGCGATGTCGTTCAAACGAAACGTGTCCTTCGTTCGAGCGAAATGTCTATCTCGTTTGAGTGATGTCGCCGCCTCGATTTTTGTATAAATATCCGGGTGCATTCTCCATGTTTTTCTAAGTCTTTTTGGCACAAGTTTATGCATTTTCACAGCCCAGAAAATAGACTTCATGTTTTAAGGTTTTATACCTTGTTTATTCACATAACCACTCCTATATATGTATGTGAATCTTTAAACCTTCAAGAGGATTGTTTTTACTCATCTGGAGTAATTTGTGGAGAAACCGTCTCTTCTCTACTGCTGCCCACCTGGAGTTCTTGCGGGAGATTCCAGCCGATGACATCGGAATTGATACCTGAGGGTATTTCATATGTCACTCTTATTTTCATTTTCGTGTAACTGTTATTTACAAATTATAGTGAAAATAAAAGGTTTTGCCCCTTTAGGGGATTTTGACTGTTCTTGCATGATCATATTGATTTCAATCACACCTAGATGCATGTTTTAGGATTTAATTGAAAAACTGAGTTTAATTAAATAATTTCGTTGTTTGAATGCATGCGCACTCTTCACATGTTGATTGGAACCTGGGCTGCTTGCAGATTAGAAAAGGTACGCCTCTTTATGATGGATAAGAATGTCCAATCAGCCTACAATATAATTATGGGGAGAGTAGGTTTGAAAAAGTTTGAGGCAACTCCATCCACTGTACATCAGTGTTTAAAGTTCCCGACAAACTTTGGGGTAGGAATCGTGAAGGGAGATCAAAAAGTAGCTCAAAAATGTTACTACTCATCTGTCGAGCAACAAGAATTAGACGATGCCAGGAAGAAAACTACTACTGATCAAGTGGATGAATCTGATGAGTCTGAGATTGAAACCTTAGACCCAAGAGATGAAACGGAGATCGTTAAAGGCCAAGTCATGGAGGTAATGACAAGCATTATTCTGGATGACGAGCAACCAGAAAGAACAACTCAGATTGGTGTCTCACTTGATCCGATATTAAAGAAAGAGCTAGTGGCATTTCTGAAGCATAGAAAATAAGCTTTCGCGTGGAGTCATGAAGATATTCATGGGATAAACCTAACCTTCTTATGTCACGAGCTCAACGTCAACAAATAGATCAAACTAATGAAATAATGACGAAGAGTCTTTAATAAAGAGAAGAATCAGTCTATTCAAGAAGAAGTGGAAAAGTTGTAGAAGGCTTATTTCATCGAAGACGTCAAATATCATGATTGGTTGGCTAATGTTGTGATGGTAAAGAAGAAAAACAACAAATGGATAATGTTTATTGACTTCACAGACCTGAATAAATCTTGCCCATAGGATCATTTTCCTCTGATCAGGATAGATCAGCTAGTAGATGCAACTTCGAGGCATGAATTGCTAAGCTACATCGATGCCTACTCCGGATACAATCAAATTAAAATGAAGCCAGAAGATAGGGAAAGTACTTCTTTCATTACCCCACGAGGAACATATTGTTATAATGCTATGACTTTTGCTCTTAAAAATGTAGGTTCTACATATGAGCAGCTGATGAACAAGGTGTTTGCAGAGCAGATTGGCAAAAATATAGAGGTGTACATCGACGACATGTTGACCAAAAGCAAGAAAGATGATGACCATATAGATGATTTGATACACACGTTTGACCAGTTGGAGAAGTACCAGATGAGACTGAATCCGACCAAGTGCATTTTTTGCATACAAGAAGGCATGTTCCTCGGGTACATTGTGAATCAAAGAGGGATCGAAGCAAATCCTGACAAGATAAAGGCTTTGCTAGAATTACAATCTCCAACCACCAAGAAGGAAGTTAAAATCCTTACGGGGCGCTTTACTGCTCTTAACAGATTTGTCTCCCGAGCAACTTATTGATGTCTTCCATTCTTCAAGATGATCAGAAAGACCTTTGAGTGGAATGACGAATGTGAGAAGGCGTTCTTAGAATTAAAGAGATACTTGGGGACACCTCATTTATTATCCGAGCCACTGACTGAAGAAGAATTATATTTGTATTTAGTTCTTTAAGAAAGCGTAGTCAGTTTGGCTTTGATACGAGTAGAAAGCGGAGTACAAAAACCTGTTTATTATATGAGCAAGGCATTTAGGGGAGTAGATATTAGGTATCCAAAACTGGATAAGTTAGCATTGTCACTGATTGAGGCGAGCAGGAGGATGAGACCATATTTTCAATCCCATACAATAGTGGTATATACTGACATGCCACTCAGACAGGCTCTACACAAGCCCGAAAAGTCTGGACGATTGATGTATTGGGCTGTAGAATTAGGGGGATATGATATTATCTACGAGCTAAAATCCTCTCTCAAAGGGCAAGCAGTGGCGGATTTTATTGCTGAATTTACTTATCTAGATATCTGTGATCAACAGGGGGCCAATGCAGAGAAACTCAAGGATGCTAAAGGATCAATATAAACCGTCCCCAATCAACTCCCAACAACAGAATTATTAGATGGGATGGCAGCCGATCAACCAGAATATTTTGGTGAGAGGCCAGAGTTGAGGGATGAAGAAAGTAAGGACAAGATATTCCATCAAAGGATTTTTCTAGACCAAGGGTTTGATAATAATATCCCTATATAGAATTTATACGTTGATGGTTCTTCATGTGCAATAGGTTGCGGAGCTGGAATTATTCTCAATAGTCCAAATGGAATAGACATAGAATATGCTCTGCGTTTCCAATTCAAGGCTTCTAACAATGAAGTTGAGTATGAAGCTATAATTGTGGGCCTCAACTTAGCTAAATCATTGAATAAAAAGAAAGTTATGGTGTTCAGTGATTCGCAACTAGTGGTAAATCAGATGCTTAGTGTTTACGCAGCAAAAGGGGAGTTCATGTCGAGATATTTAACTAAAGCTATGGAGATTGTATCCAGTTTGACAGTTGTCCAAGTGATTAGAATACCAAGACCGGAGAACGCAAGGGAAGATGCACTTGCTCGGTTAGCTTCAACTACACGCACCGAGATACAAAGAATAATTCCCATCGAGATACTTGCGAACAAAAGTATTAATGAAGATTTGATGGTGAATTTTATCGCTTTGGATATGGGACCTTCCTGGATGGATCCCATCAGGGCTTATATCGAAGAAGACACTTTACCGACCAACTAACTTGTAGCCAAAAGGTTGAAGTTTAAGACTACCAGGTATGTCTTAAATAATGGAATTCTGTATAGAAGAGGTGTAATAGCTGGTCTGCAAAGATGCGTTCATCCAGTAAAAGTTAAGGACCTAATCGAGGAAATTCATGAAGGATCTTGTGGAGCTCACGTAGCAGGTAGAACTATTTTTAGAGAATAAATACGCAGGGATACTATTAGCCAATAATGTGCACTGATTGTACAACTTATGCCAAGAAATGCGACAAGTGTCAGTAATTTTTTACTATATGAAGAACTTCTCAAGCACTTTTAACAACAATCACTTCACCTTGGCCATTTTCTATATGGGGAATAAATTTATTCGGGCCTCTACCAACTACAAGAGGATGATTCAAATATTTGGTGGTAGATGTTGATTACTTTACCAAATGGGTGGAAGTTGAACCTCTCATTGATATGGCTTATGAAAGGGTCAATCAATTCATCTGGAAGAATATTATTTACAGATATGGCCTGCCACATGCTTTTATCACCGATCATGGTACCCAATTTGACAATAATGAGTTATCCATGTATTATCTACAGTCCAACATTAAAAAGATCCATTCTGCTCCGGGTCATCCCCAAAATAACGGGAAAATAGAGGTGACAAATAGTACTCTACTGACTGGGTTGAAGAAAATATTAGATCATGCTAAAGGGAATTGGATCATCGAGTTGCACTCAGTGTTATGGGCTTACCGAAAAACTCCCCGAATAGCAACTGGGGAGTCCCCTTACATGTTGGATTTTGAGAGTGAATCAGCCATACCTGCTAAATTAGGATTACCTACTCATAGGGTGCTTAATTTCAATTCTTCGATAAGTGATTTGATGAGACGCTTGGACTTGGATATGCTCGAAGAAGTCAGAGAAGAAGAAACAATCCGAAATGCATCTTATTAGCAAAGGACTGCAATGTAATACAATAAAAGGGTCAAGAAGTGCAATCTCAAGGAATGAGATTATGTGCTCAAGAAAGTAATTCAAAAGAACAATAAGTTGGAAACCAACTGGCATGGGCCCTATCATGTCACAGCTGTTGTCCGACGTGGCACCTATAGAATAGAAACTCTAGAAGGGGAAGAATTAAAAAATCCTTAGAATATAGAACACCTGAGAAAATACTACCACTAATGTAACTGTACACATACCCCATTGTTCCAGTATGAATGAAAACGATGATTTCCCCATGTTTATTTTTTTCGAAGTACTAGTGCTACACACTACATTTAACTCTCTTGGTAGCAACAATTTTTTTTTCTCTCAACTAAAAATTGGTCGGCATCAGCACAAATACCAACAAAGTTGGTTGGCATCAGCAATCACCAACTAAAAGTTGGTCAGTATCAGCAAAACCAATAATGTTGGTATAATAATCGAGCAAGGCAAGGCCTGTTTGATTATGGGTGACCCAAGTGGCATCTAAACTAGGCAAGAAGATGGGTAAAATATCCACTGCCAAGGCACCAGGGCAATTATTTACTTAAATGATTGCAATGATTGCTACAACTAAGCAGGAACATAGGATAAAAATTACATTGCTTAGGAATTTATGGGTGATAAGTCACTACAACTAGGAACACACATAGGGAAAACGTTCCATTGTCTAGGCAATCAAACCAACAAAGGACAAATTGTCCATTTATACATATATATACTTAGTGACTAACAGGTACAGATTTATTATAGTTGATCTCATAAAGATTAAGGAAGAGAAAAATCATACAATTAATTTATTTCTTAGGAAACAAAATTACAAAAGGTGATTTTTCTTTGTTAAACAATAACTAACAAAATATAAATAGCCTATTATGTTGGTCTCTTTCCTTCAGATTTAGGTAGAGGATCCATTCCAGTTGGAGGATCATCTAAAGCAAAAGAAGAGTTGACGAAGTTCAAATCTCATAGCATTATGGTATTGCTTGCACTTGGTCGGTCAAGAAGATGTGGAGGACGGGATATTTCAAAATCTTTATGAAGATCGTAATCACCAAGGTATTTGGAAATCAAACACTGAGATATGGAGCTAACTGGAATCCATTTAACATCCAGTTTGAAAAAAGGTACTGGCAGATCAAGTAATCCAGGGTCATACCAATTCCATAACTCGGTTCCCTCCTCAACCTTCATCACAGTCAACATATTCAACCACCCCTATTTGTATCCCTCATTATTTGATTACTTTAACCTGGCATCAAGATGACATAAAACTTCATTGTATCCCCCCATCCAAAACTCTCTGGGCTGCTAATGGAATTGATAAGTCAATCGTTCAACATGCTGATGAAGCCTTTTCTCCAAACTTTCTTTATTCTCCAACGCATAACTTTGATCGAAAAGTTGCTCGATCTGAGTTTGAATTTTTTGGGACATCTCAGCTAAAGCATGGTTTTTTTTCTTCAGTTGAGCAGCTTGATTTTCTAAAGCCTGTTGAGTCCTAGTCTCTTCGATACTGCTCCGACCAATTCTTTCTCTACACCGGGAAGAGGATGTAGGTCTGGATCTTTTCAAGGCTTCTAATTCTTCTCTTAATGAAGCATTTTCAATCTCCAAAAGGAAAAACCTTCATTATTGACTGGGACCAGAGCTCTAGAGGAAGAAGTAGATTTTAGCCCGTCTCAATTCTTCTCGTAAAGCAATATTTTCTTCCTCCAGCATCTTAGCAATGTTTCTATGTTCCTCAACTTCAAGTTTTAGTACACTCTCTCTTGTTATGGGCTGAGATAAATTTATCATAGCCCTGATCAGCACCCAACTATTGGTACGCCTTCTCATAACCTTCATGAAGAAGAGTAGTGGCTTCCTTGTGTTGAAGTTTAAGTTCTTCAATTTTTCCTTAAATATTTTCAATCATCTCATAGTAAGTCACATTATTTTCTACAGCTCGATCAAGTAAACATTTTAAATAATGGTAAGCATCAATTGCTCGCTCAGAGGCATCAAATCTAAGAATATCAATTATTTGTGCTTTAGTGAAATCTGCACGACCAACTTTGAATTAATCATTACACCTCTTCATCAACTCTGTATCATGAGCTGATAATAATTCCATCATGACAATAAACTAGCAAGGAAAAGTAAAACAGATCAACAACAGCATAGCTATAAAGGAGAAACTCTAAATAAATAGCAAAATCCATTTTTTTTATCATAAGAGACGAGGGTACAGCCAAAGGTACAAAACAAAAGGGAAAATAGAGAAAAGCAACAAATTACCGAACAACTTTACACCTTCTCCTTATTCCCTACAACATCATCAGCTGACTTTGAAGAAGGAATTAGTTGCTTGGTGGGCAACTGGCATTGCTCGGTAGAAGTTATTATCTGCTGAACTTGCTAGGAGGACTGAAGGATAATAGCAGCGGGTGTTTGTTGTACTATCAATAAAGAAGATTCATCAGATCCAACTTCATCATCTTCTTCTTCTTTAATAGCATGAGGAGGACCATGGATATATCTCTAAAATAGTTCTGAGTCCTCAGTAATCTTCAGTTCCTTCAATGCTGTGACCCATCTATCCCTAAAGAACTTTAAACTTGCATACTCTATTTGAGAAAAGGAGGCAGTTAGAGCTTTGTTCCATCCTTTATCCCAGCCAGAGCTAAAGGACTTATTCACGGTAACTTTTCTCTTTGCCCTCTCCAAGGACGCATTTTCTCTAAGAAGATTTTCAACAGACTTTACTTTCTGTTCAAGATCTTTCTTACGTCGTTCATATATTTCAATCTTGCCCTCATTTTCTTCCTTTCTGGAAATGACAACCTTTAATTTCTCCTCTACCTCATGGGAAGCATTTATAGCTTGCTGCCGAGCTAGATCAGCCTCTTTTGCGGCATCTACAAATTTTTACAGAGCTAAATTAGCCTTCTTTGCAACCTCCATAGCTTGTTGTTGAGCTATCTCAGCAGCATTAATTTTATTCTCCCAGGAAGCTTTGTCATCCTCATACTTATGTCGAGATTCCTCCAAAGATTTTGATAACCCAGCAAGGGCTTCTTCTACTCCACTAGAAGAAGTTGTAGCTTTGATAGCCTCATCATTCTCCAGGATATTATTAAAATACACCAAAAATTGCAAGACGAAGAGAAGCTCAAAATCAGAAAATGAACATTGTACGAAGAATCAAAATGACAAGTGTAATGACACTTACTGATGCAAGGTGTTGGGTTGCCAAGTCAGTGACCTTCTTTCGAGGAGTAGAAGTGTCAGTAGCTCGGCAGTCAGGAAGAGTTACACACCAGATCAATTTCTTGGCTAAGACAGGAGTAATAAGTGTTAGATCACTAGCTCTTAAAGAGTGTACCTCAACCCCGAAAGGTTGAGCAACAGCATCCACAACCTTTTTAGCCAGACCCTTTCTCAATCTTCTCAGAGGAAAAAATTCAATTAAAGGTATTGTCTCTTCTCGAATAACAGCAACCCCTTCAATCAAAGGTGCTACCTCTTTTGGAGCAACTGGGGGCTTCTTGCTGACTTCTTTGATAATTGTAACTGCTCCCCCAGATGGAGAAACATCATTTTTCTTAGTCCCTTCAGTTGGGACATTCTCCTCTTCTTCATCATCAGGTCAACAATAGAAGTGCCCAAATCAGAGGAAGAATCTTCACCAATTGAAGAAGATGCTGGAACCAGCCCAAGATCAATTACCAAAGGAGGATAAAGAGGCCGAGAAATAAAAGAGGAAGTGGTGTTCTTATATCTCAGCAAATAGGAAGCAGACCTCATGTGTTCCCCAGATATTGCTTGATGCAAACTCCAGATAAATTTCAAATCTTTTATATTAATATCACTCTCTTTTGGGGATTTTCTCTTGCTATCAGCTGCAACATAAAAAAATAAATGTTAGTGACACATTTTATCAAACAAAAACAGAGTTAATTTGAAAAACAAAAACAACATATCCTATTGCCATAAAGTGGACATCTGGGACCTTGGTACACATCTTTCCCTTTTAGTGGGGGATGTTGCCAATTTTTCATCACAACCCCGTGTTCAAAATAATCCCTATTAGCATCAGGGAGATTGACCACTAAAGCTCTGTTAGAAAACCTAGTTTTGAAATAAAAGGCGGTGTCGATGGTGACCCATTTATAACAGTACATAATTTCAGGAATCCCTAGATGAATGTCATTAATTTGATTCAATCTATGTATGCCATTAACTACCTTCCATGTATATGAAAGTACTCTTGCCAAAATAATATCAAAATATTGGCAAAATTCCAAACACAGGGGATTAGGCGGGAAAGAAAAATCACATTCGACTACAAAAATAGAAGGAAACCAATGTCCGTCAGCTAGAGAAAATAAATCAAAAGGGAATTAAGGTTCTTCCAGAATAACCCAAGAAGGAATCCCAAAATCATCCCTAAACTTATCCAACAATTTGATAAGGTAAACCATGGTGGCTAAAACAAAGTGTAGACACCCCATTTTGTTACCCCCTAACTCTTCTTAGGTCCCTAGTACCTCCCTTCATCACTACAAACCCATGTCATACCCTGAGTACTGACCTAGAAGCCATCGGGTTGTTTGACCAAAAATTAAAACTCTTCATCTCGACCATGGCTGAATGAATCTTCGAAGGTCACTGAAATCCCTTTCCAACGGTCCGTCCCGTGCACGATTCTGACTTACTATGTGGACGAACGATCCGTTTGCGTTCGAAACTTGATCTAGAGGCCACTGGGCGCTCCCGGGCTCTATTTGACCTAAGTCAACTCTTAGCTCGATTGAGGCTGAATGAATCTTCGAAGTGAACTGCAATCCCTTTCCAACGGTCCATCCCATGCGCGATTCTGACTTACCATGCGGACGAACGATCCGTTTGACTCCAAGAGGTCACCAAATGCTTCCAGGGCCCGGTTGACCAAAGTCAACTCCCCAAACCAGGTCAAACTCTTTCGAATGTCAAAGTGCATCTCCTAACCTTTCCAACGGTCCACCCCGAGCAGGATTCAAACTTACCATGCGGACGAAGGATCTGTTTGCGTGCGAACGATTCCCCATCCAATGGACTGACAAACGCTTCCGAGCCATATTTGACCCAAAGTCAACTCCCGAACCTGGGAGTGGTCCAAGCGATTTCAAAGGTCTCTAAATTTCCTTTCCAACGGTCCTCCCCATGAATGATTCTGACCAACGGTTTGCCCTCAGCAGCCAATTTTCCAAAAAGGTCTAAAATACACCTCCAAATGGCAGGTTCCAGACCCTGCCTATCGGCAGGTGCCGATAGGCAGGACCAGGTCTATGCCGATCGGCAGTGACCTGGGCCTATAAAAGGAGGCCTTCACCTCATTTGCAAGGAGAGCCCAGATCTGATAAAAATCGCTCTCAGCGAATCCCAAAAACCTCTCTCGAAGACAACGCGATTTCAACATCCAAATCCCTTTCGAACTTCCACTTTTCATAATCCTTTTCATCAAACTTGGTGAATTAGCCACTCTCCATCATCATCCAAGTGCAAGGGCTGCTCTCCAACATTCAAGATCTTCAAGAAGGTCCAACTTTCTCAACTTTCTCTTCAAATTCTCTTAAATTCGCAATAACTTGTTTTATTACCTAGCACTTTTATTATCTCATCTCACACATCCTAATATACTTTTTATTTAGTATTATTTCACATCTCTTATTTTCATATAAATAAAACCCAAAAAACAAGAAAAAGAGGGTTTGCTCATAAATTCCAAATAGGGATTCTCATATTTTCTCACACTTTTCTCACAACTAAAACACAATTTCTACACACACACACACACACACAAATAAGATATCCCCCATTTGGATTTATGGAATAAACCCCACCCCTAGTTTTGCATGCAAACTACGTGGACTTTGATGCTTTTATAGGCTACATAGGCGTCTCGGCGTAAAACCCAAGACTCGAGTCCTATTCTCACTTTCTCTATCATTTTCTATCTTCTCTAAATCCAATTTTCTTATATTCTGTATACTTGTTCTTAGTGACATATCACCCCATATGCATTATCGTTCCGTTATAACGATCAACGTAAGGGTAACCGCGTAAATCTTATTCTCTAATATTATTTTTATACCTTCTTACGGATGACTCCCTTTATCTCTTCCATGATACAAGTCGAGGATTCCTATCTCCACTATATATATACACATGCACACATATCACGGGGAAAATAAAAAGGGAAAATAGCAAACATCCATGAGAGACCGTAAGGGCGGAATGGGTGCCTAACACCTTCCCATTTCGTGACTTAGCCTCCGAACCCTTCTCGAATCATTTTGGTTTCGTATGCACCAGTATGTCTTTAGATGCCATCCTTCGGGATGGCTTCCCCTTTTTCTTTTGTCTGTTTTAAGTAAAATAGACTGGCGACTCTAAATCTCTCTATATTTTTACACCTCATCTCAAACGATGTCGGTCGAAGCGCTCCCGAGAGGGATGCACGGGACCCGATGGATCCTCTTTTGCGCGCCCCCCCGCGATGAGGATTGGGGATGGCCACAGTGGCGACTCTGCTGGGGACATGATATACTTTGATGGCTTGACTCTATTTACATTGATGTTATATTTGTTTGTATTTCCCCTATATCTGCATATTCCCCTTTTCCATGTATATCCCATGCTTATGTTTCTGTTCACACACTTATAGAAAATTCTCCATGTACACTTCACACCACGTGCACCTAGGATCACATATATCCACATGTTGCAGGCATCACCCATCCATACTTGGTGTACCTTTGGTACTTGTACTTTGCTCCCTGTTTGGCATAATCAAGAAAAGCATTCTCATCATAAGATACTAATAAGAGAATCATGCATGATTCACACGACATCACCAAAGAGCATTGTTATTGACTAAATTTTACCCAGTAACTGGAGGGTCACTTCTTGATAGGCACTGGTCCGGCAGGGCGCAGTTAGCCTAAGCGATATGACTCTCACCTTCCATTGGCCAAGTACCTTTGACGTATATCGAATGGTTCTCCCGCATCGTACCGCTTGATCGAAGTCATGACGGGAGGTATATAGCAGGGAATTCTTTCACATATGCCGAGTATATCGAATCCGCTCTCACACGTATCGTCCCCACAAGGTATATAGTGAGGCAATTCACGTACACTCAGGTATATCAAATGGCTTGTCCACATGTACCGATTGCCCGCAAGAGCAAGACGTATATCGTGGAAGTCATGCCAAAGGGGGGACCCCATTCTGATTCACCCAACCAACTTTATACCCGCATATAGGTGTCAAACCTAGGACACACACTTTAAATTGCTGGTTTCAACCAGAAACTCTGCCGAAATTTCGGGTCGGCCTGCCGCCCAAATTTTTGCTCATTTTTAAAATGGGACCCTGTCCGTGAGCCTGGTTATAAGTCCAGTCGTATCTTTGCATATATTAAAAACCCCACTATTCCAGGATCGGGTCCCGTTCGGCATTGCATTTAGGAGAATTAAATACAATTGAGAACTTAATAATCGTAATAATCATGCTGAGTTCCATCTCCAAAAATATTTCTCCCTTCTCTATCAAAAATCCAAAAATAGTTTCTTCTCTTTTTCTCAAAAATAAATCCCATTCTACGCCTTCTCAGGTCAATTGCAAGCCCTTGGCCTGGCTCCCTATTGGCTTCGGTCTTCAGTCAAATCACCCCGGAATTTCGTCCGTTCCTCTACTAATTCTTTCGAGTTCGGAATCCATCCACTTTCCATGGAAAATACAAATCAAGTACCAGTCATACAGCCGGATCTGACAGCAGTCCTAGCTCATCTCGTGTCTAAGATTGACAACCTCCAAACTGAGGTCCGAGAGATGCAACGAAACCAAGTTCCTATTCCTCAAGAGCTTGAGGCCCTATTCCCTCGTGCTATGGGTCCACCCGAGCCTATCTGGGTCCCCGAAGAATATCAGCACGCTCCACGTGCCCTTCCTGTCAATGGGTCATCGCCTTCATAGCTTTCGATGCAAAACATTGCCCAGTCTGTGGCTAACCTACATATGGTCGCTGATCCAAAAGAGGAGGAGTTGAATAAAGTTAAAGAGGATCTCAATATGCTCACCAAGAAGTTAGACTAAGTCAGAATCTCTGGGAATTACATAGACTATACCCACATGTATCCTTATCCTAAAGCGAGGTTACCCAAGAAGTTCAAGATGCCAAATATCGAAAAGTTTGGAGGGAGTGGACCCCCGATTGTTCATCTTCGCAGTTATCATCGTTCCATGACTCTACTAGGGGCTTCTAAAGAAGTGATGGCCCAATTGTTTCAGCAAACATCGAAGGATAGTGCTCTCCGATGGTTTTTGTCTCTCGAGGAATCCAGAATCCATAACTGGGAGGATGTAGCCCGAGAATTCATATCACAGTACAAATACAACGAAGGGCTTGAGGTCACCCATCGTGATTTAGAGCTGCTCAAACAGAACCCTGGGGAATCAGTCAGTAACTTCATAACCCGGTGGAGGGAGCAAGCAACTACCATGACCAATCGACCATCTGAGGAAGAACAGGTCAACGTAGTGAAGAGGAACTTCTTGCCCCATGTCCGAGCGAAGATGGGAGGATAATATTATCCCCACTTCTGGTCTCTCAGAGAAGCAGGAGTATAAATCGAGGAAAGCCTTGTTAAAATAGAGGTTGAATCGAAGAAGGTGTCCGGACAGTTCACCCCTAAAAAGTATGACAAGCCTGCCAGTACTTTAGTCTCAACCATCAACAACATCTCTCAAACAACCACATCATAAGCACTAAAAACTACCCTGCCCCCATCCGAAGGGAATACACTGAGCTCCATGCTCCCCTCTCCAAAGTTTACCAAGCCCTGTTAAGCCGAAACCTCATCAAACCCTTGGATCCCCGTCCATTGCCAAATCCACTCCCAAGAAACTTCAAGGCCGTCTCTCATTGCGCCTTTCAACAAACTTATGGCCATACCACCGACCAATGCTTTCACCTCCGAAACATAATCCAAGATCTCATTGACCGGGGTACCATCGACCCACCAGCCAATCCTAAGCCAAACACTACTCACAATCCACTCCAAAATCATGCCAATGCCATCTTCTTAGAAGAAAACCCAAATTTCGATCCCTCAACTCAAATCACACCCATATACTCTCCTAAACCTCTTCAAATTTTCCCATATTTCCTCCTACACCCTACTAGCCTCGCTGATCAAGCACTGTCACTCCTTACCAGAGCATGCATCACTATCCGTACCCGTTCTAAAAATGGAAATATGGAATTGTTAGAGGTGTTAAACCAACTCCTAGAATTTGGGCTAAAATTTCCCTCACAGATGGTCATCGATTGCCAAAGGATCAGTACACTATTCTTGGAAGCATGAAAATGGGCCTGAGATTCAGACAAGTGGGTGGTACCAACCGATGAAGTCAGCCTTGATGATGTTGTCCAGATTATGGCAGAATTATTCGGGCAAACCAATAGCATTTGTAGTATCATCGGGTTACTTAACATTTTGAAGCTACAAGGGTGCTTGGTCCCTTCAACCATACATATCCCCACATAATGGGAAGACCTGTATAAAGAAGCCGTTGAAGTTGTGGAATGCATTGACTTTACATGGAAAGACAGAATTGTTTCCACAGGATGGGGGGAAGAATTCGAAGATTCAAGTGAAGAACAAGCTTCAGGAAGAACTGGCCCAGTAGCCGACATATGTGGGACGATGTCATTTGAAGAACTCCTCAGAAAAATAAACAGGGTTAAAGAATAACCTGAGGTTGACGAGAAAATAGGATTCATATTCTTCCCTTCTTCTATAAATCACATGACCAGATCAGGGAGACATTACCAGGTTCCAAGCTCACTACTAGCAAATGACAAGGGGAAGGGTGTTGAAAACCTTCCTATGCTAGAGATGACCATCGAGGAGAGAAAGATCCTCGATCAACTAAAGAAAACTCAAGCTAACATCACTCTATGGGGGCTTTTCATGTCCTCCCAGCTGCACATAAATTCTTTAATCAAGCTGCTCACTGGAACCACAGTTCCTCCTTCTACCACACCAGAAGAAGCGATAAACCTGGTCGGATCCTTGACCTCTACCCGAATGCTATCATTTTATGAAGAAGAAATCCCCAGAATTGGACCAAATCACAATCATGCACTCAACATATCTGTCGAAGTTATGGGGAACGCCGTGCCACTCTCTCTTGTCGATAATGGATCCGCCTTGAATGTCTGCCCACTGAGAACTTCAAGTGTTTAGGCCTAAAAGAGAGCGACCTCGCTTCAACCTCTATCGCTGTACATGCCTACGATAATACCTATCGGGAGGTGATGGGATCCATAAAACTTGTAATAGGGGTTGACCCTATAAACCCTATTATTGAATTCCAAGTCATAGACATCCTAGCTTGTTTTAACCTGTTGAACGTTCATCAAGGGTGTGTCTTCCTTACTCCATCAGAAATTGAAGTTCTTCGTCGACGGGTGAGTCATCACCATTCTGGGCGATGACAAAAATGTCGAGGGTGTAAGCACCAGCAGTCCAATCCTTGAGATACAACACGGGTCAAACGATATGCTCCTATCAGGATTCTGAATTGAGCCACTCCTACTCCCCACAGGGGATGGTTTCAAAGAAAGGGTTTGTCCAGAATATGACCCTCATGGTAATGTCAATGTGATTCAGATGTTCAGAAACATGCACTTCATGCCCGGACTGGGGCTAGGGCAAAGGCAGCAAGGGATACTTGAGTCCATCGAACTAAAGAAAGCTTTCCCTCCTTGTGGCTTAGGGTATCAACCATCAGAATAAGAGCTCAGAATGATCCACCATTCTCGACCAAAGAGAAGATTAGACTGCATCCAAACTATCCCAGGAGACTCCTTGAATGGACGATTCATCAAAGAAGGTGAAGACTTCCCCTTTTGCAGTTTTCCAGAAGCATGGTATGACCACACAAACAAGAAGATGAAGCATGGAATAGAGATCTTTTTCCAAGATAGCTATCGATGGGCCAAAAGTTTCCAACACTGAGTACAACCGCTCATCAAAGATATCGAAGAGACTGAGGAAAGTGATTCTGAAGATTCTTTCAACTTACAGACACTAGGGCTGGCACTCTGCATGGTTCATTCAGGCACTACATCACTGGATCAATCCCATCTGATTAAAGCTGCTGATACACCCTCCTCAACTAGCATGCTGCACCAGTTCCACCTCTTAAAATCTCCCTTAATCCCAATGTTTACCCTATTTCTTTTGCTATTGTCTATCCTTGTTCAAATGTAATCGATACCTCTTTTGATAAGGTTCTCAATGTTGTTTTTCCTATCAATGAAATAAATGAAGATTTTGAGTATCTTGATGTGCCTTACATTAATTGTTTGGATTCTAATCGAACTTTTGATGATGATGATTTTATAAATGAACAATTCTTAACTGATCTAAATAAGGTTAATAATAAACAACATAACCACGTTCAAGTTAATGAAAAAGAGACTGTTGTTATTAATCTCGGTTCTAGTATCCAACCGCGCGAGATTAGGATAGGGGTCACCCTTGACGTGCATGAGTGCGCACAACTCGAAGAATTGCTAAAGGAATTCGTGGATGTCTTCGCATGGTCCAATGATGATATGCCCGGCATTGATCCTGAAATAGCTCAGCATGAGATCCCCACTCTCCCAGATTACAAGCTGGTTAAACAAAAATTGAGAAAGCTCCACACCGAATGGTCGCTCAAGGTCAAAGAAGAGGTGGTCAAACAGTTGAACGTGGGCTTCATTCATGTGATCGAATATCCCACATGGCTAGCCAACATAGTACTTGTGACGAAATCAGGAGGGAAGGTTTGAATGTGTGTAGACTACCGAGATTTAAACAAAGCTTCTCCAAAGGATGATTATCCGCTACCCAATGTCGACATGATCGTGGACAATACAACCAGTCATGCTCTCAAGTCATTCGTCGATGGGTTTGCCAGATATAACCAAATCAAGATGCACCCAGACCACTAAGAAAAAACTGCATTCATCACCCTATGGGTAACCTTTTGCTACATTGTTATGCCATTTGGTCTCAAGAATGCTAGGGCTACCTACCAAAGGGCTTCCACGACCATCCTGCACGATCTGATTCACAAAGAAGTCGAGGTTTATGTGGATGATATGATTATCAAGTCCAAAACCAGAGAAGGTCATGTTCCTGCTCTTCGAAAGTTCTTCGAATGACTGTGACGGTATCAGATGAGACTCAATTTATAGAAGTGTGCCTTCGGCGTTACAAAGGGAAAACTCTTGGGATTCATGGTCAGTGAGAAGGGGATAGAAGCAGATCCTTAAAAGATGAAGGCCATACTTGAGATGCCACCACCCCAAATAGAGAAAGAAGTTTGAGGTTTTCTTGGGAAAATATAATATATTAGCCGGTTCATCAGCCGGCTAACCTCCATCTGTGAACTGATCTTCAAGCTCCTCCGAAAGGATTCAACCAAGGTTTGGAATGAGGCCTGCCAAGAAGCTTTTGACCGAATCAAACAATATCTGACCCAACCTCCAGTTCTCATGCCACCACAGCCTGGTCTCCCTTTGCTCTTATACCTAACCATAATCGACACTCCAACTGGGGCTTTGATAGCCCAATACCTCGAGGACTCCCACAAAGAAAGAGCCATATATTATGCCAATCGCAAATTGGTCGGGTAAGAGGTCAACTAAACTACTTTGGAAAAGGCGTGCATCGCACTTGTCTGGGTCACCCAAAAGTTACGACACTACATGCTCGCCTTCCCCATTAAACTTATATCCCGAATGGATCCCATCAAATACCTGCTTGAGAAACCCACCTTATCCAGTCGAATGGACCGATGGTTGTTGCTCCTAACCGAGTTCGATATCATGTACATCACGCAAAAAGCCATTACAGGAATAGCCATCTCTGACTACCTCGCTGATTGCCCCGTAGAAGAAGCAGATGTCTGGATCTTCAAATTCCCAGATGAAAATATCCTCTGCACTGCTCAAGACAAACTTCGATGGAAAATGTTCTTTGACGACGCTGCCAACAAAAAGGGATACGGAATTGGGATACTTTTGATAGCCCCAGATGACTCCCACACTCCCATCGTCATCAAATTAGAATTCCCTTGCACCAACAACATGACGGAATACAAGGCATACACAGTAGGCCTTAAAGGCATACCCAGTCATCAACGGTTAACCACTCCCTGTGGACTGCGGTGCTCACAAAAGCGGCCATTTCTTGAAGATCGAAATGCTAGAATGGTTTACAGAGGAATCGCAAAAAGAGAGAAAGCAAAGAAGCTGTGAAAAAAATGAAGGGATTCGCCCACTTTATATAGGATGCCAAATGCCATGCCGATCGACACTGAACCCAACCATACCAATCGGCACTAACTCCTTATCTTCTCGAGGCAGTCCAAAAGTCTGTGCCACTGCCGAACGGCACCCCTCATACCATGCCGACCAACACCCCCCTTAAATTTCGTACAAAAATTCCCCAAAATACAAGAAAGCCCCGAAAAATTCTCAGAAAATTCCTAAAAATCCCAGGAAGGATTTAGAACATTTTCACCAGGAAAATTTCGCATTCCCTCAAGCGGAACCCCTCTTTCCAAGCAAAATCCTTAAAAACCAAGTGAATCTCCTCTCGACAAAGCCCCGAAGGATCTCTAAGGATCGCCTGATCACTTCCCCAGCGGAGTTTTTACGACACCAAAATTGGTTGTTCCCCCTGTGAGGCCTCCTAAAGAAACAAAAGCTTCCCCAGCTATCAGCTCCTCAGCTCAGATTAAAATCACAAGGCACTTTCTCCAGCAGAATTAAAATCTAATCTTTATCCACTCTTAGGTAAGAATTGACCTCGGTCTTGGATCGTCACCTGAGTTAGGTCAAAATTCACCTCAGTCCTCGGTCATCACCACTCTTAGGTGAGAATTGACCTAGGTCTTGGATCGTCACCTGAGTTAGGTCATAAATGACCTCGGTCCTCGATCGTCACCACTCTTAGGTCAGAATTGACCTTGATCTCGGATCGTCACCTGAGTTAGGTCAGAATTGACCTCGGTCCTCGATCATCACCACTCTTAGGTCAGAATTGACCTCGGTCTTAGATCATCACTTGAGTTAGGTTAACTTTGACCTTGGTCCTCGGTCGTCACCACTCTTAGGTCAGAATTGACCTTGGTCTTGGATCATCACCTGAGTTAGGTCAGAATTGACCTCGATCCTCGATCATCACCACTCTTAGGTCAGAATTGATCTCGGTCTTGGATTGTCACCTGAGTTAGGTTAGAATTGACCTCGGTCCTCGGTCGTCACGACTCTTAGGTCAGAATTGACCTCGGTCTTGGATCATCACCTGAGTTAGGTCATAATTGACCTTGGTCCTTAGTCGTCACCACTCTTAGGTCATAATTAACCTCGGTCTTGGATCATCACCTGAGTTAGCTCACAATTGACCTCGGTCCTCGATCGTCACCACTCTTAGGTCAGAATTGACCTCAGTCTTGGATCATCACCTGAGTTAGGTCAGAATTGACCTCGGTCCTTGATCATCACCACTCTTAGGTCAAAATTGACCTCGGTTATTAGATCTTCACCCTAAGCCGACAGAATTGGCTTTAACCCGCAGCATTGGTCACCCTCATCACTTAAGCCCACAGATTTGGCTTTGACCCACAAAATTGGTCATCCTCCAGCATCATTTCAAGTCCTTAGAATAAACCTAAACCTTTGATCGTCATTCAAACCATCCCCAGCACACCCCTCAGGTCCTCAGAATCGGCCTCAACCCTCTAAATCGGCCATGCTCCCTTAAAAGCATCATGTGGTGTCTATTCGATGGTTATCATTTGTTAGAAACTCACCCATCGAGGGGCTCTATAGACACCCCATTATATTACCCCTAATTCTCCTTAGGTCCCTAGTACCTCCCTTCATCACTACAAACCCAGGTCATACCCCGAGTACTGACCTAGAAGCCATCAGGCTTCGTTTGACCAAAAAGTCAAACTCTTCAGCTCGACCAAGGTTGAATGAATATTTGAAGGGCACTGAAATACCTTTCCAACGGTCCATCCCGTGCGTAATTCCGACTTACCATGCAGACGAACGATCCGTTTGCATCCGAAACTTGATCTAGAGGCCACCGGGTGCTCCCAGGCTCTGTTTGACCTAAGTCAACTCTTCAGCTCGACCGAGGCTGAATGAATCTTCAAAGGGCACTAAAATTCCTTTCCAACGGTCCATCCCGTGCGCGATTCTGACTTACCATGCGGACGAACGATCCGTTTGACTCCATGAGGTCACCGAATGCTTCCAGGGCCCAGTTGACAAAAGTCAACTCCCGAAACCGGGTCAAACTCTTTGGAATGTTGAATTACATCTCCTAACCTTTCAGACAGTCCACCCCGTGCACGATTGGGACTTACCATGCGGATGAACGATCCGTTTGCGTCCGAATGATTCCCCGTCTAATAGACCGACAAATGCTTCCGAGCCATATTTGACCCAAAGTCAACTCCCGAACCCAGGAGCGGTCCAAAGGACTTTTAAAGGTATCTAAATTAACTTTCCAATGATCCACCCCATGAATGATTCTGACCAGCGGTTTGCCCTCGATAATTAATTTTCCAAAAAGGCCTGAAACATATCCAGACCCTGCCTATCGGCAGGTGCCCATAGGCAGGACCAGGTCTATGCCGATCGGAAGTGACCTGGGCCTATAAAAGGAGGCCTTCACCTCATTTTCAAGGAGAGCCCAGATTTGATAAAAATCGCTCTCAGCGAATCCCAAAAACCTCTCTCGAAGACAGCGCGATTTCAACATCTAAATCCCTTTCTAACTTCCACTTTCCATCATCCTTTTCATCAAACTTGGTGAATTAGCCATTCTCCATCATCATCTAAGTGCAAGGGCTGCTCTCCAACATTTAAGATCTTCAAGAAGGTCCAACTTTCTCAACTTTCTCTTCAAATGCTCTTAAATTCGCAATAACTTGTTTTATTACCTAGCACTTTTATTATCTCATCTCTCACATCCTAATATACTTTTTATTTAGTATTATTGCACATCTCTTATTTTCATATAAATAAAACCCAAAAAACAAGAAAAAGAGGGTTTGCTCATAAATTCCAAATAGGGATTCTCATATTTTTCTCACACTTTTCTCATAACTAAAACACTTTTTCTACACACACACACACTCACAAATAAGAGATTCCTCATTTGGATTTATGGAATAAACCCCACCCCTCGTTTTGTATGCGAACTACGTGGACTTTGATGCCTTTATAGGCTACATAGGCATCTCGGGGTAAAACCCAAGACTCGAGTCCTATTCTCACTTTCTCTCTAATTTTCTATCTTCTCTAAATCCAATTTTCTTATATTCTATATACTTGTTCTTAGTGACGTATCACCCCATATGCGTTATCATTCCGTTATAACGATCAACGTAAGGGTAATCGCATAAATCTTATTTTCTAATATTATTTTTATACCTTCCTACGGATGACTCTCTTTATCTCTTCCATGATACAAGTCGAGGATTCCTATCTCCACTATATATATACGCATGCACACATATCACGGGGAAAATAAAAAGGGAAAATAGCGAACATCCATGAGAGACCGAAAGGGAGGAATGGGTGCCTAACACCTTCCCATTTCGTAACTTATCCTCCGAACCCTTCTCGAATCATTTTGGTTTCGTATGCACCAGTATGTCTTTGGATGCCATCCTTCGGGATCGCTTACCCTTTTTCTTTTGTTTATTTTGAGTAAAATAGACTGGCGACTCTAAGTCTCTCTACATTTTTACACCTCATCTCAAACGACACCGACCGAAGCGCTCCCGAGAGGGACGCACGGGACCCATGAGGATCAGGGATGGCCACACAAAGAAAGGAGAAGGTAAGAAGAAGTTCTTTCTGGGAATTAAGAAATCGGCTAAGGCAGATGACAGAGAAGATGATCGTAAGAAGAAAAATGAGAAAACAAAGTGTTTGGGAATCTAGATGGAAAAAAGGTAGACGATAATTTGATTTTACCGCCTTAATATACTCTGCTTTTTAAAACGGGAAAAGTAATGATCACAGATGACGACAATTGCGTTTCTGGCGGCTAATCAAGGAAAAAGACGCAAGTACCCAAGCATTCGCCAAAATTTTAAAATATTTACAAGTTTTCCACTTCACGCTCAAAACTATTGTGCTAAGAATAAAATTTCACAAGTGTTGAAGGTCTGTAACTAAACAAGACATGGGAAATATGCCTGAGCAGCTTTTAGGTATAATATTCCACACTCTCGCATCCAACCTCAACAATGAAACACTGGGGGCTTCTATTGATACAAAAATTAATCAGCTGACGTGGACCAGTTATGTTAAGACACGTGACATCCATCATAGCACAAATATATATGTAGCGAGCAACTTAAAACGCCGAGCTACTCAGAATATCGAGCAACTACCTGGGTAGATTAAACGACCAAGACAGATTCAATGAATATTCTTACTATGTACAGATTTATATGCCTATTTAATAACGACATATTGTCTATTCATACTAATAGCCCAAGGGCTATAAATACATTGTAATACTCTCATGGCAGGGTAAGCTATCATAAGCAAGCATAATCAAGATTAAAAGCAAGACACCCAATAATACAAGATAGTGGATGTAGGCCATTTTATTAAGGCTGAACCACTTTAAAAATCTTTTGTCTCATATCGTTATTCGTATTTATCTGTGATTAATTAATTAGATCGAATCTAGTTTTTTACATCAACAATTACTAAACCAAAATTTTATAAACCTTTTAAAATTAGAGATATATTGGTTAGAAAGGACAATCTAGTACCCCGGTTGAAGTGTAACATAGGTATAAGCGCTTTAAAAGCTGAACACACTACTTCTGGTTGGTATTTAAACTCTGGATATTCTAAACATATTACCGGAGACGATACTAAATTATCCGATATAACTAACTTCTCAGGAGGAAATGTTTTGTTTGGGAACGAAGTATCAACTCAGATCATAGGCAAAGGAACACTCCAAGAAAAAGGACTCCATATGCTCAAAGATGTATTATTAATGGAAGGTATTAAATCTAATCTGTTAAGTATATTAAAAATTTGTTACTCCATTCATACAGTCACATTCTCAAAAACTAATTGTAAAATTTTAAATGAGAATAGTGATTGCATCCTTACTGGTCACAAAACCCCAGATAACTGTTACACAGTAAATCCGGGTAATAAGACTTTTAGTTAAGCCAAACTTGATGACAATGAAATCTTGCATAATCGTTTGGGTCACATAAATTATGATAATTTTAGAAAATTAAGCTCATAAGATACAGTTAGAGGTTTTCCAAAAATAAAACATATTTCAAATGTTGTTTGTGGGTGAAGTTAGGAAGAAAAAATAATTAAATCTTCTCATAAGAAAGTTAAAAATACTTTAACAATAAAACCTATAGAACTAATCCACATGGATCTCATGGGTCCTTCCCGAACTGTAAGCCTTTTTGGTAACAATTATATTTTAGTTATGGTGGATGATTTTACTCGATTCACTTGGGTGGCCTTTTAAAATAAAAATCTGATACATTCCGAGAATTTTTAAAAATTCTTTTAAGAATCGAGAATGAATAAGATACCCAAGTCAATCAAATCTATAGTGATAGAGGAGGTGAATTTAAAGAATTAGGCGTAATAGAACACTGTAACTATAATGGTTACCCACACGAGTCTAGTGCACCTAAAACACCTCAGCAGAATGGTGTTGTCGAACGTAAAAATCATACAAGCCAAGAAATGGCTAGGGTAATGATACATGCTAAGAACTTGCTAAAATACTTTTGGGTTGAGGCAGTTCAAACAGCATGTCATATTATCAATAGAGTATACCTTCGAAAAAATACTAAACAAATGTCCTATGAACTATGGTATGGCAAAAAGCCCAACTTAAAATATTTTTGAACTTTTGGGAGTACTTATTACGTTTGTAAAGACAGAGAACACCTGTCTAAATTTGAAACCCGCGGTGATAAATCCATATTTTTACGTTACTCCCCTAATGGTCGGGATCATCACATTTATAATTTGCGTACCAAATTCATAATGGAATCGATATATGTGATAGTGAGTGACACTAATGTCGAGAGTAAAGAACAAGGGCCGACTATAGTGGATGAGTCTGAAATTTTTTTAACCTTTGGCTCTCTAGAGATAGTTGATCCTTTACCAACTGAGACCCATGAAGAACCTAACTGGGTTTCTAAAGATTGTCCCATAGATATTATTATTGCTAACCCTGAAGATCCAGTGTGTACAAGATCCCAATTACGAAATGTTGTTCATTTTGCATGCTTTATTTTTTTAATAGAACCAAATAATGTAAATGAAGCACGCAATGACTCATTTTGGATAGGTGCTTTGCAATAATAGCTCGTCCAATTTAAAAGTCATGACATGTGGTATCTTATGCCCAGGCTAGAAAATAAAAGGGTTATTCTCACTTATTGGATTTTCAAAAACAAAACAAGTGAATCTGGGATGATAGTTAGAAATAAAGCTAGATTAGTTTCCCAGGGTTACTCTCAAGTTGAAGGAATAGATTTTGAGGAGACCTTTGCCCCGGTCACACGCCTTGAGTCTGTTCGTTTACTCTTGGCCATAACTTGTCACTTACAATTCACACTTTATCAAATAGATGTGAAATTGGCCTTTTTAAATGGTATTTTGACAAAGTAGACTTATGTTGAACAATCGAAAGGCTTTATGGATCCTTATTACCCAAACCATGGGTATATATTGAAAAAGGAATTATATGGTTTAAAGTAAGCCCCTCGGGCCTGGTACGAATGCATGTCAAACTTTTTAATCAATCAAGGGTTTCGACGGGGTGAAAATAACCTGAAATTATTTGTTCCACACTTTAACAAACAGGTCTTAATATCTCAGGTTTATGTTGAGGTCATAATATTTGGTTCTACTTCCCCTTCCAAGGTTAAAGAGTTTTCTAAAATTATGCACGGGAATTCCAAATGTCACTTATGGTGTAGTTTCAATATTTCTTAGGACTTCAAGTCAGGCAAAATGATGATGGGTTATTAATATCGCAATCTAAGTACGCAATAAAGTTAGTGAAAAAATTCAGTTTAGATAATGCCAAAATTGTTAGGACTCACTTGAGTACTTCTACTAAACTATCCAAAGATGAACATGGGAAAACTATAGATCCTACTCTATATAGAAGCATGATAGGTAGCCTCTTATACTTAACAGCCTCTTGACCTGATATCATGTATGTTGTATGTATCCGTGCCCATTACCAAAGTGAACCTAAAGAAAGTCACCTTCTATGTGTTAAACTTATAATTAAATAGGTTAGAGGGACAATAAAACTAGGTACATGGTACGCAAAAGATACATCTAGCACAATTATAGGATACACCGACGCTGATTGGGTTGGTTGTTCCGATGACAGTAAAAGCACATCATGTGCTTGTTATTATATAGGTAATAATTTAGTAGGATGGAGCATTAAAAAGAAAAACTGCACTTCACTTTCCACAACAGAATCAGAATGTATAGCAGCAGGAAGGCGAAGTGCAGTTTATTGGCAGAATTAGGTTTTTTTTTATCCCTATGAGTCCTAGATGACTCAAAGGAGATTTTGTATCTCATTTCCAAAGGGGTATAATGAAGCACACTACATAATTGACTCACTTGAATCTATATTATATAAGATCTCAACTAGTTTGGAAAGAAGACAAAACTGAGTCACTCCTCTTACATCATTGCATCTCCAAGAACTTCAAAACTATCTTCATCGGTAAAGATCAATGGTCTTTAGGTAGAAAACCAACACATAAAACCCTCTAGTATTTCACATTTGCATATTTCATTTCATAAATGAGGTGTGTGTGTTAATTTGGATTACATTGAATTTTCTACACTAATTAGGAATTTTCAAGAATTTTTGTACATTTACATTTTAATTTTAAAGAATTAAATTTAGGGTTTTAGAATGTTTGGGGTTTAATTTTCATATATTAAATCTTCCTTAGAACTGCCTTGGGTAGAATCCGAAAGCGCCAGAGACATTTGTGGGTGTAAATGGGATTTTTAAAAGATAAAAAACACGCATTTTTCAGTCACTTATATCCGTCCACATGTTGTTCTTTTGTTGGTTGGATTTGTGTTTTCTTTATGTCTGTGATGAAATATTCAATCTGAACCATTCGATCATCTTTAATCTAAGGTCTGCATTTTATCTTGAACAATCCTTGTGACGATAATTAGAACCAATCAAAGCATTTGTTTGTGCAGTCGATTAATATCCATTAGATTAAGAGTTCAAACACTCTATTCAATCTCAACCCTTTATTTTCTTTAAGTTTCCAGATCCTTCCAACACTAGTATAAATAAATACCTTCATATTCACAATTCCAATATTTGAGAGGTCTAAGGGTATGAGATAAAAAAAAAAAAGAGAAGATAAGAGAGAGAGAGAGAGAGAGAGAGAGAGAGAGGGGGAGAAAAAAATAAATTAAAGAGAGAAAAAATAGAAATCGTAAACAAAACTCTATCAAAATTTCTTTAAAAAATAGTTTGAGAGTTTGGGGTTTCTGATGTTCATATTCTATTCTCTTAAGTCTAAATATCTCACTCAACAGCCTCACAGAAGTAGATCTAGTTTTCGTCTAGAAACTCGTAGATATATTTCAGTGATACATATTCACTTAGATCCATAGGTTGTTTTGATTTCTTTATTAATAAACCTCTCTCTTACATTGGTTATTATTTTGTAAAATTTGTAATCTTGTTTATCCAACATTTCTCAACTTTTTTACAAACCTGAAATAAAGACTTGAATATTTCTGATCTGTTAAGATTTTTTAGTTCAAAAAATTTGTATATAAATAATTTCTATGGATGTACGTTTTAAAGATTCTAAAGATTTACAGATCTGAAAACATTATGAGAAAAAGACTAAATATAATTTCAGTAGTGTGAAAAAGAGATTTCATACTTAGAGTTTTTGTAATTAGTAGGAATTGTTTGTAATTAAGCATGTGTGAGTTCATGCATGTGATTTAGGTACAAGATTCACAACACAACAACCCACAATCACTAAATAGTGTTGTTGGTTGAGAGATTCTGATAATTTGAGTCAACATAAAGCTAAAGGAGAAAAAGAGCCAAGCTAAAGAGTGAAAAGGACATCAAAGCCTTAAAGAAGTCAGAAAATAACCGAGGAGTGTAAGTATATTTATGTAATTAGAATATGTCTTTTTTTGTGTCTCGTTGAATGCTTGTAATCGTAAAACTGTTTTAGTGGATTTCATTTTAAGGTGTAGAGACTTCCGTGGATGTTTCCCCAATTTGGGTGGGGTTTTAGCATGTAAACAATTTCTTACTCTTGTGTGTGCTTATTCATTTTCCATGGATACAATCTTCTGCGTAGATTTAGGTTTTAAACTATAAACCTATTTCCAAGAATCTTGAATATTTTGTTCTTACAAACTATTTTAACACACCTTGTGTACTAATCAAGATTTTTATAAGAGTCTCTTCAAAAAGTAGTTCGGAACTCATTTAACCTTTTTAACAAAAGTTAAAATAACTTAGTGAGGGTTTTTCATCTAGTAGGGGTTAACAAGGTATCCATTTCACTCGAGGTAGATGAAGATACGGGGTTCTTGTTCTTTCCTACCTTTGTAAATCACATGACCCGATTTAGGAAACACTACGGAGCCATTTCATATATCCGTAGGAATAGATAAGGGAAAAAGAGCCATTGAGGAACTCTCTATGCCAGAGATAACATTTGAAGAAAGTAGGGTCTTTAAAGAACTTAAAAAGACTCAGGCCAATATCACTCTATGGGGTCTTTTCATGTCCTCCCAATTACATACCCTGATAAAACTCCTCAGAGGGAACCTACGATTCCTCCCACTAATCTTACTAAAGAAGACCTCCATATATTCGGATCTCTAATTTCTATAAGACTCATCTCCTTATCCGAGGAGGAAATTCTAAAGATCTATCCTAGTCACAACTATGCCCTCAATATCTTCGTTGAAGTCATGGGGAAGACAGTTTAATTGGCAGTTGTAGATAACGGTTCGATCTCAATATTTTCCCACTTAGAACCCTTAATTGACTGGGAATAAAAGTCAATGACCTCACTCCAATATCTATCATTATGCCCACCTATGATAATACTCATTGAGAAGTTAAGGGTTTCATAAATATTACACTAGGGGTTAGCCCTATTTTCCCTCATACAGAATTCCAAGTCATCAACATACCTGCCTTTTTTATCCTGCCCCTTGGAATCCCGTGGCTCTACCATACCCAGGGTGTATCTTCTTCTCTGAACTAAAAATTAAAGTCCTTTGCTAATGGCCAAGTCATCACCATTATCAAGGATGACGAAAATGCAGATGGTACCCAAACTAGTAGCCCAGTAGTAGAAATCCATCATGGGGTCAATGACATCTTCCTCCTAGGATTTAAGATCGATCCACTTCCCGTTCTAGCTGAGGACAGTTTCAAAGATCGAGTGTATATAGAGCACAACCCTCATGGGGAATGTCAATGTAATTCAGATATTCAAAAACATGCACTTCACCAAAGGGAATCCTCGAGCCGATAATCCTGAAGGAAGCCTTTTCCCCCCGTAACCTAGGCTACCAACCATATCCGACGGGACACCGGGAACTCCTCTGACCATACCAGAATAGGAGATTAAAAAGAGAGAAGACAACATCAGGAGACTCCCTAAACGAGAGGTTTATTAAAGAAGGTGAAAACTTCACCATTTGTGAATTTCTCGAGCTGTGGTACATCCCTGTAGAGAAAAAGATAAAACTGTGGCTATAAATATTCTTTAAACATAAACTCTCTTGGGATAAATGGAAGAATCATAAGGTATACCCTCTAATAGTTAAAGTTATGGAAATCACTGAGAACTCTAAGGGCAGTTATATCGATGAGTCATTTAACCTGCATACACTAGGGCTGGATCTCTACATGATCTATCTGAAAGTTGAACCATCTGACCTATCCAAAAAGACCACAATGAATCTACTTCTTGTCGCTCTATTTCTGATGTAATTGAGAACAAGGCCTCCTTTGATAAGGTCCTCACCACTGTATTTCCTAAAAATTCTTCTAATGAAATGAATGATTATTTTGAGTATTTTGTTGTGCCTTACATTAATTGACTTAATCCTAATCAAAATATTGATGAAGATTATTTAATAAATGAATAATTCTTCACTAATCTCAGTAAGGAAAAGAATAAAAAAATTTACCACATTCAAACTAATAATGATGAGACTGTTGTTATTAATATCGATTCTAGTAGCTATCCACACGAGATTAGAATAGGGTTCCCCCTCGACAAGCATGAGATGTCCCAATTTGAAGAGCTCTTGAAAGAGTTTTTTGACGTCTTCTCATGGTCTTATGATAAAATTCCTAGCACTGACCCAAACAATAGTGTAACACGAGATCCTCACCTTCATAAATAGCAAACTTGTGAAGTAGAAATTGAGAAAGCTTCGGACAAAGTGGTCCCTCAAAGTTAAATATGGAGTGGTGAAATAATTAAACGTAGGCTTCATTCGCGTGGTTGAATATCCTACATGGCTTGAAAACATTGTCCCCGTGCCAAAATCAGGAAGGAAAGTCCGCATGTGCATCAACTATCGAGATTTGTATAAGGCATCCTCGAAGGAGGATTATCCTCCGTCTAATATTGACATGATCATCGATAACACTTCTAGTCATGCATTCAAATAATTTGTTAATGGTTTTGTTGGGTATAATCACATTAAGATGCATATGGACCATTAGAAAAGATCGTCTTTATCACCCCGTTAGGAACCTTTTTGCTACACAGTCTTGTCGTTTATTCTCAAGAATGTTGGGTCTACCTACCAAAATGCCGCTACAACCATTCTTCATGATAATATTCATAAGAAAGTCAAAGTCTGTGTCGTCCAAGAATCAGGAATGTCACATTCCCTCCTTGAGGAAGTTCTTTGAGCAGCTACGAGAATACCAGATTAGATTCAGTCCACAGAAATGCATATTCGGTGTCACAAGGGGCAAACTCCTCGGATTAATAATCAATAAAAAAAGGGATTGAGACGAACCCTACCAAACTAATAGAAATACTCGAGATGCCAACACCCTGTATGGAGAAAGATATACGTGGATTATTAGGTAAGCTCCAATAAATTAGTCAATTAATTAGTCAACTAACCTCTATCTACGAGCCCTTTTTCAAGCTTCTCTCAAAGGATTCAACTAAAATCTGGAATGAGGCATGTTAGGAAGCCTTCGATTAGATCAAACAATACCTCACCCGACCTCTGGTACCAATGCTTTTGTGGTAAGGTCTCCCTCTTATCCTATACTTAATGGTCACCAACACTACAGTAGGGTCTATATTGGCCCCCAGTACATTGAAGAATCTCGTAAGGAGAGAGCAATCTACTATTCTAGTAAAAAACTGATTGGGTATGTGGTAAACTACATTACATTAGAGATTGTGTATGCCACCTTAGTCTGGGTCATGCAAAAGCTTCGGCATTACATTACTTCATTTCCTAATAAACTAGTATCCCAAATGGATCCAATAAAATACCTGTTGGAGAAACCCCCCTTGACTAGCCAAATGGCCCGCTGGCAGATGCTATCGATAGAATTTAACATCACATATGTCATGCATAAAGCTATGAATGTAAGAGAAATTTTCGATTAGCCTTTCGACAATCCCATGGAAGGAATTAAGGCTTGTATTTCCGAATTCCTAGACAAAGAAATCCTCTTCACCTCTCACGAGGACCTCAGATGGTAAATGTTCTACGATGAAGTCACTAATAAGAACTGATACAGTATTGGGATACTTCTGATCTCTCCCGATGATTTTCACACTCCCGTTTCCATCAAATTTGATTTTCCTTTAACCAAAAACCAGATGTAATACGAAGCATGTACACTAGGGATCAATATCTCCCTAGAGAGAGGAATCAAACATATGGATGTCTATGGAGATTCAACCCTTATCATGGGAAAGATCCTCAAAAAATGGAAAGTTAAAGACGAGAAGCTCCTACCCTTCCATGCTCACCTAGAAAATCTCACCTCCCAGTTCGAAGAAGTCACCTTCCATTACCTTCCTCCTTCAAGGAATAACTTAGCTAATGCACTGGAGACCTTGGTCTCTATGGTCAATATGCCCACCAGGATAATAATGGCCCCCTTTCTAGTCCTGAAACAAGTTGCACCCCATACTTCTATAACATTAATCTCGTTATGAAAGAAGATACATATGTGGAGGGATTGAGTTATTGTGATATTTAGAGCCTCCTCAATTATGGTAGGTATCCTCGGGACACTGATAAGAAAGACCGTGCATCCCTTCACAAGTTGTCTTTTCAATACATCAATTGTGATAATACACTCTTCAAAATAAATTTTGATGAAACCCACTTGCATTGCATAATAGGGGCTGGGATTGAAGACACGATACAAAAGATATATAGTGGAGAATGTGGAGCCCACATGAATGGTCACAGGCTTCCCAAAAAGATCATTTGTCAAGGATATTAATGAACCACCATGGTTCAAGGTTGCACTGCTTACATTTAAAGATGCTTAAATGCCAACCTTCAGCACTTCCATCCTCGAGAGTTGAACAACATGACTTATCCCTGGCCCTTTTCCACTTGGTGCATAAACATCATCAGTAAATTCATTCCTAAGGCTTCAAAGGGGCACCAATTCATTCAAATGGCCATTGACTTTTTCACGAAAAGGGTTGTAGCCGAGTCACACGTTGTGTTTAATGCAAAGAAAGTAGCTAAATTCATCATAATGAACATTATATGCCGCTATGAAGTTCTCCATGACCTGGTGTTAAATAATGGGCTTTATTTTGAAGCTGAGGTCACAGAAGTAGTTGATAATTATGAAATCCAAAGGCACAAGTCCTCTCCTTACTGACCATAAATCGATTGGGATATTGAAGATGCCAACAAAAGCCTCCTGACCATCATTATCAAGATAACCGAAAATTATAGAGACTAGGCCAACCGGATCCCACATGCCCTCTGGGGATATCGTACCTCCATCAAGACACCCATTGGTCCTACTCCCTACTATTTGGTAAACGGCATGGAGGCGGTCCTCCCTGTCAAACTTAAAATACCATCCCTATGGGTTATGCTCGAAAGTCAAGTCAATGAAGATGATTGGGATTAAAATCATTATGAAGAATTATGATCTTAGATGAAAGGAGGTTGATAGACCTATATCATATATAGTGGTACCATCTTCGTATTGCGCAATCATTTTATAAAAATGTTAAGGATGCGGTGTCCAAGAAGGATATCTTTCCCTCAAGGAAATCAAGAATCCTATCTGGGATCCGAGAGTAAAGTTCAAGCTCAAATAAAGTGCCCCTAGATCGTAAAAAAATCATGACAGGTGGTGTTGCGATGCTCAACAACCTCGATGGATAGAAAATGGCACGTCCAGTCAATTTGAACCGTCTTAAGAATTTTTACCCCTAGTTCAATCTTTCATCGCGCTACGACTTTTCTAACTTCCCTACTATTCTAAAAAAACTCTTCCCCTTCTTAACTTGGATGAAACCACAATAACTTCCTCTAAAGTGTCAAACACCACAAATTTATAGGCCTGTGAATCCCCTTTCCAACAGTCCATACCGTGTGCAAATCAGTCTCACGGCTAGGGCGTACTTACCTTTTTACTCCAAATCCTGATCTAAAGGCTATCGGGTGCTTTAGAGCTCCATTTAACTTTGGTCAAGTCTCCAACTTGATAAAATCTCATTGCACTATCATAAGACCCCAAATCCCCTTTCCAACCCTCCATACCAAGCACGAATCGGCCTCACAATTCAAGTGTACTCACATATTTACTCCACACTTAATCTAGAGGCCACTGGGCACTCTCGAGCACCGTTTAACTTTGTTCACACTCAAACTTTATCTAATATTATTGCATTCTCTTATGGATCTTAATCCCATTTCCAACGGTCCATATTATGTGGCCTTAAGGTTCACACGTACTCACCTTTTTACTCCAAAATCTAATCTAGAGGCCACTGGGTACTCTTGAGCCTAATTTGACTTTCGTCAACTTTCCAACTTGAGTGAATCTCATTTAATTCTCATAGGGGTCTTAATACTCTTCCCAAAAGTCCATAAAATGTGCTAAGTGGCCCCACGATTCATGCATACTTGCACCCCCACTCAAAGGCCATCGGGTACTTCAGTGCCCCGTCTAACTTTAGTCAACTCCTGAACTCGGGAGTGTATTAATGGATCTTTATAGGGCTCTGAATACCTGTTTTAATGGTCCCATCCATGCATGATTCATACTTACAATTTGCATTTTACGTCCTTTTTAAGAAAGTCCTTATAGGACTGCTTATAGGGACCCCAAACCCCTGCCATAGGGCTATGATGATAGAAAAACAACGGCCTATGCCGATTGTCACCCCGTTGAACCCTATTTTTTTAGAATTTAAGTAGTACATAACCTCATTCCAAACGACCCTTTTTAGCAATCATAAATATTCCCTCGAAATCGGTGCACCATCATTCCAAAAAATCCAATTTTCCAACATTCCTTTCATCTTTCTTCCCCACTTTTGAAAAACCAAGAATTTTGTGTGATAATTGATTAACTTCACAACTTTCGCAAGTTTCTAATAAAGCACACTTATTTAATTTCAGCCCCTAAACATGCATCTAAGGTGCGTGTGTCAACCCATAAATAAATAAAGCATGTGACACAAAAATATGCTGAGACACAGAATTCAGGAAAAAACCCCTTTCGGGTAAAACCTTTATTTCACTATGAATATACAAGCCACAACTTACAATTACATAGAGAAATCTGCAATGGATCAACGCGCAACCAACCCACAAAGACACGCAGTCTTGAACTCAGCAAGAGAATACACGCAGCACCCTCCAAGGACTCGCAGCCCAATCAACAAAGGTAGAATCGCAGCTCTCCTCAATGACACGCAGCCCTCGGTTGCAAAGATCTCTCCACAAAGATGAACAACAATAAAGTTTGTGTTCTAGGGTTCCAAAAGATTCACAAAAGTAATTGGGATTTTTGGTGTGAATCAAAAAGAGTCTTGGGACTCAAAAAGGTGAAGACTTAGAGTATTTAGGACTCTGAAAATCGTCTTGAAAAGTCTTAAAAATAACTCTCCCGAAGTTGGTATAAATAAGAAAACCAAGGAAAGAGTTTTCAAAAACTGGGACTGCTCGTAATTATCCCAGGCGGATCGGTCCGATTAGACCGGATCGGTTCTTTTATTCTGAGGCGGATCGGTCCGGTTGTGATCGGATCGGTTCGATCATTCAGGCTTCATCGGTTCGCATTCGGTCCGGGGTCTACTGGACTTCGAGCAAGCGGATCGGTCCGGTTGAGGGGCGGACCGGTCCGGTTTTCCCAGAAAAATAAAATCCTTTTAAAAGCCTCATTTTGCTTGAAAAAACTTACTTCTTATTTTTATAAAAAACATTTTATAAAAATTTCCCAATACTAAATATGAACTTTAAGGAACGTAAAAACAAAATTTTACCAAGTTCATTCTCGCAGAGGCTATGATGTTGAAGACACTTTGATATTCGGATCCGTTGATGTAGATGTGATCTTGAGTTTCTTCAACGGTGTAACGGCATACGACATCCAAATTGATAATGGACAAAAATGTCCTTACAAATCTCCCCCTATGTCTGTGCCGGTACATACATAAAAATATCCGAATTATCAACTTATGACCTATACAAATCTACCCTCCCATGAACCCTAAAGATGGAAAGATACAAAGGTATAAATCTTCATCGTTTGTTCTTCAATCTTCAACAATCATCAAATCTCAAATCTTTTCTCATCAGGGTGTGCAACATATTGATCTTCAATCTTTATACCTACACGCATGAGACAAAGCAAATACCACGTGACATATCGAGTTTGAAATGAGATAAACATGGATACCAATATATGATAAAAACATAAGTTACATCTCAAAAACTCCCCCAAAATTCAAACTCCCCCAAAATAAGATAATTCTTTCTCCCCCTTTTTATGATGTCCCCAAATAGACAAATGAGAAGAATGAATCAAATCAGCAAAATCGGGGTGTCACAGAATACAAAAAAAATACAAACTATTTTTGATTTTTCAAATTTTTCAAACAAAGATAAGATACCAATATGAACAAATATGATACAAAAATCACACCATGGATTTAGACTCAAACAACCAAGTCATGGAAACGGAATGAATGGGTGTGACCACATTCGATAGGTAAATCAACTCAATCAATCATATGTGCACGATGCATATGTGTACTCCTAACGAATGAACATCAAAGGTATCCTTAGGTGTAAAAATTTGTTGAATTTAGATGACATCGTCTTATGCAAATCAACAAATCAAAGTCAAATGATTTCCACACCAATAACGTCCAAAACTATATAGCGCATTTTCAAGCATTTCAAGGACGTGCAAACCCGTTTTAAATATCCAACCAAACTCCCTCATATATATTTTCTTTTAGAGGTAATCTAAATTCTCAAACTTTGGAGAATTGGTGCAAAAACCTAAATGGCCCATAATTGGCATGAATTTCTTTTTATTGCCTTTTAATTTTTTTTTTTTTGGGCTCTTTTAACCTCTTTGGACCTCGGATAATAAAAATCCTCAATTTTTTAGGTCCTTTTTAACGGTGGCTTTTGCGCAAAGGATAGATAATTACCTTTCGCAGCCCCTCCCCGTTATCAAACAAAGCGCACAACCTCACAAAACGGTTTTTATATGCACAATTTCCTTATCAAAATTTATCGCGCTTGGTTCACCACCGTTTGGTTTTTATACTTCACCACCGTTCTACCACCATAAAATCATCGTACTCTCTCCCAAAAGTTAGTAGAAACATTATCTAGGAGGTCTATCCTTATTCTTTTCTAATTCATTTGTTTAGTGTTGTTTACTTACTTTGTTTTTATTCTTGATATCTTTTAGCCCGCTCCATCATCTCACATAAACTAATAGCCTTTTTTATTATTTATATTCACATAATATATTCTCATAAAATTAAAAAAACTAAAACTATGGTCTACTTATAAACTCAAAAAATAGAATTTCCTCACTTTTTATACACTTTTACACTTGAACATGTTTTCTTCAAAAACCATTAAAAAGGAGTCCTAAATTTGGGTTTATGGGTCAAACTCCACCCTGATGATATGTCGAACTACATGGACTTAGATGCCTATCATATCCACGTAGGCGTCCCGCGATTATTATTTTGCTCGTTGCATTACTTTGTTCATATATCATATTTAATATTATTGTGCGCATTCGTGTGCCTACATATTAGTGTCTCAACCTTACATAGACATTCACTTTCTCATAGTGAACTGTGATTTGGTGGTGACTAACATCTTATTTTCTTTCTTTTTTTCTTTTATATACTCCTTAGGATGACTCCTCTCCGCCCTCCCCATGACGTGACTAGGATAACTCCTTTTTCTCACTTATTTTTACATCACACACATTGTACACATAAGCCACATCTTGGATAAAAAGTGAAAACATTATTATAGTCCATGAGAGACCTAAAGAAAGTAATGGGTGCCTAACACCTTCCCATACCATAACTTAGTCCCCCAAACCCTCGATTTATTTGATTTTGTATCATCAAATTGTCTTTTGATGTCGTTATCTCGAAATAGCTACAATATTTTTCTTGTTTAGAGTAAAATAGGATGGCGCCTCCATTTTTTACATTTTCCTACCCTTTGATGGCGGCTGATGAATATCCGTGCCAACCCGCGAAGATCACGTGAGTAACGAAAAGAGGATTCCTATCCTCGAATCTAATCCTCACACATGCGGAGAGATATCTTTCTCCATATTCTCTCCCTCCAATTTCGGGGCCATCCCGCGTCGAAGGAATCCTCCTCGAATGGCCATACTTTGTTTATTTTAATTTATACATCTTCTTCTTCTTATGATCTTAACCTCATCTATGATATAAAAAGGGAAATTCTTTTGCATCTAAACTCATAAGCATTTCTGAGACTGACATAGTTGGGGTCTGCTCCTGAAAAGGATGAACCTAGATAAAGTTTTCCTAATCTTTAGGACAAAAATATGATGGTATAAGCTTAGTCTTAAAAGATCAAAGAAGAAACCTACTGTGACTGTACATGAACTAATAAGTCTTAGTCATCCTTATTAATTATATAAACTTTTATAACAAAAATGTCAGCATAAATACCCCTACTAAAAATTAGAATTCACAACTCAAAAAGTGATGAGCCTAGGTCCAATCCAAAAAGATTTTTCAAAATCACTCTCATCTTAAATGTAGAACTTAAATAAGATCTAGGATAAATAATAGAAGGAAATATAAACTAGTTCAACTAATTTAACACAAATTATTTCAAGGGCAAGTTTTGATTATTTCTATCTACTTGCTCGGCTAATTTAAGACTCCATGTTGTGAGGTTTAAATTTGGCCAATTGTCTTATATAATAAGGTTTTCAAATTATGGTTTAGATATTAGGGTTTGCCTTTTGGGTTTAAGGTTATACAATTTTATGAATTATGAATAAGGGTTAAGGGTTTTGTTATTAGGGTTTAGGTTTTACCATTTATATTTTAGATTTTAGGGTTTGGATTTTAAGATTAATGTCTAGCATTTATGGTTTAGGGTTTATGGTTTGCAATTGAAAATTTAGGCTTTATGAGTTAGGCTTTTTGTTTAGGGATTTAGGGTTTAGGGATTAGTAATTAGGGTTTAGGGATAAGAGTTTAGGTTTTTGAATTTATATATTTGGGTTTGGTAATTAGGGTTTAGGAACTAGAGTTTAGATTTTAAAGTTTACTAAATAGGGTTTAGGGTTTGTGATTTAGGATTGTTAATTAGGAATTAGGTTTTCGTTTGACATTTTACATATTAGGAATTAGGGTTTTGGTTTTGGAATTTAAGGTTTAAAATTTGGAGTCTAAGTTTTAGGGTTTTTGAATTAGGTTTTATGGATTAGGATTTGGGTTATAGGGTTTAAAGTTTATGGTTTAAGAATTAGGTTTTAGGGATAAGAGTTTAGGTTATTGGGTTCAAGTTTAAGGGTTTAATACCTATAGAGTTTAGGGATTAGGATTTAGGTTTTACGGTTTGCTAAATAGGGTTTAGTGTTTCGTGGTTTAGGTTCATTAATTAGGGTTTAGGTTTTTCACTTTACATTTTAGGATTTGGGATTTAAGGACTTGGTTTTATCATTTAGGCTTTACAATTAGGGATCTCGGTTTTATGTTTATGAATTAGGGTCTAGAAAATAGTGTTTGGGTCTTAGATAATAGGTTATACGATTTAGAAATTGAGAATTAGGATTAAAGGTTTTGTTATTAGGGTTTATGTTTTACGGTTTAAATTTTAGGGTTTTGGATTTATGGTCAATGTTTAGAGTTTAGGGATTATGGTTTATGATTTTCAATTTAAAATTTAGGGTTTATGATTTAGTGTTAAATTTATATTATTTAATTTAAACCCATCATTATGTGTCGTGAGGTTTTCTTTGAAAATATTTGGGCTAGTAGGTTATGGTTATGTCAATGTAAAAAAGAAATCCTCTACGTAGTCTCCACATGGAATTTTCTTCAAGTATTGCCTGCGAGGCCTCTCATAAAGTGCAATAACCCATAGTTTAGTTATATTTTCTTAATAGTTAAATGTTAAATTTGAGAATTTTAATTGATTATTTAATTAAAGATTAAAATTTGAAATAATTAAAAAAAATGAGAATAGTACATTACAAATCACACGGTTGAATAGTTTTTTATACTATTAAAGTAAAAAATAAATAAATTAATAATAATAATAATAATAGTAATAATAGTAATAATAGTAGTAGTAGTAGTAATAATAATAATAATAATAATAATAATAATAATAATAATAATAATAATAATAATAATAATAATAATAGTAATAATAAATAAAATAATAATAATAATAATAATAATAATAATAATAATAATAATAATAATAATAATAATAATAATAATAATAATAATAATAATAATAATAATAATAATAATAATAATAATAATAATAATAATAATAATAATAATCTCTATCCCTACTACCTAAAAAGAGGGAACTTCCTCTTCAATGGTTAGAAGACTAAACGACCCTCAGTAAATTTAAAATTCCTATTATACCCTTAATAATAGTCAACATATCTTTACCTAATTCATTGGCTCCTACGAAATAACCAGGTTCATTTCATCCCATCTTTATCATATTCATTCACACATACCAAGCATCCAAATACATTCATGTTCCAACCCTAGAAATTCAAATTCAGTTGCCTCAAATTTCATTCTCCAATTCACTCACATTCATGCATCCTATCTCTCTCCTATTCATTCATGCATATCAACCATCAAAATACATTCATCTTTCAACCCTAGAAATTCATCTTTACAAATGGAAGCTCAAACAACTATTTAATTGAAAGTCCATTGTTTCTTTACTTTTCTTTGCTTCGTTGCTATCATTTCTTCTGCCAAAATTAAGTTCAATACTCCTAATTCCGTCTATAATTTTTTATTATGTCAGCAAAGTATGCAATTGTTAATTTGAAGATGAAGACAATTACATAAATTTTATAATTATATATATCTCATTGAAGAATTTTGTCTCTCATTTGTGATAAGAGTTTGTATTTTCCATTTTCATTTTTTTCATGTTTTTAGATATGTGTACTTATTACATATTCTAAATTAAATGTTAATTTTAAAACAATTATATACATTCACATATGCCTACTGTTTTAAATGTTAATAGTTTGAAAATTATGCATACTGATATAAACTTTTTCAGTACTAAAGATTGTGCTTATTTTTTGTGATGTTCTTCTACTTACAAAAATTTTACTCATGATAAAAAAAATTATTACTTTCGTAAGGTGGAAGTTCACTACTACAATAGTTGACGGCACTAAGACAAGTACTTAATTTATGGTTTATTCTCATTCTTATAGAATTTCTAATTATGGAAATTTCACTCATGGTAATAAATTTTTTTATTATTTTCACAAGGTGGAAGTTCAATATTTTGGTACTACAGATAAGACAAGTACTTAAATTTATGGTATATTGTAATTCTTATATAATTTCTAATTACGGAAATTTCACTCATGATAACAAATTTCTTTTTCGTAAGGTGGAAGTTCACTATTACATACATTAGTTGATGGCACTAAGACAACTATTTACTTTTTGAGTTTATTGTCATTCTTATATAATACGACGTTCTTACTCTTTACAAGTATGTTAACAGTAGTAGGAATGTAATTTGATAGTTCGTAAGAAATTGTTATCATTTCACATTTTCGTAAGTAATTGTTAATTGAAATATTGCAGGATATTGTCAACATTGGTGGTACAAGCTCGAATTGTGAATCTGAGAGTGAAGGAATTTTACTTTTGTTTACGTGGTATGTGAAGTAATTAATACCATATTGAAACTATTTCGTATAATTTATATTCGAGATGGTAATATATTTCGTTGAATTTTTGTAGGATATTGTCAATATTTCTTATAGAAGCTTGGACTTTCAATCTCATAGTGAAGGAATCTCTATTTTATTTACGAGGTAATTGCAATTTATTAATGTATGATTACGAATTTACTTATCATTTTTATTTAATTTACTGGCCATTATGAAACCAATTGAAGAAATATGTAGATAATCTAAAATATTTCATACGCTTTACAATTTGCAATTTGTAGCTTTTTTTTTTCTTTGTTATGGAAAAGAAAAAAAAAATTAAAGAGTTAGGAAACAAATTATATCATATCAATTGAATTATATGACACACAAACTAAGCATGTATAACAAATTATAGAGTAGAACCAAGTAGATACCCAAATCTTTATAAACTAATGAATAACATAATTGTTTGGATAAACAAAATTAAGTCATTAAAATATACATATTTAACGTTTTGATATCATGATGAATGAAACAACCTATGAACCAAAAGAATCAAAGGATGTGATGATTTATTATTTGGTGGACTTTTTTGGAGCAATTGGGTACTCAGTGAGTGGAATTTTGGGAGCACTAAGTTTAAAATGAGTTTGATGCAAGAACTTACGTATTCTTACATAATTTTTTTTATATTAGCCAAATATATGGTTTTTTAACCTAATTTTTTAAAAACATTTTTATTATATTTTTTTAACCTAAACTTACATATTCATGTCATTAATAACATTCATTTGACATGTCATCAAGCTGTAATTAGGTTTTATTGTTGTTGTTGTATTGATTTTGAAATGTGTACAAGGTGATAGGAAAAAAAATAAAGATACTAATCTACTTGAAAATTTCAGAATAAAATTATAGACCTTCCCTAAATTAAATTCATTCTTCTTGGAGTCCTAATTTAAGATGGATCTCAGTCCTATAGGTGAACTATCAATATAGAAGTTGACTCCAAGGATATATTACTGGCATTAGGGGACTGAAATGAAGTACAAATTTCTTGCATTCCCTATCCAATAGTATTTAGGGCCAATTGGAAACCAGTTGATGAAAAATTGATCTATATAAGATTGTTTTATGTTCCCAAAAATGAAAAAGAAAGGTGTGGCGGTGCTGTTTTATGGGCTAGAATAGGCATTCACCTCCTTGTCCTGAGCCAAATAATTGAGATAGTTTTTCTTATAAAGGATTCGGAAAAACTATGTGTCAATGACTAGATAATAGTAGATAAAATCCATTATAGGTCATAAACAACTATTGTAACGTAAATTTGACGAATCACATTCATTAAAATTTTATACTTAATCCGAAATGTATAATGAGGTGCGCCTAAGCCATGCTTCAGCCTACCGCCTACGGCCACAAGGCATAGGCCTTAATGAAAGAGCCTCACCCAATTTGAGGCGAATCGCAACTTATGAAGCTTTGTTAGACGTGGGCCTGGGCATACCTTGGACAAATTCAATATTGCATCAGTTTTCCCTTAGTTTGAGATCTCTCTGTAATCTTATATACTCCACCTTTTTATTTATTGTATGGACAAACGAAGAAAGAAATGAAAGCTTGATCTTCTTAACCTTAGTTTTAAAAAATCCTTAAATGAAGAAATAAATCCCAACCAAAATTCCATGAAGTCTAGCTTGATTAGTATGAATTCAGTTTACAATTTCTGGTTGCAATTAATAATAACTGTACTAAATTAACTTATGAAATATGCTATTATAGTTTTACATAAATCAATGTAACCTGTAGTTTCCCATTGGTCATATCTGTACTTATTGTGTTGGAATACTCAACTGGTTTATGAGTGTTCAAAGTTGAGTTTATAGGGTCAATGTGGACTGCTTCATTCCCATTGGTTTCTTTTTTTTTTTGTATTAGATCAGATTTCAGTTCTATAACATTAGCCTCCAACTGGTTGAGGATGACAATGCTCAATATAGGTGAAACTTTTCCTTCTCCTATTAAAATGGAGATAACATCCACTGAATTTGGATATGTAGTGGCTCCATTATGTCAATTAGTATATGTAGATGTTACTGCTTGGTTCGTGGATGTCACTGTTACATTTCGTAACAACTATAGTAACAAATATTCTCCACGTATCATATAACACACATTTGGGACTACGTTCACTGCCCATGCCTTTATTCTTTTACATTTGTATCCTCTCTTAAGCTAATATTTAGAACTTGAAACAAATAAATCAACATACTTTGAATAGTAGGGTATGCTAATAGTAGTTAACAAGAAAACAAAATAATTAAGAATATTAAATAAACATAAGTTGTCCTCTAGAGTTCCCTTGACCACTTCATTGGGGACTCAATTTCATTATTAAGATTTGGTGAAATAGTCTCTGCTGAAGTGTTTGGGGGGAACTCCTAAACACATCTGATAAGTATACATATTGCTAAGCATGATGAGATTCTTGGTAGCGATCTGCCTAATCAATCTGCCTACAATAAAGATTTTAAGTCTTATATTTATAAAGTAACTGCATTTATTTACTTTAATATGTATAATGAATATTAAATTGTAATTTCAGTTCCATATATTTTTGTTAATGACAACATATGTACATATAACATAATCATCATTTTATTTATGATCTTTCTTGCAATACACCTTATTCATAAATAAAATAGTCTTTAAATATCACAAATGAACTAAAGTAAACAAAATAATAAAGTGATGAACAATTATATAATCAACATTAGTCACAATATACTTCAAACTATGAGAATCAAACAATTAAATTCAAGTAATCACCACACCCAACTCTTCATAAAATATATTTATAGATAAAACTCCATTCTTAATTTGCAAACATTCAAATAAGTCTTTCCTCCAACCACTCCCCATTTTCCAGCCCTCTGTACCATGTAAATTCATAGCCTTAAAACTGAGATTAATTAGTTTACATATGTTAATCACCTCTCTAAAATTGTGAACCTGTCAAATCAAATATCTGGAATCAGACACACGTGCAATGCACGTGGGCACAACTAGTAATAATAAAATAGTAGGTTAGTCATCATGCAACAAAACTAGTACCTTATATCATGAAGATTTCGTTGGTGGTTTAACAATTATGACATTTATAATTGTCAAGGGGTTAGCACTTATAACATTTTAAAATATTAGTGGATTAACCATTATAGCTTTTATAACTAGTGGGTTAGCCATTACAACATTTAAATCAGTGCATCCATCTTAAGAATGAGCTTCATCTCATTATTCATCATTTCTCTCAATAACCAGTACAAAATCCCAAATAGTCTCTCTCTAGCCGTATACTCTCTATCTATTTCTAGCAGACCCTAGCCTTTTCTAAGGTTTTCATGGCTTCCATGCCAACAATGCATGATCCTATCACAATTCTTCCTAAACCTCCTAATCCAAATCCATGGTAAAAATATTTTGCAAGTGTTATTATGTCATCTTCTTACACAAGAGAAATCCCCCTTAAATAAATATCATCTTATAAAAGTTATCGTACTGTAATCTTTTCTCAAGATGATATTCATTCCCTCGTTGAACCTTTTAAACTATTTATCATGGGAAAATTTCCCATGACACACCTTCAATGGATGTGATCAGGAAATCCTTCCATATCTTTTCTTTAAAAGTTTCTTTCTCTATTACCCTTATTGACCCTAAATACGTATTGATCCGATTGAACCATAAAGAAGACTATGTTCGATTTTGGTTGAGAGAACAAAGTTTAGAAAAATATCCAATGAGGGCTTTAAAATGGTTCCCAAACTTCAAACCTCAAGAAGAAAATCCAATAGAACCTGTTTGGATAAACCTCCCAGATTTTCCAATCCATTTCTTTGCCAAATCTCCCTTATTTTCTATTGCACAACTCATTGGAAATCCTATTAAAATGGATGAATCAACAACTTCATTGATCAAATCGAGCCTTACTAGAGTTTGTCTTGAATTAGACCTTACTCAAGACAACCCAAGGAGAGTTTGGGTTGGTTGTGGCGACTCCGATTTCTGACAAGATATTATTTATGAAGACACCCCTAAGTTTTATACATACTGCAAAAAACGGTCACAATGAATAGGCTTGATTTTTCCTTAATCCTTCGACTAAACCAAAACAACAACCTCAAAAGATAAAATCTTAAACTCATCAACAAAAATATATTCCCAAAATTCCCACTCTTTACACTGCCACAACCAAAACCACCCAAACCCTATCTCCTGATCCAATTCCACAAACTAATGAGCCTCTTATCTTTACTCATAAACTCCCAGATTTCCTCCCTGATAAGAACTTAAATCTTACCATTATAGAGAACCAATAAACCCTAAAATTCTCCTCAATTTTACTAAGATAAAACTATCAATCAATGCTCAATTTTGCTTACTCAGAAGATCAATAATCAAGAATTTATTGGTGATGAAGTTGAAATAGTGGAACATGTAATCCTTTCCCCTATAGCCACCACCATTCCTAACGTGGAAATGTCTTCAGAAGGTCTGAAAGACTATTTTTTAGATTCTAATAATCCTAAGAATATTTCAATTCCTCTAATTGAAGGGCTATCTACGTTTGCCTCTTTTTTAGAAAAATAAATGAAGAAAAGGAAAAATATAGATAACATTATGATTGGTAAAGAAGCAATAGCTTAGCTAGACCATAACCTCCCTTCAATTGATAAACCTACCATCCAGAATAGCAGAAAGATAGCTCCTTAATATCGTCTTTACAAGAGGAAAACTAGGTCAGGTACTAAAATTCTCTTTCACTCTCAACCTCCAAACCCTCAATGTTAAACCTAATACGTTGGAATGATAGGGGAGTTGGAGATAAATCCACCGGTAGAAGGATTAAAAAACTTTTAAAGTTTCATAAACTTCCTGTCATTGCAATCTTAGAGTCAAAAGTAGATTTCTCTTAAATAGAGAAATTTAGATTGAAATGGAATTTTCAGGGATATGTTCATAACTTTTCAAACAAAATTTATTTTATTTGGAAGTACGACTTGAAGGTCTCAATTGAGTTCAATGATGATTAAGCTCTCACTGTCAAAGTTACTCATTCTCTCCTAAAAGATCCAGTTTCCATCTCTTTTATTCATGCAAAGTTCTCAAGGTAGGAAAGAGGGTCCCTATGGTCTCAACTACATCATCTCTCTAGATTGTACAATTCTTTCCCTTTCTTAGTCATTGGAGACCTCAATGTGGTAACTAAATCAGAGGAGAAAATAGAAGGAAATGACATCGATTTTCATGTTGTTCAAGACTTCAATGACCTTATCTCTACATGTTCTCTTCAAGATATAGGTTATTTGGGATCAAAGTTTAGCCGGACAAACCTCAAAAAGGAGGAAAATTTGATATGCACTTATTTGGATAGAGGTCTGATTAATAATACCTGGCTGGAGCAATTTCTAAAAACTTTTATTAGCGATCTTCATAAATCATGTTCAGACCATTACCCTTAACTTCTCTCAATTCAAATTCAATTGGATGATTGCCCCAAAAAGTTCATTTTCTAAAAAATGTGGACCTCCAATACCAATCTAGGTGATGTAATTAAAGCTTCTTAGGACCTAGAGATGATAGGTACTCCTCTTTAATTTTCTCATCCAAACTTAAGAGACTGAAATATGCTATCAAAAAGTGGAACATAAGTGCTCTAAATCATTCCCAAGATCAACTAAATTTTGCCTTGAAGAATGAAGATATCTATTGGTAATAAAAGGCTAATTCGAAGTGGCTAAAAGAATATGATGCTAATATTAAATTCTTTCATTGTTTGGTTAAAGCTAAAAGGTAAATCAATTATTCATAGAGTTCTCTCTCCAGATGATGTCATACCTGAAGATAGGTAAGATATTAGTAATTCTTTTATTAATCACTTCCAATCCTACCTGACTTCAAACTCTTTAGTTTATAACTCTCCATTTATGGAGGTTATCCCAAACTTAATCGCTGAAGAGGACAATCACATGCTTCTTTTTATCCCATTGGAAGAAGTGATATTCAAGGCCATTTCTGATATGAATAAAGATAGCTCCCTAAGACCAAATGGATTTGCTGGATTTTTCTATATCAAATACTGAGAAATCATCAAAGGGTATATCATCAATTCCATTCCTTCCTATTATGTTTATGCTCAAACTCCAGTGAGATGATCTATCACCACCATTACCCTCGTCCCTAAAATTTCAAATCCACATAAGTGCAATAACTATAGACTAATCAACCTATGAAACTTCTCCTAAAAAATCATCTCCAAAATCATAAAATCTAGACTTGCCTCTATTCTCCCTAATATCATGTCCCCGAACCAAAGTGGATTCACCAAAGGTAGGAAAATAATTAATAATATTCTTCATGCATAGGAGATCTCTAAGAACTTGGGTCAAAAGTTCTTTGGTTCTAACACCATCATTAAACTTTACATGGAGAAAGCCTATGATACAGTATCTTGGTTTCTCTTAACTAATGTTTTAATGAAATTTGGTTTTGAAGAAACTTTCATTAAATTTATTTGGAGATCCATCTCCGACAACCAGTTTTCAATCCTTGTAAATGGTCATCTATCTAGATTTTTCAAGTACACAAGAGGTCTAAGGCAAGGGGCCCCTTGTCCCTAAATCTCTTCATCATTTTAGCTGAATTTTTAAGCAGTGGTTTTGATTCTCTTATGCATTTATTGAGCCATTTTCTCATCTTTATGGTTGTAATCTTATCTCTCATTTGAGTTTTGCAGATGATGTGATAATATTCTCAAATGGAGCCAAGAAATCTTTAAAAAATCTTTTCAAGTTTATCTCAGAATATGAAAAAGCTTTAGGGTAAAAAATCAATGCTTCAAAAAGTTCTTACACAACTGATGCAAAGCTGGACTCCAATAGAAGAATTGTTGTAGGCCAAGCCTCGGGTCTATCCCATAAATCTTTTCCTCTTAAGTACCTAGGTTGACCAATCTCAAAAGGAAGACCTAAAATAGCCCACTTTTTAGGCCTTATTGAAGCTATTAGGAGTAGATTGCTGTTTTGGAACTCCAAATTCCTGTCATTGGGAGGTAGGTAAATTTTAATCAGGCATTTTTTTAGCTCAATTCATTTATACATTATTCCTTACTTAACCCCCCCCCCCCCCCCCCTTGAGCAATCATAAAGAGGATCCACACACTATTTAATAAATTCCTTTGGGGAGGTTCTCAATCTTCCTCTCATTGTTGGCTTAACTGGGACTCTTATTGTGGCCCTCTTAAAGAGGGAGGCTTACAGTGTAGAAGGTTTGATGATATTATTTTAGCTTGCAGTATAAAGCTATATTTCAAATTGAAGAAAAACTTAGGATTATGGGCAAACTTCATGACTCAAAAATACAAAGCCAACATGTTTTCAAGTTATAGATCTTCTCATACTTTGAAAATGATCAAGAAAATAAAAGACACTACATATCAGTTCTTGAATATAGTAGAAGAATCAGTAGTCTGGACTGAGACTCATAACGGAGATTGTTCCTTTAAATCTTTCTATGAAGTATATAGACCTCACTTACCTATTTCATTTTATTGGAAATACCATTGGTCTGAACAGTGCCCTCATAAGATTTTTTTTCATAGAGATTATTCAATCAAGTAATGCCTCTAGATTCAGAGATCCGGCATTAGATTAGGATTTTCTTGTAGTTGTTGTGTCTCAGAGAGGGAATATATTAATCATACCTTTCTTCATTATCCAATTGCTATAGAGGTGTGGGAATTTTTTGGTCTCAAACTTGGGGTTAGACTCAATTACTTTAGTCCAAAATCCATGTTCCTTGCTTGGGGTATCCACATGGGGAAAAGAGATCATCATCAGTTTGTTTTCTCAACTATTCCTTTGTTGATAATTAGGATATTTGGAAAGCAAGAAATAAAAAATTCTTTAATAATGACCCTATGATGAGGCTGAATATCATTCACTTTGTTTCCAAAGTTTTGAAAGAGTTAGCTTTCATTCATAAATTCAAAGATAAGTGCGCTACAGAAGATAAATTTTATATCCAGTGGTGTAACCTCAATATTATCCCAAAAATTCCTTCTTACTTAATCTCTAGTTGGTTCAAACCTCCTTAGAATTGGGTAAAGCTTAATGTTGATGGAGCATTTTTTACTGAATCTTTTGTATTGGAAGAGTCCTGAGGGATTGTAAAGGGAAATTTTTAATTGGTTTCAGTGAATTTTAGTCTCATTATCCAGTTATTCAAGTTGAAGCCATGGCTCTTGAGAAAGGTTTGCAGTTGTGTATCAACCCGGGGTTCTCCAAAATTGAGATTGATTATGATTTAAAGTCTTTAGTTGAGTTTATTATTTATAAGAAATAGTCCCCTTGGTTTATTAAATCTATCCTTTCTTCCATTTTTTCAATCCTCACTTTGCTTGATTATAAGATCACTCACATTTGGAGATAATCTAATGGTGAATCTAATTATATGGTCAAGGTGGACACTGCCTCATCAATCCCCCTTCTATTCTATGACTTTAATGCTCTGCCTTCGATTGCCAGAGACCTCATCCAGGTAGAGTCTGCAAATCTCCCTTCAATCAGATAAGGTTTTTGATAATTTTTTAAGGATTTCATTCTTTTATTGTTTTCTTTGATTTGATTGCAAAACTGTCTTGTTTATCGCTTGTAAGATCCACCTACGAAAGGCTTTTTTTCCTACATGTTATTAATAATATTGGGGTTCATTCCCGCTTCAATGAAAAAAAACAGTAAAAAGGCCCTAACTCATTTCCATTCCCAAATAAAACCAAACCCAAAAACCTAATCCATTTTTTGCTCAAATTACACTATTACATTCCTAAAATTGTACTCGTTAATGTAGCAACAATCCTACAATATTCCGGAAAAGTTTATAGAGAAATATTTATGCAGTTATTAGTATGAATAAGGAGAAATTTTGGAGGGACTTCTTCTACAATTTTTCTTATATTATTTTCTCGTGGATTCCTACATTAAGGATAAATATGTCGACATTTAGTAACATTAAAGAAAAGTGAATTTTTTAATCCATGTGAAAGGCGTAAATTGAGATGTTTCATGTGTTTTTAAAGAAAAACACATTCTGTACAACTTTCGTATTTTAAGTTTTCCCAAAATCCATTTATAAGGGAATCATATTAACAAATTATTATTTTGGCAGGATAATGCTTACAATCACCTAAGTGAGCACAATCTTAATTTAGGGACATTGGAAAATATGCCTAAAATTATATCTTTTTTATGTGATGTGAGTGGAATAAAAAATTTCGTTTTGATTGTAGATGAGAATTTATGACTCATCCCCTCCCTTATGAAGTAGCACAATATTTAGAAGTAATTTAAGGGAATTTGAGAACCTAAAGATAAAGTATAAAAGACGTTGGAATACATTAGTGACGCGTGAAATTTAATTTTTTAAATTATATCGAGTGGATAAATATTATTCTTATATTGATGACCCTAAGCATGGGGTCACTTTCATTATATTTTTATTTTAATATGTTGGATTAATAAGGATGGTTTCTTATTACGAGACTTGGAAATTTATTTATGTTATGAATTGAATTTTATTCCACATGTGTGAGGTCCCATATATTCTCGTGAAACTTATTTATTAATTAAATATTTAAATTAGTTATATATCTATGAGGCACATTACTTGTTGTGAGACCCCTCAATAAATGGAGGGTCAGTCCCAGTTTAGATGTTTATATAATAGTTAATTTAAAAGCTATAGAATTATTATTTATACTAATGATTGATAGTTTTACTACTTGAGTACATAGTATTATCTTATTGCGATGGACCTGACTAGTCTCGTTGTTTTAGGTGGTTCAGTGTACCCGACCTAATTTCCACTCGAGTACACAATCTTTTATTCCAGTCACCACCGAATTTTGGAGATATAGGTATTGAACCTACTTTAGTTTTATTTACTTTATTCTTGAGAGATGAAAGTTTTACAGTATTCCTAGCATTTGTACTCAGATTCGTAGACAATATGATTTTGAGAGATTTGGCTTGTACTAGTTCTTGTTAGATAGTTTTTACTTTACTTTGTAAGGGTGATCGATTTTATTCATATTATATGATCATTGAGGATTCCTCATATCGTTCCCTATTTTGATATAACCTTATTAATTGATTCTTATTTCATGCTAAGGACTATATTTAAATTGAATTGACAAACTGTTTTATGTAATAAATAGTCTTAATCAACCTAATTATTAAAAATTATGGGGTGTCACAGATGGTATCAGAGCATGGTCCTAGGCAACCTAGGTTCCATAGGTCCATCTTAGTCGTCCACCTAGTATTCTTTGATATGTCATTCTCTTTGTACTCTTGTCATAAGATACGTTGCACAAATAAGCATTTTTTATCATATTTTAGATGGCACAAAAGAGGAAGACTCATTTTTTCACACGCTCTACGCAACCACAACCCCCATCACCCGGCCATAAATGTCACCCGTTCACCCCATACCAGCAATCCCAACACTAGACACACAGGGATCATTCCATTCTGGAGCCTAACAATTTTGTGAGTTAATTTTAGAGGATGTTCAGGCAGGGCTAACCGCAGGGAAATAAGAGAGGTCAACAGAGGGCCTACAACCAACGGTACGAGCTCCCACAATCGAGTGGTAAAAGGTCATAAGGGAATTTATCAATAATAACCCACTAATATTTTATGGGTCTAAAAATGTAACACCCCGCCTAATAAGATATCGGGCGATCACTCCAATATTAAATTAAAACAGGAGTTTCATATGGATCATTCTTAGCATCACTGTCGAAAATCCATTTAATTACTAATATCCTATTAGGTGAGCGTTAAAAACTTTTACTTAACTACTCTTTTTAGCAAACAAAATTAAAACATCCACAATTAAATGCGTAATGAACTGAAATGGAAATGAAAGGAACTAAAATAACCGAACACTCGGTCCAAATATACAACCATATCGAATGCTGTACTGAAAGAATAAATAAATGCAATTGAGCCATTGGCTCGAGTGTTTATACAATATCTCCTATCTAGAGTACAAAGAAAGAAACGTCTACCGATAACCTGCAAGCATCCACAGCTGCTGCAGCAGACGTCTGACCCGAAAGAGTTTCCATCCAGGTGTCCCTGTGTCTGGACACCTATAAATATATAGTATAGAGAAATAAAGGAGAGTAGACAAACGGGTCAGAGCCCGAATATTTAGAAAATATTTTGCAAGTGCATAAATGCTTTATTTTTAGAAAAATAGTTTTTATCTCATATTTAAATTGGTATCGCACTCTCATGAGATACCCCTCACCTCTCCTCTAATAGTGCACACCTAGCGCATCCCTAAAAACATCCTAGTCAAGCTACCCTGCTAAACTAGTCTAATACCCAACCACTATCTAACCTAGATAGTCAAACAGATGTACTAAGGACTAAACGTCACTCTAATCTTGACGCTATGCCATGTTCGTGCGTGGGGTGTCTCGCGAAGCGAAATCCAAACAAGGAACCCCCCCGATACACTACTATGCAGCAAGGTCGATCTTTGAGATCCGCCAGTCCCTCAGTACAGAAAGATATATATAATATATATACCATAAACATTTAATAATATTGGAGCACTAAGGATTAAACTTCTCCCCAGTCTCAACACAATGCCATATTCGTGCGTGGGGTGTCTCGCGAAGCGAAATCCAAACAAGGAACCCCCCCGATACACTACTATGCAGCACGGTCGATCGTCGGGATCCATTAGACCCTCGGCACTCGATTTATACATATACGTACATCTACAATATACGTCCGGATAATATCTCCCGGACTGAGGATTACTTGATACATATAGTATTTATAAATACTTATCCTTTTCATTTCAAAAACTTCCATTTCCCTTCTCATATCCAGGAAATGTATTTATAGAAGCCAATTCATTATCATGAATTGCTTTAACAAATCATATACTTTGTGAAAGCCAATTTTATTAACATAAAAATGCTTTTCCTTTATCAATTATCCCATTTCCCTTTTTATACTCAGGAAATGTATTCAAAGACATTTTCATTATCATAAAAATGCATTGATCATAACATATGCTTCCACATCCCTTCTTCCATCCGGGAAGTGTTACCGAAGCCAAATAATATAACCCATTTCCCTTCCTATATCCAGGAAATGTAATTAAAGCAAATCCATTATTATGAACTGCTTTAATAAACGCGTTCTAAGACCGACCGTCCGGATTTCTCCACTCTGCGCGCCCCTAAATGGCTATCATCTTCCAGGGCCTCCAAGACAACCTGGGATCCTATATCGAAAGACGTCGGGAAGCGACCATGTGCCTGCGGGATAGTCAAGACCACACCCGGAATCTCCTAACCAACGCAGAAAATATAACAACAAACGCTCACATGGCCTATAGGACTATATCCACCCTGCATCATTAGCCAGGGGGCTTCACCATACGAACGCAACTTCCCTTATGATAGCGATTTAGAGAGGTGTGTATCCTCATTTTTATTATTTATAAAAATCATTTGTCTTTCCATTTTGAAAACATTTATATATTATTTTCAAAATCATTTTCATCATATCATATATACTTTAATCACATAGTATATACATATACCCTATATTCATCCTTGAATATACATAAATGGCCATATTTGCCAACTATATATAGCGATGACCATTAATCCCAAAAATTCCCTCGAGGAATCATAATCATGCTTTCATATAAGCATGATACTAAACCCAAAGTATTTACTTACTTTGTTCAATACTAATTACCTCAATCATCTCTTAAAGGTTTATTTATCCTCAAAACCCTTATTTAGGAATCCCCATAAAAATCCCAAATGGTAATTCAACTCCCCATACTCTTAAAGGGAGAAAACTAGAAATTATGGCCTAAGCGAATCGATTCGCCCCTTTAGCAAATCGATTCGGATGGGCGAATCGATTCGGTTCCCAATCCGAATCGATTCGGAAAGTATTCTGCAAACAGGTCTGTAAATGGCGAATCGATTCGGTCTGTACCCAAATCGATTCGGCCCATTGCAGAAACCCAATTCCCCTTAGGCGAATCGATTCGGCCTATTCGAGGGTCACAGTTTGGGCGATTTCTCAAACTCCAAAATACCCAAAAACCAATCCAAAATTCATTTTTATGGTTTCTACTCTACACCAAAAATCATCCCAAACATCTACACAATAATTTCTAGCCTTTATTTTTCCAATTCCCGATTTGATTTCCGAGTTGGTACTTTCAACCGGGAGCTGTCATCTTGTAAAAATCATATCAAATAGTAGAAAAATCATAAAAATACGTGGTCAGCTCCCACGCGACCGTATCTAAAATATCTACAACTTTCGTGTTTTGGCCGAAAGCTAAATCAATTATTTTCCTGGCCAAAAATGCCCCCTAAGGTGACGGGTTACTATTCATCGTCTCTTCCGAGACGATTTCGGCCATTAAAGCTTCTCCCAAGCTTTTGTCGCCTCACCCAACGTCCTACAACCTCAACCAACTACAAATACACATATATTAAGGGTTCTAAACATCCTAGAACCCAAAACCACCAATTAATTTAGATTAAAACCTAAGTTCCACAAAATTGAAATATTATTCGGGTTTAATTGTTTTAACTCCTCAAAACCCGTTTTATCCACGATAACCCACCCCAAAACCATTAGGGTTTGTGTATACCAAACTACGGTATGAGATATTTATGCAAAAAGATAAATAAAGCAAGTAAACACTTGCCTCGTGGATAAAATCCGACGACCTCGAGTCGAATCCGGCAGAGTTGGCCCGAGATCTCCCATTTCTTCTCCTCTTTCTCCTTCCTCTCTCTCTTCTCTCTCTTTTCTTTCTTTCTTTCTCTTTTATTTTCCTCTCTTCCTCCTTTTATAAGGAGAAAAGGGTTTTAAACCCTTAAAACCCAAAAACGACTCGTTTACCCAATTACGAGTTACTTTTACCTCTAAAATTACCCGAAACTCATTTTCGACAATCGGACACTCTTTTCCGACTATCTCGGCCATTCCGAGAACTATGGCGCAGTCGAAATTCCCATCCGAGGTACTTGACCACAAATCACTATTCCAACCCAAAATAATTAAATGCGGGTTTTCCAATAAAAATCTTACCTCGTGTCGCTTTACTCAACGACGACATATAATTAAAATATTTCGACCTATATAGTCCCAAAAATAATTACAGCACCCATCGAAAATCATTCAATCCTCGAAAATCCCAAAATTTACTATTTAGGAAAATTCCCCAAATTGCCACTTAATTTAATTATATGGAATTTAATTGTCTAAAAAGGACGGGTTGTTACATACTCCCCCCCTTACAACGGAATTTCATCCTCGAAATTCAGGTATAACCTACACCATCTAACTAGGATCACTACAAATCCTAAAACCTCAAGAGAAAGATACTAACTCAATGGTTCCCAACCATAAGCTACATGACTACCACGATCGTAAAGTGACTCTAATACGTCACATAATACCCATCATCTATACTGCCTCTTGGCATGGATTTCAATCTTGCGTACTGCTCCTATCTTAACTAGGCGGTATACCAAACCACCTTACCAAGGTGCCCATACACCTTCCTAACTTGTGCACATCTGCACATTCGTAGCGAACGTCTGACACGTAACACTCTCTCCCAATAAGGGTCTCCTTTCCTCGGTGTAATACTCACCTATGGGTCCTTCCAACCCGTGAAATTCCAACTCCTAACCTCGGCGCTGCTAACTCTAGCGAACCTACATCCTAACAAGGCTATAATCTATGCGTCACCATACCTACGCGAAACTAATATAATCCTAAGTATGTCCCTAGTGCCCAAGGCCTCTCTCAACTCCCGACAATTGCTTGGTTTCATGCGTGGGACGTCTCGCCAAGGCGAAATCCAAACAAGGAAGCCTCCCGTTACACTACTCCCTCGCGCAGTCGATCATCGAGATATAGCGACCCAAGGCACATAGGCGGGACTTCCTAAATCCTACAAGGCTATCCTATGAACGCATTCCTACTATCTTATCCTTCCTCCCATACAGAAGGAAACCTAATCAATCGAAGTGCCCACTTTCTGTAAAAAGTGTCACGAACATAGTACCCAAAATTTATCTTCTCAAAGTCTGCCTTTTCATTAAGGCTGGTTATTATCCTCAAACAAATTTCTCTAAGTCCAACCTCAACCACCCAGTTGTGGCGGGGGACCACTTTAGTGCTTTTCCATAGCACAATATCTCCAGAAGTATATCAACATCATGTGGTTCATAGCCTATAGTGGTTCATCCACACTATAAGACCTTTCCACAAAATCAACATCCTTGCATCCCATAACAGCTCCCCACTCCCGACGCCGTTAAGAGTCATGTGTGGAGTGTCTCGCAAAGCGAAATCCAAACAAGGAACTCCTCCACACATTAACCCTTGACTTCGTTGGTTATGGAGTTCTGTCATTTAAACATGCAACCGGGATATCCCTATCCCCTAATCCAACAAAAAGGTGATCTGAACTCCTATCTCTAACTAAGAGTCATACCACCCTGCGCTCGCACTCATTTTAAGTCCTTGCGCAAACAATAATGAGCTTTATGTTCAGCTTAACGAAAATTCTGCGGCCTTAAATCATATATATAAGATCGCCATAAACCCAAATCACGGTAAGGAAACCTCTTCTCACTGAAGTTCCATTAACCCATAACAAATAAGGTGAACTCAACCTATATCTAGGTGAGACATCGCAACAATAACCTGTTCCCTCGAGGAACCATGGACACGATAGACTTGCCATTCTTAGCCTACTATCGCTCCGAAAATACACCATAATGTATTAGGCTCCTCATACCACCATGCTCGTATAGACATATAAAACGAGCATCACTAACCAGATATGTATATATATACCATATATCAGTACCCGCCTCTATGGCGAATGAAGAAAAATAAAACTCCGCTACTGCGGACAACACGTAGGCATACATGATATAATGTTATCGATACCGCCATAACTCAAATTACCCACACGATTCTAGGGCTAACTAATACCGCGACTTCATCTAGTCACGCCTAATATACCTCCTCAATTGAGGTAAAACTCATAACCACAATTTCATTATAACGATTTCCCCGAGTGGATGTCCAACCATGGGGTCCTCGAACATACCCATTCTTTAGTGAGCCCATCCTCCTTGGAAAGGACTCAATATTCATTGCACCTAACTCACTTAGGTACAAGGTTCACTTTGCCATAATACTCTTTATTCACCGTCGGCCCCTGGCTGAACCTTAGGCGAATAATTCCCAAAACTGCATTCTTCTCGTCCTGCTGATTCATGGGGACTCACGGTGAGAACTATCCGTAAGATCCCTTTGGAACCCTTATCTTCACGGGGAAATCCAACTTTAGTACCACTTTCTATCACAGTAGTACTTGGTTGCTCATAACTACTATACTTTAGTAGTCGTCGCAACAGTCCTTAGCATTTGCCACAAGGAGAGTGGCATCTACTAAGATCCTCGTCCCCGTCTTCTACCAGCTCCCCCAGCTAAGCTCCACTCCTGCTGCCCTCCGAGCTCCGCACACGATTCTCAACGAGCGCGTAACAGATTTCTATAATCTTCTAATATGGCAGGAGATCGAAGTCTCACAATAGAAATCAACAATCCTATTCCTGAGGCTCTATAACAAATCGAGAGCAACACTGAAAGCGTAGTATGTCCGTACAGATTCCTAAGGACACTAGAACCTGATTCTCTAATACCATCTGTAACACCCCGCCTAATAAGATACCGGGCGATCACTCCAATATTAAATTAAAACAGGAGTTTCATATGGATCATTCTTAGCATCACTGTCGAAAATCCATTTAATTACTAATATCCGATTAGGTGAGCGTTAAAAACTTTTACTTAACTACACTTTTTAGCAAACAAAATTAAAACATCCACAATTAAATGCGTAATGAACTGAAATGGAAATGAAAGGAACTAAAATAACCGAACACTCGGTCCAAATATACAACCATATCGAATGCTGTACTGAAAGAATAAATAAATGCAATTGAGCCATTGGCTCGAGTGTTTATACAATATATCCTATCTAGAGTACAAAGAAAGAAACGTCTACCGATAACCTGCAAGCATCCACAGCTGCTGCAGCAGACGTCTGACCCGAAAGAGTTTCCATCGAGGCGTCCCTGTGTCTGGACACCTATAAATATATAGTATAGAGAAAGAAAGGAGAGTAGACAAACGGGTCAGAGCCCGAATGTTTAGAAAATATTTTGCAAGTGCATAAATGCTTTATTTTTAGAAAAATGGTTTTTATCTCATATTTAAATTGGTATCGCACTCTCACGAGATACCCCTCACCTCTCCTCTAACAGTGCACACCTAGCGCATCCCTAAAAACATCCTAGTCAAGCTACCCTGCTAAACTAGTCTAATACCCAACCACTATCTAACCTAGATAGTCAAACAGATGTACTAAGGGCTAAACTTCACTCTAATCTCGACGCTATGCCATGTTCGTGCGTGGGGTGTCTCGCGAAGCGAAATCCAAACAAGGAACCCCCCCGATACACTACTATGCAGCAAGGCCGATCTTTGAGATCCGCCAGTCCCTCAATACAGAAAGATATATATAATATATATACCATAAACATTTAATAATATTAGAGCACTAAGGATTAAACTTCTCCCCAGTCTCAACACAATGCCATATTCATGCTTGGGGTGTCTCGCGAAGCGAAATCCAAACAAGGAACCCCCCCGATACACTACTATGCAGCACGGTCGATCGTCGGGATCCATTAGACCCTCGGCACTCGATTTATACATATACGTACATCTACAATATACGTCCGGATAATATCTCCCGGACTGAGGATTACTTGATACATATAGTATTTATAAATACTTATCCTTTTCATTTCAAAAACTTCCATTTCCCTTCTCATATCCAGGAAATGTATTTATAGAAGCCAATTCATTATCATGAATTGCTTTAACAAATCATATACTTTTTGAAAGCCAATTTTATTAACATAAAAATGCTTTTCCTTTATCAATTATCCCATTTCCCTTTTTATACTCAGGAAATGTATTCAAAGACATTTTCATTATCATAAAAATGCTTTGATCATAACATATGCTTTCACATCCCTTCTTCCATCCGGGAAGTGTTACCGAAGCCAAATAATATAACCCATTTCCCTTCCTATATCCAGGAAATGTAATTAAAGCAAATCCATTATTATGAATTGCTTTAATAAACGCGTTCTAAGACCGCCCGTCCGGATTTCTCCACTGTGCACGCCCCTAAATGGCTATCATCTTCCAGGGCCTCCAAGACAACCTGGGATCCTATATCGAAAGACGTCGGGAAGCGACCATGTGCCTGCGGGATAGTCAAGACCACACCCGGAATCTCCTAACCAGCGCAGAAAATATAACAACAAACGCTCACATGGCCTATAGGACTATATCCACCCTGCATCATTAGCCAGGGGGCTTCACCATACTAACGCAACTTCCCTTATGATAGCGATTTAGAGAGGTGTGTATCCTCATTTTTATTATTTATGAAAATCATTTGTCTTTCCATTTTGAAAACATTTATATATTATTTTCAAAATCATTTTCATCATATCATATATACTTTAATCACATAGTATATACATATACCCTATATTCATCCTTGAATATACATAAATGGCCATATTTGCCAACTATATATAGCGATGACCATTAATCCCAAAAATTCCCTCGAGGAATCATAATCATGCTTTCATATAAGCATGATACTAAACCCAAAGTATTTACTTACTTTGTTCAATACTAATTACCTCAATCATCTCTTAAAGGTTTATTTATCCTCAAAACCCTTATTTAGGAATTCCCATAAAAATCCCAAATGGTAATTCAACTCCCCATACTCTTAAAGGGAGAAAACTAGAAATTCTGGCCTAAGCGAATCGATTCGCCCCTTTAGCAAATCGATTCGGATGGGCGAATCGATTCGGTTCCCAATCCGAATCGATTCGGAAAGTATTCTGCAAACAGGTCTATAAATGGCGAATCGATTCGGTCTGTACCCGAATCGATTCGGCCCATTGCAGAAACCCAATTCCCCTTAGGCGAATCGATTCGGCCTATTCGAGGGTCACAGTTTGGGCGATTTCTCAAACTCCAAAATACCCAAAAACCAATCCAAAATTCATTTTTATGGTTTCTACTCTACACCAAAAATCATCCCAAACATCTACACAATAATTTCTAGCCTTTATTTTTCCAATTCCCGATTTGATTTCCGAGTTGGTACTTTCAACCGGGAGCTGTCATCTTGTAAAAATCATATCAAATAGTAGAAAAATCAGAAAAATACGTGGTCAGCTCCCACGCGACCGTATCTAAAATATCTACAACTTTCGTGTTTTGGCCGAAAGCTAAATCAATTATTTTCCTGGCCAAAAATGCCCCCTAAGGTGACGGGTTACTATTCATCGTCTCTTCCGAGACGATTTCGGCCATTAAAGCTTCTCCCAAGCTTTTGTCGCCTCACCCAACGTCCTACAACCTCAACCAACTACAAATACACATATATTAAGGGTTTAAAACATCCTAGAACCCAAACCCACCAATTAATTTAGATTAAAACCTAAGTTCCACAAAATTGAAATATTATTGGGGTTTAATTATTTTAACTCCCCCAAACCCGTTTTATCCACGATAACCCACCCCAAAACCATTAGGATTTGTGTATACCAAACTACGGTATGAGATATTTATGCAAAAAGATAAATAAAGCAAGTAAACACTTGCCTCATGGATAAAATCCGACGACCTCGAGTCGAATCCGGCGGAGTTGGCCCGAGATCTCCCATTTCTTCTCCTCTTTCTCCTTCCTCTCTCTCTTCTCTCTCTTTTCTTTCTTTCTTTCTCTTTTCTTTTCCTCTCTTCCTCCTTTTATAAGGAGAAAAGGGTTTTAAACCCTTAAAACCCAAAAACGACTCGTTTACCCAATTACGAGTTACTTTTACCTCTAAAATTACCCGAAACTCATTTTCGACAATCGGACACTCTTTTCCGACTATCTCGGCCATTCTGAGAATTATGGCGCAGTCGAAATTCCCATCCGAGGTACTTGACCGCAAATCACTATTCCAACCCAAAATAATTAAATGCGGTTTTTCCAATAAAAATCTTACCTCGTGTCGCTTTACTCAACGACGACATATAATTAAAATATTTCGACCTATATAGTCCCAAAAATAATTACAGCACCCATCGAAAATCATTCAATCCTCGAAAATCCCAAAATTTACTATTTAGGAAAATTCCCCAAATTGCCACTTAATTTAATTATATGGAATTTAATTGTCTGAAAAGGACGGGTTGTTACAAAAAATTCGTTGGTTGCACTACAGTGGCATAGGGACATCAAGTGTCACTTTAGCCTTATAGGTGTATTGATGTGCAAAAACGTTTTGGCGACCTTTCGTTTGACTTCGGACGCTTTTCATTGATGGGAGAGTATGACTACATCCGGAGAAAAAGATCATATGGGGAATGAAGAGTTCATTACAAAGTTTAATGACAAGTATTTTACTAAATCCATCTGTACGTAGAAGAATGTGGTGTTTACAACACTTCAGCAAGGGACCTGTACTGTTGCCGAGTACGAGAAAAAATTCACCAATTTGTCCTTATTTTCCCTTGAAGTTATGAATACAGAGAAAAAGAATATTTCTTTCTTCCCTAGGGGTCTTATTCACGCCATTCGTCATTTCTCATAGAAAACTCAACATATTTTAGCTATAGACATATAATGGGTGTCTCACTCACTCTTTGTCGAGACCGCACTAAAGATAAGAAGAAATTAGATAAGGCAGGCAAGCTAATAGGACCAAGACTGATGGAGGAACCTATGGGGACAAAAGGGGAGGCGAGGGACAGACATTCCAAGGGCAGTGGAAGAAATTTTGACCCAATCGGTATAGACCTTGGTAGTAAAGTCCCCCTTAAAGTGGTGGTTGGGAATAATAACATAACCACCAGTAGCGACAAGTGGGGACTAGGACTACAATGAAACTGAGTCAAGCCGAACTTCACCATGTTCATATTAGATTTATTTATCATAATCCTTGTTCGAATTCGGCTCGATTTCGAATTGAGCTTGAGTTATTATTTTAGTGTTTGGCTTGATTATTTAAAGTGATCAAAGTTCGTGTTCGTTTAGTGTTTGAGTTCATTGTCGATTACATTTATTGAGTTCATTTATAAGCTCGAGTTCTTTTAGATGAACAATTTTGTTAATTTTTGGATAAATATAACCGTATGTTGCGGTTTCAAAAAAAAAACTCTAATTATAAATAAAACGTGTTGATAACATAACTTAATAAAACCCTTAATAAGGGTCCAAAAACAAATCCATACATGTCCAAAATAAACCAACACATCCATATGTTCCAACTACTTAACACAAAGCCATACATGTCCAAAATAAACCAACACATCCATAAGTTTGTGCTACTTAACATAAATCCATATATGTCCAAAATACTAGTTTTAATCATCCTACATTACAAATCCATAATAACAAGCCAACAACAAATCAAAATTGAAATTTTTCTGTCGATTCCTTCATAGACAACTTAAAAAAAAATCGTGCACTCCTCCTTCACATCGTCTAAATTCTAGCCTGCATAAGACAAAAATACAACCATTTACCATTAATAATTAATAAAAATGCAAATAAAAAATGAGCTTATTAATGGTGGGAACAAAATCAGTTAGTAAAAAAACAGTAATATAAAGGTTATATAGTTGTTTATATAACAATTGTATGAACTTTATATAAGAATTTATATAAAAGTGTATATAAATGTTTATATAACAGTTATATAAAATTTATATAAAGAGTTTATATAAAGAGTTATATAAAGTTACACAAATTTTATATAAAAACAGTTATATAGAGTTTATATAAAAACAGTTAGTGAAAATAACAGTTATATAATATACAACAGCTATATTCACCGCTTCTCCGCACTATGATAAAGCTATTACAATGTTAGATTTCTCCTCATTCTGTTACATGAAAAGAAAATATTATCAAGTCAATAATAAATTGATACATATGGAAGAATATATTTATTTGAAAAGAGAAAAAAAATATTGTACTTACATCGATTTTATTCTTTCGATCGTGGAGCACCCGCCCCTAATCCGAGCCACATAAAAGTACTGGGATAGTTTCTCTTGAGAGTGATACACGATATGGATCTATGGCTCTAGTTCTAGCACTAAATATCACTTCTGAAGCCACGAAGTGTTAGAAATGGATAAAATGTCATACGCTATCCTTGACAATATATGATACTTTAGGTTCTTCACTTTCCACCACTCTAAAGCATCAAAATGGGAGTTTGAATGTTCATCATTAATGAAGACACCTTCCTCCAAATAAATATCAAAGTCTAATTTTATTGGTTGAATTGTGTTGACTCTCCTAATAAAAGACTTTAACTTCGACCTCCCACTAACAACACTTCTCTTAACACCATCACCAACACTACTCGAAGAACCATATGCTCGGGAACTTTGTTTGGTACTATGCTCATTCAAAGTTGTAGTGTGCATTGTGACATATTCATTTTAAAAATCATATAAGCTATATCGAACATCATTAATATTCCTATTGGCTTCCATCAAAGAGAATATTATAGAAAAACATAACTCAATCAACATCATTTTATACCTTAGGTCCAAAAAAAGCTATACACATCAATAAGTTACCCCCCCCCCCCTAAAAAAAAATATTTATCAAACTTCTATATCATTTTAAAAGACATCGTTGACATAAATTCACAATAAACATTTTGTTTTTCATTAAAAAATTCTTCAATCCTCCAAACTTCAGAAAGAAACAAGTTAGAAGTAGGATATTCATACCCCAAATTAATATTTCTGACTTCATAAAAAACACCCAAGAATTGGCAAACTTATTCCACTCTCACCCACTCCTCAAAACTAGGCACGCAAATAAATCTCAAATCCCGATCTTGATATCTAGGAAATACTTCTCTAAATTACAATGCAGCTGACAACATCATGTAGGTCACATTCCACCCAGTGGGGCAATCTAAAATCAACTTTCTAGAAGATAATTCAAGTTGCTTTACAATCTCACTAAAGTTCACCGAATGTGGTTCGGATGCAATTATATAATTCACCCCCTCTCGAACACAATCAATAATCTCACAAATTACGGACAACCAGTATTTCACCAACAAATTCACAATATGAGCACAACACCTCACACGGAAAAGCTTCTCACTAAAAGATAGTTTTTTTTTTGAAGTGAAGTTATCTTTTAAGATCCTTAAAGCAAAATTGTTATACGAAGAATTATCTATTGTTATGGTTTGAACTTGGTTATCATGTATACATGGTTAAGCATACAATAAATAATACAAATAGGTGTCTTGTTTGTAACAAGTGTAGTGTAATAGATAAGAAAATCCTATTATATAATTTGGGGAAAAAATTAACATTTGTAGTTGTAATGTCTATTATCTAATAGGAAATGCCCCTAATAGTTGTTATATTATCTAATAGATTAGAAAATCCCATTATCTAATATGAAAAAACCCTAACATATTAGAAAATCCTATTATCAAATAGGAAAAAACCCTAACAGATTAGAAAACCCTAACATTTCTAGTTGTAATATCTATTATCATATAAAATTTGTGGTTGTAATATGATAACTTACAACCACAAATGTTAGGAGCAAAAGAATCCAAAAAAAATCACAAGCGTGTAATACCTATAGCCATGGGTGACCGTCTTAAAAATGTAGTGCCAAGGTGGTGGAGTGGAAATGAGGGGTGAAGAGAGATGAGGGGTGAGGAGTGAGAGAGAGGTGAGGGGTGGGGGTGAGCGATATCGATCGAGTTAGATGAAGGGTGGGGTGGGTGTGAAATGTCTTGCATTATGGAGAAAATGTTATGCCCTAAAAAAAGTTTTATATAGCCAGTTCGCGAACATACACGGTCGAACTCCAATACAAACGAGCTCGGCTCATTTAAATGGTGTTCGAATTCGGCTTGTTTATTAAATAAATGAGCTTTAATGTAGCCTTAAATGAACAAAAACAAATTATTGGTGAATAGTTTGTTTTGATTGAAGCCCTAGTGTGGATCGCTCCGAATCCGTTCATGGGATTTTGCTTCAGGCGGGGAGGTACACGACATGGTGCCAGTTCATCTCTAAGTGACATGGTTGTTTAACAAATACACCAGGTCCAGGGATAGAAGGAAGGCTAAAGGAAGGCAAAACTACAAATGAACTGAGCAGAGAAGAATTCGAGCCGAGCTTAGATAAGCTCATTTATTAAACAAGTTTGAAATTGGGTTTGAGATCTATTAATTTACTAAACAAATGACCCAAAATACGAGCTTTAAATGATACAAACATGATCCGAGCTTGAGCAAAACAGTTTTAAGAGACCTAATCGATCTCGTTTATGCCTTCAAATATGAACACGAGCCGAGCCCCAACAATTGAATTTTTTAAACGAGCTCAAAATCATGTTCAAGCTGGGTTCATTTGTTTAACAAATGATCTCAGCTCGAGCTTCAATTAAGCCAAGATCAAACTGTTCATGAACTACTCAATTCGTTTACAGCCCTAAAAGAAGGACTAATTTGGGTGCTAATAGGACCACTTTGGTCGTGGCTAGCAGGGCCAGTATAGATAGGGACAACAGGGCTTTAGTCCTAACGATAAGCTACAGTAACGATAATAGTACATGCTCGTTCTTCTCGTTCCTAGGAAGCCAACAACACTTCTAGCACCATCACCTATTGTACCACCTCAGCCTCAACTGCAATATGGTCAGGTCTATTAGGTGGGACTTAAGGATGACCCAGCACCTCTTCAAGCAGTTGATCGTACATTTTCTATCCGAGTTTCATTTGATATGGGGGTAACACACTCATTTGTTTCACGACACTTCGTGGAAATATCATGGATGATTCTAACTCCACGCGCTGGATTTGCATCCATAACTACCCTTTTAGATGTATCTACTCTTATTTTTTAGACTTGTGATGGGGTAGACATTGATAATAGTAGGCTACACTTTGTACCTAACTTTTTGGTTTTAGATACCCACATATATGATGTTATATTAGGGATGGATTAGTAATGTACGTGTCGGGCTCAGATAGATTACATAGGTAGAGTCATCATATTTGTTATATCAGGTCAGGAGATATATTTAGCAGATATGCGTAGATCGAAGGATAAGGTTACTACCCACTTGTAGTTTATTAATGAGAATGCCTAGGAGGATACCACAGTGTTCCTAGATATGTTTCCAATAGTTCAGGATTTCACATATGTGTTCGATGATATTTTGTGTTTACCTCATATTCTAGAGATTGATTTTGTGATAAACCTAGCGTTAGACAAGAAATCGATCGCTAGAGCCCCATATCGTATGGATTCTATAGAGATGGATAAGCTTAGAGCTCAAATTAAATAATTTCTTAACTAGGTCTTCATTCGACGTAGCACTTCACTTTGGGGTGCACTAGTTTTGTTCACATACGATGATATTTTCGATCAACTGGAGGGGGCTTTATTTTTTTGAGGATTTATTTGCGATCCAGTTATCATCAATTGAGGTTGAAAGAGGAGGATGTGCCCAAGATAGCTTGCTTGACTTGTTATGGGTATTATGAGTTCTGCATAATATTGTATTGGTAGACTAATGATCCAGTTGTATTTAGAGACTTAATGAATCGGGTATTCTGACCATATTTGGACCATTTCATCATAGTATTTATTGACAATATTTTGATTTATTCACGAACAAAGAAGGAGCATGGTCAAAATTTGTAGATTTCATTATAAACACTTAGAGAGCATAATCTTTATGTGAAGTTCTCCAAATGCAAGTTTAGGAAGCAAAAAGTGAAGTTTTGGGGGCATGTGGTATTGTTGAAGGGATTATTTATGGATTTGATTAAGGATTCATCCATGTTGGATTAGGGATAACACACGAAACCTACTAAGGTTCATAGCTTTTTATGATTGGTCAGTTATTATCAGTAATTTATTCGTGGTTTCTGAAAGATAGCGGGACCAAGACCGAGTTAACAAAAAATGGTGTGCCATTCTTTTAGAGGGAGAAGTTTCAACACGCGTTCGACACTCTCAAGGAGAAATTAACTTTTGTACTGGTTCTTGATTTACCTAAGAGTGGAGTAGAGTTCTTTGTTTACACTAATGCTTCTCATGATGGATTAGCTAGGGTTTTGATGTAGGAGTACAAGCCAAATTTTTATGCCTCCTAGAAGCTTAAACCGCGTAAGGTTCATTATCTAACTCATGACTTAGATTTGGTAACCATAGTATTTGAGGTTGGATGCATATAGGCACTATTCATAGGGTGAGAAGTTTAGTGTCTTTAGTGATCACAATGGCCGACAGTACCTGTTTACACAAAAAAGATCTGAATATGAGGTAACATAGGTGGTTTGAATTCATCAAGGACTACCAATTCATAATCCAATACCACCAAGGGAAGGCTAATGTGGAGGAAGATGCGTTGAGACAATGACCCAATGGTAGTCTCTCATCCCTTCAGGCTGCCAATTGGGTGTCAGTAGAGAGGATTGGAGAGTTAACTAGAGCATTCATGAGTATACATATAGTTGAGACGAGGAGTTATGGAGGATACACATGGTTCGCATTTTGTGGTACACCTATGTGGGAATAAAATATACCAAGACTAGTTGGAAACCCACGCGATGCGCGGTTTATCCATATTTTAATGCATATTGAACGAATGAAATTTGGAAATGGAAATTGAAATTAGAAAAAAAAATGCAATAGAGTCATAATGTAGAGTAGTAGTGATATATAAATCGAATGTTGAAATGAAGTGAAACATTATCAATGTTTTACATAGTGTGAGAAAAGGAAATATGGAAATGAATGTAGTAGAAGAAAGTTTAATATTATCTCCAGTTAAGGAATCTTGGAAAATGCTTGAGACGGTGAAGTTTTCATAACCCTGGATTAAGTTGTAGTCATTGAGCTTGAGGCGAAATCTGTCAGCGATACTGATGCTCCTTGTTATAGAAATTGGAAGGGGATCGTTGGTTACCTGAAAACAAATAGTGAATATAGTATATGTGAATAAGAAAGTTGTAAAATAAATGTTGTGAGACAGCATTTTAAATGATAAGGAAAAACATATGCAAACGTCTTGGTTAATTTGTTCAAGCTCGGAACATGGGACTTTGATTAAATATCCAACTTCTTTGTTCAAAAGGACAAAAGTGGTGGAAGTTGTTTGGTCCTTGACGAAGATTTGAAGTTTGTACCTATTTATGGAGAAATGTAGTTTGTTATATAGTGTATGATAGACAAATAATGAGAAAAGAGTTGTAAGAATATAATACCTAGGAGAAGGAATATTATTGGTTGTATTACAAGGTTCACAAAAGAAGGAATTGATATTATTTTTAAGTTTCTTATTGCAGTGGTTGCATGCTGCATAATACAAGCCAACATAATCTACTACACCCGTGATTGTTGCTTGGCAAGTGACGTATAGAACGGGCGGAATTTATATTATTAAGAGATAATCAAGGACAAATAGAAAATGTATATTTAAAATAGGATACCTCATTTGGAGAGTCTGAACAAAGAGCCAAGACATCTTCAAGCGATGTAAGATCTCTATCAATTTGAAGCCTTGAGATGTTGCAATTTGTCGGACCATTTGCGAGGAAGAATGAACGTTGGTCGTTATGAAGTCTGTGTTAATTTAATAAAAGATGGTAATAGTTAGGAGAAATGAATGATGATGAAATGGTGTATGAAAGAAAATGATTGAAAAGAGATGAATGGAATGACTAATATTGAAATAAAAAATGAAGAAATGAATATGGATGTGGAAAAAGGATGTAATATAATTTAGTAATGTTAAATGAAAGAGAGGAGAATTATTGAGTAACTCATGATAAATAAGTTTCCAGATATAAAATAGGCCTTGAACAATAGGAAGTTTATGCATTGGTTAAAATAGTGTTAAGATAAAATAAAATGATAAAGAAATAGAGTGAAAAACATATGAGGTGTATTTGATATACACATCAATTGAAGACTGATAATAAATATGAGCATCGTAAAGAGATTATGATTCCATCGAAGACAGTGGTAATATACGAATCAGATAATTGGATTTCATCTAAACACTAAAAATAAACACTGAAATAACATGTCATGTGAGTAATTGTCGTGACAAACAACATGTAGGCACCAAACATAAATGAGTCATGTATACAATACGTTGCGAAAATGATAAAATCATTGAATTTCCCAAAAAAACATAACAGTAAATAATAAAATATGAATGTTGTTATACATAGATATCGGTTAAAAACTGAATAAAATATACTCAAGTTCTTATAGTTATGCAACAATAGAATAAGTCGTGTATGTGAACAATGGATAGGCCATAATAAGACATAGTTACATTTATTTATAGTGCTAGAAAATGAGATGATAGACAATTAAAGGAAAAACATAAGGGGACATACATGATTACTCGTTGTTTTATATCAAAGGGTTACTGGATGTATGTTTATTGAAGCAAGTATTTATGACAGATGTTTAACAGGATCACTAATTCAAGTGAAAAAGGTAAGTCCAGATGGCATAAGAAAAAATTTCATAAAGAAAGAAGCATATGTTAATCCGAACTGAACAATGATGGAAATAAGTACACTGAAAACGCTAAAAAGTCGAGTATAGAGAGGATTGTAATGCAGTAATTAATGTTTTAAAGTCGAAGACTGATACAATTGTCGTTACTAAATTTATAGTGGGCCACACTTACCTATTTATTAAGGAGAAAATTAATGAATGCAATTGTTATACATCTGTATAATATATGTACATAGTTTTACCAATTTTATGCATTAATTAAATTTTAAATATTTGATCTACTGATCAAAGCGTCATTGTTTATAACAATATTGTTAATGTTTTGCTAAGCTGAAATCTTCTATTCGTAATGATTGACAAAGTGCCACTACTGATATAAGTGAAATCAAACATGTGGGTTGTTCTATGAATCCTATGTCTGGTCCTAATGGTTTTGGAGTAATTTTCTTGAAGAAATGTTGGCAAGTTATTGGTCCAGTTGTTTGTAAAGAAAGCTTTAGTTTATTTGAGCATGAATGGATTATACCCGGATTGAACTATAATCATGTGGTTCTCATTCCTAAACTTGATGAAGCAGGGTCCATTTTTTACTGTAAAGAAATTACCCATGCCAATTATGTTGTCAAGTCAATCACCCAAATTATTGCAAATAGAATGAAGCCTATAATTGGAAATTTTTTGATTGATATTCAGACTGGATTTATCTATCGAAAAACATTAATCATCCAATTTATATAGACTCTGAAAGTATTAAACAACTTGATTATAAATCATATGGGCCTAATAAAGGTTATCAATAAAAAAAACCTTAGTTAAAAGGGAAGAATTTGAAAATAATAATTGATGTATTCAAGAATCACATTTTTTTAAAAGTGTACTAAACATAAATTTTACAAAACTAAAAATAAATTTTACAAAAAAGAAAAAAGAATTTAACAGTCTAAAAAACAAATATATACAAAGTATTTTTATTTCTAAGGATCTAAAACTAAATTTTTATAAAAAAAAAAAAATTAATTGGGCTATCCATTTGTCTTTGGACCTTCAATCCAATCTAAGACATATTGTTTGGAAATTAGGATTAGGAGCTCGATTCAATGGATTACTTCCTTAATTTAAGTCAGATTGTTTGTCTGCAATTTAGAAGAGCTGGCATTTAGAAATGGAACCCTCCCTCTAGGGGCAAGTTTGAGTTTCATTTCAAGCAGACTTTCCAAGACTACTCCCATGGTAGCTTATTTTTCTGCATGGAATGTAGCTTTTAGTAGAAACTAGCAATGATAATTTGTGTTGCGGTATGTGGTAAAGCATCTTCCTAATTGTTACTTTACCTTATATAGGGAAACCTGGATCTTTCCCATTTTCAGTTATGAACTGATGTTTAGAAAAGTTGTTGTGTAGAAAGGAAGTGGACAAATGATTAGGTGATTGCTCACGTTCGTCACTGGTGAAACTTATGTTTGGAGATGTTGAAACTAATCAGTTCCTAGGGAATTTTTTCAATTCTGTATTCTTCTAAATATCAGGTCACATCCCAACTTTAATTAATTTGTTTATTGATTTCTTGCATACTTGGTCCTTGATTGATGAACAATGTTTAATGAACCGCGTTTAAACAAAACTCGTGTATACAACATAAAAAACAAAAGCTATGTGTTTCGCCCTCACCTACCAAGCTAACACGCAGTTGGTCAACAAAGCCACAAATCGAGGCAAACCAACCTAAAAAATTGGTGAGAGAAAAAAACAACTAAAAAGCCCCAACCTTCTCATTGTCTTCATCAAGAAAAGAGAGAGAGGTGGATGACTTAAAACTATCAGAAGAAAAAATGAAACAAAATCACAAACTACCGATCCAAAAAACCAAACCATCGTTACAAAAAACATAAGTGCACTTGATCTGATACAGGAAAAAACACATCTTCACAAACTAAAATCAACTAAATACTCTTTTTGTGAATTTGGATATAAATGTTGAGGCTATGTACTGAATATATTTATTAGGCTATCGTCAGATCCAAATTTCAAAGTTTCATTTTCTTACCATGTATAATTTACAAAATTAAACTTCTATATTTCTTCCAAAGTCAAAGAAACAAAATTATCACAACTTCTGATCAGCATAAAACAAAGACCCAAAATGCCCACTTTTACTCCTTGAATCTACAGTTGCATAACCAACACTTTCTCTCATCTTTTTTTGTTTCTTTTTCTAATTAGTTATCAATCTAAAAGATTTGTACTACAAAAAAGATTTGTACTACAAAAAAACTTTGGAGCCTCTATAAAAATATTCCGGCTTCTATATTCTGCAGATGTTAATATATCCTGAAATGGATGAAGACATCCCAGTGAATATAAAATGAAATAATTCACAAATTAAAAGAATATCAGATGTTTCCATTTATGAAAAAAATTAATTCATGTGATTATGTGATTGTTCGTGTTTGAGAGTACGAGAAAGAGATCAATTTTCATCGGCGCCGTGGGGAATTGGGCCTCGTCTGTAGTTCGTCCCATCGCCCATGTGAACAAATGAAAAATCCAAGGACAGGTTCGGAAATTAAAGGGTTGGGCATTTTGTGTTGTGTTCATCTCCTCCTCCTCCCATATTTCTTTCCGTGAAAAATGTTGATTAATTATGGGTAGAAGAAGAGGAAGAGATTGGAATTAGAAAATGTGAATATCAATGGATTTTAGTTGACAGCTGGAAAGATTAATGGGCAAGTGGCCTCAAGGATACGTTTTAAGGGAAGTGTCCACATGGACAGCTTTATTGGTCAGAAGAAATAACTCCTTGTATTGCATTTTATATTAGTATATAGATATGTGGCCGAATTCATATCAAGATGCACTACTTGCCAGATGGTGAAGATCGACCATCAAAAGTTGTTTAATATACTTTAGCCTCAACCCATTCCTAAGTAGAAGTGGGATACTATTTTGATGGATTTCATCACATGGTTAATTTTGATACCTCGACAATATGATTCTATTTTGGTGATTATTAATCATCTCACAATGATGGCTCACTTTTTTGTCATTCACATTGATTATTCGACCAATTAGCCTGTATGGGGTCCCATTATTGATCATATCAAATCGGGGACCTACATTTGTGGTACATATTTGAATAGTTTCGAGGAGGCTATGGGGACTGAGTTGCAACTTAGCATAGCATACCATTCGTGAACGGATGACAAACCAAAAGGGTCAACCAAGCATTAGAGAATATATTGCGCGCATGTGTAATTGACTTCAAGGGTACTTGGGAAGATCGTGCTAATCAACGGTATGTTAGTTAGACCTAGCTTAGGGTAGAGAGTCGGGACCGAAATTCATCCAAAAGACTACTGAAAAGATCAAGTTGATCAGGGCGCGGATTAAAGTCGCTCAGGATTGACAAAAGAGCTATGCCGATAAAAATAAGAAATTGATGAAATTTCAGGTGGGAGAACAAGTGTTAATGTGGGTTTCCGCTGTGAAAGGGGTGATGAGGTTCAGAAAGTGAGGGAAATTGGCCCCTCATTATATTGGGTAGTTCATAATTATGAAAAAGATAAGAAAGGTTGCATATCGTCTAGCACTTCCGGACCACCTCAATCGGTTGCATAACGTGTTTGTTATTTTTCTACTTCGTCCGTTTCTACACCCTAAGGCTGTATATTATCATATTTATTGGGGTGAAATTGAGTTAGACTCGAATGCGTCATATACTGAGTAGCCGGTGAGTATTTTGGATCAATGAGTCCAAAAGTTATATTTTAAGGAGATACCGTTACTATGGGTGCGGTGGAATCATCATATTAAGGTGGAGTTCACTTAGGTGCACGAGGATTTGATGACACCACAGTTGCCCCATCTGTTTTGACTCATTTATATGAGGTGTTAATATTTTGGCACTTTTATACGAGGTGTTCTTACATGAACTCAGTTAAATGAGTGGTTAATTGGGAATTTTGAGGACAAAATTCTTTTTCTAAAAGGGAAGATTGTAATACCCCGTAACTTATTGATATTTATTAATAGTTAAATGTTAAATTTTGGAATTTCAATTAATTGTTTAATTGGAAATTGAAATTCGAAATAGCTAAAAAACCATGATGAGTAGATTCCTATTCATGTAGGTAAATAACAATATATTATTAAAGTTAACATAATAATAATAATAATAATAATAATAATAATAATAATAATAATAATAATAATAATAATAATAATAATAATAATAATAATAATAATAAAATGGTAGGTTAGTCATCATGCCACAACATTATTGTCTTTTATCATGAAGATTTCTTTGGTGGTTTAACCATTATGACATTTAATATAATAACGGGTTAGCCATTATAACATCATTATAGCATTTATAATTAGTGGATTAGTTATTATAACATTTAAAGCGGTGTATCCGACTTAAGAACGAGTTTCACCTCATTTTTCTTCATTTCTCTCAATAACTAGTATAGAAGACCTACTGCATTTCCATTCCTAATAGAAAACCTGACCCAAAAACCTAATCCATATTTAGATCAAATTACACCATTAGATTCCTAAAATTATACTCTTTAATTTAGAAATAATCCTATGATTTTCTAGAACACTTTTTGGAGAAATATTTATACAGTTATTAGTATAATAGAGGATCAATTTTGGAGGAACTCTTTCTATAACTCTTATTATATTTTTTTCTCCTAGATTCCTGCATTAAGGCAAGATAATTATACTCCCTCCTCTCATGAGATAAATAGTATTTTCTACCTAAACAATTTCTTTGTAAATTCTAAAAAAATTTTGGGAGATAATTAAGTTTTATCTTGTTTTGATCACTCCTTTATAAATTCATATTTTTGGAGAATAAATTAATGAATCTAATTCATGAAATTACATAAGAGTAAGATTTTATAATTGCTTATAAACTAATTTTTTTTATTTGGGCGTATCCTATTACAAACTGTCATCTCAAACCGAACGCTACATTTGCATTATCTCCAAGTTCATTCGAATATACGTTAGTGACCAGGCACTATTTCAGGATTTATCTCTAACACTTTATGAAGGTATAAAACTTATGGTTTCCATGTCTTATATAAATTAAATTCTGGAATGATTTATTTTAAAATTGAGGATTTTTTTTATAAAAATGATTTTAAAAAGAAAAAGTTTTTTAGTCTCGTTCGAACGAGATTGGATCTCATTCGAACGAGATATGTGTTCTCATTTGAACCAGCTTCAAATGACCTTCAAACGAGGCATCCCTCTCGTGATAGAGAATTCTCGTATGAATCTCATTAGAAGGATGTTCAAATGAAAATAAGGTTTCATTAAAACGAGACTAGATGTCATTTGAACAAAATTAGAGTTTTCGTTCGAACGAGATATTATTTTCGTTTGAACGATCCCTCCACCTTGAAATTCATAGTTTTTCTATAAAAACTTTTTTGTTCAGAAGTTCTCAAGAGTTTTGGGGAAATTATTTTCTAATACTTGTTCCAAAAGTACTATTCTTTTGTTTTCTAAGACAATATACTGTTTTCCAAATCATACATTCCTCGATATGATTTATGAGTTTATGAAACCCTAGTTTCCATACACCTTGCATAAACCCTTATAATTTCAATCTCAATTGCTGACTTGTGGCATCGAGTTTCTACTGTTGAAGAAGATGGCTGACCGATGGATACCAAGGGAAGACCACTTCTTATGGATGACATTGGACTGGGCCGTATTCTAATTGAAGATTTGAAAACTCTATGCATTATACGTAGTCATGCTAAGTAGTCTCAAGGTCAACTATTTGTGTCAATATTTGATGACTCTATGCTATCTTAACTCGTTATGGGTCTTTTGAGTTCTGCATGATGCCATTTAGGTAGACTAACGATCCAGTTGTATTCTTTAACTTAATGAATCGGGTGTTCTGGCCGTATTTGAAGCAGTTCATCATAGTATTTATTAATGATGTTCTTATTTATTCACGGACATAGCAGGAGCATCGTCGAAAGCTTCTTGGTTACACCAAAGCTTCTCCACAAGAATTTGGTATGATTTTGATGCAGGAGGAGAAGTCTATTTTATATGCCTCTTAGAAACTTAAACCGCACGAGGTTCATTATCTAACTCATGACTTAGAGTTGGCAACCATAGTATTTGTGTTGCATGTGTGGAGGCACTATCTTCGGGGTGAGAAGTTTAAGCTCTTTAGTTATCACAAGAGCCTATAGTACCTATTTACACAAAGAAGATTCGAATAAGAGGTAACATAGGTGGTTCAAATTCATTAAGGATTACTAGTTCACAATCCACTACCACCCAGGAAAGGCTAACGTGGTAAAAGATGCGTTAAGACGATGACCCAATGGAAGACTCTTATCCCTTCAGACTATCGAGTAGGGATCAGTAGAGATGATTGGCCAGTTAACCAAGGCATTAGTGAGTATACTTATAGTTACTCCAAAGATCGTGGTACATGTTATCCCGAGATAGTCACGGGATGAGATGTGTAAGGAGAAGGTGACGAATCTTCTCACTACTGGTGTACCTTTCTTTTCAGTGGGTTTCGATGGAGGGTTACGTTATAAGGGTAGGATGGTGGTAATCTTGAATGAGGAGTTGAGACGGGAAGTTATGGAGGAGACACATGGTTCATTTTTTGTGGTACACCTAGGTGGGGATAAAATGTACCAAGAGACGAAGCGACATTATTAATGTCCTGGTATGAAGAAGGATGTGGTCGAATTTGTATTGAGATGCACTACTTTCCATATGGTGAAGATACATCATTAGAATCCATCTGGTATACTTCAGCCTCAACCCATTCCTGAGTAAAAGTGGGATACTATCTCGATGGATTTCATCACGGGGCTACCTTTGATACCTCGACAGCATGATTCTATTCAAGTGATTATTAATCGTCTCACAAAGCCTGCTCACTTTTGGGTTATTCGTACCTATTATTCGACCGAATATCTTGCGCATTCGTATGTGTTTGAGATAATAAACTTCATGGGGTCACACTATTGATCATTTCAGAATGGAGCCCTATATTTGTCGTACATTTTTGAATAGTTTCCAGCAGGTTGTGGGGACTGAGTTGCAACTTAGCACAACATACCATTCGCAGACAGATGACAAACCAAAGGGGTTAACTATGCATTAGAGGATATGTTGTGTGCATGTGTAATCGACTTCAAGGGTAGTTGGGAGACCAATCACCATTGGTGGAGTTTGCATAAAATAATTATTATTGAAAGTCCATTGATGTGACCCCTTATGAGGCACTTTATGAAAGACCGTGTTGATCAATGGTATGTTAGTTTGACCCGGGTGAGGGTAGAGATCTGGGACCGAAATTCATCCAAAAGACTACTGAAAAGATCAAGTTGATTAGGGAGCAGATTAAATCCGCTTAGGGTAGGATAAAGATATACACGGGTAAGAATAGTAAATCGATGGAATTCAAGGTGGGAGTACAAGTGTTACTATGGGTTTTCACTATGAAAGGGGCGATGAGGTTAAAAAATCGAGGGAAATTGTCCCCTCATTATATTGGGATGTTCATAATTATGAAAAAGATAAGAAAGGTTGCATATCATCTAGCACTTCCGAACCACCTAGATCAGCTGCATAATGTGTTTTTTATTTTTCTAATTCATCCGTTTCTACACCCTAAGGCTACATATCAGCATATTGATTTGGGTTAAATTGAAGTAGACTCGGATGCATCATACACTGAGAAGTCAGTGAGTATTTTGGATCGACGAACCAAAAGTTACATTCTAAGGAGATACTATTTGTACTGGTTCAGTGGAATCACCATAATAAGGAGAAGTTCACTTAGGATAGCGAGGATTTGATGACACCACAGTACCCCCATCTATTTTGACTCATTTATATGAGGTGTTAATATAATGACTCATTTATACGAGGTGTTTTTACTTTGACTCGGGTAAATGAGTGGTTAATTGAGAATTTCGAGGATGAAATTCTTTTTCTAAGAGGGAAGATTGTAAAACTCCATAATTTAGTGATATTTATTAATAGTTATATGTTAAATTTAGGAATTTTAATTGATTATTTACTTGGGAATGAAAATTTGAAATAACTAAAAAATTGAGAATATTAGATTACTATTCACGGAGGTAAATATTAATATACTATTATAGTAAAAAAAATAATAGTAATAATAATAATAATAATAATAATAATAATAATAATAATAATAATAATAATAATAATAATAATAATAATAATTGCAAGAAAATGGTAGGTTAGTCATCATGCAACAACATTAATGTCTTATATCACGAAGATTTCTTTGGTGGTTTAACCATTATGACATTTATAATAGTTAATGGGTTAACCATTATAACATCATTATAGCATTTATAATTAGTGGGTTAGCCATTATAACATTTAAATCGGTGCATCCGACTTAAGAATGAGCTTCACCTCATTTTTCTTCATTTATCACAATGACCCATACATAATCCCTACCGCTTTTCCATTCCCAATACAGAACCTGACCAAAAAACCTAATCTATATTTAGCTCAAATTATACCATTAGATTCCTAAAATTATACTCTTTAATTTAGAAATAATCCTATAATTTTCTATGTTACTTTTTGGAGAAACATTTATACAATTATTAGTACAATGGAGGAGTAATTTTGGAGGAACTTTTTCTATAATTCTTCTCATATTATTTTCTCGTGGATTCCTTCATTAAGGCAAGATAATTATACTTTCTCGATATAAATAGTATTTTCTACCTAAACAATTTCTATTTAAATTCTAAAAATTTTGTGGAGATAATTAAGGTTTATCTTGTTTTGATCACACCATTATAAAGTCTGATTTTTCGTGAATAAATTAATGAAACTAATTCATGAAATTATGTAAGAGCAAGATTTCATAATTGCTCATAACTTGGACCTTTTATTGATTTTGGCGTATCCCGTTTCAATATTACTTTTTCAAATAATATTTTAGGCTCCTCACACACAATGGAGAAATTATGCGGATTCTATGAATTAATTCATATTGTCAAATAATCCTATAATTTTCTTTATTACTTTTTTTGCCAAAGAACCCACTGTGACCAACGACAGTGTCGAAAGTCAAAAACCTGTCTCTACATGGATAGAAGATGATTTTAAATGGAGGAATTTTAACTCATGCGTCTTAAGAACCATTTTTAGAGTCGTCACCCCTGACGAGTTCCACCGCATCACGACGTGCACCACGTTAAAAGAAGTTTGGGATACTCTCCAGCACACTCAGGATGGTACCAATGCTGTGAAAGCTTCTAAGCTACAAAATCTCACCACACAGTTTGAGACTATTACCATTCCAAAGTCTAAGTCATTTGATGAATTTTATTCACAATTGTCTTATATCATAAACTCTAGTTTTAACTTAGGTGAGAAAATTCCAGAAACGCGTGTAGTTAAAATTTTGAGATCAGTTCCTTGCCCGTTTTATTCCCAAGGTCACCGTGCTTAATTCATTGGGGATATTAGATAGGCTTAGGTTTGAGAACTCATAGGGGAACTTCAAATGTATGAGATTGACATGTTTCCCAAAATTGTTAAACCTAAGGAAAGGGGAATTGCATTAAAAGTTCAATCCAAAAGGAAAGAGGAAGTGTTGTCTCACTCTGAGTATGATTTTAATTTGGATGATTTAGCCCTTTTTACAAAAAAAAAAAAAAAATCAAAAAATGTCTCAAACTTAGTAAAGAAATAACTTCCAAAGAAATTATAGTTTTGAGAAAGATAAAAAAATATAAATCGGGCAAGAAATTTTTTGCAAAAGAAAGTATATATTACCCTAAAAAAGATGAAGATAGATGTTATGAGTGCGAGGATAAGGGTCACAAAGCTCACGAGTGTCCTACGAGATTAAAGAGACAAGGCGAAGGCAAAGCTGCCTTCAATACCACGCTTAGTGATAGCGATGTCGATTCGATAAATTTTGGGTACGAGTCACCGCATAAACGTAACTTCACCACGTTCATGGATTCATGTTAGTACATCTAGTGCACCTCGTGCTATTGAGGAATCGACTAAACATGATGACCTCGACACAGAGTCCGATCATTCCGGAGAGAGTGAAGGAGAAGAAAATTTGAGTGAGAGCGAGAGTGACCTTCAACGTTCTTATGCCTAGCTTTGCGCTAAGTCCTTTAACATGAAGAAACCAAAAAAAGGTTTAGCTTTTTTATTTTTATCTTTAGAGAAGGAGTTGAAAGAAGCGAGAGAGAGAGAGAGAGAGTCCTCGGTGAGAGTTTCTTTGGGAGAGAGGGTTATTTTAATAGAGAGAAAAAATAGTGACTTGACCTATAAAGTGGCCAATCTTATAAGAGTTCTTCAAGTATTCGTGGGGACTCATGAGAAACTTGAAGCCCTTGTTTCCCAACTCGATAAAGATCTCAAATGTTCTCGGAAAGTCAAGGTTACTATAGAGGATATATCAAAGGAGGTTGGAAAGATGCATCTCGGTCCCGCTTTAGGCTTTAGGGAAAGCCAAGGAATAACTTATGACGGTGCATCCAATTCACATATCGCACCGAAATGGTTCCTAAATTTGTGCTAGATCCTTATGGGCTTTGACCTAAACCATAAAAGAGAGTTCAACCTAAGAAAGAAAACCAATGTAGACCCATACAAGTCTATGTTTGCACCCATTACAAGAGAAGCACTACAACAAAAAGGCTAAATTGTCACATTTGAGCAGGTCAACCTTGTCATGGTCATTGATCATGACAAAAAAACACGCATTTTTTATCACGATCAATGATCGTGACAAGTCCGTGATAACCCCTTATCACGGTCAATGAAACAACCCGAGGTTTCAGGACGGCTATTTATTTATTTTAGGAGAAATAAATATCATTTTTAATTGGAGAATTATTAAATTGGCATGTGAGGTCAAAATTTGAAGTTGTTAGAAAGTGTGTCGAATGGAGATTTTGAGGGTGTAGTTGTGTCCGGAAGGGTCGAGAAAGTCAAAATGACTGTACTTGGGGTCTAATTAGGTTCCGAAATAATTTTAAGTTCGTTTGGCTCGAATTAAAGTTATCGAGTCATTTAAAGTGTGTATTATCATTTAAAGTTATGTATCTTTGGAGATAAGGCTTAAAAAGCCTACGGGAGATTAATACCCCAAATATAGAAAGAGAAATAGAAATAAAGAAAGAAAGAGAGAAGAAGAAAGAAGAAGAGAAAGAAGGAGAAAAGAGAGAGAAAGAGGATTTTTCGGTTAACACGCAATCTCGAGGACGGATCAGACCCTACGAACTTGAGGCAAGCAATTAAACTTGCTAAATAATTGTTGTGTACCATTTATTTCATGATTTGTGGATTAAATTTGTGGGTTTTAGGTTTAGTTTATCAAAACCTAATTTTTGGGTATAATCTTAGATTTGTTTTGTAGAAATGGATTTGAGGTTATAAATTAGTTTAAATGTGTTTAGGGATGAATATTGATGATATATATGTGATTGGGTTGGAGAGAAATGAAGAAAAGATGATAAAAATGAATTTTGGGATATTTGGCTTACTAAAAAGAAGCCATTTTTGAGCCTTCTGAAGGGTCGAATCGATTCGGCCCCTTACCGATCGATTTGGAATTTAGCAGTTGCCCAGGTCTGAGTGACCGAATCGATTCGGACCCCAGCCTAATTGATTCGGCCTGAGACAGAGTCCCAGGTCTTAGGACCTAAATCGATTCGCCTTAAAGGCCGAATCGATTCGCAGGGCCGAATAGATTCTAAATTTGCCCGAATCGATTCGAAAACAGGGATTTTTGAGAGATGTTTTTCTAGGGAGAATTTCATTCCGTTTTGTTTGAGGATATCGATTGGGAATCTCTATAGGAATAATATTGTGGGTACCCAAAATTAAGACCATGGACCTGGACGAGTAGCCCAATTCTGGCGGCCCAAAGTCTAGGCCCCCCACCTCTTATTTTGAATGTGATCCGGTCTCTTCCCACGTTCCCATTAAGGGAGGTTATAGGGAGAGATGGAAGAAGTGGGGGAATCCATCACCCCCACTTACCTAAATGTACATGTATATATTAAACCCTAGGTTCGGGGCAAAAGGGCAAGTTATATTCCCTGTAATCACTCCCCGGAGTATATAGAAATAACATCGGTTGCACCACCGTGGACGTAGGCATATCTTTACTGAACCACGTACATCTTTTGTTGTGTGATTGGCATTTTACATTCCTTGTTCTTGCTTGGTGATTGCTTTTTTCTTATCTATTTGTATTGAATAATAATTGTCACCATAATTGGCGTCGTCTGTGGGAAGCGTTCATCTCTCCCTGAGAAGAGCCCACACCAAGAAAGGAGTTTAAAATATTTGGCCACAACAGCAATGCCCCCTAGGAAGGGGATATTCAAGAACCACCTGCTCCTCGTAGGATTAGGTCTGAAGTTCGACGTTCAGATCAGAGGGCTCGCTTGGAAAGGCCAGCCTCAGAAGAAAGCCAAGGACCAGCGAGATCCACACAAATATCCAGACTGATTGATGCATACGAGGCAAGGCTCCACGAGCAGAGGGAGTCTTCTTGCAGATACGAGGCTGAGAATGCTCGCTTGAAAAGAAGACTAGAAAGACTGGAGAGGGAGCTTCATCCTGATAATAGGAGACGTCCATACCGCACTCCTAGCCCTCAGGCGAGCAAGTCTCGCAGCCGAGGAAGGAGTCCTAGGCGGGGATCTCAAAAGTTTGAAGAAGGCGAATCAGATGACGACCTCTGCGAGCAGCTGCGAAGAGCTCGCCGTTACCAGAGCCCTACTCATAACAACGAAAACATATGAAATCTGGTCCACAGGGAGATAGACCAACATCCTGCCCACCACGGTACCAGATCGACCCGAGAACTCGCTAGACGAGATCTCAAAACCCAGATGAAGTCACCTTTCATGAGGGAAATAGAAGAAGAAGAAGAAGAAGAAGAAGAAGAAGCCCCCAAGAAATTTGCCATTCCAAGGTTCAAGATCTACGGTGGTAAGACTGATCCCATTGATCAAGTCAGGCAGTACCGACAGGCCATGACCCTCTGGAACCACCGGGATGCGGTAATGTGCCGAATTTTTCCCTCGAGCTTGCATGACGTTGTGCAAAAAATGGTTTGAAAGGCTCCCCCACCGATCCATTATAAGTTTTAAATCCCTGGTCGAACTTTTTACGGCCCGCTTCATTACTAGTAGCTCCCATCCTAAAAGGATGGATGCTTTACTAACAATGAAGAAAATGCCTCAAGAAACACTCCGAGACTACGCGAAAAGATACTGGGAATTATTCAATGAGATCGAGGATTGCTCGGAGGGAGTGGCAGTGGCCTCTTTCAAAATTGGGCTACCCAGTTCTTCCCTTTTATACCAGTCCCTGACGAAGAAGGAGGCTATGACTATTGACTGATGGCTCGCATAGAGAAATACGCTAAGGTGGAAGATGTCACCCGCCTCAATACAGGAGAAAACGATCGAGCTAAACTCACTGCCAAGGGCAGTGATAAAGCTGAGAACTAGAAGAAAGGAGGAAACAACGGGGGCAAAAATGGCTCCAAGAACGGAGGGAACAATGATGCGTCGAAAGCATTCCAGGCGGTTAACACCATCTTCAAAGAACCAATTTAAAAAATTCTCGCGAAGATCAAAGATGAGCCATTCATCAAGTGGCCCAGGAAGATGGGAGGACATCCCTCGAAGAGGGACAATGCGCTAAGATGCTCTTTCCACAAAGAGGGAGGACATAAGACTGAGCATTGGAAAGCTCTTAAGTCTCACCTCGAGGAAATTATGGAGAAAATAGTAGAGAAGGTGGAAGCCAATAGAGAAGCGAGACCTGACAACGTTCTCGAAGATGATGTTGGAAACGAGTTCGCGGTGATTAATGGGTCATCGGATGCCAAGAAGATCCAAGGAAATTCAGCTCGAATGGAGATGAAGAAACTTACAGCGGTAATGCAGGCTTTTCAGATCGATCCAGCAAAGTCACAGTCAAGAAAGCGTCGATGAGCAGATGACGTCGACTATAACAAACATATTATTTTCACAGATGAAGATCTGATGGGAGTAAGAACCCCACATCACGACGCTCTGATCATTACCCTCAGGATAGCTAACTTTGACGTCGATAAGTTGCTCGTCGACCAAGGAAGCTCGTCTGAGGTAATGTATCTCGACCTATTCAGAAAATTGAAGCTAAGCATCGCCGACCTAAAGGAAGCTACTATCCCTTTAGTTGGCTTTACTGGAAATATAACTATGCCCTTGGGAAAGATTGTATTACTAGTGCGCACTGGAAACGTCTCCAAGATGATTGAGTTTTTGGTAGTTGACATCGACTCGCCATACCAGGCCATCCTCGGCAGGGGATGGCTTCATGCGATAAAGGCAGTCTCCTCAACCTACCATCAGAAAATCAAATATGTAACTGAGAGAGGATTAATGAAGATCCACGATGACCAAGCAATGGCAAGAAGGTGCTTCATAGCAGCCATCCGACCAAGGCCAGAAAGGAAGGCCGATTAGCCCAACGAGAAAATAGAAGAAGGTCTGACACCTTCTAAATAGAAATTAAAGTACGGAAGACCTGGAGTGGAGGAAACCAGGCTCCTTCCCTCCGAGCGGGTCGTCGAGGACCTGGTAGAAGTTACAGATGGAGATGGCGATAGTAGTAGAGTCTTCTTGATTGGAGCATCTCTCACCAACCAGGAACATAAGGAATTGAGAACTCTGCTGAGACGCAACATAGATGTTTTTGCGTGGGAACCATACGAGCTGCCTGGAATTGATACTAGTATGGTCTATCATCAGCTGCACGTCGATCCCACCTTCAAACCGATCACGCAGAAGGCACGGTGAACTGCACCCGAGAAGGTTAAAGCGGTCGAAACAGAAGTTGAAAAATTGTTGGATGCAGGATCCATACGGGAGGTACAATTCCCCAAGTGGTTATCCAACCCAGTAGTAGTTTCGAAGAACAACGGGAAGTGGAGAGTTTGCATCGACTTCACTGACCTCAACAAAGCATGCCCTAAAGATAGTTTCCCCTCTCAAAAATAGACCAACTAGTAGACACCACTGCAGCTCACGAACGAATGAGTTTCCTGGACGCATACTCAGGGTATCACCAGATCCCCTTATATGCCCAGGACCAGGACAAAACGGCGTTCATCACGACAGTTGGGTTATACTGCTACAAGGTCATGCCCTTTGGGCTCAAGAATGCAGGGGCAACCTATCAGCGACTGGTCACCAAAATGTTCAAGGGTCAGATGGGAGACATCATGGAGGTCTACATCGATGACATGCTCGTTAAAAGTAAGAAAAAGGAAAATCACCTCTCAGACCTGTCAAACACCTTCGAAATCCTCAGGAAGTACCGAATGAAACTTAACGCAAGAAAGTGTTCCTTTGGTGTCCAGTCAGGAAAATTTTGTGGGTACTTGGTCTGTAAGAGAGGCATAGAGGCTAACCCGGACCAGATCGATTCAATCAATAGGGTGAAACCCCCTTGCACAATCCGGGGCGTACAGAAACTCACTGGTATACTCGCTGCCTTAAATCGCTTCATCTCTAAATCCTCCGAGAAGTGCAAGCCTTTTTTCTAGCTTCTAAAGGGGAGAAAAATGGTAGAATGGAGCCCAGATTGCTCACGAGCATTGGTCGAGCTCATGTCTTACTTAAGCTCTCCACCACTACTCATCATACCACAACAGACAGCTTCTTTGTACCTGTACCTATCCGTTTCCAACCACACTATCAGCTCTGCATTAATATGTGAGGTTGCAGGAGTCCAACACCCCATTTATTACGCGAGCAAGACCCTATTAGACGCCGAGCAGAGGTACCTACCACTGGAGAAGCTCGCCTTTGCACTAGTAGTGGCTTCAAGGAAGCTAAAGCACTATTTCGAAGCCCACACTATTACTGTCCTTACATCGCATCCCCTTAAGTCAATCCTAAGGAAAGCGGATTTGTCGGGCAGACTGTCTAAATGATCAGTCGAGCTCGGGAGATTTGACATCCAATTTTAACCAAGGACAGCTATCAAGGGTCAGATCCTTGTTGATTTCATAGCCGAATTCACGGGCGAGGAACCCTCCGACCAACCTCGACCAACAAGGCAAGAGGAGAACCAAGCGACAGTGGCACCTGGAAACTGTTTATTGATGGAGCCTCCAATTCAAAGGGGACAGGAGTAGGCATTGTCCTCGTTACCCTAGAAAATACAATCCTTGAACAAGGAATCAGGCTTGGATTTGTAGCCTCCAACAACGAAGCAGAATACGAAGCCATAATAGCCGACCTCCAGAAGGCACACACTTTGGGAGCAAAGCATTTACAGGTGTTCGGCGATTCCTAATTAGTCTCCAATCCGATAAGTGGAGATTACAATACAAAAGATGAAAGAATGGCATCTTACCTCGCCTTAGTTAAAAAATTAATGGCGAGCTTCGAAGAGATCAATGTCCAGCAGGTTCCCAGAGGGCAAAACAGCCATGTTGATGCCCTAGCAGCCTTGAGTTCGATAGTCAACTCCGACCTGAAAAGAACCATCCCCATCGATTTCCTCACTCACCCGAGCATCCACGAGAGCAGGCTACCAGGCGGGAAACAGGTACTCCAAGTGGGATCAGCTCTCAGCTGGATGGACCCTTAAGGGACTATTTGAAGGATGGCATGCTCACGAATGACAAGAAGACTGCCCACTAGATAAGAGTCAAAGCTGCTCACTTTCACTTATCCCCAGAGGGCAACCTGTATAAGAGATCCTTCTCAGGTACCTACCTCCAATGCGTTCACCCAGGGAATGTCGAGCAAGTGCTACATGAGCTTCACGAAGGAATCTATGGAAGCCATATAGGAGGAAGGTCTCTAGATTTTCGAGCAATGAAGGAGGGATATTAGTGGCCATACATGCAAAGGGACTCTGCAGTGTATGTCCGGAAGTGCCTTAAATGCCAACTTCATGCTCCTATGGTCCACCAACCTGCTAGCGACCTAAAATCACTATCCAGCCCATGGCCATTCGCCCAATGGGGAATGGACATCGTGGGACCACTGCCTACCGTGACCGACAATCGCAAATATCTTTTGGTCGCAACTGACTACTTCACCAAGTGGATCGAGGCGGAACCCCTGGCGAACATTTGAGATGCTGATATGATAAGGTTCATATGAAGGAATATAATCACTTGTTTTGGCATCCCCAGAACCATCATCACCGATAATGGAACACAGTTCGAAAGCGGCTCTTTTCAAAACTTCTGTAACAAACACAGTACCAGACACCACTTCAGTTCAGTGGCCTACCCTCAGAGAAATGGCCAAGCTGAGACTTGCAACAAAACTGTGATCGATGGATTAAAGAAGTGATTGGAGCGAGCCAAAGGCGCATGGGTAAATGAACTACCCCATATCCTATGGGCGTATCGAACCACTCCTCGGTGAGCAACAGGAGAAACCCCATTTTCGTTGACATATGGCATGGAAGCAGTCATCCCAATAGAAGCAGGTTTGCCAACAATGAGGTCCGACCTTGTCAACCAGGGCCATAATGATGTAGCATTACTCACTGAGCTCGACCTAGCCGATGAGCACCGAGAGCTAGCCCTAGTAAAACTAGCGAGCTATCATCAACAGCTCGCGAGGCTTTATAATAAAAGGGTTAACCCAAAGGCATTCTGGGTTGGGGACTACATTCTAAGGAAAGTCCTGGGCAGCGCAGTAAAACCATCAGACGGCAAGATAGGCCCAAACTGGGAAGGGCCCTTTAAGATAACCAGAGACGATCTGCAGGGCGCCTATCACTTGGAAATGACGAAAGGCAGAGAAATACCACGAGCATGGAACGCAGCCAATCTCAAGAGATTCTATTTTTAGATATTTTCTATCGCTTATTCTTTTGTTATGTAACTAGAAGTTCATTTCCCTTGTCATTAATGATAGTTATTTAAACAGTTTCATTCTAATAAGTAACGGCTATATGGGATTTATCGCACATCTTTTCCAAATGAAAGGCATATTGATCACCATGCCTTAGCAGGGAAGTGTCCCTCCTCAGGTCATCGTTATGAAACACGAAAGACCTCCTAGCATTTCCCCTGAAAATATATGAAGCCCTACAGGGGATCCTTAGGCAATATGGCCAAATTTTATATTGGTAATCAAACCTTTTTTTGTTGAATAAAATCCTGATCGGATAGAGCATCCAACACCAGGCATGTCCTCACCAATTGCTACACTTAGGCCTAAGGATGTGTGACGACACGACCTAAAGGGTAAAGTGATGCACAAATGGTATCTCGATATTATACTGGACTGGGAGGACACTTGCATGACAACACAAATTTAGAAGATCATAAAGCAATAAGAATATGAAGAATATGATGCACTTGTTTAGTCAGCAAATTTGCCCAAAACATAAACTTATCATTAATTCATCATATTTACAAACAATGGTGATACACGGCAAGCTTGCCCAAAGCATTTACATCATCAAAAATACAAAAAACAACAACTGGCAAAATCTCAATGGGGGTGAGGTCTCTGAGCGAGATAATCAGCCACTCGAGCTCTTCGTCCGTCATCAGGAGCAGGAGCTAACTCTTCCTCAACCTCATTCGCATCCGACTCTAATAATTGCCGAGGGATGGCATGGATGGGGATCCATCGATCATCCCTCCGGAAGGGGTTAGGCATCAGGGTAGAGGGAGAAATCTCATGGCGATACCATAGAATCGAGTTCTTTGGGAATTGGAGCTCTTTCAAAGCATTCAGTCACCCCCTAACAAAGGAAAGCTCTTCGAACTCTGACAACCTTGTTGGAACATCTGACCAACCCTGATCGTAGCCATCTGCCCACACTTATTGAGGACCTTTTTTGAACAGGTGCCGCAGACGAGTAATATCCCTTTGAAGCCCAGCAGCAATCACATATGCTCATTGGACATCACCACGAAGCTCTTCCATTTCCCTCTCTTGAAGTTCTTCTACCTCCCTGTTTTGGCTCCTGGTTCTCCTGCCAGCTCGCGGAACAGATGGACCAATGGAACCCCGCATGACAGGAGGAATATCACTCTGACCAGCTATAGCTCGCGATGATGAGGAACTCTGTAATACTGCTGGAGCAGTGATCGGCGCATGCTCCCTAAGCCGTGAGACATCTCTCCTCATAACCTCATTCTCTTGCTGAAGCATCTTACCAACCTGGTTGATCTCGGAAGCATCGAGAAGCTTTGCCCTCAACACATTCACTTCTTCTTACACTGAAGCACTAACCTCTTCCATCTCTTGGAACCTGTCCTTCATCTTGGCCACAAGTTTAGATTGCTCCTTGTACTTCTGATTCCTAGATCTAAGGGATTTGCAAAGCTTAACGAAGGCCTGGCGAACTTCAGGACTCGCATTAGGACCAAGAGTCCTGCCCAATTGAGAAGTAGCAGGAATGTAATCATCAACATCAATCGACTATAAGCAATAGAAAGACAAGGAGAGAAGAAGACAAATCAGTGCGAGGAGAAAAGGAGCCTTTTCATTAATAATGGTTGAAGTTACATTGAACAGAAAAAAGAAAGTTTACAGACAGAAAAAAGCAAAAATACAAAAGCAATCCTAGCAAATAACTAGTTAGTAACCTCGGGCTGCCCAGAGGTCGATGGCCCTTTCCCCTTGTCGGCATCAGCAGGAGCACCGCCCTCGACAGTAGCAATCTCTGTCGCCACAATGAGGGAAGCATCAACAGGAGTCATCTGGGGGACAAAGTCAGCACCTTCAACAGCTGGGGTAGGGATTTCATCCACGGTTAGCTTCGAACCCGGGTCATGCTCGTCAAACAAGGGAGAGTCGATATCGATGCCAGCAGCCAAAAGGGCCTTATTCCATCCCTTCTTAAAGTTCAGATGACTAATATAGCCTATTTGAACTTCAGCATCCTCATATGCTACAGCCCAACTAGAATTGTATGAGTCCTCCTTGGCAGTGACAGCCTCAGACTCCTTCTTCTTCAGCTCTTCAGAGAGCACCATGTTCTCCTCAACAACAGCTAGTTTGCTCGAGCAAACCAGGTCGTAGGCCTGTCGCGGCTCTTTTAAATCCTTGACTGCCGCGTCCTTCTCTTTGTTAGCTGTAGTAAGAGCCAGGTTGAATGAAATCCGAGTAGAGTCAACGACTTTAAAACTAGCCTCGAGCTCTTTACCCTTCAGCTTTAGGGCAGCATTTTCCTTCTCCAGCTCGTTGTTTTTCTTCACCAGCTCATCGCGTGAACGATACATCATGGCGAAGTCAGTAACAAACTGCATAAAAAAGAAGACATTAGAAGAGGGAAATGAGGGAATTCATAAAAACATGGGAGAGAAGGGAAAAACCTTACCAGAGCTAGCCTTTGACTGGCCTGAAGGGCCAATTGCTCGGACCCTACCGCCCTTTGACGATCAGCTGGGAGGACAGCTCTCTCGAGCAGAGCGGGGGCCAACTGGGGGGAAATTACAACAGAAGCCCCCTCAGGAAGCGCGGACACCGGGACTAAGGCCTGCCCAGCCTTTGTCCTCGCTTCCACCTCCTCTTATCCTCCTCTCTCTCATTCTCTTTCTTCTTCCTCTCCTCTACCCTCCTCTTCTCCTCCATCTTCTTCTTCTCTTCTTCCTTTGTTCTCTCTCTCTCCCTTACCAGCTCTTCTTCTTTCCTCCTTTTCTCCTACTCCTGAGTAGAGGACCGGGAACCAGTATCCACAGCCCCAGATTTTTGTTTCTTTGACCTTTGTGCGAAAGCATATGGTCTTCATCATCATCATCATCCCGGATTAGGTTCTTCCTTGGAGGAGACATTTCCTCGCTTGAACTTCTAGATGTGATCGATGACACTCGAGCTTCAGAGACCTCCTCACGATCAGAGGAACTGCTACTATCAGAGATCCCTCCACCCAAATTACTTACAGCTCCTGCAATGTCACTTTCAGAGCTGCTCTCCTCCTCGACTAACTGGATAGGATCCGCAGCAGTCTCTTTGAAGGAGTCAAACTCTGGGATACTATCCACAGGCCTTGCTATAAAGCTGGAGCCAACGTTCTTCTACTCGAGCAGAAAAGCAGCAGACCTGGGATGCTCGCCGTCACCCAAAGGCTCCCTGATATTCCAAGCCTTGACCAATTCCGAGAGACGAACCTTGCTGAAAGAAGGTTCCAAGTTTTTTGACCTCGCTGTGGAAGAAAAAGAAAAGAAGAGTCAGAAAGATCATAAATCAACAAAATTCGAAACAACTGTGCAATGTCTACCTATGTATTCTTCCCCATAAAAGGGAACAGAGAACCTCTCACCCCTCAACCCTTCAAATTGGGGAGAAAACTGCTAATTTCTAACAAGGAAACCTTCTTTCCAGTAGTCCTTATGGGAATCAGGTAGATTTACTACCAATACCCTGTCAGGGCTCCTAGCTTTGAGGTAGAGGACACCAGAGCTAGTTCGAGAAAAGGAATAGCAAAAACAGACCTCGGCTAGCCCTAACCTAGTACCATACAACTGATTTATCCTATGTACGCCATTAACTATTTTCCACACATTGGGCGAGCATTGTGCAGGAAAAATATTAAAATAGCCAAAGAAATGCAAAAACAAGTCATTGGGAGGAAAAGTGAGTCCCCCCTGGGAAAGCAACAAAACGTGGATCTAGTGGGCATCATCTATCTCTCTAACATTTCTAGGAGGGGAGGCACAACACTCAATATCTACCCACTCAGGGATGTTGTAAAACTTCCTAAACTCAGAGACCGACCTATTCCCAATCTTCGCCATTGGAAAACCCTAGAAAACTACAAACTTAAAGAGAAAGTACAAAAAAAAGGTACAGGAAACTTACAAGATAGAAGATCGACTCGAACGATGAAGAAGCACTGGCCCAAACGACAAGGAAGCAACGAGAATGGAGATTGAGAAAAGAATGTACGAAGTGCTAAAACTCACAGAGTATGGAAAAGTGCTGGAAAGATTGAAGCGACGACAAAAAAGTGGCTATCCCAATAAACCTTTAAATTTTTCTAATCATAGCGCACAAGGTACGAAGCGGGTGCCGCGAAAATCAACTTCACAAATTTCGAAGAATTGCAAAAAAGCCATTATGGCTAATCATTTAAATTTATTGAGCCCATAAACATGGCCCAACAAACTTAGGGTCAATAGTGGGTACCCAAAATTAAGACCATGGGCTTGGACGAGTAGCCCAATTCTGGGGGCCTAAAGTCCAGGCCCCCCACCTCTTATTTTGAATGTGATCCGGTCTCTTCCCACGTTCCCATTAAGGGAGGTTATAGGGAGAGATGGAAGACGTGGGGGAATCCATCACCCCCACTTACCTAAATGTACATGTATATCTTAAACCCTAGGTCCGGGGCAAAAGGACAAGTTGTATTCCCTGTAATCACTCCTCGGAGTATATAGAAATAACATCGGTTGCACCACCATGGACGTAGGCATATCTTTGCTGAACCACGTACATCTTTTGTTGTGTGATTGGCATTTTACATTCCTTGTTCTTGCTTGGTGATTGCTTTTTCCTTATCTATTTGTGTTGCATAATAATTGTCACCACAAATATGAAGTATGTTTTGGAGATTTTTAGAGAGTTTCCCTTATAAGAAATTACTGGAGTCATATTGACTTAAATTGAGGAATACCGATTAGAGATTATGGTATACTCTAAGTGGGGTAGCCCACTATTGATGAAAATTCTATTTGGAGATAATTATTAAATTCATATGAAAATGAGAATGAACTTAGTGATGTTTGAATTTTACAAAAGAATCCCAAATGGGATAACTTTAAAGGTTAATATAATTGATTGAACCATATTATGGATTGAGAATTATAAATGCCAATAAATGTGCATACGGATATAGAAATATCCTTAACTATGATTAATTTGGGAGATGTCTCACACTATGAGAAATGTTAATTGAGGTGCATTAGGATATAGAATATCCTTAACTTAAATAGAATTGAGAGACAATTCATAAGTAGAAGCGATATGTGAGCTTTAAGCGAGAAATAGTATAGTGTATACCAAGTGGGGGAAGATGTGTGAGAATTGATGGTTAGTATATTAAAAGAGAGAGATATAATAAATAATGATAATAATTCAACTACGCCAAAGTGCGTAATACGAATATGTAAATGATGTGTTAGGTATACCTTATATGATGGTATATCTTTATATGATGTGATGATGTATGTATACCTTATGTGATGGTATATATATATATATATATAGTGAAGCATACCTCCTCCTTGCTATCATTGGGAAGTTGCGCGCGTTGAGGGTGAGCATCCTGGCTCGATGAGCAGGGTGTGGATATTTCCCAGGTCATAGTCGTCCATGGTGATTATTATGTGATATACATTTATTATTTTTGGGGTGAGAAGTCGTGGGTATGTATCGTTCTCACTTGCCGGTTAGGAGCTATGACCGCTTCCCGGGACATTGTGTGCGTGAGTTGATCACGAGGTGGGTGCCGTTGAACCCCATCAGGTGGTTCCCAGTTTGCTACGTGGTATGGGAAACTGGAAGATGATAGCATTGTGAGCCTGCGTCCTCGAGTTATAGCTCGTTTGGATGGTTATATGATTGATGTGATTGGTTACTTGGGTATCGTGGGCATAATGGACCTCAACGACCAACATTGCCAATAAGTAGTGTATCGGGGGAGGAGGGTTCTTTATTTGGATTTCTCTTTTGCGAGACGTCCCACGCACGAAGCTCAGTGTAATGTTGGGAAGTGAGGAGAAGTTAGTCCTTAATGCTCATACATATACAATGTATAAACTATCTTGATGATCGACAGTGCCAGAAGTAGTGTATCGGGGGGGTTCCTTGTTTGGATTTCGCTTTGCGAGACATCCCATGCACGAACCGCAGTGCACTGTTAATAATTGGGATTAATTAATGAATTAAAATTGAATAATAAGAATTTGGGTTACATGCATCATGCATTGAGGGCATAATAAATCTCTTAAATCAATACTGTCAGGAGTAGTGTAACGGGGGGATTCCTTGTTTGGATTTTGCTTTTGCGAGACGTCCCACGCACGAAACACAGTGCAGTATTAAGACTTGGGAGAAGTTTAGTCCTTAACACTTAGATGCTAATAACTCATATATAATAATATGTATATTGATGACATAACTATAATATGAGAAATTCTAGTAAAAGAGGAATGTTTATGAAACGTGAATACGTTGGTATGAGAATGGTTATGTAAACTCTATATGTTGAGTAAATGAATAAAAGAACACCATAACATTAAATGTTCAAGCATATGATTTAGATGGAATTCAGATACACGTAGATTGGGAGATAGTTATATTTAATTGCCTAATTAAAATTGGGCATTTATTTGGAGATCATGTGCATACACTTAGTTGCGCGCTTTAGTTGAGAGGTGAGTTGGATTATTATGGAGAGTGAGATTCCATTAAATCATGTCATAATGCATTTACAGTTATTATGCATTTTAATGCACTTGCTATAAAATGTTTTCAACTCGGGCTCTGACCCGTTTATATTTTCTCCTCATATGTATATATTGTATTACTTTAGGTGTTTCTCCGCAAGGATACCATTGATGTTCTCCCATTCAGTAGTCATGGAGCTGTAGTAGTGGCGGACTATTGCGGCACTTTGTCTTAGTCGATTCCTATCTTTTGTATATCTAGATTAGGATTCAGTCTGTATATTTGGGTCTATACTCAAGTGTTGTAGATTAACACTTTTATTTTTTCCCTTCTCAGATTATTGTATTGTCTGTGACCCGACAGCATATTCGTGTATTTTACTTTGTACATTTTGTTGTACTCTTGTATTCATTTCTTTTCATATTGCAGAGTTTGTTGTATCACTCATCATAGTTAGATATTGTATTGTTGGTTTATGGCTGCATGGTTGGTTTTATTTGGTGTTAAAAAAAGTTTTAAATTTTTGGCAATTCGCTTTTAATAGTTTCGGGTAGTTAGCCTTATATTATAACGTATTGTCAGTTGATGTTGAGACTGAACCATCTGAGATACCTGATTTAATGTAGTATAGGGCTGGCCACCCGTTATTATTTTGATCGGGTTGTCACAGCCAATAACCGTGATAAGTACGTGACAACTTTGTTAACTAAAAAACCTACTGCCTCTTTTTTCCCACCGTTTTCAATTACCACCATTTTTCTCTCTATATAATGCGACGATTCTCTCTCTCTCTCTCTCTCTCTCTCTCTATGTTTCGAGTATGTTTTTCTCTTTCTCTCTTTCCTTTGTATACGTGTGTGTGTATAGGGAGTGCATGAGTGTGCATGTGTGTAAGTGGGTGAGGGTGGGGGCAATGGTGGTGGTGGGGTGGGGGGCAGTGGGGGTAGGGTGTGTGGGGGTGCAAGGGGGCAGTGGGGGTAAGGGTGGGCGAAGGTGGGGGGGGGGGGTAGGGGGAATTAGTGTGTGTGGGGTTTCAATACTGAGTTTTTTTTAAATATTTTCATCATTAAGTAGACGAGTATATATGTTTGTAATTTGTATACACTGTAATTTTATAGGACCCGTTTCTCTAATGAAAAGGGTTTTATTTGTTATTGGATGTGTGTAAAAGTACTAAAATTGAATTTATTTTACATAGTCGATAAAGATATCAATGAGTAAACATACAACTTTTGGTTTGGAGGACCTGATTACCAATAATTTGTGTGACACCCTAACTTTTGGAGGCCCTGAGTACCAATAATTAGTATTGATATTGGTATAAATTGAAATTGAATTATAATTGGTATAAATTGAAATTGAATTTGAATTGGTATGAATTGGTATAAGTTTTAGTTCTTATGCGTACTTTAAATTAAATGAAACATACTTTAAATTACATAATTGAATGAAATATCTCGAATTGTGATAAGACATAATTAAATGAAACATACTTTAAATTACATGTAGTGTGCATAGATACTAGCCTTATTGTTCTTATGCATACGAATTCAATAGCCCTTAGACCCGTTCGAGAGTCATTACCCCTATAATGAGATCTCTCGAATTGTCCAGTTTGGATAGTTTGGGGTTGCATAGTTTCTGTATAATAATATTCTTAGTGGCTTAAACGTGTTACTTTTGGAGGAAGTTCTACAGTCGTATCTTAATGTTCTCTAGGTACATACTAGATGATGCGATGTTAAGTGTTATTTCAATTGATAAATTGAAATAACACTCACACTTGCGAATCTATGTCATGTACTTGGAGAACTATGGGGATATGCTGCCGAATTTTCCTCATGTTGGAACAATGTGCATGAGTTGTTAAGTATATTATAGAAACATGCGGTCTTGAATAGGATAGGACCACTCACCCTTTAAAGGAGATGAATGAAATAGTAATTAATATTATCAATTAAATTTTAATTTTAAATTCAAATTAAATTGAATTTGAATTAGAATTTGAATGCACTAATAAATTTACGCATAGAAACTAGCCTTCTAGTTCTTATGTGTACACATTCGATATGTGATTGTTTATACTAATGGGAACTAAATAGTCACACTTTTGTTTATACTAATCAACCAATATACGCTTCTTACCCATAATAGGTGACTGTTTGTAGTAACTGTGGTGGAATATCCTAAATACAAAGAGTGGATGGGTGAGACAAATAGATTAGGGGATGTGTTTCGCAGAGGTGCTAATGAATTTGTGAAATACGCAAAGAGATGTCATAATGATGAAAAGTTTTCGTGTTCGTGTGCTAGGTGTAAGAATGGTAAGGTGTTTGAGTGGAAAACAGTTGAACTACATTGTTAAGATGGGGGATGCAAGATAGTTATCGAATTTGGTTTTTTCATGAGGAATCGAAAGTTCCTTTTGTCCCCGAGCAACCTTCATAACAACCTTAAACAAGTAGGATAGATGTATAAAGGGGGGATGACAATGCAAATTATAATATGCTAAAGGATTTAGTTGATGACGTGTATGTGGTTCATGAAGTGAAAGAGAATGAGTTCACTGATGATGTAAAAGGTTTAGGTGCTCATGAAGATATCGAGATAAACCTTGACGATGACACCAAAGATTAAAATTTAAGGTGAGCTAGCCATTATAATCTAGCTGTGAGAAATATCAAACAACTTTACATGCCATGGTTAGTTTGCATAGTTTGAAGATCCAATATAGTTTGTCTGGCAATAGCGTGATAGGAATTTTGAATTGGATGAAGGGCTTGCTACCCAAGCAGAATATGCTTACAAATAGCTATCCTACTATGAAAAACAGTTTGAAAGGTTTGGGAATGAAGTATAAATCAATTCATACTTATGTGTATAATTGCATACTATACCGAAAGGAGTATGAAAATCTCGATCGGTGTTCGATATGCGATGAACCTAGATATGTCCAATCTACTGGCAAGGAAGGCACAAAATCAAAAGTTCCTCAAAAGGTGTTGAAATATTTTCCCGTTGGGCCTAAATTAAAGAGATTTTGCACAGTACCATGGATAACGGAGGCAATGACTTGGCATGCTAGGGCAGAAGCAGGGGATGATCTCATGCGTCATCCTATTGATTCTATATCTTGGAAGAGGTTGAGTTTTGAGTATCTCGATTTTGCTCGAGAACAGCGTAACATTCATTGGGCAATATTAATAGATGGTTTCAATCCATTTGGATATAAGCATCAATCAGAGTGTATTTCCAGTGATACTAGTCCCGTTCAACCTCACTCCTTCAAAGTGTATGAGACCTGAATTTTTAATGATGTCTTTATTGATACTTGGGCCAAAGGCACCAACTGAGGACATAGATGTCTACCTTACTCCTTTGGTAGAAGAATTAAATGAGTTATGGGAAGAGGGTGTGCAAGCATTTGAATCTTTTAGAAAATAAGAGTTTATGTTGAAAGCTATGTTGATGTGGCCAATTCATGATTTTTCAGCTTATGGGACATTATCGGATTGTGTAGTACATGGTTATTTTGGGTGTCCTATTTATGGAGAGAAGACTGAATCTCTTCGTCTTCCCTCTAGCTAAAAAAATGTATACGTTTCCATAGGAGGTTTTTACCCCCCCCCCCCCCCCCCCCCCCACTTATGGTTTTAGATTTAAGAAAGGTTCCATTTTTTTACCGGGTGGGGTTGAACATAGGCTACCATCAAGAAAACTTTCAGGCTCACAAATTGAAAGTAAATCTTCTGATTGTAGCCCTAATATGCCAGGCAAGAATCCTAAATTTAAGAATGATTGAGACAAGAAAGGCATGGTCTAGGAGATCAATTTTATTTGACTGTCCTTATTGGAAGAATAACCCGATGCACCATATATTGGATGTGATGCATGCAGAGAAGAACATCGTTGAACATATTGTGGGAACATGCCTTGTGGGGATTCATTCAAAGGATGGAGAAAATGCACGACAAGACCTTAAAGTGTGGAAACTTAAGCCACAACTATGGTTAAAAGAATATAGTAGGGAACGGACAATAATTCCCCTTGGTGCGTTTACTTTGATGAGTGAGGAAAGGAAGGTGCTTCTAGACACAATATATAATTTAAAAACTCCGTATAATTTTTCTTCCAACTTGCAAAGGATTGTGAATTATGCTACCCATGATTTACATAAGTGTAAGTCCCACGATTGGCATCTGATCATGCAATTGGTTCCTCTATTATAAAGGTTTATTTCTCCACGCACAAGGATTTACGGAGGGATATTATGAAAATTAGTAGATGCTTCTCACATTTATGTGAGAAGGTAGTCAGTCGAGATCACATAGTGGCCGTAAAATTTGTGGTGAAAGAAGCTATTTGTGTCTTGGACAAGTACTTTCCCCCATCTTTCTTTAACATAAGTGTTCACTTGTTGGTACACCTAGGCAATGAGACACTTCTTTGCACCCTAGTTAGATATCGGTGGATGTATCCGTTTGAAATATTGATGAGTGTTTTCAAAGATTACGTCAAGAATACACGATACATTGAAGGATCAATTATAGAAGAATACATCATCGTGGAGTCATCAATCTACACTCGGGAATATATGCCCCACTTAACCAGTGTGGGTGACAATGATGAGTTCGTCGATGAGGGTGGTCATGTGATGGGCAAATGAGTGAAATTAACGAGTTTGCAACATGAACAAGTAGCTCGTTATCTTTTTGACACACATAAAGATGTCGAAGAATGGAAAAATTAAGTTTCAATTATTTTAACTTTTACATTATTTTAATTTTTACATGATTAATTTTGTAATACGTTCATATCGATCTATGCAAAAAATATAAAGCATGTGAGAATAATAAAAGACGAAAAATAATGGCACAATCAGATAGCGAATTTAGGATGTGGTTGTCACACGAGGTAATTATAATGAAAATGGTTGTTATTAAATGTCACATTACAAGAAAGCTTTAGCACTAACTTAATTAATGTATCTATATTCTCAGCTCTTATAGACGGGTGATGCGACATCAAGGCTTGCCAGTCTAGCCACTGGATCCTTGTTCATGGCATAAGAGTACAAAAAGTATCGATTGAACGGTTACGTATTCAGTGTAAGGGTGTACGAGGAAAATACAAATGTACAGAACTCGGTCATTTCATACAAGGATCTTACTTTCATTCGAGCGAGCGCGAAAGATAAAAGCCTCGTTGAAGCGAAAATGACTTACTATGGTGTAATTTGAAATATATTTGAATTGGACTATGTAAGCTCCATAGAGGTTGTATTTTAATTTGATTGGGTAAGAGTTGAGGATAAAAATGCTTGTAAAGTTAATCCTGGTACCAATTTGATCATGGTTGACTTGTCCAAGTTAAATAGCAACAAACACGTGAGCGATGAGCCATTTGTTTGTGCTTTTCAAAAGGTCAAGCAAGTGTTTTACTCGAAGTATATCAATAATGAGTAGTGGTCAATCGTCCTACATGCGCCAAAGCGTCTAAACATTAGTGTGGATGACTTGGCCGCTCCTACCAAATATCAATCCATTTTTATGATAACCCGAATTTGAAATAATTTTTAGATTTTTTATAAGTATTCAAATTATTTGTAATGACCAGTGGTTGTATTATTCTAGTGCTTTATTATTATCGAACGATAATTTAATATTTTTTATTCATTTGTACTTGATCATTTTAATGCTTGTAATAACCAAGTGAATATGTTAATTAGGATTTTAATCAATTTAAGCATTAATTCAAAGTCCATGATCCAGGAATGTGTTTGGGGGGGGGGGGGGGGGGGGGGGGAAGTGTCCATGTGTGTAAATTGAATTTATATTGGTATAAATTGGTATTGGTATTGGTATAAATTTAAATTGATATAAATTAATATTGATATTGGTATGTATTGTTATTAACCGATTTGAGAATTAATTCAAAGTCCATATACATGTTTGTACTAAAAAAAATTGCACAGAAAATGACTTAATCATAGTGCAATAGAGGAGGCGATGAGGGATCCTCATCCAGTAAGCCCCCATAATGAGGCAAATTGGGGTCCTTCGTTGAGAATACGACGGCATTATTGGATAGAGCACTAGAGTTATTGAAGTCGATCATTGACGGTGGTACACTGATTGGTGGGTCATGCCTAATGACCTCAAGCTAAACATCTGGGGGGGGCACTATGGGTAGTGTATTTATATTTATATTTATATTTATAAGTACTAGTGGTAGCATCAGTTGGGAAAGGACAAGGGTAAGGGGAAGGAGAAGACGGTAGAGGTAGACGAGGACGAGGACGAGGACAATGATGTTACTGCTTCATCGCCGATACGCACAGACTCGCCGCCATATGATGATCCATTTCTCATCGTGACCTCCGTCGAGCGGCCTATGTCCACAATTGGTTGTCGATCATGTTTCTACTCGACATATATTGTGGGGAGCCGATAGTGAGGGGGTTTATGGACCCGGGCTTCGGCCCAGGTATGATGGTTCATAGACGTCCCCTCTAAGATATTGAGGCTAGAGTGCGCGTCACGTATGTGGTGGACAAAAATGAGAACTTGCGCATATAATGCGATGTTCAGCATATTGAGGGGTGTCTCAATTCATATGTCTTATGGCCTTCCTTCCTCCTCCGACCTGCTCAAGACCCTTCTTCATGACCTTATTTCTATCTTTTTTATTTGGATATTGGATTGTAATTGTATTTTTTTTATTTTGGTACATGTTGGTTTGGATATGGATATTTACATTTCTATTTTATTTGGAAATGGATTATATATTCCATGATTTGGTACATTATATCTATTTTATTTTGATATATGTTGTTAAGACAAGTACAATTTCGCTATAACAGGTACAAATATACTGCTGGGCAGTGGCTGTGGCCATACTGTCGAGCATTTTTTTTAAAATTCTTCCCAGAATTGTCACGGTAAAAGATTATGACAAGTCTGTGACAAAGAAACTTGTCACGGTCTTTAACCGTGACAATTTTTTTAGTTTTGTCACAGGCTTGTCACGATCTTTGACCATGACAAAACTTGTCAAGGTCAAAGACCATGATAGGACCGTGATAAGTCTAAAGAACTTGTCACGATCTTTGATCGTGACAAGTCCGTGATAAAGAAGTTATCACCCCTAGACTTGTCACGATCAAAGACCGTGACAAATTGGACATGTCATGGTCAAAGACTATGATAAGTCAAGTATTTTGGTGTAGTGAAGAAGTCATCTTAAGGGACTTTTCTACAAGTTAGGTAGAACTAAATGTACACAAACTATCGTTCACTGCTATAACAACTTTACTAGTCTTAGAGAGCAAGTTGAGTTCCTAGTCGCGACTTCAAAAAAATTAATGGAAGAATTTCAACGGATGTCTATGTCATTAGAGAACTCTTATAATGCTCTGACTAGACACAACAATGACAAGGGCAAACAAAATGTTATCTCCACTTAGGTACCTAAGCAAGACGACGAAGCCCATGATTTTCACATTGCTCTCAAGGTTAGAAGTACTTCCTAATGGTATTTTGATAGTGGGTTCTCTAGGCACATGAACAGTGACATCTCATTTTCTACCAACCTTAAGGATCGCAAGGAAGGCAAAGTCACCTTTGGAGATGGGAGTAGGTCTAAAATTTTAGGACGTGGATGTATTGAGATACCCTGATTTCCTAAAGTAAACAAAGTGTTATATGTAAAAAGGTTGAAAGAGAAATTAATTAGCATAATTTAATTGCGCGATGCAAACTTTGCAATAAAGTTTCGCCCGTCCGAATGTAACATATTAAGTCGGTGAACTTTTACTACAAGGAGTGAGGATCGAAGATAATTGCTATGGGATCGTTCCCAAATCCTCCTTTGTGTGAAACGGTGCCAAGATCTCATGTATGGACCTTTGGCATGAACGAATAGGTCATGTGAACTTTAGAGATCTTAAGAAAATAGTGAAAAAGGACCTAGTTCGTGGCTTACCATTATTTAGGAAACCAACTTCCTCGGTTTGTAGTACTTACCAAAAAGGAAAACAAATTTAAAGTCCCCATCACAAGTTGAATACCATTACCACCATATGTGTTTTGGAGTTGATTTACATGGATATTATGATTCCTATTCGCTCATAGAATTTAACTAGTAAAAGATACATTCTCGTGATGATCGGTGACTTTTCGTGATACACTATCGTGGTTTTTTTTAGAGAAAAGTTCAATGCAGTTGAGTTTCTAACAACCAAGTGTCGTGTCCTACAAAATCAACACGGTGTCACTATTAATCAGATGCATAGTGATAACGACATTGAATTTAAAAAAGCCTAAGTGAATAGTTATTATCACTGAGTGGTCATCAAACACGAGTTTTCAGCCATTCGTACTCCATAACAAAAATGGATAGTTAAGAGAAAGAACCAGAAGATACAAAAGATGGATAGATCCATGATTCTTAGGAGGAATGTGCCTTGATGTTTTTAGGCAGAGGTAGTGAGTAATTTATGCCATACAGTGAATAGGGTATATCTCTGTCCGTATACACTACACACGCCATATGAGTTATGGATAGGGAAGAAACCCAGCATATCATATTTTTTAGTCTTTGGGAGTACTTACTACATCTTGAGATATATAGATCACTTGGGAATGTTTGACTCTCGGGGTGACAAGGGGATATGTTTAGGTTATTCATCATCAAGTAGGGCTTATAGGGTGTTTAACCTTTCAAGCTCTAAGGTTATGGAGTCAATAAACGTCACGATTAGAGATGATGATCCGTCAATGTCTTCTGACCCTAGCCCCAAGTGTGAGGGTGATTCACCCCTAGTGATGATCCCATACTTCCTCATAATACACTAGTGGACCCTATTATTGATTTAAAGGGTCCACCCTTTTGGGTTCAAAATATTTATGACCCTTCTGTTGTACTTGGTGATCCCACACTAATTGTCAAAACTCGTACTAAACTTGAGAATATGGTTAGCAACCTTTGCTACACCTCCTTAGTCGAGACCAAGAATATGAAATAAACACTAAAGAACGAGCATTGGATATTCTATATGCAAGATGAGTTGCATTAGTGTCAAAAGAACGATGTCTGGGAGTTCGATCTCGACCTAGAGAGACAAATGTGATAGGTGTCGAGTGGATTTATAAGAATAAGATGGATGATAATGGTACCATGGTTCACAATAAATCTAGGTTGTTCACTCAAGGCTAAACCGTGTTTGAGGGTGTAGACTTTAAGGAGAAATTCGCTCATGTTATTAGGATTGAGTCCATCCGCTTACTACTCGCCATGTCATTTCATCTGAGCTTCTAATTATATCAAATGGATGTCAAGAGTGCCTTCCTTAACGAAATTCTACAGGAGGAAATTTACATGGAACAACCAAAGGGGTTCGAACACCTAAAGCACCCAGGACATGTCTTTTACACTAAGAAGGGTAGGTATGGTTTAATGTAAGCACCCCGTCTTTTCTACGAGAGGCTCACTTCCTATCTCTTAGATCATGACTTCAAGAGAGGGGAGTGAATAAGACATTATTTATGAGAAGATATTGTGGTGATAACTTATACAAGTTAATAACTTGGGTTCGTGATAATTTATAAAATACATGTGCTTATGTCAAGGAAGATAAGTCCCAAAAATAACTTGGTTGCCCAAGTTTATGTGGATGACATAGTATTTGGATCCACGTGCTCCCGACATGTTCACACTTTTGAGGAGAAGATGAAGAGAATTTGAGATGAGCATGGTTGGTGAACTTATGTTCTTCTTAGGTCTCTAGATACATCAGCTAGATGATAGGATAATCATATCTCAATCCAAATATGCTAGGGACCTAGTGAAAAAATAGGTTTAGACTCCGCTAAGCACTCACCACCCTTATGAGTACATCGACTAAGCTTAGCAAAGACACTTTAGGCGAGGATATTTGTCAAACCCTTTATAAAATCATAATAGGTAGCCTTCTCTACTTGACCGATAGTCATCTTGACATTGATTTTAGCATTGGAGTATGTACATGATGCTGGGCATCCCCAAAAGAGTCTCAATTGCTCTCAGTTAAATGTATCATCAAATATGTGAGTGTCACTGTTTCTTACGGTAAATGGTATTCCTTTGATACCGATGATCGTTTATTTACCTGTTCGGGTGCCAATTGGGCTGGGAATGTTGATGGTTATAGGATCACCTCAGGTTGGTGTTTTTACTTTGGGAGTGCTCTTGTCTCTTGGTTGAGCAAGAAGTAAAACTCCATATCTTTGTCCATAGTGAAGGCTGAGTAAATTATCGTCGGGAGTTATTGCACGCAACACTTATGGATGATGCAAATGTTAGAAGATTATGAGATTCAACAAGGAACTTTTACTATTTCTTATGATAATATGAGTGTGATCCATACATCTTGTAATTAGATCCAACATTCTCACATAAAGCACATTAGGAAATGTGAATATTTTATTTGTGATCTCGTAGAGGAGAAAGTCCTATTCTTGAGCTTTGTGAGCACTAAACTTCAATTAGCCGATATTTTCATGAAGCCTTTATATGCACTTAGATTTGAGGATATTAGGAAATGTTTCCATATTTTTTCCATTGATTGAGTTCAAATATTTTTCTAGTATAGGATGTTTATCATGTTCATATCTTATATTCATGTTGCTAGATTGTATTATCATTGTATCGATATGTTTTTCTTTTTGATATATTTTGAAAATTTCCAAAAAGACTTTTATTTTTATGAAAAAATTTGAAAATTTCCAAAAAGATTTTTGGTTTTTAAGAAAAAGGTTGAAAAAATTCAAAAAGATTTTATTTTGATCAAATTTTAGAAAAAAGCAAAAAGATTTCACCATACATGGATGAACATTTAAGATATTTGAATCACCCCTACATTCCATCCATTCACATGACTTTTTCATAGTGCTTTAAGAAATGACTTGGTTTTATTAATAATGGGTGGATATCATTACGTCGTTGATTGATGATTACTCTCTAAGTGTTAGATCTTTGTCACCTTTATTGCACACATACACGGACTTTTTTAACATTGTACTTACTTGTCATATGTCGAATACGTTGTTTTCATTTCAATTCTACTTAATAATGAACTAAATGTAAAAAGAGATAAGTTGTTCTTATAAGAACCATTGCCTGGATTTCATTTCTAGGAAAATATTAATATATGTTAAGTAATGGAAAAGGGATACTAAATAGCAAAATTATCTTTGCGTTAAAATCCATCATTTGCAAAAATAGCCTCAAAATATCAATGGCAAGCAAAAACAGAAGTGTCAAGGCCATTAAATTTATATTCATTAATGCTTCACTACATATGAGTATTATGATTTCTTCAAAGCAACTGAGAGTGAATTCTTATATATGTGATATTTTCAGGGAGTTACAAAGTAGAAGATCAATGGGTTTGCCTAATTAACTTTCTTGAAAATCATTAAATAGTTTGGCGTTATTATTTAGAGAATCATTAAAATTCATGGCATACTGAATAAGTCGAGTCAATTTCATTTAAGTTCAATATTTTACACCTAAGTTTGAAATTGAGAAGTATCTCGTGACTTTGTGCACCTATTTTATGAATGTTTATGTTGATTTTCCCTCAGAAAATCTTCACAAAATCACATTTTTTTTCATGATTAAGATATTTTTGTGTTATTCAATCGTGACTATATGTTTGCATCTATATGTACTTTATCTAATTTATACTAGGTGGAGATCTTTATGCCTGTTAAGATTAACATTCCATGTGTGTTATTGATTATCATTGTGAAGATATCTTTTGTTCTTCATGTGATACTCGATATTCATGATTACATTTATTACGGACAAAGAGGGGAAGAACAAATTGATGGTGAGGTTTATTTGTATTTAAAACTCGTACACATCATGCTATTTATTATTTCTTGTTTCACATGTGTAGGTTTGTTTTAGTTTGATGAGAATCTCATGGACTAAATAATATGAAGACAAAGCCAACCAAGGGTGATGATATGAGAAATCGGCCATGAGACCTTCTCATACCAGCAGGTCAAGAGTAATGTGTGTGTTAAATAAGTAAAGCAAGCAAACAGAGAGAAGACAAGATATAGAGTGGTTCAGCCTCCAAAATAGGCCTACGTTCACTGTGTTGCTCCGTTCCCATTATATGCGTTGCATTGTACAGTATAATCGTGCCTATAGATTCGTACAAGTATGAGAATAAAGGAAAGTACATGACAGTATTGGAGATTCCGGTGAGTCCGTGAGGTGGCTGTGATCCAGATCCTTGGCCTCCAAAGCTTATGTTGGGGGTGATGTAGAGAGGATCTGTGTTGTAGTGCCTCCGGTGTGTGTGGAACCGATCCCCCCCTTCTAGGTGAGGGTCCTCTATTTATGAGGAAATGTGTTGAGTCAGATGCCCTGAGCATGTGGCGTATACCGAGTTTGCGACAGTTGTGGATAAAGGGGGTGCGGCCTGCAAGGCAAGCAGTTTTGCAAACTGGAGGGCCGCACACCCTAAGGTGGGATGCCGCGGCCTATGATGGAGAGGGCGACACCCTAAGTGAGTTCTGGCCGCGCCCTGAGTGAGGTTAGGCCGTGCCCTGTATGAGAGAATACATCCGCGGTAGGGTGTTATATTTGTACTATCAATAAGCCCCCAAGCCGTAGTGCCAAGGGAGATCAATTGGGACTGCGGCTAAGTAGTCTAGGTGCCACGGCACTACCAAAGCGATGATTCGTCTTCCGCGCTCCCTTATATAAATTGTTTCTGGCCGTGGACTTCATTAAGTTTCCAAAACTTTTGAGAGCACATCGAGAGTGAAACTCTGCACTTTCTTTCTTGCACATTCCGGCGACTTTCCGAGGTGGCGTGTGGAGGTTCAAAGTGGTCTGCACTTTCTTTCTTGCATATTTCGGCGACTTTCCGAGGCGGCGTGTGGCGGTTCAAAGTGGTCTGTAGCTGATCTTTGCGACTTTCTTCATTTCCAAGTGATTTGTCAACCACTATTTACAGTTTTCTTCCCTTATGATACTTTGCCTGTTTCATTTGCTAGAAATCTAGCGTTTTATTTGTTCGTTTTGCTTTTTCCACATATGCTGCATATGAAATACGTATAACTGTTCTTGATGTTCATGATCGAACACTCCGTATTCTGTTGGTTTGATTCTAAAAGTGATTAGATTTAGGTAATCAACTTGTTTAGGATAGAGGCCGCGGCATGATAGGATTTCAATAATCATTTCCGTGAACTGGTACAGTACTTCTGCGTCATACCGTGCCAAATGGACGCGATCCCTCAAACTATTATCCATGGCATCAAATCACCACCCTTAGTAGTCTCGGAATAGCCTTAAAACTTTCAATAACCCAAGACATTCATGTTAAATAACTTTAGCTGCTGCTAGAGCATAAAGAGTGGACTGGAAATTTAGGAATGGCCATGGCCAGGAACGCCCTAAAAGCAGTTCTATCTTATTACCGCGGCATTCTATGTTCCTCTGATATGGATGTGGCCACGGCTTGTTGGGACAGTACGATCCCATTAGACATTTTTGATTCAAAAATACCCTTCTGCGGCTTCTTGAAGTCTTACAAATCATACTGGCTGCAGCGCCTAACAGCGAACTCTGCTTTTTAGGTACTGCTGCAGCCATATGAGATTTGACCCAAACGAGTTCCTGAGAGGCTTTTGGGCAAAGCATTTTGGGACCTCTCCCCCCGAGCTTACTTATGTGCCCCCTCTAAGATCAGTTGGGCCCTGCAAACTAAAAGAGTGCCCGAACTGCGTGATAATCGACTCAGACTCCGCAGACTCTGCATCTGGGAAGGATTCCCAATCTCCGCCGATGGAAGAGGAAGCCAACTCACGTACACATCCAATGGGTGTAGGAGACAATGTTGCGGCTGTTAGAAATAACCCAGGAGGAACATCTGGGAGGGCTGAGAGACCCCTTGTCGCGCTTGATATCCGCGGCTCGATGACCCAAGATTGGGTCGAGCAGGTTGCTGAGGCCTTCGAATTTCCAGAAAATTTGACGTGCTCGGCCCCTGACACGAACCAAAGACCGTGCACAGTTCTATCCGATGATGGAATTTTCTTCCCGCTGCACGCCGTCATTTACGGGCTGCGGCTACCAGTCCCAGTTCCTATCCATCGCTTTTTTCAGGCAATGAACCTGGCCCCGGCACAACTGGACCCTAATGGCTGGAGAGCCGTTCTCGCTGCAATTGTCCTTTGGGATAATTTGTTCAAAAAGGACATCACTCCCGTGGAGTTCTTTCACTTCTACCATCCAAAGGAGAACACAGTGAAATTCACGTGGTATTATTACCTCTCTAGTCGCGGCAGGGACGAGGCCCTTTACACTGGGAGACCGACCAGTGTGAAGAATTGGAAGGGGAAATATTTCTACATATCCGGTGAAGGCTGGGAGATGCATCCCGAGGAGAATGAAAGAGAGAGAACATATAAAATGCCGCGGCAGTGGGGATCACCATCAAAATTAGGTATAAGATTATAGCCGCGTCCTTTTTATTTCACATGTAACTTCCACTAACCTGAATCGTCTTTTCTTTCTGCAGCCCTTGACAATCTGCATTTGAACAAGCGGCGGGAACAAAGGGTTGCTGAGGCCGCGGAAGTTTCTGCTGAGCACAAGAAGTTCAGCACACTCGTAACGCCGTCAACCATTTTTGAAGGAGGATTTTTCCCAAATAAATCCATTCCTCAACAAATGGGTGCGTAAGGTAACTAACTGCACCATAATTTTTACTCTGCGGTATTTTTACTCTGCGGTCGTTTATTCTCTTGAACTCGAACTTATGCCATTCCTTTTCAGGCGAAGAAGTTGACAGGGAGTTGCTAGCGGCGCAACTAGTGGAGATGGATGAGGACGCAGTCGTCCTAAATAATACTGCGCGTAGCAGGAAGAGGAAGAGGTCCAAGGGCAAGGGACCTGTCGCGGCCCCCTCCGGAGACAATAATGCTTCCCCAGCCGTGGTTACTGCCAATAAGGCTACTGATCCTGCCGCGGATCAGGTGGTCAATGATGAAAACCCTGCACCAGAACATTTTGATGACGACATAGGGGAAAACTTAGCCACGGCTGGCCTAATGTCAACTGAAGTGCCCCTTCAATTATCCTCTCCTCCACCGCCAACTGTAGTGGCGGTTAATGCGAACTTGCCACCTCCTCAATTCCGCGGAGAGTCTGGGCCAGATGGTAGACCAAGGCCTCAATTAAGGCAGCCTGACCCAAATTCTTCCTAGGACACTACCACAAAGGCTGCGCGGAGTATGAAGCGAGCCTTGGATGCCGCGGACCTTGAAAGGCTAGTTGGAGAAGATCATGAAGATCTGGAGTACTGTGGCCTCCATAGCCTTCTGAGGGTACGCACCAGTTGTCATTTGACTTTGCATCTCATTTTTCCATATTTTCTAACGTCTTTTCTTTCAGGCCGCAGATGTTATCGTGGTCCAGAAGAGGAATTACGAGGCCTTGTATAGGTTGAAAGAGGCCGAGAAGAGTGCACATACCGCGGACTTGGAAGCTGCACGGGCTTCTGCTCTTGAGGCGGGGAAAAAGTCTGTTGTCGCGGCCCTTCAAGCAACCCATGTAGACCTTGAGAAAGCCGTCAAGGTGAGGGAGGAAGCGAAGGAGAATTTTAAACAGGCCACAGAATCCCTGAAATCCTCGCAGGCCCAGACTGCTGAGGCCGCCCGTGTTGCGGAAATTTTAAATGCGAAGCTTGCCCTTCTCCAGCAGAAATATGAGGAGCTAGAGGCCAAGTCCGCCCGGAAAGATGAAAATCATGCCGCGGCAGTGAAAAATTTGGAAGAAGATCATGGTGACGCCCTCCAGCTAGCCATTGATCATGCCGTGGAGTCATTCAAAGGCTCCAAGGATTTCTTCCTTATCAATAATAGGGCATACCTCCGCGGCTACCAGGAGATGCGGCAGAGATTTATCAGGAGGTTCCCTGAGGCCAAGGAGGATGTCCTTGCCTGGAATTTAAGCGATGCCGAACATCAAGAGTGCATCGCTGAACTTAAGGCCACGGCACAAGAGAGAGAAAGGCTTAGGGCCGAGGCAGAGGCAGAAGTCACGGACGGAGAGACCGAGACTGCCGCGGGCGGAGAAGATGGTGATGATGATGCAGCCTCTTGAACTAATTTTTGTTGCATCATTAATATAGGGCTGCGTCCCTCTCTTTTGTAATCTTTAAACTTCTTTTGTGGCTGCGGCCTTCATTATGTAATCTATGGCTTATTAATACCAAGGCTGCGACCATATTTTTACCGTTACAATTGACTGCTTACTGTATTCCTTGATCTTTTATATTGCATGACTTACATTGCTTGCTATAATGAATGGTTGTATGTTACTGCCTCATCTCTGAAAATTCATCCGTGTCCAGACAGACGTAACATTTCAAGTCCGCGGTCAGAGGTCGATTTCATAGTTTGATTTTTTGTCAATGTCTGCGTCCATACAAATGGTGTTAAATCCCTGGCATCGACTGTTGCGTCACATCAGCTGCGTGCAAGCCGCGGCTCGTTATTATGTTGCGTCATGTAAATATCTTTGCCTGATTACCGCGGACAGGATTTCAAGGCTGGGACTTGCTGATTGCATGGACCTCCAGCTGCTTTCATTGCACCCGGTTGTCTGAACCGTTTATCTTTTGTTATCCCATAATAACTGACATGGAATATGTGGAGAACTCTTTCCTTAGACTTGGTACAATTGATTCTCTTCTAGCGTCTCATTCGACATTGTAGCTTTCTCATGCTTCAAGATGTTAGTGCCTTACCATTTTCATGAATGAATGGCTCCTAGAGCTCTGTAACCGTACCGGTGGGATGCGGCACATTTCTAGTTTATCTGAACAATGCGCCTCTGTAGGCATATGTTGGAGTTTCCAAGTCTTCTTGGGCTGGGTCATGTCACCAGGCCCTAACATGCGAGACAGTATCAAGCCTCTCCAGGCTGGGTTATGTTATTAAGCCACAGACAGCTAATATGCGAGACACTATCAAGCCTCTCCAGGCTGGGTTATGTTATTAAGCCACCCACAGCTAATATGCGAGACACTATCAAGCCTCTCCAGGCTGGGTTATGTTATTAAGCCACCCACAGCTAATATGCGAGATACTATCAAGCCTCTCCAGGCTGGGTTATGTTATTAAGCCACCCACAGCTAATATGCGAGACACTATCAAGCCTCTCTAGGCTGGGTTATGTTATTAAGCCACCCACAGCTAATATGTGAGACACTATCAAGCCTCTCCAGGCTGGGTTATGTTATTAAGCCACCCACAACTGCTGATATATAAAGAGTCATCCTTGGCTAGATAGTATAAGCCTCCAGGCCCGATGACGCATCCCAAAGTTGAGCACGGGCATTGTAAGGCCCCGTGGCTAATGAAAGCTCCTTTAATCTTCAGATGCTTTCGTGAATATTATCATCATATGATAAGATGTAGTTGCCCATATATAAAGGTCGTAATCCCTCCATATGCGCATCCCGAAATAATAATAATCTTCCGAGATAATTTGTTATCCTTCCTCTGGAATCTGTTTAAGACACAAAGTCTTTTTGTGAGATAGCAGGTTATGAAACCAAGAGAAATATCAGATATGGCAAAATTTGCTAATTCATATGTTTATATATGTCTGCTTCAGCTAATGACTTTGTTAATAAAATATAAGGTTTTAAGTATTAAGGCTACAATTGAGCTTCATAAAACATAAACAGAAATAGTTGAAATTGGAAAGACTAAGGATGAGGTGCGGCATGCAGCCTCTGTCAGGTCCGGCTGGGTCCTTTATGCATTCTTTAGGAATCACTGCAACATCCCTTGCCCAATTAGCCTTTCAACTTCATCTTTCAGAGCATAGCATTGGTCTGTGTCATGGCTATGGTCCTGATGGAATTTGCACCAGGTGGCTTTGTTCCTCTTATGGGGTGGAGCTCTCAACTTTTATGGCCACCTCAAAAGCTTGTCCTCTTTGATGAACTCAAATATCTCTTCAACCAGGAAAATCAACGGAGTATAGATACACGATTTCTTTTCTGATTTCTCTGCTCTCCTTTTCTGACTCCTACTGGTTGGTTCCGCGACTTCTTTAACTACCGCGGCAGACAAAGCTTTTTCCTCCGAAATCGCGCCTATATTTTGAGAGACCGCGGCCTCTAACATTAGCACCCTCTGTGTTAGGTAATTGATCCGGGTCTGAAGTGAGGCATGGCTGTCATAGAGGTGATTAATGTGATTGTACAGTTGCACAATCTCATCCTTGACTTCTGCACTCTGGCTAGATTCTCCTTCCATTTATGCTCTTGTTAGCCTTTATAAAGTATATAGAATCTGAGACGAAACTAACATAAGTGAGCGATCACAGGAATATTGGGAAGGGGAACTTGAACTGCTGCATGATATGCTGAGGAGGCCGCGGCAAGTATGGCACACAAGTGTACTGCCGCAGCCCTTTAATGTTATTCATCAAGGTCGAGCGGAAGGCAACTTAAGTCCTTCCCACGGTGATTTTGAACTGTCGTAATAGATCCGCACCAGTGGGAGTCGCGGCCTGAGATATTGTTGAACTTACAGGCCACACCCCTGTCTAGGTAGGGGAAAAATCCAAACTGATGTCCAAGATAGGAACTGACATTTTCTCCCTCAATTACGCGAGGGAAACCTACTAGGGTCCATTGATGAGAGAATTCCCTTGCGGTGCGCAATACGGCACGGCTTCAATGATAACCCCTAGATCATAGGTAGATGGCAACAAAAATAGGAGTAAATATAGCCCTTCCCTAATCATCCACCTTTTCGGGAGTAAAGCCCACCATGCCTTTTAGCATTATCTAGATGGAGTGATATCATAGGGGTATGTAAAATAGATCCAAAGTCATCAAATGAAGATCCAAAGACAGATCCAGAAATATGAAATACCCGTTAAAGGGGGCGAATGTAAAGCGGAGCCCAATAACCAGTAACGGACCCATGAGAAGATGGTCCATAGGACCCTCAGGGGTCGAATAAGGTGTTTAAGAACTCATATGTGTAGAGAAATAAGATTGAAACACCTCGTTTCCCACAGACGGTGCCAAACTGATGATACGAGAAATCGGCCATGAGACCTTCTCATACCAGCAGTTCAAGAGTAATGTGTGTGTTAAACAAGTAAAGCAAGCAAACAGAGAGAAGACAAGATATAGAGTGGTTTAGCCTCCAAAATAGGCCTACGTCCACTGTGTTGCTCCGTTCCCATTATATGCATTGCATTGTACAGTATAATCGTGCCTATAGAGGCGTACAAGTATGAGAATAAAGGAAAGTACATGACAGTATTGGAGATTCAGGTGAGTCCGTGAGGTGGCTGTGATGCAGATCCTTGGCCTCCAAAGCTTATGTTGGGGTGATCTAGAGAGGATCTGTGTTGTAGTGCCTCAGGTGTGTGTGGAACTAATCCCCCCCTTCTAGGTGAGGGTCCTCTATTTATGAGGAAATGTGTTGAGTCAGATGCCCTGAGCACGTGGCGTATACCGAGTTTGCGGCAGTTGTGGATAAAGGGGGTGCGTCCTGCAAGGCAAGCAGTATTGTAAGCTGGAGGGCCGCGCACCCTAAGGTGGGATGCCGCGGCCTATGATGGAGAGGGCGGCACCCTAAGTGAGTTCTGGCCGCGCCCTGAGTGAGGTTAGGCCGCGCCCTGTATGAGAGAATACATCCGTGGCAGGGTGTTATATTTGTACTATCAAAGGGGATAATAAGTTTTAGTTGAAGATAAAGTTTCATGTGTCTCTTCGTTTCGGAGTTTAGGAGGACATTAGGATTCATTGTCTTAGAGGTTTTGTTGTAATTTTTTTGAATTTATTTTGTACCGGAATAACCAAAGGGGGAGATATGTAAGAGTAAGATTTTATAATTGCTCATACCTTAGGCTTCTATTAGTTTTGACGTATCTTGTTACAAACTGGAATCTCAAATTGAACACTACATCTGCATTATTCCAAGTTCATTAAAATATCCATAAGTGATCGAGCACCATTTCTTGATTCGTCACCAAAACTTTATGAAGGTATAAACTTGTGGTTTCCATGTCTTATATAAATTATATTCTGAGATGTTTGATTTTAAAATCGAGGATTTTTATAAAAATGATTTTAAGAAGAAAACGTTTTTTAGTCTCATTCAAAAGATATTGGATCTTGTTCAAACGAGTTGTGCATTCTTCTTTGAACCAACTTTAAATGAAATTCAAACGAGACATACATGTCTAGACAGAGAATTCTCACGTGAAGCTTATTATAAGGTTGTTCAAACGAAAAAAAGGTTTCATTAGTACGATATTAGATGTTGTTAGAACGAAAATACAGTTTTTGTTGGAACGACCCTGCTTCCTCGAAATTCATGTTTTTTCTATAAAAAGTTGTTTTGTTCAGAAATTCTCAAGACTTTTGGCAAAAATGATTCTACTACCTATTCTAAAAGTACTCTTCTTTTGTTTTTCAAAAAAGATTTTGTTTTCCAAATCATACACCCCTCTATATGATTTGTGAATTTATGAAACCCTAGTTTCCATACAATCTGCATAAATCCTTGTAAAGTCCATCACTACTGCGAATTTGTGGAATAGAGGTTCTACTGCTAACTTGTGCATAGTACTAGAATGTGTCATATTTTATAAAATATTTAAAAACTCTACGCATTATAGTCAGTCATGCTAAATAGTCAGTAAGTCGACTGCGTCTATCAAAATCTTTACAGTGTTGAATAATACATTTGTTCGAAAGGAATTTTTCCTTACTTCTTCGCATGAGTGTTTTGATTATGTGTTGATTAGTAATTGATTTGGACTTTATCATTGCATGTACACCTAATTATAAATCAAGATAAAATTTGATTAAAATTTAAATTTGTGTGTGAGGAGTCTAAGATACGAATCAATCCATAGAATCCGCATTCTCAAACTATATACTTTATTAATTTTGCCTATTTTGGTATAATTGAATTAGAATGTGAATTGTACTTTCTTGCTATGATTTAAATGTTAAATCTAACATTCAATGAATTATACATGTTAAAAATCATGATAGTAGATTAAATTGTATCTTATTATGTTAAATTTTATTTTTCATACTTTTAGGAATAGGGATTCCAATAACTATTAACTTCTTCATTTTTGGGCTTAAGAATTAGGTTGAAGATCTGATATAGTCTCGAATTTTTTTAATATAGTAACTATACTCAAAAAGTTACGAAACTTCGTAGTATTATGTAAAATATAATTTTCTAAAAGTTTCATGTTTAACCAAATCCCAAAATGGTCATTTAGGACCTGAAAAATGAGAAATATTCGACTAAGTATATTTGTCGACGTTTAGTAACATTACAAAAAAGTGAATTTTTTAACCCCTATAGAAGGCGTAAATTGAGATGTTTTGTTTTTGCAGAAAATCACGTTCTGGACAACTTTGGTATTTTAAGTTTTCCCAAAATCGGATTATAAGGGGATCATATTAACAAATTATTATTCTGAGAACATAATGCTTGCAATATCCTAAGTGAGCACAATCCTAATTTAGGGACATTGGATAATATGGATAAAAATATTTTTTTATGTGATGTGAGTGGAATAAAAAAATTCTTTTTGATTTTTGTGGGGAATCTATGTATCACCCCCTCCCTTATGAAGTAGTGTATTTAGAAGTAATTTAAGGTAATTTGAGAACCTAAAGATAAAGTGTAAAAGACATTAAAATACATTAGTGACATATGGAATTTAAATTATGGAATTATATCAAGTGGATAAATATTATACTTATTTTGATGATCCTACGCATGTGGACACTTTCATTATATTATTATAATGAATATTTTGGATGAATAAGGATGGTTCCGTATTGTGGGGCTTGGTGATCCCAAAGGGAACTGGGGACCAGACACAATTACAATGATTTTATTATTGGTGGTGTTTGGGGTGGATAAGTTGAGGTTGGATTTATGTTTATGATGGAGATTTATTTATGTAATGAATTACATTTTATTCCACATGTGTGAGGTCCTAGATATGCTCACGAGCCTTATTTATCAATGAAATATGAAAATTAAATATATATGTATGAGGCATGTTACGCGTTGTGAGATCGCTCAACAATTGGAGGGCAGGTCCCAATTTATATATTTATATAACAGTTAATCAAATAACTGTAGAATTATCATTTATACTCATGATTGATAGTTTTACTACTTGATGTGTATAAATTATCTTGTTGTTGTGGACCTGACCCGTCGCATTGTTTCAAGTGCTCCAGCATACTCGACCTAGTTTCCCACTTGAGTACACATTCTTTTATTCTAGTCGCCATCAGATTTTGGAGATGTAGGTGTGAAGCTACCTTAGTTTTATTTACTTTATGCTTGAGAGATGCGAGGTTTATCGTATTCCTAGAATTTTTACTCAGATTTGTAGACAATACGATTTTAGGAGATTTAGCGTGTACTAGTTCTTATTAGATAGTTTTTACTTTACTTAGTAGTGGAGATCGATTTTATCCATATTATATGATCATTGAGGATTTGTCATATTGTTCTCTACTTCGATATATCCTTATTCATTGATTAGTATTTCATACTAAGGATTATATTCAAATTCAATTGACAAATTGTTTTATTTAAGAAATAAACTTGATCAATCTAATTATTAAAAATTATGGTGTGCCACATAAAGTATAAAACCTTCAATACTTTGACATATCTCTGCCCATATAATCAGATATTTGGATTCACGATTTAATTAGTTGAAAGTTCTCACAATTTGGTGAAGTCGATAAGTGACAACATGTAAGGTTGTGTTAGATGGTGAAGTAATCCCGCATTTTAGGTGGGGTTAAGGGAGTGAAAAGACTATTTCATTCGTGGTGAATTAAATATGAATTGCAGGGTGGATGTTGTGACCTTATTGGGTTTCATGTATTATGAAATTCTTTAGATTCAAAAAATACCATAAAAATTCCATTAAACTGTTTTACATATTCTTTCATTTCTAAATAAACAAATAAATATAAATTTACTATTATCTTTTAACACTTTAAAATCACTTTTCATGATACTTCAAGGGATTTTGGGACACCAATGTGACATTTACGACACTTGTAAAGTGTAGTAATATTTAAAAAGAGCACTAATATAGGCATAGTAAGTGAAATGCTTAAAGAGTACATGAAAAACTTTTCAATGCTAGTTCATTATGAAGCGCATGTAACACCCCGTAATTTTGAGGATTAAATATTCAATTATTTTTGGGAGATATAAAAATATTTAAATTGGAGAGACTTAAATTCATGAGTTGGAAAATTTATTTGAGTGAGCTGAATTATTTATAATTGGCGACTTTTAAGTTTAATGGTTCAAAATCTCGTGTGTCACATTTTGAGGTCGAAATTTGGAAATGTCGAAAAGTATTTCGGATGGTAATTTCGAGTGCGCAGTTGCGTCCGGATGGGCTGAGATAGTCAGAAAAGAGTACCCGAGGGTAGTAATTGGGTCTCGGGGTATTTTTGGGCATAGTATGTAACACCCCATAATTTTGAGGATTAAATATTCAATTATTTTTGGGAGTTATAAAAATATTTAAATTGGAGAGACTTAAATTCATGAGTTGGAGAATTTATTTGAGTGAGCCGAATTATTTATAATTGGCGACTTTTAAGTTTAATGGTTCAAAATCTCGTGTGTCACATTTTGAGGTTGAAATTTATAAATGTCGAAAAGTATTTCGGATGGTAATTTCGAGGGCACGGTTGCGTCCGGATGGGTCGAGTTAGTCAGAAAAGAGTACCTGGGGTTAGTAATTGGGTCTCGGGATATTTTTGGGCATAGTCGGGCCCACACGGAGTGATTCGGGCCATTTTAATTAGAACCATATGACTAAAAAAAAGGATTAAGGGTTTTTAACCAAATTGGGAGACTAGGGAACGGCAGTAAACATAAACTCTATGCCTCGGGCTTGAGAGGGAAATTTGGGGGAAAGCAAATCAAGAGCCAATTTGGGGATCTTGGAGCCAAATTAAAGGACTACACCAACGGATCAGACACTACGAACACTTACAGGCAAGTGGTTAACTTGCTGTAATGTGTAAATGGTGATATCCAATTCATATTTCAGTGATGTTTAAACTAAAATTCGTTTTGGGGATAAATCGGTACAAAATGGGGTTTTGTTAATGGAATACTTGGCTGAGATTCAAAGTAAGAAATAGGTGTATTATATATTCCTAAGTACAGATAAAATGAAATTTGAATATATTTGATGATTAACATGTAATATTTATGAGTTCTTGGATGAAGAACATGAATCTTGAATGACTTAGGGTTTATTTGAGGAACACAAGAGGTTAATCTGCCAGAATTTGTAACACAATTTTCAACGTATGGCATATGAGTTGTACTTCGAATTAGAGTGTTAACCATACATGCCTAGAAAGGTATTTCTCTTAGCTATCCAATGAACTTGGAATCAGGTCAATCGGAGTTCTGTAGAGGGAGTAATCGATATTTTACTACAGGGTGTTTGATCTGTCAATATAGTAATCTGCCAGAATTTTGATGTGATTTTAAACGTGTGCGATTTGAATTTTACTTCGAATTAGAGTGTGAACCATACATTACTGGAAAGGTATTTCTCTTAGGTATCCAATGAACTTGTAATCAGGTCAATCAGAGTTTTGTAGAGGAAGAAATCCAAATTTTACTAGAGGGTGTTTAATCTGCCAGAAAATTTGAGATTTTTCTTTTTAAGCCTTAAATGTCTAAAATTTTATTGGGGAATTGTTTGGAATCTTGATGAAATATATTGATGGAATAATTATATGGAAGTAGGTCTATGATTTAGTGTTGGACTTTAATTTTGTGAGAGAGTTAAAGTTGAGATTTATAGGCTTGATTGTGACGTACTCTAATTCGAGATGATAAGAATATAATTACGGTAAAGCGTGAGCGAGCTTAAATTCGTTAAGTCAGTGGGTTAACAAGGGTAACTACTAAATTGATATAACAAGGGGTAACTAGGACCCTTAGAGTTGTGTGAATACTTGAATTAATACGAAAGTGAAATAAATTCATAAAGCAAACAAGTACGGTGAATATTAGAGAGAAATATATTACGTACAAGTATGAATAATTGGGTTGTGTAAATACCTACTGTTTTATAGGATTACTTGGGTTGTGAATGCCTATTGTGTGTTTCCTTGTGATAGGAACATAGACTCGCGAAATATTAAGTTATGGGCCAAGTGAGCGAGTATGGGTAGGATTGTGGGGCGATGCCAAGTAATCAAATTAATTGAGGTGATACTTTATTTAATTAGAGTCGGATTGTAGACTCGGGTAGGTATTAAATTAATAGGTGTCTTAATTAATTTAATTAGAGTCAGACGATAGACTCGGGGAGTTATTATATTAATAAGTGTGCTAATTAATTTAATTAGAGTCGGATTGTAGACTCGGGGAGTTATTAAATTAATAAGTGTGTTAATTTATTTAATTAGAGTCGGATTGTAGACTCGGGGAGTTATTAAATTAATAGGTGTGTTAATTAATTTAATTAGAGTCGGACGATAGACTCGGGGAGATATTAAATTAATAAGTGTGTTAATTAATTTAATTAGAGTCGGACGATAGACTCGGGGAGGTATTAAATTAATGGGTGTGTTAATTAATTTAATTAGAGTCGGACTATAGACTCGGGAAAGTAATAAGTTAATTGAGATGTGAATTAAATATCTTATAGTCGGATCGTTATTGTGTAATGTATTTATATGAGAGTCGGACCATAGACTCGGAGAAAGTATTATATTAATTGAGTTTTGAATTAAATATATTAGAGTCGGACCACAGACTCGGGAAGATGGAAATTATTAAGTGAGAAAATTAATTAAGTTGAGTCGGGCCACAGACTCAGGAAATTACAGGCTAGTGTACGGGATTTTGAGTACACGGTAAAGTCGGGGTTTATATTATATATATAAGGTGTAGTGATAGTATATATATACGTGTATATATTCTGTGTGATATTAAATATCAGTGACTAGATATTAATTCAATTTATATACTCTAGTGCTATCAAGGGAGGTTGCGCGATGTGGGTGAATCCCCTAGCTTGAGGAGTAGGGCGAGTATATCCCCAGGTCATAGCGTCCGGTATATGGGTGAGGGATTTATCTCACTTTCAGGGAAGGAATATGACCGCCTCCACTACGTTTATATTTTGGGCCAAGTTGGTGAGCGATTCCAACTTGGGAAACTAGGTTTTGTGAGCACACCTAGTGAGATAGTACTTTAGAGGGAATTATCCGACGAGGTATACTCGGAGGGATGGATACGTATGCTAATGTGTGGATGTTTAGTAAAGGTACGTATATAATGGTATTCAATATTATATACGGGTAATAATATAGTGTGTGATGTATTTACTTTATATAACTTGTGACACAGTTATATGCTATTCTTTAAGAAGGAATTAATTAAGTAATTGGTGAAACAACTTATAATTCATGAATAATTATACTCGGGTTAGAGTAGTATGGCAAGGGAGGGTTATACCAGGACTATTTGGACGGGGTAGTGCAACTAGTTGGGGGTCAAGGTGACCGTTAGGTGTGCACATTAGTGGAGGGGTGAGAATGTCCACAAGGGAGTGCGACACTAACTTAAATCTGAAGCGCATTCATGCATTTTAAATTGCTGCAGTTAATTCACGTGCTAAATATTTTTAAAATGTTTTGTGTTCTAACCCTTTCTATAAAACTATTTTCAAAACCTTTTAGGTGTCCAGCCACAGGGACGCCGGGATTGATATTCTATTCCAGGAACACGGAGCTGCGGCATATGTGGATGTTATCAGGAGCTTGGATTAGACGCATCGTTCTTTCATTCCTAGAGTAGGAATCATTTATCAGTTCACTTTTCAGATTTTGATTCAGGTGTTGAATATTTGTATTGGAGTATTTATTTGGTGGTCGATGGTTTATTCGGCATTTCGTCTTATTATTTGTTTAGTTCATTTAATTCAGTTGTGTGAATGGATTATATTTATTTCCGCATATACTATTTGGTTTAATTAAAAAGTTAAAATTTGGCACCAGCTTTTGGAATACTAGGTGGTTTGTAAGTTTTAAAAAGTTTTTCGATAGTGATGCTAAGGATGATACAACTGGGATTCCTATTTTAATTTGGTATAAGACTGATCACCCAGTATTTATTAGGCGGGGTGTCACAGATGGTATCAGAGCATCAGGTTCTAGTGTCCTTAGGATCTGTGCGACTTTTCACGTTTTGGCTTAGCAATCTTTGATAGAGAGCCCTATCATAGGATTGTTGTATTCTTATACGTATGCGCATTTACGTTCTTCTGCCAAATTTATATTTGAGTGTGAACTCATACGATTCGATTCTCATTCCAGATACTGCCCAGGAGAGGGAGCAACTAGGGCAGCAGGGGGAGATGAGACTAGGGAGGCTCATCAGGAGCAAGAGTTACCGCAGCAACGGCCAGAGAAGATTTTGGCAGCACAGGTAACTGAACTAGTGGTACAGGCAGTTGAAGCGACGGTGGTCGCAATGGCAGGATACATTTCACGGAATCATCCATAAGTGTTAGTGGCACTAGATATTCAGGCTCGTGCAGGGTCGTCGGGGTGGCAGCAAGTACGAGAGATTTTTCAAGAGTTGGCATCCACTAGAGTTGTGAGGGGGTTCAGGTGTAATGCTAGCGTGTTAAGGAAGAGAGATATCCAGCGTCACCTATGCATGAGAGATTGCGATAAGGTGCGAAAGAAAATGCTAGCCACTTTTAGTTTAGGGGGAGCAACACTACAGAGGTGGGAGTCGATCACCACAGTTGAGGAAAGGGATACGGTAGCTATTGCAGAGTTTTGGGTATGGTTCGACCGCACGTATTTTCCTCCAGCGGTTGAGACACGAATGAGGAGAAAATTTAGAGAGGTGACTCGGGGAGACCGTTTAGTGGACGATTATGAGGAAAAATTCACGCATTGGCAAATTTTGTACCAGATGAGGTAAGCGAGGAAAAGAGAAAAAAAGGCAAGGTTTATGAATGGGTTAGTCTGGAGAATCAGACAACATTTAATTGGTAAATACGCATTAGTAGCTTATACTGATGTCGTTAACGCATCACTCCGGCACTGTCAGGAATATCACTTCCACGTGAAATAAAGCGGGAGGGGAGTGGAAACTAGCCAGTCGGATAACGCAGGAGGAAATAGTACTAGTGGGGTATCCCAGCAGCAGACTGGGGGAGATCAGGGGCAGGATTTCTGGCAGGGAAATCATGCCAAACAATTTAGAACTGGGGGCTATTGGCAAGATGGCCAGGAATTCCAACAAAGTCGGCATGGAAGGGACCAGTGGCAAGGTGAATGTATTAGAAGGTGCTTCATTTATGGATAAAGCGAGACACATGAAGAGATATTGTCTTAAGTGAGGCAGGGGTCAACTACAGGACGAGGTCCTGGATGTGCAGTCACTACAGCAAGTCATGGGCGCATTCGGGCAAGGAGAAGATACTTCGGAACCCGAGGATCCGTCGTCGCAGCTGGAATATGGAGGTAATTATTTTTACCCTATGGGCGTGGGGTATATTTTTGAGTGACAAAGAGGATGTCATAAAATAATACTTATTTTCACTAGAGTTCACAAGTGAGTCGAACTTAGTGGGTGCGTTGGCTGTAGCAACCATAGTATGTGGATAAACTTTCCATGGGGTAGCGAAGTTTCTTTAGTGTTCCTCACGGGAGAGTGTAGGTGTACACTGAGAGAAGGTTTGAATTATACGAAGAGTTACTACTTTCAAGAATTATGGGAGTAGGGTTGATAATATTTCCTAAATATCGGCTGAATAGCGATGGGATTTGAACTATTGTGAATAGTGGGGGTAAGTTTTGGTATTCTTGACACCAGGATATGATTGGTACGAGGTATCACCTGAGAGGTCATTTAGCCTATGTATATGTGTGTATTTATGTTATATTGTGTGGCGCGATAGACACAAAGTGAGATCTTGTGTTCTCACATTTTTATCCCCGTAAATAGGGGCGTTTACTGAAGTGAATCAGGGTGGTTAGATTTATTTTTGAGCAAAGAGAGATAGCTCGGGGTTTATTTTGCGCAAGGACGAGTGATGGTAAGGGCGCGGTACTTTATGTCTTATTTGGTAACATGAGAGTAAGCGTATATACTTTTGTGTTGAGAAACAAGTATTTTGTGGGGAGAAGTTTGGACATTAGTACATGGGTTAGGTACCCGGGCAGTAGATATATATATATATATATATGATATGACTACGGGTTCGAAGATATATTACGGGTTACGACTAGCATAGTCGGGTAGCTTTCGTGCGGTAAAGCACGGAGATATGGTGTATGGGCACCCGGGTTAATTAAGGCAAATTTTGTGCGGTTAAGCACGGGAATAGGGTGTATGGGCGCCTTGGTTAATCTAAATGCATACTTGTGTAACGTATGGTTAGAAGCGGATGAGATAGATATAGAGGGCTTGGAGGCACATGACTATAGAGTAATATACGAAGCTTGGAACATTACGTTCATCTTAATTTCGAGGACGAAATTCCTTTGTAAGGGGGGGAGTATGTAACACCCCGTAATTTTGAGGATTAAATATTCAATTATTTTTGGGAGTTATAAAAATATTTAAATTGGAGAGACTTAAATTCATGAGTTGGAGAATTTATTTGAGTGAGCCGAATTATTTATAATTGGCGACTTTTAAGTTTAATGGTTCAAAATCTCGTGTGTCACATTTTGAGGTCGAAATTTGGAAATGTCGAAAAGTATTTCGGATGGTAATTTCGAGTGCGAGTTTGCGTCCGGATGGATCGAGATAGTCCGAAAAAAGTACCCGGGGGTAGTAATTGGGTCTCGGGGTATTTTTGGGCATAGTCGGGTCCACACGGAGTGATTCGGGCCATTTTAATTAGGTCCATATGACCAAAAACGGGATTAAGGATTTTTAACCAAATTGGGAGACTAGGGAACGACAGTAAACATAAACTCTAAGCCTCGGGCTTGAGAGGGAAATTTGGGGGAAAGCAAATCAAGAGCCAATTTAGAGATCTTGGAGACAAATTAAAGGACTACAACAACGGATCAAACAATACGAACAGTTCCAGGCAAGTGGTTAACTTGCTATAATGTGTAAATGGTGATATCCAATTCATATTTCAGTGATGTGTAAACTAAAATTCGTTTTGGGGATAAATCGGTACAAAATGGGGTTTTGTTAATGCAATACTTGGCTGAGATTCAAAGTAAGAAATAGGTGTATTATATATCCCTAAGTAAAGATAAAATGAAATTTGAAGACATTTGATGATTAACATGGCATCTTTATGAGTTCTTGGATGAAGAACATGAATCTTGAATGACTTAGGGTTTATTTGATGAACACAAGAGGTCAATCTGCCAGAATTTTTAACACAATTTTAAACGTATGCCATTTTAGTTGTACTTCGAATTAGAGTGTTAACCATACATTCCTGGAAACGTTTTTCTCTTAGATATCCAATGAACTTGGAATCAGGGCCATCGGAGTTCTGTAGAGGTAGTAATCGATATTTTACTACAGGGTGTTTGATCTGTCAATATAGTAATCTCCCAGAATTTTGACATGACTTTAAACGTGTGCGATTTGAATTTTACTTCGAATTAGAGTGTGAACCATACATTACTGGAAAGGTATTTCTCTTAGCTATCCAATGAACTTGTAATCAAGTCAATCGTAGTTCTGTGGAGGGAGAAATCCAAATTTTACTAGAGGGTATTTAATCGGCCAGAAAATTTGAGAGTTTTCTTTTTAAGCCTCAAATGTCTAAAATTTTATCGGGGAAGTGTTTGGGACCTTGATGAAATATATTGATGGAATAATAATATGGAATTAGGTCTATGATTGAGTGTTGGACTTTAATTTTGTGAGAGAGTTAAAGTGGAGATTCAAAGGCTTGATTGTGACGTCCTCTAATTCGAGATGATAAGAATATAATTATGGAAAAGCGTGAGCGAGCTTAAATTCATTAGGTCAGTGGGTTAACAAAGGTAACTACTGAATTGATATAACAAGGGGTAACTAAGACCCTTAGAGTTGTGTGAATACTTGAATTAATATGAAAGTGAAATAAATTCGTAAAGCAAACAAGTACGGTGAATATTAGAGAGAAATATATTACGTACAAGTATGAATAATTGGGTTGTGTAAATACCTACTGTTTTATAGGATTACTTGGGTTGTGAATGCCTATTGTGTGTTTCCTTATGATAGGAACATAGACTTGGGAAATATTAAGTTATGGGCCAAGTGAGCGAGTCCGGGTAGGATGGTTGGGCGATGCCAAGTAATCAAATTAATTGAGGTGATAATTAATTTAATTAGAGACGAATTGTAGACTCGAGTAGGTATTAAATTAATAGGTGTGTTAATTAATTTAATTAGAGTCGGACGATAGACTCGGGGAGTTATTAAATCAATAAGTGTGTTAATTAATTTAATTAGAGTCGAATTGTAGACTCGGAGAGTTATTAAATTAATAAGTGCGTTAATTAATTTAATTAGAGTCGGATTGTAGACTCGGGGAGTTATTAAATTAATAAGTGTGTTAATTAATTTAATTAGAGTCGGACGATAGACTCGGGGAGGTATTAAATTAATAGGTGTGTTAATTAATTTAATTAGAGTCGGATTATAGACTCGGGAAAGTAATAAGTTAATTGAGATATGAATTAAATATCTTAAAGTCATATCGTTATTGTGTAATGTATTTATATGAGAGTCGGACCATTGACTCGGGGAAACTATTATTAATTGGGGTGTGAATTAAATATATTAGAGTCGGACTACAGACTCGGGAAGATGGAAATTATTAAGTGAGAAAATTAATTAAGTTGAGTCGGGCCACAAACTCGGGAAATTACAGGTTAGTGTACGGGATTTTGAGTACACGGTAAAGTCGGGGTTTACATTATATATATACAGTGTAGTGATAGTATATATATACGTGTATATATTGTGTGTGACATTAAATATCAGTGACTAGATATTTATTCAATTTATATACTCTAGTGCTATCAAGGGAGGTTGCGCGATGTGGGTGAATCCCCTAGCTTGAGGAGTAGGGCGAGTATATCCCCAGGTCATAGCGTCTGGTATATGGGTGAGGGATTTATCTCACTTTCAGGGAAGGAATATGAACCCGTCCACTACGTTTATATTTTGGGCCAAGTTGGTGAGCGTCTCCAAGTTGGGGAACTAGGTTTTGTGAGCACATCTAGTGAGATAGAACTTTAGAGGGAATTATCCGGCGAGGGTATACTCGGAGGGATGGATACATATGCTATATGTGTGGATGTTTAGTAAAGGTACGCATATAATGGTATTCAATATTATATATGGGTAATAATACAATGTGTGATGTATTTACTTTATATAACTTGTGAAACAGTTATATGCTATTCTTTAAGAAGGAATTAATTAAGTTAATTGGTGAAACAACTTATAATTCATGAATAATTATACTCGAGTTAGAGTAGTATGGCAAGGGGAGGTTATACCAGGACTAGTTGGACGGGGTAGTGCAATTAGTTGGGGGTTAAGGTGACCGTTAGGTGTCCACATTAGTGGAGGGGTGAGAATGTCCACAAGGGAGTGCGACACTAACTTAAATATGAAGCACATTCATGCATTTTAAATTACTGCAATTAATTCAGTTGCTAAATATTTTCAAAATATTTTGGGTTCTAACCCTTGCTATAAAACTATTTTCAAAACCTTTTAGGTGTCGAGCCACATGGACGCCAGGATTGATATTCTATTTCAGGGACACGGAGTTGCGGCATATGTGGATGTTAGCAGGAGTTTGGATTAGACACGTCGTTCTTTCATTCCTAGAGTAGGAATCATTTATCAGTTCACTTTTCAGATTTTGATTCAGGTGTTGAATATTTGTATTGGACTATTTATTTGGTGGTCGATGGTTTATTCAGCATGTTGTCTTATTATTTGTTTAGTTCATTTAATTCAGTTGTGTGAATGGATTATATTTATTTTCGCATGTACTGTTTGGTTTAATTAAAAAGTTAAAATTTGGCACCAGCTTTTGGAATACTAGGTGGTTAGTAAGTTTTAAAAAGTTTTTCGACGGTGATGCTAAGGATGATCCAACTGGGATTCCTGTTTTAATTTGGTATAAGACAGATCACCCGGTATTTTATTAGGCGGGGTGTCACAGCGCATAAATATAGTTGTACTTTGTTAATTTTGACGAATTACAAGAAAAAATGTGCTATTAAAAAAGCATAGTTTTTATTAGTTAATTATTGTTTAATTTTAAAAATTGATATTGCTAATTTTTTATATTTTATTTATTCTAATTCATTATCATTGCTTAATTTTAAACTTTAATCCAAGTTAATTAGATTATTAAACTTTACCACATTTTTCATCATTAAATTTGAATTTTTTACCACTAAAAGTTATCTTTGGTGATATTTAGCGATGTAATGTTTTAAGAAACTGAAGAATTTAGATTATAGTATAAAATCTAAAAATAGTAATGTACTAAAGTTAAAAAAAACACTATAATATGAGGTCCAAATACGATAATTGAGCAATAAAGAAACATTAGTTTTAGGCCAAGACAAGATTTGATTAACTAGTTAACTATTAACTATAGAAACATGTTTTAAGCCCTTGAAAGTAAAAATTATTTAGGTTATAGTCAATTACTAAGAATTAATGCGAAGGTAAGTCAAAATAATCCAAATATTTAGAGTAACATTGGTAACAGGAACTAATAGAAAGTGCAGAGAGATGTGAAGGAAGGTGTTTGTAATGGCGACAATATGTCAAGCTCTAGAAGACGAATTGAATAAGGAGAACAAATTTGATTTTTTTGAATTTCACTATATGTAAGATTTTTTAATGGCACATTTATGATTTATCAAAACCAACCATAATTTGATCAAAACTACATTATTAAACCTATTGCCTAAGGTTCAGATATTCTTATCACTATATATAGGTTTAAATTGTTATTGTGTACTTGCTCAAGTCTTGATTGTCGTTATTTACTTGCTTGTCAAATTTAAGACTCCATGTCAGTAATATTCTGAGGATTAAATTTATATCAATACCCTTGACTCCATGTCGTGACTGCAGGTCCTAATTGTCACAGTCCCAGACCGCAAGCCCTAATGGTCACAATTTTGCGATGTGACCGATAATAAATTTTGTTTAAAAAATTATTTTGATTTGTTTGCTTGCAAAAAACTCCAGTACATGTTTTCAAACATGTAAACAATTCCATTATAAAAGTAACTAACGAATCAATAAAGATATATATATAATATTTAAATTGTGATGATATCCTATTATGCACTTGGTATTTAAAGAGATCCCAAACTCCTCAATTACGCTTAAGCGAGACTAAAGGTTTTAGAGTTGTATTAAGACGTCATTTGGGTCGCGGATGGGCCCCATGACCTCCGTTTCACTTGGGAGAAGGCCATTTAACTATGATAGAACAAACACCTCTAATCCTTTTTCATATGGTCGGTTGTTCCATCACATCTCCTCACCCTTTCTGAGGGATGTCGACACTAGGGTTTTGCTATATCTGATGCCCATAATAAACCTAGGGCTTAAAAGAAATAACCTTCATAAGACATTTAACACTCAAAACTATGGTGACTCATTGCATAGAACTTTAAGGATAACCAATGGCCGTCTTACAGCGTTATCGAGCTCTTAGACCTCTTACAGAATGCCCGTAGCCAACTTGTGAAAAGAAAAACACTATTCCATATATCTCCACTTGAATTGATTACTCCCATCATCATTTAATGCTACTAAAAACCACCTTACACCACCCACTAATCCTTTGGCCAACACTCCATCCCCTTTCTAGCACTGTCTGACCTAAGAGACACCCCGACCATGCCGTAAAGTCCATTTATTATCTCTTCTAAAGTTTTTACGTAAATGAAAGGTTGGTTAAAGGATAAAGACATGTTAAAGTACCTAGATTCAAAGAGAGAACAAAGATTTTTAGCATTTACTTGTGTTTGGCTTTAACATTAAGAAGGCTAGTATATAAGATTGTTGAAACATTATTTCATCTTTTTACTGGATCCATCAAAGATGGATCGATCAAGAAAGATAGTAGGATTTGAGGAAATCCAATTGAACCTAGAAAATACGTCAAAATATTTCTAGAACAAATCCATCAAATATGAATATTAGTTGCATATGATTAGTCGTTCTCAAATGAAAAGTGAAGAAAGATCGTCAAACAAGCATAATTTAAAATAAATGGGTGAGAGGAGACTTAAGTCGATGCAGTAATAGTAATAAAGAAAGAATAATGAAGAGACATTTTAGGTAAGAAATCTTGACTGGTTTGGGAGATAAGGAGGCATAAAGAATTATATGCAAAAAAATCAACGGAGAAGTTAAAACGGGGAAAAGAAAAGTTTTGTCTTTAATTTTGGCTACACGTGGGGAAAAGAGAGTGTGAAACTCCATGTAGGACCCTAATGTGAAACTATAATTTCTCCATGTTCGGTCCTAATGATTCTAGTCGTGTCATGTCACATTGTGCCAAGACATACCAAAAAATACAAATTAAAAATGATAGGTTCTACATAACTTTACATGAGTTCAGTTAAGTTCTTATTCATTTTGGGATCAACCATCCTAACTCAAACTTAACTACTAACCCCATCCAAATTCCATTTAGGAATAAGCAGGTAGTTGGTCGAATTGGGAAATAAAAGCATAAGATGAGAAACTAATAGTTGTTATTAATTATAAGAACACATATGATAGAATAGTAGATACCAATAAGAATGAACACTTATCGATTAAAGAATTTAGGATAAGTGGATGCATTTCATAACCATTAAGTACAATATATATTTTAGTTCATAAAGGAACACAACAAAAAACAAATACATAAAAATGAAAAATAAAAAAAAAATAAGAAATTAGTGCTTGTTATTAATGGAATTCGTGAATAAATAGACACCGATAAATGATGGCCTACCATAAAATTACATTATCAATGTAATTACAAAATGGCATTACCAAGATATTTACTATATGTTGCTCAAATTTATTATCCAAACTTTGAGAAGAAAATGTCACCTAAGTCCCAAGTTTCTCCGATAAGAAAATATATCATGTAAGTAGTATATTGAAATGTCAAAATAAGTACATATGAAGATTTAAAGTTGAAATATCTAGAAATAAGTAAAACTCTCATTGCAATAATCTAATATAATTTTATATGGTCTTGATAGCTTGACTAAAACGTTAGAAAATTCTATTCATCAATCTTAGACCATAATAAAACAAACCAAATCAACAAACAATTAACAAAATGAGGAGATATTGAATTGTTTTTTAAAAAATCACGAAATTCAATACCATACTAATATTCATGTATAACAATTCCAAGTGGTTATAAACTGCATAACGCAAAACACATGACATTGAATTAAAATCCATACACATATATAATTGAGTTATATCCTGAATTTTATTTTGATAAGTAACATTAGTGCTCATATCCAAATTACATAGGGGATGAATATATAATTTGGGCTAAGAAAATAGGAGATCCATCCACCCCCTATTATTAAAAGAAGGGGGGAAACCAATATATACAACCAAAATTTTAACTTTACGTGCCATTTTTGGTTGTCAATTGCGAAAAACCTTTATACTTTGATTGCATTCAAGAAAATCCTATTTTAAAACAAAATCTTTCTTTCACATTTTTGTGTCATAAAATTCATTTAATTTAGATAATGAAATAATGTAAAGATTATGACATTTATAAGACCACTTGAAATAAAAGAGTTTCATGGAATAAATAATAATTACATAAAGTCTACATCATCCTGACTTATTACAAAAAAAAATTAAAATACTCAAATAAAGTCCACATGGTAAAAACTGTTGTGAGATTAAGTTACATGTTCAAAATGAATAGTAAACTGAGATCTACTAGAACGTAAATTCTTATTTGCCTCTCTTAATTTCCCTTCCTTTCTCTTTCCTGAAGTACCTGGTGGTTGGCAAATGGCAGGATATAAGCGTTCTCTCAGTATAATAAATACTAGCAGAGTAAAACGTATAAAGGAATATCTATACATATAAAATATATTTTAGCAATTATTAAATCATCTTTTATTTGATCTAAGTGTTCTTATGTAAGATGTATCGTAACAATCCAATGTGTGTTACAACTATGAAACCTGAGTGATGATCCCACTCACACTTAATCTTTATTTTAATACTAAATGTATCCCTTTACTTTAACCAGTAACGTAGTTTCACATCCTTCAAGTTATTTCATAAACTTGCTTTTACATTAATGAGCATCTTTTTCATAATCATATTTTCATTTGATTAATAGGTTTACCATTCCATTGGTGTTATACAACCTTTCACCACATCCCACCATGCCCGAATATGCTGTTAATCAGTGATTTTGGGTTCAAGCATTAAGCCGCACCCTAAGTCTCGAGGACTTCCTTAAATTTTTCGATTACCTCCGAGTGTCTTTTACTTTTTACTTCCTTTTAACCCTTTTTCCCTTCTTTCTTTCCATCCTCTTTTAATCATTTTCCTTATTAAGAGCCAATGAGGCCAAGTACTCGGGATGAGACTAGTCCCAACACGTAATTTTTCAATTTTCACACTTTATCAAAAGTTCATTTCAATTTTACCTTTAATTCATTATTTCAACTTTGAAAATAACTTTATTTAACTATTCTTGTGAAACTTAACCTTTGATTCAAATACTCATTTATACACTTTAATGAGTTTTTCACTATTCACGTGCACTTGTAAACTTGCATTTCATACACTTTGCCAAAAAAATCTTTTATCTTTACTTTAAAAAATATGAGTTTTGACTACACAAAATCCAACTCTTTTGACTAGAGTCCTTTAGTTTGGAAACTTTACTAATAAGTCCATTTTTTTTATATAAAATGACACTTTTATACTAAAACATAACTTTTTTCATTTCAAGACTTATATTTATAGCTTTAAACCCTTGTCAATTTATGTGTTTGTATTATTCCGTTTAAAACCAACTTTCCAAAAAAATAATCATGTTTACAGAAGTTACTAATTAGTCCAAACTTTTTTATTGAATCATATCTTTGGCTAAAAAACAATACTTTTGACATTTCAAGACTTCTCTTACGATTTAATAACTTTTCATTTTTACCCTTATCTTTGGTTCACCCTGGGTATTAACTTTTCAATATTACTCATTTGAATACCCATACTTTTACATTTAGCACCCATTTTCCCCAACTTTCTTCACATAAATGATATCAATTTATGTGATTTGTATTATGAAATTTTCAAGTTTATCATTCATTTTAAAAATCTAATTTTAATACACTTTTAATATACTTAACCCATTTATCCCAACTACATGAGTTTATGTCAATGAAAGTAAGGTTTTATGCCGATAAAACCTAACAAATGCATCCTTTTATTTCTTCTTAAGTTCAATACAACATTTTATTAACATTATTTATTCAACAAATAATTAGATTAAATATTATAGAATGTTTCTTCTTTCGAACTTTAACTTTTGTCCATTTTTATCACATATTCTTCAACATATATACATATGAAGTGATAATCAGTATAAGTAGTCATACATATATACATATATCTCGCATGCTTTGATTTCAATCTTGAAAATAGTGTATCCCTACCTATAAAAAAATAACTTTGATGAAAATGTTGAAAAGAAAACTCAATAAGTTCCAAACCTTTTGAATTTTAGTTCTTGTAGTAATCCTCTTTCACACTAAAAAATATCACCACTATATCTCTTGGAAAACCTTGATTATGGAAAGGTAATTGTATGGGAAAGTATAAGTGAAATATATATAGAATAAGAAAGATCTTGCTAAGTTAAATCGAAGAGAGAATATGTATTTTTGAATTGGACTAAGAGCATATTTTCATTCAGTATATAAAGGAGGAAAGGGGGTAGGTAGCCCCCTAAAAGACACCTTATATGCCCCCTACCCATCTCACATGACCCCTACAAATTAGGGGATTCTACCCTACTATCTAAAGCTCCAAAAGGTATCTAGAAAGCGGCCAACACCCAAGGAGAGACACCCAAAAACATCCCATAAAGTTGTACACTCAAAATCCTACAAATAAACTAATTTTTAGTTGATAGGTCGTCTGGATCGATCCGGAACCATTTCGGATCGATCCAAAATTCTACTATTTTTTAATCGTTGGATTCACAATAATAATTATTTTTTTTATAGTTTTGGTATTATCTTGACCCAATTTTTCAAACGTGAAAACGTTTTTTTGAAAATTTTGACTATTTATTATTTAACATATTCGAGTTTTACAACCTTCCCACCTTGGAAATATCAGGCCTCAAAATCAAAACATTAAACAAGAAGATCCAGTCTTCATCATTTTACTTTGAAGTTCATACTTAATCTCATAGAATAAATGCCTATCCGTGCATTACCTTTGATTCCTCGAGCCTCATTGACATGTTAACCTTGGCATACACTCTTCGAGGCCTTAGACAATATATGCAAGTTTTATTAGGCTTAATAGTTTATGAAATCAACCTCAATTGATTTCAAATCCCATCGGTTCACTTTTTGAACTCGACTCATGATTAACCTTTTACCTTATAATTGAGTTATATTATATGCGATAATGCAAAATATACATTTTTTATCATTTAGTCATCAAGGAAATGTTCAAATCATAAACTAGCTTCCACGACTTCCTTTGTAAATCCTAACTTACTAATTAACAAACAAAACCCTATAGATACTAAGCTTATACCTCTTGACAAACTGGTTATTCTAGTTCAAGGCTCAACTTCAATGAGCACACAATCGTCATAATCCTTTATTGTTCCTTTAAACCTTATTAAGTAGTTTTCGACACTAAGTTATGCAATTTAATTTTTTTCATTCAAGTTTAAACATTCATGTGGTTCCCTACATGTATAACCTTATCTCTAATTTCTCCAAAACCTTTAACTTCTTCCTTTCTAGGTAATATAATCAAATGGTCAATTCATAAGTATTTTCGTAAACTCTTACCTGTTTTAATCCTTATTATTTCGAGTCATGATTACAAACCCTTTTCCATTATATGCCTAAAAATGCAATTAATCTGTATGATCATAAGACACTTTATTATTTCAATGCTTATATTTTAATTGTGTTATTAATTAAACATGTCTAATCTAATATCCTATTAGGAATAATGTATTTACATATTGATCCACAATCTTCCAGTTGTTTACAATTTCTCAAAACCCTTAACTTAATTTGTTTACACAGCTATATGCTAACCTACGAAGTCCTCAAGTTTACTAGATTTTAACCTTAGGCAAATTATTGCCTATATCTTGATAGCATAGAACCATGTACTTTTTACTTACCAATAACACCCGTGATAATTTTTCATTTCATAAAATCAATTAATCATCAAGGCCTTTAATTTCCTCCTAAATATGAATCGACATAATCATTATATGTATACCAATTTAGAACTTAGAGTGCGCTTTGGTTCAAGGGATCAACTTATTTAATTAAATACCAATTTTATAACCAGTTTTAATTAATCCAAAAACATTCAACAAAGTGATAAAAGGCAATAAATCTATCTAACATGCAATCCAACAATCACAAAAATAATTTATGGAAAATTTCCCGAAAGGGGCAAAACCTTTTTATTTCACTTTTGAATGTAAATGTCAACTTACATGTACATAGAGAAATACAGAAGTTTTGACAGAAGAATATCCCATAAGCCTCGATTCGTTGTCTTCAACAAGAGCTCCCATGAGAACTCTAAGAACAGCAATGGAGATAGCTTCTCCACAACTATCACTCCAAAATTGGGTCATATGATTATAAGGGTTTATCAATTATTCAAATATATGATAAGGGAGGTTTGATTGAATAAAAAGTGTTTTAGGCCTTAGAAAATGAAGACTTAAACTGCAGCAGCTTTGCAGAAGGAGAAGTTAAAAAGTTTTATGAAATACCTAATCAGAGCAGGTATTTATAGGTAAACAAAAAATTCAAGGCTACGGCATGTCATTCGAATAACTTCTCAAGGTCGTTAGATCGACATCAAGATGTCGTTTGATTATGCTTCGAACGACATAAGAAACGACCAAATAAAAATCAAAATAGTATGGGTTCATTTTATCCATAATCGATCAAAGGCTTCGAACGACCCTTCAAATGACATGTGCATTTCGTTAGAATGACTGTTAGAAAAAAAATGTTTTATTTTAAACGTCAACCTTGTTTTGATAAAATAAAATATTTTGTTAAATCGAAATAAAAATCTCCCAAATATAAGTGTGAATATTAAGCACTCCAAATAAAATAATACCATTAACATAGTGGACTAATGGAGATCGGTTGAAGTTGAACGTGATGCACGGTGAAGATGTTGGGTGCGTGATGATGAGCATGTTGCCAATTACTCGGATAGTGGACATCATGGATGATCATGTGTAGACATGTGAATGTATCAGTATACACCATATCATATGTGATCTAGGACAACTCAGACAATGACAAGATCATGTCCGTACAAATCTCCCCCTATGGATATGCCAGTACATACATAAAAATATCCTATTTATGCAATAAAAAAATATCTAAGACATAAAATCTAATATCCCCCAAAACCCTCAAATGGAAATATAAAAATACATGTCTTGAAATCTTCAAAATCTTCAAAACTTCAAATCTCCAAAGTTTCTTTTGTCATCATCGGGGTGTGCCAAATATATGATCTTCAAATTGCACCTACACACATGAAACAAGAAACAAATACCCATGACATGCTAAATTTTGAAATAAAATGATAAATTAATTAATCACAAGAACATCATTAAAGAAGCAAACTTGTCCACTCCCCCATAATTCATTCTCCCACTTTTTATGATGTCCCAAATAGACAAGGAAAGATAAATAAACAATAAATATGGAGCTAAAACAACTTCCCCTTTTTAATTTTTCAAAATTTTTCTCACAAAAAATATATAAGAAAAGTCGAACCATGAATTTATAATAAGATAAGCAAGTCGAGGAAATGTTAAGTGTAGGGGTGTGAACAAATTCGATAGGAAAATCAACTTAAACATTCATAATCATATGGACACGGTGAATTTTGGATACTCCGAACGAATGTATTCAAAATCGTCCTTAGGTGTAAAAAGGTGAATTTATATGAATTGACTCAATCCAATCGTCAAATCAAAGTCGAAAATGATTTTCACACTAATAACTTCTAAAACTATGTAATGACTTTCGAGACTTTGTCAGGGCATACAAATCCGTTGATTTCCAACCAAACACCCTCATAAATAATAATGGATTTTTTATTGAGGTTATAAATTCTCTTTTTAAGAGAGATCCTATTGGCCCCATTTTGGCATGTTATTATCACACCCCGCCTAATTCCGGCGTCGGCCGCCACCAAAACTAAGTCGGGAGTGAGTCAATAAAATATCATTCTTAGCATGAGATAGATATGAGACATAAATAAATCAATCCTCAAGATAAATAATTGAATCAAACTCAATTGATAACAGCAACTAAACGATAAAAGATCCATCACATGTTAAACTCCAAATAATAAGTTAATCTCCAATATTATAAAATTGAATAAAATCCATGCAACTTTGGAACCGAATGGCCCAATCGAAACCATAAACTGTGCCTCAAAGTACATACAACGGAATGGAAAAATAAACTAAATCAATACGCATAAGGTAGAGCAACTCCAACTGCACCTCCAAGCAAATATCCAAATAGTTCTAAGGAGCTTCTCCAAAACTTATCATGAAAAGTTAGTCAACGCACGAGGTCAGATCCCCGAGCATGAATACACACTACTCCCCTTATATAGGATCCTTGAATCCAAATAGTAGCATTATACGCAATAAATATCATAATAGAGTATTTTAATTAAACGAGATAATTAAACGCGATAAATATAAATCACTAACTACCCGCACATATCCCCATTTATAATGGCACACCAATATGATTATAAATTCCCAAGTCCCGCGGAATTAACCTTTTTTTAATTAACCCAAATTACCAAAATTTCTCAATTATTTATGTTCTTACTTCAATAATTATTAGGTATGGCGGTCCTCCCACCGTGGGTGATAATTCACCAAAATTCATTATAGCGGTCCTCCCGCCTCGGGTGATAATTCACTAAAAATATCACACTTCCCCTTGTCAATAGCCAGTCGAATCCGTTTAAACTGTTGATCCTCTACAATATGATAAGGTTCCAACACACGACACGACATAAATCGCTCAAGCTGACCCGTTTAAACTGTCGGTCCCTGACACATTTTGTCGCCATAAATTTTAATACCCGTTTTTATCTTAGGCATTAATTCCCATATTCTCCATTCACAAATTATAAATTACATCATACTTTTATCGATGTGAGATCCTCAAAATACCCCTTAGTCCCACACCTAAGGGTCCCCAAGTTATCAATACGTCCTACCCTATATAGGATGAATTTCTAACATAAACCTCAACCTATTCTCATGCCAAGACTAGCGTAACGATGATAAAGTAATAAAATTAGCCCACCCCCGACATAATAAAATCGTAACAATCTACCCTCCCTAGTCCCATACCTAGAAGGTGTAAATCATCAAAAGGCCTACCCACTAGTCCCATACCTAGAAGGCATCCTAAGATATAGGGAGAGCAAAAATACCCAACAACTCGTCGTCACAATGGCAAATTAATAATACCAACAAGTCACATAAAAAAACATAATTAATCAACGTATAAAACTACGCATGCTAGTCCAATTAGATTAAATCTTAATTTAATTATCACAACGTCAAAATACCCAATTAATCTCATTTAATTATATCAAATTAAATATACCGAGTTTTCATCGTTTATACATCAAAAACCAAATTTCATTATCTCTACATAAATTACATAAGTTATATGCTCCCAACTTTATTTATTTCAAAACAGGCGTGCTCGTTTGAACGACAATACGATGTCGTTCAAACGACATGGCATTTCGTTCGAACGAGCCCCACAATTCCCAAAATTAAATCTTTTAAAAATCCGACTTTATCATCTGACAAAATATTTTAGCTGAACAAATATGTACCTTCCAATTAAATAATTAAATGAAAAGCTTATAACCTTTTATAAAATACTCGAATTAATTCTCGATTGAAAAATTATTCGTAAAAGAAAGTTAAAACCTTAAAGGCCCCAAAATTTTATTTTTACTCCAAATTAATTAAAGTCAATTAATCAAAACTCGGGGTGTTACATTTATTCCTTTTATTGCCTTAATTTGTCTTGCGCCCTTTTCAAATGGCATCTTTCACGACGAGTTCACATACCTCTCGCAACCCTTTTCCGCGTTCACCATTATTTTTCAATATTAATTAAACTTTCACGAGCAACGGTGCTTACATGCACGACTTTTATTGTCCCATTTTTTCTCATTTGGTTCGTTTTAAAGACAGTATTGAGATGAAACTACTTTGACCAACATGTGATAGACAAGTACAATAATCAAATAAAAACATGCATGTGTGCATTAAAGGAGACAATGAGTCAAACAACTAGAAAGTAATCACTAATTATATCTTAATGACTCAAAATAATACAAATCACGTGGATGAAATGAAGTTGTGTCTCAAAACACTACCAAATAGTCACGTCGATACTAGAATGATGTAATTACTTGGCCATCGAAAATGTCGATCCATAAAAGGTGTAAACAAACTGTAAAAATATTTTTGTCTTTTTCATTTTTCTTAAAAACCGAATATATTTTAATATTTTTCTCTTTTCTTAAAAACTAAAAATATTTTTTTATTTAAAAAAAATGAAAATATTTTTAGATTTTTCTAAAATATGAAGAAGGAAAAAGTAATGAAAGAATAATACAATTGATATAGTCTATCAATAGGAACCAATAATATGCACGTAAAAAACCATCCTATCCTAGAAAAAGTAACCAGCCCTCAGTCAACTGTGCATATACCTAAAATCTTCCTAGACTCGAATCTAAGGGCATCTAAAGGTTTTGTGAAGATGTCGGCTAACTAGCGGTTGGTGGTCATAAATCTCAAGGATACGACCTTCTCCACTACTAGGTATTGGATAAATGCTCATGTATCCTAATGTATTTCAAACGCAAATGATGGACTGGATTGTGGGATATGTGTATCGCGCTCGTGCTATCACAGGTTATAGTCATGGTGTCATGTGATATCCCATAGTCCTCCAGTATTTTCTTCATCCACAAGAGTTGTGTGCAATAACTCAAGGCAGCGATCTACTCAGCCTTCGAAATGGAAAAAAGATGAAGTTCTTCTTCTTGCTCAAAAAAGAGACAAGAGCAGTACCAAAATGGAAAAACCCACCATAAATGCTCCTACATCCATCTCCATCCCCGACCCAATTGGAATTCGAATAGGTGAATAACCATTCATCGGTATCAAAGGAATACCAAATGTCGTATGAGATAATCCCACTAACGTATTTGATAATACATTTAAGAGCATGCAAGTGTCACTCTTTCGGGGATGCATGATATCATGCACAGACTCCAACACTAAAGGCTATACTATGACGACAGGCAGTCAAGTAAAGAATACTACTTATCACACTCCGATATGAGGTTTTCTCTATGTCCTTTCCTGAAGTGTCCTTGTTAAGCTTCGTCGAGGTACTCCTGGGGGTGCATGAATACTTAGTGAAGTCTAACCCAAACTTCTTCATGAGGTCTCTTCTATACTTAGATTGGAAGATAAACATTCCATACTCTAACTAACAAACCTGTAGACTAAGGAATAATGTAAGCTCACCAGCCATTCTCATCTCTAACTCACTCTTCATCTCCTCCTCAAATTCATGAGCATAGCGGGAGAACGTGGATCCAAAAACTATGTTGTCCACATGGACCAGGGAAAACAAAATAGCACCTTCTCATCTCCTAACAAAAATATCTTATTTACTCCCCTACACTCAATGAAACCACGGGCTAAAATATAGGAAGTAAGCCTCTCGTACCAAGAATAGGGTGCTTGATTTAAACCTTACAGGTCTTTCCTCAGGTAATAGACGTGTTCAGGTTTATTATGGTCTTCACATAAACCTCCTCCTATAGAATGCGATTCCGAAAGGCACTCTTGACATCCTTATGACATAACTTGAAGTGCAGATGATATGCAGCGGTGAGTAGTAGGAGAACGAACTTAAGCCTCGCAATAGGATCAAATGTATCCTAAAGGTATACACCCTCATTCTGTGTGTAGCCCTGCGCAACTAACCTATCCTTATTACGTATAATCCTACCATTCTCATCCATCTTGTTCTTAAAGATTCACTTAGTACCAATCACATTCTTCTCACTAGTTCGGGGGACAAGTTTCGAGACATCATTATTTTTAAACTAAAGCAACTCTTCCTGCATAGAAGATATCTTTGAGTTCTTCCTTGATATTCTTGGTCTCGACCTTGGACATTTAGCATAAAAAGATGACAACATTCTCTAGCTGAGCGCCAAATCTGACCCCTAAGGTGGGATCTCCTAAAATGGCGGAAGGGTCATGACTCTTGTAAACCCAAGTAGGTGTGCTCCCTAAGTCGGGAGTGGGGACCACCCTTGGTTTGTGATGAATAATTTGATCATCACTAGAGGTGAATATTCCTCTCACAAATGGTCAGGATCAACAACCTTCGATGACTCGTCATCTTTAATAGTGACGTATACTGATTCCATAACCTTACAGCTATTCAGGTTAAAAACTCGATGAGATCTGCTCGTCGATGAATATTCAAACCAAATTCTCTCATCTCTTCGAGATTAGAACTTTCCTAATTGCTCTCTATCCCTCAGGATGTATCATTTACTCCCAAAGATACAAAAATATGAAAGGTTCTTCTTTCATGTCCATAATTCATATGGTGTCTGAAGAGTGTGTGGATGAAAATATATCATATTCATCGTGTGGCATGCGATAGACACCGCCTCTACCCAAAACCTCCTAGAAACTCTACCACCAAGAAGATTATATCTAGCCATATTTGAATTGTCCAGTCCATCCTCTTAGAAATCCTATTTTGCTGAGGGGTTTTCACGGGTGAGAATTCATGTTTAATTCTAAGGCTATCACAGTAATGGCCTACCTTTGCTTATTTAAATTTTGTGTCATTGTCACTATGCATTCTATTAATAATGACTCCGTATTGATTTTACAGGACACGACACTTGGTCATAAGAAACTCAATAATATCAAATTCTTCTCTCAGGAAACCAACTATCGAATAACAAAAGAAATCATCTACCATCACAAGGATATACCTCTTACCACCCAAACTCTCAGTGCGAGTAAGACCCATAAGATCTATATGAATCAACTTAAGCATACGTGAAGTGGTAATGGAATTCAACTTCAAATGGGGACTACAAACTTGTTTTTCCTGCTGGAAAGGACTACAAATCGTGGAAGTTGGGTTCCTAAGAAATGGCAAGCCACGTACTAGGTCTTTCTTAGCTAAATGCTCCAAATATCTAAAATTAATATGACCTAGACGTTGATGCTACAGATCCATAGAAGAGATCATGGTGTTATTGTACATAAATGAGGACTTAAGCAGAATCTCATAACAATTATATTTTGTCCTCACCCCCTGCAGTAGAAGTTTATCGGCTTGATCATAAACATTACACAAATTCTAGTCAAACTTTATAATAAAGTCTGTGTCATACAGTTGGCTAATGTTGATAAGGTTTTCTTTCAAACCTTCGACATACAAAACACTCTTTAGCTAAGGAAATCTGGGTATCTTGTTTGTACCTCGTCTTATAATGCTAGATTTACTCCTATCTCCAAAGGTAACTTTACCGTCCTTGCGATCATCAAGGCTAGTAAAAAATGAGACGTCGCCAGTCATATGCCTGGAGAAACCACTATCAAAATACCACTGGGAGATATTATGAGAGTTAAGATCTACATGGACAATAAGGGCTTTCTCCTCACGCTTAGACACCCAAGTAGTGGTGACCTTTTGTTTACCCTAGTAATTGTTGGGCCTAGTCGAGACATTAGATGTATCCATTAATGGTAAAGACATCTGTTGGAACACTTCCATCAAATTATGAGAAGTAGCGACTAGACACTCAACCTGCTCTTTAAGGCTGTCAAAATCATTAATGTGGTGTGATGGAGTATTTGTACGTCGCGTCCAACCTAAATAATAGAAAAACTCCCTAAGGTGGCCTTTTCTCTTGTAGTAAGTGCAAAAACAAACAGTCTTAGGCAGACCTTGGTTTTCTTTCTTGACCGAAATTTTCTTTTAGATTTTGGTTGAGGACCATAAGGGTTCACAATGAATTCAGGAACTGGTTTTGATGAACCATGTGATGTGGAAGCACCGTCAAAACATATTCCCTGCCTCTCACCAAACCCGAAAGCGTGGTCGAGGAACATATTTCCCATCTTCCCAAATGTGTCCTTAATAATTACCTTGACATTTCAGGATCTTTCAAGATCTTTTCCGGGTTGGGATTCAAGTTTCTTTCGAGTCTCTACGGATGCAAGGAGCTCACTCGTAAGACTAGCCACTTGTTTAGTCAAGTCCCCTCTATTTTTCTCAAACTCTCTCTCTCTCCCTCTCTCAAAAAGCTCTCTCTCTAAAAACTCTCACGCTCTCTAAAATATATCTCCCTCTCTGAAAGACAAGCTAACGGAGGACTCTCTCTCTCATTTATACTAAATTCTTCTCTAGCGCAATGATCCTAGTTGCTAACCCTTTGTTTGCTTTTTCACTTTAAACGACTTAGCATACAACTTGTCATACATGCGTAGTAGGTCACTCTCTCTTTCACTTGATGCATCCTTACACTTACTCATGTCATTTTCACTATCTAGGTGTCCTTTTGAAGTAGCTTCCTCGTCGTCTTGAGGTGCACTAAACGAACTCATATGACTAGCCCTGAATGCGGTGAAGTCACATTCATGCGGTGCTTCTTCTCCTGAATACACTGACTCTACCTTGCCCTCGTCACTAAGGGTGGAATTTAATATGTCTTTTCCCTTGCATTGACGTTATAACCTAGTTGGGAACTCATATGCTTTGTGATCTCTCCTATCACATTCGTAACACCTCTCTTCATCTCTCTTTAGGGCATCCTTTTTATCTTTTTCAAATTTCTTCCCATTTATATTTTTCTCAAAACTCTTTTTATCCTTTGATGCGACATTATTTTTAAGTTTAAGAAATTTCTTAAAGTTATTAGCAAAAAGCGTTAAATCATCTAAATCAAAGTCTTACTATAAATCTGATGACACCTCCTCTCTCTTTCTAGCTATATCCTCTCTCTTTCTGGATGTGTCCTCACTCTTTCTAAAATGGGCCTTAAATGCAATCCATTTCTCTTTTGGTTTCTTCATTTTAGGAAACATGTTTATTTTATAAGCCTGAAGGTCTACTATACGCTCTTTTAATCTAAGATAAATGTAACATTCCTAAAGTATTAAGCACGGTGACTTTCGGAATAAAATGGGCAGACAATGATCTTATTATTATTTTTAACTATTCTTGTGTCAGAAATTTTTTCAACAAGATTAATTCTAGTATTAACTATATCCCATAGACGTGCATAAATTTCATCAAAACTTTCATATTCAAGCATGGTTATAGTTTCAAACTGAGTTGATAAATTTTGCAGTATAGATGCCTTAACAGGATTTGTGTCCTCGCGTGTAGGCTGCAGAATACCCCATGCTCTTTTGACGTGGTATACATCATGATACGTCAAAACTCGTCGGGAGAGGGCTCCAAAAACAACACTAAGGCCATGTGAATTATAAGTTCTCCATTTAAATTCATCCTCGGTCCAGTTAGATACATGTTTAGGATTGGTCACATTATTTACAATGACAGTGGGAGGAATCTACCCTCTTTCACAAATTAACCAGACACGTTAATAAATAGCCTTTAAATTTTATTTCATGCGAACTTTACAATAAGCATAGTTTGTACCATCAAAAAATAACATTCGATTATATAAGTTATCCATTGAACTTAGCTTCTTCAAAAATTTATTTTTTCAAAAAATTGATATCCAGAAAAATTTTGCAAAAAAATTACACGGTAGAATTGTGTGAATGGCACTGATACCAATTTGAGAGTGCTCTTTGATTCAATGGATCAACTTATTTAATTAAACTCCAATTTTATAACCAGTTTCAATTAAGCCTAAAAAAAGCAACAAAGTGATAGAAGGCAATAAATCTATCTAGCATGCAATCCAACAATCACAAAAATAATTTCAGAAAAAATCCCCGAAAGGGGCAAAACCTTTTTATTTCACTATTGTATGTAAACCTCGACTTACATGTACATAGATAAATACAGACGTTTTGAAAGATGAATATCCCAAAGGCCTCGATTTGTTGTCTTCAACAAGAGCTCCCACAAGAACTCCAAGAACAATAATGGAGACAACTTCTCCACAACTATCACTCCAAAATTAGGTAATATGATTATAAGGGTTTCTCAGTGATTCACATATATGATAAGGGAGGTTTTAGTGAATCAAAAGTGTTTTAGGCCTTAAAAAGTGAAGACTTAAATTGCAACAGGTCTGCAAAATGCGAAGTTAAAAAGTTAAGAAATACCTAATAAGAGCAAGTATTTATAGGAAAATAAAAAAATCAAGGCGGTGGCATGTCGTTCGAATGATTTATCATGGTCGTTTGATGGTGCTTCGAATGACCTAAGAAACGTCCAGATAAAAATCAAAGCAGTACGGGTTCGTTTGATCCATATTCGATCAGGAGCTTCAAACAACCCTTCGAACGACATGTGCATATCATTAGAACGAATGTTAGTGAAAAATGTTTTATTTTAAATGCCAACCTTGTTTTGATAAAATAAAATCAGTTGTTAAATCAAAATAAAAATCTCCCAAATATAAGTGTGAATATTAACTCCAAATAAAATAATACTATTAACATATTGGAGTAGTGGAGAGCGGTTAAAGTTGAACGTGATGCATGTTAAAGATGATGGGTGCGTGATGATGAGCACGTTGATAAAGACTCGGATAGTGGACGTCATAGATCATCATTTGTAGATGTGTCAATATATCGGTATACGTCATATCATATGTGATCTTGGACAACTCAGACAATTCCTATATTCTAAAAGACAATGACAAGATTATGTCCTTACAAGAACTCATGATTTTTCGTTTTCCCCACTAAGACGAAAACATAGAATTTAGTGTGGATACAAATTAATCATTAATCAAACACTTGTAAACCTTAGGAGAAAATAAGTATAGGTCTACCTACCCAAACATCATAGACTATTTAATTCTAATCAACCAACATATCACGTGTAATGGAAAATTTCTATCCATTACGTACTTTAAACATTTTATTATTTTATAACTCACTGCCATGTACTATTAAGAATACTTTATTGTATATATATATATATATATATATATATATATATATATATATATATATATATATATATTCATGAACCATTCTATAATTAATATTGGGACAACATTGTCTTTACCACTATAGATACTAAAATAGCAACCGTTGTTTATAATCACAATAATCTAGTGTACTATTTAAACATGTGATTTGTAGACTATGCACCCTAGTCTTATCCATTACCAGACCACATAAGTATATCTTTACCTATATTATTACTGAAATCCTTTACCTACAACCAATGTATGTCCCAAATTGGTTTGAGATCCTCAACCCATACCATCGTCCTAAGTTTGTAATACCCCGTACTTTTAGTATTATTTAATTTTCACGTGCTTAATATTATTAATTTAAATGGGGAAAATTAAAGTGGATTGCAGTAAATATTAGTTAACGAGATAAAGGATTAATATTTATTATTAATATTTCTATTACTATTATTATTATATACTTGCGTGTGATTTGTGAATAGAGATATGATTTATTATATGTCTCGTGTGAGTGAAAGCGATGGTTTATTATTATATGTCAATAGAGTGTTACATCGGTGGATCGCTAAAATTTATGGGCAATGCATATGAAACGCACGTGTCGAGCCTGGTTAATGAGATATGGGCATAATTATAGTTGGTTGACTTGGATGACCTTTTTGAATGAACGGGTGATATGAGAAGGGTTGAAATAGTCCAGAATAGGTACCCGGGTGTTATGATTAGGTTTCGAGGGATTTTTAGATATAGCAAGACCTGTATAAGGGTAAAAGGGTCTTTTTACACCTAGGGTTAAATGAAAAAATAGATTAGGATGGATTAAGGGAGTATTTAAAGGTAAGGAAGGTGGATGGCAACCCACCTTTGATATTCTGCACAAGTGGGATTCAGAGAGAGTTCAAGAGGAAGAAAGGAAGAGAACATGTTTGGAGAGGAGTAGAGAGAGGCTATCTCCGAATTCAACCAATCATTAAATGTATAAACATCGAATTCACTCCACAAAGTCAAGTAGTTACTTGGTTTAAATTGAAATCATACATAGTTAATCACTTTCATAGTTAAAGATAAAATTCTGGAATTTAAAGACGTAACGATTGAAACTTTGATTAAATGATTTAGAGATATAGGTGATTAATGATCTCTGATTTGGATTGAATATTAGTTGGTATTGATTGTATAAGAATTTTGCAATTGATTTTAGAATTATAATGATGAGCATGTAGAACTTAGATAGGAAGGTTGAATTAAAAAAATCATATTGGGGAAAATTTTGAGATGAATGGGATTAATGTTTGATCTCTAATCCTAGGTTTTTTATAAAGGATTCATGGTTAATTATGCCTTATAATTCTTTTGTAACATTAGTATATTGATGTATGTAAGTACAAATTTCCAAATAGTATAAATTTGTATGTATTGGCATTATTCCAGATAAAAACCAAATTGAGTCATAGATAGATTTTTATATTGTCATGATACCCACATAGTCTATGATGTGTTGTTCGAAGACACAGTGACCAAGCTTCAAGATAGATCATGCTGTATTTATTGGTGCACGTTTCACGTCTTCATATCACATATCATTCCGAGATACTCTCACGTATGACGGCATAATGTTTATGGGACTCGAAAAATGTTTTAAGGATGTTATTTTGTTTAAAATGATTTTAAAAGGTTAAAAAATGTATTTAAAAGCTTTTAACTTCGTTTGTTCTAAGATAAACACGTTTTAGATTCAAACTACATTAACAGTCATTCAAACGACATGGACATCTTGTTCTGACGAGATGGCTATATCATTCGAATGATATACACATCTCGTTCTAGCGACGCGCCGACTTAATATTTTTTATTTCGATAATTTCTTCTCAGAATTTCGTGAAGTCCAGAACCATATTTATAGAAGAAAATAGTTTTGTTTTCCGCACTTGTTTACAAAGGTTTTCAAAGATTAAAACATCCTTTTTGTTTCAAGATCCGATCTTTCATATACATATGCTATAGAGAACTTGTGTTTAGTACCATCTAGAGTTTCTTAATACTTTGAACATTTGTTTCATCATGTTTTACAGTGAAGAAGATAGTGACTCCGTATTCTAAATCGTAGATGGTTGTCAAAGATGCAACGGTGGATACCGAGACATATATGGACTCGTGTGTTGTGGAATCATGCGTTGCACTATGGAGAAAAGGTTGAATCATAGAAGAGCATCAAGGCGTGTGGGCTATCGACTCGTTGAGTAACTCTATTTTTTATAAATTGTAAAACCGTATCATAGTGATTATCTGGGTTGGGCCGTTCGAGGTTTTTTCCCTTAGTGCTTTCCTCGTACATCGGCGTTGTGAACTTTACTTTATTTAACTTTCTTATTCACCAAGATGCATATTTAGGATTAACAAGATAAAATTGGGTTAAGTTTGATTGTTTCACAAAACTGGTGCAAATTAAAATTTGAAAAAGTTTGGTATTCGAAAAATTAATTTCACCTAAAGCACACAAAAGAAAAAGGGGCCTACAAATTGGTATCAGAGCGGGTTGCATTTAATTTTTGTGAAGATCCTTGTTTTGTGCTTTTGGTAGTCATATTTGTTTATCTCGCTTGATTTTTTTTATCTCAATGGATTCTCAAAGTTTTGACAAATTAAATCTTTTGAATTTGAAGATTACAAAACAAATTGAAATTCTTGAAGAAAATTCTCGTTTTAAACATATGATTGAATGCAAACGTTTCAAACTCAAAGAGATAGCATTCATGCTAAGTTTGTGACTTTTTGTGATAACTTTAATTCTTTGAAATTGGCCAAGGAAAAGAGTGAGAATAGAGTCCTTATTTTTAATAAAGATTTAAAGTACTTTAAGAATTTTAAGGTTTGTGCCATTGATGAAAATGTTTTTATCAATGAATTTAAGGCACGTGAGAATACTCTTAGGGATAATTTTTCTCACATTGAGGGGGAGAAAGATAACCTTCTAAGGGTAATTAAAAATTCAAAGAAGGAGTCTCTAAAAATTCAGTAGTCCAATTCGTTGCTTGAGTCCAAATTTTTGAAGTTGAAAAATAATTTTAAAAACTCGAGTAATTTGAGTAGTGATGGTAGTTGCTCATCTTTTTCTAGTTCTTCGAATGTTAAATACAAATCGTAGTTTATTTTAGAGCGTCAACCACATCCCAGGGTGTTAGAAAAGTTCAATTAAGAGGTCATGTTCCTTGTCGTGTCTACACATGATCACATTATGGTAGGAAAGGTCACCTTATGCGTTTTTGCTATGATTATAGAAAAGACCATAGGAAGTTTAAGTGTAGTGTCCCATCAATTCCCAAAACCCGTTTAGTGAGGTATACACCTTTTATGGTTAGGAAATATGTTTTGGATATGCTAGATCCTAGGTTGATTGATTCTCACATGCTAGCACATGATGCTTCACTTGCTACTTTTTATGGATGATTGCATGCATGACAATGTTTGTCATACACTAGTATTTGTTTCATGATATATATCTTGGTAGTGTTATGACATGTGTATCTCTTTGTATCATATTTTTCATTTATTTGAGTCTTACTTGAATACTTGAAAAATACAAAAAGATTTTATTTTGATAAAATTTTGAAAATACAAAAATATTTTTGGTTTCATGTATTATTTAGAAAATACAAAAAGATTTTGTTTTTTGAGTCAAAAACATTTTTTTTAAACACAAAAATATATTTGGTTTATTTTTATCATGAGTTTTCATATTTGATATAACATATTGGTGTGCTTAGACCCCCATCATTTCATTATCCATGTGGCGAGGACATTCGATCATAATTACATATGCTTATAATGATCTTAACCATTGATTAATGGGGTTGTTCGATGTTGATGTGCATTTAGATTCGACTTTATATATACGCCATCACACAAACATGCACGAGTTTATATAAATGTTTGACATCTCATGCATATTTGAATTTGGTTAGACGTTCTTCTCTCAATTTTGTTATATATGCGTAATTAGACTTAGGAGGGGGTATGCATGTAAGAAACATTTTTTTACTGTGAGGATTTATGTAGATTCAATTGAAAAAATGATGAGTGTTCATGGGAAAGGGCTGAGAGAGTATAATAAGCTCGTCATGATAGCCACTTGTAAAGGATGTGTCATATCGATTAATTATTAAATTCGCAAATTCCCAAATTTTAAACTTATTTAATTAGAGTCACTCTTTTATCCAAATTAATTAAACCCTAATCATGCATCTATGTGAAATAAATCATATATGTAAATTAAATAATCATAAATCAAAGTTTAGGAAAAAAACCTTTCGGGTAAAACCTTTATTTTACTACATAATGAAAATTGCAGCTTACAATTACACATCAAAATCTGTAATGAATTTATCGCAGAAAATCCACATTGACCATAGTTTAGCACCCGTGAAGATCCCCTCGAGAACCTCAATGACCACAGTATTCAGCAAAAAGCTCCCATAAGAACCACTAATCCAGTAGTAGAGATGTCACTTCAAAAAGATAAACTTTCAAGAAGTATTTTATGTTCCACAAATGATTCACAAAAGAGTTAGGATGTTTGTTGATTAAAAAATAAGATTTTTAACCCTAAAAGATAAAGACTTAAGGTTTGCCAAAAAGCATTTTTCGTGTATCAAAAGTCTTAATTAAAAAGGTCTTCAAAACATGTATTTATAGCCGAACAAAGATCTTGAGGTGGCACATGTCATTTGAACGACATCAGATGTCGTTACTAACGACGTAAGAAATAACCAGTAAAAACACAAAATAGTACGGGTTCATTGTAGCACACTAGAAATGACCCTTCGAGTGACCCTTCAAATGACATTACATGTTGTCAGAAGTTGTCGCTTGAATGACATGTCAATGTCATTTGAATGACATTGCCTTGTCGTTTGAACGACAGGAGGGAGAAAATATTATTTTAAAAAGCTCGCCTACAAGTTTTAAAAAATAATTTTGACTTAGAAAAATGACTCATTTTGTTAGAAAACAGTTTCGAAAAATATCCCAATACTAAAGTAAAGCATTGACGAAACTTAAACACATTATATATGAAATTATACCTCATGTTGTGCATATGTTGAAGATGCTTCAAATTCGAATCCGTCTTCATGAACATATGAATGTGAACTTCTTTGACGGTTGTACCGGTATACTACATACTTTATGTAAACTATGGACTAAGAAAAATATGTCATTACACCACCATTTAAAAGATCCCGGGAAAAAAAATAAGGTAATAAAAAGAAACATATGCCAAAAATGGAGCCAATCGGAGTTCTCTAAGGTGAGAAAAGTAGAAACCTCAAAAGTGTTAGAAAAAGAAATATGAAAATACGAATATTTAAGGGTGTTTGGTTGGAAAAATACAATGGGTTTGCACCACGAATCCTAATGTTGAAAACTTGTGTCATGAAGCTATTGTTTGTATAATTGTCAAAATTTCGGATTTGTGTGCATGTTGGTCGTTTAGTTCATTTAGCTCAATATATTAATTGTCACATATGGCTAAAACTTTGTTTGATGACATTTAGATTTCAATTAGAGATTCTTTATTGTTTCGATGTGTCCAAATTGTGATTCTTTCATTGTAGTTCATGCCCATTCATTCCATATCCATGTTTGAGCACATTGATACTATGTTAGCATGAAACTCATATTTTCTGCTTTGAGACTGTTTTGCTACTATTTTGTATTTCCATTTGTTATTTTCAAGAAATTTTTTCACTAAGAAAATTCTACACATTTTAGAGCTGGAAAACAAAGTTTTTGAAGTCCTTTAAATGACATTTGGGCATTGTTCAAACAACATATCCATGTCATTTATAGACTAGATCAAACGACCTATCTTGAGAAGTGTTAAAATTGTCAGGTATGGTTATTAAAAGGGTTATTTTTAGGGTCGTTAAATAGATGCTTTGCGCGACCCCATACTATTTTGGGTCATTTCTTGCATGGATCAAACGAGATTTTATCTCATTCAAACGACAGTGCATTGTCATTTAGACAACCTGAGTTGACCTGCATTGACTTTTTAAGACATCATTCTACTTTTGTACCGGCTTCGTATATGTGATGATATTAAACTGTTTTGGTATATTTGATCAGTTTTACATGAAGTTGCTTCTGATTATTCGGTATGATTTTACACTGCATTGATTCATTTAGTCACATCTTGCTTGATATTGATGATTACGTTTGTGTGACTATTTGCTAACTACGATTTGGAACCTTGTGATCAGTATTAGTTGGTTGTCCATGTTTATATAGGTATATTTCATCTGATTTTTCCCATGTTAGATATTCATCTATTTTTTTTCTCTAGTTGTATATTCGAGACAAAAAGGGCGAAATATGATATGTGATGTAGAGAAGTTTTGTTTAATGAGCACACTTGTTTATAATGTTTTTATCATGTTGTTTACATATTGATATCATTGATTTTAGCTATATTGTTTATGTATACTTTTTGGTTTCATATGTTTTGGTCACATGTTTAACAAATGGTTTGTTTCACAAATTGCTATTGCATATTGTTTTATATCATATGTACCTCGATACTTCACATGGTATTTATTGTTTCGTGTGTATAGTGATTATTTAGATATTGGAGATTTTGCAACTACATCACATGGAGACAATTCATGCTGTCGATCCGAAATTTATTTACTAGATCATGTCCTATATTTTCTTTTGGGGTTTATGGGATGGGATTTTGGTCATTCAACTTGACGGCCCAAATTAGGATTCTAACTGGTTTTTGGTTTTTTCATGAAATATCCAAAGGGGCATATTTGTAGGACAAATTTTCAAATAGTGTCAATTTGTATGTATTGGCATTATTCCGAACAAAAACCAATTTGAGTCTTAAATAGATTTTTATATTGTCACGATGCCCACATAGTCTATGGCATATTATTTAAAGATGTAGCGGCCAGGCTTCAAGATAGATCATTCCATGTTTCTTAGTGCATATTTCACGTCTTCATATCACATAGCATTCCTAGATACTCTTGCGTATGAACACAAAATGTTTATAGGACTCGAAAAATGTTTTAAGGATGTTATTTTGTTTAAAAATGATTTTAAAATGTTAAAAAGGTTTTTAAAAGGTTTTAACTTCGTCTATTATAAGATAAACAAGTTTGAGAGTCGTATAGATCATTCCCTTTGAGTTTAGAAGGATCAAACAACTTTAATAATAGTTCAAACGACATGTGACTGTCTTTCAAATAACATGGACATCTCATTCTAACGAGACGGATATATCGTTCAAATGGCATACACATATCGTTCCAATGATGCACCGACTTAATTTTTTTATTTAAGGTAATTTCTTCTTAGAATTTTTTTAGGTGCAGAACAAGAATTACAGAACAAAATAGTTTTGTTTTCTGCACTTGTTTACAAAGGTTTTTAAAGATAAAAACATCCTTTGTGTTTTAAGATTCGTCTTTCATATGCATATGCTATAGAGATCTTGTGTTTAGAACCATCTGGAGTTTGTTCATACTTTGGACATTTGTTTCGTTGAGTTTTGCGGTGAAGAAGTGTTGGACTCCATGTTTTTAATCGTAAACGGTTGCCAAAGTTACATCCGTGGATACCAAGACATACGTGGACACGTGTGTTGTGGACCTGGCATAGGTGGACTCCTGTGTTGCACTATGAAGTAGAGATTGAATCATAGAAGAGCATCAAGGCTTGTGCTCAATCGAGTCGTTGAGTAAGTTTACTGCTTGAACTTTGTAAAACCGTATCATAGTGATTGTCTGGCTTGGATCGTCCGAAGTTTTTTCCTTAGTGGTTTCCTCGTACATCGGCGTTGTTGACTTTACTTTATTTTACTTGCTTAACCACTAAGATGCATGTTTAGGATTAATAAGATAAAATTGGGTTAAGTTTAATTGGTTCACAAAACTTGTGTGAATTAAAATTTGAAGAAGTTTGGTTTTGGAAAAGTTCTTTTTCACCTAAAGCACACATATAAAAAAAGGGGGCTACAATGTATGACCTCAATTTTATTTTTGGCATGGTTTGTGACCTCCATTGGAGGGTTTGGAAGAGAAAAAGATCAAAATATGACAGGAAGCCCGGAGCGAATCAATTTTTTGAATCGAATCGGATTGGTCTGCTAGCGAACCGGTTCGGTCTATTAGCTTATCCATTTTTTTTTTGTGTTGTTTTAACCTGTTAAGGATTGGGAAATGACCGTAGGGTCTTCCAAGGTACTCTGGGATTACTGGGGAATATTTTACAGAGTTTGGTATGTGTGATAGGCCAACGAATAGCAAGGTTCAAGTGAGGAGAACCAGAAATTCAAGTGAGTGAACATTTACATATTTAATCGAGAAGTTGGTGCAAACTTCGAGATTGGGGGACCAATGAACTATGGGATATGCATAAGAGATCGATAATATGTATATATATATATATACACATATTAAAGTGATGTGTATATATGTATGTGTGTATGCTACTTGTATAGATTAAGCGTACCTACTCGATAGTGCTATTGTAGGAGGTTGCACATAGTGGGCAGTAAGACACTACAAGTTTTAATAAATTTAAAATAATTATCTGCTTGCATAGTATTTTTTACTTCATAGGCTTTGACACGGGGGCAATTGTTTTTCGTTGTCTTTCGTTTCAAAACCCCGGGTATGAAGCAGCAGCAGTCGGGACTGTAGGGATAGATCCATTATTTCCATTGCAGTAGATGTTCACGCTACAGGGTTATTTTAGATGCCTCGACTTATTATATCTCATTCCAATTTTTAGTTTGGGCATGTTGCCCGTAGATGGATAGGATTTCATACTATTGTCAAATATTTTATTTCATTACTCAGTTGTTATTTAGTGAATGTTATTATTTTGGTGACCGATTATTTATTCGGTAATTTTATTACTTATCTACGCATGGTGATTGATCTATTAATTGTAGTTGTATGGTTTTATTTGTGTTATATTATATTTTTTGTGGAGACAATGATGCTGAGATTTTTATTTTATTTTAGTAAAGGATTGGCCACCCAGTATTAGAATAGGTTGGTTGTCATAGTTGGTATCAAAGCATTAGGTTCTAGTTCCCCAGTATCTGTGCAGGGGAGCGGGTGGTGTTAATGATCTCCATATAAGTCCATAATGCCGTGATCCCCAATAAGTGCTAGAGGATCTACAAGTAAGTCCATCAATAAACTTGAGGACCCTCTTTTCCTCAGTGTTCCTCTCGTTTGGTACAAAGCTTACCAAGCGGGTGAACTCCTCCTCATATTTGTCCATAGTATAGTCCTCCCATGAGATATATAAGAATCTCCTCCTCATCTCCATATGCACTGCTGACAGAAAGAACTTGCAATCGAACTGCACCCAAAACTATTAGATTGTCATCGTGTCCCTCTCCTCTGATGTGGTCTTCGATTCCCACCACTAAAGAACTGCCTCGACTAGCTTGAATGTAGCTAGTATCTTCTTTTGAGTGTCTTTACCCTCAACCATTCACAAGTGCCTTTGGATATACTTATTCCATTGGCTAGCTATAATAACATCCTCACTCCCTTAGAACTTCGATCGATGGCTCTCCTGTAAGGCCTCTCCAGCTCTCTCCCAAATTAATAGCACCAGGTCATCTTGAATAGGTGTTGCCACTGGAAATTATGGCTGTGCTTGGGGAAAATTTGAGGGGAGAGAAGAGGACAAGGGAGTTTAGCAACAAGTGCAAGACTGGGCGTAGCGGTTCCAGTGAGGCACCACAACAGTAGGTAAGGTAGCATGAGCGGGATTCCCACCAGGGGGACTCTATTAAGAGATTTAGGCTAACTAAAAAAATTTTGGGCAGGGCCAAAATCATACCCTTTAGGGCTAGCAGGGTTAGGGGAACCAAACTGAGGGCCAGTAGGATCGGGGTTATCAAGCCTAGCAGAGCCATAAATAGGGAGAGCCTCGTTAAGGCCAGAGCTAGGCCAACTTCACTGGGAGATGTTTTATCTATATGGAGAATGTCCACATGCGGTGTGCATGACTCAGAAAGTGTAGGGGTTAGGAATAGTCTGCCCAACAGGAGAAATAGTTACATCAACTTTAAGCCCCACCGGTAGTTCCATCATTATCACATCCGTAGGGTCAGGGGAAATGATAGTTTGGGCGTGTGTATCACCTTCGAGGACTAATTTTACTGCCAACACCGCTAGTGATTAAGGGTATGTTTTCTATACATGGTCACATGGGGATGGTTTTATTTGACACGAGAGCATCACGCTCATTTTTTAGCACTAAATTTGCATGTGCGATGAGTTTAATAGGCTTAGCATTAGACATTATTGTGACTGTAAATTTGTCGTTAGGTGGAGGGACTCTCGTTCGTTCCATCTGTGGGGGCGGGTGTGAAGATGGGGAGGTCTTGCTTAGTAATGGATATAATCATTTTAAATATTTAATAGTATGATGTCATTTTAGGTATGGACTTGTTAACGATGTATAGAGCAGTGGTAGACTGTTACAGTAGGACTACCATGTTTTCTATTCTAGGGAAGGAGATATTCCCTATGACGATGCCTCATACAAATGGGGAACTGATTACGCACATATATTATATTGAGGATGAGACTTTTGAGAGTATATTCATCTCTCTAGATTCGATCCCGATTATTAGGGAATATACGGATGTGTTTAGGACATATCGGGCTTATCGTCGAGACGGGAGATTGGGTTTGTGATCGATTTAATGTCAGGGACTACGTCAATTGTGAGAGTACCTTATTATGGCTGCTTTAGAGATGTGAAAGTTAAGGAATTAGATTCAAAAGCTATTGGGGAAGGGTTTTATCCACGGTATTACTTCACTTTAGGGTGCCCCAATTCCTCTTGTGAAGAATAAGGATAGGTCATTGATATTGTTTATCGACTACCAGGAGTTGAACAAGGTCAGGATTCGAAACAAGTACCTATTGCCACGTATTGACGACTAATCCGATCAGCTGAGAGGAGAAGCCTACTTCTCTAAGATTGATTTTAGGTCAGGGCACCATCAGTTGCGCATAAGGGAGTAGCATGTTCTTAAAACCATAATTCTAATAAGATACGGGTCTTATGAGTTCAGGGTTATGCCACTTGGGCTAACCAACATGGTAGAACTTTTCATAAATCTCATAAATAGAGTGTTCAGGTATGTCTTGGATCAGTTTGTCATTGTGTTTATTAATGATATCTTGATTTATTCTCGAATAGAGGTAAATCACACTGAGCATTTATGTATGGTTCTTCAGACTTTACGGGACCACCGGGTTTATGCCAAGTTCAAGAAGTGTGGAAACTGGTTGTGGGAGGTGTAGTTCTTTGGTCACATTGTCTCTGAGAGAGGGATTTTTATGGATCTGAGTAAAGTGTCAGCGGTGAGGGAGTGGGGCCAGCACACTACACCAATAAAGGTTCATGGTTTGCTTAGATTAGCATCTTAAAGATTGTGGGACCCTTGACGAATTTGACTCATAAGGGAGTGCCTTACATTTGGGATGAACACTGTCAGATAGATTTTGATGAGTTAAAGGACAAGTTGACTTAAAGTCCAGTACTCGCATTGCCTAGGGGAGGAGTGGAGTACTTTGTTTTTATCAATGCATCCTTATAAGAACTTGGGGGAGTTCTATAGTAGGAGGAGCGGGTCGTAGCTTCATCATATCATAAGCTTAAGCCTGATGAGATTAACTATCCCACTAGTGAATTTGAGTTAGCGAGAGTCATTTTTGCTTTAAGGATTTAGAGGCACTATCAAGTGGGAGAGAAGTTTTGATTTTTCACAGACCATAAGTCACTTCAGTATCTTTTCACATAGAAGGGGATGAACATGAGGCAGTGTCGGTGCCTTGAGTTCATGAAGGTTATTAGTCTGACATCTGGTATCATCCAAAGAAAGCTAATGTAGTGGCAGATGCATTGATCCATATGCCGACAGGGTAGTTGGCAGTAGTGTGAAAGGCAAAATGGGCTCAACTTCGTTAGGAGGAAGAGGTAGTCCGAGCATACATAACAGTGATGATTATTACACCTGAGTCATTTTAAGGGTCGAGAAGTCATGATCAGGGGATTCTTCTTGTCACGAGATGATTCAGCAGTTATTGGCAGGTAAAGTGAAGTCTTACTTGGTCAGTTTTGAGGGTAGCTTACTCTTCAATGTGAGGTTTATAGTCCCAGACGACGAGGACCTAGTCATAGTTTTTATGCACACCAAATGGGATAAGATCAACCATGATATAAGGCGACAGTATTGGTGGGATGGTATTAAGTAGGACATAGCAGAGTTTATCTCCAGGTGCATCACTTCTTAAATGGTAAAGGTTAATCATTAGAGACCATTCAGGATTCTATATTTATTGGAGAATTCGGTGTGGAATGGGAGAGTATTTTTATGGACATCATCACAGGGTTACCAACATCACAGAGGGGTTACTATTCCATCTGGGTCATTATGAATCGACTGAAAAAGGCAACCCATTTCTTTCCAGTTCATATAGATTACACGACAGGGCAGAATGCACAACTATTCATAGGAGAGATAGTGATATTGCATAGGGTGTCGCTCAACATTGTGTCGGATCGAAAAATGATCTTTGTGTCCCACTTCTCATAGAGTTTTTAGGAGGTGATGGAGATAGAGTTTTGTTTAAGCACGTTATATCACCCGTAAATCGATGGGCAGATGATGAGGGTGAATAAAATATAAGAGGATATGATGTGGATGTGTATTTTGAACTTTAAGGGTAGCTTGGAGAGGTATTCCCCTTTGATAGATTTTGTGTATAACAACTCGTACCAGTTCATTATTGGCATGGCACTGTTTGAGGATTTGGATAAGAGACCTTGTCATTTTCCCTCTTAATGGTTATAGGTGGGGTCAACAAGCTTCTCGAGATGGAGTTGATTCAAGAAACGTCAGTAATGATTGAGTTGATCAGGAGTCGTATTCGGATAGCTCAGGTTTGGCAAAATATTTAAACCAATGCGAACTTGAGATTTTTGGAGCTTGATGTGGGTGATCAGGTATTGCTGCGAGTATCTCACAAGAAGGGAGTAATACAGTTAAAGAATAAGGGAAAGTTAGCACCTAGGTATGTGGGGAATTTTTTTATTATCTAGAGGGTAGGGTCGATTGTGTATAGGCTCGCCTTGCGAGAGCATTTACAGCGGATTCACGGTGTGCTCCATGTGTCATCGTTGAGGAGGTATCTCAAGGATGATGTGGCTTATCAGCATATACCGTTGGAGGAGATTGACTTACACCCTGCTATTTTATATGCGGGGAGACATGTTGTCATTGTAGTGAATGAAAGCTTCAGTCAAAGGTGGTATCGTTAGTGCGTGTATAGTAGGGACACCACAATGTTTTCGAGACGATGTGGGAGCATGAGGATGACATGAAAAAAAAGTATCCAGAGCTCTTCCTGGCAAGTACATTCGAATTTCGAGGACGAAATTCCGTTATTAGGGGGAGAATGTAATACCTCACAATTTTATTATTATTTAATTTTCATGTGCTTAATATTATTAAATTAATTGGGTGAAATTAAATTCGATTTTGAAAAATATTAATTATCGAGATAAAGGATTAATATTTATTATTATTATTTACTTTCTTATGATAAGTAAATAGATATGTGATTTATTATATGTAGGGTATGAGTGAAAGCAATGGTTTATTATTATATATCGATAGAGCGTTACATTGGTAGATCGCTAAAATTTATGGCTGACACACACGGTATGCACGTGATGGGACCGGTTAATGAGATATGGGTATAATTGTAGTTAGGTGACTCGGATGACCTTTTTGAGTGCATCGGTGATCCGAAAAGGGTCCAAATAGTCCAAAATAGGTACCCCAAGTATTATGATTGGGTTCTGAGAGATTTTTAGACATAGTAGGACCCGTATATGGGTTAGAAGGTCTTTTCACACCTAGGGTTAAGTGGGAAAATGGGATTAGGATCGAATAAGGGAGTATTGAAAGGTAAGTAATATGGATGGAAGCCCACCTTTTATATTCTGCACATGTGATATTGAGAGAGAGTTCAAGAGAAAGAAAATAAGAGAAAAGGCTAGGAGAGGAGAAGAGAGGCTATCTCCAGATTCAACCCATCATCAAATGTAGAGAACTTCAAAACTCCACAAAGGCAAGTAGTTACTTTCCTTAAATTGAAATTATATGTAGTTAATCACTTTCATGGTTAATGATAAAAATCTGGGATTTAAGGATGTAAAGATTGAAACTTTGATTGAAAAATTTAGAGATATAGTTGATAAATGATCTCTAATTTGAATTGAATATTAGTTGGTATTGATTATATAAGAATTTAAAATTAATTCTAGAATTATAATGATGAACATGTAGAACTTATGTAGGAAGGTTGAATCAATGAAAATCATATGGGGGAAATTCTGAGATGAATGGGGTTTATGTTTGATTCATAGTCCTAGATTTTTGATAAAGGATTTATGGCTAATTATGTGTTATAATGCTTTTGGAACATTAATATATCGATGCATGAGGTCAATTTTATAGGATGGTTTGGGACCTCCATTATAGGGCTTGGAAGAGAAAAACTCGAGGAAGAAGATGATAGATAACGCAAAAAATCAAACCAGTTCGCTATGGGGAGCAAACCGATTCGCTCAACCGAACCAATTCAGTCTTATAGCGAATCGATTCGGTTTACTAGCCTGCCCACTCTTTGTTCATGTGTTGTTTTAACATGTTAGGGCTTGGGTAATGACTATACGAGCATTTGGGGTACTGTGGGATTACTGGAGAATGCTTTTCAGGGTTTGGTATGTTTGATAGGCCAACGAATAGTTGGGTTTAGGTGAGGAGAATTGGAAATTCAAGTGAGTGAATGTTTACATATTTAATCAGGAAGTTGGTTAGAACTTCAAGATTGGGAGGCCAATGCACTATGGGATATGTATACGAGCTCGATACTTTATATATATACATATTATATGGACGTATATACATATATATATATATATATATATATATATATATATATATATATATATATATGTGTGTGTGTGTGTGTGTGTGTGTGTGTGTGTGTGTGCGAGTGTGTGTGCGCACGCGCTACTTGTTTACATTGAACGTACCTACTCGGTTGTGTTATCGCAGGAGTTTCCCATAGTGGGAAATCCACCCTAGTGTTGACTAGTAGGTGTCGGATTGACAATCAAGCTATACGACTATTGTATGGCCACTATCCATATATGAGGATAAGTATTGGTTTGAAGACCGGTTGAGTGTAATGTAGTATGGTTTTGACTCCTGGACATATGTCTATGACTGCCTCCGTTGTATGTATTTAGGTTTGGTATTGGTGGTGAGATTCTGAACCGATGAATCGATGTGATGCGTGATGCTTGGGGCCAGATAACAAACGAGAGATGTATCTGGGAGGTTCATGCTCTGGGGATACGATTATACATATATAGAGAGAGATATAAATGTATTTTTATACGATAGAACATATATATCAATTTGTATCACTAGCATAGCTATGTTATGTCTATTACAAGAATATTCATATATACAAGTGTGTATATACGATATTGTTTATGAACGTATACCTAGTGAAGGTAATAATACTTGTCTAATAAAGAGTATTAGCATGGTTTGGGGATTTGAAAACATTTACATATCCTAGTTATACCCAGTCGTTTAATTATGATAATATATGAACATTTTAGGTGCACACGGTAGTTGAGATGTGAGGTTTTATCTCATGTGAGTGCGATCGGTTAAGTATGAAAGTAATACACTATAAGTTTTAATCGATGTAAACCAATTATCTACTTGCAATATAATTTTTATTTTTCGGGCTTTGACTCGCGGCTAATTATATTTCTTTGTTTTCTTTTTAAAATCCCAGGTGTCCAGCAGTAACAACCAGAATCGCAGGGATAGATCCATTATTTTCGTTGCATTAGATGTGGATGCTAAAGTATTGTTTTAGACGTCTTAGCTTATTCTATTTAGATAGGATATTTTCATTCTAGTTTTCAGTTTGGGAGTGTTTCTCGTATATGGATAGTATTTTATATTATTGTCAGATAATTTATTTCAATACTCCATTGTTATTCAATTTTATTCAGTGGATGTTATCATTTGGTGATCAATGGTTTATTTGGTTCACTTTTATTATTTATCTATGCATGGTGATTTATTTGTTCATTGTAGTTGTATTATTTTATTCATATTATATTATATTATTTATGGCGACAGTGATGCTGAGAATGGAACCATACTGAGATTCCTATTTTAATTTTGTAAAAGATTGGCACCAGTATTAGAATAAGCAGGTTGTCACAAATTTATGGTATCTCCAATCACTATGATTCTTACCTCCTTAGAGGTTATACAAACTCATTTATCTTTTAGTGATCATGATATGCTATAAATTAAAATGAACACTAACACTAGCTCCCGTGAGTCCAATATTGGACTTACAATCATTATCTTAAGACACCACTAACACTGGCCCATTGAATACTATTGTTTTCACTGTATTAGTATACAACTAAATTAATCATGATACTATTTCCATAGGGTTATTGTCATTGTTCCCTTACCAGGGATGCATGTCAACTTGCACTAATCAACATTCACTACCTTAGGGATTCAATATACCTAAATACCACCATAATATGTTTTTCTCCAAACATCGCTACTAGTTCCAATCAATTGATTAGTCAACCCAAACTATCCCAAGATCTATTCAAGGGGGTGAATCTATACATGAGGCTCTACTTACTTAATGGATACATTGAGGCTCTACTTACTTAATGGGTACAATGACTCAACATTTGGGTCTTACTCATCTTGTTGTGTTATCATAATCGCAACTATTATATGAGTATAACACCTATGAATATGTTGAAAAGAAAATCCAATAAACTCCAAACTTTAAGAATTTTAGTTCTTCTAGCAATCCTCTTTCTCACCCAAAATAACACCTTTATAATTCTTGAAAACCCTTGATTATGGAAGGGTAATTGTGTGGGATATTATGAGTGAACTATATAGAGAATAAGAAACCACTTTCTGAGTTATAAATTGTGAAAAGAATGTGTATCTTTGGAATGGACTAAGTGCAAATTTTCATTCAGCATATAAGGGAAAGTTGGGGTAGGTAGCCCCTACAAGTCACCCAATATGCCCTTTTCCCATCTAACATGACCCCTACCCATTAGGGGTTTTTACCCTACTGCCTAAAGGGTCCAAATGTATCTAGAAAGTGGTCAACTCCAAAGGAGAGACATCTAAAAACAAAAAAAAAAGTTGCACACTCGACAACTTAGAAATATACAAATCTTCTATTTAAAGGTTGTTCGGATCGATCCGGAATCATTTCGGATTGATTCACCATTCCAATTTTTCTAAATTTTGGTTCATACCAATAATTACTTTATTTTTTTGAACTTATTTTAACTCTATTTTTCAAACATAAACTTTATGTAACGCGAATTTTTTGGAAATTTTGACTCTATATTATTTAACAAAATCGAGTGTTTCGGTGACAAATATGCTTCTTTAACCAAATACTGAATAAAATTACAATAATAAAAAAAATATTTTGTAATATATTGTAACAATGATACTTTAGTTTCATACCTTATGAAAACCCGGACGGTTTTCCACACAGTAATGCAAAACCGTAACATGCAAAATGTAGTAGCACATAAAAAATTGAAATAATATGGAGTCCTTATCTATAAACATTGTTATGAATATCATAAGTCCCCCGTAATACAATTTTATAACATAATATACTTAATTTCAAAATCCTAATATTCACGTTGCACAACAACTCTAAACATAATAGCGTTTCAGAATTTGTGTATATCATAAAAAGGGACATTTAAATTAGCCCTAGGAAAAACATTATTTTTTTTTGTAATCTACTCTCGTTAAATCCCCCAAGTTTTTGTGCACCTTTCATTAAACCCCTCTTATGGTTTTATGTTGGATTTGAGGTGATGGTTACATGGAAACTGAGGCAAAGAAGTGTAGGGAGGAGAGGAAACGATTGAAGGGGCGAACAGAGGCATCGATTTATGTATAGTGATAGAGGGGATAATGTAGAAAACATCGTTTGCATTTAAAAGTTTGGACGTTTGAGTTTTAGAGTTTGGACCTTAGTACGGGTGGAGAAGTGAAGTACATAATCAATTCATTTCTACTATTTCATTTTAGTATTCCCGATTTGAACTGCTTCTATTTAGAGTTGACATTAATAGAACCACATAAGGAGACACCATTTATATATATATAAGTCTTGGTCTTAGCCTTAACCAGGCTTCTAAAGCGTTTCAGGCCTACTATTTGGTTAATGGACTATACTATGAAACCAAAAGTAATTATTAATTGGATTCTAAATAGATAGTTAGAAATCCCAAATTATAATTATTAAAATTTATTTTATTTATCTATTTAATTTTGATTAATTCCATTAAATAATCACAACTGCACATAATCTCTAACTCAATCGAAATAAATAGGTCTTATTTGCAAAGTTGATTATGGTTCATAATGTGATTCCCCACATTAAGTGTTCGATACCCGCTAGGTCAAATTAATTTGCAACTAATCGATTTTAACCAACATCTAATGAATTCTTAAATTCTCAAACTTAATGTATTTGCTACTCCATAAGATTATAAAATAATCCATCACTCGGGTTTTAATGGCAAAAATAAAACATTTAAGTATATCAAGGAGGCATTATAATCCAATATATCTCTTGGATGAAGAGTCCTCTGAGTTATGATCTCAAACCTACTCATACAATGATTTCCAAATATGTGGAGATTCTGATTCAATAAAAATGAAATCTTTCCCATAACAGTCAAAGAAATAATCATGCAAGCATTACAAACCTCATAACTATTGGTATTAGTAATCTATTATGTACCCTTATCAATCCGTTTGTGATTACCTTAGTCTAATCAAGATAGCCATAGACTTAAACACCACGGGTGGTCCAATTGAATACATTATTGGATGCATAGATTGCAATCCCTTTTTGAACTATTATACGAGTTCTCAGACATCATGCGTATCATGTAGTTTGAGATAAACTACTAGTATTGTAGATGCAACCATATCATAGGATGTGAACTCCTTATTTAGGTTGTGGCCTATTCAATTGAACTCCTGTGATCAAGTCGAACCAAACTTACCAGAACTAATACATTGATCGACATAGTATACAATACATTTGATAATAAATACAAGGTACCCTCATAACAATGATCCATAATTATTATTTCAAAAATGAACTAACACACTTTTACTAAAAATTAAACGCCAAACATGGTTTTAAGAATAAAACTCCCAATAATATCCCACTTGGTCTTAAAGTCGTGTACTTATGTATCTAACTCCTAACTCATCTATTCATAGGTTTTCTCTTTAAATGTAAAAGTATTACCAGTTGTTATCAGATATAACCTTGGCCATAGACTTGTCACCTATCATGTTAGATTTCTCAAACTATGTGACACATATGCTCATTGTGATTAACCCTTTTATGGGTCACAGGTTCTCTTAAACTTGCAATCCATATCGGTATGAATACTGATAAGAATAACAACTAATTTCCCTTGAAGGAACCTCGCCCAAGCTACTTATGAAGTAACCAAGCCATATACCCTCTTTAGTTGCCTCAGAAGTGTTTATAACTTTCACATCCTTTGTAGAGTCAGCAAACTAGGAATTCTTCACACTCCTCTAACTTACAGCTCAATCTCTTAGGGTAAACACATATTCCAAGGTGGAAAATGTGAAACCCTTTTATCTGACTGGAAACGTAATTATAAGACTATGTGACTGAAATCAACTCACCATGCCAATGGCATAGTAGATAATCGGTCTAGCACACAATATAACATACATTAGGTTTTCTGCCGCTAAAGCATAAGGTATATTTGCTCATTTCTTCCATCTCGTCAAGTGTTTCCATTGATTCCTAGATAGAGTTATTCCATACATAAAAAACATTCATCAAATCCCGATGTTAATATTCAGTATACAACATCGATATAAGTGACTCGGGATAAGCCTAACATCCTTTTACATAATCTATAGAATGCTTGATCATAAGAATACGACTAGCTTGTCCTAATAACTTTATATCGAGCTACCAAGACACCCACACTATCATGTAAGACAATATACCCACCTCATTCCCAATTAGGCAAATGTCATTCATAAATTGTATTGGAAATACTACCACATTTCCTCATTGGAGATATATTCATTAAAATTAAACAATTACGTATTAAACTTCCTCGATTGGGGATTAAACACATAAAACACCTGATTTAAAATATTTACCATAAATTTGAAAATTACCCTGATTATGTGATATATTCCCTCTGATGGGGAGGAAAGCAAAATACTAACACGTGAAATTAATCACATTACAATTTTAAAGCATAGATAGGAACCATGGGTTGAATAAGTTTATTAAGTTAGAACAATGTCAGATTACTTTTTCAAATTTTGAAACTTAATTCAATTAAAACTTCAAGACTAGAAAAAGTTTAATTCATTTTTGAAATCTTAGAATCATAACTGAAAAAATTAATTATCAATTGGCTTTGCATATAATGACAGTGATTCAAACAAGAAAGATATCATTAGATGTGTTTAAGTGTATATCATCAGATTGTTCGTTGAAATTAAACATGCCCATGTAGAACCTCCTCGATAGGAGGAAAGAACTCACTCACATCCAATTTCAACAAACTATTGTTTAAGAGTCTTGAGAACATCAGATGCCCTGATTAAATCCATCTGATGGGGGGAGATCAAGATGACATGAGGAAGTAATCACATCACATTCTCAAAATACCAATGGACATCGCGGGGTTTATATGAAAACCCCTCTTCTAATTAATATTTTAAAATTAACGGTATTTTTAAAAACTATTAATACAATTCTAAATTCCAAAATTGAATCCTTGGTAATTCTCAATTTACATGTATAAATTAAATTTTCTCATCTCACTATTTTAATTTTAAAAAAATAAGATCATTTTTAATAAAATAAAACACGGAGATCACATTTCAATTTATAACTTTAAATTAATTATTTAATGAAATTCAGTTTAGAAAATAATAAATAAAAAGGGATGTTTCCAAAAAAAATTTGATCTAGGTCGGTCACAAAAATAACCCATGTTATCCATAACAAAGGTGGGATCCTAATAAGTCAGTTTATTAGCGCACAAAAAGAAAATAAACACGGAATATGGAATAATCAAATTCAAACACAATAACATACAATCACAATTCAAATAAGAATAAAATTTCCATCCCATCATGGCCAAGAGTTCCTCTTAAAAAACTCTTCAAGAACAAGAATCCCACTTGAAGCAGAATTCATTTCAATCAAGAATCCTCCTCGATGCAAACTTTTTTAACCTAAGTTCTTTATGTATTTTAATTTCTGGAAATAGTCCATTCTAATCTGGGAAGAGTTAGGACAATGATCCTTGCCATAAATCAGTGGATAATAGCAAAAATGGAACAAACTTTACATTCTTCCTTGAATTGGATCGATGCCCTTTTAATAGAGTTAATTACTTGTGGTCGAATTGATCCATTTATCATCATATCAATCCGATTTTAATTGGATCGATCCTCTTATAACAAAATTTTTTCTTCACTTCATAAATTTCATGTAAAAATGGCCATAACTTTATCGGATCTTTAAGAAACTATGTCTAAGGACAAACCCCATGTAACTACATTATTCTAAATGTAAAAAACTATTGCAACCCTCTTACAACTCCTCTATATACATACATAAATAAGCAATAATTACAAACACTTAACCACTACAATCATATCTAATTTCGGGTGAAAAAATAACTACTAATAAATCACCATAGTATCCATTCACACAAAATAAACATATAAGACTATGATGGAAGGGATATAATGAAGAATCTCTACAAACCAATGTTAGTGATATACCATACACAAATATGCGTAATCATATAACATGCAAAAACAAGTGTTTTTAAGGTTGGACAACATGGACCTTTACAAAATATGATCAATCCACGGTCAAAGGATCTGATTCCAATTGTTTGGACACGAGATTGACATTTAAAATGGGGAAATTTTTAGACCTAAGATCTTTAATTAATCTTTCATTGGTAATAAAAAAATATCTAGATTTAAGGAATAAACTTAGGGTTTCAAGAAATAATACCATAATGAATCTTATTTTTATTCATATGAGGAGAAATAGGTTGAAAAAGATAAAGATCTTGACTCCAAAAACCTTTCTAAAATGATCTAAACATATGAAATATTCTAGTATATGATCCACCTAAAGTAAGACTTTTGTGTGGGAACTCTTGGAGATGAACACATGGTTAAATATGAGAGAAATCACTTTCTCTCCTCACCCCTTCACAAAAATATGAATAGTGTTCTTCCTCTCCATCTTTAACCATCTATAATGGATCATTAACCTAAAACCCTAGATTACACCAATAGCTTAGCCTTAACTGGATTTCTGAATAGTTTTACGCCTACTACTTGGATAATGTACTATACAAAAGACCCAAGACTAACAATTAAATTAGCTTCTGAATAAATATTCAGGAATCCAAAATTACAATTATTGTAATTTATTTCCTTTCTTTATATAATCGCAATTAGTTCCATTAAATAATCATATTGTACTCGAATTTAATTATCTCTAAATGACTCAAAATAGAGAGATTTTATTTGTAAAGTTGATTATGATACATAATATGATTCTCCGCGCTAAGTGTCTGATACCATCTTAGTTAAACCAATTTTTCGCTAATCGACTTTAACCAACTTATAAATAATTCCTCAATTCTTGCACTTAACTTATTCGGTACTCCACAGTATAGTAAAATAATTCATCGGTAGGGCTTTACTAGTAGAAACAAAACATATAAGTCTATCAATGGAGTATCACAATCCAAGATATCTCTTTGATGCGGATTTCCTCGAGTTATGATCTCAGACCTACTCACACAATGATTTCCCAATATGCGGAGATCGAGATTCAATAAAAATGATATTCCCCATAATAGTCAAAGAAAAAATTGTGTAAGAATTACAATTCTCATAACTCTTTGGATTAAGAATCTATGCATCATTTTCAAGTGGTTTGTTATTACCTAAGTCTAATCAAAATAGCCCTTCGAACTTATATCTCATGGGTGGTCATGTTCAATACATTCCTAGATTTACCTATCAAAATCCTCTTTTGAACTATTGTACAACTTCTCAAACCATCACAGAGGTTCTCGTAGTTTGAGATAAAGTACTAGGATTATAAACATTATTGATAGGATGTCAACGCCTTATATAGGCTGTGAACTATTTAATTGAACTAGAATCGGAATCCCGATCTCCTATTAACAAGTCTAACCCAACTCATTGAAATTTATTCTAAGTTCACTTGACCAACATAATATATGTAATTATAAATATAAGTTATTCTGGAAACCATGATTCTTATATTAAAATGAACTATCACATGTTTATTGAAAAGTAAATGCCATAGACGGTTTTAAGAATAAAAACCCGACACATAGGACTCAACCACTTCTTCTTATAAATGTAAATCCAGACCTGAGGGAAAAGGGGAATGTAATCATGAATATTGAGTCTCTAGTAGTAAAAAAGTAGAACATCCCATGGACCTAGGAACACTACCGAACCGCATTCAATTTTTTATTGTATGTGTATGCTTGACCTCTTTATTATGTTCACTTGTTTTGTGTTGAATCTTGACTTATAGTATTTTAGTCTTTACAAATGCCATTATCTGTGGAAAACGAGTTATTTTTATCAACTTTACTAGCCAATAGTTATCATATTTCATTCACACGATGAATATCCCTTCCCGGGATTAGATGTGTGATCAGACCCAACTAGAACCAAAGTATCCACATTTTTCGCTATCATTTACGTGAAAACCAAACAATAAAAAAAATGATCCACCACAATCTAAACAGATATCATAGATTGAACTTCACAAGGAAGAGGTATCCACAGAGCACGACAGAAAGAAAATGGTCACCTTCAACACCGTTTGGAAAAAATGGATGGGAAATCCAGAGGGAAAAACGTAAGCACTAAGAGATCGTTCGCACCCTTAGCTCTCAGGGGAGCAAAACTCACAGCCGAGGAAAGAGATCATGGAGCAAACCAAGTCAATCCCACCAAAGGAGATCACTAAAATGGATAGATTGACCCACAAATCATGACGTTTAAAGCTTGTGTACATAAAATGTGACACCCATTTAATGGCCAGATAGTAGACTCAATTGTGCATGAAAATTTGGGTAAATGATTGTGTGGTTCCTAGTTTGAGTAGTTCTCTTCAAGTTCAAGCAAAGATGTAAGTGCAAAAAATTAAAGAACCTTTAGCGAAGAAGATGTCTCTATATAAACTATTGATGGTTAGAATATGATTCCAAATTATAGATTCGAGTAATTGAATGGATGAGAGAGACATTTTTTGTACAGGAGAACACAAAAAATATGTGCATATGAAGTTTTATTTATCAAGTTTGTTACTACATTATAATGAACTGACCATCCAATTCGGGGTACAAACTTACAAATATCATTAACCCTTTTTATTAATAAAAATCCATCTTGTGTTTTGATAAGAGATTTTGAAGCATGATTTTCTAATATATCTAACTAATCTAAGAGCTCGTTTGGGAGTTTTGGGGAGAAAAGAAAGGAAGAAAAATTCTATTAGGAGAGAAAACAAAAGAATGGAAAGTTAATATGAGAGAAGAGAAGAGAAGAGAAGAGAAGGGAGTTTGGGAGAGAAAAACAACTTTATTTCTTATGGTAAGGAGTTTGGGAGGAAAATAATTTTTTTAAGAGGGAGAAGGAACAATTCATTAAAAACCTTTCCTTTCTCCCCATTTCTTTTCGATTTAGAAAGAAAGTTTTGTAGAGAAAGGAAGGAAAAAAAATTAAATTTATATTCTTTTCTCTCCTTTTAAACTCCAAAATGAGTGGAAGTTGCTTTATTTCCTACTTAACTCCCAAACGAGGGAAAGGAAACACATTTTCCCTTCCTTTTCTTTCCTTTCTCTCCAAAATAGAACTCGCAAACAAGGCCTAAATGTCTCTCTCTCTCTCTCTGCCCTTAGGGGTATAGATTCCTATAGGAGTTGGTCTTTTCTTATCGTGTACAAGGCTTTTAGTTCGTATAGGTTTCCTTATGGTTTATGAAAGGGTTTTGGAATTTTTTTTTTTTGATATCATCATTCTGATTGAGGAAGTCTATCATATGGCATAAGAATTATAATACATTTGGAGAAAATTGGATCTAATAGAAAACGACCAAGGGGTTGTAGTGAAAAAGAGAACACAAGGTTATTGTGTGCAATAAAAAAAGTAATATCAATAATAAAACTTAATTTGAAGCGTTGAAACAATTGTGAAAATGCTTGGAAGCTTGGAATAGGTATGGATATTTAAAGTTGGGTGAAAAAAAATTGTTTCAATTTAGGTTGTGTTTGTTTATTCATGTGAATCTGAAGTCTGAATCTGAAATCTGAAGTCTAAATCTGAAGTCTGAAATCTAAATTTGAAAAATACATTTGATTTTATGTCTAAATGGACCTCTGAATGAATGTATTTGGATTGCTCCAGATTTCAGATTCAGACTTCGGAGGGTCATCTACCTTTTAATCTTTCAGAGGTAAAAATAGTCGTTAGCCTCTTAATTATTTAAAAAAACACTATTTGGTACCTCTTAAGTCTGAATGGTTCAGATTCAGACTTAAGAGGTAAAAACAAATAACACCCTCGGTGTTGTTTTTACCTATTAAGTCTAAAAATGAACCATTCAAATTTAAGGTACCAAATAGTTTTTTTTACTGATTAAGAATTTAATTGCTTGTATAAAATAGGGGAAAGTACACGTAGGTCTCTCACAAATAAAATTTAAACACTAAAAGAATTTTCACAAATTTTAAACACTTAGGTACACTAATTCTCTTCTTGTATAAATTCATGCCAGTAACATAACAAGTGGATTTTAATAATAAATTATTCTTAAATGTTTAAAAATTGTTACCAAGTGACTTAATAGTATAAAATAAGGGTTGAAGAAGGTAGATCATGGAAATTTGATAAATGTTTATCACTTCTACCACACATGGATAGGGATGTTCATTCGATGAACATGGAATTTAAATGGACTCCTATCTGAATTAGAGCCTTTAATCTAATGGAGGAGGAAACGAAAAAGAAGATGGGGAATAAACTAGATATTATGAAGAATTATATCTGAGTCAACACGGAATCAAAAGGGGACGTTTTCTTCGAATCAGTGTGAGGCTGGATATAAGCAGGCTAATTTTTCAAAGGATAACACTTAGGTCCTGTTTGTTTTTACCTCTTAAGTCTGAATCTGACCATTCAGACTTAAGAGGTATCAAAAAGTGTTTGTTTTTTTAAATGATTAAGAGGTTAACGACTATATTTGGCTCTTAATGATTAAGAGGTAAAGTTACATCTGAAGTCTGAATCTGAAGTTTGAATCAGTCTAAATACATTCATTCAGAGGTATATTCAGACATCAAAACAAACATATTTTTCAGATTCATATTTCAGACTTCAGATTCAGTCTTCTGATTTCAGATTCAGACTTCAGATCCAGATGAAAAAACAAACGCAACCTTAATATTATAGGTCGGAATGATATTTCAATTATTGTTTTTCAATACGAGAGGGTACCTTTTTTTTAATTTTGTGGATGTCTGTGGTACAAGGAGAAGGAATGTGAAGAGCTTCTTCAAGTTGACGATGATTTATCCCTGCCACTAATGTATGGAAATAGGTTAAGAGCATCTCTGGAGAGAAAAAATTTGGAAAAAAAAAGTAATGCAAATGGTAAGTTTTCTTTGTAAAGGAAAAAAATCATTGACCAGAAAAGCCCCATTGTGGTGATGATCAGCGAGAAGATAAACAATTTTTCATTCAAAATTCAAATCCTCTGAAAGGAGAACATGCACTAGGAAAACACAGTTGTGGAAAAAATGTTAATCTTAATTAATGAAGGATAAATCGTAAGAGAAAATTGTGGTATATTTAAAGAGTAAAGCTAGGGAGACCCACAAAAAAATCCATTTGGTAAACCCAGTGAATAGACAAAAATGGGTACAAGTTTTTAATGCACATTTTGATACCCTGGCGGGACCCACAACAATAAGGTATAAGCTTTTAATGCAGTGGGTTTACGAAATGGGTTTTTTTATGGGTCTCCCTAGATTTATTCTTATTTAAATGCTGTGGTTATGGTCAGGGATATCGAAGATGCGTTAATTTATATTGGAATTAAACCTATTGGGTTGGCAGATAAGAAGATTGAATTATATTAGGTCACCAATGTAAGTCCAATGGAAACATAGGTGGAAAATAATTGATCATTTGCAACAGTTAAACCTTTCTCCAAGTCTACCCAACTAGTAACCTATTTTGAATTTCAACCTATTATTAATAGTAAATACCAACAACTCATAGTGACAGCCCATAACCGTGACCGTAAACTTGAATTCTGCAAAAAAAACAATAGCTACTTACCCAATTAAAAAAAATCCCAAATACAACCAGCAAATAACTTTGAATTCAATATCATCAGTTCATTATTCATCGATCCCAAAATACAAATTCATATACCCAAAACACATACCATTCAAAAATAACTACCAAAACTGATGAGTGCATTAGTTGTATTATGTATGCCCAAATTTAGTCCTTATAAGGTCCGTTGTATCACAAATAATGAGCTTTTAGAGTCATTTTCGTAACTCGAAAGAAAAATACAAGTTTAAAGAAAATTTGAGTCAAAAATACAATTTTAACAATACTAGGGGTGAAATCATGATTTCAAAAAAATTATCGGCCTAAAATAAATTTTTAAATATTTATATTGGCAAATAAAATTTGCTCTAAAGTTTTGTTGAATTCCAAGTTGAAATGAGAAATTTACAAATTTTGGGGGTCTAAATTGCAAATAAGGGAAATTTGTAATTTCCTAACATATTACGGGCCTAAATTCGAATTAATATTATTTGTTTTGTATTTTTACAGTTACTCTTGGAAAATGGGGAGAATTTGAAGTCAAACGAAGAAATTGTAAAAGTTTTGGAGTCAATGTGTGAAAAGAGGAAATGAGGACTAGGGATTGTGGATATAAATTACTTATGAAAATATTTTAGACAACTGAACATGTGTATCACTGGCATCTAGGCATGTGTATATAGTCCTGAGAGGGGTTTCTTGTGAGCAAGAAGGGATCATGTATTCAACCCTTCCTCTTCTCATCAAGGAATAAAGGGATTGTTGATGCAAAAAACTAGATTGTCCTAATTAAATGATCACAGATAAATATTAATAAAAGAGATAAAGAATTTGAAAGTTGTTCGTCTATAAGAAAGAGCCTATGTCCACTGTTGTGTATTGCCTTGGGCGTGTTCAATTGCCTCTTGTCTCGTTTTTCTCATGTCCCTTAGTTGTAGGGTTTACAATGTATTTATAGGCCTTTGTGGGTCTACAAGAGTTGGAATATTAAAGGATGGAATTCCTTTAGAACATAGGCACTTACATCTCTACAATGTTAATAACGTTTACAACTATTGATGATTTGCTGTTATTGTTGGTCGGTCTTCCTGGTGTTAGTCGGTCTTCTTGGTGTTGGTCGGTCTTCTTTAACTTGTTGGTCGTAATTCCTTCAGTTCGTCGGTAACTTGCCCTTGTTGACTTGGATTAAATCTCACATGGATGACACGTATTCCTATATCATTATCCATGTAGTAGGATAATATTTTGTATCAACAGAAGCCCCCAATGTTTCATGCTTGAGGTTATTACAAGAGTGTGGAACATTTAGCTCTTAAAGTTGATCGGGCAATAATTTTGAGGCTTCGTCGGTTACCGACTTCCCATACTTGTAAATTTAATCACTTTAACTATCAACACATAACGCGGATGGTATTTTTGTAATTATCCACAACTTTAGCGAATCGTTTTTGGATAAATATGTCTTTTCTGTCTTTTGCTGCCAACAGTTAAATCAACGTTTCCTTTTAATCATTATTTTTCCAATTTTTAAGGTAACCTATAAAGGCAGGAAAAGCCACGATCATCTCTTACCTCAAACTTTCTGATTTTTTTCTGTCGTTGTGTCCTGAAGCTTTCTCTTTCTCTTATGTGATCGCTCTGTGTTCTTCAGTTCTTGGTGAATCCTTAAATTCTATAAGAATCTTTTTCCTTTCTCTTTTTCTTCATCATAAATCATGGTTTATCATGTTACTGCTCTTGATGAATTCATAAATGAATGGAATATTTCTTCATGGGTAGAATTAGAACATCCCAGTTTGCCCACTGATCTTTTTTCATTGATGGTGGTTAGCGGTTTCCCTCTATTTTCATTGTTGAATGTGAATTCACCTTACCCCCACACCCCTTTTGTCTGAATTTTGTCTGTATTTTGATATCATCCCAGCTAGAGTAGTCCTCAATACCTGGAGGCTAGTTAATGGGGTTTATAGATTAAACCAACTACATGGGACCCATCTAGGGGTCCCAGAAATTATGTTCTACCATAAGTGGGTAAGTAGTGATACCACTTTCTATTTGGAAAATAGGATTGTGAACAGAGCATTAGTAGTTAACCTTCCTGACTCCAATAGGGATTACTTCTAACATGGAATAGTTGTTAAAAATTGGCAACATGCTCCTTTGACTGATAATGTTAAGTACCAGGGGCCTAGGTGCCCACCAAGTGGCAATGGGATAGGTTGCATTTGTTTATTTATCTTTCTTTGCATATTATATTGACTGCTAGTACTGATGTATACTATATTGACTTTTGATTACAGTTAATCGAAAGAGAAAATGCCCCAAGGAGAGTGACATCAACCTTAGAGATATGAAGTTTATCTGGGTCATTCATCAAAAATTTGGGGAAGAACATACTAGAACAACTTCATACTTGCTGCAATATAGAAATACCATCACCTCCTTTATTGTTCGCCCAATTGTAGTTGTACCCTCTATTTTAATCAACCTTGACCAAGACCCCATCGCCACATCCTCTACCAATGCATCTGGCAGTGGTGAACTTGTTGATGTTTCTTCTTCTTTAGATTCAAACCTACCTCTTGTTGTTGCCATGGGGAAGAGGAAGTTTCCCAATATCTTAGGTCACATAGCTGCTATTCGCTCCTCCAAACAATCTTTTGATGGAGCCAAAAATAAAAAGGATGCTGGGAAGAACCCCCATCCAATAAGGAGGAGATTGGGAAGAAGCCCCCATCTAATTGTAACACCCCGCCCGCACGGGGAGAGCGAACGGAGCGCCACTACGATAAACTAAATCAAATCCACAATATAACAAGGTATAGAGCATCTAAATCCCATAATAGAAAAGAAATCACTAGTCTCAAATCTCTTCAAATAAATACAACAATTCTCTCGAATAAATACAACTATCTATCTCGATACTAAAATGAATCTCCAATGCTCTATACATCAAAATAAATAAATACAAGTCTTCTCATCTTGTATTAAAAATCCGTCCCAATAATAATCCACGCTAAAATTCATCTCCAAAATAAATCCAAAGTGCCCAAAAATCCGCGCTAACCTGCCACTAAAAGAAAATATGGGGAAGTACACAATACGACAGGAAAGATGCTCAACAAATATTAGCGGTGAATAAAACGTAACAATACGAATACGAATATTCAAATCAAATGCGAAACTCATAAGCAATTATATCAATATAATTTCTCAACAACACATTAACCAGGTCACCAAGCCTCACCACCGTACCGCGCCTATGCATTTTTCTAGCATATCCGGAAAAAGGAATCTTGGCGGGTGCCCAACCTCCGTGCCATATTAAAATTTTCATGACAACATGCTCAACACAATAATGATACCACATGAATCATAAATAGATTCCAACAAAAATCTCCAGATTCCAATGAATTTAGCAATTCAAATATGAGTTAATAATCACAAGAAAACAACGAGAATAATACTCGCGAGATTAAGGAGCATATTGTGTAAAACCCCATACCTCAAAATCATCACATGAATCATCATATAATTCAGCCTCAAAATCTAATCACACCATCACGTTCCTCTCGCGAAAATAATCAAATCAAGTTCTAGCCCAAACTCGAGAAAACACCAAATAAGCCTTCTAATCTAAGGTTGAAATTGAATAAGCTTGGGGCAATGGTTTGTATTTGAAAGGGAGTAATTTTGGAAATGTCTTCTGGTTTAAAAGTTTGAGAAAAAGTGATTTGAAAAGCCAAGCCACGAATTTGTTGATATATAAAGGATTAAGAGTTTGATTTAGAAAAGAGTTCTAATCAGATACAAACACTAAAAATTTTATTCTGGATGATCGGACCATTGGAATCGTTTGAAATTTTAACATGTTGTAGCGAACGGCGAGACAGGACTGCTGACAAAAATTTAGCTTGATCGGACGGTCGGATTTCTAAAAATATTATTTTTACTAGAGAGTTTTATGTTTTGAGGACTCTTAGAGAGTTTTATATTTTGAGGACTCTTCTAAATAATAAAAATTCAATTAAATCTCCATTTTAATTCCGTTTTCGAAACCGTTTGAAATTCTCACCCTTAAAAATAATAACCAACATATTTGATTAATAAAAATAACTTTCTCTCAAAATTTATTTTTCCTCTTAATTTCGAAAATACCCCAAAAATTACGCGGGTTGTTACACTTCCCCACTAACAATGGAATTTCGCCATCGAAATTCGCCGAATGCCTAACTCTAAAAAAATCACGCCAACAATCTCCAAAAATAAACTCGTCACCAAAAATAAATTCCTCACATATACTTTAGATGTCTAACACGAAACGATCATCTAAAGATTTTATCTCCAAAAATACGCGCCGCAAAAACGCAATAGACCCAAAACCCAAGACCCGAGGGTTGTCGTATACCTAAGCTCTGATACCATTCTGTAACACCCCGCCCGCCCGGGGAGAGCGAACGGAGCGCCACTACGATAAACTAAATCAAATCCACAATATAACAAAGTATAGAGCATCTAAATCCCATAATAGAAAAGAAATCACTAGTCTCAAATCTCTTCAAATAAATACAACAATTCTCTCGAATAAATACAACTATCTGTCTCGATACTAAAATGAATCTCCAATGCTCTATACATCAAAATAAATAAATACAAGTCTTCTCATCTTGTATTAAAAATCCGTCCCAATAATAATCCACGCTAAAATTCATCTCCAAAATAAATCCAAAGTGCCCAAAAATCCGCGCAAACCTGCCACTAAAAGAAAATATGGGGAAGTACACAATACGACAGGAAAGATGCTCAACAAAGATTAGCGGTGAATAAAACGTAACAATACGAATACGAATATTCATATCAAATGCGAAACTCGTAAGCAATTATATCAATATAATTTCTCAACAACACATTAACCGGGTCACCAAGCCTCACTACCGTACCGCGCCTATGCATTTTTCTAGCATATCCGGAAAAAGGAATCTTGGCGGGTGCCCAACCTCCGTGCCATTTTAAAATTTTCATGACAACATGCTCAACACAATAATGATACCACATGAATCATAAATAGATTCCAACAAAAATCTCCAGATTCCAATGAATTTAGCAATTCAAATATGAGTTAATAATCACAAGAAAACAACGAGAATAATACTCGCGAGATTAAGGAGCATATTGTGTAAAACCCCATACCTCAAAATCATCACATGAATCATCATATAATTCAGCCTCAAAATCTAATCACACCATCACGTTCCTCTCGCGAAAATAATCAAATCAAGTTCTAGCCCAAACTCGAGAAAACACCAAATAAGCCTTCTAATCTAAGGTTGAAATCTTGAATAAGCTTGGGGCAATGGTTTGTATATGAAAGGGAGTAATTTTGGAAATGTCTTCTGGTTTAAAAGTTTGAGAAAAAGTGATTTGAAAAGCCAAGCCACGAATTTGTTGATATATAAAGGATTAAGAGTTTGATTTAGAAAAGAGTTCTAATCAGATACAAACACTAAAAATTTTATTCCGGATGATCGGATCATTGGAATCGCTTGAAATTTTAACATGTTGTAGCGAACGGCGAGACAGGACTGCTGACAAAAATTCAGCTTGATCGGACGGTCGGATTTCTAAAAATATTATTTTTACTAGAGAGTTTTATGTTTTGAGGACTCTTAGAGAGTTTTATATTTTGAGGACTCTTCTAAATAATAAAAATTCAATTAAATCTCCATTTTAATTCCGTTTTCGAAACCGTTTGAAATTCTCGCCCTTAAAAATAATAACCAACATATTTGATTAATAAAAATAACTTTCTCTCAAAATTTATTTTTCCTCTTAATTTCGAAAATACCCCAAAAATTACGCGGGTTGTTACACTTCCCCACTAACAATGGAATTTCGCCCTCGAAATTCGCCGAATGCCTAACTCTAAAAAAATCACGCCAACAATCTACAAAAATAAACTCGTCACCAAAAATAAATTCCTCACATATACTCTAGATGTCTAACACGAAACGATCATCTAAAGATTTTATCTCCAAAAATACGCGCCGCAAAAACGCAACAGACCCAAAACCCAAGACCCGAGGGTTGTCGTATACCTAAGCTCTGATACCATTCTGTAACACCCCGCCCGCCCGGGGAGAGCGAACGGAGCGCCACTACGATAAACTAAATCAAATCCACAATATAACAAAGTATAGAGCATCTAAATCCCATAATAGAAAAGAAATCACTAGTCTCAAATCTCTTCAAATAAATACAACAATTCTCTCGAATAAATACAACTATCTATCTCGATACTAAAATGAATCTCCAATGCTCTATACATCAAAATAAATAAATACAAGTCTTCTCATCTTGTATTAAAAATCCGTCCCAATAAAAATCCACGCTAAAATTCATCTCCAAAATAAATCCAAAGTGCCCAAAAATCCGTGCTAACCTGCCACTAAAAGAAAATATGGGGAAGTACACAATACGACAGGAAAGATGCTCAACAAATATTAGCGGTGAATAAAACGTAACAATACGAATACGAATATTCAAATCAAATGCGAAACTCATAAGCAATTATATCAATATAATTTCTGAACAACACATTAACCGGGTCACCAAGCCTCACCACCGTACCGCGCCTATGCATTTTTCTAGCATATCCGGAAAAAGGAATCTTGGCGGGTGCCCAACCTCCGTGCCATATTAAAATTTTCATGACAACATGCTCAACACAATAATGATACCACATGAATCATAAATAGATTCCAACAAAAATCTCCAGATTCCAATGAATTTAGCAATTCAAATATGAGTTAATAATCATAAGAAAACAACGAGAATAATACTCGCGAGATTAAGGAGCATATTGTGTAAAACCCCATACCTCAAAATCATCACATGAATCATCATATAATTCAGCCTCAAAATCTAATCACACCATCACGTTCCTCTCTCGAAAATAATCAAATCAAGTTCTAGCCCAAACTCGAGAAAACACCAAATAAGCCTTCTAATCTAAGGTTGAAATCTTGAATAAGCTTGGGGCAATGGTTTGTATATGAAAGGGAGTAATTTTGGAAATGTCTTCTGGTTTAAAAGTTTGAGAAAAAGTGATTTGAAAAGCCAAGCCACGAATTTGTTGATATATAAAGGATTAAGAGTTTGATTTAGAAAAGAGTTCTAATCAGATACAAACACTAAAAATTTTATTCCGGATGATCGGACCATTGGAATCGCTTGACATTTTAACATGTTGTAGCGAACGGCGAGACAGGACTGCTGACAAAAATTCAGCTTGATCGGACGGTCGGATTTCTAAAAATATATTTTTTACTAGAGAGTTTTATGTTTTGAGGACTCTTAGAGAGTTTTATATTTTGAGGACTCTTCTAAATAATAAAAATTCAATTAAATCTCCATTTTAATTCCGTTTTCCAAACCGTTTGAAATTCTCGCCCTTAAAAATAATAACCAACATATTTGATTAATAAAAATAACTTTCTCTCAAAATTTATTTTTCCTCTTAATTTCGAAAATACCCCAAAAATTACGCGGGTTGTTACACTTCCCCACTAACAATGGAATTTCGCCCTCGAAATTCGCCGAATGCCTAACTCTAAAAAAATCACGCCAACAATCTCCAAAAATAAACTCGTCACCAAAAATAAATTCCTCACATATACTCTAGATGTCTAACACGAAACGATCATCTAAAGATTTTATCTCCAAAAATACGCGCCGCAAAAACGCAACAGACCCAAAACCCAAGACCCGAGGGTTGTCGTATACCTAAGCTCTGATACCATTCTGTAACACCCCGCCCGCCCGGGGAGAGCGAACGGAGCGCCACTACGATAAACTAAATCAAATCCACAATATAACAAAGTATGGAGCAACTAAATCCCATAATAGAAAAGAAATCACTAGTCTCAAATCTCTTCAAATAAATACAACAATTCTCTCGAATAAATACAACTATCTGTCTCGATACTAAAATGAATCTCCAATGCTCTATAGATCAAAATAAATAAATACAAGTCTTCTCATCTTGTATTAAAAATCCGTCCCAATAATAATCCACGCTAAAATTCATCTCCAAAATAAATCCAAAGTGCCCAAAAATCCGCGCAAACCTGCCACTAAAAGAAAATATGGGGAAGTACACAATACGACAGGAAAGATGCTCAACAAATATTAGCGGTGAATAAAACGTAACAATACCAATACGAATATTCAAATCAAATGCGAAACTCGTAAGCAATTATATCAATATAATTTCTCAACAACACATTAACCGGGTCACCAAGCCTCACTACCGTACTGCGCCTATGCATTTTTCTAGCATATCCGGAAAAAGGAATCTTGGCGGGTGCCCAACCTCCGTGCCATATTAAAATTTTCATGACAACATGCTCAACACAATAATGATACCACATGAATCATAAATAGATTCCAACAAAAATCTCCAGATTCCAATGAATTTAGCAATTCAAATATGAGTTAATAATCACAAGAAAACAACGAGAATAATACTCGCGAGATTAAGGAGCATATTGTGTAAAACCCCATACCTCAAAATCATCACATGAATCATCATATAATTCAGCCTCAAAATCTAATCACACCATCACGTTCCTCTCGCGAAAATAATCAAATCAAGTTCTAGCCCAAACTCGAGAAAACACCAAATAAGCCTTCTAATCTAAGGTTGAAATCTTGAATAAGCTTGGGGCAATGGTTTGTATATGAAAGGGAGTAATTTTGGAAATGTCTTCTGGTTTAAAAGTTTGAGAAAAAGTGATTTGAAAAGCCAAGCCACGAATTTGTTGATATATAAAGGATTAAAAGTTTGATTTAGAAAAGAGTTCTAATCAGATACAAACACTAAAATTTCTATTCCGGATGATCGGACCATTGGAATCCCTTGAAATTTTAACATGTTGTAGCGAACGGCAAGACAGGACTGCTGACAAAAATTCAGCTTGATCGGACGGTCGGATTTCTAAAAATATTATTTTTACTAGAGAGTTTTATGTTTTGAGGACTCTTAGAGAGTTTTATATTTTGAGGACTCTTCTAAATAATAAAAATTCAATTAAATCTCCATTTTAATTCCGTTTTCGAAACCGTTTGAAATTCTCGCCCTTAAAAATAATAACCAACATATTTGATTAATAAAAATAACTTTCTCTCAAAATTTATTTTTCCTCTTAATTTCGAAAATACCCCAAAAATTACGCGGGTTGTTACACTTCCCCACTAACAATGGAATTTCGCCCTCGAAATTCGCCGAATGCCTAACTCTAAAAAAATCACGCCAACAATCTCCAAAAATAAATTCGTCACCAAAAATAAATTCCTCACATATACTCTAGATGTCTAACACGAAACGATCATCTAAAGATTTTATCTCCAAAAATACGCGCCGCAAAAACGCAACAGACCCAAAACCCAAGACCCGAGGGTTGTCGTATACCTAAGCTCTGATACCATTCTGTAACACCCCGCCCGCCCGGGGAGAGCGAACGGAGCGCCACTACGATAAACTAAATCAAATCCACAATATAACAAAGTATAGAGCATCTAAATCCCATAATAGAAAAGAAATCACTAGTCTCATATCTCTTCAAATAAATACAACAATTCTCTCGAATAAATACAACTATCTGTCTCGATACTAAAATGAATCTCCAATGCTCTATACATCAAAATAAATAAATACAAGTCTTCTCATCTTGTATTAAAAATCCGTCCCAATAATAATCCACGCTAAAATTCATCTCCAAAATAAATCCAAAGTGCCCAAAAATCCGCGCAAACCTGCCACTAAAAGAAAATATGGGGAAGTACACAATACGACAGGAAAGATGCTCAACAAATATTAGCGGTGAATAAAACGTAACAATACGAATACGAATATTCAAATCAAATGCGAAACTCGTAAGCAATTATATCAATATAATTTCTCAACAACACATTAACCGGGTCACCAAGCCTCACTACCGTACCGCGCCTATGCATTTTTCTAGCATATCCGGAAAAAGGAATCTTGGCGGGTGCCCAACCTCCGTGCCATATTAAAATTTTCATGACAACATGCTCAACACAATAATGATACCACATGAATCATAAATAGATTCCAACAAAAATCTCCAGATTCCAATGAATTTAGCAATTCAAATATGAGTTAATAATCACAAGAAAACAACGAGAATAATACTCGCGAGATTAAGGAGCATATTGTGTAAAACCCCATACCTCAAAATCATCACATGAATCATCATATAATTCAGCCTTAAAATCTAATCACACCATCACGTTCCTCTCGCGAAAATAATCAAATCAAGTTCTAGCCCAAACTCGAGAAAACACCAAATAAGCCTTCTAATCTAAGGTTGAAATCTTGAATAAGCTTGGGGCAATGGTTTGTATATGAAAGGGAGTAATTTTGGAAATGTCTTCTGGTTTAAAAGTTTGAGAAAAAGTGATTTGAAAAGCCAAGCCACGAATTTGTTGATATATAAAGGATTAAGAGTTTGATTTAGAAAAGAGTTCTAATCAGATACAAACACTAAAAATTTTATTCCGGATGATCGGACCATTGGAATCGCTTGAAATTTTAACATGTTGTAGCGAACGGCGAGACAGGACTGCTGACAAAAATTCAGCTTGATCGAACGGTCGAATTTCTAAAAATATTATTTTTACTAGAGAGTTTTATGTTTTGAGGACTCTTAGAGAGTTTTATATTTTGAGGACTCTTCTAAATAATAAAAATTCAATTAAATCTCCATTTTAATTCCGTTTTCGAAACCGTTTGAAATTCTTGCCCTTAAAAATAATAACCAACATATTTGATTAATAAAAATAACTTTCTCTCAAAATTTATTTTTCCTCTTAATTTCGAAAATACCCCAAAAATTACGCGGGTTGTTACACTAATAAGGGGGATGTTGGGAAGAAACCTCCTACTAAAAAAGCTGATGAAAGTCAGCTCAAGAGGCTGAAAAGAGAACTCCCTTCTAGGCTGCCAGAAGGGTCTTCAGCCAATACTGACCAACATGAGTTGGTTGATTTATCTGTTTCTGGTTCACCAATGGCACTTGGCCCTAGTTTGGCCAGACAATTAATAAAGTCTAGTACTTTTCCAGACCAAAGAGGTGCTGCAGTTGCATTGCCCCGATCAAAGAGTTCTGAAAGGGATTCTCAAAGCCTAACTCTAGTAATTTTCTTTTCCTTCTTTATCTCTTTGTTTTATATTTCTAATATTAACTCGCCTTATTTTCTTTTTGCAGTTTCTTGTTGACTTCAACAACATGATGAATAAGGATAATGATTTGTGTTCTTCTTCTCAAAAGGTTAAAGAAGCTTTTGATGAGCTTAAGAAGTCATTTCTTGATTCCTAACAAGCACTGATCAATGAGCAGAAGAAATGGAAGGAAAAATTAAAAGTTATAGAAAAAAATGCAGTGGCTACTCGGGGCCAAGTTGCTGTTCTGCAGAAAGGCTTGGATGCTAAAAAAGCTAAAACCACCAAGCTGCATAAGTATTTGGACATTGAGAAGGCTCTGTTTGATACTGAGAGAGACAAAGATCTAAGGCCAGGGAGGATGACTTCAACAACGATTGGGATAAATCCATTGGGGATTCTTTTTTGAAAATTGACTTTACGAAGAAAAAATTCTTCAAGGATGGTTGGTCGGCAACCCTGATGGAGATCAACACCCTTCAAGATTCTGAACTCTTCCTCGGACATAATCCAGGATCTCCTCCTAACATGGATGAGGATATTACAGATGGTCGGGGTTCAAGTGAATCCCTAATGATGTTGGATTCTTCCAACCAACATCAAATTGTTGACTCTTCTTCCCCTCCATTTGATAGCCATTTACTTCTGCCTTTCCTGCTTCTACTTCTGCTGAACCTATGCAAGACATGAAGAAGGTGTAGATCTATCTTAGGAGCTTTTGTTTTTATTTCCCTCTACACTTGTAATTTTTCTTTTCTTTTTGATGATGTATTTGTACTTAATAATTTATCAATGAAAAGAAATCTTCTTTCTCTTTTTCTTGTTTCTCCATACTTTATACTCTGTTATTGATTGGATATTCTTCTTGATTTTGATAGTTCATGGATAAACTGGAATACTTTTCCTCTACTGACTCCGAGGTACTCAAGAGATGCAATGATCTTTTTAAAGTTTGTCATTTTTCTTTGACCATGGAAGATCTACTGAAGTTGTTTGGGGAAGGTGTGTCTGAGAAAGCCAAGGAAGCATGTCTTCCTCTTAAATTCCTTCTTGATAGGGTTATGGCCAATAATGTTGCCTATTACGAAATGATTAAAGAGCTGCAAGAGGATCATAAGGAGGCCAATGCTCTTTTTCATGATAGCTATGAGAAGAAGTATAAGGCCTTAAGTGAAGGCTAGGGCTTTGGATAAAAGTTGGAAAATTTTACTTCCTACTTTCGAAGAAAATAATTTTTTATCAACCGTGAAGTATAGGAAGCCAGAGCCATTGCCAAGATGTTGGAGGAGAAGAACAATAATTTAATAGATGAGCTAAATTCCTTGAAGTCTTCTTCTACTGTTGATATTACCAATGAAAATGTTCATTCTTTCTTGGAGGTAGAAAATGCCAGGTTAATGAAAGAATTAGAGGCACTGAAAAAGACTAAAGTCTACATCTTCTTCCTGAATAAGAACTAGACCTGGACGAGGAACTACAGATGAGGCTAGGACTCAATAAAATCTTGCTAACCAAGGTGCCTAGATGAAGGCCAAAAACCAAGCACTTACTGAGATGTCCTAGAAACGTCAAACATATTTTGAGCAACTTATCACTCAGTCTTCGCAACTACAAGCTAAGGATGGAGTGCTGAAGAAATTGCATCACCAAGTTGAGAGGCTGACCTTCCAGTCTCACAAGAAACCTAGAGATATCTGGATGGAAGTGTATAATGAAGCCTTAGGGTATTTTGATGCTAGGTTAAATAGGACCAGAATGAAGGCTACAAATGGGATTGGACCAATTATCTAACAGTGTTGAAGGTAGAACAAAATAGTCCTTTATGGAAATGGTATGATCCTGGATTGTTAGACCTTGAAAATCCTACATTTAGATTGGATGTTAACTGGATTCCTTCCAATACTATTCCCCAGGCCCTGATTTCCAAATATTTGGGAGACTACGAGCTGCACGACGAGTTGGAAATCGTCTGACCTTGTCATTAGTTAGATCATCCAAGCAACATCACTGGGAGAATGCTTCAAGACTTTAATTTTATCAATTCTCCTTATACTTTAGATGATCCTCTAGTTGGCATGGATCCAGATTCCAAAGCTGTGGGGAAACGCCCTTTAGAATAATTTCGTGTATTTCTTTTGTAAACACAGTTATGTAATCATTATTTAATTGAATGAAAAATCATTTGATTAACTTATCTTGTTGATCTCTGAATGTGATTGTTTTCTGGTTATGAATGACTTCTTCTTTTTCATTAGTTCTATTGACACACTTAGATTAAAATCTAAGTTTAGTATCAATTACCAATGAATACATAAGTTCTACTAGCATACTTAGATTAAAATCTAAATTTGGAGTTAGTTACCCATGTGTCTCCAAAGGTTTCACTAACACACCAAAATGCTTAGGTTTTATGTATTACTTACTAGTGGTGTGACCAAGCGTATGTGGAATATGTGCCTACATTCCTCTTGAGGAATCTTCATAACATTCTTCATGCACTTTGCCCAGTAGGATAAAGATCTTGTTTTATCCTTATATTTGTTGACCATCTTGATGTCATAATAACTTGTTTAGTATGACGTCGATCAAGTTTTGCTTGAGCCGAGCAACTTATTGCTTGTGCCGACCAACATTAGGCTTGCTTTGAGAAGACTAATCTCATATCGAGAAACATTTTAAAGTTTCTTTGGAAACTTCTAGCTTATTCAAGATCAAGTATCTAGTGTATATGTAGTGCATAGCACTAGTACTCCCAAAAAATTTGGAAAAATAGAAATTGGAGGAAAGATCATTTTATTGATACTAGAAATTGATATTGAACTGAGTACACCTGATTACATTACTAGTAATATTTTCTAAGATGCTCAGCATGCTATGGATTCTTTAATTCTTCCCCCTCCAAAGTCTCAATCCTATAAGTTCTAGGTCGAATGACTACCGAATTACGATATGGCCCATGCCCGTTGGCTTCAAGATTATTATTTTTTTTGGAGCACCTTCTTTAGCACATAATCTCCCTCCTTTAAGTTGGTTAGCTTCATCCTTTTATTATAAAACCAAGTTATTCACTGCTGGTAAGCTGCATTTCTCAGAGCAGCGTCTTCTCGCACCTCTTCTAGCATATCCAAATCCAACCTTCACATTAGATCACTCACAGGAGAGTTAAAATTTAAAACCCTATGGAATGGAAGAAAAAACTCATCATGTATGACTTCTTTAGTCCCAAATGCTAACATGTATGGGGATTCTCCAGTTGCAGTCCTCGGGGTTGTTCGGTACACCAATAAAACAGAGTGTAGCTCGTTGATCCATTTTTCCTTTGCATCAATAAGCCTTTTCTTCAACCCATTTAGCAAAGTTCTATTTGTAACTTCGGTTTGACCATTACTCTGAGGGTGGCTGAAAGTAGAGTGTAATTTTTGGATTTTGGACTGAGTACAATAAGCTATGAATTCCTCATTGTCAAACTGCATTCCATGGTCGGTGATGACGTCATAAGGCAACCCATATCTGCAAATGATGTTCTTCCAAATGAATTGGTAGACCTTATCATAAGGCATGTCTATCAATGGCTCTGCCTCCACCCACTTTGTAAAGTAGTCCACTGTAATAACTAAGTACTTGAATCTTCCTCTGGTGGTCGACAATGGCCTGACCAAGTCTATTACCCACATGGAAAATGGCCAAGGTGAAGTGATTAGGGTGATGGAAGCTTGTGGATTCTTGCATATGGTGGAATACCTTTGTCACTTATCACACTTTTTAGCAAAAGCAACACAATCCTCTCACATAGTTGGCCAATAGTATCCTTGTGCACTTATTCGCTACAGAATTATTCTTCCTGTAATGTGAGTTCCATAAGATCCTTCATGTAATTCATGAATTAGGTTTGGAACCTCTACTGGATGAACACACCACTGCAAATTGACTATCAATCCTCTCTTGTACAAAATTCCTTTGTCTAGCACATATCGGGCAACTTTATACTTTAACTTTTTGGCTTCAACCATATCTGCTGGCAAGGTTCCTTCTTCAATATATATTGTGATGGGATCCATCCAAGATGGCCCCATATCTACAGCCATAAAGTTGATCATCAAATCTTCATATATACTCCTATTGGCCAAAATCTCAATAGGAATAGTTCATCGGAGTTCAACTCTGGTAGTTAAAGCTAGCCGAGCAAGAGAATCTGCGCGGGAATTTTTCACTCATGGAATTTTATTCATCCAAAGAGGTGGTAATTTTGCTATTACCTCCATTGCTTTAGACAAGTATCTAACTATCAATTCGCCTTTAGTTCCATACAAGCTCAAGATCTGATTTACTACCAACTAGGAATCACTATGTGCCAAAACTTGCTCGGTATTCAGTGATTAGGCTAGACTTAATCCCATAATGAGAGCTTCATATTCTTCTTCGTTATTTGAGGCTTGGAATTGAAATCTCATGGCATATTCAATATCAGTATTATCAGGAGTGTTAAGTATGATACCTGCTCCATTGCCTGTTGCACAAAATGGCCCATCAACGTACAAGTTTCATATTGGGAGGTTGTCGTCAAATGCTTGGTCTGTCAAAATACCATAGTGGAATGTTTTTCTTCTTGCTTCATCACACTCCTTTGACATCTCCTTTGTTCTTGAAGAGGAATCCGGTAGGTCGACAATGGCCACTCATCGTAAAAGTTCCTCCGGAGCTTGACTGTCAACAACTTTATTTTCTCCTAATTCTTGCTCAGCCTACTAATTTTATTGTTAGAAAACCTCAGTGTAAGTGAATTCAGCTATGAAATCTTCTACTGCTTGGCCTTTTAGATAAGACATTAGTTCATAGATAATATTATACTCCCCCAATCCCACTGCCCAATATATTAATCTACCAGACTTCTCAAGCTTGTGTCAAGTCTGCCTTAGTGGCATATCAGTGTATACTACTATCGTATGGGATTGAAAATATGGCTTCATGTGTCTAGATGCTTCAATCAATGCCAGTGCCAACTTTTCTAAGTGAGGGTACCTGACTTCTGCTCCCCAAAAATCTTTTCTAGTGTAGTAAACAGGCTTTTGAACTCCATTCTCCTCTTTAATCAAAGCAGAGCTCATGACTGATTTAGAAACATCTAAGTACGAGTATAATTTTTCCCCCATAATTGGTCGGTAAAGCAGTGGAGGTGACCCCAAATACTTCTTCAACTCTAAAAAAGTTTTATCACATTCTTCTCTCCACTCAAAACTCTTTCTGAGTATTTTTTAAAAATAGTAGGCATCTATTTGTAGCTCGGGAAACAAACAAGCTCAGAGTGGCTGCTCGCCCAGTTAGCCTTTGCACATCCTTCTTGTCAGTCGGGGATTATATCTCAAGTAATGCCTTAATCTTGTATGGGTTTGCTTCAATTCCCCTCTGATACTATGTACCCAAGGAACATTCCTTTCTGCACTCCAAAGACTCATTTAGTTGGGTTTAATCTCATCTTATGCTTCTCAAGTTGATCAAAAGTCTGGCTGAGGTAGGCAATATGTTCAGATGTTTTTTTTCCTTTTTTAAGCATATCATCCACGTACACTTCCATGTTTTTACCTATTTGATCTTCAAAGACCTTGCTCACCAGCCTTTGATATGAAACACATGAATTTTTCAAACCAAAAGGCATAATATAATAACAGTAAGTTCCTTGGGGAGCGATGAAAGAAGTGATTTCCCTGTCTTCGAGCTTCATTTTGATCTGATTATAACTAGAATAAGCATCCATAAAACTGAGCAACTCATGTCCTGAGGTATCATCCATAAGCTAATCTATTAGGGGCAAAGGAAAGTGATCCTGTGGGCATGCTTTGTTAAGATATGTGACGTCTACACACATCCTACACTTATTATTTTTCTTCTTGACCATCACCACATTGGCCAACCAATCTGGATAGTTCACCTAATCAATGAAGGTTGCTTTCTAAATATTTTCAACTTCCTCCTGTATTGCTTGGTTCTTCGCGAGGCTGAACACTCTTCAAATTTTCTTTACTGGATTGATTTCTTTATTAACATTGAGCTCGTTGAAAAGGAAGTTAGGATCAATTCCTGGCATATCTTCGTGACTCTAAGCGAACACATGTTATCTCTGTCTAAGGAAGCTCACTAGTTCCTGTTTAAGAATAGGATCCAACATTGTTCCAACTTGAGTAGTACCACTACACCATAATGGCTATTTTGTAACTAATAGATTATTTAATTTGTAAGTGTTTATAACACTTACAACATTTGCAATGGTTTTGGACACTTACAAAATTTGTAATTGTTCGAAACCGTTGTAAAATTTGTGATAGTTACTTAGTTTGTAAGTGGAAAAATCTAAAAGGGTTACATAGTTAAAAAATTTCATCACAATTTTCTTCAAGACGTACGTCTCCAAACCTTCGCTCCAAACTTTTTGCCCGAACCTTCCCTCAATCCTTCGTACGCCTATCAGACTTACGGCTCCAAATCTCCTTCATAGCAGTGAAGGTAAATCTCATTCGTAATCGATTTTGTTACTTCTTCCATCAATAGTTTTATTGATGTAGAAGTATAATACGTGATTATGTTGGTTTTTTTGTTCCAAATCTCATTCGTAGCATTACCAAAAATCGGTTTAAGTATGGAAGGTTTATGTACATAAAATTAGTTTTGCTGCTTTATCCATCAATTGTGGGTTTTCCCCATAACACATGGTTTTCAATTTCGTTTGTTTACTTCTTTGAAAATCATGCTTGAAGGTAGCAATAGAGTTTGGTTTGATTTAGGGTACTATTTTTTAGTTTATTGCAACGATTTTTATTTTTATTTACTGAGATGTGATATATTAGTTTATTTCTATATTTTTATTTTTATTTTTTGAGATGCGATTTAGGCTACTATTTTTATATCTATTTTTTTTATTTTTCTAGTGAAATTTGGATTATCTTAATAGTTTGCATTTTTCTACCTTATTTTCCAGTCTTGAAAGGGAAAGTCAGTCGAGATCTAATACAAATCTGCAACTTCAACATTATTATCTTGCCAAGTATTTCTTAAATTTACTAAAATCATTCTACTCGTTATTTATCTATTGTGAGTTGGTAATTATTGCGTACATATGTTTGGTTCTTGAAGTCAATTGTTGTGAGGATTGAAATAAGAATGCATGGTAATGACTAGTGATTGTGTTGAATATTATATTTGGTTTGATTGTGTAATGTGTTTGTTCATATATTTCTTAGCTTTTTCGGCTTTAGTCCCATATACAAAGATTTTTTAGGTTGCACTCTCATGTGTTTTTAAAATTAGAAAAGTCACCTAACCACCCAAAACTTGACTTGTGATGTATACAAATAATTTTCAATCGATTTGTTTTTATTTTCTCAAAATTTGACTCATGATGTATATTCTAGGTGTGGATCTCAAGAACAAAATTGAAAGACAAGGTTCATATTAAAAAACCGAAGGTATAGGTTTCAATCATAGTGTTTACTTTCAGTTTACATTATGGGTTAGGGTTTCGATTGGATGAAAAAAAGATTAATAGTGTTATCATATTTATGAAGAAAACTCTAATTTTTTTTATATATATTAAGGTTGGGTTTATTTATAATTTGAGATTAATTTTTGCATTACTTGTTTGAATCAAAACTAAGAATTACCTGTGACGATGATATTTAGGTTTAGGTTAGATCATTTGTATACTATATGTGTCTAATGTTAATGGGTTAATTTCCTTAATTTGTTTGCTTATTTTTGTTTAGGGAGGTGGGGTAGGGATAAACAATGGATTTATTCAATCTCGGATCATGAAATCAATTAGTAAATCTTAAATATGTATAAATTTTTTAAAGCTTAAACATAATTTAAATTCAAGCCATTGTACTTGGTGAAAAGTCAAGCTTACACAACCTACTTCTTGATTGACTCGACCCACTTAATCTTCTAATTGATGATTCCTCTAAGGGATGTGAGCGAGTCCAAAAATTTTGTTAAATCCTTGTAAATAAAAGTTATAAAGCTTTACATTTGATCAATTCCCTTATAGAGGTTGCAGATGGTTATATTGTCAGTTTTTGGAGGTTGCAAACATGAATCCGTGACGGTGTATTGGAACTATAAATATTTTTTTTCTCACAAGACACCTTATATTGAGAATCTAATGCAAACACTAATATACAATTTGGACATCTTGTTTGAGAGTCTTGTGATTTCTGTACTCACATAGTAAGCACTTTAATAATGCTTAAATCAATGTTGACTGTCGAGTTTAGAGAAATTTTTAGTAACGCATTTTATAGATGCTCTGCATTGGATCCTTAGTGATTCTTAGATATTCAGACTGCAAATCTTAGTCATGTATGAAATCATCAATATTCTTTGCCTTTTATTAGCTTATGGGCAGGTTTAGAAGGATCTATAAGTAGATCCATAGAGAAATAGAAGGATTTGTTGTAATTTTGTATTTGTTCAATCGATCACTGTGAGTTTCCTATTCGACAAGAGAAAGACACCTGTAGGTACCTTCATTTACCTCTTTGGAAATTTCATTTTTATTTAATTTGAATGAATTTTTGTGTATAGATTCAAAATTAAAACTTATATTTTTTATATTATTAAGGCGATCTGTCGGAATTATAGATGGGAAAATTACTCTGATTGACTTTTAAAGCATTAAGAGGATTTTTCGTATATTGGTATTACTTAAAATTTGTCATACGTGATTGTTAATAATCAATGTTTTCCCGAATGGATTTCATTTCATAGCTTGTCTCTTTTGATTTATTTCATCTTTTTGTATGATTTTGATCAAATCTTTGGTTGTTCAGAATATTTAGTTCATATTTGTAGAATTATTACACTCGAATAATATTTTGTTAAGTGGGTTGCAATTGCTGAGATTGGTAGATCATTACACTCGAATAAAGTGATATCATATTGGTGGTATTTTCACCATTGTTAATAGACAAGTATGTCTGACCATCATTCCGGTACTGCTTTGGTTATCTAAGAACTATTAGGCTTTCACCATGTCTAACTATGGTAACTTTGGAACTGTTATCAGTTTCTCTTTGTTTCTCTAAATACTTGCATTTCATCTGGAAGTTTTTTTGTAGGCATACCATTCACCTCTTGATGATATCATATCGAATGAACCTTTTAAAATATGCAAGAAGGGGATGCATAACCTTCTTATCCAAATTTAGCTCACTACTCGAATGATGAAAATTCTGCAATATGGTGGTCATTATTCCTTAATGATGGTTCGCTATTTCTTCTCACAACTCATCTCTCTCTCTCTCTCTCTCTCACTCACTCTCTCACACACACACACAAAAAAAAATTAGTTTTCACATGTGTCTACCTCATTTTAATGGTAATCAAATATCGAGGTGAGTTTTTATACATCTGACTAGTTGTTGTTTAATGTCAGGTACATATCCTCTGCCTAATATCTAGAAGTTGGCTGAGATTTTTACAATTGTCCATAGCTTAGCCGAAAGAGTAAGAATTTGTAACCAATTCTATTCAAATTGTTAAATTTTGCACCATTCTAACCATTTTAATATGAATCTGTGTCATTTGATCAGGTAAGACGAGAGAAGATTAGCTAACGAATGAAGCTTCTCCAAGACCTTGTACCAGGTTGCAATAAGGTACAAACGAAGAAAAATGTTAATTTCAAAACTCTTACTCATAGAGAGATTTTAATCATGAAATTTATGAGTCTAGTATTAACCTGGCATGGGAAATTTTCATTGCTGGAGACTGGAAAAGCACCCATGCTGGACGAAATTATAAATTGTGTACAGTCATTGCAACACCAAGTTAAGGTAAAATTTAGATTAGTACATTGTTAAACATTGAAAATAAGAATTTTAATTTAATCTGTTAATAATTATAAGACTTGAGACCAGGTAAAATAAAAATTGGGTGTGTGTTGGTTAATTGGACCATATCAACCAACATGAATTGGGTGTTGGGTCTAATAACACCGAAAGGTAATCAATGAACCTGAAAGACTCGGAGTTTCTAGGAAAATTTAGAGGGATAGGAAGTTGATAAGGTCCTTAGTGAAAAAGAATTAAAATGTGAGCTCGGTGCTCGGAATAAATGTTCATAATAAAGACAAAACTCAAGTAAAGGTGGTCTAACAATATATTAATTTGTTTTGGCATGTGTTTCCTGTGTATGGTGCAACCTGGGTGTTCTAATATTCTTAGTATCTCAATCGCAATCCAAGCGTTTTATATGGTATGTGGGGATTTTACTTTAAATTAGAATTTAATTAACCTGAAGGCTTAGCTTTTCTGACTCATATTTGACAAGACCACATGCTTTTGATTTAAGAAAAATACACAACATTCTTGTCTTGCATGAATATGAAATTTTTTATACGTTGATCTCAAAACTCAAAGGGTAATGTTTCTTCAAATGTGGAAACGTCACTAAGAAGACATACTGATAGTTCATGAAATTATATTTGTGGATGAACTATTTATAACCGCTTCGGTATTGTGTTCAGTCTCTTGTCTTTTAACTTGTCCAAAGCTTGGGGCTAAAAGTTATAAGTTCATCTTGCAATTTGCTACCTTTAGGAGTTAATTTTTTTCTTCGTGTTTCTATTTACATAATATGTGTTGTGTATACTCATAGAAGAATTCATTTATTAGTGATTTATCAAATCCTCCCATATTTTTTCTATAGAAAATATCCTCCTCCCCTTCCTCATTACACAAGATTACGATTCCAAATTCTGATAAGTTTTTAATTTTAAATGCAAGGCAGTTTAGTGAAGATCATCATAGGTTCTCATGTTTGGGTTAAGGACCCATTAGCAGATTGGATTGATGGACAAGTATCAAAGATAAAAGCACAGGAAATTGAGATCCAGGCTACTAGCGGAAATAAGGTAATGAAATCTTCCTCCCTCCCCCTTTTTGTCGTGATGTTTAGGTGTTATAAATAAGTGTATAGTCAGCCTGCATATGTATCAAAATTTTTAATGTATAATAATTTTTAAAGGTAAAAAACTAAATTTATTAAAATTTAACAAAAAAAGATTGAAACAATCACAGGATGGGGAACAACATAGGCGCACTTTTGTATATCTTTATCGGCTTAATTTTTTAGCATATTTTACTCATTTCAAGTTGTTTTCTGTTCACTCAAACTCCATTTAACATTTTTATTCATGCAGTTCAGTCTTTAGAGAGCTCAAGAAATACCAAAAGCATTTCTCCAACTGGTGCGCTGACATTTATCATTACCATTATAAAGTTCAGCTTCCCGAAGTACAAAGTGAAAAGTTTCACTCCATCAATGCCTCCCCCAACTATTGCACCGTTTATTAGATTTTTCATTCAATTAAATGTGAATTATTTAATGATCAATATTCCATTATATTTTTTTCATTTAGTGGTAAATTCATTAGCAATTTTGATGATAGAATAGATTTGAACTTATCTAAAGAAATTGTAAAGATGAATATTTATGTATTTGTTGCAGACACTACCGATGACTTATCATTCTCCCGTGTTGAATTTCACTATTATCGTTGCACATATGCCTCAAATGAATTACTTTTCTACCTTTGAAACAATACCTACTTTTATATATGTATGATAGTGTGGATGTGTTTTGTGTGTTATATATGTCTTTTATAGTGTGGTGCAATGTATGTGTGTGAAACAAAAGGTCATGACATATGGGGGAAAATTTTTTAAAAATATTTTTATTAATGTGACGGTTAAAAAAGGTATATTTTTTTCTTACATATTATTATTTGTAAGTGTTTTGAACCGTTATAAAAAATATATTTTTTAATTTGCAAGTGTTTATAACTGTTGAAAATTAAAAATGCGTGCTGAATTTTGCAAGTGTTCTAAACACTTGTAAATTAAAATTTTGTGTTTAGAACACTTACAAATGTATCATTTGCAAGTGTTCAAAACACTAGAAATTTTTGTTGTAACGGTTATCGAGTACGGACATGTGTTTCCAATAAACACTTACAAATGACATTTACAACGGTTTTTAACACTTGCAAATTTTTTGCAATGCGCTGATTTGTAAGTGTTTTAAACACTTGCAAATGTCGTTCGCAAGTGTTTAAAACACTTGCAAATCGCCTATTTTGGTGTAGTGTGCGCTCTATTTTGTCGTCATCTAACACAATGCTTTCTATTGCTTCAACAATATGACCCTTTACCAACTCTGTCTCCCCCCCCCCCCCCCCCTTGGATCTAAGGTTTCAACCTCAGATTCTTCATCAAGTTCAAAAATAACCACTTGGTACCTGGTAGTTCTCCTCTTTATTTCTTCCAGTTCTTCCTGCTCGGTATATGAATAGTTGTAAGGACAATTTGTCCATCTTTATGTATATGTTATGTCATAAGCCGTTACAAGATTGATGGTTGAAAAGATCTCATCGTCATCAACAAAATCCGAAATCCGAAGATCAAAAGAAGAAGGAATTTGGGAATCAGACCTGACCGGACCGATCCGGCTCAAATAAAAAGGAACCGATCCGGCTGATCGGACCGATCTGACCAACTACCAGATCGATCCGCTTTGTCAGACTCCAGTAGACACCGAACCGAATGCAAACCGATGGAGCAATAATTAGCCGAACCGATCCGACTGCTACCGGACCGATCCGCCTCTGTTAAAAAGAACCGATCCGGAATAGCGGACCGATCCGCCTCAGATACCGGACCGATCCGGCCTGGATAAGTTCAAACAGATCGTGGCCAGATTTTCTAGGGCAAAGAGTTCCTTATTTAATCCACGATCAGAGGTTGTTTTTCATAAGACTTTCCCACGATTTTCAGAGCATATCAACCCTAAAGTCTTCACCTATTGAGTCCTATGATTCTAGGTTTTTAGATTCACACATCTTCCATATCTATGTGAATCAAGTTTGGTAACCCAAGAACACCATTGATGTTGTTCAACCCTTTGTGAAGTGGACCGCTTCTTCCTCTTCATTGCAGCCCTACTGGACAGGGATAGTTCCACCCGCCAACCCTACTGGAAAGGGATATTCCAGCCGCGACTACAGAATCCGATACCCGAGGGTAATTCTTAGTCAAAAACTTGTATTTCAGTGTAATCCGATTGTAAGCCGTTTCTCTTACAAATTATAGTGATATACAAATGGTTTTGCCCCTGTGGGGGATTTTTCCTTAAACTTTGTGTGTTGAATATCTTGTGCATGATTTCATATTGTTTCAATCACACCTAGTTGCATGCTTAGGGTTAATTTGGGTTAAAAATGGCGTTTATTATATTATTTCTTAATTGAACGCAAGCGCCAACTCTTTCAAATTGGTATCAGAGCGGGTTACGCCAATCTATCGCGTATTCCTTACTTCCGCAAAATTTTTCTAAAGATATCAATTTTTTGAAATAAATTGATTTTTGAAAAGAGCGTGTTCAAATGGAGAAATCATATTATAAAATGCCTATTTTTGAAGGGACAAATTATGCTTATTGGAAAGCCCGTATGAGGTCGGCTTTAAAAGCCATTGATGAACGTGTCTGGATTTTAGTTGAACGAGGGTGGACTCCTCCCACTGTGACTGTTGATAATGTGACCAACTTGAAACCTGACATTTCTTGGACTGATGATGAATTTAAATGGTCATCTTTTAATTCTAAGGGTCTAAGTGCTATCTCTGGGTCTGTCACACCTGATGAGTTCAAACGCATAATGACGTGTACCACGTCAAAAGAAGCATGGGATGTTTTGCAACTTACCCATGAAGGAACAAATGCTATTAAAGAGTCAAAATTGCAAAATTTAACAACTCAATTTGAAACCATCACCATGCATGAACATGAATGTTTTGATGAATTTTATGCTAGGCTGTCTGACATTATTAATACTAGTTATAATCTTGGTGAACATATTCCAAATGCTAGAGTTGTTAAAAAGATTCTTCGTTCCCTTCCTAAGCGTTTTATACCTAAAGTCACTGTGCTAAATTCCTTGGGTAATTTAAATACACTAAAATTGGAAGAACTGGTAGGAGATTTACAAACTTATGAAATAGACATGTTTCCTAAATCTGCCAAGCCAAAAGATAAGGGAATTGCCCTTAAAGCCCAAGAGAGAAAAAGTGAGGGGTCGGCAAGAAAGAGAGTCGAGTCATCTAGAAAGATAGAAACTTCTGATTCTGAATGTGAGTTTGACATAGATGATTTGGCCTTATTTGCTAAAAACTTCAAGAACATTCTGAAATTTAAGAAAAATGGGAATTTCAAAGATAAAAAGAATTTTCAGAAAAATAAGTTTGAAAAGAAAGATTTCAAAGAACCCCCTAAAGACAGTGAGAGGTGTTTTGAGTGCGACGGTAAGGGACACAGAGCGTTTGAGTGTGCCACTCGTCTGAATAGGGAAAAGGGTAAAGATGTCCTAAATGCTACCCTTAGTGACGACAGTGAGGTCGAGTCGGTTGACTCGGGAGATGAGTCACCGCATGAGCGTAACTTCACCGCGTTCATGGCTAGTCATGTGAGTACTCCTAGTGCATCTCACGACAATGAGGATACTACTACACAGGGACACCTCGACAGCGAGAGCGAAGAGAGTGAGGGAGAATAGGAAGGTAGTGAGGACGAGAGTAACCTTCAACGAGCCTACGCGGAGTTATATAATGAGTCTTTCAAAACAAAAAAAACGTAACAAGGCATTAGTTCTTTGGATCACCGTGTTAGAAGAAGAGTTAGAAGAGGCGAGAGAGAGAGAGTCCTCCACCTGCACCGCCATGAGAGAGAGAGAGTCTGCCTGGGTTAGTAAAGAGAATTTGCTTAAAGAGAGAGAGAGCAGTTTTGAGAAAGAGAAAGCGGACTTGACTAAACAAGTGGCTAGGCTTACGAATGAGCTCCATTCCTCCTTGGAGACTCGGAAGAAACTTGAAGCCCTTGTTTCCCAGCTTACTCATGACCTTGAGAGAGCTAGGAAAGTCAAGGTACAAATCGAGGACAGATCTGGGAAGATGGAAAAGATGCTCCTCGGTCCCGCTTTAGGTTTTGGTGATAGGCAAGGAATAGGTTTTGATGGTGCCTCCACGTCTCAAATTGCACCGGGACCAATTCCTGAGTTTACTACAACTCCTTATGGCCGTCGTCAAAAACCAAGAAGGAGAGTTCGACCAAGAAAAGCAAACCAATGTCCTCCTAATACTGTGCCCTTTTGCTCCCATTGCAAAAGAAATGGACACCTTAGGGATGTTTGCTATAGTTTGGGTCGGACACGACGTACTTTTACTCCTCCACATCATACTGATGAGTTTGCCAGTCTGAGAGAGCGAGTTGAGTTTCTAGCCGCCACATCACAGAGATTGATGGAGGAATTCCGACGGATGACCTTACCATCAATGAATGCGCCCCGCATTCCGGCTAAAACCAACAACAACAAGGGAATACAAAAAGGTACCTACTCTTGGGTTCCTAAGAAAGAGAAAAAGGCCCTTGTTGTCCATGTTGCTCTCAAAGCACATAATACCTCTCAGTGGTATTTTGACAGTGGATGCTCCAGACACATGACAGGTGATATCTCCCTTTTTACTCAGATTGAGGATTATGATGATGGGAGAGTTACCTTTGGAGATGGGAGTAAGTCTAGCATTATAGGACGAGGTACAGTTGAGTTACCAGGACTTCCTAAGCTAGAAAATGTCTTGTACGTCAAAGGTTTGAAAGTAAACCTTCTCAGCATCAGCCAGCTGTGCGACGATGACTTTGCAGTAAAGTTTGACCGGGAAGCTTGTAAGGTCTATAATCAAGCCGGTAAACTTTTAGTACAAGGGGTGAGGACAGAGGATAACTGTTATGGGACTGAGCCCAAATCCTCACTTGTCTGCAACAGCGCCACTATCACTCCTATGGATCTGTGGCACCAACGTCTAGGTCATGTGAACGTTAGAGACTTATCTCGTTTAGTCAAAAAGGACCTAGTACGTGGCTTACCGTCACTTGGAAAGCCGACTTCCACGATTTGTGGACCCTGTCAGTTGGGGAAGCAAATTCGTAGCCCACATAGGAAGTTGAATTCCATTACCACCTCACGTGTTCTTGAGTTGATTCACATGGATCTTATGGGTCCTACTCGCACGGAGAGTCTAGGTGGTAAGAGATACATTCTCGTGATGGTGGACGATTTCTCCAGGTACTCCATTGTAGGTTTTCTGAGAGAGAAATCCGATGCTGTAGAATTTTTAACGACCAAGTGCCGTGTCCTGCAAAATCAACACGGTGTCACTATTAACAGGATGCGTAGTGACAATGACACTGAATTCACAGAAGCAAAAGTTGACCTTTACTGTGATAGCCTCGGGATCTAACATGAGTTTTTTGCTGTGAGAACTCCTCAGCAAAATGGGATTGTTGAGAGAAAGAATAGAACGATCCAAGAGATGGCTAGATCTATGCTTCTAGGTCGTAAAGCCTCTAGGAGATTTTGGGCAGAGGCAGTGTCTACTGCATGCTATACGGTGAATAGGGTGTATCTGCGTCCACACACACTTCACACTCCTTATGAGTTGTGGACTGGAAAGAAGCCAAACCTGGCATATTTCCGTGTTTTTGGGAGTAAATGCTACATCCTACGGGATAGAGAGCAATTAGGAAAGTTCGACTCCCGGAGCGACGAGGGAATATTTCTAGGATATTCATCGAATAGTAGAGCGTACCGGGTGTTTAACCTGAAGAGCTCTAAGATCATGGAATCAATAAACGTCACTGTGCAAGATGACGAACCTCCGACGGTTATTGATCCTAATCTTCAGTGTGAGGATGAGGATTGTTCTGACAGTGATTTACCTGTTCCTCTCTCACACTCTGTGGACCCTACTCCTATTTTAGGGGACACACCTGCTTGGGTTCGCAAGAGTCATGACCCAGCTGCCATCGTTGGCGATCCCACTCTAGGGGTCAAGACTCGTGCTCAGCTAGAGAACGTTGTTAGCCATCTTTGCTACACGTCCAAAGTCGAGCCCAAGAACCATAAAGAAGCACTCAAGGATGAACACTGGATATCTGCTATGCAGGATGAGTTGCTTCAGTTTAAAAAGAATAATGTCTGGGAACTTGTCCCCCAACCTAGTGAGATTAATGTTATAGGTACCCGGTGGATTTTCAAGAACAAAATGGATGAAAATGGTACCATAATCAGAAATAAGGCTAGGTTGGTCGCTCAAGGCTACACTCAGATAGAGGGTGTAGACTTTGGGGAGACATTTGCTCCTGTTGCGAGGCTTGAGTCCGTCTGCTTACTTCTCGCCGTCGCATGTCATCTGCACTTCAAGTTATATCTGATGGATGTCAAGAGTGCCTTTCTGAATGGCATTCTACAGGAGGAGGTTTATGTGGAACAACCAAAAGGGTTTGAAGATCCTAAGCACCCTGATCACGTCTACTATCTGAGGAAAGCCTTGTATGGTTTGAAGCAAGCACCCCGTGCTTGGTACGAGAGGCTTACTTCCTATCTCTTAGCCCGTGGCTTCAAGAGAGGGGGAGTTGATATGACGTTGTTCGTCAGGAGAGATGACGGTGCTATCTTGGTTGCCCAAGTCTATGTGGACGACATAGTCTTTGGATCCACATGCTCCCAGCATGCTCACCACTTTGAGGAGGAGATGAAAAGTGAGTTTGAGATGAGCATGGTAGGTGAGCTTACTTTCTTCCTTGGTCTCCAAGTTTGTCAGCAAGAGGATGGGATGTTCATCTCCCAATCCAAGTATGCTAGAGACCTAGTGAAGAAATTTGGTTTAGACTCCGCTAAGAATGCTCGTACTCCTATGAGTACCACTACCAAGCTTAGTAAGGACACTTCAGGCAAGGACGTAGAGCAAACCATGTATCGGAGTATGATAGGCAGTCTTCTCTACTTGACTGCTAGTCGTCCCGACATTGCCTTTAGTGTTGGAGTCTGTGCGCGTTATCAGGCGTCTCCTAAAGAGTCACACTTACTCGCTCTAAAACGTATTATCAAATACGTGAGTGGGGCTCTCTCATACGGTATTTGGTATTCCTTTAATACCGATGACCGTTTGTCCGCCTATTCGGATGCCGATTGGGCCGGGGACGTAGATGGATGTAAGAGAACTTCAGGTGGGTGCTTCTACTTTGGTTCTGCTCTTGTCTCTTGGTTGAGCAAGAAGCAAAACTCCATCTCTTTGTCCACTGCGGAGGCTGAGTACATCGCCGCCGGGAGTTGTTGCACGCAACTCATGTGGATGAAGCAAATGTTGGAGGATTATGGGATTTCACAGGACACCATGACCATTTTCTGTGATAACACGAGCGCGATCCACATATCCCGCAATCCTGTCCAACATTCGCGCACAAAGCACATCAGGTTACGCGAGCACTTTATACGTCAGTTAGTTGAGGAGAAGGTCGTAACCCTGAGTTTTGTTCCTACCGACCGTCAGTTAGCCGATATTTTCACGAAACCTTTAGATGCCCTTAGATTTGAGAGTCTTAGGAAGTCTTTGGGGATTTGCACAGTTGACTAAGGGGTTGGTTTATGTCTAGAATAGGATGCTTCTTCATGTTCATATCATATGCTTCCTATTGCTAGTCTGTTTTATATGTACCATTGCTTAGTTGTACAGCTTTGTTTTATTTGTTGTTTTTTTTCTATTTCTTTTGAAAAATACAAAAAGATTTTCTTTTTAGAAAATTTTTAGAAAAACACAAAAAGATTTTATTTTGATAAAATTTTTTGAAAAATTCAAAAAGAGATTTGCCTGTTATGGATGAGCATTTAAGATAGCCAAGTCACAACTTCATTCCATATATCCATGTGACTGTTTGATAGAGATTTGAGAGGCTACACCATTTCATCCATGTGCTTTACATTGATTGGAGTCCTTGAGATGTAATTAGTGATATTTCCTACATGCTTGACTCCTATATCCTTTATTGCACACATGCACGGCTATATCTGATTATTGCACTTGTCAATCTCATGTTGGCTTGAGTGTTTCCATCTCAATCTTGTCTATACAATGTATAAAATGCGATAAAACTTGACAAGATTGGATGCATGTAAAAACCGTTTTGGTGAGACTGTGTGTATTTTTTCATAACGGGGAGGGGCTGCGAAAGTTGATTCTTATCCTTTGCGAAAAAGCCACCGTTAAAAAGGACCTAAAAAATGGAGGAATTTTAATATCCGAGGTCCTAAGAGGTTAAAAGAGCCCGAAAAAATTGATAAGGCAATAAAAAGAAATTCATGCCAAATATGGGCCATTTAGGTTTCACCCAATTCTCCAAAGTTTGAGAATTTAGTATTCCTCTATTCAAAATATAAATCTGAGGGAGTTTGGTTGGAGATTGAAAAATGGGTTTGCACTTCCTTGAAAGTCCTGAAAAAGCATGAAAATCATTTTGGACGTTATTGGTGTAGAAATCACTTTGAGCTTTGATTTGTAGATTTGATATAGTCAATGTCTTATATTACCAATCTTTTACACCAAAGGAATCATTTGAGTTCATTCGTTAGGAATATCCAATATTCATCGTGCACATATGTCATGTTTGTATGCTTTGATTTTCCTATCGAATTTTGATCACACCCATTCATTTACGCCATCACCGACTTGGTTGTTTTATGTTCATTCATGGTGTGATTTTATGCCTTGTGTCACCCCGGTACTTGTCTACTTGATTTAATTCTCTCATTTGTCTATTTGGGGACATCATAAAAAGGGGGAGAATGAATTATCTGATTATGGGGGAGTTTTGAAATTCTGAGAATATCATCTTATTGTGCTTATGTTTATCTCATTTCAAACTCGATACATCACTTGGTATTTGCTTTGTCTCATGTGTGTAGGTACATCTTTTGATAAAACCATGTTGCATACCCTGATGAGAAAAGCGTGAAGAATCCTGAAGAATTGAAGAACAAACGATGCAGCCTTAGTCATATGTACCTCTTTCAGTTTTGGGTTCATGGAAGGGTAGATTTGTATAGGCATTGTTCATACTTGATAATTCGGATTTTTTATGATTGTTCCGGCATAGACATAGGGGGATATTTGTAAGGACAATTTGACCATCTTTATGTATATGTTATGTCATAAGCCGTTACAAGATTGATGGTTGAAAAGATCTCATCGTAATCAATAAAATACAAAATCCGAAGATCAAAAGAAGAAGGAATTTGGGAATCAGACCTGACCGGACCGATCCGGCTCAAATAAAAAGGAACCGATCCGGCTTATCGGACCGATCCAACCAACTACCGGACCGATCCGCTTTGTCAGACTCCAGTAGCCACCGGACCGAATGCAAACCGATGGAGCAATAATTAGCCGGACCGATCCGACTACTACCGGACCGATCCGCCTCTGTTAAAAAGAACCGATCCGAAATAGCGGACCGATCCGCCTCAGATACCGGACCGATCCGGCCTGGATAAGTTCAAACAGATCGTGGCCAGATTTTCTAGGGCAAAGAGTTCCTTATTTAATCCACGATCAGAGGTTGTTTTTCATAAGACTTTCCCACGATTTTCAGAGCATATCAACCCTAAAGTCTTCACCTATTGAGTCCTATGATTCTAGGTTTTTAGATTCACACATCTTCTATATCTATGTGAATCAAGTTTGGTAACCCAGGAACACCATTGATGTTGTTCAACCCTTTGTGAAGTGGACCGCTTCTTCCTCTTCATTGCAGCCCTACTGGACAGGGATAGTTCCAGCCGCCAACCCTACTGGAAAGGGATATTCCATCCGCGACTACAGAATCCGATACCCGAGGGTAATTCTTAGTCAAAAACTTGTATTTCAGTGTAAGCCGATTGTAAGCCGTTTCTCTTACAAATTATAATGATATACAAATGGTTTTGCCCCTGTGGGGGATTTTTCCTTAAACTTTGTGTGTTGAATATCTTGTGCATGATTTCATATTGTTTCAATCACACCTAGTTGCATGCTTAGGGTTAATTTGGGTTAAAAATGGCGTTTATTATATTATTTCTTAATTGAACGCAAGCGCCAACTCTTTCAATAGTATCATTCTAGAACTACTTTTTAATCACCTTTCACTACTCCTACACCAAAGGTGGTCGAGAATTTCAAGCAATGATGAACGGTAGAGGGCACTGCCTCAAACTTCTTCAGACCAACTCTTCCCATAATTATATTGTATGTTGAATGGAAATTTTTATCCATTACAAAGAAATGGATTTTCTATGTTCATCTGGCTGGTCATGTACCAATCGGTACTTCCATCTTAATGGTTCACAAAGTGAAAACTTTCTCTCCTGTAAAACCTATTAGTGCTCGATGATAGGGATCTAACTCGCTGAGCTTAAAGTTCAAGCTGCTGAAACAAGTATAGAACATGATATATGTTGAGCTACCATTATCTACTAACAATTCAGAGATAATGATATCCACCTTTCTGATTTTAATTACCAGGGGATCGTCATGGGGTCTAAATACTCCTGATAGATCATTTTTAAAAAATCCTATTACCATCTTATCTTTATTAACCTTCCTTGGTCTGTATATATGAGCAAGCTTGAGCCTCACTGAGGTAAGCTTTTCGCTTTGCTATATGATCTCCCCCTCCTGCATCTCCATATGTAATTATTTGGCAATAAAAATAACTAAAACTGAGTGTGAATACCTCGTGTTTCGATTGACGGGGATTTTTTGGCAAGTCGGGATCATCATCTTGGTCATCTTCATGAGCCCTCTTCTTCTCCTCTCTAGGTCGGCATGGGGATTTTGATATGTGTCGAGATCCCTTATTATTCTGTCGATCAACAAACTGATTCAACTTTCCTCTTCAGATGAGAGTTTCAATCTCATTTTGAAGAGCAATACAATGATACGTCGTGTGACCATAGTCTCTATGGAACTTGCAATATTTAGTTTTGTACCTCTTGGTAGGGGAATTTCTCAACTTATCAGGCTAACACACATCTTTGTTGTGTTTGATCTCCTCTAAGACATGATGAATGCCCATGGTTAGTGGAGTGTAATTATGATACTTCTTGATCTTTTCTATAATTCCTTTCTGTTTTGACTTCTTGTGCTCCCTAGAATCTTTGTGATCCTTCTTGTCATTTTGTCCCATAACTTTTACTCCCGAGCTCCTCTTGGTTTCCATTACTTCCTCGGCATTCATGATTTTGGCCTCTTTGGCAATCAATTCTGCCATGGTCTTTGGGGGATCTTTAGCAAGTGTATAATAGAGTTTCTCGAGGAATATTCCACTCATAAGGGCTGTTATAGAAGTTTTTATCACAACCCTGACCCGAAAATAGTAGGGAACGAGTGTCTTGACATGCCACCTAGGCATCCAATATTCTGGCCTTAAAATTTTTGTTTTAAAATATATGTAGCGGAAGTATAATCACATGGTTATGAATCGTAAAATACTGAAAGTGAAAGAATTACATCATCAGAGCTTTCTAAAGGGAACTTCATTTGTATTAAAATATCAACGAGTTACAACTTGACACAAAGAGCTAAACATGCTCTATCTAATTAAACAAACTTCTACTTAAGGTAACAAAAAGAGCTTTGAAAACTAAATCTTCAACATAGTCCTTTTTCGTTCCATCCACGAACTTAATTATTTCCTGAAAAATGGTTATTTATACAACGTCATCTAAAAGCCGAATGAGATTCAATCTCGAGACATTCCCGGGTTTTTCAGAAAATTGATACCTATTAAATTTAGAATAGAAAGTATATAAATAAAGATAGGAATTTCAAGTAATATATATAAAGTAGATGACAATATATAAATTCAGAATAAACAGTTCAGAACAGAGAAAATAAAACAATTGAGCATGTGTTAATTATTCAGTTTTAGTGTCCATGTACACTCTAATACCCAGACAGATAGTGTTATCAAATTTTTCCACCCGATAACATCACAGACAGATAATCATGATTTCTGGAACAACGCCTTGTTTAGGGCACACCAGCGATAAACCAGCTGGGAAGGTACCACCCAAATATTTCCAGCCGGTAGTCAAGGCCAACATAGTAAGAGAGTTTTCATAGGCCGAATCAATAATTTTAGAATTCAAATCAGATGTTTATATGGAGATATATAAACATATAACAAACAAAGGAATCATCGGTATTAGATGCATTTTGAGAATAAAAGAATTTCACAAAATATACATAGTTTGCATAATATAATATAATCAAAATGCGGAAGAAATTGCATAGAGAACTCACCTAAAATAGAGGTCGAAATTATAGATAACAAGTCTTCGATCGCACGTTAATCTAACAAATACGATAAAGGTTTAAGTATATGTTCTAAACAAGGTCCAATCTACATATTGTATTTTAATAGTAATTTGTTTCAAAGGATTACTAAAAACCATTTTCTTAACTTTTAAAACTTATTGATCGTAATTAAAGGATTCAATTCATAGTTCTTCCTAATCAGTCGGTTCCCAGTAAAGATGGAGGGTCACAGGGGCACCACTTAAATATCATCTCCTCTAGACAGAACATTTCTGGATTCATTCCAAGTAGAGATGGAGGGTTACAAGGGCACCACTTAAATACCATCTCGTCTAGACAGAATTTCACGGGGCCTGACTTTGAAATTACTTAAATGGGATTCCATAATAACGAGCAATTACTTTTAAAAATTCATTTTTAAAAGCGTATATACAATTTCAAACAAGTTTACATGAAAATAAAATCAACTTGGATTTCTTCTAAACTTTAAGTTTTGATTAGTGAAGTCCTTAGTATATTTGACCAGTATAACTACTAAGTAAAGCTATAAAATACAAAATTAAAACTATAAAAATACATTATAACATTTAAATAAAATCATACCTACGAAATGAATTCTTTCTTAGAAATTATAGAACTCCTTCTTAAGATATTTCCCAAGCTTTCTATCACTCTTTCTTACTATAATTCTGAAGGAATTGGTGTGAGTTTCAAATGAACCCTAAGGCCCTATTTATAGGTTTTCAAAAGTATTATGGTGTTGAGACGTGTCTAATGACTAGGCTTTTTGGATTGGTGATTCAACACCGAGGTGTCGTGATTCGAAGTGGTCTTGCAGTGTTAATATCACCAAATGATGACAAGTGTTTTAGCTCTCTCTCTACAGATGACATGTGGAAGGTGGAAGTGACCAGCACGTGGTGGAAAGGTGATAAGGGTATAAGGGTCATTTCACACATGAAGGGTATTTTGGTAATTTCACACTATATATTTTGAATATTTCTTAGAGTTCCTTAAAAATATTTTATTTACAAAATGGCCCATTTTATATTTTTATTTTAGTCCTCAAAGTTTCATAAAATTATATTTTGTACCCCAAAACTTATTACTTGCCTTAAGATATGTCATAAGACTTCGATTTGCTCCAATTTACAGATGATTCTTCGTAATTAAAAATGGGGTTTGTTATATTGATAGCCAATAATACCACATATCTAATAATACAACATTTATAAGATGATAAGTAACACAAGAGTGTAAAAACAAACTATATAAAAGTGGGGTCGTTACAGTTTTCTCCTCATAGTCCACAACCTCCAGCTTCTCATTGTTGAAACGAGTGATGTAGTCCCTGGTGCTCTCTCCTTCCTTTTATCATACACTAAGCAAATGTGCCACCCTTTTTACAGTCTTGGACCCAAAAAAAAGTTGCTAATAAATCGCTCGGCCAACTGGTGGAAGGTAGAAATGTGTCCCCGAGGAAGGTTATTGTACCAGATTTAGGCAAATCCAGTAATTGTTCCAGAGAATGCTCTACACCTCATTTTGTCGGGAACTGCATAAATATAGGTGCTGCGTGGCATTGTTTTATATGGAGGACTTGATCAGTTTTCCCATCGTATTTGAGAGTAAATACTGGATCTTTGAACTTTGCTATGGTGGGGAAATCCATAATTATTTGCACAAAGGGAGATCCTTTTACAAAGCTTCTTTGCAGTGGGTTTTTGGCCTTAGCCATCTCTCCTAGCCTATCCTCCAATCTCTAAATAGAACCTTTCCAAGCATTACTTCCATCATCAGACCTATGCGTTGTTGTTTTATTGTTCCTTAAACTCTCCTCTTGGGATTGCTGCTTAGCCCGAGTAGTACGTCGGGCATCTGATGTAGACTGGGCAGAGATTTCCCTTAGATCAGATGGACGTTGAGTGTTTCCTGACATTGTCTTAGGAACATTTTTATTCCCCTAGTTCCCAAACTATCAAAGGGAGAAGCAAGGCTTAGCCTTTCTAAGGCGCTTCGCCTTTATGGAGAGTAGAACTATGTATTAAAAGATTCTGATGCCTTGAATAATGATTTTGATCATGGACGATAGGATGTGTCCCTAGTAGTTCTTGACTGACTTCGCCTGCGACCTCTTGGTGGTGGCGGGTAGACAGGGAAGGTTCTCCTTCTTGAAGAGTTTGCGCAAGTTTCCTGATGGTGTCCTGCATAGCCTCTTGCAAGACTGGCCAGAATTAGAGTTAATTCATTTGTTGTTGGTGGGGCAGAAGGGACAGACGGAATGCCATCATTCCCGAGACTTAATTCAGGAATATCAACCATTTAAGTGTTTGAATGAATGAGAACGATTAGAAATATGTTCCCACAGACAGGGTCAATCTGCTGATGCGAAAAACTAGACTGACCTAATTAATTGATCATAGATAAATATGAATAAAACAGATAAAGAATTTTTAAAGTGGTTCAATTATAAGAAAGATCCTACGTCCACTGTTGTGTATTGTCTTGGGATTACTTGTTCAATTTCCTCTTATCTCATTTTTCTCATGTCCCTTAGTTGTAGGGTTTACAATGTATTCATAGCCCTTTGAGGGTATACAGGAGTTGGAATATTAAAGGATGGAGTGCCTTTAGAATATAGGAATTTACATCTACAAAATGTTAATAACGTTTACAACTGTTGATGATTTTTGTCATTGTTGGTCGGTCTTCCTGGTGTTGGTTGGTCTTCTTGGTGTTGGTCGGTCTTCTTTAACCTGTTGGTCAGCATTCCTTTAATTGGTCAGTAACTTGCCCTTGCTGGCTTGGATTAAAGCCCAGATGGATGACACGTGTTCCTATATGATTGGTCCACATAATAGGAAATTTTTTGTATCAACATGGATCTTTAATGAATCTTAGACAAGATCGACTCACAAGATGCTTATCACTTATCAAATTTTAGATAACTCAAAATTCAAAAAGGTGCCAATTACAAAGAGACCCCATTTATTTTAGTTCATAAAATACCTTTTAAAATTGATTTTGAATTTTTTTATTCATTTTAAACCAATTCAAAAGGTGCTCCATTCAAAATCTTTGCCCTTTGGCTCGTAAATAGGTACCTTGGGGTCAGCACTTTTAGGGAGAACATGATTTTTTAGGGGAGTATTCTTTAGAGAGTTTATTATTATTGGAGGGTTAATATTTGCACCCTTTGCGGGATGATTTTCTCAATTAATTGTGAGACAAAATTATTTGTAAGCTTGAATCATTAATGAGACTTATTGTTCTTACTTGCAATTCTATTATGTCGTTAATTATGCTAACGTAAATTCTCAACCTTGGATTTGGTGAAGTTTATCATATTTCATTAGTATTTTGTATTTAGTTTAATTTTGTTTTTATTCCCGAGTCATTTTAAATGCATTAAAAAAAGTGGTATTCACTTGAAGCGGCACGAGAGTGCATTTTAGACCTTTTAAAGCGATTGTTAATTCATATTTTAAGAATAAAAGTGTGAAGTTTTTATAGGCTATACTTCCATTAAATTGAATGATATTTCATGCTTAAACAGTACGTTAAAACTTGAAATTGATATTTTTAAAAGAATAGGTATTTATGATATCTTAAAATATAGAGTAATAAAATTTTGTTGTGAACTTGAAGGTTTTATTTTTCGAATTGAATGTTCCGAGAGTCGATTCATTTTGAGTTATAAAATCGAGAATGACATAATTAAAATAATATATAATATAGTTTAAAGGTGATAAATGGATCTAAAGTTCTAGTTTTCTCCCATATTTTATTACATATCTTGTGTTTCTCTCAATACTTGAATTTGCTTTTACTTCAGTATTAGATCATAATTGTATCTCTATGCCCCTAGTGTCTAGTTGAAAACTTAGACCAAATCTCAGTGGGTTCGACCCATACTTTCACAAGCTATACTATAGTAGCTTGTGCACTTGAGGTATTTTTTAATTTAGCAACAAGTTTTTGGCGCCACTGTCGGCAATTGTGTCAGATAAAAAAATAAATGACTTTCGAATTAGTTTTTTTTTTCTATTTGCATTCTTGTTTACGTAAAACATCAAAAATAAAAAATAAAAATCAGGAAATTCAAAAATAATATATATTTTTTCCTAAATATTTCCAACTTTAATATTTTTTGTAATTGGTACCTAAAATATATTGTGGGGACTAGAGTTACGATGTCACATGACCTGCACATGTTCAGTGTGGGACCACAAGTTCCTTGTGTATGAAGTCAATTGAGAATCCATGTCACATAAGACTCCTATTTGTATATACCTTGGGACAGCTTAGATTGACAAAATATAAGTCTGAACTTTTAAGGATAACAATTAATTGAGCTATGACTCTCCTGAGACCCTTTATAAATGTAAACCCACCCCTTTTGGGGATGGGCGTTGAGATTGCGATGTTGAGCAGTACTACAACTCTATCGACATGTTCTCTATGTAGGTAGATTGCTGAACCATGTACATTCTTGTGTTGTGTGCTTTTTGATCCTCCCTCTTGAGTTTTTTCTCTCATTTTTCTCTTGTGCGTTGAATATAAACACTATAGGAAATTACCACCTACAATTGGCGTCGTTTATGGAAAACAATCTCACTTCCTTGCCACTAGCTAAATATCTGAGATGTCTTACTCATCAAAACAGATCATGTGAACGTCAATGATGAGGCGGGTCATCAATAGTGCAACTATGGAGATTCATAGGGTTATTCGCTCTACCATGAATATTACGATGACCAATAGGGTTATCAATTGACCCATCCCTCTTAGAGGGTTAGATCTGGTATTACTGAGTATTACAAGTCCTCAAATGCTTATTATCGCCCTCGAGAGGATAGGACGGTGGGCAGTGATGAGTGTGAGTGATCTAACTAGATCTCAAAGCTCATTGATAACTGCGAGAAGCTACTCTGAGATAAAAGTGATGCCAACAGGCTTTAATAGGAGAAGAACAACAAACTCTAGAATTGTGTAAAGAAATTGTATAAGAATCCCATGGAATAAAGAGCAAGCATGGATACTTCTCGTGAACCCCTAGCCCTCAGACGATCAGAGCTTATAGCCGAGGAAGGACTACCCATCAACACAAAGAATGTTCTCCTCATCTAACGTCCCTTAAAGGGCGACCATGCACCAATGTATGGTGAGGAGGTAAGATCTCTACGACTTCATCAAGAGGGAGGAAGAGTGTCACCCATCCCATCTAGAGGCTCGTACTATTAAGGATATCTCTAAAAGAGAACTCCTCTTCCAGTTGAAGTCACCATTCAACCTATCTGTAGAAGAGTTAGAGCATCCCAAAAAGTTCACTCCCCTAAGATTCAAAATCTATGATGAGAAAACTAATCCCACCGATCACGCCTGGCAATGCCATTATGGACCACCAATGAAGGATTGGTGTGTCTAATTTTCCCCTCTAGTTTTGGAGACACACCAATCCTTCATTGGTGGTCCATAATGGCACCAAAGAATAGGGATAAGGAGGGGGCGAACAAAAAAGAAATAAGGAAAAAGAATGTAAAGAAGAAAGTATCCGAGAAGAAGATCCTAAGAAATCATTCAAGGTGATTAACAAGGTGTTATATAAACCAATTTATAAGATCTTTTACAAGATCAAAGGGAGATAATATTCTAAATCGCCTGAGAAGATGTTCAGTGATTCGAAGAAGAGGATGCCAACACTGAAATGTGTGTATCATAAAGATCACGGTCATAAGACCAAAACTTGAAAGACACTAAAGTTCTATCTCGAGGAGATAGTAAAGGCTATCTGTATAAAAAATATCATAAAGAAGAAGGAGGGCGCAACACATCCTATGCGCGATCAGCAACCAAATAATGTCCTAGAGCATGATATGGGATATAAATTTGTGGTAATCCATGACGACCCAAGAATGGACAACGTCTTGAATGAGTGTTTGGGACATGAGTCTGCAGTGATTCATGGAACACCAAACCCAAGACAAATCAAGCGAAACACTCTAAAGATGGATCTCAATAAGCTCATGGAAGTCGTGGAAGCCTTTAAGATCGACCCATCGAAGTCCATTACAAGCAAATGTCGGCGATCTGAATACCCTATAGTTTTGAATATGTCTAATTTGGCATTTAAACTACATGTGTGATCGTAATTTAATTAAATTGAGAAATAACTAAAAAAAATAATAAATATTAGTTTAAAGTGAAATTAATTCATATGTATGTGATTATGTATTTACCAGATTGATACAAAAAATAAAATAATATTCAGTTGTAAGTGAGTAAACACGACAGGACTTAATAGTATCTTAATCGAGACACGTTTGGGTAAGTTATATGAGTTTGACATGGGAAAATATTGATAAGTGACTCACATGATAATTTCGAGTGCACGGTTGATCTGGAATGGGTCAAAATAATCGAAGTAAAAACCCATGGGTAGTGTTTAGGTCTCATGGATTTTTAGACTAGTATATGGACGTTTTGGTATTTGTTTTTTTAATGGGATGTGAAGAGGTAAAAATGGGACTTGTGTTATAAAATAAAAGGTTTAGAGAAACAAACCATCATTTTACAAAATATAAAAGGTTTTTTAAGATAAACTAAAGGGTTAGAGATAAAAGGAAGGAAAAACTAAGAGAAGCCCAAAACTTTCAAGAGATAAACTAAGGAAATTCAAGGATAGTTCAATATTGGAAGATTGGTAAAGGAACTTGGAGATTTAGTCAACATCTACAGCAAATTCAAACACTACAAAACTAGAGGCAAGTAATTATCTTGATAATCAATTTTATGTGATATTCAATTCATGTTATAGTTGGGAAGTTTTGAATTGAAATAATTTTGGGATGGGATTTAAATGACAATTAGATTTTTGACACATGATTCATGATAATCTATGGGTGAATTATTAGAATGAAAACTTAAAAATATGAATTCCTATGTAGTTGGATTAAATTATTCAAATTGATGATTGGCATAATTGGAAATTTGAGGATATATTGATATGTTGAGATTTTTTAAATCTCCATGTAATTAATATATGTAGGGGATGATTATATTTAAGATGAATCCAATTCATGTTAGAATTCAATAATTTTAATAATTCAACTAAGAATTACGAGTTGAGGATCATTTTGTTGGATTAAAATTTTGCACATTCGAGGAAAAAGGGTGGACTTTCCTTCTAAAAGGGGCAAGCCAGTTCGATCTCAACCTGAACCAGTTCGACTACCCTACCATAGATAGTCTCGATTATTTATTAATTTAAGTAAAAAAATTTAATTCAAATTTTAATTCAGGATGTCCAGGTGAATAATTTAGGATTCTGGAATTTATAATAATGTATATTTTAGCCTTGGTTTATCTTGTGATTTTATTTCGAGGTTGAAATTAGAATAATAAAGAATAAATTCTACCCAGAATTGTAATAAATGAAAATATGATGGAAATTTGGGGAAATAGGGATGTGGGCTAATATAGTGTATTACGTATCCAGAATTCATGTTTTATGAATCAATTAATTAATTAAGTGAATAATTAATTAATAGAGAATGAGAATGACATTCAAAAAATGAAGTATTTGTGTCACGAGTGATAGGCACGGTTAATAAAAAATATTGAGAAAATATATACATGTGTAGAGACCCGGTAGTCCAGGATGATGTGTGTATGCCTTGGAGTATGATAGCATTGTAGAGGCCCGCATCCTGTAAGCTATTAATTTGTGGGATGGCGGTTATACATGACATATGTATGTTTGTTGTAATATATGATTACGTATATGAATGTGCAAAAAATATATATGGACTAAAGACATTAAGTGTGAATAATGTTTAAATAACTAGTGACAATTATTGTAAATAAATTAGTAAATTAGAATGGGTATCTTATATAATACGTGAGATGGGGTAGCGTATGAAATTAAGAATATTTTGAGACTAATTAGGCGGGTAACATAACTAGATGGTTAAAATGTATACGTTAGGTATGCACTTTATTGAGGGTGAGTAGTGTCTCGTAAGAGTACGGTACCAATTTAAATATAGAAGAATGAAAACATAATTAATTATGCAGTTTAATTACTTGAAAAATATTTTCAAATGGATTTGGGCTCTGACCTGTATCAAATTTATTTTCAAAACCCTTTAGGCGTCCAGCCACAAGGACGCCAAGCGTGATTCTCCTTCCAGTTATCGAAGGTGCGACAGATGTGGGGTGTTGCAGGATTAGATTTAGTCACTTCCATTCCCATACTAAAGATAGGACTCTTTTAATATTCAGGCGTGTTGCCCATAGCAGACAGCCTTATTCTATTTTATTTTATTTCATTTTAAAAATTATTGTATGGATGTTATACCGATGGGTTAGTCGATTAAGTTTTGCATGTATTAGATTTATGTTATTACACTTGATATGTAGTTGTTGATTTATATTATTTGTCTAAATTAGTTGGGGTTTGAGTATGGTATTATGATATCACTGATAAAGATTAAAATTGACACATGACTTAATTAAATAATAAGTGGTTAGTAATTAATTTGTTTTTGATAGTGATGCTAAGAACGACCCAAATGAAATTCCTATTTTATTTTACTAGAGGGTTGGCAACCTGTCATTTTAATAAGCAAAGTATCCCAGATGATATCAGAGCATCAGGTTCTGATTCCTTAGGATTTATGCAGAATTATTACATTTTCTACCATAGCATTACTTGATGTAGATCCTTATTCTTAGGACTGTCAATTCCTATTGTGATTTATGTTCTCTTGGTATAGTGTATAATTGAGATGAATCACCTACGAGTTTGGTTGTGCTTCGAGGACGACTAGCGAGGGCCGTTAAAAGGACTACAGGAGGAGAGGCTCAGCGAGAGCCGCTGACTATTCTGGAAATGGTGGCCACAGTAGAAGTCACCACTATTATTGCTCGGGCAGTTAATGATGTGATGACCACTAGAGTATAATAGTTTCCCCAAGAATGACCTTAGCAGATGGTGGATCCAATTTAGACTCACCCAGTATAGTCATATGGGGGAGAGTCGGAGGATCTTTTGATAAGGACCATCCGCAAGAGTTCGGGGAAAGCACGAACGTGTATTAGCTAGCCAATAGAAGGAGAACATCCAAAGGCAATTTCCTATGGTGGAATACAGTGACACTCGGGATTAAATTTTAGGCAATTTTTATCTTGCAGGAGCAGTGTTGTAGTGGTGGGTGTTAGCCACCACATCTGAAAAAAGATATACTATAAAGTATTGATTAACTTGGGTACGGGGAAAAAAATTGTTATAGGAGGACCGGACAATGGCCGAGGACCAGGAAGATTGTGCTTTTACCCAATGAGGTGGAAATGGAGGAGAATAAGGTCCTTAAGTTTGTTGATGGACTCACGAGTAAAATTTGCCAAATTTTTTAGAAAATCTAGCTTGGACGTCTTATGCCATTATCGTCAATATCATACTATTATTGTATCCATATTAATGCTTCTATGTGAAGGGAGACAAGAGTGTGAGAAAGTCTAGCCAGCAGCATAAGACTGGGTGTATCGGTGTTATGGGGCACCACTAGAGAATTTCTCGATAGAGATACACTTTTAAAAGATTGAAATTAAAGGAATTCTGACCAAGTGATGGTGGATTTAGACAAGGACATCGAGGATAGTAATGCGTTCCACAGGGAAAAAGGGGCCAAGGGAATAATGGAGATGGGGAGTAGGGATAACTTCAGTAGGTGCAGCGACTAGGGGAACCTCGACATGAACAATAGGGATAAATATAGGGGATTACACAGAGGGTTGCTTTATAAGTGGAAAGTAACACCACATGAGTCGGTTATATCCAAAAAGATATAGGGGACATGATCAGGGTCACTAGCAGGGGCAACTACTACAACAGTTTTGGTTTAGTTTAGATGTGAGCACTACTTCAAGGAAGCATTTAAACAGCCAGTGCCAATTGCAATGGAAGGTATGATCTTTTATCCATGGGTAAATGGGGTTCCGTGACATGAGTGTTTCACCGTATTTTTTTAGGACTAGATTCGCGCGTGAGATGGGTTTAATATATGTATCATTAGTATCACTATTGTGTATATAATTATCGTTAAGTAGTGGGGATTTTTAGTTCCATGTGTAGGAGAGTTGGTGTAAACACTGAGAGGATATGTTTTCGTAGATTTTCTCATTTTAGAGAGATGTTATGTGAGTATGATGTTATTTTGGGTATAAACTGGTTAGCGATGGGTTGAGCAATAATGGACCATTATAGTAAATCAATTTTGTTCATTGTTCCATGGCTATATGTGTTGTTTTGCGATACTTAACCTGAAAGAGGGTCGAGTCGTATATGTATTATATTGATATGGAGATTTTGGAGAATGTAGTTTTCTTGCTATATTCGATCCCGGTGCGTAAGGACTTTATTGATGTGATTCAGGGTATATAGAGTTTATTATCGAGCGGAGAAATTTAACTCGTTATTGATTTGGCGTTGGAGACATGGTGATAGTGAGAGCATCATATTGCAATACTCATTTAAAGATATAGGAGATGATGATTAGACATATACATTTGGGAATAGAATTTAGGGAGTCCGGTGAATGTGTTTTAGGGAAAAGGATATCGATAACTGATAATGCCAAGTGATGGAGCACTGGGGATATGCCTTGGTTGGATTTCAATTACGTGATGTTCCATGCATGACCCTTAATAAACGTTGAGAGTTGGTAGATGTTGTTGGATGCTAGGGCATGCATTTTAAATGTTAATCGTGGCATGTGTGGAGAAAACACTTTGAGCTGAGAGCTATTATACGATATAAGTCCAGTGGAACCCATTAGTTTGATAGAAAAAGCACAAGGAATGTTAACACCACTAGTGGATGGGTGGGCAATCTTGAGGATATTTAAGTCATGATTAGTGGGATGATTGAGAATACCCTTACTGTGTAGCTATATCGAGAATACAAGGTCGAGTTTGAAATAAAAATATTACGTTTATGATGGTTGTGCAAATATGCACGAAATATAGGGTATATTTGCGCCCTAGTTAGTTCGATTTTTTAGAATCATCGAGGTTAAAGGGTACGTGATAATGAAAAGTGCTGAACCATAAGCCTCTAGGGCAGTACAAACATAATTGGAAAAGTAAGATGGACAGAACTTCAGTGAAGGAAGGAAGTAGTCTGAATATATATATAAATATATATATATATATATATATATATATATATATATATATATATATATATATAGAGAGAGAGAGAGAGAGAGAGAGAGAGGGAGAGAGAGTGAGAGAGAGACTAAGGAGAGCTATTCCGAAAGACTGGGGGTACAATCTAGGGATCTCTCTAGCCCAGGGAAGATCCAACAATTTTGGAGAGTCGAGCGAAGCCTTATTCAATCGAATGTTTAGGGTGGCTTGCATATAGTAGGATGTTAATTTTACCAGGTGAGAAAGACCCAAAAAGTGCACAGTTTGGAGCAAACACATGGGTTGTAATTTTGAAGTACCCCAAGAATGGGAGTAAGATGTACCACATGACGTGGGATACTGAGCTTGTGAATAGGTGTGGAGTGAGACATAGTGAAGTTGTCTGCAAGTGCACTACTTGTGGATGGAAAAAGGTTGATCCACTAAAATTGTTGGGGATCCCAGAGATGAAATGGATAGGCAGATCGATGAAGGTCATTGATGGGTTACCAACATCGTTGCATAGTGGAATTGGGTGGCTGAGATGGAACCGTTATGGTAACATTAGTGAGTTATGCTATCGGGAAGCTTGCCCAACATTTTATTGGAGAGAGGGAATTAACAAACATAAGGGGTCGCCCACTAATTATTGTGAATCAGAGTGATATCCTTACGCCACACTTATTGTGGGGATTATTAAAAGGCGATGGGGACAAAGTTATGTGTTGAGTAAGACATATTACAAGTAAACTATGGAATAGGCGAGAGGGATAACTAGCGAATGGGAGAGATGCGTATTCTAAGTTTTAAGGTAACTCAGAGGAGTAATTACCATGGGTAGAGTTGCGTGTAATAACTCGTACCAGTTAATATTAGAAAGATGCCTTTTGAGACTAGTGGGAGGCCTTGTTGTCTGCCTCGTGGTTAGTCAAGGGTGGGGAAATAACAAGTTTTGCAGGCCGAACATGATTTAGAGTCGAGCGATAGGGATTGAGTTAATCGAAGTTATTTTCGTATAGTTAAGGAATGTCATAAGATTTATGTCATCACGAACCAAAGAATTAAATATCGGCATGAGTGATCAGAAAGTGTTGCGAGTGTCTCTCGGGAAGGGATTTAGCTGATTTGGGTAAAAGGGACGTTGGCACCTAGGGAAGTTGGTCCTTTCTCAACATTGATATGATAGATCCAGTGGAGGTTGATTCAGATTGGGTCAAATAGTCAAAATAAAGAAGTATGGAGTAATGTTTGGGTCTCGGTGGATTTTTAAACTAGTCAGTACTATTATATGGACATTTTGGTCTTTTCAGTGGGATGTGAAGAGACAAAAATGGGATTTGTGTTAAAAAAATAAATGGTTTAGAGAAACAAACCATCATTTTACAAAATACAAAAAGTTCTTTGAGACAAACCAAAGGGAAATTCAAGAGAAACTGAAGGAAAAAAATGAGAGAAGCCCCAAAGTTTTAAGAGAAAAGCTAAGGAAATTCAAGGATAATTCAAGATTGGAAGATTGGTGAAGGAACTTGGAGATTTGGTCAACATATACAACAAATTTAGACCCTACGAAACTAAAGGAAAGTAATTATCTTGCTAATCGATTGTGTGTAATTTTCCAATCATATTATAGTTGGGAAGTTTTGAAAAAAATTTGGGATGGGATTTATATGACAATTGGGTTTTGAACACATGATTCAAGATAATCTATGGGTGAATTATTACAACCAAAATCTGGAAATATGAATTCCTATGTAGTTGGATAAAATTATGGAAAATGATGATTGAAATAATTGGAAATTTGAGGATATAGTGATATATTGCATGATATTTAGACATTAGTTTAATTTCCATGTAATTAGCATATATAAAGGATGATTATGTTTAAGATGAATCCAATTCATGTTAGAATTCAACAATTTTAATAATTCAGTGAAGAATTATGATTTGATGATCACTTTGCTTAATTAAAATTTCTAAAATTTGAGGAAAAAGGGATGGGACTTTGTTGTCTACGGGGGGTAACCAATTTGCCCTCAAGCTGAACTGTTCGATTGCCCTTCCACAGACAGTCCCGATTATTTGTTGATTTAAGTTGAAATTTTAATTCAAATTTTAATTCGGGATGTCCGGGGGAATAATTTAGGATTCTAAAAATCAGAAAAATGATTATCTTAGCCTTGGGTTAAATTTTTATTTTATTTCGAGGTTGAAATTAGAATAATGGAGAATAAATTATACTCGAAATTATAGTATGATAACATGATAAAAATTCAGAAAAATAGGGATGCGGGATAATGTAGTGTAGCATGTATTAAGAATTCATGTTTTATGAATCAATTAGTTAATTAAGTGAATAATTAAATAATTGAGACTGAGAATGATATTCGAAAAATGAAGTATTTTTTCCACGAGTGAAGGCACGGTTAATCGGAAATATTGAGAAAATATATACATGTGTACAGACAATATATATATATATATATATGTGTGTGTGTGTGTGTGTGTGTGTGTGTGTGTGTGTGAGAGAGAGAGAGAGAGAGAGAGAGAGAGAGAGAGAGAGATAGTGTGTTCATATCGGTGTGCAAGACATAATTATATGAATATATGAACATACCCTTCTAGTGCTATCACCGCAAGTTTCAGGATGTGGGTGATCTTCCCTGATGAAAAACAGCAGGCTATGTATGGGCCCCAGGTCATAGCGACACCCATGTGTCATTTTGAGGTTTAAGTTCGAAGTGATCTAATTTGGGTATAGTTATGACTCACTATCGAAGAACCTATGACCGCCTCTAATATGTTATTATAGTATCAAGTTCGGTGTGAGATTCTGACCCCGTAGTCTAGGATGATGTGTGTATGCCCTAGAGCATGATAGCATTGTTGAGACCCGTATCCAATAAGCTATTAATTTGTGGGATTGTGATTATACATGACATATGTGTGTTTGTTGTAGTAGATGATTATGTATATGAATGTGCAAAAAATAAATACGGACTAAAGACATTAAGTGTGAATAATTTTTAAATAACTAGTGACCGTTATTAGAAATGAAGTAGTAAATTATAATCGAGAATTATAATGGGTATCTTATAGAATACGTGAGATAGGGTAGCGTGTGAAATTATGGATATTTCGGGACTAGTTAGGTGGGTAGCGTAACTAGACGGTTAAAATGTATACATTAAGTGCGTACTTTAGTTGAGGGGTGAGTAGTGTCTCATGAGAGTAGGGTACCAATTTAAATAAGAAAGAATAAACAGATAATTAATTATGTATTTTAATTATTTGCAATAAAATTTTAAAAAGGATTTGGGCTCTGACCCGTATAAAATTTACTTTGAAAACCTTTTAGGTGTCTAGCCACAGGGACGCCTAGCGTGATTCTCCTTCCATGTATCGAATCTGCGACAGATGTGGAATGTTGTAGGATTTGATTAAGTCATTTCCATTCTCATACTCTAGACATAACTCTTTTAATATTCGGACGCGTTGCCCATGGCTAACAGTTAAATTCCATTTCATTTTATTTCATTTTGAAAATTATTGTATGGATGTTATACCGATGGGTTTGTCAGTTAAGTTCTGCATATTATAGATTTTTATCATCAAACTTGCTATTTAGTTGTGAATTTTTAATATTTGTCCAAATGAGTTATGGTTTTAGTATGATATTATAACGTCACTGTAATAAAGATGAAAATTGACACACGACTTAATTAAATAATAGGTGCTTAGTAATTAACTGGTTTTCGATAGTGATGCTAAGAATGAGCCAAATGAGATTCTTATTTTATTTTTGTAGAGGGCCAGCCACCCATTAGCACATCATTTTTATCGATGAAGATTTGGTCGGAGAGAGAACCCCACCCCCACCCCCTACGAAGATACTCTTGTCATCACTCTCAAACTTATCGACTGGGATGTCGAAAAGTTATTGGTAGACCAAGGGAGTTCCACATAAGTTATGTACCTCAAAATGTTAAGTTAATTAAAATTGTGTATAAAAGACCTGTAGGAAGCTACTATCCCATTGATCGAATTTGCAGGAAAAATGACATTTCCCTTGGGAAAGGTAGTTCTCCCTGTCTGGAATGGGTGAATTTCTAGGATTATTGACTTACTTCTAGTGGATATAGATACCCCATGTGACATCATCCTCGGTAGAGGGTGGTTACATGCCATAATGGTTGTACCGTACACCACCATCAAGATATAACGTGTGTCGCTGACAAAGGGGTCAATGAGATATGCGAAAACCAAGCCTTGACCAGAAAATGTTTCATAGCCACCATCTGACCTAAGCAAGAAAGAAAGAAGGAAAATGTAGTAGAGCTAGGGGATGGCTCAATGCCTTCCAAATAGCAGCAAAATGTGGGCGATATGGTGTTAAGGAAATTAGGATTTCCCTCGATGTGCGCGTGATGGAACCCCTGCAAGAGGTAATATTTAATGATAATCAGCTTGAAATTAAGTTCTTGATGTGCAGTTCATTCATGGAAGAAGAAAATAAATATTTGGTTATTTTCTAAGAGGCAACAAACACGTGTTTGCATGGAGGACATATGACATGTCGGGGATAGACCCGAAGGTGATGTGTCACAAGCTCAAGGTGATGTGTCACAAGCTCCATGTGGATCTGTTGCATCCATCAGTGGCTCAAAAGGTGCGAAAAACTGCGTCTGAAAAGGCTAAACCTGTTGAAAAGGAAGTGGGAAAACTTCTGGAGGCACGGTCCAAAAAAATCCATTCCCCAAGTGGCTGTCAAATCATGTAATCTTAATAAAGAGCAATAGAAAGTGGAGAGTCTGCATAGACTTCACTTATTTAAACCGTGAATTACTGAAGATAAGACAATTGATCAATGCTACCACCAACCATGAGTGTATGAGCTTCCGGGATGCTTTCTCTGTGTACCATGAAATCCCTTTGTTCACTCCCGACCAGACAAATACCTTGTTCATCACCACCATGGGGCTATATTGCTATAAGGTAATATTATTCAAATTAAAGAACACTGGAGCGACCTACCAGATACTCGTAATGAAAATTTCAAGGATAAATTAGGAGATACAATGGAGGTATATATCGATGATATGCTTGTAAAAATCTTGAGGAAGGGGGGTCACCTTGTGGACTTGATGAAAACTTTTAAAGTACATAGTTATTACAGAATGAAGCTAAATGCAGCAAAGTGCTCCATTAGAGTACTATCGAAAAATTAACTCGGGTACCTAGTTAGTTAAAGAGGTATCAAGGACAACCCTGACCAAATTAATGCCATTAGGAAGGTGCAGCACCCCAAGATTATCCATGAGGTACAAAAGTTGAGTGGCATGCTAGCCGCCCATAACCTCTTTATATCTAGGTCCTTGGAGAAGTGTCGACATTTTTTTCAAGCACTTAAGAACGAAAGGAAGTAAGTATGGAATGATGAATTCACCGAGGCGCTTGAAGAAATAAAGAATTATCTGACAAACCCCCACTACTAACCATTCCAAATTATAAAGTGTTGTTAGGTTAGCCTTGGTTTATGAGAAGAGTGGGGATCAGGCTCCAATTTATTATGACAGCAACATGTTGCTCGACACTGAAAATAGATACATGTTGTTAGAGAAGCTCGCATACACACTACTAATGTCCTCCAAAAAGTTGAAGCAATAGGTCAAGGCAAGCATGATTAGGCATACATTCTTCCAAATTTATCCCTTTAATTTAGTTACTTTTAGCACCTCGAACGACGTAATTGATTTGACTTTATCTCATAATATTGCTAATGACTTATCCAAATGAGTACACTGAGTTTCTGGTATTTTGTATTGATTTTACAGGTATTTGATGTCAATTAAAGAAAGAAAGAATCTGGAAGAATCGAGAAAGAAAAGAAGGAAATTTCAAAGGGAAAAATTATAATTTCTACCCAGAATTCGGATGAGGCATCTAAAGAGAAGTTGAAGATATCAAGTTCATGAGCACATAGGAAGAAACGATACCTCAATCGGAGTTCCAGTGTGAAAGTTATGAGTAGTCAAAGTCCGAAGGAAAGAAGTCAAAGGAAGCCTGGACCGATCCGGGCCGGATCGGTCCGCATTGTCAATTTTCAGAGAACCCTGGACCGAAGACAGATCGAACCTGAAAGAAATTAAAAGAAACGATCCGCCCAGGATCGATCTGCCCAAGAATTAAAAGAACCGATCCGGAGTCCAGGCAGACCGAACCGCAGGAGGACCGGACCGGTCCGACTGTCGAGTTTTAATTTTCTAATCTTCCTCTAATGGAGAGTCCTAGTGAAGATAAAACTCTTGGAGTTTTGTAGGGTATTTAAACCCATTTTATTATCATTCTTAGTACGGAGAATTTAGATAATTTTCCATTCTTTTCAAAAAAAATCTAGTTTGGAGATAGCTTATGAATTTAATTCCAAGATTGAAGATTATTCAGATTTCAGTGATTACCGGTAATTGAAGTTAATGCTTTGAGTGCTTTGGTAAGATTAGTGAGTAATTTCCTCTATTTAACTTCCCGTTTACATCATTCTACAAATTTTCCTTAGTTTAATCATGACTTCCTGCAATTCCAAAATCGTTTTCATCATGGTAGGCTAGACTTTTAAAGGTCGGGATGCATGAACCCAACCTGATGTGGTAGTTGTATGTACATAAAATTAATACTCTAAATTTAATGGTTTGATTATGACCGTATTTCATAGAAACACGACAATTGTAGATCTTTGGATCTCGTTTGCTTCCAGGTAACCGGGATGCTTTAGAATACAATTCGAGGGTAACTATTGCAATATCGATTTACTCGTCCTCTGATTAAGTATGATGCGGGCTTGAACCTCATATACGTAATGCTTGGGAGTACTAAATTCTGGGTCTAATTAATCATTTAAATTTATGATTAGTTTTATATCATCAATACACTAGGGTTGGGGGATTGTATCCCCGTCCTGTTTTCTCATCATATAGTTTAAAGTTTTAAATCATTCTTCATCAGCATTTTAGGTAATTTAGAATAGTTGCATTTCTTCCATAATTTCAAAATTGCATTTACTGTAGCCAATTCCCAAAATCAATCATCTTTTCTTTTTTTTTTAGAGTCAGAGTTAGGATTCATTCATTTGTCCAACATCGTTACAATTCCATTGTCCTATTTCCCTGTGGATACGATCCCGACTTACCGGGTTTATTACTAATTCGACAGACTGGCACTTAAGCCTAGAGATCACGCACTTCTGAGACGTATTCTTAGTCGCGTCAAGTTTTTGGCACCGTTATCGGGGATTTAGGTAGACTTAGGATTAGGTCGAGTCAATCTAAAACTTTTACCAAAAATCTCCAAAAATCCAAAACCATATAAAAAAAATTCAAAAAGCACAAAAAGATTTATCATCATCTCTCATAAGCTGTTAATGCAAAATTCTGAACTCACTCCAACTCCCCATAATACTCCAATCCACATTCACGAAAACCCAATAGTTGAGTATGATCCTGATAGCCCACACTCTCCTAACGCTCCACAATTCTGGGTTCCACCTCCCACACCGTCACACTCAATCTCAAATAACACGTCGTTTTCCTTCTTAGGACACACTTCAGAGAGCACTCCAAGAATACCAAGTGAGGATACCGAATCTTTGAGAGAGAGACATGTCACAACACGGTAGTGCAGCTGTCGATGAGGGAGAGGCCCCATATCTCCCTTTGAGAGACGTCTTATATCCCGAGCGCACTGTCACTCCAGGATGCATTTTACTTCCGTACAATGCTGGGCAATTTTGCTTTAGGAATGGGATGATCTAGATACTTCCCACTTACTACGGACTGGATTCAGAAAATCCATATGCCCACGTCATGGAATTAGAGGAGGCGTGCGAGACTCTCAGTGATCAAACTTGCAAGAAAGATGTGCTCCGCCTTAAACTCTTCCCATTCTCGCTAAAGGATAAGGCTAAAACGTGGCTATGGTTTTTAACTCCAAATTCTATTTCATCATGGAACAAATTACAATCCAAATTTCTCAAGAAGTTCTTTCCTCCACATTGAACGAATTCCATCAAGGCTCAAATTCAAAATTTTTGGCAATTAGAAAATGAGTCATTTGAATCATGCTACGAGCGTTTCAATGAGTTAATTGCCTCGTGTTCCCATCATGGTTTTGATAAAGTGCAAATCATTTCCTTTATCCATAATGGGATGAACATCAACTCCAAGCAACTCATTGAGACCATGGGTAGTGGTCCGTTTGTCGACTTAGACGCCCACGATGATGAGCTTTACCTAAGGTATGTCGCCAAGACTACCCAATCCTAGGATACATCTGACCCTAATGATCAAAATCAAAATCGACAAGTGACCACCACTCCATCGGCGTCTGGCCTATTTCATGTAGAAATAAATTCTATAGCGGAGAGTCGACTCGATATGCTTGAGAAAGGACTGCGAGATCTACGTGAGAAATGTGGAAGAGGACCAACTGGATCCATCCCAAAAACCGTCGAGAAAGAGTGTGCGATTTATGAGGCGGGTCATTCAACTGAGGAATGCCCGACTATACCCGCATACAAAGTGATGCTTCAAGAGCAAATCAGTGGCATAGGAGGCTTTAAGGGTAATTTCGGTGCCCCGCACGGGAATTCCTACAACCCTTCATGGAAAAACCACCCTGGTTTTATCTATGGGCAAAAACATGATGAGATGAATCCTAATTCACATGTTTCCCCTCCTCCACCACCGCATTTTCAATAAGCTCCACACATGCAAGGACATGTGCAGGCACCACCACTTCAAGGAGCATACATCCCTCCACCGCGAAGAAGTATTGAGGATATGATCAACCACTTTATGAATACCCAGACTGCAACTAATGCTAGGCATGAGCGCATGATGAATGACATGAATGCGAACATCTCACAGTTGCAATCATCATTGAGTATCCAAGAGAAGGGAAAGTTTCCTGCCCAGGGCCAAAGACCGCCCCAAGGTCAAACTAGTGTTAGCTCCACCTCGACAGAACATCAGGAGCAATGTCAAACTGTGACCACTCTTCTTAGTGGGACAGTCGTTGATTTATCACCTCCCCCACACGACGCAACCAAAGACAAGGAGATTTTTCCCGGCACGAAAGAGGCCGAAGATGTCCCCTTGAATGAGAGTGATAAAGAGGACACTAGTGAGACTGAGGTAGTAGTGAAATCACCCACCTAGGAACCGCTTCTTCAAAGGTTGATTTCTTCCCATAAAGGAAACCCCCGTGATTAAGTTCTAGACATGTTAAAGCAAGTAAAGCTGAATATACCTTTCCTCGATGCCATTAAGCAAATTCCAGCTTATGCAAAAGTCATCAAAGACTTGTTGACGGTAAAAAGGAGGATGTAGGTAAAGAAAAATGTCTTTCTAGCACAGAACGTGAGCTCCATCCTACTCAATGATCTCCCATCCAAGTTCAAATATCCCGGTGCACCTACCATTTCCTGCATCATTGGAGAAAATAAAATTGAGAAAGCCTTACTTGATTTGGGAGCAAGTGTCAATATCCTCCCTTACGCCATCTATAGGCTACTTGATTTGGGCGACCTCAAGCCCAAAAAAGTCACTCTTCAATTAGCGGATCGAACCGTGAAGATCCCACGCGTCATAGTTGAGGACGTGATCGTCCAAGTTGACACTTTCTACTTACCAGTAGACTTTGTCATTTGGGACATGGAGCCCTCTTTTACCTCGAGCAACCATGATCCCATCATTCTTGGGCGCCCGTTCTTAGCTACGGCTAACTCAATCATCAATACTCGAAATGGGTGAATGCAACTCACTTTTGGGAACATGACTTTAGAGAATAACATCTTCCATATCTCCCAGCAGACGGGGGAAGAAGATGATCTTCACGCGGTGAGTCTAATAGACGAGATCATAGAGGATTATTTCGAGGAAACTTATTGTGGAGACGCCGTAGGGTTCTGCTTAGTGTCGAGTCACGAGAGTGAGGGGACGTACACCGCATTCGAGAGGGAGGTTGAAGAGTTGAGAGAGTTATTTGATGAGAGAGCATCGGACGAGGATGCGAGAGAAGTAAGTTGGGCTTCTAGATTCAAGGAATTACCACCGAGGGATACACGCATGGTTCCCTCCAACGAAAAATTTCCAACCCTCGAATTGAAGAAACTCCCCTCCCATATTAAATATGCATACCTAGGAGAGGATGAGACATTTCCTATTGTTGTCTCCTCTAGCCTAGACGAAGAGCAGGAGGGTAAATTGCTAAAGATTCTGAGGTAGCACCAAAGTGATTTTGGTTGGTGCATTGTTGATTTAAAAGGAATAAGTCCTTTGATTTGCACCCACAAGATTCATCTCGAAGAGGATATCAAGCCCTCGAGAGAAATGCAAAGAAGGCTAAACCCTAATATGAAAGAAGTGGTGAGGATCGAAATAATTAAGCTATTAGATGTCAGGATTATCTACCCAATCTCGGATAGCAAGTGGGTGAGCCTTATTCAAGTTGTCCCGAAGAAGTCGAGCATGACAGTGATTGAGAATGCTAAGGGAGAGCTATTTCCCCAACGTACCACCACCGAGTGGTGCGTTTGCATTGATTACCAAAAACTCAATGTGGGAACTAGGAAATACCATTTCCCCTTGCCATTTATTGATCAGATGCTTGAAAGAGTAGCGGGCCACCCTTACTATTAATTCCTTGATGGTTGTTCCGGATATAACCAAATTGAGGTAGATGTACTTGACCAGGAGAAAGAAACCTTTAATTTCCCTTTTGGTACGTTTGCCTACAAACGTAAGCCATTCGGCTTGTGTAATGTACCCGCGACCTTTCAAAGGTGCATGTTGAGCCCATTTAGTGACATGGTCGAGAGAGGACTTGAAGTGTTCATGGACGATTTCAGCGTTTTTGGCACCTCTTTCGATCTCTGTCTTGAAAAACTCGAAAAGGTACTTGCCCGGTGTGTGGAAAAGAACTTAGTGCTGAATTGGGAGAAATGCCACTTCATGGTCACCGAGGGAATAGTTCTTGGACACATAGTTTCATCCCAGGGGATAGAAGTTGATAGAGCTAAGATAGATGTCATAGCCGATCTACTCCCACCAAAATCGCTCAAAGACGTGCACTCCTTCTTGGGCCACGCGGGGTTTTATCGAAGGTTCATTAAGGACTTTAGCGCCATCGCTAGACCCTTAAGCAACCTACTCATGAAGGATAACCCATTTGAGTGAACGAAAGCATGCCAAAGCTCTTTTGAAAAACTGAAGACCATACTTGTGTACTCTCCCATCATGCAAGTTCTAGATTGGTCTTTATCATTCGAACTTATGTGTGATGCTAGCGATTATGCGATAGGGGTTGTTTTGGGCCAAAGAAAAGACAAACAGGCTTATGTCATCTACTATGCTAGTCGGACTCTTACCGGACCACAACTCAATTACTCCACTACCGAGAAGGAGTTGCTAGCGGTAGTCTTTGCTCTTAAAAAATTTTGTTCTTACCTTATCGGTTCTCCCATTACTTGTTTCACCGACCACGTGGCATTAAAATACCTACTTGCGAAGAAAGACGCAAAGTTGCACCTCATAAGGTGGATCCTACTCCTACAAGAGTTTAATCTCTCCATTAAAGATAAGAAAGGAGTAGAAATGTCATTTCCGACCACTTATCACGGCTTTCGTCCGACGTACCTAGTGATCCCATACCCATAGACGAATACTTTTCGGATGAGCAACTCTTTGCTACCTCTTCTTTGCCCTGGTTTGCGGATATAGTGAACTACCTTGTCACGGGAGCCGTCCCTCTCGACTGGACACCGCAAGATAAGAAGAGGTTTATTCCTTGGTCGCGCATGTTTTTCTATGACGATCCTTTCCTGTTTAAATATTGCGCCGACCAAATCATCCGACGATGCGTACCGGATGACGAGATCCTAAAAGTCATCCAATTTTGTCATTCGAAAGCTTGTGGAGGCCACTTTTCGACGAAAAAGACGATCGCTAAAATTCTACAATGCGGCCTCCCACAATATTCCGGGATGTGAACGATGCTTGTAAATATTGCAATAGGTGCCAACGGATGGGAGCTATTACTCGATGAGACAAGATGCCTCTTACCCCCATACTCGTTATTGAGATCTTCGATTACTGGGGTATTGACTTCATGGGCCCTTTCCCCCATCCTTTGGTTTCCTATACATCCTTGTCGCGGTAGACTACGTTTCTAAATCGGTGGAAACTATAGCTACCAAGACAAATGATAATAAAGTGGTGATTAAGTTCCAGCAGGAACACATACTTTACCGCTTCGGTGCTCCGAAAGCGATAATTAGTGATAATGGCACGCACTTTTGCAATAGGCCATTGGTGAGCTCATGAAAAAGTATGGTGTCGTTCACAAGGTTGGAATGACTTATCACCCACAAATGAATGGGCAGGCTGAACTAGCGAATCGGGAAATCAAGAACATTCTAAAAAATACCGTCAATCCTACCCGAAAAGATTGGTCACTTAGATTAAACGATTTGCTATGGGCCGATCGTACTGCATACAAAAATCCGCTCGGCATGTCCTCTTTCTGCTTTATGTATGGCAAACCTTGCCATCTTCCCATGGAATTAGAGAATAAGGCGTATTGGGCAATTAAGGAGTTAAACTATGCTATGGATAAGGCCGGTGAAGCTCGCATGCTTCAAATAAATGAGTTAGAAGAAATACGCAATGATGCGTATGAGAACGCTAAAATCTCCAAAGAAAGGATGAAACTCGCTCACGATAAAATCATTCGACGCAAAGAGTTTCTTCCCGGACAAAAAGTGCTTCTTTATAACTCTCGACTTCATCTCTTTCCGGGCAAGTTGCGGTCACAATGGTCTGGCCCGTTTGTTATGAAGAATGTTTTCCCTCATGGAGATGTTGAGTTAGACGATTTGAAAGGGGGAAATACATTCAAAGTAAATGTACAATGCCTAAAGAAATATCTAGAGGCGTGTGTGGAATAAGTTGACACCGTTTAGTTGTCGGACCCCGTTTATGGGGTAGAGTGAGCTGCTACAGTGAGGTCGTCGCACCCCCGACGCGTATGGGGTGAATTCTTGTGTATAGAAGATGAGAGTCATGTGAGTAGTGAGAGTTCTTAGGATTAGGGTACAATAAGGTGAGAGAATTCGCATGTTTTGGGAAATTGAGTCAAGTTGCATTGACCATAGATATCGAGAGGATTTTGAGTCCAAACTGATAGGGAGAATGATGAGAATTGAAAACTTTCGAACAAGAGCGATCAAAATTAAGTTAGGGGAAAAATCCAGCTTAGTCCAAGAACCCGGATCGATTCCTTTATTTTTTAGACGGACCGGTCTACCCCGGACCGGTTCCTTTATTTCATAGCCACACCGATCCGGCAATTGAAGAATTCGAAAATTAAAGGACCGGTCCGGTACCCAGGCGAATCGGTCCACTTTCTGCAGAAATTGATTTCCCCTATTCCCTAGGTGCACCCCCTTCTCCCTAATCCCTTCCCTCTTAATTCGTCTCCCCATAACCAAACCTTCAATTTCCTTCCCAAATACACTCCTTATTTCCCTCCAAACCCTTTCCCTCCATCTCCCAAACCCTACCCACCCCTACCCTATAAATACTCACCCATAGCCTCCACTTTTCTTCACACCTTTAACCACCTCACTCATCTCTTCTCTCTCCCTAATTTTCAAGCAAACTCTCCCTATTATCATGGCCCAACGCCCCGCCCCCGTCAAATATGACTCCATCGAAATCCTCCCCTCCGACCATGGTGAATTTCGTTCCTGCCAAGAGGAGCGGTGGTACAATTGTTTTTTTGGTCCAGATAGCAAACTCCACAGGAGCGCGCTGTCCAATTGTCCGGTCTGCCCAATTCCATCACCACCCTTTTTATGCCTCGGGGTTGGTGGTGATTCATTAATCAACCATACGAAGCAGTTTGGGAAGCCGAGGTCCGATCTTTCTATGGCTCCCTTGTTCGAATGGGCCAATTCGAGTCTCAAGCATATTCATCCCTTTTTCGTTGGCCCTTCTCACGGCCAAGTTGGCCAAATACGACGTTCCTAATGTTCAAGACTTCACCTACCCAAGGAATGTCGCACCGGTCGCCAAAGAACAAATTATGGAGCGCATTGCCCCTGATGTTGCATGGAGTGGAAAAACTGTCGCTATTGGCCGTCTTAATGAGAAAGCGCGCCTCACCTGCCAAATAGTGTGTGCAAATATTTTGCAAACGTCCAACGATTCAGCGATGCGTCCCCGTCAGGCCACATTGACCTACCACCTCTTCGATCCCAACACTCCCATTAGCCTGGCTAGCACCCTATACGCCTATATCATCATGGTAGCCATGGATGAGAAAGGTGCATCACCACTTCCATATGGACGTTTGATTACTTACATCCTCAAGGACGCTAGCATTGAGGCACTGCTTGATCGTACTCGCCTCCTCGGTCCTTTTGGATAGGGAACCCGCACTCGAAGCGCCAAACAACTAGCCATCCTCCGGGCGAGGCGGGGAAGTGATGATGAGGATGATGCTGCCTCGAGTGAGGACGAAGAAGAGGAAGAATACGAAGCAGGTGCTGATGTAGAGATGGGCGACATAGGTGCGGATGAAAAGTTAACCGAAGAGGAAGATGACCCTGATTTTGAATGGGCGGGTAGCGACCTCACTAACCGTATGTCGTCCTTTAAATGAGATTCAGCACCTTTTTGACCGACTACCGTCGCGATACAAGTATGATGTTTCATTTCCAAGCGAACTTGTATCGGCGCCAAGGGGATCCTAACGAGCCATTGCCATCCTACATCTATGACCCCTATGGCCCCGATGCGCCCAGATCTTCCCAACCACCGCCCTAGTGAAGCTTTATTCGGTTGTGACAGTTTTTAGTAGTTTCCCCTATCCACATGCTGTATGCTCTTTGCTATTTTTGCACCACATTCCTGTTATATAAAAATTTGCATTTTCTCCATTTGTTTGTTTTATTTATCGCACTTCTTATTTTGCCTTGTTTAGATTTTAGTCCTCTTTGCTTGAGGACAATGCAAAAGTCTAAGTTAGGGGGGGTCACAAGTGCATATTTCTAAAATTTCACAAATTTTCAAAAATGCCCAGAAATTTAAAAAAAATCATAAAATTTTGACAAACCCAAAAATATTTTTGTTCAAAATAAATAAAAATTGGAATTCAAAATTTTCAAAAATATTATTAAAAGTCAAATTGAAGTCTCAAGTTGTAAAATTCAACATACACAAAGCCGAAATTGACCAAAGATGGAAATTGTGCAAAAATTGACGACTTAACGAATAAGTGTGGAGATTAACAAACTCGGTGAGATTCCAGCCTTTCATCTTTGTGAAAATTATAAATCAATCTGAGTTAATTGCTAACTCAAAGTTCTTTTCAGCGTCTAAAAAGTCGGCAAGGATCTCAATCCTTTCATTTTGATCGGTTATGAAAAATGTATGTGATATTGCCTTGAAAAAAGTGCTAAAATTGATCTCTAATATTAACTCATCTCGAAACGCATATGGTAACGCAATTAGTATTTTAGACAATGAAGTAGGCCCTCGTTTGTTACCCAAAAATATTGGCCATAAAAAGTTGTGAAAAAGTATCCCTTTGAAAACCCAAATAGCCCGGAATTGTGAAAAATGAAAAAATTCAGAATTTAAGTCCGAAAAGTGCATAAAAAGGGGCAAGAAAAAGTAGTTATGCTCAACAAAAAAAGAAAGAAAAGAAAAGAAGTGAAAAATAGAGAAATAGAGAAAAAAAAGAAAAAAATGAGCAATAGCCCGGAAAAAGCACAAATGGACATCATAAATGACTTTTCCAATTCCAGCCTTCCCTACCATTTTCATTTTACCCAATATACCTTAAACCAGAAAAAAGTCCTAACCGAGTCCGGATTGCAAAATTGATTACCGCGTGGAGAGTTAATACACCAAAAGATAATAAAAGAGATTGAATGCGTGAATAAGAGGCAATGTTCCCGTTTTTAAAACCGTAATCCGTTGATGAGATCCTATTACTATAAAATTTCCGTCTTTCTACTTGTATGCGTGACATTGCGTCCATTATATTTACTCTTAACATCACGCATACCGAGAGAATAGTCACATCCCGAGTGATTCGTTTGAGAGAGAAATCTGTGAGAAATTGAATCAAAACGAATTTTCGGATAACTAACGTAATGGTCAATCGGTGAAAATTCGAGGTTAAATTTTCGGCTTCGCACACACGCACTATGATTTGAGACTATTGAGCATGACTTGATGATGACTATTTTCTGGAAAAGTTTGATTTATACAATTTTTGCGTATTTTGAAAGTTCTTTGAGTCGAATTTTGTGGGTATATTCGCTGCAAACCCTCACGAGACACAACTCGTCCTACTAGGGTGACCTAGGGATTTAAAGTCTTGTTGCATACGCTAAATGCAATCGCTTGCCCGTGAAAAAGGTATTCTATCCCAATAAAATAATTTTCAAGAGTTGAACATTGCTAGGATTCTTTTACATTACTCGGGATGCGCAAAGTTCTAAGTTAGGTGGGTTTGATTAGGCATAAATTCTTTCAAATTTATCCCTTTAATTTAGTTACTTTTAGCACCTCGAACAATGTGATTGATTTGACTTTATCTCATAATCTTGCTACTGACTTATCCTACCGAGCACATCGAGTTTCTGGTATTTTTTATTGATTTTACAAGTATTTGATGTCAATTAAAGAAAGAAAGAAACCGGAAAAATCGAGAAAGAAAATAAGGAAAGTTCAAAGGGAAAAATTGTAATTTCTACCCGGAATTCGTATGAGGCAAGATAAGTTGAAGATATCAAGTTCATGAGCACATAGGAAGAAACGACACCGCAATCGGAGTCCCGGTGTGAAAGTTATGAGCAGTCAAAGTCTGAAGGAAAAAAGTCAAAGGAAGCCCGGACCGATCCGGGCCAGACCGGTCCGCATTGTCAATTTCCATAGAACCCCGGATAGAAGATGGATCAAAGCTGAAAGAAATTAAAAGAATCGATCCGCCCAGGATCGATCCGCCCAAGAATTAAAATAACCGATCCGGACTCCAGGCAGATCGAACCGTAGGAGGACCGGACCGGTCCGACTGTCGAGTTTTAATTTTCTAATCTTCCTCTAATGGAGTGTCCTAGTGCAGCTAAAAATCTTGGAGTTTTTTAGGTTATTTAAACCCGTTTTATTATCATTCTTAGTACGGAGAATTTAGCTAATTTTCCATTCCTTTCAGAAAAACCCTAGTTTGGAGATAGCTTATGAATTTAATTCCAAGATTGAAGATTATTCATATTTCAGTAATTACTAGTAATTGTAGTTAATGATTTGAGTGCTTTGGTAAGATTAGTGAGTAATTTCCTCTATTTAATTTCCCGTTTACATCATTCTACAAATTTTCCTTAGTTTAATCATGACTTCCTGCAATTCCAAAATCGTTTTCATCATGGTAGGCTAGACTTTTAAAGGTCGGGATGCATGAACCCAACCTGATGTGGTAGTTGTATGTACATAAAATTAATACTCTAAATTTAATGGTTTGATTATGACCGTATTACATAGAAACACGACAATTGTAGATCTTTGGATCTCGTTTGCTTTCGTGTAATCGGGATGCTTTAGAATACAATTCGAGGGTAACTATTGTAATACCGATTTACTCGTCCTCTGATTAAGTATGATGCGCGCTTGAACCTCATATACGTAATGCTTGGGAGTACTAAATTTTGGGTCTAATTAATCATTTAAATTTAGGATTAATTTTATATCATCAATACACTAGGGTTGGGGGATTGTATTCCCATCGTGTTTTCTCATCATATAGTTTAAAGTTTTAAATCATTCTTCATCAGCATTTTAGGTAATTTAGAATAGTTGCATTTCTTCCATAATTTCAAAATTGCATTTAGTTTAGCCAATTCCGAAAATCAATCATCTTTTCTTTTTCTTTAGAGTCAGAGTTAGGATTCATTCATATGTCCAACGTCGTTACAATTCCATTGTCCTATTTCGCTGTGGATACCGTCCCGACTTACTGGGTTTATTACTAACGTGATAGGCTTGCATCTGAGCCTAGAGAGTACGTACTTCTGAGACACATTCTTAGTCGCGTCAAAGCACCATCATCATTCTAACCTCCTTCCCCCTAAAAGCAATACTCAGGAAGGCCAACCTAACTTAACGAATGTCTAAGTGGTTGATAGTATTTGTATCCCCGGAGAAAATAGTTCTCGAACAGGCAATTCATTTAGGATTTAAAGCCTTTAACAAAAAAGTTAAGTAGGAAGCCTTGCTTGACAGATTGTGAAAAGAACTCTCCTTAGGAGCCCGTCACCTTGATGTTGTTTATATCTCAAGGCTAGCATCAAATCAGATATTGGGGTACTACAATGAAATGGCTGAGGGCATGACTGCATACCTTTAGGAAGCCTGATAATTGGTCACCTAGTTTATTTATATACAAGTGCAACAGTTCCTAAGAGGGAATAATAGTCATGCTGGCCCACTAGTACACTTGAAGCAACCGTAAAGGGGCGGCATGAAACGAACGATTGAAGTGGACTACCTAGACCATATAAGTATCAATAGACAGAAAATTGTTAAGAAAACTAAGGCCATTAATAAGACACCGAGCTGGATGGATCCAATTGTGTGTTACCTGATAAAAGATGCCCTGCGAGTTGATAAAAAAGAAGCACAAAAGATACGGGTGAAATCTGCTCATTTTCACTTGGTAGGGCCAATTAACCCTTACTCAATGGGAAAAATATGGATACTTACGGCTACAAAGTGTTTCAAAAAATGGGTAGGGGCAATGCCATTAAAGAGAAAAACGGTGGGTATGGTGGCACAGTTCATTTGAGAGTACATAATTTATGAATTTGGCATTCCGAAGGTCATTTCGTCTAATAATGGAACTCCATTTATCAACAAAGAGGTGACCTTGCTCACAGATAAGTATTCGATCATACATCACACCTCAATAGTGGCCTACCCCAGAGGCAGCGATCAAGCTGACACAATAAAGAAGATCTTAGTCAACATCTTTGCCAAGATTATGAAAGATTTCTCACGAGTATGGGACGAAAAAATTCTAGAACTATTATGGGCGTATCTAATGACCAAAAGATAGCCAACTGGTTACATACCTTTTTCATTAAGCCCCTTCGACCAGATATACCCTGCAAATTAGTATGCTCCCTCAACATAGGCATGTTCAGTTATATCATTTGATGAGCACCGAGATAATGAAATGTAGCACTTCCAAATGTATATGAAGAAACTCTATAGGTCATATGAAAATTTGGTGAAGCCAAGGAAGTTCATGGAGGGAGACTTAGTACTCAAGGCAACTTTTAGACACATCAAATGGCACCCATTGCCCAAGTTTATAGCCGATTGGGAGGGACAATTTAAAGTCAAAAAAGTGCATGACTTAGTCTACTGCTCAATCACCAAGATAGAATAAGATAAGCCTTTTAAGATTAATAATAAATGGTTGAAGATTTATCATGTTTAGGGTTGACTAGTCTATTTTGAGTTCTAGCTTAAGTTTGCCTTTCGACTTAGATAGAAAATCAAAAAAGATGTAATAGCTTGTAAACAAACCATCATGTACTAAGAAATTTCTCAAGTGTATTGAAATTTAAATATAGAAAACAAGCAAGTAAAAAGTAGCAGCAATTGAGAATGCCAAAAATATCATTTCTTTCATATTTCAAGTTTAATAAACTTACATTGTGTATGGGACTACTGCTTAGAAATACAAAGGAAGAAAAATAAGGCCTAGCCTATGAAGAACCACAAATTTGATGAGCTAAGGTACCCACAAAAGCTTTGGCTAAGGATTCTTCAGTTGCCTTAACTTTGTTGTTTAGTTCCTCGATTAAAGGATCTAACTCCTTCATCCTTGCCTCCTCAGCACATTGGTCATCCACGCTCTTATAATAAAGCTCCTGTTGAGCCTTTAATTAAGAATCCTTCAAGATTTTTAAATGGCTAATGATCCAACCAAAATTGAACCCATCCTTAGACAACTCTCTTAAATTACTTAGATGTTGGTTGATTATACCCCTATCAAGGTTACTTGTGGAAGTGTTCATAATTTCTTCCATGATATTTTCCACGTCGTGATGTCAGTACCCCATGATGACATAGTTTGATCTTATCCATTCCACCACAAAAGTTTCTGGGTAGTGGTCAATTAGTTACTCTATAATCGTACGATGGAAACCTTAGATAAAAGGGGACTGTTGAAGCACTTGTAAATAAAAATTTGGAGGTACAACGTTGGGGAGAGGGACCTCACAACCAGATTCACTTTCAGTGGAGGCTTTGGTCGTCGAACCACAATCATTGTCAATGGAGGACTTAACTTGGGTAGGAGGTTGTGGAGATGGCATAGCAGATTGGGAGGGAGAAGAGTTAGGTAACCCAAGTGTTGCAATGGGTTCCCTTGAAGCCTGAAAAAGAGATAACAACAACAACAATTAAATCCAGTGAGATATGAGTTAAAATCTTAGCAAATATTTTTCTAAGTCACCAAGCAGGTGTGAGATGTGAGTTTAAATCTTAGCTATTATTTTGCTAAGTCACCAAGCAGGTGTGAGGTTTGAGTTAAAATCTTAGAAAACATTTTTGCTACCAAGTAGGCGTGAGATTTGATTTAAAACCTTAGAAAATATTTTTCTAAGTCACTAAATAGGTGTGCGATTTGTTTGTTTGCCTTATATATGTATATTCCTAAATTTCTTAGATGAAGCTAAAATATACTTCAGGATCTTGATCATGAGCAGTGGGGGCTGGTGAAGTAATAATATCCCTAGATATAATGGTAGGGACTCTCTTAAAAGGAACTACTTCTTGGGATAACATAAGATTTTCAGGTTCCACAAGCATGAGAGACAAGTCAGAGACAGCCACTGCTAATGAAGCACCCACATCAAAATAATAAAGGCTAGCTTCCACTGAGGGCAAAGGAACCTCATAATCAGAAGCGATGGGACCGCCTTAAGGGAGTTATATCAATAAGAAGAATTTATCTAAGTGTCAACATAGTCTAATCCAACAAAATAAAATTAGCAAGTTAATGATTTTTCACCTCTTCAAAGTTCTCTCGTGGAATTAAATCCACATTTGGCCTCATAAGGAGGAAAAAGGGTAGAGATTCAGTGAGAGCCTAAACAATGGTCATGACATCCACTTGAAAGGAAAATATATATAACAATTAGCTTTCAACAAAATAACTTGAGGAAAACTTACGTTGAGAGTCTTGGAATGAATTAAGTTACCTCTGGTAGATTGAAAGGAGGAACTACAACTAAAGGAAGATATCTAAGGGTTGGGGAGTCTAAAAAAGGGTGAGCTTACTGTGGAACCATTGAAGATCCATCAACACTGGTCGTGGGACAAACATTCTCTTCCCCCAAGAAAAGCCTATGAGCTACCTCACTAGCACGGTTGGAGGCAGGATACCGAGAGTATGTAAGTCCAATCATAGAAGACCGGAGGACTGGAGCTATTTTTTTAATTGGTTCTTCTACGATTGGGCTTGGGAAGTTACTTGGGTATGGAGGTGAGTAAACACGGGAATAAAGTCCCTAAAGGAAAAGAACAAAAAATATGTTAAGTGTTAAAAAGTTCCAAAGGAATGAACAATACTTATGTAAATACCTATAATAATTACCTCTTAGACTATATGAATGGGTTAGGTGGTAATAGTATCTACATCTTCTTCCAAAGGGCTATTATCTATCACTATGGGCTCAGAAGAATCTAGGGGTGGGGGAGATGCACTTAGGCTTTGGGGAATCATAACACGCTCTTCGGTGATGCCCTTCCCGAGAGTCTTGGTTCCCAAACTCTTTCTTCATTGAGAGGGGAACTAGAAGAAAGCCCCTACTTGAAAGAACCAGAGTGTGTGCTTACCCCTAGTGGAGACTACAAAGTAGCAAGAGGAGAAAGTGGGGTAAATATTGGAGCATCGAGTAAAGGTTAGTTACACACCCATAACACCCTGTCATCCTCCAAACGACATTTCTCAGCCAACACAGGGTACACGGGATGAACGATCTCTGGAGGAATCGAAGATAGTTCTATTACACTCTTTTTGGACATGGATTTTGTGGGTTTGGATTTTTTTGGCTTGGAATTCTTGGGGGTTAGGTTGGAAACTCCCTCACAAGACAAGACAACTACAAGAGTAGCAAGCCTCTTCGCAACAGTGGGGACAATAACTTTCTTTTTCCCCTTTTGAGGCACATAACTCATCAGGGCAAGGGGAGGTAACTCTTTTGGGGACTTTTTTGTGTGTTACTTAGAGGAAATTCAACCCCCAGCACAGAATTTTTCCTAAGTCCCAGTTCATTGGCAGGAAACTTGTTAATTGGGGGGTAGACTGGGGGGTTAGGAGCCAATCATCAAATTGACTGAGCTGAAATGGACAGAAATTCATAATCCGGTTGCAAGGCACATCATCTTTTCTATTTTACTGGGAATGTTGAATTTATCATTAAGCTCCTCACAAGGTATTGCAGCATCCGCAATAATAAAATATGAACAAGCTTAAGAAAAAGTTTCTGGGGCATTATGGCTTTGGTAAACAAGGGAGGGACAAACTTGGTAATATCCAAAAGGGTGGGAACAACGATTGGGTTTGTATATCTATGTGGAATATACCCAATCAGTGAACGAGTGGAGATGGACTCTTGTCAGGATAAGCACAACTACCAGAACAAGTCTCACTATAATCATCTCTTCAGTGACTATTCCAACTATGTGATGGGTCTCGATGAAGAATGACCAAGTGTAAGCTTTTATTTCCCCGTCGTAAGGCCTTAAGATAAAAGATGAATATATGTCAAGAAAGGGGAGCAGATGTTTCTTACTTTTTTTCTTGTTTTAATGAGACAAATTATGGGGCTTCATGGCAGAGGGCATAAGAGAAACCTTCAATGGGGTAAATTCGAGGAATATCGTATAAAGGAAACCCATTAAAAGAATGGTGTTTGCAAAGTTTGAAATGTTATACCTGCCCAGAGAACGTTCCATGTCTAGGTGGGTCCTATCCAACTAATTGTAGAGGAAATCTAATATAATGGCAGCAAGAGGAAGGCTAACTCCATGAGAAAGACTCACAGACATGTTGATCAGGTTCCTTCGTGGATGATCATTAGGCTTACCAGGATGGAGGAAACGATAAAGCACGAAGAAAATATAAGAAGTTAACTCTGATGGTGTACGTTTTCCTTCGCCATAAATGATCTTAGGTGTGTGAATTTGGTATTGCTCTGCCGGAGTAAGCTTAGGGGAACATGGAAGTAATAGTTAATGAGCAGGGTGAAAGTGGGTTTGTTAGAGTCCTAACCACGGTCATGAAAAATATTGTCCAAGGTGGGTTAGGAAGCAGTCTCATCAGCGTCTAGAGCCTCATCATTGAAAGTGAAATCTCTAGTGGGCTCAAGTCCCATCAATTCACATACATCTTCTAGGGTGATTGCGAATTCACCCGAAGCAGTAACAAAGGTATGTGACATTGTGTTCCAACAAGAAATGAGCAGTTGGAGTGCAGAGTTATTTTTTGATAAGGTAAAATCACTAAACTAGAAAGCACGATCAAGATCTACCTTCTTGAGGATGGTTGGGTAGGTGGCCTGGATGTAATTGGACCAAGCAGAAAATCCATCTGGGGAACCTCCAAGACTCTCGAAGTCAATATGTGAATAGGGTAAGTCCCCACGATCCAAACAAAAGTTCAAAGTTACTTCTAGGGCCAAGTAACCCCAAGCTTCCTTATTTTCATATTCATCACCTAAACTTAAGAGGCCAGTCTTAGTATTCAGCTAGATAGAAAACGCCTTGCATTCGCCTTTAAAGTGGTGTCCCTCCCCAAAATAAGGAGCACGACAGTAGGATTAGAGTTGTGCCTGATGCGCCACCATCTTAGAAGTTATAGCTTGGTGAAAAACTTGGCCAGAAGTTTCTGATTGATGACTGTAGGAGGCCGTGGGTGAGTTTAAGAAAAGTTGACGGTGGATAACATAAAAACAAATACCACATAAAGGAAAGGAAGAAATAGAGTACGTGGGGACGGAGTTTCACGGCAGTGAAAAGATGGTTTGGACGGCAAAATGATGTTTCTCTCTCTAGAGAACTAAATCTCTCATCATCAATGGTATAAGAAATGAAGAAGTGAAAGAGAAAGTAAATGCGAAATGTTTAAAAGTAAGGGAGATAGCCATTTGAAAAGATAAGATTGACGTTTGGGTTTCTCATGGATGGGAAATTTAAAAGGCATGATGACGTTTGGAGAAACAAGGTTAGCAAAATTAACCCTAAATTTCCACGTGGCACTTTGGTGGGAAATGTTTCAGATGATGGGACATCGGCATTAATTGATAGTACGTGCAAAAAAAATAGAGGAAATCTTCTTGGCAAAGAAATATTTTCGCGTGTTTTTTTTAGGAATTAGGTGTTTAAAATTTTAAATTAACTAATTTCCCTCATTAAAATCTTAGGCAATACCTAGGCGTGGACACACATGAAAAGGTTTAACGGAATGGAGGTTTGTCAATTTAAGATGCTTCATGCAGACATTTCTTGTCCACACAACAAATCTCTACACAAAGGGTAAAATATAGGGGGCTTAAAGATAACGTTACAATTAGATATAATTCCCCATAATTTAAGGAAGGTACAAAGTCAAGTGAGCAGGATCATAAGCTATCTCGAACAAAGGACGAAGAAAGAAAGCAAGTTGTTTCAAGAAGTTAAAGGGGGCAATGAGAGAGCTTCCTAAAGGAGTTATTCGTGGAAGCTGGGTATTTTCATTTGTACTTTTTTAAGTTATGCATTTGTAAGACATATTGTAATTTTATGAGACGTATTGTAAAATGTGGGTGAGGTTAATCAATATCCATGAAGGACCAAGTCTAGCAGGATTTAAGAGATCTTTCATGCTCTATCGAACAACCTCACCGTGAGAACATACGAGGGAACTAGTTTGGAGGATTGAGAAGCAAGGCCACATTAAGGCACGAGTTAGCCACACTAAATACACTAGGTAAAACACTAAGGGAGCATATCCCGAGAGAACACTATATGAGCAACCATGAGTCTTATCACCCATTGGGCTCAGTGCCAAATATTCATTTACCAAAAGTAACATTTGTCTTATATGATGTCACGTATGACCTACCCAATGTCCAATCCAAACTTGAATAACCCATGGTGGTATGGGAGTTATCATTTAGTTTGGTATATTATCACTGTTGTGACAGCCGCCTGACATAACTGATCATAGAAAGTTGTTATGTTGGCATTTAATGCCAATGATATAGGGGCATGTTGATGCATCTTTATATTAAATTATAGTAGCATAAAGGTATAAAGGTTTTACCTTTTTCATTGATTGGCCTGAGGTTACTCGAGTAGGGAACTGACTATATAGATAAACCAACCACTTAATGAGAGAAGATATTCCATTATTGTTTTTGTGTATTAGAGAGAGAGATTTATTGTGAAACGAAAGCACTTATCACTCACCATTAATACACTTTATTTGAGCTTTTCCATAAAGAAGTAGGCATTTATGGAGTTGTGACATGCATTTCCCTAGACCTTAGTGTTTGAGTTGCCTACCTAAGGTATATCTAAGGGTGCTTATGTCTCTCTTCCTATAGCTATTATTTTAAAAGGTTCATTTATTACTGATCATTGAGTTATGCACGAGTGTTTTGGGAGCTTATATTAAAGAAATTAATTCCATTTCACCTGAGTTCATCTCATCATTGTTAATAGTATCTTGTTTAGTAACTTATTATAATTTTAATAGATGTTATGCCTCTGTTTATAGTCAATCACCCCAACATCAAGAGGACTCCCCTCTTACAGGGGAAGATAAGAAACCTTATCGATGCTCTTTTTCAAGGCCTTACCTCCAATGCGTGCACCCAGGAGACATTTAACAGATCCTCTATGAGCTTCATGAAGGGATATGTAGGAGCCATGAGAGGGTAGATCACTGGAATTTAAGGCAATGAAATACGGATATTGGTGGCCATAGATGCAAAAGGGGCAGTTTTTCATGTTTAAAAATGCAAGAATTGTCAACTCTTCTCACTATTGATGCATAAACTGGTCAGCGACCTCAACTCCTTACAAGTCCTTGGCCATTTTCCCAGTGGTGACTTTACATCATTGGATTGTTTCCCCTAGCCTCTAGCATTAGAATGTAACGTTAGTCGGCATTGACTACTATTCTAAATGGGTTGAAGGGTAACCCTTGGCGAACTTCTGAGACATCGATATGACCTAGTTCATTTGGAGGAACATCATAACCCCATTTTTTCATTCCTCAGATCATTATCACAGATAACGGGACTCAGTTTGAGATCATCTTCTTCCAAATCATTTGCAACGAGCACAGTATCCGGCATTAATATATCTCCATGGTAATAACCCCAAAGAAATGGGCAGGCGGAAGCTTACAAAAAGACAGTCCTTGTGGGAATAAAATCACGACGGGAAAAATCAATGGGTGCTTGGGTTGCCCAAAGCCCCCATGTTCAGTTTGCATTTTGAATAACATCCATGCGGTTAATGGAGAAAACACCATTTTCCTTGGCTCATGGAATAGAGGTTGTGATCCTACTAGAAGCAGGTCTGTCGGCCATAAACTCCACCATGGTTGATTAAGATCTCAATGATGAAAAAATCAAATTGGAGCTTGACTTAGCTGATGAAAAAAGAGAATTAGATCTTATAAAGATTGCCTCCTACTAGCAACAGTTATATAAGTAGTACAACGAGGGATCAAAGCAAGAAGATTCAAGGTCAAAGACTATGTGTTGAGAAAAATTATGGGTATAATCAAAAAGCCCTCGATAGAAAATTGAGACCCGACTAGGAAGGCCCCTACAAAGTCATATGTGATGAATTGATGATAGACTACCACATGGAAATAATGTACGCCATAGAGGTTCCCCGATCTTGGAATGCGACCAACCTGGAAAAAAAATATTTTTAGATTTTTTAGTCTGTGATAGCTTTTTTTGCTTGTTTCAATTTTAAAGTATCTTTATACAATTTTAAAGTTTATTTAAGGAGTTATCTATGACTTCTCGCACTTACGATTTGTTCCAAGTGGCAGGAAAATAAATACTTAATAAAGATGAACGGTTATTTGAATGTATTCTCTTTGACATATTACTTATCTTTGTCATGATTATATTTTCTCAAGAATGTCTTCTTTAAGACTAACTAGTTGAGCCACCGAAAATCAAATTTGTACATAGGTCGGCCAACAAAAAGTGTTTTGGCGAATAACAAAACATGAACAATGACTTCATGCTGATGAAATGTCTACTTGGAAAACTTAGCCACCCCCGACTAGTTAGGTCATAAAAATCCTCGTTGGGGAATAGCCCTACAAACGGGTACATTTTTGAATTTTTTATTCTAGAGTTAAGGTTAAATGTGACGACATCACCTAAAAGGTAAAACCAAAAGACCACACATCACATAGGAAAAATAAATAAAAATTTCCAATTATACTTATAAATCATTACACGGAAATTGAAAAAAGTATAAGATTTCAACAAAGTGGTGAATATAGCTACATCAATTACATGAATGGGATTGCTCATTTGTTGAACTTCCAACTCTGGTAGGTGGAACATCCTACGCATAAGGATTAATAATCACATTCATATCTCTAATATTTAATGTCCCACTTGGATACACCTTGTCAACCAAGTGTTGAGTTCGGTAGAATTCCTTATCCCCATCAAGTCCAAAGTCGCTAAGGTATTTCTTGATAAGGCTGACTAGAATGACATCCATTGGGATCCATGACACGTCGAGGTTATAAGGAGGATTTGGATGGTCTAAGAATATTGGGTCATAACAATTCCATAACTCAAAATCCTGTGGGATTTTTCCACGATAAGGGCATTATGTCAACCGTGCTTATAACCAACATTTCAAGCATCACTCCGCGTAGAATTCCATTTAGAAGAGCCTCATCATAATCGTCCATCCAAACCTGATGAGGTTGTTTATGGAACTAGAACGTAAGATGATCAACCTTCTCCATCAAACTCTTTATAGTTGATACTTCGTTGACCAAAGCCTTATTAGTCATTTCTAACTCTTCAGCAAAACAACTTCCCTTCTGCTATTGAGAGGAAGACTGACACTTATCCTTTTTAAACTTTCAGAGCTCCTCCATCAGTTGGGCATTATCCTTTTCTAAAAAAAAGCTCCATGTTCATCTTTTTCTCTCGATCTAGGATTTTTTAGGCCCTTAATTCATTGTCCACTTTCTCAAGCATGGCGGTGACCTCCCTATAGCTCATGAGATCGACATGGAGAACATATTCCTTCTTTGATTACGAAGGTTTTATAATGACCAGCTTCTGATCCAAGCCACCCTTTTCTGTCAAATTAAGATTTGATAACGAATCTTTGTGGATGCATTAGGCAAAGAAAATGATGTCATGATAAGCAGTATTGTGTGCAACTACCTGATGAAAGAAAGGGCGAAGGTTCAAATATGCCTCGTTGAATTCAGTTGAGATTTCAGGACCTAGGAGACCATCAAGCTCTTTATCCTCATTATCTTCATCATGACCAGTAGTAAACAGTCTGATGCTTCTTTATTTTAAGTCTCTCTGAACAATAACCAGTGTTGTAAGCCTTACAATACACGGCATGAACAATTGGTCTGATATATAATTTTATTAAACATGAAATTTGAAAAAATTAAACCAAAGAGAAATGATTGGATCAAATCATTAATTATATTAAAAGGTATTACAAGGGGGGCATGCCCCTATAACAATGGGAAAAAAGGAAATTATAATATTCCCTAACATCCTAAAAAGTCATTTTTTCGACGTTTTCCTTCTCAGTTCCTTGTTCGATTGTCATCTGGTTTAGGACGCCAGGTTCCTTATTAGCGATCTAAGTTTTTTGACATCCTTCTCCAATACAACTACCTCATTATCATCATCCTCGATCACTTCCTCGAATTGAGGAGGGGAACTTGAGTGATACTCATTGAAGATATCTACCCCTTTACTATGTCGATCTTGGATAGAAATTCGTTCCATCCATTCTTAAAAATACCTTCTTAAGGTAGGAAATTTGCATTGTAGCATTTGTTAACGCCTTTTCCCAGCCATGGGTGAAGGCATCTCCCTTGGCCTTCGCCAGAGTAGCTAAGCGTTCCTTGGCTTTGGCCATAGCCTTAATTTCCTACGTTTTAATGAGGTCGATCGTAGACTTCACATCTATGTATTTTTTTTACCTACTCAACTATTGCCACAGCAGTAGTAGAATCATTAATCTTCTTCTGGAGAGTGGCCTTCTCCGTCTCCAAGCTCTTGACCTTATCATCAAGCTTCTTTTTCTCGCAGCCTGACCCTCATTGACACGTCGAGTAGCCTCAATGGATTTGTGTAATTCGTTGAACGCGACCTCCGCTTTGACAAGAGAATACTTCATCTGATTGTTTCTCTTAAATAAATTATTATAATCGATCAAGAACTTCAAAATAAAAGGATAAAGAAACTCGATAAAGATACAAAACGCATACATAAAGGGACAATATGAAGACAACCAACTTATAAGGGCAACGTTATGTTCGCTACGCTCTAATAGCCCTGAATGGGGAAAGGAAAAGTAAGTTTCCCTATCTGTTGGGAAAACCTCGGATCCAATCAGGTCCCTAGCCAAATCAAGACGAGCAGCGACAGACTGGGAAACACCCTTAACCTTATGAGCAGTTTTTTACCCACTAGTTTCAGTTAGGGAAGTTTATCCTTCTTTTTACTTTTTAAAAAGGGTTAATGGTTCTTGATGAGAGAGTTATCAAGGTCCATGGGATTGATAGAAACCAAACATCGATTTTCTTTCTCACCATCCGAGCAAGTTCCTTCTATTTGCCTGATGGACAATAAGAGGAGGAAATATGGTACTAGCATACTCAAAACCAATATTTATAGCAATCAAATTGATGATTTTACTCTTCTCCATAGCATTAGGATAAATGGTGTAAGGTTCCGATAAAACGTCAAGTGATTCGAAAGAGGACGATGTACTTTCTTCGGATAATTGGGTCCTCTTTGAATCAGGATAAGTGGAGGCCTCTAGGTTGTCCAGAGTGATAAGGATGATCGGTATTTACTCTAACACCCTTGCAATAAATGAATTAGTGGTTCTTTTATAATCGAGAAGGAATTTTGACAAACTTGGATGCTCAATATATCTAACTCTTTGCTAAATTGACCAAATCGCCAGAAGATCAGAAAAATTAATGTCGCTGTAATAAGGAATTTTCCTCCTGTTCTTTGCTGCATAAAGGAGAAAATAGCAAAGAATTACAATCAACTAAAGAATAATCACAGATCCAACATAAAGACTTTTTAACCTATTCATTTCTCATCCTGGGGGCATCTTGGCCCTTGGCCCTTCATATGCTCTACCCTCAGGAAGGGGGGAATATTTTTCATATTTCATAATCAGGCCATGATCCCAATAATCCTTATTTGAATCAGGAAGGTTCACAACCAGGGCTCAATTAGCCGCCATCATCTTCATATAATTAATATTTTTAGTAGTTGTCACCCATTGGTAACAATACATAATCTCAATTATGTCTAAATGGGTACCATATGGCTCATTGATACGATTGACCCCATTGATAATAGTCCATGTATTTGGGGAAACCATGGATAGGACCACATCAAAGTAGTAACAAGACTCCAAAATAATGAGGTTGGGGGAAACGTGATCACGCACTCAACAATAAAGATCGAAGGCAACCAATGGCCTTCAGCAAGGGCACAAAGGTCAGAAGGACCATTAACTAATTCTATTGATACCTATGAGAGGATTCGATGTTTAAGTCTAAATTCTTCCAACATGTTCTCATTAATAACATACACCATATATAATTTTCACAAGCTCAGTCAAAGAACTAAACAAAGAAAGTTAACAAGAATGAAATAAAGAAAGAGTTTCGAAGAAATTCTTACAGTGAAATGAATTAAATGACAAGCTCTCCTTTGAAAGATTCGGAAATAAAAGAAGTGAAAAGATTTTCGAATGAACTGGAAAATGGGAAAAAGAGTGGGAACCGTCACCTTATGGTTGGAAGCGTTCTCATAATTCCCTAAAAAAAATAACGATTACATGCGTATGTGACAATTGATCAAGTGACATTTCATTGCGAGAAAGAAGAATTTACTAATGTACCACTGGAACATTTGACGATCAAAAGACTCTCTCATGTTATGGATATTTATAAGACTGACCTTAATCAAACAAGAAAATATTTCATTATAGCAACTTGCCAATGGCACCAATCAACCAAGGCACAGCAAATCCCAATGACCTCAAAGCAACATTGAGCCTTAAGGGCAAATGTGGGAATGAGAGTTACTATGGTACATGACGTGCATGTGTTCAGGATAGGACCACAATTTCCTTGTATATTAAGTCAATTGAGAATTCATGTCACATAGGACTCTCACATTTATATCCCTTAATATAGCTTGGATTGATAAAAAAATATGTCTTAACTTTTAGGGATAAGTATTAATTGACCTAGGATTATCTTGAGACCCATTATAAATGTAAACCAGCCCCTCTTGGGGATGGGCATGTGAGATTCTAACGTCAAGCAGAGTAATAAAACTATGTCGACCTATTCTGTAAGTTAATAAAAGATAGATAACAAATCCAATTAACGTAGGCATGTTGCCAAACCACATACATTCATGTGTTGTGTGTTTTTTTATTCTCCCTCTTGAGTGGTTTATCTTATTTAGCTTGTGTGCATTTAATATAAACACTATAGGAAATCACCACACACACACACACACACACACACACACACACATATATATATATATATATATATATATATATATATATATATATATATATATATATATATATATATATATATATATATATATATATATATGTTAAAAAAATTAGTGTTCTTTGTTTATTTTAGTGTTAAATACACTACTACTACTTGTGTCGTGTTCCTTTTTATTATTTTTTAATTTTCGTGTCGCAATTTACGCATGTTATAGTTTTTGTATTATTTTTCAGTATCACATTCAAAAAAACAAAAAGAAAAAACCAAAAAAAGACAAAAAAAAATTGAAGAAAATCTCGTAAAAGCAAGCGATAGTGTGCGAACGTAAAGGACAATTGTACAACCTTTTCACGAGCACAAGGAACTCTCGAGGACAACAAAAATGTATGCGACGTTTTCCCAATCGACGTCAAATTAAACTTTTGTTGGCATAAATAAGTGACCATAAAAAGTACACTTTGGAGGTACGTTTTGTGTTCTCCTTATGTGGTTTTATTTTTACACACTTAAATTAGCGTCTTGCATTAATTTGACTTAAGGGGAAAATACCCAATTGCAAGATAAGGTGGGGATTTTTCACCCTTTCTTGACTCGAAAAATCATTAAATTAACCAATCATTTACATACCCCGAACCACCACTTTTAATTTGAAATTAATTAGACATTGACCCTAGGGTACATATCTCGTAGAAAAACTCTTAACGAGGCTATAATTAAAAGTTAATCCAAGGCGAACTTGTCAACTTGGTTACGTTTGAAATTGTCTAGGATTTGTGGTTTTTAACGTGTTTTCTTACCGACCACCTACCTGGAGGTAAAATCGGGATTTTAGGTGATAATCATAGTTGGAAGTTTTCTAAATTCACCCTTGTCAAAGAATAGGAGTTGTCTAACTATGGGGATTAATTCGGAGACTCCTATTGTCGTCGATTAATCTTGAAAAAATTAGATTCTAAAATTAAATTTTCCCTCACCTAAGTTAGATAAATCAAATTGTTATGTGTTAATTTACGTGATTTCTTTTGCTTTCTAATAATAATAATAATAATAATAATAATAATAATAATAATAATAATAATAATAATAATAATAATAATAATAATAATAATAATAATAATAATAATAATAATAATAATAATAATAATAATAATAATAATAATCATTCATGAGTAGTAAACTAAAATGGGTGATCCTCATATTGTTATCCCATCACCTTTTTTCATCTTCCTCTATTGATCTACTGGATATGTGTGTAATACCCCGTAATTTTTGTGACACCCCGCTTAAAATAATAACGGGTGGCCAACCCTATACTACATTAAATCAGGATTCTCAGATGACTCAGTCTCAGCATCATCAGACTATACTATAACAGATAAGGCTAACTACCCAAAACTATAAAAGCGGGTGCCAAAAAAAATATTTTAAATAACAGATACAAAGGATATCAAACCAACACTGCACAACTACTAACAAAGGTAAAACGTACACAAGTGCTATGGTAATAGAAGTACTAAACATAACAATAAAATGAATACATACGGGGAAATATACCCAAATAAGCTTTCGAGTCACAGACAGTACAATAACCAGAAAGAAGAAATATAAGGAGCTACAAATAACACTAGGGTGTAAACCCGATGTACAACATGAATCCTATCTATATTTACAAAGAGATAGGAAGCGACTATAATCTAAATCCCACAACAGTCCGCACTTGTTACGGCTCCCAAGGCTCTGGATAGAAAAGTATTCGGTCCATGCGGTAGGACACCTGTAGTACAATATATATATATATATATAACATAAGAGAAATATAAACGGGTCAGAGCCCGAGATGTAAAAAAATGTTTAGCAAGTGTGTTAACCGTGCATAATAAATATTAATGCAATATTTCATAATTAAAGTGGAGTCAAACTCTCGTGAAAACCCATACTCACCTCTCATCTACTGCGCGCACCTAATCGCGTCCTGTAACCTTAATTAAGTTACCCCACCCATATAAGAACAACCTACCTTACCATACGCACGGCCTATACCCGCATGACCTGTCCTCCTAATATAACCCAAGAATCCTTACCATTTTAATCCCACCTAAATATATACACACAGATAAGCCTTCATAAGCATAGGTTCCAAATTATTAACTTAAACCAGTTATAAGTCTTAATACGTCACACATTAATGTTACTTTAATATAAGAGTTTATTCTCTAAACAACATGCATACAAGTATTAAGAACAAAAATTCTCTCTACTCTCAACATTGCACTACGTTTCGTGCGTGGGGCGTCTTGCAAAGGGAAATCCAAACAAGGAACCCCCTTGATACACTACTCCTTGACAATGTTGATCGTAGGGATCCATTATGTCATCCACATAAGTTCTATTACTGTAACTACTATAAATATATATTACTATCTAAGAACATAATTAGAATCTCTATTAAATCCTTGGATCGATATAACCGACATTGTCACTAACTACGATCCTTCGACCCCAACAAACTGGTACACCAAAATCACCTAAGATGTACACCATAGAAATTTCATATCCTCTTCACCTATAGGATATATAAATATATACATATACTCTAAACATATATATATATATATATATATATATATACAATCATTCATTCCTATAACCACATATACATAACACAGATAATGTACACTATGCAATACATATAACATAAATGGCTATAGGATGCCAAAATACTGCACCATGCTATCATCTTCCAGAAATTACTCACTTTCTCCCGGGGTCACCACCTATCGGACTATTATCACACCGCCATGGCGAAAAAATCAATCATAACGTATGGGAAGCGGTCATAGTTCCTTCCGCCAAGTGAGAACGACTCATACCCAAGACTTCTCACCCCAAAAATAAAATCACACAAATAAATAAAATGGATGACTATGACCTGGGAAATATCCACACCCTGCTCCTCAAGCCAGGGGCTCACCCTCATCGTGCAACTTCCCATGAAAGCATGTGTCGGGTAAGCTTCACACAATAGCATATATATCATTCACACTATATATATACGTCCATATGATCACATCATATATACAAATCATCACACACGGTATAGGTATTCACACCATATGTACACACACATATATATATATACACACTATCTCTCGTTCGTATGTATGAGATTTATAAACTCGGCTACAAGTGTACGTCGTCCTCATTATACTAGCCGTCACACCAAGCATATTAACTTAATTCATTATATAACTACAATCCCTCACTTGAAGCATATACATCCATTACCCCTATGATATGAATAGTCTCCCAATACATATAACAACGAGGTTACTAACTCCCAAGTTTAACATATATAACAATCACTATACATTCCATCTATATCCGAATACACTTCGATATCTCTAATAATATCCCCGACTATAGGTGTACACATAACTAATAGTCTGCAAACCTCAAGCTAAATCCTAATTTCATTCCAAGATCCCATCCATAATTTGGATCCCCATCGTTAAACACACACCGATATATAATAACTATCCCCACTAGATTTACAACACACCCTATTCTAGTTGATCGTATGATCCCATCACTCTCAATTCAGACTAGGGTTCAATTATCCCTATGAACCCTTAACATTAATGCATAAACATGGAATAACTAACTCGGCTAGAAGTACACACATAACTATTCTATTCGGTAACGACCTAAAGCATATACCGTAATACCTCTTAACTTCAAACGCACATAAACATAATGGGACTATCTCTGCAATTTATAAATATTTCATAGTAGCCCACCCCTATCATATTAAGATAATCCGCCAATCAATTCAGTCCCATAATCATTTCCTTACTAAAAGAGGCATACCACCCTCGTAATCCATTTCTAGCATAAGTCCGAAAGCCCATATTCATCCTAAGGAACAAAGACCTTAATATTATATCATAAACCTCCATAATAAGTCCATTAAGAAGGCCCCTAAAAATAAAACCCAAAAGAAAGGGGGTAAAAGAAAATCTCATTATTGGGCTAAAAATAGGGACCGGTCGACCGGTCCCAGACCCCCGGTCGATCGCGGGTCTAAATTTTGCCTTACGAGGAAAGCAGTAGGCTATTCCTTTGAGGCGCGATCGATCGGTCCCCTGACCGCAGTCAACCGCCCACACCAGATATCTTGGTTGTTTTCCATTTTTGAACAAAACTAAACTCTCCAAACACCCAAATCTCATCATCTAACCACCATTCTTTAACTTAATCATAATCTTAACATTAAACCTCATTCTACATCTCATCCCATCAATTTTTATGTCATCAAACCCATGTATAATCATCAAAATTAAGATAGAATACCCAAAAGTTAGGTTTTGACATAATATCCAAAATCCAATTCTTTTTATCCACAAATTATGAAATGAAATACACAAAAGAAATATTTAGCAAGATTAAACACTTGCCTCAAAATTGTAGAGGTGGAAGCATCCCCGAGATCGCGTACGGGCCGAAATCTCCAAGCTTTTTCCTCTCTCTTTCTTCCTTTCTTCTTCTTTCTTTCTTTTCCTCTTCTCTTTATCTCTCTAGGGTTCTCTCTCTTTCTCACAAATAATATTGGCTTGATCTGTAAGCCTCTTAAACCTTTAAAACATAAATCCCAGTTTTAAATGGTAATACACACTTTAAATGACTCGTTTACTCCAATTCGAGTCAAACTAACTTAAAAATATTTCGGAGCCGAAATAAGTCCCAACGACAGTCATTTTGACTATCTCGATCCATCCAGAATCAATGGCGCACTCAGAATCATCATCCAGAATACTTTGTAACGTTCTCAATTTTTGGACCTCAATTGCCAAATTTTAAAATTCCCCAATTTAAATAAAATTTAATTTCTCCCAAAAATTTAATTTCTAAGTCCCAAAATTGTGGGGTGTTACAATCTCCCCCCCTTACAAAAATTTCGTCCTCAAAATTTAAGTTATGCTTAGGACTTAAAATCTCATCTAGTCATTTCATCTACCCTCAACATCGTTATACCTACCTCTCCCACTACTCACATCGAATCGTATAAACTTAAAAATTAAACTAGCTACCCAGGGAACCCATACACCCCGTACCCGAGCTCCACTCGTAAAAACACAACACGACTCCCCTAGCCTCAAGTCATAAAATAACTTTCAAATAAATTAATCTATAATAGCGTACTAAGTATATGAAAGTACGAAATTCCCAACGGTTTAACTCTCCTCAATTCCTGACGTAAGTTACCTTCATGCGGAGGAGGTCTCGCAAGCAAAATCCAAACAAGGGACCCTCCCAATACACTACTGTGCAGCTATGTCGGGGATTGAGATCAGTTGAACCAGGGATAAGGTTTTATAAAAGATTTTTGAATTATAGATATTGCCCGAAGGCCTATATAACAATATAATATAAAATAATTCCATGTCTTTCGATACGCCAAACAAACACCTTATGTTCAAGACATAAGGCCTCAACAAATACAATACTCTAACCAATACCTAGTTCTCAAAACTAGAACAACCCCTGAGCTAAATTCCCTGCTCAACAATGAATCTGCTAGACTCTGAACCTCCCAGTTATACAATTCCTTTACATTACAGTATTGCCACAAAGTAAGTCCTTCCTTCACTGGAATACTAAAATTACCCTCCTGTAACAACCCAAGACTTTCGGAACAGTAATTTATTTATTTTGGGAGAAATAAATAATATTTTATTGGAGAAATAATTAAATTGGCAATTGAAGTCAAAATTTGGAGTCGTTTAAAAGTATGTCTAATGGCAATTCTGAGGGTACCATCGTTTTCGGAAGGGTCGAGAAAGTCGAAATGACTGTACTTCGGGTCTATTTGGGTTCCGAAATAAATTAGGACCGTTTGACGCGAATTAAAGTCACCGAGTCATTTAAAGTGTGTATTATCATTTAAAGATGTGTATTTTGGGATTTAGGCTTATTAAGCCTACGGGAGATTTAATTCTCCAAAGAGAGAAAGAGAAATAGAAAGAAAGAAAGAGAGAAGAAGAAAGAAGAAGAAAAGGAAGGAGAAAAGAGAGAAAAAGAGGATTTCCGGGCCAATACGCGATTTCAAAGCAGATTCAGACCCTACGAACCCGAGGAAAGTGATTAAACTTGCTAAATAATTGTTGTGTACATTTATTGCGTGATTTGTGGATTGATATTTTGGGTTTCAGGTTAAATTTGTCAAAACCTAATTTTTGGAAAAAACCTTAGATTTGTAGTGCATAAATGGATTTAAGGTTAGAAATTAGTTTATATGTATTCTAGGATGAATATATTTGATGTATTTGTGATTGGGTTGAAGAAAAATGGAGAGAAAACCATTAAAATGATTTTTGGGTATTTTGGCTTACTTAAAAAGTAGCCATTTTCGAGGTTCAGCAGGGCCGAATCGATTCGGCTCCCTAGCCGAATCGATTCGGAATTATGCAGGTGCCCAGGTCTGAGTGACCGAATCGATTCGAACTCCAGCCGAATCGATTCGGCCTGAGACAGATTCCCAGGTCTGATGACCCGAATCGATTCGCCTTCCTGGCCGAATCGATTCGCTGGGCCGAATCGATTCGGAATAGGCCCGAATCGATTCGGAAACAGGGCTTTGGGGGGAAAGTTTTTCTAGGGAGAATTTCTTTCCGTTTTGTTCGAGGTTATCGATTGGGAATCTCTATAGGAGATGTTTGGAATATGTTTGGGAGACTTTTAGTGAGTTTCCCTTATAAGAAAGTTTGGAGTCATTTTGACTAAATTTGAGGGATACCGATTAGAGATTTTGGTATTTTTCTAAGTGGGGAAGCCCACCTTTACTTGGGGTTTTATTTGGAGATGATAACAACTTCACGATGTGAAAATGAGGTTAACATAGAGATGCCAGATCTTAGGATCCATTCCCAAAAAGGGAATAACTTTAACGGTTCATAAACTGAATTGAACCCTATAAGGGATGGAGAATCATAAATGTTAATTGATGTGCATACGGATATAGAAATATCCTTAGTGATGATTGATTTGGGAGATATCTCACACTATGAGAAATGCTAATTGAGGGGCATTAGGATATAGAATATCCTGAACTTAAATTGAGTTGAAAGACAATTCATACTAGAAGCGACATGAGAGCTTCAAGCGAGAATTAGTATAGCATATACTAAGCGGGATTAATGTGTGAGGTTGGGCGTTAGTATATCTTGAGAGAAATATACTAAACAAATGGTGTTAATCAAATTTCGCCTAAGGGCGTATTATAAACATGAATATGATGTTTCAGGTATACCTTATATAATGGTATATCTTTATTATGTGGGGTGTATGTATACCTTATATGATGGTGTATATACATGTTAAGCATACCCCCTCCTTGCTATCATTGGGAAGTTTCGTGCGTAGAGGGTGAGCATTCTGACTAGAAAAGCAGGATGTGGATATTCCCCAGGTCATGGTCGTCCTTTGTGGTCAACAAATGACATTTATGATATATATTTATTTATTTTGGGGGTGAGAGGGCGGGCGTATGTGTCGCTCTCACTTGCCGGTTAGGAACCATGACCGCTTCCCGGGACGTTGTGTGCGTGAGTTGATCACGAGGTGGGTGTCGTTGAACCCCACCAAGTGGCCCCAGTTTTCTACGTATATGGGCTGCTGGAAGATGATAGCATGTGAGCCTGCGTCCTTCGAGTTATAGCTCGGTTGGATGGTTATTATTGCATGTGCTTGTACTTTGGGTGTCAAGGGCATAATGGACCTCAACGACCTACATTTCCAGGATTAGTGTATCGGGGGGATTCCTTGTTTGGATTTTGCTTCGGCGAGATGTCCCATGCACGAACCGCAGTGTAATGTTGGAACTTGGGGATAAGTTTAGTCCTTAATGCTCATAATTAAATATACATATATATCACCTATCCCGATAATCGACAGTGTCAGGAGTAGTGTAACGGGGGGGTTCCTTGTTTGAATTTCGCTTCGGCGAGACGTCCCACGCATGAAACACCGTGTACTGTTGAGAATTGTGAATATTAATTAATTAAAATTGGACAATAATCATTTGGGTTACATGCATCTTGCATTGAGGGCATAATGAGCCCCGAGGATCGATACGGTCAGGAGTAGTGTAACGGGGGGGTTCCTTGTTTGGATTTCGCTTCGGCGAGACGTCCCACGCATGAAACGCAGTACCGTGTTGAAAATCGGGAGGAGTTTAGTTCTTAACTCTTGATGCTAATAACTCATCTATAATAATTATATATATGGTTTCATGCCTTATATGTGCATCACTAGAATAAATTCTAGTAATTGATATTGTGGATGTATTGTGATGATGTGGACATGATTGGATCATGTAACTTTATATGTTCAACAAATGAACATTATAAAGATAACGATAACAATTGCATTAAAAATAATGTATATAACTTAAAGTAGATAAATAAATGTAGAATTGGGAGATAGGTTAGATGGTTTCACTTAAATACTTTATTTGGGTTTAAGTTAGAATCCTCTTACCTTATTAGAATCGGACATCCTTTGGAGACACGTGCATACGCTTAGTGCGCGCTTTAGATGAGAGGTGAGTTGAAGTTTGATGGAGTGTTTGATTCCAACTAAATCATGTAATAATGCATTTATAATTATTATGCATTTTAATACACTTGCTATAAACTGTTTTTCAAACTCGGGTTCTGACCCGTTTATATTTTCCTCCTCCATGTATATATATTGTATTACTTCAGGTGTTCCTCCGCAAGGACGCCTTTGATATTTCTCCATTCAGGATTTGTGGAGCTATGGCAGTAGCGGACTGTTGCGGCACTTTGCATTAGTCGATTCCTATCTCTTGTACATCTAGATTAGGATTCAGTTGTTTTGAGTTGGTATTCAAGTGTTGTAGATTAACACTTTCATATTTTATTTATCAGATTCTTGTATTGTCTGTTGCCCGACAGCATATTCGGGTATTTCTTTATTGAGATTTGTTATACAATGTATTGTACTCTTTCATATCATTGGAGCATACACTTTTCACATCACAGTTAGATGTATATTGTTGGTTGAGTGCATTATTGGTTTTGTTGTTGTTGTTAAAAATAAAAGTTTTAAATTTTTGGCAATTCGCACTTAATGATTTCGGGTAGTTAGCCTTATATTATAGTGTTTAGTTGTTGATGTTGAGACTGTACCATCTGAGATACCTGATTTATGTAGTATAGGGCTGGCCACCCGTTATTATTTGGAGCGGGTTGTCACAGGTGGTATCAGAGCATCAGGTTCTAGTGTCTTTAGGATCTGTGTGCGTTACTACGATCTTCCGTAAGCGTTCTTGATATAGAGACTTATTGCTAGGACGATTACATTCATACGCCCATATCTTTCTGTGATTCAAAAATATTTGAAAGGAGTTCTGATACAATTGTTCTTATTTCAGATGCCACCAAAGGGAGGTCGTTCCGTCAGGGCAAATAAAGGGAATGTGCAATCCCAAATGCCTCAAAGGAACATGACTACGGATGATGTTGCCAATATAGTGGCACAAGAAGTAACTGCTGCCGTTTCTACAATGGCTCAGCAATCTGCCGCTCGAGCAGCCCCACCCCATTTAGGATTGTCTTTATGGGAGAGAGTGAAGGAAGATTTTAGTAAGGGGCATCCTCCCGAGATTGCAGGGGGAGTTGATGCGATGGCTGCAAGTCAATGGAAAAATATTATGCAGAGGCACCTTCGTATGGTTGAGTGTAGTGAGGTGCAGAAATAATTTTTAGTCACCTTTAGGTTATCGGGTGCAGCTCTTCAATGGTGGGAGTCTGTCACCACATCTGAACAGAGAGATACTCTACCTATAAAAGAACTTTGGGAACTTTTTGATCGAAGGTATTTGTTTTCCCCTACTCAGGATATGGGGATTATTTTTTCAAGGAAATAGAACGGTGGCAGAATATGAAGAAGATTTTTCTCTATGGGCGAGATTAGTACCTAATGAGGTAAATATGGAAGAGAAACGTATATCAAAGTTTGTTCGAGGTTTAGATTGGAAAATCCAACAACATTTGTTAGAAAGTCCTAAGTTAATGACTTTCGTCGAGGTTGTGAATGCGGCACTATTAAAGTGTCATGAACATCGTTTTCGTTCTCAAAAGAGTAAGAACTTTGGAGATTCGAGTTCATCAAGTAAGTTCGGAAAAGAGAGTGCCAGTAATGCGAGTGGGCAGAAAGGATTTGTGGGTAAGTGTTTCTTTTGTAAAGAAATAGGTCATAAAAAGAGAGATTGTCCTAAAAGAGGTAAAGGACCGCAATTTGATGAAATTTTGGAAGTGCAACCCCTACAACAGATTCGAGGTCGCTTTAGACCGGGGGACTATGTTTGGGAGCCCATTGATGAGGATGGGCAATTGGATTAGAGATGAATGAGGTAAGATTAATATTCCTTTATAAATAGGATTATTAATAGGTAAAGTTTTGGAATATCGTATGAGAGATATATGAATTGGGTAGTGCTTTAGCCCTTTTTGTTTATGTATGGTATGTAATGACCCTAAAGGGGAATTCTGAGCCAGATAGGCTCTTATTCTATGATTTTGTAAAGGATTGGTGATTGTGTAAGGTGCTCATAAAGAGCTTTAAACCTTATGGTAAATGTAAGAATGGTTATGGTGATAAGTAGTAATGATAAAAGCTACTTCTTCTTTTTTTATAGTCATGATAGACTGTTATGATTGTTGTATTCCAGATATGGATTTGCCTTATAAAAAGGCTATATATTGAAATGATGATTGATGTGTTTGTTGATAAGAGTTTATATGTTGTGGATTGATGGGGCGCAGGTAAAATTTTAGCTCATGAATATGATAATATTTCTGAGCTACATGTTATATAGATGATGATCTATAAAGACCTTGTGTTGGACATAAGGCATTTTATATTATATTATAATATATAAGCTATTTTCAAAATAAACTGTTTTCAAAATAAAACTTTTTATCGGCCTTCGAGACCTTTTAAAATGATTTCAAAAAAAAATAAACTTTTTCAAACTCTAGTCCGGATTTAACAAACTCTCAATCCCCGACATCGCCACACAGTAGTGTATTGGGAGGTTTCCTTGTTTGGATTTCGCTTTTGCGAGACGTCCCCCGCACGAATTTGGCGATTGTCAGGAATTGAGAGGAGTTATTTCTTTGGACCATTCCAGTTTTTGTTCTATTAAAATTTTAGTATTACTTATTGTTGGAATTGTGGAACTTTCGAGGAAAATAAAGCCTCATTATGACTGCTGTGAGCACAAAGCTCAAATTTTAAGGGTGTATGGGCGCCCTTGTTGTGGAAATTGGTTTTATTTAATTCATAATTAACTTAAAATAAAATAAATTAAATAAATTCGTCGTGGGAAGTTAGAAGTTTGGAGATAGGATTAGTGATGATGGGTAGATTAGAACTAGTTGAGCTTTGGAGAATTAGGCTTAGCTAAATTTCGAGGACGAAATTTTTGTAAGTGGGGAAGTTTGTAACAACCCAAGACTTTCGGAGCAGTAATTTATTTATTTTGGGAGAAATAAATAATATTTTATTGGAGAAATAATTAAATTGGCAATTGAAGTCAAAATTTGGAGTCATTAAAAAGTATGTCTAATGGCAATTCTGAGGGTACCATCGTTTTCGGAAGGGTCGAGAAAGTCAAAATGACTGTACTTGGGGTCTATTTGGGTTCCGAAATAAATTAGGACCGTTTGACTCGAATTAAAGTCACCGAGTCATTTAAAGTGTGTATTATCATTTAAAGATGTGTATTTTGGGATTTAGGCTTATTAATCCTACGAGAGATTTAATTCTCCAAAGAGAGAAAGAGAAATAGAAAGAAAGAAAGAGAGAAGAAGAAATAAGAAGAAAAGGAAGGAGAAAAGAGAGAAAAGAGAGAAAAAGAGGATTTCCGGGCCAATACGCGATTTCAAGGCGGATTCAGACCCTACGAACCCGAGGCAAGTGATTAAACTTGCTAAATAATTATTGTGTACATTTATTGCATGATTTGTGGATTGATATTTTGGATTTTAGGTTAAATTTGTCAAAACCTAATTTTTGGGAAAAACCTTAGATTTGTAGTGCATAAATGGATTTAAGGTTAGAAATTAGTTTATATGTATTCTAGGATGAATATATTTGATGTATTTGTGATTGGGTTGAAGAAAAATGGAGAGAAAACCATTAAAATGATTTTTGGGTATTTTGGCTTACTTAAAAAGTAGTCATTTTTGAGGTTCAGCAGGGCCGAATCGATTCGGCCCCCTAGCCGAATCGATTCGAAATTATGCAGGCGCCCAGGTCTGAGTGACCGAATCGATTCGGACTCCAGCCGAATCGATTCGGCCTGAGACAGAGTCCCAGGTCTGATGACCCGAATCGATTCGCCTTCCTGGACGAATCGATTCGCTGGGCCGAATCGATTCGGAATAGGCCCGAATCGATTCGGAAACAGGGCTTTTGGGGGAAAGTTTTTCTAGGGAGAATTTCTTTCCGTTTTGTTCGAGGTTATCGATTGGGGATCTCTATAGGAGATGTTTGGAATATGTTTGGGAGACTTTTAGTGCGTTTCCCTTATAAGAAAGTTTGGAGTCATTTTGACTAAATTTGAGGGATACCGATTAGAGATTTTGGTATTTTTCTAAGTGGGGAAGCCCACCTTTACTTGGGGTTTTATTTGGAGATGATAACAACTTCACGATGTGAAAATGAGGTTAACATAGAGATGCCAGATCTTAGGATCCATTCCCAAAAAGGGAATAACTTTAACGGTTCATAAACTGAATTGAACCCTATAAGGGATGGAGAATCATAAATGTTAATTGATGTGCATACGGATATAGAAATATCCTTAGTGATGATTGATTTGGGAGATATCTCACACTATGAGAAATGCTAATTGAGGGGCATTAGGATATAGAATATCCTGAACTTAAATTGAGTTGAAAGACAATTCATACTAGAAGCGACATGAGAGCTTCAAGCGAGAATTAGTATAGCATATACTAAGCGGGATTAATGTGTGAGGTTGGGCGTTAGTATATCTTGAGAGAAATATACTAAACAAATGATGTTAATCAAATTTCGCCTAAGGGCGTATTATAAACATGAATATGATGTTTCAGGTATACCTTATATAATGGTATATCTTTATTATGTGGGGTGTATGTATACCTTATATGATGGTGTATATACATGTTAAGCATACCCCCTCCTTGCTATCATTGGGAAGTTTCGTGTGTAGAGGGTGAGCATTCTGACTAGAAAAGCAGGATGTGGATATTCCCCAGGTCATGGTCGTCCTTTGTGGTCAACAAATGACATTTATGATATATATTTATTTATTTTGGGGGTGAGAGGGTGGGGGTATGTGTCGCTCTCACTTGCCGGTTAGGAACCATGACCGCTTCCCGGGACGTTGTGTGCGTGAGTTGATCACGAGGTGGGTGTCGTTGAACCCCACCAGGTGGCCCCAGTTTTCTACGTATATGGGCTGCTGGAAGATGATAGCATGTGAGCCTGCGTCCTTCGAGTTATAGCTCGGTTGGATGGTTATTATTGCTTGTGCTTGTACTTTGGGTGTCAAGGGCATAATGGACCTCAACGACCTACATTGCCAGGATTAGTGTATTGGGGGGGTTCCTTGTTTGGATTTCGCTTCGGCGAGATGTCCCATGCACGAACCGCAGTGTAATGTTGGAACTTGGGGATAAGTTTAGTCCTTAATGCTCATAATTATATATACATATATATCACCTATCCCGATAATCGACAGTGTCAGGAGTAGTGTAACGGGGGGGTTCCTTGTTTGAATTTCGCTTCGGCGAGACGTCCCATGCATGAAACGCCGTGTACTGTTGAGAATTGGGAATATTAATTAATTAAAATTGGACAATAATCATTTGGGTTACATGCATCTTGCATTGAGGGCATAATGAGCCCCGAGGATCGATACGGCCGGGAGTAGTGTAACGGGGGGGTTCCTTGTTTGGATTTCGCTTCAGCGAGACGTCCCACGCATGAAACGCAGTACCGTGTTGAAAATCGGGAGGAGTTTAGTTCTTAACTCTTGATGCTAATAACTCATCTATAATAATTATATATATGGTTTCATGCCTTATATGGGAATCACTAGAATAAATTCTAGTAATTGAGATTGTGGATGTATTGTGATGATGTGGACATGATTGGATCATGTAACTTTATATGTTCAACAAATGAACATTATAAAGATAACGATAACAATTGCATTAAAAATAATGTATATAACTTAAAGTAGAGAAATAAATGTAGAATTGGGAGATAGGTTAGATGGTTTCACTTAAATTATTTATTTGGGTTTAAGTTAGAATCCTCTTACCTTATTAGAATCGGACATCCTTTGGAGACACGTGCATACGCTTAGTGCGCGGTTTAGATGAGAGGTGAGTTGAAGTTTGATGGAGTGTTCGCTTCCAACTAAATCATGTAATAATGCATTTATAATTATTATGCATTTTAATACACTTGCTATAAACTATTTTTCAAACTCGGCAACTGACCCGTTTATATTTTCCTCCTCCATGTTTATATATTGTATTACTTCAGGTGTTCCTCCGCAAGGACGCCTTTGATATTTCTCCATTCAGGATTTGTGGAGTTGTGGCAGTAGCGGACTGTTGCGGCACTTTGCTTTAGTCGATTCCTATCTCTTGTACATCTAGATTAGGATTCAGTTGTTTTGAGTTGGTATTCAAGTGTTGTAGATTAACACTTTCATATTTTATTTATCAGTTTCTTGTATTGTTTGTTGCCCGACAACATATTCGGGTATTTCTTTATTGAGATTTGTTGTACAATGTATTGTACTCTTTCATATCATTGGAGTGTGACACCCCGACTAATTAAATACCGGGTAGCTACTCCTTCATTAAATTAAATCAAAATGCCAATTTGGCTCAGTTATTAGCATCACTGTCAAAAACATGTTTATAATTACTAACCACCTAGTATTTAAAAGCAAGATGTCAAATTTTAAATTAAGTCTGATTAACATGCAGTAAAAGAATAATGGAAGTACAACATAATCCATTCACCATGAAGAAGTAACGGAGTAACCAATAAATAATGAAAATTCCGGAGGAAAAACTCCTCACAACAATCCCACAACTGAAATAAATAAAACAGTGTTTCCTGAATTAATTGCATGCCAAAAGTCTGAATAACTGAATAAGAAATGTCTCTAAAAGAAATGGGTGACATGCCCTACAACTGATGAAAACTGAATATAGAATCAAGGTATATGAAGCGTCTACTAGCAAGGTCCTGTAACTTCCACAACAGCTATAACTCGTCACCTGAATAAAATTCCTATGCATGGTGTCCTTGTGGCTGGGCACCTAAAATGGTTTTTACAAAAAAATGGATTTGAAAGCAAACGGGTCAGAGCCCGAAAGTGGAGAGTATTTTAAAAATAGCAAGTTCTTTAATGACATTAAAACAATGAATGCAAAATACATGTTAGGACGTGCACTCACATGAAGTACTCACCTCTCGACTAATTGTGCACTCCTAACGTACCGTACCCATCTAAGTGAAATACATATCTAACCCAACTGTAATAAGTCCTACCCCTTACTACTCGATTCCCATTACACATTTTGGCGTTGTATATTAAATGGAGGACTTTACTTAAACTCGGATTCTCAATTATTAACCATACAATTCACTACCGGTTATCTCGTTATATTTTCTCAAAACATTACCATGATTATACTCGCCATACCAACATGGAAGTTCTCATTAATTAAGTGTATATTATTCACGTCATAAATATACAATACAAGCACCCCGAGACTGAGCTGCGGTGCACACATACTCTGCTATCCATCCCGGTATATCACGTATATAAGGATCATGCATTCCGAATCTCTCAGGAATCGTTCTCAGATAATAGCAAATCACAAAACAATGGAGGCGAACACAGTCACATCACATGGGTCACGCACATACCTACGCTCCCACGATCAGCAAACTTATTAACATCTCAATAAGTCCTTCTCTGACCTACGTTCTTGAGGTACCAATCTAAATCCGGGAAACACAAGGATTAGATGGCCATAAGCGAACGTAAACCTCCCGTGATAGCAAGTATGGTAGGTATGTCATACACATAAAGTCATATACATATACTAAGTATGCACGCGTATTAGTAATCACCATAATTTATTTGTGGTACACTTCTCATTCTCGTACCGACTTATAATGTTACACAATACACATGTTCTCGGTTAATTCAATTATTTAAGCCGCCAATAATTCTCGCATCGTAATAGTCACTCACGTCCTATTCCACAATTTCCATTAAATTCAAATCACACTTCTATGTTTTACTCCTCAATATATCCCAAATATCCCAATTATATCAATTTATCAACAAGGGAATGTTATCTCTACCATTAAACAAGGTTACGGGACACGCGAAATCAAAACAGGTCAAAAAGCCTAAACTGTCAGCTCGTTAGAAGTCTCGTTCGAACGAGGCTGTTCGAACGAGAGTTCGTTCGAACGAACTGGGCTTCTAACGAGATCTCGTTCGAACGAAAGGCATCGAACGAACATCCCCCTCGTTAGAAGTCAAACTGTCAACTCGTTAGAATCTCGTTCGAACGAGCTCGTTCGAACGACCTGGGCAGGTCTTCTAACGAGAGGCCAGTTCCGAGCCCAGAATTTCCCTTTTTTCATTTTTCCAACTTTCTTCACCTCTAATCCCATATACAAGTCATCCCAACAGCATTTTAAGGTTTCTAATACACACTAAACATTCGTAGGTCATAATTAAACATTTATATAGGGCCAAATCTTCCTAAACATCATCAAATTATCAAATCCCATCAGATTTCCCCAAATCCCATGAACATGAACCCTAGAAAATTAAATTCATCCATAGACATAACTAAATCCGTTTTTATGATATAAAAGATGTATTTTTATCTGAATAATCACCCTAACATTTTTCTACATGCAATCTCCTCATAAAGTTATAAATCTCTAAATCCAATTCAATGGGTTTTTATCATTCTCCAAGAACAATACAATTTCATAATTTTCCTACGCATGGAAGAAACATTCTTTGCAATTAACGAAATTAAACCACTTGCCTTATGTCTTTCTCTGATTTTGATGCCGAATTGATGAACTGTTCTCTCTTTCTGCAGAATTCTCCTCTCTCTCTCTCTCTCTACAAGTTCTTCTCAAAATGACAATGGAGGTGGGGTTGGTTTTTGGCAAGTTTAAGGTTTCTAAACTTCTCCCGTAGCCCACTACCTAGATTGGGGTTGGAAATGGTTTAGTGGGTTAAGACTAAGTCAGATTTTTAACTCTAATTTTCGTGGGTTTTAATTCCCAAAATTCCGAAATTACCAAACTACCCTTTTGGGTTGCCGGTATGGCCTAAAAATGCCCCGGGACCCAAACTAAACCCCCGGCTAGTATTTTCTGACTATTTCGACCCTTCCGGACACGTTGACGCACTCAAAATGACCATACAGTTGATAGAAATAAAATTCACTTTTTAATTAAAATAATTATATTTCTGACGCGACTATCAAACGCGTCCCAACAAAATTTCCAAATTGCCGTATTTCAATCTCACGACAAATTTCATAATTCAATATTCATATATAGCCATATATACTCATTAGAATCAAATACCAACTCGCATCTCGCTAGTATTTTTATCCGGATTAATTTCCAATTAATACACATTTAATTCAATGAATCCCATAAATAAATATCATAAAAATACGGGGTATTACATGGAGCATGCACTTTTCACATCACAGTTAGGCGTATATTGTTGGTTGAGTGCATTATTGGTTTTGTTGTTGTTGTTAAAAATAAAAGTTTTAAATTTTTGGCAATTCGCACTTAATGATTTCGGGTAAATCTCTAAATCCAATTCAATGGGTTTTTATCATTCTCCAAGAACAATACAATTTCATAATTTTCCTACGCATGGAAGAAACATTCTTTGCAATTAACGAAATTAAACCACTTGCCTTATGTCTTTCTCTGATTTTGATGCCGAATTGATGAACTGTTCTCTCTTTCTGCAGAATTCTCCTCTCTCTCTCTCTCTACAAGTTCTTCTCAAAATGACAATGGAGGTGGGGTTGGTTTTTGGCAAGTTTAAGGTTTCTAAACTTCTCCCGTAGCCCACTACCTAGATTGGGGTTGGAAATGGTTTAGTGGGTTAAGACTAAGTCATATTTTTAACTCTAATTTTCGTGGATTTTAATTCTCAAAATTTCGAAATTACCAAACTACCCTTTTGGGTTGCCGGTATGGCCTAAAAATGCCCCGGGACCCAAACTAAATCCCCGGCTAGTGTTTTCTGACTATTTCGACCCTTCCGGACACGTTGACGCACTCAAAATGACCATACGGTTGATAGAAATAAAATTCACTTTTTAATTAAAATAATTATATTTCTGACGCGACTGTCACACGCGTCCCAACAAAATTTTCAAATTGCCGTATTTCAATCTCACGACAAATTTCATAATTCAATATTCATATATAGCCATATATACTCATTAAAATAAAATATCAACTCGCATCTCGCTAGTATTTTTATCCGGATTAATTTCCAATTAATACACATTTAATTCAATTAATCCCATAAATAAATATCATAAAAATACGGGGTATTACATGGAGCATGCACTTTTCACATCACAGTTAGACGTATATTGTTGGTTGAGTGCATTATTGGTTTTGTTGATGTTGTTAAAAATAAAAGTTTTAAATTTTTGGCAATTCGCACTTAATGATTTCGGGTAGTTAGCCTTATATTATAGTGTTTAGTTGTTGATGTTGAGACTGTACCATCTGAGATACCTGATTTATGTAGTATAAGTCTTGCCACCCGTTATTATTTGGAGCGGGTTGTCACACCTCCCTAGCTTAATTATAAAGCAATAACCTTATAACCACTACTCAACAAACCTTAACAATCTGCACTTCTAGAAATCAATAGTATTGCTCTCTACTAGCTCATCACAAGACGGTCTGATATCCCAAAAGATGCCATACAAAGTCCGTACTTATTCACTCCTTCAAGGAAATTATGTACACACTATGGTTATAGCGGTTAGCCACTCGTTATACTTTACATGTGACGTTCCCAATATCGCATAAAGCGTGACCTAAACCCAAAGAAAGGTATTCTACCTTATACTTCCATAATCGAACTGCTTTACTTCGTCCAAGAATCCCTGTTCAAAGTCCTCTACTTCTTCCAGGACAATATATCTTCCTAAAGCCTATTTATCCACAAGGGAAACATTTTCCCAAAAATCCTTCCTAACCGTCCTGAAGGACAAGACACTATTGCGACCCCCAACAACTCCTTCAGTCCTACTTAATGAACCCAAGTCTCCAAATTTCTCACTTCCTCTCCCCAAAAGGCGATACTCCTGACATCGGGACAATGCCACATACCTTTCACCGGTAAAGGTCAGCAACACCAGGTTTCCTAACAAATATTGACTAATTCCTCAATCTAAACCTCCCCGGGACTTCACAATCCGCTTATCCTCAAACTTACTTTATCGATCACCGAATTCTCCATTCGAGTCAATTCTCCTTCTCATTCGACCACCGTCAGATCACCTGGGATCACCGCTAGAATTCTCCTCCTTATCTCCGCCTAAGTCATAAAAAGAAAATACCTCCAGTTAAAGTGTACCCAAAATCTGTTATGGGTATTTCATCTCTCATCTTGCCCCTTCGTGGATGACTTATTATTTGCGATATCTGAGATGAGAACAACTGCGTCAGAACGACGTTCAAGTGAGTACACCTCGCAGAAGAAGATAAACGTAGTGAACACAACAAACCTAATAGTTGGGCTCTATATTAAGAACGTTAATGGAAGAACGCAGAAACCCCGCACAGATCCTAAAGACACTAGAACCTGATGCTCTGATACCATCAGGGACACCCGACTTAAAATAATAACGGGTGTCCAGCCGTATACTACATTAAATCAGGAAACTCAGATGACTCAGTCTCAGCATCATCAGACTATACTATAACAGATAAGGCTAACTACCCGAAACTATAAAAGAGGGTGCCAAAAAAAATATTTTAAATAACAGATACAAAGGATATCAAACCAACACTGCACAACTACTAACAAAGGTAAAACGTACATAAGTGCTATGGTAATAGAAGTACTAAACATAACAATAAAATGAATACATACGGGAAAATATACCCGAATAAGCTTTCGAGTCACAGAGAGTACAATAACCAGAAAGAAGAAATATAAGGAGCTACAAATAACACTAAGGTGCAAACCCGATGTACAACATGAATCCTATCTATATTTACAAAGATATGGGAAGCGACTATAATCTAAATCGCGTAACAGTCCGCACCTATTACGGTTACCAAGACTATGCATAGAAAAGCATCCGGTATCCATGAGGTAGGACACATGTAGTAGAATATATATATAAATATAAACGGGTCAGAGCCCGAGGTGTCAAAACTGTTTAGCAAGTGTTTTAACCGTGCATAATAAATATTAATGCAATATTTCATAATTAAAGTGGAGTCGCACTCTCGTGAAACCCCATACTCACCTCTCATCTACTGCGCGCACCTAATTGCGTCCTGGAACCTTCATTAAGTTACCCCACCCATTTAAGAACAACCTACCTTACCATACGCACGACCTATACCCGCATGACCTGTCCTCCTAATATAACCCAAGAATCCTTACCATTTTAATCCCACCTAAATATATACACACAGATAAGCCTTCATAAGCTTAGGTTACAAATTATTAACTTAAACCAGTTATAAGTCTTAATACGTCACACATTAATGTTACTTTAATATAAGAGTTTATTCTCTAAACAACATGCATACAAGTATTAAGAACAAAACTTCTCTCTACTCTCAACATTGCACTACGTTTCGTGCGTGGGGCGTCTCGCAAAGGGAAATCCAAACAAGGAACCCCCCTGATACACTACTCATTGACAATGTTGATCGTAGGGATCCATTATGTCATCCACACAAATTCTATTACTGTAACTAATATAAATATATATTACTATCTAAGAACATAATTAGAATCTCTATTAAATCCTTGGATCGATATAACCGCCATTGTCACTAACTACGATCCTTCGACCCCAACAAGCTTGTACACCAAAATCACCCAAGATGTACACCATAGAAATTTCATATCCTTTTCACCTATAGGATATATAAATATATACATATACTCTAAACATATATATATACAATCATTCATTCCTATAACCACATATACATAACACACATAATGTACACTATGCAATACACATAACATAAATGGTTATAGGATGCCAAAATACTGCACCATGCTATCATCTTCCAGGAATTACTCACTTTCTCCCAGGGTCACCACCTATCGGACTATTATCACACCGCCATGATGATAAAATCAATCATAACGTATGGAAAGCGGTCATAGTTCCTTTCGCCAAGTGAGAACGACTCATACCCAAGACTTCTCACCCCCAAAATAAAATCACACAAATAAATAAAAGGGACGACTATGACCTGGGGAATATCCACACCCTGCTCCTCAAGCCAGGGGCTCACCCTCATCGCGCAACTTCTCATGATAGCATGTGTCGGGTACGCTTCATACAATAGCATATATATCATTCACACTATATATATACGTCCATATGATCACATCATATATACAAACCATCACGCATGGTATAGGTATTCACACCATATGTGCACATATACATATATACACACGTATATATATATACACACTATCTCTCGTCCGTATGTATGAGATTTATAAACTCGGCTACAAGTGTACATAGTCCTCATTAATGTTATAAGTCTTAATATGTCACATATTAATGTTACTTTAATATAAGAGTTTATTCTCTGAACCATATGCATACAAGTATTAAGAACAAAACTTCTCTATACTCTCAACATTGCACTACGTTTCGTGCGTGAGGCGTCTCGCAAAGCAAAATCCTAACAAGGACCCCCCCCGATACACTACTCCTTGACAATGTTGATCGTAGGGATCCATTATGTCCTCCACATAAATTATATTACCGTAACTACTATAAATATAGATTACTATCTAAGAACATAATTATAATTCTATTAAATCCTTGGATCGATATAACCGCTATTGTCACTAAGTACGATCCTCCGACCCCAACAAACTGGTACACCAAAATCACCCAAGATGTACACCATAGTCACTATTTGCCCATCAAAGAAATTACAGAAGGCATAGACAATAGTCCAACCCCATTAGTCACTATTTACCCACCAAAGTCTATCAATTGGGAGGAGGTAAATAAATGTTATCAAATATAAAAATAGTGTCTTGATAAGCACCCAAAAGGATATAATTTATGCACTGAATAGATGCATTTTAGTCACTCGTTTTAAATCAAAATGGCCATATGTTCGTATTTGTTTATTTCTCAAGTCAATATGCAGTTGCGGTACAAATAATGCTAAATCAGTATAGTTGCAACACAGTGGTGGTCAAAAGCATTCATCGAATAAATCAAAGAGATCGCAAAGTCTGAAGTCCATTTGTGAGCTTGCCCGATGAGTTTCGATGTCCCGAACCAAACCTAAGCCTAAACCGAGCCTAAATCGACCCCGAACCCCATGTGTGTTTAGCTTGTGCTTTTTAGATTTTTTTAGATTTTTAGTTTGAGTCGTTTTATTTTTAGGATTTATTTTATATTTGTTTAGAATTTTTTAGGATTTATTTTCTATTTTTTTATTTCTTTTTATTTAGTATATCTTTATTTTTAGTTTTATTTTATTAGGATTAGTTTTCTTTAGGAAATAATTTATTTTTGTAGTTTTATTAGATTGTGTTTTTATTAGGATTTTTGTTTTTATTTTTATTAGATTTTTAGCTTTTATTTCATTTATTTTATTAATTGAGTTTTATTTTATATATTAGGATTTTTTTTATTTCTTTTTTAGTTTGTTAGTTTTATTTTTTTTAGTTGTAGTTTTATTTTTAGGTGCAAATGACACACACACACACACACACAAAATCCTATACACAACATTTACACCCAACTAAAACCCCCTCATCCCCACCATAAACCATACACCCTCACACACCAAACACATTTCCTACCCATCTTCAACCTCCCGCCACTCTCTCTCACCTCTATCCTCCATAACCAAACATATACCACAACCACCTACACCAACAATCCAAAACCCATCTTGCAACCATACACCAACCACCCAGCCACCTCCAAAACATAACCTTAACCCATTTCTGGCGCCCAAAGCCGACCCGAAACCCACTGAACCGACGTCCCCTACCCCACCCAACCTACCAGCGCCGACAAAAACTCGGCCAAACCCGTCGGGGCCTGCCGCCTGCTCCAGCCTAGCCGAACCTGGAAAATCCAAACCCGCGCCTTATACCCGAAAACAACATCCATGGCCAAACCCATTTCGAAATCCCTTTACCCGAACCCTCCAAACTGGACTGCCATAACCCGAGCCCCTGCCTCAACCAAAGTTCCCAACCATCAAATGCTACAAAAATCGGAACCTTCACCAGCCAATTACCTGCCAAAAAAAAAAGAAAAAAGAAAAAAATTGCCTTTAACTTGGTTGAAACTAAATCCCACAAAATCTCTCCAAACAAACTTCGTGGTCTATTTAAACAAAGAAGGCATCTCATTTCAAGGGACACTCTGAGAGAGACTCTCAGATACACAGAACGAAAGAGAGATACAAAATAGAGCGATAGTGTGTATATTATGTACACAATAGGTACATAAAAAAAATTCAAAAAAATTAGTTTAGCATTAGAATAATTTTTAGGTTTAGTTTTTATTTTCTTTTATGTAATCAAGTGTTCGATTTGTGAAAATATTGGGACACATGTTCATAAACGCGATTTAAGGAATCAATTCAAAGGAGAGACTTTTGTGTATTTTATTTTTTGCTCTACTCTTTAATTTGTTGTTCCATGTTTGTGATTGTGATTAATTATTTCATTATGCTTGACTAGTCACTGTGTTCAAGGGGTGGGATGCACGATGTAGGATATTAATTTAATTAATTAATTTAATTAATTTTATATTTCTAAGTAAATTAATTTTTAATTGTCACAAATTAATTTATGTAACGAGAGTTAGTAAATTAATTGTACAAATTAATGTTTGAATTTTGGAATCGAACTAGAGATAGATTTTTTTGATATTTGAATATTGATTATGTGTTGAAATTTGAGAATTCATATTGTTTCTATTAAATTGATCCTATCGGGTAATTTTGTTCAAAATAGTATAGTTCTTAATTTTTCATTGTGTGACATTTTTAAATTAGTTTTCTGAAAAAGATATTATTAAATTTATAATTGTAACGAGAGTTAGATTATCGATTTAATATTATCTCGAAATATTTCAAATAAATAAACTGAGAAATTAAAATAATTGATTATACAGTGTAATTCTATCTCTTAACCTTCTCACATATTTCATACTCGGTTGCACATTCTTTTTCATTATTTAGTCATTTCATATTTTTAGCATTTAGTAGTTAATTGTCTCCCTTGAAATTGTTTTTTTTTAAATAAAAAATAAAAATTTAATAAAAAAAAATTGAAATTTTAAGTATTCACATTAATTGTTTCACCTTGGAAGTTGGATTGATACCCGTACTTACCGCAATACGAGTGGTTTTGGCAAGTTTTGTAGGTACTCAAGGGAATTTTGAGATTGGCATTAGAAGACAACGACCGTACGCAAAAAGCTACTTATCAAATGACGTCGTTCCCGCTTTCTTAACATGGAGACAAATTGAAGACTTGTAAATTTTTTTTAGTTGTAATTATTACTCCTCAGATTTGTTGTATAGGATTTTTAAATCTTTGTATTTATTTTGGTGCATTTTGACACCGATTTATTTGTAATAATTATTCATAAAAAAAAAAGCAAAATAGGAAACCGGACAACGTAGAGAGAGGGCGTCCAATGACGAGGATTTTTTACGCCTTTCTACTTTGGTCCGGGAGGACTCCCGGGAACGACTGAGATAGGCGAGATCTCCCTCTGGTCGACTCAAGCTCGGTCTTCACCCCACGTGTGTAAAAGCCGCGGGAGGTAATTTCTTTATCACTCGCGAATCTCCTGCAAGCGAGTTCATTTTTTCGTGTGATTAATTGTTCATGTATGCTTTTAATTTCGGCATTGCACTTAAATTGAATGGTTTGATGAATTAATTTACCTAATACCTGGACCCGATCGTTGAAACGAGAAGGGATTTCATCACTCGACTCACTCGCTTATCCATTGTGTGCTACCCTAGCTGTCATTAAATTAAAATCAATCAACTAGCTAGCCCAGTAGGAACACATTTTTATAACAGGCGCTCACAAAGATAAATTCCGTGATTTTTGTCATCGGCGGACTTAATTAAAATTTGACTATCCCCTTTCACTAATTTTGAAGATAATAATTGGCTACGTTGTAAGGACATAAATTTTCAATTGAGTCCCTGTATTATTTTGACTTAATTTCGTGAACAAAACTCTGTTTGTAATATGTCATAGGGAGAATTTTATTTTGTCATGATCCCACTTTGTCTATGACGTATTGAAGATATTGAAGACGTTGCGGCAAAGCTTCAAAGAATTAAATCATGCCGAAGTTTAATTGGTGCAAGTTTAATCGACTTCAAAGTTAATTTCATTCCGCGATCACTCAGGTATGAATGCGTATAATTAATGGTGCTCGGAATTATTTTATAAAATGTAAGGATGTAATTTTTATAAAAAAAATGTTTTTAAATGTATTAAAAGTATTTTAAAGGTTTAAACTACGTTTTATGATGATAAGCTCGTAAAAGAGTTTGACATTTTTGGATCTCTCATTGGAAGAGACAATTTAAACAAAAAGTCAAACTTTCACACTGTTGTTCAAATGACATCCAATCTCGTTCGAACGAGATAGAATGTCGCTCGAACGAGTTCCTCAATTCGTTCGAACGACACTTTTTTCGAGGAAGCGTTTAGAATCTTATTTAAACAGTGTTTTCATCATAATTTCGTAGGTGTGCTTTCTGGAAAATAGTTTTATAAACCAGAACCTTATTTGCACGTGTTTTTTAAGGTTTAAAAGTCTTAAACACATCCTTAGAGTTTGCAAAGATCCGAGTTATCATTCTTATATGTTTATGTGATCTTGTTGCACCAAAGTTGTTTGTTCTACACATTGAACATCAAAGGGTTTTGCGGTGAAGAAAAGAGAAGGACTTCTTGTTCGACATCGTAGACGAATCAAAGCCATTCGGTGGACACCGAGACATACGTGGACGCGTGTGTTGTGGACAGGTATCGTGGAAGACGGAATTTCTACGTGGGCACTATTGAAGAATAGTTGAAGATCAGAAGGAGCGTCAAGACCCGTGGGGGTCAAGTCTTAGTGTAAGGCTAATCTGTCTTTGTAAAACCATATTCATAGTGATTGTTTGGCTTGGGTCGTCCGAGGTTGTTTTCCCGTTTTGAATTTTTTCCTCGTACATCCGGCGTTGTGAGTATTCTTTACTTTACTTTACTTGCTTTAATCTCTAGATTCATGTTTAGGATTAATCAAGATAAAACTGGTTTAAAGTAAGAATTGGGTTTTCACAACTTGGTTTGGTGCATAATTAAAAGTTGGATTTTTTTTTGGAGAAAAATTGGTTTTGTTTGAAACACACATATCGGGACACTCACACTTTCAAATTGGTATCAGAGCTAGAAAACATTATTTATTTGTTTTGTGATCCCGTGTGTTTTCAAAGATGAATTCTAGATATAATGAATTTTCTCGAACTCTTATTTTTTATGGTACTAATTACACTTATTGGAAGATGAGAATGAGATGTGCTTTAAAATCTATTGATGAGAGTGTTTGTCTTGCAGTTGAGAAAGGTTGGACACCCCCTGTCACTATTGTAGGTGAGGCCACTAGTTTAAAGCCTGTTGAGTCATGGACCGAAACTGAACACAGACTTACGCAATATAATTCTAAGGGTCTGCACGTTATTTCTTCACATGTCACACAGGAAGAATATAATAGAATTATGACTTTTGAAACATCAAAAGAGGCTTGGGATATTTTGGCACTCACTCATGAGGGCACTAGCACGGTTAGGGCGTCAAAACTTCAAAATCTGTCTACAGAGTTGGAGACCATTAAGATGTTAGAGAGTGAGACCTTTGATGAGTTTTATGCTAGGTTGTCCAATATTGTCAACTCGTCGTTTAACCTAGGTGAGAAAATTCCCGACAATCGTGTCATTAAGAAAATCCTTAGGTCATTGCCTAGTAGGTTTGATGCGAAAGTGACCATATTAAACTCCTTGGGTAGGTTAGAGTCAACGAAACAAGAAGATATTGTAGGTGACTTACAAACCTATGAAATTGACATGATTACCTCCAAGCAAGTGCTAAGAAAGAAAATGGTATTGCTTTGAAAACCCATAAGGAGGAAATTAAAGTTTCGGATTTCGATTCCAATTTTGAGGATGTTGCTTTGTTGGAAAAGAAATTTAAAAAATTTATTAAGTTTCAAAAGTAATCGAAAGATGCCAAGAAATTTGAAAAATTCAAGCACAACAAAGTAGATCCCGCCTCTAAGGATAAGTTTGAGAAGCCTAAGAGAGATGAGTCGGATAAGTGTTTTGGGTGTGAGGGGTACGGTCACAAGGTTAAGGAGTGTACCACTAGACTTAAGAAAGAGGGCAAGCAACCCATTGTCTATAATTCCACCTTAAGTGATAGTGATCCGGAAGAGGGAGAGAGTTCCCCCATTGATCGTAACTTTGTTGCATTTATGGCATGTCATGTGAGCGACGACGATTCTCATGTGCAAGACACTTCCGAGGAGATTTTGAGTGTATCCCATTGTTGATGTAAAAAATTAGATCACTCTAATTATTCAATCACGGATAAAATAAATGAGACAAAGTATTTTAAAGTGGTTCAGCCTTATAAGAATGGCCTACGTCCACTGTTATGTTATTGCTGAGTGTTTGGGAATTCTCGATTATAAGTTCTATCAAGAAATTCCGGTCCCTTTACAATGAGGATTGTACAATGTATTTATAGCCCTCAGGCTGTAATGTGAAAGGGTAATACATTAAATGATGTACATATGAAAGGGTGATACATTCAATGCTCCTTAAGCGTATGCGTCTGAATGATAAGCATTTAATTAACAATCAAACTGTTGGTTATCCTGCTATTAATGCTTTGTTCGAGATGCAGCTCAGACCGCTTGAGTTGCTCGGATCGCCTAAGCTTCTCGATGCTAAGGAGTTCCTCGGAGCGTGTGAGTTCCTCGGAGCGTATGAGTTCCTCGGAGAAGCAGTGCTCCTCGTTGTAGTATGGTTCCTCAGAGCGTGTGAGTTCCTCAAAGTATTTGTTGTTACTATGCAGATTGCCACGCGTCTTCATTCAATTGGGCCACGATAGCAGATTAAATTTGGTATCAACAGAAGCCCCCAATGTTTCATAGTTCGAAATTTGAGGAGTATGGAACATTCTTTCTCAGAATATGATAGCTTTAAATAGTCCTCCTGATTTTTAGGAGTGTTTCCCTTGTATTTATTTCTCTTTCCAAATTCGTAGAATCAGGCTTTTTGAATTTTCACAACCACCTCGATGTCTGCGTACTTTTTGTCCTTTTAGCCGCTGGTAGCGTAATCGTTTCTTCTCGCTTCGATTGTCGCGCCCTTTTTGTTCCTCTAGCCGCCTGTACCGTAATTGTTTCTTTTTGTAATCATTACTTTACCGTTTCCCAAGGCAAGGTATTTAAACTTCACAGACACTCCCATCGTCTTCTACCTTTTCAAATTTGTACTTTCGAGTTTTCCATCGTCTCTTTCTCTCATGTGTATTCATCTTCTTCCATCGTTCGTTGTCAACAGCTCTACTCTTTTTCTGTAAGATCTTCTTCTTTCTTCTTTATTTCCTTTATTCACCATGGTTTACCCTGTTGAATCTCTTGATAAATTTCGCTCTGATTTTTCCATTCCCTCTTGGGTTATTTTGGAAGAGCTTTCTGAGCCTTCTGATTATTTCCGTTTGGCTGAGGGACATTGGTTCCCCAGCCTCTTTATTGCTGAGTGTGGATTTTCTTTTTCACCAAATCCCTTGTGTCTGGAATTCTGTCAATACTTTGACGTTGTTCCTGCAAGAATAGCCCCCAACACATGGAGAATAGTTAATGGGGTGCATAGGTTAAATCAAATCCATGGAACTCGTATAGGGATTCCAGAAATTATGTTTTGTTATAGATGGGCAGTTAATGATAACATTTTTTATTTGAAAACTAGATTTTTGAATAGGGCCTTAGTAGTCAATCTCCCTGATGCCAATAGGGATTATTTTGAGCATGGGGTTGTCATAAAAAATTGGCAACATGCTCCTCTATCAGGAGATGAAGTTTACCAGGGTCCCAGATGCCCTTCTTATGGCAATGGGATAGGTCAGTCTTATTTCATTTTATTTATTTTGAAATTATGCTTCTTTTATGTTTGATAAAATGTGTCACTGATGGCAATGTTTTTCTTATTTATTTGCAGTTGACAGTAAAAGAAAGTGTCCCAAGGAAATAGACGTCAACATAAGACACTTGAAACTTATTTGGAGTCTGCATCAGAGTGTTGCCGACGAGCACATTAGATCAGCCTCATATCTGCTACAGTACAAGAGCTACACAACCTCTTTTACTGCTCGTCCAGTAATAAGTGACGCAGAGCCAGTGCCAGCTTCCACCAGCTCCTCGCCTGAATCTCACGTCCCTTTAAGTGAAAGGATGAAGAGAAGAAAACTTGCCACTCTCTTCGAGAAGCCTGCCTCTGGTTCTGGAGAGTCAAAAAGGAGTAAGATTGATGTCCCAGGGGAGGGGACAAAGAACACTGATGCGCCTTCCTCGGCTGCTGTTGTTGTGAAGGTTGTAGAGAAGCCCGCAGTGGCTCCGAGCAGGTCTGCTATTCCTGGAGAGGTGATTGTAATATCACCGACCAAGGGTTCTACCTTGGTTGAATCTGTTCCTGTTCCCCCGAGGAGGCTGAAGAAGAGCTCCTCGGTCAATTTGGCTGACACCATCACTCAGCCCCCAACCCTTGGAACTGGGGTTCCTACTTTTGTTCCCCCGAGCTCTTCCATGAGCTCGGTAAAGTCCTGGATCATTCCTGAGGTCCAAGGTATTGAAGAAAACCTTACTCGGGACATGGTCACTTCATTGGCTGCTCGCCACCATGCTTCTGTAAGTTTTCTTACTTTGAACTTTTCATATTTCCTTTGTCATTTCTATTTATGATTTACTTTCTTTTTACTTTCACAGTTGACGAGCTGCTTTAATATAATCCTGAAGAAGGATGAAGCAACTAAAGCTTCATGCTCCTCGTCCAGTGTGGCGGGAGCTCTGGAAGAAGCTATCAAGTCTTTGGACGATTCTTGCCACACATATGCTACTGACAAGGCTGTCTGGGAGAAAAAGCTTACCTCCACCGAGAAAGAGAAAGCTCGAGCTGTTGATGCCTCCAAGGAGTTGGAGAAGAGAATAAATGCCCTGGAGAAGGCAAATAAGGAGCTCGAAGAGAAGCTCAAAACTGCTGGAGAGTTTGAAGATAAACTCAAGGCTGCCGAGGGGGAGCTGGCTCAACTTCGGGAAGTAGGTCGGCAGAAGGATGAGATTGAAAACAAATTAAAAGCTGCTGATAACCTGCTGTCCGAGAAGCTCTCCTCGGAGAAATTGAAGAGCAAGATAGCTGTGAAGAAGTCCTTCAGCGCTGGCTGGGACAAGGGGTGGAACAAGGGGTTAGCTGCCATGATGTCACAAGTTAAATATGGCAGCCTAAAGTACTTCAGAGATGGATGGGTTGCAGCTCTCCAGGAGATGAAGGTAGATGAATCTTCTGAGCTTTTTTAGCAACACATTCCTGGTCCCCCTCCAACCCCAGAAGATCTTGAAGAGAACGAAGCTGCCTCAAAAGAGTCTTCTATGGTGATGGGAGATCATCCCCCAGTCATTCAGCGTACTGTCGAGGAACCTCAGCAAGTCATTACTTCTTCCGAGCAACTGTTGGCGCTCCCCGAGCAAATTCCTACTCCCTTCGAGCAACCTACTTCCTCGTCCCAGCCTCCCGAGAAGGTTTTGGGAGATAAGGAAAAGGTGTAGAGTTGTTCGGGTTTCTCTTTTCATTTTATTTTTCTTTTATCAAATGTAACCCAGAACTTGTAACTCTGAACTTTATGATCTAATAAAACTTGGACTTTTTTGCATACTGTTGTCTATCTTCCATTCATACTCTGCTTGTACTTCTTATTGATGATTGCTCTTTCTTTCTCTGCTAGTTTCTGGCCAGGATGGAATTGTTATCTGCCCATGATACAAAGCTGACGCGACAATGTAATGAATACTTTAAGGATGGTCACACAGACCTGAGTGCAGCATAAGTTGTCGACATCCTCAGCCAAGATGCTTCATAACAGGCAGTTGAAGCATATCAATATCTAAAGTGTATACTAGATCGAGTAATGGCCAATAATGTGGCCTATTATGATATGATCGAGGATCTTTAAGGCACCCTCGAAGACCTTCAGCTGCAATACAAAGAATGAACTGCCCTGTTGCATGAGGGATACGAAAAGAAGTACCAGCAGATCATTGTCGATAAGGGCTATGAGAAGCTTTTTGCTGGGTACGATGTAAGGGAGAGAACCCTGAAGGGTGAGGTCGAGGAGTGCAGACAAATCGCTGAACTATTAGAGCAAGAGAACAACAACTTGCAGAAAGAGCTATCACAATTGAAGTCTGTAGGATCTTCTTCAAAAGCCTTGATCCCAGTGACTGATGAGGGATTTTCGTTCCTGGAGGTCGAGAATGCCAATTTAAGGGACGATTTGGAAACCTTGAAGAGGTATGGCCCTTCCACATCTTCTCGGGGACGATCAAGGGCTCCTCGGGGATGAGCAAGAGCAGCTCGGATTCCTATCGAGGAATAAAGGACTCAGTCTACCTTGGAAAACCAGGCCTTCCAGCTGATGGCGAAGAACCAGGCTTTGGCTAACATGTCAAAGAAAATCAGGGACTTGGAAGAGCAGCTCTCTGAGCAGAAATCTACCTTGGAGAACAAAGAGCTCTTCATCAAAAACCTCCACGAGCAGCTGGACAGACTAACATATCAGTTCCACAAACAGCCCAGGGAGTTCTGGATGGCTGGATACAACGAAGCACTATACCACTTGGACGATCGTATCCAAAATGCCAATAATGAGGGCTACAAGCAAGGCTGGATGAATGCCTTAGGTGTGCTGCAGCTCGAACAGGGTCATTACCCGTGGGACTACCATGATCCCGGGCTGCTAGATTTACCTGTGCCACCATACAAACTGGATATGAGTTGGATCCCTGCTCGGGCCATTCCTCGGAGCTTGATTTCAAAGTATCTCGGTGACTACAATCTCCATTCACAAACTGAAGTATCTCGCCCCGAGCATCTCCTAGATCGACCATCCGTGATGAATGTCAGGCTGTTGAAGGATCTCAACTTCATCAATTCTCCTCTGGCTTTAAGTGATCCGCCTGCTGGTGAGGAACCTGTATCAAAAGCAGAGGGGAAAAGACCAGTAGAATAGGAATTTTTGATGTAATAGTTAGTATACATTTCAATATCAATGTACTTTTCATTTTATTATCAATGTAATTTATTTTGAATTCAATGAAAGACTTTCATTTTTTGTTTGCAAATCTTAATTGCTATTGCCTTGTAATTATAAAACACTTTATATATGTGCATATCTGTTAAAAGGATAACAATATTGTGTTGTTTGTCAACCAACTCAATAATAATTAAAAAGTTACAAGTACCAATAATGTTGCTCGATCACTTAATAATAAAGTCACGAGTATAAAAAATGTTTAAAATGTTTCCAACCAACCAAGGTTGTTAGATTCTCCATGTCGACCAACTACAGTTAGTGGGTTTTATCCCCGACCAGCCATAGTTAGTAAATTTTTCCTCTACGAGCAACTTTGGCGCTTTCTGAAATAATCTTACCTTCCGACCAACATAAGTTGGCATTTTCGAGAATATATTTACCTCCCGACCAACATAAGTTGGCATTTTCGAGAATATATTTACCTCCCGACCAATATAAGTTGGCATTTTCGAGAATATATGTACTTCCTAACCAACATAAGTTGGCCTTTTTAGGAATATTTTGTTTCCTAGCCAAACAGGTTGGCATTTTTAGGAATATTTTGTTTCCTAGCCAAACAGGTTGGCATTTTTAGGAATATTTGGTTTCCTAGCCATACAGGTTGGCATTTATAGGAATATTTTGTTTCCTAACCAACCGAGGTTGGCATTTTTAGGAATATTTTGTTTCCTAACCAACCGAGGTTGGCCTTTTTAGGAATATTTTGTTTCCTAGCCAAATAGGTTGGCATTTTTAGGAATTTTTTTGCTGAGTAGTCTGAGCTTTGCCGAGTAGTGTGTAGCACTAGTATTCCCCAAAAAAATTTCAATAAAAAGAGAGACTTGCAGAAGATCTTCATTTTATTCATACCGATGGAACTGTGTTACATGGGAATATACATCAATGATAATACTTGCGCAGGTGCTCTGCGTTCCATGCATTCTTAAACTCCTCCCCCTCTAGAGTTGCTATTCGATAAGTTTCTGGTCGAACAACTTCTATAACTCGGTATAGTCCATGCCAGTTTGCCTCCAGTTTATTGTGCTTTTGAAATACTTTCTTCAGCACATAGTCTCCTTCTTTCAGGTCGCATTTCTTCACCCCCTTATTGTAGAATAGAGCTATTCATTGTTGATATGCAGCATTTCTGATGGCTGCTTCTTTTTTAACTTCTTCGAGCATGTTTAAATCCAATCTTCTCATTAAGTCACTGACAGGGGAATTGAAATTCAGTACCCTGTGTGTTAGGAGGCCCAACTCGGCAGGTATAACGGCTTCACTTCCAAATGCTAGCATATATGGTGATTCTCTAGTTGCTACTCGAGGAGTAGTTCGGTAAGCCCAGAGTACTGATTGTAGCTCGTTGATCCAATTCGATTTTGCATCGTCCAATCTTTTCTTCAAGCCATTTAGCAGCGTTCTGTTTGTCACTTCAGTTTGTCCATTGCTTTGAGGATGGCCTGGTGCTGAGTGGACCTTCAAAATATTTGACTGATGACAATAGGCAGCGAACTCCTCGTTATCAAATTCTGTTCCACGGTCTGTGATAAAGGCATGAGGAAGACCATATCGACAAATGATGTTCTTCCAAACAAATTGGTACACCTTTTCTTACGTCATGTCAATGAGTGGCTCAGCTTCTACCCACTTAGTAAAATAATCCACTGCGACGACAAAGTATTTGAACCTTTCTCGGGTCATTGGCAGTGGCCCAACCAAATCAATTCCCCACATGGAAAATGGCCAAGGGGAAGTTATGGGTGTCAATAATGCTTGTGGAGTTCTTCGGATGGAGGAAAAACGCTGGCACTTGTCACACTTCTTGGCATAGGCTATACAATCAGCTCTCATCGTCGGCCAGTAGTATCCCTGCATCATCACCCTTTGCAAAAGCGTCTGACCTACTACATGTGCTCCACAGGACCCTTCATGGATCTCTTCAATTAATTTTTTCACCTCGGAGGGATGTACGCATCTCTGTAAACCTGCCATAATTCCTCGTCTATATAAAATACCATTAGTCAATACATACCGAGCAGCCTTAAACTTTAATTTCTTGGCTACGAGCTTGTCAATTGGCAATTATCCCTCCTCGATATACGCCCTGATGGGATCTATCCAAGATGGTCTTAAATCAAGGGTGATAAAGTTCAACATCAGATCTTCATCTATACTCCGACCAGCTAACACTTCAATTGGGATTGTTCGTCGTAGCTCGGTGCGAGTAGCTGATGCTAGTCGAGCTACGGCGTCTGCTCTCGCATTCTCCATTTTTGGTATTCTGATCAGCTGAACAGCGGCAAATTCTGACACCAGCTCCTTTGCCTTTGCATGATATCTGATCATTAATTCTCCTCTAACTGCATATACTCCCATCATTTGGTTTATGATCAATTGAGAATCACTAAAAATAATGATCTGTTGCGCCTCCATAATTTTTGCCAAACTAAGTCCTGCAATCATGGCCTCATACTCAGCCTCATTGTTGAAAGCTTTGAATCGGAAACGCAGGGCGTATTCCATATCGACCTCGTTCGGAGTGCTCAAAATTATCCCCGCGCCACATCCTGTAGTGCAAGATGAACCATCTATATGTAGCCTCCATATAGGTAATTCGTCTTCAAATTTCTGCTCTGTCAGAGTTCCTCGGTGAAATATTTGCTGCTTCCTTTCATCCTCCCCGTATTTTTCTTTCTATCCGTCGATCATCTCTTCTTGACCTTTTACCAATCGGAATTGGTCTGAGCTCGAATTTTATGATCTTGTAACATCCACTTGCCCTTTTACCAACCGGAGTTGGTCTGAGCTTGTGTTTTTTGATTCTGTAACATCCACAGGTTGATTAGCGAGCAACTTTTGCTCCTCGGGGGTATCAGGATAGGTGAACTCCGCTATAAAATCTGCTACAGCCTGCCCTTTTAATGATGATCTGGGTTCATAAACTATATCATATTCACCGAGCTCTATTTCCCAGTACATCAATCTCCCTGATTTTTCTGGCTTATGAAGGGCTTGCCTCAATGGCATATCAGTATATACGACTATAGTATGAGCCTCGAAGTATGGCCTCATTCTTCTACTTGCCTCAATCAGCGCCAATGCCAATTTTTCAAGACTTGGATATCTGATCTCTGCTCCTCGGAAGGCCTTACTCGTATAGTAAATTAGTTTTTGCACTCCATTCTCCACTCTGATCAACGCCGAGCTAACTGCATTCTCGGACACTGCAAGATACAAGTACAATTTTTCTCCCATCACCGGCCTGGACAACAGTGGAGGTGCTCCCAAGTATTTCTTCAAGTCCTGAAAATCCTTCTCACATTCATCATTCCACTCAAAAGTCTTTCTGAGTGTCTTGAAAAATGGGAGACATCTATCAGTTGCTCGTGACACAAATCTGTTGAGTGCTGCTACTCGTCCTGTAAGACTTTGTACTTCCTTCTTCGTCGTTGAAGATCGCAGCCCTAATAGATCTTTGATCTTTTCAGGATTTGCTTCAATGCCTCGTTGATTGACAATGTACCCCAGAAACATTCCTTCTCGTACTCCAAATATGCACTTCGTCGGGTTCAGCTTCATTTGGTATTTATCTAGTTGATCAAAAGTCTGATTTAAGTCAACTAGATTATCAGCAACTTTTTTGCTCTTCGTCAGCATATCGTCAACGTAGACTTCCATATTGCAACTGATTTATTCGGCAAAGACCTTGTTCATCAGCCGTTGATATGTCGCACCTGCATTTTTCAAACCAAAAGGCATAACATTATAACAATAAGTTCCTCTAGGGGTAATAAAAAAAGTACTCTCCCTGTCTTCAGGTTTCATTTTGATCTGATTATAGCCGAAATAAGCATCCATGAAACTCAGTAGCTCGTGTCCCGAGGTAGCGTCCACCAGTTGATCAATTCGGGGCAATGGAAAGTGATCCTTTGGGCATGCTTTGTTGAGGTCGGTGAAGTCTACACACATCCTCCACTTGTTATTTTTCTTCTTCACCATCACCACATTGGCTAACCAATCTGGATATTTAACATCTTCAATAAAGCAAGCTTTCTGGAGCTTCTCGACTTCCTCCTGTATAGCTTGGTTCTTCTCGGGACTGAATACTCTTCTTCTCTGCTTCATAGGCTTGATCTCTTTATTCACATTGAGCTCGTGACATAGTAAATTCGGGTCTATCCCAGGCATATCTTCATGACTCCATGCAAAAGTTTGTCTTCTGCTTCTGAGGAAGGTTATCAATTCTTGTTTTAATGAGGCTTCCAACGACGAACCTACTTGAGTAGTTCGCTCAGGGTGTTCGTCGTCTAGAATGATATTTTCAGTAACTTCCACCACTTGACCCTTCACGAGTTGCGACTCATCTCTAGGATCCAATGTTTCCATTTCTGCACCTTCATCCACTTGATAGGTAGTAGTCTTTTTCTTTGATTCTTCCAGTTCTTTTTGCTCGACGGATGAATAATAGCATTCCCAAGCTACTTTTTGATCAACTTTCACAACTCCAACTCCAAAATTTGTTGGAAATTTTAGGCACTGATGCACTGTAGATGGTACAGCTTTGAACTTTTTCAATCCTACTCTTCCCATGATGATATTGTATGATGATTGAACATTCTTATCCATCATGAAAAAGCGTATTCTTTCTGTCTGACAAGCAGGCCACGTACCAATGAATATATCCAACTTGATCGTCCCAAGTGGAAATACTTTTTCGCCAACAAAACTGATGAGGGGTCTATGATAAGGCTCCAGTTGAGATAGCTTAGATTTAAACTATCAAAGCACGAGTAGAACATGATGTCTGCCGAGCTACCATTGTCGACTAGTACTCTTGAAATCATAACCTCCTTCATCCTCATTTTGATCACCAATGGGTCATCATGAGGATATAGAACACCTGCAAGGTCGTTCTTTGAGAACCCAATGACCAATTTCTCTTTGTTCACCTTTCTCGGGCGATCCTCTTCAGCTAGATTTATTCGCTGAATGTACGAGCAAGCTTGAGCCTCACAGAGGTAAGCTTTTCTTTCTACAGTAAGGTCTCCTCCTCCTGCATCTTCACCTGTAATAACATTACAATCAAATGACCCAAAACGTATTGAAAATACCTCTCGTTCTGCCTATCTTGGTATCTTGGGAAGATTGGGGTCATCCTCGGGATCATCTTCATGGTTTCTTTTCTTGTTCTCCTCTGCTCGACGAGGAGATTTAGACCTCTCTCTTGTTCAGTCGTTATTTCTTCTTTCATTTCTACGATCAACGTACTTCGCCAGTTTTCCTCCTCTAATGAGTGTTTCGATCTCATTCTGAAGTGCTATGCAATTTTTGGTCATATGGCCATGATCTTTGTGAAACTCGCAATATTTTTCCCTATTCCTCGTGTCCGGGTCTGCCTTCATTTTCTTTGGCCAGTTTAACTCCTCGTTGTTCTTAATTTCTTCTAGGACATGGTTGATATCTACCTTCAAAGGAGTATAATTATCAAATTTCCTCAAGACCTCCCATGATGACCTATTTTTGGATTGTTTGTCACTACCATTGTTCTTATGATCTTTCTTCTTAGCTTTGTCGACTTCCACCTTGGTTACTTTATCCATATTCTTTTTCGCAGCCATGGCCTCCTCGGCGTTCATGATTTTGGCCGCTTTCGCCATTAATTCTGACATAGTTATGGGTGTATCTTTGGCCAAAGTGTAATACAACTTATTAGACAACAACCCACTCACCAAGGCATTGATCGATGTCTTCTCCTCATAATCAATGACTTCAAGTTTCTCGTTATTAAAACGAGTTATATAATCTCTGGTACTTTCACCAGCTTTTTGTCTAACACTTAACAAATGTGCTACTCGTTTAACTGGCTTTGCCCCAAAGCAAAAATTTCCAATGAATAACTCAGCCAGTTGAAAGAAAGTTGAGATCTTACCCCTAGGAAGATTATTATACCATATTTGAGTAGATCCGGTAAGAGTTTCCGAGAATGCCCTGCATCTCATCTCGTCTGGGACAGCATAGATGTCGGCAGCAGCTTGATATTGTTCTATATGAAGAACAGGGTCAGTCTTTCCATCATATTTGGGGGTCACAACAGGTGCTTTGAACTTTGATGGTGTTGGAAAATCTACAATGGCCTGGACAAAAGGTGTTCCTCGAACAAAGGTTAGTTGTAAAGGGTTCTTGGTTTTAACCATTTCCCCTAATCTATCCTCCAGCCTTTGAATAGAACCTTTCCATGCATCATTTCCTTCTTCAGGCCTATTGGTTCGAGCAGCTGATCGCGTTGAAGTGGCTTCCTGGGATCTATCTTGACGAGCAGCTGGTCGCGACTGGGCAGATCCTTCCCTTAAGGCTGTTGATCATCGAATGCTCCTCGACGCTGCATTAAGAGGACTTTTGTTCCTCCTAGGGCCTAATCGGTCGAAAGGAGAAACCCTACTTAATCTTTCCAATGCGCTGGTCCTTTCTGGGGAGAGAGTGACACGTTGTTCAGTATCTGTGGCTCCCACTAACGAAGTTCATCCAGGTTGATAAGAGAAATCTTCAGACTCCTCATTGCGATATGAATTGGTACGCCTAGTATATGAGGATGGGGCGCGAGTGTTTCTTTGAATACTCCGCAGTCCTGAATGGGTTGGTGCACCGCCATGGAGGGTTTGTATGAGTTGACGCATAGTTTCTTGCATGACGGTCTGGCCCGGAGCCAGATTTGTCATTATTCCAGCCAGATCTGGAATACTTAGAGGAGCAGATGGATTTGGAGGGCTTCCAGCATTTCGATTGCTGGATTCTAGAATATCAGCCATTGGTGATGAATTATTTTTGATGGAAAACGATATTACCAGTCGTTTCCCACAGACGACGCCAATCTGTTGATGTAAAAAATTAGATCACTCTAATTATTCAACCACAGATAAAATAAATGAGACAAAGAATTTTAAAGTGGTTCAGCCTTATAAGAATGGCCTACGTCCACTGTTATGTTATTGCTGAGTGTTTGGGAATTCTCGATTATAAGTTCTATCAAGAAATTTTGGTCCCTTTACAATGAGGATTGTACAATGTATTTATAGCCCTCAGGCTGTAATGTGAAAGGGTAATACATTAAATGATGTACATATGAAAGGGTGATACATTCAATGCTCCTTAAGCGTATGCATCTGAATGATAAGCATTTAATGAACAGGCAAACTGTTGGTTATCCTGCTATTAATGCTTTGTTCGAGATGCAGCTCGGACCACTTGAGTTGCTCGGACCGCCTAAGCTTCTCGGTGCTAAGGAGTTCCTCGGAGAGGTCTTGTCCTCGGAGCGTGTGAGTTCCTCGGAGCGCATGAGTTCCTTGGAGTGTATGAGTTCCTCGGAGCGTATGAGTTCCTCAGGGAAGCAGTACTCCTCGTTGTAGTATGGTTCCTTGGAGTGTGTGAGTTTCTCGGAAGTATTTGTTATAACTATGCAGATTGCCACACGTCTTCATTCAATTGGGCCACATCAGCAGATTAAATTTGGTATCAACACCCATGTTAGTGAGGGTGAAGAGAGTGACGAGGAGGAGGTTGATATGAAAGAATTACAAAATGCGTTTAATGAGTTTTATGCCGAAACGGTGAAGGTAAAAAAGGCTAAATCAAAATTGCAATCTAAGTTGAATGAGCATGCCATAGAAAATAATGATAGTTTGATTGAGGATCTTAGGGCACGAGAGAAGAAGTTTAGGGAGAAATATGAGTTTGTGGACAAAGAGAGAGATAATCTTCATGGTTTGATGGAATCCTTGAAAAATGAGATTTTAGTGTTTGAGGAGTCTAGACGTTTGCTCGAGTCTAGGATTCACGAGTTGGAGGAGAGATTAATAGACTCGTCTAGAGTCAAGTTTAATTTGGATTCTAGGTCAGAGAAGTTAGATAAGATCCTAGGCACCGTCAAAATTAAGGAAGATAGGGGAGGTATAGGTTTTGGTGAGAGAGTTGTTCCCATTCCCCCCGCACGTGTGAGAAACACTAGGATGGTTAGAAAAGGTCCACATAAAGGTAATCATTCCCACCACCGCTACACTTGCTCGTTTTATGGTAGTATAGGTCACCTTAGGCTTTATTGTTACGACCTTAGACAAGCTCTTAGGAAGTTTAAGAATAAAGTTGCACCGGTTACCCAAACCCCCATGCGCAGTTTTACACCTACTTGGGTTAGGAAATTGGATTTAGTGGCTTTAGGAATTAAACTTCATGATTCTCATTTGGGTGAACTTGATTCTTCCCATGCTAAATCTAAAGGATGATAGTGTTTCCATGTTTGTCATATGCTAGTTTGCTGCATTATATATTCATTTCTAGTATTATGACATGTGTATCATGTTTGTATGATAATTTTCATTTGTTTGAGTCTTATTTGAAAAATACAAAAAGATTTTATTTTTTTTAGAAAAGTTTTGAAAATCCAAAAAGATTTTGCTTTTCTTTGAGTCAAATATGTTTGAAAAGCCAAAAAGATTTTCAGTTTTTGCTTTTGAGTTTACATGTTTGATATGGCATATTTGTGTGCTCGCCCCCCCCCCCCCCCCCCCCATCGTTTCATTATCCATGTGGCTAGGACATTTGGTCATTATTATCGATACTTAGAATAATCTTAACCATTGTTTATATGGGGTTGTTTCGAAGTTGATATGAATTTTCATTCGACTTTGTATATATGCCAACATTGCACACATGCACGAGTTTATATGGATGTTTGACTTCTCTTGCATATTTGAATTTGGTGAGGCGTTCTTATCTCAATCTTGTCATCTATGCGTAAGTAGACTTAAGGAGAAGTGTGCATGTATTAACTGTTTACCGTGAGGATTTAAAATTGGTAAAAATGATGAGTGATTCACTGGAAAGGGCTGCGAGAGTTCAAAATTAACTTGTCATGAAATCCACCGTTTGAAAGAGCCCAAAAGAAAATGCAATATGCTGAGAAAATGGACAATAAGATTTTCTATTAGTTGAGAATGCTAGAAACCTCAAAAGAACTTGAAAAAGTATATATATATGAGGGAGTTTGGTTGGAGAAAATTTAAACGGATTTGCACATCTAATCTTAATGTTGAAACATTGAAAATTGACGTTATTGTTTGTAGAATCATCAAAATTCTGGATTTGTGTGCATTTAGTATGTTTAGTTCACTAAGCTCACTCTTTTATTGTCATATGGCAATAATAAAGTTTGATGACTTATCGCTATCAATTAGAGCTTCTTGGCCGTTTCGATGTGTTGGAATTGTGACTCATTTGTTGTAGTTTCACGCCCATTCATTCCATATCCATGTTTGAGCACATCGGTACTATGTTTGCATGTAACTCGCATTTTAAGTTTTTATGAGTTTTTGCGTTTTGTGTTAAAAGCCTACTGTTTTAGCACTGTTTTGATTCTGTCAGGCCCTTCCTGGAATAGTTTTGTGAAAAAAAATTCACTGGGTAAAACTTTATATTATTTCTGGGAATTTGGGAAATTTTGGCAGGTCACGCGAAGTCGTTCAAACAATAACTCATCTCGCGCGAACGACATATGTACTTCGTTCGAGCGACTTCCTCATCTCGTTTGAGCGAAGTCCCTGGCTCGTTCGAACGACAGGGTGAAAAATGTCTTCTGATTGGTTTGCAGTCCTCAGGTTCAAAATGGTATATTTTTAGTACTGCGGGAAGCATTTTTGGACTGTTTGGCTTATATGCAGGTGCTTTTATGTTCCAAATTGGTATTTTGCATATGAGTCCGTTTATCACACTTGATTTGATTGTTATACTCTATGTGTGATTCCTTGGTTTACTAGCTACTGATTTGTCATTGCTTTATCATAATTAGCTGGCTGTTTCATGATTATCTAGCGTTTTTCAACTCTCAAATTGGTATGAACTTGATTCAAATTGGTTTCATATTCTCATGCTAGATATTTCATATTGGTTTATCTTTTCACCGGATTGTCTATTCGAGACAAAAAGGGGGAGAGATGTATGTGATGTAAGGGGAGATTTTGAGAGCTTCTATTGATATCTGGATTTACATATTGTTTGATTATATTTGTTTCAAATTGGTATCAAATAATTGCTCACATGTTTCAAATGATTTGTTCTTATTAGAAATATAAATTGGTATCATTTCTTCCTCCATACTTCACTGGGTATCTGTTTGTCTATTTCATGTGTGTAGGTATGCTTTCAGCGATTCGAGATTTCAAGTCTACATCAAATTTAGATAGTTCATGATTGCCAGTGCTACATATTCTAGTCCGTGTCCTGTATATTTATTTTTGGGTTTATGGGATGGGATTTATCCGTCATACGGCTTGACGGACCGGTTAGGCATTTCACTGGTTTAGTTTTGTCCCGGAATAGTCAAAGGGGGAGATTTGTAAGGACATAAATTTCCAATTGAGTCCCTGTATTGTTTTGACTTAATTCCGGGAACAAAATTGTGTTTGTAATATGTCATAGGGAGAATTTTAATTTGTCACGATCCCACTTGGTCTATGACTTATTGAAGACATTGCAGAAAAGCTTCAAAGAATTAAATCATGCCGAAGATTAATTGGTAGACGTTTAATCGACTTCAAATTAATTGTCACAAATTAATTTATGTAACGCGAGTTAGTAAATTAAGTGTACAAATTAATGTTTGAATTTTGGAATCGAACTAGAGATAGATTTTTTTTTATATTTGAATATTGATTATGTGTTGAAATTTGAGAATTCATATTATTTCTATTAAATTGATCCTAGCGGGTAATTTTGTTGAAAATAGTATAGTTCTTAATTTTTCATCATGTGACATTTTTAAATTAGTTTTCTGAAAAAGATATTATTAAATTTATAATTGTAACGAGAGTTAGATTATCGATTTAATATTATCTCGAAATATTTCAAATAAATAAATTGAGGAATTAAAATAATTGATTATATAGTGTAATTCTATCTCTTAACCTTCTCACATATTTCATACTCGGTTACACATTCTTTTTCATTATTTAGTCATTTCATAGTTTTAGCATTTAGTAGTTAATTTTCCCCCTTGAAATTATTTTTTTTAAATAAATAAAAAATTAATAAAAAAATGAAATTTTAAGTATTCACATTAATTGTTTCACCTTGAAAGTTGGATTGATACCCGTACTTACCGCAATACGAGTTGTTTTAGCAAGTTTTGTAGGTACTTAGGGGAATTTTGAGATTAGCTTTAGAAGACAACGACCGTACGCAAAAAGCTACTTATCAAATGGCGGCGTTGCCGCTTTCTTGACATGGAGACAAATTAAAGACTTGTAATTTTTTTTTAGTCGTAATTATTACTCCTCCTCCCTCCTCCTTAGACTTGTTGTATAGGATTTTTAAATCTCTGTATTTATTTTGGTGCATTTTGACACCGATTTATTTGTAATAACTATTCATAAAAAAAAAAGCGAAATGAGAAGCCGGACAAGGTAGAGAGAGGGCGTCCAACGATGAGGATTTTTTACACCTCTCTACTTTGGGCCTAGAGGACCCCCCCCCCCCCGGGGGCGACTGAGATAGGCGAGATCTCCCTCTGGTCGACTCAAGCTCGGTCTTCACCCCCGTGTGTAAAAGCCGCAGAGGTAATTTCTTTATCACTTGTGAATATCCTACAAGCAAGTTCATTTTTTTTTGTGATTAATTGTTCATGTGTGCTTTTAATTTCGGCATTGCACTTAAATTGAATGGTTTGATGAATTAATTTACCTAAGACTTGGACCCGGTCATTGAAACGAGAAGGGATTTCATCACCCGACTCATTTTTATAACAGGCGTTCACAAAGATAAATTCCGTGATTTTTGTCACCGGCGGACTTAATTAAAATTTGACTACCCCCTTTCACTAATTTTGAAGATAATAATTGGCTACGTTGTAAGGACATAAATTTCCAATTGAGTCCCTGTATTGTTTGGACTTAATTCCGTGAACAAAACTGTGTTTGTAATATGTCATAGGGAGAATTTAATTTTGTCACGATCCCACTTGGTCTATGACGTATTGAAGATATTTAAGACGTTGCGGCAAAGCTTCAAAGAATTAAATCATGCCAAAGTTTAATTGGTGCAAGTTTAATCGACTTCAAAGTTAATTTCATTCCGAGATCACTCAGGTATGAATGCGTATAATTAATGGTGCTCGAAATTATTTTATAAAAGATAAGGATGTAATTTTTATAAAGAAAAATGTCTTCAAATGTGTTAAAAGTATTTTAAATGTTTAAACTACGTTTTATGATGATAAGCTCGTAAAAGAGTTTGACATTTTTGGATCTCTCATTGGAAGAGACGTTTTAAATAAAAGTCAAACTTTCGCGTTGTCGTTCAAACAACATCCAATCTCGTTCGAACGAGATGGGATGTCGCTCGAACGAGTTCCTCGAGTCGTTCGAACGACACGTTTTTTGAGGAAGCGTTTAAATCCCATTTAAACAGTATTTTCATCATAATTTCGTAGGTGTGCTTTCTGGAAAACAGTTTTACAAACCAGAACCTTGTTTGCACATATTTTCTAAGGTTTAAAAGTCTTAAACACGTCCTTAGAGTTTGCAAAGATCCGAGTTATCATTCTTATATGTTTATGTGATTTTGCTGCACCAAAGTTGTTTGTTCTACACATTGAAATCAAAGGGTTTTGCGGTGAAGAAAAGAGAAAGACTTCTTGTTCGACATCGTAGACGAATCAAAGCCGTTCGGAGGACACCGAGACATACGTGAACGCGTGTGTTATGGACAGGTATCGTGGAAGACAAAATTTCTGCGTGGGCACTATTGAAGAACGGTTGAAGATCAGAAGGAGCGTCAAAACCCGTGGGGATCAAGTCTTAGTGTAAGGCTAATCTGTCTTTGTAAAACCATATTCATAGTGATTGTCTGGCTTGGGTCGTCTGAGGTTGTTTTCCCGTTTTGGGTTTTTTCCTCGTACATCCGGCGTTGTGAGTATACTTTACTTTACTTTACTTGATTTAATCATAGATTCATGTTTAGTATTAATCAAGATAAAATTGATTTAAAGTAAGAATTGGGTTTTCACAACTTGGTTTGGTGCATAATTAAAAGTTGGATTTTTTTTTGGAGAAAAATTGGTTTTGTTTGAAACACACATATCGGGCCACTCACACTTTCATACGTGGTCATTAGAATTTTTCTTGACTCGTGTGTGTCCAATTCCATTCTTTAGGTAGTCGGTTTTAGTTAGTTCGCTCAAATCAAAAGTCCAATTTCTCCCATTTTCCAAAAAATACCAAAAATATTTTCTTTTTTTTTTAATATTTCCAAAAAAACCCAAAATATTTTTTTTCATATTTAAAATGGAAAAAAGATTTTCTTTTTCTGAAAAATATTTAAAAACCCAAAAATATTTCTCTTGTCATGACCGAAGAACGTCCTTTACGGGAATACTTTGGCCATTTCTTTTTCTCTCGAAGCTTGTTTGATGATTAGCCCGAATCGAACCTTCATTCATTAATTCATAGCTTTAACTCTCAAACGCCCATTGTTGATGCTCGTGTGTCGTCCACGTCCACATCTCCTACTCCACCGCCTTCGGTGACGAGTGTCAACCCATCCTATGCTTCGCCATGCACATACTGCTTTCTTATCAATCACTTGTCCCATGAGTGTCCATTTATATTATCTTCATCTGAACCCACCACGGAACATGTGTCTCCATATGACATTGTTTCGGAACCACCTCGACGTATTTTCACAACATATCCAATGCCGAAGGGTATGAGTACCCAAGCTATTCATGGAGGCCTGATCACCCTTTCATGCAATATGAATCCCAATGCCATGTTGTGGATCCTTACGGTTTCCGACAATCGTCATCGCCACCTCGTGCACCTCATACCTATCAGTCCCCTTACTATGCTACTCTTGCTGATCAACCTTTTGTCTCTCACGAAGAGTCTTCTCCCGTGTATGACAAACTTGACCCCATTCCCCACACTTCATATGACCATTCTCCACATCCTAGTGTTTCTAGCGAGTTGCACCCACCTCAATCACCACCGCCACCCACTACCACTGCACCACCACCTTGCACATCCGCTCTCGAACGCCTCTTGCAAAAGTTCGCGCACACTCTTCAATCTCAAACTGAATCCCTTCAAAGGCTTGAATAACGATTAAAATATTTTGAGTGTGCGAATGAGTTGGATTTCCCCACAAGTCAACCTAATAAGCACCCAAAACTGTACATTTTATACCCCGAATAGATGTATTTTTGTTGCTAATTCTCGACAATACGGGTCTTATGTGCTTAAATATTTATCTTGTAGGTCAAATGTTTGTTTGCGGTGTCAAAAGCTATATATCAAGGCAAATGTGTGTATATGGAGCTAAATACCTAATCCCCTGACCCTAACCTAGCCCATCTTAGACTTAGCCTTCCCCGACCCCTGTGTGTGTTGATTTTGTACTTTTTTATTAATTTTTAGATTTTTAGTTTGAGTTATTTTATTTTTAGGATTTATTTTTGATTTATTTAGGATTTTTAGGTTTTATTTACTATTTTTATATTTTATTATTATATTTTTATTTCAACTTTATTTTTATTAGTTATTAGTTTTATTTTTATTAGGATTAAATTTTTTTTAGGATTTCATTTATTAGTTTTATTTTATTTTACATTTATTTAGGATTTTAGTTTTTAGTTTAATAGATTTCTATTTTTTTATTTTTATTTTATTTCTTTTTTTAAATTCTATTTTTAATTTGAGTCTTTATTTTATTATTAGAAGTAGGATTTTTATTTTAGACTTTTAGTTTTATTAGTTTTAGTTTTTTTTAGTGTTATTTTTATTTAGGTCCAAATTAAACACACACACACATAAACTCACTCACACCCAACTCCCCTACACTCACATACCCCCTAAACTAATACCAAACCCTCATCCTCACACCTACTTTCCCTATACCCTCATACACTCTAACCCAACTACTATCTTCTTCAACCTCTCACCCTCTCTCTCCTCTTACCAACACAAACCTCCATTAACTCTCTCATCCACCTGCCTCACCCCCTTATCCCACGAACTCCCTGACCCGAAGCCCCGGCGCTTACCACCTCGTGTCCCTAAGCCTTCGGTGTCGCCCAAATTCGACCTCCGTCGGTGAGCCCCTACCCTTTACCCGAAACCCTTTGCCGGCCGAAAAACTCAAACCCAAGCCCTCGGCAGTGCCCCAGCGATCCACGTGACCCGCTGCTCTAGTCCGACCCACCCTCGGATCTTCAACCCGGAAATCACGCCGGCAACCCTACCCCGCTCCCACCGCCGGACCCGTGACCCACCTGCGCTGGAACCCATGTCAAACCCTTACATTCCATAGCTATCCAAACCCGAATCCAGTTAGACCCACGATTATCCCGACCCTTATCATCTCCAATCCATTGCCCATCTTCAAACCAAGAATCCCATGTCACCCATTTCCCATTTCAAGCTTTAAACCATTTAAACCCAAACCCATGATTTCTTCTTACCTGCCAAAACACAAGCCAACAAAACCAACATGCCAAATAAACTTATTAAAACCCATGTGCCAAATTTAAACCCTTTTACCCATTATACCACCAACTAACCATTTTACCCAATACCCAAAAATACCCTTGTAACAAATCTGATTTGTTCATTCCTATCAACTCTTCCAATTATCCTCACACCTCACCATTTCCATGCACACTCAAGTCCATTCCGAAAAATAGCCCCATGCTTCATGTGCCTACTATAAATGAAGATGAAGACCCCATTTGAGGAAAGCTTTTTAGATAGGAATTTTTAGAGAGAGAATTGTAGAGAGATAAACACCATTTTGTAAATAGTTTTTGTTTTTATTTTTTAGAGATTTGGTGAGATTTAATTGTGAGTAATTGAATTGTATGGAAAAGGATAGAGTTCCAATTGCCAATTTCAAGGAGACTTGTTAAAGATTTGTTCTCTTTCTCTACTCGTTTATTATATATGCCTTTGATTATTTGATCATAATGTTTAATTCCATGTTAGGCTAAATCTCCTTACAAAGGGTGGGGGGAAACCCTTATTTGATGTTATTCTAGTTTAATTAGTTTGATTATTTGAAAATTCACTTTGAATGTTATTTTTTATTCCTCACCCTCAAATTTATGCCTCGAGAGAGGGTAAATGATTTTCGAGAGAAAATCAAAATTCTATTTATAATACCCATTTTAGATTCGAACTAGAGATAGGGCTTTCTTGAGTGGGGTATTATAACTTGAATTTCAACTCTAAATTTATTTTCTAAGATTGACATAAATTTTAATTGATCAATCCTTGCGGGTGATTAATTAAACGGAGTGTGGATCTATTTTCTAGAGTTGTGGGGTGTTAAACTTAATTTTCTAAAATGTTACTATTAAAATTACATTTGCAACGAGAGTTGATTTGTACTTTTGATATTAATTTAGGAGAATTCAATTATTTAAATTAATTAATTAAAATAGCTAAAATTTGTGGTATAATCTCATTCCTTGATTGTTCTCAGAATTATTTACCTCACTTTATCTCTTATTTTAGTTTAGACTTTATTTTTCATTTTAGTAACTTTTAAGTAGTTGTTATCACATCACATTTAGTTTAGTTTAAATCATCACCTCACCCAATTGTTTTAATATTTGAAAAGGCTAAAAAAAGTAGAAAAGTGAAAAAGCACAAAAAGAAAATAAAAAGTGAATTACAATTGAATTTGTCTCTAGCTTACCCCCTTGGAACTGGATTGATACCCTTACTTACCACTACACTTGAGATTGCTATATTTTGTAGGTTTTTGAGGTTTTGATTATAGGAGCTTTTCAAGCAACGACAAAAGAAAAATATACACCGAAAAGTTCTTTCTATCAAATGGCGCTGTTGCCGGGAAGCTAAAAAGTCTTTTCTATCAAATGGCGTCGTTGCCATTCTTGGGAGCGTGAAGCACTCGGAGCGGATTCAATTATGTAGTTCATTTATTTCCTATAGTTTGTTGCATTTTAGTACCATTTTTTTCTTTATTTTAGAAGGCTTGTATTAGGATTATTCTATTCTTGGCTTGTATTGCGGTGCATAGAGACACCATTTACTTCCCATTTAAATTTGTAATAATTGAAGACAAGCGTGATAGGGAAACTGGACAAAGTAGAGAGAGATCGTCTAAAGGCGAGGATTTAAAAGCCTCTCTACCTTGGGTCGGTCAGACTCCTGGGGATGACTGAGATAGGAGTGATCTCCCCCCGGTCGACTCAAATTTTTCGGCACCCCATGGCCTAAAAACCGTGGGAGGTACATTTCTCAACCCTCGCGCCTCTTCTGTTAGCGAGTCAATTATTGTGCTTGTGTGCTCTTGTGTTATTTATTCTCACATTTATTTTTTGAATGGTGTGATGAATTAAATTACTAAGACCTACACCCGGTCACTCACAAAAAGGGATTTCATCACCCGACTCACTCGCTTATCATTGTGTGCTACCCTAGCCATCACTATATTTAAAATCAATCAACTAGGTAGCCCAATAGAAGACAATTTTGCAAAGGCGATCACTCAGATTATTCCGTGATTTTTTATCGCTCACGGACTTAATTAAAATTTTGACTACCCCTTTCACTAAATTTAAAGATAAATATTGGCTATGTGCTAGTTAGGAAATTTTCTTGACTTGTGTGTGTGTCTAATTCCATTTTTCGGTGGTCGATTTTAGTGAGTTCGTCAAAATTCAAAGAGTCCATATCCCCCCCCCCCCCTTTTTCTTCCAAAAAAATCCAAAAATATTTTCTTTCTCTCATTTTTCGAAAAATCCAAAAAAAATTTCTTTATTTATTTTTATAAAAAAATCCAAAAATATTTTCTTTCTTTATAAAAAAAATCCAAAAACATTTTCTTTCCTTTTGAAAAATTTAAAAACTCCAAAAAAAAATTCTCTCCACATGGCCGAAGAACGTCCTTTACGGGACTACTTTGGTTATTTTCCATTGCCACACGACACGTGTAAGAGCAATTCTGAGCCGTCTCTTTATGAGATTTTTCATGGTTTCAGCTCTCTCACGAGTATCGTTGTTACTCTTGACCCATATATGCACGCACCTCATATTCCATCACCCTCAGTGTCAAGTGTCGACGTGTCTCCTCCTTTGTTGTGCACCCACTGTTATTATGCCGATCACATGTCCCATGAGTGCCCTTACATTCCATATCCATCTGAACCCACCATGGAACATGTGTATCCATATGACACTATTTCGGAACCCACCTCGGCCTACTATCCCGATACACCCAATTCCGAGTTGTGTGAGTACTCGAGCTATTCGTGGAGGCCTGGTCAACCCTCCACGCAATACGAATCCCAACCCGATGTTGTGGATCCTCACACATTCCAACAGTTGTCATGGTAACCTTGTGCACCCATTCACGATCAGTTACCTCACTACGCACCCCATGAGTATCAACCAATTGTCCATCATGAAATAGATCCTTTCGTGTATGATGAACTTGGCCCCACTCCACCCACTTCATTTGAGTAGTCTCCATACAGTCATGGTTATAGCGAGTTGTGTCCACCTCGACCACCACCATCATCCACATCTACTCTCGAAAGCCTCTTGCAAAAGTTCATACTCGAGCAAGAGCAAGCCACTCAAATCCAAACTCACGCTCTCCAAAGTCTTGAACAACGATTAAATGATTTGCAGTGTGCAAGAGAGTCGGACATTCCCATGGATCCACCCATTGTTGCACCCGAGTGTAATGATGATGTGTCCTCTTGTGACACGGAATTTGAGTGTGACCAACCCTATTATCCCATTGAGAATATCAAAGCTGAGACCATTCCATGGTCCGGGCCCCAAGTTGACAATTGTGTTGACTTACCTTTAATTAGTGAGACTGATCAAATCCCACCATTTCTACATGAACCCATCATTGCGGTTCCTATTCCCACTCCCATAGAAATCCAAAAATATGCCCGAGCCTACACCTATTGATCCTACCGCCTGTGTTCTCGAGGAACCACTTCATTCTAGGTTAGCTCCGGCTACGAGTGCTTACCATTTTCCCGAGATGGAATCCGTGATAGTTCTTAACTATGCAGATATGGATGATGTCCCACCGTGCATGGCTCCCTTTGAGCCTAATATTTCTTGCGCTTCCTCTATCTTAGATCTTGGTGCCTCGTCTTACCCACTCACCACATCGTATGGTGATACATTAGTGGATAAGTTGATCTCACCATCACTTGATACCACACTCCCTCTTCAAGAGGATATTGAGGATCATTATGTCCCTCCAAATGAGTGTGTATCCCCACTCTTGAGTTGGATCAGCTTCCTCCACTATTTATCCCACCCGACCCACCCATTGTCCCTTCTATCCCACCGCCTGGTTTGGATCTTGATTTTACACATTTCAAGTTTTCATATACATTTTTAGATCCTCACCTAAAACCATCCTCCACCACCATGAGAGCTTTTATGGTGCTACTCTCCACTACCGTGACATCGAGCTTGTTACTCCATTCACACTACTTCCTTGTGGTGTTGATTTTTCTTCTCAACAGCCCCCTGGCGTTTCATGGCGCGACCATTATCATCGCCCATTCATAGAACGGTCTTGTGATTTCTCCGAGGCCCGCCCCATCTCTATTTTCACACCATTTCACCTCCCTCACCAACTTGAGCACCATGCTTATAGGGCCGCAGTTGCCCTCACCTTTAAGCTCAACAAGGCACGTGGCCGATACCTCTTCACCCTTTCCACCCTCACCTTTACCCTAATACCCACCCGCCCATGGTCCACCGATGCTTTACACCGTGTGATGCACTTTGCCATACAAATGCATTGACCCGTTTTTGCCTCTATCCAACAAGACTGGCGCTTGAGTCTTGTTTGGGGGTGATTCTCATCACCCGATTTTTCTGTCGCCCCGCGCCATCATAGTTCCTATCCTTAGGGTGAGATTCCATCGGTCTGGCTGAAGACATTAAACTTAGCGCTATCGGGAGGCAGCCCGCGTTTCTTGTACTAGTCTCATCATGTTTGGGAGTGGTGTTTCACATCACCCAATGCTTTATAGGCTTTATAGACTTGTACACATTTTTTCTCTTATCACTTATTCAGGTTTCATTTTGGTTACATCTTTCCATTTCATGAGCGGTTGATTCTGGTAAACTCTTTCCTACCTTATGCTCTCAATTTTAAAAATTCATTTTATCTAACATTGAGGACGGTGTTACTTTTTGTTTGGGGGTGGGGAATTTTATCAAAATCGTACCTCTTTTGAAAAATTTTGATTTTTAAACCTGATTTTTAAAATTTCGTGCAGTTTCTTTCATCTAACTCATTGATGTGAATTTTCAATCATCCATCTTTCAAAGTCTAGGAAACAAGCTAGAGGATTTATCTTTTTATAAATAGCTTATGTAATATGTAGCAAGGCATTTTGCACCATGAATTTCTAAACTCAACAATATTTGCGCACTTATCACGTAACTACGGTTTAGAGTTGAGGAGTACTACAATTCCCAAGAGAACCTTAAGGATCACTAGTAGAGACTTTAACTTGTGAGATTTGTGCCTTTCACCCTTTCAGAGTGTTTTACGCAATCTCCGAGTCACAAGTTGATTCAAATTCCTTTGGGTCCGCATTTAATCATTGTATGATCTCATTTTTCTTCATAACATTTTTGTCTTGATCACTGAGAACAACATCTCTTTCGAGTTGTAAGAAACGCGTGTCTTCAAGTTTGTCCCGATCACCACACTTTCATCCATACACTCACCCATTTTTTATACCATTTCTCATTTATTTCACCCATTACCTCACCATATTCCCATTTATTCCCCTCATCATCCATACACATTCCCCACTCCATTCATATATCATCCATCATCATTTTTGAGAAAAAGAGTATTGATTCCAAATGTTAAATGTCTTCATTGTTGGTTTGAAAATAGAGGGAAAAAAATAGGGAAAACATAGCAAAAATAGGAAAAATAGAAAAAAGAAAAATAAAAAAAATTATAGAAAAAAAAAGAGAGTTTGTAGTTAGTAGTTGGTTTTAAAATAAAGATATTTGTGCCTAAAGTGTATACACTCTCTCACATCGCATATCCATCAATTTCCTATCGCATCATACATCCATCATTTCACACATCCATCTTATCCTCCTTCACCTCATCCCATATATCCCATTTCATTTCCCCCTCACTCATTATCATTCATATATTCCCCCTAGGTGTTCGGGAAAATGAAAGTCAACGTGGTGAATAACTCGACGTTCTCACTATAGTGATTAGAATTTCTTTCATGAGATCACTTTTCTTTCTAAATGTTCGTTATTTCTTATGTGTGTGTGAGAAGTTTGAACTTGCTTACATTTACTCACCTCCTCACACACAAGAGCGATACACTTGCCCTAATCTCGACAGTTCGTTTGAGAGAGAGAGATCCGTGAGATTTTGAAGTTGAAGCGTTGATTCTGAAAAGGCAATCTAGGAATTACTCTTGTGATACTCGACCCGTTTTGACTGATTCACACTACACACGTTGAATTATAGGAAGGATGTGCCTTGTGTATTTACTTAGCTAATCTTTCTACACATTCTAGCTTGTAATTCTGAAAATATTTTCTCATGTGATGGATTATGCGATTATTCTACGTCTAATAAGAGATTGACTGCCTTTTGCAAATAAGAATTTTGTGGGTATATTCCCTGCAAACCCTCACGAGACACAACTCGTCCTATAGGGCACCCTATAGGTTTAAAGGCTTGTTGCACATGCTAAGTGCAATCGCAAGTGCCGCGAAAGTGGTACACTTTTGGTTACTTATCTTTCTCTTTCTCTCTATCTTATTGCTCGAGGACTAGCAACGCTCTGTTTGGGAGTGGTGTGATAAGCACCCAAAACTGTACATTTTATTCCCCGAATAGATGTATTTTTGTTGCTAATTCTCGGCAATATGGGTCTTATGTGCTTAAATGTTTATCTTGTAGGTCAAATGTCCGTTTGCGGTGTCAAAAGCTATATATCAAGGAAAATGAGCGTATACGGAGCTAAATACCCAATCCCCTGACCCTAACCTAGCCCATCCTAGCCTTAGCCTTCCCCGACCCGTGTGTGTGTTGATTTTCTCCTTTTTTATTAATTTTTAGATTTTTAGTTTGAGTTATTTTATTTTTAGGATTTATTTTTTATTTATTTAGGATTTTTAGGTTTTATTTACTATTTTTATATTTTATTAGTATATTTTTATTTCATCTTTATTTTTATTAGTTATAAAATTTAATTTTATTAGGATTAGATTTTTTTTAGGATTTCATTTATTAGTTTTATTTGACTTTACATTTATTTAGGGTTTTATTTTTTAGTTTAATAGATTTCTATTTTTTTATTTTTATTTTATTTCTTTTTTTTAGTTTTATTTTTAATTTGAGTCTTTATTTTATTATTATAAGTAGGATTTTTATTTTAGATTTTTAGTTTTATTAGTTTTAGTTTTCTTAATGTTATTTTTATTTAGGTCCAAATTAAACACACACACACACATAAACTCACTCACACCTAACTCCCCTACACTCACATACCCCCTAAACTAATACCAAACCCTCATCCTCACACCTACTTTCCCTATACCCTCATACACTCTAACCCAACTACTATCTTCTTCAACCTCTCACCCTCTCTCTCCTCTTACCAACACAAACCTCCATTAACTCTCTCATCCACCTGCCTCACCCCCTTAACCCGCGAACTCTTTGACCCGTAGCCCCGGCGCCGACCACCTCGTGTCCACAAGCCGCCGGCATCGCCCAAATCCGACCTCCGTTGGCGAGTCCCCTGCCGTTTACCCAGAACCCTTTGCCAGTCGGAAAATTCAAACCCAAGCCCTCGGCAGCGCCCCAACGATGCACGTGACCCGCTGCTCTAGTCCGACCCACCCTCAGATCTTCAACCCGAAAATCATGTTGGCGACCCTACCCCTCTCCCACCGCCGAACCCGTGACCCACCTGCATTGGAACCCGTGTCAAACCCTTACATTCCATAGCCATCCAAACCCGAATCCAGTTAGACTCGCGACTATCCCGACCCTTATCAGCTCCAATCCATTGCACATCTTCAAACCAAGAATCCCATGTCACCCATTTCCCATTTAAGGTTTTAAACCATTTAAACCCAAACCCACGATTTCTTCTTACCTGCCAAAACACAAGCCAACAAAACCAACATGCCAAATAAACTTATTAAAACCCATGTACCAAATTTAAACCCTTTAAACCCTTTTACCCATTATACCCCCAACTAACCATTTTACCCAATACTTAAAAATACCCTTGTAACAAATCTGATTTGTTCATTCCTATACACTCTTCCAATTATCCTCACACCTCACCATTTCCATGCACACTCAAGTCCATTCCGAAAAATAGCCCCATGCTTCATGTGCCTACTATAAATGAAGATGAAGACCCCATTTGAGGAAAGCTTTTTAGATAGGAATTTTTAGAGAGAGAATTGTAGAGAGATAAACACCATTTTGTAAATTATTTTTGTTTTTATTTTTTTTAGAGATTTGGTGAGATTTAATTGTGAGTAATTGAATTGTATGGAAGAGGATAGAGTTCAAATTGTCAATTTCAAGGAGACTTGTTGAAGATTTGTTCTCTTTCTCTACTCTTTTATTATATATGCCTTTGATTATTTGTTCATCATGTTTAATACCATGTTAGGCTAAATCCCCTTTCAAGGGGTGGGGGAAACCCTTATTTGATGTTATTTTGGTTTAATTAGTTTGATTACTTGAAAATTCTTTAAGGTCATATTTTTAATAAGTCGATCACAATTTATTATGTCGTATACTTCTACAAGTCGTCAAAGAATTGTGAAGATTGCTTCTGCAAAAGACGGATCCGAATTACTAGTTGTCTTCAATATTCAAGCCCAACAATATGATCTTTGGTAAGATATTGTTTTAAAGTTTCATATACATTTCATATTAAGAGTGTTGGGATATTTTTAAAAGGTGTTTTAAAAAACTTTTATATAAAAATGTTTTTTAAAGAGGTTTTATAACTGTTATTAAGAGATTTTGTTTTGAAAAACTTTGTGAAAAACTGTTACTACAGTAAACGTACCTCGGTTTCGATGCCAAGGTCGTTCAAGTGAGATTTCTATCTCGTTCGAACGACATTGGGATGTCACGCGTAGTCGTTCAAACGATACGCGATCTCGTTCAAGTGAGATGGGGTTCTCGTTCGAACAACCCTGCTTTTTGGCTGACACGCTGCTGTAATCCTTATCTTTTGACCGACTCAGATTTTGTATAAAAAGGGGTCCTGGCAGCCTAGAAAAATGTGGAGAACTGTTTCAACTTTTAAGAGTCTTATTCTTTTGAAACTTTTGTGTATCTTCCTAGATTTAATTTAATACCTTTCGGCAGAAAGTTTTTCTCCAACAATTTTTAAGGGTCAAATGTTTTGTTTTTAATTCACAAAATCCCAATTACTTTTATGTGAATTATTTTGTGGAACCCAAGAACATATTTTGCCTTGGTTTCTTCTTTGTGGGGTAAACTCTACAACCGACAGTTGCGCGCTATTGTGGAGGGAGTCCTTATAAAGTTCACTCTTGTGGAGAAGCCGTTTTTCTTCTTCATTGCTGCCCTCCTGGAAAGGGAAAATTCCAGCCGTAACTTGTGGAGGAGGAGTCTTCTTCTTCACTGCTGCCCTCCTGGAAAGGGAAAGTTCCATCCGAGACATCGGAATCGACACCTGCAGGTATTTCGTATGTCACCCTATTTCATTGTAATCCTTGTAAGCCATTTTCTTACAAAATTATAGTGAAAAAAAAGGTTTTGCCCCTTTGGGGGATTTTTCCTGAATATTTGTGTCACATGCTTTATTTATTTATGGGTTGACACATGCACTTTTAAATGCATGTTTAGGGGCTGGATTAATTTGGTTTAAAAATAGACTCTAATTAAATAAGTGTGACGAATTGGAAACTTGCGAATAAATTTAATCAATTATCACACAGTCGCGTTTTTTACAAATTGGTATCAGAGCTTATTTAAGTGATCACCATTTTACAAATTGGTATCAGAGGGGGTTACGCTAATTTATCGCGTAATCCTGATTTTTTAAGGATTTACTTTCTTATACAATTTGTCTACTCACGTTTTACAAATGGTATCAGAGCCTGTTGCACTAAGTTATTGTGTTTTGATCCTGATTTTGCACAAAAATGGCTTTTGATGGTTTTGATGATCTTCGATGGCCAATTTTTTAAAAAGTTAATTGGAAAAGTCACACGAACTCTTGTTTTAAATCTTCTATTGAAAATGATTCTGAGTGGTGTCCTTGTTGTGAGGGTGTTGGTCACACGCTAGATGAGTGTACCATAAATTTAAATAAGAAATTGAATAAATCGGTTTCTCATGTTTCTACCCTTAGTGATAGTGATTCGAAAGAAGAAGTCTTTTATGCTTCTAGGCGAGAGCTTCCCATCCGTGTGATTAGTGAGGAGAGTGAGGGTGAAAAGAGTGAGGAGGAAGAAGAAGAATTGAGTTAGTTGCAAAGTGCCTACAATAATTTGTATTTTGAATCTTTAAAGACAAAAAAGGAAAACTTGAAACTTAAAGTTGAATTGAAGAAACGTGCTTTAGGTAATGATAATACTAATGCATTGATTAAGGATCTTAGGGCACGTGAGGAGATTCTTAAAGAGAAATTAGGATACGTCGAAGGTGAGAGAGATAGTCTTAGAGGGTTGATGGAGACTATGAAAAAGGATCTTTTAGAGTTTGAGGATTCTAGACGTGTACTTGAATCTAGGATAGGTGAACTTGAGGTAAATTTGAAAGATTCAAGTAAAGTGAAATTTGATTTGGAGTCTAGGTCTGAAAAACTTGATAAGATTTTAGGCACCGTCGAGATAAAAAAGGATAAGGGTGGGATTGGTCTTGAAAAATATATTGCACCCACTCCCACACTTGTGAGAGAGCCTCCTATGATTGTTAAGAAAGAGACACCTAAGTTTGTTAGGAAAGAACCCCCTAGGAACATCGTGATAGAGCCCCCTAGGATCATTAGGAGATACCCACCTAGGAAAATTTGGAGAGAGAAATCGAGAAATTTGAGGAGAGGGACACCTTTAGGTAACACGCACCGCCCGATTTACACTTGCACACATTGTCGTAGGCAAGGTCATCTTAGTTGCTTTTGTTATAAGATTTTAAATGGACCTAGGAAGGTTAATAGAAGAATAAATTCGATTCCCCACACCCCCAAACCTCGTTACACATCGATTTGGGTCAGGAAATCGGATTTAGAGGCTTATGGTTTACTTGTTCACAATTCTCGTTTGCTTGTACGTGATTCACCCCATGTGAAATCTTTTGGTTGATTGTGTTGGATGTTTGTCATACACTAGCGACGCATCATGTTATACTCTTCCTAGTGTTATGACTCACTTTGATGCAGCGCACATTGGTATATTTGTTGCATTTGTGTGTTTCGCTACTGTTTTAGCACTGTTTTGGATTTGTTTGCCCCTTATAGGTACTGTTTTCACGAAATTTTTTCACTGGGCAATATTATATTATTTTTCTGGAAATCTGGGAAATTTTGGTAGGTTGCGAGAAGTCGTTCAAATGACATTACATGTCGCGCGAACGACATATGTCCTTCGTTCGAGCGACTTCCTCAACTCGTTTGAGCGAAGTCCCTGGCTCGTTCGAACGACAGGCTGAATCTTGCTTCTGATTGGTTTGCCATCCTCTCGGTTATTTTAATATTTTGGTACTGTTGGAAGTATTTTTGGACTATCTGAAAATTCTGTTTTTGCTTCCCTTCTGATTTTAGTACCCGGTGTTCATATGCTTAGGTTTTTTGTACTGATGGGTTGCTTCTGGGTAGTTTATTTGCAGTTATTCTTGATATCCATGCTTAATTGATAACACTGCATTGCTCATTTATCACATCTGCTTTCATTGTGGATTCTCTTATGAGATTACTGTTTACTAGCATAGGATGTTGCGCTTATCAATATTATATGCCTATTGCTGGTTATATCATTTTGTAGTTATATTTTTTCTGTTTGAAAATTTTGAAGAAATACAAAAAGATTTTATTTTGATAAAATTTTTAAAAATCCAAAAAGATTTTTGTATTTTGTTTACACCGTTTATGGATAAACACTTGGATGACCGAGTCACGATTTCATTCCATTTATCCATGTGACTATTTGATAGTGTTTTGAGACAATAGGTCAATTCATCCATGTGCTTTATAATGTTTGGAGTCATTAAGATGTAATTAAGTGTTGTTTCCTACATGTTTGACTCATAATTTCCTTTATTGCACACATGCACGGATTTGTTTGATTATTGTTCTTGACTTATCATATGTTAGTTGGGTGTTTTCTTCTCAATCCTGTCCTTAAAACAAACCAAGTGCAATAATATGAGAGTAATAAAAGTAGTGCATGTAAAAATCATTGCCCGTGAGGAATTTATTTAGTTTGAAAAAATGATGAGTGACTACGGGAAAGGGCTGCGAGTGATAATATCACATCGTGAAAGCCACCATTTGAAAAAACCCACACAAAAAAATTAAGGCAATAAAAAGATGAAATATGCTAAAAATTTGGGCCAATAGGTTTTCTTTAAGTTGAGAATTTAGTACCTCGTTAGATATAAAAAATTGCATTATTATATATGAGGGAGTTTTGGATGGATACATCAATGGGTTTGCACGTCCTTTGAAAAGTTCTCGAAACGGCACTAAATAGTTTTGGACGTTGTTGGTGTGAAAATCATTTAGACTTTGATTTGTTGATTTGATTAATACGATGTCATTTAAATTCAACAATTTTTACACCTGAGGATACTTTTGATGTTCATTCGTTAGGGGTACACGTATGCATCGTGCACATATGATTGATTGAGTTTATTTACCTATCGAATGAGTTCACACCCATACATTCCATTTCCATGACTTGGTTGTTTTAGTTTAAATCCATGGTGAGATTTTTAGTATCTTATTTTTGTATGAAAAATTGAAAAATCCAAAAATAGTTTATGAATGTTTTTGGGATACTCCTTTGCATGCACGTTCATTGATTCATATTTGCTATGCAATTTTATCGTGACACTCCATGTTTTAATTTTTTTCTTCTTATCTGTCTATTTGGGGACATCATAAAAAGGGGGAGAAAGAATTATCATGTTATGGGGGAGTTGCATTATGGGGGAGATTTGATTATTAATGCTTTATTCTTATATCATTTCAAACTCTATGCGTCACGAAGGTATTTTGTTTTATCTCATGTGTGTAGGTACAAAGACTGAAGATCATTATGTTGCACACCCTGATTAGAAAAGCTTTGAGAGTTTTGATGTTGAAGAAAAATTTGAGAACTTGCAAATTTTACCTTTTCAGTTTTGGAATTCATGGGAGGGTAGATTTGTATAGGCATTTTGGTATTGGATAATTTGGATGTTTTTATGTATGTGCCGTCATAGACATAGGGGGAGAATTGTAAGGACATATTTTTAATAAGTCCGTCGCAATTTATTATGTCGTATACCGCTACAAGTCGTCGAAGAATTGTGAAGATTGCTTCTACAAAAGACAGATCCGAATTACCAGTGGCCTTGAACATTCAAGCCCAATAATATGATCTTTGGTAAGATACTGTTTTAAAGTTTCATATACATTTCATATTAAGAGTGTTGGGACATTTTTAAAAGTTGTTTTAAAAAACTTTTATATAAAAATATTTTTTAAAGAGGTTTTATAACTGTTATTAAGAGAAAGTTTTGTTTTGAAAAGCTTTGTGAAAAACTGCTACTACAGTAAACGTACCTCGGTTTCGATGCCAAAGTCGTTCAAGTGAGATCTCTATCTCGTTCGAACGACATTGGGATGTCGCGCGTAGTCGTTCAAACGACACGCGATCTCGTTCAAGCGAGATGGGGTTCTCGTTCGAACGACCCTGCTTTTTGGCTGACACGCTGCTGTAATGCTTATCTTTAGACCGACTCAGATTTTGTATAAAAAGGGGTCCTGGCGACCTAGAAAAACGTGGAGAACTGTTTCAACTTTTAAGAGTCTTATTCTTTTGAAACTTTTGTGTATCAGCCCAAATTTAATTCAATACCTTTTGGCATAAAGTTTTTCTCCAACAATTTTAAGGGTTCAAATGTTTTGTTTTTAATTCGCAAAATCCCAATTACTTTTATGTGAATTGTTTTGTGGAACCCAAAAACATATTTTGCTTTGGTTTATTCTTTGTGGAGAAAACTCTACAACCGACAGTTGTGTGCTATTGTGAAGGGATTCCTTATAAAGTTCACTCTTGTGGAGAAGCCATTTTTCTTCTTCATTGCTGCCCTCCTGGAGAGGGAAAAATTCCAACCGTAACTTGTGGAGGAGTCGTCTTCTTCTTCACTGCTACCCTCCTGGAAACAAAAAGTTCCAGCCGAGACATCGGAACTGACACCTGCGGGTATTTCGTATGTCACCCTATTTCATTGTAATCCGTGTAAGTCGTTTTCTTACAAAATTATAGTGAAATAAAAGGTTTTGCCCCTTTGGGGGGTTTTTCCTGAATATTTGTGTCGCATGCTTTATTTATTTATGGGTTGACACACGCACTTTTAGATGCATATTTAGGGACTGGATTAATTTAGTTTAAAAATAGACTCTAATTAAGTAAGTGTGCCGAATTGAAAACTTGTGAATAAATTTAATCAATTATCACACAGTCGCGTTTTTTACAAATTGGTATCAGAGCTTATTTAAGAGATCACCATTTTACAAATTCCCTTTGGATGTTATTTTTTATCCCTCACCCTTAAATTTACGCCTCGATAGAGGGTAAAAGATTTTCGAGAGAAAACCGAAATTCTAGTTATAATACCCATTTTAGATTCGAACCAGAGATATGGGTTTCTTAAGTGGGGTATTATAACTTGAATTTCGACTCTAAATGTATTTTCTAAGATTGACATAAATTTTAATTGATCGATCCTAGCGGGTGATTAATTAAAAGGAGTGTGGATCTATTTTCTAGAATTGTGGGGTGTTAAACTTAATTTTCTAAAATATTACTATTAAAATTACATTTGCAACGAGTGTTGATTTGTAATTTTGATATTAATTTGAGAGAATTCAATTATTTAAATTAATTAATTAAAATAGCTAAAATTTGTGGTATAATCCCATTCCTTGATTGTTCTCAGAATTATTTACCTCACTTTATCTCTTATTTTAGTTTAGACTTTATTTTTCATTTTAGTAACTTTCTAGTTAGTTGTTATCATATCACATTTAGTTTAGTTTAAATCATCACCTCACCCAATTGTTTTTATATTTGAAAAAGCTAAAAAAAGTAGAAAAGTGAAAAAGCACAAAAAGAAAATAAAAAGTGAATTACAATTGAATTTGTCTCTAGCTTACCCCCTTGGAAGTGGATTGATACCCTTACTTACCACTACACTTGAGATTGTTATATTTTGTAAGTATTTGAGGTTTTGATTAGAGGAGCTTTTCAAGCAACGACAAAAGAAAAATATACACCGAAAAGTTCACTCTATCTCAACCCATTATTGCCCCCGCGTGTGACGATGATGTGTCATCTTGTGCCACTTATTTTGAGTGCGACCAACCCTATCATCCTGAGAATCTTGAATTTGAGACCACACCATGGTCCGGGCCCTAAGTTGACAATTGTCTTAACGTATTCATTGCTTGTGACACTGATCCCACACCACCCGACCCTCATATTGTCCCTTCCACCCCACCACTTGATTTGGATCTTGCTATTCTACCTTCCCTATTCACATCTAAGCATTTAGGTCCTCACCTACACCCACCCTCCACCCTAGCGCTCCACGATCCCATTTGTGCACTTTTCATCGACCCCGCCATCCGTGTGAGTATGCCTGCTACTCTTCCCTTACGTGACTCCGAGCTTGTTACTCTATGCACGCCACTTCCTGGTGGTGTTGATTTTTTCCAGCTACCGCTCCCTAGCGTGTCACGGGGTGACCATTATCATCGTCCATTTATAGAATGTTCGTGCACTTTCTATAAGGCCCACCCCATCATTATTGTCAAACCATTCCGCCTCCTCCACCAACTTGAGGACCATACTTATAGGGCCCTTGTTTTCCTCACATTTACGCTTAATAAAGCCCGTGACCGGTGCATGTTCACCCTCACCCTAATCATTTTCACTTTTACTCTTCTTCCCACACGTCCATGGTCCACTGATGCTTTGCATCGTGTAAAGAACTTTGCAATACAAGTGCATTGACCCATTTTCTCCTTTATCCAACAAGACTGACGCTTCAGTCTTGTTTGGGGGTGATTCTCATCACCCACATTTTCTACCGCCCCGCACTTTCATAGATCTTATCTTTAGGGTGAGAATAGTTCGATTTGGTTGAAGACGTTAAACTTAGCGTACCAGGAGGCAACCCGTCGTTCATTGTTTCTGAGTATGAGTCTTATCCTGTTTGGGGGTGGTGTTTCGCACCACCCACTGATTTTCACATGCTTTATAGACTTATATGTATTTGTGTCGCATCTGTTCTTCAGGTTTTATCTATGCTCCATCATGCAGTACATTTTTATTAGCGCACTGATAATCACATGCTTTATAGGCATTGGTTTTATCTATGCTCCATTATGGGTTGTATAGCATTTCATCATCAAATAAGAAACTGCCTTCAATAAAATTTTAGAATTTTGTGGGTACATTCACTGCAAACCCTCACGAGACATCACTCGTCCTATAGCACAACCTATAGGTTTAACGGCTTGTTGCACATGCTAAGTGCAATCGCTAATGCCTGCGAAAGTGGCACACTTTTGTTTACTTATCTCTGTTTTCTCTCTATTCTTACTCGAGGACTAGCAATGTTCTATTTGGGGGTGGTGTGATAAGCACCCAAAAGTATATAATTTATTCCTCGAATAGATGCATTTTAGTCACTCGTTTTAAATAAAAATGGCCTTATGTTCGTATTTATTTATTTTTCAGGTCAATACGCAGTTGCGATACAAATAATGCTAAATCAGTATAATTGCGACACAATAGCGGTCAAAAGCATGCATCGAAGAAATCAAAGAGATCGCGAAGTCTGAAATCCATTTATGAGTTTCCCCATGAGTTTCGATGTCCCGAACCCTGTCCTGAACCAAACCTAACACTAAACCTACCTCAAACCCCATGTGTGTTTAGCTTGTGCTTTTTAGATTTTTAGTTCGAGTTGTTTTATTTTTAGGATTTATTTTAGATTTCTTTAGAATTTTCTAGGATTTATTTTCTATTTTTTTATTTCTTTTTATTTAGTATATCTTTATTTTTATTTTTATTAGTTTTTAGTTTTATTTTGCTAGGATTAGTTTTCTTTAGGAATTAATTTATTTTTTTAGTTTTATTAGATTGTGTTTTTATTAGGATTTTAGTTTTTATTTTTATTAGATTTTTAGCTTTTATTTCATTTATTTTATTAATTGAGTTTTATTTATATATTAGGATTTTTATTTTATTTTTTTTAGTTCGTTAGTTTTATTTTTATTTAGTTTTAGTTTTATTTTTTGGTGCAAATGACACACACACTCACACATAAAATCCCATACGTAACATTTACACCCAACTAAAAACCCCTCATCCACATCATATTACCATACACCCTCACACACCAAACACATTTTCTACCCATCTTCAACCTCCCACCACTCTCTCTCACATCTATCCTCCATAACCAAACATATACCACAACCACCTACACCCACAATCCAAAATCCATCTTGCAACCATACCCCAGCCACCTCCAAAACATAACCTCAACCCATTTTCGACGCCCAAAGCCGACCCGAAACCTACTGAACCGACGCCCCCTGACCAACCCAACCTACCAGCGTCGGCGAAAATTTGGCCAAACCCATCGAAGCCAACCGCTTGCTCCAACCAACCCGAACCTGCAAAATCCAAACCCGCGACTTATAGCCGAAAACCACATGCCATGGACAAACCCATTTCGAAATCCCTTTACCTGAACCCTCCAAATCGGACTGTCATAACCCGAGCCCGTGCCTCAACCAAAGTTCCCAACTAGGCCTGTCAACGGGTCGGAGACGGGTCGGGTTTAGGGAGATCCAGATCTGTGTAATTGGGTCTTCATCGGGTTTGGGTTCGGGTCCGGGTCTTCATCGGGTCTACAATATTGGATCCAGACCCGGATCCGTTCGGGTCTCGGGTTCGGGTCCGGGTCTGGTCAAATATGTACATTTATTTTAAATTTATTTTATTTTATCCCCCTTCTTTATTATTTAACCTTAAATTAAAATATTTTGTAATGTATTGTAGAATATTATTAGTATAGATAAAACATATATTACTTATATTTATATATAATATTTACATGTTATATTGATAAGATATATTTATGAATATATATAAATTTATAGTATATTTTTATTTATATATACAAAATAATAATGTAAAATTCGGGTCGGGCCTTCGGGTCCGGATCTTGTATAAGATCCAGACCCTACCCATTTAATAAACGGGTCTTCGGGTATTCGGGTCTCGGGTCCAAAAAAATATGCTCAGACCCTATTATACGGATCGGGTTCGGGTCGGGTCCGGGTCCAGACCCGACCCATTGACAGGCCTATTCCCAACCATCAAATCCCACAAAAATCGGAACCTTCACCAGCCAATTAGCTGCCAAAAAAAAAAAGAAAAAGAAAAAAATTGCCTTTAACTTGGTTGATACTAAATCCCACAAAATTTATCCAAACAAACTTCGTGGGCTATTTAAACAAAGAAGACATCTCATTTCAAGGGACACTCTCAGATATACAGAACGGGAAAGAGACACAAAATAGAGAGACAATGTGTATGTTATGTACACAGTAGGTACATAAAAAAAATATAAAAAAATACCAAAAACTTAGTTTAGCATTAGAATAATTTTTAGGTTTAGTTTTTATTTTTTTTTATGTAATCAAGTGCTGGATTTGTGAAAACATTAGGACACACATGCATGAACGCGATTCAAGGAATCAATTCAAGGGGAGACTTTTTTGTACTGTATTTCTTGCTCTACTCTTTAATTTGTTGTTCCATGTTTGTGATTGTGATTAATTATTTCATTATTCTTGACTAGTCACCCTGTTCAAGGGGTGGGATGCACGACGGAGGATATTAATTTAATTAATTGATTTCATTAATTTTATATTTCCAGATAAATTAATTTTTAATTGTCACCAATTAATTTATGTAACGTGAGTTAGTATATTGATTGTACAAATTAATGTTTGAGTTTATGAATCAAACTAGAGATAGATTTTTTCGATATTTGAATATTGATTCTGTGTTGAAATTTGAGAATTCATACTGTTTCTATTAAATTGATCCTAGCGGGTAATTTTGTTCAAAATAATATAGTTCTTAATTTTTCATCGTGTGACATTTTTAAATTAGTTTTCTGAAAAAGATATTATTAAATTTATAATTGTAACGAGAGTTAGATTATCGATTTAATATTATCTCGAAATATTTCAAATTAATAAATTGAGAAATTAAAATAATTGATTATGCAGTGTAATTCTATCTCTTGACCTTCTCACATATTTCACACTCGGTTGCACATTCTTTTTCATTATGTAGTCATTTCATAGTTTTAGCATTTAGTGGGTAATTTTCTCCCTTGAAATTATTTTTTTTTAATAAAAAAAATTTAAAATTGCAAGTATTCACATTAATTGTTTCACCTTGGAAGTTGGATTGATACACGTACTTACTGCAATACGAGTTGTTTTAGCAAGTTTTGAAGGTACTCAAGGGAATTTTGAGATTAACTTTTGAAGACAATGACCGTACGCACAAACCTACATATCTTGTCTTTTAAAGTAGTTTCGCTACGTGGCTCATCTAATTTACTCCCTCATTATATAATTTGAAATTTAAGAGATGAGATAAAGAGTTAATTTTTCCTTTAAAGAATTAAATAATTAATTAACTATTAGACATAATATATATATATATATATATGTGTGTGTGTGTGTGTGTGTGTGTGTGTGTGTGAAACTCTCATACATACCACCTATACATATCACCTGTGCGAATTATTTTTTTAAAATAGTAAAAAAATATTTGAATTCATTTTTTTTGTACAGTATTTAAACATTTCATGGAACCTCGCAAAAACAAATCAACTCCAAATAATTTCTTTTGCTAATTTAAAAAAGTCGGTCAAACCAAGTTAGTTTTTAACAGCTTAAAAAACAACTTAAAAACTCACATAATTTGATCGATTTTTGTTAAATAACCAAAAAAAATATTTTGAATTGGTGGTTTTTTGGAGTCCTTTGAAATATTTAAACATCATAAACAAGCAACTCAAAAATATTTTTTTACTATTTTAAAAAAATGATCCGCACTGTCGGACCTCATATGTGGTATGTATGATATATTCTCTCTCTCTCTCTCTCTCTCTCTCTCTCTTTATATATATATATATATATATATATATATATATATATATTTGAAAAGCTAACTATATTTGTGTGTTTGTTTGACTACAAGGTTTGATCACTTCGTAATAACAAATGTATTTGTATTTTTTGCTTAAATTAAATAAACAGTGTTACTCAACTAAATTGATAATTTTATTATTTTATTTTGTAATAAGAATAAAAAGATATGACAATAAAAAAAATTACTTTATGCTATATCTTATTTCGTCACCATTCAGAATTAGGTTGGTTGAGACTATGGCCAAATTACAAAATATTCATCATTAAATAACTTCTAACATTAAGTTGCAGCATTGTGGTGGAACTATTCGATTAGAATTATGTTGAATTTATTTTTAACAGAATCCCCATGAAAAGAGTTTTACATCATAAAAGGTTGGATACTCTTTACTTAATATAATTGGATTTCATGTCAATTAGTTTTTTACTCAAATTTAACTCCATTTTTTATGTAATTGTCAAATAATAGAAAATTTTACTCATTAAAAATATTTGGATGCATATTTCTATAATATTTGAATAACATATTTCTTTTTGTCTGTCTATATGAGATTTGTACAATGTCCACGCATCGTACGGGATTAAAATCTAGTAATAATGTTATTCCTGAAAGTAGTCATGAACTACATGAGGATAACAAATTTCATGAGAAAAATTGACAATATTGACGCATATAATACTTATGATTTGGATATTGATTTATGTCAAAACATTTCTTATGATTTAATTGAGAAAAATGTTACTTCGTTTTATATGTGAAAATTTTTATTTGAGAATTTATCATTCGATTTTAGTGATATTTCTAGTTAATATGACGGTGATCTCATTTTTTATGAAGAAAGTGTAAGCGTGATACGTCTTATTCTTGCACTTTTCGTAAAGTCTCATATTTAATAGTGGAGTATGCATCCTAAATTTTATGTGTATTTTAGAAAATAATATAGTTAAAATTGGGATCCTTATTGTGATTTGTTACCCCCAATGTGATGTATCGACAGATGATTCATGTGATTTATAATTCTTTATTATTGATTATGTCGGTGAGCAACATTATAACAATGAATTTCAATTTGAGATTTGTGTTGTGAGGTCATACAATCAAGTTTATGATATTTTTGTACTTAGTACTATAAAGATTATTAATTGGAATGGCCTACAACTATCTCGATTATTAATTTATGGTGATGAGGGAAATTATCATGGCTTTGTATATTATTTTGTTATTTTATTTTATTAGTTTATCGTGGCTTTCTTTTTTGTTTCTTTTTTGTTATTTTATTTTATTAGTTTTCAATAATCAACATGCATTTATTAAGTTTTGAAGTTGGTAGCAAAAGTGGAGATCACAGATAATATCATCATTTCACCTTTTTACTTTGTTTGCTTTGTCCATATTTTTATTCGAGTATACATTGAGGACAATGTAAAATTAGGAAGGATGGTATTAAAAAATAAAAAATTTATAAAAAAAAATAAAAAAATTCAAAGCATATTTTAATATAATTGAGTTTTTAAACGGTTTCTTAAGATATAATTAATTCACGAGGCTCTCAATTTATGAAATTATTTACACTTTAGCCATCTACTATGGTCTAAAATGAATATTGAGGCGAAAGTAAAATAAATTATTAAATAAATATGGAGATTTTAACCCGTTGACATTTTGTGTCATTCATCATTTCAGATCGTCCGATTTAAAATAATTCAAACTTTCCTTCTGTGATAGTCTATCGATGATCTCAAATTCTTTGTTTAGTTGGTTTACTAAAAACAAAAAGTAAATATATGAATCTTAAACACTAGAAGTTTTAATAAGTTGACTTGACACACAAATTGACTTATAGAAACTTAACAAATGAGATTAGACCATCGTTTAACCCAATATTAAGCCTAAACCGAGCTTTTTACATTATTCTGTTGCAATCCCATTTCAGGAAAAAAAGAAAAATAAGCCTTTTTTTGAAACCCCAATAGCCTGCCTAACTCCAACGGGGAGTTTTAAAAGCCTATAAAAAGAAGTTGTACCCATTTTTATGAGAATACTAGGGTAAATTTATGGTAAGAAAAAAGTCGAAAGCAAAGAAGTATCAAGAATAATGTGTAAAAGAAAAGAGTAAAAAAAGAAAAAAAGAAAGAAGAATGAAAAAATGAAATGAAGAAAAATGAGAAATAGCATGTTTAAAAAATAAAAAGAAAGAGAAAAGAAGGATGGAGATTATAAAAAGAGCCTAAAATTCAATATACCAAAAAACCTTTATATTCTCAGAAAATATTGGAGTCATTCTTTCTAGCCAAAACTCGAGTGTATAATACAACCGAAGAAAGCCCTAATCGATCTCAAGTAAAGTTAGTTATATTGTGGAGAGAATGTGAATAATGTTTATGGTGTGATTTGCAGTTTTCAAGTAGTACTCGATTTTTCGTTTATGGGATCATATTCATCCATTATAAGGCGTCCGTTTTTTATTATATTTATGTGAAATTTGTTCATTTTCTCTTTCTTCACATATACCGAGAGAAAATAATCGATATCAGGGTGATCGATTATGAGTGCATCCCGTGAGATTTTGAAATCAACATGAACTTCCGTATAAGAAATGTAACAATCAAATCTTTTGAAGTCGATGGTTATATTGGTTATGCACACATGGACGGTAAGTTGAGATTGAAAAGTGAAATTATGTTCTATTTATGAGGTTTGTATTTAAGTCTTAGCTATATTATTTTTATTTCTTTTGTATTAAGTAAAGTTATTGAATTTTTGGATATATTCACTGCAAACCCTCACGAGACAAAACTCGTCCACTATGGATACCTAGAGGTTTAACAACTTATTTCACATGCTAAGTGCAATCGTGATGCCTACAAAAGTGAGTTAGTTTTTAAAATTTTAGTTTCGCTAGAGGCCTACCAAAGTTTAGATTTGGGGTTATTTGATGAGTACATTTGAGTTTGTATTATTTATGCTCAAATCTAGTCCTTGTTAGGTTCGTTGTATTATAAATAATGAACTTTTAGAGTTATTTTCGTAACTCGAAAAAATAATGCAAGTTTGAAGAAAATTCAAATCAAAAATATAATTTTAGCAACTCGAGGGAATGAAATCATAATTTCAAAAACTTTATGGCTCTAAAATGAATTTTTAAATTTTTATCAATGAAAAATTAAAGTTCCCTCTAAAATTGGTTAAATTTCGAGTTGAAAAGAGAAAGTTACAAATTTCAGGGTTCTAAATTTCAAAGAAGGGTAAAAAAAATTCTAAAACATTATGGGCCTAAATTTGAATTAATATTAGTTCTTTTGAATTTTTACGGTTATCCCTGAAAATGGTGAAATTTTGAAGTCAAATAAAGAAATTGTAAAAATTTTGGGGTCAAAATATGAAAAGAGAAATGGGATTGAGGATTATGGATATAAGGCACTTATGAAAAAAAATTTAACAAGTGAACATATGGATCAATGGCAGCTGGGCGTGTGTATAAGGTCCTGATAGAAGTTGGTCCTGGGCTCAAGCCTTGTTGGGTGCATTTTTATTATAGAAATTTAAGTTGCTAGGAAGTCTTTAAAATTGATATGAACGGCATTTTTAACTAATACGATGTGTCTATTAGCAGATTGGTCATTGGGATTCAAAGCCTCCCACCTCTCTCAATCGTCCAGAATTCGAACCGCGACCTATCTCCTATAATCCCAACAGTTATGTTCCATCATCATTTCCCACAAATCAATATCAAGTTAGAGAAGCTTATTAAGACCAAAAATACGAGGAAAACGACCTTAAATTCGTGGGTTTCCAAGAAAAAATGGGATTAAGGATCTTTAAAAAGTACAAGACCAACTCCCAAGAAGTTTATTACTTGTTGTTAACTCTTAGAGCATCCGCAGTGGTGTGCGAAAGGTAATTTACCTTGCGTTCGTGGCCTTTTACCTTTTGCCCAAATGGGCAGCATGCAATGGGGGACTTCCTACAAACTTCTGTAGTTCGTAGGAACTTCTTACGAATAAATGAAGTTCGTAGGAAGTTCCTAGGAAGTAAAACGGCTACAAACGCTAACATTTTCCTCCGTGTATTTATTGACAAACCTTTATCAATTCTCTGCATCTAACCTTTATTAATTCCTCTTCCTCTATTACTCAATTCTCTTTATCTTCTTTCATCAGTTCTCTTCATCTTCTTACTAATTAATTCCTCCATCTTCTTCTCCCTATTTCCTTAAACTTTTTGCATATTTCTCGCCAAAACAGTCCCATATAATCTCCAAATAAAAGAGTCCCAGACTTTCTGCATATTTCCCATAAATTTCTTCATATACTCTCCAAATGCATCCCATATAATCCCCAAATCAAATTCAAATCAGTCCCAAATTAGATTTATATAATTCTCTAAATCAGTCCCAAATCAGATTTATTATCAGCATGGAACAAGGTAGAAAATGGAAAAAATACATTAATATCGGGAAATTAAAAAAACACGGGTCGACTTCAACAACAATCCCGCTCCTTCCGCGCCAATTGAACCGTCGAATCTCGTAATCGATAACTATACCCGTATTTACGACAGAGTATCACACGCGTTGGACAGAGAAACTCCGATCATAAACGAAAATAAATTTGAATTTTGGGAGAATTGGGCGCGCCCAATGAAATTGTACAAATTGATCGAAGAGAAAAAATCGGGGATCAAAGCAATTATCGACACTGTCGATTTTATGTCGAATTTTTTTCTATGGTGATGCCCAATTCCGATCAATGTATTGTGATGGCGATGATCAAACGTTGGTGGGACACAACACATACCTTCCAACTACCATACGTCGAGCTTTCCTTAACTCCGCTCAACTTCACAATGCTTTCCGGTAATAAAAAAAATTATTTCGTTGTACTTATATTCATAATTTTTTCAATATATGAAAATAATTTGTTGTACTTAAATTCATAATTAATTGTTTCAAATATATTTCATGGTATTTATATTCATAATTATTTAAATATATGACGAAAATTTTAAATTATGTAAAGGCATTCTGATTGGACAAGGGCGACCCATTCTAAATCTACCAATTGAACAATATAACAATTTTGGAAATACCATAAAGATATTCATATACAGAGATTTATCGGTGCGGGAATTCTAGTTTTCGACCTTAAAAAATGCATAGAAAAAATTGTCAAGGTTGAACCTATACCAGATTATATGTGCATAATCATAGCTCGGGCATTTTGGTTCTATGTAATCGGGAGTGTATTTTTTTCAAATGCTAACTCCACTTTCGACCTCGGCAATTTACATTAACTGGAGGATATTCCTGCCATCGGCACATACGACTGGGGTTTGGCCATTTATGCCCGTATTATATGGTCTTTGGACAAAGCCAGTCGACGATCGTTGACTAGCGTTGAATGCATGTGGCAAATACTCGAGGTATATTTTTGTTTCATCTTATTTAACCGCATATGTGAAATTTATGTTTCATTAAAATATATGTCAACTTATTCTAATGAATTAAATTTATTGACAACTTTTACAGTATTTAGATCACGAATACATGGCCACGGCATGTCTTATTCTCGTTGATCTGTCCATCGATGCGTGGCCTCGCATATTCCGTTGGTTGAGGGGGAACAGAAAGATAGTCAAGGGATCACAACGGTTTAATATCTCAAGCAGTCAACATCAGCTTGAGATGCGGTCACCTGAGTCCATTATATGGCAGCCATACGAGACTTCTGCCTGCCGTGACCCTGATGTCATCTTATATACTCAAGAGCTATCGGGGTTACGGATGATTTTTTGGGATCCCTTATTTAAGAGTTTTTGGTACTTGGGTGATCGGGCTATCCGACAATTGACTGGGTGGATATATAGCAGACAACCCACCATCGAGTTTGTATTGTGCCTCAGAACATGATTTTCTAGCAACTGCTGCCCAAAACTGGCCTCTCACAAATCAAAACATAAGAGATGTCTCCCAAGAAGAGTACAATGCCTATTGGAAGGAAGTAGCACTCGGGCCATTACTACCGCCGATTGCCAGATATGTTAATATAGATTTGATTGGAGTTGGTTCAGTGGCACCTTCAATGTTGTGAATTCCACGAGCACCAGCACCGATAAATGAACCGTATGTGTATGAGACATAGTTCTCTACGGGTGGTTCTACACACGTCCAACCACCGAGGTAGAATTGGACGATTGACGTCGGCCTACTGGAGGGGGCTTCATATACGATAGTTTTCCCGCGACCTGAGTTTTCAACCAACGCACCTCCAGATCAATCTTTGACGCAGTTAGAATGGCGTGAGTCCTACATCGAAGCAGTAGATAACATTCGAGGTCTTCGTCATTTAGTATTACACAAGACACATCAGCGAGAGGATCAACTCAAAGCACGTGATAACCACATTGAGGAGTTGGAGCGTAGACTAGCACGTTTTACTATACCTAGTCGTGGGTTTAGAAGGGTGATACTAGTTCTAGTCGTCCGAGTGTTTATATACCACACCCAGCCCCACCCTTTGACCCGATCCCGGCATATGAGTCGCAACAAGGTTGGGGAAATTTATTTGGGTCTAACCTTTACAGGGGTTCACATGGGGATTTAGGTGCGGATTATGAGTTCGGCCCGAGGCGCCAGTGATGTATAATATACTATTGAAAAATGTTATGAATTAATTTTGTATTATTGTCTCAATTTATTTGTGTTGATAAATTTTATGATGTATAATGTCTCATATTTATGATAACTGTTATGAAAAATGTTATGATTTAAAATGTCTCATATTTATTTTTCATTTATTACACATGGAATGATGACAACCAAGTTATTACATTGTTATTTACTTTATTAATCTTGTAAAATCAAAGTGGCATTGTAATTTAAATTATGGCACTCAAAATATATCGTAAAAATTAAAAATATGGCAGTTAAAATATTATAATAAAATAATCATCGCAAAGAATATTTGGAAATAAATTTATCCTTTATTAGTATTAAAATAATTACTTAAGTAATACAAACACTAATACATGATCGAAAGGATTATTAGGAGAATGTGTTCAAACGCTTAGGTCGAACCTAGTAGAAGTACAACATAATGGTTTCCCATTGCACACTAAACATTTAGGTAAGTAAGATCGTTGTGTATCGGAATCAACATATCCTTCATTATAGTTTTATATATTTGGTTCCTACTCTTCCCCATCATAATCATATATGCATTCCGAAAAGTAATCATAATCGGAATTGGTGTAGTCGAAAAAGTCGTTATCTGAAGCCAACGTAGAGTCGTTATATATGTTAATTAATTGTTCCTGAATGTGACGACCTGATAGCATCGCGCATTGTGCTTTGTGATAACGTTTTAGGTGCCTCTCCATCTACCATATTGTAAGGACATATTTCTCATGTCCGATATCTTACAGTTGTGTATGTCGTGCACCGCTACATTTGGCATGTCTCTTCACGATCTCACATGACGGCCTCAATCCAAATTCTAGGAATCAAGCATTCAACGCCTCCATCATGTGTCCCACTTCTTCCTCAACGACGTCACGTTCCACGATCTTAGGCACTTTATGCAAGTGGTACGCAAGAGAAGTCAAAATAGTGAAAGAAGGCACGATATGAAATTTCAAGGGCATTTTGGTAATTTTATATTCACTGTCCAGAGGTCTGGTCAACTGTAAAGTTGAAGATCTTGACACCATGAAGATACTGGAAGAAACGGCACCTCAATCCGAGATACGGTGAAGAAGTTATGGACCTTTGAAAATGGAGAAAAATCTTAGAAAAAAACTTATAGAGTGCGCTGATTCTCTTTATGTCCCTTTCTACTCAATTGATTCAAAGAATTTTTTCAACTCTCTTTCCACACCAACCACCCTAAAAACGGACCTCTTTTTAGACTTCATCATTTTAAGGCTTTATGCCTCTTTAAATGCCCACTTGCACTCCCATTTACAAGTGCATCTGATAAACCTTCAATTGGTTATTTTTTTTACTCATTTGGAGTATTTTGTGGAGAATCCAGTCCCCTATTCACTGGTGCCCATCTGGAATTCTTGCGTGAGATTCCAGCCGACGACATCGGAACCGACACCTGCGGGTATTTCTTATGTCACACTTATTTTCATTATAATCCGTGTCACCGTTCTTTACAATTATAGTGAAAATAATATGGTTTTGCCCTGCGGGGATTTTTCCTGATATTTTGTGTCACATGCTTTATTTGTTTATGGTTTGACACACACACACACACACACGTAGGTTCATGTTTAAGGATTTAATTGAAAAACTGTGTTTAATTAAATAATTTCTTATTTTGAACAAAAGCGCACTCTTCAAATTGGTATTCGAGCCAATTACACAATTATACCGTATAATTTTCTGCAAAATTTTTTCTAAGATATCAATTTTCTGAAAAATTGATTTTTGAAAAAAGGTGTGTTCAATGGAGAAATTATATAATAAAATGCCAGTTTTTGACGGGACAAACTATGCTTACTAGAAAGCCCGCATAAAATCTGCTTTAAAAGCCATTGATGAACATGTTTGGATTTTGGTTGAAAGAGGGTGGACACCTCCCTCCGTCACTGATGATAATGTGACTAATTTAAAATCTATGACAGATTAGACTAAAGAAGAATTTAAATGGTCATCTTTTAATTCTAAGGGTTTAAGTGCTATTTCTGGATCCGTCACACCTGACGAGTTCCGACGGATTATGACGTGCACCACGTTAAAAGAGGCATGGGATGTTTTGCAACTTACCCATGAAGGAACTAATGTTGTGAAAGAGTCTAAACTGCAAAATTTAACAACTCAATTTGAAAATATCACCATGCTTGAGACTGAATGTTTTGATGATTTTTATGCTAGGTTATCTGACATTGTAAACACTAGCTTTAATCTTGGTTAACAAATTCCTAATGCTAGAGTTGTTAAAAAGATTCTAAGATCACTACCTAAGCGTTTTATCCCTAAAATCACTGTGCTAAATTCTATTGGTAATTTAAACACGCTTAAATTAGAGGAACTTGTAGGAGACTTACAAATATATGAAATTGATATGTTTCCTAAATATGTCAAGCCTAAAGATAAGGGAATTTCACTTAATGCCCAGGATAGAAAGGGTAAGGAGTCAGCAAGAAAGAAAGTTGAGTCATCTAGAAAAAGGGAGATAGAAACGACAGATTCTGAGTGTGACTTTGATTTAGATGATTTGGCTCTGTTTGCAAAAAATTTTAAGAAAATTCTCAAATTCATGAAAAATGGAAATTTCAAAGATAAAAATAATTTTGAGAAAAATATGAAAAATGCAAAAGAGTTTAAATACCCTCCCAAAAGGGACGGTGAGAAATGTTATGAGTGCGACGGAAAGGGTCATAGAGCTTTTGAGTGTGTAACTAGGGTTAACAGACTTGCAAAAGAAAAGGGCAAAGTTGTACTTAATGCTACTCTTAGTGACGACAGTGAGGTCGAGTCGGTGGACTCTGGAGATGAGTCACCGCATGAATGTAACTTCACCGCATTCATGGCTAGTCATACTTATAGTACTCCTCACGACATTGAGGATGTTGCTTCATAGGGACACCTCGACAGTGTGAATAATATGAGTGAGGGGGAGGATGATGCAAGTGAGAGCGAGAGTAATCTTCAACGCACCTACGCTGAGTTATATAATGAGTCATTTAAAACAAAAAAGTGTAACAAAGTGTTAGTTCTTAGGATCACCTCTTTCGAGAAAGATTTAGAAGAAGCAGGAGAGAGAGAGTCCTCCACCTACACTACCTTGAGAGAGAGAGAGAGAGAGAGAGAGAGAGAGTCTGCCTGTATTGAGAAAGAAAGTTTGTTTAGAGAGAGAGAGAGTGGTTTTGAGAAAGAGAGAGGGGACTTGACTAAATAAGTGGCTAGTTTTACGAGTGAGCTCCATTCCTCCCTGGAGACTCAGAAGAAACTTGAAGCCCTTGTTGCCCAGCTTACTCATGATCTTAAGCGAGCGCGGGAAGTCAAGGTTCAAATCGAAGATAGATCTGGAAAAATGGGAAAGATGCTCCTAGGCCCCACTTTAGGTTTTAGTGATAGGCAGGGAATAGGTTATGATGGTGCCTCCACATCCCAAATTGCACCTGGACCAGTTCCTGAGTTTACTATGACTCCATATGGCCATCGTCAAAAACCACGAAGGAGAGTTCAACCAAGAAAAACAAACCAAGGTCCGCCTAAGACTGTGTTCTTTTGTACGTACTGCAAAAGAAAAGGTCACCTCAGGGAGTTTTGCTATAGTTTAGGTCGGAAACAACGTACTAATGCTCCACCACATCGTTCGGATGATTTTACCAGTCTAAGAGAGCATGTTGAGATTTTAGTCGCCATATCAAAGAGCTTGATGAAGGAATTTTGACTGATGTCTTTGTCATCAGTGAATGCTTCCCGCATCCCGGTTAAAACCAACAATAACAAGGGTAAACAAAAGGTTACCACGTCTTGGGTTCCTAAGAAAGACGAAAAGGCCCTTATTGTTCATATCTCTCTCAAAGCACATAATACCTCACAGTGGTATTTTAATAGTAGGTGATCCAGAAATATGACAAGTGATGTATCATTTTTTACCTACCTAAAGGATTATAAGGAAGGTAGAGTCACCTTTGGAGACGGGAGAAAGTCTAGCATCGTAGGAAGAGGTACGGTTGAGTTACCAGGTTTTCCTAAGCTAGAGAATGTTTTATACATCAAAGGTTTGAAGGCAAACCTTCTCAGCATTAGCCAGCTGTGTGATGCTGACTTTGCTGTAAAGTTTGACCGGAACGTGTGTAATGTCTATAATCAAGCTAGTAAACTTGTAGTGCAAGGGGTGAGGACATAATATAATTTCTATGGGACTGTGTCCACATCCTCACTTGTCCGTAATAGAGCCACAATCACTTCTATAGATCTGTGGCACCAACGTCTAGGTCACGTAAACATAAGAGATTTGACATTTTAACTAAAAAGGACCTAGTATGTGGCTTACCATCCCTTGGAAAGCCAACTTCTACGATTTGTGGACCCTGTCAGCAGGGAAAGCAAATTCGTAGTCCCCACAGGAGGTTGCATTCCATTACCACCTCACGTGTGCTTGAGTTAATTCACATGGACTTATGGGTCCTACTCGTACTGAGAGTCTGGGTGGTAAGAGGTATATCCTCGTGATGGTAGATGATTTCTCCAGATATTCGATTGTTGGTTTTCTGAGAGAGAAATTCGATGTTATGGAATTTTTAACGACCAAGTTCCGTGTCCTACAAAATCAACACGGAGTCACTATTAACAGGATACTTATTGACAATGGCATGGAATTTAAGGAAGCAAAGGTAGATCTTTATTGTGATAGCTTAGGAATCAAATATTATTTTCTGCCGTGAAGACTCCTCAACAAAATGGGATTGTTGAGAGAAAGAATAGGACGATTTAAGAAATGGCTAGATCTATGCTTTTAGGTCGTAAGGTTGCTAGGAGATTTTGGGCAGAGGCGGTGTCTACTGCATGCCATATGGTGAATAGGGTCTACCTACGTCCACACACACTTAAGATGCCTTATGAATTATGGACTGGCAAGAAACCCAACCTTGCATATTTTCGTGTATTTGGGAGTAAATGCTACATCCTACGGGATAGAGAGCAATGAGAAAAGTTTGACTCCGGGAGCGACGAGGGAATATTTCTAGGATATTCATCAAATAGTAGAGCATACCGGGTTTTTAACCTGAAGAGCTCTAAGGTTATGGAGTCAATAAACGTCACCGTTCAAGATGATGAACTTTAACGTTTATTGATCCTAGCCTTCTGTGTGAGGATGAGGACTTTTCTGGAAGAAATTTACTTGTCCCTCACCCACACTCTGTGGACCCTACTCATGTGTTAGGGGACACACCTTCTTGGGTTCGCAAGAGTCATGATCCTTCTTCCATTGTTGGCGATCCCACTTTAGGGGTCATGACTCGTGCTCAGCTAGAGAACGTTGTTAGTCATTTTTACTACACGTCCACAGTCGAGCCCAAGAATCACAAAGAAGCACTCAAGAATGAACACTGGATTTCTTCCATGTAAAATGAGTTGCTTCAGTTTAAAAAGAATAATGTCTGGGAACTTGTCCCCCTACCTAGTGAGACTAATGTGATAGGTACCAGGTGGATTTTCAAGAATAAAATGGATGAAAATGGTACAATAATCAGAAATAAGGTTAGGTTGGTCGCTTAAGGCTACACACAGATTGAGAAGGTAGACTTTGGGGAGACATTTTCTCCTGTTGCGAGGCTTGAGTCCATCCTCTTTCTACTCGCCATCGCATGTCATCTACGCTTCAAGTTATATCAAATGGATGTCAAGAGTGCCTTTCTAAATGGCATTCGACAGGAGGTCTATGTGGTTCAACCAAAAGGGTTTGAAGACCCTAAGCACCCAGAGCACGTCTACTATCTGAGGAAAGCCTTGTATAGTTTGAAGCAAGCACCCCATGCTTGGTATGAGAGGCTTACTTCCTATCTCTTAGCCCATGGCTTTAAGAGAGGGGGAGTTGATATGACGTTGTTCGTCAGGAGAAATGACGGTGCTATTTTGGTTGCCCAGGTCTTGTGGACGACATAGTCTTTGGATCCATGTGCTCCCATCATGCTCATCACTTTGAGAAGGAGATGAAAAGTGAGTTTGAGATGAGCATGGTAGGTGAGCTTACTTTCTTCCTTGGTCTCCAGGTTCGTCAGCTAGAGGATGGGGTGTTCATATCTCAATCCAAGTATGCTAGAGACCTAGTGAAGAAATTTGGTTTAGACTCCTCTAATCATGCTCTTACACCTATGAGTACTTCTATCAAGCTTAGTAAGGGCACTTCAGGCAAGGACGTAGAGCAAACCTTGTATCGGAGTGTGATAGGTAGTCTTCTCTACTTGACTGCCAGTCGTCCCGATATAGCCTTTAGTGTTGGCGTCTGTGCGCGATATCAGGATCCCCAAAAGAGTCACACTTACTCGCTCTAAAATGTATTATCAAATACGTGAGTGGGACTCTCTTATACGGTATTTGGTATTCCTTTGATACAAATGACCGTTTGTCCGCCTATTCGGATGTCGATTGGGTTGAGGATGTGATGGTCGTAAGAGAACTTATGGTGGGTGTTTCTATTTTGGTTCGGCTCTTGTCTCCTGGTTGAGCAAGAAGCAAAAATCCATCTCTTTGTCTACTGCGGAGGCTGAGTACATCACCGCCGGGAGTTGTTGCACACAACTCTTATGGATGAAATAGATGCTGGAGGATTATGGGATTTCACAAGGCACCATGACCATTTCCTGTGAAAACACGAGCGCGATTCATATATCCCACAATCCAGTCCAGCATTCGCGTAAAAAGCACATTAGGATACGCGAGCACTTTATACGACAGCTAGTTGAGGAGAAAGTCGTATCTCTGAGTTACGTACCCACCGACCGTCAGTTAGCTAATATTTTCACTAAACCTTTAAATGCCCTTAGATTCGAGAGTCTTAGGAAGTCTTTAGGGATTTGCGCAGTTGACTAAGGGGTTGGTCCGTGTCTAGTATAGGATACTTTGTCATGTTCATATCATATGATTCATATTGCTAGTTTGTATCATGTGTATTATTATTATTTTTTTATATATTTTTTTTTTATAAAAAAAATCCAAAAAGATTTTCTTTTTATAAAAAATTTAGAAAAGCTCAAAAAAAAGTTTTTGTATATTATTTACACCTTTTATGGATGAGCATTTAAGATAGCCGAGTCACAAATTTCATTCCATTTTCCATGTGACTATTTGATAGTGATTTGAGACGCTACATCATTGCATCCATGTGCTTTACATTTTTTAGAGTCTTTAAGATGTGATTAGTGATATCTTTCTACATGTTTAGCTCCTTATCTCCTTTATTTCACACATGCATGGGTTTATTTTATTATTGTCCTTGTCTATGACATATTAGCTTGTGTGTTTCCATCTCAATTATGTCTATACAACGAACCATATGCGATAAAACTTGACAAGATTGGAATGCATGTAAAAACCGTTTAGTGAGATTGTGTGGTATTTTGAAATGGTGAAGCGCGACGAAAGGTAATTATCTATCCATTGCGCTAAAGTCATCGTTAAATCGGACCTAAAAAATAGAGGAATTTTATTATCCGGGGTCCAAAGAGGTTAAAAGAGCCCGAAAAAATTTAAAGGCAATAAAAAGAAATACATGCCAAAATATGGGCCATTAGGTTTCACCATGAATTCTCCAAAGTTTGAGAATTTAGATCACCTATATTCGAATTATAAATCTGTGGGAGTTTGGTTGGAGAATTTAAACGGATTTGCACTTCCTTGAAAGTCCTGAAAAAGCATTAAATAATTTTTGGACGTTATTGGTGCAGAAATCTCTTTGAGCTTTGATTTGCTTATTAGTTTGAGTCAATGTCTCATATTTCCATCTTTTTACACCTAAGGAAGATGTTGAGTTCATTCGTTAGGAGTATCCGAAATTCATCATGCACATATGTCATGTTTGTATGCTTTGATTTTCCTATCGAATTTTATCGCAACCCTTCATTTACGCTATCATCGACTTGGTTATTTTTGTGTTCTTTCATGGTGTGATTCTTTTTTGTATATTTTGTATAAAAAGTTTTAAAAAATTCAAAAATAAAAGATTTGTTTTTATTCTTTGGTGTATATTTTGTTTGAAATTTTAAAAAAAAATCAAAAAATAGAAGATTTTTTTTGTGACGTCTTTCATATTTATGCTTCTCATATTTGTCTATTTGGGTACATCATAAAAGGAGGGAGAATGAATTATGGGGGAGAAATATTTGTTGATTTATCTAAGATTTGCTTAAGCATAATTGATCTTTGATTTTTGCATATCATTATATTTCAAACTGTTGCGTATCACGAGTATTTGCTTTATCTCATGTGTGTAGGTACAAAGTTGATATCTATTGGATTCCACTCCCTGATGAGAAAAGTTTTAGGAGTTTCTAAAATGATTAAAGATTTGAAGATGTTGAAGACATGTCATTTAGTATTCTCAGTTTAAGGGTTTAACGGGGATATTATCTTATATGTCATTTTTTTGGGGAGATTGCATAATTAGAATTTTTTATGTATGTACCCACATAGACATAGGGGGAGATTTGTAAGGACATATTTCTCATGTCCAATATCTCACAGTTGTGTATGTCGTACGCCGCTACATTTGGTACGTCTCTTCACGATCTCACACGACGGCCTCAATCCAAATTTTGAGAATCAAGCATTCAACGTCTCCATCATGTGTCTCACTTCTGCCTCAACGACATCACGTTCCATGATCTTAGGCACTTTATGCAAGTGGTACGCAAGAGAAGTCAAAATAGTGAAAGAAGGCACGATATGAAATTTCAAGGGTATTTTGGTAATTTTATATTCACTGTCCAGAGGTCTGGTCAACTGTAAAGTTGAAGAGCTTGACACCACGAAGATACTGGAAGAAACGGCACCTCAATCCGAGATAGGGTGAAGAAGTTATGGACCTTTGAAAATGGAGAAAAATCCTAGAAAAAAACTTATAGAGTGTGCTGATTCTCTTTATGTCCCTTTCTACTCAATTGATTCAAAGAATTTTTTCAACTCTCTTTCCACACCAACCAGCCTAAAAACGGACCTCTTTTTAGACTTCATCATTTCAAGGCTTTATGCCTCTTTAAATGCCCATTTGCACTCCCATTTACAAGTGCATCTGATAAACCTTCAATTGGTTATTTTTTTTTACTCATTTGGAGTATTTTGTGGAGAATCCAGTCCCTTATTCACTGCTGCCCATCTGGAATTCTTGCGGAAGATTCCAGCCGACGACATCGGAACCGACACCTGTGGGTATTTCTTATGTCACAATTATTTTTATTATAATCCGTGTAACCGTTCTTTATAAATTATAGTGAAAATAATATGGTTTTGCCCTGCAGGGATTTTTCCTGATATTTTGTGTCACATGCTTTATTTATTTATGGTTTGACACACATACACACGTAGGTGCATGTTTAAGGATTTAATTGAAAAACTGTGTTTAATTAAATAATTTCTTATTTTGAACAAAATCACACTCTTCACATATCTCTTCCTCCAATAAATCAAGACAAAACATATCCGCTTCTTGGGGATACGATATTGGCCAAAGTGCGACAGCTATATTTTTTTTCATGGATATGTGATGGTAATGGCAAAACACCTCCAGGTCACACCTTTCATCATATTTATCTGTCCATGTGAGGTGTTCCCAAGGATACTCAACTCCGTCTTCAGGTTCCGAATCGAGAGAGATTATGAATATATGACCAAAGTCATTAAGAAAACGTCGAGAAGTATCAATCGGATATGTTTGAAAAATTAGTTTTTTCCCATACCAATCGTTACCAGCAATATCTGTGTAAGAGCCATTGTAAATAGATGAATAGTAGGGAGATGAAGCCATCTTTGAAATATAAGACAATGGTAGATAAAAAAATGTTGCAATCCTTCAAATGTATTTATAGGTAATTTTCAACCTTTAAAGTAAATATTTTTTTTACTATGGTAAGAATTATTTATAATATTACAAAGGCACACATACCAATGGAAAAGATAAAGTAACATAATATAAAGCTGATGACGATTGTAAAACTATAATAAACAAAAATATAGTAAATTGACATACAGTAACTTGACATATAACATATTGACAAACATCAAACTGCAGAAAATAATATAAGACACATGCAACCTTTGAAGTAAATAATATAGCACACATACCAAGATATTATCGGTAGCACACTTACCAATAACAACCTGAACCCAATATGTGAATAACATACAGTATATTTATCTACGGTAAATTACATACACATGCAACCCATCGAGCAATAATATGGCACACTTACCTAGATGATTTTCCATAGCACACTTACTAATAGGACACGCAAATCAAGATTTTACCTATAGGATACTTATGTATGATATATACAGTAACCTGCAGACAGCCTGCACACAATTAGTAACCTGCATAAAACATATTGACAAACATCAAACTGCAGGCAATAATATAACACACATGCAACCTTTGAAGTAAATAATATAACACACACTTCAAGATATTATCTGTAGCACACTTACCAATAACAACCTGAACCCAATATGTGAATAACATACAGTATATTAACCTACGGTAAATTACATACATATGCAACCCATTGAGCAATAATATAGCATACTTACCTAGATGATTTTTTATAGTACACTTACCAATAGGACACACAAATCAAGATTTTACCTATAGGACACATATGTATGATACATATAGTAACCTGTAGACAACCTGCACACAATTAGTAACCTGCAAACAACATATTAGCAAACATCAAACTGCAGGCAATAATATAACACACATGCAACCTTTTAAGTAAATAATAGAACACGCATACAGTAATATAACACATACAGTAACCTCCAGACAACCTGCACACAATTATAAATAGTGTGGTACAGTAAAACTAGACAGGTAGAGTATAATATTTATACTACAACTAAATTAATTTGTAACCAAATTATATCATGAACTCCTCTAGTTCTAGCGATGAGGGACGAAATCTTTTGCTCCAATATTCACAATTTAATGAAGGTGGATTATCCGATGATTCAGATAGGGAAATGATAATTATGATGGAGATTACCCTGTGGTGTGTTGAAATAAATATAATTCGCTATGGGAAAGAACTCAAAACGAGACGTCGAGTGAATCGGAGGAGAGAAAGGGGACATGCAACACTATGGGAAGATTACTTTGGGGAAGATAAGGTATATAACGAGTATTTTTTCGAAGGAGATTTAGGATGCGGTATAGTGTTTTCAGTCGCATCCTTGAATTTGTTTGCCTTTATGATAACTACTTTATTCAGAAGAATGATGCTTGCGGTCGTCAAGGTTTAAGCTCTCATCAGAAAGTGTTGGGGGCAATTCGACTGTTAGCTAATGAGGGTTCCCATGACGTGTAGTCTGAGCAGTACGCTATGAGTGAAACCACTCTATTAGAAACTTTTATTAGATTTACAGAGGCAATTGTGAGAATTTTCGGTACCCAGTACGGCAGAAATTCAATACAAGGCAACGTCACGAGGTTACTCGAACAAAATGAAAATAAAGGTTTCCCAGGAATGCTAGGCAGCATTGATTGCATGCACTAGCATTGGAAAAACTGCCCCACGGCATGGCACGCTCAATATAGTGGACGTAAATAGTCACCTACTACAATCCTTGAAGCGGTTTCCTCATACGACCTTTGGATTTGTAAATCGTTCTTTAGTGTGCCTGGTTCTTGCAACGATTTAAATGTCTTGCACTGGTCTAACGCCTTCTAGGAATTGCGCAATGGGAGGGAAGCTCCCATTAATTACACTGTTAATGGAAATTCATACGACATGGGGTACTACCTTGGTGATGGCATTTACCCTCCCTACGTTACAATAGTAAAAGCATTTAAGAACCAACAAGGGATTACACAAAAACAGAAATTATTTTGCAAGTACCAAGAAGCGTGTAGAAAAGATATTGACCGTGCTTTTGGTGTACTACAAGCCCGATTCACTTTTTTTCGGGAACCTTGTGAATTATGGAATAGGGCATCACTATCAACCATAATGAAATCTTTCATTTTAACGCACAATATGATTATTGACGATGAACGTAGAGATTGTCCATGGCAAAATGAACATGAAAAGAATGATGTAACACCTCATATCTTGAGAGTCCAAACTAATTTCTACGACTACCTCACAAGGGATGCAAAGATAAGAGATGCAACTAAACATCAACAGTTACGGAATAATTTAGTGGAGCATATTTGGAACACCAATGGTGATGAAACGGTGGGTTAAACAATTTAATGTATTTTTTATATTAATTATGGCTATTCGATTTATTAGTTACATTTTCAATTCGTAATTATATGATTTTTGATTTGTAATTGTACGATTATTATACTGAAACTAAAATTAATAAACAGTACTGACATTACATATATTTAAACGTTGACATTTGATTTATTAAAATGCAAGCTGGGTCACTGTACATATACTGAAAGTAAATGACGAAAATAAAATAACGAGGATTCAATACAACTATATGTGACACCCCGCCTAATTAAATACCGGGCAATCACTCCTTTATTAAATTAAAATCAAGGTGAACAGTTGGATCATTCTTAGCATCACTGTCGTTCCAATTTAAACACCCTAATTAATTAAGCTAAGTGTCAAAACCATTTTTTTAACATTCCTTTCAAGTTTTATTTATTTATTTTATTAAACAATCAATCCAATAATTTAACATTCAACAACTGGCTACTAACAATAAAACTTAAAGTAAACTATCCAGAATATAATAAATCCCAAAGTGACAATACTAGAAATAACTGAAATACAAATGTCCCAATAACAACTGAAAAATGGAAAGGGCGACACATGCCCCAATAATGAACATGCTAGGAGTATAATCAAATGGATGAAGTCGTCTAAACAACAGGCCTGCAACTCCCACCTAAGCTGCAGCGCGTTCCTGCCAAAGGACCCTATGCAAGACGCCCCTGTGGCTGGGCACCTGTAATATATACATATATATACAAGAGAGAAAGAGGAATAGAAACGGGTCAGAGCCCGATAGTGTATATGATTTAAAAATTCGTTTAGCAAGTATTTAAATTGATACAGGCCAATGCAACAACATATTAGTGCAACACTCTCTTGAGAAATTCTCGCCTCTCTTTTAATGTACACTCCTATCGCACTAACCTTCCCAATGGTTTATCTCATCATATATCACACTATCCTTCCCTAAGGATTTAACTTATCTTAGGTGACTCTCAAAATTTAAGATTTAACAACATCATGGTTTAAAAAGGATAATTTCATTTAGTACAAAACGTTCATTTTAACTTTATTGATTCATAAAGTTTTTCAATATCATATTATACTTTTCAAAACAAGTATTTCCAATTTGAGTCATTATACATGTCTTACTTACCATAACACAGTAGGCAGTTTCCCATATTTCAGAAGTTCATATATATATTAAATACTCATATAATATATATATTCTAACAGCACCCCACATAAAATTGTATGGTGCGGGCATACTCTGCTATCCAATCCCCGTATCAATCGTACTAAAGGGAATACAAGTTCGGAATCACTCTTGAACTGTATAATACATACACAAACAATATTGAGGCGTCAGTACATACCCTCACGTCTCTTAGAACCGTGACTACCGATTCGATAGCCTGTACCTAGAATTTCTATCTTCTAGGGTACGAGTCAATATCCCCCATAAGGCACACGAGATAAGACCGTCCCAGCGCGAAAACCTCAGGGATAGCAAGTAGCGCGGGCATGATTTTCACAAGTATATAATATATGCATACACAATCATATAAATATACCACTTTTATTATATCAATTTAGGTTTATCCAATAACCCACATTCACAACATTTATCCTTATTTTCCCATTATTATTTATCAAGTATAATGGTCCGTTTCTAACTTTAATTCGAAGGGTTTTTTTCCAACTTACTACGTAACCCTCATGGACTCTATTCTTCCAAATGTACAATTCAGTAGATATCCATTTATGTTCCAACGTAACTCTCTCTTACGTGTCTCTCCCTTTTAATATATACTTACATTATCCCTTATGCAAAATATCCCAAAAATATAGATTTCGCCTTACATTAAAGGATTTTGAATTTTATTTTCAAAGATGGGAATTTCAAACGGTTTCGAAATCGGAATAAAAATGGAGTTTTAATTGATTTTTTTTTTCTCTAAGAGTCCTCAAAACATAAAACTGTCTAGCAAAAAAAATATTAAAAAATATTGATATGTCCGATCGAGCTGAATTTTTTTCTGTAGCTTCCTCTCGTCTTCAGCTAAACATCTGTAAAATTTCATCCAATTCCAATGGTCCGATCGTCCGGAATATTTTTTTTTTAGTGTTTGTATCTGATTAGAACTCTTTTCTTAATCAAACTCTTAATCCTTTACATGACAAAGGGTTTCTAGAATATCATATAAATCATCACTACATGAAAATTTTCCATCTCAAATTGGATTTTTCTTCCATAAATCTCATCCTAATAACTCCTAAACTAATATGGATGATGCATCAACGAAATAAGCAAGATAAACACTTGCCTGGGATTTTCAGAAATCTGGTTTGGTGTTGAATTTGGTGTGGCTGCGTTCCCCGTCTCGCGATCTACGCGTTGGCGGTGGCGGCGGTGCAAACGGGTGAGTTTTGAGCCTTGGAATGCCTTGAGAGCTCTCTCCTCTCCTCTCCAATGGCTGTTCTAGTGTTCTGAGTTATCTAACCCTAGGAGATAACCTAAACATCTGATATAACCCCTTTAATTTTCGTGGGTTTAATTACCCAAAAATACAAAATGACTAAAATGCCCTCTCGGGGTACTAATTAGGCCTAAAAACGCCCCGAGACCCAAATCAAACTCCCGGGTATACTTTTCTGACTATCTCAACCCTTCCGAACGCGTTGGCGCACTCAAAACGACTATACGAACAACTTATAAAATATTTACTTTTATTTATCAATATTTAGTCCCTACGCGACACGGGAGCGTCCCGACTCAAATTTCTAAAATTGTCATTTTATTCACTCGTGACATTTAATATGGCCACTATTATATATTACTTTGCTCATTAGTAATATTCAACAAATTTTCCCATAATTACTAACTCTCATCACGTTAATAATTATAACATAATTAATTTCCGAATTTTTATTAAATAATTAATTCGCATTAATATTAATAAATCCCCAAATTAATATAGCATAAAAATACGGGGTATTACACCATAGTAAATACTACTTGTCATTAATTGAACAGCTTAAACTTGACGTAGGGTTAGACGACCCGGCGTAGTTCGATTGTAACTAGGAAATCGCAGCTTCGGTGGCATCAACCTTCGTTGTTAGGTCATTGAACCTTTTATAATGAAACTGCTTTTGCATATCATTCATATTGTTCATATCTAGCTCCATGATGTACGACTACTCTCGGTCCAGGCGCACGAGCTGATCTTATTTTTTGGTGGTCTGATCTTATTTTTTGGCGAGTTGATCAGCTCTCTTCATCTCAATGAACGCATCCATTTGAGAGTCAAATTTAAGGGCACGGTTATTCTTCCACTCTTGCTTGCTTTTAAACATTGCATTGAAGTCTTCGCAATGTTTGAGTACCACCGTGTTATAATCCAAGCTATCAGAATGCGCTCGTTGACGTGCACGTTGTTTCTCACCCTTCCTGCCTGGGGGTCTATCCGGTACATCTTGTATCCCCGGAGTGTCATCTTCGCGTACAGGTGTAGGGCTATCGTCATTCTACGCTGTGCTTCGCAAGTCAATATTTGGTAAATCTTTTAAATTTTGATAGCAGTTATCGAACGTGAATTATTTGTTGGTTTCAGCGCGGTACGCGTCGTGTGCATCAGTAACCGCTTGGAACTCGTTCGTCCCGCTTCCCATATTATTGAGTTGGTGAGAAATCTTTGCAATATATATCATTATTTGATGCGATATATGATTGTAACGTGTTAATAGCATGGATCTCGTACGAGTAATTATAATTCCATGCGTGACGTTATACTCATCTTTCACGGTGTCCCAAAATGTGCCTGATGATATCGAGTTTCCTTTAATACTTTAGGTGGTATATTTAGCATAAACGGTACATAGTACTTCGTCCTCAAAAGGAGTCATATTAGGTTGTCGAGTTGTACCGTAACTAATCGGTTGAGAGGAAGACATATTTTTTGTAGAAATAAAATATATTAAGAATGGAAATAAGGAAATCACATTGAGTAAATTACACTCTCAAAATTTATAAAGGGCGAGAATGAAAATTTGTGAGGAAGGTGGGTTCTATTTATAAACAAACTGTGCCGACCGGCGTTAAATTAATTAGTAGTAAAAACAACTTCCTACGAACTTCTTTTGTTCGTATGAATTCTTACGAACTTCTAAATCTTGTAGGAACTTATTACGAACAAAAGAAGTTCGAAAGAAGTTTCTACGAAGATCAGAAGTTCGTAAGATGCTTTTATTGATTCACTACACATAAGCTAACTTTGCAAATCCTTTAAGTTTTCTTCTACTAACTTTGTCAATTACCTCTCACCAGTGAATGTCTCTCAATTTGTAACTTTGCAAATTTCTTTATCCCCACTCCCCACCATTGTGGATGCTCTTAGCAGATAGATCCAAATTTAATAAGGCGCTAATTACAAAGTGATCCCATTTATTTTATTTCGTAAAATACATTTTAAATTGGTTTTGAGTTTTACAATTCATTTTCAACCAATTAAAAAGGTGTTTTAGTCTCATTCAAAGTCTTTACCTCTTAGCAAATCAAGAAATACCTCGGGGTTATCACTTCTTCTTTTTTTGGATTGGGGGGGGGGGGGGGGGAGAGGGGAGCATTTCATAAATATATTATTATTTGAGGGTCAAGCTTTGTATCCTTTGTCGAAGATTTTCTTTGTTAATTGCGAGACACAATTATTTGTAAGTTTGAATCATTAATGAGAATTATTGTTATTGCTTGTAATTTTATTATGTCTTCAATTATACTAGTGTAAATTCTCTACTAGAGCTAGGTGAAGTTTATCATACTTGATTAGTATAGTGTATTTCGTTTAATATCGTTTTCATTCCCGAGTGATTTTAAATGCATTAAAAATTCGGTATTCACTAGAAATAGCACGAGAGAGCATTTTAAAGCTTCTAAACTGATTGATAATTCATATTTTAAGAATTAAAGTATGTAATTTTTTATGGGTTATACATCTATTAAATTTATTGATATCTCATGATTAAGTAGCATGTTCAAACTTGCAATCTATATTTATAAGGAAATAGAGATTTAAATTGTCTAAAAAATTTAGAGACGTTAAATTTTTTTTAGAACTTCATTGTTTTATTTTCCAAATTAAACGCGATGAGAGTCGGTTCATTTTAAGTTATAAAATCGAGAATGATAGAATTAAATTAATAAATAATATTAGTTTAAAAGTGATAAATGGATCCAAAGACTTAGTTTTCTCTCATATTTAGTTACATATCTTGTGGTGCTAGCATTACTTGTTATTTGCTTTTACTTTAGCATCATACCATCTCTACAACCCTATTGTCTAGTTGGAAAGTTGAAAACTTAGCAAATTAACCAAATCTCTGTGCATTTGATCTGTACTTACACAAACTATATTATAATAGGTCGTACACTTGCTATAATTTTTTAATTTGACAACAAAAACACCTATGAGTGCACGTCCAAATACCCATACAAAGTTTAAAAAAAAACTTTAATCCAATTATAATCCCTAGTAATATCTTAACCAAAAACCAAATTCTCTCTCCATGAAAAACAAACCAAGAACCAACGCCTATACACTTAAATAAGCAAAAAATAGAAATACAACTGGAGAAATCTTGAATGCTCAAATATGTGGGGAAAATATAAAGTAGAACCAAAAGGGCATGGAGGATGAAGAAGTAACCGTTTTGAGAACTGGGAAAACTACGGATGGCGGTGTAGTGACAATTGGATCTTAGTCTCGCAAAGCCAAATGTTAGTAATGAGCTAGAACTGTTGGGGGTTAAGCCAGAGATAGGAAGGCTGGAATTTATTAAATATATTAGGTCAAAATAGTTCTCTGCCTTTGATGTGTATGGTCATTTGGAATGAAATTCTGGAAAAAAAATAAGAAATTGGAGGTAGATTAAGAGATAGTTGTCAAATGAGGGATTTTAGAGAATTTGCATATGTTTATGGGATTAGAGATCTTAAATATTTTGGGCACTCTTTCACTTGGAGTAATGGTAGGACATTAGAGAGACTATACAGATTCTTTTTATGATTAGATGGGAAAATTTATTTCCACTCGCCATTGTCTCTCATCTTGAGCAACATGCTTCTAACCATCTTCCTTCCCATTAGCTTAAAATTTAGCATTATTTGTAATAATTTGGGAAGTGGTTATAGAAGAAAGAAGAGTCGGAGGTTCGAATCGAAGCCTAGTGGACAAAAGATGAAGAATGCTAAAAAATTGTCCAAGAAAAATGGAACGTGAATATATTTGACAATGTTTATGTACGGATACAAGGATGGTCTGACACGCTTTTCAAATAGGCTCGAGATAAGTTTGGGTATAATAAGAGGCAAGTTAAGGAGAGGAGTAATAAAATTTCTATATTGTGAAAAGGTCTAGTCTCGACAAAACAGAGTAATTTAATAAAGCAACTTAAGGAAGAAATAAATGAGCTGCTTGAGGCGAAGGAATTGTCATGGAAACAACGAAGGAAACTGGAGTAGATCAAGGAAGGAGATAGAAACACAAAATATTTCCATGAAGAGGCGATTGACAGGTTAAAAAATAATATACTCAAAGAACTTGTTGACCAGAATTGAGTTCATGTAACAGATGAGGATAATATGGGCAATGTGCGGTAGAGTTTTCAAGATTTATTCAAAGAAAATAAGACAAACCCGACAACCATAGGATATATCTTGGAAATATCATCAACCATGTTACAAGGCATATGAATAGGCCCGGAAAACGGGCGGATATGGGCGGTCGTGGGCGGTTCAAAAATGGATTTGGTTTAATTTGGGCGGGTCACAATCGGTTTGCGAAAGGGTTCGGGTTAATTTCGGGTTGGAACCGAGGTAGGTCGGATTGGATGAACCGCACAGTGCTCTTACAACCATAGAGCCTTGGAAATACAAACGATCATAAAAATCGTAAATCCAATTCAACAAAGAAACCACCGTGCCTTGAACAAAATCCAGATCGCCAACATTGAGGGATGATTATGTGACACCCCGCCTAATTAAATATCGGGCGATCACTCCTTTATTAAATTAAAATCAAGGTGAACAGTTGGTTCATTCTTAGCATCACTGTCGTAAAAATACTTTTCCAATTTAAACACCCTAAATAATTAAGCTACGTGTCAAAACCATTTAAAACCTTCTCATTTTATTAAATCCGGTTATAAAACCTTAAACCATTAACATCTAAAGAGTCACACATTAAGAATAAAAAATAGAATTGAACATACACGAATTTAATCATCAATAATAAATCCCAACATTTACAACACTAAAGGAAAACATCCTGACAGTAATAAATCTCGAAATAAAGGTACTGAAAGTAAAAATTTCAATCTCTGACAATACCAACAAAATAATAGAAAGAGGGCAACACATGCCCCTGCTGGATAAAACTGAACTAGGAGTATAATCAAATGGATGAAGTCGTCTAAACAACAGGCCTGCAACTCCCACCTAAGCTGCAGCGTTCCTTCCAAAGGATCCTAAGTAAGACGCCCCTGTGGCTGGGCACCTGTAATACATACATATATATACAAGAGAGAAAAGGATAGAAACGGGTCAGAGCTCGATAGTGTATATGATTTAAAAATTCATTTAGCAAGTATTTAAATTGATACAGGCTAATGCAACAACATATTAGTGCGACACTCTCTTGAGAAATTCTCACCTCTCTTCTAATGTGCACACCTATCGCACTAACCTTCACAATGGTCTATCTCGTCATATACCACACTATCTTTCCCCAATGATTTAACTTATCTTAGGTTATTCGCAGGATTTACAACTGAACAACACAAGTATTTAAAACGTAAGATTTCAATTTGTAACCAATGTTCTCCTTTTAACTTTATTAATCAATAAAGTTTTGCAGTGTCATATTATACTTTCTCAAAACAATTATTTATAATTTGAGTCATCAACCATGTCCTACATATCAAATCACAGTAGGCAGTTCCAGATTTCAGAATTTCATATATATATTAAATACTCGTATATTATATATATCATAACAACACCCCACATAAAAACTATGGTGCGGGCATACTCTGCTATCCAATCCCCGTATCAATCGTACTAAAGGGAATACAAGTTCGGAATCACTCTCGAACTGTATAATACATACACAAACAATATTGAGGCGAAGCATAGTTTCCAAGTCCAAGAGGTCAGTACATACCCTCACGTCTCCTAGGACCGTGACTACCGATTCGATAGCCTATACCTAGGATTTCTATCTTCTAGGGTACGAGTCAATATTCCCCATAAGGCACACAAGATAAGATCGTCCCAGCGCGGAAACCTCAGGGATAGCAAGTAGCGCGGGCATGATTTTCACAAGTATATAATATATGCATACACAATCATATAAATATACCACTTTTATTATATCAATTTAGGTTTATCCCATAACCCACATTCACAACATTTATCCTTATTTTTCCATTATTATATATCAAGTATAATGGTTCATTTCTAACTTTAATTCGAAGGGTTTTCCCAACTTACTACGTAACCCTCATGGACTCTATTCTTCCAAATGTACAATTTAGTAGATATCCATTTATGTTCCAACGTAACTCTCTCTTACGTGTCTCTCCCCTTTAATATATACTTACATTATCCCTTATGCAAAATATCCCAAAAATATAGATTTCGCCTTACATTAAAGGATTTTGAATTTTATTTTCAAAGATGAGAATTTCAAACGGTTTCGAAATCGGAATAAAATGGAGATTTAATTGAATTTTTATTATTTAGAAGAGTCCTCAAAATATAAAACTCTCTAAGAGTCCTCAAAACATAAAACTCTCTAGTAAAAATAATATTTTTAGAAATCTGACCGTTCGATCAAGCTGAATTTTTGTCAGCAGTCCTGCCTCGCCGTTCGCTACAACATACTAAAATTTCAAGTGATTCCAATGGTCCGATCATCCGGAATAAAATTTTTAGTGTTTGTATCTAATTATAACTCTTTTCTTAATCAAACTCTTAATCCTTTACATGACAAAGGGTTTCCAGAGTATCATTTAAGTCATCACTACATGCAATTTCCTATCTCAAATTGGGTTTTTCTTCCATACAATTCATCCTAATCATTTCTAAACCAATATGAAAGATGCATAAACGAAATAAGCAAGATAAACACTTGCCTGGGATTTTCAGAAATCTGGTTTGGTGTTGAATTTGGTGTGGTTGCATTCCCCGTCTCGCGATCTACGCGTTGGCGGTGGCGGCGGTCCAAACGGTTGAGTTTTGAGCCTCGGAATGCCTTGAGAGCTCTCTCCTCTCCAATGGCCGTTCTAGTATTTTGAGTTATCTAACCCTAGGAGATAACCTAAACATCTTATATAACCCCTTTAATTTTTGTGGGTTTCATTACCCAAAAATACAAAATGACTAAAATGCCCTCCCGGGGTACTAATTAGGCCTAAAAACGCCCCGAGACCCAAATCAAACTCCCGGGTATACTTTTCTTACTATCTCGACCCTTCCGGGCGCGTTGGCGCACTCAAAACGACCATACGAACAACTTATAAAATATTCACTTTTATTAATCCACATTTAGTCCCGACACGACACACGCGCGTCCCGACTTAAATTTCCACAATTGTCATTTTATTCACACGTGACAATATTATAAAAATAAATCTCATGTATTACTATACTCATCCAGTAATATGCAACAAATAATATATTCCCAATAATTACTAACTCTTGTCACGCTAGTAAATATTTAAAACAACATTTCGGATTAAAATTAAATTAATTTATCTCAATTAAATTTAATAAATCCTTAAATTTAAAAGCCATGAAAATATGGGGTATTACAGATTACTTATCGTAAGCGATTGATTGATACCTGATGTCAGAGAGAGTTTGCTGAAATGGGTTTGCTGAAACCACTTGATCAATTTATCTTCAAACCCGATTTTGACCTGCAAGTAAATGGACTCGATGGGCCATTGAACCCATTTCAACCCGCCGGCAATTTTTCTCTTTACTCAAACAATTCGTTTTGGGTGGGTGATGGGTACGATTTTGTCTTCACCAACCCATATTGTCGGCCCTACATATGAATAACAAACTTTTACAGGAGTTTAAATCCAATAAGGTAACCCTGGCTCTAAAACAAATGTCTCCCCTAAAATATCCTAGGCCCGAAGGTATGTCAGTTCTCTTTTTTCAAAAAAATTGGCATGTCGTGCATACCAAAGTTACAAATTTCATTTTAGACATTCTGAGTGGTTCGAAACCCTTTAATTTTATAAAACCGCATTTCTAGAGATTTAATGCTGAAAATAAATAAGCCCATGAAATGTCTCGATTTCGTCATATTAGCTCGTGTAATGTCATTTATAAAATCATTTCAAAACTTCTAGCTAATAGGTTGAAATCTATATTGGGTTCTATAATTTTGAAAAATCAAAGTGCTTTTGTCCTTGGTAAACTTATCACTGAAAACGTCATTGCGGCCTTTAAACTTAATCACTTTATTGAAACAAAAGAAGAAAGGAAAAGTGGGTAATTATGCACTCAAACTCGACATGAGTAATGCATACGACATGGTGAAATGGTGTATTTTGGAGATCATTGTGTTGAAAATGAGGTTTGATGAAAGGTGGGTTAAATTGATTATGAATTGTGTGATATTAGTGACATACTCTATCTTGATTAATGTTTATCGTAAAGTCTATTTCAAATACCAAAGAGGATTATGTCGGGGGCTTTATCTCCCTATATTATCCTATTCTGAAGATTTGACTTCTTTATTGGAGAGGGTGCAAAAGTAAGGAAGCGTAGCAGGTTTAGGGGGCGAGTCGGAGGGAACCATTAGTATCCCGCTTATTTTTTGCATACAATAGAATTATATTTGGAAAGATGGATATGAATGAGGGAAAGGATATTAGAGGCATTCTTAGTATCTGCGAAGAAGATTTGGGGCAAAAGATTAACTATGATAAATCGAGAATTATCTTTAGTCAAAACTCTAGTGATGGGGTCAAAGGTGAGATGATAAGAAGCTTGAAAATCAAGCATGTCGAGAGCATTGAAAAATATTTTGGGATGTCAACGGCGATGGAGAAGTCAAAAAAGGAAGTTTTCGTAGAGTTGAGAGAGAGTGTGTGAAGATGACTTGCTATTGAAAGCTTCTAACAAGGTGATTATTAAAGTCCTGTCTCATTCGTGCCCAACATACACCATGAGTTGTTTCAAAATACCAAATTATGTATGTAATATCTCATGTCCCTAATAAGTAATTTTTGGTGGGCCCATGGGGAAAAGGATAAATGAATGCCATGTGTGAGTTAGGAGAATTTATGCAGACCCAAAAGAGAGGAGATATTAGGGTTTCATGATATCAAGTCTTTTAATCTTGATTTTCTCTCTAAACAAGGGCGGAGGACTATCATAAACCCAAACTCCCTAGTTATCAAACTTTTAAAAGATAAATATTTTCCGAATGGATCGTTCTGGGAAGCAGAAAAAAGGGTGAAACTTCTCCTCTATGTATAGGGACATATGATAGAGTAGGAAAAAAACTTGAAAATGGGACGAGATGGAGAATTGACAATGGCGAAAGTGTGAAAGTGTGATTTCATAGATGGATACCTAAACCAAATTATTTTAATCCCCTCTCCTTAATCCCAATTCAATCAAAATGCTTTTTTTAAAGATCTCAATGACCAGTTAACGGGTCATTGGGATATAACTCTCATATCTTCTTTATTTTATTCTCAGGAGACCGACAACATTCCAAAAATTCCTCTATCTTCCCCGGTGAGAGAAGATAAGAAAATCTAGCATTATGAGAAAAGTGGAAGATATATAACTCGTAGTGTCTATAAGTGGCATGGTCTTAAGGCAATGTCAATGGCATACAAATATATTTCCTTACATCTTCTTAGAGAAACTCAACTAATTGTCATATAGTGTGAAGGGGAAACATCCCAAACAAAACAAAACTTTTTTTGTCTCGGTCCTAGTCAAATTCCCTCCCCACTTGGAATAACTTTTTGAAGAGGAAAATTAAGGTTAAGGAATTTTGTTGCATTTGTTCTGAAGGTACAGACACAGCTATTCACATAATAAGGGAATGTCTAATAGAAAATGAGGTTTCAAGGTTGTCTAGCTTGGATAAGAATTTAACGCGGGGAAAGGTTAAGGATGTGCGAGAATGGCTACAAATGTTGGTTGCTAACCTGCTAAGCAACCACTTTGACTTTGTGTGCACAATGGCATGTTCTCTTTGGAATCACGAGATAGAAATTTAATATGGAGAGGATTAGATAGACGCGAGATAGGTGGTGCCTAGAGCCTCACTAGTGTACCAAGAAATTCAAAAGTAACAGTGAAGATTGTCAATTATTCATCCATCCCAAATATAGTGAAGCCAACACACTAGACCAAACTATAGGTAAACAAATTGAAGGTGAACTTTGATGCATTAAATTTTAAGGAGGATCATTCCATTGAGGTGGGGGTGGTAATTTAAGATAACAATGGTAATTTCATAGCTGGATTATCTCAACATACGAAGCACACAATGGGAGAAGATGATGTTAAATCCCAAGTGGCCCTTATAGTGGTTGATTTTATGAATCACAATAGTTTTAAATGATTCATATATGAAGATGATTATATCTTTGTCAATTCTAGATTGCAAGAAGACAAAGAAGATAGGTCAAAGTTAGAAAATATCATGGAGACAGTTAAAACTTACAAGAAAGTAGGTTCCAACATCTCCTTTTTTACGCGACTCTAAATGTGTCTCTAGTGCGTATAAATTCGTCTCAAGTGTGGGTCGGTCGTGTAAGTAATATTTTCTAGCAATTCGGGTCTTAAACTCAAGAACTAAAACGAAACTTCGTGATGACACTAACAGTGAGATCCTAATACTTAAGGAATGACTCAAAAAAGAAAAAAAGAAAAAGTGATGAATTGTTTATGAGAGTGACTACGAACTAATGCAACTTAATTAATGAATGCAAACTAACTAAATTAATGCAAGACTACTTTTTGATTTTTGAAATAAATTATAAGAGAAAATAGAGTCGGAAGACAATTTCCCGAAGCATCGGTAATGACGTGGGATATAAAACATTCGAGAATCTAATTCACAATTCAAAGAAAACATCAAATTGATCTAATTACATAATATATGAAGATTTCACTCCTCAAAATATCAAGTCAAAAATATATTTAATATGAATGACAAATTATCAACACACGTATTATATTCCTGAATATTCTGGTTACCTAGGGCAAACGAAATTAAAAGACCTATTATATTTGTTCCAACAAGATCTCAAACCTCTAAATTATTTGTTAAATTTTATCCAATTTTTAATCCATTCATAATACCTAGGTTGGGTTCATGTATCCCAACCCTATAAAAACTTAGCTAGACATGGAATAATTAACCTTATGCATGGTTTCTACTTTGCATGGAAACATGGTGATATATAGAACAAAATCAAACATGTATTTAATCACAAACTCATAAATAAGAACAATTAAATCCTAAATATGCAACTTTTGGAAGAGAAGAGAATAAGGTAATACTTGAATTAAGAATATGAGCCAGACTATGGCAATAATGGATGATTTTTGTTGTTCTTTTTGCAACCCTTCTTCCTTGCCTCTCCAACTATGAAAAATTAGGTCAAGTCTAATTAAAAGTTACAACCACTTGGGGTCGTTTTGAAAAAAGTCCAAACTCATAAAACTCTCTAGCTAAAAACTAGGAATAAATTAGAAATCACATTTCCGAAAGACCGAATCGGTTCGGGCCAGTGAAATTCTGGATGTCGTTTCTTCCATAATGCTAGTAGCTTCAAGCTCTTAAACTTTCTTTTAGGCTCCACCTCTGGGTTGTGGCTGCAAAGTTACTTAAATGCCCTTGGACTTTCTTTCCTTCTTTTCTTTCTTTATTTTGATTTTCTCTCGCATTCACTTACACGAAATACTTGTAAAATAAGAGAGAAATACAAAAAAAAAAAGAAATACTTGTTGCAAAGGTTAATATCATAAATATGAGATAATTCCAGTCTAATTACATCACACGGAACCATAAAATAACCGAAATTAACGAAATAACTATGATATATTTATGCCGAATCAAACCCCCCCAACTTATAACATTACTTGTCCCGGGCAATATAAATAGAACAAGTGTGTGATCTAAATAAACTTTCAAAAACTATATTAGGACAGAATACCTCTTTAGCAGGTAAGAGATTGCATTTAGCATATACAACAAGCCTTTAAATCCTTAGGCTACCCTAGTAGAACGAGTGGTGTCTCGTGAGGGTTTACAGTGAATTTACCAACAAAATTTATTTTTTGACTCAAATAAAATACCAAAATAATTGAACATCGTACAATTTAAATTCTCTAAAACTAATTACCTCAATTTTTTATTAAGAATCTCAATTCATTACTATTTGTGTGTGCGCGTGCGTGAAGCCGAAGATTAAATCGCTAACTTCCACCAATTAATCATTACGTGACTTTTCAAAAATTGACTTTTCAAAAATTTACTTTGATTCAAATTCTCACGGGATGCTCTCACAAACGAATCTCTCAAAATGTAACTATTTTCTCTCGATGTGCGTGATATAAAGAGTAAATGTAATCAAACACGAAATCACGCACATAAATTGAAAGACGAAAATATATATGGTGAAAACATCTCGTGAATGGAATACGGTCATTGGAAAACGGGAAACATCATCTTTTATTCGCACCATTTAATCTTTTTTTTATCTTTTTTGTGTTTTAGCTCCCCACGTGGTAACTAATTTCATCATTCGGACTCGGTTAGGACTTTTTTGTGTTAAGGTGTTTTGGGTAAAAATAGGAAAGTTTGGGAATTTTTAAAGTTGAAAACAAATTCTTTCGATGATCGTTGGAACTTTTTGGGATTTTGCTCATTATTTTCTTCTTTTTCCTTTTATTTTTCATATTCTCTTCTTTTTTTTCTCAACATTTTTTTTCTGCCCCTTTTTATGTACCGTATGGACTTAATATATGAATTTTTCAATTTTCTCAACTCTGGGCCAATTGAATTTTTCGGATTAAAAAACGAAAAGATAAAATTTTGTTAGGCTCAAATTGTTTGCAAAAAGAGAATTTCTCACAACTTTTAATGGCTAATAGTTTTGGGTAAAAAACAAAGGCCTAATTTTGTTTATCCATATTACTGATTAAATTACCATATGCGTCTCGAGATGAATTTAATTTAGACATTTTTAGCGCGGTTTCAAGACCACATCTCACTCATTTTCCATAACCGATCAAAACAACAATTGAGAGATTATCCATGACTTCTTAACACTGAAAAGAACTTTGAGTTAATTATTTTTTAACACGGATTGATTTAATTACTCGAAAAAAGTGATAGGCTCAAAAATCTCACCTGGTATAAAATCTCTACACTTATTCGTTAAGTTGTCAAGTTTCGCTCAATTTTCATTTTTGGTTTTTACAAATTGAGACTTTAAACAAAAATTTAGTGATATTTTTGAAGATTTAAAATTCCAATTTTTATTTATTTTGAAGAAACATATTTTTGACTTTTTCAAATTTTTGTTTCCCAAATTTTTGGGAAATTTTTCAAGGTTTTGATTTTTTTAAATTTTTCAATTTTGGGGGGCATTTTAAAATTTATGAAGTTTGAATGACACACTTCCACCCTCTCCCCAACTTAGACTTTTGCATTGTCCTCACTGAAAATGACTAAAAGTTAAATAAGAAAAGAATAGTGTGTAAATAAAAACAAGCAAATAAGTAATGTAGACCCTCCTAAATATCTCTTTAGGTCCCTAGCACTTCCCCCTTCACCATAAACCCTTTATCATACTCTGAGTACTGATCTAGCATCCACCGGACACTCCTGTGCCCCATTTGACTCAGATAAACTTTATCGTCTGAGAGAAACCTCAATGAATCTTTGAAGGGATCTGAATCCCCTTTACAACGGTCCATCCCGTGCACGAATCAGCCTTACGATTTGGACAAACGGTTCATTTTACTGTTGAAAATAGATCTAGAGGCCACCAGGAGCTTCCAAGCCCCATTTTGACCCCAATCAACTTCCTATCCCAAGAAAAAGCTCAATGAATCTTCAAAGGTATCAGAATTCCCTTTCCAACGGTCTGCCCTGTCCATAAATTGGCCTTACGGTTCGAACCAACGATTCATTTTCTCCTGAAAACATAATCAAGGGCCATCGAGCACTCCCAAACTCAGTTTGACACACATCAACTCTTCATCTCAAACAATAATGAATGAATCTTTGAAGGTCTCTGAAAACACTTTCCAACGATCTGCCCCGTGCGCTAATCAGCCTTACAGTACGGACGAACGACCTGTTTTACTCCAGAGGGTCATCGGGTGATTTTGGGCGCCGTTTGACCAAGGTCCAGTCTCCAAACCAAATGAGACTAAATGAATTTTCGAAGGTCTCTGAATACCCTTTCCAACGGTCCATCCCGTGAATGAGTCATCCTTACGATTCGGACGAATGATCCGTTTTCCCCCGAGAATCTCTTGTACAAAAGACCATTGGGCGCTTCCAAGCCCCATTTGACCATAGTCAACTCCCAAACCTGGGAGTGGACTAATGGATTCTTAAAGGTCTCTGAATAACCTTTCCAACGGTATGCCTCATAGCCAACTTGGACTTACAGATTGCATTTTACAACCATTAATCCGATAAATTTACATGAGATTGCCGAATGGCAAACCCATTTCCCTACCTATCGGCAGTGTGTCTAAGGATGCCACCGATCAGCACCCCCTTGACCCTATATAAGGAGAGCATGAGCTCACTTCAAAAGGCACCTCAGAAACATCCCTCTCAGTGACCTCGGTAACATTCTCTCAAAGTTAGTGAGGTTTCCCTATTGAAACCTCTCCTCCACGTTCCATTTCCATCCCTTTTCACACCTAATTTAGCAAAATCCTGTAATACCCCGTACTTTTAAAGATATTTAAATTACAAAGGTGGGCGTAATTTGGTAAATTGAGGAATTACTGTGAACAGTAATTATGGAATTTATGAGTGAAATTGAATAAATTCAGAATATAAAGTAAATAGTAAATATTAGTTTGTAAGTGCCAGATTAATATTTACATGGATTATTTTTAATTACATGTCGCAAGTTGGGTAAAGCGACAAAGAAAATATTTTAAATTGGAAAATACGCATATTGAACATGTTGGGGCAAAATTAATGAATTTTAGTTAAGTACCTCGGATGGATATTTCGACTGCGCCATTAGGTTCGGAATGGCCGAGATAGTCAAAATAGACTACCCGGGGGTAGTATTTGGGTTCCGGACATTTTTGGACTAGTAGGGGCTCGTAAACGGGTACACGAGTCATTTAACAATTGGGCATTTACCCAATTTCGGGTTTAAAGACTTAAGCAGCCCCCTTTCCCTTTCATTTCTGCCCTAAGAGAGAGAAGAGAGTAGAGAGAAGGAAGGGAAGAAGAAGAAGAAGAAAGAAAAGAAGAAGAAGAGAAGGAAAATCCGGCCAAATTCGCGGGATTCGACTCGAGAACGTCGGATTTATTCCACAAGGCAAGTGTTTAACTTGCATATTGATTTAGTGTGTTAATTTCTCATATTGTAGTTGGTATAAAACTAAAGATTTTTGGGTTGAAATTTCGTGGATCAAAGGGGTTTTCGAAAGATTAAAACGGATATAACTCGATTAATACCCAATTTGAGAAACTTGAAATTAATTGAAATTAATTGTTGAATTTGGGTTCTAGGATGATTGGAACCCTTTGAATGTGTGTATTTATGGTTATTTGAGGTTGAATGACGATGAGAGAGGAGATAAAAAGCTTAGATGTGTTTTAATGGAGATTTGGATTTTTGGAGAAGAAGGTGAATAGTGACCAGCCCACTTCCGGGCTGTTTCAGACAGGAAGACAACCGATTCAGCTCTCGGTCAAAACACGAAAGTTGTAGATAATTTCGATACGGTCACGTGGCGCCGACCGCGTATTTTTTTGATTTTTCTTCGAATTGTTATGATTTTTACAAGATGGCAGTTCCGGGGTGAGATCACCAACTCGGAAATGCACTCGGAAATTGGAAAAATAAAGGCTAGAATTATTTGGAGATAAATATTTGGGGTTCCTAAAAATAGTGTGGGGACTTCTAAATATTTTTTTTTAGTAAGGCGTGTACCTTGGGTTAGTTGAAAGTAAAATCCCAGATTTACCCAAATAGGGGTGTTCGTGAGGAAAAATACTTAAAGGGGTATTTAAGTGTGATTTGAATGTTAAATAAGGGAACATGTATTGGGGTAGTGTTTTAATTGTGTGACGGCTTGTATTATTGTGAATGAGAATATTCAAGGTTATTGGCTATCGTTACGAGAGTTTGGAGATTATAGCCATAAAAGATTGAGAATAGATAAATAATATATATCGGTGTCGTTGGTATTGTCATCGTGCGGTGAGAAAATATCGGAAATGATGTATTGAGGATTAGTTAAAATTGATTAATGCGTAGGATATTCGAGAGATAAATATACTACGTGGGAAATTTATTATACGGGTTGTGCGTATGCTCGAATGTTATTATATACATGGGTTAAATAATTACCTATGGGGAATTATGTATAGGTGAGAGAAATACCTATAATTATAATATGGTTGTGTGAATACCAAATTGATGATATATGTATATAGGTGGAATGTGTACCTATATGATTTTTTATTATATGTATGACATACCTACCATACTTGCTATCACGGGAGGTTGACGTTCGGAAGAGGACAATCTTATCCTGTGTTGCCTTCGGGGGGATTTTAGATTTGGTACCTCAAGAACATAGGGCTGTGAAAGGCTTATTTGTGAGTTGATAAGTCCGCTGCTTATGGGAGCGTAGGTATGTGCGTGACCCGTAGGTACGTGAACTATGTTCGCCTCCAATACGTGTGATTTGTATTGTTACAGTTCCTGAGTGATGTGGAACGGGTAATCCTTTTTGTACGAGATGTACTTGGATTGGATAGCAGAGTATGAGTGCACCGCAGCTGAGGCTAGGGGTGCAATATATCTATATATGTATTGCGATTAACATATATGTGTACTTGAGATAATTCACGGATGCTTAGTAAATGAGAATGACTAAGCCACTTATATTATAGTTCGGTGGATGATTAATATACTTGTTGGGTATAGTATACTGTTGATATATATGAGATGAGATATCATATAACCTAACCTTGTATAAAGTGAAAAGAATGAATAAAGTGTGATATTACTTCCGGTAGATTTATATCCGGATTTATATGAATGCGAATAATAGGTTCTAATGAGAACTATTAATAAATACAAGATGGTATAAATATGTTATGTACTGAAGGCCTAATGGATCCCGGTGATCAACATTGTCACGTAGTAGTGTATCGGGGGGGTTCCTTGTTTGGATTTCGCTTCGCGAGACACCCCACGCACGAACGTAACGTAATGTTGGGAATGGGGAGAAGTTTAGTCCTTAGTACCCGAATCGATGAGGTTTATTAGAAGATGGGTAATTACATTAGTTAGGCAGGGTAGCTTAACTAGGTTGTCTAAAATGGTATGCGCTAGTTGTGCACTGTTAGAAGAGGGGTGAGGTGTATCTTATGTGAGAGCGATACCAGTTTAAAATATGAGAAATAACATATTTTAAAATATGGATTTTATGCACTTGCTAAAATAGTTTCAACAATCGGGCTCTGACCCATTTTCTCTACTTTTCCCCTCTCTTGCTATATATATATATATAGGTGTCCAGACACAGGGACGCCTGGATAATAATTCATTCGAGTCAGACGTTTGCTGCAGCAGCTGTGGATGCAAGCAGGTTTATTGTAGACGCTTCCATCATTGAGATCTAGATAGGAGGTATTGTAGTCATATTCGGGCTAATGGCCCAACTGTACTCATTTATTCATTTACCGCCTTTTGTGCGGAATTCGATTTGGTTGTATTATTTGGACCGAGTGTTCGGTTATTTTACTTTATTTTATTTCAGTTGTTGCATATAAACTGTTGTCCTTATTGTATTTGGATGGTTTGGTTAAAAAGATTAGTTAATTTAAAATTTTGACGTCGGCCTAATAGGATATTAGTAATTATTTGGTTTTCGATAGTGATGTTAAGAATGAACCACATGAGACTCCTGTTTTAATTTGATATAGGAGTGATCGCCCGGTATTTTATTAGGCGGGGTGTCACAAATCCTTTCCCTCTCCTCCTACCACCTCCATCCACTTCCAAGGGCAGTCCTTCAACAATAAATATCAACCTTCAAGTCTCCAAAAAAGGTCCAAACATTCTTCTCTCTCTTTAAATTTCCTTATTTTCGCATTATTTATTTATTTTTTACTTTAGTATTTCATCTTTGTTAGTCCACACGTATTAATATCCCATTTTTTATTAGTAGTATTGCACATACCATATTTTCTATAAAAAAACAAAAAAAAAAGTGATTTTTTCTTATAAATTCCAAACGGGATTCCTCACGATATTTTTTCAAATTAAAATATCATTTTTTTTCTACACACACACATTGAAATAAAATCCCCTATTGGATTTATGGGATAAACCCCACCCTCATGTTGCATGAGAACTACGTGGACTTTGATGCCTTTTTAGGCTACGTAGACATCTCGGGTCAAAACTCGAGACACAAGTCCTCTTTTTCCATTCTTATTCATATATTGTTTCAACATATTATATATGTGATTCATGCTTGCTTTTTGTCCAATTTATACCATCGTCTTTCTATAAACGATCGGTGACTCGACAAAATGCACACATTATATTTTTATTAATATTTTGGAAACTCTCCAATGGATGACCTCACTTCTCCTTTCTCCATGACGTGAGTCGAGTAATTTCACTCTCCATTTATATATACACGGGCAAACACTTCACGGAGTTATTTGTAATAACCCGAATTTTTTTAATGGTTATTTTTTTAATTAATTTTGGAAAATTTGAGGAAAATAAAAAAATTATTTTAATGTTTGGGGTCGTTCAAATGACAGTGCATGTCATTCGAACGACGTAGCATATCGTTTGAACAACATGTGTCAGTCGTTCAAGCGACACTGAGGCGGTGGATTTATTAGAGTCCTAATCTTATTCTAACTCTTACACCCTTTAAATACCAAAACTGAAACGGGGTTGGGACTCTTAAATCACTTTTCTCTCAAACTTTTCTCCAGTAAGCTTCTCTAAACATATTTCCTCTCATATGCGAACCCTATCCCCTATTTTATTCAATGTTCAACCTTAGATTTGGAGGCCTATTGGGGTTATCTCGTGTTGGGACTTGATCGTGATTGGATTATTTTTGCGAGGGGAGCGTGATGGTGTGACCAAATTTAGAGAATGAATTTATGTGATGATTCATCTGATGGTTTTGAGGTTCGAGACTTATATAATATGATCCTAAATTCTCTCGAGAGTATTCCGTTTGTTTTCTGTGTCGATTGCACTCATGTTGAATTGTGATATTCATTTGAAATCTGAAAATTGTTGGAATCTAATATTGATTCATTGTGTTATATTATATTATGATTCGAGCATCGTGTCATGAGATTTTAATATGTCACGTAGAATGGGCACCCGCAGATAGTCCCACAAACCGGTATACAGCTTTGAGATGCCTAGGGGAGGTGAGGTGAGGTGAGGCCTGGTGACTCATTAATGTGTTGTTGAGAAATTAATATTGATATAATGCTTGAGTATTGAATTTGACTTGTATATGTGATTCGTATTGTTGCGATTTATTCATCGTGCTAATTATTTTTTATATATTCCTTTCATATTGTGTACTTCCTCATGTTTTCTTTTAGTTGGCAGGTTAGCGTGCATTGGGATGCTATGGGCTTTTTGGAGAATTATTTTAGAGCTTGGATTGGAGGATGTATTCTGATGTAATTATTAATGGTGTAATTTTAGTTGGAGAATTTTATATTTGAGAGAAAGATTATTGTATTTATTATTGTGGAAATATAAGAATTGTGGATTTGTTATATTTAAATTGTGGAGTTTAGATGCTCTATACTCATTATTTATGATTTTAGTTTAGTTTTATCGTAGTAGTACGTCGTGTGTCTTTTTCGGGCGCGTGGGGTGTTACATTATTAAGGAGAATAATAACATATGCCTATGAGAGACCGAAAGGGCGGTATGGGTGCCTAACATCTTTTAATTCCGTAACTTAGTCCCCGAACCTCTGAACTAATTGGTTTTGCAAGAATCAGTATGTCTTTGACGTCGTTCTCTCGAGGTGGCAACAATTATATTGCCTGTTTCTCATAAAAGCGGTTAGTGGATCTATCTCTTTACATCACCTCCAAATTTACGATGGCCGAAGCACCCCGAGGAAGGGTGCAAGACCTTATTTTTCTCTCCCTCCAACTGCACGCGCGAGCATCGACCCCCCCCCCCCCCCCCATGGAAGGGGAGAACGGGATGGCCATAGTGGAGACTCTGCTAGGGACTTACTTTTTATAAGAGGGATAGACTATGTTTCTATGGGTGTTATCATTTTTCGCATGTGTGCGTATGCACCTACATGTATGTTCCCTTCTTCCTCTATTACTTTTGTATATATTTAACTCGTGTTTATATCACCTATAACTCACTTTTCACCTTCACTCACTTGCAAATATCCTCCATGTACACCTCATGCTACTTACACTTGTATGTAGAATCACTTATATCCACGTGTTTCACACACCACTTAAGATATTCATGTTTAGGTTTCACTAGCACACCTCCACTTATCACAATATCCATGCTCACTTGCACATATCACACGCCATTTGTAGTTGATCCATGCTTAGGTTCACTACCTCATACTCACTTGTAGATATAATCACTCACTCACATGTATCCATGCTTACTGTAGTCTTCACGCTCCATGCTAGATTTAATTTTTATGATACTTGTACATTCTTTACTATTAGTACAGTGCTTCTTTTACTCATCATGCCAAATAAATACTCTCTCCGTAATATACTAATTAAGAATGATGCATTTTTCACACTACATCACCAAGATCATGGCTATTGACCAAAATTCTATCACTTTATGACGAGCAATGGTCTGAAAAGTTGCAGTTAGCCTAAATAATATGACTCTCACCTTCCATTGGCTTAGTAGCATCCACGCATATCGAACGGTTTTCCCCACACCGTACTGCTTGACTGAACTCACGATGGGAGGTATATAGCAAGGAACTCGTTCACATACATCGAGTATATCGAATTTTCTCTCACACGTACAGTCCCCACGAGGTATATAGTGAGGCAATTCACGTACATTTAGGTATATCAAATGGCTTGTCCACATGTACTGATTGCCCTCAAAAGAAAGAAGTATATCGTGGAAGTCATGCAAAAGGGGGGAACCTTCCCACTAACCCAACAACTTTATAAACCTCATATAGGCATCAGACCTAGGGCACTCATATTTATTTTATCAGTTACCACATGAAACTCAACCAAAATGCCGGGTCGGCATGCCACCCAAATTTTCGTGTTATTTCTTCTTTTTTCAAAAAAGGACCCTATCCATGAACCTGGAAACAAGTCAAACCCTATCTTACGTATTTTTAAACCCCATTTTCCCAAGCTCGGGTCCTGTCCGGCATTTCTTTTGGATTTAAATAAACCTAATACAAGTGAAAACATAAACATAATAATAATCATGCTCAGACTTTTCTCTCCCTTTTTCCTTTCTTGAAAAAACAAAATACCAAAAATAGTTTTCCTCCTTTTCATCCAAAAAATACCAAAATCATTTTTCCTCCTTTTAATCCAAAAAATACCAAAAACATTTTTCTTCCTTCTCATCCAAAAATACCAAAAACATTTTTCTCCTTTTTACCAAAAATGTCAAAAACATTTTCCCTTTTCTTTCAACAAAAAATAATTTATTTTTCCCTTTTTCAAAATAAAACTCGAACCATTCTTCCTTCTGAGGTCGATCGCATACCCGATTCTTGGATTGGAACCCTATTGGCTTCGGTTTCCATCAAACGGCCCCGAAGCTTCGTCAGTTCCCCTGTTACTTCATTCGAGTCCAGAATCTACCTTCGTCAATCTTCCATTGAAAACAGCGATCAATCACCGAATGTACGGCGTGATCTGATGGCAGTCCTGGTCCAAGTCAGTGCCAATATTGACAACCTTTAAACTGAGGTTTATGAGATGCAGCAAAACCGAGTCCAAGTTCTCGAAGAAGCCAAGGTTCTCTTTCCTCATGCCATGGGATAACCTGTTTTTGAGACAGTTTGGGTACCAAAATAATACCATCATAATCCATTATCCCCGCCTGCTAATGGGCCACCACCAGTTCATCTCCCTATGACGAACTTTATCCATCTAGGGGCTAACTTGTGAGTACCCGTTGATCCCAAGGAGGAAGAACTGAACAATGTCAAGGAAAACCTCAAGATGTTTTTGAAGAAATTCGACCAAGTTAAGATATTCGAGAACTATATGGACTACACCCACATGTCTCCTTACCCTAAAATAAGATTTTCGGAGAAATTTAAGATGCCAGCCATCGAGAATTTAGGGGGTAGCGGGCCTCTAATTGTTAATTGTTCACCTCCACAGTTATCATCGAGCCATGACTCTCCTTGGTGCCTCTGAAGAGATAATGACCCAGATGTTCCAACAGACTTTGAAGGACAGTGCTCTCCGTTGGTTCTTATCCCTCGAAAAATCTAAAATCTGCAGTTAAGGAGTTGTCGCCCGAGAATTCATGTAACGATACAAGTACAACAAAGAACTAAAGGTCACGCGTCTTGATATGGAGCTTATCAAGCAGAACACTAAAGAAACTGTCAATAACTTCATAGTAAGGTGGAGGGAGAAAGTTACCACCATGACCAACCGGCCCTCCGAAGAAGAACAATTCAGCATAGTAGAGAAGAATTTCCTGCCCCATATCAGAGTAACTATAGGAGGTCAATATAATCCGCGTTTTGAGCTCTTCGAGAAGCGGGTGTGGAGATTGAAGAAAGTGTACCAAGATAGAAGTCGAGCCAAAGAAAGTGTCCAGATAATTCACCCCTAGGAACTATGAGAAGCCTACCAATACCACAGTTTCAACCATCAACAATATCTCTCAGTCAGCTATCTCTTGGGTGCCAAAAAACCGTCTTAATCCCACTAGAAAGGAATACACTGAGCTACATGCTTCCTTATCCAAAGTATACCAAGCCTTGTTAAGCTAAAATCTCATCAAACCTCTGGACCCTCGTCCATTATAAAACCCAGTTCCCAAATACTTCAAAATCGATGCCCAATGTGACTTCCACCAATATGTCGGCCATACTAATGATCAGTGCTTTAATCTCCGAATGTAATCCAGGGTTTAATTGACCAAATTATCATTGCCCCCACCATACAATCCTAAACCCAACACCGCTCACACCCCACTTCCAACCCATATAAATGCCATCTTCCTAAAGAATGATTTGTAATTCGATCCATCTACCCAAATTATGCCCAGTAAAGTACCCATCATACCCATAATCTCACCCAAACCGCTCAAAGTTTGCCCATATTTTCTCCTACCACCTACCTATTTCACCGACCAAGCTCTGTCACTCCTTACAAGGGCATGTATTGTCATTTGTACCCGATTCAAAGGAAGAGATATAGAGTTATCGACTGTCCTGAACTAACTCTTGGAGTTCGGGCTGAAATTTCCCTCTGAAATGACCATCGACTGCCAGGAGTTTAACATCTTGTTCATGGAAGCCTAAAACTAGGCTCGGGAACCAGATAATTGGGTGGTACTCATTGATGAAATCAGTTTGGATAATGTAGTACATACTATGGTAGATATGTTTGGAAATATCAACGATATCTACAACAACTACTCACTGCCTTAAAGCTTCAAGGGCGGTTAGTCCCTTCACTCTTGCACCACCCCATTGAGTGGGTGGATTTATACGAAGAAGCCGCTGAGGTCATGGAATGCATTGATTTCTCTTGGCAGGAAGACATCATTGCCATCGGATGGGGAGATGAATTTGACATCTATGATAATGAACTAAGTCAAGAAAAGGTAAATCCAATGATCAGCATGTGCGGGATTATATCTTTCTAGGACCTATTGGGGGGAATCAGTAAAGTATCCATTCAGCTATAAATGGAGGAAAACATGGGATTATTATTCTACCTCGGCTCCATAAACCATATGACCAGATCAGGAAGGCACTATCGTAATCCAATTTCTTAGCCATCAGTAACAGATAAGGGAAAGGGATGTATCGAGGAACTCCCCATGCTAAAGATGACCATTGAAGAGAGCAAGATTCTAGACTAACTGGAAATGACTTAAGCCAACATCACCTTATGGGGACTCTTAATGTCTTCCCAATTACAACGAAATGCTCTAATAAAGCTTCTCACTGGGCCCATAGTCCTTCTTTCTACCACTCCATAAGAAGCTGTAAAGCTGGTGAGATCCTTGACCACCACTAGACTCATTTCCTTCTTAGAAGAAGATATTTTAAAGGTCATCCCTGACCATAACTATGCCCTCAACATCTTCATTAAAGTGATGGGAAAGACAACCTTGCTCTCACTCATCGACAATGGATCTTCCCTCAATGTTTTCCCATTAAGAACCTTAAATTACTTGCGATTCAAAGTAAGTGACTTAAAACCTACTTTTATCGTAGTGCGTGCCTATGATATTACTCGTCGAGAGGTAATGGGATCCATAACACTCATAATAGGGGTCAGCCCTATCAATCCCGTTACTAAGTTTCAAGTTACTTACACACTCGCATGTTTCAACCTTCTGCATGGTCAACCATGTTTCCATAGCATTCAAGGGGTATCCCCTTCACTTCATCAAAAGTTAAAATTCTTTGCCAAGGGGCAAGTCATTGCCATTTTGGGAGATGATGGCAGTACTAAAAATACTAAAACCAGTAATCCGGTACTTGAAATACAACATGGGACGAATGACATGCTTTTCTCCGACTTCAAAGTCGATCCACTTCCCCTTTCGGTATGGGATAGTTTCAAAGATCGAGTTTGTCCAAAGCACAGCCCTCACGATAATGTCAACGTAATACAAATGCTTAAGAATATGCACTTTATTCCCATATTGGGGCTGGGGCAACATCAACAAGGTATATTGGAACCCATAGTATTAAAAAAGGCCTTCCCCCGTATGGCCTAGGTTATCAGCCTTCATAAGAAGAACTCAGAATGCCTCGCTAACCACATTTGAAGAGAAGTCTAGAAGATACCAAGATTATTTCAAGGGATTCCTTGAATGGGAGATTCGTCAGAGAGGGTGAAGACTTTCGCTTCTGTGTCTTTCTTGAACCATGGTATAATCATATGGATAAGAATATGAAGTCGCTAAGGAAAATCTTATTTCAATACAACTACTCCTATGACGAAGACTATCAGCATCAAGTGCAACCTCTCGCTGAGAAAGCTATTACCGCTATTGAGGAAAGTGATTCCGAAGACTCATTAAATCTATAGATACTGGGGATGGCACTCTGCATAATCCATTTAAGCGCTATATTATCGGACTCGTCCACTCGAATGAAGGCCGCTGATGAACCTTTTCTCGACTAGAATGCTATACCGATCCCACCTATTGAGATGCAACCCAACCCGAATTTTTACCCTATCTCTTAATCTATTGTTACTCCTCATTTTTCTGATAACAATGTAATCGAGACCTCTTTTAATGAGTTTATCAATGTTGCTTTTCCCAAAAGTGAAATAAATGAGGATTTTGAGTATCTTGTTGTGCCTTATGTTAATTGTCTTATTTCTAATCAAACTCTTGATGATGATGATTTTGAAAATGAAAAATTCTTAACTGATCTTAATAAGGTTAATAACAAACAACATAACCATGTTTAAATTAATGAGGATTAAATTATTTTCATTAATCTCGCTTCTAGTAGCCAATAGTGTGAGATTAGGATAGGGTTCAGCACTAATGAGTATGAGCGCGCGTAATTCGAAGATCTACTGAAGGAATTTATAGACATATTTGTATGATCCTACGATGACATGCCTAGCATCGATCCCGAAATAGCTCACCAGGAGATTCCAACTCTCCCAAAATGCAAACCGATCAAACAGAAATTGCAAAAGCTCGGCACCGAATGATCACTCAAAGTTAAGGAAGAGATAATCAAACAGTTGAACGTAGGCTTCATCCGGGTGATTGAATATCTCATATGGTTAGCAAATATTGTACCCATACTAAAATCAGGATGAAAAGTTCGCATGTGTGTCGACTACCGGGAATTAAACAAAGCATCTTCAAAGGATGATTACCTACTACCTAACATTGACATGATTGTGGACAACATGACTAGTCACGCCTTTAAGTCATTCGTCAACGGGTTATCCAGATACAATCAGATTAAGATGCACCCTGGCCATAAGAAAAAACTGCCTTCATCACCCTTTGGGGAACCTTTTGTTACACGGTTATGCCATTCGGGCTCAAAAACGCAGGGGCTACGCCACAACCATCTTGCATGATCTAATATATAAGTAGGTCAAAGTCTACATATATGACATGATTATTAAGTATAAAACTCAGAAAGGCCACGTGCCCGCCCTCTAAAAGTTCTTCGAATGACTGCAGCGATACGAGATGCGATTAAACACACATAAATGTGTTTTCGACGTTACCAAAGGAAAGCTTCTGAGATTCACAGTTAGCGAGAAGGGAATCAAAGCATACCCTTCCTAACTGAAAGCCATACTCTAAATGCCACCACTACGAACAGTGAAGGAAGTTCGGGGATTCTTAGGAAAATTAATGTATATTAACCGATTCATCAGCTAGTTGAATTCTATTTGTGAACCCATCTTCTAACTCCTATAGAAGGATTTTACCAAAGTCTAGAATGAGGTCCGTTAAGAAGCCTTCGACAGAATCAACCAATATCTTACCCGACCTATGATATTTATGCCTCCGCAGCCAGGTCTCCCTCTACTCCTATACCTAATCGTAACAGATACTGCAGTAGGGACTTCGCTAGACTAATACATTGAAGAAACTCATAAAGAAAAATCAATCAACTATGCCAGTCGAAAGTTGGTCGGGTATGAAGTCAATTACAACACCTTGGAAAAAGCATGTGTCGCCCTAGTCTAGGTCACTTAAAAGTTATGATACTGCATGCTCACTTTTCCCATCATACTTGTGTCCTGAATGGATCCTATCAAATACATGCATAAAAAACCCACCATGTCGAATGTCCCGGTGGTTGATGCTACTCATTGAGTTCAATATTGGGTATATCACATAGAAAGCCATTAAAGGGAGATCCATGTCTGATTACCTTGTTGACTACCTCATGAAAGAGGATGATGTTTGGGTCTCTGAATTCTTGGATGAAGATATTCTCTATACCTCTCAGGAGGACCTCCAATGGTAAATGTTCTTTGACGGCGCTACCAATAAGAAAGGATATGGCATTAGGATACTCTTGATCGCCCCAGATAACTCTCATACTCCCTTTGCCATCAAGCTAGATTTTCCCTGCATCAATAATATGACCGAATATGAGGCATGCACTGTAGGCCTCAAAGTCGCCCTCAAGAAAGGTATCAAACACTTGGATGTCTATGGGGACTCTGCTCTCATCATCGGCCAAGTCTTGAGAAGATAAAAAGTCATATATGAGAAGCTCTTACCCTTCCATGCCCACCTAGAAGAGATGGCCTCCCAGTTCCGAGATATCACCTTCCACTACCTGTCCCAAGCAAAGAACATCTTAGTTAATGCCCTTGCTACCTTGACCTCCATAGCCAACATGCCTGAGGGAATAAGTATGTCCCATTTCCTAGTCCAAAAACAAGCTATCCAACCCACTCCTACCACATTGATCTTGTTATAGAGAAAGATTATGATATGTACGAGTGTTGGTACTATAATTTTTGGCATCTCCTCAAGTATGGTTTCCTAAAATGCCAATAAGAAAGACCATGCGACCCTCTGCACTCTGGCAGCCCTGTATAGCATCTGCGACAAAGCACTATTTAAGAGAAACTTTGATGGAACCCATTACACTGCATTGCAAGGGATGACATTGAAGAAATGATGTATAAGATCCACAGTGGGGAATGTGGGACCCGCATGAATGGTCATATACTTGCTTAGAATATTATTCGTTAAGGTTATTATTGGAAAACCATGGTTCAGGATTGCACCACCTATGTCCGAAGATGCCTCAATGCCAATAGTTTTCCAATCTCCAACACTTACCTCCTCGAGAATTTTATAACATGACTTATCCCTGGATATTCTCCACCTGGGGCATTGACATCATAGGGAAAGTCACACCCAAAGATTTAAACGGGCATGAGTTCATCCTAGTCACCATTTATTACATCACCAAATCGGTCAAATTTGAGTCATACGCAATACTGAATGTCAAGAAGGTGGCCAAGTTTATCCGAAAGAACATCATCTGCCGATACGGGGTTCCCCATGAGCTAGTATCAGATAATGGGTTACATTTCAAAGCCGAGGTCACAATATTGGTCGATAAATATAGGATTTAGAGATACAAATCTTCTCCCTACTGACCCCAAACCAATGGTGCAATTGAAGCCACCAATAAGAACCTTAAAGCCATCAACAGCAAAATGAGCGAGAAGTGTCGATATTGAGCTGATCAGATCCCTTGCGCCCTCTGGGGCTACCACACTTTAGTAGGGACATGTACTGGGGATACCCCTTACTCTTTAAGATACACTATGGAAGCAGTCCTACCCGTTGAGATGGAAATACCTTCACTGTGCATTATGCTGGAAAGCAGAGTCAGTGAGGAAGATTGGCATCATAGCTTCTTTGATGAGCTGTCACTCTTTGATGAAAAAAGGCAGAAGGAACTATACCACATACAAGGGTAGCATCGTCGAATAAGGTGATCATTGAACTAAAGAGTCAAGGACCGTGGTATCCAAGAAAAAGACTTGGCCCTCAAAGAAATCATAGAACCCGTCTGGGACCCTAGAGGGAAATTCAAGCAAAACTGGAGTGGCCCCTACATAGTGAAGAAAATTATCTCAGGAGGCGCTGTTATACTCACTAACCTTGATGGAGAAGATATGACACGTCCCTAAGAGAGGAAATGCGAATAGAATCACTAGAAATTATCCAAACCACATCCCCCAATGCCACATGAATCACCTCCGGCGTCAACCTCGTAGTACGGTCCACCTCTATCTGCACACCCTCATAATATATCCTCAGTAGCTCCTGAACGTCGATGGGAGTTACAGTCATCTCCCCAAAACCCAAGTCAATGGTAGGGGTAGTGTCCCACCGCCTCTCTCCCAACGCGCATAAAATCACAGTAGAAAGCGACGTCTCGTCCAAAGCCTGTGCCAGGAGGCCAAAGCCAGTAAAAGTAACTACCCAGCGCACCACCGCCGGAAGACTCTCCCATAGACCCTTCAACCTCGTCGTCCCCCTAAAATGCGTCCCTAAAGGAGAGATGTCAGTCTACCAAAACCAAAAAGAAAAGAGAAAGAAAGACTTTTTCATCAGCACAAGAAAACAAAGAAAAGAAGAAAAAGAAAAGAATGTCAAAGGTCATTATACTTACATAACCACTAGGGTTCCTCACCCTACCAAGAAAACCATTTTAACCTCCCACAATCCCCATCCATATTAATATTATACTCTTACCCCCAGTACAAAATCCTAAACATATTCTGCAAAACGGTGCATCCCAAAGTCCACTACAATTCCCTGACGAAACCCAAACCTCAAAATCAAATGCTTCCTCGAATCCCCAGCGGAATTCTCAGACTAAAATTTCCCCTAATCCATCCACAATAAGAATTTCAACTTTCCCAGCCAAGCTATTTCCTCTCAAAAAGGTAAAATCCCCTGTCAAATGTCTTTCCCCAGTAAAGTCTCAAAACAATAAAATCCTTAATAAAATAACAAGTACAAAGATGAATTAAAGACTCCACAGAGAGAAAACCCCCCGCATTACCACTATAGGTCCACAGAATTGACCTCGGTCCTCAGAATTAGTCGTCACAAATTTAGGTTCTTATAATCGATCGTCCCAACTTTAGGTCCTTATAATTTACCTCGACCCGCAAAATTGCTCATCTTAACTTTAGGTCCTTATAATTGACATCGACCATCAGAATCGATCGTCACAACTTTATGTCCTCGTAATTAACCTCGGCCCTTAAAATCGGTTGTCATAACTTTAGGTCCTCAGAATTGACCTCGGCCTTCAGAATCGGTCGTCCTAATTTTAAGTCCTCATAATTGACCTCGGACCATAAAATCGATCATCTTAACTTTAAGTCCTCAAAATTGACCTTGACCCTCAGAATTGGTCGTCATAACTTTAAATCCTAAAAATTAACCTCGGCCCTCAAAATCGGTCGTCACAACTTTAGGTCCTCAGAATTGACCTCGACCCGCAGAATAGGTTGCCTCAACTTTAGGTCCTCAGAATTGACCTCAATCCTCGAAATTGGTCGTCCAAAATTTAGGTCCTTAGAATTTATCTCAACCCTCAAAATCGATCTCTATAACTTTAGGTCCTCAGAATTGACCTCGACCCTCAAAATCGGTCTTTCCAACTTTAGGTCCTTAGAATTGACCCTAGCCCTAAGAATTGATCATCTCTTTAGGTCCTCAGAATTTACCTCGACCCACAAAATCGGTTATCCTCGTCATTACCTTTGGTCCTCATAATAGACCTCGAGCCTTTGAACCAATCATCGTCGTCCTTTTACGTCCTCAAAACTGACCTTTTTCCCCAAAACATCAATGTAGTGTCTATTCGATGACTTTAACTTATCCCAAGATCATCCATATAGAGGATCTATAGACACCACATTCCAGGGCCCTCCTAAGCATCTTCTTAGGTCCCTAGCACTTGCCCTTTCACCATAAACCCTAGATCATACTCCGAGTACCGATATCGATGCCACCGGGAGCTCTCGGGCCTCGTTTGACTCTGATCAACTTTCTTTTCTGAGTGAAAGCTCAATAAATCTTTAAGGGGCTCTAAATCCCCTTTATAATGGTCAATCATGTGAGTGAATCAGCCTTATAGTTCAAATGAATGGTCCATTTTAATGTTAAAAATCGACTTAGAGGCCACCGAGCGCACTCGGGCCCTATTTTGACCCCAATCAACTTCCTCGCCTGAGTAAAATCTTAATAAATCTTTTAATGGCTATAAATCCACTTTCCAATTGTCCACCCCGTTCATAAATCGGCCTTACGGTTCGAACGAACGGTCCATTGTCCCTCAAAAATAAAATAAAAGGCCACTGGGCACTCCCAGACTCTGTTTGACTCCCGTCAACTCTTTAACTCAAATAATATTGAATGAATGTTCAAAGTTCTCTAAAAAAAATTCCAATGGTCTACCCCGTGCATGAATCAGCCTTACGGTACGAACGAACAACCTGTTTTACTTCTAAGGGTCACCAAGAGCTTTCGGGCCCCGTTTTACCAAGGTCAACTCTTTGAACCAAACGATACTGAATGAATCTTCTATGGGCTCTAAATACCCTTTCCAATGGTCCATCCCATGCATAAATTAGCCTTACAGTTCGGACGAATGATCCGTTTTCCTTCGCGAATCTCTTATCCAAAGATCGTCGGGTACTTTCGAGCCATATTTTACCACAGTCAACTCCTGAACCTAGGAGAGGACCCATAGATTCTTAAAGGTATCTAAATACACTTCCCAATGGAATGCCTCGCGTGCGATTCGTAGTTACGCATTGCATTTTACGACCATTGTTTCCAAAAATCTACAAGAGAACGAATGGCAAACCCAATTTCCAGCCTGTCGGCAGTGTGTCTGGGGGTGACTGTCAATAGGCAGGTCAAGTACAATGTTGATCGGCACCCCCTTGACCCTATATAAGGAGAGCATGAGCTCACTTTGAAAGGCACCTCAGAAACATCCCTCTTAGTGATCTCAGCAACATTCTCTCAAAGTCAGCGCAGTTACCCTATTGAAATCTCTCCTCCACATTCCATTTACATCCCTTTCACACCCAATTTAGCAAAATATTTACTTATCCTCCTATCACCTCCATCCACTTGCAAGGGCAGCCCTTTAACAATCAAGATCAACCTTCAAGTCTCCAAACAAGATCCAAACCCTCTTCTCTCTCTTTAAATTTCCTTATTTTCGCATTAGTTATTTAATTCTTACTTTAGCATTTCAACTTTGTTAGTCCACACATATTAATATCCCACTTTTTATTAGTAGTATTTCACATACCATATTTTCTATTAAAAAAACAAGAAATAGAGGGTTTGCTTATAAATTTCAAACGAGATTCCTCATAATATTTTCTCAAACAAAAATATCAATTTTCTACACACACACATCTAAATAAAATCTTCGGTTGGATTTATGGGATAAACCCCACCCTCGTGTTGCATGCAAACTATATGGACTTTGATGCCTTTTTAGGTTACGCAGGCGTCTCAGGTCAAAACCCGATACTCGAGTCCTCTTTTCCCATTGTTTTTCATATATTATTTCCACATATTATATTTGTGATTTACGCTTGCGTTTTGTCCAATTTATACCATCATGTTTCTATAAACGATGGGTGACCCGACAAACACACACATTTTATTTTTACTATTATTTTGGGAACTCTCCTAGGGATAAACTCACTCTGCCTTTCTCCATGACGCGAGGCGAGTAATTCCACTCTCCATTTATATATACACGCGCACACACTTCACGGAGTTATTAAGGAGAATAATAACACATTCCCATGAGAGACCGAAAGGGCGGTATGGGTTCCTAACACCTTCCCATTCCGTAACTTAGCCCCCGAACTTCTAAACTAATTGGTTTCGCAAGCATCAGTATGTCTTTGATGTCGTTCTCTCGAGGAGACAATAATCATTTTGCCTGTTTTGTGCAAATAGGCTGGCGACTCTATCTCTTTACATCACCCCCAAATTGATGATGGCCGAAGTGCCCTGAGGAAATGCGTGAGACCTTCTTCTCTCCTTCTAATCGCGCATGCGAGAGCCGATCCTCCCGCCACCGCCACCGCCCCCTCCCCCTCACCCATGAGGAGAAGGAGAACGGGATGGCCACACTTGAAATGCAATTTTTCATTAAAAAAATCACAAATACAATCCATAAAGAAGGAGAGAGACATTGCATAGTTCTTACAAAATAACTCAATGGAAAACCCAAGAACTACATAAAAAGGAACCCCAAGTAATCCACAAAAATTAGTGAGACGGCGTGGGAGAGTTGGGTCATGAGCATAGGGGTCATAGAAATAGGAATGAAATTGCACATCGGGCCCTAATTGCAAACGTTCGCATCATAATGCTCGTGTCCCTCCTATATTTGGCCTATCCATTTCTCGTTCGGTATGAAACTTGTTAATGAACCCATATATAAAAGTCTCCAACTCGTTAATTCGTCGATTAATGATCGCCATTAGAAAAACGCTTATATCAAAATCGGTCTCATAATCCGAGTCACCCTCCCCTTCCTCCTCTCCCTCTACAACTTCAACATCCTTATCGTCTATCTCCATATCCTCAAAAAAATAGGAGGAGGGGGTGGACATATCGAATTTGCCTCGCACTATGATCGAGGGAGGAGTCATTAATGGGCTTTAGGAGACAAGCGGTAGTACCTCCGCCGGGTACATATGAATTGGAGCAAAGAGAGTTAATAAATTTTTCATAGGGGAGAGGCATTTTGCTTTTTTATCGTAGGCGGTAGCAATTATCTCTTAAAGATAAATTTGGGCAAGGCTAATTTGACTTTGGTCGTCTTGCCGTAGGCAGATGGAGAAATTGTTGGTAGTAGGAAGACGGGTACCGTAAGTAATGAGAGGGTATACCGAGGGCGTTCGGGAAGTTGCCCAACCAGAAAAGTGTTCGTCGTCCATTTCTCCTCGGTGCCCACCGATCGATGATATCTCATATTTGTATTCCTTCGGATATGGATTTGGAATGTCGCTGCGGTCAAACTTCGAGTATCAAAGTTCCTGAAATTACCTACAAAACTTGTTAAAAATTCAGTATCGTGGCAAATTCGAGTATCAATTCAATTTCTAGCGTTGAAACTGTAATCGTGAAAACTTGCAATTCCAATTTTTATTAAAAATCTATTTGTGTTTTTAAAATTTTTCTTTAATGTTTTTTTTATTTATATTTTAAAAACAATTTTCAAGGGAGGAAATAACAATTTATGCAACTAAAATGATGATGAAAAATCAGAAAGTAATCTAGTTGAGAATTTATGAGAAGAAACAAGAGGTGGGATGAAACGCGTATGTTGAGTTGTTTTATTTGAATAATGATCATTTGATATCTCATATTTGTATTCCTTCGGATATGGATTTGGAATGTCGCTGCGGTCAAAATTCGAGTATCAAAGTTTCTGGAATTCCCTACAAAACCTATCAAAAATTCAGTATCGTGGCAAATTCGGGTATCAATCCAATTTCTAGCGCTGAAACTGTAATCGAGAAAACTTGCAATTTCAATTTTTATTAAAAATCTTTTTGTGTTTTTAAAATTTTTCTATAATGTTTTTTTTATTTATATTTTAAAAATAATTTTCAAAGGAGGAAATAACAATTTATGCAACTAAAATGACGATGAAAAATCAGAAAGTAATCTACTTGAGAATTTATGAGAAGAAACAAAAGGTGGGATTACACCGCGTAGTCAGATTAATTTGAAATCCTAATCATTCAATTGAATAGTTCGAAATAATATTGAATTTAAAATTTAACTCTCGTTACAATCAAAAATTCAATTTTATCTTTTTCAGCAATTAAATCGAAAATAGTCAAAACATAAAAAATTAAGATTCACACTCTTTTCAATAAAATATCCACTAAGATCAATTTATTAAAATTTGTACGAATCTTTGAAATGCACACACAAAATTAATATTTTAATTTAAGAATAATACTTATCTCTAAGTGAATTCCAAAATCAAATATTAATTTTGCACCATTAATTTATTAACTCTCGTTACATAAATTAATGTGTGATTTTTCGCAATTTAATTAGCCTAGAACACATCAATGAATCATTATTCAAATAAAATAACTCAACATACGCATTTCATCCCACCCCTTAAAAGGGGTGTTTAGCCACACATGATTAGAATTTTAGCACCAGATAAATTAACAAACAAGAATTAAAGAGAAAGAGTAAGAAATACGATGCGCAATAATTTCTTGAGTCAATTGTGTGCATAAACGCGAGTCCCAAACTCGTCACAAAATCTAACTAGATTACAAAACTGAAAGTAAAAAATGAACCTACAAATTTTTCTAGACCTAAACCTATATTTTTTTGTATTTTTCTGACTATTTTTGCTACCCTCTATTTTTTCTTTTTTTTTGTCTCTCCGTTCTCTCTGTATCTGTATATCCCCTTTTTTTGCTGTTGAGAGACTCCTTATATGTGAGATGCTCCTTCTCTTTTAAAGCTACGATGTTGTGTTTGTTGGGAGATTTTTTTTTTTGGCTTGGATTTGACCGATTTTTGTGGTATTTTGGTCGAAGGGATAAGGCTGGTTCGATTTTGTTGTGGGTTTGAAATGGAAGAAGTTCCGATTTTCATGTTGGGCAGACCCGGGTTCGGATTTCAGGTTGTACCGAGCTCGGGATGGATCCGGGCCAGGGTCGTAATGGCTGGAGCTGGGCAGAGATGAGTTCAGGCCGACCAGATGATGTCGGTTCGGGTCTGTCGCGGGTTTAAAGGGGTCGGCACCGGAGATGGAGGTGGTTAACGGTAGTGGGTGAGCTGGGCAGCGGCATCTGGGGCGCCGCGGGTAGGAGTGAGGGGAGGTGACGGGTTTAGTAGATGGGGGTTGATGGGTTTAGTAGATGGGGGTTGACAGGTTTGAGGTCATAGATGGAGGCTGGTTTGTGTAATACCCCATATTTTTATGCTTTCAAAATTTGGGGATTTATTAAATTTAATGTGAGTTATTAATTTAATATAAATCTGAAAATTAAATATTTTTATTTACTAACGTGACGAGAGTTAGTAATCATTGGAAACTTGTTAAATATTACTAATGAGTAAAGTAATATAATATCGGTACTATTAAATGTCACGAGTGAATAAAATGACAATTTCGAAAATTTAAGTCGGGACGCGCCCGTGTCGCGTCGGGACTAAATATTGATTAATAAAAGTGAATAAATTATAAGTCACTTGTATGGTCATTTTGAGTGCGCCAAAGTGTCCGGAAGGGTCGAGATAGTCATAAAAGTGTACCCGGGGGTTTAGTTTAGGTCTCGGGGCATTTTTAGGCCTATTTAAGCACCCCGGGAGGGCATTTTGGACATTTTGCATTTTTGGGTGATTAAACGCACGAAATTTATTAGGTTATATCAGCCATTTGGAATGGTCCCTTAGGGTTAGTAGACTCAAAACCTTAGAACGGCCATTAGAGAGGAAGGTAGAAAGCGTAGCAATGATATAACCGGTTACACCGCCACCACCACCAACGCGATATCGCGCGACGGGGAACGCAACCACACCAAATTCATTCGCAAATCAGAACCCTGAAATTTACAGGCAGGTATTTATCTTGCTTAATTTCATTAATGCATCAGTCATGTTAGTCTAGGGTTGATTAGGATGAGTTTCATAGAAGAAAACCCATGTCGGAGATAGGAAAATTGCATGTAGTAATGTTATGAATGAAAATCTGGAAATCCCCTTCATATGTAGAGGTTTAACCACGGATTTATGATGGATTAGGAGTAGAAATTCTGGAAAAAGACTAAATAGAACAAAGTTAAAGAAATTTCTAGGGTTCATGAGATTTTTATAAGTTTTGGCCTATTAATCCATGTATATTGATGAAAATTTGCATGCCTTACGTAGATGATGTTTAATTTAGGTTCATAATATTTGTAGTACGAATTTCTGGGAGTTTGGGTGTTAAAAATCTAGATTTGGTTGATGTTGGATGATAGAACCCGTAACTGTTAATCTGCAGAATTCGCCATACCTGTTTGATCGATCGATCGAACTAGGAGTGTCGATCGATCGACGCATCGATCGATCAAGCTCCTGCCATCGATCGATCGACCCCTCCTGGCAGACCCTTATTTTCCCCTCTAAATAGTTAAATTCAATTTAAATGAGAAACAATCTTTGGACATCCTGATTAAAATATTTTGGAAGGTGTAGAAGACCAGTAGGACATAATAAAACTATGAAACCTTTAATGAAGAATGAGATTCACATTTTTGGAGATGTTTACGTATAAGGGACGATCGAACTATATATTAAAGGGGGGAGACGCATAAGGTAGTTACGTGGAAGAAATAAATGAGTACCTACTGAAATTACACTTGGGAGTATAGGGATTCACGAGTGTCACTTGATAAGTTGGGAAAATCCCACAAATTAAAGTAAGGAACGAACCGTTATACGTAATAACTAAATAACGAGAAATAAGGATAAATATCATAATTATGGATTATGAGATGTACCAAAATTTGATGTGGTAATAGTAGTATATTTATATGTATGTGTTTATGCATATACTATATACGTGTGAAAACTATGCCCGCGCTACTTGCTATCCCTGAGGTTACCGCACTGGGGCAGTCTTATCTCGATGGGACCTTTATGGGGGATATTGACTCGTACCCTAGAAGATAGAGATCCTTTGGTACAGGTTAATCGGATCGATAGCCAGACGGCCTAAGAGACGTGGGGGCATGTGCTGACCTCTTAGAGACCGGGACTCTATGATTCGCCTCAATATTGTTGTGTTTGTGTTAATACAGTTCGAGAGAGATTCCGAACTTGTATTTCTCTTAGTACGAGTGATACGGGGACTGGATAGCAGAGTATGCCCGCACCATAATTTTTATGTGGGGTGCTTTTAGAATATCTATATTATATGAGTATTTAATATATATATATTAAAGTCTGAAATTTGGGATTTTCCTACTTTGTTTATGGTAAGTAAGATATGAATAATGATTTCAATTGAGGAATACGTGTTTTGAAAGTATAGTATATTACTGGGAAACTTTATTAACAAATAAAGTTAAAATGAGAGTTTTGGTATTAAATGGAATTTACTTCTTAAACAGCTAAATTGCTCAATTTACATCTTATGAGTAACCTAAGATAAGATGAGTTAAACCGTTGGGAAGGTTAGTGCGATAGGTGTGCACATTAGAAGAGAGGTGAGAATTTTTCAAGGGAGTGTCGCACTAATATGTTGTTGCATTGGCCTGTAAACATTTTAAATACTTGCAAAACAAATTTTAAATCATTTTTACAATCGGGCTCTGATCCGTTTCTATTTTCTTTTCTCTCTTGTATATATATGTATGTATTACAGGTGCCCAGCCACAGGGGCGTCTTGCATAGGATCCTTTGGAAGGAACGCGCTGCAGCTTAGGTGGGAGTTGCAGGCCTCTTGCTTAGACGACCTCATTTCTTGATTCCACTTCTAGCACTATTTATCCAGTTGGTCATGTGTCGCCCTTTCCATTATTCAGTTATTTAGAGGACATTGTGATTCATTTATTTCCAGTATTTTACTCTTTGGGATTTATTACTGTCAGGATGTTTTTCCTTTAAGTTTTAATGTTGGAGTTACTTTGATGGAAGTTTAATTATTGGATTGTTTGTTCTAGTATAGTTGTTGTGTGATTCTTTAATTATGAATTTCGTAAAGTTTTAAATGTTGGTTTATATAAAATAAAATTTGGAAAGTAATGTCTAAAATGGTTTTGGCACTTAGCTTAATTATTTAGGGTGTTTAAATTGGAAAAGTTATTTTTCGAGAGTGATGCTAAGAATGAACCAACTGTTCACCTTGATTTTAATTTAATAAAGGAGTGATCGCTCAGTATTTAATTAGGCGGGGTGTCACAAAAGAAAGATGTGAGGTTGAAGAAGAAGTGGGAGGGGATTGTGTGTGTGAAGGTGTATGGGTTATGGTGTGGGTATAGGAAAGTTTGGGTGTAGGAAAGTGTATGAGAGTTTAGAGAGTGAGTGTGTGTTAGGTTTAATTTGTGCCCCTAAAATTTAACATGAATTAAAATAAAAACTTAAAATTTAATAAACTTAAAAAAAAACTAACATATCAAAATAAAAATTAAAAGACACTGAATAAAAATAAAATGAAAATGAAAATAAAAACAAAACTCTATTAAAACTAAAAAATCCTAACTAAATAAAATAAAACTAAAACTAAAAACTAAAATCTTATAAAAAATAAATTCCTAAAAACTAATCCTAAGAATAATAAAATAAAAGAACGATTAAAAATTAAAAAATAATCAAAATCAAAATAAAGAAATAAAAAAAAATAGAAAATAAATCCTAGAAATTTCTAAGTAAATCTTAAATAAATACTAAAAATAATAATGACTCAACTAAAAATCTAAAAAAATAATAAAAAGGTACAAACTAACACATACCGGCTCGGGGTATGAATCTGGGCTAGGTTAAGGTTACGGGACTGATTCGGGGCATCGGATCACATCGCGACAAGCTCAGAATGGACTTCTCACTTCACGGTCTCTTTGAATTTCTTTGATACACGCTTTTGACCACTTTTGTGTCGCAATTGACTTGATTTAGCATTATTTGAAACTGCGACTGCTATTGACCTGCAAAATGATAAAATACGCACATAAGGACAATTTTAATTAAAACGAGTGACTAAAATGCATCTATTCAGGGCTTAAATCATACACTTTTGGGTGCTTATCACTCGACGCACGCTTTCTTGAAGATGAGCGGGGCACCCCCGTCGACCGCAATTTTTGTTAAATGATAGCGAGGGATAGGGGTACCCTCTTGCCACGAACATAGGCCTCGTATTGGCCTTAAAACTTCCGAACAGGTGTCCCATAGAAGAGACATACCACGTGGTCGTCGACGGAGTCGGTGGGGGGATTCAAGAAATGGAACCACCCAAAGCGGTTAAAAAGTGTGGTAATCACGTCGATAAGGTCATCCCATTGAACTTTTCTCTCGATGAAAACAACTCTAGTGGGCCCAAAATGCATTTCAACCGAATTTTATTCTTGGCAAGAACGAAAACCATCATTTTCTCCCTCGTTGATAATATCGACGGAATCGTATTTAATGTAATGATACATGCTTGAAATTGGGTGAAAGGGATTTTAGGAGGAGACTTTGGAGAAGAAGAAGAGAGAATGTGGGTGTGGAGAAAATGGTGTGGGGTGTGGCGGTATTTATAGGTGGTCAAAGGGTGGAAAATGATGGGAAAGGTAGGAAATTGGAAAGGGTTATGGTAGGAAGTGGTGGAGGGAGTGAATATGGATTTTGGGTGGAGTGGGAGGGATAATGAAAGAGGGGGGTGAATGTGGGCGGAAAAAGAAGAGGGAAGAATTTTATTTATTTTTTTGGAAGCAAGTCCAGCGAACTGGTTTGGCCATAGATCGAATCGGTTCGAAAAAAGATTTTCTACCATCGAATTTTTAACTCACATTTTTCCTAGACTAAGAGCTAAAAATGTTATTTTCTCCCTAAAATGACTCCTAAAACCAAACTTTTAACTTTGTGCACCAAGTACCCTCGAAATCTCTTTGTCTTGTGACTTATGCTCACTCAGGCATGGTAGAGTTGAACTATGGGTTCATAGATCTTTGTCATACAGACTCAACACACTCACAAACTCCCTAAAACACATAATTATACAACAAACTCACCCTATACACGTCAGAGGTGTGACCACCTCTCTCTCAAGATCAATTATCCCTATATACAGGTTCCAACAACCAAATCATGTTGGCTTCCTCAACACATGCCTCAAGATATGGCTTTAGGCGTTGACCATTAACTTTAAAAGTATCCCCACCCTTTGGGTTCTCTATTTATATCCCTCCGTGGGGAAACACTTCTTTAATGATGAACGGGCCAGTCCACCGCGAACGTAGTTTATCGGCAAACAAGTGTAATTTCGAATTGTAGAGTAGAATTTTTTATCCTGAATGAAACTCCTTGCGATTGATAATACGCTCGTGTGCAAGCTTTCTTTAGAAATCTGAGTGCTTTCATACGCATCGATGAATATCTCTTCTAACTCGTGCGATTGTAATTTCCTTGATTTATCGGCTTGATCGAGGTTATAGTTTAACCTTTTGATGGCCCAATACGCTTTGTGCTCTTACTCGACTAGAATATGGAAAGGATTTCCATAGACAAAGTGGAATGTAGACATCTCGAGATTGTTCTTGTAAGCGGTCCTATATTCCCATAGTGTATCGATCAATCGAGACGAAGAATCCTTTTGTTTAGGATCAACACACTTTTCAAGAATATTTTTTATTTCTAGATTTGCTAATTTCGCTTGCCCATTCGTTTAGTGGTGGTATGTCGTACCAACCTTTTAGACGACACCATACTTTCTCATAAGTTTTCAGACACCTTACTACAAAAATGCGTGCAATTATCACTAATAATGGCCACGGAGCTTCGAAGCGAGAGACTACGTATTCATGAATGAACTTGACCAGTACCTTACTATCAGTGGTCCTAGTAGCTATGGCCTCAACCCATTTTGATGCATAGTCTACTGCGACAAGCATGTATAGGAAACCAAAGGAGGGATGGAATGGTCCCATGAAGTTGATGCCCCAACAGTCGAAAATCTCGATGGTGAGAATAGGGGTCAATGACATCATGTCTCGTCGAGTGATGGATCCCATTATTTGGAACCTATATCACAAGATTTCTAATAGGCATTCACATCCCGAAATATTGTGGGCTAATAGAGACCGCTTTAGAAAATCTTAGTAGTCATCTTATTCATGGAAAAATGGTGTCCACACGCTTTCGAATGACAAAATCGAATGACACTAGGGATCTCGTCATCCAGCACACATCTTCGGATTATTTAGTCAGCACAATACTTAAACAAGTACGGATCGTAATAGAAAAACATGCACGACCAAATGAAGAACTTACACTTCTCTTGCGATGTCCAATTGGAGGGGACGCCCCCCATGACTAGATAACTAAAGTTTTCTGCAAACCATGGTAGAGAGGAAGTGGAAAATAATTACTCATTCGAAAAATACTCGACTAGGGGTATATAATCTTTAAGTACGTCGGACGAGAGCCTCGATAGGTTATCGGCTACAACGTTCCCTACTCATTTCTTATCTTTAATGGAAAGGTCAAATTCTTGGAGTAGTAAGATCCATCTAATGAGGTGAGGCTTCTCATACTTCTTGGAAATGAGATATTTGAGAGACACGTGTCCGGTAATTGATGTAATGGGTGAACCGATGAGGTAATAACAGAACTTGTCTAGGGAAAACACTACCACTAGCAATTCTTTCTCCATGGTGGAGTAATTCGATTGAGGCCCGATTAAAGTTCGACTAGCATAGTATATGACGTGGGCTATATTATCTCTCTGTTGATCTAAAATAGTCCCTACCGCATAATCACTCACATCACACATAAGCTCGAATGGAAGGATCCAATCAGGAACTTGCATGATGGGAGCGGAGATTAGCATGCTTTTCAATTTTTCAAAAGCTTCTTGGCATGCTTAATTCCACTCGAAAGGGGCGTCCTTTATGAGTAGATTACTTAAGGTACTAGAGATGGCACTAAAGTACTTTATAAACCTACGATAAAACCTCGTGCGGCTCAAGAAATAGTGCATGTCTTTTAGTGACTTAGGCAGCGAAAGTTCGACAATAATGTCAATTTTTTCCATATCGACCTCTATACCCTTGGATGACATGGTGTGGCCAAGAACTACGCCTCCGATAACCATAAAATGTCACTTCTCCTAATTTAGTACCAAGTTATTTTCCACACATTGGGATAACACCTTCTCAAGATTAGAAAAGTAATGGCCAAAAGAAGAGCTGAAGACACTAAAATCGTCCATGAACACTTCAAGGCCGCTATTGACCATGTCACTAAATAGACTAAGCATGCACCGTTGAAAGGTCACGAGTGCATTACACAATCCAAATGGCATACATTTATAGGCAAACGTGTCAAAAGTACATGTGAATGTAGTCTTCTCTTGATCTAAAACATCCACTTTGATTTGGTTATACTAGGAATAACCGTCTAAAAACAGTAAAACGGGTGGGCCGCTACTCTCTCAAGTATTTGATATATAAACAACAAAGGGAAGTGGTCTTTTCGAGTGTCGTTATTGATATTTCGATAGTCAATGTAAATGTGTCATCCGATGGTGGTACATTTTTGGATAAGTTCCCCATTTGTGTTTTCGAAAACAGTCATTCCCAAATTCTTCGAGATGACTTGAATAGGAGTCACCCATTTACTATCTGAGATGGGATAGATGATGCCCGCATCCAATAACTTTATAATTTCCTCTCTTACGACATCTTTCATCGTTGGGTTCAAACGCCTTTGCATCTCCCTAGAGGATCTCACGTCCTTTTGCTAGGTGGATTTTATGGGTAGAAATTAAAGGACTTATATTGTCACGACCCCAACCCAAATATTAGTAGTAGGGAACGAGTGTCTTGACATGCCACTAAGGCAACAAATATTCGAACTTAAATTGTTTCCTTAAATAAATGCAGCAGAAATACAATCACATGGTTATGAATCGTAAACTACTGAAAATGAAGGAATTACGTTATTAGAGCTTTCTAAAGTAAACTTCGTTTATATTAAAAGTAACAACGAGTTACAACTTAAGACGAAATTTAAAACTTATTACAAGAGAGCCAAACATGCTCTATATGATAAAAAAAACATTTTATTTACGATAACAAAAAGAGCTCTAAAAGTTGAATCTTCAACATAGTCCTTTTACGTTCCCTCCGCGAGCCTATTTATTTCCTGAAAAATGGTTATTTATGCACATCAGCTAAAAGCCGAGTGAGATTCAATATCCAAATATTCCATGGTTTTTTGGAAATTGATACCTGTCCAATTTAGAACATAAGGCATATATATAGAGAAACAGGAATTTGTAGTAATATAGATAAAGTAGCTGACGATATATATTTTCAAAATAAATAGTTCAGAACATAACTGATAAAATATTTTAGCAATAAGTTAATTATTCAGTTTTAGTGGCCATGTACGCTCTAATACCCAGACAGACAGATAGTGTCACCAAATGTTTGGACTCGGTAACAACACAGACAGAAAATCATGATTTCTGGAACAACGCCTTGTTTAGGGCACACCAGCGATAAACCAGCTGGGAAGGTACCGCCCAAATATTTCCACCCGATAGTCAAGGCCAACATAGTAAGAGAGTTTCCATAGGCCGAATCAATAATTTCATAATTCAAATCACATGTATATATCGAGAGATATACGCATAGAACAAATGACGGAATCATCGGTATCAGATGTATTTTGAGAATAAAAGAATTTCATAAAATATACGTAGTTTTCATAATATCATATAATCAAAATACGCAAGGAATTGTCATAGAGTACTCACCTAGTACAGAAGTCTGAAGTTACAGATGTTGAGTTTTGGATCACTCGTTAATTCTTAAGACGATACTTCTTCTTAAACTTTCCCGTAATTTCTCTCACTATTTCTCTCTGATCTTTGGAATTAATTTTGTGTGAGAACTGATACTAAGGCCTCTATTTACAATTTCCCAAATTTATCTGGGTGATGACATGTGTCCCGATGACTAAGCGTTCATTTTGGTGAGTCGACGTTAGCGTGTCGCATAACGGGGTTGTCTTACAGTCTTAATTCACCAGATGGTGACACGTGTTCTAACTTTCTCTAATTGCATGACATGTGTTTTGTCCCTTCCTTTAAAGACAACATGTGTACGGTGGAGGTGCCAAAACCAAGGACGAGGTGGAAAGTTATTAAGGGTATAAGGGTCATTTTACACATGAAGGGTATTTTAGTAATTTTACACCATACATTTTTAATATTTCTTAAAGGTCCTTGAAAATATTTTATTTACAAATTGGTCCTTTGTATATTTTCATTTTAATCCTTGAAACTTTCTTTATTTCAAAATTAAGTTCCTAAAGTTTCATAAAATTACATTTTCTACCCCGAAACTTATCTTTTAACTTAGGATATGCTATTAGACTTTGATTTGATCCATTTTGCTGAAGAAAAATGTCATTTCAAGGTGTTTAAGTCTTACTAAATAGCCTTCCCTTCCAACCAATCAAAACATAACACATGGTGTGCTAATAAGACAAAATACAGCTTATACGATGGACAGATTTTCCCTTATTTCATAATTTTGGTATAAATTCTTGCTCGGACCTTCGCTTAACACACCGTTTGTTGTGTTACAAACCTAATTCATATATATACAATTATCTAGTTTTTACCTCAGGTCAGCTGTTATATTATAATGGTCAAAACTAGTCTCCAACATGAACATTCCTACCGAAACTTTAAAATTTTATGTTTGTAACTAATTTGATATTTTATGATTTATAAAGGTAGGTTTGGACTAAAATAATAAATTAACATTATTTACCATAATAACACATTGTCCATATCTCATATATAATAATAAAACATTGAATACAAACTATATATGAACATATAAAAGTGGGGTCACTACATATACCCTTCAAATCCGTGATCCTCAAACCAAAAGCACTTCACTGCTTTCTTAGAATGTCCATAAGATTTCCCTCTTGATCCTTATTCAGTATCGAGGAGAAAATAACGATATATGTCTCATCCTCTCCTAAATAAGCCTATTTGATATTAGAAAGAAGTTTTTTCAATTCGAGGGTAGGAAATTTCTCATCGGAGGGAACCGTGCGCGATTCCCTCGAGGGTAGATTCCTTGAATCGAGAGACTTAGCTAATATATCTCAAGTTCACATCAGTCTCACTCACATCCAACAACTCTCCACTCTCCCTCACCTCTCGCTTGAAATAAGTGTATGCACTATCGCTCTCACTCACCGTAACAAGACACGCCTCTAACGGATACCTAATGTGATTACCCTCGAAGTGTTCGTGTATTGTCGCCTTTATAAGATTCGACTTGTGTAACTCGTCCTCATCACCCATTTTCTTGGTGACGTTGAAGATATTATTCTGGAGTGTCATATTCCCAAACGTGAGTTGTATTTGCCCATTTCACATGTTAATCAAAGCATTAGCCATAGCTAAGAAGGGGCAACCAATGATCACAGGAAAATGAAAATGATGGGATCCGTGTCCCAAATGATAAAACATACCAAAAAGTATAAAGTGCCTACTTGGACAATCACGTCTTCAACAATCCCTCGAGGTATGTTCACAGAACGATCAGCGAGTTAAAGACTAATTTTTGTGGGCTTAAGGTCCCCCCAAATCAAGTTGTCTATAGATGGAGTAAGGGAAAATATTAACACTCACTCCTAAATCTGATAACGTTATCTCAATTTTACTCTCTCCAATGGTGCACGTAATGTTAGATGCACCCAGATCTTTATACTTCGGCAGGAGGTCGGTCAAAAGTAACGAACTTATGTTTTATGCTAAGAACACCTTCTTCTTTACCTTTAACCTATGTTTCACCATTAGCAAGTCCTTACAAAAACTTTACATAGGCGGGAATTTTCTTTATTGCCTCGAGAAAAGGTAAATTAAGCTTTACTTGCTTAAGCACTTCCAGGATATCGTTACGGGGGCCCCTTTAGGGGTAGGTACCAACTGTTGAGGGTAAGGAGGGACATTAAGGGGTTTCACTACCACCTCGGGCCTAATTGTATCCTCTTTATCACTCTCTTCCAAGGGGGCATCTTTAGCCTCTTTTTTGGAGGATAAAACCTCCTTGTCATTTTGCTCATCGTGTGGGGGAGATGACAAGTCAAAAAGTCTCCCACTACATAGAGTGGTAACCGCTTGACATTTCCCTTTATTCTCATTGGTATTATAGATAACACAAACTTAGGGAGGTCTTTGTCCTTGGCCTAAAAACTTGCCTTTCTCTTGGACACTTAGGGAAGATTGCAACATAGATAATTACACCTTTAAGTCGGCATAATTTAAGGCGTTTTGAGAATTTATTGCTGACTGAGTTTGCATGAATTGGGCTAAAGTGTCCTCGAGACTCTTTCGTTGTGGTATTATATAAGGCGCAAGAGGGGGCGCTTACATAGGTGGTGCTTATTGGTAAGGTGTGAGTGGTGACGGTTGTTGGGCAACATGTGGATTCGGGTTCATCGTTGCATTCGGTTTCCCGTAAATAAAATCGGGACAATTTTTCAACTAGGGATTGTATGAATTCCCATAAGTAGCATTAAAATTATCCTTATAGGCTCCTACCGCCTCAACTTGCTCTTGTAGTAAAACTTCATAGGCAGGTATCGTCGGACGTTCCTTTGTTAAATTTCCCGCCTCACAAATTGCGCACATCTCCTCCTTAATGGCTCGAGTGGAGCCGAATACGTCTCTCCCCTTGCTTTGACTACGTCCTCTAATCTCTTGGCTAGTTGGTTAATTTGAAGCTTCAACTCGGCTTCCTTATCCAATTGATAGAATTCGTACGAGATAGAAGCCATGGACGTGAGTCTATCTTTGGGTTGGGTGTTCAGATTCGATGTGTCCCACGCTTTAGTAGTCTCGGAGACATACATAAAGTGGACCTCTGCATTGTCCTCGTCTAACCCGAAGAACTCTTACAGGCACATAGTCTCAACGAGTTGCTTGGAAGTTAATCTTAGACCATGATGGAAGTAGGAGATGAGTCTCCACTTTTCAAAACCATGGTGTGGGCACATATTAATTAACTCGTTGAACCTCTCCCAATATTTATCAAATGCCTTATTCTCATTTTTCCTAAAGGTCTAAATTTGACCCCTAATAGAATTGGTACTGTGTGCATAAAGAACTTTTGGAGAAACTTAGCTTGCATATCCCTCCACATGCCTATCGAGTTCAGTGCTAGTGACCGAAGCCAAGTCTTGGTCATGTCCTTAAAAGATAAGGCCATGTGCATTATCGAGTTCGGTGCACATTTGATCATTGAACGTCTCGCACGCCTCCTTGAACTCTCTAATGTGGAGGTAGGACTTTTCTGACTCCATACCGTGAAACATTAGGAGAATCTGAATCATCCCATTCTTAAAGTGAAACATTATATGGAAATATAATGCATACCGGAGCGACGATTTTCTCGGAGTATAAGAGGTCTCTTATGAGGTGATACGACATCACTCCTTCACCCATCCCGAAACTAGAATGATCAGACATTGCACTCACACTTATATAATCGCTTTCCTCATCGGAGTTCCTAGACGTATGGCTCATGGTATGACTACATTGTGTAGGAGGTGGTACCCAAAAATTTGGAGCGTTTGGAGTGTGCGGGCTATCAGGATTGAGTTCGACTATGGGATTTTCGTGTACCATAGGAGGAACAGAATTTTGGGTTAATTTTTTTGCATTTAAAGCACAAGACAATATTACCATCTATTATGCCAAGACAAGCAAGCCAGTACTTCCTCTTTCGAAGGTATCCCCCCATTCCATTTCTTCTTCCTGTCAGAAATGGGGGGATACCTTCGAAAGAACATTCAAATGATCAAATTATATATAAAACCCTTTTAACACAAACAAACCCTAAACATGCAGCAGTATGTGATTGAATAAATAGATAATCTACGCAAGAACATTCAAACACATGCAATTAAGGAAAAATCCCCCTCAGGGGCAAAACCATTTATTTTCACTATAATTTGTAAGAAAACGGCTTACAATCGGATTACAATGAAAATACAAGTTGACTAAGAATTACCCTCGGGTATCGGATTCTGTAGTCGCGGCTGGAATTATCCCTTTCCAGTAGGGCTGCAGTGAAGAAGAAGAACGGTCTCCTCCACAAGGGTTGAACAAACCAAAGTTGTGTTCTTGGGTTGCAAAAGGATTCACAAATATTTGGCAAGGATGTGTGAATCAAAACATGAGTCTTGGGACTCAAAAATATGAAGACTAGATGTATTTGGACTCTCAAATTCGTCTCCTAAAGTCTTGCAAAACAACTCCCCCGAAGTTGGTATTTATAGGAAAAAATATGAAGAGTCCCACGTTCTTAAAACTCTAAAATTCTATCCAGCGTACAAAAAAAACAGCATTCTTTAAGGAATTTTCTCTATCTTCAAAAGGTCATAACTCCTTCACCGTAGCTCGGATTGAGGTGCAGTTTTTTCCAGTATCTTCGTTGCGGCGAGCTATTCAACTTTCTAGTTGACCAGACCTCCGAACTATGGATGTGAAATTACGAAAATGACCTTGAACTCTCCTATTGTGCCTTTTTTTTACTGTTTTGACTTCCCTTGCGTACCACTTGCATTAAGTCCCTAAAATCTTGGAACGTGAAGTCATTGAGGCAGATGTGGGACATATTAGTGGAGATAATGCATGCTTGATTCTCGGAATTCGGATAGAGGCCGTCATGTGAGATCGTGAGGAGACGTGCCAAATGTAGCGGCGTACGACATAAATAAATGAAACATTTCGGACATGTGAAAAAAGTCCTTACAAATCTCCCCCTATGTCTATGTCGGTACATACATAAAAAATCCGAATTATCAAATATGAAATTGCCTATACAAATCTACCCTCCCATGAACCCAAAACTGGAAAAGGTACAAATGAATAGTCTTCATCGTTTGTTCTTTAATTCTTCAGGAATCTCAAAACTTTTCTCATCAGGGTGTGCAACATATAGATCTGCAATCTTCATACCTACACACATGAGACAAAGCAAATACCACGTGACATATCGAGTTTGAAATGAGATAACATGGATATCAATATATGATAAAAATATAAGCAACATCTCAAAAACTCCCCCAGAATTCAAACTCCCCCATAATATGATAATTCTTTCTCCCCCTTTTTATGATGTCCCCAAATGGACAAATTAGAGAAATAAATCAAATAAGCAAGTGCGGGGTGTCACTAGGATAAAAAACACACCATGAATAAACAGAAATCAACCAAGTCAATGATAGCATAAATGAAGTGGTGTGATCAAATTCGATAGGAAAATCAATGCATACAAACATGACATATGTGCACGATGAATATTGGATATTCCTAGCGAATGAACTCAAATGCTTCCTTTGGTGTAAAAGAGTGACAATATAAGATATTGACTCAATCAAATCAACAAATTAAAGCTCAAAATGATTTTCACACCAATAACGTCCAAAATGATTTTATGCTTTTTCAGGACTTTCAAGGAAGTGCAAACCCGTTTAGATTCTCCAACCAAACTCCCTCAGATATTGTATTGAATAGAGGCATTCTAAATTCTCAAACTTTGGAGAATTGATGGTGAAACCTAAGTGGCCCATATTTGGCATGAATTGCTTTTTATTGCCTTTAAATTTTTTCGGGCTCTTTTAACCTCTTTGGACCTCGGATATTAAAATTCCTCCATTTTTTAGGTCCTTTTTAACGGTGGCTTTTGCTGATTACCTTTCGCAGCCCCTCCCCGTTATACAAAAACACACAGTCTCACCAAAACGGTTTTTACATGCATTCCAATCTTGTCAAGTTTTATCGCATATTGTACATTGTATAGACAGGATTGAGATGAAAACACACAAGCCAACATGAGATAGACAAGTGCAATAATCAAATATAGCCGTGCATGTGTGCAATAAAGGATATAGGAGTCAAACATGTACTTCAAACCATACAAGGCTTTCCTCAGATAGTAGACGTGCTCAGGGTGCTGAGGGTCTTCAAACCCTTTTGGTTGTTCCACATAAACCTCCTCCTGTAGAATGCCATTCAAAAAGGCACTCTTGACATCCATCTGATACACCTGGAAGCGCAGATGACATGCGATGGCGAGCAGAAGACGGACGGACTCAAGCCTTGCAACAGGAGCAAATGTCTCCCCAAAGTCTACACCCTCTATCTGTGTGTAGCCTTGAGCGACCAACCTAGCCTTATTTCGGATTATGGTACCATTTTCATCCATTTTGTTCTTAAAAATCCACCGAGTACCTATCACATTAATCTCACTAGGTCGGGGGACAAGTTCCCAGACATCATTCTTTTTAAACTGAAGCAACTCATCCTGCATAGCAGATATCCAGTTTTCATCCTTGAGTGCTTCTTTATGGTTCTTGGGCTCGACTTTGGACGTGTAGCAAAGATGGCTAACAACGTTCTCTAGCTGAGCACGAGTCTTGACCCCTAGAGTGGGATCACCAACAATGGCAGAAGGGTCATGACTCTTGCGAACCCAAGCAGGTGTGTCCCCTAACACAGGAGTAGGGTCCACAGAGTGTGAGAGAGGAACAGGTAAATCACTGTCAGAACAATCCTCATCCTCACACTGAAGGTTAGGATCAATAACCGTCGGAGGTTCGTCATCTTGCACGGTGACGTTTATTGATTCCATAATCTTAGAGCTCTTCAGGTTAAAAACCCGGTACGCTCTGCTATTTGATGAATATCCTAGAAATATTCCCTCGTCGCTTTGGGAGTCAAACTTTCCTAATTGCTCTTTATCCCGTAGGATATAGCATTTACTCCCAAAGATACGGAAATATTCCAGGTTGGGCTTCTTGCCAGTCCACAACTCATAAGGAGTGTGAAGTGTGTGTGGAAGAAGATACACCCTATTCACCGTGTGGCATGCAGTAGACACTGCCTCTGCCCAAAATCTCTTAGAAACTTTATGACCTAGAAGCATAGATCTAGCCATCTCTTGGATCGTTCTATTCTTTCTCTCAACAATCCCATTTTGCTGAGGAGTTCTCACAGCAGAAAACTCATGTTTGATCCCAAGGCTATCACAGTACAAATCAACCTTTGCTTCCTTGAATTCAGTGCCGTTGTCACTACGTATTCTGTTAATAGTGACACCGTATTGATTTTGCAGGACACGGCACTTGGTCGTTAAGAAATCTACAGCGTCGGATTTCTCTCTCAGAAAACCTACAATGGAGTATCTGGAGAAATCATCTACCATCACGAGGATGTACCTCTTACCACCTAGACTCTCAGTACGAGTGGGACCCATAAGATCCATGTGAATCAACTCCAGAACACGAGAGGTGGTAATGGAATGTAACTTCCTATGACGACTACGAATTTATTTTCCCAACTGACAGGGTCCACAAACGGTCGAAGTTGAATTTCCAAGAGATGGTAAGCCACGTACTAGGTCCTTTTTAGATAAACGATTGAGATCTCTAACGTTCACGTGACCTAGACGTTGGTGCCACAGATCCATAGGAGTGATCGTGGCGCTGTTGCAGACAAGTGAGGATGTGGGCTCAGTCCCATAGCAATTATCCTCGGTCCTCACCCCTTGCATCAAAAGTTTACCGGCTTGATTGTAGACTTTACACGCGTCCCGGTCAAACTTTACTGCAAAGTTAGTGTCGCACAGCTGGCTAATGCTGAGAAGGTTTGCTTTCAAACCTTTGACGTACAAAACATTTTCTAGCTTAGGAAAACCAGGTAACTCGATAGTACCTCGTCCTATAATGCTAGACTTACTCCCATCTCCAAATGTGACTCTGCCATCTTGATAATCCTCAAGAGTAGTAAAAAATGAGGCATCACCTGTCATGTGTCTGGAGCACCCACTATCAAAATACCACTGAGAGGTATTATGTGCTTTGAGAGAAACATGAACAACAAAAGCCTTTTTATCTTTCTTAGGAACCCAAGTCGAGATGACCTTTTGTTTGCCTTTGTTGTTGTTGATTTTAGCTGGAATGTGAGAAGCATTCACTAACGGCAAAGAGATCCGTCGAAATTCTTCCATTAAACTTTGAGTCGTGGTAGCTAAGAACTCAACTCGCTCTCTCAGACTAGAAAACTCACCAGTATGACGTGGTGGAGCAGTAGTACGTCGTGTCCGACCCATGCTATAGCAAGTTTCCCTAAGGTGGCCTTTTCTTTTGCAATAAGTACAAAAGAGCACAGTCAAAGGCGGACCTTGGTTTGCTTTTCTTGGTCGAACTCTCCTTCGAGGTTTTTTACAGTGACCATAAGGAGTTGTAGTAAATTTAGGAACTGGTCCAGGTGCAATTTGGGACGTGGAGGCACCATCATAACCAATTCCTTGTCGATCACCAAAACCTAAAGCGGGGCCGAGGAGCATCTTTCCCATCTTCCCCGAATTGTCCTCGATTTGTACCATGACTTCCCGTGCTTTCTCAAGATCATGAGTCAGCTGAGCAACAAGGGCTTCAAGTTTCTTTTGAGTCTCCACGGAGGAATGGAGCTGACTCGTAAGACTAGCCACTTGTTTAGTCAAGTCCCCTCTCTCTTTCTCTAAAACACTCTCTCTCTCTCTAAACAAATTTTCATTCTCGACACATGTAGATTCTCTCTCTCTCAGGGCGGTGCAGGTGGAGAACTCTCTTTCTCTCGCTTTCTTTAAATCTTCCTCTAAGCAGGTGATCTTAAGAACTAACGCTTTGTTACGCTTTTTAGTTTTAAAAGACTGAGAATATAACTCAGCGTAGGCGCGTTGTATATCACTCTCGCTCTCACTTGTGTCATCCTCCCCCTCACTCACATCAATCTCACTGTCGAGGTGTCCCTGTGAAGCATCATCCTCAACGTCGTGAGGAGAACTAGGAGTGCTCACTTGGCTGTCCATGAATGCGGTGAAGTTACACTCATGCGGTGACTCATCTCCTGAATCCACCGTCTCGACCTCACTGTCATCACTAAGGGTAGCATTAAGGACAGCTTTCCCTCTCTCTCTATTCAGACGATTGGCACACTCAAAAGCTCTATGACCCCTACCACCGCACTCAAAACATCTCTCACTTTCTTTCAGAGGAGGATTTTTGGAATATTTTTCATTTTTCTTTTCAAACTTATTTGTCTCAAATTTCTTTTTATCTTTAAAATTGCCATTTTTCTTAAATTTGAGAATCCTCTTGAAATTTTTTGCGAAAAGAGCCAAATCATCTAAGTCAAAATCGCACTCAGAATCTGACGTGTCAGTCTCTCTCTTTCTAGATGACTCTACCCTCTTTCTAGCTGACCCCTCACTCCTTCTCTCTTGGGCTTTAAGAGCAATTCCCTTATCTTTAGATTTAGCATTTTTAGGGAACATATCAATTTCATAAGTTTGCAAATCTCCTACAAGTTCTTCCAATTTTAGCGTATTTAAATTACCCATAGAATTTAGCACAGTGACTTTAGGAATAAAACGCTTAGGCAAAGAACGAAGAATCTTTTTAACAACTCTAGCATTCGGAATTTGTTCACCAAGATTAAAACTAGTATTCACAATGTCAGAAAGTCTAGCATAAAATTCATCAAAGCATTCAGAATCATGCATGGTGATTGTTTCAAATTGAGTTGTCAAGTTTTGCAACTTAGACTCTTTCACAGCATTAGTTCCTTCATGGGTGAGTTGTAAAACATCCCATGCCTCTTTTGACGTGGTACACGTCATTATGCGTTTGAACTCATCAGGTGTGACAGACCCAGAAATAGCACTTAGACCCTTAGAATTAAAAGATGACCATTTAATTTCTTCATCAGACCAAGAAATGTCAGGTTTCAAGTTGGTCACATTATCAACAGTCACGGTGGGAGGAGTCCACCCTCGTTCAACCAAAATCCAGACACGTTCATCAATGGCTTTTAAAGCCGACCTCATACGGGCTTTCCAATAAGCATAATTTGTCCCGTCAAAAATAGGCATTTTATAATATGACTTCTCCATTTGAACACGCACTTTTTCAAAAATCAATTTCTCCAGAAAATTGATATCTTAGAAAAAATTTGCAGAAAAAAAAAAGGAATACGCGATAGATTAGCGTAACCTGCTCTGATACCAATTTGAAGAAACGTGTGTGCTCGCGTTCAAATGATCAAATTATATATAAAACCCTTTTAACACAAACAAACCCTAAACATGCAGCAGTATGTGATTGAATAAATAGATAATCTACGCAAGAACATTCAAACACATGCAATTAAGGAAAAATCCCCCTCAGGGGCAAAACCATTTATTTTCACTATAATTTGTAAGAAAACGGCTTACAATCGGATTACAATGAAAATACAAGTTGACTAAGAATTACCCTCGGGTATCGGATTCTGTAGTCGCGGCTGGAATTATCCCTTTCCAGTAGGGCTGCAGTGAAGAAGAAGAACGGTCTCCTCCACAAGGGTTGAACAAACCAAAGTTGTGTTCTTGGGTTGCAAAAGGATTCACAAATATTTGGCAAGGATGTGTGAATCAAAACATGAGTCTTGGGACTCAAAAATATGAAGACTAGATGTATTTGGACTCTCAAATTCGTCTCCTAAAGTCTTGCAAAACAACTCCCCCGAAGTTGGTATTTATAGGAAAAAATATGAAGAGTCCCACGTTCTTAAAACTCTAAAATTCTATCGAGCGTACAAAAAAAACAGCATTCTTTAAGTAATTTTCTCTATCTTCAAAAGGTCATAACTCCTTCACCGTAGCTCGGATTGAGGTGAAATTTTTTCCAGTATCTTCGTTGCGGCGAGCTCTTCAACTTTCTGGTTGACCAGACCTCCGAACTATGGATGTGAAATTACGAAAATGCCCTTGAACTCTCCTATTGTGCCTTTTTTTCACTGTTTTGACTTCCCTTGCGTACCACTTGCATTAAGTCCCTAAAATCTTGGAACGTGAAGTCATTGAGGCAGATGTGGGACATATTAGTGGAGATAATGCATGCTTGATTCCCGGAATTCGGATAGAGGCCGTCATGTGAGATCGTGAGGAGACGTGCCAAATGTAGCGGCGTACGACATAAATAAATGAAACATTTCGGACATGTGAAAAATGTCCTTACAATAATAACTAAAGTATCACGCGTACGCACCCGCACTGATCATTCGTTCACTACGTGAACTCACTCCCCTCCCTCTCTATAGTCTCTCCCTCCCCTGCGGTCCGGGTTCGACTCCCAGCTCCATCTCCACAAGCGAGGGAGTTCGACTATGCCTCTCGCCTGTCTACTCGGAGTATCCAAGTCGCCCTCGGCTTTACTACGCTAAGCCCCAGCTGCGGGAGACCTTCGATCCCCCTTGTCCCTCGGTACTTTGTGTTTCTGGAGCTGTTAGTCTCTCCTTCCCCTCCGGGGAGTGAGATCCTATAGAATCTCTTCCGTCTCATTCGTTCACTTTGTGAACTCACTCCCTACTTCATCGTTCAGCTAGGAATCCACCAGGCCCTGGATTCCTGGCTCCACTTGCCTCACGCACGTGTGTGTGTACGACTTCCGTAGCGCACGCGTGTGTGTGTACACAAATTATAGCTCTTTGTGAAGGCCCCTAAAAAATCGTAAATGACCAAACATCCATGGGGTCATGTCATCTCAAGTTTTTTTTACATCAAAATGGCCATATAACAAGTTTTGAGGGTTTTCAAAACTTGCAATTTCAAGATTCTGAAACCTTGTTTGTGTAGGCTAATTGTCTTGTTTGTGTAAGCTAACTGTCTTATTTGCTTACTATGGACTGGGATCAGTAGATTTTTCCGATCGACAATATTACCATATGTTGTGTCAAGGCAAGCAAGCCAGTACTTCCTCTTTTGAAGGTATCCCCCCATTCCATTTCTTCCTCCTGTCAGAAATGGGGGGGGGGGGGGGGGGGGGGGGCTCCCTCTCGTGTCTTGTTCGAGATGCCTGAACTGTTTGGTTGATCGGACCAAGTAATATTTTTATTTTTATTTTTCTGATTTTTTGGATTTTTTATTGTATTATTTTTTTAGGTTTAGAATCAAATTCCTAAGGGTATTCGACCTAACCTATAGCATCTACCTAGTCCCCGTCAACGGTGCCAAAAACTTGACGCGACTCTAAATGTGTCTCTAGTGCGTGTAAATTCGGCTCAAGTGTAAGTCGGTCGCGTGAGTAATATTTTCGAGCAAGTAGGGTATCGAACTCAAGGACTAAGACGAAACTTCGTGACGACACTAATGGTGAGATCCTAATACCTAAGGAATGACTCAAAAAGGATATAATAAAAAGTGATGAATTGTTTATGCGAGTGACCACGAACTAATGCAACTTAATTAATGAATGCAAACTAACTAAATTAATGCAAGACTACTTCTTTATTTTTGAAATAAACTATATGAGAAAATAAAGTCGGAACACAATTCCCCGAAACATCGGTAATTACGCCAGATATAAAACATTCAAGAATTTAATTCGCAATTCAAAGAAAACATTAAATTTATCTAAGTACTTAACATATGAATATTTCACTCCTCACAATATCAAGTCAAAAATATATTTAATGTGAACGACAAATTATCGGCATGCGTATCATATTCCTAAATATTCCGGTTACCTAGGGCAAACGAAATTAAAAGACCTACTATATTTGTTCCGAAAAGATCTCAAACCTCTAAATTATTTGTTAAATTTTATCCAATTTTATATCCATTCGTAATACCTAGGTTGAGTTCATGTATTGCAACCCTCTAAAAACTTAGTTGGACATAGAATAATTAACCTTATGCATGGTTTCTACGTTGCATGAAAACATGATGATATATAGAAACATGTATTCAATCACAAACTCATAAATAAGAACAATTAGATCTTAAATATGCAACTTTGGGAAAAGAAGAGAAAAAGGCACTGTTCTAAAAAACCCGCCTAGGGTTAAGGCTTGGGAGAAACGCCTCGCCTTAAGTTTTTTACCCCTTACTCTTGGTAAAACCCTTAAGGCGCACTTTTTTTCTAAAAACAACAATGCTTTAGTGAAACGATATCGCCTTTTAATGATTTTTTACTAATCGGACCATTATCTCATCCAAAATATTAGTATTTTAATTTGCATATATTCATATATATTTTTATGATATGTACAATTTTAGTATTTTAATAGCCTTGTTATGGTTAAAAAATATTAAAATATATTAAGAAGGCCTAAATGCATTTTTACGCCTAAGGGTCCGCCTAGGCTTCTAAGGCTTAAGGTTTGACCTCCACGCCTCGAACACGCCTCGCATTTTTTAGAACCTTGGAAAAAGGTAATACTTGAATTAAGAATATGATCAAAACATGGCAATAATGAATGATTTTAGTTGTTCTGCTTGCAATCCTTCTTCATTGCCTCTCTAAATATGAAAAATTAGGTCAAAACTAAACTCTAATAAGTCTAATTACAAGTTACAATCACTTGGGGTCATTTTGGAAGAAGTCCAAACCCATAAAACTATCTAGCTAAAAACTCGAAATAAATTAAAAATCACATATCTAAAAGAACGAATCGTTTCGGGCCAAGGGCTAAGGGCCAGTGAAATTCTAAATTTCCTCTTTTTCCCCTGGATTCTCTTCTCAACTTCGAATGCGCAAAACTTCTTCACCGTAGCTTGGATTTGGATGATGTTTCTTCCAGTATGCTCGTAGGTTTAAGCTCTTCAACTTTCTTTAGGCTCCACCTCCGGGTTATGGCTGCAAAATTATTTAATTGCCCTTAGACTTTATTTTCTTCTTTTCTTTCTTTATTTTGGTTTTCCTCTAGCATTCACTTGCACGAAATACCTGTAAAATAAGAGAAAGATATACAAGCAAGAATACTTGTCAAAAAGGTTAGTAGTATAAATATGAGATAAATTCAGTCTAATTACACCGCATGGGACCATAAAATAACCGAAATTAAGGGAATAAATATGATATATTTATGCCGAATCACTTTTCATTTGTAAAGAGGCATGGAAATGTTCATGCCCATTATGTGGCCCAAGATGCCAAATTGTAAATGGGTCTTTAGTTTGGTTTGAGGAAGCTCCTAGCCTTGTAAATGTATCCACATTATGTTAATGAAATTATCCAAATTCCTGTTAAAAAATAATAATAATAATAATAATAATAATAATAATAATAATAATAATAATAATAATAATAATAATAATAATAATAATAATAATAATAATAATAATAATAATAATAATAATAATAATAATAATAATAATAATAATAATAATAATAATAATAATAATAATAATAATAATAATATAGGTATAGAGAACAAAAGTGGTAATATTTGATTTTGTTTAATTACTTAAATTCCTTTATTATTAGCCAAACACTAACTATTTTACTCATTGAGATTAGATTTGGTAGGGGTACATTAGAGATAACCATCATGTGCCTTGCACATCACTTGTGAAAAAAGAACATATATTGAACATTAGAAAAAACTAAAAGAAAAATATATGAAAAGGGAAAAATAACCAAAATTTAATAAGAAAATAAATATAATAAAATTAAAAAATGGCCCTACTGTCGCCACCCCCACTCTCCCTAAACCACCAACACTTATTTCCCTTCTTTCAGTCGAAAAAATCATGGACTGACCCTCCCGTCAGTCCAACCGTCAAGAAACTCCCAATCTGAAGCCAATCCCTCTCTCTCTAGCGCTATCTATTTATCTCTGTGGGGGGTATTTTCAAATGTAAAAATCACTAACCATAACATTAAATCAATTCAATATGTATATAGATCTTATTTGGAAATCAATTCAATTTTGATACATATATATATATATATATATATATATATATATATATATATATATATATATATATATATATATATATATATATATATATATATATATATATAACCCTCTATTTGATTCCAAAAATCAATATTCATTTAACCCCAAATCTATTTTACAACCGTGTTTAGAAAACAATGGGTGGTGTTTGAGGTCATGTTGACGTGAGGTTGAGAGGGGGAGCGAGATCAATGAGGTGAGGGTACCCGTGTGGTGGGGGAGGAAGTGGTGGTCATCGGTACTGGGGTTGGGGTGGATGGGGGCGATTTGGTGAATGAGGGAATTTGGATTGTTTATAAGGTACTTTGATGAAAAGTCCCTCAACAATTTTATGACTAACTTTAAGTCCAAGCTTTTTACTTTGTTCAAATAAGTCCCTCACCATATAAGAAAGTCACAAATGCTCTTTCTTCTCCAATCCTAAACCCTAAGAAAGAAAGAAAATGGGTCTTTAGATACCAACCCCTCTTACAATAATTCTATATATACGAATCCCACTTCTTCCAAATTAAACAAAGCGGCCCATGCAATTTTTTCAACCGTAAAATCATATTAACTTTCGTGATGCTAAATAAAAGCGAATATACAGGTCCCTTAATAGATACAATGATGTGTGGTATCATCTTCTTCATTTTTTAGGTAGCGTCATTGGCGTCGGTGACAACTCCATCTTTGCTAACAAATCCCCAACCTCTTCATAGCCACCAAACTCCAACATGACTCACCAGTGTTCTAATGGAGGAAGGTGTGGAATTTCATAAAGGGATGAAGACGACTTGGGTGTGGGGTATTTATGTTTACGCCAGTGGGAGACATACACAGGGTCAAGAATTTAAAGGACACAAATTTTTTCATCAAATAAATGGGGTTGATATGTTCTCGATTAGTTGCTTTATAAACAAGTTGGATTTTATTATTTTGAGTCGTGGTTGTTTTCTTGTGTTTAATTTCACATGGATCTCTATTAGATGCACAGATATTTTCTTTAAAGAAAACTCAGCAAGGAGATACCTCCTTGGAACTGAACATTACCATATTTTTATATATTATTTTTATTTTTTTTGTTTTTTCCTTTTTGTTTTTTGTTTCTTTTTTTTTCTTCTAATTTTTAAAATATATATTTTAACAGATCATGTGCAAGACAAATGGCTATTAACAGGACCGTAACAAAATTGATACCAAACCCAAACTCAACTAATAAAAGGTATTAAAATTAAAATGGGCTAACAATGAAGGTATTTAAGTTTTTTTAAATAATTATATATAGAAATGATATAAATAAAAACCTAATTGATAGAGGAGAATGCGCTACTCATCAACTTATAGAAATTTTGTGTCAAAGTTCCGTAACATATTAATAGAGATGAACTGTTTACACAATTAATGGTAATGTGGAGACAAATACTAGGATTTTTTAAAGCAAGTGTTTTGACGAGCAATTGCTTTTCTTCTTTTTTTCATATACCTTTTATTTCAAATCAAAAGTTCTCGAATAAACTTCACAATTTTAATAAATAACACATTTTTTCCCAAAATTTATCTTTTCAATTTAGTTTGAAGGTGGGGCTCAATTAATATCAAGTAGTATACAAGGATCATATATATGCAATAGCTAAGAATTACTATTTTTAAATAGAGCTCTTAATTCGTGTCGGTCCAAAATTATATTGAACTCTTAATACGGATATGAGAGAGTATAGTGAAGTATTATTTAATTATTTTTCAATAATATATGGATTACGTTGTGTACATAGTAAAGATTTAAGATTCTTCACTTCATATGATACATCAAAACAATTATGTATGACACATGAATGTAGTGTTGGAAATTAATGTCAAGTAATGAACATTAATTATTTAATTTCAATTTTATTAAATTCCGAATTTCCCATAATTGTGGTCTTGATAAATATCAGATAATTAATTAGGAATGTGATAAATAAAGATATTAAAAGATTTGGGTAAACCTTATCCGTTAGTCACATGATGGTTAGTGGTATTAGTGGGAGACTTGAAAGAGTCCCATCTTGACTAGGATTCCGGCCCTCTTCCCCTTATAAATAGAGGAGCCCTACACCATCCGGGGTTATCTCATAACACACTATTTTTGAGGTGGGAGAGAAATTTCGAGATTCTATTTTGAGTGTAATTTTTCCAAGAAGGGAGATTGATGGAGCAATTAATCAAGATTGATCAATGCATTGGACCAAGGTAAGTCTTATTTTTTATCTTTTAGACGTATTTTGTGAAAACATGAAGATCCAAGATCCTTTTATTAAGAACAATTATATGTTAAAGTTTAATCATATTAATGTGTTCGTGATTAATATTAGGATGTTCTTAAAAATAATTTTATATGTAGTTCCCGAATTAAAGTGTTTATATGCTAAAAGACACATGCATTCAATCTTTACCGACAATCCCCAAGCTATCCGTACGTATATACCTTTTCATACAGGTTTTTTCTTGGAGGGAGGAAAATATGGTGCCCTTCCACTTCCTTTCCCAACAAGAAATTTCTCTCTCTGTCTCTCTCATAACTTCGATTGCAAGCCTTCTAGGGAGAAAACAGTTGTACCGAGTAGTGAATGGGTTCCACACGAATAATCAGTTCTTTCCTGGGCGGCTATATAATATATTTGCTTTTGTTTTATTGACTTGGCGTCAACTTATTTTTTTTCCTTCCTCCATAGGTCATCCACTTTATGTTTGGAAATTGTACGAACGCCTTTTCTTATAGGACCTTTTACGGATTCATTGGAGCTTTGGAACCCATAAAGCATAATGTTGGGACTCACATTTTGCTTTCATCATGGTCATGCACCAGAATTAGCATCTTTTATTGCAATCTAATTACTTACAAAGGAAGCGATATTTCTCTCTGTATATTAACATATACTTGTTTCTCTCTCTCTCTCTATCTCTACTTCACTTAATTCTGGGAAAAGGGAGAGATGTCGACGAATAGAGGAAAGAAGAATGCAGCAATCAAAGGTCGAGGGTTTATTGATGTGGTTTTTTCTTGGTCTCTTGCGGACGTGATGAACAAAGATCTTTACAAGGGCAAGGTTAGAATCATGCATAAACCATACACCCACTTTTTTCGCATTCTTTACTTGCAACTGGTACATATAATCTTCAATTGTATATTACTTCCAACTTTCTTTTTAGTCAAGCAGCACATGATCCATGATATATAGGATGGGTAAGCCAAGTGGTGTGGTAGTGGACTAACTGATTTTGTTCAAAACTTCTTCTCTCATATTTGGTGAGCATGTACCACATATATCATACATGCGTTCATTCATGAGTGTTTATTAATAGAACGTTCTCATCACGTGGAGTTATGTCTATCCATGTCATCTTGCAAACTATATGAATGTTTTGGATTTCTGATATTCGATTTACAAACAATCAATTTAAGGGGACACAAAAATTGACGCACTTAAATAATGACACCGTGATTTGTCAATAATACGTCGGTGTTTAGAGAGGTGGAGAATTACTCTTTTTCAAAAGAGTTAATTTTCAATCAACCACGGGTAAATTTAACTTAAGCTTCACATTTATTTAAAATTAAAAATGACAAGTACTTTCCAATTCTAAAATGTTAACATTGGAAATCTTATCGTCGTTCATATACTTACAATATTGGACTGATTGATTTCTTTTGTTTAGAATACATAATCGAATTAAGAGCATCTTCAATGCAAATGTATTTTTTGTTTATGTTGATGTGTAAATACACTATGTTAATCTTATGTGACAAAAACAAAATAATTTACACATTGTGTAGTAAAAAATTGTTCCCAAATATAATTGTTTATACCTTAAAAGCTATCCAAGGAAGGAAGCATGAATAAGATACACTCATAGTTAAATTGGAAAAGTGTTCTCGAGTTAAATGCATATAAATCTTACGTAGCTTTTAATTCACACTGCGAAAAGGACCCACTAAATGTAGAGACTATTTGGCAATGTGGATACCCTTTGGCACATGACATTCACACTTAATATAAAGGGTTAAACTTATTGTGAATGAATCCTTTGCGGCATCTCACATTCTTTTTAATCCACATTTTGCATTGAAGATTCTCTAAGACCAGCCCATGGTCCGTTCATATAGTAGTGAATTTACATATAAGTGGGTTATCGTTTTACTTAAAGAAATTGACTGGGTTTTGATTTTAAAATATGAATTATAAGTTCTGGAAAAAATAATAGGGTCAATTAATTTAAACTTTAATACATTACTGATTTTTTTTATTTTAGACTTGAATACATTCTCATTTAAAAACTATGTCCACTTTCCGTCAATGAAGTACTGATGTTAATAGCCACGTGTCAGTTTAAAAATAAAATAATTCAAATAAATTAGAAATCCAAAAAAGTCTCTAAAAATTAAATAAAAAACAAAACTAAAAAACTATAGAATAACTGGATGAAAAAAAATCTAGATGTTGACAATTTTTTAAAAAGTAGGACAGTAAGCTAGTTTTCCGTATTTTAATTGTTTTCTTCCTTTCCTTAATATAATATAATATTATGATGTAACAACCTTACATTAAAGACTAGTGCACATAAAAAAAAGTAAAAAATAAAACAAAATAATAATACACATAAAGTCTTTAATTATTATGATAAAGATTACTTTAATTACTATGATTAGATGATTAAGAAAAAGTTTCAACTAAAATTATATGTTCAATAAAAGAAAACTTGGATTTCTAAATAACAGAGTATTGCTAAAACTTTCCTTCTGACATTCTCTTGTTTTATCCTGAGACCAAATTGGAAGATTCTGGTATTATTCTAAATTTCGTGAAACAAAAGGAAAGATATTGATATGCTCACAATAAGTGAATAACAGATTAAAATGTAAAATAACAGATGCAGTCCTATGATATGATCCTTTGGCAGGTGGGGGAAATTCCAAAGAAATTCTCCTCAACAGCTGCTTACATGCAGTCATTCATGCCCCCACTTCTTGAGGAAGCACACGCTGATTTGCTCTCCAACATGACAACGTTGTCTCAAGCGCCCACCCGTGAAGTTTTTGATGTGAGGATAGCTAAAGGCTTTAAGCCTCCCAAAGACTTGCTCTATGAGTTATCACTCAAGAGCACTAGTGAAGGAATGTATAATCCTGAGGTTGGGGATCTCATTGCCTTGACAGAAACAAGACCCAAACGCATTGATGATCTCAACACACCTAAAAGACCGTATCTCATTGCTGTAGTTCGGGGGGGTAAGGGTGAATCTGATAAAGTTTCAGCACTGTTATCGAAGCCCATTGAGCTTGATAAAGAAGATAAGAATAAGCGGAGGAAGCTTTTTGTTGTTTTTCTTACAAACATAACGACCAATATTCGCATATGGACAGCATTGAACTCCGAACTGGAAGGGGGGAACATGAACATTATCAGAAACGTGTTGCAACCTAGTTCCATTGTAAGAATCGCAATTCTTTTCTTAAAAAATTGCATTCTCGCCTTCTAATATGACTTTTTGGTTTGGGGGGGAAGGGATAGGAAGAGAAGGATTTTTTTTTCATTTTTTCATGTCAACATTTTTTCGTGTTTTAGTATTGTTAACTGACATTTTTATTGTATTCAGGTTGGTCCAAATTGTAACCCCTGTTCCTCCGAGGCAACTAAGAGTGCTGCGTTATCAACGTTGAGTGAAGTCATTCGGTCCTTCAAGCTAGATAGTTCCCAAGAAGCTGCAGTTTTAAACTGTGTTGCTACAGGACAATGTAAACATCAGAATACCATCAAACTAATATGGGGTCCACCCGGAACAGGAAAAACAAAGACAGTTGGTTCCTTACTATTTGCCCTCCTGAGAATGAAATGCAGAACAGTGACATGTGCCCCAACCAATGTGGCAGTGTTGGGAGTTGCAGCGCGGCTAATGAGTTTAGTAAGGGGTTCTCTTAAACATGAAAATTATGGATTGGGAGATATAGTTTTATACGGTAATGGTGAGAGAATGAAAATCGATGATCACGAAGACCTTTTCGATGTATTTCTTGATTATCGGGTTGCTATTCTTGCCAATTATTTTTCTCCATCGTCTGAGTGGAAAAGTGAAGTAAAATCAATGACCTGTTTGCTCGAAGACCCTGAAGAGCAGTATCGTTTGTACATGGAAAGAGGAAGAGTGAAAAATGAGGAGGACGATCAGGGGTTGATTAAAGATCAAGTAGAAGCGGATGAGATTGACGATCAATACTTAAAAGATGCGGAGAAAAAGAAGGTTTGGAAAAAACTCATTGTTCAAACCTTAACGGAAAATAAGGCAAAACAAGAAAAAGAGAAGGCACCTTCTGAAAAGAGAAAGCAAGTTAAGTGTGATGGCAATGCTACTAAGAGTAAGAAGAACACGGTTGAAAATCTTTGGACACTTGAGGAGTTTATTATGAAAAGATTTGATTCGATTGGGGGGCAGATAAAGTTTTGTATCAAAAATTTGTTCACCCATTTGCCTACTTCCTTTATTTCACCCGAAACGTTCAAGAACATGATCAGGGCTCTTGATTTGTTTCGAACTATTAGAACTCTAATGCATAAAATTTATGTTGCAAATGAAGGGTTGAGAGAAATTTTCAAAGGCATTGAAGATGAAGGAAAAAGGATGAGACACTTTACCATGTTGCGTATGAACATAAAAGAGTGTCTTCAAGTACTGAGATCCCTTCACGAAACATTTTCACTTCCAAATATGACTGGAGACAATAAAATCAGAAGTTTTTGTTTGAAAAACGCAGGCTTAATATTCTGCACTGCTTCAAGCACTGTTAAACTACACGATGAAGGGATGACACCAGTGGAAATGTTAGTAGTTGATGAAGCTGCTCAGCTTAAAGAATGTGAATCTGCTATTCCATTACAGATTTCAGGTCTCCGCCATGCTATACTCGTTGGGGATGAGAGGCAGCTTCCTGCAATGGTTCAAAGCAAGGTTATTAATATCAATTTTCATTTTATTTTGATGAGCACCAAAAGAAAAACTAAATTATCGTTCTAATTGCAAATAACTCTCTAAAGTGTGAAAATGTTGCAAATTCAAATACCACTATATGTGTCACTGAATCGGTTTTTACCGACATCGAGAAAATTGCAAATGAATGGAAGAGTTCAAGGAGGTTTTGAAAAATCAATAGTTCGAGTTCTTTGCAACTAGTTTTATAGTTCTTGCAATTTTCGCCTGATTTTTTTTGTAAATTTTGAAACTTTCTCTATTATTTAACATATTATCATATGTTTGTTGTTGACAGATATGTGAGAGGGCTGAATTTGGAAGGAGCTTATTTGAGAGGCTGGTATTATTAGGACACAATAAGCATCTACTCGGAGTCCAGTATAGAATGCATCCATCCATAAGCCTATTTCCAAATAAAGAGTTTTATGAAAAACGGATTTTGGATGGTCCAAATGTGAAGGAAATATCATACGAGAGGCGATTTCTTAATGGAAACATGTATGGGTCCTACTCTTTTATAAATGTAGCCCATGGAAAGGAGGAGTTTGATAACAGACATAGCCTGAAAAATATGGTGGAAGCTTCCGTGGTTGCTGATATTGTTTCAAGCCTCTTTAAAGGTACTATTCTATGATTTTATCAACTAATCCTATTTACATCAGATAAAAGGTTTGATACTAACCACTAAATCTAACTTTGATCATTTTTTTCCATTACAGAATCTATTGCGAAAAGGCAGAAGGTTACTGTTGGTTGCATATCACCATATAAGGCTCAGGTTTTCGCAATTCAGGAAAAACTGCGAAACGTGTACAGTGCAGAAGCAGAAACTAACTTTTCTGTAAGCGTTCGCTCAGTTGATGGCTTCCAAGGTGGGGAAGAGGATGTAATAATTATATCTACAGTGCGGAGTAATGAGAGAGGAACAGTGGGTTTCCTTTCCAATCTTCAAAGAACAAATGTGGCTCTGACCCGGGCAAGGTATCACTTTCAAATAACAAAGCATAGTGTAGTCAAATCTACAAGCAGTTTTCCATACTGACTTGTTAACACAATTCAAACCAAACGCGCAAGTTGCAAGTTAGGTTTGGACGTTGTTTGACACAGAACTTCAAAATGAGACAGCCTAATCCTACTAACACACATAATAAACAGGTCGGCCAAGTGTCAAACACAAATAGTTAGATTTTGATATGACAAGATGTGTGATTTTAATTTATTTATTCCTGTTTCCTGATCTAGTAATTAGTGTTTTGTTTTGTTTTGTTTCTTTGATTTATGAAAGTGGTGGGGTTTTGGTTTATGGTGGGACGTAAGATAGTATGTTTAATTTAGCAAGAAAAAATTTCCTAATCTTGAGTTTATATTTCATGGGTTTTACACGTCAACTTGAACACCAAATAATTAATAAAAATGTGATCTTTGACACAATTCATTGTACAGGTCAGAGTTTACTAGTAATCGACACTAATCTTAAATAACGCGACAGTCTCCATTGGCAAGTCCAAACACCGTTTAGTCCCATTGTTGGTTAAAAAATAACAAGGAAATCTGCACTCTTTTTGTAGGCATTGCCTTTGGGTATTGGGGAATGGAGCAACTCTGATTAAAAGTGGCTCTGTTTGGAAGAAATTAGTTGTAGCTGCCAAGGCTCAGGGTTGCTTCTATGATGCTGATGAGGACAAGAGTTTAGCTCTAGCAATTAGTAGTGCCGTGATTGAGCTTGGGCAACTTAATACTATACTCAATATGCACTCTCTTCTCTTCAGGGACGCTAAGTGGAAGGTGCTTTACACTATGAATTCTCTACTTTTCATGTCATACTTTCTGCCTGATACCATTTCTTAAAATTTAAGAGAGTTTTGGAGACACAATTTAGCTCTTCCTAGTGATGGAAACTAAATTCCCAAGCCTTTTTGGTGGCTTTATTAAATTACCCTGAGAATTGAACTTTGTGGCTTCAATTATTATAGGTTCGCTTCAGTGATGACTTCTCGAGAACAATGACCAGAACTAAGGATGTAGAGATTCGCAAGGAAGTGTTTTCCCTTCTAATTAAACTCTCTAGTGGCTGGCGTCGTCCTCAACAGCGTAAAATTGTCAACTACAAGACTGGAAATTCATCCGTAGTGATAGAACAATACAATGTCAATGGGGGATCAAGTCTCATTTGGACCGTAGATATTCTCACGGAAAACTCAAAATACATCCAGGTTTTGAAGGTATGGGATGTCTTGCCCGTGTCAAAGATACCAGAACTAGTGAAGAATCTCAACGCTGTACTTGGGAGTTACACAGAAGATATTATAAATCGCTGCATGTGTAAATGCGTTGAAGGGTATGGAAACCTTTTTCTTTTTATTTTTCGTTCATTTTCCTATCTAGGTACAAGAATAGAAAGCTTTAGTAACAATATGAAAGCTTACTGATAACTCTTCAAAACAGGAAGCTAGTGGTACCAAAGACATGGCCAGTGGATTCAAATGCTGGTAGTAAGGCTGCTTGTGCCAATGCTGATATTAATCAGACTTTATCTAGTCAATTAGCTGCACTCAGTATAAGGAATGAACACGGATCATCATCTGGAAGTTCCAAGTGAGTACTTTGTTTAAAGAATTATTTGGTACACCACCTCCCCTGCTATATAAATTGTAGGGAAAATCAACAATTTTGGTTCATAACATTTTTTTAAATCTGTTAATGATATATATACGTTCAAAGACCTTATTTTCTCCTCTTTTTTCCTCTGCCCTATGTCAGTAAAAGGAAACTACAAGTATACATTACATTGTCTATCTGATATACATATATAATGCCAAAGTTGAGTTGATTTTTCTTTATTTATCCTATCGACGCAGATTTCGCCCAAAGTTCATGAAGAAAAGTGGAGAAAAAACTTTTGGAACAAAGCAAGGAAATCAAAGTAACGCAGACAGCATTGCATTGGATTATATGGACAAATTGACAAAACGGTAATATGAGAGGTGATGGTGTCACAAATGCGGGGTCACGAAAAATATGTTTTAGGTTAATCTGAAAAGGTGGGATGCACCAAAGCCAGAAAAGGCGGGTCGTGCCAAAGCCATTGCAACATCGTGAGGTTCACTTTTTCTCAATAAATTTTCATCATTTGGGCATGTAAAATTTCAATTTACTATTTTATTCTCTTGGGGGAAGGATTGATTTACATTGATTTTGGTGCAAGTAGGATTGTTACTTATTTCTTGTACTAGCTTAGCACATTTCATTTTTGGAAGTTAAGTATGTTTTCCTCTCTTTCTATTGTTTCGGTGGGGGAATCAACCACTATATAATTCTGTATATGTAAGTAAGCAGAACTTATGGTTTTTGATAGATTAAATGAATACAGTTCATCAGTTGTTTTATTTGAAGATAAAAGATGTAAAATGATAACATGTGCCTTAACGGCTCACGTTTTAAGCCACAAAATAGTCAGTATGAGAGCTCTGTATTGTATGTGCCCTACTAATCGTATGTCGGAACTTTGATCTCACTATCTATAGGTTCGTAGTGTGTGCCCTTATGACATATGTTATCAAGACCAATAAAATACTATGAAAAATATAGGAATACCTTGAGTTTTTCACCATGATTTGTTTACATAGCATAAATTTAATGTTTTACCTTTCTTCTGTTTGGAAGCAGGTATGGGAGAAAGCCCTGGAACACAGAGACTGTTTTCTAGACACCCCTTGAGCCATATTAGTGTTAGATGTTGCCAATTAATATGTAATTAATCTCTCTCTCCCCCTTAAGCCATATCACTATTTTCTGTCAGGTTTCTTTTGTAGGAAGTAAATATAATGATTGTACATATGGCCGTTGAAGATATATCAATGTTCATTTTGATCAAAACTATAGCATCGTTTTACTAAAAGAGCATAAAACAGGCGGTTGATATTCTCAGTCTGCATTTCTACTCATGATGGATGGCTACTGTTTACTATATGATTCAACTTTGAATAATAAACATAACGTCTGCAATCTAAATGATCACCAGAGCCGCTCCTAAGATTGGGAGTGTTCTGTGCAAAAATCAATTTAGCGCCCTTTTAAAAAATATTGTACAAAGATATTATATATCTAAAATGGGTCCTAAAAAATTAAACTTATTTTTAGGGGCCCATTTTAGTTGTGTGAGATTTTTGGTTAGTTAGAATCATTCTCTGAACAGATTGTTTTGAGGTAGTTAAAAAAATGACCCCTAAAAAATAAAACTTATTTTAAAAATTGACATTTTTAATATACATAAAATATTTTTGAATCCTTATAATATACATATATAGATTTATACTCTAAAATGGGCTCTGTGTCATTGTCCATTTGACACATGACCAGACCATGATGATCACAAACAGATAAGTAACACTACAACAAAATTGTTGAAGTCCTTCGACACGATTATTTCAATTTGGAGCTTAATTCTCTTGATATTTTTATATCATTTCCGTAAGACAACGTACAACCAACAGTCTGTATTATTTTTATTTTCTCAGCTCTTATAATGAACTGTAAGAGAACATAGCTACTGGTAATTTCCTATTTATAACGTGTCAATTTTCTGATTAATCCCGATTTCATTTTATTTATTTTTTAAAATCGCCAAAGGGCAACAGGGCAAAATTCCATTTCAATACAGCCATAAATGAACTCATTGTCCACCTATTATTCAGAATCAGTATACTTGCACAGACATCACTAAGCAACCAATAATTTCAAAATATGTAGCTACCCACTTTGAAAAATAACAATATCAAAGTGACAAATGGTTTAGATTTCAGACATTGAATATAATAGTGTAGTCTTTTTAGAATGCTGAGCAATAATATAAAAGAAGAAACTGTAGGCATTATGACTTAGTCCCATGCCACATTTCGTGAACAGCTATGCCCGGAAACTAATGAATTGTGATATAGCACTCATACAAGCATCATAGGCTACTCAAACCACCTTTTTCCAACAAAACGTTGATGAACACAGTGCGTGTGAGGGACTCAAAAAGTAAGATTCGGGTGGGTTGAGAAATCAATTAATAATAAGACTCTATTACACCGGTGGTCCCTGAACTTTGGTCAGTAAAAAGTTTTAGCCCTCAAACTATTTTTTATAATAATTAAGCCCCTGAACTATGTTATGTTTGCACCAGTGGTCTTTTTTACATTTTTCATTAAATCTAAAGGAATTTTATCGACAAAATATTTTTTATCACCCCCAAGCCCCATACCCAAAATAACTTCCGACTATACACAAACCCATTATTTGCTATGAAGCACGTTCATGTCTAACACGACACGGACACGCTATATATATATATATATATATATATATATATATATATACTAGGGGGTACCCGTGCCAATGGCACGGTAATAAATTTGCTCCCGAATATTTGTGATTTTCTCACACTCGTACCCATGTTGATAGCACAATAATAAATTTGCTCTCGACTATGTGATTATAAAACACTCACTTTCATGTATGGTATTATTCATTTATGATTAGGGTGTACTCGTGTTGAAAAATAAACTTTTTGTTATTTAAAAGAATATATTAATACACATAATCTTTTCATATTTACTTGTAAATACATGTTAATTTGTCTATAACATAAATACAACATATATGGTCTATTTGTTTCTCGAATGTTATATCTTTAGTATAAAAGATATATGAAATCATAGTGTACCCGTGCCGATGGCACCAGCAAGAAATTACTTCACATGTGTTATAACCACCCTATTCCAGTGGCACACCATTTCGTTGGGAATTATTTTCTTTCTGTTGGGATTTTTTTTAAATGACACGTAATTATCAATATTGTATTGTGGTTTACTAATAAATAGAATGTTAATTTATCAAGATTTTGTTAGGGTGGGTTTTGTAAGATTAAAATGAATTTTTTTTTTGATGAAGTTCGAGAATATTATATGGATCACTCTTATAAAAACCCATTGGTAGATTTTCCTTAATTATGTAAAATTTTAGTTACATAAGCATATTTTGGAGCAGGACTCGAAATGGTCAATATCAGAATAGAGAATGATATTATATTAAGGCATCTTTGCAATGAATCAAAACTTCAGCTCAGTTGGGTGACTCATGCTTTTGCCACAAATCAAGAATGATTAGGGCATATTTCTTGAACTAGGTAACATTGTTGTAGTCTCTGTTGTAGTTTATGTCCAGTATGCTTTTTCATGTTAAAAAATAAAAGGATGATATAGAATGTCAGTATATAGTGACAATTTTGTTGTTGGTGTCCTCTCACTCAGTATTAATCATATATTTCAATAAATTAAATAATGAGGTGTCAATTAAATGATAATGTTCAATGCACATCAGAACAGATTATAAATAATAAGAAATACCTTTGAGTTGTTTTTTCCATGCATATTTGATAATGTACTAATGGTGAGGTGATCATAAAAATAGAGGATAAAAATTATATTATACCCGTGTCGATGCCACAACATATAAATTTTAAAACGTGTATAAAAAATTTGTATTGTAATTTTGTTTCAATATACTCACATTCATGCAAAATAAAATAAAATATACCCAACACTCAAATTTGTGCACCAAAACACCAATTGATTTTAACTCACAATCATCTAGATAAAGTTATATTAGATTAGATGAATTAAAATCTAGTAAAAAGAAAAACTCTAAAGATAGTTGTAAATTAATTATTAACCATAAATTAAAATTCCTTGAATCGAAAACTGGAAATTTTTACAATGTTTTTATTAATTTACTTTTAAATTGAGTAATGTTCTCCAAAGCATGCGTGTGGCCCATACCCACAATACATGAAGTGATTGATGTCCGGGCGCTAACACGTGGTGGCTCGAGAAATTAATTGTTGCTACTTCTGGGTAGCATGTCAGCATTTGAGAGAGAGAAGGATGTGAGATGAACAAACAGGAGTTGAGAGAGAGAGAGAGAGTTTGATAATATATCAAAGATCTACAATCAAATGGAAAGAGAGAAAAAGAGGGGCTAGGGTTTCATATTACCATACACTAGAATGTCTTACAATAAAAGGAAGAAGAGAGAATAAATATATAACCTACTACAACCACCTAATAATAATAGGAGAAGGGAAAATACTAAAATACCCTCAATGCTAAATAAAACTCTAATACCCCCCCTCAAACTCACGATGCTGCAGCGAGAAGCATTGAGAGTTTGCCAACCAAAAAACGAAAACGCTGAACTGGATGAGACTTCGTAAACAAATCAGCTATCTGTGCGGAAGAAGAAACAAAAGGCAAAGTGATGGCTCCATGCGTAAGATGATGATGAGTAATATGACAATCAATCTCTATTGTGCTTAGTCCTCTCATGAAAAACTGAATTGTGAGCAATCTGAATAGCACTCTTATTATCACAGTACATAGGAGTGGGCTGAGAAAGAGAGACGCCCAAATCTGCAAGTAACCGACGTAGCCAAACAACTTCGCGAGTGGTAGAAGCCATAGCACGGTACTCGGCTTCCGTGGAAGACACAGAAACAACAACTTGCTTTTTGCTCTTCCAAGAAACAAGAGAATCACCCAGAAACACACAAAATCCAGTAACTGATTTGCGATCTGCAGGATCACCGGCCCAATCAGCATCAGAGTATGCACGCAGCTCCAAAGAAGAAGATGAAGGAAGTAAAAGACTCTGAAATCGAGTGCCTCTCAAGTAGCGCAATATACGATGAATAGCTGCCCAATGAACTGTAGTAGGAGCAGTAACAAACTGACTAACAACATGGACAGCATGAGCTATATCTGGACGAGTAATAGTGAGATAAACCAAGCTGCCCACAATAGTGCGATATAAGGTGGGATCAGGCAAAAGAACACCATCATACGGGGAAAGATGAACATTAAGCTCCAAAGGGGTATCAACAATCTTAGTATCAGTGAGGCGAGCAAGCTCAAGAATGTCCCCGATGTACTTAGATTATGAGAGAAGATAACCCGTTGGAGAATTATCTACCTCAATACCCAAAAAGTAACGTAGGGGCCCCAAATCCTTCATCTCAAAACAACGAGATAATTCAGACTTCAACGTTGTAATTCCACCAACATCATCCCCAGTAATAATCATATCATCAACATACAAAGAGACCAGAATACGATCACCGGAGGTGCACCTGATAAAGAGAGCTGAATCATTCTCACTTGGAATGAACCCAAGAGAGGTAATCACGGCAGTAAACTTCTCAAACCAAGCCCGTGGTGCCTGTTTGAGACCATATAAGGATTTCTTAAGCCTACAAACTTCACCAGGACCATGTGGAACACCCGGAGGAGGAGTCATATAAACCTCCTCATGAAGATCACCATTCAAGAACGCATTTTTAACATCCATTTGCGATATATGCCACTGACGAACAGATGCAACAGCAATAAGAGTACGAATAGTAGTCAATTTCGCAACAGGGGCAAAGGTTTCGTCATAATCCATACCATATTGCTGAGAAAAACCCTGAGCAACCAATCTTGCTTTGTACCGCTCAATTGACCCATCTGACCTGGTTTTGATTTTATATACCCAACGAGATTCAATTGCCCGCTTACCAGCAGGTAAGGGGACCAAACTCCAAGTATCTGTCTGATGCAAAGCAGAGAGTTCCTCAGCCATAGCCTGTTGCCAAAGAGGATCAAGAACTGCCTCTTTATAAGACGAAGGCTCAGAGAGGCAGTGAACAGAGGATAAAAATGAAGCAAAAGAATCAGAATAACAAGAATAAACAAAATCTGGTGACTGAGTGGACTTACGTGGACGTTTTGGATAGCGAGAAGGAGGTTCCACCGTTTCAGCAGGTGCTTGGGTGGCCACACGCGAAGGGGGAGCATCAGGAACATCGGATGGCAAAGTACCTGCATCAGTAGAAATAATAGGAACAGGAGCAACATGGGGTGGCACACTATCGGTGGTGCAAGGTACTTCAGATGGCACACTCTCATCATTATCAGAGAACGGATCAATATTGAAGAGATCAGATTTAGTGAGTTCATGAGGGCTATCAGGAATAGAAAAGAAAGGAATATGCTCAAGAAACACAACATGGCGAGAGACATATAATTTTTTTGTAACTGGATCATAACAACGATATCCCTTTTGACCCTCACCATAACCAAGAAAGACACAAATAGCTGACTTTGGAGATAATTTGGTACGTTCCACACGAGGTCGAAGAACAAAACAAGTACAACCAAACACCTTTAAGGAAGAATAATCAGGGGCACACCCATACAACTTTTCAAAAGGTGACAATCCTGAGCAATGAGAGGTCGGAATCTTATTAATCAGATTAACAGCAGTAAGGACAGCCTCTCCCCAAAACTCACTAGGGATATATGCAGATAATAAAAGAGAGCGAGCAGTTTCAACAATGTGCCGATGTTTCCGTTCAGCAACACCATTTTGCTGAGGAGTGTCAGTACAAGATGATTGGTGAATAGTTCCATCTAAATCAAGCAACTCACCGAAATTTTGAGAAGTATATTCCCCACCCAAATCGCATCTAAAGCATTTTATAATAGTAGAATGTTGAGTTTTGACAAAGGCACGAAATTTATTATAAATATCAAAAAAAATCCGTACGTCGTTTCATGAGAAAAACCCAACAGTAACGCGTATAATCATCAATAAAGGAGACATAATATCGAGACCCTCCTCTTGTAATAATAGGAGACGGTCCCCACACATCAGAATGAATAAGATCAAAGGGTGCAAAAGTAGAGGAAATACTTCTATTAAATGGTAAGCTGAAAATTTTGCAAGTTTACAACCGCTACAATCAGAGATATCATGGCAATGCAAATTTCCTAATTTTCCTGTGGAAGCCAAATATTTTAATCGTGAACCTGAGACATGACCAAGACGAGAGTGCCATAAATAAAAGCTAGACGAATCTGAACTCAAACGAAAGGATGACAAGTCAACACTGGAAGCTGCAACCATTGGTACATTAAGTTTCTCCATGATGTACAATCCCCCCTGCCTACGGCCTGTCCCAATCACCTTCTGAGACTGTGGATCCTGCACATGACAAAAGGTAGAAGAGAAGGAAACTGAGTAACCGGCATCACATAGTTGACCAACAGAGATAAGATTCATTGTAAGCTTAGGAATGTGGTAAACATTAGAGAGAGAGAAGTTGGGTGATTCAATAGTCCCAATACCCGTTGAGGGCATGGGAGTACCATCAGCAGTCATAACGGGCAACGAAGAAGTGGGACAAAAAGAACCAAAAGAGGACAAATTTGGTGACATGTGATTAGAAGCGCCGAAGTCTAGAATCCAAATACCTGAGGACTTACCTGGTGAAGAGATGGACATGGCATGAGGCTGTGTGGCAAGAAACTTTTGAAACTGCTCAGCAAGAGAAGACATGGATGGAGCTAAGGATGAAGAACTTGATGCAAATGAGTCTGATGGCGGTACAACTGCTGCAGTATTAGGCTGTGAAGGCCTATATGAACGCTGCTGAGATTGGTTATTGGATTTCCAACCAGAAAACTGCTGCTGAGATGGTCGACTATTTGATTGTTGTTGTTGTTGTGCTCGCAACTTAGGGCACTGAGACTTCCAATGACCCTTCTCCTTACAGTAGCTACATTCATCACTTGCAACTCTCGAATAAGGCTTGTTCTGATTACTGGAAAGAGGCCGAGAGGAGGCTGCGAAAACAGATGGATTAGGGTCCGAAGAAATTACCTTCCCTGACTGAGTCTTGAGACGAATCTCCTCGGCTAACAACTCGTGAACAACGGAATCAACAGTTGGAAGTGGACTACGATGAAGAATCGACCCACGAAGACCCTCAAAATCATCACGCAATGCCATCAGAAATTGAACCATGCGTTGTTCCTCCCTATTGGCAACATATGGTGCAAAGGCCCGCAATTCAGCCGACTCGGTGAGAGCCAACTGATCCCATAGATCCGTCATAGCAGAATAAAACTCCTGAATACTCAATTTATTTTGCTCAAGAGCCCGAATATCGCACTCCAATTGGTACTTTTTTGCGAAATTAGATTGGGTATACAATCTGCCCAAATGATCCCAAACATCCTTTGCATAATCATACTTAGCCAACTGCATACCTATAGAAGGTGCAACGGAGTTGTTGATCCAAGTGATGATTTTCGAGTTGTTTGCCTCCCAAACATCCAACAACTCTGCATATTTTTCAACATTCGTCTTATCATTAGGCTTACTTAAATCGCCATTAATGTAACCCCAAAGCTTCTTCCCTTTTAAAAAATTCTTCATAACATAACTCCAATATGTATAATTTTTTCCATCTAATCTAACACTAATTGATTGCAGCGAATCATCTCTTTCACCAGCCATTGCGAAAATAAACAATCAAACAGTACCCAAACGGAACCAAATCAAACGAACTAAACAATTAATCGAACAAACAGGAGGAAAACGACCATAATTACCTTCAAAACAGTCGAGCGAACAGAAAAAGTACCTCCGAAAAAAAATAGCAAACAATCAAATGGAAAGATCTACAATCAAATGGATCCGCGGAATGTGTTGATGAGATTAAACTTTGATCCCGCTCTGATACCATGATAATATATCAAAGATCTACAATCAAATGGAAAGAGAGAAAAAGAGGGGCTAGGGTTTCATATTACCATACACTAGAATGTCTTACAATAAAAGGAAGAAGAGAGAATAAATATATAACCTACTACAACCACCTAATAATAATAGGAGAAGGGAAAATACTAAAATACCCTCAATGCTAAATAAAACTCTAATATGCTAGTCTGATAATAAAGAGCTGTTTTTTTCTGGGGCACAGTTCATGAGTGGAGCTAGACAGATTTACATTACACGCATGTTGTATTGCGTAATAAAATTATACCACGCGTACTGGATGGTTTGCTAGCGTTAGTCTAGACAAAAAAAACTCAGCCGCGTTAAGAAACATGGTCTCGTAGCTCTCACCTCCATCTTCTCGCGTCACTGAGTTTACTAAAATGGTTTGGCTTTCTATGTCTTGATGGGCCGGAGAGATTTTTCCTCTTTGCGTGACGTCGCCGCTTTAAAGTGGGTGGGATTGCTTGAGCTGGTGGCTTCATGGTTTGGATTTCTTTCAAAAGGGTCCATGTAGGCTTGTTTCCATTCTGGCACCATTTGTGATGCAAATTCTTTGCCAAACTTCATGATCTGCTCCTTTTTAATCTTTATATATATGAACAAACAAAAACTAAAAATACGTACTGGAATCCAGGAGAGATGAAGAGAGTCCATCCGTTTCCTCCTAAAATGAAAAAAACAAAGGATTTACCAGTTAGATCTGAACCGAAGTGAAATTAAAATTGGAAGGTTCAACAGATATGCACACCTCAGTATTTATTGTTGAGAGATGAAGAAACCCAGTTGAAAGAGAAGTACCTCCAGTTTTCGTTTTCGTTCTCGTTTGGAAACCCAGATTCAATTTACTTTTCCTTTAGATCTGAACCGTGCCTATTGTTTCAAACAGAGGTGGAGTGAAAGGGTTGCGTCTCAAGGAGAAGAAAGTGGGGAGATTCAAGAGGATGGTTTAGACAGAGCACCACCTTCTTTGAAAGCTCTGCTATTTCGAAAAGTGGGTGGGTTTTCATATGCAAGTAGCTTTCAACGAAAGCTAAACTCAAAGTATGACTGAGAAAATATCTCGAGCCTTGTTCTCTGATTGGAAGGATCGTGGGTGAGGCTCGAGGCGGGTGGGCCAAGTATATACCTTAGTCCGTTCATACGTGGCATCCTATTTAACTATTAGATTCAAGGAATCTAGGATCAATCTCAACCATAAGTTGATAAACACCAATTCATCAACTTTCGATACCGTTAATTGGGAGAGACAAAAAGTCCTCCTCCTTTATTATATAGATAGGTAACCCCTATTTAATTATTAGATTCAAAGAATCTAGGATCAATCTTAAAAGTTGATAAACACCAATTCATCAATTTTCAATTTGAACCGTTAATTGGGAGAGACAAGTCCCTCCTCCTTTATTATATAATAAATATGAGAGATTTAAAATCGAACATAAAAGATGAATATTTTGATGAATCTTAACAAAAAATACACAACACCCATTCAATTTTAATTTTTTATTATAATTGGTCCGCGCCAGCGACAACGGACACGCATGTGGCACGCGTCTTTTTTTATACACGCGTGTTCGTTGCCGCTAGCGCGTGTCACATGCGTGTTCTTTACCGCTGGCGCGGACCAATTACAACATAGAAATTAAAATTGATTAGGTATTAAATGTTTTTTTGTTAAAGTTCATTAAAATGTTTATCTTTTATATTCACTTCTGAACCTCTCCCTATATATATATATATATATAGCCCGGCTCTAATGCGGACGCAACTTGTGGACGAATTTTGTGTGATTTTTTAAAAATAGCAAACAATCAAATTTCGATTTGATTTTTTTCATGTGGTATTTAAACATTTCAGGTGACCCCTATGAAAAAATACACTCAAAATGAATTGCTTTACCATTTTTAAAAACTCGGTCAAACATATGTCAGTTTTTAAGACCTTTAAAAACTGACATATGTTTGACCGTTTTTTTTAAAATAGCAAAACAATTCATTTTGAGCTGATTTTTTTATAGGGGTCCCCTGAAATGTTTAAATACCATAGAAAAAGAATCAAGTCTCAAAAAGGTTTTTGTTATTTTTAAAAAATACGAAAAAATCCGTCTGCAAGTTGCGTCCGTATTAGAGTCAGCCTATATATATATATATATAGGAAAAGGATCAAGTGAGGTCTCAGTTTGAGGACCCTGAATGATGTCCATTTTTTTTTAAATAGTAAAAAAAATATTTTGGGACTGATTTTTTCTATAGTTTTTAAACATTTCAGTAGGACCATAAAAAAATAATAAACTTAAAATGAATTTTTTTGCTATTTTAAAAAAATCGGTCAAACTGTATTAGTTTTTAAGTTGTTAAAAACTGACAAAGTTTGACCTGTTTTTTTAAAATAGTAAAAAAATTCATTTTGAGCTGATTATTTTTTTATGGTCCTACTGAAATGTTTAAAAATCATAGGAAAAAAATCATCTCCAAAATATTTTTTTTACTATTTTAAAAAAACGGACCTCATTCAGGGTCCTCAAATTGGGAGACCTCACTTGATCCGCTCTCTCTCTCTCTCTCTCTCTCTCTCTCTCTCTCTCTCTCTCTCTCTATATATATATATATATATATATATATATATATATATATAATCTGTTTTACACTTAAAAAAAAAAGCGTACATCTTTGTGCTTTTTTTCCTCTTCCAATCTATTCATCTCAAATCTGAAATTTCGCAGCCAAAAACAAGATCCTTTGTAATGTAGAATAAACGTAATACATATCATCCAATCATCTATTGCACTCAACCAAAACTTTACAAAACAGGCACCCCAAACGCATTAAACATCATAATTGTATATTAAAAAAATATATAACGGTGCCGTTCAGGAGCGGACTCAAAGAACGAGTCTACTAACGAACCACCCTTAAACGACGTAGTTTTGGGGTGAAATTACAAGAAAACCCTCACTTCACCCGGTTTTCATGTAATTTCACCCCCAAAACTACGTCGTTTGGGGGTGATCCGTTTATAGTCCCGTCGTTTAGGTCCGCTCCTCATCGGCTTTGTATATATATATATGTGTGTGAGTGTGTGAGTATTATGTATATATATAAGTATAATATATTTTTAACACGAATACGTAGGAGAAATATTATCATATAATGTATTTCATTTAACGCAAATATATAATTTGGAACAAGGGTGGTATGTGTTAAATTAAACTTTATTTTTCATGCTAATGTAGAATTATATTATTGAAGTATATTGGAGTATTATGTATATTGGAGTATTATGTATTTTAATTTAAATATAAAAATTATTTAATCTACAAACAAATGTAAGCTTTTAACATCACATGTAGAATTCTCATGAGCTCATAACATACTAGTAGTAAAGTAAATGCATGAAATGGACATGGTGACGGCTCAACACTAGAGTTTATAAATAAGGATTCCTTGTTGCCAATCAGTGAAGCAAATAGTTTTAAGCTTCTAGGCTTTTTCCATGGTGACGGCTCTTAGAAAAAGGGCCTAAAACAAATTAGTTCAAAATTTTATTCAGTTCGAATTTGACCATAGCAGAACACGCTTTTGACTTTATGAAGTCGCGCATTGACCTCGAATTTGCACCAGATGCATCAATCCGTGATTTGAGGGCGGGTATGTTAGCCTAGTTGGACGAATTGGGGCCCTAAGCATATACTCCACTCAAAACAAAAAATATATATATAATTTCATTTCTCTTTCGTACAAAACAAGAGAAAAGAAGCCCTCATTTCACTCCACAAAACCCTCGCTTATCATCAACCCCTAAGCAGCGCATCAACTCCATCGCTCTGCCGTTGCGCCTTCCCTCCTCTTGAAACAGAAAGTTAGCAACAACAGGCACATACAAAATAAAAATACAAATATATAACTGTATTTATATATTGTTAATGTGGTTCTTCCTTAGTTTTATTAATTATAAATAAATGTAGGAGAGAAACAAAAATGTAAATAGATGGTTTTGATTGTGATGAGAACTGAAGTTAACAACAGGTATATTATATACAAAACAAAAATGTATACTTATTAAAATAAAAATATCAGTATGTTTTGAAAACTAAAAGGTCTATGTGGTTATCATTCCCAATATATTTAATTTAATCTAAAAGGTGCATATTTATATCTACTGTTATGGAATGATACTATTATTTTTTTTTGGATGGCTTTAAGCTTATATTATTGTAAAGTATGGATGGATTTTAGCCATTTTATCATTATAGAATGCTACTATTAGTATGGAAGCCATAATTGTTGATGTTAAGAGGTACTAATTCTCTTATGTATTTATTTGAATTAGATTGGATATTTTAATAGTTATTTTTTGTGATGACAAAATGATGTAAACGGATACGGATATTATCCGAATCCGAGTTATCCGAGCGGATACGAATATGGATAGTTGTTTTAACTATCCGGACAGATACGGATACGGATATGAATAGTGCATCCAGATAGCGGATACGGATATGAAAAACATGGTATCCGATCCGTATCCGTCTGTTTACCACCCCTAGTTCCAAGTTTTTAAATCATCTCTAGACTTTATTTTATATCATCTCAATCATTTAACTGATTGATTTAGTGGCAATTTACGATTAGGTCTTTTGGTAATAATTTTTAAATATTTAATAGTAATTTATTATTTGGTCCACTTATTATATCACTAGCATACAAGTGGACCTCTACAAGAAGAGAATTAATGGAACTAAGGGCCTATTTGGTTCTCTATTCTGAAAACTCGATTTAAACACTGTTTTTAAATACAGTTTTAAAATTCAGTTTTTTGTGTTTATAATTATTGGTGTGCGTTTGGTAAACTTGTTTTTAAATAAAGTTTTTTGAAAATTTGACAAAATTGACAAATATGTATATTTATATCATACATATGTGTGTGTGTGTGTGTATGGATATATATATATATATATATATATAATTAAACTCCACAACATACCTCATTAAATATACCTAAAAATACATGTTATTAAATGTACATGTATATAATTTATGATGTATGTATGTATGTTATATATATATGTATCATGTATACATACATGATACATGAATGTATACATACATACATACATCATAAATTATATACATGTACATTTAATAACATGTATTTTTAGGTATATTTAATGAGGTATGTTGTGGAGTTTAATTATATATATATATATATAAAAAACTTCATACATACATGATACATGAATGTATAGATATACATACATACATACATCATAAATTATATATATGTACATTTAATATCATGTATACATACATACATACATACATACATACATCATAAATTATATATATGTACATTTAATATCATGTATTTTTAGGAATATTTAATGAGGTATGTTAGGGAGTTTAACTCTCTCTCTCTCTCTCTCTCTCTCTCTCTCTCTCTCTCTATATATATATATATATATATATATATATATATATATATATATAATGATGTCGCATATATAATTCACTATAAAATTATATACATACATGAATTGATAATATTGTTTAATACATATGTACTATATGTATATTTTATATTATTCCATACATTAATAATATATGTATAAAACTATATATAAGTATCATGTATCTATTGATAATATTATTTAACTTTATATTATTCCATATGTAATTTTGTGTATATGCACATATATATTTTTTATTTATAAGAATTACACACATTAATGTATTATGTATGTATATTATATATTAAGGTATAATTGCTTTAAAATATTAAGAATGAATAATTCTGAGTTGAAAAATAAAAAAACAGATGTTATAAAACACCCAAAATCTGTTTTCTGAAAAACTTGATTATAACACAGGAATATTATAATTCTGTGTTTAAAAACAGGTTGCCAAACGGAGATTTTTATCATAATTGTATTTAAACACAGAAAACAGAATTATAGTTGCAAACCAAACAGGCCCTAAGTGTTTAAAATTTGTCAAAATTCCTTTAGCGTTTAAAATTTGTTTGTGAGGGACCTAAGAGTACTTTCTCCTTAATGTAATTTAGTTTGATGTTTCCATTAATTTATAATGTTAAATTATCAAAATTGGGTTGAATTTCATTTAATCCACCCAAGTGAAGGGGTAAAAAAAAATTAAAATAGTTCTCATTAATTGGGGGTGGAGTCCACTAATTTTTGTGTTAATTGGTTAGGTCCAATACTTATTGAAACCGTTATTTGACCACTTTGACTATCAGTAAACCATTTTAATCGTCAGTTGATCCTATTTTTAAATAAAAAGGTCGTTGTACCTCTAGATACATTAATATAGATTATTGTGGGGAAACTATCCGATATGTGGAAGCGACATGTGTCCAGTGGGCTTGATAGTGATCACAGCTCAAAAAGATAAGGATAAATTAGGGTCGATCAGCGAAAATCTCAAAATTAGATTGAGTCAATCAAATCACAATAGCTATCTAGGGTCGTGGAGTCCCACACGACTCGATACACCCCTGGAAAAATAAGCATGTAATTTTTATTATCATGAATCGATCAATAGAGAGAGAGAGAGAGAGAGAGAGAGAGAGAGAAGGGGGGAGAGAAAAAACACCCCGTGGAAAAATTTGCATTACCAAACCACATACGTACTGTGTGATTGTGATTATTTACCTTACTCGGCTTTAATTGTGCTGACTTTACACTAGTAGGATTTTTACCACCTACGATTGGGGTCATCGATGGGAAATGATTTCCTTTTCTCAACCAAGAAAAGCCGACGAGCACTTATGTCTCACTCACACAGCTCCCGCCTGTCATCTCACGGAAGACGTCAAAATGATCGAAACGTACATAAAACACCTAAGGTTAGGTCTGAAGTCCACTTTAACAGGATTCGTAACACTCCTAGCTCACGTTATCGGCACCATAAGAAGTAGACTCTGGAGAGAAATGAACCTCCACGATCCAACCAAAGTTCACAGCTTATGGATGCCTATTAATGACAACTCCGTTAATAAGAAGACGTCACTCGCCTCCAATAAGAGGAGAGCACTCATCTTCAATGTCGTTCGGAAAGAATGGACCAAGAGGTCCTTGGGACAAACATAAATGCCACACCCGAACCCCTATCCCTCGGGTGAGCAAAAATCGAAGTAGAGGAATGAGTTCGCAGCGCTATTAGGATCACTCCAAGAACAGGTGATCACCAGATAGAAGAAATCAGGAAGGAAGTCATCCCAAGAGAGATCTCTACGACCTCATCCGATGAGAGATGGACAAGAATATAGCTCATCGGGGAGACAGATCCACCAAAGAGTTCAATATCCATTATAAATCAAGAACTACTATCAAATGTCAGGTGTTAGCAGATTTCATCGATGAGTTCACCGAAGGTCATGAGCCCGGCGAAGGAGAACTTATCAAATAAGCAATTGCTAAAGATACCGACCAACTCAGCAAATGGATGATCTACGTTGATGGGGCCTCCACCTCAAAAGGGTCGAGAGTGGAAATTGTCCTAGTAACCTAAGATCACACTAGCTCGAGCAAGGAATCAGACTTGGCTTTGAGGTGTCTAATAATGAATTCAAATATGAGGCCCTCGCCGTTGGATTGAAGAAGTCTTCATCCCTTGGCACGAGTCATCTTGAAGTTTACTGCGATTCAAGGACGATATTAAACCAGATATTAGGAGACTATCACGCCAGGGATGAGCGCTTGCCAGCATATCTCCATATCGCTCGGACTATCACGTCGAGGAAGGGTACTAGTTGCCTTACATGCAGAATGATGCAATCTCCTACATGAGAAAGTGCAAGAAGTTCCAAATGTTATCTTTCATGCTCCATTCGTGACGCTCCGACCCGAATTTAAGAGTTGATAAAGGAACAACCCGATCCGAACCATGCGTTAATCGTGAAGTGCAATGAAACACCCTAAATCTTGTTTCTAATTCAGTTTTATTATCATTTAATGTTACTCTTGTTAGCATGCAATTCATATTTTATCAACTACGTGATAGGACCCAAAGGAAATGTCCCCAAGGCAAAGTAAACGGAGCTACTAATCGTAAAAACAAGTAACTAATTACCTGTATAATGCTCTCAAAGTACGGAACATCATGCAACCTGTCGACCGAATACTTAGTGGGATTGCCGTAACAAAATGCAGTATAGAAACGAACGGAAGAAAAGAATACTCACACGCTACACTACATGTATGTGAAAATATGTATATATCTACATATATACTATTGGAAAACACATGTCCCAATGTAATAAACCGTTTTATTTCAAAAATGTTATTTGACCCCTTTTATCTTCCTCGTCTTTAAAAAATGATCATTTTGTATTTTAAGCTTAGAACTAGCATATTCTTCCGTTATCTCACCCAATTAAAGAATTTACAACTTTTGGGAAAATCATAACATTCTTTTTCAAACGTTTATTACTCAACGTTATTAACTCACGCCGAGTTATTAATCATTACTTAAGACTTTTTTCAAAACTCGCACACACCGTGTTAAGAAAAATACTCATCTTCCTTTGAAAGCCTCATAAAATACACGCTCGTGTTCATTATATTTCAAACCTCATTAGGTAGCTTAACATCATTAAGTCACCCTATTCAACCATCTCATGTTACCACCTAAACATTAAATATTTATCGCGTCATTCTTGCTTTAATAAATTAATGAATTAATACCATTCATTTATGCCTCTTTCATGAATATTCAATTCATTACTTACCATTATCTTTAGGGACTATGCCAACACACACATACATCACAACAGACGCACACCCACAGTTTCATGAAATTTCACCGCCATGCACCGAGCGCTAAGTAAACTGCAGTTAGTTTTGGATCTTTCACCACTAAGGACAGCATAGCCCTGCTTAATTATTTAAACCGACTTCATCCAATATCATTATCAATGTGTTCAACATTTTCATAATGTTTACATTAATTTGCCTTTTTCGGAGCGAAGCCAAAACCTGGACTTAACCGTCCATTTTCCCATTATACTTAGAAAATTATTACTTTCTCCTTAAGTCCTTTATTTACACACATGTTGATTTTATTCACATTTTAGTACTTAATTCAATTACACCCATACTAGTATAAAGCATTCATTAACATTTTTATTTCATAAAAATGTTCCATATTAGGTAAATTACCAATTTACCCTTTAGTTGCCAAAACTTGTAGTTTAACTCCTTAACAAGTGTCATTTCTCAAAAATAATATTTAAGTTTCCAAGTTAATATTTTAACGCTTTAGTCGGTTTAAAAGTTTGTTTAACATTACGCCTTTGTCCAACTTTCATACTTGTCGCTTCAATATTTTTATTTCATAAAATTGCATCATTTACACTAGACTAAAACCTTCTCTAAGTCTTACTTTATGTTTAAGCCTAATAAGACTCCTTCTAAACTCGCTCACATATTTATTCACAAAATACTACGAGTTTATATGCATAGAAAATGTACTATAAAGGCTAAAATCCTATCAACGGATTAAACAAGCATTTCTTTCTAGAATTTTATACTTTTCACAACAAACATATTTTTCAAGTAAGTAAGACATTCTTAACTTCCTTAAACTCGAAAATGATCATTTTAGTCATAAAGTTCTCCGTTTTACAACAAACTTAGAATATTTACTTCATAAACATTTGACAACATTAATCATTTCCCACATTTTTATTTTATAAAAATATCCATTGTTTTCCTTTACTTGAAATGCCCAAAATATCATTTCTTCACATTTTTATTCCACAAAAATATTCGTCATACCTTTTTACTAGGATTATACACAAATGACACTTTCTTGCATTTTTATTATATAAAAATGTCCCATATTTCTTTTTACTAGAAATATACACGAATAATATTTTTTTCTACATTTTTATCTTCCATAAAAATGTACATTTCAGTTTTACCAGACACAAATAATAACTTCCTACATTTTTATCTTCATTAAAAATGCACATTTTCAATCTCATCCTTTTATTCATAGGAATCCTACTTTCAAAAATCAATAATAAGACTACTATATGCACTAAATAGAGCGTCAAATATAAAGAGTAGGTTTATCCCAACTCAAACACTCCAAATATGGTGGTGGTGTTTATGAAGATGGGTGACTCCCCCGCCTCCAAAGATGGCGTTAAAGGGAGTCATAAAATGCCCTTCCTCCAAGCTCCCATAAAAAGCTCCAACAACACTCCAAAAGTACTTCCTTTACCTCTAACATAACACCCTTCAAACCCATATCCAACTCTGAATATTACATCTTCTTCAACCCAACAAACAATTCCAAATATTCATATCATATTTTAACAGCGGAGATATAGATATTCTGGAATATTTGCTAGGGCCTTTAGATATAGATATTCTGGAATATTTGTTAGGGCCTTTAATGGTTGAAGGTATATCACAATCTGGGATAATTACAAACTCCTAAGGAGAAAAAAGATTTGGCAGTGGGTTTTCTCACCTCACACATCTCTTATACGCATAATGGGGTCCTTGTAGTGGATTTTGGTCAATGGTGGCAACAAATTTTGCAGAACCCGTGACTTGATGAGTCCCTTTCACCTGCCCTTAATTTGATTCCTTCTGTCTGCATTGATTCAGGATTTCAGGTCATGCGTCAATGGAAAAGATTTTTTTTTTTATTCCTTCTTTCTTCTAATTTTTTTTTTTGGTAAACAATGAAATAGAAGAGGTTAATTAAAGTTTACACAACGATACCATAAGCCATCAAGGCAATAACGAAAAGCAAGAGACAAAACCAGAAAGGGGAGGGGGTAGCACGGCATAAGAAACATAGACTATATCATAGGGTTAGCAAGCATCCTGCGCAAGGCCTTGGGGATCTCTTCAATCTCAACAAATGTCTCCTCCTGGACTTTAGCCTCCCGTGCCAGCCAGTCAGCACCACGAATCATACCCGCATTGACATAGATGAAGTCAGCGCCCACTTTCCTCATGAGTTCGTAGCAATCCACCCTAGTATTCTCAAAGTCGGTTTCACGATACTGGACCCCCTTGAAGATATCACTAAGCTCGTGGGAGGTGGTCTCAATAACAATATCCTTCCAACCCCGCATATTGGCCATATTGAGGCCGTGAAAAAGACCCTCCATAAGGGCACGGAGGAGAGAAGGGGTACCCCTGAGACGTCCATAATACCCACTCTTCCAGTGCCCCTGATCATCAAGGACATAGGCCCCAAAGGTGGCTATGCGGTAGGTAGGATCAGTACAAGCTTGGAGGGCAATCCTGGTCTTCCCCCGGTCCACATGCTCCAGGAGACAGTAAAGGTTCTCCGGAACCTTGTCATACTCGATATAGTCATGGATCTGACGCCTACCAATGCGAGCCAGCCCATCAGCCCACATATTATTAGACCTCCTGATATGTGACACCTTGATTTCCATTTCGTCCATAATAGCGATGCACTCCTCAATAATATTAGTCAGGGGATGGTTTTGGTGGTTCTGTCCATTCAGAAGGTGGACGGCGTCCATACAATCACTGCGAAGTAAACATCCCTTCCAGCCCTTGAGGTTGGCCAAGTTCAATCCATGCAGTATGCCAACAAGCTCAGCCTTAAGCGGGCTGCTCTCACCAATGATTCTGCCGCTAAAACCAATGATCCACCGTTGATCATTGCTGCTGACAGTGCCACCAAAGCCACCCAGGTTGCTGAATGGGTCATAGCTACCATCAGTAAATATCTCGAGACCTGAAAAAGGGTAAACACTTAAAGGGGAATTAGATACATTGCCCGGATCATGGTTGGGGTTAACCTTGGGGATAGCAAGTAGAACAATTTCACTTGCGAGGGCCCTAGAGTTGGCCCAAACCATGTTCGAGGATATATTTTTATTATCAAAAATACGTTTATTACGTGTAGTCCAGATGTGCCAAAGTGTGGAAATAAACATTGCCTGTCCAGTTTGTGTGGGATTATCCCAAATGTTGTCTTTAATCCAATCAGAAAAGTAAATGTTTTTCTGGGTGTTCCACATTGGTGGGGGGAAGATAAGTTCCCACACCGCAGTGGCCAGGTGGCAGTTTCTAAGAACATGCTCCACGTCTTCATCATACTCACAGAAATCACAAAGTTTAGAGTTAGAAAAGCGTCTATTAAATCTCTGACAGTTAGTAAGTAGTTTCTTATGAAAAATTAGCCAGATGAAGGTTTTGAGTTTCTGGGGGATTTTAAGTTTCCAAATGAGATTCCAGTTAACGGAGTGTGGGGTGTTGAGGTCAATTTTTACAAGGGAATTATAAGAAGATTTGATTGAGAATTTTCCGTTGGGGGAAGGTCCCCAGCTAGGTCTGTCAGCAGCGAATTGAATATGGGGGAGGGGGGTACCCAGTATTAAGTTGAAGGTGTTGTTGTTGAAGGTGTTCTTTATGAGTTGTTCATTCCAGGCCCCATGCTTAATGAGGTCGCTGACCGTGGTAACATGTTGGATATTTTGAGGTTCGGGTAAGGTTGACGTACCCACCCACCAGTCTTTGAAAATATTAGTGCAATTCCCATCCCCAATAATCCACTTGGTATTCTTAACAATATCACTTTTGCACTTGTAGATGCTCCTCCAAACATTGGAAGCCTGAGCCTTACGAGTCCAATTTCTGGGGTTATCATGTGCATTATACTTTGCTCTAATCACACGGACCCAGAGAGAGTTTTTATTGTTCATAGTTTTCCACCCAAGCTTAGAAATAATGGCGCGGTTGTTTTCTTCACTACTCCTAAGTCCCAGACCACCAAGCTCTTTAGGGCGGCAGACCGTATCCCACTTAACAAGGTGAACTTTCTTTTTCTCATCAGACTCTCCCCACAGAAAATTTCTATTAATTTTATCAAGTTTATCATTAATCTTTTTAGGGAGGATTGAGGTTTGCATGTTATATACCGAGATGGTGGCGGTGACCGATTGTATGAGGGTAGTCCGTCCAGCTAGGGAAAGAAGTTTGGATTTCCATCCAGCAAGTCGCTTTTGGACTTTCTCAATGATATGGTTGAAGTGATTAGTTGTGACTTTTCCATGGATGAGGTTATTCCCGAGGTACATACCCAGGTCATCGGTAATATTAATGCCGCATCTTCTTCCAATCTCGCCTGCACTCAGTTTAGGGATGTTAGGGGATGTGAAGATTTTAGATTTTTGGAAGTTGATGGTCTGACCAGAGATATTGCAAAAGTGATTGATAGTCTTCATGGCAACATTACAGCTATTTTGAGAGGCTTCAGTGAAGAGGATGAGGTCGTCAGCAAAGAAAAGGTGGGAGATGGTGGGCCCATTGGGGGAGGCTTTAATTCCTTTCCAGAGGCCCTGGTTCACCTGATGGTTGATGGCTGCTCCTAAGTACTCCATACACATGACGAATAGGTAGGGGGATAGGGGGTCACCCTGTCTGAGACCCCTCGAGGGTTTAAAAGGCGGTAGCGGTGATCCGTTCCACAGAACAGAGGTGGTCGCACTGGTAACACAACTAAGGATAAGTTGTCTTAATTTAGGACTTATGTTGAACCAGGCGAGAACACGGTCCAAGAACTCCCAGATAATTTTGTCGTAGGCTTTTTCGAGGTCGATCTTAAAGATAGCCCCCCCCCCTTCTTGCCCTTTCTCTTGTACAGGGAGTGAATTATCTCCTGTGTAATAATAATATTATCCGTTGTCTGGCGACCCGGGAGGAAACTTGCTTGGTTGGGGCTAACGATTTTACATAGGACTGGTCGGAGTCTATTAACTATGATCTTGGCAAGGATTTTGTAGGGTACATTACAAAGAGTGATGGGTCTAAACTGGGTAATATTCTCCGGATTGTCGATTTTTGGGATAAGAGTGATATGGCTAGAGTTAGCCGTTTCCGGGAAGGACAGCGAGGAAAAGCATTCCTCCATGAATTTGAAAAGGGATAGTTTGGTAGTATCCCAAAAAGACTTATAGAACATAGGTTGGATACCATCCGGGCCCGGGGCTTTGAGCCCATTCATGCTGAACACCGCACGCCTGACCTCATCCATAGACAAGGGCAGGTCCAGAAGGTTATTGTCAATATCCTCAACCTGGGGGTGGTTGAAGTTAATGAACATGTTACTATTAACAGGGGGGTGGTCGTTAGTGAAAAGAGATGTAAAGTAGTTGTTCATATGGCGCGAAATCTGGTCACAATTATCCACCCAATCCCCATCAATTTTTAGTCTATCGATCTTATTACGGCGCCTTCTAATAATGGTAGAGGTGTGGAAAAATTTTGTGTTTTTGTCCCCTTCACTAAGCCAATTTATGCGTGATTTTTGTTTCCAAAGAAATTCTTCATGCCGAAGGATGTTGTTGTATTCGTTTTTCAGTTGGTTTTCAAGAAGATTGAGGTTGTGAGAAAAGTGTGTTTCCTGAGCAATTTGAATACCTTTGAGTCTATTGAGAATACGTTTTTTATTTAAATTGATGTGCCCATAGACAGCATGGTTCCATTGCTTAATTAAAGGGATACAGTTTTCGAGGTTATGTTGGAATCTGCGATTATTAGCCCAATTATTAAGTATAATGTTCTGGAAATCAATCCGTTCAAACCAGCAAGCAAGCATTTTAAAGGGACGGGGGGTGGAGAGGTTGTGATTTTTACCTTCGAGGCGTATGAGCATAGGGCAGTGGTCCGAGGCGGTGCGCGGAAGATTTTCGACAACAGCGTCCGGAAATTGTAACCGCCAATCAGGGTTGGCCAGAGATCGATCCAATCTCACGAGAGTGTTAGCAAAGCCATCTCTATTGTTAGTCCAGGTTAGGCGTGGACCCGTGCTGCCAAGGTCCGTGAGATTGCAGTTATTGACGTTCGCCATGAATTTGTTGCACTTATAGTCCTTACCATGTTTGGAATAACTTCTCTTCTCCGAGGAGTCAAAATGGTCGTTAAAGTCACCCGTGGCAAGCCAAGGGGTCTCAAGGTCTTGGGCTAAGTTTTTGAGGTTGTTCCAGAGGGTTTGGCGAAGGGTGTATACAGGGCTAGCATAGATAGCGGATAGTAGCCAATCATCGTAGCCCTTGATTGTAACGAGGAGGTGGATGGCCTGGTCGGATACATTGATGGGTCGGAGTTGAATGTTGCTCTGGTTCCAAAGGACCCAGATGCCGCCGGATCGTCCTCTAGCCTCCGAGATCTCCTGGTTGGTGAATCCCAGGCCCTCAAAAAAGCTAGAGAAGCTGGAAAAAGCGGTTTGGGCTTCGATGATGATGAACACACTGGGCTTAAAGTTATTGCAGAGCTCTTTGAAAGTGGGTTTAAATAGGGGTTTCCCTGCCCCTCTACAGTTCCAAGTGATAACTGACATAGATAAAAGGTTGGGTGTAATGGGGAGATCCACACTTAGTGGCCATGGGAGGATATTTTTTACCCTATGGATGGAGTCGTTGGCAGTGACCACTTCCATCAGTCTCCCTATCATTTTCCTGTCTGCTCCTATCATTTCTGTGGTTCTGAGTATGATTCGAGTTTGGGTAATACTCCACTTCACCCTCGTGAAAATTTCCATTTCCGTTTCTAGGTTCAGGGTGAATTCCTCCATTCCCTCCATAAGGTTTAGATACTGGATTTGCAGGTTCCCTAACATTGCTATTGGGTATGGGGGGGCCTCCATTGATGGCAGTTAAAGGTTCAGGCGGGGGGTCGATAACGAAAGAATTGGTGTTGAGGGGTTCACAGTGGGGAGTATCGTCACACTGTTGTCCTTTTAAAACAATAGGATTAGGTTCATTTAATGTTGTGTGTGAAGTGTTAGAATAGTTGTTGGGAGGGTTTGGTTGAATACGTACCTTGTTGGCTGCTAAATAATTACCTGAATGTCCAGTCTCTGTGTCTAAGTTCACCGCAGGGCGGGTCTGACTGAGCGGCGGTTCTGCAGGCTTTTGGCGCGTCCCCTGTAGCGTCGATGTTGACTTTCCATAACTGCCATACGTATTTCGTGGGTTAGGAGTAGGGTTCAGCGTCAGCCCATCTTTGTTTAGTTTCGTCGTCAGAACATCACTGTTTGTAGGATGTGATTTGTCTTTCATGTAGTCACCTAGAACTGATGGTATACGACCTTTTTCTGCTGCATGGGAATTATTCGGCTTTATTGATTGTCTTGTCCTAGGTTGGTTCGTTACCCTATGTGTATTTCCGTACCCATTATCCTCAGTTTGCTGAGAGAGACTGGCATACCTATTATGGGAGTTAGTTTTACGTTGGTTATTGTCCAGGATCTGCCTTTTGTGGTTTGTACCGCGTTTGACAAGCATCCAAGGCCCAAAGCTGGACTCTGCAGCGTCTTGTCCGTTGGTCCCTTCCGTCAGTTCACCTCTCCCTGTGTCATCAGGAATATGACCGTTGGTGGTTTCGTATGTTGTGTTTCTGTGAGATGGTAGTGTGCTGCCTGCCGGAATTCGTTTATGGCCCTCCGGCGACTCCTCCGAGTTCCTCGCGGTTGGTTTTAGGTTACAATGCTCACTCTTATGACCAACTCTCCCACATGTGAAGCAGATATATGGTAAGAATTCGTATTCAACGCGATATTTTCTTCCATCCAACTTATAGCAAGGAATGAGAGGTTTAGAAATGTCCACTTCCACACACACCCTAGCATACTTGCCTCTGGTCGAGGAGATGGAGTTAAAATCCGTTTTGATTGGTTTACCAAGCTTGCTGCCTATGTGAAATAGGATTTTCTCATCAAACCATTCAATTGGTAGCTTTGGCAGTCTTGCCCATAATGCAGTAGAAACTCCACAGGTGTCTAAAGGATTGAAGTTTGGCTTCCAGTTTCTAACTATGAGATAGTGACCATTGATAATCCATGGTCCCCCTGTGAGGACATGGTAGTAGTCTTCTTTCATGTCAAACTTGAATAAATAGTGTCCTTCCTCAAGGTCAATGATCTCATAGTCTCCCTGGAGATTCCAGATGATGGGCACCTTATTTACAAGCATTTTGAACCCTATATTACGTCCTAGCAAACTCACAATGACGCTTTCCTTCCACTTTTTTCTAAGTTTGTCAACATGTTTCTGTGGGATTACAACTTCTGGGCACAAGGGGTCGTATTCGGACTCCGGATTATGGTTGAGATCAAAGTCCCCACTCTCGTTGAGCTCCATCTCATCATCAGACCAGCAACCAGTAGCCTCATCAAAGTAAATATCCGTATTATTGCTTTTTTTGTTCCCAACTGCATCTTTGTAGGAAAGAGTCGTCTTTCCTATCTTGCTTGCTGGCTGAGAGGGTTCCCCAACAAAGGTATTTGCAGTAGTAGTGACATTCTCTCTCATAGTGCCATGATACTCAGCGTCACAGGCCATCTCCGTCTCCATCGCATCGCCTGGAAACTGTTCCAGGGGTGTGGGCTCGTGGTGATTCTCCTTTTGTTTCTTCTTGCTGTGATTAGGACAACAGTGTGACGATACTCCCCACTGTGAACCCCTCAACACCAATTCTTGATTTTAATTTACTCCTAACAAAATTAATTAATCCAAATTTTATTGTTTACCAACTTAATTAATTAGGTCCAAATTATATGCAAAATGAATAGCGGTTAACTATAGAGGAAAATAAAAGCAATCATAAAATTCACGCAATATTTAACGTGAAAACCTTTCGGTAAAAGTCATATGCACCCACCCCAATCACAAATCCAGTAGTATAAAAGTTTACAGGAATTATAAACGCAATAGACACGACTTACACACAATTTTCCCACAGCCCCAAATGTCCCGTCATTCTAAAACTTCCACATCTGCAGTCCTAGTCACTGTCAAGCTCCATCACAAATTTGCCTTGCCAGTCCACAACCCTGAAGCTTTGGTATCCATAAATCTAAATAGAATGGATACATTTGTTGAATCTCCATCACAGCTTTGACTCCTGGCTCACCAGGTTCTGCAAACGTGTCTCGGATCATAATCCTTGACAATCGGCTTACCGATCTCCTCAAACCTCAACAATTTTCGTTCACACAACAAAGCTAACAATCTCCACAAATATTTTATTAAATGTAGAAAAAATATTTATGAACACAAAAGATTACTTATTTTTTCATTAGGATCAAAAGTGTTTTTTAAATCAAACAAAAAGAACCAAAAACTAAACATAAATTTTAAAAACTTCTTAGGGTCACAAAAGCTCTAAAAGGTTACGTGAAAATAAAGGGAGGAGTTGTTAATATGAACTCACGAAACACCCTCTAATAAATAAATAAAAATCAGTTGAAAATAAAGAGTCCAAAAGAATACAACTTTTCAACCAATAAGATGTTTTTAAAACACCCGTTGATAACCAAAGCAAAACAAATAAATAAAATGAAAATATAACACATAAGGGGATACTCATCTTAAAAAAAGATAAAAATTAAATAAATGGATAAAAAGGACGCGCGAAACAAACAAAAACAAGCAAAACCATCTAAATGACATGCATTAAAAGAAAGTATAAGGAGCTAATTCCCAAGCCCTAATCACATGCTGCTAACATGCACATAAAACAAAACTAATAAACAATAAAACCAAAAAAAATATGCTTTGGAAATAAAATTTGATTGAGAACAATCTTAAACACCACTTAAGACCCTAGCCGCCCGGAAAAAAAATCAAAACAAACCTAAGAACTAAGCTGTGAACTAAGAAAAAAGCTATGCACCCAAGATATTAAGAAAAGTACTACAGCGATCGATGATGGCTTAATAATGCGGCATTTTCCATATCATTAAGATACACACTTTTTTTATTTTATCACCATATAAATTTAATTATTTTTTAAAATATAATTTTTAAGTTAAAAAAAATAATTCAATCAAAATATATATATATATATATATATATAGAGAGAGAGAGAGAGAGGCGATCTCGTGTAAGGATTCCTTATGGTACACACCCCGATACATACCATTATTTTAGAATAGTAAAAAATGAGTTTTTTTATTAAACTTCATGGATATGATCTTCACAGTGGGAAGATCATCTCCAAATTTTTTTCATCAAAAAATTCAATAAAAAACCCGTTGAGATGAGGTGATATGTAAAAAAATAGTATAAATATGCATTTTCGACTGTTGAAATGTTGGCGATCATCTCACCGGGTTTTTGATTGAATTTTTTTATGAAACTTCATGGATATGATCTTTGAAGTGAGAATATCATATCCATGAAGTTTCATAAAAAAATTCAATAATTAAAAAGGCTGGCACCGATCCAACATTTCCACGGTTGAAAATGCATATTTATACCATTGTTTTACATATCACCTCATCTCAACAGTTTTTTTATTGAATTTTTTGACGAAAAATGACACACCCCAACCCAATTACTTATAATTAAGTTTGAAAGTCAAAGTGAGTCAAATCGTAATTACCTTAACCAAACCATAAACACGAGTATCCTTTTTTCAGTTATTAACATCAATCGATAAAACTAAAACTTTTCACAATTTTTGAAGTAATTATGCTTATTTAAACTTACCGAACAGATAAGTAGGCTTAAATTACCCCTTTTACGTATGACTAAAATCGTGGTTTTATGCATCCCTTACTAATCCCACCGACCTCCTAGATTTGGCAGTGATATCACAATACCTGAAAAACATAAACATAGGAACTATGAGCAAAATAGCTCAGCAAATGCATCACTACTACACTATTGCAAAAAATTAAATGCAATAAATCATATCCCCGTGATAATATATGCGTACTTATCCAGCTCATTCATAAAGAATGTCCAATTATATACTTATCCGACTCATTCATAAAGAATGACCAACTTATCCTTATCCTTATCCGGCTCATTCATAAAGAATGGCCAATTATATACTTATCCCGCTCATTCATAAAGAATGGCCAATTATATACTTATCCCGCTCATTCATAAAGAATGACCAACTTGTCCTTATCCGGCTCATTCATAAAGAATGACCAACTTATCTGAATCATTATTTACATATCATGTCTGCAATAAACGATTCTCCCCCATTCCAAGTCGGGGAGTAAGCTCTCATTTCGGTAAACCGAAATAAACAGTTTCATATTCATAACATTATGATCATATCCATAACCATACATAAATACATCTTTGTAATACCCCGTAATTTTGAGGGCTTTATTTATGAATATGGTATATAATTTTAATAATATTATTATTTTATTAATCGGGATATTGATATTATAATTATTTTTATTTGAAATGAATTGAATGATTAAATTCAAATTTAATTGGCTTTTGGACATTTTGTAATGGTTTAAATATGTAAAGTTGATAATTTTGAATTAAAGGGCAATATAGTAATTAAGGCTAGCTTAGGCTCCAAGCTAGGGTTTGAGAGAGGGGTTATATAAGGAATATTATGGGTGATTATAAGGAAAGGGAAATGAAAAACAGAGGTCAAAAACGAAATCAAAAGAGGCAAAAACGAGTGGAAAGAGGAGCCAATTTGGAATGTTTAGATCTTCTTTTTTGAGTGCATTCGAATAAGATTTAAGAAAAACTCAAAACACATACGTGACTCAATTTTTCATGTAGAATCCAAATATGAAGTCGGATCAGCGATTCGAATAATTTTTGGATCTGATTTTTCTGAGTTTTTAAAATAGGAGTATTTGGGGTTATCTCGTGTTGGGGTTAGAACATGATTTGATTATTTTTGCGAGAGGAACATGATGGTGCGATCAGATTTTGAGGCTGAATTTATGCGACGATTCATGCGATGATTTTGAGATATGGGATTGTACACAATATGTTCTTTAAATCTCTCGAGAGTTATTCCGTTGATTTCATGTTTAATTGAACTCATATTTGAATTGTTAAATTCTTTGAAATCTGGAGAAATAATTGTTGAATTATTTTGATTCATGTGGCATTATTATATTGTTGTTGAGAACGTTGTCATGAGATTTTAATATGGCACAGATATTGGGCACCCGCCAAAATTCCTGCTTCCCGGGGCAATGTCTTAATAAAGCATATGCGGATGGGGTGAGGCCTGGTGACCCATTGATGTGTTGTTAAAAAATTATATTGATAAATGCTATTGTGATTCTCATTTGATTTGAATATTCGTACTCGTGTTGTTACGCTTTATTCATCACTAAAATATATTTGTTGAGCATCTTTCATGTCGGATTGTGTACTTCCCCATATTTTCTTTTAGTGGCAGGCTAGCGCGTATTTGGGTGCTATGGATTAATTGGAGATTGATTTTTAGCTTGGATATTTTGGGAAGAATATTCGAGAGAGAAGAGTTGTATTTATTTTTATTGTATAGAGCATTTGGTGATTTATTTTTATTTTGAGATAGATAGTTCTATTATTTCGAGAGACAATTATTGTATTTAAATTTCAGTATTGAGATTAGTGATTTCGTTTATATTGCTGTATTTTTTAGATGCTCTATACACATTATTATTGTGAAATTAGTTTAGTTTTATCGTAATGGCGCTCTGCTCCCCTCTCCCCAGGCGCGCGGGGTGTTACAGAATGATATCAGAGCTTAGGTATACGACAACCCTCGGGTCTTGGGTATTGGGTCTAACATGTGAGTTAGACATGTTTTCTTTGGAGATAAAAAAAATTTTGAGGACGTGTTGGGCATCGTGGTGAGAATGTTTATAATTGATTGAGGAATTTACAGTTATGATTTTTGGGAAATAGAATCAAGTAGCATTTTATTTCCAGTGTTAGGTTTCGTCAAATTTCGAGGACTAAATTCCTTATTAAGGGGGGTGTATGTAATACCCCGTAATTTTGAGGGATTTATGTATGAATATGGTATATAATTTTAATAAAATTATTATTTTATGAATCGGGATATTGATATTATATTTATTTTTATTTGAAATGAATTGAATAATTAAATTCAAATTTAATTGGCTTTTGGACATTTTGTAATGGTTTAAATATGTAAAGTTGATAATTTTGAATTAAATGGCAATATAGTAATTTAGGTTAGCTTAGACTCCAAGCTAGGGTTTGAGAGAGGGGTTTTATAATGAATATTATGGGTGATTATAAGGAAAGGGAGATGAAAAAGAGAGGTCAAAAACGAAATCAAAAGAGGCAAAAACGAGTGGAATGAGAAGAGCCAATTTGGAATGTTTAGATCTTCTTTTTTGAGTGCATTCGAATGAGATTTAAGAAAAACTCAAAACACATACCTGACTCAATTTTTCATGTAGAATCCAAATCTAAAGTCGAATCAGCGATTCGAATAATTTTTGGGTCTGATTTTTTTGAGTTTTTAAAATAGCACTATTTGGGGTTATCTCGTGTTGGGGCTAGAACATGATTTGATTATTTTTGCGAGAGGAACGTGATGGTGCGATCAGATTTTGAGGCTGAATTTATGTGACGATTCATGCGATGATTTTGAGGTATGGAGTTTCACACAATATGCTCTTTAAATCTCTCGAGAGTTATTCCCTTGATTTCATGTTTAATTGAACTCATATTTGAATTGTTAAATTCTTTGAAATCTGGAGAAATAATTGTTGAATTATTTTGATTCATGTGGAATTATTATATTTTTGTTGAGAACGTTGTCATGAGATTTTAATTTTTCACAGATATTGGGCACCCGCTAAAATTCCTGTTTCCCGGGGCTATGTCTTGATAAAGCATATGCGGATGGGGTGAGGCCTGGTGACCCATTGATGTGTTGTTGAAAATTTATATTGATAAATGCTATTGTGATTCTCATTTGATTTGAATATTCGTACTCGTGTTGTTACGCTTTATTCATCGCTAACATATATTTGTTGAGCATATTTCCTGTCGGATTGTGTACTTCCCCATATTTTCTTTTAGTGGCAGGCTAGCGCGGATTTGGGCTCTATGGATTAATTGGAGATTGATTTTTAGCTTGGATATTTTGGGAAGAATATTCGAGAGAGAATAGTTGTATTTATTTTTGTTATATAGAGCATTTGGTGATTTATTTTTATTTCGAGATAGATAGTTGTATTATTTCGAGAGACAATTATTGTATTTAAATTTGAGTATTGAGACTAGTGGATTATCTTATATTTATATTGTGGGATTGGTTTTAGATGCTCTATACCATGTGATTTTTGGGTTTGATTTAGTTTATCGTTGAGTGGCTCTTCTCGGGTCTTGGGTATTGGGTCTAACATGTGGGTTAGACATGTTTTCTTTGGAGATAAAAAAAAAGTTTGAGGACGTGTTGGGAATCGTGGTGAGAATGTTTAGAATTGATTGAGGAATTTACAGTTATGATTTTTGGGAAATAGAATCAAGTAGCATTTTATTTCGAGTGTTAGGTTTCGTCGAATTTCGAGGACGAAATTCCTTTTTAAGGGGGTGTATGTAACACCCCGTAATTTTGAGGGCTTTATTTATGAATATGGTATATAATTTTAATAATATTATTATTTTATTAATCGGGATATTGATATTATATTTATTTTTATTTGAAATGAATTGAATAATTAAATTCAAATTTAATTGACTTTTGGACATTTTGTAATGGTTTAAATATGTAAAGTTGATAATTTTGAATTAAAGGGCAATATAGTAATTTAGGTTAGCTTAGGCTCTAAGCTAGGGTTTGAGAGAGGAGTTATATAAAGAATATTGTGGGTGATTATAAGGAAAGGGAGATGAAAAAGAGAGGTGAAAAACGAAATCAAAAGAGGTAAAAACGAGTGGAATGAGAAGAGCCAATTTGAAATGTTTAGATCTTCTTTTTTAAGTGCATTCGAATGAGATTTAAGAAAAACTCAAAACACATACCTGACTCAATTTTTCATGTAGAATCCAAATCTGAAGTCGGATCAGAGATTCGAATAATGTTTGGATCTGATTTTTTGGAGTTTTTAAAATAGGACTATTGTTACAACCCGCCTACTAAAATAATAGGTGGCCAGCCTAATATTCTAATAATCACATGAATCATAAATGGTCCATTCTCAGCATCACTGTCGATTAAAATAATAGTACGAGATAACCACCAATCATTTTAGAAAACGGACTGTCAATTTAAAATTTTGTAAGTAAAAGAAAAGCACTTAGACAATCCAATTTGCAAAAACGGTGGATATCAAAAATCAACTGATAAAGGAAAGACAATGAAATCAATAATAACTGAATAAGCTGTCGGTTAACAGACCAATACAAATAGTTACACCGAGTAATACAAATTAATATCACAGTAATAATAAATGAATGAAGTGCTTGGGCAACACCCCCGAATAAATACTGAATGTAACTATAGTACGAAGAATTGAAACATCTATAGCAAATACCCTACAACATCCGCGATATGAAATAGCTCCATGACAACTGGAATGGAAAGTCAATACAGGTGTCCTCGCGGTAGAGCACCTGAACGGACAAAGAGTTGCATGCAAAATAGAGAAATATATACGGGTCAGGGCCCGATTTGATATGATTACCATGTGACTAAAATGCATGACAGTTAAGTGTGTAATTCCCTCACAATAATATAAAGGTTCTCACCTCTCATTCTAAAAGCACAACCTAGCGCAATATTAATGAAATGAGCTAATTAACTCAAGTACCAATGGATAAATTCTCCTCAGTCTCAACACTATGCCCTGTTCGTGCTTGGGGTGTCTCGCGAAGCGAAATCCAAACAAGGAACCCCCCTGATACACTACTCCTAGGCAAGGTTGATCGTCGAGATTCATTAGACTCTCAGCACGTAATCAATATATACATATATGTGTGGGAGGTCTCATCTACAACTACTCAAGGAGACATAAATAAATCCATTCACCATCTAAAGGCACAATTCCTATTTTCTTTAGGAAATACATATATGGCAATTCATTTTATATAATGTTTACCAAATCAATTTCATTTCAAAACTTTATTTACCGATTTTATTTCCTTTCTTCCATCCAGGAAAAATACATATTTTAAAAGCAAGTTTTATTAACATAAAAATGCTTTTCCATTTCATTTCATAACTTCCATTTTCCTTCTTTCATCCGGAAAATGAATTTAAATACCCATTTTCCTTATTCCATCCGGGAAATGTAAGTACAGCCATTTTATTATCATAAAATGCTTTACATCAATAATGTCCCACATTATTGTACATAGTTATATATCATATTATATAACGTTCTCTAAGACCCCCCGTCCGGGGTTTCCCCACAGTGCGCGCCCCTAAATGGCTATCATCTTCCAGGGCCTATCATACAAGACAACCTAGGAACCTATCGAAACGTCGAGAAGTGGCCATACCCCTGAAAGTGAGTCATAATCACACCTAGAATTACCTCACTAGCGCAGAACAAATATATAATAACCGGTCATATGGCCTAGGGATATATCCACCCAGCATTCATTAGCCAGGGGGCTTCACCACACGCGCACAACTTCCCTTATGATAGCGATTTAGAGAGGTGTGTAATCACAAATTAACATTTATGAAAATCATTTTTCTTTCCATTTGAAAACATCAATTTTTACATTCTCAAAAACCATTTATACTTGGCCTTTAAGTACCAAGTTTTGGAATATGCATTTCATTCTCATTAAGTCATATTTTATAAATGAGCTATGACCCGAAGTGCCATTATCCTCAAACTAGCCTCCAAGGGTTCAATACAATACCCTAAGTCATCAAAGTAAGTCTCCCTCAATAATTGACTCCCAAAATTCCCAAACGTTTACATTTTATCTTCCATAAATTTTAGGTTAACTTCCTATATCCTTTGGACATTAGCCTATAAACTAGCCCTTGGGATAAGCCCAATTATCCCCATTTTAACCTAGGACAATTGTCTACCCAAAACAACCTTCTAGGACTCCTCATTACTTCCCAAAGGAAGGGTCCTAAACCTTGGACCTAAAAGAAAAGGACCCAAAACAAAACTAGAAAAATCTCACAAAAAATAGGGCAGCCGAATCGATTCGCCTAGGGACGAATCGATTCGCCCCTGGTCGCGAATCGATTCGGTAACTAAAACTGAAATTCTGACTTAGCCGAATCGATTCGGCCCCAACCCGAATCTATTCGGTTTCCCTAGACCTGTGTCCTTCCCCTTATCCGAATCGATTCGCCCTAAGGCCGAATCGATTCGGCTCTGCAGATTTGCCCAATTTGGGCTACGGGTTAAGGAACCCTTAAATTTCCAAACCTTAAAATCCTTGATTTCTTCCAACCACAACAACAATTATTTATACTACATCATTTATATACTATAACTAAATAAATTTTTCTCTTCAAATCAAATCAAAACAAAGATTTAAGGGTTATACTCCAAAAACACCCAAAACCCAAAAATGGTTTAAATATCCCAAAAACTAACTATACATGCAAATTATCACATTAAATCAACATCTATCAAGTAAGAAACTTGCCTTGAGTTTGTAGTCTCGGATCCTCCTCCGGTAGCAACGGATTTCAGCCCCAATCTTCCATTTTCTCTCTTTGCTCCCATTTCTCCTAAGCTCTCTCTTCTCTTTCTCTCTCTCTCTTGGCTTCTAACATAAGATGGAGTAAATAAAAGGGGATGGGGGACTTATACGGGTTCTTAAACATAAATTCCCCTCTTTTAAATGTCAATACACCATTAAAATGACTCGTAACCACTTAATTGAGTCATAACTCGTCTAAAATGCCCAAAACTCAAAAATACAACTTGGCACTTATTTTGACTATCTCGACTATTTTAAAAACAACCGTACCCCCTATTTTGGCATTCGGAATAACGTGAAATATTTTTATGTTCCAAATTCATTTTATTTCATTAATTATGCCCAACTTTAAATATAGGTCATAACCGTCGTTTCACATATAACGACGCAATAAAACACAATATATTGCTATTTACCTTCTCATAACGGTAAATAGACAAAACATAGTAAATATCATCCCTAAATATCACGGGAAATAATATTTACTCCAACTTCCCCTATTTCATAAAATTAGCCCATCAGGTAAAATAATATAAAATAGTCGCCCAAAAGCCTGGGTTGTTACATACTCCCCCCCTTAGAAGAGAATTTTTCCCTCAAAATTCAGGCGTACCGTATAACCATATAAAGGTATACTATACTAAACTATCGTTCTATCAGCCTTAACAAACCCCTCTACAGTGCAGCGTATCCTCAATTGGACTCGGACTAAGGTCATCACTATTCGATCTCAGTCCACATTCTTCGTGCTCTACATAGCACCAAATTATTCCTTATGAGATGTCGTTCTCATATTTCTACAATGGAAGATGATACCTACGTATCTTGGCACAAATTACCCGGGAATAACTACACTAATATATATCGCTTAACCCCAGCACTACTTACTTCTATTCGTATTGGCGTAGCCCTAAAAGTATGCGGCTTAATGAGCCTAATCATTAAAGAAATATTCCTGGATCACTCTAAGTCCAAGGAATACATTGTCCGCTGGTTACATTCCAACAAGCAGGCAAATTACTCAGCTGTATACACTAGGCCACACCCATGGCACCAAACTTATAGAAAACAATCCGAACTATTGTACCGAAATTCGACCTATAAAAGCTACTACCCCCATCCTTCCTTTAAGTCAACACACCCATTCGAGGTATGTCATTCGGCATTAGGTTAACTTCAACCACTTACTTAGCGCATCAGCTACCCTATTCGCATTTCCTTAGCGAAAGGGAATATCCATTTGATAGTCCTTTAAGAACTCTAACTTGTTGCTCGTAAAAAGACCAATTTCCTGCCCAGGAAGTAGTGCCTCTATCTCTTTAAGGCGATACTACAGCTACGAACTTTACATCAAACGGGAGATAATACTTCTCACGAAATTTAAATTTATGAGATGCATAATCAATGGGTCCATGCTCCGGTATTAATACTTCCCATTCCTGGCAGAGACTCGTTCGTTAAATCCATTCTCGATCTTAATAACACAAGTACAGGAGTAAAAGTCAGCTCATACTTCAACTCCTCGAAAACTAAGTTACCGACTCCCCGCTCTATCTAAGAGAGGCCTTACTTTCTACAGCTTAACGTTTCAAATCACTCGAGATCCAATACTTCTTCATTCTAGGGACCTAATCCCTCCTAGAGTTAACCCACAACCTATTGTGGTCAACTACCTACCACCTTCCTAAAACAACATCACATGCCATAAGGGCCTTACGTCCTAAAAACTCTAAAGTCGATATACATCCTATCTAAGTCATAAAATGTGACACCCTGCCTAATTAAATACCGGATGATCAGTCCTATAACCAATTGAAACAGGTTTCTTATCTGGTTCATTCTTAGCATCACTGTCGAAAACTTTTTAAAACATTTTTAACCACCTAGTATTCAAAAAGCCGATGTCAAAATTTTAATCTTTTTATTTAACAATCAATAACAAAAAAATATTACATAAATACAACCCATGCAATAGTAATATAAATCCATCCACAATATAAAAGACTGGAATGAAATAATACTGAATAAACCATCGGTTTCAAAATCCAATATAAAGTCCAACCTCAATAAAAGCCTGAATACAAGGTCTGACTGTCATAAATGAAATAACTGTGGGAAACATGCCCGAATAAAGTACTGCCCTGCACCCTACACTAGGATTGAAGTAACTGAATCGTCTAAGTCCAAATCTTGCAAGCATCCACAAGTGCTGCAGCTACGCATCCCTAGAATAGATCATCCTGCTTGGCTTCCCTGTGGCTGGACACCTAAAAGGTTATGGAAAAAGATTTTGCAAGTACAGGTCAGAGCCCAAGTAAAAATCATTTAAAAACATTTAGCAAGTACTTAAATAACAGCTTAAATGAACAGTTATTAGATACACATGTTAGGTTGCGAACACTCCCTTGAGTTCCTCATTTCTCATCTATAATGCGCACCAAACGTTTGATACTCAACCCCACCTAGTCAATTCTAGCCAATCTAACTAGGCAACCATTATCTAATAAACCCAAATCAATATAGATCCTTCGTACTGCCCATACAGTACGCTATCGAATACCCTTAATAATTAGCATCTCTCTTATGTTATTATTAAACCCCAGTTACCCTTTCTACGTAGGTTATTATTCAAATTTTACCATTTAAGTTTCTCTACTTAAACTTTATTTTAGATATTCACTAACTATCTTCCTACTATTCACACAATAGTAGCTTCGTCATTATATAGATATACCCTATCTAAGCTCCCTACCAATTACTCTTTAGTAAATTAATCGTTCTTTAGATACATACTATCTCGTCTCTCTACTAGCACACATAAGTAGATTATTCGTGTTGTATATATATTTTGCACACCATATATAATATAAGTACACACTCTACTATTATATCCTTGTCTCACACATTAAGGGCTATTGGTTTGTAATGTTACCCCGACCCCAATAGTTATTCCATATGTATTGGTTCGGAATGTTACCTCGACCCCAATATTCAGATTACTTTTAGTTTAGATACACACAACTAACTAGTTTGAAATCATAAGTCTGCTACGCATAACTCATAGCGTCCACCCGTATTTCCATGCAAATACATTTATTAAATATATATCAATTTCTCTTTAATATGGGCAAGGCTTTTCAAATTTTAGGATTAAGTGTTCACATACTTAAGTCAAATGATATTTCACTATCTTTCTCGTCCATTAATTTTACAGCGTAGATAACATAACAAGTATATATATATATATATAACACGGAACCTCCCAGACCCAGTTGCGGTGCATACTGTAAAACATATCAAAGGTATATATATGTATCATCTATTATATATATACTAGTACGGCACTCCTAGGCACAGCTGCGGTGCATGCATACTCTACTATCATGTCCGGGTACATCTCTCGTTGTACAAGGGACTATTGGTTCGTCTTCTCTTACGAACCATATATATCAAATCACACATATTGGAGGCGAACATAGTTCACATATCCATGGGTCATGGACATACCTACGCTCCCACAGTCAGCAGACTTATCGACTCACAAATAAGCCCTTCACAGTCCTATGTTCTTGAGGTACCAAATCTAAAATCCATCCGAAGGCAACACATGATAAGATTGTCCTCTTTCGAACGCCAACCTCCCGTGATAGAAAGTATGGAAGGTATGTCATACACATAATAAACAATAATATAGGTACACATTCCACCTATATAAATATAACATCGAGGTATTCACTCAACCATATAATAATGATAGGTATTCACTCCACCTATATATATATATATATATATATATATATATATATATATATATAACACATTCCACCTATATAAATATATATATAACACATTCCACCTATATAAATATAACATCGAGGTATTCACTCAACCATATAATAATGATAGGTATTCACTCCACCTATATATATATATATATATATATATATATATATATATATATAATAACAATAGGGCATATACACATCCCATATCACAAGCCTCATACATAGTATATTTATATCCCGAATATTCTACGTATTCCATAATTTATAACTTCGTTTATTACCGTACATTCCCTAGTATTTCTCACCACTCGAAGGGTATCCTTTATTCCACATGTAATATAATAAGGTAAACTCTCTACCCCCTACTGGTCTAAGTCCTCGTTCCTCTCGAATTCTCTTAACTCGAATTATCCTTCAATTTATATTTTTCCTCTCTATTAATCCAAATTAATTTAGCCCTTAAACTTCCCTCGTAGGCCATGCCTAAAATCCAAAATAGGCCTACTGGTGTTTCAATATAATTACCTTATATTAGAAATTAAATCCCACAAATTAATTCCAAACGATTTCCAAGGTCCTAAACAAAAAGGAAATTATTGGCCAAAACTGGGCAACCAAATCGATTAGAAAATTTTCTCGCAGATTAAACACCTTGTAGTAAAATATCGATTACTCCCTCTACAGAACTCTGATTGACCTGATTCAAAGCTCATTTAAAATATAAGACATAGATATTTCCAAGCATGTATGGATATCACTCTAATTATAAGTACAATTTAAATGGCATACGTTTAAAGTTACGTCAAAAATTTTGGCAGTTACTATGTTGGCAAATCAAACACCCTATAGTAAAACTTTGATTGCTCCCTCTACGGAACTCCGATTGACCTGATTCAAAGCTCATTATAAATCCAAGACAAAGACCTTTCCAAACATGTATGTATATCACTGTAATTCTAAGTAAGATGAAAATGGCATACATTTAAAGTTACGTTAATAATTTTGGCAGATTGACATCTTGTGTTCATCAATTAAACCCTAAGTCATTCAAGATTCATGTTCTTCAATCAAGAACCCATCAAGATTAAATCTTAATCATCTATTATAATATCAGTTTATCTTCGTCTAGAGATAAATTTCCAATAAAAATTTACACAAAAACATCAAAGATTCAACCCAAGAGTCAAATTCTCCTTTAGTTAACATAAAATCCTAATTTTCTCATGTTTATCAACTTTATAAATCAAGAACTCAGATTTCTCTCTTATTAATCAAACCAAACCCACTAATTTCATATTATAATCATTAAGGAACATCTCTACCTGCATTCCCACTTTAGTTTATGAATTAAACCCTCCCAAATTCATATAAAACTTCCAAAAGCATGAAATCAAACTCTAATCTACATGGGTAGTATAACATGCTTAATATAAATTGTCATTTAAATACTTGCCTCTCAATAGAAGGTCTGAATTTCATTAATATGATGGTGTGGTTGTTCTCCCCTCGCTCCGATCTCGATTCCATTGCGTTCGGGGCGAAAAATTGTGTAGGAAGCTTTCTCTTCCTCTTCCTCTTCCTCTTCCTCTTCAATGGACCCTCTTTTATTGTGATTGTGTTAACCCTAGCCCCTTATATCTAATGGAAGATATTCAATTAACCCTAGACCCTTCTCTCCAACTTCCGAATGATCGAAATACCCTTAAACGATGCCAGGTTGGTCCAAAATCATCCCAGGACCCAAACTGTGCACCCGAGTACACTTTTTCGACTATTTTGACCCTTTCGGAACCAACCGTAACCTAAAAATCACCATCTGAGTCACTTTAAAAAAATATTTTAATTCCACCTCAAAATATCGAACGCGTGAAATTAAACTTGTAATGAACTGATTTACTCTCAATCACCGAATTAAATAATTTCTCTAAATTAAATAAATTCCAAATCACCGAATTAAATAAATTCCAAATCATCGATTTAATTAAATCCTAGATCACCAATTTAATTTAATTAAATATCATCAGAAATATGGTGTATTACATACTTTCCCCCTTACAAAGGAATTTCGTCCTCGAAATTTGAATAAGTCTAGTATTCCTAGGTTTCGACAGTACCTTAAATATAGACTCTAAAGATCACTACATATATTTCTACCCCTACCAATTGTGGGTTATATAAACGTCTCCACCAACCAGGGCGCCCAAGCAACCTATAAATATGCATAACTTCATCGATGCTACCTGGCTCCACTAGCCTCTCATTATCGTATAGTTATTATCCTTTAGATTTCACTTTATAAATAAATAATACTCAAGGTACTAAACCCATGTCTTAATAGCTAATCATCTCCCCACTCCCAACATTGTGCTAAGCTTCATGCGTGGGACGTCTCGAAAAGCGAAATCCAAATAAGGAACCCTCCCGATACACTACTACCTAGCATTATCGGTCATTGAGATCTGTTAAGCCCTCAGTCCATATTACATACCCTCAATTACCCGTCTTTTGACATAAAAGTATAATCATCCACTCGCATGCTACACAAGACAACATATATCACGACGCCTTTACTATCACTAGTTTCTTAGCACTAAAAAGTCACGAGCTATATCTCTCCGCTCAACAATAAGCCTTTCTACCCATTATAACATCAGTAACCGTCCCTGCGCACGGGGATTAATTATGACTAGACAACATACACACAAAAGTCTACTACACAATATATATAATATATATACGCATATATATAGGATCAACCCTCTTTCAGGTGATACCTCATAAAATAAATCATACCCTCGGACAGCGAACACGAGATCTCACTATCACAATCTATGATCGCTCAACCCATTGCTAACCAGTCAACTCTCGTAAGTAGTCTACCCTATTTTCATAACTCTCAAAAGCAGTAAACTAATACATAATATAAATGTACTCTTAGTGCATTCTCTTAGCCCAATTCCTCTATCGAAAATCTTGCTCCTCAGACGGTTGTTGTGCCCTACTGACACCATTCCTATATACTTTTCCAGTCTAAGTAGTCTTACTTTCTAACTGTGGACAAGTTCAATATAGGTGGTCCAACTCTCTATGCATAGGACACATTATTGTATCTTCTCTTTATCTATGGCACCACTAGTCACATCGGGGTGTCCTTTTCTCAGGCCTTGTAGTCTTGTGCCCGATTTCTACCCCTGCTGTCCCTTTGGCTTGACTGACCCTATGGAACTCGTTGTTAGCCTCGATGGCCCTAATTGAATTCACCATCACTTGGTAGGATTTCAATTAGTCTGAATCATTTCAATGGGTTCCCGACTGGGTATGACCTCTTATGGTGCTTCACTATCACCATTTAATCCATTCTTGCTCTTCGGCTGGATTCTCCAACCCCCTTGGCTCCCCTCTCATGGAAGCGTTGATAAATTCATGTAAGCGTATGACCCTGACGACGTTGACACTAATCATTCTAGCCAAATCTCCCATACAGTCTTGTATATTCAACTCACAAGTCCATTATCAACTTAAAGAAACTTTATTTTCTTCGTATTCCCCTTCGTCGGTTACAAAGTTCCCTCAACAAATCAGTTCATTTCTCACAATCGGCCTATAACTCGCTCACTTGTGATAAGTTTCAAAACTCAATTTACATCTATGTTCGAACAATAGGTGGAATATCTATTAATAAAATTTCACTCAAATTTCTCGTTTAATCCCATATACTCCTTATATATGGTAACTGACTCTAGTCACTTTATGTGGATCCTAAGAGTTCAAAAATTTCTCCTCAAAATTTTAATCTTGGGTGTCGCTACACTCCGCCCTACACAATTGCCTTTGGATTTTATCCTTACACTGGCCTATTACTCTCCTTTTTTTTCCTTATAGATGATTCTCCCAAAGAGTCCCTCTATTTTTTCCCCACCTCTTATCGACAACACTGGGTGAGTCTAGAATTTTGCACCAACATTATCTATAAAAGTGCTTGGGAAAACTTCTCCTCCCGAGTGATTTTCCTATTGTCAGCATCCTGAATAATAATCATTGTGACTTCCATCTCAATCACCATTCCCAGAATACTATAGGTCTTTCTGCTGAGCCTCTCCTCCTGCGGTCCTTCTAACGGCCCTCGTTGGTCGTCTTATAATGTTCGGTGTATGAAGCCCAACCGAAATCGTATACGAATTACACCAACTATATATAATGGCAGGAGAACGTAATCTTATACGTCGAGGAATACAACAATCCTATCATAAGGCTCTATATCAAAGAACGATATGCTGAAACGTCAAAAACCGTACAGATCCAAAGGACACTAGAACCTGATGCTCTGATACCATCTGTGACACCCTGCCTAATTAAATACCGGGTGATCAGTCCTATATCCAATTAAAACAGGTTTCTCATCTGGTTCATTCTTAGCATCACTGTCGAAAACTTTTTAAAACATTACTAACCACCTAGTATTCAAAAAGCCGATGCCAAAATTTTAATCTTTTTATTTAACAATCAACAACAAAACATTATTACATAAATACATCCCATGCAATAGTAATATAAATCCATCCACAATATAAAAGACTGGAATGAAATAATACCGAATAAACCATCGGTTTCAAAATCCAATATAAAGTCCAACCTCAATAAAAGCCTGAATACAAGGTCTGACTGTCATAAATGAAATAACTGTGGGCAACATGCCCGAAAAAAGTACTGTCCTGCACCCTACACTAGGAGTGAAGTAACTCAATCGTCTAAGTCCAAATCCTGCAAGCATCCACAAGTGCTGCAGCTACGCATCCCTAGAATAGATCATCCTGCTTGGCGTCCCTGTGGCTGGACACCTAAAAGGTTTTGGAAAAAGGTTTTGCAAGTACGGGTCAGAGCCCAAGTAAAAATCATTTAAAAACATTTAGCAAGTACTTAAATAACAGTTTAAATGAATAGTTATTAGATACACATGTTAGGTTGCGAACACTCCCTTGAGTTCCTCATCCCTCATCTATAATGCGCACCTAACGTTTGCTACTCAACCCCACCTAGTCAATTCTAGCCAATCTAACTAGGCAACCATTATCTAATAAACCCAAATCAATATAGCTCCTTCGTACCGCCCATACAGTACGCTATCGAATACCCTTAATAATTAGCATCTCTCTTATGTTATTATTAAACCCCAGTTACCCTTTCTACGTATGTTATTATTCAAACTTTACCATTTAAGTTTCTCTACTTAAACTTTATTTTAGATATTCACTAACTGTCATCCTATTATTCACACATTAGTAGCTTCATCATTATATAGATATACCCTATCTAAGCTCCCTACTAATTACTATTTAGTAGAATAATCGTTCTTTAGATACATACTATCTCGTCTCTCTACTAGCACACATAAGTAGATTATTCGTGTCGTATATATATTTTACACACCATATATAATATAAGTACACACTCTACTATTATATCCTTGTATCACACATTAAGGGCTATTGGTTCGTAATGTTACCCCGACCCCAATAGTTATTCCATACGTATTGGTTCGGAATGTTACCTCGACCCCAATATTCAGATTACTTTTAGTTTATATACACACAACTAACTAGTTTGAAATCATAAGTCTTCTACCCATAACTCATAGCGTCCACCCGTATTTCCATGCAAATACATTTATTAAATATATATCAATTTCTCTTTAATATGGGCAAGGCTTTTCAAATTTTAGGATTAAGTGTTCACATACTTAAGTCAAATAAGATTTCACTATCTTTCTCGTCCATTAATTTTACACCGTAGATAACATAACAAGTATATATATATATATATATAACACGACACCTCCCAGACCCAGCTGTTGTGCATACTGTAAAACATATCAAAGGTATATATATGTATCATTTATTATATCTATACTAGTACGGCACCCCTAGGCACAGCTGCGGTGCATGCATACTCTGCTATCATGTCTGGGTACATCTCTCATTGTACAAGGGACTATTGGTTCGTCTTCTCTCACGAACCATATATATCAAATCACACATATTAGAGGCGAACATATTTCACATATCCATGGGTCACGCACATACCCACGCTCCCACAGTCAGTAGACTTCTCGACTCACAAATAAGCCCTTCACAGTCCTATGTTTTTGAGGTACCAAATCTAAAATCCACCCGAAGACAACACAAGATAAGATGGTCCTCTTTCGAAGGCTACCCTCTCGTGATAGCAAGTATGGTAGGTATGTCATACACATAATAAACAATAATATAGGTACACATTCCACCTATATGAATATAACATCGAGGTATTCACTCAATCATATAATAATGATAGGTATTCACTCCACCTATATACATATATATATATATATATATATATAAAATAACAATAGGGCATATACACATACCATATCACAAGCCTCATACATAGTATATTTATATCCCGAATATTCTACGTATTCCATAATTTATAACTTCGTTTATTATCGTACATTCCCTAGTATTTCTCACCACTCGAAGGGTATCCTTTATTCCACATATAATATCATAAGGTAAACTCTCTACCCCCTACTACTCTAAGTCCTCGTTCCTCTCGAATTCTCTTAACACGAATTATCCTTCAATTTAGATTTTTCCTCTCTATTAATCCAAATTAATTTAGCCCTTAAACTTCCCTCGTAGGCCATGCCTAAAACCCAAAATAGGCGTACTAGTGTTTCAATATAATTACCTTATATTAGAAATTAAATCCCACAAATTAATTCCAAACTATTTCCAAAGGCCTTAAACAAAAAGGAAATTATTGGCCAAAACTAGGCAACCAAATCGATTAGAAATATTTATGGCAGATTAAACACCCTGTAGTAAAATATCGATTACTCCCTCTACAGAACTCCGATTGACCTAATTCAAAGCTAATTTGAAATATAAGACATAGATATTTCCAAGAATGTATGGATCTCACTCTAGTTATAAGTACAATTTAAATGGCATACTTTTAAAGTTATGTCAAAAATTCTGGCAGTTACTATGCTGGCAGATCAAACACCTTATAGTAAAACTTCGATTGCTCCCTCTACGGAACTCTGATTGACCAGATTCAAAGCTCATTATAAATCCAAGACAAATACCTTTCCAAACATATATGTATCTCACTATAATTCTATGTAAGATGAAAATGGCATACATTGAAAGTTACGTTAATAATTCTGGCAGATTGACATCTTGTGTTCATCAATTAAACCCTAAGTCATTCAAGATTCATGTTCTTCAATCAAGAACCCATCAAGATTCAATATTAATCATCAAATATATTCTAATATCAGTTTATCTTCGTATAGAGATAAATTTCCAATAAAAATTAGCAAAAAAACATCAAAGATTCAACCCAAGAATCAAATTCTCCTTTAATTAACATAAAACCCTAATTTTCTCATGTTCATCAACTTTAAAAATCAAGAACTCAGATTTCTCTCTTATTAATCAACCCAAAACCACTAATTTCATATTATCATCATTCAGGAACATCTCTACATGCATTCCCACTTTAGTTTATGAATTAAACCCTCCCAAATTCATTTAAAACTTCCAAAAGCATGAAATCAAACTCTAATCTACATGGGTAGTATAACATGCTTAATATAAATTGTCATTTAAATACTTGCCTCTCAATAGCAGGTCTTAATTTCATTAATATGATGGTGTGGTTGTTCTCCCTTCGCTCCGATCTCGATTCCGTTGCGTTCGGAGCGAAAAAACTATGTAGGAAGCTTTGGCTTTCTCTTCCTCTTCCTCTTCCTCTTCAATGGCCTCTCTTTTATTATGATTGTGTTAACCCTAGCCCCTTCTCTCTAATGGAAGATATAAAATTAATATTTTCGGAGTTCTCTAAGCCTCCAACTTCCAAATGACCGAAATACCCTTAAATGATGCCGAGTGGGTCCAAAATTATCCCGGGACCCAAACTGTACACCCGAGTATACTTTTTCGACTATTTTGACCCTTTCGGAACCAACCGTAACCTCAAAATCACCATCTGAGTCACTTTAAGAAATATATTTTAATTCCACCTCAAAATATCGAACGCGTGAAATTAAACTTAAAATGAACTGATTTACTCTCAATCACAGAATTAAATAATTTCTCTAAATTAAATAAATTCCAAATCACCGAATCAAATAAATTCCAAATCATCGATTTAATTAAATCCTAGGTCACCAATTTAATTTAATTAAATATCCTCAGAAATATGGGGTATTACATATAAGTATTATCCTAATTATATCCCTAGTGTCCAAGACCTTGCTCAACTTCCGACATTCGCTCGGGTTCATGCATGGGACGTCTCGCCGAAGTGAAATCCAAACAAGGAACCCTCCCATTACACTACTACCTTGCATCGTCGATCGTCGAGAAGTAACGGTCTAAGACACATGATCGGGATCGATAGAATCCTAACTCGTAACCCTACTAATGCACTTTTACTTCTAAGTCCTACCTTCTCAAATAATCGATAATTTAACTGATCTGGAATTTACTTTCTGTAAGATGCCACAATTACTTTATCCCAAGATACATACATACATACATCTTTTTAAATGGCCTTTTCATTAAGGCATAAACATAAGTCTCAATCCGACTTTCTTATCCAAGTCTCCCTCACATCGATCAGAGGAGAGAACTATTACAGTGCTCATGTCTCGCACTTTATCCTTATATTAGCCCCTTAATCACTCTACTACGTGATTCTCGGCTAACCCTTCCAACCCAACCTCTAATAATAAAATAAAATAAAAAGAAGAAAGAATAGCATCTCTCCATTCCCAACGTCGTTAAGGTTCATGTGTGGAGTGTCTCGCAAAGCAAAATCCAAATAAGGAACCCCTCCAACACAATCTACTTAACTTGTTGGTCGTGGAGATAAGGCAACACCATACACAAGCAAAGCAAAGAGACAATCAAATAAAATAAACAAAATAAGAAATGAAAACTACCTACTGTGGGTACCCGAAATTTAGAACCATGGGCCTGGACGAGTAGCCCAGTCCTGGCGGCCCAAAGTCCGGGCCCCTCATCTCTTATATTGATCCGGTCTCCCCCACGTTCCCATAATTGGAAGTTATAGGGGAGATGGAAACTCCACTTACCTACATGTACATGTATATATTAAACCCTAGGTCCGGGGCTCAAGGGACAAGAGATATTCTTTGTAATTACTCTCCAGAGTAGATAGAAATAATATCGACTGCACCACCGTGAACGTAGACACATCTTTACTGAACCACGTACATCCTTTGTTGTGTGATTGGCATCTTATATTACTTGTTCTTTCTTGATAATTGCTTCTCTTGTATTTATTTGTGTTGCGTAATAATTGTCACCATAATTGGCGTCGTCTGTGGGAAACGTTCATCTTTCCCTGAGAAGAGCCCACGTCAAGAAAGGAGTTTAAGATGTCTGGTCACAGCAGCAATGCCCCCCAAGCAGGAGATATCCAAGAGCCACCTGCTCCTCGCAGGATTAGGTCTGAAGTCCGACGTTCAGATCAGAGAGCTCGCCTGGAAAGACCAGCCTCAGAAGAAAGTTAGGGACCAGCGAGGTCCACGCAGATATCCAGATTGATTGATGCGTACGAGGAAAGGCTCCACGAGTAGAGGGAGTCTTCTCGCAGATACGAGGCTGAGAATGCTCGCTTGAAAAGAAGACTGGAAAGACTAGAGAGGGAGCTTAGTCCTGATAACAGGAGACGCCCATATCGCACTCCTAGCCCTCAGGCGAGAAAATCTCGCAGCCGAGGAAGGATCCCTAGGTGAGAATCTCAAAGGGACGAAAGAGGCGAGTCAGACGACGACCTCCGCAAACAGCTGCGAAGAGCTCGCCGCTACTAGAGCCTGCTCACAGCGACGAGAACATACGAAACATGGTCCATAGGGAGATGGACCAGCATCCCGCTTACCACGGAACAAGATCAACCAGAGAACTCGCGTGGAGAGCTCTCAAAACCCAGATGAAGTCACCTTTCACAAGGGAAATCGAAGAGGAGGAAGCTCCCAAGAAATTTGCCATTCCAAGATTCAAGATTTACGACGGAAAAACTGATCCCATCGATCACGTCAGGCAATACTGACAGGCCATGACCCTCTGGAGTCACCGAGATGCCCTGATGTGCTGCATTTTTCCCTCGACCCTTCATAATGTAGCACAGAAGTGGTTCGAAAGGCTCCCCCACCGATCGATCAAGAATTTCAAATCCCTAGCTGAACTTTTTACAGCCCGATTCATTACCACTAGCTCCCATCCCAAAAGGATGGATGCTCTGCTAATAATGAAGAAAATGCCTCAAGAGACCCTCCGAGATTACTCAAAGAGGTACTGGGAGTTATTCAATGAGATCGAGGACTGCGCGGAGGAAGTGGCAGTGGCCTCCTTCAAAATTGGGCTCCATAGTTCTTCCCTCCTCTACCAGTCCCTGACAAAGAAGGAAGCTATAACTATTGAAGACCTAATAGCCCGAATCGAGAAATACGCAAAGGTTGAGGATGTCACCCGCCCTAATACAGGAGAGAACGGTCGAGCTAAACTCACTACCAAGGGAAGTGAGAAAACTGAGAACCATAAGAAAGGAGGAAAGAACGGAGGCAAAAATGGCTCCAAGAACGAAGGAAACCATGACGCGTCGAAAGTATTCCAGGCGGTCAACACCGTCTTCAAAGAACCAATTTACAAAATTCTCGCGAAGATCAAAGATGAGCCATTCATCAAGTGGCCCAGGAAAATGGGAGGAGATCCCTCGAAGAGGAACAATGCGTTAAGATGCGCTTTTTACAAAGAGGGAGGACATAAAATCGAGAACTGCAAAGCTCTTAAGTCTCACCTCGAGGAGTTGGCCCAGTCCGGGCATTTAAACGACTTTGTGGAAAAGAGGGCAGAGAAAGTGGATGCCAACAGAGAGGCAAGACCCGACAACGTGCTGGAGGATGATGTTGGACATGAGTTCGTAGTAATCCATGGAGTATCTGACATCAAGCAGATACAAGGGAACTCAGCTCGAATGGAAATGAAAAAACTTACAGCGGTAATGCAGGCTTTTCAAATCAATCCAGCAAAGTCACAGTCAGGAAAGTGTCAATGAGCAGAGGACGTAAACTATAATAGGCATATTGTTTTCACGGATGAATATTTGGTGGGAGTAAGGACCCCACATCATGATGCCCTGGTCATTCACTCAAGATAGCCAACTTTGACATCGACAAGCTGCTCGTCGATCAAGGAAGTTCATCCGAAGTAATGTACCTCGACCTATTCAAGAAATTGAAGTTGAGCGTCGTCGACCTAAAGGAAGCTACTGTTCCTTTGGTCGGCTTCGCTGGAAAAATGACCATGCCCCTCGGTAAGATAGTGCTGCCAGTTCGTGCTGGAAACATCTCCAAGATGATTGAGTTTTTGGTAGTCGACATCGAATCACCGTACCAGGCCATCCTCGGCAGAGGATGGCTTCATACGATGAAGGCGGTCTCCTCGACCTACCATCAGAAGCTCAAGTATGTAACCGAGCAAGGAGTAATGGAGATCCACGGTGACCAAGCGATGGAGAGGAAGTGCTTCATAGCATCCATCCGACCAAAGCCAGAGAAGAAGGCCAGTCAACCCAGCGAGAAAGTTGAAGAGGGTGTGATACCTTCCAAGTAGCAATTAAAGTATGGAAGACCTGGAGTAGAGGAGACCAGGCTCCTCCCCTCCAAGCGTGTCGTCGAGGACCTGGTAGAAGTTATAGCTGAAATTGGTGACAGTAGCAGAGTCTTCTTGATTGGAGCATCTCTCACCGACCAAGAACAAAAGGAGTTGACGACCTTGCTGAGACACAACGTAGATGTTTTCGCATGGGAACCATACGAGCTACCTGGAATCGATCCTAGTATGGTCTGTCATCAGCTGTACGTCGACCCCACATTTAAGCCAGTCACGCAGAAGACACGGAGAACTGCACCCGAGAAGGCTAAAGCGGTCGAAAAGGAAGATGAAAAACTGCTGGATGCAGGATCCATACGGGAAGTGCAATTCCCCAAGTGGTTGTCCAACCTAGTAGTAGTTCCAAAGAATAACGGGAAATGGAGAGTTTGCATCGACTTCACTGACCTCAACAAAGCATGCCCTAAGGATAGTTTCCCCCTCCCAAAGATAGAACAACTAGTAGATGCCACTGCAGCTCACGAGCGAATGAGTTTCCTGGACGCATACTCAGGATATCACCAGATCCCCTTGTATGCCCCAGACCAGGACAAAACGGCGTTCATCACGACAGTTGGGTTATATTGCTACAAGGGCATGCCATTTGGGCTCAAGAATGCGGGGGCAACCTATCAGCGGCTGGTCACAAAAATGTTCAAGGATCAAATGGGAGATACAATGGAGGTCTACATCGATGACATGCTCGTTAAGATAAAGAAGAAGGAAAATCACCTCTCAGACATGTCAAAGACCTTCAAAATCCTCAGGAAGTACCGAATGAAACTTAATGTGAGCAAATGTTCCTTCGGTGTCCAGTCGGGAAAATTTCTTGGATATTTGGTCAGTAAGAGAGGCATAGAAGCTAATCCAGACCAGATCGATGTAATCAACAGGGTACAACCTCCTCGAACAATCCGCGACGTGCAGAAGCTCACTGGAATGCTCGCCGCCTTAAATCGCTTCATCTCCAAATCCTTCGAGAAGTGCAAGCCTTTTTTCAGCTTCTAAAGGGGAGTAAACTGATAGAGTGGAACCCAGACTGATCGCGAGTTTTGGACGAGCTCAAGTCCTACTTAAGCTCTCCACCTTTTCTTGTCATACCACAACAAATGGATTCTTTGTACCTGTACCTCTCGGTATCCAATCACACTGTCAGCTCTGCGTTAATATGCGAGGTTGCATGAATCCAACACCCCGTTTACTACGCGAGCAAGACCTTATTAGACGCCGAGCAAAGGTACCTGCCATTGGAAAATCTCGCCTTTGCACTTGTAATAGCCTTAAGGAAGCTGAAGCATTATTTCGAAGCTCATACTATCATCGTCCTTACATCACATCCCCTTAAGGCGGTCCTAAGGAAAGCGTACTTATCGAGCAGACTGTCTAAGTGGTCAGTCGAGCTCGGTCGGTTTGACATCCAATTTCAACCAAGGAAAGCTATCAAGGGTCAGATCCTTGCTGATTTCATAGCCGAATTCACGGGCGAGGAACTCGCCGACCAACCTCAACCAACAAGGCAAGAGAAGAACCAAGCAAAAGAGAGAACCTGGAGACTCTTTGTTGATGGAGCCTTCAACTCAAAGGGAGCAGGGGTAGGCATTGTCCTCATCACTCCAGAAAACACAATCCTCGAACAAGGAATCAGGCTTGGATTTACAGCCTCCAACAACGAGGCAGAGTACGAAGCCGTAATATCCGGTCTCCAAAAGGCGCAAACTTTAGAAGAAAAATGTTTACAGGTGTTCGGCGACTCTCAACTAGTCTCCAATCAGATAAGTGGAGATTACAGTGCAAAGGATGAAAGAATGGCAGCCTACCTCGCCTTAGTGAGAGAATTAATGTCAAGCTTTGAAGAGATCAACATCCAGCAGTTTCCCAGGGGACAAAACAGTCATGTTGATGCCTTAGCAGCCTTCAGTTCGGTAGTTGACTCTGACCTTAAGAGGGTCAACCCCATCGATTTCCTCATCTGTTCAAGCATTAACCACAACAGCAAGTTACCAAACATGGAACAAGTACTCCAGGTGGGATCAGCCCCCAGCTGGATAGACCCCTTAAGGGGCTATTTAAAGGATGGCACGCTCCCAGATGACAAGAAAACTGCCCACCAGATAAGAGTCAAAGCTGCTCGCTTTCACTTATCCACAGGAGGCGACTTGTATAAGAAATCCTTCTCCGGTCCCTACCTTAGATGCGTCCACCCAGGGAATGTCGAGAAAGTGCTACACGAGCTTCACGAAGGAATCTGTGGAAGTCATATCGGAGGAAGGTCTCTAGCCTTTCGAGAAATGAAGGAAGGCAATTGGTGGCCATACATGCAAAAGGACTCCGCAGTATATGTCCGCAAATGCCTGAAATGCCAATTCCACGCTCCTATGGCCCACCAACCCACCAGCGATCTGAAGTCCCTGTCCAGCCCATGGCCCTTCGCCCAATGGGGAATGGACATTGTGGGACCGCTGCCTACCGCCGTCGGTAATCGCAAATACCTGTTGGTTGCGACTGACTACTTCACCAAATGGATCGAGGCTGAATCCCTGGCGAACATCCGAGATGCTGATATGATAAGGTTCATATGGAGAAATATATCACTCGGTTTGGAATCCCCAGAACCATCATCACCGACAATGGAACGCAGTTCGAAAGTGGCCCCTTTCAGAACTTCTGTAATGAACACGGGATCAGGCACCACTTCAGCTCGGTGGACTACCCTCAGAGCAATGGCCAAGCTGAAGATTCCAACAAAACTGTGATCGATGGATTAAAGAAGCGATTAGAGCGAGCCAAAGGCGCATGGGTAACAGATCTACCCCATGTTCTATGGGCGTACCGAACCACTCCTCGACGAGCAACAGGAGAAACCCCATTTTCGCTGACATATGGTATGGAAGCAGTCATCCCACTAGAAGCAGGTTTTCCAACAATGAGATCCAACCTTGTCGACCAAGGCCTGAATGATGAAGCATTGCTCGCCGAACTCGACCTAGTCGACGAGCGTAGAGAGCTGGCCCTGGTGAAGCTAGCGAGCTATCAGCAACAGCTCGCGAAGCATTACAACAAAAGGGTTAGCCCGAGGACGTTCCAAGTTGGGGGCTATATTCTAAGGAAGGTCCTGGGCAGCACAGTGAAGTCGTCAGACGGCAAGCTAGGCTCAAACTGGGAAGGACCCTTTAAAGTAACTAAAGACGATCTGCAAGGTACCTATCACTTGGAAACGATGGAGGGCAGAGAAATACCACGAGCATGGAACGCAACTAATCTCAAGAAATTCTATTTTTATATCTTTTTCTTGTATTTCTTTTGTTATGAAAACAGAAGTTCATTTTTCTTATCACTAATGAAAGTTACTTAGTTGGTTACACTCTGATTGGTGACAGTTGCATTCATCGCACATCTTTTCCAAATAACAAGCACATTGATTACTATGGCAGGGGAATACCCCTCCTCAGGTCATCGTCATAAGACACGAGAGACCTCTTAGCATTGCCCCTGGCAATATATAAAGCCCTACAGAGGATTCTTAGGCGATACAACCAAATCTTATACTGGTCATCAAACCTACTTCGGTTGAACAAAATCCTAATCGGATGAAGACATTCAATACCAGGTATGTCCTCGCCAATTGCCCTACTTAGGCCTAAGGGAGTGTGATGACACAACCTAAAAGGTAAAGTGGGGCACAATGGTACTTTGATATTATACTGGACTGGGGGGACACTTGCATGACAAAACAGAAGAGATCATAAAACAACAAGGATATGAAAAGTAGGATATACACGTTTAGTTCGCAAAATTGCCCAAAAACACCAACTTTTTATTAATCCATCTTACTTACAACAATGATAATACATGTTTAGTCGGTGAGCTCACCCAAAGCATTTACATTATCAAAAATAAAAATAAAAAATAAAAAAATAATAGCAAGTGGCAAAATCTCAAGGGGTGGAAGCCTCCGAGCAAGATAATTAGCCACTCGAGCTCTTCGTCCGTCATTAGGAGCAGGATCAAACTCTTCCACAATCTCATTCGCATCCGACTCCAATAATTGCTGAGGAATAGCATCGATGGGGATCCATCGATCGTCCCTCCTGAATGGGTTGGGCACCAGAGTGGAGGAAGACATCTCATGACGATACCATAGCACCGAGTTCCTCGGGACTTACAGCTCCTTCAAGGCACTTAGCCATCCCCTGATGAAAGAAAGCTCCTCGAACTCAGATAGCCTTGTTAGAGCATCCGACCATCCTTGATCATAACCGTCAGCCCACGCTTGTCGAGGACCTTTCTTGAACAAGTCTCGCAACCGGGTGACGTCCCGTTGAAGCCCAGCAGCAATTACATAAGCTCGATGAACATCAACGCGGAGTTCTTCCATTTCCCTGTCGTGAAGTTCCTCTCCTTCCCTGCTTCTTCTCCTGGTTCTCCTACTAGCTCGCAGAAGGGGAGGGTGGGTGAGACTTCGCTACATGGGAGGGGTAACATTATGATCAGCTCCAGCTCGCGATGATGAGGAGCCTTGTAATACTGCTCGAATAGTGCTCGGTGCATGCTCCCTAAGTTGTAAGACTTCCCTCCTCAGGTCTTCATTCTCCTGCTGAAGGAACTCCCCAACTTGGTTGACCTCGGTGGCCTCTAGGAGTCTTGTTCTCAGCACATTGACTTCCTCTTGCACTGAGGCACCAATGTCCTCCATCTCCCGGATCCTTTCCTTCAGCTTAGCTACTAGCTCGGATTGCTCCTTATACCTCTGATTTCTAGACCTGAGGGACTTACAAAGCTTAACAAAAGCCTGGCGAACTTCAGGGCTCGCATTGGGACCAAGGGTCCTACCCAACTGGGAAGTAGCGGGAATATAATCATCCACATCAACTAACTACAAGTGAAAGAAAGATAAAGGAGAGAAATAGATCAGCACAAGCAGAAATGAAGCTTTTTCATTAATAAAAATTGAAGTTACATCAGACTGAAGAAAGAAAATTTACATACTAGAAAATGCAAAAATACAAAGACCCTATCAATTAGCAACCTCAGGAGGCCCAGAGGTGGATGACCCCTTCTCCTTATCAGCATCAGCAGGAGCACTGTCCTCGACAGGGATGACCTCTATCCCCTCAACAAGAGAAACATCAGCAGGAGTCGCCTGAGGGATAGGATCAGGGCCTTCAATAGCTGGGGCAGGGTCCTCGTCTACTACTTACCTCGACCCTGGGTCGTGCTCGTCGAAAAATGGGGATGCAACATCCACCCCAACAGCTACGAGAGCCTGATTCCATCCTTTCTTGAAGTTCAGACGGCTGATATAGCCTATCTGAACTTCAACATCTTCGTATGCCGCAGCCCAGCCGGAATTGTAAGAGTCTTCCTTGGTAATGACAACCTCGGACTCCTTCCTCTTCAGCTCTTCAGAAAGCACCCTTTTCTCCTCCAGCACAACAAGTTTGCTCGAGCAAACTAGGTCGTAGGCCTACCTCAGCTCCCTTAGATCCATGATCGCCGCATCCTTCTCCTTGTTCGCAGTGGCAAGAGCCAAGTCGGATGAAATCCGAGCAGCGTCAACAGCCTTAAAATTAGCCTCGAGCTCCTTACCCTTCAGCTTCAAGGCAGAGTTTTCTTGCTCCAGATCACTGTTCTTCTTCACCAGCTCATCGCGTGAACGATACAGCACGGCGAAGTCAGTAACAAACTGTGAAAAAGAAAAGATATTAGAAGAGGAAAATGAGGGAAGTCAGAAAAATGCAAGGGAAAAAGAAACCTCACCAGAGCAAGCCTCTGACTAACCTGAAGGGCCAGGTGCTCTGAACCTACTGCCCTTTGGCGATCAGCCGGGAGGATAACTCTCTCGAGCAGAGCCGGGGCTAGCTGAGGAGAAATTACCACGGAGGCCCCTTCAGGCAGAGCAGATACTGGGACTAAAGTCTGCCCAGCCTTCGTCCTCGCCTTAGCCCTTATTTTCTCCTCCTCCTTCTCACTATCCCTCTTCTTCCTCTCCTCCGCTCTCCTCTTCTCTTCCAACTTCTTCCTATCTTCTTCCTTTTTTCTCTCTCTCTCTCTCACCTGCTCCTCTTCCTTCCTTCTCTTCTCCTGTTCCTGAGCGGAGGACCGAGAACCAGTAGCCACGGCCCCAGAAGTGGCTTTTTGTTTCTTTGACCTCTGTACAAGGATCATGCGGTCCTCATCATCATCATCCCTAATCAAGTTATTCCTCGGAGGAACCATATCTTCACTCGAACTGCTAGAAGTGCTCGACAATCTTTGAGCTTCAGAAACCTCCTCACGGTCAAAGGAACTGCTACTATCAAAGCTCCCTCCACCCAAATTACTCACGGCTCCTGCAAAGTCACTTTCAGAGCTGCTCTCCTCCTCGTCCAGCTGGATAGGCTCTGCAGTAGTATCTTCGAAGGAATCAAACTCTGGTATACTATCCACAAATCTCACTATGAAGCTGGAGCCAACGTTCTTATACTCGAGTAGGAAGGTAGCAGATCTGGGGTGCTCGTCGTCACCTAAGGGCTCCTTTATTTTCCAAGCCTTTACCAATTCTGAAAGGCGGACCTCGTTAAGTGCAGATTCCAAGTTCTTTGACTTCACTGTGCAAGAAAAAGCAAATAAGAGTTAGAAAGGTCACAAATCAGCAAAAGTTGGAACAACAGTACAATGTCTACCTATGTATTCCTCCCCGTAAAAAGGAACAGAGAACCTCTCAGACCTCGACCCTTCAAATTGGGGAGGAAACTGCCAATTCCTAACAAGGAAACCTTCTTGCCAGTAGTCCTTATGGGAATCAGGTAGATTTACTACCAATACCCTGTCAGGGCTCCTAGCTTTGAGGTAAAGGACACCTGAGCTAGTTCGAGAAAATGAGCAACAGAAACAGACCTCGGCAAGTCCTAACCTAGTACCATACAATTGATTTATCCTATGGACACCATTTACTATTTTCCACATATTGGGCGAGCATTGTGCAGGAACAATATTGAAATAGCCAAAGAAATACAGGAACAAATCATTGGGAGGGAAAGTGAGTCCCCCCTGGGAAAGCAACAGAACATGGATCCAATGAGCATCATCTATATCCCTAACATTCCTAGGAGGGGAGGCACAACACTCAATATCTACCCACTCAGGAATGTTGTAAAACTTTTTAAATTTAGAGATTGACCTATTCCCAATCTTCGCCATTGGAAGACCCAAGAAAAGCTACAAACTAAAGAGAAAGTCCAAGGAAAGGGCACAGGAAACTTACAAAATAAAAGATCGGTTCAAGTGATGAAGAAGCACAAGCTCAGACAATCGGTTCAAGTGATGAAGAAGCACGAGCTCAGACAACTAAGAAATAATGGGAATGGAAACTGAGAGAAGAAGGAACGAGGCGCTAGAGTTCTCAGAAGATAGAAGAGTACTGGAAAGGCTGAAGCGACGGGAGAAAAAGTGGCTATCCCAACAAGCCTTCAAATTCTAATCATAGCGCACAATAAGAGAAGCGGGTGCCGCCAAATCAACTTCACAGCTTTCGAGGAATCACAAATCAGCCATAATGGCTGATCATTTAAATCTATTGAGCCCATAAACATGGCCCAACAAATTTAGGGGCAATTGTGGGTACCCAAAATTTAGAACCATGGGCCTGGACGAGTAGCCCAGTCCTGGAGGCCCAAAGTCCAGGCCCCTCATCTCTTATATTGATCCGGTCTCCCCCACGTTCCCACAATTGGAAGTTATAGGGGAGATGGAAAACGTGGAGAAACCCATCACCTCCACTTACCTACATGTACATGTATATATTAAACCCTAGGTCCGGGGCTAAAGGGACAAGAGATATTCTCTGTAATTACTCTCTGGAGTAGATAGAAATAATATCGACTGCACCACCGTGGACGTAGGCACATCTTTGTTGAACCACGTACATCCTTTGTTGTGTGATTGGCATCTTATATTCCTTGTTCTTTCTTGATAATTGCTTCTCTTGTATTTATTTGTGTTGCATAATAATTGTCACCACACCTACATACCGCAAACCACCTCTATAAAGTCTCAACTTGTATCCAGGAGAGATATTATAGAACAACTAGTTCTTCTCTAGAACTAGAAATAGGATAGCCTCGTGATTTATTCGATTGCTATCGCCCAACCCAAAGCAAAATAACTCCACTCGTATAATACATATAATACAAGTAGCACATACCACACATATACTTTTTGAGTATCATCACTCGCCTCATAATGAGTGAAGGAAAGATATAAAACTTCCCTACCATGGAAGTCATGTAGATACTCTATATAATAACATGGTTACCACTACAAGCCCAATATACCCACCCGAACCTAGGGTTAATACCATACTACTCCATCTCATCATAAGGAATGCTCCACCCTTAACTAAGGTGGAATTTCCACCAATATACTTGCTAATCTCTTTGGCCACTACTAATGGTTCTCAGACACATTATTCTAGTCTTATATGAACCTAACTATTTCCATCTATGCCCTAACTGGGCACCCTATTCTTGTCGTTTGTCTTTAATCGACAAAATCAAAATGCGTGGTTCCACATTCCACGTCAGAACCGTGTCTGCATCTCTAACTACCAGACGATTATCGTCATAGTTCCCTTAACTTCTCAACAAAAGACAACACGCTCGCGGCCTCCCTTGCCTTAGTTCAATGAGTCTTCCCTGGGTGGATGTCCACCGTTGGGGTCTACTGAACACTGCTTCTATGGAAGTGTTATCAACACTTACTTACAAGCCTATCATTTCCATTGAAGGGCTCCCTCTTTTCCTTGTACCAACCTTATTTCGGTGCACAATTTCCTTAACCGTAACACCCGTTATTCACAATCGGCCTCTAACCGAACCTCATGTGAATACTTGAGAATCTACTTTCTCATCATTCCTGATATCCCAGAGAAACTCGTTGTTGAAAATATCTAACGGGTTTCTCTATGAGCAAAACTTCCTGCTCCTCCAAAATATGGCGACTACCAATTCCGCCACTTCAATCTTACTCCTATTGGTGAAAGATTTTTTTTTCTAACCCTCGCACCTGCGCACTTCTATATCCCTTTATAGGCCAAACCTCCTGGGCCTTATGTTCTCAGCAAATGAGATTACACTTCCTCCCCCCGATCGAACTTCAACATGTGGTCCTCGTCAAGGACCTCTCAACCTCAAATTGACGTCGCTTGGAATCCCAAACTTAATACCACTCTCCACTGGCAGCAGTACTTAAAAAACTATGTCTACTGTACTTAATAGTCGCGGTAGCAATATCAGATAATGCTACAAATGGAGCGACCTCTAAAGCGGACCTTATCCCCGACTACAGCATACAGTTCTTAGTAATCCCATTTCATGACGCCTCCATAACGGCCTTCCTTGATGCCCTTCATCCGTCGACTTATGAGTCTCACACGAACGCGCAAAAGATTTTTGGGGTTCTCACATCATAGCAGGAGAACGAAATCTCACAAGAGATATCAACGATCTTAATCCAAGGGCTCTACATCAAATCAAAAGTAACGCTGAAGGCGTAGTACGTCCGCACAGATCCTAAGGACTCTAGAACCTAATGCTCTGATACCATCTGTGACAACCCGCCTACTAAAATAATAGGTGGCCAGCCCAATACTCTAATAATCACGGGAATCATAGATGGTCCATTCTTAGTATCCCTGTCGATTAAAATAATAGTACGAGATAACCACCAATCATTTTAGAAAAGGGACTGTCAATTTAAAATTTTGTAAGTAAAAGAAAAACATTTAGACAATACAATTAGCAAAAACGGTGGATATCAAAAATCAACTGATTAAGGAAAGACAATGTAATAAATAATAACCGAATAAGTTGTCGATTAATAGACCAATACAAATAGTTACACCGAGTAATACAAATTAATATCACAGTAATAATAAATGAATGAAGTGCTTGGGCAACATGCCCGAATAAATACTGAATGTAACTAGAGTACGAAGAATAGAAACGTCTACAGCAAATACCCGACAACATTCGCGATATGCTATAGCTCCATGACAACTGGAATGAAAAGTCAATACGGGTGTCCTCGCGATAGAGCACCTGAACTGATAAAGAGTTGCATGCAAAAGAGAGAAATATATACGGGTCAGGGCCCAATTTGATATGATTACCATGTGACTAAAATGCATGACAGTTAAGTGCGTAATTCTCTCACAATAATATAAAGGTTCTCACCTCTCATTCTAAAAGCACAACCTAGCGCAATATCAATGAAATGATCTAATTAACCCAAGTACCAAGGGCAAACTTCTCCTCGGTCTCAACACTATGCCCTATTCGTGCGTGGGGTGTCTCGTGAAGTGAAATCCAAACAAGGAACCCCCCCGATACACTACTCCTAGGCAAGGTTGATCGTGGAGATCCATTAGACCCTCAGCACGTAATCAATATATACATATATGTGTGGGAGGTCTCATCTACAACTACTCAAGGAGACATAAATAAATCCATTCACCATTTAAAGGCACAATTCCTATTTTCTTTAGTAAATACATATATGGCAATTCATTTTATCAAATGTTTACCAAATCAATTTCATTTCAAAACTTCCTTTACCGATTTTATATCCTTTCTTCCATCCAGGAAAAATACATATTTTAAACGCAACTTTTATTAACAAAAAAATGCTTTTCCATTTCATTTCATAACTTCCATTTTCCTTCTTCCATCCGAAAAATGTATTTAAATCCCCATTTCCATTCTTCCATCCGGGAAATGTAAGTAAAGCCATTTTATTATCATAAAATGCTTTACTTCAATAATGTCCCACATCATTGTACATAGTCATATATCATATTATATAACATTCTCTAAGACCCCCCGTCCGGGTTTCCCCACTGTACGCGCCCCTAAATGGCTATCATCTTCTAGGGCCTATCATACAAGACAACCTGGGAACCTATCGAAACGTCGGGAAGCAGCCATACCCTTGCGAGTGAGTCATAATCACACCCAGAATTACCTCACTAGCGTAGAACAAATATATAATAACCGGTCATATGGCCTAGGGATATATCCACCCTGCATTCATTAGCCAGGGGCTTCACCACACGCGCGCAACTTCCCTTATGATAGCGATTTAGAGAGGTGTGTAATCACAAATTAACATTTATGAAAATCATTTTTCTTTCCATTTGAAAACATCCATTTTTATATTCTAAAAAACCATTTATACTTGGCCATTAAGTACCAAGTTTTGGAATATGCATTTCATTCTCATTAAGTCATATTTTATTAATGAGTTAAGACCCGAAGTGCCATTCTCCTCAAACTAGCCTCCAAGGGTTCAATACAATACCCTAAGTCATCAAAGTGAGTCTCCCTCAATAATTGACTCCCAAAAGTCCCAAACGTTTACATTTTATCTTCCATAAATTTTAGGTTAACTTCCTATATCCTTTGGACTTTAACCTACAAACTAGCCCTTAGGATAACCCCAATTATCCCCATTTTAACCTAGGACAATTGTCTACCCAAAACAACCCTCTAGGACTCCTCATTACTTCCCAAAGGAAGGGTCCTAAACCTTGGACCTAAAAGAAAAGGACCCAAAACAAAATTAGAAAAATCTCACAAAAAACAAGGCAGCCGAATCGATTCGCCTAGGGACGAATCGATTCACCCCTGGTCGCGAATCGATTCGGTGAGTAAAATTGACTTTCCGACTTAGACGAATTGATTCGGCCCCAACCCGAATCGATTCGGTTTCCCCAGACCTGTGTCCTTCCCCTTATCCAAATTGATTCGCCCTAAGGCCGAATCGATTCGGCTCTGAAGATTTGCCCAATTTGGGCTACGGGTTAAGGAACCCTTTAATTTCCAAACCTTAAAATCCTTGATTTCTTCCAACCACAACAAAAATTATTTATACTACATCATTTATATACTATAACTAATTAAATTTTTCTCTTCAAATCAAATCAAAACAAAGATTTAAGGGTTATACTCCAAAAACACCCAAAACCCAAAAATGGCTTAAATCTCCCAAAAACTAACTATACATGCAAATTATCACATTAAATCAACATCTATCAAGTAAGAAACTTGCCTCGAGTTTGTAGTCTCGGATCCTCCTCTGGTAGCAACGGATTTCAGCCCCAATCTTCCATTTTCTCTCTTTTCTCCCATTTCTCCTAAGCTCTCTCCTCTCTCTCTCTCTCTTGGCTTCTAACACAAGATGGAGAAAATAAAAGGGGATGGGGGACTTATACGGGTTCTTAAACATAAAGTCCCCTCTTTTAAATGTCAATACACCATTAAAATGACTCGTAACCACTTAATTGAGTCATAATCCGTCTAAAGTGCCCAAAACTCAAAAATACAACTTGGCACTTATTTTGACTATCTCAACTATTTTAAAAACAACCGTACCCCCTATTTTGGCATTCGAAATAACGTGAACTATTTTTATGTTTCAAATTCATTTTATTTCATTAATTATGCCCAACTTTAAATATAAGTCATAACCGTCGTTTCACATATAACGACGCAATAAAATACAATATATTGTTATTTACCTTCTCGTAACGGTAAATAGACAAAACATAGTAAATATCATCCCTACATATCACGGGAAATAATATTAACTCCAACTTCCCCTATTTCATAAAATTAGCCCATCAGGTAAAATAATATAAAATAGTCGCCCAAAAGCCTGGGTTGTTATAACTATTTGGGGTTATCTCGTGTTGGGGCTAGAACATGATTTAATTATTTTTACGAGAGGAACGTGATGGTGAGATTATATTTTGAGGCTGAATTTATGCGACGATTCATGCGATAATTTTTAGGTATGGGTTTTTACACAATATGCTCTTTAAATCTCTCGAGAGTTATTCTGTTGATTTCATGTTTAATTGAACTCATATTTGAATTGTTAAATTCTTTGAAATCTGGAGAAATAATTGTTGAATTATTTTGATTCATGTGGCATTATTATATTGTTGTTGAGAACGTTGTCATGAGATTTTAATATGGCACAGATATTGGGCACCCGCCAAAATTCCTGCTTCCCGGGGCAATGTCTTAATAAAGCATATGCGGATGGGGTGAGGCCTGGTGACCCATTGATGTGTTGTTAAAAAATTATATTGATAAATGCTATTGTGGTTCGCATTTGATTTGAATATTCGTACTCGTGTTGTTACGCTTTATTCAATGCTAACATATATTTGTTGAGCATCTTTCTTGTCGGATTGTGTACTTCCCCATATTTTCTTTTAGTGGCAGGCTAGCGCGGATTTGGGCGCTATGGATTAATTGGAGATTGATTTTTAGCTTGGATATTTTGGGAAGAATATTCGAGAGAGAAGAGTTGTATTTATTTTTGTTGTATAGAGCATTTGGTGATATATTTTTATTTCGAGATAGATAGTTGTATTATTTCGAGAGACAATTATTGTATTTAAATATAAGTATTGAGATTAGTGGTTTCGTTTATATTGCGGTATTTTATAGATGCTCTATACACATTATTATTGTGGAATTTGTTTAGTTTTATTGTATTGGCGCTTCGCTCCTCTCTCACCGTGGCCACTTAATGGGTTTTCTCCCTTGACTTTGTCTGGAAGTTGTTCAACCTACTATCCTTCCCTTCCTATCATTCTTACAATATTAGTGTCATGATAAAAATATTACCAATCCAAATAATCACTTAAACATAATTCAATTCATGGGCATCATATGATCCCATTTAAATCCTTTATCATAAATGAAGTATCATCCAATTTCATGTTAAGATATTTAACATATCCAATTCATAGTCAAAACATACTTTATTTCATTCTTGTAAATCCAATTCTTACCATATTAGTTTCCCAATCACATCATTTCAAGTTTCCTAGAGCAAGATATGCCCATTTCTTTATTACAAAGCAAATCAACCCTATAGGCTCCTCTATCGTTTAGTCAACTTCCAAGAATTTTCATAATTTTTATCATAACTTTCCATGATCTTCCACCCAATTTCAATAAATGTATTTAATAATAAAAAAATTAAAGTTTCATAATTTTTAAAGTTCATTTGCTATGTCAAGCAAATCGTCAAACACCTGGCATGCGTACTTACCCTTTCGGGGCAGATTCTAGACCTATACTTCAAACTATCCCCCAAGATTCAATTCTTGGTATTTTTACATAATTTTCGGGTATAATAGGTATATATAAGTTTATTTTCATATCCAACTTGAATCAATCGTTTCCATTGTATATTGACAAAGGTACACCAGTTTGATTAATATAATGATTTCGCCCTTAGTTGTATGAATTCAACATGCTTCACACATACAACCTACACATACTCATATACATATAACAAAACTTATCCCCTTGTCCCCAGATATGATATTTAATATCATCTAAAACAAAATATATCATGTAAAGAATGAAATTTACAAGTTAAATCTTACCTAAGCACCCTTGGATACATAAGCCTGTTTATTTCTCAATTATCTTCCTTAATCCTTCACTAATTCACCCTAACCTCTCTTTCTTTTATGGGAACCTCAACCCACTTGAAATTCTGATGTAACTGAAGAATAAGGGAGATTTTAAGGGCTTTAAGTCGGCATAAGGGTAGCTCCCTTTGGTCCAATCAAAGTATGACATGTGGCGCCATATAAGACAAAATATCATTTAAAGCTAAATGACTGCTTTATTTCTTTTCACTCGAATGTCCATCTGATGCACCGTTTATTGTGTTACAAACTGAACACACATATCTACAACAATCTAGTTTTCACATCAAGTCAGATGTTATATTATAATGGTCAAAACTAGCCTCAAACTTGAACATTCCTACCAAAAACTTCAAAATTTGTGTTTGTAACTAATTTGATATCTCATGAGTTATGAAGCTAAGATGAGACTAGACATAATAACTTAACATTATATACACCAATAATACATTATTCCCATCTCATAATGTAATCATTATTTAAACATGATTTATCATAATTATATCTGAGTTGTCACAACTTTCCCTCCTTAGAAAATTTTGTCCCCGAAATTTAGTATAAATTTTACTTACAAAACAATTAAGGATACTATTTTATCATGATATATTCTCTTTCCCAAGTTGCTTCTTTAATTTCATGGATCCTTCACAACACTTTAACTACGGGACTAACTTTTTTTCTTAATACTTGCTCCTTTCGATCAATAATTTTCACTGGTTCCTCGATGTACCACAAATCTTCTTTCATAATATCTTCAGTTTCTTTATCATTTACACATAAGGATAATCATTTAATTATCAATGAAAACCAATTCCCAACACACATATTACTTCATACCTTGATATATATATGTCGAACATTCACATACAATAAATTATCAGTTGTATCAGCATATATTCACAATGAGTGAACATTCTTAACAAACCTAGTATCATTCTTTGCATTTCTCCTTTCATTCATATAGTCTATCCTTATCATTGTGTAATATTTCAAATCATAATTATCATATTACCAGACTAGCTTATTACACATCGTATTTCCATCTTCCATTCAACACCAAATGCATGTGTTTGACTTTGACTACTTTTCGTATCATTGTTGAAGTTTAAGCGTATGCTAGATATCATCCTTATAATTTCTTAATTTAAATATAGCCTAACTACTATTCATATATCGAAACTGAACAATCATTCACTAAATGTTTATACCATTTTCAAATGTCAAAAAGCACATTTATAATATTTTTTTACATATCACCTCATCTCAACGGATTTTTTATTGAATTTTTTGATGAAAAAAATTAGAGATGATCTTCCCACTATGAATATCATATCCATGAAGTTTCATCAAAAAATTCATTTTCTTAGTATTTTAAAAAAATGAGTTTGTACATTGTGTGATCCATCTCTCGAGAGAGAGAGAGAGAGAGAGAGAGAGAGAGAGATTAAGGACTCCTTATGGATCAGACTATGTACAAACATATATATATATATATATGTTAAAATTATATGTATTAAATACAACAAGAAAAGGCACGAAATTGTATTTTTTTAATTACCACAAATCAATTAAAAAACTACACAATGCGATTATAAATCTTTTATTTTTTAACTAATATGATCACGATCTAAAAAAACGCGACGTGGCATAAAGTCGTATTTTTTTCCATATCGCTAGCGAGGACCATTTTTTATTTTAAAAATAATCACTTTACCATTAAAAAAATGGTTTACGCCAATGGTATGTATAGGCGGTCTGACCACCTATACATACCGTTGGCGCGGACAAACATATTATAGGTGGTCGGACCACCTATGCATACCGCTAGCGTGGATCATTTTTTTAAATGGTAAAAAGATTATTTTTGAAATAGTAAAAAATGGTCCGCGCCAGCGGTATGAAAAAAAATACAACCCCATGCCACGTCTAGTTATTTGGGATCGTTATCATGTTAGTTAAAAAATAAAAGATTCATACTCGCAATGTGTAATTTTTTAAATGATTTGTGGTAAGTAAAAAAATACAATTTTGTGTCTTGTCTTGTTGTATTTTAACACATATAATTTTAACATATATTTTTTTTACTGGATTGTTTTTTGTTAATTTTAAAAATATATTTTGAAAAAAAAATTATAGAGTGACAAAACAAAGAAGTGTGTATCTTAATGATGTGAAGTTGAGGTTTTAAGTCGCAATTTCGGTCATTGTAGTCTAACTCGGATACTAAAGGTATAACCTACTATACTAACCCATGTTAGCATATGAAAAGAAACAGACATCCGCAATCAGGGAAACAAAGAAATTAAGTGTCAAATAATATTAAATAAAAAAAAAAAGAATAAGAATAAGAACATTTTGATTAAGGGCATAAAAAGTAGCGCGTGTCAAAACGTCGATCGTTGTTTTCTGTTCACCGCCTTAATACAAAAACATAAACTTATGACTACACTTAAAAAGGAAGTATATCAGCCAAGTCCGGGTATCGAAAATCAACAGACACGAGTTGCTAGAATATTATTCGGTTTAATACTTCTCAATAAAAGTGTAAAAGGTATTGCTAACAAAAAGGAAAAGATAAATAAAGAGAAAAGATTATACTAGGCAAAGGTAAATTAAACAAAGTTAACAAAGCGAATAAAAACTATAGGTTGCGTCGAATATCCCTCACCCCGAGTTAATTAGTATAAAATGGTTACATGGGCTCACGAGTAATTAAGATTGCGTATCGTTTCCACAGTTAATTAAATCAATAGTTGTCACACCCCTAAACTCGCATAAAAGTCTAATAAGATTTTAGCGTCAACAAATATCCCAAAAAATACGCAGGCAATGTCGTAAATACGGAGCATACATGATATACCCCGTTAAATCTCCTAGGCATAATAACTAGGACAACCCAATCGAAATAAACACATAAAACTCCATCACCATAGTAAAGCAACCAAACAACCCTAGGTGAGTTGAATCCAACACAACCTAGATTAAACTAGCTACTAACCATAATGAACTACATAAATAAACACAACTAATTAAGTAAGCGACACTAATTAAATTGGCACTACAAATTAACTAGGCTTGAAAATAATAACTAAACATGGAAAACTAGGGAATAAAGCCTAAATAAGGGAGAAGACAAAGGAATAGTGTCCACTTACATTAATGGGTGCCTAACCACAAAGAAAATAGAGTAGAGGAGTATCCACCAATAAACCCCAATATTATCTCTAACCTAGGTCTAAATTAAGAGAGAAGGAAAAACAAGAGAAAAACTAGATATTATGTGTCTCTCTTTTACAAAAATAAACTAAGGTTCCCTTTTATAGTAAGTTGAAATAAACAAATAAAAGAAAAAGGAAAAGAAAAGAAAAGAAAAGAAAAGGAGTTTTAAGTTCCAAATAATAAACAAAAGAAAAAGGGGAAAGAAAATGAGAAAATAAGAAAAAGGGTACATAGCACATCTCGGACAAAAACAGAGCACCGGTCGACCGCGTGAAGAAGGGAAAACACACTACATGAGACCCAAGACAAAATTGCAAAACTCGATCGACCGACGGCAGGGGCGTGGTCGACCAGTCCTACAGAAATTGCCCACTTCGCAATCTAGATATTGTGTGCCAAAGACCCAAATGCCATATCAATTTGTTGCCAACACAAAGCACGCTGAAATTCCTCTTAAAGTCTAGAGTTGCCATGTCATTTGCCTAATAAAAATCAAAACCATGCCAAAACTGTAAAGGACCAAGACTCGCGTTGAATTCGAATTAGACCATAACCTGCACTCCTAATTAATCTCAATCCGAGACCCAAATGATTCTTAGAAGCCAATATCGAGACCTCCAACAATGGACCAAAGTCCATAAATGGAGATGGTAAAATACCCACCATTGATGACCTTCCATGGTGTAAAGCCAAGACCCATTTCGTGAAATTGACCAAAGGCTAACGACCCATATGCGTGTGTGATCAAAAATCATGCTTCAATTTTGGACCTAAGCTCTCAATTTGGAAGAATCCAAGAACCCGAGAGAAACCCGAGCCAAACCCGAGCATGGCCCCAAATCGCCATTTGCTGCAAAAGTGGGTAAAAGAGAAAGGGACATGGAGGGTATTAAACAAATTGTTAGTATATAAATAAAGTATTTAAATTAAATAACTTATAATTATTCCCCGATTAAAGGTCCGTGTTTCCTTCGTACGAAATTATATTGAAGCACCGTTTGTGGTCACGCGAATCTTGGCCTGAGAGCTACAACTTCCGTGAAGACTTTGATCAAAAATACCAAAGTGTGAAATTACCAAAATACCCCTTAACGTGCGTACTTTGACGGGACTTTATCGGAATGTGAAGAAACTTCACACTAAGCACCGTAACACATATAAAAGCTCAATAATACCTCAAATAAAGTGTTAGCACATAAAACGGAGGTTTTATGATTAACAAGCATAATAATAGCAATTACGGGATCCGAGATGCATAAGTTCGAGGGTAAATAAATGCATGATTCGATACAAATCACAACCCTTAACTTATACATTGCTAGTCCCTAGCAATGAAATTTAAAGCAAGAATAACTATAAGAAAATCGTAAAACATGAGATATATACAAAAGCGATAAAAAAGATAAAAACCACTTTCGCGGGCGAACGATTGCATTTCGCGTATGGAATAAGTCGTTAAACCCCTAGATTACCCTAGTGGACGAGTGTCATCTTATGAGAGTTTTTAGAGATGAAACCCACAAACATCATATGGTTTCCTCAAAATATGCCCAACACAACATGCGTTAAGCCCAACAATACGAACAAGATTTCAACATGTTATTAGAAAGTGAATGAATTCACACAGAAGTCCATATTATTAACATTATAGAATGAAACTCGTTGAATTGAAACCTTAAAATGTGGGAGGGGAGCGAGAACGTGTAAAGTGTGATTTGGCAAAAACTTAAATAAATCGGATAAACAAACATTAAAGCATGCATAAATGTCAATCCTCACCGGGCATTACGCACAACAAATGAAATCACTATGAATGGGAGGTAATACACGGGACATGCGAGCATAAAGAGTAAATGTAAATGAAAACTAAGCCACGCACATATCACAAATGAAGAACGCTATATAGAAAATGAAAAACTTATAATCTCAATGAAAGATACCCCTCATTAAAGGGGTGAAATGCATTTTCACAGATAAGAGAAATTATTTAAACTTTTAAATCGAATCACCCTGGGATCACATAGGACTTTATAGGGTTGTAATGTAGGTATGGGGATAAGGGTACAAAAAGAAGGTAAACATGTACGGGTTTAAAGTGTTTGGGGATGAAAACTCGGGATAATGGGACAATGTGGACAATATCAAAATTGGACAAACAACTTCTATAACAAACATTAGATATAACAACATAGAGAATAAACAAAGCTTATTGAATCACTATACACAACATATACACATTTCTCTTTCTTTTTTTTTCTTCTTTTTCTCACTTTTTTTCTATTTTCTACTTTCTCTTTTTCACTTCTTTCTTTTCTTTACTTTTCTCACTCTCACATGCCTAAATTGCAACCACAATACAATAACATTATTCATTCCCAAGTAACATTCCAAACAAAGGTATGTAAGGTAATATGTATATGGTATAAAACTCCAATTCAAAGTTAATTATGAAATTTTTGGATTTTGAAACGAAATGTTATATTTAGGCTCAAAGGGGTTGACGAGCAGAAACATAAAAGGTGAGGTTAAGGCCAATATGGATGATATAATAAAGATGGCCTATGATCATTTCATAAAGTTTACATAATTCTCGAGTCAAAACAATATATGAAAATCATGCTCAAGTAACACATTTCAAGATATAGACTCAATTAATGAACGATCAATGAAAGATTAGAGGGATTACCGACGAATTCAACGTTTTTAAAGAGGAAAGAATAGTGTATACACTCACAAATGATTAAAGGTACAAAGCTTACTCGGTGTAAGTATATACAATGCAACAAAATATTACCGAGTTATAAAAATCTTAAACCAAATCAATAGAACAAGAAAAATGTATGTGCTCGTGGGATAAAGTTTAATTCATGAAGTTATTGATAATATCAATGATTTGAGGACTAAAGTCTAATAACTCCTAAAATCGAGAACATGTATCATTGAATTTTCTATTGGATCGGGAAATTATTAAAATTTATCATAAAAAACAAACGCAAAACCCCCAATAATGGAGAAAAAAGAAAGAAAATTCCACACACACCAACTTAAACCTGACATTGTCCTCAATGTAAATTAAAAACCAAGTTAAAGAGAGGAAAATAGCGATATTACCCAAAAAGGAGTGATCTCATGAAAGTACGAGTCCAGTGATTCTACAAAGCATGTTAGTACCAAGGCATAACAAAAGGAAGGAATAAAATTTAACTAATTACACTAGACAATAAGTAAGAATAAAGAAAAATAAGCTACTATGTACAACCTATAATTTTAACTTCTAACTAACTATAAACTAGAAGTTAAAAATTTTGAGGGTCCACCCAAAATACTGTTTGACTTTGAAAGATCCACAGTGGACCCTCCCTTTCATGCATGCCTCTCGGAAAATAGTAATTCCTTTCAAACAACTGAAGGCATGTGTAAGGCAAAAAAATGAACCATCCCCAATTGAAAATTTTGGAGGGAGGATGGGTGATTTGGATAAAACGGGTGACAAATACACATGGGGGCCAAGAAAAATAGAATTATCTCCCAAATATTTTGAAATTAGAATGGGAGGTGGCGCACATGGAGGCAAAGATGTCTTCATAGAAGGCAACTTGAGCAAGTAATTCTCATCGGTGAGTGGGTTAAACGTTTTAAAGTTCGACACCGATTCATCGGGTACTTGTATCGGTGTGATTGTATAGAATAAATATGGGGAGGAAAGAAATTCAATCTCAAGAGATGAGTTATCATCGCTCAAAGATTGAATTTTGAAGGAGAAATGATCATTTTCAATGAAACTTTCTTCTTTAGGGGCCAAAGAATAAATCATTTCATTACAAATGGATATTATATCCATTTCATCCTCACTTTCATTCTCTACTATACTATGGGCCACGTCAAGAATGGTTTGTTCCAAAGTAGGCAAAAATTCCTCATTTGGTTCAAAACATTCCTCAACTTCAAAAGTCTCGGCAGAAAAATCGTCAGATTCAAATAATAAATTCAACTCATGCCCCTAACAACGATTTTCTTCCCGATAATAATTTTCAATTTTTTTTGTTTTCAAGCATGCTCAAGCCCTCACCAAAAGTCATAGGCCGAGGTGCAAATTCGTGATAATGAAAAGGTTAAAAATTATCCTCGGATTTACAATCAAAATCATTAATATAAGAATTTTGAAAGCTAATGCATTTAGTTTCAAAATTATTATTATAAGGAATGAGAGGCCCAAAATCCTTACAATCATCCTCAAAATACACGCACTCTAAAGCTTGGATATACTCACCCAAAGACATTTTAGAATTTAAAATTTTTTGAGTCTCTAATTATTCACCAAAAGTCATAGGGGTACGGGAATTATGAGCATTATCATTACGATTACCGAAAGAATTGGAACAAGACATGTTTACCCCCAAAATAGCTCAAGTTGGTAAATTTCACAAAATGGTGTACGAACGAAAAAAATTCGAGCGTTTCTTGGCGCTCAAATGTAGAAGTCCAGCAAAAATGTTAGCAAAAAATACAAATAGAAAAAAAATACTACGAAATACTAAATAAAAAAAATTCTAAAACAAACTAGTCCCCGGCAACGGCGCCATTAAGACTGCGTCTCGTTTCCACAGTTAATTAAATCAATAGTTGTCACACCCCTAAATTCGCATAAAAGTCTAATAAGATTTTGGGGTCAACAAATACCCCAAAAACTATGCACGCGGGGTCGTAAATACGGAGCATACAAGATATACCCCGTTAAATCTCCTAGGCGTAATAATGAGGACACCCCAATCGAAATAAACACGTAAAACTCCATCACCATAGCAAGGCAACCAAACAACCCTAGGTGAGTTGAATCCAACACGGCCTAGATTAAACTAGCCACTAGCCATAATGAACTACATAAATAAACACAACTAATTAATTAAGCAACACTAATTAAATTAACACTACAAATTAACTACTCTTGAAAATAATAACTAAACATGGAAAATTAGGGCACAAAGCATAAATAAGGGAGAAGACAAAGGAATGGTGTCCACTTACATTAATGGGTGTCAAACCACCAAGAAAATAGAGGAGAGGAGTACTCCACACATAAACCCAATATTATCTCTAACCTAGGTCTAAATTAAGAGAGAAGGAAAACTAGAGAAAAACTAGATATTATGTGTCTCTCTTTTACAAAAATAAACTAAGGTTCCCTTTTATAGTAAGTTGAAATAAATAAATAAATAAATAAATAAATAAATAAATAAATAAAAGAAAAAGAAAAATAAAAAAGAAAAGGGGTTTTAAGTTAAAAATAATAAACGAAAGAGAAAGGGGAAAGAAAATGAGAAAATAAGAAAAAGGGTACATATCACATCTCGGGCAAAAACAAAGCATCGGTCGAGCGCATGAAGAAGGGAGAGCACACTGCATAAGACCCAAGCCAAAATTACAAAACTCGATAGACCGGCGGCAAGGGCACGGTCGACCGGTCCTGCAGAAATCGCCCACTTCGCAATCAAGTTGTTGTGTGCCAAAGACCCAAATGCCATCTCAATTTGTTGCCAAGACAAAGCACACTGCAATTCCTCTTAAAGCCGAGAGCTACCATGGCATTTGCCCAAAAAAATGAAAACCATGCCATAACTGTAAAGGACCAAAAGTCGCGCTCAATTCGGATTAGACCATTACCTGCACTCCTAATTAATCTCAAGTTGAGACCCAAATGATTCTTAGAAGCCAAAACCGAACAATGCACCAAAGTCCATAAATGGATATGGTAAAACACCCACCATTGGTGACCTTCCATGATGTAAAGCCAAGTCCCATTTCGTGAAATTGACCAAAGGCCAACGACTAATATGCGTGTGTGGTCAAAAAACACGCTTCAATTTCGGACCCAAGCTCTCAATTTGGAAGAAACCAAGAACTCGAGCCAAACCCGAGCATGGCCCCAAATCGCCATTTGGTGCAAAAGTGGGTAAAAGAGAAAGGGACATGGAGGGTATTAAACAAATTGTTAGTATATAAATAAAGTATTTAAATTAAATAACTTATAATTATTCCCCGATTAAAGGTCCGTGTTTCCTTCGTTCGGAATTCGATTGAAGCACCGTTTATAGTCACGCGAAGCTTGGCCCGAGAGCTACAACTTCCGTGAGACTTTGGTCAAAAATACCAAAGTGTAAAATTACCGAATGCCCCTGAACGTGCAAACTTTGACGAGACTTTATCGGAACGCGACGAAACTTCACGCTAAGCATCGTAACACCTATAAAAGCTCAATAGTACCTCAAATAAATTATTAACACATAAAACGGAGGTTGTCTGATTAACGAGCATAACAATAGAAATTACGGTACCCTATGGGGCTAAAATGCTTAAGTTCGAGGGTAATTAAATACATGATTCGATACGAATCACAATGCTCTTAAAAGAAATAGTTACATTCATTCTCCATCAACTGCTATTGCGGTCCATTTAAGGCCACGGTTGTTGGCCATTTTAACCACGGTCACGGGGTTTAAAATTTTGCGGCTCAGCTGTGTAAAGGTGTTACGATCACTTGGATGAGTAATTGGGGTCTCTCTAGAATGAGATGTCTCGCCGGGACCACTCGAGGGTCTAGAAATGACTCTTTTACAAGTGCATACATTTTCACGGACCATGGTGAAGGATTAGGTCACGAAAAAGTGCACACAAACAGAATATGGATAAAATCTAAAAAGAGTATGAATGGGGAATAAAGAAAATGTTCAAAAGCACCCAAATCCAACTTAAAACAATTATAAAACAAATATAAATAATGGAATATCCTTGAATAACTCTAATGAAGATCAAATCAAACATAATATTCAACATTAAATTGAGTCGAATCTAGAAATACCCAAATGACATAAAACTATGGTTTCTCTCTTCAAATTTGACTTAAATCGCTCAAAACATAATCAAGTTCCGAATCCATTAACAAAATCCTCTTATTCACCAAAAATCGTCGTGAGGTTTGTCCTGGGGTTGAGAAATTTAAGAAGATGAGAAATGAAACACCAAAACCCGCTTAAAAATCCTGCCTGCGAACAATGTGCAAGCCGTGCGAAGCCCTAAAAAGAGCACCGTGCAAACGGGTATAAGGAGTAACTACGTGAATAGCTTTCATTAGAAAGCTACAATTAGGGAAAAATATCTAGAGAAAAAATTAGCTTGTTGAACCAAAATCTCAAACTCTCAAAATGTTATATGAATGAATGCACATGCATAAAGCACAATATTGAGATATATGCAGAAAATCATGAACTCACACACAATATATACATATGACCAAAAATATGTAAGGTGTGGGCGTGATTAGGCTATTTATGATAAATATAATTCATTATATGAATTTCCTTTGAACTTTGACTATTCACATGGTTTGAGAGAATATTTAACACAAACATTAATCACACAACAACATAGTTCAAAATTCCAATCGAATCAAATCAAGAAATTTTTGTACGTTAATCATGGCATGATCGTGAACAAGTACAAGTCACAAAATCAAGTGAATGCACATGATCAAGTTATAAGAATTATAATTCATGCATAAGTTTATCATTTCATTAATATCCTTTCGAGATCTTTTAAATGGTTGAATTTAACCATGTAAGCTCCATCATGTGATGTAAATCCCTAAAGTAAATACTAAAATATAATAGTACAAAAAATTTGAAAGCCCTACCTTATTTTTCTTGCCTTGAATTTTCTAGCACTTGATTTTGGCTCTTTCATCATAAAATGGTTTTTCTACGACAACTTTCACGCACACGTTGGTAGACACCTATTGATGATACTAAAATTCAAATCAATGTAATATCATTAATGGTATCCCATTTTGTGTAAGTAACATCTCATCAATTAACTCTACCAAGTTAAAGTGTTTTTCACACACAACTTACAAATGGTCCATAGAAAAGTTTTAAGATAACTAATATTAGATCTCGAAATTTAATCATGATTTAGAAGCAAACACTAATACAAGCCACATAACAAAAATCATATGATCCAAATGATATGCAAGTGTAAAGTGAAATCATAACCAAATATTTCAACAAACTTTAACTATCATGATTTTCTTATGAATTCTAAAATATCATTTAATAAATCATCATTTATGCAAAATAGTTAAGAATTCATGCTCTAATTATCATTCAAAATACGTCAAATCACAAAAAAAAAATAAAGTGAAAATATTTTACGACCTTTTAAAACATGAATGATGCTATATATACATACATACTAACACTACACCAAAATTGAATTTTTGTCACTCTAATACCGGGTGCATTGTCATGGTCAAAAACCATGACAACAAAACATGCGTTTATTATCACGATCATCGATCGTGACAAAAAACTTGTCACGGTCAAAATTCGTGACACGACCATGACAACTTTTTTAATTACAACACGCTGGCAACCCTGATTTCGAATTACCCCTAACACAACTCTCTCTCTCTCTCTCTCTCTCTCTCTCTCCCCCCTTCATTTCAGTACATGTCTCTATCTCCCTCCTTCACACCACACCACACATGTGCTAATTTAAAAATGATGTCACCTTATTATTTATTGTGCTAATTTAAAAATGATGTCACACTACACAAAATCTGCCTAATTGTCACGGTCATTGACCTTGATAAGTTCAACTTGTCAAGGTCAATGACCATGAAAATTCGGGGCGAGACAACTTTTTTTGTCACGGACGTGTCACGGTCATTGATCGTGACAAGTTCATTAGAATTGTCACAGTCGTGTCACGGGCCATGACCGTGACAAGTTTAGTCACGGCTAATAACCGTGATAAAGTCTTGACCCTTTTTTAAAAAAAATTATCACGGTCATGGCCCGTGACAATCCTTTGTCGTGGTATTGTCACGGTCAATGACCGTGACAAGGGTGGCCGACTAAAAGGTGACAATTTGGCCATTTTGGTGTAGTGTCACCTTATTGCGCTAAGATGTTTCTCATTTATTGAATATTTCGCATTATTGGGATTTTTGAATTGTTGTTGATAGGTGGATTTGAATATTTAGATGGCCATTGAGTTGGTTGGACCTAGGCATTTCTAATATTTTGCATTATTATTTGAATTGGTGTTTGTGATTCTTGAATTGTTGATTGGTGGATTTGAACATTTAGATGGTCATTGAGTTGATTGGCCCTAGGTTTTTCTAACCTGCAGGGTTGTGATTCTACCGAATATAAATAAGACAGATATTAAACATACTATAAATTTTAAAAGTTTGTTGTTAATTAATTAATAATTCGAAATGAAACAGAACTATGTATAAATCATCATAATACACATTACTATCGAATAAATGAAGCATACTTACCATGGTAATTTATAACTACTTTAAATTACATATAGTGCGCATAGACACTAGCCTTCCTGTTCTTATGCGTATGCGTTCAATTGCATTTAGAACCGTTCGAGAGTCATTACTCTCGTAATGAGATCTCTCGAATTGTCCCATTTGGACAGTTTGGGACGGCATAGTTTCTGTATAATACTATTTTTAGTGGCTTAAACTTGTTACTTTTAGGGAAAGTTCTGCTATCGTCTTTTAATGTTCTCTGGATACATACTAGATGATGCAGTGTTAAGTGTTATTTCAATTGATAAATTGAAATAACACTTACAATTGCGAATCTAAGTCGTGTACTTGGAGAACTATAGGGATATACTGTCAAATATTCCTCAAATTGGAACAATGTGGATGAGCTGCTAAGTATATTATAGAAATATGCAGTCTCAAATGGGATAGGCACATTCACCCCATAGAGTAAATAGAGGAAATAGGATTCATGTTGTTATTATAATACAATACCGAAAGACGAAATGTCAATCTTGTAGTAAATAATTTATTAAAAACTAAATTTTCACACATTTGTTTATACTAATCCATGAATATACGTTTCTTACCCATAATAGGTGATTGTTTGTAGTTTCCGCGATGAGATATCCTCTATACAAAGAGAGGATGGGTGAGACAAAAAGACTAGGGGATGTGTTTTGCAAAGATGCTAATGAATTTGCCAAATACACAAAGAGATGTCGTAATGGTGAAGAGTTCATGTATCTCTGTGCCAAGTGTAGGAATGGTAAGGTGTTTGAGTGAAAAATAGTTGAACCACATTTGTTAAGAAGGAGTATGCAAGATAGTTATCGATTTTGAATTTTTAACGAAGAATCGGATGTTCCTTTTGTCCCCGAGCAACCTTCATAACAACCTTAAACGAGTAGGATAGATGTACAAAGGAAGGAGAACAATATAGATCATAACATTCTAGAGGATTTAGTTGATGACGTTTATGGATTTCATAATGTCGAAGAAAATAAGGTCACTGGCGATGTACAAGGTTCAGCTGCTCATGAAGATATCGGGATAAACCTTCATGATGACTACCAAAGTTTAAAATTTAAGGCGACCCAACCGTTGTACTCTGGTTGTGACAAAAATCAAACAACTTTATATGCCATGGTTGGAATTTATAGTTTGAAGACCCAATATGTTTGTCTAGCAATAGCGTGATAAGAATTTTGAATTGGGTGAAGTGCTTGTTACCCAAGCAAAATACGCTTCCAAATAGGTATCCTACTATGAAGAACAGTTTGAAAGGTTTTGGAATGAAGTATAAATCAATTAATGCTTGTGTGTATAATTGCAAACTATACCGAAAGGAGTATGAAAATCTCAATCGATGTCAGGTATGCGATGAACCTAGATATGTGCAATCTACTGACAATGAAGGCACAAGCTCAAAAGTGCCTCAAAAATTGTTGAAATATTTTCCCGTTGGGCCTAAATTGAAGCGTCTTTTTACATTACCATGGATAGCGAAGTCAATGACTTGGCATGCTACGGCAGAAGTACGCAATGACTTTATTTTTATTTTATATTTATATTTATATTTATATTTATTTTTATTATATTTTATAATTTAAACACAACTAACACGTTTTTCTTCTGAGTTGTATTTGTTTGACATGAACAATTCGTCCAACCCCCACATGTCCGCGACACCACGCTCGAACAATTGAAAAATTAATACAAAACGTGAAAGAAAAACATGCGAGCACGGTACTTTGGCTAGGACCGGGACTCCATATTGAGGATCCGTGGAACGAGACCATTGAATGAGCCAATCTCATTAACAGGCAGTAGTTTTTGACAATGAGATCCCGAATTGGTAGTTGTCCTATCATCAATCAAGGAGGGCAAATAAGGCAAAAAGTTCGACGTGCACTACTCCGGGTGTACGTCTTACACCGAGGTGGAGTACAAGATGGTAAGTTTTTTAATTTTCTTTCAGTTTAGTTTTATGTTATTCTAATTTATCATTACTTTGCTTAACTTACTAATTTTGCATTATTTTATTTCAGAAGATGGGGTGTGGCCTCGATGCCTATGTGGAAATTCGGACGAAGAAGGGCAAGGATAAAAAGGTGTCCTTGAGCATGGCAGCCACAATTGTAAGTTATAAAAATATTTTACAACTGTTTAATTTTTTAATTACGTTATAATTTTCTTATTAACTTATCTAATCGTGTACTTTTTGTTGTTTCGGGCAGAGCATAAGGAAGTACACAACTCCCAGTCCGATGTTGACAAGGAATCTTTGGCTACGGACGCATAAGCCGAGTGCACGAGGCGGATCACAAGGGACGGACAAGGGGGGTGAGCTCTTTGGTGGGGAAGTCGAGGGTCACCAGGATTGACATGAGCAACTCTGGGTTAGCTCGTAGGGTGGACACACCCAGCGATAAGTTAGAAAGGTTGGAGTCAACGATCCAAAATATGTTTAACTACATGAAGCGTCAGTTGGGGTCCAGCTCATGTAAGGGCAAGGGGAAAGCGACAGACGACGCCACTGCTCCATCTCTCTCACCCTCACCGCCAATACACACCCCTCACAGATGCCCACCTACTCGTCACCTCCATATGATCCATTCACCATCTTTACCCCTATCGAACGGCCTATGTCAACAATTGAATGGTCGAGTGTGTATATAATAGACACATGGGGTGGCAAGCCAGTAGCTAGGGGGTTGGGGGACCCGGACACAAACCCTTGGCACGTTAGTCAATAATTATTTTAATCCGGATTAATTAACAAATAATTTCTCACATTTTAATTTAATTAATCCTACAATAATAATTAATCCCATAATTATTTAAATCATCAAAAATGCAAGGTGTTACACGACAGCCATTTTAATTAACGTAGGGTTTTGTTGGGATTTGTATGATGTCTCTCGCTATCTGATTTGGGGATTAGGGCAAAAAATCAACACAGCGATTGATTTGGCTTTTACATCTTAGTTATAAACTGTTCTAACTGTTAAAAGTTATAACAGTTATAAATTGGGAAATTGGTAAGTTGGAAAAGTTTCTTTAACTGTTAAAAGTTTAATTCATACCTACAAACTGCACTTCTGGAGGATAATGTGCAACGAGAACATAAAAATGCTGCATCCAAACAGGTCTTAAATGGTAAGATTCGTACACCTTGACCATGGAGTGAGCCTTGCACAGTATCTTTGACAGGTTTCAATATTTGATAAGTGGGTATAACTGTTAAAAGTTGTACCATAATTTATAACTGTTACAAAGTTTAATTCCATAATAAATAATGTTAACATTTGCATCATTTATAACTGTTAAAAGTTCAAACTTTTGAATAACAGTTATAAACTTTTAAAAATTTATAATTGTTAACATCATTTATTATGACCCGGGCCTAAAAAAAAGTCAACCCGACAAGACTCGAGCTTGACCCGATCCAACCCGCCCAAATTTATCCGTATCCCTTTTTAACACGTCCATAATCCCCCATAACCGTCCATTTGCCACTACTGCCCACAACAAACTCCAACAACATGCAACGTTACTTTCTTAGAAATAGTAAAAGCTCATCCTTCCTTGGTATAAGGAGGCCAATGCTAATATTACAACACAGATACCAGCTCAAAACTCCTTTAACTGATGCATATTGATTACAAAAATGCTGAATAAAACAAAATTCGATCAATGAAACACACAGGCATCCGGCCTTTAAGTTGAAACCATTTAAAAAAATTGCAGCCACAAATAAAGTCAACCCATAGTCAAAGGGCTGAAATGAATTTTTGGATCTTTGCTTGTGCCCGCTCCTTCTCTTCTGGCCCATCAAGATCACCTATGTTGTCATGGTATTCCTGTAAATCACCCAATCATTGAATAAGTAATAGCTTTGAAATTGTAAAATGTGTCAAAATGCTCACCCACCCCCCCCCCAAACAGTTATTTGCAATTCTGCTGATCAAGTATGGACACCAAAACTTTGATTTTCACAAATTTGCCTCCACAACTGTTATTTGCAAGTTTGTTAATTTGGTTAGTTGATTATGTTCAAAAAAGAAAAGTTAACTATTAATTGGGGACAACACAAAAAGGAATGGTGGGCTCTTTAATTGGGGACAGATGAGTATGGGGTGGGGGGGTGGGGGTGGGGGGGTGGGAAAGAAAACATAACCATTATTTCAATCAAACTGACAGGATTGAAATCAAGACGATCAGGGGAAGTTTTTTTTACCATATACCATCCGTAATTTGAACTCCATACATTAGCCTTTAGCATTACTACCTAAACTTTCATACAGTAAACAAAAGTTTCCAGGACGTTTTCAAAATTTTCAATAAAAGGGTGCATATGTGCTTGAAGTTTTTTAAACACCATAGGCAAACATCAAACAAAATTGGAACAGTTTCTAAAGAGCAAAACAACTTTTTAGGGGGAACTAGGAAACCCTGACATGGCAATCAACTAAGAGCGATTGGTAAGCATATTACCTGAAGTATATTCTTGACGTCCTTCTTAGTAAGTTTTTGCTGCTTAAGTAGTAATTCTATCCTTGCTCTAATCCCAGAGTGCCTGCATGAAGATTATAAAATCAGATTACAGAACCAAGACCATAATACGAGGACTACAGGAATTCAGACATAATATTCATTGGATTATTGGGCGTGAATAACTATTAGATCCCAACTTACTCGGAGGTCCAAAGATGGCCCAGAATAACAGCGATCAACTGTAGGAAGATAGACAAATGAGGTTAAGGCATCAAAAATGGAGAAGGGGGAATATTGGAAAGTTGCAAGACTGAAATGTAAAACACACCAAGACTTGAAGAGAGACAAATTTAATGGATAATGTGTCCCGAGAGAGAGAGAGAGAGAGAGAGAGAGAGAGAGAGAGAGGCTCTCATACATACCAAGTATAGCGAAAACTTATTTTTTTTTTACAATTAAAAAAATATTTTTGAGTTGAATTTTTTATGTGATATATAAACATTTCAAGGGACCCATATAAAAAAAAACAGCTCAAAATAACTTTTTTTGCTATTTTTAAAAAATCGATCAAACTTTCACAGCTTATAAAGCACTTCAAAGCTGAGAAAGTTTGACCGACTTTTTAAAAATAGCAAAAAAAAATATTTTGGGCTGATTTTTTTTATATGGATCCCTTGAAATGTTTAATGTCACACAAAAAACTCAACTCAAAAATAATTTTTTTACTATTTTAAAAAAATCGGTATGTATACTTGGCATGTACCATTCTCTCTCTCTCTCTCTCTCTCTCTCTCTCTCTCTCTCTATATATATATATATATATATATGTGTATATGTATATGTAAGGACATAAATTTTCAATTGAATCCCTGTATTGTTTTGACTTAATTCCGTGAACAAAACAGTGTTTGTAATATGTCATAGGGAGATTTTATTTTTGTGACGATCTCACTTGGTCTATGACGTATTGAAGAAATTAAAGACGTTGCGGTAAATCTTCAAAGAATTAATCATCCCGAAGTTTAATTGGGGCAAGTTTATTCGTCTTCGAGATAATTGCATTCCGAGATCACACAGGTATGAATGCGTATAATTAATGGTGTTCGAAATTGTTTTTATAAAAGATAAGGATGTAATTTTATAAAGAAAAATGTTTTTAAATGTTTAAAAGTATTTAAAGAGTTTTACATTACGTTTTATTCTGATAAGCTCGAAAACGAGCTTGACTGATTTGGATCTCTTTTGGAAGAGACGTCTTAAACAAAAAGTCAAAAAAGTCAAACTGACACACGGCGTCGTTCAAACGATGTAAGAGCTCGTTCAAGCGAGATGCTCATGTCGCGCGAACGACGTGTCATTCTCGTTCGAGCGACACAGTTTTTGAGGCGGCGCTTAATTCATATTTAAAGCGTGTTTTCGTTATAATTAAAAGGTGTGCATTCTGGAAAAACTGTTTACGATCCAGAAACGTGTTTGCACATGTTTTTCTAAGATTTCAAAGCTTAAACACATCCTTAGAGTTTGCAAAGATCCGAGTTATCATTATTATATGTTTATGTGATCTTGCTGCACCAAGAAGGTTTGTTCTACAATTGAACATCAGGGTTTTGCGGTGAAGAAAAGAGGACTTCTTGTTCGACATCATAGACGTATCAAAGCCATTCGGTGGACACCGAAACATACATGGACGCATGCGTTGTGAACAGGTATCGTGGAAGGACTTTCTGCGTGAGCACTGTGAGAGAAGTGGTTGAAGATCAGAAGAGCATCATGACCCGTGGGGATCGAGTCGTTGAGTGAGTCTTTTGCCTTTTCGTTGTAATTCCACATTCATAGTGATGGGGCCGTCCGAAGTTGTTTTCCCTTCTTGGATTTTTTCCTCATACATCCGGCATTGTGAGTATTCTTTACTTTACTTGCTTTAATCACTAGATGAATGTTTAGGATTAATCAAGATAAAATTGGTCTAAAGTAAGAATTTGTTTTTCACAACTTGGTTTGGTGCTAATTAAAAGTTGGATAATTTTTGGTGAAAAATGGTTTGATTTGAAACACACGCATAGGGACCACACCCCTTCTCAATATATATATATATATATATATATATATATATATATATATATATATATATATATATATATATATATATATATATATATATATCGAATTTGAGTGCAGGGTTTAATTCTAATATCTTAAAAGTGTACCAGTTCATTTTCTTTCATTTATTTTATAGACAATTAGTTTTAGGTCCCTAGGACTTGTCATAAATTCTGTGTTTTTTGAACTGCCAGACCCCTTTTGAAACTTGCCCCCTCCATTATTTCGCAAAATAACTCTATGGGTCTACAAAATCCCTTCGCTGATTGTAAAAAACGTGAGTTTTTCAATAATATCTATTAACATAAGGACCTGAGAATATACACCCCTTTATTTTGTTACTATCATAATAGTAGTCTAGTAAGGGAGAACATTCCTTAAAAAAATATTCTTCTCCATCCTCTTTAGGCTTCTTACATTTTGTTAGTGTTACCCCAACTTTGTTAGGCACACAATTCTAAGCTTATATAAGCAGATTGTTATAGCCCCTTGATATATCATTGAATATTATAGAGTGAGGTTTTCATTTGGTTGAAGGCGTTTCTTGTGTTTAGCCAATGTTAAGTCACTCACTTTTTTCTTTAATGACAAGTCCATTTTACTAAACATATCTTGAAGAAAGTATACAAGATTTACGGCAAGACAAAAATAGGTAACGGCCCTTTCGTCACACTAAAAATATAGGTTGACACATTAGTGCTTCTTTCACCATCCAATTTTATCCAAGTCAAGAGCATCTAATATTAAATCCCAATGTAGACCAATGTTACTAGGATCGCCGCCCCCCTCTGTACCACGAACTGGTACATGTGTAACCCCTGTGACTTTAAAACCGTAAAATCTCCTATAAATTAAAATTTTTGGAAAAAAAAATTGGGAATTTATTACTTTTTATACTTAAAAATGGTGGTTTTGATTTAAGTAAAATGAGATTTTATTCAGAAATTGAAATCGGGATTTAATTCGAAAAATTTGAACTTTTATATAAAATTGGGGGATTCGGTTTGCCAGCGCATCCGAACCGGTCCGGCCCTGGGGGAGGTATTCTAAAAGGCACGCATATGCGGCGCCAATGCGCGCATATGCATGGTGCCTTTTAGAAACGCAACGCATTAGGGGTATGCATGGAAAAATGTGGGGTCAACGATTTTAAAGGCATTCAACGGGGATAAGACGCTCATAGAAGCGCAATGCGCGCATAAAGGGTTTTTTTAAGTTAAACGACGTCGTTTTACCTGTTTTAAAAAAAAAAAAATATATATATATATATATATAGAGAGAGAGAGAGAGAGGATCACAAGAATGGACTTTTTAATGGACTTAACAAAAAGCATTAATAACCTATTAATTTTAATTCCTATAGTTTAATTGATCCGCGCCAGCGGCACCCAAAACCCGAGACCCCACTTTCACCCCTACCCACCCACGTTAACCACCCCACCCCCAAGCGCCCCCCCCCCCCCCCCCCCCTCTCCTACCCCCATACCCACCTGCTTTAGCCCAATCAAATTGCACACAACCTCTTGCCTTATATCTCCAAGCCTAACCCGATCTAGCCACTTGCCTCACCTCCTAAACCCCAACCAACTTCGGCAGCAGAGCCATAACCTCCATACCCCTTATTGCCTGAACTCGCGACCCCAAGCTCCGGCGAACTAAACCGCGGCCATTACCTCCTTAAACCATTTCCGACTGAAACCTATCTCTCCCAACCCACCGATTTTGTCAGTTGGTAGCAAACATATCAACATGAATAATTTCACATCATTTGTTGTAAAAAAAAGGATAACAGGTTTGGGTTTGAATTCCAACCTCCGAAACAGCGGGTTGGAGTCGTCGGCGGCAGGGGCTGTGGCTGGCCAGCGGACTTCTGGGTTTGGGTTATTGTTATTTTTTGGTTGGGACTGTTGGGTTTGGGTTTGCTGAAATGGGTCTAGACAGGGATAATGGGTCAATGGGTTTGGGGGATCAGAGTTGGGTGGCAGTAATTCGTAGAGGCTGCAGATGGGGTGGGTGGGGGTTGGGGGGGGCGGGGGAGGGGGGGTTGGTGTTAAGGTGGGTGTGTATTAAAAAATACGCGTGAGACACGCGTGTCGGGTGCCGCTAGCGCGGTCCAATCACACCAAGGAATTACAATTAATTGGTTTTTTTTAATATTTTATTAGGTCCATTAAAAAGTCCATTCTTTTGGTCCACTCTCTCTCTCTCTCTCTCTCTCTCTCTCTCTCTCTCTCTCTATATATATATATATATATATATATATATATTGTTTTTATCATGTACTAAGTTGAGTACACAGATATATAAAAAAAAGTGTCCCGTCGAAAAAAAAAACTTAAAACAAATATATAAAAAACAGATCTCTATTTTTAACAAACTTAAAAAAAAAACTCGTATAAAAAAACCAAACCTAAACAACAAAACAATACATGCTTTTCCCAAAAAAACGTTCCGCCGAAAACCCTAGAACCCAAGAAACGAAAACCCTTTCGGCCTCTGATTTCCGTCGGCTTATATCCGAAAACAAGTAAGTTTTCTGATTTCTTTCTTTTGATTTCTTATTTCTTTCTTATTTTGGTTTTCGACAGGCTTTTGATTTCGTATTTCTTTCTTTACCCAAAAACCCTAAATCTAATTTCTTTACCGTTGGAAACCCAAAATATTATAATGTTTATAATGTTTATGATTTATGGTTTATAAATTCTTTACCATAATAAACAATTTATGATTTATAATTTATGAACGAAAACCCTAAACTCTTATTTCTTTCTTATTTTGGTTTATAAACAATTTAATGTTTATAATGTTTATGATTTATGATTTATAAATTCTTTACCATAATAAAAATGTGTATGAAGGCGGTGTATAATTTATGATTTAGGAAGGCAACAGTTAAAAAATTATTAAAAAATTCTTGTTGGCAACAGTTAAAAAATGCATGTTATAAGGTGAAATGAACTTATGGATCATGGATATGGAAAGAAGGACTACCAAATATACGAATATAATTTCAAATTTCAGGGTATGTTTTATTTTATTCGTAATTTTGATTCAATGTTTATGGTTATGTTTTTTATGTAAGTTATGCTTATATTTTTCCTTTTATTATTTTACATGCATATGCTTCGCATAGGCGCGCCTATAATCCTAATGCTTGATGCGGGTGAACCGGTTCGCTCCAACAGTGGGCGGAATTGAGTTTATTTTTTTGTAGTGTTTGTGTAGGACTCAAACTCTTTTCTTTTATTAAAATAAAAAGGCACAGGTTTAGGATTTTTAAAATACATTTTAACCATCTCAAAAAGTAGTTGTCTCCCATGTTTATACCTCCCCTCATCTACAAAACCTAAACCCCATTTAAATCAACTTTCAACCCAAATTTTGAAGAGCTAAAACAAGTTTTCTCAAGATCGTTCAAGAACGCATCTTTATTGTTTTCTCGAGAGGAACGCAACCATCCAATCAGATTTTTCAAAAGACTTTTTTACAGGGATGAATACTTCTATTGTTCCTCCCCCTATAGTATTATGCGTTTTAAATGTTGCCTAAACATTAATAATCATTGTTTTCTTAAAATAAATTAGAGAGACTAATTAGGAAAAGTGAAATTAAAGTTGGGATTGTTTTTATTCAATCCTCTAATACGAATTAAAACTCAAGACTCTCGCATGCTTAGATTTATACCTGTCAAAAAACACGATAACCCGTTAACAAGATACGACCCGACAAAGAATTATAACTTAATGGGTTTACCTTTATTGGATTTTGGTCATTAACGAGTTAACATGATAGATCCGTTAACACTAACAATTCGGGTTTAAAAATTTACTTGTACTCGTTTTTACCCGTTAACACTAATAGATACTATAGAGGCATCCAACTCGTACCCAATAAGAATAACCATTAAAACGCATTATTTCTAAATCCTTTAAGACTAACGGGTACTGTGGGGTCACCCAACCTATACCCAATAAGAATAACCATTAAAACCCATTATTTTTAAACTAATGAAGGCTATTGGGTACTATTGGGTAACTAAACCCGTTACCCGTTTAGAGCCAAATTGATTTGTTAATAGTAGCGGGTGCTAACGGTTCGTGTCGTGTACCCTTTAATATTAACGGATTGTGTTTGTTTGGGAATTGTCACTAGACCCGTTAGTCTTAACGGGTCGGGTATGGTTTAAGAATGTTTTGACCCGTTAACCTATTAACTCGTTGACAGGTCTACTTAGATTAGAGGTTGGGATTCCGTTATAATATATGGACGTTCGCATATTAGAATAAATCGTATGGGCTTTATAAATTGAATTCGACTCGTAAAAATCATGTTATTTCTGTGTTGCTTGTAGAATAGAAATCTATTGTTGTATGACCTTGAAATATGCATACTGATGGAAATTATATAAGTTGTTGAAAAATGAATTGTTTAATTAATATTATAATTATTTTTTTAACACTGTCGGGTCCCAAACCCGGATAAAGGAGGAGGGTTGCGTTAGGTAGCTGACAGCCAGCGTAAAACTTTATCGGATCCTTATGAACATGAATCATATGAATATACGTGCTAATGGTAGGGCATTCCCCTTAAGCGATGCGTTGCGCCTGCCAGCAGGTGTCTCGAAAAATAGGCAAGTGGCGTTGCACCTGCCAACGGGTGTCTCGAAAAATAGGCAAGGGGCGTCGCATCGGTGCGACGATAAATACGCAATGGTTCCTGCAACAAGCTGGACGTGTGCCGCTAAAGAAGCTAGTCCAGGATACTAGACTTAGGTTAGCGACTTGAAACATAGGGACTATGACAGGAAAAGGGATGGAGTTAGTAGATATCACGATAAGAAGAAAAGTTAACATAGCTTGTTTACAAGAAACTAAATGGGTCGATGAGAAAGCTAGAGAAATAGAAAATACAGGATTTAAATTATATTATACAGGAAAACATAGAAATAAGAACTGAATTGGAATAATAGCACATAAGAACTTTAAGGATGATATCGTAACCGTTATAATTATAAAATTGGTATTAGGTGAAAACATAATTAATATTGTTAGTGCTTATGCACCCCAAGTAGGATTAGATGAGCACACTAAAGTACAATTTTGGGAACAACTGGATGAACTATTTCAAGAAATACCCGTATGTGAGAAAATCAATATAGGGGGTGATCTTGATGGCCATGTAGGAGAAGATCATGTAGGATACGAGATAGTACATGCAGGATATGGTTTTGGAGATAGGAACGACGGGATAGTCTATCTTAGATTTTGCGATGCCTTATGATTTTATACTAGTAAATACATGTTTTAAAAAGAGGCTTGAACACTTAATAACTTATAAAAGTGGAACGCATATGAGCCAAATAGATTTTTTCATTACTAGGAAAGAAGACCGATTAACGTGTAAAGATTGAAAGGTTATCCAGGGAGAGAGTTTAACCTCACAACATAGGATAATGGTGTTGCCTATAAATATTAAAAATCAATCACGAGAGCGAAAAGTGAAGATTTACCCACGAACTAGGTGGTGGAACTTAAAAGGAGAGAAATTAGAACTATTTAAAGATTAAGTATTAAATGAAGTAACATGGAATACTGAAGAAGAGACTAACATAATGTGGAATAAGATGGCCATATGCATTAGAAGAATATCAAAAGAAATTCTTGGAGAATCAAAAGGCAAGGGGCCACAGTCTAAAGAAACTTGGTGGTGGAATGCCGAAGTACAAAATATAGTAAAAATTAAAAGGGAGTGCTTTAAAACATGGCAAACAAATAGAAATGAAGAAAAATTTGAGATATATAAATGGGCTAAAAGGGAAGTTAAGAAAGTGGTAAGAGATGCTAAGTTAAAAGCGTATGATGATCTTTATACAAAATTAGGAACATAAGAAGAGGAAAAAAGTATTTATAAGCTTGCTAAACTTAGGGACATGAAAACAAAAGATTTTAATAACATTAAGTGTATCAAAAGTGATGATTCGAGAGTCCTAGTCAAAAATGATTGAAATTATAAAAAGATGGAAAAACTACTTTGAGAGGTTGTTAAATGGAGATAATGGGAGTAGATTAGATATAGAGGAACTTAGGGAGACTCGAGAAAATATATTTTTTCGCAGAATTAGGACAACAGAGGTCCGAATTGCTCTAAAAAATATGAAAACAGGGAAAGCTTTAGAACCAGATGGTATCCCTATTGAGGTTTAGAAGTGCTTAGGGGATGATGGAGTATCATGGTTTACAAAATTATTTAATAGAATTTTAATGACTAATAGGATGCTCGATGAATGGAAAAAAAAGTGTTTTAGTACCTATTTATAAAAATAAAAGGGACGTACAAAGTTGTTCAAATTATCGTGGTATTAAGTTAATGAGTCATACAATGAAACTTTGGGAAAGAGTGATTGAATATATATTGAGATTGAAGACAACAATATCTGAGAATCAATTTGGGTTTGTGCCTGGGAGGTCAACAATGGAAGCAATTTATTTATTGAGGAGATTAATGGAGAGGTATAGGGATAAAAAGAAGGATCTTCATATAATTTTTATAGATTTGGAGAAGGCGCATGATAGGATACCCAGAGATATAATATGGTGAGTTCTACATAAAAGAGGAGTGACTCACAGACATATTTATGTGATCAAGGATATGTAGATGGTGCGATGACTACAACAACAACATCAGCCGGAGAAAGTAGTGAATTTTCAATTACGGTAGGTCTACACCAAGGTTCAACATTAAGTCCTTATCTCTTTGCTCTTGTTATGGATGAGTTGACTGGACAAATACAAGATGAAGGTGTCATGGTGTATGCTATTTGCGGATGATATTATTTTAGTGGATGAGACTAAGACGGGAATTAATGCTAGGTTGGAATTGTGGAGAGAAACTTTAGAAACAAGAGGATTTAAAATAAGCAGAACTAAAATAGAATATACGGAGTGCAATTTTAGTAATAACAGGAGGATAAATGGAGATGATGTGAAATTGAAGGGTCAAGAGATACCTTGAAATGATCATTTTCGTTATTTAGGATCGATTATCCAAAAAGATGGAGATATTAGTGATGATGTTACTCATAGGATTAGAGCAGGCTGGATTAAGTGGGGAAGTGCTATCGGCGTTGTGTGATAGGTGTATACCTTTGAAGTTAAAAGAAAAATTTTATAGGACTGCCATTAGACCCGCCATGTTATATGGGACAGAGTGTTCGCCAACCAAGAAACAAATGTGTAGAAAATGAGTGTGGCGGAGATGCGAATGCTAAGATGAATTTGTGGCAAAACTCAAAAGGATAAAATTAAAAATGAACAAATTTGTGAAACAGTAAAAGTAGCTTCTATAGAAGATAAATTGAGAGAAAATCGATTTAGATGGTTTGGACACGTCAAGCGTAGACCAATGGATGCTCCTGTAAGGAAGATTGATTTAGTTAGTATTGATGGTAACACAAGGGGTAGAAGTAGGCCTAAATTGACTTGGTGGGATATTATAAAAAATGGCATGATGTCATGTGGTTTAACCGAAAATATTGCATTGGACAGAATGGAATGGAAAAATAGGAATCATGTAGCCGCCCCAAATAATTAGGAAAAGGTTTTGTTGAGTTGAGTTGAGGATGAAATTATGCAATGGATTGTGTTAATATTCGACACCTCAGGGATGACAGGATTGTTGGGGTAGTTATTGCTTTCACCCAAGGTTTCAAAAAATGCGAGGCGTGACCGAGACGTCGAGGCTAAGCCTTTTAAACCTTAGAATCCTAGGCGTTAGGAGTAAAAAGGCGTGAAAAAGCGTTTAGGCATTTTTTAATATATTTTTAACATTTTGAACTATAACAAGGCTATTAAAAATACTAAAATGGTACATACCTTAAAAATGTCTAAATATATGCAAATTAAAATACTATTTTTTCAAACACTAAGAAGAAAAAAAAAACGCTCGTTTTTTTAGACGAAAGGCAAAGAGGTTTGAAATACCAATTGTCTTTTGATTGTTTTGAATAAGATATTAGTCCAGTTTTGTAAAAAAAAAGTCTTTAAAGGGCGATATCGTTTCACTAAAGCGTTTTTGTTTTTAAAAAAAGTGCATCTTAAGCCTTTTACCAAGAATAAGGCGTAAAAAGCTTAAGGCGAGACGTTTATCCCCCGCCTCAAGCATAGGCGTGCCTTTTAGAACATTGCTTTCACCTTATTTTAGGTAGCTTGCTAGGTATGGGACTAATAGGTAGGCCTTTGTTGTTGTTAACACTTTCTAGGTATAGCGAGTGTAGATTTTTACGGATGAGAAATTTCGGGGTGAGACTGAATTGTACGTCGTTTCGTTGGTCCGTTAGCCTAGATGCGAGACTAGGTAGTAGCTATTGGTAGGTATTCTTCCTAAATAATAGGTTAAGATATACTTGTGTTTTGGAGACCTTTAGGTATAGGACTAGGGGTCGTTTTGAGGATTTATGCTCGATTAAAGGGTGGGACTAATAGAAAATAATGAGAACTTGAGAAATTTGGGAAATAATGCCTAAGGTAATAAACGAGTATTAAAATGAATTTGTGTCACGAGAATGCACACGGCTAACAATAAGGGGTGAACTCGCTATAGTGACGTGGGTGTGTGTTGGCGTCACAAGTATGTGCAGAGCTAACGAAATTGGGTGAACTAACTATAGTGATGTGTCGTGCGTGGAACCTCAAGAATATGTGCAGTGCTAATGAAATTGGGCGAACTAGCTCTAATGAGGGGAATGTGTGTGGTGTAGAAAATAAGCAGACCACAAGTATGTGCAGGACCTGTAATAGGGTGAACTGGCTATACCGGTGTTGCATAAATAAAATAGATTGAATTAATTTAATTAAATTGGAAAATTGGAAAATTTGAATTTAAGTTGAAACATCATAATTGGTCTTGAATCTTAGGGTGGCCTATTTAGGTGGGTAGATAGTGATTTTATTTTACTCACATTGTTAATTTATCTCGTTTAATTTAAAATACTCTATTATGATATTTATTATGTGTGATGCTCTGGGTTTATGAACCCTAATTGGGAGGAGTAGCTAGTATTCACGCGGTGGGGTTTGGCCCATTGGGTTGACTAACATTTCAGGTATAATGCTGGAGTCATGGTTCAAAATCTCAGCCGAGATGACTCGGTATCGGCCGAGTTGACTCGGTCTCGAGGGTGACCGAACTGATTCCGTGTCACGATTCAAAAAAAAAATGGAATCAGATAAATCTCGCAATATCTCGACGAGATATCACCGATTCCGAGATTGACCGAGATATCGTCTGAAACCAAGATTAGGCCGACATATCGGGTGAGATATGGTTCTTTGCCAAAAAAAATAAGCAGAAAAGAAGAGAGCCAAAGTTAAAAGCCCCCCCTTTTTAAAATAACATTCGTATCTTTTTAAAAATAATAACATTCATTTTCCCTTAAAAAATGACATTTGTAAAAAAAATGACATTTGTATCCTCTTTTAAAAAAACTAACAATTGTATCTCTTTTTTTAAATAACATTTGTAAGACAACGTAATTATTTTTTAAATAACAACATTCATATCATATTTAAAAAAAATAACATTCATATCATATTTAAAAAAACATTCATATCCTTTTTAAAAAAATAATAGCATTTGTAACCACTTTTTAAAAAAAATAACATTCATATCATCTTTTAAAAAAAAATAACACTCGTAACTTCTTTTTTTTAAATAATAACATTTGTATCCTCTTATTTTTTTTTTTAAATAACATTCAGATCATGTTTAAAAAAAATACTCTTGCAAGGTTGTTTAGCAGGGAAATAATAAAATTTCTTCCCTTGCCCTGTTGTAACTTTCTATTTATCTTTAATGTAACTTTTTAATCAAGTTATACGTGTCATTAGATTATTTTTCTATACTAATATTGATTTATTATGGAATATTGAATCTGACAAGTCCGTCGCACTTCAGTATAACCAATTTTACAATGCAATGCATATTATAGGATGGTCACATTGTTAATGTTATTTTTTTTTTTTTTAAATTATTTTTTTTCGGAATCTTTTGTACTCTATAAATAGCATATCTTTGCGTATCGCCCGATACCGCGACCGAGTTGAAAATCGGGTGTCCGATACCGAGACTTTGAACCATGGTTGGAGTAGCTGCATAGGTTGATTGGAGATCTTTGGAGTGCAGCTAGAGTTTATTTTATGTCCTATAGTATTTTAGCTTATCTTTCCATTCCGCCGTTTTTATTATGAGACTTTCATTTATGGAGTTGGTGGACCAAATCGGTTCTACAATGTTCATGGTTTTAACCAGATATTTATAGTTGGATTATTTCATTTGAGTTTTAATAATTTGGAGTTAGATTTATTTTGGAGATGACATGGTGATGGATTTAATTTGCATGAATGTTTACATTTGTTGGATAAATGTGAATTATATCTTGTGGAATTAAAGTTTTTAAATGTCTCATATTTCTGTCACATGCTGAAAATGATAGTTTATTTAGAGATACCCGGCGTAGTTTGGCGGTGGCCGACGCTAGAGTGCGCGGGATGTTACAACATGCGACCCCAAATGGGGTGCATTTGCGACTCGTGAACTCTAGCAACCCCAGATAATGAACCCCAAGTATCATATACTTCACAAAAGGTTTTATAAATTCAATATTTGCATCAAACATAAGTTTTGAAGAATAAACACAGTCAAGTATTAATTTCTACAAAACAAAAAGCACAATTTTTTCTATTTTCGTATATAATATTTTTTCAAATCTTTTAGGTATTTTACTGATTGTGTCCATTATAATACACAAAATAACAAGTCACATGGTGATCCAATAAATTGTTACAATTTATTAATAAGCCTGAGAAGAGACAAACTACAGTAAATCCCAACCTGAAGAGTATAGAGTCCGGATTCCAGCTTTCGATTGTACTTTTCATCTTCATCCATCTGCAGTAAGAATAAGTATTTGCTCCATGAAAAATAAAAACAATTTTAAATGAAACTTAACATGTGGTAATGATCACAAAAAGAGATCTAAAAAATGAAAATGACCTCTAAATCATCAAGTTCAAGCTGGTTCAACCGTTCAGTCTCTGCTTTCACTCTATTTGAATATCTGGAGAAAGGGGGAAAAAGGAGTATACAATTCTACTTGTTTTGAGAAGGGGAAGCAGTTGAGAGTGTTCTTTAAGGATAAGTTCCAGTTCTATACGTTGATGAAGAAAAAAGAAACAAGTGGGCAGCAATTACCTCATATAGAGCTCCATAAGTCGGTCTATCTTTTCACACTCATTTTCCACAAATTTACTCAACAATCTTTCCCTTCTAGAACCCCTCAAAATCCCACCTGTTATAGCAAGATGATGTGAAATTAGAGTGTATTGTTACAGAGAAAATATAATGACGCTATATTTATAGTATTAACAAAAAAGCCCAATAACATGTGCTTCCAGTCTCATTTAATGTATGTTACAAGGTGAATGCAGAAGCATTTACCAATTTTGACCATTAAAACCAATTTTCATGGTGTATAGCCTTGCCAGAAAAATTAATATGAAATTCATCAAATGAATAACATAGAACGAATGCCATGCATTTGGACAGCCACTTTGTTAGTACACAACTCCTCAAAAATAAGAGGGAATAAAATTAAGGTTATGTTATTTTCATGTAATTCGATAGCCAAGAAAAATGAAATTTGAGGGATTCTAAGATTTTAGAATGTTCTTTGTTCAAATCCTATAAATTGGGAATCCAGTATTACACCAAAATCATGTGTAGAATGATATTTTAGAACCCTACCCTATCAAACTTGATTTGATGAACCGCTTCTTATTCAAGTTACCAAATTGAGGAGGAAACAATGTGTGACTGACTTCTTGTTTTCCATGAGGTATAATATGCAACATTATTTTCCCTTTTTCAGTTAGGATTGTGCCAGTTCAAGGAACAAAAAACAAGATCTGAAAGGAAAATTGAAATAAAAATGGAAATAAAAAAAAAGAAACTAGTAAACAAAATTTTGGCTCCATTCTTCTATTGTCACTATTGCTTGAATGCGTTGACACGAAGGAAGAACTTATCATCACGGACTTGGCATGCAAGAAGCAAATAAACCTCATGGTATTTATCAAACGTTTTTTAGAATGATATATCAAAGTGGCAAAGAGGTGATAGCCTATAATTTAACTTATCAAAATTTGTGTCGAAATACGGTTAGAATATGTGGTAATGTTTGATACCTGGGAAAAATTTCCATGGCAAAAAATAAATATTGAATGAACTATAAAGATAGGCCGGAAGGATATCAATCGTGCTTCTTTGCCTAATCACCAACATGTGATAACGACAACGCGTTTTTGCCCAAGAAGAGGAATGGGGAAATGTAGATAAAATCATAGTGGGGTGGAGACGTACATGAAGGTTTTGAAATAAAAACCCGCGTAATGTCAGACACGGTCTGTGTAAAAAATGTGATGCAAATACATGTGTACGTTGTGCCAATGGAGGAATAAGTAATGTCAACAATATACATGGCGATGTTGGCCAACAACACAGTTAGAGTGGTTCTTTGATCGATTAGGGCTTTCGACGCAAAAAGTCACTTGTATGTTCATTGATTAGCAGTCAATAATTAGGCAAAATAGTAAAGTTAAACACTCGAGTACCCTCACATAACAAAAAAAATTACAAGCATGAAACTTAAGTACTACAATCATACACAAGTATGAAGTAAGGAAAACTATCGCTCCTCAATCGACCCTTCTCCTAAAGAACCCAGCAGAAACCAAAAGGGAGCTTCCACCGTACTTCATGTTAATCTCATCCTTTGATCCGTCATTCTCTTTGCTCGGCCTTGCTTCCCTCACTTCTGAATCAGCCTTCTTCCCTTTTATCTTGTCCAGCTTGGCCGCCAAGGCACAGCGAGTTCTTCCTTCTCAAGAGATTCAAACATTGTTCGACAATCTCAATGGGAGCATGAAGCATCCCTAACATTGGTCACTCACTTTATTATCCATGGGATCTGGAAACATCTCGAAGTCATCCAAAACCCTTGAATACTCCCACCGGCAACCCGATCAAAGGAAGTGAGATTGTCAAGATTCTCAACAAAAAACTAAAAGTACTTCCAAAACCGAGGTACTCGTCATAAAACCAACGTTTAAAAAGGCGCGAGGTGAGGCATTTTGGCTCCAGCGAAGCGAGGCGTAAGCCTCGAGGCGTATTGAGGCGTAAGCCTCACAAAAAAAAATGGAGCAAAATAATATTAAAAAATACTAATAAAACCTTAAAAAATAAAGTAATATAGAAATATAAAATAAAACTGCAAAAAAAATCTTTACTTTCTCACATAATTAAGCATTTTTTATTCCCTCGAGATGACTTTTTTTTCCGTAAATAATTTAATAAAATCAATTTTAACATATTGGTTATTTTACAATATGACAATGAATCAATCAATGCAAAATCAATTTTTTTTTCAATTACATATTGTTAATTTTATAATATGACAATAAATTAATCAATGCAAAATCAAATTGACAAAATCATTTTTTGAAGTTTCATTCACATATTGGTTATTTTATAATATGACATATTAGTTACTTTTTTTAAAATTTATTTCAAATTAAAATAGTAAATAGTATAAGTTAAGTGCTATGAAGCACGGACCCTTCTCTGGAGGTGACGTACCCGTGTCGGACACTCTGGACACTCCGAAACGCGTACGACACTTCGAGCACACGTGTCCGACACTCCACGTGGTGTGTCAGACTTATTTGACATTATAAAGAAGGCGGACACTTCGCGGACACAACTAATACACTCCGCCCAAAACCTAATTAAATTTAATAAATTTAAGTGTCATCATGTAAAAAGCAAATCTTTTTTAAATTTATACATAGTAGCTTCAATGCATACTTTTAATTTACGGTTTAATTGTTATTATGAAATATTTAACCATGTTAATTTTGATAAATTAGTTTAACAACTATATATATACACAAAACCGATCAAATGCAGACTCAAACAGTGGAATTTAAAATGGACTCTTCAAAAATGTCGTTTTGCATTAAATTGAAGAAAAAATCATGCTCATGTTAATGCAAAACAATGTCATTTATAGGATCCGCTATAAATTTAGCTATTTGAGCACGCTCTCTCTCTCTCTCTTTATATATATATACACACACATATGTATGTGTGTACGTATAATTTTCAATATATTTAGATTTGCCGTGTCAACGTGTCCGTGTCGGACGCGATACCCGTATCCGTGTTCGTGCTTCATAGGTTAAGAGCAATTTTAAAAGAAAAATGAATAAGAGTTAGTAGATTGAAACAACCATTTTTTTAAGTCGGAGTGTAATTTTAAAAAAATAAAGAGCTCTTTAACCTTTAAAAAAACAGTGAATTTGAAAAGAAAAAAAAACACTGATCACTAGTATGTATATATAATTAATTGATTAGTATGTATATATAATCAATATATATATATATGTGTGTGTGTGTGTGTGTGTGTGTGTGTGTGTGTGTAATAAAACAATTATAATTAGTTGTTGCACTATCTTCAAAGTATGTATATATATATATATATATATATATATATATATACCAATTGTCACCATATATTAAAATAACAAAAAAAAGAACACCAGTTTTTTTTGTGCGCCGGTAAAAAGACATGAGGCGTAAACCTCAAGACGATGTTTTTGTGATCGCCTCGGGTGATTTTTAAAACATTGATAAAGAGAGCACCAATCAATCTTGCCAATAAAGCATCAGGAGGGTCAAAGAAGTTGGCCGAGTATTTTCGAAGGTATTCTTCACGGTAGTTTCCTCATCAAAATGGACTTTTGGCAAATCACCCAAGATAGCCCAATAGTCCCATATAATGTTGACGAGATGAGCAACCCAATGACTCAATATAGCCAAGTGAGCACGTGTTGATGGCAGAATAATCATGTGAATCTTATTCCTCGAGAGGAAGTCCAAAGGAAGAATCACTAATAAGACTTCAAGCAAATGAGCCTTTATGACGTAATCTACCCTTCAAAAGGCTCATAAAATTATCTAAACACCACTTTAAAGAGATACTCTTTTCTATTTCAAAATTCAAATCTACATCAAATGAGGCTTACAAGTGGGTATTTAAAGGGGAGCAGTAGCTTAGGCTGGTAAGGCACTAATTACAAAAGCGTCATTACTATTCCTTACCTCTAAATAACAAAGCAAAAGAAAGAAAAATAGAATAAAAAAATAAAAGAATATAAAATGACAAAAAATCCCTAAAATAGGGACCCATTTCCATCACTCTCCCCGGCTTCGAAAAGCCCGTCCTCGAGCGTAGGAGATGAACGGTAAGAAAGCAACGCAACCATCAAAGAGCTCCTCACTAGAAATAAGAGTCATCCTCGAAAATGCCCCTTGTACCGACTTGTTGTAAATCCCGGGAGAATGGAAACACCATCCAAATGTGGTTGACCAACAACATCGCGACTCGAGATTCCCGCGATAAACCTCCTTAATGCTATGCCGCGAAAAAATTTCTCCGAGCGTCGATCAAAAGCTACCACGAATGGACCCACATACCAACCACCAAACACATCACCTCCAATATCCAAATCCACCCCAAAAGAGATAACCTCCAAGCCAACATCAACAAAATCATAATCCCCTCTCTCAAATATTGAAAAAAATCTCCCAAATCAAATGTTTCCGACTCACAAAAGTGTGTGCGAGTCATCCAACCATTCTAATCAAAAATGTCAAAAAAATCCCCAATACTCAATTCAATTTCGTCGTTTCTATCTTTCTGCAATCACCCGACTTGGGAGGGGAGTTTTAATCGTTGATTTGACCCGCTTGGGTGAGTGAGGGAGGAAGAATGATTGGGTGCAGCAACCAATCTTGGACTAGCCGACAGTGATCTTGAATTGAGACTCGAGAGTTAATCAGGGCAAACACGTAATTTTTTTGATGATTCGGGTTTGAAAAATGGGTGGTGGATTCGTGTTGGTGATAAAGAAAAATTTTAGGGTTAGAGGCTAGGGTTTGTAAATTGTGGATTGGATTATAAAATGGTAGATGAAATCCTAGCAGTGGGTTGTCTTGGATCTTGAATAGAGGATTTATGGAATAGATTTGAGTTTGGGGGGAAATTAGGGTTCAAGATTTGGGTTTTCGGGGTGGTGGGTTTGATGTAGAGGGTGGGGTAGGACAGGGGTTGTGGGTAGGGATTTCTAAAGTTAGGGTTAGGGTTTTGGAAATGGGTATAGATTCGTTGTTGTGATTGTACCCACTCTCCCGTTCGTCTTTGAATCTCGATTAATTGATCGAATCTTTTTTAAGCCATTGAAGAATAGTGTACGATTTGATAAAATAAACACTGATACACCAAACACCAATGTGGAGCGTCACCCGCTCTGATACCAATTCAACGTAAACCACCAGTCAAAAGGCTCCTAAAATTATATAAACACCACTTTAGAAAGAGAAACACTCGTTTCTATTTCAAAACTCAGGTCTACCTCAAATGAGGCTTACAAGTGGGTATTTAAAGGGGAGGAGTAGTTTAGGTTCCAAGCTAAGGCACTAATTACAAAAATACCATTACTACTCCTTACCTCTAAATAACAAAGCAAAAGAAAGAAAAATAGAATAACAAAAGAAAATAAAATGACTAAAAATCCCTAAAATAGGAACCCATTTCCATCACTTTGAATCTCGGTAGTTGGTTTAACTCTATCAGTTGACAATGAATGAATATTTGAATCATCAACACGTCATTCTCCTCAAACTGATCGACACCAACACTTTCAGCTTCTTGACTCTCAAACAAAGCCCCAGAAGTTGATTGGTATATTTGAACATTTTAAGAATCACTCAAATGGACAGGATATGGAATGGGCACTTCTTGAACAAATCTACTTCAGCATACTCGGCCAAAATACCAGCTTTTAGCACCAACCTCTCTCTAGCGGCAGAAACATGAGGAACATGGCATCCGTTTTACCAATACTATTTGATGTGAATCAAGGACGAGATCATCATTTTATCAATTTTAGTCATTATTAGTATTTCTTTTTATTTTAGTATTTCATTGTATTTTCCTTTTTTGTTAGTATTTTGAAGAATGAAGGTTAATTGGCACTTAAGGACATAATTGCAATTAGATTGTTAACTTAGAGGCCAAGCAACCTCCTTCCTATAAATACCCCTTTTGTAGACTCATTTGAGTCATTCTTCCATATTTTGAGATTTGATTAGAGACAGTTTGAGAGAAATTATCTTTTCTTACTCCCATTGTCGTCATTTAAGTCACTAGTCATTTCCTAAAATAATCTTCAATTAGATATCTTTCTTCTTCAGTCTCTCGAACATAAGTTCTTGTTTAAGATAGCCCACGAGAGCAAACACTTGGTAGATTTATTATCTTTCTTAACTCATTATGAGTCACCAGCAGTCCCTTAAGCACCTATTTACTCCCTTGAGCACCCTGTAGCGGTGGACCTAGAGAAAGTCAGCCATAGGTTAAAAAAGAGGGGGAGAGAATTTTATTTCCTTTTTTTATGTAGTTTCCTTTTTAAATCCGGCACCTATTTCTCATATTTTTAATTTAGGTATTATCTTTTAGGATCCTAATTAGTAAGGAGTTTTTCCTATCAAGTCTTCTTCTCTGCCTATAAATAAAAGGCTCCCTCTTGTAATTTATTAATTAGTAATTCAATTATCCATCAAATTTACTGCTTTGTGCAATATTTTGCATTTGAGTAAATAAGATTCCGCTTGTTTGCACCAATTGGTATCAGAGTCGAGCACCAAGTTCGCTTTAGGTGGATGGGAAAGTCTAGTGAGTAATTCATTTTTTTGTAAGCAATGTCGAGAACACAATCAATGGCAAAGGAGGAGGATCCAATTGTCGCATTGACAAAGTTGTGTCAAACCCTAGCCACCCAAAACCAAACCCTAGCAGCCCAAAAAACTCTAACCATAAATGAGTTGATATCTACCCTACGCCCCACCACCAATACCCACTTGACCAAGGTCGAGGGGCCCTCGGGTGGCCACCTACGGTGGGGCAGCCCCTTTCCCATTGCAACCCCGCCAACCCTTTCGGCTCTCACTATTCGATCCCCTCCACCTGCCGTTGAACCCCTCCAACAAGAATACCCCCAACCTTCCCGACCCGACCCAACCCAACAATAAATCGAGCCTTTCCCAATCCTAACTTCCAAAGCCGGGGAAAGAGGCCCCTCTCGTTTCTCCAATGGTAGGGCTCCATCTTGGCATGGTTGAAATGTTTTGGTGACTATGATATGTTGGCTAATCTCCCTCTCCATCACATAAGCCATCCTCTGATGGATCAACGATCCATGTTTTCGACCTTGGAAGGACGAAAAGTTTGTGGTACGAGACAAGGGGCAGCGTCTGAAGACCAGGCGTGGTTAAGAAGATTCGTGCCCAAAAACCTTTGATTTTTGGAAAGTTAAAAAGGGAGAGTTGGATGAATTGTTTTCCCATGATTCGAACCCCCATTATTTCGTAAGTTAGAGGAGATGGAGAGAGGCAAACCCCACAAACTTGCGAGGGCTATCCAGAAAACCAGATCGGTATGTCTCTAATGATGAGAGGCTCTAATTATGAGAGGATATGCTTTAGATGCATGGACAAAGGGCACATTTCTAATGGGTGCCCAAATTATAGGGGGAAAGTCACAATGCTAATAAACCCTAACCCACCCGCCCTCACCATGAAGAAGAAAAACGAACCAACAACACTACCCGAATTTATGGGACCAGTAATAACGGTAAGGACTCTTCCAATGATGAGAATGATGACTCGTTCACGGAGCTTGACCCGAATCACTTTGATATCTCTTTATTGATTCGCGTACTAGAAAAGAGTATGTCAAGTGATATTACGATTGATGTTCCTTTAAAGGTAAGCTAGACCCCAATGTAGTAGTTGATTGGATTGACTCCATTGAAAAAGTCATTGAGTACAAGGGAATTCGTGGTGTGGGAAGTGTGTCCGATTAGTTGCTATAAAGTTCACGGGGAATGCAAAAGTATGGTGGAATGGCACCAAGGAAAAATACCCAAACGGGGATGGACCATCGCACCACCCGACTTGAGAAATCCATGGACTCCATCTTGAACAAGCTCAAAAGTCTGACAACCGTCGTGTTTGCCGCCTAGCAGTAACCTGCCCCCTGGCCGGAACCAACCCATCTGCCTCCACCGAGGTCACGGTTGGGGTTCGGACTCGTTCCTGTTTGAGTCTCTTATCCCAAAAGCTCACCCCATTCGTCCCCGTTGAGTTGCGCAATTGCTTCATTCGCTATGAAAAGGGCCATCAAATAGACGAAAAGGTAGAGAGGAGCCCGATAGCAACATTTCCATGCATCACCCTCGGTACCCGTTGTTGAGAGGCATAAGCGACCCTCGATTGACGTTGAGGAGGGTCCTTTGGAGCACCCACCGAGGGGTGATCATTTGTCACGTGCTCCGCCTTCTTGCCAAAAGCCTTCTTGGTGATAACCGGATGAAAGCATCAACGTTTGATGACCACCTCAACCCCGATGACGTCATCGATTGGCTTGGTTCGATGGAAAAAGTGCTCGAGTACAAGCAACTCTTCGGATGCAAGAGGGTTCAACTTGCTGCTACCAAACTACAAAGCTTAGCGAAAGTGTGGTAGAATTACACGATTCAACGTCGTTCGCTGGCCGAACAACCCCCAATTAACACTTGTCCGTGCATGAAAGCAGAGATGCGAGCATTTTTTATACCGCCGATCTATGAGAAGGACCTCTTTGCTCGAGTGCAGGGCCTCCGCCAAGGCACTTCTTCAATGACAACCTACGCCGAATAATTTCAACTCCTATTCCCCCATGCCCGTCTAGGAGAAAGCGAAGATCAGCGGATCAACTGCTATAATCATGGCATCCAGACCTACATCCACATCAAGATTTTGAGCCTACGTGAGATTCTAACGTTTGTTAAGCTGTTGAGTATGCACTCAAGATTGAAGAACACCATCGGAGTTCATCTTCCTTCTGTTGAACCATAGCCCATTCACCGCCTACCCAATGTTTAAAAAAGCGCCCGAGGCGTACGCCTCGAGGCGCGCCTCGAGGCGAGGCGAGGGAAAAACGCCTCGAGGCTTAAGCCTCAGGCCATAAATAGAGGCTTACGCCTTTTTGCTGAGGCGCGGAAAAAAAAAAAAAAAAAAAAAAAAATCTTTCATCACAAAGTCTGTTTTTTTAAAGGTTAAAATTCTTCATTTTTCTAAAATTGCACCTAACTTAAAAAAATGTTGTTTTAATCTACTAACTCTTATTCTTTTTTTAGTTTAGTTTAGTTTTAAAGTTGCACTTAATTTTGTTTTTCTTTACTAATTTGTTTGAAATAAGTGTATAAATTTGTTTGAGACTATATTTTGTTACAAATATATAGTTTGTTTGAAATAAATGTACAAAATTAACTTATTGTCATATTTAAAACAACCAATATGTTCAAATTGATTTTCTTTTTCTAAAAAGTTATATTGGGGGGAACAAAAAAATGTCAAACTATATGAGAAAGCCCTCAAGGATGTTTTTTTTGTAGTTTTATTTTATATTTCTTTGTTATTTTATTTTTATGGTTTTATTAGTATTTTTTAAATATTATTTTGCTCTTTTTTTTTTCTTTTCGGTGAGGCTTACGCCTCAAGCGCCTCGAGGCTTACGCCTCGCCTCGCCTCGCCTTTCGCCTTTTTAAACATTGCGCCTACCAAGTCGATCGATGCTCCCACCACAGTCGTGAAATGTTTCTCATGTGGCGTGTTTGGCAACCAAACATCAAAGCCCATTCTTGTGACCGATGGTATGGGCACCCGCAAAGAGGAAGAAAAGGAGATGATGCAACATGATGCATTGATTGCACACATCATTCCACTTAAGCCAGACACCGAGGGCGTTAATTTTTGAGTTCAAGGACGAGCTCCTTTCAATGGAGGAAGAGTGATTTAAACCAAAAGGACGTGCTCATCATTTTTCCATATTTTCGTCCTTTCACGTCTTTTCTTTCTTTGTTGTCTTTTAAGTAATTAGTAGTACACTGAAGGCGAGAATATGTAATAAGGAATGTTTTAGTCTATGTGATGTCACTAGTGACATCATGACATCACATATGACATGAGCATTCTTTATTGGGCAAAAATCGTAAATGACCAAACACCCACGGGGTCATGTCATCTCAAGTTTTTTTTACATTAAAATGGCCATAGAACAAGTTTTGAGGGTTTTCAAAAGTTGCAATTTCAAGATTCTGAAACCTTGTTTGTATAAGCTAACTGGCTTGTTTGTATAAGCCAACTGGCTTGTTTGCTTACTATGGATTGGGACCGATAGATTCTCCGATCGGCCATTTTACCATTCGTTGTGCCAAGACAAGCAAGCCAGTACTTCCTCTTTCGAAGGTATCCCCCCATTCCATTTCTTCGTCCTGCCAGAAATGGGGGGGCTTCCTCTCGTGTCTTGTTCGAGCTGCCTGAACTGTTTGCTTGATACGACCAAATGCCCTTCGGGCTTTATGGTCCTTTCTGCAAAGGGTTAAAGTAATGGGCCTATCTAGACCCTTCCTCTATCCCTATAAATATTGTACTCCCCACTTGGGGTAAAGGCATTCAATTAATAGATATTTGGAGAGTTGTCTCTTGAGTTAGTGTTTTCTTTGTGTGGCATTGACATCACTTGCGTCAATTGGTATCACAGCCTAGTCGCTCCACCTCCTGTTGTTGTGTAGGAAATCGAAAACAAAGCAACAATGGCGCCGAGGAAAAACGCTCATACCGAAATCAGCCAACGCCTCACTCGATTAGAGGAACAAGTTGGCTCGATTTTGGGCAAATTAGAGTCCCTCGAGCTACTATTATCCCACCACCACCACCAAGCCATGCTTTCGCCACCGTATCCCCACCTCCACCCACGGTTACACCACCACAACTAAACCTAAACCCAATAAAAAACCCATGTCAAAACCCAAAAGAAGCAGCTGAAAAAGTGGTTTAAACTTTAAACCACCCTCCAGGGCTGATGTGAGGTAAGAGAAGAAAACAGGAGGAACCAAGCAGCCCCGACGTCGGTAACTCAGGCGCCCATCCTCGTGCTCCAACGGATGTCGACGAAGTCCATCTGGTCGTCGATGGCCATGGAGGGCCTAATCTAGGGTTTCGAAATCCTAGAGGTTGATGTTTGACCCTGGTTAATATGGGTTAGATTCGAAAAAAAAAAGGAAAACGAAAAAAGGAGATGGGACGAGACAAGACGAGGGATTTATTGAATTGCTAAGAGAAAAGAGGCCAGAAGAGAGCGGGTCGAGAAGGAAGCAAGGTTACCGGAATAATCAGAGTTTGGTCTTATCGACGACGAAAAGAGTTCTCGATTTGAAGCCTTTGTCAGTTGAGGTGTGTGGGAGAAAATCTATAACTTGTTTTGGGTTTGGGGTTGTTGAGTATCTAGGCCTCTAATTGGCTAGGAATCTTTCAATATTTCTGGTTTTGTGTCATTAAAGGAGAGAATGGGCTTGGGGGTTATTTTACTTATTTTATTGTTGTTGGCCCAGTCTAATATCTCTCATGATTTAGGCCTTGAGTTTAAACGGGTCTTTCAACAAACATGGTCCATTTTGGTGTTGAATTAAAGGCTGAAGACAAGGAGTTAATAAAACTTCTATTTTGGCCCAAATTTAAAAGGACATTTTGGATGAAATTTTTGGACCCTCCCTACTTTTCGCAAATATTAGATTTGTGATGCCAAAAAAATTTCTTCTCTTCGCCACGTATTTTGGGAACTTTTCATGCGCATCTTCAATATTTAAAGCTCGAGGACGAGCTTGGATAGTGAGGGATTGTGTTGTGAATTATATTTAGGGTATTTTAGGCATTTGTTTATTTTTTTGTTGTAATTTTTCTTTGTTATTTTTCAATTTTAGTTGTAGTTATTGGGTTTAGTGAGGGTAATTTTAGGAATTATGTAATGAAGAATGTTTAAGTCCATGTGATGTCACCCCATGACATCACACGTGACCTAAGCATTCATTAGTAGGCAACTAATAGGCCTTTTTAACCTTCCCATAAAGGTCGCACCCAGCACACAAGACACTCGATTAATTGCAGGGTCTAGGAGAGGCGGATGTCGACTAGCCTTACCCCCATATATGGAGAAGCTGCTCCCATATCTCGAACTCGAGACCAACCATACCTTAGACGAGGGCACTTGCCATCGCACTTCTCATATCCCTATATTTATTGTACTCCACATTTGGGGCAAATCACTCGATATAATAGAGTTTTTTAAAGAATCAATGTTTTGAGTGTGTTTTCTTTTTTAGTGTCACTGACAATTTACATCAATTGTGATGTGAATTATATTTTAGGCATTTTCTTATTTTGTTATTATAAATTATTTTTTTAATCAACCCTGTATCCACCCGGGTCAAACGGCATCCTATGGTTTCAAAACTCTAAATTCAAACAAAAAAAAACCCGAGTTATGGGTTAAATGTTTTAACTTTGTTTCAATACAAACTACCAGATTTACCCAAACTAAAAAAAACACTTACGATTCCTTATTCTTTTTGTTTTTTGCCCTTTATTAGAAAATTTCTGGAAATTTTTTTATCGCACACCTCATCCGCCTCGGGACAGTTATTCCCTGAGGCGTATACCTCGTCAGTTTACCTATAAGGCTCTTCTCCATCGCCTCACCTTCAGCCGCACCTCCATTCGCCTTTCAAAACATTGGATTTGCCCAACAAAGTCACCGAAAACTAGAAACAATAGAGGGTTTTTTATTGCTCTCTATGTCAACTCTTTGTTCTTAAATATTTTATTAGGCCCTTAATAACCACTCAACAATTTTTCTCACTTGGGTCGGCTACATATATTATATTTGTTCATTCCCCTTTATGGCACAATATCCTTGATTAAACCACAAGCTATCATGTCATTCTTAAAGAACTCCCCCAAGTCGATGAGTCTACCCTTCCTCTAACATTACCATAAATACAAACCATATCCTCTTCCTAGCGGAAAAACTTATTGGCCTATGATTGACGTGTCCAAAATATTCAAATAAAAATTCTCTCAATTCATTGTGTACATGAGTTACTTCTACTATTTCAAGAATGTGTATTTCTAATTTTGGAGTACCACACATCCATCTTAAAATTCGTATCTCTGCCAAACTCACTAATTTTTTGAACTTGTTTCTTAGTTGCCTAGCTCATGTCCCAGTGGATGGACATCTTATTGAATATCCATTTAAAACTCCACTGGTATACGTCTATCAATTCACCACGAGCACTTAACCCAACCTGCTTTCATTATGAGTAACACCATAACTAATCTCTCTCAATGACTGGTGGTAACAAAATTCTCACTTTAGATATCTCTTAACTCAATAGTTACAAATCCACATTTCCTCCCCTACTATTACTAAAATTACACCCTACAATCAATGTTAATCCTACTAATTTTAACCTTACTTTTTCGATTGCTCTCAGCAGTTCTAATTTAAGCAATTTATGTCTTAGTTTCATGATTTCATCCATCATATGTGAATAACATACGCCACAGGCCACTCCATAAGGCCACTCCATAAGCAAAAATGACGTAAACGATGGCAATGGGACTTAAAGAAAACACACTCGAACACAAGAGACAGCGCTTAAAATATCTATTAATTGAATGATTTACTCAAAATGGGGGCATACAATACCTATAAGAATAAGGAGAAGTTTCTAGAGCCCATTACTTGTAATCAAAGGAATGTGATGGCATCCATGTGATTTTATGGGGTACATCTCCAAAAGGATGATCTCCTCGTGATATCACATGGTCTACCACACTCTTATTTACAGAACACCTAAAATAGCCCTTATTAAATATAATTACTACAATTAAAACAATAAAAGGAAATGACGTGAAAGGAGAACAAGAAATGTAAAAATGACGATTATGCTCCTCTTTGATTCGCACCCCTCTTCTCGAACTCAAGTCGGATGTCGTGTATGATCAATGCCTCATTCTGCTCCACAATAATGAAACCCTAAAAAACCTTATTTATTATCTTTGAATCCTATTTTGAAGACCTTTTCTACTTGGAGTTTAAAGATGACGCAATAATGAAAGTTGTTCAGTTTTTCACGTAGCTTGCAGATTAGAGATCATAGGTTGAAGACGGAATACGGCAGAATTTCATATTATTATTTCTTGTGGATTTGTATGAGTTTGAGGTAGGTTTCGTTATCCCGTGGTTATTTTGTGTGCTATACATGTTCCCCCTTGGTTTTATACATATATTCCATGAGATGTGTTGCACCTAACATGTCATTCTTGTATATATTATTCTTGTTGCATGCATGATTATGTGATATTGTTTTCATGCCAAGTAGATGGAAAAATCGTAATAAGACATGATTGGGTGTAGAATTGGGTAGAGTGATAATTACCTATTTTGTGGAAATATTGATAAAAATGTTATATCGCACGATTGATATTATTGTCGATATTGGAGGATATTAAGGCGTCCCTTAACCAAACCACCCGTTGGACGGGGTGTGCTTTCGCGCTATTTTCTTGTCTTTTATCTCGTGTGCTCATGCCATGGGCCCGTTGGGGCTGTTAAGCCATTTTATTGTGGCATAATGGTACGACGATGAGGGGAGTAACCTATCGTGCCTTGTCATTGTGATTATGTTGGTTTGGGAGCCATGGAGTGTTGGGAGGATAATTGACAAAAGAGTTGATCGAGGGTCCACACCGTATTGAGGGAAGTGCGTCGGTGATTTGATATATGGGGGATTTGGGATGTGTAGTGACGCGGTGAGATCCTAGGATATGATATTTTATATTGAGATGTTAGTTGAGTGTTCATATGTATACTCTTATATATGAGTGCTTTATGTGTTGATGCGGCTTATTCGGATTTGGGATACATGAATGAGTAAACAGCTCCGTACTTTATTTTTAAAAAGTATTGTACATTTTATTGTAAAAATAAGTGTAAAAGGGCTTTTGAGAATTAATGAGAATAAAGAGTCTATTTATTCATTTTACGCTTCCGCAAATGTTTATTTAGTCGTTAGGCATTGTTAAATGGTTTTAAAATGGTTTTGAAAAGGTTTAGATTTGAATGCATTTTTACATATGTTGAGTGGCATACTCCGGGGATTTATTTTCCTTGGGTGTTACATGTGAGGTTGGTTTGGTAGGGGGCGTGGTCGCAAAGGGACCTGGATGGGAGCAACCTTTATTGGCTGGTCACGTAAGGTATTCTGGCCAGATGTAGTGGGGGGATTTGTGAGGATTAGCCAGAGTTAGATTTTCGATGGTATGGGTTATGGTCGACGAGGGGGCACGAAGTAAGGGATAAGGTTGTGGTTCCATCACAGGTTGTTTGCCCTCGCGGTGGTGAAGGTCGTGGGCTCAACAGGGAGGTCGCAAGTTGGTGCTCTGCACATGTAGAAGGTGGAGAATTGTTGGGGTATAACTGGGATGGAAAGGGGGTGGGTGGTGTCATTTGGTAGTTCTATTTTTCGAAGGTGGAATCGGCTAGTGGTGGAGTCATGAACCACTGAGGCGAAGGGGTTCGTTGGGCAACGGCGTAGTTGGTGGCCAAAATTTGGTCATGACTCCATGATAGAGCCAACAGACTCCTCATGTCAGGCGGTGCGACGCTAGATTCCGGATTGGGTGTTCTTCTTAGGCACCATTGTTGAATTCTTTACGATTTTTCCAACACAACAACAACAATGGGTAGAGCGACTAGGCTCTAATACAAAACGATGTAAACAGTCAAAATGAGACACAAAAAGAACACTCAAGAGACAACTCTCAAAATATCTAGTAATTAAATGTTTTACCTCAAATAGGGTGTGCAATACTTATAGGGATATGGAAAAGGTTTGTGGCTATTATTTTTGCTAGCAAATGAATATGCTAGCATCCATGTGATGTTACGAGTGGCATCACTTAAGGATAAGCTCCTCCATAATACTACATGGTCTAGCACACTCTTATGTAGAAAATACCTAAAATAGCCATATTATAATATTTAATAACTACCAATAAAACAACAAAGAGAAAATGACGTGAAAGGACAAGAAATATATAAGATCATGATTATGCCCCTCCTTGATTCTGATGAGGTAGCATATTCTAACCTAAATGGGTTAAGGCTCGGTGGGCTTAACCCATTTGGGCAAACTCACCTTTTGTATATGGGAATAAAGTTGCACATTTACTAACAGCTATAGCATTTAGTACAACGGTAAGTGTTTGACTCATCAGAACGAGGTCATGGGTTCGAGTCGCAAGAGTGACAAACTATTTTGATGGGTCGAACAATTCAAGAGTATATTTTAGCTTAAATGGGCCAAGGCTCGCTGAGCAGACTCACCTCTTGTACTGTACATGAGAATAAAGTTGCGCTTTTACTAACGACTATAACCTTTGGTACAACGGTAAGCGCTTGACCCATAAGATTCACATCAAAAAAGATAAGGACTTAGAGTTGATGCCTTACTCTTATTGGTGTTCTTTATGTCGTCACAACCTCATCAAGCATATCCTCGATCATATTAAGATAACTACTAGTAACTTTTTATTTATTTACCCGCCACCATATTATATCTCTACTCTAGGGATTCTATCACTCCTCTCAAATCTATACAAAAAATATGAAGGAATATAGCTAGGAATATTTGCGTAGGCAAGTGTGTCTAAATATGTAGTTCATGTAATGAATATGTATATGTAATATACATCATACATGTAATAAAGATAATTACTTTTATCTTCTCAAATTTATTTATTTTTATGATGATAATTAAATTAACTTTGATTTCTTCTAGCAATTGAAGAAGAAGTTACTAATCACATTTGGCATCAAAGGAATGTCAAGTCGCGTGTTCACACTTAGAAATTAACGTATTTAAAATTATTGACACGTGACAAAAGGGTCAAACACATCTTAAAGTGTCATGTGTCAAATTCACTATGGTTTCTAGGCTGACATAATCCACTAATTCCTTTGAGGGATTTATTAATGAAGAGGAACTAAGACCATGCTTAACATATACAAAATTTTATATGTCGTACGAATTCACAATAAATAAGTAATACCCCACAACCCTAAAAAGCTTTGAAATTCACTTGCCTTCTTACCAAATAATGATGCAATCAATGATACAAGCCGCTCTTCAAACTCTTCTTTGTTGCGCTTTTTTTTGTCCTTGCTGATGGGAATCTAAAAAAGGTTAAAATGTGTTAAACTTGTTTTTTTAATAACTCGTGCATATAAAGCACCTTTCATTTAGACCCAATCAATTGACATTCCAAAAAGATGCACACCCCTAACCCACCCACATAGATAGCTATTAGATCTGTATGAAAGATTACTTGCTAATACCATGTAATCAAAATTGTCTAGATTATAAGATAACATATAATTGCACTAATTTTAGAAAGCATGCAATAAATGAGAGAGAGAAAATAGAGGGTGCGCAATCCACTAAAAATTGTCAATCAGAAAAAGTAAAATGAATCACAAACAAACAATATATATATATATATATATATATATAGAGGCAGGCTCCTATGCACACTAAGTTTGCACATTACCTTTTATATATAGTAAAAAAAATATTTTTGAGTTGATTTTTTTTGTGTGATATTATAACATTTCAACGGACTCACATAAAAAAAATTAGCTCAAAAAAACTTTTTTTGCTATTTTTAAAAAATCGGTCAAACTTTCGCAGTTTTTAAAGGGCTTGGAGGATTTTCAAAGGGCTTCCAGGAAGGAATGATCGATTCCGTTGTTTGAGGGGTAGTCATCATGGTATGCGTCGTCTCTCTTGCGGTTTGGAGTCGGGTTGCGAGGGTTTGCGAGTTTCATTGTTTTGGGTTTTGAAGAAAAAATCTAAAATCCTATTTTTTGCAGTACTACTTTTAGTGGTGTTATCATTCGATGCTGAGAAAGTTAATAGGTGACTGTGGAGAGGCCTAGATTGTGGTAAAGGGTAACGAGCTCTAAGGAGAGTGAAAAAGAAAAGGTTATGGTTCAACCATCATATAATGTCGAATTATAAACGTCCAATTGATGTTTGTGCTACCATGTATGTAATACCCGGTATTTTTTGCAGAAATAAATTAACTGTTACATTGATTAATTGCTTATAATGAGTTATTATTTGCATAACATGTAATAAGTCACTTATTATATTCTTATATGTTGTTATGAAATTTGTCTATGTGATTGTATATGTGATACGTAGATTCACTCTTTGAAAATTAACATAATACACGATGATTCATCTATATAACTATATAAAAATTGTAGACCCAAATCATGCGAGGTTGACACGTGACAGTAATAAAGGCTTCTAATACTATAAAACGCACTCTTGCATTTATATCTGTTGTTCATTGCATAAATAGTCCACGTGGCATACAAGCTCCATCTTCCTGTTTTGCCTTCATTTTCGGGAATTAATTCCAGTCTTGTTCATTCGTCTCAATGTTTACAATGAGTTCACACAACTTGACTCTTCACATACTTTATTCCAAATCGTGTAAAACTAAATTCTTGGAAACCCAAGAGTCCCAAAAATGTTTATCCATTTCTCTTCCCTACCGGTCCAAGTTTATTTCTCTCTCTTCTACACCAAGTATAAAACTCACTGTTAGGTTTTTAATGGAGAAATTGAAAAAAGTTGTGTGTGTTGTTATGTTTGTAATTTATACAGTTTTGAGCTCCAAGTTGGTCTATGGTGGTGATATAGTTCACCAAGACAATATTGCCCCTAAGAAGCCTGGTTGTGATAATAACTTCGTTTTGGTAAAACACTCATAACCCTTTTCATCTCATTCATCCCTTATTAGTTAAACAAAGTTATGTGTGCGTATTTAATTTAAAGTTCACATCTTTTTTGGGTGGTTCAAAGATGTTGAGAGTAAAAATTGAAACTTTGATGTATACATGTGCATGTCATTTTGTTTATTAATTTGATTTTGGATCTTTGATTGATCTTAATGTGGGTGGGAATTGTTTTGGGGGTTTTATTATAACTTTAAAAAAACTATGCACCATGGCACCAACGTCGTGCCAGCCTTTACTGTTACACCTCCGACGATTTCAGATATGGGTGTTCTAAAGGATCTATCGAATTCTGGTGGCAGGGCATCCATTCGGCACTGTGAAATCAAATCGGTTGTTGAGGAGTCCTAGACAAGGAGTATTCAAGATGAAGCTCCCAAAATCGAGTACAATGTTTTTTCTATTTTTTTAAATATACCTATGCACATATATAATAGTATATATATATATATGATGTAGGGTTGTGTATATATATGGGTTTGGGGGAATTGAGTTTTAACAGATATGGTGATGGGTTTTTTTTGGTTGAATTTTAAATCATAACAATTATGGAGGTAGGTGGATTTCATTTTTTAGTTGAGTTTCTAAGCTTTTCATGGAGGTGTGTGTGTAACCGCAAAAAAACCTGGTGAGTCTCTTATTATTTGTTCTCTCTTTCTCTCAAATTATGTCAACATTGATTTTAGTGAGATGAACTATTTTTTATCAATGATAAGAATGGTGACAAAATTTGTGACGGGTATAAAATATTTACCCCGGCACCGGATAAAATTCATAGTTAATTAGTACAGATTTCATATATATATATATATATATATATATATATATATATATATATATATATATATATATATTCGGCCACGCATCGCGTGGCCTTCATGCTAGTTAATTAAATATTTTAAGTGACTTAATATTATGGGCGACTACAGAATGGTCAAGGACAAGGTGTTGGTTGGGGGTTTCCTCATTTGGATTATTTCTTCAGTATCAAGTCCCACCGATCGTGAAGTACTTTCTTATAATGCCGAGACACACGTAACAGATTGATAATTAAGTTTTAACTTAATTGACTCATGCCGACTTATAATTTAATTTAATGAGATATTTGAATTATTTTAAAATGCTCTATTTCGAGTTGACTTCTGCAACGCTTTCGTTTTTTACTTAAAATAGTGGGATTTTAGGCAATTGGGTTACTATATAAATTAGGTAGAGTTTCGGACCATTTGGAGTGCAATTTGGGCTCATTGGGTTGAGGCTTATATTGGGCCTAAGCCTAATTTCATGGAAAGCACAATAATTAGATTAATTAGACAAACCTAAAACACAATTAAGACATTTGGGAAAACCCTAGAGGCTTGGGAGAAAAGGCACCAAGGATTGAAGAGGATTTGGGGATTTGGGGGACCTTGATTCTTCAATCGGTCCAATGCAAGTATACATTAGGATTGTGTTATGATAATAGTAGTCGTTGAAATCTGAGATTAACACTTGTATAATCTAATTTTAATCATCTAAAACCTACTTTTTGAAATTAGTTTAATTGCTAAATTAAACCTTAATCTTATGGAAATGGATTAGAATAGTTGGTGTTAAATCCTATGTATTTGATCTTGTAATCTGATTGAAAATTGTATATTCTAAATCATAGTGATGATTTACATAAACAACCTCATGTTTAATCCTTATTTGAATCACATCTGAGATGAATTGGTTCGAATTATGAACTTAGGGTTCTAAAACTCATAATCTGAAATTAATGTTTGAATCCTTATTTAAAACACCTAGGTTGGATTTTGATCTATAAGTGTTTAAAGATCATTATAAGGTGTTCTTGAGGAGTTAGGAACTTGGGCAGAGTTGTTCATGGCGACTAGGATTTCTGAGCTCGTAACTTGGAGTTTAGTGAAGAAGAAACCCGCTTATCGGAATTTTAGACACGGAGTATCGTGCACACGGTTAAGTAGCTCCGTGCGAACGGAGGCGTGCCCGTCTTCCGAGTTGGACTAACGGGAAGATCCTCTCGTACATCCTTGAGTATGGGGCTCATACGTTTGGTGTGAAGGCTTAGTGATTTCCCTTGTGCTGATGTTGTTAGGTTACAGACTCTGTTCTAAAAGGCCCGCTTAGGCTTGAGGCTTGAGAGAAACGCATCGCCTACGCCTTATTCTTGGTAAAAGGCTTAAGGCACACTTTTTTTTTAAACAAATGACTAGTTGACAAATATTGGTTATGGAGCATGAATATGAGAGAGGGCTACCAAACATATGGATATATTTTCAAAATTCAAGGTATGTACTATTTTATTATATTACTAGCCTTGGAATAATTAAAATAATAAAAAAAGGAAAAACGCCTTTTTACGCCTGGGCTCCTATGGCTTGAGGCTTGAGGCTTGACCTCTACGCCTCGACCATGCCTCGCGCCTTTTAGAACCTTGGTTACAGAGTTGGATCACTAGTTCGTATGAGTGGTCCCCGAAGGCAATAGGTTAGGCTATCATACTTTTATTTGAGGGCTCTAGCGTAGCCCATACGATTTGATGTGGGTAATGTACACTCATGAATATTTTGGATTATGATTTATACTATGATTATTTATTGCGGTGCTTGAGATGATTGTATTGGATTGTGATTTATACTAGTGATGTATAACCATGAACTTGTGACTCGGGAATATTGTGATGATTATACGAGAGAAGTATATACTGATTTATGAATTAAGGAAGTCTAAGGTTGTCATATTAGAGATATCTAAATGGGAATCATAACTTAAGACTATAATACAAGAATAATGAATTGGTAAGTAATGGACATTAATGAAAGAGATTATCGAAAAGTAAGATATACTTTATACAAAGGTCAAACGTAATAACTTTAAAGTTGAGATACTTGATTAAAAGGTGGAACTATACCATTCGGGCCTGATTTTGGATGGGGAGTAGAACCGCATATTTTATTTAGATTGTTTGGATTGGGTAATTTAAAGAACCTAAAATATACTTAAAATGGGAGGAAGAAGCATTATTATCGTGGCCCCAACTTCAGTAAATTCTTACTCTTTGTAGACTTGTTGAGTTTAATACTCGTTGTTGTACTATTAATACACATGCCTTAGGACGTTGTTGTCGTAGATTTCGGTTATTCATTGGAGAAGTACCTCTAGCGACATTTTATTCATCATTCGTAGGGTGTAGGCGTTGAGTAGTGTCACTCCTTTACATCTTTGTATTTATTTATATTTCAGTTCAGGCGGTTGTATGTATTTCAGATTTTTTCCAAGTCCCTTGTATTCCGAGATGGATATTATAGCGTTGAGATTTTATATTCCAAAATTGAATTTAATTCTTATGGAAATGATTGGTATCAGAGATATTTTATTCAATTCTTGTATTGCATTTACTTACTTCGCTTTAATTAATTTTTTATACAGAGAATGTTACCAAATGTTTTTGATTCCCGTGATTTTTATATTAGAATCAATCTATTTATGGATATTATGAGGCGTCACAATGTAGTAAATGCTATATAAATTAGAAAGTGCTTTGTGGTTATATAATCAGAATATCAAGCAAAGGAGCACGTGCAAGGAGATCCAAAAGACTACATAAAGAAAGATAATATACAAAGGGAAAGCCACATAAACCAACCAAACTCCTTGTACGCTCGGGGATGGGAAAAAGGGGGTAAGTTGATGAACAAAACACTGCCTCTGAACCATGGCACCTTTTAATGCTTCATTACTTGTCAAGAATATATATCCTTATGCTTTTGAACTACTAATCAAAACATTCAAAACCTAGCAGACACATAAACAAGAACACTCGGAACTCACTAATACCTTACATGAGGAAGCCTTGAAACTTGTGAGATGGTGAGAGAAATCGAAAGGCTTTGGCCGTCAAAACTCAAAATGTCACAGTGAGCACCGGCCTAAGCATTACTGCAAGTTCAAGGAACTCAAAGTTCTAAAGCAAGTGTTCATTAACATGCGACATTTTTTTGCGACATGGCAAGAGTAAAATATAGCCAATCAACATCTAAATGTTACAAGCACTCGAAGTCCAAGATGTCCATGAGTGTGAATATTCCTCTGTGAACAATAATCTCATCACAAAGTAAAACCATGAAGGGGAACGGTGTCAACTGCTATAGGAAAGTGAAACCTGTCTTCTTAATATTTGGAGTCTATTTTCGAAAAAAATACAGAAATGTCATCAAATAGCTGCCAAACTGGAAAAACTAAGAATTCACATTAACCAAATGGCCAGGAATCACTACCTATGGCAATATGATGCAGCTCTAGAATCACAAAAATTGTTCTATTTACTCTATGAGCAATGTAACAAACATAAACAGTACCAATATGAAAACAAATGTCAGTAAAGTAATAAAAACAAAAACAGCTTTCAATCATACAAAATCTAAAAGGGAAGCCGGAACTTGCCTTACCCATAAAAGCTGGAAAGGCAGTTTTCAACCCCATAACATCCACAAACCGTTCACAAGCCGGCGGATAATTCGTCATGGCGAAATCAAGCGCCCTAATTGCTGACCCATAACACAACTTCTTCTGATTCATAATAATAATCATCAACTCAACCCCTTCGGCCTTCAAAAACTTCTCCTTATTCTCCAAAGGCATCAACAAGCAACACAAACAATCAAACAAATTCTCCACCATCTCCTCCTCATCCGAAGTCTTGGGATCCCTGGACTTATACATGGCCACCGCCTGCAAAACCACATCCACGCCATTCATCTGTCCCAACCTCTTCTGATTAACCCCACTGCTCTGCAACAAAATGGCCAAAATCTCGGATGCGTACTGCTTATTCCCATCAAACTCCCTAACCTTAATCTTCCCCAACAACCACCTCATCAACTTAGTCCTCTCACAAACCAACTCAGCCACTTGAGGTTTCACCTCAATTAAATTCTCAATAGTAGCAAGTGTGTTATAAACAGCAGCCATCTCATCCGGGTCGGATTCCGATAACCGGAGGAGATTCTGGACAAGCAATTCAAGTACATTGTTTTCGACTAGCGATTCAACTAGGATTTGGGCGGGCTCATCGTTATCTTCGAGGACGTCCTCATCGGTGAGGTCTTGGATGAGGTTAACGACGTCGATGGAAATGTCGGTGTTGTCGTGGTTGAGGAGGCCGAGGATGGAGGGGATGGCGTTGAGGTTGACGAGGTCGGGGTAGAGTTCGGGGGCGCCGGCAAGGATTTTGAGCTTTTCGATTTCGGTGTGGAGGTCGATTTCGGAGTCGGCGAATTTGTCTGGTTGGTCGGGGTATTTGAGGCGGGCGGCGATGTTGTCACGGAGGCGGCGTTCGAAGGAGAGGACCAATTTTTTTAGGGTTTTGAGGTCCACCATTTCGATAGGGTTTTGGGAGGATTTTTCGAGTGCTTCCAGGAGGGAGAGGTCGATTCCGTTGTTTGAGGAGTGGTCATCGTCGTCTCTTTTGCGTTTTGGAGCCGGGTTGTGAGGGCTTGCGAGCTCCATTGTTTTGGGTTTTCAACAAAGAATTCTAAAACCCTATATTTCGCAGTGCTACTTCTGGAGGTGGTGGTGTCGTTTCATGCTCAACCATGTTTTCGCTTTCTTATACTTAAATTTTCTTTACTATTTTTGTTTAAAATTACATGATTATACTAGAGTCTTTTAGTATTTAGCTCCACTAATTTCACTATTTAGAATTTGAATTTATTTACTTACATTATAATTCATAATTCATAGAAATCGTTAGTTGATTGATTTGACCGTAAGTTGACTCGCTTTTCAACCAAAAAGAGTATTTTGCCTCTTAATACATTAAGAGTAATACTAGGGAGCCCATTTCGTGGATCTTTTTTTCAAACTCAGTGATGTGTCAAACACACGTTTGATGGTGTTTTACTTCACATGGGGTCTATTACAAACACCACCTAATGTATGTTTGACATATCACTCAGTTTGAAAAAAGGGTCTGCGAAATGGATCTCTCTGGTATTACTCATACATTAATGTATTAAGGGGTAAAATAATCTTTTTGTATTAGTGTATTAATGTGTTAAGGGGTAAAATAGTCTTTTTGGTAGAAAAGGTGAGTTAACTAACGGTTTTCGTCGATTTTGGACCCCAATCAACTATAATATAAATAAATGGACTCAAACTCTAAATAGTGAAAACTACTGGACCCCAAATAGTAAAAGACCCGTTATAGTATGTGCATTTGTTCTCAATTTTATATAAATAAAAAATAAATTTCAAATATGTAAAAATACATTTCACTATTAACTTTTCATCGCGGTTAAAAGTATTTCAGCAAGTCTTTATGACATATTGATCACATGGGAAAATAAACAAAGTGATGTTTTTTATTGTCATGGACCATCCACAATGGTGCAAAGCCACGAAAGGTAAATTTATCGAATATTGTGCAACATTTATCTATAAACAATTGGTTGCCATATATCATCTACAAAAGGCTAGTTTGTTCGTTTATTTAATGTTCATTTTATACCCTTCCTTCCCCCACCTCATTCTAATGGTCATCACCTAAAACCTCAATTTTCAATCATATTTCCAAACCACCAAACTCAACTAGTTTTTTTTTGTACCCACAATAACTCAATTATTTCTTATTATATAAATATTTTCTAAAAAAAATCTCTCGTTTGAACTATTTGTACTCATAATTTCAAATAACAAAATCCTCTTATTTGAACAATTTCTTCGAAGTCAGTTTATTTTAACGTACCAAAAATAATGGAATGAGTCGGCGCAAAGAAATGGAAACAATATTTCAATGTAGGAGTTTCAAAGTCAAGTCGAGGCAGAACATCGGCGTCACAACTAGTGCCTAAAAATGTTCCTGTGATATTATACAAATATTATGTGCGAATATGTGACAATAACACTCGCGCTTCTGATGGTGAAATACCTGTTATTAACAGCGAAAAGTTTGATTTTCGTGGGAATGGGAGCAGACCTACGCGCCTGTATAAATTTATTTACGAAAAAAATAAGCGCATTCGGGATTTAATAGACGATGTTGATTTTGTTACTTCCCTGTTCAAGATAATGATTGTTGACACCAAATTTAGTCTGCTGACATGGCTCAATCGAATGAAGACACGTGGCAATCTACGTGGCAACAACAAACACTTTCGAGGAACTCAGACGCTCCGAGGAACCATACTACAACGAGGAATACTGCATCCCCGAGGAACTCAGACGCTCCGACCTACAAGAACTCTCCGAAGAACTTTTGAGTACCGAGGAACTTTTGATTACCGAGGACCTTAGGCGGTCTGAGCTGCACCTCGAACAAAACATTTATAGCAGGATAACCAACAATTTGACTGTTCATTAAATGCTTATCATTCAGACGTATACACTTAAAGGGCATTGAATGCATTACCCTTTCACATGTACAGCATTTAATGTATTACCCTTTCACATTACAGCCTTAGGGCTATAAATACATTGTATTATCATCATTGTAAGGGGACCGGAATTTCTTGATTGAACTTGTAATCGAGAATTCCCAAACAGTCATCAATAACAGAAAAAGTGGACGTAGGCCATTCTTATAAGGCTGAACCACTTTAAAACTTCTTTGTCTCATTTATTTTATCTGTGATTAAATAATTAGATATAATCTAATTTTTTACATCAACAGATTGGCGCCGTCTGTGGGAAGCGACTGGTAATATCGTTTTTCATCAAAAACAATTCATCACAAATGGCTGATATTCCAGAATCCAGCAATCGAAACGCTGGAAGCCCTCCAAATCCATCTGCTCCGCCAAATATTCCAGATCTGACTGGAATAATGACAAATCTGGCTCAGGGCCAGACAGTCATGCAAGAAACTATGCGACAACTCATACAAACCCTCCATGGTGGTGCACCAACCCATTCAGGATTGCAAAGTATTCAAAAAAATACCCGTTTACCTTCTTCACATACTAGGCGTACTGATTCATATCGTACTGAGGAATCTGAAGATTTTTCTTATCAACCTGGACGAAATTCGTCAGTGCGGACCATAGATACTGAACAACGTATCACTCTCTCTCCAGAAAGGACTAGTGCGCTAAAGAGGTTAAGCAGGGTATCACCTTTTGATCGATTAGAACCTAGAAGGAGTAGAAGTCCTCCTAAAGTCGTATCGAGGAGTTTTCGACGACCATCAGATTTAAGGGAAGGATCTGCCCAGTCGCGACCAGCTGCTCGTCAAGATAGATCCCGGGAAGCCACATCAACTCGATCAGTTGCTCGAACCAATAGGCCCGAGGAAGGAAATGATGCATGGAAAGGCTCTATTCAGAGGCTGGAGGATAGATTAGGGGAAATGGCTAAAGCCAAGAACCCTCTACAACGAACTTTTATTCGAGGAACACCTTTTGTCCAGGCCATTGTAGATTTTCCAACACCATCAAAGTTTAAAACACCTGTTGTGACCCCCAAATATGATGGAAAGACCGTCCCCGTCCTTCATATAGAACAATACCAAGCTGCAGCCGACATCTATGTTGTTCCATATGAGATGAGATGCAGAGCATTCTCGGGAACTCTTACTGGATCTGCTCAAATATGGTATAATAATCTTCCTCGGGGTAAGATCTCAACTTTCTTTCAACTGGCCGAGTTATTCATTGGGAATTTCTATTTTGGGGCAAAGCTAATTAAACGAGTAGCGCATTTGTTAAGTGTTAGACAAAAGGCTGGTGAGAGTACCAGAGATTATATAACTCGTTTTAATAACGAGAAGCTCGAAGTCATTGATTATGAGGAAAAAATAGCAATTACCGCCTTGATGAGTGGACTACTACCCAACAAGTTGTACTACACTTTGGCCAAAGATCCACCTAGAACCATGCCAGATTTGATGGAAAAAGCGGCCAAGATCATGAATGCCGAGGAGGCTATGGTTGCGAAGAAGAATATGGATGCCAAAGAAACTAAGGTGGAAGGTGATAAAGCTAAGAAAAAAGAGCATAAGAACAATGGTAATGACAAACATTCAAGAACAAGGTCGTCGTGGGAAGTATTGAAGAAATTTGATAATTGTACTCCTTTGAAGAAAGACATCAACCATGTTCTAGAAGAAATCAAGAACAACGAGGAATTAAATTGGCCAGAGAAAATGAAGGTAGACCCCGAAAGGAGAAATAAGGCAAAATATTGCGAGTTTCACAAAGATCATGGCCATATGACTAAAGATTGCATAGCTCTTCAGAATGAGATTGAAACACTCATCAGACGAGGAAAACTGACAAAGTATGTTGATCGGAGGAATGGTAGAAGAAACAACGACCGAGCAAGAGAGAGGTCTAGATCTCCTCGTCGAGCAGAGGAGAACAAGAAGAGAGACCATGAAGTTGATCCAGAAGACGACCCCGATCTTCCCAAAAGACCAAGGCAGCCAGAACATGAGGTATTTTCAATACGCTTTGGGTCATTTGATTGTAATGTTATTACAGGTGGAGATGCCGGAGGAGGAGACCTTACTGCAGAAAGAAAAGCTTATCTCTGTGAGGCTCAAGCTTGCTCATACATTCAACGAATAAATTTAGCTGAAGAGGATCGCCCGAGAAAGGTAAACAAAGAGAAATTGGTCATTGGCTTCTCAAAGAACGACCTCGCAGGTGTTCTATATCCTCATGATGACTCACTGGTGATCAAAATGAGGATGAAGGAAGTAATGATTTCAAGAGTACTGGTCGACAATGGTAGCTCGGCAGACATCATGTTCTACTCATGCTTCGACAGTTTAAATCTAAAGCTATCTCAACTGGAGCCTTATCATAGACCCCTCCTCAGTTTTGCTGGCGAGAAAGTATTTCCACTTGGGACGATCAAATTGGATATATTCATTGGTACGTGGCCTGCTTGTCGAACAGAAAGAATACGCTTCTTCGTGATGGATAAGAATGTTCAATCATCATACAATATCATCATGGGAAGAGTAGGATTGAAGAAGTTCGAGGCGGTACCATCTACGGTACATCAGTGCCTAAAATTTCCAACGAATTTTGGAGTAGGAGTTGTGAAAGGTGATCAGAAAGTAGCTCGGGAATGCTATTATTCATCCGCCGAGCAAGAGGAACTGGAGGAATCAAGGAAAAAGACTACTACCTATCAAGTGGATGAAGGTACAGAAATTGAAACATTGGATCCTAGAGATGAGTCGCAACTCGTGAAGGGTCAAGTGGTGGAAGCTACTGAAAATATCATTCTGGACGACGAGCACCCTGAACGAACTACTCAAGTAGGTTCATCGTTGGAAGCCTCACTAAAACAGGAATTGATAACTTTCCTAAGAATCAGAAAGCAAACTTTTGCGTGGAGTCATGAGAATGTGCATGGGATAGATCCAAATTTCTTATGTCACGAACTCAATGTGAATAAGGAGATCAAGCCTGTGAAGCAGAGAAGAAGCGTATTCAGTCCCGAGAAGAATCAAGATATACAGGAGGAAAGTCGAGAAGCTCCAGAAAGCCTGCTTTATTGAAGATGTTAAATATCCTGACTGGTTAGCAAATGTGGTGATGGTGAAAAAGAAGAAGAACAAATGGAGGATGTGTGTAGACTTCACCGACCTCAACAAAGCATGTCCAAATGATCACTTTCCACTGCCCCGAATTGATCAACTAGTCGATGCTACCTCGTAACACGAGCTGCTGAGCTTCATGGATGCTTATTCTGGTTACAATCAGATTAAAATGAAACCTGAAGACAGGGAGAGTACTTCTTTCATTACCCCTAGGGGAACTTATTGTTATAATGTTATGCCTTTTGGTTTGAAAAATGCAGGTGCGACATATCAGCGCCTGATGAACAAGGTCTTTGCTGAACAAATCAGTTGCAATATGGAAGTCTATGTTGACGATATGCTGACAAAGAGCAAGAAAGCTGTCGATCATCTAGTTGACTTAAGTCAGACTTTTGATCAACTGGATAAATATCAAATGAAGCTGAACCCGACGAAGTGCATATTTGGAGTACGAGAAGGCATGTTTCTCGGGTACATCGTTAATCAGCGAGGCATTGAAGCTAACCCTGAAAAGAACAAAGCTCTGTTAGGGTTGCGATCCCCGACGACGAAGAAAGAGGTGCAAAGTCTTACAGGACGAGTAGCAGCACTCAACAGATTTATATCGCGAGCAACTGATCGATGTCTCCCATTCTTCAAGACGCTCTGAAAGACTTTTGAGTGGAATGATGAATGTGAGAAGGCTTTCCAAGACTTGAAGAAATATTTGGGAGCACCTCCACTGTTATCCAGGCCAGCGATTGGAGAAAAACTATACTTATATCTGGCAGTGTCCGAGAATGCAGTCAGTTCGGCATTGATAAGAGTGGATAATGGAGTACAAAAATCGATCTACTACACAAGTAAGGCCTTCCGAGGAGCAGAGATCAGATTCCAAGGCTGAAAAAATTAGCACTAGCATTGATCGAGACAAGTAGAAGAATGAAGCCATACTTTCAAGCCCATACCATAGTAGTATATACTGATATGCCATTGAGGAAAGCCCTTCATAAACCAGAAAAGTCAGGAAGATTGATGTGCTGGGCAATAGAACTCGGTGAATATGATATAGTTTATGAACCCAGATCATCGCTAAAAGGGCAAGCAGTAGCAGATTTTATAGCAAAATTTACCTATCCTGATTCCCCCGAGGAACAAAAGTTGCTCGCAGATCAACCTGTGGATGTTACATGATCACCAAATGCAAGCCCAGACCAACTTAGCTTGGTAAAAGGGCAAGTAGATGTTACAGGATCATCAAATTCAAGCTCAGACTAGCTTAGGTTGGTAAAAGGGCAAGAAAAGATGATCGACGAACAACAAGAAAAATCAGGAGATGGTGAAAATAAGCAACAAATTTTCCACCAAGGAACTCTGTCAGGTCAGAAATTTGAAAACGAGTTACCTATATGGAGTCTGTATGTGGATGGTTCATCTGGCACTATAGGATGTGGCACAGGGATAGTTCTGAGCAGTCCGGACGAGGTCGACATGGAGTACGCCCTACGTTTCCAATTCAAAGCTTCGAATAATGGGGCTGAATATGAAGCCATGATTGCAGGTCTTAGTTTGGCAAAAACCATGGGGGCGGAACAAGTTATTATCTTCGGTGATTCGCAACTGGTCACAAATCAAATGATGGGAGTATATGCAGCCAAAGGAGAATTAATGATCAGATATCATGCAAAGGCAAAGGAACTAGTGTCGGAATTTGCTGCTATTCAGTTGGTCAAAATACTAAGAATGGAGAATGCGAGAGCAGACGCCCTAGCTCGATTAGCATCAGTTACTTGTACCGAGCTACGAAGAACAATCCCAATTGAAGTTTTAGCTGGTCGGAGTATAGATGAAGATCTGACGATGAACTTTATTACCCTCGATTGAGGATCATCATGGATGGATCCCATCAGGGCATATATTGAGAAAGGGGAATTACCAACTAACAAACTTACAGCTAAGAAACTAAAGTTTAAGGCCGTTCGGTGTGTACTGACCAACGGTATTCTATACAAACGAGGAGTTATAGCAGGTTTGCAGAGATGTGTGCATCCCACCGAGGTGAAAGATTTAATTGAAGAGATCCATGAAGGGTCATGTGGAGCCCATGTAGCAGGTCGGACGCTTTTATAAAGGGTGATGACGCATGGATATTACTGGCCGACGATGAGGGTTGATTGTATAGCCTATGCCAAGAAATGTGACAAGTGCCAGCGCTTTTCCTCCATCCGAAGAACTCCACAAGCATTGTTGACATCCATCACTTCTCCTTGGCCATTTGCCATGTGGGGAATAGATTTAGTCGGGCCACTGCCAACGACCAGAGGAAGGTTCAAATACCTCGTCGTCGCAGTGGATTATTTTACTAAATGGGTTGAAGCTGAGCCTCTCATTGATATGACGTACGACAAGGTGTACCAATTTATTTAGAAGAATATCATTTGTCGATATGGTCTTTCTCATGCCTTCATCACAGACCATGGAACACAATTTGATAACGAGGAGTTCGCTGCCTATTGTCATCAGTCAAATATTTTGAAGATTCACTCAGCACCAGGCCATCCTCAAAGTAATGGACAAATTGAAGTGAAAAATAGAACGTTGTTGAATGGCTTGAAGAAAAGATTGGATGATGCGAAAGCAAATTGGATCAACGAGCTACAATCAGTACTATGGGCTTATCGTACTACTCCCCGAGCAGCAACTGGAGAATCACCATATATGCTGGCATTTGGAAGTGAAGCTGTTATACCTGCCGAGTTGGGCCTCCCAACACACAGGGTACTGAATTTCAATTCCCTTGTCAACGACTTAATGAGAAGATTGGATTTAGACATGCTCGAGGAAGTTAGAGAAGAAGCAGCAATCAGGAATGTTGTATACCAACAATGAACAACTTTGTTCTACAATAAAAGGGTGAAGAAGTGTGACCTGAAAGAAGGAGACTATGTGCTAAAGAAAGTGATTCAAAAGCACAACAAACTGGAGGCAAACTGGCATGGACCATACCGAGTTACAAAAGTTGTTCGACCAGGAACTTACCGAATAGCAACTTTAGAGGGGGAGGAGTTTAAGAATGCATGGAACGCAGAGCACCTGCGCAAGTATTATCAGTGATGTATATTCTCATGTAACGCAGTTCCTTCAGTATGAATAAAATGAATATATTCTGCCAAATTCTCTCCTTTTATTGAAAGTTTTTCGGGAAATACTAGTGCTACACACTACTCGGTAAAACTCGGACTACTTAAATTTATTCTCGAAAACGCCAACTAAGGTTGGTCGGGAAACAAATGTATTCCTAAAAATGCCAACTTATGTTGGTTAGGAAGTAAATGTATTCCTACGGGAAGTAAAACTATGTATTCCTAAAAATGCCAACTTATATTGGTTAGGATGTAAATGTATTCCTACGGGAAGTAAAACTATGTATTCCTAAAAATGCCAACTTATGTTGGTTAGGAAGTAAATGTATTCCTACGGGAAGTAAAACTATGTATTCCTAAAAATGCCAACTTATGTTGGTTAGGAAGTAAATGTATTCCTCCGGGAAGTAAAACTATGTATTCCTAAAAATGCCAACTTATGTTGGTTAGGAAGTAAATGTATTCCTATGGGAAGTAAAACTATGTATTCCTAAAAATGCCAACTTATATTGGTTAGGAAGTAAATGTATTCCTCCGGGAAGTAAAACTATGTATTCCTAAAAATGCCAACTTATGTTGGTTAGGAAGTAAATATATTCTCGAAAACGCCAACTAAGGTTGGTCGGGAGGTACAGTTATTCCAGAAAGTGCCAAAGTTGCTCGCAGAGGAAAAATCCACTAACTATGGCTGGTCGGGAATAAAAATCCACTAACTGTAGTTGGTCGAAAAGGAAAATTTATCGACCTTGGTTGGTCGGAAACATTTTATGAATACGAGAAAGTGATCGAGCAAAATTTTGTATACTCGTAAATTTTTAAATTATTACTAAGTTGGTCGAGAAACATAACATCATTTTTGCCAAATGATTACCACAAATTCAAACTACTCGACAATAAGTCGATCGACAAATAACACAATATTGTTATCTTTTTAACAGATACACATGCACAGATGTAAAGTGTTACAAAACAATAGCAGTCAAGATTTGCAAACAAAATTATTTCATTAAATGTAAAACAAAATACATCAGGAATGAAATACAAATTTATTACATCAATATTCCTACTCTATTGGTTTTTTCCCCTCTGCTTTTGAAACAAGTTCCTCGCCAGCAGGCGGATCATTTAAAGCAAGAGGAGAATTTATGAAGTTAAGATCTTTTAACATCCTGATATTCATCACAGAGGGTCGATCTAGTAGATGCTCTGGACGAGATATCTCGACATTTGAATGGAGATTGTAATCGCCGAGGTATTTGGAAATCAGACATTGAGGGATGGCCCGAGCAGGGATCCAACTTATGGTAATCCCACAGGTAATGACTCTGTTCAAGTTGCAGCACACCCAAGGCATTCATCCATCCCTGTTTGTAGCCCTCATTATTTGCATTTTGGATACGATCGTCCAAGTGGTAGAGAGCCTTGTTGTAGCCAGCCATCCAGAACTCCCGGGGCTGCTTGTGGAATTGATATGCCAATCTTTTCCAGCTGCTCGTGGAGATTTTTGATAAAAAGTTATTTATTCTCCAAGACAGACTTCTGCGTAGAAAACTGCTCTTCCAGGTCCCTGATTTTCTTAGACATCTCAGCCAATGCCTGGTTCTTCACCATCAGTTGGAAGGCCTGGTTCTCTAAAGCAGATTGAGTCCTCTGTTCCTTGACAGGAATCCGAGCAGCTCTTGATCATCCCCGAGGAGCTCTTGCTCGTCCACGAGAAGATGTAGAAGGGCCAGCTCTTTTCAAGGTTTCCAACTCATCCCTCAAGTTGGCGTTATCGACCTCTAAGAACGAGAATCCCTCGTCAGTCACTAGAATCAAAGCATTTGAGGTGGAAGCAACAGATTTTAATTGAGATACTTCTCTTTGCAAGTTGTTATTTTCTTGCTCTAGCAACTCAGCTATTTGCCTGTGCTCCTCGACCTCGGCTTTCAACGTTCTCTTCCGCACGTCGTAAGCAGCAAAATGCTTCTCGTATCCCTTGTCGGCAATTATTTGCTGATACTTCTTCTCGTACCCCTCGTGCAAGAGGGCAGTGGATTCCTTATATTATTGCTGAAGGTCTTTAAGAGTGACTTGGAGATCCTCAATCATATCATAATAAGCTACATTATTGGCCACCGCACGATCAAGCAGACACTTCAAATATTAGTAAGCTTCAACTGCCTGTTCCGAAGCATCTTGACCGAGGATATCGACGATTTGTGTTGCACTCAGATCTGTGTGACCAACCTTAAAGTATTTATTGCATTGCCGTAACAGCTTTGTATCATGAGCAGATAATAATTCCATCCTGGCCAGAAACTAGTAGAGGAAGAAAAAACAATAATCAATAAGAAGTACAAACAGAGCATGAAGAAGAGAAACAACAGTATGCATAAACAAAAGTTCAAATTTTATTACATTACAAAGGTCAGAAGTACAAGGTTAAGAGTTACATGTTCAGGGTTACATTTGATAAAGAAAAAAAAATAGAGAGAAACCCGAACAACTCTACACATTTTCCTTGTCTCCCAAAACTTTCTCGGGAGGCTGGGACGAGGAGGTAGGTTGCTCGGAGGGAACAGAGAGTTGCTCGGGGAGCGCTGGCAGTTGCTCGGATGAAGTAACGAGTTGCTGAAGTTCCTCGTTCACAGGCCGGATGGCTGGGCAATGAGAAACTTGATCTCCCATCACCATGGAAGACTCCTCAGAGGCAGCTTCACCCTCTTCTTCGTCTTCAGGAGTTGGAGGGGGACCAGGGATATGTCGCTGGAAGAGTTCAGAAGTTTCATCAACCTTCATCTCCTGAAGAGCTGCGACCCACCCATCTCTAAAGTATTTTAGGCTGCCATATTTGACTTGCGACATCATGGCAGCCAAGCCTTTGTTCCACCCCTTATCCCAGCCAGCGCTAAAAGATTTCTTCACATCCAACTTCCTCTTTGTCTTCTCCGAGGAAAGCTTCTCAGAAAAAAGGTTATCAGCAGCTTTCAATTTATTCTCAACCTCCTCCTTCTGACGACTTACTTTCCGAAGTCGACTTAACTCCTCCTCAGCAACCTTGAGTTTATCTTGAAACTCCTCAGCATTCTTGAGCTTCCCTTCAAGCTCTTTATTCTTCTCATCCAGACTATTTAATTTTTTCTCCAACTCCTTGGAGACCTCAATAACCTGAACTTTTTCCTGCTCGGTCGAAGCAAGCTTCTTCTCCCAAGTCGCCTTATCATCAGCATATTTCTGGCGAGAATCTTTCAGAGACTTCCCCAAGCCCATCAAAGCTTCCTCTACACCAGACGAGGAGCTTGAAGCTTTAATAGCTTCATCTTTCTTTAAAATTGTGTTAAAACAGCTCACCAACTGTGAAAAGAAAACGAAAGCAAATCAGTACACAAATACGAAAAGGAAATAATGAAAATTTAAGACTATGGGACTTACAGAAGCAATGTGACGAGCTGCTAGTGTAGTAACAGTGTCCCGAGAAAGGTTTTCTTCAATACCTTGGATCTCGGGAATGATCCAAGTCTTCACCGAGCTCATAGCAGAGCTCGGGGGAACAAAAGTGGGAACTCCAGTAGTTGGGGGTTAAGAGATGGTTTCAGCCAAATTGACCGAGGAGCTCTTCTTCAGCTTCCTCGGGGGAACAGGAATAGTTTCGACCAGGGAGAAACTCTTGGTCGGTGATATGACAATCACCTCGCCTGGAGCAGCAGCCTTGCTCGGGGACATTGGGGGCTTCTCGGTAACCTTCACAGGAACAGCCGGAGGAGGTGCATCAATTTTCTTTGTCCCTTCTAGGACATCATGTTTACTTCTTTTTGCCTCTCCAGCACAAGAGGCAGGTTTTTCGAAGAGAGTAGGAGGTCTTATTTTCTTCATTCGTTCACTTAAAGGAACGTGTGACTCAGGCGAAGAACTGGTAGAAGCTGGTACTGGTTCTACTTTGCTTATCACCGGACGAGCAGTGAAAGAAGAGGTGTAACTCTTGTACTGCAGCAAATATGAAGATGACCTAATGTGCTCGTCGGCAACAGTCTGATGCAAACTCCAGATAAGTTTTAAGTGCCTTATATTAACGTCTGCCTCTTTTGGACACTTTCTTTTACTGTCAACTGCAAATAAATAAACATTAAAATATCAGTGACACATTTTATCAAACATAGAAGAAGCATAATTTTGAAAATAAATAAAATGAAATAAAAATAACCTATTCCATTGCCATAGGGAGGGCATCTGGGACCTTGATACACTTCATCTCCAGATAAAGGAGCATGTTGCCAAATTTTTATAACACCCCCGTGCTCAAAATAATCCCTATTGACATCCGGGAGATTGACCACTAAAGCCCTATTTAAAAATCTAGTTTTTAAATGAAAAGTATTATCGCCTACAGCCCATCTATAACAAAACATGATTTCTGGAATTCCTATGCGAGTTCTATGAATTTGATTTAGTATATGAACCCCATTAACTATTCTCCATGTATTGGGGGCTATTCTTGCAGGAACAACGTCAAAATATTGACAGAATTCCAGACATAAAGGATTAGGCGGAAAAGAAAAGCCACATTCAGCAATAAAGAGACTGGGGAACCAACGTCCCTCAGCCAAACGGAAATAATCGGAAGGTTCAGAAAGTTCCTCCAGAACAACCCATGAAGGAATAGAAAAAGCAGAACGAAATTTATCAAGAGATTCAACAAAGTAAACCATGATGAATAAAGGAAATGAAGAAGAAGGAAGAAGATCTTACAGAAAAAGAGTGGATCTGTTGACAACGAACGATGAAAAGGATGAACGCACAAGAGAGTAAGACAATGGAAAACTCGAAGATATAAATTTGAAAAAGTAGAAGACGATGGGATTGTCTGTGACGCTTAAATACCTTATCTTGGGAAACAGTAAAGTTAATGATTACAAAAAGAAACGATTACGCTACCAGCGGCTAGAAGGACAAAAAGTACGCGGAGATCGAGGCGGTTATGAAAATTCAAAAAAGCATGATTCTACGAATTTGGAAGGAAAAATAAATGCAAAGGAAACACTCCTAAAAATCAGGAGGACCATTTAAAACTATCATATTCCGAGAAAGAATGCTCCACACTCCTCAAATTTCGAACTATGAAACATTAGGGGCTTCTGTTGATACCAAATTTAGTCTGCTGACATGGCTCAATCGAATGAAGACACATGGCAATCTACGTGGCAACAACAAACACTTCCGAGGAACTCAGACGCTCCGAGGAACCATACTACAACGAGGAATACTGCATCCCGAGGAACTCAGACGCTCCGACCTACAAGAACTCTCCGAGGAACTTTTGAGTACCGAGGAACTTTTGATTACCGAGGACCTTAGGCGGTCCGAGCTGCACCTCGAACAAAGCATTAATAGCAGGATAACCAACAGTTTGACTGTTCATTAAATGCTTATCATTCAGACCTATACACTTAAAGGGATTTTAATATATTACCCTTTCACATGTACAACATTTAATGTATTACCCTTTCACATTACACCCTCAGGGCTATAAATACATTGTATTATCCTCATTGTAAGGGGACCGAAATTTCTTGATTGAACTTGTAATCGAGAATTCCCAAACAGTCATCAATAACAGAAACATTAGACGTAGGCCATTCTTATAAGGCTGAACCACTTTAAAACTTCTTTGTCTCATTTATTTTATCTGTGATTAAATAATTAGATATAATCTAATTTTTTACATCAACAATGATGTTAAACTCCGACAAATGTATAGTTGCGCCCATGATCGAGCGATAGTGGGACACAACTCATACATTTCAGTTGCTTTCAGTTGAAATAGGTTTGACGTCATTTAACTTCACGATCTTGATTGGTATGGACGCATATATTTATTTGTATTTTGTATCATTACGTGTCATATATAATTTTTTATATCTTAAGCTCGCATACATTTATTGTAATTAGGAATTCCCATTGGGCCCAACCTCCCAAAAAATAAATATACAAATGCACGAGAAACATTTGATGCATTATTTCTTGGGATTAGTTGTGTGAAATATACGGGGGCAAGAATAAAGTGTTGTGGTTTAAGATAATACATTGAAACACTCGTGAATGATGATAGTTTGTCTTCGGGAATGGAAAAAGTTCTACGATCATTTTGGTTGTACACTATCGAAAGTGTATTTTTTCCCAATGCGACTTGCAAGATTTTGTATTTGTATTTTATTGAGAGTATTTTTGCGTTGGGGCAGTGTGATCTATGCTCGTATTATATGGTTTTTATGATAGAAAAAAATGTTGTTTTAATGTGTATGTCATTGTTGCAACTCCTTTTCCATCAAAATTCCATTGAACCTACAAAAAACTCAAAATATGCATAAGGTAAGTAAGGGAGTCAATCCAAATATAAGGATGAAACACAAAATAAGTGAAGACATGTAGATTCATTTGCATTATATTATTTTTTATGACTTTTCTATTTTTTCTTTTTATATATTTTTTATAATTTTTCAAGGGGCTATTAATTAACTAACTATACTAATTTTTAAAGTACTAACTAAGATGCAAAAGCTAATTTTAAAAAAATTAGATAAATAAAATCGTGCTAATAAGTAAACTAACTAACTAATTGGACTCACGAGGGCTTCAAAATTTATCCTTAGAAAAGGAGATTTGCCCTCATTAATCATCATCCCAAAATTAAAGTAAACAATTAAAAGCATGAAATGAGTAATTAGAGAAGAATTGATCAAACCCATATTTCTACTCGAATTGCAACAGACTTCTTCAATTATATCAAGAATCTCTTAATTACAATCCCAACATGTGTCGCATGACGGTGATGAGAGTTCCACATACTTTCAGTAGGTTTTGACGTTAACTTTCCTCACGTATGGAGCATCATCCATGAGGACCTTAACATATAGGCAACCTAATCCTAAATTACCTTCAGCATTACTATTCTTCGATAAATCGGTCGTCATATTGTTGCGAAAATATCTAACTGGTGGCCATTATACTACCTGTGACATGTTACAAGAGCATAACACCTGCTTATACATTTTAAGCTTTTATAGTTCACAAGAATAGATAGCTAAGAGAGAATGTAATTGAGGCCTAAGGCGGCCATAACTAACACACTGGAATAACCCTGACACTTGTCTCAAATTCCAATTATCATCTTAATCTTTTGCTATGCATAAATTATGATTTGTTAACTACAAATTTTGATAGCATCTCAATTTGATATATAGTGAAGTTTAAAGGAACACTAAAGCTATCTTGAGTTTTATCTATATTTGTACACATTATGAGAGCACTAGACGATATTATCAAAATCTCACAACTTATATGTATACAATTATAGTCAAAGACATTTAATGAATATTAATTGATCCACATACTTAGTCCTCAAATTCCAACTTTACGTGTCCTTTCCTAACTATTTGGGGAAGACGTTCGTGTTACTATTTTTATTTAAATTCAAATTTCCTTCATTTCTCAAAATAATGTATAATATTTTATCCAACCTCTTCGGACTTATGTTATGCAACTTCTTTGGACTCGATAAGTTTATTTTCAGTCTGTAAATTATAATACAGTTTTATTCATAATTAATTACATTTCGTGAAAAATACTTATGCTATGTAGTAAACTAATATTAAAGAATTTTAAAAAAAATTATAAGAAAAAGAAATAATCATTTTGATATTTGTATTTAAATTTTTTCAAGACTTACGAGGAGGTATTAAAATTTTCTCAACTATCATGTGCCATGTTTTTCATTACTTGTGGTTAAATTAGTTTGTAGCATTTATGTCAGCTAGCTTTATTGAAATATGTGTGACACATTGTGGTTACCGGTTGGGGAAACGAGAGAAATAAGCGAATTTACCCTATCTTAACTGCTCATACTCCGAAAAGGACTAGCTGTGGTTTTTTTTTCTGCATCAAAGCATCTGTAACGGGAAAGTCAGTGATTGTGTTATAAAATGATTTAATTGTTTGGTTTCAATGTTTCCTAAATTTTAAAATAATATTTTCTCATTGTCGTCTCAATGACCAATCAACTTTATTAAGTTAATTTATAATGGTTATATGATCCTTTTCTTACCTGATGGGTGGAGTGGGATACCTTGTATTTAAATTCGACAAAAGAAAATGACATTTTAATGCCATGGTTCAATAAATGTATATTTTATTACAATAGCCCTATGATTCGTTAGATATAGATTATGATACCATATTTTAAACGTGATTTAAATGTTTTGTCATTTTTTATAGTAAAAGAAACCAAAAAATGCAACAAAGATATATGTAATTCATTGAAAGAAACATATACTTGTAAAATACTGGGAGTATACACACACAGTAACTTAAAAAGTGGGTTCTCAATTTCAACTTTCATCACTTCGAAAGAAAAGGTTATACCAATTGTATTCATTAATTATTTTCTCTAGCATGCCTTTTGTACATTCTACATTCATTCCATAAACGTATGTAAGATGTGGGTTCTTCAAATACAGTTTGTATTAAATGAGGCGTAACCCCTTATCAAGATCGGGATTAGCATCGTTAAGCACGCAATACAGACAGTAGCCACAGATAAACCAGAGACAAAGAGATTCAATATTCAGGCTTGCATTAAAGAGCATATTAACACAGGAGACATATGGCAAGCATTATAAATGAATAGGACTAGCAGGTGACGTGGTCGGAGGGGGAAAGAACAAACACTCCAGGCACAATAAAGCAAGGCAAGAACTTTAAGCTCAGTTAATGCCCAATAATGGGTGTATTAAATGTGTATGGGAGTTAATGCTCTCGCAAGGGTTCTCCGGTGTAAGGACATTTGGGCAGCAATTTTGGGCTCAAAATGCCCCCTCTTTGATTTGTTTGTTTGGTCTATTTATATGGGGGAGAGGCTGCTCAAGACAGCACGCCCTTGATCCTTCTGGTAGGGTTAGGGTTGTGTTTCGGCCGGATCGGATCGGAAAATGACCTTTCGAAAAAAATTCCATTTTTTTCAGAAATAAAATATTTGTTCCAATTTCCTATCCAATTTTTTCGAAAAATAAAAAAAGTTTCCGAATTCGAAAAAATCGAAAAATCGGGAAGAAAAAAAATCGGAAAAATTCGAAAATTAAAAAAATATACTGAAATTTTGGAAATTTCAAAATTTCAAAAAAATTAATCATTTTAAAGAAATCGAAAAAAAGATTTAACCCAACATGTAAATATGTAAGGATTTAACATTTTTTTTCATTTGTGTAGAGGATAGAGGGATATTCTCATTTTATATATGACTTTTTTTAGCCTCTCTTCCTCTCCTAGCCGATGTGGGACACATGAAAATGTTTAAAAAAATTGGAAATCGGAAAATATTTCGGAAATAATTCGAAAAAATCGGATCTACATAGTTTCGAAAAAATTGAAAAATCGAAAATTCAGAATTATTTCCAATTTTCGATCCGATTTTTTTTGAAAAAATCGAAAATCGAAAACCTTATATACGTTCAAAAATCGAAAAATATCGGATCGGATATCGAAAAAATCGGAATGTTCGAAAAAAAAACACAGCCCTAGGTAGGGTGCATTAAATGCATGAGATATTGCATTCAATGCATGAGATCTTATAGTTTTGGTGGCAAAACATTATATTGGCCAGAAGTATTGTGGGCATTAATGCGAGATATGACTCGTGATCTTGAGGCTTACTCTAGGGTGGCTAGATGGTCAGGTTTGGTGAACTAGGCCTGCCATCATAAGGATAAAGACACTTGAGTGCTACATTCTTGAGTCCCTACATGTCAGACGTTATGATGTTAGAAAGTGGTTCAAACAGTGACTATTGTTAGGTATTTGGTCACATCAGTCAGGCGGGTTGGCACCCAAGGTACTTCGAGGAGGTAATCTCGAGGGGGCAAGTATTGAGGGAGATTGGGTACCTCAAGGAGGTTCACTCGAATAGGCAAGAAATGAGTAGGCTCGAGTGACATTTGTCCTTGATGAAGTTTTGCCCAAGTGTGCCAAGAGGGTTGGTAATAATTCCCAACGTTGCCTTGTTATCAATCCTCCAAATCATGTCCCTACGATGTTCCCAAGAGGAGGTTGCTTGATAGAGCATGAAAGCTCTCACATGCCCTGTCAGGCATGGTAGCGGGTACCAAAGCCTCACTCGACATGTATATTCATAAGATAAAATACATAATACAATATTATATTTATCATTACAAAGTATTGTCATCCAGGTGACTTTGTTCTTCGAGTTGGATCCTTCGAGCCAGGTCGGTTGGAGATTCTTCGAGATAGGGCGTTACGATCCACTTGCTGTGAAGAATCCTTGAGGTGGGTCCCGCGAACCACTTGTATGAAGGATCTTTAAAGTGTATTTGTGGGACATCCTTCTTTGTGAACGATCAATCTGCCTGGCTAAATTAATCACTCATCAGGGGGGACACCCGCCTATATTTGCCCCTTCGTAGAGATATTTGTTTATTACATAAAGAAATATCTGTAGGAAACCTTCGTTATCCCCAATTTTCTTTTCTTAGGGAAAATAAAGAGATTTATTCGCATTTCCCCCAAAGCTCTTTGTTCCCCAAGGCAGACAAGACCCCAAAAGCGCGTCGCATTAAATAGAGTTATTGTTTGCATTTCCTCCCAAGAGATTACACCACCTGGGACCAGGTGGGAATACCACGTGTAGGCTTTTTTCGTCAGGGATTTCGAAAACTCCCTTAGACTTAACTTTTTGTCATTTCAGTGGGCCCCTCAGACTCTCAATGATCCTCTTTACATGCTCTTTGGGATTATCACCTTTCCCCGAGTACTTTTTGAAAATTGGAGGAATATAACCCACTGAGTAGGGTTCATTGTTATATGCTTCTGGGTAGGGAGTACGGAAGTCATCGTACACCGAAGAACTTTCTCCTTTAGACACGTCTATGAACTTTAGCAGCTCTTTCTTCATACATTCTAAGCTAGTTGGCGAGGGACTAGCTAGCGGCGTCAATGTTACCACCGGGGTCGTTGAGATAGGCACGTTTATCCATTTATCTACTATTATGGCTGGAGCCGTTGAAGTTATTCCCCCACTCTGCAATGCTGGCCCCGTTGTCACGGGTGGGATCGTGGTAGGATACCCACCGCCTGAGGGTGGTGAAATAGTGGGGAATGTGTTGTTAGAAGGAGGCGTTGCCATCCCTCTTGTAACAGTGGGATACGGTATGGCCGTTGGCGGTGTAGTAAAGGAATTCATTCCTATGAGAGCCCTCAACATTGCTTGGGTTGCCGGAGTTTTGATGAACTCTGCGAATAAACCCATCCTGCATTTTTGCCTGACCTATTCCTCCTTGCGTGGCCATCGTCTCTGCAATACCAACATCAGGCGCGCTAGGCTCCGTCCTTGTCGTCCTCGCTCCCTCAGGTAGCGTCGCGTTGTTTACTTTTTCTTCACGCTGTATAGCGTCGAAGTCAATGACTCTAATGGTGTTATCCTCTGGCATTTTTTCAAAAGAAAATACATCTTTAGCATGGTCGCAAAATGTAAGATGTGGGTTCTTCAAATACAGTTAGTATTAAGTGAGGCGTAACTCCTTATCAAAATCGGGATTAACACCGTTAAGCATGCAATACAGACAGTAACCACAGGTAAACCAGAGACAAAGAGATTCAATATTCAGGCTTGCATTAAAGATTATATTAACACATGAGACATATGGCAAGCACAATAAATGAATAGGACCGGCAGGTGACGTGGACGGAGGGAGAAAGAACAAGCACTACAGGCACAATAAAGGCAAGGAAAAAATTTCAAGCTCAGTTAATACCCAATGATGGGTGTATTAAATGTTTATGGGAGTTAATGCTCTCGCAAGGGTTCTCCTGTGACAACCCGAATATGATTATGATAAATTATGCTTAAATCTGTAACACCCCGTGCGCTTGAAAAGAGACACACGACGTGCTACTTTGATAAAACTAAACTAAAACCATCAATAAAGTATAGAGAATCTAAATTCCCACAAGTAAAATACAACAAGTCCATAATTCTTTAATTTCCACAATAATGATACAATAAAGTTTGTAAAAAATACACAATTATCCAAAAATAATTACACCGTCGATTTATACATCAACAATAAATCTTCCAATCCATGCTCTAAAATAATCCTCCAAAAATAGTCCACAACGTCCCAATCCACGCTAACTTGTCAATTAAAAGAAAATACGGGGAAGTACACAATATGACAGGAATAGATGCTCAAAAATAATTAGCACGATGAATAAATCTCAACAATACGAATCGCATATACAAATCAAATGCAATACTCAAGCATTATATCAATATTAATTTCTCAACAATACATCAATGAGTCATCAGGCCCCTCCTCACCGCGCCTATGCATTCTTAAGCATATCCTAATTTTGAACTATTGGCGGGTGCCCATTCTCCGTGCCATATTAAAATCTCATGACACGATGCTCAAATCACAATATAATATATCACAGTGAATCAATATAGGTTCCAACAATTTTCAGATTTCAAAGAACATCACAATTCAATACGAGTGCAATCGACACAAAAATCAAACGGAATACTCTCGAGAGGATTTATGAGCATATTGTGTAAGCCCGGTACCTTAAAATCATCACATGAATCATCACTTAATTTCAGCCTCAAAATATAAACACACCATCACGTTCATCTCGCGAAAATAATCAAATCTCGTTTTAGTCCAAACTTGAGAAAACACCAAATAAGCTTTTTAATTTATGGTTGAAATCTTGAATAAGTTTAGGGCTATCATTTGTAGATGAAAGGGAGTAATTTTGGAGAGGTCTTCTGGTTGAAAAGTTTGAGAAAAAGTGATTTGAAAAGTCAAGCCACGAATTTGTTGTGATATATAAAGGATTAAGAGTTTGATTAAGAAAAGAGTTATAATCAGATACAAATACTAAAAAAATTATTCCGGACGATCGGATTGTTAGAATTGGATGAAATTTGGCAAAGAATTAACTGAAGATGAGATTAAGCCGTCCAAAAAATTTCAGCTCGATCGGACGGTCCAATATTTTTAAATATTTTTTTTAGAGAGTTTTATGTTTTGAGGACTCTTTGAGAGTTTTATGTTTTGAGGACTATTCTATATAATAAAAATTCAATTAAAGCTCCATTTTAATTCCGATTCCAATTTCGTTTGAAAAAATATTTTTCAAATAAATTATAAAATTTATAAAATCCAAAATTTCACTTTTCCTCGATTTTCAAAATTAATTTAAAAATTCTCATTTAAAAAAATCCGAGTTGTTACATACTTCCCCACTAACAAGGAATTTCACCCTCGAAATTCAACGAAGCCTAACACTAAAAAATCAGGCCACACCAAAAATCTCCAAAAATAAATCTCGTCTCCAAAAATCAACTTTAAACGCATCACATCTAACCTCGATGCCTAACACGACTTATCACAAAAAAATTATATCTCCAAAAAAACCTGTCTAACCCGTATGCTAGACCCAAAACCCAAGACCCGAGGGTTGTCATATACCTAAGCTCTGATACCATCTGTAACACCCCGCGCACTCGAAAAAAGACACACGGTGTTCTACTCTGATAAAACTAAACCAAAATCATCAATAAAGTATAGAGCATCTAAATTCCTACAATTAAAATACAACAAGTCTATAATTCTTTAATTTCCACAATAATGATACAAAAAAGTTTCTAAAAAATACACAATTATCCAAAAATAATTACACCACCGATTTATACATCAACAATAAAATCTTCCAATCTATGCTCTAAAATAATCCTCCAAAAATAGTCCATAGCGTCCCAATCCACGTTAACCTGCCAACTAAAAGAAAATACGGGGAAGTACACAATATGACAGGAATAGATGCTCAAAAATAATTTGCACGATGAATAAATCGCAACAATATGAATCGCATATACAAATTAAATGCAATACTCGAGCCTCTCCTCATCGCGCCTATGCATTCTTAAGCATATCCGAATTTTGAACTATTGGCGGGTGTCCATTCTCCGTACCATATTAAAATCTCATGACACGATGCTCAAATCACAATATAATATATCACAGTGAATCAATATAGGTTCCAACGATTTTCAGATTTCAAAGAACATCACAATTCAATATGAGTGCAATCGACACAAAAATTAAACGGAATACTCTCGAGAGGATTTATGAGCATATTGTGTAAGTTCGGTACCTTAGAATATCCCATGAATCATCACTTAATTTCATCCTTAAAATCTAAACACACCATCACGTTCTTCTCGCGAAAATAATCAAATCTCGTTCTTGCTCAAACTTAAGAAAACACCAAATAAGCCTTCTAATCTAAGGTTGAAATCTTAAATAAGTTTAGGGCTATGGTTTGTAGATGAAAGGGAGTAATTTTGGAGAGGTCTTCTGGTTGAAAAGTTTGAGAAAGAGTGATTTTAAAAGCAGAGCCACGAATTTGTTGTGATATATAAAGGATTAAGAGTTTGATTAAGAAAAGAGTTCTAATCAGATACAAACACTAAAAAAATTATTCCGGGCGATCGGATCGTTGGAATTGGATGAAATTTGGCGGAGAATTAGCTGAAGACGAGACTATGTAGAAGCTAAAAATACCAATAAATGAATCTTGGGTGATAATTGGAAGTTGGGTATAAAATCTGCCCCAAAAGTGAAAGTACGCATACCATGTGTTCGATGTTTTGCCTGATATAGCAAATGAACACTAAAAATTATGGAACTTTAATTTCTTATTATTCAATATGTTTATTGATATTGGGTGTAATATCATAGAAAGTTATACTGCAGAGAAATTATAAAAATTCTTGGAAGTTGACCGAACGATTGATGGGCCTATAGAGCAAATTTGCTATGTATTGAAAAAACGGGTATAACTTGATTTAGGAAACTTGAAATGATGCACCGTCTTTTGTATAAGAATCCTAATATGATAATGACTGAATTAACAAGAAAAAATGAATGTATGTTTGGTCTAAGATTTGGATATGTTAAATATATTAACATGAATCTGGATAGAACTTCACTTGTGATAAATGATTTAAATAGAATCATATGATGTTTATGAATTGAGTTAAGTTTGATATATTCCTTGAATTGTTGATATTCTTATGATGATACTAATATTTTAAGAATGATAGGAATGGAATAAGAATCGGTTGAACAAGTGTTGAGCAAAGGAAAAGAAAAGCTTGTTTAATTGCCAAGGTGAGTGTACTTATGATTCGTTTTATATATAAATATGAATATAACTCTAAAAGTGGATTTGTTTGAATACTTCAGTATTCAAAATTTGTTTAGGTTTTATGATCCAGGATTGGTTTGAATACTTCGTTAGTCAGGATTTATTTGGATATTAAAATATCCCGGATTTGTTGGGGTCTTATGATCCAGGATTGGTTTGAATACTTCGGTATTCAAGATTTGTTTGGATATTAAAATATCCAGGATTTGTTTGGGTCTTATGATCCAGGATTGGAATTGGACAAAGATCCAATGATTTAATTTGTCTTTTGATAAGGATTTGTTGGAACTTATGTTTCAGGATTTGTTATTGCTAAGGGGCAGGATTGTTTGGATTATTTGTTCACGAATTTGATATAGAATTTTCATTTCGTTACAGGGAAGGATTGTTTGGATTTTATATTTGGAGATTTGATATAGACCTGTTAATTCATTGCATGGCAGGATTGGTTGGATTTAATATCCACAAATTTAATATATAACTATTAATTCATTGCATGACAGGATTGGTTGGATTTAATATCCACAGATTTGATATCGAACTATTAATTCATTGAATGTCAGGATTGGTTGGATTTAATATCCACATATTTAATATATAACTATTATTTCATTTTAGGGAAGGAGTATCTCGCTAAGCTTAATGCTTATGGTTTATATTTTGACATTTTCAGGGTTGTACGCTGCCAGCTAGGATATCATATGATTAGTGATTTGAGGGTTGTATCGTTAGAAAGAGCTGGGGATTATACATGGGGATTTTATCATTATCACACTGAGGTTTTACTACACTTGCACATCTTATATACCAAGTTAGCATGGATTGATTTAATGATTGCAATATTTAACAGTCAATCATAATATAGCATTTTCGCTTAATTATGACTCTGGTGTTAATTACATTATTGTACAAACAGCCTGACTATGTTTATTGTACATGGGAAAAAATATTGATAAATGAATTATATTTTGGATGGACTGAAGATTATGACTTAATCACAATATAAATGAAATGATTATAATATATTTGGGTTTGGGGCGTGACAATTAGTGGTATCAGAACGTCTAGGTTATTAATTCTGGACGTGTGTGACAATCAGATGGCCGTTGTTGATTTGATATGATATTTATGAATTGTTTATGTACTAGCTAATAGTTTAGTTTTATAATTGTGTTGGTTGTTATAATTTTGTTATTATATATGAAATTTAGGGCATGGGACAAGCTATTAGTTATAGGCCAGGTGGACAAGTCTTTACGATGAAAGAAGCTCAGGCTACTCTAGATGTGGTCACAGGTACACTTTCTATTACTAATAGAAGTACTTATGTTTTTATTGATCCCGGTTCCACACATTCTTTTGTATCATATGCATTTGTTATGTATCTGAATAGACCATGTACTCGTTTAGATGTGGGGTTGGATATTTATATGCCTATGGGGGATATGGTTGTAGCTAAATATGTTTTTCGTGATTGTGTTTTGATTGTGGGGGTTAGAGATACAGTTATAGATCTACTTCCTTTGTATATTTATGATTTTAATATAATTCTGGGAATGGATTGGTTATCTAAATATCACGTATCTATGGATTGTTTCTGTAAGGAAGTTATTTTTAAAATGATTGGTGAGTCCGAATTTAAATTTGTGTGGGGAAGAAAAATTATTCCAACTTGCCTTATCTTTGCTATTCAGACCATGAAATTATTGATTAAAGGTTGTGAGGGTTTTATTGCATATGTTCTTGGCATTACTAAGTGGGCTTTACAATCATTTGATGTTCCTGTTGTATGAAATTTTCTAGAAGTGCTTCCTAGTGAGTTGCCCGGGTTACCTTCGGAAAGAGAAGTTGAACTTAGTATTAAATTAGCACCGGGAACAAACCCTGTATTTATGGCACCGTATAAAATGGCACCTGTTGAATTGAAAGAACTCAAGATTTAGTTACAGGATTTACTTGATAAGGGGGTCATACAGCCAAGTGTATCTCCATGGGGTGCACCAGTTTTATTTGTGAAAAAGAAAGATGGTACTATGCATTTGTGTATTGATTATAGACAAATTAATAAAGCTACAATTAAGAACAAGTATCCTTTACCTCGTATAGATGATTTGTTTGATTAGTTGCAGGGTGCTAAAGTGTTTTCAAATACAAACTTACAATCAGGTTATCATCAGTTGAGGTTGAAAGAGAGTGATATTTCTAAAACTGCGTTTCGCACTCGGTATGGTCATTTTGAATTTCTTGTGATGCCTTTTGGAGTGACGAATTCTCCGGTAGTGTTTATGGATCTTATGAATCAGGTACTGCGTCCTTTTATTGATTCGTTTATGATAGTTTTTATTGATGATATTCTGATCTACTCACGTGATAGGTTGAACATGAAAAGCATCTCGTAACTGTTTTGAATGTGTTGAAAGATAAGCAGTTGTATGCTAAGTTTAGAAAATGTTAATTCTAGCTATCACAAGTTGCATTTTTAGTCAATGTTATTTATGGGGATGTTATATGTGTTGATCCTAAAAAGGTGAAAGCTATTATGAAATCGGAGAGGCCCAATTCTGTGACTGAGGTGTGGAGTTCTCTGGGTTTGGCTGGATATTATAGAAGGTTTATAAAGGAATTTTCTTGGACTGCCTTGCCAGTGACTAAATTAACCCGAAAGGATGTAAAGTTGGAATGGGATTTTGATTGTGAAAATAATTTTAAAGAATTGAAAAAGAGGTTGGTAACTGCACCCATTCTTACTATTCCACGTGGTGGAGATGGTTTTGTTATTTATACTGATGCTTCGCATCAAGGGTTGGGTTGTGTTTTTATACAGCATGGTAAGGTCATTGCTTATGTTTCAAGGCAGTTGCATACACATGAACGTAATTATCCTACACATGATTTGGAACTTGCTGCTATTGTGTTTTGTTTGAAATTATGGTGTCATTATTTATATGGTGAAGTATGTGAAATTTTTCACTGACCATCAGAGTCTTAAGTACTTATTTACTCAGAAAGAGTTAAATTTGAGGCAGAGGCGGTGGATAGAGTAAATTAAAGATTATGATTATACAATTCACTACCATCTAGGGAAGGCAAATGTAGTTGTAGATGCATTGAGTAGAAAGGCTTCAGGCGGGTTATCTTATACTCGATGTGCTAGAGTTGCTCACATTATGAACTTAAGATTAATGGGAGTGGAATTGCAGCTAGCAGATGGGGATAAATTCTTTGCTCATGTAAGCGTGAGGTCATTGTTAGCTACTCGTATTCGTGATTTGCAAAGTCAAGATCCTTTTCTTGAGAAATGACACAATGTCAGAGATGGTAAGTCTGGTGATTTTTGTATTATTAATGATGGCACTTTATTATATAAACAACGATTATGTGTGCCTAATGTGGATGGATTGGAAGTGAAAATTTTAGATGAGGCTTATAATTCCATTTATACTATGCATACTGGTAGTACTAAAATACATAGAGATTTAAAGGAGCATAATTGGTGGAATAATATAAAGAAAAAAATAGCTGATTTTATTACTAGATGCCAACAAGTGAAAGTGGAGCATCAGAAACCTGCGGATTTGCTTCAACCATTGCCAATATCGGAATGGAAATAGGATCATATAATGATGGATTTCGTAGTTGGGCTTCCTTGATCTCAGAAGGGGTCCAATTCGATTTGGGTAGTGGTAGACAAGTTGACCAAGTCAGCTCATTTTCTAGCAGTCAAGACTATGTATACGGTTGATAGGTATGCTAGATTGTATGTTAATGAAATTATTTGATTGCATCGAGCACCTGTTTCTATTCTTTCAGATAGGAACCTTACCTTTACATCTAGATTTTGGGATGGTTTACAAGATGCTATGGGTACTAACTTTAAGTTTAGTACGGCTTTTCATCCTCGGACAGATGTGTAGTCTGAGAGGACAATACAGATTTTGGCAGATATGCTTAGAGCTTGTGTGCTTGGCTTCAAAGGTAATTGGGATGAATATTTGCCTTTGATAGAATTCGTATATAATAATAGTTTCCAGTCTAATATTGGTATGGCTCCATATGAAGCATTGTACGGTAGACGGTGTCAGACACTAGTATGTTGGGCTGAAGTTGGTGAAAGGAAGATAGAGGATCTAAAGTTGATTGAAGTCACCACTGAAAAGTTGAAGATTATTCAAGATAGAATGAAGACAACTAAAAAATAGACAGAAAAGTTATGCGTATAAACGACGAAAATATTTAGAATTCTAAAAAGTGGATTATGTGTTTCTTCAAATATCTCCATGGAAGGGAGTTATGAGGTTTGAAAAAAAAAAGGAAAGTTAAGTCCACGCTATATTGGACTATATAAGATTCTTGAAAAAGTCGGGGTGGTTGCCCACAAGTTAGCATTACCCCCAGAGTTATCCCAATTACATGATGTTTTCCATGTTTCTATGTTAAGAAAGTATGTAGCAAATCCTTCACATGTGTTGGTGGAACAACCTATTAAGTTGAAGGAAGACTTGAGTTATGTGGAAGAACCACTTGCTATCGTGGATAGTAAGGAACAAATATTGAGATCCAAAGTGATCCCACCTATGAAAGTTGTGTGGAGAAGGCATTCCATGGAAGAAGCTATATAAGAGAGCGAGGATAGTGATATACCCTAAATGTACCACCATCGGCTCAGAGACATAAATCTCGGTCAGGGAGATGGACGAGGTTAGAAGGGCCTTAGATTGGCCCCCAGTGGACTCGTCCTAAGCAAGGTCGGCCACTGCCGACGTTACTAGTTACCTCAGCAGGAGAGGTCTTCATGATCCACGGGGGCAGTTATTCATCAGGTCAGCCAAGGCTGGCAACCTCGGTTGGGCGCAGGCCGAGGTTGCAAGGGCCACTCCATCATCGTAACCAGTTTTGGCCGGGAATCAACCGACGTCCCTGCTACTCCACCATCACCTCGGCCCGGGCCGATGTTACAGCTCCACCCGCCTTACCTCGGCTCTCCCACTGAGCCAATGTCACCACTGATCGAGCAGTTGCCCGACCACACTAACCTCGTCCTCTTCCAGGCCGAGGTTGGGACCAATCACAGATGGCCGAGTCTTTATCAGCATATGTATGGTTGGGAACACGTGTACACAATCAGTTGTAACAAATCAATCCCCTCACGTGGGGGAATATTTCATCATCATTCTCTACATGTGACAGTGACAGATGTTTTCATCAGATTTGCTATATCAGCACACACCTGCTCATTGCATGCTTGGGGGGTACTTTACACCCCCCCAAACACTATATATAGAGGTCATCCTATACCTTTTAAAGGATCCAAAATTGGCAACCCTGGCTGAAACTCTGTCCAAATATACAGTAGAGAGAGAAAGCTTGAGAGATTATATCCATGGCCATTAGTGCCCTCATACAGTGATATTAATCACATACACTAGCAGAGTGGACGTAGGCCTGATTAGCTGAACCACTTATATTCCGGTGTTAATCCTCCTCTCCTCACCACAATCTCTTATATATAGTATACTCATATGTTGCCATTGTTATCACTAGTTTGAGCATACAAACACCTTGACTGGTGGTGCTATTTCCAGCATCATCATTTTGGCGCCGTATGTGGGAACGAGAAGCTATCTCATCCTCATCTCTTGCTTAACCTCACCGGAGACTCTGGTGGTGAACCAGGCCTCATCCCTTTGCGTGGAGCTGTTTCACCATTGAAAGAGGTCCTGTAGGGTATTAATCTCATCTACTACACCAGCTCTTTAGTGCTAACACATGTCACCGGAATTACCGCCACCTCTTCCGCCAACTGGGGCTGGTAGACATGATTCCATTCAGGCACTGCCTCAGTCCAAAATGGCGGAGGTGGCTTCAGCCTTGAAGTCTTTAGCAGCAACACAACAAGCAATGCAGGAGCAATTTGCACAACTCAGTCAGAACATGATGAGGCCGCCTGGGATCTCACCGGATATGATCACTCCGGCGGCTGCTCAGCCTCATCTTGACGCCATGGGACCACCCCAGGCACCATGAAAAAACCAACCTACGCCTCAGCGGAGGAGGAACGTTGCTGGCCCAGGACATTTGCCTTTGGGGAGGTAAGGACACCCTTCCCTGAGGATAGGTATGATGATTTGGAGGCAGAAGATGCTCCCGAAGATTATTGGGAGCCGTATGAGGTTTCGAACAATACAGTTCGTCCTATCCAAAGGAGCCAAGGTTGTGGGGGCAGAAGAGGTGGAGAAGCCCAACAACGAGGATCAGCTTTTGATCGATTGAGCAGAGGGTCAGCCTTTAAAAGGCTCGGCCTCGTAAACAACCTGAGACAATGGTTGCCAAAGTCGAGAAGTGCAGTTGGCTCACAAAGGGAAGAGAGGCAACGTCGGCCTCAACCGGGACGAGGAAGAGACTAAGAAGAGGTCAACAGCAGACGTTGTGCTGCAGCTGGGGAACCCTCAGTCCACCCTTTGGAGGTGGTTGGGGACAACCTCGGCCAAACCGACGTTGTAAGACCATGGAATGACTCCATCCAACGTCTTGAGGACAAGATAAGAGACCTCATCAAAAGTCGTGATCCACTGCAAAGAGGTTTCTCAGAAGGCTCTCCGTTCATGTCTAAGATACTGAGCTTCCCTACCCGAGCCAAGTTCAAGCCACTTACAGTGACTCCCAAGTATGATGGTAGCACCAATCTTGTACATCATATTGGGATGTACCAGTGAGCGATAGACATTTACTCAATACCAGATGAGATGAAATGTCGGGCCTTCTCCGGGACTTTGACGAGAGTTGGGCACGTCTAGTTTACTTCTCTTCCGAATAATTCAATTGAGAATTTTAATGGCTTGGCTGAATGATTCATTCACAATTTCTGCTTCGAAATAAGACCTCAAAAGAAGACCACCCATCTATTGTATGTCAAGCAAGGCAAGCACGATAGCCCAACAGACTACATCACCAGGTTCAACAAAGAAAAACTTGAGGTTGAAGATTACGAAGAGAATATTGTCATGATCGCCCTCATAAGAGGTCTTAAGAAAGGGAAGTTGTTGTGGAAACTTGCGGAAGACCCTCTAAAGTCCATGGCGGAGCTATTGGCAACTGCGGGGAAGGTCATGAACGCTGAAGAGGCCATGACCGCTAAGTATGAAGACGAGAATAGCGGTAGCAGCGGAAAGTTCCAAAGAAAGAAAGATGGAAAGAAAAGGTCAGTTGATGATAAGTTTGCACGTTATACCCCTCTTACTGTAAGCTGCGAACACATCCTCAATGAGATCAAGAATGATCGGTCCCTAAGATAGACAGAGAAGTTGAAGGCTCCTCCACATAAGAGGAACCAGAACTTATGGTGTGAATTCCACTAAGACCATGGCCATGTCACAGACAAGTGCTTCACCTTAAAGGATGAGATCGAGAAGATGTTGAAATCGGGAAAGTTGAGAAAGTACGTTGATAGCAAGGCTCCCCAAAGGGGAAGAGATGACCCTAAAAATAGGAGAAACGATTGGTGTCGTGATGATACCCCAGCAAAAAGGGGTGATGACTCAGATGACGATGATGAAGATGATCCGGACCTTCCACCAAAAGATGACAACACCCCCGTGAAAAGGGTTGGTATGATCCTCCTTTGGTGTTAAAACCATATGCGGAGGACTTGCAGGGGGTGGTTCTGAAGTGGCTGGCCAAAAAACTCATGTCGCAGAGGCCAAGTCAGTGGACAAACTTAAAATAGTAAATCTGACGTCTTTCGAGACAACGCAGAAGAGAAAGAAAGTAGACATGGACACTCTCTTAGTCGGGTTCTCCCGACTCGACTTCAAAGGCATCCTAGCTCCATATGATGACCCTTTAGTAATCACAACAAGAGTTCATGGATGTGAGGTACAGAGAATTCTTATAGATGGAGGAAGTTCAGTATATGTGATGTTCTGGCCCTGCTTCAAAAGCCTAGGCTTTAACAGAGATAAGCTGGTACCCTATCATCATCCTTTAATGGGGTTCGGCGGTGAAAAGGTCCATCCGTTGGGCATGTACGAGATGGACGTGCGAATGGGCGATGAGTGGCCTAAGAGGTTAACTCGAAAGATCAATTTTTTCGTTATGGACAAAAATGTCTTCTCGGCTTATTACCTCATCATAGGAAGAGTAACCCTTAAGGAGTTTGAGGCCGTGCCATCGACGGTCCACCAGATGCTAAAATTCCCAACCCCCTATGGGGTAGGGGAAGTTCAGGGTGACCAAACCATAGCACGAGAATGCTACTTCAACTCGGTTGAAGAGAGAGAGGTTTATAAGAGAGCAATTACCACATATAACATTGATACACTTGACCCCAGAGATGAAACGAAATTGAAGAAATGAGAGGCCGCGAAAGAGGTAGAATCCATCGTCCTCAATGAGGACGAGCCGGAAAAAATCGTACAGGTCGACAAAGCCTTAAAGGCAAAAATCAAGGAAGAACTGATAAACTTCCTGAGGAAGAGGCAGAGTGTCTTCGCTAGGAGTCACGCGGACATGCCTGACATTAGCCCTGAGGTTATGTGCCACAAGCTGAATGTGACTAAGGACGCTAGGCCAATTAAACAAAGACGAAGAATCTACTCTAAGGAGAAGTACGACGTCATCCGGGAAGAAGTCAAAAAGTTGGAAGAGGCTGAGTTTATCAGGGAAGTCATATATCCGGAGTGGTTATCGAATGCAGTCGTTGTGCCCAAAGCCAAGGGGAAATGAAGAATGTGCATAGACTTCACCGACCTGAACAAGTCTTGCCCGAAAGACAACTATCCCTTACCTCGGATCGATCAGATGGTAGATGCAACTGCAGGACATGAGCTCATGAGCTTCATGGACGCGTATTCAGGCTATAACCAGATCTTCATGGATGCCGAAGACTCGGAGAAGACAACCTTCATCACGGATAAAGGGATATATTGCTACAAGGTTATACCCTTCGGATTGAAAAATACGGGGGCAACATACCAACGTATTATGAATAAGATATTTGAGGGCCAAATAGGCAAGACTATGGAGGTATACGTAGACGATATGTTAACGAAGAGCTTAAAGGCCTGCACCCATGTGACAGACCTGGAAAAGACATTCGATACTATGGACCTGTACGAAATAAAACTCAACCGTGCGAAGTGTATCTTCGGGGTAGGAGCTGGGAAATTTCTTGGTTTCATTGTCAATCAGAGGGGAATAGAGGCGAACCTTGAGAAAATTAAAGCTTTGCTCGATATGAAGACACCAAGAAGCATCAAGGACGTTCATAGACTAACTGGAAGAGTAGCTGAACTCAACAGATTTATTTCAAGAGCGACGGACAAGTGTCTTCCGTTCTTTAAGGTGCTTAGAAAGGCCTTCGATTGGGACAAAGAGTGTGATAAGGCTTTTAATCATCTCAAGTCCTACCTCGGATCCCCTTACTCTTATCTCGACCCATAGTAGGAGAGTAATTGTATGTTTATTTAGCAGTCTCTGAGTCAGCTATTAGTGCAGCCATAGTACGGGAAGACGATGGGGTCCAAAGGCCTGTGTATTTCAACAGTAAGGCCCTTCAAGGGTCTGAACAAAATTATTCTCGGATGGAAAAATTGGCCTACGCCCTGATACATGCTTCTAGGAAGATGAAGCCTTACTTTCAAGCCCATTCCATGGTCATCCACACTGACTCCCCACTAAGACAGGTCCTCCATAAACCTGAGTAGTCGGGTAGATTGATAACATGGGCCATTGAGTTGGGGGAATATAACCTTACTTATCAGCCTAGGATGACCATCAAAGGGCAGGAACTTGAAGATTTTATCGCCGAGTTAACATGGGAAGAGGCCGAGGTTGAGAATAATCTAGAGACTGCAGAAGGGTCAAACAGCAACGTCTTTCGACACCCGAAAGAGGTTATGCCCAAGGGAGCCAGAGATGGAATAGCCGAGAATGAGGAAGACCGATACCTCTTCAGGAAGGGAATAATGTTAGAAGGTGGTTTCTTATCAGATAAAGACATCTGGAACCTCTTTATCGATGGGTCCTCTTACGAAAAAGGGAGCGGTGCGGGGTTAATACTCTCAACCCCAGATGGTATTAACGTTGAATATTCCCTAAGATTTAACTTCAGGGCATCAAATAACGATGAGGCCATGGTAGTAGGCCTCTCGCTGGCAAAGACCCTTAGGGTAAGAAGACTCCTGCTTCATAGTGACTCAAGGTTAGTTGTTAATCAAGTATTGGGGGTTTATGAGGCCAAGGATGAAAGGATGGACAAATACCTGAAGAGGGTGAGAACGATACTCGAAGAGGTAAAGATAAAGAGAATACCTCATCAAAATAATAGTCACGCAGACGCACTAGCAAGATTGGCTTCAGCAACCAGGACAGACATCAAAAGAACAGTCCCAATTGAGATCTTGCCCAAGGCGACCATTGAAGAAGAAGAGGTCAGTAACCCTCGCCTCAATTTGAACCTAGGGGACTCATGGATGGACCCCCTTATCAGATATATCAGAGAAGGAGAGCTACCGGAATCAAAGTTAGAGAGGAGGAAACTGAGGTACAGAGCTGTAAAGTTATTAATGGTAGGAGACTACCTATATAAGAAGGGATTATTATTACCTCTCCTCAGATGCGTTCATCCTACGGAAGTTCCTCGCGTCCTACAAGAGGTACACGAAGGTCCTTGCTCCAGTCATATAGCAGGAAGACCTTTGGCCAAGAGGATTATTACGCAAGGATACTGGTGGCCGACCTTGGCCAAAGATGCTGCAGCCTACGTAAAGAGGTGCGACAAATGTCAAAGATTATCTATTATTCCCCATCAACCTCATCAGCCTATGACGTCAATCAGTTCCCCTTGGCCATTCGCAGTATGGGGAATTGACTTAGTGTGTCCCCTGCCAAGGGCTAAAAATAATTATCGATTTCTGATAGTTGCCATTGATTACTTCTCCAAGTGGGTAGAGGCAGAGCCGATGATCACGATTACAGAGCAGAAGACCTTCCAATTTATTTGGAAAAAGTATCATATGCAGACATGGCCTCCCAAACACCCTCATTTAGGATAACGAAACCCAGTTCAAGAATTCTTCCCTGGAAAAATACTGCGAAAGAGTTATGATATAGCAATTTTTCTCTTCTCCTGGCCGACGTCAAGCAAACGGTCAAACAGAAGTCACAAACAGAATGATCCTTGACGGGATCAAGAAGAGGTTAGAAGAAGCTAAGGGTAGATGGACTAAAGAGGTTTATGTTGTGATACGGGCCTACAGAACAATGGCTAGGACACCAATGGGGGAGACCCCATTTATGTTGTCACATGGCTTAGAGGCCGTCATACCAACAGAGGTAGGACTCCCTACTCATAGTCATAGGGTTCAGACCTATGACCTTGAGAATAATGGGGAGGAAAGAAGACTCGACCTAGACTTGATTAAAGAGAGAAGGGAAGACGCAAAAATCAGGCAAGCAGCTTACCAGCAGAGAACAACAAAGTTCTACAATCAAAGGGTAAAATCAAGACCCATAGCTGCGGGAGACCTAGTGCTGAAGAAGACGTTACAGAAGGCAAACAAGCTTCACCCGAATTGGCATGATCCTTATAAAATGGTTGAGGATGTTGATGCTGCAAGAGCTTTCATGTAAATGTATCATCTTATGAAGAGATTATTAATGAGAAGATCAGTTCCCGTGTCAATTCTTAGTTTATTATGCTCGAATGGTAGAATTTGATGAGGATAACATCTTATGTGATGACCTCAGACCTTATAACATCATAATTTGGTGACAAGGTCTGAGGTAGGACATCGTACATTGGATGACCTCATACCTTAAACATCATTAATTTGGTGAATAATTGTTAATGGGGATAACATCTTATGTGATGACCTCGGACCTTATAACATCATAATATGGTGACAAGGTCTGAGGTAGGACATAATACATTGGATGGCCTCAGACCTTAGACATCATTAATTTTGTGAATAATTGTTTATGGGGATAATATCTTATGTGATGACCTCAGACCTTATAACATCATAATTTGGTGACAAGGTCTGAGGTAGGACGTCATACATTGGATGACCTCAGACCTTAGACATCATTAATTTGGTGAATAATTATTTATGGGGATAACATCTTATGTGATGACCTCAGACCTTATAACACCATAATTTGGTGACAAGGTCTGAGGCAGGACATCATATATTGGATGACCTCAGACCTTAGACATCATTAATTTGGTGAATAATTATTTATGGGGATAACATCTTATGTGATGACCTCAGACCTTATAACGTCATAATTTGGTGACAAGGTCTGAGGTAGGACATCATACATTGGATGACCTCAGACCTTAGACATCATTAATTTAGTGAATAATTATTTACGGGGATAACATCTTATGTGATGACCTCGGACCTTATAACATCATAATTTGGTGACAAGGTTTGAGGTAGGACATCATACATTGGATGACCTCAGACCTTAGACATCATTAATTTGGTGAATAATTATTTATGGGGATAACATCTTATATGATGACCTCAGACCTTATAACATCATAATTTGGTGACAAGGTCTGAGGTAGGACATCATACCTTGGATGACCTCAGACCTTAGACATCATTAATTTGGTGAATAATTGTTTATGGGGATAACATTTTAGTGATGACCTCATACCTTATAACATCATAATTGGTGATAAGGTCTGAGGAAAGACATCATACTTGGATGAACTCATACCTTAGATGGTTATATTGAGACTTCAGATATAGAAAATCATTCGATAAACATTCAGCAATTAAAGAAATAAAGCCCTCCTCAGAGGCTGATATAGACTAAAGTTGAGAGTTACAAACTGCAAGATAACAGAGTTTGTCATCAGAGGTTACAGTTCATGAAAAATAAAATTATAAAAAGCTTCACAAAAAAGTCAAGCGTGCGCAGCCTTAGGGTTAGTTTCCATGCCTTCGTCTTCCTGGCCGAGGGTGGTCACTTCCACCCCGTCGTCCTTACCGCCAACATCTCCAGTTCTGGTGTCATCTTAGGGGAAGTCTCGGTAGGTGCAGCACCTCCCTCCTCCTCTACCTCTTGTAAGGCCTGAGCAAACTGAGGATCGGCATAACCCAAACCGATGAAGTCAGAGGCTACGAGGCTCCCTGATTCCTTCTCCTTCATGGCAGCCCATTTGCCAGTGGCCTTTACACCCCTTTCCAGGTACTCGAAACAAAAGCTGACAAACTCATCAGAGACCTTGTACTCCTCCAAGATCTTCTCAGAGGCATCATCCAAGGCGGCCTTCACAGCCACGTCGACATTATGTTGGAGGGAGTCAACCTGAGTCTTCAGGGCGGTGCTATGATCCTTCCTCAACTTATCCATGCCCTTCTCTAACCTCTTCACGTTGACATCAAACTTCTCCAAAGAGGCCTTCAGACGCTCTACTTCAGCATTTAAAGCGGACTCGGTCTTCTCAGCCTCTTGCCCCTTCTCAATCAGAGGAAGTTTCCCCAAGGTCCAGTTAACAAAATGGTGCATAGTGAGAAGACCCTATAGAACATGTGCAGATATGTCAGTCTATGACCCGGTATAGTTCAAACCGATGTTACACTTGAATATAATTTAGCAGCAGCAAAAGTAAAAGTTTAAGGTCTTACTTGGATAGAACGATGGAGGGAGAACTCAGCCAACAGAGGCCTATCCAGAGAGCGACAGAAGCGCTTATTAGAGTCGGTCATGGCATAACTGATGGCATCCAGGGCCTTCAGACTATGACCGATAAGACTATCACCAATCTTCAGTTGCTCCAAGCGAGCAATCAATACATCCTCAGAAGAAATGGGGATGACACGATCCCCCTTTTGGTTTTTCTTCTTCTGCCTCTGATCTTCAAGGGCAGGGTCGACAGGTTTCCTCTTCTTGGAGGCCTCAGCCCTTGAGGTGGTTGGAGGGGGAGGAGGTGCATTAAGACCCGCCTTCTTCACCAGCTTCGTGAGACTAGGGGCTGCCATCTCCCAAAGGTCGTCAGAAATCCCTTTTGTGCGTTCTGCAAAACAGAAAGGTCTGAGTTAAAAAATCAGAGATACATAAATTCATAGGTATAACTTGTTGAAAAAATAAAGCAACTTACGGAGCTCGGTCAAAGGGCTCCCCCCAAGGCCAGTCTCGGAGAGATAGTAGGGAGTCATCAAATGCTCGTACTTGACTAGCAGACCATTCTCCCCCTGATCCTGAAGGTCTTTGACCTTCTGAAGATTATTTTGGCTTAGCCCAGGGTCGGCCCTAACAGCTATTGTCACCTTTCCCCATCCCAGGGGTATTCTCGGCTCTAGGGAGGAAGAGGGGGCACAAGGACCAAACTCCCATAGCCCTGACACAAAGAAGTAGCGTAGTTTCTAATTATGGTTCGAGGTTTGGGTAACCTGCAACATCTTTTTATTTGACTTCCGAGCTAAAAAATAGCAATAGCTCGTATGATTCTTGGCAGATGAGGGGACATAGCACCCTGTGAAGACTTGGGCGGGAAGGTCTAAATGATGAACTGCCCTCCATAAGATAATAGCTCCAATTATCACCCTCCAGGCATTGGGTGGCAACTCAAAAGGAGCCAGGTTGATGTAGGATAATATAGCCCTGATGATGGGATGAATGGGCAGATGAAATCCTAACTTGAACATCTGCTCGTACAAGCAAATCTCACCATCTTAGCCGCCGAAAGCCCTCTATTCCCTCAGAGGTCTCTTGAGTTTTATGGAAGGACTTATTAAATATAGATGTCTGAAGGCTAGAAGGTCGACCTCGCTGACAATGCTCTCTATCTTGGCCTCCTCAGAGATGTCAACATCGTTCTCTGCACCATCATCATCATCCGGTTCAACGCCGGCCTAAGCAGACGATGGGGCAGGCGAACTCAGCTCCTGTGACAACCGATAGGGGAATGGCTTCAAAGATTGGTGGAACAGCCACGCTAGGTCCTATAATCTCAACGTCGGAGGAAGAGTGCGATGTGCTTGAACTCTAATGAGACGAGGCCCGACTGGAAACCTCGGCTTGATCAGGGACCTGATCCTGTTGAATGAAAAAGTCCATGGCCTCTTGAAAGGAGTCCACAGACATAGGGTCTGAGGTGGACGACTCAGACTCAGACATGGGGGTAGGTTCAACTTGGACCTCTGCTGATTTAACTGATTCAGCTGGCTCAGGGTATATGACCTTCAGAGGGGGTGGAACGATAGGTCTGAGTGGGAACGCCTCTGCCCTACCAGCTTCCTCTTGGGCTCTTTCTATTTGCCTAATTTTATCTAAGGTCTTCTCCCTAAGAGAGGGGAATTCCTCTAAGAGTTGGTAAAGGGGCCTGAGCATATGAGTCAGACCCTACACTTGTGACTCTCCTAAATAAACAGGATTGACAATTGAATTAAGGATCAAACTGGGTTTTTGAATGAAGAACGATCAAGAACAACTCACCGAAAAACTCTTAAACTCACTGGAAAACTCTTAAACTCGCCGAAAAATGTAAGAAATAGGAATTTAAGGCTGGAAAAAGGGAGAAGAATAAGTGATAAGACAATACCTGATGGAATGTGAGGAGAGGGAGAGAAACGTTGGCCAAAAACTCCACCTAAAGCGCTGCTAACCAAGCTCTTGTAGAGAGAGAGGGAACAGAGAAAATGCAGGAGAGAGAATGAAGAAATGGAGGAGAAAGAAAGGAAATGAGGGTTTAACCCTTAAACAGCCCCACACGCATCCCAAGACCCATCATTGCCTTGGGTGCCCAAAAGACTACAATCATTACACTTGTCAGGCACGCTAGCTACTTCGGTAGCTGACACTTGTCAAAAAGGTATTTAACACCTAGGGAAGTCCAATCTCGGACAACACATACCCCTTAGGCACCTGATCACATAGGTATCTAAGGACTAGGGGGTGATCGATATACCCTAAATGTAACACCATCGGCTCAGAGACTTCAACCTCGGCCAGGGAAATGGCCGAGGTTAGAAGGGCTTTAGATTAGCCCCCAGCGGACTCATCCAAACCAAGGTCGGCCATGGCCGACGTTACTAGTTACCTCAGCAGGAGAGGTCTTCATGATCCACGGGGGCAGTTATTCATCAGGTCAGTCAAGGCTGGCAACCTCGGTTGGGCGCAGGCCGAGGTTACAAGGACCACTCCATTATCTTAACTAGTTTCGGCTGGGAATCAGCCGACGTTCCTGCTACTCCACCATCACCTCGACTCGAGCTAACGTTACAGCTCCACCTGCCTTACCTCGTCTCTCCCACTGAGCCAAGGTCACCACTGATTGAGCAGTTGCCCGACCACACTAACCTCGTCCTCTTCCAGGCCGCGGTTGGGACCAATCACAGATGGTCGAGTCTTCATCAGCATATGTATGGTTGGGAACACGTGTACACAATCAGTTATAACAAATTAATCCCCCCACGTGGGGGAATATTTCATCATCATTCTCTACATGTGACAGTGATAGATGTCTTCATCAGATTGGCTATATCAGCACACACCTTCTCATTTCATGCTTGGGGGGTACATTACACCCCTCAAGAACTATATATAGTGATCCTTCTCTACCTTGTAAAGGATCCGAAATTGACAACCCTAGCTGAAAATCTGTCCAAATATACAGTAGAGAGAGAAATCTTGAGAGATTGTATCCATGGCCATTAGTGCCCTCATACAGTGATATTAATCACACACATTAGCACAATGGACGTAGGCCTGATTGGCTGAACCACTTATATTCCGGTGTTAATCCTCCTCTCCTCACCACAATCTCTTATACATAATATACTCATATGAAGCCCTTATACCTTTGACTCACTTGAGTCTATATTGTATAAGTGCTCATCTAGTTTGGAAATTGTGACAAAATTGTGTCTACCTAGAAACCAAAGAGCCTCAGAAGTTGCTATGCCTATTCATCTCTCTTTCTTGTTATGATCAAGAGACTATTTCCAACACTCATACACTTAGAATTCATTCCTGCATGTCATATTGCATAATTATGTGTTGTGTGTGTTTAAATCCCTAAGTTTGATTTTTAATAAATTTTTGGGATTTTTTAAACATTTTTAAATCATGTTTTTAATAATTAAAACTTGTTTTAAAAGTTTTGGGGTCTATTTCTAAATATGAATTGTTGTATTTTATGGCCTAAAGTTACCTTGGGTAGAATCCGAAAGCGGCAGAGACTTCAAGGTGTGCTTTGTAATTAGTTTTGATGCGCGTTTAACAGCCCTTAACTGGTCAACACCTGTCTGCCTCTGATTGGTTAGATTTGTGTTTCTTTACAGAGACATTAGTCGCGTGTGTTATCAGCCCTTGGATCATTTCTTATCAATGGTCTGCATGTTGCCTTGGTGGATCCCCGTATATCTTTTTAAGCCAATCAGCGCTCGTTTAAGCACCGCCTTGTGTGAGCCATTAGATTCAAGTCAATCTAAATTGACTCAATCTCAGCCCTTGGTTTGGATCAGTTATCTCTAACCTTCCTCTCACCCTATAAAAAGGGGCCTTCTCTCAGACTTCGAAGATTTTTGCCATTTCATTTCCTCTGAGAAATTAAGAGAGTAGAGAGAGAAGAGAGAAACCAGAGAGAGAAAAAAGTTAGAAACCCTAACTTCGTCCAAATCCTCTTCAAACCTAACCCAAACACTTCTTCAAAACACCATAACCAAAAACACCAACCTGAGTGTTCTTGAGTGTTTGAGAGTTTGAGTTGAGTTATATTTGTTGCTGTAACCTTGTGTTCATGAGATCTTGTTTCCGACTTAGACTTTTACTTAGATCTAGTTTCTGTTTCCATAGAAATCTCAGATCTGAGTTATTCATGTTACATTACACTTAGTTTCATTTTATTTCTCATCTTGAGAAATATATTGTTGATTATTTTTGTCTAAAATGTTTTCTTACTTTGAAATCAACAATAAAATGCTTTCTGTTTCTTGTTCTTGTAAACTAAACCTTTGACCTAGTTTGGAATCTCACTTGGAGGTTTTCAATCTCAAAAAAGTTTTTGTTTTAAATTCTGAGATTGATTAAGACCTTGTCTGTCTTCCTAGCAAGGTATCCGTGGATTCTGGGATAGTTTGAAAGGTAAAAAAAAAAGGTTCAAAGTTTTCTAAGAAGAAAGAAAAAGAAAAGATTAATGCATATAGTGTAAACTGTAATTTGTTAGGACTGTTTGTACTTAATGAGTGTGTGTGTGTGCATGCATGTGTTAGAGAGCACCTTCACAAACACTTACACCCTACAACATGAAAAGTGTTGGTGATAAGATCTTGAGAACATAAGTCGACGTAAAGTGCTGGAACAAATCAAAAGTTGACAAACTGGGAGAACTACATCTACAATCAGAACTGCAGAGAAGTTTGAGGACACCAGAGGGTACATTCCTAAACTTATATAGGTCTGAGTTGTTTGCATGTTAGTTATATAGTTTGAAACACATATATTTGTTTTAGTGGATTTTTCATTTTACTTCGTAGAGGGAGTCGTGGATGTTTCCTCAATTGGTGAGGTTTTGCCACGCAAAACATTGTGAACAGAAGCCTTCTACATTTTCTCATCTCATTCTTGGTTGTGCTGTGTTATAAACTGGTTTAAATTATTTTTTAAACTTGTTGCTTAAATCTTGAACAGATCTCGTACATACTACTTTATTAAACACATCTTGTGATTAATCCCTTTTTGATTTAAGAAAAGAGTTTCTTCAAAAAACAACTCGGAGTTACTTAAATAGTTTATTTTTATAAACGGCTTTAGTAACGCATTTTTCAATTGGTATCAGAGCTTTGTAAACTGCTTTTAAAAGATCCTGTGTTTCTGAAATTGTTTTCTGAAAATCAAATATGGACGAGAAAAATGAAAGATTTGGTAACTTGACCAGACCTCCAATCTTTGATGGAACCAATTTTGCTTACTGGAAAGTAAGGATGATTGCTTTCATTCAAGGAACTTTGGGAGATGATGTCTGGGACATTGTTGAAAATGGTTATACTTTTCCTACTAAACCGGCCAACGAAGGAAGTAATGAGAGGGTTAAGAAAGCTCTAAGTGAGTTCACTCAAGAAGAGAAACAAGTTTCTCGAAATAATAATAAAGGAAAGAATGCTATATTTATGTCTATAAATGAACATGAGTTCAAAAGAATCTCATCCTGTACCACTTCTAAGGAAGCTTGGGACACCTTAGTCACTGCACATGAAGGAGACACTAGAGTTAAGGCTGCTAAAACCAAAATGCTTATCCAGCAGTATAACTCCTTAATTATGTCTGAGACTGAATCATTTGATGGCTTCTATATGAACCTGACTGATATTGTGACCAAACTGCATGCTAATGGGATAACCTATGATAGACAAGAAATTGTATCTCAAATTCAGAGATCATTGCCACAAAAGTTTGATAATAAAAGATATGCTATTGAGGAAATGTGTGATATAAATCTCACTCCTGAATTACTCAGTAGTAAATTAAGAACTGTGGAAATGGAACTGGAATTTAAGAAACAATTAACCCAATCCCATAGGAAACAGACTAGTTCCAATCTAAGCTTCTCTTCTAAATTGATTAAGCCTGAGTTTAATACTTCCATTGTTGAATCTGGTGAGGACTGCGATATAGAGAGTTTGGACAATCAGATTGCCTTAATGACTAAACAGTTCAAGAAAATCATTAAGTTTAGAAACAAAGTGGCAAATAAACAAGGCAAGTCAAATTATCCAACTCCTGGTCACAGACCTCATGAGAAAAATAATGACAAAAATCATAAGGACTCTTACGCTAGACCTAATAGAGACCTTAAGAAGACTGAATGCTATAGATGTGGTAAACTGGGACACATTTCACAAGACTGTAGAGATAATTTGAACAATCAAAACAAACATACTAGGGCTAACATCTGCAAAATATGGGATGATTCAATTGACTCTGAAAATAAGGAACCTGAGTCATCAGATGCTTTTGATCCTTGCATGTCCTTCTTTGCCAAGATTATTTATAATGATGACATGCCTTTGTTTTTAATGAGGATGAACAAAATAACTCTATGACTGATAATTCGAATGTGGTTATTATTGGTTTAGATGCTTTGATTACTGAGAATGTTGCATGTACTACCTCGGGGTGTGTGAGTCAAAGGGATGGCGATAATGACGATGTCAATGGGTGTGTGAGTTTAACAAATTAATCGTTAGGGGTCACTCCACACACCACACTTAGTGATTCGGACAATGAAGACCTCCCAGACATTCACACACTCTACATTAAGACTCTCAAGAAAAGCGTTAGACTAGAAAAGACTGTTAAAGATCTTACCAAGAAATTAGAAGATCTAAGCCAGATGGTTAAACTGAATGCTGAAGAGTACACTACCCAATGTTTAACTCATGAAAGTGAAATTAAAGTTTTTGATGAAAAACTGAAAAATTTGACTGAAACTAATGAAATTTTGGAGAAAAAATACAAAGGGACATTGTTAGAATTGGAACAAACCAAAGAAAAGACAGCAACTGTTTTCAAAAAATTTACAAAATTTGAAAATAATTCTAACTGTTTTGATGAATTTGTTACTGAATCTAAAACCAATTCTGATGATCGAACTGGTATAGGTTTTTGTCCCAACTTGAAAACACAAACAAAACATTTTGAACCTATGAAGTTTGTGTCAGGAGGCAAAAGACCTATTGAAACTTGCACAGATTTTCATTCCATAAAAATTGAGTTTGATTCGAAAAATCAAAGTTTTAACATTGGGGAATCAAGTTGCTCTAAGCTTAAAAGTTCACCTAAGGCTAAATACGTCTGTCCTTCTATTAGGAAGAGTGAGACTACATTCAAACCTGTACCACCTAGAAATAGAGTTCAGCCTCAAAACTCTATTAAACCTTTGTTTAGAGATTTTCCTAAGGAGACCCCCATCTTGAGAAATCTTTATTGCTCCTAATGTGACATATATGGTCACTCTTTCGATGGTTGCTATGCTAGGAGACTTGTCAAACCTATCTATAATCCTCGTACTTACCAGAACTTTAACTATTCTAGGAGGAGTCGAAACAATTATATACTTCCTAGACAGCCTAATAAAAACTCTAACTATAGAAAGAGAAAGACCAAATCTAAAAGAACATTTCCTAGAAGGAATCCTAAGCATTTCACTAAACCAAATGCTCAAGTCTTTCACAAAATTCAAAATCATGCGCAAAGCATTTTTCAGCAAAAATCTAATGCTCGCAAATTTTATGAGTTGAGAGCTAATAAGCGCAAAATGAAAACTAGAGCTATATGGATTAGAAAAGATGATCTATTGCCTCAGATGAAGTGTAATATTGTTGTTACTGGTTTAAAAGCTGAACACACATCATCTGGTTGGTATTTAGACTCTGAATGTTCTAAGCATATGACAGGAGATGAAACTAAACTTTTAAATAAAACCAGATATGCTGGTGGTAAAGTTATTTTTGGTGATGGAGCTTCATCTCAAATCATAGGCAAAGGAAATCTCCAAGAATATGGGCTTCCTATTCTTAAAGATGTTCTTCTAGTTAAAGGTCTAAAGGCCAACTTACTTAGTATTTCGCAATTTTTTTACTCAGACCATACTGTTACCTTTTCAAATAACAATTGCAAGATTTTAAATGAAAAAGGTGAATGCATAATTACAGGATTCAGAACTCCTGACAACTGTTGCACTGTCAAGAACAATTCTGAAATTTGTAATGTTGCTAGAATGGATGACAACGAGATATGGCATAACAGAATGGGTCACATTAATTACGATAATCTTAGTAAATTGTCTACTCATGACATAGTAAGAGGAATTCCAAAAATTAAACCCATTCATAATATTGTTTGTGGTTCCTGTCAAGAAGGTAAAACTGTTAAGGCCCCTCATAAGAAAGTCAAAGATATTCTCACCTCTAATCCTTTAGAACTCATCCATATGGACCTAATGGGTCCTTCCCAAACTGTTAGTCTTTGTGGACACAGTTATATCCTAGTTATGGTTGATGACTTCACTAGATTTACTTGGGTAGCCTTCTAAAACAAAAGTCTGACACTTTTCAAACCTTCCTAAAAATTCTTCTTAGGATTGAAAATGAAAAGGACATTCAAGTAAATCGAATCCGTAGTGATAGAGGTGGTGAATTCAAAGACACCGGTATTGTAGAATACTGTGACTATAATGGTTACAAACACGAGTTCAGTGCTCCCAAGACTCCTCAATAAAATGGAATCGCCGAGAGAAAGAATCGTACCTTGCAAGAGATGGCACGTGTCATGTTACATGCCAAGAATTTACCTAAATATTTTTGGGTAGAATCTATTCGTACTGCGTGTCATATCATTAATAGGGTCTATCTTAGAAAGAATTCCAAATAAACCCCTTATGAACTTTGGTACAATAAGAAGCCTAATATCAAATACCTTAGAACCTTTGGCAGTACTTGTTATGTATGCAAAGATAGGGAACACTTGTCTAAATTTGAGAGTCGGGGAGATAAATCCATATTTCTAGGATACTCGCCTAACAGTAGAGCTTATCGAGTGTATAATCTTCGTACTAAAACCATGATGGAATCCATAAATGTAATTGTTAGTGACACTACTGTAGAAAGCAAGACAGGTGAATTACCTATTGAAGAAGAGTCCTCAAATATTTTAGAAAATGACCTTTCTGAAATAGAGCTTATCGAGTGTATAATCTTCGTACTAAAACCATGATGGAATCCATAAATGTAATTGTTAGTGACACTACTGTAGAAAGCAAGACAGGTGAATTACCTATTGAAGAAGAGTCCTCAAATATTTTAGAAAATGACCTTTCTGAAATAGATAATTCATTACCTATTGAGACACCTGAAGTACCTAATTGGGTTTCTAAAGATCATCCCATAAACAACATAGTTGGCAACCCTAGTGAGCCAGTGCGTACAAGATCCCAACTTAGAAATTATGCACATTATGCATGTTTTGTTTCCCTTGTGGAACCAAAGAATGTAAATGAAGCATTGAATGACTCTCACTGGATCTCTGCTATGCAGGATGAACTTTTACAATTTGTCATTCATGATGTCTGGTATCTTGTTCCACGTCCTGATCACAAAAAGGTTGTTGGTACTCGTTGGATCTTTAAAAATAAAACTGATGAAAATGGGATAATAATTAGAAATAAAGCTAGATTAGTTGCTCAATGATACTCCCAAATAGAAGGAATTGATTTTAACGAGACCTTTGCTCCTGTTACTCGTTTAGAATCAGTTCGTCTGCTTTTCGCAATAGCTTGTCATACGCGTTTTACATTATATCAAATGGATGTCAAATCTGTGTTCCTAAATGGAATACTGGCTGAGGAAACCTATGTAGAACAACCTAAAGGGTTCATTGACCCTAAGCATCCAAATCATGTATTTCGTCTGAAAAAGGCTTTATATGGCCTTAAACAAGCTCCTAGAGCTTGGTATGAGCGACTTTCCAATTTTCTTTTGGATAAAGGGTTCAAAAGAGGTGGAAATGACCAAACTTTATTTGTCAAACATTTTGACAAACACATTACGATTGCTCAAGTTTATGTAGATGATATTATATTTGGATCAACTTCTACCTCAGAAGTAAAATCCTTTTCTGAAATTATGAGCAAGGAATTTCAGATGTCCCTTATGGGGGAGTTACAGTTCTTCCTAGGTCTCCAAGTCAAACAAAATCCAGAAGGATTATTTGTTTCGCAATCTAAGTACGCTTTAGAGATCGTTAAGAAATTCGGCCTTGAGAGTGCTAAAAATGCCAAAACACCCATGAGTACTACGCTAAAACTTTTTAAAGATGATAATGGACCATCTGTAGATCCTACTCTATATCGTAGTATGCTAGGCACTTTACTATATCTTACTGCCTCACGTCCTGATATTATGTATGCTGTGTGTGTATGTGCTAGATATCAAAGTAATCCTAAAGAGAGTCACTTGAATGCTGTTAAACGTATCATTAAATATGTAAATGGCACTCTAAATCTAGGACTTTGGTACACTAATGACACACCAAGCACTATAATTGGGTACACTGATGCTGATTGGGCTGGGTGTACTGATGATAGTAAAAGCACTTCAGGAGCATGTTATTATATAGGTAATAACTTGGTAGGATGGAGTAGTAAAAAACAAAACTGCACATCACTCTCAACCGCTGAATCTGAATACCTAGCCGCTGGCAGCTTTTGTGCTCAATTAATGTGGCTTAAACAAATGCTAAGTGATTATGGTATTAAAGAAAACCAATTACATCTCTATTGTGATAATCAAAGTGCGATTAATATTTCTAAAAATCCTGTTCAACACTCGCGAACTAAGCATATTAAAATAAGACATCATTTTATACGTGAATTAGTTGAATCTAAGGAATTAGAAATCAATTATCTTCCTACTGATCTACAACTCGCAGATATGTTTACCAAACCTCTAGATTATAATAGATTCATTTCATTACATAAATCTATTGGTATGGTTTATGCTGACTAATCTTTTTGCTGTTTATCCAAGTTTTTCCCTTTGTCCATTTGAGACAAAATGGGGGAGAAATTTGAGTCTATTCAACACTTGCATATTCTAAACAGCTTGATCTTAGTGAATTATTACAGGTTCTTATTGTACAGTTACTCTCAACAGTTGTAATAGGGTACTCAAATGTACTTAGTTGAGTTATGTATTTTTTTTATTTCTAGGATTTGGGTAGATAGAAATTTGATAGGAATAAGTTTTTCTTATTTTTTCTTGTTGCCCTACGAGTCGAAGATGACTCAAAGGAGATTTTGTCTCATATTTCCAAAAGGGGAGATTGAAGCCCTTATACCTTTGACTCACTTGAGTCTATATTGTATAAGTGCTCATCTAGTTTGAAAATTGTGACAAAATTGTGTCTACCTAGAAACCAAAGAGCCTCAGAAGTTGCTATGCCTATTCATCTCTCTTTCTTGTTATGATCAAGAGACTATTGCCAACACTCACACACTTAGAATTCATTCTTGCATGTCATATTGCATAATTATGTGTGTACATGTGTTGTGTGTGTTTAAATCCTTAAGTTTGATTTTTAATAATTTTTTGGGATTTTTTAAACATTTTTAAATCATGTTTTTAATAATTAAAACTTGTTTTAAAAGTTTTGGGGTCTATTTCTAAATATGAATTGTTGTATTTTATGGCCTAAAGTTACCTTGGGTAGAATCCGAAAGCAGCAGAGACTTCAGGGTGTGCTTTGTAATTAGTTTTGACGCGCGTTTAACATCCCTTAACTGGTCAACACATGTCTGCCTCTGATTGGTTAGATTTGTGTTTCTTTACAGAGACATTAGTCGCGTGTGTTATCAGCCATTGGATCATTTCTTATCAATGGTCTGCATGTTGCCTTGGTGGATCCCCGTATATCTTTTTAAGCCAATCAACGCTCGTTTAAGCACCGCCTTGTGTGAGCCATTAGATTCAAGTCAATCTAAATTGACTCAATCTCAGCCCTTGGTTTGGATCAGTTATCTCAAACCTTCCTCTCACCCTATAAAAAGGGTCCTTCTCTCAGACTTCGAAGATTTTTGCCATTTCATTTCCTCTGAGAAATTAAGAGAGTAGAGAGAGAAGAGAGAAACCAAAGAGAGAAAAAAGTTAGAAACCCTAACTTCGTCCAAATCCTCTTCAAACCTAACCCAAACACTTCTTCAAAACACCATAACCAAAAACACCAACCTGAGTGTTCTTGAGTGTTTGAGAGTTTGAGTTGAGTTATTTTTGTTGCTGTAACCTTGTGTTCGTGAGATCTTATTTCCGACTTAGACTTTTACTTAGATCTAGTTTCTGTTTCCATAGAAATATCAGATCTGAGTTATTCATGTTACATTACACTTAGTTTCATTTTATTTCTCATCTTGAGAAATATATTGTTGATTATTTTTGTCTAAAACGTTTTCTTACTTTGAAATCAACAATAAAATGCTTTCTGTTTCTTGTTCTTGTAAACTAAGACTTTGACCTAGTTTGGAATCTCACTTGGAGGTTTTCAATCTCAAAAAGTTTTTGTTTTAAATTCTGAGATTGATTAAGACCATGTCTGTCTTCCTAGCAAGGTATCCGTGGATTCTGGGAAGGATCTGCCCAGTCACGACTAGCTGCCCAGTCACGACTAGCTGCTCGTCAAGAGAGATCCCAGGAAGCCACATCAACGCGATTAGTTGCTCGAACCAATAGGCCCGAGGAAGGGAATGATGCATGGAAAGGTTCTATTCAAAGGCTGGAGGATAGATTGGGGGAAATGGTTAAAGCTAAGAACCCTCTACAACGAACCTTTGTTCGAGGAAAATCTTTTGTCCAAGCTATTGTAGATTTTCCAACACCATCAAAGTTCAAAGCACCTGTTGTGACCCCCAAATATGATGGAAAGACTGACCCCGTTCTTCATATAGAACAATACCAAGCTGCAGCCGACATCTATGCTGTTCCAGATGAGATGAGATGCAGGGCATTCTCGGGAACTCTTACCGGATCTGCTCAAATATGGTATAATAATCTTCCTCGGGGTAAAATCTCGACTTTTCTTCAACTGACCGAGTTATTCATTGGGAATTTCTGTTTTGGGGCAAAGCCAGTTAAACGAGTAGCACATTTATTAAGTGTTAGATAAAAAGCTGGTAAGAGTACCAGAGATTATATAACTCATTTTAATAACGAGAAACTTGAAGTCATTGATTATGAGGAAAAGACAGCGATTACTGCCTTGATGAGTGGATTACTGCCAAACAAGTTGTACTACACGTTAGCCAAAGATCCACCTACAACCATGTCAGACTTGATGGGAAAAGCGTCCAAGATTATGAATGCCGAGGAGGCTATGGCTGCGAAGAAGAATATGGACGCCAAAGAAACCAAGGTGGAAGGTGATAAAGCTAAGAAGAAAGAGCATAAGAACAATGGTAATGACAAACATTCAAAAACTAGGTCGGTATGGGACATAATGAAGAAATTTGATAATTATACTCATTTGAAGAAGGATATCAACCATGTTCTAGAGGAAATCAAGAACAACGAGGAGTTAAACTGGCCAGAGAAAATGAAGGCAGACCCTGACAAGAGGAATAAGGCAAAGTATTGCGAGTTTCATAAAGATCATGGCCATATGACCAAAAATTGCATAGCTCTTCAGAATGAGATTGAAACACTCATCAGACGAGGAAAACTGTCAAAGTATGTTAATCGTGGAAACGAAAGAAGAAACAACGACCGAACAAGAGAGAGGTCTAGATATCCTCGTCGAGCAAATGAGAACAAGAAAAGAAACCATGAAGTTGATCCTGAAGATGACCCCGATCTTCCCAAGAGACCAAGGCAGCCAGAATGAGAGGTATTTTCAATACGCTTTGGGTCATTTGACTGTAATGTCATAACAGGTGGAGACGCAGGAGGAGGAGACCTTACTGCCGAGAGAAAAGCTTACCTCTGTGAGGCTTAAGCTTACTCATACATTCAACGGATAAATCTAGCTGAGGAGGATCGCCCGAGAAAGGTGAACAAAGAAAAATTGGTCATTGGTTTCTCAAAGAATGACCTTACAGGTGTTCTATATCCTCATGATGACCCATTGGTGATCAAGATGAGAATAAAAGAAGTAATGATTTCAAGAGTATTGGTCGACAATGGTAGCTCGGCAGACATTATGTTCTACTCGTGCTTCGATAGTTTAAATCTAAAGCTATCTCAATTGGAGCCTTATCATAGACCCCTCCTCGGTTTTGCTGGCGAGAAGGTATTTCCACTTGGGACGATCAAGTTTGATATATTCATTGGTACGTGGCCTGCTTGTCGAACAGAAAGAATACGTTTCTTCGTGATGGATAAGAATGTTCAATCATCATACAATATCATCATGGGAAGAGTAGGATTGAAGAAGTTCAAGGCTGTACCATCTACAATGCATCAATGCGTAAAATTTCCAACAAATTTTGGAGTAGGAGTTGTGAAAGGTGATCAGAAAGTAGCTTGGGAATGCTATTATTCATCCACCGAGCAAGAAGAACTGGAGGAATCACGGAAAAAGACTACTACCTATCAGGTGGATGAAGGTGCAGAAATTAAAACATTGGATCCTAGAGATGAGTCTCAACTCGTGAAGGGTCAAGTGGTGGAAGCTACTGAAAACATCATTCTGGACGACGAGCACCCTGAACGTATTACTCAAGTAGGTTCATCGTTGGAAGCCTCACTAAAACGGGAATTGATAACTTTCCTTAGAAGCAGAAAATAAACTTTTGCGTGGAGTCATGAAGATATGCCTGGGATAGACCCAAATTTCTTATGTCACGAGCTCAATGTGAATAAGGAAATCAAGCCTGTGAAGCAGAGAAGAAAAGTATTTAGTCCCGAGAAGAATCAAGCTATACAGGAGGAAGTCGAGAAGCTCCAGAAGGCTTGTTTTATTGAAGATGTTAAATATCCAGACTGGTTAGCCAATGTAGTGATGGTAAAAAAGAAAAACAACAAGTGGAGGATGTATGTAGACTTCACCGACCTCAACAAAGCATGCCCAAATGATCACTTTCCATTGCCCCGAATTGATCAACTGGTGGATGCTACCTCGGGACACGAGCTGCTGAGCTTCATGGATGCTTATTCTGGCTACAACAAGATTAAAATGAAACCTGAAGACATGGAAAGTACTTCTTTCATTACCCCTAGGGGAACTTATTGTTATAATGATATGCCTTTTGGTTTGAAAAATGCAGGTGCGACATATCAGCGGCTGATGAACAAGGTATTTGCTGAACAAATCAGTTGTAATATGGAAGTCTATATTGACGATATGCTGACAAAGAGCAAGAAAGTTGCCGACCATCTAGTTGACTTAAGTCAGACTTTTGATCAACTGGATAAATATCAAATGAATCTGAACCCGACGAAGTGCATATTTGGAGTACGAGAAGGCATGTTTCTCGGGTACATTATCAATCAACGAGGCATTGAGGCAAATTCTGAAAATATCAAAGCTCTATTAGGGCTGCGATCTCCAACGACGAAGAAGGAAATACAGAGTCTCATAGGACGAGTAGCAGCACTCAATAGATTTGTGTCACGAGCAACTGATAGATGTCTCCCATTCTTCAAGACACTCCGAAAGACTTTTGAGTGGAATGATGAATGTGAGAAGGCTTTTCAAGACTTGAAGAAATACTTGGGAGCACCTCCACTGTTGTCCAGGCCGGTGATGGGAGAAAAATTATACTTATATCTTGCAGTGTCCGAAAATGCAGTTAGCTCGGCGTTGATCAGAGTGGAGAATGGAGTGCAAAAACCAATTTATTATACGAGTAAGGCCTTTCGAGGAGAAGAGATCAGATATCCAAGGCTGGAAAAGTTAGCACTGGCGCTGATTGAGGCGAGTAGAAGAATGAGGCCGTACTTCCAGGCTCATACGATAGTCGTATATACTGATATGTCGTTGAGGCAAGCCTTTCATAAACCAGAAAAATCAGGGAGATTGATGTACTGGGCAATAGAGCTCGGTGAATATGATATAGTTTATGAACCCAGATCATCGCTAAAAGGGCAGGCTGTAGCAGATTTTATAGCAGAGTTCACATATCCTGATACCCCCGAGGAGCAAAAGTTTTTTCGCTGATCAACCTGTGGATGTTACAGGATCAACAAACACAAGCTCAGACCAACTCCGGTTGGTAAAAGGGCAAGTGGATGTTACAAGATCATCAAATTTGAGCTCAGACCAACTCCGGTTGGTAAAAGGGCAAGAAAAGATGATCAACGAGGAGCAAGAAATATCAGGGGAGGATGAAAGGAGGCAACAAATATTTCACCGAGGAACTCTGTCAGATCAGAAATTTGAAGACGAGTTACCTATATGGAGGCTATATGTAGATGGCTCATCTTGCACTACAGGATGTGGCGCGGGGATAGTTTTGAGCACTCCGGACGAGGTCGACATGGAATACGCCCTACGTTTCCAATTCAAAGCTTCCAATAATGAGGCTGAATATGAGGCCATGATTGCAGGTCTTAATTTGGCAAAAATTATGGAAGCGCAGCAGGTTACTGTCTTCAGTGATTCTCAATTGATTGTAAATCAAATGTTAGGAGTATATGCAGTTAGAGGAGAATTAATGATCAGATATCATGCAAAGGCAAAGGAGCTGGTGTCAAAATTTGCTGCTATTCAGCTGGTCAGAATACCAAGAATGGAGAATGCGAGAGCAGACTCCCTAGCTCGATTAGCATCAGCTACTCGCACCGAGCTACGACGAACAATCCCAATTGAAGTGTTAGCTGGTCGGAGTATAGATGAAGATCTGACGATGAACTTTATTACCCTTGATTTAGGACCATCTTGGATGGAACCCATCAGGGCATATATTGAGGAGGGAGAATTACCAATTGACAAGCTCGCAGCCAAGAAATTGAAGTTTAAAGCTGCTCGGTATGTATTAACTAACGGTATTCTATATACACGAGGAATTATGGCAGGTTTGCAGAGATGTGTACATCCCACCGAGGTGAAAGATTTAATTGAGGAGATCCATGAAGGGTCCTGTGGAGCCCATGTAGCAGGTCGGACTCTTTTGCAAAGGGTGATGACGCAGGGATACTACTGGCCGATGATGAGGGCTGATTGTATAGCCTATGCCAAGAAATGTGACAAGTGACAACGCTTTTCCTCCATCCGAAGAACTCCACAAGCATTGTTAACACCCATAACTTCCCCTTGGCCATTCGCCATGTGGGGTATAGATTTGGTTGGACCACTGCCAACGACCAGAGGAAGGTTCAAATACCTCGTCGTCGCAGTGGATTATTTTACTAAGTGGGTAGAAGTTGAGCCTCTCATTGATATGACGTACGAGAAGGTGTACCAATTTGTTTGGAAGAACATCATTTGTCGATATGGTCTTCCTCATGCTTTCATCACAGACCATGGAACACAATTCGATAACGAGGAGTTCGCTGCCTATTGTCATCAGTCAAATATTTTGAAGGTCCACTCAGCACCAGGCCATCCTCAAAGCAATGGACAAACTGAAGTGACAAACAGAACGCTGCTAAATGGCTTGAAGAAAAGACTGGATGATGCAAAAGCAAACTGGATCAACGAGTTACAGTCAGTACTGTGGGCTTACCGAACTACTCCCCGAGTAGCAACTGAAGAATCACCATATATGCTGGCGTTTGGAAATGAAACTGTTATACCTGCTGAGTTGGGCCTCCCAACACACAGGGTATTGAATTTTAATTCCCCTGTCAGCGACTTAATGAGAAGATTGGATTTAGACATGCTCGAGGAAGTTAGAGAAGAAGTAGCCATTAGAAATGCTGCTTACCAACAGCGAACAACTTTATTCTACAATAAGAGGGTGAAGAAGTGCGAACTGAAAGAAGGAGACTATGTGCTGAAGAAAGTAATTCAAAAGCACAATAAACTGGAGGCAAACTGGCATGGACCATACCGAGTTACAGAAGTAGTTCGACCAGGAACTTACCGAATAGCAACTTTAGAAGGGGAGGAGTTTAAGAATGCATGGAACGCAGAGCACCTGCGCAAATATTATCAGTGATAGATATTCTCTCCTTTTATTGAAAGTTTTTCGGGGAATACTAGTACTACGCACTACTCGGCAAAACTTGGCAAAGCTCAGACTACTCAATTTTTTTCTTGAAAACGCCAACTAAGGTTGGTCGAGAAACCTATATTCCTCCGGGAAGTAAAGCTACCTATATTCCTCCGGGAAGTAAAGCTACCAATATTCCTCCGGGAAGTAAAGCTACCTATATTCCTCCGGGAAGTAAAGCTACCAATATTCCTCCGGGAAGTAAAGCTACCTATATTCCTCCGGGAAGTAAAGCTACCTGTATTCCTCCGGGAAGTAAAGCTACTTGTATTCCTCCGGGAAGTAAAACTTGTATTCCTATTGGAAGTAAAAGTATATGTTCCTCGGGAAATAAAAGTATTCCTAAAAATGCCAACTTATGTTGTTTAGGAAGTAAATATATTATTGAAAACATGCCAAAGCTCCTCGTACAGGAAAAATCCACTAACTATGGATGGTCGGGGATAAAAACCCACTAACTGTAGTTAGTCGACAAGGAAAATTTACCGACCTTGGTTGGTCAGAAACATTTAAGAAAAAAATCTACTAACTATGTCTGGTCGGGGATAAAAACCCACTAACTGTAGTTGGTCGACAAGGAAAATCTACCGACCTTGGTTGGTCGGAAACATTTTAAATATTTTTGATACTCGTAACTTTTACTAAGTTGGTCGAGAAACACAACATTATTTTTGCTAAATAATTACCACAAGTTCAAACTACTCGACAATAAGTTGGTCGAAAAATAACACAATATTATTATCTTTTTAACAGATACACATGCACAGATGTAAAGTGTTTTATAATTACAAGACAATAGCAATTAAGATTGCGAACAAAAATGAAAGTCTTTCATTAAATTCAAAAATAAATTACATTGATAAGGAAATGTATACAAATTTATTACATTAATATTCCTATTCTATTGGTCTTTTCCCCTCTGCTTTTGAAACAGGTTCCTCGCCGGCAGGCGGATCATTTAAAGCAAGAGGAGAATTTATGAAGTTGAGATCCTTTAACATCCTGATATTCATCACGGATGGTCGATCTAAGAGGTGCTCGGGACGAGATATCTCGACACTTGAATGAAGATTATAGTCGCCGAGATATTTGGAAATCAAGCATCGAGGAATGGCCCGAGCAGGGATCCAACTCATATCCAGTTTGTATGGTGGCACGGGTAGGTCGAGTAGCCCAGGATCATGGTAGTCCCACAAGTAATGACCCTGTTCGAGTTGAAGCACACCTAAGGCATTCAACCAGCCCTGCTTGTAGCCCTCATTATTGGCATTCTGGATACGATCGTCCAAGTGGTAGAGCGCCTCCTTGTATCCAGCCATCCAGAACTCCCTGGGCTGTTTGTGAAACTGATATGTCAATCTTTCTAGCTGCTCATGGAGATTTTTGATGAAGAGTTCCTTATTCTCCAAGACAGACTTCTGCACAGAAAGCTGCTCTTCCAGGTCACTGATCTTCTTTGACATTTCAGCCAACGCCTGGTTCTTCGCCATCAGCTGGAAGGCCTGGTTTTCTAAGGCAGATTGAGTCCGCTGTTCCTCGACAGGAATCTGAGGAGCTCTTGCTCGACCACGAGAAGATGTAGAGGGGGCAGACCTCTTCAAGGTTTCCAACTCGTCCCTCAAGTTGGCGTTCTCGACTTCCAAGAACGAGAATCCCTCATCAGTCACTGGGATCAAGGCTTTTGAAGTAGAAGCTGCAGACTTCAACTGTGACAAATCTTTTTGAAGATTGTTGTTCTCTTGCTCTAATAATTCAGCTATTTGCCTGCACTCCTCGACCTCACCCTTCAAAGTTCTCTCCCTCACATCGTAGCCAGTAAAAAGTTTCTCGTAACCCTTGTCGGCAATGATCTGCTGGTACTTCTTCTCGTAACCCTCGTGCAAGAGGGCAGTGGATTCTTTGTATTATTGCTGAAGATCTTCGAGGGTGCCTTGGAGATCCTCGATCATGTCATAATAAGCCACATTATTGGCCACTGCTCGATCAAGTAGACACTTCAGATATTTCTATGCTTCAACTGCTTGTTCAGAAGCATCTTGGCCGAGGATGTCGATGACTTGTGCTGCACTCAGATCTGTGTGACCAGCTTTAAAATAATCATTGCATTACCTCAGTAGCTTGGTATCATGAGCAGATAATAATTCCATCCTGGCCAGAAACTAGCAAAGGAAGAAAAAGTAATAATCAATAATCAAAACAGAGCATGAAGAAGGAACAACAGTATGAATAATCACAAGTTCGAGTTTTATTATATCATAAAGGTCAGAAGTACAAGATTCAGAATTACATGTTCAGGGTTACATTTGACAAGAGAAAAATATAAAGAGAAACCCGAACAACTCTACACCTTTTCCTTGTCTCCCAAAACCTTCTCGGGAGACTCGGACGAGGAAGTAGGTTGCTCGGAGGGAATAGAAAGTTGCTCGGGGAGCACCGACAGTTGCTCGGAAGAAACAACGATTTGATGAGGTTCCTCATCAGCAGGCTGGATGGCTGGGGGATGATCTCCCATCACCATAGAAGACTTTTCGGAGGCATCTTCGTCCTCTTTTAAGTCTTCAGGAGTTGGAGGGGGACCAGGGATGTGTCGCTGAAAGAGTTTGGAATTTTCATCCACTTTCATCTCCTGTAGAGCAGCGACCGATAAGCACCCAAAACTGTACAATTTATACCCCAAATAGACGTACTTTAGTTGCTATTTCTCGACAATATGGGTCTTATGCGTTTAAATGTTTATCATGCAGGCTTAACGTCAGTTGCGGTGTCAAAAGCTATATTTCAAGGCAATTGCGCGCTATTTGGAGCTAAATACCTCTCCCGTACCCTAACCCGAACCTAAACCTAGCCCAAACTTACCCCAAACCTATGTGTGTTTTGTTTGTGTCTTTTTATTATTTTTTAGATTTTTTGTTTGAGTCCTTTTTTATTTTTAGGATTTATTTTAGATTTATTTAATATTTTCTAGATTTATTTTCTATTTTTATTTTTATTAGTATAATTTTATTTTATTTTGATTTTGATTAGTTTTTAGTTTTATTTTATTTTATTAGGATTTTTAATTTTTAGGATTTCATTTATTTATTAGATTTTATTTTTTTAGGACTTTAATTTTAAAGTTTAATAGATTTACATTTTTATTTTTCTTTTCATTTCTTTTTCTTTTTATTTTTAATTGAATCTTTATTTTATTATTTTAGAAGTAGGATGTTTACTTTTTAGATTTTTAAATTTTATTAGTTTTAATTTGTTTTTGTTAGTGTCATTTTAAGGGTTCAAATTAAATACACACACATTATCCCATATACACACTTATCCTACACCTAACTAACTCTCACACCTTCACCACAACCCTCACCCTCATACTACTAACCTATACCCTCACCCACACAACCAATTTCCCTTTTTACTGTTCATCTTCTTCATCCTAACCCTCTCTCCTCTATCCTCCATAGCTAAAAACCCACCACCTCCACTCTCTCTCCTTACACCTACCAGCAGCCCTCACCCCCACCTGAAAACCTGCCACTATCGATCCCGAGACCCACAAACCAACCGACGTCACCTCTTACCCTCGCGACCCCGGTTGCCACCGACCCCGGATTCCTTACCTCCGCCGGCGATAAAAATTCCGGCGACCAATCCTTTTCTATCCGGCGATCTCGTCCGACCAGCCCCTCTCTCTCCTCGCGATGCCACCGCCGCCACACCCCTGCTTCGACCAGTAACCCGGAACCTCCCTTGCCCCTTTTCAGCCCCGCCTGAGCGCGAATCCGACTTCAACGCCGGCGTCGACCATACCCAAAACCCGAACCCTCCACCCCATACCCATGTGAACCAAGAACCCACTTTCTCCAAAACTAAGCCACGTTCTGCTATATCCCTTTCCAACAAAACCAAAGACCAAAATCAACAAACAATTACCCATGTGCTTAAAACCAACATAAACCTCTTATACCCATTTACCTAAAATACTCCAACACATATCCCACATGCACACTTGTGTGCATTACCCACATTACCCTCAATAACAAATCAGATTTTTCCAAATATTCCCTTACCTCACACCCCCATGCACATGTGCTCTCACCTTATACACATGCACCTCTAGCCAATTCCCACTTATACCCCTTTGCTCCATTGCATATTTAAAGAGAGTTGAAGACCATTTTGGAGGATCATCAACTAGAGAGGAAATTCTAGAGAGAGAGATAGGTTAGAGTAGAAAATAAATTAGGTAGAATATTTTTGTAAATAATTTTATTTTTATCTTTTTAGATATTTGTGAGAGATTAATTGTTGAGCAATTCAAATGAGTATTTGTATGTAATTGAATATGGTGGAAAGCTCATTTGGAATAGATGTTGATCGATTTCAATGGAGGATTGGAGTTCAACATAATCAAAGAGATTTGGTTTGATTGTTCTCTTCCCTTCTTTTATTATTTTATGCCTTTGAATATTAATTTGTCATATTTTATACCATGTTAGGCTAAAACCCCTTTCAAGGGGTGGGGTGAAACCCTTATTTGATATTATTTTAGTTTAATTAGTTTGCTTACTTGAAATTTCCCTTTGAATGTTAAATTTGATCCCTCACCCTTAGATTTACGCCTCGAGAGAGGGTAAATGATTTTCGAGAGAAAATCGAAATTCTAGTGATAATACCCATTTTAGATTCGAACTAGAGATAGGGGTTTCTTAAGTGGGGTATTATCATTTGAATTTCAACTCTAAATTTAATTTCTAAGAATAACATAAATTCTAATTTATCGATCCTAGCGGGTGATTAATTAAAAGGAGTGTTGATCTAATTTTCTAGAGTTGTGGGGTGTTAAACTTAACTTTCTAAAAGATTACTATTCTAATTACACTTGCAACGAGAGTTGATTTGTAATTTTAATATTAATTTGGGAGAATTCAAATAATTAAATTAATTAATTAATTAGAATAACTAAAATTTGTGGTGTAATCCCACTCCTTGATTGTTCTCACAATTATTTTCCTCACTTTATCTTTTATTTTAGTGTTAGACTTTATTTTTCATTTTAGTAAATTTCTAGTTAGTTATTTTCATTTAGTTTAGTTTAGTTTAGATCTCACCTCACCCTATTGTTTTAATATTGAAAAAGCTAAAAAAAATTAGAAAAGTGAAAAAGAACAAAAATAAAATAAATAGTGAATTACATTTGAATTTGTTCCATTTGCTTTACTCCCTAGAAAGTGGATTGATACCCTTACTTACCTCTACACTTGAGTTTATTATTATTTGTAGGTATTTGAGGTTTTGACTAACTTGGCTTTCAACAACGACATATACGCAAAAGTCACGTTATCAAATGGCGCCGTTGCCGGGGACAAAAGTCACGTTATCAAATGGCGCCGTTGCCATTCTTGGGATTGTGAAGCTCGGATCGGATTTCATATTGTAGTTCATTTATTTTTTGCACTTTATTATTTTTTTTGTAACATTTTTTATATTTTTAGAAGGATTGTATTAGGACTTTTTATTATCTTGGCTTGTATTGCGGTGCATAGGACACTATTTATTTTTCATTTAAATTTGTAATAATTGAAGCCAAGCGTGATAGGGAAACCGGACAAGGTAGAGAGAGGGCGCCCATTGGCGAGGATTTAGAAGTCTCTCTACCTTGGGTCGGTAGGACTCCCGGGGACGACTGAGATTGGCGTATTCTCCCCCCCGGTCGACTCAACATTTTCGGCACCCCACGGCCTAAAAACCGTGGGAGGTACATTTTCTAAACACTCGCGCCTCTCCTGTAAGCGAGTTCATTTATTGTGTGTGCTCTTATTTGATTTTATTCTCGCATTTATTTCCGAATGGTGTGATGAATTAATTAACTAAGACCTACACCCGGTCACTCACGAGAAGGGATTTCATCACCCGACTCACTCGCTTATCATTGTGTGCTACCCTACCCATCACTCAATTTAAAATCAATCAACTAGGTAGCCCAATAGGAGAATATTTTTGCAAAGGCGATCACTAAGAGATTTCCGTGATTTTTTATCGCCCACGAACTTAATTAAAATTTGACTACCCTCTCACTAAATTTAAAGATAAAAATTGGCTATGTGCTAGTTAAGAATTTTTCTTGACTTGTGTGTGTGTCCAATTCCATTTTTCGGTAGTCGATTTTAGTTAGTCCGTCCAATTCAAAGAGTCCATATTTTTTTCCCCACCTTTTCTTTCAAAAAAACAAAAAAACAAAAAAAAACAAATCCAAAAATATTTTTCTTCCTTTATTTTTCACAAAAAATCCAAAAATATTTTCTTTCTTTCATTTTAGAAAAATTCAAAAATATTTTCTTTCTTTCCTTTTTAGAAAAAAATCCAAAAATATTTTATTTCTTTCCTTTTTAGAAAAAATTCAAAAAATCAAAAAAATATATTTCTCTCCACATGGCCGAAGAACGTCCTTTAAGGGACTACTTTGGTCATTTTCCATTGACACGTGACACGTGTGAGAGCGGTCCCGAGCGATCTCTTTATGATATTCTTCACGATTTCACCTCTCTCACGAGTACCGTTGGTACTCTTGACCTATCTATGCACGCACCACCTCTTCCATCACCCTCGGTGTCAAGTGTCACTGTGCCTCCTCCCTTGTTGTGCACCCACTGTTCTAATGCCGATCACATGTCCCATATGTGCCCATACTCTTCATATCCATACAAAACCACCATGGAACATGTGTATCCATATGACACTGTCCCGGAACCCACCTCGGCCTATTCTCCCTATATAACCAATCCCGAGTTGTGTGAGTCCCCGAGCTATTCGTGGAGGCCTGATCACCCTTCCACGCAATACGTATCCCAACCCGATGTTGTGGATCCTCACACGTTCCAACAGTCGTCATGGCAATCTTGTGCACCCAGTCACGATCAGTTTTCTCACTACGCACCCCATACGCATCAACCATTTGTCCATCACGAAAGTGGTCCTTTCGTGTATGATGAACTTGGCCCCACCCCACCCACTTCTTTGAGTATTCTCCGTATACTCATGATAGTAGAGCGTTGTGTCCACCTCACCCACCGCCACCACCCATCATTCCACCAACACCTTCATCCACCTCCACTCTCGAAACCCTCTTGCAAAAGTTCATACTTGAGCAAGAGCAAGCAATTCAAACTCAAGCTCTCCAAAGGCTTGAACAAAGGTTAAATGAATTGGTGTGAGCGCGAGAGTCGGATATTCCATGACCCCACCCATCGTTGCCACCGAGTGTGACGATGATGTGTCCCCTTGTGACACAGAATTTGAGTGTGACCAACCCTACCACCCTGAGAATTTTGAAGTTGAGATCATTCCATGGTCCGGGTCCCAAGTCGACAATTGTGTTGACATACCTTTCATTAGTGAGCCTGATTCAACCCCATCCTGTCCATATGAACCCCACTTTGAGGTTCCCATTCACCTTTCCACTCCCGTAATCTCCAAAAAAATGCCCGAGTCTATACCTATTGAGCCCATCGCGTGTGTTCCCGAGGAACCAATTTATCCTAGGTTAGCTCCGGCTACGAGTCTTCACCATTTTCCCGAGATAGAATCCGTGATAGTTCCTAACTATCCGGATCTGGATGATGTCCCACCATGCATGGCTCCCATTGAGCCCGATATTTCTAGTGATTCCACTATCTCCGATATTGGTGCCTCGTTTTACCCACCCACCACATTCCCTGATGCTGCTATTATGGAGAAGTTGATCACTCCATCTTTAGAAACCACACTCTCTTGTGAGTATTCCTTTACTCATCCCAATGAGTGTGTGTCTCCCACGCTTGAGTTGGATCATCTTCCTCCATCGTTTATCCCACCCGATACACCATTTGTCCCACCCGACCCACCCATTGTTCCTTCCACCCCACCACCTGGTTTGGATCATGATTTTGCACATTTCATATTTCCATCTACATTTTTAGATCCTAACCTCACACCATCCCCCACCTATGAGAGTATTTTTGGTGCTACTCTCCACCGTGACACCGAGTTTGTTCCTCCATGCCCGCCACTCTCTTGTGGTGTTGATTTTTATCAACAACTCCCTGGCGTGTCACGACGCAACCATTACCATCACCCATTTATAGAACGGTCGTGTGATTTTTATGAGGCCCATCCCATTACAATCTCCACACCATTTCGCCTCCCTCACCAATTAGAGCACTATGCTTATAGGGCCCTTGTTGCCCTCACATTTACGCTCAACAAGGCCCGTGATCGATACCTCTTCACCCTTACCTTAATCCCCACCCACCCATGGTCCACCGATGCTTTGCATCGCGTGATGCACTTTGCCATACAAGTGCATTGACCCCTATAGCCCTGATCCAGCAAGACTGACGCTTCAGTCTTGTTTGGGGGTGATTCTCATCACCCATTTTTCTGCCACCCCGTGCTTTCATAGATCTTATCTTTAGGGTGAGAATGGTTCGGTCTGGCTGAAGACATTAAACTTAGCGCTACCGGGAGGCAGCCCGCATTTCTTGTACTAGTCTCATCCTATTTGGGGGTGGTGTTTCACATCACCCTATGCTTTATCATGCTTATAGACTTGTACACATTTTTTTCTTATCACTCATTCAGGTTTATTCTTGGCTTCACATGTCCACTTCATTAGCGGTTCATTCTGGTAATCTCCTTCCTACCTTATGCTCTCAATTTTAAAAATCATTTTACCTAACATCGAGGACGATGTTCCTTTTTGTTTGGGGGTGGGGAATTTTATCAAAATCGTGCCTCTTTTGAAAAATTTTGATTGTTGAACCTGATTTTTAAAATTTCGTGCAGTTTCTTTCATCTCACTCATTGATGTGAATTTTCAATCATCCATCTTTTAAAGTCTAGGAATCAAGCTAGAGAATATTTTTTCTAAATAGCTTATGTAATACATAACAAGGCATTTTGCACCATGAATTTCTAGACTCAACAAAATTTGCGCACTTATCATGTCATTACGTTTAGAGTTGAGGAGTACTACAATTCTAAAGAGAACCTTAAGGATCACTAGTGGAGACTTTAGCCCGTTAGATTTGTGCCTTTCACCCTTTTAGAGTGTTTTACGCAATCTCCGAGTCACAAGTTGATTCAACTTCTTTTGGGTCCGAACTTAAATTGTTGTATGATCTCATTATCTTTCATTAAAATTTGGCTTGATCACTGAGAATGACATCTCTTTCGAGTTGTAAGAAACACGTGTCTTGAAATTTGTCCCGATCACTAGGATTTTCATCTTTACACCTACCACTTTTTCTCCATACACATACCATTTACCGTTCATTTCACCCATACACTTCACCCATTACATTTCCATTATCTTTTCATATTTTTCCCATCCATATACATTCCCCACACCATCCATTTATCATTCCACTCATATATCATCCATCATTTTTTAGAAAAAGAGTGTGATTTCAAATGTAAATGTCTTCATTGTTAGTTTGAAAAGTGAGAGAAAAAGAAAAAAAAAAGAAAAAAAAAAGAAGAAAAAAAAAGAAAAAAAAAAGAGAGAAACAAAAAAATAGCAAAAATAGAAAATATAGAAAAAAAAAGAGAAAAAGAAAAGAAAAGAAAAGAAAGAGAGTTTGTAGTTAGTAGTTAGTTTTGAAATAAAGACATTTGTGCCTAGTGTGTATACACTCTTCTTTCGCATCCATTTTTCATCCATTTCACATCGCATATCCACCATCCATCCATCATATCATCATCCCATCCTATCCTACCTCATCGCATCCCACATATCCCATTTCATTTACCCCCTCACCCATATACATCCATATTTCCCCTAGGTGTTCGGGCAAATGATAGTCAACGTGGTGAATAACTCGACGTTCTCACTATAGTGATTAGCATTTCTTTCATGAGATCATTTTTCTTTCTTATTGTTCGTTCTTTCTTATGTGTGTGTGAGACGTTTGAACTTGCTTACATTTACTCACCTCCTCACACACAAGAGCGATACACTAACCCATATCTCGAGAGTTCGTTTGAGAGTGATATATCTAGTGAGATTTGAAGTTGAAGTGTTGATTCCGAAAAGGCAATCTAGGAATTACTCTTGTGATACTCGACCCGTTTTGACTGATTCACACTATACACGTTGAGTTCTAGGAAGGATGTGCCTTGAGTATTTACTTATCTTAAACTTTTTACACATTCTAGCTTGTATTTCTGAAAATATTTCTCATGTGATGGATTGTGCGATTATTCTATGTCTAATAAAAGATTGAATGCCTTTCAATAAATTTTTGCAAATAAAGAATTTTGTGGGTATATTCCCTGCAAACCCTCACGAGACACAACTCGTCCTATAGGGCAACCTATAGGTTTAAAGGCTTGTTGCACATGCTAAGTGCAATCGCAAGTGCCCGCGAAAGTGGTACACTTTTGGTTTCTTATCTTTCTCTTTCTCTCTATCTTATTGCTCGAGGACTAGCAACGCTCTGTTTGGGGGTGGTTTGATAAGCACCCAAAACTGTACAATTTATACCCCAAATAGACGTACTTTAGTTGCTATTTCTCGACAATATGGGTCTTATGCGCTTAAATGTTTATCATGCAGGCTTAACGTCAGTTGCGGTGTCAAAAGCTATATTTCAAGGCAATTGCGCGCTATTTGGAGCTAAATACCTCTCCCGTACCCTAACCCGAGCCTAAACCTAGCCCAAACTTACCCCAAACCTATGTGTGTTTTGTTTGTGTCTTTTTATTATTTTTTAGATTTTTTGTTTTAGTCCTTTTTTATTTTTAGGATTTATTTTAGATTTATTTAATATTTTCTAGATTTATTTTCTATTTTTATTTTTATTAGTATAATTTTATTTTATTTTGATTTTGATTAGTTTTTAGTTTTATTTTATTTTATTAGGATTTTTAATTTTTAGGATTTCATTTATTTATTAGATTTTATTTTTTTAGGACTTTAATTTTAAAGTTTAATAGATTTACATTTTTATTTTTCTTTTCATTTCTTTTTCTTTTTATTTTTAATTGAATCTTTATTTTATTATTTTAGAAGTAGGATGTTTACTTTTTAGATTTTTAAATTTTATTAGTTTTAATTTGTTTTTGTTAGTGTCATTTTAAGGGTTCAAATTAAACACACACACATTATCCCATATACACACTTATCCTACACCTAACTAACTCTCACACCTTCACCACAACCCTCACCCTCATACTACTAACCTATACCCTCACCCACACAACCAATTTCCCTTTTTACTGTTCATCTTCTTCATCCTAACCCTCTCTCCTCTATCCTCCATAGCTAAAAACCCACCACCTCCACTCTCTCTCCTTACACCTACCAGCAGCCCTCACCCCCACCTGAAAACCTGCCACTATCGATCCCGAGACCCACAAACCAACCGACGTCACCTCTTACCCTCTTACCCCGGTTTCCACCGACCCCGGATTCCTCACCTCCGCCGGCGATAAAAATTCCAGCGACCAGCCCTTTTCTCTCCGGCGATCTCGTCCGACCAGCCCCTCTCTCTCCTCGCGATGCCACCGCCGCCACACCCCTGCTTCGACCAGTAACCCGGAACCTCCCTTGCCCCTTTTCAGCCCCGCCTGAGCGCGGATCCGACTTCAACGCCGGCGTCGACCTCACCCAAAACCCGAACCCTCCACCCCATACCCATGTGAACCAAGAACCCACTTTCTCCAAAACTAAGCCACGTTCTGCTATATCCCTTGCCAACAAAACCAAAGACCAAAATCAACAAACAATTACCCATGTGCTTAAAACCAACATAAACCTCTTATACCCATTTACCTAAAATACCCCAACACATATCCCACATGCACACTTGTGTGCATTACCCACATTACCCTCAATAACAAATCAGATTTTTCCAAATATTCCCTCACCTCACACCCCCATGCACATGTGCTCTCACCTTATACACATGCACCTCTAGCCAATTCCCACTTATACCCCTTTGCTCCATTGCATATTTAAAGAGAGTTGAAGACCATTTTGGAGGATCATCAACTAGAGAGGAAATTCTAGAGAGATAGATAGGTTAGAGTAGAAAATAAATTAAGTAGAATATTTTTGTAAATAATTTTATTTTTATCTTTTTAGATATTTGTGAGAGATTAATTGTTGAGCAATTCAAATGAGTATTTGTATGTAATTGAATATGGTGGAAAGCTCATTTGGAATAGATGTTGATCAATTTCAATGGAGGATTGGAGTTCAACATAATCAAAGAGATTTGGTTTGATTGTTCTCTTCCCTTCTTTTATTATTTTATGCCTTTGAATATTAATTTGTCATATTTTATACCATGTTAGGCTAAAACCCCTTTCAAGGGGTGGGGTGAAACCCTTATTTGATATTATTTTAGTTTAATTAGTTTGCTTACTTGAAATTTCCCTTTGAATGTTAAATTTGATCCCTCACCCTTAGATTTACGCCTCGAGAGAGGGTAAATGATTTTCGAGAGAAAATCGAAATTCTAGTGATAATACCCATTTTAGATTCGAACTAGAGATAGGGGTTTCTTAAGTGGGGTATTATCATTTGAATTTCAACTATAAATTTAATTTCTAAGAATAACATAAATTCTAATTGATCGATCCTAGCGGGTGATTAATTAAAAGGAGTGTTGATCTAATTTTCTAGAGTTGTGGGGTGTTAAACTTAACTTTCTAAAAGATTACTATTCTAATTACACTTGCAACGAGAGTTGATTTGTAATTTTAATATTAATTTGGGAGAATTCAAATAATTAAATTAATTAATTAATTAGAATAACTAAAATTTGTGGTGTAATCCCACTCCTTGATTGTTCTCACAATTATTTTCCTCACTTTATCTTTTATTTTAGTGTTAGACTTTATTTTTCATTTTAGTAAATTTCTAGTTAGTTATTTTCATTTAGTTTAGTTTAGTTTAGATCTCACCTCACCCTATTGTTTTAATATTGAAAAAGCTAAAAAAAATTAGAAAAGTGAAAAAGAACAAAAAGAAAATAAATAGTGAATTACATTTGAATTTGTTCCATTTGCTTTACTCCCTAGAAAGTGGATTGATACCCTTACTTACCTCTACACTTGAGTTTATTATTATTTGTAGGTATTTGAGGTTTTGACTAACTTGGCTTTCAACAACGACATATACGCAAAAGTCACGTTATCAGCGACCCATCCATCCCTAAAGTACTTGAGGTTGCCATATTCTACTTACGACACCATGGCAACCAATACCTTGTTCCACCCCTTATCCCAGCCATTGCTGAAAGACTTTTTCACAACCAATTTTCTCTTCAACTTCTCTGAGGAAAGCTTCTCGGACAGAAGGTTTTCAGCAGTCTTTAATTTATTCTCAACCTCCTCCTTCTGCCGACTTACTTTCCGAAGCTGACCCAACTCTGCCTCAGCAACCTTGAGTTTATTCTCAAACTCTCCTGCATTCTTGAGCTTCCCTTCAAGCTCTTTATTTTTCTCCTCCAAGTCCTTTATTTTCTTCTCCAACCCCTTGGAGATTTCAGCAACTCGAGCTTTCTCCTGCTCGGTGGAGGCAAGCTTGTTCTCCCAGACTGCCTTGTCAGTAGCATATTTCTGGCGAGAATCTTTCAAAGACTTAATAGCTTCCTCCAGAGCTTCCTCCACACTAGAAGAGGAGTATGAAGCTTTAATCGCCTCATCTTTCTTCAAAATTATATTGAAGCAGCTCGTCAACTGTGAAAAGAAAATGAAAGCAAGTCAGAGATAGATATAACAAAGGAAAGATGAAAAGTTCAAAGCAACAAGACTTACAGAAGCAATATGGCGAGCAACCAATGATGTAACCATGTCCCGAGAAACGTTCTCTTCAACACCTTGGATCTCGGGAATAATCCAAGTCTTCACCGAGCTCATGGCAGAGCTCGGGGGAACAAAATTTGGAACACCAGTTCCAGTAGCTGGGGGCTGAGTGATGGTGTCAGCCAAATTGACCGAGGAGCTCTTATTCAGCTTCCTCGGGGGAGCAGGAATAGATTCAACCAAGGAAGAACTCAACCCTCGGTGATATTACAATCACTTCTCCTGGAGCAGCAGCCTTGCTCGGGGCCACTGGGGGCTTATCGATAACCTTCACAACAGCAGCAGCCGAGGAAGGCGCATCAGTTTTCTTTGTCCCCTCCCCTGGGACGTCAATCTTACTTCTTTTTGCCTCTCCAGCACTAGAGGAAGGTTTCTCGAAAAGGGTGGGAGGTCTTCTCTTCTTCATCCTTTCACTTAAAGGGACGTGTGATTCAGGCGAGGAACTGGTAGAGGCTGGTACTGGCTCTGCGTCGCTTATTACCGGACGAGCAGTAAAAGAAGTTGTGTAGCTCTTGTATTGCAACAGATATGAAGCTGACCTAATGTGCTCGTCGGCAACAGACTGATGCAAACTCCAGATAAGTTTCAAATGTCTTATGTTAACACCTGCTTCTTTTGGACACTTTCTTTTGCTATCAACTGCAAATAAATAAACATTAAAATATCAGTGGCACATTTTATCAAACATAGAGGAAGCATAATTTCAAAATAAATAAAATGAAATAAAAATAACCTATCCCATTTCCATAGGGAGGGCATCTGGGACCCTGGTAAACTTCATCTCCAGATAAAGGAGCATGTTGCTAATTTTTTATGACAACCCCGTGCTCAAAATAGTCCCTATTGGCATCCGGGAGATTGACCACTAAAGCCCTATTTAAAAATCTAGTTTTTAAATAAAAGGTGTTATCGCCAACTCCCCATCTATAACAAAACATGATTTCTGGAATTCCTATGCGAGTTCCATGGATTTGATTTAACCTATAAACCCCATTAACTATTCTCCATGTGTTGGGGGATATTCTTGCAGGAACAATGTCAAAGTATTGACAAAATTCCAGACATAAGGGATTTGGTGGAAAAGAAAATCCACACTCAGCAACAAAGAGACTGGGGAACCAATGTCCCTCAGCCAAACGAAAATAATCAGAAGGCTCAGAAAGCTCTTCCAGAACAACCCAAGAGGGAATAGAAAAATCAGAGCGAAATTTATCAAGAGATTCAACAGGGTAAACCATGATGAATAAAGGAAATGAAGAAGAAGGAAGAAGATCTTACAGAAAAAGAGTGGATCTGTTGACAACGAACGATAGAAGAGATGAATACACAGGAGAGAAAGAGACGATGGAAAACTCGAAGATACAAATTTGAAAAAGTAGAAGACGATGGGATTTTCCGCAGCGTTTAAATACTCTACCTTGGGAAAAGGAAAAGTAATGATTACAAAAAGAGACGGTTACATTACCGGCGACTAAAAAGACGAAAAGGGGCGCGGGAATAGAAACGGGCATAAAAATTCAAAAAAGCCTGATTCTACGAATTTGGAAGGAGAAATAAATACGAAGGAAACATTCCTAAAAATCAGGAAGACCATTTAAAACTACCATATTCCAAGAAATAATGTTCCACACTCCTCAAAGTTCGAACTATGAAACATTGGGGGATTCTGTTGATACCAAATTTAGTCTGCTGACGTGGCTCAATGAAATGAAGACACGTGGCAATCTACGTGGCAATCTACATGGAAACTAAAAACACTTTCGAGGAACTCACATGCTCCGAGGAACCATACTACAACGAGGAACACTGCTTCCCCGAGGAACTCATACGCTCCGAGGAACAGGAACTCTCCGAGGAACTTCAGAATACCGAGAAGCTTAGGCGGTCCGAGCAACTCAGGCGGTCCGAGCTGCTTCTCTAACAAAGCATTAATAGCTGGATAACCAACAGTTTGACTGTTCATTAAATGCTTATCATTCAGACGCACACGCTTAAGGGGCATTGAATGTATTACCCTTTCATATGTATATCATTTAATGTATTACCTTTTCACATTACAGCCTCAGGGCTATAAATACATTGTACAATCCTCATTGTAAAGGGATCGAATTTTTTTGATAGAACTTGTAATCGAGAATTCCCAAACACTCAGTAATAACATAATAGTGGACGTAGGCCATTCTTATAAGGCTGAACCACTTTAAAAACTCTTTGTCTCATTTATTTATCTGTGATTGAATAATTAGATATGATCTAATTTTTTACATCAACAGTTATTATTTTTAGTCTAATCCTACCTTCAGAAAGCATGAAATATCGAATTGGTTACAAATACAAAATTTTGAAGTTTCGGTAGGAATATTCAGGTCGGAGACTAGTTTTGACCCTTATAAAGTAACAATTGACTTTAGGTAAAAACTATATAATTGTAGATATATGAGTTAGGTTTGTAACACAATAAATGATGTGTTAAACGGAGGTCTGAGCAAGAAATTATGCTGGAATTACGAAGTAGGGTGAAATTTATCCATTCGTTAAGTGATATTTCGTCTTATTAGTATAACAAATGATGGATTTTGATTGTTTAGAGAAGGAGGTGGGTTTTGGACGACTTTAAAGGCTTGAAATAATATCCTCCTTCAGCATATTTCATCCATGGAAGAGCTTTAGCCTAAGGAGAGAGAACCGGGAAGTTTACGAAGAAAAGGCGAGGAGAAGTTGGAGAAAAATTCATAGGAAATTACGTAAAAGTCCCTTAGGTAATTCTACTAATAAATCTTGTTATATTTTTGGTATTATTGATTGAAATGATATAAATTATCATTTTTTTACTAAATTTCCATGTCTTGAGGTATACGTACGGATATATGCGAGTTTAAGCAAAGTTGAACGTGTAAATCATGTATATTGCTTCGATTGGAAACCTTGTGTATTCAAACTTCTACATCTTTTTGTATATTTATTGGAATTGAATAATTCTAGTTGGAGATGAAACTAGACTCATATATGTGTAACATATCCGAAATTTATGTGAAAATAACAAGAAATGAATCTTGGGTGATAATTGGAAGTTGGGTTTAAAATCTGCCCCCAAAGTGGAAATACGCATGTTCGATGTTTTGCCTGACATAACAAATGAACACTAAAAATTATGGAACTTTAATTTCTTATTATTCAATATGTTTATTGATATTGGGTGTAACATCATAGAAAGTTATGATTTATAGAAATTATAAAAATTCTTGGAAGTTGACTGAACGATTGATGAGACCATAGGGCAAATTTGCTATGTATTGAAAAAAGGGGCATAACTTGCTCTAGGAAACTTGAAATGATGCACCGTATTTTGTATTGGAATCCTAATATGATAAGGATTTAATTACCAATAAAAAATGAATGTATGTTTGGTCTATAATTAGGATATGTCAAATATATTAACATGAATCTGGATGGAACTTCCCTTGTGATAAATGATATAAATAGAATCATATGATGATTATGAAGTGAGTGAAGTTTGATATATTCCTTGGATTTGATATATTATTATGATGATATTGTAAAAATGATGGTAAGGGAATAAGAACCGGTTGGACAAGTACCGGGCAAAAGAAAAGGAAAGCTTGTTAAATTACCAAGGTAAGTGTACTCATGTTTCGTTTCATATATAATTATGAATATAGATCTAAGAGCGGGTTTGTTTGAATACTTTGGTATTAAGGATTTGTTTGGATATTAAAATATGCAGGATTTGTTTGGGTCTTATGATTCAGGATTAGTTTGAATACTTCGGTAATCAGGATTTGTTTGGATATTAAAACATCCAGGATTTGTTTTGGGTCTTATGATCCAGGATTGGTTTGAATACTTCGATATTCAGGATTTATTTGGATATTAAAATATTCAGAATTTATTTGGGTCTTATGATCCAGGATTGGTTTGAGTACTTCGGTATTCAGGATTTGTTTGGATATTAAAATATCCAGGATTTGTTTGGGTCTTATGATCCAGGATTGGAATTGGATAAAGATCCAATGATTTGATTTGTCTTATGACAATGATTTGTTATTGCCAGCGGGAAGGATTGTTTGGATTATATATTCACGGATTTGATATAGAATTATCATTTCATTACAGGAAATGATTGTTTGGATTTTATATCTGGAGATTTGATATAGAACTATTAATTTATTGCATGACAAGATTGGTTGGATTTAATATCCACAGATTTGATATATAACTATTAATTCATTGCATGGTATGATTGGTTTGATTTAATATCCACATATTTGATATAGAACTATTAATTCATGGAATGTCAGGATTGACTGGATTTAATATCCACATATTTAATATAGAACTATTATTTCATTTCGGGGAAGGAGTATCTTGCTAAGCTTAATGATTATGGTTTATATTTTGACATTTTCAGGGTTGTATGCTGTGAGATAGGATATCGTATGATTAGTGATTTGAGGATTGCACCGTTAGAAAGAGTTGGGGATTAGACATGGGGATTTTATCATTGTCACACTGAGGTTTTACTACATTTGCACATCTTATATACTAAGTTAGCATGGATTGATTTAATGATTGCAATATTTAATATAGTCAATCATAGTATAGCATGTTCGCTTAATTATGAATCTGATGTTAATTACGTTATGGTACGAAGAACCTGACTATGTTTATTGTACATGAGAAAGAATATTGATAAATGAATTATATTTCGGATGGACTGAAGATTATGACTTAATCATAATATAAATGAAATGATTATAATAAATTTGGGTTTGGGGTGTGACATCTCCGGTGTAAGGAAATTTAGGCAGCAATTCTGGGCTCAGGATGCCCCCTCTCTGATTTTTTTATTGGGTCTATTTATATGGGGAGAGGTTGCTTGAGTTAGCATGCCCTTGATGACTCTGGTAGGGTGCATTAGATGCACAAGATATTGCATTTAATGCATGAGATCTGATAGTTTTGGCAGAAAACCATTCTATTGGCTATAAGTATTGTGGGCATTAATGAGGGATATGACTCGTCAGCTTGAGGCTTACTCTAGGGTGTCTAGATGGTCAGGTTTGGTGAACTAAACCTGCCATCCTAAGGATAAATCCACTCGAGTGCTACATTCTTGAGTCCCTACATGTCAGACGTTATGACATCAGAAAGTGGTCCAGATAGTGACTATTGTTAGGTAGCTGGTCACATCAGTCGGGCGGGTTGGCACCCATATTACTTCGGGGAGGTAACCTTGAGGGGGAAAGTATTGAGGGAGATTGGGTACCTCGAGGAGGTTCACTCGAATAGGTAAGCAATGAGTAGGCTCGAGTGATATTTGTCCTGGATGAAGTTTTGCCCATGTGTGCCAAGAGGGTTGATAATAATTCCCAATGTTGCCTTGTTGTTAATCCTCCAAACCGTGTCCCTGCAAAGTTCTCAAGAGGAGGTTGCTTGATAGAGCATGAAAGTTCTCCCATGCCCTGCCAGGCATGGTCCCTCGTGGGTACCAAACAACCTTACTCGACATGTATATTCATAAGATAAAATACATAATACAACATTCAATTTCTTTTATAAACTATTGTCCTCCATGTGACTGTGTTCTTTGAGTGGAATCCTTCGAGCCAGATCCATTGGAGATTCTTTGAGATAGGGCACTGCGAGCCACTTATTGTGAAGAATCCTCGAGGTGGGTCCTGCGAACCACTTGTATGGAGGATCTTCGAAGTGTGTTTGTGGGACATCCTTCTTTGTGAACGATCAATCTGCCTGGCTAAATTAATCACTCATCTGGGAGGACACCCCCATAACGTATTTTTCATAAATTATAATTTGTATCGCAAGGCATTCAAATTATAACTGCATCAAAAAAAATTCAGGTTATACATGAAAGGAAAATCACTTATAGATTTTGATAGAAAGCAAGGTTCTAAAAAACGCGGGGCGTGATCGGGGCATGGAGGCCAAGCCTTAAGCATTAGAAGCCTAGGCTGGCCTTAGGCGTTAAAAGGCGTGAAAAGGCGTTTAGGCCTTATTAATATATTTTAATATTTTTTAACCATAACAAGGCTATTAAAATACTAAAATTGTACATATCATAAAAACATATCTGAATATATGCAAATTAAAATACTAATTGATTATTTTGGATGAGATAATGGTCCGATTTGTAAAAAAATTCTTTAAAAGACGATATCGTTTCACTAAAGTATTGTTGTTTTTAGAAAAAAAGTACGCCTTAAGGGTTTTACCAAGAATAAGGCGTGAAAATCTTAAGACGGGGCGTTTCTCCCAAGCCTCAAGCCTAGGCGGGTTTTTTAGAACAGAGAAAGCTTGTCCATTTTGTCTCATATAAAGTTGAAGAAGTCGATGAAACATCAACACTAATAAAAGTCAAAAGAAATATATTTGATACTTTAGTTTTGATCTTATATCTTGATGAAGATGTATTTTTATTCATCTTCACATTACTTTTTTACCGTTGGATTTGCTGCTATGGATTTCATTATGAATTTTTGAACTTATAATGCATTGCTCTCTACTTTTTTCATTACATTGCATATTATTAGTTTATTTTTGTCGTCATCATTATTATGGATTTATGTTTTTATTGTCATTTTCTCTCCTTACACTGCATTTCTAACTATTTTATATCAACACATGGAATATCCGGACCTGCTCGCACGTGCAACACACACGGGCACAAGTAGTTAGAATAAAATACATGCACATAAAATAGCTCAAAGAGTAGGAATTAAGGTTTCAGGGAAGATATATTGCCCATATGTATCACTATATATGTGCAATATTGGGCTCTAATCACACTCCCAACTAGCTCATGTTAGGCCCTAGTATATGAAGCGCTCACAAAATAAGGGGATAGAGGACTTAATTCCTAACCTAAAGAAAATCAAAAACAAAAATTAAAAGTGCTACTTTCGGGGGCCTATCGATTTCATTTAGCATATGAAATAAGCCTTTTAAATCCATAGGTCCCCCTAGAGGACGAGTGAAGTCTAGTGGGTGTTTACAGTGAATATACCCACAAAATTCAAAACTCCTAAATGTTTTACCCTGAATTCTCATTACATATACACTCAACTAAATTTCCAAAACAATTTTACTAGCTAGCAATCAAACTTGTTTTAGCATCAAAGTTCACATATTTTATTAATCTTGAATTCATTTTATAGGGTTGAAATATGAGATTGTGAGTATTTAATGCCTTATGAGTCAAAACAAGGTTTCAAAGCTAAACAACCTAGATTTCTATCGAAGTTGCGCTTCGACTCAATCCTCTCTAGGAGTACACTTGCAAACGAAATGTTCGGATATGGCGTAACTCTCGTTACATGTGAGATATAATAGAGTATATATAGTCAAAATTGAGATCTCATGTATAAATACGAAAATTGCTTTATATTGAATAATTAATAATCTTATAATAGGATTCCGTTCACCATCTAAGTTGAAATGCACTCAAGTTATCCTCTCAATCGTTTCCACCTTCAAATCATTTTCTACCTAAGATCACGTAGGGCTTGTTTGTTAGTTTGAATTTAGGCTAGGGTAAGGGCTACGAAATGAGGGTAAAGGTATTAAAAGATGTTTGGAGAATGTGGAAACTACAATAAAGATCACATAAAAGGAATAGGACATTTAGGACTTGAATTCTAGACTTTCCCTTTTATATATATTTTTTATGATATGTTTTTCTTTTCCTCAACTTTCTGTTTTCATTTTTTGGGATTTTAACACTGTTGTTATTCCCTTTTTACAATCATACACATCCATCATACAAAACGTCCCTACATATTCCCAAACATAAGGGTGTGAATAATATACATGGGTTATACTCTTAATATAGAAAGGGGTAGGGATATTAGGGTGTAAGAAAGAAAGTATAATTCAAAGCTCAATGGGAATAACGATAAGTAAATATATAAATAAGGGTAGGCCAAGGCTAAGGGCTAAGTGAAAGATCGCCTATGATCATATCCTAGGTTTCGTACGACTCTTCGGTGTTAAAACGTTGAGCCTTTCCTTGAGTAGATGTAAATAAACCCTCACAATGGTAATGACTCTAAAACTCGCTAGGTTTTAAGTCTCCACTTTTTATTTTTAAGATTTTAGGGTTAATTTAGCTAAGTAACCATAGTTCAACAACTAGGACTTGTACTGCATTCGTAATTTTTCAAGGTTTAAAAAATATAAAAAACTCACGATGAAGAAAATATATGAACTAGGATACTAAGCAACATATCATATTAGCAAATTAAAATTTTTATGACGTGTTTCATGAGCATGCAATGGAAAATCAGGATAAATAATATATTATCAGAGTAAAACAAATATAAGAAAAAAGAGGAGAAGAAATAATAAAAAAGGAGACTAAATTTAAACTAGAAAATAAAATATTTTTGGATTTTAAGATTTTTTTATAATAAAAATGTGATTCCAAAATGAAAGGAGAGCAATGACTATCCACCTCCACAACTAAACCCGACATTGTCCTCAATGCCACCAAATGGACATAGGACTAGGCATGTAAGCATAAATGAGAGAGAATAATGGGAAGGGATATCACCTCGCTTTGGGCAAAAGAAGAATTTAGACAATGCACAATGAAGCATACATGCATTAAGAAAGTACTAAAACAAAAGAAAACAAAAACCAACTATATACAAGAATAAATACAACACGTTGACAAATAATGGCGCGAACAATGAAGCATACTCGTGTGAAATGGGACATCATAGGCATGAGTGCAATCATCGGGTGTGGTGGTTTCGATGAATATGGTTGAAATGTTCCATATTATTGATCACAAAGTAATTGCTCAACACAAATGACAATATTCACCCTCACCAATCGAAAAATACATTTGAATTCGCAAATTAGTGAGCAAGTGTGATGAGAATGGGAGTTGGTGATCACGTGAGTGAGGGTGGAGTGGGGTGAGGTGAGTATAAAGGGATTAGGTCCAAGTGAATTAGGTGAACACTTAATTTAAAATTTGGTGGGGGCATTCGTTCAGACACTTGTTGGCATACTTAAAAAATTGCTATGGTGGTGTCACTCTCCAATTATCACTTAAAGCGTGGCTAAACACCAATACGCTGTAAATTCTACCCCGAAACCAAGGAAAGTTATGAAATTATGGAAGTAGCCTTGGGGGTATGTGCGGGGAAATGGTTACGGGTAGGGTTGCATGTGTTTGTAGTCAGCTGAGAGTGTGAGCAAGCCAGGTAGATGGGATAATGTAATGGGGGATGGGGTGCATGTTAGGGGAGTTGGGCAGGTTGGGGAATGGGAGGGATTGGATGGAAGAGGCAGTTGGGAAATGGGAATACAGGGGTAGTGTCTGTGCGTGTTAGTGGGGAGGGATAGGGGTAATGGGTTGCTATAGGTAGAGGGGTGTTGTGGACTGATGGGACTGGTCCGGATGGAAGGGAGTTGTCTGGTTGGGGTAGTGGAGGGTTAGAGTGTGTGTATTTTTATGGGATAATGGGTTAGTTAGCAGGAATTAAGATGGTTACGGGTAGGATGGGAGTTAGGCACAGCTGGTTTGCTTGGGTGAATGGGGAACTGGGACTGCAAGGGTTAGTGAGTGCTTTGTGCAAGGGATATTGGGTTGATGGGAGCAAAGTGTATGGCCAAAATCTATTTTTCCACAAGCCAAAAGACTAAAATGATGTCAAACACTCGAATACCCACAAACACCAAAAAATTGAATGTTTTCAAAAATAGAGTTCGATGACCCCCGAAATTTTTAGCACCTAAGAAAATCAAATTTCATGACACGACTTTGAAAATGAGCCCCAGATGACAAAAATCCAACTTGATTATGAACACCACAACATGCAAGAAATCTCGAAAATGACCCCTAATAGTTAAGCGCAAGACGGTTTCATTGAACTCAAATTTACATAAATGGACCTCTCATCAATTTCAGCGACCCCGAATTTTCAAAATACATAAAAATGACCACGATGACCCCAACATGGGGAAAATCACCAAATTGCTCATATGACTCAATCAAAACCATACAATTCCCACAAAATTCAAAATTTACCACCACAACCCAATGCATGGATGCTACAGTTAATAAAGAATACGCTCAATAATTTTTGGAATTAACCTACACTAATATACATGAGTAAACCAAATTCATTCACTCCTTCCTCTACATGGAGATAAAGGTCCATCCTAAATTCAAAACAACCATGAGGTCATAGACCCTGAGACAAAAAAATTGAGGGTCTTTCCAAAATATGACCATCATCGCAAGACAAATGACCCGTAAAAATTCACTAGCATGACAAGGAGACAAATTGTTGATCTAGTGGCAAGTTTCCAAAAAATTCAGACAAATAGACAACAATATACAACATGTATGCCTGGCTTTAAATCTGAGGATGTATTAAGATGGTCTTTAAATCGCGTACATGAGATATAATATAATATGAAATCCTTGTCTTGGAATAAATTAACCCCAAATTGATTTAAATAACCCACAAATGTGTCATATCACTCAGTGCAAAATAAGTCACACAATTGATGCTATTCCCCATAAATGCGAATGACTTGTGTTTGGGAGGGGTTAAAAATTAAGTAACAAGGTTGCAACTCATCAATGCACCATATCCTTCAAACTTCCTCAGCTAATAAATTCGGTTCCAAGAATGGACATTATTTTTGAAACTCTATGTGAGGTGAAAAACAATGACATACCTTAGTTTTCAATGGAGGTTCAATGGGCATTGGGGGGGGGGGGGGGGGGGGGGTTCATGTGGGGGAAACCTTTCATGAAAGAACTTTTCCTCACCCTTATCTCGCTAAGCAAAGTAGTCAATTAGAATTTGTGATGCATTTAACTCCAAACCAAGATAAGGTATCTTACAAAAGGTGGGAGAGGAAGGGATTGCTATAAATGGATATTATATACACCTAATTCTATTACACTCATCTAAGTACCCGTTGTGCACCTTCATAGGTCCCAGGCACAATTCCTTCAACCTTAGAACCCCGTTCCTCCTTCTGAAACCCTAATCTAGAGACCGTCAGATGCTTCTAAGCTTTGTTTGACTCCGGTCAACTATTGTAACCAAAGGTAATTGAATGATATTTCATAGGGCTCTCAATACCCTTTCTAACGGTCTAGACCTTTCACAAATATGCATTAATGTTCATATTAACTTTCATTTTCCCTCTGGAACCCTAATCTACAGACTACCGAATGCTTTTGAGCTCTTTAACTCCGATTAACTCTTGAAACCAAGTATAACTGAATGAACTTTTGTAGGGCATTGTTTACCCTTTTTAATGGTCCATATTGTGTGTGAATCTGCCTTACGGGTCCCACATTTACTTACCTTTTCCCTACGAAACCCTAATCTAGAGACACTGGATGCTTTCGAGCTCCGTTTGACTTTGGTCAACTTTTGAAACCAAGGTTAATTACATGAACTTTCATAGGCCTTGGAATTACCTTTCTAATGGTCCATATCATGTGCGAATCAACCTTATGGTTCACATTTAATTGACAATTCCCCCCTAAAATCCTAATCCATAGGTCACTGGCCATTTTTGAGCTCCATTTCACTTTGGTCAACTCTTGGACCCGAATATTTTCCATGAACTTTGAAGATATTTGAATCCTCTTTTTAGCGGTCTCACCCGTGCATGATTTGAATTTAGGATTTGCATTTTATGCCTTTTTTTAAAAAGTCCATTTTGGACTACCTACGGGCACCCCTGGCCCTATTCCTATCGGCATAGGGTTACTTTACTTGGCCCCTAAGTCGGGGAGTATGCCGATAAGTAGGACTAGACCTATGCTAATCGGTAGAGCCCTTAACCCTAAAAATCCCTATTTAAGGAGGACCATAGCCTTCTTTAAAAAGACCCCCTTCAGATCCCATGAAAGCTCCGCCTCTAAATTAATGCGTAGTCTTTTACCCGTATATATCATTCACACACCTCTTCTTTCTTACCCACTTTACCACCATTACACCACCACCAAAATCAGCCTACATCACCATCAAAGTCAAAATTCAAGCTTCATAGAACGTCCAAATCCTATTCAATCAAACTCGTTATTTTAGTATAATTATTCACTTTCACCTATTGGTATATTGTTTACATTTAGTTGTCATTTAATCATCTTAATCACTCTTTTACTATCTATATAATCACCAAACTTATTTTCATAAACTCAAAAAAAAGAATAAGATTTAACCCTTAAATCTTAAATTAAAATTTTCCTTCCTACTACACTTACCTCACATATGCACGTTTTTCAACAAACGAAATTAATAAATTATACTTTTAGGTTCATGGGTTAAATCCCACCCTTATATGTTTTCGAACTACGTGGACTTTGATGCCAAATTTGTCTACGTAGGCGTCTCGAGTCTTCCTCGGGATTTGAGTCCTCTTTTCTTATTTTTTTTCACTTTTATTAGTATCATATTTACACACACACACACACACACACACACAGACTAGTATATATGTTCTTAACAATCCCGTAATACATGCATATTCACTTCCTCATAATGAGTCATGATTTGGTGTAGTGCTTACATTGTATTATATTTTCATAATTTTTATTCTCTTTCGTTTTTGCAATCCCGTCAGACATGCATATCCATTTTCTCATAGTGGATAATAGGGGTGTTTAGAAAACCGATTTGACCGATGGATCGAACTAGACCAAACCAAACCGCCCTATTTTTACCCTTTTTTTTAATCGGTCCGGTCCAGATTTTTTTTTAAAAATCGGTCTAATCGATCTGGTCCTCGGTCCACCTTATTTACTAATCAGTCTGGATAGGACCGGACCAGTTACACACACACACACACACATATATATACACACACACACACATAATAATATAATAATCTAATCTGAGAAAACACATGCACAACACTTCTGAACTCTAATTTCTTTCTACCATTTGCACTGATCCTCTCAAACTTTCTTTTTCTTCTCTTCTCACACTGCGTCGTTGCCACATATCCTCCTCTAATATTTGCGCTACTCACACATCCTCCTCTACCATTTGCCACACATCCTTCTCTTGATCTTAAAGAATTTCAGGAAAAGTTATCCACCCACTTCAAAACTTTACACCGTTCCTTTCAATTCTGGTTGCGAGCAATCGAATCCAATTATCAGGGGTTGTTGACATTGGTGTTGTGAGTTGTATTTTGTCAGGTGTTCCAATTAAGAGTTTGGTTTGGAGTAGGATGTGAAAAGGCAATAGGCAATGTGGGAGAGAATATGAACGCGCGACTGACAAAATTTATTCTATGTGATCTGACCTTGACGGGTTTTTTCTCAAGGTACTCACACACTTCCCTTTTACTCTCAATTGGATTCTCAAGTTCATTTCAAGGCTCTAGATAAAGTTTCATTCTTTATGTCAATTATGCTTGTCTAATTAGCATTTGTCAATCCTTTTGTTTTGTAATCAAGTTTTCTTATATTTGTGGGTTGTTTTTTGTTCATTAATTGGAGTTTTGAGGGGCTTGTGGATTGATTTATTTGTTTGGTTAAATTCTGGACAATTTAAAATTTGGACAGTTTAAAATCAAGTTTTAAAGGTGATTTTCATTTTTAAAATGATTAATTTAATAAGATTAGGACCGAAAAGTTAGACCGGATTGACCCTATGAAAAATCTAACCAATTAAGGTCAGGTGATCGATTCAATAGGTACGGTCTTAGTCCATTTTTTTAATGACCGGTTTAATCGGTTCGATCCTTAAAAATCTTAAAAACTGGACTGGACCATACTGCGGACACCCCTAGTGAATTATGATCCATGCATTGCATACAGCGTAGCCTTTTCTTTTTATTATATTTTTAGCATCCCGGCTAAGCATGTGTATTTCATTCTTTGCGATGGATTGTGATCCGGTGTGATGCTCACATTTTGACAACCTTTTAGATTATTTTCTTTATTTATATTTACACTACTCAAAATAACTCATTCCTGTCTTTTTGAGGATGTAGGTATGACGGTTTCTTTTCTCACATATTTTACTCCGCACACATTATAAACAAAAATTGCATTTTGGAGAAAAAGGAGAATCTTATGATAGCCCATGAGAGATCGAAAGGGCAGAGTGGGTGCCTAACACCTTCTCGTTTCATAACTTAATCCCCAAACCGATGATCTATTTATTTTTGTATGAATGATTGTTTCTTTAATTCCATTTCTTCGAGGACGGCTGCATCATTTACTTATTTTGAACAAAATAGGTTGGCGGCTCCATTTTCTTAATTTTCACCCCTTGACGATGACCAATTTACGTTTGTGGGAGCCCACGAATATCTCGAGTGATGGAAAGAGGATTTTATTCCTTTATCCCACAATATCTCTTTAGGGAGAACCCTTGTCGAATCTCGAATGGCCATAGTGGCGATTCCGCTGGGGAACTTTATTTTACACGGGCTTTATTTTCTTTTTTTCTCCTTTTCTCTATTTTTCTACATGTGTGTATGTATTTCTACTTTTATATTCTTTATTATTACTCTCATGCTCACATATTGTATATATGACTTGCTCATGCCATGCTTATCCATGTATATTCTTCTCACCACTATGCTCCTTTTTCTCATCATATGTATATACCACCTTTTCTATCACATGCTTTATGATATATCCATTTGGATATACTTTCCATGTTTCACTTCACGAACCCATGTTCTTCACATATCACTCATAGATATCCATGCTTGTCCCCTCCTGTATTTTCACATGTTTTACCTATCACATGATCCATATATCACTCTTATACATATCCACCATACTCTCACTGCACACCAGTTCATATTATTCTCACTTGAACATACTTTCACCATACTTTACTATCACTCTCAGATGTTTAGTGTCACATTCACTTCACATATGTCTCTCTCTCACTTGTGTATATTCACTTGTCTCACACCCTGTATAAATCGCCATGCCTTGTATATGCTTCAGGCTTCATGCTACTTTAATATAATTGTTAGCTTTCCTTTCTTTGTATACTTAGATTTTTTCCATATGTGTCCATGTATATTCCCCTGCTTTACTTTATTCTTATTAATAGTGCCTACTTTCTTTAGCATACATAATTTTTTTTATAAAAATACTAATTAAGACTCATGCATTTTTCACACTACATCATGTGAGCATTACATTTTAACCAGAATTTTGTCCCGTATTGGGGTGTCACTTCGTGATGGGTTGTCGATTCTGTGGGGTATGGTTAACCTCAACGATATAATTCCCACCTTCCATTAGCCTAGCACCTTTGATGTATATAGACTAATTTCCCTCGCATCGTATCGCTTGACCGAACATAAGACATGTGGTATATAGCAAGGAACTCATTCACGTACGTCGAGTATATCGAATTCACTCTAGCACGTACCATCACCATGAGGTAATTCACGTACATTCAGCTATATTAAATGGCTTCTCCACACGTACCGATGAATGATTACCCTTATAGGAAGTAGGTATATTATGGAAGTCATTCCCAAGGGGGGACCTTTACACCAACCTCTAATGCATAAACCTTATATAGCGTCTACCCTAGGACACTCATACCTAGTTTGTTGATTTCAACGCGAAACTCTGTCAAAATTTAGGGTTGTCTTACCACCAAAATTTTGTATTATTTTGCCCATTTTTAAAATTAGACCATGTCCATAAGTCTTAAAACAAGTCAAATTGTGTCTCGCATCGCATACCCATTCCTTTCCCAAACTCGAGTCATGTCTGGAATTTCACTTGCACCCAAGGCGGAACATAATACAAGTGAAATCTAACAATAACAACTATATGGGGGAGATTTTCCTTCCTCCTCTTCTCAAAATACCAAAAACATTTCCTTCTCTTTTAAAAATTCCAAAAATATTTCTTTCCCTTTTCAAAAATACCCAAAATATTTTATCCTTTTTCTCAAAAATACCAAAAAATAAAAATCATTTTCCCACAAAAAAATATATAATTTTTTCCTTCCCCTCTTAGGTGCGATCGCATACCCTAGTTTGGCTTGGCTCCCTATTAACTCAGATCTGCTATTAAGCCACCCCAAAGTTCCACATCCTCATCATCTTCTATGAAAATCGAGAGATAAGATCAAAGAAGCAATGTCCAAGATGACTTGAAGGTAGTACTTTCTCAGCTCAGTGCTAAGATCAGCAGTCTTCAGGCAAATGACTAAGAGTATAATGAAATAGAGGCCAGCCGTCCGAGATTCCTGAACCTAATGTTTTTTCCCTCATGCTATGAATATTCAAGCACCAGAACATATATGGGCTTCAGAGGAGTATCAATAAGCTCCTCGTGCGTTGTGCATTCAACCTATTAATGGGCTACCACCAGATCAATTTCTGTTGCCGAATCTTGCCCAACCAGGGGTTAACTTGCCGATGCCTATTCCTGTTGATCCCAAAGAAGAAAAATTGAACACGGTTAAGGAAGACCTCATATTTTTATAAAGAAAGTTTGACCAAATTAAAATCTTGAGGAACTACATTGCTTATACTCATATATCTCGCTACTCGAAAGCTAAAATGTCAAAAAAGTTTAAAATGTCAAACATTGAGTAGTTTGGAGGTAGTGGACCTCCCATCGTGAGTCTCCACAACTATCACCACTCCTGATCCTATTGGGATCAATCGAAGAAATAATGGCCCAGATGTTTCGACAAACTCTTAAATAAAGTGTCATTCGATGGTTCTTGTCATTAGAGGAATCTCGAATTCGTAGTTGGGAGGATGTGGCCTGAGAATTCATGGCCAATACAAATATAATGAGAAGTTATAATTCACTCGCCGAAATCTTGAGATATTTAAGAAGAATCCTGATGATACTGTCCAAAGCTTTATTAGCAGGTGGAGAGTGATAGTACAAATATAGTAACCTACCGCGGATGGTATTATGCACTGCACATGCTTACATGCCGCGAACCTAATCAACACGGGGTGCGGACCTACCAAGTACAGGGCGCGGCACATACCACTTGCCCATCAAGAAAACGCCGCGGCACTACCCAGTACAGGGTGCGGCACCTTTGGCTCTAGCCTTTGGCAGGATGCAACACTCACATTACTTGCCTTACAGGCGGTATCCCTCTCAAGTTATAGCAACTCTGTATTTTATATACGTCACGCGCTCAGAGCACGTGGGCATATCTCCTATAAATAGAGGACCACACCTCTAAATAAGGAACAAACAGATTCCCCTCACCCGGGCAGATTCCATAATACCTAGCAAAGCCTTGCCAAATTCTCTCTACACAACCTCACCATACAGCTTAGGGGTTACTCATCTACATCGCAGCCAGCTCTCCGGCACACCGGAATCCTCAATACTGCCATGTACTCTCCTTTATTCTCATACTTGTACGCCACTTTAGGCACGATTATATTGTACAATGCAACGCATATAATAAGAACGGAGCAATACAGTGAACGTAGGCCTATTTTAGAGGCTAAACCACTCTATATCTTGTTTTCTCTCTATTTACTCGCTTTATTTACTTATTACCCACCTTACTCATGACTTACTGGTACGAGAACGACAAGTGGACGATTTCTCGTATCATCAATCTGGCGCCGTCTGCGACGTGATTTTCTTCCTTCAGTCTATTGGCCTCAGAATACCGACTCTCAAGACTTTGGGGGATGAAGTCTAGTCTCACATACTGCATGCCCATTTTTCATGCTTATGTCTTATATTCCATCTGTCTCTACTTTACAGTGACAACTCTTATGCTGTTTTGAACTAAACTTTGTATTATCCTCACAAAGTCATATATATATATATATATATATATATATATATATATATATAGTTATAGTTATAGTTATATGAAATCAAGTTCACTCTATAGTGCCATGTTTTGATTCTCATTTTCATGAAACGTCATCTTATAAAAGACCGTTTTGTCTTAAACAAACCTCGATTGGAGACATGTTAGATTTGGAATAACAGATTATCTCGAAAGACTATTATTATTTCGGGAAGCACCTGTAGAGGGATTACGTTCTTAATTAACTCACAAGTTCCCCTCACGATGTGCAATTATATCTTATCATATTATGATCATATTCACGAAAGCGTCTGAGGATTCAAGGAGCTTTTATTAGCCATAGGGGCGTACGATGCCCGTTCTCAGCTTTTGGAAAGCATCATTAGCCACGAGGGCTTACAATGCCCGTTCTCAACTTTCGGAATGCGTCACTAAGTTGGGGGAGTTGTAATATCTAGTCAGGGATGGCTTTATATATATACATAGCTGTGGGTGGCTTAATACATAACCCAGACTGGGGTGGCTTGAAAGTATCCTGTCTAATAGCTGTGGGAGGCTTAATAACATAACCCAGACTGGGGAGGCTTGAAAGTATCCCGTCTAATAGCTGTGGGTGGATTAATAACATAACCCAGACTGGGGAGGCTTGAAAGTATCCCGTCTAATAGCTGTGGGTAGCTCAATAACATAACCCAGCCTGGGGAGGCTTGATAATATCCCATTTATTAGCTGTGAGTGGCTTAATAACATAACCCAGCCTGAGAAGGCTTGATAATATCCCATTTATTAGCCGTGGGTGGTTTAATAACACAACCCCGCCTGGGGAGGCTTGATAATATCCCATTTACGATGCTAATGAAGATAAAAAAAACATATTCCGTGAAAGACAATTTAAGTGACAAAGGCAAGTAGAATAGTTAACCTGCCGCAACCATGTTCAAGAAGCATTATTATGGTCCAGTTGTAAGGTGCCGCGGCCTATGTAAAGTGCACTTGTGGTTACAGTTGCAGCTGTTAAAGCGACTAAGGGTTGATGAGGTTATTACTTGGATTTAGGTCCAATTAAAGCTACAACAAAGGGAATTCAAACATTAAAAAGAGGCATCCCTGTCAATATAGCTGCGACCATTAAGTAAATTCATTCAGAAGCGATAGTAAAGGCAGGATTATCAAACTGTCGCGGCCCTGCTAAAAAAGAGCAGCCCCTTTCAGTCATGAGTGCAAGTAAAAGGAAAAAGGGCCGCAACCCATATACATGAACCATCCACTTTTTAGTGTCGCGACCCTAATCTATATACCATTCTTTTCTAAGTATGGCCACGACCCATGACCCATTTGTTTGCAAGAAGTAAATGCATAATTCAAGTAGCAAAGATGTATAGAGAGAGCATTCATTCAAGTATATAGAGTTACAGTTAAAGCAAGCAAAGCAGAAGAAATTCAAAAGTTACTAGAAAAGGGGACTGAAATAATAATAAGCATTGAAAGTGGCCGCAACCTTGATAATATCAGTTTTAAGTTTACAGACTTGGGGGCTGCAACCACTATAAAGAGTTACACTAAGTGACGAAGGGGTGCAGTCCTATATTGATAAGCAATTCAAAAATGCGAGATTATTCAAGCTACAGGCTCATGAGGCTGCATCATCATTGACGTCCCCTTCATCACCCTCTATAGATGTCTTAGTCTCGTCTTCGACTAAAGCCACTTCAATAATCTTCCTTGCCATTTCCTCTGCCGCTACCCTAAGTTCAGTTACGCACAGGTTGTGCTCAACATCACCCAGTTTCCAGGACATGATTTGATCCTTAGAATTCGGGAAGTTCTTGACAACTCTGTGCCGAAACTCTTGAAAGCCGCGGAGGTAGGCTTTGTTATTGATCAGAAAAAAGTCCTTTAACTTTTTAATGTTGGCTATGGCGAGATCCGCAGCTTGGCTTAAGGCTACGACATGATTTTCTTCCTTCAGTCTATTCGCCTCAGAATACTGACTCTCAAGACTTTTGAGGGCCGCGCCATGATCGCCAACCATCTTCTCCATTTGCTTCCCGGACACAACAAACTTATTATAAGCGACAAAGGCTTATTCCGCAGCTTCAAGAGCTTGAGCCTTGGCAATTGATGAGGCCTCTGCACCTGAGAAAAATTATGCTCAGCCTCACCCTTCGCCTTAAGGGCAACATCCAAGTCTTGGTCGGCCGCCTCAAGTGCTGCAGCTGTGGAATCCTTGCCCGCCTAAAAGGAGGAAGATTTAGTTGCGTCCAAGTCCTTCTTATGAGAAGTCTCCATAGCCCTATAAAGCTTGAAGAGCCCTTCATACTTTATTTTTTGGGTCACCACGGCGTCCGTGTCCTGTTGGAATTCTAAAGAGTCAGTACATATAAATAATTAATAACAGCCAAAAAAGAGCGAAGTGGGAGAAGTTATTACCCGCAATAAGCTATGAAGGGCATACTCCTCCAAATACTTGTGGTCCTCTTCCACTAAATGATTTAGATCCACAACCTCTGGAACCTTTCTCATTCTACAGATGGCTTTCATAGTTGTATCCCAGGAGGAGCTGGGATTTACTTCCCGGAGATGAGGTCGTGGACGACCATCAGGCCCGACCATTGGCCTAACTTTAGGGGGTGGAAAGTTGGCATTTACAGTCATGAGAGTCTCCGGAGGGGAAGAGTTTGTAAAAATAACAGGTGAGGTGCTGCATCCACGAGTATGGTCAGTTTTGGTAGGCAGTAGGCCGGTCGCGGCCAGATGTTCACTAATATCATGATCATATTGTCCTCCTCTTTCCGATGCCGCGACACCACCATCAAATACCTCCTGTGTCATGGCCCTCCAAAGTGTGGGATTTATAACATTGACCTCATCTACGGCAGTTGGCTCAACATTTTTTGAGACCACGGCAGGTGCCCTCTTTCTCTTCCTTCCTCTCTTAGCAGTATTATTGAGGCCAGCAGCATCCTGGTCTATCTTTGCTAATTGAGCTTTCAAAAGCTCCCTATCTATCTCCTCACCTGAAGAAAAAGTAAAGCAAAGATTCTAAGTACTTATAATTTGAAGACAAGTGCTGCGGTGTGCTAAAGAAAGGTGATTCTTACCTTCCGCAGCCATCTTTGTTGGAAAATACTTGTTGGGGAAGTAGCCTGCCTAAAAAATGTAAGTAGAGGTCACTAAAGTGCTGAATTTTGTCTCTTTGTCCTTGATGGCCGCAACCCTTCCCACTCTTCTCTCCTGCTGCTCACTAAGTTATAAATTATCAAGAGTTGCACAAGAGGATTATGTTAATACAATACAATAAAAGGAACCCCAAGAATTGCGAAACATGACAGGACATGTGTTAAAGGTGTAGCACTAAGTACCTAGTTTGGATGGACGTTCCCAGTGCCGCGCCATCCTATGTGATCTTTCCCTCTCAGATTCCTCTGGATGAACCTCCCATCCTTGTCCAGAAATATAAAAATACTTCCCTTTCCAATTTTTTACACTGTTGGGCCTCCCAGTGTAGAGGGTCTCATCCTTGTTGTGGACAGTAAGGTAGTAATACCACACAAATTTCACGGAGTTTTCCTTTAGCATGTAAAAGTGGAAGAAGTCCACGGGAGTTATGTCCCTGTTAAACTTATGTTTCCATAATACCATTGAGGAAAGAATCGCCCTCCAACCGTTGAGGTCTACTTGGGCTGGGGCCAACTTTATTGCTTCAAAAATTCTTCTAATTGGAACTGGGACAGGTAGCCCAACCCATACACAAATGCATGAAGAGGGACACAGACCCCATCATCATCAAGGGTTGTGCAGGGCCTTTGTTCCGCGGCAGGAGCTGAGCACATCAAGCCCTCAGGAAACTCGAAGGCCTCAACTACTTGATCAACCCATTCTTGGGTCATAATGTTGCGAATATCACGTGCAGCAGGTGGTCTCTCAGCCCTCTCAGAGGGGCCAGCTGGTTCGTCCCTAAGTTGGTTACTAGAATTGGCTTCCTCTTCCATTGGCGTGGTATCAAAATCCTTCCTATAGGCAGAATCCGTGAAGTCTGAGTCTAGTACTATGCAGTTGGGTCAATCCTTCAGTTGGCAAGGCCCTATTGATTTCAGAGAAGGCACGGAAGGGAGTTCAGGAGGAGAGGCTCCAAAATGCTTTGCCCAAAAGCCTCTCAAAAACTCGTCTGGGTCAAAGCTCATATGGCTGCAGCAGTACCTGAAAAGCACAAGCCGCAGTTAGGTGCCGCAGCCAGTATGGTATAGAGGCCTCTTAGAGGCCATAGCAGGTTCAGTGAAATATCAAGATGAATAGGAAATATTGAGGCCAAATGGGCAAGTGCGGGGTTTTAAAGCTCCAAAAGACAATTATCGCCGTGACACATTGATTGGATTGGTGTTATAGTGCCGCGGCTACTCACTTAACGACGTTAAACTATGGGCTAAAGCACCTCGGGGTCTAAATTTAGGAATCTAAGGGGCCGCAGTCACGCTCGCAACAAGCCGCGACTAGGGATCAAATCAATGAATATTTAAAAGATTAAGGGCAACCCTAGATTACTAAATGGGTACTTTATCATGCCACGACCATTCACTCAAACAGTTTTGTACCTAATGTTTATTCGTTTAAAGATTGAAGACCCAGAATATGAAGAGTTTATCTAAGAACATCAAGAACAGTTATTTGATTATGATTCGACACAAAAGAAGTTTATATGATCTAAGCAGTGGAAGATTAAAGGTGCATTTCGTATTATGAAGGTCTATTTAAGGAATTCCAGCAACAATTACAATTATTTATCATGCATATAATCCAGAAAAATCAACACGGAGTTCAGAAATGCAAATATTCATGTGTTCGTCTATTTAAAGAAGAATTACGAACTGCAAAAGCTATGTAAAAAGGATGTTGGTTGAACTCCGCGGCCTATGTAAAGTGCACTTGTCGTAATGTGTGATACAGTTGCAGCTGTTAAAGCGACTAAGGGTTGATGAGGTAATGACTTGGATTTAGGTCCAATTAAAGCTACAACAAGGCGAATTCAAACATTGAAAAGTGGCATCCCTATCAATATAGCTGCGACCATTAAGTAAATTCATTCAGAAGCGATAGTAAAGGCAGTATTATCAAACTGTCACGGCCCTGCTCAAAAAGAGCAGCCCCTTTCAGTCATGAGTGCAAGTAAAAGGAAAAAGGGCCGCAACCCATATACAAGAACCATCCACTTTTTAGTGCCGCGACCCTAATCTATGTACCATTCTTTTCTAAGTATGGCCACGACCCATGACCCATACGTTTGCAAGAAGTAAATGCATAATTCAAGTGGCAAAGATGTATAGAGAGAGCATTCATTCAAGTATAGAGAGTTACAATTAAAGCAAGCAAAGCAGAAGAAATTCAAAAGTTACTAGAAAAGGGGACTGAAATAATAATAAGCATTGAAAGTGGCCGCAGCCTTGATAATATCACTTTTAAGTTTACAGACTTGGGGGCTGCAACCACTATAAAGAGTTACAAAAAGTGACAAAGGGGTGCAGCCCTATATTGATAAGCAATTCAAAAATGCGGGATTATACAAGCTACAGGCTCATAAGGTTGCATCATCATTGACGTCCCCTTCATCACCCTCTATAGATGTCTTAGTCTCGTCTTCGACTGCAGCCTCTTCAGCAATCTTCCTTGCCATTGCCTCTGCCGCTACCCTAAGTTCAGTTATGCACAGGTTGTGCTCAACATCACCCAGTTTCCAAGACATGATTTGATCCTTAGAATTAGGGAAGTTCTTGACAACTCTGTGCCGCAACTCTTGAAAGCCGCGGAGGTAGGCTTTGTTATTGATCAGAAAAAAGTCCTTTAACTTTTTAAAGTTGGCTACGGCAAGATCCGCAGCTTGGCTTAAGGCTACGACATGATTTTCTTCCTTCTGTCTATTGGCCTCAGAATACTGACTCTCAAGACTTTTGAGGGCCGCGTCATGATCGGCAACCATCTTCTCCATTTGCTTCCCGGCCACAACAAACTTATTATAAGCGATAAAGGCTTATTTCGCAGCTTCAAGAGCTTGAGCCTTGACAATTGATGAGGCCTCTGTGCCTGAGAAAAATTATGCTCAGCCTCACCCTTCGCCTTAAGGGCAGCATCCAAGTCTTGCTTGGCCGCCTCAAGTGCTGCAGCCGTGGAATCCTTGCCCGCCTAAAAGGAGGAAGATTTGGTTGCGTCCAAGTCCTTCTTATGATAAGTCTCCATAGCCCTATAAAGCTTGAAGAGCCCTTCATACTTTATTTTTTGGGTCACCACGACGTCCGTGTCCTGTGGAATTCCAAAGAGTCAGTACATATAAATAATTAATAACAGCCAAAAAAGGGCGAAGTGGGAGAAGTTATTACCCGCAATAAGCTATGAAGGGCATACTCCTCCAAATACTTGTGGTCCTCTTCCACTAAATGATTTAGATCCACAACCTCTGAAACCTTTCTCATTCTACAGATGGCTTTCATAGTTGTATCCCAGGAGGAGCTGGGATTTACTTCCCTGAGCTGAGGTCATGGACGACCATCAGGCCCGACCATTGGCCTAACTTTAGGGGGTGGAAAGTTGGCATTTACAGTCATGACAGTGTCCGGAGGGGAAGAGTTTGTAAAAATAACAGGTGAGGTGCTGCATCCACGAGTATGGTCAGTTTTGGTAGGCAGTACGCCGGTCGCGGCCAGATGTTCACTAATATCATCATCATATTGTCCTACTCTTTCCGATGTCGCGACACCACCATAAAATACCTCCTGTGTCATGGCCCTCCAAAGTGTGGGATTTATAACATTGACCTCATCTACGGCAGTTGGCTCAGCATTTTTTGAGACCACGGCAGGTGCCCTCTTTCTCTTCCTTCCTCTCTTAGCAGTATTATTGAGGCCAGCAGCATCCTGGTCTATCTTTGCTAATTGAGCTATAAAAAGCTCCCTATCTATCTCCTCACCTGAAGAAAAAGTAAAGCAAAGATTCTAAGTACTTATAATTTGAAGACAAGTGCTGCGGTGTGCTAAAGAAAGGTGATTCTTACCTTCCGCAACCATCTTTGTTGGAAGATACTTGTTGGGGAAGTAGCGTGCCTAAAAAATGTAAGTAGAGGTCACTAAAGTGTTGAATTTTTTCTCTTTTTCCTTGATGGCCGCAACCCTTCCCACTCTTCTCTCCTGCTTCTCACTAAGTTATAAATTATCAAGAGTTGCACAAGAGGATTATGTTAATACAATACAATAAAAGGAACCCATGAATTGTAAAACAGGACACGACATGTATTAAAGTGTAGCCCTAAGTACCTAGTTTGGATGGACGTTCCCACTACCGCGGCATCCTATGTGATCTTTGCCTCTCAGATTCCTCTGGATGAACCTCCCATCCTTGTCCAAAAATATAAAAATACTTCCCTTTCCAATTTTTTACACTGTTGGGCCTCCCAGTGTAGAGGGTCTCATCCTTGTTGTGGACAGTAAGGTAGTAATACCACACAAATTTCACGAAGTTTTCCTTTAGCATGTAAAAGTGGAAGAACTCCGCGGGAGTTATGTCCCTATTAAACTTATGTTTCCATAATACCATTGAGGAAAGTATCGCCCTCCAACCGTTGAGGTCTACTTGGGTTGGGGCAACTTTATTGCTTTAAAAATTCTTCTAATTGGAACTGGGACAGGTAGCCCAACCCATACACAAACGCATGAAGAGGGAAACAGACCTCATTATCATCAAGGGTTGTGCAGGGCCTTTGTTCCGCGGCAGGAGCTGAGCACATCAAGCCCTCAGGAAACTCGAAGGCCTCGGCTACTTGATCAACCCATTCTTGGGTCATAATGTTGTGAATATCACGTGCAACAGGTGGTCTCTCAGCCATCTCAGAGGGGCCAGCTGGTTCGTCCCTAAGTTGGTTACTAGAATTGGCTTCCTCTTCCATTGGCGTGGTATCAAAATCCTTCCTACAAGCAGAATCCGCGAAGTCTGAGTCTAGTACTATGCAGTTGGGTCAATCCTTCAGTTGGCAAGGCCCTATTAATTTTAGAGAAGGCACGGAAGGGAGTTCAGGAAGAGAGGCTCCAAAATGCTTTGCCCAAAAGCCTCTCAAAAACTCATCTGGGTCAAAGCTCATATGGCTGCAGCAGTACCTGAAAAGCACAAGCCGCAGTTAGGTGCCGCAGCCAGTATGGTATAGAGGCCTCTTAGAGGCCATAGAAGGTTCAGTGAAATATCAAGATTAATAGGAAATATTGAGGCCAAATGGGCAAGTGCGGGGTTTTAAAGCTCCAAAAGACAATTATCGCCGTGGCACATTGATTGGATTGGTGTTATAGTGCCGCGGCTACTCACTTAACGACGTTAAACTATGGGCTAAAGCACCTCGGGGTCTAAATTTAGGAATCTAAGGGGCCGCAGTCACGCTCGCAACAAGCCGCGACTAGGGATCAAATCAATGAATATTTAAAAGATTAAGGGCAACCCTAGATTACTAAATGGGTACTTTATCATGCCACGACCATTCACTCAAACAGTTTTGTACCTAATGTTTATTCGTTTAAAGATCGAAGACCCAGAATATGAAGAGTTTATCTAAGAACATCAATAATAGTTATTTGATTATGATTCGACACAAAGGCAGTTTATATGATCTAAGCATTGGAAGATTAAAGGTGCATTTCGTATTATGAAGGTCTATTTAAGGAATTCCAGCAACAATTACAATTATTTATCATGCATATAATCCAGAAAAATCAACACGGAGTTCAGAAATGCATAAATTCATGTGTTCGTCTATTTAAAGAAGAATTACGAACTGCAAAAGGTATGTAAAAAGGATGTTGGTTGAACTCCGCGGCCTATGTAAAGTGCACTTGTGGTAATTTGCAATACAGTTGCAGCTGTTAAAGCGACTAAGGGTTGATGAGGTAATGACTTGGATTTAGGTCCAATTAAAGCTACAACAAAGGGAATTCAAACATTGAAAAGTGGCATCCCTGTCAATATAGCTGCGACCATTAAGTAAATTCATTCAGAAGCGATAGTAAAGGCAGGATTATCAAACTGTCGTGGCCTTGCTCGAAAAGAGCAGCCCCTTTCAGTCATGAGTGCAAGTAAAAGGAAAAAGGGCCGCAACCCATATACAGGAACCATCCACTTTTTAGTGTCGCGACCCTAATCTATATACCATTCTTTTCTAAGTATGGCCACGACCCATGACTCATACGTTTGCAAGAAGAAATGCATAATTCAAGTAGCAAAGATGTATAGAGAGATCATTCATTCAAGTATACAGAGTTATAATTAAAGCAAGCAAAGCAGAAGAAATTCAAAAGTTACTAGAAAAGGGGACTGAAATAATAATAAGCATTGAAAGTGGCCGCAGCCTTGATAATATCAGTTTTAAGTTTACAGACTTGGGGGCTGCAACCACTATAAAGAGTTACAAAAAGTGACGAAGGGGTGCAGCCCTATATTGATAAGCAATTCAAAAATGCGGGATTATACAAGCTACAGGCTCATGAGGCTGCATCATCATTGACGTCCCCTTCATCACCCTCTATAGATGTCTTAGTCTTGTCTTCGACTGCAGCCTCTTCAGCAATCTTCCTTGCCATTTCCTCTGCCGCTACCCTAAGTTCAGTTACGCACAGGTTGTGCTCAACATCACCCAATTTCCAGGACATGATTTGATCCTTAGAATTCGGGAAGTTCTTGACAACTCTGTGCCGCAACTCTTGAAAGCCGTGGAGGTAGGCTTTGTTATTGATCAGAAAAAAGTCCTTTAACTTTTTAAAGTTGGCTACGACAAGATCCGCAGCTTAGCTTAAGGCTACGACATGATTTTCTTCCTTCAGTCTATTGGCCTCAGAATACTAACTCTCAAGACTTTTGAGGGCCGCGTCATGATCGGCAACCATCTTCTCCATTTGCTTCCCGGCCACAACAAACTTATTATAGGCGATAAAGGCTTATTCCGCAGTTTCAAGAGCTTGATCCTTGGCAATTGATGAGGCCTCTGCGCCTGAGAAAAATTATGCTCAGCCTCACCCTTCGCCTTAAGGGCAACATCCAAGTCTTGCTTGGCCGCCTCAAGTGCTGCAGCCGCGGAATTCCTGCCCGCCTAAAAGGAGGAAGATTTGGTTGCGTCCAAGTCCTTCTTATGAGAAGTCTCCATAGCCCTATAAAGCTTGAAGAGCCCTTCATACTTTATTTTTTGGGTCACCACGACGTCCGTGTCCTGTTGGAATTCTAAAGAGTCAGTACATATAAATAATTAATAACAACCAAAAAAGAGCGAAGTGGGAGAAGTTATTACCCGCAATAAGCTATGAAGGGCATACTCCTCCAAATACTTGTGGTCCTCTTCCACTAAATGATTTAGATCCACAACCTCTGGAACCTTTCTCATTCTACAGATGGCTTTCATAGTTGTATCCCAGGAGGAGCTGGGATTTACTTCCCGGAGCTGAGGTCGTGGACGACCATCAGGACCGACCATTGGCCTAACTTTAGGGGGTGGCAAGTTGGCATTTACAGTCATGAGAGTCTCCGGAGGGGAAGAGTTTGTAAAAATAACAGGTGAGGTGCTGCATCCACGAGTATGGTCAGTTTTGGTAGGCAGTAGGCCGGTCGCGGCCAGATGTTCACTAATATCATCATCATATTGTCCTCCTCTTTTCGATGCTGCGACACCACCATCAAATACCTCCTGTGTCATGGCCCTCCAAAGTGTGGGATTTATAACATTGACCTCATCTACGGCAGTCGGCTCAGCATTTTTTGAGACCACGACAGGTGCCCTTTTTCTCTTCCTTCCTCTCTTAGCAGTATTATTGAGGCCAGTAGCATCCTGGTCTATCTTTGCTAATTGAGCTTTCAAAAGCTCCCTAGCTATCTCCTCACTCGAAGAAAAAGTAAAGCAAAGATTCTAAGTACTTATAATTTGAAGACAAGTGCTGCGGTGTGCTAAAGAAAGGTGATTCTTACCATCCGCAGCCATCTTTGTTGGAAGATACTTGTTGGGGAAGTAGCCTGCCTAAAAAATGTAAGTAGAGGTCACTCAAGTGCTGAATTTTTTCTCTTTGTCCTTGATGGCCGCAACCCTTCCCACTCTTCTCTCCTGCTGCTCACTAAGTTATAAATTATCAAGAGTTGCACAAGAGGATTATGTTAATACAATACAATAAAAGGAACCCCATGAATTGCGAAATAGGACACGACATGTATTAAAGGTGTAGCCCTAAGTACCTAGTTTGGATGGACGTTCCCACTGTCGCGGCATCCTATGTGATCTTTCCCTCTCAGATTCCTCTGGATGAACCTCCCATCCTTGTCCAGAAATATAAAAATACTTCCCTTTCCAATTTTTTACACTGTTGGGCCTCCCAATGTAGAGGGTCTCATCCTTGTTGTGGACAGTAAGGTAGTAATACCACGCAAATTTCACGGAGTTTTCCTTTAGCATGTAAAAGTGGAAGAACTCCGCGGGAGTTATGTCCCTGTTAAACTTATGTTTCCATAATACCATTGAGGAAAGAATCGCCCTCCAACCGTTGAGGTCTACTTGGGCTGGGGCCTACTTTATTGCTTCAAAAATTCTTCTAATTGGAACTGGGACAGGTAGCCCAACCCATACACAAACGCATGAAGAGGGACACAGACCCCATCATCATCAAGGGTTGTGCAGGGCCTTTGTTCCGCGGCAGGAGCTGAGCACATAAAGCCCTCAGGAAACTCGAAGGCCTCAGCGACTTGATCAACCCATTCTTGGGTCATAATGTTTCGAATATCAGGTGCAGCAGGTGGCCTCTCAGCCATCTCAGAGGGGCCAGCTGGTTCGTCCCTAAGTTGGTTACTAGAATTGGCTTCCTCTTCCATTGTCGTGGTATCAAAATCCTTCCTATAGGCAGAATACGCGAAGTCTGAGTCTAGTACTATGCAGTTGGGTCAATCCTTCAGTTGGTAAGGCCCTATTGATTTCAGAGAAGGCACGGAAGGGAGTTCAGGAGGAGAGGCTCCAAAATGCTTTGCCCAAAAGCCTCTCAAAAACTCGTTTGGGTCAAAGATCATATGGCTGCAGCAGTACCTGAAAAGCACAAGCCGCAGTTAGGTGCCGCAGCTAGTATGGTATAGAGGCCTCTTAGAGGCCACAGCAGGTTCAGTGAAATATCAAGATGAATAGGAAATATTGAGGCCAAATGGGCAAGTGCGGGGTTTTAAAGCTCCAAAAGACAATTATTGCCGTGGCACATTGATTGGATTGGTGTTATAGTGCCGCGGCTACTCACTCAACGACGTTAAACTATGGGTTAAAGCACCTCGGAGTTTAAATCTAGGAATCTAAGGGGCCGCAGTCACGCTCGCAACATGCCGCGACTAGGGGTCAAATCAAGGAATATTTAAAAGATTAAGGGCAGCCCTAGATTACTAAATGGGTACTTTATCGTGCCACGACCATTCACTCAAACAGTTTTGTACCTAATGTTTATTCGTTTAAAGATCGAAGACCCAAAATATGAAGAGTTTATCTAAGAACATCAAGAACAGTTATTTGATTATGATTCGACACAAAGGCAGTTTATATGATCTAAGCAGTGGAGGATTAAAGGTGCATTTCGTATTATGAAGGTCGATTTAAGGAATTCCAGCAACAATTACAATTATTTATCATGCATATAATCCAGAAAAATCAACACGGAGTTCAGAAATGCATAAATTCATGTGTTTGTCTATTTAAAGAAGAATTACGAACTGCAAAAGCTATGTAAAAAGGATGTTGGTTGAAAAATTACTTGGAAATAGAGAAATCGGTGATGATCAACCTCAAACCGCCTTAGCGCCACCACACTTTGACTTGGATAGTCATCGGAAAAGAAAGAGGATGTATGAGCAGAGTTCAGCTCTCTCAAGGATTTGGAAAACATAATGAAGTCAACGGCCTGAACAATTTATATAAGAGAGCGCGAAAGATGAATCGTCGCCTTGGAAGTGTCGTGGCACCTAAGAAGACTGAACTAAGCCGCAACCCCAATCGCAATCTCTTGGCACTACGACTTGGGGTCTTATTGATAGTACAAATATATTACCCCGCCGCGGATCGTATTCTGCACTGCACATGATTACATGACGCGGCCCTACTCAACACGGGGTGCGGCCCTACCAAGTACAGGGCGCGACACATACCACTTGCCCATCAAGAAAATGCTGCGGCACTACCCAGTACGGGGTGCGACACCTTTGGCTCTAGCCGTTGGTAGGATAGAGCACTCACATTGCTTGCTTTATAGGCGGAATCCCTCTCAAGTTATAGCAACTTTAGATTTTATATATGTCATGTGCTCAGAACACGTGGGCATATCTCCTATAAATAGAGGACCACACCTCGAAATAAGGAACGGACAGATTCCCCTCACCCGGGCAGATTCCATAATACCTGGCGAAGCCTTAATAAATTCTCTCTACACAACCTCACCATACAGCTTGGGGGTTACTCATCTACATCACAACCAGCTCTCCGGCACACCGAAACCCTCAATACTGCCATGTACTCTCCTTTATCCTCATACTTGTATGCCACTTTAGGCATGATTATATTGTACTATGCAACGAATATAATGAGAACGGAGCAACACAATGGATGTAGGCCTATTTTATAGGCTGAACCACTCTATATCTTATTTTCTCTCTATTTACTCGCTTTATTTACTCATTACTCACCTTACTCATGACTTACTGGTACGAGAACGACAAGTTGACCATTTCTCATATCATCAGAGAGAAAAAGCCGCTATCATAAAAAATTAACTTTCCGAGGAGGAACAGGCGAGTATCGCAAAGAAAAATTTCCTGCCACATGTCCAAACCTCAATAAGAATCTAATAATATCCGCACTTCAGAGCCCTCCGGGAGGCAGGAGTTGAAAACAAAGAGAGTTCTAGCAATAAAAAAGTTGAGTTGAGATGAAAAGGACAACATGACAATTCTCTCCTCGCAAACTAACTAATATCACTATTTCAACCATGAATAACATTTCACAGCGTGCTACATCATGGGTGCTAGAAGATCATCCTATTATAGTTCTAAAGGAATACTGAGCTCCATCCTCCCCTCTCAAAAGTATACCATGATCTTTTGTCAAGGAAACTATCAAGACTTTGGATCATCATCTTTCTCCAAACCCACTTCCAAGGAACTTTAAGCATGATGCTCGCTGTGAATTCTATCTGATCACTGGGCATTCCAATGACTAGCGTTTCCACCTAAATAATGTCATTCAAAGCCTCATCGATTAGGGAGACATATTTCATCCAGACAATCCTAAACCTAATATCACCCAAAACCCTTTGCTAACAGACTAGACCGATGTAAATGCCATCCTTAGTGATGAAAGCCCTGATTTCGATCGTTCCACTAAAATTCTACCCATCAATATACCTATTCCATCTGCCAATTCCCCTAAACCCCTTAAAATTTGTCCCTTTTTACTTTTGAACCCTAAAAATACTCTAGACCATGCCCTATCCTTCATAATAAGGGCCTGTTTCGCCATCCGAACCCACTCAGAAACGGGGAGCATGGGGCTACCAACTGGGATAATCATCGAAGAATACAGTTTTGAAAGAATAAACAATGTATACATGGAAGTTCGAGAATGGGTTTGATAATCAGGTAATTAGTTTGTGTCAGTGGAGGAATTGAGCTTAGATAGTATTTTATTGATAATGTTATATAAGTTTGTTAAAAAGAAATGGATATGTACAACTTCCAGACTGATCATCATCCTAATGATCAAGGGATTCCTGGTTCCTTCCTTCCAACCCTTCTCTGTTGAGTGAGAAGATTTGTAAGATGAAGTATTTGAAGTCATGGAATGCATCGATTTATTATAAAAAAATATTATTTCTACCTGGTGGGGTGATGAATCAGACCCCTTAGATAATTCAGATGATGAACCTGATAATGGGAATACCGGCATGATTTCCTCCTATTGTGAGATGATTTCTTTTGAATAGATACTATTAAGAATCAATGAAATATCCTCCATACCAGAATTAGACGAAATCACAGGGTTTTGTTCTACCCAGCGTCCATAAATCATATGACCCGATCAGGTCGATACTACACAAATTTGGTTCTTCCCTCAGCAAGTAAGCATACAGATAAAGGGAAAAGAGTTACCGAAGAACTCCCTATGCCAGAGATGTTAGTTGAAGAGAGTAAAGTACTTGAACATATTAAGAATACCAAAGCCAACATTACTTTGTGGAGTTTTTTCTTGTCTTCCTAGTTGCATAAACATGCTTTGATCAAGCTCATCACTGAACCTACAGTTCCTCCTCCGCCTCCCCCTAAAAAATAAATCCACATGGTCGGGACTCTGACCGCAACGAGGCTTGTCTCCTTTGCTTATGAAGAAATTCCTAAGATTGTTCCTAATAATAACTATGCCCTTAATATCTCAGTGAAGGTCATGGGAAAGGCGGTTTCATTGGTGATTGTTGATAATAAATTTCCTTTAAATATTAGGCCGTTGAGGAATCTAAATTGTCTGGGGATAAAAGTTAGTGATTTCACTCCCACTTCCGCAGTTGTGTGCAACTACGATAACACTCGTTAAGAGGTAATGGGGGTTAAATAAAACTCACACTAGGGGCTTGTCCTATATTCCCCGAAGTAGAGTTCCAAGTCATTGATATACCAATATATCTCAATTTTATTCTCGATTACCCTTGTCTTTATAGAATCAGAGGAGTGGCCGCTTCCCCATCTCAAAAGTTAAAGTTATTCGTGAATAACCAAGTCATCACCATCATCGTATATAAGGATAACTCTGATGGCAACGACATAAGTAACCCTATTATGGATATCCAGCATGGAACAAATGACATGTGGCTCTCAGACTTCAAGGTTGATCTGTTTCATATCCCAGTAGGGGATAACTTCAAGGAGAGAGTGTGTCCAGAGCACAGTTCACAAAACAATGTCAATATGATCCAGATATTCAAGAATGCATTTCATACCCGAAATGAGACTGGGTCACTGACAATAAGGTATCTTTGAATCAATAGTCTTGAAAAAACCTTTCCTCCATGTGGTTTGGAATATCAACCATCCTCAACTGAACTCACGGATCTCCATCAGTCGTATTAGAAGCAAGTACTCAAAATAAAAGAAGTAATTTACGATGATTCTTTGAATGGGTTCTTTACTAAATAAGGAAAAGACTTACCTTACTGTGGCTTACCTGAAGCGTGGCATAACACCATTGAGAAGAAAATGAAACTATGATTTGAAATCTTCTTTGAAGATAAGATCACTTGGAATGAAGGGTAGAATAATGAGGTAAACATCAAGTCTTCAGATGTAAGTTCTTCTGGCACTGAGAGAACCAATAACATTAAAAGCACTGAGAATAATAACAACGATAAATCGTTTAGCTTCCATACACTCGGGCTGGATCTCTGCATGGTCAACACTGGAGCTGAGTCATCCGACCCATCTACGAAGATCATTCATGCTGATAAACTACTTCTTAACTTGCATAGTGTCCTTGTCAAACCATCTCTAACCATCCAAAACCTTATTGTCTACCTCGTATAATATGAACTCGAATATGTCCCCTCCTTTTCTATTATTGATATGAATGTAAATGAGAACTCCTTTGATGAGGTTCTCCATGTTGTATTTTCGAAAAATATTTCTAATAAAATGAACGAAGATTTTGAGTGTCTTAGTATGCCTTATATTTATTGCATTGATTAAAATCAAACAATTGATGAAGTTGATATAATAAATGAATAATTCTTAATTGATCTCAATAAGGAAAAAAATTAAATAACATAATTGCGTTCAAACTAATGATGACAAGACTGTTGTTATTGACCTTGGCTCTAGTGAATTCGTGTGAGATTAGGATAGGGTCAACCCTAGATGAGAATGGGCGCTCACAATTCGAAAAAATCCTGAAAGAATTCGTAGACGTCTTTTCATGGTCCTACAATGATATGACCAGTATTGACCCGAAGATTGTGCAACATGATATCACTACTTACCCCAAAGTGTAATCGTGTCAAGTAGAAATTTACAAAGATATGCCTTTAATGATCTATCAAACTTAAATAACAAGGCGTCAAGCGACTAAACATGGGTTTTATTCACTTAGTCAAATATCCAACATGGCTCATCAACATCGTCCGTGTGCCGAAATGAGGAAATAAAGTTTGTATGTGCGTCGACTATCGGGATCTAAATAAAGCTTCCCCAAAATATGATGATACCTTGCCCAACATTAATAGGATCATTGATAAAACTACTAATCACGCCCTCAACTTATTTATCAATGGTTTCACCAGTACAACCAGATCAAGATGCATCCTGATCACCAAGAGAACACTACTTTCACTTCCCATTGGGGTACATTTTGCTATACTGTCATGATTTTTAGTCAAAAAAACATCGGGCCTACCTACCAGAGAGAAGATATAACCATTTTGCATGACCTTATTCATAACGAAGTTGAGGTCTATGTCAATAACAGGATTGTCAAGCCCAAAACTCGGGTAAGTCACATCTTTGTCTTGAGGATATTATTTAAATAACTGTAGTAGTACCAGATGTGTCTCAATCCACATAAATGCATATTTGGCATCACAAAAGGAAAGCTCCTTAGCTTTATGAATAATTAGAGAAGAATCAAGGAAGACTCTGCCAATCTCAAAGCCATCGTCTAAATGCCACTTACTTAGACCGATAAATAAGTTCACGGTTTCTTAGGAAAACTCCAATACATTAGCTGTTTCATCAGCCACCTCACTTCCATCTATGATCCCATATTCAACCCCCTTGAAAAATAAGGAGGCATATTAAGAAGCCTTCAACAAGATCAAGAAGTATCTCACCCGACCTCCGGTGCTCATGCCATCGTATCCCGATCTTCCCCCTTATATACCTTATTACCACTAAAATTACAGTAAGGGTTATGCTAGACTAATACATTAAGGAATCACATAAAGACAGAGCCATTACTATGCAAATAAAAAAATTAGGAGAGTACTAAGTAAACTACAACACACTAAAAAAGGCTTATGTTCCCTCAGTTTGGATCTCCTTGAAGCTTTAACACTACATGCTTGTATTCCCCATCAAGTTGGTATCTTAAATGGATCCCAAGAATTATTTGTTGGAGAATCCTACCTTATCTAGTCGCATGGCCCGTTAGTTACTATTGCTAGTCGAATTTGACATCTCTTATATCATATGAAAAGCTATGATGGGAAGATCCATCTCTAATTACCTTGCCAAAAATCCCTTGGTGGAAGCCGAAGTGTGGATTTTTTTATCTCCGGGATGAAGATATTCTCTAAACTTCTTAAGAATAGCTCTGATGGCAAATGTTCTTCAACAGAGCTTCCAATAAAAAATTATACAACATTAGGATAATCATAATTGCCCTTGATAATTCTCACACTCATATTACCATTAAACTGACCAACGATATGATAGAGTACGAAGCATGCAATGTAAGTCTCAATATTACCTCCGAGAAAGGAATCTGATACCTCGATATATATGAAGACTCGTCCCTCATTATAGGATAAAATCTCAGGAAATGAAAAGTCAAAGACGAGAATCTCCTGCCTTTTCATGCTCACCTCTAAGAGATTGCCTCCCAATACAAAAATATTACCTTCCACTACCTTTTTCGTTTAAAAAATAATTTCGTTGATACTGTGGTAGCATTGACCTCCATAGTCGACATGCCTGAGGGAATAACAATGGACCCCTTTCAAGTTCAGGTATGATCTAGGCCAATTCAATGTTACCACATTGAGATCACAATGGAAGAGGATTTATACAAGTTCGGGTTGTGGTATTACAATATTTGGTACCTTCTCAAGAAGGGTCTATATCCTTCAAGGGATGATAAGAAAGATTGTGATCATCGCAAACTTACATCTCAGTACATTATTTGTGACAAAGCGCTTTTCAAAAGGAACTTTGATGGAACCCATTAGCAATGAATATTAGGGGATGACACTTAAGAAATGTTCTTAGCAATCTCTTCAGACATGCATATTCACTTCCTCATAGTAAACCATGATCCAGTGTGTTGCTCACATTATTAAATTTTCATATTTTTTCTCTTTTGTTTTCTCAATATCGTTCGACATGCATACCCATTTTCTCATAGTGGATTATGATCCGATGTATTGCATATAGCATAATCTTTTTTATTTATTATATTTTTAGTGGCCCTATGAGATATGCATATTCCATTTTTGCGATGGATTGCGATTCGATGTCCGGCTCACATTTTAGCTACCTTATAGATTATTTTCTTTCTTTTTCTTATAATCCTTAGAATGATTCATCACCATCACTTCCATGATGTGGCTATGGCGATTTATTTTCTCACCTATTTCATTCTTCACACATTATACACACATATTGCATTTTAGATAAAAAGAGAATATTATCATAGCCCATGAGAGACCGAAAGGGTGGAATGGGTGGCTAACACCTTCCCATTCCTTAACTTAGTCCCGTTACCCATTATCAATTTCGTTTCGTATGCTTATGTTTGTCTTTGATGTTGTTTTTCGGGAATGGCTACATATTTTTCTTATTTTGAGCAAAATAGGCTAGCGACTCCATTTATATATTTTCACCCATTTGATAACGATCAATTTATGTCTGTGGGAGCCCACGAATATCACGAGTGTCGGAGAGAGGATTATTTCCTTAATCCCCACACACAATATCTTTTTAGAGCGAACCCCTAGTTAAATCTCGGATGGCCATAGAGAAATAATTTCCTTATGAAAAATGGGAGGTTCATTGTATTGGAATGTAGAGTCAATAATATGTGTAACTCCTCAACTAGTTACTATATATTCTTTACATGACACACATTATCATACATTCCATCAAATATATTATCATCATCCTCATCCTCACAAAGTGGTGGCTTATCAATGTTGAAGGTGTTCAATTCAAGATTTATGTTATAAAACCACAACTTTATCACCCCATTCCGACAAATAATAGTGGCATCCGAGGTAGCAAAAAATGGATGAACTAAAATGAATGAAACTTGTGACTCGACATACGTTATTGGTTAGGTACCCAATACAACAAAGTCAACGAAGAAATAAAATTTGTCAACTTGCACTAATACATCCTCAACAATACCATAGAGGGATTTTAACCGATCGGTCTGCTAGTTGCACAGTTCCATAAGTGGGATTAAGATCACCTAACCCAAGTTTTTCATAGACCAAAAATGAGAGCAAATTGAAACTAGATCCTAAATAAAGAAAAACTATATCGTTATGGAAACCCTCAATGTAACATGAAATTGTAGGACAATCGGGGTCATGGTATTTATGAGGAATCTTATGTTGTATGATTGAACTCACTTTCCCAGCTAAAAATGCATCTCTACAAATATGAAGCTTGCGCTTTACCGTGCACAAATCTTTCCAACACTTAGCATAAGCCGAAACTTTATTAATGACTTCAAGCAAAGGAATTTTGATTTTCACTTATTTGAAAAGTTCCAAAATATCGACATTTTGACTTTATTTTTGTGGTGGATTGAGTCTTTGTGGGAAAGGTGTTGGAATGGGACGTTTTTCAACATCAATCGCATCATTTTCCTCCACATTCAGTCTATCACTACTTTGATCATAAGATTTATCCCCGGGTTCTTTTGGAATCGAAGGAATATTATTTTCTGTAATTTTTCAACTTCTTAATGTAGTTATAAATCTAGGATGTTCCAGTTGGGTATCATTTTAATTTGTGAAACCTATCACCATTTGACCTTTGGGGTTGGGTTGAGGTTGAACCAAAAAATGTCCCTTCTTTAGCGCACTCTTGGATGTGGTTAATTGAGTGAGAGTGAATGTAATTTTAGTTAACGATTGTTCATTTCTAGCGCAACTCTCTTGGTTTTAGGTGTTAATGGAATGTTGGCCTTTCATGAACTCTTTCAATGTGTCCTTAAGACTCTTTTTATCTGGTGGCACATAAGGAGTAGTAGATAAACAACCTTGTTTTTGGTGATATCGGGGTGGAGGTGGTAATAGGTTTTATAGCTGGTATTGATAGGATGGATGTGGTGGTTGGAATGACGGTGTTATATGTGGTAATGGTTGTTCTTATACCCAAAGTCTGGGTAGTTCATTTACTCCAGATTGTAGCTCTCGTTGTAAGGTCAAGTAAATAACTTTTTGAAGTTGTTCATTGCATTTACTTTTGTGCATAAAACCTCTTTAAATGTCTGAATGGTGAAGAAATTTTGTGTGGGATGCCCAAGTGTGTCACAAATAACACACACATCCTCCAAGTCATATTGTGGTGGGACCTCATCAAAAAATTTAAGCTCCATTGCTTCTACCTTCTTAGTGACTTATGCAATTATTGTATCAAGTGCATCTTCTTCTTTAAGATAGTAAAAAACACCTCCCGAGGTGTTAATGTTGGGATTATATAGTGGTTCTCTATCGATGGGATTTATGACCTCCCATGATTGCAATTTTTTCGCTAACCAATCAAAGTATTGCTCGACTTACTCAAGTTCCTTGTTCATGACCTCCCCAGTGCACATTGTTTCAACTAACTCCTTTGTTTGGGAAGACAATCCCTTAATAATGAAATTTAATATTCCATATTTCATGTACCCATGGCGTGGGCAAGCATTGTAAAGATCCTTAAACCGTTTCGAACACATATTAAAATTCTCATTATCTTTTTGAAAAATAATTTGATTTGTCTTTAAAGAGCATTGGTTCTATGCGCGAGAAATAATTTTTTCAAAAATTGATCTTGCATTTCATTCCAAGTGCCCATAGATTGAGGAAGCAAGGAGTTGAGCTGAATTTTGTCTTTATCCTTAAGTGAAAATGGGAACAACTTTAACCTTACGACTTTTTTGGTACATATTTGGTCAGAAAATGTTGCGCACACCTCTCCAAACTCCTTAAGTTGAGGGTATGGCTGTTCACTCTCAACCCTATGGAATGTGGGAAAGAGTTGGATCATGTTGTAATTAACATTGAAATAACTCGCATTTGGGTTTATGACTATGCATAAAGGCCCAATGCTTCGCTCGGGTTGGAGATAATTACCATGTGTCCTCATTGGAGGATCATGGGTGGATCATTATCTTCCTGTCCAGTTAGATTATCGGCTATGGTACTTGTGTTATATGAATATGTGCTAGTGAATGAACTGAATTTGGAACCAACAATGGAACTAAACTTGGAATTAGGAGTAGTAAATCTCATTAAGTGATGTACATAATCCCTACCATTCCAAGGGTTAATACCCAAGAAATCTCCACAAGCTGCACATTAACAACTACCTACAACTGTAAACAAGTAAAAAAAAATGGATATATTTTTATATTTATATGTATATATTTTTTGATTTTTTTTGATTTTTTTTAGAAAATTTGACTCTAGATTTGTAAATTGATTAAATATGTAAATTACCAATCCGCAATAACGACGACAAAAATATGCTTGTCGTTAAAAAGTGTTTGTCAATGCTCCAGATGCAAGCCATAAAATAACTAGTAAATACCGATAAGTACAGTATCAAATTCAGCAGAGATTGGTAAAACTATTGATCAATTACACTTATAGAGACATTTTATCAAACTTGTACTGTGCGTATGAAATAATATATAAATTTGATTGAATAAAGTGAAAGTAATTAGAAAGTAAACATAAAAAATAGGTAATTGAGAATTCAAATGAGTGTGAAGGTTAGGGATCATGAGTTCAATATCAATCCTAACACAAGTGATTGATTGACTATAAAGATGTATTAATTTGGTGACTACTTATGTGAAATAAAATATCAAGTGTGAAGGTATTCATCAAAAACATTTAATTAAGATCTATTGTGAACAAATAGAAACAATTGAATTAGAGTTATAGACATCCACCAACTATTTGTGTTGCATGGCAATATGGATGAAGAGAAATCCCTACAATACTAAATCAACGTCACTAATCAATACATTCTATAATCAATCTATGACTAATGACACATGATTCATATTAAATTCACTACCCTAACCATATAGATCTGGCAATTCATTATTTAGAATTCAAAAGAAATAGAAATAGAGATGAAGTAAAGAAGTAAAGCCACAGATCTTGATTGAAAATAGGGCTCCAATCTTCAATTATTTTCAAATTTGCTATAAATTATTCGTTACTACCTCTTTCTCTCTTTAAAACTCTTTAAGTGCGAAGTATGACTATCCCTAAGCTCAGAATGATGTTAAAGTTCCCACAAAAGTTTAAAATATGTTATCTCAAAACTAAAGTGCTGTAATGGCATTATTGTAATTTTCTAGTAAAGCAAAAAATATCCCCCTAGGGCAAAATACATCCTAATATGGGGCAAGATACATCCTGGTAGAGATAAAATATATCTTGACAGCGCAAAATACATCCTCGCAGGGGAAAATGTATTTTGCTCTCTTCTGTCCAAAATGCATTTTTTCCTAACACCAAAAAAATTTCAATTATGCCCAAAAATCATCCAAAACTTCTATAATCCTTCTTTCAAAATCTCGACATCCTCTTTTAAAGTCGGGACGTTCCTTTTGGTAGGAAATGAGTTTTGCTTCACATGTAAAATTATTCCGTGACCCTATAAAATCATACATTTAAAATTAAATAATTTATAACATTAAAATAAAATGCATGCAAATAAAAATATCTCAAATGATAGAAATTAAGGCTTAGGGGAATATATATTCCCCATATATATCACTATGTATGTGCAGGATTGGGCTCTAATCATATTGTTATGCCACAATATCATGTCTTGGGCAGAGTATCCTACAAGAGATTCATTAGAAGTAAGAGATTTTCTTGTGATTGGACTTTTGTTAAGATAATTGAGTTATTATGGCACTAATGCTGATATGTGAAATGTATCCTCATTACTATCTGTAGACACCCCATTCTGTTACCCCCTAACTTTCCTTAGGTCCCTAATAGCTCCCTTCATCACCATAAACCCAGGTTATGTCCCGAGTACTGACCTGGAGGCCACCGGGCACTCCCCGGCTCAGTTTGACCCAAAAGTCAAACTTTTCATCTCGATCGAAACTGAATGAATCTTCGAAGGGCACTAAATACCCTTTCCAACGGTCTACCCCGTGCGCGATTCCGGCTTACCATGCGGACAAACGATCCGTTTGCTTTCGAAACTTGACCTAGAGGCCACCGGGCGCTCCCGGGCTCTGTTTGAACTATGTCAACTCTTCAACTCGACCGAGGCTGAATGAATCTTTAAAGGGCACTAAATACCCTTTCCAACGGTCCGTCCCGTGTGCGATTCTGACTTACCATGCGGACGAACGATCCGTTTAACTCCGGGAGGTCACCGAATACTTTCCGAGCCCAATTGACCAAATTCAACTCTCCAAATCGGGTCAAACTCTTTGGAATGTCGAAGTAAATCTCCTAACCTTTACAACGGTCCACCCCTTGTGCGATTCGGACTTACCATGCGGACGAACGATCCGTTTGCGTCCGAGCGATTCCCCATCCAATGGACCGACAAATGCTTCCGAGCCATATTTGACCCAAAGTTAACTCCCGAACCCGGGAGTGGTCCAAAGGACTTTCAAAGGTCTCTGAATTACCTTTCCAACGGTATGCCCTGTGACGATTCTGACCAACGGTTTGCCCTCGGCGGTCAATTTTCCGAAAAAGCCTGAAGCACACTACTAAATGGCAGGTTCCAGACCCTGCCTATCGGCACCTACCGATAGGCAGGAACAGGCCTATGCCGATCGGCACCCACCCGGGCCTATAAAAGGAGGCCTTCACCTCATTTTCAAGGGGAGCCCAGATCTGATAAAAATCTCTCTGAACGAATCCCATAAACCTCTCTCGAAGGCAGCGTGTTTTCAACATCCAAATCTCTTTTTTACTTCCACTTTTCATCATCCTTTTCATCAAACTTGGTGAATTAGCCACTCTCCATCATCATCCAAGTGCGAGGGCTGCTTTCCAACGTTCAAGATCAAGCTTAAGATCTTCAAGAAGGTCCAACTTTCTCTACTCTCTCTTAAATTCTCAATAACTTCTCTTCGTATTTAGCACTTTTATTATCTCATCTCACACATCCTAATATACTTTTTTATTTATTATTATTGCACATCTCCTATTTTCATATAAATAAAACCTAAAAAACAAGAAAAAGAGGGTTTGCTCATAAATTCCAAGTAGGGATTCTCACACTTTTTCCACACTTTTTCTACAATCTAAAACCCTTTTTCTACACACACACACACTCTCACAAATAAGAGATTCCCCATTTGGATTTATGGGATAAACCCCACCCCTCATTTTGTATGCGAACTACGTGGACTTTGATGCCTTTATAGGCTACATAGGCGTCTCGGGGTAAAACCCGATACTCGAGTCCTTTTTCTCACTCTTTCTCTCATTTTCTATCTTCTCTACATCCATTTTCCTTATATTCTATATACTTGCCCTTAGTGACGTATTACCCCACATGCGTTATCGTTCCATTATAACGATCAACGTAGGGGTAATCGCGTAAATCTTATTTTTTTAATATTACCCATATATCTTCCTACGGATGACTCGCTTTATATTTTCCATGATACAAGTCAAGGATTCCTACCTCCATTCTATATATACACATGCACACATATCACGGGGGAAAAAAAAGGAAAATTGCAAATATTCATGAGAGACCGAAAGGGAGGAATGGGTGCCTAACACCTTCCCATTTCATAACTAAGCCTCCGAACCGTTCTCGAATTATCCTGGTTTCGCACGCACCAGTATATCTTTGGATGCCATCCCTCGGGGTGGCTTCCCCTTTTTCTTTTGTCTATTTTGAGTAAAATAGACTGGCGACTCTGAATCTCTCTATATTTTTACACCATATCTCAAACGACGTCGACCGAAGCGCTCCCGAGAGGGACGAGCGGGACCCGAAGGATCCTTTCCTCCACGCCACCCGCCCGCGCGGCGAGGATCGGGGATGGCCACAGTGGCGACTCCGTTGGGGAATATGTGTTTTTATTTGTGGGCTTGACTCTATTTACATGAATGCTATATTTGCTTATGTTTCCCCCCATATCTTCATGTTCCCCTTTCTCATATGTATCCCATGCTTATGCTTATGTTCACACACTTGTAGAAAATTTTCCATGTACACTTCACACCATGTGCACCTAGGATCACATGTATATCTCCACGTTGCACGCATCACCCATCCATACTTGGTGTACCTTTTGGGGTAATTATACTTTTCTCCCTGTTTGGCATAATCAAGAAAGGCATTCTCATCATAAGATACCAATAAGAGAATCATGCATGATTCACACGACATCAACAAAGAGCATTGATATTGATAAAATTTTACCCAGTAACTGGAGGGTCACTTCGTGATGGGCGCTGGTCCGACAGGTCGCAGTTAGCCTAAGCGATATGACTCTCACCTTCCATTGGCCAAGTACCTTCGACGTATATCGAACGATTCCCTCACATAGTACCACTTGACCCAAGTCATGAAGGGAGGTATATCGCAGGGAATTCGTTCACGTATGTCGAGCATATCGAATTCTCTCTCACACATACCGTCCCCACGAGGTATATATTGAGGCAATTCACGTACACTCAGGTATATCAAATGGCTTATCCAGACGTACCAATTGCCCGCAAGAGCAAGATGTATATCGTGGAAGTCACGCCAAAGGGGAGAACCCATGCCAATTCACCCAACCAACTGCATACCCGCATATAGGTGTCAAACCTAGGACACGCACTTTAGATTGCCGGTTTCAACCCGAAACTCTGTCGAAATTCTGGGTCGATCTGCCGCCCAATTTTTGTGCATTTTTAAAACGGGACCCTGTCCGTGAGCCTGGTTACAAGTCCAAACCGTAGCTTTGCATATATTAAGACCCCCATTTTTCTTGGCTCGAGTCCTGTCCGGCATTGCATTTAGGAGAATTAAATACAAGTGAAAACATAATAATCCTAATAATCATGCTGAGTTCCGTCTCCAAAAACATTTATCCCTTCTTTATCTAAAATCCAAAAATAATTCTTCCTTTTTAAAAAAAACAAAAACAAAAAACTCTCATCCTACGCCTTCTCAGGTCGATCGCAAGCCCTTGGCCTGGCTCCCTATTAGCTTCGGTCTTCAGTCAAATCACCCCGGAGTTTTATCCGTTCTTCTACTACTTCTTTCGAGTCCGGAATCCATCCATCTTCAATTGAGAATACATATCAAGCACCAGTCATACAGCCGGATCTGACAACAGTCTTAGCTCAGCTCGTGTCAAAGATTGACAACCTCCAAACTAAGGTCCGAGAGATGCAACGAAATCAAGTTCCTATTCCTCAAGAGCCCGAGGCCCTGTTCCCTCATGCTATGGGTCCGCCCGAGCCTATCTGGGTTCCGAAAGAATATCAGCACGCTCCACGTGCCCCTCCTGCCAATGGGCCGCCGCCTGCCCAGCTTCCAATGCCAAGCATTGCCCAGCCTATGGCTAACCTGCCTGTGGTTATTTGATCCAAAGGTGGAGGAGTTGAATAAAGTCAAAGAGGATCTCAAGATGCTCACCAAGAAGTTTGACCAAGTCAGGATCTCTGGGAATTACATGGATTACACCCACATGTCTCCTTATCCTAAAGCAAGGTTACCCGAGAAGTTCAAGATGCCAAATATCGAGAAGTTCGGAGGGAGTGGACCCCCAATTGTTCATCTTCGCAGTTATCATCGTTCCATGACTCTACTAGGGGCTTCTGAAGAAGTGATGGCCCAATTATTTCAGCAAACTTTGAAGGATAGTGCCCTCCGATGGTTTTTATCTCTTGAGAAATCCACAATCCGTAGCTGGGAGGATGTAGCCCGAGAATTCATGTCACAGTACAAATACAATGAAGAGCTTGAGGTCACCCGTCGTGATTTAGAGATGCTCAAACAGAATCATGGAGAATCATTCAGTAACTTCATAACTTGGTGGAGAGAGCAAGCAGCTACCATGACCAATCGGCCATCCGAAGAGGAACAGGTCAATATAGTGAAGAAAAACTTCTTGCCACATGTCCGAGCAACGATGGGAGGACAATACTATCCGCACTTCTGAGCTCTCAGAGAGGCAGGAGTGGAAATCGAGGAAAGCCTCGTTAAAACAGAGGTTGAACCAAAGAAGGTGTCCGGACAGTTCACCCCTAGAAAGTATGACAAGCCTGCCAGTGCTACCGTTTCGACCATCAACAACATCTCTCAACCAACCACATCATGGGCACCAAAAAGCCACCCTGCCCCCATTCGAAGGGAATACACTGAGCTCCATGCTCCCCTCTCTAAAGTTTACCAAGTCCTGTTAAGTCGAAACCTCATCAAACCCTTGGATCCCCGTCCATTGCCAAATCCACTCCCAAGAAACTTCAAGGACGATGCTCATTGCGCCTTTCACCAAACTGCTGGCCATACTACCGAACAATGCTTCCACCTTCGGAACGTAATCCAAGATCTCATTGACCGGGGTACCATCGCCCCACCAGCCAATCCTAAGCCAAACACTACTCACAACCCACTCCCAAATCACACCAATGCCATCTTCTTAGAAGAAAACCCAGATTTCGATCCCTCAACTCAAACCACACTCATATACTCTCCTAAATCTCTTCAAACTTGCCCATATTTCCTCCTACACCCTACTAGCCTCGCTAATCAGGCACTGTCACTCCTTACCAGAGCATGCATCGCTGTCCGTACCCGTTCTGAAAATAGAAGTATGGAATTGTCAGAGGTGTTAAACAAACTCCTAGAGTTCGGGTTGAAATTGCCCTCACAGATGGTCATCGATTGCCAGAAGTTCAGCACACTGTTCTTGGAGGCACGAAAATGGGCTCGAGATTCAGACAAGTGGGTGGTACCAACCGACGAAGTCAGCCTAGATGATGTTGTCCAGATTATGGCAGAATTATTCAGGAAAACTAACAACATTTGCAGTATCACCGGGTTACTTGACACTTTGAAGCTATAAGGGCGCTTGGTCCCTTCAATCACACATATCCCCACAGAATGGGAGAACTTGTATGAAGAAACCGTTGAAATTGTGGAATGCATCGACTTTACAGGGAAAGACAAAATTGTTGCCACCGGATGGGGGGAAGAATTCGAAGAATCGAGTGAAGAACAAGCTTCAGGAAGAGCTGGCCCAGTAGCCAACATATGTGGGATGATATCATTTGAAGAACTCCTCGGAGAAATAAACAGGGTGGCGAAACCACCTGAGATTGACGAGGAGATGGGATTCATATTCTTACCTTTTTCAGTAAATCACATGACCAGATCAGGGAGACATTACCAGGTTCCAAGCTCACTACCAACAAATAACAAAGGGAAGGGCGCTGAAAACCTTCCTATGCCAGAGATGACCATCGAGGAGAGTAAGATTCTCGATCAACTGAAGAAAACCCAAGCTAACATCACTCTATAGGGACTTTTCATGTCTTCCCAGCTATACATAAATGCTTTAATCAAATTGCTCACTGGACCCATAGTTCCTCCATCTACTACACCAGAAGAGGCGATAAATCTGGTCGGATCCTTAACCTCTACCCAAATGCTGTCATTTTCTGAAGAAAAAATCCATAGAATTGGGCCGAATCACAATCATGCACTCATTATCTCCGTCGAAGTTATGGGAAAGGTCGTGCCACTCTCCCTTGTCGATAACAGATCCGCCTTGAATGTTTGCCCTATGAGAAATTTCAAGTGTTTAGGCCTGAAAGAAAGCGACCTCACTCCAACCTCCGTCGCTGTGCGTGCTTACGATAATACCCGTCGTGAGGTGATGTGGTCCATAAAACTTGTAATAGGGGTTGGACCGATAAACCCTGTCATCGAATTCTAAGTCACAGACATCCCAGTCTGTTTCAACCTGTTGCTCGGACGACCCTGGCTCCACAATATCAAGGGTGTGTCTTCCTCACTCCATCAGAAATTGAAGTTCTTTTCCAACGGTCGAGTCATCACCATTTTGGGCGACAACAAAAATATTGAGGGGCAAACACCAGCAGTCCAATTCTCTTGATACAACACGGGTCAAATGATATGCTCCTATGAGGATTCTGAGTTGAACCACTCCTACTCCCGGCAGGGGACGGTTTCAAAGAAAGGTTTTTCCCAGAATATGACCCTCATGGCAATGTCAATGTGATTCAGATGTTCAGAAACATGCACTTCATCCCCGAACTGGGGCTAGGGCAAAGGCAGCAAGGGATACTTGAGCCCATCGAACTGAAGAAAGCTTTCCCTCCTTGTGGCTTGAGGTATCAACCATCAGAACAAGAGCTCAGAATGATCCGCCAGTCTCGACCAAAGAGAAGATTAGACTGTATCCGAACTATCTCAGGAGACTCCTTGAATGGACGATTCATCAAAGAAGGCGAGGACTTCCCCTTTTGTGATTTTCAGAACCATGGTATGACCACACAGGCAAGAATATGAGGTCGGGAATGGAGATATTTTTCTAAGACAGCTACTCATGGGCCGAAAGTTTCCCACACCAAGTACAACCGCTCATCAAAGATACCAAAGGGACTGAGGAAGGACATTTCGAAGATTCCTTCAACTTACAAACACTGGGGCTGACACTTTGCATGGTTCATTCAGGCACTACATCAATGGACCCATCCCGTCTGATTAAAGCTGCTGATACTCCTCTCCTCAACTGGCATACTGCGCCAGTTCTACCTCTCGAAATATCCCCTAACCCCAATGTTTACCCTATTTCTTCTTCTGTTGTCTATCCTTGCTTAAATGTAATCGATACCTCTTTTGATGAGGTTCTCAATGCTGTTTTTCCTATCAATGAAATAAACAAAGATTTTTAGTATCTTGCTGTGCCTTACATTAACTGCTTGAATTTTAATCAAACTTTTGATGATGATGATTTTGCAAATGAACAATTCTTAACTGATCTAAATAAGGTTAATAATAAACAACATAACCGCGTTCAAGTTAATAAAGAAGAGACTGTTGTTATTAATCTCGGTTCTAGTAGCCAACTGCGCGAGATTAGGATAGGGGCCACCCTTGACGAGCATGAGCGCGCACAACTCTAAGAATTGCTGAAGGAGTTCGTAGATGTCTTCGCATGGTCCTATGATGATATGCCCGACATTGATCCTGAAATAGCTCAACAAGAGATCCCCACTCTCCCAGATTACAAGCCGGTTAAATAAAAATTAAGAAAACTCCGTACTAATGGTCGCTCAAGATCAAAGAAGAGGTGGTCAAACAGTTAAACGTGGGTTTCATTCGGGTGATCGAATATCCCACATGGCTATCCAATATTGTACCTGTTCCAAAATCCGGAGGGAAGGTTCGAATGTGTGTAGATTACCGATATTTAAACAAAGCTTCTCCGAAGGATGATTATTCGCTACCCAATATCGATATGATCGTGGACAACAAAACCAGTCATGCTCTCAAGTCTTTTGTCGACGGGTTTGCCGGATACAACCAAATCAAGATGCACCCCGACCACCAAGAAAAAAACGCATTCATCACCCCATGGGGAACCTTTTGCTTCACCGTCATGCCATTTGGTCTCAAGAATGCTGGGGCTACCTACCAAAGGGCTGCTATAACCATCCTGCATGATCTGATCCACAAGGAGGTCGAGGTTTATGTGGATGATATGATTAGCAAGTCCAAAACTAGAGAAGATCATGTTCCCGCTCTCCGAAAGTTCTTCGAATGACTGCGACGGTATCAGATGCGACTTAATCCACAAAAGTGTGTCTTCGGCGTTACAAAGGGAAAACTCTTCAACAAAAAAGGGATAGAAGCAGATCCTGCAAAGTTGAAGGCCATAATTGAGATGCCACCGCCTCGAACAGAGAAAGAAGTCCGAGGTTTTCTTGGGAAATTGCAATATATCAGTCGGTTTATCAGCCAGCTAACCTCCATCTGTGAACCAATCTTTAAGCTCCTCCAAAAAGATTCAACCAAGGTTTGGAATGAGGCCTGCGAAGAAGCTTTTGACCGAATCAAACAATACCTGACCCAACCTCTAGTGCTCATGCCACCACAGTCTGGTCTCCTTTTGCTCCTATACCTAACCATAACCGACACTGCAGCTGGGGCTTTGCTAGCCCAATATCTTGAAGACTCCCGTAAAGAAAGAGCCATATATTACGCCAGTCGTAAATTGGCTGGGTACGAGGTCAACTACACTGCTTTAGAAAAGGCATGTGTCGCACTTGTCTGGGTCACCCAAAAGTTGCGACACTACATGCTCTCCTTCCCCATCAAACTTGTAACCCGAATGGATCCCTTCAAATACCTGCTTGAGAAACCTGCCTTATCCAGTTGAATAACCCGATGGTTAATGCTCCTAATTGAGTTCGATATCGTGTACGTCACGCAGAAAGCCATTAAAGGAAGAGCCATCTCTGACTACCTCGTCGATTACCCCATAAACGAAGCAGATGTCCAGATCTCCGAATTCCCAGATGAAAATATCCTCTGCACCACTCAAGACCGCCTTCGATGGAAAATGTTCTTTGATGGCGCTGCCAACAAAAAGGGATATGGCATTGGGATACTCCTGATCGCCCCAGATGACTCCCACACTCCCATCGCCGTAAAATTGGATTTCTCTTGCACCAACAACATGACAGAATACGAGGCATGCACAGTAGGCCTCAAGGTTGCTCCGGAGAAAGGTATTCAATACCTTGATGTCTACGAGGATTCTGCCCTTATCATCGGTCAAGTGCTCAGAAAGTGGAAAGTCAAGGACGAAAAGCTCCAACCCTTTCATGCCCAATTAGAGGAGTTAGCCTCCCGATTCCGAGATATCACCTTCCATTACTACCCCGAGCAAAGAATAACCTAGCCGATGCTCTCGCCACCTTGGCCTCCATGGTCGATATGTCCGAAGGAATAACAATGACCCCCTTCCTGGTTCAAAAGCAAGACAAACTGACCCATTGCTACCATATTGAGCTTGTCTACAATGAAAATCCCGAACTAGTTGATTGCTGGTACTATGATATCTAGTGCCTCCTCAAACATGGAAGGTATCCCGAGGGTTCCAACAAGAAAGATCGAATGACCCTCCGAAGACTGGCAGTCCAGTACATCATCTGTCATAAAGCTCTACTCAAGAGGAATTTCGATGGAACCCATCTACACTGCATCGCAGGGGTCGAGATTGAGAAAATACTACAAAAAATCCACAGCGGGGAATGCGGACCCCACATGAAAGGTCACATGCTCGCCAAGAAGATCATCCGACAGGGCTACTACTGGACCACCATGATCCAGGATTGCACCGCTTATGTCCGGAGGTGCCTCAAATGCCAATAATTCTCCAATCTTCAACACTTGCCTCCGCGAGAATTATACAATATGACCTCTCCCTGGCCGTTCTCCACCTGGGGTATCGACATCATAGGGAAGGTTACACCAAAGGCTTCAAACGGACATGAGTTCATCCTGGTTGCCATCGATTATTTCACCAAATGGGTCGAGGCTGAGTCATACGCAGTATTGAATGCCAAGAAAGTGGCCAAATTCCTCACGAAAAATATTATCTGCCGATATGGGGTCCCGCACGAGCTGGTATAAGATAACGGGTTGCATTTTGAAGCAGAAGCCACAGAAGTAGTCAATGAGTACAGGATTCGGAGACATAAATTTTCTCCCTACCGACCTCAGACCAATGTTGCAAATGAAGCCGCCAACAAAAATTTCAAAGCCATCATCAACAAGATGACCAAAAGTTGTAGGGATTGGGCCGATCGAATCCCGTACTCCCTTTGGGGCTATCGAACCTCAATTCGAACCTCTACTGGGGCTACCCCTTACTCCCTGGTCTACGGCATGGAGGCAGTCCTACCTGTGGAGCTGGAAATACCCTCGCTACGCGTGATGCTTGAAAGCAAGGTTAGTGAAGAAGACTGGTGTCAAAGCCGTCTTGATGAGATAGCCCTCATAGATGAAAGAAGATTAAAAGCTCTTTACCACATACATGGGTACCATCGCCGAATAGCACAACCATTCAACAATAAAGTCAAGGACCGCGGTGTCCGGGAGGGGGATTTATCCCTCAAGGAGATAGCAGAACCCATCTGGGACCCAGAGGGAAATTGTAGCCTAATTGGAGCGGCCCCTACATTGTGAAGAAAATCTTATCCGGCGGTGCCGCCATGCTCACTGACCTGGATGGGGAGGAGATGGCTCGTCCAGTCAATCTGGATCGTCTCAAGAAATTCTATCCCTAGTCCGAAATCTCGGCGTGCTATAACTCTTCTCATCCCCCTGCTATTCTTAAAAAAAAAAAAAAACTCTTCATTTCCCTTAACCCAGAACTACGTGGGACTAATCCTCTACAAAAACTATTTTAAAACATTTTCAAAAAAAAAAACCCCCAGAGGTACGTAGGCAACTCATGCACCTCACATGAGTGTGGCCCCTTTCTTTTTCACATAATACTATTCTTTTCTTACCTCCGAGAACGGCGGTTCATTCTAAAATTATTTGAACAAAAAGATTATGTATGCCTTAGCGATCAGTATAGATAATTCAAAATACAAAATTCATCGAAAGGCACAGCTGGATGATCAGAAACTTATTTATTTCATTAATAGGAAATTACAGTACGGATTACATAAGAAAAAGGAACGGATAACTCCCTTCCCCACTAACATAAAAATCCAAATAAACCCCCCACACCTATCACACAAATAAACTCCCCAGAAGTCCTACCCACAGCTACCAGAGGAGCCTGCATCCTCATCATTTACATCCTGAGGACCCTAAGTTTCCCCTGCCTGAATAGAGTGCCGTAAACATTCCCTGGATCGATGAGCCTTAACCATCTTCGAAAAAGCCACAACACCCCCTTCCATGGAGTCAGATGAAATAAACCATCTTTGTCCACTCTCTACTGCCAACATCTTGCTGACTACTTTCTTTTTCAGCCACTTCATATAATCTTTGGGGACATGACAAACCTTCCCGACAGACTGAGAGAGACGGGTCGACAGATGCCGATTTTCCCACAGAGACCCAGCAACAGACGCAGGCGCTCAGTCAAATCCTCTACCGGAAAGAAATTTGAGATCCGAGGTGGCACGACCTGCGCCCAGCCTAATTGGCACAAAAGCCGCCAAGGGAAATAAAAAGAGGTTTATCTAAGACCAACCAGCCGCACATATGAATACTCTCCTAGCTCCAGAATAGGCTACAACTGTACCCACCAAGGCACTGACCAATACAGCCCACGAGCTCCATATTCCACAAGCTAATTCTCCCAATTATCAACATACAGGCCAACACGGATGAAGTAGCGCAAAAAGAAGTTGGGTACGACCGACAAGGGATATTCTGGAGGAGTCGACAAGCAAAATCTTTCAGACAACCACATGAACAGCATCACAGGGCTACCCCTCAAAAAGTCAGAACGACCTTCTCCCCAAGCATCCAGGCCATTCAGAGTCTCCGCCAATATCACCGCCGCGAGATTGCAACGGTATGACATCCATGAGGTAATGGCTGCAAGTTGTGGGTCCACCTGCAATTCCCCAGTCACCAGCAACAATTTTGAAACCAGACCCTGAACAACGGCTCCAGTATAGCCAACATCACCTACTTTCCGCAAATGCACGGACTGCAGCACCGCCAGGAGGGAGATCATTCCTCCAGCAACCAATGATCTAGTCGCCGAAGGTGAAATATGAAGAAGCCCGGCCAACAAATCCCTAGGAGAATGGGAAAACTCGGGCAAAGCTGCAGCAACACTGGGATTTACACCCAATATGGCAGAAAATTACTCGTAGGTAGGACAAACTTCGTCCAACCCAAAGCGAAATACATGGTCTTCGGGGTACCAGAATTGTACCGCCGCCATCAGTATATTCCACTCAATAGGCCAATTGAGCCATAAGGAGACTCGACGCATGTTGAAAGCACCGTGGTCGACATTATAAGAGCACATAGCTTCCAAGGCTTCGAGGTAGATGGCAAACTCGGTGCTACCAGGGAGAGCCATCTTGCAAGGCTAAGAGATGGTGGGGAAGTAGGTAAGAATGCAAAGGTGTGATGAAAACACTCCACCCTTACCCCTTTTTATACTTGAAAATCCTCACAAGGGACATAATCCCTGCAAAACTCGGAGGGAATCCTACCCCACAAGGTACCAAAGGCTGAAGAGGGTACCATTCAAAGCTTTGAATTGATGGGATTGGACTGAACTGCCGATAGGCAGGTCAGGGTGATTGCCGATCGGCAACCCCCCCATTTTTAGAAATTTCTCTTTTTCCTCTTTTGTCAAATCAGAAAACTCAAATAAAAATAAATTGATATTCTCAACAGAATTTCAAAATCCTTTTAATTCTCCTTTTTTACTCAAAAAATTTACTTCAAAAATATTTCCTTTTTACGGTCTTAGCAGCAAAGTAAAAAGCGCATATGCATACATTCATCATTTAATAAAAGATAACAAAAAAACTCCATTGCATTGCATATATCTGTTTTCAGTGTTACATCATCTTTGTAGGAAATAAAAGGAAAAAGCAAAAACAACGGGACTCAGCCCGAACTCACATCCTTTTTCTCTCTCTCTCAAGAGCTTCCACCCCTGCGGCGTGCTCTCTCCCCCCTACGACGAGACGATGCGCCACTGCTACCCGAGCCCAAGTTCTCTCCGGACGAAGCAGATGGCACCAAGAAAGAAGGGACAGGAACTGCATCCCGAATATGGGCAGTCGCCAAAGATATCTAGTGTCTGATGTCCCTTAGCCAAGTGGTCGACACCCGAACTTGCTGCAAGGAAAGGCCAAATCAGTATCAAAGCGAAAATGACCAAAACAGAAAAGAAAGAAGGAGAGGAATATAAAGGTATACCGCAGGTCAAAGGACCTCCTCTGTCAAACCCAAATCCTTCGAATCCATCGAATGAGGACGGTGCAGCATAGGCACCATCCCTCCATCAACCCGCCGAATGTTGTATGAAGGAGTGTGCAACCGCACAAAAGGGACCTCCGAGGTCGCCGCCGCCGCAGATGCAGACGGACCACCACCGCTATGGGAAGATCCCATCACCCGACTCGAACCCGCCGGAAGAAAGGGCAGCGCATCATTTATGCTGGGCGCCATCAACCAGCTCGTCAAAAAATCTATATCGTCATACGGCGTAGCCGTATCGGTGTATAGCAAGTAGGACTCGCCGATCATCGTCGCGATTCTCTCATCCTCCAACAGTAGTCGCTCCCGCCTCATAAACGTAGGAGGCTGCGCGGGTGGCACCACCACCTCCTCCTCAACAATCTGACGAACCACCCTCTCCCCGAGGTACCAGGAATGGCCGAACTCATGCGCCAGCAAATGCCTCATCTGTGCGTTCACCTCGGTCACCCCCGCATCCTGAATGATTGTCCCTCACAGGTAAAAGGTCACCTGAAAATATCCGAGCAAGCATAAATCAATACAAGATCAGAAGGAGAAAACACCAAGATTGAAATGGAAAGAGTCTTACCCTATTACTGGTCAGGTTATTCAAGACCTGACGCACCGCCTCCAGGGAAAGAGATCCCTTTGACTGTCAATTGGCCTTACGCCATCGATACAATCGACAGAAGTCCCTAACAGTGTCATCTTTCAAAGAAATCAGCGGGGTATTGCACCCAATCACTTCATAGAACCACGTCTGAATTCACAAGCGAAAAGAGACGCATAAGGAAAATGCGAATGCATGAAAGAAAAATGCGAATGCATGAAAATAAATGCACAAACTGAAGAATGCCTCAAGAAGGTACCTGGCCCCAGTAAAGGTCTGCCGGCAGCACCGGCTGAATGCATCCAGGGAAAAGTAAAGGGTCGTCAAGGTCAGACTCCCCCAATCATAGAAAGGGGTGTTCGAAAACATCCTCAAGTACGGCAGCAACCATAAATGAACGACATCGCCACTCGACGCCCCCATGAAACCTCCCAGCACCAGAAGAATGAATAACCGGGCCATCTGCCTCACTTGCATCCCGTCCTCCACTTCTATCTCTCTACCCAATAGAACATCCTTCAGCAGGGACAGCCGGATAGAATCCCCAAAGACTATCCTCCCTACATCACCAAGTGCCGCACGCACTGCCTCCGGTCTCACCCGTAAAGAGCGATCCACCTCTATCTGCTCTCCATCATAATCCAGCCCCAGCAGCTACTGCACGTCTATGGGAGTCACAATCATCTCCCCGAAGCCGAAATGAAAGGTGTGGGTAGTGTCCCACCACTTCTCTCCCAAAGCTCACAAGAGCGCTATCGAATGAGGCGTCTCATCCAACGTCGATGCCAACCGCCCAAAACCCGCTGATGAAACCACCCAGCGCACCACAGGTGGGAGATGCTCCCAGACATCCTTGAGCCCCGTTGTCCCGCGGGAACGCATGTTCTTCAAAGAGATATCAGACTGGCAAAAAGAAGAGTCTCATCAAAGGTCAAGAAAGAAGGAAAAACCACTAAAAAGAGAAGAATGCCAAAGGTCGGGTTACTTACATAACCGCCGGGGATCACTCTCGAAGAGCGATGACGCGATGGCTCCCGTAGCAAGGTTCGCTCATTCACAACAGGCTCAAACGCATCAAAGGAGTTCTCACTCCCCAAAGCAAGAGGCACCCTAGCCCTCCACTCCACATTCGCCCAGTCATCAACGGTTAACCACTCCCGGTGGACTGCAGTGATCACAAAGGCAGCCATTTCTTAAAGATCGGAATGATAGAACGATTTGCAGAAGAATCACAGAGAGAGAGAAAGCAAAAGAAGCTGTGCAAAAATAAGGGGATTCTCCCCCTACCATACAGATCGGCACTGACCCCTTGCCTTCTCGAGGTTGCCGAAAAGTTCGTGCCACTGCAGAATGGCACCCTTCATACTATGCTGACCGGCACCTCCTTAAAATTTCGTACAGAAAATACCAGAAAGCCTCGAAAAATCCCCGAAAAATCCCCAAAAATCCCACCAAGGATTTAAATCCTTTTTACCAAGAAAATTTCGCATTCCCTCGAGCGGAACCCCTCTTCCCCAGCGGAATCCTCAAAAAACCAAGTGAAAACTCCTACCGACAAAGCTCCGGAGGATCCCTAAGGATCACCTGATCACTTCCCCAACGAAATTCTCTTACAACACCCAAAATAGGTTATTCCCCCTGCGAGGTCTCCTAAAAGCTTCCCGAGCTATCAGTTCTCTAGCTCATATCAAAATCACAAAGCTCTTTCTCCAGCAGAATCAAAATCCAATCTTTATCCACTCTTGGGTCAGAATTGGCCCCGATCTTGGATCGTCACCTGAGTTAGGTCAAAATTGACCTCGGTCCTCGGTCGTCACCACTCTTGGGTCAGAATTGGTCCCGATCTTGGATCGTCACCTGAGTTAGGTCAGAATTGACCTCGATCCTCGGTCGTCACCACTCGTAGTTCAGAATTGGCCCTGGTCTTGGATCGTCACCTGAGTTAGGTCAGAAGTGACCTCGGTCCTCGATCGTCACCACTCTTGGGTCAGAATTGGCCCCGGTCTTGGATCGTCACCTGAGTTAGGTCAGAATTGACCTCGGTCGTCACCACTCTTGGGTCAGAATTGGCCCCGGTCTTGGATCGTCACCTGAGTTAGGTCAGAATTGACCTTGGTCCTCGGTCACCACCACTCTTGGATCAGAATTGGCCCCGGTCTTGGATCGTCACCTGAGTTAGGTGAGAATTGACCTCGATCCTCGGTCGTCACCACTCTTGGTCAGAATTGGCCCCGGTCTTGGATCGTCACCTGAGTTAGGTGAGAATTGACCTCGATCCTCGATCGTCACCACTCTTGGGTCAGAATTGGCCCCGATCTTGGATCGTCACCTGAGTTAGGTCAGAATTGACCTCGGTCCTCGGTCATCACCACTCTTGGGTCAGAATTGGCCCCGGTCTTGGATTGTCACCTGAGTTGGGTCAGAATTGACCTCGGTCCTCGATCGTCACCTGAGTTGGGTCAAAATTAACCTCGGTCCTCGGTCGTCACCACTCTTGGGTCAGAATTGGCCCCGGTCTTGGATCGTCACCTGAGTTAGGTCAAAATTGACCTCGGTCCTCGGTCGTCACAACTGTTTAGGTCATAATTGACCTCGGTTATTAGACCTTTACCCTAAGCCCGTAGATTTGGATTTGACCCGCATAATTGGTCACCCTCCCCAAACACCATTTTAGGTCCTCAGAATTGACCTAAACCTCCAATCATCATTCATCCCCAGCACACTCCTTAGGTCCTCAAAATCGATCTCGACCCTCTAAATCGGTCATACTCCCTCCAGAGCATCATGTGGTGTCTATTCGACGGTCATCATTTGTTCCAAACTCACCCGTCGAGGGGCTCTATAGACACCCCATTCTGTTACCCCCTAACTTTCCTTAGGTCCCAAGTACCTCCCTTCATCAACATAAACCCAGGTTATGTCCCGAGTACTGACCTGGAGGCCATCGGACACTCCCCAGCTCAGTTTGACCCAAAAGTCAAACTCTTCATCTAGACCGAGACTGAATGAATCTTCGAAGGGAACTGAATACCCTTTCCAACGGTTTGCCCCGTGCATAATTCCGGCTTACCATGCGAACAAACGATCCATTTGCGTCCGAAACTTGATCCAGAGGCCACCGAGCGCTCTCGGGATCTGTTTGACCTATGTCAACTCTTCAGCAAGACTAAGGCTGAATGAATCTTCAAAGGGCACTGAATACCCTTTCTAATGGTCCGTCCTGTGGGCGATTCCGACTTACCATGCGGACGAACGATCCGTTTGATTCCGGGAGGTCACCGAATGCTTTCCGGGCCCAATTGACCAAAGTTAACTCTCCAAATCGGGTCAAAATCTTTGGAATGTCGAAGTAAATCTCCTAACTTTTCCAACGATCCGCCCCGTGCGCGATTCGGACTTACCATGCGGACGAACGATCCGTTTGCGTCCGAGCGATTCCCCATCCAATGGACCGACAAATGCTTCCGAGCCATATTTGACCCAAAGTCATCTACCAAACCCAGTAGCGGCCCAAAGTACTTTCAAAGGTCTCTGAAATACCTTTCCAATTGTATGCCCCGTGTGCGATTCTGACCAACGGATTGCCTTCGGCGGCCGATTTTCAGAAAAAGCCTGAAGCGCACTACCAAATGGCAGGTTCCAGACCCTGCCTATCGGCACCTGCCGATAGGCAGGAACAGGTCTATGTCGATCGGCACCCACCTGGGCCTATAAAAGGAGGCCTTCACCTCATTTGCAAGGGGAGCCCAGATCTGATAAAAATCTCTTTGAACAAATCCCAGAAACCTCTCTCGAAGGCAGCGTGATTTCAACATCCAAATCCCCTTTTTACTTCCACTTTTCATCATCCTTTTCATCAAACTTGGTGAATTAGCCACTCTCCATCATCATCCAAGTGCAAGGGCTGCTCTCCAACGTTCAAGATTAAGCTCAAGATCTTCAAGAAGGTCCAACTTTCTCCACTCTCTCTTAAATTCTCTTAAATTTTCAATAACTTGTCTTCTTATTTAGCACTTTTATTATCTCATCTCACACATCCTAATATACTTTTTTATTTATTATTATTGCACATCTCCTATTTTCATATAAATAAAACCCAAAAAACAAGAAAAAGAGGGTTTGCTCATAAATTCCAAGTAGGGATTCTCACACTTTTTCCACACTTTTCCCACAATCTAAAACCCTTTTTCTACACACACACACACACTCTCACAAATAAGAGATTCCCCATTTGAATTTATGGGATAAACCCCACCCCTCATTTTGTATGCGAACTACATGGACTTTGATGCCTTTATAGGCTACGTAGGCGTCTCGGGGTAAAACCCGAGACTCGAGTCCTTTTTCTCACTCTTTCTCTCATTTTCTATCTTCTCTACATCCATTTTCCTTATATTCTATATACTTGCCCTTAGTGACGTATTACCCCACATGCGTTATCGTTCCATTATAACGATCAACGTAGGGGTAATCGCGTAAATCTTATTTTTCTAATATTACCCATATATCTTCCTACGGATGAATTGCTTTATCTTTTCCATGATACAAGTAGAGGATTCCTACCTCCATTCTATATATAGACATGCACACATATCACGGGGGGAAACAAAAGGAAAATATCAAATATTCATGAGAGACCGAAAGGGAGGAATGGGTGCCTAACACCTTCCCATTTCGTAACTAAGCCTCCGAACCCTTCTCGAATCGTCTTGGTTTCGCACGCAACAGTATGTCTTTGGATGCCATCCTTCGGGGTGGCTTCCCCTTTTTCTTTTGTCTGTTTTGAGTAAAATAGACTGGCGACTCTGAATCTCGCTACATTTTTACACCACATCTCAAATGACGTCGGCCCAAGCGCTTCCGAGAGGGACGCGCGGGACCCGAAGGATCCTTTCCTCCACGCCACCCTCCCGTGCGACGAGGATCGGGAATGGCCACACTATCTCCCACATATTTGAGCAAGGCTCGATTTAGTCCATCAATATTTTTTGTGCATCTTTAGCTTGGTTTGGTTAATAGGTTTAGTTGTAATTGCGAGAGTGCATGGCAAGGTTTTGGTTTTGCCAACTAAAATATCTTAGTCTTGTGATTAGGTGATTGTATACTGTTTGATGCTTCAATTTAAAAGACTTATGATAACTTTAGGGGGGACTTTAATATGAGTGATAAATTACTACAATTAACTAGAACAATAGAAGTTATAAACTACATGAACTAAAACAAAAGTAAAGCTTTGAAATTAAAGAAAAATAAGTGCGATAAAGCAAAGAATTATACTACAAAATATAAATCAAGAAAGTAAAAGAAATCAAATGTAAAAGCAGGAATTTTAATAATTATAAAAGAAATTTACGATCTACTTTGAATGAAAGAAAAGCAATAAATGAAAAGAAAGGAAAATGAAGGATAAAACGAGTAAATGTAGTTTATTTTTTGTAAGGGAGTCCTTTTTCCATTTGTCTGCTCATTTCTTATTTATAGATTTTCTTTCCATGCAACGTAACTTCCTTTGGAACTTATGGGTGGTTACACATCCCGATAGAGTTTTTCCTGCGTATGTGCATTAATGATCCTATAAACATTGCTTAGTGCTTAATTCCACGTCCAAAGTCTTAACATGTATTAAGTTTTTTAGCTTATTTTATTACTAATTCAACGCATTTTACTCGGTTATAATTTCTTTTTAGTAAGAATATATGGATGCCTCTTATTGGACGATAATTATATGGTGTAAACACACATTAGTGGATTGTTGGATTCTCCATGACACTCTTCCATATTCATGCCATCATGACTTATAGTCACACATTGCCTATATAGCGTCTGTTGGCGGTGACACTTTTCTTTTTAAATCGAAAGGGAAATTATCCCCCCTGGAATTTTATTAAAATAAGAAAGAAAAAACAAGCTTACATGAGAAACTGATGACTTTATAGAAACAATCACCTTTACAAAAATCAAAGAAACACTAATAGTATCTAAAATTGGGGAAGCCCCAAGCATCCATGCTTATGATACCTTTCAATTCTTTTGGAAAGACATCTAGAGAACTTGATTCAGTATGTCTTTTAGAAGACCAACCATAAGAAGTAAGCAAATCTGTACATTTATTTTGCCTCCCTTAGAATATGACAGAACTACACATTGTGCTCTGGAATCTTGTCTTTAATCTTTGAAATATAGGGCATAATATTCCATGGACATTTCAATTGATGATTCAGCACTTGGATAACAATAAGAGAATCTAATTCTATAATTATGCCCTCCTTCAAAAGAGACTCACACATCTCCATACCTCGAATAATCGAGAGAACTTATGCAACAACATTAGTACCATTACCAAAACTAGAGGCAAAAGCTTTTATGAATTTTCCTGAAGCATTCCTAAGAACACCCCCTCCTCCCACAGGACCTGGATTTCCTTTACAGCATCCATCTACATTTAGCTTGAACATTTTTCCTCGTGGAGGCCTCTATTGAACCAATCTAATTGGCTGTAACTACTGCTTTTGATGCATTCTTGTAGGAAGATTCTGTTAAATATCCACTTCTGTGTATAAGGTAATAAGAGAATGGATCTCTTTTATTGCTCTGGAAGGTTGCATTCTCACATCTTCTACCCCAGTTAATGAAGGCAGGAATGACTTTGTGAACTTTATCAGAATGAGACATAGAATTTGAAGACCACCACGCAATCAATCTACCTCTGATTGTGGAATTAATGTTTTGATCCCCACAAAGATTGTTAAAATGATTCCACACATCTTTGGAAAAATCACTGTTGCCAAATAGATGATCTGCAGATTCGATTTGAGGATTAGAACAATAGCCACATTTTGAGGGGCATCTCACACCAATTCTCTTTATAGCCTCATCTACTGGAAATCAGTCTTTTAGGAGTCTTGAAAGAAAAAAAGAAATTTTTAAAGGAATCAGCTTATTCCATTTGAAGACATTTGTACAAGATGAATAATGATGTTGTCTTATAACATTTCATGCAGAATTTAGAGTAAAAATCCCATCAGAGTTTGGAATCCATATTAATTTATCTGAGTATTTTCTTCCCATCACTTCTACTTTGGAGCACTTAGATGCTACATTATGAGGCAGCAACTGGCTTATCTTATTGATGTCCCACTCTCCTGTGCTCTGAAGCAGATCTGCGATTTTAAAATTCTTGGGAATGTCAGATGTATCAAAACTGTTGTCTCTTGACCAATTATCCCATTTTACATTGATTTTACCTTTACATATGATCCATTTGTTGTTATTTTCTATCACATCTCTGGTTAAAACCCTTCTTTTCCATACATGGGACCCTCTAGATGCCCTCACCACCATAGGGTGATGAATTCTATAGTATTTGTTCTTCATGAATTGATCCCATAAAGACTTTTGATTTCTGAAGTTCCACAAGAGTTTTATGCTGAATGCTTCCACTATATCTTTCAATTCTTTGAAATCTAGGCCACCCTTCTTTAATGGTCTACATAACTCATGCCACGCAATCCAGTGATGTTTTTTGTACCTTTTCAAACTCCCCATAAGAAATTTGCCATGATTTTCTCTATTACTGAGAGAACTTTCTTTGGAGGTTGCATTGCTGCTAGAGTGTAAATGGTAATTGATTGAAGCACATGCTTTATTAAGATGATTTTTCCACCCATTGAAAGAAAATTAGATTTCTAACCATCCAGTTTACCTCTAACTTTGCTTATCAGGTTCTCAAAGAGGGAACATTTCAGTCTCCCATTATATATAGGGCACCCCAAATACACAAAAGGAAGCTTCTTAATTGGCATCTGTATAAGCCTTGAGGCTTTCATTCTCTTGGCATGATCCATATTCTTTGAGCAAAATAAAGAACTCTTAGCCTTGTTCACTTCTTGGCCTGAACTAGTTTCATATCTGTCTATCACAGACGTGATGATTTTTATGGCTTTGATGCTCCCAGAAGAGAAAATTATTAAGTCATCTACATAAGCTATGTGAGACACAAGAGGACAGCTGATAGGAGTTTTAAACTTAGTTATGGAAGAAGATTGGAATACTTTATCAAGGTTTCTGCTCAATACTTCAGCACATATTAAAAATAAGGCTGGAGAAAGAGGGTCTCCTTGCCTAAGAGCTTTTGAAGATTGGAAAAATCCACAAGTATCCCCATTAATCATCATTGAGAAAAAGTTCTTTGAAATTATCCTCCAAATTAAGTCTATGCAGACCTCATTAAATTCAAATTTCCTTAATACTTTCATAAAAAATAACTAGGACACTTTGTCATATGCTTTATGCATATTAATTTTTATGGCTACATTACTCCCTTAATTCTTAGAGTTTATCATTGAGAGCATATCTTGGGCTAAGAGAATATTATCAACAATGCCTCTATCTTTGACAAAACCACTTTGGTTAGGTGAAATAATTTTAGGAGTAATAAGAGAGAGTCTTGAGGCTATGATTTTTGAAAGAATTTTGTTAAAGAAGGTGCATAAACTTATAGGCCTATATTCTGCAAAAGATTGAGGGTTATCCTTTTTTGGAATTAGGATAATAAGAGTTAAAGTGAAAAACTTAGGGATCTCCATACTATTGAAAAAACCTTCCACAGCTTTGCACATATCCATGCCAATAACATCCCAGGCTGAAGTGAAGAAAGTACCAGTGAATCCATCCATTCCAGGAGCACTGTCACTACTAAGGTCCCATACAACATTTTTGATCTCATCTATATGAGGCAAAGCTGTCATATGCAGATTATCTTCTTCTTGAATCAGGTCAGGAATGGCAGCCATGAATTCTTCATCCTCAGGTCTGATATAATCACTGCCAATCAGTTTACTGAAAAAATTGAGAGCTTCCTCTTTGATGAGTTGTTGATCTTCTAGACAAACCCCATCTTTATTTTTTATTTTGTGGATGTAGCTCTTGTGCCTCCTAGCTTGAACAGACTTGTGAAAGAATTTTGAGTTAATATCCCCTTCTTTAGCCCATTTTTAATTTGCCTTTTGTCTCCAAAATTCTTCCTCCAGATTCAAATGATGAGCTAACTTGGCTGCACATCTGTTCATATCCTCTTTATTAACATCCGTTGGATCATTTTCAAACTCGATTTCACTTCTAAGAGAGTCATCTTCAGACTCGATGGTGTTTTGAAATAAGTTCCCACATTTAGCCTTGTTCCAGTTATTGAGAACTGTTCTGAGGTTCTTAAGGTTAGCTACCAAGCTATACATCAGGTTTCCTTCAGCAAAGCGCTTCCATTTGGCTTGAATGACTGCTTTAAACGAAGTGTGAAGAGACTAAAAATTTTAAAAGACAAATCTAGTTGGATGTTGGTCACAACTATTAGAAAGAGTAAGCAAAAAAGGAGAGTGATCGGAAGCTACTTTACTCAAGTGTTTAACAACCACTTTTGTAAATAAGTTCTTGCAATTCAGGTTCATCAGCATTTTGTCTATTCTCTCCCAGATTGAAACACTAGACTTTCTTTTATTCCACCAAGTATATCTAGGACCCAAAAACCCCAAGTCTATAAGACCATTATTCTCCATACATTGAGTAAAATCTTCAGCAGCATTGAAATCAAAAGGTAAACCTCCTACCTTATCCAAAGAAGTAGATACTGTATTGAAATCTCCTCCTACAAACCAAGGGTCCATAGTATGAATCAAGTTGAAATAGCTCCATAATTCAACTCTTTCTCTTCTAGTACATTTAGCATACACCAAGGAAACTTGAATGACTGAAGGCAATATATGATGAACAATCTTTAAAGTCAGGCACTGAGGGATTTGAGATACAATAGTAGCTGAGATGTCAAAAGAGAAAAAACTCCAGATGGTATTAACATCATTAGCAATAGCATTTTTAAAACCAAATTTGATTCGAAATTCTTCAAGTCTAGCAGCATTCACTTTAGGCTCTAAGCAAACTATCATGGAAAGATTGTGCATTTTAATAAGTTTTTTAATTCTCCTACATGCTCCTTTTTCCCAATGCCCCTCACATTCCATATCATCAACTTTATCATTTGAAAAGGGGTTTTGAGTGATTCTTAGATGAAGACCTTAATAACTTTTTTATCTGTAATTACAGTGTTTTTAAGCATAAAGTTCTTCTTCTTTTTTGTTGACACTTGGGTCCATCCCTCTTGATCTCGGCTAGGTTGATCCCCCTCATCAGTGGGAATTTTCCTAGGAGATAGATGCAAGTGTTCAATCACTTCATCATCTTTCATAGCCTTTCTTGTGCCTTCCTCTTTATTGCAAGCTTTTTCATTATTACAATCTGTTACCTCTTCTTCTGCTTCCAAACTTGTGTTATCTTGATCAGGGGGATTCTGTGTTGATTGGGTTGATTTTTCTACTGCTTCCTCACCTGTATTACATTTATCTTGAACTGGAACAATTTGGTCTTCTTCGATTTCTTCATCATCTTGATTTTGCTTCTCTTCTTAGCTTTCCTTTTCAAAAGTCTTCTTCACCCATTCTTTTGTGGACCCTTTTGGAGGATCTTTAGTTTTAATCCCCATATCTCCTTCTTTGATATTTATGTTTTCTTGTCTTCCTGGATTTCTGGCTCCTTCTTGTTTTTTCTTTAGCAAGCAATTATCACTTTCATGGCCTTTCTTGGAACAATGATTGCAAAAGAGAGGGAGATCTTTATATGCACATTTTTGCCCGAATCCCTTGCCTTCAGTCGCATAACCTATCCAAACTCTATGAATTAGAGATTTGGTGAGGTCAAGTTCTATACACACCCTTGCCAAACTAGGTCTGGTTAAAGCTGCAGTAGGACTATCAAATTTTAAAGGATTGCCAAACGCACTTGCTATCGAAAAAATGCTATATTTGTTATACAAATGAATAGGGAGAAGTGTAAGTGTGATCCAAACCGGAGTAATTGAAGATTCCTTTTCTGGATGAAAATCAAAGGACCACTTGAAAACTCGCATGGGATATCTTTGAATGTACCATGATTCTCGAAGCCAAAGCCTGAGAAAGTCTTCTTCATGATAACAGCAAATGAGGATATGTTTGGCATCAATAACTCCTATATTATAGGCTGCTTTGAGTCCCATTGAAGCAAATACCTTTCTGCTTTGAGTCCTATATTATAGGACGGACATGTGAAAACTTGCCTATAAGAGTGTATTTGAAAGGTTCTGACAGCTTTGTGACATCTTCCATAGAGAAAAAGATAGCTGGCTCTCCTCTATAAGAATCTACCTCCTTCAAGTTGAATTCTTGAATCAGACTCTACCTTTCCAACAATCTCAGCAAAAGACTTGTTTATGTTTTTTGCTTTTTCTAGAGTTCCATGACGATTAGGGTTTGCCGTGCTAGCCTCCAAGGTGGAGGCTACATGGGAGGCCATGCACTAGGGTTTGTAAATCGCCAAAGAGAGAGAGAGAGAGAGAGAGAGGGAGAAAGAGGCGGTGACACGGTCTTCACTTCAGTCCATCAATCTCTTAAGTTGTATTTTATATATATCACTATTTCATCTATTCAAAACTTTAACAATGGAATACCAGGAGAACCACAATAATATCCCCAAGAGTGTCCATGAGTTTGACTCCACTTAAAAATCTTTTCCCACTAATAAAAGTCACTGGTCCACTTTTGGTGTAGTTACCTTTCCTTTGGATGCCCTTCAAGTTTGGTATTCTTCCACTTTCATTGGACGCCCTTCAATTTTGATCCCCGATACTCATCCTCGGCCTATCTTGAGAGGATTCGCTATTGTGGAATCATCCTCAAGGACTCTATTTGAACATGTTACCATCTATGGTAAGGCATATTATTTTAGGCTTTTTCAATATTGGGCCGATATAACTTTGGACATCCCCACTTCCTGTGAAATTGACATTCCTGGTGTTGTGGCAGTTGGTCATGACTCCAAAATTCTTTATAATAAGAGCCTTCATCCCACTCATGTTCACTATAAGTCTTTGTTGGCCTCTCCTCTTAATGAGAAAAATGTCAATCGCACCATTATACGTCCTCATTCTCCCCTTGAATACTTGCCACATGTGGTATATCCCTCACTGACTCATGAAGATTGGGGGATTATGCTTGGTCATATCCAATCAAACCTCATTTTCCCTTTCGCACTGAGGTTAATGAGTATCCGAATCTTCTTACAATATGGCATTGTGCCACTTATGATATCCTCAAGCATGACATGGTTAGCTCCCCGCTCCCTTTCTCACACTTCCATCCAACCCTCGTAGCATATTATTTCAAATAGTACGTATCATTAGTTTGTTTTGTCAAAAGTCAGCTTTGAATTAGATTCCTTAAAAATTTAGTTGCTGAAACCATTTTATCCTCTGACCATCTTTGTAATTCGGTGGACTATCCCCACATCTTGGTAGATAATTCTTTTCAAATTTTGGAGCAATATGTCAACAATGGTTTACCCATTGGATGTACTCATTTAGATTATCCTTCCTCCACTATTAATGTTGACAAGACCTTGGAAGTTCTTCATGCCCTTTCTCACCTTCCTCTCACTGTATTGCTGAAAAAATAAGTCAAGAATAACTTTGCATGGGCTTGCATGCTCCTTGATCATTTTCCAAATTGCCCCAAAACATCTAAAACCCTTATCTCCCAGTTCCTCAACATTAACCCTTATTTTAGAAAAAGAGTTAGTCAACTCTGTACTAACTTTGAAAGCTTTAAAGTTTAAGTTAAAGCTCATGAGGACCTCAACTCTCTTACGATCAAAGTTTTGAAGGTGTGGAAGAGTTTTAAGAAGATCTATATGAATGACCCGGTGGATCCATCTAGCTTGGGATTTAAAAAAATCTCATAAGATGCCATTCTTATTTAGTCCAAGGTCTTAAAATGCAAAGCTAAGGAGACTGTGTAGAATTTTTAATCTCATGAGTTGTTATTCCTGGAATTAGACCAGATTAAGACTTATTTAGATTTGGAAGAAAATAATCTCGACCATTGGTCAAATACCTCCCAATATTTTATGACGCATGCCTTTCTTCATGACTATGATCTTTTAGGAGTGCGATGTTGTATTTCATTTTTCATCTTTTGCAATGCTCAGACTGGAAATGTTCGTGGCTAAATATCATTTTGTTTTAAATATTTGTTGATGGTCTGTAATGAAACCAATATGCTGTTGATATTTCAGAATTGCATCTGTGGCCATCCCTCGATCCTCGCGGCGGGTGAGAGAGGAGGATCCTAGGTCCCGTGCGTCCCTCTCGAGAGCGCTTCGGCCGACGTTGTTGATGAGGTGAAAAATGTAGAGAGATGGAGTCGCCAGTCTATTTTACTCAAAATAGACAAAAGAAAGGGAGCCACCCCGAAGGACAGCACCCAAAGACATACTGATATATACGAAACCAAAATGATTCAAAAAGGGACCGGAGGCTAAGTTACGAAATGGGAAGGTGTTAGGCACCCTTTCCGCCCTTACGGTCTCTCATGGATTTTTTGCTATTTTCCCTGTAATATGTGTGCATGTGTATATGTAGTGGAGATAGGAATCATCGACTTGTATTATGGAAGAGATAAAGCGAGTCATCCGTTGGAATGTTCATAATTATAATATTAGAAAATAGGATTTACGCGATTATCCCTGCATTGATCGTTTTAATGGAATGATAACGCATGTGGAATAATACGCCACTAAGAACATATATATATATATATATATATATATATATATATATATATATATATATATATATATATATGTGTGTGTGTGTGTGTGTGTGTGTGTGTGTGTGCGCGCGTGTGCGTGTGTAAATGTATATAATCTAAGAGAATTGAGTTTAGACAAAATAGAAAATGAGAGAAAAAGTAAGAATAGGACTCGAGTCTCAGGTTTTACCCCGAGACGCCTACGTAGCCTATAGAGGCATCAAAGTCCACGTAATTCGCATGCAAAACTAGGGGTGGGGTTTATCCCATAAATCCAACCGGGGATTCTCTTATGTGTGTGTGTAAAAAAAGTGTTTTAGTTGTGAGAAAAGTGTGAGAATTTTCGTTTGGAATTTATGAGCAAACCTTTTTTTTTTTTTTTTTTTTTATTTATATGAAAATAAGAGATGTGCAATAATACTAAATAAAAAGTATATTAGGATATGTGAAATGAGAGAATAAAAGTGCTAAGTAATAAAACAAGTTAATGCGAATTTATGAGAATTTAAGGAGAAAATTGACGAAATCGGACCTTCTTGAAGATCTTGAGCTTGATCTTGAATGTTGAAGAGAAGCCCTTGCACTTGGATGATGATGAAGGGTAGTTAATTCAACAAGTTTGATGAAAAGGATGATGAAAAGTGAAGGTTGGAAATGGATTTGGATGTGGAAATCACGCTGACTTCGAGAGAGGTTTTTTGGATTCGTTGAGAGTGAGGTCTTTCAGATTTGGGCTCCCTTTGTAATGAGGTCTGACCCTCCTTTTTATAGGCCCTGGTCATTTACGATTGGCATATCCCTGGTCCTGCCAATCGGCAGGTGCGTTTAGGCACACTACCGATAGGTAGGGTCTGGGACTAGCTGTTTGACAATCTCTTTTAGGCTCTTTCGGAAAATCGGTCATAGAGCGTAAACCGTTGATCCGAATTGTGCACGGGGCAAACCGTTGGAAAGGTTTTAGAGACCTTTGAAAGTCCTTTGGACCTCTCCTGGGTTTAGGAGTTGACTTTGGGTCAAATGTGGCTCTAAACCGCCCATCTGTCTTTTGGACGGGGAAACTTCAGACGCAAACGGATCGTTCGTCCGTATGGTAAGTCAGAATCGCACACGGGGCGGACCATTGGAAAGCTTAGGAGATTTACTTTGACATTCCAAAGAGTTTGACTCAGTTTGGGGAGTTGACTTTGGTCAATCGGGCCCTGGAAGCATTCGATGACCTCTCGGAGTAAAACGGATCGTTCGTCCGTACCATAAGTCAGAATAGCACACGGGGCGGCCCGTTGGAAAGGGGTTTCAGTGCTCATTGAAGATTCATTCAGTCTCAGTCAAGATGAAGAGTTGACTTTGGTCGAATGGATCTCAGGAGCGCCCAGTGGCTTCTTGATCGGGTTTCGGGGAAAACGGGTCGTTCGTCCGCTGGTAAGTCAGAATCGTGCACGGGACGGACCATTAAAAAGGAGATTCAGTTCCCTTCGAAGATTCATTTAGTCTCGGTCAAGATGAAGAGTTTAAATTTTTGGTCAAATGGAGCCTGAGATCATTCAATGGCCTCTAGGTTAGTACCCGGGGTATGATTTAGGTTGGTAGTGATGACGGGAGGTGCTAGGGACCTAAGGAGAGTTTAGGGGGTAATTGAACGGGGTGTCTATGGAACCCCTCGACGGGTGAGTTTGGAACAAATTATAGCCTTCGAATAGACACCGCATGATGGCTTTTGAAAGAGGTCGATTTTACGGACCTAAAGAAATGAGGATGACCAATTCAGAGGGTCGAGGCCGATTCTGAGGACCTAAGGAGTGTTCTGGGGATGACCAATTCTGCGTGTCGAGGTCGATTCTGAGGACCTAAAGAAATAAGAATGACCAATTTTACGGGTCGAAGCCAATTATGCGGGCTTATATAGAGATGAGCAATTCTGCGGGCTTATGTTGAGATGGACAATTCTGTGGGTCGAAGCCAATTATAAGGGTTTAAGTGGAGATAACCAATTCTTTGGGTCAAAGCCAATTTTGCGGGATTAAGTGGAGATGACCAATTCTTCAGGTCAAAGCCAATTCTGTGGGCTTATGTTGAGATGACCAATTCTGCGGGTCGAAGCCAATTCTGAGGGTTTAAGTGGATATGACCAATTCTGCGGGCTTAAGTGGAGATGACCAATTCCACGGGCTTATGTTGAGATGACCAATTCTACATGTTGAAGCCAATTTCGCGGGTTTATGTTGAAATGACCAATTCTGCAGGTCGAAGCCAATTATGAGAGCTTAAGTGGAGATGACCAATTCTGTGGATCGAAGACAATTCTGTGGGTCGAAGCCAATTCTGAGGGCTTAAGTGGAGATGACCATTTCTACGGGTCGAAGCCAATTCTGCGGGCTTATGTTGAGATGGCCAATTTTGCGAGTCGAAGCCAATTCTGAAGGCTTAAGTGGAGATGACCAATTCTGCGGGTTGAAGCCAATTCTGCGGGCTTATGTTGAGATGACCAATTATGTGGGTCGAAACCAATTCTGAGGGCTTAAGTGGAGATGACCAATTCTGCGGGTCGAAGCCAATTCCACTGGCTTGTGTAGAGGTGACCAATTCTGCAGGCTTAAATGGAAATGACCAATTCTGTGGGTCAAAGCCAATTCTGCAGGCTTAAATGGAGATGACCAATTCTGCGGGTCGAAGCCAATTCTGTGGGCTTAAGGTAAGATGACCAATTATGTGGGTCGAAGCCAATTCTGCGGGCTTATGTTGAGATGACTAATTCTATGGGTCGAAGTCAATTCTGCGGGCTTAAGTGGAGATGACCAATTTTGCGAGTCAGAGCCAATTCTGCGGGCTTAAATGGAGATGTTCTCGGGGAACTCTGCCGGGGAAATTACCTTGTGTTGCTGGGGAGCCGATTGCTGGGGAAATCTTTGTGATTTTAGAGATCTTGTGGAGGAAAGGCAAATTTGATGCTGTAAACTCCACTGGGGAAGTGATTAGGTGGTCCAGGTATTGGACGTATTGCTCGGGGAGGTTTGAGACCTTTGGGGTATAGGAGGCGATCCTTCCTCCGAGGACGTCGTTGGGAGAAGATTCACTTGGCTTTTGAGAGTTCCTCTGGGGAAATAGGGGTTCCTCTTGAGGGAGTGCAAAATTTCCTTGGTGAAGATGTTCTAAATCTTTCCTGGGGTTTTTAGGAAGTTTCTGAGGATTTTTCAGGGTTTTCCGATATTTTTGGGGAATTTTTGTACAAAATTTTAAGGGGGTATCGGTCGGCATGGTGTAGAGGGTGCCATTCGTTAGTGGCACGGTCTTTTGGACTGCCTCGGGAAGGTAAAGGGGCAGTGCCGATCGATAGATGTGGGGTCAGTGCCTTGGTGGGGACATGGAGCTGGGAGAATATCCGTACGTTCGACTGGTTGGTCTCAGACAGACCTCTTTCTATTTCTCTTGGCGACTTGTGCGCCAATTTGGCTGGGATCAGGTCATGCCACCTCGGACACTAGATTTCTTTCCAGTAGAAGATTTGACTGAGCGTCTGCGCATGCGGCTTGGCTCTCTGTGGGAGAGTCGGCGTCTGTCGACCCCCTCCCTCTCAGTCTGTTGGGAGAGTTTGGTACATCCTTGGGAATTATATGCAGTGGTTGTGGAGGAGAGTAGTTAACAAGATGTTAAAAGTGGAGACTAGACAAAGATGGTTTGCCTTATTTAATACCATAGAAGGAGGTGTTATGGTTTTTCCGAAGCTGGTTCGAGCTTATCGGTCCAGGGAGCGTCTGCGGCACTCTATTTAGGCAGGGGAAGCTTGGGGACCCCAAGATGTAGATGATGATGACGGAGCAAGCTCCTCTGGTAGCTGTGGATAGGACTCTTGGCGAGTTTATTTTGTAATGGAAAATAAGTGTGGGGATTTTATTTGGCTTTGAAGGTAGGGGGAGGGAATTATCCCTTCCTTTTCTTATGTAATTGTACTGTAATTTCTTATTAGTGAAATAAATAAGTTTTTGATCATCCAGCTGTGCCTTTTTGATGAGTTTTGTATTTTTGAATTATCTATACCTATCACTAAGGCATACATAATCCTTTTGTTCAAGTATATGTTAGAATTAACTGTCGTTCTCGGAGATAAGAAAAGAATAGTTTTTTGTAAAAAAGAAAGGGCCGTGCTCTTGTAAAATGCGTGAGCTACCTACGTACCTCTGGGGTTTTGAATTTTTTTAATTTGCTTAAAAATTGTTTTTACAGAGGATCAGGCCCACGTAGTTCTGGGTAGAGGGAAATGAAGTTTTTTATTTTATTTTAAGAATAGAAGGGAAAACAGAAGAGTCGCAGCACGTCGAGATTTAAGACTAGGGGTAGATTTTCTTGAGACGGTCCAGGTTAACTGGATGAGCCATCTCTTATCCATCTAGGTCGGTGAGCATGGCGGCACCATCGGACAAGATCTTCTTGACAATATATGGGTCGCTCCAATTGGGCTTGAATTTCCCTCTGGGGTCCCACATGGGTTCTATTATTTCTTTGAGGGCTAACGCCCCTCTCGGACACCGCGGTCCTTGAATCTCTTATTGAATAATCGGGTTATTCGGTGATGGTACCCTTGTATGTGGTATAAAGCTTTCAATCTCCTTTCATCTAGGAGGGTCAGCACATCAAGACGGCTTTGGCATCAGTCTTCTTCGCTGACCTTGCTTTCAAGCATGACACGCAACGAGGGTATTTCTAGCTCCACGGGTAGGACTACTTCCATGCCATAGACTAGAGAGTAATGGGTAGCCCCAGTAGAGGTTCGGATTGAGATCCGGTAGCCCCAGAGGGCGTAAGGGATTCAGTCGGCCCAATCTCGATAGCTTTCGGTCATCTTACTGATGATGGCTTTGAAGTTCTTATTGGCGGCTTCGATTGCACCATTGGTCTGAGGTCGGTAGGAAGAAGATTTGTGTCTCTGAATCCCATACTCGCTGACCACTTTTGTAACTTTTGCCTTGAAATGCAACCCGTTGTCTGATACTAGCTCATGCGGAACCCCATACCGGTAGATGATGTTTTTCTTGATGAATTTGGCCACTTTCTTAGCATTCAACACTACGTATGACTGAGCTTCGACCCATTTAGTGAAGTAATAAATGACAACTAGGATGAAATCATGCCTGTTGGAAGCCTTTGGTGTAACCTTCCCTATAATGTCGATACCCCAGGTGGAGAACGACCAGGGAGAAGTCATGTTGTATAATTCATGCGGAGGAAGATGCTGAAGATTGGAGAAATGTTGGCATTTGAGGCATCTCCGAACATAGGCGGTGCAATCCTGGGTCATGGTGGTCCAGTAGTAGCCTTATCGGATGATTTTCTTGGCAAGCATGTGGCCGTTCATATGGAACCCGCATTCCCCGCTGTGGATTCTTTGCATTACTTCTTCAATGTCAGCCCCTGCGATGCAGTGTAGATGGGTTCCATCGAAGTTTCGCTTGAATAGTGCTTTGTGACAGATGATGTACTGGGTGGCCAGTCTTTAGAGGGTTGTTCGGTCTTTCTTATTGGAACCCTCAGGATACCTACCATGTTTGAGGAGGTACCAGATATCATAGTACCAGCAATTGGCTAGCTCGGGATCTTCTGAGGTGACGAGCTCAATGTGGTAGCAGTGGGTAGGTTTATCTTTCTTTTAAACTAAGAAGGGGGTCATTATTATTCCTTCAGGCATGTTGATCTTGGAGGCCAAGGTAGCAAGGTCACCGGCTAGGTTATTTTTTACTCGTGGTAGGTAATGGAAGGTGATATCTTGGAATTGGGAGGCTAGTTCTTCTAAGTGGGCATGGAAGGGTTGGAGTTTCTCGTCCTTGACTCTTCACTTTCTGAGCACTTGACCGATGATGAAGGAGGAATCCTTGTAGACATATAGGTATTGAATACCTTTCTTGGGAGCAACTTTAAGGCCTACCGTGCATGCCTTGTATTCAGTCATGTTGTTGGTGTAAGGGAAATCTAATTTGATGGCGATGGGAGTGTGGGAGTCATCTGGGGCAATCAGAAGTATCCCAGTGCCATATCCCTTTTTGTTGGCAACGCCGTCAAAGAACATTTGCCATCGGAGATTGTCCAGGGCAGTGCAGATGATGTTTTCATCTAGGAATTCAGGGATCCAGACATCAGCTTCATCCATGGGGTAATCAGCGAGGTAGTCAGAGATGGCTCTTCTTTTTATGGCTTTTGGCATTACGTATACGATATCGAACTCGGCTAGGATCATCAACTATCGGGCCATTCGGCTGGATAAGGCGAGTTTCTCAAGCAGATATTTGATGGGGTCCATTAGGGATACAAGTTTGATGAGGAAGGCGAGCATGTAATGCCACAACTTTTGGGTGACCCAGACAAGCGCGATACATGCCTTTTCCAAAGCAGTGTAGCTGACTTTGTATCCGACCAATTTGCGACTGGCATAATAGATAACTCTTTATTTACGGGAATTTTTAAGGTATTGGGCTAGCAAAGCCCCAGCTACAGTGTCGATTATGGTTAGGTATAGGAGCAAAGGGGGACCAGGCTATGGTGGCATGAGTACCGGGGGTTGGGTCAGATATTGCTTAATTCAGTTAAATTCTTCTTGGCAGGCCTCGTTCCAAACCTTGGTTGAATCCTTTCGGAGTAGTTTGAAAATGGGTTCGTAAATGGAGGTTAACTAACTGATGAACCGGCTGATGTATTACAATTTCCTAAGGAAACCTGAGACTTCTTTCTCCGTTCGGGGATGTGGCATCTCAAGTATGGCTTTCAACTTGGCAGGATCTTCTTCTATCCCTTTCTCACTGACAATGAATCCCAAGAGTTTTCTGTTTGTAATACCGAATATGCATTTCTATGGATTGAGTCTCATCTGATACTGTCGCAGTCATTCGAAGAACTTTCGGAGAGCGGGGACATATCCTTCTCTAGTATTGGATTTGATAATTATATCATCCACATAGACCTTAACTTCTTTGTGAATCATATCGTGTAGGATGGTTATGGCAGCCCTCTGGTAGGTAGCCCCAGAATTCTTGAGACCAAATGGCATGATAGTGTAGAAAAAGGTTCCCCATGGGGTGATGAACGTGGTCTTTTCTTGGTGGTCTGGGTGCATTTTGATTTGGTTGTATCCGACAAACCCGTCGACGAATGACTTAAGAGCATGACTGGCTGTGTTGTCCACAATCATGTCGATATTGGGTAGAAGATAATCATCCTTTGGAGAAGCTTTGTTCAAGTTCCGATAGTCTACACACATCCGAACTTTCCCTCCCAATTTCGGCACAGGCACTATATTGGCTATCCATGTGGGATATTCGATCACACGAATGAAGCACACATTCAGCTATTTGACCACCTCTTCTTTGACTTTGAGCGACCATTCGGTGCAGAGCTTTCTCAACTTTTGTTTAACTGACTTGTAATCTGGAAGAGTGGGGATCTCATGCTAAGCAATTTCAGGATCAATGCCGGGCATATCGTCATAGGACCATGCGAAGACATCCACAAATTCCTTCAATAATTCTTCGAATTGTGCGCGCCCATGCTTGTCAAGGGTAGCCCCTATCCTAATCTCGTGTTATTGGCTACTAGAACCGAGGTTAATAACAACAATCTCTTCTTTATTAACTTGAACGCGATTATGTTATTTATTATTAACCTTATTTAGATCAGTTAAGAATTATTCATTTGCAAAACCATCATCATCAAAAGTTTGATTAGAATCTAAACAGTTAATGTAAGGCACAACAAGATACTCAAAATCTTCATTTATTTCATTGATAGGAAAAATAACATTGAGAACCTCCTCAAAGGAGGACTCGATTACATTTGAGCAAGGATAGACAATAGAAGAAGAAATAGGGTAAACATTGGGATTAAGGGGGATTTCAACAGGTAGAACTGGCATAGCATGCCAGTTGAGGAGAGGTGTATTAGCAACTTTAATCAGGTGGGATGGATCCAGTGATGTAGTGCTTGAGTGAACCATGCAGAGTGTCAGCCCCAGTGTTTATAAGTTGAATGAGTCCTCAGAGTCACTTTCCTTAGAATCTTCGGTATCTTTGATGAGCGGTTGTACACGGTGTTGGAAACTTTCGGTTCATGGGTAACTGTATTGAAAAAAGATCTATATTCCAGGCTTCATCTTCTTGCCTGTATGGTCATACCATGGTTCCGAAAATCCGTAAAAGGGGAATTCTTCACCCTCTTTGATGAATCATCCATTCAAGGAGTCACCTGGGATGGTTTGGACGTAGCCTAGTATCCTCTTTGGTCGAGACTGGGGGATCATTTTGAGCTCTTGTTCTGATGGTTGGTACCCCAAACCATAAGGAGGGAAATATTTCTTCAGTTCAATGGTATTAAGTATCCCTTACTGTCTTTGTCCTAGCCCCAGTCCGAGCATGAAGTGCATGTTTTGAATATTCGAATTACATTGACGTTGCCATGAGGGTCGTATTATGGAGAAACCATTTCTTTGAAATTGTCTTTGCCGGGAGTAGGAGTGGCTCAACTCGGAATCCTTATAGGAGCATATCATTTGACCAGTGATGTATCTCAAGGATTGGATTGTTGGTGCTTGCACCCTCGGCATTATCATCGTCACTTAAGATGGTGATGACCCGTCCGTCGGTGAAGAACTTCAATTTCTTATGGAGTAAGGAAGGTACACCCTTGATACTGTGGATCCAAGGTCGTTCGAGTAACAATCTGGGATGTTAGTAACTTGGAATTCAACGATAGGGTTTATAAGGCCAACCCCTATTACAAGTTTTATGGATCCCATCACCTCCCGACGGGTATTATCATAGGCACGTACAGTCGCGGAGGTTGGAGTGAGGTCACTTTCCTTTAGTACTAAGCATTTGAAGGTTCTTAGTGGGAAAACATTCACGGTGGATCCATTATCGATAAAGGAGAGTGGTACGACCCTCCCCATAACTTCAACGGAGATATTGAGTGCATGATTGTGGTTTGGCCCAATTATGGGGATTTTTTCTTCGGAAAAGGATAGAATTCGGGTAGAGGTCAAGGATCCGAACAAATTTTTTGCCTCTTCTGGTGTGGTAGAAGGAGGAACTGTGGGTCTAGTGAGCAACTTGATTAAGGCATTTCTATGCAGCTGAGAAGATATGAAAAGCCCCCATAGAGTGATATTAGCTTGAGTTTTTTGTAGTTGATCGAGGATCTTTCTCTCCTCGAGGGTCATCTCTGGCATAGAAAGGTTTTCTATGCCCTTACCTTTGTCATTTGACGATAACGAGCTTGGGGTCTGGTAATGCCTCCCTGATCTGGTCATGTGATTTACCGAAAGGGGGGAAGAATATGAATCCTATTTCCTCGTCAAACTCGGGTTGTTCTACCATCTTGCTTATTTCTCTAAGGATTTCTTCAAATGCTATCATCCCACATATGTCGGCTACCGGGCCAGTTTTATCTGAAGCTTGCTCTTCATTTGGATCTTTGAACTCTTCTCCCCATCCGGTGGTAACAACTCTGTCTTTCCATGTAAAGTCAATGCATCCCACAACTTCAATGGCTTCTTCATACATGTCTTCCCATTTTGTGGGGATATGTAAGGGTTAGGGGACCAGGTGCCCTTGTAATTTCAGAGTATCAAGTAACTCGCTCATACAACAGATGTCGTTGATTTTCCTGAATAATTCTGTCATGATCTGGACAATATCATCTAGGCTGACTTCATCGGTCGGTACTACCCAACGGTATGACTCTCGGGCCCATTTTCGTGCTTCTAAGAATAGCGTACTGAACCTCTGGCAATCAATGGTCATCTGTGAGGGCAATTTCAGCCTGAACTCCAAGAGTTGGTTTAACACTTCTGATAATTCCATACTTCCGTTTGGGAAATGGGTACGAACGATGATGCATGCTCTAGTATGGAGTGACAGTGCCTGATCAATGAGGCTAATAGGGTGTAGGAGGAAATATGGGTAAGTTTGAAGAGGTTTAGGAGAGTATATGGGTGTGATTTGAGTTGAAGGATCTAATTCTGGGTTATCTTCTAAGAATATGGCATTAGCATGATTTGGGAGTGGGTTGTGAGTATTGTTTGGCTTAGGATTGGCTGGTGGGGCAATGGTACCCCGATCAATTAGACCTTAGATTATGTTTCGGAGGTGAAATCATTGGTCGGTGGTATGGCCAGCGATTTGGTAAAAGGCGCAATGGGCGTCTGCCTTGAAGTTTCTTGGGAGTGGATTTGGAAATGGACGGGGATCCAAAGGTTTGATAAGGTTTCGGCTTAGCAGGGCTTGATAAACTTTGGATAGGGGAGCATTGATCTCGGTGTATTCCTTTCGGACGGGACATGGCGGATTTCTGGTGTCCATGAAGTGGTTGGTTGAGATATGTTGTTGATGGTTGAGACTGCAGCACTGGCAGGTTTGTCATATTTTCTGGGGTTGAATTATCCGGACACCTTCTTTGGTTTAACTTCTGTTTTAGTAATAACTTCCTCGATTTCCACTCCTACTTCTCTGAGAGCTCGGAAGTGGGGATAATATTGTCCTCCCATCTTTGCTCGAACATGGGTTAAGAAGTTCTTCTTCACTATGATGACTTGTTCTTCCTTGAAAGGATAATTGGTCATGGTAGCTGCTTTTTCCCTCCATCGGGCTATGAAGTTACTGACTGATTCCCCAGAGTTCTATTTGAGCAGCTCTAAATCACGGCGGGTGACCTCAAGCTCTTCGTTGTACTTGTACTGCGATATGAATTCTCGGGCCACATCCTCCCAGCTACGAATTCTGGACTCCTCGAGAGATAAAAACCATCGGAGGGAGCTATCCTTCAAAGTTTGCTAAAATAATTGGGCCATCACCTCTTCAGAAGCCCCTAGGAGAGTCATGGCACGATGATAACTGCGAAGATGGACGATCGGGGTTCCACTTCCTCTGAATTTCTCAATATTTGGCATCTTGAATTTTTCGGGTAACCTTGCTTTAGGATAAGGAGACATGTGGGTGTAGTCCATGTAATTCCCAGAGATTCTGACTTGGTCCAACTTCTTAGTTAGCATCTTGTGATCTTCTTTGACTTTGTTCAACTCTTCCTCTTTTGGATCAATGATCATAGGCAAGTTAGCCCCAGGCTGGGCAAGGTTTGGCATCGAAAGCTGGATGGGTGGTGGCCCATTAGTAGGAGGGGCACGTGGAGCTGATACTCTTAGGGAACCCAAATAGGCTCGGGTGGCCCCATAGCAAGAGGGAATAGGGCCTCGAGCTCTTGAGGAATGGGAACCTGGTTTCGTTTCATCTCTCGGGTCTCAGTCTAGAGGTTGTCAATCTTGGACACGAGTTGAGCTAAGACTGCCGTCAGATCCGGCTGCACAACGGGTCCTTAGTCTACGTTCTCCATGGAAAGCATATAGATACCGAACTCGAAAGAAGTGACTGGGGAACGGGAAAAACTCCTGGGTGATTTGATTGAAGACCCAAGCCAATAAGGAGCCAGGACAAGGGCGTGCGATCGACCTGAGAAGGCGTAAAATGGGATTTATTTTTTAAGAAAAATATTTTGGACATTTGTTTTCTTTTTGAGATTGAAAGACACAATATTTTTTATTTTTGATAAAGAAGGGAGAAATGTTTTTGGATTTTTGATAAAGAAAGGAGGAATGCTTTTAGATTTTTGATGAAGAAAGGAGAAATATTTTTTTTATTTTTTTGGGAGACAGTCTCAGCATGATTATTATGATTATTATGTTCTCACTTGTATTAAATTCTCCTAAATGCAAAACTAAATTATCGAACGGGGCCCGAGATTGGAAAAGTTGGGTTTGTAATATATGTAAAGCTATGGCTAGACTTGTAACCAGGCTCACGGCCGGGGTACCATTTTAAAAATGCACGAAAATATGGGTGGCAGGCCGACCCAGAATTTTGGCAGAGTTTCGGGTTGAAACCGACAATCTTATATGTGTGTCCTAGACTAAACACCTATATGAGGGTATGCAGTTGGTTGAGTGAATCGAAAAGGGTTCCCCCCTTTAGCGTGACTTCCACGATATACATCTTGCTATTGCGGGCAATCAGTTGTGTGGACAAGCCATTTAATATACCTAAATGTACGTGAATTGCCTCACTATATACTTCGTGGGGACGGTACGTGTGAGAGCGAATTTGATATACTCGGTGTACGTGAACAAGTTCCATGTGATATACCTCCCGTAATGACTTCGGTCAAACGGTACGATGCGGGGGAACCGTTCGATATACTTCCAAGGTACTTGGATAATGGAAGGTGAGAGTCATATCGCTTAGGCTAACTCCATCCTACCGGACCAGCGCCCATCATGAAGTGACCTTCAAGTTACTGGACATAATTTGGTAAATCACAATTCTCTTTGGTGATATCGTGTGAATCATGCGTGATTCTCTTATTAGTATTTTATGATGAGAATGTCTTCTTAATTATGCAAAAAAGGGAGTAAAGTATAAGTACCAATGGTACACCAAGTATGGATGGGTGATGCGTGCAACATATGAATATATGTGATCCTAGGTGCACGTGGTGTGAAGTGTACATGGAGAATTTTTCTACAATTGTGTGAATAGAAGCATAAGTATGGGGTACACATGGAAAATGGGAACAAGTAAAATGGGGGAAATATAAACAAGCATAACATCCATGTAAATAGAGTCTAGCCCTCAAAATAAAATCTCCAACGGAGTTGCCACTGTGGCCATCACCCGATCCTCGCGGCGGGTGAGAGAGGAGGATTATAGGTCCCGCGCGTCCCTCTCAGGAGCGCTTCGGCCGGCGTCGTTGATGAGGTGAAAAATGTAGAGAGATGGAGTCCCCAGTCTATTTTACTCAAAATAAACAAAATAAAGGGAGCCATCCCGAAGGACAACATCCAAAGACATACTGATACATATGAAACCAAAATGATTCAAAAGGGTCCGGAGGCTAAGTTACGAAATGGGAAGGTGTTAGGCACCCATTCCGCCCTTACGGTCTCTCATGGTTTTTTTTCTATTTTCCTTTATTTTCCCCGTGATATGTGTGCATGTGTATATGTAGTGGAGATAGGAATCATCTTGTAATATGGAAGAGATAAAGCGAGTCATCCGTCAGAATGTTCATAAAGATAATATTAGAAAATAGGATTTACACGATTATCATTGCGTTGATCGTTATAATGGAATGATAACGCATGTGGAATAATATGCCACTAAGAATATATATATATATATATATATATGTGTGTGTGTGTGTGTGTGTGTGTGTGTGTGTGTGTGTGTGTGTGTAAATGTATAGAAACTAAGAGAATTGAGTTTAGAGAAAATAGAAAATGAGAGAAAAAGTAAGAATAGGACTCGAGTCTCAGGTTTTACCCCGAGACGCCTACGTAGACTATAGAGGCATCAAAGTCCACGTAGTTCGCATGCAAAACGAGGGGTTGGGTTTATCCCATAAATCCAACTGGGGCTTCTCTTATGTGTGTGTGTAAAAAAAGTGTTTTAGTTGTGAGAAAAGTGTGAGAATTCCCGTTTGGAATTTGTGAGCAAACCCTTTTTTTCTTTTTTTTTTGAGTTTTCATTTATATGAAAATAAGAGATGTGCAATAATACTAAATAAAAAGTATATTAGGATATGTGAGATGAGAGAATAAAAGTGCTAAGTAATAAAACAAGTTAATGCGAATTTATGAGAATTTAAGGAGAGAATTGACAAAATTGGACCTTCTTGAAGATCTTGAGCTTGATCTTGAACGTTGGAGAGCAGCCGTTGCACTTGGATGATGATGAAGGGTAGTTAATTCACCAAGTTTGATGAAAAGGATGATGAAAAGTGAAGGTTGGAAAGGTATTTGGATGTGGAAATCACGCTGACTTCGAGAGAGGTTTTTTAGATTCGCTGAGAGTGAGGTCTTTCAGATTTGGGCTCCCTTTGCAATGAGGTCAGGCCCTCCTTTTTATATGCCCAGGTCATTTTCGATCGACATATCCCTGGTCCTGCCAATCGATAAGTGCGTTTAGGCACACTGCCGATAGGCAGGGTCTGAGACGTGCCGTTTGGTAGTCTCTTTCAGGCTCCTTCGGAAAATCGATCGTAGAGCGTAAATCGTTGATTCGAATTGTGCACGGGGCAAATCGTTGGAAAGGTAATTCAGAGACCTTCAAAAGTCCTTGGATCTCTCTCGGGTTCGGGAGCTGACTTTGGGTCAAATACGGCTTTGAAGCGCTCATCGATCCTTTGGACGGGGAAACTTCAGACTCAAATGGATCGTTCGTCCGTTTGGTAAGTCAGAATCGGGAATGGGGCGGACCCATTAGAAAGGTTAAGAGATGTACTTCGACATTCCAAAGAGTTTGACCCGGTTTGGGGAGTTGACTTTGGTTAACCGGGCCCTGGAAGCAATCGATGACCTCTCGGAGTAAAACGGATCGTTCGTCCGTACCGTAAGTCAGAATCGTGCACGGGGCGGCCCATTGGAAAGGGGTTTCAGTTCCCTTTGAAGATTCATTTAGTCTCGATCGATATAAATAGTTGACTTTGGTCAAACGGGGCCTAGGAGCGCCCGGTGGCCTCCTGATCGGGTTTTGGGAAAAATGGGTCGTTCGTCCGCATGGTAAGTCAGAATCACGCACGTGACGGACCATTGGAAAGGGAATTCATTTCCTTTTGAAGATTCATTCAGTCTCGATCGAGCTGAAGAGTTTGACTTTTTGGTCAAACAGAGCCTGGGAGCATCCGATGACCTCTAGGTCAGTACCTGGGGTATGACTTGTGTTGGTAGTCATGACGGGAGGTGCTAGGGACATAAGGAGAGTTTAGGAGTAATAGAATGGGGTGTATACAACATCATTGTTTGGTAATTAAATATTTAATCAAACCAAAATTTGTCATTATCATATAATATTTATTTAACCATTTGATGAATATCACATGCCTTAACCAAATTTGGTATGTTGCATGTACTTGTAAATGTTTTTGTACTCTTAGACGAAGTAAAATTTTAATTATGGACTACTCTATATGCAAGTTTAGTTATTGGTAGTGGTCCCACAAAATCTTATTGCACGTGTGGAAGTGTACAAATGATAACTTTTACTGCCAATTGGAATAATTAATTCTTAGGGAATAGGCGACTTTCGTAATTCTTTCCAACCAATATATTTGGTTGCTTTGAGACTTTCAATGTTTGATTTTGGTTTCTTGGGGGATTAAAGACCCAAAACTATAGTCAATAAATATTTCAAATTGACAGGGCCATAAAATTCACCTATTCGTCTCTCCACAACCCCATCATTCCACTTTTTGGAATAAATGTCTTTAGAGAGACATTTCAATATTTGTCTGACTTTATTTCGCATTCCAAAATATACCACCTTAGATATTTAAGCTCACTTATCTTATTATTATCCTTTTTTACAATTAACTTTCTCTCTCCGAAGCACACTTTTAGCTCGCATGACTATTTTCTCTTTCTTTAAACCCTTTATCATTAATTACGTCTATCTCTCCAAACACCGATGTTTACCTATTATTCGATAAGACTATTAATTAGCTATCATCCAACGCTTCAATCATTATTGGGAGTATTGTTTATCCCACTAAATCTTCTTGTGAGGACTCCCTCTCTACTGTTTGTCCTTATTTCAAGGAAGAATTCCTTGTGTTCGTATCTACTTATAATCCCAAATTTGTGAATCATAATCTCTTAGTCCAAAAATTTGAGAGTCTTGAATCACCACCCATGTTCAAGTTTAGGGTTTGTCCCAAAATGTTAGATAATGAAGTTGCTTAGTAGTAAAAGAGCAGAGTTGGATAAGTTCGACATTTATGATGTATTTAAACTTAAAGGGATATTAAACCCAATCCATTTGATATCCTAATGCCATTCTCTTTCGAAATTGAACTTTTAATTGCTTTGAATTCAATTTTAGAATGACAAGTCCTACTGTACTAGATATCTGCCAACTGATTGGGTTCAAATTTATAGGAGAGGAAGTCCACCCTCATATGTCCTCAGTTGACACTCCATGTATGCTCAAAAGTGGGTATATCAACATAGCATACTCCATATTTATGCATGCACATATAAAGATCACTCAGAGTATGAATGATAAAATTATTTTTTATTTCTTCTTCTCTGCCTGCCAAAGACATATCCCTTGTGCTAAGTGTCAAAGGGCAATGTTAGAATACTCTTTCTTGGTTGTTGATCTTATGAAGGGTAAGACAGTTACCATTGGTACTGATGTTTTAGGTTCCCTTTATAGGAGATGCTCTCAGTTTATTGAAGATCGTTTTAATGACAAATAAGGTGGCTATTGTGGGTCCTTCAAATGTATCTATAATTTTTTTTATAAAGCTTTTCCATGTCAAAAATAATTCTAAATTCAATCATTGTTATGTTTATTATTTTTCTAATCCTAGGAATAAGAGCTTAAAATCTCTCATCACTATGTTTAGAACTCTGCTTATTGATAGACTAATGATATATTTGCAACCTCAATTAGCACCCATTGAGGCATCACTTTGTCTAGTCCTAATTTTTTGGAATTCTCCCTCTTCATAACAGATTGATCCCTGTTAGGGGAGCTTTTTAGTTGTTAGGGATCTGTACTGTAGAACCTTACCTCCTTTAACCCCCAATTCCATGTCTTATAGGGATCTTTACATGTCTACCCAATTTTCTAGACAACTCAGCTTCTATCAATCCATTCCAATCCCTACGAGGGGTTGTGCCAATCCTCAAGTATTTGATTAGTCCTCTCAAATCTCAAAGGAAATTATTTTTAAAGGCATAGATGACTATCATAAGGTTCGAGATACCTTTAGCATAGTTGGGGTTGAATTTAATGCATGAATGAATGACCAAGATTTTTACGGATTGGTGGTCCAAATACATTCAGGTTTTTTTGAAACCATTGCAGATAACTAAAAAGCCATTCTATCCCCCTTCTTCTAGCAAGGCTTTTGTTTCTTTTTGTACTCTTATCTTATTTGTATCATCCTTAACTTAGCCATTTAATTTTCTTGTATAATTTCCACCTCCTAAAGGTTATAATTCTCCACACCAAAGGAAATTAACTCTTAAAGAAAAATAGGCTTTAAAGGAGGAGCTCTCAAGGGAGGCCAAAGAGGAAGAAGAATAAACCCCTCTTCTTTAAAAAGTTAGTTTACGGTCTTCTTCAGATAATCTAACTAGCACTTCATCTGATACTAATAGGCCTACGGAACCTCCCATTTCTACTATGTTCATCATTCACAATGAGAACGCGTGTAATATCGATTTAAATTAAATTCGCAAATTTCCAAGTAACCCTTATTTAATTAGAGTCTACTTTTAAATCAAATAAATTCAGCCCCTAAACATCCATCTACGGTGCGTGTGTCAACCCATAAACAAATAAAGTATGCGAAACAAGTTTAAGGAAAAATCCCCGCAGGGCAAAACCTTTTATTTCACTATAATAAGTAAATCGCAACTTACACGGATTACAATGAAATACAGTGACACACGAATACCCACAAGCGTCGGTCGGTGTCGTCAGCAATAAATCCACACGCAGCGAACCCACATGAACCTCAGTCCAATCAAAAAAGGAAGAACCGCAGCACTCCTCAATGACACGCAACCATAAAACTTTGTAGAGACTCCCTCAGCAATGACACGCAGCCCTCAGTTGCAAAGATCTCTCCACAAAGGTTTGAACAAACTAAAAAGTTGTGTTCTTGGGTTACCAAAAAGATTCACAAAGGATTGGCAATTGTGTGAATAAAAAACCTAGAGTTTTGGGCTCAATAGGTGAAGACTTAGAGTATTTAGGACTCTGAAATTCGTCTTGAAAAGTCTTTGAAAACCACTTCCCGTAGTGGGATTAAATAAGAGGACTTGAACCATAAAAATTTGACCACGATCTGAACACGATCTGTTTAAGATTATCCCAGGCGGACCGGTCCGGATCTGAGGCGGATCGATCCGATTGACCAGATCGGTTCTTTTATTCTGAGGCGGATCGGTCCGGTTGTGATCGGATCGGTTCGGTTGATCCTGCTTCATCGATTTACTTGCGGTCCGGGGTATACTGGATCTGCAGCAATCGGATCGGTCCGGTCTGAGGCGGATCAGTCCGGTTGACCGGATCGGTTCTTTTATTCCAGGCGGACCGATCCGGTTGTCAGACTTTGATTCCTCTTCTTCTTCTGATATTCGGATCCGTTGATGAATGTATGAAACTTGAATTTCTTCAACGGTGTAACGGCGTATGACATATAAATTGTTAATGGACAAAAATGTCCTTACAAATCTCCCCCTATGTCTATGCCGGTACATACATAAAAATAAACATCCAAATTATCAAACAACTAAAAATGCCTATACAAATCTACCCTTCCATGAACCCAAAACTGGAAAGATACAATTGAATAGTCTTCATCGTTTGTTCTTCAAATCTTCAGGAATCTTCAAATCTCAAAGCTTTTCTCATCAGGGTGTGCAATCCAATGATAATCCATGTAGTACCTACACACATAAGAAAAAGCAAAATACCAAGTGACATATCGAGTTTGAAATGAGATAATATATGATAAAAACATAAGCAACATCTCAAAAACTCCCCCAAAATTCAAACTCCCCCATAAAATGATAATTCTTTCTCCCCCTTTTTATGATGTCCCCAAATAGACAAATGAGAAGAATGAATCAAATAAGCAAAATCGGAGTGTCACGGTACACACAAAAAAACACAAACTATTTTTGATTTTTTCAAAATTTTCGTACAAAGATAGGATACCAATATGAACAAATATGATACAAAACACACACCATGGATTTAGACTCAAACAACCAAGTCATGGAAATGTAATGAATGGGTGTGAACACATTCGATAGGTAAATCAACTCAATCAATCATATGTGCACGATGCATATGTGTACTCCTACCGAATGAACATCAAAGGTATCCTTAGGTGTAAAAATTTGTTGAATTTAAATGACATCGTCTTATGCAAATCAACAAATCAAAGTCAAATGATTTCCACACCAATAACGTCCAAAACTATATAGCGCATTTTCAGGAATTTCAAGGACGTGCAAACCCGTTTTAAATTCTCCAACCAAACTCCCTCATATATATTTTCTTTTAGAGGTAATCTGAATTCTCAAACTTTGGAGAATTGGTGCAAAAACCTAAATGGCCCCTTTTTGGCATGAATATATTTTAATTGCCTTTCAATTTTTTCGGGCTCTTTTAACCTCTTTGGACCTCGGATAATAAAATTCCTCAATTTTTTAGGTCCAATTTAACGGTGGCTTTTGCGCAAAGGATAGATGATTACCTTTCGCAGCCCCTCCCCGTTATAAAATAAAGCACACAAACTCACAAAACGGTTTTTAGATGCACAATTTCCTTATCAAACTTTATCGCGCTTGGTTCATTTTAAGGACAGGATTGAAGTGAAAACACCCAACCAACATGTGATAAGACAAGCACAATAATCAAACAAATCCGTGCAAGTGTGCATTAAAGGAAACATGAGTCAAACATGTAGGAAGTAACACTTAATTACATCTTAATGACTCTAAACATTATAAAGCACATGGATGAATTGGCCTATTGTCTCAAAACACTATCAAGTAGTCACATGAAAATGGAATGATGTTGTGACTTGGTCATCCAAAGTGTTCATCCATAAACGGTGCAAACAAAATGCAAAAATCTTTTTGGATTTTTCAAAAACTTTGTCAAAATAAAATCTTTTTGTATTTTTCAGAAATTTTCAAACAAAATATATAAAAATGATACATACTAGAAATAGGCAAACAATGTCATCATGAAAATCACCCTATGCTAGTAAACAAGTCAAACATCAATCATTAGGTGCGGAGGGGTTTTCCAAAGGTGGTGACAGCTTATGAAAAACCTCCATCAATTCTTGTCAAGTTTTGACTAAAAACTTAACTTGCTCACCAAAATGTGCAAACGCTCTCATGTAGTCTCCGGGAGAATGTAAAGTATCATGTGTGGGTGCATGTGTGCCAAAAACACGTGTAGAAGCAAAACGTGACACATACCCCAACTTAAAGCAAAATTCCCTAAGGTGTCCTCTCCTCTTGCAATGTGAGCAAACATAAATAGGCCTAGGAACACCTCTCTCAAAAACTCTAGGACGCACTCTCCTAATGGGAATGGGATGCCTAGGTGGGTAAGGGTGAGACTCACGTGAATCAAACACTAAAGTGGGAACCGGCTCGGGTGCTAATTTGAAAGAAGAAGCACCGTCATGACTTATTCCTAACTTCTCACCTTTATCCTTATGAACCACCTTTTCAACCTTCTTAGGTGCGTTCAAAAAATCGACTTTGACCTCCCGGGCATGTTCGAGATCACTCTCGAGTTGGGAAACACGTGTCGTCAGACTAGACAACATGTCGGCCAAATCACACTTCTCCTTTCTCAAAACCTCCTTCTCTTTCTCCAAATCTAAAACCCGACGACCTAAATCACTATTATACTTATTTGTTTTCAAGGTCTCGGTGTACAAATATCTAAAAGCTGTTTGGAGCTCACTTTCATCTCCACTTTCACTCTCACTTTCTCCCTCACTTGAAGCGCTCAAACCATCACTATCACTTTCGTGTGCACTATTGTGGGACAAGGTGGGTGTGCTCACACGACTAGAAAAAGCTACAAACTTATCACCACTAGTCTCATCACCCTCACCTTCACTACTATCACTAAGTGTGGCGGGCATAGCTACTTTCTTTCCTTTCTTTCTAAGCCACGTAGGACACTCAAACGACTTATGTCCCTTACCCCCACATTCAAAACAAGTGACGTTCTCAAAATCTTCCTCACACTCCTCATCGGATTTGTTCTCTTTTTCCCTCTCACCACTTTCTTTGGCCTTTCCTTTCTTTTTATTTTTCTTAAAAAAATTCTTTTTATTGGAAGAATTATTTTTGTTCATGTTGATAAATTTTTTAAAATTTTTCGCAAACAAGGCCATATCATTAAAATCAAAATCTCCCTCAGAATCGGACTCACAAACTTTTTCTTTCTTTTTCTTAAAATGAGTCTTTAAAGCAATGTCAATATCCTTAGCCTTAATGGTTTTGGGAAACATGTCAATCTCATAGGTTTGAAGATCTCCTACAAGTTCTTCCAACTTAAGTGATTTCAAATTTCCCAAAGTGTTCAAAACAGTGACTTTAGGAATAAAGCGTTTTGGGAGAGATCTCAAAATCTTTTTAACGACACGCGTGTTATCAATCACCTCACCCAAATTAAAACATGTGTTAACAATGTCCGACAAACGTACATAAAAATCATCAAAGCATTCGGACTCAGACATGGTGATAGTCTCAAATTGGGTGGCCAAATTTTGTAATTTTGACTCTTTAACCGCGTTCGTTCCCTCATGTGTCAATTTCAAAACATCCCAATCCTCTTTAGACGTGGTGCACGTCATAATTTGGCGAAACTCATCAGGAGAGATAGCTCCAGAAATAGCACTCAGACCACGGGAATTAAAATTGGACAATTTATAATCATCTTCAGTCCAGGCTGACACGAGTTTTAAAGTGGTGATGTTATTAACAGTGACCGTGGGAGGAGTCCAACCATTTTCGCAAAGCAACCAAACACGCCCGTCAATAGATTTTAAAATCGATTTCATACGAGCTTTCCAGTAGGCATAATTAGACCCGTCAAAAATAGGCATCTGATTATATAAGTGCTCCATAAAAAAATTGCGAATTTTTACAAAACTGATTTTTCGATTTTGCGAAAAATAGGAATACGCAATAAATTAGCGCAACTTGCTCTGATACCAATTTGAGAACGCGTGTAATATCGATTTAAATTAAATTCGCAAATTTCCAAGTAACCCTTATTTAATTAGAGTCTACTTTTAAATCAAATAAATTCAGCCCCTAAACATCCATCTACGGTGCGTGTGTTAACCCATAAACAAATAAAGTATGCGAAACAAGTTTAAGGAAAAATCCCCGCAGGGCAAAACCTTTTATTCCACTATAATAAGTAAATCGCAACTTACACGGATTACAATGAAATACAGTGACACACGAATACCCGCAGGCGTCGGTCGGTGTCGTCAGCAATGAATCCACACGCAGCGAACCCACATGAACCTCAGTCCAATCAACAAAGGAAGAACCACAACACTCCTCAATGACACACAGCCATAAAACTTTGTAGAGACTCCCTCAGCAATTACACGCAGCCCTCGGTTGCAAAGATCTCTCCAAAAAGGTTTGAACAAACTAAAAAGTTGTGTTCTTGGGTTACCAAAAAGATTCACAAAGGATTGGCAATTGTGTGAATCAAAAACTTAGAGTCTTGGGCTCAATAGGTGAAGACTTAGAGTATTTAGGACTCTGAAATTCGTCTTGAAAAGTCTTTGAAAACCACTTCCCGTAGTGGGATTAAATAAGAGGACTTGAACCATAAAAATTTGACCACGATCTGAACACGATCTGTTTAAGATTATCCCAGGCGGACCGGTCCGGATCTGAGGCGGATCGGTCCGATTGACAGGATCGGTTCTTTTATTCTGAGGCGGATCGGTCCGGTTGTGACCGGATCGGTTCGGTTGATCCTGCTTCATCGGTTTGCTTGCGGTCCGGGGTATACTGGATCTGCAGCAATCGGATCGGTCCGGTCTGAGGCGGATCGGTCCGGTTGACCGGATCGGTTCTTTTATTCCAGGCGGACCGATCCGGTTGTCAGACTTTGATTCCTCTTCTTCTTCTGATATTCGGATCCGTTGATGAATGTATGAAACTTGAATTTCTTCAACGGTGTAACGGCGTATGACATATAAATTGTTAATGGACAAAAATGTCCTTACAAATCTCCCCCTATGTCTATGCCGGTACATACATAAAAACAAACATCCGAATTATCAAACAACTAAAAATGCCTATACAAATCTACCCTTCCATGAACCCAAAACTGGAAAGATACAATTGAATAGTCTTCATCATTTGTTCTTCAAATCTTCAGGAATCTTCAAATCTCAAAGCTTTTCTCATCAGGGTGTGCAATCCAATGATAATCCATGTAGTACCTACACACATAAGAAAAAGAAAAATACCAAGTGACATATCGAGTTTGAAATGAGATAATATATGATAAAAACATAAGCAACATCTCAAAAACTCCCTCAAAATTCAAACTCCCCCATAAAATGATAATTCTTTCTCCCCCTTTTTATGATGTCCCCAAATAGACAAATGAGAAGAATGAATCAAATAAGCAAAATCGGAGTGTCACGGTACACAAAAAAAAAACACAAACTATTTTTGATTTTTTCAAAATTTTCGTACAAAGATAGGATACCAATATGAACAAATATGATACAAAACACACACCATGGATTTAGACTCAAACAACCAAGTCATGGAAATGTAATGAATGGGTGTGAACACATTCGATAGGTAAATCAACTCAATCAATCATATGTGCACGATGCATATGTGTACTCCTAACGAATGAACATCAAAGTTATCCTTAGGTGTAAAAATTTGTTGAATTTAAATGACATCGTCTTATGCAAATCAACAAATCAAAGTCAAATGATTTCCACACCAATAACGTCCAAAACTATATAGCGCATTTTCAGGAATTTCAAGGACGTGCAAACCCGTTTTAAATTTTCCAACCAAACTCCCTCATATATATTTTCTTTTAGAGGTAATCTGAATTCTCAAACTTTGGAAAATTGGTGCAAAAACCTAAATGGCCCCTTTTTGGCATGAATATATTTTTATTGCCTTTCAATTTTTTCGGGCTCTTTTAACCTCTTTGGACCTCGGATAATAAAATTCCTCAATTTTTAGGTCCAATTTAACGGTGGCTTTTGCGCAAAGGATAGATGATTACCTTTCGCAGCCCCTCCCCGTTATAAAATAAAGCACACAAACTCACAAAACGGTTTTTAGATGCAAAATTTCCTTATCAAACTTTATCGCGCTTGGTTCATTTTAAGGACAGGATTGAAGTGAAAACACCCAACCAACATGTGATAAGACAAGCACAATAATCAAACAAATCCGTGCAAGTGTGCATTAAAGGAAACATGAGTCAAACATGTAGGAAGTAACACTTAATTACATCTTAATGACTCCAAACATTATAAAGCACATGGATGAATTGGCCTATTGTCTCAAAACACTATCAAGTAGTCACATGAAAATGGAATGATGTTGTGACTTGGTCATCCAAAGTGTTCATCCATAAACGGTGCAAACAAAATACAAAAATCTTTTTGGATTTTTCAAAAACTTTGTCAAAATAAAATCTTTTTGTATTTTTCAGAAATTTTCAAACAAAATATATAAAAATGATACATACTAGAAATAGGCAAACAATGTCATCATGAAAATCACCCTATGCTAGTAAACAAGTCAAACCTCAATCATTAGGTGCGGAGGGGTTTCCCAAAGGTGGCATCATTGTACCAATAAGTTTGGCATCATTGTACCAATAAGTTTTACTTCGAATTACTTTTCTTTTATTATAAGTTCAGTTGATGCCTTAGTTAATGAGGATGAGTCAATCATGATTGGAGATCCTACAAGACCTCCTCTTACATCCGAATGATACGAAATATTCCTAAAACTGATGATTCTTCCATCCCAATTCCCATCTCCAAAGACGAGACAGGTGGGACCTCATCTCTTAAAAGAAAGCAGCCCATAGAGGATTCTAATTTGGTGACAGTGTTCCCAAGTCACAATCCATTCCATCATTTCCTCAAGATCTCTAGGTCTAAGTGCTTCAACACTGAGAAAGACATCTCCTAAAGTAAGGTCAATCCTATAGGTGAGGATGTGCTAAGCTTAATGACATTCGTGGACGTAAATTCCTTCCATGGAAAACTTATATATATTATGTCCAAGGCTTAGTCCAAACTATAAAAATTATTCCCAGCAACGTGGAGAAACAATTGCAACATCTCATCCAAGTTTAATCAACTCCTCCATCTTCACAATTAGAAGCTATATATGTTGTAGAGATGTTTTGAAAATTTTCCAGGTTTTCATTTGAGAACTTAATTAACTTTACGTTCTTAGTGGGCTCAAGGAAGTCTACCTCTACATTTCAAAACTCGAAGATCTGAAGGAAAGTATTGCGAGAGATTTAAACACTGGAGTTTATTAACTCCCATATCACATCACAATTATGACTCAAGCAGAGGTTGAGGAGGAAGGCTTATCTAGAAATAGAGCCCAGTTCTCTAGTCAAAGAGTTGAGGCAGCTAAGGGTGTGGAAGACTTGGGGGTTATTCGAAGCAGGAAATCTTCCTTATCGTATGACAAAGAGGAATTGGAGATAGAGTTGGAAAGGGTCAATGCTGAATTGGAGGTGGCCATTATGGACGAGGTTGATTGTTAGTAAAGGATAGGTCAATTGGTTGATGACATGTAGTTTTTAACTAATGATGCAAGAAAGTTTGAGGAGAGGGGTCAAATTAGAACCAAGAGATTGGCACATGAACACTTGTGTACCACTTTTAGGCCTTTTGTATTCTAACATTTCTATTAATATGTAAATTCTGCCAATATTTAACGGAACTATGCATTTTTCTCTTGTTGCCTTACCTCCCAAATAGTTGGGTAATTTGGCCTTAGAATTCTGGCATTTTTTTTCTTATATGAACGTAACCATTGATATTCCTTAAATGGTATGATCCTCCTTTCAATGCTCAATAGATTTGGAGTGGCCCTTACCAAATTAGGGACCACTTCCCATAAGCTCGATCTTTTAATCCCAACGAAAAAATGGTTTCCCAGATCAAGTCCCCTACACAAAAGGTCATTTTCTTCACTTTCTTATTATAGCTACCGGCTATCTTCTTCTTTTAAACCATGATATTGTTTATGTATTGACCCTATCCTTATATATATTTTCTAATTCCATGTGCATAGGTAAGTTAAAACCTTCCACTATTAATTTTTTTTCGGCCACCACTCTCAATAAAATCAGAGTGATTTTAATTGTTAAAACAATATCATGCCCGTAGGTTAAGGCATGTGGAATTTTCCCGGTACCTAACCTTTTAGAGGTCCGATAAGCCCATAGAACTTATAGCAACAAATTGTGTCAATCCCTTGGGTTTTTTCAATCAATTTGCTCAGGATTCACTACTCCATGTACCAAGAATGGTCATAGTCACTCAGTCATAGTCCAAATCTTTAACCACTAGTAAAAATTCATGACCAAGGTAAGGGGTGGCATAGATAAAGGATTGGTCACGATTCCAGAGCCTGACCAAAATGGTTATGGCTCCGGATTGTCACAAATCCCATTTAATTCTAGTTGGTCATAACCCATTGGTCACGGTTTGGGGCCATGACCAGGAGAGGGTTGTAATACCACGTAAGTTTGAGTAATTTATCTTTATCATTTAAATTACATGTGTGATGTAATTTAATTAAAATGGGAAAATAATATGAAATTAATAAATATTAATTATTGAGAATAGGAGTTATATTTATGTGTAAACTAACATGTAACCCGCTCAATGCGTGGGCGCATATAAATTGTATTCGAAAACCAACTATTGTAAAAATTCGAAAATCACAAAAACGAATATGAACTTAAAAAAAATTAGGATAAAATATCAAATAGTCCCGAAAACGTTTTTAACACACATTTAGTCCAAGCCTTTTTATTTTGTTTCAAAAAGTCACTCAAACACCCATTTAACCAATATTCTCTTATTTTTAAAGTTCGCGCTAGCGACATGTTACTTTTTGGAACAAATAAAAAGGCTTGAACTTAACGTGTGTCAAAAAATGTTCGAGGGACTATCTGGTATATGCCCCAAAAATTTAAAAATCAAAATTTACTTTTTCATAGAATTTAAAAAATAGTGGAAAATATTTCAAACTTTATAGATAGAAAAACTTATAGAAAGTATAAAGGCCATTCTTAAAACCTTTTTAAAATCTTGAAAAATAGAATAAAATTATTGAATATTTATTTTTTTTAAATCTGGAAATAATAGAATATTATTTGGAAATTACAAAAAAAAATATTTTAAAAATCTCGAAAAATTTGTTTTTTTTTAAGAAATTCTGAAAATAAGAGAAAAATATTTAATAAGTTTGAACATTATTGAAAAATGGTTTAAAAACCTGGAATATTATAAAAAAATATTTTAGAAGTCTTACTAATATAGAATAAAACATTTAAAAATATGTAAAATCTAAAAAATAAATTTCATCGCCAAAAAAATTTCAACCTTGATTAATTTTTTTTTTTCCTTGACATACACAAAAAATCCCATAAAAAATATTGCCACGTAAAAATTCCAACCATGATAAAAAACCGAACAATATTATGGCAAAAAAAAAAGAGAGGTTTGAATGTGTGAGAATACCTAATTACTAAAAATTATATTAAAATACATTTCTGCTTCACTAATATAAAAAAATAGGGCCACTTTCTCTGCATATGAGATCTTCATTCTTTAATGTTCACTGTAATTTGTAAACCCCTCATATGTAATATTACCCACTGAGCAAAATAAAGAAAAGACCAAGAAACTCCAAAGCGTTTATAAGGGCAAAGAACTGAACAAAAACACGTGTACCTTTAAGATCAAAGAACGAAACAAAAACATGTGTAACTCCAAAGCATTTATAAGAGCAAAGAAACTCCAAAGCAATTTTTTTTTTAGATTTCATCGGACAGTGAAAAGGACGATTGGGGGGTTGAGTTCAAATGGGGTTTTGATGTTTGTGCCTCTTTCATTCATCACCTTTAATATTCCACTTTCAATATAACCTACAGGGGGACCTTAGGTGTGCCCTTACAAGCGAAGGTGCGACTGTTGAGTGATATATAATTAGAGGAGAGAGAGAGAGTCGTACTATTAATTGTAAAGATTAAGTGTTAACACCTATAATATATCGTTTTAGAGGTATATAATAGATCTACTAGCATGATTAAGTAAATTAAGTCAATTATAAGTGCGTCGTATGTGAGTAGAAACAACGGGAATTGACGATATCTCAACCAGGACATTTGTGTGGGCTATTTTTGGGTTGAGATAGGATGTTTATGTTTAGTGACTCGAATGGTGATTTCAAGTGTACGGTCGATCTGGGAGTGGTTAAAATAGTCAAAATCAAGTACCCAGGGATAAAGATTGGTTATCAGGAGCATTTTAGACTAGTCGAGACCCGAGTAAGGGCATGAAGGCCATTTTACACCTAGGGCTTTAATTAATTTCGGGATTTGGGTTAGTTAAAGGGAGGCTAGTGTTAGGGAGGCAACAATAACATACCAAAAACTCAAGAGAGGCCATTTGTGAGAAAATAAAGGGAGGAAGAACACCTAAGAAATCCAAAGGCTTGATTTAGAAAATGACGTGGAGGTGAATTCTTGTCTTCTTTAATTCGACGTGTAGGGATTCAGAATCACACCAATTAGTTAAGTGAAGTTTATAAACTTGTTGTCTTGAATATGTGAAGTGTAATATTCATATCAAAATTGGTAATCGATGATTTGATTTTATGATGGGTTTGATTATATGAAAAAAGGGGATTTTTAGAAAGATGAATAATATGGAGTTCTTAATCTTATTAAAGGTAAATCAAGCATAAAAATTTGTTATTGATTAGAGAAAACCGTGAATAGATGTTGTATATATTGATCTTGAATAAAAAGACAATATCTTGAATTGAAAAGGTGAAACATTGACTGCGAATTTAGTCTTTTCATTAGAAATTGTGATATAATTGATGTTGGACACAGAATGATGAAAATCCCATGATTTAATTTAGTTTTTGGTGATAGGAGACAACCAAATATATTTATTCATGTAATAATTGACGGGGGTGTATTATATAACTTTGGAATTAATTTTGGATGCATTTTGGGGTGGCAATTTGGAGAAACTCGTGATAAAATCACAGCAGGTCCATATTGCAGAATTTTGGAGGCAAAAATTGGTTCGATTTCCCAGCTTGGCCAGGTCATAGAACTGTAGATCTTTTCTTTATGAACCCGTGGCCGTCAGTTTCATATTTTCTAATGAAAATTATTTAGTTATGAATTTTATATGGAAGGGTGTACAAGATCAAAATCTTTGGTTGGTAATCTAGGGATGGATCTTATCTTAAACATGATTATGTTTTGGACAACAACAAAACCTTGTGGATATATCCCCTTAGTTAATATAAATTCATAGTTGACGAAATTGAGGTTATGTTAATGGTTTTTAATACTTCTGGAGATTATTTTCAGTAAGGGAAATTTCGGGTAGACAAGGATTGACTCGAATTATATACATAGGGTATCTAAGAGATAAAATACTAGGGGCATCGGATGTGTAGCGGGATATAGTGATTTCCAATTATTAATTTTTGGGATGGTTGAGAATGTTCGAAAGAATTCAGTGATGAGAAGTAAGGTTAATTATTTAACAAGAGACAAATTTAATTAAATAAGAGTCAGGGATAGACTCGGGTTTTTTGACTAGTGCTTCAGGTGATAGGCACAGATTAGTCGGTTAATGTGATTATAGATATACGGGTATCGAGACAAGATGTACATATGAAATATAGTGAAAAATGTGTGTATGATATTATGTGAAACATACCCTCTAGTTGTCACACCCTGCTTTTTTGTATGAATACACAAGAGAGTATACATAAAGCAATTAATTAAAGTTAAGACATAATAACAGAACTATATGTATTATTAAAATAGTATGCATAGGTTTGTACCACCGCAAGGGTGAATTACATTTTTTTAACAAGGACTATAAAGTAGAAAATTGAAAAGTGCCACTCCTTACTTCCATATGACTTATTCTCTACCCACATGTTAACGTATGCAAACAGAAGACCATAATCTCTCTCTAAAAGGGAAGAAATATTGTCCTCTTTCTACTGGTTCATCTAGAGGAAAAAGGAATTAGCACAAACATGCTAAGCACGCTTTTCCAATTCTATAACAAGTATATGTATAGATGATGGTTGGAGTGTGCATAGAATTCAGTGTATAGCAACACTAAAAAATTAAAGCTGATAATCCCATACTTATCAGTTTTATTATAAAGAAAATTAAGGATCTTTGACCTAATAATACCATACTTCCTAGATCATTAAGGATCATATAAAGAAAGTCATGGATTTTGAGCTAATAATACCATACTTTCCAGTTCACTAAGGGGTATAGAAATAATTAAGCCATCAGTAAAACCAAATAATAATCAATCCAAAATCTTTGGGGAAAAAGTAATCGTCTAGTCACACAATTAAAGTTGCACTCATACGTATGTAGCAATAATCCAGGCCCTCAAACATCTAAGACCATTAGGCCAAATAGAAATTTCCGTAGGATAACACATCAATCTACTCCCTAGTTGATATTGATGCTCATAATAAAAATATTTGCACAAAGGTGCAGGGGTGAACTGAATCAATAGGGAACATGATATCAGTTATTAGGTGAGAGGGGCTAAATTGATCGGTACTCAAATTCAAATATCAATAATATTTAATAAAATATGTAGTATGATAGTATTATAACATGCATATACTAATAGTAAATAAGAGCTATCACATAGTGATATCAATAGCAATATGTAAAATACATAAAGTTTACTATTGAAAAGGTAGAAAACCTACTTGCTTGGTATTTTGTACTGCTTATGGATCAAAAGATGATATCGGGTGGACATAATACTTGATTATCTGTATATGGTGTTTGGGTATATAAGTATTGGTTGGAATTGGGATTAGGTTGGTCAGTTTATACAAAAAATTGTATCTTATAAAGTTCCAGGGGTTTAATTGTAAATAATTTTATACTTTAAAATCTTGGACTCAAGGGCATATTTGAACTTTGGTATAACACTTTATGTCTTAAAATATTTAGAATTGTCTATAAACAAAATTCGGGGTTCAAATTCATAAGTTTAAAAAGTCAAGAGGTGTCAAATTGTAATTTAGGAATAATATTTCAAAGTTAAAACCTCATTTTTTCATAACTTAGGCTAGGCTTAACTAAAAATGGCCTTACCTTATACCATTTGATCAGAAAAATAAAATAAAATATTGGAAAAAAAATTCAGAAAATTATGATTGGCCACGCTCCCTCATGCGCAAGGTCAAAGTTTCTGGTCAAAAGGTTCATCTTCTTCCCCTAGACAGTTGACTTTAGGGTTTCTGATTGTTCACCTGATATTTTTCCTCCATTTCTAAAGCATTCTTGATGATTTCTTAACAAACTCAAACTAAAATTTCATAAGGAGTCCAAATATATAAGTTTTGTGGATTGAGATGTAGTATATCTCAGGTTATGTAACTACGTGTTTTACTAAAAGTTTGACCTAACATTCGTGGGTTTGAAGAATATGGCAGGAATTCTTATGAACATAGTTTGGTTTCTGCTATGTGTAAGAGTAGTTTGGTTTGGATTTCAAGGTTTGAGATGGATTAGATAGGGAGAATTTAAGATTTTTTGTTTTCTGGTTCAAAATACACTTTTAATCGATTAGAGCTTATTACGCACATTCACGGGATTTGATCATTACACTTGAGTTCCTAAGGTTCTAATGAAGACATTCAAAGCTTTAAACTTGACTTTTGATCATTCTTCCCAAGTTCACCATTAAATCTCAAGCTTTAATGGTGGAAATTTCGTATTTTACACCTATGGCCTGTTTTCTACATGAGAATTCTATTATTTTGACGTATTCTGGCATTATAATAACACATAAATTGATTAAAACTAAAAGAATTGCATATAGTACATATAATCCTAGTGTACCTATTTTGAGTGAAAAACTCGAGTTTTGAAACCGCTGTTGGGTGAGTTTGAACTGAGGAATTCATGGGGTATTTATAGTGTTTGATAAGTAGAGTTAATTGGTTGAGAAGGGAGGTGGATTTAAACTGAGTATGTGAACTTTTTTGTCTTGGTTAGTGAACCTCACATATGTGCATGGTGTACACGCATGATTTTTGGCTTCTAGTGCTGATGCGTAGGCTTATTTGGATAGGGGTGATGTGAAATTACTCAAACTTTGGTGTTTAGTCCTTGGTTAGTCAAATATATGCATTTATAGTCTTAAAAGTATAGTTTTGATGAAGTTCAGGGGTATTTTTATAAATTCAAAAAGTTTCACGGGCTAAAATTATAATTTTGTATTAGTTGAAGTCTAGAGGATTAATTTGATATAAATTTCGGGTTTAGGGGTCAAGTATAACTCAAGTTATGTTGGATTGAAGTTTTCAGGGGCTAGTTTATTATTATTTAAACTTTAGCGTGTCTAGGTTAATTTAGTAAAGTTATAGGGCATCAAGGATAGTTTCATTCTTCTTTGAAGACTTTTGAATTTGAATAATTTATGAGGGTTGAAACAATGAATATATATGATTATGGTTGGTTGATAGATGTGATTCGAGAGTTCCTATTATTACAATCTATTTACCTAAAAAAAAATGCGTATTCGAATTTACCTCGAAATAAATCGGTATATTAATTTTTCATAGCATATTCTAGTTCCCATATGGCTTCTTGCCGATTTTGATTTTCCCAAAGTACTTTAACTGAGGGGATGTTTTTTTTATTTCTGAGATGCTTCACTTGGCGATCCAGAATTTGAATAGGGCGTACTTCAAATTCATGGTTTGGTTTGATAGAGATGTCTTGCCATATAATGGTATGAGAGGGATAAAAAATATATTGGCGTAACTGAGAGGCATGAAATACATTGTGAATGTTGACGCAAAAATTCTCCATCTACGAGGACCAATCAAAAAAGGACACATGTCATCCTATGTGGTAATATTAGGCACCCGAGGAGAGTTGGTCAGTACCCTAGGAGAGTTGGTCGGCACCCGAGGAGAGTTAGTCGGCACCCGAGGAGAGTTGGTCGGCATACCAACCAGGAAGATCAAAGGATAACTATGCATTTAATGTGCATTAATGAAGATGACAACGCATTTAATGAGCCTTAATGTACATTTATACTATATTAATAGATGACAACACATAGCATACCAAGCAATTCAACTATTAGATTCGTTGAATGTAGACATAAATGTCTACATACAATGAATCTCTTTATCTCCCATCACTATAAATACATGTATTCCCTTAGCCAAAAGGATAGAGAGACACAATTCACAAGATACGCAACCTTTTTCTCTCTACACCATATTGTGCCATTGTAAACCCCTGGGAATAAAATAACAGTGGACGTAGGCTTTATTCATAGCCGAACCACTTTAAAAAACCTTTGTCTCTTATGTGTTTGATGTGATCACCATTTCATCTTCAATCATCATCTTCATACCTTCATTTTTATCTGTGAAATAGCATCCATGTTATCTTATCGGCATCAACAGTGAATATTATACAATTTCACATGTAATTATAATTGGTAGGATACAGAGCCAACTCATTTAGAAATTTTGAAAGGTCCAATATATCTGGGGGTTAAATTTCCTTTCTTCTCAAAGTGTAAGATTCCTTTTCGAGGAGATACTTTCATTAATACTTGGTCATTAACTTTAAATTCTAAGGGTTTTCAAACTGGTCTGCATAACTTTTGTGATGATCTTGGGGTGTCTTCAACCTTTCTCAATTTGTTGTATTCTCTCAATGGTTTCTTGGATTATCTCAGGACCAAATTGTTTACTACTTCCGCAATCTATCCAACATTCAAGTGATCTACATGGTCTTCCATACAATTTTTAAATGGGGCATCTTTAATACTGGTCTGATAACTATTGTTATATAAAAATTCAACAAGGGGTAAATGTACATCCAATTGACGAACATATCTAACGTACAAGCTCGTAGCATATGTTCTAATATTTGAATTGTAAGTTCGGATTATCCATCCGTTTGTGGGTGGAATGCGGTACTTAATTGAAGTTTAGTACCCATTGCAGTTTGCAGTGATTACCAAAAATTTCCTACAAGATAGGAATCTTTGTCTGATGCGATGGATAAAGGAATTCCATGTAATCGGACAATTTCTCGAATGTATAGCTTGCTGAGCTTTTGAAATGAGCCGGTGGTCTTTATTGGTAGAAAATGGGTAGATTTGGTGAGTTTTTCTATTGTTACCCAAATGGAATTATATCCTTGGGACGTACGAGGTAGTCCGCCGACAAAAACCATGGTAATATGATCCCATTTCTACTCAGGAATTGGTAATGATTGAAGGAGTCCACCAAGTTATTGGTGTTATATCTTTACTTGTTGACAAGTATGACATTTACTTACAAAATTATCGATATCATTTCTCATATTTGGCCACCAATATTGCTTTATTAGGGCGTGGTACATTTTCAAACATTCGAGGTAAATCATAAATTTCGAACGATGGGATTCTTATAATATTTCTTCTCGAAGCGATGAATCATTGGTACATACAATCTATTTCTAAATCGTAAACATGTTTCCTTATCGTATGAGAAGTCGGGATTTTTATCTCGAAAGGTTTGTACCAAAAAATCTTAGGTTTCTTTAACTAAGATTTTCTCTATCAACTCAGGATATGCAATGATGTTGGAAAATTTTGTGAGAGGGGATTTCAATTGAAGTTCATATTGCTCTGTGGTAGTATCACTATCATAAGAAATCAAAATGTGGAATCTTCTTATTGGATTTTGACTGAAAGCATCGGCTACTATATTGCCTTTGCCTAGATGGTAATTTAATTTAAATCGGTAATCTTCCAAAAATTCCATCTAGCGACGTTGCCTTAAATTCAAGTCTTTTGAGTAAAAATGTATTTCAAACTCCTTTGATAAAAAAGGCTTGAAAATTTTCACCATAAAGGTAACAACGCCAAATTTTCAACGCAAAGACTATATCTGATAACTCAAGATCATGGACAGGTTAATTATATTCATGAGTTTTGAGTTGTCGTGACCCATACTCTATAACTTTCTCATTATGCATTAACACACATCCTAACCCTTGTAATGAGGCATCGGTATATACATCGTGGCTTACATAACTAGAAGGAATGGTGAGGATAAGAGCAATGGTTAGTTTGTCCTTCAAAATTTGGAATGATTGGTTACATTCATCAGTCCATATAAATGGAACTTCCTTCCTAGTTATTTTTAAAATGGGGAGAGCAATGCCAGAAAATCCTTCTACAAAATAACGGTAATATCCAATTAATCCTAAGAAACTCTTTATCTCGGTAATATTGGTAGGATTTTCCCCTTCTAAAATGGCTAAATGTTGGCTGGATCGACTTGAATTCCATTTTTAGAAATCACATGTCCTAAATTTTTTATTTATTTCATTGAAAAATCAAATTTTATCTTATATTCTGAGAGTACCTAAGACTGCTTCTAAATGTTGGGCATGTTCCACTGGATTTTGAGAATAAATAAGAAGATCGTTAGTGAAAACGATAACAAATTGGTCAAGAAAGGGCCTAAAGATTCTATGCATTAGATCCATAAGAGTTGCGTGTGCATTTGTTAATTGAAATCACATTATCATAAATTCAAAATGTCCATAACGAGTTCAAAAATCAGTTTTGAGAATATCTTCTTCTCTAACTCGTAATTGATGGTAATCAGATTGTAAATCTATTTTAGAAAAGACCCTTGCTTCTCGAAGTTAATCAAATAGATCTCCTATTCGGGGTAAAGGATACTTATTCTTAATAGTTATCGAGTTCAGTTTACGATAGTTTATACATAATCAAAAGCTTCCATTATGTTTCTTGACAAATAATACCGGAGCTCACCAAGGATATAAACTAAGTTGAATAAAACCTTTTTCAAGAAGGTCATCTAATTGGGTGCAGAGTTCTCGAAGTTCTAAAGGATCCATTTGATATGGAGGTATCGAAATAGGAAATGTATTAGGATAAAAATAAAGACTAAACTCGATTTCTCGGGAAGGGGGTAATCCTGGTAATTCTTCAAGAAAAACATCTTTGAATTGTTCCAAAAGGTTTGGAATTAAAGAAGAGATTTAAAATTGGAAACTTGATGGTTCAGACGAACCTGGTCCTTGAAATACAAAAGAACAATTATCTTCGTTTTGAAAATAAATTTTCTTGGCATAACAATCGATATAAGCATGATGTCTTGACCAAACATCCATTCCGATAATAATATCGAAACCACAAATATCTAAAATTATCAAATTAACAAGGAGTGCTCCTAATCCAAGATGAATTTTACAATTACTATAACCTTGTGTTGGTTCACCTGCTAGTAATTCAATATCCAATGGGGCAATTAAAGATGTAGGTAGTAACTGCAATAATTTAGCTAGTCTAAGATTGATAAATGAATGTGTTGAACCTGAATCAAATAAAACATGTGCAGGAAGATGTTGGAAAAGTATCATACCTTCTATCACGTCATGGGAGTTTCATATAGGCAGTATTGAATAAATCTTTCCACAACTCTAGATTGGCACAATTTCCTTAACATGATTTGGCTTAGGTTAATTTTGGATCGGACGGGATTTTGGATTTTGTGACGGATTGTTTGACTGACAACGAATCGGAACAGATCTTAACTCGGGACACTGACAATAAATCATTGAACGTGTTGTATTATGATGGATCTGAGAGTAATCTTATCCACTCGAATTTAAATAGGGTTGAGGTTGATAGTGAGGTGGGGTTCTAATAATATGATTATTCCTAGTAACGGGGGGAGAAGATTATATTACGGCATAAGAATTTCGTTCTACAATTGCCTTAACGTCGATAAGTTGAGAATACTCACGGATTTATAAAGGAGCGATTGAATGATTGATTCTTGGATGTAGTCCTCTTTTAAATTTCCTGCACTTCTTTATCTTAGTGTATATAGGTGTAACGAGATAACTCGGTACATTTGTCTTCGTACTGGGTTGCATATAGATTGGCTTGTTGCAATTTAAGAAATCAACAGTTCGTTGACCTCGTTCAGCCTCGAAAAAATATTTTTTGTAGAAAATCTCATCAAATTACTCCAAAGTAAAATTAACAATGTTTTGGTTACATGACACAGCTTACCACCAGAAATCAGCTTCCCTTCAAACATATAGGCTTCTAAAGCTACTCGAAGATTAGTAGTTATACCTACCCCATTCAAAATTTTCACTATCTCACGTATCCATTTCTCATCTTCACTGGCACTTGGATTTACAAGAAAAGTCGGAGGTCATTGTCTTAAAAATTCTTTAAGAGAATTTGATAACTCCTCATTTGATAACTTGTTCTAGATGCATCAATCGTGGTCTCCAAATGCCGAGTCTCAAAGTTCCCTTAAATTACCTACAAAACTTGTTAAATACTAGTATTGTGGTGAGCCCGGGTATCAATCCAACTTTCAAGTGAAGAAACAATTAGCATGATTCCTTGAAATTTTAATTTTGATATTAATTTTTTTTTATGTTTAAAAACAATTTCAAGGGAGAATGAATCAACTACTCCAAAAATCACATGCAATTAAACAAATAATAAAATTGAAAATGTAATTGAGTTTAGAATTATGACAAGATACAAGAGGTGAGATTACACCGCGTGATCAATTACATTTAATTTCTTAATTTATTCAATTGAAATGTTTCGAGATGATATTGAATTCACAATTTAACTCTCATTACAATAATAAACTCAACAATATAATTTTTAGCAAGTAAATTCGAAAATGTCACTATAAAAAAATTTAAGATTTACACTCTTTATAACAAAATATCCACTAAGATTAATTTATTAAAATTTATACGAATCTTCAAATTGCACACATAATTAATACTTGAATTTTTGGAAAGACCTATTTTTAGTTCGAATCCCAAAATCAAATATTAACTTTTAAAATTAATTTACTAACACTCGTTACATAAATTAACAAGTGACTATTCCAAATTAATTAACCTAGAAACATAGCAATGAAACAAATTATTTAATTAAACTAACATCCTACGCATTTCATCTCACCCCTTGAATGGGGTGTTTAGCCAAGCATAATTAAATAATCAATCTCAATCACAAACATGAAACAAGAATTTAAATAGAAGAGTAAGGAGTACAATACACAAAAGTTTCCTTTTGAATTGATTCCTTGAATTGCATCCATTGTCTTCAGACTCAACTTAACTTGATTATAGAAATAGGCATAAACACAAAACCTAGAAATTATTCTAGACCTAAATGTTTTTTTTTTCTTTTTCTAAATTTTTTCTATGCTACTGGACTCTATTTGTAGTCTCTTATATTTTTTTTCTTCTGTCTCCTCTCCGAGTGAGTCTTATACGAGAGTCCCCCCTTTAATTGAACTTCCCCTCCACTTTAAAATATACCCACGAAGTTGTTTTTGTTGAGAAGAGATATTTTAGGGATTGTATTTTGGCCAAGTTTTAGAAGAGTTTGTAACCTATGCACGTGGGTTTGTTTGGCCCCAATTTTTTTTGGAGAGATTTATTTGGCTTGAAATGGTTCCGAGTAGTGGGTTGGGTGGATTTGCGAAATGGTTTTTGTTCCGGGTATGGGTTCTTGTAAAGCTGATGGATTTGTTTTGAACAACAGGTTTGGAATCGCCGGGGGTTTAACTCGGGTCAAAGGAGGTCAGGCGATGAAGAGGATATGGGTTCATTTCTTTTTGGTTTGGTCGGACTCGGTTCCGGGTTGAGAATCGGGTTTTTGGTTCAATTTTGGAGGGAGCGGTATCACCGGGTATGGAGCTTGGGATTTAGACAGGTCCGACAGGTTATGGCTTTGGGTTGCGTGTGTTGGTGAAAGGAGAAAGAGAATAAGGTGAGTGGAAGATAATGGGGGTGGAGTTGTGTGTGTTGATGTGTATAACAGTTAGTGTGTGTGTAAGTTGTAAAAAACAAAACAAAATAACAGTTAGTAAAAGATATACAACCTATTAAAAATAAAATAAAATTTAAGACTAAATGAAATTTCCTAAAACTAACAATTTAAATCCCTAACCTCTAAATTACTAAAATACTCAAAATAAAAATAATAAAATCAAACTAAACTAAAAAAAATTAAAAACAAATAAAATAAATAAATGAAAGCCTAATAAAATATATATACCTATTATTTTTAAATAAATAATATAAAAATACTCGACGCAAATTAACGGACTCTAATATATACAACTATACGCACACAAATAAAATATAAAATCCTAAAAATACAAAATAAATCCTAAAATTTTTATGTAACTCAAATAAAAATCTAAAAATAATAAAAGTACAAACTAAACACACACGAGGCTCGGGTGATGGGGTAGGTTCGGTTTAGGCTTAGGGTAATTGGTAGGGGACTGGGTGAGGGTATCAAAACTGATCTGGACATGCTCAATTAGGGACTCTGTCTCCATGGTTCTTTGATTTCCTTCATTGATTGCTTTTAAGCACTATTGTGTCACAATTACATCAATTTGGTACTATTTGATGCCGTGACTGATGAATGACCTGCAATATAGATAAATACGAATATAAGACCAATTTTATTAAAAATGAGCGACTAAAATACTTCTATTAGGGGTATAAAATAGACATTTTTGGTGCTTATCACATCACCCCCAAACAGAACATTGCTAGTCCTCGAGCAAAAGTAGAGAGAAAACAGGGATAAGTGACCAAAAGTGTGCCACTTTCGCAAGCACTTACGATTGCACTTAGCAGGTGCAACAAGCCGTTAAACCTATAGGTTTCCCTACAGGACGAGTTTTGTCTCGTGAGGATTTGCAGTGAATGTACCCATAAAATTTAATATTTTTTTGAAAAGCAGTTTCTTATTTGACGATGAAAAGCTATACAACCGAACTAAAAAGGCATCAAGGAACACCATGTTCAACTATCAAAGTAAGATATAAAATTACTTAATACCAAAAGTATAATCCTTCCTAAAACTCAGCATGTGTTTGTGTGAAACAATCTTAAGTACATTTGAGTAATTCATAGATCACGTTTATAGAATCAAAGCTTTGACTTCAATTCTCACTAGATATATCTCTCTAAGTCGAACACTCTGAGAATCGGGTAAGTGTATCTCTCTACCACTATGTTGAGAATGTCGAGTTATTCACCATATAGACTTCTCGTTGGCCCGAACACCTCACCAAGGGTGAAAATGTGATTTATGTAAAGTATGTGGAAAAATGAAATGATGTAGGGTTTTTGAGAAGAGTGAAACACACTCTGAATAACTAATGCCTTCATTTCATAAATTTATGGTTGCATGCTTTCTTTTTCTTCTTTTATATATATTTTTAATTGCGATGCATTTTTCTTTTCATAACACAAATGAAGACAATTTACATTTGAAATTCTAAACCCTTTTTTTCTCAAAAACGATGGTAGTGATGGTAAATGACGTACGGATAATATCTTGGATATATACGGATAAGGAAAAATGGTAAGTGTATGGTAGAAATGGTTTTGTGCTCGGGACAAACTATAAGACACGTGTTTCTTATAACTCGAAAGTGATGTCATTCTCAGTGATTATACCAAATTTGAAAAATAATGAGATCATGCAATGACTAAGTGTGGCACCCAAAGAAAGTTGAGTCAACTTGTGACTCGGAGATACGCAAAAACCCTCAAAAAGATGATTGGCTCAAATCTCACTAGTGATCTTTTAAGGATCTCTTGAGAATATAGTTACTCTTTAACTTTTGATTGTAAAACGTGATAGCGCAAATTGTCGAGTTTAGAAATTCATAGTGTAAGTACGCTTTAAGAGGCATTAATTAATTTATCTAGAAAAAAGCGTAGGATCGAACACAGGTATTCTGAAACTTATCAAAGAGGGATGATAGACAATTCATGTCATAAAAATTATTTTTAACTGCACAAAAAGTTTAAAATCACTTATTTTTGAAAATTTTCAAAAGTGGTACGATTTTGATAAATTTTCCAACCCCAAATAAAAGAGAACATCGTCCTTGATGTTTAAAACTTATATAAAAATGAAAAGCACAAGGAAGGAAAGATATTAGCATAAGGAACCGCTAATGAAAATTTACCACATGATGGAGCAGAGATGGAACCTGAAGAACAAATCGGCGTAAAAATATGTACAAGTCTATAGAGCATGTGAAAATCATTGGGTGATGTGAAATACCACCCCCAAACAGGATAAGACTCGTACTCAGAAACAAGATACAACAGGCTACCTCTCGGTAGAGCTAAGTTTAACGTCTTCAGCTAGATCGATCGGAACTCACCTAAAAAGAAGATATAATCTAGGATAAAATGGGGTGGCAGAAATGGTCTGGGTGATGGGAATCACCCCCAAACAAGACTGAACAACCATTCTTCATAAACGGGGTCAACAAGGTCAATATCTTCTATGTGAGTGGGGTCTAGTTCTAATAAAGGCATCAAACATTGACCGTTGACCTGAAAGAGGCTACCATCTTTGGGATTCTGAATGGTGATGGCACCATAGGGAGTAAAAGACTCAACAACAAAGGGTCCAGACCGCCTAGTTTTCAACTTACCGGGAAAGAGATGAAGACGATAATTGTATAATAACACGTTCTGACCAGAGTGGAATTCTTTACGCATGATGTTTCGGTCATGGATCCACTTCATTTTGTCCTTGTACTTATTGGACAAATCATAGGCATTATTTCGTATCTCCTCTAATTCATTAAGTTGGAGCTTTCGATGGACGCCAGCCTCGTCAATATCAAAATTAAGGGTTTTGATGGCCCAATAGGCATAATGTTCAAGCTCGACGGGCAAGTGGAATGGCTTACCAAAGACCAAGCGATAAGGAGACATACCAATCAGAGTCTTATAAGCAGTACGGTATGCCCATAATGCGTCGTTCAAGCGTAAGGACCAGTCTTTCCTATTAGGATTAACCATTTTTTCAAGGATTTTCTTGATCTCTCGGTTGGAAACCTCAACTTGACCACCAGTTTGAGGGTGGTAAGAGAGACCAACTTTGTGGGTAACACCATACTTTTTCACTAGATGTTCAAAGACTCGATTAAAAAAAATGTTTACCCCCATCACTAATGATATCTTTGGGACTTTAAAAACGTGTGAAGACGTATTCCTTAAGAAAATTGACGACAACTCGATGGTTATTGGTGCGACAAGCGATGGATTCAATCTATTTGGAGACATAATCAACTGTCACTAGAATATATTGGAAGCCATGAGAAGAGGGAAAAGGACCCATGAAATCAATGCCCCACACATAAAATATTTCGACGATTAGAATGGATGTGAAAGGCATGATGTGATGACGAGATATACGCCCAGATTGTTGGCATTTGGAACAAACCTACTAGTAGTGGTGGGCATATCAAAAAAGAGTGGGCCAATAAAAACCACTTTGCAAAATTTTGGTAGCGGTTTTCTTAGAGCTAAAGTGGCCACCACTGGCCCCATCTTGATAGAAGGAGAGAATACCAAATTATTCATGCTCCAGGTAGCTGCAGCGAATGATTTGATCAGTGCAATACTTAAAAAGTAACGGGTCATCCCAAGAGTAAAACTCCGCCTGTGCCATGAACTTGAAACGCTTTTGTTTCGACCAATGATTGCACAATTGGTCGGTTACGAAGAAATTAATAATATCAGCGTACCAAGGCGAGGTGGAGATGGAGAAAAGTTATTCATCGGGAAATGACTCAGAAATGGGGACATGATCAGAGTCAGACGTAACAGTAATGCGAGAGAGATGTTCGGTGACAACATTATCACAACCTTTTTTATCGTGAATTTGTAGGTCAAACTCTTGAAGTATGATATTCCACTGTATCAATCATGTCTTAGAATCCTTGTTGTGAATAAAGTGCCTTAGGGCGACATGGTCAGTGTAAACGATGATAGGAGAACCTATGAAATATGACCTAAACTTATCTAGAGCAAACATGATCGCTAACAACACCTTTTCGGTGGTCGTGTAATTAAGTTGAGAGTCATGGAGGGTTTTCTAGCATAATAGATAACGTGATGGCGATTGTCAACCCTCTAACCAATCACATCACGTAGAGAAAAATCCGAGGCGTCACCCATGAGCTCAAAAGGTAAAGACTAATTAGGAGGTTAAATGATAGGAGTAGAAGTGAGCTCGGCTTTATGGCGCTCGAAAAAAGTGACATAAGCATCGTTAAAGACAAAAGGGATATATTTGGATAAAAGGGTTGTTAAAGGTCGAGCGATTTTAGAAAAGTCTTTAATGAAACGATGGTATAAGCCCTCGTGTATTAAGAATGAACGAATGTCCTTGACATACTTAGGAATGGGAAGCGTGAAAATCAAGTCGATTTCTGCTTTATCAACCTCAATACCGTCGCGAGAGACAACATCACCTAAAATAATTCCCTTTTTTACCATGAATTAGCATTTTTCCCAATTGAGGACCAATTTCTTTTCTTAACAATGTTGGAGGACCATGGTGAGGTGAGAAAGGCATTGCTAAAAGGAAGAACCAAACACAGAAAAATAATCCATTAAGATTTCGAGAAAATATTCTACCATTTCATTAAAAATACTAATCATACACCTTTGAAAAGTCGCGGGGGGCATTGCAAAGGCCAAAAGGCACCTGAGAGTATACAAAGGTGCTAAAGGTATAGGTAAAGGTAGTTTTGTCTTGGTCTTCAGGGGTAATGGGAATTTGGTTGTATCCTGAATAGCTGTCAAGAAAGCAATAGTAAGCATGGCAAGCTAAGCGTTTGAGCATTTGGTCAATATACGAAAGAGGGAAATGGTCCTTGCGAGTGACAGCATTGAGCTTTCTATAGTCAATAAAAACTTGCCAGTCAGTTTGCATACGGGTGGGCACAAGATCATTGTCACTATATTTAATGACGGTGATGCCAGACTTTTTAGGCACTACGTGAATGGGACTGACCCACTAGCTATCTGATATGGGGCAGATAATATCGGTATCAAGCAATTTTAAATTTTTAGCTCTCACCACTTCTTTTATCGTAGGATTTAGTCGACGTTGTGGCTCACGAGAAGTGTTGGCATTCTCCTCCAAATGAATGCAATGACTACACACATTGGGGTTTATCCCATGAATGTCTGAAATTATCCATCCGATAGCAGTGCTATGTCGAGTAAGAGTGTGGACTGATTGCTCTTCTTGATCTAGGGTCAAGTCGGAAGCAATGATGACAGGGTGATGTTGGTTGGGGTCTAAGAAAGTATATTTCAACTCAGAAGGTAAAGGCTTAATCTCTAAAGTAGTAGGTGGTGCAGGAGAGACAACAGACTCAAACGCAGAAACAGAGTCCGGGGAACTATCAGTACATGAGTGGACTGGTTGATCCACATAGTGAAGAATGTCAACGGAGAGGTCTCGAACGAAGGAGCCGAAGACGAAGTGTCCATAAGTGGAGTGGAATCTAAATGGCATTCAGTTCATAGATGGAAGAATCAATGTCAAATTCGGACCCAAAATGAGCTGAACATTATTAGAGAGGATCTTTAGGGTAGGTTTGTTCCAACATCTCAGAAACTAAGGAGTCAATCACACACACCTTATCAATAGCATAGACATCAGACTTTTGTTGCATATGGAGGAAGATATTAACTTCGATGGTCATATTTCCAAAAGATAGATTCATAGACCCATCACGACAATTAATGATGGCATTGGCAGTTGACAAAAGGGGCGACCCAATATGATAGGAGTATTGGTTAGGTCGGGCACACGAGTGTCGAGGATGATGAAATCCACAGGGTAGTAAAAGTCAGAGACCTTCACCAAAACATCTTCAACTATTCCTTTAGGCACTTTCACGGAACGATCAACAATTTGAAGTGTAACTCGTGTAGGTTTCATGTTTTGTAAACCTAACTCAAGGTAGAGGGAGTAAGGTAACAAATTAACACTAGACCGAAGATTAAGTAACGTTCGAGTAGTGAACCTATTACCTAAAATGCAAGAGACAGTTAGATAACTGGGGTCTTTGTACTTCACAACATTGTTATTATGGAGAAGGTATGCGGCTTTCTCAGTGATGAAGGCATCACGAGGAACATTTGTTCGAAGCTTAATAGTGCATAAGTCCATAAAAAATTAGCATACAAATGAACTTATTGAATCGCAGTGAGGAAGGGAATGATAATGCGAACATTCTGAAAAACTTTCCTAATCTCATCAAATTGTTGGGCTTTCTTAATGGGAGCCAATCGATGAGGGAAGGGTATTTTGGGCACGTAAATAGAGGTGGCCTTAGTAGGCTTTGAAGGAGGTTGTGTGGTAGACTTGGTAGATGGTAGAACCTTAGGGATAGGATCTAATAGGAATGGGATGGGTGTGTTTTGAGAGTCACGGGGATCATCAACACCATTATCAACCAATTTTCTCGATCTAAGAGTACTCACAACTTTCATATCCGCTTGGTAATTGGGTAGAAAGTGTGCTCCTACTTTCTTCCTGAGAGATCAAGAAGCTTACTAGTTAAGGCTCACCACACTAGCTATTACAACAAACGACTGTTCGGTACCATGCTGGGGAAAGAACAAAACCGTTTTATTTTTCGGCCTCACTTAAAATCAAGTTTCCCTAGACAATTGTCTTAATAAAGTCGAATGAAGCTTTGCAGGCTTGGAAATGACTCACTAGAGTATCCTTCGAGTGTCTGATCCTACTTGGCTTTCTAGTTGATTGATTTTAAATTAAGTGAGAGCACGAGTAACGAGCAAATAGGAAAAATGATTGAGTGGGTGATGAAATCCCGACTCGTTGCAATGACCAGGTGTAGGTCTAGGGTAAATTAATTCATCAAACCATTCAATTTAAGTGCGATGCAGAAATTAAAAGCACGTAGGAGCAAGTAATCACACAAAAATTAACTCGTTTGTAGGAGATTAGCGAGTGATAAAGAAATTACCTCCCACAACTTTTACACGCATGGGGTGAAGACCGATTTGAGTCGACCAAGGAGAATCTCTCCTAACATCAGTTATCCCTGGGAGTCCTACGGACCCAAAATAGAGAGGCTTAAAAATTTCCACTCCAAGGGTGCTCTCTCTATATTTTGTCCCGTTTTCCTTTTTGGATGTTTTTTATTGAATAATTATTACAAAAAAATATGGTGTCAAAATGCACCCAATAATTACAAGACCTCAATAAACCTATATAATCAATCTAAGTAAGAGGGAGAAGGAATAACTATAACTGAAAAAATAAAAATTACAACTCTTCAACTGTGTCTCCTCGTCAAGAAAGTGGCAACGATGACATTTGACAACTCGTCATTTGATAACTTGTTCCAGATGCGTCAGTCATTATCTCCAAATGCCGAGTCTCAAAGTTCCCTTAAATTACCCGTAAAACTTGTTAAATACTAGTATTGTGGTAATCATGGGTATCAATCGAACTTTTAAGTGAAGAAACAATTAGCGTGATCCCTTGAATTTTCAATTTGTTATTAATTTTTTTTAATGTTTAAAGACAATTTCAAGGGAGAATAATCAACTACTGCAAAATTCACACGCAATTAAACAACTACTAAAATTGAAAATATACCCGAGTTTAGAATTATGAGAAGATACAAGAGGTGGGATTACACCGCGTGATCAATTCCATTTAATTTCTTAATTTATTCAATTGAATTGCCTTGAGATGATATTAAATTCACAATTTAACTCTTGTTACAATCATAAACTCAACACTATCATTTTCAGCAATTAAATCGGGAAATGTCACTATAAAAAATTAAGATTCATACTCTTTTAACAAAATATTCGCTAAGATTAATTTATTAAAATTTATACGAATCTTCGAATCGCACACATAATTAATATCTTTATTTTAGGAAAAAGATCTATCTTTAGTTCGAATCCCAAAATCAAATATTAACTTTTAAAATTAATTTACTAACTCTCGTTATATAAATTAACCAATGACTATCCCAAATTAATTATTCTAGAAACATAGCAATGAAACAAATTATTTAATAAAACTAACATGCTGCGCGTTTCATCCCACCCCTTGAATGGGGTGGTGAGCCAAGCATAATTAATTAATCAATCTCAATCACAAATGTGGAACAATGATTTAAATAGAAGAGCAAGGAATACAATACGCAAAAGTCTCATTTCAAATTGATTCCTTGAATTGCATCCACTGTCTTCACTCCCAACTTAACTTGATCACAGAAATAAGCGTAAACACTAAGCCTAGAAATTATTTTAGATCTAACTATTTTTTTTATAAATTTTTATATGCTACTGGACAGTCTCTGCAGCCTCTCCTTTTTTTTCCTTTTGTCTCCTCTCCGAGTGAGTCTTATACGAGAGTCCCCCCATTAATTGAACTGCCCCTCCACTTTAAAATATACCCACGAAGTTGTTTTTATTGAGAAGAGATATTTTAGGGATTGTATTTTGGCCAAGTCTCAGAAGATTTTGTAACCTATGCACGTGGGTTTGTTTGGCTCCGATTTTTTTGGGAGAGATTTGTTTGGCTTGAAATGGTTATGGGTAGTGGGTTGGTTGGATTTGCGAAATGGGTTTTAGCAGGTATGGGTTTGGTTTTGGGTCTAGGTTCTTGTAAAGTCACTGGATTTTGTTTGAACAACAGGTTTGGAATCATAGGGGGGTTTAACTCGGGTCAAAGGAGGTCCGACGATGAATGGGGTATGGGTTCATTTCTTTTTGGTTTGGCCGGACTCGGTTTCGGGTTGAGAATAGGGTTTTTGGTTCAATTTTGGAGGCAACGGTATCACCGGGCATGGAGCTTAGGATTTAGGCAGGTCCGACAGGTTATGGCTATGGGTTGCGTGGGTTGGTGACATGAGAGAGCGAATGAGGTGAGAGGAAGATGATGGGGGTGAAGTTGTTTGTGGTGATGTGTATAATAGTAAGTTTGTGTGTAAGTCGTAAAGAAACAAAACAAAATAAAAGTTAATAAAAGATTTACAACCTATTAAAAATAAAATAAAATAAAATTTAAGACTAAATATAATTTCCTAAAACTAAAAATTTAAATCCCTAACCTCTAAATTACTAAAAGACTCAAAATAAAAATAATAAAATCAAACTAAACTAATAAAAATAAAAATTAGAAACAAATAAAATAAATAAATGAAAACCTAATAAAATATATATACCTATTATTTTTAAATAAATAATATAAAAATACTCGACGCAAATTAACGGACCCTAATATATACAACTATACGCACACAAATAAAATATAAAAATCCTAAAAATATAAAATAAATCCTAAAAATTATATATGGCTCAAATAATAATCTAAAATTATAAACTAAACACACACGAGGCTCGAATGATGGGGTAGGTTCGGTTGAGGCTTAGGGTATTTGGTAAGGGACTGGGTGAGGGTATCGGAACTGATCTGGACACTCTCAACTAGGTACTCTGTCTCCACGATTCTTTGATTTCCTTCGTTGATCGCTTTTAATCGCTAATGTGTTGCAATTACGTCGATTTGGTACTATTTGATGTCACGACTGATGATTGACCTGCAATATAGATAAATATGAATATAAGGCCAATTTTATTAAAAACGAGCGACTAAAATGCTTCTATTCGGGGTATAAAGTACACACTTTTGGGTGCTTATTAACATTCATCCTACAAATTTATTCGAAAATGTCCTCTGGAGTAGAGCTAGAAGTGTGTTGTTGTCAAGCTAAAGAAGTGACTTTCTAAAGACATCGCATGATTCCTTCAGTTTGAGTCTATTAGGTTTGAGTTCTAGTGGAGGGAATTCGAGTACTAACCATCCTAAAATATTAGAGAACAATTTTAGTAATAAGAATCATAAAACAAGGATATATCGCAAGCCTATTATATTATACAAGATAAGTTGTATGATACATTAAAGTTATATATCACATATAAATTTTGCATTAGTGCTTAAATATAGCAGTTATTTAACCTCCTCAGGCTTAGTATGACACACTATGTACAATACTTTATTATGCTATCTATATTAGGAGATAACTTTAACTTTGGATTTTTAGTAGGAACAACAGCCTCTCGTTATCATAACATGATTCCGGACTAACTATGTAACCTTCTTGGTCTGGAGAATCATTAATCGAGTCATTATTGGTGTCAGGAGAGTAATCACAATACACTTCGCCATTTGATGTCACATCTGGTTAAATAGCTGGGGTCGGTGGAGCATTTGTGACTGCAAGATTCATAGCTTCTTGAAATATCACTAGATCGTTTACGTAGTTATCTACTTTTCTTATAACTTGCATTTCACCTAAAACTCTATTAGTTAGTACTAACAGCTTGACATCGCCACTAGCACCTGCCTAGTATTCTTCTAATGAACGAATCATTTCCCATAGCCTCCCTAAGGCTTCTTCTCGAATTCTAGTTTCCCAACAGTTATTTAGCTTAGTATCCACATTTAACAGAAATGTATCCAAAGTATCCATACTGAAAAATGGAATTACCATATAATAGTAATAAAAGAAGTTACGAAAAGATAAAATAACTAATATCTTATAAATTTCATTTCCCGTATAGAATGCTAACCCAACGATATGTTAAATTTAAACCATGCTCTGATACTAACTTTGAGAGTGCGCCAAAAATTAATGAACAAACTTATTTAATTAAATTCCAATCTTTACCACAAAATCCTAACTCTTGCAATTAATTGTGATTGACTAAATAAATAAAAGAAAGTTTGCAAACAATCACAAATATGAGGAAAAATCTCTTAAAGGGGCAAAACCTTTTTATTTCACTATATCTTGTAACAACTTACAAATACAGAGAAATAGAGCTTGATACACGAATCCCCGCAGGCCTCAGTTTGTTGTTGTCGGCAAGAGATCCCGCAAGAGATCCAATCGTCAGCAATGGGGAATCAACCTTCTTCTCCACAAGTGTACTCCAGATGAGTAGAATAAGTAATCTAGGGTTTAAATGATTCACATATGAATTTGGGACAGTTTGGTGAATCAAAAGTGGTTTAAAGCTCTAAAAAATGAAGTCTTAAATTGCATCTGTTTCTGCAGAAAATGGAGTTGTGAAGATTTGAAAAACTTGATTGCAGAAAACTGGTATTTATAAGAAAATTAAGGTGGCACTGTCGTTCGAACTTAAGGACTTCGCTCGAATGACATTTGATGTCGTTTGAACCACTTCGTGCGAGATGCGTATGTCGTTTGAACGACAGTGCGACATCGTTTAAACGACGTGAATGTCAAATTTAGTCCTCCTCAACACTTAGAAAAAATTCTTATCACGTTGGAAAACATTTCAGGTATTGAAAAACAGTTTATAAAAAATTCCCAAATAAATATGTAAACATTAAAAACTCCAAATTAAATATTTTACCGTAATTGCGAGTGGAGTAGTGGGAATGTTGAAGACGCACGTTGCACCTTGCTTGGTGAGGTTTAACTAGCACGTATGAAGATGATGGGTGAGTGAAGCTTCAGATTCGGATTGAGGTAGTCATGGATGATCGTGTAGACGTGTCGAGTGTAGCGGTATAAGAAAAACAAGCTGTGATATAGGACACTTAGAAAATTTCCTAGATACTAAAACGAACATTTATAAAATCATGTCCTTACAAATCTCCCCATATATCTATGCCAGTACATACATAAAAACTATCCGAGTTATGTTATCGAGACTCAAAACAAATGACATACAATTTAATATCCCCATAAACCAAAAAACTGGAAATACTAAATGACACGTCTTTAAAAAAGGCTTTAACATCTTCAATTCTTCAACTTTTTCATTTTTTCTTTGTCATCATCGGGGTGTGCAAATTAATCCTCAATTTTGTACCTACACACATGAGACAAGAAACAATACATGTGACGCACAACAGTTTAAAAAAATGTTAAGAGAAAATCAATATCAATTAACCTTAAACAAATCATTATCAATTCCAACAAGAAAGCAAAAATGAAATCTGCCATAATTCGTTCCCCCCCTTTTTATGATGTCCCCAAATAGACAAATATTAAGAACACAAAGCAATGCAAATGGATAATGTCACAAGGTAATAAAAATTTATCTTTTTGAATTTTTCAAAGTTTTTCAAAACAAAAAAAAAAATACAAAAAAAAATCACACCATGAAAGAACACGAAAATAACCAAGTCGGTGATAGTGGAAATGTAGGGATGTGAACAAATTTGATAGGAAAATCGATGCATACAAACATAACATATGTGCACGATGAATTTCGGATATTCCTAACGAATGAACTCAACATCTTCCTTAGGTGTAAAAATGGTGGAATTATAAGAAATCGACTCAATCTATTCAACACACCAATAATATCCAAAACTATTTAATGTTTTTTTGAGATTTTTAAGAAAGTGCAAAGCCGTTAAATCCAACCAAACTCCCTCAAATTTCTATTTATTTGTCTTTTTCTTTTTCTTTTTGAGGTGTCTAGTTTTCTCAAATTAGATAAATCCTATTATTGGCTTAATTTTTCTTGGGCTCTTTTAAATGGTGGCTTTCAGGTCGAGTTAATTTTATACTCTCGTAGCCCTTTCCCGTGAACACTCATTATTTTTACGTTTATGGATTTTAATCCTCACGATAAACGGTTCTTACATGAATAACTATTATTATTCTTATTTTATCGTATTTAGTTTGTTGTATAGACAGAATTGAGATGGAAACACTCAAAACAACATGTGATAGAAAAGCACAATATTTAAATAAACAGTGCGCATGTTCATTAAAGGAGATAAGGAGCCAAACATGTAGAAGATATCACTAATCACATCTCAATGACTCCATACATTATAAAGAACATGGATGAAATGATGTAGCATCTCAAAACACAATCAAACAGTCACGTGGAATATGGAGTGAAGTTGTGACTATGACTATCTTAAATGTTCATCCATAAACGGTGTAAACAAAATACGAAACTATTTTTGTGTTTTTCAAAAAAATTGTAAAAGGAAAATCTTTTTGTCTTTTGCAAAAGTTTATCAAAAATAAAATCTTTTTGGATTTTTCAATTTTTCAAAAAAAAATAGAAAGACTTTGTATTTTAAAAAAAAATAAAAAAATGAAACCAAAACTAATGATACAGTTTAGAAATAGGAATCATATGATGTGAACATGAAAAATGCATCCTATTCTAGACATGGTAATCACCCCTCAGTCAATTGTACAAATTCCAAAAGACTTCCTAAGACTCTAGAATCTAAGGGTGTCTAAAGGTTTCGTGAAAATATCGAATAACTGTAGGTCGGTAGAAGCAAGACTCAAGGATACGACCCTATCTTTTACTAACTCACGGATGAAGTGCTCGCGTATCCTAATGTGCTTTGTGTGCGAATTCTGGACTAGATTGCGGGATATGTGTATCACGCTCGTATTATCACAGGAAATAGTCATGGTGTCCTGTGATATCCCATAATCCTCCAGCATTTGCTTCATCCACAAAAGTTGCGTGCAATAACTCCCGGCGGCTATGTACTCAGCCTCCGCAGTGGAAAAAGAGATGGAGTTTTGCATCTTGCTCAACCAAGAGACAAGAGCAGAACCAAAGAAAAAACACCCACTAGAAGTGCTCATACATCCATCTGCATCCACGACCCAATCGACATTCGAATAGGCAAATAAACGATCATCGGTATCAAAGGAATAACAAATTCCAAATGAAAGAGTCCCACTCACGTATTTGATAATAAGTTTAAGAGCGAGTAAGTGGGAATCTTTCGAGGATGTCTAATATCGTACACAGACTCCAACACTAAAGTCTATGTCGGGAATACTGTCAGTCTTATAGAGAAGACTACCTATCATACTTCGATACAAGTTTTGCTCTATGTCCTTACCTGAAGTGTCCCTTCTAAGCTTTGTTAATGTACTCATCGGGGTACATGCGTGCTTAGCGAAGTCTATGCCAAATTTATTCACTAGGTCTCTAGCATACTTGGATTGGGAGATGAACATCGCATCCTCTAGCTGACGAACCTAGAAACTAAGGAAGAATGTAAGCTCACCAACCATGCTCATCTCAAACTCACTCTTCATCTCCTCCTCAAAGTCGTGAGCATGTGTATCCAAAGACTATGTCGTTCATATAGACCTGGGCAACCAAAATAACACCGTCTCCTCTCCTAATAAATAACGTCTTATCAATTCAACCTCTCATGAAGCCACGGGCGAAGAGATAGGAAGTAAGCCTCTCATACCAAGCACGGAGTTTGTGATACCCCGCCTAATAAAATACTGGGTGATCAATCCTATACCAAATTAAAACAGGAGTCTCATATGGTTCATTCTCAGTATCACTGTTGAAAACCAATTTAATTACTAATAGCCTATTAGGCTGGCGTCAAAATTTTATATTGACTAATATTTTTAACCAAACCATTTAAATAAATAAATCACAACAGTTTATATGCAACAACTGAAATGAAATAAAATAACCGAACACTCGGTACAACATAATACAATCAAATCGAATGCTCCTATCTAGATTACAAGGATATAAGCGTCTAAAATAAACCTGCATGCATCCACAACTGTTGCAGCAAACCTCTGACTCAAAGGAATCATCATTCAGGCGTCCCTGTGTCTGGACACCTAATATATATATATATATATCAAGAGAAGGGAAATAGAGAAATGGGTCGGAGATTGAGTTTGAAAATAGTTTGCAAGTGCATAAATGACATATATTAAAATATGGAATATTTCATATTTAAACTGGTATCGCACTCTCATGAGATACACCTCACTCTTCTTCTAATAGTGAACTCCTATCGCATACCTTTTTAAACAATCTAGTTAAGCTACCCTTCCTAACAAAACTATTTCACCCATCTTCTAAAAATCCTCGAAACCCGAGTACTAAGGACTAAACTTCTCTCCATTCCTAACAACGCGCTACGTTTCGTGCATGGGGTGTCTCACGAAGCGAAATCTAAATAAGGAACCTCCCTGATACACTCCTACTTGGCAATGTTGATCATCGAGATTCATTAGTCCCTCAGCACATAACGCATATATAGATATATATAGTTCTCACTATAACCTATGATTCATATTCATTTAGATCCGGATATAAATCTACCGAAAGGGGAATAACTCTTATTAAATCTTTTCACTTTACACAAGTTTACTTTATATGATATCTCATCTTCATATACAAGAAATATACTATACGCAACAAATATAACTATACCTATTACAATCATAAGCATAATAACCATCCCATCGAGATATAACTCGAGGATGCAGTCTCATAGTGCCTATCTGAATCCGGGTTTACTTACTCAACCACAGTACCAAGCCAAACTCACTCATGGTCATGGTAAAAATACACAATGGTGGAGGCGATCATATCCCCTCCTGAAAGTGGGATACAAACATCGCAATCGTATACGGGACGATGTGACCTGGGGATATACTCTCCCTTCTCCTCAAGCTAGGGGATTCAACCACATCGCGCAACCTCCATGGATCGCACTAGAGAAAATATATAATCTGGCTGTCCAATCCTATGCTCGGGGAAGCCTGTGAAACCAGCCTCTAAAGTTTAAATATACGAATCACACGGATATATTATTTCTGTATCCTATCATACATATACTTTAACATCTCCCGTATATATAATATATATCATTCCTCAATATGCTCTCGCTATAATTTCCGAACTCTTATAGCGATAGCCGATATTCCGAATGTTCCCATTCGTAACAGTATATAAGTATTCACACACTTAAAATACTAAACCTATACGTATTCTCTTACTTATTATATAACTCGCACCTTAATCACTTTTAAGGATTTATATATAATATATATCCCTTCTCTATCCCGCCATTTAGGAGTCCTAATATCACATCTAGAATCCCCTACAATAATCTCCAATTTATAATTTAACTCTCCATGCACTAAAGTCATGCTAGTGAAACATCTACTCACCGAAGTTCTATCTAAACATATAATATAGGCGAGCTCAACCCGTATCCAGGTGAGATATCGCAAAACAACTAGTTCTACCCTAGAACCGCGAATACGATAGTCTTGCAATCATTAGCCTGCTATCGCTCTGATCAATCAAAAATATATTATACTCGTATAACACACACAAAATGAGCAGTGCAAGTCCAAACATAAGCTCAAAATACCAACACCTTCTACAGCGAAAAAACGTATAGATATACTCGCTATAATATTATCGATACTCCCACGAAGCTCGAATTGGAAGTGGAAGTGTTGTGGAAAAGCCCGTTAATGTTTATCACACGGAAAGTAAGAGGGTGAGGTGAGGTTAAGGGAATTGATTCGAGGCTTATGGCCATATCGTGGCTAGGAGGCAAACTTTGAGGTAACACATTTGTGTATGATGATCGTAACATTTGTGTAGGGTATAGGCGCCTGGATTAATTAGACTTTGCATTTCACTGAAATTAAAGGACATAGAGGTAGAAGCGCATTAATAGGGTTACGAGATAGGATTTTAGCGGTCCCGATGGTGTGCCTTAGACCGTTATATCTCGATGAATGACGATGCAAGGAAGTAGTGTAACGGGAGGGTTCCTTGTCTGGATTTCGCTTCGAGAGACGTCCCATGCATGAAACCGAGCGAATGTCAAAAATCGAGAGAGGTCTTGGACACTAGGGATATAGTTAGAATAGTACTCATTTTACGTGTGTAGGAAACACATTGATCTTCGGATTACCATGAAGTAAGGCCAGTAGGACTGGTGGCGCTGATATAGGGAGATTGTTGGGAGTTAACCACAAGAAGATTGGTGGGTTAATCTTGAGAAGGATTGGATTTCCAAGAATAGGAAGAATGGAATCTCGAGTAACTCGGGGCACCAGGAAGAAAAGAAAGTGATGCCCATTTTAGATAGAGTGTTATGTCTGTGACGTTTTTAGTAGTGGTGCAGATAAGCACGGATTATAGGGTGTGTATGCACATTGGTAAGTTAATTTTATATACCGCCAGAAATAGAAAGGACGTAGTATATAAAGTTGAAGAATATGCTTTGGAGCAGTTATGGGTTGGATTGAACATCGTAGGAGGCACGCGATAACCTAATGGTGTAGGTGCGATAAGATTTGCCACGCCTAAGAAAAGCGAGAAGACTGACTGGTGTAGTCAAACGTTAGGGTAACTTCCTTTTTGAGGGAAATTAGGTGTCCAGACACAAGGACGCCTGGATGATGATTCTTTCGAGTCAGACATTTACTGCAGCAGCTGTGGATGCATGCAGGTTTATTATAGACATTTATATCCTTCTAATCTAGATAGGAAGCATTGTAGTAACATTCGGGCCGATAGCCCAATTGTATTGATTTATTCTTTTACTGCCTTTTCATGCGGCATTGGATTTGGTTGTATTATATTAAACCGAGTGTTCGGTTATTTTATTTCATTTCAGTTTAGTTTATATAAACTGTGTGAATGTTTTATTTAGTTGGTTTGGTTAAAATATTTGTTAATATAAAATTTTGACGCCATCCTAATAAGTTATTAGTAATTAAATTGGTTTTCGACAGTGATGCTGAGAATGAACCATATGAGACTCCTGTTTTAATTTGGTATAGGATTGATCACCCGGTATTTTATTAGGCGGGGTGTCACATGGTGCTTGCTTCAAACCATACTGGTCTTTTCTCATAAAATAGACGTGATCAGGGTGCGTAGGGTCTTCAAACCTTGTAGTTGTCCACGCGAACTTCCTTCTGTAGAATGCCATTTAAAAAGGCACTCTTGACATCCATCTAGTTTAACTTGAAGCGCAGATGACATGCGATGGCGAGTAGTAAGAAGACGGACTCAAGCCTCGCAACAGGAGCAAATGTCTTGTCAAAGTCTACACCCTTTTATCTGTGTATAGCGTTTAGCGACCAACCTAGACTTATTTCGAATAATGGTACCATTCTCATCCATCTTATTCTTGTATATCCATTTGGTACCTATCAAATTATTCTCACTAAGTTGGGGGACTAGGTTCCAGACATCATTCTTTCTAAACTGAAGCAACTCATCCTGCATAGCAGATATCTAGTGTTCATCCTTGAGTGATTTCTTGAGGTTCTCGGGTACTTTAGACGAGTAGCAAATAAAACTAATGACGTTATCTAGCTGAGCATGAGTCTTAACCCCTAGGGTGGGATCTCCTAGAATGGTAGTGGGATCATGACTCTTGAGATCCCAAGCAGGTGTGTCCCCTAAGACATGAGTAGGTTCCACCCTGGGTGTGGGAGGCACAATGGGATCATGAGGAGGAAAAGGTTAGAATCAACAAACCCTGACGGTTCATCACCTTATACGGTGACTTTTATTGACCCCATAACCTTATAGCTACTTAGGTTAAAAACTCGATATGCTTTACTGGTTAATGAATACCCTAATAATATTCCCTCGTCGCTCCGGGAGTCAAAATTTTCTAATTTTTCTCTATCCCGTAGGATGTAACATTTGCTCCCAAGGCCACGAAAATATGAAAGAATGGGCTTCTTTTTAGTCCACAATTCATAGGGCATCTTAAGTGTGTGTGGACAAAGGTAAACCCTATTCACCATATGGCACGCAGTAAACACCGCCTACACCCAAAATTGTGTAGCAACTCTATGACCTGGAAGCATAGATCTAGCCATCTCCTAAATCGTCTGATTCTTCCTCTCAATAATCCCATTTTGCTTAGGAGTCTTCATGGTAAAAAATCCATGTTTGATCTTAAGGCTATCACAGTAAAGATCTACTTTAGCTTCCTTAAACTCAGTGCCGTTGTCACTCCACATTTTATTAACGGTGACATTGTGTTAATTTTACAGGACATGACACTTGGTCATAAGAAATTCCACATCATCGAATTTCTCTCTTAGAAAACTTACAATCGAGTAATGAGAGAAATCATCTACCATCACGAGGATATACATCTTACCACCTAAACTCGCACTACGAGTAGAACCCATAAGATCCATGTGTATCAACTCAAGAACTCATGAAGTGGTAATAGAATTCAACTTCCTGTGGGGGCTACGGACTTGCTTTCCCACAAACCGTGGAAGTAGGCTTTCCAAGTGATGGCAAGCCACTTACTAGGTCCTTTTTAGCTAGTCTCTCCAAATCTCTAAAGTTCACATGACCTAGACATTGCTGCCACAGCTCCATAGGAGTCATCGTGGCGCTGTTGCAAATAAATGAGGAGTTGGGCACAATCCCATAACAATTATCTACAGTCCTCACCCCTCGCAATAGAAGTTTACTGGCTTGATCATAAACATTGCACTCGTTCTGGTCAAACTTTGCTGCAAAGTCAACATCGCACGGATGGCTAATGCTGAGACGGTTTTCTTTCAAACCTTTGACGTACAAAATATCCTCTAACTTAGGAAATCCTAGTATCTCTACTGTACCTCGTCCTACTATGCTAGACTTCCTCCCGTCTCCAAACGTGACTTTACCTTCCTTCCGATCCTCAAGGTAGGTAAAAAATGAAACGTCACCAGTCATGTGTTTGGAGCACCCACTATCAAAGTACCACTGTGAGGTCTTATGTGCTTTAAGAGAAACGTGAACAACAAGGGATTTTGTGTCATCCTTAGGAACCCAAGTGGTGGTAACCTTGTATTTTCCCTTGCCATTGTTAGTTATAGTCGGGATTCTATAAGTATATGGAGACGAAAAAGAAATTCACTGGAAATCTTCCATTAAACTCCGAGATGTGGCAACTAGAAACTCAACCTGCTCTCTAAGACTCAAAAATTGCTAGTGGCACGTAGCGGAGCAAAAGTACGTCTTGTTCAACCCAAACTATAGTAAAACTCCTTAAGGTGGCATTTTCTTTTACAATAGGTACAAAAGTACACAGTCTTAGTCCGAACTTGGTTTTATTTTCTTGGCCGAACTCTTCTCTGGGGTTTTGGGTGATGGACATATGTATTTGTAGTAAACTCAGGAATTAGTTCTGATGTCACATGAGACGTGGAAGTACCATCAAAACCTATTCCCTACCTTTCACCAAACCCTAAATCATGGGCATGGAGAATCTTTCCCATATTTCAATATATGTCCTCAATATTTACCTTGACCTCCCGGGCTCTCCTAAGGTTACGAGTGAGTTGGGATACAAGGGCTTCAAGTTTCTTTTGAGTGTCCATGAAGGAATGAAGCTCACTCGTAAGACTAGCCACTTGCTTGGTCAATTCACCTTTCTCTTTCTCTAAATAACTCTCTCTCTCTCTCTAAACTGACTCTCTTTATCTACAGATGCTCTCCTTTTCTCTCTCTCTATGCAAACACTCTTTCTCTCTCTCTCTCTCTCTCTCTCAAGGAGGTAGTAATGGAGGACTCTCTCTCTTTCTCATCTCTCCCAAATCTTTCTCTAAGGTAACGATACTAAGTGCTAACACTTTGTTATGCTTTTTAGTTTTAAAAGAATCAGCATATAAATCAGCGTACGCTCGTCGTTGGTCACTCTCGATCTCACTTTCAACATCCTCCCCCTCACTCACGTCGCTTTCACTATCGAGGTGTCCCTATGAAGTAACATCCTCATCGTCATGAGGCGCATTGTAAGTACTCACGTGAATAGCCATGAATACGGTGAACTTACATTCATGCGGTGATTTATCTTCAAAATTCATCAACTCGACCTCACTATTATCACTAAAGGAGGCATTAAATTCGCCTTGCCTTTGCCTTGACGTTTCAACCTAGTAGGACACTCAAATGCCTTATGACCTCTATCGTCACATTCATAACATCTTTTCTCATCTTTTTTAAGAGTGTCCTTTTTATGTTTATCATTTTTCTTTTAAAACTTATTTTTTTCAAACTTATTTTTATCTTTGAAATTGCCATTTTTCTTTAATTTGAGAAATTTTTTGCAAACAAACCCTAATCGTCTAAATTAAAATCAAACTCCGAATCTGACATTTCTTCCTCTTTTGTCCTAGACGACTCACCTATCTTTCTTGCTGATCCCTCACTCTTTCTGACTTGGGTATTAAGTGCTGCCCTTTATCTTTTGATTTTATCGTGTTAGGAAACATATCAATCTCATAAGTCTGGAGGTCTCCTACCAACTCTTCTAATTTCAGACTACTCAAATTTCCTATTGAATTTAGCATAGTGACTTTAGGGATAAAAAGCTTAGGCGGTGATCTCAGAATCTTTTTAACTACTCTAGCATCAGGAATGTGTTCACCTAGATTGAAACTAGTGTTTACAATATCAGATAAGCATACATATAATTCATCAAAACACTCAGATTCAAGCATGGGGATTGTTTCAAATTGTGTAGCTAAATTTTGCAATTTTGGTTCTTTGACTGCATTAGTGCCTTCATGGGTAAGTTTAAAACATCCCATGCTTCGTTAGACGTACTGCAGGTCATAATACGTCAAAACTCCTCAGGGGTGATGGCACTAGAAATTGCACTAAGCCCACGTGAGTTATATGTTCTCCATTTAAATTCTTCATCCGTCCATTCAGTCACAGCTATTAAATTTACTACGTTTTCGATAGTGACAGTGGGAGGAGTCCACCTCTTTCACACATAACTCAAACACGTTCGTCAATGGCCTTTAAGTGGGATTTCATAAAGGCTTCCCAATATGCATATTTTTTCCCATAAATAATTGGAACTCGATTATACAAGTTTTCCATTGAAATTGCGCTTTTTCAAAAAATCAATTTTTAGACCAAAATTGATATCCATATTTTTTTTGCAGAAAAATTGTGTAATGGGAGCTGATACCAATTTGAGAGTGCACCAACAATCAATGAACAATCTTGTTTAATTAAATTCCAATCTTTACCCAAAAATCCTAACTCTTACAATTAATTGTGATTGACTAAATAAATAAAAGCAAGCATGCAAACAATCACAAATATGAGGAAAAATCTCCCAAAGGGAAAAACCTTTTTATTTCATTACATCTTATAACAAATTATAAATACAAAGAAATAGAGCTTGGGACACGAATATTCGCAGGCGTCGGTTCATTGTCGTCGGCAAGAGATCCCGTAAGAGCTCCAATCGTCAGCAATGGAGAATCAACCTTCTTCTCCACAAGTGTACTCCAGATGAGTAGAATAAGTAATCTAGGGTTTAAATGATTCACATATGAATTTGGGACAGTTTGGTGAATCAAAAGAGGTTTAAAACTCTAAAAAATGAAGTCTTAAATTACAACTATTTCTATAGAAAACGGAGTTGTGAAGACTTGAAAAACGTGATTGCAGAAAACTGGTATTTATAAGAAAATTAAGGCGACGATGTCGCTAGAATGACATTTGATGTCGATTGAACCACTCCGCGCGAGATGGGTTTGTCATTTGAATGACATTGCGACATCCTTCGAACAACGCAAATGTCAAATCCAGTCCGCCTCAACACTTAAAAAAAATTCTTATCACGTTGGAAAACATTTCAGGTACTGAAAAACGGTTTATAAAAAAATCCCAAATAAATATGTAAACATTAAAAACTCAAAATTAAATATTTTACCATAATTGCGAGTGAAGTAGTGGGAATTTTGAAGACTCACACTGCACGTTGCTTGGTGAGGTTGCACTGACACGTATGAAGATGATGGGTGCATGAAGCTTCGGATTCAGATCGAGGTCATCATGGATGATCGTGTTGACGTACCGAGTATAGCGGTATAAGACATACAAGTTGTGATCTAGTACACTTAGAAAATTTCCTAGATACTAAAATAGACATTTATAAAATCATGTCCATACAAACTTATCACTCCCTGATTTTTTATATGAATGCACAAGATAGTTTATATAAAGCAATGAATTAAAGTTAAGGTGAAATAATATAACTTTATTAATTATTAAAATAGTATACATGGGGTAGTACCACCGCAGGGGTGAATTACATTTTTTAACACGGACTATAAAGTAAAAAAAATTAAAAAGTGCCACTCCTTGATCCCATCTTTCTTATTCTCTGCCCACACGTTCACGTATGTAAACAGATGATCGATATCTGTCTTTAAAAGGGAAGAGATATTATCCTCTTTCTCCTGGTTCATCTAGAGGAAAAAGGAATTAGCACAGATATGCTAATCAGTCTTTACCTGTTCTATAACAAGTATATGTATAGTTGAGAGTTAGAGTGTATAAATAATTTAGTGTATAGACATGCTAAAAAATTAAAGTTGATAATCCCATACTTATCAGTTCGATTATAAAGAAAATCAAGGACCTTTGAACTAATAATCCCACTTACTAGCTCATTAAGCATCATATAGAGAAAGTAAAATATTTTTGAATTAATAATCGCATATTTACGAGTTCACTAAGTGGTATAGAAATAATTAATCCATCAGTAAAACCACATAATAATCAACCCAAAACCTTTGGGGAAAAGTAATCGGCTGGGCACACAATTAAAGTGACACTCATACATAAGTAGTAATAATCTAAGCTCTCAAACATCTGAGACCATTAGGACAAACAGAAAGTTCTATGGGATTACACGTCAGTCTACTCCCTATTTAATATTGATGCTCATAATATAAATATTTGCACAAAGGTGCAGGGTGAGCTGAATCAATAAGGAACATGATATTAGTTATTAGGTGAGAGGGGTTAAATTGATTCATATTCAAATTCAAATATCAATGATCTTTAAAAAAATATGTAGTATGGAAATATTATAATATGCACATACTAAGGGTAAATATGAGCTATCATATAGTGATATCAATAGTAGTATGTCAAATATAGGGATGACAACGGGTCGGTTTAGGGTTGGGGAAAGCATCCACATCCCCATACCCGTCCCCGTTAAAAATATCATTCCCCTTCCCTGCCCCGTTCCCCATTATAATGGGTTCGGGGATCCCCGTCCCGTTTAAAATGAGTATCGATTTCCCCGCGGGGAACCCGTTTCTCCTTTGATGTAGACATTTTTACCTATACAAATTTCAAAAAAATTATAGTTAAGCATACATTATTTATGTTAAATCTAAAAAATCTCAAAAAAATCTGTCAATGTAGGTTTTCTGTTAAATCTTAAAAATAAAAATAAAAACACTATTACGTTATTTCTGCAAACAAAATTGTTGCCAGATTTTAGAGAGGTTTTGGCCAATAACTAATTTTTTTCAAGATGTCCAACACATATCAAAAGCGCTTGGTCTTTAACAACAGAATTCAGGGAGGTTCACATCTTCACCACTAGGTCTTTAACTTAAGATTGATACACACACACACACATACACACACACACACACACATACACACACACACTTCAACACATGTCAAAAGTGCAGTTAGCTCTTGTACGACTTTGATGTGAATTAAGCAAAATCAGCATGAATATACAAGAGAATATCACAAAACCCTAATATTATTATGAATCAAAATAATTAAATACAAGAGATGGATGTGCCTTTAGAACTATTATATATATATATATATATATATATATACAGAGAGAGAGGGAGAGAAAGAAAAAGAGACCTACAGACCAGCACGAGAGGAGCGAGTGGCGGGTCTCTTTATCATCGATGGAGGCAGGGATAAGATGCGGGATGAGGTTTTTAAGATGAGGGAGGCAGTTCGTGGGAGGTTTTTGAGAGTGGGAGATACCGGGAGAGGGTGGCAGATTTTGAGAGTGGGAGGTTAGTTTTTTTTATATTCTCTCTCCTCCTTTCCCTTTCTTTACTCTTATATCTTATATTAATAATTTATTATAATATATACATACATATTTTATTATATATCAATAGTTCGGACATCCTCGTGGGTACATGAGGCTACACCCGAAATCGACCCAAACATTTTTGGGGATTTTTTACCCAATAGGGTCGAGTATCCGCGGGGACCCGAATTTTTTGGGGAAAATTGCCATCCCCATTTAAATACGCAAAGTTTACTATTAAAAAGGTAGAAAAACCCACGTCCTCGGTATTCCGTGCTGCTTATGGATCAAAAGAGGATATTGGGAGGAGCTGATACTTTATTCTCTGTCTACAATGTTTTAGTATGTAAGTATTGGTTGGAATTGGTATTGAGTTGGTCAGTTTACACAAAAAACGGTATCTTTTAAAGTTTTGGGAGTTTAATTGTAAATAATTTGGGACTTTAAAATATTGGACGTAGGTTCATATTTGAACTTTTGTCTACGAGACTTTTTATCTTAAAATATTTTTGAAGTGTCTATAAACAAAGTTTGGGGTTTAAATTCATAAGCTCGAAAAGTTAAGAGGGGTGAAATTGTAAGATAGGAAAAATATTTTAAAGTTAAACCCTCATCTTCCATAACTTAGGCTAGGCTTGACGAAACATGACCATACCTTATACCATTTTGATCACAAAAATAAAATAAAAATATTGGAAAAAAATTCAGAAAATTTTGATTGGCCACAGGCCCTCACGCGCGAGGTCAACGTTTATGGAAAAAAGTTCATCTTCTTCCCCTCGAGAGTTAATTTCAAGGTTTTTGATTTTTGAACTGAGATTTCTTCATCATTTATAAACTATTCTTGATGATTTCTTAACAAACTTAACCTAAAATTTTATAACGAATCCAAATATATAGGTTTTGTGGATTGAGATGCAGTATATCTCAAGTTCTATAACTGTGTGTTTTATTGAAATTTTGACCTAACATTCGTGGCTTTCAAGGATATGACAGGGATTCTCATTAACATAGTTTGATTTCTGCTATGTGAAGGAGTAGTTTGGTTTTGACTTCGAGGTTTGAGATGGATTATACAGGGAGAATTTAAGATTTTCAATTTTCTGGTTCAAAATACACTTTTAATCGATTTGAGCTTATTATGCACATTCGTGGGATTTGATCATTACACTTAAGTTCCTAAGGTTCTAATGAAGATATTCAAAGCTTTAAACTTGAGTTTTGATCATTCTTTCCAAGTTCACCATTAAATCTCAAACTTTAATGGTGGAAACTACATATTTTTCACCTAGGGCATGTTTTCTACATAAGAATTTTATTATTTTAATGTATTCTGGCATTATAATAACACATAAATCGATTGAAACTAAAATAATGGAATATAGTATATAAAATCATAGTGTACCAGTTTGGAGTGAAAAATTCGAGTTTTAAACTACTGTTGGGGTGAGTTTGAGTTGAGGAATTCGTGGAATATTTATAGTGTTTGATGAGGAGAGTTCAATGGTTGAGATGGGAGGTGGATTTGAACTGAATATGTGAAGTTTTCTTGCTTAGTTAGTGTACCTCACACGTGTGATGTGTAGGCTTATTTGAATAGGGGTAATTTGAAATTATTCAAACTTTGGTGTTTGGTCCTTGGTTGATCAAGTATATGAATTTATAGCCTTAAAAGTGAACTTTTGATGAAGTTCATGGGTATTTTTGTAAATTCAAAAAGTTTCAAACTGAAATTATAATTTTTTTTAGTTGAAGTCTAGAGGATTAATTTGATATAAAGTTGGGGTTTAGGGGTTAAGTATAATTCAAATTATGTTGGATTGAAATTTTCAGGGGCTAGTTTATAATTATAAAACTTCTGGGTGTTTAGGTTAATTTAGTAAAGTTGTAGGGCATCAAGGACAGTTTCATTTTTCTTAGAAGACTTTTGAATTTGATTAATTTATGAGGGTTGAAACAATGAATATATGTGATTAGGGTCGATTGATAGATTTGATTCGAAAGTCCCGGTTATTACACTAGTGCTATCAGTGGAGGTTGCGCGTTATGGGTGATCTGCCCGAGCGAATCAGAACAGGCTAAGTATCGACCCCAGGTCAAAGCACCATGTTTATATTTGTGTGATTTATATTCGAAATGTCATAATTGTGGGTATGATTATTACTCATTGTCGAATGCTATGACCGCCTTCAATACGTTTGCAATTTTACCGATTCAGTGTTAGGGTCTGACCTTCAGTAATCAGGATGATGTGAGCATGCCCTGGATAATGATAGCATTGTAGATACCCGCATCCATTGAGTTATTACTCTGAGGAATGGCATCTATACGTGATATATGTATGTTTGTTGTAGTATGTCGTTACATATATATATGTGTAGACAAATATACGGGTTAAAATAGTAAGCGGATATTGTTTAAATAACTAGTGATAGTTATTGAAAATAAAGTAATAAATTAAGAATGAGAATTATGATTGTTGGAAGTTACTTAAAATGAATCGATACCTTATTATTGATAAATATAATGGTTAAGCGGATGTGACACCTAAGCTTATAAAATACGTGGGATAGGGTAATGTGTGAAACCTAGAATGTTATGGGACTAGTTAGGGGTAGCACAACTAGGAGGGCCAAGATCATATGTTAGGTGAGCACTTTAGATGAGGGGTGAGGGTTGACTCAGTAGAGTGCGCTATCGATTTATAATTATGAAAATTGAGTGGATATTCTCATTTATGCAGTTTATACACTTGCTAAATATTTTTTCAAAATTTTTTTGGCTCTGACCCGTATAAAATCTATTTTCAAAACTTTTAGGTATCCAGTCACAAGGACGCCAAGGATGATTCATCTTTCAGGGATTTTGTAGCTACAACCGATGTGGCGGCTTGCAGGATTTTCGAGTAGCCGATTCTACTATTGACATTCTAGATTAGGTTCTCTATTCCAATATTGGTTGAGAGTGTTTCCCCTTTTCATTCATATTTATATATTGTTTTTTACCCGATGGTTTATTCGGGGACTTTATTTAGCAATCTTTGTTTTAGACTTTACATTGTTGTTTTATTTAAATTGGTTACTATGCATAGGATTATTATGGATTAGTTAATAGTGTTGTAAGTTAATGAAAGATAAAATTTAGCACAAACATAGATAAATTAATGGTTGGTTAGTAATTAAAATGTTTTGACACTAATGGTTAGAATGAACCAGTTGAAATTATTGTTTTATTTTAGTAGAGGAATGTTCACCCATTATTGAAATAGGCGGGGTGTCACAGATGGTATTAGAGCCAGGTTCTAGTGTCCTTAGGTTCTGTGCGGCTTATTACATTCTTAACATTGCTTTTCTCCAATATAGAGACCTATTATTAGGACTATCAATTCATAATGCGACATACGTTCTCGTGCTATTGAGTATAGTTGACGTGAATAATAAATGAGTTCGGTTTTGGTTTCGTATACCGAATAAAATAGGATGACCAACGAGGGCTTTTAGAAGGACTATAGAAGGAGAGGCTCAACCGAAGCCATAGAGTATTTTGGGAACGGTGAGCGTGGTAGAAGTCACCACTATTATTCTTTAGGAAGTTGGCATTGTGATAACCGCTACCGCGCAGTAGTTTCTCCAAGTACCGCCATAGAAGAGGGTGGAGAAAATTCAGACTCGCCCACTGTAGTCGATACATGAGAGAGTTGAAAGGGGCATTTAATAAGGGCCATCCGCAAGAGTTCGGGGAAAGTACGAAAGTGTGATATGCCAATGAAAGGAGACCATCAAAAGGCATTTACGTATGGTGGAGTGCAGTGACACTCATTATTAAATTTTGAGAGAAATTTTTAGCTCATAGAAGCAGAGTTGTAGTGATAGGAGTCGGTCACCACATCCAAGGAGAGATGCCATGAATATCGAGGAATTTGGGGTGCAGTTTGACCGTAAATCCATTTATCAACGGTTTAAATAGAGATGTGAAGGAGATTTCAGTACTTATTACGGGAGGGTTAGACAGTGGCCAAACATGAGTGATAATTTTCTTGTTTAGCAAACTTTGTGCCCGACAAGGTGGATACGGAGGATAAAAAGGGTCTTTGAGTTGATGAAGGACTCATGGGTAGAATACGCCAACATTGAGGGAGAAATTTGGATTGGACGACTTATGGTGATGTCATCAATATCATACTTTTACAAGGGAAATATAAATACTTCCATGTGATGGGAGATAAGAGATTGGGGAGTTTAATCACCAGAGCAAGAATGAATGTAATTGGTGCTAGTGGAGCACCACCTTGGAGAATAACCAAGAGAAGGACTCGTTTAAGAGATTCATATTAATGGAATTCTGACTAAGTTAATTGGGATTTCGATAGGGCCACCAGGGCCACAGGCAGGGAGATTTTTCTAGCTGTTGTTTCGCTTGTGGGGAGACAGGACACAGGAAGAGTGATTAACCAAAGTGAGGCAAAGGGAAACTACAGGATGGTATCCAAGAGGTACAACAATTACATAAATTCTTGGGTCGCTCCAGACGCGAGAATTACGTTCAGGAAGTCATTGACCAGGCAAGGTAGTTAGTAATTAAAGGTATATTTTTTATTTTATCTTTATGAGTATAGGGTAAGTTTCGAGTGACATTTGTTCATCAAGATATATGATTATTGACACTAAAATTTACGGGTGAGCTGGGCTTAGTGGTACATTGGTACTAGCGGTCTTATCATTATGCACATATTTACCGTTGGGTAGAAGGGCTCTTTGGTGTCATCTGTAGCGGAGCAGATTTAGACACTAAGAGGATGCTTATATCGTGTGATTGTTTTTCTACTTTTGAGAGTTGTGAGGGTAAACAATATGATTATCCCGAGCATTGATTGGTTAGTGAAGATTTCAGTAATGATGAACTATTATAGTAAGACTATCGTATTCGCTGTTCCAAGGTAGGATGTATTGTTTTATGAGGTATCATCTGAAAGAGGTTTGAGTCTGTATATATATTATATTGTAAAAGAGATTCTAGGAAGCGTATATGTCTCGTTATTTTCGATCCCGATCTGTAGGGACTTTACTGATGTGATTTTGGGGGATATCGGGTTTACTGTTGAGCGGAGATATTTATCTCGTTATTAATTTAGCGCTAAGGACTTAGTGATAGTGAGAGAGTCCTACTGTATGAATCCTTGTGTTACGTGGGAGTGGAAGATTAGACTTATATATCGGGGGATAGGATTTTGGGTGTCCTGGTTATATGCTTTGGGCTTACGGATCTCAGTGACAACTAATGCCAGGCAGTAGTGTATCGGGGGAGTTCTTTATTTGGATTTCGCTTGTTCGATGTCACACGCATGAACCTTAGTGAGGTTAAAAAATTAGGAGACATGTGGTCGGTAGGTCATGGAATTAGTACTACAATTACTGCACGTGAATGTGGATAGTATTTTGAGCTAATAGAGTTTTTGATTTAAGGCCAGTGAGGTCGGGTAGTGCTGTGTGGGGACAATACACCAAACTGGGTGACTAGTCATGGATTTTTTCCGTGACCAAAGGCTCTGGGTCACGGATTTGGTCCATGACCAAATCGGGCGTGACTATATTCAGTGGTCACGGCCCATATCCTTGACGACAACATTGGTCACGTTCCTCAGGGGTCATGGAATATAGTCGCGGACACTAGCCGTGACCCTATCTCACATTTATACCACTAGTGGATAGTTGGGGAAACATCGAGAATATTGAGTTACGATTGATAGGGTGGCTGAATATACCCTCATTTTATAGCCACACCGAGTGTACAGGTCCAAGTTGGGCATATTAATAGTACATTCTTACAACTGTGCAGATATGTGCAGGAGATGGGGTGTATGGCCACCCTAGGTATTTCTATTTTCAGAACTGTTTGTGATTAGAGGAAGGAGTAAGGAATATATTTAACCGTATTCCAGAGAGGCAGTTAGAAGTAGATTTATGAAAGTAAGATGGACTGAACATCGTTTAAAGAAGGAGGTTATCCGATTATGTACAGCAAGAAGAGCCATCAAAACCGATAAGGGTTGGAACACTATGGAGATATAGATGAGGGATTTTTCTGTCTAAGAGAGGATCCAACATATTTGAAACTTTGAGCAGAGTCTCACCCAGCCAAGTTCTGAGGATGCCTTGCATATGAATGGGAGGATAATTTTACTAGACGAGGAAAACATGCAAAGGACGAAATGGTGGAGTAGGCGCATGTATTGTAATTTTCTTTTTGGTATACCCGGGGATAGGGGAGTAATGTGTATAAGAAAGGGTTGGTCTGAGATGATCGACCATAAATTTGGCAAGAGTTATAAACTCCAATTATGGGATGAGTAGGTGTGGAGCCAGTATCATGGAAAGGTCAGAGTTTCCTTTGAGTTATGGAATTAGTTAACTAGGATGGAAATTATGGCAAATTTGGGATGAGTTACTTTATCAGGCAATGTGCTCACTGTTTAATGGAAGAAAGGAAAGGAGCTAATACAAAGTGCAACACAATATTGTTGTTAATTAGGATGAGACAATGGGAGTATCGCCCAAAGATCGAGGAGTAGACGAAAAGGATGACTAAGGTTCTAGAGAATGAGAGGAATGTACATTATGAATTTTTGTGCTCATCAGAAGTTGCTCTGTGTAGAAGATAATTATTTCAAGAGTTACATCATAATGAACCGAAGATTTTGAAGTCTGACATGAGTGGTCGGGTGTGATTGCAAATGTCTCCCATGAAGGGAGAGATCTGATTTGAAAAAAAAATAGGGGAGTTGGCACCTAGGGTTGTTGGGAGTTTCCACAGTAGAGAGAATGACATACCCAATAGAGTATAATCTCATCATATTGGAATATTTTTGGTAAAAATGTGAAGTGTTGTGTAGTCGCCGAGGTGAAATGTTAAGAGAAATAATGTGGTATGTTAGTGTAAGGTGACTAGTGCGGACCGGTCCCTAGTTTTGAACGGTAGTGTATAGACCATCGGGCTGAAGGGTACCGTTAGTGGAGGTGTAGCGGGAACAAAGTAATGCTTCCAACTTTGGGAAGGTAAATATGCTACCAGAATTATTCGAATTTTGAGGACGAAATTCCTTTGTAGGGGGAAGATTCTAATATCCCGTAATTTTGAGTAATTTAATTTTAGCATTTAAATTATATGTGTGAAGATATTTAATTAAAATGTATTAATTATTGAGAATGAGAGTAACATTTATGTGTAAATTTACAAGCGTGATTATGTAAATCTAATTAAGTCAATTGTAAGTGCGTCGTATGTGAGTAAAAACGACGAAAATTGATGGTATTTCAACTTGGGCATTTGTGTGGGCTATTTTTGGGTTGAGATGGGATGTTTACGTCTAGTGACTCGAATGGTGATTTTGAGTGTAAGGTTGATTCAAGAGTGGTCAATATAGTAAAAATCAAGTACCCGGGGGTAGATATTGATTACCGTGAGCATTTTAGACTAGTCGGGACCCGAGTAAGGGCATGAGGGTCATTTTACACCTAGGGCTTTAATTAATTTCTGGATTTGGGTTCATTAAAGGGTGGATAGGGTTAGGGAGGTAGCCATAACACACCAAAAACTCAAGAGAGGCCATTTGTGAGAAGAGAGTGAAAAAGAACGACTAAGAGATCCAAAGGCTTGATTTGGAAAAGGACGTGGAGGAGAATTCTTGTCTTCTTCAACTGACGCATAGATATTCAAAATCACATGAAAAAATAAAAGAAAGTGTATAAACTTTCTATCTTGAATATGTGTAGTGTAATATTCATATCAAAATTAGTAATTGACGAGTTGATTTTTGGATGGGTTTGATTATATGGAAAAATGGGATTTTTAGAAAGATGAATAATATGGAGTTCTTAATCTTGTTAAAGGAAAATAAAGCATTAAAATTTGTTATTAATTAGAGAAAACCATGAATATATTTTGTATATATTGATCTTGAATGAAAAAACACTATCTTGAATTGAAAAGATGAAACTTTAATTGGGAATTTAGTATTATCAATAGAAATTGTGATATAATTGATGCTGGACAAAGAATGATGAAAATCCCATGATTTAATTTAGTTTTTAATGATTCGAGACAATCGAATATATGTATTCATGTTAATAATTGATGGGGTGACATTATATAACTTTATAATGAAGTTTGGATGCATTTTGATGTGGAAATTTGAAGAAATTCGTGATAAAATTATAGTTACAGAATTCTCGGGGCCAACCGGTTCCCCCTAGCCAAAACGGTTCGGTTTCCCCACTTGGCTAGATCATGGAATTGTACATAGTTTCGTTACGAACGCGTGGTCACCAGTTTCATTTTTTTATGATTTTTTTAATTAGTTATGAATTTTATACAAAAGGGTGAACGAGATTAAAATCTTTGGTTGGTCATCTAGGCATGAATCTTATCTTAGGCACAATTATGTTTTGGATGATTACAAAACCTCGTGGATATATTCCCTTAGTTAATATGAATTCATAGTTGATAAAATTGAGCTTAAGTTAATGATTTTTAATATTTCTAGAGATTATGTCTAGTAAGGGAAATTTTGGGTGGACAAGGATTGACACGAATTATATACGTAGGGTATTTAGGAGATAAAACGCTTAGGTCGTACAATACACCAAATCCTGCGAATGGTCATGCCCAGTGGGTCACGGCTAGCTGATCGCGAATTTGGGCCGTGATCATGTCAATTTTTGGCATGACCATATTCATTACCACACTGAGTCATGGATGATCTTGAAGTGTTCACAACCCAAATCCCTGACCACTGTGAGTCACGAACTTGGACCGTGACCAGGACGTGACAAAGTTAGCACCAAATTTGTGCCAAAATTCCCTCTAAGCTTGGTCGCGGATGGGTCACAGACTTGGACCGTGATCATAGGCATGACGAAGCACAAAACATACACAAATAGGGTCACGGCTCGAGGCTGTGACCATCCTTCATTCCAGTAGTGGTTCCTAAGGAAAAATGGTCGCGCATGGTGGGTCACGGTTCTAGGCCGTGACTAGGTTCAATCCAGCACACCTTCATTTATTGGTCACGTATGGTGGGTCACGGCTCTAGGCTGTGACCAGTGATAACATATCAAAGCTCTACAATAAATGAAAAAGTGAAAAGAGGGGCTAGAGTTTCATATTAACATAAACTATAATACAATATAATGAGAAGAAGGAAAGAGAATATATGACCTATCACTTAATAATAAAAGAGAAAATATTAAAATACCCTTAATGCTAAATAAAATTATAATATAAAACTCTAATATCCCCCTTCAAACTCACGATGATGCAACGAGAAGCATTGAGAGTTTGCCAACCAAAAAATGAAAATGCTGAACTGGATGAGACTTCGTAAATAAATCAGCTATCTGTGCGGAAGAAGAAATAAAAGGCAAAGTGATGCCGCCATGCGTAAGATGATGACGAGTGATATGACAATCAATCTCGATATGCTTAGTCCTCTCATGAAAAACTGAATTATGAGCAATCTGAATAGCACTCTTATTATTACAGTACATAGGAGTGGGCTGAGAGAGAGAGACACCTATGTCTGCAAGTAACTAACGTAGCCAAACAATCTCACGAGTAGTAGAAGCCATAACATGATACTTTACTTTCGTGGAAGACACAGAAACAACAACTTGCTTTTTGCTCTTCGAATAAATAAGAGAATCACCCAGAAATACATAAAATTCAGTAACTGACTTGCGATTTGTAGGATCACCGGCCCAATCAGCATCAGAGTATGCACGCAAATCCAAAGAAAAAGATGAAGGAAGTAAAAGACTCTGAAAGTGAGTGCCTCTCAAGTATCGCAGCCCAATGAATCATAGTAGGGCAGTAACAAACTGACTAACAACATGGATCGCATGAGCTATATCTAGACGAGTAATAGTAAGAAAAACCAAGCTGCCCACAATAGTGCGATATAAAGTAAGATCAGATAAAAGAACACCATCATACGGGAACAGATGAACATTAAGTTCCAGAGGGGTATCAAGAATCTTAGTATTAGTGAGACGAGCATGCTTAAGAATGTCCCCGATGTACTTAGACTGTGAGAGAATATAACCCTTTGGAGAATGAGCTACCTCAATACCCAAAAAGTAACGTAGGAAACCCAAATCCTTCATCTCAAAACACGAGATAATTCAGACTTCAACGCTGTAATTCCACCAACATCATCCCCAGTAATAATCATATCATCAACATACAAAGAGACTAGAATACGACCACCTAAGGTGCGCCGAATAAAGAGAGCTGAATCATGCTCACTTGGAAGGAATCCAAGTGAGGTAATCATGGTAGAAAACTTTTCAAACCAAACGCGTAGTGCCTGTTTGAGACTATATAAGGCTTTCTTAAGCCTACAAACTTTATCAGGACCATGAGGAACACCCGGAGGAGGAGTCATATAAACCTCCTTATGAAGATCGCCATTCAAGAATGCATTTTTAACATCCATCTGCAATATATGCCACTAACGGATAGATGGAACAACTATAAGAGTACGAATAGTAGTCAATTTGGCAACAGGAGCAAAGGTCTCGTAATAATCCATACCATATTGCTGAGAAAAATCCTGAGCAACCAATCTTACTTTGTACCGCTCAACTGACCCATCTGAGCTGGTTTTGATTTTATTTACCCAACGATATTCAATTGCCCGATTACTAGCAGGTAAGGGGACCAAACTCCAAGTATCTATCTGACGCAAAGGAGAGAGTTCCTTAGCCATAGCCTACTGCTAAAGAGGATCAAAAGTTGCCACTCTATAAGACAGAGTCTCAGAGAGGCAGTGAACATACAATAGAAATGAAGCAAAAGAATTCGAATAATAAGAATAAATAAAATTTGGAGACTGAGTGGACTCACGTGGATGTTTTGGATAGTGATAAGGAGGTTCCACCATTTCAACAGCTACTTCGGTAGCCACACGAAAAGGGGGAGCGGGGAGCATAGGGAACATCATATGGCAAAGTACCTGTATCAGCAGAAATAATAGGAGCAGAAGAAACATGTGGTGGAACACTGTCAGTGGTGCAAGGTGCTTGAGATGGCACACTCTCATCATTATCAGAGAACGGATCAATATTGAAGAGATTATATTTAGTGAGTTTATGAGGGTTATGGGGAATAGAAAAGAAAGGGATATGCTCAAGAAACATAACATGGCGAGAGACGTATAATTTTTTAGTAACCGGATCATAACAACGATATCCCTTTTGACCCTCACCATAACTAAAAAATACACAAATAGCTAACTTTGGAGATAATTTGGTACGTTCCACATGAGGTCGAAGAACAAAACAAGTACAACCAAACACCTTTATGGAAGAATAATCAGGGGCAAACCCATATAACTTTTCAAAAGGTGACAAACTTGAGCAATGAGAGGTCGAAATCTTATTAATCAGATTGATAGCAGTAAGGATAGCCTCTCCCCAAAACTCACTATGGACATATGCGGATAATAAAAGAGAGCTAGCAGTCTCAATAATGTGCCTATGTTTCCTTTTAGCAACACCATTTTGCTCGGGAGTGTCAGTACAAGATGATTGGTGAATAGTTCCATCTAAATGAAGTAACTCACCAAAATTCTGAGAAGTATATTCCCCACCCAAATCGCATCCAAAACATTTGATAATAGTAGAATGTTGAGTTTTGACAAAGGCATGAAATTTATGATAAATATAAAAAAACTCCGAACGTCGTTTCATGAAAAACCCAACAATAACCCGTATAATCATCAATAAAGGAGACATAATATCGAGACCCTCCTCTTGTAGTAATAGGAGACGGTCCCCACACATCAGAATGAATAAGATCAAAGGGTGCAAAAGTAGAGGAAATACATCTATTAAACGGTAAAGCTGAAAATTTTGCAAGTTTACAACTGCTACAATCAGAGATATCATGGCAATGTAAATTTCCAAATTTTTATGTCGAAGCCAAATATTTTAATCGTGACCTTGAGACATAACCAAGACAAGGGTGCCATAAATAAAAGCTAGACGAATTTGAACTCAAACGAAAGGAAGACAAGTCAACACTGGAAGTTGTAACCATTGGTACATTGAGTTTCTCCAAGATGTACAATCCCCCTGCCTATGGCCTGTCCCAATCACCTTCTGAGACTGTGGATCCTGCACATGAAAAAAGGTAGAAGAAAAGGAAACTGAGTAGCCGGCATCACATAGTTGACCAACAGAAACAAGATTCATTATAAGCTTAGGAATGTGGTAAACAATAAAGAGAGATAAGTTGGGTGATTCAATAGTCCCAACAACCATTGAGGTCATGGGAGTACCATCAACAGTCTTAACGGGCAATGAAGAAGTGGGACAAAAAGAACCAAAAGAGGACAAATTATTGACATGTGGTTAGAAGCACCGGAGTCTAGAATCCAAATACCTGAGGACTTACCTGGTGAAGAGATGGACATGGCTGTGACACCCCGCCTAATTAAATACCGGGCGATCACTCCTTTATTAAATTAAATCAAGGTAAACAGTTGGTTCATTCTCAGCATCACTGTCGATAAAAATAAATTTTCCAATTTAACACCCTAATTAATTAAGCTAAGTGTCAAAACCATTTTCATACATACTTTCCAAATTTTATTTAAAGAAAATCATTTATTTTATTAACAACATTCAATGAGTATGAATCACACCACATTAAATATCTACAACATAGTCCAATTAATTTAAAACATTCGTCAATCGAATGTCAACATGCGAAATATAAAGTAACACAATCAAACTGAATAAAACCCATAGTAACAATACTGGAAATAACTGAAATACAAATGTCCAATAACAACGGAATAATGGAAAGAGCTACACATGCTCAACTAAATGAAAGTACTAAGAGTGGATCCGAATGAACGAAGTCGTCTAATCAAGAGACATGCAACTCCCACCTAAGCTGCAGCGCGTTCCTTCCAAGAGATCCTAAGCAAGACGCCCCTGTGGTTGGGCACCTGTAATACATACATATATATACAAGAGAGAGAGAGAAAAAGAAACGGGTCAGAGCCCGATAGTGTGTTTGTTTTAAAATACGTTTAGCAAGTATTTAAATTGATACAGGCCAATGCAACAACATATTAGTGCGACACTCTCTTGAGAAATTATCACCTCTCTTCTAATGTGCACTCCAATCGCACTAACCCTCCAAATGGTTTATCTCATCATATAACACGCTATCTTTCCCCAATGATTTAACTTATCTTAGGTATTTCGCAGGATTCAAATTTAACGATACAATTGTTTGAAAAGAATATTTCAATTAATAACCAAAGTTCTCATTTTAACTTTATTAGTCAATAAAGTTTTCCAGTGTCATATTATACTTTCTCAAAACAAGTATTTACAATTTGATTCATCAACCATATCCAACATATCAATTCACGGTAGGTAGTTTCAAATTTCAGAATTTCATATATATATTAACTACTCGTATAATATATATATATATATATCATAACAGCACCCCAAATAAACTATGGTGCGGGCATACTCTACTATCCAAAACCCCATATCACTCATATTAAGGGGAATACAATCGGAATCACTCTCGAATTGTATTAACACATACACAAACAAAATTGAGGCGAAGAATAGATTCCAAGTCTCTAAGAGGATGGCACATGCCTGCGTCTCTTAGGACCGTCTGAACTATCACGTCGATAGCCTGTACCAAGGACATCTATCTTCTAGGGTACAAGTCAATATCCCCCATAAAGGTCCCATCGAGATAAGACTGTCCCAGTGCGGTAACCTCGGGGATAGCAAGTAGCGTGGGCATGATTTTCACATGTATATAATATATGTACACACAATCATATAAATATACCACTTTTATCATATTAATGTAGATTCCTCTCGTCACCCATAATTACAACATTTATCCTTAATTTCACATTATTAGTATTACGTATAAGGTTTCATCTCTAACCTTAACTCGAAGGGTTTTCTCACTTATTACGTGACACTCGTGGACTCTATCCTTCCAAGTAGAAAAATTCAGTAGGTATACCTCTATTCACTATCGTAGCTATTCGACGTAATCTCTCACTTGAAATACGTAATTTCATCGTTTATTATATAATTATCCCAAAAGTAAAATTCTCGTCTTATAATAAAGTTCCCAACACTTATTCACATGTCCTACTGGTCTTTCCTATCTCCCAAAACATTTTATTAACAATACCCAAGAATTATTTCACGATAAATTTAATTTAACTAATTAAGCAAGGGAAATAGGAGTCTTCCAGGAGGGGTCGATCGATCGAGGTCTGGGACTCGATCGATCGAACCTTCGATCGATCAAAGCTCTATGCTCGATCGATCGATCAAGCAGGTATTTTGATTTCTGCAGAATTGCAGTTACGGGTTCTACCAATTTTCTTCATCCAAATCCATGTTTTCCAACCCCAAACGCCCCAAGAATTCTACTACTAACATTATAACAATATACCAGATGTTTCTAACGTAAGGCATGTACATATTCATCATTTAAACATGAAATTCCCACCCAAAATTACATCTAATTATCAAGAACCCTAGGATTTTCTTAAACAGTTTTCTAACAAATCTTTCTCCAGAATTTCTTTCTTATAATCATCAAAATTTCGTGGTTAATTTCCTCTACATGGCAAGGGTTTCCAGAATCATCATATCAACCAATACTACATGGATTTTCCTATCACAAATTGGGTTTTCTTCCACATAATTCATCCCTAATCATTCCTAAACTAATATGGAGATTGCACCAACGAAAATAGCAAGATAAACACTTGCCTGGGATTTCCGACGTTCTGATTTGCAGATGTTTTTGGTGTGGTTGCGTAGCTCGTTGCGCGATCTACGTGGTGGTGGTGGTGGTGGTGGTGGTGGTGCAAAAGGATGACTTTTGGGGCCTTGGATTGCCTTGGAGCTTTCTTCTTCCCTCTCCTATGGCCGTCACTTGTGTTTAGAGTTTCTAAACCTAGATGACAATCCAGATATCTGATATAACCCTTGGTATTTTCGTGGGTTTAATTACCCAAAAAGGTAAAATGACCAAAATGCCCTCCCGGGTTGCTAATTAGGCCTAAAATGCCCCGAGACCCACACTACATCCCCGGGTACACTTTTCTGACTATCTCGATCCTTCCGGACGCGTTGGGTCACTCAAAATGACCATACGGGCAACTTATAAAATATTCAATTTTTATTTATCAAAATTTGGTCCCGACGCGACACGAGCACGTTCCGACTTAAATTTCCGAAATTGTCATTTAACTCACTCATGACATTCAATATAACCAATACAATATATTACTTTGCTCATTAGTAATATTCAACAAATTTCTCATAATTACTAACTCTCATCACGTTAATAATTATAACATAATAAATTTCCGGATTTTTATTAGATAATTCACTCACATTAAATTTAATAAATCCCCAAATTAATATAGCATAAAAATACGGGGTATTACAATGGCGTGAGGCTGTGTGGTAAGACACTTTTGAAACTGCTCAGTAAGAGAAGACATGGATGGAGTTAATGATGAAGAACCTGATGCAAACGAGTCTAATGGCGGTACAATGCTGTAGCATAAGGTTGTGAAGGCCTATACGAAAGCTGCTGAGATTGGTTGTTGGATTTCCAAGTAGAAAACTATTGCTGAGGTGGTAGATTATTTTATTATTGTTGTTGTGCTCAAAACTTAGGGCACTGAGACTTCCAATGACCCTTATCCTTACAGTAGCTACATTCATCACTTGTAACTCTCGAATAAGGCTTGTTCTGATTACTGAAAATTGGTCGAGAGGAGGCTGCGAAAACTGATGGATTAGGGTCCGAAGAAATTACCTTCCCTGACTGAATCTTGAGACGAATCTCCTCGGCTAAAAACTCGTGAACAACGGAATCAACAGTTGGAAGAGGGATACGATGAATAATTGACCCACAAAGACCATCAAAATCATCGCGTAATACCATCAGAAATTAAACCAGACGTTGTTCCTCCCTATTGGGAATATATAATGCAAGGGCCCGTAAGTCAGCTGACTCTGTGAGAGCCAACTGATCCCAAAGATCCATCATAGCTGAATAGAATTCCTGGATACTCAATTTTTTTTGCTAAAGATCCCGAATATCACACTCCAACTAGTACTTTTTTCGAAATTAGATTGTGTATACAATCTGTCCACATGATCCCAACATCCTTTGCATAATCATACTTAGCCAACTGCATACCTACGGAAGGCGCAACGGAGTTGTTGATTCAAGTGATGATTTTCGAGTTATTTTCTTCCGAAACATCCAACAAGTCTGCATATTTTCAACATTCGTCTTATCATTTGGTTTACTCAAATAGCCATTAATGTAACCCCAAAGCTTTTTCCCCTTAAAAAAATTCTTCATAACATAACTCCAATACGTATAATTTTTTCCATCTAATCTGACACTAATCGATTACAGTGAATCATCTCTTTCACCAGCCATTGTGAAAATAAACAATAAAAAAATACCCAAACAGAACCAAATCGAACGAACTAAATAATTAATCGAACAAATAGGAGGAAAAGTGATCATCAATACCTTCGAAATAGTCGAGCGAATAGAAAAAGTACCTTTGATACCATGATAACATATCAAAGATCTAAAATCGATGGAAAAAAGAAAATAGGGGCTAGGGTTTCATATTAACATAAACTAGAATACAAAACAATGAGAAGAAGGAAAGAGAATATATGACCTACTAAAATCACCTAACAATAAAAGAGAAAATACTAAAATACCCTTGTAGACACCTCATTCTGTTACCCCCCTAACTCACCTTAGGTCCCTAGTACCTCCACTCATCACTGCAAACCCAGGTCATGTCCTAAGCACTGACATGAAAGCCATCGGGAACTCTCCGGCTCAGTTTGACCCAAAAGTCAAACTCTTCGTCTCGATCGAGACTGAATGAAGCTTCAAAGGGCACTGAATACCCTTTCCAACGGTCCACCCCATGCGCGATTCCGACTTACCATGCGGACGAACGGTTTGTTTGTGTTCGAAACCTGACCCAGAGGCCACTGGACGCTCCCGGGCTCTGTTTTACCTAATTCAACTCTTCAGCTCAACCAAGGATGAATGAATATTTGAAGGGCACTGAATACCCTTTCCAACGGTCCATCCCGTGCGCAATTCCGACTTTCCATGCGGATGAATGATCCGTTTGACTCCGGGAAGCCACCGAGCGCTTCCCGAGCACGGTTGACCAAAGTCAACTCTCCAAACTGGGTTAAACTCTTTGGAATGTCGAAGTACATCTCATAACCTTTCTAATGGTATGCCCCATGCGCGATTCGGACTTACCATGCGGATGAACGATCTGTTTGAGTCTGCATGATTCCCCGTCCAATGGACTGATAAACGCTTCCGAGCCACATTTGACCCAAAGTCAACTCCCTAACTCGGGAGCGGTCCAAAGGACTTTTGAAGGTATCTGAAATACCTTTCCAACGGTATGCCCCGTGCACGATTCTGACCAATGATTTTCCCTCGGCGGCCAATTTTCCGAAAAGCCTGAAGCGCACTGCCAAATGGCAGGTCCTAGACCCTGCCTATCGGCACCTGCCGATAGGCAGTGCCATGATAAAGCCGATCGTCAGTCCCCTGGGGCTATAAAATGAGGTCTTCACCTCATTTGTAAAGAGGTCCCAGATCTGATAAAAATCCCTCTCAACGAATCCCAGAAACCTCTCTCGAAGGCAGCGTGATTTCAACTTCCAATTCCCCTTTTTACTTCCCCTTTTCATCAAACTTGATGAATTAGCCACTCTCCATCATCATCCAAGTGCAAGGGTTGCTCTCCATCATTCAAGATCAAGCTCAAGATCTTCAAGAAGGTCCAACTTTCTCAAACTCTCTCTTAAATTCTCTTGAATTCCCAATAACTTGTTTTCTTACTTAGCACTTTTATTATCTCATCTCACACATCCTAACATACTTTTTATTTAGTATTATTGCACATCTCTTATTTTCATATAAATAAAAACCCCAAAAAACAAGAAAAAGAGGGTTTGCCCATAAGTTCCAAGTAGGGATTCTCACACTTTTTTCCACACTTTCCTCACAACTAAAACACTTTTGCTACACACACATACACACACTCACAAATAAGAGATTCCCCATTCGGATTTATGGGATAAACCCCACCCCTCATTTCGTATACGAACTATATGGACTTTGATGCCTTTATAGGCTACGTAGGCGTCTCGGGGTAAAACCCGAGACTCGAGTCCTCCTTTTCTCACCATTTCTCTTACTTTATATCTTCTCTAAATCCATTTTTCTTATGTTATACATATACTTGTTCTTAGTGACGCATTACCCCATATGCGTTATTGTTCCCTTAAAACAATCAACGTAGGGGTAATCGCATAAATCTCCTTTTTATAATATTACTCTTATATCTTCCTACGGACGACTCGCTTTATCTTTTCCATGATACAAGTCGAGGATTCCTACCTCCATTCTATATATATACACATACACGCATATCACGGGGGGAAACATAAAGGAAAATAAAAAATATTCATGAGAGATCGAAAGGGCGGAATGGGTGCCTAACACCTTCCCATTCCGTAACTAAGCCTCCGAACCCTTCTCGAATCATCTTGGTTTCGTATGCACCAGTATGTCTTTGGATGCCACTCTTCGGGGTGGCTTCCCCTTTTTCTTTTGTCTGTTTTGAGTAAAATAGACTGGCGACTCTGAATCTCTCTATATTTTCACACCACAAATGATGCCGGCCGAAGCGCTCCCGAGAGGGACGCGTGGGACCCGAAGGATCTTCTCCTCCACGCGCCCGCCCGTGAGGATCAGGATCGGGGATGGCCACAGTGGCAACTCCGCTGGGGAATTTTTGATTTTATTATTTTGAGGGATTGACTCTATTCACATGGATGTTGTATTTGTTTATGTCCCCCTCCCCCGTATCTGCCTATCCCCTTTTCTCACATGTGTATCCCATGATTATGCTTATATTCACACACTTGTAGAAAAATTCTCCTTGTACACCTCACACCACGTGCACCTAGGATCACATGTATATCCCCATGTTGAACGCATCACTCATCCATACCCGGTGTACCTTTTGGGTACTTGTATTTTTTATCCCGGTTTGGCATAATCAAGAAAGGCATTCTCATCATAAGATACTATTAAGAGCATCACGCATGATTCACACGGTATCACCAAAGTGCATTGATATTGACCAAATTTTGCCCAGTAACTGGAGGGTTACTTCGTGATGGGCGCTGGTCCGGCAGGTCACAGTTAGCCTAAGCAATATGACTCTCACCTTCCATTGACCAAGTACCTTCGACGTATATCGAATGGTTCCCCGCATCGTACCGCTTGACCGAAGTCATGACGGGAGGTATATCGTAGGGAATTCATTAACGTACGCCGAGTATATCGAATTCGCTCTCACACGTACCATCCCCACGAGGTATATGGTGAGGTAATTCACGTACACTCAGGTATATCAAACGGCTTGTCCACACGTACCGATTGCTTACAAAAGTAATACGTATATCGTGGAAGTCACGCCAAAGGGGGGAACCCATGCCGATTCACCCAACCAACTGCATACCCACATATAAGTGTCAAACCTAGGACACACACTTTAGATTGCCGGTTTCGACCCGAAACTCTGCCGAAATTCCGGGTAGGTCTGCCGCCCAATTTTTGCGCATTTTTAAAATGGGACCCTGTCCGCGAGCCTGGTTACAAGTCCAAACGTAGCTTTGCATATATTAAGACCCCCACTTTTCCAGGCTCGGTTCCCATCCGGCATTGCATTTAGGAGAATTAAATACAAGTGAAAACATAATAATCATAATAATCATGCTGAGTTCCGTCTCCAAAAACATTCCTCCCTTCTTTATTAAAAATCCAAAACATTTCTCCCTTTCTTTATCAAAAAATACAAAAACATTTCTCCCCCGTTTGTCAAAAATCCAAAAATAGTTTCTTCCTTTTTTCTCAAAAATAAATCTCATCCTACGCCTTCTCAGGCCGATCGCACGCCCTTTGCCTGGCTCCTTATTGGCTTCGGTCTTCAGTCAAATCACCCCTGAGTTTCATCCATTCCTCTACTACTTCTTTCGAGTCCGGAATCCATCCATTTTTCATGGAGAATGCAGATCAAGCACCAGTCATACAACCGAATCTGCCGACAGTCCTAGCTCAGCTCGTGGCCAAGATTGACAACCTCCAATCTGAGGTCTGAGAAATGCAACGAAACCAAGTTCTTATTCCTCAAGAGCTAGAGGCCTTATTCCCTCGTGCTATGGGTCCACCCGAGCCTATCTGGGTCCCATAGGAATATCAGCATGCTCCACGTGCCCCTCCGGCTAATGGGCCACCACCTGCCCAGCTTCCAATGCCAAACATTGCCCAACCTATGGCTAACCTGCCTGTGGTCATTGATCCAAAAGAGGAGGAGTTGAGCAAAGTCAAAGAAGATCTTAAGATGCTCACTAGGAAGTTCGACCAAGTCCGAATCTCTGGGAATTACATGGACTACACCCATATGTCTCCTTATCCTAAAGCAAGTTACCCGAGAAGTTCAAGATGCCAAATATCGAGAAGTTCGGAGGGAGTGGCCCCCCAATTGTTCATCTTCGCAGTTATCATCGTTCCATGACTCTACTAGGGGCTTCTGAAGAAGTAATGGCCCAATTATTTCAACAAACTTTGAAGGACAGCGCCCTCCGATGGTATTTATCTCTTGAGGAATCCATAATCCGTAGTTTGGAGGATGTAGCCCGAGCATTCATGTCGCAGTATAAATACAACGAGAAGCTCGAGGTCACCCGCTGTGATTTAGAGCTGCTCAAACAAAACTCCAGAGAATCCGTCAGTAACTTTATAGCCCGATGGAGGGAAAAAGCAGCTACCATGACCAATCGACCATCTGAGGAAGAACAAGTCAACATAGGGAAGAAGAATTTATTGCCCCATGTCCGAGCAACCATGGGAGGACAGTACTACCCCCACTTTCGAGCTCTCAGAGAAGCAGGAGTAGAAATCGAGGAAAGTCTTGCCAAAACAGAAGTTGAACCGAAGAAGGTGTCCGGACAGTTCACCCCTAGAAAGTATGACAAGCCTGCCAATGCTACAGTCTCAACCATCAACAACATCTCTCTACCAACCGCATCATGGGAACCAGAAAGTCACCCTGCCCCTGTCCGAAGGGAATACACTGAGCTTCATGCTCCCCTCTCCAAAGTCTACCAATCCTTGTTAAGCCGAAACCTTATAAAACCCTTGGATCCCCGTCCATTACCCAATTGACTCCCAAGAAACTTCATGACCGATGCTCATTGTGACTTCCACAAAATTGCTGGCCATACCACCGACCAGTGCTTTCATCTCCAAAACATAATCCAAAATCTCATTGACCGGGGTACCATCGCCCCACCGGCCAATCCTAAGCCAAACACTACCCATAACCCCCTCCCAAATCACACCAATGCCCTCTTCTTAGAAGAAAAACCAAATTTCGATCCATCAACCCAAATCACACCCCTATACCCTCCTAAACCTCTTCAAATTTGCCCATATTTCCTCCTACACCTTACTAGCCTCGCTGATCAAGCACTGTCATTCCTCACCATAGCATGCATCGTTATCCGTACATGTTCCAGAAATGGAAGAATGGAATTGTCAGAAGTCTTAAATCAACTCCTAAAGTTCGAATTGAAATTGCCCTCACAAATGAATATTGACTGCCAGAGGTTCAGTGCGCTGTTTTTGGAAGCACGGAAATGGGCCCGAGAATCAGATAGGTGGGTGGTAACAATCGATGAAATCAGCTTGGATGGTGTTGTCAAGATCATGGCGGAAGTATTCAAGAAAACGAACAGCATTTGCAGTATCTCCAAGTTATTTAATTCTTTGAAGCTACAAGGGTACCTGGTCCCTTCACCCCTACACATCCCCACAGAATGGGAAAACCTATATGAGGAAGCCGTTGAAGTTGTGGAATGCATCAACTTTACATAGAAAGACAGAATTATTGCCACCGGATGGCGGGAAGAAGTCGAAGATTCAAGTGAAGAGAAAGCTTCAGGAAGAACTGGCCCAGTAACCAATTTATGTGGGATGATATCATTTGAAGAACTCCTCGGAGAAATAGACAGGGTGACATAACAACCTGAGATTGACGAGGAAATTGGATTTAAGTTTTTTCCTTCATCAGTAAATCACATGACTAGATCCGGGAGACATTACCAAATTCCGAACTCACTACCAGCAAATGACAAGGGGAAGGGCGTTGAAGACCTTCCTATGCCAGAAATGATAATCGAGGAGAGCAAGGTCCTCGATCAACTGAAGAAAACTCAAGCTAACATCACTCTATGGGGGATTTTTATGTCCTCCCAGCTGCACAGAAATGCTTTAATCAAATTACTCACTAGACCTATAGTTCCTCCCTCTACCACACCAGAAGAAGCGGTAAACCTGGTCGGATCCTTGACCTCTACCCGAATGATGTCCTTTTCTGAAGAAGAAATCCCCAGAATTATGCCAAATCACAATCATGCACTAAACATCTCCATCGAAGTTATGGGGAAGGTTGTACCGCTTTCTCTTATTGATAATGGATCCGCTTTGAATGTCTGCCCACTTAGAACCTTCAAATGTTTAGGCCTAAAAGAAAGTGGCCTCGCTCCAACCTCCGCTGTCGTGCGTGCCTATGATAATACCCATTGTGAGGTGATGGGATCCATAAAACTTGCAATAGAGATTGGCCCTATAAACCCCGTCGTTGAATTCCAAGTCATAGACATCCCAGCCTGTTTCAACCTGTTGCTCGGGCGACCCTGGCTCCACGGTATAAAGGGTGTCTCTTCCTCAATCCATCATAAATTGAAGTTCTTCGCCGATGGGCGAGTCATCACCATCTTGGGTGATGACGACAATGCCGAGGGTGCAAGCACCAGCAGTCCAATTCTTCGAGATACATATGGGTAAAATGATATGCTCCCATCAGGATTCCGAGTCGAGCCCTCCCTACTCCCGGTAGGGAATGATTTCAAAGAAAGGGTTTGTCCAGAATATGACCCTCATGGCAATGTCAATGTGATTCAGATGTTCAGGAACATGCACTTCATTCCTATACTGGGGCTAGGACAAAGGCAGCAGGGGATACCCGAGCCCATCGAACTGAAGAAAGCTTTCCCTCCTTGCGGCTTGGGATATCAACCATCAGAACAAGAGCTCGGAATGATACGCCAGTCTCGATCAAAGAGAGGGTTAGACTGCGTCCGAACTATCCCAGGAGATTCCTTAAATGGACGATTCACCAAAGAAGGTGAGGATTTCCCCTTTTGCGGTTTTCCAGAACTATGGTACAACCACACAAACAAGAAGATGAAACCTGGAATGGAGATCTTTTTCCACGATAGCTACCCATGGGCCGAGAGTTTCCCACACCGCGTACAATCGCTCATAAAAAATATCGAAGAGACTGAGGAAAGTGACTCCGAAGATTCCTTCAGCCTGCAGACACTGGGGCTGGCACTCTGCATGGTCCATTCAGGCGCTACATCACTGGACCCCTCTCATCTGATCAAGGCTGTTGATACACCTCTTCTCAACTGGCATGCTGCGCCAGTTCTACCTCTTGAAATCTCACCTAACCCCAATGTTTACCCTATTTCTTCTACTGGTGTCCACCCTTACTCAAATGTAATCGAGACTTCTTTTGATGAGGTTCTCAATGTTGTTTTTCCTATCAATGAAATAAACAAAGATTTTGAGTATCTTGTTGTGCCTTACATTAATTGTTTAGATTCTAATCGAACTTTTGATGATGATGATTTTGCAAATGAACAATTCTTAACTGATTTAAATAAGGTTAATAATAAACAACATAACCGCGCTCAAGTTAATGAAGAAGAGACTGTTGTTATTAATCTCGATTCTAGTAGCCAATTGCGCGAGATTAGGATAAGGGCCACCCTTGACGAGCATGAGCGCGCACAACTCAAAGAATTGCTAAAAGATTTCGTGGATGTCTTCGCATGCTCCTACGATGATATGCCTGGTATTGATCCTGAAATAGCTCAGCATGAGATCCCCACTCTCCCAGATTACAAGCCGGTTAAAAAAAATTGAGAAAACTCTGCACCGAATGGTCGCTCAAGGTCAAAGAAGAGGTGGTCAAACAATTGAACGTGGGTTTTATTTGAGTGATCGAATATCCCACATGGCTAGCCAACATTGTACATGTGCCGAAATCAGGAGGGAAGGTTCGAATTTGTGTGGATTACCGAGATTTAAACAAAGCCTCTCTGAAGGATGATTATCCACTACCCAATATCGACATGATCGTGGACAACACAGCCAGTCATGCTCTCAAGTCATTCATCGACGGGTTTGCCGGATACAACCAGATCAAGATGCACCCCGACCACCAAGAGAAAATCGCATTCATCACCCCATGGGGAACCTTTTGCTACGCCATTATGACGTTCGGTCTTAAGAATGCTGGGGCTACCTACCAGAGGGCCTCTACAACCATCCTGCACGATCTGATTCACAAGAAGGTCGAGGTTTACGTGGATGACATGATTATCAAGTCCAAAACTAGAGAAGGTCATGCTCCTGCTCTCCGAAAGTTCTTCGAACGACTATGGCAGTATCAGATGAGACTCAATCCATAGAAATGCATCTTCGGCGTTACAAAGGGAAAACTCTTAGGATTCATGGTCAGTTAGAAGGGGATAGAAGCAGATCCCGCCAAGCTGAAGGCCATACTTGAGATGCCGTCTCCTCGAATAGAGAAGGAAGTTCAAGGTTTCCTTGGAAAATTACAATATATCAGCCGATTCATCAGCCAGTTAACCTCCATCTGTGAACCAATCTTCAAAATCCTCCGAAAAGATTCAACCAAGGTTTGGAACGAGGCCTGCCAAGAAGCTTTTGACCGAATCAAACAATACCTGACCCAACCTCCAGTTCTCATGCCACCACAACCTGGTTTCCCTTTTCTCCTATACCTAAACATAACCGACACTGCAACTGGGGCTTTGCTAGCCCAATACCTTGAGGACTCCCGTAAAGAAAGAGCCATCTATTATGCCAGTCGCAAATTGGCTGGGTACGAGGTCAACTACACTTCTTTAGAAAAATCATGCGTCGCGCTTATCTGGGTCACCCAAAAGTTGCGACACTACATGCTCGCCTTCCCCATTAAGCTTGTATCTCGAATGGATCCCATCAAGTACCTGCTCGAAAAACCCGCCTTATCCAATCGAATGGCCTGATAGTTGATGCTCCTAACCGAGTTCGATATCATGTACGTCACATAAAAATCCGTTAAAGGAAGAGTCATCTCTGACCACCTCGCTGACTACCTTGTAGAAGAAGCTAATGTCTGGATCTTCGAATTCCCAGATGAGAATATTCTTTGCTCCGCCCAAGACTGCCTCCGATGGAAAATGTTCTTCAATAGCGCTACCAACAAAAAAATATATGGCATTGGGATATTTCTGGTCGCCCCAGATGACTCCCACACTCCTATCGCCATAAAATTGGATTCCCCTTGCACCAATAACATGACGGAATACGAAGCATGCACAGTGGGACTCAAGGTATCTTTCAAGAAAAGTATTCAATACCTTGATGTATATGGGGATTCTGCCCTCATCATCGGTCAAGTGCTCAGAAAGTGGAAAGTCAAGGATGAAAAGCTCCAACCCTTTCATGCCCAATTAGAAGAGTTAGCCTCCCAATTCTGAGATATCACCTTCCATTACCTACCCCGAGCAAAGAATAACCTAGCTGATGCTCTCGCTACCTTGGCCTCCATGGTCGACATGCCCGAGGGAATAACAATGACCCCCTTCCTAGTTCAAAAACAAGACAAATCAACCCACTGCTACCACATTGAGCTCGTCACCACAGAAGATCCTGAGTTAGTCAACTACTGTTACTATGATATTTGGTGCCTCCTCAGGTACGGTAGGTATCCCGAGGGTTCCAACAAGAACGATCGAGCTACCCTCCAAAGGCTGGCCGCCTAGTACATCATCTGTCATAAAGCGCTACTCAAGAAGAATTTCGATGGAACTCATTTGCACTGTATCACAGGGGCTGACATTGAAAAGATAATGCAGAAAATCCGCAGTGGGGAATGCGGACGCCACATGAACGGTCACATGCTTTCCAAGAATATCATCCGACAGGGCTACTACTGGACCACCATAGCCCAGGATTGCACCGCCTATGTTCGGAGATGCCCTAAATGCCAACAGTTCTCCAACCTCCAACACCTACCTCCGCGGGAATTATACAACATAACTTCTCCTTGGTCGTTCTCCACCTGGGGTATCGACATCATAGGAAAGGTTACGCCAAAGGCGTCAAATGGGCATGTGTTCATCCTAGTTGCCATTGATTACTTCACCAAATGGGTTGAAGCTGAGTCATACACAGTATTGAATGCCAAGAAGGTGGCCAAATTCATCAAGAAAAATATCATCTGCCGATATGGGGTCCCGCACGAGCTAGTGTCAGATAACGGGTTAAACTTCGAGGTAGAAGTCACAGAAGTTGTCAACGAGTATGGGATTCAGAGACACAAATATTCTCCCTACCGACCTCAGACCAATGGTGCAGTTGAAGCCGCTAACAAAAACCTCAAAGCCATCATCAACAAAATGACCAAAAGTTGTAGGGATTGGGCCGACCGAATCCCGTACGCCCTCTGGGGCTATCGAACCTCAATTCGAACCTCTACTGGGGCTACCCCTTACTCCCTGGTCTACGGCATGGAAGAAGTCCTACCTATGGAGCTGGAAATATCCTCGCTACGCGTCATGCTCGAAAGCAAGGTTAGTGAAGAAGACTGGTGCCAAAGCCGTCTTGATGAGCTAACCCTCCTAGATGAAAGAAGATTAAAAGCTCCTTATCACATATAAGGGTACCATCGCCGAATAGCGCGATCATTCAACAAGAGAGTCAAGGACCGCGGTGTCCGAGAGGGGGATTTAGCCCTCAAGGAGATAATCGAACCCATCTGGGACCCCAGAGGAAAATTCAAGCCCAATTGGAGCGGCCCTTACATTGTGAAGAAAATCTTGTCTGGCGGTGCCGCCATGCTCACTGACCTGGATGGGGAAGAGATGGCTCGTCCAATCAAACTGGACCATCTCAAGAAATTCTACCCCTAGTCCGAAATCTCGGCGCGCTACGACTCTTCTCATCCCCCTTCTATTCTAAAAAAAAACTCTCTTCATCTCCCTCTACCCAGAACTACGTGGGCCTGATCCTCTACAAAAAATAACTTTTAAACAAAAACTTTTCAAAAACCCCAGAGGTACGTAGGCAGCTCATACACCCCACATGAGCACGGCCCCTTCTTTTTCACAAAAATATATTCTTTTCTTATCTCCGAGAACGACAGTTCATTCTAAACATATACTCGAACAAAAGGATTATGTATGCCTTAGCGATCGATATAGATAATTCAAAATATAAAATGCATCGAAAGGCACAGCTGGATGATCAGAAACTTGTTTATTTCATTAATAAGAAACTACAGTAATAGATTACATAAGAAAAAGGAACGGATAACTCCCTTCCCCCTACTACCATAAAAACTAGATAAAATCCCTCACATCTGTTACACAAATAAACTCCCCAGGAGTCCTACCCACAGCTACCAGAAGAGCATGCACCCTCATCATCTACATCCTGAGGACCCCAAGTTTCTCCTGCCTGAATGGAGTGCCTCAAACACTCCATGGACCGATGATCCTTAATCATCTTCGAAAAGACCACAACACCCCCTTCCATGGAGTCAGATAAATAAACCACCTTTGACTAGTCTCTACTGCCAACATCTTGCTGACTACTTTCCTCCACAACCACTTCATATAATCTTTGGAGACGTGGCAAACCTTCCCGACAGTCTGAGAGGGATGGCTCGACGGACGTCGATTTTCCCACAGGGATCCAAGCAACAGACGCAAGCGCTCAGTCAAATCTTCTAGTGGAAAGAAATTTGAGGTTCGAGGGGGCACGATCTGCGCCCATCCAAATTGACGCAGATACCGCCAAGGGAAATAAAAAGAGGTTTGTCTGAGACCAACTAACCGCACATATGAATACTCTCCTAGCTCCAGAACTGGCTGTAACTGTCCCCACCAAGGCACTGACCAATACAGCCCACGAGCCCCATGCTCCACAAGCCAATTCTCCCAATTCTCAACATGCAAGCCAACACGAATGAAGTAGCGCGAAAAGAAGTTGGGTACAGCCGACAAAGGATATTCTGGAGGAGTCGACAAGCGGAATATTTCAGACAACCACGTGAACAGCATCACAGGGCTACCCCTCAAAAAGTCAGAACGACCTTCTCTCCAGGCATCCAGGCCATTCAGAGTCTCCGCTAATATCACCGACGCAGGATTACGACGGTATGACATCCATGAAGTAATGGCTGCAAGTTGAGGGTCCACGCGCACCTCCCCAGTCACCAATAGTAATTTTGAAATAAGGCCCAGAACAACGGCTCTAGCATAGCCAGCATCACCTACTTCCCGCAAATGCACGGACTGCAACACCGCCGGGAGGGAGATCATTCCTCCAGCAACCAATGACCTGGCCGCCGAAGGCGAGATATGAAGAAGCCCGGCCAATAAATCCCTAAGGGAGCGGGAAAATTCGAGAAAAACCGCAGCAACACTAGGATTCACACCCAGTATGGCAGAAAATTCCTCGTAGGTAGGACAAACTTCTTCCAACCCAAAGCGGAATACATGGTCTTCGGGGTATTAAAATTGTACTGCCGCCATCAGCATATTCCACTCAAAAGGTCGATTACGCCACAAGGAGGCTCGACGCATGTTGAAAGCATCATAGTCGACATTATAAGAGCACATAGCTTCCAAGGCTTCGAGGTAGTTGACAAACTCGGTGCTACCAGGGAGAGCCATCTTGTAGGGAAAGGAAATAGTGGGCAAATAGATGAGGATGCAAATGTGTGATGAAAGCATGATTAGGCATAAATTCTTCCTAATTTATCCCTTGATTTAACTACTTTTAGCACCTCGAACAACGTAATTGAGTTGGATTTATCTCATAACTGTGCTACTGACTGATCCTAATGAGTACACTGAGTTTCTGGTATTTTGTAGTGATTTTGCAGGTATTTGATGTCAAGAAATGAAAGAAGGAAATTGGTAGAATCAAGAAAGCAAGAAGGAAATGTCTCAAGGGAAAAAGCGTAATTTTTACACGGAATTCGGATGAGGTACCTAAAGAGAAGTCGAAGACATCTCATTCATGAGCACAAAGGAAGAAACGGTACCCCAATCGGAATCCCGAAACAAACGTTATGAGCAGTCAAAGAGGAACCAGAAAGTCAAATAGCCGGACCGGTCCGCCCCTACCCCAGATCGGTCCGCCTTGCCATCTCCAGAGGACCCCGGATCGCATGCAAACTGAAGGAGGCAAAAATAAAAGGAACCGGTCCGCCTTGGGGGCCGACCGGTCCGCCTAAGACCCGTACCGGTCCGGTCTTCGAGATCTGAAAATCTTTTCTCTTCCTAAAAAGACTCCTAGTGCAGCTGACCTCCGATATTGTTGTAGGGTATAAAAGACCCGATTTAGTATTGTTATAGACACGAAGAATTAGTAGGTTTTACCTCTTCTTTTACAGAAACCCTAGCTTAGTTAACATTTTCAGATTTATTTCAAGGATTGAAGAATTTATTCAGTGATTTCTGTGAGTATATGTTTCTTTCATTGTTTCACTTAGTGCTTGGATAATATTAGTGATTAATTGTTAATTCTAATTCTTTTCTGCATCTAATTATTATTTTTCTTAGAGTAACTATGAGTTCCTGCACATTAATCTTTGTTTCCGTCCTTTTCAACATGTTAGGCTAGATTTCCCAAGGTCGGGATGCATGAACCCAGCCTGATGCGTTAGTGCGTGTGTATAAAATTAATCAGCTGAATTTAATGATTGACCTTGATCGTATTGCATAGTTGCACAACGATTATAGATCTTTATATCTCGTTTGCCTCCGGGCACTCGTGATGATTTAGAGTGCAATTCGAATGCTACTATCGCGATAACGATTTACTCATCCTCAGGTTAAGTATGGCGCGGGCTTGAACCTCGTATACGTAATGCTTGGGAGTACTAAATTCCGGGTCAAATCAATCAGATAAATTTAAGATTAGTATTATATCCGCACTACACTAAGGTTGGAGGATTGTATTCCCGTCCTATTCTTCTCATCATTTAAAACAAAAAGTGTCAAATCATCCTTCATTCATAATTTAGGTAAGTTAGTGTAGTTGCATTTTTTTATAATTCCATATTTGCATTTAGTTATAATCATTCCCAAAATCAAATCATTTTCCTTTTATTTTTAGAGTCAAGGTTAGGATTCCTCTGTCTTTCCCGTCGTCACAACTTCGTTGTCCTTTTTCCCTGAGGATCGATACCCGACTTGTCGGATTATTACTTGAGCGACAGGCTTACACTTGAGCCTAGAGTGAGCGCATTTCTGAGACACATTTTCAGTCGCGTCAAGTTTTTGGCGCCATTGCCAGGGATTTAGGTAGACTTAGGATTAGATTGAGTCAATCCAAAGCTTTGACCAAAAATTTCAAAAAAAAAAAAAATTTAAAAAGCACAAAAAGATTCACCATCATCTCTTTTAAGCTTTAATGCAAAATTCTGAAACCACTCCCACACCCCATAATACTCCAACTAACATTCACGAAAATCCAATTATTGAGTATAATCCTGATAGTCCCCACACTCCAAATGCCCCATAGTTCTGGATCCCACCTCCCACACCGTCGCACTCAATCTCCGATAACACTCCCTTCCCCTTCTTAGGACACACTTCAAGAACGCCCAGTGAGAACACCGAGTCAATAAGTGAAGGAGAGATGTCACAACACGGCAGTGCACCCGCCGGTGAGGAAGAGCCCCCATACCGTCCGATTAGAGAATTCTTATATCCCGAGCATACTGTCACTCCGGGATGCATTATACTCCCGTATAATGCCGGGCAATTCCGTTTCAAAAATGGGATGATCCAGATGCTACCGCATTACCACGGTATGGATTCTGAAAAGTCATACCTCCATATTAGGGAATTTGAGGACGTGTGTGATACTCTAAATGATCAAACCTGCACACAAGAGGTAATCCGCCTCAAACTCTTCCCTTTCTCGCTCAAAGATAAAGATAAGGCCTGGCTATGGTCTTTACCTCCAAGCTCGATTCCATCCTGGAATGAGCTACAGTCGAAATTTCTCAAGAAATTCTTCCCACCAGATCGAACATTCTCCATAAAGGCTCAAATTCAGGCATTCAGACAAGCTGAAAATGAGTCATTTCATCGATGTTATGGACGTTTCAACGAGTTAGTTGCTCCATGCCCCCATCATGGATTTGATTCAGCGCAAGTCATCTCTTTTATCTATAACGGTTTGAATCTTAACTCCAAACAACTTGTTGAAACAATGGGAAGTGGTCCGTTTATCGATTTAGATGCCCAGGATGCTGAGCTTCACTTGAGGTATGTCGCCGAGACTACCCAATCTTGGGACACTTCTGATCCCAACACTCAAAATTGAAATAGACAAGCGATCACTACTCGGTCAGCATCCGGCCTATTCCATGTAGATAAGAATTCTATGACGGATAGCCGATTAGAGACTCTTGAGATAGGATTTTGAGATCTGTGCGAGGTATATGGAAAAGGATCAGCTGGACCCATGCCAAACCCAGTCGTAAAGGTGTGTGCTATATGTGAGGCAGTACATTCAACTGAGGAATGCCCGACGATACCCACCTACAAAGCAATGCTTCAAGAGCAAGTTAGTGGTATAGGAGGTTTTAAGGGTAATTTCAGTGCACCGCACGGGAATTCATACAACCCTTCTTGGAAAAATCATCCCGGTTTTAGCTATGGGCAACAACATGCCGCAATGAACCCTCCTTCGCATGTTGCCCCTCCTCCACCACAACACTTTCAACAAGATCCACATATGCAAGGACATGTGCAAGCACCGCCACCTCAAGGAAATTATATTCCACCACAGCGGAGAACTCTCGAGGATACCATGAATCAATTCATCGCAATCCAGATCGCAACCAATGCCAAATATGATCTTCTGATTGGTGACATAAATGCGAATCTGTCTAAAATACAATCCTCATTGAGTGTTCAAGAGAAGGGCAAGTTTAATGCCCAAGGCCAACGACCCCCCCAAGGTCAACCTAGCATTAGCTCCACCTCCACTGAACATCAGCAGCAATGTCAAGCTGTAACCACTCTTCGTAGTGGGAGAGTTGTTGATTTATCACCTCCCCCACCCGACACAACGAAAGCCAAGGAGATTTCGCCCGGCACGAAAGAGGCCGAAGATATCCCCTTGAATGAGAGTGACCAAGAAGCTGCTAGTGGGCCAGAGGTAGTAGTGAAACCGCCTTTCGCAGCACCGTTTCCTCAAAGGTTGATTCCCTCCCACAGAGGAAACCCACGTGATGACGTGCTAGAAGTGCTAAAGCAAGTCAAGCTTAATTTACCTTTCCTTTAGGCCATTAAATAAATTCCAGCATATGGCAAAGTTATCAAAGACCTGCTGACGGTTAAAAGAAAGATGAAAGTGAAGAAGAACGTCTTTCTGGCACAAAATGTGAGCTCTATCCTACTAAATGAACTCCCGACTAAGTTCAAAGATCCCGATGCACCCACCATATCTTGCATCATTGGGGAGAATAAAATTGAAAAAGCCTTACTTGACTTGGGAGCAAGCGTAAATATACTCCCTTACTCCATTTATAGGAAACTTGACTTGGGCGACCTCAAGCCCATGAAGGTCACTCTCCAATTAGCGGATCAAACAGTGAAGATCCCACGAGGTATAGTCGAGGACGTGATCGTTCAAGTTGACACTTTCTACTTTCCGGTGGATTTTGTCATTTGGGACACGGAGCCCTCCTTCCACTCGAGTAATCATGTTCCAATTATCCTTGGGCGCCCTTTCCTAGCTACGGCTAACGCATTCATCAATACTAAGAATGGGAGAATGCAACTCACATTTGGGAACATGACCTTGGATACCAACATCTTCCACATAGCCCAAAATGCAGGGGAGGAAGACAATCTTCACGCGGTGAGCCTCATAGATGAGATAGTAGATGAGTACTTTGAGGAGAATTACTGTGGCGATGCTTTATAATCCTGTTTAGCGGTGAGACACGAGAGTGAAGGGACGTACACCGCCTTCGAGAGGGAGGTTGAAGAGTTGAACGAGCTACTCGATGAGAGTAAGTCGGACGAGGACGTGAGAGAGGTTAATTGGGTTTCGAGATTCGAGGAATTACCTCCGAGGGATACGCACATGGTTCCCTCCAGTGAAAAATTTCCAACCCTCGAGTTAAAGAAACTTCCCTCCCATATTAAATATGCATATCTAGGAGAGGATGAGACATTTCCTGTTGTTATCTCCTCTAGCCTAAATGAAGGGCAGGAGGGTAAATTATTGAAAATTCTAAGGAAGCACCAAAGTGCTTTTGGTTGGTGCATAACTGATTTGAAGGGGATAAGTCCTTTAATTTGCACTCATAAGATCCATCTCGAAGAGGATGTCAAACCTTCTAGAGAAATACAAAGAAGACTGAATCCCAACATGAAACAAGTTGTGAGAACCGAAATAATCAAATTGTTGGATGCCGGGATCATTTACCCAATCTCGGATAGCAAGTGGGTAAGCCCTATTCAAGTCGTCCCAAAGAAGTCGGGTATGACTGTGATTGAGAATGCCAAGGGAGAGTTAGTTCCCCAACGTACCACCACCGGGTGGCGCGTTTGCATTGATTATCGGAAACTCAATGCGGGAACCAGGAAAGACCATTTCCCCTTGCCATTTATTGATCAAATGCTTGAAAGAGTAGCGGGCCACCCTTACTATTGCTTCCTTGATGGTTATTCTGGGTATAACCAAATTGAGGTAGATGTACTTGACCAGGAGAAGACGACCTTCACTTGCCCTTTTGGCACGTTTGCTTACAAACGTATGCCATTTGGCTTGTGTAATGCACCCGTGACCTTTCAAAGGTACATGTTGAGTTTATTTAGCGACATGTCGAGAGAGGACTCGAAGTGTTCATGGACTTTTTCAGTATTTTTGGCACCTCTTTCGATCATTGTCTAGAAAAACTGGAAAAAGTACTTATCCGATGCGTGGAAAAGAACTTAGTGATGAATTGGGAGAGGTGCCATTTCATGGTCACCGAGGGAATAGTTCTTGGCCAAATTGTATCATCCAACGGAATAGAAATTGATATGGCAAAGATAGATGTCATAGCTGACCTTCCCCCACCGAAATCGCTGAAAGACGTGCGCTCCTTTTTGGGTCACGCGGGGTTTTATCGAAGGTTCATTAAGGACTTTAGCGCCATCGCTAGGCCCTTAAGTAACTTACTCATGAAGGACTCCCCATTTGAGTGGACTGAAGCATGCCAAAGTTCTTTTGACAAATTGAAGAACATGCTTGTGTCCGCCCCCATCATGCAAGTTCCGAATTGGTCCTTACCATTCGAACTTATGTGTGATGCCAGCGATTACGCGATTGGGGCTGTTTTGGGATAACGTCAAGATAAGCAAGATCATGTCATCTACTACGCCAGCCGGACTCTTACCGGACCTCAACTCAACTACTCTACCACGGAGAAGGAGTTGCTAGCGGTAGTCTTTGCCCTCGATAAGTTCGGTCCTATCTCATTGGTTCTCCTATTACTGTTTTCACCGACCACGCGGCTTTGAAATATCTACTTGCGAAGAAAGACGCCAAGCCGCGCCTCATAAGGTGGATCATACTCCTACAAGAGTTCAATCTCTCCATCAAAGATAAGAAAGGAGTATAAAACGTCGTTGCCGACCATTTATCTCGGCTTTCATCCGACGTACCAAGTGATCCCGTACCCATAGACGAACATTTTCTGGATGAGCAGCTTTTTACTACCTCTTCATATCCCTGGTTTGCGGACATAGTGAACTATCTTGTCACGGGAGCCGTCCCTCCCGACTGGACACCGCAAGATAAGAAGAGGTTTCTTACTTGGTCGCGCATGTTTTTTTACGATGATCCATTCCTTTTTAAATACTGTGCAGACCAAATCATCCGACGATGTGTACCGGATGACGAAATCCCAAAAGTCATCCAATTTTGTCATTCAGAAGCTTGTGGAGGTCATTTTTCGACGAAAAAGACGACCGCTAAAATTCTGCAATGCGGCCTCTATTGGCCCACAATCTTCCAGGATGTGAACGATGCTTGCAAATCATGTAATAGGTGTCAACGGATGGGAGCCATTACTCGACGAGACATGATGCCTCTTACCCCTATACTCATTATTGAGATATTCGACTGTTGGGGTATTGACTTCATGGGTTTTTTCCCTCCATCCTTTGGTTTCCTATACATCCTCGTCGCGGTAGACTATGTTTCTAAATGGGTGGAAGCTATAGCTACCAAGACTAATGACAACAAAATGGTGATAAAGTTCCTACAGGAACACATACTTTCCCGCTTCGGTGCACCGAAAGCAATAATTAGCGATAATGGTACGCACTTTTGCAATAGGCCATTCTAGAAGCTTATGAGAAAGTATGGTGTCGTTCACAAGGTTGGAACGACATATCACCCACAAACGAATGGACAGGCCGAGCTAGCAAATCAGGAAATCAAGAACATTCTTGAAAAGACCGTCAATCCTACCCGGAAAGATTGGTCCCTTAGATTGAACGATTCGCTATTGGCCTACCGTACCGCATACAAGAATCAACTCGGCATGTCCCCTTTCCACTTTGTGTATGGCAAACCTTGCCATCTTCCTGTTGAGCTTGAACACAAGGCGTATTGGGCGATTAAGTAATTGAATTATGCCATGGACAAGGCCGGTGAAGCCCGCAAGCTTCAATTGAATGAGTTAGAAGAACTACGCAATGATGCGTATGAGAATGCCAAAATTTCAAAAAAGAGGATGAAACTCGCTCATGATAGCATCATTCGACGAAAAGAGTTTCTCCCCGGGCAAAAAGTTCTCCTCTACAACTCTCGGCTTCACCTCTTCCCAGGCAAGTTGCTGTCACGTTGGTTTGGCCCATTCGTCGTGAAGAATGTTTTCCCCCACGGAGCTGTTGAACTAGACGATTTAAAAGGGGGAAATACATTTAAAGTGAATGGACAACGCCTAAAGCCATATCTAGAGGCGTGTGCAGAAGAAGTCGACACCGTCTGGTTGTTGGACCCCATTTACGGGGTTGAGTGAGCTGTTGAAATGAGGTCGTCGCACCCCCGACGCGTATGGGGTGAGAGTCGTGTGTGTTTTGAGAGTCGTTAGGACTAGGTTTCGTTCGGGAGAAGCATTCGTGTGTTTTGGTAATTCTGAGTCAAAGGGTGTTGACCAGTGAAATCGAGAGGGTCCTAGTTCAATTGGATAGAGAGGATATCGGTAACGTGAAAATTTTTTGAAGAAGAGAGATAGAAACCGAAGTAAAAGAAGTCCAACCCAAAAACCCAGGGGCGGACCGGTTCCTTTTTCAGGCAAACCGGTCCGACCCCGGACCGGTTCCTTTTATTTTCAAAGGAACCGGTCCGCCCGTCGAGGGTTTGAAAAGACAAAGGGACGAACCGGTCCGCCCCTACGCCGGACCGGTCCGCTTTCTGCAGACCTGCCTCCTCCTCTTCCCAAGATTCACCCCCCTTTCCCCCCAATCCCATTCATTCCCTCCAATCCGTTTTTCCTCTTCCCAAACCCAACCTTTCCCTCCCAAATTCATCCCCTTTTCCCTCCAAACCCCTCCCCTCCCCTTTCCACTATAAATCCACCTCCAATCCTCCCTTTCTCCTCACACATTCAACCCAAATACTCTCTTCTTCCTCTCAGTTTTTCAAGCAACTACCTCCCTCCTATTTCCATGGCACCCCGTGTTGCCCCCACCAAATACGACTCCACCGTGATCCACCCCTCCGGTCACAATGAATACCGCTCCCGCCAAGAGGAGCGATGGTGCGCTCAATACTTCGATTTGGGCCGCAAACTCCATATGGAGCGCGCGGTCCAATGGGAAGCTCTGACCAACTCCATCACCGCCCTTTTCATGGCCCAGGGTTGGTGCCGTTTCCTCAACCAACCTCACGAAGCGGTTTGGGCAACCGAAGTCCGCTCATTCTATGGTACACTCGTCCGGACGGGCCAATTCGAGGCCGAAGCTTTCGTGGATGGGACTCCCATACCCTTTTCCCTGGCCCGTCTCACGGCCAAGTTGGCCGAGTTTGATGTCCCGGATGTCCAAGAATTTACTTACCCCAAAATGTCCCCCCGGTCGACAAGGACATTATCATGGCCCGCATTGCACCGAACGTGGCTTGGGCGGGGCAAACCGTCGCCGTTAGACGCCTCAACGAGAAGGCGCGCCTTACATTTCAGATTGTGTGCGCCAACCTATTGTAAACGTCCAATGACTCTTCCATGCGGCCTCGGCAAGCTACCCTCACATATCATCTCTTCGACCCCCAAACTTCCATCCATTTGGGCCGCACCTTATACGCGGACATCATTAACGCGTCCTTGGATGAGAAGGGCGTCTCCCCCCTTCCTTATGCCCGATTGATCACGTACATCCTTAAGGATGCTGGCATAGAGGCGCCGAGCGACCATACGCACCTCCCCGATCCTTTCGGATAAGGGACCCGCACCAAAAGCTCTAAACATCTAGCCGTCCTCCGGGCTAGGCGGGGTGATGATGTCGAAGAGGAGGCTGCCTCGAGCGATAACGAGGAAGACGTAGGGGCAGCTGGTGAGGACGTTGAGATGGGGGATCTCGGTCCGGACGAAGAGTCGGTGGACGAGGAGGACGACCCAGATTTCGAGTGGGAGGGCACGGACCTATCCGCGCTTATGTCGGCGCTTGAGACCAACTTCAACACCTTTCAGACCAACTACGAGCGCGACATGAGCATCGTTCTCCGCTTCCAAGCGGACATCTATCGGCGCATAGGGATCCTAATGAGCCACTACCTTCCTACTACCAGAACCCCTATGACCCCAACGCTCCCGGTTCCTCCCATCCCCCACCCCGGTGAAGCTTTATATGGTGTTGACAGCTTTTTCTTTATTTTTCCCTGTTCACAGTTGTATGCTTTCCCCTGCACATGTAACACAGTCTTGTTGTAATAAAAACTGCATTTTCTCTATTTGTTTGTTTTATTTTTCCGCACTTTTTATTCGCTTTGAGTTAGATTTTAGTCATTTTTGCTTGAGGACAATGCAAAAGTCTAAGTTAAGGGGGGTCACAAGTGCGTATTTCTAAAACTTCACAAATTTTCCAAAATGCCCAAAAATTATCAAAAAAAAATCATAAAATTTTGAAAAACCTAAAAATATTTTTGTTCAAAATAAATAAAAATTGGAATTCAAATTTTTCAAAAATATCATTAAAAGTCGAATTGAAGTCTCAAGTTGTAAAATTCAACGTACACAAAGCCAAAATTGACCAAAGATGGAAATTGAGCGAAAATTGACGACTTAACGAATAAGTGTGGAGATTAACAAACCCGGTGAGATTCGAGCCTATCACTTTTTGCGAGTTTTAAATCAATCCGAGTAATGGTTAACTCATAGTTCTAATTCATCGTTTTACAAAAGTCATTGATGATCTCTATTTTATTGTTTTGATCGGTTATGGAAAAGGGAATGTCGTCTCGAAACGCGCGCTACAAATCTCTAAATTAAATTAATCTCAAGACGCATATGGTAAAGCAACTCGCATTTAGACAATGAAGTAGGCCATCGTTTGTTACCCAAAAATATTGGCCATAAAAAGTTGTGAAAAATCATCCCTTTTGTAACCTAAATTTGAGCCAAATAATTTTTCCTTTCGTTTGACAACCCGAAAAACCCAAATAGCCCGAAATTTTGAAAAATAGAAAAAGTCAGAATTTAAGTCCGAAAAGTGCAACAAAAAGGGGCAAGAAAAAAATAGTAGAATGCTCAACAAAAAATAGCAAGAAAAGAAAACTGTAAAAAAAATAGAAAAAGAAGAGAAAATGAGCAATAGCCCAAAAAAAAGCATTAACGGACATCATAAGAAAAATTTCCAATTTCGAATTTCCCAACCATTTCATGTTACCCAATTACACCTTAAACCCGAAAAAGTCCTAACTGAGTCCGAATTGCGAAATTGGTTACCGCGTGGAGAGTTAAAACACAAAAAGATAATAAAAGAGATTACATGGTGTGGAAAAGAGATGATGGTTCCCATTTCCCTATGACCGTATTCCGATGAAGAGATCTTTTCACCCAAAAATTTCCATCTTTCAATTTGTGTGCGTGACTTTGCGTCCATTATATTTACTCTTTATAAATCACGCATACCGAGTGAATAGCCACATTCTGAGAGATTCGTTTGAGAGAGCATCCCGTGAGCATTTGAATCAAAATGAATTTTCGGAAAGTAACGTAATGATCAATCGGTGGAAGTTAGCGGTTCAATTTTTTGGCTTCGCACACACACACTCTGACTTGAGACTCCTAAATAAGATTTTAAGGTGACCATTTTTGGGAGTTTAAATTGTACATTTTTAAGTATTTTGAATTTTCTTTGAGTCAACAAAGAATTTTGTGGGTATATTCACTGCAAACCCTCACGAGACACCACTCGTCCTACTAGGGTAACCTAGAGGTTTAAAGGCTTGTTGCATGCGCTAAATGCAATCGCTTGCCCGCGAAAGAGGTATTCTATCCCAATAAAGTTTTTGAAGGGTCATTAACTCATACTCTCATTCTTTTACATTGCTCGGGACGCGCAAAGTTCTAAGTTAGGGGGGTTTAATTAGGCATAAATTCTTCCTAATTTATCCCTTGATTTAGCTACTTTTAGCACCTCGAACAACGTAATTGAGTTGGATTTATCTCATAACTGTGCTACTGACTGATCCTAATGAGTACACTGAGTTTCTGGTATTTTTTAGTGATTTTGCAGGTATTTGATGTCAAGAAACGAAAGAAGGAAATCGGTAGAATCAAGAAAGCAAGAAGGAAATATCTCAAGGGTAAAAGCGTAATTTCTACACGGAATTCGGATGAGGTACCTAAAAAGAAGATGAAGACATATCATTCACGAGCACAAAGGAAGAAACGGCACCCCAATCGGAATCCCGGAACAAAAGTTATGAGCAGTCAAAGAAGAGCCAGAAAGTCAAATAGCCGGACCGGTCCCCCCTACCCCGGACCGGTCCGCCTTGCCAAACTCTAGAGGACCCTGGATCGCATGCAAACCGAAGGAGGCAAAAATAAAAGGAACCGGTCCGCCCCCGGACCGATCTGCCCCAAAATAAAAAGAACTGGTCCGCCTTGGGGGCAGACCGGTCCGCCTAAGACCCGGACCGGTCTGGTCTTCGAGATCTGAAAATCTTTTATCTTCCTAAAAAGACTCCTAGTGCAGTTGACTTTCGATATTGTTGTAGGGTATAAAAGACCCGATTTAGTATTGTTATAGACACGAAGAATTAGTAGGTTTTACCTCTTCTTTTTCAGAAACCCTAGCTTAGTTAACATTTTCAGATTTATTTCAAGGATTGAAGAATTTATTCAGTGATTTCTGTGAGTATATGTTTCTTTCATTGTTTCACTTAGTGCTTGGATAATATTAGTGATTAATTGTTAATTCTAATTCTTTTCTGCATCTAATTATTATTTTTCTTAGAGTAACTATGAGTTCCTGCACATTAAACCTTGTTTCCGTCCTTTTCAACATGTTAGTCTAGATTTCCCAAGGTCGGGATGCATGAACCCAGCCTGATGCGTTAGTGCGTGTGTATAAAATTAATTCGTTGAATTTAATGATTGACCTTGATCGTATTGCGTAGTTGCACAACGATTGTAGATCTTTATATCTCGTTTGCCTCCGGGTACTCGTGATGATTTAGAGTGCAATTCGAATGCTACTATCGCGATACCGATTTACTCATCCTCAGATTAAGTATGACGCGGGCTTGAACCTCGTATACGTAATGCTTGGGAGTACTAAATTCCGGGTCAAATCAATCAGATAAATTTAAGATTAGTATTATATCCTCACTACACTAAGGTTGGAGGATTGTATTCCCATCCTATTCTTCTCATCATTTAAAACAAAAAGTGTCAAATCATCCTTCATTCATAATTTAGGTAAGTTAGTGTAGTTACATTTTTTTATAATTCCTTATTTGCATTTAGTTATAATCATTCCCAAAATCAAATCATTTTCCCTTTATTTTTAGAGTCAAGGTTAGGATTCCTCCGTCTTTCCCGTTGTCACAACTTCGTTGTCCTTTTTCCCTGAGGATCGATACCCGACTTGTCGGATTATTACTTGAGCGACAGGCTTACACTTGAGCCTAGAGTGAACGCATTTCTGAGACACATTTTCAGCCGCGTCAAAGCACTCTACCCTTACCACCTTTTTATACTTGAGAAATCCTCACAAGGGACATAATCCCTGCATAAATCGGAGGGTATCCTACCCCACAAGGTACCAAAGGCTGAAGAAGGTACCCTTCAAAGCTTTAAAATTGATGGGACTGGACTAAACTGCCGATAGGCAGGCCAGGGTGCTTGCCGATCGGCAACCCCCTATTTTTGGAAAATTTCCTCCTTTCCTCTTTTGTCAAATCAGAAAACTCAATGAAAATAAATTGATATTCTCAACATAATTTCAAAACTTTTTTTCCTCCCTATATAATTTCCATTTTTAATTAAAACTTTCCTTCAAAAAAAAAAATATCAGTTTGTTTTTTTATGGTCTCAGCAACAAAGTAAAAATCGCATGTGCATCCATTCATTCATCATTAATAAAAGATAGTCAAAAAACTACACTGCATTACATATATTTGTGTTCTGTGATACATCAATTTTGCAGGAAATAAAAACAAAAAATCCAAAAACAACGGGACTCAGCTCAAAACCACTCTCTCTCAAGAGCTTCCACCCCTGCGATGCGCTCTCTTTCCCATACGACGAGACAACTAGCCCCTCTACCAAGCCAGAGTCTTCCCCGAACGAGGCTGATGGCACCAAGCAAGAAGGAACGGGGACAACATCCTGAATGTGGGCAGTCACCGATGATATCTAATCTCTAATGTCCCTCAGCCAAGTGGTCGACACCCGGATTTGCTGCAAGGAAAAGGCAGAATCAGTATCAAGCAAAAAAAATCAAAAAAGAGGAACAGGACTGAAAGGTTTACCGCAGGACGAAGGACCTACTCTGTCAAACCCAGCTCCTCCGGATCCATCACGAGGGGACGGTGCAGCATCGGCACTATCCCTCCATCAGCCCGTCGGATGTTGTACGAAGGAGTGTGCAACCGCACAAAAGGGACCTCCGAGGTCGCCGCCGCCGCAGGTGCCGACAGACCACCACCACTGTGGGAAGACCCCACCGCTCGACTCGAACCCGCGGGATGGAAAGGCAAGGCATCATGAATGCTGGGCGCCATCAACCAGCTCGTCACAAAGTACATATAGTCATACGGCGCAGCCGTATCAGTGTACAACGCATATGACTCTCCAATCATAGTTGCGATTCTCTCATCCTCCTACAGCTGTCACTCCCGCCTCATAGACATAGGAGGCTGTGCGGGAGGCACCACCACCTCCTCCTCTGCAATTTGACGAATCACCCTCTCCCCGAGGTACCAGGAATGGCCAAACTCATGCGCTAACAAACGCCTCATCTGCGCATTCACCCAAGTCGTCCCCGTATCCTGAATGGCTGTCCCCCAGGGATAAAAGGTCACCTGAAAATCCCCAAGCTGGCATGAGTCAATATAAGATCAGAAGGTGCCAAAAACCAAGACTGAAATGGAAAGGATCTTACCCGACCACTGGTCAGGTCATTCAAGACCTGACGCACCGCCTCCAGGGAAAGAGATCCTTTCGATTGTCGGTTGGCCTTACGCCATCGATACAGTCGGCAGAAGTCCTCAACAGTGTCGTCCTTCAGAGAAATCAGTGGGGTGTTGCACCCAATCACCTCATAGAACCATGTCTGAATTCACAAGCAAAAATCGGCGCATAAGGAAAATGCGAATGCATGAAAGGAAAATGCGAACGTATGAAATAAAAATGCGCAAAAGCAAAGAATACCTCAAGGAGATACGTGGTTCCAGTAAAAGTCTGTCGGCAGCACCGGCTGAATGCATCCAAAGAAGAATAAAGGGTCTCTAAGGTCAGACTCCCCCAATCATAAAAAGGGATGTTCGAAAACATCCTCAAGTACGGCAAAAAACCACAAATGGACGACGTCGTCGCTCGACGCCACCATGAAACCTCCAAACACCAACAAGATAAACAACCGGGCCATCTGCCTCACTTGCAGCCCATCCTCCACATCAACCACTCTGCTCACCAAAACATCCTTCAGCAAGGACAGACGGATAAAATCCCCAGAGACTATCCTCCTCACATCACCAAGTGCCGCATACACCGCCTCTGGCCTCACCCGTACGGAGCGATCCACCTCTATCTGCTCTTCGTCACAATCCAACCCCAACAGTTGCTGCACATCTATGGGAGTCACCGCCATCTCCTCGAAGCCAAAATGAAAAGTGTGGGTAGTGTTTCACCACCTCTCCCCCAAGGCACACAAAACTGCTGTCGAACAAGGCGTCTCATCCAGGTTAGCAACCAACCTCCCAAAATCCGCTGATGATACCATCCAACACACCATGGGTGGAAGATGCTCCCAAACATCCTTAAGCCCCATCGTCCCTTGAGCACGCATGTTCTTCAAAGAAATATCCGACTGGCAAGAGGAAAAATTCAGTCAAAGGTCAAGAAAAAAGGAAAAATCACCCAAAAAGAAAGGAATGCCAAAGGTCAGGTTACTTACATAACCGCCAGGAATCACTCTCGAAGAGAGATGATGCGATGGCTCCCGTAGTAAGGTCCGCTCATCCGCAACTGGCTCGAACACATCGAAGGTATTCTCGTTCCCCAAAGCAAGAGGCACTCTGTCCCTCCAATCCACATTCGCCCAGTCATCAACGGTTAACCACTCCCGGTGGACAGTGGTGCTCACAAAGGCGACCATTTCTTGAAGGTCGGAACGTTAGAAGAAATCGCAGAAAGAGAGAATGCAAGAAGCTGTGAAAAATGAAGAGGATTCGCCCCCTTTATATAAGAGGCCAAGCGCCATGCCGATCGGCACTGACCCTAGCCATACCGATCGGCACGGTCTCCTCACCTTCCCGAGGCAGTCCAAAAGTCCGTGCCACTGCCGAATGGCACCCCTCAGTCTATGTCGGCCGGCACCCCCTTAAAATTTTGTACAGAAATTCCCAGAAAATACCAGAAAGCCTCGAAAAATCCTCGAAAAATTCCTAAAAATCCCAGGAAGGATTTAGAACGTTTTCATCAAGAAAATTTCGCACTCCTTCAGGCGAAACCTCTTTTTTTCCCAACGGAACCCTCAAAATCCAAGTGAATGACCTCTCAAGCACTGCGCCTGGACCACCTAATCACCTCCTCAGCAGAGTTTACAACCTCAAATTGGTTATCTCCCCAACAATTAACTCCTCCGCTCAAATCAAAGGCACAAGGCCTCCCCAGCCATCGGCTACCCGGTGCGATACAATATCACATGGTATTTTTCCCAGCAGAAATCAGAAGAATCACTCGCCCCAGGCGATCTCTCCCAAAGGACAATCCAAATCTTCCCCAGCTCATTCATCGTTCCCCAGCGGAACCTCAAATCCAATTCTTATCCCCAGTGGAACTCTTTTCTTTTCCTAAAGGAAATGCACTCACTCTTGGGTCAAAATTGGCCCCAATCTTGGATTGTCACCTGAGTTAGGTCAGAATTGACCTCGGTCCTCGATCGTCACCACTCTTGGATCAGAATTGACCCCGGTCTTGGATCGTCACCTGAGTTAGGTCAGAATTGACCTCGATCCTCGGTCATCACCACTCTTGGGTCAGAATTGACCCCGATCTTGGATCGTCACCTAAGTTAGGTCAGAATTGACCTCGGTCCTCGGTCGTCACCACTCTTGGGTCAGAATTGACCCCGGTCTTGGATCGTCATCTGAGTTAGGTCAGAATTGACCTTGGTCCTCGGTCGTCACCACTCTTGGGTCAGAATTGACCCCAGTCTTGGATTGTCACCTGAGTTAGGTCAGAATTGACCTCGATCCTCGGTCGTCACCACTCTTAGGTCCTCAGAACTGACCTCGACCCTCTGAATTGGTCACCCTCGCTCCTTAGGTCCTTGGAATCGACCTCGACCCTCTGAATCGATCATCCTCTCTTCCTTAGGTCCTCATAATCGGCCTCGATCCTTTAAATTGGTCATACTCTCTCGGAAGCATCATGCGGTATCTAATCGACGACTATCATTTGTTCCAAACTCACCCGTCGAGGGGCTCTGTAGACACCTCATTCTGTTACCCCTAACTCACCTTAGGTCCCTAGTACCTCCACTCATCACCGCAAACCAAGGTCATGTCCCGAGCACTGACCTGAAAGCCATCGGGCACTCCCCGGCTCAGTTTGACCCAAAAGTCAAACTCTTCGTCTCGACTGAGATTGAATGAAGCTTCGAAGGTCACTGAATACCCTTTCCAACGGTTTGCCCCGTGCGCGATTCCGACTTACCATGCGGATGAATGGTCTGTTTGCATCCGAAACCTGACCTAGAGGCCACCGCGCGCTCCCGGGCTCTGTTTGACCTAAGTCAACTGACGCGACTGAAAATGTGTCTCAGAAGTGCGTTCACTCTAGGCTCAAGTGTAAGCCTGTCGCTCAAGTAATAATCCCAGTAAGTCGGGTATCGATCCTTAGGGAAAAAGAACAACAGAGTTGTGATGACGGGAAGAGACGGAGAAATCCTAACTTTGACTCTAAAAAGGAAAGGAAAAATTGATTTGGTTTTGAGATTGATTACAGCTAAATGCGATAATGAAAATGAGAAATGATGCAACTAAATTAATCTAACGAAATGGAGAATGACTGATGATTTCAAAAAAACTTTTTATTTTAAATGATGAGAGAAACAGAACGGGAATACAATCCCCCAACCCTAGTGTAGTGCGGTGATAATATTAATCGTAAATTTATCTGATTGATCTGACCCAAAATTTAGTACTCCCAAGCATTATGTATACGAGGTTCAAGCCCGCGTCATACCTAATCTGAGGATGAGTAAATCGGTATCGCAATAGTGACACTCAAATTGTACTCTAAATCATCACGAGTACCCAAAGGTAAACGAGATATAAAGATCCACAATTATTATGTAACTACGCAATACGATCATAATCAATCACTAAATTCATCGGATTAATTTTATACACATGCACTAACACATTAGGTTGGGTTCATGCATCCCAGACTTCTAAACCTAGCCGGACATATTAAACTGAAGGATGCATTAAATAATAACGTTGCATGCGAAAGAACTCATGATAACACTAGATCGAAATACGTGGCTAAGCATTATAAATGCATAAATTTATTCAAATCACACAAAAATATTACCATCCAAGAATAATGATCTTAAAAATAAAACTTAGATTACAACTTGAAAACAAACCCGAAAGTGTATTGATCTTGCCGCAATTAATTGAAGTTATGTTCCTAGATGTTTTCCTCTCTTTTTCTCTATCAAAAACTACCTAAAACTATTCAGAATGGCTGTTCCTAGGTTCCTACCTACGTTCTCCACTCTTTTTGGAGAGTTTTAACCTAAAGGGATCCTTTGGAACCAATCAGAATGAAGGAGGAAAATCCGCGCATCAGGACCCCCGAACCGGTTCGCATGTACCCCGAACCGGTTCGCCCACCAAACCGGTTCGCGCCTAGGTTCGAGAATGTTTGCTGGTTTGGGGTGCTTTTTCTTTCATTCAACACTTAGAATTTTTCTTGTTTTCTTTCCTTTCTTCCTTGGATTTTTCTTCAACTTCAACTGGTCATAACTCATCAACCGTAGCTTAGATTTGGGTGTCGTTTCTTCCAGTGTTCTCGCTGTTCCGAGCTATTCAACTTTCTAGTTGACTCCTCCTTCGAGATCTGGCTGTAGAATTACCAAAATGCCCTTGAACTTGCATTCTTAGCTTTTCTTTCATTGTCTCGCTTTCTCTTTTGCACTGCTTGCATAATTAACCTTTAAAACAAATAAGAGAAGCACAAAACATGAAATACTTGCCAGCGAAGGTTAGTAGCATAAATTTGCGTCAAATCCATATAGGTTACATCACTCGGGTTCACAAATACACTGAAATTAGGGGAATAAATATACAATATTTATGTCCAATCATCAACTCTTTAGCTCAACCGAGGCTAAATGAATCTTTGAAGGGCACTGAATACCCTTTCCAACGGTCCATCCCGTGCACAATTCTGACTTTCCATGCGGACGAATGATCCGTTTGACTCCGGGAAGCCACCGAGCGCTTCCCGGGCCCGGTTGACCAAAGTCAACTCTCTAAACTGGGTCAAACTCTTTGGAATGTCTAAGTACATCTCCAAACCTTTCTAATGTTATGCCCCGTGCATGATTCGGACTTACCATGCGGACGAACGATCCGTTTGCGTCCGCACGATTCCCCGTCCAATGGACCGACAAATTCTTCCGAGCCATATTTGACCCAAAGTCAACTCCCAAACTTGGGAGCGGTCCAATGACTTTCAAAGGTCTCTGAAATACCTTTCCAACGGTATGACCCGTGCGCAATTCTGACCAACGGTTTTCCCTCGGCGGCCAGTTTTCCGAAAAAGCTTGAAGCGCACTGCCAAATGGCAGGTCCCAGACCCTGCCTATCGGCACCTATCGATAGGCAGTGCCATGATGAAGTTTATCGGTAGTCCCCTGGGGCTATAAAAGGAGGTCTTCACCTCATTTGCAAAGAGGGCTCAGATCTGATAAAAATCCCTCTCAACGAATCCCAGAAACCTCTCTCGAAGGCAGCGTGATTTCAACTTCCAAATCCCATTTTTACTTCCACTTTTCATCATCCTTTTCATCAAACTTGATGAATTAGCCACTCTTCATCATCATCTTAGTGCAAGGGCTGCTCTCCAACATTCAAGATCAAGCTCAAGATCTTCAAGAAGGTCCAACTTTCTCAAACTGTCTCTTAAATTCTCTTGAATTCCCAATAACTTGTTTTCTTACTTAGCACTTTTATTATCTCATCTCACACATCCTAACATACTTTTAATTTAGTATTATTGCACATCTCTTATTTTCATATAAATAAAAACCCCAAAAAATAAGAAAAAGAGGGTTTGCCCATAAATTCCAAGTAGGGATTCTCACATTTTTTCCACACTTTCCTCACAACTAAAACACTTTTGCTACACACACTCATAAATAAGATATTCCCCATTCGGATTTATGGGATAAACTCCACCCCTCGTTTCGTATGCGAACTACGTGGACTTTGATGCCTTTATAGGCTACGTAGGTCTCGGGGTAAAATCCGAGACTCGAGTCCTCCTTTTCTCACTATTTCTCTTACTTTCTATCTTCTCTAAATCCATTTTTCTTATGTTATATATATACTTGTTCTTAGTGACGCATTACCCCATATGCGTTATCGTTCCCTTATAACGATCAACGTAGGGGTAATCGCGTAAATCTCATTTTTATAATATTACTCTTATATCTTCCTACGGACGACTCGCTTTATCTTTTCCATGATACAAGTCGAGGATTCCTACCTCCATTATATATATATACACATACACACATATCACGGGGGGAAACATAAAGGAAAATAGCAAATATTCATGAGAGACCGAAAGGGCGGAATGGGTGCCTAACACCTTCCCATTCCGTAACTAAGCCTCCGAACCCTTCTCGAAACATCTTGGTTTCGCATGCACCAGTATGTCTTTGGATGCCACTCTTCGGGGTGGCTTCCCCTTTTTCTTTTGTCTATTTTGAGTAAAATAGACTGGCGACTCTGAATCTCTCTACATTTTTCACACCACAAACGACGTCGGCCGAAGCGCTCCCGAAAGGGACACGCGGGACCCGAAGGATCCTCTCCTCCACGTACCCGCCCGTGAGGATCGGGATCGGGGATGGCCACAACCCTTAATCTTAAATAAAATTATAATATAAAACTCTAATAGTTCAGACCTTAAAAAAAAGACCCGCTGCTTTCTTTCATTTCTGCGAACAATTTCATTTCAGAATGGCTTGTACGATTTTGCGATTTCTTGGGGATTTCACTTTCTTTCATTTTGATTTGTGTTTAAAGGTAACGATTTATGTCTAAAGCCCTAATCTCTGTGTGTATGTATAGATTTATGTTTGTATGTGTGTCTATATATGTGTGTATGTGTGTGTGTGTATATGTGTGTGTATGTGTGAATATGCATAGATTTATGTGTATGTGTGTGTTTTTGTGTGTAACTATGAGCAAATAAATTATTTTTTATGACAATAAACCCTAGATTATATGTGTGTGTATGTATAGATTGTATGTGTGTATGTATGGATTTATGTAAAAAAAATTAGGGTTTAGTTAACCTTAGATTGTGTGTGTGTATGTATAGATTATGTCAATAAACCCGAGATTGTATGTGTGTGTATGTATAGATTATGTCAATAAATCCTAGATTGTATGTGTGCGTATTTTTTTTGACAATATTATTCAAACCCCTAGATTGTGTGTGTGTGTATGTATATATTGTGTCATCCACCTTTTTGTGGGTTATATGCATGTCATCATATTATATTGGCGGTTATATGCATGTCGTGATTTTTTTTTGACAAAATATAATTAAATGGATTTTTTTGACATACGAGTCGTAAACACGTGTGCACATTACTATAGTGAGATGTTGTTGGATACTATGTTGGATTTATTGAATTGATAATAGAAGCACATTACTATAGTGAGATATCGTTGGATATTATGTTCGACTAAATGTGTATTAAAAAATGTTTCAAGCATTTTTTGGTAGTTGATACTTGATAATACACATATTTTTAAACTCTTTCATAATAAATCCTAACAAAATGTCTTACAAACAATTACGGTGGGTTGTTGGGATTTCACATCGATGAGATTAAAAATGTAAGGGGTTAACTCACTCCTAAAGGTGTTTCTGCATATTACACGGAAACTCACTCCTAAAGGTAAGACTTTTATATTTTCCGGTGAGGGTTAACATATTTTGTAACTTTGAAGTCATATATAGTTGCAGACTATACCACTAAGTCAGCTATTCGCAGTAACAAGCCAAGACAAGCAGGTAACTTTTAATATCTTAAATGCTTCTTTTAATATCTTAAATGCTTCTATTGTTTGGCTTTAGAGTGAGAAAACCTAAAATAGCTCCCAAACGGCCCCGTGAGAGGCACCAACACCTCGCACGGGACCAATGTATCTCGTAGCAACTAACCGCGTGGTCACATGACTCCCGGTTTGAGAATACGGCGATAATTTGAAAATATGTAGACTTAGGCTTAAAGCTTGGCGTCAGAGTGCGAAAACCTGAAACATTCCCCAAACAGCCCCGTGAGAGGCACCGACACCTCGCACGGGACTAATATAACTCGTAGGAACTGACCACGCTATCACGGGACTCTCGGTTTGAGAATACGTTGACAGTTTTAAAATATCTTGACTTAAGCTTAATATTTTGGCTTTAGAGTACGAAAACCTAAAATAGCTCCCAAACGGCCCTGTGAGAGGCACCAACACCTCGCACGGGACCAATGTAACTCGTAGGAACTGACTGTGTGGTCACGGGACTCCCGGTTTGAGAATACATAGATAATTTGAAAATATGTAGACTTAGTCTTAAAACTTGGCGTCAGAGTGCGAAAACCTGAAACAGCTCCCAAACGGCCCCGTGAGAGGCACCAACACCTCGCACGGGACCAATGTAACTCATAGGAACTGACCGCGTTATCACGGGACTCCCAGTTTGAGAATACGTTGATAATTTGAAAATATCTTGATTTAAGCTTAAAATCTTGGCTTTAGAGTGCGAAAACCAGAAAGATCTCCCAAACGTCCCCGTGACAGGGACCAACACCTCGCACGGGACCAATGTAACTCGTAGGACATGACCGCGTGGTCACAGGAGTCCCGATCTGAGAATACGATGATAATTTGAAAATATGTAGACTTACGATTAAAACTTGGCATTAGAGTGCAAAAACCTGAAACAACCCCCAAACGGCCCCGTGAGAGGCACCAATACCTCGCACTGGACCAATGTAACTTGTTAGAACCGATCACCTAATCAAGGGGATCTCGGTTTGAGAATATGACGATAATTTGAAAATTTCTAGACTTAGGCTTAAAAACATGGTGCTAGAGGGGGGAACCCCGAAACAACCCCCAAATGGCCCCATGAGAAGTGCTGACACCTTGCACGGGAAAAATGTAACTCGTAGAAACTGATTGCATGGTCATGGGACTCTCGATTTGAGAATACCTCGCACGGGACCAAACATATAGTTTACATAAATCAGTTTATATTTCCTTCTGGATCAAGAGGAGAAATCGATATTGTTATGAATTGAACATGTTTAGATCAAGGAGGTCCCGTTTATATTTTTTTTTTTGTCTTGCACCTAAAACATATTTTTATCTTTTTTTCTGGATTGAATAGGTCTGATCGAACAGGTCTGAATATATGTAAGTATTGACTGAGATATCAAGAGGGGCTTGGTTGTTATATTGGATTTATATGTGTAAGTAAAGATTGATCTTCTTCTTACAGGTACTCTTATTCTCAAATTTTGATTTGGTTGCGTTGACCTCTATCTTGATTGAAACGAACATATGATCCTCTTTTTACCATATTGATTCATTTTACCGTAAACGTGACAGTTGTAGCATATTGATTCATTTATCTTTTTTTATCTTTCTACTACCTATCTTTTACGATCCTTTCCTTTTTAACTAATATTAAAAATGACATTTACTGTTAATAATGTAGTATCTTAAAACTTTCTTCTCTCCATACATACGATTCTATTTTTTTATAACACTAACTTTGTCTACTGATTTGTGCCACAGGGCTACTTTCAACATTCTTTACAAACACGCATTGGGAAAAGTCCTGAAACAAGTATCACAACAGCCTCATGATATTCAAGTTACGGGGGGTATCAATGTAGCAGTTCAAAATTGAGATATCCAACAAATCAGTGGATAGGAAAGTCTTCCAGCCGTAGCCGTTGTGGTCTTTAATCAATAGCCAATGTGCTTACGACATTGGTTTGTTTGAATTTATTTTAGAAGTTTATTAACAGAACCTCCTTATCCATGGTAACAAGTAGAAATTCATTGTTCTTGGGGAGTGAAGGAAGTCAACTCCTAATTCCTGGACATCAAGCATGGATATTTTATCTGTCTCTACCTGATCCAAATCATCCCTTGCGGACCTGATCATTCCTCTCAATTTCCTTAATGTTCATAAGTCATGGTTTATTATGAATTTACTATGTATCATTGCAATAATGAGAGAGCTTAATTCTATATATCAAGTTCCTTTACACATTAGAGTTTATCTATATATAGTTGTTATATATAGCAGTTGCTTTATATAGCAACAACTATATACATAAGCAGTTATGTATAGCAACAACAATATATAGCTGCTATAGGCATGACGTGCTATATATAAATCGATATGGTCCAATTTCATTCCTTGCAAAAATTCTTTCTTCTTTTGGGGAACTTTATATTCAGCCATTTCTCTCGATGTTAACATTCTAAATCAGGGAATTCAATTAGGTTGTAGATGTTATTTTTTGTATAATGATATAGAGAACATTAATCATGCCTTCATTCATTGTCAAGCTATTTGTCATGCTTCAAAGGTTTTCTCATACATGCTTAGTTTCAAAACTACTGTGTATTCTATTAATTAATTGGTTAGGTCCTGGATTCTAAAAAAGTGCCCCATATGCTGTTAAAGCCCAAAAACTTGAAATAACCCCCGAACGGCCCCATGAGAGGCACCAACATGTCGCACGAGACCAATGTAACTCGTAGGAACTGATCGCGCGATCACGGGACTCCCAATTTGAGAATACAATGATAATTTCAAAATTTCTAGACTTAGGCTTAAAAAAATGGCATTAGAGGGCGAAAACTCGAACGGCCTTGTGAGAGGCACCACACCTCGTACAAGAACAATGTAACCCGTAGGAACTAACCGCGCGATCACGGGACTCTCGATTTGAGAATACAACGATAATTTGAAAATATCTAGACTTAACTTAAAAAATGGCGTTAGAAGGCAAAACGGCTCTGTGAGTGGAACCAACACCTCTCACGGGACCAATGTAACTCGTAGGAACTGACCGCGTGATCATGGGACTCCCGATTTGAGAATACTACGATAATTTAAAAATATCACGACTTAAGAAAACATGGCGTTAGTTGGTGAAAACCCAAAACAGCTCCTGAATGGCCCCGTGAGTGGCACTAACACCTCGCACGGGACCAATGTAACTCGTAGGATCTGACCGCGTGATCACGGGACTCCCGATTGGAGAATACAATTATAATTATAATATTTCAAGACTTAGGCATAAACACATAGCGTTAGAAGGTAAAAACCCGACAGAGCCCCCTCAGCGGCCCCGTGAGAGGAACAAGCACCTCGCACGGGATCAATGTAACCCGTAGGAACTGATCGGGCGAACACGAGACTCCCAATTTGAGAATACAAGGATAATTTGAAATTTTCGAGACTTACGCTTAAAAAATAGCGTTAGAGGGCGAAAACCTGAAACAGTCCCCGAATGGCCCCGTGAGTGGCACCAACACCTCGCACGGGATAAATAAAACTCGTAGGAACTGACTGCGCGGTCACGGGACTCCCGATTTGAGAATACGACGATAATTTGCATATTTCTAGACTTAGGTTTGGAAACATGGCGTTAGATGGCAAAAGTTCGACGTAGCACCCGAACGGCCCCGTGAGTGGCACCCACACCTCGCACGGGACCACTGTCACTCGTAGAAGCTGATCGCGCGATCATGGGACTCTCGGTTTGAGAATACGATGATAATTAGCAAATTTCTAAACTTAGGCTTAAAAACATGGCAGAGGGTGATAGCTCGAGACAACCCCGAAATGGCCCCGTGAGAGGCACCAGTACCTCGAATGGGACCAATGTAATTTGCAGGAACTGACCGCGCGATCATGGGACTCCCAATTTGAGAATACGAGGATAATTTGAAAATTTCTTTACTTAGGCTAAAAAAATGTCATTAGAGGGTAAAAACTCGAAACTGCCCCTGAACCCATGAGGGGCACAAACACCTCGCACGGGACTAATATAACTCGTAGGAACTGACCGAGCGATCACGGGACTCCTGGTTTGAGAATACAATGATAATTATCAAATTTCTAGACTTAGACTTCAAAACATGGCGTTAGAGGGTGAAAACTTGAGACAACCACCGAACGGCCCAGTGAGAGGCACCAACACCTCGCACGGGACCAATATAACCCTAGGAACTAACCGCATGATCATGGGACTCCCAATTTGAGAATACGAGGATAATTTGAAATTTCTCGACTTAGGCATAAAAAATGGCATTAGAGGGTGAAAACCCAAAACTGCCCCTGAGCGACCCCGTAAGTGGAACCAACACAACGCACGGGACCAATGTAACCTGTAGGGAATTGACCGCGCAATCAAGCGACTTTGGTTTTGAGAATACAAGGATAATTTAAAATTTTCTAGACTTAGGTTTAAAAAAATGACGTTTGAGGGCGAAAACCTGAAGTAGCCCATGAACGGTCCCGTGAGTGGTACCAACACCTCGGACGGGACCAATGTAACTCGTAGGAAGTGACCGCGCGATCACAGGACTCCCGATTTAAGAATACGATGATAATTTACATATTTCGAGACTTAGGCTTAAAAACATGATGTTAGAAGGCAAAAACTCGACACATCCCCCAAACGACCACGTACGTGCCACCAATACCTCATACGGGACCAATGTAACTTGTAGGAACTGACTGCGCGATCACGGGACTCCCGGTTTGAGAATACAAAAATAATTTAAAAATATCAGGACTTAAGAAAAACATGGAGTTAGTGGGTTAACCCAATACAGCCACTGAATGCCCCCGTGAGTGACACCAACGCCTCGCACGGGACTAATGTAACTCGTAGAAACTGACCGCGCGATCATGGGACTTCCGGTTTGAGAACATTCTGATAATTTGCATATTTTTAGACAGAGGCTTAAAAACATGGCGTTAGAGGGCAAAAACTCGTTACAACATCCGAACGGCCCCGTGAGAGGCACCAACACCTCACATGGGACCAGTGTAACCCGTAGGAACTGACTGCATGATCACGGACTCCCGATTTGAGAATACAAGGATAATTTGAAAATTTTGAGACTTACGCTTAAAAAAATGGCGTTAGAGGGCAAAAACCTCAAAACAGCCTCCGAATGGCCCCGTGAGTGGCACCAACACCTCGCACGGGATAATGTAACTCATAGTAACTGATTGCGTGATCACGGGACTCCCGGTTTGAGAATACAATGATAATTTGTATATTTCTAGACTTAGGTTTGGAAACATGGCGTTAGATGGAAAAAGTCCGATGTAGCCCCCCGAACGGCCCCGTGAGTGGCATCCACACCTCGCACGGGACCACTGTCACTCGTAGAAGATGACCGCGCGATCACAGGACTCCCGATTTGAGAATACGATGATAATTAGAAAATTCTAGACATACGCTTAAAAACATGGCGTTAGAGGGTGATAACTCGATACAACCCCCAAACGGCCCCGTAAGAGGCACCAGTACCTCGAACGGGACCAATGTAATCCGTAGGAACTAACTGCGCGATCACGGGACTTCCAATTTAAGAATACGAGGATAATTTGAAAATTTCTAGACTTAGGCTAAAAAAAATGTCGTTAGAAGGAAAAAAACTTGAAACTGCCTCTGAACGGCCCCATGAAGGGCACCAGCACCTTGCACGGGACCAATGTCACTCGTAGGAACTGACCGAGCAATCAAGGGACTCCCGATTTGAGAATACGAGGATAATTTTCAAATTTCTGGACTTAGACTTCAAAACATGGCGTTAGAGGGTGAAAACTTGAGACAATCACCGAACGGCCCCGTGTGAGGTACCAACACCTCACACGGGACCAATATAACCCGTAGGAACTAACCGCACGATCACGGGAATCCCGATTTGAGAAATGGCGTTAGAGGGCAAAAACCCAAAACTACCCCTGAGCGGCCCCGTAAGTGGAACCAACTCCTCGCATGGGACCAATGTAACTCATAGGAACTGACCACGCAATCAAGGGACTTCGAGTTTGAGAATACAAGGATAATTTGAAATTTTCTAGACTTAGGCTTAAAAAATGGCGTTAGAGGGCGAAAACCCGAAATAGCCCCCGAACGGTCCCGTGAGTGGCACCAACACCTCACAGGGGACCGATGTAATTCGTAGGAAGTGACCGTGCGATCACATGACTCCCGAGTTAAGAATACGATGATAATTTGCATATTTCAAGACTTAGGCTTAAAAAATGGTGTTAGAAGGAAAGAACTCGCCACAGCCCCCGAACGACCCCATGAATGGCACCAACATCTGGCACGGGACCAATGTAACTTGTAGGAACTTACCGCTCGATTGCGGGACTCCTGGTTTGAGAATACGACGATTATTTAAAAATATCTGGACTTATGCAGAACATGGCATTAGTGGGTGAAAACCCAAAACAGTCCCCGAACGGCCCCATGAGTGGTACCAACACCTTGGACGGGACCAATGCCACTCGTAGGAACTGACCGAGTGATCAAGGGACTCCCGGTTTGAGATTACAACGATAATTTTCAAATTTCTAGTCTTAGACTTCAAAACATGGCGTTAGAGGGTGAAAACTTGAGACAACCACCGAACGGCCCCGTGTGAGGCACCAACACCTCGCACGGGACCAATATAACTCGTAGGAACTAACCGCACGATCACGGGACTCTCGATTTGAGAATACGAGGATAATTTGAAATTTCTTGACTTAGGCATACAAAAATGGAGTTAGAGGGCAAAAACCCAAAACTGCCCTCGAGCGGCCCCGTAAGTAAAACCAACACCTCGCACGGGACCAATGTAATCCGTAGGAACTGACCGCACGATCAAGGGACTTCGGGTTTGATAATACAAGAATAATTTGAAATTTTCTAGACTTAGGCTTAAAAAAATGGCGTTGGAGGGTGAAAACCCGAAATAGCCCCCGAACGGTCCCTTGAGTGGCACCAACACCTCGCAGGGGACCAATGTAACTCGTAAGAAGTGATCGCGCGATCACAGGACTCCCGATTTAAGAATACGATGATAATTTGCTTATTTTAAGACTTAGGCTTAAAAACATTGTGTTAGAAGGCAAAAACTCGACACAGCCCCCAAACGACCCCGTACTTACCACTAAAACCTCACACGGGACCAATGTAACTTGTAGGAACCGAACGCCCGATCACGGGACTCCCGATTTGAGAATAAGACAATAATTTAAAAATATTAGGACTTAAGAAAAACATGGAGTTAGTGGGTTAAAACCCAAAACAGCCACTGAATGCCCCCGTGAGTGGCACCAACGCCTCGCACGGGACCAATTTAACTCATAGGAATTGATCGCGCGATCATGGGACTTTCAGTTTGAGAACACTCTAATAATTTGCATATTTTTAGACCGAGACTTAAAAACATGTCGTTAGTGGGCAAAAACCAGTTACAACCCCCCGAACGGCCCCGTGAGAGGCACCAACACCTCGCACGGGACCAATATAACCCGTAGGAACTGACCGCGTGATAACGGGACTCCTGATTTGAGAATACGAGGATAATTTGAAATTTCTCGACTTAGGCATAAAAAATGGCATTAGACGGTGAAAACCCAAAACTGGCCCCGAGCGGCCCCGTAAGTGGAACCAACACCTCGCACGGGACCAATGTAACCCGTAGTAACTGACCGCGCGATCAAGGGACTTCGAGTTTGAGAATACAAGGATAATTTGAAAATTTTGAGACTTACGCTTAAAAAAATGGCGTTAGAGGAAGAAAACTCGAAACAGCCCCCGAATGGCCCCATGAGTGGCACTAACACCTCGTACGGGACCAATGTAACTCGTAGGAACTGACTGCATGATCATGGGACTCCCGATTTGAGAATACGATGATAATTTGCATATATCTAGACTTAGGCTTCGAAACATGGCGTTAGATGGCAAAAGTCCGACGTAGCCCCTGAACAGCCATGTGAGTGGCACCCATACCTCGCACGGGACCACTGTCACTCGTAGAAGCTGACCGCGCGATCACGGGACTCTCGATTTGAGAATACGATGATAATTAGCAAATTTCTAAACTTAGGCTTAAAAACATGGCGTTAGAGCGTGATAACTCAAGACAACCCCCAAACGGCCCCGTAAGACGCACCAGTACCTCGAATGGGACCAATGTAATCTGTAGGAACTGATCGCGTGATCACGGGACTCCCAGTTTCTGAATATGAGGATAATTTGAAAATTTCTCGACTTAGGCTAAAAAACTGCCCCTGAACGGCCCCGTGAGGGGCACCAACACCTCGCACGGGACCTATATAACTCGTAGGAACTGACCGAGCGATCACGGGACTCTCGGTTTGAGAATATGATGATAATTTTCAAATTTCTAGACTTAGACTTCGAAATATGGCGTTAAAGGGCGAAAACATGAGACAACCACCGAACGACCCCGTGAGAGGCACCAACACCTCGCACGGGACCAATATAACCCATAGGAACTAACCGCGCGATCACGGGACTCCCGATTTGAGAATAAGAGGATAATTTGAAATTTCCCGACTTAGGCATAAAAAAATGGCATTAGAAGGCGAAAACCCAAAACTGCCCCCGAACGGTCCCGTAAGTGGGACCAACACCTCGCACGGGACCAATGTAACCCGTAGGAACTGACCGCGCGATCAAGGGACTTCGGGTTTTATAATACAAGGATAATTTGAAAATTTCTAGACTTAGGCTTAAAAAAATGGCGTTAGAGGGTGAAAACCCGAAATAGCCCCCGAACGGTCCCGTGAGTGGCACCAACACCTCGCACGGGACCAATGTAACTCATAGGAAGTGACTGCACGATCACAGGACTCCCGATTTAAGAATACGATGATAATTTGCATATTTCAAGACTTAGACTTAAAAACATGGTGTTAGAAGGCAACAACTCGACACGGCCCCCAAACGACCTCGTACGTGCCACCAATACCTCACACGGGAGCAATGTGACTTGTAGGAACTGACCGTGCGATCACGGGACTCCCAATTTGAGATTAAGACAATAATTTAAAAATATTAGGACTTAAGAAAAACATGGAGTTAGTGGGTTAAAACCCAAAACAGCCACTGAATGCCCCCGTGAGTGGCACCAACGCCTCACACGGGACCAATGTAACTCGTAGGAACTGATCGCGCGATCATAGGACTTTCGGTTTGAGAATACTCTGATAATTTGCATATTTTTAGACCGAGGCTTAAAAACATGGCGTTAGAGGGAAAAAACTCGTTACAACCCCCGAACGGCCCCGTGAGAGGCACCAACACCTCGCATGGGAGCAATGTAACCCACAAAAACTGATCGCGCGATCACGGGACTCCCGATTTGAGAATACAAGGATAATTTGAAAATTTCTAGACTTCAGCTTAAAAAAAATAGCGATAGAGTGCGAAAACCTGAAACAGCCCCCGAACGGCCCCGTAAGTGGTACCAACACCTCGTACGGGACTAATGTAACTCGTAAGAACTGATCGCGCAATCACGGGGCTCCCGATTTGAGAATATAATGATAATTTGAAAATAACTAGACTTAGTATTAAAAAATGGTGTTAAAAGGCAAGAGCCTGATAAAACCCCCGAACGGCTCTGTGAGTGGCACCAACACCTCACACGGGACCAATGTAACTCGTAAGAACTTACTACGTGATCATGGGACTCTCGGTTTGAGAATACGATGATAATTTAAAAATATCAGAACTTAAGAAAAACATGGCCTTAGTGGGTGAAAACCCAAAACATCCCCCAAGCGGTACCATGAGGCGCACTAACACCTCGTACGGGACCAATGTAACTCGTAGAAACTGGCCTCGTGATCACGGGACTCGAAGTTTCAGAATACAATGATAATTTGAATATTTCTAGACTTAAACTTAAAAATATGGCGTTAGAAGGCAAAAGCCCGACAAAGCCCCCGAACGACCCCATAATTGACACTAACACCTCGCACGAGACCAATGTAACTCGTAGGGACTGACCACGCGATCAAGGGACACCCGATTAGAGAATACAATGATAATTTTATATTTCTAGAGTTAGGTTTAAAAACACGACGTTAGAAGGCAAAAACCCGACACAGCCCCCGAATCGTACCGTGAATGGCACCAACACCTCGCACGGGACCAATGTAACTCGTAAGAACTTATCGGGCGATCACGGGATTCTCGGTTTAAGAATACGATGATAATTTGTAAATTTCTAGACTTAGGCTTAAGAATATGGCGTTAGAGGGAAAAAACATGAGAGAACCCACGAACAACCCTGTGAGAGGCACGAGCACCTCGTACGGGACAAATGTAACCCGTAAGAACATACCACGCAATCACGGGACTTCCAGTTTCAGAATACAAGGACACTTTGCATATTTCTAGGCTTAGAAAAATGGCGTTAGAGGACAAAAATCCGAAACATCCCCCGAACGGCCCCGTGAGTGGCACCAATACCTCTCACTTTTAACTCGTAGGAATTGACCACACGATTATGGGACTCCCGGTTTGATAATACGACGATAATTTGCATATTTTCAGACTTAGGGTTAAAATATGGTGTTAGAAGGAAAAAACCCGATATATCCCTCGAACGGCCCCGTTAGTGGCACCAACACCCTCGTACGGGATCAATGTAACTCGTAGAAACTTACCATGTGATCACAGGACTCCCGGTTTGAGAATACGATGATAATTTGCAAATTTCTAGACATGGGCTTAAAAACATGGCGTTAGACGGTGAAAACTCGAGATAACTCCTGAATGGCCCCGTGAGAGGCACCAACACCACGCACGGGACAAATGTAACCCATAGGAACTGATTGCGCGATCACGGGACTCCAGGTTTGAGAATACAAGGGTAATTTGAAAAATTCTGGACTTAGGTTTAAAAAAATGGCGTTAGAGGGAAAAAACTCGAAACAGCCCCCGAACGACCCCGTGAGTGACACCAACATCTGGCACAGAACCTATGTAACTCATAAGAACTGACTGCACGATCACGGGACTCCCAATGATAATTTGCATATTAGGCTTAGAAACATGGCGTTAGAAGGCAAAAACTTGACACAGACCCCGAGCGGCCCCGTCGGTGGCACTAACACCTCGCACGGGACCAATGTAACTCGTAGGAACTGACCGCGTGATCACGGGACTCGCAGTTTGAAAACACAATGATAATTTAAAAATATCAGGAGTTAAGTAAAACATGGCGTTAGTGGGTGAAAACCCCAAACAGCCACCGAACGGCCCCATATGTGGCACCAAAATCTCACACGAGACCAATGTAACTCGTAGGAACTTATCGCGCGATCACGGGACTCTCGATTTGAGAATATAATGATATTTTACAAATTTCTAGTCCAAGGCTTAAAAAGATGGCATTAGAGGGCAAAAACTCGAGGCACCCCCCAAACAGCCTCGTGAGAGGCACCAGCACCTCGTACGAGACAAATGTAACCCGTAAGAACTGATCGCGCGATCAAGCGACTCCCAATTTGAGAATACAAGGATAATTAGAAAATATCTAGACTTAGGTTTAAAAATGGCGTTAGAGGGCGAAAACCCGAAAGAACCCCCAAACGGCCTCGTGAGTGGAACCAACACCTCGCACGGGACCAATGTAACTAGTAGGAATTGATCACACGATCACGGGACTCCCATTTTTATAATACGATGATAATTTGAATATTTCAACACTTAGGGGTAAAAACATGGCGTTAGAAGGGAAAAACCCAACACAGCCCCCAAATGGCCCCGTGAGTGGCACCAACACCTGGCACGGGACTAATGTAACTCGTAAGAACTGATCGCGCAATCTCGGAACTCCTGATTTGAGAATATGATGATAATTTAAAAATATCAGGACTCAAGAAAAACATGACGTTAGTGGGTGAAAACCCAAAACAACCACCGAACAACCCCCATGAGTGGCACCAACACCTCGCACGGGACCAATGTAACTTATAGGAACTGACCGGACGATCACGGAACTCTTGATTTGAGAATACGATGATAAGTTAAAAGTATCATAACTTAGGCTTAAAAAATTGGGGTTAGAGGGCAAAAACTCGAAACAACCCCCGAAAGACCCCGTGAGTGGAACCAACACGTCGCACGGGACCAATGTAACTAGTAGGAATTGATCGCGCAATCACAAGACTCTCGGTTTGAGAATACGATGATAATTTACATATTTCTAGACTTAGGCTTAAAAACATGGAGTTAGATGGCAAAAACCCGACACGACCCCCGAACGGTCCCGTGAGTGGCACCAACACCTCGCAAAGTACCAATGTAACTCGTAGAAACTAACCGCGCGATCATGGGACTCCCAGTTTGAGAATACGATGATAATTTAAAAATATCAGGACTTAAGCAAAACATGGCGTTAGTGGGTGAAAACCCAAAACATTCACCGAATAGCCCCGTGATTGGCACCAACACCTCGCACGGCCCATGTAACTCGTAGGAACTGACCGCACGATCACGGGACTCTCGATTTTAGAATACAACTATAATTTACAAACATCAGGACTTAAGCAAAACATGGTGTTTATGGGTGAAAACCCGACACAACCCCCGAACGACCCCGTGAGTGGCACCAATACCCCGCACAGGACCAATGTAACCTGTAAGAACTAACCGCGCGATCATTGGACTCCCAGTTTGAGATTATGATGATAATTTAAAAATATCTAAAGTCAAGCAAAACATGGTGTTAGAGGGTGAAAACCCAAAACAACCATTGAACGGCCCCGTGAGTGGCACCAACACCTCGTACGGGACCAATGTAACTCGTAGGAACTTACCGCGTGATCACGGGAGTCTTGGTTTGATAATACAATGTTATTTTACAAATATCTAGACTAAGGCATAAAACCATGGCGTTAGAAGGCAAAAGCCCAATACAGCCACCGAACGGCCCAGTGAGAGGCACCAACAGCTCGTATGGGACCAATGTAACTCATTGGAACTATCCGTGCAATCACGAGACTCCCGTTTTGAGAATACAAGGATTATTTGAAAATTTCTAGACTTAAGCTTAAAAAATGGTGTTAGATGGCGAAAACCCGAAACAGCCGTCGAACGTCCCCGTGAGTGGCACCAACACCCCATACGGGACTAATGTAACTCGTAGGAACTGATCGCGCAATCATGGGACTCTCAATTTGAGAATACGATGATAATTTGCATATTTCTAGACTTAGGCTTAAAAAAATGGCGTTAGAAGGCAAGAACACGACACAGCCCCCGAACGACCCCATGAGTGGCACCAACACCTCGCACGGGACCAATATAACTCGTAAGAACTTATCGCGTAATCATGGGACTCTCGATTTGAGAATTAGACGATAATTTAAAAATATCAGGACTTAAGCAAAACATGGCGTTAGTGGGTGAAAGCCCAAAACAGCCGTCGAACACCGTGAGTGGCACCAACACCTAGCATGGGATCAATGTAACTCATAGGAACTGAACATGCGATCACAAGACTCGCGGTGTGAGAATACGACGATAATTTAAAAATATCACGAGTTAAGCAAAAATGGCGTTAGTGGGTGAAAACCCAAAACAGTCACCGAACGGAACCGTGAGTGGCACTAACACCTCGCACGAGACCCATGTAACTCGTAGGAACTTACCGTGCGATCACGGGACTCCCGAATTGATAATACGATGATGTTCTTCAAATATCTAGACTTAAGCGTTAAAACATGGCATTAGTGGCCAAAAACTCAAAACAGCTCCCGAACGGCCCCGTGAGTGCCACCAAGACCTCGCACGGGACCAATGTAACTCGTAGAAACATATCGCGCGATCACGGAACTCCCAATTTGAGAATACGATAATAATTTGAAAATATCGGGACTTAAGAAAAACATGGCGTTAGTGGGTGAAAACCTTAAACACCCCCCCCCCCCGAATGGCCCCGTGAGTGGCACCAACACCCCGCACGGGACCAATGTAACCCGTAGAAACTGATCGCGCGACCACGGGACTCTGATTTGAGAATACGATGATAATTCAAAAATATCTGGAGTTAAGCAAAAACATGGCGTTAGTGGGTGAAAACCCAAAGCAACAATCGAACGACCCCGTGAGTTGCACCAACACCTCGCAACGGACCAATGTAACTCGTAGGAACTAACGGCGCGATTATGGGACTCCCGGTTTGAGAATACGACGATAATTTGCATATTTCTAAACTTAGGGTTAAAAAATGGCGTTACAAGGCAAGAACACCACACAGCCCCCGAACGACCCCATGAGTGGCACCAACACCTCGCACGAGACCAATGTAACTCGTAGGAACTTACCGCACAATTATGGGACTCCCCGTTTGAGAATACGACGATAATTTAAAAATATACGAACTTATGAAAAATATGGTGTTAGTGGGTGAACGCCCAAAACAGCCTCCGAACCCCCGTGAGTGGCACCAACATCTCTCATGGGACCAATGTAACTCATAGAAACTGACTACGGGATCATGGGACTCGCTGTTTGAGAATATGACGATAATTTAAAAATATCGAGAGTTAAGCAAAACATGGTGTTAGTGGGTGAAAACCTAAAACAGTCACCGAACGGAACCGTGAATAGCACCAACACCTCGCACAAGGCCCATGTAACTCGTAGGAACTTACCGCGCGATCATGGGACTCCCGATTTTATAATACGACCATGTTTTGCAAATTTCTAGACTTAGGCTTTAAAAAATGGCATTAGAGGGAAAAAAACTCGAAACAGTCCAGTGAGTGCCACTAAGACCTCGCACGGGACCAATGTCACTCATAGAAACTTATCACGCGATCACGGGACTCCCGATTTGATAATACGATGATAATTTAAAAATATTAGGACTTAAGCAAAACATGGCTTTTGTGGGTGAAAACCCTAAACAACCCCCGAACGGCCCCGTGAGTGGCACCAACACCCCGCACGGGACCAATGTAACCCGTAGGGACTGACATCGCAATCATGGGACTCTGGTTTGAGAATACGATGAAATTTCAAAAGTATTAGGAGTTAAGCAAAACTTGGCGTTAGTGGGTGAAAACCCAAAGCAACAATCGAATAGCCCCGTGAGTGGCACCAACACCTCGCACGGGACCAATGTAACTCGTAGGAACGTAACGCATGATCACAGGATTCCCGGTTTGAGAATATCATGTTATTTTGCAAATTTCTAGACTTAGGCTTCAAAACATTGCGTTAGAAGGCAAAACCCCGACACAGCCCCCGAACGGCCCAGTGAGAGGAACCAACACCTCGCATGGAACCAGATTAGGTCATAGGATCTAACCGCACAATCACGGGACTTACGATTTAATAATATAAGGATTATTTGAAAATTTCTAGACTTGAGCTTAAGAAAATGGCGTTAGAGGGCGAAAACTTGAAACAGCAGCCGAACGGCCTAGTGAGTGGCACCAACACCTCGCACGGGACCAATGTAACTCGTAGGAACTGTACGCGCAATCACAGGACTCACGGCTTAAGAATACGACGATAATTTATATATTTCTAGACTTAGGCTTCGAAAATGGCGTTAGAAGGAAAGAACCCGACACAGCCCCCAAACGACCCCATGAATGACACCAACACCTCGCACGGGACCAATGTAACTCGTAGGAACTCACCGTGCAATTATGGGACTCTCGGTTTGAGAATACGACCATAATTTAAAAATATACGAACTTATGCAAAACATGGCATTAGTGGGTGAAAGCCCAAAACAGCCTCTGAAAGCCCAAAACAGCCTCTGAACGCCCGTGAGTGGCACCAACATCTCTTACGGGACCAATTTAACTCATAGGAACTGACTGCGGGATCATGGGATTCGCAATTTGAGAATATGCCGATAATTTAAAAATATCAGGAGTTAAGAAAAACATGGTGTTAGTGGGTGAAAACCTAAAATAGTCACCGAACGGAACCGTGAATAGCACCAACACCTCGCACGAGGCCCATGTAACTCGTAGGAACATACCGCGCGATCACGGGACTCCCGATTTTACAATACGACGATGTTTTGCAAATTTCTAGACTTAGGCTTTGAAAAATGGCGTTAGAGGCCATAAACTCGAAACAACCCCCGAACGGTTCCGTGAGTGGCACCAAGACCTTGCACGGGACCAATGTCACTTGTTGAAACTTATCGCGCAATCACAGGACTCCCGATTTGAGAATACGATGATAATTTAAAAATATTAGGACTTAAGAAAAACATGGCGTTAGTGGGTGAAAACCCTAAACAACCCCCGAACGGCCTCGTGAGTGGCACCAACACCCCGCACGGGACCAATGTATCCCGTAGGGACTGACACCGCGATCATGGGACTCTGGTTTGAGAATACGATGATATTTCAAAAGTATTAGGAGTTAATCAAAACTTGGCGTTTGTGGGTGAAAACCCAAATCAATCATCGAACGACCCTGTGAATGGCACTAACACCTCACACGGGACTAATGTAACTCGTAGGAATGTAACGCATGATCACAGGACTCTCGGTTTAAGAATACCACGTTATTTTTCAATTTCTAGATTTAGGCTTCAAAACATTGCGTTAGAAGGCAAAACCCCGACACAGCCCCCGAACGGCCCAGTGAGAGGCACCAACACCTCGCATGGGACCAAATTAACCCGTAGGAACTAACCGCACAATCACGGGACTTCCGATTTAAGAATATAAGGATTATTTGAAATTTTCTAGACTTGAGCTTAAAAAATGGCGTTAGAGGGCGAAAACTCGAAACAGTCGCCGAACGGCCAAGTGAGTGGCACCAACACCTCGCACGGGACCAAGTAACTCGTAGGAACTGTACGCGCGATCACGGGACTCATGGCTTGAGAATACGATGATAATTTATATATTTCTAGACTTAGGCTTAAAAAATGGTGTTAGAAGGAAAGAACCCGACACAGCCCCCGAACGACCCCATGAATGGCACCAACACATCGCACGGGACCAATGTAACTCGTAAGAACTTATCGCACAATTATAGGACTCCCAGTTTGAGAATACGACGATAATTAAAAAATATACGAACTTATGCAAAACATGGCGTTAGTGGGTGAAAGCCCAAAACAGCCTCCGAACGCCCGTGAGCGGCACCAACACCTCGCATGGTACTAATGTAACTCGTAGGAACTCACTGCGCGATCATGGGACTCGAAGTTTAAGAATACGATGATAATTTAAAAATATCAGAGTTAAGCAAAACATGGCGTTAGTGGGTGAAAGCCCAAAACAGTCAACGAACGTAATCATGAATGGCACCAACACCTCGCATGAGACCCATGTAACTCGTAGGAACATACCGCGCGATCACGAGACTCCCGATTTGATAATAAGACGATGTTTTGCAATTTTCTAGAGTTAGGCTTTAAAAAATGGCGTTAGAGGGCAAAAACTCTGAACAACCCCCGAATGACCCCGTGAGTGCCACCAAGACCTCGTACGGGACCAATGTAACTCATAGAAACTTATCACGCGATCACAGGACTCCCGATTTGAGAATACGATTATAATTTAAAAATATCAGGACTTAATCAAAACATGGCGTTAGTGGCTAAAAACCCTAAACAGCCCCCGAACGGCCCCGTGAGTGGCACCAACACCCCACACGGGACCAATGTAACTCATAGGAACTGATATCGTGATCACGGGACTCCGGTTTGAGAATACGACGATATTTGAAAAATATCAGGAGTTAAGTAAAACTTGGCGTTAGTGGGTGAAAACCCAAAGCAACCATGGAACGGCCCCGTAAGTGGCATCTACACCTCGTACGGGACCAATGTAACTCGTAAGAACTTAACGCGTGATCACAGGACTCTCGGTTTGAGAATACCACGTTATTTTGCAAATTTCTAGACTTAGACTTCAAAACATTGCTTTAGAAGGCAAAACACCGACACAGCCTCCGAACGGCCCAATGAGAGGCACCAACATCTCGCATGGGAGAATGTAACCCGTAAGAACTAACCGCACAATCACGGGACTCTTGGTTTGAGAATATAAGGATTATTTAAAAATTTCTAGACTTGAGCTTAAAAAAATGGCGTTAAAGGGAAAAATTCGAAACAGTCGTCGAACAGCTAAGTGAGTGGCACCAACACCTCGCACGGGACTAATGTAACTCGTAGGAACTGACCTCGCGATCATGGGACTCACGGTTTGAGAATACGATGATAAATTTTATATTTTTAGACTTAGGCTTAAAAAATGGTGCTAGAAGGAAAGAACCCGCCAAAGCCCCCGGACGACCATGAATGGCACCAACATCTGGCACGGGACCAATGTAACTTGTAGAAACTTATCACTCGATCACGGGACTCCTGGTTTAAGAATACGACAATTATTTAAAAATATCAGGACTTATGCAGAACATGGCATTAGTGGGTGAAAACCCAAAACAGCCCCCAAACGGCCCATGAGTGGTACCAACACCTTGGACGGGACCAATGTCACTCGTAGGAACTGACCGAGTGATCACGGGACTCCCGGTTTGAGTTTACAATGATAATTTTCAAATTTCTAGACTTAGACTTCAAAACATGGCATTAGAGGGTGAAAACTTGAGACAACCACCGAACGGCCCCGTGTGAGGCACCAACACCTCGCACGGGACCAATGTAACTCGTAGGAACTGACCACGCGATCACGGGACTCACAGTTTGAGAATATGATGATAATTTAAAAATATCACGAGTTAAGCAAAACATGGCGTTAGTGGATGAAAACAAAAAACAGTCATTGAACGGAATCGTGAGTGGCACTAACACCTCGCACGAGACCCATGTAACTCGTTGGAATTTACCGCGCGATCACGGGACTCCCGATTTGATAATACGATGATGTTTTTCAAATTTCTAGACTAAAACATTAAAAAATGGCATTAGAGGGCAAAAACACGAAACAACCCCCGAACGGCCTCGTGGGTGCCACCAAGACCTCGCACGGGACCAATGTAATTCGTAGAAACATATCGCGCGATCATAGAACTCCCGATTTGAGAATACGGTGATAATTTAAAAATATCAGGACTTAAGCAAAACATAGCGTTAGTGGGTGAAAACCTTAAACAATCCCCGAACGGACCCGTGAGTGGCACCAACACCCCGTACGGGACCAATGTAACCCGTAGGAACTGATCGCGCAATCACGGGACTCCGATTTGATAAGACGATGATAATTCAAAAATATCAGGAGTTAAGCAAAACATGACGTTACTGGGTGAAAACCCAAAGCAACAATCGAACGGCACCGTGAGTCGCACCAACACCTCGCACGGGACAAATGTAACTCGTAGGAACTAACCGCGCGATCATGGGACTACCGGTTTGAGAATACGATGATAATTTGTGTATTTCTAGACTTAGGATTAAAAAATGGCATTAGAAGGCAAGAACACTACACAGTCCCCGAACGACCCCATGAGTGGCACCAACACCTCGCACGGGACCAATGTAACTCGTAGGAACTTATCGCACAATCATGGGACTCCCGATTTGAAAATATGATGATAATTTAAAAATATCAGGACTTAAGCAAAACATGGCGTTAGTGGGTGAAAGCCCAAAACAGCCGCCGAACGCTCGTGAGTGGCACCAACACCTCTCACGGGACCAATGTAACTCGTAGGAACTGACTGCGGGATCATGGGACTCGCGATTTGAGAATATGATGTTAATTTAAAAATATCAGGAGTTAAGCAAAACAAGGTGTTAGTGGGTGAATACCTAAAACAATCACCGAACGGAACCGTGAATAGCACCAACACCTCGCACGAGGCCCATGTAACTCGTAGGAACTTATCGCGCGATCACGGGACTCCCGATTTTATAATACGACAATGTTTTGCAAATTTCTAGACTTAGGCTTTAAAAAATGGCGTTAGAGGGCAAAAACTCGAAACAGCCCCCGAATGGTACCGTGAGTGCCACCAAGACCTCGCACGGGAACAATGTAACTCGTAGAAACTCATCGCGCGATCACGGGACTCCCAATTTGAGAATATGATGATAATTTAAAAATATTAAAACTTAAGAAAAACATGGCGTTAGTGGGTGAAAACCCTAAACAACCCCCGAACGGCCCCGTGAGTGGCACCAACACCCCGCACGGGACCAATATAACCCGTAGGGACTGACATCGCGATCATGGGACTCTGGTTTAAGAATACGACGATATTTCAAAAGTATTAGGAGTTAAGCAAAACTTGGCATTAGTGGGTGAAAACCCAAAGCAACCATCGAACAGCCCCATGAGTGGCACCAACACCTCGCACGGGACCAATGTAACTCGTAGGAATGTAACGCGTGATCACAAGACTCTCGGTTTGAGAATACTATGTTATTTTGCAAATTTCTAGACTTAGGTTTTAAAACATTGCGTTAGAAGGCAAAACCCCGACACAGCCCCCGAACGGCCTAGTGAGAGGCTCCAACACGTCGCATGGGACCAAATTAACACGTAGGAACTAAACGCACAATCACGGGACTTTCGATTTAAGAATATAAGGATTATTTGAAAATTTCGAGACCTGAGCTTAAAAAAATGGCGTTAGAGGATGAAAACTCGAAACAGCCACCGAACGGCTAAATGAGTGACACCAACACCTCACACGGGACCAATGTAACTCGTAGGAACTGTACGCGCGATCACGGGACTCACGGCTTGAGAATATGACGATAATTTATATATTTCTAGACTTAGGCTTAAAAAATGGCGTTAGAAGGAAAGAACCAGACACAACCCATGAACGACCCCATGAATGGCGCCACCACCTCGCACGGGACCAATGTAACTCGTAGGAACTTACCGCGCAATTATGGGACTCCCGGTTTGAGAATACGATGATAATTTAAAAATATATGAACTTATGCAAAACATGGCGTTAGTGGGTGAAAGCCCAAAACAGCCTTCGAACGCCCGTGAGTGGCACCAACATCTCGCATGGGACCAATGTAACTCATAGGAACTGACTGCGGGATCATGGAACTCGCGGTTTGAGAATATGATGATAATTTAAAAATATTAGGAATTAAGTAAAACATGGTGTTAGTGAGTGAAAACCTAAAATAGTCACCGAACGAAAGCGTGAATAGCACCAACACCTCACACGAGGCCCATGTAACTCGTAGGAACTTACCGCGCGATCACGGGACTCCTGATTTTTTAATACGATGATGTTTTGTAAATTTCTAGACTTAGGCTTTAAAAAATGGCGTTAGAGGGTAAAAACTCGAAACAGCCCCTGAACGGTCCCGTGAGTGCCACCATGACCTCGCACGGGACCAATATCACTCGTAAAAACTTATCCCGCAATCATGGGACTACCGATTTAAGAATACGATGATAATTTAAAAATATTAGGACTTAAGCAAAACATGGCGTTAGTGGGTGAAAACCCTAAACAACCCCCGAACGGCCCCGTGAGTGGCACCAACACTCCGCACGGGACCAATGTAACCCATAGGGACTGACATCGCGACCATGGGACTCTGTTTTAAGAATATAATGATATTTTAAAAGTATTAGGAGTTAAGCAAAACTTGGCGTTAGTGGGTGAAAACCCAAAGCAACCATCGAACGGCCCCGTGAGTGGCACCAACACCTCGCACGGGACCAATGTAACTCGTAGAAACGTAACGCGGGATCACAGGACTCCCGATTTGAGAATACCATATTATTTTGCAAATTTCTAGACTTAGGCTTCAAAACATTGCGTCTGAAGGGAAAAACCCGACACAACCCCCGAACGGCCCAGTGAGAGGCACTAACACCTTGCATGGGACCAAATTAACCTGTAGGAACTAACCGCACAATCACGGGACTTTCGGTTTAAGAATATAAGGATTATTTTAAAATTTCTAGACTTGAGCTTAAAAAAATGGCGTTAGAGGGCAAAAACTCGAAACCGCCGTCGAACGGCCAAGTGAGTGGCACCAATACCTCGCACGGGACCAATGTAACTCATAGGAACTGTATGCGCGATCACGGGACTCACGGCTTGAGAATATGATGATAATTTATATATTTCTAGACTTATGCTTAAAAAATGGCTTTAGAAGGAAAGAACCCGACACAACCCTCGAACGACCCCATGAATGGCACCAACACCTCGCACGGGACAAATATAACTCGTAGGAACTTATCGCGCAATTATAGGACTACCGATTTGAGAATACGATGATAATTAAAAATATACGAACTTATGCAAAACATGGCGTTAGTGGGTGAAAGCCCAAAACAGCCTTCGAACGCCCGTGAGTGGCACCAACACCTCGCATCGGACTAATGTAACTCGTAGGAACTTACTGCGCGATCATGGGACTCGCGGTTTGAGAATACGATAATAATTTAAAAATATCACATGACTCACAAAACAGTCAACGAACGGAATCGTGAATGGCACCAACACCTCGCATGAGACCCATGTAACTCGTAGGAACTTACCGCGCGATCACGGGACTCCCGATTTGATAATAAGATGATGTTTTGCAATTTTCTAGACTTAGGCTTTAAAAAATGGCGTTAAAGGGCAAAAACTCGAAACAGCCCCGGAATGGCCCGTGAGTGCCACCAAGACCTCGCGCGGGACCAATGTAACTCGTAGAAACTTATCGCGCGATCAAAGGACTCCCGATTTGAGAATACGACGATAATTTGAAAATATGAGGACTTAAGCAAAACATGGCGTTAGTGGCTAAACAACCCCCAAACGGGCCCGTGAGTGGCGCCCACACCCTGCACGGGACCAATGTAACTCGTAGGAACTGACATCGCGATCACGGGACTCCGGTTTGAGAATACGACAATATTTAAAAAAAATCAGGAGTTAAGCAAAACTTGGCGTTAGTGGGTGAAAACCCAAAGCAACCATCGAACGGCCCCATGAGTGGCACCCACACCTCGCACGGGACCAATGTAACTCGTAAGAACTTAACGCGTGATCACAGGACTCTCGATTTGAGAATACCACGTTATTTTGCAAATTTCTAGACTTAGACTTCAAAACATTGCTTTAGAAGGCAAAACACCGACACAGCCTCCGAACGGCCCAATGAGAGGCACCAACATCTCGCATGGGAGAATGTAACCCGTAAGAACTAACCGCACAATCACGGGACTCTTGGTTTGAGAATATAAGGATTATTTAAAAATTTCTAGACTTGAGCTTAAAAAAATGGCGTTAAAGGGAGAAATTCGAAACAGCCGTCGAACGGCTAAGTGAGTGGCACCAACACCTCGCACGGGACTAATGTAACTCGTAGGAACTGACCTCGCGATCATGGGACTCACGGTTTGAGAATACGATGATAAATTTTATATTTTTAGACTTAGGCTTAAAAAATGGTGTTAGAAGGAAAGAACCCGTCACAGCCCCCGGACGACCATGAATGGCACCAACATCTGGCACGGGACCAATGTAACTTATAGGAACTTACCGCTCGATCACGGGACTCACGGTTTGAGAATACGACGATTATTTAAAAATATTTGTACTTATGCAAAACATGGCGTTAGTGGGTGAAAACCCAAAACAGCCCCCAAACGGCCCCATGAGTGCCACCAACACCTTGTACGGGACCAATGTAACTCATAGGAATTTACTGCGCGATCATGGGACTCCCGGTTTGAGAATACGGCGATAATTTACATATTTATAGACTTAGGCATCAAAAAATGGCATTAGAAGGCAAAAACACGGCACAGCTCCCGAACGACCCCCTGAGTAGCACCAACACCTCGCACGGGACTAATATTACTCGTAGGAACTAACCGCACGATTACGAGACTCCCAGTTTGATAATACGACAATAATTTGCATATTTGTATACTTGGGCTTAAAAACATGGCGTTAGAAGGCAAAAACTTAACACAACCCCCGAACAGCCCCGTGAGAGGCACCAACACCTCACACGGGACTAATGTAACCCATAGGAACTGATCGCGTGATCACGGAACTTTCAATTAGAGAATACAAGGATGATTTGTAAATTTCTAGACATAGGCTTAAAAAAATGGCGTTTGTTGGCAAAAACCCGAAATAGCCCCCGAACGGCCCGATAAGTAGCACTAACACCTTATACGGGACCAATGTAACTCGTGAGAACTTACCACGCGATCACGTGACTCCCTATTTGAGAATACGATGATAATTTAAAAATATCAGGACTTAAGCAAAACATGGCGTTAGTGGGTGAAAACCCAAAAGAGCCCCTGAACGTCCCCGTGAGTACACCAACACCTCGTACGGGACCAATGTAACTCGTAGAAACTGATCGCGTTGTCACGGGTCTCCCGATTTGAGAATAGGATGATAATTTGCATATTTCTAGACTTAGGCTTAAAAACATGGCGTTAGAAGGCAAAAACCTGACACAACCCTCAAACGGCCTCGTGAGAGGCACCAACTCCTAGCACGGGACCAATGTAATCCGTAGGAACTGACCGTATGATCACGGGACTCCCGGTTTGAGAATACAAGGATAATTTGAAATTTTCTAGACTTAGGCTTAAAAAAATGGCGTTAGAGGGCAAAAACCCAAAACAGCCTCCGAACGGCCCCGTGAGTGGCATTAATACCTCGCACGGGACCAATGTAACTCGTAGGAACTAATCATGCAATCACGAAACTCCCAGTTTTAGAATATGAAAATAATTTTCATATTTTTAAACTTAGGCTTAAAAACCTCGTACGGGACCAATATAACTCGTACGGGACCAACACCTCGTACGGGACCAACACCTCGTACGGGACCAATATAACTCGTAGGAACTGGCCGTACGATCACAGGACTCTCGGTTTGAGAATACGACGATAATTTAAAAATATGAGGACTTAAGCAAAATATGGCGTTAGTGGGTGAAAAACCAAAACCGCCACCGAACGGCACCGTGAGTGGCACCAACACCTCGCACGGGACCAATGTAACTCGTAGGAACTGACCATGGGATCACGGGACTCCCGATTTGAATACACGAGGATAATTTGAAAATATCAGGACATTAGGTTAAAAACATGGCGTTGGAGGGCGAAAACTCAAAATAGCCGTTGAATGTCCCCGTGAGAGGCACCAACACCTTGTAAGGGACCAATGTAACTAGTAGGAACTGACCGTTCCATCACGGGACTCCGCACGATAACGGGACTCTCGGTTTGAGAATACGACAATAATTTGAAAATGTCTAAACTTAGGCTTAAAAACATGGCGCTAGAGGGGGAACCCCGAAACAGCCCCGTGAATGGCACCGACACCTCACACGGGACCAATGTTACTCGTAGGAAGTGATATGTTGATAATTATAACTCATACGCAATTTTTCAGCTTGAATAATTTTTTTGTAAAACCAGATATCATTTTTTTTTTGTATCCTATCATTTGCAGGATAATATTGTATCGTTTGCTTTTTTACACGTGAAACAACTGAAGGAGGCAATGGTTTACAACATGAGGGTTATTTATATAATGTTGTGGACATTTAGGATTATATTTTTTATGTGTTTCAGCTGTGCGGGCTTTTATTGTTTTATTGTTTAGTTTTATGGCCGTGCGGGCTTTATAATAAGCAGGTTTTATATTTACAGGGATTGGAATGTCCAGAAAAGAGAGAAAACTCTGCCCAATTTTTTTTAGTCTATGAATTATTAAGACGTGTAATATATTTAAGTTTGTATATATATTAGTTTATTAACAACGTTTTCGATTCGCAATTTGTGATTTTTTTTATTGTTTTGCCAATAATAAATATTTGTAACACCTTGTACGCGTCCAACGTTACATGTAGCAACCGATCGTACAGTCACAGGACCCCCAACTTTAGGATTGGACCAAAAAAAGACATTTTTTTAATTATAGTTAAATATGGTAATGGACTTTGTCCATCACCATTTTTATTTTTTTCATCGCGCATAAAAATGGTCGCGGTCAAAATCCATGACCCCTAACCGTGACGAAAAATGGTCGCGGCTAAAGTCCGCGACCATTTTTTTCCTTTTTTTTTACTTTGGCCGCGACCATTTTTTGTCACAGCTGGGGGTCACGGGCTTTGGCCGCGACCATTTTTTTCCCTTTTTTCGTCGCGATGTGGGTCAGGGACTTGGACCGTGACCAATTTTTGTCACGGTTGGGGGTCACAGACTTTGTCCACGACCATTTTTTTCCCAAGTCCACGACCATCTACCGTGACACCCGATTAGTCACAGATTTCAGCCGCGACCCTCAAAATTATTCACGCCCGAAATTGTCACAGACCAAGTCCGCAACCCACATTCTTGGTCAGGGATTTTGGCCGTGACCATTCGCCAGTTTTGGTGTAGTGGTAGTATGTGTAACGAGATAGAGTGATTTTCGATTATGAATTTTAGGGCTAGTTGGGAAAGTTCGGTAGAATTCAATGATGATAAGTAAGGTTAATTATTTAAATAAGAGAATAATTTAATTAAATAAGAGTCGGGGATAGACTCCGGTTATTTAACTAGTGCTTCGGGTGATAGGCACGGATTAGTCGATTAATGTAATTATATATATACGGGTATTGAGAAAATACGTATGTAGACACCCCATTCTGTTACCTCTTAAACTCTCCTTAGGTCCTTAGTACCTCCCTTCATCACTACAAATCCAGGTCATACCCCAAGTACTCATCTGGAAGCCATCGGGCACTTTCAGGCTCCATTTGACCAAAAGTCAAACTCTTTTGCTCGATCGAGAGTGAATGAATCTTCGAAGGTCCCTGAATCCCCTTTCCAACCGTCCACCTCGTGCGTGATTCCGACTTACCATGTATACGAACGACCCAATTTCCTCGAAACCTGATCGAGAGGCCACCGGGAACTCCCAAGCTCCGTTTGACCTAAGTTAACTCTTTAGCTCGACCAAGACTTAATGAATCTTCAAAGGTCACTAAAACCCCTTTCCAACGATCCACTCCATGCGCGATTCTGACTTATGGTACGGACGAACGATCCGTTTCACTCCGAGAGGTAACCAAATGCTTCTAGGGCCCGGTTGACCAAAGTCAACTTCCCGAACCAGATCAAAATCTCTGGAATGTCTAAGTACATCTCCTAACCTTTCCAATGGTATGTCCCGTGCGCAATTCAGATTTACCATGCGGACGAACGATCCGTTTGCGTCCGACGATACCCCGTCCAATGGACTGACGAATGCTTCCGAGCCACATTTGACTCAAAGTCAACTCCTGAACCCGGGAGCGGTCCAAAGGACTTTCGAAGGTCTCTGAATTACCTTTTTAATGGTCTGCCCCATGCACGATTCGGATCAACAGTTTTCGCTCTACGGCCGATTTTCCAAAAAAACCAGAATGGCACTACACAAAGGCAGGTCCAGACCTTGCTATCGATAGTGTGCCTAAACGCACCTGCCAATTGGCAGGAACAGGGCTATATCGATAGGCAATACCCTGGGCCTATAAAAAGAAGGTCTTGACCTCATTGCCAAGGGAGCCCAGATCAGAAATATATCACTCTCAGCAAATCTAGAAAACCTCTCTCGAAGTCAGCGCGATTTCCACATCCAAATCCCTTTCCAACCTTCACCTTTCATCATCCCTTTCATCAAACTTGGTGAATTAACCACTCTCCATCATAATCCAAGTGCAAGGGATTCTCTCCAACATTGAAGATCAAGCTCAAGATCTTCAAGAAGGTCCAATTTTCTCAATTCTCACCTTAAATTATCATAAATTCGCATTAACTTGTTTTATTAATTAGCACTTTTATTCTCTCATCTCACATATCTTAATATATTTTTTATTTAGTATTATTTCACATCTCTTATTTTCATACAAATAAAAAATCAAAAAACAAGAGAAAGAGGGTTTTCTCATACATTCCAAACGGGAATCCTCACACTTTTCTTACACTTTTCTCACAACTAAAACACTTTTTCTACTCACTCACACACACACAAATAAGAGAAGTCCCCGGTTGTATTTATAGGATAAACTCCACCCCTCGTTTTGCATGCTAACTATGTGGACTTTGATGCCTCTACAGGCTACGTAGGCGTATTGGGGGTAAAATCCGAGATTCGAGTCCTATTTTTACTTTTTCTTTCATCCCCTGTTCTCTATAAATTCAATCCTCCTAGATTAAATATATATACATATATTTGTTCTTAGTGGCGTATTATTTCACATGCGTTATCGTTCCATCATAACGATCAACGTAAGGATAATCGCTTAAATCCTATTTTCTAATATTTTTATACCTTACTATGGATGACTCGCTTTACCTATTCCATGGTATAAGTCTATAATTCCTACCTCCACTATATATACACATGCACACATATCACGGGGAAAATAAAGGAAAATAGCAAAAACCCATGAGAGACCGTAAGGGCGGAATGGGATCCTAACACCTTCCCATTTCGTAACTTAGCCTCCGGACCCTTTTCGAATCATTTTGATTTCGTATGCATCAGTATGTCTTTGGATGCTGTCCTTCGGGATGGCTCCCTTTCTTTTGTCTGTTTTGAGTAAAATAGACTGGTGACTCTATCTCTCTACATTTTTAACCTCACCCAAATGACGTAAGCTGAACGCTCCCGAGAGGGACGCGCGGGACCTAGGATCCTTCATCACGTGCCTGCCCGCCGCGAGGATCAGAGATGGCCACAGTGGCGACTCTGCTGGGGAATTTATTATGAGGGCTAGACTCTATTTACATGGGTGTTATGTTTGTTTATATTTTCCCCCCATTTTTACATGTTCCCCTTTATTACTCATGTGTACCCCATGCTTATGCTTCTATTCACACACTTGTAGAAAATTCTCCATGTACTATATAATTATAATTCTTAATTATAATCTTATCATTAACCGATTCACATAACTTTACACTAGTTATCCTTTCAATGTTCACACATTCGTTTAATTCACACATATACATATAACACTCTCATATATTTATATACATATTACATCTCGTACACATACATATATATAACTCACAATATACGTATAATTGCATCCCTCGAGGTGAGACCTCGCGGATGCATTCCCTAGCATGCTATCAGGCTCCAGGTACATTACATACCACTCCTAGGCCACCATATCGGAATCTCACCAATCGTAACAGATAACTCGAGGCGGTCATAGACATACATATGTGGGTCATAACCATACCACCTTACCCCCACTAGAATCTAAACTCACATACAATGGTCATGCAACAGTCCTATGACCTGGGAAACCGACCCAACACCAGCTAGTCATGCCAGGGTGGGCCGCCCACTACGGGCAACCTCCAACGATATCATCCATAGAATATGTATGTTCACATATATCAATCACACATATACATCTATACATACTATCTCTCTCTCAGTACACACACACACACACACACACACACATATATATATATATATATATAACCGACTACACGTGCATAAATCACTCGTACCACTAGCCCACGATTCCCGAGTCTATTCCCGACTCCCGAATATTCAAGCATTCACATACCTATCATAATTTCATAAATATCATAACTCTGGCCACTAAGCTATTCTACTCCATCCCATAGCCTAACTATTTCCGAAATCCCAACCCGTATCTTTAAATAATATCTCGAGTGTCATTCCCCTTAAAACACCCATATTCCCATTCCTGGGTTTTATTCTCGACTAACCTTAAATAAATATAATATCTCCTATATTTTTTTAGAAGTCCTAAATCCCACATCGAACTCCCTATATCAACCAGCACCGGACCACGTAAAACCAAAATTAACCAAAGTAGGCCAAATAGTAGGACCAAACTGGTTCGCCTCCCTAATCCAAGCTGGTTCACCCTACGAATCAATTCGCCCCCAGTGGAGAATCGGTTCGATTCTAGGCCGACTTCTAGTTCATTTTTTACAGAATTCCTCAATTCCCTCTACACCATAAGATTACCAATCCTCATTCAAACCCAAAATAACATCTTCCTATCAATTCTAAACGTAATGATACACATTTTTACATTGAATTCATCCGGTAACATATCAATACATGGGATTTAACATAATTTATCAAGAATGAATTAACTTCTTAATTCTAATTTAATATTACTTCAATTCTCACCTTAACCATTAAAGATCACATCTTTTTAACACGAATCATCTCAGATTTACTATGGGAATATAACCAAATTCTTTCTCTACAATTCAATTCCCCCAAAGCCCGTTTTATATGTGAATCCCGCCCAAAAATTCGTATTCCATTCAACATTACACCAACTTTGATATGAAATATTCAAACAATATAAAACATCAAAGCAAGACAAACACTTGCCTTTAGATTGTAGGTATTCTAATTCCTCCTCTACGAATCTTATTTGAACAAGAGTTCTATGCACAAAACTACCCTAATTCTCTTCCCAGACGATCTTCCTTTCTTTCCCTTTGTTTTTGCCTTCTATTTTCTCTTCTCTCTCAACTCTAAATCTTTTGGGATGGTGGAATGGTTGCCCACTCCAACCACCTTCCCTAGATATAACCCCAATCCCAAAATTAGGTTAAGTGATATGCGTAAAATGACCTAAACACCCCTATACGGTTCCCATTTTGCCTAAAAAGTCCCTGGAACCCAATTACCCCCCTCGGATACCTAATTTTAGCTATCTTGACCTATTTCGGATCATTGTTGCACTCGAAATCACCATTTGAGTCACCTAACATAATTTTTCATCTCATTCGTAACACGACCCCACACGCGCGTCCTGAATGAGATACCATCAAACCCGTCGATTTTACTCACTTACGACGTAATGTAAATTAACACGTTTTCATTTACTTATCACACTATTAAATATAATAACACATATATATCGATCCATATATCCAGTAATTAATATTTATTCAATTCACTATATTTTTTGAATTAATTAAATTACGAGCACACGTATAATCCAAAATGCCCAAAAATAAATGCTCAAGTATACGGTGTGTTACATACTCCCGCCCTTACAACAGAATTTCGTCCTTGAAATTCGGATATACTTGATACCAAGAGCTCTAGATGCTTATCCCGCACGACATCCTCACGTTCCCAAATCAACACACGACTTTATACATTAATGGTACCATCTTGGATGAAGGCCTACTCACTACGACCCAAAACTAGTGAGATAAGTCTCCTGAAATCATTGTGTGCCACTATATTATGTCATTCATAATGTCTTTCCTTAATGAGGATACACAAAACACATCGTGAGCCGACTGTAAATGTTCTAATAAGACGATCCTATACACCACCGGCTCTATCATCACAATAATGAGGAAAGGCCCTACAATCCTAGGTGCCAACCTCTATTCTTTCCAAACCAGGTAAATCCCTTCATGGGAGACACCCACAGTAAAACTTAACCACTCACGTCAGACTTTATATATCTTTGGTTCATGATGATGTAACTTATGTGATGCTCCTGAACTACACAAAAATAACTTATGATTAACTCAATCCTTGTCGACAGACCCTGAATCACGTCCGACCCGAAAATATTATTATCCCTCTCTAACTAACCAGAGGGAGGACGATAACGTCTCCCGTACAAAGCCTCAAAAGGCACCACGCTAATAGTAAGTTGGTACGAGTTATTGCACAAAACTCTACCAATGGTAATTACTCCTCCCAATTTCCCTAAATTCCAGAATACGCATCCCACGCATATCTTCCATCATTTTAGTCACCCATCCCGTCTACCCATCGATCTATGAGTGATATGCCTTACTCAAACACAACTCTGTCCCCATTGCCTCCTGAGAGGTGGGACATAATGACCTTATCTTGATCCACAACCATGTTGGGCGGCACCTCGTGCCGGCTCATTCCCTTTCTTCAATGAAATATTGGACACACTGCCTGATGTGTGCGACATCTAAAGAAGCTAAGGATACCCTCAGCTCACTCACTAGGGAACCAATGTTGTTAAAGATTTTAAGCTGCAAAATCTCACCACACATTTTGAAACTATAACTATGCTAGAATCTAAATCATTTGACGAGTTTTACGTACGACTATCCAATATAATAAACTCGAGTTTCAATTTAGGTGAGAGAATACCTGAGATGCGTGTCATTAAGGAAATTTTAAGATCGCTCCTTGTTTGTTTTATTCCTAATGTTGTCGTACTAAATTCATTAGTAATCCTAGATACTCTTAGGTTAGAAGAACTTGAAGGAGATCTTTAAACGTATGAGATATATATATGTCTCCTAAAACTATAAAGCCTAAGAAAAAGGGAATTGCACTAAAATCCTAATCTAAAATGACAGAATAAGTGTCGTATGATTCCAACTATGATTTTGACTTAGGCGACAAAGCCCTTTTTTACTAACAATTTTAAAAAGTTTCTCAAACTCAAAAAGTAAAATACTTCCAAAGGACAGACAAGTTTTGAGAACGATAAAAAATACAAATTGAGCAAGAAAAAATTTGAAGAAGAAAAGAAAATTTTCCCAAAGAAAGACAATGAGAGATATTATGAGTGTGATCGAAAGGGTCACAAAGCTCATGAGTGTCTGACTAGGTTAAAACGTTAAGGGAAAGGTAAAGATGCCTTGAACATCATGCTTAACGATAGCGAGGTCGAGTCGGTGAGTTCGGGCGATGTATTATCGATTGGATGTAGCTTCACCGCATTCATGGCTAGTCATGTTAGTACATCGAGTGCACCTCATGACGCTGAGGAAGCTACTAAACATGGACACCTCGACATTGATTCTAGTCATTTTGATGAGAGTGAAAAGGAAAATATTTTAAGTGATAGGGAGAGTGACCAACAACGCGCCTATGCCAATCTGTACACTAGGTCCTTTATAACTAAGAAGCAAAACAAAAGTCTAGCTATGAGAGTTTTAGCCTTAGAGAAGGAGTTAAGAGAGATGAGAGAGAGTTATTACTCAATGAGAGAAGCTTTAGAGAAGAGAGAGAGAGAGAGAGAGAGAGAGAGAAAGAACGGGGACTTGATTAACAAGGTGGTTAGTCTTATGAGAGATCTCCATGCATCCATATTAACTCGTGAGAAACTTGAAGCCCTTGTATCCTGACTCAAGAAAAATATCGAACGTGCCTAGGAGGTTAAGATAACTATCAAGGATACATCGAAGAAGGTGGGTAAGATTCTTCTCGTCCCCACTTTAGGTTTTGGTGAGAAGCATGGAATAGGTTTTGACAATGCATCCACTTCACATACCGCACCATAACCGGTTCCTAAATTTTTAGTTAGTCCTTATGGCCCTCAATATAAACAACAAAAGAGAGTTTAACCTAGAAAAGCAAACCAATGTAGACATAAACCTATTTATATTTGCACTTTTTACAAAATAAGAGGTCACCTTAGAGAGTTTTACTATAAATTTGGTAGAACTAGTTCTACACATACTCCCATGCACCGCACTAGCGACTTTGCTAGTCTTAAAGAGAAAGTTGAGTTTCTAGTCGCGACTTCGCATAGCTTGGAGGAAGAATTTCAACGGATTTCTTTACCGTTTGAGAACGCTTCCAATGCTTCGACTAAAGTTAATAACGATAAGGTCAAACAAAATGTTACCTCCACTTGGGTACCTAAGCAAGACGTCAAAGCCCTTGTTGTGCATGTTTCTGTCAAGGTTCAAAACACTTCCCAATGGTATTTTGACAATGGGTGTTCTAGGCACATGACATGTGACATCTCATTTGTTACCCATCTTAAGGATCGGAAGGAAGTTAAAGTCTGTTTTGGAGATGGGAGTAGGTTTCGTAATTTAGGGTGTGGTTGTGTTAAGATACCCAGATTCCCTAAACTAGATAATGTGTTGCATTTGAAAGGTTTAAAATCGAACCTAATTAGCATAATCTAACTGTGCGATGCAAACTTTGCGGTAAAGCTTGATTGGTCCGAATGTAATATTTATGACCAATTCGGTGAACTTTTACTACAAGGAATGAAGACCGAAGATAATTGCAATAGGATTGTGGCCAAGTCCTCCTTTGTGAGCAACAGGACCATGGTTTCCACTATAGACCTTTCGCATCAACCACTACGTCACGTGAACTTTAAAAATCTTGAGAGATTAGTGAAAAGGGACCTAGTTTATGGATTACCATAAATTGGGAAACTAATTTCCTCGGTTTGTGGACCTTGCTAATAAGGAAAACAAATTCGAAGTCCCCATTGGAAGTTGAATACCATTACCACCTCTCGTGTTTTAGAGTTGATTCACATGGATATTACGGGTCTTGCTCGGAGGGCTTAGGTGGTATGAAATATATTCTCGTGATGGTCGATGACTTTTCTAGATATTCTATCATTGAATTTCTTAGAGAAAAGTCTGATGCGATTGAGTTCCTTACAATTAAGCGTCGGGTCCGATAAAAATAACACGGTGTCACTATTAATCAATTGCATAGTGATAATGTCACTGAATTTAAAAAAGCCAAAGTGGATAGCTATTATGATGGAGTGGGCATCAGACATCAATTTTGATCGTTCTTACTCCTCAACAAAATGGGATTGTTAAGAGAAAGAATCGGACGATACAAGAGATGGCTAGATCCATGCCTCTTGGGAAAAATGTGCCTAGAAATTTTTGGGAAGAGGTGGTGAGCACCGCGTGCCATACGATGAATAGAGTATATCTTCGTCCGTACACACTTCACATACCATATGAATTGTGGATAGGGAAGAAACCCAACCTATCGTATTTCCATGCCTTTGGGAGTACTTGCTATAACTTGCGAGATAGATAGCATCTAGTAAAGTTCGACTCCCGGACCGAGGTGGGGATATTTTTATGATATTCATCGAAGAGTAGGGCTTATAGAGTTTTTAACCTTGCACGATCTAAGGTTATGAAGTCAATAAAAATTACGATTAGAGATGACGAGACACCGATGTTTGTTGCTCCTAGCCCCCAGTGTGAGGATCATGCACCCCTTGGTGACGATCCCATCCTTCCTCATGCTACCACTGTGGACCCCATTCCTTATTTAGGAGAGACACCATCTTGGGTTTGAAAGAGTCGCGACCCTTTCTCTATACTTGGTGATCCTACACTAAGTGTCAAGAGTCGTGCTCAACTCTAAAATGTGGTTAGCTGTTTGTGCTATATGTTAGGGGTGATGAATTATAAGATATGCTCCGATACCAATCTAATAATGTGATTTCTTAGAGTATATGCTTTGATACCCCAATTTTAAAATCCTAAATACGAGATGGTTCACACAATATACCAAACTTTTAATTTCTTTCAAATTTAACAAATAAGGTTCCCAAATTTTAATTTCCACAAAATTAAAATTAACTCCACTAAACGAAAATTTTAATTTTCTTTCAAATAAAATTACATAAACTTAATTCAAGTTGTACATATACAAAACAAACAAAGCACGAATATTTGACTTGAATTAAACTAAAATTACCCAAACTTAATTATAACCAAAATTAGCCCAACATTGTGATTAAACCAATTTTTATTTTTTTAATCCTACACATGCATCTAAGGGATTTTTCTAAGATAAAAATAGAAACAAACACACAACGCCGTGATGCACGAGGAAAATTCACAAGGGAAAAAAACCTCGGACGGCCCAGCCAACAAATCCACTAGGTATGGTTTTACATAAACTGACAAAAGTCTTACTTCCTCGACTCGACACCCTCTCAAGCCTTAACGCTTCTTCTTGCTTCTACTTCCGCCTAGTTTATAACTCCCAAATCCACCGCAATCTCAAAATCCACCGATCAGGCTCAGCTATCGTCAAACATACGAAACACTCTCCTCCGTATATACACCACGAATCACAACAAACATGGACTCCTCCGTAGGAAACCTTCTCTTTTTGGATGACAATAAAACCCAATGCCAACTTGATGATCTCAAAACATAATATATTAAGAAACTTGGATCATACAAAAATATGGGTGTAAACTTTGTGTTTTGGTAGAAATTAAGCCATGGAAATACCAACACAAAAATGGGACTTTTGGATGAAAAGTTTTTTTCTATCAAAGTATTAGAAAATCTCTCAAAAGTCTTGTAAAAAATTGTGTCCCCCCACATAATAAAGTTGGTAAAAAGATAGTGGGGAAATGGGAGGTTAAATTTAAAAACTGGAAAAAACTGATAAAAATCGCCCAGGTCGTTCGGACGACTTTTGAATGTCGTTCAAAGGACATGGTTCGAACGAGGGACTAATGAGAAAATAGGGATAAATCGCCAAATCTCGCTTGATACCCCGTAATTTTAAGGATTTAGTAATTAATTATTTTTGGGAGATATAAAAATATTTAAATTGGAGAAACTTAAATTTATGATTTGGAGAATTTATTTGAGTGGGAAGAATTATTTATATTTGGCGACTTTAAGTTTAATTGTTCAAAATTTTGTGTGTCGCATTTTGAAGTCAAAATTGGAGAATATTATAAATTATTTCTGATGACAATTCTGAGTACGCGGTTGAGTCCGGATGGGTCAATATAGTCAGAAAAGTGTACCTGGGGGTAGTAATCGGGGTCTCGGGGCATTTTTGGGCATAGTCGGGCCCACACGGGAGGGATTTGGCCCATTTTAATTAGGCCCGTGTGACCAAAAACGAGATTAGGGGTTTTAAACCTAATTGAGGGAGTGTTGAACATCAGTTAACACAATTCTAAACTTAGGGCTTTGAGAAAGAAACAGAGGAAGCTAATCAAGAGACAATTGGGGATTTTTGGAGTCAAATTGAGGGACAAAGTGGGTGTTCGTCATCAAACTATTCTCTACACCAACAGATCAGACTCTACAAACAACAAGAGGTAAGTGGTTAACTCGCTGTGATTTTAAGTTGTGATATCCAATTCATATCATAGCACGTGTATCAACATATATTTTGGGGAGAAATTTCGGATGAAATGGGTTTTGAGGAAATCAAATGTGAGAATAAATTATAGGCAAGATTTGATGTTAGTATATGATTTGATAGTGATAAATAAGAATGCTATTACAGTCCTTTTAATTGTTGTTGAGTAAATTGAGTTTGAGGTAATGAATATAAGAAACAGTAAAATCCCGAGGTAGAAATTGTTGACTGTTGATGAATTTTGTGGATAAATCGAAAATAGTAAGGGAATCTAAAATCATCTTAAGAAAGAGTATATGATAAAGGGGATTGATAGAAGTTTAAATTTTGGGATAAAAACCTTGAAAGGTTAACAATGGAGAAACAGGGTTGTGGCGAGGAAGAGATCTGATCGATCGATCAATTTGGTCGATCGATCGACGGTCCAGAATCGCTGGCAGTTCGGCTTATTTAGGTAAATGAGGTGGGGGATTTTGTTGGATTTATATTTAAGCTGAAATACTTAGTGAATAATAATTATGAGGTTACTTCCTATCAATTACAGGCCAATATAATTGGGTTTTGGAAAGAAAAGATTTTTGGCACATTATAAATATATTTAAACATTTAATTCCATAAGATGAAATAATGAACGGGGTGGTTTTGTTCGCGTGTGGTAGTTGCGTGCCACTACTTAAATCAATTAATTAAGGTGAAATTAATTAATTAATTTGGAGTCGGAATATAGACTCGGAAAATATTAGGATAAGGGCAAAGTGAGCGAGTCCGGGTATATTGGTTGAGCGACACCAAAGTAGTTAATAAATTATTGTGTAAATTAATTAAATTAGAGCCGGACCGTAGACTCGGGAAGGTAATAAATTTATTAATGAGAAAATTAATTATTTTGAGTCGGACCATAGACTCGGGAATATACAGGCTAGTGTTACAGGTTTTAGTACACGATAAAGCCGGGATTTATATTATATATATACGGTGTGGTGATAGTATATATATGTATGTACTTTGTGTGTGCTATTAAATATCAGTGACTAGATATTTATTTAATTTATTTACTCTAGTGCTATCCAGGGAGGTTGCGCGATGTGGGTGAATTCCCTAGCTTGAGGAATATGGAGAGTATATCCCCAGGTCATAATGTCCAGTATATGGGTGAGGGGCTTATCTCACTTTCAGAGAAGGAATATGACCGCCTCCACTACATTTATATTTTGAGTCAGGTTGGTGAGCGATTCCGACTTGGGTAACTAGGTTATGTGAGCACACCTAGTGAGATAGAAATTTAGAGAAAATCATTCGGCGAGAGTATACTCGGAAGGATTGATATAGATATCACTTATGTGTGAATGTCGTGGTATAGTTATGTACATAATCGTATAGAAAATTATATACGGGTATTAAATACATGTTGTGAGAATGAATGTATTTTATATAGCTAGTGAGACTGTTATATAGTTTATTTAAAAAGGATAATTTATGTAAGACAAGCATGAGATTGTGGTATTATAATATTACATATATGATGGGAAAAAGATTATATACGGAATTAAATACATAGGTGAGAAACTGTATTTACTTATATAACTTGTGTCACAATTTTAAGATATTATATTAGGGGAATTTATTAAGTTAGCGTGGGAGATAACTTATAACTCATGAATAATAATACTCGGTTTGGAGTAGAAAGGCAAGGGGAGATTATACCAGGACTAGTTGGACGGGATAGTACAATTAGGTGGGATTAAGGAAACTGTTAGGTGTGCAAATTAGTGGAGGGGTGAGTAATTCCTTAAGAGAGTGTGACACTAACTTAAATATGAAGTGCATTCATGTATCTTAAATTACTGCAGTTAATTCACTTGCTAAATATTTTCAAAATATTTTGGGTTCTAACCCTTACTATAAAATTATTTTCAAAAACTTTTAGGAATCGAGCCACAGGGACGCCAGGATTGATATTCTATTCCAGGGACACGGAGTTGTGGCATATGTGGATGCTAGAAGGAGCTTGGATTAGACGCGTCATTCATTCTTTCCTAGAGTAGGAATTATCTATCAGTTTCAATTTTACTTAGAGCTTGTCTCCCAGACTTTTCAGTACAGTTTTCAGATTTATTTATTCAGGTGTTGGATGTTTGTTATTGGACTATTTACTTTGGTGGCCGATGGTTTATTCGGAAAATAGTTTAATTATTTATTCAGTTAATTTAATTCAGTCGTTGTCTATGACTTATATTATATTTCTGCGTGTTATTGTTTTATTTAATTAACAAGATAAAAATTTGGCACCGGCTTTTTGGAATACTAGGTGGTTAGTAAGTTTTTAAAAAGGTTTTCGACAGTGATGCTAAGAATGAACCAACTGGGATTCCTATTTTAATTTGGTATAGGACTGATCACCCGGTATTTTATTAGGCAGGGTGTCACATTTAGGCCATAATTCAATGGTGGCTATTCACGCAAAGTAATTTTATCCTTCACAGCCTGATTACATTGATAAACAATTACACCGAATAAAAAAAATATTTTTTTAAATCCGGGCTATAGTTCTTACATGCACAAATCCTCCATAGTCATAGCAACTTGTAGATGAATAAATTGATAGGAGAACATATGACTTAGCTTAAATATACATGTGAAGTTAAAGATCAAATGAGATCGTGCATGTGTGAATCGAGTCAAATAAAAAGAGAATCCATTAAGCAATTCAAAGTCAAACTACTCCATGCAAGCATGATAAAGAACAGTTTAAGGATTGAAAATCTTAACCAAAAGTTCTAGCCACATCGAAGCAGGGACGATATTGTATTCAAATACAAGTATATGCCACATAAAATGTGTAAAACAAAAATACACAAAATAAAAAAAAAATTGAGGTTTTCAAAATTTTTAACCAAACACAAAGATAACCCAAAAGACAAAACAAAAATCTTTTTGTATTTTTTCAACTAAGACATAATAAATAAAAATTAATACAAAAGATAGACAAGTCATAATTCTAGCCACATATATATGATGAAGCAAAGACTAGAAAATGACAAACAAACATACAACTAGCAAGAATATAATATGAGGCACAAAAGCTAGTGTATGTAACCAAAACTAATATACTCAACCTTTAGATTTTGCAAGGGAGGAATTATGTGCAAGAAAATGAGAATAATAAACTCTATAACATAAAATCTCCAAGTCAGATCTCCTAACCCACATGAGTGAAACACGATGCTCTCGGGATTTGGTGACCCTTGTGACTCTACCCTTTGACTTTCTAGGACCATTTCTAAGATCTGAACAAAATTTTCTAATGTGCCCCTTCCGACCATAATGTGTGTAAGTGAAAACATGGCATGAAGTATGACATAAGGATTGATCTTTTATAGTGTTCCTGGATGATTATTTCAAAACTATGGTGTTGGCTTTATTAGTGGATGTATCTTGAGTGTCGAAGCCAATACCATACTTATCGTCTTTGATTTGGACGGTCCTTAAGATTTTATCCAATTTCTCCGACCTACACTCCAAATCAAATTTGATTCGACTTGAGTCTTTTAATTTTTCTTCAAGTACTTCTATTTGAGACTCAAGTAACCTCCTACTCTCTTCAAACTCGAGAAGCCATTTCTTCATAGCCTCCATTAAACCTCTAAGGCTATCTCTTTCACCTTCTACGTACTTTAGCTTCTCACAAAGAGTTATCTCTTGTGCCTGAAGATCTTCAACTAAAACACTCTCATCAATAGCCACGGCATGTTCTCTCATTTTAGATTCCAACTTAAAGTTTGCCCTTTTTAATTTTAACGATTCTGCATATAACTCACGAAAGGCTACTTAAGGTTCACTCTACTCTACCTCTTCTTCATTATCACCCTCTTCTCCACTCTTTTTACCATCAAACTCATGGGATTCACAAATAATGGCATCGAAAGTGTCATATTTGAATTATCTTCATCGGAAGATTTTTCATTATAGCTCACATGAAGTGATATGAATGTGGCATAATTGTGCTGAATGGGGGAATCGGGTCCCTCTTTCGGTTCACTATCACTAAGGGTGGAATTATATGCAATTGATTTCTTTTTCTCCTTCCTTAGTCTAGTGGAACACTCGAATGCCCTATGACCATAACCCTCACAACCATAACACCTATTTGACTTATCCCTATTAAGATCCTCATCATGACTTTTAGGGAATTTCTTGGATTTATTATGCTTAGACTTCTTAAACTTCTTATAATTATTTTTAAGTTTATCTTTATTAGTCTTGAGAAATTTTATAAACTTCCTAGCAAATAAAGCCATATCTTCTGAGTCAATCTCAAACTCATCATTCGAAACCGATGTTTCCTCCTTTCGAGCTTTCAAAGTTATGCCTTTGTCTTCCTTATTCTCATCCTTGGAGGGAAACATGTCAATTTCAATGGTTTGAAGGTCACCTACAAACTCTTTAAGTTTCATATAGTCTAAAGTGACTAAAGAATTTAAAATGATCATCTTTAGAATAAATATATCGGGTAATGACCTCAAAATTTTCTTTACGACACGGTTGTCTGGTATCTTTTCTCTCAAATTAAAACAAAAGTTCAAAATATTAGATAATCTTGCATAGAACTCGTCAAAACTCTCACTTTCTAACATCTTAATGGTTTCAAATTTAGTGGTGAGGTTTTGGAGTTTTGAAGCTTTCACGACACTTGTTCCCTAATCCCATGCCTCCTTAGACATTTCACATATCATAATACGATAAAATTCCTCCAGTGTGACCGCACTAAAAAGTGCATTTAAACCAGGGGAATTAAAATTATCTAATTTAAGCTCAGTCTTACTCTATCTTTCTACGGGTTTAGGAACACGAACCTCTCCTTTTAAACATGTTAGTGGGGTTCACCCTTTAACTACTGACAGCCACACCCGCTCATCTAGGGATTTAAGTGTCGACCTCATATGCGCTTTCCAATATGCGTATTAGAACCATCAAAAATAGGAAATTTTGCAAAAAGGTCAATTTTCCATTTTTAAATCACAATTAAATAAAGGATCTTACCACAATAATTTAGCATTGCCGCTCTCATACAACTTGTTAGGGGTGATGAATTATACGATATGCTCTCATAAAAATCTGAAAATGTGATTTCTTAGAGTATATGCTTTGATACCCCAATTTTAAAATCCAAACGAGATGGTTCACATGATATACTAAACTTTAAATTTTTTCCAAATTTAAAAAATAAGGTCCTAAATTTTGATAATTACCAAATTAAAATTATTCTCAACTAAATAAAAATTTTAATTTTCTTTCAAATAAAAATTAAATAAACTTAATTCAAGTTCTACATATACCAAACAAACAAAGCATGAATATTTGAGTTGAATTAAACTAAAATTACCCAAACTTAATTAGTACCAAAATTACCCCATTGTTATGATCAAACCAATTTTAATCTGTTTAAGCCTGCACATGCATCTAAGTGATTTTTGCAAGATAAAACTAGAAACAAACACATAACGCCCCACAATGGGAAAAAGTTGGACGACCCAGCTAACAAATCCATTGGGCGTGGTTTTACATAAACAAGACAATAGACTTACTTCCTCGACTTGACTCCCTCTCAAGCCTTGATGCTTCTTCTTGATTCTACCTCTGCCTATTTGATAACTCCAAAATCCACTGCAGTCTCAGAATCCATCGATGGGGATCACCTATCATCAAACATACGAAATCCTCTCCTTCGTATGTACACCACAAATCACAACAAACATGGACTCCTCCGTAGGAAACCTTCTCTTTTTGGACGGAAATAAAACCCGGTGCCAATTTGATAATCTCAAAACATAATATAATAAGAAACTTGGATCATACAAAACTATGGGTGAAAACTTTGTGTTTTGGTAGAAATTAAAGCATGAAAATACCAACACAAAAATGGGACTTTTGGATGAAAAGTTTTTGCTCTCAAAGTTTTAGAAAATCTCTCAAAAGCATTGTAAAAAATTGTGTTCCCGCACATATTAAAGTTGGTAAAAAGATAGTGGGGACGTGGGAGGTTAAATTTAAAAACAGATAAAAACCGCCCAGGCCGTTCGAACGATATGGTTCCAATGAGTTACTAACGAGAAAATAGGGATAAATCGCCAAATCTCGCTTGACATCTCATTTGAATGAGTCTTTCTAATGACTTCATTCGAACAAGATTTTTCAAGAAAAAACAGAACAAAAATGGTAAAATGTCGTTAGAAGCTCGTTTGATATCTCATTCGAACAATCTCATTGGAACGACAAAAATATCATTCGAACGACTTGTCAAAGAATCCAAAAATGCTTTTTAAGCGCAAAAACTTTTATGTAAAGTTTTTAAATGATTTCCTGAGAAAAATAAAAAATCGTTATGACAAAAAATTTATGAAAAGACACCCATAAAAAACAACCAAGTCTCTATATATATTAAATGCATTCATACCTTTAGAGACCTTGAAATACAAATGATGATGATTTAAAAGCTTGGCACATACACCGACAATGATTTAATCTTCAAACCCTTGGCCACTGCGTCTTCAACTCAAACGTCATAGGCTTGAGAGGATATGACAGACTACTATCCTATGACTCAATTAGTTTTATCCAGAATTAAGCCAACACTACAAATAGACTCGATTGGCAATTTTCCCTTACACTACACATCCTTTGTTAAGCCCAATGTGAAAGAAGCACTCGAGGACAAGCATTGGAAATCTGCCATATAAGATGAGTTTCTTCAGTTTCGTAAGAACGATGTCTGGGAATTAGTCCCCTGACCTAGTGAGACTAATGTTATAGGTACCCGATGGGTTTATGAGAATAAGATGGATGATAATGGTATCATAGTTCGCAATAAGGCTAGGTGGGTCGCTCAAGGCTACACACAGATCGATGGTGTAGACTTTGACGAGACATTCTCTTCAGTTGCTAGGCTTAAGTTTGTTCGTTTACTACTCTCCATAGCATTTCATCTAAGCTTCAAGTTATACTAGATGGATGTCAAGAGTTCCTTTCTTAATGGCATTCTATAGGAGGAGGTTTACATGAAATAATCAAAAACACCCCCACACGTCTATTAATTTAACAAGACCTTGTATAGTTTGAAGCAAGAACCCCGTGCATAGTATGAGAGGCTCACTTCTTATCTCTTAGCTCGTGTCTTCAAGAGAGGGGGGTAGATAATACGTTGTTTGTGAGGAGAGATAGTGGTTTTATTCTGGTTGCCTAAGTTTATGTTGAAGACATAGTATTTGGATCCACGTGCACCCTTCATGCTGACACCTTTGAGGGGGAGATGAAGAGAGTGAGTTTGAGATGAGTATGGTAGGTGAGATACGCTCTTCTTAAGTCTTCTGATTCATCAGCTTGAGGATGGAATATTCATATCTTAATCCAAATATGCAAAAGACCTTGTGAATAAATTAAGTCAAAACTCCGCTAAGCACTCACGCACCCCTATACGTACATCGACTAAGCTTAGCACCTTTAAGTAATGACATAGAGCAAACCCTTTATCAGAATATGATAGGTAGTCTCCTCTACTTGAGCGCTAGTTGTCCTAATATTTCCATTAGTGTTGGAGTTGGCGCACGATACCAGGTGTGGCCATCCCAGGGGGAGCGCGGCGTTCGTTCCGGGGGAAAGGGTAGGATCCCTCGAAAAAGAATTGTGTCGCGATCTCTCACCCCTCTCTTCGAAAGATGCTTCGATCGTCGTCAGCGTGGGGTGAATGTAAAGAGATGGAGTTGCCAGCTAATTTTTCTCAAAATGGCAAAAGAACGTGTTTGTCACTTCGAGAGAGAGCGGCATCAAGGACAAACTGATGCATACGAAACCAATAGATCAGGGGTTCGGGGGCTAGGTTACGAAATGGGAAGGTGTTAGGCACCCATACCGACCTTTCGATCTCTCATGGGCAAACGTTAATATTTTCCTTTATCCCCGTGGAGTGTGTGTATGTGTTTATACAATGGAGATTGGAATCGTTCAACCGATACCATGAAAAAGATCGGGTGAGTTCATCCACTGGAATATTTCCAAAATAATAAATGTAGAAGATAGAATATGAGCGTTCATCGCGATATTGATCATTATTGGGAAACGATAATATGTATGGGATGAAATGAGAGCAAGCATATCATATGTATATGTATAAAAATGAGGGATTTTGAGAAATTTAGAAAATAAGATATATTGAAAAATTGAAAACTTGGACTCAAGTCTCGAATTTTAATTCGAGATGCCTACGTAGCCTATAAAGGCATCAAAGTCCACATAGTTCGAATGTAGAATAGGGGTGGGGATTATACCATAGATTCCAACGGAATTTTATTATGTGTATGCGTGTAGAAAATGTGTTTCTGGTTTCGAAAAAAGTGTGATGGATAATTTCGTTCGGAATTTACTAGTGTAACCCTCTTTTATTTGTTTTTGGTTTTTTATGAAAAATAAAGTATGTGCAATATACTAATAAAAGAGGGGATGTTAATGTGTATGAACTAAAGCGAAACTAGATTATGAATCTAATGTAACTTATGCGAAAACAAGAGATTTAAAAGAGAAGGAGAATGAATTGGACCTTCCTTGGAGATTGAGCTTGGATATTGGATGAACTCCTTTGAATGTTGATGGATATTGATGAGGGAGAAGGATATTTTCCAAATTGGGTGTGAAAAGGATGCGTATTTAGGCACGAATGGAACTTCTCATAGGGAATTTCACTGATTTCGAGAGAATGTTGTTGAGATCACTGATGCTGATGGATTTGCTATGTCTTGGGAGTGAGGTAATGGACCCTATTTATAGGTTAAAAGGTGGGTGTCGATCGTCCTACCCCAGGGTGTGCCTATCGGCAGGTCACCCTTGACACTGTGCCGATAGGCAGGGTTAAGGACTTGTCAATTAGTAGTCTCGTGTGAACTTTTTTGGAAAAATTATCGTAGCACATAAACCGTTAATTCGAATCGTGCACGAGGCAAAATATTAGAAAGGTATTTCAGAGACCTTAGAGAATCCTTTGGACTACTCCCGAGTTTGGGATTTGACTTTGGGTCAAATGTGGCTTGAAAGAGCACGTCGATCTTTTGGACGGGAGATCGTTGGACAAAAACTAATCGTTCGTCTGTATGGTCTGTCGGATTTGTGCACGACGCAGACCATTAGAAAGGTTAGGAGATTTACTTCAACATTCCAAAGAGTTTCGCTCAATTTGGAAAGTTAACCGGGGCTCAAAAGTGTTTGGTGACCTCTCAGAGTAAAACGGATTGTTCATCCGTATCGTAGGTCAAAATTGCACATGGGATGGATCGTTAGAAAGGGTATTCAGTGCCCTCAGGATATTCATTTAGTACCGTTCAAGCTGAAGAGTTGACTTTGATCAAACGGAGTTCGGGAGCGCCTGGTGGCCTCCAGATTGATTTTCAGGGGAAAGCTGATCGTTCATACGAAAGATTGTGCTGTTTCATGAACGAGATGGACCATTGGAAAGGGGTTTCATTTCCCATAGAATATTCAAAGAGATTTCTCTCTAACGATGGAGTTGATTAGGGTCAATTTGGGGCCCGGGAGTGCCCGATGACCTCTGAATCAATTTTTGATAGTGAAATTGTCCGTTCGTCTGAACTGTTATGCAGATTCGCGCACGAGGTGGACCATTGGAAAGGGTATTTGGAGCCCTTCAAATATTCAAAGAGCTTTCACTCTGACAAAAGAGTTGACCGGAGTCAAATAGGTCCCGGGGGATACCGATGGTCTCTAGATCAGTACTTGGAGTGCGACCTAGGTTTGCAGTGGAAAGGGGAAATGCTAGGGGTCTAAGGAGAGACTTAGGGGGTCCTAAAATTTGGTGTCTACGTATCCCCTTGACGGGTGAGCTTGTAACAATTGATGGCCGTTGAATAGACACCACATGGTGGAAGAAGGTCAGTTCTGCGGACCTAAGGGATGTGGATGACCGATTCAGAGGGTTGAGGTCAATTCTAGCCTAAAAGAGGTGACAACTGAGGACCAAGATCAATTTTAACCTAAAAGAGGTGACGATCCAAGACTGCGGTCAATTCTGACTAAAAATAGTTGACGACCAAGGACCAAGGCCAATTCTGACCTAATTAAGGTGAAGATCCAAAACTGAGGTCAATTCTTACCTATAAGAGGTGACAACCGAGGACCGAGGTCAATTCTGACCTAACTAAGATGACGATCTAAGACCAAGGTTAATTCTGATCTAAAAGAGGTGACGATCGAGGACCAAGGTCAATTCTGACCTAACTGAGGTGACGATTCAAGATCGAGGTCAATTATGACCTAAAAGAGGTGATGACCAAGGATCGAGGTCAATTCTAACCTAACTAAGGTAACGATCCAAGATCGAGATCAATCCTGACCTAAAAAATAGGTGACGACCGAGGACCAAAGTCAAATCTGACCTAACTAAGGTGACGATCCAAGACCGAAGTCGATTCTGACTTAAAAGAGGTGATGACCGAGGATTGAGGTCAATTCTACCCTAACTAAGGTGCCGATCCAAGATCGGGGTCAATTCAGACCTAAAAGAGGTGAGCACCGAGGACTGAGGTCAATTCTGACCTAACTAAGGTCACGATCCAAGAACGAGGTCCGTTCTGACCTAAAAGAGGTGACGATCAAGGATTGAGGTCAATTATGACCTCACTAAGGTGTCGATCCAAGATCGAGGTCAATTCTGACCTAAAAGAGGTGACGATCGATGACCGAGGTTAATTCTAACATAACTAAGGTGACGATCCAAGACTGAGGTCAATTATGACCTAAAAGAGGTAAGAAACGAGGTTAATTCTGACCTAACTAAGGTGATGATTTAAGACCGAGGTCCATTCTGATCTAAAAGAGGTGATGATCGAGGACCGAGGTCAATTCTGACCTAACTGAGGTGACGATCCAAGACTGAGGTCAATTTTGACCTAAAAGAGGTGCCGATCGAGGATCGAGGTCAATTCTTGCCTAACTAAAGTGAAGATCAAAGACCGAGGTCAATTCTGACCTAAAAGAGGGGATGATCGATAATTAAGGTCAATTTTAACCTAACTGAGGTGACGATCCAAGACCGAGGTCAATTATGACCTAAAAGAGGTGACGACCGAGGACTGAGGTCAATTCTGATCGAACTAAGGTGATGATCCAAGACCGAGATCACTTCTGACCTAATTGAGGTGACGATCCAAGACCGAGGTCAATTCTGACCTAAAAAGAGGTGACGATCTAGGACCGAGGTCAATTCTGACTTAATTAAGGTGATGATCTAAGATCGAGGTCAATTCTAACCTAAAAGAGGCGACGACTGAGAACCGAGGTCAATTCTGACCTAACTAAGGTGACAATCCAAGACCAAGGTTAATTCTGACCTAAAAGAGGTGACGACCAAGGACCGAAGTCAATTCTGACCTAATTAAGGTGACGATCCAAGATCGAAGTCAATTCTGACCTAAAAGAGATGATGATCGAGGATCGAGGTTAATTCTGACCTAATTAAGGTGAAGATCCAAGATCGAGGTCAATTCTGACCTAAAAGAGGTGACGCTCGAGGACCGAGGTCAATTCTGACCTAACTAATGTGACAATCCAAGACCGAGTTCAATTCTGACCTAAAAGACGTTTACTTCTCCTTCGGGAAATTTGGGGACTCCGTTGGGGATGAGGATTGGATTTTAGGTTCCGTTGGGGAATAGTGAATGATCCGAGGATTTTATAACTGGGAAAAAGTTGGAGCGTCCTTTGGAGATGTTATTGGGGAGGATGATTATCTGGAATTTTGTTGGGGTGTAAAAGATGTTTTACTTGGTGAACAAGGTGCTAGAATGGATTTGGCAATTTTAGGAATTTTTTTAGAATTGTTTGAGATTTTTTGGTATTTTTTCAGACCTTTTGTACGAAAATTTAAAGGGTGTACCGACCGGCATGGATGGAGGTGTTCCAATCGGCAATGGCATGGACTTTTGGGATACCTAGAACAGGTGAAGGGTTAGTGCCGATCGGTTGGTGGAGGGGAAATTCTTCTTTCTTTGAGACCATTTTTCTAAGATGATCTTTTTCAGATATTGATCATTTTGTTCTTGCTGGGGATTTGTAGGTGACCTTTTATCCTTGGGGGACGAACATCCAGTACACAGGGGTGACTAGGGGAATGCACAGCTACGACAGTTGACGGCGTGCAAGTTTGGGTACGTCTGGTACCTAGGAGAGAGGGTTATGGGGCAAATGAGGTGACATTCAATTTTGGATCTTTCCTTTCGAATTTCTTGCAGATTCATTGCTGACTGTGGGAGATTACCATTTCATGCTTGATGTAGCCGTCTTGCACCTGAAAAAAGACTCAAGGATGCAAAAAAGATATGCACATTTTATTTTATTATCTTGATTTAGTGGATTACTCTACATGCACTTTAGTTTACAGCTGAGTTTTTATTTTGAGAAAGAGTAGAAAGAGTATGTTTTTTGGAAATTTTTAAATATTTTTGAGTAAAAAAGGGCCTCGATGGCTAGGTTGAAAAAGATATTCCTTTGTGAGAAAAGTAGGAAAAAAGAGTTTTTTGAAATTTTTGAGTGAAATAAGCCTTTGGTGGCTCCGTCATTGGCAATGAGAGGAATGATTTCCCTTCCGGAGATTTTGCGGTCCGTGTATTCGTAAAATGTGAGTGATGCTGGATATGCCAGGACCGTCATTCTGAGCCTTGTTTCAAAGTTTATGTTGGTGATTGGGGAGACGCTGGTGGACCCCCAACAGGATGCTATTATTTCTTGGATATCTTGTTGTCGCAATCCTTCCACGGTGATACTGGCGAAGACCTTGAATGACCTGGATGCCTGGCGGGAGGGTCGTTCTGACTTTTTGAGGGGTAGCCCTGTAATGTTATTTATGTGGCTGCTAGTGAGGTTTCCTATGGCGATCCCACCTGAGTTTCCTTTGTTGGCGGTGCCAAATTTCTTCTCGCGTTATTTCATTAGCGTAGGCCTGGACATTGAGAGTTGGGGGAACTAGTTTGTAGAGCACGGGGATCGAGGCTTACGCTGGCCTGTGCCTTGGTGGGGGGAGCTGCTGCCCATTCTGGAACTCGAGGAGTACTAATATGTCTAGTTAGTAGGCCTCATGCAGACCTCTTTCTACTTTCCCTGGCGGTTATTGCGCCAATTTAGTTGGGAACAAATCGTGCCACAGCGTACACCAAACTTATTTCCTGCGGAGAACCTCATAGAACGTATGCGTAGGCGGCTTGGTTCTCTGTGGGAGAATCGTCGTCCATCGACCTGTCCTTCTCAGTCTACGGGGTGAGTCTGGCATGTCTCTGGGGATAACATGAAGTGGTTGTGGAAGATGGTAGTGGCCAGGATGGTGGCTGTGGATACTGGTCAAAGGTGGTCTTCCATATCTGACACCATAGAGGGAGGCGTTGTGGTCTTGTCCAAGCTAGTCCAGGCTTATCACTCTATGGAGCGTCTGTGATACTCTATTCAGACAGGGGAGGTTTGGGGAGCCCAGGATGCAGGTGATGACGGTGTTGGTTCCTCTGGGAGCTGTAGGTAGGGCTTTGGGAAGATCTTTATAATATGTGTGGTTTTATACTTTTTGGTAATAATTAGAGATTGGTTTTCAGGAGTAGTGGGGTTTGTTATTATCTTGGTTTTTTAGGGATGTAGGTGTAGTGCTGGCAAGGGAAGTCATTTGACTCCTTAGGCCGATGTAACCGTACGAAAATTTCAAATAATGAAGTAAATAAGTTTTTGATCATCTAGTTGTGCCTCTTGATGACTTTTTGCATTTTGAGTTATCCATACGAATCGCTAAGGTATTCATAATCCTTTTGTTCATGTATATGTAAAAATGAATTGTCGTTCTCGAGGGTAAGAAAAGAATTTCGTGAAAAATAAGGAGGTCGCGCTCATGTGAAGTGATGAGCTGCCTACATACCTCGGAGGGTTTTTAAAAAAAATTAAAATTCATTTTTTGAAAATGGTTTTAGAGGATCAGGCCCACGTAGTTCTGGGTAGGGGAAATGAAGACAGATTTTTTTTAAAGAATAGAATAAATATGATAAGAGTCGTAGCGCGCCGAGATTTTGAACTGGGGGTAGAATTTCTTGAGGCGATCCAGGTTGATCGGACGCGCCATTTCTTCTTCATCGAGGTTGGTGAGCACAGCGGTGCCGCCCGACAGGATCATCTTCATAATGTAGGGGCCTCTTCAATTGGGCTTGAATTTCCCTTTAGGGTCCTAGATGAGCTCTGTTATTTCTTTAAGGGATAAGTCCCCTTCTCGGATACCGCGGTCCTTGACTCTCTTATTGAATGATCATGCTATACAACGATGGTACCCTTGTATGTGATATAGAGCCTTCAACCTCCTTTCGTCTAGGAGGGACAGCTCGTTAAGACAGCTTTGGTACCAATATTATTCGCTAACCTTGCTTTCAAGCATGACGCATAGTGAAAATATTTCCAGCTCAACGGTTAGGACTACTTCCATATCGTAGACTAAAGAGTAAGGGGTAGCCCCAGTAGGAGTTCGAACTGAAGTGCGGTAGCCCCAGAGGGCGTAAGGGATTATTTCGGCCCAATCCCGATAACTCTCGGTCATCTTGCCAATGATAGCTTTGATATTCTAATTGGCTGCCTAGATCGCCCCGTTGGTTTGAGGTCGATATGGAGAGGATTTGTGTCTTTAATTTCCATACTCGTCGACCATTTTCGTAACTTCTTCCTCAAAATGTAGCCCATTGTCTCATACCATCTCGTGCGGGGCCCCATATCTACAGATAATATTTTTTCTGATGAACTTGGCCACTTTCTTGGCATTCAGAACTGCGTATGACTCGTCTTCAACCCATTTGGTGAAGTAGTCAATAGAGACTAATATTAATTCATGCCCATTGTATGCTTTTGGTGTAACTTTCCCAATGATGTCTATGCCCCATATGGAAAACGGCCAGGGAGAGGTCGTGTAATACAATTATCACGGAGGTAAATATTATAGGTTGGAGAATTGTTGGCACTTGAGACATCTTCGAGCGTAGTCTATGAAGTCCTGAACCATGGTAGTCCAGTAGTATCCCTGCCAAATGATCTTTTTGGTGAGCATATAGCCATTCATGTGGTGTTCGCATTCCCCGCTGTGGATTTTTTGCATCATTTCTTCAATGTCAGCCCTTGCGATGCAGTGTAAATGGGTTCTACCGAAGTTTTCTCTTAAACATTGCTTTACCACAAACAATGTATTGGGCGGCTAGTCTGTGGAGAGTTGCTTGGTCTTTTTTGCCAGCTCCTTGGGGATACCTACCGTGTTTGAGGAGGCACCAAATGTCATAGTACCAGCAGTTGGCTATTTCAGGTTCTTCTTCCGGGCTAAGCTCGATGTGGTAGTAGTGGGTTGGTTTATCTTGTTTCTGGACAAGGAAGGGGGCCATGATTATTCCTTGGGGCATGTCAATTATGGAGGCTAAGGTGGCAAGGGCGTCATCGAGGTTATTTTTTGCTCGAGGCAGATAGTGGAAGGTGATTTCTTAGATTTGGGAAGCTATTTCATCAAGGTGGGCATGAAATGGTAAGAGTTTCTTATCCTTGACTTTCCATTTCCTGAGTACTTGACCGATGATGAGGTTTGAATCCCCGTAGACATCGAGGTATCGAATTCCTTTCTTGAGGGCAACTTTGAAGCCTACCATGCACGCCTCTTATTTAGCCATGATGTTAGTGGAGTGGAAATCCAATTTGATGGCAATGGGAGCCATCAGGGGCAATTAGGAGGATTCCAATGCCATATCTTTTTTTATTGGCAGCGCCATCAAAGAATATTTTCCATCGAAGATCTTCTTAGGAGGCGCAAAGGATATTCTCGTATTGGAATTTGAAAATCTAAACATCGATTTCTTCCATAGGGTAGTCAGCAAGGTAGTCAGAGATGGCTCTTCCTTTCATGGCTTTCTGTGTGACATAGGTGATATCAAATTCAGCTAGAAGCATTAACCAACGGGCCATTCAACTGGATAGGGCGAGCTTCTCAAGTAGGTACTTTATGGGATCCATTTGGGATATGAGTCTAATGGGGAAGGCGAGCATATAGTGCCATAACTTTTGGGTAACCCAGACAAGAACGCCACATGCTTTTTACAAAGCGGTATAGTTAACTTTATAATCGGCCAATTTTCGACTGGCATAGTAAATGGATCTCTCTTTGCGGGTTTCTTCAAGGTATTGGGATAGTAATGCCCCGGCTGCAGTATCGGTCATGGTTAGGTATAGGAGTAAGGGAAGACCAGGCTGCGGTGGCATGAGCACCGAAGGTCGAGTTAGATATTTTTAATTAGGTCGAAGGCTTCTTAGAAAGCTTCGCTCCAGACTTTGGTGGAATCTTTTAAGAGTAGTTTGAAGATGGGTTCATAGATGTAAGTTAATTGGCTGATGAATCGATTGATGTACTATAATTTCCCAAGGAATCCTCACACTTCTTTCTCCATTCAGGGAGGTGGCACCTCAAGTATAGCTTTCGGCTTAGCTAGATCTGCTTCTATCCCTTTATCACTTACAACGAATCCTAAGAGTTTTCCTTTGGTAATGTCGAAGACACATTTCTGTGGGTTAAGCCGCATTTGGTACTGTCTCAATCATTAAAAAAAATTCCGGAGAGCGAGAACATGACCTTCTGTTGTCTTGAACTTGATAATCATGCCATCTACATAGAACTCGACTTCCTTGTGTATCAGATCATGCAGAATGGTCGTGGCAACCCTTTTATAGGTATCCCCTGCATTTTCTAGACCAAATGGCATGATAGTGTAGTAAAAGGTTCCCCAAGGGGTGATGAATGCGGTTTTCTCTTGATGATCAGGGTGCATCTTGATCTAGTTATATCCAGTAAACCCATCAATGAATGGCTTGAAAGCATGACGGGCTGTGTTGTCCACAATCATATCGATGTTGGGTAGTCGATAATTATCCTTCGGAGAGACCTTATTTAATTCTCGATAGTCGACACACATGTGGACCTTCCCTCCTGATTTTAGCACGGGTACGATATTAGCTAGCCATGTGGGATATTCAATTACTCGAATGAAACCCATATTCAATTATTTGACTACTTATTCTTTTACTTTGAGTGACCATTCGGTGTGGAGCTTTCACAGCTTCTGTTTGAATGGTTTACATTCCAGGAGAGTTGGAATCTCATGTTATGTTATCTCAGGGTCAATATTTGGCATATCATCGTAGGACCATGCGAAGACATCCACGAATTCCTTCAGTAGCTCTTCGAGTTACGTGCGCTCGTACTCATCAAAGGGTAGCCCTTATCTTAATCTCCTGAATTTGGCTACTAGAACCGAGATTAATAACAACAGTTTCATCTTCATTAACTTGAATGCGGTTATGTTTTTTGTTATTAACCTTATTTAGATCAGTTAAGAATTGTTCATTTGTAAAGTCATCATCATTAAGAGTTTGATTATAATCAAGGCAGTTAATGTAAGGCACAGAAAGATACTCAAAATCTTCATTTATTTCATTGATAGGAAAAACCGCATTGAGAACCTCATCATAAGAGGTCTCGATTACATCCGAGTGGGAGGAAACAACTAAAGGGGAAAGGGGAAAAACATCAGCGTTAGGTTGAATATCAGTAGGTAGCACAGGTGCATCAGGCCAGTTGAGAAGAGGTGTATCAACATCTTTGATGAGGTTGAATGGATCGGATGATCTAGTCCCTGAGTGGATTATGTAAAGTGACAACCCCAGTATCTATAAGTTGAAAGAGTCCTCGGAGTTGCTGTCCTCAGAATCCCTGATATCAGCTATGGTCTTTCCAGTGAGTAGTTGTATATAGTGTTGGAAACTTTCGACCCCCAGGTAGCTTTCTTAAAAAAATACCTCCATTCCTGTTTTCATCTTCTAGTATATAGGGTCATACTAAGGTTCAGGGAAGCCGCGGAAGGGGAAATCTTCACCCTCTCTAATAAATCTTCCATTTAGGGAATCTTACGAGATAGTTTTGGTGCTTTCTGACTTTCTCTTCAGTCGAGGCTGACGGATCAATCTGAGTTCGTCTGATGGTTGATAGTTGAAGTCACAGGAAGGAAAGGCCTCCTTCAACATAATAGGTTCAGTTATCCCTTGTTATCTTTTCCCTAGCCCCAGTTCGGCCATGAAGTGCATATTCTTGAACATTTGGATTACATTGACATTTCTATGAGGATCATATTCTGGACAAACCATGTCTTTAAAGTCGTCTCTTACTGGGAGTAGGAAGGGTTCGACCTGGAAGCTTGATACCAGCATATCGTTCACCCCGTGTTGTATCTCGAGTACCAGATTACTGGTGCTTGTATTCTCGGTGTTTTCACTGTCGCCCAAGATGGTGATAACTTGTCCATTGTCAAAGAATTTCAATTTTTGATGAAGGGAAGAAGACGCCCCTTTGATGCTGTGGAGCCGCAGTCATTTTAGCAGCAGATTGAAATAGGCTGGGATGTCGATGACTTGGAATTCAATAATAGGATTTATAGGGCCAACCCCTATTGAAAGCTTAATAGATCCCATTACTTCTCGGTGGGTGTTGTCGTAGGCACGTACAACAGCAGAAGTTGGAGGAAGGTCACTCACTTTTGAACCCAAACAGTTTAGAGTTCATAATAGGCACACGTTCAGAGCTGATCCGTTGTTAACGAGTGAGAGGGGGACAGTTTTTCCCATGACTTTAACAGAAATATTAAGATCATGATTGTGGTTGGGACCAGTCATGGGGATTTCTTCTTCAGAAAAGGAGAGCATTCGAGTAGAGGTCAAGGATCCAACTAGGTTCACTTCTTCTTCTGGTATGGTTGAGGGAGGAACAGTGGGTCCTGTAAGTAGCTTGATTATGGTGTTTCAGTTTAATTGGGAAGACGTGAAAAGTCCCCATAGGGTGATGTTAGCTTGGGTCCTCTTTAGTTGATCAAGGACCTTACTTTCTTCAAAAGTCATTTCTGGCATAGGGAGATTCTCAACACCTTTCCTTTTATCGCTTGCTGATGGTTGTAAGTTTGGATTTTGGTAATGTCTCTCCGATCTGGTCATGTGGTTCACGAAAGAGGGGAAAAATAGAAACCCTTTGTTGGAATGCAAGGACCCCCAATTTTAAATTCTCAATTTAGAATTTCTTTTTAAATGGGAAATAAATATGGTTCAACACAATAATTTAATTTTCCAAATCTTATTTGATTTTCTTTTCTTAAAAACATGAAAAATTAAATTAAACATACATTTTAATTTCTAAAGACAAAATTAAAATTAAACCTAAATTAGTGAATTATGGAGAACACACACACACACAAAATTCACACAAACCAGTATTAGGATTTTCTTACAAACAAAACTATCACATGAAGTTAACTATGAGAAATTTAATTTTAGCCCAAAATTAATTTAACACAAGTCCTAAAATTTTCCTACACAATATTCTCAATATTACCAAATTAGGCCAAACCAAATTTTAGCAAATATAAATTACTAACTTGAATTAAATCAACTTAAGTTTCACCCAAACATTTTAGCACCAAATTAAACAAGAGAAGTGAATTAAACAATATTTTATCATTTAATCCTAAGCATGCGTTCTAGGTGAATTGCAAGATAAAATAAATTCACAACCACTGCGCCGCGATGTACGAGGAAAACACACAATGGGAAAAAACCTCGGATGGCCCTAGCCTTAAGTCCACTAAGTACGGAATTTTACAAGTACAAGACAAATGACTTACTCAACTCGACTCGACTCCCTTCAATCCCCTAACACGTCTTCTTGTACCAACCTCTGCTTAGTCGATAATCCCGAAATCCACCGGAACCTTGGAATCCACCAATGAAGCTTTAGGAACCCATCTACCACACACGGTGTCTTTCACCGTATGAGAATGCCGCACCCAAAACATTGAACTTCTTATTTATGGGATGTAGAAGTAACCCAAACAAACTCTTCAATTCGGTAGAGTAGAACTCGGTGCCAAACACTCTCCAAGAAAGATATATATATATATATATATATATATGTATGTATATGTGTGTGTGTGTGTGTGTGTGTGTGTGTGTGTGGTACTTGGAATAAACTAATATGGGTGTAAACAAAAGTGTTTAAGAATGATTTTCTTAAAAAACAAACACTTTAAACTTGAACTTTTTCAAGGAGGAATTAAGCTCTCAAAACTCTCTCTTAGAGGTTGTAGAAGGTGAAAAAGTTACATTTAAAAAGTTGGTTCCCGTACTAATTAATTCTGGCAAAAGATACTGGGAACAAAAGAGTGGTATAATGGAGAAAAACTGCCAAAACGTTTTCCCGCCGAAAATCTCGTTCGAACGAGATTTTCGTTTGAACGAAGTCCAATTCGAACGACCTTCTAACGAGGTTCCAGAGGCCAATTGGGAAAAAGTCGTTGGCAAACTCGTTCGAACGAAATTCTCGTTCGAACGACAATTTCGAATGAAATGCCAGAATGGTCATTTTCAAAATTAAACCCAAAAACTTTTTATACAAAGTTCTAAAGTAATCTTCTGAAAATAAAATTTATTTTAAGATAAAATTATACCCAATACAAAAATGTTCCAAGCTCCTATACACACACACACACACACACACACACACACACACATATATATATATATATATATATATATAATGCATTCATACTTTAGGAGAGATTGGAACTAAGTTGATGACGTGATACGAGGCACATGTAAATCGGTAATGATGTTCTCTTGATAAGTATGCTGCAACGTCTTTACTTAAATATGTCACCGGCTTGAAGGATACACAAGAACACTATCCTATGACTCGATTGTTTTTGTCCAGAATTGAGCCAAAACTATAAAGGACTCAATTATCTCCCCCTTTGGCTATTCCGGGACAAAACCAAAACAAAATCCTTAAGGGTCGTCAAGATCTACTAGACTCAAAAACTTCCCACCCAAAATAAAAAATACAAGCTTGACTCAAAATCCAAGGATTAATAGCTTTGCCGATGAAAGGTTGCCGTTAGAATAATTCATGCACACTTAAGCAAAACATTAAACGCTTAGGGAATATCAAAATATTAAATGTAATTAAAATAAATACTCCCCCTAAATTAATTCTCCCCTTTACCAAATAAATGACCTACTTAGAAAGACGTCTCCCCCTAAGCTAAATCTCCCAAACTAAGATACGATTACAATAAGATTACATACCATTTCTCCCCCTATCACTCTCCCCCTTTTTGTTCAGGAATAGACAAAGGATAAAAGAAAAAATGAAATAAGATGAAGCATAAAGTGATAAGAGTATGAAAGCATATGGGAACAAAATCATAATTATGAATTAAAATATGCAATAAGATAGATATCAATTATGAATTAAGGCATATGAGGACTAGCTAAAATGGCAAAGACTCAAAATAAAACATAATATCATATATATGTATACACAATAGATATGAAATATATGCAGGCACACATACATAGATATAAACACCACACATGACCCAAAATACATTAAGCTTTTCACACTCTTATGGAAAAAATGTGTCCAAAAATATGTGGTAAACGGAAGTGTAGGGGTGTGAACTAGTAACAATTAAATTTAGACCCAATCACTTAAAACACGTTCACGGAGTTCTCATTTGATTGAAAACTTTATCACGTTTTAACATAACCTCATGTGACAATATAAATAGAACACGGTGAACAAACATACACAGTGCATACAAGCTTAGAATTTGATGATTCTACAAACCAATAGAGTCATGACAATGAAAGCGCAACTAGGATAAATGGACATTGTGCAAACCGTTGGTATACCATCCAATCTCCCTCAAAATAAGCATATATATTTTTGAATGACTATATCAATCAAACAAAATAGGTCTTGGCAAATATTTTCTTTTAATGCCATTATTCTTTTAGGCCTTTGGACCACGTATTTCTTTTAGGTCCAAGCAAACGGTGGCTTACTCGCAAAGGATAAATTTTCTTTCGGAGCCCTTCCCCGTGCACATTCATATAATAATTTTGTATATCACTCAAATCTCACTTGCAATGGATTTAACATGCACAAGTCCTCCTAGGTCAAAAATATGTAGATGACTAGATTGGTAGGAGAACACCTCATAAAGCTCAAATATATATGTGACATTTAAATTTCAAATGAGTTTGTGCATGTGTGAAAAGAGGCATATTGTTGATACCGAAATTAATCTGCTGACATGGACCAATCATATGAAGACACGTGGTCATCTACATGGCAACAACAAACACTTCCGAGGAACCCACTCGCTCCGAGGAACAAGACTACAACGAGGAAGACTAGTTCCCCGAGGAACTCACAAGCTCCGAGGAACAATGCCTCTCCGAGGAACTCTTGAATACCGAGAAGATTAGGCAATCCGAGCAACTCATGGCGGTCCGAGCTACACCTCGAAGCAGGATACCAACAGTTTAACTGCTCATTAAATGCTCATCATTTGGACGCACACACAAAGAGGGCATTAAATGTATTACCCTTTCATATGTATATCATTTAATGTATTACCCTTGTACAATCCTCATTGTAAAAGGGACCCCCAGACCAGAATTTCTTGAGATAACTTGTAATCGAGAATTCCCATACAAACAGCAATACCAAAACGGTGGACGTAGGCCATTCTTATAAGGCTGAACCACTTTAAAATTCTTTGTCTCATTTATTTATCTGTGATTGAATTATTAGAGTGATCTAATTTTTTACATCAACAGATTGGCGCCGTCTGTGGGAAACGACTGATAATATCATTTTTCATAAAAAACAACCCATTACCAATGGCGGATATTCCTGAGTCCAGCAATCGAAACGCTGGAACCCCTCCAAATCCATCTGCTCCACCAATTATTCCAGATCTAACTGGAATAATGGCAAATCGGGCTCAGGGCCAGACCGTCATGAAAGAAACAATGCGACAACTCATTCAAACCCTCCATGGCGGTGCATCAGCCCATTCCGGACCACGAAGCATTCAAAGAAATATCCATGCGCCTTCTTCGCGTACTAGACGTACTAATTCATATCGCAATGAGGAATCTGAAGATTTTTCTTATCAACCTGGGCAAACTTCGTCGGTGCGAGCCACGGATATTGAACAACGTGTCACCCTCTCCCCAGAAAGGACTAGCGCATTGGAAAGATTAAGTATGGTTTCTCCTTTCGACCGATTAGGCCCTAGGAGGAACAAAAGTCCTCTTAATGCAGCGTCGAGGAACTTTCGACGACCATCAGATTTAAGGGAAGGATATGCCCAGTCGCGACCAGCTGCTCGTCAAGATAGATCCTATGACCGATCAGCTGCTCGTCAAGATAAATCCCAGGAAGCCACTTCAACGCGATCAGTTGCTCGAACCAATAGGCCCAAGCAAGGAAATGATGCATGGAAGGGATCTATTCAGAGGCTGAAGGATAGATTAGGGGAAATGGCTAAGGCCAAGAACCCTCTACAACGAACCTTTGTTCGAGGAACACCTTTTGTCCAGGACATTGTTGATTTTCCAACACCATCAAAGTTCAAATCACCTGTTGTGACTCCCAAGTATAATGGAAATACTGATCCTATCCTTCATATAGAACAATATCAAGCTGCAGCCGACATCTATGCTGCCCCAGATGAGATGAGATGCAGAGCATTTTCAGGAACACTTACTGGATCTGCTCAAATATGGTATAATAGTCTTCCTCGGGGTAAGATTTCAACTTTTATTCAACTGGCCGAGCTATTTATTGGGAATTTCTGCTTTGGAGCAAAGCCAGTGAAACGAGTAGCACATTTGTTAAGTGTTAGACAAAAAGCTGGTGAGAGTACCAGAGATTATATAACTCGTTTTAATAACGAGAAACTCGAAGTCATTGATTACGAAGAGAAAATAGCGATTACCGCTTTGATGAGTGGACTACTGCCAAATAAGTTGTACTACACTTTGGCCAAAGATCCACCTTGAACCATGTCGGACCTGATGGGAAAAGCGTCCAAGATTATGAATGCCGAGGAGGCTATGTTTGCGAAGAAGAATAAGGACGCTAAATAAACCAAGGTGGAAGGTGATAAAGCTAAAAAGAAAGAACATAAGAACAATGGTGGTGACAAACAATCCAAAAATAGGTCATCATGGGAGGTCTTGAGGAAATTTGATAATTACACACCTTTGAAGGTAAATATCAACCACATCCTGGAAGAAATTAAGAACAGCGAGGAGTTAAACTGGCCAAAGAAAATGAAGGCAGACCCTGACACGAGGAATAGGGAAAAATATTACGAGTTCCACAAGGATCACGGTCATATGACCAAAAATTGCATAGCTCTTCAGAATGAGATTGAAACACTCATCCGACGAGTAAAGCTAGCGAAGTATGTTGATCGGGGAGGCGAAAGAAGAAACAACGACCGAACTAGAGAGAGGTCTAGATCTCCTCATCGAGCAGAGGAGAACAAGAAGAGAAACCATGAAGTTGATCCAGAGGATGACCCCGATCTTCCCAAGAAACCAAGGCAGCCAGAACGAGAGGTATTTTCAATATGCTTTGGGTCATTTGATTGTAATGTTATTACAGGAGGAGATGCAGGAGGAGGAGACCTTACTGCAAAAAGAAAAGCTTACCTCGGTGAGGCTCAAGCTTTCTCGTACATTCAGCGAATAAATCTAGCTGAGGAATATCGCCCGAGAAAGGTAAACAAGGAGAAATTGGTTATTGGTTTTTCAAAAAATGACCTTGCAGGTGTTTTATATCCTCATGATGACCCGCTGGTGATCAAAATGAGAATGAAGGAGGTCATGATTTCAAGAGTGCTGGTAGACAATGGTAGCTCGGCAGACATCATGTTCTACTCATGTTTCGATAGTTTGAATCTAAAGCTATCTCAACTGGAGCCTTACCACAAACCCCTCATCGATTTTGCTGGTGAGAAAGTATTTCCACTTGGGACGATCAAGTTGGATATATTCATTGGTATGTGGCCTGCTTGTCGGACAGAAAGAATACGTTTCTTCGTGATGGATAAGAATGTCCAATCATCGTACAATATCATCATGGGAAGAGTAGGATTGAAGAAGTTCGAGGCTGTGCCATCTACAGTACATCAGTGCCTAAAATTTCCAGTAAACTTTGGAGTAGGAGTTGTGAAAGTTGATCAGAAAGTAGCTCGGGAATGCTATTATTCATCCGCCGAACAAGAAGAACTGGAGGAATCAAAGAAAAAGACCACCACTTATCAAGTGGATGAAGGTACAGAAATTGAAACATTGGATCCTCGAGATGAGTCGCAACTCGTGAAGGGTCAAGTGGTGGAAGCTATTAAAAACATCATTCTGGACGACGAGCACCCTGATCGAACTACTCAAATAGGTTCATCGTTGGAAGCCTCATTAAAACATGAATTGATAACTTTCCTTAGAAGCAGAAGACAAACTTTTGCGTGGAGTCATGAAGATATGCCTGGGATAGACCCAAACTTCTTATATCACGAGCTCAATGTGAATAAGGAGATCAAGCCTGTGAAGCATAGAAGAAGAGTATTCAGTCCCGAGAAGAATCAAGCTATACAGGAGGAAGTCGAGAAGCTCCAGAAAGCTTGTTTCATTGAAGATGTTAAATATCCAGATTGGTTAGCTAATGTGGTGATGGTAAAGAAGAAAAATAACAAGTGGAGGATATGTGTAGACTTCATTGACCTCAACAAAGCATGCCCAAAGGATCACTTTCCACTGCCCCAAATTGATCAACTGGTGGATGCTACCTCGGGACATGAGTTGCTGAGCTTCATGGATGCTTATTCTGGCTACAATCAAATTAAAATGAAACCTGAAGACAGGGAGAGTACTTCTTTTATTACCCCTGGGGGAACTTATTATTATAATGTTATGCCTTTTGGTTTGAAAAATGCAGGTGCGACATATCAGAGGCTGATGAACAAGGTCTTTGCTGAACAAATCAGTGACAATATGGAAGTCTATGTTGACGATATGCTGACGAAAAGCAAGAAAGCTGCCGATCATCTAGTTGACTTAAGTCAGACTTTTGATAAACTAGATAAATATCAAATGAAGCTGAACCCGACGAAGTGCATCTTTGGAGTATGAGAAGGCATGTTTCTCGGGTACATTGTCAATCAACGAGGCATTGAAGCAAATCCTGAAAAGATCAAAGCTCTATTAGGGCTGCGATCTCCAACGACGAAGAAGGAAGTACAGAGTCTCACAGGACGAGTAGCGGCACTCAACAGATTTGTGTCACGAGCAACTGATAGATGTCTCCCATTCTTCAAGACACTCAGAAAGACTTTTGAGTGGAATGATGAATGCGAGAAGGCTTTTCAAGACTTGAAGAGATACTTGGGAGCACCTCCACTGTTGTCCAGGCCAGTGATGGGAGAAAAATTGTACTTGTACCTTGCAGTGTCCGAGAATGCAGTTAGCTCGGCGTTGATCAGAGTGGAGAATGGAGTACAAAAGCCAATTTACTACACAAGTAAGGCCTTCCGAGGAGCAGAGATCAGGTATCCAAGGTTGGAGAAATTGGCACTGGCACTGATTGAGGCGAGTAGGAGAATGAGGCCATATTTCCAAGCTCATACCATAGTAGTATATACCGATATGCCACTGAGGCAAGACCTGCATAAGCCAGAAAAATCAGGAAGATTGATGTACTGGGCAATAGAGCTCGGTGAATATGATATAATCTATAAACCCAGATCATCGCTTAAAGGGCAGGCTGTAGCAGATTTTATAGCGGAGTTCACCTCTCCTGATAGCTCCGAGGAACAAAAGTTGCTCGCTGATCAACCTGTGGATGTTACAGGATCAACAAACACAGGCTCAGACCAATTCCGATTGGTAAAAGGGCGTGTGGATGTTACAGGATGTGACGCAAAGATAGTTGTGAGGACTCCGAATGAGAAATAAGAGTTACTCGCTGATCAACCTGTGGATGTTACAGGATCAACAAACACTAGCTCAGACCAACTCCGGTTGGTAAAAGGGCAAGTGGATGTTACAAGATCATTGACTTCGGGCTCAGACCAACTCCGGTTGGTAAAAGGTCAAGAAGAAATGATCGACGAAGAGCAAGAAAAATCCGAGGAGGAAAGGAAGGAACAAATATTTCACCGAGGAACTCTAACTGATCAGAAATTTGAAGACAAGTTACCTATATAGAGACTATATGTAGATGGCTCATCTTGCACTACAGGATGCGACGTGGGGATAGTTCTGCGCACTCCGGATGAGGTCGATATGGAATACGCCTTGCGTTTCCAATTCAAAGCTTCCAACAATGAGGCTGAGTATGAGGCCATGATTGCAGGACTTGGTTTAGCAAAAATTATGGAGGCGCAACAGGTCATTGTTTTCAGTGACTCTCAATTGATGATAAACCAAATGATGGGAGTATAAGCAGTTAGAGGAGAATTAATGATCAGATATCACGCAAAGGCAAAGGAGCTGGTGTCAGAATTTACCACTATTCAGCTGGTCAGAATACCAAGAATGGAGAATGCGAGAGCAGACGCCCTAGCTCGACTAGCATCAGCTACTCGCACCGAGCTACGACGAACAATCCCAATTGAAGTGTTAGGTGGTCGGAGTATAGATGAAGATCTGACGATAAACTTTGTCACCCTTGATTTAGGACCATATTGGATGGATCCCATCAGGGCGTATATCGAGGAGGGAGAATTACCAATTGACAAGCTCACAGCCAAGAAATTAAAGTTTAAAGTTGCTCGGTATGTATTAACTAATGGTGTTTTATATAGACGAGGAATTATGGCAGGTTTGCAGAGATGCGTACATCCCTCCGAGGTGAAAGAATTGATTGAATAAATCCATGAAGGGTCTTGTGGAGCACATGTAGCAGGTCGGACGCTTTTGCAAAGGGTGATGATGCAGGGATATTACTGACCGACGATGAGGGCTGATTGTATAGCCTATTGATTAGGCATAAATTCTTCCCAATTTATCCCCTAATTTCGGTACTTTAATCACCTCGAACAACGTAATTGAATTGACTTTATCTCATAATCTTGCTATTGACTTATCCTAACAAGTACACCGAGTTTTTGGTATTTCGTTATGATTTTACAGGTATCTAATGTCAAGAAATGGAAGAAGGAAACCGGAAGAATAGAAAAGTCAATAAGAAAAGTCAAAAGGGCAAAAGAGTCATTTCTACCCAGTATCCGAATGAGGTACCTAAAGAGAAGTTGAAGGTATCATCCTCACAAGCACCTCGGAAGAAACGGCACCTCAATCGGATACCCGGAGCGAAAGATATGGACAGTCAAAGTTGAAAGAAAAGTCAAATAGGCAGACCGGTCCACCCTCAACCCGGACCGGTCCGCTGTGCAAACTCCAGAGGACTGCGAACCGAAGGAGAACCGAAGAGCCAAAAAAAATAAAAGAACCGGTCCGCACCGGACCGGTCCGCCTGGAAAATAAAAGAACCGATCCGCTTTAGAAGCGGACCGATCCGCCTAAGGGCCGGACCGGTCCGCCCATCGAGATTTGTTTTCTGATTCTCCTCTAAAGACTCCGACTTATACTCAACTTCTTGGAATTTCATGTAGGGTATAAAAATCCGAATTATTTTCGTTGTAAGGTAGGCTAGAACGTGGTGAGTTAGTTCTAATTTCTCATTTTCTTCCACAAACCCTAGCTGTAGATACAATTTCAAGTTTTATTCAAAGATCGAAGGTTATTCAAAGTTTATGTGATTATCAAGTTTATTCATTGCTGCAATTGTTCTTTGGGTAATTTTAGTAAGTTGTTTCTTCTTTGTGATTCTATTCTATAGTATTCCATCAATTGTCTCTAGATTAATCATGAACACTTGCATGTTAAACATTGTTTTCATCATTCTCGGTATGTCCGGTTAGATTTCCAAGGTCGGGTTACATGAACCCAACCTGATGATGCACGTATAAAGTTAATCCTCTGAATTTAGTAATTAATTTTGACCGTATTGCGTAGGGACACAACAATTGTAGGTCTAAATATCTCGTTTGCCCCTGGGTAACCGGGATGATTGAGAATACAATTCGAATGTCGTTATCGTGATACTGATTTACTCGTCCTTTGATTAAGTATGACGCGGGCTTGAACCTCGTATACGTAATGCTTGGGAGTACTAAATTCCGGGTCAAATTAATTAGATAAATTTATGATTAATATTATACTGCAATACACTAGGGTTGGGGGATTGTATTCCCGTCCTATTTTTCCATCATCTCATTTAAAAGTTCAATTCAATCTTTCATTCTTAATTTAGGTCATTTAGTTAGCTGCAATTTTCACCATACTTTCATAATTGCATTTAGCGTAATCGATTCCAAAAACCAAATCAATCATCTTATTTTTCTTTTCTTTTTAGAGTCATCGTTAGGATTCCTCCATCTTATTCCGTCGTCACAACTCCGTTGTCCTTTTTCCCTGAGGATCGATACCCGACTTGTCGGATTATTACTTGAACGACAGGCTTGCACTTGAGCCTAGAGAGTACACACTTTAGAGACACATTCTGAGTCGTGTCAAGTTTTTGGCGCCGTTGCCGGGGAACTAGGTAGACTTAGGATTAGATCGAGTTAATCCAAAGCTGTCACCAAAAATTCAAAAAAAAAATCAAAAAAATAAAATAATAAAAAGCACAAAAAGATTCACCACCATCTCTCACAAACTTAATGCAAAATTCTGAAATCACTCCCACACCCCATAATACTCCAACCAGCATTCACGAAAATCCACTTGTTGAGTATAATCCTGATAGTCCCCACACTCCACAAGCCCCATAATTCTGGATCCCACCTCCCACACCGTCACACTCAATCTCTAGCAACACTCCCTTCTCCTTCGTAGGACACACGTCGAGCACACCCAGTGAGAGCACCGAATCGTCTAGTGAGATAGAGATGTCGCAGCACAGTAATGCGACTACCGGTGAGGAAGAGCCTCCGTACCGCCCGTTGAGAGAATTCTTATATCCCGAGCGCACTGTCACTCCGGGATGCATTATACTCCCGTATAATGCCGGGCAGTTCCGATTCAAAAATGGGATGATCCAGATGCTACCACACTATCACGGTATGGATTCAGAGAAGGCATACCTGCATATACGGGAATTTGAGGACGTGTGTGATACCCTCAACGATCAAACTTGCACACAGGAGGTGATTCGCCTCAAACTCTTCCCATTCTCGTTAAAAGACAAAGCTAAGACCTGGCTATGGCCTTTACCTCCGAGCTCGATTCCATCTTGGAACGAGTTACAATCCAAATTTCTCAAGAAGTTCTTTCCACCACATCGAACAATCTCCATAAAGGCTCAGATTCACTCGTTCAGGCAATTGGATAATGAGCCATTCCATCGATGTTTTGAGCGTTTCAATGAGTTAACTGCTTCATGCCCCCATCATGGATTTGATACAGCCCAAATCATTTCCTTCCTCTATAATGGGTTGAACCTTAACTCCAAGCAACTCATTGAAACCATGGGTAGTGGTCCGTTTATCGAGCTAGATTGCCACGATGCTGAGCTTCACCTGAGGTATGTCGCCGAGACTACCCAATCCTGGGATATTTCTGATCCTAATGCTCAGAATCGGAATCGTCAAGCGACCACCACTCCATCGGTGTCCGGCCTACACCAAATAGATAAGACCTCTATGTCGGACTGTCGGTTAGACTCCCTTGAGAAAGGATTTCGCGATTTATGCGAGGTAGTTGGATCTTTCAAGAATCCCATTGAAAAGGTGTGTGCGATTTGTGAGGCGGGACATTCAACTGAGGAATGCCCGACGATACCCGCCTGCAAAGTAATGTTGCAGGAGCAAGTTAGTGGTACAGGAGGCTTTAAGGGTAATTTCGGTGCCCCGCACGGGAACTCATAAAACCCTTCGTGGAAAAATCATCCCGGATTTAGCTACGGGAAACAACATGCCGCAATGAACCCTTCTTCGCATGTTGCCCCTCCTCCTCCACAACAATTTCAGCAAGCTCCACACATGCAAGGTCATGTGCAAGCACCGCCACCCCATGGAAATTATATCCCGCCACAGCGGAGAACTCTCGAGGATACGATGAATCAATTCATCAATAGCCAGGCCGCAACCAATGCCAAATATGATCGTCTAATTGGCGACATAAATGCGAACCTGTCCAAGATTCAATCCTCGTTGAGCGTTCAAGAGAAGGGCAAATTTCCTGCCCAGGGCCAAAGACCTCCTCAAGGTCAAACTAGTGTTAGCTCCACTTCTACTGATCATCAGGAGCAATGTCAAGCTGTGACCACTCTTCGTAGTGGGAGAGTCGTTGATTTATCACCTCCCCCACACGACACAATCAAAGACAAGGTGATTTCGCCCGGCACGAAAGAGGCCGAAGATGTCCCTCGAACGAGAGTGATAAAAAAGACACTAGTGAGCCCGAGGTAGTAGTGAAACCACCCTCCGTGGCACCGTTTCCTCAAAGGTTGATTCCTTCCCAGAAAGGATACCCACGTGATGACGTGCTAGAAATACTAAAGCAGGTGAAGCTGAATTTACCATTCCTCGATGCCATCAAACAAATTCTAGCTTATGCAAAAGTCATCAAAGATTTGTTGACGGTAAAAAGGAAGATGAAAGTAAAGAAGAATGTCTTCCTAGCACAGAACGTGAGCTCTATCCTACTCAATGAGCTCCCTCCTAAATTCAAAGATCCCGGTGCACCCACCATTTCCTGCATTATTGGAGAGAACAAGATTGAAAAAGCCTTACTAGACTTGGGAGCAAGTGTCAACATCCTCCCTTACTCCATCTATAGGCAACTTGATTTGGGCGACCTCAAGCCCACAAGAATCACTCTCCAACTAGCGGATCGAACTGTGAAGGTCCCACGAGGTGTAGTAGAGGACGTGACCGTTCAAGTTGACACTTTCTACTTCCCGGTAGACTTTGTCATTTGGGACACGGAGCCTTCCTTAATCTCGACCAATCATGTTCCCATCATTCTCGGGCGCCCATTTTTAGCGACAGCTAACGCTATTATTAACACAAGGAATGGGCGAATGCAGCTCACTTTTGGGAATATGACATTGGAGACCAACATCTTCAACATAGCCCAACATACGGGAGAGGAAGATGATATTCACGCGGTGAGTCTCATAGATGAGATAGTAGAGGAGTACATTGAGGAGAATTGTTGTGGCGATGCCTTAGGATCCTGTCTGGTTTCGAGCAATGAGAGTGGGGGGACGTATACTGAGTACGAGAGGGAGATTGGGGAATTAAGAGAGTTACTCGATGAGAGAGCGTCGGACGAGGACGCGAGAGATGTGAATTGGGTTTCTAGATTCGAGGAGTTACCACCACGGGATACACGCGTTGTTCCCTCCAACGAGAAGTTTCCAACTCTTGAATTGAAGAAACTCCCCTCCCATATCAAATATGCATACTTAGGAGAGGATGAGACATTTCCTGTTGTTATCTCCTCTAGCCTAGATGATGAACAAGAGGGTAAGTTGTTAAAAATTCTGAGGAAGCACCTAAGTGCTTTTGGTTGGTGTATAGCTGATTTGAAGGGGATAAGTCCTCTGATTTGCACCCACAAGATTCACCTCGAAGAGGATGTTAAGCCCTCTAGAGAAATGCAAAGAAGACTGAACCCCAACATGAAAGAAGTTGTGAGAACCGAGATCATTAAACTATTAGATGCCGGGATTATCTACCCAATCTCGGATAGCAAATGGGTGAGTCCTATTCAAGTCGTCCCGAAGAAGTCGGGTATGACTGTGATTGAGAATGCTAAGGGAGAGCTTGTTCCCCAACGCACCACCACCGGTTGGCGTGTTTGCATTGATTACCGAAAACTCAATGCGGGGACAAGAAAAGATCATTTCCCCTTGCCATTCATTGATCAAATGCTTGAGAGAGTTGCAGGCCACCCATATTATTGCTTTCTTGATGGTTATTCCAGATATAACCAGATTGAGGTAGATGTACTTGACCAAGAGAAGACGACGTTCACTTGTCCTTTTGGTACGTTTGCCTACAAACGTATGCCATTCGGCTTGTGTAATGCACCCGCGACTTTTCAACGGTGCATGTTGAGCTTATTCAGTGACATGGTCGAAAGAGGACTCGAGGTATTCATGGACGATTTCAGCGTTTTTGGCACCTCTTTCGATCTTTGTCTAGAAAAATTGGAGCAAGTACTTGCTAGGTGTGTGGAGAAGAACTTAGTGCTGAATTGGGAGAAGTGCCATTTCATGGTCACTGAAGGAATAGTTCTTGGCCACATAGTATCATCTAAAGGCATAGAGGTTGATAGGGCTAAGATAGATGTCATAGCTGACCTTCCCCCACCGAGATCGCTTAAAGACGTGCGCTCATTCTTGGGTCACGCCGGGTTTTATCGCAGGTTCATTAAAGACTTTAGCGCTATCGCTAGACCCTTAAGCAACCTTCTCATGAAGGATAACCCGTTTGAGTGGACCGAGGCATGCCAAAGCTCCTTTGACAAATTAAAGAACATGCTCGTGTCCGCTCCCATCATGCAAGTTCCGGATTGGTCTTTACCATTCGAACTCATGTGTGGTGCAAGCGATTACGCGATTGGGGCCGTTTTGGGCCAACGTCAAGATAAACAAGCTCATGTCATCTACTACGCTAGACGGACCCTTACCGGACCTCAACTCAACTACTCTACCACGGAGAAGGAGTTGCTAGCAGTAGTCTTTGCCCTTGATAAGTTCAGATCGTACCTCATTGGTTCTCCTATAATTGTCTTCACCGACCACGCGGCTTTAAAGTATCTACTTGCGAAGAAAGACGCCAAGCCGCGCCTCATAAGGTGGATCCTACTCCTACAAGAGTTCAATCTCTCTATCAAGGATAAGAAAGGAGTAGAAAACGTCGTTGCCGACCATTTGTCTCGGCTTTCGTCCGACTTACCTAGTGATCCCATACCCATAGACGAGTATTTTCCGGATGAGCAACTCTTTGCTACTTCTTCATATCCCTGGTTTGCGGACATAGTGAACTATCTTGTCACGGGAGCCGTCCCTCCCGATTGGACACCGCAAGATAAGAAGAGGTTTCTTACTTGGTCGCGCATGTTCTTCTACGATGATCCCTTACTCTTTAAATACTGCGCCGACCAAATCATCCGAAGATGTGTACCGGATGACGAGATTTTAATGGTCATCCAGTTTTGTCATTCGGAAGCATGTGGAGGCCACTTCTCAGCGAAAAAGACGGCCGCTAAAATTCTGCAATGCGGCCTCTATTGGCCCACAATCTTCCGGGATGCAAATGACGCTTGCAAGTCATGCAACAGGTGCCAACGGATGGGAGCCATCTCTCGCCGCGACATGATGCCCCTTACCCCCATACTCATCATTGAGATATTCGATTGTTGGGGTATTGACTTCATGGGTCCCTTCCCCCCATCCTTTGGTTTCCTATACATCCTAGTCGCGGTAGACTACGTTTCTAAATGGGTAGAAGCTATAGCTACTAAGACTAATGACAGTAAGGTGGTGATAAAGTTCCTACAGGAACACATACTTTCTCGCTTCGGCGCACCGAAGGCGATAATTAGCGATAATGGCACGCATTTTCATAATAGGCCATTTGAGAAGCTCATGAGAAAGTATGGCGTCGTCCACAAGGTTGGAACGACGTATCACCCACAAACAAATGGGCAGGCCAAACTAGCGAATCGTGAGATCAAGAACATTCTCGAGAAGACCGTCAATCCTAACCGAAAAGATTGGTCAATTAGACTGAACGATTCGCTATGGGCCTATCGCACCGCATACAAAAATCAGCTTGGCATGTCCCCTTTTCGCTTCGTGTATGGCAAGCCTTGCCATCTCCCCGTGGAGTTAGAACACAAAGCGTATTGGGCAATTAAGGAGCTCAATTATACCATGGATAAAGCCGGTGAAGCTCGCAAGCTTCAAATAAATGAGTTAGAGGAGATACGCAATGACGCGTATGAGAATGCCAAAATTGCGAAAGAAAGGATGAAACTCGCTCACGATAGCATCATTCGACGGAAAGAGCTTCTTCCCGGGCAAAAAGTTCTTCTCTATAACTCTCGGCTTCATCTCTTTCCGGGCAAGTTGCGGTCGCGATGGTCTGGCCCGTTTGTTGTCAAGAATGTTTTCCCCCATGGAGCTGTCGAAGTGGAAGATTTAAAAGGGGGAAACACATTCAATGTGAATGGACAACGCCTAAAGCCATATCTTGAGGCGTGCGAAGAAGAAGTCGACACCGTTTGGTTGTCGGACCCCGTTTATGGGGTAGAGTGAACTGTTTCCGTTAGGTAGTCGCACCCCCGACGCGTATGGGGTGAGAGTCGTGTGAGTCGTGTGCGTAAGTGAGTGTCGTTAGGATTTTGGTACATTCAGGGTTAGCATGTGCAGGTTCGAGATTTTAGGCAAGTCGGGTGACCGGTGTTTTTGAGAGGTCCTTAGTCTAGATTTGGTGAGGAGCGCGTGTTAAAAGTGCGATATCTCGAGCACGAGAGGTTGAATTCCAGTTTCGGGGAGATTCCAGCCAAAACTCCCCAAGCCGGACCGGTTCCTTTAATTTAAGGCCGGACCGGTCCGCCACGGACCGGTTCCTTTAATTTTAGGCCGGACCGGTCCGCCTGTCGAATTTCTGAAAAATAATAAGACCGGACCGGTCCGCCCCTGGACCGGACCGGTCCGCCTTCTGCAGATTCGTTGAATCTCTTCTTCCCATGCACCCCCCTTCTCCCCAATAGCCACCCTTCCCCCCCATTTCGGTTTCCCACACCCCCATACATCCCTTTCCCTCCAAAACCCTTTTTCCCTCCACATCCATTTCCCTCCAACTCCCCTCCCCTCCACTATAAATACAACCCTACCCCTCCTCTTCTCTTCACACCTCAAACACAACTCCTATCCTCTCCCTCTCCAGATTTTTGTGAGTTCTATCCTCTCTGTCTCCATGGCCCCCCGGCGCGCCTCACTTTCCAAATCGTACGCGCCAACATCCTTCAAATGTCCAACGATTCCGCCATGAGGCCTCGGCAGGCCACCTTAACCTACCATCTCTTCGACCCTCAAACCACCATCCATTTGGCCCACACATTGTACGCCGACATCATCGCCGCTTCTTTGGATGAGAAGGGCACCGCTCCTTTGCCCTATGCCCGGTTGATCACGTCTATCCTCCTAGACGCCGGCATTGAGGCCCCTGCCGACCGCACCGGGATTCCTGGTCCCTTTGGATAAGGCACTCGCACTAAGAGTGCCAAACAGCTCGCCATAATCCGGGCACGGCGAGGTCATGATAGCGAGGAAGAGGCTTCCTCGGAAGAGAGCGAGGAGGAGGAGGCCGCCGAAGCGGACGTCGAAATGGGTGGCGTCGCCGCCGACGACGAGTCGGCGGACGAAGAGGACGACCCGGATTTTGAGTGGGCAGGTACGGATATTTCGACCCGGTTGTCCAACCTTGAGACCCGATTCGGGAACTTTGAGAACAAGTTCGACACCTTTGTGATCGACTAATAACGAGATCAGAATCGGGCGGCTCGAAGGCAAGCGGATATCTACCGACGCCTAGGGGATCCTTATGAGCCACTCCCATCGCATTTTCAAGACCCCTATGGCCCCGACGCGCCCAGCTCCTCCCATTTCCCTCCCCCGTGATATTTTGGTTGCTTAGGACTGTTTTAATGTATTTATTCTCACACCCTACATATGCTGTATTCCTGTTTGTACCACAGTCCTATGATATATAAAGTTGCATTTTTCTATATTTGTTCGTTTTAATTATTGCACTTATTATTTTGCCTTATTTAGATTTTAGTCCTTTTTGCTTTAGGACAATGCAAAAGTCTACGTTAGGAGGGGTCACCAGTGCATATTTCTAAAACTTCACAAATTTTCAAAAATGCCAAAAATTTTCAAAAAAAAATCATAAAAATTTGAAAAATCCAAAAATATTTTTGTTCAAAATAAATAAAAATTGGAATTCAAATTTTTCAAAAATATCATTAAAAGTCAAATTGGAGTCTCAAAGTGTAAAAAGTCAACATACACAAAGCCGAAATTGACCAAAGATGGAAATTGTGCGAAAATTGACGACTTAACGAATAAATGTGGAGATTAACAAACCCGGTGAGATTCGAGCCTATCACGTTTTGCGAGTTTTTTTTTTTTTTAAATCAATCCGAGTTAATTGTTAACTCAAAGTTCTTTTAGCGCTTAATAAGTTGTCAAGGATCTTAATTCTTTCATTTTGATCGGTTTTGAAAAATGTGTGCAATATTGCCTTGAAAAACGTGCCAAATTAGTCTCTAGCTTAAATTCACCTCGAAACGCATATGGTAACGCAATTAGCATTTTGGTCAATGAAGCAGGTCCTCGTTTGTCATCCCAAAAATATTAGCCAGAAAAAGATGCAAAAAATCACGCCTTTTGCAACCCAAATTGAGCCGAATAAATTTTTCCTTTCGTTTGACAACCCGAAAAACCCAAAATAGCCGGAATTGTGAAAAATGAAAAAAAATTCAGCATTTAAGTCCGAAAAGTGCAACAAAAAGGGGCAAGAAAAAAAAATAAAAATAAAAAATAAAAAAAATATAGAAAAAGAAAAACAAATTGAGCAATAGCCCGGAAAAAGCACAAAGGGACATCACGAATAACTTTTCCAATTCCAACCTTCCCTACCATTTTCATTTTACCCAATACACCTTTAACCCGAAAAAGTCCTAACCGAGTCTAAAGTGTAGAATTGGTTACAGCGTAGAGAGCTAATACACCAAAAGATAATAAAGGAGATTAAGTGCGCGAATAAGAGGCAATGTTCCCGTTTTTAAAACCGTAATCCGTTGATGAGATCCTTTCACCATGAAATTTCCGTCTTTCTAATTGTATGCGTGATTTTGCGTCCATTATATTTACTCATTATATCACGCATACCGAGAGAAAAACCATATTCCGAGTGGTTCGTTTAAGAGAGCTTCCTGTGTGAATTTGAAATTAAAACGAATGTTCGGATAAGTAACGTAATGATTAATCAGTGGAAATTGGCGGTTATATTTCTGGCTTCGCACACACGCACTACAGTTTGAGACTTGTAGACATGACTTAATGATGACTATTTTCTGGAAAAGTTTGAATTATACAATTTTTGATTATTTTGAAGTTCTTTGAGTCGAATTTTGTGGGTATATTCTCTGCAAACCCTCACGAGACACAACTCGTCCCACTAGGGTAACCTAGGGGTTTAAAGGCTTGTTGCATACGCTAAATGCAATCGCGTGCCCGCGAAAGAGGTATTTTATCCCAATAAAATGTTTTTCAAAAGTTGAGCCTTGCTCGAATTCTTTTACATTGCTCGGGACGCGCAAAGTTCTAAGTTATGGGGGTTTGATTAGGCATAAATTCTTCCCAATTTATCCCCTAATTTCGGTACTTTAATCACCTCGAACAACGTAATTGAATTGACTTTATCTCATAATCTTGCTATTGACTTATCCTAACAAGTACACCGAGTTTCTGGTATTTCGTTATGATTTTACAGGTATCTAATGTCAAGAAATGGAAGAAGGAAATCAGAAGAATAGAAAAGTCAACAAGAAAAGTCAAAAGGGAAAAAGAGTCATTTCTACCCAGTATCCGGATGAGGTACCTAAAGAGAAGTTGAAGGTATCATCCTCACAAGCACCTCGGAAGAAACGGCACCTCAATCGGATACCCGGAGCAAAAGATATGGACAGTCAAAGTTGAGAGAAAAGTCAAATAGGCAGACCGGTCCACCCTCAACCCGGACCGGTCCGCTGTGCAAACTCCAGAGGACTGCGAACCGAAGGAGAACCGAAGAGCCAAAAAAAATAAAAGAACCGATCCGCACCGGACCGGTCCGCCTGGAAAATAAAAGAACCGATCCGCTTTAGAAGCGGACCGATCCGCCTAAGGGCCGGACCGGTCCGCCCATCGAGATTTGTTTTCTGATTCTCCTCTAAAGACTCCGACTTATACTCAACTTCTTGGAATTTCATGTAGGGTATAAAAACCCGAATTATTTTCGTTGTAAGGTAGGCTAGAACGTGGGGAGTTAGTTCTAATTTCTCATTTTCTTCCACAAACCCTAGCTGTAGATACAATTTCAAGTTTTATTCAAAGATCGAAGGTTATTCAAAGTTTATGTGATTATCAAGTTTATTCATTGCTGCAATTGTTCTTTGGGTAATTTTAGTAAGTTGTTTCTTCTTTGTGATTCTATTCTATAGTATTCCATCAATTGTCTCTAGATTAATCATGAACACTTGCATGTTAAACATTGTTTTCATCATTCTCGGTATGTCCGGCTAGATTTCCAAGGTCGGGTTACATGAACCCAACCTGATGATGCACGTATAAAGTTAATCCTCTGAATTTAGTAATTAATTTTGACCGTATTGCGTAGGGACACAACAATTGTAGGTCTAAATATCTCGTTTGCCCCTGGGTAACCGGGATGATTGAGAATACAATTCGAATGTCGTTATCGTGATACTGATTTACTCGTCCTTTGATTAAGTATGACGCGGGCTTGAACCTCGTATACGTAATGCTTGGGAGTACTAAATTCCGGGTCAAATTAATTAGATAAATTTACGATTAATATTATACTGCAATACACTAGGGTTGGGGGATTGTATTCCCGTCCTATTTTTCCATCATCTCATTTAAAAGTTCAATTCAATCTTTCATTCTTAATTTAGGTCATTTAGTTAGCTGCAATTTTCACCATACTTTCATAATTGCATTTAGCGTAATCGATTCCAAAAACCAAATCAATCATCTTATTTTTCTTTTCTTTTTAGAGTCATCGTTAGGATTCCTCCATCTTATTCCGTCGTCACAACTCCGTTGTCCTTTTTCCCTGAGGATCGATACCCGACTTGTCGGATTATTACTTGAATGACAGGCTTGCACTTGAGCCTAGAGAGTACACACTTTAGAGACACATTCTGAGTCGTGTCACCTATGCAAAGTAATGTGACAAGTGCCAGCGCTTTTCCTCCATCCGAAGAACTCCACAAGCATTGTTGACACCCATAACTTCCCCTTGGCCATTTGCCATGTGGGGAATTGATTTGGTTGGGCCACTGCCAACGACCCGAGGAAGGTTCAAGTATCTCGTCGTCGTAGTGGATTATTTTACTAAGTGGGTAGAAGCTGAGCCACTCATTGACATGACATACGAGAAGGTGTACCAATTTGTTTGGAAGAACATCATTTGTCGATATGGTCTCCCTCATGCCTTCATCACAGACCATGGAACACAATTTGATAACGAGGAGTTTGCCGCCTATTGTCATCAGTCAAACATTTTGAAGGTTCATTCAGCACCAGGCCATCCTCAAAGTAATGGACAAACTGAAGTGACAAACAGAACGCTGCTGAACGGTTTGAAAAAAAGATTGGATGATGCAAAAGCAAACTGGATCAATGAGCTACAATCAGTACTTTGGGCTTACCGAACTACTCCCCGAGTAGCAACTGGAGAATCACCATACATGCTGGCGTTTGGAAGTGAAGCTGTCATACCTGCCGAGTTGGGTCTCCCAACACACAGGGTACTGAATTTTAATTCCCCTGTCAGCGACTTAATGAGAAGACTGGATTTAAACATGATCGAGGAAGTTAGAGAAGAAGCAGCCATTCGAAATGCTGCTTACCAGCAGCGAACAGCTTTGTTCTACAACAAAAGGGTGAAGAAGTGCGACCTGAAAGAAGGAGACTATGTGCTGAAGAAAGTAATTCAAAAACACAATAAGGTGGAAGCAAACTGGCATGGACCATACCGAGTTACAGAAGTTGTTCGACCAGGAACTTATCGAATAGCAACTCTAGAGGGGGAGGAGTTCAAGAATGCATAGAACGCAGAGCACCTACGCAAGTATTATCAGTGATGTATATGTAACACAGTTCCATCAGGATGAATAAAATGAAGATATTCTGCTAAAGTCTCTCCTTTTATTGAAAATTTTTTGGGGCATACTAGTGCTACACACTACTCGGCAAAACTCGGCAAAGCTCAGACTGCTCAGCAGCAAAATATTCCTAAAAATGCCAAGCTCGGTTGGTTAGGAAACAAAATATTCCTAAAAATGCCAACTTCGGTTGGTTAGGAAACAAAATATTCCTAAAAATGCCAACTTCGGTTGGTTAGGAAACGAAATATTCCTAAAAATGCCAACCTGTTTGGCTAGGAAACAAAATATTCCTAAAAATGTCGACTTCGGTTGGTTAGCAAACAAAATATTCCTAAAAATGCCAACCTGTTTGGCTAGGAAACGAAATATTCCTAAAAATGCCGACTTCGGTTGGTTAGGAAATGAAATATTCCTAAAAATGCCAACCTGGTTGGTTAGAAAACAAAATATTCTCGCAAATGCCAACTTATGTTGGTCGGGAGGTAAGATTATTCCAGAAAGTGCAAAAGTTGCTAACTATGGCTGGTCGGGGATAAAAACCCACCAACTGTAGTTGGTCGACAAATAAAATTTACCGACCTTAGTTGGTCGAAAACGTTTAAGAGAAAAGTCTACTAACTATAGTTGGTCGGGGATAAAAACCCACTAACTGTAGTTGGTCGACATGGAGAATCCAACAACCTTGGTTGGTTGGAAACATTTTAAACAACATTTTTATACTCATTACTTTATTAAGTGATCGAGCAATAGTATTAATACTATTAATTTTTTTGTTACTGAGTTGGTCGACAAACAACACAAGATTATTATTTTACAGATATGCATAAATATAAAGTGTTTGATAAATACAAGACAATAGCAATCAAGATTTGCAAACAAAATGAAAGTCTTTCATTGAATTCAAAATAAATTACATTGATAATGAAATTACTGTTACATTGACATGTATACTAACTATTACATCAAAAATTACTATTCTACTGGTCTCTTCCCCTCTACTTTTGACACAGGTTCCTCGCCAGCAGGAGGATCATTTAAAGACAGAGGAGAATTGATGAAGTTGAGGTCCTTCAACATCCTGACATTCATCACGGATGGTCGGTCTAAGAGATGCTCGGGACGAGATACCTCGATTTGAGAATGTAAATTGTAGTCACCGAGATACTTTGAAATTAAGCTCCGAGGAATGGCCCGAGTAGGGATCCAATCCATCTCCAAATTGTATGGTGGCACAGGCAAGTCGAGCAACCTGGGATCATGGTAGTCCCACAGATAATGACTTTGTTCGAGCTTCAGCACACCTAAGGCATTCAGCCAGCCTTGCTTGTAGCCCTCATTATTGGCATTCTGGATACGATCGTCCAAGTGGAATAGTGCTTCGTTGTATCCAGCCATCCAGAACTCCCTGGGCTGTTTATGGAATTGGTATGTTAGCCTTTCTAACTGCTCGTGGAGATTCTTGATGAAAAGATCCTTATTCTCCAAGATTGACTTCTGCACAGAGAGTTGTTTTTCCAGGTCCCTAATCTTCTTTGACATATCAGACAAAGCCTGGTTCTTCGCCATTAATTGGAAAGTCTGGTTCTCTAATGCAGATTGAGTTCTCTGTTCCTCGACAAGAACCCGAGCTGCTCTTGCTCGTCCCCGAGGAGCTCTTGCTCGACCACGAGAAGATGTAGAGGTGCCTGAACTCTTCAAAGTCTCCAACTCGTCCCTCAATTTGGCGTTCTCAACCTATAAGAACGAAAATCCCTCATCGGTCACTGGGATCAAGGCACTAAAAGTGGAAGCTGCAGACTTCAATTGTGACAGCTCCTTCTGCAGGTTGTTATTTTCTTTTTCCAGCAACTCAGCAATCTGTCTGCATTCTTCGACTTCACCTCTCAAGGTTCTCTCCCTTACATCGTACCCAGCAAAGAGCTTCTCGTAGACCTTGTCGGCAATGATCTGCTGGTACTTCTTCTCGTACCCCTCATGCAACAAAGCAGTGGATTCTTTATATTGAAGCTGAAGGTCTTCGAGGGTGCCTTGAAGATCCTCAATTATTTCATAATAGGCAACGTTATTGGCTACAGACCTATCAAGCAGACACTTCAGATACTGATATGCTTCCACTGCCTGTTCTGAAGCTTCCTGACCAAGTATGTCGATAACTTGTGCAACACTCAGGTTTGTGTGACTAGCCTTGAAATACTCATTACATTATCGCAGCAACTTTGTATCATGGGCAGATAGCAGTTCCATTCTGGCCAGAAACTAACAGAGAAAGAAGAGCAATCATCAATAAGAAGAATAAGCAGAGCATGAATGAAAGATAGACAACAATATGCAAAAAAGTTCAAATTTTATTAGATTATAATTCAGAGTTACATCTTCTGAGTTACATTTGAAAAAGAGAAATAAAATAAAGAGAAACCCGAACAACACTAAACCTTTTCCTTATCTCCCAAAACCTTCTCAGGAGGCTGGGATGAAGAGTTAGGTTGCTCGGAGGGAGAAGATAGCTGCTCGGGGGAGAATAGGCAGTTGCTCGGAGGAAGAAATGATTTGTTGATTTTCCTCATCAGCATGCTGGATGGCTAGGACATGATCTTCCATCACCATCGAAGATTCTTCAGAGGTAGCTTCGTCCTCTTCTAATTCTTCTGGAGTTAGAGGGGGACCAGGGATATGTCTCTGGAAGAGCTCGGAAGACTCGTCGACCTTCATCTCCTGAAGGGCGGCAACCAGTCCATCCCTAAAATATTTAAAACCGCCATAATCCACTTGCGACACCATGGCGGCCAACCCCTTGTTCCAACGCTTGTCCCAGCCAAAGTTGAAGGACTTCTTCACAGCAGCTTTCCTCTTCAGCTTCTCTGAGGAAAGTTTCTCAGACAGCAGGTTCTCAGCAGCCTTCAATTTATTTTCTGCTTCCTCCTTTTACCGACCTACTTCTTGAAGCTGGCCCAACCTTTCCTCAGCAACCCTGAGCTTATCTTCAAGCTCTCCAGCAGTTTTGAGTTTCTCTGCGAGCTCTTTATTTGCCTTCTCCAAGGAATTATTTTTCTTCTCCAACTCTTTGGAGGCCTCAACAGCTCGAGCTTTATCCTGCTCGGTGGAGGCAAGCTTCTTCTCCCAGACAGCTTTGTCATCAGCATATTTCTGACGAGAATCTGCCAGAGACTTGGTAGCTTCTTCCAGAGCTCCCTCCACGCTGGACGAGGAGCAAGAAGCCTTAATCGCTTCATCCTTCTTCAGGATTATATTGAAGCAGCTCGTCAACTGTGAACAGAAAAGGAAAGCAAGTTAGAAACAGAAATGACAAAGGAAATATGAAAAATTAAAAGTAAGAAGACTTACAGAAGCAAGGTGACGAGCAGCTAGTGAGGTGACCATGTCCCGAGTAAGGTTTTCTTCAGTACCTTGTACCTCGGGAATGATCGAGGACTTTACCGAGCTCATTGCAGAGCTCAGGGGAACAAAATTTGGAGCCCCAGTTCCAGCAACTGGGGGCTGAGCAATGGTATCAGCCAAATTGACCGAGGAGCTCTTCTTCAGCCTCCTCGGGGGAACAGGTACCGATTCAACCAAGGAAGAACCCTTGGTCGGTGATATCACAATCATCTCTCCAGGAGCAGCAGACCTGCTCGGATCCACTGCGGGCTTCTCGGCAACTTTGATAGGAACAGTTGAAGGAGCTGCATCAGTCTTCTTCGTCCCCTCCCTTGGGACATCAATCCTACGCCTTTTTACCTCCCCAGAATCGGAGGCAGTTTTCTCAAACAGAGCAGGAGGTCTTCTCTTCTTCATCCTTTCACTTAAAGGAATATGGGATTCAGGCGATGAGCTTGTGGAAGCTGGAACTGGATCTGATTCACTTATCACTGGACGAGCAGTGAAGGAAGTGGTGTAGCTCCTGTACTGGAGCAGATACGAGGCCGACCTAATGTGCTCGTCGACAACACTCTGATGCAGACTCCAGATAAGTTTCAGATGTCTTACATTAACATCTGCTTCCTTTGGGCACTTTCTTTTGTTATCAACTGCAAATAGATAAACATTGTTATCAGTGGCACATTTTATCAAACACAAAAGAAACATGATTTCAAAATAAATAAAATAAAACAAAAATAACCTATCCCATTGCCATAAGGAGGGCATCTGGGACCCTGGTAAATCTCATCTCCAGCTAATGGAGGGTGTTGCCAGTTTTTTATGACAATCCCGTGTTCAAAATAATCCCTATTGGCATCAGGGAGATTGACTACTAAGGCTCTATTTAAAAATCTAGTTTTTAAATAAAAAATATTATCATTAACTGCCCATCTATAGCAGTACATGATTTCTGGAATTCCTATGCGAGTTTCATGGACCTGATTTAATTTATGCACCCCATTAACTATTATCCATGTGTTGGGGGATATTCTCGCAGGAACGACGTCAAAATAATGACAGAATTCCAGACACAAGGGATTTGGTGGAAAAGAAAATCCACACTCAGCGATAAAAAGGCTGGGGAACCAATGTCCCTCAGCCAAATTGAAATAATCAGAAGGCTCAGAAAGCTCTTCCAAGACAACCCAAGAGGGAATGGAAAAATCAGAGCGAAACTTTTCAAGAGACTCAATAGAGTAAACCATGATGATGAATAAAAGAAATGAAGAAGAAAGAAGAAGATCTTACAGAAAAAGAGTAGAGTTGTTGACAACGAACGACGGAAAAGATGAACGCACAAGAGAGTAGGAAGAGACGACGTAAAACTCGAAGATAAAAATTGGAAAGGTAGAAGACGATGGGAGCATCTGTGAAGTTTAAATACCTTGCCTTGGGAAATGGTGAAGTAATGATTACAAAAAGGATGATTACGTTACCGGCGGCTAAAAAGATGAAAAGTAGCGCGGGAAACAAAGCGGACAACAATGGCTAAGAAGACGAAAAGTGATGCGGGAATCGAAGCACGCAGAAAAGTCCAAAAAAGCATGATTCTACGAATTGGGAAGGAGAAATGAATACAAGAGAAACGCTCCTAAAAATCAGGAAGACTATTTAAAGATACCATATTCCGAGAAAGAATGTTCCATACTCCTCAAATTTCGAACTATGAAACATTGGGGGCTTCTGTTGATACCGAAATTAATCTGCTGACATGGACCAATCATATGAAGACTCGTGGTCATCTACATGGCAACAACAAACACTTCCGAGGAACCCACTCGCTCCGAGGAACAAGACTACAACGAGGAAGACTAGTTCCCCGAGGAACTCACAAGCTCCGAGGAACTCTTGAATACCGAGAAGATTAGGCGATCCGAGCAACTCATGGCGGTCCGAGCTGCACCTCAAAGCAGGATACCAACAGTTTAACTGCTCATTAAATGCTCATCATTTGGACGCACACACAAAGAGGGCATTAAATGTATTACCCTTTCAAATGTATATCATTTAATGTATTACCCTTTCACATTACAACCTCAGGGCTATAAATACATTGTACAATCCTCATTGTAAAAGGGACCCCCTAAACCGGAATTTCTTGAGATAACTTGTAATCGAGAATTCCCATACAAACAGCAATACCAAAACGGTGGACGTAGGCCATTCTTATAAGGCTGAACCACTTTAAAATTCTTTGTCTCGTTTATTTACCTGTGATTGAATTATTAGAGTGATCTAATTTTTTACATCAACACATATAAAAATAGAATCCATTATAGGAACACAAAATCCAACTACTCTATGTAAGCATGGTAAAGAACATTTTAAGGATTGACAATCTTAATGGAAGCGAAAAAGAAGGGATTCAAACACAAGCATATGCCACATAAAGTGTGTAGACTATAATATACACAACAAAAATCTTTTTGAGTTTTTGAAATTTCTAACCAAACAAACAAAAATATATACTTAAAATAAAAAGAAAAATCATTTGTATTTTTCATTAAGACTAAGTAACTAAAAGGTAAAACACAAATGATAAACAAAAATCTTTTTGTATTTTTCAATTAATGCAAACTAAAATGAATACAATACAAAAGATAAACACAAATCATAATTCTAGCATGTGATAAATCATGAAGTATAGACTAGAACAATGATTAAACAAGCATACAAATAGCATGATAATATACCATGAAGCACAAAAGCTAAAGTATGTAAACAACTAACATATTCAACCTTCAGATTTAGCAAGTGAGAAAGCATGTGAGAGTAAATGAGAATAAAAAATCCCATCTCGTAAAGTTACCAAGTCGGATCTCCTAACCCAAACTAATGATGAATGATGATCTCGGGATATAGGAATCTTGTCTACCTCGGTTGCCTTGCGTTGGGATTTTCTAGGACCTCGTTTAAGATCAAAACAAAACTTCCTAAGTTGACCGTTTTTACCACAATGAGAGCACCTAAACTTCCTAAGTTGACCGTTTTTACCACAATGAGAGCACCTAAAGACTCGGGGAAAAGACTTTTTTAAGGAATGATTTATAACATTGTTCCTATAGGATTCTCCTAAAATGTTGGTTTTGGCTTTATGAGTTGACTCATTATAAGTATCGAAGCCGAAACCACAAGTGTCATTTTTAATTTGGATCGTTCCTAATATTTTATCTAATTTCTCCGAATGACACTCCAAATCAAATTTGACTTTACTAGAGTCTTTCAATTGTTCTTCTAATTCTAAAATTCTAGACTCTAGCAAAATATTTCTCTCTTCAAACTCGAGAACCTCCTTTTTCATTGACTCCATTAAACCTCTAAGGCTACCTTTCTCACCTTCTACATATTCAAGCTTCTCCCGAAGAGCTCTCTCACATGTCCTAAGGTCTTCAACCAACACAGTAACATCAACGACCTTGACACGCTATCTTAAACTAGCTTTTAACTTCAAATTTGCTCTTTTTAATTTAATAGATTATTCATATAGTGCTTGAAATGCAAATTGAAATTCACTCACATTAACCCCTTCTTCATTTTCACTCTCTCTTTCTTCTCCACTCTCACTACCATCATCTAGCATAAAATTCATCAAATGTTTCTTTTTCATTCATTTTGATGGTTTCAAATTGAGTGGTGAGGTTTTGGAGTTTATAAGCTTTTACGACACTAGTTCCCTCGTGAGTGAGTTGTAAAATATCCCAAGCTTCTTTAGCGGTTTCACACGTCATAATGCGTCGAAATTTATCCGATGTCGTCGTGCTAAACAAGGCATTTAAATCTCGGGAATTAAAATATGCAAGGTTAAATTCATTCTCACTCCATCTATCTGTGAGTTTGGGAACACGCTCATTTTCTACCAAATATGTGGGTGGGGACCACCCGTTAACAACTGACAACCAAAACCTCCCATCGATAGATCTAAGTGCCGATTTCATACGCGCTTTCTAATATGCATAGTTGGAACCATCGAAAACAGGAAATTTTGAAAATGGAAAAAATTTCATTTTAGCCAAAAATATTTAAAATGACCTTAACGCAATAAATTAGCTCTCCTGCTCTGATACCACTTGTTGGAATGCAAGGACCCCCAATTTTAAATTCTCAATTTAGAATTTTCTTTTAAATGCGGAATAAAGATGGTTCAACACAACAATTTAATTTTCCAAATCTTATTTGATTTTCTTTTCTTAAAAAGATGAAAAACTAAATTAAACACACATTTTAATTTCTAAAGACAAAATTAAAATCAAACCTAAATCAGTGAATTATGGTGAACACACACACACACAAAATTCACACAAACTAGTATTAGGATTTTCTCACAGACAAAACTATCACATGAAGTTAACTATGAGAAATTTAATTTTAGCCCAAAATTAATTTAACACAAGTCCTAAAATTTGCCTACACAATATTTTCAATATTACCAAATTAGGCCAAACCAAATTTTAGCAAATATAAATTACTGACTTGAATTAAATCAACTTAAGTTTCACCCAAACATTTTAGCACCAAATTAAACAAGCGAAGTGAATTAAACAATATTTTATCTTTTAATCATAAGCATGCGTTCTAGGTGATTTGCAAGATAAAATAAATTCACAACCACCACGTCACGATGTACGAGAAAAATCCATAACGGGAAAAAATCTCGGACGGCCCTAGCCTTTAGTCCACTAAGTACGAAATTTTACAAGTACAAGACAAATGACTTACTCAACTCGACTCGACTCCCTTCAAGACCCTGACACGTCTTCTTGTGCCAACCTATTCCTAGTCGACAATCCTTGAATCGACCGAAACATTGGAATCCACCAATGAAGCTTTAGGAACCCATCTACCACACACGGTGCCTTTCACCGTATGAGAATGCTGCAGCCAAAATAATGAACTTATTATTTATGGGATGTAGAAGTAAAACCAAACGAACTCTTCAATTTGGTAGAGTAGAACCCGGTGCCAAACATTCTCCAAGAAAGATATGTATATGTGGTACTTGGAATAAACTAATATGCGTGTAAACAAAAGTGATTAAGAATGATTTTCTTGAAAAATAAACACTCTAAACCTGAACTTTTTCAAGGAGGAATTAAGCTCTCAAAACTCTCTCTTAGAGGTTGTAGAAGATGAAAAGGTTACATTTAAAAGTTGGTTCCCGCACTTATTAATTCTGGCAAAAGATAGTGGGAACAAAAGAGTGGGATAATGGAGAAAAACTGCAAAAAAGTTTTTTCGCCGGAAATCTCATTTGAACAAGATTTTCGTTCGAACGACCTTCTAACGAGGTTTTACAGGCCAATTGGGAAAAATTCATTAGCAAACTCATTTGAACGAAATTCTCGTTCGAACGACATTCTCGTTCGAACGATAATTTCGAACGAAATGCCAGAATGGTCATTTTCAAAATTAAGCCCAAAAACTTTTTATACAAAGTTCTAAAGTAACCTTCTGAAATTAAAATTTATTTTAAGATAAAATTACACCCAATAAAAAATTGTTCCAAGCTCCTATATATATACGTAATGCATTCATACCTTAGGAGAGATTAGAACTAAGTTGATGATGTGAAACGAGGCACGTGTAAACCGGTAATGATGTTCTCTTCATAAGTAAGCTGCAACGTCTTCAACTTAAATATGTCATATGCTTGAAGGATATATAAGAACACTATCCTATGACTCCGTTGTTTTTGTCCAAAATTAAGATAAAACTACAAAGGACTCAATTGGAAATTTATGTCCTTACACCCTGTTTCTTCATCGATATCGATATGCTCAGTTACTTGGTTGATCTCTCCTAGCATCTCCTCGAATGATATCATTCCGCATAGTTTAGCTATCAGAATAGTCTTTCTTGAATCTGACTCTTTATCTGAATCTTCAAAATCGTCCCCCCATGCGGTGGCAATGATATTGTCTTTCCACGCAAAGTCAATGCACTCTACAACTTCTATGGTTTCTTCGTATAATTATTCCCATTCGGTATGGAAATGTAAGACTGAAGGGACCAGGTGACCTTATAATTTCAAAGAATTGAGCATCTAGGATATGCTACAAATATCACCAGTCTGTCGAAATAAATCTACTATAATCTGGATTAGGTCATCTAGACAGACTTTATCTGTTGGCATTACGCAGTTTTCTGACTCTTGAGCCCATTTTCAAGCGTATAAGAATAACCCACTGAATCTCTAACAGTCGATGGTCATCTGGGAGGGAAATTTCAACCCGAACTCTAGGAGTTGGTTTAGCATTTCGAATAGTTCCATATTTTTACCTCCAAAACGGGTACGGACAGCGATGCATGCTCTGGTGAGGAGTGATAAGGTTTGATCGGCAAGGTTGGTAGGGTTTAAGAGGAAATATGGGCATGCTTTGATAGGTTTAGTAGAGTATATGGGTATTACTAGTGATTTACTTAGCATGATTTGGGTGATGGGTCGAGTTCTGAGTCTTCTTCGGGAATATGGCATTTGTATGATTCAGGAGTGGATTATGGGTAGTGTTTGGTTTAGGGTTAGCTAGTGGGGCAGTGATACCCCGATCAATCAGGATTTGGATTATGTTTCAAAGATGGAAACATTGGTAGGTGGTATGGTCAGCAGTTTGGTGAAAGTCACAACGGGCATCGAGTTTGAAATTATTTAGGAATGGATTTGGTAACTGATGAGGGTACAATGATTTGATTAGGTTTCGATTCAAGAGAGCCTGGTAGACTTTGGACAGCGATTCATGCTCTGGTGAGGAGTGATAAGATTTGATCGACAAGGATGGTAGGGTTTAAGAGGAAATATGGGCATGTTTGGATAGGTTTAGAAGAGTATATGGGTATTTACTTAGCATGATTTGCTTAGCATGATTTGGGTGAATGGATCGAGTTCTAAGTCTTCTTTGGGAAGATGGCATTTGTATGATTCGGGAGTGGATTATGGGTTATGTTTGGTTTAGGGTTAGCTGGTGGGGCGGTGATACCCCGGTCAATCAGGATTTGGATTGTGTTTCAAAGATGGAAACATTGGTCGGTGGTATGGCCAGCAGTTTGGTGAAAGTCACAATGGGCATCAGGTTTGAAATTATTCGAAAGTGGATTTGGTAATGGACGAGGGTCCAATGGTTTGATCATGTTTCGATTCAAGAGAGCATGGTAGACTTTGGAGAGAGGAGTGTGAAGCTCGGTATATTCCTTTCGAATTGGGTTTGGGCGACCTTTCAGTGCCCACGAAGCAGAAGGCTGAGAGATGTTGTTGATAGTAGAGACTGTGGTACTAGTCGAATTTTCAAACTTTCTAGGGGCAAACTGTTCAGAGGTTTTCTTCGGTTCAACTTTTATCTTGGCAAGACCTTCTTTAATTTCTACTCCTGCTTCTCGAAAGTCTCGAAAGTGAGGGTAATACGATCCTCCCATTATTGCTCGGACATGGGGTTGGAAGTTCTTCTTCACAATGCTGACTTGCTCTTCTTCGAAAGGCCGATTTGTCATGGTAGCTACTTTTTCTCTCCATTTTGCTATGAAGTTATTGAATGATTCTCCAGGGTTCTATTTAAGTAATTCTAAGTCACGACGGGCAACCTTTATCTCTTCATTGTACTTGTACTGTGACATGAACTCACGGGAAACGTCTTCCCAACTGCGGATTTTGGATTCTTCAAGGGATAGGATCCAATGCAGGGCGCTATCTTTCAAAGTCTGCTGGAACATTTGAGTCATTATTTCTTCGGAATCCCTTAGGAGAGTCATGGCTCAGTGATAGATACGGAGATGAACGATTAGGGTTCCACTGCCCCTAAACTTCTCAATATTGGGCATTTTGAATTTTTTTGGTAACCTATCTTTAGGATAGGGAGACATGTGGGTGTAGTCCATGTAGTTCCCATAGATTCTGACCTGATCAAATTTCTTGGTCAGCATCTTGAGGTCTTCCTTGACCTTATTTAGTTCTTTTTATTTCGAATCAATATTTACGAGTAAATTAGCCCCTGTTTGAGCAAGGTTTGGCATAGAAAGTTGGGTTGGTGGTGGCTCATTAGCAGGAGGAGCACGTGGAGCATGATGGTATTCTTTAGGAACCCAAATAGCCTCGGGTGAAGGCGAACTCATGGCGCGAGGGAAAATAACCTCATAATCTTCGGGGACAGGGACCCAGTTTCTTTGCATATCGTGAACCTCGGTTTGAAGGATATCAATTTTGGCAATGAGCTAAGCCACAACCGTCAACAAATCTGGTTGTACATTCGGCACTTGATCAGTGTTCTCCATGGAAGGCGGTGAGTCTCGGACTCGAAGGAAGCAAGGGGACTGACAGAACTTAGGGCGGTTCGATAGAAGACCGAAGTCAATAGGGAGCAAGGCCAAGGGTATGTGATCGACCTGAGAAGGAGAAAAATTGAAATTTATTTTCGGGAAAGAAAAAGGGAAATTTGTTATTTTTGGAAAATGAGGAAAATATTTTTTTCACTTTTATTTTTTGAGGGAAAAGGAGGAAAAATATTTTTGGTATTTTTGATAAAAGAGGGAGAAAAGTTTTTGGACACCTTTTTTTTTGGAAAAAGTGAGAAGAAAAGACGAGAGACGGGTCTCAGCATGATTATTATGTTTAATGGGTTCTCACTTGTATTAAGTTTACCTAAATGCAAAATGAAATGCCGAATGGGACCCGAGCCTGGAAAAATTAGGTTTGCAACATACATAAATCTATGGTTGGACTTTTAACTAGGCTCATGGGCAGGGTCCCATTTTAAAAATTAGGCAAAAATTTGGGCGTCAGGCTGTCCCGAAATTTCGACAGAGTTTCGGGTCAAAATCGACAATCTAACATGTGTGTCCTAAGCTTGACACCTATATGCAGGTATGCAGTTGGTTGGGTGAATTGGAAGGGTTCCCCCCTTTGGAGTGACTTTCACGATATACGTCTTGCTTTTGAGGGCAATCGGTACGTGTGGACAAGCCATTTGATATACCTGAGTGTACGTGAATTACCGCAGTATATACCTCGTGGGGATGGTACGTTTGAGAACGAATTCGATATACTTGACGTATGTGAACGAGTTCCCTGCGATATACTTCCCTTCATGACTTCGGCCAAGCGGTACGATGTGGGGGAACCGCTCGATATACGTCGAAGGTACTTGGCCAATGGAAAGTGAGAGTCATATCTCTTAGACTAATAGAGTCTCCACTATGGCCATCCCGGGGGGAGTGCAACGTTCGTTCCTGGGGGAAGGGGGAGGATCCCTCGAGAAAGAAATGTGATACGGTCTCCCACCCCTCTCTTCGAAAGGTGCTTCGGTCGTCATCGGTGTGGGGTGAATGTAAAGATATGGAGTCGCCGGCTTATTTTGCTCAAAATAGGAAAAAGAACACGTTTTCCACTTCGAGAGAGAGCATCATCAAGGACAAACCGATGCATATGAAACCAATAGATCGGAGGCCCGGGGGCTAAGTTACAGAATGGGAAGGTGTTAGGCACCTATCCCGCCCTTTTGGTCTCTCATGGGCAAATGTTAATATTTTTCTTTATCTCCGTGGAGTGTGTGTATGTGTTTTATATAATGGAGATTGGAATCGTTGGACTCATACCATGAAAAAGATAGGGTGAGGTCATCCACTGGAATATTCACAAAATAATAAATGCAGAAGATAGAATATGAGCGTTCATCGTGATATAGATCATTATTGGGAAACGATAATATGTCTAGGATGAAATGCGAATAAGCATATCATATGTGTATGTATAAAAATGAGGGATTTTGAGAAATTAGAAAATTAAAAAGTTGGACTCGAGTCTCGAATTTTAATTCGAGACACCTACGTTTCCTATAAAGGCATCAAAGTCGACTTCGTTCGAATGTAGAATAGGGGTGGGGTTTATCCAATAGATTCGAATGGAATTTTATTATGCGTATGCGTGTAGAAAATGTGTTTTGGGTTTTAAAAAAAGTGTGATGGATAATTCCATTCAGAATTTAGGGGTGTAACCCTCTTTTATTTATTTTTGGGTTTTTTATGAAAAATAAAGTATGTGCAGTATACTAATAAAAGCGTAGATGTTATGTGTGTGAACTAAAGTGAAACTAGATTATGAATCTAACGTAACTTATGCAAAAACACGAGATTTAAAAGAGAAGGAAAATGAATTGGACCTTCCTTGGAGATTGAGCTTGGATCTTGGATGAACTCCTTTGAATGTTGATGGATATTGATGAGGGAGAAGGATATTTGCCAAATTGGGTGTGAAAATGATGGGTATTTAGGCTTAAACGGAACTTCTCATATGGAACTTCACTGATTTCGAGAGAATGTTGTTGAGATCACTGATGCTGATGGATTTTTTGCGTCTTGGGAGTGAGGTCATGGCCCCTATTTATCGAGTAACAGGTGGGTGCCAATTGGCCTACCCCAGGGTGTGCCTATCGGTAGGTCACCCTTGACACTGTGCCGATAGGCAGGGTTCACGAAATGCCAATTAGGAGTGATTTCGTCTCTTGATTGAGTAAGAAACAAAAACTCCATATCTTTGTCCACTGCGGAGGCTAAATATATTTTCACCGGGAGTTATTTCACACAACTCTTATGGATGAAGCAAACGTTGGAGGATTATGGTATTTCACAAGGCACGATGACTATTTCTTATGATAATACAATTGCGATCCATTTTACCCGTAATTCGGTCCAATATTCACGCATGAAGCACATTATGATACGCGATCACTGTCAAAAATAAGAATCTCAGACTGGCTCATTTTCAGCATCACTGTCAAAAACCAAAATAATTCCCAATAACCTATTAAACCCGGTGTCAAATTTTAAAACTTATTAACTTGCCTTAATAAAACTTTCCATCGTACAAAAAAACATCCCAAATAATTTAAATACAGATTCACCACATAAATGAAATAAATTCTAGGAGATAAAATAAACAAATTAACTAAAAAAACTCTTGGTCAATCTTAATACAATAATCCAACTAAAACTGAAATGAAATAAAGTTTTAACACTACAATAACTATTTAACTGGGCGGCATGCCCAAAATAGAATCTTAAGTAAACATCATATCTGGATAACAATGATAGATGCATCTAATCAATCCCTGCAGGCATCCACAGCTGCTGCAGCATCATCTAACCGGAAGGATATCTAAGCATGGTGATTCAGCATAAATTATTCGTATTTATCCCCATAATCTAGGTACTTTCATCACTCCGTGCGATGTAAATTATACGTTTTTATCTCATAGCATTACTACTGACCCTTTTATGCCAGTACATCATGTTTCGTGTATTTCTCTTATATTTTGTAGGTAGTTCATGCGCTTTAAAGCAAAACAGAAACCAAAATAAGGACAGGAAATCTAGAAGGAAAGTCAAGGGCAATCTCATAATTGTACAGCTAAAATCCAGCTGCGGAACTTAAAGAGAACTAGAAGATATTGATCTCACATCAGAAGAAAGGGACCGAACATATGAAGATAAGAAGAATCAAAAGACCAAAGTGAAGAATACTGCAAATTCGTGTTGTGGTTGGAAAGTTACGAGCGTATTAAGATAAGAAGAATCAAAACACTAAAGTGAAGAACACTACAAAAGCAAACATGTTCGGTTCCAAAGGGACCGGTTCATTCAAAATGACTTGGAAAATACTGAAAATAAGAATCGGTTCAATTTTGAAGGGAACCGATTAAAAAATTTGTGCATGAATTATGATGTTTATTCATTCAATTTTAGAGTTGTACATAAGTCATACTCTTGTAAAAACGTATTACCTTTATTCCCACATTATTCTAGGGTTAGTTGGAGAACTAGAAACATAACTTTGAGAGCAAGAAAGATGCAATAACCCTTAGCAATTTACTTCTTCATCAAGTTTACATTTTTTTGGATTATTTTCAAGCATTTAATCAATAAAGTTTGCCTTTTCTACCTTGTTCTCTATTCTTATTATTCTTTTGCATGTTACAATTATTTTTCTGAATTTATAAGAAACTCTTGGATGTTTTAATGATTCCACTCAACGTTAAAACCTTGTTTATTCTTCATATCACCATGTCCAGCTATATTTCCAGTGGGTTGGGATGCATGAAACCAACTTAGGGAAGATAAAATTGTAACTAAATGAAATAATTAATCAGAGCCTTGATATCTTGTTGATATAAGTGTCGTAGGCCTTTTAACTTCGTTTGCCCTAGGTAATCGGAGTATTTAAGGGTGCGATATGTATGTTGGTAATCTTATCTCATGCATTGAAATTATTTTTGATTATGTATTGTGAGGAGTAAAATCCCCATATATATAATGCTTAGATGAAATCAAAGTTTCTCTTAATTAACTATTAAATTAAGTGAAAGTTTTATACTTTACATAATTACCGAAAGTTCAGGGAAGTGTATTCAATTCCCATGTTTCATATATAGTTTAGTTCGCAAAGCTTTCGTTCTTGCATGCGTAGTTAGTTCATATTCATTAATTACATTACCTTAGTTCAGTAGAAAACTCTTCTTCTAACCAATAATCATATTTTCTTTCCTTTTATGTGAGTCAATCATTAGGAGTAGTCGTGTTCCTCAGTATTTGTCATGAGAGATTGTTTTAGTCCCTGTGTTCGATACCCGATTTATTGGTTTATTACTTGAGCGACCAATTTAAACTTCAGCTGTATTTACACGCCTTAGAGACACATTTTGAGTCGCGTCAATTTTTTTGTGCTGTTACGGGGGACTAGGTAGACATTCTAGGTTAGGTTGATTTAATCTAATAATTTGTCTCTAATCCTTAAAAATCCAAAAATAAATAAAAATCATAAAGCCAAATAACAATTACAAAAAAAATTAGAAAAATCATCTAAAAATCCAAAAATATCCTCTCCATCCTTAAATGCAAAACACTCCTCCTAATCCCATCATTCCTAGAGTACACGATAATCCTACAATCGATTTTACCTCTAATAGCCCACGCACCCCAAACAAAATTGCTTTCTGGGTTCCACGCCCTACACCGCCCAACTTCATCGCGAGTCACGCAGCGAGGCATGCGTCTAGAGCGTCTGGTGAGGAAGACGAGTCCTTAAGTGAGAAGGTCGTGTCGAATCAAGGTAATTATGGTACGGGTGAGGGTGAGTTAATGTATTATCCAATAAAAGAACTATCATATCCCAAGCAAACCATCACTTCAGGATGCATAATACTCCCGTATAATGCGAGGCAGTTTCGTTTTAGAAATGGGAGGATCCAGATTCTCCCAACATTCCAAGGTATGGAGTCGAAAAAGCCCTACCTCCACATTACAGAGTTCGAGGAGGCGTGCGAGACTTTCAATGACCAAGCATGTACTCAAGATGTATTGCGTTTTAAGCTTTTCCCTTTCTCCCTCAAGGATAAGGCAAAAACATGGCTTTGGTCACTAGCACCGAACTCGATAGCCACTTGGAGGGATATGCAGGCCAAGTTTCTCCAAAAGTTCTTTCACGCACGTAGGACTAATTCAACTAGGGCTCAAATTCATATATTTATACAAAAGGAAAATGAGCCCTTTGATCGATGTTGTGAGAGATTCAATGAGTTGATCAACATGTGCCATCACCACATTTTTTAAAAGTGGAGACTCATCTCCTACTTCCACCATGGGCTAAGCTTGAGTTCTAAAGACTATGTGTCCAGGAGAGTTCTTAAGATTAGACGAGATAAACGCTCAGACTCAATCAGCAATAAACTCTCAAAATGCCCAAAATTATGCCGACTTAAGGGTGTCGTTGTTTAAGTTGTAATATTCCCTAAGTCTTCAAGACAAAGGCAAGTTTACTGCCTAAGGCTGAAGACCTCCCCAAGGTTAAAATTGTGTTATCTCTAATACCAACGAGAACAAAGAGCAATGTCAAGCAGTTACCACTCTACGTAGTGGGAGGGTTGTTAATTTGTCACCTCCCCCACACGACAAGCAAAAGGACAAGGAGGTTTTTCTCGAAATGAAAGAGGCCGAAGATGCCTCCTTGGAGGAGAGTTATAAAGAGGACACAATTAGGACCGAGGTGGTAGTGAAACCCCCTTATGCCCCCTTACCTTCAAAGATTGGTCCCTCCCTTTAAAGGGGCCACCCGTGACGATATCTTAGAAGTGCTTAAGCAAGTAAATCTTAATTTACCTTTTCTCGAGGCAATAAAGGTAATTTCCGCCTATGCAAAGTTCCTTAAGGACTTAATGACAGTGAAACGTATACTAAAGGTAAAGAAGAAGTATTCCTATCACAAAACATAAGTTTGGTACTTTTGAGGGACCTCCCACCAAAGTATAAGGATTCGGGTGCACCCACCATTTCGTGCACCATTGGAGAGAGAAAAATCAAGAGCGCACAATTAGATTTAGGGACGAGTGTTAATATTCTCCCTTATTCCATCTTCGGGGACCTTAAGCCCACAAAATTACTATCCAACTCGCGGATCATTCCGTGAAGATACCTTAGGGTATTATTGAGGATGTGATTGTCCAAGTTGACACTGTCAATAGGTAACTCAACGTTAAATTTAGCATTTAAATAAGTCGTTGAAGATCTCTAAATTTTTGCTTTGATCGGTTAGGAAAAACGTGTGTGATGTCGTCTTAAAAATGGGCTGAAAATATCTCTAAATTATATTGATCTCGAGATGCATATGATAAAATAATGAGTAATTCGAATAAATGAAGTTAGGCCCTCATTTGTCACCCAAAAATATTAACCATAAAAAATGGTGAAAATGTCCCTATTTGCAAGCCAAATTTGAGTCGAGTAATCTATATCCTTTTCGTTTGTCAACCTGAAAAATCCATTTATCCCGAAGTTGTGAAAATTCAAATTCATCAAGTAAGTCCAGATGTTTTAGTAAAAAGGGGCAAGAAAAAAAATAGAAAAATGCTTAACAAAAATAGCATGAAAAAATTGGAAAAGAAAAATGAGAGAAAAAATGAAAAAAAGAAGAGAAATAGCGAATGCCCGAAATAGTGCCAACGGACATCATAAACAAGAAAAATTTTCAAGTTCGGAATTTCCAACCCCGAAATTTACCCAGTATACCATAATCTGAAACCGAATCCGAATAACGACATTAATTACCGCATAGAGATCTAAGACACGAAAATATAATAAGAGAGGTTAATTGGTGCAAATAAAAAATGACGTTTTCCGTTTTCCAATGGTCGTATTCCGATGATGAGATATATTCACCCAAATATTTTTTCTTTCAATTTGTGTGCGTGAATCCGTGTCCATTATATTTACTCTTAATATCACACATACTAATAGAAATAACCATACTCCGAGAGATTCATTTATGATAGCACCCCATGAGAATTTGAATCAAAACGAATTTTTGAAAATTAACGTAATAATCAATCGATGCATATTAGCGGTTTAATTTTTGACTTCGCATATACACACACTTATGAATTGATATTCTTAAATAAAAATTCAAAGTGATTATTTTTATGGAATTTAAATTTTACAGTTTTTAATTATATTGATATTTTCATTGAGTCGAAAAATGAATTTGGGGGGTAAATTCACTGCAAAACCTCAAGAGACCCCACTCGTCCTACTGGGATAACCTAGGGGTTTAACAGCTTGTTACATACGCTAAATGCAATCGCTTGCCTGCAAAAAAGGTATTTTATCCAAAAAAAATTTATAAGTGTTTGACCATGTTATAATTCTTTTACATTGCTCGAGACGAGCAAAATTCTAAGTTAGCGGGGTTTAATTCGACATAAATTCTTCATATTTATCCCCGTAATTTAGGTACTTTTGTTACTCCGTGAGATGTAAATTATACAATTTTATCTCATATCATTACTATTGTCCCTTTTATGATAGTACACCATGTTTCGTGTATTTCTCTTACATTTTTTAGGTAGTTCATGCACTTGAAATCAAAAGGGAAATCTAAATAATGACAGGAAAGCAAGAAGGAAAGTTAAGGGAAATTTCATAATTATACAGCTGGAATTCGGATGCGGAACCTAAAGAGAAGTAGAAGACATTGAGCCCACAAGAACATGGGAAGAAACGACATTTAAATTCGAGTTATGGTTGGAAAGTTACGAGCGTATGAAGATAAGAAGAATCAAAAGACCTATGATACCCCTCCTAATTAAACATCGGGTGATCAGGCCTTTATTAAATTGAAAAGGGTTTCTCATATGGTTTATTCTTAGCATCACTGTCGAAAACTTTTTAATTACTAACCACCTAAGTGAAATTAGACCAGTGCTAAAATTTATCTTTCGTTAACACAATAAAATGTACCATACTAAAAAACTAAATAAAACATTCACAGTATACTAGAGTTCAATCCAACACAATATATATGAACGAAAGACTTGCCGATAAACCATCGACTAAAAGTTCAAAACTAAAATCTATAATACTTAAAATAACTGAATAATTGTATATCGTCAATGGACAACATATCCATACATGGAATATAAAATGAGATTCTACACTAGATCGAAAAGATAGAATCGTCTAATCAAAATCCGGTCAGCGTCCACAGTGCTACAGCTCCGAGTCCCTAGAATAAAAAACTCAAGTCTGGCGTCCCTGTGGCTGGACACCTAAAAGGTTTTGAAAATATTTTATAGCAAGAGTTAGTACTCAAAACATTTTGAAAATATTTAGCAAGCATTTATCGTAATAAAATTTAGTTATTGATTACACATGTTCGCGTACACTCTCTCATGAGTTCTCCTCACCTCTCATCTATAGTGCACGCCTAACGTTCTATACTTAGCCCACCTAGCTATACTACCCAAGCTAATTAGAATAGAGTATTCAACCGCACTTATCTACACGTCTAAGTTTTCGTACCGCACATACAGTACATAAATTTATTAACATCCCTCATTTGTTAATTAACACAATAGTAACATTCTTCACATGCTATCTTTCCATATCTATGATTAAGTCTCATCACTTAATTCTATCCTTTATATATACACTATCTAACATTAAATCTTTATAATTAAGTTTCTCTACTCAACTTACGTTTAGATGTATACACGTCATCTAACTATCTACCATCCCGCATAAGCAGATTATTTATACGGTATATATTTCACTCACAACATATACTATAAGGATCATTGGTCCGGATAATCATCGACCCCAATTTTCCTATCATCGTTTAACCTCCATAATTAAGTTTCACTACTTAATTTACTATAGCTTATTCCCAGTCTATTTTAAATTTCGTGATTAAGTTTCTCTCTACATAATTTACCATATAGATGTACATATATATACATATCATCTACAAGTCTACTATCGCACATAAGTAGAAAATCATAAGGTATATATTTCACACACAATATATACTATAAGGATTTATTGGTCCGATAAATTATCGACCCCAATAATCCTACCATTTACATTGGTCCGAAAATCCATCGACCCCAATGTAAAAATTATACGTATGTAAATTAGTTCGGCATTATCATTGACCCCAATATCCCTACCATTTACATTGGTCCGAAAATCCCTCGACCTTAATGTAAAGGTCATGCGTATGTATATTGGTCCGACATTATCATCGACCCCAATATTATTCATCTTCGATTTTGTCCGGATAATCATCGACCCAAATTGAGCTTTCATGTATTGGTTCGAAAAATCATTGACCCCAATACAGGAGTAAGCATACTTTAGGTATTCACCCAACCTAATAATCAATATAATAGGTATTCACACAACCAAATTATTCATACTTGTACGTAGTATATTTCTTTCTAATATTCACCGTACTTGTTTGCTTTACGAATTTATTTCACTTTCGTATTTATTCGAGTATTATCTCTACTCTTCATTGGCTCGGACTCATACTTCAATCACCAATATTTATTTAGTATACTGTAGGTATTCACACAACCTAAAAAATTACTCTGCATCAATAGGTGGTCACTCAACCCTATAATACACATTAGTACATAGTAGATATCTCTCATATATTTGTCGTACTATTTACCTTACGATTTATCTCACTATCGTATATATAGGAGTGTTCACACAACTTTAAGGGACCTAATTACCCCATGATAGATAAATTCACTACGTACCATCTTTCACCTACTAGTTTACAAATGGAATTGATGTTTACTCTCTCTCTATAGCTCAATTCTCAATTTTCCCGACCTATCTCTCCCTCGGTTATCTCGGCCAATCCATGCTTAAAGTCCTACACTCAATGACCTTAATGGATCCTAACTACACACCTACTAGTCTTTATAAAGTTCCCACATAGGTATAAAATCATCCCTAAGGTTCCCCTCCATCAATGGTAATCCCAGGAAATTCAACCAAGAAAAGAATCCAAAAATCAGCTTTGGTTGATCGATCGACAAAATGGGTCGATCGATTGACTAGTCAATCTATTGACTAGTCAATCTATTGACTAATCTGGTCGATCTATCGACCCCTGGGTTGACAGCTTCATCCCAACTTCATTTTTCACCATTGTTAACTCATCAAACTCTCATGCAAACCTTCTAGAAATCTCTCCCAATATAACCAAACATCAAATATATGTATAGAGACTATTTCTAATATAAAAACATTATCAGATCTTTAAAGAATCAACCCAAGAATCATCAAAGTCTAAAATTATCTTCAACCTTAGGTTTTCAAGTTCCTCATGTTTGATTATCACAAACTCAGATTTTAATCCGCAGAAACAATCATGTCACTTCTGATTTTTAATCCTCTACAGATGTGATAATAACTACATGCAATCCTACCCAAATATGTAATTAATTGATACTTTTCATCAAAGTTTTTTCAATAAAATCACGTGAATCATAAAATTCCTACACATGGGTATTATAACATTAATTTTATTTGCAATAAACACTTGCCTTTATTTGTTTGATCTGATCTCATGGTTCTTGGTTGAGGATTAATTATTTTCCTTCTCCAATCTTCCATTATAATTTCCTTGAGGTGCAAGATTCCTTCCCATTTTCAAAACCCCTCTTTAAGCTTTCAAAATTGGTTATCTCTTCTCTCTAATGGCCTCTCCAAGTTTTGTGAGTTATGAACCCTAACCCCCAATTCTAATTACCAGATATAGGGTGCTAATTTTCGAGGTCCTTTAACCCTTATTTTCAAAATGACCAAATTACCCTCAATAGGTGCCGGTTTTGGTCTAAAATTGACCCGGGACCCGAACTATACTGTCGGGTATAGTATTCCGACTATTTCGACCCATACGGAATCATCCATGATCTCAAAATCATCATACGAGTCACAAAAAACATAATTTCTATCTTGACCTCGATTCTTGTCTACACGCGACACTCGGTTGAGATGAAATAAAATACGCACATATCATTCACTATGTTGTATATCAAAAATCCACCATTATTTACTATTCATGCACATAGTAAATCTCATAACATAATATTAATCAGTTTCTATCTCTCGATTAATATTTAATAATCACTTTTATTATTTAATCACATTAAATTACGTCACACATGTAATTTAACTAAGACGTATTTTTCCAATTAATTAAATCATAAATACATAGAAATACAGGGTATTACAAGACCAAAGTGAAGAACTTTGCAAAAGCGAACCTGTTCGGTTCCAAAGGGAACCGATTCGATCAAAATAACTTGGACGATACTGGAAAAATGAATCGGTTCGGTTCTAAAGGGAACCAGTTCGAAAATTTGTGCAAGAATTATGATGTTTATCCATTCAATTTTAGAGTTGTACATAGGCCAAACTCTTGTAAAAACGTATTATCTTTATTCCCACATTATTCTAGGGTTGGTTAGAGAGCTAGAGACATAATTTTGAGAGAAAGAAAGAGGCAACAACCCTTGGCAATTTACTTCTTCATCAAGTTTACATTTTTATGGATTATTTTCAAGCATCTAATCAATAAAGTTTGCCTTCTCTACCTTCTTCTCTATTCTTATTATTCTTTTTCATGTTCTAATTATCTTGTTGGCTTTATAAGAAACACTTGCATGCTTAGGTACAATTTAGTAATGATTATGATTCCATGAGACATTAAAACCTTGTTTATTCTTCATATCACCATATCTGACTAGGTTTCTAGTGGGTTGGGATACATGAAACCATCTTAGGGATTATGTAGGGAAGATAAAATTGTAACTAAATGAAATAATTAACTAGAGGCTTGATATCTTGTTGATATAAGTGTCGTAGGCCTTTTAACTTCGTTTGCCCTAGGAAACCGGAGTATTTAAGAGTGCGATATGTATGTTGGCAATTTCATCTCGTGCTTTGAATTTTTTTTTTATTATGTATCGTGAGGAGTAGTAAGAGTGCGATATGTAGTTAGTTCATATTAATTAATTACATTGCCTTAGTTCAGCAGATAATTCTTCTTCCAACCAATCATCATCTTTGCTTTTCTTTTCTATGAGTCGATCGTTAGGATTAGTCGTCTTCCTTAGTATTCGTCACGAGAGATAGTCTTAGTCCCTCTGTTCGATACCCAATTTATCGGATTATTACTTAAGAGATCAGTTTATACTTGAGTTGTATTTACACGCATTAGAGGCACATTTTGAGTCGCGTCACATGGCGTCCCTATGGCTGAGCACCTAAAAGGTTTTGAAAAAGGATTTTTGATACGGGTGAGAGACCCAAACCATTTGAAAATATTTAAAATGCAAGGATGAAAGTGCGGTCTAATCGTTCATATTTAAATTGCTGTCGCACTCACATGAGATAATCCTCTCCCCTCATCAATGGTGCACACCTAACGTGTATATTTAAATACCCTAGTTATGTTACCCTAACTAATTAGTATCATCACTTACCTTAGCCCCACATGCTAAACTTCTAGCCAAACCGTTCTACACGTATTTTACTTTACTTTTATTCTCAATGAGCCATCGCATAAGCTATATCATTATAATTCTCAATTATCATTAATCGATTCACATAACTTTACACTAGTTATCCTTTTAATGTTCACACATTCGTTTAATTCACATATATATAACACTCTTATATACGTATATACATATTACAACTCGTACACTTACATATGCATCACTCTTTATATATGTATAACTACATCCCCAGAGCTGAGACCTTGCGAATGCATTCCCTATCATGCTATCAGGCTTCAGGTACATCATGTACTACTCCTGGGCCAGCGGGTCGGAATCTCACCACCGAACCCAAATTGTAAACACATAACTGGAGGAGGTCATAGACATACATCCACGGGTCATAACCATTCCACATTACTCCACTAGACTCTAAACTCACATATACTAGTTATGCAACAGGCCTATGACCCGGGGAACCGACCCAACACCTGCTAGTCATGCTAGGGTGGGTCGATCGATGTGCAACCTCCAATGATAGCATCCATGGAGTATGTACGTTCACATATATCACACACACACACACACACACACACACACACACACACACACACACACATATATATATATATATATATATATGTTTCTCTCTCTCAGTACATATATATAACTGGCTAAACGTGCATAAATCACTCATAGCACTAACCCATGATTTTCAAGTCTATCCCCGACTCCCGAATATTCAAATATTCACTTACCTACCATAATTTCATAAATATCATAATTTTGGTCAGTAACCTATTCTACTCTAGCCTGTAGCCTAACTATTTCTAAAATCCGAACCCAACTCCATAAATAATATCCTGAGTGTCATTCACTCTAAAATACCCATATTCCCATTCTCGGGTTTTATTCCTGACTAACCCAAGATAAATATAATATCTCCTATATTTTTCCCTATGTCCTACATCGAACTCCCTAAAACAACCCTCACCCTAAACGGTCCATGAAAAAACCAAATAACCACAAGTGTCCAAATAGCAGGACCGAACTGGTTTGCCTCCCTGACCCGAACCGGTTCGCCCTCTAATTCATTTTTTTACGGAATTCCTCAATTCCTTTTACACCATATGAATACCATCCCTCATTCAAACCCAAAATAACATCTTCCTATTAATTCTAAACGTAATGATACACGTTTTTACGTTGAGTTCATCTAATAACATATCGATACATCAGATTCAACATAATTTATCAAGAATCAATTCACTTCTTAAATCTAATTCAAGATTACGTCAATTTTCACCTTATCATCAAAGATCACATCTTTTAAAACACGAATCATCTCAGATTTACTATGGGCTTATAACAAAATTATTTCTCTATAATTTCATTCACCAAAAGCCCGTTTGACATGTGAATCCCACCCCAAAATTTTTATTCCATTAAAGATTACACCAACTTTGATATGAAATATTGAAACAACGTAAAACATCAAAGCAAGATAAACACTTGCCTTTAGATTGTAGGGATTTTGATTTCTCCTCTATAAATCTTCTTTGCGCAAGAGTTTTACGATCAGAATGACCCCAATACTCTTCCCGGGTGATCTTTATCCCTTTCTCTTTGGTTTTTCCTTATATTTTTCTCTTCTCTCGCAAGTCTTAAGTTTTTGGGGATGGTGGAATGGCTGCCCACTCCATAGGCCTTCCCTAGATATTACCCCAATCCTGAAATTAGGTTAAGTGTTATGCGCAAAATGACCCGAGCTCCCCTAAACGGGTCTCATTATGCCTAAAAGTCTCCGGAGCCCAATTACCACCCCCCAAGTACCTAATTCTGACTATCTCGGCCTATTTCGGATCATTGACGCACTCAAAATCATGATTTGATTTACCTAACATAATTTTCCCATTTCATTCCCAATACGATCCCATAAGTGCGTCCCGAATAAGATACCATCAAAACCGTCGATTTTACTCACTTTCGACGTAATGTAAATTAACACGTCAAAACCGTCAAATATTCGGACATATTTTTAAGGTATGATCATTTTAGTATTTTTAATAGCCTTGTTATCATTAAAAAATATTTAAAAATGCCTAAATCCGTTTTCATGCCTTTTTACGCCTAAGGCCCGCCTAGGCTTCTACGGTATAAGGCTCGACCTCCACGCCTCGGTCACGTCCCGTGTTTTTTAGAACCTTTCACCACCGATGGGTTTTTTTCTTTGACTTTGGCGATTGTAGCAAATGCCACATTCCAGGGGCCACTTATTGAGGTTCACTGACTTTTGGTCTTCTTGGCATGTCATTAAACTGTTGAGCCACCCTTGGGTCCTGAACTACAAATTGGTCAGGCACCCTTGTCACCATTAGGATTTACTTTAGGATATTTGCAGGCCCTGAATTTCCCACATACTAATGTGATTTGGCCTATTTGAAACCAGACCTGGTGCATTGGTTATTTAGTGGTATCTTAGCATTCCTCCAAGGATAGTAAGGACCAGAAAATGGTTTCACCTTTCTAAAAACTTTCCTATGAACTTCCTACTGACCTTGGGACATTGGGGATTTGGTATCATAGCCATTATTCATGTTCTTATTATTTTTCAATTGTTGCTTTCCCTTTGAATCCAGAAACTGGCACACTTATGCATAATGTTCCCCACACCTCATGCATAGGTGTTTCATGACCTTTTGGTCTGGGTCCTCAATCATATTAGGCTTCGATTCTTTTGATTCAAATTTAGTCTTTATGTTGAATTCAACACGCCCTTTATTATTAGGCAGCTAAATAGACTGCATGTTTGCCCCCATTTCTTTGACATTGGGGAAGGGGTCTTCATCCACGCCGATAATGATTTCTTATTTTCTAGGGAAATTGAGTTTTGCTCTCCCGATCAACTCTCTAATTACGTCACGAAACACAAAATAAACATTAGTTGAATAAGAGAAGACATTGTGATATTTAAAATAGTTTTTCCCTTTAATCTCACTAGGATTTTTAACACCATTAGGTTATTTTAACATTTTAGAATTTAGGCCATAATAAAATATCTCATCATTTTTAGAAATGTTTAATGAATACTTTTTTACCATGCCCTTTGACTTAAGGGAAACAGACTCTGTTGTTGAGTCCTTACTAACCAGTAACTCATAAACTATAGTTTCAGTTCATATAATCTCGATAGCATCTATTTCGAAGTTAGGATCCTTATAATATGTCTGAAAGAATAGGTATTTCTTTCATGATCTTCTTCTAGAAAGGCCTTAAATCTAGATACCTTAGTAGTTAACTCTACTAAATATCTAAACTCAGTGGTATCAAAATCCTTTTGAAGTTTAAATTCTAATCCATTTTGTAAAAATTTTACAAATTCAAACTCATGTAGGACTATTTTGTATATTTTTCTAACCCTTTTAAACCTATGTATAAATGTAATTGCCTTTTCAACAGGTTTTTGGATTAACCCAACTAACTCATCTACAGAACATGTCATCCATTTATTGTAAAGTTTGGAAAAAGTTAGATAGTGGACTTATGAACCATGGGAAGGTTGGATTAGGGAGTGACCTAAAAAATAAATGCAGTCTTAGACACTCATTTGTCCCAGTATTAACATGTTGGCTAGTGAATCTAACAACGTGTTCTATAATGGACTAACTTCCATCTCGTGAAAAAGATTAAAGGTTGGGGATTCAAAAACTTTTGGAAGTTCTATCCTATCTATCCATTAAGGATATGGCTTCCTATAAATCGGGGTCTGCACCTTTCGAGCCATTGGTCCACATATTTCATGTATGAGATCCAAAATCTCATTTCTCCCAACTCCCCAATTTGTTGCCTATTTTGGGGAGCAATTATTTGATTCACTAAGGGAGCTGGTTGCACAAGTGGTGGTGGCACTTATGAAGGAACATTTTATTATGCTCAATAGTCTAGATACCGAGACACTTAGGGAATTCATTTATCAAATCTCTTATTATTCCCCAACCCTGAGTTCTTGTTCAGACATGAGATTATTGACAATCCCATAGTTCAAAGTACTTAAAAAACCTAGATTGGTATCATTTTGATATGGCCTGGTTTTTCCTACATTTGTGAGGGATGTTACCCCTATTAGGTCACTGTAGCCCAATTATTAGTAGGTATTAAATAGTCATGAACTTTCCACTAGGTTGTTGATACTTAGACCAGTGGTATTATGGTATCTCCTATCCTTAGGTTATTTCCAAAACTAGTTTTATCCGTGTTAGGCCTTTAATATACATGATTATAAGGATAATGTTGAGTTATTTGGTTTACACCAAATTGTAGTGCATATCCTTGACCATTAGGCATTGTACCTAGATAACCTACTAGTCACAGTGGTGATCATAGTGCTAATGTTCTGCATTGTATTTCCAAGATGATAAAATATTGGGTTTAGTTGGCTGATCAGTTATTCTGGGGCATTTTTTGATACACCAACAACTGGTGTATTATGAATATTGTCATCTCTTAGAGACATTGTCATATTTAAATCTCGATTGTGAGTAAATGGTGCCGACTCATGAGTTGTTTCAATTATTATTTGCTCTGAATTGGAAACATATTGGTAGGTGGAGCCAATTTCACCAACATTTTTCTGTTATATTCTCGTTTCTACGTGTCCTAGCTATTATAAACGATAATTCAGCGCATGGGGTCCCACCAGATATGCCAAACTAATGTTGTGTGTTTTTCACTTTCCTTAGTTAACATGTTTAACTGCAATTGTAAGCGTTCCAGATAAGATTATGGTGTTACCAACCAAAATATCTTATCCTTGTGATAATATCAGACGATTGTGTACTGTTCGATGCTTCAATTAAAAAGTCTTATGCTTTCCTTTGGGAAGACTTTGATGTGAGTGCTAAATTACTATAATTAGCTATAATATAAGAAGTTGTAAATTACATGAACTAAAACAAAAGTAAAGCTTTGAAACTAAAGAAAAGTAAGTGAAATAAAGTAAAAGGATTACATAACGATAAGTGCAATAAAGTAAAGGATTACACTACGAAAATGTAAATCAACAATATAAAATAAATAAAATGTAAAGGCAAGAAATTTTTAATAAATTGTAAAAGAAACTTTCAATCTACCTTACAGTATACTTCGAATGAAAGAAAAACAGTAAATAAACAAAAAGAAAATAAAATAAAGGAAAAGAAAGTAAAAAAGAGTAAATCTAGTTTTTTTGGTGAGGGAGTCCTTTTTTTATTTATTTGCTCGTTACTTGTTTATAGAGTTTCTTACCATGCAACGTACTTGCATTTGTAAGTGCTAGGTGGTTACACATTCTAATTGAGTTTTTTTTCCGCCTAGGTGCATTAGTGCTCCTACAAACACTGCTTAGTGCTTAGTCTCACATCAAAAATCTTAACACGTGTCAAATGTTTAAGCTTATTTCATTATTAATCCCATACATTTTACTCATCTACAATTTATGTTTACTAATAATACGCGACAGTCTCTCCCTGGACAGTAATTATATGGTGTAAATAAACTTTGTTATTTTAGCTTCTTATTGCGCATTGAGGTGACTAAATTATGGCAAGGCCGCTAACACAATTGTTCACTAGTATCATATTTGCTTTTCATGTGTCTCCAGTCCTTTCATTGCTCTAGCTAGCTAGGCGTTGAAATTCACAATGGATTTACAAGTATACAAAAGGAAAGAAATTCTTAAAAATTTAGAGTTGTTATTCCCATAGTTAATGCCAAACTAATGATACTATAATTTAAGGAGACCTTAGATCACCACATAATAGGTTACTTTTAAGGAGGAAAATATCAAATGTCAAATGAATATATAATACACACACACACACACACACACACACACATACACAACACACACACACACACACACACACACACACATTTAAGTGGTTCGACCCTTTCATGGAAGGATACTACATCCATTAATAAATAGATGTTCATATAATACAAAACTTGGATGTGTATTAGGATGCCCATAACAACCTTATACTAAGGGAATAAGACCTTACACAGATGTCTTAAGGCCTGTCTAACATGGAAGGAACCTTATAACATCAACATCCCAGAGGTGTGATGGACGCTATAGGTTATCTAACACCAAGGCAACTTTATGAGGTTATTTTGGACCATGATAATGCTTGTTAATTCCTCGGGAGACCTTGCATGATTTAATATTATGAGTATGAGGTTTAAGAGGTTACAACAGGTTCTTAAAATGTTTGTTTGAGGTCTTCAGACACTCTTCCTAGATCTTTGAATTCTTTTTATACAATTATTATTTTTATAATTGTATTATCTCTTATTAAAGTTACCTTTTTATCGTAGTTGGCTGACAAGACTCTCACGATAACTGATAGACTCTATTAACCTCCCACAATGGTTCATAATAGTGGTTTTTGGTTGTAGAAGATGGTTTGGGTGGTGATCCACTCATAATCTAATCTCCCCCATAATGCTCACATCTGAACGATTTTAAAATGACACTCTATTCCGTTTCATCCATTCCTCCAGATGGTAGGAATAAGATAAAGGATGAGCTTTTTTTGTACTTCAATTGAGGAAGATTCAAACCCATCTATTTGTTTAAATCAGTGACAGTTCAGGTTGGTTTGTAGGAATGGAATTATGAAAAAAATGTGCCTTTTTTTCTTTCAAGCGTTACTCATAATAATTATTTCACATTGAGCTAGTTTGAAATGTACTTTGACAAGGTCGTTGTCCCTCCTTCCACCCGTAGAGAGAACCAAAGTTGAACTTTTTTAGGAAAAATTAATTGACACTAGAATGAGATGGTTTTCAATTTTTTGGGGGGGAATCACATGTTAAAATTAAAAAAAGAAATATATATTTTTTTCATATAGTCTTGTTTTCTATCCGATCGAAAACAAAAATACAAAAAGAATAAATGGAACATCAACCTATTTATCAATGATTAAAACATTAAGGCCTTGTTTAGCTATGGATAACTGCTTTCTCTTTTCTATTTCTAATTTTCATCTCCATTTCTAAATTTCATTTTCCATGTAAAATTTTAGAAAACTAGAAAATGCGTTAATACAATAGATAAATTATAGTTTTCAACATGTAGTTTATAGAAAATTCGAGAGTAAAATATAATTACACAAAGTTTAGGGTCATAATATAACTATAGAAAGTTCAGAGCCCAAATGTATTTTATAGACGGTCAAACAAGCCAAGATAAATTTTATTGAAAATTCGGGAGTCAAAATGTTATTCTAAAAAATTTCAAGGCCAAAATATCATTTTAGAAAATTAAGGTATTAAAATGTAATTTATGAAAATGTTAAGGATCTGGATGTAAGTCATAGAAAGTTTGGGGTTAAAATATAATTTTGGGGATATTGAAAATTGGTGAAAAACTTGCTAAAATTATTTTCCAATTTCTTGAAAAATTGGAAAATCTGAAAAATTATTTTTCACTTTTCTGTTCAACACATGGACCCATTTTCTAATTTTTCATTTTTGTAGAAAAATTTTGAATTTTCTTCTTCTAAAAAACAACCTTGTTTTTCGCAACAAAAGAGGATCTAAGTGTCACATCTTCTTAAAAAAAGAAATTAAAGCATCAACTATCAAATGAATAATGTTTTGAGTTTAAAAAAAATCCTTCAATACCTCCTCCAAATAGCATTAAATATTATTCCTTATGATATGGATCCCACCAGAAGATAATACTTTAATACTATTTTAAAAAAGGATTTTGAGGATTATTTTAACTCATGCCTCAACTCTTATCAAATATAAAGAAGCCAAGCATTAACTGTCACATCGTCCTAAATTTACACCCACGCCAATTATGATGAGTATGTTTTGTTTTGCTATCTTTTTAGCCACAAGACACTTAAAATATGGGTGGTGATATTCCCACCCCAAAATAATCTTATTAACACCACTTACTTCAAAACACCACCGAAATCACTAACACCAAAAAACTCAAGACCACAATTTCAACCTCCATTATATAAACCCAAATTAAAAAATATTTCATTTTTTCACCCTTTCTCTCTTTACTATTTTTTGTCTACTACTAACACCCCAAACCCTAACTCCTAGATCAAACCCTAACTCCATAACTTCACAACCAAATCCTAACTCCATAACTCACAATATAAGCAGGTATGTATTTAAAATCTATATACTTGTGTTTTTCTACATGTTTAATCTATATACTTGTGTATTTATAGATGTCTAAATTATATGCTTGGTATTTATACATGTCTAATCTATATACCTGTATTTTTATACACGTCTAACCCATAACTCCATAACCAAATCCTAGTTTTCGTCGAAAATGAATCATAAGTTAATGTACAAAACCAAACCCTAGTTTTTATACATGTCTGAAACTGCATTTCTCATGATCTCTCGTAACCGTAGGTGATGGGTTTCCACGGTCAAGTTCAGCCGTGGCACTCATATTCATGGTTGCAATAGACTAACAAAGTTTCCATATCAACGGCCTAAGTCATCCGTGATGATTCAATAAGTCACGGTTTGGATTAACCGTAATTTTTAATAACTCACGGCCTAACTAGGTCGTTGATTGCAACAACTCACGGTTTGAAGTGGACGTATTTTTCTACCCAGTTTACTTTTTTAAGTTTAGACGCTTATTTTCATTTTATATTCTTATTCCCGTATTTTGTTGCAGATCCATTTTAAATAAAGAGAGTTGGTAGATCATATGTGACTGCATCTGTGATTGCATTGGTGATTAGGTGCTAGGGAACGAGGTTTGCTAGGTATACTCATGCAATATCTAAATGTTCATCTGTAATTCCATTTGTTTAAGTTTAATTTTTTTACACTAGCGTGTCAATTATTATTTATCTAAAATTCCTTTTATAATACTAATTTGTCAAATATTAATAGAGTTATTTATTAATTTTTCCTGTTCTCTGGATGATCTTGCTCACTTAACTGCATTCCGGGGCCGATTTTATTTTGAGTGAGATGGTTCGAAATATGAATCAAGTAGTGGGGGTAGGGCCACAATATAGAGGACAAGCATCTGCGCAATAAAGACGAATGTTCTATTGCGCTCCATTGCACAACTGCATTCCTCTATGTTGTACCCTACCCCCACTGCTAGATTCATTTTCTAAAGCATCTCACTCAATGTAGTATCGAGCATGAAATGCATCTAAGTGAGCAAAATCATTCTAAGGACAAGCAAAATTAATAAATAAATTTTCACCCCACTTTTATGACCAGTTTTGCAATACACCCCCACTTTGTTAAAAATTTGCAATAGACCCCTGTTCCGTTAAGTGGTTGTCAAAAATGTTAGTCAAAGTTATTTAATAGGTTTGACTTCGTTTTTTAAACATTTTTATTAATTAAAAAAAGAAAAAAAATGTTCTCATTCCCTTACCAAGGCATCCACTTCTGGGGGTGTAACACAAATTTTTATATATGAATGGGGGTGCTTCACAAACTATTAATACAAGTCAACAATTCAAAAAAGTTAACAAATCCATTTAACAATAGCTCTAATAAAGCAATAACTTCATTCTTCATTCATATATCATAATTTAGCTTCATTACAAAATTAACAGTTGAGGTATCCATTTTTAATACATAAAATCTGCAAAATCTGCTAGGATACTACTAACATCACGATATATCAAAATGCTTCACACAAAACCCAACTATCCAAAAAAAATTTGCTAACATCATCTTCATAGAAAAGACTCAAATCTGGCCAAATTTGCAAAAAAAAATTGCCCAAATTTGCAAAAAAAAATCTGCCCAGACTGGCCAAATTCACGGTGTAGAATGATGTCCTACGACACTTGAATTAGAAGCTTGAGATGAAGCATTAGTTTGATATGGAGTACAAGATTGTGGTGCGGCACATGAAGTAGAAGTTTGATATGGGTAACCAAATAGTGGGGGTGGTCTAAAATACCTTCTCCCTCTAACTCTTCCACCACCCCTCCCTCCTTCTCCTCCATGTTCTGTCCTTCCAACTCCACCACCCCTCCCTCATCCTCCTCCTCTTCCTCCTCCACATTCTGTCCCTTCATCTCCACGAACCCTCCCTCCTCCTCTTCCTCCTCTACCACCACCCCTTCCTACTCCCCTTCCCCTTGCCTTTCCACGTCGACCAGTCCCTCCCTCGATTGTATTTGCAGCTGGTCCAGAACATGTTTTTTTATTATGACCATAACCAAGGAACTTCTTGCACCTTTTTTGGTTTCTTCTTTCTTTTGGGTTATTCTCATCCTCATCTCTTCGTCGTTGTTTCCTCGATCTTTCGGATGGTCTTGTTATGTAAGGAGGGGCTAGGGGTACATTTGGATTACCCAATCACTTTTACTCCACTTGTATAGATATATTTGTATGCCTAGACCAAGGCATATGTATGGATGAAGCTATAACAAACAAATAAAATAATGGAAATTAGTAAACTAAAATGTAAAGAACTCACTCTTTCCATTTCCACCTACTAGGTTGTATAACACATACTGCATGGATAAAAGGCACCCTTGTAAGCTGCCAAACTTCACAAGAACATGTATTTTTTATTGTGTTAACTCTCCACCATGTAGCCGAGCTGCTTTGGACTGCAAATTCCCCGTCATTCGAGCCTTGTACAATGTAGTTGTTTGTAAGTTTCTTTAATTTTTTAATCCTATCTCTCACTCTATGAAGAAGATCATCATCGGTCCATAAACTACATTCAACTTTTCTATTATAATTCAAAGTCACGAGCATGAGGTGAAGTCTCTCAACTAGAATACATATAGGTTTATCCATCAACTCTGAAATCCAAGCATTGAACGACTCGTTGAAATTGTTTGTCACTTTTTCAACAATGCCTTCCCTATCAAAATATGCCCTAGAGCACAACTTAGGATCTTCTTCCATTAACCAATCTCGGGCAGCAGGTTCCACCAAACCAAGTTCATCCACGTGCTTCTTAAAATCGACTACTTTATATGATTTACATGCAACCCATACTATCTTTTGAATATCCTTACCCCTATGACGCTTTTTCATGTTCTTGTACATGTGAATAAAAAAAATCTTTGTGCATATTCAGTGAACACCGTATTGACAGCATCAACTAACCCTTTTTTGCATATCGGAGATAAGAATCAACCTCCATGGATGTTTAAGTACCTTTGGGGCCATAATTGTGACAACCCGTGATCCGAAATAAGGGGTGGCCAGCCCGATACTCCAATATAACGGAATCATGGATGGAATCATTCTCAGCATCACAACAATATAATAAGTATACGGGAAAACCACCCAATAATTCAGAAAACGGGTTGCCAAATTTTTTTGTTTTATCATAAATTAAGAAAATAACTTAAAAAACCCAATCTAAAAGAAAATGGAATCCCAAGAAAACTTATATTACATCCATAACAAATATATACAATAAGAGGATCGAATATTCTGTCGGTCAACAGTTACATATAACGTATTACCACAATTTAATGAATTACAGAATACATTCATTAAACAGTTACAAAAGTTTGGGCCACACGCCCGAGTGAAAGACCCGATCATAACTAGAACACAAAAAATGAAGTAGTCTAACAACATATCCTGTTATATCCGCAAAAATCTTACGGCTCCCCAAAAGCACCGGAATAGGAACAATCAAAACGGGCGCCCTTGCAGCGGAGCACCTGAGCGGATACAAATTCATGCACAACAAGAAAATGAACGGGTTAGGGCCCGGTTTTATATGATCACCAGATGAATAAAAAGTATGACAGTTGTAAACAATTAATCATGGATGAGAAAGAGGAGAATCTAACGACAAAATTTCAAGCATAAGAAGGCAATTTAGATGATTATAACTTTTACTTAATTAAGCAAGAGAATATAATTAAACCCATTAATTAAAAGTCTCCATCCTTATTCATCATTTCATTTCACTTTTCATTCCTTATCAGGAATATAATTACTGTCATATGCTCTTATGGCATTTCACATACATCAAGTCCCACTTGATTAAGAATTGTTATATTCTTATACATATAACGATTCTAAGACTGCCCCTCCGAGTTTCCCCACTGGGCGCGCCCCTAAATGACTATCATCATCCAGGGCCTATCAAACAAGACAACCTGGGTACCTAACGCAACGTCGGGAAGTGGCCATATGCATGCGGGAGAGTCATGACCACACCCAGAATCACCTCACCAGCGCAGTAAACATATAATAACCCATCATATGGCCGAGGACTATAGTCTCCCTGCGTTCATTAGTCAGGGGACATCACCTCATGCGCGAACTTCCCTTATGATAGCATTTAGAGAGAGGTTTTTAAGTAAATTAGCATTTACCAATTAATCACATTTTCATTTCCATTTTACGTATGTGTGTTTCATTTTCATTTGCCATGTACGTGTTCATTTAATGGAAATATCCCATTTTAACCGGAGTTATATGTGAATCATATCATTATCACAACCTCAATGAATTAATAAACTCTCAACTTATTCTCCAAACATTATAGGGTTTTATTATAACCCACCACGACTATTGTACCTCGATTGAGTCTCTAAAGTCTCCACATATGACCCTACAACTTCTAGAGCCCTAATATTTAACTAAGGAAAAGAAATGCCCTAACATCAATTTCACATCCCCGGAATAAGCCCCATTTAATGCATTTCTATTCTAGGGTAGTTACCCAACTCATCCAGGACTCTAGGACTCTAAGTTTACTTCATACAATAAGGTTCCTAGGTCCTAAGCCTAAAGAAAAGGGTTAGAATTGAGTAAAAAAAATAAACTCAAAATAGCAGGGTCCGAAGCGATTCGCCCTAGGGCCGAATCGATTCGACCCATAAAACGAATCGATTCGCCTGAAAAACGAATCGATCCGGGTAATGAACCCAACTTTCTGTAATAACCAAATCGATTCGACCTTATCCCGAATCAATTCGGGTCCCCAGACCTGAAAACTGACCCCTTAGCGAATCGATTCGCCCCTGCAGAAGGGCCAAGAAGGGGCTACGGGTTATGAACCCTAGTTTTTCCCCAAAACCTATTTCTTCTTCATTTTTACACACATCCAATAAAATTAATCTACCCCAAATCATCCTACATGATTATCAACTACAATTATCCACAAATTCATCAACATAAACCATAATCAAGGTTCAAATATCATAAATTCCATTTTTGACCCGTAAATGCTAATACACCACTATCACACAATCTACTCATACTAAATCACATATTAGCAAGTAAAAAACGTGTCTTGATGTTCAAATCTCAGATTTTCTTATAGTAGCAACAATCTCCAAGCTTGAATTTTCAATCTCTCTCTTTCTCCTCTTTCTCTCCAAAGTTCTCTTCCTCTCTTTCTCTCTCTAGGTCACTAAATGCACTTAAGAGAAATAAATAAAATGCAAGACTTAAAAATCGTGGCTTAAGTCTAAATTCCAACTCAAATGATTAATACAGCGATAAAATGACTCACAACTACACATTTAAGCTATAACCAGTCAAAAGTGCTCGAAACATAAAAATACACTATGGCACTTATTTCGACTATCTCGCATATATCGGGACTAACTACGCCCTCCAAATTATCATTTGGAAATTTTATAACTCATTTCAAGTTCCGATTTTATTTTAAATCATACATGTCATTTAAATCTTATGACACAATAAAACACAACATGGTGATATTTACTTACACATACGGTAAATATGCAACATTTTTGTAAATATTAACTTTTGTCTTATTAAATTAATACTTACTCCACATTCCAACATTTTATATATAATTACTTCACATAGTAAATAACTATAAAATAGGTTCTCAAAAGTGAGGGTTGTTACAATAATGTTAAGGAAATCAGTCCAATTTTCCTTATTCTCTATCTTGCAAATGTATATAGTTAATGGGAACATACCATTGTTAGCATCCAAGGAAGTCATTGATAAACAACATCCTCCGTACTTCCCTTTTAAAAAATAACCATCTAACCCAATAATAGGCCTACGACCCTTCACAAACCCATCAAAAGAACCCTTAAATGCTACACATAATTTCTCAAACTTTGTGTTATACTCACCATGCCCAAATATAACAATACTACCCAGGTTACTAATTTTAATTTTCCTACACAACTCTGGAAGTAGCTTATAACTTTCCTCATAGTTTTCGTGTACAATTTCTAAGGCCTTGGCTCGAGCATGCCATGCTTGCCAATACTTCATCCTCACTTGAAACTTCCTCCACATCTCATCTTGAATATCCTTTGGCTTATACGACCTATGATGTAACTTCATTTGCAACTCAATCTCCTTGGCTACAAACCCTGTTGTAAGCATAGTGTTTACTGAGTTTAAGTCACTAAAGCATGTGTGTTCTGGCCTCAACTCCCTTACTTTCATTGTATGCCCATCACTGTTCCTCCGAATCCTACAAAATCATTGGCAATTAGGGTCCTTACAAGCTGCCCTAATCCTATAGTTTTCATTCTTAACATATTTGATCATAAACTTGTTAATAATGGCAAAATTTCTCAAGTGGTGCCTGCATTCCTCGAGGTTTGTCCACTCCATCCCTTCAAAAATAGTACACTCCCTATTATCCTCTAGAAATCCATCAACCTCTTCTACATCAACCCTAATTTCAGCAGTCTCCCTAATAAATTCCTCATATTCCCTACTTGATGGTACTTCATCCAACACATCATCATCCTCCACAAAATCCTCATGCTCCCCATCATCATCATCATCATCACCATCATCATTATTATCAGCATCATCATCATCATCATCATTATTTTTTTAATAGTCTGAATCAAAACTAGCATATTCATATTCCTCTTCATCCAAATTGTCAATATCAAGGCCTGTATAAATACAAACAGATTAGTCACTAATATGAAAAATTGTGAATCATTTAAGTGAAATGAATTTTTTCAATATGAAATCAGAGGCAAAAACACCCCTGACAAATTGTGTTTGGATTTCTTCAAGAAATCAAAGGCAAAAACAATGGCAAAAGACCCATTTTCAGATTTTTTTAAGTGTGAAAAAAATTGGCAAAAACACTAATTTTCAGATTTTTCTAAGTGTGGAAAAACAATGGCAAAAACATCCCTGTTGAGATTTTTCTAAGTGTGCAAAACAATAGCAAAACAGTGTGGAAGAAAAACAAGTGTGGAAAAATAATGGCAAAAACATCCATTTTTGAATTTTTCAAAGTGTGGAAAAAAATGACAAAAAGACCAATTTTCAGATTTGTATAAGAACGGAAAACCAATGGCAAAAACACCAATTTTCAGTTTTTTCTAAGTGTGGAAAACCAATGGCAAAAGACCCATTTTTAGATTTTTCTAAGTGTGGAAAAATAATGGCAAAAACATCCCAGTTCAGATTTTTTTAAGTGTGGAAAAACAATGGCAAAAATATCAATTTGATTTTTCTAAGTGTGGAAAAATAATGTCAAAAATATCAATTTTCAGATTTTTCTAAGTGTGGAAAAACAATGGCAAAAAGACCCATTTTCAGATTTTTCTAAGTGTGGAAAACTAATGGCAAAAACACCCATTTTCAGATTTTTTTAAGTGTGGAAAAACAATGGCAAAAAATCCTTGTTCAGATTTTCAAAGTGGCAAAAACACCCATTTTCAGATTTTTCTAAGTGTGGAAAAACAATGGCAAAACACCCATTTTCAGATTTTTCAAGATATCAACAACATCAACACCTATGTTAGGATTTCTTTAAGAAATCAATAACAAAACAAGTGTGGACGAAATACAAGTATGGCAAAATCGATACAGAAAATGCAAAAAAAATAAGTGAAAAGAGATTACCTAGGTTCACCCTCCTTAGTCTTCGCCGACAAACATCCGCCGGCAAGCCTCCGCTAAAAATAGACGCCGACAAACCTCCACCGATAAGCCTTCGACAGACTTCTATCCAAACTAGGCTGGAATGAAATATTTGGGAATGGGAGGAGAGAGGGTATACTAGGGCTGGAATGTTAAAAGACACACTCATGTTCATTTGGAGTCTTTTTTTCTCTTTTTTAATTAATAAAAATATTAAAAAAACGAAGTCAAACCTATTAAATAACTTTGACTAACGTTTTTTACAACCACTTAACGGAACGGGGGTCTATTGCAAATTTTTAACAAAGTGGGGGTGTATTACAAAACTGGTCATAAAAGTGTGGGGGGGGGGGGGGGGGGAACACAAAATAACCCTAAATTTATTAATATTTGACAAGATAGTATTATAAAGGGAATTCTAAATTACTCACAATTGACACGTTAGGGTAAGAAAAAATAAATTTAAATAAATGGGACCAATGTAAATATAAATATGAGCGAGTATACCTAGCAAATCAAGTCACCTACCACAGAAGGCGAATGACGAATCGAACCCTAACACGCCTACAACTTCACGAAAAATATTGTGCCCAGCTTTGTTACTTTGTTAAAAAATGTGGTTGTTTGTATATTTTATTACTAAACATTGCGGTAAATATTGTGATTGTTAATAAACGTGATTGTTTGTACAATGTAATTGAAGAGTGTTTTATTACCAAATTTACAATCTAGTTGTCGTGTATGTTTTATTACTAAATATTGTTGCATTATTTAAAAAATAAAGGATTACATGATAAACAACATGTCTAGAGGAACTTGAGGTGGGAATATCACCACCCGAATATAGAAAGGAACTTGAGATCACTGGATTGAAAACCACGAACCACTAAAACCATGAAATAACTAAGGAACTTGATATCATTAAAAACCATAACCCACTAAAAATCATGAAATTAATAATGAACTTATGATCACTTGACGAAAACCACGACTAACTTAAACCTCAGATGAAAACCATGACCAAATCAAACCGTGATCAGAAAACCACAAATAACTCCAATCGTACTAAGGAGACTACGATCAAACCAAACCGTGCTAAAGATACCACGATCAACGCAAACCGTGGTAGTCTAGGGTTTGGTTTTCAACGCCCTATCCAAACCATGATATGTATTTTTACGGCCAAGTTAAACTGTGATATACCACATTTTACGGTTATGGGAGATCGTAATAGGACGGATACGACCAACTTACACCGTGTGGACACTGCCACGAATTTACCACGGTCATGGTATACCATCGTCTACGTCTACGTCTACGGGTCATCGTAGGAAGTCTGAATAATTTAAAAAAAAAAATCTTTCTCGGGATTCTTTTCTAAACTAAATACAATGAGTCCAATCTAAATTTTGAGCATCCTTTGGAGAATGAGCGTTTTTAAGTTTTTAGAAGGTTTGAACCTTTAAGAATAAGGGTTTGCCGCTTGAAGAGGGAAGGTTTTGAATTTTTGTGAAGGACTTGAACATTTGGAGAAGGAGGGTTATGTGAAAGGATATAATAAATTTTTTAACAAAATTAAAAGAGTAAATTTATGATATTAAATGATGAAAAAAATAATTTTTTATTTTATATATTTTAAAAATTATTTTGAAGTGAAAATATGACCACTTAAAATATTGGATATAAACCAACTGAAAAAGCTGGCAAATAATCGGTGCGTTTTGTTTTTGTTCCGGAGTTTGTCTCAGTGCGTTCATATTGACGGAAGTATCCTTACCTACGAATTTATCTATTTAGAGTGAGTGAGTGAGGCTTAAAAAAATTTCCAAACTCTGTACTGTCTGTATCGAAGATCAGTCTGGAAACCATCTCCACAACCACAAATTCACTGAATCTGTAAGAGCAAAATCAAATGGCGAATTCGAAAGCTCAGAAAAGAGTTCTCATACTATGTGGCGATTACATGGAAGACCTCGAGGTCTATATATCTTAAAAAACACTCTTTTCTATCTATTTCTATCCACTTCATCTGATCTCATTTGATTTGATTTGATTTGTTTTCAGGTTATGGTTCCGTTTCAAGCTCTGTTGTCATACGGACTATCCGTTGATGCAGCTTGCCCCGGAAAGAAATCTGGTGACATCTGTCCCACTGCTATTCATCAGTGCTCTCCTCATCAGGTCTCTCTCTCCACACACACACACACACATGTATATGCATTGCTTCGGCATTTATCATCCAATCGTGAGAATTGCAAAGAAGACCACGAGCCAAGCACAATAATTTGTTTCTTTACAGTTTGTTTCTTTATAGTTTAATTCTTTACAGTTTATTTTGAGTAGTTAAATTAAACTATAATGCCGACATTTAAAGCACAAATCTAGTGTAGAGAGAGAGAGAGAGCATTTTCGAAGTTACATGTAAGCGATGAAGTTATAACAGGAGGAGAAGACGATACAGATTGGAGAAGGCTCAGAAGGGTAGGTGGAGTAGCAAAAGCGTAGGTGGAGTAGCAAAAGTGAGGTGGAGGGTTTTAGGGTTGCATCGTGTTCGAGGGTTGGGTCGATGCAGTGTGGAGTTTCAAGTCTGATGTTTTAAAGGTTTAGTATTCGATATTCATATTTATAACTAGCATGCAGGCCACGCCAATTTATCTAAATCGTATTATTTTGTTGTTGTAGCCGATTTCGCACAATATAATTTACGAATGAAAAGAGATTGAATTCTAAACAGTCATTTTTCAAGGAACAGTCGTAAATTATAAATACACACCGGAGAGAGAAGAGTCAATATTGCTTAAAAGCTCGCATTGAATGGAAATAATTCATTTCCCCTTCGCATGTTGCAACGCCTCTTTGGTGGACTTTGTGTGTGTAGTCCTAGAGAAACACGCACAGATAACTGGAACTAAACCCATAAAAATAAGATTGTTTATTAGACTCCAATATATAACTGCAAATGCTACTTTGATAATTTCTATAGAGAAACAAATAGACATATTGATACCATTGATGAGTTGGAAAAAATAATCACCTATAAACTTGAAAATTGTAGTATAATATTTTTTTCTCCCACGTATATTTATTATAGTCACCAATAAACTTCAAAATTATATCAAAGATAAAAAAAAAATTATGCGTGAAAATAGTCGATATGTAAAGAGAGAATGAATCAATCTATACAAACTTGTGTGTTGTACATATTATGGCAAAATGATAGAGAAAGAATTTGGCAGTGAAAACTAGTATTCTTCAAACACTTTTGTTTACAATACCCATTTCCTCACCTATTAATTAAGCACGAACCAAATTTCCATAGCAAGGAATGAGATACATGATTACATCACACATGAAAATATGCAAAAACCCCATACTAATAGTCGTAGATCACCATAGAATGTGATGATTAGAACCAATATGAAGATAATACCATCATCAACTTATCAAACCAAAACATAACAATAGGTTTAAAGTGAAAGGAAAAAAATTGAACTTGCAAAATTTTGAAATTTCTCGAATCTTCAATGCTTAGGCTAATCATAAACAATATCAACAACATATCCAATTATTAATAGTACCCATTGTGATAAAGAGGAGAGAAATTAGAAGAACATAAATAATTATGCTTGTAATCTGCACAAGAACCCAATTGAATTAAGCAAAGCACCCAAATGAATGAAAAATTGGACTGAGTACCTAGACTTAATAACAAAATCCTTCACAGATCTGACCTTGATTCGTAGTAATTTTTGACCTCCGACATTGTCTTCGTCTTCGGCGAAGGTTGATGATGATGCTAGGTATTAGAATAGAGAGGGAGAAGATTTACATATGGGCATAGGGAAGGTGTAAAGAGGTGACAAAAGTATACTGTAGAAATTGGGGAGAGGGAAGACGTAAAGGGTGCTAGTTTAATAAGGGAGATTTAAGAAATTGAAAAGAGAGAGACAACAACGAAATTTATCATGCGTCTTTCAAAGGAGACAAGAAAGATTAGTAAATGAGAGAAAGGGAGAGAGAGACTAAAAATTTTCATTTCTAAGAGAAGAGAAAACAAAGGTGAACAGAAAGAGAGTTAATATATAGATTTTGAACACTGAGTTTTTTAAACAGTCAAAACTGATACACGTTTAAAATCTAGTCAGAAAATGTATTCTAGCCAAATCCCCAATGAATGCAAGTTGGATTCGAATTTCAGATTTGCTTTTATCTCTCGATTCTTCATTGGTGCAATTCGAGGTTGAAATGAGGGAATTGAGGCAACATCGGCACTCGGTTCGAATCTGAATCGAACTTGACGACCCTTCAGAAGAATCGTGCTGCACAGGAGAAAATGTAAAAAAAAATGGTTGTCAAGCCTTCGGCAATAACATGATTTGGCCAATCGGTCCATGATGATAATCACTTCATAGGCTTCGGCTGACCAGACAACCTTCCTTCAGGTCATAGAGGGCTTCGTCCTATCAGACGGAGTTTAGGCCAAAATAGAGGTTTTTGGCGACTCAGTTTATATGGCCAAGAGACCACATTTGCATATGTGGACCTTAAAGACTTTTTGTTGACGTTGACCACTACGTATCTAGAGGTTATAAAGCACAAATTCTTGTATCACTACGTCCATCTTTGAGAGCCTTGGTTGGTGAGTTGTGTTAGCCATTGATGCTTTAATAGTGAACTCGTACTTGTTAATATATTTTTGTCTTTGCTATTGATACATACTAATCTTTTATCATACGGTGAGGCTCTCCAACACACCTCATTTAACACACCAAAGAACACAGCTCACTTATTCTCACTTAAGTGTACTATGTTGGGTCAGGTCATTAAAAAAAAAAAACCGACCCAAAATGTTATAACCCAGTACACTTAAGTGATGATAAGTGAGGTGTGTTCTTTGGTGTGTAGGAGAGCCTCACCGTATATATATATATATATATATATATAAGGTCTCTCATACATACCACATATGAGGTCCACCAATGTGAACCATTTTTTTTAAATAGTAAAAAAATATTTTGAGTTAATTTTTTTGTGGTATTTAAACATTTCAAGGGACAAAAAAATCAACTCAATTTTTTTTTTTTTGCTATTTTAAGAAAATCGCTCAAATTATGTGAGTTTTTAAGTTAATAAAAACTGACATAGTTTGACCAATTTTCTTAAAATAGCAAAAAAATTATTTTGAGTTGATTTTTTTTGCGGGTCCCTGAAATGTTTAAATATCACAAAGAAATGAACTCAAAAATATTTTTTTACTATTTAAAAAAAAATGATCTGCACAGGTGGTATGTATGAGAGCATGTTCTCATATATATATGTGTGTGTGTGTGTGTGTGTTTTCTCTGTCAACTAAACGTGTTGGGTTTTGATTTACCAATAGTTATAAACCATACTAATTTTGATAATATAGGGACGCCGATCTCCAGCCTTCGTAGAATCGCAGCTTGATAGTGATTTACTGATATATGATTGTAACTGACGTAAATGAGCGTTAAATGGAAAATAAGAAAATGATTTGAATATCGTCTCAACTCTCTCTCAATATCTCAAAACTGTAGGAATGCCTCAAATGATGCTATATGGGGAGTATTTATAGGAAATGAGAGAGGCTTCTAGAAGTTGTTAGCCAAATATGTGTTGTTATGAGATGTCAAGACAACTCATCCATGACAATACTAACTAATGGAACCTCTTAGAAACTTCCATCTCAACCCTTGCTACAACTAAAAAACGTAACAAAAATACTAAACAACTAATAAAAGGAAAAATACAATGAAATATAAAAATACTAAAATAAACCCTAATTTACATCATTCTCCCCCACTTGAAACCATGCTTGTCCTCGAGCTTTGGAAATTCAGGGAGTCATAAGCAAATTCTAAAACTATACAGCCTTTTTTTTGCTTCTCTCTCTTCTATCTTTGTTTTCTCCCTCCTTAATATGCTCTTCTTTTGCTCTCGATTTCTTCTCTCTCCGACTGCGAGCCATAAAACATAGCCACCAGGTCGAACATCAATCTAAGGGTTTGAAACCGTAAGTTTACCCCTCTATAGCCATCGGAGGCTAGATCAGACTTCGTTAGGGATCGTTGGAGTACAAGGAGGGTCATCGGAGTTGAAACGACGATGGGGATGGATGATTCCGCCCGTTCTGTGCGCATTTTCTTCTCAACTTTCATCTTTCTCCTCACTATAGGCCTAAGTCTGGATATCAACTCCTCTTTCTTCTTCTTTTTCTCAGGTTTGACGGAGGATTTTTGGGTGGGTTTAGGTTTCCGTTGTGGTTGTGGTATAACCGAGGGTGGAGGAGAGGCAATGATGGTGGTGAAATTAGGGTTTTCGGTGTTGGTGGGAGCGGTGAGAGGGTGGCTCGTGGATGCGTCGGGTGGAGGAAGGCGAGTATCGAGAGCGTCGAATCGTTCTTTGAGGCGGTTTAAAACCTTCTCGAGCCTATCGATGCTCAAATCCACGGGAGTAAGCATCTTCTTAGGTCCCATTTGCCGTCGTCTACGATTTGTTATAAAACAACAGGTGGAGCCAACGAGGCTCTGATACCAATTGAATTAAATGAGTATCAAATGCAAAATAAGAAGAAGATTTAACTCTCGGCTCAATATCTCAAAAATGCAGGAATGCATCAAATGAGGCTACATGGGGAGTATTTATAGGGAATGAGAGGCTTTTAGAATTTGTTAGCCAAGTACGAGTTGTCATGAGATGAGTTGCCATGACAATACTAACTAATAGAACCTTTTAGAAACTTCCATCTCAACCCTTGCTAGAGCTAAAAAAATGTAATAAAAATACTAAATAACTAATAAAAGGAAAAATACAATGAGATAAAAAAATACAAGAAAATACTAATGTAAGCCCTAATTCACATCAATAACCACCGCCGAGGCCTTGGTATTATTTTTGTGTAGGAGTTTTTTTTTTTTTTTTTTCCAGAATTGTTTTGGGTACTTCTGGGTAGGAAAAAAACTACTCTTCGAAAGTGAAGGGTGACCATCGGATTCTCGAGTTTAAACTGTTTTCATGTTACAACTATCAACCGTTTTCAATAATTCAGACAAGGTTTTGTACTGTTCCGGAAAGAATGAAATATTCTCAGAGCTCTTCATTGATACGACATGCTATTTTTTCCATTACTTTCCTTAATATGGAATACAAGATCACGGGGAAACATGTGAGTGCAGGTGATGTGAAATGAATAGTGATACAAAGACGAACGAACCCCTTATTGGTCTATTTGCACTTAAGTCCTTTCTTCAAGGTAGGAGGCTTAGGTCCGAGGCGGAGTAGAGCATAGGAATCCAAGGGGTTGAGGTCAATAGTTGTAAGAGTTGGGCTGAGCAGTTAGCTTCATAATGATTTTGGAGGCCGAACTGTAGGTTGACTTTGTAAGGCCTTGAAGAGGTTGACCAAGTGTACTTGAACATATTGGTGAAATTTTTGTAATGATGTAATGAGGGCCTTTTTAATGAAATAAAACTTTTATATTCAGGGATTTTATTAATTCATTAGCCTTCAGTTATGTGGTATTGTTGTTGTATGTGTTTGCTTCGATATGATTAACTTTGCCCCGTTAACTAATGTACGGAGTAGCTGGTTGCATAGCAGGTCTGTTGCCCTCCGGCCTGATGCTGGGCTCGACAGTAGTATTTACTATTGTTGGTTAGTCACTTGTCAGACGCTACACATCATAATGAAATTCCACCAGCCTACCCGCTTTTGAGTAGGTTTAAATTTTGTTTCAGCCTCATGAAGCATGACACATATTTCAACTGTAACCCTTGCCAACATCTCTTGATTTTACTGGATGTCATATTCGCGACGAGAAGCTTAATGAACTTTTATGCTCCTCCAACTCATTCAATTTCTTTCTGTCAAAGCCCAACTAAGCTGACTAGCAACATTTTGCTATACTGAGCAAGAGCTATCCTTCACTCAAGTTATCCAATTTGTTGAAAGCCATTGTAGAATTTGTAGAGGCAAATAAAGGTCCATATAATTGATCTTGAGATAAGGAACAGGAGTCAATGGTCGTTTTTTATTCAAGTTCTAGCCGCTCGATGTGAATATTCCCTTGACCATCTCAAAATATCTTTTATTGGAACTAAATCAAAACCAAAAATAAGGACGCGAGTGCTTGATGAGTTTTACCCAATTAATGAGCTTATCCTTCTGTTTATAGGTGGGTTTGGCAGCACACAAACCTGTGCCCGCAGAGAGAGAGAGAGAGAGAGAGAGAGAGAGAGAGAGAGAGAGAGAGAGAGAGAGAGAGAGAGAGAGAGAATTCGCTATGATGCCTGTCAAATCAGATAATGAAATTTTGTTCGTTAGTACTTTTTTAGTTTTTTTTTTTAATATTTATTGTAATTCGTAGAACGAGTAGTTTTTAAAAATTATTAATTTTATAAAAAACAGACATGTAAAAGAGAAGTAATTTTAAAAGCTCGAAAGAAGCAGCTTTTTACAAGTGTTAGCTCAAAGGTTTGAAATTTGTGAGGTGACACTGGAAATTGTAAATAGAACCTATTGTTGAAAGAGAGATGTCATAGGAGTAGCTGCAATAAAAATCCCAAGAAAGGGACCTCCCGCCGAATCCCCTTTTAAGATACCAGGTTTACTAGGTTTTGAAATCCAACTCCTGTTAATGATTCCATTCCTCCACAATGTAATTAAGTTATGCTGTAGTTAACTGATGAAGGCTAAGATTATGTCTTTCTAAGTTTCTTGTCATCGCTCCCCTTGTCTTATTTTAAATCAGAAATCTTCATCAATTTGATGTGTATGTGATATATAGCGACGCATGGCTCGTTGTTGTGCTCCCGGGAGAAGACTATATTTTATTTTGTATTTTTAGTTTAGAGTTTATTGTCATTTTCTTTTATATTTAGTCTTTAATTAGTCTCCAAGCATGTTTGGGGCTAATGAGTCATTTTTAGTTATTAGTTGTCCTTTTTTGTCTTTTTGGGTATTAGCTTGGTTAGCAAGCTAACCTTTCCTATAAATAGGCCCTTGACCATCATTTGTAATCACAACTTGAATATTGATAAAAAAGAATATATAGAGAGAAATAAACCCTTTTTCTTAGTTTAGTTTTATTTTTTTGATGGTGGTGGTGGTGGTGGTTTGTAGTTAGTAGTTGGTGTGTAGTTGTAACAATAACGCTTCCACATTCTTAGATTCACATTAAATTGGCATCAGAGCTGCGTTTGTTCTTGGTGTTCGTCGTTATGCGTGAAGTGGGCATCGAGTTGTGATTCCAACTCCGACAACCCTTCAATCTTTAGATTGATAAATGTCCAAATAAGAATCGGGTAGATGAAAACCCTAAATTCCATCACCGCTAAAAGGGGGGATACTAACCCTTTTAGCCTCCTCCATCCTACACCTTCACCTCCCTCCACCTCCACCTCCACCTCCACCTCCTACCACTACACAACCATCACCTCGTCAAATGAAACACTGTTTCCTACCTTTCTCCAAACCCTATCCCTAAAAAAAAACCCCCAAGAACCATCCAAAACCCCCTCCGACCAAAATTTTTGCCCCTCCACCCCAATTTTTATCTTATTTTCCTCCTTTCCCCCACTCATTTATGCCCAACCATAATCAAACCCAACAAAAATGGGCTTCCCTACTCCGATCCAATACCCACCCTCTATTTATCCTCAAATCCAGTCAAAATTGGTCATAGGACCTCTTTGTGACACAACATATGACTTCCATGAAAAATGCGGCCCACTTGGGATCCATTTTTCGACTATTTTTCATTTTGGGTCCGCCTTTCTGGAATGTTGCCGTCTTCAGTCTGCTTGTTTCGTCATCGTACTCGCAAAGGTGCGGCCGCTGGAGTTACCGTCCAGTCAGATTCAAGGGTCCACCACTCCAAGTTGCAACCATGTACCCGTGGTGTAGAGAAGACGGATATGATCGTCAGTTTTTGGTTACTGGGATTTCGTAGAGGGACATTGCCAGGATTTGAGTTTATTAGACCCATTATTGATGAGGTTCAATACACATGAGACTAATTCCAGTTGGGATGCCCACTTTTGATTGAGTTTGATTGAGGTCCGAAGCTTTTGTTGGTTCATATCATGTGGCATTGATGAATCACCCTCCAAGTTCGAGGAATAGCTTTTTGGAAGACGGGGAGAATGATGTGTATGTGATATATAGTGACACGTGGTGCGTGGTTGTGATCCCGGGAGAAGACTATCTTTTATTTTGCATTTTTAGTTTAGTGTTTATTATCATTTTCTTTTATTTTTAGTTTTTAATTAGTCTCCAAGCATGGTTGGGGTTAATGAGTCATTTTTAGTTATTACATGTTCTTTTTTGTCTTTTTGGGTATTAGCTTGGTTAGCAAGCTAACCTCTCCTATAAATAGGCCCTTGGCCATTATTTGTAATCACAACTTGAATATTGATAAAAAAGAATATATAGAGAGAAAGAAACCCTTTTTCTTAGTTTAGTTTAGTTTTTTTTGTTGTTGTTGGTGTTGTGTAGTTAGTAGTTGGTGTGTAGTTGTGACAATAACGCTTCCGCATTCTTAGATTCACATCAAATTATTGCTTGAAATGTCCAATGGACTCGTGGTTTAAGTTAGGTATTACCCACATGGTTAGCACTTTAGCATTGTTGCCACACATGCAGCTGTTAAGACAGATGTTAATCGCATTCTAATTTATTTGTAGTGTTTAGTTCTTCATATAAATTGTTGTGTAACTCCCAACTATGAGAAACACATTAATCATGTATGCAACTTGTGCAATAGAGGTTTATTAGTGGCCACTCAGGCTAGTTTATACATGAATCTATCGGGTTGAGTTTTATTTAATATCCTTGTTTGTATTACATGTTGAAACTAAAGTCAGAGTGTGGGATAGGAGCTACTGCCCTATTTAACCCTCATCTCTCCATGAGTTGTTTGACTAAAGAAAATGAAGTAGTTATTATCTACCTCCCCCCAACCCCTCCTTCTTTGCCCAACATACACACATCCAACCAACAAAATTTATTAATAAATAAATTTGAAAATGAAGTAGGATTTACTTCCGCATATCGAAAATCCTATAAAGTTATTTTCTCTTTCCTTTGTTTTTCATTGATGTTCACAGACCTACTCTGAATCGCGTGGTCATAACTTCACACTCAATGCAACATTTAACGAGATTGAAGCTAGCAAATATGATGGGTTGGTAATACCTGGAGGCCGTGCTCCGGAATATCTTACCATGAATGAATCTGTTTTAGAGTTGGTGAAACATTTTTCTGATTCCGGAAAGCCAATCGCCAGTATCTGCCATGGGCCATTGATATTGGCGGCTGCAGGCTCAGTTAAAGGTCGAAAGTGCACAGGGTACCCTACGATGAAACCTGTTGTTGTTGCTGCGGGTGCTTATTGGGTGGAAGCAGAGACCATGGCAACATGCACTGCTGATGGCAATCTCATAACTGCAGCTACATATGAAGGGCACCCCGAGTACATTTATAAAGGCACTGGGAGGCACCATAACGGGTTCTGATAAGCGTGTTCTATTCCTCTGCGGGGTAAGATTTACTCTTTGTTATATTGAGCATAGAAAGTAACAGGATTGAGGGACTCTTGTTCACATTTGAATGCTTTTTATTAATTAATTACTTTTCACGACATTTTCCTTTTTATTTTGCAGAAAATTGATTTTATTATTTATTTATTTATTAATAGTAATCTCTTACGCATAAAAAATAGGATAAAATGCAAGAATCCCCCTAAACTATTGCACTGACTGCAAACACTCATAGTGTGCAAATAGCTCCCTAAACTATGACGATTTTGCAAATACAAGCTTATGTGTTTTAATAAGTGTCAATAACAATGACTTTTAGCTGATACATAAGGGGAAATCACAAACAGAGAGAAAAGTTTTAGGAGTTTTGCAAAATTAATTGTCCAGGGGGTATTGCATCTAACATGATAGACCAGCGGGCTTCTAGTAAATTGCCCTTATAGTAATACACTATTCCACTTGTGGAGCTCAATTTTTTTGATTAATGGATGCATGTGCTCCAGTACCAGTAGATGTGGATCATTCAAACTTGTGACCGTAAAGTGTGCAGTAACCATTATTGTGTACATTTGGAATGAATCATTTAATAAATGTAAAATAAGATGCTTTCAAAAAATCCTATAGTGAGTGCATAATGATTAAGATCACTGGGGGGGGGGGGGGGGGGTCCCAAAAAGGACTTGGTCGGTTTCGAAGCATATGATGTTTAAATATCTATTTCTTATTGTTAAATTTCATGTTATTTTGGTATTTTTCCTTTTGTATTGGGCCCTCCGTGTTTTGGTCTTTAGTCGTGTTATCTTTGGCGCCGTAGTCTTTAAAATTTTCTATAATGATAATATTTTTAGTATATATACAATTATTGGGCTCCCAATTGCGTAGGCCATCACGTCACAAAAATCTTGAGCCAAAAAATTTCTCTACATATCCTTTCGCCCACCCCTAATCATATTATTGTTCATCGATACGGTTCATTGTTATTGTTCACTGATACGGTTCATCTTTACTGTTCACCGATGATGTTTATCAGCACTTTTCATTCGCGCTTACTGTTCATCGCGATGAAGGTTCTAAATGGGTGATTTTGGGGCCAAATGATTGTAGCCTTTATTCCTCTTTGTTTTAGGTCAAACCTTAATTTTTCCCCAAGGAATGGTCTACAAGTTAGGGCTCCCTACAGATTCTCTCACCAAGTCGCGCCGTATTGGGTAGTTGGGAAGCAGCGGTTCGAAAGCCCCGAGCCGATAGTGTTATGTGCCTTTCTCCATCGGATCATATGCCGACGAGGTATTATGCACATTTGTTAATATGCGTGCTTGTCATTTGGGGAGGCCTTGTAAGTACAACCTTTCGACTCTACATAATGGTTGCCAAAATACCTATGCATTTCAGCATATGTTCATTTTTCCGGCCGATACTCGAACTCCGTCCACCTCATCCTTCATCCCTTGTTCTTCCCACATTGACCAGATAATAGAGCGGTTTGTGCTATGCTATAGTCAGCCCGAATAGCACTCCAAAGGTCGACGTCCCACTTGAGATTCGAGACCTCCTCGACTCCTACTCCGATGTTTGCTCTCCACCCGCCAAGCTCCTTTTGCTTCGTGACATTGAGCACGCGATTGATTTTTTTCTTTCTTTCGAGGCTTCAGTATTTAATTTACTTCATTATCGGATGTCCTCTACCGAACATGAAGAGTTGTAGTGGAAAGTAACGGAGTTATGTGGGGGTCTTATTAGAGAGTATCTCCTTATGCCGTGCCCGCCCTTCTCGCTTCAAAGAAAGACGGGAGCAGAAGGATGTGCGTAGACTACATCAACAAGATCATCGTCAAGAATCGATTTTCCATACCCTGCTTTTAGATCAGTTACATGGGGCACGAATCTTCTCTAAATTGGACTTGAAAAGCGGATATCATCAGATTCGTATGTGTCACGGGGACGAGTGGAAGACCGCCTTCAAAACAAAGGATGTTCAATACGAATGGACTCTTATATCGTTAGGGTTATCGAATGCTTTGTCTACTTTCATGCGGGTTATGACTAAGATCCTTCACCCATATCTTGGTAAATTTTACTTCCATGATATCCTCATTTACAACCGTTTGAAGGAAAATCACTTATCGCTTTTCGAACATGTCTTAGGAGTCCATCGAGCTTAGCATTTCTACCCTCACTTGAAGAAGCGTGTGGTTTTCGATGACGGTGTAGGCATTGATTCCTCCAAGTTCCAGTCCATAATAGATTGGCCCACCCCTACCTCAGTCTCATAAGTGTGCAATTTTTACGGTCTCGCCTGCTCCTACCGTCGGTTCATTGCCAGATTTAGCACCATTATGGCTCCAATCACATATTTGATGGGTACTTCCTCCAATTGTGAGGGCTGGTGCCGCAGACCACGCCTTCCGCCGTATCAAGACTCTCATGATCACTGCTCCCGTTCAGTCCCTTCCTGATTTCACCCAGTTTTGTAAGTTGTCTTGAGATGCTTGCAATACGGGTATCGCCGCTGTTTTGAGTCGGAACGACAAACCGGTTGCGTTCTTTAGCCAGAATCTCCCTGTCCTGAATTATTCAACCTACAACCTAGAGTTCTACGTCGTTATCAAAGCACTCAAATTCTGGAAGTCATATCTTTTACACAAGGAGTTTATCACCAAATCAGACCACGAGTCCCTTTGATATCTCTATAGCCAACACTGGATTAGCGATGACACGTCAAATGGACGACCTACCTTTAACGTTATACTTTTCACCTCCACTACAAGCCGGGAAGGAAAATCATGTAGTCGATGCTTTCAGCCGTTGCAACCACACCTTGATTATTATCTACAGTCAGGTTTTTCGGTCGACGAGGTGCGCATGAGACTTTCATTTTGGCCCCATTTTACCGAGTGACAACAACACAACGGCGCCTTAGGGATCTTTTTACTACAAAATGACTTTCTTTTCCGTGGCACTGTTTTATTCACTTTTTGATGCATTTGGATATTTACAAAAAATATAAATATTATTATTATTTTAGTTATTTAGATATTAGATTATTTATTTAGATATTGTTTAGATTATTATTAAGATTTATCTTTTAATTAGGTTATTTAGTTCCCTTTTTAATTAGGAGACTTGCTCCCTGAGTTTAGGATTATCTTTAAATAAGGCCCGTGGCCCTCTCTTGTAATCAGAATTATTATGGAGAATTTATTTTATTAATGAGATTTGAGAGATGACATCGCCCAAGCTACGGTTGGTCTCGGGTTCAAGACATGGGAGCAACCTCTCCATTTATGGGGGTTAGGCCGACCGACATCTGCCTCTCCCAGACCTTGCAGCTAAGCGAGAGCCTTGTGCACTGGATATGACCTTTTATTTGAGAGAAAATATGGTTTGATTATTATTTTTGTTCGTGTGTGTGTCGTTTCCGTTGCGTTTCACACCAAATTGATATCAGAGCTGTGTTCGCTCCTGATTTTTCACACAAATGTGTGTCCACTCGTGTGTTTGTATCAGTGATGAAACTAGGTAAGGGCCAAAGGGGGCCATGGCCCCCCCTAAGTTTTCAAATATTATTAGTGTTGTATTGAAGTCTAAGTTTGGAGAAAAAATATGATTCCTCAACCCATGTTAATACCCACACTCAAAAACCAAAGACCCATTTTAAAAATCTTTTTTTTAGAAAGATGGTGAGAGAGTTCAACTTTTTGATTGATTTTATTATCTAATAAATTTTTATTTTCACTAAAGGATAATTCACCTTTGAACATTTATAACCTTTTCCTCTAGGAAAAGTACTCTAGCACTTAGTGAACTCGTGGCCGGGCTCATTCTTAGCTTCGACTATAAATGTTTAAAAAAGTGTCTAGTATTTATCTTCATTTTTACATTTACCATAGATTATTTTTCTATTTGCAGAATTTCTTTTTAATTCCAATAATAAACCTGTTTTTAGTTCTGAAATTCATCCTAACTGAAATTTCTTTACCTAATATTTCACCTTTTTTGTTAATCTAATTGCAAAAGTAATTTTTAACCTTGTAATAAACTCTTATTGTAGGTTTTGTGTAATAAAATTGTGGAGAGAACAAATAAAATTTGTGACAGATATATAATTTTTGTTGGGAAAATCACTCGTAATTTTTTTTGGTACCCCCAAAGATTAAATTCTGTTTTCGTCCATGGTCTGGATTAAGGTCACGAGCTATGGCAAGCGCTCGGGGCAGCCTATCGTACGACATGTACTCGGCGACCATCAATGCTCAAAAACTGGCCACCATAGTCTCGCCACCACCAACGGTGGCTGGATTTGATTTCGCGGCGTAGTTTAATAAAAATTGAATGAACAACAAATAGAGATTTTGAAGGTAGAGCAGCGGCGAGAATCCATCCAACGAGTGCAACGGTTTATAGAGGCTGGATTTTGACTTCTCACATGGCGGTTAAAGCTTGGAAAATCACTGATCAAACCTCCGATCTCCGAAGCTCCGATGACCACTTCCACAACCCTCTGGACCCTGTTGGAGCCTAAAGTTGTTGGGTTAAATGGTAGAGCTGCTAGTGCTTGTGTAGAACAACTGACAACTAGGGTTTCTCGTAATGAGTTTGGGGTTTTAAAAAATAAGTTGGGCTTGACGGCTTTTGAAGACTATGGGCTGTCTAAGTGGATTGCGATTGACTTTAGCGCAATTTTAAAAGACAATCCACTTGGGTTGAAAGTTAATGGCCCCCAAATTGATTTTTGTGGTGTGAAAAAATTTGGGCAACCCCCAAAATTTAAAATGTTGAAAAATATTTTATTTGAACCCCAAAAGCAGAAAAATTATTTTTCACCACCTATAAAAGAAAAATATTTTGGGTGTCAAATTAAAAGCCTGATTTATTCCAGCTATTTATTTACTTGGCATGGGTGGATTCAGATTGTTGTGTCGGTTCGAGAGGATTGTTGGATTGTGATAATGGCTTCGGCGTGTTCAATTCAACCCTATAGCGCTAGAGACGAGTTTTTCAAAGAAGGGGGAGTGATGCATCCAGATATTTACAAAAAATATAAATATTATTGTTGTTTTAGTTATTTAGATATTATATTATTTATTTAGATATTGTTTATATTATTACGAGGATTTATCTTTTAATTAGTTATCTATTTTAATTAGATTATTTAGTTCCCTTTTTATTTAGGAGACTTGCTCCCCAAATTTAGGATTATTTATAAATATAAGGCCCTTCGCCCTCTTTTGTAATCAGAATTATTATTGAGAATTTATTTTATTAATGAGATTTTTGAGAGATGATTTGAGAGAAAATATGGTTTGATTATTATTTTTGTTCGGGTGTGTTCATGTGTGTATCGATTCCGCTGCATTTCACATCACTCTTACTTCCTCCCTTCGAGATAAGATCATTGCCTAGGTTCATTCCGGCGGCCTCGTTGGCCACTTCAGGGGGAGAATCCAGTCATGGAAGATAAGGACTTCTTTCTCATTGATCTTTTTTCATCATCAAAACCTGAGTCCTCTGTTAAGTATGTTGAATCTGTGTTGTCTTTTGAGCCCGTCCCTGTCAATTCTGTGTCTCGGTCGCCTTGGTAATTTGCCAAAGTGTACTCGAGAGAGAGCTTCAGTTCTTGAACTTGCAGTAGTCCAGGAATCTGACCCGGACCCTGGAAATGAAGTAACACTTCCTACTTCTGTACAAACTGAATCTGAAGGTCATTTGGGTAGCAACCTAGATCAGAATTCAGGACCTTCCTATTGCCATTAGGAAGGAAACCAAACAGTGTACCATACGTCCGTTGTACCTACAGTCACGTGTCATTTCAAATTTTTTCAACATCTCGTAAGAATTTCCTTGTAAACCTAACAATATTTCCATTCCTACCAAACTATCTAAGGCTTTATCGGATGAATATTGGAAACAAGCTATGAATGCAGAGATGTAGGCCTTAGAAAAGAACAAAACATGGGAGATTGTGAATTTACGTGCGAAAAAAAGCCCGTGGGGTGCAAATGGGTGTATACCGTGAAATACCAAGCAGACGAATCACTGGAAAGGTACAGAGTGAGGCTGATAGTTAAAGGGTATACTCAAACATATGATGTAGATTGTCAAGGGACATTCGCCCCAGTTGTCATGATGAATATCATTAGTTATCTATTATCTCTGGCAGCTAATTATGACTGGGTCTTGTAGCAGTTCGATGTCAAAAATGCGTTTTTGCATGGAGACCTTGAAAAAGAGATTTATATGGAAATCCCCGAGCTATTAGTCAAGCATGTAAGCTTAAAAAGCCTTGTATGGGCTCAAGCAGTCTCCGAGGGCATGGTCCGGAAGATTTGCTAAGGTGATGATAGATACGGGATACATACAAAGCAAGGGAGATCATACGTTATTCGTCAAGCACTCAGATTCAGGGGGAGTCCCAATACTTCTTGTATATGTTGACGATATCATCATGCCAGGAAATGATGGAAAGGGGAGACAGGCTTTGAAACAATACTTGGCCAAATAATTGAAATCAAGGAATTAGGGAGATTGAAGTACTTCCTAGGAATTGAAATTGCACAAGTTGCACACTCCAGAAAAGGAATCTTTATGATATATATTGGTGACACATGGGCGAGGAGGTGCAACCGGAAGAATTTCAATTTTTAGTTGTATTTTATTTTAGTTTTTAGCTAGAATAAATGAATATTCCTTTGGAATATTCTAGGTTAAGTTATTTTAGTCATTTTTGTAATTCTTTTAATTAGTTTAGTCTAGGTTAAATTATTTTAGTCATTTTTGTAATTCTTTTAATTAGTTTAGTTTTTCAACGAAGTTAGCTGGAAGCTTTTAGAAGGATCCATTAGTTAGTGATGTCATAGATGAGTTGTCATCACGACTTAGCTAGTAGCTTCTCAAAGGTTTCATTTTGACATGTGATGTATTTGGGAGTTAGTTATAGCCCATGTGACATCACATGGGCTTACACTCGCTCAACCAATAGATGCAGGAGTTCCTTCTAGAATCTTCTCACCTCTCCCTATAAATAAGGTTTTTGGCCCTCATTTGTATACACAACTTGACTTTTAGAAATGAATAATTAGAGTGAGTTTTCCTCTACATTTCGTTGTCGTTGTTGTTGTGCAGTGTAATTAATACGGTATAGCTACCCACTACACATCAAATTGGTAGCGACGTTTGCTCTTGGTGTGTCATGGAAATTGGCATTCAAAGCTCGAGATTAGTCATGGCTTTGACTCGGTATAACCGTTCGGCTGAGAGGGTGTCTTGACCGATAAATGCTCCCGTGGCGGCCGTGTTTGTGATCGAAACTCTTAAAACCGATCAAATATTCGACGAAGAATTATTACGGTGTATGGACCTCGACCCGAGGGCGAGGAAGCACTGCTATAGGAGAGCACCACCCTATGTCACCACCCCATTGTCTTTTCATTTTTCTGCCACCACCCTACCGCCAACTCAACCACCTTATCGCCAACTCCACCATCTTACTTTAAAAAACCTAGACCGAAAAATTTCGGATCTGAAAACGCCACCCCAAACCACCTAAAAAGTTCATCCATAAACCCTAGATTTAGGTGCACAAGCCTCAAATCTCAACCCACCACCCCAAACCCACCAAACAGTAAAAACAATCTTTGTCCAACCATCTTGGAGCTACCTTGACGCCCTCAACCAGTCTCGTCATCATTCCTGCCTCCTGTCTTAATCCGCCCCAGATCGGGCCTCTCACTACTCCCCCTACCAAATCGACACCCTCAGAAGCCCCGTCGACCTTTCCTTGACCAAGCCAACCACCGCCAGGCCCTTTTCCGGCGCCCGCTGGCCCTTCCGACTCCTGCGCACCATCCCCGATCAGATCCGACTCGAATCTGATCTCCGACCAATAAAATAGGCCCCCCAACCGCTGAAACCCCTATTCCAGCATCTCCAATCCCTCTGACTAGCACCCAGACCCCCAACCTCTGAGCCACATGCCATCAATACCCCAATCATGAGACAATAGTCTTCACCAGCAAATTTGACCTTAGGTGAAGGTTTACCGCGAGAAATGGTGGCCGATCAAGCTCCAGTGGGTGTTCCACCTCCGATGACCAATGGGGTGGCTGATTTGGTTGGTAAGGCTGCTATGGTGTGGCAAGAGGAGAGGATGAAAAGAAGTCCGCTAGGGTTTCTTCTAGTAGGTTGGAGTCTTAAGTGGAATGTTTGGCCTTAGAGTTTTTGAAGAGTTTGGGCCACCCAAGTGGACATTTTCTGAGTTGAGCCCAATTTTAAAGGCCAAACCACTTGGTTTGGTGTTCAATAAGTCCAAAATGAATTTTATTGGGGTAGAAAAATTTGGGCAGCCTCGAATTTTTAATGTGTTGAAAATATTTTATTTGGGCCCCAAAATTTTCTGAAAAGTTCCTTTTCACCCCCAATAATTTATACAAGAATAATTTCAAAATATTTGTTCATTTGGTTTCGGCGTCGGCAATTTTTCACTCACGCTCGAGCACGAGCTTTTTTGAAGAGGGGAGAATGGTGTATATTGGTGAAACATGGAGCGAGGATGTGCAATTGGAAGAATTTTAATTTTTAATTGTATTTTATTTTAGTTTTTAGTTAGAATAAATGAATATTCCTTTGGAATATTCTAGGTTAGGTTATTTTAGTCATTTTTGTAATTCTTTTAATTAGTTTAGTTGCTTCAAGGGAGTTAGATGGAAGCTTCTTGAAGGATCCATTAGTTAGTGTTTGTCATGGATTGGTTGTCATCACAACTTATACTTAGCTAGTAGCTTCTAGAAGATTTCATTTTGACATGTGATGTATTTGGGAGTTAGTTATAGCCCATCTGACATCACATGGGCTTACACTCTATTAACCAATAGGAGTTTAAGAGATCCTTTTAGCTCTTTTATCATCTCCTTATAAATAAGGCCTTTAGCCCTTGATATACCCAAATGTACCCTCATACTCGGAGTTGTAACCTCGGCCAACCTCACAGCTGAGTCACTAGGAAGATAACACTAGCCATCAGAGGGGTCGTCCATCTAGAGGTCGGCTCCATATTGATCAACCTCTGCTCGTCAGTAGCCGAGTTTAGCAACAGCCTCATGGGCTCAACTATAGCCTCTGTCATGCTCTGCGTCAACCGACGCCACAGCCATGCCTAATACCTAACCTCGGCCAGTCAATTAGGCAGAGGTCATACTTATGATTGACAGACTAACATAGCTATCGGACTCTCCAACATCGTACTCGGCTGAGCCGAGGTTACAGTCGATGACATCACAGGTCCGACCATACGCAAGCACAAGGAATACATGGAGCACGTGGACAAAACCGTTATAACTAAATCATTCCCCTCACGTGAGGGAATATTCGGTCATCATTACCTACATGTGGCATCACCAGGTGTCCTCATGAGACTGGCTAAGTCATCACACTCATGCTCATGGCATGCTTGGGGGTACACTACACCCCCCAAGCACTATATATACCTGTCTTCCCTATCCTTGTAGGGGGATCCAGATTGTAAACCCTAACGGAGTAGAGAGAGAAAGTGAGTGCATTGTATCACAAAGGCCATTAGAGCCCTTATTTATTAGTGAAGATCACTCACTTGTACAGTGGACGTAGGCCTAGATAGGCTGAACCACTTATATTGGTGTGTTTCTCCTCCTTTCCTCACCTCATTCTACATTTACATTGCTTACTTGCTGCCATTGTTATACTTGTTTGAGCTCCACTACATTTTTATCTGGAGCACCGTCTGTGGGAACGAGAAGCTTTATCTCGTCCTTTCAGTCCTTCCCCTTTCTGTGTGGAGCTGTTTCACCATTGAAAGAGATCCTTTAAGGTCCTCAAGCTCACGAGTCTCTTAATCACAGCTCAAACATATGGCACCAGAGTTGCCACCTCCTCTACCAACTGGTGGTGGTGGGCCCAGTTCTAGCCAAGCACCACCACAGTCTGAGATGGCTGCAGCCTTGATGTCCTTGGTGGCTAGTCAACAAGCTATGAAGGAGCAATTTGCCCAGTTCAGCCAAAACATGATGATGAGGCCACCAGGAATATTGTCGGAGATGATCACTCCGGCGGTTGTGCAAGGACAACACCAGGAAGCCAAGGGACCACCCCAGGCACCATGCAAAGATCTACCTCCTCCCCAGCGACGGAGGGACGTTGCTGACCCAGGCGATTACGCCTGAGGAGGCAAGGACACCTTTGCCCTGAGGATCAATATGACGATGTGGAGGCCGATGATGCTCCAGCGAAATGCTGGGAGCCATACGAGATTTCCAACAACACTGTACGACTTGCTTATCACAACCGAGGTCAGTGTGGTAGACGAGATTCTGAAGTCCGCCCAAGAGGCTCAGCATTTGATCGATTGAGCAGAGGGTCGGCCTTTGAAAGACTCAGCCCAGGCAATGACCCGAGGGAGAGGTTATCAAGGTCAAGAAGTCTTGCTGGCTCCAGAAGAGAAGAGGGAGATTGTCGGCCCCATCATGGCCGACCCCCACATGGCCGAGATGGAGGTCAGGGGGAGGTTAACAGCCGACGTTGCGCTGCAGCAGGGGAACCCCAGTTGAACCCTTGGAGATGGCAGGGACAACCTCGGCCAGGCCGACGTTGCTAAGCCATGGAATGACTAAATTGAAGGGCTTGAAGATAAAATTGGGAATATCCTAAGAAGTCGGGGCCCCTTGCATAGGGGGTACTCAGAGGGTTCACTCTTCGTAGCGAAGATCGTCAACTTTCCAACCCCGGCCAAGTTCAAGCCTCCTGTAGTGTCTCCCAACTACGATGGAAGCACCAACTCTGTCCATCATATTGAAATGTACCAGTCATCAGCAGATATCTACTCCATCTCTGATGAGATGAGGTGCCGAGCTTTTTCAAGCACTTTAACTGGGGCTGCACATGTATGGTTTACGTCTTTTCCAAAGAACTCCATAGAACACTTCAAAATGTTGGCCGAGCGATTTATCCACATCTTCTGCTTTGGGGTGAGACCTCAGAAAAAGACGACCCATCTGCTTTATGTCAAGCAAGGAAAAAACGAGAGTCTAAGAGACTACATCGCGAGGTTCAACAAGGAAAAGTTGAAAGTGGAAGACTACGAAGAAAACATAGCTATGACAACTCTCATCGGAGGTCTCCAAAAGGGAAAGCTATTATGGAAGCTTACTGAAGACCCTCCCAAGTCAATGGCCGAGTTGCTGGCAACAGCTGGGAAGGTCATGAATGCTGAGGAAGCCATGGTTGTTAAGTATGAGGATGAGAAAGGAAACAGCCGTGGAAGCAAGTTTTAGAAAAAGAAGGATGGGAAGAAAAGGTCGGCTGATGATAAGTTTGCAGATTACACTTAGTTGACTGTAAGCTGTGAACACATCCTCAATGAGATCAAGAGTGATCGGTCTTTAAGGTGGCCAGAGAAGCTAAAGGCTCCTCCTCATAAGAGGAACAAAAATTTGTAGTGTGAATTCCACCAAGACCACGGTCATCTGACTGACAAGTGCTTTGCCTTTAAGGATGAGATTGAGAAGATTTTGAAGTCAGGGAACCTAAGGAAGTATGTGGACACTAGAGCTTCACAAGGTAGCCGAGCCGACCCTAGGAAGAGAAGGAATGACAAGTGCTGAGAAGATGCCCCTACCCGACGTGATGATCCCTCAGACGATGATGGTGATGATCTGGACCTCCCACCGAAGGACGACGTTGCCCTAGTAAAGAGGTTAAACATGATCTCCTTTGGTGTTAGTATGATCTGTGGGGGGCTAGCAGGAGGAGGCTCTGAGATAGCCGATCGAAAAGCTCATGTAGCAGAGGCAAAGGTAGTTACAAAAGCTGAGGTCGTGTATTCGGCTTCAATTCATACGAAGTCTGAGAAGAGGAAGAAGGTGGACATGGACACCCTAATAGTCAGCTTTTCAAGACTTGATTTTAAGGGCCTCTCGTCATCACAACCAGAGTGCATGGATGTGAGGTGCCGAGGATATTAGTTGATGGGGGAAGCTCGACAAATGTCATCTTCTGGCCTTATTTTAAGGTGTTGGGGCTTAGCCGTGCAAAACTCGTCCCATACCACCATCCACTGATCGACTTCAGCGGAGAGAAAGTTCACCCATTGGGGATGTATAAGATGGATATAAGAATGGGGGATGAGTGGCCAAAATGGCTAACTAGAAAAATCAACTTTTTTGTCATGGATGAAAATGTCTTCTCAACCTACAACGTCGTACTTGGACGAGTGGCCCTCAAAGAGTTTGAGGACGTGCCATCAACGGTCCACCAGATGATAAAATTCCCGACTCCTTATGGGGCAGGGGAAGTTCAGGGTGACCAAATGTCGGCACGTGAATGCTACTTCAACTCTGCTGAGGAAAGAGAGGCATATAAAAAAGCTACAACCACCTACAACATTGACACTCTTGATCAAGAGATGAGACAAAGCTCAAAAAGGGAGAGGCCGTGGAAGAGGTAGAATCCATCGTCCTCAATGAGGACGAGCCGAAAAAACCCATCCAGGTCGGCAAAACCCTAAAGTCTGAGATCAAGGACGAGCAAATCAAGTTGCTGAAGAGAAGACAGAGCATCTTCGCCTGGAGTCATGCAGACATGCCAGGTATTGACCCCAACATCATGTGTCACAAGCTTAATGTAGTGGAAGATGCTAAGCCAGTTAAGCAGAGGAGAAGGATCTACTCCCGCGAAAAGTATGATGTTATCAGAGACGAGGTTAAAAAGCTCGAAGAGGCCAAGTTCATTAGAGAGGTTATTTATCCAGAATGGCTGTTCAATGCTGTCATAGTGCCAAAAGCCAATGGGAAGTGGAGAATGTACGTGAATTTTACCGACCTTAACAAGTCTTGCCCCAAAGACAACTTTCCTCTTCCTCGTATAGATTAGATGGTAGACACCACAGCAGGCCATGAACTGATGAGCTTTATGGATGCATATTCTGGCTACAACCAAATCTTCATGGATTCGGCTGACTAAGAGAAGACAACCTTCATTATGGATAAAGGGACCTATTGCTACAAAGTAATGCCTTTTGGCCTGAAGAATGCAGGGGCTACATACCAGCGTCTGGTAAATAAGATGTTTGTGGATTAGATTGGGAAGTCTATGGAGGTTTATGTGGACGACATGCTGACGAAGAGTCTAAAGGCCGACACCCATGTGGCCGACCTTGAAAAACCTTTGATACCATGGATACCATACAGGATAAAGCTCAACCCTACTAAATGCCTTTTTGGGGTCGGAGTCGGAAATTTTTTAGGCTTCATTGTCAACCAAAGAGGAATAGAGGCTAATCCAGAGAAGATAAAAGCTTTGCTGGAAATGAAGACACCTGAGACTATCAAAGATGTTCAGAGACTTACTGGACGAGTGGTTGCCCTCAACAGGTTTGTTTCTAGAGCTACAGACAAATGTCTTCCATTTTTTAAAATCCTCAAAAAAGCTTTTGAATGGAACGAGGAATGTGATAAAGCTTTTAAAGAGCTTAAGTCCTACCTCGGCTTTCCCTTACTTTTATCCCGACCAGTGCAAGGAGAAAAGTTGTATGTGTACTTAGCCGTCTCAGAGTCGGCAGCTGCTATAGTGCGAGAGGAGGATGGGATACATAAGCCAGTATATTTCAACAGCAAAGCCCTCCAAGGATGTGAGCAGAGATATCCTAGGATGGAGAAGTTGGCTTATGCTTTGATTCATGCTTCTAGAAAGATGAAACCGTACTTCCAAGCCCACTCAATAGTCGTCCTCACTGACTCACCGCTCATACAGGTCATCCACAAACCTGAGAAAGCAGCGAGACTAATGGCTTGGGCACTTGAGCTAGGAGAATTTGACATTGTCTTCCAGCCGAGGGTGGCGATCAAAGGGCATGCACTAACTGATTTTTTGGCCGAGTTCACTTGGGACGAGGCCGAGGTTGAAGAAGAAAGATGTGAGATTGCAGGCAGCCGACCAAAAAGAAGTGTCGACCCTTCCATGGATGAGGCCAAGACAAGCACAGTAAAAGGAAAGACCGCCGAGAATGAAGAGGGAAGGTATCTCTTCAAACAATGATCCCTGACAGAGGGAAGCTTCTCAAGGCCGATGAGGTGTGAAGGCTCTTCGTTGATGGGTCATCTTACTAAAATGGAAGTGGTGTCGGAGTAATAATGTCGGCACCTGACGGCACAGATATAGAGTACGCTCCGAGGTTTAATTTTAATGCCTCCAACAATGAGTTTGAATACGAGGCTTTAGTAATAGGTCTCTCTTTAGGCCGAGCTCTTAATATCGGCCAACTCCTAGTCCATAGTGACTCAAGACTGGTGGTAAATCAAATCTTGGGAGTATATGAGGCCAAGGATGAGAGAATGGCTAAATATCTGAAGGGAGTAAGATCGATGGTGAAAAGTTTCAAAGAGTTAAAGCTGAAGAGAATACGTCGGCTAGACAACGGCCGAGCCGACTTACTCGCGAGGTTGGCCTCAGCTACTAAAACCGACATCGGAAGAACAGTGCCAATAGAGGTCTTGCTCCCCCCATCTATTGAAGAGGGAGACGACACATTCGAGTCTTGCCTAAATCTAAGCATGGATGCTTCGTGGATGGATCCTCTTATCAGATACATCAGAGATGGAAAACTCCACTCATCAAAAGCCGAGAGAAGAAAGCTGAGGTACAGAGCTGCCAAGTTCTCCATTATAGGAGACACTTTGTACAAAAAAAGGGTTTTTGCTCCCTTTGCTCATATGTGTTCATCCATCTGAGGTGCCGAATATCCCAAAAGATATACATGAGGGTTCCTGCTCTAGCCATGTTGGAGGAAGATCATTAGCCAAAAGGATCATAACTCAAGGGTATTGGTAGCCAAAAGGACCACCCCCTAAACCTGAGAAAGGTAATAGGGGGTCATTAGATGTTCGTATTTTGCGAGACGACCCTTCTCGCCTTGATCGCGAAGGACCTTAATGTCCCTATAGTTATCCTGGCGTAAACCAGGGTCGGCTTTTGCCGAAATAGAGACTTTGCTGCTTCTCAGAGGTGTTCGTGGATCAGACATCCCACAAGCCTCATTTGGGCCGAAATCCCAAGCTCCCGATACAAAAAAATACCAGGTTTCCAGTTGTGATTGGATGTTTGGGTAACTAGAAGCATTTTCTTCTCGGATTTCCTGGCTACGAAGTGGTAGTAGCCTGGATGATTCTTTGCAGACGAGGGAGTATAACAGCCAATAAAAACCCTAACTGGAAGGTCGGCGTGGTGAACTGCCTTCCAGAGGACGATAGCCCAATCATGACCCTCCAGGTGTTTGGGGACAATTGAGAAGGGGCAAGGTTTATATAAGAGAGTATGGCTCTGATTGTAAGGTGAATGGGAAGTCGAAAACCCAACTTAACATCTGCTCAGAAACGCAGATTTCACCCTCTCGGCCATCAAAGGCCCTCTCTTCCTTAAGAGGTTTTCTCATAACGATTAAGGAATCAATGAAATAAAGGTGTCTGAAGGCAAGAAGGTCATACTCATTTGCTGTACTCTCATACTCTGCAGCTACTGAGGTATTATCAAGTTTACTTCCTTAATCATCATCGCCATCCCCAGTAACCTCGGCCTGGGCACCAGTGGGGACACCACTGGGAAGCCTCTTTGCAAACTCAGCGCCAGTGGCAGTCGATAGAGGAATGGCATCAATGGGAGAGGGAATCGCGATGTTAGGCTCAAAAATCTCTATGGAGGGAGATTTACGTGAAGGTCCAACACCTTGGTGGGACGAGGCACGGTTTGAAACCTCTTCATCTTCAGAAACTCCACTTTGCCTAGGGGAGTAATCCATGGCCTCTGCAAAAGAGTCTACGCTCTCAGCAGCCTCAGATGTTGACAAGGGGTCTGAAGCAGTCGACTCAGACATCGGGTCAGAGACCTCGGCAGTCTCAGGGCGTATGACAGCTAATGGTGGAGGGGAAATTGGTCGTAAGGGAAAAGCCTCGGCCTCACGAGCCTCGGCATGGGCTAACTCTATCTGTCTGATCTTGTTGAAACACTCCTCTTGCAGAGTTGAAAACTCTTCAGCAAGTTTATGCAAAGGTCTTAGCATCTGTTATACGACATTACACTTGGGGTTTCACCTAAAAGGACAAATAGGTTGACTATTTCTAACACCTAGGCAAAAGATCAAAGCTTGGAAGTTGTATGGCTTTCAACAAGAACACCAAGAACAATTGAGATGAAGCTCGTCGGAGAAGATGATCGGAGGGTCACCGTAAAAGCCTAAAAATGAGAATTTCTGCCTAAAACAACCTCGGGGCAGCCTGGTATGGCTCCAAAGTCACCTAACTACTGCAATCCTAACTTGATAACCACCCAACAGTGGTGGAGAACCTCGCCGGAAAGGAAAAAGTTCGCCGGAAAATTAAAACAATAAAATAATGCCCAGAAATGAAAAAGGAAGGGTTGCAGAACAATACCTGACTGAGTTTGAATGAGGGGAGAACGAATTAAGCTCTAAAGGACCTAGAACGATGAAGAACGAGGGAGTTTCAGGATGCAATCGCAGGAAAAGCGGGAAACAAAGGAAGAAGAAAGAGAAAATGAAAAGGGAAAATGGTATTTAAACCATTGCAATGATGGGTGCGAGTACCAAGGCACTCATCATTGCACCTAAAAACCCTAAAGGGCGCCGCTGCATCAGTTGTTGTCTTGGGACATACGCAAGACAGTTCAAAGGATGACATGTTTCCCAATGGTCATTCACATATCCCAACATGCAGAAATGTCTTTTCATCGCTTGAGCACATATACCCCTCAACCATCTACTCACATAGAAGGCTAAGGGCTAGGGGGTGATTGATATGCCCAAATGTACCCTCATACAGGAGTTGTAACCTCGGCCAACTTCACAGCCGAGTCACCAGGAAGATAACACTAGCCATCAGATGGGTCGTTCATCTAGAGGTCGGCTCCATATTGATCAACCTAGGCTCGTCAGTAGCCGAGTTCAGCAACAGCCTCATGGGCTCAACTATAGCCTCTGTCATGCTCTGCGTCAGCCGACGCCACAGCCATGCCTAATACCTAACCTCGGCCAGTCAATTAGGCTGAGGTTATACTTATGATTGGCAAACTAACACAACTATTGGACTCACCAACATCGTACTCGGCTGAGCCGAGGTTACCTTCGATGACATCAGAGGTCCGAGCATACGCAAGCACAAGGAATACATGGAACACGTGGACAAAACCGTTATAACTAAATCATTCCCCTCACATGAGGGAATATTCGGTCAACATTACCTACATGTGGCATCGCCAGGTGTCCTCATGAGACTGGCTAAGTCATCACACTCATGCTCATGGCATGCTTGGGGGGTACACTACACCCCCCAAGCACTATATATACCTGTCTTCCCTATCCTTATAGGGGGATCGAGATTGTAAACCCTAGCGGAAGCTCTGGTAAATTAAACAGTAGAGAGAGAAAGTGAGTGCATTGTATCACAAAGGCCATTAGAGCCCCTATTTATTAGTGAAGATCACTCACTTGTACAGTGGACGTAGGCCTAGATAGGCTGAACCAGTGTGTTTCTCCTCCTTTCCTCACCTCCTTCTACATTTACATTGCTTACTTGCTGCCATTGTTATACTTGTTTGAGCTCCACTACATCTTTATCTGGTGGTGCTATATCCAGCATCATCAGCCCTCATTTGTATACGCAACTGGACTTTTAGAAATGAAGAATTAGAGCGAGTTTTCCTCTACATTTCATTGTTGTTGTTGTTGTGTAGTGTAATTAATACTCTTCCACCACTACCCACTACACATCACTTTATCTCTCAACTAAAGTATTGTCACAGATGTGCTAAGGAAGACAAGAAAATTGGCGTGTAAACCAGCAGGCACACCAATAGACCCCAATCAAAAGCTAGGAGAAACTGAGGAGGATGCAGTTGACAGGAAATTCATAAGCGTCTAGGGAGGCAGAGTCATCTACCTCTCTCACACTAGACCAGATATAGCCTATGCTGTCACTGTGATCAGTAAATTTATGCACAATCCAAGGGAAGTTCATCTACAAGCTGTAAACCGAGTATTACAGTATCTTAAAGGAACTCCACGGAAGGGAATTTTGATCAAGAGAAGCACAGTATAGTGCTTGAGGCATATACAAATACAGATTATGCTGGATTTGTGATTAATAAGCACAAGTCTAGTGCTTGAGGCATATACTGATGCAGATTATGCTGGATCTGTGGTTGATAAGAGATTAACCTCAGGGTATTGTACCTTTTTTGGTGGGAACCTAGTGACATGGAGAAGTAAGAAACAAAGTCTGGTGGCAAGATCAAGTGCTGAAGCGGAGTTTCGAGCACTGGCTCAAGGTGTTTGTGAACTTTTGTGGTTGAAAATCATATTAGTAGATTTGAAGATCCTGTGGGATGGTCCGATGAGACTTTATTGTGATAATGAGTCTGCATTCAGTATTGCACATAATCCTGTGCAACATGATCAGACATAGCATATAGAAGTAAATCGGCACTTCATTAAAGAGAAGCTAGATAGTGGCTTGATTTGCACACCCTATGTGCCTACGAATGTGCTCACCAAAGGACTATGCAGTTCGAGGTTTCAAACAAATTTGTCTAAGCTGGGAATGCAAAATATCTATTCACCAGCTTGAGGGGGAGTGTAGAAAAGTCCCATGTTTTTTATTTTGGAATTATTGTTTTAACGATCCTTGTTTTAAGGATCTCTGTTATTCCTTTTTAGCCTAGTTTGTACACTATAAATATGTACCATTCTTCTTCTATGAAATATAAAAAAATACAATTTTTTTCACATAATCTAATCTCCACGTGATGTCATGGGTGACATCACTAAAGGTGGCCCCCCATGACACTACATGATCTAGAATATTCTTATTTACAAATGACCATAAAATACCCCTCCAATGCCCTCTCAGCCTTACCAACTACTCTACTAATAACCCTAACTAGTTGTGTTGTCTTATTTTACTAATAACAATAACATAAAAAATTACAAATTAAAATATTCTTCAATTCTCGTCTTAAATCCATGTATGCGCCATTTTTTTCCCATGCATCAATTTATGTATATATAAATGTGCTTCATTAATTTTGGCAATTTACTTAATCTTAGGGATTTCATTATATTGGTGGGATTCAGTTTAGTTTTGTTTTTGGTTTGTCTATATAATTTAAGTTAATCTAATAGAATTCTTAGCTTTGATGAATTGATAATTGAATCCAATTGCCTCCTTTTAATTATCTTTTCTTTTTTCTTCCATTCTCCTATTTTCTCCTTCCTATCCTTTCCCTCTTTATTTTAATCCTAATCTCTCAATCTATCCTTATTCATTCTTGTTAATATGCCATCTAAGTGTTATGAATTCTTAGATCGATTTTTTGCACCTAAACTCCCTGTAAAACACACCAACAAAACAATCATGGGTAATGAGTAAATTAGGTAAGTTGTCATCTTTGATTTTTTAAAGTAAAATAGGCTAGATTTTTGGTATTTATGATTTTTCCTAGTAATTAGGGTTTGAATTAGCTTACTATACGTAGCTAGAGTTGAATATCAAATTGAGAGCTTTGTGCCTAGGGTCTGCCTGCCATTACCCTTGGACATTCTCTTCCCCGTTATTCTCTTATCTTACTCAAATCTCCCACAGTTTGATTTTGAAAACTAAGAAAATTTCAATGTAAGAATAAGTGAATCACACCTCACCTTAAAAGGGTGATAATTAGGGGAGCTTCTTTTTGTAACAAATTATTCCTTTAGTAGTCAACTAGGAAAAACTTTGAACATTTTAGAATGGATCATAGTTGTTAGTATCTTACAATATACAATATGTATAATATAGGCAATGCTACTAGGTTTGTGGATCGCTTGGTTACACTGTATTGTATTTTTCCATTTTTCCAACGAAATGCTATATTGGGCCTCAGTTTGTTTAAGATAAGAATGCCTAATAACTTGTACACATGTTTTCGGCTAATATTGATCTTAGGGTAAATGCAAAACTAATCTTGAAGGGAGATGATGAATGCAATTCAACATAAAAAGTGATGGGTCAAGCGCTTACCGTTGTATCAAAAGCTAAAGTCGCAGTTTTATTCCCATATGCAAGTGATGAGTTTGCCCCACGGAGCCTAAGCCCAGCTAGGTTTCCCCAAGGCGAGCAAAGCAGCTGCATCATATTCCCCCTCCTTAAAGCCTCACCCTCTCCATTGCGGCTCAAACCATTGATCTTGCTCTGATACCAAATGATCAAACACCAAAAATTGGACCCAAAGAAGAGAGAAAACACGAGCACAAGTCTAAAAATTGTATTAAAAAGCCAAAGAATAATGAGATCTCTATTATGTCATTACCTATTTATACTAGTAATAATCCTACTCTAAGTTGGAAAGCATTAAAAGACTAAGATACCCTTCACTTACTCTAATCTATATAACTATATAAAAATTGTTGCCCCAAATCAAGTGAGGCTGTCACGTGGCATTGACATAAATGTAAGTTATGCCAAAATGGTTCCCTTCTTCGATTTCGAGCGTTTGGTATCTCCTTCTTCTCTCACTTCTTCAACTCCCCATCTTAGACATCACTTCTCACGTCCTTCTCTTTTCCCAACCAAACAATACTCTTTTCATTATCTCAAAATAGTCTCATTATCTTCTCTCCACGGCCATTTAACTCCCTTTCTCTATACTATTAAAACATCTCTCAATTTTTCATTCAGAGAACGCAATTAAAATAACAAAAAAAGTTTACAGTTTTACAAACCAGAGGGAGGCAACACAGTGAGGTGGTTGAAAAGTGAGATCTCTTCATGTCCTACCATTTCAAAGGTCTTTCTATATAATTATCTAGATTGTATGTCCCATCACTCATGGTAAAAACCATATAGACGTCTTTTTTTTCCACTGCTCTTTATATATTTTATAAATTTCTCTTTATTCATCAATACCCATTCTTTCGTAACTAATCGCATGCAATAGTTCCAAGGTTCTTTCTCTCAATATATACATATACATATATGTATATATAATATATTCAGTTTGTTGATTGCATGCACCCGTGTCAAGTCCGTTCCAGTTTCCATTGAACCTGAATGCGAGTCTCCAATTTTACATGAAATTAGCTGTGTTCTCCAGGAGCAACACCATTCAACAGAGGTTCCCATATGAAGGTAACATACTCGAAACATAAATATTTTACTATATTCATAAAACAAAGCACATGGATTGAATTACTGTTGACGGTAATATTAAGGTATATACATATACATGTTTTTTTTTTGTGGGTTTTATTTTTTAAGTTGGGACAGCGATAGATGAAGCTCTCAAAACCGAGTATGATGTTTTTTCTATTTTTTTTATATATACATATCCACGTAAAAAATAGTATATATATTTATTCGGCTACGCATCGCGTGGCCTTCATGCTAGTATTTTCAAAAGAGGACTAGACCCCTTTTATTACATTTAATTAATACTAAAAATTAACAAAACTAAACAATAAAGAATATCTACATCATTCATTTGATGGAAATACAAAAAATTGGATCCAACGAAGAGAGAAAACACAGACACAAATCTGAAAATTGTATTGTCAAGCCAAAGAATAATGAGATCTCTATTACATCATTACCTATTTATACTAGTAGTAATCCTATTCTAACTAGGAAATCATTAAAATACTAAGATCCCCTTTAGTTACTCTAATATTTTACCTGAAGAAGACAACCGCTTTCATTACATTTGATACTAATAATTAACAAAACTAAACAATAAAGCCTACGCAATGTTGTCAATATCAACCATACACGATACGTATCGGACGTATCATATTGTATTGAGGGTATACCGTCTTTTATCGGTGGATGTTTCGTTTTTTGTAAGTATCGACGATACATAAGTATCGCCTTATACATACATATCAAACGTATCGTATCGGATCGGATCGCCAATACAAACTTAGTTCTGTTTTTCAGCTAAATGACGTGCCTTTTTTAACAAAAAAAAGAAAAACAAAAGTAGAAGAAGTAGAAGGTCAGGGAGTTCATAAAAGGGTTTTGGGATTTAGTTGAGCAAGTTACGAGGCTTTAGAAAAAACAAGAACTTGTAGACCATAACAACATTGTCATTGATCTAATTACGAGGGTTTCATTTACTACTTTATTCTTCTGTTTCTTATTCCCAACAAATTTATTTGTGTGGCTTAGTGTGAAAAGTAACTATACTATTATAATATGATTATATAATAAGTATATATGGTCTTAGTGGTTATGATTGTTGCATATATTATTAAATATCGTGTATTATAATACATAGACCATAATGACTACTGATTATATAATTATATTCAATTAATGTGTTTTTAATCCTTGTTTTTTTTAATGTTAATATAGAATGCCAAGAGAAAAAGATTTAGTGTATGATCATTGCATCGAAGTTGGTGAAGTGAGAATGAAAGGCTGAGAAGCAGTGTAATTATTGTGCTGGTTGTCATCGGGGTGGAACCATTAGAAATTCCAATTTTTGGAGTTATTTTATGAAATATGATATTATGAACATTTGATTATATTTTGGATCGGTTGATGCTTTAGACATTATGTAATACTTCATCTTGCATATAATTTGTGTTGATTTGTTTTCTATATTATTTTTGACACCACACGCACATATATTAATGTAAATAAAATAATTAATATAATTATTGAAAATTAAAGTGTATCATACGATACGATACACATTTTTTCAGAAAATGATACGACTCCGATACGCATTTTGACAACTTTGATTCTACCCTTTGAAAAAGTTCGTTCTCGAACTTTGAGAGCCGAATGTCAAAATTCCGAAATATGCAACCGAGAAGACAAAAAAAAAAATTTGAGGTCACAAAATAATTGTCAAAAATTTGTGAGGGCCCAAAATTTTCCTCAAAAATTGGGTCAACTTAGATATTTTTTCCCCACAAATCTAAGCTCCCATCTCATTTAGCTAACACCTGGGCCTTTAGTTAAAAGCCATTTCCCTTTTCTTTGTTGAACTACAAGACCACACCAAAGGTTCATTGAGGGCCCAACTTACATTTGAAAGTGAGATCCAAGTCCAGGTTAGATGTGTGCGAAACAAGGAAGCAGACTCTCAAGTCGGTTGGTCATTGAACGTGTTGTTTCCACCCCTCGTTATTGACGTAAATGACGTCAAATGGAAGCAAAAAGAAAATAACTCTCGTGTAATCTCGCTCAAATCTCAAAAGGGAAGAATGCCTCAAATGAGGCTACAAAAAAGTATTTAAAGGTAGGAGGTTGCTTGGACTCTAAGCTATCAATCTAATAACAATTATATCCCTAGATGCCCTTGACCTTCCTTCCTCAAAATACTAAACAAAAGAAAATACAAGAAAAATACAATGCACTACTAAAAGGGTAAAAGACTAAAAAAATGACGAAAAGGCCCTTATTCGCATCACTCTTTCCCCTTGAAAGAGTTCGTCCTCGAACTCAGAGGGGAAGGCTTTCAATGTCACCATCCAGAATAGTAATGAGGGCATGCTGGGGTGGATCCTCTGTCGCCTCCTTGAGGTACTCAGGGTCGTTAGAAGCTAGGAGAGCGCGACGCCGTGGAAGGGAGCAATCCGAAGCTCTATGGCCAATCACCCCACAATTGTAACATTTAAATTCTACAGGGTGCAGGAGGTGGGGTAGTGGATGCCGGAGCAACCGAAGTAGGTGGGGCCACATGAGCACTAGAAATCACTGGGACCGGAGGAGCTGGAGTGGAACGGCCACGAGGTGGAGGGATAGTCTGATGGAAGGACTCTACTTTAGTGGTATACTCGACCGCCTTCGCAAAGAAGGTGACGTCACGTAAAGTAAGATCCAGCTGAATGTAATTTTGCATCCCGTGGATATAATGACTAATATGCTGCTCCTCACTCTCGCCTAGACGGGCACGAGTACACAAAACCTGGAAATGCTCCGTGTTGTCTAAAACTGAAGTATCTTGCCGTAGGGATTGTACCCAAAGGACGAGGTCGCGCTCGTAGGTAGCAGGAACAAAGGCGATCATCAACTGTACTCAGAGTTCGGCCCAAGACTGAATAGGAGGGATGCCCTCAAGGATACGTCGCTGCTCTAAATCATTCCACCAAGCACCGGCATAGCGCTGAAACTTGGTCGCTACTAACTAAACACTTCGTCGATCCCTCAGTCGTTTATACTCAAAAATGCGCTCCATCGCGGCGAGCCAATCAATAACAGCATCGGGCTGAAGGTGTCTATCGAACATCGGGACATCCACCCGAATATCACCCCGCATACTCCTTGACAACAACTGGAGGGCTAACTACGTGATGGGATCGCCACTCTATAGGGTCAAATCATCCTCATCTGACTCATCATCGCCTGGCGGAGAGTCATCAAGCAGTGCTCTACGTCGCGGTCTCCGAGGCGGTGGACGTCTAGGAACTGGGGCTAATGGGGGTGGCTCAAGTGGCGGTGGTGGGATATAAGGTGGTATAGCCTCCACAGAAGGAGGTGGCGGAGGTGCAGAGCCAATGGCTGGTGATAGGGGCAGTGGTCCATCATGTGACCGTTCTGGTAACACAAGAAACAATGTCTCTCTACAATTGGCACGTAGAGAGTGACCTTTGGATTCAATGAATCGAAAGGCGACACATCTGTACGCCAATCTGTCGGAAGTGGAGGCTCGATGTCCGGGAGAGACGGGGGTCGGAGTGAGGAAGGGCCATCGGGTGGTGGAAGACCAATCCACTCCTGTACCCGCTCAAGATAATCTACTAGGGCTGAATGGGCTGAGCGGGCATCCCAAATAAAATGGGGGCAGGGAACATGCCTCGGATGCCGGGAGGAAAGTATGTAATATGGGTGGGGGCGGAAGCGTGGGGAAGGGAATATGGGGATGATGATCCATAGAGGTGGGCGGAGCCGGTGGGATGGAAGGGAAATGGTGGGGAAAATGTGGCTCATGGTGTCTATGAGGGTGGTGGCGAAGATAGGTCAAAATATGGTAGAGGTGAGGATCGTAGTAAGGAGAGGATTTATAGGGGTTTTGGGTTTTTGGGGGTAAATTGGGCGATATGAGAATGTGGGATGGTGGTAGAGGGGAAGATGGTGACGAATGGTGGTGTAAATTTAGATCGAGTGGTGGTGGTGGTTTATTGGGTGGTTCTTGGTAATATTTGAGGGTGTGTGTGTTGACTTACGGTTTCAAAGGTAGGGACATGCTCTTGAGTGGCTCCAAACAAAAGAGGGTATGGATTGGTGTTAGGGTTTGTAATTAGTCTCTTGTTCATGTGTTGGTTGAAACCTTACTAATTCTTGATCATAAAATTTGCCAGCAACCACCATTTGTGTGGTCCTATCAAGGGACGAAGGGCAGGGTTTTGCCCGGTGACATTCAGAGTAGAAAGTAGAAATCGCACTGATTGGAGTCAGAAATGGTTCGCCCATTGACATCGGAGCTGTCTGAGGTTGTCTGGATTGTTTTTCCATCAAAGATTGGTCGGATTTGTTGAAAATGGTCGGACGCAAGGTGGAGGAACAGATTGGCCCTGTTTGAAGTAGATCGACCTTGTTTGGAGCTTTGTCGGTCACTGTGTGGGTGATCAGGCTTGTGCGATGCTGTGTAGCTGCTGGGCAGAGAGTGTCGGCGGTTGTAGGACCTCCGTCCGGCGGCGGAGTTGCTCCCAGAAGAGGCGTTGGTGGTCGGCCACCACCATTGTTGACTTTGATTGCCTCGGAAGGTGTTGATGTGACATTCGGGTTTGCTGAATTTGATTTTTTTTGGGGTAGGGGTGTTGAATGGGTTGAAATTAAATAATTAAGGTTAGGGTTTTGAGACGGTATAGGGGCTGTGTTAGGGCGGTCGGTGGTGGTTTCTGGTGGTGGTAGGAGGACATCAATGACATCAATCCGGGCCACTAACTGGTTGAGAACCTCTTCGAAACGAGCGGTATGAATTTCTACGGGTGCGTATCTTCTTCTCGGTCTCATTTGGCGTTGTTTACGATTTTTATCTACACAACAACGGGTAGAACCAATGAGGCTCTGATACCAATTGACGTAAATGACGTCAAATGGAAGTAAGAAGAAAATAATTCTCGTCTAAACTCTCTCAAATCTCAATATCTCAAAAGGGAAGAATGCCTCAAATGAGGCTATAAAAGAGTATTTATAGGTAGGAGGTTGCTTGGACTTTAAGCTATCAATCTAACTACAATTATATCCCTAGATGCCTTTGACCTTCCTTCCTCTTAATACTAAATAAAAGAAAATACAAGAAAAATACAATGCACTTCTATAAAGGATAAAAGACCAAAAAAATGACGAAAGGGACCATATTAACATGTATTCTCTCTTCGTTGTTCTTCTTCGATCTCTTTATTATATTACTTATTTTTATGTCTGGTCTCTCTGATCTCGTCACGGTTCAAGGCCTTCGGGGTAAAAAATCAACGTAGGGTTGCGTAATCCTAGATCCACCCTCCTAGGACCATCGCCAAACAGGACGGTCATCGTGGAAGGTCGCCAAGTAAAATGGAAGGTCGTTGGAATGGGCCTGCTACTTAGTTTGGTATGTCGAACTCCTCTGTAATACCCCGTACTTTTAAAGATAGTTAAATTACACTATGGATGTAATTTGGTAATTTGAAGGACTATTGTGAATAGTAATTCTGGGATTAATGAGTGAAATTAAATAAATTCGATATTATAAAGTGAATAGTAAATATTAGTTTCGAGTGACAGATTAATATTTACGTGGATTATATTTCAAGATTAAGTATATGAGTGAATTATTTTTATTACATGTCGCAGTTGGGTAAAGCGACAAAGGAAAATATTTTAAATTGGAAAACACACGTATTGAATGTGTTGGGTCAAAATAGTGAATTTTAGTTAAGTGACTCGGATGGAGATTTTGACTTCGCCATTGGGTTCGGAAGGGCCGAGATGGTCAAAATAGATTACCCGGGGGTAGTATTTGGGTTCCAGACATTTTTGGACTAGTAGGGACTCGTAAATGAATACACGAGTCATTTAACAATTGAGTATATACCCAATTTCGGGTTTAAGAGAAAGATAGCCCTCATTATTTCCCAAAATCTGCCCTAAGAGAGAGAAAGAGAAGAGAGAAGGGAGAGAAGAAGAAGAAGAGAAGAGAAGAAGGAAGAAGAAGAAGAGAAGAGAAGAAGGAAGAAGAAGAGATTTTCGGGCAAACTCCGCCGGATTCGACTCGAGGTCGTCAGATTTCATCCTCCAGGCAAGTGTATACTTGCTTTATTTTATTTTGTGCATTTATTTCATATTGTGGTTGGTAAACCCTTAAAATAAATTTGGGGAAATTTGTATATGAGTTTACATATTGATGTAATGTAGACTCTTAATAATTTCTAGTGTTAAATCCATGTAAATGGAGTGAAGAAATGGATTGAAATGGTTTAAAATGATAAGTTGGGTTTTTTATGGTTTTAGGGTTTAAATCTAAGGAAAATGATATAATACTCCAAATTAATTGATGTGTTAGTTGTAGAACATAGATTAGATGTTTATGGAGTTGTTGGATGAGATTAGAAACAACAAAAATGGAGAAAAATGGAGGTTGAGATTTTGGAGAAGATGATGAATAGTAACTCCGTAGCTTGCGGGGTAAATTCAGACAGGAAGAGGGAAGATTCAGCTCTCGGTCAAAACACGAAAGTTGTAGATCTTTTCGATACGGTCGCGTGAGCGCTGACCGCGTATTTTTCTGATTTTTCTTCGAATTGTTATGATTTTTAGAAGATGGCAGTTGCGGGGAGAAATAGTCAACTCGGAAATGCACTCGGAAATTGAAAAGATAAATGCTAGAATTGTTTGGAGATAAATATTGAGGTTCCTAAAAATAGTGTGGGGACTTCTAAATATTTTTTTTAGTAAGGCGTGTACTTTGGGTTAGTTGAAAGTAAAATCCAAGATTTACCCAAATAGGGGTGTTCGTGAGGAATAATACTTAAAGAGATATTTAGGTGTGATTTGAATATTAAATAAGGGAATACGTATTGGGGTAGTGTTTTAATTGTGTGACGGCTTATATTATTGCAAATGAGAATGTTCGAGGTTATTGGTTATCGTTATAAGAGTTTGGAAATTTTAGCCATAGTATATTGAGAAGGGATATAAATAATATATATACGATGTCGTTAAAGTATATATATTATGAGATGAATGAATATATCGGGGTTGTTGATATTATTATTGTGCGGTGAGAAAAGCTCGGAAATAAAATATTGGGGATTAGTCAAAAATTGATAAATGCGTAGGATATTCGAGATGTAAATATACTACATAGGGGATTTATTATACGGGTTGTGCGTATGCCCGGATGTTAATATATACGTGGGTTAAATAATTACCTATGGAAAATTATGTATAGGTGAGAGAAATACCTATAATTATAATATGGTTGTGTGAATACCTAATTGATGGTATATTTATATAGGTGGAATGTGTACCTATATGATTGTTTATTATGTGTATGACATACCTACCATACTTGCTATCACGGGAGGTTGGCGTTCGGAAGAGGACAAACTTATCCTGTGTTGCCTTCGGGGGGATTTTAGATTTGGTACCTCAAGAACATAGGGCTGTGAAAGGCTTATTTGTGAGTTGATAAGTCTGCTGCTTATGGGAGCGTAGGTATGTGCGTGACCCGTAAGTACGTGAACTATGTTCGCCTCCAATACGTGTGATTTGTATTGTTATAGTTCCTGAGTGATGTGGAACGGGTAATCCTTTTTGTACGAGATCTACTTGGATTTGGATAGCAGAGTATGTGGGCACCGCTGTTAAGCATATGGGTGCCGGATATGGATATATGTATTGAGATTAAAATATGTGTACTTGAGATAATCCACGGTTGCTTAATATTATAGCTCGGTGGATGATTAATATACTTGTTGCGTGTAGTATATTATTTATATATATGAGATGAGATATCATATAACGTAACCCTGTATAAAAGGGAAAATAATGAATAAAGTGATATACTCCTTCCGGTAGATTTATATCTAGATTTATATGAATATGGATCATAAGTTAATGAGAACTATTAATATATATATATATGGGATGGTATAAATGTGGTATGTACTTGAGGCTTAATGGATCCCGATGATCAACATTGTCACGTAGTAGTGTATCGGGGGGTTCCTTGTTTGGACTTCGCTTCGCGAGACACCCCACGCACGAACGTAACGTAATGTTGGGAATGGGGAGAAGCTTAGTCCTTAGTACTCGGATTTTTTGGGGATTTTGGAAGATAAGGGAAATACCTTAGTAGGCAGGGTAACTTAACTAGGTTGTTTAAAAAGGTATGCGATAGTTGTGCACTATTAGAAGAGGGGTGAGGGGTATCTCATGGGAGTGCGATACCAATTTAAATATGAGATAAAGCATAATTTCCTAAATAAAGTATTTATGCACTTGCAAAATATTTTCACAACTCGGCTCTGACCCGTTTCTATATTTTTCCCCTCTTGTTATATCTATCTATCTATCTATATATATATATATATATATAGGTGTTCAGACACAGGGACGCCTGGATGATGATTCTTTCGAGTTAGACGTTTGCTGCAGTAGCTGTGAATGCAAGGAGGTTTATATTAGGCGCTTCCATCATTGAGATCTAGATAGGAGGTATTGTAGAAACATTCGAGCTTATGGCCCAACTATACTCATTTATTCTTTTATCGCCTTTTAGTGCGGCATTCGATTTGGTTGTATTATTGTACCGAGTGTTCGGTTATTTTATTTTATTTCATTTCAGTTGTTGCATGTAAACTGTTGTAATTGTTTTATTTGAATGGTTTGGTTAAAAAGATTAGTTAATTAAAAATTTGACGCCGGCCTAATAGGATATTAGTAATTAAATTAATTTTCGACAGTGATGCTAAGAATGAACCATATGAGACTCCTGTTTTAATTTGATATAGGAGTGATCGCTCGGTATTTTATTAGGCAGGGTGTCACAGGTGGTATCAAAGCATCAGGTTCTAGTGTCCTTAGAAATCTGTGCGGACGTACTACGCTTTCAGCATTGCTTTTGACTTGATATAGAGCCTTATGATTAGGATTGTTGATATCCTCTTGTGAGAATTTGTTCTCCTGCCATTATGTAAGATTAATATAAATCTTTTGCGCGCTTGTTAGGGATTCGTGTGTTGATTGACGAAGGGCGACTAGGGAAGTCCGTTGTGTGGGCAGCAGGACGCGATGCTTAATTAGAGCTGTAGATTAATGTTGGAAATGAGGACCGCGGTAAAGGTCATTTTCCTTATGGCATTGTCGGATTGCTGCAACGACTACTAAAATATAGTAGTTAAAATTATTAAGAACCGTTGTACTTGAGAATGGTGCTAAACTTGAATAACAAGTAGAAGACTCAGAAGCTCTTGCTTAGAGTTGGGTATGGAATTACCCATATGTGAAAATTTGAGGAAATTTTTTTTTCCACTCGTGAGAGCAATGTTGAAATGGTGGGGACGATAGTCACGATATTTGGGGGAGCATGACGTATTGCTCATAAATTAATCTTACATATGGATTTTTCCTTAATGAGAATGTGAAATTTGGTGAATTAGATGTTAAGCACGAAATAAAAATGGAGTTTTTATTGATGAAGAAAAATTTGGGTTTATGTTAATATAACTCATGGGAAAATTTATGGATTTGTTGGATTGACTTGAAGATTGAAAGGATTTAATCCCTAAACTATGCTAAGAAGTGTTATAGGGTGACTTATAGTGGTTTGGGAACCTTGTATTTGGGTTGGAATGAGTTTTGGATTGAATTGGAAGAAGGAAAAATGGGAAGAACAAATTTTGGAGATGAACTGTGCACCTGCAGAAATCTCGTTAGAAATGAGTCTTCTTACGAGGTTCCAGTAGGTAGTTCGTTCGATGTTGGAAATGTCGTTCGAACGAGAATTCTGGGTCTTCTAACTTGATTCCAGAATGACTCTTAAGGCTCGATTTTTGTTCCGAACTTCTCGTAGGCTTATTTAAATGAGTGTTAAGTCTGTACGAATGTACAGTAACTTAAAATTTATAAGTGAGCGAAGAATATGCACGATTAGCCGAATAATATTATATATATTGTGTATATATATACGGGCATATTCAGACGTATACATGTGATATGTTAAATATATATGTGTGTGATTGGTATACTTATATGATACGGTTTTTACCGAGTCGGTGTGATAGTCCGACCATTGGTACCCAGGATGATGTGTAATTAATTCCCTGGAAGATGATAGCATTGAGAGACTGCATCCATTGAGTTATAGCTCTAATGGATGGTTATTATACTTATATAGGTTATGATATATAAGTATGGATATACTTGATGTGTACAGTATAATGTATATATTTATATAAGATGTGAAACATATATATACGGACATAATAAATAATGGAATGCGAGATAAATTCTGGATGAGCTCGCCTTGATTATATGTTTAGATGGTACTTCGATGAGGAGATGTTTCATTACCATGATTTGAGTGCATGTGGACCTTATAGATATAATTTAAGGTATACGGGAATCATAGTTGTTGAATCGTGATACGTATCGTGTATCGAAAACCCTGTGTATCGTGAATCGTGAATCGTATCGCGATACGTATCGTGCGATACGGCACAAAAAATAAATAACATTTTAAAAATAAATAAAAATGTGGAGAACACTTTTCAATCAATTATATAACATAATATGATTCAAACTTCAAATTTCTCCACAAAATCATATCAAAAAGAGAACCCACAAGCCATATATCATATACTAAGTATAACTTAGTAACTATTAAGGTATTGTCATGGTGTCATCCTCAACTATGATGATGATACCTTAATAGTATCCAAAAAATAATAACCAAAATCCAAAAAATATATCCAATAAAGTCATCATCTTCATCACTCCTCTAATTATTCCTAAATCCTAATCCTAATCCTCCTCCTCATCATCAATGTTTAGTTCATTATCATCATCGTCTTCATCATCATCTTCTACGATGATTCTCTCCTCTTCTCTTTGGTCCTCTTCCTCATCCTCCTCTTCCTCCTCCTCCTCCTCCTCATCATCATCATCATCATTTTGTTGCCCACCTTTTCCTCAACTTCAAATTCCTCTTCTTCACCCTCATTTTGTTGCCCACCTTCTTCATTATACTCCTCACTTACTCCTAAAATGTTTGCAAATTTTTTTCTAACATCTTCGGGACATTGCATACATTTTTTGTCATCTTTTCCCGTACCGGCAAGATGGTGCTTCATTCTAAAAATCCCGCCCCATTTTGCATCCTTGCAAAAATTACATCTTAAATGCAATCTATTATCATTCACTTTTTCACAATAATCCCATGTGGGGTCAACCACAACTTTTCTTTTTTGTTTAGTCATTTCCTAAATAAATAAAGAGGAAAAAGAAATAAATATACTTGAAGAAATGGATATTAAATAGGGTGGAACAATAAATAAATAAAGAGGAACCATAAATAAATATATGAGAAACAAAACAATAAATAAATAAACCTAGGGTTTATTTATTTGTTAATGGTGGAGAGCACAAAGTTGAAGAAAAAGACAAGAAAAGTGAGAAAAGAACATAGGGTTACTTACCAAAGTACCAAAGCAAAGGATGAAAGCTTCTCTTGGCAAAAAGTTGAAGAAAAAGACAAGAAAAGTGAGTATATTAATGGTGGATAGAATATTAATGGTGGAGAGAACAAGAAAAATGAGAAAAGGGTATTTTAAACCTAGGGTTTGCTCATTTATGTGTTTTTAAAGACTTTAAACATTATTTAAAGTCTTTTAACAGTAAATTAAGTATTTTCGGCCATAAAAAATAAAAATAAAAAGATTTTTTTTGCTGACTGGGACGCCAGGTGCGTCATTTTTTCCCACTGCCCCGTATCGCTGATGAATCGCGAGTCATACGATTCTCGTATCGACTCGCGATTCTGGCCCGATTCAAGCGATTCCTTGCTCTTTTCGATTCAGTCAACCGATTCGTCTCGTTATTGTGGTTTATCGAATCGTATCGGACGATTCGTATCGTGAATCGCACGATACTGATTACAGAGACGGGAATTATAGTTAAGCTGGGAGTTTAAGCTTGTTGATGTTTGTGCGAAGGACTTACTGTTAGTGCAAGCGCTTATGGTATGGCTCCTTGGCAGAATTGAGAGTTCTGACCATATTTTATTGGTAAATGGGATGGGATTATCCCGGTTGTATATTTAAAGCTAACAATACACTCCATATGTGAACCTTAACGACGTCGGGAGTGGACAGATGTTAGAAAATGCAAGAATGTTGGTTTTGACGATAAGTCACCTAATGTAGAGGAAACATTATAGAGTGAGAGCCATTTGATGGCTGTATAATTATATAGAGATATAAGTGCTACGGAAAAGCACTGAAATTTTCCTATCACCGCAAGTATGTGGGTGAGGTAATATAAAGGAAATTGATTGGAGACATATAGACAGGTTTTGAATAGAAGGCAAATTGAGAGGAAATACATTTTGGGTATGATGTTCATAATGCTTTTGCCCAGAGTAGCGCCCTGATTAATTGGACTTTCCATTTGGACAAGATGGAATGATTTTGTGGTAAAAGTACATTAATGGATTAACGAATAGGATTTAGAACGTCCCGTTGGTGTCCCTTAGACCGTTTTATCTCGATGACTGACGATGCGAGGGAGTAGTGTAACGGGAGGGTTCCTTGTTTGGATTTCGCTTTGCGAGACGTCCCACGCATGAAACCGAACAAATGTCGGAAGTCGAGAGAGGTCTTGGGCACTAGGGATATAATTAGAATAGTACTCATAACGTGTGTTAGAAACACCTTGATCTTAGGACCACCACAATGTAAGGGCAATAAGACTATCGACATTAATATAAGATGACTATTGTGAGTTAACCACAAGAAGTTCGATGGGATAATCTTGAGAATGATTGAATTTCCAGGTATCAGGAGAATTAAAATTCGAATTATTCGGGTTAAGGGATACCCAGGTGTTAGTACCAGGCCGATAAAATGATGCCCATTATTTAGAGTGAGTGTAATGTATCAAAACGTTTACAATGGTTGTACAAATATACACGAATGATAGGGGGTATGAGTACCCTGGTTAGTTAATTTAAAAAAAAATATCCGATATAGGACGTAAAAATGAATGTGTAGAATATATGCCTGAGGGGCAGCTATAAACAAGGTTAATATGGTATGACGAATTGAATGTCGTGTGAGAATGACGATAATTCAAGCATTTATGTGCAATGAGAGCTAACACACCTGAGATGGATTGAAAGGCTGTGGAAAGTCATTTAAAAGGTACCTCTTGATGAAAAGGATACCAAATTATTGTGAGAAAGTAGAGCGGAATCTTACTCGAACGAGTTTTAACGAATGGCTTGCACATGAAATTATTGTTAGCATACTCCAAGGAAAGAAGGAGTGCATATAGTACGAAATTTCGGGAGAGTAAACGAGAATTAATTGTATATATATGGATTTGCGAATATTTCTAGTGTATGAGACTAGTAGATATGGTATTAATAATAAATACATTGCGCCAAGTCGTCTTAATAAAAGGGTGCAAGATTTGTGTAAATATATAGAGATGAGGAGACTATATATATATGAGCATACGCCTTGAGATGGCTGGAATATAGTGGGAGACCATTGTGTTAGGCTCTATCAAAATTTGGTTAAACTAGGACGTAATGTATATACCGATCCTAGAGTAGTGATACAAGCTATATTTGAATTTCGAGGACGAAATTCTGATGGAAGGGGGGAAGTATGTAATACCCCGTACTTTTAAAGATAGTTAAATTACACTATGGATGTAATTTGGTAATTTGAAGGACTATTGTGAATAGTAATTCTGGAATTAATGAGTGAAATTAAATAAATTCGATATTATAAAGTGAATAGTAAATATTAGTTTTCGAGTGACAGATTAATATTTACGTGGATTATATTTCAAGATTAAGTATATGAGTGGATTATTTTTATTACATGTTGCAGTTGGGTAAAGCGACAAATGAAAATATTTTAAATTGGAAAACACACGTATTGAACGTGTTGGGTCAAAATAATGAATTTTAGTTAAGTGACTCGGATGGAGATTTCGACTTCGCCATTGGGTTCGGAAGGGCCGAGATAGTCAAAATAGATTACCCGGGGGTAGTATTTGGGTTCCGGGCATTTTTGGACTAGTAGGGACTCGTAAATGAATACACGAGTCATTTAACAATTGGGTATATACCCAATTTCGGGTTTAAGAGAAAGATAGCACTCATTATTTCCCAAAATCTGCCCTAAGAGAGAGAGAGAAGAGAGAAGGGAGAGAAGAAGAAGAAGAAGAGAAGAGAAGAAGGAAGAAGAAGAGATTTCCGGGTAAACTCCGCCGGATTCGACTCGAGGTCGTCGGATTTCATCCTCCAGGCAAGTGTATACTTGCTTTATTTTATTTTGTGCATTTATTTCATATTATGGTTGGTAAACCCTTAAAATAAATTTGGGGAAATTTGTATATGAGTTTACATATTGATGTAATGTAGACTCTTAATAATTTCTAGTGTTAAATCCATGTAAATGGAGTGAAGAAATGGATTGAAATGGTTTAAAATGATAAGTTGGTTTTTTTTATGGTTTTAGGGTTTAAATCTAAGGAAAATGATTTAATACTCCAAATTAATTGATGTGTTAGTTGTAAAACATAGATTAGATGTTTATAGAGTTGTTGGATGAGATTAGAAACAACAAAAATGGAGAAAAATGGAGGTTGGGATTTTGGAGAAGATGATGAATAGTAACTCCGTAGCTTCCGGGGTAAATTCAGATAGGAAGAGGGCAGATTCAGCTCTCGGTCAAAACACGAAAGTTGTAGATCTTTTCGATACGATCGCGTGAGCGCTGACCGCGTATTTTTCTGATTTTTCTTCGAATTGTTATGATTTTTAGAAGATGGCAGTTGCGGGGGGAAATAGTCAACTCGGAAATGCACTCGGAAATTGGAAAAATAAATGCTAGAATTGTTTGGAGATAAATATTGAGGTTCCTAAAAATAGTGTGGGGACTTCTAAATATTTTTTTTAGTAAGGCGTGTACTTTGGGTTAGTTGAAAGTAAAATCCAAGATTTACCCAAATAGGGGTGTTCGTGAGGAATAATACTTAAAGAAATATTTAGGTGTGATTTGAATATTAAATAAGGGAATACGTATTGGGGTAGTGTTTTAATTGTGTGACGGCTTATATTATTGCAAATGAGAATGTTCGAGGTTATTGGTTATCGTTATAAGAGTTTGAAAATTTTAGCCATAGTATATTGAGAAGGGATATAAATAATATATATACGATGTCGTTAAAGTATATATATTATGAGACGAATGAATATATCGGGGCTGTTGATATTATTATTGTGCGGTGAGAAAAACTCGGAAATAAAATATTGGGGATTAGTCAAAAATTGATAAATGCGTAGGATATTCGAGATGTAAATATACTACATAAGGGATTTATTATACGGGTTGTGCGTATGCCCGGATGTTAATATATACGTGGGTTAAATAATTACCTATGGGGAATTATGTATAGGTGAGAGAAATACCTATAATTATAATATGGTTGTGTGAATACCTAATTGATGGTATATTTATATAGGTGGAATGTGTACCTATATGATTGTTTATTATGTGTATGACATACCTACCATACTTGCTATCACGGGAGGTTGGCGTTCGGAAGAGGACAAACTTATCCTGTGTTGCCTTCGGGGGGATTTTAGATTTGGTACCTCAAGAACATAGGGCTGTGAAAGGTTTATTTGTGAGTTGATAAGTCTGCTGCTTATGGGAGCGTAGGTATGTGCGTGACCCGTAAGTACGTGAACTATGTTCGCCTCCAATATGTGTGATTTGTATTGTTATAGTTCCTGAGTGATGTGGAACGGGTAATCCTTTTTGTACGAGATGTACTTGGATTTGGATAGCAGAGTATGTGGGCACCGCTGTTAAGCATATGGGTGCCGGATATGGATATATGTATTGAGATTAAAATATATGTGTACTTGAGATAATCCACGGTTGCTTAATATTATAGCTCGGTGGATGATTAATATACTTGTTGCGTGTAGTATATTATTTATATATATGAGATGAGATATCATATAACGTAACCCTGTATAAAAGGGAAAATAATGAATAAAGTGATATACTCCTTCCGGTAGATTTATATCTAGATTTATATGAATATGGATCATAAGTTAATGAGAACTATTAATATATATATATATATATATATATATATGGGATGGTATAAATGTGGTATGTACTTAAGGCTTAATGGATCCCGATGATCAACATTGTCACGTAGTAGTGTATCGGGGGGGTTCCTTGTTTGGATATCGCTTCGCGAGACACCCCACGCACGAACGTAACGTAATGTTGGGAATGGGGAGAAGCTTAGTCCTTAGTACTCGGATTTTTTGGGAATTTTGGAAGATAAGGGAAATACCTTAGTAGGCAGGGTAACTTAACTAGGTTGTTTAAAAAGGTATGTGATAGTTGTGCACTATTAGAAGAGGGGTGAGGGGTATCTCATGGGAGTGCGATACCAATTTAAATATGAGATAAAACATAATTTCCTAAATAAAGTATTTATGCACTTGCAAAATATTTTCACAACTCGGGCTCTGACCCGTTTCTATATTTTTCCCCTCTTGTTATATCTATCTATCTATATATATATATATATATATATAGGTGTTCAGACACAGGGACGCCTGGATGATGATTCTTTCGAGTCAGACGTTTGCTGCAGTAGCTGTGAATGCAAGCAGGTTTATATTAAGCGCTTCTATCATTGAGATCTAGATAGGAGGTATTGTAGAAACATTCGGGCTTATGGCCCAACTGTACTCATTTATTCTTTTATCGCCTTTTAGTGCGGCATTCGATTTGGTTGTATTATTGTACCGAGTGGTCGGTTATTTTATTTTATTTCATTTCAGTTGTTGCATGTAAACTGTTGTAATTGTTTTATTTGAATGGTTTGGTTAAAAATATTAGTTAATTAAAAATTTGACGCCGGCCTAATAGGATATTAGTAATTAAATTGGTTTTCGACAGCGATGCTAAGAATGAACCATATGAGACTCCTGTTTTAATTTGATATAGGAGTGATCGCCCGGTATTTTATTAGGCGGGGTGTCACATCCTCTTTCTTCTATTTTCTTCTCGCCTCTCTTCTTTTTCCTCGACTTTGACCGAGAGTCTAATCGGGTTGCGATTTTGGGGATTTTCCTCTCTTCATGTCCTTCCTTATTGTAGCTCTAGGGTTTTCATTGGCTAGGGTTTTTGAAGGTTGTATGAGCTTTTGGTGGTTAGGGTTTGCAACAGATAGGGTTTGGGGAAGTTCTTGATGATTTTTGTTGCTGTACTTGGGGATTGGGAAATATTTGAGTTTGGGCAATTCAATGTGGGTTGATGGGTAATTGTAGGGTGGTTCTTGAAGAATTTCAGAATTAGGGTTCAAGGTTGGGTTTAGGGTTTGTATGAGAGGGGTATTGGTGGAGAAGAAGAGAAACCCTCTAATCTTGACAAGATTAGGGCTAGGGTTCCTTCGATGGCCGTTATTCGATCTTAGAATTGGAGTTTTGATCTCTCTTCTTGGGAGCCATAAATGGAGATGCAATGGGAGGACACACACCCACATACACGGCAAGGATCTCACCTCGCTCTGAAACCAATTGGATGCAAATACCAAAAATTAGATCCAAAGAACAGAGAAAATACAAGCACAAGTATGAAATTGTATTATCAAGCCAAAGAGTAATGAGATGTCTATTACATCGTTACCTACTTATATAGATAGTAGTAATCCTACTCTAACTAGGAAAGCATTAAAAGACTAAAATACCCTTCAATTACTCTAATAGCACCCTTTTAATTACATTTAATACTAACATTTAACAAAACTAAACAATAAAGCCTATCTACATTAAAAGGGCCACATTTCTGTTGCCATAATCAATTGCGGGCATTTGGTTACATGTATGTTGATCCCTCCTTTGGAACAATTTTTCAATTTGTTGTGCTAACAGGTCCCAGGTTGCTTGTTCATGTTGACCATGGTTTCCATGACCATCACCTCTTGGTTCCAGATACAAGGCAACAATTCACAGGGTATGAACAGATACTCACACAAACTAGAAGCTTGAAGGAGAACTAGAGCACGCACAAACAAACAGCACAAAAGAAGGCTAAAATTCCCTTTAGAATATAGAATATTGTTGATTATGTGTGCCAGATTAAATGACTTACATCCCTATATAGGGTACTAATTCTAATTCCAATAATAATAGGATTAATGATTCTAAAAGGATTACAACTAGAAAAAATGAAAATAATTTTGAAAAGCAAAGGGAAACTATTCCTAATTTGAGTAGGAAAGGAAATCTAAATAAACTTGATTTATGCCTTGTTGTTCTTTTCTTCTTGAGATGTCCCTACATCTTTAGAAATTATGGAAACAGTTAATAGCCACACTATTATTCTTTCAGAGAACAACTAAGTATTGAGACAATTGCAGTTTTGTAGTTGTACTTTCAAAACCATTTTGTGAAGATACAAAGTGCGTGAAGAGGTCAGTCAAGGCATTAGAAAAAGAGTTACTTGAGGACTCCCTCCCCCTCCCCACTCCAACCACCCACCCCCACCCCCGCCCCGCGAACAATCTTCAATCTCATGTATCTGTTGTATGATAATATATCGATTCGTATGTGCGAGACCCAAAAATCTAGATGTGGTTGCTTGGGCCGTTCTATATACAAGTTAAAAAAGTGACATGTATAGCAACTTTTCCTTCTTTTTACGTGCTTAATTGATCAATCTCTTGACTAAAGGTTGTCCTGCATTACGAATGATTGTACATGTCTGAACAAATATTATGTAGGGGTGAGGCCAGAAAACAGACCCCATATTTTCTAATCCATGCTGATAAAATTTTGATACTAAATGATTTTTCCTGTAAAGTCGTGAAGTTCAGTGTTAAAATTTAAACTTACCAAATTTTAAGCCCTCCCCCCTCAACCCAACACTAGATGTGTGACATCAATCTATTGATTGTTCTTGATGTGCAGGATTATATGGAAGACTATGAGGTACTAGTTCCTTTTCAGACCCTTCAAGCACTTGAATGTCATGTTGATGCCGTTTGCCCCCAAAAGCGGGCAGGTGATAAATGTGCAACAGCTGTCCATGATTTTGAGGGTGACCAAACATACAGTGAGAAACCGGGCCATGATTTCACCCTAACAGCTAACTTTGAGGGGTTAGATGCTTCAAGCTACGATGCTCTTGTGATCCCGGGAGGCCGAGCTCCGGAATACCTGGCATTGGATGAGAAAGTTATTAAAATTGTGAAAGAATTTATGGAGGCTGGAAAACCAGTGGCGTCAATCTGCCACGGACAGCAAATTTTGGCTGCTGCTGGTGTACTCAAGGTAAGTTATCCTCATTAGTGGTATTATAATGTGGAGCAATACATATTAGTATATATTATAATATCTGAAAGCAAGGCATTTTCTTGTCAAAAAGTGAGGTTTAAGCCTTTTGTTAACTGGATTATTAATTAGAGAGGTTGAAAATGGGTAGAAAGATAGACTTTTAATAAATAACGTTCACACAATCATTTAAAAAAAAATTCAAATCATTTCAACAAACATTACAACACTAATTTATAAACAAGGTAACACCGATGGTGGTGAATAGACGGCTTTAACATAATATTGCAAATAAAACATCATATACAAGTTATTCAGTTACGCAAAATTGAATTTAACAGGTGGTTTGTATACCACCACCTGTATACAAACCACTAGAGTATATTGGTTTAGCATTGCAATATACTCTGGTCGTTTAGATGAATGATGTTCAACATCTCTATTTCAGTCGTATCGAACATATCATATGCTTAGAGCTCATGCTTTTGGTCTATAACAATATTGACTCCATCAGTTTATGACCATGGGTCTGAAATGTCTCTCGGTCTTGCACTAAATAAATAAATAAAAAATTAAATAATAAGTAGCACAGTCCCCTTCTGGGGGGACTTATCTTTTTTTTTTCTTTTTCTATTTTTATTTCACCAAGTTATTTTTAATTTTTAGTAATTATCTTTTAGTTAGTTTTTTAATTGGAAAAGACAAATTTTTAATTAGGAGACTTGTTCCCCAAGTCTTGGGTAGTCTATAAATAAAGCCCCAGGGCTCCCCTTATAGTCACTTTTACCATTAATGATATTTTTGAGTTCTTAGAAATTGAAGAGATTTGTTTATTTGTGATAATTCTCGGTGCATTTCACATCAAATTGGTATCAGAGCCACGTTCGTTCTTGATAATCAAAACCCTAGTGTTTGTACTACCCGTGTGTGTGTAAACCAAAACGCAAGCATGCCTCCCAAAGCAATGAAACAATCAAAGGCTCAATAATCTGCTTTAGAAAATATCCAATTGATGTTATCTAACATGGCGGTTCGAGTCGAAAGTATCCAACAACGGCAAAGCCACATCAACGAGAAATTGGAAGCCGGTGGGCCTATGGCCAACACTGGCAATACGATGGCCCACCTCATTCATCATGGAGACGCCGTCTGCCCAACAACGGCAGCCTCCATGCGCGGCAATACGGTGGCCCACCTCATTCATCATGGGGACGACGCCTGCCCAACAACAACGGCCTCCACGCGTCGCTTGGGCCCCGACGAGGGTTATGGCAGGCCGGAGGAGGGTGGAGAGAAGTTGCAGCCTCTCAGACACCACCCCGAGTGCTGCCAAGCAAGCAGGTGGGGCGGCCTAGCCTCGTGGTTCGATCGGAGGAATTTTTAACGATGTTTTTAAAGAGGCACGGGCTGATTCGGCAAAAAGAAGTCAAAACAACCCACAGACTCTTTCAAAACGATGTAAATGAGTCCGTTGATGTCTTCGATATGAAGATGGAGACTTGGAAGCGGGCCCGGGTGGAAAAGGCCTAGGGTAAACAACCGTTGCATCCAGAGAAGGAGGTGATCCTTATTGAGGGCCTGCCCACTTAAAAATTTAACAAATGTTGGGGAAAAGCGAGTTCTATTCATTCAGCCTCTCGATCGGTTTCGTGGGGTTACAAAGGGGCCAAAAAAGACGTGTCACAATAGGTCCAAGCAATTCAGCCCGACCTGTTAAAATTAAGGGGTGGACTAGGAAGAAACTGATGAAGAGGATGGTATTCCCCTTACTCGTTGTACATCGATGAGAGACCGGTCAAACAAATGGATACTTACCGTGATGGTTTACACCATGGTGTGAGGTATGGTGGCCCACCCCACTACATTCCACCTCACGAACGTGTGTTATGGGTGCGGGAATAAGGGGCACATGAACAACAATTGCCCCTTAAAAACGACAAAGGGGAAACCACATAATACATGATCGGAAAATCAACCCCCTAAACAATCACGTTGGGCAGTCCCGAGGGGCCCAAACGGGCTATGATGAGGACCCCGAGGATGTGTTACTGGGTGGGGGACTAATGGGAGACGGTCTTAATACTTTAATTAAATTATTTGGCAAGGCTGTGCATGGTGATGTTCGTATTGATGCGAGTATGTTTGATGGAAAAATGGATCCGGATGCGTTTATGGATTAGTTGAAACATGTGGAGTATTTATTTGATTTAAAGGAATACTGGGACTATAGATGTGCCAAATATGTAGTTGCAAAATTGGAGGGTTATGCCTTGCTGTGGTGGGATCAATTGGTGCACAGCGGGGCAACAAATGATTTAGACCCAATTTGACGTAAACTACACGTCAATGGCCAAGAAAATAAACCAAATCCTAACTTTTATAGAGAGGATCAAGAGATTTCTTATATTTCAAAATGGAGTGTTCTCCTCAAATAAGGAATATAATGGGGTATTTAAATGGGAGGAGTAGTTTAGGATCTAAGCTAATATTCTAATTACAAAATTTCCCTTATTAGCCTTTACTACTCCTTACCTCTAAATATTAAAGCAAAAGAAAATATAATGACATAATAAAATAAAAGAAATACCAAAAATAAAATAAAATGCAATAAAGACCTAAAAAGGACCTATTTCCATCACAATTACCTCTTGGAAACACATGAAGGCAGAGATGGTGGCTGCCTTCAATTACGAGAGGGACCTATTTGCACGTGTCCAAAGCCTCAAGCAGGGTTATATGTCTGTGAAAGAATATTCAAAACAGTTTCAGTTGCTTTGCATCCGAGCTAGACTGAAGGAGAGCCACAGAGCAGCAAATCGGGAATTACATTCAGGCCTCCAACTTAAGTACCAAACGAAACTAGGGTTGTGTTAAATTAGTTCCTTAAGCCAAGCAATTGAGTATGCAAGGAAGGTGGTGAATTATTTGAAGGCGGGGGCAACTATGGCAAGGGGTGGGACAACCACAAAACCACCCGTTACAAAGATTGCAACACCTACTACGACTCTAGTTCCTACTACTCTCGGGTCCATTTCAAGTGTTACGATTGCAGGGTGTATAGACATCGAGTTTTTGATTGTCCCAACAACACGAAGAAGCTGATTTTAGTTTCTGAATGTGAAGAAGAAATGGAGCAACCACTAGACGTATCCATGTGCTACCAGAGGCGAACGACATACCACTTTAGCGCTTGGGTCAAGCTTTCCAAAGCAGAGGGAGTGATGTGTGGCACAGTCTCCTTCGGGGTGGGTGGGGTGGGGTGATTTCTCTCTTTTTTTTTAATTTTTTTTTTATTTCAACAGGTTATTTTGAATTTTTAGTAATTACCTTTTAGTTAGTTTTTTTTATTGGAAAAGAATCATTTTTAATTAGGAGACTTGCTCCCCAAGTCTTTGGTAGTCTATAAATAAAGCCCCAAGCCCCAGAGCTCCCCATTGTAGTCACTTTTGCCATTAATGATATTTTGAGTTCTTAGAAATTGGAGAGATTTGTTTCTTTGTGATAATTTTCTCTACGTTTCACATCACTTACACACGGCTTCCTCTCTTGTATTGTTTTTGCAACACAAAATACCCTTACCGCATAGTTGGTTAGGATAATGTCGCTCGAAATTTTTTAAATAGAGGAAGTGTCCTCACCCAAGTTACAGTTGGTCTCGAATTTGAGGCATGGGAGCATCCTCTCCATATATGGGTGTAAGGCCAGCCGACATCTGCCTCTCCCAGACCCCGCAGTTAAACGGGAGCCTTATGCATTGGGTATGATCTTTATCTTTTAGTTAGTTTTTTAATTGGAAAAGACTCATTTTTAATTAGGAGAGTTGTTTTCCTAGGATAGTGTCGCGCGTAATTTTTTAAACGAGGGATTGAATCTGTAATTATACCTAGCAAAAAGGGTGAGTCCATTTGAATCACCCGTAAACAAATAAATAAGAAGAAATTTCATAGCACGATGCTTACATGCAATCTTGATGCTTCACCAATAGGGAACGTGTTGGTTATGCAGGATGGTAACGCTTATTTTATATAGTGTGTATTTATATATTACTTGCAATTTATTAATGTTGGATTATATTTGTAGGGTAAGAAATGTACTGCCTACCCGGCTGTGAAACTTAACGTGGTGTTATCTGGGGGGACATGGTTGGAGCCTGAGCCCATAGATCGTTGCTTCACCGATGGGAATCTGGTGACTGGAGCAGCTTGGCCAGGTCATCCAGAGTTCATTTCTCAGCTTATGTTGCTCCTAGGTGTCCGGGTATCTTTTTAGCTGTTCATCGTGTTTTTTGTTCTTTGGTTGTATACGTGGATAAATATGGACGGAGAACACAGCTTACATACATATGTATGAAATAATCATGGTCATGTTTGTTGCGTTGTACTCATGATGTATACGTCTCTTTGACCTATGCCGTATTATTGCAATAATGTTGCACAGTATTTTTGGGACCCATATGATAAGTGTTTGCCTTCCTCGACTATGGATTTTTTTGGCCATAAAAGCCAGGTGTTTTCTCAGGGTTGGTACTTGAGCTATTTAAGTATATTTTCTATGAATTATGAATTATGAATTGTAGATTAAAATGACATCATTTTTTCCATAGATAATTTTGTAATCTATTGTTTTACTTGTAACTGGAGCGACATAATTCATCCAAATTGTTTGTGAATGCGGTTTGTTTTTCTCATTAGATTCATGTGTGCAACTTTCTTCAAGACCTTGTCTAACAGTGGAAATGTGGAAGATGTTTTTAGAATCAGGAAAAGTCAAAATAAAGCCATTAATGATATAATTAAAATTATTGATCGATTGAATCGCATGGAAGGAATTGACTTTAAAGATGTCAGATTAGTTGGAATAAAAAAAATGGGCTTTTACGATCTAGTCCTTGGACTAACAATTTTGGACAAAAAAATCAGGCTCAATAAATTTTAAACGATTAGGTCCAACATATAAATACCCTGAAATTAAAACAAAAACGCACTATTCAGAAATCGAAGCGCCAAAAATATTGTATTCTCTCTTGAATCAAAACCTTAATCGTACAATCTCTTCGATCAAAATCCCAAAACGAATCTATTTCTCAATCAAATTTTGGTCAACAACATATAAATACTCCTGATCGAAGTGCTAAAAACTCTGTTCGATTAAAATCCTATCTCTCTTCGATCAAAACCCTAGCTCTCTTCGATCAAACCTTAATCGTTGAAGTTCTCCATTTTACATTTTAAATCAAATTCTTTCAAACACCACTAACAAGTATGTATACATTCTCTTATCACCTTTTTGTCCTTGTGTATTTTGTGTTCTCATATGTATAAATTTGTAGACGCATGGACTGATGAAATTACATTCTTCTTCATGATATGAAAAAATATATTTGTTTCCCTCATTTTAATTGCAAAACACACTTTTTGCATGTTAGATATATGTATTTTATCATTGTACTTTTCCTCCTGTATACATCATTTATCGAGGATTTATCAAGGACTAGGAATATATACATGATTGGAATATGTACATGTACAAGCCTTGTTTTGCGTGTACTATCAAAAAGTACACGCAAAATACACAGAGTACACGCACATTGAAATTGAATTTCTCAATTCATTATGCGTGTACTTTTATGTTTTATACGTGTACTCTATAAAATATTTATTTCAAATCCATATTTGATCAATCCTATGTTATTTTGGTCCGCGCCAGCGGCATTTGAATGGTATTCCATGAGTTTGTAAGAAGTATTATTATTTTGTTAATATTTAGGAGTGTTTTTGGTCCGCGCCAGCTGCATTTGAATGATATGTTATTAGCTTGTAATCAGTATTATTGCGTGTACTTTTTCATTTTTTGAATGTAGTTTTTTGAAAGTACACGCAAAAAATTCATAAAGTACACGCACATTGAAATTCAATTTGTTCAATCCAATATCCATGTACTAATGTGTATTATGAGTGTACTATTTTGTATTGTTGTGTTATTGTTTAGGAATCATACGATCAAGCATGTTCAACTACAAAAGTGCTGCTTGCACGTTCGAAGATCTTAACAATACAAAACCTTTCACATTGACAGTCAATAGTACTAATGATGACGAAATTCATTTTCTCCTTCGCATCAATGATAGAGCTAAAAGGTTACTTGGTTTCTACTACTACTATGAAGACATTTACTGCACTTTTGATGTGCAACAGCTTCAAGTAACTGAATCGAAAGCGAAGGATTTAGCTAAACGAATTGAGCAGTATTGCTTAAGGGGTTTTGATAATGTTGGAGCTTTTAACATTCAGCTATTGTATCACTTCTATACTGAATATGTTAGGAGTAGAGAATCTTGGTTTTTGACTTGTCGAACAACCTCTGTTAGGTATTACCATGAAACTGACGATATATATTATCGCCTTTAGCATGTATTTTGTTGAGACTTGTATAAATTATTTGTGAGAATATTGCATGTACTTTTGTTAAATACGCTTGTATTTTATTGTTTTATTCTATGTTTTATTCTAATTCACATGTATTTTATTTTTTGTACATATCATTATAGGTTAGTAATTTAAATTTTGTTTATAGATCAATATAATGGGGATGAAGATGAAGGCAAGAAGTGGAAAGAAACAAAAAAAGAGCAGTTCTGATGATAGTTCTTCATCCAGTTCCAGTTCCAATTCTAGTTCTAGTGTGGCATTGAAATCTAAACGTCCTGCAAAGAAAAATGACCAATATCGGTCAAATATTGTTAGCTTTCTCCATGATTTGCATCAGATTAAAGATAAAATAAACAATAGCCATATTGAACTTCTTAAGAAGATTCCATTTTGGGAGCTTTTCAATGTCTACTACAGTGAGAAAGTAGTAGAAGTGGACCACAAGAAGACGGATACAAATATTTTATCAATTATCGAGCTGTACAATACGGAAACCAAAAGTTTCCGTATGAAGAGTAGAATTCCAATAATGCCAATAGATATAAGTGAAATATTTGGCATACCCCTGGTTGAGGGTTTAAAATCAATAGAACTGAAAAAGCGATCGAATACTGCTCAAAAATCTGGATTACAAGCACGATACTTCGCAAAAAGAATAAGAAAGTCAGAAATATTGAATGGTTTGAAGAAATCAGTTGAATTGGAGACAGATGAAGGAATTGCTGATTTGGTTAAAATTGTGTGTCTCCACTTCTTGAACACGTTGTTTTTCTCCAACTCAAACTTCACCCTTGGAGAATTTTGGTTGAAATACATCGACAATATTGAGGAAATGAATAAGTATGATTGGGCATCTGCTGTGCATGAGTTTCTCATACATTCACTTGACAAATCAGCAAGTTCAAAACCTAGCACAGTTACTGGATGTGTCATTTTCCTACTGGTGAGCAAAAAAACATCCTGATATTTCAAAATTTACATACCAATACTCAACACTTGTATTTTGAAAATACACGTATATTTTCACGTGTATTTTCAAAATACACTTGATATTTCTGATATTTCAAAATTTACATACCAATACTTACCTGTCCTTTGAAAATATCACGTGTATTGTTAAAATACACGTGATATTTTCTCTTGTTCTTTCAAAATACACTTGATATTTAACGTGTATTTTGAAAATACACGTCTTATATCACGTGTATTTTGAAAATACACGTCTTATATCACGTGAAAGTACACTTGTATTTTACAAAGTACACGTGTACTATGTTTTGTAAATATAACCAGGGTACTTTAAAAATACTCTTGTTATATTTTCTGTCAATATTATAAATGTACTTTAGAAAGTACACGTGAACTTATATTGACAAAGTACACGTTAAATTTGTAAAAATCACGTGTACTTCCAATATACAATTATAAAATTTGTAAAGTACACGTTTAATTTTACGTGTATTTTGAACAAATCACTTGTACTTTCCATTATGAATCCCTATGTAATACTAGTATTAAATTCATTTTGTTTTTTGTATGATAACAATATTGGGCATGTGAGAAATTTGAAATTATTTCTCCTGTTGAAGAATTTAAAGAAAATACTCCAAAATTCCTGAAGTGGAAATTGTCGTCTTTGAGACAATGGTCTGTGAAGAATGACATCGCAACAGTAACTTTGAAGCAGGCTACAAATAAACCAGCGTGTAAGGACAGTTCTGTATAAAAGGAATCTCAGTTTGAAGGGCTAAGTTACTCTTTGAACAATTCTACAGAAAGTCCTATACATGCTGATTCATCATCAAAAAAAGTTGCTGAAGATATTAATGACAATGAGTTTTCACATGGTTGGAATATTCCCCTTAAAAACATTGTGACTCCAAAGAAACAGAAGGGAAAAGATCAACCAAAGGTTAATTTGGATGAACAAATTGCTCTTTTGAAAAAGGAATTGTTGGAAAAAAATAACCAACTATCAAAAGCAGCGGAAGACTTTAATGGTGCACTTGAGAAGGTGACCTCTTTGGAGGTGGAGAGTGTCATGTTGAATATGTAGTTGCAGGTAGATCGCGATTCACTTTTTGAAGCCCATGAGGAAATGAAGAAGTTAAAGGCGGAGAATTCCAACCTTTTGAAGGAAAAAGAGTTACTAAATAAGTTGGAGGTAGAAAATGTCCAACTAGTTGAGTTAAACAATTCTTTAAAAGAAAAGCTTGATCAAGTCACAATGAGTGACTCAGATAGAATTAAAGAATTGGATGAATCATTGAAAAAACAGCCAGAATCAACACGAATTTTGGAACAAAAAATTGGATATCTGTCTCTGAGTAATGAAGATCTAAAAAAAAGTATGATGATACATTGCAAAAATGGAAAGATGCTGACATAGAAAAGATGACATTGTGGCAGAATCTTGAGGAGTTAGAATTGAAAAGAACTCAACAGGTACTTTTGAATGCAGAGTACACGCAGTTTTTCTAGAGTACACGCAGTTTTCCTAAAGTACACGCAGATTTCCTAAAGTACACATTAAAAGTACACGCAGTTTTCCTAAAGTACACGCAGTTTTCTTAATATACACGCAGTTTCCATAAAGTACACGCAGTTTTTCTAAAGTACACGCATTTTTATTTCATAGTATTTTTAATGCAGTTTTATTTGATATTAAAAAAAATGCAGAGTACATGCATTATTTGATTAAAAATAATGCAGTTTTATTCAAGTATTGCTTATAATGTAACATTCTTTTTGTATAACAGGAAAACAATAATGAAATCCTTAATGACGAAATTTCAGAGTTGAAGAAAATACTTGATGAATCAGAATTGAAAAAAACTGATCAAGTATCTATAAAATACAATAGATATATAGTACACGCTTTACTTTCTAAAGTAAACGCAAATTATGTTGACAGTACACGTGTATATTATAAATTTTATAAAGTACACGTATTTTATAATACATGCGTGTATATTATAAAATACACGCATGTATTAAAGTACTGGCGTGTACTTTATAAAATACACGTAAGAGAAAATGAATCATTGTTTAAAAAAATGCTTACAATCCAACATTCCTTCTTAAATATATTAGGCAAACATTAATAAACAACTCATGGACAAAATTTCGAGTTTGAAGATTGAGCTAGCCTCAAAGACAGTTCAGGGCACCCCCAAAATATCCAAAACAAAAGGACCTCTTACTAGAGGACATAATAAAAGAAAAACTGACAGCGAAACCGAAAAGTATGAACCAAATAAGAAACAAAAAGAGTCAAAGCTGAGAAAATGCCGTTTAACAATATCTCAACAAATGAAAGAAACTCACTTCAAGCTTTAAGCAATCGAAGTATACAAATATCTCGATGAAGCTTCGAAGAAAAAGATTGAAGAGTTTATTCAAAAGGCTGAGCCAGGGTAAAGTTTATTGTTTTATGATTTATCACTTCGCTAATTTATATTTTTTTTGGTGCAAAAGAATAAGGTTATTATTATTATTATACAATTCTTATTGATTATATAAAATGCAGGGAATTTATTTTCCAAGGGCTGGTTTCGTATGTCCCATGGAAAGATTTTGTTGAATTCCTCAACAATCAAGAAATTTCAAGCCAAGTATGTAGTCCAAATATTAGACATCCATTAAATTTCAACATTATTATTTCCTCACCATTTTATATTGTGTGAAACAGATAATACTTGCCTTTAGTGAAGTATTGAGGTTAAAATTGTCAGAGGAATGACTCTCCTACTCACACACTTTTTCTGATTATTGTTTGGTAAGTACAATTAAACCTAAAGTTTTGAGAAACAAAATTTAAGTTTTTTTTATTAACACAATGTCTATAATTTTTATTCAGATAGAAGCTTGTAGCACAAATGAAGTCAATAAGAAGGGGGAGTTATACAAAGATTTATTTGAATACTTAGGACCTTGTAATAATTTGTTCATTGTACAAGACATAGTGTAGGACATTTCACATTACTTATGATATACAAAAAAGAAAATAAAGTGGTCCACATGGATTCCCTTCGACCGAACGACAAGGAAAAAAACACAAATATTCTTTGATGATGCAAAAAAAATTGGTTAGTGCCTAAACTTAATTAGTAATGTTACCTGTACTTATATTATACACGTGTACACGTGTATAATATAATGCGTGTACTTTGTATTAGTTGCACATAATTACCCAGATTATCAAAGTATACGTATTATATTTTAAAATACACGTGAAATGAACCAATACAAATTACGTGTACTTTAATATTATGCATGTACTTTTAACTCTTTAGGTAAAATACACGCATCATATTTTAAAATACACGTGATATGAAAAAATAAAATATGCATGTACTTTAATATTATGCGTGTAGTTTTAACTCATTAGGTAACGTACACGCATCATATTTTAAAATACACATGATATGAATAAATAAAATATACGTGTACGTTAATATAATACGTGTACTTTTCACTCTTTAATCTTCATATACTCTTTTATTTGTATACACTAAATATTTGTCATCTTAACAGTTTTCTGTCTTCTAAAAACACTGTGCCTATTGAATACTGAAGTAGAAACAATGAAAAACAATGGTTTCAAAATTCAGAGGAAGTTTGATGAAGGTACTCTAAATGAGTTTACATTGAATGATGATCCATTGACAGAGCAAGAAAAAAGGACAGTAGATTTCTTGCTGGAAAGTGATCTCAAATTTGACCTAATAAGAGATCATGAATGCCCTAAACAATATAATGGGTAAGAAAAACTTCATTTCTAAAAATTACTAATTTGTATCTTCTCAAAAAATTTCATTCACATCATACTAATTTGTATATTTATTTTATTTTAATTTCAGGGTTGACTGTGGGGTGTTCTGCATGTACTACATTAAACAAATAAGCAGAAACAAAGAAATGCAAAAATTCTTTCAAGATCCTGACATGCTAAAACAAAGAGCATATGTACTCGGGGAAATTCTTCTATCAAAATATTTCTTTCCCCGAAAGGAGAAAAAACTTCTATAAATTGTGATTCAAATACAAAACATATTTGTAATTTGTTTTGTGTTATATTGGTTATTGTTTACAATATTTATTACATCAAAATGGTTTTTTTTCGCTGGCGCGGACCACAATCCACGTAAGGTTTAGAGAAACAATGCACCTGAGTGTTATGAAATAATGTACAAGCATTTTTCACGAAAAATACAAGTGATAATTACTAAGTACACCAATGAATTCTTCAAAGTACACACATTTTGACTAAAGTACACGCACTGGTTAATATAATAATTTTTTATTATTTTAATTGAAAACTACTTTGAAGAATTCATTCAGGACACAATAACCAAAATCAATTTATTAAGCTCAACTACTCACTTCTTAACTACTTCTGGTCAAGAAATAAATAGCTTTAACTTTTCCTATAAAAGAGTAATATTTGTTCCTTTCTTAACCATTACATCTAGGGTAAAGATAACATAATGGCTATTCCAGCAGAAAACTTGCGAGAAACTCTTGAGAGAGATGAAAGAAATAAAACAAAAATAAGGCAAATTGAGGAAAATATTTCCTCATATGAAACTGCCTTTGAGCAGTTTCAAACATATGTGAGGGAAGACTATTCTGGACTTCCACCCAATCCCATATATTTATTTGATGTGGATGAGGACCCTGCTCAAACACATGAAGACCTCATGTCTTTCTATACACAAGACGTTACCATGAAAATCGCCAAGCTGAAGGAGAATAACGCTCTTCATGAAGGACTTGTAGCTGTCATAGAAGAAGAAATTCGACACTGCTCGAATTTAATTGACTCTCTTCCTGACACCCTAGATGCCTTTGACAAACTTCCTTAATAGAAGCCTTCTTTAGATGTGAAAAAATTGTACTTTATTTTTTTGTTTTTAATAAATTTTTTATTTCTTTCATGCATGTATTCTCACTTATTTCATACACCAAATATAGTAAAGTACCTGTGAACCCTTATAAAAATGATCATGTGTATTGTAAAAAATGTAAACATTAATATGATTTCATGTAAAAAAATTGGTATGTCAAAATATGATTGCAAACGCAAATTTTTATAAATCACAAACAAGATATTGTCCCAAAACATTATGTAAATGCGTGTACTTTATATATTACACGTGTACTATATAAAGTACACGCATAGTCTATAAAGTACATGCCTATTGAAATACTTGTATAATAATGCCGCTGGCGCGGACCATAATACACATATGAATTTAAGAATATGAGTGACCCAAGTGTCTTTTATAAAGTACAAGCACATTGTAATGTCCAAAACCATTTTCCAAATAGTACATGCATTTATATACGTCTACTTGATAAAATTATATGCAGAATACATAAATTACACGTATATTGAATTAGATTTTTGTCATATCAATATGCGTGTACTTTGCTAAAACATGCATGTACACTTATATTTAAATACGTGTACTTTAATTATCAATGTGTGTACTTCATAAAGTACACGCACATTTCATCAAGTACACGCATATTATATTTATATTATGCGTGTACTTCATGCATGTACATCATAGAGTACACGCATATTTCATTAAGTTAATCTAAATTAAATGTCATTAATAAAGTACACGCATGCTTTTATAAAGTACACGTATATTGAACTGATCAAATTCATTTTTAAATGCGTGTACTTTATGTATTCTATGCGTACTTCATAAAGTACACGCATATTTCATCAGGTACACACATTGACAAAATTTCTTTGGACATCAAAATGCGCATGCACTGTACATAACATGCGTATACAAATGTAAAGTACATGTGAACACCAGGAAAAATGATCACGTATGTTTTATGAAAAATATGTGTACAGCTACACAAAAAACAAACTTAAAAATGAGACTTAAAAATAAATTACATTCATTTATGTGAAACAAATGGTTTATTAAATAATTTATTCAATCAAATGGTTAAAATGAATGAATTCAACAATTTTAAAAATACTCAAATGGGTTCCTTACAAGTAGACCTGTAATGACCCGTTTTACTACACCTCGAGCAAGTAACTCCCCTTACTGTGATCTCATCAGAAGACTTTATTCTCTTATTTCTTGGCCTGCCTGTCGGTCTCTTAGTCATTGGTGGAAGGACAGATGGATTTTCAGGAATATGAATATTTAAGGAAATCAAATCAGGAAGAGGAGCTATAGGTATCGAGTATGATTTTCTGTAGAAAGATACCTTATAGTACTCCTCAATATAATCATAAATACTGGTCCCTTTCCTCCGCACAACACAAACAACATGAGAACATGGAAAACATCTAATCTGCCAACTCTTACAAGAACAAGTCCTTTCTCCTAAGTCAACTGTTGCTCGCACTTCTGAATGAACTTCAAATACATTTTGACTTGAGCGACTAATAGTCCAATGTCGGCTTTTATTCCAATTTTCATTCAGTAACTTTTGAAAAAAAGGACATAGCTCATTTGTCCAAGTGTCAGACTCAACAAGTTTGTTTGCATTGAAATTCATAATCTTCACTCTCAATTTATCAAGCATATTCATTACTGGTAAATACCTTTCCTCCAATATTCGTGAATTGAATGACTCCGCAACACTAGATGCCATGTCACCATACCGTTTACCAGGTAAATATGCACAAGACCAATTCTCGGGAGGCAAACTATCAATGAAATCGGCAATAGCAGCTCCTCCTTCCTTTTTCAATGCTTCAATATTCTTGTGAAATATATCTACTGAGACAACATATGCACAAGACAAAAAATCTTTAACAATTTTCTTTCGAAATTCAGCACAATTCCCACGAATTTTATTTTTTATATTCCCTTGTAAATGATGTATACAGTAGGAATGTGCAGGCAACGGGAAGACCCTCGAAACAGCTTCAAGTAATCCATTGTTTCGATCTGATATAAATGTTATGTTTCGATATTGCTCAACTACTGCACTATGCATATTGACAAGAAACCACATCCAGTTATCTTCGGTTTCAGAATCAACAACAGCATATGCAACAGGAAAAAGGCCTAAAATATAAAAATATATCAAAATTAAAATAAATAACATATCCATGTACAACACTTTGTAAATTGATGCTGCTGGCACAGACCCTAAAACACATGGGAAATATATTATGTGTTTAATTTAAATTGTTTGTAAATAACAAGACAAAACATAAAAATGTAACGTACACATGATAAAGATAAAAAGACATGCACGTTTACTTTCCAATCTTTTGCTTGGATTTATTATTAACAACACTAACATCAACATACACGCATAAAAATGTAAAGTACAGGTGAACTAAACAAAAACATTCAAAGGTACTTTACATTTTTAACATGTACTTGGCTTTATTATTTCTAAATAACAACACCCAACATCAAAGTTCACGCATAAAAATGAAAAGTACACGTGAAATTAAGAAAAACATTCACGTGTACTTGACATGTACTATGCGTGTACTTTAGTTTGTATTCAACATAACAACATCATCATCAAAATACACGCATAAAAATGAAAAGTACACGTGAAATTAACAAAAACATTCACGTGTACTTGACATGTACTATGCGTGTACTTTACTTAGTATTACACATAACATCATCATCATCATCATCATCATCATCATCAAAGTACACGCATAAAAATGAAAAGTACACGTGAAATTAAGAAAAACATTCACGTGTACTTGACATGTACTATGCGTGTACTTTACTAAGTATTACGCATAATAAGACATATCATGAAAATACACGCAGAAAAATGAAAAGTACACGTGAACTAAAACAAAGACCTTCAAAGGTATTTTATATTTTTATGCTTGTATTTTGATGATATGGAATGGAACAAACAAAATGTCAATACAAACACAAAATAAAATATTTACAATTAATTTACCATTGTTCCCATTCCTTGCAGTAGCTGATAGTATTGTTCCACATCAACGGCTCTTCAAAAAGGCACCATCAAGAAATAAAACAGGTCTGCAGTATTGAAATCCATAAATACATCCTCTAAACATTACAAATATTCTCTTGAATTTTTTACTCTCATGTTCCACGTCAAGGATGCAATGCGACCCGAGATTATACTGCAATAGAAGGTCACAATAATTATTCATTAATGCATAAAAAACCTTTTCATCACCATGTATATCAACAGCAGCCATCGCTTTCGGACGCCATGCATGTTGATAAGCTATATCAAGACCATAATTCTTCTTCATATCTCTAACTACATCAATTGGTCTCAATAGCGAGTTATCTCTAAGATCATCAGCTACCAATGTTGAAACCAACTTGGAGACCATCATTTTGGCTGACGAACTATGAAAGACACCTCTACATGTATGCTCATTATTCATTACACGTATGTAAAAGTATCCATTTATTGTAGATAATGAAGCATGAATTCTCCACTTGCAATTCTCAGTAGTCTTTTTAGAGCATTCAACCGTCACTCGAGTTTTATCATTCTTCAAATATACATATTTGAACCCAACCTCAACGGCATACTTTCGCAATTTATCCCGAAATTCCACTACACCTCCTTCAAAACACTGATGCTCATGACTTATATAAGTCTTCCATGATAGACTTTCGACTTACTTGGCTCCACACCTCCAAGATAGAAGTAATTTTCAATGCAACTATTAAAATAATTTGCAGTGCCTCATGATAAAGACTCTAACCTCTATGTATTTGTATCACCACTGTCAACCCTCTCAGAACTTGTATTACTGCAGTCAACCCCTTCAAAAATTCGATTAGAGCATTCAACCCGTTCACGACATGTATTACATGAAAATGGTAATGAATCAATGACATATATCCAAATGAAATTAACTTTCATGATCAATTGGGATCACAACATACAACAAATATCGTTGTCACAAACCAACATGAACCGACATACATCACCAAATGAATACCTCAATGAAAAACTCCCACTTCTCAAATTAGTAAACCTAATACACAACTCATTGCATATGAAATCTAATGAGCTATCTTCAAATATTTCAATACAAGCCATATAATCCAAATAACAACACCTTGCTATTACACTACTTACCATAATGTCCTGCAATAAAACAGAGATGAAAAACATTTACTTCAAGGTCAACAATTCTAAAAATGTGTGCAATAATTTAATGCATGAAATATCAAAATATTTATTTATAATTAATATAAAATTACAGGCACTATTTAAAAACCTATACATGAAGCAATAAAGCAGACACATATTTCAAAAAAATAATCACGTCTACTTTATAAACACTGCGTGTACTTTGAAAATAAATATCGAACTGGTTATTTCCGCTGGCGCGGACCTATATCAATAAGTGATTCAATACCAAATCAAAATCAAGGACTCTTAAAATTAGAATGAAACATCAATAATATTCATTCAGCACATTCAACTAACAATTAGAAATATTGATAAATATAACTTATATATGAAGAATCCAAACATAAATGCATAAAAAGCACAAAATCAAAACATATACATATATAAAATATAAAAAGCTATTCAATCACATGAATGAATATTATAATGAGTCTCTTGAATCAAAACAAAGGACATACACTTATTGTAATCGATCGAAAATAGAAAAACCAACTGCTGATAAAGATAAACTTACAAATGATAGAGCCAAGTGATACAGGTAGAATCGATTAAGAACACTGTAATCGATTATAGAACAGACGAAAAAAGCATAAGATTGATGTTGTTTTTGATTTCGAAGAATAGTTGTTAGTTGTAGAGAAAACTCCAATAGCCGATTAGGTTTATGATTTTTTTAAATTGGCAGTATTTATATGTTGGACCTAATCGTTTAAAATTTGGTTCACCGGTTTTTTTGTCCAAAATTGTTAGTACAAGGACTAGACCGTAAAAACCTATAAAAAAACTCAATACATTAGATTGGAATAATAGTTCACAGGTGTTCTATATGATAGCAAAATGGAATATGGGTCCCAAAAATATTGTACAACATTATTGGAATAATATGGCATAGGTCAAAGAGACGTATGCATCATGAGTACATTTGAATCATAAATTTTTTTATTGGGTGGGGTACTCCTAAGTACAACAGACACATGAGAGTCCACATGCATATAATTTCTATCCATATTAAGGGTCTACGTTTGGAAAAGAAATATCATAAAAATGACTTTTAACATAATTAATGTCTAAATTTAAAACTTAATTGAGTTTATTGAAGTTTAGTTCAAATATTTAAACTTCAATCCTAATGCGAGATTTAAAAACGAGAATAAAACCTACTAAAGAAAATTAAAAAAATATATGTAGTTATTTCTTGAATATTGTAATAATTAGATTTTTTTATGTAAATATATCATGCAATGTATCACCCACAAAAACTTTGTTAAATGTATGTTGAGTTGAGATTGGCTACTAAATTATTACCAAAGTACATAAAAATTATAGTTGATCATTGAAATTATAGGTGGGCACTATCCCTAATTTACAAAAAAACTAGGAGTAAAAGTTTAATTTTAAAATTTTTGGGTGGGGCACATGCCCACCCCAGCCTCCACATAGCTTCGCCAGTTGGTAAGTGTTTGCCTTCTTCGACTATGGATTTTTTTGGCCATATAAGCCAGGTGTTTTCTGTAAAACCATTTTTTAAGAACGCCATAATATTAATCAAGAAAATATTAATTTGATTAAATTTTCACATACAAATGTTCTTAATAAAAAGATCTTGGATCTTCATGATTATTACATCTAAACATTATGCGGATCATAAATGGTGTTAAAATAACATACCTCCATTATTGTCACAACTAGAAATATTGACAGAGCAGTCAACCTTGACGATGTCTGATCGGGTTGAATTTTGGAACACCGCTTCATTTTCTATGTAGCAAAAACATACTCCAATTTCGATGCATTCCAACGGTTAGATCTCCCAGTATAGCAAAGCTCTTTTTTAAAATTTACTATCATTGAGAATTTAGATTTCTCCCCCTTTCCTATAATTTCATAATGTTATCTTTCTAGAGTATCTGAATGATGGAAATCAGTCACTTATTTATAGGCAGGGACGACCTAAATCTCCAATAGTCACTTAATATCAACCGTCCATTAAGGTAGATGCCCAAGATTCCTTTTGACTTTTGGTATTTGGAGTACCATTTCATTAACCAAAGTGACTCTTAGAATTAATATAATTATGGAGCACATAATGGAGAATTATATAAAATAATTCTAACAGTATCCCACTTGATTCATAATTATCATAAAGTGCGCAATAATCCTTGAGTCATCCTTAAATGGTTTTTCATAAAGACCTTCATTAAACAACTCATCAGTGCGAGTCATGGTGCTCACATACTAATTTAAGAGCATGATCGCTTCCATGTCCCACAACATTAACAACTTATCCAATAATGTCTAAAAATAGGGTTATTCCATAATGGTCCAATAATGTATTTGTAAAAGACTATTTCTGTCACATTCTTTCATTCGATGCATGTGTACAATAATGACAGAAATAAATGATTCTGAAACACTAAATGATATCACATGGTAGTGTAAAAATAAACACTAAAAAATTCACCACATCAAGATTCTATCGGTTATACTTTAAGACTCGTATCTTAAGCATGCTACATTAATCTCTTTCGTGATAGCGCAATCATGTGGATTTTCAATGTTAACACTTGCACAAATGTGTTAAATAACACTTGTTTCATAACTTCTTCTTTAAAAGGTATTTGCATTCAACGTGCTTAGTTACTCACATAATACCTAATGTATCTTAATAAAGAAGATTGCAACGATAGTATCATAATATTTCAGCGGCTTGGAAATATTTTCGACAACTCCAAGTCCTGAAATTTAAGTTACGTTGCCATAATCAATAAGTTATAGCATCAAAGCATGCTACAAATTTAGATTTCCATAATAGTCAATGGATTGTGTTGCACTCCTTCATTATGTTAGTCGTTAAACCAAAATAAACATAAGTAGATAAGAGTGAACTTCATACTTTCCATAAAACCAATAAATCTGAGTTGTAATAACTGATCGTCTAAAAAATGAACAATCAACTTTAATGTGAGCATATAATCTTTCAGTATCTCATAAATTCATCCATTACATATTAAAAATTCATGTAACATTTTGTTTCTCTACTTTACAATAAATTGAATATATAAACTTACTCCCACTGATCGTAAGTTGTATAAATTGAATATACAATGATTAGAAAATATAATGATATTACTTCTAAAAATAGCATAAGTGGAAAACATAATTAAGTTTGTACAATCATTTCTTTATAACATGTGTAAAATATCATAAAGCATAATAGTTTTCACATACACTAAATGTAACTCTCATCATAATGAGTTACTCATCTCATACGAATTTTACGTCCTTAAAAAATGACGTCCTTGGAAAAGGGAATAAGGTTCATTTATAACCCTTTTCTCATTACACATAAATATATGACTACAATTTAACTTAAACGCAATTCAAGGAGATATCGTAGTTCAGTAAGTTTACTTCTTATGATTTTGTGAAAACAAAACCAAATATTTCTCCTTATGTCAAATTCATATTCATGTTGATACACCACATAATCATTTAGAATAGTAGACTCCATTTAGGATCTTCTTAATACTATTATTTATGATTTTATCTATTTTGTCTAATTGTTCTTTATTGTTTAAACAATCCAACAAGCAAAGAACAAGTATTGAAGAAATTTATCGGTAATGAGATAAGTGTAAGGATAAATTTCCAATCGAGTCATTTGTTATATTGGCTACATTCCATTGGACAAAACAATTTTGGGTCATTCCTCATCAAGCATCATATAACGTAAAGATTCGAGCATTGCATCCAAAGTTCACGCGACATCAATATGCACGGCATGTTCGCTCTTCTAAAAGGTATATGACCAAAATCAATTTTATGTGTTGGAATATTTTTTATAAACGAGAAATTTTCATATAGAGTAATGCTTGTAAATATTTAATTTTAATAAAGAACCATTTTTGAAATTAATTTGAACATTGTTTTGAAAAACAGAAATTTCGTTCGAAGTTTTCCCCAGGTCGTTCGAACGACCTGGATCTAACGACATTCCCCAGGCTATACTGGAAACTCGTTAGAGGCTTGTAGAAATGTCGTTCGAACGATCTCGTTAGAACGAGATTTCTAACGACCTATCTAATTCGACACTGGAATTCCATTAGATAACTCGTTCGAACGACAAGTCGTTCGAACGAGATCTGCCAGATTTAAAAATTTTAACTTATTTTCGAGCAGTTATTTTACAAAAACTGTTTTTGGTCCACCACTTGTACACCTTCAATATATGGACGAAAATCAATTATTTTCAAAAAGGAAGTTTTTATATTCTCTTGAGAGCAAAATTCACAACTTCCCTCCTTTTGGTAAAATCAATCTCCAACACTACTTTAACCTTTTAATCAAAACCCTTTACAATCAACTTGATATTCAACAAGCAAGTTTGTGGTGGATCTCCGTATTCAAGCTTAGTGGAGACGGTGTTTTTGGGCTTCAGTAGATACCGCGACACGAGGAGTGTCGAGCAACGCGTTGGAGCTTCGCGTACTACAAATTCGGAGGTCGAGGACAGCATAAGCATGCCTTGAGTGAGTCAATGTCTGTAAGTCTTTTGAGTCTCTTGTAAAACCTATTTTGTAGTGAATTTTGTCTAGGCCCAGCCGTCCGAGGTTTTTCCCATTTGAATTTTCCTCGTACATTGGCACGTCGTGGTTGTGATTTTCGCAATTTACTTTATTAAATCAAATAAATATATGCTTAGGATAACATGGATAAAATTGGATAATTTTATTTCAATTAATCAAGTTATCAATCTCATCGCATTAATTGGAAATTATTTATGCTAACTTGTAAACATGCAAAAAGAATTTAACATTGTAATATATCTCTACTTGGCAAATTTTAATTGGGTTGTGTGTGTGTATTCCACGAAATAAACTTAGTTCATATAACCTTGCAACTTCAGATTGGTATCAGAGCTAGTCTTTAAAAGTTATTTAGATAAATCCTGGAGGTTATATGGATAGTTTTTCGTCAAATAAACTACCTTTGTTTGATGGAACTAATTACACCTATTGGAAAGCACGTATGAAATATTCCCTTAAATCAATTGATGAACGTGTTTGGGTTATTGTTGAAAGAGGATGGTCCCCTCCTACTATGGTAGTTAATGATGAAATTATTTTGACTCATGTAGAACAGTGGTGTGAGGAAGAACTAAAATGGTGTAACTTTAACTCTAAAGATTTAAATGCCTTATTTGGCGCGGTGTCGTATAATGACGCGCGAAATGTCAAAGGAAGCTTGGAATATTCTCCAAGTTACTCATGAGGGAACCAGTATAGTTAAAGCTTCAAAACTTCAAAACTTAACAACCCAATTTTAAACGATCACCATGAAAGAATCTGGAACATTTGATGAGTTTTATGCTCGTATATTTGATATTGTTAATTCTTGCTTTAACCTTGGTGAAAAAATATCTGAAGATCCTGTTGTTAAGAAAATTCTTAGATGTCTTCCTAAGCGGTTCATTCCTAAAGTCACTGTTCTTAATTCATTAGGAAATCTAAATACTTTAAAACTTGAAGAACTTGCTGGTGATCTTCAAACTTATGAACTAGATATGTTTCCTAAAGATAACAAAAGCAAAGATAAAGGTGTTGCCTTAAAAGTTAAGAAAGTCGATGTGTCTGATTCTGATGAGTCTGATATAGATCCTAATGATATAGCTTTATTTACTAAAAAATTTAAAAAAATTCTCAAGTTTAAAAAGCAAAACTCTAAATTTGAAAAACCAAGATTTGAGAACAAAAACAAATGAGGAAAGAGAAAATTCAATAATCAGGATCCGAAAAAGTTCAACAAAGATAACTTTAAAAAGGATGATTCGGAGAGATGCTTTGAGTGTGAGGGACGTGGTCAAAGAGCATTCGAGTGCCCTACAAAACTTAAAAGACAAGGCAAAGAAAAAGCAGTTTACAATGCCACTCTAAGTGACAGTGATAATGAGTCTGAAGACTCTGATGGCTCTACCTCGTCTAGAAATAATTTCACTGCATTTATGGCAAGCCATGCTAGTAATTCAAGTGTGTCATACCTTAATTTTAACCATTTTGAGCAAAATCTTGAGGTTGCTTCCACTCACTCTACTAGTAGTGATGAAAAAGGAAGTGAAAGTGAAATAGATGAAAGTGAACTGCAATCCGTCTATTCTGAACTATACAATGAGTCTCTTCGTATTTAAAAAGTTAACAAAAGATTAACCTTTAAAGTCTTAACTTTAGAAAGAGTTGAAAGTCCTGAAGGAGAAGGAGGCTTTAGTTAGTCAACTCGAGGAAATTAAGATATCTCTTTCTGAGAAGCATATCTTGATAGGTAAAGAAAAATGTGACTTAATTATCTCCTTGGAAGGTGTCAACAAAGATCTTAATGAGTCTTTAGAGCTTAGAAAATCTCTCTAAGCTAAAATTGCCCAACTTGAAAAAGATCTCGAGTCCTCTCATGAAGTTAAAGTCACACTCGAGGATAATTCAGGAAGAATGGGAAAATTATTTCTAGGTCCTGTTTTACGATATAAGGAGAAAGGTTATCAAGAGAGAAAAGGGTATAGGATATGAAGAAGGAGATTCATCAAAAGTTAAACCCGAACCAATAGCTAAGTTTGTTACTAAATCTAATGTTTCTGAAATAATTCCTACTAAGACACCTTTAAAAGCTGGTCCAAAACAACCCTATGTGTGCACTTATTGTCACAAACGGGGTCATCTTAAAGATTTTTGCTACAAGCTTGGAAAGAACTCTCATTTCACAAATTCTAAACAACACTATAACTCCTTAGCCAGTCTTAAGAGTCAAGCTGAGTATCTAGTCAATACTTCTAAAGGTCTAATGGAAGAGTTTCTTAGGTTTTTTAAAGTCCAAGGAAATAATTCCAATTATAACACTAGAGGTAGCAAAGGAAGGAAAACAACACAAGCTCGGGTTAAGAAAAATCATACCAGTAAAGCTTTTGTTGCTCATGTTGCACTTAAGGTTCAAAATACCTCTCAATGGTACTTTGATAGTGGTTGCTCGAGACATATGACTGGTGATAAATCTCTATTCATCACTCTTGAAAACTATAAAGATGGTAAAGTCACTTTTGGGGATGGTAGCAAATCTCGAATCATGGGTAGAGGATGTATTGAAATCTTTGGGTTTCCTAAACTTGAAAATGTCCTTTATGTTGATGGTCTTAAGGCTGATTTGATAAGTATTAGCCAATTATGTGATGAAAATCTTGATGTTAAATTTAGTCAATCAGAGTGCACTGTATATGATCAATCGGGTGAATCTATTTTACAAGGTATTAAAACTGGTGACAACTCTTATGGAATTATTCCTAAATCATCTTTAGTTTGCAATAGTGTAAAAGCCTCATCTGTCGATCTTTGGCATCAAAGATTATGTCATGTAAACTTTAGAGATCTTGATAGATTAGTGAGAAAAGAGCTAGTTCGAGGCTTACCACCACTTGGAAAGCCAACCTCCACTATTTGCGGGCCGTGTTAATTAGGAAAGCAAATTAAGAGTCCTCATAAGAAGTTAAACACTATAACTACCTCTCGTGTCTTAGAATTGATACACATGGACCTTATGGGTCCCACTCGTACCGAGAGCATAGGAGGAAAAAGATATATCTTAGTAATGGTGGATGATTTTTCTAGGTACTCTATTGTAGGCTTTCTAAGAGAAAAATCTGAGATAGTTGATTTTCTTATTGTTAAGTGTAGAACTCTTCAAAATCAACACGGTGTTACCATAAACCTCTTTAGAAGTGATAATGGAACCGAATTCAAGGAATCCGGTGTGAATGCTTTTTATGATGAAATAGGAATTAAACATGAGTTCTCGGTCGTTCGAACTCCACAACAAAATGGTATAGTTGAAAGAAAAAATCGAACAATCCAAGAAATGGAAAGATCTATGATCCTAGGAAGAAATGTGCCCCGTAGGTTTTGGGCCGAAGCGGTTAACACCGCATATCACACAATAATAGGGTTTATTTTCTTCCTAACACTAACAAAACACCATATGAATTGTGAATGGGTAAGAAACCTAATTTGTCCTACTTTAGAGTGTTTGGTAGTCCGTGCTATATTCTTCGAGATAGAGAACTTCTAGGCAAATTTGACTCAAGGAGTGATGAAGGTATATTCCTAGGGTATTCTCAAAATAGTAGAGCCTTTAGAGTATTCAACTTAAGTAGCTCTAAAGTCACGGAATCAATTAATGTTGTCATAAAAGACGATGCTCCGCCCACATCAATTGATAATGAGGAATATTTGTCATGTGAGTGTGATGTTGTGTCCAATGTTGAAAGTATTGAATCTCAAAATGACTTGGTTGTTCCCACTACTGAGAAAAAGGATCCTACTCCTTGGGTGCGTAAAAGTCATGACACTTCAAAAATTATAGGAGATCCCGAGGTAGGTGTCAAGACTAGGTCACAATTAGAAAATGAAGTTACCTATTTATGCTATACTTCTAAAATTGAACCTAAAAACTTTAAAGAAGCATTAAAAGATGAACATTCGATTAATGCTATGCAAGAAGAACCGTTTCAATTTAAGAAAAATGATGTTTGGGAATTAGTCCCTAGGCCTTCTAATACAAATGTCATTGGCACAAAATAGATTTTTAAAAATAAAATGGATGAAAATGGTGTCATTGTTCGTAATAAAGCTAGATTGGTTGCACAAGGATACACCCAAATAGAAGGTGTTGAGTTTGAACAAAATTTTGCTCCTGTTGCTAGGTTAGAATCGATTCGCCTTTTACTCACCATAGCATGTCACCTCCAATTTAAATTATATCAAATGGATGTAAAAGGTTCCTTTTTAAATGGTATTATTCAAGACGAAGTCTATGTTGAACAACCGAAAGGGTTTGAGGACCCACATCATCCTAATCATGTCTTCTTCTTAAAGAAAGCGCTATATGGGTTGAAACAAGCACCCCGTGCTTGGTATGAAAGACTCACTTCTTATCTCCTTTCTCGTGGCTTTTTGAGAGGGGGAGTAGATATGACACTTTTCGTTCATCGTGATGAAAAATCTATCCTAGTTGCTCAAGTATATGTCGACGACATAGTGTTTGGGTCTACGTGTGATAAACATACTCAAATTTTTTCAAAAGAAATGCACCATGAATTTGAGATGAGTATGGTAGGTGAACTTTCTTTCTTTCAAGGTCTTCAAGTTCGCAAACTCAAAAGTGGGATACTTTTGTCCCAAACTAAGTATGCTAATGACCTTGTTAAGAAATTTAAACTCGAATCCGCTAAACATGCTCGTACTCCTATGAGTTCATCGATTAAACTTAGTAAGGATACCGAAGGAAATGATGTATATCACACACTTTTTAGAAGTATGATAGGTAGTTTACTTTACCTTACCGCTAGCTGTCCGAATATTTCCTTTAGTGTAGGAGTTTGTGCTCGTTATCAAGCCTCCCCAAAAGAGTCTCATTTACTTGCTATTAAACGTATTATCAAATATGTTAGTGGGATCCTGTCTTTTGAAATTTGGTATTCTTTCGACACAAATGATTGTCTATCGACATATTCAGACGCCGATTGGGGAGGAGATGTTGATGGATGCAAAAGTACCTCTGGCGGTTGTTTCTACTTTGGAAGTGCACTTGTCTCATGGATAAGCAAGAAACAAAATTCTATTTCTTTGTCCACGGCGGAGGCCGAATACATAGCCGCCGGGAGTTATTGCACTCAACTCATTTGGACGAAACAAATGTTGGAAGATTACGGTATCTCTCAAGGCGCTAAGACTATTTATTACGACAATACTATAGCCATTCACATTTCCCGTAATCCCGTTCAACACTCTAGAACCAAGCATATTAGGATCCGTGAACATTTCATTCGTGACTTGGTTGAAGAGAAAATCATTTCTCTAAGCTTCGTTTCTACCGATCAACAATTGGCTGATATCTTTACTACACCTCTAGATGCCCTTAGGTTTGAAAACCTTAGGAAATCAATTGGGGTTTGCTCAATTGATTGAGATCGAAGCCGTTTATCTAGTTTAGGTTGTTTCTCTTGTATATTTTTATACCTATGAACTATATTACTTTTGTATATATTTTATTCAAAATCTCAAAAATATTTTCGTCTTTCTTATTTTCAAGGAGCATGGGAATGGTTAAAAAAGCTTTCACAAACTTTTGGCCATATGGTTTTGTGTTCGATGTGTTCGGATCACTATCCTATTTCATGTCCACGTGGCTTTCGATGAGTAGTTATGCCGGATCTTGTTTCTCTTGTGCAAAAAAATGCTCTTTTATGATATGTATTTCTGTGATTTCCTCACACCTTTGCCTTTTTGCACACACCATTCACGAAATATTGCTGATATCTTGTTCACATTGTACTTGTAAAGTGAGATTTGGTGTTGTCTTCTCAATCCTGTCACATCTATTATAAGCAATAGAAATTGTGCATGATCATCCATTGCCCGGATTTAAACAAAAATGATTATATTCTTCCGGTTGGTTTTAGTTTCAAGCAATGGACTCGGGCTGCGAAAAACATAAAGTTTTTGCGTGAAAAGCTTCCATTTGCATTCTCGATTGTGTGCCTAAAATAGAAGCATTGAAAAGGATATATAATGCCAAGGCCAAAATAATTAGCTTGATTGATTCTTCAAAAAGAATAGTCTCAATCTGTTGTTGCTCATGGGAGATATAAGTTGAAGATCAATGGGCATGCACATTTAATCGATTCATTGCTTTCTCATTGTGACATTATTGGCGAGAGAATCATCTATCTTGTATGCATGGTGCATTTGTGTTTGAGTGTCCAATAGTATTTCTTTATTGTCAAAAGGCTAATGTGAGTGAATATTGCGTTTATATATTGTTTGGCATTCCGCACTTGTACATTGTTTTGGCTAAAAACTCACTCGTATTGTTTACACCCCTACATTCTCGCTCCCACTATTTGGATATGTTGACACAAGCTAGGAATATTAAAATCCTGATTTTGGCATATTTCTGGCCTTCCTAATTCCTATTCTTTTGCTATTTTTAAAACTATTTTTTTTTAAAAGATTGATTTTCGTCAGAAATTCTCGTTCGAATGAGATTTCTAACGAAATTTCTAACCTCCTCTCTGGAACTTCGTTCGTAATGTCGTTCGAACGAACTTCTAACGAGTTATCTAACGAAATATCCAATAGGGTTCTGGAACTTCGTTCGAAATACATCGTTCGAACGACATCACTCGTTACTCGTTCGAACGACCTGGGTTTAAAATTTGCGATTTCGTTTCCCCAGACTCTGTCACCTCAGTCTTTTTCCTCTTATTTTTGCCCACGTTTCCCATTTCCCTACATTTTTCTCACTTCCCCAACACTCTTCCACTCTCTTCCATTACCCCTTAACCCTTACCCATTATCCCTCTCTCCCACTCTCTTTCCCACTCTATATTTTCCCACGATGAATCCATCTCACTTCCTTCCTCCATTAATCTCCATTTAATCCATTCTTTGCTGTGTAGATCTCCTATTTGCGATTTTCCTCTTCCATTCAAGGTATTTTTTTTTCTTTTCACTATATATATACATCTGCCTATATATATATATATATATATATATAGCTATATGCGTTTGGGATTTTTTTGTTAAACCTTTTATTTCTTTGTCTCCCAAATTCCATATATGCATATATGTATATCTCTCTAGGTATTTAAAGCCAGTCTATTTAGTCTTATTAAGCTACATTCCATGATCATTTAAAATGTATTTTCCTTAATTAAAAATTATTTATATTTCCCAAATATCAGTTTTCCTCTAATACATTTTTTTTTCTTTTCATGGAATATATCTTAATTATTTTTTGGCGGATGGGATTTGTGCTAATTGGTCGTTTGGTTTGTTGGCTTACTTGGTGTGTTTGGCGGTTTGGTTGGATTTATGTAGGGTAGGTTTTAGCGTTTGCCCTCGTTTAGAATGGCCCGTAACCGTTGCCCACGTCGCATTCGTGACTCTCCCGAGGAACGCTCCTCTTCCTCTGATGAGGAGTTCAATGCAAATGCAACTATTCCTGACCTTAGGCTGCGTTGGGGGTCACTCTCCGCAGACACTCTATATCGCACCCAAGGCTTCTCTACACGCTCTATTGTTCGGGAGAAACTTGTTAATCTCCAATCCCTCCACGGCACCACTATGCATTAGTGGATTTCTGATTTAGGGTGGGACCCCCTATTCTCACTCATGGACATTATTTTTTCCGACCTCATTCGGGAATTTTATTTTGGGATGCATGATAGGGAGAATAATATTTACTCTCGAGTGCGCGGTAGGGAGATCATTGTCTCTCCCGAATCCATTGCTCATATCATCCCCTTACCTAGGGTCAATAATCCCTCCTTCCCATAGACTTTCGATACTCCTCCTGACACTTCCCTCGTTATGCGCACCATCTTTAGGCTTAACCCTCCCGGCACTATCACCATCTTTCACAAACACTTACATCCTGATTTTATGGTCCATAATTGGATCGTGTGTGCGTGCCTTATTCCCCGTGTGAACACAACCCAAATCACCAAAATGCAGGTGGAACTCATGTTTTCCATTAGTATTAGGGCTTCCATCGATCTCCCCGCCTTCATCTTTAGTGTCATTCGGACGGTTAGGATCTTCCCTTCCAGTCCCGCTCGCCAAGCCCTCCTTTTTACAGCTATTATTACCCGGTTTTGTCTTGCCGCCGACTGCCCCCGCCTACCCACCGATGTCCCCGTCACCCGATACCAAACCATTAACATGTCATTGGTCAGCCAATCTCTTGGTCATTTACCCCCGATACCCCTCACCTCACTCCTTTCGCCTCCTCTCACTCCACCACTTCCTCCCACCCTACCCCCAGTCGTCCCACACCCTCTCGCTCTATCTATCGACCCTCTTCTTCCTATTCTCCCGCACCCGTAGAATCAGAGGATATTTTGTTTGTTTGTTCACAGGTTGAGCAGATTCAGGAAGATCGACGTCAAGACAGGGCGCTTTTGCAGGAGCTTTTGGTTTCCATGCAGTAGGACTGAGAGGCACAAGCTCGCCGGGAGGAGGATCAAACACGCAGAGATGAAGTACAGGCATGTCAGGATTCTCTTCTGTTAGAGCAGCTTGATGCCATTCACCGTATGGAGAGGCACCGAGGTGCAGACTCATCCAGTTCCGTCTCCGTCTCTCTTCCCTATGATTCTCCACATGATGCTCCTGCCCCTTGATGTACTTTGTTTTTAATTTCCTTTCTCAATGTACTTGTGAGGATGAGTGGATATTTTATTTCTTGTATTATTTCCTTTGGTTTGGATTTTTTCCTTCTGACGTGTATGCACCTTGAATATTTCCCATTTCCCATTGGTTAATGAATCATCATGTCATTTCCTTTGTCACTTCATTTCTTAATATTTATTAGTTTATTGCCTATTGTTCTCTCGATTATCATTTAACATGCAGGCCATTTATCCCTTTGTCTTTTTCGGACAAAAAGGGGGAGAAATATTGATAGGGGCAATTCATTATTTAGGGGGGGTTAATTTCTTAATGTTAAACATATGCATATTTTAGGGGGAGTTCATTTACTATTCACAATATATGCTAACACATTGTTTTATATATGTTTCACTCTCTACTTGTTTTATATATGTTTCATTCTCTACTTCCCCATGCTTTTATGAATTTGTTGTTTCATGTGTGTAGGATACATCACCTACTCTTTTGCAGCATCGTCAGTCGTGTCATTGAGTCTGTCTTTTTTTTAGGTTTTTGGGACGGGCTTTAGAATCGGCTTGACGGTTGGCTTAGCAAATTCAGTCTTTTTTTTTATTATTCTGTTTTGTCCCGGAATAGCCAAAGGGGGAAATTTGTAAGGACAAATTTCCAATCGAGTCATTTGTTATATTGGCTACATTCCGTTGGACAAAATAATTTTGGGTCATTCCTCATCAAGCATCATTCAACGTAAAGATTCGAGCATTGCATCCAAAGTTCATGCGACATCAATATGCACGCCATGTTCACTCTTCTAAAAGGTATATGACCAAAATTAATTTTATGTGTTGGAGTATTTTTTATAAACGAGAAATTTTCGTATAGAGTAATGTTCGTAAATATTTAATTTTCATAAAGAACCATTTTTTTGAAAAATAGAAATCTCGTTCGAAGTTTTCTCCAGGTTGTTCGAACGACCTGGATCTAACAACATTCCCCAGGCTATACTGGAAACTCGTTAGAAGCTCGTTAGAAATGTCGTTTGAACGATCTCGTTCGAACGAGATTTCTAACGACCTATCTAATTCGACACTGGAATTCCGTTATCTGCCAGATTTGAAAATTTTAACTTATTTTCGAGCAGTGATTTTACAAAACTGTTTTTGGTCCACTACTTTTACACCTTCAATATATGGACGAAAATCAGTTATTTTCAAAAAGGAAGTTTTCATATTCTCTTGAGAGCAAAATTCACAACTTCCCTCCTTTTGGTAAAATCAATCTCCAACACTACTTTAACCTTTTAATCAAAACCCTTTACAATCAACTTGATATTCAACAAGCAAGTTTGTGGTGAATCTCTGCATTCAAGCTTTGTGGAGACGGTGTGTTTGGGCTTCGGTGGATACCGCGACACGAGGAGTGTCGAGCAACGCGTTGGAGCTTCGCGTACTACAAATTCGGAGGTGGAGGACGGCATAAGCATGCCTTGAGTGAGCCAATGTCTATAGGTCTTTTGAGTCTCTTGTAAAACCTATTTTGTAGTGGATTTTGTCTAGGCCCAGCAGTCCGAGGTTTTTCCCATTTGGGTTTTCCTCATACGTTGGCGCGTTGTGGTTGTGATTTTCGCAATTTACTTTATTAAATCACATAGATGTATGCTTAGGATAATATGGATAAAATTGGATAATTTTATTTTAATTAATCAAGTTATCAATCTCATCGCATTAATTGGAAATTATTTATGCTAACTTATAAACGTGAAAAAAGAATTTAATATTGGAATATATCTCTACTTGGTAAATTTTAATTGGGTTGTGTGTGTGTATTCCACGAAATAAACTTAGTTCATATAACCTTGCAACTGCAATAAGTACCCTACCTTCCTTTAAAATCATATTTCATGATTTTCAACTCCCACTAATTTCACCATTCATAATGAATTTGACATTTGATTATACCATATTTCATGATTTTTAACTCCCACTAATTTCTCCATTCATAATGAATTTGACATTCGATTATGTGATCTATGTAGGTCCACTTTAAGGGAGATCTCCCACTTGGGCCACATAGGTCATCTATATGTTAGATATTGTAATATCTTAAGGGCATAACTCGACTATAAATATTTATAAGAGATATTATAAAAATATTGTCCATAAAAAATTATCATAAGGAGTCTAAATTTAATTTGGTACAAGATTAAAGAGTTTTATCAATAATACTATGATTATAATGCGGGATCAAAACAATATTTAAAATAAATATATCCAAACGTTGTTTTATACAAAAACATCAAAAGAATACCATAACCTTTGAGAATGACTGAAAAATACTTTAAAAAAAATATCCCTCATAATCAAGTATAGGGAAATATTTTTCAAGAAAATTGGAAGCATTGAGGGTTTATGAAAAAACAAACAACTTGATTTCCCAACTAATGAAAGAGAAGAAATCGTCTTTGCATTTCTAGTTTATTTTGTAAACAATCCTTGCATCACAAGTAAATACTTACACAGTAAGTTTAACTTGCAAACTCTACTAAGATAAAAACTCATTTCAAATCATAAAGGATACATATTATCTCTATCATTATTAGTTCGAGTGTGCAACATGCAAACCAACTTCATTTGTTTGATTTCGTCAAACGTTATATGGAGTGTTCTACATAAAACTGATCATCAATAGTCGGCTAAAAAAAATAATCCAACTAGTAATCGAGAGAAACAAAATTAGATCATAATCTGTTTAAAATGTGAGAAAGACTGCTCACTACATTAATGCTTTAGTTAGACAACCCATACGTTAATATCACTATAATAACTAATGTGCATTTTATTTTTCTCATTAGTAACCATTGATTAGAAATTATATGATGCTTGTAGATACTGGTGTATTATATATACATGATATATACTTGAATAATGTATATGATATATATAGTTCATTCAATCAGGCAAAATCAATTCCCTGTAAGGAATAATTGGCCGATGATTAAACTCAATATATTCCACTGTTATAAGTATCAGAGGTTACTACTCCTATCATCTTTACACTTAATATTCATTTTTATTATAGTTGGGTCACTGTGGTGACTACCAAATATTTCGTAACATGAATATTATATTAAGTAAAGACTTACATACACAAGTTAATAAACTTTTCATTTATGTTCATTGAATATCGCATGAGCAATGAACAAAATTATTCATATTTGGATTTTATAAACTTAATTGGTGATATCATGATGAAAGAAATAATAATATTTGCATTTGATGACCATTATTGCCTTCTCAAAATATACATCACCACTTAGTTTTTGCTCAATAACTGTAATTGGACATGTAGGCTACAGAATAACAATAATTAAATAAACAATAATATGTATGCAACATCATAAATCTTAGCATTCAATATCATACATGGACCCGTAAGCAATTCAAAATATGCATGATATCAACACATTAGTCTAATATTTATCTATTATGGAATGGGGTACTTTAACGAACACCAATCCTTACATACATTATATAAATAATAGAGATAAGCATACATGTCTAAAATACCCGTAATACATGAATAAATTATATAATTGTATATATCATAATTTGAAATTCACAAAAAAATTATACATAATGTGAAAATCAAATAGACAAGGAGTTCACATGAGATTATACACGAATAATAGTAAATGAAAAACATGAATCATTTACTTTCGTTTTATCACTTATGTATGAGTAAAAAATTAGTGATATTAACCCAAATCATTCATGGTCATACTAATGCACAATACGATTATAATCACAACTACCAAACTAGTAGCATCTGTAAATACGACTATATAACATTGATGTCAATTATTTAATATTTACAAAAATTTCAATGTTTGTTTGATTCAAATTTCAGCATGTGTTGCGCTGCAATTTAACTTTATAACAAACATTAGGATAATCTAAAATGACTATAAGTATAATATCTTCACATGTAACCTCGTCGCGTATTTGGCCTTTGATTAAATTGAATGAATAGTTACTTATGAGTCTCAAAATTGCAAGTCATGCATTCAAATATGCATGCATGCACCGAAATCATAAATCTGGTATCCACACATATGAATTGTAGCTTGTGTTTGACATTAATTCGACTTAATGGGAGTACTAGCATGAGAATAAATAATAATTATGATATTTAACTATATGAATCGTTGGCCTGTGTTTGGCACGAGACTCATTAAAATACGAATATCATAATATTCAATGAATCATTGGCCTGTGTTTGGCACGAGGCTCATTAAAATACGAATATCATAATATTCAACAATATGAATAAAATACGAATATCATAATATTCAATAATATGAATCATTGGTCTGTGTTTGTCACGAGACTCATTAATAATATGAATATTAACAATAACACAAGTTTAATATCCTACCATATGAAATATGTTGACTTGTGTTTAGCATTTAAATGCACAGAAAGCAAGAAAATTAATCTAAAAAATATATTCATAAATCTTAGCATTCAATATCTTATATGGACCAGTAGGCAATCCAAAATATGCATTATATGAACGCATCAGTCCAATATGTATTTGTTATGGAATGGAGTACTTTAATGAACACCAATCCTTACATTATATAAATATTAGAGATAAGCATACATGTGCAAAATACCCGTAATACATGAATAAATTATATAATTATCTATTTCATAATTTGAAATTCACACACAAAAAAAATTATACATAATGTGAAAATCAAATAGACAAGGCGTTCACATGAGATTTTACACGAATAATAGTAAATGAAAAACATGAATCATTTACTTTCTCTTTATCACTTATGTATGAGTAACAAATGAGAAATATTGACCCAAATCATTCATGGTTATACTAAAGCACAATACGGTTATAATCACAACCACCAAACTAGTGGCATCTGTAAATATGACTATATAACATTGATGTCAATTATTTAATATTCACAAAAATTTCAATGTTTATTTGATTCAAATTTCAGTATGTGTTGCGCTTTAATTTAATTTTATAACAAACATTAGGATAATCTGAAATGACTACAAGTATAATATCTTCACATCTAATCTCCCCTTTATTTGGACTTTGATTAAACTGAATGAATACCTACTTATGAGTCTCAAAATTACAAGCCATGCTTTCAAATATGCATGCATGCACCGAAATCATAAATTTGGTATGCACACATATGAATTGTAGTCTGTGTTTGACATTAAATTCAACTTAATTGGAGTACTAGCATTAGAATAAACAATAATTATGATATTCAACTCCATGAATCGTTGGCATGTGTTTGACACGAGACTCATTAAAATACGAATATCATAATATTCAACAATATGAATCATTGGCATGTGTTTGGCACGAGATTCATTAAATACGTATATTAATAATAACATAATATTCAATAATATGAATCATTGACCTGTGTTTGGCACGAGACTCATCAAAAATATGAATATCAATAAAAACATAATATTCAATAATATGAATCGTTGGCGTGTGTTTGGCACGAGACTCATAAAAAATATGAATATTAACAATAACACAAGTATAATATCCTACCATATGAAATATGTTGGCTTGTGTCTGACACGAATATTCAACTAAAATAGGATCATTAGAACAAGGTTTTATAACAGTTCTAGATAAAACATACATGAAATATGGGAAAACTTTTTTTTTTTGTTTAAAAAAACGAAAAAATGAGTTAACATTATAGAACTATAGAAAATTACTCCAGAATCTCAAAACATTCGACGGAATTCAAAAATAATTCTTCTGGAAGTCATAAACATTATTTATATAAAATTAATACCCCTAAAAAATATATTACACTCAAAACTTAATGTATAATTAAGTGTCCAAAAATATATGCATACACAATAATCTAATATTTATAATTATAGATTAAGACAATTTAATGTCTTTTTCATTTAACATCATACAAATATTAGTGTCGAAACATCAATTCGAACATTTGAGCTACCAAATATAGATTATATACAATAATCTACTTTACCGAAATGTTATTGTTAAATACATAATCATACATCTAAAATATTCAAAATTTTACATTGAACCTCTTGGTCAATACAAATAATACATAACATGAATATTAGAAAAATCATGAACAAAGATAACAACCGCCGTGATGGAAAAATATATAATATTTGGAAAAATCGTAATTTTTGTCCAAAATAAAAAAATTGAGTTATCACCACAGGGATGTAGAGAATTACTAAAGGATCACCCTCCAATTCGCGGAATCGCAATATCAATCTCTAACCGAGAGTTATTAGCATTGACATTATTACTAAAAATGGCAAAAATGCATTTTTAGGGGTCTAAACGATGTCAAAACGCAAAATTGGGGTGGGGCCCATTGGGAACAATGGGTTTCATTTATTTCGATGTTTCCAGTCGACCATGGTAGTTTCAAAAAATTCTGATAAAGTTTTGACATTTCAAATTCTGACTAGTGAGTATAGGCGACAGACGAAAATTGTCACAAAAAAATTTCTCAGGCCCACACAAAAATTGATTTAATGTAGACTCCATTATAGGCAAACACCAATAAAGAAAAATCATGAGATCTTAAACTTTGGCTCTGAAACCACATGTAAAACCATTTTTAAGAACACCAAAATATTAATCAAGAAAACATTAATTTGATTAAATTTTCACATATAAATGTTCTTAATAAAATGATCTTGGATCTTCATGATTATCACATTTAAACATTATGCGAAACATAAATGGTGTTAGAATAATATACCTCCATTATTGTCACAACTAGAAATATTGACAGAGCAGTCAATCTTGACGATGTCTGATCGAGCTGAATTTTGGAACACCGCTTCATCTTGTATGTAGCAAAAACGTACTCCAATTTCTACGCATTCCAACAGTTAGATCTCCCAATATGACAAAACACTATTTTGAAATTTACTCTCATTGAGAATTTAGATTTCTCTCCATTTCCTATTATTTCACACTGTTGTCTTTCTAGAGTGTCTGAATGATGGAAATCAGTCACTTATTTATAAGAAGGGACATGGCCTAAATCTCCAACTGTCACTTAATATCAGTCGTCCATCAAGGTAGATGTCCAAGAGTCCTATTGACTCTTGGTATTTGGAGTACCTTTTCATTAACCAAAGTGACTCTTAGAATTAATATAATTATGGAGCACATAATGGAGAATTATATAAAATAATTCGAACATTTTCATCATGGTTGGTACTTGAGCTATTTAAGTAGATTTTCTATGAATTATGAATTATAGATTAAAATGACATCATTTTTTCCATACATAATTTTGTATTCTATTGTATTACTTGTAACTAGAGGGGCATAATTTATCCAAAATGTTTTTGTAGATGCGTAGTTTGTTTTTATCATTAGATTTATGTGTGCAACTTTCTTCAAGACCCTGTCTAGCAATGGAAATGTGGAAGATGTTTTTAGAATCAGGAAAAGTCAAAATAAAGCCATTAATGATATAATTCAAACTATTGATCGATTGAATCGCGGGGAAGGAATTGAATTTAAATATGTGAGATTAGCTGGAATAAAAAAAACTCAATGCATTAGATTGGGATAACAGTTCACATGTGTTCAATATGATAGCAAAATGGAAGAAAAATTGAAAAATATCTCTCCAACTTAGATGTTTTTTTTGGAGTCCTTGTAAGTTCATTCAATCTATTCCCCCTCGCACGTACAACCTCTCTTTGAACATCTGCAATGACAACCATCAAGATTCCCATTCTTTGTGTTGTCTTCAAGGGCCGTTCTGATTCTCCGTGAGCATAAGGGTCCGTTTGGTTCAGGATAAAATATGTTTTAACACAATAAAAAGTAATATGGTGATTTACGTTCACCTATTTAGAGTTAAATTTCTTCTCTATTCTTCTTTAAAGTTTCATAATTATAGGGTGTGCATTTATTCATAGTGTGAACTCCACACAAATTTAATTTTAAATATGTGAAAATATTTCACCACTTTACTTTTCACCACGGTTAAAGTATTTCACTCTGAACCAAACGGACCCTAAGGATGACCTGGCTAGCCGTTACATTCATGCCACATGCAACTTGGAGGCGTTTTCTGCATGTGGGTTACAACCAACATCGTTCACAAAGCAACTCAAATATCATAAGCCGACCTCCTCTTATGCCAAATTCTTTTTCATTATACTCTCTCAACGCAACTAGATACTGGTGATGGTGGGGAATGAGTTGTGGTGGTGGATTTGTAATGAGTTTGTGGTAGAGTTGCGACTATTGCGGTGGTTAGGGTTGTAGTGTGGGGGAGTTGCGACGAATTTAGGGTAGCGGTTTCGATCTCTATATCGTCTCTACATTTTATTTTATTTTCAATTTTCTTGGCAGAATTATGTGTTTTCGTTGAAAATTCTTGCATTCCCGATAAGTTTTTGCATTTTTAGAGAAAGCTAGAATTTCCACAAAATTACAAAATAGTCCAATGCTATTGAATGATGTATATGGTTGATTATTTATTTATTTTTTTTCATATTATTTCTCGAAATAATGTTTGAAATTTCCAGATTTCTAGATTTCAATATGTTATTTTAGAAAGTATCTAGTTTGCTGAATGGCTTTTGAATTTTTTCAGATTTTTAGTATGCTTTTGATTTTTTGTCCTGATTTTTATTATACTTTTGAAAAATTTCCAGATTTTTATTCACTTTTTTAAATGATATTTTAACTTGTTGAAGATTTTTTGATTTTTCTTCTGCATATTATGATAATATAAATTATCATGTTAGAGAGTCTTTTGTAAGAACCTCTTATATATATACATACCCCCATACACATTTTTTTAAAAATAGTACAAAAATAAATTTTTGATGATTTTTTTATAGATGATCTCGTCACTTTGGAGATCATCTACAAAAAGTTTCATAAAAAATTCATTTTTTTTACTGTTTTAAAAATTTGATATGCTAAAAAGATGAATATGTGCATTTTTGACTGTTGAAACTTTGGATGATCATCTCGACCATTTATGAATTGAATTTCAAAAAATTTATTTTTAATGATTTAAAAAAAATGGTCCGCGTGAGAATCCGAAGTGTCTCAGGTTTGCACCTGAGACGACATGTATTATGTTAATAAGTTTTGAATAATTATATTATGATTGTTTGGATAAGTTTTGTAAACCGTTGGTAGAGAGAGGAGATAGACAGATGGAGGTTATGAATATAGGTAGCTTGTAGTTTTTTAGGATTATTTAGCCTCCATTAATTCTTTGTAATTGAGTTTAATCACCGTAATTTTCAACTCTTTGGGTTTGACCCCATAATGACTTTTAATGATGCAAAAAGTGTCGCAAGAAGTTTTACCAACTCTCTTTTGCGACACTTAATTTGTCACTAAAAGTCTTTTCGTGGGTTAAACCCTAAGAAGTAAACATGCGAGGGACCAATGTCAATATCAAAGAATTAATGGGGTCTAAACCCGAAATATCCCCCCTCCAAAAAATAAAATAAAATTGTGTTGACTAATGACAATTTTGGTAAATGGATGGATCTGTTCAAATTGGGTGACAATTCCCAAATATGAAGACCATGGGGATAACTTTGGGATGCCAAACTCCAAAAACTACCTTAATACTTTTTATGGTGCTCAAAGTTCCGGGGTTGACCTTTTAGATTTTCTAGTTGGTAAGTTATTGAGAGCACTTCTTTATTACTGTGGTTAGATTCATTTCGATTCGGCTTCAACTTATTTAATTTATGAATGACCTTAAAAACATTATCACTCACTTTTAAAGGCCCGCTTAACCTTTTTGTTGCAATACCTGATGACTCTCTACTAGTAAGCCATTTGTTGTATCATCATTATTGCGCCTCGTTCCTTTAGAAGGTCAATATTCAATCTCCTTTAATCATCGTTAGTTGCTAAGTTGAAGTACTACACTAGATGGCTTGGGAGGTTGATTTCCGTTAGCACAATAACCTCCAAAGTCGATTGCTAGCATAAATGAAGTCTCACCGAGCAAAGTTCTTTCAGTCGTCTAATAGACCCACAACACATTATGTCACCATTAAATCCAATTTCTTTTGCCTCTTCCAACCATGTCTTGAGCCTTACTAGAATAATCTGATTCAGTTGTCCAATAAAGACAGGAATGCTTTGTACTTTACTCTCTCGACTTCCTTAAGAGATCCAAACAGTTAACATGTTTGGGGATGAAATAACGGGGTCCATCCAAAATGGTCTGAGGTCGAGATTCATAATCTATGTCGCTACTTCTTCCTGATCAATACTTGACTCTAATAGGATTTCAACAAGAATTTTGACACCATAGCTCATATCGTGTTATTGACACAAGCCGATCGAATGCATCGTCTTTAGCATTTTCGACCCTCGGGATTATGTTTACTTCCCATTTGTAATTTGACAACATTTTCTTTACTCTAGCTAAATACTTGGCCATTTTTTCATCTTCAACCTCATATATGCCCAGTTTTCATCGACAATCAACTGAGAATATTTGTGAGCTTGCAATTCCAGTGCTCCATAAATCAGGTCAGTCCTAGTCCGTTTAGAGGAACCTTATACTTAGATTGGTTATTAGAAACCATGAAGTTAACCGTGAGAGCATATTCAATATCGATTCCATCTAGTGCCGAGATAATTAATATGTCCCACTTCTGAATGCACATGACAATTCATCTGCACACACAAAAACAAATTCTATATTCGTACTTTGGATTGGCATTACCTTTGGACTACCTCTTTTGTTATTCTATTGGGTCAGGCTCTTGTGCTTCATCATTATCTTCATTGATCTTCGACTCTTTGGTTGTTATGCCTTCGGCCAAACAGGCTTCAGCCGATGGTTCCTTTTCTGTATGTGTTTGGGTTTGGCTATTCCCAAGCGAACTCTTCCATAAATTTAGCTAATGATTCTACTTTAAAATCCATGTGAAAATGATAAATGATATCATACACCCACAATTCCACTGGCTATGTTGTGAGGTGACCTGCTTTTTAAGGCTTATGCAATATGAGTTGTAAGGGTTAATTGTTCAGAACTACGATCATGTGAGTCTGAAAATCAGGTTTCATCTTTCTCGAGGCATGGATAAGTGAAAATTTCAACATCTCCATATTTGGGTACCGTGATTCGGTCCCATGGTACGCTTTGCTCGGGTAATATACAAATTTTTGAACTCCCCCGCCGTCCCTCACCATTGTCAAACTAACCACCAAGTTGGAGACTAAGACTGCTAATTACAAGAATATCTTCAAATTTGGAAATCTCTCTTGAATTATTCATCCCATTTAAATGCTTTCCTTAGGATCTAAAAAAATGGCAAACATTTATCCGTGTATCTGGAGATGAATATGTTAAATGCAACTACCTTCCTAATTAACTTTTGAACTTTTTTATGTTTCTCAAATCTTGCATATAGACGAGAGCTTTAATTTTTGTCGGGTTGGTATCAATGCCTCACTGGATCACCATGACGACAAGGAATTTTTTTAAGCCAACTCCGAAGAAGAACTTTGTTGGGTTAAAAGTCATTTGATGATTATCCATGGTATGCCATGTTTTGGCCAGATCTCTGACATTACCTTTGGTCTTGAGACTCTTAGTCAACATATTATCAATACATATTTCCACAATGTCACAAATTTGCTTCTAGAAGATCTTAGTAACCAATTTTTGATTAATGTCACCCACATTTTTCAAGCCGAATGACATCAATTGTAACAATATGCCCCTTTGTTAGTAATGGACATTTTTTCGCTTCCTTCTTCCATAATAGAATTTTTAATGAATCCTGAATAAGCATCTATAAAGATCATCAGTTCATGCCCCATTGTTTCGACTCTTATTTGATCAATCCGGGGCAGAGGGAAATAATCTTTAAGACACACTTTAGTCTAGCCAGTGAAATATATGCACACTCAATATCTACGATTCGGCTTACGCACAACTACCACATTTGATGGCTGGTGGGGGGTGGGGGTGGTATCAAATCTCTCGAACAAATCTAGACGACAATAACTTCTATATTTCCTCTTGGATGATTAGATATCATTCTGGGAAAAACTTCTTTCCTTTTTGCTTAACTACTCTAGTCGCGGGTCCATATCCAACATGGCCTAATTTTCCTTGGGGAGTACAACACCTCCCTCGGAGGAGGGTTCTGGTGGCCTATCACAGTGATCGTATGAGGATTTACTGTTGGATCTTGCGACAATATGGTTATTAATCTATGGGTGAGCGCTAACATTTATGATTGCATGTAGTATTGATTGGCCACCACTGTCTTCAAGTAATATGCAATTTCTACCATCTCCGACTATGGGTTGCTGCAGGAGGTGTTGGAAACAGCTGGCAACAACTGTCATTGCAAAGATTTGAAAACAAATGTTTTTGTCGGTCTTTGAACAGATATAGGAGCTGCACGCCCTTTGGAAATAGTCCCACATCGGTAAGGCACTGAAAAAAGGTGTGGTATATTTACATTTTTTGTGGAACCAATGGGCAAGCCCTTTGGGCATTAGATGTTTTGTGTGTATGGGTGGGGGACTTATTGGGCCCCCACCCATACACACAAAACATCTAATGCCCAAAGGGATTTTTTAACGTTTTTTTAATTCCGAAAAATTAAAACGAGTTTTATTCTGAGTTGATTTCTTCAACTGAGTTGCCCACTACTTCCAGTTTTTTCGCTCCACGTTTGTTTACCAACGTCTCTTTTTTGTTGCCCATAAAAGAGGTTGTAGCCTCCGTTTTTTAACACGCAGTTATCTCCCACACAAAAATTCTGCAAACAGTTCTCATCTTTTCTAACGCGCGAATTTTTTTAATACACAGAAATAATTATTCATCCACTGCATAATTATAACGACACCCAGATTATTTATATTTATCATGATCGAGCAGTATATATATTTTAGAATGGGTGTTTGTTGAGCGAATCAGATTCGTGCTGCTGATTCGTATTATTTTCTGAGGCTGTTTTATCCTGGGGGTGACGGGGCTGTACACTGTCGGCACAAATTGGAGGCAGAGCCGCGAAACACCTTAAAGAGAGCGACATTGTCCGCGACTCAGCCATATTTCTGGACTGTCCAGTTTCGGGTTTCTTATATTTTCGCCTTCGATTTATCAGCTCCTAAATTGGGTAATTTCGTTCCCTACTTTAATTCTGCATTTATTTAAATTGCTGCAACAACAATTTTAAGGTAATCTGAAATTCTGCCATGGACGAAATTAACTCAAGCAACCTTAATAAGCCTTTTAAATATGAAGGCACCCATTTTAAATGTTGGAGCAAAAAAATGCTATTATATTTAACTACGAAAAAAGTCGCATCGTGTGTTCAATTTGACAAACCCGTAGTAAATAATCCACCTACTGTTGAGGAAAGCAAAACAATTAGAAATTGGGAGGAAAATGATTTTCTGTGCAAGAACTATATTCTGAATGCTCTAAGTGACGAACTTTATGACTATTATGCCAATTATAAAACTGTGAAAGATGTTTGGGACGCACTTTTTAAAAAATATGACACGGAGGAGGCGGGTGCTAAAAAATATGCTGTCAGCCGTTATTTGAAATTTTAAATGACGGATGACAAATCTGTTGTTGCTCAAACCCATGATTTGCAAATGATTGCCCATGAAATTATTTTCGAGGGCATGGCTTTAGATGAGGAATTTCAGGTGGCTATAATTATTGATAAATTGCCTCCACTGTTCAAAGAGTTTAGAAATATTTTGAGGCATAAGTCTAAAGAATTTTCACTAGAGTCACTTATTACTAAATTGAGAATTGAGGAGGAATCCCGAAAACGGGACTATAAAGATGAAATTCTTGTTGTGTCTAACAACAAAAATCAGAAAAAGAACCACACTCCAGTTGTTTTAAAAGCAAACGGAAAAAATATGAAAAATCAGAAAAAGAGCTACAACCAGAATTTTAAAAATCAGACTCAGACTCAGACTCAGAATAAGTATAAGAACCCTGGAAATGGACAGTCTAGCAACTCGGGACAGTTTCTTTGTTTCAAGTGTGGCAAGCCTGGCCATATGGCTCGCAAATGTCGCAATGTGCCACAAGCACAAGCGAATTTGACTGAAGAGGACCTATGTGCTATGATTTCAGAAATCAACATGGTTAGTGGTGCCGAAGGGTGGTGGTTGGATACTGGCGCTTCCCGCCATATCTGTTATGACCTTAGTCTGTTTAAGACTTATTCTGAGACTGCAGATAAGAAGGTGTTGTTGGGTGATTCTCACTCCACTGAGGTTGCTGGTACTGGAAATGTGTAATTGAAGTTCACTTCAGGAAAGACAATTATCCTCAAAGAAGTTCTTCACACTCCCGAGATAAGGAAAAATTTGGTTTCGGGTTATCTTCTCAACAAAGCTCGCTTTACTCAAACTATTGGTGCTGATTTATTTACTTTGACCAAAAATGGAATTTTTGTAGGCAAGGGTTATGCCACTGATGGGATGTTTAAATTGAATGTTGATGCAATGAATAAAATTTCTCATTCTGCTTATATTGCTTGTTCATTTAATGTTTGGCATGCTAGGCTTTGTCATGTTAATAAACGACTAGTTAAAAATATGAGCACTTTAGGATTAATTCCCGAATTATCATTAAATGATTTTGAAAAATGTGAAAGGTGTAGTCAAGCAAAATCACTAAGACACCACATAAATCTGTTTTTAGAGAATCTGAACCACTTGATTTAATTCATTCGGATATTTGTGTATTAGATGGTGTCACAACTAGAAATGGCAAACGTTATTTTATAACTTTTATTGATGACTGTTCTGATTATTCATTTGCGTATTTAATGAAAAATAAAAGTGAAGTGTTTGACATGTTTAAAATTTTCCTTAATGAAATTGAAAATCAATTTAATCGAAAAATAAAAAGGTTACGTAGTGATAGAGGCACCGAATATGATTCTGGACCATTTATTGAATTTTATAAAACCCACGATATTATTCACGAAAAAACTGCCCCTTATTCGCCCGAAATGGACGGTAAAGCCGAAAGAAAAAATAGGACATTAACTGAATTAGTTGTGGCTATTTTATTAAATTCAGGGGCTGCCTCACATTGGTGGGGTAAAATTATTTTAACTGTGTGTCACGTGCTTAATAGAATTCCTAAGACTAAAATGAAAATATCTCCTTATGAAATTTGGAAAAATATTAAGCCCAACGTGTCATACTTTAGAACGTGGGGGTGCTTAGCCTATGTACGTATACCCGACCCTAAAAGGTCTAAATTGGCGAGTAGAGCATATGAGTGTGTTTTTATAGGCTATGCTATTAATAGCAAAGCATACCGATTTTATGACTTGAAAAATTAAGTAATTATTGAATCAAATGACGCCGATTTTTATGAAGATAAATTTCCTTTTAAATTGAGAAATAGTGGGGGCGAGTCATCCACTAATGTTTCTTTAAATAAAAACAAAGAAAATAATGAATCCATTTTAGAACTTCGAAAAAGTAAAAGGGCTCGTGTAGAAAAAGATTTCGGTCCCGACTTTTATGCTTACACCTTAGAGGAGGATCCTAACACTATTCAAGAAGCCTTATCTTCTTTAGATGCCGATTTATGGCAAGAGGCTATTAATGATGAAATGGATTCTTTGGAAACAAATAAAACTTGGCATTTAGTGGACCTTCCTCCTGGATGTAAAACTATTGGGTGTAAATGGATTCTTAAAAAGAAATTAAAACCTGATGGCACTGTTGAAAAATATAAGGCACGTCTTGTTGCTAAAGGTTTTAGACAAAGAGAAAATGTAGACTTTTTTGACACATTTTCACCCGTGACTAGAATAACGTCTATACGTGTACTATTTGCTATAGCTGCCTTACATGACTTAATTGTACACCAAATGGATGTTAAAACTGCTTTTTTAAATGGAGAATTAGAAGAAGAGATTTATATGGATCAACCTGAAGGTTTTATTGTACACGGTCAAGAAAATAAAGTATGTAAATTAGATAAATCTCTTTATGGACTCAAACAGGCACCTAAACAATGGCATGATAAATTTGATAGCTTAGTCATCACTAATGGATTTAAAATTAATGAAAGTGACAAATGCATTTATTATAAATATGTTGAGAACATTTGCACTATCATATGTCTTTATGTTGATGACTTGCTTATATTTGGTTCTAATATTCATGCCGTAGAAAATGTTAAATCATTATTATGTGCCAACTTTGATATGAAGGATTTGGGTGAAGCTAGTGTAATATTAGGAATTAATATTACTAGGTCAGAAAAGGGACTTTCTTTGGATCAATCTCATTACATTGAGAAAGTTCTAAAGAAATATAATTACTTTGAATGTAAACCTGCTAGTACTCCATTTGACCCTAGTGTAAAGTTATTTAACGCTTTTATTGCCCATATGCTTTCATGTCTTAACACTTTAAGCTTCAACATGCTTTTATGTTTATTCGTTCTTTATCCTTTGCCTATTTCTGAACAAAAAGGGGGAGAATGATGATAGGGGGAGAAATGGTATCTAATCCTATTATTATCGTATCTTAGTTTGGGGGAGATTTATCTTAGGGGGAGACGTCTTTCTAAGTAGGTCATGTGTTTGATAAAGGGGAAAATTAATTTAGGGGGAGTAATTAATTAATTGCATTTAATACTTTGATATTCCCTATGCATTTGATGAGTTTGCTTAAGTGTGCAGGAATTCTTCTAAAGCGGCATCTGTCAATGGCAAAGCGTTTGATCCTTGGGTTGAGTCAAGTTTGGGTGGGTTATATTTTGAGTCTAGTGAGCTTGACGGCCCTTTAGGATTTTTGTTTGGTTTTTGTCCCGGAATAGCCAAAGGGGGAGATTTGTAAGGACACAAATTTCCAATTGAGTCCATATATAGTTTTGGCTCAATTCCGGACAAAAACATTTATTCATAGGATAATTTTTAAATTGTAATATTCTCAAGCCTATGAAGTGTTTGTTGAAGACGTAGCGGCAAAGAGTATAAAGCTTCATCAAAATGCCGGTTTGTGTGCCTCGTTTCTACGTCATCAATCATAGTTCCATGCTCCCAAGGTATGAATGCAATTATATATATATAGGAGCTTGGAACAAAGTTTATTGGGTGTTAGGTTTTATAAAAACTGCGTTTTGTTTTAAGAAAGAAATTATATAAAACTTTAAAATAAGTTCATAAAGTTTTCTGGGCCAAAATCGTATTTTTCAATCTTTCTGGTCGTTCGTTAGATATGTCGTTCGAACGAGTTTTTTCGTTCGAACCAGATGTCGTTCGAACGAACCTGCCAACGAGTCTAAACTGGTCCGTCGTTCGATATGTCGTTCGAACGAACTTTCTGTTCGAACGAGGTATCTAACGAGATTCTAACGAAGTCCATACTGGTGTGTCGTTAGAAGTCTCGTTCGAACGAGAGTTCGTTCGAACGAAATGTCGTTCGAACGAGCTGTCAGGCGGGAACAGTTTTTGGCAGTTTTTCACCCACTTCCCCACTTGGTTTTTAACCAACTTTTACTGACTTTAATATGTGCGGGAATCACATTTTCCAAAAAAACATTTCCATAACTTTTCCAACTAAGTTTATCTCTTAGAGAGAGTTTGAGAGCAAAAATGGTTTAGGAAAATGTTCATGTTTTGAGTGTTAATTTTTCAAAGAGAAAATCCTTCACACTCTAGTTTACACCCAATTGTGTTTAGTCCATGTTCTTATTTACATATTAAATTGCTTGGAGTTTTGGCACCGGTTTGTCTCTACCGAATTCAAGAAGAGAAGTTTTGGTTTGCTTCTACATCCATCAAAGAAGAAGACATTTTTGTTGTGATTCTACCCACTTGGAGAAAGGCTCCATGTACGGGTGATGGTGACCATAGAAAGCCCCATCGGTGGATTCCGAGATCGCGGCGGTGTTCCGAGGTTGTCCGCTAGGAAGAGGTGTCTACGAGAAGAAGCGTCGAGGCTTGAGAGGGATCGAGTCAGTCGTTGTAAGTCTATCTGTCTTGTAATTGTAATTCCGTATCTAGTGGACTTGTGGCTAGGGCCGTCCGAGGTTGTTTCCCGTCTTGGGTTTTTCCTCGTACATCTCGGAGTAGTGTGATATTGTTAATTTTATCTTGCATCATAACGTAGAACGCATGCTTAGAATAATTCAAGATAAAATTCGGTTTAAATCATCACACTCACATTAATTTGGACTTATATTAATGAATCTGTTTAATTTTGTTTTATTAAACTAAAATTTGTTTTGTTCATTTGTGAACCATCACTTATATACGCTTCCGCATCATCTCTTGAATTTTATTGAAAAGGAAATTACTCTACGCTTTCAACTGTTAAATAAGGATCTTGGATTGGTACTTTTTTTTTATCTCTCATACAAACTGTTGTTTTGCATTAATTTGTGGGCCAAGTGAAAAAAATACGAACTTTTAGTCTTAGTTTGTTTTCTGGTTGCTTTGTTTTGTTTTGTTATATAACTGAGATGATGTATAAAAAGGTCTAGGGAAGTGGTACACAAAATTATGATTATGTACCGAGTAGTACCAAATTTACCGTAAAGAGAAATTTATCGAAATTTTCCGCATTTTCCAGAAAGCCGATTTTATCACAAAATTTTACCGATGTACTGCATGGTTTGGTTTTGATTTATGACCTGGCGTACCGGCTTGTAAAACTGACAATTTTGATTTGATGATTTCAAGGTTGATGCGATATTGATATGCACCAATTATCGATCAAACCGATCGAAAATCAACCCTAGTCTTTATCCACAATAAGAGGGAGCATTGCATTCACTATAGTTGGTGACAAATCACCATTGTTACAAAAGTTACACTCTCCCTCTCTATATTTATTTATATTTCTCTCTTTCTAATTATCTTCTCTCTCTCATTCTGTAGAGTAACGATACAATTTATAAATATCATTCCAAATATAAAAGATAAAAGTTATAATTATATTTTTCAAAGGAGTGTAATGTGCAACTGTATCATGCGGCGCACGCCTCTTCCATTATAGGCCATTGAGGAACAAAAAATTGGAGTGGTAACCATTTTCTCCCTCCAAACCTAAAGCTTAGCTGTCAACCATTTTACTCATTCCATTTATATGTTTGTACCTTATGTCCTTTTATCTCTTCTTTTATTCTTTTAAAATCTACAACAATTTTAACCAACCAAATTAAGACATTACTCCAGCAGAAAACAAAATAGAGCCTTGTATCCCTTTTTATCTCCTAAAATCAACAACTACTTTATAATACTAATTTTTTTAACCACTTTAATTCATACAAATTGAAATTGTACCACCCAAAAAATAACATAAACATACAACTTAAAATTGCACCCCCAAATAATTACTCTTTTTTAATATTAATCATAAAAAAAAATGTGTTTAAAAAAATGGGTTAAAAAAACTTTTTAATTTTTTTTATAACATTTTTTTTTTCAAAGTTGAAAAATTACTCTGTTTTTCAATAAGAGTTAAAACCTTTGAAATGTGCTCGAAATAATTTTTTTTTTATTTTACTTTAAATTCCGAGCAAAAATGGGATAATTTTTTAATTTAAAAAAAAACAGTTTTAAATGTTTTTTTTTCAAAGTTGAAGAATTACTCGCTTTTTTAATAAGATTTAAAACCTCCGAAATGTACCCAAATAATAATAATAAAATCTGAGTTTTATTAAAAAAATTATGATTCTAATGAAATATCAATCTAAAATATTTAAAGATGGGGTCTTGACTTTTTTATATTGCAAACTTGGGGTTCAATTTGACAAATTAACTATTTGATTATGTGTAAAATTATTTTATTATCCCTAATTTAATTTCTAAGTTTGGGAACGTCGCATAGCATTTATTCGCAAAATTTTCTTTGGGGTTGAGTCAGGAAAAAAATAAAGTGTGCATAAGCTACACCAGTCGAACAAGTACACATAAATAAAGTCAGATCCCTTCTACGTCAACACATGATTTTCATGTGTCGGTCGCGACACGCTGACATGGCGTGTCGCGATTGGTTAGTGTAGCTGGTGCGGACTCTAACCAATCGCGACAATCCACGTCAGTGTATTGCGACCGACACATGCAAATTATGTGTCGAACTAGACTTTTTGATAAAGTCATATAAAGCTAAAATAAAAAAAAAAACAATTAATTAGCCTAAAATGATTGTATTGTATTGCTATAAATAACCCCTTAATAAAATTAATAATATTAATATTAATATTTTGTGAAGAAATATTAATTAAGTACGAGTTTAATGTAAAGTTTATTTTACTTTGGAATAAACCATAAGTTTAATTATATGTCAATTTTATAAAAATTAAGAAAGTATCCATTTCTTTTTAAAACTCTCAGAATATGTAAAGATATAAGGGTCCGTTTGATAGAAAACTGGAAAAATGCTAATGATTCCAGGGCAAATAATTCCAATGCAAATAAATATTTTTTAATATGTGTCCGTTTGGTATAAGTTGGGAAATCATCAATTTTCTACAATTTCTATCAAACACAAAAGCTGGAAAATAAATATAAATATAATTGTGGAAAAATTATTTACGGAATATATATATATATATATATATATATATATATACACGAAATCTACGGAATATATTAAATATAGGAAATATATAAATGTACGAAATATATATAATATATTCCCTATATTATATATATTTATATATTTCGTATATTTAATATATCCCATATAGTTCGTATATTTGTGTGTGTGTGTATATATATATATATATATTTAGTTCTAAAAAAAATTTCATTTGGATGAGATATTAAAATAAATATAGTAAGGTTCTAAAAGAATTTAATGATACCTAATCATCAGAAATCTATTATGTCATCCAAGAAATCGACTGTTTCCTTCTTCTAACTTTGAAAGTATCGATTGATACTATTGAGGAACGAGTATTCTGAATCAATCAATGAAGGTCATTTTTTAAAATCATCATAAAAAAACAATAAACAATGGAATGGAGCTTTTTGAAACAGTAGAAAAAGAATTCCGTTTTGCCATTTAGACGAAAAAGATATTCTAATTCTTAAGAACTCAACGGGACCTTCCCCCTAAAATCAGACAAACAAAGAAGGGAATCCCGTTGAGTATATATATAAGATACGAAATATACACGTATATTAAAATATACGAAATATATATATTTATAAATTTATGAACAATTTCAGATTACCAAACATTGTTTAAAATTAAATTTAAACTCATTTTAAATCCACTAATTCACGATGAACCTTTACATAATCAAATATTTTGAGCAACCAAATAGGGTCTTAAAAAACTTGAAAACATGTACAATTTTTTTAAATAGTTAAAACATTTTTTTTTACAAAAACATGCACAATTTAAAAAAAAACACGTAGAGTTTTTAAAAAAATAATTGAAAATAGTTTTAATTAATGTACAATTTTTTAATAAAAATAATTTAAATAATTTTTTTAAAACACGCAATGTTTTAAAAAACTCGCAAAGTTAAAAAAGAGTTGAAAATAGTTTTAATTAATGTACAATTAAAAAAATAAGATTTACATTTAAAAAAATTGTTTTTTATAACTTAACCCTCGTAATAATGTCATATTTTGACATAATTTCGTCCAAAATATAGCAGGGGGTAAAGTCAAATTTTAGCTTATGAGGATTTTCTAACGAATGATTGACACCATTCAACTTTAGGGGGTTATGTCTAGTTTTTCAACTTTGAGAGGGTTAAGTCAAAATATAACATTATTTTAGGGAGTTAAGTGAAATTTTTTTATCAATATGAGAATGTTTATGTCTCTTGTGATGTCATGGGTTTGAGGATAAAAACATATCAGATCTACAATCAATGGAAAAGAGAAAAGAGGTGCTAGGGTTTCATATTAACATAAACTAGAATACCGTACAATGAGAAGAAGGAAATAGAATATATGACTTGCTACAATCACCTAACTATAAAAGAGAAAATAGTAAAATACACTTAATGCTAAATAAAACTGTAATATAAAACTTTAATATCCCCCCTCAAACTCACGATGCTGCAGCGAGAAGCATTGAGAGTTTCCCAACCAAAAAACGAAAACGCTGAACTGGATGAGACTTCGTAAACAAATTAGCTATCTGTGCGAAAGAAGAAACAAAAGGCAAAGTGATGATGCTATGCGTAAGATGATGACGAGTGATATGACAATCAATTTCGATGTTCTTAGTCCTCTAATGAAAAGTTGAATTGTGAGCAATATGAATAGCGCTCTTATTATCACAGTACATAGGAGTGGGCTGAGAGAGAGACACCCATATTTGCAAGTAACCGACGTAGCCAAATAACCTTACGAGTAGTAGAAGCCATAACACGATACTTGACTTCCGTGGAAGACACAGAAATAACAACTTCCTTTTTGCTCTTCCAAGAAATAAGAGAATCTCCCAGAAATACACAAAATCCAGTAACTGACTTGCGATATGTAGGATCACTGGTCCAATCAGCATCAGAGTATGCATGCAGCTCCAAAGAAGAAGATGATGGAAGTAAAAGACTCTGAAAGCGAGTGCCTCTCAAGTATCGCAATATACGATGAACAGTTTCCCAATGAACCGTAGTAGGTGCAGTAGCAAACTGACTAACAACATGGACCGTATGAGTTATATCTGAACGAGTAATAGTAAGATAAACTAAGCTTCCCACAATAGTGCGATATAAGGTAGGATCAGGTAAAATAACACCATCATACGAGGACAGATGAACTTTAAGCTTCAGAGGGGTATCAACAATCTTAGTATCAGTGAGGCGAGCACGCTTAAGAATCCCATTCCAAGAGGCTGTAGGTAAGGAAGATTTGGATATTAATAGGTCCGAGTCTATGGGGAGAAATACTGAAGCAAATGAAGCTATTGTGGATTGTATTGACTTGAAAACTATTTATAAAGTAAAAGAAATCTCTATATCAGTGGTGAATAACTATAACATCCTCTAGAATATTGAAGAGAATGATAATAGCCTAAAGACTGCAGAGATGGACGAAGTTACAAGTGAGAAGAGTATAATCGAAATTATAGATAACGAAGAGAAACTCAAAAGTAAGGTAGATATAATTCTAATTGTTAAAAGAAGAAGAATAACATTCCTAATGTAAGGAATAAGATTGGAGGGTGAAAGAGAGGTGGGAGAAATAAGGGATGATTAAGTTAGTAATATGGAATATTAGTGGGTTTAATGCCCTTTGTAAAAACAGGGAAGTGAATAAATATGTTAGAGATAACGCAATTAATTTGGTTTGTCTTGTTGAAGTAAAAGTTATAAGAAGTAATATTGATAAGGTGAAAAGGGGATGTTTTAGTCATTGGGAGATGATTCATAATACTCTTTTGAATGGTCCTGGTAGAGTATGGATTGCTTGGGATCATTATTGTCTTAGTGTGATATGTTTGAAGAGTATGTATGAAGCTTTGGCTTTTGATGTGAAATTTTTTTATTCTGATAATTCCTTTATTTTTATAGGGGAAATGATAGAATAAATAGAAATAGTTTATGGAGTTATTTGGTGGGAGAAACAGTTACACATAATAGTAATCCTTGGCTAATTGTTTAATATTTTAATGTTGGGGAAAGGACGAAGAAAGAATAGGACGTGTTGGTATTGATTGGGGAGAGGTTGAGGATTTTAACGATCGTATTGATAAGAACATGCTAGATGAGTTGCCTACTAGAGGGAGTTGGTTTACTTGGAAAAATGGGAGATAAAGATATACTAACATGCAAAGTAGAATATATAGAATATTAAATAATGAGCAATGGATACAGTATTTTTTGGAATGTGATGTCTTTGCTGATTTACCTAGAATCTCTTATCATACCCTCTTATTTTATACATTAATATTATGAAAGAGAGGATTAATAGACCCTTTAATTTTTTTGAGTTCTGGACGAGATGTAAGGAGTTTAGGAGCATTTTGGAGAAAAGGGTGGGAAATTAATATTGATGGAAGTCCTATGTTTTTTGTTGTTGAGAGATGGAAGCTTCTCAAATAATAACTTAGGAAACTCAATAAAAAGATATTACCCCAGTATTTCACAAAGAGCCATTAGAAAGAAGGACGGGTTTGATTGTATTCAACAATATGATTAGTAATATCGAAGACAGTGAGCTTATCAAGGCTAGGAAGAAGCATTAATTTGAATATTTAGTATTAATCGACATGCAAAAGGATTTCTATAGGAAAAACTCTAGAATTTAATGGCTAAAGGTTGAGGATAAAATACTAGTTATTTTTATAACAAAAAAGTTAAAGATCATGTTGTCAGGAACAAAATCTTAACTATTACGGACGATGAGGGAAACATTTTAAGAGGTCAAAATGATGTCTAAAATGATGCCATGCAATTATTTTCTAAACTTCTAGGATCCAAATCTGGTGTTGACATAAGTGCTAAAGATATATTGTTTAGTGTTAAACAAAGATGGTTAAATGAGGATCAGAAAGGTATGATTCAATGTTAAATAACACCTAACAAAATTAATGAGGCTTTGTTTGATATTAATTCTAAAAAGGCTCCTGGTCTTGATGGGTATAATGCTGCCCTTTTTTAGCAGAATTGGGATACAAGGGGAAGAGATATTATTGAGGCTGTCCCATTTTTCTTTAAGAAGATAAAGATGATAATAGTCCATAATAAAGTAGAAGACCGGCTATATCAAGAAGAACTATTTTATTGCAACTCATACTCTACAAGGATGGGTTTAATCCAATTGTGACTCAAACTCTACTAATATTACGGCTGTGCCGATGGGACGGTTGTACACTATAAATATATATAATTGTAATTCACACACACACACACACACACACACACATTAGGGTATACCCATGCCGATGGGACGGTTGTACATATGTTATCGAGTATTGTTTCTCGAACACATCATAAAGTAAGTATAACAACATGACTCATGGTTCAAAGTGTCAATTGAGTCAAAACAACGTTGAGTACTTTGTGATATTGTGACCATGTTTAAAATTTAGGTGTGTGATTCATGCATCGAGAGACCGAGATATTGAACCTTGAACATTAGTATTTAATACGTACAAAAATAATTAATATCACTACAGGAATATTGATTTTTCCCGACATAAATTAAATGCCGAAAAAACACTAAAAATGACGGTAACACTTTTTGCGGTATTTTCACAAGTGCGGTAATAGCCAATGTGGTAAAAGAACAACGACATTTTAAAAAATACCGCGAAAAGTTAGCGGAACTTTTGGCGGCATTTCCACAAGTGCGGTAGCCAATGTGGTAAAAGAACAACGTCATTTTAAAAAATGCCGCAAAAAGTTAGTGGCACTTATGGCGGCATTTCCACTAGTGCCGTAGCCAATGTGGTAAAAGAACAACGACATTTTAAAAAATGCCACAAAAAGTTAGCAGCATTTTTAATCATTTATATTAATGCTGGTAATAACCTTTTAACAGCAATAAAAAATGTTAATAACCTTTTACAACACCTATTAAATATTCAACACACTTTTGGCGGCACTAAATAAATGCTAAGAATAAATATAGCGGCATCAAACAAAATGTTGACATTATTTTGTAATATATGACTGGGAACAAGTGTTAAAAAAATCAATTATAAGAAGTATTGTATTTATGTGAAAATACATTACCATCACATGAAATTAAGGGGGCAGTAATCAAATTAAAAAGTCATTAAATTAAAATTAATAGCATTCATCGTAAATAAATATAATTGTTCTTCGAACAATTATTCATCCACAAAATAATATATATCACTTGTCTAATAAGAAAAAGCGGAGAAACATGAAGCGAAACGAAATTTTATATAATGTACGATCCTTCTTCATCAAAGTCCAACATCCTCTTCGACCTACAAATAAAAAAGTCAATCGTTAGTCATTGATACTTATTCTTTAGTATTTTAATTAAAAAATAGTACATTAGCAATATGCCACGCTACAGTTGAATTCTGTGCATCTCCAATTATGGACTTGTTTCCATAAGGTCTAGGTAATGGTTCATTTGTTACAAATGCTTTCTCAATATATACTTCCCAAAAATCTTCACCCAGTGGCGTACCCCCTACTTTTGTTGAAGGGTCCTTCCTCACAATGAATCCACGTGCCACAACCACTTTTGGAAGTAAGGTCTACAATTTTAGGAAGTGAATTATTTGAGACCTTTTGTCATGGTTGATTGTGATTTTTCTTCTTCTTTGATGATTTTTTCTACAAACAAGATGAATATGTCATCAATCATATATTTCTGGAAAAAAATCAGCAGAGTTTTATTTGTTTTTAAGACATCCCAAAAATTTTAAGACTATATACAACCAAATAAACCAACAACCCAATGTCAAGTATACATAAACTCCCCAAGAAAGTGCAAATATGTTGTGACCTTTAAAAACCTTTAAATTAGTAACATACCTGAATTAAAGTAGCATTCGTTTGCTCACTAACACGAGTAGCAGTCTAGGGGGCAGCCAAGTGTTGAGAATTTATAATTTATTAAAAATGAATTATTTCAGTCATGAAAACATATAGTCTTAAATTATGATTTTAAAAAATAGTTATCTACGTACCTGTTGAGATGGAGCTAAATGGTGATTTGAATGTGGTACCACTACAGGTTAAAATTGATTAGTTTCTTCTAACTGTTGCTTAGGTTGCAAAATATACCTATATGATGGTATGTTTTGCTCGTTGGAGGATTGAGGAACCTGTTAATAGCATAATTTAATATTAGAACATACATTTATATATATACACCATAATTATGCACAAAAGATAAAAGTGTGTACTTATTAACCTGTTTGGATAAAATGGAAGGGCAAGTCATCATGTGTGTGCGTATCAACTCAAACTGAGCCTCTAAATGATCAAATTTATCCTGAAATTCAGATCGAATCTCAGATCTTAGTCGCTCATACTCTTTTTCATTAACATTCAGCCGCTTAGTTCCATGCATATCAGTTGGAGATGGTCCATGCCCATAAGCTTGATAATGACCGTGTTTATCAGGTTCCAGGACTTCATAAAATATCTCGTCTTTATGACTGACGGATTCATTACAATCTGAAGGAGATTGATCTACTTTTTGCCTCATTTTTTTCTGAAATAAAACGATTCTTATTATATAAAACGAAATTATATCCATTCATTCACAAAACTAAAACAGAATAAAGATGCCAGTATCTCCCCACCACTAATTTTAAATGTTTCACATAATAATTTCATGCATAATTTTAACTTTCATAAATAATAAAATTATTTAATTGTTAATTTAATCCTCATCCGTGTATGATATATATTATGCTTTTAACGATATGACACAATCTCCTGCATATTGCCTTTTATAATGGTTGATAAACTGAATAAGAATTTTGATTTATAGGTAAAATGACGTCGTTGAGATTTTCTAAGAAATAAGGGAAGGAACATGGATGATATTTTTGTACCATTGCTTCAGCGGAATCCTTATCGATGGTTGATCCATCGCTCCTCTCGTGTGTTTTGATGTAAACATCAACCAACGAAAACTTTTTCCCATGATCAGCCTCCATCTGCATAAACCCAATGACTCGTAAGTTGTTACATAAATAAGTTTGATAACATAAAATAATGTTCACAATCAAAATCTTTTATAAAACACCTTATGAGCAACATTCGCATGACTCTTTCTTCCAGAAGTATGTGGTGTTCTTTTCTTCTTACGAGTTCGACGATTTCTTTGACTCATTTTTTGTTACAAAAATATATTTAAAATATATGTTTAACTTGAATTTATAAAACTTTACTGGTAGTAATACATTCATACCCTTGCCTTGCAAGTTCCCCAATACTTAACAAGTTGTGACCACTGTTTGGACAATATTTCAATCTCTTTTTGTCGCTAACAAAGGCACGATAATGTTTCTTCACCTCTGCTTTCCAATTATTCCATATCTTTCCAACCTTCTTCGTGCACATTTTTTTTTAATTCTTCATGGGAATCAATGTTCTCCTATATAATTACAATGTATAGAAAAACAAGTCATCTACTACACATGAGTTTAACTTAAATTATGTTTTATCATTTTCAAAGTTATTATTGACTTTGTTGTGATTGACAACACAATCCATGCATAGTTGGCTTTTACCTAAAGAATTCAAAATTTTCAATTCATTTGCCACAAATCATGGTATCTTTTGATTTTACCTTCACCTCTCGCCAAACATGTTCCATGTATAGGTATAACTCCTTGCATCGCCAATCTTTGAAAGCCAATGATAACTTGTTCAACATCGATATAATAATAAATTAGTAACCTTTTACATCGATTAAATAATCATCTTTAAATTGTCAATAGATAACCTACAGTATTGCAAAGAGTATTCTAATAAGAGTTGTATTATATGAAAATTTACAAAAGAAACTTTACATGTTCCCATCACGAACTAAAATGCCTAAATGGGTAGATAGTCTATTTGCGGTATCTCTGACTGGCTGATAGAAATCGTTGAAATGAAGATCTAAGCATTTTCTTGTACCCCATAATTCACCCAACTTCGCAATGCCTCTACGTTTAGTGGCATATTGTGCTGAAGCTGAACCGTAAAAATTGAAAAAATAGGTTAACTTTAATCTACACAGTTAATTAATCACATATAAATCAAATAACTTTGATTGCCTTCTTGATGCGATTGGGCATCTTGGTTATGTAACGGCTCACTCTCCGCTGAGCTACTATCTCTTTCACTATCACTTGAGTTTGATCGTTCGGTCGAGATAGAATCTGAAAGGGAATGAGAACTGGGCTGAGATTGTGGTTGAAATAGTGGTTAGAGATTTGATTGTGAGTGCAAGCGAGACTATGAACGGGAATGTGTCTGTGAGAGGGATTTACTCTGCCTCTGTGATGTCATAGCAACCTGCAATAATAAAAATTCACCACTGAGTTTACAAGAGTAATGCTTATCTGAACTAAGATGTTCTAAAATTTACTTTTGAGCATTTGTGCAGAGTTTGTGGATTATTTAATTAGTGCAGTTATTAAAGAAATCTACCTTATTTTAAATAACACAGCTGATTGGTAATCCCCCTACATTCTATACTTAATCCCCCACACATAAATAGATAAAAGGAGAAAGAGCATCTCCCGTGGTACATACATAAGCAAAACGAAACTAAACAAAGGATCAGTTTACTCTCCTAAGGGCCGACATTTGCCATCGATCAAGTCTTAGCCATTTCTGATTATCTTTTTGGTTATGCTGGTCTTAGCCCAAGTCATGAAGACCAGCATTACCAATGCACTCATTAAAATCATCAGCCACCCCGAAGTCGATATGGTTCCCTCCGTCTTTTTCCGCACTATCTCGAACAATGTTGAAATCCCCGAAAACAACCCAATCATTGAGAAAGTTTATAGAAAAGTTATGTAACCTTCTAAGCTTTTTAAGCCTCCTGATTGCACCTTTCTTCCCTATACCGCTAATATTCCACGATAGAAACTTAAACATTAAAACCAAATAGTGATTGGTCAGAAGGAGATCTTAAGGTTCTACACGGTGTTATAGCTCAGAGGCTAGGTAGTTCTGCTTTAGACAGAAGCCCTACCCCACGTCAGTGTTACTTAGGCTCGACCGGACGGTGCTAGAGTCATTAACACCAATTTTAACAGGGCCTACCCCACATCAGTTTTATTAGTCCCAAAGGTAACATGAGGCCCACGAGATTCAGTCGTACCAGAGGCCTCCACACAGTGGCGGATCCAACCCTGGGCAGAGCAGGGCAATATAGCTTAGGTCAAAATTTAAAGCATACTAGATTTCCAGTCCAATCTAACTTTTATTGCCCATTACAACTGCACCCAAATTATTGAGACGAATTAGTTTATATCCATGCTTAAAATTAAGGTGCACAACAAATATAAGTTTCCAGATGCTAAACAACAAGTCTTTTATCTTTACACTAAGCTTGAGGCCTCCACACAGTGGTGGATCCAACCCTAGGCAGAGCAGGGCTATAGCCCAGGTCAAATTTGAAAGCATACTAGATTTTCAGTCCAATCTAACTTTTATTGCCCATCCCAACTGCTCCCAAATTATTGAGACGAACTAGTTTATATACATGCTTAAAACTGAGGTGCACAACAGATATAAGTTTCCAAATTCAATCTCATTCTCTTATAAAAATGGGAAAATGTCTATATGTACCAAGTTTTTTTTATTAAATGTGTATCCCAACTACATTAAAATATTATACTCCAAGTATATGTACAATCTTTAAATGAATTTGGGATACAAACTTGATAAAAAAAGCTCGTACATATAACATTACTCAAATAATGATGTAGCTAATTGTAATTATTAATAGTTAAACTGACTGAAAAATAACAGCCCGACAGAAAAATAACAGCCCACCCAGTTACAAATTCCTGTATCAGCCCTGGCCTCCACATTACTGATTTTTCTTCCTACTTCCCCACTCTGAATTGCAATAGCAGGCCCAATCTGGACAACAGACTATTCGGGAGGTTTAGAGACCTTAACTAACGTTGATAATTCCTTCAAATCTTTCACATAAATTTCAACATATATATGTGAAAGATTAACTCTTGGTAGCAATCTCAGATGAAATTTATGTTCTTACAAGTTCTCATCAGAGATGCTAATGTAAATATGCGTCATGGGATTAACCATACCCACACGAACTTGGTTATTATAGGAAATACACAATTTGAACATAACACCAATTATATACAATGCTTAATGAATTTTAGGGTCGGACGCCCTACTAAGTTCGAATTTATTAGGGAATAAATTGGGAAAATTACATTGTGCTTGATACTAAGACTGAATATATCCTTCCATTGGTAGGCAGGTTGCCCCAAAGTTATTTAAGTTCGACCCGTTATAATATTTCAATAAAGAATTATGTTTCATCTTGAATTATACGACAAATTATTTATAGATTCTTTAAATTAGCTCTCATTATATGAAGAAGGTTAATATCAAAACACCCCACTTTAATTACAGTTTTTTTAGTTGATAGATTAGATGTAATTCCTTCTTTACTTCAGTAATCTGTGCTTTCTTCTTTATAGATATTCTTTTATTTTAATCAATTTAGTGTAGGAGAGGTTTCTTTATAACTGTTCGACACCATTTTTTATATTAGAGCCATTCAGCCCAGTTGTAGTGTTAGGATGCAGCGGTGGCTGATTGTTGGGAATGGCAGTAGAAAAATGTGATGAATAATGATGCATTGAGAACACACTAGGATTGAAGTTTGTGTTCTGATACTAAAATGATGTAGCACCAAGAATAGAAATATTCATTTGGAGTCATTAAATTCTAGTTCCTTTATACACAATAGTAGCAGTATAAGTCATATTTTCAAGATGAGGGTAGGGCTTAAATTCTAGTTCTTTCTAGGTAATCCATTCAGTAAATATTCATTTGGAGTCATTATAAAAAAGCATCTAAGGTTTTATTAGGCTTCGCTCAGCCGTATGATTTTTATGTGTTTGATTTGATAAGGATGGTTGAGAATTCTGTATATATTTCGGGTGGATATACTTGGGATGGGAGGTTGCATAGTGGCCTTTAGTGTCAGATCTATTTTTCAAACTTTGTTTATTATTCTATAACATTGTTCTAATATCATTTGGAAGATTAGATATGAGAAAATTAACTATTCTGCCTCATCATTTCACCCACCATCTGTTGAAGGTGCTGTATAAGTTGTTGATCTTGCTCCAAGCAGATAGTTGAGTTAAGAAGCTCTTTATTTGTTAAAATCTCCTTTTATGTTTAGGATGAATAATTTATATTACTTTATCGGGGGAAAATATACCACTACTTTGTAATATTACTCTTAACACTTTAAATCTATCATTGAATCCGAATATTCAACCACAACAGTCAAAACATATCTTAAATCACCTGTCCACCAAGCTTATAGCCTATATGAATAAACCAACTAACTACCCTGGAGTTATTGCAGTGGCTATTACATAAACCTTAGATGCACATGGATGAGAAGGAGCCTCGTCCGCTTTTCTTGGAAGAGCACCTTGACAAAGCTCTTCGTGCCGATGTCAAGCATAAATATATCTCTTTTGTTAAAGATGTAATGGATTCTGATATAACCACTTTCAGAAAATTCCTAGTGCGTACACCTGAACTTTTAAGGGTAGCCTGCGAATGGAATTCAGTTAGTTGTGCCACTGCACTGATCGATGGAGAAACGGATCAAAATATGGATCTTAATTATCCATATAATGTATGATTTAATTCGCTGCATCATGAAACCAAATTGTTGTCCCCTGAATTAACAGAACAATTTCTTTCTCACGGGGCTCAAATGAATCTCAGATGCCTGCTCAACCAGAACCTCGCACTCCACATGGCAGTTAAAAACTTGTGTTTTTTGGATGAAATGAAAGAAGGGACTCCCAAACTATCAATTATCAAGTTGCTATGTCTACCATGCCTACCTAAAATGAAAAATGAAATGAAGATAATTGAATTGCTTGCGTGGAAAACAAATGGGACTGAAGATGAGATTTTGTATTATGCAAGAAATGGTAAATTGGTGGAGCTTGCTGCTCTGCTCATTGTGGCCTGGGAAAAGCTTACTGATCCGATTGAAATAGTTCGAGAACATATTTTGACGCATAATACATGTATTGAACCATGAGGATAAGAAAGCAGTGAATGTGTCTGGACACCATTTACCCGAGGTGTTTGAGAGGGCAAGGGATGCTATCCAGGCATATTTTCGGCAAGATAAAACTGAGCTTAGCAACAGACAAGCGATGGTAAAAGTTACAGATTTGATTCGACTAGAAGGATTTCTTGTGAAGCCCCAAGATACTTTTGGTGACGTGAAGTGGTTTAAGACTTTTACTCTTTGGTCATGTCATCCATTGATTTAGGTTTTCTTTCTTATTACACTTTTTCCATTCATTGTTTGCAATCTAAGACTTCCTAATATTTTCTTTGTGCCACATTACCTTATGATTGGACTGAGAAAGTTTTTGAGATGATACACCTTTTACTAAGAGGCTTCTTCCTCGTGGAGATTGGAGAATCTCATCAAGGGATCTTGGCATGTCATTGTGACACTATTCAGGGACAGGCCATAGATGGCCTTGCAAATTATGTAATGATCGATTGAAGTTTCAAAGTGCTATTAAAGCTGAAGTAAAAGGGGTGGAGCCTTATCTGCCAAATGTATCTCGTAACAATTCATGGGCATTAGAAGTACCAGTTATCAAGAGTAGGTTAAGGTGCATATGATTACAATAAGTGCCATGTTTATGGTATGGATGTTAACTCCAACTTTTGATTTGATTTGATTTTGTTTATTTATTTTTATTCTGATTGTGTATGTTTGAACTTATATAAGTTTGGGAAACGAATTTAGAGCCGGGAACTGGAGGATTTTTTTTATTCAATTAAATTTAGTTAAAAAGGGACATCCTCTTAGGAATATATTAGAGCAGGATACTAATATGCATTTGTCATGTGAACACATGGAGTAACTCAATTTTTTAACCAATCCTCTGATCTCATGACAATAGAGATGTGCATAAGCAATTTTGCGTGTATGGTGCGCATGCGACTTATGGATTGCCAACGGGGTCGTAACGAGAAACAAACGATCCTTTTTTGTGTTTTCCTACAATGCATGTCTTTTACAGTTTTACACGATTTATTTCCAATGTGTTGTACTTTACGAAGGTTTTATCTTCTCTCCCACCCCCAGTCACCCCAAAGATCAGAAGCGTGAATGAATGACCCCCTCCCTCACAACCAATAATATAAATAAAATAACTGCTTGATCACAACAGCGCATCAGGGAAGCACATAACTGTGTGTTCCCCTCTAAGCACTGCAACATGATATTTCCAGCATATAAAAATACTCCATAGTTTTGGACCATTTCCTACTTATTCTTTGGCACAACTCTAACTTTCGAAAACCGATCCAAAGGGGCATCAAAACCTAAGGGTGTAATAAAGTTCATGTGAAAAATCGAGTACACCAAAACAGATATGACCCACCCCAAACTAAACAACAACTTAAACCCACCCACATCTCCACGACTCAACCTCAATGCCATTTCTAACACAACACGCTATTTCAGGCTCTGTGTAACATATGAGGAACATAACATATATATGTACATTTTGGCTTAAAGATTAGGATGATTGACTGAAATAATAACATTTGAGATAATTTGATAAGAGTTCCCACGATAATTGTATTAAAAAAATACATATCTTAAGTTCCTTGAACATAAACATAAAACATAAACAAACATACCAAATATATGTTGAAGCATGTATCAGTCAACTAAGAAAAAAATGTAACAGACTCAAATAAAAAATTGTAACAGAGTAAACATATATTGAAATCATAACATATGATATAATTTGATAAGAGTCCCCTCAATAATGGTATTTAAAAATACATATTTCAAAGTGTCGTGTTACCAAACTCTATACAATTGAAACAAACATAATAAAGAATTATTGAAGCATTGGATCAGGTTATCTAATAAATATTCGTACTCTTGCCTAATGGAACGGCTGCACCCATACTGTTGAAATGGTTCATCAGTATAGCTGTTAACACTATGTGTTACGTTGCAAAGCCATGAAAGATTTAAGATTTGGCTTATGGGCAGAGTATGAATCACCGGGATGTGAAAGTGCGAAAGATGAATCAAACGCGTCAAATAATTAGCTATGAGACAATTATTCATAATTACTTATGACAACATAATAACTTATTATGTTGTTAAACAAAAAATACCTTGATAAATTGATAACCACTAGTGCCAAAGTAATCAAATGCCTTATGGCACCAACAAAAGATAAAATTTTGGGTCTAAAAGGAACTTTCTAACATAAATTTGAGCAACATCCATTGAATATGTGAGTGAAAATTATATTTTATACCATAACATCACACATTGACCAACACATATAAAGTAGTAGATGTAATCGTCAATAAAAACAAGAAATATAAAATGCAACCATTCATTAATCATCAATAAATACAGAAATTAAACCAAAAACAAAAAGAACTTTACTTTCCATCATTATTTATCCATTCATACATATGATGTGAAAAAAATAAAATGCATTTAGTCATTACTCATTTAAAAAATATTAAACTAAGAAAAGAATGTCAACTTTCGTGAACATCTAAGCATCCTTAAAAAATAAAACCATTCATAACTGGAAAATTCATGTCAATTCATCTTTATCCATGTCATCATCACAATCATGACTTTCAATATCATAATCATCACTGGTCTCCTAATTTTCATCACTTTCATCTATATGACTCTCAGTAGCTTCCTCGTCCGCATCTGAATCATCTTCATAAGTCTCAGAAACATCCTCATCGCTACAATTTTCATCAATACCAACACGGATATCATCACCTCCATCTATATCAACTATGTTGTCAACAGTCATTCCTTCCACACCCGCCCTAACCCATGTAATATCCCCATCATGGTTGATTAGAGTGTCATCTAATTGTTGGATGTTGTATGACTCAACTTATGCATCTATTGTGTCATCTCCATAATTATCTTTACCATACATGTCATATAAATCTATCGGTGTCATCTTCATGACAACATGCCAATCTTCTTCAATTGAGTCTCGCACATACCAAATTTGTTTGGCCTGAGATACTAATATAAACGGTTCATCTGACACTCGATTATGATTGTATAGTGAATGTTTGAAGTTCATTAATGTGAACTCAAAATCATCCTTTCTCGTCCACGAATGGGTATCAACCCAATCACACTTGAATAGCACAAACTTGAAATCATTTGAAAAGAGAAATTCAAATATATATGTTAATACTCCATAATATGTTACATCCCCTGAAATAGGTCGTTTTTCTTTTGCACTTGCAAAACTTTCGGTGGTGGCATCAAGCATAACTCCACTATTCTGAGTATTCAATATTCTCTCACGCTGCTTTGTGTGAAACCTAAACCCATTTACAATATATCCTGTGTATCTTCTAGCCCATTGGGATGGGCCTGAAGCCAAAATTACAACTTCCTTTGACACCTCGCCCTCATTTAGATTTCGTACCTAAATTTTTTCATATGATTGAGCAATAAAAATCAAATGTGTCATTTGCATATTAAAATGTGGTTAAATATAAATACAAAGATGACTTACATGATCCCAAACCACTTGTGAAACGTTTTGTTGTGAATATGGTTAATTTCGTAGTGTCCCACATGAAGTCTCTCCTGTTTTAGCATTGTTATATGTTTCCTGTAAAATATGTATCTATAAATTGAATAACGTATAGGAATATTTAATTACATAAAATTTAAAATACATTCAAATGTTATCTTACTCGCAAAAAGGCTTCACTGCGGCGGAGTCGAATAACACGTACCAATGTGCTTGTGAAAAATAAGTGTCATGAAGAATAAATGCTACTCCTTTACCTAATGTACGACCTATTGAACTTGAGTTGTCATCAACTTCATCATTTCGTAAAGGTCGATTACACTTACTCTCAACATCACCCAGGTACCTCGTACAGAATGTCGTGCATTCCTATGCTAGGTATCCTTCAGCAATTGAACCTTCTGGACGACTTCGGTTACGAACATATTCTTTTAGTGTGAATAAAAACCTATTCGTCATTGTAAAAAAGTTAAAGTAGTATTTATATGCATTAATTTAGGTTACACAAACATAATGCATACACAAAACATACCTCTCGATGGGATACATCCGTCAAAACTGTAGTGGTCCAGCAATTATTGCCTCCTCAGCTAAATGGATTGTCAAATGCTCCATAACATTAAAAAAATTTGGGGGGAGGATTTTCTTAAGAAGACAGAGTGTAAAAGGAACACGATCTTAAAAATATTCATACTCTTTGAAGGTCATTATCTTTGAATAGAGCTCCCGATAAAAAAATACATAATTCAATCAAAGACCTTGCTACATTCGTATGCAATGATTTTCGTACTGCTAGCAGGAGTAGTTGTTGCATTATGATATGATTATCGTGGCTCTTAAGTCCAGAAATATTCCGGTCCTTAATGTTTACACGCCGTGAAATATTAGATGCATAACCACTTGGGACTTTAATATTCTTTAAAACCTTATAAAATATGTCTTTATCACTTTTATTCATTGTGAAGAATGCTGGTGGTAAATATACTTTGCTACCTGGCAAGCTCTTAAGGTGCAATGCTTTTTGAATACCCATGTTCTCAAGGTCTTGATGAGCCTTTATATTGTCTTTTGATTTTTCATCAACATTTAACAATGTCCAAAGTATGTTATCGCACACATTTTTCTCTACATGCATAACATCAAGATTGTGACGAATCAAGTGATCCTTCCAGTACGACAACTGAAAGAATATGCTTTTTTTCTTCCAATTTAGAGAACTATCACAATTCCCTTCACTGTCGATACTCGTTTTTCTCTTCTTCATCGCCGATGAGTGACCCTTACCATTATTTCCTTCCATTTCCTCTAATTGCTCCAAGATATCATCCCCGGATACTTGAGTGGGCCTGACTTCTCTTTCAACTTTTCCATCAAAAGCTACGGTATCATTTATGAATTTATGGTTGTGATCTAACCACCAATGATGACCCGTATAGAAAAATTTCTTCTCATTCTTTAACCACTGTGAACGAGTGTTCTTATTGGAACAAGGACAAGACAATCTCCCTTTTGTACTCCAACCTGACAAGTTTGCACACGCAGGAAAGTCATTAATATTCCACATTAACGCTGTACGCATACAAAACATTTTTTCAGTCGATGCATCGTAAGTAAGAATGCCATCATTCCATAATTCCTTCAACTCGTTGATGAGAGACTGTAAGTAAACATCAATATTTTTTCCTGGGCCATGTGGACCATCAATCAACGTAGATAATACAAGATAAGGTTGTTTCATACACATCCACGGAGGCAAGTTGTATATCATCAAAATAATGGGCCACGTGCTATGACATATGCTAATTATTTTAAAAGGATTGAAGCCATCGACTGCTAGTCCGAGCCTAACATTACGCGAGTCACTAGAAAAATTAGGATTTTATTGATCGAAGGTTTTCCATGCTTTAGAATCAGCCGGGTGTCTTAATATGCCGTCGTCATCGCATTCCTTTGCATGCCATCTCATGAGGGAGGATGTTTTCAAGGACATAAATAATCTCTGAAGCCTTGGTTTCAGTGGAAAGTACCTAACAACCTTTGCGGGAATTTTTCGACCCCTATATTCTTTATCATTAGACTCACTCGAAAATTGCGTCCATCTTGATGTATGACATACTATGCAATCCTCATGATATTTGTTCTCTCTTCCAATATAACGTACAATCATTTGGACATGCATGAATTTTTTGATAATCAAACCCTAGATCATTAACCATCTTTCTTACTTGAGAGTATGAACCTGGCAGTTTCTCACCCTCCGAAAGTGTTTCTTTTAAGAATTGAAGCAATGCTGTAAACGATGTGTGGCTCCACTTATAAAGTGTTTTCATATGAAATAGCAGAACAATAAATAAAAGTGATGAGAAAGATTTGCAACCAGGATAAAACTCACGTTCCCCATCTTTCAACACCTTGAAAAATGTTGTTGCATTTTCATCCATCCCATCCTGGTCTTCATATGGGTCATTACATCGCATACCCTCTTCATTTCGATTTCTGAATATATCATGTAGTAGTCCACACATATCATCTATTTCATTCGAGTCATTCACTTCGTTCGCTCCACTAATTCCCATTATGTATGGAGCTCCTTTTACGTGATAAATCCACCTAGTGTAATTGTTAACAAACCCATGTATGATAAGATGCTCATAAATAACTTATCTTGTATGGCTAATGGTATTTCGACATTTCTTACACATGCACTTGATCACTAGCTCCGGGTATTTATTGGCAAATGCAAAATCAAGAAACCCATTAACTCCTTTAATATAAGGCTAAGAAACTCTTGACAATTCCATCCAACTCTTATCGCTATCCATTTGAACAGATTGTGGATAATGTAATACCCCGAGATTTTTGAACCAATAAATTACTTATTTTTGGGAGAAATAAATATTATTTTAATTGGAGAATTATTAAATTGGCAGTTGAGGTCAAAATTTAAGGATGTTAAAAAGTAATTCGAATGATAATTCTGAGTGTGCGGTTGATTCCGAAAGGGTCGAGATAGTCGAAATGACTGTACTCGGGTCTTATTTGGGTTCCGAAATATTTTTAAGTTCGTTTGGCTCAAATAGGAGTAACTGAGTCATTTAAAGTGTGTATTATCATTTAAAGTTGTGTATCTTGGGAGATAAGTCTTAAAATCGTACGAGAGATAGAAATCTCATTTGAGATTAAGAGAAAGCCCTAGAGAGAGAGAGAAGAGGAAAGGAAGAAGAGAAAGAGGAGAAAAGCTTGGAGATTTCGGCCTTTACATGATTTCGAGGAAGATTCAACCTCTACAACTTTGAGGCAAGTGATTAAACTTGCTAAATAATTCTTGTGCATCTTTTATTTCATGATTTGTGGATAAATTTATGGATTTTGGGTTTAAAATGTCAAAACCAAGATTTTTTGGGTAAATTTTACATTTGATGTGTATATATTGGATTTGAGGCTATAAATTAGTTGGGTTGAGTTATTTTATGAGTTTTGATGTTAGTTATATGTTTGGGTTGAAGAGAAATGGAGAGAAGATGATAAATAGGATTTTTGGGATTTTGGCTTTTGGAGAAAAATTGCCATTTTCATAGCTTCTGAACAGGCCGAATCGATTCGGCCCCTAACCCGAATCGATTCGGAATGTTCCATCTTTTAAGGTCTGAGTGACCGAATCGATTCGGACCCAAATTTGAATTGATTCAGACCCAAAGCCGAATCGATTCGGCCTAAGACAGGGAAGTTTTGGGGATGTTTTTCTAGGGTGAGTTTCGTTCCGTTTCGTTTGGGTTTGGGAACCTTCACATAAGTTATGAGAAGTTTGTTTTGGAGACTTTTAGGAAGTTTCCCTTATGATGAAATTGTTGGAGTCATATTGACTTATTCCGAGAGAATATCAATTAGAGATCATCGTACCGACTAGTGGGGAAGCCCGCTATTATTGATATTTTGATTTGGAGATAATTATGGGTCTATAAGAGAGGGGTAGGATGCCCTTAGTGATATTGGATTTTTGGATTGAATCACAAATTTAATAACGTTAAGGGTTCATATGATCAATTGAACCATATTATGGATTGATAATGACGAATGTTGATTGATGTGCATAAGGATATAGGGAATATCCTCAACCTTAATTGAATTGGGAGATTATTCATACAAATATAAGTGATGGATGAGTAAATTTCAAGTGAGGGATCGTATCGCGTATATAAAGTGGGAAAGTGTGAGGGTTAGAAACGGTTTGTATATCGAGAGTAAAATTTACTTATATAAATGAAATTATTTCATTTACGCATACAAGCGTAATAAGAGTATGTATATTTAAATGACGTGAATTATATATACCTTGTGTGATGGTATACATTTATATGATGTGATAGTATATGTATGTGTGTGTGTGTCTGTGTGTGTGTATATATATATATATATATATATATATGTGAAGCATACCCCCTCTATGTTATCATGGGAAGTTGCGCGATATGGGTGAGGCACCTGGCTTGAGGAGCAGGCAGCGTATAGTTCCCAGGTCATAGTTGAGAAACGTGTGTGCTCGCGTTCAAATGATCAAACCATATATAAAACCCTTTTAACACAAACAAACCCTAAACATGCAGCAGTATGTGATTGAATAAATAGATAATCTATGCAAGAACATTCAAACACATGCAATTAAGGAAAAATCCCCCTCAGGGGCAAAACCATTTATTTTCACTATAATTTGTAAGAAAACGGCTTACAATCGGATTACAATGAAAATACAAGTTGACTAAGAATTACCCTCGGGTATCGGATTCTGTAGTCGCGGCTGGAATTATCCCTTTCCAGTAGGGCTGCAATGAAGAAGAAGAACGGTCTCCTCCACAAGGGTTGAACAAACCAAAGTTGTGTTCTTGGGTTGCAAAAGGATTCACAAAGGTTTGGCAATGATGTGTGAATCAAAACATGAGTCTTGGGACTCAAAAATATGAAGACTAGATGTATTTGGACTCTCAAATTCGTCTCCTAAAGTCTTGCAAAACAACTCCCCCGAAGTTGGTATTTATAGGAAAAAATATGAAGAGTCCCACGTTCTTAAAACTCTAAAATTCTATCCAGCGTACAAAAAAAAACAGCATTCTTTAAGGAATTTTCTCTATCTTCAAAAGGTCATAACTCCTTCACCGTAGCTCGGATTGAGGTGCCGTTTTTTCCAGTATCTTCATTGCGGAGAGCTCTTCAACTTTCTAGTTGACCAGACCTCCGAACTATGGATGTGAAATTACGAAAATGCCCTTGAACTCTCCTATTGTGCCTTTTTTTCACTGTTTTGACTTCCCTTGCGTACCACTTGCATTAAGTCCCTAAAATCTTGGAATGTGAAGTCATTGAGGCAGATGTGGGACATATTAGTGGAGATAATGCATGCTTGATTCCCGGAATTCGGATAGAGGCCGTCATGTGAGATCGTGAGGAGACGTGCCAAATGTAGCGGCGTACGATATAAATAAATGAAACATTTCGGACATGTGAAAAATGTCCTTACAAATCTCCCCCTATGTCTATGCCGGTACATACATAAAAAATCCGAATTATCAAATATGAAATTTCCTATACAAATCTACCCTCCCATGAATCCAAAACTGGAAAAGGTACAAATGAATAGTCTTCATCGTTTGTTTTTCAAATCTTCAGGAATCACAGATCTTTTCTCATCAGGGTGTGCAATTTAGTGATCATCAATGTAGTACCTACACACATGAGATAAAGAAAAATACCAAGTGACATATCGAGTTTGAAATGATGAGATAAACATATATATATCAATTTATGAGCAAACTCAAATTTCAAAAAACTCCCCCATAATAAGATAATTCATTCTCCCCCTTTTTATGATGTCCCCAAATAGACAAATGAGAGAAATAAATCAAATAAGCAAGTGCGGGGTGTCACTAGGATAAAAAACACACCATGAATAAACAGAAAGCAACCAAGTCAATGATAGCGTAAATGAAGTGGTGTGATCAAATTCGATAGGAAAATCAATGCATACAAACATGACATATGTGCACGATGAATATTGGATATTCCTAGCGAATGAACTCAAATGCTTCCTTTGGTGTAAAAGAGTGAAAATATAAGATATTGACTCAATCAAATCAACAAATTAAAGCTCAAAATGATTTTCACACCAATAACGTCCAAAATGATTTTATGCTTTTTCAGGACTTTCAAGGAAGTGCAAACCCGTTTAGATTCTCCAACCAAACTCCCTCAGATATTGTATTGAATAGAGGCATTCTAAATTCTCAAACTTTGGAGAATTGATGGTGAAACCTAAGTGGCCCATATTTGGCATGAATTGCTTTTTATTGCCTTTAAATTTTTTCGGGCTCTTTTAATCTCTTTAGACCTCGGATATTAAAATTCCTCCATTTTTAGGTCCTTTTTAACGGTGGCTTTTGCCCAAAGGATAAATGATTACCTTTCGCAGCCCCTCCCCTTTATACAAAAACACACAGTCTCACCAAAACGGTTTTTACATGCATTCCAATCTTGTCAAGTTTTATCGCATATTGTACATTGTATAGACATGATTGAGATGAAAACACGCAAGCCAATATGAGATAGACAAGTGCAATAATCAAATATAGCCGTGCATGTGTGCAATAAAGGATATAGGAGTCAAACATGTAGGAAGATATCACTAATTACATCTCAAAGACTCCAATCAATGTAAAGCACATGGATAAAATGATGTAGCCTCTCAAATCTCTATCAAACAGTCACATGGATAAATGGAATGAAGTTGTGACTTGGCTATCTTACATGCTCATCCATAAAAGAAGCAAAATACAAAAATCTTTTTGGATTTTTTTAAAAATTTGGAAAAAAAGAAATAAAATCTTTTTGTGCTTTTCTCAAAATTTTTCTTAAAGGAAAATCTTTTTGTATTTTTTTTTCAAAAGAAATATAAAAAGCAAAAGGAATAAAACAAAGCTGTACAACAAAGTAATGGTACATATAAAACAGACTAGCAATAGGAAGCATATGATATGAACATGAAGAAGCATCCTATTCTAGACATAGACCAACCCCTCAGTCAACTGTGCAAATCCCTAAATATTTCCTAAGACTCTTAAATCTAAGGGCATCTAAAGGTTTCGTGAAAATATCGGCTAACTGACGGTCGGTAGGAACAAAACTCAGGGATACGACTTTCTCTTCAACTAACTGACGAATAAAGTGCTCACGTATCCTGATGTGTTTTGTGCGCGAATGCTGAACTGGATTGCGGGATATGTGTATCGCGCTCGTGTTATCACAGGAAATGGTCATGGTGTCCTGTGATATCCCATAATCCTCCAGCATTTGCTTCATCCACAAGAGTTGTGTGCAACAACTCCCGACGGCTATGTACTCAGCCTCCGCAGTGGACAAAGAGATGGAATTTTGCTTCTTGCTCAGCTAGGAGACAAGGGCATAACCAAAATAGAAACACCCACCAGAAGTGCTCCTACATCCATCTACATCCCCAGCCCAATCGGCATCCGAGTAGGCGGACAGACGGTCATCGGTATCAAAGGAATACCAAATCCCATATGAGAGAGTCCCACTTACGTATTTAATAATACGTTTTAGAGCAAGTAAATGTGACTCTTTTGGGGATGCTTGATAACGCGCACAGACTCCAACACTAAAGGCGATGTCGGGACGACTGGCAGTCAAGTAGAGGAGACTACCTATCATACTCCGATATAAGGTTTGCTCTACGTCCTTGCCTGCAGTGTCCTTACTAAGCTTGGTAGTGGTACTCATAGGTGTACGTGCATGCTTAGCGGAGTCTAAACCAAATTTCTTCACTAGGTCTCTAGCATAATTGGATTGGGAGATGAACATCCCATCCTCTAGCTGACGAACCTGGAGACCAAGGAAGAATGTAAGCTCACCAACCATGCTCATCTCAAACTCACTTTTCATCTCCTCCTCAAAGTGGTGAGCATGCTGGGAGCATGTGGATCCAAAGACTATGTCGTCCACATAGACCTGGGCAACCAAAATAGCACCGTCATCTCTCCTGACAAACAACGTCATATCTACTCCCCCTCTCTTGAAGCCACGAGCTAAGAGATAAGAAGTAAGCCTCTCGTACCAAGCACGGGGTGCTTACTTCAAACCATACAAGGCTTTCCTCAGATAGTAGACGTGCTCAGGGTGCTGAGGGTCTTCAAACCCTTTTGGTTGTTCCACATAAACCTCCTCCTGTAGAATGCCATTCAAAAAGGCACTCTTGACATCCATCTGATACACCTTGAAGCGCAGATGACATGCGATGGCGAGCAGAAGACGGACGGACTCAAGCCTCGCAACAGGAGCAAATGTCTCCCCAAAGTCTACACCCTCTATCTGTGTGTAGCCTTGAGCGACCAACCTAGCCTTATTTCGGATTATGGTACCATTTTCATCCATTTTGTTCTTAAAAATCCACCGGGTACCTATCACATTAATCTCACTAGGTCGGGGGACAAGTTCCGAGACATCATTCTTTTTAAACTGAAGCAACTCATCCTGCATAGTAGATATCCAGTGTTCATCCTTGAGTGCTTCTTTATGGTTCTTGGGCTCGACTTTGGACGTGTAGCAAAGATGGCTAACAACGTTCTCTAGCTGAGCACGAATCTTGACCCCTAGAGTGGGATCACCAACAATGGCAGAAGGGTCATGACTCTTGCGAACCCAAGCAGGTGTGTCCCCTAACACAGGAGTAGGGTCCACAGAGTGTGAGAGAGGAACAGGTAAATCACTGTCAGAACAATCCTCATCCTCACACTGAAGGTTAGGATCAATAACCTTCGGAGGTTCGTCATCTTTCACGGTGACGTTTATTGATTCCATAATCTTAGAGCTCTTCAGGTTAAAAACCCGGTACGCTCTGCTATTCGATGAATATCCTAGAAATATTCCCTCGTCGCTTCGGGAGTCAAACTTTCCTAATTGCTCTCTATCCCGTAGGATGTAGCATTTACTCCCAAAGACGCGGAAATATGCCAGGTTGGGCTTCTTGCCAGTCCACAACTCATAAGGAGTGTGAAGTGTGTGTGGACGCAGATACACCCTATTCACCGTGTGGCATGCAGTAGACACTGCCTCTGCCCAAAATCTCCTAGAAACTTTACGACCTAGAAGCATAGATCTAGCCATCTCTTGGATCGTTCTATTCTTTCTCTCAATAATCCCATTTTGCTGAGGAGTTCTCACAGCAGAAAACTCATGTTTGATCCCAAGGCTATCACAGTACAAATCCACCTTTGCTTCCTTGAATTCAGTGCCGTTGTCACTACGTATTCTGTTAATAGTGACACCGTGTTGATTTTGCAGGACACGGCACTTGGTCGTTAAGAAATCTATAGCATCGGATATCTCTCTCAGAAAACCTACAATGGAGTATCTGGAGAAATCATCTACCATCACGAGGATGTACCTCTTACCACCTAGACTCTCAGTACGAGTGGGACCCATAAGATCCATGTGAATCAACTCCAGAACACGAGAGGTGGTAATGGAATGTAACTTCCTATGAGGACTACGAATTTGTTTTCCCAACTGACAGGGTCCACAAACGGTCGAAGTTGACTTTCCAAGAGATGGTAAGCCACGTACTAGGTCCTTTTTAGATAAACGATTGAGATCTCTAACGTTCACGTGACCTAGACGTTGGTGCCACAGATCCATAGGAGTGATCGTGGCGCTGTTGCAGATAAGTGAGGATGTGGGCTCAGTCCCATAGCAATTATCCTCGGTCCTCACCCCTTACATCAAAAGTTTACCGGCTTGATTGTAGACTTTACACGCGTCCCGGTCAAACTTTACTGCAAAGTTAGTGTCGCACAACTGGCTAATGCTGAGAAGGTTTTCTTTCAAACCTTTGACGTACAAAACATTTTCTAGCTTAGGAAAACCAGGTAACTCGATAGTACCTCATCCTATAATGCTAGACTTACTCCCATCTCCAAAGGTGACTCTGCCATCTTGATAATCCTCAAGAGTAGTAAAAAATGAGGCATCACCTGTCATGTGTCTGGAGCACCCACTATCAAAATACCACTGTGAGGTATTATGTGCTTTGAGAGCAACATGAACAACAAAGGCCTTTTTATCTTTCTTAGGCACCCAAGCAGAGATGACCTTTTGTTTGCCTTTGTTGGTTTTAGCTGGAATGTAAGAAGCATTCACTAACGGCGAAGACATCCGTCGGAATTCTTTCATCAAACTCTGAGTCGTGGCAGCTAAGAACTCAACTCGCTCTCTCAGACTAGAAAACTCATCAGTATGTCGTGGTGGAGCAGTAGTACGTCGTGTCCGACCCATGCTATAGCAAGTTTCCCTAAGGTGGCCTTTTCTTTTGCAATAAGTACAAAAGAGCTCAGTCAAAGGCGGACCTTGGTTTGTTTTTCTTGGTCGAACTCTCCTTCGAGGTTTTTTACGGTGACCATAAGGAGTTGTAGTAAACTCAGGAACTGGTCCAGGTGCAATTTGCGACGTGGAGGCACCATCATATCCAATTCCTTGACGATCACCAAAACCTAAAGCGGGGCCGAGGATCATCTTTCCCATCTTCCCAGATCTGTCCTCGATTTGTACCTTGACTTCCCGTGCTTTCTCAAGATCATGAGTCAGCTGGGCAACAAGGGCTTCAAGTTTCTTCCGAGTCTCCACGGAGGAATGGAGCTGACTCGTAAGACTAGCCACTTGCTTGATCAAGTCCCCTCTCTCTTTCTCTAGAGTACTCTCTCTATCTCTAAACAAATTCTCATTCTCGACACAGGTAGATTCTCTCTCTCTCAGGGCGGTGCAGGTGGAGAACTCTCTTTCTCTCGCTTTCCTTAAATCTTCCTCTAGGCAAGTGATCTTAAGAACTAACGCTTTGTTACGCTTTTTAGTTTTAAAAGACTCAGAATATAACTCAGCGTAGGCGCGTTGTATATCACTCTCGCTCTCACTTGTGTCATCCTCCCCCTCACTCACATCGATCTCACTGTCGAGGTGTCCCTGTGAAGAATCATCCTCATCGTCGTGAGGAGAACTAGGAGTGCTCACTTGGCTGGCCATGAATGCGATGAAGTTACACTCATGCGGTGACTCATCTCCAGAATCCACCGTCTCGACCTCACTGTCGTCACTAAGGGTAGCATTAAGGACAACTTTCCCTTTCTCTCTATTCAGACGATTGGCACACTCAAAAGCTCTATGACCCCTACCATCACACTCAAAACATCTCTCATTTTCTTTCAGAGAAGGATTTTTGGAAACTTTTTCATTTTTCTTTTCAAACTTATTTTTCTCAAATTTCTTTTTATCTTTAAAATTGCCATTTTTCTTAAATTTGAGAATCCTCTTGAAATTTTTTGCGAAAAGAGCCAAATCATCTAAGTCAAAATCGCACTCAGAATCTGACGTGTCAGTCTCTCTCTTTCTAGATGACTCTACCCTCTTTCTAGCTGACCCCTCACTCCTTCTCTCTTGGGCTTTAAGAGCAATTCCCTTATCTTTAGATTTAGAATTTTTAGGGAACATATCAATTTCATAAGTTTGCAAATCTCCTACAAGTTCTTCCAATTTTAGCGTATTTAAATTACCCATAGAATTTAGCACAGTGACTTTAGGGATAAAACGCTTAGGCAAAGAACGAAGAATCTTTTTAACGACTCTAGCATTCGGAATATGTTCACCAAGATTAAAACTAGTATTCACAATGTCAGAAAGTCTAGCATAAAATTCATCAAAGCATTCAGAATCATGCATGGTGATTGTTTCAAATTGAGTTGTCAAGTTTTGCAACTTAGACTCTTTCACAACATTAGTTCCTTCATGGGTGAGTTGTAAAACATCCCATGCCTCTTTTGAGGTGGTACACGCCATTATGCGTTTGAACTCATCAGGTGTGATAGACCCAGAAATAGCACTTAGACCCTTAGAATTAAAAGATGACCATTTAATTTCTTCATCAGACCAAGAAATGTCAGGTTTCAAGTTGGTCACATTATCAACAGTCACGGTGGGAGGAGTCCACCCTCGTTCAACCAAAATCCAGACACGTTCATCAATGGCTTTTAAAGCCGACCTCATACGGGCTTTCCAATAAGTATAATTTGTCCCGTCAAAAATAGGCATTTTATAATATGACTTCTCCATTTGAACACGCACTTTTTCAAAAATCAATTTTTTCAGAAAATTGATATCTTAGAAAAATTTTGCGGAAAAAAAAAGGAATACGCGATAGATTAGCGTAACCTGCTATGATACCAATTTGAGAAACGTGTGTGCTCGCATTCAAATGATCAAACCATATATAAAACCCTTTTAACACAAACAAACCCTAAACATGCAGCAGTATGTGATTGAATAAATAGATAATCTATGCAAGAACATTCAAACACATGCAATTAAGGAAAAATCCCCCTCAGGGGCAAAACCATTTATTTTCACTATAATTTGTAAGAAAACGGCTTACAATCGGATTACAATGAAAATACAAGTTGACTAAGAATTACCCTCGGGTATCGGATTCTGTAGTCGCGGCTGGAATTATCCCTTTCCAGTAGGGCTGCAATGAAGAAGAAGAACGGTCTCCTCCACAAGGGTTGAACAAACCAAAGTTGTGTTCTTGGGTTGCAAAAGGATTCACAAAGGTTTGGCAATGATGTGTGAATCAAAACATGAGTCTTGAGACTCAAAAATATGAAGACTAGATGTATTTGGACTCTCAAATTCGTCTCCTAAAGTCTTGCAAAACAACTCCCCCGAAGTTGGTATTTATAGGAAAAAATATGAAGAGTCCCACGTTCTTAAAACTCTAAAATTCTATCTAGCGTACAAAAAAAAACAGCATTCTTTAACGAATTTTCTCTATCTTCAAAAGGTCATAACTCCTTCACCGTAGCTCGGATTGAGGTGCCGTTTTTTCCAGTATATTCGTTGCGGAGAGATATTCAACTTTCTAGTTGACCAGACCTCCGAACTATGGATGTGAAATTACGAAAATGCCCTTGAACTCTCCTATTGTGCCTTTTTTTTCACTGTTTTGACTTCCCTTGCGTACCACTTGCATTAAGTCCCTAAAATCTTGGAACGTGAAGTCATTGAGGCAAATGTGGGACATATTAGTGGAGATAATGCATGCTTGATTCCCGGAATTCGGATAGAGGCCGTCATATGAGATCGTGAGGAGACGTACCAAATGTAGCGGCGCACGACATAAATAAATGAAACATTTCGGACATGTGAAAAATGTCCTTACAATAGTGTCCATTATTATTGTGCAGACTTTTATTAGGGGTGAGACGTGGTGGGTATGGTTCGTCTCACTTTCGGGGAGGAACTATGACCGCTTCCCATACGTTGTGGTTTTGTTTTTACCAAGGCGGCGTGAGATTCCGACCATTGGTACCCAAGATGATACGTGAGCGATTCCCTGGTAGATGATAGCATTGAGAACCTGCGTCCTTGAGTTATAGCTCACTGGGATGGTTATTATTATACTTGTGTGAATAGTATATTATTTGTATATGATTATGATCTATCATATATCTGTCTCTAATGTAAAGAGACATAAGAATAATGATTGAATCTCATTCCGGGAGATTTTATTCGGACTAAATTGTGATAAATATATTAAAGTGAATATGAAGCGTATATATCAAAAGGAGTATATATGACGTTGGGTATCGAGGGTATAATGGACCCCAACGGCCAACATTGTCAAGGAGTAGTGTATCGGGGGGGGGGGGGGGTTCCTTATTTGGATTTCCCTTGCGAGACGTCCCACACACGAAACGCAGTACAATGTTGGGAGTGGGGAGAAGTTTTAGTCCTTAATACTCAGATTAATATATTAGTATACCTCGACAATCGAAAATGTCAAGGAGTAGTGTATCAGGGGGGTTCCTTATTTGGATTTTGCTTTACGAGACGTCCCACGCACGAAGCGCAGTGCACTATTGAGAGTTGGGAATAGTTAAATTATATATATTAATTAAGTAAATGGGGTTATATGCTTCGTGCATTGAGGGCATAATGAATCTCGATAATCAATACTATCAAGGAGTAGTGTATCGGTGGGGCTCCTTGTTTGGATTTCACTTGCGAGACGTCCCACGCACGAAACGCAGTGCGTTATTGAGAATTGGGAGAAGTTTAGTCCTTAGCATTTGATTCTATTAACTCATTTATGTCAATAGCTAGAATATGAGAAATTCTAGCAAGAGAATACGTATATGATTATTTATATGTTAGTAAGTGATGCACATTTGGGGGGTTATAGTAGAATTGGAAGTGGATGGTTAAGTTTTATATGGTAGTTTAGTTGAGTATAAATTTTGGGTGTAGGTTAGATTTTTGCCCTAGATAGTGTTGGGCAGATATTTGAGGATCATGTGCATACGTTTAGGTGCGCGCTTTAGTAGAGAGGTGAGTTGGATTTTTCTGGAGATTGCGACTCCACTTTAATCATGGTATAATGCATTTATAATATTATGCATTTTAATGCACTTACTAAAATAATTTTCACCCCTTGGGCCCTAACCCGTTTATATTTTCTTCTTGCTATATATATTGTATTATCTTAGGTGTTGCTCCTCAAGGACACCATCGATGTTTTCTATCCAGTGTATGCGTGGAGCTGTAGCAGTTGTGAACTGTTGCGGAATTTTGTTGTAGCTGATTTCTTTCCTTTGTATGTCTAGATTAGGATTCAGTTTGTAGATCGGGTTTACACCCAAGAGTTGTAGTTGTAGAATTTTGTTTGTATTTATTTTTTTCTCCAGACTGTTGTATTATCAGTGAACCGACAGCATATTCGGGTATTTCCTTTTTGTAAATTTGATTATACTCTAATACTCTTCCCTATTGTTTAGCATGCATGTGTCCTTTATCATATTTAGCCATTGTTATATCATGGCTGGTTATTTCTTTGCATGTTTAAGAAAAATTTGGCACCCTCTTTTTGTAGTAATGGGTTGTTAGCGTTGTTTATTTTAGTATCGTTAGTAGATGCTGAGAATGATCCACTTGAGATTCCTAATTATTTTAGTATAGGGCTGGCCACCCGTTATTATTTTAAGCGGGGTGTCACAGGTGGTATCAGAGCGTCAGGTTCTAGTGACTTTAGGATCTGTGTGGGTTTTCTGCGATCTTTCGTGAGCGTTCTTGATGTAGAGCCCTATTATTAGGACTATTATGTTCACACGTCTATATTTTCTTCTGCAATGAGAAAACATTTGAAAGGCGTTCTGATACAATTGTTCTTGTTTCAGATGCCATCGAAGAGAGGTCTTCCAAGTAGGGAAAATAAAGGGGCCGAGAATATGGAACCCCAAACGCTTCAAGGGACTATGATCGCAGCCGAAGTTGCCAATATTGTGGCACAAGCAGTAAATGCTGCCATTTTTGCGATGGAACATCAACCTGCAGGTCAAGCAGCCCAAGCCCACTCAGGGTTGTCTACGTGGGAGAGAGTACGGGAAGATTTTAGGAAGGGGCATCCTCCAGAGTTTTCTATGGGATCTGATGTGATGGCTAAAAATCTATGGAAGAATAGTATACAGAGGCACCTTTGCATGGTTGAATATAGCGAGGTGCATAAGCAATTTCTCGCCACCTTTAAGTTAACGGGAGAAGCTCTCCATTGGTGGGAGTCAATCACCACATCGGAATAGAGAGATATATTACCCATATCAGACTTCTGGGAACTCTTTGATCGAAAGGATTTTCCTTCCACGCTCCAAAAGGAAATGAGGAGGAAATTGTTGGATGTGTTTAAAGGTAATCGAATGGTGGCCGAGTATGAAGAAGAATTTACTCGATTGGCTAATTAATTACCTGATGAGGAGGAAAAGCGAATAGCGGAGTTCGTGGGAGGTTTAGATTGGCGAATTAGGCAGCATTTGTTAGGGAACCCAGTGTTAGTGACTTTCATCGAGGTAGTGAATGCGGCATTGTTACAGTGTCAGGAGTATCGTTTTAGTCAGCAAGGGGGTAAGAACTTTGGAGATTCGGGTTCATCTTGTAAGTCTAGAGAGAAGAATGCTAGTAAAGCAAAAGGGTATGAATAGGATTATCGAGGGTCATAACGATGTTTTGTTCCTCAGGATGGGCAGAGAGGATTTACTGGTAGATGTTTCTTTTGCAAAGAATTAGGCCATAGGAAGAGAGATTGTCCTGAAAGAGGTAGAGGACCCCGTTTTGAGGAAGTTTTGAATGTGAAACCCTTACAGCAGGTTCGAGGCCATTTTAGGCCGTGGGACTTTGAGAGGGAACTCATTGATGAAGAGATGCAGTCAGACGAGAGAGGTATGGTGAAAATTATTTTTCCTTTGTGATTCGGATTATGCTTTATGAGACTTTAGGAGTATCGTAGGTAAGATTGAAATGAGTGGTTAGTGTTATAACCCTATTATGTATGGAATGACCCGGAAGGGAGTATTGAGCAAGTAAGGCTCTTATATGATTATCTTTTGGGAGAATAGATTCTCGGGTGTTAGAGAGCTATGATTTTGTTTTGAACGTAGGAATTGTTGTAACGTGTTGAGTTTTAATGGTAAAGCTATTGTTTTATGGTTGTGATAGACTTACATATTTGTTATATTCCAGCTATGGAAGAGCCTAGTGTATGGCAATATATTCTAATGATATAAGAGATTATTATTATTGAAATGATTCAGAATTTAGTGGATTATTATTTAGCGAGGGATTTAGCTCATAATTATGATAGTTTTGAGAACTATATGTTAGTAAGAGTATGATAATTATTAGCACCTTGTGTCTTGGGCATAAGGTATTAAATTTAAATGTCGAAAGGCATAAACAATTTTCAAAATAAAATTTTATATAGGCCTTCGGGCAATATCAAAAATGATTTACATAAAAATATTTTAAACTCTAGTCCCGATCTAACTAACTCTCAATCCCTGACAGAGCTACATAGTAGTGTATTGCGAGGGTTCCTTGTTTGGATTTCGCTTGCGAGACCTCCCCCGCATGAAAGTAGCAAATGTACGAAATTGAGAGGAGTTAAATCATTGTACATTTCAAAATTTTTCTTTTATAATTAGTATGATTTAAATTATTTCGAGTTATTGTACAATTTGAGGCTAAGTGAAGCTGAATTATGTTTATATGAGTAAAGCTCGAATATGGGGTGTATGGGCGCCCTAGTTGGAAGATTTAATTTTATAAATTAAAATGATTCATCGTGAGTAGAGGGAGGAATATGTATAACGTTAGTGAGGATGAGTGTCGTAGAAACTGGTTGAGATTTGGAGTATTAGGCTAAGCTTAATTTCAAGGGAGAAATTCTTGTAAGTGGGGAAGTCTGTAATACGCCGAGATTTTTGGACTAATAAATTAATTCTTTTTGGCAGAAATAAATATTATTTTAATTGGAGAATTACTAAATTGGCATTTGAGGTCAAAATTTGAGGATGTTCAAAACTAATTTGAATGATGATTTTGAGTGTGCGGTTGATTCCGAAAGGTTCGAGATAGTCGAAATGAATGGACTTGGGTTATTTGGGTTTCGAAATATTTTTAAGTTCGTTTGTCTCAAATAGGAGTAACCGAGTCATTTAAAGTGTGTATTATCATTTAAAGTTGTGTATCTTGGCAGATAAGGCTTAAAAGCCTACGGGAGATAGAAATATCATTTGAGATTAAGAGAAAGCCCTAGAGAGAGAGAGAGAAGAGGAAAGGAAGAATAGAAAGAGGAGAAAAGTTTGGAGATTCCGGCCATTACGCAATTTCAAGGAAGATTCAACCTCTACAACTTTGAGGCAAGTGATTAAACTTGCTAAATAATTCTTGTACATCTTTTATTTCATGATTTGTGGATAAATTTATGGATTTGGGGTTTAAAATGTCAAAACCTAGATTTTTTGGGTAAATTTTACATTTGATGTGTGTATAATGGATTTGAGGTTATAAATTAGTTGGGTTGAGTTATTTGATGAGTTTTGATGTTAGTTATATGTTTGGGTTGAAGAGAAATGGAGAGAAGATGATAAATAGGATTTTTGGGATTTTGTCTTTTGGAGAAAAAATGGCATTTTCATAGCGTCTGAACAGTCCGAATTGATTCGACCCCCAACCCGAATCGATTCAGAATGTTCTAACTTTTAAGGTCTGAGTGACCGAATCGATTCGGCCTAAGACAAATGCCCAGGTCTTTTGGCCCGAATCGATTTGCATTGAAGGGTGAATCGATTCGCTGGGCCAAATCGATTCGGTTTGGGCCCGAATCAATTCGAAAATAGGGCAGTTTTGGGGATGTTTTTCTAGGGTGAGTTTCGTTCCGTTTCGTTTGGGTTTATCGATTCGGAACCTTCACATAAGTTATGAGAAGTATGTTTTGGATACTTTTAGGAAGTTTCCCTTATGATGGAATTGCTGGAGTCATATTGACTTATTCCGAGAGAATACCGATTAGAGATTATCGTACCGACTAGTGGTGAAGCCCGTTATTATTGATATTTTGATTTGGAGATAATTATGGGTCTATAAGAGAGGGGTAGGATTCACTTAGTGATATTGGATTTTTGGATTGAATCACAAATGTGATAATGTTAAGGGTTCATATGATCAATTGAACCATATTATGGATTGAGATGACGAGTGTTGATTGATGTGCATAAGGATATAAGGAATATCCTCAACCTTAATTGAATTGGGAGATTATTCATAAAAATAGAAGTGATGGATGAGTAAATTTCTAGTGAGGGATCGTATCGCGTATATAAAGTGGGAAAGTGTGAGAGTTAGAAACGGTTTGTATATCGAGAGTAAACTATACTTATATGAATGAAATTATTTCATTTTCGAATACGAGCGTAATAAGAGTATGTATATTTATATGGCGTGAATTATATATACCTTGTGTGATGGTATACATTTATATGATGTGATAGTATATGTATATATATATATATATGTGAAGCATACCCCCTCTATGCTATCATGGGAAGTTGCGCGACGTGGGTGAGGCACCTGGCCTGAGGAGCAGGGAGCGTATAGTCCCCAGGTCATAACGTCCATTATTATTGTGTGACTTTTATTAGGGGTGAGACGTGGTGGGTATGTTTCGTCTCACTTTCGGGGAGGAACAATGGCCGCTTCCCATACGTTGTGGTTTTGTTTTTACGAAGGCGGTGTGAGATTTCGACCGTTGGTACCCAGGATGATACGTGAGCGATTCCCTGGTAGATGATAGCATTGAGAACCTGCGTCCTTGAGTTATAGCTCGCTGGGATGGTTATTATTATACTTATGTGAATAGTATATTATTTGTATATGATTATGAGCTATCATATATCTGTCTCTAATGTAAAGAGACATAAGAATAATGATTGAATCTCATTCTGGGAGATTTTATCCGGACTAAATTGTGATGAATATATTAAAGTGAATATGAAGCGTATATATCAAAAGGAGTATATATTACATTGGGTACCGAGGGTATAATGGTCCCCAATGACCAACATTGTCAAGGAGTAGTGTATCGGGGGGTTCCTTATTTGGATTTCCCTTGCGAGACGTCCCACGCACGAAACGCAATACAATGTTGGGAGTGGGGATAAGTTTAGTCTTTAATACTCAAATTTATATATTAGTATACCTCGACAATCGACAACGCCAAGGAGTAGTGTATCGAGGGGGTTCCTTGTTTGGATTTCGCTTTGCGAGACGTCCCACGCACGAAACGCAGTGCACTGTTGAGAGTTGGGTATAGTTAAATTATATATATTAATTAAGTAATTGGGGTTATATGCATCGTGCATTAAGGGCATAATGAATCTCGATAATCAATACTGTTAAGGAGTAGTGTATCGGGGGGATTCCTTGTTTGGATTTCGCTTGCGAGATGTCACGAAACGCAGTGCAGTATATAGAATTGGGAGAAATTTAGTCCTTAGCATTTGATGCTATTAACTCATTTATGTCAATAGCTAGAATTTGACAAATTCTAGCAAGAGAAAACGTATATGATTATTTATATGTTAGTAAGGGTTATAGTATAATTGGAAGTGGATGGTTAAGTTTTAGATGGAAGTTTAGTTGAGTATAAATTTTGGGTGTAGATTAGATTTTTTCCCTAGATAGTTTTGGGCAGATATTTGAGGATCATGTGCATACGCTTAGGTGTGCGCTTTAGTAGAGAGGTGAGTTGGATTTTTCTCGAGATTACGACTCCACTTTAATCATGGTATAATGAATTTACAATTATTATGTATTTTAATGCACTTGCTAAAACTGTTTTCACCCCTCGGGCCCTGACCCATTTATATTTTCTTCTTACTATATGTCTTGTATTATCTTAGGTGTTCCTCCGCAAGGACGCCATCGATGTTTTATATCCAGTGTATGCGTGGAGCTGTAGCAGTTGCGGACTGTTGCAGAATTTTGTGGTAGCCGATTTCTATCCTTTGTATATCTAGATTAGGATTCAGTTTGTATATCGGGTTTACACCCAAGAGTTGTAGTTGTAGAATTTTGTTTGCAGTAATTTTTTCTCCAGACTGGTATATTGTCTGTGAACCGACAGCATATTCGGGTATTTCCTTTTTGTATATTTGATTGTACTCTTCCCTTTTATTTAGCATGTGTGTGTCCTTTTTCATATTCAGTCGTTGTTATATCGTGGTTGGTTATTTCTTTGCATGCTTAAAAAAATTTGGGCACCCTCTTTTTGTAGTAATGGGTTGTTCTCGGTGTTTATTTTAGTATCGTCAGTAGATGCTGAGAATGATTCACTTGAGATTCCTGATTATTTTAGTATAGGGCTGGCGAACCGTTATTATTTTAAGCGGGGTGTCACAGATAACCTCACACTATTACAAAAATTGTTGTTAGATTCATTAGAAAAATTCATAAAAAAATACAATAAATAAAAAAAATGTTAAACCATAAATCATTTGTATGCTCCTTCAAAACTATGTAAATTTACAAATAGCAAGTCTTTAATTATAACACCATTTGGATATGGCCTTATATTAAAACTACCAATATTTAGGGATATAAAATGAAGAAACTTAACTATGAATATATTTTAACCTTAATTAGTTAACAATAATTAAAAAACTCACTCATAACATAATCAATTACTAAAAGATATTAATGTAGCAATGAATCATGACACATTAACAAAAAGACTACGCATAATGCCTAAATATTTTAGCTTAAACGAAAACAATGTACAACTACTGAATACCCCAGCACAACAACTCACATTAAGACTTAATTTTCTAAAAGCTAAAAAGATTAAACACAAAATAATGCATAAGGCCCTCGCTTAAAAAACAACTTTAGTAAAAAAAAATCATTACGAAAAATAAATCTCCTTGTCAATAATGAGACAACGTAATTAAATCATAGAATCTAGATGAAAACACTACTAAATCAAATTGTCCAAATTAGAAAGTAATATTAAAACTTGTTTGTTATCTTAAAATTCAGCACCTATTGAATGAACAAAGGACCTTACTAAATTCAATTGCAATGTAAAAAACCAATTTTGTAAAGATACCATCACAACAACATTAATTACAAAACATAAAATATACAAACTAAGTTGAGTGACTGAAAACATTGTAAAAAAAGTTCTTATATCTGTTTGGGACAACAAGTATCTTGTCGAACTCTAGAGATTAGCTCATACTTGCAGCCTGGACATTATCATATAAAAGTAATATAAACTAGTAATTCTAAAATAGATTAAGTCAAGACAAATAAAGACATGTAGACACATCTAATTTTGATTTAGAGCTGGTAAGTTTTGTAATATCAAACTAAAAGGCTAATGAGATACATATATACCTGCACACATGAATACACACATACATATGCATGAGAAATAATCTGTACATATCAAACTAAAATGTTAATGTGACACATACATACCCTTACATGAATGCACACATACATAAACATGGGAATATATATATATATATATATATATATATATATAACCCCTATTGTAAAAAACACATCGACTTTGATGATTCAAATAATACTAGTCAATTAAAACAAGGGTATAGGAGTTACACAAAGATGATATCATAGGGAGTGATTTAAGTTTACGTTTAACTACGTTGAACTGGAATTTTTTAATCAATTGAAATAAATGAAATAGTGAAGAAAAATTTGTAGTTACCAAAAATAGGTGAGAAAATCCAACTAAATATGTTAGGTCGTGGATAAATATAATCTTATCTATACTTCATCTAATTATATAAATAGAAGCAAAAAAACAGTGACGACCAAGAAACAAGACCAACGTAAACAATAATATTAATATAATAATGAATTCAATTTTTCTAGAAATTTGTACTTTGACATTCTCAAGATTCAAAGCAACAATTCTAGATATTTTATAAAAACTGCAAAAACTCCATAAAAGTGGTCATTAAAATTGAGTATAAATTTCACCAACTTGAACCAAAACAGTAGTGAATTGACTAATTATGATTGATAACAAAAAAAGAAAAAAAATCATTTAATGATATTCAAGCCATTTAGCAAAAAAACAAATCTAAAATAAGCCGCCAAAGGTTCAGACACAAATTCACTTAAAGAATAGCAATTATTTATCAGGAGATTATATCCAAGCATATGAGATATATAGATTTATTTGAAACTACCCAAATGCAATTCTTTTAAAACTAAACAAAAAAATTCAGTAAAAAACTCACAAAAAAAAATCTCTAACTCATACACATATCAATTAATTTGTGTTTTGGATTCATGATATATATATATATATATATATATATATATATATATATATATATATCTGGCATCAACACAGTTTAATTTTTAAATAATAAACAATAACAGAATAAAAAGATATCAAAATATTATTGATTCATGGTATATATAGAGAGAGACGGGGAGAAGCAATCAAAACCCATCATATTGATCGAAATAACTAAAAAAAACATCAATGATCTAAGAAAGTGATGCAGTCGTACCAAATATGAAAAGGTCCAAGACATTCTTCAAAGAAAAATATCGAAATAAATTAAAAAAACAACAACAATGATACAAGAAAAATATCCAAGAGAGTCTTACTTAAGACGAACAACAATGATCCAACAATGATAAAAAACAACAATAATCTAAGAAAACTATATCGAAATAAAAAATAAAAAAACACGCAACTTACCTAGGACAAACAGGTCCAAGTTGTCTTCAAAAAACAAAACGCAACCTAACCAAGAAAGTGACGACAGTCTTCAAAGAAAAAATTGCAAGAGCAGTCCCAACCAAGAGGATTGATGATTATTAGGTTAAATTAATTGAGGGGATAGAGATTTTGGAAGGATTGGGATGGTGGAGATTCTTCCGGAGGAAGAGGCGTGATGGGAGAGAGTAAGTTGCAGCTGATACAAAAGAAATGTGGGTATATTTTTCTTAAGAAAAAACAAACACCCGCCAAAAACTAAGGAATTGGCATTTTTTTCCACTTTTAGTGGCATTAGTTATGAAATGCCTAAAAAATATCACATTTATTTCAGCATTAATTAAAAAAATATTGTGTTTATGCGGCACATTAATATAAATGTTATAAATACTTATAAATAAGTGCTGGTTGGTAAAAAAAAATTCTCAGCATATTTAAATAATACCTAGAAAAAAATGCTGAAAAAAATTAGGTTTCTTGTAGTGTATATAATTACAATATTTTTTTTATATAAAACAATTAATATTCATATTAATAACCGTTAATATATATATATATATCTTTTTTTGGGTATAAAACAATTTTTCCTTACATTAATAAACATAAATGATTCCATAAATAACTATTTTTAAATTTTGAACAAATGGACATTGTTTAATAAATGTTTTTGATATTCAAAATTTGTACGTTATAATAAAATTGTTTTTAATTCAAAAAAATATTTTTTTATAAAAACATTTTTAAAATTTTTTTAATCTGTTTTTATATAAAAATATGTACATGTTGTTTAATTGTTTTGTATATATAAAAAGTGTAAAATATTTATATAAAAAAACTTTTAAAAACCGTTTTCTACAATTTTTAGAAAAAAAGAAGTTAAAAAATTAGTTTTTATAAATTACCTATTTAAAAACAGTTTTTCTTATAAAAATATATCTTATATTTGTATTTATAAAAACAACTTTTTAAAAAACTGTTTTCGTATAAAAAAAATTAAAACTAGAGTTAAAAAATGATTTTATGTTTATATTTCTATGAAAACTATTTCTTTTTGAAATTAATTTTATAATTATAAAAATAGTTTTTTAAAGAACATTTTAAAAAAAAGTTACAACTAAAGTTTCTTATAAATTACTTTATAAAATAGTTTTAATGAAAAATGATTTTATATTTGTCTTAATAAAAATATGTTTTTAGAAAAATATTTTTTATAAATTAAAAATAAAGCTGAAACTATAATTTTTATATATGAAATATATTTATACTTACATTTTTATGAAAATAGTTTTTTTATAAAATAATTTTACATTTAAGAAAATAAACAGTTTTTCGTATAAATGTTATCGTTTCTTAATGTAAGAAAAACTATTTTATATAAAAAACGTTTTATATAAAAAAGTGTTTTATATTATAAAATGTTTTTATATGAAATATTAACGGTTATCAATATTAATATTAACCGTTTTATTTAAAAAATCATTTTTAATTATAAATGAACTGTTATTGATATAAATATTAACATTAATATAAAAAGCTATTTTTGATATAAATATTAACTGTTATTAAAATTAAAAACTATTTTTATTTACTGTAAATTTAATTGTTAAGAGATGGGTTGAATTAAGGATAGATTGGATTCAAATACTTAAAATTTGAGTCTACTATGGGTAAAAAAATAAGAGGTATATCCATTTTTTCTAGTTACAAAAGGAAGAAAACAAACAAACAACAACAATCAAAACACTAGATCAAGGGGTTATCCATTTTGGCACATTCAAGCATCATGAGAAGCCGCTCCGGAGTATGCTCGTACTCCAAATAAAGCTCCTGAGAGTCTTTTGCAATTCTGGCCATGCAATCTGCTTGGATGTTCTTCTCTCTAAGAATGTGGATGACCTTTGCTTTGAGGCAGCTAACAAGATCACAATAGTCTTCAATGATATTTGCGAAGGGGTGGTTCCCTTTATCCTTTGACTCCAAGAGCTAGATGGCTTCTAGACAATCGATCTTGAGGCAGACATCCTTCCATTTCTCCCTGATGACAATATTCAAACCATAGAAGACACCTTCCAGTTCAGTTCTATGTGGGCTTGCCATTATTTGAATATGGCCAATGAAGCTAATAATCCATCTCCCTTCCTTATCCCGCATGACACCTCCAAAAGCTCCCATTCCACTATTGATGTCAAAGCTCCCGTCAGTCTGTATGGTGTGAGTACCTGAAATACAATCACTAGCATTAGTGGACGTATAAAAGCTTTCCTCTTCTTGATTAGTAGTCTTATTATGAGCCTCGAAGATATCACAACTAACATCATAGATAAGCGTATTAAAGATATCACAACTAAGATCAGAGATAAGCTTATTATTCGTAGAAGGGGTAATGCTAACATTATCAAAAAAAAGTTTATTATGGGTTTTCCAAATACACTAAAGGTAAGAGATGAAAGTTACATACCAATAATTTTCCACATTATTACAAACATTTGCAATTACTCAAGAAGTAAAATCAGAGTACATACCTTAAGAGTGAGTGAATGGAGTGCTGAGGTTTTGCCAAACTTGGGTAGAAAAAAACAATATTTGAAAAGGTGGTTGAGATCTTCCCTACAAGAGCATCGATGGCACGTATTGTCTGTGGTGAGACCCCGTTTTTCCCTATGTGCATTTGTGAGTAATTTACCATAGAGAAGGGTCCAAAGAAAATGTTTCAACTTGGGAGGAATCCAAGCTTCCAAATATTCTTCCAGCCATTCCGGGGTGGGTGGGTGGGTGGGTGTGGATTCGTATCCCAAAGAGATTTTATGATAGCAAGAGTGAATAAAGAACTTACCTTTACTACTAGGATGCCAAGAAGATTTATCCTCCCTAGCCCCCCCTTTTGGGGAGTGACGTATTAATAATTTCATCCACAATAGTGTCTTTGAACCCCTGTCAAATCCTATTAAGGTCCCAAACACCGTTATCGGTTAAGAGTGTGATAACATTTTCATCGTCCATTGAGGTTTGGCCACCTCTAGATGCAAGAGGTGCGTCTCCACACCACCAATATTTCATGATGTTGATTTTATTGCCCTTATCCATGTGTCATTTGGTGTTCTTAATGAGGACTTCTTTAAATTTAAAGATGCTACGCCAAATGTGGGAGGTGTTAGTTTTCTTACACCACAATCTAGGGTTAGGATCAATTTTATACTTTTTTGTGATCACATTGGCCCATAAGTATCCACTATATTCATGATATTCCAACCTAGTTTGGCAATCATTGCTTTTATTATTATTGTGGGCCTTTATAATGCCTAACCCTTCCCTGTCTTTGAGCATACATCCATTTGAAAGTTACTTTTTACCAAATAATTTCCATCAAAGTACATTGAGCCATATGCTCTGATTTACGGATTTAACGAGGAAAGGTAAACAGTTGTTGAAAGTACATGAAAGTAAAGAAAAGTAAATTGAGCCATGCGCTCTGTTTTATGTCATTGTGGTTGCGTATTAAGCTTAAGAAAAACAATCTTGCAAAATGCAAATAAAAGGTAAGAACTCAGAAAAAATAACAAAAGGTAGATATTCTGTAGCAAAACAATTAAAAAAGCTATAGGATATAATAGATACCTTTACTTTCCAATCTTTTAATCAAAAAAATCAATGTGCATTATTCAATTGCAGATTTGTAGTAGATAATAGATGTATTTAATTCCCAAAGCTATACAAAAGCAAAATTATACCCATTGATAGACTTGTCAACGGTCGTGTCGGGTCGTGTACGGGTCGGGTGATAACGATCTCGTGTCAAAATAGACTTACCCATACAAGACTCATTAGGCTTAATGGATCTAAAGACAATACCCAAACACGATTCATTAACATTAGCGATTATATGACCCAAACCGTTAGCACCAGCTAATATTAACAAATCGATTTGAGTCTAAACGAGTGATCCATAATCTAACCGTTAGGTACACTAACTATTCATTTATTATTTATTATTTTATGAATAACGAAGGTTATTGGGTATGAGTTGGGTGGACCTATAGTATCCATTAATGTTAACAGATATTAATGGGTAGAAATCGGTAAAAACGGGTATCAATAAATTTCTAAACCCGAACCGTTATTTTAATAGATTTATCATGTTTACTCGTTAATGACCGAAACTCAATAAAAGTAAACTCATTAACTTATAATTTCATATCGGGTCATGTCGTGTTATCTTATTTTTTTAACAGGTCAACCCATTGGATATCGTCTAAATCCATTTATATCATGATATTGTAATTATTCATAAAATATTTGTACAAAACTTCATACAATTTTTTTACATCTCTATAAATAACATCTTTACATCAATAAACATGTACAATTTAACATCTTTGCATCTCTATAAATACATCTCTGAGAAATGAAAATACATCTCCGCTTACAAAACAAAGTGTATGTAACACCCATTTGCATAGGAGAAAAACACTGGTTCAGATGACTAAACCTATCAACCCAAATAAAACAGATGACTAAAGCTATAAACTGTTATAAAATGTATGTTTAAGTGGATGTCCACTTATATTCCAGTCTACGGGTATTCTGTAATTATTAAGGAGACTATTTGATTACCTTATTATGTACTATAAATATGCGTCATACCCTTTTAGTATTGACAGATCAATGAAATGAAAGACTCACTCCCTCTAAATTTCTCTTGTGTCCCTTTTATTTTACAACACGTTATCATCACGAGATGCTAATATTTTTTTACAATTATTAATAGGCGTCACAATTAATTTTCGAAGGTGGTGAATGTATCCAACGAGAAATTCAATTGACACATTCGTAAGTTTCTATCTTGTATTAGAAGTAGATTCCAGGCCTGTATGAAACTAATGATGATGCATAAGACACTAAATCAACCTAAAAAGTCATCTGTTTTACATATCTTGTGATGAACTATGTTTTGTTTTAAAGCCTTAGTACCACTTAGAATGTTGTGTCCTTTTACCTGCTACTTAAAGGAGATTGTGCTTTCTGACTTGTTATTTTTGTTTGAAATTTTTGGGCCCTTGTCTCACCATTTAATCAATTCCTCCAAACGTGATAAATATATTTTATGTATTCAGATCATGATTCATTAGTTTTTTTATAATAATAGATGAATCAACTTCGTTGACTTATATATATATATATATATATATATATATAGAGAGAGAGAGAGAGAGAGAGAGAGAGAGAGAGAGAGAGAGACATATTAAAAAAATTAAGTCAAAATATATTTTGAAGCTATTTTAAAAAATTCACAAAAAACTGCTAGCACAAACCCTTATAAATAAGGTATTTTGAGCAGTTTTTTGTGGATATTTTTAAAAATAGCTACAAAATGTATTTTGACCTAATTTTTTGAATATGAGTTTATTAAAAGGTTAATTTCAAGAGAAAAATACAAATTTGAAAACAAAAGTTTTTTAGCGCCTACAATTAGGTGTGATGTATGGATGAATATAGCATGATATAGATGAGTCTTCTCTTATATATTTATATCTACAATTTTTTTATGCATTTGTGCATCTATTTTATGTTTTTATAGTTGTGATAATATATCTTGCTATGAATAAAGAACCGCACGGTTTAAGCCTAAATTTGTTAATGTTTTGATTTCAAACTTTTAGATATTTATATTTAATGTCTGTGTATTCAATTATTTGTATATTGCCCATATACTTTTAGTGCTTAGAAAAATAAATAAAATTGCATATATACAAGTTTACTATTGAATTTTGATAATTATTTGACATTTATGTTTGTGCATAAGTTACAATAAAATTTATAATTTGGGCCTAAAGTTCTCAATTATTGTTAAAAGTTTGGGCCTGAAGTTCCCAATTCGTATTTAAAATTTGGAACCAGAAGTTTCATATTTTGTTATCAGGACCCGAAATTCCTAATTATCGTTCCAATTTGGGATCTGAAGTTCCCAATACTATTTGAAAGTTGGCATCTTAAATACCCAATTTTTATTTTTGGAGACTTGAAGTTTCCAATGGCTATCTACATTTTGGGATATAAAGTACCCAAATAATTATTTTATTTTGGGACTTGAAGTTCTCATATAATTTTTTTCATTTGGGACAGCATATCCCATATAAATTCTTTCATTTGGGACCAGAAGTTCCTAAATTATTTTATATTGGGAGTAAAAGTTCTCAATTATTGTTCAAAATTTTGGACATAACAATGAAAAATGCCCTAAAATCAAGCCTGAAATTTTGATTGTCAAATTAAAAAGGGTATAGACCAAAATTCCCCTAATTATCATTGATTTGTGATATGAAAATTCATATTCATTATTGTAACCAGACATTCCCAATTTTTTTTATTGGGATATAAAATACGAAGTCGGAAGCTCTCATGTGATTTTTGATCATTTAAACTTAAAGCATCAACTAAAATATACCATAAATTAAAAATTGAAGTTTTGATTATTCACCGGATGTGAATTTTGAAAGTTCTCAAAATAAATATTTATAATTTGGGCCTGAAGCTCCAAATATATTATTTTAGTTGGGATTAGTTTCAAAATAAATTGGATATTTAAACATATCTTTTCAACTTCTTGACCTTTTATTTTCTTTATTAAATGAAATATCTTTTTAAATACTCTATTAATGGTTAAGTGTCCCATAGACCATCATACTAATTGTTTAACCATTAGTCTTTAATTTCAACTCATTTTCACATTCCAATTATTTAATAGACATTGGAGCCTTGGGAATATGCAGAGAGAATATGAAAAATTAGTCCCCTCATTTTTTTTTATAAAAAGGCTAGATTATTATTGGTCGAGATTAATAAAAAATTATTTGGTACTTATTTGGAAGATTTTATAATATTTTTACTCCCTAATCAAACTTGAAGTTTTGATACAAAAGGGCAAAGAATTTAATGTCCTTTGACATGACTAATATTGAACTTAAAAGTAAAACTATTTGTCTAGAAACAGAAGTTCTCATATACAAATGACAAAAACTTGAAGTTTTATACATAATTCTCACTAGGAACTTTGTGAGTTATTTTAATATAGGACCTGGAATCCTAGGTTTTAATTTGATAACTTATATGAACCTGAAGATTCAAATACATGTGACATTAAATGGATAACCTTAAGTTTTCATTATGTTTTGAAACGAAATATTTGTCATAGTTATTTTCGTGGCTCTAGTTATATATTAGAAACCTAAAGTTTCTGAATTTCGAGCTTGAAGTCTCTCACATATCATAAGATTATGAACTTTTGATTCATGAGTTATCAACCCAACTTTAATTGGCAAACATTTTGTAATCTATCCCAATTTTTGAATATCTGATAATTATATGATATGATTTTTTAAAAATACTTTCACCTCTTAAAGTTTGGCCAAGAAAAGTTTGATCATAAAATATGTTATTGTATTCTTAATCATCTTTATATTTGGACTAATTTTACACACTTTATAATCAATCTAGACTCTTTAAAGTGGCAATCGTGAACAATCACCACGTGATGGCATTTGTTTAGAAGATAATGAACAACTCACGCTATTATGAAAAACTAGAAGTTTTCTCTGACTTGGTGTGTAATATAGTAAAGGTTTAAACCATAGTTAAAACTAAGGCTCCAAACTAACCTATGTGATGTTGTTACTTGGTACCCTCCCACACATATGCGATGAGTTATATGAAAGCAATTCCTAAAGTATTTTGCTTTGTTTTATGGGCATTAGTATATATGGGTGTCATATTGAAATATACAGTGAAAAGTAATTTTGTGTTACTTCTAGTGTTAGAAGCCAGAAGCGTACACTAGTAAACAATCATAATATTAGTCCAGGGGTTCTAATATAAATTCTACTTTATCATGATCCAGAATGACCATTTTGGTCACCTTAATTATTTTTTGTAAGACGTTGCGAATGCAAATGATATTTATCACAAGGGTATATATGGTTACGATTTTACTCTCTATTGAAACATTGATAAATACAATGTTTATTGTATATGTTCAATTTTATTTTGACGAGACACTATTCTCGCCATTAGGGGGAGGATAGAATGTGCCAGCTGTACAAAATATACCTAAAGAATTGTCTGTTCCAGAATAACAACGAGCATTATCGTGGAATACTTACACTTTGTCTCATATAATCCCTCGTATTGATCAGTGAAAAAAGATGATGTTTAAAATAATATTGCAACATTAAATGCCACATGGACTAGTTGCAAACGTGCTTGCCAAAATCATTATCCCAGAAGAAGAAAATATATTCGACAATAAATAAATTTATTACACGCCAGAAGCGTGGAAAACCTATAGGTTCGTACTACCTGACTCCCCAAGAAGCGAATGTTAAATAAAATCATGCCCAAATAATGCTCCAGAAGAGGTTGTATGTAACGTTCAAGAAGTGGTTATGAACAAAAGGTCCACTTTCTCTAAAATACTAGAAGAGGTTATTGTCTATGAAAAGACACAAGTCCCTGAAGTGACTATAAAGCCCCTGAAGTTGGAAAAGGTACCTAATATTAAATGAGATATCTATGTTCATACATATACAAGAGAAAAGTGGAATCAACAAAGATGATCATCGATAATATAATTATATATGTTATAGCAACACAAAAATTAAAGGGCAATGATACTACAAATCCAAGTACTATGAATGAATGTCGACAAAGAATATATTGGCCAAAATGAGAAAATGTCGTGATGGCATAATTCGAGTCTCTTAATATACGTGGTGTATTTGGACCTATTGTAGAAACCTTAAAAGATGTAATCCTGAAGGTTACGAATGGGTGTTTATAAGAATGTGAAGTGTACTCACTAAAAAGTGCATGATTTATGGCACAAGGTTTCCTGAAGAAATCAAAATTGATTATATACGAACATAACATCCCGTTTCGGCCGTAAATACTTTTTAGATATCTGACTAGCTTAGCAGTTTTTTAGAATATATTATATGAGACTCGTGAATATTATATAACTGCTTATATATACGGTACTTGGACAAAGAATATATGCAAAAATCCTAGAAGAATTTTCTTTGCGTGAAACAAAGATAATTAATACGTACTCAAATGCACTAGGACTTTTATTGTACAACAGACAATATGAATGGATATAATACAACCATCTTGGTAAATATTTGTCTAAGGAAGGGTATACAAACAATCATATATGAAAATGTATCATTATAAAATATCCTTAATGGATGTGATTCTGAAAAGCTTAATTGAAATGAAAAATCCTTAAATGGATGTGCTCCTAAAGAGCTCAACTAAAATGCAAAATATCTAAATAAAAAATTCAAAAATGAATGACATTGGGGTAACTAATTATTTTCTCGACCTGCAGATCGAGCACATTTTATGTTAAACTCATATCCATTAGTCAAATGAATTGAAAAATCCTACAATGCTTTAGCATATATTAATCATATAATTTTAGTATACCCATGGTCTCCGATATTTGGATATTAAATTATCCATATCATCCTAAAGAGAATGACAAATATAAATTTGATCCTGAAGTATCATATGTGCATGATATGATAGTATTTGGCCCAGAAGTACCATACATATACATTATTTGTATATTAAGATACATGGCACAATGCATAATATTGGATATTATAATCCCAATCAATATCTTGGCAAGAATTATTTACCAATTACTTTCATATTATGGGACTAATATCAATCATATCATATAATATTTTTGTATCTAACCATATATGTCCAGTTAGTTATATAGATGCATGTTATCTTTGGAATTCTCTCAAAGAATGATCAAAGCACTTATGACTTGCCTCAAATGACATATGGTCCTGCTACTAATGAAGGTAATGGTGCTTGTATAACTCAAACTCAAAAAGGCTACAACGAGGGAGATATGACTAACACATTTCAGTTCTTTTACATTCATGAACTCAAGAAGAGTTATGCAACACACAAACTCCAGAAGAGTTATGCTAATGAAGTTAAATAAATCTGATAAAGTGACATGTCCATCCATCTTCACCCAAGTCTTATGGAAGTCGATCTTGGAAGAGTTATGCTAACGAAGTTAGGCTTTGTAATTTTAGGAATTGAACATAAACTAATCTATTGAGACTCTAGGTTAGATCCTCACTGAGCTGTCCAAACCATAAAATCCAAAATTGTACAACCATAAAAAAATCCCAAAACATAAAAGAAGAATATGTGGAGGGTGTAAAGAGAGAAAACAAAGAGCAAAAATATCCTTAAAATTTGAGAAAGTAATAGGTGAGAAGAAACACTTACTCTAACCAATCACCAAATGAAAAATTATAAGATGTTCAATAAAGAGTAAAATATATAAAATAAATGAACAATATACTCTAGATATGATCGTTTGTACATGCTATATACATTATTTATGAAGATAAAAAAAGTGCCCCAAATAATTTCATTGTAACGGAATGAGGTAAATAAACCCACTTGCATTGGTCATTTTCAAACCCAACATAAATTTTGAAACTATTTACCCATTATATAATCTTATAATATATTTTCATTATTAAATGGTAAATCTTAAACAACTAATAGTATTGTGTAAGAGCATCCACCACAATTGCCAAAGTTACTAAATGAAAAATGAGTTACCCTTTCATCCAACAATACGATACATAATTTTTTTTTTTGGGGTGGGGTGGGGGGGGGGGGGGGGGGGAGGGGGTTATAGAATTGTGAGCATGAGTTCTTACGAACTTATATTGTTCGTTGGAATTAAAAAACTTTTCTTACGAACAACATTTGTTCGTAAGAAATGTTACGGACAAATGTTGTACATAAGAACCCATATATATTATAAAGATTAATATTTATATTTGTTACGAAATTCGGGAGTTCGTAGAAACTCTTACGAACAAAAGAAGTTCGTAGGAATGTTTTACTAAATTTGCACCCATTCAGTAAATTTGGCAACCCTCAACCTTTCTTCTACAAATTTTGTAGGCTTTCCCCCTAGGGGTGGGCGAAAAAACCGATCAGCCCGAAAACCGGCTCGAATCGAATCGAAACCGACATTTTTTTAGCCCAGTTCGGTGTACGGTTTAAAGATTTAAAAAATCGGCCATGTCGATTCGATTGACTATTTAGACCTAAAAAACCAATTTGAATCGAACCGACATCAATATTTATATTAAAAAACCCTTAAATAACCTCTATTTTTATATACAAAAATCATTAACCGACCTTAAAAATCGACCAAAACCGAATCGAACCGAAACCGATGTTTTTTTTCCATCATCGGTATGACTTTTTCCAAAATCGAACCGATCGGTTCGATTTGAATTACGATCCGAACCCGACCTGACCCGACTCGTGCACACCACTATTTTCCCCGCCAATGTGAGCTAACCAGTTTGCAAGTTTGCCTCTTTCCTTATCCATTTGCTCCACCATTGTGGATGCTCTAAGAAGGTTATAATTCGTTAAAGTAGAGAGAGAAACAATTAACATATAAAAATAAATAAATAATTAGTTAATCATTGTTAAATCGATCTAAGTACATTTTGCACTAAGCCTACCTAATTTTTTTATGTTCCAGAAAGTCATGTTGTTTATTTTTTTGACAATTTTTTCTTACCGTTTAGGATAAAATAAAAAAGAGTTTTTTGCTGTTTTTTTATATAGTGATAGACATTTTTGAACAAAATAAAAAGTTTGGACTAAATATTAATTAAAAAATATCAACGAATCCTCGTTAAATGATCCAATAATAAAATAACAGTTCTTAGAGTGGAAAAAATCATTTCTCATTTCACTAACTCACCCTTATTTCATTACTTTTAAAATTATATGATTAATTTATGTTTACCATATTTTTTTACTCATAGATTCTACACATCTGTTTTGCAAAACATTGTACGAATGTTAATCCCTTCTCTATTCAATATTACAAAGTGGGTGATATTTTCTTAGGAGTTTAATGTAATTATTTGAATCTCTTTCAAAAAGCAGTAGTTGTGGGGATGTATAGAGGTACCAGATATGGATTTTAGGTTTATTTGGTATGTGTATGTAAAAGATATGAGGAAATGCGTTGTTTTATATTTTATGGGTTACAGATTTTAGCCTCTCACTCCCTATTTTTCAAAAGAAAAGAAAAGAAAATAAATATCCAATAGTCCATTGACATAAAAAAATTCATACATACATTTCATACCATTGTAAAGTTTGTCTTTATTCTGTCTCTTTTTCAGGTACATCAACCTGCAATGACTTAAAGGGATACAAATCCATTAGGGTCGTAGGCAAAAGAGTGAGCATGGCAAAATTTAAATTTTGCCTAGGCAAATTTTATCTAATTTTTTTCATATGACGCTATCAAACAACCATTAGGTGAAATTAAAGTCAATCCAATTAATTTATTTAAAAATAGTTTCTATATTATATTCAAAAATGTTAAAAACAGTTTTTACAATATTTTTATATTGCGGTTTTTTAAAAAAATTGTTAAACATTTTCTTAACAATTTTTTATAATATTAAAAACAGTTTTTAAAATATTACAAAACAATTTTCAAATATTCACAACAGTTTTTTTTAACTATTTAAAATATTTTTTTAATTTTGTTTTTAAACTTTAAAACAGTTTTTACAATATTTTTATAATACGGTTTTTAAAAAAATTTGTAAAACTTTTTCTTAACAATTTTTTCTAATATTAAAACCAGTTTTCAAAACATTACAAAACAGTTTTTAATTATTTATAACAGTTTTTAAAATTATTTGTTAAAACTTTAAAACTGTTTTTATAATATATTCACAACAGTTTTTAAAAATGTTAAAAACAGTTTTTACAATATTTTGTTAATACGATTTTTAAAAAAAATTGTAAAACATTTTCTTAACAATTTTTTATAATATTAAAAACAGTTTTTAAAACATTGCAAAATAATTTTTAAATATTCATAACAGTTTTTTAATTATTTAAAACATTTCTAAAATTATTTTTTAAAACATTAAAACTGTTTAAGAAGTTGGCAAATTTGTTGGCAAATATTTCTCACTCAAATAGGTAAGCAAAATTTGTCCATAGATTGTGCATAGGAGGTGTTGTACATTGACAAACAATGCCTAGACAAATTGTGCAACCAAACAGCTAAAATGTGGACAAATTTTCATATTTGCCAACTTTTTGACATTTACATAGGTAAATTTGGCCAACCAAACGGCCGTGAGTTATTAATACAATACTTCTCCATTCAAATATAAAAATAGAGACAATGATAAAGAGGGAATATAACACAAAAGGCTTTGAATACTAAAATCTAGAGAGATAACTGGTTACCTTTAGTGCTTGGCTTGATCCGTGGGAGAACTGCGTTAGTCGTTGGCTTGAGAAAGAGAGAGAGAGGGGGGGATACCTTGAGTGCTTGGTTGAAGCTAATCTGAGTGATTTCAAAATGTTTAGAGAGAGATAGAGGGGATGGGGTGTAGTCTAGGCATGACTGGCATTAACTATTCCACGGTATGGCACATTAATTACAATATTTTTCATTGATATCCTCAAATATTGATCAAATGGCACTTTTTTCGACCGTGAGTCCCCCCTCATTTATTCTTATTATATAGATATAATTATATATGTACACATATGAGATCATAAACTTTATGATTTGTTTTAATTTAACATCTATTTTTAAAAAAAAATCGTGATTTGAGATCTTGAAAGAGACTTTGTCTATTTTAATTCTCATTCGTGTTTTGGGTTTGCCTTTGGTTGTGATAAAAGCATATTAAGGTTTGAGATTGGTGAGCTGATTGACTTGGATTGTTATTCCAAACACATTTAGGCTCCGTTTGATTCGCGATAAAGTTGGGTGAAAACTGATTTCTTTCGTACATTCCTGGAAAAGTATAAGATTACTGTATTTGGTGTGAAGTTAAGTTACATGAAAATGTGAGTCCCAATGAAATCAGATTACCTTCGATGTGGGAAAGTCGGTGGAATCAAAATTCATCCAATATATGTGGGATTCTTACTTTCCCTTGAGAATCCATAGAAATAATTTTTGTGAAGACAAAAATGTTCTTAAAAATATTAAATTATACAAACGACTCATAAAATCTAAATATTTATATTGTAAAGACAATTTTGTTATGTCAGTTTGTATTAAATTTAAAGTCTGAACAAATATTATTTAGGCATTTTTTTCTACTCATGTAATAATTATTTTGATTAACTTGCAATATAATACACACATATCTATAATAAATTATTATATTTGTTAAATATTGGAAGATAAATATTTTACTAAATACATATTTGAGTTCATACATTTATAAATAGTGAACTGTAAATTGGGTATATATATGTGCGCGCGCACACACGCACACACACACACACACACACACATATATATATATATATATAATGTTCTTGTGCTAACTGTGCCGCATTTTAACAGTGCAGACTTGATATGTGCCACCTGACGGTGTGCCTAGAAATTATCGGCTAAATTATATGCTCTCTCTCTCTTTTTTGGGCTCACCGCCAAGTGACACATGTCCGCTCTCTCTCTTTTCTGGGCTCACTGCTAGGTGACAAATCTCCAGTCCGCACTTTTAAAATGCGAACTGGTCCGCATAAGAGCAGTACTATATATATATATATATATATATATATATATATATATATATATATATAATTGCTAAAGAGTATTATTGGTATATATTGTACATTTCCATGTAACTTTCCATGCTTGAACCAAACACAAAATTTTGATTCCCAATAGGATTCCATTGGTTAACCAAACAGAACAAAAAATTTAGAATCCTGGTAAAAGGATTCCAGGTAATCATTTTCCTAGTAATCACAATCCATTCAAAATATTACCGCAAACCAAACGGGGCCTTATGAGAATGATGAGTAAGGAATCAATGTTTTTGTGGACATTTGATCAAACGTATTCGTTTCATAGATTGGTGGATACTGAGGCCCGAGGGATGTGGCTGTCAAGTCAAAGCTACTATGGAGATTGCCACAACTAGTACTGCGGAGGTTGAAGGTTCAGAACGCGAAACATTTGTGGTTACGATCAAATCAATGGTTGTAAAGTCGTGTCTTTACTTTTGTAATCCCTGAAACTTTTGTTACTAGTGGACTAGTGTTTGGGGTGGGTGAGTGTAGTTTTTCCCAAAAGGGTTTGTACGTTAAATGATCGTGTCCCTATTTGCGTGATTGTATTTATATTCCGCCATTATTACTTGCTATGACCTCATACGAAATTTGGACTTAATTCAATAATTTGTAAATTGTAAAATTGACTTAGTTAATTTGATTAGGAACAAATTAAATCGGTTATTTAATTTTCACCATATTTACTTTGTCTTAACTAATATGATTTTGAATTTATATATTAACCTTAGATTAATAATTTTCCGAGATTAAAATGAGAAACAATTCACTTGAAAGTAATTTAATTTATCAACCCATACAAAGATCCGTGTTCATTTTTCACAAACCTCGATGGATGGTTGACCAAATATTAATGATTACATGAATGGTCGGGCTTAGTGACTCATTGTTTAATTTTTTGGAATTTTTACTGATGGATGCTCAACTTGATACTCATTATCGATTAGGGAAATTTAGCCCTCTCGGTTGCTCAGTTTTCGTCAACCTTAAAGATGGTCGACATGATATTTACCAGTTATTTGTAACTTATCCCCGAAGGATGGTAGGGCATGATCTTTATTACTTGGATATACCAATTACAATTTTAATTGGACAATAAAGTAAATTATTATCTATAATCTAATAAAGTTTCATAGGGGACTAGGTATAACATTTATCTAATTTTCGAAAATTCACCTTAAGGGATGGTATAACGTTATCATTATGATTATTTGTCCTTTTGTATTAATTCCAATGCATGGTTGCTTCAATAAGTATTTTAGTTTCTTAGATTAATCCCAATGGATCGTTGAGTGGGTATTAGTTACTCGACCTTATTTATTAAGTCCCGATACGAGGTCGAGTTGAGTATGAATTGTCCATCCTTATTCATTCAGTGCTGACATGTGGTTAGTGCAATGAATATGACTTACAACAAAGCCCCGATGGATGGTTGGTCATGAAGATTATTCAATCTTCTTATCTCAATCCCGAAGAATGGTCGGCATCACATATGTTTTTTACAACAAAGCCTCGATGGATGGTCGGGCATAATGACTATTCGGTCTTCTCCTTTCAACACCCGAAAGATGGTCGACAAAAATCCCGATGAATGGTTGGGCTTTATCATTACTTTGTATTCTTGTGACACCCCGTAAAATCCATAAATAGGCTGATAAAGTCCAAGTATAAATAAAAAAGGAGTTTAACAATAAGTATCATTCTAATCACGACTGAAATAAATATAAAGTGTAACATTAAGAACTGACTAAAAGTAACATGAGTAAAAGAACTCAACTTTGATACCAAAACCACATAATAAAGTCTCTAGCACTAGAATACAAAAACTATCTCAAGTATACTTCCAACACTGAATATAAAAGTTGAAACCAACGTAAATAAATGCCAATAAATAATCCGACACTGACTACTAATGAAAAGTAAATGTAAGACATACAAGTGAGCACGCAAGCTCGACGTCTACGTACTATAGATGAGTCGTAGGTTGGAATTAATGAACTGTTACCAGGGTTGCACTGTAACTTTCGCCTAGGACCTGAAAACATATTTCAAGAACATGATTAAAACTCGACAAGTCTTCAAAGAGTAAGAATCTAACTAAATTTGGGCTACATTACTAAGAATATATCATCATCCCGTATTTCAGTTATTTTTAAGTTAACCAAACCCAAATAATCTAAATAATATATGTAGGTCTAATCCCAATCCCAAGTGAACCCAATAATATATATTATAAGTCTTTTTGATTGATTATAATTAACAAGGATTCATATAAATGTTCAAATATATAAATCTCAAGTATAATTCTAGTAAAATAAGAACAACTAAATAAGTCCATAATACAAGTAAGTATATTTCCAACACACACAAGTAATTGGGATATGCATAAGCTAACATATAAGATATGAATGCCTATCCCTATCACCTTCGGGGATCACTTATGCTTACTAGAAATAATTATAGGTCGTCCCGAACCTATAACCTTAAAGTCTCAGTAAGAGATCACCGCACCAAAAATACCAAAATATCACCCTTCACCTGGCCAAGGTTATCACGATAAAAAATCGGGACAAAAAATACGCATTTTTTGTCACGGTCTTTAACCGTGACAAGTCCGTGACAAAAATTGTCATGGACGTGTCATAGTCAAAGACGGTGACAAGTAGGGTTGTCACAGACATGTCACGGTCCTCATAAAGTTGTTACGATCTTTGACAGTGACACGTCCATGAGAACTCTGATAACTTAATACCTTAGTCGCTTCATTTCCATTTCCCTCATTTTGGTTTCCCTCATTTTTCTCTCTCTCACATCTGCCTCTATTTATCCCTCTCAGGGATTCTCTCTCTCCCTCTCAACTGGTACATTTTCTCTCTCTTTCTCTCCTTTGTGTGTGTGTATGGGTCAGTGTGTGTGGGCGGAGGGGCAAGATTTCAGTGTGTGCGTGTGGGTTAGTGTGTGTGTATGTATTTTGGGGTCAATGTGTGAGAGTGTGTGTGTGTGTGTTTCAGTGTGTGGGTTAGTATAAATTGAAATTGAAATTGGTATTTGAAATTAAAATTGGTATTTGATATTTGATATTTGATATTTGATTTCTTTCTCTAATTGCAACATCGGCGGCCCCCTTTCCTCTTCCTCACATATTCCGGTGACCATCTCTCTCTCTTTATACACATTTCGGTACATCTCTCTCTATATATACATTTCTTTCTCTCTCTCTCTCTCTCTCTGTGTGTATATATATATATATATATATATATATATATATATATATATATATATATATATATATATATATATATATATATATATATATATATATATTTATTTATTTATTTATATTTATATATACATATATATTGTTGAGTTATTTGGAATTCTTGAATTGTTGTTGATTGATGGATTTAAACATTTAGATGGTCATTGGGTTGGTTGGCCCTTAGGCCATACTATAAATTTTAAAAGTTTGTTGTTAAACTATTTATATTGCGAAATATGTTCATAACTATGATAAATCATCATTATAAACAAAACTATCGAATAAATGAAACATACTTACCATAGTAATTTATAACTACTTTGAATTACATATAGTGCGCATAGATACTAACCTTTTAGTTCTTATGCATACGTATTCAATAGCCCTTAGACCCTTTTGAGAGTCATTATTCCTGTAATGGGATCTCTCAAATTGTCCCGCTTGAACAGTTTGGGACGACATAGTTTCTGTATAATAATATTTTTAATACTTTAACTTGCTACTTTTGGAAGAAGTTCTTCTTCCGTCTCTTAATGTTCTTTGGGTACATACTAAATGATGCGGTTTAAGTGTTATTTCAATTGACAAATTGAAATAACACTTACACTGGCAAATTTATGTCGTGTACTTGGAGAACTATGGGGATATGCTGCCGAATTTTTCTCAAATGGAAACAATGTTCATGAGTTGCTAAGTATATTATAGAAATATCCGGTCTTGAATGGGATATGACCATTCACCCTTTAGAGAAGATGGAGGAAATATGTAATCTTCAGTGTGTGTATTCTGAAATTAATATTTGTATATAAAATTTTTTATTATGAAATTAAAATTTGTATATTGAAATTGGTAATTGGTATAAATTGATATATTGTTATAAACGATATAAATTGGTAATTGGCATAAATTGATTTATAGTGGGTTTTCCCTTACAACTCAATCTCTCTCTCTCTAATTGCAGCAGCGGCGACCCCTTTCCTCTTCCTCACATATTTCGACAACCATCTCTCTTTCTCTCTACACACATTTCGGTACATCTCTCTCTTTCTCTCTTTATATATATATATATATATATATATATATATATATATATATATATATGTTTGTGCTCATAAATTGTTATAGAATACATGTATGCACGCACCCCAAAGCAAGTGTTATATAACAAGTAATGAGGGTGAAAAGGTAATAAGTAATTGTATAGAAGTTGATTTAGTGTAAATTTAGACTTGCCTAGATTATAGTAACGAGAACCGCAATAGATGGTCACTGAATCCTATTTCACGCACCTATTTTCCATCATAAATAAGATGATGGCAAATAGATGAGTGAAATAGGAGCTAATAGCTATCAGTAGCGACTCTCATTACTATAATCTGGGCATTTTAAATTTACACTAAATCAACTTGCATATGATTACTTATTACCTTTTCACCCTATTTACTTGTTATGTAACACTTCCTTTGGGGGGTGCATGCATGCATGCATGTATTCTCATGTGAATGCATGCCATAACGGTATTGTGACATGATATAATTCTTTTTATATTCTCATGTTCACTTCATAAGTTGTTGATTGGTGGATTTGAACATTTAGATGGCCATTGAGTTGGTTGGCCCTAAACATTTATAATATTTTGCATTATTATTTGAATTATTGTTTCGAGTTCTTGAATTATTGTTGACAGGTGGATTTGAACATTTAGATGGCCATTGGGTTGGTTGGCCCTAAGCATTTATAATATTTCGCATTATTATTTGAATTGTTGTTTGGGATTCTTGAATTCTTAATGATTGGTGTATTTGAACATTTAGATGGCCATTGAGTTGGCCCTTGGCATTTCTAACATTTAGGGTTGTGATTCTGCCGAATATAAATAAGATAGAATTGAAACATAATATAAATTTTAAAAGCTTGTTGTTAAATAATTAATAATGCGGAATGAAACATAACTATGTATAAAATCATCAGTATAAACATTACTACCGAATAAATGAATATACGCTTTTTAAATGAATTCATAACTATGTTTAAATCATCAATATAAATTTTTATCTTGTTTATACTAATTCATGAATATACGCTTCTTACCCATAATAGGTGATTATTTGTAGTAACTGTGATGGGATATCCTAAATACAAAGAGTGGATGGGTGAGACAAATAAATTAGGGGATGTGTTTCACAGAGGTGCTAATGAATTTGTGGAACACGCAAAAAGATGTCGTAATGATGAAGAGTTCCCGTGTTCGTGTGCTAAGTATAGGAATGGTAAGGTGTTTGAGTGAAAAACAATAGAACTACATTTGTTAAGATGGGGTATGAAAGAGAGTTATCAATTTTGGATTTTTCATGGGGAATCAAAAGTTTCGTTTGTCCCCGACCAACCTTCACAAGAACCTTCAACAAGTAGGATAGATGTATAAGGGAATGAGGACATTGTAGATCATAATATGCTAGAGGATTTAGTTGATGACACTTAGGAGTTCATGAAGTGGAATAAAATGAGGTCACTAATGATGTACAAGGTTCAGTTCTCATGAAGATATTGGGATAAACCTTGACGATACGATGACTACCAAAGTTTAAAATCTAAGGCGACCCAAACTTTGTACTCTGGCCATGACAAAGATCAAATAACTTTACATGCCATGGTATTTTCATAGTTTGAAGACCCAATATAGTTTTTCTGGCAATATCGTGACATGAATTTTGAATTGGGTGAAGGGCTTGCTACCCAAGCAGAATACACTTCCAAATAGCTATCCTATTATAAGAACAGTTTGAAAGGTTTGAGAATGAAGTATAAATCAATTCATGCGTGTGTGTATGATTGCATACTATACCAAAAGGAGTATGAAAATCTCGATCGGTGTGCGGTATGCGATGAATCTAGATATGTGCAATCTACTGGCAAGGAAGACACAAGCTCAAAAGCGCCTCAAAAAATTGCTGAAATATTTTCTCGTTGGGCCTAGATTTAAGTGGTTTTTCATATTTCTATGGATAGAGGAGGCAATGACTTAGCATGCTAGTGCAGAATTAGGGAAAAATATCATGAATCATCCTATTGATTCTACAATTAAAAAGAGGATGAATTATGAGTATCTTAATTTTGCTCGAGAATAACGTAACATTCGTTTGACAATATCAATAGATGGTTTCAATCCATTTGAAAATCTAAGCACTAATAAGAGTGTATGGCCAGTGATCCTAACTCCACTAAACCTCCCTCATTCACAGTGTATGAGACCTGAATTTTTGATGCTATATTTATTGATACCTGGGTCAAAGGCTCCAAGTGAGGACATCGATGTCTACTTGGCTCCTTTAGTAGAAGAATTAAATGAGTTTTGGGAAGAGGGTGTGCAAGAATTTGACTCTTTTAAAAAAGAAGAGTTTACGATGAATGCTATGTTGATGTGGGAAATTCATGATTTTCTACCTTATGGGACATTATCCAGTTGTGTAGTAAATGATTATTTGGGGTGTCCTATTTGTGCAGAGGAGACTGAATCTCTACATCTCATCGATAGCGAAAAAAATATTTACGATTTTCATAAAAGGTTTTTACCCCCCGATCATAGTTTTAGATTTGAAAATAAATCTTTTAATTATCTAATATGCCAGGTAAGAATCCTAAATTCAAAAATGCCAAGCATAAGAAGACCCCAACTAGGAATAAAACTGAGACAAGAAAGGCATGGTCCAGGAGGTAAATTTTATTTGACTTGCCTTATTGGAAGAATAACTCGGTGTGCCATGTAATGGATGTGGTGCAGGCGGATAAGAACATACCGAGCATATTATGGGCACATGCCTTGGGGGGAGTCATTCGAAGGATGGATAAAATACACGAAAAGACCATAAATCCTTAAAACTTAAGCCACAACTATGGTTAAAATCATATAACATGGGAAAGACAATAATTCCCCCTAGTGCGTTTACTTTGAAGAGTGAGGAAAGGAAGTTGCTTTTAGACACAATATATAATTTGAAGGTTCCATCTAATTTTTCATCCAACTTACAAAGGATTGTGAATTATGCTACCCATGATTTATTCAAGTGTAAGTCCCACGATTGGCAAGTGATCATGCAATTGGTTATTTTATTACTTAAGTATTATTTATCCAAGCACAAGGATTTGCAAAGGGATATTATGCAAATTAGCATTTTCTTCTCACTTTTATGTGAGAAGGTAGTCAATCGAGATCACATATTGGTCGAAAATGTAGTGGTGATCGAAGCGACTTATTTGTTAGAGAAGTACTTCCCCATCTTGTTTTGATATAAGTGTTCACTTGTGGTACACCTATGCAATGAGACACTTCTTTTCGGCCAAGTTAGATATCGATGGATGTATCCATTTAAAAGATTGATGAAAGTTTTCAAAGATTACATCAAGAATATATGATACATTGAAGGATTAATTACCGAGGGATACATTACCGTGGAGTCATCAATCTACACTCGAGAATATATTCTCTACCCCAGCAGCTTGGATAACAGTGATGAGTTCGTTGATGAGGGTGGTCAGGTGATGGGCAAGCGAGTGAAATTAGTGAGTTTACAACATGAACAAGTAGCTCGTTATCTATTTGAAACACGTGAAGATGTCAAAAAATGGAAAAAGTTAGTTTATATGATTTTAACTTTTACATTATTTTAAATTTTATACATGATCAATTTCATAATACGTTTGTTATGATCAATGTAGACAAAATGATGCGTGTGGGAATAATAAAAGACAAAGAATGATGGCACAATCAGATAACGAATTTAGGTTGTGGGTGTCACGCGAGTTAATTATAATGAAAATATCTCTTATTAAATGTCTCATTACAAGAAATCATTAAAACTAACCTATTTAATTTATTAATAATCTCAGCTCTTAAAGACGGGTGATGCGACATCAAGACTTGCTCGTCTAGCCACTGGACTCTTTTTCATGGTACATGAGTACAAAAAGTATCGATTGAATGGTTACATATTTGGTGAAAATATGTACGAGGAAAATACAAATGTACAAAACTCGGGCATTTCATACAAAGCTCTTAATTATATTCGAGCGAGCGCGAAAAAATAAAAACCTCGTTGAAGTTGAAATGACTTACTATGGTATCATTCGAAATATATTTGAATTGGACTATATAAGCTTCAAATACGTTGTGTTTTACTGTGATTGGGTAAGAGTTGAGGATAAAAATGCTTATAAAGTTGATCCTGGCACCAATTGGATCATGGTTTACTTGTCCAAGTTGAAGAGCAACAAGCACGTGAACGATGAGGCGTTTGTTTGTGCTTTCAAAAGGTCAAGCAAGTGTTTTACTCGGAGTATATCAATAACGAGTCATAGTTAATCGTCCTACACGCACCAAATCATCTAACCAGTAGTATGGATGATTTGGCTGCTCCTACAGAATATCAATCCATTTTAGATGATAACCTGAATTTCAAATAATTTTTAGGTTTGTAATGAGTATTCCAATTATTTGAACTAATGCTTAGTTTGGTTTATGATATGGATTTGTATTCCTATAATATCGTTAACTTTTATTCTACTAGTGCTTTGTTAATATCAGACGATAATTTAATGCTTTTATTCATTTGGATTTGATCAGTTTCGGTGGATTTGAATCAAAATTGGTGGGTTGGTTATTGAATATGTTGATTTGGATTTTACTCAGTTTAACTATTAATTTTTAGTCCGTTACATGACCCAAATTTGAGATAATTTTTAGATTTGTTATGAGTATTCCATTTATTTGAAACAATGCTTAGTTTGGTTAATGATATGGATTAATATTCTTATAATGTCGTTAACTTGTATTCATCTAGTGCCTTAATTCATTTGGATTTTAGTGAATTTAATGATTTTATTCATTTGGATTTGATCATTTTCTCATATACATGTTTGTACTAATAGCAACAATTTTTGTAGGAAATGGCTTCATCAGGGTATCATGGTAGCGGAGGCAAGGAAGGCTCGTTTATTACTAGGTCCCCAAAATGGGGCAAATTGGGGTTCGTCGTCAAGAACAAGATGACCTTACTGGCTAGAATCCTGGAGTTACTCAAGTCGATCATTAGCCTGAGGTATACGAATTGGAGGAATGTGCCATTGGAGATCAAGTTGACCATCTGGGGGGCACTACAGGTAGTTCCTAACTTTATTTTTGTTTTGTATTTATATTTATGTTTATATTTTATAATTTAAATACAAGTAACACTTACTTTCCTTTGGTTTGTATTTGTTTGACAGGAATAATTTTCCATGTCCCCACATGTCCGTGACTCCACATTAGAACAATTGCGAGATCAATACAAAACGTAGCAGAAAAACATGCGGGCACGGTACTTTGGGTAGTATCGGGAATCCATATTGAGGGTCTGGGATACCGTACCGTCTAAGGAGTCGATATCATTGACATAGTGGTAGCAGTTTGTCGACAACGAGATCGAGGAGCGACAATTGACATCTCATCAATCGGGGATGGAAAATCGGGTGAGAAAGGTGGACGTGCACTACTCCGAGCGGACGTCTTACGCCGAGGTTGAGCACAAGATAACAAGTTTTTATTTTTCTGTAATTTTAGTTTTATGTTATTCTAATTTAGTATTACTTTGCATTACTTACTAATTCTGCATTGTTTTATTTCAGGAGACTGGGAGTGGCCCTGGGGGTAGGCCACATAGGCTAGATGCCTATGTGAAAATTCGGACAAAGAAGGGCAAGGATAAGGAGGTGTCCCCGAGCGTGGCAGCCACGATTATAACTTATACAAATATCTTGCATTTTTTTATTTTTTTAATTATGTTATAATTTTTTATTAACTTAACTAATCGTGTACTTTTTGTCGTTTTAGGCAAAGCTTAAAGAAGTGCATGACAAGTAGTCTGATGTTGACAAGGAATTTTTGACTACGAATGCACTAAGCCAAGTTCTCAGGATGGATAACAAGGGAAGGACTACGGGATGAGCTCTCGAGTGGGGAAGTTGAGGCTCACCGGGATTGAGACGAGCAACACTGGGTTGGATCGTAAGGTGGACACTCATGGCGATAAGTTAGAAAGGTTGGAGGTGACGATCCTCGATATATTCGAGTTCATGATGCGTCAGCTGGGGTCTACCTTATACAAGGGCAAAGGGAAGGGGAATAAGGTAGACGAGTATGCCACTGCTCCATCTCTCTCACCTTCATCGCCGCTACACACCCACTCGTCGCCTGTATATGATCTATTCCCCATCTTGACCCCCACCGAACGGCCTATATCAACAATGGATTGACTGAGCTTGTATTTAATAGACATCTTTGGTGGCATGCCGATAGCTAGGGGGTCGAGGGACCCGGACACACACCCAGGTCATGTGGTTCATGGACGTGTCATGCAAGATATAGAGGCAAAGGTTCGCATCACCCATATTGTGCCCGAAAGAGAGAAGTTTGTGGTTATAAAAGCAATGCGGCGTTCGATGAATAAATGGATGTATCAATTCATATGTAGTGTGTCCTACCTTCCTCCTCCGACTTATTCAAGACCCTAGTCCGTGACATTATTTGTATTTATTTGATTCAAATATTAAATATTGGATATTATTTGTGTTTTTTTGATTTGGTTATGGATATATGTTGGTTGGTTGTGGTAATCGATATTTGTATTTATTTGATTTGGTTATTGAATATTGAATGTTGCTTGATATATATAATGGTTGGACATGTTTAAATATGCTGTAACAGGAACAAATATACTGTTGGGCAGTGGCAATGGCCATACTTCCCACCAGTTTGTTTTTAAATTTTGCCCAGATTTGTCATGGACTTTGACTGTGACAAGTTTTCCTTTGTCACGGACTTGTTACGGTAAAAGTTCGTGACAAGTTAAATTCTTGTCATGAACTTTGACCGTGACAAGTTCATGACAATTACCTTTTTCACCCCAATCTTGTCACGGTCTTTAACCGTGACAAGTTTGCCTTGTTACGATTTTTGACCATGACATGGTGACGATTTTGGTGTTGTGGATAATCACTACGCTTTCAAACTAATCATGTGGCCATATATGTGACACCCCATATTTTTAATAACTACATTAATCAAGTCTATTTATTAAATAAAATAGTTTGTTAATTCAATTTAAATATCATCCTTAGCATGAAATAAAAATCAATGAATAAGGATTTATCAAAGTAGAGAACGATATGATAAATCCTCAATGATCATATAATATGGATAGAATCAATCACCACCACTAATTAAAGTAAAAAGTGTCTGACGAAAACTAGTACATGCCAAATCTCCCAAAATCACATTGTCTCTAAATTTGAGTATAAATGCTAGGAATACAGTAAATCTCGCATCTCTCAAACACAAAGTAAATAAAACAAAAGTAGGTTCAACACCTACATCTCCAAAACTCGGGTGTGTGTGGAATGAAAGACTATGTACTCGAGTGAGAAACTAGGTCGGGTACGCTGGAGCACCCGAAACAATGCAATGGGTCAGGCTCGTCGCAATAAGATAATACATACGCACTCAAGTAGTTAAACTATCAATCGTGGGTATAAATAATAATTCTACAGTTATTAAATTAATTGCTATATAAATATATAAATTGGTACTACCACTCCATTTGTTGAGGGGTCTCACAACGCATAACGTGCCTTACAGATATATAATCAATTTAAATATTTCGTTGATAAATAAGGCTTGTTATCATATCTATAACCTCACGCATGCGAAATAAAATGCAGTTCATAACATAAATAAATCCCCATCATAAACACAAATTCAACCTCACCTTATCCACCCCAAACACCACCAATAATAAAATCATCGTAATCGTGTCTGGTCTCCAGTTCCTTTTGGGGTCACCAAGCCCCACAATACGTAACCACCTTATCCACCCAACATAATCACAATAATGATATAATAAAAATGGCCACATGCGTAGGCTCATCAACGCAAGAGTAATATGTATCCACTCTTGATATAATTTTATAATTTAAATTTCACACGTCACTAATGTATTATGCTACTTTTAAAAGGGAGGGGATGAAGCATAAATTCTTCACAAAAATCAAAACAAAGAATTCAAATTCATGTATATCACATAAAAAATTCATTTTAGGCATATTTTTCAATGCCCATAAATTAGGATTGTTCTCATTTAGGATAGTGGAAGAATTGTGATGTGAGAATAATAATTATTAATATGGTACACTTATAATCGAATTTGGAGAAAACTTAAAATACGAAAGTTGTCAATAACATTATTTCCAACAAAAAGTCACGAAACGTCTCAATTTAAGCCTTCTATAGGGGTTAAAAACATTAACTTTTCTACAACGTTACTACACGTCGACAAATATACCTCGTTCGATGTTTCTCATTTTCCAGGTCCTAAAATACCTTTTTAGGATTTGGTTAAAACATAAAACTTTTAGAAAATTATATTTTACATAAGACGATGAAGTTTCATAATTTTCTGAGCATAGTTACTATTTAAAAAAAAATTGAGACTATCTTAGTTCTTCATCATAATTCATAAACCCAAAAATAAAGAAGTTAATATTTATTAGAACCCCATTTCTCAAAAAGTATGAAAAATAAAATTTAACATAATAAGAGATGAATTTGATCTACGATCATAATTTCCAACACATATAATTCATTCAATTATAGATTTGATATTTAAATCATACCAAGAATGTACAATTCATAATTGAATTCAATTATACCAAATCAGACTAAATTAATCAGGTATATAATTTCATGAAATAGATTCATTAATTTAATCACCAAAAATCAGAATTTATAAAGGTGTGGTCAAAATAAGATAAATCTTAATTATTTCTATATAAATTTTAGAATTTATTAAAAAAATTCTTTAGGTAGAAAATATTATTTATCTCACGAGAGGAGAGAGTAGAATTATCTTTCCTCGATGTAGAAAACCTCCAATAATAATAATAATAAAATTTCATAGAGTAAAGTTCCTCCAAAATTGATCCTCGATTGATGAAAATAATCATCCAAATGTGTAGAAGAAATCCTTCTTGAAAGGGAGTTGAATTGGACCTCCAAAAATCCTATAGAATTGTTCCAAAGTTGTCCCAAATATTTTTCCAGAAATATAGAATTTTTGGCTAGACTAAAAGAGTATAATTTGTTTAGATTTAATGGTGTAATTTGGGTGAAAATAGATTAAGTTTTGGGTTGAGTTGTGTATTGAAATGATAATGGTAGTAGAGAATGAAGAGACATATTTTATAAGAATGAGTATTCTATGCTCATCATTTTATTTTAAATTCTTAAATTGTAATTATTATTTAGCATTCCATGTAAATAATAAATACTATTTAAATAGTAAATATTATTTAGCATCATACTATTTGAATAGTAATGACTATTTAGCATCCTATGTGAATAGTAAATACTATTTGAATAGTAAACATCTAATGTTGAATAGTAAATAATACTCATGTTTTTTTTAATATTTCAAATCAAATCTCCATTAAAATAATCAAACAAATAAATAAAAATATAATCAATAAAAATTTCTCAAAATTTAATTTTTAACTATTAATAAATTCTTACAAATTATGGGGTATTATAATATACCCCAGACTATATGAAAGGATCCCCTCGTTAACCCCCACTAGGAATAACGAGTACTTTCAAGGTAAATCTCGTCACATCATCAAAGTACCAGCGCGGTCAACATCGTACGAGCTCCATCAAAATCCCTCATAGTATGTCCCCACGAATTCTCACACACCACAGTATGTTATATAAAAAGTAATTGCGAAATATCAAATCTACTCTTGAATTAACATAAGGTAATCTAAGTCTTTAATTAACTACTCCAATTAATTAAGAAAAAAGTTCAACAATTCTACCCTGACCATGTGCATGGGGATAATCCTAGCCATACGCACGCTTCCATTCGCATGGGGATTCTCCTAGACATGCGCACGTTGCTGTTCTAAAATGACCATTTAACTCTGTGCATGACGCATGAGTCTAAACTTCCAAGTTACTGGTTTCTTCTTCCCTAACCCCCCAAGTTACAATCTTAAAAACCCTAAATCGCCATAGATGACGTAATAAAGGTTTCTAATGCTTCAAGAACACCCAAATATGATATCTAAACCCTTATATAACAAAATCCCACTAATAATTGCAAGATTCAAGCATTTTAACCAAGAATTTAAACTTAATTTCAGATTATGGGATTTGAAACCCTAGGTTCATAATTCTATACAAATACATTTTAGATTTAGTTTTATGAAATATACAAGAGGGTTTTTGTAATATTTAATATAATGATTCAAAGTAACCAATTTCTAAAAATTATAAACTTAAATTATGGATTTAACATCAAATCATCTTAGTCCATTAACATGGGATTTAGTTCTAAAATGACCATTTATCAATTTCAAAAATTAAGTTTTTTAATTGATTAAAACTAGGTTACAAATGTAGAATTTTCGAATTAAATGGATTATTATTAATCTAACTGAATTACAATACTATTGTTAGTGCTTATGAACCCCAAGTAGGATTAGATGAGCTCACTAAAGTACAATTTTAGGAACAAATGGATGGATTATTTCAAGAAATACTCGTAGGTGAGAAAATATTTATAGGGAGACATTTTAATGGCAATGGAGGAGAAGATCGTATAGGATATGAGAGAGTGCATGGAGGATATGATTTTGGAGATGGGAGCAACGACGGGGAGTCTACCTTTGATTTTGCGATAGCTTATGGTTTCGTACTATAACATCTAATAACTTATAAAAGTGGAACTCTTAAGAGCCAAATAGACTTTTTCATTACTAGAAAAGGAGACCGATTAACATGTAAGGACTATAAGGTTATCCTGGAAGAGAGATTAACCTCACAACATAGGATACTGGTGTTGGATATAAATATTAAAAATCAACCACGAGTACGAAAAGAGAAGATTAACCCACGACCTACGTGGTGGAACATAAAAGGAGAGAAATTAAAATTATTTCAAGATAAAATATTAAATAAAGCATCATGGAATACCGAAGATGAGACTAATAATGTGGGATAAGATGGCCACATGCATTAGGAGAATATCAAAAGAGACTCTTGGAGAATCAAAAGGCAGGGGGCCACAATCTAAAAAAACTTGATGGTTAAATGAAAAAGTAAAAAATATAATTAAAATCAAAAGGGAGTGCTAACATGGCAAACAAGTAGAAACGAAGAAAATTTTGAGAAATATAAACGTGCTAAGAAGGAAGTTAAGAAAATGGTAAGAAATGATAAGTTAAAGGCGTATGATGATCTTTATACAAAATTAGGAACACAAGAAAGGGGAAAAAAGTATATATAAGCTTGCTAAACTTAGGGACATAAAACCAAAAGATTTTAATAGCATTAAGTGTATTAAAAGTGTTGATTCGAGAGTCCTAGTCAAGGATGGTGAGATTATGGAAATATGAAAAAACTATTATAAAAGGTTATCGAATGAAGATAATGGGAGTAGATTAGATATAGAGGAAGTTAGGGAGACTAGAGAAAATATATATTTTTCCGAAGAATTAGGATAATAGAGGTTATAATTGCTCTAAAAAGGATGAAAATAGTGAGGGCTTTAGGACCGGATGGTATCCCTGTTGAGGTTTGGAAGTGTTTAGGGGAGGAAGGTGTGTCTTGGCTTACAAAATTATTTAATAATATTATAATGACTAATAGGAGGCCCGATGAATGGAGAAAGAGTATTTTAGTATCTATTTATAAAAATAAAGGGGACATACAAAGTTATTCAAATTACGGTGATATTGAGTTAATGACTTATACAATGAACCTATTGGAGAGAGTAATTGAATATAGATTGAGATTGAAAACAACTGTATCTAAAAATCAATTTGGGTTTATGCCTGGGAGGTCAACAATGGAAGTAATTTATTTATTAAGGAGATTAATGGAGAGGTATAGGGAGAAAAATAAGGACCTTCATATGGTTTTTATAGATTTGGAGAAGGCGTTTGATAGTATACCATGAGATATAATATGGTGGATTTTACATACAAAAGAGTGACTAGTAGATATATTGATGTGATAAAAAATATGTATGATGGGGCCATAACTATAGTCAGAGCATCAACTAGAGAAAGTAGTGAATTTCTAATTACTGTAGGTCTGCATCAAGGTTCAACACTAAGTTCTTATATCTTTGCTCTTACTATGAATGAGTTGATTGGGAAAATACAAGATGAGGTGCCGTGGTGTATGGTATTTGCAGATGATATTATTTTAGTGGATGAGATTAAGATAAAAATTAATGCTAAATCGGAATTACGGTGGAGAAGCTGTAGAAATAAGAGGATTTAAAATTAGCAGGACTAAAATAGAGTATGTAGAGTGCAATTTTAGTAGTAATGGGAGGACAAACGAGGGTGTGGTGGAGGGTCAAGAGATACTTATAATTGACAATTTTCATTACTTAAGCTCGATTATTAAAAAATATAGAGATATTAATGATGATGTTACACATAGGATTAAACCAGAGTGGGTTAAATAGAGAAGTTCTACCGGCATATCATGTGATAGACGTATACCTTTGAAGTTAAAAGGAAAATTTTATAGGGCAACCATTAAACCCACCATGTTATATGGAACAGAGTGTTGGGTAATCAAAAAATAAAATGTGCAAAACATGAGTGTGGCAGAAATACAAATGTTAAGATGGATTTGTGGTAAAGCTCAAAAGGATAAAATTAGAAATGAACGAATTCGTGAAATGATAAAAGTAGCTCCTATTGAAGATAAATTAAAAAAAAATCGACTTAGATGGTTTGGACACGTCAAGTGTAGATCAATGGATATCCCCGTAATGAAGAGTGATTTAGTTAGTATTGATGGTAACGAAAGGGGTAGAGGTAGACCTAAATTGACTTAGTGGGATATTGTAAAAAAGGACATGATATCATGTGGTTTAATCGAAGATATTGCACTAAAAAAAATGGAATAGAAAAATAGAATTCATGTAGACAACCCCAAATAATTGGGGAAAAGGATTTGTTGAGTTGGGTTGAGTAACAAAATTACAATTAAAATCTTAATCTATGTAAACTTCCCTTGGGTGAATCTCAAGCTTTCCCTCTTCCAATCACCCCAACTTTTGTTGAGCCTTTTCTTTCAACTTATAAGTTTAACTTTCAAGTATTGTATGTGGTATTAGTCTTTCTAACTTAAGCAAATATAAGTGTTAACCACGAAATTGGCCTTAGACCTAATATTAACCTTAACCAAAAGGGTCCAAACCCTATCCTAAACGGCCCAAAGCTTGTACTAATCAAACAGACTTAAAACCCATTATTTTAAGTCATAAACAAACATTACAAATGTCCCCAAAGCCAACCCAAAGTATGATAAAATCAAATACTTCAATTTTCCTACAAATTTCCTTATATGACGATACGAGTCAAGTTAACTAAAAATTACTTATTAATTAATCCCGTGTTACTCGGAATAATAGGAACTACTTTACAATCGATGGAATCCGACACCGAGGGAATAACCCAAACTAGTAAACCATAATACCTAATCCCTTTCCATTCTATAGTCACCTATAATGTCAAGTCACTTTAAATATTAGTTAATATATTACCGTGTATTTTAACCTAATTATGATAGATGTTAATTCTTATAACACAAAAATAATATTTATACTGATATAATAAATGACATCACATGTCGCATAGGTTCAAATAATAACTTTCACAATTTAAATAATGCACAAAAAATGCATGGCATTACACTTCTCTTCACAGTCCTGACAGATTGTCGGACATGATACTTATTGTTCAATCTTTAGGATTATCAATCAAAACAAATTAACTTATGTTCACATAATGGGGGCTCCATAGCAACATCGATTCATGACCCATGAACAAGCTCACTTAAGAACTAATCAATCAATAGAGAAAATTAGACATCAAGTTGAAAAATCATCAGATTGATTTCCCCACAACGAGTGAGTTTAACAATAATAAGCAATTTAAAGTGCTAGATCAAGGCCAAGCTCCAAAGATCTATGGTAGGAATCCTTGTGAAAATACTATCAATTTAAGAACCATGAGTTCCCACCACCTGGGTTAAAATCCTAATAAAGGAAAAAATCATTGACTAGGTGCACGTCCAAGGAAGCCTTGGTGCTTGAGTGCTTAAATGCTTGTAGTCAGCATATCCAATTAAACCATGGAATATTATATAATATATAAGTGAACAAACCACGGTCGACCAGATCCCGAGAGGGTATGTAGGCACCTTGACTCGCTCAAGTCTAGTCCACATACCGATTGAATATCCCTCAATTTAAGCTAAGGATTCATCCAAGTCTTAGCAAAGGCAATCAAGTAAACTAATAAAGATTCAAATTTTCAATACCACCAATGGAGTTCACAATGATGACTACACTTATTAAATAGATTAAGGACCAACTCCGAGATCCTCTAATGCCTTCCCCTAATATTCTATTTATTCTCACCGCATAAGTTGTAATAATGTAAGGACACGAATATATGGATGATAAGAATTGAGTTTATATTCTTATTCGACCGCTTTGAAGGCTTCATGGTAATTGTTGGAAGGTTGAGGGGTCAAATTGGAATTTTGAGGGTTCGAACGACAGTAGGGTCGTTTGAATGAGATTTTTGTGTCGTTAAAAGCGAAGTTCAAATGACCTTCGAGCGAGATCTCACTACTTTACAGTCCCAGGTCGCACGAAGCCATATATTGAACGAGATGGACATGTTGTTCGAACGAGGTTCATGTCATTCGAACGACGTGCCTAAAAAAATTTATATTTGACTTGACCTTGTGCGTTGTCATATTTTTGACCCTTGGATCGTTGAGCTGCCAAGTTCTGATGAGCCTAGATTGGGAAAAATGGGATTTTTGGGTGTTTTAAGGGTTTGTTTGGCCCATTTGGGGCATTTGGAAGAGAGAAGAAGATGGAAGAGGGAGAGAGAGGTGGAGTAGTCTTCCACCATTATTATTCCACCACCTAAAACCACCATATTTGTTATGTATTACACCATATTTGAGCCATACATACCTATTTTCACCATGGATGAGGAGAGCTAGAAATTTATGGAGTTATTGTTGGGGGTTCTCGAAGATGGAAATTGAAGATTAATGGAGTTCGAAGGAGGTTCTTGCTTGAAAACTTGATGGAGCATGCTTTTGGAGTGAGGCAACCTCCTTGAGACCACCTTAGGCGGTGGAAAGTTGCCATCTTCTTAGACCTTTCATGCCTACCATTGTTGGAGCTCCATTTGAAGTGTAAAATCTTACTCTTAGTATTAAGACTCTATTTCGTGTATTTGTAGTCTTGTTGTTAGATTACACGAGTAGGGTGCATCAGATTAAATGATGAAAGTCATGTGTAGTAGATAATAAACATTTTTATGGAATAAAAATATTGCAAAAATGTTACTTTGTTGAAAAAAAATGATGAGTAAATATTTCAAAGTTTCTTGAAATGAAGATTGAGATTTTTATGAAAATTGTGTATTTTCTAGAAAATCTATGTAAAACGTTTTATGGCAAAATAATGATGGTTGGTTTTGCTAAAAAATTTGTGAAATAATGTTTCAAAGTTTCTTGTAAAAATGTTAAGTTTATAAAAGACGAACATTTGTTGAGTTTAAAGAAGTAAAATATCTTTTTTGAGTTGAAGGTGCATTTTGATAGTATTATGAATTTCTAGAATGAAATGTATGTTTAACCTATTTAATAGGATTTTAGGATTTAAAATCCATCTTCTCATGCATATAAACTTGTAGTATTTTGATGATAAATATGTGAACAAGTTTAAAAGAGGTTATGTTGGGTTTGAATAAGAAATAAGAAAAATAAAAATTTTAATCTTCAAAGTGTATGAAAAATGGCTTAAAGGTGTGATGAATATAAGGTTGTAAGACTACATGTATTGATAAAAAGAAAATGGTATTTTTTTTTTATAATAGTAGTCTTTAAGTGTAATTAGATTTCGTGAATAAATAAGTAAAAAAAATGTCTAGTTTGGAAATATGGTTAGTATAGGTGTTGGATAAGTGTTAATGGTTAAACATCGGGGAAGTTGGCGTGTGTAACTTAATAATGTTTGGAAGATTAACACTTATGAATTTGGAAATAAAATAATGGAATAAAGAGGTTTTAAACTTGAGAAGTATGATACTCCAAGTACTAAAAAGGGTTAAAATGTTGAAAGCACTTAAGAAGTAGTATGGGTAATTTAAAGGTGTTTTGAGAAAACAACACTCGTAAAATGGAGAAAAATGACAAGTTTAGAAACAAATGGGTAAAATGATAATTTTACGTAAAGTGGAACCTTTTTATGAAATAAAAATGTTTGAAAAGGTGTTACACAAATTGTGCCTAAATGAATATGATTTTTGGAATAAAATTCAAAGTTAAAAGTGTAAAGGACATGAAATGATAATTTCAAAATGTAACATAATTTGGCTTCGACTGGGTAAAAAGAGAAGGAAGGAATAATGTGGACATTTGAAAAATGTTAAAACACATAAAAGGAACTTGGATGCCACTGGGATAATCAAGAAGGGCCCAAAGCCCTGGGGTGAAAGGCCCAAAATCACTGGCCAGAGCATATGATGGCATCACCGGCGATGTGGAGCCCGTTAAAGTACACAGTTAATTGAAAGATTATGAGAATAAGATAACGGAATAAGGAACATATCAAGAAATGGGTTGTGTGGTGAAATTGTGTTAAGACAACCTAGCTTGAATGAATTAATAAATATTACGGTAAAGGTTAAAGTGGACAAGAAATATGTAAATTGATTATTGTCCATAAAGTAAGGAAACGGTAAAGTTTGATGGTTAACAGGGTGAATTGAGAAACCTAAGAATATTTAACCATAATTAACACAAGGGTGTGTTGTTTAAGGTTTTCAAAGGGTAAATAAGTATTTTTTAACACGGTGTTCGCGTGTGTTGAAAGGGTGATTTTCAAATGAAAATACTAAAGTACATTGTTTAAATAAAAAGGGCAATCTCGATAAAGAACTGGTTTTCGATTAATTATAGTGTGGTTGTTTCAAGCATTTAATCGTAGGTGTTAAATGTCGAGTTAAGAATGAAGAAGTCTTTTTGAGATTAAGGTAAATTAATCAGGATAAATAACATTTCTGTAACTAAAACGGTTTTATGCGTTAAGTGTATATATATGTACAAGGTAGTTGCATGTGCACGTAGGTATACCGTGTTAGAGTTTTCTTTCTGCCGTTCATTTCTATACTGTATTTTGTATATTCCCACTGGGCATATTCTCACACCCTCGTCTTTGTTATGGCAGGTTGGGGGTGGGTTCGTATTTTGAGAGTGTTATACAAGTAAGTATCTTATTTAATTTTATGTTAGTAGCTCTGTATGCTTGGACTCCGAGGGTGCTTCCTACGGATCCCTCATGTAGATTGAAATTGGAATCGCATGTTAAACAAGTGAAACATAATTAAAAATAAAAATGAATTAACAACATTATATAGGTTGTTTCATTGCACTTCACGCCTATTGCTCGGGTTAGACCATGTTGACTACGGGTAATCCATAAATTCGGGCCGGAGCGTTACATAGCTGAAATATGATTTGGGGGACTATTATGGGGTAACAAAATATTCCCTACATATAATACATGTGGTAAGAGGGTTGATTAAGATGACACCCCATACCAGATCTAATAAGATAAATATGACAAGAATTCATGATAAAGTAGAAAATTGCTACGTCAAGAAGCACTATTTTATTGTAACTCAAACTTTACAAGGATGAGGCTTATCCAATTGTAAACCATAACTATATATAAAGGGAATACACCCATTGTGTGAGGAGAACTCACATGATAGAGAAAAATCTCATGAAAATTCTCTCAAGTTTATAGTGAAACACCGGTTAAGTCCCCTGAACGTACGCCAACAGTGGTTGAACCATGTAAATATTTATCCCTCTTTTATTTATTTTTATATTCTTATCATGATTGTTGGGCACCCCCCTTCTGGTGAATTTTTTGACGACACAATTATTTATGAGAATTTGTATTTGGTTCATTAAATGAAATGAAATTGGAAAGAAAAATGCACTTACACGCCAAAATGGACGCCTACATGAAACGATTTTTCCCTAGGGCCTATGGTCATAGTTTGCATGCAAAGAATAAAACAAAATAAACACAAAACATGTACTTTATAAGGACATAAATTGCATCCTCAGGTGCTAGGATACCCCCTAAATCCCAACATCTCTTTACAGCAATGAACTTCGGCACTATTCTAACATCTAGGCAACTTTATGAGGTGTTTTTTGGACCATGATGATTCTTGTCGAGTCCTCAGTGGACCTTATATATTAAATATTATGAGTCTGAGAAGATAAAATGAGTTATTTACATATCTGTTTGAGGCCTTCAAGCACTCTTTTTAGATCTTTGAATTCTATTCATACAATCATTATTTAAATAATTTTATTCTTCTCATTAAAGTTACCTTTTCCTCATAGTCATTTGATAAGACTATAATAGACTCTATTGAACTCCCATAGTGGTTCACAATAATGGTTTTTTATTGTAGCAAATGGTTTGGTGGTGATGAAACTCTAAGTCCAATCTCCCCAAAATGACATGCTAGTTTGTCCATCTTCCCCCCCTAATTCTAGGAAAAAGATAAAGGCGAAGGATTTTCGTTACTTCATTGGAGTAAGACTTAAACTGATAGTTCGATCATTAACAGTTTGATCATTCCCATAGGTCAGTAATTCTGAAAAAAGGAAGGTGTGCCATTTTTTTTTATTCAAGTACAATTTCTTGACCATAGTAATTGCTTCACTTGAATTGTCTTGGCATGTGCCTTGACAAGGTTGTTGCTCCTCTTTTCACCCGTAGAGAGATCCAGAGTTGGTCCTTTGTATGACAAATTGATTTATAGTAGGAAAAAATGGTTTTCTGGATTTTATTTTTTTCGAATCAGATGTTTAAATCACAAATACTTGAATTTTTTTCGAAAACTGTTATTTTAATTCGATCCGGAAGCACATACCTTTCTAGGAAAAGAATAAATATAACATCATCCTTTTTGTTGATGATTAAAACATTAATTATCACATTTTTCAAAAAATGGAATCAAAGCATAAATTAATGTCAAGGACAAAACTGAAAAGTTAGACGTAAACATAGGCAAAATATGTACGATGCTTCTTCTACTATTTTAATGACACGTGTCTTAGGTTATAAATATTAAAAGTTGAATAATATTTGTTTGTTAAGTTTTAATTCATATTATATAATTGGGTTTTTTTAAATTTATTTTGGGAATATAATTTAGTATTAATATTGTGTACATAAGTTTTTTATTTTGAGAATTTTATACCGGGTCTTCTTGTAGAGAGAAAGTTAAAGAAAATGGGTGTAAAGGAGGGGGGTGTGGTTTAAATGTCCCACATAGAAACTTCACAAGAAAGTGAAAGGGTACATAACTAAAAGATAAAAGGTGACTATTTGTCTTCTAGTAAAAGAGACAATAATATGGTGTTTTGCGGTGGTGCAAAGCACCACCAATTGTAACACGTGGTGCACGTTTGCGCATTGCGAAAGGGAGACTTAGGGAGCATTGGCAGATTTGATGGCACACCTGGCACTTCGCACTTGTGCATTATCGCTCGGAGCGTGGGAGCCTATAGTTTTGTCAAAGTTAACCAGATCGATGATTGTGGTTAACCGATCCGACCAAAGGATGTTATAACCCAAGTGGGTTGATCTGAACCGTTGGATTGACTTATGGAGATTTGTATAAGCCGTGTCAATTCGTTTACTATGAGGCGCCAGATCTGGTCGTGCGATCGAAAGAATTCCGAACAGACATGATCCAATGGTTACTAAGTCGTGCACTTGAAAGAAGGTGACTGTTCATGAACAGCTTCTAGGCCACTGTTTTGGACACCAAAAATTACCTATTCTCCACTCTCCGTCTTCTACCTTTTGGAATTATCAGGTTAATATTTTAGAGTGTTATTGGTTTTATCAAATCGTACATTATTTGCATTAAACAATTTACATCACTGCGTTGCATCTTGAAGGCAAATTTCTATAATAAACTCCACTGTGTACTTGCGACTTTCATCCAGAAGGGGGGAAATATTGCCTAAAAGACTGCATTCCTAGAATGTGCCTTGCAGTAACCTCGATTCATAATTTTTTATTTATTATTATTCCTTTATAAATCTCCAATAGTTATAGGTAATATTTTTTCAAAAAGATGGAAGGAACGATTGCACAATCTATCCAAGTTATGAGCCAAGATTTGGTTCGACTGGATCATTTTGATGGTGAAAATTTCACCCCTTGCCAAGAGAAAATCATGTTCTTTCTCAAATATCTTAAACTTGAGTATATTCTTAATATTAGACTAGGACCTATTATTGAATCCACACCCGAAGATACTGAAGATATCAAGAAAAAAATATGTGAATACGAAAAAAGACGAATTTATGTGTCGAGGATACATTCTTAATGCGTTATCTCAAATTTTTTATAGTGTACATCGGATAATTCCCACAAAAAAGGAATTATGGAAGGCATTGGAGAATAAATATAAAAATGAGGAGGCGAGTAACCGTAAGTTCTTATTTCTAACTTTATGAATTATAAAATGACTAATGATAAATCTATCGTTGCACAAGCCCATGAACTCTAACAAATAGTCGGTAATCTTAAAGTCGCTGGTATAAATCTTCAAGATGAATTTCAAATGGGGTTGGTTGTTTCTAAACTTCCTTTCGCTTAGAATAGCTTTAAGAAGAAAATTAATCATGATGAAAAGACATACACAGTTGAATCCCCTCTTTGTCGTCTTCGTATTGAAGAAGATTCTCGTATTCGGGAAAAGAAGGAAGATCAAAGTGATAATAATTCTAAGGCAAATAAGGTTGAGGATCAAACATCCAAAAATACCAAAGATTCCAAACTTAAAGTAATGAATGGTTCAAATTTCAAGAACCAGGATGCAAATAAAAATAAGAAAGGTAAATGCTACTTCTGTGACAAACCGGGTCTTCTTACTCGAGAATTTTGACTTAAAAAGAAGACATTTAAGGGAAAACAAGTGATAAAGGAAACCAACAATGTTGAAGAACTTATTGCAATGGTGTACGAAGCAAATTATGTGGATAATGAAAGTGGATGGTGGTTATATACCGCCGCAACCATTCATATTTGTAAATATCATTCTCTTTTCAAAACATATCAAAATATCGATGGAAAATAAGTAAAAATGGTAAATAGCCTCCTCACCAAAGTAATTGGAAAGGGCACAATGGATTATAAATTGACATCTGGGAAGGTTCTTACTTTTATTGATGTACATCATGTACCGAAAATATGTAAAAATCTTGTGTCTGGAGACCATATCGATAAGAGAGGTTTCAAACTTGTGTATGAGTCAAATAGTCTTGTCTTATCTAAGTATGACCAGTTTATTGGCAAAGGATGCTCTTGTAATGGGATGATCAAATTTAATATAATAAATGATATTATTTCCATTTTTATAGTTGATTTTAATTCTTTATGGCATAATAGATCATGTCATGCTAATTATAGAAGTATAAAAAATATGACTAATCTAGGATTAATTTTTTATTGTATAATTGACCATTACGATAAATGTGAAATTTGTGCTCAATCTAAGATAACTAGAAATTCATTTAAATCTGTTAAGAGGAAATCCAAAAGGCTCGATCTTATAAATAGTGATATATGTGATATGAAGAGCAATGTGACTTGTGAGGAAATATATATATTTTTTTTAACTTTTATCGATGATAAATCTAAATATGCACATATATATTTAATTAAAAGTAAAGATGAAGTATTCAATAAATTTCTTATGTTCAAAGCAGAAGTTGAAACTCAACAAAATTGGAAAATCAAAGTCCTACAATCTGATAAAGGTAGTGAATACGACCCAAATGAGTTTATTTAATTTTGTAACACTCATGGAATAATCCATCAAGTTACAACACCATAGACACTGCAACAAAATGAAATAGCGAAAAGGAAAAATAGGATTTTTTTTGAAATGATAAATACAATGTTAATCAGTTATGGGTTGCCTTTGTCTATGTGGGGTGAATCAGTTTTATTTGCATGTTATATTCTAAATAGAGTTCCATTGAAAAACATGGATAATACACCATATGAATTATGGTTTAATCGTAAGCTTAATTTAAATGTCTCAAAGTTTGCGGATGTCTTACTCCAAATCTAAGAGATCCAAGTTAGAAAATGGGACTTATAAATGTGTTTTTATCGGATACTCTAACAATAGTATGACTTATAGATTTTTGAATCTTGAAACTCAAGAGAATATTGAGTCGGTGGATGTGCAATTTTTTAAACATCTAGCAAAGTCAAGTGCTTTGAATCAAGGATTGGAAAATAATAATTTGACTATTGATGTCTCACCTTCTAAGGCTTCATCAAAACTAATATCCCCTTTGGACTCAATGGATGACATTGAACTAAACGGAAATAAGAGACAAAAAACTGAGAAGACATCTGGACTTGACTTTGTAATTTTATCTTATAGAAGGAGATGTGAATGAAACTAAGAGCAAAGCCAAATTTGTTCTTAATGTGGAAGATGAACCGACTACATCTCATAAAAAGATAACATCTAGGGATGCTATCTTTTGGAAACAAGTAATCAATGATGAAATGAACTCAATTTTGTCAATTGAAACTTGGGTTATTATAGGTCTCCCCCGGGAGCAAAACCAATTGGATGTAAATGGATAATTAAAAGGAAAATAAATTCGGATGGTCCAATTAATAAATTTAAAGCGAGATTAGTCGCTAAAGGTTATAAAAAGAAACATGGCATATATCATTTTGACGCATATGCACCCGTTGAATGTATAACTTCCATTAGGATTTTAATATCTCTTGCTTCTATTCACAATTTAGTGATTCATCAAATGGATGAAAATCGAATTTTCTAAATAGTGACTTAGAAGGAGAGATTTACATGGAACAAACTGAAGGGTCTGTTTTGCCTGGCCAAGAAAAAAAAGTGTGTAAACTAGTTAAATCTCTTGATGGTCTTAGACAAGATCATATGTAATGGCATGAAAATTTTGATAAGATAATAAGATCCCATGGTTTCAAAGTAAATGATGCCAATAAATGTATCTATGTTAACTTTGACAATGCTGTTGGTGTCATCGTTTACTTATATGTGGATGACATGCTTATATCTGGGTCATGTCTCAAATATGTGTAAGACACTAAAAGTCTTCTATCATCAAACTTTAATAAGATGGATCTTGGGGGAAGCTGATGTGATTCTAGGAATCAAAATAGTAAGAAAAGATAATACATTGGAATTATCTCAATCTCACTATATTGAAAAGGTTCTTAATAAATACAATTATTTTAAACTTAAGCCAACAACCACATGAGTTGATCCTAGTATTAATGAAATATACAGGATGTACTATGGATCAATCTAAATATGCCAGTGTCATTGGAAGTCTCATGTATGCATTGCACTAGACCAAACATTGACTATACGGTAGGAATAATATGTAGATTTAAAAGTAATCCAGGACTAGAGCATTGAAATGTAGTTTTTAGATTACTTAGATACCTAAAGAGGACTATGGATTACGACTTACATAATGTAGGGTATCCATATATATTAGAAGGATATAGTGAATCCAGTTGGAATAACCTCGAATCGAAATCCAAATCCACAACTGGTTGGATATTTACGCTAGGAGGAACAACTATTTATTGGGGAGCCAAGAAACAAACGTGCTTGCCTGATTCAACAATACAATCAGAATTCATAGCCCTAGCAAATGCATGTAAATAAGCATAATGGATTAAAAACTTATTACTTGATATTACTTTATGGAAAAAGATATCTCCTGCTATTATGATGAATTGTGATAACCAGGATACAATATACAAGGTTTCACGCAAAACCTATAATGAGAAATTTAGAAACATTAGTCTAAGACATCAAATTTTGAGGCAGTTACTCAAATAAGGAGTAATTACAGTTAACTACATTGAAACGAATGAGAATTTAGCAGATCCTCTGACTAAATGTCTTGCTAGATAAATGACATATATAGACTGAAAAGAATGGGACTAAGGTCTATAAAATAAATGAATTATATTTAATAGGAACCCAACTTATGTATTGAAAATATAGAGAAAGTTCAATATGGTACTAACAAGTTAAATGATAGTTATGGAACAGTAAGAACTTATATATAAAAGTCCATTCCTATGTGCCTAGCATTGGTATTGTTCATAATAGAGGATGAAGTTCACTTTTTAGTAAATCATATAAATGTGACTCGTAGAATCACTGATGTTAATTTACCTATATGAGTGATGAAAGTGTGGCCACTTTATATAAAAATAAGACCGATCATAAAAACTCATGAAATTAGGAAAAACACAAGGCCATAAATGTGTGTGCTAATAGAACACTCTTCAACACAGAGATCGATATGTGTAATGGTTTCAGCTCGTCTCAAAGGGTCCTTGGTTCAAGATACTTTCATCATAACACCTTGATGAAGCTTTAAATTATTTTCACTAAGTGGAAGTTCAAGTCGGAAAGACACTTCTCATTTATGTACTAGATTTCAACGAGAATGCCAAAAGCTCTGTTACTGTCCATAAACTCTTGTATCTTTGATTCCTTATATTCAAGTATTCTTTCTTGTTTATGTGTATTTTGAAATGGTGGGGGATTGTTGGAATTTTAAAAATATATTGAGTATTAATATTGTATAATTGAGTTTATTTATTTGTGGAATATAATTTAGTACTTTTATTGTGTAATTTAGTTTTTATTTTGGGGATTTTATATTGGATCTTCTTGTTGAGAGAGAGCTAAAGAAAATGGGTGTAAATGAGGTTGGTGAGGTTTAAATGTCCCACATAGAAACTTTACAAGAAAGTTAAAGGGTATATAACTAAAAGACAAAAGATGAATATTAGTCTTCTAGTCAAAGAGCTATGATATGGTGCTTATCAGTGGTACAAAGAACTACCAATCGCGACACGCGACGCGCATTTGCGCGACTATCTAAAGGGAGACTTAGGGCGCATTGGGAACTTTGATGGTGCACTTGTCACTTGCAAAATCTTGGCCGTGTGATCGAAAGAATTCCGAACAGACATGATCCAACGGTTGCTGAGTTGCACACCCGAAAGGAGGAGATTGTTCATGAACAACCACTAAAATGGCTATAAAAAAATTCTAGGCCACTGTTTTGGACACCTAAAATTGCCCTGTTTTCCTCTTTCCATCCTCTACCTTTTGCATTATTAGGTTAACATTTCAAAGTTTTCTTGGTTGGATCAAATCTTATATATTTTGCATCAAACAGGTAACATCAATGCATTATATCCTAAAGGAAAATTTTAATTATAAATTCCATTGTGTACTCGCGGCTTTCATCCCGAAGGGGAGAAATGTTGCCTAAAAGACATCGTTCCTAGAATGTGCCTTGCAGTAGCTTAGATTCACATTTTTTTACTATCCCATCATAAATTTACAACAAATATATCATGTCATGAATGTTTTGTGTCGATTGATTCTTTGACCCAAAACAGTGTTGGAGGCTAGTGCTTACAAAATATTGCTTCATTTCTTCTGAATTGAAAAAGATCTTGTCGAAAATGGGAGTCGGACTTTAAATGTTGAACATATATGGAAGCTGTTGGTTTATGGTAGTTAAACATAGATGGAAGAGGTAGTCAGCGGTTTGCCAAAAATTGATTTGGTGGCCAAGTGGAATGAATCACAACGTGAGGATTTGGTGGTCATTGAAATAAATCTCAGTGGGAGGGTATGGTGACCAGTTGAATGAATAACAACATTATTATTTATTGTCCAGCGGAATGAAATTTTGGTGGTATGGTTTGGTTTTCGGCGATTTCGAATGATTTTTTTCTTTTTTACGTTGGAATGAAATCTTATGACCGCCGAATGTGTTTTCATATATACATACAGAGGGATATCCAACGAATCCTCTCAAACACTGGTGTGGAACGTATTTTTTTTAAATCTAAAAAAATTGTTTTTTGTGTGTTGTTTAAATATTTGAGTGTATGCCTAAAAAAATATCAACTCAAAATGTATTTTTTTCATATTTAAAAAAATTGGTCAAATATATATAAGTTTTTAACGGTTTAAAACTAACATATATTTGACCCATTTTCTTAAAATACCAAAAAAATGCATTTTTAGTTTATTTTTTTATCGATACACTGAAATGTTTAAACACCACACAAAAAATATTTTAAAAAATATTTTTTTGGATTTTAAAAAAAAATGGTCAATTTCTCTACCCATTTTGAGAGGGTCCATTAGAGATATCCTTCATGTGTGTGTATATATATATATATATATATATATACATATATATAAGAAGAAAAACAAAAGAGATGAAAACAACGAACTTGGGTGAATACGAGCAAAATCACAGGTGAAATAATGGGATTGAGAAGAGGGTTGGGTGAGGGAGAGGGAGAGGGAGAGGGAGAGGGAGAGATTCATAGATAGGAGGTTTGGAGTTAAAAATAAAGGTACATATTATAGTTCATTTACAAAACGTGAATTTGGAAAATTTCTGCCGAGAATCGAATTATTTGGGAGTAGTTGAGAATTATTTTCCAATATTTTTATGGAAAATGGATCACCTGAATAGATTTTAGGTAAAACAGTTACTTAATAAATATGGTAATCAAACGTATCAAATGATAAAAAATGATTTAAAAAATCCCCGTTGATGTCCAGATTTATAATCACAGATAAATAACGATAAATAGGCCAGACAAACACACAAGATACAAGGTTTTTAAAGTGGTTCATCTATAAGAAGATCCTACGTCTACTGTTGGTATTATTTTAGATGATTAAAATAGCTCAGTATAGGGTGTGCTTGTCCTTGGTTGAATCATCCCCTTGAGACTAACTATTGAGAACCTTGCTCTGAAGTCCAAAAGCAAGAAGGACAAAGAAGAGGCTGTTAATAAAGGTTAGGATAAAGATTTTGCTGGGGCATACGTTTAAATAAAGTATGAAAAGAAGATGTCCTTCAACACTACATCAAAAATAGGAATCTGAAACGGTTTAAAACTGTGCCAAATCAAATCTGGCACGGTTTTAAACCGTGTCAGAATCAGGTGTTCAAAAATGACCATTTTTTTCAGGCACGATTTAAAAGTGTGTCAGATTTGACCAAACATGAACACTTATGGCACACTTTTAAACCGTGCCAGCATATGATATTTCTGGCACACTTTTGGCATAGTTTTGAACTGTGCCAGATTGAGCACATTTTGATAAACTTTTGGCACAGTTCAAAACCGTGCCAAAATTTGATACACTTTTGGCACGGATTTGAAATGTGCCAAATTTTTGGATCAAATATATTTTTTTTATTATTTGAAAACAAGAAAATTGACAAATTGCAAATCTTACACGTTGTTGATAAACTAATGTACATACAAACTTCAAAATATTACAAGTCTTTTGTAGTTCAGAGACCAAAAAAAATTTGGGCAGAGTTTCCTCTATTTTCGGGACATTCTAAAACCTGCTAATATAAAACCTGCGTAATATAAAGTCTGCACGACCACAAATTATAATAATAAACTTACAAAAGCCCGCACGACCATAAAAGTTAATAATAAAACTACAAAAGCCTGCAAGATCGTAACACAAAAATAGAATCGTGAATATTAATGACATTAAATAAATAAACCCCTTGTTGTAAGCCATTAACTTCTCCGTGTGTTCCGCGTGAATAAATGCTAACGATAAAATGTTATCCAGCAAAAAAAATAGGATACAAAAAAGAGACAATATTAGTAACCAAGTAATTTACAAAAAAGCTTACTCAAGCTAAAAAATTACATATAGGAGTTGCAATTAGTATTATATTCTAAAATTGAAAATCTTACGCTAGTTATGACTACCTGATCAGTTCCTACGAGTTACATTGGTCTCGTGTGAGGTGTTAGTGCTTCTTACGGGATAGTTTGGGGGCTGGTTTGGGTTTTCACCCTTCAATGGCTTGTTTCTAAACCTAATCCATATATTATCAAATTATCATCATATTCTCAAATCGAGAGGCCCGTTACTACGCGGTCAGTTCCTATGAGTTACAACGGTCCCGTGTGAGGTGTTATTGCCTCTTACGAGGCCGCTTGGAGGCCGATTTGGGTTTTCACCCTTCGACGGCTTCTTTCTAAGCCTAAGCGATATATTTTCAAATTATCGTTATATTCTCAAACTGAGAGGCCGTGACTACGCGGTCAGTTCCTACGAGTTACATTGGTCCCGTGCAAGGTGTTAGTGCCTCTTACGGGGTCGCTTGGGGGTCAATTTGGGTTTTCACACTTTAACGACTTGTTTCTAACCCTACTCGATATATTTTCAAATTATCATCATATTCTAAAATAAAGAGGCTCGTGACTACGCGGTTAGTTCCTACAAGTTACATTAGTCCCGTACGAGATGTTAGTGCCTCTTACGGGGTCGTTTGGGGGCTGGTTTGGGTTTTTACCCTTCAACGACTTGTTTCTACGCCTAATCTATATATTTTCGAATTATCGTCATATTCTCAAATCGGGGGTCTCGTGACTACGCGGTCAGTTCCTACGAGTTACATTGGTCCTGTACGAGGTGTTAGTGCCTCTTACGGAGCCGTTTGGGGGCTGGTTTGGGTTTTTACCCTTCAACGACTTGTTTTTTAAGCCTAATCTATCTACTTTCAAATTATCATCATATTCTCAAATCGAGAGGCCCGTGACTATGCGGTCAGTTTCTACGAGTTATAATGGTCCCGTGCGAGGTGTTACTCCCTCTTACGGGGCCGCTTGGGGGCTAGTTTAGGTTTTCACCCTTCAATAGCTTATTTTTAAGCCTAAGCCATATATTATCATAGTATCGTCATTTTCTTAAATCGAGAGGCTCGTGACTACGCAATCAGTTCCTACGAGTTACATTAGTCCCGTTCGAGGTGTTAGTGCCTTTTACGGGGTCATTTAGGGGTTGGTTTGGGTTTTCACCCTTCAACGACGTCTTTCTAAGCCTAAGAGATATATTTTCAAAGTATCATCATATTCTCAAATCGAGAGTCAAGCGACTACGAGATCAGTTTGTACGAGTTACATTGGTCCCGTGCGAGGTGTTAGTGCCTCTTATAGGGCCGCTTGGGGGCCAGTTTGGGTTTTCACCCTTGAATGGCATGTTTCTAAGCCTAATCCATATATTATCAAAGTATTATCATATTCTCAAACCGAGAGGCCCGTGACTACATAGTCAGTTCATACGAGTTATATTGGTTTCGTGGGAGGTGTTAGTGCCTCTTACGGGACCGCTTGGGGGCTGGCTTAGTTTTTCACCCTGCAACGGCTTTTTTTCTAAGCCTAATCTATATATTTTCAAAATATCATCGTATTCTTAAATCAAGAGGTCCGTGACTACGCGATCATCTCTTACGAGTTACATTGGTCCCGTGCGACGTGTTAGTACCTCTTACGGGGTCGTTTGGAGAATGGTTTGGGTTTTCACCCTTTAACGGCTTTTTTTAAGCTTAATCTAGATATTTTCAGATTATCATCATATTCTCAAATCGGGAGACCCGTGACTACGTGGTCAGTTCCTACAAGTTACATTGGTCTCGTGTGCGGTGTTTGTGCCTCTTACGGGGCCGTTTGGGGGTTGGTTTGGGTTTTCACCCTTTAACGGCTTATTTTTAAGACTAATCTAGATATTTTCAAATTATCATTATATTTTCAAACTGGAAGACTCGTGACTACGCGGTCAGTTCCTACAAGTTACACTGGTCCCGTGCGAGATATTCGTGCCTCTTACGGGGCCGTTTGGGTCTGGTTTGGGTTTTTACCCTTTAACGGCTTATTTTTAAGCCTAATCTAGATATTTTCAAATTATCATCATATTCTCAAACCGAGAGACCCGTGACTACATGGTCAGTTCCTAAAAGTTATATTGGTCCCGTGCGAGGTGTTCGTGCCTCTTACGGGACCGTTTAGGGGTTGGTTTTGGTTTTCCCCTTTTAACGGCTTGTCTTTAAGCCTAATCTAGATATTTTCAAATTATCATCATATTCTCAAACTGTGAGACCCGTGACTACGCGGTCAGTTTCATACAAGTTACATTGGTCCAGTGCGAGGTGTTTGTGCCTCTTACGGGTCTGTTTGGGGGCTGATTTGGGTTTTCACCCTTTAACGGCTTATTTTTAAGCCTATCTAGATATTTCAAATTATCATCATATTCTCAAATCGGGAGACCCCTTACTATGCGATCAGTTCCTATAAGTTACATTGGTCCCGTGCGAGGTGTTCGTGCCTCTTATGAGGCCGTTTGGGGGTTGGTTTAGATTTTCACCCTTCAATGGCTTGTTTCCAAGGCTAATCTATATATTTTCAAATTATCGTCATATTCTCAAAGCGAGAGGCCCGTGACTACGCAATCAGTTCCTGCGAGTTACATTGGTCCCGTGCGAGGTGTTAGTGCCTCTTACGGGGACGTTTGGGGGCTGGTTTGGGTTTTCACCCTTCAACGGATTATTTCTAAGCCTAATCTATATATTTTCAAATTATCATCATATTCTCAAACCGATAGGCCCGTGACTACACGGTCAGTTCCTACGAGTTACATTGACCCTGTGCGAGGTGTTAATGCCTCTTACGGGGCCCTTTGGGGACCGGTTTAGGTTTTAACCCTTCAACGACTTGTTTTTAAGCCTAATCTATATATTTTCAAAATATCATCGTATTCTCAAACCGATAGATCCGTGACTACTCGGTCAGTTCTTACAAGTTACATTAGTCCCCTACGAGGTTTTTATGCCTCTTATGGGGCCGTTCAGGAGCTGGTTTGTGTTTTCACCCTTTAACGGCTTGTTTTTAAGCCTAATGTAGTTATTTTCAAATTATCATCATATTCTCAAATCGAGAGACCCGTCACTATGCGGTCAGTTCCTACAAGTTACATTGGTCCCGAGCGAGGTGTTCGTGCCTCTTATGGGTCCGTTTGGGGTCTGGTTTGGGTTTTTACCCTTCAATGTCTTATTTCTAAGCCTAATCTATATATTTTCAAATTATCATCATATTCTCAAACCGAGAGGCCCGTGACTACGCGATTAGTTCATACAAGTTACATTGGTCCCGTGCGAGGTGTTAGTGCCTCTTACGGGGCTGTTTGGGGTCTAGTTTAGGTTTTCACCCTACAAAAGCTTTTTTCTAAGCTAATCTATATATTTTCAAAATTTCATTGTATTCTCAAACCGAGAGGTCCGTGACTACGCGGTCAGTTCCTACGAGTTACATTGATCTCGTGCGATGTGTTAGTGCCTCTTACGGGGCCTCTTACATGTTAGTGCCTCTTACGGATCAGAGGTCCGCATTTACATCTTAAATTTACACACACACACACACATAAAGTGTCATAATGAGCAAATAATAAGCAGGAATGAGTTCCATTTTAAAACCTCAAATACTTGAGACATTTGTTCTACAAGACATCATTGAAACCTAGACTCCTACAAGCTGATTTAAGCCAGCAACCTATTTTGCCATATGAATAATGATAAACTGGATCTGAACTCTATTCCCCCCCAAAAAATTAATTTTCATTAAAACAAAAAAATCATGATAAGAAAAACCTATACAACCAACCTTGTGCAACCGGAGGCTAAGTTGTAGTTGGTAAAAATAATAAGCCAAAGGGGTTCAGTTACTGGGAGTTACTATTATTCTAACAACAAATTGAATAAGTAAAACATGGATATAAGTCCATCTTATAGTCCAATTATCATACAAAAGAAATAATTTTCTAACAAGCCAAAACTTTGGTCAAATACATTTTACATGGCCAGTCATGAAATAATTTGAAGAAAGGCAATGCAGTACCTATTTTCTAACAAAATAGCGACCAAATATAGAATGATAACCAAGGCAAGGGGAATGTAGTACCTATTTGGCAGCAAAATAATGACAATTTATAGAATGATGAGCCATGACATATGAATTTATATTTTATAGTGTATATACACGTTCCCCCACAAATGGAATGAACCATTTCTGCACACCTGAACATAAAGGTGAATTTTGTTGTGATTTGGGGTGATTTGGGGTGCAAGGATGTAGAAAGAAATCTCTATTGATTTTTCCTGTAAAACAAAAGCCATCATAGTTCTCTTCATAGTTTGAGTATGCAAACCATATATACGAGATCATTTTAGCATGAACTAATAAATATTACAAAAACAAAGATTCAACAGAAGTACACGGTTCAATGAATAGCTTGAGGTCTCCATTACCACGTGATTTATGCATTTAGAATATGTGATAGTGCAGGAGAATAGTGCCACAATACTCCATATTCTTCAGAATCCGCATCTTGTTTTAATACTCAAATTTCATCATTTGTGAATAAAGGAACAACGATCAATCAAGTGTTTGTTTTTTAGATTTAAAAAAGAAGTCTAACTAAACTCGGATTAAAAGTGTAAGAAAATCAACACAACACTTTAGATTCATAGTGGGTGACATTACGGTAAAATCTAGCTTCACTATGCTCTCACAATTAATATAATATCTTATGAAAATTCATTTATGGATGCCATATTTGTCCACTTCCTATGCGATACGTTTTTCCATTCCACGCCGAACATATCACACATCCAAATACTATCAACACTTCTGTTATATATATTTAACAACTCTTATGTTATATATATATATATATATATATAAATTGGGTTCGAATTCGAACCAACCAAGAACAGGCAAGTCGAGCGCCTTTCTTCTAGGCCAAAGACAGATTTGTTTATATGGCACGATCGACACCAATTTTATTTTAAATCTACTAGTAGAGCTTTTTTCAGAGCGAGAGAGTGATGCATCCGACAAGGCTTTGTGGGGAACTTGGGGCATGTGGATTGGAGAGAGCAGAGATTATTTAGGATAGCTATTAGGGATTTAATTAGGTAGTAGGTTATTATGTTTCCATCATTACAGTTTCCATGTCAACTAAGGATTAGGATTTAGAATAGGCATGAATAAGAGCCGACGCTCCCATTTATAAGTATTTTTTATTTGATCATGAATATTGATTTGAGTGAAGAGAGGCCCTAATTTGTGTTTGAGTATATTGCTTCCTTGCCGCACATCAGTATTTTTTAAAGAACATTGATAATTTCCATGAAGAACAAGACTCCGCAGCAATGAAAGTACCTTCAAAAGCCAAATTTGAAAAGGCAAGTTCCCGATCACCATGATAAATTAGAACCTTAAGGATACCGGCTAAGGAAGAATCTTCCATAATAGCTATCATAATCACCTCCATCAGAAAAGAACTTGGTTTCAAGTCGCTGAGAATTATAAGAACCTGCATTATATGGCCCTCAACCCCAAACTGAGTGTTCACTGGTTTCTACTACTTTCGTCAGATTTTTCATCAATTACTTATCATAGCACTGCCAAGGCAAGAGATTTAAATGAGTTGAAGAATCACAGAGTATATTTAAGTGAAATATTAGAGGAGATAATGTGACAAATTTAAGAAAGCAGAAAATATCAGAGGATAATTAATATCTGTAAAGAACAAAATCATTCTCCCATCCGTCCTCTCTCTACTGTGACTCACTTAGGGTGTGTACGCTAACATAAATTTTCCATGCAAGTGCCCAAGGTCCCAAATGATTGGAAAAATGCTTTGTTTCCATGTTATTTTTTGACTATTTCCAAGGAAAATACACACCAATAAAGTTAAACAATATAAAATCTTCCATATTTCTCATTGTAAATCTTGCAAATAAAACACACAATTTTGTACTTTCCAACTTTTGGTAGTGTTTGATACCACATTTATTATAAAAATTGTTTCACCTCCCCTTGGATACAACTTGGTAAAGCTTCACTTTTTCTCATTTTCCATTGATAAAATTTCCTAACGTCCCCCACCCCAACCTAACAGGTTTATTTTTTCCAATATGTGTTAAAAACACAATTTTCACCACTACAATCAAACACACAAAGAGATGAAAAATAGTGAAAACAACAAATTCTGTTGAGTGTTTTCTTTTTAATTTCCTAGGTATACCAATTAAATGCACCATTAATTTTGAATATATATATATATACCATGTTTTGCATGATAAGAGGGATACCATAACTCCCCACATGGACCCAGTCCAATTTCAATCTCAGATGGCCTTTTTCTGTATAACCCATAAATGGAGACATATAAAGAGAAAATGTCATAATTAGAAAATAAATCATTCAATGCACGCAAATCTAACCTATTTTCAACTTCTTAGAAAATGAACAAAGATATTTGATCAAAATAAAATGACAAAGAAGTCAAACATGTTGGCTAGTAGAATCGAGTGGCAAGATTATACCAAGCATAGAATAATAGTTGATGGATTGGTTAGTTGACTTTATATCGCCATTGCAATCAATATATCAAGAATTTTAGTTATTTTTGTAGCATATGTCTAATCTCTTCCGCTAGTGACTGAAAACCACACAAAATTATATAACTACTTGATGCTAATTAATCAATGAAATGGTCAAAATTAAAAACCGAGTAACCAATGAAATCTATTTAGATACATATATACACGCTGGGTATCAATTGGCAATAATAAAGCTTTAGATAGCTTATGCCCAAACGTTAAAGAAGTAGAAGCAGTAGACAAAAAACTTACTCGAGTATCGAAAGTTGTGCGTGGAGAGAGAGGGAGAGAGCTGTCCGGAGAGGGAGAGAGAGAGCGCTAACGGAGAGGCCATATAGAGGGGGTGAGCGATAAGACGCAAAATGCACCGAGGGGTGAGCAGGATATAGAAAAGTGTGTGTGAGTGAATTTTTTTATGATCTTTTATATCTTAGACAAGTGTACTCAATTTTGGCACACTTTAAAGTAGTGCCAAATTTTGGCACTGCTTTAAAGTGTGATAGATTATCATTAAACCGTGCAATAATTTGGCATTGTTTTAAACTGTGCTAAATTTCTAATATCGGGGTGTGCCAAATTGTTGTTTTTGGTGTAGTACAAGGAGCGTTGGTCGGAGGCCTTAAAGGAGGTCGGCACCTAGATAAACTTTGAGTTCGACCTGTTAAGGCGATGCAAGAGTCTTCTTAAGGCTGGTCATGTGCTTTTAACTGAAGAAGATTTGATTGGGTTGCTCAGCTCATATGCTTCCGACCAGCTGAAAGATGCATATGTCTATCTTCACTGTCTTTTGGATAGAGCAATAGCGAACAACACTGCCTGTTATGAAATGATTGAACAACTTAAGAGGACGATATATTTTCTCTAGAGTTTCTTCATTCTGGTTATGAATCTAAATACAAGTCCTTGAGCGAAGGTTGGGGTTTTGATAAGAAGGTGTAAGATATCACTTCTACTTTGAATAAGAAGGAGATGGTGTTGAACAAAGAAGCTGAAAATGCTCGGGATATTATTGCACTTGTTAAAAAAAAAATAATGCCTTGAGGAATGCGTTAGACAATCTGAAGAAGTTAGCCAATACTGGGTTAGATGAAGTAGTGTCCTTCTTGGAGATGGAGAATGACAGGCTACTAGAAGAGCTAGAAAACTTGAAGAAGAAAAATAAATATGGCTTATCTTCTAGGAAAGCCATGGTTTCTCGGTCAATCATAGATGAAGAAAGAACCAAGAAGACATTAGCCGACTAAGCCGCTTTACTCTAGGAAAAGGATAAGTCTATTAGAAAACTCAAAGACTGGATGGATGAATTAAAAAAAATCCATGGCTATTTGGATGGATGGGTATGATTAAGCCTTAACTTATTTAGATAAAGATATGGAGCAGGATAAGTCGGTTGGGTATACATGGGGTTGGTTGAACTTGCTTGGACTGCTCAAGATACCCGAGGGCAATGAATTGTGGCATTGGCATGATTCAGGAATGTTGGTTTATCCCGATCCACCTTTCAAAATTTATGTTAGTTGGATTCCACCTGATGCCATTCCTCATAGCTTAATTAAAAAATATATTGGAGACTACGGCCTTAAAGGGGAGGAGGAATATGTTCGTCCCAAACACCTACTGGATCGGCCAAGCATCAGTAGACATACTAGAATGAGGGATTTTAGATCTACTGCTCTGTCGAACACACTTGATGAGCCTTCTGCTGGGATGAGCAAAGTTGAAGGAAAACACCCCGTAGGATATGATTGTATTTCTTGGTTTTTGGATCTTTACTTTGTAACACTCAATTCTTGAAACGAAATGAAGTTATTTTTCCTGATGTATGGTTTTGATCCTCTGTCTTCTTTATTTAAGCTTCTGATTGGTATTAATCTGATTGCCGACTAGGTAATCTGTCTAAAGATTAGTTAATCGGCTTATCAAGTAAGTAATATGCTTAAATGATAAATGTTTGATTTAAAGTTTAATCTATTTGTAATGCCTTAGATTCGACTAATGCACTTAGATAAAACTGCAAGTAGTTTTATTGAATTAAGTTTTTGCATTAGTTATCAGTGGCGAAAAAGTGTATAAGGGATGTTGAAGACGGGAGGCCCCCAATTTTTAAATTCTTACAATAAAAAGATAATTTTCAATTTCCTTTTAAAGATGCGGAAGCGAAAGATGGTTCAAATAAACACACACAAACACCAAATTTTAATTTCTTTCAAATTAAAATTAAACCAAGTAAAATAAGATTAAACATACACATATTTTTAATTTCACTTAAACCAACCTAGTTCAACCCAAGTCCTAGAAATTTTCCTAAGTCATATTTTCAATATTACCAAATTAGGGTAAACCAATTTTAACAAATTAAATGATGACTTGAATTAAATTAACATATACCCAAATTTACATTAACACCAAATTAAATAAGTAGTGATTCAAACCAGATTTTATCTTATTACCTAAGCATGCATCTAAGGTGAATTTTGCATAAGATAAAATAAACAAATAAATCACTATATCGCGATGTACGAGGAAAAACCCACAACGGGAAAAAACCTCGGACGGACCTAGCCTTAAGTCCACTAAGTACGAAATTTACAATTACAAGAAAGATGACTCACAACACTCGACTTGACTCCTTAAAGCCCCGACACGTCTTCTTGTAAATACCTCTGCCTAGCCGACAATCCTGAACACCACCGAAACCTTGGAATCCACCAATGAAGCTGTAGGAACACCGTCAACCACACATGGTGCCTTTCACCATGTGAGAATCCACAGAAAAACAACGAGACTTATTCTTTGAGGGATGTAGAAGTAAACCCAAACAAACTCTTCAACACTATAGAGTAAACCCGGTGCCAAACACTCCAAGAAAGATATTTATATGGAAACTTGGAATAAACAAACTATGGGTGTAAACAAAAGTGTTTTAAAGATTTTTCCCTTGAAAAATAAACACTCAAAAGATGAACTCTTTCTTTTTAGAATTTTTGCTCTCAAACTCTCTCTTGGAGATTGTAGTATGTGAAGAAGTTAAACCCAAAAAGTTGGTTCCCGCTTTCGATAAGTCTGCCAAAAGTTAGTGGGGAAAAGTAGTGGGATAGAGGTGAAAAACTGCCCAAAAATGCCAATTTAATTTCCCGCCGAAAATCTCGTTCGAACGAGATTTTCGTTCGAATGAAGGCTCATTTCAATGACCCTTCTAACGAAATTCCAATAGCCTGATGGGAAATCTCATTGCCAAACTCGTTCGAACGACATTCTCGTTCGAACAAAATAACTCGTTCGAACGATAATATCGCATTCTCGTTCGAACAAAATAACTCGTTCGAACGGCAATATCGAACGAAGTTCCAGTGGCAAGTCATTGGCAAACCTCGTTCGAACAAAAAACTCGTTCGAACGATAATTTCGAACGAAAAACCAGAAAGCTTAAAAATCTATTTTTAGCCCAGAAACTTTATTTTAAAGTTTTAAAGAAACCTTCTTAAAATAAACAACAGTTTTAAACAAAACTTACACCCAATACTAATTGTTCCAAGCTCCTATATAAATATTTAATGCATTCATACCTTAGGAGTAAATAGAACAAATGTTGTTGACGTAGAAACGAGGAACTACAAACACGGCATTTGATGAAGCTTACTTGACCTCTACGTCTTCAAGTTTAGAAGTCATAGGCTTGAAGGATGATCAAGAACTCTATCCTATGACTCAAACGTTTTTGTCCGGAATTGATCCAAAACAACAAAGGAATCAATTGGAAATTTATGTCTTTACAAATCTCCCCCTTTGGCTATTCCGGGACAAAAACCAACAAAAATGCTAAAGGGTCGTCAATCTCACTAGACTCAAAAACATCCTGCCCAAACTTGAATCAAGACCCAAAGATCATTATCTTTGCCGATGATGAAAGTTTCCATTTAGAAGAATTCCTGCACATTTAAGCAAATTATCAAACGCATAGGAAATATCAAGAATATTAAATGCATAAAATAAATACTCCCCCTAAATCAATTCTCCCCTTTATCAACTATGATCAACCTAAGAAGATAGAGCTTCCCCCCTAAGTTAAATCTCCCAAACTAAGATACGATAACAATAGGATTAGATACCATTTCTCCCCCTATCATTCTCCCCCTTTTTGTTCAGGAATAAAAAAAGGATAAAACTAAATTTAAACATGATGCTTAGAGTGATAAGAACATTAAAGCATATGGGCAACAAAAGCATAACTAATCCAAAAAATAATAACGGATACCAACTAAGATGCAAAATATGATACATAAAGTATTAAGCATGTGATATCAACAAAGAATGCAACAATATAGATACCAATTATGAATTAAAGCATAGATGGACTAGAAAGCAAGGCAAAGAAAAAAAATATCATACATATACATAGACTAAATATAGAAATAATGCACATGCACGTATATATAGATACAAACACATGAATGACACCAAATAAAATATGCTTTTCACACTCGTATGGCAAAAATATGTCATATGAAAACGGAAGTGTTGGGGTGTGAACTAGTAACAATTAAATTTAGACCCAATCACTTAAAATATGTTCACGGAGTTCTCAATTGATTGCAAACTTCATCACATTTGAATATAACCTCATGTGATAATAAAGATTGAACACAATGAACAAACATACACAATGCATACAAGCCTAGACTTTTGATGATTCTACAAACCAATAGAGTCATGACATTGAAAGTACAACTAAGATAAACGGACATTGTGCAAACCATTGATATATCATCCAAACTCCCTCAATGAGCATATATTATAATCTTTTGAATGACAAAATCAACTAAACAAAATAGGCCTTGGAAAATATTTTCTTTTAATGCCATTATTCTTTTAGGCCTTTGGACCACGTACTTATTTTAGGTCCAAACAAACGGTGGCTTACTCGCAAAGGATGATATTTCCTTTTGGAGTCATTCCCCGTGCACATTTATGTATATAATATTTTTATAGCTCACACAAATATCACGTGCAACGGATTTTAACATGCACTATTCCTCCTAGGTCACATAACGTGTAGATGACAAGATTGGAAGGAGAACACCTCACAAAGCTCAAATATACATATGACGTTAAAATTTCAAGTGAGCTCGTGCATGTGTGAATTGAGGCATATAAAAATAAAATCCATTATATCAACACAAAATCCAACTACTCCATGGAGGCATGGTAAAGAACATTTCAAGGATTGACAATATTAACCAAAAGTTCTAGCCACATGGGAGCAAAAAAGAAGGGATTCAAACACCAGTATATGCCACATAAAGTGTGTCAAACTAAAATACACACACAAAAAAATCTTTTTGAGTTTTTGAAAATTTTTAAACCAAACAACAAAGACATTTACTCCAAAAGACAAACAAAAATCATTTGTATTTTTCATTAAGCCTAAATTATAAAAAGATGAAACACAAATGATAAACAAAATCTTTTTGTATTTTATATTTAATGAAAATCAAAAGAAATATAATACAAAAGATAAATAAAAATCATAATTCTAGCATGTGATTAAGCATGGAGCATAGACTAGAAAATGATTAAAAAGCATACAATTTGCATGATAATATAGCATGTAGTACAAAAGCTAAAGTATGAAAATTAAAACTAACACATTCAACCTTAAGATTTTGCAAGGGAGGAAGCATGTGAAAGTAAATGAGAATAAAAAACCCTCTATTGTAAAGCTACCAAGTTGGATCTCCTAACCCAAACTAATGATGAATTACGATCTTGGGGTGTAGGAATCTTGGCTACCTCGATTGCATTACATTGGAATTTTCTAGGACCTCGTTTAAGATCAAAACAAAATTTCCTAAGATGACCTTTTTGACCACAATGTGAGCACCAAAAGACTCAGCGAAAAGAATTACCTAAGGAATGATCTCTAAAATCTTTCCTAGGCGATTCTCCTAAAACATTGGTTTTGACTTTATGAGATGATTCATTACATGTATCGAAGCCTAAACCACAAGTGTCATTTTTAATTTGGACCGTTCCTAATATTTTATCTAATTTCTCTGAGCGACACTCCAAATCAAATTTGACTTTACTAGAGTTTTTTAATTTATTTTCTAAATCTAAAATGTTAGACTCTAATAAAGCATTTCTCTCTTCAAACTCGAGAAGCTCCTTTTTCATTGACTCCATTAACCCTCTAAGGCTATCTTTCTCTCCTTCTATATATTCAAGCTTCTCTCGAAGAGTTCTCTCACGTGTCCTAAGGTCTTTAACCAACACACTATCATCAACGACCTTGACACGCTCTCTTAAACAAGCTTCTAACTTCAAATTTGCTCTTTTTAATTTAATAGATTCTTTATAAAGTTCTTGAAAAGCATTTTGAATTTCACCCACATTAACCTCTTCTTCATTTTCACTCTCTCTTTCTTCTTCGCTCACACTACCATAAAAAACAAGGAAATCATAAAATTTGACCTTGGAAGTGTCATGTATTAAAATTTCATCAATAGAAGAGTGATCACTATCACTCACATGACTAGCCATAAAAGCCACAAAGTTGGGCTCAGTGGGGAAATCGGGTCCCTCTTCATTATCACTATCACTAAGGGTTGCATTAAAAGATATTGGTAGCTTACCCTCTCTCCTTGGTTTAGAGGGCACTCTTTTTCCCTATGGCCATAACCAAAACACCTATTTGACTCATCCCTATTTAAATTTTCTTTAAGAGTTTTAGGGATCTTTTCGGCTTTGTCATGCTTAGAAGTTTCAAATTTTTTAAAATCATTTTTAAATTTATCTTTGTTACATTTAAGAAATTTTCGAAACTTCATAGCAAATAAGGCCATATCTTTCCAGTCACTTTCACTTTCACTCTCTACTACTTATTTTTTCTCCTTTCGGGCTTTAAGAGAAACGTCCTTCTCAATCTTCTTTTCAATTTTGGAGGGAAACATGTATAGTTCATAGGTTTGTGAATCACCTACGAGCTCTTCTAATTTCGTACATGCTAAAGTGGGTAAATAATTAAACACGGTCACCTTAGGGATAAATCTATCGGGTAGGGACCTTAAAATTTTCTTTACTACACTGTTGTCGGGTATTTTCTCTCCTAAATTAAAAGATGAATTAACAATATTGGAAAGTCTAGCATAAAATTCATCAAAAGTTCCTTTTTCGTTCATTTTGATGGTTTCAAATTGAGTGGTGAGGTTTTGGAGTTTCTAAGCTTTTAGGACACTAGTTACTTCATGAGTGAGTTGTAAAACATCCCAAACTTCTTTAGCGGTTTCACATGTCATAATGCGTCGAAATTCATCCGGTGTGACCGTGCTAAATAAGGAATTTAAACCACGAGAATTAAAATTAGATAATTTAAATTTATTCTCACTCCATCTATCGGCGGGTTTGGGAACACGCACATTATCTACTAAATGTTTAGGTGGGGACTACCCATTAACGACAGATAACCAAACTCTCTCATCGATAGATTGTAGTGCCGATTTCATCCGCGCTTTCCAATACTCGTAATTAGAACCATAAAAAATAGGAAATTTTGAAAATGGGGAAAAATTCCATTTTAGCCAAAAATATTTAAAAAGATCTTAACTAAGTAATTTATTGTTTTGGCTCTGATACCAATTTGAAGACGGGAGGCCCCCAATTTTTAAATTCTTACAATAAAAAGATAATTTTCAATTTCCTTTTAAAGATGTGGAAGCGAAAGATGGTTCAAATAAACACACACAAACACCAAATTTTAATTTCTTTCAAATTAAAATTAAACCAAGTGAAATAAGATTAAACATACACATATTTTTAATTTCACTTAAACCAACCTAATTTAACCCAAGCCCTAGAAATTTGCCTAAGTCATATTTTCAATATTACCAAATTAGGGCAAACCAATTTTAACAAATTAAATGATGACATGAATTAAATTAACATATACCCAAATTTACATTATCACCAAATTAAATAAGTAGTGATTCAAACCAGATTTTGTCTTATTACCTAAGCATGCATCTAAAGTGAATTTTGCATAAGATAAAATAAATAAATAAATCACCATGCCGTGATGTACGAGGAAAAACCCACAACGGGAAAAAACCTCAGTCGGCCCTAGCCTTAAGTCCACTAAGTATGGAATTTACAATTACAAGCAATATGACTTACAACACTCGACTCGACACCTTCAAGCCCCGATGCATCTTCTTGTAAATACCTCTGCCTAGCCGACAATCCCATACAGCATCGAAACCTTGGAATCCACCAATGAAGCTGTAGGAACACCGTCAACCACACATGGTGCCTTTCACCATGTGAGAATGCCATAGCAAAACAATGAGACTTCTTCTTTGAGGGATGTAGAAGTAAACCCAAACGAACTCTTCAACATGGTAGAGTAAACCCGGTGCCAAACACTCCAAGCAAGATATTTATATGGAAACTTGGAATAAACAAACTATGGGTGCAAACAAAAGTGTTTTAAATATTTTTCCCTTGAAAAATAAACACTCAAAACATGAACTTTTTCTTTTTAGAATTTTTGCTCTCAAACTCTCTCTTGGAGATTGTAGTATGTGAAAAAGTTAAACCCAAAAATATGGTTCCCGCACTTGATAAGTCTGTCAAAAGTTAATGGGGAAAAGTAGTGGGATAGAGGTGAAAAACTGCCCAAAAATGCCAATTTAATTTCCCGCCGGAAATCTCATTGGAACGAGATTTTCGTTTGAATGAAGGCTCATTCGAATGACCCTTCTAACGAAATTCCAATGGCCTGATGGGAAATCTCATTGCCAAACTTGTTTGAACGACATTCTCGTTCGAACAAAACAACTCGTTCGAACGACAATATCGCATTCTCGTTCGAACAAAACAACTCGTTCGAACGACAATATCGAACGAAGTTCCAGTGGCAAGTCGTTGGGAAACCTCATTCGAACGAAAAACTCGTTCGAATGATAATTTCGAACGAAAAACAAGAAAGCTTAAAAATCTATTTTTAGCCCGGAAACTTTATTTTAAAGTTTTAAAGAAAGCTTCTGAAAATAAACAACAGTTTTAAACAAGACTTACACCCAATAATAATTGTTCCAAGATCCTATATAAATATGTTATGCTTTCATACTTTAGGAGTAAACGAAAAAAAATGTTGTTGACGTAGAAACGAGGCATTACAAGCACGACATTTGATGAAGCTTTATGAACTTGGCCACTACGTCTTCTACTTTAGAATGTCATAGGCTTGAAGTATAATCAAGAACTCTATCCTATGACTCAAACATTTTTGTCCAGAATTGTGCCAAAATAACATAGGTCTCAATTGGAAATTTGTGTCCTTACAAATGTATAGTTACTTCTGTTTTTAACTTGGTCGGGTAAAACCTATTGTGTTTAACTTTAAGTCATACATAATGTTTTACTGACTTCTTTTTCTTGATTTGTCGAAGACGAAATCATACATGAAGTTTGAAAATAGCCCCAAACTAATTTTTTTCGAAGTTGGACAAGTTTGAATTAGAAAGAATAACTTTTCTGAAGTTGGAAAAGTTTGAATTAGAAGGACCAACTTTTCTGAGGTTGGAATGGTTTTAATTTGAAAAAGTTTGACTAAGACTTAGAAAATTTAGTTTATATTAAAACAAAATTCCTGATAATATTTGCAAAGGTGATTGGCTTTCTAGGGATTCTTAAATTCTTCTCCTTCTAGCGTTTTCAGGCGATATGTTCCTGGTTGGATAACTGCCGAGATAAGGTATGGACCATGCCAATTGGGCTCCAACTCGTTGCTCTTCTATATTACCTTCTTAAGTACCATATCTCCCTATTTTAAATTTGCCCCCCAGTTGTAGAACCTAGTAATTCTTTGTTGATAAGCAGCCATCCGAATTGCAACATCTTCTCTGACTTCTTCAACCATGTCCCGATCTAGTCACCTTATGAGATCACTTTTGTGTGTGTGTGGGGGGGGGGGGGGGGGTAAAAATTTAGCAATTTGTAAGTTGATAAACCTATTTCAACTGGTACCATTGCTTCAGTGCCAAAAGCGAGCATGTATGGAGTCTCCCTTGTTACTGGTCTTAGTGTAGTTTTATAAGCCCAAAGGACACTATACAACTCATTGATCTAATTTAATTTAACATCATCCAACCTCTTCTTCAATCCATTAAATAGAGTCTTGTTAGTAATTTTTGTCTGATCATTACATTGTGGATGTCCAAGTGTTGAATGAAGCTTTTGAATTCTAGACTAGATGCAATATTACTTAAACTCATAATTATCAAACTAGGTACCATGGTCGGTTATGAAAGTGTAAGGCATCCCATAACGACATATGATCTATTTCCATCTAAACTAGAAAACCCTCTGATAAGGCATATCAACCAAAGGCTCAACCTCTACCCATTTAGTGAAGTAATCTAATACTACAATCAAATACTTGAACCTTCCTTTGGTGGTCGGTAATGGACCGACCAGGTCTATTCCCCAAATGTCAAAGAGCCAGGTAAAAGTGATGGGATTTAGGGTATCTCCTTGTCTTCTATGGATATAAGCAAATTTTTGGAACTTAATCACACATTTTGGTGAAACAAACACAATCTGCTTTCATCGCCGGTTGGTGGTGGCCTTGCATGGCTATTTTTTGTGCAATTGATCGACCGACTGAAAGATCTCCCTATGAGCCTTCTTGTACTTCCTTGATCAGATCATTTACTTCGACTGGATGAACACAACGAAGTAGAGAGACAATGCATCCTCTTCTATATAGAACACCCTTCTCTAAAACATAACTGACTGCATTGTATCTTATTTTCCTATCTTCTATTCGGTCGGCTAGTTATAAGCCTCTCTCAATGTAATCTTTGATCGAATCCATCCAAGAAGGACCTAATTCTATGGAGATTATACTGGAAGCTTCCGCATCCATGCTTATATGGGTGAAAATTTCTACTAAAATGTTTCGTCTAATCTCTGTTTGAGTCACTGAGGCTAATCGAGCAAGGGCATCTGCTTGGTCATTCTCCATATTTGGAATCTGGACCATCTTGATTGTAGGAAATGAATAGATAACCTCCATAGCCTTATTCAAATATTTTACCATTATTTCTCCCTTAACTCCATATATCTGAAGCATCAGGTGTATAATGAGTTGAAAATTAATGTGCACTATCACCTGCTCGGCACCTAGTGGTGAAGCTAGTTCCAAGACAATACTTAATGCCTCTTACTCAGCTTTATTATTGGAAGCTTAAAACTAAAATCTCAAAGCATATTCCACATCTGAATTGTCTGGAGTTTTGATAATAAGTCCAACGCCACTACCAGTAACACATAAAGATCCGTCTACAAATAATTTCCAGACTAGAATGTCATTGTTCAAGTCTTCCTCTAACATCACTCCATGTCTAAATATTTTCATTCTTTGTTCATCCAATCGCTGAGCTCTTTCTTTAGCAGCCAATGATTCTGGTTTGTCTACAATAATCTCACTTTGCTTTTGAGCTGAGCTATCTTTCGAAAAAGTACGCTCGGCAGGCGAACTTAGACTATTTGGCATCTCTGCATAACTGAACTCTGCAATGAAGTATGCTACCGCTTGTCCCTTTAATGCATTTCTTAGATCATAAACAATCTCATATTTCCCAAGTTCATCTACCTAAGACATCAACCTTCCTGACTTTTGAAGTTTGTGCAAAGCTTATCGCAGAGGTAAGTCAGTGTATACAACAATAGTGTGGGCCTGAAGTATGGTCTCATTCTTTTAGAGGCTTCAATAAGTGCAAGTGCCAACTTGTCTAAGCGTGGATACCTGATCTCTGCTCCTCGAAATGATTTGCTAGTGTAGTATATTGACTTCTGAACTCCTCAATCTAGTCGAATCAAAATCGATATAATCATTGACTCTGAAACAACCAAGTATATATACAACTTTTCTCCCAAAACTGGTAGGGAGAGGAGTGGTGGAGATCCCAAATACTTCTTCAGCTCCAGAAAATATTTCTCTCACTCATCATTCCAATCAAATGTCTTTTTGAGCACCTTAAAGAATGGGAGACATTTATCTGTTGCTCGGGACACAAAATAATTTAGAGCTTCCACTATTTAAGTCAGTTTTTGTATGTCTTTCTTCCTGGTAGGGGATTGCATCTCCATTAAAGCCTTTATTTTATCAGAATTGGCTTCAATTCCCCTTTAGTTAATAATATATCCTAAGAACATTCTTTCATGTGACCCCTAATATACACTTGGTCGGGTTGAGCTTCATTTGGTGCTTCTCCAACTGGTCAAATATTTGAGCCAAGTCTTTTATGTGGTCGGAAACAGCCTCACTTTTAGTCAGCACGTCGTTAACATATTCTTCCATGTTTTTTCCTATCCGTTCTTCAAATACATTGTTCACCAGCCAGTGGTATGTTTCTTATGCATTTTTCAGCCTAAAGGGCATAACGTTGTAGTAATATGTTCCTCGGCTGGTGATAAAGGATGTGCTCTCCTTGTATTCTGGTTTCATTTTAATCTGGTTGTACCCAGAGTAAAGCATCCATGAAACTAAGAAACTCATGACATGCAATTGCATCTACCAACTGATCAATCCTTGGTAAAGGAAAATGATACTTTGGGCATGCTTTGTTAAGGTCGGTGAACTCTACACAAATGCGCCACTTATTCTTCTTCTTTTTGACTATCACCACATTAGCCAACCAACTGGGATACTTGACATCTTCTATAAACTGGGCTCTCAGTAATTTTTTTACTTCCTCCAGGATTGCTATGTTCTTCTTGGGACTAAAAACTCTGTGTTTCTACTTGATCGACTTAGAGTCCTTGTAGATGTTGAGCTCCTGACAGATAAAATTAGGATCAATCCCTGGCATATTCTCATAGCTCCAGGTGAACACATCCTTCCTTTATCTAAGGAAGGAAATCAATTCCTATTTGAGGAAAGGAATTAATCTTGAACTAATTTAATTAGTCCTTTATAGCTTCTAGTTATCAGGCACAATAGTCTCCGTCGCTTCCAGAACCTGTCCCTTCACTAGATCTTCTTCCTCCCGAGGATCTAGAGTGTTGATATAATATGTGGTAGTGCTTTTTTGGAATTATTGCTAATTGGCTGAGGCATAATAACATTCTCTAGCTTCTATTTGATTGCCATTCACTATGTCGACACTATAATTAGTAGAAAACTTCATGCATTGATGAATAGTAGATGGTACTGCCTCTAACTACTTCATTCCCACTCTGTCGAGAATTATGTAAGCTAAATGGACATTTTTTTCCAGTACAAAGAAACAAATCCTTTCCTTTATGCTTGTTGGCCAAGTGTCGACTAGTACATCCATCTTGATTACTCTCAAAGGATACACTCTTTCTCCCGAGAACCCTATGATAGGCATGTGATAAGGTTCTAGCTTACTATCTTGTAGCCCTAGGCTATGAAAGTGGTTGTAGAACATGACATCTGTAGAACTCACATTATCTACCAAGATTCTTGCTACTCTACCATAATGAACTCTATAAGTGATGACTAGTGGATCATCATGAGGATAAAGTAATTTGCTCAAATCATTCTTTGAGAAATCGATCACTAATCTATCCTTATTGAATTTCTTAGGTCGACCATCTGTGCATTTGGACATGTCAATCTATCTTATAGTAGAACAAGATTTAGCTTCATTCAGATAAGCCTTTCTTTTGACAATCTCGTCTCCTCCGCCAGCGTCTCTTCCTGTAATAAAGTGACAGCTAAAAGAAATCATTACTACCTCCACTTTAGGTTCCTCAAGTTTCTTCGACATGTTAGGATCATCCTCATAACTGTTATTGCACCCCTTTTTGTGTCGTCCTTTCCTCTGCCAAGTGAATCAAATCATCTTTTGGTGTCTTGGACACCATTCTGATCAACAAATTTAGTTAACTTTCCTCGCCGAATAAGATTCTCTACTTAATTCTTCAGGATGATGCAATTGTCCATTATGTGTCCATGATCTTTGTGAAAATTGCAATATTTGGACTTATCTCTTCGGTTAGGAGGTGAATTTATCTTTCCTGGCCAATTTAAATCTTTGCTACCCCTGATCTCCTCTAATATGTGATGGACACCCTTGGTGATAGGAGTGTACTCGTCATGCTTCTTGATTTTGTCATTTTTCTTATCTTTTTGATATTTTTTTATCTTAGTCCTCTGACTTTTTGTTTTCACCTCCGGAGTTTCTTTAGCATCCATAGCTTGCTAGGTGTTCATGATCTTCCCAACCTTAGCCATCAACTCTGTCATAGTTTTAGGAGGATTATTTGCTAGAGCATAGTAGGGATCTTTAGTGAGTAATCCACTCATCAAGGCTGCAATGGCGGTCTTCTTTTCATAATCTATCACCTCTAGTTTCTCGTTATGGAAGCATGTTGTGTACACCTGAGTACTTTCTCCAGGTTTTTAATGCACGGTCAAGAGGTGAGTAACATTTTTGATCGGCTTAGCCCCAAAATAGAAGTTATCAATAAATAGCTCAGCCAACTAATGAAAACTAGAAATTTTACCTCTGGGAAGATTGTTGTACCAAATTTGGGCTGAATTTGTGATAGAACTAGATAAAGCCCTATAATGCATCTCATCGAGGATAGAATAGATATTAACATCATCTTGATGTTGCTCAATATGGAGGACTGGATCGGTCTTCCCATCATACTTGGTAGTAATAACCCGTGATTTTAATTTTGAAGGTGTGGGGTAGTCCACAATAGCTTAAATAAAAGGGGATCCCTTCACGAAACTTCTTTACAAAGGATTCTTCATTTTGGCCATTTCTCCTAGCCGATCTTCAAGTCGTTGCATAGATCCTTTCCAAGAATGTTCCTCTAGTTTAGACATGGCTGAAACAGTTTAATATTGACATATATTTGACCCATTTTTTAAATACCAAAAAATGCATTTTGAGTTGATTTTTTTATGGATACACTTAAATGTTTAAACACCATACAAACAATGAAAAATAAAATATTTTTTTGTATTTTAAAAAAAATGGTTCGTTCCTCCACCCGTTTTGAGGGGGTCCATTATATATATATATATGAGGTTGCAAAAAAATCAAAGAAAACAATGAACTGAGGCTAAATCGAGCAAAATCACCGCTGAAATCAGGGGATTGAGCAGAGGGCTGGGTGAGGGAGAGGGAGACATTGATAGATAGGAGATTTGGAGTTAAAAATAGAGGTCCATATTATAGGCGATTTGCAAAACGTGGGTTTGAAAACTATCTAACAAGAATCAAATTATTTGGGAGTAGTTGAGAATTATTTTCCAAGATTTTAATGGAAAATGGATCACCTAAATAGATTTTAGGAAAAATAGTTACTTAATAAATATGGTAATCAAACGTATCAAAAGTTAAAAAAATGATTGTAAAAATCCTTATTGATGTCTAAAAATGGATGGGGACCATATTTACAATCACAGATAAATAAGTTAGAAAAACACACAAGAAACAAGATTTTTAAAGTGGTTCAACTATAAGAATAGCCTACATCCAGTGTTGGTATTATTTTAGGTGATTACAATATCTCAATATAGGGTGTGATTGTCCTTGGTTGAATCGTCCCCCTCATCTAAGGGAGAGTATGCATTTATACTGGTCAGGAACCCAAGAGATGGAATGCTTTTAAATTTCCAGATATTTACATCTATACACAATAAATGAGACTCTTAATATTTAGTGTTGGCCGTTATACAATCCGAGTAACCTTTGCTATACCTGATGGTTCATGTTCTTGGATTTGGTCGGCATGCCAGCTGACAAAGTGTCTCTGAAGCCAACCGAGATAACTGCGTGGACACATAGGAGGACACGTGCCCACTTTTCATTGGTCCAAGTAGGAGAGTAATTATTACGTACAATAATCCCATTCTTCATAAAAAATATTGACAATCAAACACAAGATTGATATATTGGATAAATAATCTCAAAACGTTGGGAAATAATATATACGTTTTGTGTATGTTTCGGAGTTTGGCTCAGAGCATCTCCAATGCAGAAGTAAATTGAATCTCCCATATTTGTGAACATGTTAGCGTTCGTATGTGGCATAAAGTGAATTTTAAATGCCAAAGACTTAAAAAGTACATCTCCAATGTGCATGTGTATAAAACATACGATTTCTACATGCTAGAATAAATTTGTTTTTTTTATAGAGAAGATGAGAAGAAATAACGGTTTGTTGAGCTGACCTAAAATCAAGGGGTGGAAGAGACCCTCTGCATGTTGAGAGTCACCTTCACAGTGTGTATTTTTAGTTTTGCCACATCAGATTCACGGACTCATTCCACTGCTGCATTGGAGGGTGATATTTTAACTCAACATATGTGAATCTTACATGTCACTTTAAATCCGCTCTTTCTATGCTTGCATTGTAGTTGCTATCACTTCCTTCATATTGATCGAAGTACCCTTACCTACGTGTATGTCTATCTAGAGGTGTGAGGGTTCAAAAATTTTCCAACTTTAATTGAAAGAAAATTAAAAAGAAGATTATTTATGTAAATCTAAAGTGATATTTTCGTTATAGAGATTGACTATTTATTCAAGTCTTGTATAATAAGATAACTACTGAGTTGTTAGGATATCTCCCATCCTTTTATTTCTATATAGGACTCTATCCTATGTGACTCCCACCTTTTAGAAACCATTATAAACCTAGTCTTACAAAATAAATTTGAAGTAAAGGCATGTAAAAAAAAAACAGATTTGCAAAGATACAAGATTAAGAAAAATTATACTTGTAATAAAAATAGAAAGAAACAAATAAATACAGAACTCGGCATATGAAGAAGGGTGAGTAATGATTAGGATCCAATAGGATTATTTCATTTGGAATGACTTTTATAAAGGGGTGTGTGAGTGTAGGAGTTGTTGGAGAAACAAAGTTTTTTTTTTTTTTTTAACATGGTTAAGAATCACGTGGGCAGTTACAATGAAGTAATAGTTATTTCATGGGGTGGCCAAGTAAATGTAATTTTGTGGGATAGCTATAGAAATTTACATTTATAACCTTTACAATATTGTGTTTGTGTAGTTTGAGAGGTAATTTTTTACTCCTAAAATGTGAGGGAGCTTCAATAACTAAAAATGTCTCCTTGCCTTATATAATTGTAGATTATAAGTCCATTTTCAATGGATCTTTATATATGACTTATTTTCTATATTAGAAAGGGTGTAAGTGAAAAAACTTCTCCAATCACAATTTCTACAACAGAGAAGATATGACGTGTAAGATGACTAAGCTAGAAAATTCCTATCACAATTTCTACACGTGGAAACTCAAATAAAGTTAGCCAATATGATGTGGTAATCTACTATCTCTTTTAGCTGATTTTCCGTCGATACAAACTACTGAGATTGTCAGATTGTTTCAAATCAAATGGAATTTTTCTACAAGAGATGCCCTATCTTGGGTGGTAAATAGATGAATACAGAGCGGATACCATGCTATCTATATCCGTATCCATATCCTTTATCTTGATGCACTATCCATTTTCATATTCGCTCGGATAATAAAAATAACTATCCATATCCTTATCCTCTCGGATTCTCCGGGTTAGGATAATATTCGTATCCGTTTACACTGTTTATCCATTGAAATTAACACTAATTTTGAATTAATTATAATTCATATTGAATAATAATTAAATGATCTAAGTCCAAGAGAATTTTGCTATAACTAACTAAAAAAGATTGACAATATAAACTGTTAAGAGAATGTTTGAAATCAAGCACTAACCTTTAATGTTAATGTTCATGAATAATGATTTCTCTTTTACTCTTATTGAATAATCCATAGCTCCTTAACACATAATACTCGAAGTACTTGTGCTCAACCATAATAAATGGATAATCGTGTCGTGTAACCATTTGACCAAGTAACATTCTCTCCATCTCCAGGCCAAACTAATGATTGCGAAACTTCAGAATTGGCTAAGTGGGTGACTAAATAGTGTCGAGAATTTATTGTCGAATGTCACCACTATCCATTGGCTTTTTTACGTGATTTTCAATGATTATTCAGGTGAGCGGTCCATTTCGAACTTCCAACATTGAACTTTATCTTACAACAAATACAAGTGGCCGTAACGGTATTATCTGGATGCACCTCACGAGTAAAATGATTACATGCCTGTGAAACCCCGCCTATTATAATCACGGTTGATCAGTCCTTTATCAAAATAACTAGGAATCTTATATGATCCATTCTTAGCATCACTACCGAAAACTTTTTAATTACTAACTACATATGTTAAAATAAGTCGGTGCTAATTTTATCTTTCATTATTAACAAAATGTGGAAAATAAATTAATTTAAATAAACCAAACTATCCACACAATAATAGTCTGAACAATAACACGACAACTATATAAATGAATAATCCCGAATAAACCACCGATTCAAAACAAATAATCCAACTACAATCTGAAGTAAAAAAAACTAAATATGGATACAATCTGATAAATAAACTGAAAAACTAAATAGTCTGAGGGACAACATGCCCAAATGAAATACTGAGAGAAATCTATCTAGAATGAATATTGAGATCATAATGTAAATTATACGTACACTCTCTTAATATCCTCACCTATCAACTAATGTTCACGCCTAATGTATGTTATGTAGCTATACTACCCATATGAACTAGATAACATACCTAAATAACCTCGATAAGTTTAGCTCACTCGTATTACCCTTACGAGATGCTACCACTGTTTCAATAATCAATTTATTTATCCACATATTATGATTGAGTCAATTTATTTGAGTTTCTCTACTTTGATACTTTTAGATATGCACAATCTATTAGTTCTACTACTATACATAAGTAGATATATCAGATTTGAATATATTTAATAAAATTATAATATATACAACTATAGCATCCCTCGAATGGACCTTCGTGATGCTGACATACTTTGCTATCAAGTTCATGTACCTCTCGTACTAAATCAAGGACTATTGGTTCAGCATGTCTCCTTGAACCCACAATCAATCAACATAATAATGGAGGTGAACATGGTTCTAAGTCTTTGGTATAAACAATACCTAACGTACCCAAACGACACGTCGGTGCCACTAATACACTGTACATAGTGAGCCGCCCTAAGTTCCATGTTCTGGGGCACACATCCAGACCTCACTAGAATCGTCAAGGTGGAATTGCCCTCTACACGAAAACCCCCTGATAGCAGGCAACGTAGGTATGTTCACACACATAATCAAATCACAACAATAGGTATTCACACAACCTATATACACATATTATTCAGTGGGTATATACACATCCTAATCATAAAAGTCCGTACGTAGTATATCTCTCTCTCATACTTAACATAATAAAATAATTCCTACATATTATTTATTTCATGAAATATTCGAGCATCACGCACTACCTAAAGGGTCCCATCTATCCCTTACATAAATTCTTTAGTTATACATCTCTAAACTCCTAATTTATATCATAGATTATCATTCACAGTTCTTGTAACATAAATCGCACATCCTCGATACATCTCTCAATCAATTAAGTATTGTCGATCCAAGCCTTAATTTACTCTCACTAAGTATCACCGAGCCTAGATTTTATACCTACCGACCTTCCCTAGTTTTTGCACAATTATTAAACTTATCTCAAAGATTTTCCATAATTTAATACCCAAAAGTATAAACAATTGAAATTTTGGAAATAGTTGGTCATCTGAACCGGTTCTAGGGTACAGGGGAACCGGTTCTGGTGTACATTCGAACCAGTTTGAGGGGTGGGCCGAACTCGTTCTAGGTACCTGGCAACCCATCTTCTTCACTGTTACGAGTTCCACCATTTTATACCACAATTTCTTCATACAATCATCTCAAATTACATTACAATTTGTTACAACATTATACAAGAGTATATACATCAATTTTAACTAATCTTTATCATAAAAACATCATTAAATCTCCAAATTCTCAAGATTTCTTTAAGATTTTTCTACCAAAACTCTAGTTCATGTTCTTTATGCAAAATCAATATTTTCCCCAGATTTCTTCCATAAGATTTACACATATAATTTAATTTTGAGTCCTCTACATATGTGGCTCCATTCTACATGGAATCATATCCCAATTTATGAGTTTTATTCACTTAAACCTCAAGAACACAATTAAATCATGATATTATAATCCCTACACTACATGGGTATTATAACTAAATAAAAAAACATGCAAGATAAACACTTGCCTTTAATTTGCAGGTCCGATTTCATTTCTAATGTGATGAAAGTGCTCCTCCATTGCTTCCGATCACGGATCCGACAAAAATTGGGGTTGAATAAAGACTTTGCACCTCCAAACTCTCTTTTCTTCCTCTCTAATGGCCTCTCCTCTCTTCCCCTTTGATTCTTAGAGGCTTAGGTTTGTAATGATGCTGTCCCAATTACTTAACCTTAGATTTATAATCTTAATTCCTGAAATTAGGCTAACGGTCCAAGCCCAAGTGATCCGAACACTCCCATGTGGGCTCGGTTATGACTAAAAAGACCCCGAAACCCAATTACAACCCCCGGGTACACTATTCCGACTATCTCAACCCATTCGGAATCAACCATGACCTCAAATTTCCATGAAAGTCACTATATAATAAAGTCCTATCCCGACCCCAATTAGTGTCTTCACATGACTCCCGGTTGGGATATAATGCTGTCACGTCGCTATCGCTCGCTATGATGAAAAATAATAAATCACTATTCACTTAGTAATTATATTGCATAAATATTAATCATTATCTCTCTCGGTTAATATTAGTAAATAACCACATAATAATTTGTTCACACATAATAATGAATTCAATTAAATTACGGCACACGTGTAGTTTAAAATATCCGAATTAATTAAATTATAAATACTAAAAAATACGGGGTGTTACATACTTCCCCCCTTACAACGGGATTTCATCCTCGAAATTAGGATATGCTCGGTATTACCATCTTGGATTCTTATACACAATTGCATCCTAATGTATCCATAATTTACTCGCAATAATCTTTTCGTATTTCCATTATACATAAACCATAGGTATTTTTTTAACAGAAGGTCTACTCACCACAACCCATGATTAGCGACAAGTCAATTCAAACCCTTACATATCCATATGTTCCATAATGTTAAGGTATCATTTATATAATGACACACCAAAACTCTCACGAATTCTATAATAATGTCTCAAAAGACGAGCCTATACTCCACTGGCTCTATCATCTCTATGTTACAAAAGGCCCCACTTCTATAGGTGCCAATTTTACTTATTTTCGTACGACGTGAACTTACTCTCACTACGTTCCTGAACTATACGAAAATGATGTGGATTAACTCCATCCTTGTCGACGAACCTTGAAGCACTCTGGGTTCGAGAAACTTGTTATTCCCATTCTCAACTATCCAAAGGGTGGGAATTTTTTATTCTTCCAATGGAGCCTCAAAAGTCACCTCGCAATTACTATCCTGCTACGAGTCACCACATGTGGCTCCACCAGTTGTAGTTAGTATTCGCAATTACTCAAAAATTTAAAACATGCATTCTCGCATTCTGCCACATTCTATGTCCCCTGCTCGACTATCCATCGGCCTACGGTTGATATGCCTAACTCAAGACGCAACTCCGTTCCCATCGCCTACTGACACTCCCTATCCAAGATGGGACTCAAGGATCTCGTTCGGATTTAGAACAGTATTTTACGGCACCTTATGCCAATTAAGTTATTCTCTTTTATAACATGCTGGGCATGCTGCCCGATAGTATAACACACCCCAAACGAATAATAATTATTTCATTCCTGGTCAATTCATTTCACAACCCTAAGAAACTCCTGAATCCTCTTCGATTTTCATGATCCAATAATGAACTTTATTAGTTTGTGTATCCATTATGTTCGCAAAATCATCAATCTATCACAACATTCCGGTTGGTAATGCTGGACCAACATTTCCCCCCTTATGAGTGGCGCACTTGGAGACAACTTCATTAGCTCTCACGTCACGTGGAAAATCTTACTCCCTTTTTTCTAAGATACAAAAAAATTATGGAACGTATGTTTGCTCCCAAAATTGCGCACTTCCTAGGCTCTTTTCCATCTATTAGAATCAATAACCTATCTATGCACAAACCACTCTATGAATTAGACTAGGTGAGACTCCGCTCCACTTACAAAATTGTGGGTTTCTCCATTGTTAAGGGATACCTTTTAATATATGCTTGCAACGTATTTCGACTCACCGCGATTGTGAGAGTTTCTCGTGACGTACACATAGTCAGACTATCTCCTTTCCTCGAACGAAGTTCAGTCCTTTAAAATTTTCCACTTATGTTTTTTACTGTCCCACAGATATATTTTTGACATCTTTATAATCACGCCTCTTTATCATGGATGATACTAGAAGTCAAGTTAACCAGGGCGCCCATACACCCTATATCCCGTGCACAACTGCACAATCAACTCTAATGTCCCACGCGGAACATAATTATCTCAAGTCCGGCCCTGCATTCTTGGCGTGGCTATACCATATGGCTAAACTCAGTTACCTTATCAAAATGATGTGGTTTTACTTGAGACTGTCCCACCCATCAACTAATGGTGAATTTATTTTCGGTACTCCCCACACAACACTACTCAATTCTACAGGTTTTACATCATACAATAGCTCTCAGCTTCCCATACATTTATAATATCCCAAGTGATAGAATTATGCCCTTGTGACCAACACATCTCCTAACCACGACATTCGCTAGGGTTCATGCGTGGGATGTCTCACCAACGATATCCAAACAAATAACCCCCTACGATACAAGACAGCCTAGTATTGCCACTCATCGAATCCATAGGTTCAAAGAACATAACCAGGATATCCAAAAATCTTATCCCCAGACATGCAAGTCTAACCGTCCACTCCCACATCACTAAAGGAGTTATACAACATGATGCTCTCACTATCACTAGTTTCCCGCGCTAAGTCGATAACGAGCTAAATTTTCCTGTTTAACAGTAAACTTAATATACCCTGAATTACATCCGTATAGTCCCTACACACTGGGATCAAACATAACGAGACGTCTATAACCTCTGAAGTCTCCTCCACGATATAATATAAATTCAAGCTCAACCCTCTTTCAGGGGACACATCGCTAAAATCACATCCTTCCTTGGAACAACAAACACAATAGCCTTACTGTAATAGCCCATCATCGCTCAACCCGTTGCTAACCAACCTATACACTAGATAACATCTTCCTCGAATATCATCTCTCAAAATGAGTTAACCCACTAAAATATACCCTCTTAGTGTCCCCACCCGCTCCCCTGTAGATGGAACCAAAAAGAGCCCTTCCACTCAACGGTAAATATATACACACAATAGTAACACTAACGATACACGGACTAAACCCATCTCATGCACGAACCTAGTGCTAACAAAATGGTGTGGGTTGCTTGTGTTGAATAAAACATACCCCATTTACCCTAGGATAAGACTCAAACTTTCTATTGTCAATAGCACTGGCAACGGCTTCCTGGACATAACACTCTCCCCTAAACCGGTCCAAAAAATTTTACAATAATTTCCCCTACTGGGCATCCAAGTTAAGTCTCCTATCTCGCTACGGATAAGGTCAATACATGTGGTCCTACTCTCCACATCTAGGACACGTTTCTATATCATCCCCCTATTTCTGGCCCAAGTGGCCATATCGGGGTTATCCTCCTCTTGAACCCGGTAGTCTTATCCCCGATTACTACCCTTATTGTTCCTTTGGATTTGTTGGATTTATGGAACACACCGCTGGCCCTGACTGAATCCACCATCACTTGGTAGGAATTTCATTCATTTAAATCATTTAAATGGGTCCCCTGTTGGGTACCCCTTTGTGGTGCCTCACTATCACCAATTTCATTCAGTATTACCTTTCTGGCTAGACTCTCTAACTCTCTTAGCTCCCTTCTCATGGAAGCGTAGATATAACCATTGTAAAAGTACATCATTGACACCATGTGCATAAGTCTTCCAAGAATGATTTTCCATAATTGCTGGCGACTTGTGAGGCCATCATCACGCTTAAGAACTTTCTTCCTCACCACCTATCTCTCTGAGTACGAAGTTCAATTAAAGAAATATATTCTTCATTTCAATCGCCCTCTTATGATAAGTCCAGAAACTTCCTTATATGTGGTGACTGTCTCCCACCATGGCAACACTGCTCCTACGAGCAAAAATTTTAAACCAAAATTTAACCCTGGGTGCCACTGCACTCCACCATACGTAATTTCCTTTGGATTATATCCTTCCATTGTCCCATCACACTTCCTCTCTTCCGTGAACCCTTACGAATGGTTCTTCGAAAGGGTACCTCTGACTTCCCCCTTTTACCGACTACGCTGGGTGAGTCTGAATTTGCACCACCATTCTTGACGATGATGCTTGGGAAAACTACTGAACCCTAGTGATTATCTTATCATCATATTCCTGGAAAATAATCGTGGTGACTCCTATCACGGTAACTAGTCCAAGAATGCTTTACGGATTTTATTGAGCCTCTCTTCCTGTATTCCTTCTAATGGCCCTCGCAGGTCGCCCTGTATTGTTTGATGTATGAAAACCAAACGGACTCGCACTACACCAAAATTGGCGATTGGTCACGGCCAAAATCCCTGACCAAAACTGTGAGTCGCGGACTTTGGCCGTGACCATTTCTGGCGTGACCATTTTCGTGGGTCGCGGCCCAAGTCCGTGACCAAAAAATGGTCACGGCCAAGAGGGGTCACGACAGATGGTCGCGGACTTTGGCCGTGACCCATGCCGTGACGGGTCGCGGCTCTTATCCGTGACCCACAACCGTGACAAATTGGTCGCGGCCAAAGTCCGCGACCCAAGTCCGTGACAAAAAAAATTAAAAAAAATTGGTCGCGGCCAAAGTCCGCGACTCACGCCCGTGACAAAAAAAATTGATCGCGGACCTTGTCCGTGACTCACAACCGTGACAAATTGGTCGCGGTCAAAGTCCGCGACCCACGTACGTGACAAAAAAAATTAAAAAATTGGTCGCGGCCCAAGTCCGCGACCCATAACCGTGACAAAAAAATAAAAAAAATGGTCGCGGATTTTGGCCGCGACCATTTTTAAGCGCGACAAAAAAAAATAAAAATGGTCATGGACAAAGTCCATGACCATATTTATCTATAATTTAAAAAAAATGTATTTTTTTTGTCCAATCCTAAAATTGGGGGTCCTGTGAGTGCACCGTCGGTTGCTACGAGGTGTTACAAATATTTATTATAGGCAAAACAAAAAAAAAATCACAAATTGCGAATTGAGAATGTTGTTAATAAACAAATATATATACAAACTTAAAAATATTACACGTCTTAATAATTCACAGACCAAAAAAAAATTGGGCAGAGTTTCCTCTATTTTCTTGACATTCCAAAACCTGTAAATGAAAAACCTGTTTATTATAAAGCCCACACGGCTATAAAATTCAACAATCAAATTATAAAAGCCCGCACGGTCATAAAACTAAACAATAAAAGCCTGCACGGCTATAACACATAAAAAACATTATCCTGAATGTCCACAACATATAAATAATCATCATGTTGTAAACCATTACCTCCTTCATTTGATCCACGTGCAAAAATCCTACAAATGATAGGATACAAAAAACAAAAATATCAGTAACCAAGTATTTTTACAAAAAATTTAATCAAGCTGAAAAATTGCATACATGAGTTAAAATTATCAGTAACCAAGTAGAAATATGAAAATTACCATTGTTTTGAGAGGTGTTGGTGGGAGGTGTTGGTGCCACCCACGGGGCCGTTCGGGGGTTGTTTTGAGTTTTCACCCTCTAACGTCATGTTTTTAGGCCTAAGTCTAGAAATAAGAAAATTACCGTCGTACTCTCAAATCGGGAGTCCCGCGGCTGCGGGGTCAGTTCCTACGAGTTACGTTGGTCCCGTGGGAGGTGTTGGTGCCACCCACAAGGCCGTTCGGGGGATGTTTCGAGTTTTCACCCTCTAACGTCATGTTTTTAAGCCTAAGTCTTTAAATATGCAAATTACCGTATTACTCTCAAACCGGGAGACCCGCGGCTGCGAGGTCAGTTCCTACGAGTTACGTTGGTCCCGTGGGAGGTGTTAGTGCCACCCACGGGGCCGTTTGGGGCTGTTTCGAGTTTTCACCCTCTAACGTCATGTTTTGCTTAAGTGTAGAAATACGCAAATTACCCTCGTACTCTCAAATCGGGAGACCCGCGGCTACGGGGTCAGTTCCTACGAGTTATGTTGGTCCCCTGGGAGGTGTTGGTGCCACCCACGGGGCCGTTCGGGGGCTGTTTCGAGTTTTCACCCTTTAACGTCATGTTTTTAAGCCTAAGTCTTGAAATATACAAATTACCGTATTACTCTCAAACCGGGATTCCCGCGGCTGCGGGGTCAGTTCCTACGAGTTATGTTGGTCCCATGAGAGGTGTTGGTGCCACCCACGGGGCCGTTCGGGGGCTGTTTCGAGTTTTCACCCTTTAGCGCCATGTTTTGCTTAAGTGTAGAAATACGCAAATTACGGTCGTATTCTCAAACCGGGAGACCCGCGGCTGCGAGGTCAGTTCCTACGAGTTACGTTGGTCCCGTGGGAGGTGTTGGTGCCACCCACGGGGCCGTTCGGGGGATGTTTTGAGTTTTCACCCTCTAACGTCATGTTTTTAAGGCTAAGTCTAGAAATAAGTAAATTACCGTCGTACTCTCAAACCGAGAGTCTCGCGGCTGCGAGGTCAGTTCCGACGAGTTACGTTGGTCCCGTGGGAGTTGTTGGTGTCACCCACGGGGCCGTTCGGGGGCTGTTTCGAGTTTTCACCCTTTAACGTCATGTTTTTAAGCCTAAGTCTTGAAATATACAGATTACCGTATTACTCTCAAACCGGGATTCCCGCGGCTGCGGGGTCAGTTCCTACGAGTTATGTTGGTCCCGTGAGAGGTGTTGGTGCCACCCACGGGGCCGTTCGGGGGCTGTTTCGAGTTTTCACCCTTTAACGCCATGTTTTTCTTAAGTGTAGAAATACACAAATTACGGTCGTATTCTCAAACCGGGAGACCCGCGGCTGTGGGGTCAGTTCCTACGAGTTACGTTGGTCCCGTGGGAGGTGTTGGTGCCACCCACGGGGACGTTCGGGGGATGTTTCGAGTTTTCACCCTTTAACGTCATGTTTTTAAGCCTAAGTCTTGAAATATACAAATTACCGTATTACTCTCAAACTGGGATTCCCGCTGCTGCGAGGTCAGTTCCTACGAGTTATGTTGGTCCCGTGGGAGGTGTTGGTGCCACCCACGGGGCCGTTCGGGGGCTGTTTCGAGTTTTCACCCTCTAACGTCATGTTTTTAAGCCTAAGTCTTTAAATATGCAAATTACCGTATTACTCTCAAACCGGGAGACCCGCGGCTGCGAGGTCAGTTCCTACGAGTTACGTTGGTCCCGTGGGAGGTGTTGGCGCCACACACGGGGCCGTTTGGGGGCTGTTTCGAGTTTTCACCCTCTAACGTCATGTTTTGCTTAAGTGTAAAAATATGCAAATTACCCTTGTACTCTCAAACCGGGAGACCCGCGGCTATGGGGTCAGTTCCTACGAGTTATGTTGGTCCCGTGGGAGGTGTTGGTGCCACCCACGGGGCCGTTCGGGGGCTGTTTCGAGTTTTCACCCTTTAACGTCATGTTTTTAAGCCTAAGTCTTGAAATATACAAATTACCGTATTACTCTCAAACCGGGATTCCCGCGGCTGCGGGGTCAGTTCCTACGAGTTATGTTGGTCCCGTGGGAGGTGTTGGTGCCACCCACGGGGCCGTTCGGGGGATGTTTCGAGTTTTCACCCTTTAACGCCATGTTTTGCTTAAGTGTAGAAATATGCAAATTACGGTCGTATTCTCAAACCGGGAGACCCGCGGCTGCGAGGTCAGTTCCTACGAGTTACGTTGGTCCCGTGGGAGGTGTTGGTGCCACCCACGGGGCCGTTCGGGGGCTGTTTCGAGTTTTCACCCTCTAACGTCAAGTTTTTAAGCCTAAGTCTAGAAATAAGTAAATTACCGTCGTACTCTCAAACCGAGAGTCCCGCGTCTGCGGGGTCAGTTCCTACGAGTTACGTTGGTCCCATGGGAGGTGTTGGTGTCACCCACGGGGCCGTTCGGGGGCTGTTTCGAGTTTTCACCCTTTAACGTCATGTTTTTAAGCCTAAGTCTTGAAATATACAAATTACCGTATTACTCTCAAACCGGGATTCCCGCGGCTGCGGGGTCAGTTCCTACGAGTTATGTTGGTCCCGTGAGAGGTGTTGGTGCCACCCACGGGGCCGTTCGGGGGCTGTTTCGAGTTTTCAACCTTTAACGCCATGTTTTGCTTAAGTGTAGAAATACGCAAATTACGGTCGTATTCTCAAACCGGGAGACCCGCGGCTGTGGGGTCAGTTCCTACGAGTTACGTTGGTCCCGTGGGAGGTGGTGGTTCCACCCACGGGGACGTTCGGGGGATGTTTCGAGTTTTCACCCTTTAACGTCATGTTTTTAAGCCTAAGTCTTGAAATATACAAATTACCGTATTACTCTCAAACCGGGATTCCCGCTGCTGCGAGGTCAGTTCCTACGAGTTACGTTGGTCCCGTGGGAGGTGTTGGTGCCACCCACGGGGCCGTTCGGGGGCTGTTTCGAGTATTCACCCTTTAACGTCATGTTTTTAAGCCTAAGTCTTGAAATATACAAATTACCGTATTACTCTCAAACCGGGATTCCCGCGGCTGCGGGGTCAGTTCCTACGAGTTATGTTGGTCCCATGAGAGGTGTTGGTGCCACCCACGGGGCCGTTCGGGGGCTGTTTCGAGTTTTCACCCTTTAACGCCATGTTTTGCTTAAGTGTAGAAATACGCAAATTACTGTCGTATTCTCAAACCGGGAGACCCGCGGCTGCGGGGTTAGTTCCTACGAGTTACGTTGGTCCCGTGGGAGGTGTTGGTGCCACACACGGGGCCGTTCGGGGGCTGTTTCGAGTTTTCACCCTTTAACGTCATGTTTTTAAGCCTAAGTCTTGAAATACACAAATTATCGTATTACTCTCAAACCGGGATTCCCGCGGCTGCGAGGTCAGTTCCTACGAGTTACGTTGGTCCCGTGGGAGGTGTTGGTGCCACCCACGGGGCCGTTCGGGGGCTGTTTCGAGTTTTCACCCTCTAACGTCATGTTTTTAAGCCTAAGTCTTTAAATATGAAAATTACCGTATTACTCTCAAACCGGGAGATCCGCGGCTGCGAGGTCAGTTCCTACGAGTTACGTTGGTCCCGTGGGAGGTGTTGGTGCCACCCACGGGGCCATTTGGGGGCTGTTTCGAGTTTTCACCCTCTAACGCCATGTTTTGCTTAAGTGTAGAAATACAAAAATTACGGTCGTATTCTCAAATCGGGAGACCCGCGGCTGCGAGGTCAGTTCCTACGAGTTACGTTGGTCCCGTGAGAGGTGTTGGTGCCACCCACGAGGCCGTTCGGGGCCTGTTTCGAGTTTTCACCCTTTAACGTCATGTTTTTAAGACTAAGTCTAGAAATAAGCAAATTACCGTCGTACTCTCAAATCGGGAGAGCCGCGGCTGAGGGGTCAGTTCCTACGAGTTACGTTGGTCCCGTGGGAGGTGTTGGTGCCACCCACGGGGCCGTTCAGGGGCTGTTTCGAGATTTCACCCTCTAACGTCATGTTTTTAAGCCTAAGTCTTTAAATATGCAAATTACCATATTACTCTCAAACCGAGAGACCCGCGACTGCGAGGTCAGCTCCTACGAGTTACGTTGGTCCCGTGGGAGGTGTTGGTGCCACCCACGGGGCCGTTTGGGGGCTGTTTCGAGTTTTCACCCTCTAACGCCATGTTTTGCTTAAGTGTTGAAATACGAAAATTACGGTTGTATTCTCAAATCGGGAGACCCGCGGCTGCGAGGTCAGTTCCTACTAGTTACGTTGGTCCCGTGGGAGGTGTTGGTGCCACCCACGGGGCCGTTCGGGGGCTGTTTCGAGTTTTCACCCTCTAACGTCATGTTTTTAAGCCTAAGTCTAGAAATAAGCAAATTACCGTCGTACTCTCAAACCGGGAGACCCGCGGCTGCGGGGTCAGTTCCTACGAGTTACGTTGGTCCCGTGGGAGGTGTTGGTGCCACCCACGGGGCCGTTCGGGGGCTGTTTCGAGTTTTCTCCCTCTAACGTCATGTTTTTAAACCTGAGTCTTGAAATATGCAAATTATCGTATTACTCTCAAACCGGGAGACCCGCGGCTGCGAGGTTAGTTCCTACGAGTTACGTTGGTCCCGTGGGAGGTGTTAGTGCCACCCACGGGGTCGTTTGGGGTTGTTTCGAGTTTTCAAGTTTTCACCCGCGGTTATGGACGGTTGATTGATTTAGAGCCTTAATTATTGTAGATGGTTAGGATATTGGATAGTCTCGAAAACATTTAGGATTTCAAACCCATTGCAAACTTGACATGATTGTTTGGTTTTATTTTCCAGGTATTTCGATTCATTGACAAATAATTAATTTTCTTTACTTTAAATAAGCGTACCCCCAGTGCTTATTGGTAGGAGGGATATTATGTACCCATGGAGGCAAATGTGGAGGATAAAGACCCCGGTCAATGTGGATTTCTTTGTCACAACAAGGGTGAAATTTCGGACAGTTTGAATAGAGGTAGGCACATTATAAATATTTATTAGATCTATACAACAAGGATGGTCTACTGAAAACGTGGATTGGATACACAACCTATCTGTTAACATTGACCAAGAGCAAGAGGTGGACGTGAATGATGACCTGGCACGCGAACTTGCGTTCTATACGCAGGCAAACCTTCATCAAAAGTCGATTGTAAGCGGCATCTGCATATATATGCATATGTTGCATATATATGCAGTTGCATATATATGCACTGCATATATATGTAGCAGTTGCATATATATGCACTGCATATATATGCAGCAGTTGCATATATATGCACTGCATATATATGCACGAATGGCTGCTGCGCCTGATTCGACTCACCATTATTATATTAGGCCTTCTTTGTCTGCGCATTACCCTACTTCCTTAATCCAAATAGCCATAGGAGAAGCTGAGCTTGCTAACCTAAGTCCGTAGCTAAAGTTATCAAACAAGAGTTCCATTCCCCTTACTCGTATTGCAGGCAAATCCCGTTACTAGTAGTTCTGGTTAGCCCACTTGCCCGAGTACACTCTCAACTTGTAGATGCGCCAATATCGCCTTCCCCCCACTGCATATATATGCCGTTGCATATATATGCACTGCATATATATGTAGCAGTTGCATATATATGCACTGCATATATATTCACTTCATATATATGCAGTTGCATATATATGCAGCAGTTGCATATATATGCACTGCATATATATGCAGCACTGCCTCGCCCCGCCCCCTGCCCCGTTACTACGCCCCCTGCATATATATTAGTTTCATATTAATAATTATATATGCAGATATGTTATTTCTCTTTCAGGTGACAATTATTTAAAGTCCTACGTGATACCGGAACCAGAGGCAACCGTAACGGATCAGATGACCGAATTTGAGTGTCAGGAGGTTTGTTTTGTAGATCCCACTCTTGGATTCACCCTAGATCAGGTATACTCTCTATTTTTTTTTGGATTTTATCACCAATATGCACACACTCACACGCGCACACAAACACACGCACGCACACACGCACACTCTCACTACATATATACATATATGCATATATGCACACACTTTCACTACATATATGCATACATGCCCCGTCCCCTCCCCCTTCCCCACTCACACACGCACACACACACACACACGCACACACACACACACACACGCGCGCTCCCTGCCCGTCCCCTCTCCCTTCCCCACTCGCACACGCGCACACACACAAACATGCACACACGCGCCCCCTGCCCATCCCCTCCCCCCTTTCCCACTCACACGCGCACACACACAAACATGCACACATGCACACACACAAGCCGGGAGCACCGTGACTACACGGTCAGTTCCTACGACTTACATTGGTCCCGTGCAAGATGTTCATGACTCTTGCGGGACCGTTTTGTGGGTGGTTTACGTTTTCACCCTCCGATGGCATCTTTTTTATTCTCTAGTCTAACTTTTTGCAAATTTACTCCGTATACTCAAACCGGGATCCTTGTGACTACGCGTTTGGTTCCTACTATTAACATTGGTCCCGTGCGAGGTGTTTGTGACTCTTACGGTACCGTTTTGTGGCTTTTTTACGTTTTCACCCTTCTAAGGCATGCTTTTTTTCTTTAGTCTATTTTTTTGCAAATTAATGTCGTACACTCCAATCGGGAGCGCCGTGACTACGCGGTCGATTCCTACGAGTCACATTGGTCCCGTGCGAGGTGCTCGTGACTCTTACGGGACCGTTTTGTGCTTATTGTACGTTTTCACCCTTCGATGTCATGTTTTTATGCTCAAGTCTATTTTTTTTACAAATTTACGTCGTACACTCTAACCGGGAGCCCCGTGACTACGCCGTCGGTTTCTATGAGTTACATTAGTCCCGTGCGAAGTGTTCGTGACTCTTACCGGACCGTTTTATGGCTATTTTATGTTTTCACCCTTCGATGGCATGTTTTTATGCCTAAGTCTAACTTTTTACAAATTTATGTCATACACTCAAACCGAGAGCCCCGTGACTACGCGGTCGGTTCCTACGAGTCACATTAGTCCCGTGCGAGGGGTTCATGACTCTTACGGGACCGTTTTAAGCCTGTTTTACGTTTTCACCCTTCGATGGCATGTTTTTATGCTTAAGTTTATTTTTTTGCAAATTTACGTTATACACTCAAACCGGGAGCGCCGTGACTACACGATCAGTTCCTGCGATTTACATTGGTCTCGTGCGAGGTGTTCGTGACTCTTATGGGACTGTTTTGTGGCTATTTTACGTTTTCACCATTCGATGGCATGTTTTTATGCTTAAGTCTAATTTTTTGCAAATTTACGTCGTACAATCAAACCGGGAGCGCCTTAAACATAGAAAGTGGCAATCCGTTGGATAATGACTTCTTTTTCTAGTGTTCACCCTAACTATTCTTTGTTCAAAAGTTATCCAAACCCAAAATAATTAAAAAATTGAATCAATGCATATTTAACCTTAAAATAAAGTTCATCATAGGTTTATCCATTACCTGGATATGTTGTTACACCCAACGCTAATCAGAACCTTCTCTATGCCAGCAGCGATGCAATTTCAGATTATGTTTGATAGTAGTTCGACCCCAACATCAATGTATCCTATGACAGTGAAAAAATAATGAATTTTTTGCAAACAGTTATGTTCAATTAAAAAAATGGTAGAACCAAAAAATATTTTGCAAACAGTTATGTTCAATAGCGGGACATTACATTTAAAAGTAGATGAAATTCATAAATTAATGTAAAGTGCTAATACAATGTCAATATCATAATAGGATACAAATAAGATTGATGAGGATAAAATAATATTTTGATACTCAATCTTCCTCTAAATCAACTAAAAGATCCTTCAAATTAGGGTTGTCATCAAGAGCTGACTGGAACTCTTTTGGAGCCTTTAATGCGTCTACTTCAGTAGTCATACCCTTTGGTGCATGCACAACAATAGACCAATTGCCATCGTTAATGCACTTCGAGTAGAATACCTTCTTTACATTCTGAAAGGAACAAATAAAAGGCTCGTCGACTATGCGGTCTTTAGTCTTCAGCTTTGATAAATCTACCATAATAAGTTTGGAGTCGGGATCAACTTTGCAAGCATTCGTTGTATCCTCCACCTTTACCCAATCACAATAGAATACGGTTTCTGTGAAATCCAAGTAATCAAGTTCTAGGATTTGTTGAATTATCCCATAATAGGTTAGCACCGTATTCTTTGGATTTTTATCACTTTTGCTAGCGATACAGGTGGTCAAGGCAGAAATTGATATTCCACTGTTTTGCGTCAAAAGCTTTTCCTCATATGGATATGAAATGAAATCAAAACCGTTGGTGCGGAATTTCTTAAACTCTTTTGCACGAAAACTAGGACCTTTTGCTAGGCGTGCAAGTCTGGAAGAGACATCACCTCTTGGTAGTTTACTACCCTACGTAAATTACCAGAATAACCGGTTGGAGTCTTCAAGTTGAACAACGTGTCTAAGAGGATCTTCTTCTCATTAGTAGTCAAAGTGAAAGCAGTCGGGGGGATAGAAATTCTTCCTGTCGTTGGATCATTTTTTAACCACAGTCCCTTCTTTATTTTCATATCATGTAGATCTCGGCGGGCACGCTCGCCATCTTTAGAATGAGATCCACCCAGACATGTTCCTATCAAATGTTCTACAACATTCTTCTCTGTGTGCATCACATCAATTATATGCCTTACACGATGATCTTTCCAATACGGCAAATCAAAAAATATTGATCGCCTGGACCATGGCTTCGCTTTACTAGGGTCGTTCGGATCCTCCCTAGATTTACGCTTCAGGTTTACAAAATGGGGGTGTTTGCCTACATACCTATTCCCCGCAGTCGCAGCCACCGCCTTCTCTTCAATTTGCTGACCAGAAAGTCGAATAGGTGCCGTTCTTCGCTCGTGACCGACAGGCAAAAAGTTAGACTTGTCGTCCCTAAAAGGGTGACTGGTCGGCAGAAATCTACGATGACCCGTGTAACTCAACTTACCACTATGTTTTAACCAACAGGCTTCAGTTTCCTCCCCACATATGGGACATCCATAATAACCATGAACATTACAACCAGACAAGGTCCCATAAGCAGGAAGATCGTGGATCGCCCACATCACCATTGCTTTAAGTGTGAACTCTTCACCCTTATGAGAATCGAACGCCGTCACGCCTTTATCCCACAACTCTTTAAGTTCTTCAATTAATGGTGCTAAGAATATATCAATATCATCACTGGGAGCCTTCGGCCCGGGTATCAACAGAGATACCAATGTGAACTCCTTTCTCATGCATAACGTTGGAGGAAGACTTAAAGGCGCCATAAGAACTGGCCAATAACTCTGACTAGTACTTAAATTACCGAAAGGGTTAAACCCATCGGTTGAGATTGCAAGACGAACGTTGCGCGATTCCTTTGCAAATTCATGGTGTTGTGCATTTGAAATTTGCCAGATAAGTGAATCAACCGGATGACGCATCAAATTCCCACCCACCTCGCATCGAGCATGCCATGTCATGGCCTCCGCTATCCACGGTACAGTAAAAAAACGTTTTAACCGTGGCCCTAGTGGAAAATACTTCAAAACCTTTTGTGGGACTTGCGAGCACTTGCGATTTTTTGCATGTTTATCATTTCCATTCTCACAAACCATATATCTAGGCTCACTGGATACAGGACATTCATCCTTCTCTTCGTGCTCATTTCGGTACAATATGCAATCATACTTGCAAGCATGAATAGATTTGTATTTCAAACCTAAACCCTTCAAACTCTTCTTCATGGTAGGATAATTGTCTGGTAACATGTTCTCTTTTGGGAGAATTTCTTTAACCCACTTAAGAATTCCGGTTACGCTGTTTCCAGACAAACCAAATTGACTCTTCAAATTATGCAAACCAATCATTGCATATAATACCGAGTGATCTTCATCGCAATCTTTATACAACGGTCTAGCCGCATCGGCTTTCAACCGTATGTATTCCCGATCTCCTAGTAGTTCAGCATCAATTTGTTCATTTACTTGGTCATAATGCACATTATTTGTATCCATAGGTTGGTGGTTTTGTTGGTTGTGGAGTCCGTAAGCATCATCAATTAAGTCGGTCAATGGACGATGTGTTGGTGAATCATGTACCACTTCTACTCCTTGAGGTTTCGTTACACGGTCGGCTCCCGGTAATTCTTCTGGAACATAAGGTACAACTTTTTCACCATGGTATGCCCATATTATATAGTCTTGACAGATTCCCCACTTTAGTAAATGCAACTTAACAACTTCCAATGACTTATATTTTCCGTTAATACAATGAGTGCACGGACACGGAATCTTCTCACTTTTAAGATTTTTGGAAGAATATTTAACAAATTCATAAACGCCCTTTACATGATTAATTGATATCCGGTTAGTCTCTCCCATCCACTCTTTGTATTGTGGGATATCCATGTAATAATCTTCAAATTTCAGTCCTGTGGTAATAGGTTAAAAAATATTATTACAAATGAAACAGAAAGATTATTCTTACGACTGAAACAAAAAAAAATATCATTCCAAACGAAACAAAACCAATATTCTTACAACTGGAACAAAAAAAATATCATTCCAACTGAAGCAAAAGCAATATTCTTACAACTAAAACAAAAAAATTATTACAACTGAAACGAAAGAAAATATTATTAAATCTTGGCCAACAGATAAAGTGGCCAAGTAATAAAAGATTTTGCATAATTCCTCAATTCCATCCCGTCCCCGCTGTTAACGTACACAGGTACATCTCCGCAGCCGTTGTATATTTCATCGACCATTATTTTAGCCTCACCCTTCTCCAAAGGTCGGTGATGTACTAGAGTTCCAGGAACCCTGGAGATGAGTATGCACACGCCAACAAACCTCGAATTGCTCATGTCCTTGATATAGTACTCTTCGCCATAGTCACCGTGCGTTGTTGACGATGATTCGAGCCCCGTGATTAGCGGAGGTGTAGGGGAGGGGAATGTTGGAGGATGAGGCATTTGAGAGGGGAATGTTGGAGGGGAAGGATGTGTGAAACCTTGAGGAGGCATTGGGGGCCTATAACTTTCAATAAGATTCACAAGTTTCCCAATTTTATTTGTCAATAATCCCAGGGAATTTTTAATCTCATGGACATCCCCATCGGTCTTCAACTGGTGCTCCTTTTGGGATGAGATACAATTCTTGACCTAAGAAAGCTCGTCCACAAGAGATGCAATGTGTTGAAGTTTTGTTTTTGGCATATGTGAGCCAACACCTCTCGTCCTCCCCCTTTTGTCCTTTCCAAAGGTCTTAGTCAGAGCATCATTTTCAAGGTCAAAGTCATCAGTAGGGTTCGAATCTGATTGACTGCTGATGGCCTCTATTGATTCCAGTGTCTTAGCCAAGTGCAGCGGGAATTTATTATCTTTGTCCCATCGAGCATGAAGGAATAAGTTGGACCGATTTGGGTTTTTACCGGCATCTGGACCATCTTTTGTCCTACTCTCCCATTCATTCTTCAAATCCTCATATGATTTGGATCCCAGCCTATAGATATCAGTTTTTTGTGCCCTATTTTTTTTGTTTTGCTCCCTCTGGACCAACTTGTTTTCCTTCGCCTCATTCTCCAAAAACTTATTCCACTGGTCCACCGGCATTTCAACATTGGGAGGCACTTTCTCTTTCAAAGCCAAAATATCGGAGCTCGCTGCCTCTTTCGGGAAATGTTTCTTCCGAAGGTTTCTCCTATATGTCCTCAATCCTTCAGCAACCCGAGATAGAACCTTATTCTTGGAACGGTCAGGAAATGAGAAATGCTTGCAAAGTTGGTCATATATGTCATCTTTGACAGCTTGATCAACAAGATTCCAATTGTCTGGTCCACCGACTCCCACGTTCATTTTTCCCAGCGACAAACACCGGGCTTTAAAGTTCATCACGTCATTCCTATCACCCGTCGGGTTATTCCCGAGAATGGAGAAGCCAATAGGCTTCTTTTCATTTGAGCGGGAGGCATCATGAGTGTTGGATTGGGGCGTTAAAGCAACGGGAGTGCTGGATTGGGGCGTAGGAGCACTTGGGGTTGGACTTGGTGAGGAGTGAACCATTGGTGGAGTTGTGAATTGCTCAGCCATTGGTGTTGAGAATCCGGGTTCTGCACGAGATGGTGAACCTCGTTGTGGTGTCACATCGGCACTTGGTACCCTAGGGTTGTTTCCTCTCGACATTATCTACAAAAATTAAAAAATATAAGTGACTAAATAATTATAATAATATGAAATTATAACTAATTAATCAAGCTTAATTAGTTATATATATATAGATAGATAGATACCTTTTCAAAGTAAGACTTTAGAATAAGTTCAATGTGTCTGATCTCCATCCATTCGGTATTAGTTTTTAAGAACCTATGAATTTTTGCACGTGGCCAACTAGAAGGAAGGGTATCTATGATTGATGTGTAGATGTCAGTGACATGAACTCGGAATCCCCAATATCTCAACTTGTTGGCAAGATTCAATTTTACGTGCATGTGGCGCGAGACATCACAGTCTATGTCAATGCTCTCTGTACGCAGTTGTATCCATAACGGGTGGATTTTTTTTTCCGCCTTCTCCAACAACGTAACCAAGGTCAGGGCTATGTCGGGATTATGTGTGTGAAATATATTTTGTATAACGTCATCCCAGTTTTCTGGTAGAGAAAATAGAATACGATCAAACAAGTAATCTTGCTGGATATCAAAGCCATGATTTATAAGGTAGTTAAATTGTTCGATCTTTTTATTTCCGTACCTATAAATAGGAGTACCCTCTATATGATGCACGCTAATAAAAGAGTTATGTGTGTGGTCTAATTGCAACCTGTCCCACTCTTGTTGACAGTATTTATCACCGTGCCTCATTTTTCCTGAGAAAAGTATACGAGGGCATGAATACGAGTCCTGCTATTAAGGTTTAGGTTTGAAAGTTATGAGAGTTTAAACATACATATACACATAAACAAGACAAGCATATGTGATATAATTTTTCATAGGCAAATCAAGAGCACACCCAATAAATTTAATAACATATACATTTATCGACACTAGTATCAATTCAATAAATTCAACATAGTATCCAACAACCAAGCCAACAATATCTCACTATAGTAATGTGTACACGTGTTTGCGACTCATATGTCAAAAAAAATCATTTAATTATATTTTCTAAAAAAAAAAAGACACAGGCATATTTTGATTAAAACAAATACACACATATACAATCTAGGGTTTATTGACATAATCTATACATACACACACATACAAGCTAGGGTTTATTGACATAATCTATACATACACACACATACTATTTAAGGTTTACTAAACCCTAATATTTTTTTTGACATAAATCTATACATACACATGCATACAATCTATACATACACACACATACACACATACAAACATAAATCTACACATACATACACAAAAATTAGGGCTTTAGTTAGAAATCACGAAATCCAAATGAATCAATACATACCAACTGAAATCGATTAGCCAAATGCAAATCCAACTGAAATCCAAATGCAAATCCAATAGAAATCCAACCGAAATAGCAGGAGCTCGAAATCGCAAAAACCCTAACAACAACGAAGTAGGACCTAATAAATGAGAAGCTGGGAATATTTCTTTTTAAGACCAGACTATGGTCACGCCTAGAGCCCTGACCCGATGTGCGCGACCCATTAATGAGCATGATTTCTGGAGATTTCGACCTGGTCACGGCCAAGAGCCGTGACCCATTAATGACTTTGGCAATGGCGATTCCAAACTGGTCACGACCAAGAGCCATGACCCATGCGCGCGACCCATCACTTTCTTGCAGAACAATGGGGATTTCGATATGGTCACGACTATGGGCCGTGACTCATAATGCGTGACCCTTTTCCAACAGCCTTGGTGTTTGAATGATGTATGGTCACGGCCCATAGCCATGACCCAGTCCCACAAATGGTCACGACCCATAGCCATGACCCTTAATGTGTGTGTTTTCTGCTTCGTCGCGCCATTAGTCATGGCCCAAGTCCGTGACCCATCCGCGACCAGTTTAGAGGGATTTTTGGCGCCAAACTGGTCACGACCTGGTCACGGATTTGGGCCGTGACCGACCCGCGACCAGTTTGGAGGGAATTTTGGCGCCAAACTGGTCACGACCTGGTCAGGGACTCGGGCCGTGACCCTCTATGGTCAGGGATTTAGTCCGTGACCATTTCCAGAGCATGGATAATTTAATGTGGTAATAAAATTGGTCACGCCAAATATTGAGTGGGTCACTGCCTAAGTCCGCGACCAGCTGGTCATGGACTTAGGCCGTGACCCACTTGGTGTGACCATTCGCAGGATTTGGTGTAGTGTCGTATAATATGTGAATCAACTATACTTAATAGTAGGAGACCGTAAAGGTGCAAAAAATGAGGAATACAACAATCCTAGAATAAGGATCTATGTCAAAGAACGCTACGCTGAAATTGTAGTAAGTCGCACAAAAGCTATAGACACTAGAACCTGATGGTTTGATACCATCTATGACACCTCGCCTATTTTAATCACGGTTGATCAGTCCTTTATCAAAATAACCAAGAATCTCATATGGTCCATTCTTAGCATCACTGTTGAAAACTTTTTAATTACTAACCACCTATGCCAAAATAAGCTGGTGACGATTTTATCTTTCATTATGAACAACATGCGAAGAATAAATTAATTTAAATAAACCAAACCATCCACACAATAAAAGTCTGAACATTAACATGATAATTATATGAATGAATGATCCCAAATAAACCATCGGTTCAAAACAAATATTCCAACTACAATCTGAAGTAAATAAAACTGAATATGGACGCAATCTGATAAATAAACTGGAAAACTAAATAGTTTGATGGACAATACGCCCAAATAAAATACTGAGAGAAATCTATTTAGAATGAATAAGTTGAAGCATCTAAAGAAACTCCTGCAAGCCTCCACAAGTGCTGCAACTGTGCATCCCTAGATAGAATCATCAAGCTTGGCATCCCTGTGGATGGACACCTAAAAGGTTTTGAAAATATTTTGAAATGGGTCAGAGCCCAAGAAAATAAGTTGAAATGTTTTGCAAGTGTTGAAATCATAGTTTAAATCAGTTATTTGTTACACATGTAAATTCCACGTACACTCTCTTGAGATCATCACCTCTCAACTAATGTGCACGCCTAACGTATCCTATCTATCAATACTACCCATCCAAACTAGATTATATATCTAAATAACCTAGATAAGTCTAGCTCACTAGTATGACCCATACAACATGCTACCAGAGTCTCAATAATCAATTTATTTATCCACGTATAATTATTGAGTCAATTTATTTAAGTTTCTCTACTTCAATACTTTTTGATATGCACAATCAATTAGTTCTACTATCACACACAAGTAGATATATCACATTTGTATATATTTAACACACATATAATATATACAACTATAGCATCCCCAAAATTTCCACTCGAGATGCTGGCATATTCCGTTACCAAGTCCATGTACCTCTCGTACTAAATCAAGGAATATTGGTTCATCATGTCTCCTCGAACCCAAAATCAATCAACACAACAATGGAAGCCAATATGGATTTAAGCCTTTAGGATACGCACATACTTCATGTAGCCACTAATACACTGCACATAGTGAGCCTCCCTAAGTTCCATGTTCTAGGAAACACATCCAAACCTCACTGAAATCATCAAGATGGGATCGCCCTCTGCACGAAAATCTCGTAATATCAAGCAGCGTAAGTATGCTCACACACATAATCAAATCACAACAATAGGTATTTATATAACCTATATATACATATTATTCAGTGGGTATATACACATACCAATCATATAAGTTCGTACATTTTATATCTCTCTCTCATACTTAACGTACAAAAATAATTCTTACATATTATTTATTTCATGAAATATCCAGGCATCACGCATTTCCCAAAGGGTCCCATCTATCCCTTACATAAATTCAGTAGTTGTACATCTTGAAACCACTAATTTATATCTTAGGTTATCATTCACACTTCTCATAACCTAAATCGCACATTCCTGATACGTCTCTCAATCGGTTAAGTATTGTCGGTCTAAGCATTAATTTACTCTCACTAAGTATAACTGAGCCTAGATTTTGTACCTACCGACCTTCCCTAGTCTTTGCACAACTATTAAACTTATCTTAAAGCTTTTCCATAATTAAAAACCAAAAAATATAGAGAATTGAAATTTTGAAAATAGCAGGTCAATCCGAACCAGTTCTAAGGTACACGCAAACTGGTTTTAGTGTACAGGCAAATTGGTTCTGGTGTACCGGCGAACCAGTTCTAGGTACATGACGTCCCATCTTCTTCATTGTTACAATTTCCACCATTTTTACCCATAATTTCTTCATACAATCATCCCAAACTCTACTATAATTTATCCCAACATTATATAAGAGTATATACATCAATTCTAATGAATATTTATAATCAAAACATCATTAAATCCTGAAATTCGCAAGATTTCTTTGAGGTTTTTCTACCGAAAACCCAACTTCATGTTTTCCATGAAAAAGAAACATTTTCCCCAGATTTCTCCAATATGATTTACACATATAATCTGATTTCATATCATCTACATATGTGGATCTATTCTACACGCAATCCTATTCCAATTCATGAGTTTTATTCGCTTAAACCTCGAGAACATAATTAAAATCATGATATTATAACCCCTACACTACATGAGTATTATAAATAAATATAAAACATGCAAGATAAACAATTGCCTTTAATGTTTAGGTCTGATTTCATTTCTAATGCGATGAAAATGCTCCTCCCTTGCTTCCGATCATGGATCCGGCAACAATTGGGGTTGAATCAAGATTTTGCACCTCTAAAATCTCTTTTCTTCCTCTCAAATGGCCTCTCCTCTCTTCCCCTTTGATTCTTAGGGTTGTAGGTTTGTAATGATGCTGTCCCAATTACTTAACCTTTGATTTATAATCCTATTTATGAAAATTAGGCTAACGGGCTAAGACCAAGTGACATGAACACTCCTGTGTAGGCTCAATTATGACCGGAACCCAATTACAACCCCCGAGTACACTATTCTGACTATCTTGACCCATTTAGAATCAGCCGTGACCTCAAAATTTCCATCGGAGTTTCTCTACAATAAATTTTTATTCGTACCTGAATTAGTGTCTACACACAACTCCTGGTTGGGATATAATGCTGTCACGTCACTATCGCTCGCTGTGACGAAAAATAATAAATCACTATTAACTTAGTAATTAGATTGCTTAACTCGCAGATAGATTTTTACTTGTCACGATTCCCAGATAGTCTTAAAGATAGATCATGCATGTTTATTGGTGCACGTTTCACCTCTTAATATCATATTGCATTCCGAGATACTCTCAGATATGAACGCATAATATTTATGGGACTCGAAAAATGTTTTAAGGATTTTATTTATTTAAAAATGATTTAAAATATTTTAACTTCGCTTTTCTAAAGATAACTTCATTTTTTTACAAGATAAATAAGATTTAGAGTCGTGTAGATCTTTCCTTTATGATTTGGAAGATCGAAAGACATTAACATCCGTTCTAACGACATTCCAATATCATTATAACGATGCGTCGACTTAAAGTTTTTATTTAAGGCTTATTTGAATCAGAATTTTGAGATGTGCAGAACCAAAATTATAGAACAAACAGTTACGTTTTTTTGGACTGGTTTATAAAAGTTTTTCAAGTCTAAAAGCATCGTTTATGTTTTAAGATCCGATCTTTCATACACATATGCTATAAAGATCTGGTGTTTAGCACCATTAAATGTTTGTTCATACTTTGAACATTTGTTTAGTCGAGGTTTTTGGTGAAGAAGTGAAGGGATCCGTATTCCGAATCATAGATGGTTACCAAAGCTACATCGTTGGATACCGAGGCACACGTGGACTCGTGTGTTGTGGACCTCACGTGGAAGGATTTTTGCATTGCACTGTGTGAAAAACAACCTTAATACTAAAAGTTTTGTTTACAAGATTAATAACAAATAGTTATAAGTTGAGTAATCTCCGAATAAACTTTTTGGGCAAAACTATTTTCGAAAAACACAAGCTGTGTTGTAAAAGATTTTTCTGAATGTGTGAATTAAATTCGATAGTTGATTACCTTCTGTTTAATTTTTAATAAACATCTACTAACGTTACCATGCAGTCCCAATCACAACAACAGTTAAGAACATTCAAAGAAATAGACACATGAATTTTAACGTGGTAAAACCCTTAAATAAACGAAACATCCACGGTGCCCTCTACGGCACAAAACGAAAATCCACTAGAATAAAAATCAAGTTACAACACTTAAGAAAACCACAAAGATCCTAACCTAAGTTCAGAATGTACCTACACGAGATTCTCTACTCCAAAGGTATTCTGACTTGGAACTTGATCTTTTCTTGCTGCTTCTTTGTCTTTTCCTTGATCTCCTTCTCTTTGAATTCTGATTCCAGTAACTCTTTCAAATTCAAGATTCTCAGACAGAACCACAGCGTCTAAGTGTTAGTGTGAGATAGTGTTTGTGATGTGCAACTACATGGAAACATGCAACTCACCCTCTCAAGATTTAAACAAACTTTCCTAACAAGTTACAATAGTTCTAAAATGAAAGTTATTTTTGAATCTTGATTTTTCAAACAAAGACTTATTGATCTTTTATTTATCCACAGATCTCAACGATACCTTACATAAAAGACGGTTCAAGGTCTTAACCAATTTTATGGTTTTGAAAATATTTTTAAAATTGTAAACCTCCAATTGAGATCCAAAGTAGACTAGAAGTCTACTTTAAAAAAAAAAAATCAGACTTAACATGCAAAGATTGATTCAACAAGTTTTGATATATAAAACTTATTTTTAGATTTGTATGCCTTAAAACTTTAGCAAGAGTTCTTTTGTGTTCCTTTTATTTTTGTACACTAGCATTTCATAAAATATGAAATAAAAATTAGAAACACACAACTCACTAGATCTGAAAAATTATTTTTGAAACTAAAAGTTTTTATTTCAAAAACTTGTTGAAATATAATAGATCTAAAATATCAGATCTAAAAATAGAAACAGAAAATAAATGTGAGATGCTCTCTTTTAGAAAAACTCAGTTTCAACAATGAAACTTAAGTCTTTCTTAGAGACGAGTTCTGAGAGAATCAAAGATTTTGAAGAGGTCTGCAAAAAGAAAACACAACGGCAATGAACACAGAAAACCTAAAACGCTTAACTCTCAAGAATGGGTTTTCTGGTGTTTGGGACTGTTTTGGTTTTGGTGTTTGGTTTGAGAGAAAAACTCAGAGGGTTTGAACCACAAAGAAAACTTAGGGTTTCTTCTTCTAATCTCTCTCTTTCCTTTCCATCTCTTCTCCCTTCTCTCTCTTCTCTATTTTCTCTCAGAAATAACGAAATGGCCAAAAGTCTCTAAATGCTGAGGATTGATCCCTTTTTATACTAAGCATAGAAGGATCGAGAACTTTTGCCTCTATCCCATGGTTGAGATTAAGTCTAAATGAGTTGACTTTAATCCAATGGTTTAACACAGGCGGTGGGTTAAATGAACACTGATTGGTTAAGGTTGTGTTTACAAGGATTGAGTTAAATCGCATACAGTACATTGATTAAAATGATCCAAGGGCTGAGGATGTGTAAGTGTTTTGTGTCTAACAGAAAACACAAATCTACTCGATAGATTGCCAACACGTGTATGCACAGGATGAAGTTTGAGACGCGTGTTGAAAATAATTATAAAGCACACCTCCAACTCTCTAGAGCATTCGAATTATACCCAGGCAAACAATCAGCATAGAAAATAAGTTTCTCAAATTCAATTTATACCCACAACACTTTTAAAAACATATATTAATTAATTCAAAAATCATTTGAAAATTGTTTAAAATTATATAAAATGATTTGTATTGAATTAAATTGATTTTAAAAAGATTTGAAGTGTTGAAAAACCATTAAAACAAATAGGTGATATGTATGATATAGTGCAAGTGTCCTATTTGTGGTTTTAGGGTTTAGAATTGACTTCCCTTTGAAGGTTCTCTTGGATTGGATTTCTTCATGGAGCATGTACCTTTGAGGAGATGGAGTTCTCAAACTATTCTAACCTATTTTATCTAGATATCCAAACTAGTTGGAACTCCTATATATGCAGACTCAAGTGAGTCAATATATAGTGTGTTCTCAATCTCCCCTTTTGGATATTAGAGACAAAATTCCCTTGAGTATTCAGTACTCTTGGGTTAAAATAAAAAGAAATCCTATGTGTCTTATACAAAAATTCCAACTACCCATTCTTATCCTAGAATAAAAAATAAGGTAAAGAAAATACAAAACTCAACTATGTACATACCAATACTCTACAAAATATAAACAAGATGTACAATGGGTCTGAAATGCCTATAATAAGATAAACACTAAATTGGCATATTAGACGAGTTAGAATAGGAAATAGATAGAAAAATCGCTAAGCAACAGTCAAGATCTTATCCTCCAATCTTTCTCAAATATACAAGGGGTATAAATCACAAAAACATAGAGATTACTTGAAAGTGATCATGCCTATAGCTGTACGCAAATACTCAAAACGAATGTTATCTAATGGTTTGGTAAAGAGATCTGCGAGCTGTTTTTGAGTGTTCAGATATTCAATAATGAGGTCTCTGGATTCGACAAGGTCACGGATAAAATGATGTCTAATCTTAATAAGCTTAGTTCGTGAGTGCAATACAGGATTTTTGGAAATATTAATGGCACTTTGGTTATCAGAAAATATGGTTAATTATTTTTCTGTGAGACCATAATCACTAAGCATTTGTCTAATCCATAGTAATTGAGCACAACAACTACCAGCTGCTATATATTCAGATTCAGCACTAGATAATGAAATGAAATTATGTTTCTTACATGACCAACCTACGAGATTATTGCTTACGTAGTAGCAAGCACCAGAAGTGCTCTTACTATCGTCAGAACAACCGGCCCAATCGACATCGGTGTATCCTATAATAGAACTAGTCGTATCATTTGTGTACCAAATACCAAATTTTAAAGTACCCTTAATAAATTTAATAATCCTTTTTACACTTAATAAGTGAGATTCTTTAGGGTTACTTTGATATCTAGCATATATACACACGGCAAAGGATATATCAGGTCGAGACGCGGTAAGATACAGTAAACTCCCTATCATACTTCTATAAAGAGTGGGATCTACACTTTGACCAATATCATACTTAGAAAGTTTAGTTGAAGTACTCATGGGGGTTCTAGAAATTTTAGCATTTTTTAAGCCGAATTTTTTAACTAAATCTACAGCGTATTTGGATTGAGAAATAAAAAGACCATCACTGCATTATTTTACTTGTAAACCCCAAAAAATATTGTAGTTCACCCATTAACAACATCTGAAATTCAGTATGTATGATATCAACAAAATTCTCTACTTATTTGGGACAGGTGGAATCGAAAATAATATCGTCCACATAGACTTGCGCGATTAAGACATGTTGATTTTCCTTTCTAACAAATAATGTTTGATCGTTTTTGCCATGGACAAAATTTCGAGACACTAAAAAGGTAGACAGTCTCTCATACCAAGCTCTAGGAGCTTATTTCAAACCGTATAATGCTTTCTTAAGCTTAAAGACGTGGTTCAGGTGTATAGAATTAACAAATACTTTGGGCTATTCTACGTAAAATTCTTCAGACAAAATTCCAATTAAAAAAGAAAATTTAACATCCATTTGGAACAATTTGACTTTCATATGACAAGAAATTACAAGGAGGAGACGAACTGAATCCAGACAGGTAACAGGAGTAAAAGTTTCATCGAAATCAATTCCCTCAATCTAGGAGTATTCTTGTGCAACCAACCTAGCTTTATTTCTAATGACCTCCCCATTTTTATCAGTTTTGTTTTTAAAAATTCATCTTGTGCCAATAACCTTCGAATCTTTTGGTCTAGGAACCAGATTCCAAACATCGTGACTCTTAAATTGGATTAGCTCTTCTTGCATATCATTTATCCAAAATGAATCAGTAAGGGCATCATTAACATTTTTAGGTTCCTCAAGAGAAACAAAACAAGAAAATTATGCCATTTATCGAAGTTGGGATCTAGTTCTAACTGGTTCTGAAGGATTACCGATAATGATTTCAGTGGGATGATCTTTAGAAACCCAAGTGGGTACAGAAGGATTCTCAGGTGGCAGTGAATCCATATCATCTTGAGGATCAGGGGATAAAACTAGTTCGTCCTAATTAAATGTTACTGGTTGACTGTCACTACTCCTAACACTTGTGTCATCTACAATTACATTAATTGATTCCATAATAGTTTTGGTTCTATTTGTTAAACACACGCAAAGCCCTACTATTTTGGGAATAGCCAAGAAAAATTCCCTTTTCTCCTCAGGTATCAAATTTTGAAAGATGCTCTCTATCTTTGCAGATATAGCAGATACTACCAAAGGTTTTAAAATATTTCAAGTTTGTCTTTTTGTGGAACCATAACTCATAAGATGTTTCTTTGGAATTTTTTCTGAGGTAGATACGATTAATAATGTGACACCCGATTTGGACAGCTTATCCCCAAAAGTATCTAGGGAGATTCTTAGCATGTAACATAACCCTAGCAATTTCTTGTAAAGTCCTATTCTTGCGTTCATCTATACCATTCTGTTGCAGGGTTTTGGGAGCGCTAAACTCATGTTTATAGCCATTAGCTACACAATACTTAGAGATTCTAGAGTCCTTAAAACTCTCCACCTCTATCACTCATAAATCGACTTACTTGGGTATCCTTCTCATTCTCAATTTTCAAGAATATTCTTAAGAATTCATTGAAGGTTTCTGATTTATGTTTCATAAAAGCTACCCATGTATATATCGTATAGTCGTCCACTATAACTAGGATGTAAGAGTTTCCACAGACACTAACAGTTCTTGAAGGAACCATGAGGTCCATGTGGATAACTTCTAGTGGCATAGTGGTAAGGACATATTTAACTTTCTTGTGTGGGGATTTACTTATTTTGCCTTCCTGATAAGGTCCACATACATGGGTAAAAGAATTTTTAATTTTAGGTAAACCTCTAACTATCTTTTGGGAACTCAATCTTCTAAGGTTATCATAATTTGTGTGTCCCAATCTATTGTGCCATAGATCAGACTCCTATAATCTGGAAACATTACAAGATTAAAAATTTGGAATTACTGTGTAATAGTTTTTCGAGGTTCTGTTTCCTATTAAGATACAATTACCCTTTTCATCAATAATTTTTCAATCATTTTTAGAAAAGGTAACTGAGTGATGGGAATCACAAAATTATGATATACTTAAGAGATTGGCTTTAAGGCCTTTAACAAATAGAACATCATTCAGTTCAGGAAGCCCTTACTCACTCAATGTTCCCTTACCTATGATTTGAGATGAAACACCATCTTCGAACACGACATTACCTCCAAGGAAGTCTATGTTGTTTATCAATTTTGTTTCATCCCTGGTCATATGTTTAGAATATCCGGAGTTCTAATACCATCCAATTAAAGTGATTTGTCCCTTTAAAGCAGAAATGACAATGTTGCACTTAAGCTGGGGTAGTAAATCATCTTTTCTAATCTAAATAGGCTTGGTTTTAAAAATTTTGTGGCCTTTTGACTTAGAAAAGGATTGAGGGTTCTTTCTATATGATTTTTTCTTAGTCTTAGACCCTCCTTTTTTCTTTTTAGAGTTAGAGTTGTTTGTGGACTTTCTAGGAAGTATATAAGTATTTCTGGATTTCCTAGAATAGTTAAAGTTCTGCTAGGTAGGAGTGTGTGTCCTTTTCTGGAAACACTCATCTAGAGTATGTCCAAAAATATCGCAATAGGAATAGTACTGATGGGTATATGACTTGACTTTCTTGCTAAAGTATTTGAAAATTGGCTTGGATCTATTGGGTACAGTAGTCCAATCATTATTAGGTTTAGGTTTCTGTGTTTGGTCTCTAGAAGAAGGACAAACATATTTAGTTTGACAGTTTGGTTTCAACTGTTGATTGTACTAATTATGTGTTGATTGAGAGACATTGAGATTAGGTTCACCTTTTTGAACATTTAGAGAAGTTTGACCTTGTTTTATAAAAGCAACATTTTTAGGAGAAACTTTGGTTTTACTTGTGTGCATTATTTCTCCAAAACCTAGGCCAGACTTATCTTCAGAGTCAAATTTTCTTCCAGTAACAATTTTTTCGTAAGTCTTGGTTTGTGTTTCAACGTGTTGACATTTTTTAAAAACATTTGAAACCTCTTGCTTTGACTCTTTTAGTTCAATAAGGGATGCCTTATATTTTTGTTTAAATTCATGGTTCTTTTGAATCAAAGAATTTTTTCTCAAGTTGTAATTCTCAATCTCAGTCTCATGAGAAACACATTGGCCAGTATAATCTTCCGTGTTCTTCCTAATGGTTTGGTTAAGTAAATCGTTACGCTCACTTAAGTTTTTTATCATCTTTTCTAGGCGAGGACTCTTCTTAACCGTTTTAGTGTATAGTTCATGTAACTCAGGCAGATCATCATCAGACTCACTATATGCATTGTGTGAATTGTCCCCTATGTTTTTAATAGGTTCTTTACTCACACACACATTCAATTCATCATCAACATTCTCACTTTGACTCACACATAATCTTTCAGCAGTAATAGGAACAAAATTATCAGTAGGATCATTAACATCATCAACATGCATATCAAGTTCATGAGTAGGCAATCATGCATGCATCATTATATATTATTTTAGCAAAGAAAGACATGCAATACTCATTTATTTGAGTTGACTCAGTTTCATCCTCATCATAATCACTAGTGTCATCCCAAGTCTTACATATATTGGCCTTGTTGTTGTTGTTAAATCTGGTTGGATATTTACTAGCATAGTGACAAAGTTTACCACAACGATGACACTTAGCATCTTTTATATCAGGTTTAGGTCTGCTGGGGCAAAAAATCCTCCTATTTTCATAAGTGTGTTTGGTATTGTCTCTGTCATGAGGTCTGTGAGATTGATTACCTTGATAATTTGATTTGCCTTGTTTAGAGGCTACAGCATTTCTGAATTTCAAAATCTTTTTGAAATGCTTACTCATAAGAGCTATTTCATTGTCAAGGTTTTCTAAATTACGGTTTTCAAGATAGTCAGTGTTAAAGTATATAGAGTTCAATTTAGGTACTGGTAATTTAGATGAAAACATAACATTTAAACTAGAGGCTTTATTAGTCTGTCTGGTCAATTACTTTTTAAAGTCTAGTTCCAATTCAACAGTCCTAAGTTTACTGCTAAGTAGTTCAGGAGTCATATTAGGGTCATTAATTTCCTCCATAACATATCTCTTATTGTCAAATTTAGATGACAATGACCGAAGAATCCTTGACACAATTTCTTTTCTACTGTAGGTTATACCATTTGCATGAAGTTTTGTAAAAATATCAGTTAACCTTACGTAGAAATCATGAAAGGATTAATTGTCATTCATAATCAGGGTGTTATAATACTGAATAAGCATTTGGGTTTTACCAGCTTTAACACGTTCATTACCCTCATTAGCAATGACTAAAGTGTCCCATGCCTCTTTAGAAGTAGAACACATGGATATTATTTTGAATTCATATTCATTAATGGACATAAAGATGGAATTCTTCCCTTTGTTATTATCAAGAGAAGCTTTTTTCTCTTCCTTAGTAAATTCACTAAGAAGTTTTCTAATCCATGTTGGATCAGTGGCAGAGCAAGGTTTAGTAGGATGTTCAAGCCCTGTTTCAATCATTTCCCAGACTTCATCACCCAGGGTTCCTTGAATGAAGGCAGTCATTCGCACTTTCCAGTATGAAAAATTATTTCCATCAAAAAGTGGTGGTCTGGATAGGTTATCTAACTTCTCAAATTTTTCTTTCATACTCAGAAATTTTTCAGAAATAAGTTTCGAAAATAATTTCTTAGGTTTCAGGATCACAAAAGGTGCTCCTACTCTGATACCACCTGAAAAAAAGCCTTAATACTAAAAGCTTTGTTTACAAGATTAATAGCAAATAGTTAAAAGTTAACTAAACTCCGAATAAACTTTTTGGGCAAAACTCTTTTTGAAAAACACAAGATGTGTTGTAAAAGCTTTTTTTGAATGTATGAATTAAATTCGATAGTTCATTACCTTCTGTTTAATTTTTAATAAGCATCTACTAACGTTACCATGCAGTCCCAATCACAATAACAGTTAAGAACATTCAAAGAAATAGACACATAAATTTTAACGTGGTAAAACCCTTAAACAAGGGAAACATCCACGGTGCCCTCTACGGCACAAAACAAAAATCCACTAGAATAAAAATCAATTTACAACACTTAAGAAAACCACAAAGATCCTAACCTAAGTTCATAATGTACCTACACGAGATTCTCCACTCCAAAGGTATTCTGACTTGGAACTTGATCTTTTCTTACTGCTTCTTTGTCTTTTCCTTGATCTCATTCTCTTTAAATTATGATTCCAGCAACTCTTTCTAATTCAAGATTCTCAGACAGAACCACAGTGTCTAAGTGTTCATGTGAGATAGTGTTTATGATGTGCTACTACATGTAAACATGCAACTCACCTTCTCAAGATTTATACAAACATTCCTAACAAATTACAATAGTTCTAAAATAAAAGTTATTTATGAATCTTGATTTTTCAAGCAAAGACTTCTTGATCTTTTATTTATCCACAGATCTCAAGGATACCTTGCTTAGAAGACGGTTCAAGGTCTTAAACAATTTCAGGGTTTTGAAAATATTTTTGAAATTATAAACCTCCAATTGAGATCTAAACTAGGCTATAAGTCTACTTTAACAAAACAGATTCAAACTTAACATGCAAAGACTGATTCAACAAGTTTTGATATATAAAACTTATTTTTAGATTTGTACGCCTTAAAATTTTATCAAGAGTTATTTTGTGTTCCTTTTATTTTTGTACACCAGTATTTCATAAAATATGAAATAAAAATTAGAAACACACAACTCACTAGATCTAAATTTTGTTTTTTGAAACTAAAAGCTTTTATTTCAAAAACTCGTTGAAACATAATAGATCTAATATATCAGATCTAAAAAGAGAAACAAAAAATAAACGTGAGATGTTATCTTTTAGAAAAACTCAGTTTCAACAATGAAACTTAAGTCTTTCTTAGAGATGAGTTCTGAGAAAATCAAAGATTTTGATGAGGTTTTCAAAAAGAAAACACAACACCAATGAATACAGAAAACCTAAAACGTCTAACTCTCAAGAATGGGTTTTCTGATGTTTGGGACTGTTTTGGTTTTGGTGTTTGGTTTGAGAGAAAAACTCAGAGGGTTTGAACCAAGAAGAAAACTCAAGGTTTTTTCTCTTAATCTCTCTCTTTCCTTTCCCTCTCTTCTCCCTTCTCTCTCTTCTCTCTACTCTCTCTTTTCTCTCAGAAATAACGAAATGGCCAAAAGTCTCTAAATGTTGAGGATGGATCCCTTTTTATACTAAGCGTAGAAGGATCGAAAGCTTTTGCCTTTATCCTATGGCTGAGATTAAGTCTAAATGAGTTGACTTAATTCCAACGGTTTAACACAGGCGGTGAGTTAAATGAACACTAATTTGTTAAGGCTGGGTTCACAAGGATTGAGTTAAATGGCATGCAGTACGTTGATTAAAATGATCCAAGGGCTGAGGATGTGTAAGTGTTTTGTGTCTAACAGAAAACAAAAATCTACTTGATAGATTGCCAACACGTGTACACACAGGATGAAGGCTGAGACACGTGTTGAAAATAATTACAAAGCACACCTCTAACTCTCTACCGCTTTTGAATTCTACACAGGCAAAGAATCAACATAGAAAATAAGTTTCTCAAATTCAATTTATACCCATAACACTTTTAAAAACACATTTTAATTAATTCAAAAATCATTTGAAAATTGTTTAAACAGATTTAAAGTGTTGAAAAACCATTAAAACAAATAGGTGATATGTATGATGCAGTGTAAGTGTCCTATTTGTGGTTTTAGGGTTTAAAATTAACTTCCTTTTGAAGGTTCTCTTGGACTGGATTTCTTCATGGAGAATGTATCTTTGAGGAGATGGAGTTCTCAAACTATTCTAACCTATTTTGTCTAGATATTCAAACTAGTTGGAGCTACTATATATTCAGACTCAAGTGAGTCAATATATAGTGTGATCTCACTGTGGAGGAGCGGTTAAAGCAAAGAAGAGCATCGAGACTTATGGGGTATCGAGTCATTGAGTAAGTTTACTGTCTCTACTTTATAAAAACGTATCATAGTGATTGTTTGGCTTGGGTCGACCATGGTTTTTCCCCTTAGTGGTTTCATCATACATCGGTGTTATGGACTTTACTTAATTTTACTTGTTTAATCACTTAGATGCATGTTTACGATTCACAAGATAAAATTGGGGTTAAGTAAAATTGGTTCACAAAATTGGTGCAAATTAAAATTGGAAAAAGTTTGTTTTTTGGAAAAATTATTTTCACCTAAAGTACACATAAAAAAAGGGCCCTACAAATTCGTATCAGAACTAGAAACATTTGTTTGTATGTGTGATCCCGTGGATTTGTAGGTATGAATTACAAACATTTTAATGCTTTAGAACTCCTATTTTTCATGGCACTAATCATGATTATTGGAAAATGCGAATGAAACATGCACTTAAGGCTTTTAATGAGCGTGTTTGGTTAGCGGTAGAAAAAGGGTGGTCACCACCGATCACGAGAGATGGAGAGGCCACTAGTTTAAAACCTGTACAGTCATGGACCGAAGTCGAACATAGGACTGCACTTTATAATTCTAAGGGTTTGAATATTATTTCCTCGTCTGCACCCTGAAAGAGTATAATCGTATTATGACGTGTGAGACGTCGAAAGCTTCTTAAGTTCAAAAGGCAGTCAAAATATTCCAAAAGACTTGAGAAATTCAAGAATAATATAGCCGATCACTCTCCTAATAATCAAAGTGAGAATGATAAGAGGATGAGTCAGATTGGTGTTTTGGTTGTGAGGGTTATAGCCATAAGGTATCGGAGTGACCCACTAGACTTAAAAAGGAGGGAAAGAAACTGATAGCATATAATGCCACCTTAAGTGATAGTGAATCGGAAAAGGGAGAGAATTCCCCCATTGAGCATAACTTTGTAGCGCTTATGGAATGTGAGCGATGATGATAAATCTTTTTATGAAGATACTCGTGTGAATGACACTTCCGAGGCCGCATTGTGTGAATCCCAAGTGAGTGTTGGTGAAACTAATGAAAAGGAAGAGGAGATAGATGTGAAAGAGTTGCATGTTGCCTTTAATGAATTATATGAGCAAGAGGTAAAGGTGAAAAAGGAAAATTTGAAGTTGCAATCTAAGATGAAAGAGCAAGCCATAGAAAATAATGATGCTTTGATTGAGGAAATTAGGGCACGAGAGAAGACTCTACGGGAGACACTAGAACGCGTAGAGGATGAGAGAGATAGCCTTCGTGGTTTGATAGAGGCTTTGAAGAAAGATATTCTAGAGTTTAAGGAGTCTAGGCATTTGCTTAAGTCTTGGATTAGTGAGCTTGAGGAAAGATTGAGAGACTCGAGTAAAGTGAAGTTTGATTTGGAATCTAGGTTGGAAAAGTTGGATAGGATTTTAGACACCGTCTAAATTAAGGATGATAGGAGTGGTATAGGCTTCGATGATCGTATTGCTCCCATTGTCAAAGCCAATACCAATCGTATGAGAGAGACAATTAGGAACGCTAGGAGAGGTCCACATTTAGATCACATTCCTCACCGTGTTTACACTTGCACTCATTTTCGTAGGAAGGGCCACCTTTGACGTTATTTATATGACCTTAAAAAGGTTCCTAGTAAGTTTAAGAATAAAGTCATTTCGGTTACCAAAACCCCCATGCGTCATTACACACCTACTTGGGGAAGGAAATTGAACTTAGACGCTTTAGGGCTTAAACTTCATAACTCTCATTTGGTTGCACTTGATTCTTCCCATGCTAAATCTAAAGGATGATGGTGTTTTCCATGTTAGTCATATGCTAGTCTTTGCTCCTTGCTATACATATTGCTAATGTTATGGCATGTGTATCTCTTTGTATTATATATTTTTCATTTATTTGAAAAATACAAAAAGATTTTATTTTTGAGTCATAAATATTTTTTGAAAAACACAAAAAGATTTTCGATTTACTTTTGTGTCATGAGTTTTCATGTTTGATATGGCATATTGGTTCCCCCATCATTTCATTATCCATATGGTTAGGACATTTGGTCATAATTATAAATGCTTAGGATGATCTTAACCAGTGGCTAAATGGGGTTGTTTCGAAGTTGATTTGAATTTGGATTCGACTTTGTATGTATGCCATCGCACACACATGCACTACTTTATATGAATGTTTGACTTCTCATGCATATTTGAGTTTGTTGAGACGTTCTCCTCTTAATTTTTTCATCTATGCATAATTAGACTTAGGAGGAGGTGTTCATGTAAGAACCGTTTTCCGTGAGAATATATATTTCTTGTATTGAAAAAATGATGAGTGTTCATGGGAAAAGGCTACGGGAGTATAATAAACTCGTCGTGAAAGCCACTGTTTAAAAGAGTCCGAAAAAAATTAAGGTTATAAAAAGAAACATATGCCAAGAAATGGGGCCAATAGAATTTCTCTAAGGTGATAAAATTTATAAACGTCAAAAAGGCTAGAAAAAGAAAATATGAATACTTGAGGGTGTTTGGATGGAAAATAACAACGAGTTTGCACCACGAATACTAATGTTGAAAAATCGTGTCATGACGCTATTATTTGTAGAATCATCAAAATTTTGGATTTGTGTGCATGTTGTTCGTTTAGTTCATTTAGCTAAATATATTAATTGTCTTATATGGATAAAACTAAAATTTATGACATTTATCTATCAATTAGAGCTTCTTAATCATTTCAATGTGTCCAAATTATGATTCATTTGTTGTAGTTCATGCCCATTCATTTCGTATCCATGTATGAGCACATTGATATTGTGTTAGCATGAAACTCTTACTTGTTTTATTTTTCTGTTTTGAGTCTGTTTTTCTACTGTTTCATATTTCCTGTTGCTATTTTCATGAAAATTTTTCACTGGGAAAATTTTGAATTTTTTAGAGCTGCAATACAAGTTTTTGAAGTCGTTCAAATGACTTCTGGATGTCGTTCAAACAACATATCCATGTCGTTTGAAGACTGGATCGCGCGACACTTAGAATGAGTTTTTGAAAGTGTCAGGCATGGTCATTAGAAGGGTCGTTAGAAAGTTGCATCGCCTAACCACACACTGCTTTGGGTCATTTCTTGCATTGATCAAACGAGACCTAATCTCATTAAAACGACAGTACATTATCGTTCGAACAACCTGCATTGACTAGAGTTGAATTTTTTACTATTTCAATCTATATTTGTACCTACTTTGCATATATGATGATATTACACTATTTTGGTCCATTCGATCAGTTTTCATGTAGTCGATATTATTGAATCGTGCTTGATTCTCATACTGCATTGATTTTTATTGTTATCATTCCTCATATTGATGATTTCATTTATGTGACTCTTTTCTATCTATGATTTGGTATATTATGATTCATATTAGTTGGATATCCATGTTTATATATATATGCTTCATACGATTATTACATGCTAGGTTTTCATTTGTTTATCTTTTTCTCTGGTTGTCTATTCGAGACAAAAATGGGGAGAGATGGTATGTGATATAGGGTGAGTTTTGTTTGATGAGCACATTTGTTTATCATGCTTTAATCATATTGTTTACATATAGATATCATTGATTTGAGCTATATTGTTTATGTATACTTTTTGGTATCATATATTTTGCTCACATATTTAACAAATGGTTTGTTTTACGAATTGGTATTATTATGTTTTATATCATAGTATTTGTTTGTTTTGTGTGTGTAGCGATTATTCAGAGATTGGAGATTTGCGACTACATCACAAGAAGACAAGTTCATGTTGCCGGTCCGATATTTGTTTACTAGATCGTGTCATGTATGGTTTTGGGTGTATGGGATGGGATTTAGGTGATTCGACTTGACGGCCCTGCTTAGGCATTTCACTATTTTCGTTTTGTCATGGAATAGCCAAAGGGGGATATTTATAAGGATAAATTTCCAAGTTGAGTCAATTTGTATGCATTGGCATTATTGTGGACAAAATCCAATTTGAGTCGTAGATAAATTTTTACTTGTCACGATTCCCGCATAATCTATAACACGTTATTTGAAGACGTAGCGTACAAGCTTCAAATATTGATCATGCCATTGGTACGTGTGTCACGTCTTCATATCATATTGCATTTCGAGATAATCTTAGGTATGAATGCATAATATTTATTAAACTCGAAAAATATTTTGAGGATGTTATTTTATTTAAATATGATTTAAAAAATTTTTACTTCTTTTTTATAAAGATAACTTCATTTTTCTGTGATAAATATGTTTTAGAGTTGTGCATATCTTTTCTTTATGTTTTTGAAGATCAAGCGGCATCTATATTCGTTCTACGACACGTGGAAGTCATTCAAATGACACGTGGTTCCAATTTTAACAAGATTACCATATCGTTCTAACAACATACTGATATCGTTCTAACGGCGCGCCGAATTAAAGTTTTTTATTTAAGGCATGTTTGACTCAGAATTTAGAGGTGTGAAGAATCAAAATTACAGAAAAAATAGTTATGTTTTTCTGCACTTGTTTACATTGGTTTTTCCAAGTCTAAAAACATCCTTTGTGTTTCAATATCTGATCTTTCATACACATATGCTATAGAGATCTTGTGTTTTGCACCATCTGGAGTTTGTTCATAATTTGAACATTTATTTCATTGATTTTTTGGGTGAAGAAGCAGAGTACTTCGTATTCCGAATCATAGACGGTTGCCAAAGCTACATCGGTGCATACCGAGGCACACGTGGACTCGTGTGTTGTGGACCTGACGTGGATGAATTTTTACTTATGGGGTATCGAGTCGTTGAGTAAGTCTACTGTTTTTACTTTGTAAAATCGTATCATAGTGATTGTCTGCCTTGGTCCGTCCGAGGTTATTTCTCTTAGTGGTTTCCTCGTGCATCAATGTTATGGACTTTACTTTATTTTACTTGTTTAATCACCTCGATGCATGTTTAGGATTGGCAAGATAAAATTGGGTTAAGTAAAATTGGTTCACAAAATTTGTGAAAATTAAAATTGGAAAAAGTTTTTTTTTTGGAAAAATTATTTTCACCTAAAGCACACATAAGGAAAATGTCCCTACAAATTCGTATCAGAGATAGAAACATTTGTTTGTGTGTGATCTTGTGTGCTTGTTGGTATGAATTACGAAAATTTTGATGCTTTTGGAGGTCATGTTTTTTATGGCACTAATTATGCTTATTAGAAAATGTGCACTTAAGGCTATTGATGAGCGTGTTTGATTGGCGGTAGAAAAAGGGTGGTCACCATCGGTTATGAGAGATGGAGATGCCACTACTTTAAAACCCATTGAGTTGTGGAATGAAGCCGAACATAGGCTTGCACTTTATAATTCTAAGGGTTTGAATGTTATTTCCTCGTCTATCACCCTGGAAGAGTATAATCGTATTATGATGTGTGAGACATCGAAAGAGGATTGGGATGTTATTTTAATCACTCACGAGGGAACTAACATGATTAGGGAATCTAAACTTCAAAATCTCACAACTCAATTTAAAACGATAAAAATGTTAGAAAGTGAGATGTTTGATTAGTTTTACACTAGATTGTCCCATATTGTCAACTGGTCGTTTAATTTGGGAGTGAAAATACCCAACAACTGAGTAATTAAGAAAATCTTAATGTCGTTGCCTAGTATATTTGATAAAAAATTGACCGTTTTAAACTCCTTGGGTAAGCTCGAATCAACGGAACCAGAGGAGATTGTAGACTTACAAACCTATGAACTTGACATGTTTACCTCCAAACAAGTGCCAAATAAGGAAAAGGGCATTTCTTTGAAAGCCCAGAAGGACGAGACTAAAGTTTCAGATGATGATTTCGACATCGATTTCGAAGATGTAGCTTTGTTGGCAAAGAAGTTCAAAAAGTTTCTTAAGTTCCAACAGCAATCGAAAGATGCCAAAATACTCGAGAAATTCAAGAAAAATAAGGCCGTTGACACCCCTAAGAATCAAAGTTAGAATGATAAGAGGGATTAGTCGTATTGGCATTTTGGTTGTGAGGGTTATGGCCATAAGGTAATGGAGTTACCCACTAGAGTTAACAAGGAGGGTAAGAAACCGATAGCATATAATGCCACCTTAAGTGATGGTGAACCGAAAGAGGGAGAGAATTCCTCCATTGAGTGAAACTTTGTAGCGTTTATGGCATATCATGTGATCGATGATGAAAAATCTTTTAATGAAGATACTCACGTGAATGAAACTTTTGAGGCCGCTTTGTGTGAATCCCAAGTGAGTGAGGGTGAAACTAGTGAAGAGGAAGAGGAGATAGATGTGAGAGAGTTACAAGTTTCCTTTAATGATTTATATGAGTAAGCGGTAAAGGTGAAATAGGAAAATTTGAAGTATCAATCTAAGTTGAAAAAGCGTACCATAGAAAATAATGAAGCTTTGATTGAGGATCTTAGGGAACGGGAGAAGACTTTTTGGGAGACACTAGAATGCATTGAGAATGAGAGAGATAGCCTTCGTGGTTTGTTGTAGGCTTAGAGGAAAGGGATTCTAGAGTTTGAGGAGTCTAGGCGTTTGCTTAAGTCTAGTATTAGTGAGCTGGAGGAAATATTGATAGACTCGAGTAAAGTGAAGTTTGATTTGGAAGCTTGGTCGAAAAAGTTGGATAGGATTTTAAGCACTGTCCAAATCAAGGATGATAGGAGTGGTATATGATTCGATGATCGTATTTCTCCCATTCTCAAAGACAATGCCAATTGTATGAGAGAGCCAAGTAGGAATGCTAGGAGAGGTTCACATTTAGGTCACATTCCTCACTGTGTTTACACTTGCACTCATTGCCGTAGGTAGGGTCAGCTTTGACGTTATTTCTATGACCTTAAAAATGTTCCTAGGAAGTTTAAGAATAAAGTCATTTCGGTTCTCAAAACCCCTATGTGTCGTTATACACCTACTTGGGGTTAGGAAATCTAACTTAGAGGCTTTAGGATTTAAACTTCATAACTCTCGTTTGGTTGCACTTGATTCTTCCCATGCTAAATCCAAAGGATGATTATGTTATCCGTGTTAGTCATATGCTAGTCTTTGCTCCATGATATACCTCTTGCTAATGTTATGACATGTGTATCTCTTTGTATTATATTTTTTCATTTATTTGGGTCTTATTTGAAAAATAAAAAAAGATTTTATTTTTGAGTCATAAATATTTTTTTAAAAACATAAAACGATTTTCGATTTACTTTTGTGTCATGAGTTTTCATGTTTCATATGACATATTGGTGCGCTTGGACCCCCATCCTTTCATTATCCATGTGGTTACGACATTTTGTCATAATTATAGATTCTTAGAATGATCTTAACCATTATTTAAATGGGATTGTTTCAAAGTTGATTTGCATTTGGATTCGACTTTGTATATATGCCATGGCACAAAAATGCACGAGTTTATATAAATGTTTAACTTCTCATGAATATTTGAGTTTGGTGAGTCGTTCTCCTCTCAATTTTTTCATCTATGCGTAATTAGACTTAGAAGGAGTTGTGCATTTAAGAACCGTTTGCTGTGAGGATAGATATTTCTCATATTGAAAAAATGATGCGTGTTCACGGGAAAGGGCTACAAAAGTATAATAAACTCGTCGTTAAAGCCACCGTTTAAAAGAGTCCGAAAAAAATTAAGGCAAGAAAAAGAAACATATGCCAAAAAATGGGGCCAATAGGATTTCTCTAAGGTGCGAAAATTTATAAACCTCAAAAGAGCTAGTAAAAGAAAATATGAATAGTTGAGGGTGTTTGGATGGAAAATAACAATGGGTTTGCACCAAGAATCCCAAAGTTTAAATATCGTGTCATGACTCTATTGTTTGTAGAATAGTCAAAATTTCGGATTTGTAGGCATGTTACTCGTTTAGTTCATTTAGCTAAATATATTAATTACTACGTATGGATAAAACTTAGTTTGATGATATTTATCTACCAATTAGAGTTTTTTTGATCATTTTGATATGTCGAAATTTTGATTCATTTGTTAGAAGGGTCAGGGCATGGTCATTAGATAGTTGCATCACGTGACCACACACTGCTTTGGGTCATTTCTTGCATTGATTGAACGAGACCTAATCTCATTCAAATGGCAGTACATTATCGTTTGAATGACATGCGTTGACTAGTGTTAACTTTTTGACTATTTCTTTCTATTTTTATACTTGCTCCGCATATATGATGATATTACACTATTTTGGTCCATTGGGTCAGTTTTCATGTAGTCGATATTATTTAATCATGCTTGATTCTTATACTGCATTGATTTGCTTACTCACATCATTCCTGATATTGATGATTCCATTTATGTGACTGTTTGCTAGATACGATTTGGTATATTATGATTCATATAAGTTGGCTATCCATGTTTATATAGATATGATTCATATGATTATTTCATGATAGATTTTCATTTGTTTATCTTTTTCTCTGGTTATCTATTCGAGACAGAAAGGGGGAGAGATGGTATGTGATGTAGGGGGAGTTTTGTTTGATGAGAATATTTGTTTATCATGTTTTGATAATATTTTTTACATAATGATATCATTGATTTGAGCTATATTTTTTATGCATACTTTTTGGTATCATATATTTTTCTCATATGTTTAACAAATGGTTTGTTTTACAAATTGGTATTATAATGTGTTATATCATTTGTACCTCCGTACTTCACATGGTATTTGTTTGTTTCATATGTGTAGTGATTATTCAGAGATTGGAGATTTACGACTACATCATAAGAAGACATGTTCATGCTGCCGGTCCGACATGTGTTTACTAGATCGTGTCCCGTATGCTTTTGGGTATATGGGATGGGATTTAGGTCATTCGTCTTGACGACTCGGATTAGGACTTTCACTGTTTTGATTTTGTCACGAAATTTCCAAAGGGAGAGAATTATAAGGATAAATTTCCAAGTAGAGTCAATTTGTATGTATTGGCATTATTCCAAACAAAATCCAATTTGAGTTGTAGATATATTTTTACTTTTCACGATTCCCACATAGTCTATAACATGTTGTTTGAAGACGTAGCGACCAAGCTTCAAAGATAGATCATGCCGTCTTTATTGGTGCACGTTTCATGTCTTCATATGATATTGCATTACGAGATACTCTCAGGTATGAACGCATGATGTTTATGGGACTCGAAAAATATTTTAAGAATGTTATTTTATTTAAAAATGATTTTAAATTTTTTTACTTCTTTTTCCCAAAAATTACTTCATTTTTTCTGAGATAAATATGTTTTAGAGTCATGTAGATCTTTTCTTTATGTTTTGGGAGATCAAACGACATCTACAACCATTCTAACGACACGTGGAAATCATTCATACGACATGCAATTATCTTTTTAACGAGATTGCCATATCGTTCGAATGACAAGCCAATATCGTTCTAACGATGAGCAGACTTAAAGTTTGTATTAAAGTCGTATTTGAATCAAAATTTTGAGGTATGCATAACTAAAATTACAGAACAAACAGTTACATTTTTGTGCACTTGTTTATAAAGGTTTTTCAAGTCTAAAAATATCCTTTGTGTTTCAAGATCCGATATTTCACACACATATGCTATAGAGATCTTGTGTTTAGCACCATTTGGAGTTTTTTCATACTTTGAACATTTGTTTCGTTGAGTTTTGTAGTGAAGAAGCGGAGGACTTCGTGTTCCAAATCATAGATGGTTGCCAAGGCTGTATCGGTGGATACCGAGGCACACGTGGACTCGTGTGTTGTGGTCCTGATGTGGAAGGATTTTTGTGCTGGAGTATGGAGGAGAGGTTAAAGCATAGAAGAGCATCAAGACTTGTGGGGTATCGAGTCATTGAGTAAGTCTACTGCCTGTACTTTGTAAAACCGTATCATAGTGATTGTCTGGCTTGGGACGTCTAAGGTTTTTTCCCTTAGTAGTTTCCTCATACATCGGCGTTGGGGACTTTACTTTATTTTACTTGTTTAATCACTTAGATGCATGTTTTGGATTAACAAGATAAAATTGGCTCACAAAATTGGTGAAAGTTAAAATTGGAAAAAGTTTATTTTTTGGAAAAATTATTTTCACCTCAAGCACACATAAGAAAAAGGGGGCCTACATGCCGCTTGAGAATCATTACTAGCACTTTGATTCTTACTACTAAGTTGAGCGGAGGAAGATGCAATGATGGAAATTTTATTTTCACTTTCCTCTTCTAACATATTGTCTTATAATTCTTGAATCATTATTATAAACAAATAAGAATAATATAATAATTCCAATTAGAATAATACAGAATAACATAATAATTTCAATCTCAGAATAATACATAACAACATAATAATTTCATTCTCAAAATAATTATATAACACTCTAATTGTCACTCAACCCCTTAACTATAAGAACTAAGAAGTCACATTCAACCCAATTGACTTTTCAACTAGTGATGTTCAACCCTTGTTGTTAAACCGAGATGAATTTTTCTACTTACACGTAACAAAAAAAACTAAACATTTAGGCCCTAAAAGCATTTTATTTGACAAAATGCTATATCCCTCCAAAATTGGTTAAAACAATATCGGGAATAAATTAGGAACCAAACACACCAGCATGATGGTTTAAAAGATTTTTATGTTAAGAACTAATATTTTACTATTTTTGCGCCTAAGTGTGATAAAATGAGAACCTTGGGATTTGGATCATGTTGATTGGGTATTTATTCTTATTTGATTATTTCGGAGGCTTGGTTGGAATTTTTGCAAATTCGTGGGTTAAAATTGGGAAACATTTGAGAAAATAAAAGCTGGGATATTCGAAAGAAGGTCTGGTCGTTTGAACGAGAAACTTTTATAGTTTGAAGTAAGGGATTGAATGAGGTTCAAACGAGATCCCAATGGATAACAGGTTCGGGTAATTCGAAGGTTGTTTGAATTAGGGATCAAACGAGATGCCTTTCTCATTAGAACGAGAGGCGATTTTTATTCCAACGAGAGTGACGAACTTTTTAAATCAGGTTACCCTTTTGCGCTGTCTCATTCTGGGCCGTTGGATTGATGAGTTGTCGAGCTCTGGTGAAGCCATATTGGGTAAAAATGAGTTGTTGTGCCTTTTTTGTGTTTCTATAAGGAGTTTTAGGCTCATTTGTGTTATGTGAGAGTTGGAAAAAGAGAGAGAAATGGGTGGGTCTTCCACCATTATTGTGGATCTCTCCACCTCTCTCCACTACACACTACCATACCACCACCATTCTTCCACATTATACCACCATATTCTTCTAGTCTTCCACCATGTCCAAGATTTAGATACCCATTTCCACCATTGTTGGGAATGATAACAAATTTGTAGAGACGTTTTTAGGGTTTTTTGGAGAAGATGAAGATGGGAGATTCATGGAGATTGAATAAGATTTTGATATAACTTTCATGGAGACAAGCTTGGTGGAGCTAGGCAACCTCTCCAAGGCCACCTTAGGATGTGGGAGGTTTCCATCTTCTTAGACATTTCATGCCTTCCATTGTTGGAGCTTCATTTGAGGTGGAAAACTCTATTCCTAGTATTAAGACTCTATTTGCATATTTGTAGTCTTGTTGTTAGATTATAAGAGTAAGATGAATTTGAGAAAAAGGACGACTTTCAAGTATATTAGTAATAAAAAAATTTATGAAATAAAAATTTTGCAAAAATGTTATTTTGTTGGAGATAAATGATGAGTAAATATTTCGAAGTTTACTTCAAATAAAATGGGGATTTTTATGAAAATGTTGCATTTTCTAGAAGTTTGATGTTAAACAGTTTATGAAATAAAATATTTAAAATTGATGTTGATCTTTCTAAAAAATTTGGTGAAATAATGTTCCAAGGTTTCTTGAAAAAAATGAAGATTTTATAAAATATGGACATTTGTTAAGTTTGAGTGAATAAAAATGTCTTTTATGTCTTGAAAATCCTACTTTTGCAATTAGTATGAAATTTCTAGAATGAAGTGTATATTTAACCCATTTAATAGGATTTAAAACCCATCTTCCCATGTATATAACCTTGTAGTATTTTGACGATAAATATATGAATAAGCTCAATGAAAGTTTTGTTGGGCTTAAACATGAAACAAAGAAGAAATAATTTTCAGCCCTTAATATGTATTAAAAAGGTCTTGAAAATGTGATAAGTGTAAAGAATTCAGACTATATATGTTAATAAAAGGAAATTGTGTTTTCTTATAAAAGTAGTCTTCAAGTGTAAATGGGTTTCTTGATAAAGAAAGTAAAGAAATGTTTAACTTGAAAAAGTGGTTAGTAAAGGGGTTGAATAAGTGTTAATGGTTAAAAATACTTAATAAGTTAGTGTGTGTAACTTAATGGTGTTTTGGAAAATAAGACTTTTGAAAGTGGAGGGAAAGAAGAGTGTGGAAAAAATGGGTAAAATGGTAATTTTATGTAAAGTGAAACATTTTTATGAAGTAAATCTATTGGAAAAGGTGTTACACAAAATGGTCCTAAATGAACATGATTCTGGAATAAAGTCAAAGCAAAAGTGTAAATGACATGAAATGATGATTTTCAAAGTGTAACACAAGTTAGGGTGAAACCATGGGTTTTGACTTAGGCCGGGTAAAAAGAAAAAGTGAAGTATTGTGGACGTTTTTAAAATATTAAAACACATTAAAAGGAACTCAGATGACACCGGAATAATTAAGGAGGGCTCGAAGCCCTGGGGTGAAAGACCCAAAATCACTGGCCAAAGCATATGGTGCGTCGCAGGCGGTGTGGAGCCCGCTAAACTATGCAGTTTATTGGAAGATTACGAGAAAAGATAAAGGAATTAGTAACATATCAATAAATGGGCTGTGTGGTGAAAATGTGCTAAGATAACCTAACTTGAATAAATTAATACATGTTCCGATAAAGGTTTGAATGGACAAGAAACATGTGAATTGATTAATGTCCATAAAGTAAAGGAACAGTAAAATACAGTGGTTAAATGGGTGAGTTAAGCAACCTAAGAAGGTTTAACCAAAATTAACATAAGGGTGTGTTGTGAAATGTTTTCAAAAGTTAAACAAGTACTTTCTAACACGGTGTTCGCGTGTGTTGAAATGGGTGATTTTAAATGAAAATACTAGAGTGAATTGGTTGAAATGAAAACGGTGATTTCGGTAAAGAAATGGCTTATGATTAAATAAAGTGTCGTCGTTCAAGTATTAAACCGTGTGTGTGAAAGGAATAAATTGGAAGTCAAGAAAGAGAAAGTTCTTTGTTAGATTAAGGTAATTTAATCAGAATAAATAACGTTTTTTATGAAAAAAACGGTTTAATGCATATATATATATAATGTAGTTGCATATGCACGTAGGTATAACGCGTTAGAGTCTTCTTTCTGCCGTTTGGTTCGATATTGTATTTGTATATTTCACACTAAGCATTCTGCTCACACCCTCATCTTTGTTTGGTAGGTTGGGCATGGGTCCGTATTTTGAGAAAGCTACACAAGTAATCACTCTCTTTTTTTTACGTTAGTAGTTCTGTATGATTGGACTCCGGGGATACCTCCCATGGGTCCCTCACATAGTTTGATTTGAAATTGTAATCGCATGGTAAACAAGTGTCACGTTCATTAAATTAAAACTGGATTAGCAACATTATATTGGTTGTTTCAGTGCACTTCATACCTAACGCTCGGGTTGGATCGGGTCGACTATGAGTGACCCAAAAATTCGACCGGGGAATTACAAATGGTTTCAGATCTCTAGGTTCAAGGTTCCTTCCAGGAGTGATGTGGTGAGGTTGGTAGTGGATATTTCAACGTCGGTGTTGGTTTTAGGCTGGTCATGCTAGTTTCAGTGACAGTTTAGTTCGTGTTCTTAATGGTGAAGTCAAAGAGGTTAGCATGACGAATGAATTATTTTCAAGTGACATACGACTAAGTTAATTGTTATTAATTGATTTCGAGCTTCTAATTAGATATATTAATAATTTACGGGTCTCCTTGCTAGTCGATAATAGTGACAACGCGGTTTTTAGTATGAGGTGCTTATGTTACACCTTTGATGGCATGGGGTCTTTTGAGGCAAATTGCGTATAATCAACGGTAGAGGTTGATAGTTAGGGTATCGTGACTGGGTAATGAAGATTGGATATTTAAATGCATATAGTCCCTAGGTACAACACTTATGGGTGATTAAAGTCAATGATGTGATTAGGAAAATCCAATCCTTGGGATAATACTGCGATGAATGGATAGTTCGATGAGCATGTAGATTTGTGTGGGTCAATGCTTGAGGATAGGTATGTTCAATCTTGGTTGATAGGATGTTATCCTTGTGGGCGAGTACCTTAGTGATTGTTGGTCGATGAATGTATCTCATAAGTCGTGATTAGAGTTATGGTCCATTTGTGGCAAAAGTGTCACAGGTGTAATAATGATTAGTTATAGTGGAAGGAGAGTGAAACCTAGGTTGTCTTATGGGTTGGTTTTGGAAAGAGTGATGCAACATTTGATGAATAGGATGTTTAGAAACACCGATAGTGTAGACCTAGAGATGAAGTGGTTGTATACAGTGTCCAGTATCCTACCAAAATCCTTAGCAATGTAGACTTGTGATTCAATACGTGGTGTTTAGTGTTAGTAATTGTGAGAAGACCTTTAAATCCTCCTTGGTATGAAGGGTCCACTTATTGTGATGCCTTGAGGTGTTCATACTATTACCTACCATGTCAGAGAATCATAGATTGATATTTGGGTGAGTGGATAGAAATAGATGAAATGAATATTGAGAAGTCTTGGGGCATAATCGCTTGGTAGAAATTATGATCAATAAAGTCTTGTCTAGTCTTTAGTGACAAATGCTTGGGTACACTTAGTGACCTTATGGAACCAGTCAGGCTAGATTTTATGAAATGTCTTGTGTCTAACAAAATGATGTGAAAAATTTGGTGATCAACTCGGGTTACCGACTATGTTAAAAGAAGTCACTTCATGCAATCTCGGGTGAGGCTACCAAAGTTTAATGTAGAAAGGTAGTTCAATCTTCTGAGGTGAAATTAATTATTTGTATGATGATTGGGAACAATGCTCGTTGTCTTGACGACCCAACGTAGGTAGGGTCATGTTAGATTTTGACGAATACCAGGAATGCATTAAATAGTGGTCCAATGATGTTATGATTGAGGCTTTGCGTATAAAAAATTTGATGGGGTGTTACAACATGATCATTAGGTGTTTGAATGACACTAGTGGGGAAACATTTAGACCTTGGATAGCCTTATTATACTTGTGAGGATTTGAGGGTGTATGTCCAAGTTGTACCTGTTACCCTTATGGTGTTAATGATGAGTGGTTGGCCGTCACGTGGAGTCAATTGAATTGATCTTTGGGATAGTCGAAAGTAACCTTGTGATGATGATAGCTGTGATACGGTAAGCGTTTCTCCCAATCGGTTAGTGCCTAAGGAGACGTTGGGGAGGACTATTGGACGATAAAGTAAGATAATAATCTCTATGTATTAGATTAGCGATGTCGTCATTGATGATAAGGATAAGGGAGGTGTCAATAAGGGCATTGACATTCTTCGACTGGAGTTGTCCATGTATGTCAAGGGCGTAAGGGAGAGGGCCTTACTCCTAAGGAGGGAAGTCTAGTGTTTGACTTCCCATAGAATGACATGTTTATATGTTGCTTTAGTCTTGCGAGGATGAATGGCGGTGATTTGATTCGTCACAGTGGTAACTCAATCTAGGTTATGTGGCCCGATTAGTACCTAATGAGAACGTCTGGGAGAAGTTGTACCACTTCAACCCTATGGGGTATGTTCAATTTTCAGAAATCATAGCCTGACGCGTAAGAATGGGAATTTTTTGGAACTTTTGTTTATTCTTTTGATTCTTGTAGGTTTATCCCTTTTGGTTTCGGTAATCGAGGATTGGTATTACCACGAATATGGTGGCTTGGATTGGTACCATGTCATAGTACGATGCGGTAAGTCCAAGTAGAGTGTGGGTGGACCTTGCATGGTCAATGCAGCTCGATAACTGAGTGCACCCGTATCTGAGGTATTCTTACTATTGCACACAATTCAGTGTACGGGTGGCCGTGTTTTTAGCCGCACGATTTGCCCATAAGACTTGCTTTCCTCAAGAGTAATGACCTTTCGACTGGCTGACATGACATTCAGTGGATTTGGTTATAAAGAGTAGGTTGGTGACTTGAGGACATCGTATAATGATAGAACTCGAGGAAATTTATAACACTGTGTTGCTTGCCACGATGAGTGTATTGATACAATACTCAAGTGAATGCTCCAAGTGAGACGCCTAGAGTAATACCAGGGTCATCAGAGTGACGCAGCGGAAGGTGTCTGCTGATTACACGATAATGATTTAGTCAGTGTTTTACTCTTCAAAGTTAGTAATTAAAGTTGTAAGGTTAGTATCAAGCTCGAGCGAAACTGTGTAATCGGGATAACTCGAAAATTTTTGGGGACACATGATATATAATCTTAAGATTGGAAATGGTTCTTAGCGATGAATTTAATAATTAATTGGATTACGGTTCACTCTTGAGTGAGTATACATCACCAGAGAAGGTTGCTTGATAGAGGCACCGGTATGCTTGGGTATTAGCAAAGGTAGTCCTAGGACTCGACTAAGAATAATCACCAAGGGAGTCGAGGTTTGAGGATAGTTATTTGACATTGATGATTAGAATAATGGTGAGCTCTAACATATGTTGCAAAATGAACTTTTGGTGACAAACCCATGAAGGAGGGTATGATATTGTCTTAGTGTTCGAGGACTTGATGTTTAGTACTTGAAGGAATCCTATTACTTGGAGTAGAAATTGGTAAACCCCATAAGCTTGAGGATTGATTGGTCGAGAATTTTGGGGATGAAATTCCCTAAGAAGGGAAGTTTGTAATACCCCGCCCAAATATTTTACTATTTTTCTCGTATAAGTGTGATAAAATGAGAACCTTGGGATTTGGATCATGTTGACTGGGTATTTATTCTTATTTGATTGTTTCAGAGGATTGGTGAGAATTTTTGGAAATTCAGGGTTTAAAATTAGGAAAAATTAAAGAAAAAAGACGTTCGAACAAAGGTCAGGTCATTTGAACGAGAAATCCCTGTCGTTTGAAGTGAGGGATCGAACGAGGTTCAAATGAGATCCCATTGAATAATAGGTCCAGGTTGTTTGAAGGTCGTTTAAAGTTGGGGTTTGAATGATATGCCTTTCTCATTCGAACGAGAGGCGATTCTCGTTCGAACGACTTATGCATTGTCTCGTTCTGGGTTATTGGATTGATGAGCTGTGGAGCTCTGGTGAACTCCAATTGGGTCAAAATAGAATTTTAAGGCTTTTGGGTGTTTTTATAAGGGGGTTTAGGCTCATTTGGGTTATGTGAGATTTGGAAGAAGATATAGAAAGGGGTGGGTCTTCTATAATTGTTCTGCATCTCTCCACCTCTCTTTACCATAAATCACCATACCACTACCATTACTTAACCTTATACCACCATATTCTTCAATTCTTCCATCATGTCCAAGCTTTAGAATGCCATATCCACCACTGTTGGGTATGGCTACAAATTTGTAGAGATGTTTTTTTGGAGAAGATGAAGATGGGAGATACATGGAGCTTGAAGAAGGTTTTGATATAACTTTCATGGAGGCAAGCTTAGTGGAGCTAGGAAACCTCTCCATGGCCACCTTAGGAGGTGGGGGATTTCCATCTTCTTAGACCTTTCATGCCTTCCATTATTGGAGCTTCATATGAGGTGGAAAACTCTATTCTTAGTATTCAGACTCTATTTACATATGTGTAGTCTTGTTGTTAGATTCGAAGAGTAAGATGCATTTGAGAAAAAGGACGAGTATCAAGTATATTAGTAATAAACATTTTTATCATAAAAATGTTGCAAAAATGTTATTTTGTTGGAGATAAATAATGAGTAAATATTTTAAAGTTTTCTTGAAATAAAAATTGGGATTTTTATGAAAATGGTGCATATTCTAGAAGTTTTATGTTAAACAAATTATGAAATAAAATGTTTGAAATTGATGTTGATCTTACTAAAATATTTGGTGAAATAATGTTCCAAGGTTTCTTGAAAAAATGAAGATTTTAATAAAGATGGACATTTGTTAAGTTTGAGGAAATAAAAATGTCTTTTATATCTTGAAAAGCATAGGTTCATAAGTAGTATGGAATTTCTAGTATGAAGTGTATGCTTAACCTATTTAATTGGATTTATGGATTTAAAATCCATCTTCTCATGCATATAAACTTTTAGTATTTTTATGATAAATATATGAACAAGTTCAATGAAAGTTTTGTTGGGCTTAAACATGAAAGAAAGAAGAAATAAATTTCAGCCGTCATTGTGTGGAAAATGTGATAAGTGTAAGGAATTAAGACTACACGTGTTAATAAAAATAAATGATGTTTTCTTATAAAAGTAGTCTTTAATGTAATTAGATTTCTTGATAAAGAAAGTAAAGAAATATTTAACTTCAAAAAGTGGTGGTGTTTTGGGAAATAAGACTTACGAAAATGGAGGGAAAGACAAGTGTGGAAACAAATAGGTAAAATGGTAATTTTACGTAAAGTGAAATATTTTTATGAAATAAAACTATGGGAAAAGGTGTTACATAAATTGATCATAAATGAACATGCTTCTGAAATAAAATCAAAGCAAAAGTGTAAATGACATGAAATGATGATTGTCAAAGTGTAACACAAGTTTGGATGAAGTCCCGGGTTTTAGCTTCGGTCGGTTAAAAAGGTAAAAGTAAAGTATTGTGGAAATTTCTAAAATATTAAAACACATTAAAAGGAAATTGGATGACACCAAAATAATTAAAGAGGGCCCAAATCCTTGGGGTGAAAGATGCAAAATCACTGCTAGAGCATATGGTGGTGTCGCTGGCGGTGTGGAGCCCGTTAAAGTATGCAGTTTATTGGAAGATTCCGAGAAAAGATAAAGGAATAAGGAACATGTCAAGAAATGGGTTGTGTAGTGAAAATGTGTTAAGATAATCTTACTTGAATAAATTAATACATATTCCGATAAAGGTTTAAATGGAAAAGAAACATGTGAATTGATTAATGTTCATAAAGTAAAGGAACAGTAAAGTACAATGGTTAAACAGGTGAGTTAAGCAACCTAAGAAGGTATAACCAAAATTAACACAAGGGTGTGTTGTGAAGGTTTTCAAAATTTAAACAAGTACTTTCTAACATGGTGTTGGCATGTGTTGAAATGGGTGATTTTAATTGAAAATACTAGTGTGAATTGGTTGAAATGAGAACGGTGATTTCGGTAAAGAAATGGCTTATGGTTAAATAAATTATCAACGCTCAAGTATTAAACCGTGTGTGTTAAGTAAATGGATAAATTAAAAGTCAAGAAAGAGGAAGTTCTTTATTACAAAGGTAATTTAATTGGAATAAATAACGTTTTTTATGAAATCAAAACGGTTTCATGCATTATATATATATAATGTAGTTGCATGTGCACGTAGGTATAATGCGTTAGATTCTTCTTTCTTCCGTTTGGTTCTATATTGTGTTCGTATCTTTCCTACTAAGCATTCGGCTTACACCCTCATCTTTGTTTGATAGGTTATGCCCGGGTACATATTTTGAGAGCGTTACATAGGTAAGCACTCTATTTTATTTTACATTACTAGTTCTGTATGCTTGGACTTCGGGGATGCCTCCTACAGGTCCCTCACGTAGTTTGATTTGAAATTGGAATCACATGGTAAACAAGGGATACATTCATTAAATTAAAACTGGATTAGAAACATTATACGGGTTGTTTCATTGCACTTCATTCCTAACGCTCGGGTTGGACCGGGTTGACTACGAGTGACCCAGAAATTCGATCGGGGCATTATAAATTATTTCAGAGCTATAGGTTCAAGGTTACTTTCAAGAGTGATGTGGTGAGTTCGGTAGTGGATTTTTTGACGTCGGTGTTAGTTTTGGTCTGGTCATGATAGTTTTAGTGACAGTTTAGTTCGTGCCCTTGATGGTGAAGTCATAGAGGTTAGCACGACGAATGAATTATTCCCAGCTGACATATGACTAAGTTAGTTGTTATTAATCACTTCCGCGCTTCTGATTTTATATGTTAATAATTTACGGGTCTCCTTGCTAGTCGATAATAGTGCCAACGTGGTTTTTAGTGTGAGGTGCTTATGTTCCACCTTTGTTGGCATATAGTCTTTTGAGATGTCAATAAAGTGAGATAATGCCCATTGGGCTGGTGACACAAATTGCGTATAGTCAACGATAGAGGTTGATAGTTAGGATGTCGTGACTGGGTAATGAAGATTAGATATTTAAATGCATATAGTCCATAGGTACAACACTTATGGGTGATTAAAGTCAATGACATGATTAGGAAAATTCAATCCTTGGCCTAATACCGTGATGAATGGATAGTTCGATGAGTATGTAGATTTGTGTGGGTCAATGCTTGAGGATATGTATGTTTAGTCTTGGTTGATAGGATGTTATCCATGTGGGTGAGTGCCTTAGTGATTGTTGGATGATGAATGTATCTCATAACCCGTGATTAGATTTATGGTCCATTTGTGTCAAAATTATCACATATGTAATAATGATGAGTTCTAGTGGTAGGAGAGTGAACCCTGAGTAGTCTTATGGGTGGTTTTGGAAAGAATGATGAAAAATTTGTTGAATAGGGTCTTTAGCGACACCGGTAGTGTAGACCTAGATATGTAGTGGTTGTATACAATGTACAATATCCTACCAAAATCCTTAGCAATGTTGGCTTATGATTCAATATGTGGTGTATAGTGTTAGTTGTTGGAGAAGCCTTTAAATCCTCCTTGGGATGAAGGGTCCACTTGTTTTTGCTGCCTTGAGGTGTTCATACTAATTCCTACCGTGTTAGAGAATCATAGATTAATTGTCTGTGTGAGTGGATAGCAATAAACGAAACAAATATTGAGAAGTCTTAGGGAATATTCGCTTTGTAAAAATTATGATCAACAAAGTCTTGTCCAGTCTTTGGTGACAAATTCTTGGGTACACTTGGTGACCATATGGAATCAGTCAGGCTAGATATTATGAAATGTGTTATGTCCAACTAAATGATGTGAAAAATTTGGTGATCACCTTGGGTTACCGACTAAGTTATAAGAAGTCGCTTCATATAACATCGAGTGAGGCTACCAAAGTTTAATGTAGATAGGTAGAGCAATATTCTGAGGTGAAATTAATTATTCATATGATGATTGGGTACAATTATCGTTGTCTTGACGGGACCAACGTCGGTAGGGTGATGTTAGATTTTGACGAATACCAGGAATGCATTAAAGATTGGGCCAACGATGTTATGATTGAGGCCTTGTGTATATAAAATTTGATGGGGGTGTTACAGCATGATCATCAGGTGTTCAAATGACACTAGTGGGGAAACATTTAGACCATGGATAGTTTTATTAGACTCGTGTGGATTCCAGGGTGCATGTCCGAATTGTACCTGTTACCCTTATGGTGTTAATGACGAGTGGTTGGACGTCACTTGGAGTCAATTGAATTGAACTTTGGGATAGGTAAAAGTAACCTTGTGACGATGATATCTGTGATAGGGTAAGCGTTTCTCCGAATCAGGTAGTGCCTAAGGAGACGTTGGGGATGACTATTTTATGATAAAGTAAGACAATAATCTTTGGCCTCGTTTGGTTGTCCCGAAATCGTAAATTGAATCATTAATAAATTGATCAATTTACAAATTGACCCATTAATTGTGTTTGGTTTCATTAATGAAAGGATTCATTAATTACCCCATTTTAGCTCATGTGCAAAATCTAAAATTGGATCATTTAACAAAAAACGTGAAATTAATCCATTAGAAATAGGAGTCACATAAAGTGCATATCCCCTCTCCCTCTCCCCCTCTCTATTTTCCCTCCCCTATCTCTCTCTATATATATTTTTACCTTTTTTTTTCATAGAACCTTTAATATCAATTTTAAATTACCAAACATCGTGTAAAATTGGATTTAACTCATTTCAAATTCACTCATTTACAATTCACTAATTCATAATGAACCAATTTACATAATCAAACAATTTGCGCAACCAAACTGGGCCTTTGTGTATTAGATTGGTAATGTCGTCATTGATGATATGGACAAGGTCGGTGTCGATAAGGGCATTAGAATTCGTCGATCGGAGTGGTCCATGTATATACTGGGCGTAAGGGAGAGGTCCTTACTCCTAAGGAGGGAAGTCTAGCATTTGACTTACCAGAGAACGACAGGTTCGTATGTTGCTTTCGTCTTGCGAGGATGAATGGTTGTGATTCTATTCGTCACGGTGGTGACTTAAGCCAGGGTAGGTTGTAATGACCCCACTTTGACGTGCTCATATGTATATAGTTTGTTTTTACACTCATGTGTTACTTACTATCTTATAAATATTGTATTATTAGATATGTGATGTTATTGGCTATCAATATAACAAACCCCATTTTTAAATATGAAGAATCAATCGTAAATAGGATGAAGTCGAAGTCTTATGACATATCTTAAGGTATATAATAAGTTTTGGGGTAGAAAATATAATTTTATGAAACTTTAGGGACAAAAATAAAAATATAAAAAGGGCCATTTTGTAAATAAAATATTTTCAAGGACCTCTAAGAAATATTGAAAATATATAGTGTGAAATTACCAAAATACCCTTCATGTGTGAAATGACCCTTATACCCTTATCATCTTTCCACCACGTACTGGTCACCTCCACCTTACACATGTCATCTTCAGAGAGAAAGCTAAAACACTTGTCATCATTTGGTGATGTTAGACTGCAAGACCACCCCGGAATGCGACACCCAAACGATGACTTGCCACCGTAATGCTTGATCACCTAGACACATGTCAAAACCGTAAGACTTTTGGAAACCTATAAATAGGGCCTTAGGGTTCATTTGAAACTCACACCAATTCCTTGAGAATTATAGTAAGAAAGAGTGATAGAAAGCTTGGAAAATATCTTAAGAAGGAGTTCTATAATTTTGAAGAAAGAATTCATTTCGTAGGTATGATTTTATTTAAATGTTATAATTTATTTTTGTAGTTTTAATTTCATATTTTATAGCTTTACTTAGTAGTTATGCTGGTAAAATACACTAAAGACTTTACTAATCAAAACTTAAAATTTGGAAACAATCTAAATTGATTTTATTTTCAAAATATGTCAACTTGTTTGAAAAATATATATACTCTTTTTAAAATGATTTTTTGTAAGCAATTGCTCGTATTATGGAATCTCATTTAAGTAATTCCAAAGTCAGTCCCGGTGAAATTCTGTCTAGTTGAGATGGTATTTAAGTGGTGCCCCTGTGACCCTCCATCTCTACTGGGAATAAATCCGGAAATGTTCTGTCTAGATGAGATGGTATTTAAGTGGTGCCCCTGTGACCCTCCATCTCTACTGGGAACCGACTGATTAGGAAGAACTATGAATTGAAATTCTTTAAATGCGATGAATGAATATTAAAAATCGAGAAAATGGTTTTAGTAACCTTTTTCAGCAAGATATTTTAGGATTAAAACACAATATTTAGAATTGGGCTTTATTTAGAATACATAATTAGACCTTTATTGTATTTATTAGATTAACGTGTGATCCAAGACTCAATATCTATATTTTCGAGCCTCTATTTTGGTGAGTACTCTGACATTCCTTGTGTATTTTGATTATATGATATTATGCAAACAATATATATTTTGTGAACTGCTTTTATTCTCAAAATTCATGTGATACCGATGATTGATTCATTTGTGATATGTTTATATTTGTCCATATAAACATACCGATTAAAATGATTATTGAAAAGGATATTGAATATTGAAAATCTGATTCGGCCTAAGGGACCTCTTTACTGACTGACCTTCCCAGCTGGGTTATCGCTGGTGTGCCCTAAATAAGGCGTTGTGACGAACTAGTTCGATTGACCCTCAACTACCGGGGTATAATATGGTAGAAGAATACGGTATTAGAGTGTACTTGGCCATTAAAATGATATGATTGAAAGAAAAATATATCACATTTGAATTATTGCATTCTTTTTATTCTGAGCTATCCAATTGTGATATATATACTATCATTTCAAAATATATATCTATATACTGCAAGTTCATATCCATATATGTACATGCCTTCTCTTTTGACTTGAATAGGTATCTATATTCTGAAAACCTTGGAATGTCGGGAGATTAAATCTTATTCAGCTTTTAGCTAACGTTGTATAAATAACGATTTTTCAGGAAATAATTAGACCGGAGGATGGAGTGTAGAAGGACTATGTTGAAGATCTAGCTTGAGGAGATCTTTTGTTATAATTTTAAATATAACGTTTGTTTTTAGGAGATAGAGCATGTTTGGCTGTTTAGTAATAAGTTTTTAAATTTCGCATAAGTTGTAATCCGTTCATACTTTAATATATACGAAGTTCCCTTTTAGAAAGCTCTGATGACGTAATTCCATTTTTTCAATAGTTTACGATTCATGACCATGTGAATGCATTTCCGTTGCATTTATTTTAAGAAATATTTTAAGTCCATAACATTGAATGCCTTGGTGGCATGTCAAGACACTCATTCCCTACTACTATTGGGTTGGGGTCGTGACAGAGGTGGTATCAGAGCATAGGTTATGAACCCGTAGACTACTGAACATAGGTTTTGAACGTTATAGATTTCGTGTTTCAATCCTTAGGAGATAGTATTAAATATCCGATTTATGTGATAACCCTACCTATGTGTTATATTATTTATAACTGGTATTTTAGTTTTCAATCTTGATATAGTATAGTAGATCTTACGTTTTTCCATGACTGTAGAAAATGACCAAGAGAAGATCATCTATGGGAACTAGTGATTCGAGTATTGAAGGACTGGAAGGTGCATACAAGGCGATCGAAAGTCTAGCAAAGATTGTGGAGCATCAAGCAAATAATGGAGTACCAAGGAATCCTGAACTAAGTAAATGTACTGTTGAACAGTTCAAGAAGTTGATTCCTCCATCTTTTAAAGGTACTCCTAACCCCACTGAAGCAGAAAGTTGGGTGATGCAAATAGAAAAGATACTCGATGTTCTTAAGTCAACTGATGAACAAAGAGTATCATTTGGAACGTTTATGTTAGAAGGTGAAGCCGAACATTGGTGGAGAATGACTAAGAGAATATACGAGGAAAGGAATAATCCCATAGGTTGGAATGATTTCCTAGTGATATTCTATGAGGAATACTTTCCTGAAACGGTACAAGACCAAAAAGCAGCCGACTTCATGAGTTTAGTTCAAGGAAATATGACGGTTAGTCAATACGAGGCGAAGTTTACCGAGTTATCCCGTTTTGCACCTCATGTTGTGATAACCGATACTTTAAAGGCCAAGAAGTTTGAACGTGGGTTAAGGTTGAACATTCGTAGTCGAATTTCCATCCTGAAGTTGACATCATATACTGACGTGGTGACTAGAGCAACGATAGCCGAGAAGGACAGTGAAGAATATAATCAGATTAGAGAAGGGAAGAGGAAGTTTGGGGAACAAAGAGGAAGGAACCCCAATAATAAACCCTTTAGGACTATACCCAATACAGGGCGACCTTTTATGAATAAACCCTTTAATGTTGATAGATGCCAACGATGTGGTAATATTCATAGAGGGCAACCATGTTACCTGGAAACGGGAAATTGCTTTGGGTGTGGCCAAAAGGGACATAAAATGAGAGATTTCCCTAACAAAGGGAAGGCGCCAACGAAGACTTTCAATAACAATAAAGATCATGGCAGACAAGGTAGAATTTCTAATCTTTCTGATGCAAAGGCTTCTAATGCAGTAGTGTCAGGTATACTTTCTATATGTGCACAGCCTTTTCAAGTTTTAATAGATCCTGGTTCTACCCATTCATTTGTGTCTTTACGTTTCGTTAATCGCTTTCCTAATATTCCTGAACCCTTAAATCATAACATACACGTTTCTACTCCTTCTGGTGATTTATTGACGGGTACATTAGTATATAAATCTTGCCCTACAGATGTCAGTAGTCATAAACTATTTGTCGATTTGATAGTTTTAGACATAAGAGATTTCGAAGTCATTTTGGGGATGGATTGGTTAGCATCATATCATGCTAATGTAGGTTGTTTTGAGAAGAGAGTTACTTTCCAAATTCCTAACCAACCAAAATTCAGTTTTGAAGGAACCGGCGTCCTATCTCCCATGTGTATTGTCTCTGCAATGCAAGCCTATAGTTTTCTTAAGAAAGGATGTCAAGGATTTCTTGCAAGTGTTATTGATTTGCAAATGAAGGATCCTAGTTTAGAAGAGATCCCTATAGAAAAACATTTTCCAGATGTTTTTCCGGATGATTTACCCAGTCTACCTCCTAGTAGAGAAATAGAGTTTACGATTGACCTTCTTCCTGGAGCCATACCAATCTCAAAATCACCTTATCGCATGGCACCTTTAGAATTAAGGGAATTAAAAATTCAATTACAAGATCTATTAGACAAGGGTTTTATTAGACCAAGTATATCCCCTTGGGGTGCTCCGGTGTTATTTGTTAAAAAGAAGGATGGGACGATGAGGTTATGTATAGATTATCGTGAACTGAACAAGGTAACCATTAAGAATAAATACCCCTTACCTCTTATAGATGATTTGTTTGACCAACTACAAGGTGCGCAAGTATTTTCTAAGATTGACCTTAGGTCAGGATATCACCAATTGAAGATTAAGGAAGATGATATTTTGAAATCAGCTTTTCGTACTAGATATGGTCACTATGAATTTCTTGTGATGCCATTTGGACTTACTAATGCACCAGCCGTTTTTATGGATATGATGAATAGAGTGTTTAGGAAATATTTGGATCAATGTGTGGTTGTTTTCATTGATGACATCCTTATTTATTCCAAGAGTATTGAAGAACACGAGAAGCATTTAGAGATAGTATTACAAATCCTTAGGAAGGAGAAATTATATGCAAAATTAAAGAAGTGTGAGTTTTGGTTGCCTAGCGTTTCTTTTCTAGGACATGTCATTTCCAAAGAGGGACTGTCGGTTGACCCTCAAAAGATCGAGGCTATACTAGATTGGCCTAGACCAACTAATGTAACAGAGATTCGTAGTTTCCTTGGATTAGCAGGTTATTATCGAAGATTTGTTGAAGGATTTTCTAGCATTGCCAAACCTCTATCCAGGTTAACACAAAAGAAGGTAAAATATGAATGGTCTGAGGAAGTTGAGAATAGTTTCCAAGAACTTAAGAATCGATTAGTAACTGCCCCAATTTTGACTATTCCTTCAGGGACAGGAGGATTGGTGATTTACAGTGATGCTTCAAAAAATGGTTTGGGATGTGTGCTGATGCAAAATGGGAAAGTAGTAGCTTATGCCTCGAGACAATTAAAACCACATGAATAGAATTATCCAACCCATGACTTAGAATTAGCTGCTATAATTTTTGCTCTTAAGATTTGGAGACACTATATATATGGTGAGACTTGTGAGATTTATACCGATCATAAGAGTTTGAAATATATATATTTACTCAGAAAGAATTGAACATGAGACAAAGGAGGTGGTTAGAATTGATGAAGGATTATGATTTAAATATTCATTATCACCCAGGGAAAGAAAATGTAGTAGCAGATGCTTTAAGTAGGAAGTCTACAACAAATTTAGCATGTCTCATTACAAATCAGGAACCTTTGTTAGCGGATTTGAGAAGTATGGAAATAGATGTACGTATTTATAGCAAAGGAGGAATAATCGCAACCTTACAAGTACAACCCACGTTGATGGAAAGGATCAAAATTTCACAAGTAAATGACCCACAACTGAAGAAGATCAGAGAAGAGGTTATTGAAGGGAAGAGATTTGAATTTGCGATACGGGATGATATATTGAGGTTTGGAAATAGAGTGTGTGTTCCACGTGATGCCCAACTAAAGAGACAAATTTTGGAGGAAACTCATTGCTCGAGATTTACATTTCATCCTGGAAATACCAAGATGTATAGAGATCTTCGAGAAGTGTTTTGGTGGAATAATATGAAAAGGGAGATAGCAGAATTTGTATCTCACTGTTTGGTTTGTCAACAAGTAAAAGCTGAACATCAAAAACCATCAGGATTATTACAACCTCTACCTATCCCTGAATGGAAATGGGAACATATTACCATGGATTTTGTGACAGGTTTACCAAGGAGTTCAAATGGTAATGATTCTATTTGGGTAATTATTGATAGGTTAAATCTGCTCATTTTCTTGCCATTAAAATTACTCATTCATTAGAAAAGTTATCTAAGTTATATGTGCGGGAAATTATTAGGCTTCATGGAACCCCAATTTCAATTATTTCTTATCGTGACCCTAGATTCGTTTCTCGCTTTTGGAAAAGCCTACAAGCAGCCATGGGAACAAAATTGAATTTCAGCACTGCTTTTCATCCTCAAACAGATGGTCAATCTGAGAGAACCATTCAAACATTAGAGGATATGCTCAGGGCTTGTGTACTTGATTTAAAGGGGAATTGGGATGATCATTTACCATTAGTGGAGTTTGCCTATAATAATAGTCATCAAGCAACTATTCAAATGGCTCCATATGAAGCACTATACGGTAGAAGGTGTCGTTCTCGCGCATGTTAGGTAGAAGTTGGAGAAAGAAAATTGTTGGGACCAGAATTGATTCAGATCACAACAGAGAAAGTGAAATTGATACAAGACCGACTTCGAATCGCTCAAAGCCGTCAAAAGAGTTATTTTGACAATCGACACCGACAGTTAGAATTTTAAAAAGGAGATTATGTGTTCTTACGAGTATCGCCTTCAAAGGGAGTAATACGATTCGGGAAGAAAGGGAAGTTGAGCCCAAGATACATAGGACCTTTTGAAATCCTTGAAAAGATAGGAGCTGTTGCGTATAGAGTAGCCTTACCACCTGAACTCTCTAGTGTACATAATGTGTTTCACGTATCAATGGTAAATAAATATGTCCCAGATCCAACACATATCTTAAGTCACAAACCTCTTCAAGTTAGAGAAGACTTGTCATACATTGAGCATCCGGTAGAAATTTTGGACCATAAAGATCAAATATTACGGACCAAGATAATTCCACCGGTCAAAGTATTATGGCGAAATCATTCAGTTGAAGAAGCAACGTGGGAGCGGGAAGATGAAATAAAGGAGAGATATCCATACTTGTTTGTAAATTAATATGAGTCAAGTTTGGGGACCAAACTTTTTATAAGGAGGGTAGGATGTAATGACCCCACTTTGACGTGCTCATATGTATATAGTTTGTTTTTACACTCATGTGTTACTTACTATCTTATAAATATTGTATTATTAGATATGTGATGTTATTGGCTATCAATATAACAAACCCCATTTTTAAATATGAAGAATCAATCGTAAATAGGATGAAGTCGAAGTCTTATGACATATCTTAAGGTATATAATAAGTTTTGGGGTAGAAAATATAATTTTATGAAACTTTAGGGACAAAAATTAAAATATAAAAAGGGCCATTTTGTAAATAAAATATTTTCAAGGACCTCTAAGAAATATTGAAAATATATAGTGTGAAATTACCAAAATACCCTTCATGTGTGAAATGACCCTTATACCCTTATCATCTTTCCACCACGTGCTGGTCACCTCCACCTTACACATGTCATCTTCAGAGAGAAAGCTAAAACACTTGTCATCATTTGGTGATGTTAGACTGCAAGACCACCCCGGAATGCGACACCCAAACGATGACTTGCCACCGTAATGCTTGATCACCTAGACACATGTCAACACCGTAAGACTTTTGGAAACCTATAAATAGGGCCTTAGGGTTCATTTGAAACTCACACCAATTCCTTGAGAATTATAGTAAGAAATAGTGATAGAAAGCTTGGGAAATATCTTAAGAAGGAGTTCTATAATTTCGAAGAAAGAATTCATTTCGTAGGTATGATTTTATTTAAATGTTATAATTCATTTTTGTAGTTTTAATTTCATATTTTATAGCTTTACTTAGTAGTTATGCTGGTAAAATACACTAAAGACTTTACTAATCAAAACTTATAATTTGGAAACAATCTAAATTGATTTTATTTTCAAAATATGTCAACTTGTTTGAAAAATATATATACTCTTTTTAAAATGATTTTTGTAAGCAATTGCTCGTATTATGGAATCTCATTTAAGTAATTCCAAAGTCAGTCCCGGTGAAATTCTGTCTAGTTGAGATGGTATTTAAGTGGTGCCCCTGTGACCCTCCATCTCTACTGGGAATAAATCCGGAAATGTTCTGTCTAGATGAGATGGTATTTAAGTGGTGCCCCTGTGACCCTCCATCTTTACTGGGAACCGACTGATTAGGAAGAACTATGAATTGAAATTCTTTAAATGCGATGAATGAATATTAAAAATCGAGAAAATGGTTTTGGTAACCTTTTTCAGCAAGATATTTTAGGATTAAAACACAATATTTAGAATTGGGCTTTATTTAGAATACATAATTAAACTTTTATTGTATTTATTAGATTAACGTGTGATCCAAGACTCAATATCTATATTTTCGAGCCTCTATTTTAGGTGAGTACTCTGACATTCCTTGTGTATTTTGATTATATGATATTATGCAAATAATATATATTTTGTGAACTGCTTTTATTCTCAAAATTCATGTGATACCGATGATTTATTCATTTGTGATATGTTTATATTTGTCCATATAAACATACCGATTAAAATGATTATTGAAAAGGATATTGAATATTGAAAATCTGATTCGGCCTAAGGGACCTCTTTACTGACTGACCTTCCCAGCTGGGTTATCGCTGGTGTGCCCTAAATAAGGCGTTGTGACGAACTAGTTCGATTGACCCTCAACTACCGGGGTATAATACGGTAGAAGAATACGGTATTAGAGTGTACTTGGCCATTAAAATGATATGATTGAAAGAAAAATATATCACATTTGAATTATTGCATTCTTTTTATCAAGGTTCTAAAAAACGCGGGGCGTGATTGAGGCGTGGAGGCCAAGCCTTAAGCCTTAGAAGCCTAGGCGGGCCTAAGCGTAAAAAGGCGTGAAAAGGCGTTTAGGCCTTCTTAATATATTTTAATATTTTTTAACCATAACAAGGCTATTAAAATACAAAAATTGCACATATCATAAAAATATGTCTAAATATATGCAAATTAAAAGTTTTTATTCTGAGCTATCCAATTGTGATATATATACTATCATTTCAAAATATATATCTATATACTGCAAGTTCATATCCATATATGTATACGCCTTCTCTTTTGACTTGAATAGGTATCTATATTCTGAAAACCTTGGAATGTCAGGAGATTAAATCTTATTCATCTTTTAGCTGACGTTGTATAAATAACGATTTTTCAGGAAATAATTAGACGGGAGGATGGAGTGTAGAAGGACTATGTTGAAGATCTAGCTTGAGGAGATCTTTTGTTATAATTTTAAATATAACGTTTGTTTTTAGGAGATAGAGCATGTTTGGCTGTTTAGTAATAAGTTTTTAAATTTGGCATAAGTTGTAATCCGTTCATACTTTAATATATACGAAGTTCCCTTTTAGAAAGCTCTGATGACGTAATTCCATTTTTTCAATAGTTTACGATTCATGACCATGTGAATGTATTTCCGTTGCATTTATTTTAAGAAATATTTTAAGTTCATAACATTGAATGCCTTGGTGGCATGTCAAGACACTCATTCCCTACTACTATTGGGTTGGGGTCGTGACATAGGTGGCCATGTTTGTACCTAATGAGAACGTCTGGGAGACGTTATATGACTTTAACCATGTGGTGTACATTCCCTTTTCATAAATCATAGCCTGATGCGTACGGACGGGAATTTCTCTGAACTATTGTTTGTTCTTTTTATTCTTGCGTGTGTATCCCTTTCTATTTTGATAATCGAGGATTGGTATTCCCACGAATGTGGTGGCTTGGATTGGTACCATGTCATAGTAGGACGCGATAAGGCCAAGTAGAGTGCGGGTGGATCTTGCATGGTCAATGCATCTCGGTAATCGAGTGCACCCCTATCTGAGGTATTCTTGCTATTGCACAATGTTTAGTGTATGGGTGGCTATGCTTTTAGCCACACGATTTGCTCATAGTAATTGATTTCCTTAGGATTAATGACCTTTCGATTGGCTGACATGGAATTCAGTGGCTTTGGTTATAAAGAGTGGGATGGTGACTTGAGGACATCGTATAATGTTAGAACTCGAGGAAATTGAGCACATAGTGTTGCTTGCCACGGTGAGTGGATTGGTACAATACTCAAGTGAGACGCCTAGAGTAATGCCAGGGTCATCTGAGTGACGCAGCGGAAGGTGTTAGATGATTTCACAATGATGATTTGGTCAGTGAATTACTCTTCGGAGTGAGTAATTAAAGTTGTAAGGCTAGTATAAAGCTCGAGTGAAAGTGTGAAATTTGGATAACCCGAAAATTTATGGGGACATAGGATATGTAGTCTTAATATTGGAAATGATTCTTGGTGTGTATAGATCACCAGAGAGGGTCGCTCGGTAGAGGCGCAAATATGCTTAAGTATTAGAAGAGGTAATCCTAGGACTCGACTAAGCATGATTGTGACACCCCACCTAATTAAATACCGGGTGATCAGTCCTTTATTAAATTAAATCAGAATATCCTATTGGTTCATTCTTTACATCACTGTCAAAAAATAATTTCTTTTATTAACTCACCTAGAAGTTAATTAAGTTAAGTCTCAAAATCATTCATTTTTATATACTTTGTTATAACACAATACAAGAATCAAATACCACACCATCACTAAATTAAAATCACGAATATAAACTGACTGAAATAAACCTCTCAGTTAAATATAACATCACCACACCATCCAAAATAATACAAAGCGTAGTAATATAAAACCAATACAATACTCAGAAAAGAAATATGATAACAGAATCTTGGGCAACATTCCCTAAAAGAACCAAGAACTAAGAATATAGGAATCAATGGACTGAGTACGTCTAATCCAAAGCTGCATCTCCAGAGCATGCCAAATATCCATCCTCTAAGACAAGCATCCCTGATGCTGGGCACCTGGTAATATATATATATATATATATATATATATATATATATATATATATATATATATATATATATACAGTAGAGAAGGAAATATGCAAGTAAACGGGTCAGAGCCCGAGTGTAAAATGTTTAAAAATAGCAATTGCTTAATATTTACAAATTAAGCCTGTTTTATATTCCTATTAGTTTTTCGGTTCTCACTTCAGAATTTCACCTCTCATATGCAAGTAAACGGGTTAGAGCCCGAGTGTAAAATGTTTAAAAATAGCAAGTGCTTAATATTTACAAATTAAGCCTGTTTTATATTCCTTTTAGTTTTTCGGTTCTCACTTCAGAATTTCACCTCTCATCTAGTGTGCACGTCTAACGTACCTTATTAACTTCCAATTAAGGTTCATGAATAGTTACCCTCTCTCTTCTTCTTTTCCAGTATTTCCCTCGCCATAATTCATTTAAATAGATATATTAATTTCTCTCCATGATGAACTAGACATTTAAAATTAAGCATACGCTTACTTAATTTAATTTATATTTTTAATATTACTTTTTATCTACTAATTCTCACAGTAGATCACATCATAGTGTATATATATATATACACTAATACGGGACCTATCAGACACAACTGGAGTGCATGCATACTCTGCTATCATGTCCTAACGCATGAATCACTGCATAATGGACAATTGGTTCGATGGTTCTCCCGAACCATAAATCACATAACAGAAATATTGGAGGCGAGCATATTCCCTAGTTAAATGGGTCACGCACATACCTACCCTCCCATTCAACCGTCGAAACTATCATTTACCACGATAGAACGTACCAAGTTCCTATGCACAGTGTACGAATCTAAATCCTCCCAAAATGGGTCCAATCGAGATAAGACTGTGCACAACGCAAAACCTCCACCGTGAAAGAAAGCAACGTAGGTATGTTATACACATAATCAAAATATAATATAGTTATTTGTCCCACTATATTTATATTAATAGGGTGTACACCCAACCCATAACAATTCTCTCATGTAGTATATTTTTATCTCAAATATCCAACGTATTTCTATATTATGACTTTACTTTTATTATGAGCCTTTTACCACACTCAAAAAATAATAATTATTTTTCTTAATATTTCAGTAGGTACAAGTCTTCATCCTACTGGTCCATACACAATCTACAAATTTAATTATTTCTATTTGGGTTTATTCTTCGGTACTCACTAGTTCGATTTGAACCCATTATTCCCATTCCTTTATCCCACAAACTAATATTTTTTCGGGTTGTACCTATCACCTTACTGTCCTATCTTAAGTCTTAAAATATCCAGTTAATCATCACAAAAGAATTATACTAGACAACATTTATTCAATCCTTACAACAAAATAATTTCTCGAATTCTAGGAGGGGTCGATCAATCGAAGAGAAAGGGTTGATTGATCGATCCAGTCGATGGATCGATCCATCAGGTATGGGTGGTTCTGCATAACCAGTCTACGGGTTTAATCATTTTTAATCCTCAAATCATATGTTTTAAAGTCCCAAGCTTCTTATAATTATTTCTACATGATATGGCAATATATATAAAAAATTCCATTAATAAAACAATCTTAAATCCTCAAGAAGATAGGATTAAAATATCAATTCCCAACATTTCCAGAAAACTAACATGTTATCATATCCATCCCAAAACAAACTAATAAATATAGATTCTCTTCATCACATGATTCCTATTTCATAGGTTATTACTATATGATCATCCCAGATTAATTCTACATATTTCTTATTTCAAAGGATTGATTTTATAACACCGTAATTCATCCTTAAATCATGTAAAAATGTAGGATTCTACAACTATCCTAATACGAACATAATACATTCTATAATTGTAAAGATTAATCCATATGCCTCTAATATTTAGGTCTGAACCTTTGATGACGATTGTTATTGGTGGTTCTCCTCTTTTCCAGCCAAATTCCGACGGTGTTGAATGGCCTTGTCCTTTGGTTTTCTAGAGGTGGCTCTTCTCTTCCAAGGAAACTCTTCCTCTCCTCAAAGTCTCACACTCTAAAATTTTTGGTGGAATGAAGATGTATCCTAAACACCTTAGACTTATAAATAATCAGTATATTTTCGCGGGTACTGTTCACCTTCCATATAAAATGACTAAAATACCCCTCTACGGTGTCTATTCGATTTCAAAGTGTCCCGAGACCCAAAACAAACCCCCAAGTAGACTTTTTTGACTATAAAAACCCTTCCGGACACTTTGACGTAGTCAAAATGACCATTTGAATGTCATATAAATATTTTATTTTTAATCTCGACACGACTCACACGCGCATCCCAAAATTGACGTTTTTATCTCTTGCGACAATTGTATCATTTATAATCATAAGTAAAGTCACAATCATATATTACTTTTAATTTACTAAGTAATATTCGCATTATTCACATAATACTTTATTCGTGAATAAAATTTATATCTGGATCAATTTAAATTTTATCTAACAATTAATCCTAATTACACCCAATTAATTCAATTGAAAATTATTTAAAATTACGGGGTATTACATACTTTCCCCTAATAACGGAATTTCATCCTAAATTCGAAAAAACATACTTGGTAAAAATAACTTCGGGTATTTGTCGCGCATATCATCCTCGCGCTCCCAAGTAGACTCCTCCACATTATGGTGTGCCCACTGAACACACATAAGTGGAACTACTTTAGATCTTAGATATTTCTCGCTATGGTCTAAAATTGCCACTGGTCGCTCCTCGTAAGAACTATCTGGCTGCAAATACACTTCGTCCAATGCAATATGAGTATGAGCCAACTCATCTTGGAGATACCTCCTCAGCAACGAAATATGGAATAGATCATGTATCTTATGCAAGTGCTCTGGCATCCCAAGTTGGTACGCTACGGGTCTAACCCTCTTAATAATAGGAAAATGTCCTAAACATCTAGGAGTCAATTTCCCTTTTTTCCCAAATCACATGATGCCCTTTATAGGAGATACACACAATAATACTTAGTCCCCCACATTAAACTCCCTGAAGGATCTTTTGGTATCGATGTAGTTTTTCTATCTGTCCTGGACTACCCAAATACAGAACCTGATCATCTCTATCATGGTAGACATATCCTGAATCACTTCCGGTCCAAGTAATTTGTTGTCCTCCAATTCTAACCAACACGCAGGAGAACGACAAGGTCTACCATATAACGCTTCAAATGGGGCCATACCAATGGTAAACTGGTAGGAATTATTATACGCGAATTCATCCAGAGTAAGGTACTATTCCCAATTCCCTCTAAAATCCAGAATACACAGGCGTAACATATCCTCTAACATCTGGTTAGTACGCCCGGTCTTCCCATTCGTTTATGGGTGATAGGCCATACTTAAGAGAACCTCGGTACCCATAGCCTCATGAAAACTCTCCCAGAATCTAGAGATGAAAATCTTGTCCTGATCGGACACAATGTTAAGTGGTACCCCATGTAACCTCACTATTTCAGCTATAAAGAGCTGTGCGTACGGCCCGGTCGTAATGTCAGTCCGAACTGATAAGAAATGTGCTACCTTAATCAAATGATCCATAATCACCCAGATAGAATCGTGACCCCTCTGAGTAGTAGGTAAACCTGTCATAAAATTCGTGAAAATGCTCTCCCATTTTCACATTGGAATCTCTAGCGGCTGAAGAAACCTAGCTAGCTTCTGGTGATCCACCTTAACTAACTGACATGTAGCACATTTAGAGACAAACTCGACAATTTCTCTCTTCATCCCACTCCACCAATACTATCGCCGCATATCTTGGTACAACTTGTCCCCACCGAGATGTACCACAAATCGGGATCCGTGCGACTCTGACATTACGGCGTGCCACAATTCATCCCCCTCCAAAACAATCAGTCTACCATTAAAGCCTAAACCTCCCTCGGAACATATTGAGTAAGAATCTTCCCTTTCGGCCAAAATTTATCGAATCTTTTACTGACAGAACGGATCCGTAGCCTGAGCCTGTACTACCCTCATCATAATCTGAGGAGTAACGGTCATACTTACGTAAATGACCGAGCAATGGCATCCTGATGGCCCAGTTCCTTCCATTTATCCTTCTATACTCCGACTAGTTCACCCTCGGGCCTGTGACTCAACGCGTTTGCTACCAAGTTAGCCTTCCCTGGGTGATAATGTATCTCAAACTGATAGTCCTTCATAATTTCAATCCACATGCACTATCGCATATTCATCTCTCTCTGAGTGAACAAATACTGCAATGACTTATGATCCGTGAAGAATCAAATTTTCTCCCCCAATAAATAATGTCTCCATATTCGTAGGGAAAATACGACTGTCGCAAGTTCCAAGTCGTGGGTAGGGTAGTTCCTCTCATGAGGCTTAAAGCTTACTAGAGGCATAAGATATAGTCTGCTCTTCTTACTGTAATACCCCCACCAAGTCCCTGTAATGATGTGTCAGTGTATACTAGGTACTCCACTCCTGGCCTGGGCAGTGCTAGTATGGGTGCTGAAGTTAACTTATCCTTCAATTGATTAAAAGCCAACTGACATGCATCATCCCAAACAAACGGTACCCCCTTACGGGTGAGGTTGGTCATCGAACCCCCAATATTTAAAAAACCCCTGATGAATTAACTGTAGTAACCAGCTAACCCCATGAAATTACAAACTTTAGTCGGTGTTGTGGGTTGTCCCCACTCCCTCACCACTGAGACCTTTATAGGATCCACGAAAACACCCATTTTTGACACTATATGACCCAGAAAATGCACCTCCCGGTGCCAAAATTCACACTTCTCAAACTTAGCATACAACTGATGCTCCCTTAGTGTCTGCAGGATCATTTGCAAGTGCTCGGCATGCTCTTCCTTTGTACGAGAGTAAACTAGGATATCATTAATAAAAATAATGACAAAATGGTCTAAGAACTCTCTGAATACTCTATTTATCAAGTCCATAAATACAGCTGGTGCAGTAGTAAACCCAAAAGGAATAACCAGGAATTCATAAGATCTATATCGCGTCAGAAAAGCAGTCTTAGATATGTCCTGTTCCTTGATCCTCAATTGGTGATATCCAAACCTTAAGTATATATTTGAGAAATATGCAGCTCCCCTCAGCTGATGAAACAAGTCATTGATCCGGGGTAATGGATACTTATTTCGGATCATGACTTTATTAAGTTCCCTATAATCTACGCACAAACGTAGAGATCCATCATTCTTCTTTACAAACAGGAATGGGGAACCCCAAGGTGAGGTACTCCGACGGATGAAACCGTGTACCAACAGCTTCTCAATCTGATCTCTCAAATCCCTCATCTATGCCGGCGCCATACGATATGGGGCACGGTCTATCGGTCGAGTGCCCCGTGTCAAGTCAATTACAAACAAAATCTCCCTACTCGGCGGTAACCCTAGTATGTCTTGAAACACATCCACGAAGTCCCTAATGACAGGAATCGAATCGAGGGAAATTAAAACTCCATTAGAGGTCTCCTCCTCTATGTAATACAAATGTGTGGACGATCCTCCCTCAGGGCGAGGCATCACCACTACAAACATCTCCTATCCTGGGATAGAAAATATAATACTCCTACTAAAGTAGTCAATCATGGCTCTAAAAGCAACAAGTAAATCCATCCCAATGATAGCATCATAAGTGGACATGTCTAACACAAGCATACACTACACCAAATCTTCCGAATTGTCATGGTCATTGACATTGACAAGTTCAACTTGTCAAGGTCAATGACCATGACAATTCTGGGCGAGACAACTTTTTTTGTCACGGTCATGGACCGTGACAAGCTCGTTAGAATTGTCACGGTCATATCACAGTCCTTGACCGTGATAAGTTTTGTCACGCTTAAGGACTGTGACAAATGTCTTTGTCAAGGACTTGTCACGATCAATGACCGTGACAATTCTGGGTAGAATTGAAAAAAAATCTGCTGGGCAGAATGGCCACTGCCACTACCCAGCAGTATATTTGTACCTGTTATAGCAATGTTGTACCTGTTCAAACATTATATATCCAAATAAAATAGAGATGGTGCAAATATACATTCAAAATGGAGACAATATACATCACGATATAATTCAAATATAATTCAAATGTACCAACTTAAAAATAATTCAAATGTACCAATTTAAAAACAATACAATTCAATTCAAATAATGTCACTACATGTCTTGGATAAGGTTAAATCCGATGAGGTGAGCAGGCCACACGATATACGAATTGACACACCCACTGATATACATCGTGCCGCATTGTTCGCACAACCACAATGAGGAGTTCTCCTTCCCGAGTATCACATGCGTGATGAGCACCTTGGACTCGATGTCTTGAAGCTCATGTCCAAGCACTAGTCCACCCTGGATGATATTCGGGTCCCTCAACCCCCGCCCTATCCGCTGGCCATTAAATATGTCCAGTATAAACACGCTCGGCCAACCAAGCGTCGACATTGATCGGTCGAAGGGAGATAAATAGGGAAGTGGATCATCAAAGTCCGCACGTCTCGGCGATGAAGCAGCGGGGTCCACATCCTCGGTCACCCTGCACCTCATCCTCCCTCACCTCCTCCCCCACCACCTTCTCCTTCCCTTTCCCCTTGCATTTCCCGTCGCCCAACGAACGCGTCATGAATGAGAACATAACTTGGACCGCCGCCTCCAAACGGGATAGCTTCGCGTAATGTGAGTCCACCGTTTGAGCCAACCCAGTGTCGTTCGTCTCCAATCTAATGATCCTAGATTTGGCAACTCACGAGCTCACCCCCTTGTCCTCCCCTTGCGATCAGAGCCAAGCACTTAGTTGAGAGCGTCTATGGCCAAAGATGCCTTGTCGGCATCAGACTGCTACTCATACACATCCTTAAGCTTTGCCTGAAATGACAAGAAGCACATAATTAGTAAAATAAGTAAATTAAAAAATTATAACGTAATTAACAAAAAGTAAACTGTAGGATTACTTACAATCGTGGCCGCGACGCTCGGGGACACCTCCTTGTCCTTCCCCTTCTTCGTCCGAAGAGCCGAGCCTATGTGGCCTACCCCCAGGGCCACTCCCTATCCCCTGAAATAAAATAAAGTAAAATTAGTATCGGCCCCTCAAAGTAAAATAATGCAGAATAATATATTTATGTATTTATTGAAAAATTAAATCTTACCAGCATCCTATGCTCCACCTCGGCATAAGACGTCCAGCCGAAGTAGTGCACGTCTGTCTTTTTTGCCCGATTTTCCCTCCCTGATTGGCGAGATGCCAATTGTCACTCCCCGATATCATTGTCAATGAACGTTTGCCATTGTGCCAATGAGATCGGCTCCTTCGGTGGGACGGATTCACGCCTTTGGATAATGGACTCTCGTGTCTTTCCAAAGTACCGGGTCCGCATATTTTTCTTCCACGTCTTGTGTTTCTCCCTCAACTACTCCAAGACGGAATCGCGTAGCTTTGGATCCAGGCTGAATTGTTCCTGTCCAACAAATACAATGTTAGTTGCAAATAAATATAAATATAAATATAAATATAAATATAAAATGAAATTGAAATCGAAATTGAAATTGAAATATTCATATGAATATAAATATAAATATAAATACAAATACATTACCTGTAGTGCCACCCAAACAGCTAACTTGGGCACATATGGAACCTTCTTCCAACTAATGTACCCCGGGCCGATGATCGTCTTTACCAGTTCGAGGGATCTCGCTAATAGCCCCGATTTGTTCCCGATGGCCATCCCCAATTTTCCATATTTGGTGAGCCTAGGGGCCGAGGAGCCCTCATCGCCTCCGCTACCACCGAGCCCAGACGACATCATCATAACAAGCATCATCATCCTCGCCTTAATACCTGAAGGAGACATTTGCTGTAAAAAAATATTATTAGTACATATCAAAATGAATTAAAAGAAGACATGCAAATATGAACAATTACTACAAATAAAAATGAATTGTTACCATCAAACACCACACACACACCCGCGCACATTCACACACACACACACGCAGCCCCCCACCCCTACCCCACCACCCACCCACCCATCCCTGCCCCACCCCTTTCCCCACCTTGCCTCACCCCCCTCTTCACCCCCACCCACCACACACACACATACACACACGCACATATGTAATTTCAAGTATGTTTCATTTAATTATCATACTATATATATATATATTGTTCGATATATAAAGTAATTTTCAAAAAAAGTTGAAAAATCCCACTCCGATATGGACAATAATCCAGTGGTCATGTCACTTTTAAAACTAACCAATCCAACATCGATCCACTATAATCCAACAGTAATGTCAACAACGAATGTGTATCCCGTACTCCTTCTAATTCATCTACTCAATTAATTATTTTCATCAATTAAACTAACAATTAAAGTATACAATTATTAATTTACTAATTTACAATGAGGGGTAATCCTACTTTCATAATTAATCATATATTAATTTACTAAAAAAATTAATAACCAATCAATTCATTTACAAGGGACATTACGTACAAACACGCACATAAACGCACACTACACACACATATACACACACGCACAAAAAAATTTGAAAAATCCCACCCCCATATGGACAATAATCTAGTGGTCATGCCACTTTTAAAACTAACCAACCCAACATTGATCCACTATAATCCAACAACAAATGTGTATCCCGTACTCCTTCTAATTCATCTACTCAATTAATTATTTTCATCAATTAAACTAACAATGAGGGGCAATCCTACTTTCATATGAAATGGGCACTAATTATTAATTTACTTTGACATAAAACTATACAATTAAAGTTACAATTAAAGCTATACAATTTATTTTATTAAAGCTATACAATTAAAGTTATTTCGAATCTCAACAATTATCTTTTAATGAGGGGCAATCCTACTCGCATATGAAAGGGGCAATACATATTTTATTAATCAATTTGTCTGTTATAATTGTTGAGATTGCCCCCCTCCCTCCCACCACCCCCTTCCCCCCTCCCCCCACCACACACACACGCACACACACACACACATACACCCCACCATCCTCTGCTCCCTCACTCCACCACACACACACACACCACCACCCCCAGCCCCCACCCAGCCCCCCTGTCCCTCCCCCCACCCCACCACACATGCACGCACACATGCACACACACACACATACACACCCCCCCCTACCCCCCCCCCCCACCCCTTGCCACCACACACCACCACACACATATACACACATATAGAAATGAAAGAGAAAGAGAGGAAAAAAACATACCTTAGAGAGAGAGAGAGAGAGAGAGAGAGAGAGGGAAAATAAAAAGGATGGGGAAAAAAGAAAGCGTAGGGTTTTTTTACTGAAGAAATTGTCACGGACATGTCACGATCATTGACCGTGAAAAGTTAATACTATTGTCACGGTCAATGACCGTGACAAGTACAATTGTCACGGTCGTGTCACGCTCATTGATCGTGATAAGTCTTTGTCACGGACTTGTCACGGTCAATGACCGTGACAAAAAACACATGTTTTTTTATCACGATCAATGACCATGACAAGGCTGGCCGGCTAAAGGGTGCCAATTTAGCCTTTTGGTATAGTGATATTAGCTGGTAATAACAGACTCCTAATTTCTATACTTACACCCCGGCATATAAAGAAAATAGGCATCCCACTACCCATCAGTGAGTCTACATAAGTAATCGTACTGCTGGCCGTGTCTAACAATCCTGTGGCCCATGAAAATCTAGTGGTTATGAACGAATGTGAAGCCCCCGTATTAAACAAAATATGTCCCATAGATCCATAAATAGAGAACATACCCTCATTGGAAGGCGGTGGCTGCTGAACTACTGCCTGCTGGATGTTATGCACACGCCCATATTATAACTGCCTTGTTGTGGTGGGGGCGACGGGAGCAGGTAAGGCTGGTACCTATGCCGGTGCTGGAAGGGTAGCTGGAAACATAGGTCTCTGTGGTTTCTGATATGCACCCTGCTACTGGGGTGTCTTGCCCTTATCCGGGTAATCCTGATCCCAGTGACCCATCTTGCCACAAGCAAAACATCTACCGAAAAATCGTCTCCCATTATGACCTTGTTGTCCTCGACCTTGGACCTGTTAGCCCTGGTGAAAATGATGTTGGCCTTAGTGGCCCTGCTGCCCTTGATGGCCCTGTCTATTACCACTCTGTCCAAAACGAAAACCTCCCGATTTGAGTCATTTAGCACAATCCCCCTGCTGCGAGTTCTGATCAGTCTGTTTTCGTTGCCCCTGGCCTGAAGATGATCCACTTCCATTGTTTCCCCCAGTTCGGCCTTGTTGAGTGGACTCAGGCTCTTGCTTACTTCCCTTATGAAGATGGTGGTCCTGACAATGAAGTAAAGCTGCATTCAACACATCGGTATACGTCTGTAGAGAAAAATTACCCAATAAATGATGGCGGATCTTCCATGTAAGGTCGTCTCTGAACATTTTGATCTTCTTATCTTCAGTAGGTACTTCAGCTGGTACCAAATTTGTCAGCATAGTAAATTCCTCTTCATATTCTGCAACGAATTTTCCCCGCGGGTGAGATTCAAAAGTTTCCTCCTCATCTCGATCAAAACAGTAGAAGGAAAGTATTTGCGGTCAAACCGCACCCAAAAATCCTGAATTGTCATCGTATCCCTCTCCTCAACTGTAGTAGTGGACTCCCACCACTGAAGAGATTCTCCAACCATCTTAAATGTCGCTAAAAGCTGCTTCTGAACTTTCGTGCATTCGAACATATGCAGGTGCCACTGGATATCCTTCTTCCATTGGTTAGCAATCACAACATCAAAACCCCCTTTAAATTCTTGTGGATGAGCCTTTTGGAAGGTATCCCTGACACGCTCCCATGCAGTGGGAAAAGCTGGCGCGGGTACTGGTGGCACTACTTGTGTAGGTGGTGGTGCTTGCTCGACAAACGCTAAGGCAACGTTAATGGCTTGAGAAACAATAGCAGCAACTTCTGCTGCATTCATAGTACCCTGGGCTGGAGCGGGTTGTGGGGCTAGTTGTGCCGCTCTGGGGCCCGTCATGCACGTTGAGTAGGCATCTGAAATGAGGGAGAAATATTAATTAATATTTCAATTATCACCAGAATAGCTGAAGTCGTAAATGCGCAGATATGAATACAACAATCCTAATGAGAAGGCTCTATATCAAAGGATGCTAAGTAGAAAACATAATAAGCCATCCAGATCCTAATAAGACTAGAACCTGATGCTCTGATACCACATGTGACACCCTGCCTAATTAAATACCGGGTGATCAATCTTTATTAAATTAAATCAGAATATCCAGTTGCTTCATTCTTTGCATCACTGTCAAAAAATAATTTCTCTTATTAACTCACCTAGTATTTAATTAAGCCAAGTGTCAAAATCTTTCATTTTTATTTATTTTATTATAATACAATACAAGAATCAAATACCACACCATCGCTGAATTTACATCATGAATATAAATTGACTGAAATAAACCACTCATTTTAATATAATATCACCGCACCATCCAAAATAATACAAAGCGTGTTAATATAAAACCAATACAATACTTAGAATTGAAACATGATAACAGAATCTTGTGCAACATGCCCTAAAAGAACCAAGAACTAAGAATATAGGAATCAATGGACTGAGTACGTCTAATCCAAAGTAGCGTCTCCAGAACATATGAAATATCCATCCTCAAAGTCGGGCGTCTCTGATGCTGGGCACCTGGTAATATATACATAGTAGAGAAGGAAATATGCAAGTAAATGGGTCAGAGCCTGAGTGTAAAATGTTTAAAAATAGTAAGTGCTTAATATTTACAAATTAAGCCGGTATTATATTCCTTTTAGTTTTTCGGTTCTCACTTGAGAATCTCACCTCTCATCTAGTGTGCACGTCTAACGTACCTTATTAACTTCCTAACTAAGGTTCATGAATATTTACCCCATCTCTTCTTCTTTTCCCGTATTTCCCTCGCCATAATTCATTTAAATAGATATATTTATTTCTCTCCATGATGGACTAGACATTTAAAATTAAGTATACACTTACTTAATTTAATTTATATTTTTAATATTCCTTTTAATCTACTAATTTGCACAGTAGATCACATCATAGTGTGTGTGTATATATATATATATATATATATATATATCACACTATTATATATACTAATATAACAGCTATCAGACACAGCTGGGTGCATGCATACTCTGCTATCATGTCCTAACGCATCAATCACTGCATAACGGACAATTGGTTCGACTGTTCTCCCAAACCATAAATCACATAACACAAATATTGAAGGCGAGCATATTCCCTGGTTAAATGGGTCACGCACATACCTACGCTTTCATTCAACCGTCGAAACTATCATTTATCACAATAGAATAGAACGTACCAAGTTCCAACGCTCAGTGTACGAATCTATATCCCCCCAAAATGGGTCCAATCGAGATAAAATTGTGCACAACGCGAAACCTCCACCGCGATAGCAAGCATCGTAGGTATATTATACGTAATCAAAATAGAATATAGTTATTTATCCCACTATATTTATATCAATAGGGTATACACCTAACCCATAACAATTCTCTCATGTAGGATATTTATATCTCAAATATCCTACGTATTTCTAGATTATGACTTTACTTTTATTATGAGCCTTTTACCGCACTCAAAAAATATTAATTATTTCTCTTAATATTTCAGTAGGTACAAGTCTTCATCCTACTGATCCATATTATCACAATCTACAAATTTATTTATTTCTATTTGGGTTTATTCTTCGGTACTCACTAGTTCGATTTTAACCCTTTATTCCCATTCCTTTATCCCACAAACTAATATTTTTCCGAGTTCTACCTATCACCCTACTGACCTCTCTTAAGTCTTAAAATATCCAATTAATCATCACAAAAGAATTGTACAAGATAATATTTATTCAATCCTTACAACAAAATAATTTCTCAAATTTCAGGAGGTGTCGATCGATCGATCCATCAGGTATGGATGATTCTGCATAACCAGCCCGAGTTTAATAATTTTTAATCCTCAAATTATATGTTTTAAAGTCCCAAACTTCTTATAATTCTTTCTACATGATATGACAACATATATAAACGATTTCCATTAATAAAACAATCTTAAATCCTCAAGAAGATTGGATTAAAATATTAATTCCCAACATTTCCAAAAAACTAACATGTTATCATACCCACCCCCAAATAATGTAATAAATCCAGTTTCTCTTCATCGCATGATTCCTATCTTATAAGTTATTACTAGCACTGGTAAAATTATGGATTGGGTCTAATTTGGGCGGGTCAAATATGGGTTGGGTTAATTGTGGGTTGGGCCAAATATGGGTTGGGTTAAATGTGGGTTGGGAAAATATGGGAGGACCAAATATCGGCTGAGCCAACCCATTGTTTTTCTACTAAAGTAAGTAGTAGAATTCGAGGTATATGAAAAAAAAACTCATATTTTACTCACAACTTTCAAAAATGAATATTATATTTTATTCATATCTTTTAAATTGGGCTCCATATTGAATTCCTCGCTTTTAAATATGGGCCCCATATTTGACTCATAGCTTTCAAATATGGGCCCCATATTTAACTCATACCTTTTAAATATAGGCCCCATATTTAGATGACCGGGCTAATATAGGTTATTTTATTATTTGGGCCACATTTTCCACTACTAGTTATTACTATATGATCATCCCAGATTAAGTATACATATTTCTTATACATACACCAAAATTCATCCTTAAATCATGTAAAAATGCTGGATTCTACAACTATCCTAATATGAACATAATACATGCTATAATTGTTAAGATTAATCCACTTACCTCTAATATGTAGGTCTGAACCTTCAATGACGATTATTATTGGTGGTTCTCCTCTTTTCCAACCAAATTCCGACGGTGTTGGTGGTGGTGGATGGCCTTGTCCTTTGGTTTTCTAGAGGTGTCTCTTCTCTTCTAAGGAAACTCTTACTCTCCTCAAAGTCTCTCACTCTAATATTTTTGGTGGAATGAAGATGTATCCTAAACACCTTAGACTTATAAATAATCAGTACATTTTCATGGGTACTGTTCACCTTCCATATAAAATGACTAAAATACCCCTTCGGGGTGTCTATTCTATTCCAGAGTGTCCCGAAACCCAAAACAAACACCCAAGTAGACTTTGTCTACTATAAAAACCCTTTCGGACACTTTGGCGTTGTCAAAACGACCATTTGGATATCATATAAATATTTTACTTATAATCCCGACACGACTCACACTCGCATCCTAAAATTGACATATTCATCTCTTGTGACAATTGTATTAATTTATAATCATAAGTAAAGTCACAATCATATATTACTTTTAATTCACTAAGTAATATTCACATTATTCACATAATACTTTATTCGTGAATAAAATTTATATCGGGATTAATTTAAATTTTATGTAACAATTAATCCTAATTACACCTAATTAATTCAATTTAAAATTACGGGGTATTACACTGATCACCAAGTGAGTGGAGGTTTGAGGATAGTTATGTGGCGTTTATGGTTAGAATAATGGTGAGCGCTAGCGTATGTTGTAAAATGAACTTTTGGTAACAAACTCGCGAATGAGGGTATAATATTGTCTTAGGGTTTGAGGACTTGATGTTTAGATCTTGAAGCAATCCTATTGCTTGGAGTAGAAATTGGTAAACCCATAAGATTGAGGATTGACTGGTCGAGAATTTCGGGGATGAAATTCTCTAAGAAGGGAAGTTTGTAATACCCCGCCCCAATATTTTACTATTTTTCCTGCATAAGTGTGATAAAATGAGAACCTTGGGATTTGGATCATGTTGACTGGGTATTTATTCTTATTTGGTTATTTTGGAGGCTTGATGAAAATTTTTGGAAATTCGTGGGTTAAAATTAGGAAAAATTTAAGAAAAAAGAAGTTGGGACGTTCAAACGAAGGTTATATCATTTGAATAAGAAACCCATGTCGTTCGAAGTGAGGGATCAAACGAGGTTCGAATGAGATCCCATTGAATAATAGGTATGGGTTATTCAATGGTCATTTGTAGTTGGGGGTTGAACGAGATGCCTTTCTCTTTCGAACGAGCGCGACGAACTTTGAAATCAGATTGCCCTTATGCACTGTCTCGTTATGGGCTGTTGGATTGATGAGCTGTCGAGCTCTGGTGAACTCAAAATGGGTAAAAACGGAATTTGAAGGCTTTTGGGTGTTTTTATAAGGGGTTTTAGGCTCATTTGGGTTATGTGAGAGTTGGAAGAAGATATAGAAAGGAGTGGGTCTTCCACCATTGTTGTGCATCTCTCCACCTCTCCCTACCACAAATCACCATACCACCACCATTCTTCAACCTTATACGACCATATTCTTTTATTCTTCCATCATGTCCAAACTTTAGATACCCATTTCCACCACTATTGGGTGTGGCTACAAATTTGTAGAGATGTTTTTTTTGGAGAATATGAAGATGGGAGATGCATGGAGCTTAAAGAAACTTTTGATATAACTTTCATGGAGATAAGCTTGGTGGAGCTAGGCAACCTCTCCAAGCCCACCTTAGGAGGTGGGGGATTTCCATCTTCTTAGACATTTCATGCCTTCCGTTATTGGAGCTTCATATGAGGTGGAAAACTCTATTCTTAAACTCTATTTGCATATTTGTAGTCTTGTTGTTAGATTAGAAGAGTAAGAAGCATTTGAGAAAAAGGACGAGTATCAAGTATATTAGTAATAAACATTTTTATCATAAAAATGTTGCAAAAATGTTATTTTGTTGGAGATAAATGATGAGTGAATATTTTAAAGTTTTTTTGAAATAAAAATTGGGATTTTTATGAAAATGGTGCATATTCTAGAAGTTTGATGTTAAACAAATTATGAAATAAAATGTTTGAAATTGATGTTGATCTTACTAAAACATCTGGTGAAATAATGTTCCAAGGTTCTTGCAAAAATGAAGATTTTATAAAAGATGGACATTTGTTAAGTTTGAGGAAATAAAAATGTCTTTTATATCTTGAAAAGCATAGGTTCGCAAGTAATATGGAATTTGTAGTATAAAGTGTATGTTTAACCTATTTAATTGGATTTATGGATTTAAAATCCATCTTCTCATGCATATAAACTTTTTGTATTTTTATGATAAATATATGAACAAGTTCAATGAAAGTTTTGTTGGGCTTAAACATGAAACAAAGAAGAAATAAATTTCGGCCGTTACTGTGTGTTAAAATTTTATGAAAAATGTGATAAGTGTAAGGAATTAAGACTACATGTGTTAATAAAAGAAAATGGTGTTTTCTTAGAAAAGTAGCCTTCAATGTAATCGGATATCTTGATAAAGAAAGTACGGATGGTATAGACAAGGTTGGTGTTGATAAGGGCATTGGCATTCGTCGATCGGAGTGATCCCCGTATGTCGATGGCTTAAGGGAGAGGGCCTTACTCCTAAGGAGGGACGTCTAGCATTTCACTTCTCAAGGAACGACAGGTTCGTATGTTGCTTTCTCCATGCGAGGATGAGTGGTTGTGATTCGATTTGTTATGGTGGTGACTCAAGCTAGGGAATGTGACCAGGTTAGTACCTAATGAGAATGTCAGGGAAAAGTTGTACCACATCAACCGTGTGGCGTTGGTTCCCTTTTCAAAAATCATAGACTGACGAGTACGGATGGGAATTTCTCGAAGATGTTGTTTGTTCTTTTGATTCTTGTATGTGTATCCCTTTCAGTTCCAGTAATCGAGGACTGGTATTCCCACAAATGTGGTGGATTGGATTGATACCATGTCATAGTACGATGCAGTAAGGCCAAGTAGAGTGCGGGTGGATCTTGCATGGTCAATGCATCTCGGTAATTGGGTGCACCCCTATCTGAGGTATTCTTACTATTGCACAAATTTCAGTGTACGGGTGACTGCGCTTTTGGCCACATAATTTGCTCATAGTAATTTCTTTCCTTAGGATTAATGACCTTTTTACTGGCTGACATGACATTCGGTGGCTTTGGTTATAAAGAGTAGGATGGTGACTTGAGGACATCGTATAATGTTAAAACTCAAGGGATTTTAGCACATAGTGTTGCTTGCCACGGTTAGTGCAAAAAAATGGTAATTTTACATAAAATGAAACATTTTTATCAAATAAAAATGTTGAAAACGGGTTTACACAAAATAATTCTAAATGAACATGATTTTGGAATAAAATCAAGGCTAAAGTGTAAGGACATGAAATAACGATTTTCAAAGTGTAACACAAGTTGGGGTGAAACCTCGAATTTTAGCTTCGGCCGGGTAAAAAGGGAAAAGTGAAGTTTTGTGAACATTTGTAAAATGTTAAAACACATTAAAAGGAACTCGAATGATATCAAAATAATTAAGGTGGGCCCGAAACCCTGGGGTTAAAGACCCAAAATCACTGGCCAGAGCATGTGGTGGCGTCATCGGCGGTGTGGAGTCCGTTAAAGTACGCGGTTTATTGGAAGATTTTGAGAAATATAAAGGAATAAGGAACATGTCAATAAATGGGTTGTGTGGTGAAATGTGTTAAGACAACCTAACTTGAATAAATTAATACATGTTCCAGTAACAGTTTAAATGGACAAGGAACCTGGGAATTGATTAATGTCCATAAAGTAAAGGAACGATAAAGTATAGTGGTTAAACGGGTGAGTTAAGAAACCTAAGAAGGTTTAACCAAAATTAACACAAGGGTGTGTTGTGAAAGGTTTTCAAAAGTTAAACAAGTATTTTCTAACACAGTGTTCGTGTGTGTTGAAAGGGGTGATTTTTAATTAAAATACTGGTGTGAATTCAGTAAATAATGACTCTCGATTAAATAAAGTATAGTCATTCAAGTATTTAACCGTGTGTTTTAAGTAAAGGGATAAATTGCAAGTCAAGAAAGAGGAAATTCTTTGTTAGATTAAGGTAATTTAATCGAAATAAATAACGATTTTTTATGAAATAAAAATGATTTCATACATGAAGTACATATATATATATATATATATATATATATATATATATATATATATATATATATATATGTATATATATATATGTATATATATATATATGTATATATATATATATATGTATATATATATATATGTATATATATATATATATGTATATATATATATAGTAGTTGCATGTGCACGTTGGTATAACGCGTTAAAGTCTTCTTTCTGTCGTTCGGTTCTATATTATATTTGTATATTTTTCACTGAGCATTTGTCTCACGCCCTCGTCTTGTTCGGCAGGTTAGGTGGGTTCGTATTTTGAAAGCGTTACACAGGTAAGTACTATCTTTTTTTACGTTAGTATCTCTATATACTTAGACTCCGGGGATGCCTCCCACGGGTCTCTCACTTAGTTTGATGTGAAATTGGAATCGCATGGTAAACAAGTGACACATTAATTAAATTAAAACTGAATTATCAACATTATGTAGGTTATTTCATTGCACTTCACACATAACGCTCAAGTCGGATCCTGTTGACTATGGGTGACCTAGAAATCTGGACCAGGGTGTAATACCCCGTATTTTTATAGCTTTTAAAATTATGGGATTTATTAAATTTAATTGAGATAAATTAATTTAATTTTAATCCGGAATGTTGCTTTGAATATTTACTAGCGTGACGAGAGTTAGTAATTATTGGAAATTTGTTATTTGTTGCATATTACTGGATGAGTATAGTAATATATGAGATTTATTTTTATAATGTTGTCATGAGTGAATTAAATGACGATTTCGAAAATTTAAGTCGGAACGTGCTCGTGTCACGTCGGGACTAATTTGGTTAAATAAAAAGTGAATATTTTATAAGTTGTCCGTATGGTCGTTTTCAGTGCGCCAACGCGTCCGGTAGGGTCGAGATAGTCAGAAAAGTGTACCCGGGGGTGTAGTTTGGGTCTCGGGGCAATTTTAGGCTTAATTAGTACCCCGGGAGGGCATTTTAGTCATTTTACATAATTGGGTAATTAAACCCACGAAATTTAGCAACCTATATCAGCCATTTAGGTTAGCTTTAAGGGTTAGAATATCCAGAAATCAAGTGACGTCCATTGGAAAAGAGAGGAGAGAGCTCCAAGGCAATTCAAGGCCAAGAAACCACCGATTTGCACCACCGCCACCACCACCGCGTAGATCACGAGACGAGGAACGCAGCCATACCAAAATCAGCCGTGAATCAGAATACCAAAAATCCCAGGCAAGTGTTTAACTTGTGTATTTTCGTTAATGCAACCTTCATATTGGTTTAGGATTGATTAGAGATGATAAATATGGAAGAACACCCAATTTGTGTTAGGAAAATGCATGTAGAAATGATTTATATGAAATTCTGAAACCCTTGCCATGTAGAGGAAATTAAATCACGAAATTTTGATGATCATAAGAAAGAAATTCTGGAGAAAGATTGATTAGAAAACTGTTTAAGAAAATTCTAGGGTTCTTGATAATTGGAGACAATTTTAGGTGGAAAATCCATGATTAAATGATGTATATGAACATGCCTTACGTTAGAATCATCTAGTATATTGTTATGATGTTAGTAGTAGAATTCTGGGACGATTGGAACTTGGAAACATCGATTTGGTGTAATTTTGGTGATGAAACCCGTAACTGCATTCTGCAGAATTTTGCCCAGACCTGCTTGATCGATCGATCGAGCCTAGAGCTTCGATCGATCGAAGGTTCGATCGATCGAGCCCCAAGCTTCGATCGATCGACCCCTCCTGGAAGACTCCTAATTCCCTCTTTAAATGCCTTAAATTCTAATTGTCGTGATATAATTCTTGGGCATTCTTGATAAATTGATTTGGGAGACATTGAGGACCAGTGGGGTATATGAATAAATGTTGGAACCTTTAATCTTCAACGAGAATGGTATTTATGGGATAATTACTTTAGGTTGGTAGATTTATGAATTTAAAGGGTGGGGTGCGTAAGAGAGTTACGTTAGAACCTAATAAAGACACTTACTGAAATTCAGATTTGTGAGGATATAGCCCACGAGTGTTAGGTAATAAGTGAGAAAACCCTTCGAGTTAAGGTTAGGAATAAAACCTTATACGTAATTCTATAAATGTGAAATTAAGGATAAATAGTATAATAATGGGTGACGAGAAGAACCTATATTAGTATGATAAAGTGGTATATTTATATGATTGTGTGTGCATATATTATATACTTGTGAAAATTCATGCCCACGCTACTTGCTATCCCTGAGGTTACCGCGTTGGGGCAAGTCTTATCTCGATGGGACCTTTATGGGGGATATTGACTTGTACCCTAGGAGATAGATATCCTTGGTACAGGCTATCGATGTGATAGTTCAGACGGTCCTAAGAGACGCAGGTATGTGCCATCCTCTTAGAGACTTGGAATCTATGCTTCGCCTCAATATTGTTTGTGTATTCATGTTAATACAATTCGAGAGTGATTCCGATTGTATTCCCCTTAATATGAGTGATATGGGGTTCTGGATAGTAGAGTATGCACGCACCATAGTTTTATGAGGGGTGCTGTTATTTTATATATATTATACGAGTGGTTAATATATATATGAGATTTTGAAATTTGAAACTGCCTACTGTGATTTGATAAGTAGGACATGGTTGATGACTCTTATAGTAAATACTTGTTTGTGAAAAACAATATGTCACCGAGGAACTTTATATATTAATTAAAAGGCTAAAACGAGAGTTGTGCTTCTAATTGGAAGTATTCTTTGTAAACAAGAATATAGTTTGGTTTTGAAATCTTACGAGTAAGTAGATATGCTAAATTATTGGGAAGGTTAGTATAATAAAATGCTAAGATAAACCGTTGGGAAGGTTAGTGCGATAGGTGTGCACATTAGAAGAGAGGTGAGTATTTCCTTAAGAGTAAACCTGTCAACGGGTCGGTTTGGGTCGTGTACGGGTTACGGGTCAAAACACCCTAACCCATACACGACCCGTTAAGCCTAACGGGTCTAATAATAATACCCAAACACGACCCGTTAATATTAACGGGTACACGACCCAAACCGTTAACACCCGTTAATATTAACGAATCATTTTGGGTCGAAATGGGTAACGGGTTGGGTGACCCTATAATACCCGTTAGTCTTCAATACTTTAAAAACAATGGGTTTTAATTGTAATTTTTATTGGGTATAGATTGGGTGAACCTATATCACCCGTTAGTCTTTAAAGATTTAGAAATAATGGGTTTTAATGGTTATTGTTATTGGGTACGGGTTGGGTGACCCTATAGTACCCGTTAGTGTTAACGGGTAGAAACGGGTTTAAACGGGTACAGGTAAATTTTCAAACCCGAACCGTTAGTGTTAACGGGTCTACCGTGTCAACCCGTTAATGACCCAAACCCAATAAGGATAAACCCATTAACTTATAATTTCGTGTCGGGTCCTGTCGTGTTAACGGGTTATCGTGTATTTTGACAGGTCTACTTAAGAGAGTGACGCACTAATATGTTGTTGCATTGGCCTGTATCAATTTAAATACTTGCTAAACGTATTTTAAAATCAAACACACTTCCGGGCTCTGACCCGTTTCCTCTCTCTCTCTCCCTTTCTCTTGTATATATATGTATGTATTACAGGTGTCCAGCCACAGGGGCGTCTTGATTAGGATCTCTTGGAAGGAACGCGCTGCAGCTTAGGTGGGAGTTGCAGGTCTCTGGATTAGACGACTTCATTCATTCGGATCTACTCTTAGTACTTTCACCAGTTGAGCATGTGTAGCTCTCTCCATTATTCCGTTGTTATTGGGACATTTGTATATCAGTTGTTTTCAGTATTGTTACTATGGGTTTTATTCAGTTGTATTGGTGACTTTAGTTTTCTTATGTTGACATTCGATTGGCGAATGTATTATATTATTTGGTTTACTGTGATGTGATTACAAGTTGTAGAAAGGTTGTTTTTAAATAAATAAATCTTTTTCTTTAATTAAAATTTGGAAAGCATGTATGAAAATGGTTTTGACACTTAGCTTAATTATTTAGGGTGTTAAATTGGAAAATGTATTTCTATCGACAGTGATGCTGAGAATGAACCAACTGTTTACCTTGATTTAATTTAATAAAGGAGTGATCGCCCGGTATTTAATTAGGCGGGGTGTCACAGGTGGTATCAGAGCATCAGGTTCTAGTGTCCTTAGGATCTGTACGGCTTATTATGCTTTCAGCATTACTTTGTTTGTTATAGAGCCCTATGTTTAGGATTGTCGATTCCTTTGGCGAGATTCCGTTCTCCTGCTATAATGTGTATGCATTAGTGAATTCTAATTTCGTTCGGATGTGTGCGTGTGCCGAGCGATGATGGATGTCAGAAGAAGATCGTTAAGCGTACATCAGGAGGCAGGGCTCAGTTGAGATTAGGAAATATATTCGAGGATGACGACCGTAGTCGAGGTCACCTCCATTATGGCAGGAGAAGCCAAGACTTGAAAGGCGACTAAGGTGCAGCAATGATTTTCAAATGTTGTTATAGTCAAATGAGGTACGGGGGTAAACTTACCCAACGTTTTACAAAAATGTGTAAAGACTATCAACGGGAAATTTTAGAAATGCGAAAATTGTATGTGTCTTTACCTAAGGCGGTAAAGTATCCAAAGGCTTAAATGTAGAACAGAGTGTGGCAAACCGAAAGTGAAAATTTAGAGGAAAATTTTCTTGGCTTTCGGGACGAAATTATAATGGTTGGAGACGACCACCAATATTAGAAGTGGAATGCTATGCCTATAGGAGAACTTGAGGTACAGTGTTGACCGTATGTTCCTTCCGTAACTGTTCAGGATGAGAAGCAAATGTGGTTCTGAACTCTTCGAGGGAGGGCATATCAGGGGTCCATTCGTGAATTTCAATCTTAACCGTTAGCCCATTTTGTGTTAGAAGATGTAGATACAAGTGGGGGAAACGACTCCAAGTGGAAGACCAACTCGTAATAATAGTTGATAAAACTCGAGGAGGAAATTCTGATGGACGAACGATCCAGAGGTTGACATTGTCATATTGTGTCAGAATAAATGATAACGCCTCTTTGTGGAGGAAGTTAAAAGAATCGAAGAATTTAGTCGAGAATGAGACTGAATGCAACGGTGGTGGTATAGCACCACAGAAGGATGTGGATACACATCAGGAAAACCATTAAAATGCTTCAGGCAGTTAAATTCTTACCAATCGATGGTAAATTCAGTAAGTACTAGTATAGATAATAGCATGATCTTTATGGCCTAAGAAGGCTATGGAACAACCGGGATGGTTAACAGAAATCGAGTCTACTAATGTCCGAGGAAAGGACAATCCTAACCGGGTTAGTAGGACAGGTGATAGGTGAATTATGTGTTGAGGTATTTTGTGCGGAGTGAGATCGCTCACGATAATATGTTCCGAAGTAAGTATAAGGGCAAGAATACGGTGCCTAGTAAAAAGGCAACGAGTAAAATAATTTTGTTTTGGTTTGGGCAGACGTGTTACATCCGAAGACCATTTATGCAGTCAAAACGATTGCCAGGATGGAAGTATAAGTTGTATCATTAGGATGCGGCGTGTTTATGTGACACGAGCGAGTCATCATATTTTGTTTATTGCTAGATTGGCATGTGAGATGAGTTTAATGCATATCATTATAAATGTTACCACTATGTGAATATTTCTCTTAGTATAACGGGAATTTTCTTTGGTGCTATCCGCGGGGGATGAATGAGCATATTACAGTGTTTTAAACTTTATTGAGGTTACTCGTTGTAGTGATACGATACACGAGTATGATATTATCCTTGTTAAAACGTTATAGAAATGGGTAGTATGATAGTGGGCATTTATTGCGAGGCTATTGGAGTAGTTGCATTGGTGCAACATGTTTCATGTTTGTTTTAGCGAGGCTTATATGTAAGAGAGTTGGACTCGCACTTATATTATCTATCCTAGAGACTTCGGAGGAGATAGTGGGCTCGAGATATTCGATGCCAATGTATGTATAGTCTTTGTTAGTATAATTCCGTATGTATCGGGATTTACCGTTGAGTGAAAAGATTTGACTCAGTATTATGTTTAGCACTCCGGGCTTAGTGATAGGAAGAGTGCATTGTTATATTTAACCTTTAGAGATGTGGGAGTTAATCTTTATACCCCTATTATTAGGGAAAGAAATTTTGAGAATTCCGATTGTATGTATTCGAGGCTTATGGAATGCTATTACCATCAACCAATACGGTAGTGAAATTGGTGAAACGTTCTTTATTAAGCATAATTACGGGAGAATTGTAACTTTTCTGTCATGAGACGGAATAAAGGGGTACATACCACGGACGGAGGACCTAACGGATTTCAATGACCGACAAAGCTAGGTAGTAGTGTATCGGGGGGGTTCCTTATTTGGATTTCGCTTTGCGAGACATCCCACGCATGAAACTTAGCGTAAGGTTGGAAATAGGGAGACGTTTGGTCGCTTTTCCACGAGTTTGGTACCCTGGTCGAAATGGGATCAAGTAATTATGTATGTAAGTTGGAAGTTGAATTTTGTTTTAAGGTTTTTGGAGCCGGATCTTGTGGTAGAAAAACATTGAAAGTTATCCCCACGGGTTGAGGGGTGGAACTATGGTAAGGAGAATTTAAGAATTCTGATTTCTAGGGTGATTGAGAGTACCCGAATATCATAAACGCGTAGAGAACACAAAGTGAGTAAAGGGTTGGAATGATTTTTTAGCATGGATTACCTGGAAAGAGCTTTATATCATACAAAAGAGATGACCTGTAATTATTCTGATGAATAGAGAGTTAGTGATTTATTTTGGTTGTTGTACCAATTTGGGAAAATTGTTGTACTTATCTGAGGAAGGTGGAGATTATTATTCCTCTTTTATTGTCATGGAATTTGGATGCCCTATTTCTTCTATTCCGTTGAACTTAGTTAGTTCTAAAGATGAGTAGCACGTCGTTCGCTCTCCCAGGGCGGTTGAAGTGTTGCAAAAATGTGGACATCTTGGTTAACTACAGTTAATATGGTCCGAATCAAAGGGACGTGAAAATAGACGTGTGAAATATATGTTTGTGGGAATAGTATGACGAAGTGGAAGTGATAGAGTGGATTAAACGTCACATGAGGGGCGATAATCCATACATAAGTGTGCAATTAGAATAGCACGCCCAAATTTGATTGGAAGGCTTTGGAACCCGTTCAAGAATTGGTATTCCTTGAATAGAGTAGAATTTAAAGATTATGAAGAACACCCGGAGCGGAGTTGTTATTAGTCAAGTGTGAGAGCGACTTGCGCATACAAAGAGTAAGGATGTTAGTATGGTATAAGAGATCCAGAAGTGCACATCGTGGAGAGAAGAGCCCGGGTCAGAACTTTCGGCATACTCCAAGGAGGAAGGGGAGTATTACGTGTCACTTAATGTAAGATATTTCACGGGGAGAATCGATGTTTAGCGAGACGTAGTGAGTAGTCTCTACATGCACCGCCCGTAAGTAAGGTTTGGTTGAAAGCGGAGAATCAACCAAAGAATTTTGTGTTTATCGACAATTCCTGAAATTGGAAGAGGTCGGAAAAGTTGGTACAGTCCTTGGATGGGTTACCATCCTCAAAACATGATCAAGGGTTTATCCCGAACTTGTGAATTTAGTCGCCGAGAAGGAAGTGATTGATATTCCTTTGGGCTGGCTTACAATATTAACTAGTATGCCCAGACTTCCTTCAAAAGAAAGGATCGCGCCAGTGCATGGTCCGACACAGTACAAATTTCTGAATCAGGATGAGATTGGTGAATCCCACCTTCAACTGGGATTTCAGGAACCAGCGGATATAAGGTTTCGTTTCGAGTAGGATGTACCAACCGTAGCCAAGGAATAGGCGCACGGTGATTAAAGATTTGTGGAGCCACGTGAAGGAGATTTTGGAATCTTGATACGATGATTTCAAGAATGCTCTGTTGAAGCACTCGTACCTGTTTGTCGCATACAAGGTACTTATTAAGGTTTTGTTATGTAAGAACCTCGACTACTCTCCTTCTGTATGTTTAGAGGAGAGTAGATAATCAGAATTTTTGGATCGGTCGAGAAAATACCCGATAACTGTGGTAGAATTCCACGACTGTTTTAGGCGAACAAGTGGTCAAATGTTCGTAATATTTTCTCAGAATGGAAGTTTTGTATATAAATGATCCGAGTAATTGTCTATAGTAGGGTGCGGCCTCCTAATGTTAGTGAGTTAATGAAATGCATAACGTATAAGCGTGACTTATGCGAATGTTGTCGGTTGGGAGCACAAGGTGAAGTATCCCTAATGAGAATGTAAAACAATGTTGCTGTGAAGAAAGGGCTATAGTAATTGAACGCCGTAATGTGTAGTTGGTTTGTGTACGGAAAAGGATATCCAGAATTGTGCTATCGGATAGGCCTTATTTTCCGAATTTCGGGACGAAATTCAGTTATTAGGGGGGAAGTATGTAATACCCCGTATTTTTATAGCTTTTAAAATTATGGGATTTATTAAATTTAATTGAGATAAATTAATTTAATTTTAATCCGGAATGTTGCTTTGAATATTTACTAGCGTGACGAGAGTTAGTAATTATTGGAAATTTGTTACTTGTTGCATATTACTGGATGAGTATAGTAATATATGAGATTTATTTTTATAATGTTGTCATGAGTGAATTAAATGACGATTTCGAAAATTTAAGTCGGAACGTGCTCGTGTCACGTCGGGACTAATTTGGTTAAATAAAAAGTGAATATTTTATAACTTGTCCGTATGGTCATTTTGAGTGCGCCAACGCGTCCGGTAGGGTCGAGATAGTCAGAAAAGTGTACCCGGGGGTGTAGTTTGGGTCTCGGGGCAATTTTAGGCTTAATTAGTACCCCGGGAGGGCATTTTAGTCATTTTATATAATTGGGTAATTAAACCCACGAAATTCAGCAACCTATATCAGCCATTTAGGTTAGCTTTTAGGGTTAGAATATCCATAAATCAAGTGACGGCCATTGGAGAAGAGAGGAGAGAGCTCTAAGGCAATTCAAGGCCAAGAAACCACCGGTTTGCACCACCGCCACCACCACCGCGTAGATCGCAAGACGAGGAACGCAGTCATACCAAAATCAGCCGTGAATCAGAATACCAAAAATCCCAGGCAAGTGTTTAACTTGCGTATTTTCGTTAATGCAACCTTCATATTGGTTTAGGATTTATTAGAGATGATAAATATGGAAGAACACCCAATTTGTGTTAGGAAAATGCATGTAGAAATGATTTATATGAAATTCTGAAACCCTTGCCATGTAGAGGAAATTAAATCACGAAATTTTGATGATCATAAGAAAGAAATTCTGGAGAAAGATTGATTAGAAAACTGTTTAAGAAAATTCTAGGGTTCTTGATAATTGGAGACAATTTTAGGTGGAAAATCCATGATTAAATGATGTATATGAACATGCCTTACGTTAGAATCATCTAGTATATTGTTATGATGTTAGTAGTAGAATTCTGGGACGATTGGAACTTGGAAACATCGATTTGGTGTAATTTTGGTGATGAAACCCGTAACTGCATTCTGCAGAATTTTGCCCAGACCTGCTTGATCGATCGATCGAGCCTAGAGCTTCGATCGATCGAGCCCCAAGCTTCGATCGATCGACCCCTCCTGGCAGACTCCTAATTCCCTCTTTAAATGCCTTAAATTCTAATTGTCGTGATATAATTCTTGGGCATTCTTGATAAATTGATTTGGGAGACATTGAGGACCAGTGGGGTATATGAATAAATGTTGGAACCTTTAATCTTCAACGAGAATGGTATTTATGGGATAATTACTTTAGGTTGGTAGATTTATGAATTTAAAGGGTGAGGTGCGTAAGAGAGTTACGTTAGAACCTAATAAAGACACTTACTGAAATTCAGATTTGTGAGGATATAGCCCACGAGTGTTAGGTAATAAGTGAGAAAACCCTTCGAGTTTAGGTTAGGAATAAAACCTTATACGTAATTCTATAAATGTGAAATTAAGGATAAATAGTATAATAATGGGTGACGAGAAGAACCTATATTAGTATGATAAAGTGGTATATTTATATGATTGTGTGTGCATATATTATATACTTGTGAAAATTCATGCCCACGCTACTTGCTATCCCTGAGGTTACCGCGCTGGGGCAAGTCTTATCTCGATGGGACCTTTATGGGGGATATTGACTTGTACCCTAGGAGATAGATATCCTTGGTACAGGCTATCGATGTGATAGTTCAGACGGTCCTAAGAGACGCAGGTATGTGCCATCCTCTTAGAGACTTGGAATCTATGCTTCGCCTCAATATTGTTTGTGTATTCATGTTAATACAATTCGAGAGTGATTCCGATTGTATTCCCCTTAATATGAGTGATATGGGGTTCTGGATAGTAGAGTATGCACGCACCATAGTTTTATGAGGGGTGCTGTTATTTTATATGTATTATACGAGTGGTTAATATATATATGAGATTTTGAAATTTGAAACTGCCTACTGTGATTTGATAAGTAGGACATGGTTGATGACTCTTATAGTAAATACTTGTTTGTGAAAAACAATATGTCACCGAGGAACTTTATATATTAATTAAAAGGCTAAAACGAGAGTTGTGCTTCTAATTGGAAGTATTCTTTGTAAACAAAAATATAGTTTGGTTTTGAAATCTTACGAGTAAGTAGATACGCTAAATTATTGGGAAGGTTAGTATAATAAAATGCTAAGATAAACCGTTGGGAAGGTTAGTGCGATAGGTGTGCACATTAGAAGAGATGTGAGTATTTCCTTAAGAGAGTGACGCACTAATATGTTGTTGCATTGGCCTGTATCAATTTAAATACTTGCTAAACGTATTTTAAAATCAAACACACTTTCGGGCTCTGACCCGTTTCCTCTCTCTCTCTCCCTCTCTCTTGTATATATATGTATGTATTACAGGTGTCCAGCCACAGGGGCATCTTGATTAGGATCTCTTAGAAGGAACGCGCTGCAGCTTAGGTGGGAGTTGCAGGTCTCTGGATTAGACGACTTCATTCATTCGGATCTACTCTTAGTACTTTCACCAGTTTAGCATGTGTAGCTCTCTCCATTATTCCGTTGTTATTGGAACATTTGTATATCAGTTGTTTTCAGTATTGTTACTATGGGTTTTATTCAGTTGTATTGGTGACTTTAGTTTTCTTATGTTGACATTCGATTGACGAATGTATTATATTATTTGATTTACTGTGATGTGATTCTAAGTTGTAGAAAGGTTGTTTTTAAATAAATAAATCTTTTTCTTTAATTAAAATTTGGAAAGCATGTATGAAAATGGTTTTGACACTTAGCTTAATTATTTAGGGTGTTAAATTGGAAAATGTATTTCTATCGACAGTGATGCTGAGAATGAACCAACTGTTTACCTTGATTTAATTTAATAAAGGAGTGATCGCCCGGTATTTAATTAGGCGGGGTGTCACACAGGGCGTTCCAATTTTTTCGCTTCAGAATCATTATTACCACCTTGATTCTTACTATTAAGTGGAGCGGGTGAGGATGCATTTATGGAAATATTAGTTTGACTTTCCTCTTCTGACATATTGTCCTATAATTGTTGAATCATTATAATAAACAAATAACAACAATACAGAATAATAAAATAATTCCAATTAGACTATTACAGAATAACATAATAATTCTAATCTCAGAATAATACATAACAACATAATAATTTCATTATCAAAATAATTATGTAACACTCTAATTGTCACTCACCCCCTTAGCTGTAAGAACAAAGAAGTCACATTCAACCCAACTGACTATCAACTAATGATGTTCAACCCTCATTGTTAAACCGAGATGAATTTTTTTACTTGCACATAACAACAAAAACTAAACATTTAGGACATAAAAGCTTTTTATTTGCCAAACGCTATGTCCCTCCAATATTGGTCGAAACAATATCGGGAATAAATTAGGAACAACAAAATAAATGCTTTTTATGGTTGTGTTGTGTGTGTATCTGTGCGTGTGTGTATATGTAGAGGTGGTTGTGTGTGTGTGTTATAACGTCTGTGTGTGTGTGTGTATGTGTGCGCGCGTGAGAGATAGATAGATAAATAGATATATAGATAGCTAGCTAGCTAGATAGCTAGATAGATAGATAGATAGATAGAGAGATAGATAGAGAGAGAGAAAGGAGGAGGAGAAGGAGGAGGAGGATACATGCTGCAAGGATGACAGAGGAGGAGCTCTGCCGAATGGCGGGGGGGGGGGGGGGGGGAGGAGGGGTTTTGTGAAGAAAAGAAATGAAATGGTAATAAGGTTAGGGCTTTTATGTTTTGTGTCTGGTGTGGTTTTTTTTTTTGCCTTTTTTTGTACTTTTTGTTGTTTTAAACTATTTTAAAGAATGGTTCTTTTGTTTTTCTTTTCTTTTTCATTCTTTGTTTTATTTTTAACCATTAATTCTATTTCTTTTTTAATTTTTTAAAAAGTATTATTTCTCCACTTTTTAGTTAAATGAGTGGTTAACATTTCATATTATATATTTATATTTTACATATAATAATAACTATTATATATAATAACTATATGTATAAAACTACAATTAGAAATAATTTTATATGAAATACAATATGGACATGGATATTCGAAAAAACGGATATCCGCAAATATGGATAATTCGTTTCTGATACGGATTATTCGTATTTGATGTACATACTATCCGTATCCATTTTTCCGGATATTTTAATACACTATCCATATCCTCTCTTTCGAATATTTTTCGAATATATATCTGCAAAATTCGAACTCGTATGTCGAATGTATTTGAATTTTCGAATATTCATTTACACCCCTAGTCATATTATATGGATAGACTCCATTATTCGAGAAATAAAATATATTGAGTATCCCACCAATTTAAGAGGTGAGCCAACTAGATAAGAAAGGACTTGTAACTCCTGATTAGAAATCGTTTTGGAAGAGAAGGCTTTATTTACATGGCATTTTTCAGAAAAATATAGAGAAGTTATTAAAACCTGATCTCCAACCGTCGTTTCTACCTACCACGTCGTTAACAAAGCCTTTACACATAAACCACCATCTCCAACACAGAATTTCTACATGTAGAGATGAGAATAAAAAAATGTTCATGTGAGTCATTAGCCATGTCATATCCACAACCATATAGAAAGTCTCATTGGAGTAATTTTTTTCCATTTTCTTTTTCTAACACAGAAAATTGTTAAGATAGACTGGGAGTTGCTGCCAGCCACCTCTATTTGACCAGATCTTATATACAATAATTAAGTGTTTGAATACTCTTCCTATAAGATTAGTCTCTTCCTTGTGTAATTGCACGTCTTCTATTAGTTTGTATCGAAGATCAGTCTGGAAACCATCTTAACAAGTTCACTGTATTTGTAAGAGCAGAATCAAATGGCGAATTCGAAAGCTCAGAGAAGAGTTCTCATACTATGCGGCGATTACATGGAAGACCTCGAGGTTTATATATATTAAAACAGACACTCTTTTCTATCTATTTCTATCAACTTCATCAGATTTTATTTGTTTTCAGGTGATGGTTCCGTTTCAAGCTCTGTTGGCATTCGGACTATCTGTGGATGCAGCTTGCCCAGGAAAGAAAGCTGGTGATATCTGTCCCACTGCTATTCAGCAGCGGTCTCCTCATCAGGTCTCTCTCTCTCTCTCTCTCTCTCTCTCTCTCTCTCTCTCTCTCTCTCTCTCTCTCTCTCTCTCTCTCTCTCTCTCTCTCTCTCTCTCTCTATATATATATATATATATATATATATGAGAGGGGCTCCAATACTGGAGATTTTCATTATACGTTTATTGTTGACAACTTATATGCATTATTGATTTCATTCATTGCGTTGTGGTTGTATTCGAAGTATCACCCTTCATTATTTATTGGCTAGTGTTCAATAGTGTTGGAGTCGTTCGTTTTATCCTAAATGGAGAACTTATTATAAAATAGCATTCCTTCATTCCAGAGAGGTACCTATCTTTGTTGAGAGTCAACGTAAGAGTTCAAGTGGAAAACCAGAGAAAATAGTTGTACTCCGTACTAATTTACAACAGATTCGAGCCTTCGGCTATAGCGGTATTTGGACAACTGATCTATGATGACTAATTCATAGGCTTCGGTCGAACACACAACCTTCGGGTCATACAGGGCTTTGTCCAATTGGATGGCTTTTTGGCCAAAATAGAAGTTTTCGGCCACCAAACAATCTTTATAATAGCTTATTGAGAAACACACGAATGAAATTCTCTATTATTTCCATCCTTTAAACCATTTATTACACACTTTATTTATACTATAAAACAGTAACCACAATGCCTTCAAAGTAGCAACTAAGCTCCTAAATAAAACCAACTACAATAGACCTACTCTTCTACAACCACTACTCTTAATTTTAGCTAACAACCTCCCGACTTAGTTAAATAATAAACCCACATTTTACATCAAACAAACCCACGTTTTACACCAAGTCTTATCACTCACCCTTAATGCAAAACTGGAAACATTGAGTAAAGATTGGAACTTCACGAACTTTGGATATGAGAGCGCTTTCATAAAACCATCCGCTACTTGATCATTTGTTGAATAGTATTTTACCACGATCATTCCTTCTGCAACAACATCTTGAATAAAATGACGACGAAGTTCATTATGCTTTGTTCTCCCATGGAAACCAGGTTATTAGCCATTGAAATAGTAGCTTTGTTGTCGCAGTAAATCTCAGTTGCTAAATGAACTTGCTGCAAGTCTTTCGAAACCCGTCGCATCTAAATGGATTGACACGCTGCTGATGAGGATACCATATACCCAACTTCAGATGATGATAATGCTACCGTCACCTGCTTCTTTGAGATCCATGATATACTAGAAAATCCACTTGTGCTTTTTTGGTCATCAACAAAACCTTCACAATCACTGTCAGTAAACCCAATTAAACTTAATTTAGGAATTGATGTATACCAAATCCATAGTTGGTAGTTCCCCGAATGTAACGCATAATTCATTTGGCCGCTCCAAGATGATTCACTGACGAATTGTGCATAAATCTCGACACTAAAATGACTGGAAACATTATAAATGTAGAGAGTGAGTAAGATACATCAGTCCGCAAACTATGCTTCTAAAAAATCTTTCGTCGTCCTTCGGTGTTCCATCGATCATTAACAACTTCTTATCCGTCTTCATAGGAGTCGTAGAGATCTTATAATTCAACATGCTAATCTTCTTAAGCAAGTCCAACGCATATTTTTCTTGACTTACAAATATCCCTTGCATCTGTTTGTTGAACTTGAAGACCGAGAAAATTGTGAAGTAGTCCCAAATCTGACATATCAAACTCCTTCATCATGCTTTCTTTGAAACTATTGACAAGAGTGCTAGAGGATGCAATGGATATAATATCATCTACATATACACATTATTTATAATATCATCTACATATACAGATTATTATGATCTCTAAAACCTTTTTCCTTCACATAAAATGTAGGCTCATTATCACTTTGATGAAACCTATCTTTACGAAGATAGGAGTCAAGACAACTATACCATGTTGTTGGCACTTGCTTCAGCCCATAAAGGACCTTCCTCAACTTTTAGACTTTCTCCTCTTGCCCAGCAATAAAGAACCCCCCTTTGGTTGTTCAACGTAAACTTCCTCTTCCAAAAAACCATTAAGGAAGGCAAATTTAACATCAAATTGAAATACATGCCATTTATTTTGAGAAGCTAATCCCAAAATAATTCGAACATCTTCATACCAAGCAACCGCTAAGAATGTATCTAAGTAATCAATATCATAAATCTGCGCGAAGACCTTCGCAGTGAGTCTTGCTTTGAATTTTTGAACACTTCCATCAGCATTATATTTTACTTTGTATGCCCATTTCACACCAACTGCATCTTTTTCGGGTGGGAGCTCGATGAGCTCCCATGTATTATTCTTTTCAATTGCATCAGTCTCTTCTACATTAGAGTTCTCCCAATTTTTCTTTCCTTTTGCTTCCTCATAGTTCACAGTGTTGCGCTAAAACAGTCTTATGTTAAGCAACCAAGACCATAAAACTCACTTCGGAATTTTACCAAACACTTGGTGTGCGGAAAACACCCAAGACCTTGTTCCTAATGAAAACTAAGTGTGCAAACTCAAAACGAATCCAATCAACAATCAACAAGTAGGATAACAAGAACACACAAGCAATCAAAGCAAAGAAACGACAACAATATAACGTGGTTCACCCAAACAAGGGTTACATCCACAATGGTAGAATTTCTTCTTTCTTTGATAAATGGAGGAACCACAAGGTTACACACTCACACTCTTTATCTCTCCAAGAAAGTCACTCACAACCAAGCACAAGAACTAATCTTAAACAAGAAGCTCTCACTCACTTTTCTCTTTGAAAAACTCACAAAATGTTCACTCTTGCTGGAAAAAACAGCACTGCATAAAAACAGAAAATAGGCTTCTATTTATAGATTTTCCTCAAAGTGGCAATTTTGTAAATATCAAGAAAAAATCTGTTTTTCTCCCAAAACAGCCGTGAACCAACGGGAAGCCACCGGAGAGCCAAAATACACCACAAACTCCACCTTGGCGATCCGAACGATCCAACCAAAAAACCGGAATGAAAACCATTGAACCCGCTTGAAGATCACCCCGAAATCTACCAAGCTCAATGCGGCTCCACCTAACCGAGGAGCCTCTCCTTGAACTTCAACAAGAAGTGAGATTTAGAAGCTGTAGGCAATGCCTAAACTTCTCTGTAGTCACAGGTTTGGTGAGGAAATCTGCTGCATTCTCATCCGTGTGCACCTTCTCAATCAAAACCTCGCCGGAATTAACCCAATCCCGAACTCTATGATACCGTACATCAATATGCTTTGTACGGGCATGATACACTTGATTCTTAGCCAAATGCATAGCACTTTGACTATCGTAATGAAGACGAACACTCTCTTGCTTCATCCCCAATTCACTCACCAAACTCTTTAACCAAACCGCCTCCTTTGATGCTTCCGTAAGTGCCATATACTCCGCCTCCGTGGTAGACAAAGCACTTGTCGCTTGTAACATGGATCTACAAGATACCGGCCCGCTAGCAATAGTGAATACATACCCCGATGTAGATCTCCGCTTATCAAGATCCGTCACATAATCCGAATCCACATACCCCGCAACAAACTCGGCCCCTTTCTTCCACTCAAACACAATGCCCATAGACTTGGTTCCCTTTAGATACCGAAGAATCCATTTCACCGCTTTCCAATGCTCTTTTCCCGGATTCGACATGTACTTACTAACCACACCCACGACTTGGGCGATATCCGGCCTCGTGCAAACCATAGCATACATAAGGCACCCCACAGCACAAGCATACGGCGTTGAAGCCATCTCCTCTAACTCATCATCCGTAGAGGGACATTGCTTTGCAGACAAAGTGAAATGTGAAGCTAACGGGGTCGAAGTGGCCTTGGCATCCAACATGCCAAATTTTCCGATGACATGCGAAATATAATTTTTCTGAGATAACCACAACTTGCCAACTTTTCTATCTCGTCTAATCTCCATACCAAGAATCTTTTGCGCTGCACCAAGATCCTTCATGTCAAACTCCCGGCTCAATTCCACCTTGAGCTCCGTTATTCGTGACATGTCCCGACACGCAATGAGCATGTCATCCACATAGAACATTAACAAAACAAACGAACCATCATCAAGAACCCGAAAATATGCACAATGGTCATGATCACATCTCGTGTAACCAACCCGCAACATGAAGGTATCGAACCGTAGGTACCATTGTCGTGGCGACTGTTTAAGCCCATACAATGACTTCTTAAGCCGACACACATGATCTTCCTTTCCCACTTCCTTGAACCCCTCCGGTTGCACCATGTAAATAAGCTCCTTCAAATCACCGTGAAGAAAAGCCGTTTTCACATCCATTTGCTCCAATTCCATATCGAATTGAGCAACCATTGCCAACAACACCCGTATCGAAGTATGCCTCACCACCGGGGAGAAGATCTCATCATAGTCAATCCCCTCCTCTTGTGAAAACCCCTTCGCTACTAGCCTTGCCTTGTACTTCGGTTCTTCTATTTTGTTAATTGACTATTTCTTCCTATACACCCACTTAGAGCCAACAATGTGTCGCCCATTGGGTTTAGGAACCAACTCCCACACAGAGTTCTTTCGTAGAGCTTCCATCTCTTCCGACATAGCACCCATCCAACTCGCCTTGACATCACAATTAATGGCATCTTTGTATGTCGTTGGATCACCCTCACTAGAAATGAGAGCGTAATTGACCTCTTCCCAACCAAGCCTAGATGGTGGCTTGATCTCCCTACGCTCTCGGTCACGTGCTATGGATGGCACTTGCTCCACCCGTTGAGTGTCCCCTACCTCAACCAATTCCTCTTCCAAATCATCCTCATTCGGCTCCACCTCAATCGTGCCATTACCCGATTGAGAATCACTTGAACCACTAGTAGATGCACTATCACTATCGGTGGTTGATGATCTCGGAAATACCAAAGGAATCTCGACGGTTCTAACACCACCGTCATCGGCAACTTCCAAGAACTCCTTGGCCTTCAACATGGACGTCTCGTCAAATCTCACATCCCGGCTAACAACTAGCTTCCTCGTAGACGGATCCCAAAGCTTGAACCCCTTCACCCCTTTTCCATAGCCTAGGAAAATACACCGGCGAGTTCTCGGGTCATTTTTAGTCCTCTCGTCACTAGGAATGTGAGCGTACCCCGGACATCCGAACACCCTCAAAGTAGAGTAGTCGACCTCGTGCCCAGACCATACTTCCTCCGGACACTTCAAACCAAGAGTCGAATTTGGTGACCGATTCACCAAATACACGGCGTGATCAAGAGCCGCTGCCCAAAATGATTTCGGTAACCCGGCATGAAACCTCATGCACCTTGCCCTTTCCATAATGGTGCGGTTCATCCTCTCCGCCACCCCATTTTGTTGTGGAGTCTTCTTAACGGTAAAGTGCCTTGTGATGCCCGCATCTTTACAATACTTGAGAAACCCACCATCTCTATACTCACCCCCGTTGTCGCTCCTCAAATACTTGATCTTCTTCCCCGTTTGATTCTCCACCATGGCTTTCCACTCCTTAAACTTCTCGAAAACCTCCGATTTTTCCTTCAAGTAGTAGACCCACACTTTTCGTGAATAATCATCTATGAAAGTCACAAAGTATCTAAAGCCGCCTATGGAAACAACATCCGAAGGCCCACACACGTCGGAATGAATATAGTCAAGAGTCCCTTTACTCTTGTTCGTAGATATAGTGAATTGCACTCGAGTTTGCTTCCCCATCACACAATACTTGCAAAAACCAAGCTTGCATCCGTGCACCCCTTTCAACAACTTTCGCCGATGAAGTTCTTCCATGCCCCGTGGGATCATGTGACCAAGTCTCATGTGCCACAATTGTAGTTCGTCGATTTCAGGCTCCGTGGAGACTGCCGCTCCACCCACTACCGTATTTCCCTTCAATCTATAAAGATTGTTCGGTAACTTTGTGCCGCGCAAAATCACCATCGATCCCCTTTTGACCTTCAAAGCCCCACCCTTGGCTTGAATCACACACCCCTTTGAATCGAGTGCGCCTAAGGAAATCAAGTTCTTTTTAAGTGCCGGAACGTGCCTCACTTCACTTAAGGTTCGGACAACCCCATCCCACATCTTTATGTGCACCGACCCGATTCCCACTACTTTGCACGTAGCATTGTTTCCCATGAGAATCTCACCACCGGTATTGGACTTGTAATCCTCAAACCATTCCCGGTTCGGACACATGTGGTATGAACATCCGGAATCTAGAATCCAACCATCAACGTGATCGGCAGAAAAACAAGTAAGAACCTCTTCGCCTTCCTCTAAAGTAGCAACACCGGCCACATCCTCAGTAGCGTCTCCTTTCTTATCATCTTTCTTCCACTCCGGACAATTCCGTTTAAAGTGACCTTTTTTATGGCACTTGAAACACTCAACCGTGCAAATGTCTCGAGATTGAGACCTTTGGAAGCCCCGGTTATTTGCACCCCGAGACTTCGACCTTCCTCTTCGTCCACCACCAACAACCTTGGCTACCAAGCCTTCACCTTGAGAAGATGAACTACCTCCACCGCTACCATTTTTCTTCTTCATGGCCACGTGAGAAATGATGTCCTGCATTACATCATTGAACTTGAGAGTAGTCTTCCCAAACATAAGTGTGGTGACAAAGTGCTCATATGAATCGGGCAACGAAGCAAGCAACAATAACGCTCGATCCTCCTCGCTAAATTGAACATCAATCCGGTTCAAATCGTTGATCAAAGCATTGAAGATATTTATATGCTTCATCATATCACCGCCCTCCTTCATTTCTAACTTGAAGAGCATCTTCTTTAGAAACAATTTATTTGACAAAGACTTGCCCAAATAAATCTCCTCCAATTGATCCCACATGCCCTTAGCCGTAGTTTCCGATATCACATGATTGAGCACATCATCCGTGATATACATTTCAATTGAAGAAATCGCCCTTTGATCAATATCGCTCCATTCGGCTTCGGTCATATCCACCGGACGCTTCTCTATACCCAACAGTACTATAACCAACCGTTGTTGAACAAGAACACCCCGCATCCTTCTTTGCCACAAGCCAAAATTAATTTTCTCATCAAAAGATTTTATCTCAAATTTCATTGAGCCCCCGAATCCATAACAAGGATCCCACTTCTTAGAGCCTCCGCTTGTAGAAGTTGATTCGAGAGTACGCGACACCTCTTCCGCCATTTGGAACAAATTCTAGAACTTATGCCAATATCACTCAAATTGATTCAAGCCGAACCAAAATACCGAGCAAACCAAGCAACCAAAGCTCTGATACCACTTGTTGCGCTAAAACAGTCCTATGTTAAGCAACCAAGACCATAAAACTCACTTCGGAATTTTACCAAACACTTGGTGTGCGGAAAACACCCAAGACCTTGTTCCTAATGAAAACTAAGTGTGCAAACTCAAAACGAATCCAATCAACAATCAACAAGTAGGATAACAAGAACACACAAGCAATCAAAGCAAAGAAACGACAACAATATAACGTGGTTCACCCAAACAAGGGTTACATCCACAATGGTAGGATTTCTTGTTTCTTTGATAAATGGAGGAACCACAAGGTTACACACTCACACTCTTTCTCTCTCCAAGAAAGTCACTCACAACCAAGCACAAGAACTAATCTTAAACAAGAAGCTCTCACTCACTTTTCTCTTTGAAAAACTCACAAAATGTTCACTCTTGCTGGAAAAAACAGCACTGCATAAAAACAGAAAATAGGCTTCTATTTATAGATTTTCCTCAAAGTGGCAATTTTGTAAATATCAAGAAAAAATCTGTTTTTCTCCCAAAACAGCCGTGAACCAACGGGAAGCCACCGGAGAGCCAAAATACACCACACACAGTTTCTACACTTAAAAGAGTAAAAGTGCATGATTCATCGATCTCTGCTAAGGATCGATACTTACGAGGAGGAGTATCGAAATTAATCGTAAAATCCGCATTGTTTCTGCCAGCGTTATTTGAATATCTTGGAGTATGGCTCCCTGCTGAGTTTGGTGATAATGAATCCCATGGAGAATAACTATCACATGATCTCGATGATGGTCAACGATGAGGTGACACTTAATTCACCGTTGCTCATGTCGGTTCTACTACATCCTTAACAAATGGTACATCCTGATTTTGTTCTCCTTCCCAATTCCCAAAACTATTTTCATCGAATACAATATCTCGACGAATAAGGAGTTTCCCATTTTCTGGATTATACAACCGATAACCCTTGGTTTCAGCGTTATACCCAACAAAGATACATTTCTCGCTCTTTTTATCAAGCTTAGAACACTCACTAAAATCAATCAAAGAATAAGCAATGCTGCTAAAAATCTTTAAGTGACTTACATTGGGATTTCGATTTCACCAATCTTCGTATGGCGTCGTGTTTTGGATGGAATTCTTTGGAGACATGTTGAGAAAAAATACAAAGCTCACCGCTGCTTCAATCTAAAATTCACTAGGAAGCCTTTTCTGATTCAGCATACTCCTTGCCATCTCTACAACTATGACATTCTTCATTTCGACAATACCATTTTGTTCAAAAGTTTTCCTTACTATCAGCTACATACGAATGCCATTTTTATTGCAAAATGAGATAAAATCATCAGATAAAAACTCCCCTCCTCTGTCGGTTCTAAGAACTTTTAAAGGATACCCGCTTTCTTTTATGCAAATACTTTAAATTCCCGAAACTTTTCAAAGGTTTATAAATTATAAGAGAGGAAGTAAACCCAACTCATATGGGTATAATCATTAGTAAAGAGTAAAAAATACCTACTCTTATTGAGAGATAAGGTTCTTATTGGCCCCCAAATATCAACATGAACAATATCAAAAGGCATTTTTACTCTCCAAGATTTGGCAACAAGATCACTAATTACAGAAAAGTTCCTGAAACTCTGATACCCAAATGACATGACCACCAATTACTCAATGGTCAAAATTGTCAATTGTTTGTCGAATTCGGCTATAGCCAAAAATTTACTATGCCTTTTTTGGTGCCCTGTGATTACTATCTCGCATGGTGAATTGAGCATCATTTGGATGTGTCAAATGATTTATTATATCGTCCCGAGCATGAGGTGTATCATTTAATGTCCATTGATTCATGAAAAAATAGAGTTGTAGAGGAAAAGAGGAACCTTCTTCACACTAAGCCTCTCAGGGCGGGCTCCATTCTCCACCGCGCTATAATGTTTAGCATGGGAGAGGTATTTTCACTATCCCACTGCTTCTTCCGCAATGGGTTTGAGAATGTTAATGGCTAAGTTTACATAGTTTCAGCTTATCCCACAGTTGGTAGTCGAAGGAGCAAAGGTCAATAATTATTAGATTCAAGCTGAGCAGTTGCCTTCATTATGATTTTGGAAGCCGAAGTATTGGTTAACTTTTGTAAGGCCTTAAAGTGGTTGACCAACTACTTGAAAACTTTGATGAAATTTTTGTAATGATGTAATGACGACCTATATAATGAAATGAAATATTACGTTTTGAGATTTTATTAGTTCATTAGCCGCCCGTTATATAGTATTATTTTGTACGTTTTTGCTTAGGTATGATTAACTTTGCCCTGTTAACTAATGTACAGAGCAGTTCGTTACAAAGCAGTCTGTCACCCTCTGGTATGACGCCAGACTCGACTGTAGTATTTACTATTGTTGGTCAGTCACTAGTCAAGCATGAGACCTTCCTCCTGCCCCATATGCCTTCGAGTAGGTTTAAATTTTCTTTAAACCTTATAAAGCATGATATCTTTCAAATTTAACCCATATAAACATCTCTTGATTTTACCGGATGTCAATTTCGTGACAAGAAGCTTAATGGATTTTTTTCCTCCAACTCATACAATTTCATTTCGTCAAAGCCTAACTAAGATGACCAACAACATTTTGCTATACTGAGAAAGAGTTACCCTTCACTCAAGTTATCCAAATTGTTGAAATCCATTGTAGAATATGTAGAGGCATATAAAGGTCCATATAATTGATCTTGAAATCAAGAACATGATTCAATGGTCGATTTTTATGCAAGCTCTAACAGCTCGATGTGAAAATTCCATTGCTATCTAAAATAACTTTTATTGGAACTAACTCAAAACCAAAGATCAAGGACACAATTTCTTGATGATTTTTCCCCATTTTATGAGCTTATCCTTCTCTTAATAGGTAGGTTTGGTAGCACACAAACCCGTGCGCGTAGAGAGAGAAAGAGAGAGTTTTCCACAAACACTTCTATATTTTATGAGCTTATACTTCTCTTAATAGATGGGTTTGCCAATTTATTATTTCTACCTTTTTCATATATATTGTTATTCTTATTTGAACGAGTAGTTGTTGAAAATTATTAATTTTGTAAAAAACAGACATGTAGAAGAGAAATCGTGATTTTTAAATTTTGAAAAAGTAAGCTTATTGGAAGTGTTAGCTCAAAGTTTTGAAATTTGTGAGCTGACACGGGAAAATTTAAATAACACCTATTGTTGAAAGAGAGAGGTCGTAGGGCTAACTATAATAAAAATCATTCTAGCCGAATCCCCTTATAAGACACCAAGTTTAATAGGTTTTGAAATTTAACTTCTATTAGATCATCTTTGTTTGCGCAAATTATTTTGTATGAGTAAGCAATATATGTAAAAAGAATCTGCCTAAGGGGCAAAAACCCATATATAAGAGATATACATAGGTCCAACAATAGACCGAAAATAAAAATGGGGATGGGGAGATAAAAAAAACCTCCCAACCTTCCCTAAACACCAAAAAAACCTGAAGAACCACCAATCAATTCCCCATCCCTAACTCACCTAAAAAATCTAACAAACAGTGTAATATAGTATGTGACTCTGCCTTGAACCATACATGCAAAGAACTGAAAATATTGAATCGCAGTCTTGCTGGCACAAGCTCTTCCCCCTCAAAATACCTCGTGTTCCTCTAAAGTCAAATCGTTTAAAAAAGGCACAAAGGAGCCATTTTTTTACACGGAATGTGCATCTCCCCTATAACCCCAAATTGCCATATCCTCAATCACTAACAAGACACACACTCACTTGACCTGAAATATGAATTAAATGATGTCCCATAGTCCATCGTCAACCCAATAATGCAATAACAAACGATCAACAATTTCCTCAGCTTTCTTACACATCCAACACCTACTTGCCAAATGTCTACCTCTCTTCATTAGACTATCCATCGTTATGATTTTTTGTCTCACTAATGTCCACGAGAACAAAGACACTTTTGGTGGAGGTCTCATATGCCAAATGCTTATCCAATCTCTCCCCACCAACTTCGCATAATAAGACCTTATCGAGAAAATCCTCTTCTTGTTGCCCCTCAACTACACACAATCCTCACCCTTGGGGAAAGCCCCTCACACCCAACTAATTAAACATCACCTCCGCCTTCTCCAACTCCCACTCCCTAAGCCTCCTTCTAAACCTAGGGTTCTACCCCCTCCTGTCTCCATCCACTTATATGTTCATAGCAACCGATCATTTTTCTCACTCGCAATGCCGAATAACCCTGGAAACATATCCTCCAAAGAACAGTCTCTCCCCAAATATCTCTCAAAAACATTACCCTCTCCCCGTTCCCTATACACAAAGAAGTATGTCTAAGGAACTCCCTTTATCCCCCAGTAATATTCTTCCAAAACCCCACCCCGTATGGGAACTACTTTTCCCCTGAGCCCCAACCGTTTTGACCCAAACCAAATCTCGCCATCATAACTTTTCTCCATAGCCTGTCTTCCTCACCTGAGAACCTTCACAATCATTTCCCCAAAAGATCTTTATTGAAACACACCAAATTTTTTACTCTCGCTCCTCCCTCCCTTATCAGTTTCCAAACCTCCTCCCAACTCACCAAACTATATTTGATATAACCTTCATTCCCACTCCACACGAAGTTCCTAATTAACCTATCCATCTTTCCATGAATAGATTATGGCAATGATAGAATGGACAGGTAATAAGATGGTAAACTAGAGAAAGTTCTCTTTATTAACGTTAATTTACCCCTTTAGACATATAACTTTATTTCAACCCGCCCACCTCCTCTCCACCCTCTTAATAATCGGGAAGTGACAAGTAGGTAGATGTTAGTGAGTCAACTGTACACCCAATCACCTTTGCTAAAGCGTTGATCCCATTTTCTCCCCCACCAGAATCATCTCACATTTACCCACATTGATGTGCAAACCTGAAACAGCCTCGAAACTCATTTAAATGAACTTGCGACTCCTCTACTCCGCAAAAAATGATAATATCATCGACAAATAATAGGTGAGACACACGACACATGGAGTCTCTCGGATCCCACACTTCAAAAATGCCTCATATACTAGCCTCCACCGCTCTCGTCAAAATCATAATCAACCCCTCCATTAATAGTATAAAAAGAAAAGGTGAGAGTGGGTTCTCCTGACGTACCCCACAAGAACTCGGAAAGAAAACCTCTGGAGACCCATTGAAATAAAGGGGTCCATAGCCCTCCTCAACCTGACCGATAACACCTTAGCCAATAACTTATAAATGCACCCCACCAGACTAATTGTCCAAAAATCCCTCATATCCAGCACCACTCCTTTTTTGGGGATAAAAGAAATAAAGGAAGCATTCAAGCTTCGCAAAAATCTACCACTCTCATGGAACCTCCCAAAAGGCTAAAACATCAACTCGCACCACCGACCAACACTCCTAAAAGAAATCCATTGTAAAACCATCTGGCCCCGGTGCCTTATCCCCTTTTATAGACTTCAACGCTAAAATCACTTCCTCCTCCTCCAAGAAAGGTCTTTCTAAATCATCAACGATCTCCCTCAAAATAACCCCAAAATCTAACCCATCAAGCATGGGTCTCCACTCCTCCTCTGTGAATAAAGCCTCATAGAAATCCTTAATTTCCCTCCTGATATCATCATATTCTGTTTACTCCACCCCATCCACCACTATTGTCCATATATGATTTCATCTATGATGGTAATTAGATACCATGTGAAAAAAATTGGTGTTCCTATCTCCCTCCTTCAACCACAACGCTCGAGACTTTTGTCTCCAATAAATCTCCCTTATATCATTTTTCCCCACTTCTTTTTTCCTTTCCTCCCTACGCAACCATTATTCTCTAGACAACAGAACCTCCACCTTCTTAATATCGATCTCCTTAAACTCTTTGAGACCTCGAATGATTAAATCCCTCGCGTTCCCAAAGCATTATATATTACAATTTTCAGGTCCTCCTAAAGGAATGGGAGCTTCTTTGCCAAAATGTATAATGTGGTGCCCTCCACATGATAACCATCCGACCACGTCTTCACTCTCTCTATGAAGCCCTCCTCCTCCAATCACACATTCTCAAATCTAAAACGTATCCTACCCCTTATCACCTCTCTCCAAAACTATCAGGACATGATCAGAATTAACTATAGATAACCCCGATTGAACTACTCTTGAAAAATACTCCTCCCATTTGTCGACACTAAAAAATGGTCCAATCGCGACCATGAAGGAGGATCCCTATTACTAAACCAAGTTAAAGGGCCACCCACTAAAGGAAAATCCATAAAATCCATGTCATCAATGAACTTTGAAAATTCCCTTATCGGTCTAGTCAACCTCCATCCCCTACTATGCTCCCCATAAAGTGGAAAACATTAAAATCCCCACCCATGCACTGAAGGACCCCCACACTCCCCTAACCCCTCCCAACCCTTCCTAAATCTCCCATCTAATCACATCATCCACCCTTAAGAAGATCCATAGAAACCCTTCTTCGACACCCCTAAACAAACAAGACAACAAGTGATTCCCTACCAACCTATCCATCAACTCCCCCACTCTACAATCCCATAAAACCATCACCTCTTGAATCTTTTTAAGAATCAAGAGTACACCACTCAACCCAATGACCCCCTAATGCTTTAGGCCAGTGCTGTACTCATCTTACTTATTTTGGCGTCCTGCAAGCACAAGACATCATGTCTCGACATAGTGATCGCCCACCTAACTATGTTTTTTTTGTCAAGGTCGTTTAACCCCCTGAAATTCCATGAAATAATATGCATCTTCATCAACATCAAACATCCTCCTCTCCTACCCCACCGTCTGTCTCCCCTCCTTCCTTTATAATCAATCGACCATTGTAATTTTCTAAGCTCTCCCTCTCTCCGATTTCCCCCGCCAGAATGCCCTCCACTCTCCCCTCCCTTATCCTCACCCTCTCTCCACCTCTTTTTAATATTTCTGAATAACTTCCATGATTACTTCTTATTCCCTTCATATGACACTCAAAAAAACTTTTTTAATCCTCCTATTATTCCTCAACCCATTTCTCTGCACCATCACCCTCATTTCCCGTACCCTCCTCCAACGCGTACGGGTCAAAGACTCCTACTGGTGAAGCAAGTTAATCCATCCCTTCCTCACTAATAAAATCTTGCGCATCCATTGGCCCCAATAAATATGTCGTGTCATCGTCCTCCGTGAAGAGCCTGTTTCACAAATAAATGACATCCTTCAACAAACATTTCACCTCACTATAATTCTCATCCCCTCTCATCCATAAATCCTCCCTGTAAATTTCAAACAAATGGTTCGTAAAAACTCTATTAAAGGGTGTAAATTCCCCCTTCCCTCCCGCCCCACTAGACTCTCCCACTTCAAAAGAATATCCCACACCCACCTCCCTCTCCCCAATCCTAATGGCATCTATAGGAACCAATGCCAAGTCCTCCTCCCCCAATCATCCTCTTTTCCTCCTTGGTCACCGCAGGGACAAATAATAAGAACGATATTTTTTTTAGAAAAATGCACTTTTATCCCTCTTATATGGTGCTAAAATTCTCTTAAATGTTTCTTTCATCCTTTTCACCTTCCATCTCTCTTTTCGTTGGGGTCTATAACTATTGGACACTTTAGGGCCACTATTAAACGAAAAATTCTATCAGACCTACAAAAAATGTGTCTTGCTTTCCCCTCCTTTAGTTAAAGGCCTCCCTTTGTTAAACCCCAAAACACATTCTTGAGTCAAATTAATCGGGATATTAGAGAAACCCAATGTTTTGACCGACCCATTACGTCTAACTATAAGCGACTCGCTTGTCCTGTAACCCCACATGATAACTTGGGTTTCTTAACTGAAAATTTTGAAACATTATTTAAAAAAAAGATTAGAAGCAGACTCCTCCTCCATATGGACAACATGTGTCCTAAATCCTTCAGTTGTTGGATCCCTATGACCCACAACACATACCATTGACTTTCTTTTCTCTACAACGTCTCTTTATATATTCTTCACACCACGCTCCTTATCGTCCCTACTATTTCCTCTACGATGGTCTCCTTTCTATCGGTTCTCCACCGCTCGTCGATCCAGTCAAGTCTCCACCCCCGACATCCCAGTCGAATGTCCATTGCCCGACTTTCCAATCGATTCTCCATAGCCTGACTTTCTGGTTGAATCTCCATCGCCTCCTTTTTCAGTCTTTTATATATAACCCAAATCCTCTTGTCCTCTCCGACAAACTAGCCCCTCACCCTCTCCTCCACCCAAACCTTCACCTCGTACACCCACCCTCCCTCTTCAACCCTCACTTTCCCCGACACCGACATCTTATCCCTTACCTTTATTCTAGACCAGTGAAGCTCCACCCAATTTTCGTTGTCCTCATCTAACGCTACATCCCCCCCCAAAAAAAAAAAAAAACTTGTCTCCAATTACCTCAAAGACCTCCTCCCCCCACAAGTGGATAGGCAACCCCTACCAAATGTATTTAACACGGCTCAGACACTCTTTCCTCCTTAGAACAATAACCCAAGGGGTGCCACCAGTCCAAACACACCGGAGTCCCATTGTAAACCTACATTTTTTTTTTTCGAAAGAGGACCTTTTATGCCTCAACTTTAGAGGGGAACACAAATAAAAATAAAGTTTTTCAGTCGTATTCTCACCCTTCCTAGTGTTTTCCACTGATCCTTTGCCCATTCCCCCACCGCTACCACCGTCGGTGGTGCACTGTCTGCCTGCCAACACGACCTACCAACTCTATTTGAAGATACTCAATATGTGGATAGAAGGAATCTGCATCTAGAACCACTTCACCATTTTGACTCTCCCTCAAAATCACTTTACCTTGGTTAGTGGCATTGGTTGTATTGAAGCAACATGGTGGTATGAACCTCCAATGTTCCTTCCATGGTTCTAGACCTCCCTAACCTCCTCTGTATTGGACTGTGACATTGAGTTACAGAGCACCACCGACTCCAACCTATGGAATGCATCACCTGCATAACTCCACCCCTATACTTCTACAATATCTGACAATTGAAACTTCAATTATAGACCTTTATCCTTGATGATAATGATAAAAAACCTATCTTCTTCTAAAATTAATGCAGGTTATCACTTCTTTTCCCTTACTCCTTCAATTTTTGTAGAATCTTCTACATTTGCTAGAAGCTTCAAAAAAGCACCTACTCAGCGAATGCACTTCTCTTTTTTTCAAAATGCCTTTGGATGAATACTCTCTCCCCCTCCCACATAGATTAAATTCGTGGTTTCTCCCATAGAGCTCTTTACACATCTCGAAGGACTTCCATCCCCCTTGGAAATACATTCTCCCAATCGTCTCTTTCATGTTTTTTGTGCAAATTATTTAATTATGTAAATTGGTTCATTGTGAATTTGAAATGAGTTTGAATCCAATTTTACGCAATGTTTGATAATTTGAATTTGATGTTAAGGTTCAAACAAAATTAAAAATTAAAAATGAATGGGGGGAGAGAGAGGGGAGGGAGCTTAAAGATAGAGATAATATGAACTTTCTGTGAAATACTCATATTTTAAATGGATGCATTTTATATTTTTTATGAAAAGCTCCAATATATTTTACATAAGAGCTAAAATGGAGAATTAATGTATCATTTCATTAGTGAAGCCAAACACAAATGATGGACAGCCAAACACAAATGATGGACCAATTTTTAAATGGGGCAATTTATAAATGGTTAAGCAAATGATTTGATTATGTAAACTGGTTCATTGTGAGTTCGTAAATATGTGAATTTGAAATGAGTTTAAATCTAATTTTATACAATATTTGGTAGTCTGAAATTGAGGTTTAAGATTCAATCGGAAACAAAAAGCTAAAAACAAAGAGAGAGAGAGAGAGAGAGAGAGAGAGAGATGAACTTGTTATGATTCCTATTTAAAATGAACACACTTCATGATTTTTGTGAAATGGTCGAATTTCAAATTTTACACATGAGCTAAAATGGGACAATAAATTAATTATTTAATCCAAACATAATTAGTGAGTCAATTTGTAAATAATTAAATTTATAAATGAGTCAATTTTCAATTTTAGAACAACCAAACGAGTCGTTAGTGATTTCACCATTCATCACAATCAGATTAAGTTATTTTGTTGTTACTCAATTAAGTGATGAACGCTAAGGCGTTGTTTATTTTTATCTCTTAAGTCAGAATCTGAACCATTCATATTAGATATACCTAAAAGTGTTTGTTTTTTTAAATGATTAAGAGGGTAACGGCTATATTTTGGCTCTTAATGATTAAGAGCTAGAGTTACATCTGAAGTCTGAATCAGTCTAAATAAATTCATTCAAAGGTATATTGTTTGAAACTTTAATATTGTTGTTGGACATGCAGTTGTAAGGACACATGTTAATCGTCCATTCTAAGTTATTTGTAATGTTTAGTTCTTCATATAAATTGTTGTAAACCCCAACTACGAGAAACACATTAATGATTTATGCAACTTGTGCAATGGAAGTCTCTTGGTGGCCACTGAAGCTAGTTTTTACATGAATCTGTCTGGATGAGTTTTATTTAATATCCTTGCTTGTAATACATGTAGAAACTAAAGCCATTATGTGGGATATGCTTGGCTAAAGAAAATGAAGTAGTATTCTACCTCCTCCCTACCCCACTTCCCCAACATACACACATCCAACAAACAAGATTTATTAATAAATAAATTTAAAAATGAAGTAGGATTTACTTCCACATATCGAAAATCCTATTAAGTTATAATCTCTTTCCTTTGTTTTTCATTGACGTTCACAGACCTACTCTGAATCGCGTGGTCATAACTTCACACTCAATGCAACATTTAATGAGATTGAAGGTAGCAAATATGATGGGTTGGTAATACCAGGAGGCCGTGCTCCGGAATATCTTGCCATGAATGAATCTGTTTTAGAGTTGGTGAAACATTTTTCCGTGTCTGGAAAGCCAATTGCCTGTATCTGCCATGGGCCATTGATATTGGCGGCTGCAGGCTCACTTAAGGGTCGGAAGTGCACAGGGTACCCTACGATGAAACCTGTTGTTGTTGACGCGGGTGCTCATTGGGTAGAAGCAGAGACCATGGCAACGTGCATTGTTGATGGTAATCTAATAACTGCAGCATCATATAGAGGGCACTCCGAGTACATCCGCCATTTTATAAAGGCACTGGGGGGCACCATAACTGGTTCTCATAAGCGTGTTCTTTTCCTTTGCGGGGTAAGTTATACTTTTCGTTTTCGTTATATTGAGCATTAAAAATTAACAGGACTTAATATAATCTTTCATTTTGCCCCCCCCCCCCCCCCCCCCCCCCCCAAAAAAAAACTCCATAACTGCGAATAGAAAAACTCCTCAAGTAAAAGGTAAAGATGTTTAATATACCAAACACTGGGCAAAAATTGTTTCAATATAGAGTCATGTATTAAAGAAACTACAAATTACTATCTTAGCCCAAAAATTAATGTATGAAAAACTCTATACTTAAAATAGAACTAAAGTAATAAAAAAACAGTGCTAATAAACTTATCTTCAATGTATCACAAAACCCAAAATGTTTCTTCTGATTATAAATTTTTGTTGCATTACTAAACTGTAACATATAAAAATCAACTTAAACATTATAAAGAAATATATAAATTATAATAAAGTAAGTGAAGGAATATGAACAAACAAGTTAGGAACTTTATGTACCCACTGAATTGTGGAATTATGAAGATTACAAAGCCTCTTCATATTATCCACTCGGAGATGCTCTACTCGTGTTTCATCTTGCGTTAGTTTTTTTAATTAATCGATTTCAATCCACTTAATGAGAAGAAAGTATTTATTCACGCTTTTCAAATTTTAATTTGAGCAAATAAATGAAATTTTAATATTGAAATCACTTAACTTTGTGTAAATTATTGAGTTGTTTTATGGCCTACTGACATTTACTTATAATTTTTTTTTCTAATCTCTCTCTAATTTCTTGCATTTAGGTTTATTTATAATATAAAGTAGCATACAAGCAATGTGATGCATAATCGAATTAATCTAAACTATATACATAATAGATTATGAAAAACTCAATTCTTAAACCATGATTTACAATCGAAAATTTCTCAAATCATACTAAAAGGTACGAGACATTGGGATCTAACCTATAAGAGAAAATGAAACCAGATTTCAGATTTGTTGACACAACAGTGCCAATCAACATTCAACAATTAAAATCATTGGAAAGAAAAAATCAAACCTAACAACCTAGTTCCAAAAAAATAAAATAAAATGAAATGCACATCCAAACTATAGAGAACAATATCAAAAAACCTAGCAACACATCTAAAATATCCAAATAAAAAATCGATCATGATTAGATGTTATTTCACACTATTTGATGTAATAGCTTCAAATGTCAAAATCCCCCATTTTGACACCGAAAAATGGGTAAATGTATAGCACATGTATATATTCAAACTTAAAAATTCATAAATTTTAATACCCTCACCAAAATATAGAACTATATGTTTTGAAATCACCATTTATGGTAAATCTGACTCATAAACTTTGTTCCATTTTCGGAGATCTGAACCTCCATCAACTCGAAAATTTTCCGTAGATCTAAACCTCCATCAACTCGAAAAACCTCCACCATTTTTGGTAGATCTGAACTGTTACGTCGCAGCCTTAAAAGAGGGTTTAGAAAATACTCAATATATTACACGTTTAGGTGTGAAATTTGTGAGAGAAATGATTTTGGTTGAAGTGATCTGCTTTGGAACCAAGAGAGACAGAATCAAATATATTATACCTTGGTAAATAGTAAGTATAAAAACCCTTTTGAGATCTGCAAAATAAAATTAAGAAATAACAAATCAATAAAAATCATTAACTTCTTGCTGTGAGAATCTTTTCCATTAAGATGCCTAAACCATATGAACCTTTGGATTTTCTAGGCAGAGAAAAAGCTTGGAGATAAATGAATAACGAGTGGATTAAAGGCTCTTGACACGTGGCGCAGCCGTAATGAGTTAAGCTATATATGTATATATATATATTACATGCTTGTTTTATTAGTTTAAAAACTCCTCCACCTATCAAATTAGTTTAAGAAAATAGAAAGAAACATCATCTAGGCCTCACTATCAAACTCCCCTTTTGCATTTCACTTTGATTAATTTTGTTCCCTTACAATATTAGAACCAAAAATTAGTTAAAAGGAAATTAGGAACACTACACCAAATCTGTCGAATTGTCACGGTCATTGACCTTGACAAGTTGGACTTGTCAAGGTCAATGACCGTGACAATTCTGGGGGTGACAACTTTTGTTGTCACGAACTTGTCACGATCATTGACCGTGACAAGTTCGTTAGACTTGTCACGGTCATGTCACGGTCCTTGACCTTGACAAGTTTTGTCACGGTTAAGGACCGTGACAAATCCGTGATAATGTTAAAAAAAATTGTCACGGTCAATGACCGTGACAATTCTGGGCAGAATTGAAAAAAAATCTACTGGGCAGTATGCCCACTGCCACTGCCCAATAGTATATTTGTACCTGTTATAGCAACGTTGTACCTGTTCAAACATTATATATCCAAATAAAATAGAGATAATGCAAATATACATTCAAAAAAACATGCATCACGATATAATCTGAATAGAATTCAAATATAACAACTTAAAACAACAATTCAATTCAAATAATGTCACTAAATGTCTGGGGTAAGGTTAACTCTAAGGAGGTGAGTAGGCCACACGATATACGAATTGACACACCCAGCAATATACATCGTGCCGCATTGTTCGCGTAACCACAAGGGGGAGTTTTCCTTCCCGGGTATCACATGCGTGACGAGCACCTTGGACTCGATGTCTTGAAGCAAACGTCCACGAACTGGCATACCCCAGACGATATTCTGGTCCCTCAACACTACACCAAATCTGCCCATTTGTCAAGGTCATTGACCTTGACAAATTCACCTTGTCAAGGTCAATGACCGTGACATTTCGAAGCAAGACAACTTTTTTTGTCACGGTCGTGTCACGGTCATTGACCTTGACAAAAAACTCGCGTTTTGTGTCACGGTCGTGTCAAGGTCAATGACCGTGATACGTTTGTCACGGTTTATAACCGTGACAAAGCCGTGACCCCAATTGTCACGGTCAATGACCGTGACACGTCCGTGACAACTTTTTCGCGGACTTGTCACGATCAATGACCGTGACAATTCTGGGCAGAATTTAAAAAAAATCTGCTGGGCAGTATGGCCACCGCCACTGCCCAGCAGTATATTTGTACCTGTTATAGCAACGTTGTACCTGTTCCAAACATCATATATCCAACACAAAGTAAAGATAATGCAAATATATATTCATGACGATATAATCCAAATATTAAAAGTAAAAACAATATACATGACGATATAATCCAAATTTAATTAAAATGGACAAACTTAAAAATAATGTTACTACATGTCTTGGATAAAACTGAGGAGGTGAGTAGGCCACACGACATACGAATTGACGCACCCACTAATATACGTCGTGCCGCATTGTTCGCGCAACCACAATAGGGAGTTCTCCTTCCCGGGTATGACATGCGTGACGAGCACCCTGGACTCCATCTCTTGAAGCACACGTCCATGGACTATTCCACCCTCGACGATATTCGGGTCCCTCAACCCCCGCCCTATCCGCTGGCCATCAAATACGTCCAATATGAACACGCTCGGCCAACCAATTGTCAACAATGGTATATTGGAGGGCGTCAAATAGGGAAGTGGATCGTCGAAGTACGAACGTGTCGGTGATGAAGCAGCGAGGTCCACATCCTCGTCATCCTGCGCCTCGTCCTCCCGCACCTCCTCCTCCACCGCCTTCTCCTTCCCTTTCCCTTTCCCTTTACGGTCTCCACCCAACGTACGATTCATGAATGCGTACATATCTTGGACCGTCGCCTCCAAACGGGATAGCTTCGCGTCGTGTGAATCCACCGTTCGAGACAACCCGGTGTCGCTCGTCTCCAATCCGATGATCCTAGATTTGGCCACCCGCGAGCTCACTCCCCTTGTCCTCCCTTTGCGACCAGAGCCAAGAACTTGGCTGAGTGCGTCTGTGGACAAAGATGCCTTGTCGGCATCAGACTGCGACTCATGCACTTCCTTAAGCTTTGCCTGAAACGACAAAAAACACATGATTAGTAAAATAAGTAAACTAAAAAATTATAACGTAATTAACAATAATTAAACTGTCGGATTACTTACAATCATGGCCGCGACGCTCGGGGACACCTCCTTGTCCTTCCTCTTCTTCGTCCGAAGAGCCACATAAGTATCGAGCCTATGTGGCTTACCCCCTGGCCCACTCCCTACCCCCTGAAATAAAATAGAGTAAAGTAAAATTAGTATCGGCCCCGTAAAGTAAAATAATATCCAATAATATATTTCTGTAGTTATAGATAAATTAAATCTTACCTGCATCCTATGCTCCACCTCAGCGTAAGAGGTCCGGCCGGAGTAGTGCACGTCCGTCTTTTTAGCCCGATTTTCCCTCCCCGATTGGCGAGATGCCAATTGTCGATCCTCGATCTCATTGTCAATGAACTTTTGCCATTGTGCCAATGAGATCGGCTCCTTGGGAGGGACGGATCCGCGCCATTGTAAAATGGACTCTCGTGTTTTTTCAAAGTACCGTGTCCGTATATTTTTCTTCCACGTCTTGTGTTGCTCCCTCAACTACTCCAAGACGGAATCGCGTAGCTTTGGATCCAAGTTGAATTGTTCCTGTCCAACAAATACAATGTTAGTTGCGAATAAATATAAATATAAATTGAAATTGAAATATTCATATAAATATTACCTGTAGTGCCGCCCAAACAGCTAACTTGAGCTCATACGGCACCTCCTTCCAACTCATAAATCCAGGGCCGATGACCGTCTTTAGCAGCTCGAGGGATCTCGCTAAAAGCTCCGACTTGTTTTCGACGGTAATCCCAAATTTTCCATATTTGGGGAGCCTAGCGGCGGAGGAGCCCTCGTCGCCTCCGCTACCACCGAACCCAGACGACATCATCATAAACAACATCATCATCTTCGCCTTAACATCTGAAGGAGACATTTTTGCTGTAAAAAAAATGTTATTAGTACAAATAAAAAAAAATGTTAATAGTACACATTTTATTTTACCTAATTGAATTAATTGAATTAATAGTACAGATAAAAAAATGTTCCATCTATATTATAACATATGTGTAAGTTCCGTCAATACCATTTCGTTTCAATTTTGTAATATTATGTTTTTTCCAAATATTTAAAGAGTTATTAAATGGGTGCCCCACCCCCACCCACCGCCACACACACACGCACACCTACGCACCTACGCACACACACACACCCCACCTCCACCCCTACCCACCCCACCCCTACATATATGTTAGTTGATGCCATTATATTTTTACCCTAATTAGATTCTAAGGTTATCTCAATTTATATTTTAAGTTTGTATCCATTTGTGATGTTCAAGTAGTTTGAAATGTTGGAATTATATACTATTACTTTGACCGTTAGTTTGTGCACCAACTAAATTGAACATCACACACACACACACACACCCCACCCCACCCCACCCCCTGCCCCCCTCCACCACCCCCTCCCCCACCACACACCACCACACACACACACACACCCCACCCCACCCCACCCCCTACAAGTCTAAGGATGTTCTTGATTAAAAATGGGAAATCTCATATCGTTTGCAAAAAGTTCATAGATTCTTAATCCCTAGGGTTATGGATATCAAATTTCTTTCACAATTATTTCTTCGATTGCGATGGGTGAAGTTCAATTATATGTTAGAACAATAGATCCTCGCAAGTTGGTCAATCATTGTGTGAATAGGTATGAGATCATAATTTGGAGGAATTCACGTCCAAGAAATAATTTGGATTGTGATACCCCTTGATAGACTTATATGTTTTGTTTACCCGACCGATGAACTATTTTATAATCCTATAGAATTAAGTTTTAGAATCAAGGAATTGATCAGATATTCATTAAAATCGGTTAGTAGAAAATTTATTTAACCAAGAGGGTATCGAAAACATAACGTGGGGAATCATAATATACCGTAATCAACTTTAATAATAAGAACACATTCTTTCGAGTGATTTATAAATAATTAAATTTGAGTGCAATCATGATTATTTAGTGGAATGAATCGTGATTAAATAAATAAAGGATATAAATTAGACGGTTATAAATTGGGATTTCCTAGTATTTACTTTGAATCGAGTTTATTTATTTATCTTTGGTCCCTAGTATAGTCATTGCCCAAGTAGTAGGAGCGAAACTCTATAAAACCCTAGTTTAGCTAAAGCCCGTGAATTATCCCTCCCCCACCACACACCACCACACACACACACACACACCCCACCCCACCCCACCCCCTGCCCCCCTCCACCACCCCCTCCCCCACCACACACCACACACACACACACACACCCCACCCCACCCCACCCCCTGCCCCCCTCCACCACCCCCTCCCCCACCACACACCACCACACACACACACACACCCCACCCCACCCCCTGCCCCCCTCCACCACCCCCTCCCCCAAAACACACCACCACACACACACACACACACACACACCGCACCCCACCCCACCCCCTACCCCCTCCACCACGCCCTCCCCCAGAACCATTTAATAATATTTAAAAAATTCAAAACCATTTAATAATATTTAAGCACTAAAATTAATTTAATTTAATTTAACCTAGGAATTAATCAGATATTTTTATCCTATGTTTACTAATGCTAAAATTATGAAAAATGATATTTTGAGATAATAATGTGTGAAAATTTGTTTTATGATTTTTTTCTTAACTGAAAATTATTTAGGGGTATTTTTAATTGAATATATACACATTTTTAACTCTTTAAAAATTACATTTTAATCCTTTCTAAATCTTAGGGAGAGTTTGGGTTGTGTTTTTCGGCCATAACACCACACCCCCCCACCACACACACACACACACCCCACCCCTGCCCCCCTCCACCACCCCCTCCCCCAAAACACACCACCACACACACACACACACCGCACCCCACCCCACCCCCTGCCCCCTCCACCACCCCCTCCCCCACCCTGCCCCACCCCGCCCCACCCCCTGCCCCCCTCCACCACCCCCTCCCCCACCCTGCCCCACCCCGCCCCACCCTGCCCCACCCCCCACACACGCACACACATACACACATATATATATACACATACACACATAAATATATAGACAAATATATATATAAATGGAAGAGAGAGAGAGAGAGAGAGAGAGAAATTGGACCTGAGAGAGAGAGAGAGAGAGCAGCGTCGAGAGAGAGAGAGAGAGAGGGAGGGAACGGTGGGAGGGAAAAAAGAAGGGGGAAAGGGTTTTTGCTGGAAAAGTTGTCACGGTCGTGTCAAGGTCATTGACCGTGACAAGCCCGTGACAAATTTAATTGTCACGGGCTTGTCACGGTCAATGACCGTGACAATTAGTTGTCACGGTCGTGTCAAGGTCAATGACCGTGACATAAAACGCGTGTTTTTTTGTCACGGTCAATGACCTTGACAAGGCTGGCCGGCTGAAAGGTGACAATTTGCCCATTTTGGTGTAGTGCAACCCCCGCCCTATCTGCTGGCCGTCAAATATGTCCAGTATAAACACGCTTGGCCAACCAAGTATCGACATCGGTCGGTTGAAGGGAGCCAAATAGGGGAGTGAATCATCAAAGTCCGCACGTGTCGGTGATGAAGCAACGAGGTCCACATCCTCATCATCCTACACCTCCTCCTCCACCACCTTCTCCTTCCCTTTCCCCTTACGGTTTCCGCCCAACGAACACTTCATGAACACTGCACCAAAATGGATAAATTGGCACCCTTCCAGCGGCTAGTCTTGTCACGGTCATTGACCGTGACAAGTCTGTGATAAGGTATTGTCACGATCATTGACCGTGACAAGACCGTGACTGCTATACTTATCACGGACTTGTCACGGTCAATGACCGCGACAATCCTTATAATATTGTCACGGTCAAGGACCGTGACACGTCCGTAACAAATTTCCCAGTAAAAATATCTTTCCCCTTCTTTTTTTCCTCCGTCGATTCTTCCCTCCTTTTTTCTCTCTCTCTCTACGCTGCTCTCCCTCTCTCTCTCTCTACTTTTAGGTTACTTTCTCTCTCTCTCTCTCTCTCTCTCTCTCTTTTCCATTTATATATATATGTGTGTGTGTGTGTATGTATGTGCGCGCGTGTGTGTGTATGTGTATGTGTGTGTGTGGTGGGGGGATGGGAGTGGGGCAGGGTGGGGGAAGGGAGTGGGGCAGGTGGAGTGGGGGAGGGGGCACGGATGGGAGGGTTGTTTGTGTGTGTAGTGGTGTGTGTGTGTGTGTGTGTGTGGTGGGGGAAGGGGGTGGGGCAGGGTAGGGGAAGGGTGAAGGGGGTGGGGCAGGGATGGATGGGTGGGTGGTGGGGTAGGGGTGGGGGGTTGCATGTGTGTGTGTGTGAATGTGCGCGGGAGTGTGTGTGTGTGTGCGCGTGTGTGTATATGTGTATGTAGCGTGTGTGCAGTGTGCGTGTTTGTGCGTAATGTCCCTTGTAAACGAATTGATTGGTTATTAAGTTTTTTAGTAAATTAATATATGATTGCCCCTCATTGTAAATTAGTAAATTAATATATGATTAATTATGAAAGTAGGATTGCCCCTCATTGTAAATTAGTAAATTAATAATTGTATACTTTAATTGTTAGTTTAATTGATGAAAATAATTAATTGTGTACATGAATTAGAAGGAGTACGGGATACACATTTGTTGTTGACATTACTGTTGGATTATAGTAGATCGATGTTGGGTTGGTTAGTTTTAAAAGTGGCATGACCACTGGATTATTGTCCTTATGGGGGTGGGATTTTTCAACTTTTTTTGAAAATTACTTTGTATATCCAACAATATATATATAGTATGATAATTAAATGAAACATACTTGAAATTACATATAGTGTGATCGTGACAACTATACTTGTCACGGTCAATGATCGTGACAATCCTTATAATATTGTCACGGTCAAGGACCGTGACACGTCCGTGACAAATGCCCCAGTAAAAAACCCTTTCCCCTTATTTTTTTCCCCCGCCGATTCTTCCCTCCTTTTTTTTCTCTCTCTACGATGCTCTCCCTCTCTCTCTATACTTTTAGGTTACTTTCTCTCTCTCTCTCTCTCTCTCTCTTCCATTTATATATATATATATATATATGTGTGTGTGTGTGTGTGTCTGTATATATGTGCGTGCGTGTGTGTGTGTGTGTGTGTGTGTGTATGCGTGTGTGTGTGTGTGTATGTGTGTGTGTGCGTGTGTGTGGTGGGTGGGGGTGGGGATGGGGGTGGGGCAGGGTGGGGGAAGGGGGTGGGGCAGGGAGGAGGGGGAGGGGCTGTTTGTGTGTGTGTGTGGTGTGTGTGTGATTGGTGTGTGTGCGTGTGTGTGTGCGTGTGTGTGTGTGGTGGGGTGGGGCAGGGTGGCGGGGGAGGGGGCAGGGATGGGTGGGGGGTGGGGGGTGGGGGGATGTGTGTGTGTGTGTGTGTGTGAATGTGTGCGGGTGTGTGTGTGTATGTGCGCGTGTGTGTATGTGCGCGTGTGTGTATATATGTGTATAGTGTGCGTGTTTGTTTGTAATGTCCCTTATAAATGAATTGATTGGTTATTAATTTTTTTAGTAAATTAATATATGATTGCCCCTCATTGTAAATTAGTAAATTAATATATGATTAATTATGAAAGTAGGATTGCCCCTCATTGTAAATTAGTAAATTAATAATTGTATGCTTTAATTGTTAGTTTAATTGATGAAAATAATTAATTGAGTAGATGAATTTGAAGGAGTACGGGATACACATTTGTTGTTGACATTGTTGTTGGATTATAGTGGATCGATGTTGGGTTGGTTAGTTTTAAAAGTGGCATGACCAATGGATTATTGTCCATATGGGGGTGGGATTTTTTAACTTTTTTTTAAAATTACTTTGTATATCGAACAATATATATATAGTATGATAATTAAATGAAACATACTTCAAATTACATATAGTGCGACCGTGACAGGACCGTGACAACTATACTTGTCACGGACTTGTCACGATCAATGACCGTGACAATCCTTATAATATTATCACGGTCAAGGACCGTGACACGTCTGTGACAAATGTCCCAGTAAAAAACCCTTTCCCCTTCTTTTTTCCCCCGCCGATTCTTCCCCCTTTTTTTTTCTCTCTCTATGCTGCTCTCCCTCTCTCTCTCTATACTTTCATGATACTCTCTCTCTCTCTCTCTCTCTCTCTCTCTCCCATTTATATATGTGTGTGTGTGTGTGTATATATATGCGTGTGTGTGTGTGCGCGTGTGTGTGGTGGGTGTGTGGTGGGGATGGGGGTGGGGCAGGGTGGGGGAAGGGGTGGGGGGCAGGGATGGGGGGGATGTTTGTGTGTCTGTGTGTGGTGTGTGTGCGTGTGTGTGTGTGTGTAGTTGGGGAAGGGGGTGGGGCAGGGTGGGGGGGAGGGGGCAGGGATGGGTGGGTGGGTGGTGGGGTAGGGGTGGGGGGCTGCGCGCGCGTGTGTGTGTGTGTGTGTGTGTGTGTTTATGTGCGCGTGTGTGTATATGTGTGTGCAGTGTGCGTGTTTGTGCGTAATGTCCCTTGTAAACGAATTGATTGGTTATTAATTTTTTTAGTAAATTAATATATGATTGCCCCTCATTGTAAATTAGTAAATTAATATATGATTAATTATGAAAGTAGGATTGCCCCTCATTGTAAATTAGTAAATTAATAATTGTATACTTTAATTGTTAGTTTAATTGATGAAAATAATTAATTGAGTATATGAATTAGAAGGAGTACGGGATACACATTTGTTGTTGACATAGTTGCTGGATTATAGTGGATCGATGTTGGGTTGGTTAGTTTTAAAAGTGGCATAACCACTAGATTATTGTCCATATGGGGGTGGGATTTTTCAACTGTTTTTGAAAATTATTTTGTATATCGAACAATATATATATAGTATGATAATTAAATGAAACATACTTGAAATTACATATAGTGCACATAGATACTAGCCTTCTAGTTCTTATGCGTACACATTCAATAGCCCTTAGACCCGTTCGAGAGTCATTACCCCTATAATGAGATCCCTCGAATTGTTCCGTTTGGACAGTTTGGGACTGCATAATTTCTGTATAATATTCTTAGTGGCTTAAAGTTGTTACTTTTGGAGGAACTTTCTATTATAAATTGAATTTGAATTTGAAATTTAAGTTTTGTTAATACTAATCCATGAATATACGCTTCTTACCTTTAATAGGTTATTAGTACATAGTTATTTGGGGTGTTCTATTTGTGAAGAGGAGACTGAATCTCTTCATCTATCCTTTAGCTCAAAAAATAAAGTGAGAATTCCCTTCATATCCGAACACTAAGAAATGCCATAATCCTATGGAGTGATGCTATGCAAATTCCTTCCAACCGTTGTGTAGCCAAACATCACGAGTTGAAATTGTCAATTCCACTTTATACAAATAAGTTAATACCAAACATTTCCTAATTAGGGTTAGATGAACCCAGTGATACGAACTAGAAGACATAAGTTTCACAATAGAATATTTTAATTGGTGATAAGAAATTTAAAAAACGATGCATGTAAATTAAGCTAAATAAAGTATCCATCTTGCCCTTTTATTTTTCATTCAATAATTATTATCTTATCTTTATCATTTAACAATTATAACTCCACTATAATCAGTTAGTTTCCTATATTTCTGTGCACATATACCATGGTGTACCACCCGTATCAACTTATTACTTTATGCTACATCACTATAGTTCGATTGTCCATAATGCCACTTGCACATACCATGATGTATCTCCACACAATTTTCGTCACTATAGCCAAACTTTTCAAGGTCATGCACACACTATGGTAGCTAAACAACCCTAGATACTACATATATTATGGCGCACACATAAAATTGTTACTATAGCCAGTTTACCTAGGTCTCGAACATATTATCATTGCGAGTCAATATTAGACCTTGCACATACCATAACGTCCATATATTTTCCGTCAAAGTATCCAAGCTAATATAGGTCCCGCATATACAATGAAGACAAACAACATACACCCGCATATACAATGACACCAAAAATCATTAATCTCTAATACCCATTACTATAAAAGGTATTGATCATATTCTCATTAATTATCACTTTCCTCTATAACTCTCGGGCCTCAAAAATAAATCCATCCCTAGTACCATACCTAGATATCACCAAAAACCATACATATCTCTTACTCCCATACCTAGAAAATAATAAAAGACACCAACATTCCCTAATGCCATAGCTAGGAAATATCCAAAGACACCAATATTCTCTAGTCCCATGCCTAGGAAATAACCAACTAAAAAAGTAACCAATCTCTAGTCAGTCCCATACCTACATATCAACCATATCAAATAATTTAACTATAAGTACAAGCTAACGTACTCAACCCGAATATCCCACTGATGTCATTATTCCAACGTATTGCCAATTTCTAAAATTATTACATTATTTATGCCAAAGTCATATTCTTTTATTCCATATTTATGCAAGCTTGATTTCATGTGAATTAAATTAATTTCATCATATGATTTATAAACTCAACCTATTATCCCAACAAATTATCGATATCCAATATTCTAATTCAAATGAGAATTAATCAAATTAAAGCATATAACGGTTTAAACATGTGAGGTAGCCATTCTAAATAACATATTCCACTATTCTAACTATTATTTATCGTTTATTTTATTTCATAAGCCTTAGCATATTTTCGGAATCCATATATAATTAACATACGATATAATCCAATTCTAGCATTAACTTAATCCAATTATCCTACGACATGCGAGGTTTCAAGTATTGAATCCATTCCATAAAGTTTATAAAAATAGATTTTTAATTAGGTTATCACTTTCCCTAGTTGGGTTCCTAATCAAATTTACAAGACATGTGTAATTAGGATTTATGCAATATTTAAATCAAATAATACTTAAGGAGAAAAATAGAGATATTCTCGTTTCTCGAATGCATTCTAAAAATACGATTTGAGAATGATCTTCCTCTAAAAATCTTCAAAAGTTCTTCTTTGATCTTTTTCAAATTTCAACTGCAAAGCTCTTAATTTCAGGTTGTAATGAGTTTTAATGGAGGTTTGAAGGTTTAGAGATGGAGAATAAAATGTTCCATAGGTTTTTACTTCTAGGATTTGTGTAAAAAGTGTTAGCAGACTCATCCAAATTTATATCTATACTCAAAATCAAAACAAACCCAAGACCCTAGCCGCAACAAACTGCGAGCCAGAAGACATCGATCGCAACAACCTATACCCGTGATTGTGGGTCTTAACCCCATTAGGGTGGCCCAACATACTTTGATCTAGGTCAACAAATGGCCACCCTCTCTATCTTCTTTGTTTTTAAAGTTTAATTCATTTTTAAATTACTAAAAGTACCACTCAGTTACAACTCTAAACCAACTGGTAAAACCACTAGTGATTGACTTTCTAAATGTCTTAGCTTCGAGCTCAAGCAAGTCCAAATATACTCAAACTCCCCTGGAGTTTCCATTCAAACCCTAAAATACCAAGTAATTAATCAAATTCTCAATTCATTCATTTAATTAGCCATAAATCTCTAAATTCATTTAAATTAAATCTTTTCCCATTTAATTAAAAACTCGACCTCCAAATTTATTTCAATTAATGATTCCATTTAATTAATTAATCCAATTCTCAAAATTAAGGGGTATTATACAACCTACCAAATTGAAGAAAGATAGATTATTTCCACCATCAAGCGATGACGAAGATGTCATCGAAACTGGTGTTGATTGTAACGAGAAAACGAACAAATAAAGTGTTGATTGTGACGAAACAAGTCTTTATTTATCTCTTCACCTCCCTGAAATTAATAAGTTGATGTTTTATTTCAAGCTAATATGAAACACAAGCAAATATTCCAAGTCATATTAGTTATCTTCTTATTAGACACAAGCAAAATAAGATATAATGTTATTAGATTCACAAGTACGATTGAAAGACATATTAGTTTAATTATGAAAGAAAGATTTACAAGAGAAAAGACGGGAACCATGAAAAGTCCAAAAGATTCACATTCAATGAGATACCATCACCCTATCAACCCTTTCGAGAAATTATTTATCATATAAATTATTCCTAAATGTGAAGTTACAAGAACAACGGTTACAAGAAGCAAGAGACACAATCTATGCTTTATGGTTCAAATATTTTAAATATATGTGAGGAAGTTAAGAATGAAAATATGCCACACCAACACTGATAAGCAAATGGGGAAATTGAATATTGCATTAAATGCGTTTGTAAAAACTGATTATAATTGGTAATTGATTTATGATGTGACGTGGAAGCGAATAAAAAATACAACGACAATAACTAGTTAGAAAAGAAATATTCAAACTTTCATTCTCATTCTCTAAAACATGTTGTAATTGAATGCTTCCCCCAATAGGGTACACACTATATACATAAGGGAAGATGGAGGGTTATCGACTAACTTTTTGGGAATATTCTATAGAAAAAAAATTAAAAAACCTAGGATATCACAACAATTGCAACTAACTTAATACCAAATAAATGTTGACATTAAATATAACAAAATACATTCGATTATATTATAGATTCTCACAATTTACTAATGCTTCACAAAATTCGGTATAAGCATGCATTTTTATAAGTATAATAAAATTTAGAGAACTGCAATTTGTAATGGAGATGTTTGACCTTAAGTAGTAACTACAATCTACTTTAATATTATTGATGTCATCAACCATTATTGTACAGTAGGGTGTGAACACTATGACCCATAACATTTCATATACATATTTTTTACCAGTTTTTAATAAAAAAACATACATTTTAAGTTGCAAGTTGAAAAAATAAAAAAACATTCATTGTAACACCACAACTTGCAGACATTGAAGTTCAAATACAAATGTCCACCCTAACCCTCGTCATTCAAGAAAAAATCCATCTACAAATGCCCACGAATACATCTAACATCACCGATAATAAGACAAACCAACGACATTACCATCCAAATTAAAAGATGATGAATACATGTTTATTGGGAAGTAACTGTATTTGACAATTGAAACCAACATATAAATTATCTCACACTTTTGATATGGAAAACTAGATAAGTAGAACTCTGCAAAGGCCACAATTATCGTAGAGGTTAGCCTCAATCAATTTGTTAATTGATATAAATCATAATAAGTTGACACAGAATGTACGGCTAAATTTTTACAAAAAAATCAACACATTGTCATTGTTGAATATGAAACTCCACAATAGGTGTATGCGGAATATACTAAAAGCTCTTATCAATTAATAATTAGTCAAAATCAGCTTGCATTTCAATGTAGTTTTCATGAAGCTTACGGTGATAAAGAAAGATTGATTCTGAGTACGTTGTAATTTTGAAATTGATGAGTGAATCAAATAAATAACATGAAGTTGTCCATTAATCAATCTACAGAATCAATCTGTAGAAGTAGAAAAACAAAAAAACATGAAATCAATGAGAAAACCATATGAATAATTTAAGAAATAGTTCCAAAAAAACCCACATATAAAGGGGACAATTATAACCATAAAAAGGTAATGCTAGGGAGACACACGTTGGTACACGATTAATGTTTTCATCTTGTTAGGCTTAATAGAGGAATCTAAGTTAACAAATTGAGTGCTTGGATCCTGTAATGCCCCGACCCAGATTTAAGGGTCACTCGTGTGTCAACCCAGTTCAGGCCGAAAGCATTAAGTGTGGAGTGATGTGAAACAACCTAAATAATGTTTATAAGCAATTTTAATTAATTGTATTTATCGAATAACCATTTAATTCCATTTTTTAGGCATATAAGTATATTGATAACAAGTGTAGAACCCAGTAGATAACACTATAGGGTTCAAGTAATCAGAGTTACTAACGTAAATAGTAGGAATCACTTACCTGTACTACGTTCTTAAATGAAGGAATATCGTTTACCTACAGTAATAAAGGGAATAGGGTGAGCCAATGCCCAATGGGATTTCCAACATTAATGCAATATAGAAACGAATAGCAAGAGAATATTGTATGATACATTAACTCAAATGTACACGCAATAATTACACTGTGTATGCATTAATCATGTTTTATTCAAAAAATATTTCCTTTATCTTATATTAAAAGACATTAACCGTGACATTCTATGCTTTACCGTTTTATTACAAAAACATTCCTTTAATCAATTAATCGACACGATTAATATGCGATAAATCACATTCCATTATTTTTCCTTTCTCGTTAATCCATTGACCATTGACATTTATCAATTTTACATTTAAACAGCCATGACCGTGGCATTATCTGAAAGTAAAATTTTAACAAAAGCCCCCTTGTATGGAAAGACTTATTTAAATTTATATGTCAACTTCGGCTTGTAACCTCTATAGGTTATTCAAATGCCCTAATCTCGATATTTTACTATTTTATTTCCTTTAGCCTTAAACTTTACCAACACATTGGTGTGCTAACTCATCATATTGGTATATTAATTTTTTCGATTTCATGATTTTCCATAATTCCATTATATACCATTTTGCCCCGGAATATCATGTCTGTATATAATTATTGATCGTTTGTCTTTCCTGAAATTTATCAATTCCATACCTTCCATTTATTTATTTTTATATTCTAGACTTAACCATGTCTCATTTATGTGTGGCACCTATAAAATTCATAAATAGATTGATGAGGTCTAATACAAAAATTATAGAAGTAAAAAACAATTAGTAATATTCTCAGCATGAATCAAATAAATAAACAACACGAGTAAAAATAATATGAGATAATAAAATGTTAAATAAAATAAAATATCTTTGATACCACCAACTAATAATATAATAGAATCAAAATCAAACTCTAAAATAAAATAAATCTCAACAGTATTGATATTCCAACATACACCCTTGGCCAGGCCGAGGGTATCCTCGTCTAGGACGACGGATAAATTCTACTTCCACCCCCAGGGGATCATACTGGAGATAGGGGGTCAGTCAAGTAGACCCCATCATTGATAACACAGTTCAAACGACCGAACGACCATATGAAGGCCGACCCCACTATTAGCAAGTTTGGTGACCCGAATCAACCCAAACCCGTGGAGATAGAAGCCTCGGCTTGGGGGTTTGTTCGGATGACCAAGTGACTGGCCAACCCTATGAGGGGCCGACAGTATGAAGATCCTACATCCAGCAGTCAGGACCCAATAGGTCAGCATCAATCTCAGCCTTGGCCTGTCACCTTAAGCCTGGGGTGACACCATCATGACCCGTGGTTCGGGAGACGTATGAGACACTGCGTGTGAGATTCATATGGCACATGGACAAAATAGTTATAACAATACCATTCCCCCACGTGAGGAGATATTATGTCATCATTAACCACAGGTGGCCCAGCCAGGTGTCAACAGGGGATTGGCTAAGATCATCATTCACCTGCTCAATGCATGCTTAGGGGGTACACTACTCCCCCCAAGCCATATATATACTTGTCATCTTCAACCTTGTAAAGGTATTAATAATAAAACTCTAGCTAAGACTCTGCTTGCACAGTAGAGAGATAGAGCGTATGAGCATTGTATACAAGGCCATTAGTGCCCATATTTAGTGGATCACCCACTCACAGTGGATGTAGGCCTGATTGCTGAACCACTATACATCATTATCTCCAATCCTCTTCTACTCACCTACTTTTATATTTACATATCTACATAACACTATTTCTGCCATATTTGTTATTGTTTGAGCTCATTACCACATCTTATCTGGTGGTGCTGATTCTTAACATCATCCGTTTGGCGTCGTTATGGGAATGAGAAGTTATCTTTTCCTTTATACAGCTTGACCTCACCGGAAACTCTAGTGGTGAACCAGTTCTCCCTCTTCGTGTGGAGCTGTTTCACCATTGAACGAGATCCATTAAGGTTCTCAAGCTCATTAGTCTTTTGATCACTCAGCTCTTCACAGCTCAAATATATGGCACCGGAGTTACCACCTCCTCCTCCACCGGCTAGTGGAGTAGGACCTAATTCCAGCCATGTACCACCTCAGTTTGAGATGGCTAAGGTGACTGTCGCCTTGAATTCTTTGGCATCAAGCTAACGGGTTATGCAAGAGCAATTTGCATCTCTTAGACAAAACATAATGAGACCACCAGGAGTCTCACTGGAGATGATTACTCCGGCAGCTACACAAGAACAACATGAGGCCAGGGGACCACTCAAAGACCTGTCATCTCCACAACGGTGGAGAGATGTTTCTGACCCCCGTTGATTATGCCTGGGGAGGCAAGGAAACCCTTGCCCGGAGGATAGGTATGATGACGTGAAAGTGGAAGAGGCTCCAATAGATTGTTAGGATCCGTATGAGATAGGGGTGGCAATTCGTGTGCGTCGTGTCTTGTTCGGGTCGTGTCATGTCGGGTTCGTGTCAAGTATTAGTCAACCCTAACCCGACCCATTTGACTAATCGTGTTAGATGAGCAAACACTAACCCGATCTATTTATTATCGTGTTGTGTTCGGGTTGACCCGCATAACCCATTAAGTAAAATATAAAATAATTTTTTTCTTCTCTCTTAACCAATCATACCAATCATAGGCCTACAATAACTTAAATTTAATTAATTTCAACTTCTTTCAACACATAAATAATTTATCATCTGATTCTCCATGAATTTTATAGAATGTCTATCAAGATATATAAATTATCTAATATATTCTCCATAAAATATGAGTTAAGCGGGTCTATTCGTGTCATTTTCGAGTTATACGTGTTTGACACTAACCCAACCCGTTTATTATTCGTGTTGGTGGGTCATGTCATATTCGGGTTCGTGTTAAGAAATCGTCAAACCTAACCCGCTAAATTCGTGTCGAGTTCGTGTCGGGTTATCGTATCGTGTCAAAAATTGCCACTCCCAATATGAGATCTCTAATAATACTGTACGAACCATCCAAGAGAGCCAAGGAAGGTGTAGGAGGCAGAATCTTGATGATCACCCCACAGGCTCGGCCTTTGACCGTTTGAGCAGAGGGTTGGCCCTTAAGAGGCTAGGACCCGTCCATGACCTGAGGGAAAGATTGTCTAGATCGAGAAGTCTGGCAAGGTCCAGAAGAGAAAGTGAAGATGGGCGACCCCATGAGGACCGACCCCACAATGGACAACCCCCTTATAGACGAGACGATGATCATGGAGAAGTAAATAGCCGGCGAAGGTCGGATGCAACTAAGCCCTCAATTCAGCCCATAGAAGTGGTATGGGATAACATCGTTCAAGTCGACCCTGTGAGGCCATGAAATGACTCGATTCTGAGGCTGGAGAATAAAATTAGTGATATCTTGAAAAGTCGAGACCCTCTTCAGAGAGAATACTCCCAGGGCTCACCCTTTGTGACGAAGATATTCAACTTCCTAATGCCAGCCAAGTTCAAGCCACATATGGTTACCCCAAGGTATGACGGGAGTACCAACCCAGTCCAACATATCGAGATGTACCAGTCTGCTACAGACATATACTCTATCTTAGATGAGATGAGATGTAGAGCTTTCTCTAGCACTTTGACTGGGGCTGCGCTTGTTTGGTATACCTCTCTTTCGAAGCACTCCATTGAAAGCTTTAAGCAGCTAGCAGAGTGGTTCATTCACAACATCTACTTTGGAGTAAGACCGCAGAAGAAGACTACCCACCTGCTCTATGTTAAGCAAGGGAAAAACGAGAGTCTCAGGGACTACATAACAAGGTTTAATATGGAGAAGTTAAAGGTTGAAGATTATGAAGAGAGTATAACCATGACGGCCCTTATTGGGGGACTCCAAAAGGGAAAGCTATTGTGGAAGCTTGCCGAGGACTCCCCGAAGTCGATGGATGAGCTGCTGGCAACAGCAAGAAAGGTGATGAATGCCGAAGAGGCGATGGATACCAAATATGAGGATGAGAAAGGGGTACCAGTGGAGGCAAATACCAGAAAAAGAATAAGGATGAAAAGAAGAGGTCAGCTAATGACAAATTTAGTTACTACACTCCACTCACAGTAAGTCCCAATGAGATTTTAAATGAGATTAAAGAAGATAGAGACTTAAGATGGCCTGAGAAGTTGAGAGCTCCTCCACATAAGAGGGACCGGAGTAAATGGTGTGAGTTTCATGAAGATCACGGTCATACAAGTGATAAATTCTTTGCCCTGAAAGATGAAATTGAAAAGATGCTCAAACAAGGAAAGCTTCAGAAGTACGTTGACTGAAGTGGTTTTAAGGAGAACGGTCGAAAGAGGAAAGGTGGCCCAATCGATGACAGGTCAAGATGACAGGTCGACAAAGAAGATGAATCATCTGATGATGATGAAGTCGACCCCAATCTTTAACCATAGGATGCTTCTCCAAAGGGTCGACTGCATTAAAAGTTTGGCTGAAGCTGACCAACAACTCTTCATTCACGAAGCCGACCATCAACTATCTTAGTCGTACGAGTGTTATCTCCATCAACTGAGTTTCAATATATTCCCTGCCTTATATATATTGATTATCTATCTTATAACAAAAGGTCAATGAAAATTTTCACATGTTCTCTCTTATATTCTTCTCACAAGAAGTGTTCAGTTGCATGTTTTAACTCGTCTTAAACTATAAAACATCATCAGAGTTAACATCATTAACTTGGTGGCCTCATATATTGAAACATCATTAACTTGGTGACACGAGAGTTAACATCAATAACTTGGTGGACTCATATCTTGAAACATCATTAACTTGGTGACATGAGAGTTAACATCATTAACTTGGTGGCCTCATATCTTGAAACATCATTAACTTGGTGGCATGAGAGTTAACATCATTAAATTGGTGGCCTCATATCTTGAAACATCATTAACTTGGTGGCATGAGAGTTAACATCATTAACTTGGTGGCCTCATATCTTGACACATCATTAACTTGGTGACATGAGAGTTAACATCATTAACTTGGTGGCCTCATATCTTGACACGTCATTAACTTGGTGATATGAAAGTTAACATCATTAACTTGGTGGCCTCATATCTTGAAATATCATTAACTTGGTGAACTGAGACAAACATCATTAATTTGGTGGCCTCATATCTGAAACATCATTAACTTAGTGATATCATACTTAAAATGAGAAGATACTACAATCTCTATATAAAAGTAAGGACACTCAGTAAAATAAAAAGGAATAACAAGAAGAGGGGTATTGTTCACAATCAACAGTCCTACAAAAATGGTTCATCAAATAGCACTCGGCCAAGGCCGACCTTAACAATCATCAGATCGAAGTATTATGACTTGACTTGGGAGTGGCGCAGGGGGCCTCGGCCTCGGCTTTATCATGCAGTGACGACATCAATGGCCTCATGTATCCTCAGCCTCATCAATAATAGCACCAGTAATCATCCTACCAGAGGACTGGCTCATTATCTGAGCCTCGTCTTATAATAGACCCCCTCGACCAAGGACGACTAACAACACCATCAGTTTATGAAGCAATGATTAGTCCATGTAACTGTCCACATAAGGCCTCTTCCTCAGCCTTGCACCCATCCTCAAAAGGTTTGCTCCTCATCTCAGAGTACAACTATAGATTCCATCATCATAGGTCTTATGACTCAAGTACCCTCAGCCTCATCCACTACTTGGAGGATGAACGCCGACTGAAGGTAGCTCAGCATGGCAGTCACAATTATAGCCTCCTATACAGATCTAGAAACTCTCCTATAAGAGGACTGACTCAACTTCTCGATGCAAAGACACTTTATCCCTCAGCCTTCCAGCCACATTGAAGACTAAGGGCTAGGGGTGATTAATATACCAAATATGTCCCCATCTCAGAGTTGGAACCCTCAGCCAAGTTCAACTAGTTTAAGACTATGAATTTGGGATAAATATGACATAGCATCAGTCCCTTATCCTCATAGCCTCATAGCCTTGACCTTGGCCTCAGCCTCAGCCTCATATCTCTCATACAACAGCTCATCCATGACATCGGCCTCAGCCTCACTCTCACAGCCTCAGCCTCAGCCTCTTAGCCGCATAGCCTCGACCTTGGCCTGAGCCTCATAGCTCTCATACAGCAGCTCGGCCATGACATTCGCCTCGGACTCAGTCTCATAGCCTAAGCCTCTTAGACTCATAGACTCGACCTTGGCTCAGCCTCATAGCTCTCATACAGTAGCTCGACCATAACATTGGCCTCGACCTCAGTCTCATAGCCTCAGCTTCTTAGCCTCGACCTTGGCCTCAGCTTCTTAGCCTCGACCTTGGCCTCAGCCTCATAGCTCTCATACAACAGCTCGGCTATGACATTGGCCTCGGCCTCAGTCTTATAGCCTCGGCCTCAGCCTTTTAGCCTCATAGCCTTAACCTTGGCCTGAGCCTCATAGCTCACATACAACAACTCGACTATGACATCGACCTCGGCCTCAGTCTCATAGACTCAGCTTCGGCCTCAGCCTCTTGGCCTCGGCCTCAACCTCATAGCTGTTATACAGAAGCTCGGCCATGACATCGACCTCGACCTCAGTCTCATAGCCTCGGATTGGATCGTGAAGCCGATAGTCATAGCTAGCAGAGCGCGTGGTTTGGGAGACGTGTGGAACAGTGTACGTGGGACGCGGGTCCTATGTGTATGAAACCGTTGCAATCGGATCATTACCCCGCGTGATGGAATATTTCATCATCATCCTCTACATGTGATAGTGACAAGTGTCTTCACTAGATTGGCTAGATCATTATACACATGCTTATGGCATGCTTGGGGGGTACACTACACCCCCCAAGCACTATAAATACATATCGTCCTCTACCTTGTAAAAGGGTCCTCAATTACAAACCCTAGTTGAAGCTCTATAAAAATACACAGTAGAGAGAGAAAGTGAGTGTATTGTATCAAAGGACATTAAATCCCTTATTATATAGTGGAGATCACTCACAACACAGTGGACATAGGCCTAGGTAGGCTGAACCACTTACATCATTATCTACATTCCTCTTCTACTCACCTCCTTCTACTTATATTTATATTGATCCATTAATGCCATTGTTGTTCTTTCTTTGAGCTCTATTACCTCTTATCTGGTGGTACAATATCCAACTATGAATAAAAATGCCAATAACAATAATATATCTCGTACAAAATCTTAACTCGGGAAATCTGAAATAATACAACTGAATGATTAATGAAATAAAATGGATACATATAAAAATCTACAATGCTTGACACCTACATACTAGGAATGATAAATATAATGGTGCTGGAGCACTCCTCCAATGAATATCTCAAGTATGTGGCAGCAATGGAGGATTAAACCTAGCAACTCTGTAGTGCTTAAGAATATAACTAGATTTGGGCGACAATAACAATAATGCATCTTCCTGCCATATTAAACTTATTTTAAGTTATTTAAGTTATCCAAACCCAAACAACCTAAATAAGCAGGCATTTCTAATCCGAAACCCGTGTGCGACCCAATGTGTACAATATCATCTTTAATTAAGTATCTATACTTGAACTATTTTAAGTTCATATCTTATATTAAGAATATCGTACTCTACAATAAACTCATGCATTAATAGTAAATATATTTCAGTATTCTCTTGTATTAATTGTCTCAAGTTATATTTTAAATATTTACATCTCTAATATATAGCCTTTAAGGTTCTTAAGACACAATTAAGCATATACACCTCTAGTATATTATTATAACATTATTTCCCAATCATAAGCTTATGGTTATACATCACTAGAATAAATAATAACTCAATACCATCACCTCAAGGTACAATAATACATAATCTAGAATATCCATAAGCATACTCAACTCATATCAATTCACATGGGTTATTCTCAAGTCCGCAAATAAAAGTTTGAAGGCTTATACCTATTGCCTTCGGGGATCACTCGTGCGTACAAGGTATAGTTGTATGTCAACCCAACCCTATAACCTCGAAGCAATAACAAAGGTGAAATCACTACGCCTTCCCATAAATCATATATCTTCCATCCCCAAGGCTATACAAAGGAACACCCCTATTTACCCCACTCGAGACACTTTTACGTCAACAGTAGGATCGAGGTAAATAGGACGTAGGTAGAGACCGTCTAAATCACTAGGATACCGTGGTCAAAATTGTAGGCGCCCCACCCAATCCCTCTTAATACGTCCCTCACGACCACACACATTCTTGGTATGCTTGCATATAAGTCAAGAAAAAAAGCACAAACCCTTCTGAATTGGATTACACATGAAATAACTTTATTACAAGTTAATAGGCACGTTAATTATAATTATTTTTATACAATACTAGCCCAAACCCCTAAAGATCCAAAGTCTAAGCAGCATCTCACACCCAACGAGTATAAGGATCATCTTAAAACAACCATTACCCTACTCGATGGGGGATATATATGGTTTCTTTTATTTTATGTTATTAAGCACACTTAACATTAATTGATCATATATACTATAGCCCAAACCCCAAGATTCCTAAGTATATGTATCGTCCCCCAAATCTACTTTCCATATATGAATTTTAAATTAGAAAAAACTCTACCCTATAGGTTACGATTACATTCTCGTCTTGAGGATATGCTTAATCAGTCACATATAGGGGTATTCACTATTCGTTCAGTTCGATTTTGGACTATATTTTTTAGTTAAACAAACCATTTTGGTTTCGAAAGAAGTCAACCTAAGACAGATTCGCGATGAGAAAAATAGTCGATTTTCCGTTTGGAAGGAGAATTTAAATTGGTTAAAGGTTTTTGGATACACAAATTAGAGTTATGTGTTTTTTGATATAAAAATTAATGTCGGTACAGTTCAATTTGAATAGATTTTTACGTGTCTAAACTATTGGCCGGACCGACATGGTTGGTTTTTTAATTCTTTAAATCGTAGGTCAAACTGATCTAAAAACTAGTTGGTTTAGGCTCGGTTCAGGCCGATTTCCAGTTCAGTTGATGTTTTTGCACACCCCTAGTTACATGGGGCATGGGTCTTCTCTATACTATACTTTAAGGGCAAATATCTTCAGATTTAGATGCGCCCCAGGGATGAGTGGAAACCACCTTCAAAATAAAGGATAGTCTATACTAATAGATTGTTATGACTTCCAATCCATCGATTTCTCCATCTAGTTTCATACGAGTTATGAATCAGATCCTTCGCTCATTTTTTATCAAATTTATGGTGGTTTAATTCGATGACATCCTCACTTACAATCATTTGGAGGAAGATAAATTACCCCACATAGCATAGTTCTTTGCAGTCCTTCGAGTTGAGAAGTTATGACTTAACTTGAAGAAATTTTCTTTTATGGTTCCATTAGCCACCTTTATTGGGCATGTGATATTTGGCAATGGTATGAGAGCATATTCCTCCATGATTCATGCCATAATAGATTAGCCCACTTCCATTTCAATATCATAAGTGAGCTCTTTTCATGGTTTCTTCGAATTTGACCGTTGATTCATTGTCGAATTTATGACTGTTATGGATCCAAGCACATATTTTATGGGTGCTTCCTCCAACACTATGTTTCGTTAGACCGATGCTACAGACCACGCCTTCCGCCACATGAAGACTCTCATGACCACCACTTTATTTCTCGCCTTTTTGTATTTCACCCAGTTTAATTTTGAGTTTTATTTCATTACTTGCAAGAAGACTATCAACGTTGTTTTGAGTCAGAGTGGAAAACTAGTTGTATTCTTTAGCCAGAAGCTCTCAGGGGCCTCCCTGAATTATTCAACCTATGACCTATAGTTCTACGCCATCACCAACTCACTTAAGTTTTGGCAATCGTATCTTCTATAAATTGAGTTCATCATCAAATCCGACCACGAGGCGCTTCGATATCTTTATCTCCAATGCCAGATTAACATCATACATGTTAAATGGAAGACCTACCATTAGCGTTATACCTTCAACCTCCACTACAAATACGGGAAGGGGAATCCGGTAGCTAATGCTCTCAATCGCGACAACCATACCTTAGTTATTATCCAAAATTCGATTTTTAGGTTCGTTAGGGTGTGAGACTTACGTGTCAGACTCCCATTTTGGCCCTATTTTCATAGAGTTCAAATAACACAACGACGCCTATTATATGATTGGTTTCCATGTTTAGTTGTACTGCACTATGTGTTCTTGAATTGGGTTACACATGAAATCACTTTTATTACAAGTTAATAGGCACATTAATTTTAATTGTTTGTATACATACTAACTGAAACCCCTAAGGCTCCAAAGTCTGGGCATCATCTCACACCTAACGTTTATAAATATCATCTTAAAACAACCACTACCCTACCCGATGGGGGATATATATGGTTTCCTTTATTTTATGTTATTATTCACATTTAGCATTAATCGATCATATAAAATTTATCCCAAACCCCAATATTCCTTAGTATATGTTTCGTCACCCAAATCTACTTTCCATGTATGCATTTTAAATAAGCAACAACGCTTCCTGGTGGGTTACATTTACATTCTCGTCTTGAGGATATGCCTAATCAGTTACATGTAGGGGTATTCACTATTCGGTCAGTTCGATTTTGGACCATATTTTTTAGCCGAACAAACCATTTTGGTTTCGAAACAAGTTAACCTAAGACAGATTCGATATGAGAAAAACCAACGATTTCTGACCGCATCGGTTCGAGGTTGTCTTTGGTCGATTTTCGATTTTGAAGGAGAATTTAAGTTGGTTAAAGGTTTTTGGATATACAGATTACAATTAGTTATGTGGTTTTGGATATACAAATTAATGTCGATACAATTCGGTTTGAATCGATTTTTTTCATGCCTAAACCATTGGCTGAATCGATATGTTTAGTTTTCTAATTCTTTCAACCGTAGGCCAAACTGAGCTAAAAACTAGTTAGTTTAAGCTCGGTTTAGGCCGATTTCCAATTCGGGCGATGTTTTTGCACACGCCTAGTTACATGGGGAACGAGTCTTCTCTAAACTAGACTTGAAGGACATATATCTTCAGATTCAGATGCACCCCAAGGATGAGTGGAAACGACCTTCAAAATAAAGGGTGGTCTATACTAATGGACTGTTATTTCTTCTAAGCCATCGATTGCTCCATCTAGTTTCATGCGGGTTATGAACCAGATCCTTCGCCCATTTTTTGAAAATTTGCTGGTGGTTTACTTTGATGACATCCTCACTTACAGTCATTCGGAGAAAGATAAATTACCCCACATGGCATAGGTCTTGGCAATCCTTCGAGCTGAGCAATTATACCTTGACTTAAAGAAATTTTCTTTTATGGTTCTGTTATTCACCTTTATTGACTATGTGATATTTGGTGATGGTATGAAAGCGTATCCTCCATGATACATGCCATAATAAATTGACCCACCTCCATTTCAATATCGCAAGTGCGCTGTTTTTATGGTTTCTTTGACTTTGACTGTTGATTCATTATCGAGTTTAGGACTGTTAAGGATCCAAGCACATATTTTATGGGTTCTTCCTCCAACACTATGTTTCGTTGGACTACAGACCACGCCTTCCTCCACATCAAGACTCTCATGACCACCACTCTAATTCTCGCCCTTTTATATTTCAGCCATCTTTTTTAGTTTCCTTGTGTTATTTGCAAGATGATTATCAATGTTGTTTTGAGTAAGAATGGACAACTGGTTGTGTTCTATAGATAGAAGCTTTCAAGCGCCTCCCTGAATTATTCAACCCATGACCTAGAGTTCTACATCATCACTAACTCACTTAAGTTTTGGCAATTGCATCTTTTACACAAGTAGTTCGTCATCAAATCCGACCACGAGGAACTCCGATATATCCATCGACAATGCCAAATTAGCATCATACATATTAAATGGAGGACCTACCATTAACGTTATACCTTTAACCTCCACTACAAATCGAGGAAGGGGAATCCGGTAGCTGATGCTCTCTATCGCGACAACCATGCCTTAGTTATTATCCAAAATTTGATTTTTGGGTTCGTTAAGGTGTGACACTTATGCGTCAGACTCCCATTTTGGCCCCATTTTCATAGAGTTCAAACAACACACTGACACCTACATGATGGTTTCCATGTTTCGTCGCACTGCACTATGTGTTCTTGCTTCCTCCCTCCGGGAGAAAATCATTGTCGATGTTCATTCCGGCAGCTTCGCTAGCCATATAGGTGTAATGCGTGCCCAATCATCCAGTAGGGAGAGTTTTTTTAGCCTATTATGCGATAAGACACCAATACCTTTATTTGTAGATTCCAGGCAACTAAATGGAAACATACCAACGTAAGTCATTATACCCCTTACCCATTCCCAATTGCTCGTAATAGGTAGTCTCCATGGACTTCGATGTGGGAGATCTGATCCGTTAACTTGTTGTCAACATCCCACAATAATGGGAACCGCATCGTCGAGGACGGATTAGCCTTTAACAATGCAGTCAACCACTCTACTGATCTTTCTCCATTCCATATTTTTTGGGGTCCTTTCTGCTTATACCAATAAATATGGAAAAGATACCTCCTACAATCTCATGCAATCCTATCGCCATTGAGTTTACCAACCCATGATCCAATGTTACTAGATTCGTGGTAGGCATTGGTACGCGATACGGGTACGTGGTACGCTACCCTGGTCGGTATGTGATATGGTAGAGTATTATACTTAAAAAGAACACTATTCTGGGTCATAATACATTTGAAATTTATGTTCAGTTTGTAGTTTGTACTTTATTTATAATATGTAGTACACACTACATATATGGGGAGTGGAATATATACCAACGTCAGTCTTTATACCCCTTACCCATTCCCAATTACTCGTAATAAGTAGTCTCCATGGACTTCGATGTGGGAGATCTGATCCGTTACCTTGTTGTCGATACCTTCACAATAATGGGATGCTGCACCGCTGAGCTCGGATTATCCTTTAATAATGCAGTCAACCACTCTACTGATCTTTCTCCATTCCATATTTTTGGGGGACCTCTCTTCTCATACCAATGAACTTGGAAAAGATACCTCCTACAGTCTTGTGAAGCCCTATCGCCATTGAGTTTGCCAACCCATGATCCAATGTTACTAGATTCGTGGTAAGCACTGGTACGCGATACGGGTACGTGGTACACTACCCTGGTCGGTATGTGATATGGTAGAGTATTATACTTATATGGAACACTACTCTGGGTCGTAATTCATTTGAAATTTATGTTCAGTTTGTACTTTATCTGTAATATGTAGTACACACTACATATATGGGGAGTGGAATACAACAACAATATATATTGTGAAGTATATTTAATATATAAAATTTATTTGTATCACTTAACTAATTCCCAACATGTCTCACAAATTTAACGTTTATGGTAATTAAGAAATAAAGTAGTAATGTAAGAAGTTAACGTGTTATTGCAGTATGCGAGTTTTGAATAAGAAATGATAATGGTAGAGAGATTACTTACTAATAAAAAAAATAAACATGTTATAATTAAATATTTTACTAATGAAAAAATTAAGAGTTCTGTAAGTTTTTATTTCGTATGGGAATTATAATCAAATTAAATATTACAAGTCCATTAATTTTGCTTTAGATTAATATAATTTTATTTTTAAAGAAAAATAATAGTTGGTTGAATTTGCATTAAGAAGGCTCCAATTAAATTCATTTGAATACTATCTTTTTCTACATTAATTTTTAGTCTTCACATTAAAGAGATACAATTTTATTGAAAAAAACAATAGTGGATCCTTTGCTGCATGGGGAAATTCCTCCATTAAGTACGTTATCTTTGTATTAGAAAGTCCATCCATTATACTTATTACTTTTTCATATATTTTATTCTTTTTTTACATGAAGATTGCACTAGTTTTTGGTCTTCACTAAAGAGAGAAAATTATATTGAAAGAAACAATAATGGGTCCTTTGCTGCATTGGAAAATTCCATCCAATAAGTAATATCCATTTGTATTTGAAAGTCCACCATTATACCTATAACTTTTTGTTAAGCCATTTCAGTACATTTTTTATACTTTTTTTACTATTGGTACGCTAACTACTGTTCCTTTTTTACTTTTTTGAAACAATGCATCAAACTTCATTGTTATAGCTTGCCAAAAATCTTGCATAGAAGTACAAGTTACTAGGACAACTATTAGAGTATTCATTTACTACCTAACCATAAGTAACTTTGTCCCCTCTCTAAAATAACCCATCAGTCTTTTACTTTAGACCAACAACATTTAACCTTTCCTTTCACCTTCATACGACTTTGTTTATTCCTCTCTTATAATGGTTCAACCTGTAACAACTCACCTATTTTTCTATTGAGGTTGATCACGTCCTAATGCCAAGATACGTCGGTTATTAAAATTAAAATACCATTCTTAATATGTGACAGAAATATGAGACCTTTAAAAAGAATTCCACAAGATAAGAAATGAGATATCCAACAATAAATAAACCATCCACCAGAATTAAATTTGTCATCATGCTAAACTCAATAATATAAACTCCAAATAATGAAACGTCGTCAATATAATCTCTCCAGATAAAAACCATAGACCACTGTGGAGTCTGAGGACCCATTAAATCAAAATACAACTGTGTTATAAAATAAACGACTGAAAAGGAAAATTATCTACAGCAATAAAATAAACTCCAATCGCATTCATGCTAAATCAAAACCACGTAGCTTATAGCAACCTAACCTAAAATATTAGTTAAAAGCAATGGGTCCATTGTAAGAATACTAACTACATTTCCTAATTAGGGTTAGATGAACCCAGTCATACGAATTAGATGAGATAAGTTTCACAATAGAATATTTTAATTGGTGATAAGAAATTTAAATAACGATGCATGTAAATTAATCTAAATAAAGTATCCATCTTGCCCTTTTATTTTTCTTTCAATAATTATTATCTTATCTTTATCATTTAACAATTGTAACACCACTATAATCAGTTAGTTTCCTATATTTCTGTGCACATATACCATGGTGTACCACCCGTATCAACTTATTACTTTATGCTACATCACTATAGTTCGACTGTCCATAATGCCACCCGCACATACCATGATGTATCTCCACACAATTGTCGTCACTATAGCCAAACTTTTCAAGGTCATGCACACACTATGGTAGCTAAACAACCCTAGATACTACATATACCATGCCGCACACATAAAACTGTTACTATAGCCAGTTTACCTAGGTCTCGCACATATTATCATTGCGAGTCAATATTAGACCTTGCACATACCATAACGTCCATATATTTCCCGTCAAAGTATCCAAGCTAATATAGGTCCTGCATATACAATGAAGACAAACAACATACGCCCGCATATACAATGACACCAAAAATCATTAATCTCTAGTACCCATTACTATATAAGGTATTGATCATATTCTCAATAATTATCACTTTCCTCTATAACTCCTGGGCCTCAAAAATAAATCCATCCCTAGTACCATACCTAGATATCACCAAAAACCATACGTATCTCTTACTCCCATACCTAGAAAATAATAAAAGACACCAATATTCCCAAGTCCCATGCCTAGGAAATAACCAAGTAAAAAAGTAACCAATCTGTAGTCAGCCCCATACCTACAGATCAACTATATCAAATAATTTAACTATAAGTACAAGCTAACGTACTCAACCCGAATATCCCACTGATGTCATTATTCCAACGTATTGCCAATTTCTAAAATTATTATATTCATTATGCCAAAGTCATATTCTTTTATTCCATATTTATGCAAGCTTGATTTCATGTGAATTAAATTAATTTCATCATATGATTTATAAACTCGACCTATTATCCCAACAAATTGTCGATATCCAATATTCTAATTCAAATGAGATTTAATCAAATTAAAGCATATAACGGTTTAAACATGTGAGGTAGCCATTCTAAATAACATATTCCACTATTCTATCTATTATTTATCATTTATTTTATTTCATAAGCCTTAGCATATTTTCGGAATCCATATATAATTAACATACGATATAATCCAATTCTAGCATTAACTTAATCCAATCATCCTATGACATGTGAGGTTTCAAGTATTGAATCCATTCTATAAAGTTTATAAAAATATATTTTTAATTAGGTTATCACTTTCCCTAGTTGGGTTCCTAATCAAATTTAAAATACATGTGTAATTATGATTTATGAAATATTTAAATCAAATAATACTTAAGGAGAAAAATAGAGATATTCTCGCCTCTCGAATGCATTCTAAAAATATGATTTGAGAATGATCTTCCTCCAAAAATCTTCAAAAGTTCTTCTTTGATCTTTTTCAAATTTCAACAGCAAAGCTCTTAATTTCAGGTTGTAATGAGTTTTAATGGAGGTTTGAAGGTTTAGAGATGGAGAATAAAAGGTTCCATAGATTTTTACTTCTAGGATTTGTGTAAAAAGTGTTAGCAGACTCTTCCAAATTTATATCTATACTCAAAATCAAAACAAACCCAAGACCCTAGCCGCAACAAACTGCGAGCTAGAAGACATCGATCGCAACAACCTATACCCGTGAATGTGGGTCTTAGCCCCATTAGGGTGGCCCAACATACTTTGATCGAGGTCAACAAATGGCCACCCTCTCTATCTTCTTTGTTTTTAAAGTTTAATTCAATTTTAAATTACTAGAGTTTCCATCCAAACCCTAAAATACCAAGTAATTAATCAAATGCTCAATTCATTCATTTAATTAGCCATAAATCTCTAAATTCATTTAAATTAAATCTTTTCCCATTTAATTAAAAACTCGACCTCCAAATTTATTTCAATTAATGATTCCATTTAATTAATTAATCCAATTATCAAAATTAAGGGGTATTATACAACCTACCAAATTGAAGAAAGATAGATTATTTCCACCATCAAGCGATGACGAAGATGTCATCGAAACTGGTGTTGATTATAACGAGAAAACGAACAAATAAAGTGTTGATTGTGACTAAACAAGTCTTTATTTATCTCTTCACCTCCCTGAAATTAATAAGTTGATGTTTTATTTCAAGCTAATATGAAACACAAGCAAATATTCCAAGACATATTAGTTGTCTTCTTATTAGACACAAGCACAATAAGATATAATGTTATTAGATTCACAAGTAGGATTGAAAGACATATTAGTTTAATTATGAAAGAAAGATTTACAAGAGAAAAGACGGGAACCATGAAAAGTCTAAAAGATTCACATTCAATGAGATACCATCACCCTATCAACCTTTTCGAGAAATTATTTATCATATAAATTATTCCTAAATGTGAAGTTACAAGAACAACGGTTACAAGAAGCAAGAGACATGATCTATGCTTTATAGTTCAAATATTTTAGATATATGTGAGGAAGTTAAGAATGAAAAGATGCCACACCAACACTGATAAGCAAATGGGAAAATTGAATATTGCATTAAACGCGTTTGTAAAAACTGATTATAATTGGTGATTGATTTATGATGTGACGTGGAAGCGAATAAAAAATACAACGACAATAACTAATTAGCAAAGAAATATTCAAGCTTTCATTCTCATTCTCTAAAACATGTTGTAATTGAATGCTTCCCCCAATGGGGTACACAAACATATACATAAGGGAAGAGGGAGGGTTATCGACTAACTTATTGGAAATATTCTAGTCTCCATGTGATGTCATGAGTGACTCAATAAAGCTATTATGCCCATGACACTACATGATCTAGAATATTTTTATTTATATTTGACCCAAATTATCCCTCTAATGCTCTTAGAGACTTGTTAATTACTCTTATAACCTTAACTAGTTTTGTTGTAATGGGAATATTATGAACATTCCCTTATTTTACTAATAACAATAACATAAAAATGCAAATTAAAATATTCTTAAACTCTCGTCATGACTCCATATGTGGGCCATTTTCCCATATGCATCAATATATGTATTTATCTATGTATTTAATTAATTTTGGTAATTTACTTAATCTTGGGGATTTCATTATGTTCGTAGGATTCGATTTAGATTTGTTTTCGGTTTATACATATAATTTAGGATAATCTAGTAGAATTCTTATCTTTGATGAATGGACAATTGAATGCACTTGACTCCCTCTAATTCTTTTTTTCATCCTCCATTTTTTCTCCTTCATATCATGCCTCTCTTTTATTCCCAATATTCATTCTTGTTAATATGCCATCTAAGTGTTATGAATTCTTAGATTAATTTCTTGCCCCCGAACCCTGTGCAAAAAACACCAACAAAGCACCCACGGGTAATGCTTATTGTAAATTAGGTATGTTGTCATTTAAATTTTTTAAAGTAAAATAGGTTATTATTTTTGTATTTATTAATTTACCTAGTAATTTGGGTTTGAATTGGCTTACTTTGCGCAACTAGAGTTGAATTACAAATTTAGAGCTTTGTGCCTAGGGCCTATCTGTCATTATCCTTGGGCATCCCTTTATTCTCTTATTCTACATTATCTCCCACAAAGTCTGATTTTAAACGCTGACAAAATCTCAATGTAAGAATAAGGGGTCGTTTGTTTTTACCTCTTAAGTCTGAATCTGATCCATTCAGACTTGAGAGGTATCAAAAAATGTTTGTTTTTTTAATGATTAAGAGGTTAACGGTCATATTTGCCTCTTAATGATTAAGAGGTAGAGTTAGGTCTGAAGTCTGAATCTGAAGTCTGAACCAGTCTAAATACATTCATTCAGAAGTATATTCAGACGTAAAAACAAACACATTTTTCAGATTCAGATTTCAGACTTCAGATTCAGTCTTCAGATTTCAGATTCAGACTTTAGATTCAGATAAAAGAACAAACGCAACCTAAGTGTTTCACACCTTTCACATCAAAAGGGAGATAAATTAGCATTGGGGCGTTTCTTTAGTAACAAATTATACATATTTGCCAACCAAGAAAAACTTTGGATATTTGAGGATGGAATTATTACTAATCTTACAATACACAATATGTATAATACGGGCAATGTTACCAGGTTCGTGGATCAGTTGGTTATGCGGTACTGTACTTTTTTAAGCCTGGGTTTGCTTTATCGAAACGCTCTATTGGGTCTCGATTTGTTTAAGATAGGAGCGCCTAATAATTTGTGCACATGTATTCGACTAATAACGATTTGAGGAAAAATGCAAAATTATTCCAGAAGGGAGATAATGAATGCAATTCAACCTAAAAAGGGGTGTGACCCACATTTTCGTTGCCTCAAGTAACTTTTGTTCAATTTGTTGTGTTCACAGCTCCCATGGTGCTTGCTCATGTTGACCATGGTTTCCATGACAATCACCTCTTGGTTTCGCTCAGTTCTTGGAAGAATTTCCTACAAGGCAATAATTCACAGTATACAAACGGATACTCACACAAACTAAAAGCTTGAAAGAGAACTAGAACACACACAAACGAGAAGTAGCACAAAAGAAGGCTAAAATTCCCTTTAGAAGTAAGTCTATAGAATATTATTGATTATGCGTGTCCGATTAAATGACTTACATCCTTATATAACAACTAAAGAAAATGAAAATAATTTAGAAAAGCAAAGGAAAACTATCCCTAATTTGAGTAGGAAAGGAAGTCTAAATAAACTTGAATTATGCCTTGTTGTCCATTTCTTCTTGAGACGCCCCTATCTCTTTAAAACTTACTTGAATTACATTATTTGCTTCATGTTGAACAATTAATTATGAAATAGTTAATAGTCACATTATTAATCTTTGAGAGAAGAACTAAGGCCTTGTTAGTGAGTTCTGTTTTGGAGAGAAAAGAAAGGAAATGAAGAGGAATTGTGTTTCCTTTCTTTAGTTTGTGAGTTCAAATATCACAGAAAGTGTCTTTATCTCATTTGAGAGTTTAAAATGAGAGAAAAGAAATGATTTTTTTTTAAACTTTCCCTTACATTTTGTACAAAACTTTCTTTCCAAATCGAAAAGAAATAAAGAGGAAGGAAAGTTTTTAATGAATTGTATTTCCTTTCCCTTAAAAAAATAATTTTCCTCCCAACTTTCAAACAATAAGAAAGAAAGTTGTTTTCTCTTATCTCCTAAACTCATTTCTTTTATCTTTTTTTCTTTTCTCTCTTACTAACTTTTCCTTCTTTTTTTTTCTCTTAATAAAACGTTTTTCTTTATTTCTTTTCTCTCCAAAACTCCCAAACGAGCGGATAAGTATGGAGACAGTTGTAGTTTTGTAGGTGTACTTTCAAAACCATCAATCTCATATATTTTTTGTGTGAATTAACTAACAAAGGGAAATGATTTTTTGTAAAATTATAATGAGTAATGCTAGGAAGACTCATTTTCTGGGCCTTTTTTTCAAACTCAGTAATGTGTGAAAAACACATTGAGTGGTGTTTGTAATCGACAACATATGAAACAAAATAGCACTCAATGTGTATTTAACACATCACTGGATTTAGAAAAAAAATCAAAAAATAGCGCTTCGTAGCATTACTCAATTATAATATATGATGTGTTATATATTCACTCTTAGGTGCGAGCCGCGAGCCCCAAAAATCTAGGCGTGGTTCCCTGGTCTGTTCTAGGTATGTCAATGGATCGGATTTTATCCGAATTCGAATCCGAATCCGATTCATTTAAGAGGATATGGATCATGCCTAAAATCCGATTATCCAATTATCCGATTACCCGTTTATTAAATGGAGCGGATTTAGATTCATATACTTCGATCCGTTAATATTCCGATCCGATTAATATATATATAAAATATTTTTAATTAATATATATTGTATTTAATAATACCTTAAATATATATTTTAAATATTTATTATAATAGTTCTTTATTTCATTATATGTTTTTTGGAACATTTGCAAAATAAATTTATCAAGGAAGAGTTGAAAATAAAAATGTTGCAAATCAAGTTTAACATAAACAGATAATCTTGAATTTGCTTGATGTGGCTCAAATCCGATCCGTCTAAACGCCTAGATTGTTCTATATACAAGAGTTAAAAAAGTGTGACACAATAGCTCTAGCAAGGTGCGACCATCTAATACTTTTCCTTGTTTTTACGTCCCTAATTGATCAAACTATTGACTTCTGCATTGTACATGTCACAAATATTATATAGGGGCGAGGCCCCATACTAAACGATTTTTCCTGTAAAATCATAAAGTTGAGTGCTCAATTTTAAAGTTATAAAATTTCCAGTTCCTCCCTCTGAACCCGCCAGCCACTGTTGTTGATGTGCAGGATTACATGGAAGACTATGAGGTACTAGTTCCTTTTCAGACCCTTGAAGCACTTGAATGCCGAGTTGATGCCGTTTGCCCCGGAAAGCATGTAGGTGATAAATGCGTAACAGCTGTCCATGATTTTGAGGGTGACCAAACATACAGTGAGAAACCGGGTCATGATTTCACCCTAACAGCTAACTTTGAAGGGTTAAATGCTTCAAACTGCGATGCTCTTGTGATCCCCGGAGGCCGAGCTCCGGAATACCTGGCATTGGATCACAACGTTATTAAAATGGTTAAAGAATTTATGGAGGCCGGAAAACCTGTTGCATCAATCTGCCATGGACAGCAAATTTTGGCTGCCGCTGGTGTACTCAAGGTAATTTATCCTCATTACTGGTAATATATATTACTATATTTGAAAAGGCAAAACTTTGCGTAAGGTTTGTTCACTGAATTATTAACGAGAGTGAAAATGAGTAGAAAAATAGAATTTTTATAAATAACGTTCACACAATCATTTAAAAAACAATTCAACAAACATTATAACACTAGTTTTATAAACACAATAACACCGATGGAATTTAACACAGTATTTCAACAAAACCGTTCAAAAAGCTTGCATCCTCATAACGGTTGTTGCGAAAAATAAAACAAAACATCTGAGCAGATTAATATAGAGTTCACACCTCTTTCACTCCCTCTCTTTCAAATTGGATCCATTACGCACAACCTGGTTTGTTTTGTTAGATCAGATAAAGAGTGAAAAGACTGGTTTAGATGAATAATGTTAGAGATTTAATTTACAGAATTGGTACAAACCACCGGTCAATGTTCAGCATCTCGATCTCAGTCGTTCATCTTCGCTTAGAGCTCATGCTTTTGGGCTACAACAATATTGACTCCATCATTTTATGACCATGGTCTGAAATGTCTCTCGGTCTTGCTCCAAATAAATAAATAAATATTTAAATAATGAGTAAATCACACAAACTCTCCCTTTGTTTTAAAAATGACTCTAGCCTCCCCTATTGTTTGGAATATTACACTCTGCATCCTCTCTTGTTTTGTTTTTGTAATGCAGAATACTCTTGCCGAACACTCCTCCCGTCTCAAATTAAGAGTCCACTATTCAATTTTTGGTCGTTCCAAATTAAGAGTTCACTTTTCTCTTTTGAATATAATCAACGAACCACATATCACGATGGTGAACAAGTGTTGGTCGTGACCAATGATTCGGTGTATCCTTCATCTATACAAAAAATGGATAGGGACTTTTAATTTGGGATGGAGAGAGCAGTTGGTTGGAGTAGTGTTGTGCGGAATTTTTCAAACAAGAGGGAATGAATCTATAATTATACCTAACAAGAGGAGGAGTCTATTTCAATTACTCGTAAACATATAAATAAGAAGAAATGTCATAGCACGATGCTTACATGCAATCTTGATGCTTTACCAATAAGTAACGTGTTGGTTATGCAGGCTGGGTAACGCTAGTTTTATACAGTGTGTGTATTTATACATTGCTTGCAATTTAACAATGTTGGATTAAATCTGTAGGGAAAAAAATGTACCGCGTACCCATCTGTGAACTTAACGTGGTGTTATCAGGGGGGACATGGTTGGAACCTGAGCCCATAGATCGTTGCTTCACCGATGGGAATCTGGTGACTGGAGCAGCATGGCCAGGTCATCCAGAGTTCATTTCTCAGCTTATGCTGCTTCTAGGTGTCCGGGTATCTTTTTAGCTGTTCATCGTGTTTTTTGTTCTTTTCTTGTATACACGGATAAATATTGACGGAGCACACAACTTCTAGATATACGTATGAAATAATCATAGTCGTGTACGTTGTGTTGTACACATGATGTATACATGTCTCTTTGACCTATGTTGTCTTATTGAAATAATGTTGTATAGTATTTTTGAGACGGATATGATCAAGGGCGGATCTAGGGATGGGTTGACCAAAGTTTTACCCCTTCAAAAGTGAATTTTTTTTTACTAGGCATATCATCCACTAAGAACACACCCTAATTGCTTTATATTCACTCAAACATAACGCAAATACTACAGCTTGAACATTGTTTTTGTTGTAAAATTAATTAATAGCTCACTAATGGTTTCTTCTTAATCACACTTTCCATTTAAAAGCAACAGATAACACATGCTTTGTTTAGTTTCTTTTCAAATTTTTTTTTCATATTCTCTTCATGAACAAAGAAAGCTTAACAAATTTTAACTCCCTATATTGACAGATTTTTTTAGTATTTTTCCACATTAGTTATTTTTTTTACCATTCAATCACCTTTCTTAAGTACCATTCATTAACCAAGGTATGCTTAATTTATTGTAATATGCATATCTAATTAATTTACTTAATTTTTTTTTGTTGATTTTTGGTAATTAAGGATTTTCCTACTACTCCATTGGACAATTCGATTTACAATTGTGATGTTGTTAAAAAATTAAGTAGGTCTTCTGTAAAAAAAAAACATAGGTATGAATTATTTATACGAAAATAACTAAACCTGGGTTAGATTTTCCCCATATTGTTCTGTTATATTCACTTATTGGGTTACAAATTGGAAAAGGCCATTGAGTTAAGTTGAGTTGAATTGATTATTCCTTACTGGGTTTTCATGATTTTTTTAGACTACTTGCTACCAATTATCCTTGTCAGGGCTAAAACGTTGGAAGCTTCCACCCCCGAATTCCCAACATTAGTTTGAACTTTCGCCCCCCTTAACAAAAAACATATATATGCCCTTAATGTTAGCCCACCCCTTCGAATACTCCTGGCTCCGCCCTTGGATATGATTAACTCGGTTATACACTAGATAAGTGTTTGGCTTCCTATCGATGTTTTCTGAGTCAGGTGCGTGGGTTAAACATTGCAAATGAATGAATTATTGAGTTAATTGTTTGCTCGTTTTCTCTTCATTTGGAATGGTAGAACTGTAAGAGTATTTTTATTTAAATGTATCAACTATTAAGTAGTAGAGAGAGTGGCAGAGCCAGAAATTTCCAATAGGTGGAGCTCCATAATAAAAAGTTCAGGGGCGGTAGCCTCGAATTTTTTTTTAACTGTAAAGTGTTAAAAATTGAGTTACTTTAACTGAATAAATTAGCTGTAAAGCATTAAAAATTGGGTTTCTTTAACTAAATAAATTAACTATAAAGTTTACATCCTTAACTGTGAAGCATTCCATTTCCATTTCTTTAACTAAATAAATTAACCAAAAATTAGGTTCCTCTTGAATATACCCACAAAACAGAGATACCCACACCACAAAACAGAGATACCGGGCCACATTCCATTTCCATTTAACTTCATCAAACAATATGGTATGAAAATAAATCAATTTCCATACCTTCATCAGTGATGTGTTGCTGAGCGGAGAGCGGGGACGGGGTGATTCACCGAAGCAGGAGAGATGGCGCTGGGTGATTCACCGGAGCAGGAGAGCTGGGGATTTAATACCGAAGCTGGAGCGGAGAGTGGAGAGCGGGAACAGGGTTTCTTCTTTAGCGGTTGTGCTGCTGAGGGTTTGTATTTGTGTTGTGCTGCTGAACTGGGATGGGGTTAATTAGGTTACTTTTTATTTTTCATTTTTAATTTTTTTTTTAATCCTGGGCGATGCACGTGCTTCTCCCATGGCTATTCTGCCTCCATCGCTGAGTAGAGAGACTATTAAGTAAGAGTGTTTATAAGGGCACCACACATTTTGCTTCAAAATACCACAAGTTAAAAAAAAAGTTTTTTTGCTAAGGGCCACCACCCCATATTAATATATTTTTTATCCAACTACAATACAAAATACCACTACACTCGAAACTCTCAATTTTTCTCTCTATACACTACACTTTAAACTCTCCCTTTCTCATCTTCACTTCACCCAATAAATTTGTCTCCATTAATCCAACCAACAATCTTCAACATCTTCAACAACATTATTATTAAAGTGTTATTCAATTGGTCCCCACACTCAATTATTAAAGTTTTGTCCACCACCAACCATCTACAACAATATTATTAAATATCTAGGGTTTGTTCTTTAAATATTTAAATACTAATGGATATTCCACCATTAGATAATGACAACACCTCAAAAGTAAATGACAACTCTACAAATCACAGTTTTGAGGTAAACTTTAGGTCACATTATATATATATATATATATATATATATATATAGGGAGAGGTTCAAAAGTGAACACAAAAGATGAGCATTTCAATGAACATTAGCAAAAAATACCTAACAACTCTATAATTTTAATTCCTATGTTGTAATTGGTCCGCGCCAACGGTGACGGACTCACGTATCGACCGAATATTTTTTTTACACCCCCTACCCCCCCCCCCCCCCCCAACCCTTCCTGAACGCATGCTTCTTTATTTTAGCAGCAATAAGGATTTCTGTCAAATAGGTTGGACCGACCATAAATGAGTTCCTCAACTAAATTGGATGCTTTCATTTTTCAAACAATGATGTTGGGAATTTACATATATCTGGGCCAAATAAAGGTACCAGATCTGAAAAAATGTCCGTAAAAGATGGATGGGTGAACCTTCCCCTTAAGATGCGCATCATGGTTCCAAAAATTATATTTTGGCTGCCAACGGTATTAGTTTTCACTTGCGACTTTTAAGACAGTCCAATAAGATGCGTATCATGGTTCTAATTTTTTGCCTGAGCCGAGAGAAACTCGCTCATATAATTTTCCAGCCAATCTCATGCCCATGTAAATTTTCAGCGACAGATAGTACAGTTCCAATTACAACATAGGTGCAAAATCCCCCTAGGGGGTGTAAAAAAAATATTCGGTCGACACGCGAGTGAGTTGCCGTTGGCGCGGACCAATGACAACATAAGAGTTAAAATTATAGTGTTGTTAGGTGTTTTTTGCTAATGTTCATTAAAATGTTCATCTTTTATGTTCACTTTTGAACCTCTCCCTATATATATATATATATATATATATATATATATATATATATATATATATTTTTTCCATAAGTTTTGAAAATAAAAAAACGCAAAAAATGTACAGTTGGTTCGGGATCGGGGCCTCGATTTCAAGGCAGAAAGTCAGGGTAAATCTCCCGAACCAACTCTATATTTTTATTCAAACTAACTCCATTCGTTATAATCCTGCCGAACAAGATACACATATTCGACATATATACCCCGAACCAGATGAGTTTGTTCGTTAGATTCACCCCGAACCATCTTTACCTATTCACATCTTTACCCCGAAATAATGAAACCATTTTGGTATATTCATGCCGAATGGAATTCAAACATAGAAAATGTAGCAAGCTTATTATCAAATGTAATTACGCTGTGATTCGAATTCCATTTATTCCCACCTAATAATAATTTTACCTATGCAGGATGCCTTCATGGATTTCAATTCCTTGTTATTTGATTAGGCTTTAGCGAACATCAATATTAACGGAGAAGGTGGTTCGGTGTTAGTAGATGTTAGTGCGACGTTCTTTACGGAGTAAGTATTATAATGTCTATTATTGATGTAATATATTTATATATTTTAATTACGTTGTACTAATTCATTATATTATTAATTCTCAAGTATTTTCCACTCGGAAAGAGTTGGTTGCTTGGACTCAAGAGCAAGCCCGAGCCATTAAAACAATAATAGTCATCACTAAGTCCGACGCACCTTATTCAAAGCATAAGGGACGTCTAAATATGTGTTGCGAGAAAGGTGGTGAGTACCGTGATTATCATGGGAAGAATGATAGGAACGTAGGGAGTAGTCAAAGGGAAAAAAGTCGAAAGAGGGACACGTCCACTCGAAACTGCAATTATCTATTTTTGTTGAAGGGCATTCCACTTGACAACAGACAGTAGATATTGTCAGTATTTAGCGGTATTCACAATCACCAATTATCGAAAACATTAGTTGGACATGTATACGTCGGTCGACTCACTTCGGTAGAGAAAATAATTATTGAAGAGATATCCTTGAGTAGAGTAAAGTCGACCTCCATTTTAACGACGATAAAAAGTCGTAATGTTAATAATGTTCGACCATGAAAATAATTTACAACACCAAGGGGAAGTTGAGGATTTTCGAACGAGAGGATAGAACGACGATACAACAGTTAATGGAGTTACTTGGGGATAAACATTACCTCTAATGGTATAGAAAGAATGAGTCTACCATGGATGACATTTTTTGGGCTCATCCAAACTTAATCCAACTGGCCAAGTGTTTTTCGTCTATTGTCATTGTTGACTGCACGTACAAGACCAATCGATAAAGGATGCATTTATTTTAGATGGTTGTTATAACGTCATACGGAAGGACTTTTAATATCGCTTTCGATTTTTTAACAACGGAGAAGGTGGAGAACTATCAATGAGCATTGGGACGTTTAAAATCCCTATTCGATCTGTTTGCATGTCCTACGATTTTCATCACAGATCGTCAGTACACATGCATGAACGCGTTGTGGGTTGTGTTCCCGAGGCGAGATCTATGGTTTGCACTTTTCATTTTCATTGCAATGTGGAACTCCATGTTAGGAAAGAGATCCATGATGAGGATTAATTGAATAAGTTCATTAGGGATTGGATGAATTAAGTTGAATCCCCCATCAAGAACGATTTTAACAAAGAGTGGGCACTATTTCAATGTGATTGGGTTGCATAACCAAACACACTTCACTACATAGATTACACATGGTACAATCTAATGGAGAGCTTCATTCATATGTTGACAAATATGATTAGGCACCAGGGAAACCAAACTACCAACCATTGTGAAGGATCACACATTAAGTTGAAGAGACAAGGTTTTTGCCAGCGTAAACAACTACATTGAGTTGCAAGTGACCAAGATTAAAAGGGATTTTGAGGATTCTTTGCAAAAATTAAAGAACTTCCACAATATTCCTATCTTGCGTGAGCTCATAGGTTGGGTTTCTCATTATGCCATTGACCTAATTACTAAGGAGCTAAAGACTTGTGATACCGTTGGCATGGATGTTAAATTATGCCTATACTTGGCACAAAATATCTATGATGTACCGTGCACTCATGAATTTTCATCTACCGGATGGAGGGTAGGGAAATACTATGGGAGAATGTCAATGCATATTGGTGCAAATTAGCAATGGTGCCTAAATTAGAGAAGTACCATATGGTTGACTACGAGTCGAAATAGATACTTTTCAAATAATAGGTGGGAACGATCAACTATCGATGAGCAAAGGTCAATGTTGCAAAAACTTAAGGACATCGGTTATCCCACCACCGCTAGGCTATTTGAGCCATCCGTGCTTAAGCATTGCAAGAGTCACCTGAGAGGTTGAAAAATAATTGCTAGAGAGCAAAATCATGAGAAGTCAACTAAAAGGGATCCCTCAGGCTTCGAACTTACTAGGCAATCAATAGAAAAAGAACACCCCGCGGTCCAAAGGCCTTGGAAGAAAATTGATTTCACGGAGTTCACCCACACCGCCTCATGGCACCTGAACTACTCCCCCACATATAAACAGTATATCAATGAGATACTGGTCTTTTATAAAGATTTCGTAGAATATATCATCCAGGTTAATGCTGGCAAAAATTGTGGGTTTAGATGTGTTGCTAAATGCCTCATATTTGGATAAGATGGAGGGAGACAGGTGAGATCAGACTTGATTGAAGAAGTTACAACAAATAATGACTTCTACGCACACTATTTTAGTTATTGGTGTCCAAATACTATTCTATAGATGTCGGACGATTATACAAGCCCATATATGCCGAAGTCTTGGATGATCATTCCCGAGTGTGGCTATCTTTTGGCAGAAATTACAAGTGCGTGTGAGTCCCCATCTCAAAGAGACAGTGTCTCACAATTCTACCGATGAGACATGAACGAACCGTGCATCAAATTTTTAATGAAATTGCTCATGTTTGGGAGAATTACTTTGTAGCTTGGAAGTTGAAGTACGACTGTCCGATTCCCTCGATAGCAAGTCACTAGCATAGTTGTTCATTGCCCAAAGCAAAATCTTGGATTGATAAATACTGAGAACAAGTAACAGAGTTCCGAAAAATTTGCCCAAAGGATGTAGCAACCAACGATCAACCTATCGAGATCAACTAGTTATGGATGTCTTTTATTTTACGAAATCATGTAAAGTTTGGTGTTGTATCTGTAAATGAAGTGTAATTGAGATTAAGGTCAATGAAATGAAATATAGTAGTATGAAATGGATTAAATTTGTATGATGTGAAACGAACTTGTATGATATGAAATTGAAATGAAGTTGTATTAAATGAAATGAAGTTGTATGTTATTCAAATGTAGTTGTTTGATATTGAAATGAAGTTGTATGAAATCAAGTTGAATTGAAGTTTACTAAATTAAGTTGTATGATATCAAATTGAAATGAAGTTGTAGTAAAAGTCCATTATTCGCTATGTTTAGCACGAAATAATTGACCTAATTCGCTATGAACATAGCAAATGAAGCTAAGCCAATTTTTATTCAGTCCACTGTTTGGGATGTTTATCCCGAACCAAATCCATTCGTTATATTTAGCATGAAATAATTGACCTAATTTGCTATGAACATAGCGAATGAAGCCAAGCCAATTATTAATCAAAGTGCATTGTATGGGATATTTATCCTGAACCAAATCCGTTCATTATGTTTGTTACGAAATCAATGACCTAATTCGCTATGAACATAGCGAATGAAACCAAGACAATTTTAAATCAAAGTGCACTGTTTGGGATTATCCCGAACTAAATCCATTCGCTATGTTTTGCACAAAATCAATGACCTAATTTTCTATGAACATAGAGAATGAAGCCAAGCCAATTATAAATCAAAGTGCACTGCTTGGGATGTTTATCCCAAACCAAATCCATTCGCTATGTTTAGCACGAAATAATTTACCTAATTCGCTATAAACATAGCGAATGAAGCCAAGCCAATTTTAAATCAAAGTATGAACATTTACATATATAATCCAACATTTACATACATAATCCAACATTTCAAAGTTATAATTCGAAGAAATAAAATAATATAATCATATTCATATAATTTCAAACTTAAATCAAGTATTACATTCAAACAAAGTTCAAACCCACAACCATCCATTTGGGACCCTTCAACTACAACTTCAAAACATTTAATCAAAACTCCTATTTTTTCTTTTACTTCTTTAGGACCCCTCTGCTAGTTTGTCTTTTCCTTTGCCCTTAGACTTACTTTTCTTTGCTACCCACTCCTCAATGACAACCGGCCTGCTGACCCCAATGGCCGCAGTTAGGATATCGTAGGCTTGGACACTACATGTAATTAATGCATCCGGATCTTCCGCAATTCCATCGTCAATTTTGTTCTTCAATAAATCCATAGCCTTACGCACTTCATCCGCTTATCGAAAAGATAATACCATGAAATTAGTAACGAAATTAGAACACCCGGATAGTTAACACATTCAAAAATAGTAAAAACATAAAACTTACCAACGATCTTTATTGTGGTTTGACCGTGCAAAACTTGGGGTTTTGGACTCTAGGATGAGATTTGGACAGGAACCACTATAGTCCCACGAGCTCGATATGGGCACCAACAGAGACTTCTCGAATAGAAGGTGGTCTTGTCAGTTTTCTTGGTACCAATTTTACATATCGAATTTTACCTTGTATTGAGCCGCCTTATCTCCCGTATCATCCTTCGTGGGTGTCATGGGCTTGAGAGGTATGATTTGGAGCTTGCCGACTTATCTAAGGCATCTTTTCAGGTAATAGGGATCTCCCACCTCAAAACAAACCAGAATCACATTATACAATGATGATTCGTGAAAGGGATAAGCAACACAACCATCTCGGTAGGGTTCCCAAATGACCTACACAAAAACAATACATAATTGAATGTCAGAAAATATTAAAGTCAAAAGAAAACAATACAAACAATCCAAAGACTTTACTTACATTACTAATATTCATATCATCCAACTGTTTGCGATAATTTATTAGGTTTTGAAATGAATTTTTCTGAGAGGCGAATTGCAATGACCAACGTGCAATCCTTAACATGGTTTCATTGAAATCCACATCGATGCATCCACCAACCCCTGGAAAGTGCTCATATAACCATGACTGCAAAACACACATATTACGAATTTATTAAAATAAAGGGGGGAAATTTATAAACATACAAAACCAAAATATGAATTTAGATTATTAGTTACCTATATAAGAGAGAGGCAACCACTCATTTGCCTCACACTACAGCGAGATGTAAATCCCAGTTGTCGATACACATGCGCCACGACGCCCATCCCCCATGCTAGTTTCCCCACCTTCTTCACACCTCTAAAAACATGAAGGTAGAGCACGCAAATCTTATTCTTTGACTTGTCGAGAAAAATTGTGCACCCGATAATATAGAGTAAATAGGCCTAGCACAATAGTCTTTGACTGCACTCAAGGCATTGACGTCCTGAGATCGTTCCTTGAAATTCGCAGTGAGCCAGTTCAATCGGACGATAATATGCTTGCCACATTCTTCCAGGACAACGTCCTTGCTCAAGCCCAACGTGTCCACCATGAGCTCCACAACCAACATGACCACTACATACTCATCCTCCTCCTCAACTAAGGGATACGGGTTATATAGACGTAATCCGACGAGAGGAACACCCAAGATCGATGATATGTCGTCAAGGGTGATTGTCATCTCTCCAAATGGCATATGGAATGTGTTAGTCTCCGGATGCCACCTCTTTATAAATGCAGATACAAGGGCTCAGTCTATATAACAGTGGTTAAATGCTATAAGACTGCCCAACTTAGCCATTTGGACCATCCTTTGTACAATTAGAGAAAGATCACTGAATTCCCACTTCCTGATCTTCGTCTAGTGATTGAAGCACAATAAGGGCACCCGCTCCTCTTACAATATAAGAAAATTATATATCAAGATTTATCAAAGTAATGAATTATATAAAACATTAATGATTTAACATTGTAGGAAGATGTAATTACCACTGAACCAGTCCAAATACCATAGGCCTCGTGATGCTCAAAATGTTTTAATAGGCTGAGATCATTAGGGCCCCCATAAGCAGCGATAGAGGTGCCTTCTTCAGGCACCTTTTTGTTCCTGCTATACGCTGTAGCGATCTTGTGTAAAACGGTAAACAGGGTATTAAGCCATTAGGGTAATACACCCCCTCAGATGGAGAAACATCCACCTGCACGACATCACCCCCCGCCACATCATGTTTCTCCTCAACCTCAGCATGTCTCTCCTCCTCAACCTCATCCTCCTCCCCAACCTCAATGTCATCCTCCTCTTCAACCTCAGCCTCAACCTCCTCCTTAACCTCAACATGAATCGCAACCTCCTCAGGAATCTCCACCACTGAGGCATCCACCTCAATCATATCAGGGACAACTCCCTCTAAGGGAGTAGTCGTCGCCGTAGACAGATTATGGATCTCTTCTCGGTGCTTCCTCTCAGAGGCTGTCAACGACTTTTGATTCTTACATGAGTAGGATATTAGGTTATGCATGGTAGACCTACATTAAACATAATCTATAAATCATGTATTGTTGTAACTAAGCATAAGCGGGTCCTTATTGTTAAACATAAGCCATGTATTGTGGTATACATAAGTCATGTATTGTAGTAAACATAATTCATAAACATAATCCATGTATTATGGTATACATAAGTCATGTATTGTTATAAACATTATTCATAAATATTGTGTATCCTATCATACTAATAACATGTCATAAGGTATCCCATCATACTAGATGGATCACACATTTAAAGGTAAACACTAAATGCACATTGAAACCTAAACATGGAGAGAGTGATTAACTCATTTCAATGTGCACTCGACATAAATATAACGAATGTGTAGTGAGGATTAGGTATATATATATCGACATATGATAGTTCATTCGTTATGTTCACAACGAATGTATAGTGAGGATTCGGTATGTTCACACCGAATTAGTTAAATACATTTGTCATAAACATATCGAATCAAGCCTAGTAATTCGGGGTAAACATGACGAATTACACCCTAGTTCTGATTGCATCGATTCGTATAAACATGACGAATCAATGAAATTATTTTGGGCTATTTATACCGATTGAAACCCTAGTTTGACACTTAAATTTAAACAGGTCGGGGTTCATTTTGATTGCGAAAAATAACTGCGCAAAATGTATGGACACTTTCGTTCAAACAGTTAAAACAAAATCAATGATTTGATGATTTTTTATTTCAATAATCAAGGTATTAAATTCATATAGTTCGAACCTTTTGTGGAAATGGACTATCGAACAGTTCAATAAGATTGTTTCAAAGATTTCGTTGGTTCGTTTGTAACCTTGGATTTTGGTGGTAAATAAAAATCGTAAACAGTCACAATATTTATATATATATATATATATATATATATATATATATATATATATATATATATATATATATATATATATATATATATATATATATATAGGGTAATTAAAAGGTTAAACTCATTTAGTTCATTTTAAAATAAAAGGTTATTTTGTTCAATGTACCAACCTGATTAGCTTAATCTTCACATGAAAATAAAAGTTTTGGAAGGTGAAGATGAAAGGTTTGAAGGCTTGAATGTGTAGAGAGATGGAGGAAAAGTGTGTAAATGAATTTTGAAACTTTAAATATGTGGTAGATTTTTGTGGTATTTGTAAGTAACTATTAAAATTAAGTGGTATTTTGGAGTAAAAAAGAGTTGTGGTATTTTGAAGAAGTTTTTGTGGTTCCCTTTGAAACACACATTAACAAATGAGACCCATTGCATGAATTAACCATTTAGGATAAATAGCAGGATCATATAGGAATTTCACTAATCAGTTGACATATAATGAAAACAATCACATAATATACAAATAGAGAATGAGAGAGCAGTTGGATCACCCCTAAAGATTTAACTTACAAAGGCATCCACCATTATGTATGCTTTGATATATTGTCCACGTTGCCTTTATAATCTATTATTCTAAATCCCACATCATTAAGTAAATTAAGAATGGAAAATAAAATAATAAAAATTGACAAGAGGAAGTGATCAATTCTCACATAGGAACATTATCTATTTTCCCGTTCATCTTCCCCTTTTTCTTCTTCTTCACGCTATTAATTGATAAAATTCACGTGTCTTTGCAATAGGGCGAAATCTATATGTAATAATGTAAATAGATCAATCTCGGTTGAGAGTAAGTATAGGATGAAAGCAAAGAGTAGAGTAGTTTACTTTTTTGTGCTTATGAACATGAAAATAATAAGTTATCCCAAATTTATATCTTTTGGATTCAAATCACCTCCTATAATAATACTTTCGTCCTTTTCTCTTCCTCTTCTATTTTCTATAAATGGATTCATGAATGTGGAGCCATGGACAATACAAATTTGATTCATATTGCTTCCTTCTTATTAAACTAAAGAGAATGAGAGAAAGATGATTGTATTGATGTATTGAAGTGTATGTTTACATTACATAAGAAACCTATATATAGTGTAACTAGAGGGAACAAGATGGAGTGATATGAGGAGTAGTGGAGGTAGTGTTGGGGTGAGGTGGTGAGGCATAATGGAGGTGATGGAGTAGTGGTGGGGTAAGGATAAGGGTGAGGGTGAGGTATAATAGAGGTAGTGTAAATACTTTAGCATCCACCCTCAAACTCAAGATGATAAAGTATTTACCAACTTGAGATTGGTAATTAAGTCTTAAAAGCATCAGAGAAGATAAATTTTGGTGATGACATCGGGAGTCTGATCTGAGCAATAACAGAGACAATGGGTAGAGGAGATGTTTTAGAGAATTGCTTTGGAGAGGATGGAGGTGGATTGACAAGCTGTATAAATGACCCATAGTAATATGAGGAAATGTCGTAGCATAATAATTTTCCAGAAGATCCATAATGTATGGATTAATTTATAGGAGTGCACGAGGCATTAATCGTAAAGTGCATTAAGCATTGATGACAGAGTGCACAAGGCACTGGTGAGAGTCTGATGGTATATGTGTCATTTCTCCCCAAACTTAAGTTCATTGTCAATCAAGTTGAGTTTAAAACTAAGTTTTGAAAAGATCCCGGTGGATGATCTTTGGTGATGGTATCAACAGTCTTTGGTGATGGTATCAACAGTCTGATCAGTGATAAAGATATGTGTGGTCATCTCAGCATAAAATGTCATAGAACGAGCGTGTACTAAAAGATACATAGTGTATATATGGATCCTTTGAGAGTGTGCGTAGAACTAATGAGAGAGTGCACAAGGCAGTATGCGAGTGCTTTAAGCACTAATAAGAGACTGGCAACTAATGAGCGAGTGCACACGGCACATAAGGGAGAGCACACGAGGCGTTAATAAGAGTACACAAAGCACTAACAAGAGTTAGACCAAAGCATTATGAGAGTGCATGAAACACTAGTCTAAGAGTGCATGGAGAACTAATAAGAGGACCGTGAGTGAGTGAAATTAGCACTATGAGAGTGTGTTGCTGAAGCACACTATGGTGTTAATTGGGGAGAGTTGACAATGGAAGTTATTATTTTTGTGACGATGTGATGATGATAAGATATGGGTTATCCCATAGGTGGGTGATGAGAGACGAAAGGTGGTGACTGATAATTATGGCTAGATGGGGTTAAAAATGGTCTTAGGGAGATGATTTAGTATGACGCTAATTTGTGACTTTTTTTGTAAAATAAAATTTGGGCTAAAATAAAAGAATGTGGTTTTGGAACGAGTTTTAAATTTGAAAAAAATGAGGGGAAAAAAAATCACGTCAAAGAGTTTTATGGAGAAATCGAAAAATAAAATCATAAATTAATTTTAAGTCTACTGCTCAAAATTAAATTATTACCTCATATGATTATCGCAAAATATGAACCTCATGCGTGAATTCCAAATAATTACTGCACAATAAAAATAAACAATATTACCTCAATCGTTTATAAATTCGTCGTAGACGATTCTTGGGTTGAGTCGTGGACTAGGTCGCTCTCTTTAAGACGTTTCGCGGCTCTACCCTCTTTGTGCAGGTAGTCTACAGTCACGCCGTCCCCAGGATAAAACAAGCCCAGAATCACTTCTGTATCATATAACCATGCACCGTGGTTATATGTCTTCTAACACCCATTCCAAATTAATTGCTCAATTCTACAATTTCAGTTTGGGGGGACAAACTGTTCTAAAATTTTTATGAAAGAACATTTATGAGTTTCTCTTTTATCTCAACCAAATATTTTGCTCAATATCAAGGCTTGAGCTAATAATTTTTTTTGTTCTTTTCTTGCTCTTAAGAAACTTGAGCTCTCAAACTTTCTCAAAAACTCTCTATGTCATTTTGGACGGATGAGCCTCTTTTTAATGGGAAGTGGCTAGTGGGTACACAAGTGGCTTAGTGGGTATAAAAGTGGTTGAATTTTTTAGGCAAAAAAATCGGAAGTAGTGGGTATTGTTGGTCTCCCACTTGTTTAAGTGGGTATAGTGGGTGCATAATATCTCCCAATTGTGTATTAAAATACATTCTGTCAACAATCCCCCACTTGGATTTTAAAACACTCTCATCAGAAACAATCCCCCACTAGTAAATTTTGAAAATTTATTGAGCAATAATAATTAATAGAATTGTGCATAAGCAAAGGTGTCTTTCGACTTGAACCTTTACGTAGTAAAGATGATTCAGATTATACTAGAGTAACTCGTAGTTTTGAACTCTATCTCTGACAACATCCCACACACAACCCTACTTGGGTGTAGTCCTCAAGCCCGCACGTTACGGCCATGTGCTTTTATCCCAGTATGTGAACGCTCTAGGGAATTGGCCCAAAATTACCATAGGAAGCGGCCATACTTCCACATCCACATAGGTGAGTCTATCAAGGATATTCATGTAGCTAGGTACCCCACTCAAAATAGAGCTATAGATCATCATTAAGAGTTATAATTAACTCAACCTTAACTCGCTTCAGGATATCATGCTCCATAGAGATGGACTCGGAGTAAAACCCCGTAACTAATAATTAGCATGATTCAACCCATATCACTGTGACTTGTTATTACCCTTTGAACTTATTTCTTGGGATCTCCAGTCTATAGGTTGGGTTACCACCACAAATGATTCAATATCAACGGGCTTTAGTCTGATCCCTTTCTAGATGTTAAAACACCTTCTCCTGCACTAGTTCTTTCATCAAAGGACAAGTCAGGTTCTATTCTCATCAGTCCAATCATAATCCACACACACAACTCATTAGTTTTAAATTCTAAAACTATGTTGTGATTACGACATATTTATCGTTCTTGCCGTTATGATAACGGTTCTAATATTTTACAATAGCCATGGTTCTATTGTTGTGAATAAAATGACTGTGTCAATCTCTACCGTAAATGGTATCTTATAATAGATTTTTTTTTTAACCTTTCATTTACTCACCAGCCATAGCCAATGGTATCACCATATACTCCATCATTAATTAAGCCAATAATTAATATATCTAGGAGTTCCAAAAAATAGCATCATAATATGTGTTAAACACATATCCATTATTAATTCAGAATCAATTCTAGGTTCGTGATTTTATCAAAACACATAACCTTTCTCAATAGCATAAGAATGCACCTCTTTTTTTTTTAATTATAAACCTTCGTAGTACTCCAACAAAAAATAATTCCAAGTCAACTGTATTTAGTAGCTCAGTTGAGACTACTTAAGATGTTCGCATATTCATCTTTTCTTATCACTATATATAGTGTTCTTATACTTGGATCATGTGGAGTACAAGATGGTTCATAATAAGCATATATCTAATAAATAGATATTCTTGTATTTCAATGTACTCGATCAATTAATTGATCCATATAGCCTTGTAATATTAACAAGTACTATTCTTGTTTCATTGAAACTCTTTATGCTAACACTTTGACTTAGCATGAATTTGGTTTTCTACGTAAAAAAAATATTATAACTAAATATTAGCTAATCATTCTTGCACAATAAGTAAGAGTGCATTCATATTTCAACATGCTTAGTGTTAAACACGATTCATAAATTATTCTCAATTCATTCTCATTTGATAATTTATCAAAATATCATGCCATTTATTGGTGCCTTTCATATTAATTTTCCAACTTCAAGTTGGTCCATGTAAGTTGCCTTACATAGGTCACCATTCGAAAAACACTATTATATATATTTAGTTTTTAACTCAACATCATATATAATATCAATGGCATTCAAAATAAATGAAGCTTCTTCATTTTTCATGAGAATATATTAACGTGCATCATGTATAACTAAGTTATATTGATGAATTTCGACTATTAAACAAAGCTTATATTCATAAATGATAATTGTCTCAATATTCCTTCAAATAGTGTGTATACACCTCTTTATCTTAAAGTTATAAGATAAGTCAATTATAACTAATTTCTAGTTTATTCCAAGGAATTCAATCAATCATTTATGACATGACTTCTCTAAGGATTTTTCAAATCCTTTTCAATAACATAAGCAAGCTTTTATTTTTAACTCACAACTCAAAAAATAATCAAAGTTTCAGTAACTATTAAATGTTCTTCAAATATAGTTGAGAGGTACTCGATTGAGTGCCCCCACTATTCTCTAGGTATAGCAATTAGAAGCAACATATAATGTGCCCCCACTATATCTTCAATTCATAAAATAAAATCTAAACTTGTGAGTTTCAACATTAAATAAGAATTAATCTTATTTCTTAAATAAATACATGCTTAATGTCTTCATGTATAGCCGAATAAAAAAAAAATACATGTTCATTTATTTTAGTCATAAATTCAGATTTTCATGTGTCTAAAAGTCACATAAAGATACAATCTATTTCATAAAAAATTATAATATACAATTTTTCACAATGTATACGATAATACTCCGTATTAGAGTTTAAACCTCTATTCCAAATCAAAGCATACGGCTAAAATAATTTTACCCAACTAAATTATTTCTACACGCGTATGAAGCACACCAAATTGATTCCAACATAGCAGAATACAATTTTATTCTATACATTTTCCAACTCATATAAATGAATAAATATAAGGAATTATTCATATAAAATTGTAGCGGTTGCACTCCAAACTCAAATATTGTATAAGTCCTTATACAATTTCTTTGAAATTCATCTTCTATAAATTTGAGTCCAAATTTTTCTAAGTACTTCATAAATCCTTGAAAAAGAAATTTATAAAGGCTTCAAAATATTTTGAATCCGTTGGGAACACGACATGATACATTTTTTCAAAAAAATGTTATCCAAAATATTTGTTCAAACGGAAAAACTTCAAGTTTGAAATTTCACCACGACCAAACCGCTTATTGAAATTTATAAAATTTTCCAAAATTCATCCTTTATGAGTCTCGTCTTATCCAAAATTGGAATCACTCAAAAATATTAAGTACAAGTGAAGATAAACTTATTTTACTACAAGATGTCCAAAAAATTCAGCATCGCGCATCCCATTTGTAAAAATCATCATAAAAGACATACAACTCTTTTTTCATAAATTCCAAAGCCCAATATTTATAATCTCAACATACTACATGCATGCCAAAATTCACGAAATTTCAGTCTATATATCATCAAAAAACTGAGATGATATTCCAACAGAATTCATAACAAAAATTTCAGTTTTTTTTTTTCCCATCATCGATCACTTTAGTATGGTTGAAAAATATCAACTACACTTTGACATAAACACTTCAAAAAATATTTGAACATATTTCTTTTATAGTAAACATAGCGCAAAACACAAATGTTTATTATATACCCTTCGAATCCATATAACAAATGTTCATTTGTTTTTATATAACAAATTTTCATTTGCTTCCAAATATCAAATTTTTTAATTTGATTCCATATAACAAATTTTCATTTGTTTCCAAATATCAAAATTTTAATTTGATTCCAAATATCAAATTTTCATTTGATTCAATATAACAAATTTTCATTTGTTTCCAAATATCAAATTTTTTAATTTGATTCCATATAACAACTTTTAATTTGTTTTGTTAACCACAAGTGGCTCAAAATAAATTGTCCAAAAAACCAATATACAATTTCATTTCCAATAATAACATCTTATGTGAAATAATATTTCACATTCATAACTAGAAAATAGGATTGACCTATTTAAAAGTTTTCCATGGAGGGGTTCATTTTTGTTCAAATTATAATTTCTCACGAAATTATTGATCGATTTCGAATTGACCAAAAATACTGAAATTTATATATTTACTTCACAAAATATAACATTTAGGAAGTTCAGGGGCTAAACGGTCATTTCTAGAGGTAAAAGGTCAAAATTATAATTTCTAAACATAGAAACTTAGTTGGCCTTTTTTCATTTCGACATCATAAAAATAATCATATATGCCCATAAAATTTATTTTTCGGTCTCCATGGTAAACAAAAAACGTCTTAAAATTGTTGGTACACTTTATATATTGTGATTTAAAAAAAATCACGTCAAAGAGTTTTATGGAGAAATCGAAAAATAAAATCATAAATTAATTTTAAGTCTACTGCTCAAAATTAAATTATTACCTCATATGATTATCGCAAAATATGAACCTCATGCGTGAATTCCAAATAATTACTGCACAATAAAAATAAACAATATTACCTCAATCGTTTATAAATTCGTCGTAGACGATTCTTGGGTTGAGTCGCGGACTAGGTCGCTCTCTTTAAGACGTTTCGCGGCTCTACCCTCTTTGTGCAGGTAGTCTACAGTCACGCCGTCCCCAGGATAAAACAAGCCCAGAATCACTTCTGTATCATATAACCATGCACCGTGGTTATATGTCTTCTAACACCCATTCCAAATTAATTGCTCAATTCTACAATTTCAGTTTGGGGGGACAAACTGTTCTAAAATTTTTATGAAAGAACATTTATGAGTTTCTCTTTTATCTCAACCAAATATTTTGCTCAATATCAAGGCTTGAGCTAATAATTTTTTTTGTTCTTTTCTTGCTCTTAAGAAACTTGAGCGCTCAAACTTTCTCAAAAACTCTCTATGTCATTTTGGCCGGATGAGCCTCTTTTTAATGGGAAGTGGCTAGTGGGTACCCAAGTGGCTTAGTGGGTATAAAAGTGGTTGAATTTTTTGGGCAAAAAAATCGAAAGTAGTGGGTATTATTGGTCTCCCACTTGTTTAAGTGGGTATAGTGGGAGCATAATATCTCCCAATTATGTATTAAAATACATTCTGTCAACAGGAATTGGGTTTAATATTTTAAGAGAGTGGGGGAGTTTATGGGCCTAGTGGGAATAAAGAGTTGAGTGCATTTAAGTCAGTCATATATGAGAGGAAAAAGGAGCTAATGGTTAATGGCATAGCCAGGAGAAGTAGTGGGGATGTTTAGGTTTTGTTCGGTGAGTGATGAGTTGGGAGAGAGTTGTTGTAAAGTGAGGGACTAAGATAGGTTGTACAAGAGAGAGTGGGAGAAGATGGGTAAAAATGGAAGTGGTCGAAATTAGTTTTATGAGTTAAAGAGAGACGGTTTTGTTGAGGAAAGAATGTGGAGAGGTGTGGTTGGAAATGTGGTGTGGGTTTTCTATTTGGGTCCACTGCCACCGGAGCTAAGGGTGGTGGTGCGGAAATTATAGAGATTGTAGTGATACATGTGCTTGAAAATGATAAGGTACTCACTTGAAAGCTTGGATTTTTTCTACTCAGAAAAACCATAAACTAAAATTGTAGCAGAATGAATAAGATGGAAGCATAGAGTGAAAAATGAGCAAATGTACACAAACATGAAGGAGACTTCCATGAACACAAAATTACAGAGATAAAGAGAGAGGATTTAGATATTTAGATACCAAATGGGTTTTGTTTGATTAGTGAGAAAAAAATTGGGTTTTGCTGAGATTAGGTGATGGGGCTATTGGTGATTATAGTGAAGTTGATGATGCTACCACTGGGGCATGTTGTTTGTAGGTGCCGACGAGTTATGGAAGTATTGGTGATGGTCCAACATTGAGGACAAATAACAGTGGCAAGACACTGGGTTTAAAGGTTTATTGTAATGATTTGCCGCTGGATTTGGAGCTTTTTTAGCTGTGTCGTTTCGGGGTGAGATATTAGTGGTGATGGGGTTGTTGATAAGTGGTTGGACAGGTTACGAAACGTTACCCGGCGACGGAAGCGGAAGATAATTTGGCCTAGGATATAGGCTTTGATCCTCTGTTAAACTAAAGAGAAAGATGTATTCAATTGTATGTTTATATTACATGAGAAACATATATATAATGTAAGTAGAGGGACCAAGGTGGATTAATATGAGGAGCAATGGAGGTAGTGGTGGGGTGAGGTATAATGGAGGTAGTGGTGGGGTAAGGATGAGGTATAATAGAGGTAGTGTATACTTTAACACTTCTTAAAACCATCCATCTTCTTATTATTATTCCAATATAATTTCCTCAACTTTAACCATTTAACCTCTCAACTCTATTGCTTGATCACGTGACAATCTCAAGATCCTGTAAAAAACCTAATCAGATTCCATATTCCCCAAACAACGGAAGCATATATTTGTGCTAATTTGTAATAAAAAATCTCGCTAAGATGCAGAATGGTACAATGTAGATTTACTTAATATAATTTTAGGAAATAGAAAAAAGCACAAAGAAGAAAAAAAAAGAGATAATGTAATTTGGGAAGCGCCACCGAATTGTGTGAAAAGTAATGAGGCAAAGTAATGAGGCTCCATATGGCCATCTACGCACTACCACCGGCATAAGAAGGAAAGTAAAAAAGTTAGATGCTTTCATAACGCTTTCAAAAAAAAGAAATAAAAATATTAACGGATAGAGAATTTTAGTGTTGTCCATAGCTCCCTCAATGAGTATAAGATATATGTTTAAATAATGAGGAAAGAAGCATATGAACAGAATTATATCACTTAGTGAGATGGGAAGGTATACAAACAGAATTGCTTGAAGACAAACTGTAGATTAATAATGACGTTTGGGGGTATATAAGTAGCCATGTGTGCAAAGGTTCAATAAGTGCGACACATGGAGTGGTTATTGAGGGCGGTGTAGTGCATTTTATAATCTTTTATAAACACCAAATTTTTGACAATGTATAGATTGTGTTGTTTCCTCAACTACTGCATTTTTTTCGCCATATAAGCCAGTTGTTTGTGTCATGGTTGGTACTTGAGAAATTTAAGTAGATATTCTATGAATTATGAATTGTATATTAAAATGACATCATTTTTTTCATACACGATTTTGTGATCTATTTTATAACTTAGGCCCCAAACGTTATCCTCGCGTGCACTTCAATACCTAGAATTTTATTTTTTGAACTTAACCCCTTGAACTTCCAAAAAGACTTCAAATAATATCTTAATGTTAAAACCAATAGCTTTTTGGACAAAAAGGGGTAATCTACAAGGCACACATGGGAATTTTCTTCCTAACAGAAAACGTTTTAAAAAATTCTGAAAATTACAAAAAAAATTAGAATATTAAAAATATATTTTAAAAATTCAAAATACTTAAAAACAATTTCTAAAAATATGGAAAATAAAAAAAATAATGCATTTGAAAATTACAAAAAAAATTATTTTAAAATTTGAAAATTACTGTTGATGTAAAAAATTAGACTTGATCTAATTAATTAATCACAGATAAATATGAGTAAAGAAATAAGACAAAGAATTTTTAAAGTGGTTCAGCCTTAATGAAAATGGCCTACGTCCACTGTTTTGTATTGCTGGGTGCTTTGCCTTGATTTCAATTATGATCGCAAGTGATCGATTACCCCGCTATGGAGGGGGTTACAATGTATTTATAGCCCTTGGGTTGTCAATATGAATAGACAATGTGCCGTTATTTAATATACCTATACATCTGTACATAATAAGAATGTTCATTGAATCTGTTTTTGTCGCTTGATCTTCTTGGCTAGATGCTCTGTACGTTGAGTAGCTCGTCGCGTTTGAGTAGCTCAGTACGCTGAGTAGCTCGATGAATATATTTTATGCCACACAGGATGACACGTGTCTTCATATAACTGATCCACATTAGCTGGCTAATTTTTGTATCAGCAGAAGCTCCCAATGTTTCACAGTTGATGTTGGATATGATAGTGTGGAACATTATGCCCAGAGGTTGCTCGGACACATTTTACCTAGTCTCATTAGTTCACAGATCTCCAATACTTGTGACATTTAATGATTTTGAGCGTGAAATGGCGAAACTCATAAATATTTTGAATCTTTAGCAGACGCTTGGGCATTCGCGTCTTTTTCATCATTTAGCCGCCAAAAACGCAATCGTCGTCTCTAGTGATCATTATTTTTCTCGCTTCCCGAAGCAATGTATTTAAAAGCGATAGAATCAAATTGTCTTCTACCTCTTGCCTTTTAGACTTCTAAGCCTTTTGTCTTCTCACTTTTTCTTCTTACGCTCGTTCCTTCTGTCATCTGCCTTAGCAGATTTTTCTGTAAGAACTTCTTCTTTCTTTGCTTTAGCCACTATGGTTTATCTTATCGAGTCATTGGATAAGTTCCGGGATAATTTTGCAATTCCTTCTTGGGTTATTCTGGAAGAACTTCCTTGCCCTTTTGATTTATTTTCTTTAGCTGAGGGATACTCATTTCCCTCCATTTTTGTAGCGGAATGTGGTTTTTCTTTCCTGCCTAACCCCCTGTGTTTGGAATTTTGCTAATATTTTGATATTGTTCCTGCAAGAATAGTTCCAAATACATGCAGCGTAGTTAATGGCTTACATAGGTTGAATCAAATTCATGGAACTCATTTAGGGATTCCTGAAATTATGTATTGTTATAAATAGGTTACTAGCGATACCACCTTTTATTTAAAAACTAGGTATTCTCATAGAGCTTTAGTGGTCAATCTCCCTAATGCTAATAGGGATTATTTTTATCATGGGGTTGTGATGAAAAATTGGCAACACCCCCCCCCCCCCTCCCCCGTTAAAAGGGAAAGATGTGTACCAAGGTCCCAAATGTCCACTTTATGGCAATGGGATAGGTTGTTTTTAGTTTTTCAAGTTAGCTTTGTTTTTGTTTGATGAAATGTGTAACTGATGCTTATTTTTTATTTATTGCAGTTGACAGTAAAAGGAAATCCCCAAAAGAGAGTGACATTAATATAAAATATTTGAAGTTTATCTAGGGGTTGCATCGAGCAATAGACGGGGAACACGTGAGGTCTGCTTCTTATTTGTTGAGATACAAGAACACCACTTATTCTTTTATTGCTCGTCCCCTTGTTCCTCCCTTGGTGATTGAACTTGAGCAAGCTTCAGCATCTTCTTCATTTGTTGAAGAAGCTTCTTCTGACTTGGGTATTGCTATTGCTAACATGATGACGAAGAAAAGGAAAGTGCCTGAGTTCTTTGCCAAATCTGCTCCTTGTATTGAAGGGGAAAAGAAGTGCAAAGACGAAGCTCCAACTAAGAAAAAGGATGTTATTACTCCTTCCAAAGATAATAGCAAGAAGCCCTATGTTTCCCCTAAAGAGGCAGCACCTTTGATTGAAGCTGTTGTCTCAAAAGAGGCAGCACCTTTGATTGAAGTTGTTGTTATTCAAGAAGAGACATCACCTTTGATTGATGATGCTCCCTTGAGAATATTGAGAAGAGGTCTTGCTAAGAAGACTATTGATTCTGCTGCCCAACCTACTGGAGTTGGGATTTCTTCTTTGAGGGCTAGTTCTCCGGCCGTGCTCACCCCTGGCTTGGCCAAGAAATTGATCAAATCGGGGACTCTTCCTAATTATCGAGCTGTTGAAACTTCAACTCCTCGGGATAAGGTTACCGATTTGGCAACCCTACACCTTGCATCAGTAAGTGGTCTTTATACTTATCTTTCTAATTCTTCATTGCCATATTCATACTCTAATTCATGCCTTTCTTCTTCTCGCAGTTTTTGGTGTACTTTTATAATATTGTGGAGAAGGACGAAGCCATCAAAGCTTTAACCTCATCTAGTGGAGTAGAGGAAGCCCTTGCTGGGTTGTCAAAGTCTTTGGGGGATTCCCTATAGAAGTACAAAGAGGACAAAGCTGCCTGGGAGAATAAGTTCCAATCTACTGATACAGCTCGAGATCAGGCTGTAAATGCCTCCAAGGAGTTGGAAGAAAAATTGAAGGTTGCTCTTTCCAACAAAGTGGAAGCTGATGGAAAGATTAAAGAGGTTGAACGGCGTAAGAAAGAGCTTGAGGAGAAGGTGAAGTCTGTTGAAGAGCTTCTTAGGGAAAAAACTTCCTCGAAGAGAGCGAAGAGGAAAACTGCTGTGAAGAAGTCCTTTAGCTCTGGTTGGGACAAAGGATGAAATAGAGCTTTAGCTACTGTCTCTTCCCAGATGGACTATGCAAGTTTGAAGTACTTCAGAGATGGATGGGTAATGATTAAGCGTGAAAAGTAGCGCGTGTAAAGACGTTAATCGTTATTTTAGTTTCACCGCCTAAATGCAAACAAACCTAAGTTATGACTACACTTGCGATACAAGTATAGCGGTAAGTCGGGTATCGAATCCACAGGGAGTGTTCGACAGATTTTAATTGGATTATTAATTCAAGAATAAAAGTGTAAAAAGGTGATGTGTGCTAGGAAATAAAAGAAAATAATAAGTTAAGTATAAATAAAAGTAAAGCGAGGATCGAGATATCAACTAACCACACGGCTCGAAACAACTAATAATCAGAATTCCGGCTCGAGAGCAACTTAATCGAGCATTATCAATTAATCACAAACATCACACAATAAGGAATTAAATCCAAAGTTGCGAGATTAAACATTTAACCAAAAATGGTCGCACGCGGATTAAACTCGGATTATCGCTATAAACACTAACTTTGCATGACAAAGAAAGTTAATCGCATAATAATCCGACTTTAATTCGCGCGGGTTCAATTAAACGTAATTTTACACAAAACCTAATTTCGAAGCTCGGGGCCCGTTAATGGCGGAACGACATCCCGACCCTAATTATCTAGGGGCGCATAATGATTAGACTAAATTACAACTAATTAAACTAGGAAAGCAAGAAATAAAGCAAGTAAACTAATTAAGAAATCAGGGAAATTAATCTACAAAGTAAGAGAAAATCAAGAACAACTTATATAAATGGAGATGGAAGTGGAAAGTTCAACATACACAACCCATATGGTTATCAACCTAAAGAGATATGAAGCCAAGCTCTCCAAACCCATAAACCCTAGGCTAAACTAATTAAAACTGAGTATATCTCAGTATTACACAAAATTGGGTTATATAGTAAGTTGGAATAAAAGAAAAGAAGAAAGAAAAGAAAAGGAAAATATCTGTAGAAAACAGGGGATCGATCGATGGTTGAAAACATGCCAAAAAATATGAAGGATCGATTGATCGACCCTTTTGATCGATCAATCGATCAAGCAGGGCAGAACCTCATATTTTCCTCCAGTTTTGATGTAAATGCTTTTCTCCTCCGCTAGAACTGCCGTAACTTCTTCGTTCGGACTCGAAATCGATCACCGTTCACGACCATGCGAAACTTGCGAGGAGGCTACAACTTTCATGTAGATATTGGGCCGCCCAAACTGTGAATTGACCAGATTGCCCTTGAACGTGCAATTGCGTACGGAACTTGAGCGGAATACGTCCGAACTCCATTCTTAGTACCTAAATACCTACAAAAGCCCAATTATATCTCATATAGCATGTTAACAATATAAACCGAGGTTTTCTGGTTAACGAGCTTAAATATAGAGATTAAGGCACCCGAGGGGCTAAAATGCATAGGTTCGACGAAAAAATAACCCAATATTTGCGTATTATCAGATAGCAACTCTGAAGGAGTTGAATGTTGCTGATGATTCTGAACGGTTTCAGAAACACACTCATGGCCCTCCTCCTACTATTGAAGAAGAAGAAGAAGAAGAAGAAGAAGAAGAAGATGATGAATCTGCATCTGATGAATCTTCTATGGTGATAGTAGAACAAGCACCTACTATTACCATTTCTCAATCCTCCGAGCAAGTTCAACAGGCAACAATGTGACAACCCGCCAACTAAAATAATAGGTGGCCAGCCCAATACTTTAATAATCACAGGAATCATAGATGGTCCATTCTCAGCATCACTGTAGATTAAAATAATAGTACGAGATAACCACCAATCATTTTAGAAAACGGATTGTCAATAAAAGAAAATTTTGTAAATAAAAGAAAACACTTAGACAACCCCATTTGCGAAAACGGTGGATATCAAAAATCGATAATGAAGAGCGACAAATTCATAAATAATCACCGAATAAGCTGTTGGTGCACAGACTAATACAAATAGTTACACCGAGTATTACATTTCAATATTTACAATATAGTAAATGAGTGCAACGCTTGGGCAAACACGCCCGAATAAATAAACTGAACTTAACTAAAGTACAATGGAAAGAAGTGTCTAATACTAATAACCTACAACATCCGCAATATGCTGTAGCTCCATAAAAACCGGAATGGAAATGTAAATACGGGTGTCCATGCGGTAGAGCACCTGTAACGACAATAGTATGTGCAAAAACAAAGACATATAGATACGGGTCAGGGCCCGGTTTGATATGATTCCCATGTGAATAAAATGCATGACAGCTAAGTACGTAATTCTCTCTCATATAACAATAATATTTCTCACCTCTCAATCTAAAAGCAACCTAGTGCAATATCAATGATGATTTTCTATTTAAACAGAGAACAGAAGGCTAACTTCTCTCTAGTCTCAACACTATGCCCTTATTCGTGCGTGGGGTGTCTCGCAGAGCGAAATCCAAACAAGGAACCCCCCCGATACACTACTACTAGGCAAGGTTGATCGTCGAGATACATTAGACCCTGTCCTAATTAATCTAAGTACTAAAGGATAACTTCTCCCCAGTCACAACACTATGCCCTTATTCGTGCGTGGGGTGTCTCGCAGAGCGAAATCCAAACAAGGAACCCCCCCCCCCCCCCCCCCCGATACACTACTACTAGGCAAGGCTGATCGTCGAGATACATTAAACCCTTAGCACAATATTATATGTATTTATATATATATATATATGAGAGGTCTCATCTATAACTACTCAAGGATACATAATTATATCCATTCACCATCTAACAACATAATTTCCATTTCTTTCTTTAGGAATATATATATATATATAAATGGTACAACATTTTATCAAATGTCTACCAATCAATTTCATCGTATACCAATTCATTTCATAAATTCGTTCCTTATTAGGAAATATAATCATAGTTTTATGGTCTTTGTGGCATTTCATCACAATTATACACTTTGTAAAAATATCTTCCTTATCAGGAATATAATCATCATCATATGCTCTTTGTGGCATTTTTATCTCACTTTTACATTTTGTAAAAATCCTTTCCTTATCAGGAAAATAATCATTTTCAAATGCTCTTTGTGGCATTTATATGTGCTCTTTGTGGCACTTCCCCATGCTCTTTATGGCATTTCAATTGTGCTCTTTATGGCACTCATATACATCAAGTCCAACTTGATTTAGAATAGTTATAATTACATATATATATATAACAATTCTAAGATCGCCCGTCCGGGTTTCCCCACTGTGCGCGCCCCTAAATGGCTATCATCTTCCAGGGCCTGTTATTTAGACAACCTGGGATCCTACCAAACGTCGGGAAGCAACCATGTGCCTACGGGATAGTCAAGACCACACCCGGAATCTCCTACCCATCGCAGAAAATATACAATCACAAACGCTCGCATGGCCTAGGGACTATATCCACCCTGCGTTAATTTGTCAGGGGGCATCACCACAATGCGCGAACTTCCCTTAAGATAGCGATTTAGAGAGGGTGTGTATCCATACCTTTTTACATTTATAAAAGTCATCTTCCTTTTTATTTGAAGACATCCATTTTTATATTCTCAAAATCATTTGTACTTATTTATTAGTACAACATTTAATAATATACATTTCTTATTCTTAGAGTCATATTTTATTAATGACTTAAGACCCGAAGTGCCATTAACCTCAACTAGTCCCTAAGACTTCAATATAATATCATAACCATTTAAAATGAATCTCCATCAAGGAGTGTCTCCCAAATGTCTCAACATTGATATTTTATCTTCAATTTATCTTCCGGTTAATCTCCTATTTCATTCGGATATCAACCTACGCAACTAGCCCTCGGGGTAAGCCCAAACATCTCATTAAATCCTAGGGCATTAGACTACCCAAAACCACCCTCTAGGACTCCCCATTAAACCCCAAAGAAAGGTCCCTAAGCCTTGGACCTAAAAGAAAAAGGGCTAAAAATCAAACTAGGAAAAATTTCACAAAAACAGGGGAACCGAATCAATTCACCCCTTGGGCCGAATCGATTCGCTAAACAGCCGAATCGATTCGATGAGCAAAAACTGACTTTCTGCAATTGCCGAATCGATTCGGTTTTAACCCGAATCGATTCGGTCTGCCAGACCTGTATCCCTCTCCTTATCCGAATCGATTCTCCCTAGGGCCGAATCGATTCGGTCCTGAAATCTTGCCCAGTTTGGGCTACGAGTTTAAGAACCCTAAAATTCCCAAAACCTCACATCTTCGATTTTGTCCAACATCAACAACATCTAATTCTCCCAAATTGTTTCTACTCCTTTAATAAGTAATAATTTATCCTCAAATCAAATTAAAACTAAGATTTAAGAGTTTAATTATCAAAATCAACAAATACCCATTTATGGGTTAAATCTCCAAAACTTAACTACACATGCAATTTATCACATTAAATCACATCTAGCAAGTAAGAAACTTGACTCGAGGTTCGTATTGTCTGATCCACCTCCGGTAGCAATGAAAATCCGGCCCAAATTTCGATTTTCTCTCTTTTATCTCCATTTCTCCCAAGCTCTCTCTTCTCTCTCTCTCTCTCTCCTTTGGCTTCTCTCATAAGATTGAGAAAATAAAAGGATTGGGGGACTTAACCGTGTCTTAAAACACAAATGTCCTCTTTTAATTGCTAATACACCATTAAAATGACTCGTATCGACTTAATTGAGTCATAACACGTTAAAAGTGCCCGACACCCAAAAATACAACATGGCACTTATTTCGACTATCTCGACCATTCTAAAAACAACCGCACCCCCTATTTTGGCATTCGGGAAAGTGTGAACAAATTTTATGTTCCAATTGTATTTTATTCCATTAATTATACCACAATTTAAATACGAATCATAACCTTCGTTTTACATATAACGACGCAATATATCACAATATAATGTCATTTACCTTCTCATACGGTAAATAGACAAAACATAGTAAATATTATCCCTTAATATCACGGGAAACAATATTTAATCCAACTTACCCTATTTTATAGAATTTGCCCATCGGGCAAAATAATATAAAATAGCCGCTCAAAAGCCTGGGTTGTTACAAACAACTTCTGCCGAGCAACGTCAACTGCCTTCCGAGCAACCAACTCCTTCCTCCAAATCGGCTGAATATGTTCTAGAAAATAAGGAGAAGGTGTAGAGTTGTTCGGCTCTTTAATTATGTTATTTTTATGTTTTTACCTTTTTGTTGTAACTTTCTCCTCCCGTGATCAATAAAATGGACTTTGTTATCTATTCTGAGTTTTTCCTTTACTTGCTCGATCTGTATCGTTCTTGATCCATTTTTACTTTTCCTTGCTAGTTTATTGCCAGGATGGAACTCTTGTCAGCTCATGATACAGAGTTGATGAAGAAATGTAATGATTACTTCAAAGCTGGTTGTGCAGATTTTATTGAAGCACAAATAGTTGATATTCTCGAGCCTGATGCTTCAGAATGAGCAATTGATGCTTATCAATATTTAAAATGTCTGCTTGATCGAGCTGTGGCTAACAATGTGGCTTATTATGAAATAATAGAAGATCGCCAAGGAGTAATCGAAGAACTTCAACTTCAGCATAAGGAAACCATTGCTCTGATACATGAAGGTTATGAGAAAAAGTTCCAACAGTTGAGTGCTGATCGGGGTTATGACAAATTTATTTCATCCATAGGAAGAGAGAGAGTGTGCTTAAGCTTGAAGTTGAGGAGCTTAGAAACATTGACAAGCTGTTGGAAGAGGAAAATATTGCCTTGCGAGAAAAACTGAGACAACTAAAGTCTGCCTCTTCTTCTAGAGCTCTGGTCCTGATCAGCGATGAGGGCTTTTCATTTTTGAAAACTTAAAATGCTGCATTGAGGGAAGAACTGCAGTCTTTGAAATAAGTCAGACCTACATCTTCCTCGCGGGGTAGAGCAAGAGTTGGTCAGAGCGGCATTGAAGAAACTAGGACTCAATAAGACTTAGCAAATCAGGTTGTTCAGATGAAAGCAAAAAATCAAGCCCTAATTGAGATGTCCCAGAAACTTCAAAAACTTACCAAGCAACTTTCCAATCAGAGTTCTGCATTGGAAAGTAAAGAGAACTTGGTGAAGAAACTTCATCAGCAAGTTGAGAGATTGACTTATCAATTTCATAAGAAACCTAGAGAGTTTTGGACGGGGAGATACAACGAGGCCTAGTGTCATCTCGATGTCAGGTTGAAACAGTCAAATAATGAGGGGTACAAGTATGGATGGATGAATGCTCTAGCTGTGATGCATGTTGAAAAAGGGAACTCGTTGTGGGATTAGTGTGATCCTGGACTACTTGATATGACGGTTCCTCCATTCAAAATAGACGTTAACTGGATTCCAGTCAGTTCCATTCCTCAGTGTTTGATCTCCAAATATCTTGGTGATTACCAGCTTCATGAAGACTTTGAGATATCTCGACCTCAACATCTGCTTAATCGACCGAGTTCGAGCAACACCAGAATGTTACAAGACTTGAATTTGATCAATTCTCCTTATGCTCTAAATGATCCTCCAGATGGAATAGAGCATGTACCTAAATCGGAAGGAAAAAAGCCAATAGAATAGGAAATTTGTATATTGTTAGTAATTATTAAATGACACATTTTCTTTTGTAATTTTACTTTCCTTGGAAATGAATTCATTGTATGATATTTTTCTTATCAATATATCTTTAAAGGGACAATTTGTCATGTTTGGTTTTACTTGCCTAGATAATGGAACTTTACCCCATTTGCTGCCTAGTTGTAGTGACTTGTCACCCATAAGTGCCTAAGCAATGGAATTATTTTCATCCCATGGTCCTACTTAGTTGTAGAAATCTTATCTAGATTACCTTGGTGCCTAGGCAGTGGATGCCCCTTGAGGTCACCCATCTTCTTGCCTAGTTTTGGATGCCCCTTGAGGTCACCCATAATAAAATAGGGCCTGCCTTGTATGATTGTTATGCCAATATTGTTGGTTAAGTTTATTAATGTGGACCAACCTTAGTTGGTGGTTGCTGATATCCGACCAACCGTAGTTGGTAGTTGTTAATATGCCGACCAACCGTAGTTGGTGGTTGTTGATGCCTTATTACAAAATTCAAGTGTAGTGTGTAGCACGAGTACTCCGGAAAAAAAATTGAACTAAAAAGAATATGGGAAAAACATCATTTTATTCATATTAAAAGAATGGAATACATGTGAAACAATATTACTAATAATATTTACGCAGATGCTCTGTATTCCACGCATTTTTGAATTCTTCCCCCTCTAAAGTTTCTATTCTATAGGTTCCAGGTCGAACAATCATTGTCATATGATAAGGCCCATGCCAGTTGGCCTCCAGCTTATTATACTTCTGAATGACCTTCTTGAGTATATAATTTCCCTTCTTGAGATCACATTTCTTGACCCTTTTATTATAGAACATGGCAGTTCGTTGTTAATAAGCGGCATTTCGGATTGCTGCATCTTCCCGGACTTCCTCGAGCATTTTTAAATCTAAACGTCTCATCAAATTACTTACTGGAGTGTTGAAATTAAGCACCCTTTGAGTAGGTATACCCAGTTCAGCGGGTATGACCGCTTCACTTCCAAAGGCTAACATGTAAGGAGATTCCCCAGTTGCCGTTCGGGGAGTTTTTCTGTAAGCCCATAACACATAATGCAGCTCGTGAATCCAATTTCCTTTCGCATCATCCAATCATTTCTTCATCCCGTTCAACATAGTTCTGTTGGTTACCTCTGTTTTCCCGTTGTTTGCCCGTTGCTCTGGGGATGTCCTGGTGCAGAATGAATCTTTTGAACATTGGACTGTTGACAGTACACAACGAACTCCTCATTATCAAATTGGGTACCGTGATAAGTGAGTAAATAATGTGGCAGACCATATCTACAAATAATATTCTTCCAGATGAACTAATAGACCCTTTCATATGCCATGTCAATGAGAGGTTCAACTTCTATCCATTTTGTGAAATAATCAATAGTGACTACCAAATATTTGAATCGTCCTTTGGCAGTTGGCAGAGGCCCAACCAAATCTATTCTCCACATGGAAAATGGCCAAGGGGAGGTAATCGGTGTTAATAATACCTGGGGAGTTCTTCGTATGGTAAAGAACCATTGACACTTGTCGCATTTCTTGGCATAGTCTATGCAATCAGCTCGCATCGTTGGTCAATAATATCCCTACGTCGTTATCCTCTGCAAAAGAGTTCGACCTGCTACATGAGCTCCACAAGAGCCTTCGTGAATTTCTTCTATCAGATTTTTCACTTCTGATGGATAAACACATCTCTGTAGACCTTCTATCTGTAACACCCCGTATTTTTGTATAGTTAATATTTCATTAATTCGAGAATTTTAAATTACTGGTGTGTTGTAATTTTAATTGAATTAATTATGGCAATATATATATTTAAATATTAATCGGGGAGTGAATGGTTAATGTTTAGGGAAATTTATTTACTAAGTGAATAATAATAATTTAATTACGTCATTTCGAGTATTAATGACGAGGTATAGACTTATCCCAGCCGGGAGTCGGTATAGACTAAATTGGGTGTGAGATAAGGATTTTTATAAAGTAATTCGAATGTCAATTCTGACTGCTCGGTTGAGTCCGGATGGGTCGAGATAGTCAGAAAAGAGTACCCGGGAGTAGTAATTGGGTCTCGGGACATTTTTGGGCATAGCTGGGCCCACATGGGGTGATTTGGGCAATTTTAATTTAGCCCATTAGGCAAAACACGGGATTTGTGTTTTTAAACCTAAACCTAAGAAAAGGAAAATGAGCAGCCAACATTATTCTAACCTAGGGTTTGAGAGGGAGATTGGGGGGAAACAATCAAAAGGCAAATTGGAGGTTATTGGAGCCAAATTAAGGGATGTCGACGACGGATCAGATCCTACGAACAATTTCAGGCAAGTGGTTAACTGTTTTTACTTCTAAATTGTGATGTCCAATTCATATTTTACTGATGTGTATACGAAAATTCGTTTTGGGTGTAAATGGGTACAAAATGGGGTTTTTGTTTATGGGACACTTAAATGAGATTCAAAGTAAGATTTAGATAGGTGATTGATATTTGAATATGTATATATGATTTGAATGAGAAATCCAGAACATAAAAGAGTAGAGATTAAATCTGGAAATTGGATTATAAAACAGATAATTGAATTTTTGTGGAGAAAGACCCATTTCGAAAATCATGAGATAAGTAGATAAATTGATTATCCTAAGGTCCCTTGATGTGTAGGATGTGGAATAACTATGTTTATGTGGTGGGATAATGTGATTTGAGGTTTAGACTTTGGATTAAAAACTTTAATTTTCGTTAATGGTGAAATTCAGCAAGGAAGGAGAGCTGGAACGAAGGGATCGATCGATCGATCGGGGGGCATCGATCGATCGACGATGGTTAATTCTAGGCAGTTCGGCCTGTGGGTGAAATAAGGGGGAAATTAATTATATATTAATTTTCATACATTAATCAGTGTTATATAATTATGAAATACATATTCCTAGTAACTATGGGGAATAGAAAATGGGACTAGGAGCAATTTATGTGGGGAAACTCTATGGAGGAAATTGAGGGATGTTATTCCAAAATAGGGAGATACGGATCAAGTGAGTGAGTCCGGGTATATTGGCTAAGCGACGCCAAGGTAGTGAATTAAGGTTGGAGATAAACTAATTAATTTAGAGTCGGAATATAGACTCGGGAAAGTGGTAAATTAATTAATGTGCAATTAATTAACTAGAGTTGGGCTGTTGGCTCGGGAAGGAAATAAATTAATTAGTGTGTTAATTAATTTAAATAGAGTCGGACCACAGACTCGGATTGGTATTAAATTGATAATTGTGCTAATTATATAATTAGAGTCGGATTGTAGACTCGGGAATGTATTAAATTAATAGGTGGGTAATTAATTTAATTAGAGTCGGATGGTAGACTCAGGGAGGTAATAAGTTAATTTAGGTGATATTAAATTAAATAAGGGTCGAGGTATAGACTCGGGCTATCATTATAGAAATTAAGTGGGTGAACTTAATTAAATGAAAGTCGGACCATAGACTTGGATTGGTATTAATTAATTAAGTGTGTAAATTATTTAACACAGAGTCGGACCATAGACTCGGGGAAAGTATTACATTAATTAATGTGGGAATTAATTAAATTAGAGTCAGACCATATTCTCGGGATAATAATAATATAATAAGTGAGAAAACTTATTTGGTCAAGTTAGGCGAGAGACTCGGGATTTCAGGCTAGTGTTACGGGTTGTGAGTACACGGTAAAGCCGGGGTTTATTTTATATATATATACGGTGTAGTGATAGTATATATATATATGTGTATATATTGTGTGTGATACTAAATATCAGTGCTTAGATATTTATTAAATTAAATTCTCTAGTGCTATCAAGGGAGGTTGCGCGATGTGGGTGAATCCCCTAGCTTGAGGAGTAGGGTGAGTATATCCCCAGGTCATAGCGTCCGTTATATGGGTGAGGGACTTATCTCACTTTCAGGGAAGGAATATGACCGCCTCCACTTCGTTTTTGTTTTGAACCAGGTTGGTGAGCGAATCCAACTTGGGTAACTAGGTTATGTGAGCACACCTAGTGAGATGGCACTTGAGAGGAAATCATCCAGTGAGAGTATACTCGGAAGGATGGGTACACGTATTATATATGTGTGGATGTTTTAGTAAGATACATATAATATGGTAGTGAATATTATATGTAGGTAATAATACAGTGTGTGATGTATTTATTTTATATAACTCGGGTTACAGTTATATGCTGTTAATTAATGAGAAATTAATTAAGTTAAACATTTTTGGGAATAATACATTTTTGGGAGTATTATATGTAGGTAATAATACAGTGTGTGATATATTTAATTGATATAACTTGTGTTACGGTTATAGGCTATTAATTAAGAAGGAATTAAATAAGTTGATTAGTGAGATAACTTATAACTCGGAAATAATAATACTCGGGTTAGAGTAGTATGGCAAGGGGAGGTTACACCAGGACTAGTTGGACGGGGTAGTACAACTAGGTGGGGTTAAGGTAACCGTTAGGTGTGCACATTAGTGGAGGGGTGAGAATGTCCACAAGAGAGTGCGACACTAACTTTAATATGAAGAGCATTCATGCATTTTAAATTACTGCAGTTAATTCACTTGCTAAATATTTTCAAAATGTTTTGGGTTCTAACCCTTGCTATAAAACTATTTTCAAAACCTTTTAGGTGTCCAGCCACAGGGACGCCAGGATTGATATTCTATTCCAGGGACACGGAGCTGCGGCATATGTGGATGCTAGCAGGAGTTTGGATTAGACGCATCATTCATTCATTCCTAGAGTAGGAATTTTGTATCAGTTTCAGTTTTATTTAGGGCTTGTCGCCCAGTCTTCTCGGTACAGTTTTCAGGTGTTGAATTTTTGTATTCGGATTATTTCTTTGGTGGCCGGTGATTTATTCGGCATGTTGTGTAATTATGATTCAGTTTATTTTCATTCAGTTGTGTGAATGGTTTATATTTTTAATTCCGCATGTACAGTTTTGGTTTAATTAAAAAGTTAAAATTGGCACCAGTTTTTGGAATACCAGGTGGTTAGTAATTTTTAAAAAGTTTTCGACAGTGATGCTAAGGATGATCCAACTGGGATTCCTGTTTTAATTTGGTATAGGACTGATCACCCGGTATTTTATTAGGCGGGGTGTCACACTATCATGCCTCTTCTATATATAACTCCATTATTTAAGACATACCTAGCAGCTTTAAACTTGAGCCTCTTGGCTGGGAGCTGGTCGGCGGGTAAAATGCCTTCTTTGATATACGCCCTGATGTGATCTATCTAGGAAGGTCCAATATCCAAAGTGATAAACTTCACCATCAAATCGTCATCAATGCTTCGGTCTGCAAGTATGTTAATAGGAATCTTTCTTCGTAGCTCAGTGCGAGTAGATGAGGCTAACCGAGCTAGTGCATCAGCCCTCGCATTCTCCAGTCTTGGTATTCTGATTACTTGGGCCGTTAAAAAATTAGATACAATCTCCATAGCTTTGGTATGACACCTAGACATAAATTCTCCCTTTATCGCGTACAGCTCGAGAATCTGATTTACGACTAGCTGTGAATCACTAAACACCGTAACTTGCTCTGCATTCAGTGTTTTGGCTAAACTGAGGCCCACAATCATAGCTTCGTACTCAGCTTCATTGTTGGAATCTTTGAATTGGAAACGCAGAGCATACTCTATATCCAATCTATCCGGGCTATTAAGAATTATTCCAGATCCGCTGCCCGTAACACATGAAGAAGCATAAATATACAAATTCCATATGGGGATACAGTTATCAAACCCTTGATCTAACAATGTCCTATGATGGAAAATTTAGTGCTTCCTTTTATCATCCCTTAACGTTGGGCTGTTATCAGAGAATTCTTATTGCTCGGTCACTATTCCCTCCGACAAGGCTATTGATGGGAGTTGATCGGGGATGGTTTTTGATGATCCTCTAACATCCGTGGGTTGTTATGCATTAAATCCCTGTTGATCGGAGGTATCTGGGTAAGTAAATTCAGCAATGAAATATGCCACTGCCTGCCCTTTGAGAGAAGACCTTGGCTAATAGGCATAATTATACTCACCCAACTCCACCGCCAAATACATCAATCTTCCAGATTTTTTTGGCTTGTGTAAAGTCTATCTAAGTGGCATGTCAGTATATACCACTATTGTATTGGCTTGGAAGTATTTTTCTCGCCTCAATTAATGTTAATTCCAGCTTCTCCAATTTTGGGTACCTAATCTCCGTTCCTCAGAATGCCTTACTTGTATAATACACCCGCTTATGCACTCCGTCGTCTAGCCCTATCAACGCTGAACTCACTGCACTTTCTAAGATAGTCAGGAACAAGTATAATTTCTCTCCCAATACCGACCTAGACCGCAAAGGAGGTGTCCCCACATACCTATTTAACTCTTAGAATGCCTTCTCACAATCAACATTCCACTCGAAAGTTTTTCTGAGCATCTTAAAGAATGGAAGACATCTGTCAGTTGCTCATGAAATGAACCTGTTGAGAGCTGCAACACGCCCCGTGAGGCTTTGTACTTCCTTCTTCATAGTTGGATATTGTAAGTCTAGCAAGGCTTTGATCTTGTCAGAATTTGCCTCGATGCTGCGTTGATTGATAATATACCTGAGGAACATGCCTTCTTGTACGCCAAAGATGCACTTGATCGGGTTCAGCTTCATCTGATATTTCTCCAGTTAGTCAAATGTTTGGCCCAGATCAGCGATGTGGTCAGCAGCTTTCTTACTCTTAGTCAGCATGTCATCGACGTAAACCTCCATGTTTCTGTCGATTTGCTCTGCGAACACCTTGTTCATTAGCCACTGGTAGGTAGCACCTGCATTTTTAAGACCAAAAGGTATAACATTGTAACAGTAGGTTCCCCTTGGGGTGATAAAAGAAGTACTTTCCTTGTCCTCTAGTTTCATTTTAATTTGGTTGTAGCCGGAACAAGCATCCATGAAGCTCAGCAACTCATGCTCCGAAGTAGCATCTACCAGCTGATCCATTCGGGGTAGAGGGAAGTGATCTTTTGGGCGGGCTTTGTTCATATCTGTGAAATCCACAAACATTCTACATTTATTGTTCTTCTTTTTTACCATCACCACATTGGCTAACCAATCAGGGTATTTGACATCCTCAATAAAAGAGGCCTTTTCAGTTTCTCTATTTCCTCTTGAATATCTTAGTTCTTCTCTGGGCTAAAGACCCTTCTTCGCTGCTTCACCGGTTTGATCTTTTTATTAACGTTGAGTTTGTGTCACAAAAAGGCTGGGTCTATCCCCGACATATCTTCATGACTCCACGTGAAAGCTTTCTTTCCATGCCTAAAAACTGCCACCAACTCTTGCTTCATTATTGGATCGGGTGAAGCGCCAATTTGATTTGTTCTTTCTGGTCGTTCATCGTCCAGGATAATGTTCTCTGTCGCTTTTATGACCTGACCCTTCACGAGCTCTGAGTCTAGTGTTTCAATCTCGAAATCTTCAGACTCATCCACTTGGTAAGTGGTGGTCTTCTTCCTGGTATCCTCCATCTCTTCTTGTTCAGTAGATGAATAGTAGCATTCTCGAGCTAATTTCCGATCGCCTTTCACCAGCCCTACACCAAAGTTGGTTGTGAATTTCAAGCATTGATGTACCGTGGATGGCACTGCTTCGAACTTCTTCAGACCTACTCTTCCCATGATTATATTATAGGCTGATTGAACGTTTTTATCCACTACAAAAAAACATACGTTTTATGTTCTGCAAGCAGGCCAGGTACTAATATGCATGTCCAACTTGATCGTCCCAAGTGGAAAGACTTTTTTGCTAGAGAAACCGATAAGGGGCCTGTGGTATGGATCCAACTGGGCGAGTTTCAGGTTTAAACTGTCAAAGCAGGGGTAGAATATGATTTCTGCCGAGCTACCATTATCTACCAATACTCTTGAGATGATTACATCCTTCATCCTCATCTTGATCAGCAAAGGATCATCGTGAGGATATAAGACTCCTTTCAGATCACTCTTGGAAAAACCGATGACAATTTATCCTTATTGATCTTCCTCAGATGATCTTCCTTTGCCAGATTTATCCACTGTATGTAGGAAGAAGCTTGGGCCTCATTGAGGTAAGCTTTCCTTTCAGTGGCATGATCACCACCTCCTGCATCTCCACTTATTATCATATTACAGACAAATGAACCAAATTGGATTGAAAATATCTCACATTCAGGCTGTCTAGGCTTTTTGGGGAGATCGAGGTCATCCTCCGGGTCATCTCCATGGTCCCTTTTCTTATCATCTCTTGGTCGGTGAAGAGATTTGGACCTTTGTCATGCTTTGTTGTTGGTCTTCTCACCGCTCTGGCAATCAACAAACTTGATCAATTTTCCTCGTCTAATGAGTGCCTCGATCTCATTCTGGAGAGCTATGCACCGATTAGTCGTGTGACCGTGGTCTTTGTGGAACTCGCAATAATTGGACTTATCTCTCCTTTCGGGGGCTATCCTTAATTTCTCCGTCCAGTTTAGTTCTTCGTTATTTTTTATCTCCTCCAGAACATGGCTTATGCCTACCTTTAAGGGGGTATAATTTGCATACTTCCTCAAGTGCTCAATCGTTTCCTTGCCTTTCGATTGTTTACTGCCTCCATTATGCTTATGATCCTTCCTCTCTGACCTACCTTCAGGTTTAGTTTTCGCTTTTGCCTCAACGTTCTTCTTCGCAGCCATAGCTTCTTCGGCATTCATAATCTTGGTTGTTTTCGCCATCAACTCTGCCATAGATTTGGGGGGGATCTTTAGCCAAGGTGTAATATAGCTTATTTGGTAAAACACCACTCATTAGAGCTATAATGGATGTCTTCTCTTCGTAGTCGATTACCTCCAGTTTCTCGTTGTTAAAATGAGTGATGTAATCCCTGGTGACTTCTCTTGATTTTTGCCTTACGCTCAACAGATGGGCTACCCTCTTGACTGGCTTTGCTCCAAAGCAGAAATTTCCTATGAAGAGCTCAGCCAACTAATGAAAAGTTGCGATTTAACCTCGAGGAAGGCTGTTATACCATATTTGAGCAGAACCAGTGATGGTTCCTGAGAACGCCCTGCACCTCATCTCATCAGGGACCGTATAAATATTTTCAGCAGCTTGGTACTGTTCTATATGGAGAATAGGATCCCTCTTCCCATCATACTTCGACGTGCCTACAGGAGCCTTAAACTTTAAGGGTGTGGGAAAGTCCATAATTGCTTGTATAAATGGAGATCCTTTGATAAAGGTTCTTTAGAGAGGGTTTCTGGCCTTAGACATTTCCCCTAACCTATCTTCAAACCTCTGAATGGAGCCCTTCCATACATCATTTCCAGCGTCTGATCTATTTTCCCAAGCAACAGATCGTACTGAATTCTCCTCTTGGGATCTTTCTGTACGAGCTGCAGGACGTGATTGGGCAGAATCTTCCCTTAGATCATTTGGTCATTGAGAATTTCTCGATGCAATCCGAGGAGGGTTTCTATTACTCCTAGGGCCCAAGCGGTCAAAGGGAAAGACTCTGCTCAACCTCTCCAGAGTGCTTGTTCGTTCTAGAGTTAAAGTAACATTTTCTTGAGAGCCCATAACTCTTATAGGGGATGTCCGGCCAGGCTGATAGGAGGGATCACTGGATCTCTCAGTATGATAGAATTCGGTATGCCTGGATCGGGAAGCATGAGGGAATAAAGTATGTCTGGATCGTGAATACGGCAAGTGCATGTTTCTCTGAACGCTTCGCTGGCCTGACTGTGCAGGCGTTGCATTTTGAACAGTTTGAATGAGTTATCGCATGGTCTCCTACATAGTTGTTTGTCCGTTGGCTAAGTTTACGACTATTCCTGTGAGATCATGGACAGTTGGAGGAGCGGACTGGTTGGGAGGAACTCCTTCATTGTTCCTATTGCTAGATTCTGGGATCTCAGACATGTATGATGATTTTTTTAGTGAAAAACGCTACGTTTAGTCGTTCTCACAGACGACGCCAATCTTTTGATGTAAAAAATTAGACTTGATCTAATTAATTAATCACAGATAAATATGAGTAAAGAAATAAGACAAAGGATTTTTAAAGTGATTCAGCCTTAATGAAAATGGCCTACGTCCACTGTCTTGTATTGCTGGGTGTTTTGCCTTGATTTCAATTATGATCGCAAATGATCGATTACCCATCTATGGAGGGGGTTACAATGTATTTATAGCCCTTAGGTTGTCAATATGAATAGACAATATGTCGTTATTTAATAGACATATACATATGTACATAATAAGAATGTTCATTGAATCTATTTTTGTCGCTTGATCTTCTTGGCTAGATGCTCTGTACGTTGAATAGCTCGTCGTGTTTGAGTAGCTCGATGAATATATTTTATGCCACACATGATGACACGTGTCTTCATATAACTGATCCACGTCAGCTGACTAATTTTATATCAACAATTACCAAATTCTATTTAAAATGGCAAAGAAGACATTTAAAATTTTTAAATTTAGGAAAAGCTTTAAAAAGTTTTAAAATTTGGAAATGACAAAAATAAATTTAAAGATATTAGACGGAAAATAAATTTAAAAATAGTGAAAATGCATTAAAAATTAACAATACTGGAAAAAAAATTCTAAAATAGAGCGAAAACTGGAAAAAATAAATAAAATAGAAATGACAAAAAAAAAATGAAAGCATTTGGCCAAAACATATATTTCAAAAGATTGAAAATGCAGAAAAAAGCTTTAAAACTGGGAAAAACTTTTTTTTGAAAATTTTTGAACTAAAAATTAAAATAACTATTGGCCAAAAAATATATTTAAATATACTGAAAAAATGCTGAAAAACATAAAAATAGGGAAAACTATTTTATGGAGATTCTGTCGGCCAAAATAAGAATAACGTTGTCAGAATTTGCCATCATCAACTATTTAAATTCTTGATCAGTTGGACAAGTTCATAGTTGCAATTTCCTTGGTATTTATCAATTTTCAAGAGATGATCCCATTAATACAAAAACAAATGCAAATAAACCCACATATGCAGGACAAATCCTAGTTGATTGAACCTTTATATCCACACCAGATCCCAACCATCAAACTAGTTAATCCATCCAAAACCCCAATCCCAACCCCTCGGTTAGCAAAAGAAACCCCTTCGATAGACCCCTCTGGTAGTAAAAAGAAACTATCCGGAAAAAAACCTTATGATAGCATCAAAAGAAAAAAAAACTCTGACAACAAAAAGACCCTTGTGTGCATGTCTGTTCGAAAATATGTTTGTATATGTGTGTGTGTGTGTGTTTTATTATGTGTAAGAGAGATAAGATTAAGGTGGGCAACCACAATTGAGAGAGAGAGAGAGAGAGAGAGAAAGGTGGGTAATGTTTAAGAGAGGATGGAGAATGATGAAGGTTATAGTTTGTTTTTTTATTTAGAGGTTAAATATTAAAATGTTCTTTCAAAAAGCCAAATGGTATGCACATGAACTCTTTTCCATCTAAAAAGTTAAAGGTGTTAATGTTAGGATATTATTGAAGTTGTTTTAGAAATTAGGGATGTTAAGTCCAGAAAATAAAATTTCGGGTGGTGAGGTGAACGAGGAGGTAAAGTTCGGGGTCCGAATTGTAATTAACCCTTATAACTGGAAAAAACATAATTTATTTAAAATGTTTCAGGTGTAGTTTTTTTTATCATTAGATTTATGTGCATGCAAATTTCTTCTAGACCGTCTCTAATAATGGAAAAGTTTAGAATCGGGAAAAGTCAAAATAAAACCATTAATGATATAATTTCAATTATTGATTAATTGGATTGTGGGGAAGGAATTGACTTGAAATATTCAATATTAGTTCTAAAAAAACTCAATGCATTAGATTGAGATACCATGATAGGTATGTCGTTCATGGTCAAGCGAGTACTCCTCCTCATCCGCTGGGAGTAGGAATTGGATCAATAGGTGCATGTGAGAATAAAGCCATAAGTTGGTTCAAGAATAGTATATATTGAAGGGATAACCATCTTTCCTCAGACTCGAGAAGTCAGACAGTTCACAAGTATTCTATATGATATCAAAATGGCAGAAAAGTAAACAAATATATCTCTAACTTGGATATTTTAGGAGCCCTTGTAAGTTGATTTAATCTATTTCCCCCCTATATGTCATACCTTTCTTTGAACATATGTAATGACACCCATAAAAATTTCCGTTATTTGTGTTGTCTCCATGTGTAAATTGGTTCAAAAATTTCAATAACATATAAAGATTCTCTGCAGCGGAGGTGTTCGTGCCACTCGCAGTGCCGTTTGGGTGCTGCTGGGGTCCCTCCCTCCGGAAGCACGTTTTCAAGCCTAAGTGTGTCTGTTTTCAAATTCGAGTCCTGTCCTCAAACCGGGAGTCCTGCGACTGTGGTACATGTTACGTTGGACGCACACGAGGTGTTTGTGACACTCACGGTGCCCTTTGGGTGTCATCAGGGATGCTCCCCCACACGTCGCGACACGTTTTCAAGCCTAAGTGTGCGTATTTTCGAATTTGTGTTTGAGTCCCATCCTCAAACTAGGAGTCCCGCAGCTGTACGGACAATTTTGATGTGTTACGTTGGATGCGCACGAGTATTCGTACCACTCGCAGCTCCCTTTGGGTTCCTATGGGGGTGCCCACCCACCCCCCGCAGCATGTTTTCAAGCCTAAGCGTGCCTGTTTTTGAATTCGTGTCCTATCCTCAAACCGAGAGTCCTGCGGCAGTGCACACGATTGCTATGTGTTACCTTGGATGATAACGAGTTGTTTGTGCCACTCGCGGTGCCTTTTTTTGCCGCTGGGGGTGCCCCATCCCCGACACGTTTTCAAGCCTAAGTGTACCTGTTTTCGAGTTCATGTTTGTGTCCTATCCTCAAACTGGGAGTCCCGTGGTTGTGCAAATGATTTCTACGTGTTACGTTGGACGCGCACAAGGTGTTCATGCCACTCACAGTACCGTTTGGGTGTCGTTGGGGGTGCCCCCTCCCCCGCGACACGTTTTCAAGCCTAAGCATGCCTATTATTGAATTTGTATCCTATCCTCAAATGAAGAGTCTCGCGGTTGGGCAGCCTATTTCTACGTGTTATGATGGACGTGCATGATGTGTTTCCACTCGCAATGCCGTTTGGGTGCTACAGGGCATAGACGCCCCTCCCCCCTGGTAGCACGTTTTTAAGCCTAAGTGTGCCTATTTTCGAATTCGTGTTTGGATCCTATCCTAAAAAAAGGAGTCCTGCGGATCCTCGATTAGTTTCTAGTGTTATGTTGAATGCGCATGAGGTGTTCGTTCCACTTGCGATGCCGTTTGGGTGCGCTAGGGGTGTTCCCCCCCGCGACACGTTTTAAGCCTAAGTGTGAGTGTTTACGAATTCATGTCCTATCCCCAAATTAGGAGTCCCACAGTTATGCAGTCGGATACTACGTATTAAGTACGACTCGCATTAGGTGTTCATTCCACCCACGGTGTCGTTTGGGTGCCGCTGGTGGTGCCCCCTGCAACAGGTTTTCAAGTCTAAGTGTTATTATTTTTGAATTCGTGTTGGGTTCCTATCCTCAGATCGGGAGTTTTGCAGCTATGTGGTCAGTTCCCAAGTGTTACGCTGGACGTGCACAAGGTACTCATTCCACTCGCGGTGCCGTTTGGGCGTCGTTGGGGGTGCCCATCCCTCCCGCGGCACGTTTTCAAGCCTAAGTGTGCCTGTTTTTGAATTCGCATCCTATCGTCAAACCGAGAGTCCCGCAACTAGGTGATCGGTTACTATGTGTTACGTTGGACGCGCACGAGGTGTTCGTGCCACTCGTGGTGCTATTTGGGTGCCCGCCCTACCCCGCGACACGTTTTCAAGGCTAAGTGTGCCTATTTTCAAATTTTTGTTTGGGTCCTATCCTCTAATCGGGTGCCCTGGGGCTGCGCGAACGGTTGCTATGTGTTACATTCAACGTGCACGAGGTGTTTGTGCTACTCGCAGTACGGTTTGTTTGCCGCTAGGGGTTCCCGCCTCGTCGCGGCACGTTTTAAGCCTAAATGTGCCAGTTTTTGAATTTGTGTCCTATCCCCAAATCGGGAGTCCCGTGGTTGTGCAACTGGTTACTACGTATTACGTTCGACTCACACGACGTATCCGTGTCACTCGCGATTCTGTTTAGTTGCCAATAGGGGTGCCCGATCCCTGCGTAATGTTTTAAGGCTTAAGTGTGCCTATTTTTGAATTCGTGTCAGTGTCCTATTCCCAAATCGGGAGTCCCGTGGCTTCCCGATTGGTCACTACGTGTTACGTTGGATGCGCAAGAGGTTCTTGTGCCACTCGAGGGGCCGTTTGGGCATCGTCGGGGGTGCCCTTCCCCCCTGCGGAACGCTTTCAAGCCTAAGTGTGCCTGTTTTTGAATTCGTGTCCTATCCTCCAACCAGGAGTCCCACAGTTGCGCTTCCAGTTGCTACATGTTACCTTCGATGCGCACGAGGTGTGCGTGCTACTCGTGGTGCCGTTTGGGTTCCCGTCCCCCTGCAGCACATTTTAAGCCTAAATGTTCCTGCTTTCGAATTCGTGTTTGGGACCTATACTCAAACCAAGAGTCCCGTGACTGTGTGGATGATTGCTACATATTACGGTGGACATGCATGAGGTGTTCGTGCCACTCGTGGTGCCATTTTGGTGCCGCTAGGGGTGACCTTCCCTCACAACACGTTTTCAAGCCTAAGTGTACCTATTTTCGAATTTCATGTTTGGTTCATATCCTCAAACTGAAAGTTCTGCAGTTTCGTGGATGGTTATTCCATGTTATGTTGGATACGTACGAGGTGTTTGTTCCATTTGGATACCACTGGGGTCCCCCCCCCCCCCCCCCCCGGGGCACGTTTTTAAGCGTAATTGTGCTTGTTTTTTAATTAATGCTTGTGTCCAATCCTCAAACTGGGAGTCACGCGGCTGCGCAGACCTTTGCTACGTATTACGTTGGATGCGCACGAGGTGTTAGTGACAGCATGGTGCTGTTTTGGTGCTGCTGGGAGTATCAGCCCCCACGAGACGTTTTCAAGTCTAAGTGTGCCTATTTTCAAATTCGTGTCCTATCCTCAAACCGAGAATCTTGCGAATGTGTGAACAATTTCTACGTGTTATGTTGGACACGCACGAGGTGTTCATGCCACTCGTGGTGTCGTTTGGGTGCCGCTGAAGTATCCACCCCCCACGCAACACGTTTTCAAGCCTAAGTGTGCTTATTTTTGAATTCGTGTTTAGGTCCTATCCTCAAATCGGGAGTCCCATGGCTGTGCGACCAGTTGCTACGTATTATATTGGAGGCACGTAAGGTATTCGTTCCACTCACGGTGCCGTTAGGGTGCAGCTGGAGGTGTTCGCCATTCCACGACACGTTTTCAAGCCTAAGTGTAGGACTGCATGGACTATTTTTAAGTGATACCTTGGATGCGCATGAGGTGTTTGTGCCACTCGTGGAGCCGTTTGGGTTCCCCCTGTGACACCCCGCCTAATTAAATATCAGGTGATCAGGGCTTTATTAAATTAAAACAAGATTTACAAATCGTTTCATTCTCAGCATCACTGTCGAAACCAAATAAATTACTAATCATCTATTCGTTAATTAAGTCGTGCCAAATTTTATCTTGCATTAAATAGACAAATAATAATATGCGGAAAAATTGAATTACAACATTCACACAACATGAGAGTCCAAAACATCACAAGTAAATAAATAAATAAAGTCTTGGCGAATAAACCATCGGCTAAAAATCCCAAACCAAACAATGAATCCAACTAAAAAAAATCTGAATACAAGTCTGAATTGAAATACTGAATGAATAAAGTCTAACTAGGGAAACACGCCCAAATGAAATACTAAAATATTTCTTAGAGGTCCTGCACTAGGAATTAAGGAATGTTGCATCTAATCAAAACCCTGCAAGCCTCCGCAGTGCTGTAGCTATACGTCCCTTTACAAAATCATCAAGTTTGGCATTCCTGTGGCTGGACACCTAAAAGGTTTTTAATGTATTTTATAGCAAGGGTTAACACCCAAAACATTTTGAAAATATTTTACAAGTATTTATCATAATTAAAAATCAGTTATTGAGTACACATGTTAGGTTTACATACACTCTTTTGAGTCACCTCACCCTTCAACTATTATGTACACCTAACATTTCTACTTAGCCCACCTAGCTATTCTACTCAAGCTAACTAGGCTTAAGTATTTCTCAAAGTGAACACGTCTCTGCACCCGTACCGCCCATACAGTACTTTACCATATAGTTAACGTTTCTCATACGTTATAATAGTTGAAATTAACATTTCACTTATCATCTCATTATTCAATTATTTAAGTTTCACTGCTTAATTCATTCTTTAGATATGCACTATCTAACTATCTACTGTCACACGTAAGTAGAATATTCACATTGTTACATATATATTTATCTCGCTAATATATATATATATATATATATATATATATATGTCATCTCTCAAAAGGACCATCGTGAAACATGCGCATACTCTACTATCTGTCCAAGTACCTCTCGTGCTAAATGGGGACAAATGGTTCGGTGCATCTCCTCGAACCCAAAATTAAATAACAAGCAGTGGAGCCAGACATATTTCTAATCCATTGGGCTACGCACATACCTAACGTACACAAACGACCTACCGGACACACTAATATACGACACATAGTGAGCCTCCCTAAGTTCTATATCTTGGGGGACAAATCTATACCTACCCAGAATCGGCAAGGTGGGATCGCCCACTGTGTGGGAACCTCCCTGATAGCAGGTAGCATAGGTATGTTAATATATATCATCAATCATTGAATAGGTACACACACAACCTACATATATATATATATATATATATATATATATATATATATATATATATATATATATATATATATATATATATATATATATATATATATATATATATATATTCAGCAGGTATGCACACACCTAATTACCATCATTCGTACGTAGTATATATCACTCGAATAATCACCGTACTTTCAATTTACGATTATTCTCGCTACCGTATTTAATTGAGTATTATTCTATTCTCTAAGGGCCCTAAATACCCCTTATTCCATTTTAGTAGCTAAGTCTTCCTTACTCTGCTGGTTTTTATAATAATCTCACTCACGCTTTCCAGTAATTATATTCTCACTCACGAATTAATTACGTTATCGTTTAATCCCGTTTAATCATCGTCTTAATTCTCTCGGTAAAACTTAATCCCATAACCCTATCATGGCCTACTCCAATATAATAAATCCCTCATTATATTATAACAATGTCACAAAAGTCTTCCGACAACAATTTATGAGTTCTAGGCTCAAAAGGAAAATTTTATATTTTCTGGGAAACCGAATTAATTCGCTCGGAGGCCGAATCGATTCGCCTTGCTGAATCGATTCACCTCTTGGACGAATCGATTCCAAAACCTTCTGTATCATCTTCTACCTTACGCAAGTGCATTTTTCACCATTTTTACTCCCATAACTTACATGTTTCTTCACCAAACTTGAAACCAATTGTCCCTAACTATTTCTACATGCATTAGGATGATTTCTAACATAAACACAACATTTAATACTCTAATCCTCAAGAACCCTAGGTTTTCATATTCTACATTAACATTCAATATAAACTCATATTAAATTCATGGATAATAACACATAATCTCTAATTTATTATCCTCTATCAAATCCTTCTACATGCAATTTCTACCCAAAGATGTATTTAAATCATTCTTTTCTTCGAAGAATTATCAATTTCATCAAACTAGTTTGAAACCCAAACAACATGGGTATTATAACTTCAAAAGATTTGCAAATAAACACTTTTTTTGGATCAGTAGGGTCTAATTTCGTGGCTTGTAGTTGGGTTTGATTGTTTTCTCCTCCAATCTTCCTTTTCAAGATGTTTGTGGTGCAAGAACCAACTTTGATTTTTCAAGAACTCTCCAAAAGCCCCAAGAATGGTCTATCTTTCTTCCCTAAGGACTCCTCGTTGTTCTTTGTGTTTCTAACCCTAGCCCCTTCTATCTAAAATCTGATATAAGGCTACAAAATTTGTAGGTCTCTTTACCCTATTACAAAATGACCCCGTAGGGTGCCGATTTAGTCCAAAAATGCTCTTGAATCAAAATAACTCCCTCGGGTATACTATTCTGACTATTTCAGACCTTTAGGAATCATCTGTGACCTCAAAATCATCATCTGAGTCACTCTATATAATTATTCCATCTTGACCTCAAATTAGTCTACACGCGACTCCCGGTTGAGATGATTCCAATTATGTTAATATCACTAACTATTACGCGTAATAATTTCCATAAGTTATTTACCATTCACTTAGTAAATTTACTTCATAATATTAATCCTTATCTCTCTCTTAATTAATATTTAATAGACACATTATTACTCAATTCAATTCAATTACTTCTCTCGCGTAATTTGAAATAAAACTAATTAATTACTGAATTACTTAAATTCAAATACGCAGAAATACGGGGTATTACATACTTCCCCCCTTAGAAAGGAATTTTGTCCCCTAAATTAGGTCATACCTGTGGTAAACAACTCTGGATACTACTCTTTCATGTCATCCTCCTGCTCTCAAGTAGACTCATCAATATTGTGGTGTCCCCACTGAACTCTGACTAGTGGCACCACTTTGGACCGCAGTTTACGTTCACTATGATCTAGAATAGACACTGGTCTCTCCTCATACGAGACGTCTGGCTACAAATCAATCTCCTCGAGTGGAACGTGCCAAAAATCTCTCTCTCTTCTCCTGTACTTCTTTAGCGACGCTACATGGAACACATCGGGTATCCGCTGAAGATGCTCCGGTAAACCCAGCCTATATGCTACCGGTCCCTTTCTCTCTATGATAAGGAAAGGCCCCACATACCTTGGAGTTAACTTCCTCTTCTTGCCTAACCTCATGACCCCCTTCATTGGAGAAACATGAACCAATACATAGTCCCCAACCTCTAACTCCGCGTGCCTCCAATCGGCATCTGCATAACTCTTATGCCTATCATGAGCAATCCGAATACATCCCTGAATTAACTCGATCTTGACAGTAATCTCATGTATCATCTCTGGCCCTAATAACTTGTTGTTCCTCACCTCTAACATGCAAGCGGGGGAATGACAAGGTCTCCCATATAATGCCTCAAATGGAGCCATGCCGATAGTAAATTAGTAAGAGTTAATCTCGTAACCCTATCATGACCTACTGCAATATAATAAATCCCTCATTATATTCTAACAATGTCCCAAAAGTTTTCCCGACAAACATTTGGGAGTTCTTGGCTCAAAAGGAAAAAATTCATGTTCTAGGAAACCGAATCGATTCGCCAGGAGGCCGAATCGATTCGAAGACCTTCTATATCATCTTCTTCCTTACGCAAGTGCATTTTTCACCATTTTTACTCCCATAACTTACATGTTTCTTCACCAAACTTGAAACCAATTGTCCTAACAATTTTTACATACATTAGGATGATTTCTAACATAAACACACCATCAAAACCTTATAATTTTCATTCAAGAAGGGATTTAATCATCTAATCTTCAAGAACCCTAGATTTTTATATTCTCCATTAACATTCAACATAAATCCATAATTAATTCATGGATAATAACATATAATCTCTAATTTATTATTATCTATTGATATCAAATCCTTCTACATACAATTCCTACCCAAACATGTATTTAAATCATTCTTTTCTTCTAAGAATTATCAATTTCATCAAACTAGTTTGAAACCCTAACAACATGGGTATTATAACTTCAAAAGATTTGTAAATAAATAATTGCCTTTGATCAGTAGGGTCTGATTCATGGCATGTAGTTGGGTTTGATTGTTTCCTCCTCCAATCTTCCTTAGCAAGATGTTTGTGGTCCAAGAACCCACTTTAATTTTTCAAGAACTCTCTAAAAGCCCCAATAATGGTCTCTCCTTCTTCTCTATGGACTCCGCTTTGTTCTTGGTGTTTCTAACCCTAGCCCCTCCTATCTAACATCTTATATAAGGCTACAAGATTAGTAGGTCTTTTTAGCCTATTTTAAAAAATGACCAAAATGACCTCGTAGTGTGCCAGTTTAGTCCCAAAATGCACCGGATTCAAAATAACACCCTCGGGTATACTATTCTGATTATTTCGGCCCTTTTGGAATCATCTGTGACCTCGAAATCATCATCTGAGTCACTCTACATAATTATTCCATCTCAACCTCAAATTAGTCTACACGCGACTCCCTGTTGAGATAATTCCAATTATGCTAATATCACTCACTATTACGCGTAATAATTTCCATACGTTATTTACTATTCACTTAGTAAATTTACTTCATAATATTAATCCTTAACTCTCTCTTGATTAATATTTAATAGACACATTATTACTCAATTCAATTCAATTACTTCTCTCGCGTAATTTAAAATAAAACTAATTAATTACTGAATTACTTAAATTCAAATACGCAAAAATACGGATATTACACCCCCACCAACCCCCACCCCTGCGGAATGTCTTCAATCCTAAGTGGGTCTATTTTCGAATTCGTGTCCTATCCTCAAACCGGGAGTCCTGCGGTTGTTCGACTGATTGCTAAGTGTTATGTTCGACGAGTACGATGTGTTTGTGCCACTCGTGGTGCCATTTGGGTGCCACTAATGGTGCCCTCCATTACACGACACATTTTCAAGCCTGAGTGTTCCTGCATTCTAGTTCGTGTTTGGGTCTTATCCTCAAATTGAGAGTCCCGTGGTGCGCTTCTAGTTGCTACGCGTTACGTTGGATGCGCACGTGGTGTTTGTTCCACGTGCGGTGCCATTTGGGTTCCCCGAACCCCCGCGATATGTTTTGAATCCTTAGTGTGACTTTTTGTCGAATTCATGTCATATCCTTAAACTGGGAGTTTCGCGACTGCACGGCCGGTTGTTACATGTTAGGATGGATGCTTAAGAGGTGTTCGTTCCACTCACGATACCATTTCGGTGCCGCTAGGGGTACCCGCCACCCCACAACTCATTTTCAAGCCTAAGTGTGCCTATTTTTGAGTTCGTGTTTTGGTCCTATCCTCTGACCCGGAGTCCAATGGCTACGTAGACAATTGCTATGTGTTAAAATGGATTAGCGTGAGGTGTTCATGCTACTCGTGATGCCGTTTGGGTGCCGCTGGTGGTGTCCTCCCCCAATGGCACATTTTCAACCCTAAGTATGCCTATTTTCAAATCCGTGTACTAACCTCAATTTCGGAGTCCTGTGGTTGTGTGTTCGATTACTACGTGTTATGTTAGATGCGTACAAGGTCCTTGTACCACTCACGGTGCCGTTTGGATGCCGCTGGGGTTGTCCCTCCTCCCATGACACATATTCAAGCCTAAGTGTGCCTGTTTTAGAGTTTGTGTTTGGGTTCGATCCTCAAACTAGGAGTCTTGCGGGTGCGATGACAGTTGATACGTGTTATGTTGGATGTACACTAGATGTTTCTACCACTTGCGGTGCTGTTAGTGTGCCGTTGAGGGTGCCCCCGACACATTTTCAAGCCAACGTGTGCCTGTGTTTCGAATTTGTGTCCTATCCTCAAATCGAGAGTTCCGTGGTTGAGTGGTCGGTTGCTACGTGTTATGTTGGACACGCAAAAAGTGTTCGTGCCACTCGCAGTGACGTTTGGGTCCCTCTAGTGTGCCCGTCTTCCCCCCAGCACTTTTTCAAGCCTATGTGCACTTATTTTTGAATTCATGTTTAGGTCATATCCTCAAATCGGGAGTCCCGTGACTGTGTGACCAATTTCTACGTGTTACATTGGAGGCATATGAGGTGTTCGTGCCACTTGGGTGTCGTTTGGGTGCTGTTGGGGGTGCCCTCCATGACACGTTTTCGATCCTAAGTTTGCTTATTTTCGAGTTCGTGTATGGGTCCTATCCTCAAATCAGGAGTCATGCGGCTGTGTGAACAATTTCTACATGTTACCTTGGACGCACACGAGGTATTCGTGCCACTTATGGAGCCGTTTGGGTCCCGTTGGGGGTGCTCCCACCTAAGTGTGTATGTTTTCGAATTCGTGTCCTATCTTCAAACCGAAAGTGTTTGCGTCTGATTACTAAGTGTTATGTTTAATGTGAACGAGGTGTTAATGCCACTCGCGGTGCCATATGGGTGTCACTGGGGTGTCCGCCTTCTCGCGACATATTTTAAAGCCTAATTGTTCATGTTTTCTTGTTCATGTTTGAGTCCTATACTCATACCAAGAGTCCCACGGGTGCTCTTCCAGTAGTTACGTGTTACGTTGGACGTGCACAAGGGGTTCGTGCCATTTGCGGTGTCGTTTGGGTGCTACTGGGGGTGCCACCTACCCCCGCGAAACATTTTCAAGCCTAAGTGTGCCTATTTTCGAATTCGTATCCTATCCTCAAATCGGGAGTTTACTGACTGCCCGACTGGTTGTTACGTGTTATGTTGGATGCACAAGAGGTGTTTGTTCCACTCGCGGTGTTGTTTCAGTGCCTCTGTGGGTGCCCACCCCCTGTGGCACATTTTCAAGCCTAAGTGTGCCTATTTTCGAGTTCGTGCTTTGGTTTTATCCTCAAATCGGGAGTCCCGTGGCTGTGTAGATGGTTGCTACAGTTTAACTTCAAAGCGCACGAGGTGTTCATGCCACTCATCGTGCCGTTCTCATGATGCTGGGGGTGCCCACCCCCCGCGACACATTTTCAAGCCTAAGTGTGTCTGTTTTTGAATTCATGTCCTGTCTTTAAATCAGGAGTCTGGCCACGACGCGATCAGTATTTACGTTTTATGCGCATGAGGTGTTCGTGCCACTCGTGGTGTCGTTTAGATACCTCTGGGGTCCCCCCCACCCTCTTCCCCACGACACGTTTTCAAGCCAAAATGTGTCAGTTTTTTAGTTTGTGTTTAGGTCCCATCCTCAAACCGGGAGTCTGTGGATGCGAAGATGGTTGCTATGTGTTATGTTGAATGCGCACGAGGTGTTCGTGCCACTCGCGATGCCATTTGGATGCCGCTAGGGGTTCCCATCCCCCATGGCTCATTTTCAAGCTTAAGTGTGTCTGTTTTCTAGTTCGCGTTTTGGTCATATCCTCAAATCGAGAGTCCCAAGGTGCGCTTCCAATTGCTACGTGTTACTTTGGACAGGGACGAGGTGTTCGTACCACTTGAAGTGACGTTTAGCTTCCATTGGGGTTGCCCCCTCCCCTACCCCCCACCCCCAACCCCCGCGCGAAACATTTTCAAGCCTAAGTGTGCCTGTTTTTGAATTCATGTCCTATCCTCAAACTGGAAGTTCCAAGGCTGTGCGACCAGTTAATAAGTGTTATGTTCGATGCGCACGAGGTGCCGTTTATGTGCCCTTGGGGTGCCTGCCCGCCATGGCACGTTTTCAAGCCTAAGTGTGCATGTTTTCTAGTTCTTGTTTGGGTTCTATCCTCAACTTTCAAGTATTCGTATTATCTTCTAGATTTACCCAATCACAATAGAATACGGTTTCTATGAAATCTAAGGAATCGAGTTTTAGGATTTGTTTGATTATCCCATAATAGGTTAGCAGCGTATTCTTTGAATTTTTATCGCTTTTGCTAGCGATACAGGTGGTTAAGGTAGAAAATGATATTCCACTATTTTGTGTCAAAACCTTTTCCTCATATGGATATGAAATGAAATCAAAACCGTTGGTGCGGAATTTCTTAAACTCTTTCGTATGAAAACTAAGACCTTTTACTAAGCGTGCAAGCCTGGAAGAAACATTACTTATTTTTAGAAGTTGCATTTATTAATGAATTTGTATTAGGGCATGTTTTTACTACACATGAATAAATAACCGCACACATAAGATGTGAAAATTACTTGTTTTAATACCCATGCCATAAAATCAGTTGTCGCGCAATTTCACCTTTGATTTTGGGCAATTTCGTTCTTGTACTTCCTATCGGTAAATTGTAGAGTTTAGATCATAAAATATAAAATACATATAATCAAATAAGAAGAATTCAATAGATACTCACTCTCTCTAGTCTTTGACTTCATCTTACGATTCGAAGACATAACGAGTTGCTTGCTCGAATTGTAGATTTGTGAGTTTCACCTCTTTAGGGTTCCCAAATGGCAATTCCTCCTCAAACTAGTTAGGTTCCTCGGTCACTCATTCTCCATGAGGATTGAACCTCCTCACATCTTGTTCTGGCATATGTTCCCTAGTGTATACCGATGATACCATAGTTACGTATTCTTCAGTAATTGACCCTCTAATTTATCGTGTATTCTTTACGTAATCTTTGAAGGTTTTCAACAAGTTCTCAAAAGGATACATCAAACAATAGCTAATGGGACCACATAAAAGCTTCACCGTATAAATTCACAAGAAGGTGGATGTTGATATCGAAGAATGACAGAGGAAAATATTTCTCTAATACACAAACTACCTCAGCTAAAGATGATTTCCCAGTTTTAATGTGCCTTCTGTTTACCACTTTTGCACAAATCTGGTCAAACACAAATTGATTTGCATAATTTCCCGATAGAGATCTTTGTGTTCATAGAAGCAATGCTGAAATAGCAAAGGGATTAATTGGGTGATTACATGCCAGTCGTGGGACTTGCATTGTTTCAAATCATTTTTTTGGTAGCTTACTACCCTACGTAAATTACCAGAATAATCGATTGATGTCTTCAAGTTGAACAATGTGTCTAAGAGTATCTTCTTCTCACATGTAGTCAAAGTGAAAGCAGCATGGGGGCTAGAAATTCTCCATAATATAGGATCATTTTTTAACCACAATTTCCTCTTTATTTTCCTATCCTGAGATCTCGGCGGGCCTACTCTCCATATTTGGAATGAGATCCACCCAGACATGTTCCTATCAGATGTTCTACAACATTCTTCTGTATGTGCATCACATAAATTACATGCCTTACACAACAATCTTCCCAATAAGACAAATAAAAAAATAGTGATCGCTTGGACCATGTCTTCGCTTTACTAGGTTTGTTCGGATCCCCCTAGCTTTACGCTTCTGGTGTACAAACTAAGGGTGTTTGCCCACGTACATATTCCCCGTTGTCTCTGTCGCTGCCTTCTCCTCAATCTACAGACCAAAATGTCGAGCAGGCGGCGTTCTACGCTCGTGATAGATAGGTAAAAAATTAGGCTTATCATTCCTGAAAGGGTGACTCATCGGCAGAAATCTACAATGACCCTTGTAAATCATCTTACTACTATGTTGTAGCCAACTAGCTTCAGTTTGCTTTCCAAATATGGGACATCGTAATAACCATGAATATTATAACCGGACAAGGTCCAATAAGCAGGAAGGTCGTGGATCACCCACATCACCATTGCTTTAAGTGTGAACTTTTCACCCTTATGATATTCAAATGCCATCATGCCTTTATTCCATAACTCTTTAAGTTCTTCGATTAATGGGGCTAAGAATATATCAATATCATTGTCGAAAGACTTTGGCCCGAGAAACAATAAAGATAACAATATGAACTTCTTTCTCATGCACATTATCGGGGGGAGACTTAAAGGCTCCATGAGAACTGGCCAATAACTATGACTAGTACTTAAATTACTGAAAGGGTTAAACCCATAAATTGAGATTGCAATAACCAAACCAACAACCAATAATTATTTCGTACTCCTTCTATCATCAACGTGATAAAACACATACCCATAATCACAATATCTCACTATAGTAAGGTCATTTATCATTTGATACATGATAAATTCATAAATGACACATTTATTAATGTGCACACATGCTTGTGATTCATATTTAAAGTAAAGAAGTAAGGAATTACTAAAATATGAATAACAAGAAAATACACGATAAGACGACTGACGTGAGTCTAAATTGCCACACGACCACAACACGGTAGAAGTTACTGTTAAAAAATCACGATACGCATATAACCCACCCGATACAATGTAAAAAAATTCATTTAATTATATTTTGTCAAAAAAAATCACGACACGTATATAACCCCCAATACAATATCACGACATGCATATAACCCACAATACAATATTAAAAAAAATCCATTTAATTATATTTTATCAAAAAAATCACGGCACGCATATAACCCCCAATACAATGCCACGACATGCATATAACCCACAATATAATGTCAAAAAATTCATTTAATTATATTTTGTCAAAAAAAATCACGGCACGCATATAACCCCCAATACAATGCCACGACATGCATATAACCCACAATATAATGTCAAAAAATTCATTTAATTATATTTTGTCAAAAAAATCGCGACACGCATATAACCCACAACACGGTAGACGTAATTTTTTTTTACTTATTAAAAATATATTTAATTATATTTTGTAAAAAAAAATAGAATGCCTAGGATTTTGAATAATTTTTTGTCATAAATAGCCCCTAGTACAATGTCTAGTGTTTATTGACATACAATACAAACGTACACACACATACACACATATACACACACATACACACATGTATATACACATATAAATATAAGTATGTACATACACACACATATACACACATAAAAATAAATACACATAAATATATACATATATATAGGGTTTTGTATTACCTTTAGGCTGAAATCGAAATCGAACACAAATCCAACACAAATCACACAAAATCTCACAAAAAATCGTCGAGGGCTATACTGCTGCCGAAATCGATCAAGGGAAATGAATGAAGAGGGGCTGTCACATTTTAATGTAAGGAACATGGTCACGGATCTAGGCTGGACCTCTGTCAGACCACTTCTTAGTCCCCGAGACCTTTTGTAATACTCGTGCCCTCGATTTTATCTATTTTCTTGTAAAATTGTAATTATGTAAAAACCTTGGGAATAAAATCATATTTATATATGGTGGGTTGTTGGTTATTGTATATTCTTGTGGCCATTGTGGAACTTGTTGGAAATTAATGGGAGAATTTGGAATTTTGGAGAAATTTTGAGGTTCAAACGAGACTGAGAGTCGTTCGAACAAGATCCTAATCTCATTCGAACAAAGGCTCTTTTAGTTTGAACGAGAAGTCCTTGTTATTTGAAATAGGTTTTTAATTAAGATAAAACGAACCTCCGTTGCCTTAGATTTTTACCCCACAGAGAGGACTTATTTTTCTTGCAAGTCCCTTGATTATTTTAAGAGAGATTGCCTATAGTGAGCTTCGGGCAGTCAGCAGGCTGTTAATATTATGTTGGGTCAAAGTTCTAGTTACACAGGCCCCATCCATCAGCAACGGTATTAATAGTAGTTCTACTCGGGCTATTAGCAACCCACGAGGAATAGTGTGGACAACTCACGTCCAAGCCAAGGGTAGAGTAGCTGTGGGCCAGGTCAAGTGTCCAACAACTAGAGTAGCAGATTCAACCCCGAGCAAACTTATGCTATGTCAGAATTTGCTACAGCGTCCGGCACTCCATTGGTGATGGAAGGTATGATTATTTTGTACAGTTAATGGCTTAAGGCACTATTTGATTCTGGCGCATCACATTCTTTCATTTCGAATTCTATGGCATTCAGTTTGGGACTCGAGGTAGAGTAGTTTTATCCTCCTATCTTCATAGGGCTTATGATTGGCGACGGTATAGTTCTCGATAGGATCTTCCGTAGATGCATGGTTATGTCTAGATATTATGTTCTGGAGTATGATTTGATCTTTATAGATATGGATGGATTCGAGGTTATCATTGGTATAGATTAGTTGTCGTGTTTCCAAGCATCATCGAATGTCATTGATACAGTGTATTTGTATCACTTTTTGACGGGTCTCGCCATCGCTTTAGTAGCGAGCAGGGCTTCGATTACCCTTTCAAGTTTTCTGCCGTGTACGAGAAAAAATAGTAATTTGGCTGGCTTAGCAGTATGATGGCTCAGGATGAGCCGGATGGTATGGTATTTGACTACCTAGTGGTTTGGGAGTACCCCTATATGTTTTCAAATGATCTTCTCAAGTTACCTCCATACCGAGAGGTGGATTTTTTTTATAGAGGTGCATCAAGGTGTCTCGCCTATCTCTATCCCACCTCATAGAATAGTTCCGTCGAAATTGCAGCAGCTAAGGGTCCAGTTGGAGGAGTTAACCAGTGAGGGTTTCATTTGCCCCAGTGTATCCCCGTGGGGAGCCTCAGTCCTCTTTACGGAGAAAAAGGACAATTATCTTCGGTTTTCCATCGACTACAAGAAGTTGAATGGGGTGATGAGGAATAAGTACCCTATGGCTCGTATTGATGACTTTCTCGATCAGTTGCGCAAGACGAGCATGTTTTTGAAGATTGGTCTTCGATCTGGGAACCATCAGTTGCACATCGGGAGGAGGATATCCCTAAGACGACGTTCTAGACACGGTACGGGCACGTTCCTAGTGATGCCCTTCGATTGATGAATGCCCTGATAACGTTCATGGATTGATGAACTGTATTTATCATCCCTGCCTATACTGATTTATGGTGGTCTTTGTGGATGACATATTAGTCGATTCAACATCGGACATAGACCACGAGGAGCACTTTCTCACGATGTTGTAAGTGCTCAGGGAGAATCAGTTATATACAAAGTTCAGTAAGTGCGAGTTCTGGATGGATGAGGTCAAGTTCCTTGGCCATGTGATTTTTGGAGAGGGTATTTTTATCGATCCTTCTAAGGTCGAGGATGTCGTGGGATGGGACAGGCCAAGGATAGTTGCGAAAGTTCGTAGTTTGTTTGGCCGGTTACTACCATAGGTTCATCCAATATTTCTCGAGGGACTCTTTACCCCACACGATGTTGACTCGAAAGGAGGTTCACATTGAGTGGTTAGAGGGCTGTGAGTCGGCCTTTCAGGAGATAAAGGTTAGGTTGAATTATGTGCCCATTGTTATCCTTCCAAAGCACGACAGGGGTTACACCTTGTATTGTGACGCTTCAAGGTCAGGGCTTGGTACATTTTTAATGCAGAATGGGCAGGTAGTCATTAATGCATCCCGTTAGTTAAAAGTGCATAAAAAGAATTGCCCGACCCACGATCTAGAGCTAGCCACTTTGGTATTTACACTCAAGAGCTGGAGGTATTACCTATACGGGGAATGGTTTGAGGTGCTTTTCGATCATAAGAACCTTCAGTACATCTTCACGCAGCGTGATCTTAATCTCTGCCAGAGGTGATGGATAGAGTTGATAGAGGACTACGACTTCTCATAAGAGTATCAACCCGGCAAGGCCAATGTGACGGTCGTTATGAGGTGCTTTTGAATATGTTATTTTCTGAAAAACTTGATTATAACAAAGAAATATTATAATTCAGTATTTAAAAACAGGTGTGCCAAATATAAATACAAATTCTTATCAGAATTGTATTTAAACACATAAAATAAAATTATAATTGATAACCAAATAGGCCCATCTATAGATCTCAATTTAAATCACACCTTAAAATTTAATTATCCAAATTTTAATTCAATTTGGAAAAGAATAAAACACAACACAATTTTTCATAGAAAATCGATAATCTAGGCATGTCTCAAAATAATAATTCATGTTGTCCATAAAATTGGGTGTTCCTAATTGTCCAATTAATTAGCACACAAAATTATACAATGTAATATAATAAAGAGACACCCAAGTAAATAAATAAACAATTACAGGAAAATTAAAAGACATAAACGCCATTTCCATCATCACCTAGACATAATTAAAACTCTCTATTCATAAGAATACTTGTTGAAATAGACTTTCATTTGGGCAAGAGTCCAACTTGAAGTAAACTTTATCAAAACCAGATGTAGGCGACCTAAACGATGTCAGATCGAGTTGATTCTTGGACTACAACTTTGTCTCACCTTCATGAAGAACATATCCAAAAGTCTAGGCATTTCAATGACCTGATCTTCAAAACGTGATGCAGGTGATCCAGTTAAAGATTTTTAATTGAGAAAATAGAGGTTAATAACGTTGATCAACGGAAATCTCGGGTAAAGTCAAAATACATTATTATTCATGGGAATTAAGTAAAAAAAAAAATTAAGATTAATTATGTAAACCATAGTACAGCATTTGGGAACCACGCGCTTGAGAGGGATGCTGGGGTTTAGCAATATATTTGGTCGGTGTAGTGGGACAGGTAAATGAGTAATAAGGTGGACAAAAAGAGGAAACTGGATAACGCCGAATCTTATACCATGTTCTATCTCTCTGCTGCATATATTTATGCCAGCGACTCCTCACCCTTATCTTTCTTCCCTCAACTACAACATTATCCTTTCTTTCCTTGGCCCCTTCTGCTTCCATATCTCCTCCTCACTAGAATATTTTCTCAATTTGCGCTAGAGAGATATTCATATATAGAAAAACAAGTGCATGTTGAAAAGAATACTGGGAAAGTTAGTGGATGAGCAGCAGCTTGAAAATGGGTGCTTCTGTTTTCGACCAACACAACAACCGTGGGATCATGGGTGAGGAAGATCTGGATTCCATCTCTTCTTTCTCTGATCTTTCGAGTGTGGTGTCAGAGGATTCTGATCTACTTGACGAAGTGACCTCTTCTCCTCCGCCAAGTGGTGCTTTGTGTGACATGTCATCTCTACTTCAACAGCTACCCTTCAAGTAAGTCCTCTCCCTCATCAAAGTGGTTGTACTTTTAGATAGTCGTCGTATTTTGCTAATAAAATCTCTCGCTATCTACCTAATTAGAAACAAAGAAAATAAATTCCTATCTCATCACAAAAAACATAAAACTTATAAAAACAAATTTAACTACTTTTTAATCTTTGATTGAAAAAAAGAGCGGAGAAAAAGAAGCTACATTTCTAATCGCACTCATTATTTGAATGAAAACTCAATTTTTTATGTGTGAGAGTATCAATTCCAGATTAGTATTATGTAATACTAGTTATTTTGCAGACTTGACCAAAAAGTAAATCTTTAATCAATATGAGACTATTACAAATTACAATTTGGGGAGAAAGAAGAAGATAAAGGCCAATGTGTCACTCACGGTAATTTCAATTTAGATTATGGACTTGTAGGACTTAAATAGTCCTAAATTAATATTGATTATGCATATAGGAGAACGAATATTTCGTTTTCATTTTTAGTCTCCGTTTTCAAATTAAAGGGACACGTGATATGTTATGGTTGGTTGACGTTTTATAAATATGGGTTCGTGCCAGCGACTTTATTAAAAAATAGGGATTAAAATTATAAATAAAATATTTGTTGTTCTATTTTCAAAATACTACAATAAGTCATAAATTTACAAAGTTCAATTTCACATTTGTTTTTATTAACTAGTGAAAAGTAGTATTACAATGTATTCAATTTAAGGTTGCGCTAAAATGGCCCCATTTTTTTCTCTGTGGCACAACACGTAGTTAAAAGTGATTTGTGCATTGTGTTTTAAAAAGTTGCGAAAAAATGGGGTGCCTTTGGCAACGAGAACCGGAGTAAAATGTAGTGCTTTTGTAAATTTAGGCAGCCACGGGCGCAGATTCATAAACCAATCAGAGCATGTCACGTTAATTGAAAATATGAAAATAAGGACTAAAAATAAAAATCAAATATTTTTTTTTTCCATTTATGAAACTAAATGTTTATTGTGTTATATCCATAGTTAAAATTATTTTAGACCCTAGAAATATATAGACTATAAAATGTATTCAGTTTATTATTCCCTAGCAAGCAAGTAGATGATGTATTCAGTTTATTATTCCCTAGCGAGCAAGAAGATGTCCGTCATTAAATTAATGGTTTGTTACGTATGGCAATTTTGACCTTGTTCAAAGTCGTAGCTGAAAATTAGTTACGAAACCTACATTTTGTTGAAGCTAATCGAAGAGGTATTGTCGCCCAAATATCACTTTTAGACCATTCCTGGCTCCTATAGTGAACTTGTATATTTGGCCAATACTTTTTTAGCGCACTCAGTAAACTAGGATATCTAGGGGTTGGTGTGGGAAAGGATTGACAAATTTTAGAACCCCTAATTTCACAAGGAAGTCCATCTTCTGCTTGAATTTAAAAAATATAAAGTTGCAGCTAATTCTCAACTAATAAATAATGTCATTTCTTATCAACCTATGTTGTTTTGATCCAACTTTTTGCCTTTTCTTTTCACCATTTGACCGCTGGAAATATTTAGACATTGGTGCTATCTTACCCGCCAATGTCTAGTTCTTACATATATGATGCGAATGTTATGGAAAGAATTAGTTGCTAATTAGTGATTTTCTTGTGGCCTAGTAATTAGGGTCAATTATTTAATAGTCCCTACTATAAATATATATTTTTTAAAAAGGACACATATTTTTAGTTTAACCCATTTAGTCCCTCAAACACTCAATATTCTCTTATTTTTAGAGGTCCGCGCCAGCGGCACTCCCTTTCCAAAATATGTGGCAAAGGACTTTTTGAGGCAAAATAAAAAGACTTGGACTAAATGAGTATTAAAAAATGTTTGAGGGACTATTTGGTATATGTCCCTAGTAATTAATGTGGGCAATTCTCCACCCGTTTGATTTGTAGGAGAGGGCTATCAAAGCATTTCCCTGGGAAGTCACAGTCGTTCACCTCATTATCAAATGTTAAGTGTTTGGAAAACCTTGCCAAGCCTGAGAACCCTTTCAATAAGAAGCTCAAGTCATGCAAAAGCTACGGAGGATTCTTATCAGAGAGCCAATCAAATCTGAATGCCCCTAAAATTAGTACTACATCCTCCTCATCAAGGCTCATCTCTAAGAAGGCATCAAAGGGTTCCTGTTCTTCACTGATGAATGCAAAGAGAGAGACAACTAACTTCATGAGCAACAGGCCCCCTATTCACCCTCCTCATAGGTCGTCTAGTACAAATTGCTTTTCTAATCAAACCCCTTTGTTTGCTTGAGGAGTGTTTTCGTGAAACTACCTTGACTTCATCTTTAAGACTTTTAAGTTGCAACTCTGTATCTATATATGTTCCTCGTAAGCGCCTGACATATTTTTTCTGTTTTCAGTAGTACGCTTATGCTCATGTTTTCAAGAAGTAATTTTATATATTTTCTAATTAATAGTGGCAAAATGAGTTTCAAATAATAAATCAATCTATATTAGTCCATACATTTAAATATGACGCTCGTATTTAAAAGTTATGAATCAGATATGTAGCCCATATATTAAAGTTATGATTCAAATATGACGCTTATTAATAAAAAATGTAAATATGTTTTTTTACATCTATTTGGAATTGTAATGCTTACTTGGATAGGAAAAATAATGGGATCGATTAGTTTATATTTGGTTCAAATCATATTTAATCCAACTTATATTTGTTCTCTTCACATTTGGTCAAATCCATAGTTTTGTGTAATATTATGTATTTTTATGGCTTTTAAATGTAGGCATGTATTAAGTTTAATTGAGATAAATTAATTTAATATTAATTCGGAAAATTGTATATTATTTACTAGCGTGACGAGATTTAGTAATTATTGAAAATTTGTCGAATATTACTACATGAGAAAAGTAATGTATAAGATTGATTTTTATAAAAATTGTCACGAGTGAATAAAATGGCAATTATGAAAATTTAAGTCGGGACGCGCCTGTGTCGAGTCAGGACTAAATTATTATATAAAGTGAATAAATTATAAGTTGCTCGTATGGTCATTTTGAGTGCGCTAATGTGTCCGAAAGGGTCGAGATGGTTAGAAAAGTGTACTCGGGGGTTTTGTTTGGGTCTCGGGGAGTTTTTAGGTCTATTTGACATCTCAGAAGGGTATTATAGGCATCTTGCATTTTTGGGTAATTAAACCCACGAATTTAAACAGGTTAAATCAGTCATTTGGAGTGGTCTCTTAGGGTTAGCAAACTCAAAATCTTAGAACGGCCATTAAAGAAAAAGGTAGGAACTTTCCAAATAATCCAAGGTCAAGAACTCATCCGGTTACACCGCCACCACCACCAAAACGTAGATCGCGCGACGGGGAACGCAACCATACCATTTCATTCACGAAATCAGAACCTTGAATTTCAGGCAAGTATTTATCTTGCTTTGTTTTTGGTTAATGCCTCACCCATGTTAGTTTAGGATTGCCAAGATCATGTTTTATGAAAGAAATTGTTAATTTAGAAACTTTTAATCACATATTTAGAGAGATTCAAAATATTCTGGATATACCCATCACATGTAGAGGATTACCCACGAATTACTATGAGTTTAGAAACAAGAAATCTGGAAAATAATTAGAGAAATGGTTAATTCTTCCAAAATTAGAGTTCTTGAAGATTATGTGGATTTTACCCCTTGATTCGATATAGTTGATGTATTTATACATGTTGCACGTGGAAAATCTTGTATATATGTATATAGAACTTGTAGTATCGTTATTTGAGAATTTTAGACTTGTTAATGACGTTTTTGGAGAAATTTGAAGATGAAACCCGTAGGTTTAATTTGCAGTTTCTGGACAAGAACTGCTTGATCGATCGATCAACTCAATCGACTGATCGATCGATCGAACACTCCTGGAAAACTGCATATTTCTCACCCGTTGGTTTAACCCGAATAAGATGTATGGGAACCCTTGATTGTTGTTGTTGGAGTATAATGGGATATAGATAAGACCAGTAGGGCCTAGGTAGACCCTGTTGAGTAACATTTTAGTGTAGGATGAGATTTTGGGTTAACGAGGAATGATTCATGTGTATAAGAAATCATGCGTATATTTAATAAAAGATCGAGACTCGTAAGGGAGTTAGACCCAAATGTAAGTGAGGGTATGCCTACTGAAATTATACTTAGAATACTTCGAGAAAGGGGAAGTATATGAAGTGCATTATAAATGCGAATAAAAATGACGAGTTCGTTATGCGTAATAATCGAGTAAAATGTGTTAATAACGGATAATTATAATTATGGGTCGTGAGAACACCTAATTTAGAAATGTGGATATTTATATATATACGACTGTGTGATTGTGCATATATTATATATCTATGTAAAAATCGTACCCAAGCTACTGGCTATTGTGACACCCCGACTAATTAAATACCGGGTAGCTACTCCTTTATTATTTTAATTCAAAATGCCAAGTTGGCTCAGTTAATAGCATCACTGTCGAAAATATTTTTTTTTTATTACTAACCACCTAGTATTTAAAAGTAAGTTGTCAAATTTTAATTAAAGCCTGATTAACATGCAACAAGTGTAATGAAGAATAATAACACCATTCACCATAACGAAATAATAGAATAACCAACACATGATATAAATAAATCTGGAGGAAAACTCCTCACTACAAATTCCGCGACTGAACTAAGTAACGAGAACTAAAATACTGAATTAATACATGCCAAAGTCTGAAAAACTGAAATGAAAATATATGTAATAGAATTTGGGCAACATGCCCTACAACTGAGGAATACTGAGTATGGAATCCAAATGATATAAGCGTCTAAAAGCAAATCCCTGTAGCTTCCACAAGCAGCTACAGCTCGTCATCTGAGTGAGAATCCTATGCATGGTGACCTTGTGGCTGGGCACCTAAAATGGTTTTACAAAAAGATAGATTTGAAAGCAAACGGGTCAGAGCCCGAATGTGGAGATATTTTAAAAACCTGCAAGTGCTTTAAAAACATTTAAAACAGTATATGCAAAATACATGTTAGGAGGTGCTCTCGCATGAGATACTCACCTCTCGTCTAACTGTGCACTCCTAACGTTCCTGTACCCATTCATGTGTTATCTCATAACTATCTAAAGAGTTTCTGACACTTCTACTCGGTTCACGTTTAAATTCCAACCTTAACAATTAAATAGAGAGTTCTACTTTAATTCTCGGATTCCCAATTATTGACAACACCATTTTGATAAAAGTCCCCTTTTTATCTTTTCATAAAAATTACCATAACTATACTCACAATTTAACATAGTTAATTTCCTTCTCGTTTAACCGTATATTTTCACATCATAAATATACAATACAAGCACCCAAAGGCTAAGCTGCGGTGCACACATACTCTGCTATCCATCCCGGTACATCACGTACATAAGGGTCACGCATTCCGAATCTCTCAGGAATCGTTCAGATAACAACATCACAAATAGTGGAGGCGAACACAGTCACCATCACATGGGTCACGCACATACCTACGCTCCCACGATCAGCAGACTTATTAACATCCCAATAAGCCCTTCTATGACCTATGTTCATCGAGGTAACCAATCTAAATCCGGGCAACACAAGGATAAGAAGGCCCTAAGCGAACGTAAACCTCCCGTGATAGCAAGTATGGTAGGTATGTCATACACATAAAATTATATACTAAGCATTCACACATCTTAGATATCTCGATATTAATAAAGGTATACTCTACATCTTGATACCATTATTCCAAATTCATATATTTCAAGTGTTCCGATAATATAGAAATTAAATTGTTGACACGTCTCACGTCGTAGTTTCTTAAACTTAAAACCTATCTCAAATAGACTATTAAGTTCCCATTATTCCCACATATAACATCTTTATACCTAAGGTCTTTACTTCTGCCCCAAACCTTATTTCATCAACTTATTCAAATTTGCACTATTAACCCAAATATTATCTCACATATCGAATTTCATTAAATTAGAATAATTCCTCAAATTAAATTCCAATTAAAGTCCAACCTCATAATCATGCCTACTGGTCTTCCTTAAGGTTAAGGGTATTCACAAGGTCTCCAATAATATCATTCAAGGATTAACCTCATTAAAATTTAATTAAGGAAAAACTTTACTCATTCTGGGATGGTCGATCGATCGACCTTTACCTTCGATCGATCGATGGTGGTCGATCGATCGACTGAAGAACATCGATCGATCGAACGCACCAGGTCTGGTTACGGACTGCTTCGTTTTGCAGTTACCAATTCGTCCCAAAACACCATTTTTAAGCATGAAACTCTAAGACAAGGTTACAATATCATCATACTAACATCCTACAATAGTATTAACATTCCAAATTCCATAATTCATCATTCCAAGGCTTAGTTTAGATCAAAACTATATAAAAAATTTTCAGAATTCTTCTTCATTCAAGAACATCAATAAACTTCTTCTAACTCCATTTTTAAATCATCAAAGGTTCTGTTTAGAACATATAATTCGTCCAGAATATCACTACATGCAATTCCTACATAAATCATGGCTTTTAACTTCCAATTTATGGGTCTAAATTATCTTCCAAAATCAATTTCGAAAATTTCCTAAACATGGAAAAGTATAGCTTGAATCAAATGAGTTTAAACCACTTGCCTTAATCTTTCTCTGAATTTGGTGTTGAATCTTGAAAGCTAAGTTGTTCTCCCTCTCTCTTTCTGCAGAATTTTCTTCCTTCTCTCTCTCTCTCTCTCTCTACAAGTTCTTCCCAAGGTTGAAGACAATGGAGGTGATGGAGGTGTGTTTGTTTTTTTGGTAAGTTGGAATTATATTTCAACTTCTCCCGTAGCCCATTAAGTCTCTTAGTGTAGTTAGTGGGTTTAGTGGGTTAAAGAAGAAGTCAGATTTCTATTTCCAATTTTCGTCACTTTTAATTCCCAAATTTCTGAAATTACCAAAATACCCCTATAAGTTACCGGTATGGCCCAAAAATGTCCCGGGACCCAAACTTAACCCCCGGCTAGTGTTTTCTGACTATCTCGACCCTTCCGGATGCGTTGGCGCACTCAAAACGACCATACGATTAATGGAACTAAAATTCACTTTTTAATAAAATAATAACATACCATGACGCGGCGGTCACACGTGTCTCAACAAAGTTTCCCAAATGGCCGTATTTAAATCTCACGACAATTTCAATATTACCAATATTCATATAATGCCAAATATACACATTATAATTAAATACTAACTCATATCTCGTTAATATTTTTATCCGGATTAATTTCTAATTAATAAACATTTAATTCAATTAATCCCCAAAAATAAATATCACAGAAAATACGGGGTATTAGATACTTCCCCCCTAATAACTGAATTTCGTCCCGAAATTCGGAACTAGAAAGTACCTGGTAAGAATAACTCTGGATAACGTTCGCGCATCTCATCCTCGCGCTCCCATGTGGACTCCTCGAAATTATGATGTCGCCACTAAACACGCACTAACGGAACTATCTTTGACTGCAGTTTCCGCTCACTTCGGTCCAGAATTGCAATCGGCCCCTCCTCGTAGGAGCTATCTGGCTGGAGATCAATGTTTTCCACAGCAATGAGAGAATGAGCCAAATTATCTCTAAGGTATTTCCTAAGCGAGGAAATATGAAACACATCGTGAATCCGATGCAAATGCTCCGGTAACCCAAGTCTATACGCAACCGGTCCGATCTGCTCAATAATAGGAAATGGTCCCACATATCTCGGTGCCAACTTCCCTTTCTTCCCGAAACGCATAATCCCCTTCATAGGAGATACTCTGAGCAAAACCTGGTCCCCCACTTGGAACTCTCTGATAAATCTCTTCGCATCAGCATAGCTCTTCTGCCTATCCTAAGCTACTCGAATGCGACTCCGAATCAAATCTATCCTTGCCGAAGTATCCCGAATCACTTCCGGCCCAAGTAGTTTGTTGTCTCCCACCTCCAACCAACATGTTGGGGAACGACAAGGTCTACCGTACAACGCCTCAAATGGAGCCATGCCAATGGTGAACTGGTAGGAGTTCTTGTAAGCAAACTCCACCAGTGGAAGGTACTGCTCCCATCCACCCTCAAAATCAATGGTGCACATACGTAGCATGTCCTCCAACATCTGATTTGTGCGCTCGGTCTGCCCATCGGTCTGCGGGTGGTACGCCGTACTCAACCGCAACTCCGTGCCCATGGCCTGCTGAAAACTCTCCCAAAATCGTGAAACAAATATCTTGTCTCGGTCAGACACGATATTTAAGGGCACAATGTGAAGTCTCACTATCTCTGCAATAAAGAGCTGGGCATACTGTCCCGCAGTGTAGTCTGTCCTTACGGGTCGAAAATGAGCGACTTTTGTCAACCTATCCACAATTACCCAAATGGAGTCGTGACCTCTCTGCGACGTAGGCAATCCCGTGATAAAGTCCATAGAGATGCTCTCCCACATCCACATCGGGACCTCTAACGGCTGTAGTAGTCCTGCCGGTCTCTGATGATCCACTTTTACGAGCTGACAAGTGGCGCATTTTGAAACAAACTCGGCAATATCTCTTTTCATCCCGCTCCACCAATACTGACGTCTCATGTCTTGGTACATTTTATCCCCTCCGGGATGTACCGCGAACCGTGAGTCGTGCGACTCTGCCATCACCTCATGCCGCAATTCCTCCCCTTCCGGAACCACCACTCTCCCATTGAAGAGTAGTCCCCCGTCTGAGCTAACGGTATAGGATTCGGCTCCCTCTGCTAATAATCGAACTATCTGCTCCTGACAGAACGAGTCGTTTGCCTGTTCCCTAACTACCTTCGTGACAATCTGCGGTGTAACAGTCATCACAGACATGAATGATCGGGCCACTGCATCCTAGTGTCCCAATTCCTTCCACTTGGCCTTCCACACATCCGCCACCTCCTCTACCGGTCTACGGCTCAACGCGTCTGCCACCACGTTAGCCTTCCCCGGGTGATACTGGATATCGAACTGATAATATTTCACGAATTCAAGCCACCTCCGTTGCCGCATATTCAACTCCTTCTGCGTGAATAAGTACTGTAGGGACTTGTGATCCGTGAACAATCGGAATTTCTCCCCCAAAAGGTAATGTCTCCAAATACGAAGGGCAAATACCACTGCCGCTAACTCCAAGTCATGGGTAGGGTAATTCTTCTCGTGAGGCTTAAGCTTACGGGAAGCATAAGCTATGGCCTGACTCTCCTGCTGCAGTACACCTCCAAGTCCTTGTAAGGACGCGTCGGTGTAAACAAGGTACTCAACTCCCGGTCTCGGCAATGCTAACACAGGTGCTAAGGTTAACTTGTCCTTCAACTCATCAAATGCCAACTGACAGGCATCACTCCAAATGAACGGCACACCTTTACGAGTTAGATGTGTCATGGGACCCGCTATCGTGGAGAAACCCTGAATAAACCTCCTGTAGTATCCTGCTAAGCCCAAGAAACTACGGATCTCCGTCGGTGTCGTGGGCTGTCCCCACTCCCTCACCGCGGATACCTTCCCCGGATCAACCGATATTCCCCGGTCGGAAATAATATGCCCCAAAAACTGAACCTCCTTTAGCCAAAACCCACACTTCTCATATTTTGCATACAACTCATTCTGGCGCAGTGTCTGCAAAACTTGCCTCAAGTGCTCGGCGTGCTCCTCCTCAGTCTGGGAATAAACCAAAATATCATCGATAAAGACAATGACAAACTGATCTAGGAAATCCCTGAACACCCTATTCATCAAGTCCATAAACGCTGCTGGAGCGTTGGTCAACCCAAATGGCATAACCCGAAACTCGTAAGAACCATATCTCGATAAGAACGCAGTCTTCGAGACGTCCTCCTCCCTGATACGCAACTGATGGTAACCAGATCGCAAATCAATCTTTGAGAAGCAAGAAGCTCCTCTCAACTGGTCGAATAGGTCATCGATTCGAGGCAACGGATACTTGTTCCGTATCGTGACCTTGTTTAACTCCCGGTAGTCCACACACAATCTCAGTGAACCATCTCTCTTCTTCACGAACAACACAGGGGCACCCCACGGTGAAGTACTCCTCCGAATAAACCCCTGACCCAACAACTGCTCAATCTGATCCCGTAACTCCCTCATCTCAACTGGAGCCATACGGTACGGTGCGCGTGCTATAGGTCTCGTATCTGGTAATAAGTCTATAACGAAGTCTATCTCTCGACTGGGGGGTAGGCCTGGTATCTCCTGAAACATATCAGAATACTCCCTGACAACTGGGATCGAATCTAAAGGAATCACAACCTCCTTAGAGGTATCCTCCTCAAGGTAATATAAATGAGCGGTCGAGCCTCCCTCTGGGCGAGGCATCGCCACTACAAACATCTCTTGTCCCGGAATGGCAAAAACAATGCTCCCACCAAAGCAATCAATCATGGCTCTATAATCAGCGAGCCAAACCATACCGATAATCACATCGTGAACATGCATATCTAATACTAACATGTCCGCAGGTAATACCAAACCACCAATCTCTACCCCCACTCCCCGACATATAAAGAATATAAGTGACCCATTCCCCAATGGTGAGTCGACACACGTCACTGTGCTCTCCGCGGTGGCTAACAACCCTAACGCCTTCGCGAAATGTGTAGCTATAAAACAATGTGTAGCCCCCGTATCAAACAGTACCCGACCCATAGTGCCATGGATAGAAAACGTACCCTCAATCGCGGGCGGTGCCTATGGGACTGCTGCCTGGTGGACGTTATAGACACGTCCATACTGTAGCTGCCCCTGCTGAGCCGGAACTGCTGGAATGGGTGGCAATGCTACCATCTGTGGCGGTGCGGGGAGAGCGGCGGGAAACATAGGCCTCTGTGGCTCCTGGCGAGCTCCCTGCTGCTGCTGCTGTGGGGCCCTGCCCCTATCAGGACAGTCCTGGCGTTTATGGCCAGTCTTGCCACAAATGAAACACTTCCCTGGAAAGTTCCCTCCTCTCTGCCCCTGCTGTCCCTGACCCTGGTGGCCGTTACCGTTCCTCCCTTGGCCCTGCTGAAACTGCTGATGTTGACCATTTTGACCCTGTTGGCCCTGATGGCCGTTATGACCCTGCTGGCCATTCCGAAATCCTCCCTGACCGTTCCTGAAACCCCCTGATCGGAACCTCTTATGATCCCCCTACTGGGAACCCTGATCACTCAGCCTCTGCCCCTGAACAGATTGTGCCCCACCGGCACCATGTCCTCCCGTCCTGCCTTGATGGCTAGACTCTCCAGATCTCTTGCCCTCAGCCATATGAAATCGGTGATCCTGGCAATGGAGCAATGCAGCGTTAACCACATCAGAATAAGTGGCCAACGAAAGGTTCCCTAACAGATGCTGACGGATCCTCCATGTCAACCCGTCGGTGAATTTCTCAATCTTCTTCTTTTCTGTCGGTATCTCATCCGGAACGATATTCAACAGATTAGTGAACTCGGCCTCATACTCGGCCACGGTCTTACCCTCCTGCCTCAGACTCATCAATCTCCTCCTCATTTCCGTATGAACAGCTGACGGAAAGTACTTGCGGTCGAACCGCACCCAGAACTCCTGAATAGTGAGAGTATCCCTCTCCTCTACGGTGGTAATAGACTCCCACCACTGTAGTGCAGATCCAACTAGCTTGAAAGTAGCTAGCACCTGCTTCTGAACATCCGTGCACTCATACATCCTCAAGTGCCGCTGTATATCCTTCCTCCACTGGCTCGAGACTACCACATCTGAGCTACCTGCAAACTTTGGCGGATGCGCTTTCTGAAAAGCGTCACGTACATGTTCCCAAGCAGACGGGAATGCATTTGCCTGTACTGGAGCGGCAACCGGCGCCTGAGGCGGTACCTGCTGAACTACGGCAATGGCGGCATTTACCGCTTGGGCTACAATAGCTGCAACCTCAACGGCGTTCATCATGCCCTGAACTGGAGCTGGCTGGGGTTCGGGCTTTGCATTCCTGAGAACTCGTCGTGCACGTCGTGGAGGCATTCTGAAATAAGAATAAAGTCTATAAGTTCGCAGTTATAAACTTAAAATAGCTGAAGAACGTAGCAAATACAAAAGAATACAACAGTCCTAAAGTATAGGGCTCTACATCAAAGAAAGCTCAACGGAAACATAATAAGCCGTTCAGATCCTAAAGGACACTAGAACCTGATACTCTGATACCACCTGTGACACCCCGACTAATTAAATACCGGGTAGCTACTCCTTTATTATTTTAATTCAAAATGCCAAGTTGGCTCAGTTAATAGCATCACTGTCGAAAACATTTTTTTTTTATTACTAACCACCTAGTATTTAAAAGTAAGTTGTCAAATTTTAATTAAAGCCTGATTAACATGCAACAAGTGTAATGAAGAATAATAACACCATTCACCATAACGAAATAATAGAATAACCAACACATGATATAAATAAATCTGGAGGAAAACTCCTCACTACAAATTCCACGACTGAACTAAGTAACGAGAACTAAAATACTGAATTAATACATGCCAAAGTCTGAAAAACTGAAATGGAAATGTCTCTAATAGAATTTGGGCAACATCCCATACAACTGAGGAATACTGAGTATGGAATCCAAATGATATAAGCGTCTAAAAGCAAATCCCTGTAGCTTCCACAAGCAGCTACAGCTCGTCATCTGAGTGAGAATCCTATGCATGGTGACCTTGTGGCTGGGCACCTAAAATGGTTTTACAAAAAGATAGATTTGAAAGCAAACGGGTCAGAGCCCGAATGTGGAGATATTTTAAAAACCTGCAAGTGCTTTAAAAACATTTAAAACAGTATATGCAAAATATATGTTAGGACGTGCTCTCGCATGAGATACTCACCTCTCGTCTAACTGTGCACTCCTAACGTTCCTGTACCCATTCATGTGTTATCTCATAACTATCTAAAGAGTTTCTGGCACTTCTACTCGGTTCACGTTTAAATTCCAACCTTAACAATTAAATAGAGAGTTCTACTTTAATTCCCGGATTCCCAATTATTAACAACACCATTTTGATAAAAGTCCCCTTTTTATCTTTTCATAAAAATTACCATAACTATACTCACAATTTAACATAGTTAATTTCCTTCTCGTTTAACCGTATATTTTCACATCATAAATATACAATACAAGCGCCCAAAGGCTAAGCTGCGGTGCACACATACTCTGCTATCCATCCCGGTACATCACGTACATAAGGGTCACGCATTCCGAATCTCTCAGGAATCGTTCAGATAACAACATCACAAATAGTGGAGGCGAACACAGTCACCATCACATGGGTCACGCACATACCTACGCTCCCACGATCAGCAGACTTATTAACATCCCAATAAGCCCTTCTATGACCTATGTTCATCGAGGTAACCAATCGAAATCCGGGCAACACAAGGATAAGAAGGCCCTAAGCGAACGTAAACCTCCCGTGATAGCAAGTATGGTAGGTATGTCATACACATAAAATTATATACTAAGCATTCACACATCTTAGATATCTCGATATTAATAAAGGTATACTCTACATCTTGATACCATTATTCCAAATTCATATATTTCAAGTGTTCCGATAATATAGAAATTAAATTGTTGACACGTCTCACGTCGTAGTTTCTTAAACTTAAAACCTATCTCAAATAGACTATTAAGTTCCCATTATTCCCACATATAACATCTTTATACCTAAGGTCTTTACTTCTGCCCCAAACCTTAATTCATCAACTTATTCAAATTTGCACTATTAACCCAAATATTATCTCACATATCGAATTTCATTAAATTAGAATAATTCCTCAAATTAAATTCCAATTAAAGTCCAACCTCATAATCATGCCTACTGGTCTTCCTTAAGGTTAAGGGTATTCACAAGGTCTCCAATAATATCATTCAAGGATTAACCTCATTAAAATTTAATTAAGGAAAAACTTTACTCATTCTGGGATGGTCGATCGATCGACCTTTACCTTCGATCGATCGATGGTGGTCGATCGATCGACTGAAGAACATCGATCGATCGAACGCACCAGGTCTGGTTACGGACTGCTTCGTTTTGCAGTTACCAATTCGTCCCAAAACACCATTTTTAAGCATGAAACTCTAAGACAAGGTTACAATATCATCATACTAACATCCTACAACAGTATTAACATTCCAAATTCCATAATTCATCATTCCAAGGCTTAGTTTAGATCAAAACTATATAAAAAATTTCCAGAATTCTTCTTCATTCAAGAACATCAATAAACTTCTTCTAACTCCATTTTTAAATCATCAAAGGTTCTGTTTAGAACATATAATTCGTCCAGAATATCACTACATGCAATTCCTACATAAATCATGGCTTTTAACTTCCAATTTATGGGTCTAAATTATCTTCCAAAATCAATTTCGAAAATTTCCTAAACATGGAAAAGCATAGCTTGAATCAAATGAGTTTAAACCACTTGCCTTAATCTTTCTCTGAATTTGGTGTTGAATCTTGAAAGCTAAGTTGTTCTCCTTCTCTCTTTCTACAGAATTTTCTTCCTTCTCTCTCTCTCTCTCTCTCTCTCTACAAGTTCTTCCCAAGGTTGAAGACAATGGAGGTGATGGAGGTGTGTTTGTTTTTTTGGTAAGTTGGAATTATATTTTTAACTTCTCCCGTAGCCCATTAAGTCTCTTAGTGTAGTTAGTGTGTTTAGTGGGTTAAAGAAGAAGTCAGATTTCTATTTCCAATTTTCGTCACTTTTAATTCCCAAATTTCTGAAATTACCAAAATACCCCTATAAGTTACCGGTATGGCCCAAAAATGCCCCGGGACCCAAACTTAACCCCCGGCTAGTGTTTTCTGACTATCTAGACCCTTCCGGATGCGTTGGCGCACTCAAAACGACCATACGGTTAATGGAACTAAAATTAACTTTTTAATAAAATAATAACATACCATGACGCGACGGTCACACGTGTCTCAACAAAGTTTCCCAAATGGCCGTATTTAAATCTCACGACAATTTTAATATTACCAATATTCATATAATGCCAAATATACACATTATAATTAAATACTAACTCACATCTCGTTAATATTTTTATCCGGATTAATTTCCAATTAATAAACATTTAATTCAATTAATCCCCAAAAATAAATATCACAGAAAATACGGGGTATTACATACTTCCCCCCTAATAACTGAATTTTGTCCCGAAATTCGGAACTAGAAAGTACCTGGTAAGAATAACTCTGGATAACGTTCGCGCATCTCATCCTCGCGCTCCCATGTGGACTCCTCGAAATTATGATGTCGCCACTGAACACGCACTAACGGAACTATCTTTGACTGCAGTTTTCGCTCACTTCGGTCCAGAATAGCAATCGGCCCCTCCTCGTAGGAGCTATCTGGTTGGAGATCACTGTCTTCCACAGCAATGAGAGAATGAGCCAAATTATCTCTAAGGTATTTCCTAAGCGAGGAAATATGAAACACATCGTGAATCCGATGCAAATGCTCCGGTAACCCAAGTCTATACGCAACCGGTCCGATCCGCTCAATAATAGGAAATGGTCCCACATATCTCGGTGCCAACTTCCCTTTCTTCCCGAAACGCATAATCCCCTTCATAATAGATACTCTGAGCAAAACCTGGTCCCCCACTTGGATCTCTCTGAAAAATCTCTTCGCATCAGCATAGCTCTTCTGCCTGTCCTGAGCTACCCGAATGCGACTCCGAATCAAATCTATCCTTGTCGAAGTATCCTGAATCACTTTCGGCCCAAGTAGTTTGTTGTCTCCCACCTCCACCAACATGCTGGGGAACGACAAGGTCTACCGTACAACGCCTTAAATGGAGCCATGCCAATGGTGAACTGGTAGGAGTTGTTGTAAGCAAACTCCACCATTGGAAGGTACTGCTCCCATCCACCCTCAAAATCAATGGTGCACATACGTAGCATGTTCTCCAACATCTGATTTGTGCGCTCGGTCTGCCCATCGGTCTGCGGGTGGTACGCCGTACTCAACCGCAACTCCGTGCCCATGGCCTGCTGAAAACTCTCCCAAAATCGTGAAACAAATATCTTGTCTCGGTCAGACACGATATTTAAGGGCACACCGTGAAGTCTCACTATCTCTGCAATAAAGAGCTGGGCATACTGTCCCGCAGTGTAGTCTGTCCTTACGGGTAGAAAATGAGCGACTTTTGTCAACCTGTCCACAATTACCCAAATGGAGTCTTGACCTCTCTGCGACATAGGCAATCCCGTGATAAAGTCCATAGAGATGCTCTCCCACATCCATATCGGGGCCTCTAACGGCTGTAGCAGTCCTGCCGGTCTCTGATGATCCACTTTTACGAGCTGACAAGTGGCGCATTTTGAAACAAACTCGGCAATATCTCTTTTCATCCCGCTCCACCAATACTGACGTCTCATGTCTTGGTACATTTTATCCCCTCCGGGATGTACCGCGAACCGTGAGCCGTGCGACTCTGCCATCACCTCATGCCGCAATTCCTCCCCTTACGGAACCACCAATCTCCCATTGAAGCGTAGTCCCCCGTCTGAGCTAACGGTATAGGATTCGGCTCCCTCTGCTAATAATGGAACTATCTACTCCTGACAGAACGAGTCGTTTGCCTGTTCCCTCACTACCTTCGTGACAATCTGCGGTGTAACAATCATCACAGACATGAATGATCGGGCCACTGCATCCTGGTGTCCCAATTCCTTCCACTTGGCCTTCCACACATCCGCCACCTCCTCTACCGGTCTACGGCTCAACGCGTCTGCCACCACGTTAGCCTTCCCCGGGTGATACTGGATATCGAACTGATAATCTTTCACGAATTCAAGCCACCTCCGTTGCCGCATATTCAACTCCTTCTGCGTGAATAAGTACTGTAGGGACTTGTGATCCGTGAACAATCGGAACTTCTCCCCCAAATGGTAATGTCTCCAAATACGAAGGGCAAATACCACTGCCGCTAACTCCAAGTCATGGGTAGGGTAATTCTTCTCGTGAGGCTTAAGCTTACGGGAAGCATAAGTTATGGCCTGACTCTCCTGCTGCAGTACACCTCGAAGTCCTTGTAAGGACGCGTCGGTGTAAACAAGGTACTCAACTCCCGGTCTCGGCAATGCTAACACAGGTGCTGAGGTTAACTTGTCCTTCAACTCATCAAATGCCAACTGACAGGCATCACTCCAAATGAACGGCACACCTTTACGAGTTAGATGTGTCATGGGACCCGCTATCGTGGAGAAACCCCGAATAAACCTCCTGTAGTATCCTGCTAAGTCCAAGAAACTACGGATTTCCGTCGGTGTCGTGGGCTGTCCCCACTCCCTCACCGCGGATACCTTCCCCGGATCAACCGATATTCCCCGGTCGAAAATAATATGCCCCAAAAACTGAACCTCCTTTAGCCAAAACCCGCACTTCTCATATTTTGCATACAACTCATTCTGGCGCAGTGTCTGCAAAACTTGCCTCAAGTGCTCGGCGTGCTCCTCCTCAGTCTGGGAATAAACCAAAATATCATCGATAAAGACAATGACAAACTGATCTAGGAAATCCCTGAACACCCTATTCATCAAGTCCATAAACGCTGCTGGAGCGTTGGTCAACCCAAATGGCATAACCCGAAACTCGTAAGAACCATATCTCGATAAGAACGCAGTCTTCGAGACGTCCTCCTCCCTGATACGCAACTGATGGTAACCAGATCGCAAATCAATCTTTGAGAAGCAAGAAGCTCCTCTCAACTGGTCGAATAGGTCATCGATTCGAGGCAACGGATACTTGTTCCGTATTGTGACCTTGTTTAACTCCCGGTAGTCCACACACAATCTCAGTGAACCATCTATCTTCTTCACGAACAACACAGGGGCACCCCACGGTGAAGTACTCCTCCGAATAAACCCTGACCCAACAACTGCTCAATCTGATCCCGTAACTCCCTCATCTCAGCTGGAGCCATACGGTACGGTGCGTGTGCTATAGGTCTCGTATCTGGTAATAAGTCTATAACGAAGTCTATCTCTCAACTGGGGGGTAGGCCTGGTATCTCCTGAAACACATCAGAATACTCCCTAACAACTGGGATCGAATCTAAAGGAATCACAACCTCCTTAGAGGTATCCTCCTCAAGGTAATATAAATGAGCTGTCGAGCCTCCCTTTGGGCGAGGCATCGCCACTACAAACATCTCTTGCCCCGGAATGGCAAAAACAATGCTCCCACCGAAGCAATAAATCATGGCTCTATAATCAGCGAGCCAATCCATAACGATAATCACATCGTGAACATGCATATCTAATACCAACATGTCCCCAAGTAATACCAAACCACCAATCTCTACCCCCACTCCCCGACATATAAAGAATATAAGTGACCCATTCCCCAATGGTGAGTCGACACACGTCACTGTGCTCTCCACGGTGGCTAACAACCCTAACGCCTTCGCGAAATGTGTAGCTATAAAACAATGTGTAGCCCACGTATCAAACAGTACCCGACCCATAGTGCCATGGATAGAAAACGTACCCTCAATCGCGGGCGGTGCCTGTGGGACTGCTGCCTGGTGGACGTTATAGACACGTCCATACTGTAGCTGCCCCTGCTGAGCCGGAACTGCTGGAATGGGTGGCAATGCTGCCATCTGTGGCGGTGCGGGGAGAGCGACGGGAAACATAGGCCTCTGTGGCTCCTGGCGAGCTCCCTGCTGCTGCTGCTGTGGGGCCCTGCCCCTATCAGGACAGTCCTGGCGTTTATGGACAGTCTTGCCACAAATGAAACACTTCCCTGGAAAGTTCCCTCCTCTCTGCCCCTGCTGTCCCCGGCCCTGGTGGCCGTTACCGTTCCTCCCTTGGCCCTGCTGAAACTGCTGATGTTGACCATTTTGACCCTGTTGGCCATTATGACCCTGCTGGCCATTCCGAAATCCTCCCTGACCGTTCCTGAAACCCCCTGATCGGAACCTCTTATGATCCCCCTGCTGGGAACCCTGATCACTCAGCCTCTGCCATTGAACAGATTGTGCCCCACCGGCACCATGTCCTCCCGTCCTGCCCTGATGGCTAGACTCTCCAGATCTCTTGCCCTCAGCCATATGAAATCGGTGATCCTGGCAGTGGAGCAATGCAGCGTTAACCCCATCAGAATAAGTGGCCAACGAAAGGTTCCCTAACAGATGCTGTCGGATCCTCCATGTCAACCCGTCGATGAATTTCTCAATCTTCTTCTTTTTTGTCGGTATCTCATCCGGAACGATATTCAACAGATTAGTGAACTCGGCCTCATACTCGGCCACGGTCTTACCCTCCTGCCTCAGACTCATCAATCTCCTCCTCATTTCCGTATGAACAGCTGACGGAAAGTATTGCGGTCGAACCGCACCCAGAACTCCTGAATAGTGAGAGTATCCCTCTCCTCTACGGTGGTAATAGACTCCCACCACTGCAGTGCAGATCCAACTAGCTTGAAAGTAGCTAGCACCTGCTTCTGAACATCTGTGCACTCATACATCCTCAAGTGCCGCTGTATATCCTTCCTCCACTGGCTCGAGACTACCACATCTGAGCTACCTGCAAACTCTGGCGGATGCGCTTTCTGAAAAGCGTCACGTACACGTTCCCAAGCAGACGGGAATGCATTTGCCTGTACTGGCGCGGCAACCGGCGCCTGTGGCGGTACCTGCTGAACTACGGCAATGGCGGCATTTACCGCTTGGGCTACAATAGCTGCAACCTCAGCGGCGTTCATCGTGCCCTGAACTGGAGCTGGCTGGGGTTCGGGCGTTGCATTCCTGGGAACTCGTCGTGCACGTCGTGGAGGCATTATGAAATAAGAATAAAGTCTATAAGTTCGCAGTTATAAACTTAAAATAGCTGAAGAACGTAGCAAATACAAAAGAATACAACAGTCCTAAAGTATAGGGCTCTACATCAAAGAAAGCTCAGCGGAAACATAATAAGCCGTTCAGATCCTAAAGGACACTAGAACCTGATGCTCTGATACCACCTATGACACCCCGACTAATTAAATACCGGGTAGCTACTCCTTTATTATTTTAATTCAAAATGCCATGTTGGCTCAGTTAATAGCATCACTGTCGAAAACATTTTTTTTTTATTACTAACCACCTAGTATTTAAAAGTAAGTTGTCAAATTTTAATTAAAGCCTGATTAACATGCAACAAGTGTAATGAAGAATAATAACACCATTCACCATAACGAAATAATAGAATAACCAACCCATGATATAAATAAATCTGGAGGAAAACTCATCACTACAAATTCCACGACTGAACTAAGTAACGAGAACTAAAATACTGAATTAATACATGCCAAAGTCTGAAAAACTGAAATGGAAATGTATCTAATAGAATTTGGGCAACATGCCCTACAACTGAGGAATACTGAGTATGGAATCCAAATGATATAAGCGTCTAAAAGCAAATCCCTGTAGCTTCCACAAGCAGCTACAGCTCGTCATCTGAGTGAGAATCCTATGCATGGTGACCTTGTGGCTGGGCACCTAAAATGGTTTTACAAAAAGATAGATTTGAAAGCAAACGGGTCAGAGCCCGAATGTGGAGATATTTTAAAAACCTGCAAGTGCTTTAAAAACATTTAAAACAGTATATGCAAAATACATGTTAGGACGTGCTCTCACATGAGATACTCACCTCTCGTCTAACTGTGCACTCCTAACGTTCCTGTACCCATTCATGTGTTATCTCATAACTATCTAAAGAATTTCTGACACTTCTACTCGGTTCACGTTTAAATTCCAACCTTAACAATTAAATAGAGAGTTCTACTTTAATTCCCGGATTCCCAATTATTAACAACACCATTTTGATAAAAGTCCCCTTTTTATCTTTTCATAAAAATTACCATAACTATACTCACAATTTAACATAGTTAATTTCCTTCTCGTTTAACCGTATATTTTCACATCATAAATATACAATACAAGCACCCAAAGGCTAAGCTGCGGTGCACACATACTCTGCTATCCATCCCGGTACATCACGTACATAAGGGTCATGATAACGTGACTTTTGCCTGTGGTCGTTGTTTGAAGCCAAGTTAATCAAAACCTCAAATACCTAGAAATAATAATAAACTCAAGTGTAGAGGTAAGTAAGGGTATCAATCCACTTTCTAGGGAGTAAGCTAGAGACAAATTCAATTGTAATTCACTTTTTATTTTCTTTTTGAGCTTTTTCACTTTTTCTAATTTTTTTAGCTTTTTCAATATTAAAACAAAAGGGTGAGGTGAGATCTAAACTAAACTAAACTAAATGAAAATAACTAACTAGAAAGTAACTAAAATGAAAATAAAGTCTAATACTAAAATAAAAGATAAAGTGAGGCAAATAATTGTGAGAGCAATCAAGGAGTGGAATTACACCACAAATTTTAGTTATTCTAATTAATTAATTTAATTATTTGAATTCTCCCAAATTAATATCAAAATTACAAATCAACTCTCGTTGCAAGTGTAATTAGAATAGTAATCTTTTAGAAAATTAAAATTAACACCCCACAACTCTAGAAAATTAGATCTACACTCCTTTTAATTAATCACCCGCTAGGATCGATCAATTAGAATTTATGTCAATCTTAGAAATTAAATTTAGAGTTGAAATTCAAATGATAATACCCCACTTAAGAAACCCCTATCTCTAGTTCGAATCTAAAATGGGTATTATCACTAGAATTTCGATTTTCTCTCGAAAATCATTTACCCTCTCTCGAGGCGTAAACCTAAGGGTGAGGGATCAAATTTAACATTCAAAGGGAAATTTCAAGTAAGCAAACTAATTAAACTAAAATAATATCAAATAAGGGTTTCACCCCACCCCTTGAAAGGGGTCTTAGCCTAACATGGTATAAAATATGACAAATTAATATTCAAAGGCATAAAATAATAAAAGAAGGGAAGGGAACAATCAAACCAAATCTCTTTGATTATGTTGAACTCCAATCCTTGAAATTGAAGCATACACCTCTTAATTGATCTTCCAAATGATATGAAATCAACTATCCACTCAATTAATTCTCTAACAATATTTAATCTCACAAATATCTAAAAATAAAAAATAAAAAACTATTTACAAAAATTTATTTTCTAAACTAAACTATCTTTCTCTAGAATTTTCTCTCTACAAAGCTCTTCTTTTCTAGAATTGCCACCAAATGGGTCTTCTTCTTCATTTTATATGCAATGGAGCAAAGGGGCATAATGGTAAAAAGGTAGGGAGTGCATGTGGAAATAGTGTGAGGTAATGTAAAGTGAGGTGAGGGAAAAATCAAATTGTTATTGAGGGTAATGTGGGAAAATGGCTTAAGGTGGTTAGTTGGGGGGTATTATAGGGAAAAATGGTTGAAGTGGATTATTTGGCATGTGGTTTGTTTGGCAGGTGATGAAAATCGTGCAAGGGTTTGAAGCAAAAGGGAAATAGGTCTTTGAAAATGGGTATAGGGTGAGATGGGTTTGGAGACAAATGGGTTTTGGAAATGGGTTTTTGGGTTTACATGGGTTTGAGGTTGGAAAGGTTTGATGGTGGCTGCAGGGGTGTGAGATCGGAGTCGTCGCCGGACGGAGGTGTTCATTGGCGAGGAGAGAGAGAGGATCGCCGGTGGTTGCTGTGGTATAAAGATACCGCCGGTGGTATCCGCGGTTTGGGCAGGATTCGAAGGGGGGACGAGATGGCAGGAGGTCGCCGGAGTTTAGGAATGCCGGAAGGGGGTGTAGCGCCTGTGGCATCGCCGGGGTTCAGGGGCTGCGCGGACGAGATCGTAGCTGCTGCCGGCGGTTTCGCAGGAGGTCGACGGTGGGGCTCGAAGGTGTGGCCGGAGCAGGTAGCGGCCAAGGTTGGATGTTGGGTGGAGCTTGGTGCAAGGGGTCGGGCTTAGGAGGAACAAGGGTTCAACCGGGTTTGGTTTTTTTACTGCTGGCCGGATTTTCGGGTTTACGAAATGGGTTGTGTTGGTATGGAATTTGGAGAGAGAAGATGGGTTTTAGTTTTAAATTTGTGGCTATGGTGGTGGAGAGAAAGAAAGTGTGGGTGAGGTAGGAAGGAGATGAAGTGGGTTAGGTTGTGTGTGTGAGGGTGTAGGTAATAGGATGAGGGTGAGGGTGAGGAGATGTGTGTAGGATAGGTGTAATGGGTATTAAGTGTGTGTGTGTGTATCATTTGGACACCTAAAAACATAACACTAATAAAATAAAATCAAATAAAAATCTAATAAAATTCTATTCTAAAATAAAACAAAGACTCAAATAAAATGAAACTAGAAAGAAATAAAAAAATAAAAATAAAATCTAATAAAACTTAAAATTAAAATCTTAAAAAGAAAATGTAAAAATTAATAAATAAATTAAAATTCTAAAAATTAAAATCCTAATAAAATAAAATAAAATAAAATAAAACTAAAAACTAATAAAAATCAAAATCAAAATAAAATTATACTAATAAAAATAAAAATATAAAATAAAATCTAAAAATTATAAAATAAATCTAAAATAAATCCTAAAAATAGAAAAGACTCAAACTAAAAATCTAAAAAATAATAAAAGGGCAAATTAGACACACACGGGGTTCGGGGGTAGGTTTAGGCTAGGGTTTAGGCTCAGGTTAGGGTACGGAAGAGGTATTAGCTCCATAAAATGCACAATTTCCTTGAAATACGCATTTAAACACCGCAACTTGCATTCGGCCTGCATAATAAACATTTAAGCACATAAGACCCATATTGTCGAGAATTAGCAACTAAAGTACGTCTATTCGGGGTATAAATTGTACAGTTTTGGATGCTTATCACACCACCCCAAACAGAGCGTTGCTAGTCCTCGAGCAATAAGATAGAGAGAAAGAGAAAGATAAGTAACCAAAAGTGTACCACTTTCGCGGGCACTTGCGATTGCACTTAGCATGTGCAACAAGCCTTTAAACCTATAGGTTGCCCTACAGGACGAGTTTTGTCTCGTGAGGGTTTGCAGGGAATATACCCACAAAATTCTTTATTTGCAAAAATTTATTGAAATGTAGTCAATCTCTTATTAGACATCGAATAATCGCACAATCCATCACATGAGAAATATTTTCAGAAATACAAGCTAGAAGTGCAAAAAGATTAAGCTAAGTAAATCCTCAAGGCACATCCTTCCTAGAACTCAACGTGTGTAGTGTGAATCAGTCAAAACGGGTCGAGTATCACAAGAGTAATTCCTAGATTGCCTTGTAGGAATCAACGCTTCAACTTCAAAATCTCACGGATATATCACTCTCAAACGAACTCTCGAGATTAGGGTCAGTGTATTGCTCTTGTGTGTGAGGAGGTGAGTAAATGTAAGCAAGTTCAAACGTCTCACACACACATAAGAAAGAACGAACAATTAAAAAGAAATTTGATCTCATGAAAGAATGTTAATCACTATAGTGAGAACGTCGAGTTATTCACCACGTTGACTATCATTTGCCCGAACACCAAGGGGAATATGTATGTATATGGGTGAGGGGGTAAATGAAATGGGATGGATGGTGGATATGCGATGTGAAATGGATGAAAAATGGATGCGAAAGAAGAGTGTATACACTTTAGGATAACAAATGTCTTTATTTTACAACTAACTACAAACTCTATTTTTCTTTTCTTTTCTCTCTTTTTTTTTTCGATTTTTCTTTTCTTTTTCTTTTTTCTTTTCTTTTATTTTTGCTATTTTTATGTTTCTCTTTTTTTTTTCTTTTTTTTATTTTTCTCTCACTTTTCAAACTAACAATGAAGACATTTACATTTGAAATCACACTCTTTTATTTGAAAATGATGATGGATGATATAAATGGAGGTGATAGGTGGGTGTGTGGGGAAATATGTGGGAATTTGGAAGAACATGGGAATATGATGGGTGAAGTGAATGGAAATGTGATATGGGGGGAAAGTGGTAGGTGTATGGATGAAAATCTAGTGTTCGGGACGAATTTCAAGACACGTGTTTCTTACAACTCGAAAAAGATGTCATTCTCAGTGATCAAGCCAAAAAATGAAGAATAATGAGATCACACAACAATTTAAAGTGCGGACCCAAACGAAGTTGAATCAACCTGTGACTCGGAGATTGCGTAAAACACTCTAAAAGGGTGAAAGGCAAAAATCTCACGGGCTAAAGTCTCTACTAGTGATCCTTAAGGTTTTCTATAGAATTGTAGTACTCCTCAACTCTAACCGTAGTGACGTGATACGTGCGCAAATTTTGTTGAGTCTAGAAATTCATGGTGCAAAATGCCTTGTTATGTATTACATAAGCTATTTAGAAAAAATATTCTCTAGCTTGATTCCTAGACTTTAAAAGATGGATGATTGAAAATTCACATCAATGAGTGAGATGAAAGAAACTGCACGAAATTTTAAAAATCAGGTTCAAAAATCGTAATTTTTCAAAAGAGGCACGATTTTGATAAAATTCCCCACCCCCAAACAAAAAGGAACATCGTCCTCGATGTTAGGTAAAATGATTTTTAAAATTGAAAGCATAAGGAAGGAAAGAGATTAACAGAAATCAACCGCTAATGAAGTAGACATGTGAATCCAAGAATACACCTGAGTAAATGATAAGAAAAAAAGGTGTACAAGTCTATAACATGGTAAAGCATAGGGTGATGTGAAACACCACCCCCAAACAGGATGAGACTAGTACAAGAAACGCGGGCTGCCTCCCGGTAGCGCTAAGTTTAATGTCTTCAGCCAGACTGAACCATTCTCACCCTAAAGATAAGCTTTATGAAAGCGCAGGGTGGCAGAAAAATCGGGTGATGAGAATCACCCCCAAACAAGACTGAAGCGTCAGTCTTGCTGGATCAGGGCTATAGGGGTCAATGCACTTGTATGGCGAAGTGCATCACACGATGCAAAGCATCGGTGGACCATGGGTGGGTGGGGATTAAGGTAAGGGTGAAGAGGCATCGGTCTCGAGCTTTATTGAGCGTAAAGGTGAGGGCAACGAGGGCCCTATAAGCATAGTGCTCCAATTGGTGAGGGAGGAAATATGGTTTGGACATAGGAATGGGGTGAGGCTCATAAAAATCACATGACCATTCTATGAATGGGCGATGGTAATGGTCGCGCCGTGACACACCAGGGAGCTGTTGAGAAAAATCATCACAAGAGAGTGGTGTGCATGGAGGAACAAGCTCGATGTCAGGGAAGTGGAGAGTGTCACCACTTATACTCTCGTGGATGGAGGTTGGTTTCAGGTGAGGATCTAAAAATGTAGATGGAAACGTGAAATGTTCAAAATCAAGATCCAAACCAGGTGGTGGGGTGGAAGGAACAATGGGTGGGTCGGGTGGGATAAATGGTGGAGGAAGATGATCCAACTCAAGCGTGGGAGACACACACTCATTGGGAGGAGTAAAGGAATACTCATAAGGGAGTGTGGTTTCTAAAGATGGAGTGATCAACTTCTCCATAATAGTAGCATCGGTAAATGGGGTGGGTGGGTAAGACGAGACACCAAGATCGGAGATAGAGGAATCGATAGAAATATCGGGCTCAACGGGAGCCATGCATGGTGGGACATCATCCAGATCCGAATAGTTAGGAACTATCACGGATTCTATCTCGGGAAAATGGTGAGCACTCGTAGCCGGAGCGAACCTAAAAGATATGGTCATGTCAGAGACATAGGCAATTGGGGCATAAGGTAAAAGCTCGGGCATGTTTTTGGATATCTCGGGAGTGGGAACCTCAAGGTGGGGTTCATTTGGACATGGTGGGAGTGAATCAGGCTCACTAATGAAAGGTATGTCAACACAATTGTCGACTTGGGACCCGGACCATGGAATGGTCTCAACTTCGAGATTCTCGACGTGGTAGGGTTGGTCACACTCAAATTTTGTGTCACAAAGGGACACATCATCGTCACACTCGGTGGCAACGATGGGTGGGGTCATGGGAATATCCGACTCTCGCTCCCACTCCAATTCATTTAAACGTTGTTCAAGCCTTTGGAGAGCTTGAGTTTGAATTGATTGCTCTTGCTCAAGTATGAACGTTTGCAAGAGGGTTTCGAGAGTGGAGGTGGATGATAGTGGTGGTGGAGTGATGGGTGGTGGCGGTGGGTGAGGTGGACACAACGCGCTATAATCAGGACTAAATGGAGAATACTCAAATGAAGTGTGTGGGGTGGGGCCAAGTGCATCATACACGAAAAGATTGCTCTCGTGATGGACAGATGGTTGATACTCATGGGGTGCATAGTGAGGAAACTGATCGTGACTGGGTGCACAAGTTTGCCATGACGACTGTTGGAACGTGTGAGGATCCACAACATCGGGTTGGGATACGTATTGCGTGGAAGGGTGATCAGGCCTCCACGAATAGCTCGGGGACTCACACAACTCGGGATTAGGTATAGCAGGGTAGTAGGCGAGGTGGGTTCCGAAATAGTGTCATATGGATACACATGTTCCATGGTGGGTGCGTAGGGATATGAAGAGTATGGGCACTCATGGGACATGTGATCGGCATAAGAACAATGGGTGCACAACAAGGGAGGAGGCACAGTGACACTTGACACCGAGGTTGACGGAATAGGTGGTGCATGCATGGATGGGTCAAGAGTACCAACGGTACTCGTGAGAGAGGTGAAATCATGAAGAATATCATAAAGAGATCGCTCGGGATTACTCTCACACGTGTCACGTGTCAATGGAAAATGACCAAAGTAGTCCCTTAAAGGACGTTCTTCGGCCATGAGGGGGAAAATATTTTTTTGATTTTTTGGATTTTTTCTAAAAAGGAAAGAAATAAAATATTTTTGGATTTTTTTCTAAAAAGGAAAGAAAGAAAATATTTTTGAATTTTTCTAAAATGAAAGAAAGAAAATATTTTTGGATTTTTTGTGAAAAATAAAGGAAGAAAAATATTTTTGGATTTTTTTGAAAAATAAAGGAAGAAAAATATTTTTGGATTTTTGGTAAAAGAAAGAAAGAAAAATATTTTTGGATTTTTTTTTGGAAGAAAAGGTGGGAAAATATGGACTCTTGAATTGAACGAACTAACTAAAATCGACTACCGAAAAATGAATTGGACACACACAAGTCAAGAAAATTTCCTAACTAGCACATAGCCAATTTTTATCTTCAAATTTAGTGAGAGGGTAGTCAAATTTTAATTAAGTCCGTGGGCGATAAAAATTCACGAAAATCTCTTTGCGATCGCCTTTGCAAAATTTTCTCCTAGTGGGCTGCCTAGTTGATTGATTTTAAATTTAGTGATGGCTAGGGTAGCACACAATGATAAGGGAGTGAGTCGGGTGATGAAATCCCTTCTCATGAGTGACCGGGTGTAGGTCTTAATTAATTAATTCATCACACCATTCAAAATAAATGCGAGAATAAAATCAAATAAGAGCACACAAGAGCACACAAAAGAATTGACTCGCTAACAGGAGAGGCGCGAGGGTTTAAGATATATACCTCCCACGGTTTTTAGGCCGTGGGGTGTCGAAAAATTTGAGTCGACCGGGGGGAGATCACGCCTATCTCAGTCGTCCCTGGGAGTCCTACCGACCCAAGGTAGAGAGGCTTCTTTTCCTCGTCGTTGGACGCCCTCTCTCTACCTTGTCCGGTTTCCCTATCACGCTTGGCTTCAATTATTACAATTTTAAATGAAAAATAAATGGTGTCTCTAAGCACCGCAATACAAGCAATGATAGAATAATCCTAAATACAAGCCTTCTAAAAATATAAAAATGGTACAAAAAAATAAGAAAGTGCGAAAAATAAATGAAATAAAAAATGAAATCCGCTCCGAGTTTCACAATCCCAAGAATGGCAACGGCGCCATTTGATAACGTGACTTTTGCGTGTGGTCGTTGTTTGAAGCCAAGTTAATCAAAACCTCAAATACCTACAAATAATAATAAACTCAAGTGTAGAGGTAAGTAAGGGTATCAATCCACTTTCTAGGGAGTAAGCTAGAGACAAATTCAATTGTAATTCACTTTTTATTTTCTTTTTGAGCTTTTTCACTTTTTCTAATTTTTTTAGCTTTTTCAATATTAAAACAAAAGGGTGAGGTGAGATCTAAACTAAACTAAACTAAATGAAAATAACTAACTAGAAAGTAACTAAAATGAAAATAAAGTCTAACACTAAAATAAAAGATAAAGTGAGGCAAATAATTGTGAGAGCAATCAAGGAGTGGGATTACACCACAAATTTTAGTTATTCTAATTAATTAATTTAATTATTTGAATTCTCCCAAATTAATATCAAAATTACAAATCAACTCTCGTTGCAAGTGTAATTAGAATAGTAATCTTTTAGAAAATTAAAATTAACACCCCACAACTCTAGAAAATTAGATCTACACTCCTTTTAATTAATCACCCGCTAGGATCGATCAATTAGAATTTATGTCAATCTTAGAAATTAAATTTAGAGTTGAAATTCAAATGATAATACCCCACTTAAGAAACCTCTATCTCTAGTTCGAATCTAAAATGGGTATTATCACTAGAATTTCGATTTTCTCTCGAAAATCATTTACCCTCTCTCGAGGCGTAAACCTAAGGGTGAGGGATCAAATTTAACATTCAAAGGGAAATTTCAAGTAAGCAAACTAATTAAACTAAAATAATATCAAATAAGGGTTTCACCCCACCCCTTGAAAGGGGTCTTAGCCTAACATGGTATAAAATATGACAAATTAATATTCAAAGGCATAAAATAATAAAAGAAGGGAAGGGAACAATCAAACCAAATCTCTTTGATTATGTTGAACTCCAATCCTTGAAATTGAAGCATACACCTCTTAATTGATCTTCCAAATGATATGAAATCAACTATCCACTCAATTAATTCTCTAACAATATTTAATCTCACAAATATCTAAAAATAAAAAACTATTTACAAAAATTTATTTTATAAACTAAACTATCTTTCTCTAGAATTTTCTCTCTACAAAGCTCTTCTTTTCTAGAATTGCCACCAAATGGGTCTTCTTCTTCATTTTATATGCAATGGAGCAAAGGGGCATAATGGTAAAAAGGTAGGGAGTGCATGTGGAAATAGTGTGAGGTAATGTAAAGTGAGGTGAGGGAAAAATCAAATTGTTATTGAGGGTAATGTGGGAAAATGGCTTAAGGTGGTTAGTTGGGGGGTATTATAGGGAAAAATGGTTGAAGTGGATTATTTGGCATGTGGTTTGTTTGGCAGGTGATGAAAATCGTGCAAGGGTTTGAAGCAAAAGGGAAATGGGTCTTTGAAAATGGGTATAGGGTGAGATGGGTTTGGAGACAAATGGGTTTTGGAAATGGGTTTTTGGGTTTACATGGGTTTGAGGTTGGAAAGGTTTGATGGTGGCTGCAGGGGTGTGAGATCGGAGTCGTCGCCGGACGGAGGTGTTCATTGGCGAGGAGAGAGAGAGGATCGCCGGTGGTTGCTGTGGTATAAAGATACCGCCGGTGGTATCCGCGGTTTGGGCAGGATTCGAAGGGGGGACGAGATGGCAGGAGGTCGCCGGAGTTTAGGAATGCCGGAAGGGGGTGTAGCGCCTGTGGCATCGCCGGGGTTCAGGGGCTGCGCGGACGAGATCGTAGCTGCTGCCGGCGGTTTCGCAGGAGGTCGACGGTGGGGCTCGAAGGTGTGGCCGGAGCAGGTAGCGGCCAAGGTTGGATGTTGGGTGGAGCTTGGTGCAAGGGGTCGGGCTTAGGAGGAACAAGGGTTCAACCGGGTTTGGTTTTTTTACTGCTGGCCGGATTTTCGGGTTTACGAAATGGGTTGTGTTGGTATGGAATTTGGAGAGAGAAGATGGGTTTTAGTTTTAAATTTGTGGCTATGGTGGTGGAGAGAAAGAAAGTGTGGGTGAGGTAGGAAGGAGATGAAGTGGGTTAGGTTGTGTGTGTGAGGGTGTAGGTAATAGGATGAGGGTGAGGGTGAGGAGATGTGTGTAGGATAGGTGTAATGGGTATTAAGTGTGTGTGTGTGTATCATTTGGACACCTAAAAACATAACACTAATAAAATAAAATCAAATAAAAATCTAATAAAATTCTATTCTAAAATAAAACAAAGACTCAAATAAAATGAAACTAGAAAGAAATAAAAAAATAAAAATAAAATCTAATAAAACTTAAAATTAAAATCTTAAAAAGAAAATGTAAAAATTAATAAATAAATTAAAATTCTAAAAATTAAAATCCTAATAAAATAAAATAAAACTAAAAACTATTAAAAATTAAAATCAAAATAAAATTATACTAATAAAAATAAAAATATAAAATAAAATCTAAAAATTATAAAATAAATCTAAAATAAATCCTAAAAATAGAAAAGACTCAAACTAAAAATCTAAAAAATAATAAAAGGCAAATTAGACACACACGGGGTTCGGGGGTAGGTTTAGGCTAGGGTTTAGGCTCAGGTTAGGGTACGGAAGAGGTATTAGCTCCATAAAATGCACAATTGCCTTGAAATACGCATTTAAACACCGCAACTTGCATTCGGCCAGCATAATAAACATTTAAGCACATAAGACCCATATTGTCGAGAATTAGCAACTAAAGTACGTCTATTCGGGGTATAAATTGTACAGTTTTGGGTGCTTATCAGGTCACGCATTCCGAATCTCTCAGGAATCGTTCAGATAACAACATCACAAATAGTGGAGGCGAACACAGTCACCATCACATGGGTCACGCACATACCTACGCTCCCACGATCAACAGGCTTATTAACATCCCAATAAGCCCTTCTATGACCTATGTTCATCGAGGTAACCAATCTAAATCCGGGCAACACAAGGATAAGAAGGCCCTAAGAGAACGTAAACCTCCCGTGATAGCAAGTATGGTAGGTATGTCATACACATAAAATTATATACTAAGCATTCACACATCTTAGATATCTCGATATTAATAAAGGTATACTCTACATCTTGATACCATTATTCCAAATTCATATATTTCAAGTGTTCAGATAATATAGAAATTAAATTGTCGACACGTCTCACGTCGTAGTTTCTTAAACTTAAAACCTATCTCAAATAGACTATTAAGTTCCCATTATTCCCACATATAACATCTTTATACCTAAGGTCTTTACTTCTGCCCCAAACCTTATTTCATCAACTTATTCAAATTTGCACTATTAACCCAAATATTATCTCACATATCGAATTTCATTAAATTAGAATAATTCCTCAAATTAAATTCCAATTAAAGTCCAACCTCATAATCATGCCTACTGGTCTTCCTTAAGGTTAAGGGTATTCACAAGGTCTCCAATAATATCATTCAAGGATTAACCTCATTAAAATTTAATTAAGGAAAAACTTTACTCATTCTGGGAAGGTCGATTGATCGACCTTTACCTTCGATCGATCGATGCTGGTCGATCGATCGACTGAAGAACATCAATCGATCGAACGCACCAGGTCTGGTTACGGACTGCTTCGTTTTGCAGTTACCAATTCGTCCCAAAACACCATTTTTAAGCATGAAACTCTAAGACAAGGTTACAATATCATCATACTAACATCCTACAACAGTATTAACATTCCAAATTCCATAATTCATCATTCCAAGGCTTAGTTTAGATCAAAACTAAATAAAAATTTCCAGAATTCTTCTTCATTCAAGAATATCAATAAACTTCTTCTAACTCCATTTTTAAATCATCAAAGGTTCTGTTTAGAACATATAATTCGTCCAGAATATCACTACATGCAATTCCTACATAAATCATGGCTTTTAACTTCCAATTTATGGGTCTAAATTATCTTCCAAAATCAATTTCGAAAATTTCCTAAACATGGAAAAGCATAGCTTGAATCAAATGAGTTTAAACCACTTGCCTTAATCTTTCTCTGAATTTGGTGTTGAATCTTGAAAGCTAAGTTGTTCTCCCTCTCTTTCTGCAGAATTTTCTTCCTTCTATCTCTCTCTCTCTCTCTCTCTCTCTACAAGTTCTTCCCAAGGTTGAAGACAATGGAGGTGATGGAGGTGTGTTTGTTTTTTTGGTAAGTTGGAATTATATTTCAACTTCTCCCTAGCCCATTAAGTCTCTTAGTGTAGTTAGTGGGTTTAGTGGGTTAAAGAAGAAGTCAAATTTCTATTTCCAATTTTCGTCACTTTTAATTCCCAAATTTCTGAAATTACCAAAATACCCCTATAAGTTACCGGTATGGCCCAAAAATGCCCCGGGACCCAAACTTAACCCCCGGCTAGTGTTTTCTGACTATCTCGACCCTTTCGGACGCTTTGGCGCACTCAAAACGACCATACGGTTAATGAAACTAAAATTCACTTTTTAATAAAATAATAACATACCATGACGCGGCGGTCACACGTGTCTCAACAAAGTTTCCCAAATGGCCGTATTTAAATCTCACGACAATTTCAATATTACCAATATTCATATAATGCCAAATATACACATTATAATTAAATACTAACTCACATCTCGTTAATATTTTTATCCGGATTAATTTCCAATTAATAAACATTTAATTCAATTAATCCCCAAAAATAAATATCACAGAAAATACGGGGTATTACATACTTCCCCCCTAATAACTGAATTTCGTCCCGAAATTCGGAACTAGAAAGTACCTGGTAAGAATAACTCTGGATAACGTTCGCGCATCTCATCCTCGCGCTCCCATGTGGACTCCTCGAAATTATTATGTCGCCACTGAACACGCACTAACGGAACTATCTTTGACCGCAGTTTCCGCTCACTTCGGTCCAGAATAGCAATCGGCCCCTCCTCGTAGGAGCTATCTGGCTGGAGATCAATGTCTTCCACAGCAATGAGAGAATGAGCCAAATTATCTCTAAGGTATTTCCTAAGCGAGGAAATATGAAACACATCGTGAATCCGATGCAAATGCTCCGGTAACCCAAGTCTATACGCAACCGGTCCGATCTGCTCAATAATAGGAAATGGTCCCACATATCTCGGTGTCAACTTCCCTTTCTTCCCGAAACGCATAATCCCCTTCGTAGGAGATACTCTGAGCAAAACCTGGTCCCCCACTTGGAACTCTCTGAAAAATCTCTTCGCATCAGCATTGCTCTTCTGCCTGTCCTGAGCTACCCGAATGCGACTCCGAATCAAATCTATCCTTGCCGAAGTATCCTGAATCACTTCCGGCCCAAGTAGTTTGTTGTCTCCCACCTCCAACCAACATGCTGGGGAATGAGAAGGTCTACCGTACAACTCCTCAAATGGAGCCATGACAATGGTGAACTGGTAGGAGTTGTTGTAAGCAAACTCCACCAGTGGAAGGTACTGCTCCCATCCACCCTCAAAATCAATGGTGCACATACGTAGCATGTCCTCCAACATCTGATTTGTGCGCTCGGTCTGCCCATCGGTCTGTGGGTGGTACGCCGTACTCAACCGCAACTCCGTGCCCATGGCCTGCTGAAAACTCTCCCAAAATCATGAAACAAATATCTTATCTCGGTCAGACACGATATTTAAGGGCACACCGTGAAGTCTCACTATCTCTGCAATAAAGAGCTGGGCATACTGTCCCGCAGTGTAGTCTGTCCTTACGGGTAGAAAATGAGCGACTTTTGTTAACCTGCCCACAATTACCCAAATGGAGTCGTGACCTCTCTGCGACGTAGGCAATCCCGTGATAAAGTCCATAGAGATGCTCTCCCACATCCACATCGGGACCTCTAACGGCTGTAGCAGTCCTGCCGGTCTCTGATGATCCACTTTTACGAGCTGACAAGTGGCGCATTTTGAAACAAACTCGGACATATCTCTTTTCATCCCGCTCCACCAATACTGACGTCTCATGTCTTGGTACATTTTATCCCCTCCGGGATGTACCGCGAACCGTGAGCCGTGCGACTCTGCCATCACCTCATGCCGCAATTCCTCCCCTTCCGGAACCACCAATCTCCCATTGAAGCATAGTCCCCCGTCTGAGCTAACGGTATAGGATTCGGCTCCCTCTGCTAATAATCGAACTATCTGCTCCTGACAGAACGAGTCGTTTGCCTGTGCCCTCACTACCTTCGTGACAATCTGCTGTGTAACAGTCATCACAGACATGAATGATCGGGCCACTGCATCCTGGTGTCCCAATTCCTTCCACTTGGCCTTCCACACATCCGCCACCTCCTCTACCGGTCTACGGCTCAACGCGTCTGCCACCACGTTAGCCTTCCCCGGGTGATACTGGATATCGAACTGATAATCTTTCACGAATTCAAGCCACCCCCGTTCCCGCATATTCAACTCCTTCTGCGTGAATAAATACTGTAGGGACTTGTGATTAGTGAACAATCGGAACTTCTCCCCCAAAAGGTAATGTCTCCAAATACGAAGGGCAAATACCACTGCCGCTAACTCCAAGTCATGGGTAGGGTAATTCTTCTCGTGAGGCTTAAGCTTACGGGAAGCATAAGCTATGGCCTGACTCTCCTGCTGCAGTACACCTCCAAGTCCTTGTAAGGACGCGTCGGTGTAAACAAGGTACTCAACTCCCGGTCTCGGCAATGCTAACACAGGTGCTGAGGTTAACTTGTCCTTCAACTCATCAAATGCCAACTGACAGGCATCACTCCAAATGAACGGCACACCTTTACGAGTTAGATGTGTCATGGGACCCGCTATCGTGGAGAAACCCCGAATAAACCTCCTGTAGTATCCTGCTAAGTCCAAGAAACTACGGATCTCCGTCGGTGTCGTGGGCTGTCCCCACTCCCTCACCGCGGATACCTTCCCCGGATCAACCGATATTCCCCGGTCGAAAATAATATGCCCTAAAAACTTATCCTCCTTCAACCAAAACCCGCACTTCTCATATTTTGCATACAACTCATTCTGGCGCAGTGTCTGCAAAACTTGCCTCAAGTGCTCGGCGTGCTCCTCCTCAGTCTGGGAATAAACCAAAATATCATCGATAAAGACAATGACAAACTGATCTAGGAAATCCCTGAACACCCTATTCATCAAGTCAATAAACGTTGCTGGAGCGTTGGTCAACCCAAATGGCATAACCCGAAACTCGTAAGAACCATATCTCGATAAGAACGCAGTCTTCGAGGCGTCCTCCTCCCTGATACGCAACTGATGGTAACCAGATCTCAAATCAATCTTTGAGAAGCAAGAAGCTCCTCTCAACTGGTCGAATAGGTCATCGATTCGAGGCAACGGATACTTGTTCCGTATCGTGACCTTGTTTAACTCCCGGTAGTCCACACACAATCTCAGTGAACCATCTCTCTTCTTCACGAACAACACAGGGGCACGCCACGGTGAAGTACTCCTACGAATAAACCCCTGACCCAACAACTACTCAATCTGATCCCGTAACTCCCTCATCTCAGCTGGAGCCATACGGTACGGTGCGCGTGCTATAGGTCTCGTATCTGGTAATAAGTCTATAACGAAGTCTATCTCTCGACTGGGGGGTAGGCCTGGTATCTCCTGAAACACATCAGAATACTCCCTGACAACTGGGATCGAATCTAAAGGAATCATAACCTCCTTAGAGGTATCCTCCTCAAGGTAATATAAATGAGCGGTCGAGCCTCCCTCTGGGCGAGGCATCGCCACTACAAACATCTCTTGCCCCGGAATGGCAAAAACAATGCTCCCACCGAAGCAATCAATCATGGATCTATAATCAACGAGCCAATCCATACCGATAATCACATCGTGAACATGCATATCTAATACCAACATGTCCGCAGGTAATACCAAACCACCAATCTCTACCCCCACTCCCCGACATATAAAGAATATAAGTGACCCATTCCCCAATGGTGAGTCGACACACGTCACTGTGCTCTCCGCGGTGGCTAACAACCCTAACGCCTTCGCGAAATGTGTAGCTATAAAACAATGTGTAGCCTCCGTATCAAACAGTACCCGACCCATAGTGCCATGGATAGAAAACGTACCCTCAATCGCGGGCGGTGCCTGTGGGACTGCTGCTTGGTGGATGTTATAGACACGTCCATACTGTAGCTGCCCCTGCTGAGCCGGAACTGCTGGAATGGGTGGCAATGCTGCCATCTGTGGCGGTGCGGGGAGAGCGGCGGGAAACATAGGCCTCTGTGGCTCCTGGCGAGCTCCCTGCTGATGCTGCTGTGGGGCCCTGCCCCTATCAGGACAGTCCTGGCGTTTATGGCCAGTCTTGCCACAAATGAAACACTTCCCTAGAAAGTTCCCTCCTCTCTGCCCCTGCTGTCCCCGGCCCTGGTGGCCGTTACCGTTCCTCCCTTAGCCCTGCTGGCCCTGCTGAAACTGCTGATGTTGACCATTTTGACCCTGTTGGCCCTGATGGCCGTTATGACCCTGCTGGCCATTTCGAAATCCTCCCTGACCGTTCCTGAAACCCCCTGATCGGAACCTCTTATGATCCCCCTGCTGGGAACCCTGATCACTCAGCCTCTGCCCCTGAACAGATTGTGCCCCACCGGCACCATGTCCTCCCGTCCTGCCCTGATGGCTAGACTCTCCAGATCTCTTGCCCTCAGCCATATGAAATCGGTGATCCTGGCAATGGAGCAATGCAGCGTTAACCACATCAAAATAAGTGGCCAACGAAAGGTTCCCTAACAGATGCTGACGGATCCTCCATGTCAACCCGTCGATGAATTTCTCAATCTTCTTCTTTTCTGTCGGTATCTCATCCGGAACGATATTCAGCAGATTAGTGAACTCGGCCTCATACTCGGCCACGGTCTTACCCTCCTGCCTCAGACTCATCAATCTCCTCCTCATTTCCGTATGAACAGCTGACGGAAAGTACTTGCGGTCGAACCGCACCCAGAACTCCTGAATAGTGAGAGTATCCCTCTCCTCTACGGTGGTAATAGACTCCCACCACTGCAGTGCAGATCCAACTAGCTTGAAAGTAGCTAGCACCTGCTTCTGAACATCCGTGCACTCATACATCCTCAAGTGCCGCTGTATATCCTTCCTCCACTGGCTCGAGACTACCACATCTGAGCTACCTGCAAACTCTGGCGGATGCGCTTTCTGAAAAGCGTCACGTACACGTTCCCAAGCAGACGGGAATGCATTTGCCTGTACTGGCGAGGCAAACGGCGCCTGAGGCGGTACCTGCTGAACTACGGCAATGGCGGCATTTACCGCTTGGGCTACAATAGCTGCAACCTCAGCGGCGTTCATCATGCCCTGAACTGGAGTTGGCTGGGGTTCGGGCGTTGCATTCCTGGGAACTCGGCGTGCACGTCGTGGAGGCATTCTGAAATAAGAATAAAGTCTATAAGTTCGCAGTTATAAACTTAAAATAGCTGAAGAACGTAGCAAATACAAAAGAATACAACAGTCCTAAAGTATAGGGCTCTACATCAAAGAAAGCTCAGCGGAAACATAATAAGCCGTTCAGATCCTAAAGGACACTAGAACCTGATGCTCTGATACCACCTGTGACACCCCGACTAATTAAATACCGGGTAGCTACTCCTTTATTATTTTAATTCAAAATGCCAAGTTGGCTCAGTTAATAGCATCACTGTCGAAAACATTTTTTTTTTATTACTAACCACCTAGTATTTAAAAGTAAGTTGTCAAATTTTAATTAAAGCCTGATTAACATGCAACAAGTGTAATGAAGAATAATAACACCATTCACCATAACGAAATAATAGAATAACCAGCACATGATATAAATAAATCTGGAGGAAAACTCCTCACTACAAATTCCACGACTGAACTAAGTAACGAGAACTAAAATACTGAATTAATACATGCCAAAGTCTGAAAAACTGAAATGGAAATGTATCTAATAGAATTTGGGCAACATGCCCTACAACTGAGGAATACTGAGTATGGAATCCAAATGATATAAGCGTCTAAAAGCAAATCCCTGTAGCTTCCACAAGCAGCTACAGCTCGTCATCTGAGTGAGAATCCTATGCATGGTGACCTTGTGGCTGGGCACCTAAAATGGTTTTACAAAAAGATAGATTTGAAAGAAAATGGGTCAGAGCCCGAATGTGGAGATATTTTAAAAACCTGCAAGTGATTTAAAAACATTTAAAACAGTATATGCAAAATACATGTTAGGACGTGCTCTCGCATGAGATACTCACCTCTCGTCTAACTGTGCACTCCTAACGTTCATGTACCCATTCATGTGTTATCTCATAACTATCTAAAGAGTTTCTAACACTTCTACTCGGTTCACGTTTAAATTCCAACCTTAACAATTAAATAGAGAGTTCTACTTTAATTCCCGGATTCCCAATTATTAACAACACCATTTTGATAAAAGTCCCCTTTTTATCTTTTCATAAAAATTACCATAACTATACTCACAATTTAACATAGTTAATTTCCTTCTCGTTTAACCGTATATTTTCACATCATAAATATACAATACAAGCACCCAAAGGCTAAGCTGCGGTGCACACATACTCTGCTATCCATCCTGGTACATCACGTACATAAGGGGCACGCATTCCGAATCTCTCAGGAATCGTTCAGATAACAACATTACAAATAGTGGAGGCGAACACAGTCACCATCACATGGGTCACGCACATACCTACGCTGCCACGATCAGCAGACTTATTAACATCCCAATAAGACCTTCTATGACCTATGTTCATCGAGGTAACCAATCTAAATCCGGGCAACACAAGGATAAGAAGGCCCTAAGCGAACGTAAACCTCCCGTGATAGCAAGTATGGTAGGTATGTCATACACATAAAATTATATACTAAGCATTCACACATCTTAGATATCTCAATATTAATAAAGGTATACTCTACATCTTGATACCATTATTCCAAATTCATATATTTCAAGTGTTCCGATAATATAGAAATTAAATTGTCGACACGTCTCACGTCGTAGTTTCTTAAACTTAAAACCTATCTCAAATAGACTATTAAGTTCCCATTATTCCCACATATAACATCTTTATACCTAAGGTCTTTACTTCTGCCCCAAACCTTATTTCATCAACTTATTCAAATTTGCACTATTAACCCAAATATTATCTCACATATCGAATTTCATTAAATTAGAATAATTCCTCAAATTAAAGTCCAATTAAAGTCCAACCTCATAATCATGCCTACTGGTCTTCCTTAAGGTTAAGGGTATTCACAAGGTCTCCAATAATATCATTCAAGGATTAACCTCATTAAAATTTAATTAAGGAAAAACTTTACTCATTCTGGGAAGGTCGATTGATCGACCTTTACCTTCGATCGATCGATGCTGGTCGATCGATCGACTGAAGAACATCAATCGATCGAACGCACCAGGTCTGGTTACGGACTGCTTCGTTTTGCAGTTACCAATTCGTCCCAAAACACCATTTTTAAGCATGAAACTCTAAGACAAGGTTACAATATCATCATACTAACATCCTACAACAGTATTAACATTCCAAATTCCATAATTCATCATTCCAAGGCTTAGTTTAGATCAAAACTATATAAAAAATTTCCAGAATTCTTCTTCATTCATAAACATCAATAAACTTCTTCTAACTCCATTTTTAAATCATCAAAGGTTTTGTTTAGAACATATAATTCGTCCAGAATATCACTACATGCAATTCCTACATAAATCATGGCTTTTAACTTCCAATTTATGGGTCTAAATTATCTTCCAAAATCAATTTCGAAAATTTCCTAAACATGGAAAAGCATAGCTTGAATCAAATGAGTTTAAACCACTTGCCTTAATCTTTCTCTGAATTTGGTGTTGAATCTTGAAAGCTAAGTTGTTCTCCCTCTCTCTTTCTGCAGAATTTTCTTCCTTCTCTCTCTCTACAAGTTCTTCCCAAGGTTGAAGACAATGGAGGTGATGAAGGTGTGTTTGTTTTTTTGGTAAGTTGGAATTATATTTCAACTTCTCCCGTAGCCCATTAAGTCTCTTAGTGTAGTTAGTGGGTTTAGTGGGTTAAAGAAGAAGTCAGATTTCTATTTCCAATTTTCGTCACTTTTAATTCCCAAATTTATGAAATTACCGAAATACCCCTATAAGTTACCGGTATGGCCCAAAAATGCCCCGGGACCCAAACTTAACCCCCGGCTAGTGTTTTCTGACTATCTCGACCCTTCCGGACGCGTTGGCGCACTCAAAACGACCATACGGTTAATGGAACTAAAATTCACTTTTTAATAAAATAATAACATACCATGACACGTCGGTCACACGTGTCTCAACAAAGTTTCCCAAATGGCCGTATTTAAATCTTACGACAATTTCAATATTACCAATATTCATATAATGCCAAATATACACATTATAATTAAATACTAACTCACATCTCGTTAATATTTTTATCCGGATTAATTTCCAATTAATAAACATTTAATTCAATTAATCCCCAAAAATAAATATCACAGAAAATACGGGGTATTACTGCTATCACGAGAGGTTTTCGTGCCGGGACAGTCTTATCTCGATTGGACCTTTATGGGGGATAACGACTTGTACCCTAGAAGATAGTATCCTTGATTACAGGCTATCTGAGTTATAATCAGATGGTCCTAAGAGATGTGTGGGTATGTGCTGACCTCTTAGGACTGGGAACTATGATTCGCCTCCATTTGTGTGTGTTTGTGTTAATACAGTTCGAGAGTGATTCCGAACTAGTATTTCCCTTAGTTTGTGTGATACGGGGACTTGATAGGAGAGTATGCCAGCACCTTAGATCTTATGTGAGGTGTCGTGAGTATATATATAGTATATGTGTGACTAATATATATACGTATATTTATATGGAAACTTTCTACTGTGCCTGTAAGTAGATAAGAAATGAACAAATGCTTCAACTTTATTATAAGTGTTCGGGAACTTTATAAAGGTAATGAGTTGTTTTAAATAACGTAAGGAATCTTGAAGAGAATGATTTACTAGAGTAAATATCATAACTTCGCTTTTCACATGATAAATCATTTTGGAGAATAAGATAGGGAAATTGATGAGATTTATTAGTACGGTAAGTGTGCACACTAGATGAGAGGTGAGAAATATCAAGAGAGCATCGCATACTAACATGGTTGTTGCGTTAGCAGGTAAGCATTTTAAATACTTGCTAAAAAAAATTTAGACTGTTTTACACTCGGGCTCTGACCCGTTTCCTGTTATCTCTTTCCTCTTGTGTATATATATATATATATATATATATATATATATATATATATATGTCAGGTGCTCAGCCACAGGGGCGTCTTGCATAGATTCTTTGGATCGGACGCACTGCAGCTTATGTGGGAGATGCATGACATTACTTAGATGACCTCGATGTTGAATCCACTACACCAAAATGGGAGATTTGTGAGTGCTGTTAGCACTCACAAATGACCTTTATAACTGCTATTTACCGTCATAATTTAGGGGGTGACAAAAGAAAATTTATAACTCCTAACAGCAGTCACAATTTTTTATAACCCCTATGGAGTTATGACTGGTGACCCTAATTTGTAACTGCTATTTGTAACTGCTGTCAGCAGTTACGAATCATATATTTGTGACTGCTGTTAGTAGTTACAAAATTAATAGTAGTGACAAATTTGTGACTCCTATTAGGAGTTACAAAATTAAATTTGTTAAATGTTGTCAAAGCTATTACAAATATCTTTATATTTTCACAAAATGATGAAATAATGAAAGTAAAATAAATATCATGATAACAAGTCTAAAATTTTTGACAACATTTCATTTATATTTCTCATATTCCAAATATCCAGTACACATAAAACTTGTTAAACTTAATTTAACATCAAACAACCCCTAAGTGGGCGCTAAGTACAAAATGAACATAGAATAAAAATTAAACTAAAAAAAGTAACGACACAACACTTCGATGACATGGAATGCCATGAACATGTAACAAATCATTCTAAATCTAGACCAGGAGTCACCACGCAGTGGATATGATTCGTGAAGTCTAGGTATATCAGCCGTGGGGGGTATTGATGCGGTGACATCCTCCCTCGTGTACTCGGAGTATGCCTGTTGAGCAAGTTCAATGGACTCAATTTTTTGAATACGGCGCCTCGATATCCATTAACTTGTGCTTGTGTTGCTTGCCACAAAGTGTAAACACCTGGATTTAGGCTTTTGAATATTACGTATGCCGGATATGCCATGTGTATGCCTGCAAATAATAAAATGTGATTAATATATATATATATATATATATATATATATGTATATATATATATATATATATATGTATATATATATATATATATATATATATATATGTATATATATATATATCACTGTTCTAAAAAACCCGCCTAGGCTTAAGGCTTAGGAGAAACGCCCCGCCTTACGCTTTTCATGCCTTATTCTTGGTAAAACCCTTACGGCACACTTTTTTTCTAAAAACAACAATGCCTTAGTGAAACGATGTCGCCTTTTAAAGAATTTGTTTACAAACTGGACCATTATCTTTTCCAAAATAATCAGATAGTATTTTAATTTGCATATATTCAAACATATTTTTATGATATGTGCAATTTTTGTATTTTAATAGCCTTGTTATGGTTAAAAAATATTAAAATATATTAAGAAGGCCTAAACGCCTTTTCACGCCTTTTTACGCCTAGGCCCCCCTAAGCTTCTAAGGCTTAAGGCTTGGCCTCCACGCCTCAATCACGCCCCGCGTTTTTTAGAACCTTGATATATATATATATATACTAGCGTATGCCCGTGCCTGAAGGCACGACGAAAATTGCAAAAAAAAAATCGTTACCCGACATTTAAGTGAAATAAATGTACAATATTTATGTTCTAATTTTAAAAAATTTGGGCAGAGTTCCCTTTATTTATAGGACTATTCACCCTGTTTAAAAAAATAAAAATACTCAACAATAGCAATACTACAATACTCGAGGTCCATATTGGACCTCATTTCAACCACTTCATCAATTTAACAATAATATTGACAACTATTGAATAGGATGTTGAGTCAAGAACCGCACGCATCACCGTTCAACTACATAGTAATCCCAAAACTTTGAATCTACAAATAACTACAAAGTAATCTATATAAGGGGTGGTGGTGGATATGATAGGAATGATACAAACAAACAACTTCCCCAAAGTTGGGTAAACATATATGAATTTCATTACCATCATCTTACCTTTTCTTGTCGTTAAATGATAGCTTCACTTATATCTTCCCTACTCCTTCACCTGAAATAAGACATGTGAATTGATAATTAAAAATGATAGCACAACTTGAACCAAAAACCATCCATTTTACTTGAATACAAAAATCATTGTAAAACAGAAGCATTCTATGCATATGTGACAATTTATAGGTACATAAAAACCATTCTTGAATGTTTTCAATCAAGTCCCCCAGGCTATTAATACAACAATCAAATAAACCTTATGAAATAGTAATTCACATACCTGTCATATAATTAATAGAGATGTTGTCTTTGAGAGTTTAGCAGCATAGAAATAAACAGTTACTGGTACCCAATCATAAGTCTAGCTACTCATAATTGAAACTACACTACACATGCTAGTTAACAATATAATTAAGTTAGTTATCTAGTTTAAACACAAACCAATACAAGAGATGGAATTAAATGCAAATTAAAGCTAGTAGAACTAGTAGAGAAGAAGTAAATGAGTAATTTCATTAATAATCACAAGTTGTGTACATGGGGCACAAAAACTAAAATTAGAAAATAGACTAAATGTACTCTCTCTTCCCCACACCACTACATAACTACAAAGTTACAAACCCAAAAATCAAAATAAAGAACCACAAAAGTTAGCAGCAGAGATAGCGGGATGACAACCCCCTACATATGGTCCGGATGGCGGCTCGAGGACTCGGGCGCGGTGGGGTCACGAGGGGCATAGGGATCATAAAGGTGAGGAGGCACAGCAGCCACGCCCCCACGAATATGAGCAAACAAATCCATCTGTGCCCGGGCAATCATGGAAGTATCTCGCTGATAGTCAGCCCGTAAGGATGCGAAGTTTGCCATATAGGTGCCCCGAAACTCAGTAAAATTAGCTTGTAACTCATCCATCCGCACCCCGAGATATGTAATGGGGTCAACAGTAGGAGGCACAGGAGGTGGAACTGGATGAGGCACTTCCGGAATATGCGGCATAGGAGCATCAGGGGCATCAGGAGCATCCAACATACGCTTTTTCCTCCTCTCCCAATAATCTTGCCCCAAGCTTTTAGCAATGGTCTTATCATTAAACACCTTGGGCAGCCTAGGTATCTTGTCGCTGCCCAAGACCTTACATCCGGCATCCCTGCAAATCCGGGAAATCAGTTGCGCAAAAGGAAGAGTTGTGGTTCCCTTCTCGCTATAGGCAGCGTTCACTATTTGATGCAACATGAGGGCGGGAAGACTGATAACCGTGTCATCCCCTAAAAGACTGTATAAGAAGAGGGCCTGCTTGTAACGGAGGACAGCCTTGGTCTGAGTTGGAATGATGGAATTAACGGCGATGAGATGGAGGATACGATGTACATCGGGCATGCCCGAAGTGGGGAAAGTCTCCCCCGCCCAAATCTTATCGGGTGCAAGACGCGCAATAAGTACCTCTTGTGGAAGATGAGGCGCATCTCCGAGGACCGGGTAATGATAGAGCTCGGGGTTAGAAGCCCCACTAAGGTGCGCAGCCAAGATGGGCTTAGAAATAGTAATCCGCCTCCCTCTCATATACGCTTCATACGTGCCACCGCGCGTAGATACTAGAGAAGCGTAAAAACGCCACACGTGGCCCTCGTTGACCTCCCCTCTCATGGACAGATGGGCCTCCCAATTGAATTTGGCTAAATACCGTCTTACAGAAGCCGGCATCTCATCTAAAATCACCTCCTTCTCAATAGCAATCGGGCGACTGGTTTTGAACATGGCCCGATACCACTCCATCTCATCCTTGGAACGAAAAGATTCAAAACCAGCGCCTCCCCGTCCAGTAACCGCATTGGATGATGGCTTGGTGATCGAAGGAACCTACAAAACATTAATTCAATACACACACCATTAGTGCGATGCATAAAATCAAAGTAATCGTGAAATTTGGGGAAACTAGGTTCGGGGGGTGCGCGTTGGGAAAAATTGATCGAGTAGACGTAACCGACGCACACCACACTCAAACAAGGATAATTCAACAAGAATGTGCGATAAAAGGTGCAAAGATGGAGCTTTAGCGCACAAAACCTTCACAGAGGCATTTTATCGAACATATAGCGTGCAATGTATAGAAAGTAGGGTGAAAATGGCATTTTCAAAGTGAAACAACCCCAACAAATACAACTTAATCATCAAAGCAACATAAACAAGTTGTATTTTTTGGATTCACATCACAAACAATGAGAAAATATGAAGTTTCCTGCAGAAAATGTGGATTTTACAAGAATGCATTTAACCCTACTTTTATACAAAGAACACTAAATAAGATTTGAAAACAATTTAAGAGGGTTGAATTAGTAACCTTAGATGAGGAAGCCATGAGGGTGAAAATGAATAAAATAAAGGAAATGATATGGGAGAGGAGGAGGTCTTCGGCTAAGGGAGAAGAGAGAATGAGAAGTTGATTTGCTGATTTTGAGGAAATTTTAAGTGACCAGGTGAACCGAATCGATTCGGTGGTTAAACCGAATCGATTCGAAACTCTCGAATTCAACACTGTCTATGGGCGAATCGATTCGGTGATAAACCGAATCGATTCGGATGTAGAGACCTGACACTTTTGGTTTGCCGAATCGATTAGGAAGTAACCTGAATCGATTCGCAACTCCTTAATTGGCTACTGGAAGGGGTCGAATCGATTCGGTGATAAACCGAATCGATTCGGATGCTGGGATCAAACTTTCTGCTTTGCTGATTTCCTAAATCTCATGAAATTTGATCATTGGGCCACCTTCAACTGGATTTCTTGGACCCATATGGTATATCTAATGTATGTAACAGGTCCGAAACCAAAAAATTCAACCCCACACGTGCCGGGGGATGCTCGACACCAAAATTGAGAATTTATCGAACCCAATCACCCCTGCTAACGGGGCTGCTGCGTACGATGTCCGGTTGTAAATCCGCAGATATAATTAGGACGTAATTCACAATGTGAACACATATTCTTCCCATTCTTCCGACTTCGTTCCAACTAAAGTTCACACACTTAACAATTATGTCGGGTTCTAGATCGGAAGACATTCAAAACAGATTACTAATTGATTCAAAACAGATTACTAATATTTAAAATAGAGTTCAAACACTACTAATTGTTCACTTTGACAATTTGTTCAAATTTCTCAAGACAAATTACTCTGGATCACTTAAGGATAAGACAAAGCAACGGCCAAACCACCCAAGATTTCTCGACATCCTTAATAGTGTCCGCCCCATGACTTCGACGATACAACGGATGATTCTCTTCTCCTGGCTCAACACTACTAACGTAAACCTTACGTTCAAATATCAGCAATTGATGGCCATGCACCACCATTCCAGTAGCAGCTGAAGCAACAACTTGTCCACTTGCAATATTTCTCTGATTTGAAAAATCTAATAAATCGACATATGGATCATGTGGAGGATCAGTTAAATCTCCAAAGTTTATCTTAGTTGAATCTCCAAAGTTTGGCTCAGTTGACGAGGGGGTAGGAATGTAATCATGGGGACTTGAATGCGGAACTGGAGTGTAATCATGGGGACTTGAATGCGGAACTGGAATGTAATTACGAGGACTTGGATGTGGGACAGGAGTATAATTGCGAGGACTTGGATTTGGTATTTTCAATCCATTCGATTCAAAAGCACTTAAAAGCATGGTAACGGATGATTTGAGAAATGCCATATCCTCATCATGTTTTTCTTCTCGTGTCTCTGCTCTAGTCAACTGTGATACTATAGGAGCAATTGCCTTAAGTTTACTTTTGGACACGGGTCCAACACCACGAGTCGCCCCCTAGTATCTTTTCCTCTAAAGGAAGTCAATGCATCTGTATCAATATTGTTTTGGCTTGAAGAACCTTAACTACTTCTCAGCTCACTCAATTTTTGCTGCAAAGTTATTTATGAATCGATTAAAACCATTGAACGACGAAACTTGAAGGAATTTAATTATTACAACTGAGATTACGAAACTCACTTTGGGTGAAACTCCCCAGTTTTCCGCCTACGACTTTCGAGATACACTTCCGAACGATCAACAGGTCGTTTATTGTTAAGCACCTATAAATTAATTTTCCATTAACTATTTGAGCAATACATATAATATATGTACACATTAAAATAAGAAAGGGTTTATACCATCTCCTCGGTTTTCTCAGCATACGACATCCGACCAAGACAATGGACGTCAGTCTTTTTAGCCCTGTTCACCCGGCCTTGGTGTCGTTGTTTTAATTTTGCCTCAGATGCTTCGCGCGAGACGAATTCATTCCACTCACGAACAGGGATATGCTCTTTCTCCGGTACTTGATCCTTCAGGGCCTTTATCCCATCACTGTCCAATCCCTTAAAATAAGTCGAGCGGAGGTTACTTCTAAAAGTCTTCAATTGAATACCAATGGCTCTCATGGACCCCTCCTTCTGGTCGGCCGAAAGATTGAACTCTTTCATGAGCGTATCCCACAAGTCGTCCTTTTTTACTTGATCAACCGTATCCCAACTCTCATATTTTAAGTCAATACAAGATTTTAACCAAGACAAGGCTCGAGCTTTAAAAGGATTCTTTCCACCTATTGGCAAACCAAATAGGTTATGGGAAACGTTAGCACGAGAATCAATGGTAGAATGTTCATTATGACTTGAACTTTCTGGCCTGGATGATGGAATTGTATTCTCGGACGCCATTTTCTGCATTTTTATATTTATGCATTAGTTCATATGTTAATACAAGAGTAAGGAAATAATATAAAAAATATAATATAAGTTATACCTTTTCAACATATTCTAAAAGTTTTGATAACTGAAACCAACATAACATGCCACAATTAAACATTTACTCCTCTAATGCGTTTAATAATTTCTTTAATTCTGGGTTGTCATCCAGAATAGACTGAATCTCGATAGGTGCCTCTATATCGTCTACCGATGTAGTCAAGCGCTGAGGAGAATGTAAAACAACATGCCATGGATCATTGTTGGGGCTCTTTGCATAAAACACTTGCTTTAAGTTTTGGAATGCACAAACGAATGGCTCATCATTAACATTGTCTTTACTCTTCAACTTGGCCAAATCAACCTTCACCATGTGGGTGTCAGGGTCGACAATACATGCATTCTTGTCCTCCACTCTCACCCAATCACAGTAAAATACAGGTATGCTGAAAGATATATAATCTAATAGGATAATTTATTTTATAATCCCATATTACGTCATCTCAGCTTCTATCAAGTTTTTATCTTTCGCGCTTGCCCTGAAATGAGTTAATGCTTTATATGAAATGCCACTGTTTTGTTTTCCAATGAGTTTTAACTCGTGTGTGCTTGAAGAGAACACAAAACCATTGACACGATATTGTCCAAACTCCTTGGCTACAAAACTAGGCCCATTTGCTAGCCGTGCAAGCCTCGTCGATACTTCACCAGCTTTCAATAACTGAAACCAAGAAAGTATTTGCATTGTGAATATGTTGCAAAGACAGTAAATAAAAGTGAGGTATTACTGTAGTCACCTCGGAAGCTACCCAATGCCTAAAGTCATTGTCTGCGCTCGCGCCTCCCTTCCTCCTCTTGGCATCCCCGCACTCATTATATTGCCTAAGTTAAAACACTAAAAATATTAAGTTCTAATGAATATAACATCGAACATATTACATTATTTTACAAAACACTTTAAATAAACTCACATTTTCCATTTATCTATGTCTTCATGTGTCTCGAATACATATCGAGCCACCTGGTTATATTGTGTACTTGTTAGCTTCACTACCTTACCTTTCCCCAGGGCCTCCTCATCAGCAAACTCTTCTAATTCATCAATAAAGCGTTCACGACCTCCAACGTTTGGGTTAGGCATATATTCCTTTGCATACAAGGAAGCCTCTTCCGTAATGTACACTCCTCAGCAATGGACCCCTCAACGTACCGTGTATTCTTAACGTAATCTTTAAAAGTTTTCATTAATCATTCGAACGGATACATCCATCGGTACCTTACTGGTCCACATAAAAGTGATTCATCGCACAAATGCACTAAAAGGTGGATGCTTATGTTAAAGAATGAGGGAGTAAAGTGCTTCTCCAAAACACATATAGCCTCGACCAAAGTTTCTTTCGTTGCCATTATGTGCGTCCTGTTGACAACTTTCTCGCACAATAGGGAGAAACATAAGATAATTTGTAGAATGGCCCTTCGAAGATCCTTGTGTTCCGAAAAACAGTGTCCGAACAACAGAGGGGTAAGTTGCATTATCACATGCCAATCGTGGGACTTGCACTTTTTCAAATCTTTTGTTGCGTCGCAGACAATCCTGCGTAAGTTGGATGAGAAATTAGAAGGGACCTTCAAGCCCTTTAATGTTTCTAAGAACATATTTCTTCCTTCAATGCTCAAAGTATAAGATGCAACTGGCATATGCTTTTTTCCAGTGTTTGTATCTTCTTTCAACCATAATGATCTTTTAATATTCAAATCACGAAGATCTTCATGGGCTTTTTCTCCATCCTTGGAATGAGACCACCAATGCATGTGCTTACGAGATGCTCAATGATATTTTTCTCAGCGTGCATTATGTCTATCACATGTCGGACAGGATGTTCCTTCTAGTATGGCAAATCAAACATTATTGATCTCCTGGACCACGCTGTTTTCACATCAACATCCTTTCTTTTACGCTTTTGGGCCAAAATTATGGGGTGTTTCCCCCTCAACTTTTGATCAGCCTTTAATGACCTTTCTTCAATTTCCAAACCAGAAAGTCTTGGTGGAGGTGGTCGCGTCTCGGTGCCTTCTGGGAGAAAATTGCTTCGTATTGACCTGAATTTGTGACTTTGGGGCAGAAATCTTCGATGACTATGATAAAAAAGTTTACCACTTTTCTTAAGCCAGCTGGCTTTAGTCTCCTCTCCACATATAGGACAACCTAGGTAACCATGTACATTGCACCCAGATATGGTCCCATAATAAGGAACATCATGAATTGCCCATATCAACATAGCTCTCAAAATGAATTCCTCCTTTTTGTATGAGTCGAATGCTCTCACACCTTCAACCCATAACTCATTCAATTCATCTATTAGTGGCGCTAAGAAAACATCAATGTCACTACCCGGTGCTTTTGGACCTGGTATCAACAACGACAAAATTGAAAACTCCTTTCTCATGCACAACGATGGAGGCAAATTTAAAGGCGCCGTAAACACAGGCCATATACTCTTATCTGTGCTCAATTTGCCAAACGGGTTAAACCCATCGGTTGATATTCCGAGGCGAATGTTGCGTATTTCTGTAGCAAAGTCCAGGTATCGCTGATTTGCAGATTTCCACACAGATGAATCAATCGGATGTCGCATGAGATTCTCACCCACCTCCGCTCGACCATGCCAAGTCATTGCCTCTGCTATCCAAGGTATAGTGTAAAGTCTCTTCAATCGAGGACCTAAAGGGAAATACTTTAACACCTTCTTAGGTATTTGCGTATCTACTTTCAACAAACGTTTATTATGTACTATCATCTTTTGTTCATATCTAGGTTCCTTACATACAGGACAAGCCCGTTTGTCCTTATGCTCCTTATAGTATAAAATGCAGTCATACTTGCAGCAATGAATTGATTTGTATTTCATACCCAAACCTTTCAAATTATCCTTCATGATCGGATAATTGACTCGCAGTGTATTTTCTTTGGGGAGCAAATCTTTCGCCCAGAGGATTATTGCCGTCACACTTTTTCCTGACAAGCCAAATTTACTCTTTAAGTTGTGCAACCCAACCATGGCATATAACTTTGTGTGGTCGGAGTTGGAGTTATGGTATAATGGTGTTGCGGCTGCTGATTTTAACCGTATATAATCCTTAACTTGGTCCGTATCGTTGCCAACATGATCCTCACATCCTATAGCATTCCCTCTACTATCTTGCTTTTCTTGTGCTGCGTGCACTTCATACGTATCATTTATGAGATCGTTTAACCTAGCATGTACTAACGGGTCACCATTTGTGTGAACGGTTTCATTGACAAGTATTTCTTCTGGAATATACTTAAATTCCCTCTCCCCATGGAAATGCCAAAACGTGTAGTCAGCTTGCATACCCCAATGAAACAAATGTACTTTTACATCTACCCCTTTCAAGCGTTTCCCATTTTTACAACGATTGCACGGGCATGGGATAATATCAGTTTCGAGATTCTTCGTTGCATAATTCACAAAGTCTTTAACCCCATTAACGTATACTTGCCCCACTCTACAACTTTCACCCATCCACTCTTTATATTGTGGAAACCCCATTAATTCTACAATACAAACAAATAGAATCTCAGTAAATTATAAAACTAAATGAAGTTTGAGCAAATATTTAGAACATAATCTCTGACTTATCATTGCATTAAAACTCACAGGAAAACCCAACCAAGCACAAAATGTCAAAACTTCAACGAGCACAAAATAATGGTTATTTAATTAATTTTAGATAAAATAAATATGAATAGTATAAAATGATTATTGAAAAAAATCTAACATATTCCCAAACAAGATAATATTCAAAAAACGAAAGAGGTTAAACGATGTGTAGATATACTCACAACAAAACAATCAGATTTGATTATATTTTGTCTAGAGAACGTTGACCACAAAGCTCGGGCAAAACTCGTAATATTAAAAATCCATTTGATTATATTTTGTCAAAAAAATATAATGTCTAGAGTTTTTGAATAATATTTTGTCAAAAAAATAACCTCAATACAATTTCTAGGGCTTATTAACATAAAATACAATTTGTATATAGATACACTAATAAACACACATATAAACAGAAATCTATACAAACACATACATACACATACATACACAAACATGTAAACATAAATTTATACATACGCACACACATATAAACAGAAATCTCTACATACACACAAATATACACACATACCCACACATAATAAAAATCGAAATTAGGCTTTAGACAAAAATTATACAACAAAAATACACAAAAAATACCTGTTTGATTCACAGAAATTAGGGTTTTAGAATCGCAAATGCTTCTTCACATCAACGTCTTCTTCACAGCTAAAAGAAAATTTTCGTTTTTGGCAACTGAAATAACAAACGAAATTAGGCCAAAATTTCATTTTTGGCAAATGAAAGATAGAGGGAAATTAAAGCGGGAGCCCTTCAGGTAAGATAGAGGGAAATTAAAGTAGGTGAAAAATTTTGTGACTGCTAATAGCAGTCACAAATTTGTGACCGCTAATAGCAGTCACAAATTGAGTCTAAGATCAAAATTTGTGACTGCTGGGAGCAATTACAAATTTATGACTGCCAATAGCAGTTACAAATTAAGTCTTAGGCCAAAATTTGTGACCGCTAATAGCAGTTACAAATTTGTGACCGCTAATAGCGGTCATAAATTAAATCTAAGACTAAAATTTGTGACTCCTCATAGCAGTTATAATTTCGTGACTGCTCATAAGAGTCATAACTTATGTCTACTAATAAGCTTGTGACAGTTATAAATTTGTGACTCCTTATAGGAGTCACAAATTAATTATATGGTAACATTTGTGACTCCCATTAGAGGTAACAAACTAATTGACTCAAATTTTTTTTAACCAATTAATTTTATCACCTCTAATGGCCGTCACAAATAATTTTGTGACTGCTCCCGGGAGTGACTAGTTTGTCACCCCTATTGGCAGTCACAAAAAGGCAGTCACAAAATTAACATTTTTGTGTAGTGATCTACTCTCATTCTAGTTATGATTAGTTAGGGCATATGCCTCCCATTGCTTTATTCAGTTGGATTCGTCAGAGATTATGTTCATTTATCTTTAGCATTTTTACTATTTGGGATTTAATTACCGTCAGGATGGTTTTCCTTTGTAGTTTTAAAGTTGGTATTGGATTATCTGAATTATTAAATTCATGGGTGTTTATTTTCAGTCTTGATAATTGTGTGAATCTTAAACTGTTACTTATTAAAGGCTTTCATAATTGGATATAATAAAAGGAAATAATGTTTTAAATGGTTTTGACACTTAGCTTAATTATATAAGGTGTTTAAATTGGAAAATTTATTTTTTTGCTACAGTGATGCTAAGAATGAACCAACCGTTCACCTTGATTATAATTTAATAAATGACTGATCACCCGGTATTTAATTAGGCGGGGGGTTACAAGTGGTATCAGAGCATCAGGTTCTAGCGTCCTTAGGATCTGTACGACTTATTTTGTTTCCAGCTTAGCGTCTTTGATATAGAGCCCTAATATTAGGAATGTTGTATTCATCTCTATGTATTGGAAATTCGTACTTCTGCGATTTGTTTAAGCGAATGATGAACTCATCCAGATTATTTAAATTTTCAGATGGATCGTCAAGAAGAACTAACTAATGTCGTTAGGGGAGTCAACGAGCAAGGTCGACTCATACCTCAGGTGTCTCTAGACAGAGTATCAACCACCGAGATAGCAGGTATTGTGGCACAGGTAGTTACCACTGCGGTCTTACGGCATCAAGAACGCAACACACAGCTTATGAGGGGCAAAAGGTCTAGAGAGTATAGTCAGTCTGTCATGACTGGAAATAACAAGTGTGTGAAGACACAAAAATCGCAACCACAAGCTCCTCAAGACCGTAAAAGCCACGAAGGTAACAAATTGTGTAGAGAAACCCAAAAGCGTCAGGGCCAACAAAGCCGGGGTCCGTGTGAAGTCACGAAGAGGTGTTTTAAATGTGGAATGGACGGTCATGAACGTCAAACTTGTCCGGATCAGTCTGGAGAGGAACTCCAACCCAACCAGCTAGAACTTTCAGGGCTCTGCTATAAGTGTGTACAAATGGGTCACAAGTGGAGGGACTGCCCTCAAACAAACGTCGTCTTTCATCAAGATACTCAATAAGGCCAAGGAGAAAGTGGAACTATACAACCGGACCAAAACCAACAGAGCCGTAAAATGAAACAGTTTAGAGGTAGATGCCTTAATTGCGGCAGGATGGGTCACCGGAGGCAGGATTACCCAGATAAGAGTAAGATACCCCAGCAGAAGGGGCAGAAACCCCACGAATGTGTGTACGATGCCCAGCATACTGAAACCCAGCAGCCATCATCGTCCATTGATGGCACGTTCTTTCCTTCTAGTACTATAGGGCACATTTTATTTAATACTGGGGCGTCATACTGCTTTATAGATACTCGCTTAGCACGGATCTTAGAATTTTTAGACCTTACTAAAGTACGGTGTCATGCGTAGACTCATCATTGGGGAAAGGGTCATTTATTTTCTGTATACGCCGAGGTGTAGGTATATAGTAGTAGTTTGGTTTTACTTGCAGTCATATTAGTTTTAGTCATACGTGAGCACTACGTCAATATTTGGCATGGATTGGCTCTCTATGCACAGGGCCATGATAAATTGATTTGATAGGAGTATTACCTTTGTCATTTCGGGGAAGGAGATGTTTGAGTGGCGATGCCTTGCCCAGAAGGGGGATCTTCCACCTATTTTTATTATATAAAGGAGGATACCTCTAAGGAGATTGTGATTCTCCTGGATTCGATCCCAGTCGTTCGTGAGTTTTCGAATGTATTTCAGGTGATAAGTGGATTAAGTATCGAGGTATTTTGTGGAGAGTGAAATCACACGTGCTAAAACATTTTTCCCGAAGTGAGTATAGGGAACAAGAGTATGGTGTCTAGTAAGGGACAATGATTAAAGTAGTTTTGTTTTGGTTTAGACAGGTGTGTCACGTCCGGGGACCATCTGTGCAGCTAACACGATTGACAAGGTAAAAGTATGAGTTTTATCCTCGACGAATGTGGCGTGTTTTATGTGACCCCTTTAAACTACGACCTGGAAACTATTTTGGCCAGCATAAATAAAGGAACTTCTTCAAATGGCTAGGAAAGCTAAAATCTCATGCTAATAGGTGAGACAAAAGCAAGCGATATGAGTTCCACAAAGATACCAACCATACAACCAATGAGTGCCATAGCCTAAATAATGACGTCGAAAGGCTTGTCAGATAGGGAATGCTAGGACAATTCACAATGACAACAACCTTTAATTGAATAGAAAGCGATTACGACTATAAATACATTTTGAGGGAGATTTTGGCTAAAATTCAAATCTTCTTATTTTTACAAGGCCATAACTTGTCCAGAAAAATCAATTTTGTATTCCCTCGAGTTTATATCAATGAAAAGTTTGCTATTTACTTTCATTACTTTGCAAATTCTTGTTTAACGGTTTAACGAAAATCCTAGTAATCATACCTCAAGACAATGACAAAGGATATGGTTCTTTTGATCACAAGAAGACCGTGACCAGGGAGGCATATATGCACAAAAACCCTATCAACGACCGCAAAGGCATATGTCCCCAAAAATCCAGGAGCAAGAAGACCACGGACAGGGAGGCATAGATTCCCAATAACCCTATTAATTATCATGGCTTGGCAGGTAAATATGACCAAAAACCCTATGAGGTGCAGATCCATCTCCAACAACAAAGCCTAAATCATAAGAAATCAGAATTAGTTCGTACTGAGATCCCAATTGATAAGAACCTCATGCTAATGGTTATGGTCAGATCCTCTATGATGAAGATTCCCTAATTAGAGTGAATCTTTTATTAAAGTCTCGGGGCAGACTCCAAAATAGCACATCAGTCGGGGGGTTATTAAAATTATGCCCCAGTAGCCTAGGGAGGCTCCTAAATAATACCTCCACATATTTTGAAGATTTTAATATCTAGAAGACCACGGTAGCAGAAGTTGAAGACACCATCCTAACATCCACAACCATTAAAAAGAAAAAAGCCATGCCAAAAGCCTTGGGAGGCTACTATACCCCTCAGGTTCGTGGAGTATTATATATAGCCTTTGGGGCCACTGTACCCTTTAGGATGCAAACTGAAGGATTTAGACATGACAAACCTTTGAAGACTTGAGGAATTAGAAGATCGCGATAGTAATGGAAGACCACGAAAGATGAAGAAAACCATGTCTAAAGCATTTGGGACCACTGTACCCCTCATGTCCATGGAGTATAATCTAAAGCCTTTGGACATTTTATTACCCCTTAGGGGTGTGGCCAAAATTAATTTCAACAATAAAACAAAGCACGAAAGCAAGAAATAACTTGCGATTATAGGCAGTCAAGCTCCAATTCAAAAAAATAAAGCAAGACAGGAAAAGAAAATTAAAAATTGTCAGGCTACCGAATCAAAAGAAAGTTTCATTCACCAAGTAAAATTTTAACTGTTCATTACAGATAAATAAAAAATATAAGTTTCAATAAATATAATTAAAATAGTCCGCGGACACTATCTAAGAGACTGCATCCTCTTCAATCTTTTTGTCTTCTTCCACTCATGTCTCAGTCTCTTCGGCCTCTAAAGTAACAGCTGCCACGACCTCTTCCTTCTACTTTATTGCTAGTTCTTCAACCTCTTTCAGCTCCTGCATGCACTGAGTGTGCTTAGTGTTATCAGACCTTAAGGAAAAGATAGTCTCTTTAGCTTCCGATAAATTTTTGGTAACTCTGTGCCTTATCTCTTTGTATCCATGAATTTATGCCCTATTCTGGCCAGTCCAAAAGTCTCTTGATGTTTTAAGCTTATCCACGACATCTTCACCAGTAGCCTTTAAAGCCGCAGTATGTTCATCAACTATCTTCAGCACAATCGCGACATATTCATCACCAGCTTTTTGCATGGCCAAGTCATGACTCTTCGATAAAGAGGTAAGCTGAACCTCAAGACTTATAAACTTATATTGGAAGCCAAGGCCTGTTTCTCAGCTTGAAGGAATTTTTCTTCGGATACTTTAAGTGCCTCCGCAGCTTGCTTGAAATTATTTGCAGCATCAGTTTTGGCTTTTTTCGCAACCTCTACCTTTAGCTTATCATCAAGACTTTTAGGATGGAAAAAAACAAACACAAAATTATTATTTACTTCAAAAGAGGAAGACTTTTCACTCTCCACCTCAGCCTAATGGGAAGCCTTCGTGACCTTATGCAGGACGTAAAGGTCTTCATATTTAGCCCTCTAGATCATAGCAACCTCACCAGTTTGGAGGAAAGAAAGCAAAAGAGGTTTAAGTCACAGTAAAGGGCCTACTTTGTGAGGCCGTGAACGAGAAATAAAGGGCCTACTTTGTGGAGTTGGGGCATTCACATCCAACGGAATAGACGTTCATGGAGGAGATTCATTGATAGAGAGATATACAGAATTTGTCGGTTCTTGCTTTTTCTCCCTGTGAGAGGGGGAAGTTAAGTCTGCCCTAGATATGTTAGCCGCAGTATCATCTAAATTCGATATCCTTGGACCACCCATTGTAGCCTCATTTTGGGTTCCAGTGGGGACCCCAATTGCCGAGGCAACATCTTTATCTACAACCTTTTTTCTCTTTCTTGCCCTTGGACTTTTTGGGAGCCTACTTTAGATATTATGTATTTTTTCCAACTCATAAAGTTGGGAAAAGAGCAACTCTCTATAAATTTCCATAATTGGCTCTCCATTCGCGGACATACCTATACAGTAAGAGAATTTTAGCATTTCAATTGAAGATCTACTTAAAAGCAAAGTGGGTCACGACCTAAAAATCTATTTTACCTCCAGATATTCTAAAAGGAGTAACGTGAAAAGTATAATATGAAAGACTGTATAAGGTTCTCAGAGTAACCAAGGAGGAAAAGTCTTTCTTTTTTCAGGATTATCCACTATGGCCTCAATTCTCTCCCTTTGATGCTTTGAGGGAGTCAAGCCTGTATAGACTACAACAACACAATAAAAAAGACAAGTTAGAAAAATTCAAGTTTAAAGAATAAAGACTGCAGCCATGTTAGAGGGGGTTTTCTACCTTTAAAAGGGGACGACCCCAGGTTCGTGAAAGCTTATGGGATATCTCACTCTCAGACTCTTCAGAGTTAATTTTCCAATTTTCCTTGGAAATGAAAAAATGCTTGCCTTTATAGTTTTTGTACTTGAAGGCCTTCCCTTCATGAGATATCGGCTAGAACTCTGCGTATCCATATAGTATTACTAAGGATTATCGACGGTGTTCTCTTTTGGTCTATAAAAGTATAAGAACTCCACGTATATAAGGAAGCTAATATGACCCTCCACCTATTGGGATCAACTTGGGTCGGGTCCAAGTTCATTACTTTAAGAATATTTCTAACACACACCGGAACTGGCAGCCTAAGTCCTAGGAGAAAGGCACAGAGAGGAAAACAAAATCCATTATTAGGGAGAACGGAGCATGACTTTTGATTCACGAAAAGAAAAGTCAATATGGTCCCTACTAGGAATTAAAAGGTTTCGATCACATGATCCAACCATTCTTTGATCACGGTGCAAGGATAATTTCAGGTCGCATGTGGGACACCCCGTAATTTTGAATAATTAAGCTGATTAAGTCTATTTATTATATAAAACATTTTTTCAATTCAATTTAAATATCAACCTTATCATGAAATAAGAATCAATGAATACGGATATATCAAAGTAGAGAACGATATGAGAAATCCTCAATTATGATCATATAATATGGATAGAATAGATCACCACCGACATGTGAAGTAAAAACTGTCTGACAAGAACTAGTACATACCAAATCTCCCAAACTCATATTGTCTACAAATCTGAAACCTCACATACCTCAAATGTGTAAAAGGTTCAATACTGTGGGGGAATTATTCGGACAACCCAAATAAATCGGCTTGGGTAAACACTGGCCTGGCACGAGCAGATGAAGGATTGCAGCTCAAGATAACAACGAACAAGATTTCCACCTGCGTGGATCTCGAGGGAAGATGAGTACAATCAAACGATGACTTCATCAATAAGTTCCAGAGCCCTTCACGACACAATATCTTCTTCCCTTATAAATGTAACCCTTACCCCAGGGAAATAGGGCATTTAATTCTTATTATTAGAAGAAAAGAATAATAAGAAAAAAGAAACACCTCGTGGACGTAAGCCATTGTCGAACAATGTAAATACTTATATCACGTGACAGGTTTTATTTTGTTTGGGATCATCTATTGTGGTGTTTTTGCACCTATAATTAACGTCGTCTATTGGAATTGAGTTTTCTTTTCCTAAATAAGTTAGCACTAACCCGTAGCCATGTGTCACCCGCACAATGCACCTCTGTTATTTAATAACAATCGACAGGATGGGCTTCCAGCGCCTAGGATAAGATCTAAAATTCACCCCTATAGTAGTCGAGACGCTCCTCATGCACGTTATCGCCCACAAGAGCAACACTCTGAGTAAAACAACGATTAACCTAGATCAGATCTCATAGCTGGTCGACGCATACAAACAGCGGCTCCGCTAATAAGAGAAGGCCACATGCCTCAAAAAAAGAAGAAAACATGCGTCTGCAATGACATCTAGAAAAGATGGAGTGAAAGCTCTATGGGGATAAATTCAAATGCCACGGATGGACCCCTATCCCTCAGGCGAGTAAAACTCACAGTTGAGGAAATCGTATCATGATAAGGAGAACTCCGAGCATGAGAGTTGTCCGACAAGATGAGATCAGGAGATCGAACATCGTAAGCACGATATATGTAATCTCATCAAGAAAGAGATGTACCAACACCTCACTAATGGTGAGTCTAGATCCACCAAAGAACTAGCCAGGAGGGCCCTCATCATCCATATGCAGTTCCCTTTTTTGAGAATAATTGAAGAACCAAAAACCCCTAAGAAGTTTTCAACTCCGAGGTAATGAGGCGTAAAGTTCGAATGTAAAATATGTCATTGAGCCTTTACACCCTATAAAAAAATGACTACGGCTTGGAACGCTATATATGAAAGCGTAGCGAAAAGTAGGGATCGAATCCACAGGGAACGGTATTTAGGATTAAATTTAATTAGTACTTAGAAAAGGAGGAAAATGTAAAAGATGTTTATGGGAGAATAAAATTAGTATTAGGCAATAAGTAAACTAAATTAAATTACAAAAATGAGATTAGGATCACATCTCCACCATGGGCATGGGCTAACAACAAGTAAGAAAGAATTTGGTTAAAAAATAATTGACCGAGCATATTTAATAAATTATAAACATCAAATATGAAGAAATTTAATTCAATAATGAAATATTAAACTTTCACTCTAATATGGTCACGAATGGACTAAAGTCGTAATATCTTTATAAATACTAGCGTTCCATGACAAGGGAATTTAAACTCCGAATTTTCCGATTTTAATGGACAATGTTTCAATTAAAAGTCATTCAAACCAAACCCTAGCTTTTAAAGCTCAAAACTCATTAATGGTGGTTTAATGATCCCAACCCTTAAAACTAGCTAATACGCACCGTAAAACAATTAATACAACTAGTTAACCAATGAAAACAACTAATTAACAAATAACAACTAATTGTCAAAGCAAAGAAACTAACAAACAAAGCTTGAAACAAGAAAATGGAACTATATCAATGGAGAATATAATAAAAAGTATACTTACATACACAAAGGGATAGAACCCAAAATGGGAGAAAGGAAGTCCAAACTCACGAAAGCCTAATCTAATACAAAATGGAAGATAATGAAAGGATCTCCCAAACAAAAAGCTACGCCTATCACAGTAACAATATGAAACTAGTAAAATAAAGGTGCCAAATCTGGTCAATTCGAATCAATTTGATTTTGAGCTAAATCGATTCGGTTCAGGGGAGATCTGGGGTTGTTATGGACAAATCGATTCGCACTTTCTGGTCTGAATTCTTCTTCTTACATCAACATATGGAAAATGTCGTAACTTCTTTGTTATTAATCATAATTACGCATCGTCAGATGCTACATGAAGTTATCTCAGTGGGATACATTTCTACGAATACTTTGGGCAAAAAAAAATTTGTTGAAATGACTAAAATGCCCCTCAATGTGCACTTTATGATGAAACTTTCTCGAAATGAGACCAAACTTCACGCTTAGCATTCTAATACCTATAAAATCCAATTACACCTCACAAAGCATATAAACATACATAAAATGGGTTGTCTGGTTATCGAGCATAAAAATAGGAATTAAAGTACCAGAGGGGGTTAAATGCATAAGTATAAAATGTAAATAAATGCAATATTCGAGACGAATCACACCTCTAACTTACACATTGCTAGTCCCAAGCAATGAAATACAAATAAATAAGAACACAAGTAACACAACAAGAAAGGAGATCTGTACAAATGAGGTAAAATCCACTTTCACGGGAAAATTGCATTCAGCGTATGTAATAAGTCGTTAAACCCCTAAGTTACCTTAGAGCACGAGTATTGTCTCGTGATGGTGTTCAGGGATGAAACCCACAAACATCAAAGTTTCATAAAAAAATATGCTCAATAATAATACAAGAGAAGCTCAACAACACATAAAGCATTTCAACATATTATTAGCGTAGCGAACGAATTCACTCAAAAGTTCGTAATTATTAAAATTGGAACAATTTCAATCACAATTGAAACCTTAATAGTGGGAGGAAGAGCGAGCACATGAAAATCATTTTGTTTTGGAAAAACTTTTTTAAACCGAACAGGAATTAAAGCGTAGCATGGATATCAATCCTGACTGGATATTACACACAATAAATGAAAGCAATATGAAATGGAATGTAACATACAGGACATGCGGGCATAAAGAATAATTGTAAATGGAAACTAGGCCGCGCACCTATCATCAATGAAAAACACCATACATAAAATGAAAAATTGCAATCTTAATGAAAGAATATCATCATTAAAGAGGTGAAATACATTATTCACAGATTATCGCACTATTTAAACTTTGGCATTACATTCACCTTAGATTACATAGGACTTGTATGGGTTATAATGTAGGCTTGGGGTTAAGGTTATGAAATGCAGGGAATATGTACGGATTTAAAGGTGTTTGAGGATGAACACTTGGGATACTGAAAAATTATGGGCAATTTCAAAATTAGAATATGATTTTTATAACAAGCATTGGATATAACATTGAAAAGCGATAAATATTATTGCACACTATGTACAAAATTGAAATACTTTCTCTTTTTTTTTTTCCTCATCTTTTTTTTTTGTTTTTCTTTTGTTTTTCACTTTTTTTTTTCCTTTTTCACTTATTTCTTTTCTCTCACACTCTCACATGTTTAATTGCAACCACATAACAAGAACATCATTCAATCCCATGTATCATTCCAAACAAAGGTATGGAAGGTGATGCATGGTTTATAACTCCAATTTGGAGTTGGTTATGGAATTTTGGGCTATGAAACGAAAGACTATATTTAGGCTCAAAGGAGTTGAGGAAGGGAAATATTTAAGGTGAGGTCAAGGTCAATGTGGGTTAAATAACAAATATTGCCTATGATCCTTTCCTAAAGTTTATACAATTTTTGAGTAAAAACAACTTTGAAAATAATGATCAAGTATGGACTCAATTAATGAACGATCAATGAAAGAATAGTGTTGGAATGCTATACCCCTAAATTTTAATAATCTTTTATGAGAATTAAATATTAATTTCCTTTAAATGCGGAATATGATAGTTCAACACAACACACACAAACAAAAATTTTTAATTTCTTTCAAATTAACATTAACCTAAACTCAAAGTGAAATTAAATTAAACAACTACTAAATTTTTCATTTAAACCAAATTAATTCAACCCAAGTCCTAAATATTTGCCTAACAAAATTAATTAATTTTTCGCAAATTAGGCTAAACCAAAATTTACCTAATTATATTAATGACTTGAATTAAATTAATCCAAATTTGACCCAAATTAGTTTTTGCACCAAATTAAACAAGAGTAGTGAATTAAACCATATTTTATCTTTTAATCCTAACCATGCGTTCTAGGTGATTTGCAAGATAAAATAAATTCACAACACACTACGCCACGATGTACGAGGAAAACCCAAATGGGAAAAACTTCGGATGGCCCTAGCCTTAAGTCCACTAAGTATGAAATTTTACAAATACAGGACATATGACTTACACAACTCGACTCTGCTCCTTCAATCCCCTGATGCATCTTCTTGTACCAACCTCTGATTAGCCGACAATCCCGGACTCCACCGAAAACTTGAAATCCACCAATGAGGCCTTTGGACAGCTGTCAACCCGCACCCGAAGCCTATCTCCGAGTGAAACGCCACAGCAAAAGACAAGTCTTCTTCTTTAAGGGATGTATAAGTAAACCCAAACAACTCTTCAAATGGTGGAGTAGAACCCGGTGCCAAACAAAACTCCAAGAAATATATATATATATGAAGAACTTGGAATCTCTAAACAAAACAAATGGGTGTATAATTTTGTGTTTTGGAAGAATTTAGGCCATTTAAATTAAACACACAAAAGGGACTTTTCCAAACATTAATTTTCTCTCCGAAAAGCTCTCAAAATCAGGTGAAAAGTCTTTTAAAAAATGTTGTCTCGAAGTGGTTAAAACCTGTCAAAAAGTAGTGGGGACAAAAGGTGGGGAAATGGGAAAAACTGTCAAAAACTGTTCCTACCTGAAATCTCGTTCGAACGACATTTCGTTCGAACGACCTTTCTAAGGAAAAGTCAGTGTTCAAAATGGAAACTCGTTGGCAAAATTCATTCGAACGACATTCTCGTTCGAACGAAAAGTCAGAATGTTCATTTTTCATTTTAAGCACAAAAAATTTCGGAAATTTATGTTAAATAAAAATTACATCTGATAAAAATTATTCCAAGTCTCCTAAATATATATATAATGTGCATTCATACATTTTAGAGAATTGAAATATGAATCGTTAAGGACGCAAAACTAGGAACTATGTAAACCCGACACCTTGATATATTCACTTTGAAATACTAGCAGCTACGTCTTCAATTTTACGTGTCATAGGCTTGAAGGATACACATTAACACTATCCTATGACTCAAATGTTTTTAATAGAAATTGAGCCAACACTACATAAGACTCAATTGGACATTTGTGTCCTTACAAATAGTGAGACTACCAATGAATTTAAAGTTTTCAAGGAGGAAAGAGTAATGTATAAATACTCACAAATAAAGAAAATCCCAAAGCTCACTTGGTGGAAGTATATGCAATGCAACAAAAGATTACTGAGTAATAAAGGCCTTAAACCAAATCAATTAGACAATAAAAGTGCATGTGCTCATGGGTTTTAAAGTTTAATTCCTGATTTTTTTATAATATAAATGATTTGAGGACTAAAGTCTAATAAGTTCTAAAATAGAGAACATACATAATTGAATTATCAATTGGATCGGGAAATTATTTGAAATTTATCATCGAAAACAAAGGCAAAATGACAAACAAAGGTGATAAAAGAGAAAGAAAAAAATATTTTTGAAAACTTTCAAAATTTACAACAAAAGCACGATTGGAAATAACATATGATCAAATAATGGAACTCAAAAAGTAATGGAAAGAATATCCCACTCCCCCTAACTTAAACCTTGCATTGTCCTCAATGTGAATCAAGAACTAAGTTAAAAAGAGGAAAATATCAATATTACCCAAAATAAAGCGATCTCCGGTTAACACAAGTCCAAATATTCTACAAAACTTGTTAGTATCAAGTATAACACAAAAAAATAACAAAAACTTTTAACTAATTATATTAGTCAATAAGTAAAAATAAAAATAAAAAAATACTATGTACAACCTACAATTTTAACTTTTAGCTAACTATACACTAAAAGTTAAAATTTTTGAGAGCCCACCCATAAAACGATTTGACTTTGAGGGATAATTGGCATACCCTAATTTGAGTGAATAAATTTCAAAAAAATAGAAATTTTGTTTGAACAGCGGAAGGCACGTATAAGGTTTAAGAAATGAACCATCACCAATTTAAAAGTTTTTGGCTAATGATGGGGGATTTTAATAAAATGGGGGACAAGACCAAATCGGTCCTTAGAAAATTAAAATCACCTCCCATTGATTTTTCAATTAGAATGGGAGTTGGGGAAATTTCAAGTGAATATCCCATAATAAAAAGCATCTCGAAAAATCACTCCCTTTCAAGAATTGAATCATAGTCCTGAAGGCTTTCACCCGATTCTTAAGATAGATTTAGTGGTAGGACAATGGTGGGAAAGCAAGGAAATTAAGGACCACCTTGAACCTCAATAGAATTTGATATATTGATAAGAGGTTGAAATTCAAAAGTGCTTGGATCACTATCAATGATTTATTCTTCAAAAAGTGGTTGAAATTCAATAGAATTTGAAATAATGATCACTATCAATGATTCAAAAATGGTTGAAATTCAATGATTTATAACGCCATCCTTTGAAGAGGATGACAACATGCTATGAAAGTTGTCCCCTCCACTTACCACTAAAATCTCATAGGCATCATAGATAATAGGATAATGGAGATTAGGGTAAATGAGGTCATTGCTCATCGATGCTTTATCGCTTCTATTAGGCCCAAAGACGAGAAGAAAAAGGAGAAAAAGTTACCTCCAAGACGAACGAGTATGGAGCCATACTATCTAAATAACAACTAAAGTATAGTAGTTCGGGGTAGAAAAAAAGAGGGTGGCCCCCGCAAATAGGTTCATTTCACCGTTGCAAGAGCTAGTGTTTGACGATTCACACCCAGAGAAGAAATTTCTTATTGGTTGTTCACTCACCAACTAGGAAAGAAAAGAATTGATTTCTCTGTTGAAGTTAAATCAAGATGTGTTTGCTTGGCATCCTTACCGTATGCCTGGGATTAATCCTAAAGTCACGTGTCATCGACTTTAGTGGACCCAATATACTCGTCGATCACTGATATACCCAAGTATAACCTCGTCCCGACCTGGGACTTACTCGTCTAGGGACGACCAAAAAATTAATCAAGATAGGTACTATATGCCTCCTGTAGTCGCCTTGTTCCAGCAGTCTCGACTTTAACTAGTCTCATAGGCCTAGACCTACCAGTATGATCATTAGATCTTCACGAGTCTCATCTCATCCTGGCATCTCCCAGCAACCGAGACACTTCAATAAGCCTTGCAATAATTTTCTTATCTTGGCGCCTACAGACAATCGAGATCACACTTATGTTTTGATCATCAGTTGCTTCAGTAAGATCCCCAAAGTATCATCCTCGACCAGGACAAGACCTGACGGGGTGACACACATCCACATGAGATACAGGTTTTTAGCAGGATCAACCCACATGGACAAACAGTTAATGAAATCACAAGTGCACCCGAGGAGAATATTTACATCATCATTACATGCACATGCCCGGGGCAGGTGTCTACCCATCATTAGATATCTCAATAAGTGCACACTCCATGCATGCTTGGGGGTGCATTGGGCACCCTAAGCACTATATAAACCCATCTTCTTCCCCAGAAAAAAGGATCCAAAATTACAAATCCTAGCCTAAGCTTTGATTTTTTTACAATAGAGAGAAAAAGTGAGAGATGTATTATTTAGGCTATTAGTGCCCATACATATTGTGAAAATCACACTCACATGCACAGTGGAGTAGGTCGATATAGTCGAACCACTTAAATTATGTTGTATTTTCTCATCCCCTTCTCATATTTATTTTGCTGCGCTGTAATATACATCTCCATTATTGTGCGTGCTCGAGCTTGAGCTGCTGATATAAATTCAAATGGTGGCATTCTAGCGTCATCATTTTGGTGCCGTTTGTGGGAATGAAGTTTCTTCATCTTCTTCATCTTTATTTTCAACTTGTTTCTCTCTTTATTCTCTGGTGGTGAGATAGTTCCACACTTGGTTGGATATGTATCGCCCTTGAAAGAGCTCTTGTTGAGTTTTTCAAGATTTTTCTAGCTCATTTAGCTCATCCAGCTCACCCCTTTTATTATGTTCATTCACTGGAGTTGATGGCCTCCGACTTGTCTCATGGCGCAGGCCCCAACTCCAGCTAGGCGTCTCCTCAGTCAGAGATAGTTGAGGTTATGATGGCGCTGCGCTCACTGGCAGTTAACCAATAGTAAATGCAAGAACAACTTGCTTCATTCAGTCAAACTATGATGGCTATAGACCCACCAACATTGTAATGGACATAATAACTCTGACTGTCAGGGAAATAACTCAGGTGACAGGGGGACCACCCCCGACCCTGCATAAATAAGTGCCACAACAGCAAAGATGCAGAGATGTGGACGACCCTAGGTGATTGTGCCTAGGAAGACAAGGCCAGGAATTCCAAAATAACCAATGTTATGATAAGGATGAGTATTGGGAGCCCTATGAAATTTTTGGAAATACAGTGCGCCCAGTCCCAGTTAGTAGAGGAAACAGTGGTAGGCCGAGCCTAGATGGAAAACTTTGGTCTTCGACATTTGAAAAATTGAGTAGAGGGTCGACTTTCAACCAATTCGACCAAGTTGGTGACCTACGAACAGACTCTTCAGATCAAGTAGTATTGCAGGATCCAGAGGAAATAGATGACGTGCTGAATATCGAACTCTATATGGCCAAGAGGAGGAACAAGGAGAAGCCAACAGACGTTAGAGGACAACTGGCAGAGAACCTATACAATGCCCAGTCGACGGGGAAGGGAGTGAGGATAATACTGTGGTAGCCAAGGGAGATAAGGTAGAAGCGATCGAGAAGCCATGGAACAGCTCCATTCAGAAGCTAGAGGGAAAAATCGACGATCTCTTGAAAAGCCAAGACCCTATGCAAAGGGGATATATGGAAGGGTCTCCATTTGTTATGAGAATAGTGAGCTACCCAACTCCGGCCATGTTCAAGCTGTCGACCGTCACACTAAAGTATGATGGGAGTACAAACCCTATTCACCATATCGAGATGTACCAATTCGTCGCCGACATCTATTCAATTTCTGATGAGATAAGATGCCGACATTTTTTGGTACTCTCACTGCTACAGCCCATGTATGGTACACTTACCTCCCAAAGAACTCCATAGAGAACTTCAAGGAACTGGACGAGAAGTACATTCATAACTTATGCTTCGGCGTGAAGCTCCGAAAAAAGGCTACCCATCTGCTGTATGTAAAGCAAGGAAAGAATGAGTCCTTCAGAGACTATATTGTAAGGTGCAACAAAGAAAAACTGGAAGTTGAAGACTATGAGGAGAATATTGATATAACCACCCTCTTGAGAGGATTGCAAAAGGGAAAATTACTTTGGAAGCGATTTGTCGGCATCATACTGTGACTCATGCGCTTCCTTAAGCTTTGACTGAAAAGATAAAAGGTACACGATTAGTTAATTAAGTATATAAAAAAATTATAACATAATTAAAAAAATTAAACATTTATAACTTACAATGGTGGCTGCGACGCTCAGGGCCACATCCTTGTCCTTGTCCTTGACCTTGCCCTTTTTCATTTGAATTGCCACATAGGCATCGAGCCTATGTGGATTACCCCCAGGGCCACTCCCCGTGTCCTGAATAAAATAATACATAATTAGTAAGTAGCGCAACATAATGATAAATTAGAATAATTAAAATTAAAGAAAACTAAAAGCTTACCATCCTATGCTCCACCGTGGCGTAAGACGTCCGCCCGGTGTAGTGCACATCCAAATTTTTTGCCCGGTTGTCCCTCCCGAATTGGCGAGATGCCAATTGCAGCTCATTGGTCTCGTCGTCGATAAACTTTTGTCACTGTGCCAATGAGATAGGCTCCTTCGGGGGGACGGTGTCACGTAGTCTCAGAATGGACTCCCGGTCTTCTCAAAGTACCGTGTCCGCAAATTCTTCTTCCACGTCTTATATTAGTCCCTCAATTGCTCTAACATGGAGTCACGTAGATATGCGGGCAGGCCGAATTGTTCCTGTCAAATAAATACAAAAAAAAAAAAGTTAGTTGCGTATAAATATAAATACACTACCTGTAGTGCCCCTAAGATGTTCAACTTGTGGTCAATAGGCACGACCCTCCAATCAGTGTATCTCGGGCCTATGATCGCCTTCAGCAACTCTAGTGCTCTAGCCAATAATGTCATCTTATTCTCGATGACGCTCCCCAATATTCCCCATTTTGGGGGCCTACTGGCCGAGGAGCCCTCATCGCCTCCACTACGGCGCCCGGTTGAAGTCATTTTCTACAAAAATCATTATTATTATAACAAACATGTATATGGACTTTGAATTAATGCTCAAATCCGATAATAACAATACATAGCAATACCAATGTCAATTTATATCAATTTCAATTCAGACCAATACCAATACCAAAACCAATTTTGATTTGCATATACGCACAATGCCCCCCCCCCCCCCCCCCCGCGCGCGCGCGCAGCGCGCGGACACACACACACACTCCAGGGTGATGGACTTTGACTTAATGCTCAAATCCAATAATAAAAATACATACCAATATCAATTTCAATTTATACCAATACCAATTTCAATTTGCACACACGCCTACTATCCATCCCCCCCCCCGCGCACACACACTCCTGGGTCATGGACTTTGAATTAATGCTTAAATTGATCAAACTTCTAATTAACATATTCACTTGGTTATTACAAGAATTAAAATAATCAAGAATAAATGAATAAAAAGAATTAAATTATTGTTTGATAATAATAAAGAACTAGAATAATACAGCCATTGGTCATTACAAATCATTTGAATACTTATTACAATTCAAAAATTTGTTCCAAATTCGAGTTATTATAAAAAATGGATTGATATTCGGTAGGTGCAACCAAGTCATCCACACTTCTATTTAGATGCTTTGGCACATGTAGGACGATTGACCACGGCTCGTTGTTGATATACTCCGTGTAATACCCCGCCGTAAAAAATAAATACTTAATGTTATTTGAAGTATTTAGTTCGAAAGAAAACTCGAGGAATGAATAGATAAGTAGATTACGTCAAATGGCATGAAAAGTGAGGCATTATAAAAAGTAATTAAGGAGAAGAATTCTATCGTTGCATGGTTCGCATGAATGCGTGTTTAAGTTCTAATAATCTTAATAATTATGTTGGTTAAGTTTGACGCGAGAATACCGAGGAACAGACATGACACGGTCTTGGTTAATAATGCAGTAATTTGGGCGGTACGCGACGCACAAGATAAGCAACTTTGCGTGGTTTTTGTGGATGCATCGAGATCCCAAATATTGCTATGACCACTTTTATAGGGTAAAAAAAATACATATAAAAATATAATGGGGTCAAAAGTAAAAAAATTAATAAAAATTATTTATTTTGTCAAAATATGAAAGTGCTTAGAAAAATCTGAAAATCACCATAAAAATGTGAAATTTAATTCTGAACAACTTTTCCCTCTTCGACATCTTCGGAAAAAATTATTTAGACCCATGTTGGGCGGATTTTTGTCAACACACGACACTACAAAACCCAACTTTGCGTGCATTATTTAGGACATCACGGAAGGTAAAAAAAAATATCGTAAATATGCTTTTTGACTCACAAAAATATAAGAAATATTATTATGAACAGAAAAATTGAAAAAAAAAATACTTTTGTACGGAGGTCCCGATTCTTGTGCGTCTTGTACAGAAAAATCTGGGAGGCTAAACGACTATTGTAAATATGATTTTTTAGCCAAAAAAATGCAAGAAATATGAATCTCAAGTTAAAAGTTTCAAAAAAAAATTGCGCAGGAGAGAAAAATGATGATAGTCAACATTTTGTAGGGGGTATTTGGGGAATTTAACCCCTTAGGGAGTATGTAAGTGAGAGTAAGCTCATTTGGGCATTTTTCAATCAGATTTCTTCTCTCTCTCTCTCTCTAGCTTGAGATCTTCCACCACCCCAACTACCATACACCACTACTCCTCCACAATAAACCACCCATAAGCCACCACTTTAAGGGTGCATTTCTTCACATTTGAAACAAACACAACTATTTCCACCATTGTTATAATGGAGCTACGAATCTTTGAGTTATGTTTGGGGTTTTTAATGGAGATGAAATGGGTCTTGCTTGGAGTTAAAAATGGAGCTTTTGGCAACCTCTTTGGAGGTGGGGGTTGCTCCTCCTACACCAACACCAACATTGGAGAGCTTAGAGGTGGGATCTACTAACCTTGATTTGGTTTTATTGATGAGTAAAATTTTAGTTAGTTATTTACATATATTAGGCTTAATATATGAGGGATTTGTGAATAGTTTGCATCCATGAGATAGATTAGTGAGTTTTGATGATTTCATAGGTAAATAGGTTTCAAAGGATGATTTTTAATGAGTTTGGAATATGGAAAAATTTCATAATATATTCTTTAGCATTTTATGAAATAAAATTTAAGGAAATGTTATTTATGTAGTTTTCTAGTAAAATCGAAAATAAACATGTTTATGGAATAAAAATGTTAGAAAATGATTATTTTGTGTATTCCTAGTAAGAAGAACATAATGGACATTTTTATGGTGATAAAAATATAAGATGATATTATTTTAGTGTGTTTGCTAATAAATTTGATAATAAACATTTTTATGAAATAAAAATGTAAGAAAATGTCATCTTGGTGTATTTTTTTGGTGAAATGGAATAATACACATTTTTATGGTAATAAAAGTATTGGAAAAATATAAATTGTTGAAATTATAGAAAAGGGTAATAATTCAATATTTTAGATGTTATGAAAATGGGCATTTTTAGAAATATTGGTGTTAAACATTTTATGAAATAAAATGGTTGAAAATAATGATTTATTGGTAAATATTTGGTGAAATATATGTTCAAACCGTGTAACCGGATTTTTGGGTTAAAAATCCATTTTCTCATGAACATAAACTTGTAGTATTTTGATATTAAATGTGTAAGCAAGTTTAAAGAAGCGTTTTTTGGATTTAAAAAAAATGAGAAAAGTTATAATTTTAGTCTTCAAGTGTGTGAAATTGGGACTAATGAGGTTAAAAAACTGCATGTTAATTGAAAGGTAAATTACGGTTTTCTTATAAAGTAGTCCTAAGTGTGGATGTATTTCTCGAGTTAAAGGTAAATAAATATTTTTGAAAAAAAGAAGTGATAGAAAGTATTCATTAAGTGTTAATGGGTAAAACATGTAAAAGGGGTTAGTGAGTTAACCTACTAATGTTGAGAAATATTAACAGTTATGGGATTAAAAAGGGGGTTAAAGGTATAAAAGTGTTTCCAATCAAGTAAATGATTACTCCCAAATGTAAAAAGGTGAAAAATGGTTAAAAACACCTAAGTGGCTAATGTGGATGGCTAAATTGTATTTTGAGAAATTAACACTTGTGAAATGGAGTGAAATGTGATTTTGAAAATAAATGGGTAAAATGATAATTTTATTTAAAGTACAACATTTTATGAAACAAAATGTTAAAGGGTGTTTTGATACGTATGAAGAAAGAATGAAATAAGTCCTTAAAGCGAAAATGATTTTTGGTGTAAAATCAACGTGAAAGAAAACAAAAGGACTTAAATGGAATTTAATGATTTTTCTAAATGAATAATGGAAAAACAGACGATTAAGTCCAAGGTTTTGGCTTCGGCTCAAAAGGAAAAATTAATGTGAGCGTGAGAAAATATTGAACACATTGGCAAGATAATGATATTGGATGATGTCGGGATAAATAATTAAGCAGGGATATGCTGTCCCTAGCGGTAAAAGACCCCAAACCAATTATAGTTCACTTGGTGTTCGGTGCCGGATGGTGAAATTCCGTGAAACCGTGGGTGTGCGTGTGCTGGCAAATTCCCTAAAAATAATGCTAAGTAATGAATCGAATATTCATGAAAACGGCATAAATGGATGGTAATGACCCAAAGATTTATTGATGCAAGAATGGCGCATTAAAATGTTTAATGTTCATGTGGTAACATGGGATGGTTAAATAAGGTGACTTAATGATATTAAGCTACCTAATAAGGCTTGAATCATAATAAACACAAGCGTGTGTTACATGAGGCTTCAAAGGAAAAGAGTATTTTTCTAAAACACGGTATGTGCATGTGTTAAATGAATGTCATGAAATATGGTTAAGTAACTCTGGCGTGAGTTAATGAGGTTGAGCAATAAACGTTTTGAAAGTATATTATAGGTTTTCCTAACAAATGCCATTTGTTTAACTGCGTGAGTAATGAGAATGAATGCTAGTTTTAAAACCATGATAATACATAATGACTATTTTGTAAGGTCAAGGAATTCAAGTGGCATTAATTGACGTTTTTGGAATAAAACGATTAAATACATTGGTACATGTGTTTTCAAGGGTATATATATGTAGATATATACATATTTTCACATGCATGTAGTGTAACGTGTGAGTACTCCCTTCTGCCGCTTGTTTCCATATTGCATTTGTATACGATCCCATTGAGCATTCGACTCAGATCCCTTCTTTTATTGTAGCAGGTTGCATTATGTTTCCTACTTTGAGAGCGTTATACAGGTAAGTAACTATTTAACTTTGCGATTAGTAGCTCTGTTTACTTGGCCTTTGGGTCATTTACCTTAGGTCTTATCACGTAGTTAATGTAAATCGTACTCACATGCTAATAAGTGTAATGTCAAATACTAATAAAACTGGATTAGAAATATTATTTAGGGTGCTCCATTGCACTTCACAATTAATGTGCAAACTGGATTGGGTTAGTCCTATAATAACCTTTGAAACTGGGTCGGGGGCGTTACACTTCGAGTAAAACACTTGCTTGGCCGTTTGAAAAGCACAAACAAATGGCTCATCGCTCACGTGTTCATTGCTCTTCAACTTGGACAAGTAAACGATGATCAAATTGGTGCTAGGATCAACTTTACAAGAATTTTTATCCTCTAATTGGTGCCTAAATTCGCTGTCTAATTGCGCCATTGTTTTTCGTCTTTTATTGTTCTCACATGCTTCATATTTTCTGCATAGATCGTGACGAACATATTACAAAATTAATCATGTAAAAATTAAAATAATGTAAAAGTTAAAATAATTTAAACTTACTCTTTCCATTCGTCGAGATCTTCATGTGTGTCGAATAGATAATGAGCTACGTGTTCGTGTTGCAAACTTGTTAATTTCACTCATTTTCCCATCACATGACCTCCCTCATCGACGAACTCATACATGACCACCCTCATCGATGAACTCATCATTGTCATCCATGCTTAGGCATATATTCCCAAGTGTAGATTGATGGCTCCACGGTGATGTATTCCTCTGCAATTGATCCTTCAATGTATCATGTATTCTTGACGTAATCTTTAAAAGCTTTCATGAATATTTCAAATGGATACATCCACCGATATCTAACTGGGCCGCAAAGAAGTGCCTCGTCGCATAGGTGTACTAATATGTGAACACTTATATCAAAGAAAGATGGGGGAAAGTACTTCTCCAAGACACAAATCGCTTCGTTCAACGCTAATTTTGCGGCCACTATATGATCTTAATTGACTACCTTCTAACATAAAAGTGAGAAGAAGATACTAATATTCATAATAGCCCTCTGTAAATCCTTGTGCTTGGAGAAAGTGCTTAAACAATAGAGGAACCAATTGCATGATCACATGCCAATCTTGGGACTTTAAATTATGTAAATCATGGGTAGCATAATTCAAAATCCTTTGCAAGTTGGACGAAAAATTAGATGGAACTTTCAAATTATATATTATGTCTAAAAGCACCTTCCTTTTCTCACTCGTCAAAGTAAAGGCACCAGGGGGAATTATTGTCCTTCCCCTACTATCTTCTTTCAACCATAATTGTGGAATAAGTTTCAACACTTTAAGGTCTTTTCATTTTTTTCTACATCCTTCGAATGAATCCACCTAAGGCATGTGCCCAAAATATGTTCAACGATGTTCTTCTCTGCGTGCATCACATCCAATACATAACCCACCAGGTTATTCTTCTAATAAGGCAAGTCAAATAAAATTGACCTCCTAGACCATGCCTTTCGTATCTCAATTTCATTCCCAGTTGGGGTCTTCTTATGCTTGACATTCTTAAATTTAGGATTCTTACCTGGCATATTAGGACCACAATCAGAAGATTTACTTTCAATTTCTAAGCCTGAAAGTATTCTCGGTCGTAGCCTATGTTTAAACCGGCCTGGTTAAAAATTGGAACCTTTCTCAAATCAAAAACTATGGGGGGGGGGGGGGTAAAAACCTCATATGGAAATGGTATAAATTTTTTGAGCTGACGGGGAAACGAAGAGATTCAGTCTCCTATCCATAAATAGGACACCCCAAATAACCATGTACTACACAACCGGATAATGTCCCAAAAGCTGGAAAATCATGAATTACCACATCAACATAGCTTTCAGCGTAAACTCTTCTTTTCTAAAAGATTCAAATGATTGCACACCCTCTTCCTACAACTCATTTAATTCTTCTATCAAAGGATCCAGATAGACATCGATGTTCTCACTTGGTGCCTTTATCCCATATATCAACAAAGACAACATCAAAAATTCTAGTCTCATACACTATGAAGGAAGGAAGTTGAGTGGGGCTAGGATCACTGGCCATACACTCTGATTGACACTTAGATTTCAAAATGGATTGAAAACATTTGTTGATATTGCCAAACTAATGTTATGCTATTCTCGAGCAAAATCGGGATACTCAAAATTCCTCCTCTTCCAAGTTGTATAATCAATAGGATGCCGCATGCGATTTTCCCCTTCTTCTTCCCTAGCATGTAAAGTCACTGCCTCCGTTATCCATTGTAATGTGAAAAACCACTTTAATCTAGGCCCAATGGGAAAATATTTTGACACTTTTTTAGGCACTTTTGAGCTTGTGACTTCCTTGCGAGGGGATTGGACATATCTAGGTTCATCGCATACCCGACACCGACCAAGATTTTCATACCCCTTTCGGTATAGTATGAAGTCATACGCACAAGCATGAATTGATTTATACTTCATTCCCAAACCTTTTAAACTTTTTTTCGAAATGGGATAGTTGTTTGGAAGCGTATTCTGCTTGGGTAGCAAGCCCTCCACCCAATTCAAAATCCTTGTCACGCTACTTCCAGACAAACCATATTGGGTCTTCAAACTATGTTAACCAACCATGGCATGTAAAGTTGTTTGATCTTTCTCACAGTCAGAGTATAACAGCTAGCTCGCCTTAAATTTTAGACTTTGGTAGTCATCGTCAAGGTTTATCCCAATATCTTCATGAGCACCTAAACCTTGTACATCGTCGGTGACCTCATTCTCTTCCACTTCATGAACTCCATACGCATCATCAACTAAACCCTTTTATATATTATGATTTACATTTTCATCCTCCACTTGTACATCTATCCTACTTGTTGAAGGTTATTGTAAAGGTTGCTCGGGGATAAAAGGAACTTTCGGTTCCCCGTGAAAAAACCCAAATTCGATAACTATCTTACATACCCCATCTTAACAAATGTAGTTCAATTATTTTACACTAAAACACCTTACCACTCTTACACCTAGAACACGGACACGTAAACTCTTCATCATTATGACATCTCTCGTATTTCACAAATTCTTTAGCACATCTGCGAAATACATCCCCTAATCTATTTGTCTCACCCATCCACTCTTTGTATTTAGGATATCCTATCACAAATACTACAAACAATCACCTATTATGGGTAAGAATCTTATATCCGTGGATTGGCATAAACAAAAGTGTGAATATATAGTTCCCATTAGTACAAACAATCACCTATTGTATGCGTACGCATAAGAACTAGAAGGCTAGTTTCTATGCTTAAATTTATTCGGGCATTCAAATTCAAATTCAAATTCAATTTTAATTTGAAATTGAAATTAAAATTCAATTTATAATATTAATTCCTATTTTCTCCATCTCATTTAAAGGGTGAGTGGTCCCATCCCATTCGAGACCGCATATTTCTGTAATATACTTAACAACTCATGCACATTGTTCCAATTTGAGAAACATTCGACAGAATATCCCCATAGTTCTCCAAGTACACGACATAGATTCGTAAGTGTGAGTGTTATTTAAATTATAAATTGAAATAACACTTAACATCGTATCATCTAGTATGTACCCAGAGAGGATTAAGATACGAATTCAGGACTTCCCCCTAAAGTAACAAGTTTAAGTCGCTAAGAATATTATTATACAGAAACTATGCAATCCCAAACTATCCAAACGAGACAATTCGAGAGATCTCATTACAGGGGTAATGTCTCTCGAACGGGTCTAAGGTCTATTGAATGCTCACGCATAAGAACTATAAGGATAGTATCTATGCACACTTTATGTAATTTAAAGTATGTTTCATTTAATTATGTCTGATCACAATTCGAGAGATTTTATTTAATTATGTAATTTAAAGTATGTTTCATTTAATTTAAAGTACGCATAAGAACTAAAACGTATACCAATTTATACCAATATCAATACCAATTCAAATTCAATTTCAATTTATACCAATATCAATACCAATTCAAATTCAATTTCAGATAATACCAATTTATACCAATATCAATACCAATTAGAATTCAATTTCAATTTACAGAAACAAGTCCTATAGAATTACAATGTATACAAATTAAAAAGGTTATTAATGTTTAGAGCATTTCATATGTTTCAGTCAATTTCATAAGGGGCTAAGGCTATGATAACACTATTTGGGCAAAGTATAAAGTCCACAAAAAACAGTGATACTATTTTCGGAATCATACACGCATATGTGACATTCCATATATTAATCCCCAAATTGAAAACAACACACTAAAATATCTTACACCAAAACCAAACACCAATTGATTCTCTCACCTCCCCCCCATCACTCGCCCTTGCCCCCCCCTCCCTCCCTCCCCCAACTCACTCCCTGTTCCACCACTGCCACCCTATCCCGGCACACCTATACACACACACACACTGCCCCCGACCCACACTACCATTGCCACCCTTCCCCCACCCCCCGACACACACACAGACACACATGTGTACATACACCCACCTGCACACACACACATATATATAAAGGGGAGAGAGAGAGAGAGAGATAACTCACTTGAAAACGTAGAGAGAGAGAGAGATTTATGGGAAATGATAATGGTGGGAAAAAAAGAGGCGGTAGGGTTTTTTACTAAGAAAGTTGTCATGGACCTGTCAAGGTCTTTGACCGTGACAACTTTCTAAAGTTGTCACGGTCAATGACTGTGACAACCCGTTGTCACGAATTTGTCACGGTCATTGATCGTGACAAAAAATGCTTGTTTTTCTCTCACGATCAATGACCGTGACAAGGCTGGCCGACCCAAAGGTGATAATTTAGCCTTTTGGTGTAGTGAATGTTAAAGACGAAACTCAACTCGAAACACGATGTATACTCGATGTCAATTTGAATTGGTCGCTACGGTCTTCAATAATATGTCACATGCTTGAAGAACAAACAACTCAAATCATAACCTATGACATAAGCAAGTTTTATCCAAACACAAAATAAAGCCAATACATACAAATTGACACGATTCAAAAATGTGTCCTTATAAATCTCCCCATTTGGCTATATTAGGACAAAACTCAAAATAAAAACCTATTGGGTTGTTAATCTCACTAAGACTCAATCCCCAAACCCAAAAGGAAAAAAGCACAAATGCTTGACCGACACAAACTTGAGTAGATATACTCCTGTATAAATCTTTGTCGCATGGCTGCTAACCAACACACTTAAACACACCTTTCAAATGCAACTTGAATATAACAAAATAAATCGCAAATGAAAAACCCTCCACCTTTATCTAACCATATCTACATAAGATAGGACGTCTCCCCCTAAGTTAAAGATGTCTCCCTCACATTTAAAGATTAGATACCATTTCTCTCCCTTTTTTTGTTCAAGATTATATAAAGAATAAGGTGCAAAATAATAAATCGATTCTCCCCCATAATGTTAAATCATGTAAACATAAGGAAAGAAAGTATATCATGCAATGGTGTGAAGAAATAATGCTATGACAAACAATTCGGCAACACAAGCACAAAAAATCCAAACTATGAACTAATGATACCAACTATGATGTAAAGATTGAAGTATAAGATACCAAGATCAACGTAACCCATGCCAATTAGAATTAAAGATTAAGCATAAGGCAAGCATGCATTAAATGAAAATGAAAACACTCAAAATACAAAGCATACCTTATGTATATATAACCGCGCATATACCAAGGAAGCACATAATATATAGGCATAAATGACCACAAAAGACATAAACACATGAGCTTTACACAGTCTTATAGTATCAATGTGTCTAAACAAAAGTGGTATGGAATGAAGGGGAGTGAACTATTAACAAGAGAAAAATGACCTAATCACTAAAAAATATCCAAATAGTTCTATTTGACCTCAATAATTTATCAACATTCGAATTAGCGTCACATAAAAAATAATGAACTCAAAAAGGACAAACAAACATAATGTATAATAGCCTAGAAATTTTGATGATTCTCAAAGCAATAGCGTCAAAATTATTTAGCTCAACTGGAAGTCATTGTGAAAACCCATTGATCATCAACTAAACATCCTAAAAAATAAATATATATCTTTTTTCCTCTCATTTTCTTTTGAAGATATCTATTTTTGAACCATCAATGAAAAAGAACCTAGCCTTGGTAATATAATATTTTCATTTTCCTCTATTTTCTTTTAGGCTCTTATCAATGGTAGTCTTTCACGAAAAGTATATCTATCCTTTTGTATCCCTTTACCATGCACACTCATATTTTTCAATAAAACTACAAACTCATGGGCAATGGTTTTTACATTCATAACTCCATAGTAGTAAAAACATCTATGCATATGATAAGATATGTTAGAGAACAACTCACTTAGATCATGTGACATATGAAGTTAAATCCAAAAGGGCTTGTGCAAAGTGTATGTGGGGGCATATACAAAGTGAATCCATCATACAAATCAATTTCAAACTACTCTGTGCAAGCATGATTAAGAACAATCCTAAGCATTGAACAAATAAACCAATGTCCTAGTCACATGGATATATGAACTGAAGTGGATTCAAACACACAAATATGCCACACAAAATGTGTAAAAACAAACGGCACATAAAATCAAATCTTTGAGTTTTAAACATTTTTTTCCAAAATGACTCAAAAGACAAATAAAATCTTTTTATCTTTTTCTCAAGAAAGACCTAAAAAGGAAAAACAAAGTACAAAAGACTCAAACATCACATAACAAGAAAACACATATAACATAAAGTACAAAGGCTAGTGTATGAAAAGATGCAAACTCAAGCAACCATTAGATTTACCATGAAAAGTATCATGCACAAGAATGCGAGAATCAACCATATTGACATTCAATGCCTCCAAAACTGATTGCCTAACCCAAATAGATGAATACTTAATGCCTAGGGTTTTTAGAACCATGGTGACACGTGATCTAGACTTGTTAGGAACTTGTCTAAGATTGTAACAAAACATCCTAAGGTGACCTTTCCCACCACAATGCGAACATGTGTAAACACAAGGAAGACGACCTTTGAGTTGACCTCTTCTAACATCCTGGGCAATGGTTAACACTCTTAAATAAAACTTAGTTTTATCTACAGCATTGGAAGAATTCGAATTATCGAAGCAAATACAAATTCTACTTGAGTATCTTAAATCATCTTTTAACTTCAAAACTCTAGATTTAAGTAAAGATTTAAACTCTTTAACATTTTGGGACTCCTTTATATTTTCAAACATTCATAGAAGTTTATCTCACTCTCCCTCAATGTAAGTGAACTTATCCCTAAGAATCTTCTCATGTTCCTTCAAAACTTTTATCAGTTTATCATTATCCTCTATGGCACGATCTTTCACCCTAGTCTCAAACCTCTTAAAGTCCTTTAAGTATTTCCCTCAAACCATGACTCTATCATCACCTCTTTCTTAGAAACTTCTAAATTTTAAAAATCACTTTTCATATCCTTGATCTTTTCACGAATGATATCTCTTTGAGTTTAAAAAGTTCGCAAAAATTCAACTTCATCTTTTAAGCAAAAAATTCTTTTTCAAGAAACTTAATTATTTTTACAACCCTCAAATTCAAATGAGTTAATTTTTCAGCCCGACTATGAAGCTCATTAAATTCCTCTTGAATATCAAAATTGTCATCATCACAAAACACGTCAGATAACTTATTACTATAATGATCTATTGATAGATACAAAATAAACAAGAAAAAGATAATCAGACCACCCTAAAATAGCACGAAAGGACGGATATTCATGATAACTTAGTGTACCCGCTTTGATACCAATTTAAAAAAATACTAGTGCCCTAGGGTTTGTATGAAAACACCACCAATTTTAATTTTCATATTTTTATAAACTTTGCACCAGCTTAAATCTACAAATGTTATGTTAAATAGTTTACCAATTTTAGTCTTGACCTAAGAATGCATCTGTAACACCCCGCCTAATTAAATACCGGGTGGCCAGTCCCATACCAAATTAAAATAGAATATACAGTTGGCTCATTCTTAGCATCACTGTCGAAAACATTTATAACTCACCCAATACTCAATTAAGCTGGTGTTAAAAACTTTTCAAATTTTAATTTAACAAAATCCATTTCCAGTTTAAGAATAACACAACACATTTTATTCTAGCACACTGATAACCAATTAGATAACACAAAGTAATTTGAATGCAATTGGAATAAACATTCCCAAATAATATTAATCCATTACAGTAATCCCAACAATATCAAGTGTATTAAAATGACACGAATACCATAGTATTTGACTCCGATAGAAGAAGATAAGTGAATCCTTTGGGCGACATGCCCTACTAAGAGAATACTGTGAATCAAATGATGATAGGCGTCTAAGCAAAAACTCCATAAATCCATAGCCTGTCATAATCCGCTAAGGTTGGCGTCCCTGTTGCTGGACACCTGATATAGAAGATACAATAGAAAAGAAAATATGCAAGAAAACGGGTCAGAGCCCGATTGTGAAAATGATTTTTAAAACAGCAAGTATTTAACAAGTGCAATAAATCTTTTATTATGTACATGTTAGACCCAACTCTCGCTTGCCCTTCTCACCTCTCAACTAGAGTGCACACTTAACGTTTTCTATTAACCTCCTAGTTAATGGTTCCTCTTTTCTAGTCTACATATTATAATTCCATCCCAATATCATAATCCCCGTATGTCCCATACCATACGTCACATTATTATTCATTTACATTTCTCATCGTTTCTCATTAACGTGAATCATTTCTCATTAATATGAATTAAGTTTTTCAATAAACATTCATTAACTTGATTCAATTATCTTTCTCTATTCACTGTTATCTACAATTATCACCGTAGATAGATTTAACCATAATAAATATCCATTCATTCATTTAATCCATTATATATATATATATATAGAGAGAGAGAGAGGCAGGCTCCTATGCACACTAAGTTTGCACACTAAGTTTGCACATTACCTTTTAAAAGTGTGCAAACTTAGTGCTGGCGCACACCAATTTTTTTGTGTGATATTATAACATTTCAACGGACTCACATAAAAAAAATTAGCTCAAAAAAACTTTTTTTGCTATTTTTAAAAAATCGGTCAAACTTTCGCAGTTTTTAAAGGGCTTAAAAACTGCGAAAGTTTGACCGATTTTTTAAAAATAGCAAAAAAAGTTTTTTTGAGCTAATTTTTTTTATGTGAGTCCGTTGAAATGTTATAATATCACACAAAAAAAATCAACTCAAAAATATTTTTTTTACTATATATAAAAGGTAATGTGCAAACTTAGTGTGCACATGAGCCTGCCTCTCTCTCTCTCTCTCTATATATATATATATATATATATATTCATATATAATACGGCACCCCGAGTCACAGCTGCGGTGCAATGCATTACTCTACTAACATGTCCCAATATCGCTGGTCGCCGAAAAGGGGACAAAAGGTTCGGTGAGGATACCTCGAACCATTAACAACAACACAATCATTGGAGGCGAACATAGTTCTCATACCCATGGGTCAAGCACATACCTACGTACTCATAGTCAGCGGACTTATCAACTCCCCGATAAGTCTTTCATAGACCTATGTTCTCGAGCGACAAATCAAAGATCCCATGGATTCATTAGGATATGACTGCCCTCACGCGCAAACCTCCCACCGATAGCAAGTAAGCTAGGTATGTCATACACATAATCATTAATCAATCAAATAGGTATTATCATACCTATAGTATACTAACAACAAGGTACTCACATTAACCTTAGATTATTCCCTTACGTAGCATTATATCTCTTTAAATCCCACGTATTAAAATGTCATATCTTTACTTCATAATTTAATTATCCTCGCATCCTATAACATCTCTCCACTCCCGACGTCGTTAAGGTTCATGCGCGGAGCGTCTCGCAAAGGGAAATCCAAACAAGGAACCCCTCCTATACACTACTACTTAACTTTGTCGATCGAGGAGGTTCGTCAACTTCAAATATGCGATCGGAATAACCTCATCCCCTCTTTCAACCAAATGTGTTCTAAACTCCCATCTCTATCCAGGAGCCATACCACTATGCTCTTGTACTACACTCAGCCCTTGCGAAATCAATAATGAGCTTAAACTCAGTCCTTAATGTTTAAATTGTAACCCTAAGGCTACCCAGGTGTTATATTAAATCTCCCCTACTTGAACTATCCTTAATCCTCATACAAACAGATAAGAATCCAACACATGAATCTAGCAACCGAAATCTCTTTAACTTTAATTATCATAATTCTAATCAATTAAATCCCAATCAAATTAATTCAAATCTTAACTAGGACTTACTGATCTTCTCTAAGTCCCATAATATCCAATTAATAATCATCGAAGATCTACAAAAGTTTTGGGATAAGAACCAACATTAAAAAGAAACAACATCATGAATTTTCATATTTTAAATACTCAGAAAAATCAGATCCAAAAATTATTCAAATCATCAATTCGACTTCAGATTTGGATTCTACACGAAAAATTGAGTCAGGTATGTGTTTTGAGTTTTTCTTAAATCTCATCCAAATGCACTCAAAAAGAAGATCTAAACATTCCAAATTGGCTCTTCTCATTCCACTCGTTTTTGCCTCTTTTTCCAGAAAATTATCAACATATTATCTTCATGAACACTAAATTATTTTTAGAATTTCTTCCACAGATTGATGAATATTTATTGGATTACTAACTACCTACAACATGAGTTTAATTCCTATATATTTTTAGATTCCAAAAATCCATTAACAACTATATCCTTTCATCTTCCAAGCATGAAAATCATCTCTTTTTATAACTATCCTAACATGGACAATATACGAACTTAAATTGCAAATATCAAACACTTTCCTCTAATGAAGATCTGATCCTTTGGAGTTGAATAACACAGGTGGTGATGGTGGTGGTGACCTTTGACCTTTGATTCTCCTCCTTCCCAAGCAAACTTCTTTTTCTTTCCAAGCAACCTTCCACTCTCTCTAAGAGGTTGACTTTTAAATTTTGTGTAGAAGAGATGAAATGAACCTACATACACTAATCTCCAAAACTTATAATAAGACAAAACCCGAAATCACTATTCACCCCCCTTGTAAAAATAACCAAAATGCCCTTTTGGGTTGTCTTTTCATTTCCAAATGACCCGAGACTCAAAATTAACATCCAAATAGACTTTTCTGACTATTTCGAACCTTCCGGACGCAACGACGCAATCGAAATGACTATAAGGTCGATAGAAAATAAATTTCCTTTTTAATTTAATAAATTAGTCCCGACACGTCCCATACCGCGTCTGACTAAAAAATTCAAATTACCGAATTTATATCATACCGTCATATCAATGACATCACATTCATATATTACCTAAATATCTTTAAGTAATATTCAGAATCATCCATTTTAATGTCCACAATTCGGATAAAACCCAAATGAATTAATTTATAATAAGATCCAATTAATCCATTAATTAAAAATATAACCCATTTTAAAAGTCATTAAAATTACGGGGTATTACAGCATCTGGGTGAGTTTATGAAAGAATAACATAAACAATAAATCGTAACACGATGATGTACGAGGAAAATCCACAGCGGGGAAAGTCTCGAACAACCTTGACACACAAGTTCACTACGATATGGGTCTATATACAAGGACAAATTAGACTTACTAACAGAATCAACACCTCCAACCTTTAAGCGCTTCTTCATCCCTTGTAACCATCTTTACAGCCACTATTGGACACCTTCCAAAAGTCACACAATGCAGGAGCTTTACCACATCTCGATATCCCACCGATTTTACTTATCTCATGAACCGTCTAGCCATCGCACAACACAAACGCGATGTCCATCACTCGAAATGCTCTTCAAATTTAGAGAAACCCACTTTGATACGGCATAAACAAGATTTGAAATAGACATATGGATGTATGATCCCATGATCTCAAACTTGGGTGTAAAATAGGATTTGGGTTCTAAAAACGTGATCATGAAAGATCACATAAACATGGAGAGCTTTTTAAAATTGTTTTATAACTCAAAAAGCATGAAAAGGTATCGATTATTACAGTTTCTCTGCATTCCTATTTATAGAAGGTTTTCTAAAAATGAGATAAGGATGAAAAAGTCTAACAAAAATCTATATTTTGTGAAAAACTCACCAGCTCGTTCGAACGAACACCATCTTGTTTGAATGAAGCACTAAGTCTTGTTTGAACTAAAATCAAATGACATTTCCAAAGACAAATCAGTGTAGACCAAAAATTGATTGGCATGAAGTTTCGTTGGAAGCATACTATATCTAACGAGGACCTTGAACTCGTTCAAACCTAATACTCAATGTCATTAGAATGACCTTAAAAAAATTGAAAACATTTTAAAAAAAATTTCAAAACATTTCATAAAACAACACCCAATACTTAATCTAGGGATCAAACATAAATATGCTTTCATAACTCCTTGTCACTGGATTGAAGGATAAAAAATCAAATCATAACTCATGATTCCTACAAGTTTTGTCCAACACGGAATAAAGCCAATACATACAAATTGACTCGAATCGAAAGTTTCTCCTTACACTATATTATACTTCTAGCATTTCTCCTACTATGCATTTCTCATTTCCCTTATTTAATTACCCCCGCTCGACCCCCATTATAGCGTAAAAAGACATTAACAAATAATCAAGAAGGCGAGGTAAGTTTAATTATAGTTAAAGTTTAATCACTGTAAAGTTGCTAAGTAGAAACATTACTTAATTTTCTAATAACAATTTTAAGACAATATTTAATTTTTTATGTAATAATTAATTTAAAAGCATTTAATTTCCCTTCATTATATTATTAAATAATTTTTTCCTAAACAAGTTGTTAGATCTTAAGATATGCATTCAAGTGGTCACATTTTCATAATGTAAAAACTACATAAAATTACGATAATAACTTTTAAATTGTGGGTGCTTGTTCTAAATTTTGATCTCACGCTATCATTAAAGGACATTTTCCCATAACAAATTAATGTTGCTACATGTTCGTCCAAGTGGACGATCTAAAATTGGGTCCGCGCATTACTAGATTCATTTATCGTTGCTTTCAATGCATATGCTATAATAAAAAAGCAACTAGAAGAGATTTTGCTTTAAAGACAGTAATGATTTATGATTTTTAAATAATTATAAGACTAATAAAGTGTCTTTGATCAAATATACGTTTATATCTTTGTTAAAAAATATAGAAGTCTTTTGACTGATTTGGAAAACATGTCACAATCTAGAAAATGTACTCATGTTAGGGGTAGATGCATGCTCTTTCGAGGCTTGTAAATGTTATTGTTTGTTGGAAATTTCCTCCATAAAAGGACATGGTATCATTCTCTTAAAATAATTTTGGGTTCAAAGGCATGCCTAATTATAAATGGACTTTTTGTAACCAACAAACAAAACGAAATTAAAAAGAGTTAAAACTAGAAAAAAAGGTAAATGCTAGCATGTAAATGAACTTGCATTTAATTAAAGGAAGCATTAAAGGAGATACATAAAGGAAGTGTTAGAATGTAAAGACATGGGTTTGTTTTCTATATTTCCTTCTATTTTCTTCATCCTCAAGGGCTGGATTTTTAGTTCTTTGCAATAACCAAATATTTTTGGCTCCACGTAATTTCCAATTTGAATTCAACTTAATTCTCGGCAATAACTACGTTTCTTTGTCTCCATGTAACTTCCAATTTGAATTTGTATTAGTTCTCCACAATAAATACTTTTATTTACCTCCAGATAACCTCTAATTCGAAATCAAATAATAACTAACTGGATTAATCATCAACTTTAATTTAAATTACCGCAATACCTACCTTATAACATGATAATTGCATCCTTGAATAAACTTATCTGATTTGTGGAATTCAGAGAATTTCTTCCAACTGGGAATATTTTTAATGTAGAAATCGATAATTACAATAACATACTTAATTTTTTGGTTTCAACTTATAAGGTCACCTGGGAAGGTCAATCACTTCAGTCATTTTTAACTTCAAAGGTCACTAAATATGGTAAATAATCTCAACGTTTTTTTTACTTCAAAGTTAACAAAAGATGGTTAGTAATATCAACATTTTTATAAACTTAAGGTCACCAATGATGGTGAATAATCTCAACTTTTTTCAACTTCGAAGGTCACCAAAGATTGTGAATAATCTCAACCGTTTTCAACTTTGAAAGTCACCAGCGATAGTGAATAATATCAACCTTTTTCAACTTCTTCCATACGAACATGTCTCCATATTTTTCAAGCCAATTGGTTTATAATTTTTGTTCAAACAATGGCCTACCCAATTATTATCGACCACCATTGTGATCCACCATTCGTAATGGCCGATTGAGAAACTTTGGGTGACCCATATGCTTTCGTTCAAAGAATTAATTCTCGGTAATTATTAACTACAGCTCTAGATACTTCTGAATTTCTTCTTGTGGCCTAAATTCTAGTTCAAACACAAAAATTTTGGACCCCTCAGAGTTCTGATTCAACACTGTAAAATTGTAATGGAAAACAGATAGAATTATCCTTAAACGTGTTCCATGAATCTATGGAATTTTTTCATCAATGATTTCTATTATAAAAAATTCTTCAAAGAATAGTGGTTTTATAACAGAGATTATAACCGAATTTCAAAGATAAGTGGAAAAACCATTTAGACTTTATGTTATTTTTTTACAGTACTTTGAATTACAACAAATTATTCCCATATGTTTTGATTAACATCGGGAATGACTTGTTTTATCACCTCATCAGTCTGGGCTTTCCTGATAATGAAACCAAAAAATGTTTGGGTTGACATCTAAATTTTTTTACTAGATCTCACTTCTTTGTGTGTGCAAAAATTTTGTGAAACAGGTGGTCTCCTGCTACACAAAATAAACTCTCAAAACTCCTCGAAGCTCACGTGGGGGTTAAGCATAAAAACATCATTAATGTTTATAAAAGACCCCAACCTTTATATGTCTTGGAACCTTAGGCCTTTTTCGACATCATCCCTCAAAAGGTAGAAATCTGTAAGGCTTCATCATGACCTTAACCAACTCCACAATATACACTACATATCTAAACACCTTCTATCAAATCTCCCTTATGACCGTTGGTGCCTCGCTTCAAGCATCTAAGTCAGACCTAGTCCTAATTAACACAATTTATACTACATCACTTTATGGACATGTTGGACCTACTAAACTATATAAATTGGGAAAGTGGTAATATTAAAGTTTTAGACATTGGAAATATCTTTTCAACAGTGAAATTCACGTGTCAATTGGAGTTTGATTGAAGTCATAAGGTCTCTTGACTCAAATAATTCAGAGTAAATGACACTTTATAGATATTTTGGACCTACCAAACATCATTATTTTTTGAAGTGAGAGCCAACAAAATGCGAGTTGAGGTTATTTTGATTAACTGGTTGATCATCTCTTTATCGCACGATTGATCAATTGACCACGCTGTCAAATAAGGTTTTCAACTTTTTGACGCCAAAATCACTTAGATTGGTCAATTAACCATGTGGTTAATTCCCTGACACAAAAATAGTGCAAAACTCTACCATCTATCACCATATATGTACCAAAATTACCACGATCCTAATCAGTTAATGACGTGACTAATCAGTTAATCTCACGGCTAAAAGACTAAGCCACGTGGCAAAAGATCTAGCAAAAGATCTTAGGAGTGATTAAATGATTCGACCGCGTGACTGATATCACAATCAATCGCACGGTTAAAAAATTCAATATGAAACTAGAAAAGGGACCCAATCCCACTTGGAAAAGGGTTCCAAAATCCAACACTGATTCGATCTTTTAAAATCTCCACCCCTGAGACTGGGCTCAAGAATATTGAGCGAAGTTCTAACTTCTGTAATATACTTTTAGAGACCAAAAAAGTGTGTTCCCCTGTGGAAATCGAGCAGTTTTAAGTTCCTTGGGAAAACCTCTCCTTGATAGCAGGACCATTTCCTCTTAAAATTAATTCCGTATTGAAGTCTTATTCATGTTCAAAGGGATAAAATTTTAAACTTTTATCTTTATATCTAAAAACATTAGGATTAAAGAATATTGCAGAGTAGTATAACATTATACCTAGGCTCCCACAAGAGGACTGGGTGTTCACTTTACAATGTTTATATATTGAAATTCCTCATCCTCCTCCATCATTTCACATCATTGAGCTTATGACTATGTTTTTCCCTTAAAAGGACTAAATAAATTGGGTAAAAGTAATAATGACACGACAACACACGTTTTATACATTTTAACCCATTTTTAGGAAATAGACAGTGGTCGAGGTTATTCCAGATTTTTTGATATATTCAATGTCAAAAATTGAAGTAACCCTCACCTCTTCTCTGAGAAAACTTTCTCATCTCAACGGTGGCACCCACAAAGTTGTGTTTTCCTGAAATACTTATCAAACACCCTCCTTGATTATGTTTTTAGACATGAAAATATAATTTACCACTTTAAAACGAAAATGATATACAAGGGGCTGGACTCTATAAATACCATAATGTCGTATCGTTCATACGTGGTATCCCAAAGCCCATATACATAAATACACCCCCGATTAGAACTATGCAGTCTTTGATCCTAGGTCTCCCTGGGTATGTAAGCGGAATACCAAGCCCCGTTCATGATCCCAAGCCTCAAAATACATCTTTTGACATATTTTCTTTAGAGATGCCTCCATTTCTAGTCCACAACTCCTCATTGGGTCTCTATGTATGAGAAATCCCCTACACTGGGTGGTCATCCTAACCATATTAAACCATTACAAGGACCACAAAACCTCTAGGATATAAGTCGTTTGATAAGGGATACAAATATCCATGTGTGCAAATTTTGGTCCACTCCACTTCTAAAACACCATATTAAAGTCGACCTCTTGTCTCTAAAACATTACATCATTTAGACAACTCCCCAACTTTTTACTCTGCAGGCGCTTTCCAATATTTTTGAACATCTACCCACCCTACCCACCCTAGTCCTCAAACTTTCATACACAACAAATTATAATACATTATATGTGGTAAAACTGCATCACGAACTACGTAGGTTTTGATCTTGTGGCTACACAAGTACGTAGGTGCAATACCAAGGCTCCCCATGGGAGCACAAGCCACAACACACTAATGGCCTTATGTTATATCCACACATTTTATTGGTATCCAATTACACGCTCCAATATGCTAGAAGTCTATCGCTATACACATTCATAAATGCAAATGACCTTCCATTACACACACACCTCAATGGACACCTGTTGCACATACACATTTTCGTACACATATGCTTTTGTATCTTTTTACCTATTAGTGACATTCCTTCACCTCCCACTAATATCATTTTTTATATCTAAGCATATGTTTATATTAAACTAAGGTTGCTTTGAATGTTCTAAAATAAAACTAAAATTAAATTGGGGTAATAATTTTATTGATAAGAAAGCAAAAAGAAAAAGTGGGGCTCCTAGCACCTTCACCACTCGTAACCCAGTTCTTGAACCCACACTAAGAATATTTAGAACATTCGCAGGCCGTAACAGGCCTCAGAGTAAGACTGAAAGGGCTAACTCAACACATTTTTTTTCTTTTATATAAAATAAAGTGGAGACTCTAAACAACCAAAAATCCCTCATGCGAAGAATGGCTTAGGCCAATTGGGACGCGCAATAAAACTAGATATGATATCTAACAACTTCCATCAGCATAACAAATCGACCTTAGAAATAAATGTGTAGATCAAGAGACAATCACATCTCTCTCTCTCTCTCTCTCTCTCAACTGGGGACTCGCAACCCCACATTTTACTAAAAATTTCAACCATAAAAGTACATGGTATCAGCTACACAAAATAGTTGTGGGTTCATAGGCTTGCCTAATTATAAAAGAACTTTTTATAAATGACAAAATTAAATTTAAGAGACGTGAAACTATAAAGAAAGTAAATGCTTAAGTGTAAATGAACTTGCATTTAATTAAGCAAAAATTAAAGGAAATACATAGAGGAAATGATAGAATGTAAATAAATGAATTTGTTTCCTATTTTTCCTTCTCTTTTCTTATTCCTCGAGGGATGAATTTGTATTTATTTGAAATAACCAACTCTTATTTGGCTCCAAGTAAATTTCAATTTGAATTTTAATCAATTTTATGCAATGGATACTTCTCTATGCCTTCAAGTAACTTCCAATTTGAAATTGTATTATTTTTATTCACCAAAATAAATCTAATGTCTTAAGAAAAGTTTTGATTGAAAATAAAAGTTAGAATAAGTTATATAATTCCCCCTTCTCGATGGATTGAAATCAAATTTTCTTAACATAAGACAAGTGTATGAACCCAAATGTATTTTTCACTAATAAGGGATGTCAATTGAAAAACTCCTTAAGTGAATATATTTTAAAACGTAATCAATTGATGGAAACTGATTTATTATAAACGCTACAACCCGCATTATTTGTATTCATTCTAAAGATGATCAAATGGATCTTTGTCATGGGAGGTTAGGTCATGTCTACTTTCACAGCATTAACAAAATTGTCAAGAAAAATCTTTTATGTGATACCTTATCTTCCTTGAACATAACCTCCTATATTGTTAATCAATCTTTTGTGGTATGTTGAAAGAAATAACTGAATAGTTTAAAGAATGCCTTGAATAATGATACTAGGCAAAGGCGCGTTACTAGACCTTAGGGAAAGACAATGAATATGACTTATCACAACATAAATAGAGTATATAAGCATTATGGAAGCAACCAAACTCCATATGAGATTTTAAAAGGCTGAACACAAAACCTTATATATTTAAGATTCAGAGAATTATTGACAAAGCTTCACTAAATGAGTGATAAGGTATATTTTTGGGTACTCTAGTATTAGCCATGTTTTTCTTGTGTAAAATTACAAATGTTAAATAAATGTAGTCCTTTAATGAAATTGTCTATGATAGTGACTCTTTCAAATATGATAATGATGAATGTGATACTAGAATACTTTGTTTTCAATTGAAAAGGACACTCTAAAAAAAGTTTTTGGTAATAGGGAATGTACTTCAACCTCTCCACATATGGAATGTATGACTATGAGGGATCAAAAGGATCATGATCATTAGAATATATAATCTTGGTGTTAGAACAAGGGATGGCATCCATACCAAAGTTAATTATTATTTTTATAATCCAAGCATTGAACCAGTAACATCAAAGAATTATTGGTAGATAATTAAATCTTTACAATCTAAGATGAACTGAATCAAGTTTCCAAACATTTGTGAGAATTAATATGCAGGTCTGGTGACAATTTTAAAAATAAAAGAGGATGCAATGTCATCATTTGGAGAAAAAGAGATAGATTGGTATCATAAGCCTATACCCAAATTGAGGGTGTTAAGTTTGATGACTATTATCCTTCGGTTGATAGGTTGGAGTAATTTAAATTGCTTTTCTCCATAAGATTTCGTTTAGACTGAAAATTGTATCAAGTGGATGTAAATAATACCAATTTTCCACGTGACAATTGATCAATCTGATATGGCAAAGATAAGGCGTGTTATGCATTCTATACCATTCTAAACATCAACGATAAATAAAAATGACAATAAATTAAAACCATCCACAACAAAATAGTAATGAACAATATAAATAACTAAGATTGAATATTATAAAAGGTTCTTAAAACCAAAACTTAATACACCAACTATAGTAAAACTCCACAATACTGAATAGTGAAAAAACCGAAACATAAATAACTTGGAACCACCACGGCCCATAAATAAAAACTCTGAATAATAAATAGCCACAATGTCAACTGAAATGAAATTGAAATCTTCCTCTAAGGATAAAGAACTGCATATCATCAAAATCCAAGTCTGACTACTCAGCCCAGCTACTCATGCCTAAGAATACATGTAAAATATTTTTGAATAAAAATGGGTGAGAGACCAAAATTCATAAGAAATAGATATATTAATTAACAATATTAAATTCAACCCATTTACGAATCATGTCATCCCCCACCGACACTCTTACCAAAGTTACATCACCTCACCCTTACACTAACTTAACCATTTGTATCCATCCTAACCTTAATATACTAAGGCTACCATTCCTCGTACAATCTCCGCTTCATGAAAATACCTAAACATAGAAAGTCTATCAGTACAACTAAACTACTAATCCACACTGTAACCATGTAAGCCCAACGATTTCTTTGTTACCACACTACCATTGCATAATCTGGTACATCATGCCAATATGCAATATCCTAATCATAACCTCCATAAAATCTACCACCAGATATCTACTAAGAGTCCTATGCCCAATATCTCTTAACTCCCAATTGAATTAAACTCCATGCGTGGGACATCTTATAAATGAAATACAAAATATGAACCCATCCCCCAATACACTTTGTTTGGTTGCATCGTTCATCAGAATCAAATGGTATGAGACTCTAAACAAATACAATATTTCCATATATATATATATATATATATATATATATATATATATATATATATATATATATATATATATATATATATATATATCAATTATCATAGATTACTAACCCAACTCATATACCAAACAAGTGCCAAACTATTAACCTAACCATCCTACCACAGAGCAATCAATGAGCTCCATTACCACCCTATGTTATAGAGTACAACACAATATAAATTCTTACATTGGTTCATAGTCATCAAATAACCCTAAACCAACATAAAATAAAATGCTTGACAAACTCTTATTATTCTATCATTTGCACAGATAAACCAAAGTTTAAGCATCCTATGATTGATCAATCAACCAAATCTGTCCCCAACCTACTCCATATGAAGAGCTTAACTACTCTAAACTAGTCCATTATCAAGGAACATATCATAACCTTATTTTTAATTACTATAAGTGTGTAATTTTAACATTTTTAATCCATTATTTACATATCCTAATTAAGTTTAACATATATAAAAAATCACGTGATCATTTTTCGGATAATCCTCGAATCCCGTGTATACAGATATGTGTATACACTCTAATACATCTCCCTATATCCGAGTTACACACAAAACCCAAATTCATAACCTTTACCAATTTTAAATTGGTATTCATACCAATAGCCTTACATATTTCCTGGGAACTCCTTCTAAGTCACCTAAACCAGCCTTAAACCCTTACTAAACATACCAACCTATGCCTAAGAAAAAAACTAAATAATCCCTCTACAAATATAATTAATTACAAACAAACCACCCAAACTATCCCCAAACCTCATAAACCTACAACCTACTCAAAACCACCTGTTACTGTGCTAGCAGAGAGATGCACCCGCAACCCACATATAGTCGCACTCGCGGCCTCTTGCCTCGCTCCAAAATGATAAAGTTTCATGTCATCTTCTACAACCTATCCCAAGATATGATTTTTAAAACCCTAGTCCACCATTAAAAAACCTTACAAAGCTATCAACTCTTTCAGAACACTTTAATATGATCTTTAATTAGTTCTCAATCAAAAATCAACCTTAAATAAATTTATATCCATGATTAATTTCATTAACAATGGCAGAAACATTAAATTTAACACGTTCATAAAAGATCTAATCTTAAACTCAAATCACATTCAATTACCAATAGTATCTTTCGTTAAACATGTGATTACGTATTAATTAACAATTCTAACTATAAAATGAATCAAATATCCAACAACTAATGATTCAAAATAGATTGATCATGGGATTTTAACAATATAAGCCATATATTTCTAGGTTAAACATGATAATCAATATAATCACGAGTCTATTAATCTAATCAAATCATATTTACCATTAATAATTTTAACTGATCAAATTTACAAGTCAATAATTAGATATAACTCCTAAAGCATGTATCAAATGATTGATTCATATTTATAATCAAAATAAAAAACAAGCTAGAAGTAATACTAATAGCAAGATAGTATTTCTTGCCTTAGTGGAGATTAAATTTGATTAATCCCTCTTGTTTTCTCCATCTCTTCTCCCAAAGTTTGCCTCTACTTTTAGGATATAAAATATGACGTGTTATGATGATTAATTAGGCCTAATGATATATTTATTTAAATAATCCCGCGGGTACCCTAAGGGCCCACTTTTGGACCCTTCGATAAGCCCAAAACACTTACTACACCTCGTAAACTTGGCCTAAAGGGGTACCTAAAACCAGGGCCCAATTCATCATAATGAAAACACAATTTCGGGCATTTGTATTCCCCCAGATCCCGGTCTAGCCATACCATCCGGCAACACAAAAATTGTTCACATATGCATTATTAAATTAGCAAATTGTTCACATATTATTTAAATTCTTGATTTAAATTTTGGTTACTAATTTGAGCCAACAATTTTGGTAAATTTTATGTTAAATCACCTGAGCAAATTTAATTATTAAATAATCATTTATTTCATTCATAAAAATACGATGCATTATATTTTCCCCTAATAATGGAATTATGTCCTTAAAATTCTCCAAAACCTCTATCCTACTAAAAAGAAAGATATAAAATGGTAGGATGTTAGTACCAGATCTCAACACCTAGTAAAAACTCATACATTAAACGAATAATACAAACAAGGAAATCTCCATATATACTCATAGCCTACCATTTGAGAGTTGGGTTAAATAACTTAATGAATCTTCACAAAATACACTATAACCGAGACCATCCTATCCTCAACACTTTAATCGTGTTGTGGCAAATCAACCATGCCTACATATTCAACAAATCACCCATGCTAAAAAAAATAAAACATATCACTCTACTTAGAAAATAACCCACTTTGTGGTTAATCACCCATGTCATCATATTCTGTAAATCACCCACGCTGCGATAAATCATCCATGCAATCATATTTAGTAAATTACCCATATTGTGGCAAATCAACCATGCCATCCTATTCAGAAAATCACCTTTGTTGTGGTAAATCAATCATGTTATCCTTCCTATCATATCCTTTCTATACCATCCTTGGCAAATTACCCATGCCATCCCTAATAGTTACACATAACTTACCTAGTATATCTACATTTCCTACCTACTATTCCCTTACACATGTACATATAAAGGAATCAAGAGTACATAAATAAAGTAATAGTGACATATCCTAGTCCATAAAATACGGTACCTATTTCACGAGGTACTACATTAACCATCCCTCCTAGCGTGGTAGTTATTATCTCCTTAACTCCAGTGTTGTCGATAAATGCTATAAAAACATGAATACGTGTTAGAAAATGTGATTTTAATGTAATATTTTGAAGTGGTTGTATCATATTTCCCTCCTGATCAAACTCCCTTATGGTTGCCTTCAGAAAACTCTTGGAGGAATGATCCTCCTCCCGACATCCATAGCAACGTCCTTAAAAGAATCCATTGTGTTCCCCTTGCTACTAGCCCACTATTCCCCCCTTATGTTTATTTCATGGTAGATACTCCATTTGTTGATCATTAAGTTGCAATTTTTTGTCATCCTTGCGAAGGGAGTGTTTTTCCTCATCCACCCGACCATTTTTCTCTCGAGTATATTTAGTCCCCTTCTTTGTTGTCTTCCCATTTTTACATTTCAAAAAGTCTGAATTCTCCTGAAACTGCATAAGTGAAACATTCACCCCCTGGATATACGTGGTGTATGTCATATTCCTCAATTATACTTTCTTGATCCTCCAAGTAAACCCAATGATGAAACAATCCATTCGTTCATCTTGAATACCTCATCGCGTGCGAACCAAGAGAGATTTGTGAAGTGCTTATACTCGGCCTCCCCTAAAACAAACTCATAAATTCCCTTTTCTTTGTAACTCAAACTCATGGTGGATAATAATTGTCCTCAAAACTCTTCAAAACTCAACTATGTTCATATTTCTCCTATCCTTAATAGTGGTGGTAGACTGCCACCATTGTAACGCCCCACCCACCTGGTTAAAGATAGCAAGCATCTGCATCTAAACCTTTGTGCACTCCAACATCCTCAACTTCCTCTTAATGTCTTTACTCCACTGGTGTCCTACCAGGACATCAGTAATACACACAAACTCTAGTGAGTTACCCTTAGCAAGGTACCCATGCATCCTCTCCCAAATAGACAATTGTGGTTGAATCGGCACAACCACTTGTGATTGTGGATCTTAGGGCTATTGAAGATGATACAGTGCAGAAGTCACTCTGGATATGAGTCCCTCGGTAATGATGGAAGCCAATTCAACTGGTGCTATCGGTGATGCTTACTATGGTGACTCAGTCTCCCGATTGGAAGTTCTGGTGGAAGTTGTTCATCCCCTCTTGCCTCGAGTGTTTATCAATTGAAAGAGAAAAAAGGAAATTCGCATGAGATACCGATGACTAATATAGAGTACAAATTAACCTAATTATAAGGCTTTGACATCAAAGAGCATAATGCGAAAAAAATAATTGGTGCAACACAGATACTAAGGACACTAGAACATGGCCCTAATACCAACTGTAACACCCCCTATTTTCCATGTGCCAGTTGATCAGGTTGATAAGTTTAATATGGGGTATATAATGCAATCTATACTATTCTCAAAATCAACGATAAATAAAAATGACAATAAATTAAAACCATCCACAACATAATAGTAATGAACAACATAAATAACTGAGATTGAATAATATAAGAGAGTCTATAAACCAAAGCTAAATTCACCAACTGTAATAGAATTTCACTGTAATACCTCATAATTTTGAAGCATTAATATTAATTAAATGGTTAAATTTACTATTTATAATTATATGCCCCTGCAGTAACATGTGATGTCACTAATTATATTTCCATATGTGTTTGTGTTATATGCATTTTATTCATAATTAAAATATTACTTAATACATGGAATGGATTAATAAAGATTTAACAAATAAATAATTTGTTAATGAATAATGATTTTTGGGACTCGTACAAATTAAAATATTAAGAAGTTGGCTTGATACTTTAGGTTGATTTTTGGGACACTTAGAATGTTGGATTAGTTTTTAAAATAAAGGATTTTAAGCCCCGTAGACTAGTATATGGTTTGGACTAAACCTTAGACTATTTAGAATGATTTTGGGCTTAATGGGTCAAGGTCCATATGGGAATTAACCTAAATTTCTTAGTTAAGAATATTAAAGGGGAGATTAGGGTTATTAGGGATCATTTTAACACTTGATAAAGGAAACCATAGAGAAAGAAGAAGGAGGCTACTTGAAGAAGAAGAAAAAGAAAAGTGGGCAATTGGGGATTGGAATATAGGAGAATTGGGACTTCTTAATTAGAATCCAACCAACCTGAACTTAAAGGCAAGTTTATTTAGTATAGTAATAAAAATAATTTGGTGTTAGAATATAGTTATATATTGGATTCAAAATCTAAACACATCAATACTTGATTTAAATAATTAAACTATAAAATTTTGGGATTTAATTGTAGTATATACCTAAAGTAGTCATCACAACACATTGTCGACATTTGTTGCACCCACAAGATGACAGTTGTACAATTCATTAAGTAATTTATTAATTTTATATTATCTAGATTAATGTAGACACATATGTATTTGATCAATACATGCATTTAGTTGGTTCATGTATTAGGAGGTTCATTGTATATAAGTCTAAATGGGGTATCTTTACATCAAATATAATAGAAACATGTATTCGGGTAAATATATTTTAGAGATACTATAAATACCTATGTAATGTTGGTATTTGAAGTGAAGTCGTAAAAAGTCAAAATTATTGTGTGAGTAGTAAAGAAAAATTCTCACCTCATATTGAGTGTTATCTCTTAAATATTGAGTGTCTTAGTGTATTTTATTATCACTCAAATATATTTTTTATATTTTGTAGTTGTGTATTTGGATGAAGGGGTTTATGGAGGCGTTCTCAAGTTGAATGAATACTTTAGCTATTTGAATAAATTTTCTAATCAAAATTCTTTTCTGTCTGAATTTTTGGGTGTGATGGTCATAAATTCTTTAGTAGCTTTCTTAAGTTGTATGTTTGCTTCACCCATTAGTATTGCACTATATTTCCACTAACAATTTTCCAGATACGGATACTAATATTTTATGCTTATTAGGTTTTTTAAAGTATGGTTTGTATAAATTTATAATGTGACATATATTGTATAAAATATTTAATGTTTCATATTAAGATTTTGTAATCTATTTGATGAGTTCATCTCGGATGTTTTAGGGTTATTTTATGTTGTTTTTTATGTACTTTTAAACATGTCAGTCTCTTTCATAACAATTTTTATACATTGGTTGAATACTTATTTTCATTTGTTTAATATAATATTAATATATTCATGCACATTATTCACCATCAAAATATCATTCTACTAAGTTAGATATATTTTTAACATACCTTAACTATATTTTCTTTCATAATGTGAGTCTCCAAAAAGTATCCTTTTACCACCATGTAACGCGTGGACTGCAAACTAGTTTAATTGTAAAATTAGGTTTTCACACATGAATGAAAATTGATGCCATTTGACATGAATTTGGGAGATATTGAATAAATTGACATTAAGGTTAGGCTATACTTGTATGAATTATTAAAAGATCTTTTATATTGCATGAATGAATTGGAAAGTTGGGAATTTTTGGATGAAGTTCATATCTAGCTTTCTAATTCTTAATTATACCTCTAAATCCTTATATTAATACACCAAACTTGAATGGTTAGCACATAATTTGAATTGATGAAGTTTTTAGGAAAATTAAGGGTGTATGTGAAGTGCTAAAACCCTTGGGTAGGTCGTAAATGGAGGTTATGGGTCAAGGGTCCTAACAGGGGATGTAAGTTGAGGAAAAATGAATTTCTAAGGAGTTTCACAGTTTAGCTGTGCAAACGGTCGCAATTTTAGTTCGTGTGCATGGGTCGTGCAAGTGGCTGATAAGCAACCAAAACTGTACAATTTATACCCCGAATAGATGTATTTTAGTTGCTAATTCTCGGTAATATGGGTCTTATGTGCTTAAATGTTTATCATGCAGGCTTAACTGTAGTTGCGGTGCCAAAAGCTACATTTCGAGGTCAATTACAGTTACATTGGAGCTAAATACCCTTGCCCCGTAACCTCATCCTACCCAAACCTAGCCTAAACTTGTCCCTAAACCGTCACCCAAGACCCGTGTGTGTTGGTTTGTTCCCTTTTTATTTTATTTTAATTTTTTAGATTTTTAGTTTGAGTCATTTTAATTTTAGGATTATTTTAGCATTTTTTAGGTTTTATTTCCTATTTTTATATTTTATTTCTATTTTTTTAAATATAATTTTATTTTATTTTATTAAGTTTTTAGTTTTAGTTTTTATCTTATTTTATTTTATTTTTTTTATTAGGATTAGTTTTTAGGAATTTAGTTTTGTTACATTTTTTATTTATTAGGACTTTAGTTTTAAGTTTAATAGATTTACATTGTATTTCTTTTTAGTTTTATTTTTATTGAGTCTTGATTTTAATTTTTAGTATAGGAATTTAATTTTTAGATTTTTAGTTTTTATAAGTTTTATTTTATTACTTAGATTTTATTTTTATTTTTAGTTTTATTTTATTAGGGTCCAAACTAATACACACACCCACACACACCCTAACCTACCCCACTTCATCTTCTTCCTACCTCACCCACACTTTCTCTCTCTCCTCCACCATTACTAACATCCTACACCCTCAAACACCCAATTACCCCTACTTCTTCTTCAACCTCCTAACACCCAATTTCTCTCTCTCACCACCCTCTTCCACCTCACTCACCACGCGCCGGAGCCGCGATCCAACCGTCGCCGATCCCATTACCACCTCCGACGTCCAACCCGGCGCCGCTGTCTTCCCAACGCCGATGAGACCCAGATCGGAACCCTCCTGCCGGTGCCCTGCCGCCAGCTACCACCTAAACCCGGCCGAGACTAAACCCGGTGACTGCCATCTCACCAACTCTCCCCAACTCCGGACAGAAAACCGACCTCTCTCCCGACCCATGTCCAGCAACTCTTCCAAAACCCACACCACCTCCATACCCATTCAAGCATCCAACCCAAGACCCACTTCCCATTTTCATCCATTTTCTCTTCCACGATTACCTCACCTGCACAAAACAATCCCAAGCCAAACCAATTCCCCATGTGCCAATAACCACCTTATAACCCCTTTTTCCCATAATACCCCCTAACTAACCACCCAAAACCAAATCCCAAAACTACCCTCATGTGCACATTTAACCCAAATCAGATTTTTTCCCAAATGACCTCACACCTCATGTGCACACATCCAAACCACATGCACACTAATGTCCAATCTTCCAAAAATGCCCCTTAACTTCATGTGTGCCATGCCTACTATATATTGAAGAGGAAGACCCATTTGCAAAGGGATCTCAAATTAGTTTTAATCTTGGTGTGATAAAATTCTCCCCACCCCTCTATGTTGAGTATTTACATTTTTAGCAAATACCTCAATATAGAGGTGTGTGTTGAAAATTATCTCTAGGATAAATTTCACCCCACCCATCTATTATTAATAATTGCTAAAAATGCAAAAATTCATAATAGATGGGTGGGGTGAAATTTATCCTAGAGATAATTTTCAACACACACCTCTATATTGAGGTATTTGCTAAAAATGCAAATACTCAACATAGAGGGGTGGGGAGAATTTTATCACACCAAGATTAAAACTAATTTGAGATCCCTTTGCAAATGGGTCTTCCTCTTCAATATATAGTAGGCATGGCACACATGAAGTTAAGGGGCATTTTTGGAAGATTGGACATTAGTGTGCATGTGGTTTGGATGTATGCACATGAGGTGTGAGGTCATTTGGGAAAAAATCTGATTTGGGTTAAATGTGCACATGAGGGTAGTTTTGGGATTTGGTTTTGGGTGGTTAGTTAGGGGGTATTATGGGAAAAAGGGGTTATAAGGTGGTTATTGGCACATGGGGAATTGGTTTGGCTTGGGATTGTTTTGTGCAGGTGAGGTAATCGTGGAAGAGAAAATGGGTGAAAATGGGAAGTGGGTCTTGGGTTGGATGCTTGAATGGGTATGGAGGTGGTGTGGGTTTTGGAAGAGTTGCTGGACATGGGTCGGGAGAGAGGTCGGTTTTCTGTCCGGAGTTGGGGAGAGTTGGTGAGATGGCAGTCACCGGGTTTAGTCTCGGCCGGGTTTAGGTGGTAGCCGGCGGCAGGGCACCGGCAGGAGGGTTCCGATCTGGGTCTCATCGGCGTTGGGAAGACAGCGGCGCCGGGTTGGACGTCGGAGGTGGTAATGGGATCGGCGACGGTTGGATCGCGGCTCCGGCGCGTGGTGAGTGAGGTGGAAGAGAGTGGTGAGAGAGAGAAATTGGGTGTTAGGAGGTTGAAGAAGAAGTAGGGGTAATTGGGTGTTTGAGGGTGTAGGATGTTAGTAATGGTTGAGGAGAGAGAGAAAGTGTGGGTGAGGTAGGAAGAAGATGAAGTGGGGTAGGTTAGGGTGTGTGTGGGTGTGTGTATTAGTTTGGACCCTAATAAAATAAAACTAAAAATAAAAATAAAATCTAAGTAATAAAATAAAACTTATAAAAACTAAAAATCTAAAAATTAAATTCCTATACTAAAAATTAAAATCAAGACTCAATAAAAATAAAACTAAAAAGAAATACAATGTAAATCTATTAAACTTAAAACTAAAGTCCTAATAAATAAAAAATGTAACAAAACTAAATTCCTAAAAACTAATCCTAATAAAAAAAATAAAATAAAATAAGATAAAAACTAAAACTAAAAACTTAATAAAATAAAATAAAATTATATTAAAAAAATAGAAATAAAATATAAAAATAGGAAATAAAACCTAAAAAATGCTAAAATAATCCTAAAATTAAAATGACTCAAACTAAAAATCTAAAAAATTAAAATAAAATAAAAAGGGAACAAACCAACACACACGGGTCTTGGGTGACGGTTTAGGGACAAGTTTAGGCTAGGTTTGGGTAGGATGAGGTTACGGGGCAAGGGTATTTTGCTCCAATGTAACTGTAATTGACCTCGAAATGTAGCTTTTGGCACCGCAACTACAGTTAAGCCTGCATGATAAACATTTAAGCACGTAAGACCCATATGACCGAGAATTAGCAACTAAAATACATCTATTCGGGGTATAAATTGTACAGTTTTGGGTGCTTATCACACCACCCCCAAACAGAGCGTTGCTAGTCCTCGAGCAATAAGATAGAGAGAAAGAGAAAGATAAGTAACCAAAAGTGTACCACTTTCGCGGGCACTTGCGATTGCACTTAGCATGTGCAACAAGCCTTTAAACCTATAGGTTGCCCTACAGGACGAGTTGTGTCTCGTGAGGATTTGCAGGGAATATACCCACAAAATTCTTATTTGCAAAAAATTTATTGAAAGGCACTCAATCTCTTATTAGATGTAGAATAATCGCACAATCCATCACATGAGAAAATGATTTGAGAAATACAAGCTAGAATTTGTAAAAAGTTTAGCTAAGTAAATACTAAAGGCACATCCTTCCTAGAACTCAACGTGTGTAGTGTGAATCAGTCAAAACGGGTCGAGCATCATAAGAGTAATTCCCAGATTGCCTTATCGGAATCAACGCTTCAACTTCAAATCTCACTAGATATATCACTCTCAAACGAACTCTCGAGATATGGGTTAGTGTATCGCTCTTGTGTGTGAGGAGGTGAATAAATGTAAGCAAGTTCAAACGTCTCACACACACATAAGAAAGAACGAACAATAAGAAAGAAAAATGATCTCATGAAAGAATGCTAATCACTATAGTGAGAACGTCGAGTTATTCACCACGTTGACTTTCATTTGCCCAAACAACTAGGTGAACATGTATGTATATGGGTGAGGGGGAAATGAATTGAGGTAGGATGGGATGAGATGAGGTAGAATGGTGATAGTGAAATAGGATGGGGTGATGATATGATGGATGGATGGTGGATATGCGATGTGAAATGGATGAAAAATGGATGCGATAGAAGAGTGTATACACTTTAGGCACAAATGTCTTTATTTCAAAACCAACTTCTAACTACAAAATCTCTTTCTTTTCTTTTCTTTTTTTTTCCTTTCTTTTTTTTTCTATTTTTTTTCTATAATTTGCTATTTTTATGTTTCTCTCTTCTTTTTTTTTTTTTTCTCTTTTCAATCTAACAATGAAGACATTTACAATTGAAATCACACTCTTTTATTTGAAAATGATGATGGATGATATAAATGGAGGTGATAGGTGGGTGTGTGGGGAAATATGTGGGAATTTGGAAGAACATGGGAATATAATGGGTGAAGTGAATGGAAATGTGATATGGGGGGAAAGTGGTAGGTGTATGGATGAAAATCTAGTGTTCGGGACAAATTTCAAGACACGTGTTTCTTACAACTCGAAAAAAATGTCATTCTCAGTGATCAAGCCAAATTTTGATGAAAGATAATGAGATCATACAACAATTTAAGTGCGGACCCAAAAAAGTTGAATCAACTTGTGACTCGGAGATTGCGTAAAACACTCAAAAGGGTGAAAGGCACAAATCTCACGGGCTAAAGTCTCTACTAGTGATCCTTAAGGTTCTCTTTAGAATTGTAGTACTCTTCAACTCTAAACGTAATGACGTGATAAGTGCGCAAATTTTTGTTGAGTCTAGGAATTCATAGTGCAAAATGCCTTGTTACGTATTACATAAGCTATTTAGAAAAAATATTCTCTAGCTTGATTCCTAGATTTTAAAAGATGGATGATTGAAAATTTACATCAATGAGTGAGATGAAAGAAACTGCACGAAAATTTTAAAATTCAGGTTCAAAAATCAAAATTTTTCAAAAGAGGCACGATTTTGATAAAATTCCCCACCCCCAAACAAAAAGGAACATCGTCCTCGATGTTAGGTAAAATGATTTTTAAAATTGAGAGCATAAGGTAGGAAAGAGATTACCAGAATGAACCGCTAATGAAGTGGACAGATAAAGCCAAGATTAAACCTGAATAAGAAGTGATAAAAAAAAATGTACAAGTCTACAAAAATGATAAAGCATAGGGTGATGTGAAACATCACCCCCAAACAGGATGAGACTAGTACAAGAAACGCGGGCTGCCTCCCGGTAGCGCTAAGTTTAATGTCTTCAGCCAGACCGATCCATTCTCACCCTAAGGAAAAGAACAATGATGGCGCGGGGTGGCAGAAAATTGGGTGATGAGAATCACTCCCAAACAAGACTGAAACGTCAGTCTTGTTCGATAATTTGACAAGGGTGAGGGTGAAGAAACACCGAACACGACCTTTTTTATTTTTTGGTTTTTTAGAGAACGAAAGGAAGAAAATATTTTTGAATTTTTATTAAAATAAAGGAAGAAGATATGTTTTGGATTTTTGTGAAGAAATAGAAGGAAAAAAATATTTTTGGATTTTTCTAAAAAGGAAAGAAAGAAAATATTTTTGTATTTTTTATAAGAATGAAAGAAAATATTTTTGGATTTTTTATAAAAAATAAAGGAAGAAAAATATTTTTGGATTTTTTTTTTTTTTGGAAGAAAAGATGGGGAAAATATGGACTCTTGAATTGGCACGAACCAACTAAAAGCGACTACCGAAAGTGGAATTGAATACACACACAAGTCAAGAAAAATTTCTAACTAGCACATAGCCAATTTTTATCTTTAAATTTAGTGAGAGGGTAGTCAAATTTTAATTAAGTCCGCGGGCGATAAAAATTCACGGAAATCTCTTTGTGATCGCCATTGAAAAAATATTCTCCTAGTGGGCCACCTAGTTGATTGATTTTAAATTTAGTGATGGCTAGGGTAGCACACAAAATGGTAAGCGAGTGAGTCGGGTGATGAAATCCCTTCTCGTGAGTGACCGGGTGTAGGTCTTAATTAATTAATTCATCACACCATTCAAAAATAAATGTGAGAATAAAATCAAATAAGAGCACACAAGAGCACACAAAAGAATTGACTCGCTAACAGGAGAGGCGCGAGGATTTAAGAAATATACCTCCCACGGTTTTTAGGCCGTGGGGTGCCGAAAAATGTTGAGTCGACCGGGGGGAGAATACGCCAATCTCAGTCGTCCCCGGGAGTCCTACCGACCCAAGGTAGAGAGGCTTCTAAATCCTCGCCAATGGACGCCCTCTCTCTACCTTGTCCGGTTTCCCTATCACGCTTGGCTTCAATTAATTAATTAATTTCGTGAGTGACCGGGTGTAGGTCTTAATTTCTAAAACCCTTGGGTAGGTCGTAAATGGAGGTTATGGGTCAAGGGTCCTAACAGGGGATGTAAGTTGAGGAAAAATGAATTTCTAAGGAGTTTCACAGTTTAGCTGTGCAAACGGTCGCAATTTTAGTTCGTGTGCATGGGTCGTGCAAGCGGCTGTGATTTGGTGTCATGCACACGGTTCACTAAGATTGGTAAAATTTCCTTAATTTATAAGGATTAGAGCTTAATTTATGATAACATACTGATTTAAAACCTTTACATATATGTATTAAATTACTTCTCTGTTCTAAAAAACCCGCCTAGGCTCCGCCTAGCCTTAAGGCTTGGGAGAAACGCCTCGCCTTACGCTTTTCACGCCTTACTCCTGGTAAAACCCTTAAGGCGCACTTTTTTCTAAAAACAATAATGCTTTAGTGAAACGATATTTTCTTTTAAAGAATTTGTTTACAAACCGGACCATTATCTCATCCAAAATAATTAAATAGTATTTTAATTTGCATATATTCACACATATTTTTATGATATGTGCAATTTTTGTATTTTAATAACCTTGTTATGGTTAAAAAATATTAAAATATATTAAGAAGGCCTAAACGCCTTTTCACGCCTTTTTACGCCTAGGCCCGCCTAGGCTTCTAAGGCTTAAGGCTTGGCCTATACGCCTCAATCACGCCCCACGTTTTTTAGAACCTTGAATTACTTCATAGAAGATGAGTACGTTAGAACATGAGTAATCGAATTATGGTAATTAGTATTGAAAATTGAAGTACAACCTAGCGGGTATCAATAATTGCATGATATATACACTAGATGGTATATTTTATTGTAATATTATGGTAGACAGATATGTGTTGTACCCTGGGTCGATCGATGTCACCGCTTTAGTATCCCAACATAGAGAGATGAGCTCTACCCTGGGTTGTACGACAGTTACCACTTCGGTACTCTGGTATATAGATACGTGTCATACCATGGGCCGGTCGACGGTGCCTCTTAGGTGTCCCGAGAGAGAGAGAGATGATTTTACCCTTTGTCGTGCGATAGTTACCGCTTCGGTACTCTGGTAGATAGAAATAGTATAGTACCTTAGTTCGGGCAACGACGCCACTTCGGTATCCCGTGAGAGCGTGACGGACTTACCTTGGATCATGCGACGGCGTTCGCTTCGGTACTCCAGTAAACAAGTTTATAATAATTTATATGAATTGTACATATGTTGGTATATACATAGAGATGTGTTTTGTTTAGATATAAATACTTGAGAATTATAGAACAATTATTTATAAATACTTAATCACGGGTTCACTTGGGTCGTGGATTAGACTTATATGATATCTTGGACTGTTGGGTTTGTGATAACCTAAAAGTTACTAAAATACGAGAAAAATATGCATAATTATATTGTAGGCTAGAATCAATAATATTATTATACTAATTAGACTTGTTGCTAACGTCTCCTATTAATATTTTTTAGGTCATAGGAAGTTGTGTTGCCTATGAACTGAGATCATTTCAATTGTTGGATTTACGTTGATACAGTTATAGTTATTTGATGGTACTAGTACGGTTGGTTGGTTCTGTATGAGAGTTATGTGATTCACCTATGGTATGTTTAAGATATTTATTTTATACATTTAGTTTTATTACAGTTATGCTTAGAATGATATTCAATTGTTTGATTCTCGTGAGTTTGTATTAAACCGGATCAATCTATTATAAAATTTTACAGGGTGTACTAATTGGTATCAAAGCATTCCAAGTTTTAGTGTCATATGGATCTTGAGTGCGTCTGTCATTTTTTCGTGTTGCGTTCTCTGATTACTTTAAAGATTTGTTGTTTAGGATTTGTATTCTGCATAATGACGACTACTTAAGGAGTATCACTCCATTGTTACAGACAAATGATTCGAATAAGACCGAGTGTATCAGGAAGATTACTTGTTTGGATTTACTTTGTGAGATGTCCCATGCATAAGATTGACTTCATTTTGGAGTCGGAAACTTTTAGGCGTGAGACCTTAGCAAGTATTTAGCATATTGTTTGAGTGGAAATGCTTCTAATCACCATGCGTAATGAGATTAGAAGTATAGTTCTTAAGACTTCATATGTGGGACCAAATGGTATCCTGTATGAGATGGAATTCAACTCTATTTCTCTTTCTTCAATGAGAGAGAGTGATATAGAGACGAAGAAGGATGTTCACGTTATTCCACTAAGCCAAAAATGTTAATCTAGCACGCTTGGACAAGGAGGATCTGGCACGATTTAGAACCATGCCAGATTCTGGCACGATTTATTCCCATTCTGGCACAATTTAAAACAGTGCTAGAATCTAGCACGGTTTACAAGCGTACTAAAAATGTGTCAAAATTTATTACTAAAAAATACTAAAACTAATTTCAATTTTCATTTTGGAGGTATAACTTTTCCTCGCTCTTTCTCTACCAAATCCCTCTCTATCTCTCTCTCCTTAGGTTCGTTGGTTTACGAAGCTAGCATTTCTTGATAACTCCTCTCATCAATCTCTCATCCCTTACAAAATCCTAGCCATCGACAAAAATACAAATCAACTTCAGTCTTCTTCTTTTAGTTTAAAACTTTCAGTTGAATTGAATGAGATGAAAACTAAGAGCGTTGTTATTGAGGCTCCCAACGAGTCTAAATTTTCTATGTACTTGTTGACACCCCATTCTAATACCCCTTAACCTCTCCTAAGGTCCCTAGCACCTCCCTTCATCATTGCAAACCCAAGTCATACCCCAGGTACTGACCTAAAGGCCATCGGGCACTCCCAAGCTCCGTTTGACCAAAAGTTAAACTCTTCGGCTCGACCAAGACTGAATGAATATTTTAAGGGCACTGAAACCGCTTTCCAACAGTCCATCCCATGCGCGATTCTGACTTACCATGAAGACGAACGACCTATTTTCTCCCGAAACTCGATCAAGAGGTCACCGGACGCTCCTAGGCTCCGTTTGACCAAAGTCAACTCTTCAGCTCGATTGAGATTGAATGAATCTTCGAAGGGAACTAAAACCCCTTTCCAAAGGTCCATCCCATGCATGATTATGACTTACGGTACGGACGACCGATCCGTTTTACTCCGAAAGGTCACCGAATGCTTTCAGGCCCCGGTTGACCAAAGTCAAATCCCCAAACCAGATCAAACTCTTTGGAATGTTGAAGTACATATCATAACCTTTCTAATGGTCCACCCCGGGCACAATTCTGACTTACCATGCGGATAAACGATCCGCTTGCGTCCGAAGTTTCCTCATTCAAAGGACCGACGAGCGCTTCCCAACCACATTTGACCCAAAGTCAACTCCCGAACCAGGGAGAAGTCCAAAGGACTTTCGAAGGTCTCTAAAATACCTTTCCAAGGTTTACCCCGTATGCGATTCAGATCAACAGTTCGCGCTCTATGACCAATTTCCCGAAGGAACCTGAAAGACAATGCCAAACGACAGGTTCCAAGCCCTGCCTATCGGCAATGTGCCTAAACATACCTGATGAGTGGAAGGACCAGGGTTATGCCGATTGGAAATTCCCTGGTCTTATAAAAAGGAGGGCCTAACCTCATTCAAAAAAAGGAGAAAAATTAAAGATCCATCCTCCCATCAAGCTCAGAAAACCCCTCTCGAAGTCAGCGTGATTTCCACATCCAAATCCCTTTTCAACCTTCACCTTTCATCACATTTTTCATCAAACTTGGTGAATTAAGTACTCTCCGTCATCATCCAAGTGCAAGGGCTGCTCTCCAACATCCAAGATCAAGCTCAAGATCTTCAAGAAGGTCCAATTTTCTCAACTCTCTCTTTAAGTTCCCCTAAATTCTCATTAGTTTGTTTTGTTACTTAGTACTTTTATTCTCTTATCTCACATATCTTAATATAATTTTTATCTAGTATTATCGCACATCTCTTATTTTCATATAAATAAAACCCAAAAACAAGAAAAAGAGGATTTGCTCATAAATTCCAAAGGGGAATTCTCTCACTTTTCTTACAACTAAAACACTTTTTTACATACACACACCCATATAAGAGAAGTCCCCGATTGGATTTATGGGATAAATCTCACCCCTCATTTTGCATACGAACTACGTGGACTTTTATACCTCTATAGGCTACGTAGGCGTCTCGGTGTAAAACTCGAGACTCGAGTCCTTTTTCTACTTTTTTCCTATTTTTCTATATTCTTTAAACTTAACTCTTATATATATATATTTGTTCTTAATGGTGTATTATTTCACGTGTGTTATCATTCCCTTATAATGATCGAAACTAGGATAATCACATAAATCCTATTTTCTAATATTACTTTTAGGAACATTCCTATGGATGACTCGCTTTATCTCTTCCATGATACAAGTCGATGATTCCTATCTCCACTACGTATACACATACACACATATCACGGGGAAATAAAGGAAAATAACAACAACCCATGAGAGACCGTAAGGACGGAATGGGTGCCTAACACCTTCCCATTTCGTAACTTAGCCTCCGGACCCCTTTCGAATCATTTTGGGTTTCGTATGTATCAGTATGTCTTTGGATGCTATCCTTCGGGATGACTCCCTTTTTCTTTTATATGTTTTGATTAAAATAGACTAGCGACTCTATCTCTCTACATTTTTCACCTCATTCGCCGACGTCGGTCGAAGCGCTTCCGAGAGGGACGCGCGGGACCTAGAGGGATCATCTCCCGTCGTGAGGATCGGGGATGGCCACAGTGGCGACTCTGTTGGAGACTATTTATTTTTGAGGGCTAGACTCTATTTACATGGGTGTTTTATTTTCTTATATATTCCCCTATTTTGCATGTTCCCCTTTTACTATTCATGTGCACCTCATGCTTATACTTCTATTCACATACTTGTAGAAAATTCTCCATGTACACTTCACACCACGTGCACCTAGGATCACATATATCCCCATGCTACACGCATCACCTGTACTTGGCATACCATTGGTACTCATACTTTGCTCCCTGTTGGGCATGATCAAGAAAGATACTCTCATCATAAGATACTAATGAGAGGATCATGCATGATTCACACGACATCACCAATGAGCATTGTTATTGACCAAATTTTATCCCGTAATTGGAGGGTCACTTCGTGATGGGTGCTGGTCTGGCAGGGCGCAGTTATCCTAAGCAATATGACTCTCACCTTCCATTGGCCAAGTACCTTCGACGTATATCGAACGGTTCCCCCGCATCGTACCGCTTGACCAAAGTCATGACGGGAGGTATATCGCAGGGAAATCGTTCACATACGCCGAGTATATCGAATTCACTCTCACACGTACCGTCCCCACGAGGTATATAGTGAGGCAATTCACGTACACTCAGGTATATCAAATGACTTGTCCACACGTACTGATTGCCCTCAAAAGCAAGACGTATATCGTGGAAGTCACGCCAAAGGAGGGAACCCTTTCCGATTCACCCGACCAAACTGCATACCCGCATATAGGTGTCAATCCTAGGACACACATATTAGATTGCCGATTTCAACTCGAAACTTTGTCGAAATTTTGGGTCGGCCTGCCACCCAAAATTTTCACGCATTGGCTTCGGCCCGCAGATTTGGTCATTTCACCTAAAGCCCGCAGAATTGGCTTTAACCCACAGAATTGGTCATTTCACCTTAATCCGCAGAATTAGCTTCGACCCGCAGAATTGGTCATTTCACCTTAAGCTCGCAGAATTGATCATCTCAGCTTAAGCCCGCAGAATTGGCTTCGACCCACAGAATTGGCCATTTCACCTTAACCCGCAGAATTGGCTTCGACCCGCAGAATTGGTCATTTCAACTTAAGCCCGCAGAATTGGTCATCTCATCCTAAAGCCCGCAGAATTGGCTTCGAACCGTAGAATTGGTCATCTCACCTTAAGCCTGCAGAATTGGCTTCGACCCGCAGAATTGGTCATTTCACCTTAAGCCCGCAGAATTGGCTTCGACACGCAGAATTGGTCATCTCACCTTAAGCCCGCAGAATTGGCTTCGACCCGCCGAATTGGTCATCTCATCCTTAAGCCCGCAGAATTAACTTTGACCCACAGAATCGATCATCACAACCTAAGCCCTCAGAATTCGCTTCGACCCGCAGAATTGGTCACCCCCATTATTTCTTTGGTCATCACTTCCTTTAAGACCATCCCCAGCATGTTCCTTTAAGTCCACAGAATTGGCTTCGACCTACAGAATCGGTCACCCTCATCTTCAAGCCCTCAAAATTGGCTTCGACCCGCAGAATCAGTCACCCTCATCTTCATGCCCTCAGAATTGGCTTCGACCTGCAGAATCGGTCACCCTCATCTTCAAGCCCGTAGAATTGGTTTCGACCCACAGAATCGATCACCCTCATCTTCAAGCCCTTAAAATTGGCTTCGGCCCGCAGAATCGGTCATCGTCATCCTTAGGTCCTCAGAATCGACCTCGACCCATCCTCTTTTAAAGGCATCATGTGGTGTCTATTCGATGGCTATCGTTTATTCCAAACTCACCCGTCGAGGGCCTCTATAGACACCCCATTCGAATACCCCCTAACCTCTCATAAGGTCCCTAGCACTTCCTTTCATTATTACAAACCCAAGTCATATCCCAGGTACTGACCTAAAGGCCATCGGGCACTCCCAAGCTCCGTTTGACCAAAAGTCAAACTCTTTAACTCGATCGAGAATGAATGAATATTCAAAGGGGACTAAAACCCCTTTCTAATGGTTCGTTCTGTGCGTGATTCGGACTTACCATGCGAACGAACAACCCGTTTTCCATCGAAACTCGATCAACAGGTCACCGGACGCTCCCAGGCTATGTTTGACTAAAGTCAACTCTTTAGCTCGACTAAGACTGAATGAATCTTCAAAATTACATTGAAACCCCTTTCCAACGGTCCACCCCGGGCGCGATTCTGACTTGCGATACAGATAAATGATCCATTTTACTCCGAAAGGTCACCGAACGCTTCTAGGCCCCGGTTGACCAAAGTCAACTCCTGAAACATGGTTAAACTCTTTGTAATGTCGAAGTATAACTCCTAAACTTTCTAACGGTCCACACCGTGCGCGATTCTGACTTACCATGCGGATGAACAATCCGTTTACGTCTGAAGTTTCCTCGTCCAAAGGACCGACGAGCGCTTCCGAGCCACATTTGACCCAAAGTCAACTCCCGAACCTGAGAGAAGTCCAAAGGACTTTTTAAGGTCTCTGAAATACCTTTATAATGGTTCACCCCGTACGCAATTTGGATCAACAGTTCACACTCTACGACCGATTTCCCGAAGGAACCTGAAAGACACTGCCAAACGGCAGGTTCCAAGCCCTGCCTATCGGCAGTGTGCCTAAACACACTTGTCGATTGGCAGGACCAGGGCTATGCCGATCGGGAATACCCTAGGCCTATAAAAAGGAAGGCCTAACCTCATTCAAAAAAAGGAGAAAAATCAGAGATCCATCACTCCCAGCAAGCTCAGAAAACCCTTCTCAAAGTCAGCATGATTTCCACATTCAAATCCCTTTTCAACCTTCACCTTTCATCACCTTTTTCATCAAACTTAGTGAATTAAATACTCTACATCATCACCCAAGTGCAAGGGCTTCTCTCCAACATCCAAGATCAAGCTCAAGATCTTCAAGAAGGTCCAATTTTCTCAACTCTCTTTAAATTCCCCTAAATTCTCATTAGTTTGTTTTGTTACTTAGTACTTTTATTCTCTTATCTCACATATCTTAATATACTTTTTATCTAGTATTATCGTACATCTCTTATTTTCATATAAATAAAACCCAAAAACAATAAAAAGAGGATTTGCTCATAAATTCCAAATGGGAATTCTCACACTTTTCTCACAACTAAAACACTTTTTTTACACGCACACACACCCATATAAGAGAAGTCCCCAATTGGATTTATGGGATAAATCCCACCCCTAGTTTTGCATACGAACTACGTGGACTTTTATACCTCTATAGGCTACGTAGGCGTCTCGGGGTAAAACCCGAGTCCTTTTTCTACTTTTTTCTACTTTAAACTTAACTCTCTTAAATTCTATGCACATATATATATATATATATATATATATATATATATTTTTTTTTTTTTTTTCTTAATGGAATATTACTTCACGTTCGTTATCATTCCCTTATAATGATCGACGCTAGGATAATCGCATAAATCCTATTTTGTAATATTACTTTTAGGAACATTCCTATGGATGACTCGCTTATCTCTTCCATGATACAAGCCGATGATTCCTATCTCCACTACGTATACACATGCACACATATCACGGGCAAATAAATGAAAATAGTAACAACCCATGAGAGACCGTAAGAGAACACCTTCCCATTTCGTAACTTAGCCTCCGGACCCCATTCGAATTATTTTGGTTTCGTATGTATCAGTATGTCTTTGGATGTTGTCCGTCGGGATGGCTCTCTTTTCTTTTGTCTGTTTTGAGTAAAATAGACTGACGGCTCTATCTCTCTACATTTTTCACCTCATTCACCGACGTCGATCGAAGCGCTCCCGAGAGGGATGCGCGGGACCTAGAGGGACCCTCTCCCGCCGCGAGGATCAGGGATGGCCATAGTACACGCCACAGTTTTACCCAGCGTGTACTGATGGTGGAATTTTGAGCTATGGTCTTAATCATGTGACCGTCACTCCTCTCGATATCGTCAGATGTAATATGCATGTCTGTTGTATGCTTTTTTATTATATCTGCTTATTTGTGCTTAAAATATATGATTGTCTCATTTGTTTTTTTGTTCGTATTTTTCTAAATCGCGTTTGTAGAGGTTTGATTTGTGTGTTTTCTTCTAATTAATTTGTTACTAATTTATTATAATTTATAGTAACTGCAGGAGGTGGTGAATTTATGGTGAATTTATTTACATAGGTGATTCCAGGTGAGATTCCAAGGTGAATACCTTAAGTAAAATGCATTTGAAGTTTTGTATGTGTTTTAAAAATGAAACGAGTGAACCAACAAACTTTTTATATATTTTCTCTTTATTTATTTTTATGATATGGAAGGTTATACATTTAGGTACAAAAAATGCAATGTGTTTCCAAAATATCTATAATTTTTAGTATTTTTTTATGTTTTTTGCTTAAATGATGATGTAGATAGCGAAATATAGACGTGCACACACAATTCTTATATCACATTGCGATTCAGTTTTTTCCTCCAATATATGAATTAATTATATGATATTTTTTTCTAAATGCTCTTTGTTACTGTGTGTTTAGTGTTTATTTGTTTTATACTAAAACCCTTCCAATATTTGGGGGCAATTATTCTTGCCATAGATCCCTCCTATTAATAGGAATTATATGTGTCTTGAATGTGTTTGTGTCGTGTTTACTAGATAATGGCTTGCAAGTGAAAACCACCGACAAATGGCAAAAGTTCAATTCATAATGGTGGGGATTTATGCTAGAATTGAATTCTTTGGGGTTGTTTCATCAACGGGTAAATTTTTTCACCCTCTCCCATCTCTCACGTGTCTCAGTTAATTTCTTAAGATTTTCTTTTTGTGCGGTAACAAATCGAAATGTTGTTTGCTATTATTTAATTAAAGTTATGATATTGATTTTTTTTCCTATTGGTCTACACATTTAAGAATAATGTAGACATGAGGGTTTTGAATTTTAATTGTGGAAGAATATGAGTTTTTCTCATGTTTTTTTTGTTCCATCTTTTTTTTGTATCTATCCAAGTTTGAACAAGACCAGAGGAATGTCGGATATTGGTTTGAGTGAATGGTAAGACGTAGAAAATATAGAGATGCATTTGCTCCTTTTGGTGTCTCATTTTCAAATGGTAGTACGTTTTATTTTAGCTTAAGGATATGTGTCTCTTAGTTTTTAAATGTTTGAATTTATCTATGAATGGTAGTTTGATAACTGCATCAGGATTGCCGGCAGCCACTTATGCACTGCAAAACAGTTTGTTTCATATCTCATACAAAAATCTTGATTCACAAACTTTCTCAATGCTAAACCAGACGGGTATTTTTCACAGTTTTGTTTACATATATAATACTAAGGCAGAAGCAATCAGTCCAACAAATTGGGGTCCTGTTCTTGTTGATAATTACAGTTGTTCTTTAAAGTATTAATGAAGGCTCTAGCAAAGGTTCTAGTAATAATGACCCTGATGAAATTCCGTTATATGGAATTGTTCCGGTTTTGGTAGCTTATGTACTCTCAGGTCGTGCTTCTTCTCGGTGTCAATGGGCTTCTCAAGTTAAGAAACACTCGTCATACTTTATGACTGTATAAATGTCTATAGTTGGGAGTCTGTGCTTGCTTGCTAGTACTTCTAAATTTTTAGATGGAGAAGCAATCAGACAACGTGGATTTATTTATGGTTGGACTCCACTTACATGGATCCCTGTTATATTAAACGTTGTTGTGACTAGCATTTCAATCACCAAAAGTTATGACTTTCATTTCAATCTACCAAAAGTTCCCTTACAGTATTAAAAAGAAGGAATCCTAGACTGTGATTGTCATAACAGTAGGAAAGGGAGCACATTTGCCTCAACTGGTCCAAGTACTGAGTTTTTATAGATTTGTCTATTTAGGGATAAAGTTGAGGAGTATTGAATGCCTTTTAGAAGGGTACTCAGATTTCCTAGCTTAGAAAATTTATTCTCACGAGATACATATGCATTTGAATTGTATATTGATTAGGTGTATAGCTTCTTCAGTACAAAACAGATATGTAAAATGATCTGAACAATTTGTATTTCAGTCCAGGTGAGGGCTTAAAACCTGAGCCACTCTTGTGCTGACCTGACTTTATTCGAAAAAAATGCAATGAACGTGAATGTTGAAATTGTTGATTATATATATATGAGTTAGTTTCAGGTTTAAGATGCTTACACCTGTCTTATATTTTAAGTTTGTTGGATTTATGAGAATGGGGTGTCAAACGCTCTAACACAAAGCATCTCCACATTCTCAACGGATTCATGAACCCATTTTTATATATTGAAGACTCAAGAAACCATCTTCAATACTAATACTTTTCTATCCTTTTAGATTTTCTTTGATTGGTAAATTTTATCTTGGAAGATCTCGCATTTGAAAAGATTCTTAAAGTTAAAGTGTCAATGGGATGAAAGTTATATATCCAAGTAATATCTTCGTAAAGTTTTTTTCTTTTATGTCTATTTAATGAGTATGTGCACTATATAATTTGGTGCAGGGAACTATAGTACATACAGAGTTTTCCCACGAGGATCTTCGAATGGCCTCCATATTTCTGGGCATACGAGGAATCCTAGTTGTTTAGGAAAGATTGCCTTTCCTACCTTTTCATTTTTTTTCTGAATGAAGTGTTTGTTTTCTATTTTTAAATATCTTGGACAACCTATGAAACTCAATAGTGCAACAATTGTGTTATCTACTTTCCAGTCCATGTCTGAGTGTCCAAATGACTTAAGTTATTTGGTATATACATCCACGAGATAATGAGATAACATAAAGAAAGTGGGGGTTGGGGGTGGCATAGGCAGCAGTGAGTGGGAGCCTCCAGTTAGAGAGTTTCACCTCAAAATCAAAGGGAATAGCATAATAGAGACAAGTTTCACTATCAATGAAGTCTATATATTCTGTAGATTAATCTTCACGATTATAAAAATAAGTTCCAAAGGTTCCACCAAAAAATTTCCTTCAACTTATTCATAAATCCACTTAAACTTGATGAGGAAGTCCACATAGAGGTAGCGAGAACTTGTTAGACGAGTTCCGTGTAACCCATGAGAATAACTACAACCTATGAAACATGCTTTATGTTCTGATGCATTACAAAAACTCATTCCCTTTATTCCCTTCCAATGAACTCCACATTTATATTTCGATTACAAAGCAGTGAATAAGAGTTTCGAAGTACACTTATTTCTTCGACTTCATTCATACACTTGTCAGCCAGTTAGTGAAGACAAAGTGAGAGATATAGTCTCCACTGATCGTGAAATGTAGGAGACTTAGTTGGTATAGGGAATGTTTCTCAAGCTCAGGTACGAGTGACTTAGTCACATGTGCTTTACTGAATAAGCCCCTAAACGGTTCCGTAAGAGGTACAAAAATCTCGCACGGGACCAATGTAAATAGCAGGAATTGATCGCGTAGTTAGGGTACTCCCAGTTTGAGAATATGACGATAATTTGAAAATATCTAGATTATGTTTAATAACATGACGTTAGGTAGTGAAAACCCAAACCAAACCCAAAATGGTCCTGTAAGAGGCACTAACACCTCACACAGGACCAATGTAACTCGTAGGAACTGACCGCGTAATCACAGAACTATTGGTTTGAGAATACGACGACAAATTAAAATATTTAGACTTAGGCTTAAAAACATGTCGTTAGAGAGTGAAAACCCATATTGTCCCCCTAAGAGGCAAGAGCACATCGCATGGGACCAATGTAACTCATAGGAACTAACCCCGTAGTCACGGGGACTCCCAATTTGGGAATACGGTGATAATTTAAAAATATCTAGACTTTGGCTTAAAAACAAGTCGTTAGAGGGTGAAAACCCAAACCAACCTCCAAACAGCCTCGTTAGACGCCTGAACACCTCTCACGGAACCAATGTAATTCGTATGAACTGATCGCGTAGTCATGGGACTCTAGGTTTGAGAATACGACGATAATTTGAAAGTATCTAAATAAAACCTAGAAACATGTCGTTAGAGTGTGAAAACCCAAGCCAGTCCCTAAACGGCCCCGTAAGAGGCACGAACACGTCACACGAAAATAATGTAACTCGTAGGAATTAACTACGTAGTCACAGGTCTCCCGGTTTAAGAATAGGACAATAATTTGAAAATATCTAGATTATTCTTAAAAACATATCGTTTGAGGGTGAAAACACAAACCAACCCCCAAACGGCACTGTAAGAGGCACTAACACCTCGCATGGGACTAATGTAACTCGTAGAACTGATTGTGTAGTCACGAGACTTCCGGTTTGAGAATATGTCGATAATTTGAATATATTTAGATTAGGCTTAAAAACATGTCATTAAAAGGGTGAAAACCCAAACTATCTCCCAAATGGTCCCGTAAGAGGCACTAACACATCGCACGGGACCAATGTAACTCGTAGGAATTGACCATGAAGTCACAGGTCTCTCGGTTTGAGAATTTGACGATAATTTGAAAACATCTAGATTAGGCTCAAAAACAAGTCGTTAAAGGGTGAAAACCTAAACCAGACCCCAAATGGCCTCGTAAGAGGCATGAACACCTCCCACGGGACCAACGTAACTTGTAGGAATTAACTGCATAGTCACGGGTCTCCCGGTTTGAGAATATTATAATAATTTGAAAATATCTTGATTATGCTTAAAAACATGTCGTTTGAGGGTGAAAACTCAAACCAGCCCCGTACGAGGCACTAACACCTCGCATGGGACTAATGTAAATCATAGGAACTGAACACGTAGTCACGAGACTTTCGGCTTGAGAATATAATAATAGTGGTAACTCGTATATGCAATTTTTTCAGCTTAAATAAGATTTTTTAAAATTACTTGGTTACTAATATCATCTCTTTTTTATATCTTATTTTTTGCAGGATAATATTTTATCGTTAGCTTTTATCCACTTGGAATGATAACTTTTCATTTGTGTCTTCCTTCGATATGAATTTCGAATGTCGTTGCAGTCAAACTTCGAGTATTAAAATTCCTGGAATCACCTATAAAACTTGTTAAAAATTCAGTGTCGTGGCAAATTCGGGTATCAATCCAATTTCTAGCGTTGAAACGTTTATCGTGAAAACTTGCAGTTCTAATTTTTATTAAAAATATTTTTGTGTTTTTAAATTTTTTTAAATGTTTTTTTTACTTTTACATTTAAAAATAATTTTCAAGGGAGGAAACGAAAATTTATGCAACTAAAATGACTACGAAAAATTTAAAAAGTAATCTAGTTTAGAATTTATGAGAAGAAACAAGAGGTGGGATTACACCGCGTAGTCCATTTAATTTAATGCCCTAATTATTAAATTGAATAGTTCGAAATAATATTTAATTTAAAACTTAACTCTCGTTACAATCCTAAATTCAATTTTATCTTTTTCTGCAATTAAATCAAGAATTGTCACCACATATGAAAAGTTAATATTCATACTTGTTCTTACAAATTATCCGCTAAGATCAATTTATAAAAATTTGTACAGATCTTTGAATTGCACAAAAGGAATTAATATTTGAAATTAAGAATAGAACTTATCTCTAAGTCAAATCCAAAAATCAAATATCAATTTTTATCATTAATTTATTAACTCTCGTCACCTAAATTAATGTGTGATTTTTTTCCAATTTAATTAACCTACAACACATCAATGAAAAATTAGTTCATTAAATAACTCAACACACGCATTTTATCCCACCCCTTGAATGCGGTGTTTAGCCAGACATTATTAAAATTTGAGCACAAGCACAATTGACGAACAAGAAACTAAAGAGAAAGAGAAAGAAATACGATACGCAATAATTTTTTTTGTTAACTGTGTGCATGAACACGCGTCCCAAACTCGTCACAAAAACTACCTGGATTACAAAACTGAAAGTAAAAAGTGAATCTAACAATTTTTTCTAATCCTAAACTAATTTTTTTATGATTTTTTCTGACTATTTTTCTACCCTCTCCGGTCTCTCTTTTTTTCTTTTTTCTATCTCTCACGTTCTCTCTCTGTACAGATATGAGAGTTCCCCTTCTCATTTATAATGTAACTCTCAGATTGGTTTCTTTGTTGAGAGATTTTTGGGATTTGATTTTTTGTCTTGGTCAAGGATGTGAGGTTCCAATTTTTTGGGATTATGGATGAGGGTGGATGGTTGAATCGGGTTTTCGGTGGGGGTGTGGGATGAACTCGGGTACGGGCGAGTTGGGCATGGGGTAGCAAGGGGTATGGTCGCGGGTTATGGGCGAACTTGGGTACGGGTTTCGGTGGTGGTGTTCGTTCCGAGTTTCGATTTCGGGTTAAGTGGCGAACAGGGGCTGCTGGTTTCGTGGTTTGGTTTTAACCCGAGTTTGTACAGGTTGGGCCAGTCGGCCCGTTTTTGTACACGATTTCTCTATTTTTTTTATTTGATTTAATTTGGGATTTGGGTTTTGTTGGTTATGGGGTATAAGGTTTGTTGAATAATGGTGGTGGTGATGGAGATTGAGGGTGTGGAGAGTTTAGTTGATGTGTTTTAATGGTGGAGAGAGAGAAATGGGTGGTGGGTTGGAGAAGATGATAGGAGTGGGGGATTGGGTGTGGTGATTGTATAGTGTTACGGTGGGGGTGTTTGTTTTAGGTGTAGGTTAGGTGTAAAGTTTTAAGGTGTGTGTGTGTGTGTGTGTGTTTCATTTTGACGCCAAAAAAATGAAAATTAAAATAACTAAAATCCTACAAAAATATCTAAAATCTATAAAAACTAAAATTAAAATAAAATAAATTTTCTAATCTATAAAATAAAACTAAAATAAAAGAAATAAAATAAAAACTAAAAAACCTAAAATAAAAACTAAAGATAAAAAAAAAAATATATATATATATATATATATATCTATATAATATGGGACAATGGTGTTATGAATAGTAACTTATGCATGATAAACATCCATGACATTTTATGTGTTTCATGCTTGCATGCATACACATGCATGTATGCATGCATACATATATACATTATTATTTTATTATTTTTTTAATAGTATATTTTTTTTAATAATTTTTTTATAAAAAATATTTGTTTTAAAAAATATTTTATTATTTTTTTTTTAAAAAAGGTTGGTTATTATGGACTGGGTTTTATCACGGGGGCAAATTTATCGCCGTGCCCTCGGGCACGGGCATCCGCTAGTATATATATATAATCTAATGAAACTAAAAATAAAACACCTAAAAACTTATCCTAATAAATTAAAAATAAAAACTAATAAAAATAAAATTACACTAATAAAAATAAAATAGAAAAACCGAAAATAAAACTTGGAAAATTCTAAATAAATCCTAAAAATAAAAACGACTCAAACTAAAAAAATAATAAAGGTACAACTCAACACACACTGGGCTCGAGGTATGGTCTGGATTGGGTCTAGGTTTAGATTTGGTTCGGGACAAGGTTCGGGACATTGGAACTCTTCTGGGCAAGCTCAAATAGGACTTCTGACTTCACGGTCTCTTTGATTTCTTCAATGCATGCTTTTAACCGCTATTGTGTCGCAATTAGCTTTATTTAGCACATTTGATATCGCGACTGCGTATTGACCTGCAAAGTGATAAAATACGAACATAAGGCAACTTTTAATTAAAACGAGCGACTAAAATGCTTCTATTCGGGGTATAAAATAGACACTTTTGGGTGATTATCACACCACCCCCAAACAGAACATTGCTAGTCCTCGAGCAAGAATAGAGAGAAAACAGAGATAAGTAACCAAAAGTGTGTCACTTTCGCATGCACTGACGATTGCACTTAGCATGTGCAACAAGCCGTTAAACCTAGAGGTTGCTCTACAGGACGAGTGGTGTCTCGTGAGGTTTGAAATGAATGTACCCACAAAATTTGAAAACTTATTTAAATGCAGTATCTGGGTAGATGATGAAATACTATACAACCCAACTTTAAAAGGACATCAAGGAACACCGTATTCAACTATCAAAATAAGATATGAAATTACTTAATACCAAAAGTGCAATCCTTCCTAAAATTCAGCGTGTGTTGTGTGAAACAATTTAAATATCATTAGAGTAATTCTTAGATCGCCTTTATAGAATCAAAGCTTTGACTTCAATTCTCCCTAGATATATCTCTCTGAATCGAACTCTCTGAGAATTGGGTAAGTGTGTCTCTTTAGTGTGTGAGGAGGTGAGTAAATGTAAGCAAGTTCAAACATCTCACACACTTTATAAAAAATGACGGATACATGACAAAATCTGATCTCATGAAGGAATGCTAACCACTATGTCGAGAATGTCGAGTTATTCACCATATAGTCTTCTCGTTTGCCCGATCATTTTACCAAAGGTGAAAATGGGATTTATGTAAGGTATGAAGGGATCATGAAATGAAGAAGATGAATGATAGGGTTTTTGAGAAGAGTGTGACATACTTTAAATAACTATTGTCTTCATCATTTGAATTTATGATCGCATGCTTTCCTTTTTCTTCGTTTCTATTATTTTATTTTTTTCGATTCATTTTTCTTTTCATAACACAAATGAAGACAATTTACATGGAAAATTTCAAACACTCTTTTTCTCAAAAATGATGGATGGTATTTGGGACATATGGATAAGGGTAATATGGAAAATGATAATGGGTGAATGATAATGTGATAAGAAAAGAGATGAGTGTATGGAAAAATCGGTTTAGTGCTCGGGACAAACTACAAGACACATGTTTCTTATAACTCAAAAGTAATGTCATTCTCAGTGATTAAGCCAAATTTGGAAAAATGATGAGACCATACAACGACTAAATGTGGTACCTAAAGAAAGTTGAGTCAACTTGTGACTCGGAGATACGTAAAAACCCTCAAAAAGATGAAAAGCTCAAATCTCACGAGTTTAAGTCGCCACTAGTGATCTTTTAAGGCTCTCTTGAGAATATAATTACTCCTCAAGTTTTGATTGTAAACGTGATAGTGCAAATTGCTGAGTCTAGAAATTCATAGTGCAAGTACGCTTTAAGGGATATTATTTAATTTTATGATAAAAAAGTGTAATTTTAGGGTCAAATATGAGTATTTCGAGATTTCTAAAAGAGGGATGATAGACAATTCATGTCATAAAAAAAATTAAATTTAACTGCACAAAATGTTTAAAATCACTTGTTTCTGAAAATTTTCAAAAGAGGTACGATTTTGATTAATTTTCCACCCCCAAACAAAAGAGAACATCTTCCTCGATGTTTAAAACTGCAAATGAAAATGTACCGCATGGTGTGTAATATCCCGTAATTTTATTGATTTTTATTTAAGGGATTAATTAAATTAAATGAGAATTAATTGAGAATTAATCCGGATATAAATACTAGCGAGATGTGAGTTAGTATTTGATTATGATATTAAAATTGAATATTTCATAAGTATTGAAAGTATTTAAATTGTCACGAGGCAGAAATGCGACAAGTTGGGAAACTTAGTTGGGACGCGCGTGTCAGTCGCGTCAGGAATGAATTTATTTAAATTAAAAAGTGAATTATATTTTTATCAACCGAATGGTCATTTTGAGTGCGCCAACGTGTTCGAAAGGGTCGAAATAGTCAGAAAACACTAGCCGGGGGTTTAGTTTGGGTCTCGAGGCACTTTTAGGCCAAACCGGCTACCTAGATGGGTATTTTGGTAATTTTAAAAATAAGAGAATTAAAACCCACGAAATTGAGAGGTTATTTTTATATTTTTAAAGATTCCACTAAGGCCATTACCATCCAAAAACATTAGAAGTGGGCTATGGGAGTTAGAGAGGAGTTACCATAGGGTTCCAAACCAAAAACACTCACCACCTTCAAATTGGAAAGGATTTGTGATCGGAAAAAGGAGAGAATCAACCTGGAATCATCGACAACACATCTGAAGAACAAATCAGCGTCAAGTGATTTGATATTTTTAAGTGCATTGAATATTTCTTCCATGTTTAGCGTAGGAACTATTTTGTCTTTAAAGTTTTGAGGAAAACTAATGAAATTGTTGGAGAAACTCTAAATTTGGGATAGGATTTCATGTAGAATGAATATAGACGAATTTAGTATTCGAAGACTTAAATATGATGATTTAAAAAAGGATTTATGATTAGTAATTGGGCACAATAAAATTATGGGTTCATGTTCATAGGGTTTGGGGTAAAATTTGGGGAGTAGTGATAATTACATGTTGTTTAGGAGGATTTGACCCCAAAAAATATATTAAGAAACGACCTAAGAGGGTTTAGAGAAGTTTAAGAACAATAAAATGCTATCGGGATGATCTTAGGATGAGTTTAGAGAAGAAAAAAATTGAGAAAAATGAATTGGGAAATTTCTGGGCGCAAACTGCCATCTCGTTAGAAGACCTGCCCAGGTCGTTCGAACGACCTCGTTCGAACGAGACTTCTAACGCCCTTCTAACGAGTTGGTAGTTCATTCGAAGCCTTTCATTCGAACGACACTCGTTAGAACGTCCTCGTTCGAACGAGATTTCTGACGAGTTGACAGAATGGCCTTTTAGACCTAATTTTATTTCGAACCTTCAAAAGACTTATATAATTGAGTGTAATCCTTCCCTTGTTGATTTGTGGATATAGTTATCAGATTTAGAAGTACGTTAAGGATTAAAACTTAGAGTTTTGTAGTAATCCGAATGATGTTTATGGGTTATGATATTAGTGTCTAAAAACTTCGACGTGAGGAGAGTTGATAACTTTAATGTATATAATTCGGGGACTTGTAAATGTGTAACATGGAATGACAGTATAGGAATGAGAAATATACCTCTATTAATATTATGGAATACCAAAGATCTGTGAATGCTTGGTATATGTAGTTATTTGTGTATAACATACCTACCATACTTGCTATCACGAGAGGTCGACGTTCGATCAGGGCCATCTAGTCTTTGTGTGCCTACGTGGGGGATTTAGATTGGTACCTCGAGGACATAGGTCAGAGAAGGTCTTATTGAGAAGTTAGTAAGTCTGCTGATCATGGGAGCGTAGGTATGTGCGTGACCCATGTGATGTGAACTATGTTCGCCTCCATTATGTGTGATTGTTATTTATTGAAAACGATTCCTGAGAGATTCGGAATACGTGGTCCTTATGTACGTGATGTACCGGGATGGGATAGTAGAGTATGTGTGCACCGCAGCTTAGACTCGGGGTGCCAGTATTGTATATTTATGATGAGAATAATATACTACTAATTGAAATGGATTGTCATGAATAAATGTAAGTGTGAAATAATAGTAACATTTTTAGTAGAGTAAAAAAATGGACATCGCTCGTGATTAGCATTACTAATAGTGGGAACTAAGAAGAAAAGTAAAACTCTCTGTTTAAAATTTAGGTGCCGGATAATAAATCATGAATCGTATAGTAATGTTAGATTGTGTATGGGACTAGTTAGATATGAGAATATCTAGAACGGGTACGGGAACGATAGAAGTGCACAATTAGTTGAGAGGTGAGGAACTCATGTGAGTGCACGCACTATCATGTACTTTATATTCACTGTTTATTTATATTAAACCACTTGCTGTATTTTAAACTGTTTTCACAATCGGGCTCTGACCCGTTTGCTTTCAAATCTATTTTGTAAAAACTTTTTAGGTGCCCAGCTACAAGGACACCATGTATAGGAGTTCTTGTAGCTGCTGTGGAAGTTACAAGATCTCAATAGTAGACGCCTCCACTCTTTATCTTGACTCTATTTCAGATTCATTCATCTGTAGGGCATGTCGCCCCTTTCCTTTTAGAGACATCTTATTTACTCAGTTTTTATTTTATATTTTGGGTTGTAATTAGATTAAAGATTCAGACTTGTATTTGTTCATTTCAGTATTTGGATTGTTGTGAGGTGTATTCTTCCAGATTTAGTTTATTACATCGTTATTTATTTGCGACTATGATGTGGTTGTGGTATCGGTCTTTTATAATTTAAATGGATTTCATGCTATTCGGATTTAATTAAAATTGGCAACTCACTTTTTAAATATTAGGTGGCTAGTAATTATAAAAATATTTTTTCGACAGTGATGTTATGAACTGAACCAACTTGGCATTTTGTATTAATTTGAATAAAGGAGTAGCTACCCGGTATTTAATTAGGCGAGGTGTCACAAGGTGGAGTAGAGATAGAAACTAAAGAACAAATACGATACAAAAATATGTACAAGTCTATAAAGCATGTGAAAAGCATTGGGTGGTATGAAACACCACCTCCAAACAGGATAACACTAATACTCAGAAACAAGAAACGACGAGCTGCCTCTCGATAGCGCAAAGTTTAACTTCTTCAGCCAGACCGAACCGAACTCACCCTATGGATAAGAACTATGAAAATTCGAGGCGGCAGAAAAATGGGGTGATGAAAATCACCCCCAAACAAGACTGAACAGTCAGTCTTCATAAATGGGGTCAACAAGATCAATTTCTTCAATGTGAGAGGAGCCTAGCTCTAAGAAAGGCTTTAAGCATTGACCATTGATCTGAAAGAGGCTACCTTCCTTAGGATTTTGAACTGTGATAGCACCATACGGAGTGACAGATTCAACAACAAAGGGTCCAGACCACCTGGTTTTTAACTTCCCAGGAAAGAGATGAAGATGGGAGTTATATAAAAAAACATTCTGACCACGGTGGAATTCTTTGCAGAGGATGCTTTGGTCATGGATCCACTTCATTTTGTCCTTGTACTTCTTGGACAAATCATAGGCATCATTCTGTATCTCCTCTACTTCATTAAGTTGTAACTTTCGATGGATGCTAGCCTCGTCGATATCAAAATTAAGGGCTTTGACAACCCAATAAGCATGATGTTCAAGCTCGATAGGTAAGTGGCGTGGTTTACCAAAGACCAAGCGATAAGGAGACATGCCAATCGGAGTCTTAAAAGCAGTACGGTATGCCCATAAAGCATCGTTAAAATATAAGGACCAATCTTTCCTATTAGGATTAATTGTTTTTTCTAGGATTCGCTTGATTTCATGGTTGGAAACTTCAACTTGACCGCTAGTCTGAGGGTGGTAAGAGAGACCAACTTTGTGGGTAACACCATACTTTTTCACGAGATGTTCAAAGACTCGATTACAAAAATGCTTACCCGCATCACTAATGATAGCTTTGAGAGTACCAAAACGTGTGAAGACATATCCTTAAGAAAACTGACGACAATGCGATGGTCATTGGTGCGGCAAGAAATGGCTTCTATCCATTTGGAAACATAATTAACTGCAATGAAAATATATTAGAAAAAATGAGATAAGGGAAAAGGACCCATGAAATCAATGTCCCACACATAGAATATATCGACGATGAGAATGGGTATGAGAGGCATCATATGACGACGAGAGATACGCCTAGATTGTTGGCATTTGTCACAACCTGACAGTAGTGGTGGGCATCTAAAAAAATAGTGGTCCAGTAGAAACCACTTTGAAAAATTTTGGTGACGGTTTTCTTGGAGCTAAAGTGGCCACCACAGGTACCATAGTGACAAAAGGAGAGAATACTTGACTCTTCATGGTCAGGAACACAGAGGCGAATGAATTGATCTGGGCAATACTTAAAAAGGAATGGATCATCCCAAGAGTAAAATTTCACATGTGCCATGAACTTAGAATGCTCGTGTTTCGACCAATGATCGGGCAATTGGTCGATAATAAAGAAATTAACGATATCAGCATACCAAGGAGAGGTGGAGATAGCAAAAAGTTACTCATCGGGAAATATTTCATAAATAGGGACGGGATCAGATTTAGACGTAACAGTGAGGCATGAGAGATAATCTGCAACCATATTTTTGTACCCTTTCTTATCGCGAATTTTGAGGTCAAACTCTTAAAGCAAGAGAATCCACCGTATCAAACGTGGCTTAGAATCCTTCTTCTAAAGAAGGTGCCTCAGGGCAGCGTGGTCAGTGTAAATGATGATAGGGGAACTGATGAAATATGACCTAAACTTATCGAGTGTGAATACGACAGCTAGCAATTAATTTTCGGTTTTCGTGTAATGAAGTTGAGCGTCATGAAGGGTTCGGTAGCATAATAAATGACTTGCTGGCACTTGTCAACCCTCTGACCAAGTACAACACCTATAGAAAAATCAGAGGCATCACACATAACCTCAAAAGGTAAAGACCAATTAGGAGGATGAATGGTAGGAGCAGAAGTCAGCTTGGCATTAAGGCTCGTAAAAGAAGCAACACACGCGTCATCAAAGACAAAGGGAACATCTTTGGATAAAAAGGTTGTTAAAGGTCAAGAAATTTTAGAAAAGTCCTTAATGAAATGACGGTAGAAGCCCGCATGTCCTAAGAAGGAGCGAATGTCCTTAACAGACTTAGGAATGGGAAGCGAGGAAATTATGTCGACTTTTGCTTTATCTACTTTAATACCGTCGCGAGAGACTACTTGACCTAAAATAATCCCCTTATTTACCATGAAGTGACATTTTTCCCAATTGAGGACCAATTTCTTTTCTTGACAACGTTTGAGGACCATAGTGAGGTGAGAAAGGCATTGTTCGAAGGAAGAACCCAACACAGAAAAATCATTCATAAGGATTTCAGGAAAACGTTCTACCATGTCACTAAAAATGCTAATTATACACCGTTAAAAAATCGTTGGTGCATTGTAAAGGCCAAAGGGCATGCGAGAGTAGGCAAAAGTGTTGAAGGGACATGTGAATGTAGTTTTCTCTTGGTCTTCAGGGGCAATAGGAATTTGGTTGTATCCTGAATAGCTGTCAAGGAAGCAGTAATATGCATGGCTAGCTAAACATTCGTGCATTTGGTCAATATAGGGAAGAGGAAAATAGTCCTTGCGAGTGACAGTATTTAACTTTCGATAGTCAATACAAATACGCCAGCCCGTTTGCATACGGGTGGGTACAAGCTCACTGTCACAATTTTTTACGACGGTGACACCAGACGTTTTCGGTATGACGTGAATGGGACTGACCCACTAACTATATGATATAGGGTAGATAATACTAGCATCAAGAAATTTTAAAATCTCAACGTGCATGACTTCTTTCATAGCAGGGTTGAGTCGATGTTTGGGTTCACGAGAAGTCTTTGCGTGCTCCTCTAAATGCATGCGATGACTACAAACATTGGGGTTCACACCATGAATGTCGTAAATGGTCCATCCTATAGCAGTGATATGCTGAGTAAGGGTGTAGACTAATTTCACTTCTTGCGGAGGGATCAAGTCGGAAGCAATGATGACAGGGTGATGGTTTTTGGGGCCTAAGAAAGTATATTTCAACTCAGGAGGTAAGGTCTTAAGCTCCAAACTAGTAGGTGGCGCAGGAGTGACATTGGACTCAGACGCGGAAAAAGAGTCTGAAGAGTTCTCGGTGCATAAAGTGGAGGAATTTGATGTGGCAGGGAATTCAGAAGGTGGAACAGGGTGATCTACAGAGTGAAGAGTATCAACATAGAGGGGCTCAAAGGGAGGATCCCTAGAGGAAGTGTCCATCAGGGGAGTGGAATCTAACATGGCATTTAGTTCAGAGATGGAGGAATCAATGTTAAAGTCGGATCCAAAATGAGCCAAACATTATTGGAGAGGATCGAAAGGGTAAGTTTGGTCCAACATTTCGTTAACTAAGGATTCAATCACACACACCTCATAAATAGAATCAAAATCAGCTAGTTGTTGCATAAGGTGGAAGATATTGACTTCTACAATCATGTTGCCAAAATAGAGATTCGTGGACCCATCATGACAATTGATGATGGCATTGGCAGTGGCTAAAAAGGGGCGGCCCAATATGATATGAGTATTGGTTGGGTCGGGCGCAGGAGTGTCTAAGATGATGAAATCCACAAGATAATAAAAGTCTGAAACTTTCACCAAAACATATTCAACGATACCTTTAGGTACTTTCACGAAATGATCATCAAGTTGAAGAGCAACCCGTGTAGTTTTCATGTTTTGTAAACCTAACTCAAGGTATAGAGAGTAAGGTAAAAGATTAACACTATCTCCAAGATCAAGTAAAGCACTAGTAGTGAACTTGTCACCTAACATGCAAGAGACAGTTGGACGACCAGGGTATTTTTACTTCACAACACCTTTATTATGGAGAAGGGAGGTAGCTTGCTTAGTGAGGAAATCATCACGAGGAACATTGGTCCTACGCTTAACAGTGCACAAGTCCTTAAAAAATTTGGCATATGAAGGGACCTGTTGAATCGCGGTGAGGAAGGGAATGTTAATGTGAACATTCTGAAAGACTTTCTTGATTTTATCAAATTGCTGGGCTTTCTTAGTGGGATCCAACCAATGAGGGAAGGGTTCTTTAGGCATATAAATAGAGGCGAGCGCAGTAGGCTCGAACTCAGTGTGAGATGTGGATCTAGATGGTGGGGTAACCTTTGGGATAGGCTCTAAAGATGGGATGGGTGGGTTGGGGACATCACTGGGATCATTAATATCATTATCAACTTATTTTCCCGAGCAAAGAGTAGACACTGCCTTCATATCCTATTGGTAATTGGGTTGATTGGAAATGGAACCAACCTCATAGACCGAGTCTTTGCCATTCCCCTTAGGGTTAGTAATGGGTTGATTGGGGAAATGACCTTTCTCTTGCTCAGACTCAAATTGGGTGAAATGATGTTCAAGCTATTGGAGGGCTTGACTCTGAGTGGTCATAAACTGAGTGAGGAGATTCTCGAGAGAAGAGGTGGAGGAATTAAGCGAAGGGGCATAAGATGGTTGGGGAACCAACTCGCGCGGAGAATTAAGCGGTTGTGAATACTCTTATGAAGGCGGGGGAACAGGAACCAGTTGATTATTGTTGTTTGAATGTCCGCCGTGGGGGACAAAGGAAGATGGAAAGTGCGGTTGATGGTAAGAAGCAGACTGATGCGGGATAGGAGGGCGAGATTGCCTTTGTGGGTTGTGTGGAAACCCAGGAGGACCACCAACATGTTATTATGGTTGGGAAGGAGTGGAGTTGTAGTCATACTTATAAGAGAAATAGGGGTGATTCCTATTGTTAGGATTATAAGTAAATGACGGGGGAACGGGTATCCTAGTGATATCAAAGGCACATGCTTGGGCCATGGTGGGTTTGGGATCATCTTGCAGGAGGGGGAACAAATGAACTAAATGATCTTGACTTAATCAGACACTGCAAGAAGAAGGACTAGAATCATTGATAGTCATTGCTTGTTTAGAGAGTGAAATATTTTGTTGCATAGTACAACTGAGAGCGTCAACGGTTTTAGTCAATGCGTGTAAGCCATGTATCAAAGTTTTAAAATCAGGATCATTTTTTACCTCAGAAGTGTTCCCTACATGTGGGGGGTCGAATCTCGAAAACGCATTGGTAACCTCCCAATCTTGGGAGTCATCGCCTAAGTCAAAGAGAAAATTATAGGCAGAAATGGGAGTTAAATGGATGAACTTCCCTTTATGCATGGATTCAATCATGGAGCGAGAAGAATGGATAAGACCATTGTAAAAACTATGGACTAAGCGACTTTTCTAGAGACCTTGATGTGGGAAACTATTAATATAGTCTTGAAAATGGCCCCATGCTTCACAAAACTGTTCGGTAGGCTTTTGTCTAAAATCCTGAATTGCTTGGCGCATTTTATTGGTTTTTCTCATAGGATAGAATTTAGACGTGAACTTCTTGACAAGTTGTTCCCAAGTTTGGATAGAATCCTGGGGCAAGGAATGGAGCCACATGGATGCATTATTGTGAAGAGAAAAGGGAAACAAACGAAGACCAACATTCTCTTCGTCTAAGTTTTTATTTTTAAAAGTAGCACACATAGTGAGAAATTTCCGCAAGTGGGTATAAGGAGACTCGCGTTCAAGGCCATGAAAACTGGGCAACATAGAAATAGACGCGGGGCGAATTTCAAATTGCATGATCGGAGTGGGTGGAAGAATGATACATGAAGGCGGAGTGGCCATAATTGGGGCAAAGTTGTCCCTTAAAGCTCGTTCGTCGGCCATGATGGGTGGGTCAACGAAATCAGGGGAAGTGGGAGAACTAGTTATCTCCGATGAAGAAGAACACGGATCGGGGAGATGAGGAGTAAAATCAATGAGAAGAGCACGATCACCTAAGATGGAATTGAGAGATGGAGCACTAGCAAAACGTGTTAAGCGATGATCGATTCGGTGCCAATTTGGCATAAAAACAACGAAAATTATTTTGGGGTTTTTTGTGAAAGAAAAATTGAAAAATATTTTGGGATTTTTGTAAATCAGGGAAGGAAAATTGAAAAATAGTTGTGGGGTGTGGAGAGAGGTAGAAAAAAAATGGAAAATATTTTTGTATTTTGTATTTTTGGAAAAAAAAATAAAATAAAATAAAAATATTGCAGAAAAAGCGAGAAAAAGGGAGCGATGGACTTACGTGGGAAAAATTGACAGATGGAGCGAAAAGTTGACTACCTAAAGGAATAATTTAGATACGCGCACAAAGGGAACAAGTCCGAACGAGCACATAGCCAAATTATTATCTTGAAGTTAAGTGAGTGGGTAGTCAATTTTAATTAGTCCGCAGGAGAGAAAAACACGAAATCTTAGGCCTCACCGGTAAAAATGTGCTCCTACTTTCTTCCCGAGAGATAAGAGGCTTACTAGTTAAGGCACACCACACTATCTACTACAACAAACAACTTTCCGGTACCACGCTAGGAAAAGAGCAAACCCGTTTTACTGGCCAGCCTCACTTAAAATCTAGTTTCCCTGGACAAAAGTCGTAAGATATTTGAATGAAGATTTGAAGGGGTGGAAAGGACTAACTAGAATATCCTATGAGGGTCTCATTTTGAAAGGGTCCTAATGAACACCTCTCCTACTTGGCTTGCTAGTTGATTGATTTTAATTTAAGTGAGAGCACGGGTAACAGAAAAATGGAGATGTGATTGAGTGGGTGATGAAATCCCAACTCGGTGCAATGACCGGGTATAGGTCTTCAGTAAATTTATTCATTAAACCATCCAATTTAAGTGCGATAAATAAATAAAAAGCACATAGGAGTAAGTAGCACACAAAAATTGACTCGCTTGCAGGAGATTCGAGAGTGATAAAGAGTTTACCTCCCATGGTTTTTACACACGTGGGGTGAAGACCGAGTTGAGTCAATCGGGGGGAAGTACGCCTACTTCAGTCAGCCAAGGGAGTCCTACCGACCCAAAGTAGAAAGGCTTCTAAATCCTCGATTTTGGACGCCCTCTCTCTACCTTGTCCAGTTTCCCTTTTCGCTTCTTTTGTTTGTTTGTTATTTTAGGAATAACTATTACAAAAATAAAATGGTGTTTAAATGCACCCCAAATGAATTACAAGGCTTCAATAATCCTAAACAACCAATCTAAGGAGGGAGAGGAAGGAATAACTACTCTAAAAATAAAAAATAAAAAATAAAACATAAAAATAAAATTACAACTCTTCACGGACTTCAATCTTCAAGAAATTGGCAACGACGCCACTTGATAACTCTTCATTTGTGTCTTAGTTAGATATGAATTTGGAATGTCGTTACGGTCAAACTTCGAGTATCAAAATTCCTGGAATCACCTACAAAACTTGTTAAAAATTCAGTATCGTGGCAAATTCGGGTATCAATCCAATTTCTAGCGTTGAAACGGTTATCGTGAAAACTTGCAATTCTAATATTTATTAAAAATCTTTTCGTGTTTTTAAATTTTTTAAATATTTTTTTTTTATATTTAAAAATAATTTTCAATGGAGGAAACGAAAATTTATGCAACTAAAATGACTACGAAAATTTAAAAAGTAATCTAGTTTAGAATTTATGTGAAGAAACAAGAGGTAGGATTACACTGCGTAGTCAATTTAATTTAATGCCCCAATTATTCAATTGAATAGTTCGAAATAATATTGAATTTAAAACTTAACTCTCGTTACAATCCTAAATTCAATTTTATCTTTTTCAACAATTAAATCAGGAATTGCCACCACATATGAAAAGTTAAGATTCATACTTGTTATTAAAAATTATGCTCTAAGATCAATTTATAAAAAATTGTACGGATCTTTAAATTACACACAAGGAATTAATATTTGAAATTAAGAATAGAACTTATCTCTAAGTCAAATCCAAAACTCAAATATCAATTTTCATCATTAATTTATTAACTCTCGTCACCTAAATTAATGTGTGGTTTTTTTCAAATTTAATTAACCTAAAACACATCAATGAAAAATTAGTTCATTAAATAAATCAACACAGGCTTTCATCCCACCCCTTGAATGGGGTGTTGAGCCAGACATTATTAAAATTTGAGCACAAGCAGAATTAACAAACAAGAAACTAAAGAGAAAGAGAAAGAAATACGATACGCAATAATTTTCTGTGTCAACTGTGTGCATGAACATGCATCCCAAACTCGTCACAAAAACTGACTGGATTACAAAACTGAAAGTAAAAATCGAACCTAACAATTTTTTCTAATCCTAAACTAATTTTTTTTTTATTTTTTCTGACTATTTTTCTACTCTCTACAGTATCTCTTTTTTTCTTTTTTCTATCTCTCACGTTCTCTCTATGTACAGATATGAGAGTTCCCCTACTCATTTATAATGTAACTCACGGATTGGTTTCTTGGTTGAGAGATTTTTGGGATTTGATTTTTTGGCTTGGTCATGGATGTGAGGTTTCGATTTTTGGGGATTATGGATGAGGGTGGATGGCTGAATTGGGTTTTCGGTGGTGGTGTGGGACGAACTCGGGTACGGGCGAGTTGGGCATGGGGCAGCAAGGGGTAAGGTCGCGGGTTATGGGTGAACTCAGGTACGGGTTTCGGTGGTGGTGTTCGTTCCGAGTTTGGGTTTCGGGTAAGTGGCGAACAGGGGCTGGTGGTTCCGTGGTTTGGTTTTAACTCGGGTTTGTACATGTTGGGCCAGTCGGTCCATTTTTGTACACGATTTCTCACTTTTTTTTATTTGGTTGAAGTTGGGATTTGGGTTTTGTTGGTTATGGGGTATAAGGTTTTTTGAATAATGGTGGTGGTGATGGAGGCTGAGGGTGTGGAGAGTTTAGTTGGTGTGTTTTAATGGAGGAGAGAGAGAAATGGGTGGTGGGTTGGAGAAGATGATGGGAGTGGGGGATTGGGTGTGGTGAGTGTATGGTGTTATGGTGTGTGTGTGTGTGGGGGGGGGGGGGGGGGGGGGGGGTTGTTTTAGATGCAGAGTTTTATGGTGTGTGTGTGTTTCATTTTGACCCTAAAAATAATGAAAATTGAAATAACTAAAATCCTAAAAAAATATCTAAAATCTACAAAAACTAAAATTAAAATAAAATAAAATTTCTAATCTGTAAAATAAAAGAAATAAAATAAAAACTAAAATAATGTAAAATAAAAACTAAAGATAGAATATATATATATATATATATATATATACACACTAAAAACTAATAAAAATAAATATAAAATAGAAAAATAAAAAATAAAACTTGGAAAATTCTAAATAAATCCTAAAAATAAAAACGACTCAAACTTAAAAAATCTAAAAAAGTAAGAAAGTTACAACTCAACACACACCGGGCTTGAGGTATGGACTGGGTTCGGTCTAGGTTTAGATTTGGTTCGGGACAAGGTTCGGGACATCAGAACTCTTCTGGGCAAGCTCAAATAGGACTTCTGACTTCACGATCTCTTTGATTTCTTCGATGCATGCTTTTAACCGCTATTGTGTCACAATTAATTTGATTTAGTACATTTGATACCGCGCTTGCGTATTGACCTGCAAAGTGATAGAATACGAACTTAAGGCCATTTTTAATTAAAACGAGCGACTAAAATGCTTCTATTCAGGGTATAAAATAGACACTTTTGGGTGCTTTTCATGGAACACACGAAGAAGTCAATGGTTTACAACAAGGGGATTATTTATTTAATGTCGTTAATATTCAGTATTCTAATTTTTATGTGTCATGGCTGTGCCGACTTTTGTAGTTTTGTTGTTAACTTTTATGATCGTGTGGACTTTTGTAATTTTATTGTTATATTTTATAGTCGTGTGGGTTTACATTATGCCTGTTTTATATTAGCAGGTTTTAGAATGTCCATAAAATAAAGGAAACTCTGCCCAATTTTTTGTTGGTCTGTCAACTATCAAGACTTGTAATATTTTGAAGTTTGAATGTACATTAGTTTATCAACAACGTGCGAGATTCGCAATTTGTGAATTTTCTTGATTTTTTTGCAAATAATGAATAGTTTTCCTACCAGATTTGGAATTTACTATTTTTCAGATTTGTTTTCGAATAATATATTTTTTAATTAGTTGAAAAATCTGTCACGGTTTATAACTGTGCCAAATGCGGGTCAAAAAATTAAAATTCGGCACGGTTTACAAGCGTGCTAGATCCGTGCCAGAAAATCTGGCACCCCTGATCCTGGCACGATTTTAAACCATATTAGATTCCTATTTTTGGTATAGTGTTCGATTCTGTTCGAGCATAATATTTTTTACGTTGGCACATACCTTACAAGGAGGGTTTGTTAAGTTTTATTAGGTAAATATTATATCATCACTCATGTTTAGATGGTGGGAGTTACCTTACTACATCAATTGGGTCGCCACAACTATATGAAGGATAGAGTTCCTAATATAGTGAAGAGCGAGGCTAAAGTAGGCACAATCACTAGTGATGGTGTAGCTTGGATCGAAGTAGGTGACACCACACTAGTGAAAGGAACATATAGGGGATAAGACCCCACGAGGTTCCAAGAGTAGACACTATGGTCTATTACGGCTAGTAGAGCCAATAAAATAATGAGCACTAGGGTCACAACCGATGAGAGCAGAATAAAAAGGAAAGAGTTAGCCGTGATGACTATAGAGGCAGGGCCAATAGGGCCTCTTATAGAACCTCCTTTTTATAGTTCCTTTAGAGGAAATTTTTACAATTGTGTCGAGTGAGGCCACTTAGTTAGGTAAAGGCCGTAGAACAGCCTGTGTTATTGAGAATACCACTGAGTGATGGGTACGATTATATTTATGGCTCATGGGCATGAGTCTGACATAGACATCGAGGATTTATCATTCTTTATTAGTAATGTGTTTAATATGATTATGAGAGGTTATCACAGGAATTTATTTCTATGTGTATACCCAGTGGGTGGGGTCACATTACGATGCGACTGTAGAGACGTGACAGTTTACTGGTCGACTTGGGTGTTCAACCTCTTTATTGACTTAGAAATATGATATTATGATTCCTATTATTTAGCTTTGAGTAGTAGCTATATGTATTACGCTTATAATTAACTATTGGGGGTAGGTTTCTATAATTGTCATTTTTGGGCAGGGATGTTTCTTATAGTTATGCATGGTCCAAGGGAGGGTCTAGCACATACTTGTATTACAATAGATGTGACTTTGTCTGAGGAGGTCATCGTATCATTAGACTCAATACAGATTGTCCAGGCCTTTACGGAAGTATCTAATGAGGTAACAGTATTACCTCCAATTAGAGAGATAGACTCTTGTATAGATTTGGCACTGGGTGGATGACTTCGTCAGAAATATGGGAGTCAAGTGAGCAGGTTTAGCCATTTTTGAGCTAGAGGTCATACGAATAATCCCGTCTCCGTGTGCCCAAGTTTTATTTATGAAAAGAAAGATGGTTAACTCTGATTATGTATGGACTATCAAGAGCTTAACAAGGTCTCGATACATAACACGTAGTTGTTTTCGCATATCAATGGCCTATTTGACAAGTGAGGTGTGTCATTATTCTCCAAGATTGACTTGTGATCAGGGTATCCCCAGTTACGTTTTTTGGAGGCGAACATTCCGAAGATGAATTTATGACTTAATATAGATCATATGAGTTTTGAATCATGTCGTTTGGTCGTACCAACGTACCAACAGTTTTAGTGGGCATGATGAATTGGGTTTTTTGACCATTCCTATTGGTTCTCCATAGTATTTATCGACAACATTTTATTGTATTCTCGATCTAGGGAGGAACACATGGAACATATAAGATTAATTTTACAGATAATATGGGAATATAAGTTGCACGCTAAGTTCTGTAAGTGCAGGTTTTGGCTTCGAGAAGTACAGTTATTGGGCCATATTGTATCAGCAGCTAAGATTTCGGAAGATCTTAGCCAAGTTTTTGCAATTTTAGATTGGGGATACCCCTGTGATTAGGCACATATTCTTCACATTTATCCCCTTAATTTCGGTATTTTTATGATCCCGTGCAGCGTAAATATCTTGGATTTGTCTCTTATTTATGCTACTAACCTTTTTTGGCAAGTATTTCGTGTTTTGTGTATTTCTCATGTGTTTTACAGGTATTTCACGCAAGTTAGTGCGAAGGAGAGCTCAAAACAGTGAAAGAAACCAAGAAATGGAGAGTTGAAGGGCATTTTCGTAATTTTACAGCCTTAGTCCGGAGGTGGGGCCAACTAGAAAGTTGAAGAGTTATAAATTACAAGAATACTGGAAAAAACGACACCTCAATCCGAGCTACGGTGAAGAAGTTACGATGCTTTAAAGTTGCGTGATAATGAAGAGTCTGGATGTGCGGATTTCTGTAATTAATTATGCATTTAATGCAGTGCAACTCTTGGAAAACTTGTGCCACAAGCGAAATTTGATGCCAAATTCATGCAACTTGGTGCTATAAAAGACCAAGCTCTACCTCATTTTCAAAGGGAGTTGAATTCTAGAGAGAGGGAGTCAAATTCTAGAGAGTAGAATAGAATTTTAGAGAGAGAATTAGATTTTAGAGAGTCTTTTTGTAAGTTTGAAGAAGAAGAATTTTTCTTGATTCAAGTTCATCTCTTTTCCCTATTGCTGAATTCAAGTAAAATCTTTCCATTCTCTAGTTTTATTATTTGCAAATTATTTCCAATGTCTTGTAGATCCATAATTTTGTGTATGAATTTGTTCTTTAATCAAATCATGAGTAGCTAAATTCCCAAGGGTTGGGGTACATGAACTCAATCCAAGGAAAATTATTTATGTAGAAAATAGAGGTTAAATTAAAATATTGATTGAATCGTGAAAGAAACTCATACAAACATTGTCAATCTTTTAATCTCTCTTGCCCTAGGTACTTGAGATGTTTAAGAACGCTTTGCGAGTATGATTTATCATTCACCGCTTTATATCTATCTTTGATTTCATATAATGCGGGCTAGATCCCTCATATATGTAATGCTTAGAATGTATAAAGACCGAATCTAGTCAATAATTTTAATTTACAATTCTAGTATTCTATACGGTAATTTGTTAAGGATTGAGGGATTGTACCCTACCCTATTTTCTCCCATTTGTCAGATCTAATTTCTTTTGCACTTTTCAGTTTGTTAAATTTTCCCAATTATTAATCATCTTTTCGTTTCTTTTAAGAAATCATTTCAAGATTTAATAATTTTTCTTATTACGATTTGGCAAACTTGATCCCTGTGGATACGATCCCGACTTACCGGGTTTATTACTTGAGCGACAGGCTTGCACTTGAGCCTAGATTGTACGCACTTTTGAGACAAATATTAAGTCGCGTCACCCTGATGCCTACAAAAGTTAGGAGTTTCTTGGTTTTGGTAGGGTACTACAAGAGGTTCATTCACGAGTTCTTGAAGATTGTCGGGATACTGACTCACCTCACCCCAAAGGGGGTACCATTATTTCTAGTGTAGATTGTCAGAGAATGTTTGAGGAGCTCAAGGAAAATCTTACCACCACGTTCCTACTTGTATTAACATAAGACGGAGTGGAGTACATGGTATATAGAGATGCATCACTCCAGGGACTAGGATGCATGTTCATGCGGGATGAGAAGCCTATAGCTTATACTTTTCAAAATTTTAAGCCATATAAGGACAATTACTCCACTCACGATCTCGCAGCGGTAATTTTTTTCCCTCTATAAGATATTATTCTGGCATTTATCTTTAACCTGAAAGGGAGTTGACAAGGTCATAATGCGGAATAAGTGCTCGTTGTCGTGTGTTAATGACATGTTTGATCATTTGAAGAGAAGTGTCCTTTTGTGACGAGTTCTTCATTTTTTTTAATGATGACATCTGGATGAAAAGGAAGAATTTGTAGTGGGGGTGACCTTTGCACCTAATTTGTGGGTTAAGGTAGGTTTGAGATCTAGTGGGGAATTTTATTAAGGGGTGGAATGGAGCTTGTAACTAGAAAGATTCCTTTTCTACGTTAACGAATGTAGGAGTCTAGTTGTACTAGAAGGTTCCAAGCTATGGAAAGTAGTTTTGGAAAAGTCAAATTCTTTGTAGGTTACTTTACATTACAGAAGCAAGTGGGTGTATAATAATTTAAGGAATTCATACAAGTGATGAGAGAAAGAGGTTATTGGAATCATTATTGTAGAGAAGGGGGATCCTGCTAATATAAAAGGTAGAGAATAGGAGACATTTGAAGAGTTAAAGTGTTCGATATACCAGTGTATACTTGTAAGAGTATAACCATTGAGTTTCGTTAGGGTGTAGGAGTTTCAATCAGGATAAGTAAGCAGTTGGGATCATTTGAGTTAAATTTACCAAATGGATGAAGAGCCACGAGTTAACAAGTTGTTGTATGAGAAAATATTTGGGGAACCTCAGGAAGAGTGGTGTTCATAAGGGTGTAGGAAGATTATCGAAGTATACAAAAGAGCTTGAGTGATGAATGATAACATGGTTTGGGGGCCCAAGAGGTAAGTCAGTTACTTTTGAAGACCTCCTCGAGGATGGATATTGAAAAGTAGGATTCCAAAGGAAGGTTGGCATTCCGAGGTATGAATCCTTTTCCATACAAGTGAACAGGATGGGGGCGATATCATTTTATCTCACCTTATCACTGTCAGTGGGGACAAGATGTTGTCAAGGGTATACAATAAAGGAAGTTTTAGGGAACAAGTTGTGATTCCAATAATTGGACGAGTTGGTTGGGGATTAGCCGAATGTGATTTACGACGAGAGACCTTAGTGTGCATTAGGTCATAAGGTAAATAGATTTTATATTGAGTATAAGGACGCTACGGGCGAGATATTCGTAGAATTTCAAGTAGGAGTTTAATAACTTCGAATTTCGAGGACAAAATTTCTTATTTTAGGGGGGAAGAATGTAATACCCCTAAATTTTAAAGAATTGATTATTAATTAAATTATGAAATTTACTATTGATAATTATATTTTCTTGTAGTGACATGTAATGTCACTAATTATATTTTCATATGTGGTGTGTTATGTGTATTCTATTAGAAATTGAAAGACGACTTAATACACAAGAATAAATTAATAATTATTTAATACATAAATAATTTAATAATAAATAATAATCTTTAGTACTCGTAAAAATTATAATATTAAGAAGGTGGTTTAATACTTTAGGTTGATGTTTGGGACATTTAGAATGTTGGATTAGGAATTAAAATAATGAGTTTTAAGCCCCATGGACTAGTATGTGGTTTGGACTAGACTTTAGTCTATTTAGAAATGATTTTGGTCTTAATGGGTCAAGGTCTATATGGGAATTAACTTAAATTTCTTAGTTAAGCATATAAAAGAGGAGATTAGGGTTATTAGGGATCATTTTAACACTTATGAAAGGAAACCCTGGAGAGAGAAGAAGGAGGATATTTAGAGAAGAAGAAGAAGAAAAAGAAGAAGGGGGAATTAGGCATTGGAGAAGAGGAGAATTGGGACTTCTCAATTGGAATTCAACCTACTTGAACTTGAAGGAAAATTTATTTAGTATAGTAATAAAATTATTTTGGTGTTAGAATATAGCTATAAATTGGGTTATAAATCTAAACATAGTAATACTTAATTTAAATAATTAAACTGTAAAATTTTGGGATTTAATTTAATTATAAAATTAGGTTTCCATCCATAAATGAAAATTGATGCCATTTGTCATGAATTTAGAAAATATTGATTATATTGATGTTAAGGTTAGGCTGTGTTTGCAGGACTCATTAAAAGCCCTTTCATATTGCATGAATAAATTGGCAATTAGATTTTTTGGATGAAGTTCATATCTAGGTTTCTAATTCCAATTATACCTCTAAATCCTTATATAAATACACAAAATTTGAAAGGATAGCATAAAAATTGGATTAGTGAAGTTTGTAAGACAATTTAGGGTGTATGTGAAGCGTTAAAACCCTTAGAGCTCAAGGGTCGTAACTAGGGTTGTAGGTTGAAGAAAAACTAATTTTTGGGGAGTTTCATAGTTTAGCCGTGTGAACGACCGTTATTTTTATTCGTACGCACGAGTCTTGTGAACGGTTATGTTTTGGCATCGCCACACGATTTAGGCAGATTGGTAAAATTTCCTAAATTGAGAAAAAGGTAATACGGGGTGAGGATTAGAACTTAATTTATGATAACTTACTGATTTATAATTTTTACAAATATGTATTAAATTACTTGGTACATGATGTGTAATTTAGAACACGAGAATAAAATTATGGTCATTTGTATTGAAAATTGATGTACAACCTAGCGGATATAAGTACTTTCATAGTGTGTGTGTGTGTGTGTGTGTGTGTGTATGCACATACTATATGGTATATTTATTATAATATTATGGTAGATAGAGATGTTGTGTACCATGGGCAGGTCAATGACGGCTCTTTAGTATCCCAACTGAGAATGACGATCTCTGCCCTGGGCTATGCAACAGTTATCGCTTCAGAACTCTGGTATACAAATATCTGTCGTACCCTAGGATAGTAGACAGAGACATGTCGGTATGACGGGAGAGCGAGACAAGTTTACCCCGAGCCGTGAAACGGTGATCGCTTTGGTAATCCGGTAGACAGAGATAGTATAGTACCCTTGTCAGGGACAGCTTCGCTTCGGTATCCCGAGAGAGCGAGACGGGTTTACCCTGGGTCGTTCAATGATGACCGGTTCGGTACTCCAGTAGACAAGTTTATAATAGTTGATATGAATAGTACATATGTTTATATATATAGAGAGAGAGATGTTTTCTATTTAGATATAAATACATGAGAAGTGTGAAATAATTATTTATGAATATTCAATGAAAGATGAATAATATGTAATCACGTATTCACTTGGGTCGAGGATTAGACCTATGTGAGACCTAGAACTATTGGGTTTGGGATATCCTATGAGTAACTACAATACGAGAAGAATATGTATAGTCATATTCTAGCCTAACACCAATTATATTATTATACTCCTTAGACTTGTTGCTAACGTGTCCTATTAACACAAGATATAGGTAGTTGTGTCGCCTCTGTTCTGAGATCATTTCAATAGTTGGATTTACGTTGATACAGGCATAGTTAAGCGATGGTACTAGAATTTTTTGTTGGTTTGATATTACAATTATGTTGTTTGCATATGGTATGTTTTAGTTACTTATATTATGCATTTAGTTTTATAAATTTCATGCTTAGAATGATATTCAACTTTTTGATTCCCGAGAGTTTGTATTAGACCTGATTCATCTATTATATAATTTTACAGAGTGTCACATCAAGGTCAAAGTCCCCCCAAAAGTTGTAATTTTCTCACTTACCAAGAAGATCTTTAAGGAAGATCTTGTGAAAAAATGACTTTCGGTGTTGTCAGATGCGTCTCGTTGCAATGTCGCTACAATGAGGGAATTGCTCGCTTGAGCAAACCTACTTGCGATCCAAGTCACGCCAAAGTCCAAACATTTTGCACGGGGATACAAGCAACCATTGAGAAACTACTTTTGCAGTGAGGAAGTTTGTCGTGGCAGCGGCACTGGGGCGAAACAAGTCACGCAAGTGCCTAGAGAATTTTATCCCTTATGCTTTAGAAAAAATTAGAAAAATAAATTTTTAGGCAAACTTTAAGTATGTTTGTTTCACACATGAATGCCCATACTTAAAATACACAAAAGAATGCAATTTCTTTATAAAGTATATTTTTTAATATGAAAAGTTTATTTTCTTGTGTTTTTGACAAAATTACAAAGACAAGGTTAATTAAAAATATTTTTCCAACTATAAAAACCTGATTAACCAAGGTGAGTCTAAGTCCGCTAAATCTTGTACCTTTCCTAAGTGGTGTACTTGAGTTTCGGCATTAAGTGAATATGATTCGTTGATGAAGCCTTCCAATTACTTCTTGGACAAAGACTCAAGCATATTTTGGTCAAGGAATTTAGATAATTTATTCTATAGAGCACATAAAATATACTATACTATTACAAGATTTTACTCCTAAAGCAATGATTGATTCATATTTAGCAATAAAAATCTTAAACAAGTTATAAGTAATATGATAAGAAATATAGTATTTCTTGCCTTAATGAAGATTAAACTTGATTAAATCCTATTGTTCGCTCCCTTTCTTCTCCCAAAGTTTTCTTATACTACTAGGTTATGAAATATGATGTGCAATGATGATTAATGACATTTAATTATTTATTTATAACCCTAATCCCACAGGTCCCCTATGATCCCATTTTTTGAACCCCAAATAAGCCCAAAACACTAAAGAACAATAGTCATAAAAATTGGCCCAAAGGGGGTTTCTAAAACAAACCATTCACATACTATTTAAACTCTCGCTTGACATTTCGATTACTTATTTGAGCCAACAATTTATATACATTGAACATTTAATCTCTTGAGTATATATTAATTCATTATTAAATAATCAATTATTTACTTAATACAAACATGGGGTATTAAAATTCCATACCACATCTCAAACCAATCAAGGAAAGGAACTTGTTCTACTTTCCCCTTTTATTTAATTAAATTATGATAGAATTCATGTATAAGTTACCCTGATTAAGATGTTAATCTTATGATGAAATCTGATGATTATCAGTTGGAATTTGATGAATGAAATCTATCGAATTATCATGTTGTAAGCCATGAATGCTAAAACTATGGTTATTATTGTTACCATGTGATTTAGGTCATTGATTAGGAGTTAATTTATTCAATTGTGTTTTCCAGATTAAATCATATTAGAATATTTATATGCGATCTTATTTCTTATTAATTAAATCGAATTGTTGAGAATTATGTATAAAATCTATGAATGTTAACTCTATGGTTCTCATGGAAGGGAGTACAGATTGGGTTGATATTGTGATTATAGATCCGTTAGAATTGTTATGATAACCATATTTATGTGAATTTATAAACCCTTAACTTATATGAGATTAATTGGGATTGATTTGGGTAAATTAACACTACGCCAAATCCTGCGAATGGTCACGCCCAGTGGGTCACGGCCCAAGTCCGCGACCAGCTGGTCGCTGACTTGGTCCGTGACCCTCTCAATATTTGGTGTGACCATATTTATTACCACACTAAATTATTGATGCTCGGAAAGTGGTCACGACCCAAGTCCGTGACCATAGTGGTCGCGGACTTGGGCCGTGACCAGGTCGTGACCATCTTGGCGCCAAAATCGCGCCAAAATTCCCTCCAATCTTGGTCGCGGGTGGGTCATGGCCCAAGTCCGTGACTCATGGCATGAGGAAGAAGAGAGTACACACATTGAGGGTCACGGCTTAGGGCCGTGACCATTTTTGGGTGTGGGTGACGGCTATGGGCCGTGATCATACCTCATTCAAGCACTAGGGTGGATGAAAAGGGTCGCGCACCACAGACTGAGGGTCACGGCTTGGGGCCGTGACCATCCCTCATTTGAACATCAGTAGGTCACACATGTTATCCCTTATGGTGGTCGCGGATGGGGGTCACGGCTCTAAGCCGTGACCATTCGTCAATCAGCAACAGATGGAGAACTAATGGGTTGCGATGGTGGGTCACGGCTTCAAGCCGTGACCAGATATAGCCATTAAAAAAAAGCCGCTTATCTCAGTCCCATTTCCTATTTAGGCGTTTGCGATTTCGTCAAAGGGGGTTTGGGGCGATTTTTACGATTCTATTTCTTTACTAAGATTTTTGAAAGGTATGTGTGTGTGCATTTTGATTTGATGAGTTTTGAAAGGTATGCATGTATTTTATCTAGCATAAGCCCTCACCCCCCAAAACTGATTGTAGGCCATTGAAAATCAATTTCTATTTGGGTTATTATTCTTGTTTGTATGTGTGTTTATGTATAAATTTATGTTTATATATGTGTGTATGATATATTTATGTGTATATGTGTGTTTATGTATGTAACTATGAACAAATAAATTAATTTTTATGTCAATAAACCCTAGATTATATAAGTGTGTATGTATGGATTGTATGTGTGTGTATGTATAGATTTATGGCAAAAAAAATATTAGGGTTTAGAAAACCCTAGATTGTATGTGTGTGTATGTATAGATTATGTCAATAAACCGTAGATTGTATGTGTGTGTATGTATAAATTATGTCAATAAACCCTAGATTGTATGTGTGTGTATTTTTTTGATAAAATATTATTCAAAACCCAAGACATTATATTTTTTTGACAAAATGTAATTAAATGGAATTTTAATAAGTAAAAAAATTACATCTGCCTTGTTGTGGGTTATATGCATGTCATCATATTATATTGGGGGTTATATGCATGTCGTGATTTTTTTTTGACAAAATATAATTAAATGATTTTTTTTACATACTAGTCGCAAACACATGTGCACATTATTATAGTGAGATATTGTTGGCTTGGTTGTTGGATACTATGTTGGATTTATTGAATTGATACTAGTGTCGATAAGTGTACATGTTATTAAATTTGTTGGGTGTGTTCTTGATTTGCCTATAAAAAAGTGTATCACTTATCTTGCGATTAATGTGCATTTTTTAACGTTTACGTCAAGATATTAGGAGGCTACAACTTGATATGGAACAAAGGCAACTTGATTCCGTTCACTCATATTTTAACTTGACATGTATACCATAATTTTGTTGATTTTATACAGTTCTGTTTTAGTTGGAGATTTGTTGTGATCAACTTGATTGGATATGTATTTTAAAGCCTTAAAATGGCGGCATAATAATCACAACTACATTGATATTATACATTTTTGTTCTCCTTTGCCTTTGTGTACTTTTCATTACATATTATAGGCAGCAGGTTGCTCATGTTCGTTCGAATTGCGATGTTAAAATGGGGGAATAAATCTGCGTCATATGTAAATCTACGACATATTATAGGCAGCAGATCTAATTCTTCAGTGGTTTTGTGAGGTACTTTCTTTAATTTTACATACCCGTTCTTCATAACACATTATTTATGTATTGCAGATCTAACCAATTAGATACCAGTTCTTCATTACACACCAGGTACTCTTTACTTTAACTAAAGTAGTTATATAATTGATATACATTATCTATTAAATCTTTTAGATGATAGAAGGAGTATGGGATAATTATGGGTTTTGTTTGGTTTGGTTGTGGATAATTATTGGTTGTTGGCTTGTTGTCGGATAGTATGTTAGAAGGAGTATCGAATAATTAGAACAAATACGAGATAATTATGAGGAGTTAAGCTTAAAAATAAGACGTTAAAGGGTGAAAACTCGAAACAGCCCCCGTACGACCCTGTGAGAGGAACTGGCACCTCTCACGAGACCAATGTAACACGTAGGAACTGACCGCGTGATAACGGGACTCCCGGTTTGAGAATATGATGATAATTTGAAAATATGAGGACTTAAGCTAGAAAACATTGGGTTAATGGGTGAAAGGCCGAAGCAGCTCCCAAACGGCCCTGTGAGTGGAACCAACACCTCGCACAGGAGCAATGTAACTCATAGAAACTGACCGCGCGATCATGGGACCCCCGGTTTGAGAATACGACGATAATTTCAATGTTTTTAGACTCGGTCTTAAAAACATAGCATTAGAGGGTGAAAAGCTGAAATAGCCCCGAACAACCCCGTGAGTAGCAGCAACAGCTCGCACGAGACCAATATTTTTTTTTCATTTTTTTTTCTCATGGTTGTGGATCGCGGACTTTGGCCGCGACTAATTTGTCACGGTTGTGGGTCACGGATGAGGGCCGCGACCAATTTTTTTATCACGGTCGTGAGTCGCAGACTTTGGTCGCGACCAATTTGTCACGGTTGTGAGTCACGGATGAGGGTCGCGACCCGTCACGGCATGGGTCACAGCCCAAGTTCGCGATCATCTGCTGTGACCCCTCTGGTCCGTGACCATTTTTTGGTCACGAACTTGGGCCGCGACCCACGAAATTAGTCACGCCCGAAATGGTCATGGCCCAAGTCCGCAACCCACAGTTTTGGTTAGGGATTTTGGCCATGACCAATCGCCAGTTTTGGTGTAGTGTAAGTTGGTTTCTTGATTTTGAAAAATGAAAATTTATCAAATTTCTACTTGGGTTTCGAGAATATACTACAAGACCCGAGTCGATTAGGGAGAAAGCCTAATTGATTCCGAGACGAATCAATTAGAGGTCAAGAAGAATCGATTCAGTTATGTTGAATAGTCCATCTTAGAATTATCAAGGGTTGTTTGCACAATTTTAATTTTGGGGCTAAACCCAGATTCCATTAGAACCTACTTATCTATGTTATCACCATGTACCCTTAGTAGGACTCATGAGTACCAAGCCATTTTGGATTACTCAAGGTACATCATAGGATTTTGGTTATGTTTCGAACCAAATACCATTGTTCAACCTCATAAAGTTAACCTTAGGTTGTGTGAACCTTTAATGTGTGTATATTACTTGTTTGAACATTCAATATGTGCGTGTGTAGGCTTATGATGAATCTATTAGTCAGATGAGTCACGTACTATAAGGAAGTGTACTAGTCAAGCCTATCTAATGACACATGTTACGCATAGGTCTATGTATTACTTTATATAAAGCTTAAAAAATATTTTAAGACCAGATCGGTTCCAATTTGGAATAGGTTCTTAGTTCAGTTTTAGATCATATTGATTTATGGTTCGGTTTAGGCTTGTGCAGAAAAAAGGAACCGGACCGAAAAAATAGATTCTACAATTTTGAAATCGAAATCTAATCAACAAAGAAAAAATAAATCAAACAATCCCAGCCCAATGTGCCTGATTTGGTTAGTTTATCAATTTTTACAGTTCCCATAAACACTGGTACTATGAAGTTTCATGATAATGTCAAATAGTTCAATCAAACCATATATTGTATCATGATAGGAAGAAGAAACCCGTAACTTTTGATGTTCAAATTTGTGGTGCCCGTGCGCACAGTTAAGTAGCCTTGTGCGCACGACCATGGCAGGAAGGCTGGTTGTTTTCATGTGGTGATATTGGGTGAGGGTTTATGTGATCATATGTTGTGATATTAATGTGTTAGGTTTGGTTCTAATATGTCTTTTATACATTTAGGATAATTAATCTTAATTAATCTAGAATTTATGACCCTTTTAGGTACCAGCGAGTAGATGAGGTTTCTATATAATTATTTGAGGACTTTGAGTATAGGGTCGAGTATTGGTATATTTTATGATAACTATAGATTCTTAGTGGTTGTATAGATCACATGTGAGTCTGGAATATTTTTATGACCTATTGAGTTGGATAGTTATTATGTTAGGTAGTTTTCGATAAAGGTTAGGTCTGAGACGATGCCTAGATTTGGAGAACCTTGGGAGTTTCGGCTAATATTAAAATATAAATTATCTTAATTAATGTGTATTAACTAATGATAATAAGAGACTTTAGGTGTAACCTAGTTGAGTATGGTTTGTACTTGTTTGTTTGACCAGGTCGTGTAGACTCGCATTTGTTTACTAGATGTATTTGTAATCATTTCGAGATGGCGTGTGAGTGCTCATGAGTTACGTACTAGGAGGGATTTTGATGGGGCACGTATGACGTTAACCACGCATGGTATTCCTAGTGATGAGAAATACTCTATCGAAGTCCTATTTACCCCGATCCTATGGCTGACGTACTCTTATTTCTTGAGGGGGAATATATGGGGGATTTAATCGCAAAGCCTTGGGTATGGAGGTCGGGCAATAGATAGACATACGTAGTGATTATCCCTTGTTTATACTTTGAGCTTATAGGGTTGGTACAACCTATAACTATACCTAGTATGCACAAGTGATATTTGAAGGCAATAGGGATAGACCTTTGTACTTTTATTTACGGACTCGAGAGTAGCCCATAAGATTTTATGTGGGTTGTGTACAGTCACGGATATTCTGGATTATGTGATTTTGTGTTGCCGTACTTTAAGATAGCAGTACCGGATTATGTTTTATACCAGAGATGTATAATTATAAACTTATGACTCGGGAATACGTAATGAATATACTAGGGATGTATATAATAAATAAGGGCCTTGTGACTATTTGAGAGTATTAGTCTTAAGACACTCTTCAAGACTCATAACTAGAGACCGTTTTTTATTATTATGAATTGTAAACGAGTTATTGTTAATAAAAGATATTTTCATATAATTAATGATTCTTAAAACAAGAGATGAACTTATAAATATAAAAGTAAAGTATACTTATTAAGAGATGAACGTATATCACATGGGACTCATTGGGGTTTGGGGAGTTGCACCGCATGTTTATTTTAGGTTGTTTGGGTTAGGAAACTTAAAATCCACTTGATATGTGAGGAAGATGCATTATTATTTTTATTATTATTATTATTATTATTATTATTATTATTATTATTGTTGTTGTTGTTGTTGTTGTTGTTGTTGTTGTTGTTGTTGTTGTTGTTGTTGTTGTTGTTGTTGTTGTTGTTGTTGTTGTTGTTGTTATTATTATTATTATTATTATTATTATCGCAGAACAACTTGAGTTAACTTCTTACTCTTTGTAGACTTACTAGGTTTAGTCCTTGTTATTGAATCTGTTTTTCGTAGGTCTTAGGTTGTTGTTGCTACTGTAGACTTGAGTTATTCGTTGGAGGAGTATATCTAGTGACATTCTATTTATCATTGCCAGGGTATAGGTGGCGTGCGGTGTCACTCATTTACATCTTTGTATTTATATTTCAATTCAGGCGGTTGTATTTATTTTAATTTATCCCAAGTCAGGGATTATACCTAATGTAATCGTATTCTGAGATGCATATTGTATAGTTGATATTTTATATTCCAGAGTTGGCTTTGTTTTCCATGGAAGTTATTGATATTAGGAATGTATTTTATTTAGCAGTTCATTATCTTGTATTATATTTACGTACTTCCTTTTATTTTATCCATTATGCTAAGAATGTTACCAAATGTTTTTTATTCCCGTGATGTTCGTATTAGACCTAATCAATCTATTTATGAATTTTATAGGGTATCAAAATTATAAAATTTATCGAGATTGTATGACTATATCATGTGATAATACTAACATTATTCATATATTAAACAATCACATTATTTTCTTCTACTAACACAAACATTCGACATCATTTTATCATGATCTTATTATTAACGAAAAAGTTATGTGATGAAATTTTATACCAATAGAATGTCATTTGGTCGATATATTAACAAAACCTCTTGATTCCCATAGATTTGAAATCTTAGGATATCATTAGAACTTTGCATTATTGATTAAGATAGTGTTCCATATCTCTAATTGTGTGTATTGCATATATTTTCAATCACTGGGCATGATTTTTGTTTAGTTTGGTCATCATTTGTATTTTTGTATTATAAAATATCCCATGAAATATTTTATCCTTCAATGGAATTCAAATAATCCATTCTTTAGAGTTTATTCTATTCATGAGCTTGAATTTGTTATTCCAAAGTCTTATAAAGTTTTAAATGTTTGATTCTTAACTTCTTGCCAAGTCTTAATCACTACCCCACTACGCTATGCTGTGAATACATTTGTGGTGTTAGATGAATATCTTTACCATATCCGAAAGATTATAACAAAATTTTATGTAATTTTTTTTAACAAAGAAAGCTATTTTTTTAACAAAAAAATGCCTACTTCTAGAGGTGTATATTTGATTTCGTGGAAAGGGATAGCAATAGATAAGTGTGGATCTTCTACTTGTTTAATAAGAATTACATGTCCATTAATTTTCATGTGTGAGAAAAACTATAAAAAGTCAAAAGTTCACTGAAAGAAATGAAATATCCTTATACTTCAAAAGTATTTGACTTAAAATTGGAGGAAGAGAATTTTTTTAGTTCAAAATGAAATCAAAGAAATTGAGACTTTGTTTAAGTTTTGAAATCATTGTTTTTTTTTAAGTTTGAAATCTAATGATTACTGTTTGAAACACTAACCAATTTAATTGCGGGTGCACTCTCACGACATAACAATTCAGAGTCCCAAAATATAGGGTCATTTTCTGTTTGAGGTAACATTAGTTCCTAGCAAGTGGGGGTTGAAGTATACTAGTTTACATTATAGTTGGATGGAGGTTGTTTTGGAGGAAATCGTTAACCATCCGTTAATAGTTGTCTCTCACATGGTAAATGACCTTGTTGCCCTGGAAATTAAATATTTTCTAATGCTTACAATCAAATTCATCCCAACATGCTAGAAATCATTCATTTTACATCATTTTGTACATTAGGGCATAAAAACCAACCACATTAACACTAACAAATTTAATATTTATAAAAACAAAACAAATTTTGTGTTTTTTTTCATAGATAAAAATGAGGAAAAAATATTTTTAATAGATAATTGTGTTAAACGTTATTTTTAATGTTTTTTTATTTATAAAACTATATTTTTTTAATCAAAAAAAGTTTTTTTATTTTTACATTGTTAAATTTAAAACAAATTGTACATTACCGATAAAAAAATTGTACATTAAATGTTCAACTTTTTTTGAAATTTTAAAATTGTACGCAATTTTCCCCTTTTTATTAAAAAAACTAGTTATTTAGAAAAAAGATTTTTTTACAAAAACAAACAACTGTAATTTTTTTTAAAAAAAATGGTTTCTTTAAAACAAAATATTTTTTATATGCAAAAAAAAAATTATAAAACTGTTTTACAAAAAACTGATTTCTTTTAAAAAATATTATAAGTACAAATTATTTTTTGTAAATTGTTTTATAAAACAGTTTTTTTTTTAACTACAGTAAAGTTTCATAACAAAAGGTTTACATTGTTTTAAGAAAAATAGTTGTTTTTCACCAAAAGAAAAACTGTAATTTTTTTTAAAAAGAAATCATTTTTATTAAAAATTAAAAAAAATGGAATGTTACTTAAAAACTGTATTTTTTATCCCAAAAAACTGCATGTATTATATATATATATATATATATATATATATATATATATAAACTCTACGGTAATTTATTCTACCTTTTTAATATTTAGGGGGTTCAGACAAAGAGGACTTCTCAAATGTTTATTTTTTGAAAGAAGTTATGTTACTTAATAAAAAAAATGTGTTTTAAACTGTTTTTTTTAAGTTGTACAATTTTACCAACCTTTTTTTTTTAAAACGTTGTATAATTATAAAACTCATTTTTTAAAAAAAACATTTTAAAAGTGTTTTTTATTAGAAAATTGTAATACCATGTATTTTTCTAGAATAAAAAAATCATTTTTGGAGTAAAATAAAAATTCGTTGAAATTAAAATTAATTGGTGAATTTAATTTATTAATTGCGAACAAGTGAATTTTATTATGTCATAACATGTGAGATTGATTTTTATGTGAATAATTACAATGGAAAATAATTGCATGTGTAGTAGATAATTAATATATGATGTGTGACTCGATTGTAAATATAATTATGGAATAAATAATTGGGACGCATTTTGAGAAGCTTTATGAGCTCGTTTAGATGTTTTGAACCTTTAGAAATGGTCTGAGGGTATAGGTATATAAGTTGGGAGACTTTCAGGTTAGTTTAATTATGGGTTCGGGCCCATTTGGGGATTCAAAATTAGGAAAATAGGCTCAACTCGGGATTTGGGACTAATATAAGGTGAAGGGAAGGATTAATACTCCTCACACTTAATCAAATACATAACCCTAGCAATACCACCTCAAGAGAGAAAGGAATAGAGGCCAAAGAGGAGAAGGAACAAGAGATTCAAGGGGAAATTCATCAATCACATATCCATGCAAGAATTTTCTTACTTAATTTAACGTTCAATGTGCTTCTTGATTCTTCGTTGTAAACCTCATGTGATTTAACTTCTTTATGGAAGAAAATTTGGGCTAAGGGTCTTAACCCATTTATGTAAATTTTGGGATTTCTGAAAAGAAGTTAATGTTAATGTATAAAATTTATTGTTCTAAGATGAGTAACTAAGTCGTAGGGACCTGTTCATAGGTTTGTGAAAAGGAATTAACCATTAGAATGGATATTGGGAAGAAATTAAGAAATCTCGTAATAGAAAGACATAGTAGATCTGGGTTTCTACCCAGTCCGAATCGATTCAGCCTAGGAGGCGAATTGATTCCGCCCCTGGGGCAGGTTGAGCTGGGATCGGGGATGGATCCGGGTATTTTTAGAAAACCATACGAGTTAGTGGGACAGTGTTTGGGTCAACGATAAGTTTATTAAAAATGCAAATGTGGCACATATATTAATTGAAAAATTATATTTAACTAAATGATTAAATAATCTTTTAAAGAAGAAGGAATTAATAATTAACTAGATGATCAATTATTAATTAGATGGATATTTATGGATATCATGTGGGATACCTTAGGTAATTATAGAATAATTACCTACACATATTATATGGGAATAATATGTATTTATATTTATTTGTGTGGACATACCAATATTCGTGGACGGTCCTATCGGTTTGGGATTACGTGCATTCAGGACCGTAGCACACGTCGGCACAGGTGGGCTAAACGTCGTGTAGGTCATTATCATAGGTAGTACGTACCAGCGCCATCTATGAGAGGTAGGTGTAGATGCTAAGATCCTTTGTCACCGCTGGGTATGCGTCGTGAACTGGTGTACTACGTAGGGACCACCCCACTAATGTGTGTTTTCTGATATGTGATTGGATAGATATTCCTTCGGACTTACCAATAAAGCACAAACGAGACACCAGTGGTAGATAACTTTTGAGTGTCGCATATATGAAATGACATATATATAATTATCCGAATTAAATGAGATTGATTAATTTGTCTAAGAATGTTGACAGTAAATTATAGACACATACTATGCTGTGCATAATAGATATTTATGCCACCTTCACGAATTATATGAGACTGGGATATATGGGCATTGATAACATGAATGTAGACGGTTACGTTTTAGCATGTTTATTATAACTAATGCATTTGATATTAAATGGCCACATATGTCATTTATTATTTCAAGACTTGTTTGGGTACGAGTAATATTACACTTAGATGATGGATGAGATGTTAATCGTATGTGAGCGATGATGGGGAATATTTACTTTGAATCAACTGTATTTATTGCACTTTAAATTAAATAAGTTAATTCTTGTAACTCTAGGGAGTTGACTCAAATTTAAATATTTTCTCCCCCAGGTGCTCCTAGACAGGGATACCAAGACTTTTGACAGATCAGTCTTGTAGTCTCCTTTTGCTCATCAGATTTTTCAGATTTTTTATTTCTAGTTTAGGTGTTATTCTGTTTCAGTATATTTATTTTACTTGGAATTTTTGTATGGGCATAAGCCCGGGATTTATTTACTTCATGTTGGTTTGAGATATTTACTATTATGTTGGATTTCTTATGCACTTAGTGCTTGGTTGGATTTTATTATCACCTTGGATACTAATTCAAACTCAGTTATGATTTTATCAATATATGTTAATACAGTTTGATGTTGAGAATGATATTAATTGACAAACAAGCCCGTCTTCGATGTATCGTGTTTGGCTGAGAAAATGGAGGTTGTTACAAAAATGGTAAAAGTTTTTAGTTGTTTTTTAACATTTCAAATAACGTTAAGATTTTTTAATAATAAATTAGTAAAATTAACGCAACTTTTATTATATTAAAAAAGTTAAAAATTATGATTTTTTTATTGATAACGTGATTTTTTTTCATAAATTTTCTTTCATAAAAAAATATATATTTTTAATGGGTTTTTTTAAGTTATACAGTTTTAACTATTTTTAACTCTTTTTTTAAAAATTTGTATTGTTTTTAAAAGAAACTTTTTTTCATTAATCTTGTTAAAAAAAAACTAAAAAGCCTTTTTCTTTTGATAAAAAAAACATATAATTTTTTTTAAATAACGTAAACCTTTTTAACTGTATTATATTTTTATAAAAAAATAGTTTTATAAAATTGTTTACAACCTTTTTAATATAAAAAAAATGAAAAAACAGTTTTTAAAGATTTTTTTTTCGTATATACATATAGAAATCATTTTTTAAAAATAATTTATATAAAAAAAATTTAACACTTTTTAAAACAGTTTATAGTTAGAAAAAAACGTTTTATTTATTGAAAAAAATTGTTTTCAGCGTTCACAGTGAAAATTAAGGTTTTATATTTACACTTTTTAAAACAGTTGACATTTTTTTTATATGAAAAACATTTTAAAAAAAACAATTATTTTTAAAACAGCTAAATAAAATATTGTAGAGATTTTTTTTAAAAACTTTATAGTTTTTTTCACTTGTTGCTTGAAAGTTGAGATAAATGTTTCTTGAAATCTATATCTATTATCTATTATCTATATATACATCTAATACGATAGTATTAAAGGTGTAAATGCTACTTAATGACACTACATTTACTTCAAAAAAAATCTTGAACTATTTTGCTTTCCACATTACATTATCTCTTCATATGCATTTAATGGATTATCTCCTCATCTCCTTTTCCTACCCCATCGGTTTTCTCAAAAGGTTTTTTGATTTTTCATTCTCTCTCTGTTAATGATAAATAAATTGATACATCACTTCTCTTCCCAGGAGTCTTTTTTATTCTCTCCCTTGCATCTTAATGTGCCCCATTTTTTTACGATCACATGTAGCTTTTGTTTGATGAATGCAACGAGTTTAGTAAGGTTTTTAATATTAACTCTATCTCATGGAATGTTCTTGTGAGTCCCTTCATATTTTTCTATAAGTCACTTTTTTCTTCCTTGATTTGGTGATTCCTAATGAATGGTGCTTCCAATATGACAAATCACAGTAATCACCAAATAGTGTAGTTGGTGAATCACCTATAATGGACTTAATTTTAGAATGTGATTAAAAGTAATTTCAGGTGTCCTCTAGAGTATACTTGTAGATTTTGTGAGTATTTTGCATTGTGTTTTGTAAATTGGTTAATGAAATTAAAAACATTTGATTGTATTTTGTTTAAAAAGAAAAAAAAATTGCCTCATTTTTTATTATTATTTTTTTTACGCATGCCATGAATTCTTAAGATCTCTTACCGCCGAATAATTCTCTTATATCCACCGTAGTCCTGCTTTTAGCCTTAAATATATGGGTTTCAATTTTTTCAACAAAATCGTGAGTTTGAAAAAAATTTACTAAATTGAATGTAGCTTAAGTCTCTCTTTCCTTTTAAATATAATTTTCGTTATTTCTCCTCAATTTTAGCTATTTTTCATTATCGCTCTTTGGATTCAGTTTCAACTTCTCTTTTTTTTGTAAAAAGTTCTTTTATTATCTTTTAAAAAATTATTTATTTATAAAATTAAATTTAAAGAAAAATCATAAAAAAATTGTTTTACAATAAAAAAAATACATAAAAATGTTTCTAGAAAAGTCACATTTCAATTCATAATTTTTTTTAATTTATAAAGAGATACTTTATAATAAAAAACTTATTTACAAACTAGTCACTTCATTATGAAAATATTTCAAAAAAATCAAATTTTACATTTATGAAAAAAAAATTATTATTACTTTATATATTATTTTTTATTTATCCATTTATTTTTACCGGTTAGTTTTTCAATATATAAAAAGTTGCAAAAAAACTATTAAGTTATCCATTAATTTCTACCGATTAGTTTTTCAATATATAAAAAGTTTCAAAAAAACTATTTTTTTTAAATAATAAAAAATTAATTATTTTCATGATTTTTTTATAGGATCTTGAAAGTGAGAATATTATTTATAAAAAAAACAATTAAAATATGAGTGAAATTATCATGAAAATGGACAAAAAATCATTAGAAATTTTTACATTTCATTTTATTAATATAGTAAAATAATATAAGATTTTAATATGTTTTTAGATGGTTTTTATAGTGAGATTATAATTTTTTTTTATCAAAACATTTAATTAATAATATTCGTAACATACATTTTTCCCCGTACATGCTAATTTAATAACATAATATAATTTTGGTGTCTCTTTAGAGTGAATTGACACGTGGCTACAATTATTGCTCTCTTAATATTAGACTCCCATTTCATAAATGTACTAGTTGAAAACCCGCGTGATGCGCGGCTCATACGGTATTGTAAGCAACATTTAAAGAAGACAATGTAAATATGTCGAACAGATAGAATGAAATTTTTGTTCACTTTTCTATCCGTTTAAGAGAAGTCCTAAGTATATACTTGTCTATATACTCACCCCTCCTGGCTTTACTAACCTCTATGTTTCAGATTTTTTATTGGCATTTCTTAACCAATATTTTTTTTAAATAACATAATATTTTCAAAATTGGCACATAATTATTATTTATTTCAAGATTGTCTAAAAAGAAATCGTGTCAAAGTTATCACGCATAGATATTTTGATAATATTTCAAATTAAAATAAATTTCAAAACAAAAGAATAAAATATATTTATTAATTACAAAAATAATTTAATCAATTACAAATACAATTATTAGTTACAAAAATAATATTAGTAAAAAACATATCTAGTGGGTGCCCGTGCCAACGACACAGTTAAAATAGAGGTATAATAGAAATTTATTCAAATATATTTTTTTTGAAATGACAAAAATTAAGTAAAAGTGAGTTTATCAAAAGAAATTCTAATTATCACATCCCTTAACATTTGTAGGTCTTTTTTCTTCCAATAACTAAAAAACAACTGAGTTAATTTGTAGATTAACCATATTATCAAGTTGAAAGAGAGATAAGATACTTTTTTAACTGATTTGTAGTAAATCTTATCAAATTTTTAATATTTTAAACTAAAACTAAAAGAAATGTCCACGTGATGGTTTGCTTTCAATACATTTCTCATCCCAATTAATTTATCATCATTTTTAAGGTTATTTACTCTCTTTCAGCCCTTTGATTGTCTTGAAAAATCTCTTCCCATCCTTCTCCATAGTTTTCCATCCCTCTTTATCATATTAAATATCCCCCATCTTCTCTATTTGTACCGCCCTTTCATCTATCTACCTCTTCCAATCTTTATCTTCTTCTATTTTATCTCATATTATGGCCTTAAAAAAATTATGAAGGTGTGAAGCCACATAAGTCGGTGTAGTAGCCTTAGTGGCAACTTGGGTTGTACGCTGATTTGGTCAGAGCTCAGATGTTGCCTAATTTTGGAGATCGGATGCGTGTTTATGTTAGGTTTATCAACCAATAATAGATATGCGATGAGCTACTTAGACCATCTATGAAGCATTAATGGTATTACAATTACAAACACTATTGAAACTGAATCATACGACCCCAGTTCTGAATTGTCAACTCAATATTCAGGTCGTTCGATTATAAGGTTGGAAAAAACTGAAAAGTAATTATTTTTTATAGCAAAATTTGAAAAAAAGAGGGAAATATAAATGAATGACTTGATAAGAAGCTAGAATTTGATTCGACATAAAATGGGAAAAGTGATAATATATCTCACCAAAAAACTCCTCTTTTTCAACTCCATTTTTAACATTAAAAAAAAATTCTACACTCTTCCTCGAAAATTTTTGTTGCTGAAAAATCAAAGTAAAATACAGTCTTACTAAAAGGTCCCAAAAGGGGGAGGGGGGGGGGGGGGGGGAGTGTTTCAAGTTAAAAATATAAAAAAAAAATTCTAATTTTAAGCATGCAATATAAAAGAAGAACAATAGAAAAGCAGAAGCAAACAATAAAGAAAATAGCTTGATTAAAAAGCAGAACACGAAGGTACAAGGCGATGAGATCTTTGAAACAGAGAACTAAAAAATGTAAATATCAGACCGAGACCCCCATCACGTAGGTCAGCTGGTAAGGGGTTGTCCTAGCTTAACCAAGGTCTCGGGTTCGAGCCTTGGGAATGCAGCTGTGTTAAAATTTGGGAGGGAGAGCTTTGCCGCCCTTATGGTCCTACCCGGCTCGAACAGGATTAGTCCCACGCCAAAAAATGTGGGGAACCTGTGGTCTAGACCAAAAAAAATCAGACCGAGAACATATAAAGCTAAAAACATTGTATCCACCCCAACATCCAGCTTGGGCCCCGACTTGGATGCAACCTTTTGTTGCCATCGCCGAAGCAAAAAATCGATATTTGTCAGAAAATCAAACCACCAAAGCTAAAAATCAAACCAACACCATCGTCGAAGCAAATATAAAATTAAAAAAAAAACTCAAACAATTTTGGTATGTTAAATGAAAATAGAACCAAACCAAAACAAAAAAAAATAGATTTCGGATCCCTTTTGGTTCTTAGTTTATGTGATTTCAAATCCATTTGTTGTGATTATATCTGTTGGGTTGTTGCAATTTTGTTACATTTTTCTGTTGTAGTGGAACTCAAACTCGCAGGCCGCTGATGTCAGAGGAACCGAAATTCAGACTCCACATAATAGGCCCATGTCTCTCTCTCGCTAGCTAACATGTGGGTGGATAAGAAAGAAAGTTAAGTGGGTCTTTGTTTTTTATTGTCCGAAAAGTTATGAAAGAGGCATGGAGCTGAACGATTTTCAGACCCGAGATTGTAAGAAATGATATAACCATTACCCAACCATCAAGCTTACAAGATGGACGTAGAGAAAGAGAGAGAGGCGAAAATCTTAAATAGAGAGAGAAAAGGGCAGAATGAAGCGCCGGTGATTTCAAAGAGTCGGAAAGAATGTGAAAAGCTGAGTAGGTGCTTTAAATGATGCAAAAGAATTGTGAATTGTAGTCATCTTACATGCACACCTTAAAAAAAGGAAACATTAAAGTCTTATAAAGCATTAGTATATAGAGATATAGAGTGCCACGTGGACACTCTCAATGAGGAGGAGTCTTAAATGCTCATAAATGTCTTATTTTGCATTTTATAGTACATAGAGATGTTTCTCTCTCCTCTATTTCCAAGACGTCTACTCCTTTTCCCCTCAATAATTTCAATATGGTTTTTCGTTTTTTCAGCTCTTAAATTGCCTTTTATGCTATATGAAAGAGACAATAGGGGATTCTCTCTCTTTCATCCATTTCTCTCTCTCTAAGTAATAAAAGCTTCCTACATTTATATATGTTCACTACATAAGGCCACCATGTGAACCGTCATTCTCATCCATTGAACTTCTCTCTCAAAACTCGACCCCCGCCTTCTCTTTATGTATCACTCTCCAAACCGTAACCCCCCTCTCTCTCTCTCTCTAAAACTCAAACTCTCCCTCTCACAAAAATGGAGTTTTGGGGTATTATTCTCTCTCTCTCTCTCTCTCTCTCTCTCTATATATATATATATATATATATATATATATGTGTGTGTGTGTGTGTGTGTGTGTGTGTGTGTGTGTGTGTGTGTGTGTGTGTGTGTCTATACTGTTTCTTATATTAGTTGATTGTTTTGTTATGTCTTTTTGATGTTTCATTATTTTTTCATAGATTTTCATGTCTCCACAAAATGTGATTAACGGTTCCCTATTTACTATCTATTGTTTAGAAGTTGGCTTTGTTTTTTAAGGTGGGTTCTTAACAGATTTCTACTATTTACAGTGTGAGGACTTTGCCATTGCAGGTATACTCTCTCTATATATATATCCACACACACACCGCATGTGACTGTTTTGTTGGCTTTATTTTTCAAGGTGGATTCATAACAGAAAAAAAACTATCTTCTACTATTTACAGTGTAAGGGCTCGATTCATGATTTTTCATTATTAGAATTATAATTCGGTTCTTGATTTTTCATTATTAGAATTATATGTTCGGCTCGGTATCATATTTATTTAGGCCCCCATTTATTCAAAAAAAAAATGTTGGTTGAACAAGAGGTAAAAAAAAAAGGAATTGGGATCGTTCACCTAACGATTGTTGAACAACAAAATGTAAATCCAGGTGAGTATGTACAATCTACAATGGCCTTTTTTTTACTAATATTTTCTCAATGAGTTGATGATTGTCTTTTATAGCTTTTTATCACGCATATACATCAAACAAATTTATACAAAACAATTTTTTTCTTAAAATAAAAATTATTTTAGTTTCTGTTTTTGTGCTCACGAAAGCATTAGCATTGCACACCAAAATTAGCTATGCTAACTTTGGAATTGAATGCCAACAAACTAATTTAAAACTTCATTTTAGTAACCATCATCTAAAATTAATCATTTATCGTATCAAATTAAAAAAATCAATTAATTATTACTTATATAAATTTACTAGAAATATCTCATAATATAATTTCGGTGTCTCCTCTTAGAGGATTGACACGTGGCAACACTAATAAATGCACTATTTTCACACCTCTATACCTCTATATTCACTCCTCACCGGCTCTCTCTTTTTATTGATATTTGAAGAGACTCAATAATCAAGGTTCAAGTATCCATAGAGAACCAAAAGTTTTTTTCATTTCAAGTTCATGAACGAAGTATACATAATTTACGCTTCCTTTCTTTTATAATATTGTTGCACAGTTTCATCATTGTAGACGTTAAATGATATTTGTACGTGAAATTTGACTAATATGACAAATTGTGTGTTTGTTTTCAACTTTAATTCGTTACTATATTTTTTTTTCTCTTAATACGATAAATTGTTTGTTCTATATATCCTCCCACAAAACGAGAAGGAAAATACATTATTTTTTGAAAATAAGTTTTTTATAAGTAAAATTATGTTTTTATAAATTGTACTTTAAAAAAATAACTTTATTAAAAAATTATTTTTCTAATAAAATAAAGTTTTTAATCTTTATACGACAAATTCTTTGTTCTATATATCGTCCCATAAAACGAACAGGAAAATACATTATTTTTTGAAAATAAGTTTTTTATAAGTAAAATTATGTTTTTATAAAATTGTACTTTTAAAAAATAATTTTATTAAAAAAATATTTTTCTAATAAGAAAAGTTTTTTATAAAAATATTAAAAAGCGCCCGCGCATCGTGCGGGTCTAAAACCTAGTATACCTCTAATACGATAGTATTAGAGGTTAACAAGGAGAATTTAATGTTAACTATTATCATGACTTGACTCTACAATTTCCAAAAATAGTATCACTTCCTTTCTCTTTCTTTAATTGTCAGGTCTTTTCGGTTTCTCCACATTTCCCCTCTCTTTGATTAATCGGGCGTTTCTTTTTCTCTAATAACAAATCATCCATTTGTTGGGTATATTATTACTATATATATTTATTTTGAATGAAGTAAATAAGTTAGTAAGAGTGGTCAAGTGGTAAGTTAGTGAGGGTCTGTGCATGAGGTTTTTGGGGATTTCTAATGTTGCATTAAATCGTTTTAATTTTAAACCGTTTTAAGTCTTTGACTATTTCTTCCACTATAGCTGTTAGTGGAGATATTAGTGGGTTAGTTGGCTAAAACCTCTACCCACGTTTTTTACCATTTCCCTTATATAAGAAAAGGCTACAGAGTCAAAAACGATTGAAAAATCTCTCTCACGTTATCTGCAAAAATTCTTTTGCTATTTTCTGAAAATCACTTTCTGTGCAAAAATTCTTTTCTATTTTCTGGAAATACATTTATGTTCGTCACTTTTTTGGGAGTGCTGGAGTATCCTGAGAGTTCGAAGATTTAACACAAAGCTGGTGTTTAAATCTGATCATTGAATCCTGAGAGGTGCATGTTCACGAGGCTGACAGCTACAAATATCAGCGAGCAATTTCACCTTTAGGACTTTGTGTCAAACACAAACCTCGATCGATAAGTCCTTCTAATTTTATCTATTTCGAATTTGGGTTATTTCGTTTATTCTGCAATTACTATTTCCAACACCATTTTCTCTCTCTCTCTCTCTCTCTCTAAACGTAAAAAAAATATTTCTCATGTTATCATTCCATCTTCAAGTCTTTCTTACTCCTGTTCATTTCTTTCCCTCTTTCATATTGCAAATATATGCCTAATTTTTTATTCATATTCTGATTATTCTTCTCTAACACAACAATATCCTTCCTCTCAGTGTCCTCCAAGGTATTGTTTGGTTTAGTAGAAGGCTTGAGTTCAGATTGGTTGTCCCGGTCCAAAGCAGACCATTCGATGAGATCAACTATGGGTGTTGAAGAACGAGCCGAGGCAATTTTGGCGGTGGGAAATGCTTGTTTTGGACCGATATCTGGTGTGTAGTTTGAGTTCAGATTTCATCCTTTTTTTAATAATGCTGCAGCTTTCATTTTGTTTGTAGTTTGTTTATATTGTTCTCTTTACTTTGTTGTTCTCCTATTTTTTTAATTACTGAACTGTTGGTCCATTACATTTGTATTTTTATTTTGTTTATTATTAGTAAATCTTTCGTTGTTTGATTGCTTGTTATCCCAACAAAAATTATATTAAGTCAGGCCCATGCGTGTGATCTGGGTTAATATCTCACCTAATTACATGTCAAATATACCCACAACAAAAAAGTCATCTGCAATGTCTACAACTTTTCCATTCCATTTCAAATAAAACATGTATGTTTCAATATAGTTTCAAATTATAGGTTTTAATTTGATGCATTTGCCTCACGGTTAGTTTCATTTGTTTTTTATTTTGTATTTTTGCAAAATTTACTTCGAGTCTAAATTTTGTAGGGATTATTTTTTGGGTTATTTAGAGTTTTTCCCCCGCTTTTGTGAGCAATTTTGCAATACACCCTACTTTTTAAAAAATTTACAATACACCCCCATTCTGTTAACTTTCCATCCAACCCGTTAATATTATTTACATTTTGTGTTTTCCCCCCACTTTTTGACCAGTTTTATGAAAGACCCCCATTTTAAAAAAAAAACCATTTATGCCCAAATTATTAGCAGACCAATTATATATATATATATATATATATATATATATATATATATATATATATATATATATATATAAAGAAACTTCAGCGGAATATGTTTAAAAAATTCAAAACTTTTTCGAAAAAATCGAAAAAAGTCCTAAAAATAAAAAATTTGGAATAAAATAAAAAGAAAAAATTTCTAACGGACATTTATTAAAAAATCGAAATAGTATTAAAAATTAAAAAATTCTAATTGACATCTATCAAAAAGTCATAATATTATAATTTAAAATAAGTAAAATATGGCAAAATACATGTCCGTTATAAAAGATGTTTTTCTATAAAATAGCCATCTTGATATTAAAAAATATTTTTTATTATAATTTCACATTAATAAATTGTACCCAGTATTTATTTATAAAAACAGTTAAAAAGTTAAATATAAATAAAGATTGGTTTTCTAACAAACATACATTTCTATATTAAAAAATCAAAAATAGTATAAAACAATGTATATGACTTCCAAAAATTGTACTACAATTCAAAAAAACTTTTTAACCGTTTTCTATAAATAAAAATTCGGAAGAAGTGTTAAAATATTTTTTAAACAATTAAAAAATCGTTAAAACCATTACATTTTTTTGTTTTTAAAAGCAATTTCTTATAAAAAAAACATTTTTTTTATCAAAAAATAGTTTTTTTTCATTATGGATAAATCTATTTTTATTCTGGTTAACTTTTTATAAAAATGAAAAACTGTTTGTTAAACTAATAAATAAAGTATATTTTTTTTAAATAGCACAATTTTTTTTAATAAAAAAGTCTAATAATGTAAAGTTGTTTGCAATAAAAGCATTTTTTTTATATAAAAACAGTTTCCAAGGAAAACATCCTTTTATAAAAAAATAAAATAAAAAAAAAATAAAAAAATAAAAAAACTGTTTTTTATATAGACAAAACAATATTTTTTTTAATAAAAAGGTATTAAAAAAAATTTTATTTAAACAAAACAACTTTTCAAATAGTTAAAACAATTTTTTTTAAATTGTTGTGTTTAAAAATAAAAGTTACACTATTTTGACTTTTTAATAAACGTCCGTTGGAAATTTTTCCTTTTTCTTTTATTCCAAAATTTTAGTTTTAAAACATTTTGCGATTTTTTTGAAAATGTTTCGAATTTTTTAAACATATTCCGCTGAAGTTTCTTTATATATAAAAAAAAAATGGTTTGCTAATAATTTTGGCTGAAATGATTTTTTTTAAATGGGGGTTTTTCGCAAAACTCGTCAAAAAGTGGGCGGAAAACACAAAATATAAATAGTACTAACGGCTTGGATGGAAACTTAAAAGAATGGGGGTGTATTAAAAAAAATTTAAAAGTGGGGGTGTATTGCAAAACTGGTCACAAAAGCGGGGAAAAAACTCTAAATAACCCTATTTTTTTACATGTAATATGATTTTTGGTGTTACACCAGATAAGTAAATAAACATTATGTTATGTCCGTTTTTAAGTTTTTGGTTTGTCTTATTTTTCGGGAACATAAAGAAGAAAACAAAAGGACATGTGTTTGTGCAACAACAACTTATATAATTTTATTTCTGGTGAAAATGAATCACATTTATGTTATGTGCTCTACATCTTTCTTATGTGAAAAGTTCATTTTTTATTTATGCTATCAGCAAATCTGTGTTTTGATTGCCACTTTTATTTTATTTTTTCTTATATTACGAATGTGTGACTCTAATATTTATTATTTACTTTTTTATTTTATTTTCTGAAATATATCTCAATGATTCACATTTAGTGGTGGTTTTTAATCATTTTAAAAACTATCATATTGTAAAACTAGCATCCTGCCATATTTAAAAAAAAATATTAGATGGACACCCAAAAGCGATAAATTTGTTACATTTAGTGCAACAACCTGACATGTCGCACCCGTATTGACACATATTTTGAGTTCCATTGTTGTTCTGTCGGGACACGAATGAAGTGCAAAAGTATTATTCCACATTTTTTAAATAATTAAAAAATAAAAGTATTTTTAATTTTTTTAGAGTAGTGTCTGCATACGGTTATTGAAATCATATTGAAGGGCAGCTTTTTTTCAAGTCATGACAGCGACGCTGCTCTAAAAACGTTTACAGGCATATCACCACAAATGCATAACGACCAAGAATCAAGCTCTCACGCTGCGATAAATACGATTGTCGAGGATGGAAGCAGCATAAGGACATTAAAGCGACTCAAATCAATGAGGTAAGCTTATGGAAATATTCTTAAATACATTTATCACCATGTGTGGGTGTTATTATATATATGTGTGTGTCTGTAGATTTTGGCATATATATACACAGTAAGCATGTGTATACAACGTGTATATATGTGGGTATGTTTTGGGTATATATATATATATATATATATATATATATAGAGAGAGAGAGAGAGAGAGAGAGAGAGAGAGTTAGGCTCTCCAATATACCTCATTAAACATACCTATGAACATACCTATTTTTTTTAAATAGTAAAAAAAATAATTTTGAGTTAATATTTTTTTACATGGGTTCATGATATTTATATGTGCCTGGAATATCAAAATAATGTGTTTTGATATTTTTAAAAATAGGTAAAAAAAAACTCACAGTTTTAAAGGGTAAAAACTGCCAGTTTTTTAACTTATTTTTTAAAAATAACAAAAACGATTATTTTCAATTGATTTTTTTTATAGGGGCACGTTGAAATATCACGAACCTGTATAAAAAATATCATCTCAAAATTATTTTTTTTACTATTTTAAAAAAGGGTATGTTGCTAGGTATGTTGGAGAGCCCGACTCATATATACACAAAAAAATAGTCTTCTGTAAGGACTCCTTATGATGTAGAACCTAGTACATTTTTTAAAATAATATAAAACTAAAAACTTCATGGATATGATCTCCATGGTGAGAAGATCTGCTCTAATTTTTTTCGTCAAAAAATTTAATAAAAAACCGTTGAGATGAGGTGATAGGTAAAAAAATGATATAAATATGTATTTTCAACCTTTGAAATGTTGGATCGGCGCCAACCGTTTTATTGATTGAATTTTTTGATGAAACTTCATGGATATGATCTTCTCACTATCAAGATTATATCCATGAAATTTCTTCAAAAAATTCAGTCAAAAAGTGGATGAGATGATCGTCAACATTTCAACGGTCGAAAATGCATATTTATACCATTTTTTTTACATATCACTTCATCTCAACGGTTTTTTTATTGAATTTTTTGATGAAAAAAAATGGATATGATCTTTCCACCATGGAGATCATATCCATGAAATGTCATCAAAAAATTTATTTTTTTACTATTTTAAAAAAATGGTATGTACCGGAGTCTGCACCATATGGAGTCCTTACAGGAGAGCGTCCATATATATATATATATATATATATATATATATATTCTATATTTATATTATACCTCTAATCGTGTATATAGTAATTTGTGTGTGTGTTTTACTAATTGAAATTTTTAAATTCAAATAAAAATAAAATGTAGACCTCCATAAACATTATATCACATTAATTTTGGACCATGTTTGATGTCTTTATCAAAATTGTCACGCTATAATTTCTATACTAATCATTCACGGTAATATATTAAGCACAACATATTTACAAATACTATCAATTATTATCTATTTATATTATGAAATTTATTTAAAATAAATTTTAAGTAGATTTTTTTTATAATACGCTCGCGCATCGCGCGAGTTTCATACTTATTATACCTCTAAAAGAGTAGAATAAGAGATTTTAATAGCATTTAATACATTAATAAGCCCTTCCTTTCAAGCCATTCACGTGCCAATCTAGATAGGAATAGGAATAGTGATATGTCTCTCTTCCTCCATTTATTTTCATGCTCTCTCTCTCTCATCCTTCTCTCCATCTTTCAAAGCCTTCCATCCTTTCCTCTTTTTTTCCCTCTCTCTTTCCTCCTCTGTGGTGATTGGGACTGTTTTAGGACACATTTTACTATCCATTCTCTTCTTGCAATATCTTGACAGTTTGTGTTGTCGTTTCTTTTTTGGAAAATGTTATATACACCGGGTGTTAGCACCGGGTTAGTACCGATTGTGCTTTATTTGTTGGTACTATGGTGTGGGTCCCACCAGGGAATGCTGTGGGTCCTACCAATGTACAATCAATTAAAGCGCATTTGGTACTAAACCGGTACTAAGTACCGGTAAGAGTATCATTACCCTTCTTTTTTTTAGGTTCTCCGTGATGCTTTTTTTAACTATCAGACTAAACCTAAGCTGACTTCACATGGTGATTTTTATCATGAAGGAAAAGAGTTTGAGGTATGAAAATTGTATAATATATGGATTGAAATGTGTAGTCTCATCCTTATGTGTCTTTTAATATAATTATTTATTTACTTAGTTATTATAAATTTCAGCTGTAGCCGCCTTAACTCACAAAATATACATGCACTACAGAGCATTTTTTTTCCTACTCTCTTCGTCTAAAGCTTTTATTCGCGTTGGAAAGATTTTGTAGACTTGATCAGTTCTTGCTGATTCTTGAATTTGAAATTTTCTTGCAGTTTACATCCCTAAATCACATCTCACATTTTTGCAGTTCACTTGAGGAATCCATTGATTTCTACAAGTATGTTCTTAGGTTTGTCCCAGTGAGGTACCCTGGTTCTTTTGATTTCAATGGTGCATGGTCAGTATTTGAATTCATAAAAAGAAAATGTAGTACTTAGAATTATGGGTTGAAATCAAGAAAGGGAAAAAATTGAACTCTTTTTATTTTTGTTTCTTTTTTGTAGAAAATCTTATTGTTGATGTAGTTGATTTCTTTTCTTACTCGGACGATATTAATGTTTTTCATAATCTTCAGGCTTTTTGGCTATGGAATTGGCATATATCTACTACAATCAACAAAACAAGACAATATGCCAAAGAAAAGTTAGATCAATCCCAAGGACAATAACATTTTGTTTAAGGTATTATCTATGTATTTTTAATTTAAAAATGGTGTTTACGGGGGAATTGTTAAGCCACTCATATGAGCGTATAGGCAATATATCAAATCAATGGATTACACAAATAAATATTAGCTAACACCTATTATTCTACCGATCTCACGCATTGTATAAATGTTATTGTCAAGCTATGTGACTCGCACCCACATATCTTAAAAGTGTTGTTTACCGGATTACGAAAAATGAATATATATATATATATGTATCACTAAATAAATATAAACAGTAATTAAAATTAATTAAAAAACATAGAACAGTAAAAGGAGATAAGAAGAACATACAGTTTGTGACTGAAACAATCACTTGTATAATTTTGAGCGAGTCGAAAGTTGAACTATCTCTCCTTAAGACAGAATACGCCCTCGCTACGGTGCTGACGGAAGGTTCAATGGGCGTCTGCCTCCCAGGATGAAACGGTCAACGACTGTTGCAAGAAGCACTTCAGTGCAACAGTCCCACGAACCAACAATGGCGAATTTCTCTCAAACATTAGGAAGGGAACAAGGACAGTAGTAGGGAATTCGGGTAGATTTTCTAATCTTTTAAATGGACTGCATAAGGTCCCTTTTATAAGTGGTGAAGCGCTGCAACTCATGGCTTTTCCCAGAACAGACATGACTGTTTGAACAGTTGCATCTCTCTAATAAAGCAACTTAACGTTTTAATTAATTAATTAAAAATGACAGCGTTTTTTAAATAATTAAAAACGACAGTATTTTTAAGTAATTAATTAATGCGAAAAATAATTAATCCGTAATTAATTCATATTTTTTGGTTCAGAAAATAAATTTTAAAGCCCAAAGGGCAATTAAAATTTGTCCAAAAAATTTAATAGTTGCTCAAGAACGACCCACGACCCGGACGGACGGCGGCGGCGCACGCGTGTGGGCTTTTGGGGCAAGCCCAACACATGCATAGTGTAGGCCATCTCCCCTTCAAAGAGTTGGGATAGCCTAAGGCATCCAAACGTTAGTCCCATAACTTGTGTATATTAATTCCAAGTTTTTCTACCACTTTTCCAATATGGAACAAATCCACTTAACTATGTTACACCATTTAGCTTAAACTCAAATGGGTCACTTTAAGTCCAAATTTTTCATTCATTACTTCACTATTTTGAACAAGTGAGTATACCAAATTAATCTCCTTGCTACAAGGAACACATTGGTACTAAGACACGTCACTTTTAACATATGTGTCTTAATTAAAATTGACTCTAAAGTTTGACCAAATAAGCTGGCATTTTATAAAATATACAACAAAAAGTTGTCTTTCTAATTGAAGAAACAAGTATTTCAATTGAATAAAGGTTGTTAGCATGATTTTTGATTATGCTTGATGTAATAATTTTTGTTTTTACTTTTTTTCCATTGCAGTTTTCAAATGGTCCCACGCTAAAACTATGTGTGTGTTATTCTCTTCATCTTCCAATCACTTCTATATGTATTTATAAGAAGTTCAGGAAAACGTAAATATCTCTCTCATATATATATATACTTCGTTATTTATTTGGTTATTTCAAGTGTTTTAGTTGTATTTTTAATAAATTTGATAATACGCCTGCGCATCACGCGGATTACATGCTAGTATACCTCTAATACGATAGTATTAGAGGTTTTAATGATAATAAATGCCGTTCTAAAGCCCATAGCAACTGAACAGATACACTGAAGGAAATACCAAACGAACAAAAAAAAATCAATAGCCAACCATTCATATTCTCCCTGTATTAAAGGGAGCCTAAAATGTCCTAAACGTTTAGAAGAGCAAAACTCTATAATTCCCCTTCATATAATAACCCTACTTTGTAGAAAAAGGGAAGTGAGTCACTCTCCTCCTATATGACAATCTGTTTCTCCATGTCCCATGTTTATATTGTATGTTTTTGTATATAATAAATTATTATGTTTTAGTCCATCTTCTAATTCCATTATAGTGAATATACAGGTCAGGCAATATGTGTTGTGGGAAGGATAACTGAGATACACACTCAATTTCATCAGACTTTCACTACAGGCACCAACTATTTGAAAAGAGACTGGTCCTTTGCCCAGGTCGACATGTTTTTTAATTATTTCAGTTTTGACATAAGAACCTCAAATAAAGTTGTAAAGTGAAGAAAACCTCTCGAATGATGTATTTTTTGCGAGATATCCTATGAAAAATAAAAGGAAAAAAAATGAATTGGGTGCATATTATAGCGGAAAAAACCTTCTGGGACTCTTTAGCAATCAGAGCTCTTGATTTTTAGCTGACACATGGGAAGATAATGGTAATAAATTGCATAGTTTAGACGGGATATATAATTGTTTAAAGAGGCCTCCTTCCAATCATGCATAATTCCGGCAAATGTTTTGCACTTTTCCCTAAATTCTTTGTCAAAACTACATCTACAATTTGTGGTTATAATTGTTCGTCCTCTTACATCAATGTACACAGAACTTTATTCAATCAAGCCTTAGTTCAATCATTGTTTTATTAATATTTCCAATAACATACGAAATCAATATGTTAACACACAAATTTTTTTCTTTGTACACCACATATATCAATTTGCACTATATTTAAAAATATATATATATATATATATGTAAAAAAAGAAAAACTCACAGTGCATTTTATATTTACACGGTTTGTCACATTTAAAATTTTGATGTATATATACTTTTATTTTAAATTTCAAATAAAATAAAAGAACTTTTTTGTATAATATTTATCCCTTTTGTGATTATTTAAAAAATTATTGTATATTGTTTAATTATGTCGATCTTTTAAACAACTAAATTTTTCGCTTTCATTTAATATTTGTTCACCATGTGTTTTAAATTTGTAATTTACTTATCGCTAACAAATATTCTTATGGTGCCAAAGTATCTATTTGTAGTTGGTTTTGAATTTGATAAGTTTTTAATTTTTTAATTGTATTTTTAATAAATTTTATCATACGCTCGCGCATCGCGCGGGGTACATGCTAGTATCCCTCTAATACGATAGTATTAGAGGTATTAATACATTTAATGAGCAAGTATAACTCTCTTTACTCTCTTTTACACTTTCAATCAGCTCTCTTCATCTTCCAGTGCTCATCATCTTCCAAACCTTTTATTTACATTAATCTCTCCGAATTCTCTTCGAGACCTTTTATCTATATATACCCCAACACTCAGAGTTCACTCATATACCCACAAATATATGCAAACATATTGTATATATATCAACCTCATAACAACCTCACTAGTTATTCTTCATTATTTTACAAACATCAACAAACCCACCTGTTGATGTAAAAAATTAGATCACTCTAATAATTCAATCACAGATAAATAAATGAGACAAAGAATTTTAAAGTGGTTCAGCCTTATAAGAATGGCCTACGTCCACTGTTGCTTTATTGCTGAGTGTTTGGGAATTCTATCAAGAAATTCCCTTCTGGATTTAGGGTCCAGGTCTAGCTCCTTTTACAATGAGGATTGTACAATGTATTTATAGCCTTGAGGCTGTAATGTGAAAGGGTAATACATTAAATGATATACATATGAAAGGGTAATACATTTAATGCCCTATTTGCATGTGCGTCCAAATGATAAGCATTTAATGAATAGTTAAACTGTTGGTATCCTGCTTCGAGGTGCAGCTCGGACCGCCTGAGTTGCTCGGACCGCCTAAGCTTCTCGGTACTCAAGAGTTCCTCGGAGAGGCATTGTTCCTCGGAGCTTGTGAGTTCCTCGGGGAACTAGTCTTCCTCGTTGTAGTCATGTTCCTCGGAAGTGTTTGTTGTTGCCATGTAGATAGCCACGTGTCTTCATATGATTGGTCCATGTCAGCAGATTAAATTTGGTATCAACAGAAGCCCCCAATGTTTCATAGTTCGAAATTTCTCGGAATATGGTAGCTTTAAATAGTCTTCCTGATTTTTAGGAGCGTTTCCCTTGTATTTATTTCTCCTTCCCAATTCGTAGAATCATGCTTTTTTGGACTTTTCTGCGTGCCTCGATTCCCGCCTCACTTTTCGTTTTCTTAGCTGCTGGTGTCCGCTTTGATTCTCGCGCCACTTTTCATCTTTTTAGCCGCTGTTGTCCGCTTTGATTCCCGCGCTACTTTTCATCTTTTTAGCCGTCGGTAATGTAATCATCATTTTTTGTAATCATTACTTCACCATTTCCCAAGGCAAGGTATTTAAACTTCACAGACGCTCCCATCGTCTTCTACCTTTCAAATTTTTATCTTCGAGTTTTACGTCGTCTCTTCCTACTCTCTTGTGCGTTCATCTTTTCCGTCGTTCGTTGTCAACAGCTCTACTCTTTTTCTGTAAGATCTTCTTCTTTCTTCTTCATTTCTTTTATTCATCATCATGGTTTACTCTGTTGAGTCTCTTGAAAAATTTCGCTCTGATTTTTCCATTCCCTCTTGGGTTGTCTTGGAAGAGCTTTCTAAGCCTTCTGATTATTTCAATTTGGCTGAGGGACATTGGTTCCCCAGCCTTTTTATTGCTGAGTGTGGATTTTCTTTTCCACCAAATCCCTTGTGTCTGGAATTCTGTCATTATTTTGACGTCGTTCCTGCGAGAATAGCCCCCAACACATGGAGAATAGTTAATGGGGTGCATAAATTAAATCAAGTTCATGGAACTCGCCTAGGAATTCCAGAAATCATGTACTGTTATAGATGGGCAGTTAATGATAATATTTTTTATTTAAAAACTAGATTTTTAAATAGAGCCTTAGTAGTCAATCTCCCTGATGCCAATAGGGATTATTTTGAACACGGGGTTGTCATAAAAAATTGGCAACACCCTCCATTAGCTGAAGATGAGGTTTACCAGGGTCCCAGATGCCCTCCTTATGGCAATGGGATAGGTTATTTCTATTTTATTTTATTTATTTTGAAATCATGTTTCTTTTGTGTTTGATAAAATGTGTCATTGATAACAATGTTTATTTATTTGCAGTCGATAGCAAGAGAAAGTGCCCAAAAGATGCAAATGTCTATATAAGGCATTTGAAACTTATCTGGAGTCTGCATCAAAGTGTTGTCGGCGAGCACATTAGGTCGGCCTCGTATCTGCTCCAGTACAAGAGCTACACCACTTCTTTCACTGCTCGCCCAGTGATAAGTGAATCAGAGCCAGTTCCAGCTTCCACAAGCGCATCGCCTGAATCCCATATTCCTTTAAGTGAAAGGATGAAGAAGAGAAGACCTCCTACCCTATTTGAGAAAACTGCCTCCGATTCTGGGGAGGTAAAAAGGAGTAGGATTGATGTCCCAAGGGAGGGGACGAAGAAGACTGATGCAGCTCCTCCAGCTGCTCCTGTTAAAGTTGCTGAGAAGCCCGCAGTGGCTCCGAGCAGGTCTACTTCTCCTGGAGAGGTGATTGTGATATCACCGACCAAGAGTTCTTCCTTGGTTGAATCTGTACCTGTTCCCCCGAGGAGGCTGAAGAAGAGCTCCTCGATTAATTTAGCTGATACCATTACTCAACCCCCAGTTACTGGAACTGGGGTTCTAACTTTTGTTCCCCCGAGCTCTGCCATGAGCTCGGTAAAGTCCTCGATCATTCCCGAGGTACAAGGTACCGAAGAGAACCTTACTCGGGACATGGTCACCTCACTAGCTGCTCGTCACCTTGCGTCTGTAAGCCTTCTTACTTTCAATTTTTCATATTTCCTTTGTCATTTCTGTTTCCAACTTGCTTTCTTTTTCTGTTCACAGTTGACGAGCTACTTTAACATAATCCTGAAGAAGGATGAAGCGATTAAGGCTTCTTGCTCCTCGTCCAGTGTGGAGGGAGCTCTGGAAGAAGCTACCAAGTCTTTGGCAGATTCTCTCCAGAAATATGCTGATGACAAAGCTGTCTGGGAGAAGAAGCTTGCCTCCTCCGAGCAAGAAAAAGCTCGGGCTATTGATGCCTCCAAGGAGTTGGAGAAGAGAATAAATGCCTCGGAGAAGGCAAATAAGGAGCTTGAAGAGAAGCTCAAAACTGCAGGAGAGTTTAAAGATAAACTCAAGGCTGCCGAGGAGGAGTTGGCTCAACTTCGGGAAGTAGGTCGGCAAAAGGAGGAAGCTGAGCAAAAACTGAAAGTTGCTGATGATTTGTTGTCCGAAAAGCTTGCCTTGGAGAAGACCAAGAGGAAGATGGCTGTGAAGAAGTCCTTCAGCTCTGGCTGGGACAAGGGGTGGAACAAGGGGTTGGCTTCCATGGTATCGCAATTGGACTATGGCGGTCTCAAATATTTTAGGGATGGATGGGTTGCTGCCCTTCAGGAGATGAATGTCGACGAATCTTCCGAGCTCTTCCAGAGACATATCCTTGGTCCCCCTCCAACTCCAGAAGAGTTAGAAGAGGACGAAGCTACCTCTGAAGAGTCTTCAATGGTGATGGGAGATAATACCCTAGCCATCCAGCCTACTGCCGAGGAAAATCAACAAATCGTTTCTTCCTCCGAGCAACTGCTTATTCTCCCCAAGCAACCTACTTCTTAATCCCAACCTCCCGAGAAGGTTTTGGGAGATAAGGAAAAGGTGTAGTGTTGTTCGGGTTTCTCTTTATTTGGTTTCTCTTTATCAAATGTAACCTAGAAGATGTAACTCTGAATTATGATCTAATAAAAATTGAACTTTTTTGCATATTGTTGTCTATCTTGCATTCATACTCTGCTTACTCTTCTTATTGATGATTGTTATTCTTTCTCTGCTAGTTTCTGGCTAGGATGGAACTGCTCTCTACCCATGATACAAAGTTGCTGCGACAATGTAATGAGTACTTTAAGGATGGTCACACAGACCTGAGTGCTGCACAAGTTGTCGACATCCTCGGCCAGGATGCTTCAGAACAGGCAGTGGAAGTATATCAATATCTAAAGTGTCTGCTTGATCGGGTTGTAGCCAATAACGTTGCTTATTATGAAATGATCGAGGATCTTCAAAGCACCCTCGAGGACCTTCAGCTTCAATACAAAGAATTCACTACTTTGTTGCATGAGGGGTACGAGAAGAAGTACCAGCAAATCATTGCCGACAAGGGCTACGAGAAGCTTTTTGCTGGGTACGATGTAAGAGAGAGAACCTTGAGAGGTGAGGTCGAAGAATGTAGACAGATTACTGAGTTGCTGGAAAAGGAGAACAACAACCTGCGAAAGGAGCTGTCACAATTGAAGTCTGCAGCTTCCACTTCTAGTGCCTTGATCCCAGTGACCGACGAGGGATTTTCGTTCTTAGAGGTTGAGAACGCCAAGTTGAGGGAAGAGTTGGAGACTTTGAGGAGCTCTGGCACCTCTTCATCTTCTCGTGGTCGAGCAAGAGCTCCTCGGGGACGAGCAAGAGCAGCTCGGGTTCTTGTCGAGGAACAGAGGACTCAGTCTGCCTTAGAAGAACCAGGCATTGTCTGATATGTCAAAGAAGATTAGGGACCTGAAAAAACAGCTCTCTGCGTAGAAGTCAATCTTGGAGAATAAGGAGTTTTTCATCAAGACTCTCCACGAGCAGCTAGAAAGGCTAACATATCAATTCCACAAACAGCCCAGGGAGTTCTGGATGGCTGGATACAACGAAGCACTATTCCACTTGGACGATCATATCCAGAATGCCAACAATGAGGGCTACAAGCAAGGATGGCTGAATGCCTTAGGTGTGCTAAAGCTCGAACAAGGTCATTATCTGTGGGACTACCATGATCCCGGGTTGCTCGACTTGCCTGTGCCACCATATAATTTGGACATGGATTGGATCCCTGCTCGGACCATTCCTCGGAGCTTAATTTCAAAGTATCTCGGTGACTACAATTTACATTCTCAAATCGAGGTATCTCGTCCCGAGCATCTCTTAGATCGACCATCCGTGATGAATGTCAGGATGTTGAAGGATCTTAACTTCATCAATTCTCCTCTGTCTTTAAATGATCCGCCTCCTGGCGAAGAACCTGTGTCAAAAGCAGAGGGGAAGAGACCAGTAGAATAGGAATTTTTGATGTAATAGTTAGTATACATGTTAATGTAACTGTAATTTCATTATCAATGTAATTTATTTTGAATTCAATGAATGATCTTCATTTTTGTTTGCAAATCTTGATTGTTATTATCTTGTATTTATCAAACACTTTATATTTATGCATGTTTGTTAAAAAGATAACAACATTGTGTTGTTTGTCGACCAACTCAGTAACAATTAAAAAGTTACAAGTATCAATGTTGTTGCTCGATCACTTAATAATAAAGTAATGAATATAAAAATGTTGTTTAAAATGTTTCCAACCAACCAAGGTTGTTAGATTCTCCATGTCGACCAACTAGAGTTAGTGGGTTTTTATCCCCGACCAGCTATAGTTAGTCTTTTTGAAATAATTTTACCCATAAAATGCTTTCGACCAACCAAGATCGGTAAATTTTTCTTGTCGACTAACTACAAATGGTGGGTTTTTATCTCCGACCAGCCATAGTTAGTAGACTTTTATCTTAAATGTTTCCGACCAATCAAGATCGGTAAATTTTCTTTGTCGACCAACTACAGTTGGTGGGTTTTTATCCCCGGCCAGCCATAGTTAGCAACTTTTGCACTTTCTGGAATAATCTTACCTCCTGACCAACATAAGTTGGCATTTGCGAGAATATTTTGTTTCATAGCCAAACAGGTTGGCATTTTTAGGAATATTTCGTTTCCTAGCCAAACAGGTTAGCATTTTTAGGAATATTTTGTTTCCTAGCCAAACAGGTTGGCATTTTTAGGAATATTTTGTTTCCTAACCAACCGAAGTTGGCATTTTTAGGAATATTTTGTTTCCTAACCAACCGAAGTTGGCATTTTTAGGAATATTTTGCTGCTGAGCAGTCTGAGCTTTGCCGAGTTTTGCCGACTTTTGCTGAGTAGTGTGTAGCACTAGTATTCCCCGAAAAATTCTCAATAAAAGGAGAGACTTTAGCAGAATATCTTCATTTTATTCATACTGATGGAACTATGTTACATATACATCACTGATAATACTTGCGTAGGTGCTCTGCGTTCCATGCATTCTTAAACTCCTCGCCTTCTAAAGTTGCTATTCGATAAGTTCCTGGTCGAACAACTTCTGTAACTCGGTATGGTCCATGCCAGTTTGCTTCCAGTTTATTGTGCTTTTGAATTACTTTTTTCAGCACATAGTCTCTTTCTTTCAGGTCGCACTTCTTCACCCTTTTGTTGTAGAACAAAGCTGTTCGCTGCTGGTAAGCAGCATTTCTAATGGCTGCTTCTTCTCAAACTTCCTCGAGCATGTCTAAATCCAATCTTCTCATTAAGTCGCTGACAGGGGAATTGAAATTCAGTACCCTATGTGTTGGGAGGCCCAACTCGACAGGTATGACGGCTTCACTTCCAAACGCCAGCATGTATGGTGATTCTCCAGTTGCTACTCGGGGAGTAGTTCGGTAAGCCCAAAGTACTGATTGTAACTCATTGATCCAGTTTGCTTTTGCATCATCCAATCTTTTCTTCAAGCCATTTAGCACCGTTTTGTTTGTCACCTCAGTTTGTCCATTGCTTTGAGGATGGCCTGGTGCTGAGTGGACCTTCAAAATATTTGATTGATGACAATAGGTGGAAAACTCCTCGTTATCAAATTGTGTTCCATAGTCTGTGATAAAGGCATGAGGTAGATCGTATCGACAAATGATGTTCTTCCAAACAAATTGGTACACCTTCTCGTACGTCATATCAATGAGTGGCTCAGCTTCTACCTATTTAGTAAAATAATCCACTGCGACGACGAGGTACTTGAACCTTCCTCGGGTCGTTGGCAGTGGCCCAACCAAGTCAATTCCCCACATGGCAAATGGCCAAGGGGAAGTTATGGGTGTCAACAATGCTTGTGGAGTTCTTCGGATGGAGGAAAAGCGCTAGCACTTATCACACTTCTTGGCGTAGGCTATACAATCAGCCCTCATCGTCGGCCAGTAGTATCCTTGCATCATTACCCTTTGTAAAAGAGTCCGACCTGCTACATGTGCTCCACAAGACCCTTCGTGGATATCTTCAATTAATTCTTTCACCTCGGAGGGGTGTACACATCTCTGCAAACCTGCCATAATTCCTCGTCTATATAAAACACCATTAGTTAATACATACCGAGCAGCTTTAAACTTTATTTTTTTGGCAGAGAGTTGTCAATTGACAATTCTCCCTCCTCGATATACGCCCTGATGGAATCCATCCAAGATGGTCCTAAATTAAGGGTGATAAAGTTCATCGTCAGATCTTCATCTATGCTCCGACCAGTTAACACTTCAATTGGGATTGTTCATCATAGCTCAGTGCGAGTAGCTGATGCTAGTCGAGCTAGGGCATCTGCTTTCGCATTATCCATTCTTGGTATTCTGACCAGCTGAATAGCGGCAAACTCTGACACCAGCTCCTTTGCCTTTGCATGATATCTGATCATTAATTCTCCTCTAACTGCATATACTCCCAACATTTGGTTTACGATCAATTGAGAATCACTGAAGACAATAATCTGCTGCGCCTCCATAATTTTTGCTAAACCAAGTCCTGCAATCATGGACTCATACTCAGCCTCATTGTTGGAAGCTTTAAATTGGAAACGCAAGGCGTATTCCATATCGACCTCATCCGGAGTGCTCAAAACTATCCCCACGCCGCATCCTGCAGTGCAAGATGAGCCATCTACATATAGTCTCCATATAGGTAACTCGTTTTCAAATTTTTGATCAGTTAGAGTTCCTCGGTGAAATATTTGTTGCTTCTTTTCCTCCTCGGATTCTTCTTGCTCTTCGTCGATCATTTCTTCTTGCCCTTTTACCAACCGGAGTTGGTCTGAGCCCGAAGTCAATGATCTTGTAACATCCACTTGCCCTTTTACCAACCGGAGTTGATTAGAGCTAGTGTTTGTTGATCTTGTAACATCCACAGGTTGATCAGCGAGCAACTCTTATTTCTCATCCGGAGTCCTCACAACTATCTGCGTCACATCCTGTAACATCCACACGCCCTTTTACCAATCGGAATTGGTCTGAGCCTGTGTTTGTTGATCCTGTAACATCCACAGGTTGATCAGCGAGTAACTTTTGTTCCTCGGAGCTGTTAGGATAGGTGAACTCCGCTATAAAATCTGCTACAGCCTGTCCTTTAAGCGATGATCTGGGTTCATAGACTATATCATATTCACCGAGCTCTGTTGCTCACTACATCAATCTTCCTGATTTTTCTGGCTTATGCAGGGCTTGCCTCAATGGCATATCAGTATATACTACTATGGTATGAGCATGGAAATATGGCCTCATTCTCCTACTCGCCTCAATCAGCGCCAGTGCCAATTTCTCCAGCCTTGGATATCTGATCTCTGCTCCTCGGAAGGCCTTACTTGTGTAGTAAATTGGCTTTTGTACTCCATTCTCCACTCTGATCAACGCCGAGCTAACTGCATTCTCGAACACTGCAAGGTACAAGTACAATTTTTCTTCCATCACTGGCCTGGACAACAGTGGAGGTGCTCCCAAGTATCTCTTCAAGTCTTGAAAAGCCTTCTCGCATTCATCACTCCACTCAAAAGTCTTTCTGAGTGTCTTGAAGAATGGGAGACATCTATCAGTTGCTCGTGACACAAATCTATTGAGTGCCGCTACACGTCCTGTGAGACTCTGTACTTCCTTCTTCGTCGTTGGAGATCGCAGCCCTAATAGAGCTTTGATCTTTTCAGGATTTGCTTCAATGCCTCGTTGATTGACAATGTACCCGAGAAACATGACTTCTCGTACTCCAAAGATGCACTTCGTCGGGTTCAGCTTCATTTGATATTTATCTAGTTGATCAAAAGTCTGACTTAAGTCAACTAGATGATCGGCAGCTTTCTTGCTTTTCGTCAGCATATCGTCAACATAGACTTCCATATTGTCACTAATTTGTTCAGCAAAGACCTTGTTCATCAGCCTCTGATATATCGCACCTGCATTTTTCAAACCAAAAGGCATAACATTATAACAATAAGTTGCCCTAGGGGTAATGAAAGAAGTACTCTCCCTGTCTTTCGGTTTGATTTTAATTTGATTGTAGCCAGAATAAGCATCCATGAAGCTTAGCAACTCGTGTCCCGAGGTAGCATCCACCAGTTGATCAATTCGGGGCAGTGTAAAGTGATCCTTTGGGCATGCTTTGTTGAGATCAGTGAAGTCTACACACATCCTCCACTTGTTGTTTTTCTTCTTTACCATTACCACATTAGCTAACCAATCTGGATATTTAACATCTTCAATGAAACAAGCTTTCTGGAGCTTCTTGACTTCCTCCTGTATAGCTTGATTCTTCTCGGGACTGAATACTCTTCTTATCTGCTTCACAGGCTTGATCTCCTTATTCACATTGAGCTCGTGACATAAGAAATTTGGGTCTATCCCAGGCATATCTACGTGACTCCACGCAAAAGTTTGTCTTCTGCTTCTAAGGAAAGTTATCAACTCCTGTTTTAATGAGGCTTCCAACGATGAACCTATTTGAGTAGTTCGCTCAGGGTGATCATCGTCCAGAATGATGTTTTCAGTAGTTTCCACCACTTGACCCTTCACGAGTTGCGACTCATCTCGAGGATCCAATGTTTCAATTTCTGCACCTTCATCCACTTGATAGGTAGTAGTTTTTTTCTTTGATTCTTCCAATTCTTCTTGCTCGGCAGATGAATAATAGCATTCCCGAGCTACTTTCTGATCACCTTTCACAACTCCTACTCCAAAGTTTGTTGGAAATTTTAGGCACTGATGCACTCTAGATGGTACAGCTTCGAACTTCTTCAATCCTACTCTTCCCATGATGATATTGTACGATGATTGGACATTCTTATCCATCACGAAGAAACGTATTCTTTCTGTCCGACAAGCTGGCCACGTACCAATGAATATATCCAACTTGATCGTCCCAAGTGGAAATACTTTCTCGCCAGCAAAACCAATGAGGGGTCTGTGGTAAGGCTCCAGTTGAGATAGTTTTAGATTTAAACTATCGCAAGCACGAGTAGAACATGATATCTGTCGAGCTACCATTATCGACCAGCACTCTTGAAATCATTACCTCCTTAATTCTCATTTTGATCACTAGCGGGTCATCATGAGGATATAAAACACCTGCAAGGTCATTTTTTGAAAAACCGATAACCAATTTCTCCTTGTTCACCTTTCTCGGGTGATCTTCCTCAGCCAGATTTATTCGCTGAATGTACGAGCAAGCTTGAGCCTCACCGAGGTAAGCTTTTCTTTCTGTAATAAGGTCTCCTCCTCCTGCATCTCCTCCTGTAATAACATTACAATCAAATGACCCAAAGCGTATTGAAAATACCTCTCGTTCTGGCTGCCTTGGTTTCTTGGGAAGATCGGGGTCATCCTCTGGATCAACTTCATGGTTTCTCTTCTTATTCTCCTCTTCTCGACGAGGAGATCTAGACCTCTCTCTAGTTCGGTCACTGTTTCTTCTTTCGCCTCCCTGATCAACATACTTTGCTAGCTTTCCTCGTCGGATGAGTGTTTCAATCTCATTCTGAAGAGCTATGCAATTTTTGGTCATATGGCCATGATCCTTGTGGAACTCGCAATATTTTTTCCTATTCCTCGTGTCAGGGTCTGCCTTCATTTTCTTTGGCCAGTTTAACTCCTCGATGTTCTTAATTTCTTCCAGGATGTGGTTGATGTTTGCCTTCAAAGGTGTGTACTTATCAAATTTCCTCAAGACTTCCCATGACGACCTATTTTTGGATTGTTTGTCACCACCATTGTTCTTATGCTCTTTTTTCTTAGCTTTATCACCTTCCACCTTGGTTTCTTTAGCGTCCATATTCTTCTTCGCAGACATAGCCTCCTCGGCATTCATAATCTTGGACGCTTTTCCCATCAGATCCGACATGGTTCGAGGTGGATCTTTGTCCAAAGTGTAGTACAACTTGTTTGGCAATAATCCACTCATTAAAGCGATAATCGTTGTCTTCTCCTCATAATCAATGACTTCGAGTTTCTCGTTATTAAAACGAGTTATATAATCTCTGGTACTCTCACCAACTTTTTGTCTAACACTTAACAAATGTGCTACTCGTTTAACTGGCTTTGCTCCAAAGCAGAAATTCCCAATGAATAGCTCAGCCAGTTGAAGAAAAGTTGAAATCTTACCCTGAGGAAGACTACTATACCATATTTGAGCAGATTCGGTAAGTCTTCACGAGAATGCTCTGCATCTCATCTCATCTGGAACAGCATAGATGTCGACTGCAGCTTGGTATTGTTCTATATGAAGGATAGGGTCAGTCTTTCCATCATACTTGGGAGTCACAACAGGTGCTTTGAACTTTGATGGTGTTGGAAAATCAACAATGTCCTGGACAAAAGGCGTTCCTCGAACAAAGGTCCGTTGTAGAGGGTTCTTAGCCTTAGCCATTTCCCCTAATATATCCTCGAGCCTCTGAATAGATCCTTTCCATGCATCATTTCCTTCCTCGGGCCTATTGGTTCGAGAAACTGATCGCGTTGATGTGGCTTCATGTGATTTATCTTGACGAGCAGCCGGTCGGTCATAGGATCTATCTTGACGATCAACTGGTCGCGACTGGGCAGATCCTTCCTTTAAATCTGATGGTCGTCGAAAGCTCCTCGACGCTGCATTAAGAGGACTTTTGTTCCTCCTAGGGCCTAATCGATCGAAAGGAGAAACCCTACTTAATCTTTCCAGTGCGCTGGTCCTTTCTGGGGAAAGGGTGACACGTTGTTCAGTATCTGTGGCCCGCACTGACGAAGTTCGCCCAGGTTGATAAGAAAAATCTTCAGATTCCTCATTGCGATATGAATTAGTACGCCTAGTACGTGAAGAAGGCGCACGGGTATTTCTTTGAATGCTTCGTGGTCCGGAATGGGCTGATGCACCGCCATGGAGGGTTTGGATGAGTTGTCGCATTGTTTCTTGCATGACGGTTTGGCCCTGAGCCAGATTTGCCATTATTCCAGTCAGATCTGGAATAATTTGTGGGGCAGATGGATTTATAGGGGTTCCAGCATTTCGATTGCTGGATTCAGGAATATCCGCCATTGGTAATGGATTGTTTTTGATGAAAAACGATATTATCAGTCGTTTCCCACAGACGGCGCCAATCTGTTGATGTAAAAAATTAGATCACTCTAATAATTCAATCACAGATAAATAAATGAGACAAAGAATTTTAAAGTGGTTCAGCCTTATAAGAATGGCCTACGTCCACTGTTGCTTTATTGCTGAGTGTTTGGGAATTCTATCAAGAAATTCCCTTCTGGATTCAAGGTCCAGGTCTAGCTCCTTTTACAATGAGGATTGTACAATGTATTTATAGCCTTGAGGCTATAATGTGAAAGGGTAATACATTAAATGATATACATATGAAAGGGTAATACATTTAATGCCCTCTTTGCTTGTGCGTCCAAATGATAAGCATTTAATGAGCAGTTAAACTGTTGGTATCCTGCTTCGAGGTGCATCTCGGACCGCCTGAGTTGCTCGGACCGCCTAAGCTTCTCGGTACTCAAGAGTTCCTCGGAGAGGCATTGTTCCTCGGAGCTTGTGAGTTCCTCGGGGAACTAGTTTTCCTCGTTGTAGTCTTGTTCCTCGGAGCGCGTGGGTTCCTCGGAAGTGTTTGTTGTTGGCATGTAGATAGCCACGTGTCTTCATATGATTGGTCCATGTCAGCAGATTAAATTTGGTATCAACACCACCCTTTGAAATGGGAGCCCCTTTGATAACTTTTGTAAATAAAGAGCAGATGAAATGGACCTTTTGAACAAATGCTTTAAAAATAGTAAAATGAACGAACATGTTTATGGTATTGAAGTAATACAAAATGAATGTATATTATTGTTGATGTAAAAAATTAGATTCTATCTAATTTATCAATAACAGATAAAAATGAATAAACAAGACAATGGATTTTTAAAGTGGTTCAGCCTTATGAAAATGGCCTACGTCCACTATTTTGTATTGCTGACTGTTTGCCTTGAATCTCGATGATAGGTTCACCAAGAGATCCCAAGTCCCCCTTTTATGACGAGGTTACAATGTATTTATGGCCTTGAGGCTGTACATATGAAAAGGTAATGCGTTGTTATCTAGTAGACATATACATCTGTACAATAATAATGTGCATTTAATACGTAGTCGCCTTTTGGTTTTCTTGGTTGGATGCTCTGCACGCTAAGTAGCTCGGACCGCCTGAGTTGCTCGGTACGCTTGAGTAGCTCGGACCGCCTGAGTTGCTCGGTACGCTTGAGTAGCTCGGTGAAATTATTTGTATTTGCCACGTAGGTTGACACATGTCTTCATATGATCGGTTCACGTCAGCTGACTAAATTTGGTGTCAACAGAAGCCCCCAATGTTTCACAGTTGAGATTGAAGAAGAGTGTGGAACATTTTGCTTGAAAGCTGCTCGGAACACTGGTCTTCAGAGATTAGGAAAATTTTCATTATATATAATTCCTTTTGAGCGCATAATATTAAACTTCGTAAATATTTTTTTTTTTACGATCACTTCGATTTTTGTGCCTTTTTCTTCTTTTTGCCGTCTAAAATGCAAACGTCTTCCCTTGTAATCCTTGCCTTTTTCTATTGCCGAGGTAAAGTATTTAAGTGTGACAAAAATCCCATCGTCTTCTACTTTTCAAATCTGTATTTTTGAACTCTTCATTCTCTCTCTATCTTATGCCTTCGTTCTTTTCATCATTTATTTTCAACCGATCTCTCTTTCTTCTGTAAGATTTTCTTCCTTCTTCTTTATTTACTTTATTCACCATGGTTTATCTTGTTGAATCGTTGGATAAATTTCGGTCTGATTTTTCAATCCCTTCGTGGGTTATTTTGGAAGAACCTACTTGTCCTTCTGATTTATTTTCTTTGGTGGACGAACACTAGTTCCCAACTCTTTTTGTAGCTGAATGTGGCTTTTTTTTCCGTCAAATCCCATGTGTTTGGAGTTTTGCCCATATTTCGATATTGTACCCGTAATAGTAGCTCCAAATACATGGAGGGTAGTTAATGGCGTATATAGGTTGAATCAACTGCCTGGAACTCATTTGGGAATTCCAGAAATTATGTATTGCTATAGATGGGTTACCAGTGACACTACTTTCTATTTAAAAACTATGTTTTCGAATAGAGCTTTAGTTGTCAACCTTCCCGATGCCAATAAGTACTATTTCGATCTTCCTCTAAGGAAGGTTGTTATACCATATCTGAGCTGACCCGGTGAGAGTTCCTGAAAATGCCCTGTATCTTATCTCATCTGGAACTGCATAGATGTCGACAGCAGCTTGGTATTGCTCTATATGGAGGACTGGATCAGTTTTTTTATCATATTTAGGTGTCACCATAGGAGCTTTGAATTTTGATGGTGTGGAAAAATCCACAATTGCCTGCACGAATGGTGTCCCTTGAATAAAAGTTCTTTGTAGGAGATTCTTGGCCTTAGCCATTTCCCCTAACCTATCTTTCAACCTTTGAATATAACCCTTCCATGCATTATTTCCCACCTCGGGCCTATTTTTCCGAGCAACTGATCGCATTGAGTTTTTCTCTTGGGACCTTTCATTACGAGCTGTTGGGCGTGATTGGGCAGAGCCTTCCCTTAAATTAGATGGATGTTGAGAGTTGCTCGACGCGATCCTAGGAGGGTTTATATTCCTCCTGGGGCCTAGTCGATCGAAAGGAGAGACTCTACTCAACCTTTCCAGAGCACTGGTCCGTTCTGTAGTTAGAGTGACATTCCGTTGAGAATCTGTAGCTCGTACTAATGAAGTCCGACTGGGTTGATACGAAGGATCACTAGACCTCTCAGTACGATATGAATTAATATGTATAGATTGAGAGACCTCCGGGAACAGTGTTCGTCTAGTTCTTGAGGATGGCAGATGGGTATTTCTCTGAACGCTTCGTTGTCCTGATTGGGCAGGAACTCACCCCCTAACTTATACATTGCTAGTCCCTAGCAATGAAATAGGATGCAATAAGAACTACAAGTAAACCAAAAGCAGGAGATAGTACAAAAGTATGGTATAAAAGAAAAAGAAAGATAAGGCCACTTTCGCGAGCGATTCGATTTCATTTAGCATATGCAATAAGCCGTTAAACCCCTAGGTTACCCTAGTGGATGAGTGTCGTCTCGTGAGGGTTTTCAGAGATGATACCCACAAACATCATATGGTTTCCTCAAAATAAGCCCAAACAAACATGCGACAAGCCCAACAATGGTGAAAAAGATTTCATACACATTATTAGCACATTGAATGAATTCAAACAAAAGTACAAATCATTAACATTATAGAATGCACTTCATAGAATTGAAACCTTAAAATGTGCGAGGGGGAGAGAGCACATGCAAAGTGTGATTTGGCAAAAACTTATATGAACCGGATAAACATTAAAGCAAGCATATATTCAATCCTCATGGGCATTACACTCATCAAGTGAATTCACTCGAAATAGGGAGGTAACACACGGAACATGCGGGCGAAAGAGTAAATGTAAATGGAAACTAGGCCGCACACATGTCACAAATGAAGAATGCTATATATAAAATAAAAAATGTAATCTCAATGAAAGGATACCGCACACTAAAAGAGGCGAAATGCATTTTCACAGATTATTACAACTATTATGACTTTTAAATTACATCAACCTAAGATCACATAGGACTTTAATAGGGTTATAATGTAGGTATGGCTAGGGTACGAAACGAAGGAATGTATGTACTATGTACAGATTCAAAGTGATCGGAACGAAAAACTTGGGAAAATGGGAAAAAGTGGGCAATTTCAAAATTGGAAAAACAAGTTCCAAAACGGCATTAGATATATCATTGGGGAGAGTAATCAAAGCTTATTGAACTATATACAACATTTACAACTTTCTCTTTATTTTCCTTTTCTTCTTTTTCTCATTTTTCTTTTGTTTTCTTTTGCTTTTTGCTTTCTCTTTTTCTTCACTTTTTCACTACTTTCTTTTCTTTACTTATCAAACTCTCATATGCCTAAATTGCAACCGACATCATAACAACATCATTCAATCCCAAGTACCATTCCAAACAAAGGTGTGGAAAGTGTATGTATGGGTTAAAACTCCAATTTAGAGTTGGTTATGGGATTGGGGTTATGAAACGAAAGGCTATATTTAGGCTCAAAGGGGTTAATGAGGGTAAACATATAAGGGTGAGGTCAAGGTCAATATGGTGATATAACAAAGAGGGCCTATGATCATTTCACAAAGTTTACGCAATTCTCAAATCAAAACAATATATGAAAATCATGCTCAAGCAACACATTTCAAGTATGAACTCAATTAATGAACGATCAAATGAAAGAATGGTGAGATTACCAACGAATTCAACGTTTTCAATGAGAAAAGAATAGTGTATACACTCACAAACGACGAAAGGTACAAAGCTTACTCGGTGTAAGTATATACAATGCAACAAAAGATTACCGAGCTATAAAAATCTTAAACCAAATCAATAAAGCAAGAAAAGTGCATGTGCTCATGGGATTAAAGTTTAATTCATGAAGTTATTCATAATATCAATAAGTGAGACTAAAGTGTAATAACTTCTGAAATCGAGAACATGCATCATTGGGTTGTCTATTGGATCGGGTAATTATTGAAATTTATCATCGGAAACAAAGGCAAAAAGCCCAAAAAAGGAGAAAAAGGAAAGAAATTTTTTTTGAATTTTTCTAATAAAAGCATACTAAGTAACTAACATGTGAGCAAAAACATGGACTAAATAAAGAAATGGATAGAATATCCCACACCCCCTAACTTAAAACTTGACATTGTCCTCAATGTAAATTAAGAACCAAGTTAAGAGAGGAAAAGAGCGATATTATCCAAAATTGGAGCGGTCCCCATAAGAACAAGTCCAAACAATCTACAAAACAAGTTAGTACCGAGCATAGCAAGAACAAATAATAAAAAGTTAACTAATTACACTAGACTAAATTAAAAAGGGAAAAAAAAGATAAAAAGAAAGAAAGAATAAAAAGCTAACTATATACAACCTACTATTTAGACTTCACACTAACTATACACTAGAAGTCTAAATAGCTGAGGGTTCACCATAAAAACGATTTGACTTTGGAGGATAACCGGTGTACCCTCACATACAAGCATGCCTTCCGAAAAATATGAATTCTGTTTGAACAACGGAAGGCGTGTGTAAGGCGGAAGAAAGGAACCATCGTCAATTAAAAGTTTTGGAGGGACGATGGGGGGTTTGGATTGCACATGTGACAAAAACAAGTGGGGACCGAGAAAAGCCGAATATCCTCCCAATGATTTTGAAGTTGGAATGGGAGGCGGCGCACACAAAGGCAAAGATGCGATTGTGGAGGGCGACTCGAGCAAGTACTCCTCATCGGCGAAAAGGTTTAAAACATTAAAGTTTGAAACCGAATCATTGGGTACTTGTTCCGGTGGGGTAATAGAGAATGAAAATGGGGATGAAAAAAATTCAAACTCGTGAGATGAATCATCATCGCATGAAGATTGAGTTTCGAATGAAATAATATCATTTTCAATGAAATGATCTTCTTTGGGGGCCAAAGAAGAAATCATTTCATTGCAAATAGATATTACGTCATTTTCATCCTCACTTTCAATAACTATTACGTAATGGGCAAAGTCGACAATGCTTTGTTCCAAAGTTGGCACAAGTACCTCATTTGGTTCAAAGCATTCCTCGACCTCAAAAGTCTCGAAAGCAAAATCGTCGTCGGACTCAAATAATAAATCCAACTCATGTTCCCACGAATGATTTTCTTCCCGATAACGAGTTTCAATTTTCTCATTTTCATACATATGCAAACCCTCACCGAATGTCATAGGTCGAGGTGCGGATGCATGAAAATGAGAACTTTGAAAATTACCATCGGACTTAAATGAAAACTCATTATTATAGGAATTTTGAAAACTATTGCAATTCGTTTGAAAATTCCTATTATAAGGAGGTAAAGGCCCAAAATCATTATCATCATCATCAAAATTCCAATAACCCAAATTTTGACTTTCGTTATACTCACCCAAAGTCATATTTGAATTTGTTTTACTTTGGGAGGCTAAGTATTCACCGAAAGTCATAGGCTTGCGAGATTTTTGAGAATTATAACACGGATTACCGAAAGAATTGGAATAAGACATGCTTACCCCAAAAATGGCTCGATGTGACAAATTCCACAAAGTAAGTGCGCGCGGGAAAAATTCAAGCGTTTGTAAGTGCTCAAATGTGGAAGCCCCGCAAAATATTTTGCAAATAATACAAATAGAAAGAAAATACTATGAAATACTAAATCAAATAAATTCTAAAACATCAAGTCCCCGGCAAAGGTGTCATTTTGATCGAGTGCGAAAAGTAGCGCGTGTAAAGACGCTAATCGTTGTTTTCTGTTCACCTCCTTAATACAAAAACCTAAACTTATGACTACACTCCACTGGTGAGTATAGCGGCCAAGTCCGGGTATCAAAAATCCATAGAGACGAATTATTAGAATTTATATGATTTAATACTCTGAAATAAAAGTGTAAATATGATTATACACAAAAAGGGAAAAGATGCATAAAATGGAAATAGTAATCTAGGCGAGGAAGAATAAAGCTAGATTAAGAAAGCGAGTAAAAACTATAGGTTGCGTCGAATATCCCTCACCCGAGTTAATTTGTATAAAATGGTTACATGGGTCGACGAGTTATTTAGAATGCGTCTCGTTTTGACAGTTAAGTGAACCAAGGGTTGTCACGCCCCTAAATCGGCATAAAAGCCTAATATGATTTTGGCGTCAACAAATATCCCGGAAATTACGCACGAAAGGTCGTAAGCACGGGACATACATGATATGCCCCGTCAAATCTCCTAAGCGCAATAACTAGAACAACGCACCCGAAATAAACCCGTAAACACCATCACCAAAGCAAATCAACGCGTCAACTCGAGTGAGTTCCATTCAAACACAACCTAATTTAAATTAGCTAGAAAGCATCTTAAAAATGTGATAAATGAAAGCGGTAAATAAACGCGATAAATCTATACTAGAAAGCAAGTAAAGAAAGAAAGTAAACCTAATTTAGAAAGCATGTAAATTAACTAGAAAGCAAGAAAGGAAGAAATACAAACTATATTAAAGGAAGACGATGATGAATAGTGTAACTTATAACCCAATTGGGTGTCAAACCAAGAAGAATCCAAGCCAAACTCTCCAAAACCCTCAAAACCCTAAGCTAACCTAAGCTAAAATCGTGTATATATTGCTATATGTCTTATTACAACAAAAATTGCTTTACATAGTAAGTGGGAATAAAAGAAAAGAATAAAGAAAAGAAATGAAAATATCTGTAGAAAACAGAGCATCGATCGATCGACTCCTTTGATCGATTGATCGATCAAGGCCAAAATTCGGCAATTTAGCATGGTCGATCGATCGACCAAAGGGGTCAATCTATCGATCAAACAGGGCAGATTGCAGCAACACACTCCATCTTTTCTTCCTCTTTTCTTCTCCTCTTTTGATTCATTATTTTTCCCTCCGCTGAAATCGCCGTAGCTTCATCATACGAACTCAGAATCGCGCACCGTTCATGGTCACGCAAAGCTAGCGAGGAGGGCTATAACTTTTGTGAAGTGTCGGGTCAGGTACCCAATCTATGAAAAGACTAAAATACCCTTGAACGTGCGATTGCGTACGAAACTTCACCAGAATGCGTCCGAACTCCATACTTAGTACCTAAATACCTACAAAAGCCCAATTATACCTCATATAGCATGTTAATAATATAAACCGAGGTTGTCTGGTTAACGGGCTTAAATATAGAGATTAAGGCACCCGAAGGGGCTAAAATGCGTAGGTTCGAGAGATGAAATACGTAATATTTGCGTATTATCACTCCATCTCGAATAGTTTGAATAAGTTGACGCATGGTTTCTTGCATGGTTGTTTGCCCTTGGGCTAAATTAGCCATTATGCCAGTCAGATCTTGAATATTTGGCGGAGTAGAGGGGTTTAGTGCGACCCTAGAATTTTGATTACTGGATTCTGGAATCTCAGCCATCGATGATGAGTTTTTGGTAAGAAACGCTAAGTATAGTCGTTTCCGACAGACGGCGCCAATTTGTTGATGTAAAAAATTAGATTCTATCTAATTTTTCAATCACAGATAAAAATGAATAAACAAGACAATGAATTTTTAAAGTGGTTCAGCCTTATAAAAATGGCCTACATCCACTGTTTTGTATTGCTGATTGTTTGCCTTGAATCTCGATGATAGGTTCACCAAGAGATCCCAAGTCCCCCTTTTATGACGAGGTTATAATGTATTTATAGCCTTGAGGCTATACATATGAAAAGGTAATGCGTTGTTATCTAGTAGACATATACATCTGTATAATAATAATGTGCATTTAATGTGTAGTCGCCTTTTGGTTTTCTTGGTTGGATGCTCTGCACGCTAAGTAGCTCGGACCGCATGAGTTGCTCAATACGCTTGAGTAGGTCGGACTGCCTGAGTTGCTCGATACGCTTGAGTAGCTCGGTGAAAGTATTTGTATTTTCCACGTAGGTTGACATGTGTTTTCATATGATTGGTTCGCATCATCTGACTAAATTTGGTATCAACAATTATATTCTTTGTTCCTTTGGTGTATTGACTAAGCATTTATATACAAATTCATAATAATATTAACGTTGGAACTGTTCCTATTTACATGCACATGTGAACGTTGGAACTGCTCCTGTAATCTTGGAGAGACCTTGACTTATTATAATTTTGGAGCAGCCTTGGACCTTTTCTAATGCTTAACTTCACCTTTAAACCTTTGTACATTGGTCCCTGTTTGTATTTGAAGATAGCTTTTATCAATATGTTGTAAGAACATGTTAATATCCTCATTGTTGATACATAAACTCCCCTTTGCCATCACCATCTCCCTTAAATCCATTCATTGTATCATTTAGATCTGTAACCCTAAAGAATACATAAATACATATATTTTATATAAGTTTATTCAAGCAACAACAACTTATTTTTTAAATGTGGATTTATAAAGGAAAAATTTAATGATATATTTGGGTACATGCTTTATTTTTTATTTAAAATTTACTGAATGGGTTTACTTTTGAATTACAAAATTGTTTTGTGGTTTAATTTTAGGGCATATACCAAATAGTCCCTCAAATATTTTTTTAATACGCGTTTAGTCCAAAGCTTCTTATTTTGCTTCAAAAAGTCTCTCACCACATTAAAACACTCGATGTGTGCCGCTAGAACGGACCTTTAAAAATAAGAGAATATTGGTTAAACGAGTGTTTGAGGGACTTTTTGAAATAAAGTGAAAAGGCTTGAGCTAAACGTGTATTAAAAAAAGTTTGAGGGACTTTTTGATAATTGATTCTTTAATTTTTGAAATATTGGTTGTTTTAATTACATGATATTGAGCCTTTAGTGTATGAATAGGGGGCGCTGATAGTTCCAGTACAATGACAAATTAAAAATATAAAGTGGTTGATAATGAATGTAGAATTTTCTATGATTTTAATTTTTTTTTAGTTTGATCTATACTAATACGGGTCATTACAATTAAGTTTTCCATATGTTTAGATTATCTACTCCTTCACATGTAAAGTAGATAATAATCAGTATAAAAATCATAAGAAACGAAACATGTCTCAGGGTATGAGAGTGGATGGTTTGCTAATTCTATATGGTGTTATTTTGATTTTGACAATTGTTAATGTTAAGCACAATAAATATGTAATGAACATGTAGAATAACTGATTTGACTTTATCATTTGATACTAGATAATAATTACGAGTCTAATATGAATATATAATAAGAGAGTTCACAAAATAGTGACAAAATGTTTTTATAACTTCAAAAAATAAAATTAATACTCATCTCTATTTATGATATTTTTTTCGTAAGGGTACTGTTTTTTATTAGTGTTTGGCATCACACCATATGACAAGAACATTTAGATATGAATAAAACACACAATTTTTTATTTAACGTACAAATAGTTTATTTAAAACACGACACGATTAGCACAATTACTATTTTTACACTAAATTGAATATGATAATGTACGAAACAAGAGTACACACACAAATAACACCGATACCATAATACGAATCATAATTTTTAAACAAACATAACATGAAACAATTTCATGACCAAAATCCCTACACGAACACCACACAATCAAGACATATCATGTTAATTTTGATAAATTTTGAAATTATTATTGTGTTGTTTCAAAATTGCCACACCTAATTTTCGTACTTTTATTTACTCAATTCACCATAAAAAAATTAAGCAAAATTTATTTTGACATGTTAGCAGTTATTCTCAACTTATATAAATTAACACCATTTCAAAATAAATTTCAAATACTTCTTTTGTTTTTATCAAACGCCCGTGCATCGCACGGATTACATGCTAGTTATACTTCTAAGACAATAGAAAGAGAGTTTAATGAGGATCATGTATTGCCACTTTAAAATTCATTTCAATCAATTTCTTAGAAACATCTTCCTTCTCCCAATCTTTTCAATTTCTCAAAAAAAAATGTGTCTTTCGAGATTGCGTCTTTACGTTTCTTCTCTCACAATAATTTCTCTTATATTTGGGCAATACATGAATTTAGTTGGTTCATATATTATAAAATTCATGTATAGTAGTTTAAATTGATGTTCATGTATTTAGTTAATACATGCATTTAGTTGGTTCATGTATTAGGATGTTCATGTATAGACGTCTAAATGGGGTATGTTTTAGTTAAAAAGTTAAATGATATTTAAGATAATATAATATGTAGGGTTTATTTATGCAAGTTATTATGAATATATTTTCGTCAATCAAAATTTATTGTTTGACTTCAATAATGAGTTTTTCTTCGTTCATGTATTGTATAAGATATTAATTTGAAATTATTTGTATAAATTGATATTAAATATAATAAGAACACGAAAACAAAACATAAAACTAATTATAATTTAAACATGACTATTATTGATCGAACTAAACTAAATGAAAATAACATGATTTATCGTATTATGCTTCGGTCAAACTTATAGCGATTTAGTCATGTTCGTGTGAGTTTTAAAATTACCACTCCGATATAACTACGTTCTTAACCACATATATGTATCGAAATATGATAGGAAAAAAACTATATGCGCCGCGCATTGCACGGGTTACATGCTAGTAAAAATAAAAAGGAGAGTACATGTGTCTTTTTGTATTACTAGAGGTAAATTAGAGATTTGGCAAGTGGGAGAGCGAGATTAAAGGATTCCATTCAAATCAAATTCCACACAACTATAATGCAAACTAATGTTCGTAAAATATATGTCGGACGTCACCTCTCTCGCGCAGGATTAAATGGAACCTTAGCTCCTCACCAATCACCTTTGATTAGAGATATCCCTTCTTGTGCCAACCTTCCTCCTTGATCATTAGAAGTAGTAGTGACAAAATGTAACACCCCGCCAAATTAAATACCGGGTGATCAGTCCTTTATTAAATTATAATCAAGGTGAACGGTTGGTTCATTCTTAGCATCACTGTCGCAAAAAAAATAAATTTTCCAATTTAAACACCCTATATAATTAAGCTAAGTGTCGAAACCATTTAAAACATTATTTCCTTTTATTATATCCAACTATGAAAGCCTTTAAGAAGTAACAGTTTAAGATTCACACAATTATCAAGACTAGAAATAAACACCCATGAATTTAATCATTCAGATAATCAAATACCAACTTTAAAACTACAAAGGAAAACCATCCTGACAGTAATTAAATCCCAAATAGTAAAAATGCTAAAGATAAATGAACATAATCTCTGACAAATCCAACTGAATAAGGAAATGGGCGGCACATGCCCTAACTAATCATAACTAGAATGAGAGTAGATTCAAGATCGAGGTCATCTAAGTAATATCCTGCATCTCCCACATAAGCTGCAGCGCGTCCGGTCCAAAGAATCTACGCAAGACGCCCTTGTGGATGGGCACCTGAAATATATACATATATATATATATATACAAGAGGAAAGAGATAATAGGAAACGGGTCAGAGCCCGAGTGTAAAACAGTTTAAAATTAGTTTAGCAAGTATTTAAAATGTTTACCTGCTAACGCAACAACCATGTTAGTATGCGACGCTCTCTTGAGATTTCTCACCTATCATCTAGTGTGCAGACTTACCGTACTAATAAATCTCATCAATTTCCCTATCTTATTCTCCAAAATGATTTATCATGTGAAAAGCGAAGTTATGATATTTACTTTAGTAAATCATTCTCTTCAAGATTCCTTACGTTATTTAAAACAACTCGTTACTGTTATAAAGTTCCCGAACACTTATAATAAAGTTGAAGCATTTATTCATTTCTTATCTACTTACATGCACAGTAGAAAGTTCCCATATAAATATACGTATATATATTAGTCACACATATACTATATATATACTCACGGCACCTCACATAAGATCTAAGGTGGTGGCATACTCTGCTATCAAGTCCCCGTATCACACAAACTAAGGGAAATACTAGTTCGGAATCACTCTCGAACTGTATTAACACAAACACACACAAATGGAGGTGAAGCATAGTTCCCAATCCTAAGAGGTCAGCACATACCCACACGTCTCTTAGGACCATCTGACTATAACTCAGATATCCTGTAATCAAGGATACTATCTTTTAGGGTACAAGTCGTTATCCCCCATAAAGGTCCAATCGAGATAAGACTATCCCGGAGCGAAAACCCCTGTGATAGCCAGTAGCTCGGGTACGATTTTTACATAGATATATAATATATGCACAATCACACAGTCGTATTTATATAAATATCCACATTTCTAAATTAGGTGTTCTCACAACCCGTAATCATAATTATCCGTTATTAACATATTTTACTCGATTATTACGCATAACGAACTCGTCATTTTTATTCTCATTTATAATGCACTTCATACACTTCCCCTTTCTCGAAGTATTCTAAGTATAATTTCAGTAGGCATACCCTCACTTACGTTTGGGTCTAACTCCCTTACGAGTCTAGATTTTTTATTAAATATACGCATGATTTCTTATACACATGAATCATTCCCATTAACCCAAAATATCATACTATACTAAAATATTACTCAACAGGGTCTACCTAGGCCCTACTGGTCTTATCTATATCCCATTACACTCCAACAACAACAATCAAGGGTTCCTATGCATCTTATTCGGGTTAAACCAACGGGTGAGAAATATGCAGTTTTCTAGGAGTGTTCGATCGATCGATGGCAGGGGGTCGATCGATCGATCAGTCGATCGATCGATACTATTGGGTCGATTGATTGATCGATACTATTGGGTCGATCGATCGATCAAGCAGTTCTTGCCCAGAAACTGCAAATTAAACCTACGGGTTTCATCTTCAAATCTCTCCAAAAACGTCATTAACAAGTCTAAATTCTCAAATAACGATACTACAAGTTCTATATACATATATACAAGATTTCCTACGTGAAATATGTATAAATATATCAACTATATCGAATTAATGGGGTAAAATCCACATAATCTTTAAGAACCCTAATTTTCGAAGAATTATCCATTCCTCTAATTATTTCCTAGATTTCTTGTTTCTAAACTCATAGTAATTCGTGGGTAATCCTCTACATGTGATGGGTATATCCAGAATATTTTGAATCTCTCTAAACATGTGATTTAAAGTTTCTAAATTAACAATTTCTTTCATAAAACATGATCTTAGCAATCCTAAACTAACATGGGTGAGGCATTAACCAAAAACAAAGAAAGATAGATACTTGCCTGAAATTCAAGGTTCTGATTCCGTGGATGAAATGGTATGGTTGCGTTCCCCGTCGCGCGATCTACGTTTTGGTGGTGGTGGCGGTGTAACCGGATGAGTTCTTGGCCTTGGATTGCTTGGAAAGCTTCCTACCTTCTTCTCTAATGGTCATTCTAAGGTTTTGAGTTTTCTAACCTTAAGAGACCACTCCAAATGGATGATTTAACCTAATTAAATTCGTGAGTTTAATTACCCAAAAATGCAAGATGTCTATAATACCCTCGCGGGATGTCAAATAGGCCTAAAAACGCCCCGAGACCCAAACAAAATCCCCGGGTACACTTTTCTGACTATCTCGACCCTTTCGAACACATTGGCGCACTCAAACGACCATACGAGCAACTTATAATTTATTCACTTTATATAATAATTTAGTCTTGATACGACACAAGCGCGTCCCGACTTAAATTTCCAAAATTGCCATTTTATTCACTCATGATAATTTTTACAAAAATCCATCTTATACATTACTTTACTCATGTAGTAATATTCGACAAATTACCAATAATTACTAACTCTCGTCACGCTAGTAAATAATATACAATTTTCTGAATTAATATTAAATTAATTTATCTCAATTAAATTTCATACATCCCTAAATTTAAAAGCCATAAAAATAAGGGGTATTACATACTTCCCCCCTAATAACGGAATTTCGTCCCGAAATTCGGAAAATAAGGCCTACCTGGTAAAATAAATCTAGATACCTTATCAGTACGCAAACAATCTACATAGTAAAGCGCTCAATCACTATTGCCCCCGCCTCACAGTAAGCTTGTTTAACACTCTCATTAACGACACTTCATATTGTGTTCCTAACCGATAATATTCGCATAAGACACGCATATACACTATTAATCCTCATTGTTTCAATATCATTGGGAGACCGCACCTCACTACATGACAACTACTCGGATTTATCAAAACACAAAACTCCCATTCTGAGAAAAATCGTATGAACATCTGACCACTCTTGTTCGCCTAAAATAGTCATGGAATTTCACCATAAACATCAGATTATTCTCGACCGATTCAAAATTCTGATTATCCGCTCACCTCTAAACATACAGAAGGAGAATAGTTAAGGTTCTTCCACACAAAATACTTAATAAGCACCTCATTCACGACAAACAGATGCGAGTGCTTCCACGGAACTTTACCTTACTATACTTCATTTGCTAGTTATATCCTTTGTGAAAATGAAATGATCACCAAGATTCCAAAATTACCTTCATGTGGCCCCACTAATCATTAATCACCGTGCGCATTCTCCTCGGTTATGGATGATACCTCCCACTCATAACGAAACGTTATCTCCGTTGTTTCCTGAAATCCCATATTGAAGGTGGGATTCACAAATCTCATCCCAATTCAGAAAATAATACTGTGTAGGACCACGTACCGGCGCAATCCCTTCCTTTTAAAGGAAGACTGGGGCACACTAGTTAATATTGTAAATCACCCCAAAGGAATGTTAATCACTTCCTTCCTGGGCAATTTATTCCACATGTTCGGATGAACCCTTGATCTTGCCTTGAGGATGGCAACCCATCCAAGAAGCTTTACTGACTTTACCGGCCTCTTCCGTTACAAGAATTGTTGATAGTCACCAGATTCTCTGGTTGATCCTATTATTCCAACCGATTTCTATCTATGAGTGGTGCCCGCGGAGACTACTCACTATGTCCCGCTCAACATCGACTTTCTTTGAAATGTCTTACATTAAGTGACACTTAATACTCCCCTTCCTTCCTTGGGGTATACCGAAAGTTCCGACCCGTGCACTTTTCTCCACGATGCGCACTTCTGGATCTTTCATACCATACTAACATCATCACTCTTTGTATGCGCAAGTCGCTATCACCTTTGACTAATTACAACCCCGCTCCGAGTGTTCTCCATATAGTTAAATTCTACCCTTAAGGAATACCCCTTTTGTAAATTGTTTTCCACAGCTTTTCAACCAGATTCGGCGTGCTACTCTGATCGTACACGTATATATGGATATATCGTTCTTCTTGCGACGCTTAATCCACTCTACCGCTTCCACCTCGTAATGCTAGTCCCACAAACATATGTTCCACACATCCATTCCCACGTCCCCTCAACTCGGACGATTCGATCATCAGATAACCAGGATGCCCACATACCCTATAAACGGTGCATACTAGCGTAAGCATCACATACGCTACATACCTAATACCCAATTATTTATTTTTCCCTAGTGCTCGCAACATGGTTACAACACTTGGGTGCTCTCAATCACCCTAGAAATCAATATTTTTAATCCTCCTTATCATCATTCCACCCCTTAACTCGTGGTGATAAAACAAAGCTTTCAATGCTTTCTTACCACACAACCGGCTCCACTGGACTTAAATCAAAATTCAACTTCTAACTTACAGATATAATTACTTGATCCCATTTCGACCAGGGTACCGAACTCATGGACTAATGACCAAATTTCTCCCTATTTCCAACCTTACGCTAAGTTTCATGCGTGGGATGTCTCACAAAGTGAAATCAAAACAAGGAACCCCCCCGATACACTACTACCTAGCATTGTCTTTTTTTTTTAAATCCGTTAGGCCCTCCGTCCATAGCATGTACCCCTTTATTCCATCTTTTCCCGTAATTATACTTAACAAAGAACATTTTGCCAATTGTACAATCATTCAATATTGGTGGTATTCACACACCATAAACTTCGAATACATATGCTCGGGAACCTCGAAATCCTGTCTCCAAACATATGGGTCCAACTCTTAACTCTCACATCTCTAATGAATAGATTTATCAATGCGCTCTTCCTATCATTAAGTCTTGAGCACTAAACATCATAATGAATTAAATCTTTTCGCTCTTCAGTAAACCCAATACATACTAAATCATAACAACAAGGTCTCTATACACACCGGAATCGAATATTTAGAGCACACTATCCCCTCCGAGTCCTTAAAATAGATAATATAAGTGTGAGTCCGGCCCTCTCGCAGGTGAGGCCTCGCCAGAACAAAACATGTTGCACTAATGCATCCATTTCGATAGACTTGCAATAACTACCTACTATCGTACTAACCATTACTATAAAGTTATAACCAAGACAATATCATACTCGTATACCACATCACTAGAATGAGTAATCTCAATAAAGTATATAACGCTATCAATACACCCATTCATCCTCCGCAGATAGCACTAAAGATAATCCCGCTACACTAGGAAAATATTCACATAATTACATCATTTTTAGTTATACGCATTAAACTCGTCTCACATGCTAATCTAGTAATGAACAAAGAAGTATTGACTCGTTGTCGGGGTTGATGCTGTTGAAGCGTACAAAACCTCAAACGAGTTCCAAGGATTCGGCCTAGAGAACTTGGAAAGAGGTATCAAGACGGCCTGCCGATGGATCATCTTGAAGTTTACTGATGCGGTATATTGCATCTGATTATCCCTAGAAGCTATCGACCTTGAAGACCCTCTGATGTCTAAGGATCTATCTCATGTTAAGTCTTTGGCAATGGCTGAAGGTGAGGGAATGTCTGCCGACCCTGTGGTGGCCTAGGGAGGGCATACTGAAGGGCATCCTATTATAACTACTGGTGATGGGACTGAGGCTTTGATTCGCACCAATCCAACTCAGTAGGGTGGCCGCCTGTGGCCGATACCCTTTCCCTTGTACCCATTTTACTTTTTAAGCATTTGAACATTACTCTCTTTGTACTTTAACTCAATAAAATCTTTTGTCTTTAACTTATGCTTTTTTTCCCCCAAGTGTTTGAGTATTACATAGTAACAACAACTAAATAATTTTAGGCATAAGTCCTCCCTTGTCTTTTTGAGAGTGTATGGAGGGTCGTCTCATCCATGCACTATCATCCTAACCGAGGGAGTGAATTCACCAAGTTAATGATGTTTAACAGTAATGAACCACACCTGAGTGATTTTGATAATTTTCACCCACCAAATTATGGTGTTTTAGGCATAAGTCCTCCCTCGTCTTTTTGAGAGTGTATGGAGGGTCGTCACATCCCTGCACTATCGTCTTAGCCGAGGTAGTAAGTTCACCAAGTTAATGATGTTTAACATTAATCAACCACACCTAAGTGATTTTGATAATTTTCACCCACTAAATTATGGTGTTTTAGGCATAAGTCATCCCTCACCTTTTTTAGAGTGTATGGTGGGTCGTCCCACCCATGCACTTTCGTCTCAGTCGAGGGAGTAAGTTCACCGAGTTAATGATGTTTAACAGGAATCAACCGCACCTAAGTGATTTTCATAATTTTCACCCACCAAATTATGGTGTATTAGGCATAAGTCTGTAATACCCCATATTTTTATGCTTTCTAAATTTGGGGATTTATTAAATTTAATGTGAGTTATTAATTTAATATAAATCCGGAAATTAATTATTTTATAATTATTAACGTGATGTGAGTTAGTAATTATGGGAAACTTGTTGAATATTACTAATGAGTAGAGTAATATATAATATTGGTTCTATTAAATGTCAAGAATGAATAAAATGACATTTTTGGAAATTTGAGTTGGGACGCGCCCGTGTCGCGTCGGGACTAAATATTGATTAATAAAAGTGAATAAATTATAAGTCGCTAGTATGGTCGTTTTGAGTGCGCCAAAGTGTCCGGAAGGGTCGAGATAGTCAGAAAAGTGTACCCGGGGTTTAGTTTGGGTCTCGGGGCGTTTTTAGGCCGGCATTTTGGACATTTTATAATTTTGGGTAATTAAACCCACGAATTTACAAGGGTTATATCAGATGCCTAGGGTTTTCTTCTAGGGTTAACACAGCCAAAGACAAGTGACGGCCATAGGAGAGGGAAGGAGAGAGCTTTCCAAGCAATCCAAGGCCAAAAACTCGTCCGATTGCACCGCCACCACCACCAACACGTAGATCACGCGACGGGGAACGCAACCACACCAAATTTGTCCACAAATTAGAACTCTGAAATTCCCAGGCAAGTGTTTATCTTGCTTATTTTTGTTAATGCATCACTCATGTTAGTCTAGGGTTGATTAGGATTAGTTTCATAGAAGAAAACCCATGTTGGAGATAGGAAAATCGCATGTAGTAATGATATGAATGATAATATGGAAATCCCCTTCATATTTAGAGGTTTAACCATGGATTTGTGATGAATTAGAAGTAGAAATTCTGGAAAAAGACTGATTAGAACAAAGTTAAAGAAATTTCTAGGGTTCATGAGATTTAGATAAGTTTTGGCCCATTAATCCTTGGTTATTTATGAAAATTCGTATGCTTTACGTAGAAGATGTTTAATCTGGGTTTATAATGATTGTAGTACGAATTTTTGGGAGTTTGGGTGTGAAAAAATCTGGATTTGGTTGATGTTGGATTATAGAACCCGTAACTGTTAAACTGCAGAATTCGCCATACCGGTTTGATCGATCGATCGAACTAGGAGTGTCGATCGATCGACGCATCGATCGATCGAGCCCCTGCCATCATCGATCGACCCCTCCTAGCAGACTCTTTTTCCCCTCTAATTAGTTAAATTCAATTTAATTAAAGAATAATTTTTGGACATTCTTATTAAAATATTTTGGGAGGTGTAGGAGACCAGTAGGACATAATAAAATATGAAACCTTTAATGTAGACGAGATTTACATTTTTATGGAGACGTTCACATATAAGGGACAATGGAATTATGTATTAAAGGGAGAGACGCGTAAGGTAGTTACGTTGGAAAAATAGATGAGTACCTACTGAATTTTATACTTAGGAGGATAGAATCCATGAGTGTTACGTAGTAAGTTGGAAAAATCCACAAATTAAAGTAAGAAACGAACCGTTATACGTGATAACTAAACAACGAGAAATAAGGATAAATATCATAATTATGGGTCGTGAGTATGTACCTAAACTTGATATGGAAATAGTAGTGTATCTATATGACTATGTTTATGCATATACTATATACGTATAAAAATAATACCCGCGCTACTTGTTATCCCTCAGGTTACCGCGCTGGGACAGTCTTATCTCGATGGGACCTTTACGGGGGATATTGACTCGTACCCTAGAAGATAGGAATCCTAGGTACAGGTTATCAAATCGGTAGTCACGGCCCTAAGAGACGTGAGGGTATGTGCTGACCTCTTGGACTTGAAAACTATGATTCGCCACAATATTGTTTGTGTTTTATTTAATACAGTTCGAGAGTGATTCCAAACTTGTATATCCCTCAGTACGAGTGATACGGGGACTGGATAGCAGAGTATGCCCGCACCATAATTTTTATGTGGGGTGCTGTTAGAATATATATATTATATGAGTATTTAATATATATATTAAATTCTGAAATTTAGGAATTTCCTACTGTGTTTATGGTAAGTAAGAAATGAATAATGATTTCAATTGAGAAATACGTGTTTCGAAAGTATAGTATATTTCTGGAAAACTTTATTAATAAATAAAGTTAAAATGAGAGCTTTGTTACTAAATGAAATTTACTTCTTAAACAGTTGAATTGGTTAGTTTAAATCTTACGAGTAACCTAAGATAAGATGAGTTAAACCATTGGGAAGGTTAGTGCGATAGGTGTGCACATTATAAGAGAGGTGAGAATTTCTCAAGAGAGTGTGGCACTAATATGTTGTTGCATTGGCTTGTAAACATTTTAAATACTTGCTAAACAAATTTTAAATCATTTTCACTATCGGTCTCTGACCCGTTTCCATTTTCTATTCTCCCTTGTATATATATGTATATATTACAGGTGCCAAGCCACAAGGGCGTCTTGCATAGGATCCTTTGGAAGGAACGCGCTGCAGCTTAGGTGAAAGTTGCAGGCCTCTTGCTTAGACGACCTCATTCATTTGATTCTACTCTTAGCATTATTTATTTCAGTTGGGATTGTGTCGCCCTTTCCATTATTCAGTTGTTTTATTGGATATTGTAGTCCATTTATTTCCAGTACTTGCACTTTGGGATCTATTATTGCCAGGATGTTTTCATTTAAAGTATTAAATGTTGGATTCAACTAGTTCAATGTTTGATTATTTGGATTGTATGTTCCAGGATAGTTGTGGTGTCACTATTAAATTGTGAATTATGCAAAGTTTTAAATGTTGGTTTAATAAATAAAAAAATTTGGAAAGTAATGTCTAAATGGTTTTGACACTTAGCTTAATTATTTAGGGTGTTTAAAATGGAAAAAGTATTTTCGACAATGATGCTAAGAATGAACTAACTGTTCACCTTGACTTTAATTTAATAAAGGAGTGATCGCCCGGTATTTAATTAGGCGGGGTGTCACAAAGTCCTCCCTCGCCTTTTTGAGAGTCTATGGAGGGTCGTTCCATCCATGCACTGTCGTCTCAACCGAGGGAGTGAGTTCACCAAGTTAATGATGTTTAACAGTAATCAACCACACCTAAGTGATTTTTATAATTTGCATTCACCAAATTATGGTGATTTAGGCATAAGTTCTCCCTCGTATTTTTGAGAGTGTATGGAGGGTCATCCCATCCATGCACTGTCATCTCAACCGAGGGCCACTTAAGCTTACTTCACCACGAATAATGTCCTGTAGCTTAAGATGAGTTGTTTCATGCAAACCGATATCTAAGTAAATAAGCAACATATGAGGGAACACTAATATTTTCATTGATATTCATTCCTCTGAGTCTCGTACATGTATTACAATAGAATGCAAATAAGACAGTAAATCCATAATCTCATTGGTAATATTTCTTAAGATGATCGGCATTCCACGGGTTGGAGAATGGCTCTCCTTCCAGGTTTTCCAATCTGTACGTTCCTGGCACAACCTGTAAGGACACAAATTTCCAATTGAGTCTTAATGCAGTGTTGGCTCAATTTCGTGAAAAAACATTTGCGTCATAGGATAGTATTGAGTAAGTATCCTCCAAGCCTATGACATGCAAGAGTTGAAGACGTAGCGGCCAAGACTTATAAACCTTCATCATTGTCGACTTTCAAGTGCCATGTTTCTACGCCATCAACATCATATTCCATAGTCTCCAAAAGGTATGAATGCATTTCTATATATATATATATATAGGGAGACTTGGAATATGTTTATAACGGGTGTACTTTTATTTTAAAACTGATGTTTATTTTCAGAAGGTTTCTTTAAAACTTTAAAATAAAGTTTATGGGCTAAAAATCATATTTTAAGATTTCTGGGATTTCGTTAGAAATTGTCGTTCGAATGAGTTTGTCGTTCGAACGAGAATTTCGTTCGAACGATGTTTGCCAATGACTTTCCACTGGAACTTCATTAGAAAGTCCGTTCAAACGAAATGTCGTTTGAACGAGATTTTAGCGGGAACAGTTTTTGACAGTTTTTTGGCACTTTTCCACTACTTTTTCCCACTACTCTTTCACATAATTTAATGACTTCGGGACCGGAGTTTTTTAAAGAACTTTTTCCATCTCCTAGAGAGGTTTTGTGAGCTTAATTATTTCATAAAAAGTTCCCTTGGTGTTTGTTATTCAAATTGATTCATTCAAAGAACAAAACCAAGTTTACACCCAATTGTTTGTTTTAATCTAAGTTCTATCTATATATATATATATATATATACATCTTGCTTGGAGAGTGTGTTTGGCACCGGATTTATCTCTATTGTAAAAGAGAGTTTGAGTTTGCTTCTACATCCCACAAAGAAGAAGAGTTTGTTTGCTGTGACATACCCACTCGGATAAAGGCTCCTTGTTAGAGTGGCGATGACCGAGAAGAGTTCGATCGGTGGATTCCGAGACCGCGATGGAGCTCCGTGGTTATTCGCTAGGCAGAGGTATGTACAAGAAGGAGCGTTGGGGCTTGGACGGAGTCAAGTCGAGTGTTGTAAGTCTTACTGTCTTGTACTTGTAAAACCGTACTTAGTGGATTTGAGGCTAGGGTTGTTCGAGGTTTTTCCCGTTGTGGGTTTTCCTCGTACATTACGGCATAGTGTGACTGATTTACTTTTATCTTGCAAAATAACTTAGAACGCATGCTTAGGATAATTCAAGATAAAATTTGGTTTAATTGTCACACTTAATTAAATTGGTGCTATTTTAATTTGGGTAAATATTAATTTAATTCAAGTCATTATTTTATTGGATAAAATTTGGTTTGGCCTAATTTGCAAAATTGAGTTAATTATTTGTTAGGAAAATTTCAAGGACTTGGGTTGAGTTCATATGTTTAAGTGAAAAATGTATTTGTTGATTAATTTAATTTCACTTTTAGTTTAAGTTGTAATTATAATTTGTAAAAGAAATCAAAATTTGGTTTATGTAGTTGTTTAGTTGAACCGTCTCTATTCCACATCTTTAAAAGGAAATTGAAATTACTTTCGGTAAAATTAAGAGTTTAAAAATTGGGGGTCCTATCGTGTTTCAACAAGTGGTATCAGAGCATTGATTTAGAAAAACTTATCGTTTACAAGTGGTATCAGAGCGAGAGTGCTAAGTTATTGCGTTTAGGTCCTTTTGGGGCATTTTTGTTTAAAATGGAAAATATGCCTCTTTCAATATTTCCTACGTTTGATGGTTCTCTCATGCTTGCACATGAATCTTCTCTTGCCATATCTTATGAGTAATTGCTTGCATGTCTTACATACTCTAGCTTTTGTACTTAATGATATATCTTTTGCTAGTTGTATGTTATGTTTATAATTTTTCAAGTCTATGCTTCATAATCAATCACATGCTAGAATTATGATTTTTGTTTATCTTTTGTATTTTATTCTTTCATTTTAATTTGTATTAAATGAAAAATACAAATCGTTTGAGTTAATTTTTTTGGTTGGTGAAAAACTTTGAAAAACTCAAAATGATTTTTTTTTGCGTATTTTGGTTTTACACATTTTGTGGCATATGGGTGTTTGAATCCTCATTTCGCTTCCATGTGACTAGAAATTTTGGTTAAAATTTTAATCCTTAAATTGTTCTTTATCATGCTTACATGCAGTTGTTTAAGCTTGACTTGTTTAAAGGATTCGCTTTTATATGCCTTTTCACACATGCACGAGCTTTTTGAACCTTAACTTCACATGTTATATTTGAGCTTTGTGAGGTGTTCTCCTATCAATCTAGTCATATACATATTATGACTTAGGAGGACTAGTGCATGTCAAAATCCGTTGCACGTGAGATTTGTGTGATATAAAAATGATATATATATATATATATATATATATGCGTGTGTGTGTGTGTGTGTGTGTGTGTGTGTGTGTGCACGGGGAAGGGCTCCGAAAGGAAATTTATCCTTTGCGAGTAAGCCACCGTTTATAATGGACCTAAAAGAAATACGTGGTCCAAAGGCCTAAAAGAGAAATGGCATTAAAAGAAAAATATCTGCCAAGGCCTATTTTGTTTAGTTTGATATATTCATTCAAAAGAATTAATTTGCATATTTTGAGGGAGTTTGGATGGTATATCAACGGTTTGCACAATGTCCGTTTATCCTAGTTACGCTATCAATGTCATGACTCTGTTGGTTTGTAGAATTATCATCATGCTAGGCTTGTATGCATTGTGTTTGTTTGTTCATTGAGTTCAATCTATATTTTCACATGAGGTTATATTCAAATGTGATAAATTTTGCAATCAAATGCGAACTCCATGAACATGTTTAATTGATTGGGTTTCAAATTAAATAGTTCCTAGTTCACACCCCTTCACTTTCGTTTCCATATGACACATTTATGCTATAAGAGTGTGGAAAAACTTATGTTATTTAGTTTTGTGTCATTTTGGTGTTTATATCTATATGTGTGTACTTATGCTTAGTTTGAATCAATTGTGTATACATATATATGATATTTTGTTTGTTTTTGAGTCTTTGCCATGATTAGCTAGTTCATTTATGCTTGTAATTCTCTTTTGGTATCTATCTTGTTGCGAATTTTAGTTCGATATCACATGCTTAGATTACTAGAATCAATTAATATCTTTTGTTATTGCATCATAGTTGATATTCATATATTTATGTGGATTAGTTGAATTTGAGTTGCCCACGTGCTTTAATGTTCTCATCATGTTACGCTCTATTGCATGCTTAGCTTGTAATACCATTATATTTATCCCTTATTTAGTTTGGGGTGTATATGCTTTAATTGGGGGAGATAAGTTAATTTTTTATTCTTTAGCCTTTGTTTATTCCTGAACAAAAAGGGGGAGAATGATAGGGGGAGAAATGGTATCTAATCCTATTATTATCATATCTAAGTTTAGGCGATTTAACTTAGGGGGAGTCGCGACCATCTTAGGTGGATCATTTGCTAAAGGGGGAGACTTAATTAAGGGGGAGTCTTTACCTAAATTGCATTTAATATTTTAATATTCCATATGCGTTTAATGTGTTGCTTAAGTGTGCAGGTATTGTAAAGCGGCATCTATTTAAAAAGGCAAAGCGTTTTATTCTAAAGTGGTATTCGAGTCAAGCCTTGACTCTTTATTTTGGGTGGGGTGTTTTTTAGTCTAGTGAGTTTGACGGCCCTTTAGGATTTCTTTTTGGTTTTTGTTCCGGAATAGCCAAAGAGGGAGATTTGTAAGAACACAAATTTCCAATTGAGTCTTAATGTACTGTTGGCTCAATTCCGGACAAAAACATTTGTGTCATAGGATAGAATTGAGTGAGTATCCTCCAAGCCTATGACATGCAAGAGTTGAAGACGTAGCGTCCAAGACACATAAAGCTTCATCATTACCGAGTTTCAAGTGCCATGTTTCTACGCCATTGTGACAACCCGCTCAAAATAATAACGGGTGGCTAGCCCTATACTACATTAAATCAGGTATCTCAGATGGCTCAGTCTCAACATCAACAGACAATACTAAAATAATATAAGACTAACTATCCGAAACTATTAAAAACAGATTGCCAAAATTTTAAAACTTTTATTTAACACCAATTAAAACCAACCATACAACCAATAACCAACCTAACTAGATCTAACTATGATGAGTGATACGTGCAAACTCCAATAATATAAAAGAGTACAACAAGATGTACATAATAAAATACCCGAATATGCTGTCGGGTCACAGGCAATACAAAAATTTGAGAGAGAGAATATAAAAGTGTTAATCTACAACACTTGGGTATAAACCCGATACACAAACTGAATGCTAATCTAGGTGTACAAAAGATAGGAATCGACTAAGACAAAGTGCCACAACAGTGCGCTACTGCCACAGCTCCACGAATACACTGGGTGAATAAACATCCATGGCGTCCTTGCAGAGGAACACCTAAAATAATACAATATATACATGGCAGGAGAAATTATAAATGGGCCAGAGCCCGAGTTGAAAACATTTTATAGCAAGTGCATTAAAATGCATAATAATTATAAATGCATTATGACATGATTTAATGGAGTCGCACTCTCCAAATAATCAACCTCACCTCTCCTCTAAAGCGCACAACTAAACGTATGCATGTGATCTCCAAATAAATTCCCAATAGTAGTTAGGCAATTAAATATAAATAAACCCCAATATAAAATATTCAATTAAAATCATCTAACTTATCTCCGAATCCACACTTATCTAAATTCCATCTAAAACCCATACTTTACTTTTTAAATGTTGTTGTTCTCTTTCATTTGTTCATTACTTAACATATAAGGTTTGCATAAACATTTTCCAATCCAACATACAATATACATAAACATTCTCTTTACTAGAATTTCATATATTCTAGTTATGCCATCAATATGCATATAAATATAAATATATATATGAGTTATTAGCATCTAAGTGCTAAGGACTAAACTTCTCACAATTATCAATACTGCACTGCGTTTTGTGTGTGGGACGTCTCGCAAAGCGAAATCCAAACAAGGAACCCTCCGTTACACTACTCCTTGGCAATATTGATTTTCGAGATTCATTATGCCCTCAATGCATGATGCATGTAACCCAATTTCTTATTATTCCATTTATATTTATTATTCTCAATTCTCAATAGTGCACTGCGGTTCGTGCGTGGGACGTCTCGCAAATCAAAATCCAAACAAGGAACCCCCCCCCCCCCCCCCGATACACTACTTCTGGCACTGTCGATCGTCGAGATAGATATACGTCATATATATGAGCATTAAGGACTAACTTCTCCTTAATCCCAACATTACACTGCGTTTCATGTGTGGGACGTCTCGTAAAGCGAAATCCAAACAAGGAACCCCCCCGTTACACTACTCCTTGGTAATGTTGGTCGTTGAGGTACATTATGCCCTCGATACCCAAGTAACCAATCACATCAATAATATAGTAACCATCCAAACGAGCTATAACTCGAGGACACAGGCTCACAATGCTATCATCTTCCAGTTACCCAAACCACGTAGCAAACTGGGAGCCACCTGGTGGGGCTAAACGACACCCACCTCGTGATCAACTCACACACACAACATCCGGGAAGCGGTCATAGTTCCTAACCGGCAAGTGAGAACGACACATACCCATGACTTCTCACCCCCAAAATAATAAATTTATATCACATAATAATCGCCATGGACGACTATGACCTGGGGAATATCCACACCCTGCTCATCGAACCAGGATGCTCACCCTCATCGCACACAACTTCCCAATGATAGCAAGGAGGGGGTATGCTTCACTATGTATATGTATACCATCACATAAGGTATACAAAGATCAACACATCATATAAAGATATACCATCATATAAGGTATACCTACCACATCATCTACATATTCATAGTACGCTCTTAGGCTTAGATGAAATAATATTATTGTTTAGTATATTTCGCTCTAGATATACTAATCGTTAATTCTCACACGTCTTCCCCACTTAGTATACACTATACTATTTCTCGCGTGAAGCTCACATGTCGCTTCTGATTATGAATAGTCTCTCAATTCTATTTATGTTAAGGATATTCTCTATCCTAATGCACCTCGATTTAGCATTTCCCATTTGTGTGAGACATCTCCCAAATTAATCATTGTTAAGGATATTTCTATATCCGTATGCTCATTTATTAGCATTTATAATTCTCAATCCATAATATGGTTCAATTAATTATATGAACCTTTGAAATTGTCCCATTTGGGATTTGATTCTAAAAATCTAATATCTCTAAGATTATTCTCATTCTTTTATATGAATTCAACAATTATCTCCAAATAAAATCTTCAATAATAGTGGGCTTCCCCACTTAGATTATACCATAATCCCTAATCGGTATTCCTCAAATTAAGTCGATATGACTCCAGTAATTTCTTATAAGGGAAACTCCATAAAACTCTCCAAAACATACTCCATATAATTCCTATAGAGGTTCCCAATCGATAACCTCGAATGTAACGGAATGAAATTCTCCCTAAAAAATATTCCCCCGAAATGCCTTGTTTCCGAATCGATTCGGGCCAATTCCGAATCGATTCGGCCCTGTGAATCGATTCGGCCTCTAAGGCGAATCGATTTGGGTCATCAGACCTGGGATTCTGTCTCAGGACGAATCGATTCGGTCACTCAGACCTGGGCACCTGCATATTTTCGAATCGATTCGGTAAGGGGCCGAATCGATTCTGCTCTTCAGAACTCATGAAAATGGCTACTTTTTATTTAGCCTAAAATCCCCAAAATTCATTTTAATCATTTTCTCTTCATTTCTCTTCAACCCAATCACATATATATCATCAATTTTCATCCAAGAACACATAGGACCTAATTTATAACCTCAAAATCTACAAAACAAATCTAAGATTATACCCAAAAGTTAGGTTTTGATAAACTAAACCTAAAACCCATAAATTTAATCCACAAATCATACAATAAATGGTACACAACAATTATTTAGAAAGTTTAATCACTTGCCTCGGGTTCGTAGGGTCTGATCCGTCCTCGAGATCACGTAAATGCCAAAAATCTCCACTTTCTCTCTCTTTTTCCTCTTTTTTTCTTCTTCTCTCTTTCTTTCTTCCTTTTTCTCTTTCTCTCTAAGGAGAATTGTTTCTCCCGTAGGCTTAATAAGCCTTAACTCCCAAGGTACACAACTTTAAATAATAATACACACTTTAAATGACTCGGTAACTTTAATTCGAGCCAAACGAGCTAAAATTATTTTGAAACCTAAATAGACCCCAAGTACAGTCATTTTGACTTTCTCGACCCTTCCGGAAACAACTACATCCTCAAAATCACCATTCGAAACATTTTCTAACAACTTCAAATTTTGACCTCAAATGCCAATTTAATAATTCTCCAAATAAAATAATATTTTTTTCTCCCAAAATAAATAAATAGTTGTCCTAAAACCTTGGGTTGTTACAAACTTCCCCACTTACAAGAATTTCGTCCTCGAAATTCAGCTAAGCCTAATTCTCCAAAGCTCAACTAGTTCCTACTACACTTATCCTCACTAATCCTATACTCAAACCTCTAACTTCCCACGACGAATTTATTTTAATTTATTTTAAGTTTTACAACATCAATTCATTAACCAATAGGGCGCCCATACACCCATTATTATCGAGCTTTACTCGTACCAATCATAATGAGGCTTTATTTGCCTCCAAAGTTCCATAATTCTAAAGATGTATATATAATACTAGCAATATTAATGGTATAAAAATTTTGAAGGGTCTAAGGAAATAACTCCTCTAAATTCCTGACATTCGCCATTTTCATGCGGGGGAGGTCTCGCAAGAGAAGTCCAAACAAGGAACCCTCCCAATACACTAATATGTAGCGACGTCGGGGAATGAGAGTTTGTTAAATCCGGACTAAAGTTTGAAAATATTTTTGTGCAAATCATTTTGAAATGACCCAAAGGCCTATAAAAAAGTTTGATTTTGAAAACAGTTTATAAAAAAAAACATTGAGTCTTACAATACATATATAAAATGCCTTATGTTCCTAACACAACGTCTTATCAATCATCATAATATAACAACATGTAGCTCACAAAAATTAGCATAATTATGAGCTAAACTTTCCTGTGTCCCAATAACCCACCAACTCTGAACTCTTTTCAGTATTAATATCTTATATCACATTATTATATTGTCATTCATTTGGCTCTTCCATATCTAGAATACAACAGTGATATACGTCTAACATGACTATATACAAATAAGTAGCTTTATCATTATTACTTAATACACAGAACATTTCTTACGTTAATAACAAGGTTTATACCTCTCTTTGAGCACATTACAAAATAATTTATTCTCTCAAAAGATAATTTACATAAGAGCCTAACTTACTCAAAATTCCCTTTCGGGTCATTACATACATAATAGGGTTATAGCATTACCCTCTCAGAACAATCTCCCATACAATATTCCCAAAACTTTATATATTAATATTCCTATTCACAAAAGGAAAATAACTTACATCATCCATCTCTAATCTGATTGCCCTTCCTCATCATTGGGCTCCCACACAAAGGCCCCTGGTCTAAAATGACCTCGAATTTGCTGTAAGGGTTGCACTTCTAAAACTTCATCAAAACGGGGTCCTTTACCTTTTTTAGGACAATCTCTATTTTTATGACCTATTTCTTTTCAAAAGAAACATCTACCCGTAAATCCTCTCTGCCCACTCTAGGGAACAAAACGTCGTTGCGGCTCTCTATAGTCCGACTTATACCCACTGGCATTATTGGCATTCTCTTCGCCAAATATACTTGATGAACTCAAATCTCTAAAGTTCTTACCCCTTTGCGAACAAAGACGATATTCATGACACTTTGACAGTGCCTCATTCACTACCTCGGCGAAAGTCTCTAACGCTGGACTCTCCAATAAATGTTGACGAATTCTCGAATCTAAACCTCGAATAAACTTCGATATACGCTTCTCTTTCGTATTTACCTCATCAGGTACTAATCTCGCCCATCTAGAAAAATCTTCTTCATATTCTGCCACTGTTCTATTACCTTGAAACACATCCATCAATTTTCTCTTTATTTCTTTCTGAATCGGGGAAGGAAAATACCTTCGATCGAAAAGTTCCCAAAATTCTGTTATAGGTAAAGTATCTCTCTGTTCGTATGTGGTGACAGACTCCCACCATTGGAGATCTGAACCCGTTAACTTAAAGGTGGCTAAAAATTTCTTTTGCACTTCACTACACTCAACCATTTGGAGGTTCTTCTGCACACTATTCTTCCATTGACTTGCAGCCATTGCATCAACTCCCCCTGCAAACTCCGGAGGATGCCCCTTACTAAAATCTTCCATCACTCATTCCTATAATGACGATCCTGAAAGGGTTTGGGCCACTTGAACAGCAGATTGTTGGGCCATCGTAGAAATGGCAGCAGTTACTGCCTGTGCCACAATATTGGCAATTTCATGTGTAGTCATGTTCTTTTGAGGCGTTTGGGGTTCCACATCCCCTTTATTTGCCCTGACTGAACGACCTTTCTTCGGTGGCGTCTGAAACAAGAACAAGTGTATCAGAACGCCTTTCAAATGTTTTCAAATCACAGAAGAAATATGGACGTGTGAATACAACAGTCCTAATAATAAGGCTCTACATCAAGAACGCTTACGGAAGATCGTAGTAACCCAAACAGATCCTAAAGACACTAGAACTTGATGCTCTGATACCATCTGTGACAACCCGCTCAAAATAATAACGGGTGGCCAGCCCTATACTACATTAAATCAGGTATCTCAGATGGCTCAGTCTCAACATCAACTGAAAATACTAAAATAATATAAGGCTAACTACCCGAAACTATTAAAAGCGGATTGCCAAAAATTTAAAACTTTTGTTTAACACCAATTAAAACCAATCATTCAACCAATAACCAACAATACTACATCTAACTATGATGAGTGATACATACAAACTCCAATAATATAAAAGAGTACAACAAGATGTACATAATAAAATACCCGAATATGCTGTCGAGTCATAGGCAATACAAAAATCTGAGAGAGAGAATATAAAAGTGTTAATCTAAAACACTTGGGTATAAACCCTATACACAAACTGAATCCTAATCTAGGTGTACAAAAGATATGAATCGACTAAGACAGAGTGCCACAACAGTCCGCTACTGCCACAGCTCCACGAATACACAAGGTGGATAAACATCCATGGCGTCCTTGCGGAGTAACACCTAAAATAATACAATATATACATGGCAGGAGAAAATATAAACGGGTCAGAGCCTGAGTTGAAAACATTTTATAGCAAGTGCATTAAAATGCATAATTATAAATGCATTATGATTTGATTTAATGGAGTCGCACTCTCCAAATAATCCAACTCACCTCTCCTCTAAAGCGCGCAACTAAACGTATGCATGTGATCTCCAAATAAATGCCCAATTCTAATTAGGCAATTAAATCTAACTAAACCCCAATATAAAATATTCAATTAAAATCATCTAACTTATCTCCCAATCCACACTTATCTAAATTCCATCTAAAACCCATACTTTACTTTTTAAATGTTGTTGTTCTCTTTAATTTGTTCATTACTTAACATATAAGGTTTGCATAAACATTTTCCAATCCAACATACAATATAAATAAACATTCTCTTTACTAGAATTTCATATATTCTAGTTATGCCATCAATATGAAATAGCGTTGCCAAAGCCGTTTATTGAAAATAAACTATTTAAGCAACTCCGAAAGTTTGTTGAAGAAACTCTTTACTTAAATCAAAAAGATTTTGAACACAAGATGTGTTAACAAAAATTATGTACGAGATATGGACAAGATTTGATAACAAGTTTTAGTAAACAGTTTAAAATATTTTAAACTCAGCACACTTCAGAATGAGATGAGAAAATGTAGAAATATTAATACTCAGGATTTTTAACGTGGTAAAACCTCAACCTTGAGGAAACATCCACGACTCCCTCTACGGAGTAAAACAAGAAACTATCACTAAAACAAATATGTGAGCTACAATCTATTTAACTAACATGCACACAATAACAAGTCTATACAAGTTCAGGATTATACCCTCTGGCGTCCTTTAACTTTTCTGCAGATCTTGATTGTTGATGTAGTCTTCTCAGTTTGTCAACTCTTCCTTTGTTTCAGCAGTATACGTCGACTTATTTTCACCAAATCTTATAGCCAACACTTTCAGTGTTTGTAGTGTGAAGATGTTTGTGAATAGTGTTCTATATCACATGCATGAACTCACACACTCTTATTAGTTACAAACAATCCTAACAAATTACATATAAAGTCTATATGCAGTGAGTTTGTTATTTTTCTTTCTTACAAAACCAAGAACCTTTTTGACCTTTCAATATAACCCAGATTCCATGGAGATCTTGCTTAAGAAATCGGACAAGACCTTTTTCAATCTATTTTGAAAATATTTAGAAGATTGAAAACCCTCCAAGTGCGAATCCAACTAGGTCAGGTTAAGTTTTGTAAAAACAGAAACAGAAAAACATCTATTGTTGATTTTGTATGAAGAAAATGTTTTAACAGAAAACAATCAACAACGAACTTCTCAAGATGAGAAATAAAATGCAACTAAGTGTGTTGTGACATGAAAAACTTCAGATCTATGATTTCTATTGAATCAGAAACAAGATCTGAGTAAGTGTCTAAGTTGGAAATAAGATTTTATGAACAAAAGGTTACAGCAACCCAGAAATCACTCAACTCGAACTCTCATAAACTCAAGAAACACTAAGGATGGTGTTTATTTGGTTATGGTGTTTTTGGAGAGGTAAGTGGTTTAGGTTGAAGAAGATTTGACGAAGTTAGGGTTTCTAACTTGGCTCTCTGGTTTTTCTCTCTCTCTTCTCTCTCTTCTCTCTCTCTCTCTCTCTCTCTCTATTCTCTGAGACTTTTCAAAATGGCAAAAGCTTTCGAAGGCTGAGATGAGGGGCCTTTAAATAGGAAGAGGAGAAGGTTCCAGAATATCATTCAAAAACAACGTCTGAGATTGAGTCAAGCTCCTTTGACTTCAATCTAAGGGCTCACAACAGGCGGTGGATTAAACAGGCTGTGATTGGCTTAAGGGTTTACACGGGGATTCACTCAGGCGACATGCAGGCCATTGATAAGGGTTGATCCAAGGGCTGAAAACATGCGAAGTTTTGTCTCTGTAAAGAAACACAACTTTGGCCAATCAGAGAGCAGCAAGTGTTGGCCATAGAACGAATGCAAACGCGCGTCCCAAACTAATTACAAAGACAACCTTGGAGTCTCTGGCGCTTTTGGTTTCTACCCAAAGTAACTTAAGGCCAAAAATCACAACAATACATATTTAGATATTAACCCCAAGACTTTTTAAATCAAGTTTTAATTTAGTAAAACCTTATTTAAAAGATGTTTATAATTCCCAAAAAATTAATAAAAATCAAATTGAGGGATTAAAACACACTCACCACATTAATACACATAAAGGTGCAATATGATATGCAAAGATTAAGTTCTAAGTGTGTGAGTGATGGCTATAGTCTCAGGATCATTACAAGATGAATATGAGAAGAAGCAACACAATCTCTGAAGCTCTTTGGTTTCTAGGATGGACACAATTTTGTCACTATTTCCAAACTAGATGAGCTCTTATACAGTCTAGACTCAAATGAGTCAAAAGTATAAGGGCTTCACAATATGCATATAAATATATATATATATGAGTTATTAGCATCTAAGTGCTAAGGACTAAACTTCTCCCAATTCTCAATAATACACTGCGTTTCGTGTGTGGGACGTCTCGCAAAGCGAAATCTAAAAAAGGACCCCCCCCCCCCCCCTGTTACACTACTCCTTGGAAATATTGATTTTCGAGATTCATTATGCCCTCAATGCATGATGCATGTAACCCAATTTCTTATTATTCCATTTATATTTATTATTCCCAATTCTCAACAGCGCACTGCAGTACGTGCGTGGGACGTCTTGCGAAGCGAAATCCAAACAAGGAACCCTCCGATACACTACTTTTGGCACTGTCGATCGTCGAGATAGATATACGTTATATATATGAGCATTAAGGACTAACTTCTCCTCACTCCCAACATTACACTGCGTTTCATGCGTGGGACGTCTCGCAAAGCGAAATCCAAATAAGGAACCCCCCCCCCCCCCCGTTACACTACTCCTTGGCAATGTTGGTCATTGAGGTCCATTATTCCCTCGATACCCAAGTAACCAATCACATCAATAATATAGTAACCATCCAAACGAGCTATAACTCGAGGACGCAGGCTCACAATGCTATCATCTTCCAGTTGCCCAAACCATGTAGCAAACTGGGGGCCACCTGGTGGGGCTAAACGACACCCACCTCGTGATCAACTCACACACACAACGTCCGGGAAGCAGTCATAGTTCCTAACCAGCAAGTGAGAACGACACATACCCACTACTTCTCACCCCCAAAATAATAAATTTATATCACATAATAATCACCATGGACGACTATGACCTGGGGAATATCCACACCCTGCTCATTGAGCTAGGATGCTCACCCTCATCGCACGTAACTTCCCAATGATAGCAAGGAGGGGGTATGCTTCACTATGTATATATATACCATCACATAAGGTATACATACATCAACACATCATATAAAGATATACCACCATATAAGGTATACATACCACATCATTTATATATTCATAGTACGCTCTTAGGCGTAGATGAAATAATATTATTGTTTAGTATATTTCTCTCTCGATATACTAATCGTCAATTCTCACACGTCTTCCCCACGTAGTATACACTATACTATTTCTCGCGTGAAGCTCACATGTCGCTTCTGATTATGAATAGTCTCTCAATTCAATTAATGTTAAGGATATTCTCTATCCTAATGCACCTCGATTTAGCATTTCCCATTTGTGTGAGACCTCTCCCAAATTAATCATTGTTAAGGATATTTCTATATCCGTATGCTCATTTATTAGCATTTATAATTCTCAATCCATAATATGGTTCAATTAATTATATGAACCTTTGAAATTGTCCCATTTGGGATTTGATTCTAAAAATCTAATATCTCTAAGATTATTCTCATTCTTTCATATGAATTCAATAATTATCTCCAAATAGAATCTTCAATAATAGTGGGCTTCCCCACTTAGATTATACCATAATCCCTAATCGGTATTCCTCAAATTAAGTCGATATGACTCCAGTAATTTCTTATAAGGGAAACTCCATAAAACTCTCCAAAACAAACTCCATATAATTCCTATAGAGGTTCCCAATCGATAACCTCGAACGAAACGGAATTAAATTCTCCCTAAAAAACATTCCCCCGAAATACCCTGTTTCCGAATCGATTCGGGCCAATTCCGAATCGATTCGGCCCTGCGAATCGATTCGGCATCTAAGGCGAATCGATTCGGGTCATCAGACCTGGGATTCTGTCTCAGGACGAATCGATTCGACTGGGGTCCGAATCGATTCGGTCACTCAGACCTGGGCACCTGCATATTTTCGAATCGATTCGGTAAGGGGCCGAATCGATTCGGCCCTTCAGAACTCACGAAAATGGCTATTTTTTATTTAGCCTAAAATCCCCAAAATTCATTTTAATCATTTTCTCTTCATTTCTCTTCAACCCAATCACATATATATCATCAATTTTCATCCAAGAACACATAGGAACTAATATATAACCTCAAATCCATTTCTACAAAGCAAATCTAAGATTATACCCAAAAGTTAGGTTTTGATAAACTAAACCTAAAACCCATAAATTTAATCCACAAATCATGCAATAAATGGTACACAACAATTATTTAGCAAGTTTAATGACATGCCTCGGGTTCGTAGGGTCTGATCCGTCCTCGAGATCGCGTAAATGCCAGAAATCTCCACTTTCTCTCTCTTTTTCCTCTTTTTTTCTTCTTCTCTCTTTCTTTCTTCCTTTTTCTCTTTCTCTCTAAGGAGAATTGTTTCTCCCGTAGGCTTAATAAGCCTTAACTCCCAAGGTACACAACTTTAAATGATAATACACACTTTAAATGACTCGATAACTTTAATTCGAGCCAAACGAGCTAAAATTATTTCGGAACCTAAATAGACCCCAAGTACAGTCATTTTGACTTTCTCGACCCTTCCGAAAACAACTACACCCTCAAAATCACCATTCGAAACATTTTCTAACAACTTTAAATTTTGATCTCAAATGCCAATTTAATAATTCTCCAAATAAAATAATATTTTTTTCTACCAAAATAAATAAATAGTTGTCCTAAAACCTCGGGTTGTTACAGTCATCAACATCATATTCCATGGTCTCTAAAAGGTATGAATGCATTTATATATATATATATATATATATATAGGGAGACTTGGAATATGTTTATAAAGGGTGTACTTTTATTTTAAACTGATGTTTATTTACAGAAGGTTTCTTTAAAACTTTAAAATAAAGTTTCTGGGCTAAAAGTCATATTTTAAGCTTTTTGGGATTTCGTTCGAAATTATCGTTCGAACGAGTTTGTCATTCGAACGAGAATTTCGTTCGAATGAGGTTTGTCAACGACTTGCCACTAGAACTTCGTTAGAAAGTCCGTTCGAACGAAATGTCGTTCGAACGAGATTTCGGGGGGAACAATTTTTGGCAATTTTTTTGCATTTTCCCACTACTTTGTCCCACTACTCTTTCACAGAATTTAATAACTTCGGGACCAAAATTTTTTAAAGAACTTTTTCCATCTTCTAGAGAGGTTTTGTGAGCTTAATTCTTTCATAAAAATTTCCCTTGGCGTTTGTTATTCAAATTGATTTATTCAAAGAACAAAACCAAGTTTACAGCCAATTATTTGTTTTAATCCAAGTTTCTATCTATATATATATATATACACATCTTGCTTGGAGAGTGTGTTTGGCACCGGATTCTCTCTACCGTAAAAGAGAGTTTGGGTTTACTTTTACATCCAACAAAGAAGAAGAGTTTGTTTGATGTGACATACCCACTTGGAGAAAGGCTCCTTGTTCGGGTGGCGGTGATCGAGAAAATTCCAATCGATGGATTCTGAGACCGCGGTGGAGCTTTGTGGTTATTCGCTAGGCATAGGGGTGCACAAGAAGGAGCGTCGGGGCTTGGATGGAGTCAAGTCGAGGGTTGTATGTCTCACTATCTTGTACTTGTAAAACCGTACTTAGTGGATTTGAGGCTAGGGTCGTCTGAGTTTTTTCCCGTTGTGGGTTTTCCTCGTACATCAGGGCGTAGTGTGACTGATTTACTTTTATCTTGCAAAATAACTTAGAATGCATGCTTAAGATAATTCAAGATAAAATTTGGTTTAATTGTCACACTTATTAAATTTGTGATATTTTAATTTGGGTAAATATTCATTTAATTCAAGTCATTATTTTATTGGCTAAAATTTGGTTTAGCCTAATTTGCAAAATTGAGTTAATTATTTATTAGGCAAATTTCACGGACTTGGGTTGAGTTCATATGTTTAAGTGAAAAATGTATTTTTTGATTAATTTAATTTCACTTTGAGTTTAAGTTGTAATTTTAATTTGTAAAAGATATTTAAATTTGGTTTATGTAGTTGTTTAGTTGAACCATCTCTATTCCGCATCTTTAAAAGGAAATTGAAATTACTTTCGGTAAAATTAAGATTTTAAAAATTGGGGGTCCTATTGTGTTCCAACAAGTGGTATCAGAGCATTGATTTAGAAAAACTTATGGTTTACATAACCTTTTTAACCACTTTGTACGGTCCATGCCAAGTTGGATGAAGTTTATTGGGTTTCTTCAATGCCTTTTCAGCACCAAGTCCCCTACTCTAAGTGGACGTGCTTTGACCCGCTTGTTGTAGAATCTTATAGTTCCCTGCTGATAGGAAGCTTGCTTAACTTCAGCGTCTTATCTCATTTCTTCAATAAGATGCAAATCAAGCCTTCGCTCGTCACTGTTCTATTCAGGGTCATAGGTCTGAACCCTATGTATAGGCAGACCTATCTTCGTTGGTACAATTGCCTCTGAGCCGTATGAAAGCATAAATAGGGTCTCCCCAGTAGGAGTCCTCTTTATTGTTTTATAGTCCCACAGTACCGCATACACTTCTTCGATCCATCTCCCCTTTGCAACATCTAACTTCTTCTTAATTCCATCAAGAATCGTTCGGTTTGTTGCTTTCGTTTTCCCATTAGTTTAGGGTCAGCCAGGGTGGAAAAGAACTGCTTGATGCTGACCCTTTCACAGTACTTTTCCAGGGAGATGTTCTTGAATTGAGTTCCATTATCAGAAATTAGGGTATTGTGCAGGCCATATCTGCAGATGATATTTTTCCAGATGAACTCGAAGGTCTTCTGCTCTGTAATCATAATCATCGGCTCGGCCTCTACCCACTTAGAAAAGTAGTCTAACACCACAATCAGGTAACGATGATTATTAACTACTTTAGGCAAGGGTCCTACTAGATCAATTCCCCATATCACGAACGGCCAGGGAGACATGATGGGGGTTAGAGGTTGATGAGGCTGGAGGGGAATGGTAGCGAACCTTTGGAACTTGTCACACTTCTTGACACGCGCTGCAGCATCTTTAGCCAAGGTCGGCCACCAATACCCCTAGGTAATAATCCTCTTGGCCAAAGATCTACTGCCAATATGGCTAGAGCAAGAGCCTTCATGCACATCCTTAAGGATATATGCTACCTCAGATGGATGGACATACCTGAGGAGAGGAAGCAAAAACCCTTTCTTGTAAAGTGTCTCCTATGATGGAGAACTTAGCATCTTTATATCTCAACTTCCTTCTCTCAGTCTTAGATTCTGGCAAATCCCCTTCCTTGGTGTATCTGATAAGGGGATCCACCCATGAAGTTCCCATGTCTAAATTTAGACAAGACCCAGAAGTGTCGTCCTCCTCCTCAATGGTTGGCCGATGCAAGATTTCTATCGGCACCATCCTTCTTATCTCCATTCTTGTGATTGAGTCCAGCTTTGCAAGTGCGTCTTCCCGACCGTTATCCAGCCGAGGTATTCTCTTCAGCTTCACCTCTTTCACTAGACCAAAATGCTCCTGTAGTAACACAGTTTTTTCGTTAGAAAAAAGGTGTGGGGAACGAAGTTAGTAACGGAATTTTACAGTTACTATAAGTAACAGTAAAATTCTGTTAGTAATAGTAACGGTAAAATTCAGAATTAGTAACGGTAAAATTCATAATTAGTAACGGTAAAATTATATTACTAATAGTAACGGTGAAATTCAGAATTAGTAATGGTAAAATTTAGTTACTAATAGTAATGGTAAAATTCATAATTAGTAGAGGTAAAATGTTGTTAGTAATATTACGACATATTTGAAAAAAATGTATTTTTCAAGATCCAATATCCTGAAGTTAAACAAATTCAATTATTCTTACCACAATATTTAAATCCTAAGAACATATACAAACATAGTCCACAAAAACAAGGTCAATATATTCAACATTTACATTTATATAAGCTTCCACTCTTTATTTACAAAAGAAACATAAACCAAACAAATGAAACCATCGTAATACAATCGCACCAAAAGTTACATTATTTTAATAAATCCATCCAATATAACATCCTAATACAACCATCCCCAAATGAGATATTTTTATATTATAACCAATCAAATGAAGTATAAAAAATAAGTGCGTTGTTGTTAACTATCAACTTCCGTTCTATTATTATCACCATCAACGTCGTACCCGCAATGCTAGAAACTTGATGAGGATCCAAAAATGACATTCTGTCAAACAAAATAAAATTATTAAAAGATCATATCTAACATCTCAAACTACTTAAAATGCTTAGATCAATTTCTCATCTAGCGAAAAGATCCACATTTTGAACTATATAACACTAATGGGGCACACACACAAATATATATATACACACACACACAGTTTAAACACACATATACATCGAAAAAGAGATGAACCTCAAATGTGATTTGGAGGGGCTGATCAGCTGCAACAAAAAAAAGTAACAAACAAAACAAATGAAATGTTAGATTATTTAGATCCATGTAAAGAAAATGACCAAATTAAAGAATCTCGAACGCATTAGACCATCTGCATTTTGCGAAACTTTTCTCAACGCGAGAGATAGTCCACTTTGATAGCCACTCATGTTGACTTTTTGCATGCATCCACGAACTCTCTTATCGATCTACTTTTCGAAGTTTATGTCGACGATCTATCGGACTAGTATGAACATAATGTGTCATGTATCTATCTCCTATGCAGTCTAGAAGGTAATATGGAGCCTCGGTCTACAGATGTATCATCGGGTCTGATCATAACAACAAATAATATTAGTAAAAAAGTCAATGACGATGACATAACTCACTAATCACACCAAGTATAATGGGGTTTATGATGACATAACTCGCTAATTACACCAAATTATATTTCAAAAATTAATGCAAATATAAACATAATAAAAGTATCAGCAAGAAAAATGAAAACGGTATAACGTATAAAGACAATGAGATTAAATAAGTATAGCCACAACATTCAAACCATCATGCCAAAATTGTAGGTATAGACAGAAACCTTCATCTCAATCAGTATAACGAAAGCTTAACTCTCCTATATAAGTTAGCTAAGCTATGTTCATATCCTGGTGTTTAATAATGGGGAAAAAGGACCATCATCAATTCATTTACAAGTTGATTCCTCTAGTGATCTTTTAGGAAATTTGGAAATTTCGAAATAGAAAATTCTTTGACAATGTTCCAATACAAAGTAGCAGTATCATCCAATCAGTTTGGCAATTGGTAGTGTACCAAGCCTCAATATCTACTTTTAAAGACAAATGCTCATTAGGAGATTTTTTCTATATAAAGTGGTTTAATCTAAATATATTTCCAAAACAACCTACATGTGTGATATCTAGCTGGAAAAAAACTACTGAAGGATGGGCAAAGTTCAACGTGGATGGGGAAGTTTCTCAAGAATTAAGTAGCATTGGAGGAATTATAAGGAACAGTAAAGGAGAGTTTATAGTTGGATTTAGTGAATTCATTGCGATCACCCAAGTTCTTTTAGCTGAGGCAAAGGCTTTAGAGATAAGCATTAATGTGTGTAAAAGATTGGACTTCTCTTCTATAGATATTGAGTTTGATTCTAAATTTCTTGTGGATATAATTTCTTTCAACTTAAGTGCTCTTTGGTACTTCAAGGACACCATAACATCCATCAACTCTTCCTTATCAACAATTAATCGTAGAATCTCCCATATTTGGAGGTAGTTAAATGGTGTATCAGACAACCTTGCAAGCTCAGCTTCTTCTTAAAAGTCTTCTCAAACTTTCACCGTCTTCCTTGGGTAGCGAGAGGTCTCATTAACCTAAAAATTAAAGAAGTTCCTTCTATTAGACTTTCATTTTAATTGCTTGTTTTGTTATAAGTTTGTCTCTCAATTTTTCCTCTGTCTCTTTGTAAGTGCCACCTAGGAAAGGCTATTTTTCCTAAGTAGTATATAGTAATTCAGGGGGTATATCCCTCTTCCGAAAAAAAATTCAAATAAAATACCAAACATAGAAAAATCATACACTTCGCCCTTTCATATAGACATATTTAACAACCAAAATAACGTTGTTGTATAACATGTCGTAATATAGTGAGGACTGGAAAAGAAAAATAAAACCTAAATTATTATTAACATCCGTACCTGATGAAGCTCGTATCTATAGCCATACGGTGCAGGATTTCCTCCCTCAGAGCTTCCAAAACTTGTTCCATAAGGTCCACCTACTACAACAAATATCAAGCTAAGGAGATTATAAGCAAAGTCAATAACCCTAAATAAAGATAATAGGACATGATGTTCTATAAGTGTTGTGTTTCACTATAGCCATGACAATGATTTTGACCCACCAACCAACTGGTGTCATACATTCTAGATTCATTTTTTATACAGGTATACAAAGCTTTACTAAAACAGAACACTAAGCAAAAAGTTATGAAAAACAAAATAAACATGGACCTAGCAATATTCATCCCAAAAGCATGGTATTGATAAGGTGAAAATATAATCGAAAAACTGGGGAAACAAATGTAATCGGTGAAAATATGGTATCGATAAGGTGCAATGGGAATCTCCAATGGAGGCAATTATCACAGTCCATCGATCGATTATAACAAATGTAACTATAGTTCCAGAAGTTTGACCTGAAAAAAAAAATAGATGAGCATAAAAATAGTTAGTTATCTTAGAAGCCCAACAATTTTAACCTAAAAAATTGAAGAAAAGAAAAGAGAGGAGAAGCTAAGATCTTTAAGCCTTTGCTCTGGAATTCTTTGTCAGTCTTCATAAATCCAGTGACTAAGGCCCGAGATAAAGCTTGAATCCACTCATCCCGCCCAAGCCTATGAGGAATAGCACCTAATACATGATTCAACAAATGATCCCTTGCATATATTATTGTGCATTCCTGTCGTAATACTTGAATCCTTTTAGTACCATCATAAGATTATTAACTACTACTTTGCTCAATTCAGGTGTGTAGTGATTTATAGCACCTGAGTTCGGATACCAGCTGGTATCAAAAACTAATTACGCTGAAGCTAGCATTACAGCCATTTCCCAAACATTTGAGGCAGATAATGATTATTACCTTGATATTCAAATGGCACTCGTCCCTGAAATGAGGAATTAAACCACTCATAGAATTTGAATGCAATCTCACCAAGTTTTCCACACAACTGGCATTTTAGCCTATTCTGATTCCAATTTGATCTGCCTCCTCGACCACAATTATAACATCCACCGAAATTTGGATTACCATTAAAGCCTCAACCACAATTATTATCCAATCTTGAAACAAATGTGACCCCCTCAATTTCATATAAAAATTCCGATAGGGCAAATCATTGGAAACAAGCCATATGCCCACACAGAATGAATGCATATATGTGCCTGCTATTAAGGCATATGAATCACAACTCTCCACCAGGAACGTCTCCTGTTTCTTTTTCTATGATATGCATGTTGGCCTCGTTGCGAGTAGAAGCATTTCGTCATTCGAGCCTTCTCTCGCGTATCAAATTTTCCATATATTCCAGTTCCTGGGAAAACTACAAAATTACAGGTCCACATTTTTAAGATTTTTTTAAGCTAAGCTGATATTTATAAAATAAAATAAATGAGAAAAAAAAGTGGATGAGCAGGCCAACCACCAAAGCTTACAAACCTTAAAACCCGAAATAAAAGAATAACGCCCCAAGAGTTGAGACTTGTAGAAAAACCCAACATCTATGAAGCAGGGACACAGAGATGTGATATGTGACTCAACACATAGACACTGTATTTGAAAAAAAGTTGAACATGGATACGTTGGGGGTACGTAGATTACAATTCATATTTTTGTGTATATTACTAAAAATAATCAACAAGAATATTTTTGTGTATGTGTTGGGGGTACTTTTTGTGTATATTACTAACTACCCTTGAACAAATGGGAAAATATTCATAGAAAATACTCCTTATTGTATCCATAATAAGACACTGCTATTAAATAATAAGTACAAGCACAACTAGGTTCTACGGTCAATCCAGTGTCTACTCCATCAATTGCATCAACTAAGATGAAATTTAAGAAATTAAATAATTGCATTATTGGATTCTTGAAATAATTAATACCTTACAGCAACGTAGCCAAGCAGTCCTACAGTAAAGGAGCTAAAAACAACCCTAATCCACATATATGATTTCTTCGCCGAGGCGAGATCTAAAGACCATCTGACCTTTAGTGAATTTAGACTTGCAAATTAATGTTTCACCAATTATTTTCTATGCAAACAGAAACAAATTATTACAAAATCAAAATATGATATTGATATAGTATTCATATATATGAGTGTGAAAACTCTTAATTTCATAATGTAGTTGCACGTAAACATAACTAATGAATAAATCACTATTAGGGTATTTTTTACTCAACCCTACCCCCCCTCCCGAAAAAAAATAGTAATGCTCTATTTGACATAACATATCTCCCCCCAAACCCGACCCCACCCATCATGTCATTCTGTTTTGCAGGAAGGCTTAAAAGAAAACAATGTTCAAAAAACTATTAATTGGACTTATCTCAACTAGTACCAATATTGATTACATTATTTTTACCCATTGATAATTGATGTCTAACAGTGTTCGAAAAATTTAGATACCAATATTTCTTTGAACCCTCGTGATTTTAGCGATGAAATACATGGAGAGGCTGCTTCAACAGGCAAAACGAGGGTCGAAATGGAAGAAATGACTATTGTCACTATTGCAGGGCTAATAGTGTATGACATGTGCAAGGCTGCCTCACAGGATATCCAGATTACTAATGTACAACTCAAACACAAAATGGGTTGGAAATGTGGGGACTGGTCCAGGGGGCATAACTGATGAAAAAATATCGTAGTTCAGAATGCAAATAAATGGCATGGAAGTCGATGCTTTATAGAGTGAAAGTCTTTCCTCTTATTTTGTATTAAGATATTGTGGAAACCTTAATTGCTACAACATTATAGTGGTCATCTAAGAATTAATATAAAAACTTGGAATTGGAAGTAACTGGTGTCTCATGAAAATACTATGTATTGCAACATATTTTTTTTAAAAAACTGCAGATGGTACCAAACATGTATTTACAATTCTAAATATGTGGCTGAGATAGATCAAAAACAAACCTATACACAATCAACAAGGAATTATATACAAATGATAGAATAGAAACTCTTGAAGATGAATTCTTTTCGAAAACGAGGATCATAAGAATAAGCATATGATCAGGAGCAATGAGAGGTAACTTTGTCAATGTACATGAGAAGTCTCTTCAGATTCTGCCTAGCGATTGAACATAAGTCCACAATGTCATAAGTTCTAGTGTAGATCTGATAGAGAATCCGGTGGGTCTGCCTGATAGTAACTTAAACCACCTCTAAGTAGGATTTGATTTCCACATTCAATTCTTGAGGGATAAGTTTTGTTATGACTTTTGATTTTTCTCTCATTATGTTAGGGAGTGTCGTATACCGTGGCTGGTTTACCCTCCAATCTGTGCTGCAGGATAGACATGAGGGAAATTTCAATCATGAGTAAAAGAAGATATCCTAGAATAATAAGGGATGACAAATGAACTTAGAAATTCATGACCAGTTGGTGCATTCCATGAGAAACTCGAGAAAAATCATATTCAAATTAGATATATAAATGATTCGTTTAATTTCAAGGTAATTTGTTTCATATTCATGTTTTACTTTGATCAAGTCTTATATTATGTCTTTATTCTGATTGGTGCGAATGTAAACATCGTCAATTGCACAAAAAAGTAAACTCAACCAAGTCAAAAACTTTCTTTTAAAATATTCATTTAGTTACATCAAGCATATTTATAGCCGAAAGGTACATTAACTTATATAATATTTTGTAGGAGCGGCATAAGTGGTACAAATATTGGGGTACCTATATAACAACTGTCGTCGAAGACATTCACAACCAACATTATACCACTACAGAAAAACACCTCATAATCACAATCGACGCTAGCAACACACTCACATTATCACCATCACACACGACTAGCAAATATTAGACACTTGCAATTGCAAGACCAAGACCGATCATAACACCACCATGACCTATAAGATCAAGATTTCAATGTTCACTTAGACTATCAAGACAAAACTCACAATCAAAAGACTTGACCATAATAAATGCACTCCAATTAACTAATATCGAGTTATGTCACCAACTCATGACTCAACTATTGCAAACATATCCCTTCAAACATATCCATTCAGCATTAGACTTTCTTTCTTGGAAAGTTGGCGTGCCTTACACATAAACACATGTTTATCTCAATTTATTATAATAAAATTCATCAAAAGTTAAAAGTGTTAATATAGAGAACATTGAACTAAGCTCCTTCTATCAATTGGGACTAGCATATCATATAACTCCATGTTATCAAGATAAAATAATTGTGTTAGTACTCACTTAATGAATTTATAACTAAGAAACTATAATCATAAATGTGCACATGCTATATATATAGATAGATAGATAGATAGATAGATAGATAGATAGATAGATAGATAGATAGATAGAGAGAGAGAGAGAGAGAGAGAGAGAGAGAGAGAGAGAGAGAGAGAGAGAGAGATAGATAGATAGATAGATAGATAGATATATATATATATATATATATATATATATATATATATATATATATATATATATATATATATAGAGAGAGAGAGATCTTACTCTTCCACCATCTTCATATGACCCGAACAAATTAGACAACTCATCACCACACCCCAATGCTGGAACATTCCTCGCAATCAAATATATGTTCCAAACACACAAGAACTCGAAACATTATAAAACGTTACACTTTTAGTCACTACTTACTCATAAAATTTTCAAGTTTTCTCAGCTATTACACAAATATTCCTCAATCATTGAACTTGTTTTGCTTAACACACATAACATAAGTGTTTTTAGGTATTTCTTCTGCAATGCATCATAAGCGCATGTAATAATAAAGTAAACTTGTAATAAATAAAAAATAAAAAAGATTTTCAACTCATAACATATTCATCAGATAAATGAAATCCAGTTGCCTTTCTCCATCCAATCAATCAGTCTCTGTGACTTGGCATCCATTCGCATAAGCTTCTTGATCGTCATCTTTGTTTATGATTTCAATACAAAAAGTTATTAAATAACTTAAATTCAAATTTTGAAGGTAAATTATAAAATATAAATTATAAGAAAACACTTACCTAGTGCACGAACACTCTTGTCATTGAAATAATTTTCAGGAAAAAGGCGGCCTTTAATGTAACTAATATTGAATATAGAAATGTCTAATAGGTTCATTGTCTAGTTAAGGTGAAACTACATATGTAATGAAATCAAACATATTCAAAAACTACATATGTAATGAAATCAAACACTAATAAATGAAAAATAGACAATCAATGCGAATAATACTCATGAATCATAAATCAAACACCATCTTTAAGCTCTTTTGTTTTTTAAGTAACTTTTAAAATATTAATAGTAACACTTATAAGAGATTAGTAACGGTAACTTATTGTGAAAAAATAGTAATGGAAAAATAGTGTTAGTAAAAAAAATAGTTTGTTACAAAAACGGCGTTTTGGTGTAGTATTTGAAACTCTTCAATACCGACCTTACTTTCTCTGAATATTTGGCCATCCTGTCGTCTTTTGCCTCATACGCCCCTGGGATTTGATTCACCACCAATATTTAATCATTGTGAACTAGGAGTTGGACGACATCCAGATCTCGATCCAAGGAGAGGCCTGCTATGAGAGCTTCGTATTCAGACTCATTATTGGAGGCTTTGAAACTGAACCTCAAGTCATATTCAATATCTGTGCCATCTGGTGCCGACACTATTAGTCTTGGGCCACTTTCATTCTCACAAGAGGACGCATCGATGAAGAGGCTCCACACCATACCATCCCCAAAGAAGTTACCCTCTGTTAGGACTCCATGTTAGATGAGATACCATTCCTCTTCATTCTCAGTTAATTTCCCTCTTGCTGAACATGCCCCAGCCTTGTCCGGGAGAGAGCTTAAACTCTTTCCTTATTCACAGCCAGTAGTCTCAAACTTTTCACTATCGGCCTCGTTCCAGGTAAACTCAGCCACAAAGTTTGCTAGCGCCTGCCCTTTGATGGCCACTCTGGGCTGATAGATGATATCAAATTCTCCCAAATCTAATGCCCAAGACATCAGTCTCCCAGAATTTTTAGGCTTATGGATGACCTGTCGGAGTGAAGAATCAGTGAGTACGACCATTATGTGGGCCTAAAAGTACGGCTTCATCTTTCTAGTATCATGAATCAGAGCATAAGCTAATTTTTCCATCCTGTGGTACCTCTGCTCGCCCCTCATGGAGTGATTTGATGTTAAAATACTCCGGCTTCTATACTCCATCCTCTTCTCTTACGATGGTAGTGCTAATAGTCGACTCTGAGACTACTAGGTACACATAAAGTTTTTCCCCTTGGATTGGTCGCGATAATAGTAAAGGAGAGCCGAGATAGGACTGAAGCTCTTTGAAAGCCTTGTCACACTCCTCATTCCATTTAAAAGCTTTTTTAAGAACTTTAAAAAATGGAAGACACTTATCAGTGGCTTTAGATACGAACATGTTAAGTGCTGCCACTCTCCTGGTCAACCTATGAACATCTTTGATTATGGTTGGCGTCTTCATCTCTAACAGGGCTTTGATTTTAACTGTATTGGCCTCTATCCCCCTCTGATTTATGATGAAGCCCAAGAAATTTCCATCCCCTAGACTGAACACGCACTTTGTCAGGTTATGCTTCATCCTATATCTATCCATCGTATCAAAAGTTCTTTTGTGGTCGTCCATGTAGGTGTCGGCCTTGATACTCTTAGTAAGCATATCATCAACCCAGACTTCCATCGTCTTCCCAGTCTAATCCTCAAACATATTGTTAACAAGTATCTAATAAGTAGCTCCAGTGTTCTTCAAACCGAAGGGCATAACCTTGTAGCAGTAGGTCCCCTTGTTGGTTATGAATGCATTATTCCCTTTATTGTACCTCGAATAGGCATCCATGAAGCTCATCAGCTCATGGCCCACTGTGGCGTCAACCATCTGGTCAATTCTGGGCAAAGGAAAGCTATCCTTAGGGCATGCCTTGTTTAGATCGGTAAAGTCCACACAGATTCTCCACTTTCCATTAGCTTTGGAAACTATAACAGTGTTGGCCAGCCACTGAGGATATATCACCTCTCTTATGAAGTTGGCCTTTTTAAGCGTTGCGTCAAAATGCCGATCGTTATTTTTTGTTCACCGCCTTAATACAAAAACCTAAACTTATGACTACACTCAACGGGTGAGTATAACGGCCAAGTTCGGGTATCAAAAATCCACAGAGACGAGTTCCTAGAATTTAAAAGGCTTAGTATTCCTAAATAAAAGTGTAAAAGATGATTATACACAAAAAGAAAAAGATGCACAAAGGAAAAGTTTATACTAGGCGAGGGAAAATAAAGCTAGACTAATAAAGAGAATAAAAACTATAGGTTGCGTCGAATATCCCTCACCCGAGTTAATTAGTATAAAATGGTTACATGGGTCGACGAGTTATTAAGACTACGTCACGTTTCGACAGTCAATTAAATTAAGGGTTGTCACACCCCTAAATTCGCATAAAAGCCTAATATGATTTTGGCGTCAACAAATACCCCGAAAATTACGCACGCAAGGTCGTAAGCACGGAGCATACATGATATGCCCCGTCAAATCTCCTAGGTTCAATAACTAGGACAATGCACTCGAAATAGACCCGTAAACGCCATCACCAAAGCAAAGCAACATGTCAACCCAGGGTGACTTCAATCCGACACAACCTAAACTAACTTAGATAGAAAGCATATTAAAAACGCAATAAATAAACGCGATAAAACTACACTAGAAAGAAATAAATGAAAGCAAGTAAATAAAGCATGTAAACCTAATTATGAAAGCAAGTAAATTAACTACAAAACAAGTAAATAGAGGAAGACAACTAAACTAATAAACTTACATACATCAAAGTGGGAAAAACACCCAAAGTGGTGGAGTAGGGCAAAGCTCCATACAAACCCTAAACTAATGTAAAATGTAAGATCTCTAAAATAGAAACCAAAAATTGATTTAAATAGTAAGTTGGAATTAAAATAGAAAAGAAAAGGAACGAATTGCCAAATATCTGGTAGGATCGATCGATCAACCAAGATCGTCTTTCGATCGATTGAGGAGGATCGATCGATCGAGCAGGTCTAAAACTTATGTCTCAATTAGTAGGCTTAAATTCAAACCGCAGTCGATCGGGGGCCCAAGGACGGTCGACCAGCACTCTATTTTTTGGCCTTCTTGGTCCATAAAGAGGGGGAAAGGGTTGGAAACGAAAATGGCCATAACTGCATCATCTGGACTCCAAACGACGCACCGTTTGCGGCCACGCGACACTAACTCAACGAACTACGCATCCGTGGAATTACCATGAGATGGAGATGAAATGTGAATTAACTAAAATGCCCTTGAAATAGCGTCCGATGATGAAACTTCTGCGAAATGCAACGGATCCTCACTTTTAACGTTCCAATACCTACAAAAGCACAATTAACCCCTGCAAAGCATGTATATATACAAATCCAAGGTTGTTTGGTTAATGAGCATAAATATAGGCATTAAGGACCGTAAAAGTTCTAGAATATACAAAAATATAGGGCGGAAATATGCAATATTTGTGTCGTATCAGCAAGTGTATGGACTATTATAGAATAGCGAGTGTAAGTACGGGTCGAAGCCACAGAGACTTGTCAATTATAACTTTTAAAAGAATTTCAATTATCCAACTAGATCAAATGGGGTAGAGAATAATTATAAACTACACTAAATAAAAGCAACTACGATAAATGAGAGTAACACAAAAATTTTGTAAACAATTAGAAAATAATTAGGATTAGGGGTCCATTTATCATGTAACTAATATTGCACACTAATTTGATATTGGTGTTCCCTTTTATAACTCAAATTAAACCAACTCTCGTTGCGTTTAATTCAGAAAATATGAAAGTTATATTCGAAGTATTTTCAATGTCTCTAATAGACGGCTAAAATTCCTATTCCCTTAGAAAATACAAGTTTTAAAATTCGCAAATGTATTTAAGCATGGACTATCAAAACAATCAAAGTGAAAGCATAATCCATATTTTTAGATCTCAAAAATTGATTTGACAAAACAATTTTGAAGGTTTTAAAACACACTCTTATGTCATTTTAAAATGAATATCGAATCTTTAATAACAATTCAAATAAGTAAGGAATAGACAACAATCAAATTAACGTGATAATATTAGCTAACTATGATAAACTTCACCCTAATCCTAATAGAATAATCAAGCTATCATAATGAAAGAGAAATTACCAGAATAAGTGGAGATTTTCATTAATAAATCAAACTTACAAATAGTTCTCTCACAATAATCTTCAATCCTCTAAGAAATGATAAAAACTTGTCCCTCAAATTGAATACAATCTCTCAAAAATCACTCCTTGAAAATCGTCCTCCAAATTATGAGCTGAAGGGTCCTTTTTATAGGACAAGTGGTGAGGTATTTAAGTTGTGGTGGAACTCTTCCTGATTGGCCGAATGGTGTTGGAAGCTATCTCTCCACCTCTTTAATCTTTGGATCGGGATAAGTGATCGAATTTCTCTTATTTTTCTTGTTGAACATGCTTGCCAAGTTTCACCCAAATTGGAGAATAAAAATTCCTGACTTTTTTTACGAACATCCAAGTGTAAAAACAGCTTTTTTCGAACAACCGTAAAAAAATAGCTTTTTCGCGCCTATTTCGAGTTAACCATCAATTTGCACCGAATTCCATCATTACCTGTAAAATTTTCACTAGGTAACTTTTTTTACAAATTAGCACAAGACTATTATATAATTATCGAAATGCCCATTTTTGGCTTAAAATTGCCATTTTGAATTCAAATTCAATCATTCTTGCATTTTTTTCTCTTTTTAATAAAATAGTCCTAAGAACTAATTAAATAACATAAAGTGGGACTAACAAGGTATAAATTTGGCTATAAAATATACAAAATAATGCACTCATCAAATACCCTCAAACCTAAACTTTGCTAGACCTCGAGCAAAACTAAAATTTTAAAATCTAACTCACTTTTGTAGGAATCACGATTGCACTTAGCATGTGCAACAAGCCGTTAAACCCCTAGGTTTCCCTAGTGGACGAATTTTGTCTCGTGAGGGTTTGCAGTGAATATACCCACAAAATTAAAATTCTTGACTCAATACAAAAGACTCAAAACTAATATAACCAAGTTTGAATGCAAACTTCATAAATATAGCAGAACTTCATTTTTCAATCTCAACTTATCGTGTGTGTGTGCATAGCCAATATAACCGTCCATTTCAAAAGATTTGATCGTTACATTCCTTATCTGAATGTTCGTTTTGATTTCAAAATCTCACGAAATGCACTCACAATCGAACACTCGGAAATGGGTTTTTTCTCTCTGTATATGTGAATAAACGAGTAAATTTAAATGAACAAATTTCACATACACTTGATGAAAAATGGACTTTTTTATATTGGATGACTATGATCTCATAAATGAAAAATCGATTACTTATTGAAAACGTTGAATCACACAATAGATCGTATTCATCTTCTCTCCACACTATAAGTAACTTCACTTGAGATCAATTAGGACTTTCTTTGGTTGTATTGTAGGCTCGGATTTTGGCTAAAAAGAATTGCTTTAGGAGTTCAAAATTTCTGAGAATATAGAGGTTTTTCGGTGTTTTGACTTTTAGGCACTTTTTCTTTTAACCTCCATTTTTCTTTTCTCTTTCCTTTTTTTCTTTTAAACTCACATTTTTTTTCATCTTTTTCTTTCTTTCTTTCTTTTTTCACACATCATTCTTTTGCAAACTTTTTTTTTCTTTATGTCCCTTTCCAAACCGTAATTTTACCCTAGTATTCTCAGAAAATGGGTATGACTTCTTTTTATGGGCTTTTAACTCCCAGTTGTAGTTGGGTAGGACAATGGGTTTGACTTATTTTATTTTTGGCTCAAATGGACTTGCAATGGAATAATGTAAAAAAGTCGGTTTTGGCCTAACTTTTGGGCTTTTAAACGATCGTCTAATCTCATTTCTCAAGTTTCGTTGGTTGATTTGCGTCTCAAGACGACTTACTAAGACTTCTAGTGCTTTAAGATTCACATTTTAACTTTTTATTTTCAGTAATCGAACAAAACAAAGAATTTGAGATCGTCAACGAATTTATTACTAAAGGAAAGTTTGAGTTATTCTCGGATTGATTTAAATCTCTCGAAAATAATGAATGACACAAAATCTCACCAGGTTAAAATCTCCACATGTATTCGTTAAGCATTAACTTTTGCCTCAATATCCATTTTCAATCATATTATACGGTTAATATGTAAAAAAAAATTCATAAGTTGAAAGATCCATGAATTAATTATATAATAAGAAATCATTTCAAAACTCAATTATATTAAAAATCTTTTTAGATTTTTTGAAATTTTTCTGATTTTTTTTTTCAAAAATATCATCCTTACTCCCAAACTTAAATTTTACATTGTCCTCAATGTATGCTCAAATAAAAAGATGGACAAAGAAAATAAAATAAAGAAGTAAAATGATGATATTATATTAACTAAATTAAAAAAAAGATACACTAATAATATACAAACCCATGGCAATTGCCATCATCACTATAGACTAATAATCAAAATAGTGTTGGGTCATTCCAATTAATAAACTTTATAGCACTAAGTGCCAAAACATCATAAATTTGAAAGAAGGACCACACAATAAAAATTTCAACTATAAATCCATGGTCAGTATGGTGTGAACCGACATCATCAATAATAAACATATTTGAATCGCACGAATCATATGTCGATACCTCACATGGGGGTAATAAATTGCAATAAGGATCTAAATATTTACTATTCCTCTTTCTAAAATAGTCACGTAAAATTGGGGATGTATACCCCACTCCTAAATGTGAGACTTTATGAAAAGCACGGGAAGAATATGTGTCACGAGGCGATACACTTTCTTCATCAAAAATAGGAGGACCGTCATATACTTGAAGGATCACTGGAATCGGATGACGAATCCTCAAATAAATTTTCCCACATATAAAAATAATCAGCATTTTTCTCAATTAAATGAGGAGAAAAATCTCGACAAGAATCAACAATCAAATCATCACAAGTATTATATGGGTCAAGACTGTTAATTTTTTCCTCCACACAAAATTGATTATCCCCATTTAATTCATGATTATTTTTAGAAATAGAATCATTTTACCGTTTATTTATCTTTTTCCAATTGATACTCTTTAGTGGACAAATAGTAATTACATGGGTTAGATTTTCATCCATACCTTCTTTAATTTTTAAAATGACTACTGACTCATCTGACTCAAATTGAAATACGTGCTCATCTAAATTTTCAGTATTTTGTAAAATCACGTCCACATGATCAATTGAGGAATATGAGAAAGATGACGGAATAACAATATGAGGATCATCCATTGTAATTTACAACGAACGATTTTTTTTATATGCAAAAGCAATTATAATTGACTCAAAATCTAATTAAACAGCCCATACTCTTTGACAAGGGAGAATTTAAACGACGGCCAACTACGGTTATCGCCTCAAATCCAGTTTTTTTCTCCAGGTAGGTGGTTGGTACGAAGACTCATTAAAAACCACAAATCCTAGACAAGGTAAAACGGAATCGATTTGATAAGTTCGCGTTGGAGTAACTTTTAATTCTAGCCTCGTTAAAAGTTTTGCCCTTAAGTCAATTTATGCAACGTGCTAAAGTAAGTGCGAAATTAAACCATGTAGGGGCACACAAAAACATACCTCCGACGTGAATTTTTTACGGTCACTTGTTTACGTCGAGCGAAGTTTAAGTTTACGTAGGTCGGGGGGAAAATCCGCCTACGTTTCAATCGTCCCCAAGATTTCCTTATGCTCGTGGTAAGATTTCGCAAGTACTATTTACGTACGCCCACCGTTGCACACTTTGTCCCAATTTTTCTTCACTTTTTTTTTTGCTTCCTTCTTTTTTTTTTAATATGCTTTTGAAAAAAAAACACAAAAGAAACTACACCAAATGTAAAGCGCGACACTGGAAAAAAAAATAAAGAAAAGAGAAGAAAAAAAATTAACACGACACGAGCACTATTGGTGTATTCAACACATAAATAAAAATAACCAAGCACACTTATTAAATAATTTTTTTTTTATTTCTTTCATTCTGGAAATTACTACTAGGGAAAAAAAATACTTTTTTTAATTTTCGTTTTTTTTTTAATTTTGAATTTTTTTTACGGACTACCTACTAAAAAACGATTCTGGAGATTTCCAAATTTTTTTTTGTATTTAGAATAAACTAGTAAAAAAAAAAGCTAGTCCGAAAGTCACAATTCTTAAAAAAAATCGAACAGATTCCAGGCAACGGCGCCAAAAACTTGTTTGTCAATTCATAAAATACCACAAGTGCACAAGCTATTATAGAATAGCGAGTGTAAGTATGGGTCGAACCCACAGAGATTTGCCAATTTTAACCTTTAAAAGAATTGCAACTGTCCAACTAGATCAAATTGGGTAGAGAATAATTATAAACTACACTAAATAAAAGCAATTACGATAAATGAGAGTGTGGAGACAATTATTGTGCAACACAAATAGATAAGAGAAAAGCAATCACGAAGCAAGAATAAGGAATGTAAAATGTCAATCACACAACAAAGGATGTACGTGGTTCAGCAAAGATATGCCTACGTCCACGGTGGTGCAGTCAATATTATTTCTATATACTCCGGAGAGTGGTTACAGAGAATACAACTTGTCCTTTGCCCCGGACCTCGGGTTTGTTATATACATGTTCGTTCTGGTGAGTGGGGGTGTGGGACTCCTCCATGTTTCCCATCTCCTCTTAGAGTGCCCCTTAATGGGAACGTGGGAAGAGACTAAATCATAATCGATTTAAGGTATAAGGGTCCTGGACTTTGGGCCGCTACAAGTGGGCTACTCGTCCAGGCCCATCATTCTAATTTCGGGTACCCACAATTGCCCCTAAGTTTGTTGGGCCATGATTTGGGCTCAATAAACTTAAATGATTTGTCATAATGGCTGAGCTTTATATCGTGCAACTTTTCCCAAAATTTAAGGACTGATTCTAGCGGCACCCGCTTCGTGGTCTGTGCGCTATGATTAGTAATACTTCAAGGTTTTATTCAGAGCAACCACTTTTCGACCGTCATTTCAACCTTCTCAGCATTGTTCCATTTCCTATGAGCTCTAACGATTCACACTCTCTTCGTCCAGTCTTCGTTTTCATCGCTTTTGATCTTCTTCGTCGTTTGGGATTGTGATTATCCATTATTCAAGTTGAACTTTCATCTTGTAAGTCTCCTGTGCCCTCTCTTTGTATTTTTTTTTTTGAATTTGTAGTTCCTTTAGGGTTTTCCGATGGCAAAGATTGGTAATAGGTCGATCTCTGAGTTTAGGAAGTTTTACAACATTCCTGAGTGGGTAGAGATTGAGTGCGCCTCTCCCCCTAGAAACGTTAGAGAGATAGAGGATGCCCATTGGATCTATGTCTTGCTGCTTTCCCAAGGGGGACTTACCTTCCCTCCCAACAATTTATTCTTGCATTTCTTTAGTTATTTCAACATTGTTCTCGCACAGTGTTCGCCCAATGTGTGGAAGATAATTAATGGTGTTCATAGAATAAACCAGTTATATGGTACTAAGTTAGGGCTCGCCGAGGTCTGTTTCTGCTACTCTTTTTCTCGAACTAGTTCGGGTGTCCTCTACCACAAAGCCAGGAGCCCTGACAGGGTATTGGTAGTAAACCTACATGATTCCCATAAGGACTATTGGCAAGAGGGTTTCCTTACTAGAAACTGGCAGTTTTCCCCCCAGTCTGAAGGGTCGAGGTCCGATATGTTCTCTGTTACCTTCTATAGGGAAGAATACATAGGTAGACTTTGCTTTGTTCTCTTAATTTTTGTTGATTTGTGATTTTTCTGATTTTTCTCTATTTTTTCTTTAGCGAGGTCGAAGAACTTGGAACCTGCTCTCAGCGAGGTTCGCCTCTCTGAATTAGTCAAGGCTTGGAACATCAAGGAGCCCTTGGCTGACGGCGAGCATCCCCGGTTCGCTGCTTTCTTGCTCGAATATAAGAACGTTGGTTCTAGTTTTATTGCGAGGCAGGTGGACAGTATCTCTGAGTTTGATACTTCTGAAGAGACTACTGCAGATCCTATTCAGTTGGACGAGGAGGAGAGCTGCTCAAAAAGCAATATCGCAGGTGGTGCTAGAGGCAATTTGGGTGAAGGGAGCTCCAGTAGTAGTAGTTCCTCTAATTCGGGGGAAGTTTCTGAAGGTCGAGGATTGTCAAGCACATCCAGCAGTTCAAGCGAGGAGATGGTTCCTCTAAGGAAAAACCTGATTCGGGATGATGATGACGACGATCACGTACTTCTCGCTCAGAGGTCAAAGAAGCAGAAGTACAGTACTGGGGCTGTAGCTACTGGCTCTCGGTCCTCTACTCAGGAGCAAAAGAGGAAGAGGAGAGAGGAAGAGCATGTGAGAGATAGGGAGAGGAAGAGCAAGTGAGAGAGAGGAGGAGGAAAGAAAGAAGATGGAGGAGAAGAAAAGAATGGATGAGAGGAGGAGAATGGAGATGGAGAAGGAGGAAGAGAGGAGAAAGATGGAGGCGAGGACAAAGGCTGGTCAAGCCTTAGTCCCGGTGTCTGCCCTACCTGAGGGAGCTTCACTTGCCATTTCTCCTCAATTGGCTCCTGCGCTGCTCGAGAGGGCAGTTCTTCCTACAGATTGCCAGAGGGCATTGGGGTCTGATCAATTGGTCCTACAAGCTAGCCAGAGGTTGGCCTTGGTAAGATCTTTTCTATTTTCTAATGCCTTAACTAGTTTTAGCTGTTTCTCTTTTCTGATCTCTTTTTTTCTTCTGGCAGTTTGTGACTGACTTCGTCGTGCTCTATCGCTCTCGCGACGAGCTGGTGAAGAGGAATGGCGAGATGGAGTAGCAGAAGGCTGCTTTGGAAGTGAGGGGTACTCAGTTGGAGGCTGATTTAAAAACTGCTGACGCTGCCCGAGTTTCCTCTGATCTGGCCCTCGTTAATCCTAATCGAGAGAGGGATGCGGTGGTTAAGGAGCTAAACGAGCTGAGGAAGGCCTATGACCTGGTCTGCTCGAGTAAGCTGGTTGTCGTGGAGGAGAACAAGGTTCTGACCGAGCAGTTAAAGGAGAAAGAGTCCCAGGCAGCCACCATCAAGGAGGATTCATATAACTCCGGGTGGGCTGCGGCATATGATGACGCTGAGGTTCAGATAGGCTACATCAGTCGTTTGAACTTTAAAAAGGGCTGGAATAAAGCCCTCTTAGTTGTTGGTGTTGATGCTGACTCTCCCCTATTTAACGATCACGACCCGAGCCTGAAGCCAACTGTGGATGAAAAAGCCCCTGCCCCAGCCATTGAAGGAGTTGGTTGTGCCTCTCAGACAATTCCTGCCGATGTTCACCCTGTCCAGGCGACTGAGGTTATTCCTGTTGAGAAGGGTGCTCCTGCTGAAGCTGATAAAGGGAAGCATCCATCGACTTCTGGGCAGCCTGAGGTTGCTAGTTAACTTTTATTTCTAGGACTACCGTGTATCTTTGCTTCTTCCATTTGTAATTTTTTCTTTTTGCCGCTCGATGTACTTTGATCTTTATTAATGAAATGGAAAAGGTTTCTCGTTCCCTTAGTGTGCTGAGTAAATCTATCTTTCCTTTCTCTTTTATTTCCTGTAGTTGGTTGATGTAGAAGAGTATATTCCCGCCACATCTCAATTGGGTAGGACCCTTGGTCCCAATGCGAGCCCTCAGGTTCGCCAAGCCTTTGTTAAGTTGTGCAAATCCCATAGATCGAGGAATCAGAAGTATAAAGATCAGTCTGAGCTTGTAGCCAAATTGAAGGACAGGCTTCAAGAGATGGAAGAAGTTGGTGCTCCAATTCAAGAGGAGGTGGATACGTTGAGGGCGAGGCTCCTGGATTCCTCTGAGATCAATCAGGTCGGGGAGGTTCTTCAGCAAGAAAATAAAGCTTTAAGGAAAGAGGTCTCGCATCTTAGGGAGCATGCGCTGAGCATCGCTCCTGCTGTATTACGAGGCTCTTCATCATCGCGAGCAGGGGCTGGCTCGAGCGACGTTCCTCCTATGCTGCGAAGTTCTACTGGTCCATCCGTTTCACGAGTTGGCAGGAGCACTAGGAGTCCAGATAGGGAAATGGAAGAACTTCATGGTGATGTCCAGCGAGCATATGTAATTGTTGCTGGGATTCAAAGGGATGTTACTCGACTGCGGCACCTGTTTAAAAAAGGACCTCGGTGTGTATGGGCCGATGGTTATGACCAGGGTTGGATGGATGCTCCGACGAGGCTGATGGAATTTGAAGAGCTTGCCTTCATCAGGGGGTGGTTGAGTGCTTTGAAGGATATGCAAGTTCCAAGGAACTCAATGCTTTGGTATCGCCATGAAATATCTCCTTCCACTCGGATGCCCAACCCCTTCCGGAGAGATGATCAATGGATCCCCATCAACGCCATCCCTCGGCAATTATTGGAGTCGGATGCAAATAAAGTCGAGGAAGAGTTAGTTCCTGCTCCTGATGATGGACGAAGAGATCGAGTGACTGATTATCTCGTTCAGAGGCCTCACCCCCATTAATATTTTACCAGTAGTTACTCTGTGTATCTGGTATTGAAGTAATGACATGTCAATGTTTTGGGCAAGCTCGCCGACTAAACATGTATTGTTCTTATTTTAACTCTAGTGGATTAATAAAATTTATGTTTTGGGCTAATTTAGCCGACTAAACAAGTGCATTATATTCTCCATATTCTTGATCCTTTATGATCTCTAAATTTGTATTATTATGCAAGTGTCCTTCCAGTCCAGTATGATATCGAGATACCATTGTGCACCACTTTACCTTTTAGGTCGTGTCGTCACACTCCCTTATGCCTAAGTGTGGCAATTGGCGAGGACACACCTGGTCTTAGATGTTTTATCCGATCAGTATTTTATTCAACCAAAGATGGTTTGGTGACCAGTTTAAATTTGGCCATATTGCCTAAGGATCTCCTATAGGGCTTCATATATTTCCAGGGGCAATGCTAAGAGGTTTTTCGTATTTCATAATGAAAACCTTAGGAGGGATATTTTCCTGCTATAGTGTAATGATCAGTGTGTCTTTCACTTGGAAAGGGTGTGTGGGTTGTAGAGTCTAAATCCTACTAGTTAACTGATACTTCGTAGAATAAAACTGCTAAATAACTTTGATTAATAAGTTTCAGTTTCATAAGTACAATGCAAAAGAAGAATCTAGAATAGAATTTCTTGAGATTGGCTGCATTCCATGCTCGGGGTATATCTCTGACTTCCAACGTTTGTAAGTGATAGGCGCCTTGCAGATTATCTCTTGTTATCTTGAATGGTCCTTCCCAGTTTGGCCCTAGCTTGCTGTCTGATGGCTTCACTGCACTGCCCGGACTTTCCTTAGGACATAGTCCCCAACTCGGAATGTCCTTGGGTTTACCCTCTTGTTATAATGCCTCGCGAGCTGTTGCTGATAGCTCGCTAGTTTTACTAGGGCTAGCTCTCGACGCTCGTCGGCTAGGTCGAGCTCAGCGAGTAATGCTGCATCGTTATGACCCTAGTCAATAAGGCTAGACCTCAATGTTGGTAAGCCTGCTTCCAATGGGATGACGACTTCCATTCCATATGTCAGTGAAAATGGAGTTTCCCCCGTTGCTACTCGTGGAGTGGTTCGATAGGCCTATAAAATATGTGGTAATTCATTTACCCATGTGCCTTTGGCTAGCTCTAATCATTTCTTTAACCCGTCGATCACTGTCTTGTTGGAAGCCTCGGCTTAGCCATTGCTCTAAGGATAGGCCACCGAGCTAAAATGGTGTCTGATTCCTTGCTCATCGCAGAAACTCTGGAAGGATCCGCTCTCGAACTACATTCCATTATCAGTGATGATGGTTCTGGGGATGCCAAAATGGGTAATTATATTTCTCCATATGAACCTTATCATATCTGCATCTCGGATATTCGCTAGGGGTTCTGCCTTGATCCATTTGGTGAAGTAGTCAGTTGCGACCAGCAGATATTTGCAATTTTCGGTGGCGGTATGAAGTGGTCCTACGATGTCCATCTCCCATTGGGCGAATGGCCATGGGCTGGATAATGATTTTAGGTTGCTAGCAGGTTGGTGGACCATAGGAGCGTGAAGCTGGCATTTCAAGCACTTGCAAACATACACCGCAGAGTCTATTTGCATATATGGCCACCAATAGCCCTCCTTCATTACTCGAAAAGCCAGAAATCTTCCTCCAATATGGCTTCCACAGATTCCTTCGTGAAGCTCATGTAGAACTTGCTCGACATCTTTTGGGTGAACGCATTGGAGGTAGGGACCAGAAAATGATCTCTTGTATAGCATGCCCTCAGAAGATAAGTGAAAGCGAGCAGCTTTGACTCTTATCTGGTGAGCAGTCTTCTTATCATCTGGAAGTGTGCCATCCTTCAAATAGTCCCTTAATGGGTCCATCCAGCTGGGTGCAAATTCAATTCGAAGCACCTGTTCCACGTCTGGCGGCTTGCTGTCACAGTTAATGCTCGAATGAGTGAGGAAATCGATGGGGATCGTTCTTTTTAGGTCGGAGTCGACTGCTGAACTCAAGGTTGCTAAGGCGTCAGCATGGCTATTCTGCCCTCTGGGAAACTGCTGGACATTGATCTCTTCGAAGCTCACCATCAGTCTTTTCACTAAGGCGAGTTAAGCTTCCATTCTCTCATCTTTTGCATTATAGTCTCCACTTATCTGATTGGAGACTAATTGAGAATCGTCGAACACCTGTAAATTCTTTGTTCCCAAAGTGTGTGCCTTTTGGAGGCCAGTTATTAAGGCTTCGTATTCTGCTTCATTGTTGGAGGCTGCAAATCCAAACCTGATTCCTTGTTCAAGGATTGTATTCTCTGGAGTAATGAGGACAATGCCTACCCCTGCCCCCTTTGAGTTGGAGGCTCCATCAACAAACAGTTTCCAGGTTGCCTCTGTCGCGTGGTTCTCCTTTTGCCTTGCTGGTTGAGATTGGTTGGGAGGTTCCTTGCCCATGAATTCGGCTATGAAATCAGTAAGGATCTGCCCCTTGATCGCGTTCCTTAGTTGAAATTGGATGTCTAATCGCCCGAGCTTGACTGACCATTTAGACAGTCTGCCCGACAAATCCGCTTTCCTCAGGATTGCTTTAAGGGATGCGATGTAAGGACGATTATAGTGTGGGCTTCGAAATAGTACTTCAGCTTCCTTGAAGCCACTACTAGTGCAAAGGAGAGCTTCTCTAGTGGTAGGTACCTCTGCTCGGTGTCTAGTAGGGTCTTGCTCGCATAATAAACGGGGTGCTGGATTCCTGCAACCTCGCGCATTAGTGCAGAACTGATAATGTGGTTGGAAACGGAGAGGTACAGGTACAAAGAATTTGTTTGCTATGGTATGACGAGCAGTGGTGGAGAGCTTAAGTAAAATTTTAGCTCAACCAATGCCTGCGAGCAATCTGGGCTCCACTCTACCGTTTTGTTCCCCTTTAGAAGTTGGAAGAAAGGCTTGCATTTCTCGGAGGATTTAGAAATGAAGTGATTTAAGGCAGTGAGCATACCAGTGAGCTTCTGTACGTCCCGGATTGTTCGAGGAGGTTGTACCCTGTTAATTACGTTGATCTGGTCTGGGTTAGCCTCTATGCCTCTCTTACTGATCAAGTATCAAAGAAATTTTCCTGACTGGACACCGAAAGAACACTTGCTCGCGTTAAGTTTCATTCGATATTTCTTGAGGATTTCGAAGGTGTTTGACAGGTCTGAGAGGTGGTCTTCTTTCTTCTTGCTTTTAACGAGTGTTGATACCAAATTTAATCTGCTGATGTGGACCAATAATAAGAAGACACGTGTCAATCTACATGGCACAATAACAACGAGGAAGTTTATTTCCCCCGACCAAGTCATGTTCTCTCCGAGCAACGAGGAGGACACCCCGAGGAACTCTATCATCCCGAGATACTCTAAGCACTCCGAGGAACTCTTGATCAACGAGCAACTAAGGCGGTCTGAACTGCATCTCGGCCGTATCATTAATTACCAGACGGACAACTGTTCAACTATTCATTATATTATTGACGCACACGCTGCATTAAATGTATTACCCTTTCATATGTATATCATTTAATGTATTGGACCTTTCATGTACAGCCTAAAGGCTATAAATACCTTGTATCATCCTCATTCAAGGGGACCGGAATTTCTTGAGAGAACTTGTAATCAAGAATTCCACAAACACTCAGCAATAACATAACAGTGGACGTAGGCTTTATTCCTAGCCGAACCACTTTAAAAATCTTTGTCTTATTTATTTATCTGTGATTGAAAAATTAGAGCGATCTAGTTTTTTACATCAACAGATTGGCGCCGTCTGTGGGAACGTGTTACAAGCGTTGTTCTCCACCAAAAGCTAAGTTTTTTATTTTCTCTACGTATAATCAATTATACATACATCTTTTGATTGAATCGTGATTTTTATGTTTATATACATAAATTAATTGTCCAATTTTTATCTGCAAAATGTTGCATATCATGATTTTTAAATCATTACTGTTAGATTCATCCTTATTTAGAAATCTGAAAAATAGTAGATTTCATAAATCATAACTTTTTGCTTGATTCTCAAGTTTCTATTTTATATCATGGAATAAATATTTTAAATGATTACATATACCAATATATACGACGATGATAAGATTTGATCATTTTCATTGTTGATTTTGAAATAAATTTTGTAAGATATTTGATGTCTATTCAAATTCCCATCATATTTTTAATAAAAGAATGGGAAAAGGTTAAAGACAATGAAAAGTCTTCTCATGGAAATCATGACCCAGATCTATTTTTTCTCTCTTCAAGTTTGAGTCTCTTTGCATTCACAAGTTTAAGTCTCTTTGTATTCACTTTTATGAATTATATACTTAATTTGGTTCATCTTCCATCTATGTCAATAAAGTCAAATTGATTGATTTTTTATATAAATTTGGTAATAATTTCGATCATTCACCATATTTTTATCTCTCCAAATTGGGAATAGGAAGGGATCATTATAAAAAATAATTTTCTCTCACTTGAAAAATCATTACCCACCTCTTGTAAAAGAGGATCAGTAAAATAATCATGACCATATCAAGACTGGGAACAAATTTGATATTTTGGCCCCTCGTTCATCACATCACAAGGTTTCTTTGACGAAATCACACGATCTAGTGGGTTATATATTTATTCATTTAATTAACATTCTTAAGGCTTAAATTTTACATTGAATGTTATTTTTTTATCTCAAGATTCGATATATTCTGGTCATCCAACCATATATTCTATAATTTGAGATATCCTTAAATGTTGGTCGGCAACATCCATGTTGTTTGTCGGCAGCAGTAGAATCTTGGGGTATTAAAAAATGCTAAGCACCCCTGATATTTTGAAATTAATATTTTTATTTCTCAAGCATATACATATCATATATTGATTGGATGAGTAAATTATTCTCATGACTAATCAATTCAGCCTACACAAATGGTAGAGCAAGATATTAATTTTTACAGGTACAAGATTCAACTCCGACGAATGCTCGGAAATAATCTTACTCTTCTGAAAAATATTATCATAGCTCGGCAGTATGAAATTTCACCTCAGCGAGGAACTATTGATTTTATTATTGCCCAGATATCTGCTCCAGCACAAATTATTCTATATATCCATTGGGATTCATATTCTATATTCATCTCAACATGGAGCACGGGGAGATACTTATTATCATATTCAGCTTTGAGGAAAACTATAACATTTATTATATTTCGCCCCCAACGGATAGTTGGTCGGGGTAATTCTTATTTATATGCAGGCCCAACAAAGTTCTCGGCCATATTCTTATGTTCTGGAAAATATTATTCTTATTCGGCATTCTGCAATTATGCCTCGACAAGATACTTATTCAGCTTTAAGGAGAATTACGACATTCGTTCGGATAATTCTTATTTATATTCAGGCCTGACAACGTTCTCGGCCATATTATTATGTTCTGAAAGATCTTATTCTTGTTCGGCATTATATGATTCTACCTCGACTGATCGGCGAGGCACTTTATTATTTTTAATTATTCTTTATATCTATTTGGATGCATATTCTATTCTCATTTCAGCATGGAGCTCGACAAATATTTATTATATCTTATTCAGCTCCAAGGATGTCTCCAGCAATTATTATATCTTATTCCCAACAATCTGTTGGTCATCGCCGAGGAGGTATCCTGCAATTATTATATCTTATTCCCAACAATCTGTTGGTCATCGCCGAGGAGGTATCCTGCATTATTATTATATCTTATTCCCAACAATCTGTTGGTCATCGCCGAGGAGGTATCCTACATTTATATTATCTTATTCCCAACAAATCTGTTGGTCAGCGTTGAGGAGGTCTCTAGCATTTATATTATCTTATTCCCAACAAATCTGTTGGTCAACGCCGAGGAGGTCTCCAGCATTTATATTATCTTATTCCCAACAATCTGTTGGTCAGCTCCGAGGAAGTCTTCATCATTTATTATCAATTACCACCAACTCCGATTGGTAGATAAAATCCAACTCCGGTTGGTAGACAAAATCCAACTCCGGTTGGTAGATAAAATCCAACTCCGGTTGGTATTGGTCGATAAATCTCATTCAAAGTTCACATTCCACAGTTGGGGGCTTCTATTACAGATATATTTATTCATTTGGTGGAACATTCTTATATCATCATGCAGTCGAGCATCAAATTCAACCCCGACTAATCACTTTCTCAGGAGGAATATTGAAGTTCAGGAGGAATATTGAAGTTCAGGAGGTATATTGAAGTTCAGGAGGAATATTGAAGTTCAGGAGGTATATTGAAGTTCAGGAGGTATATTGAAGTTCAGGAGGAATATTGAAGTTCAGGAGGTATATCGAAATTCAAGAGGTGTATTCAGAAGTATCAGGACATGATGAAAGAAAGCGAAAAGTATTCCACCGAGGAACTCTGTCAGACCAAAAATTAGAAGACAAGTTGCCTATATGGAGGCTATATGTAGATGGATCATCTTTCACTACAGGCTGTGGGGCAGGGATCGTTTTGAACATCCCAGATGAGGTCGACAGGGAATACGCCCTACGTTTCTAATTCAAAGCTTCTAATAATGAGGTTGAGTATGAGGACATGATAGCAGGTCTTAATTTGTCAAATACTATGGAGGCACAACAGGTTATCGTCTTCAGTGATTCTCAATTGATCGTAAACCAAATGTTGGGAATATATGCAGCCAAAGGAGAATTGATGATCAAATATCAAGCAAAGGTGATGGAGTTGGTATCAGAGTTTGTTGCTGTCCAACTGGTAAGAATATCAAGAACGGAGAATGTGAGAGCATACGCCTTGGCCCGATTAGCATCAGCTACTCGTACCGAGCTGCGAAGAACGATATCAATTGAAGTATTAGAAAGTCGGAGCATAGATGAAGACCTGACGATGAATATTATTACCCTTGATTTAGGAACATATTGGATGGATCCTATCAGAGCATATATTAAGGAAGAACAATTACCGGAGGATAAGCTCGCTGCCAAGAAATGGAAGTTTAAAGCTGCTCGGTATGTACTAATTAATGGTATTCGGAGGATAAGTTCACCGCCAAGAAATGGAAGTTTAAAGCTGCTCGGTATAATGGTATTCGAAAGATAAGCTCGCTGCCAAGAAATGGAAGTTTAAAGCTGCTCGACGAGGAATTATGGCAGGTTTGCAAAGATGTGTACATCCCTCCGAGGTGAATTGATTAAAGAGATCCATGAAGGGTCCTGTGGAGCCCATGTAGCAGGTCGAACACTTTTGCAAAAGGTGATGACGCAGGGATACTACTGGCCGACGATGAGAGCTGATTGTATAGCTTATGCCAAGAAATGTGACAAATACCAACGCTTTTCCTCCATCCGAAGAACTTCACAAACATTGTTGACACCCATCATTTATCCTTGGCCATTTTCCATGTGGGGATTGATTTGGTTGGACCATTGCCGACGACTCGAGGAAGATTCAAATACCTCGTCATCGCAGTAGATTATTTTAATTAGTGGATAGAAGCTGAGCCACTTATTGACATGACATACGAGAAGGAAGGTGTACCAATTTGTTTGGAAGAACATCATCTGCCGATATGGTCTCCCTCATGCCTTCATCACAGACCATGGAACACAATTTAAAAACGAGGAGTTTGCTGCATATTATCATCAGTCAAACATTTTGAAGGTTCATTCAGCGCCAGGATATCGTCAGAGCTAATGGACCAAAAGTGCTCTAAGGAGCCAAAAAGTGCTATAAGTAGCCAAAAGTGCTCTAAGGAGCCAAAAAGTGCTATAAGTAGTCTAAGGAGCCAAAAAGTGCTATAAGTAGCCAAAAGTGCTCTAAGGAGCCAAAAAGTGCTATAAGTAGCCAAAAAGTGCTCTAAGGAGCCAAAAAGTGCTATAAGTAGCCAAAAGTGCTCTAAGGAGCCAAAAAGTGCTATAAGTAGCCAAAAGTGCTCTAAGGAGCCAAAAAGTGCTATAAGTAGCCAAAAAGTGCTCTAAGGAGCCAAAAAGTGCTATAAGTAGCCAAAAGTGCTCTAAGGAGCCAAAAAGTGCTATAAGTAGCCAAAAGTGCTCTAAGGAGCCAACCTCCTTTGGTTAGGAGGACAGCTCTAAGGAGCCAAAAAATATTCCTTTGCTTAGGAGGTGTACACCAGCATGATCAATTACGGTTGGTAAGATAAAAATATATTCTCACATTACAACTTATGTTGGTCGGGAGGTAATATTATTACAAAAAGTTCTTTGAAGAACAAAATATTCCAAAATACACCAAGTATAGTTGGTCGGGGATAAAAACCCACTAACTGTAGTTGATCGACGAGGATAAATTATTGACCTTAGTTGGTCGGACACTTTTTATGAAAATATTTGAAATTGAACCAAGTATGGCTGGTCGGGGATAAAAACCCATCAACTGTAGTTGGTCGACAAGCATAATTTAACAACCTTGGTTGGTTGGAAAAATTTTAACATTTTTATACTCATTACTTTATTATTAAGTGATCGAGCAACGTTACTAATACTTGTAACTTCTTTATTACTAAGTTGGTCGATGAACAACACAATATTGTTATACATATGCACACATGTAAAGTATTTTACAAGACAATAGCAATTAAGATTGCGAATAAAAATGAAAGTCTTTCGTTAAATTCAAAAAACAAAATACATTGAGAATGAAAATGTATACTAACTATTACATTGAGATTCCTATTCTATTGGTTTCTTTTCCTTCTACTTTTGAAACAGGTTCCTCACCAGCAGGAGGATCATCTAAAATATAAGAGGAGTTTATGAAGTTAAGACCTTTCAACATTCTGATATTCATCACAGATGATCTATCCGAGAAGCATTAGCCCATTCCCGAGAAACACTTGCTCGTCCCTGAGAACCTCTTATTCATCCCCGAGCAGAGGTAGAAATCAAAATCAACATCAACAGTATTGAGATCTTTGCTACTACTATCCCAACCAATATTGAAGAAGAAGTTATATGAAAATGTTTCGAAGTCCACCACTAGCTCATAGGAGGCAGTAGGTCGGCTAGCAAACCAATCAACATACTTGAAGATTATAACAAGCTACAAACGGCATCATATGTCGTCCAAAAGATAATGCACTTTATGTTAAACAAATCAAGAAGGTAGATCAAGAATTTCACGAGCACCGAGCAACATTGCAGAATAAATACTCCATCCTTTCAAGTAACCCATCAAGCATGAAGCATTGGGGGCTTCTGTTGATACCAAATTTAATCTGCTGATGTGGACCAATAATAAGAAGACACGTGTCAATCTACATGGCACAATAACAACGAGGAAGTTTATTTCCCCCGACCAAGTCATGTTCTCTTCGAGCAACGAGGAGGACACCCCGAGGAACTCTATCATCCCGAGATACTCTAAGCACTCCGAGGAACTCTTGATCAACGAGCAACTAAGGCGGTCCGAACTGCATCTCGGTCGTATCATTAATTACCAGACGGACAACTGTTCAACTATTCATTATATTCTTGACGCACACGCTGCATTAAATGTATTACCCTTTCATATGTATATCATTTAATGTATTGGACCTTTCATGTACAGCCTAAAGGCTATAAATACCTTGTATCATCCTCATTCAAGGGGACCGGAATTTCTTGAGAGAACTTGTAATCAAGAATTCCACAAACACTCAGCAATAACATAACAGTGGACGTAGGCTTTATTCCTAGCCGAACCACTTTAAAAATCTTTGTCTTATTTATTTATCTGTGATTGAAAAATTAGAGCGATCTAGTTTTTTACATCAACAACGAGCATGTCATCGATGTAGACCTCCATGGTGTTTCCCATCTGGTCCTTGAACATCTTGGTGTCTAGTCGCTGGTAGGTTGCCCCTGCGTTCTTGAGCCCAAAGGGCATGACCTTGTAGCAGTATAATCCAACTGTCGTGATGAATGCTGTTTTGTCTTGGTCTGGGGCAGATAAGGGGATCTGATGATACCCTGAGTATGCATCCAGAAAACTCATTCGCTCGTGAGCTGCAGTGGCGTCTACCAGTTGGTCTATTTTTGGGAGGGGGAAACTGTCTTTAGGGCACGCTCTGTTAAGGTCAGTGAAGTCGATGCAAACTCTCCACTTTTCGTTGCTTTTTGGAACTACTACTGGGTTGGATAACCACTTGGGGAATTGTACCTCCCGTATGGATCCTGCATCCAGCAGTTTTTCTACTTCTTTTTCCACGGCTTTTGCTTTCTCGGGTGCAGTTCCTTGTGCCATATGCGTGATTGGTTTGAAGGTGGGGTTGACATGTAATTGATGACAAACCATACTAGGATCAATTCCAGGCAGCTCGTATGGTTCCCATGCGAAAACATCTACGTTGCGTCTCAGTAGAGTTGTCAATTCCTTCTGTTTTTGGTCGGTGAGAGAGGCTCCAATAAAGAAAACTCTGTTACTGTCGCTATCACCAGCTGTAACCTCTACCAGGTCTTCGACGATTCTTTCAGAGGGGAGGAGCCTGGTCTCCTCTACTCCAAGTCCTCCGGACTTTAATTGCTATTTAGAAGGTGTCAGACCTTCTTGTTCTTCAACTTTCTCGCTGGGCTGATTTGCCTTCTTCTCTGGCCTTGGTCGGATGGCTGCTATGAAGCACCTTCTTGCCATCGCTTGATCGCCGTGAATCTCCATTACTCCTCGCTCGGTTACATACTTGAGTTTATGATGGTAGGTCGAGGAGACTGCCTTCATCGCATGGAGCCATCCCCTACAGAGGATGGCTTGGTATGGCGAGTCGATGTCAACTACCAAAAATTCAATCATCTTGGAGACATTTCCCGCGCGTACTGGTAGCACAATCTTTCCCAGGGGCATAGTTATTTTTCTAGCGAAGCCAACTAAAGGGACAGTAGCTTCTTTTAGGTCGGCAACGCTTAACTTCAATCTTCTGAATAGGTCGAGATACATTACCTGAGATGAGCTTCCTTGGTCGATGAGCAACTTGTCGACGTCAAAGTTAGCTATCTTGAGGGTAATGATCAAGGCATCGTGATGTGGGGTTCTTACTCCCACCAGATCTTCGTCTGTGAAGACAATATGCTTGTTATAGTTGACGTCGTCTGCTCGTCGACCCTTTCCTGACTGTGACTTTGCATCAGATGCCCCATAAATTACCGTGAACTCATGTCCAGCGTCATCTTCGAGCACGTTGTCAGGTCTTGCCTCTCTATTGGCAGCCACTTTCTCTGCCTTTTTTTCCAAAAACTCGTTCAAATGCCCGGATTGGGCTAGCTCCTCGAGGTGAGACTTAAGAGCTTTGCAATGCTCAGTCTTATGTCCTCCCTCTTTATGAAAAACGCATCTCAGTGCATTATTCCTCTTCGAGGGATCTCCTCCCATCTTCCTGGGCCACTTGATGAATGGCTCGTCTTTGATTTTTGTGAGAATCTTATAAATTGGTTCTTTGAAGACGGTGTTGACTGCCTGAAATTCTTTTGACACATCATTGTTACCTCCATTTTTGGAGCCATTTTTTCCCCCATTCTTTCCTCATTTCTTCTGGTTCTCAATCTTATCACGGACCTTGGCGGCGAGCTTAGTTCGACCATTTTCCCCTGTGCTGAGGCGGGTCACATCTTCTACTTTGGCATACTTCTCGATGCGGGCCATTAGGTCATCGATGGTCATGGCCTCTTTCTTTTTCAGGGATTGGTACAGAAGGGAAGAGCTGGGTAGCCCAATTTTGAAAGAGGCCACTGCCACTTGCTTCGAACAATCCTCGACCTCGTTGAACAATTCCCAGTACCTCTTCGCGTAGTCTCGAAGTGTCTCTTGGGGCGCCTTCTTCATTGTCAGCAGAGCATCCATCCTTTTGGGATGGGAGCTGCTAGTAATGAATCGGGTCGTAAAGAGCTCAACCAGGGATTTAAAACTTCTGATGGACCAGTGGGGGAGCCTTTCGAACCATTTCTGTGCCACATCATGCAGGCTCGAGGGGAAAATTTGACACATTAGTGAGTCTCGATGGTTCCAGAGGGTCATGGCCTGTCGGTACTACCTGACGTGATCAATGGGATCAGTTTTTCCGTCATAAATTTTGAACCTTGGAATGGCAAACTTCTTGGGGGCTTCCTCTTCTTCAATTTTCTTCGAGAAAGGTGATTTCATCTGAGTTTTGAGAGCTCGCCTAGCGAGTTCTCAGGTCGATCTGGTACCGTGATGGGCAGGATGTTGGTCCATCTCTCTTCGGACCAGATTTCGTATGTTCTCGTTGCTGCGATCTGGGCTCTGGTAACGGCGAGCTTGTCATAGCTGCTCGTGCAGGTCGTCTTCTGACTCATTTCCCTCAACCTTTTGGGACCCTCGCCTGGGGCTCCTTCCTCGATTGCGAGACTTGCTCACCTGAGGGCTAGGAGCGCGGTACGGATGTCTCTTGGTATCATGATGGATCTCTTTCCCCAATCTTTCTAATCTTTTTTTAAGGTGAGCATTCTCGGCCTTGTATCTGCGAGAGGACTCCATTTGCTCGTGGAGCCTTGCCTCATATGCTCCAATCATCCTGGATATCTGCATGGACCTCGTTGGTCCTTAGATTTCTTCTGAGGCTGGCCTTTCTAAGAAAGCCCTCTGACCTGAACGTCGGACTTCAGATCTAATCCTGCGAGGAACAGGTGGTTCTTGAATATCCCTTGCCTGAGGAGCATTGCTACTGTGATCAGACATTTTAAACTCCTGTTTTGTCGTGGGCTTTCTCAGGGAAGATAAACGCTTCCCACATACGGCGCCAATTGTGGAGACAATTATTGTGCAACACAAATAGATAAGAGAAAAGCAATCACGAAGCAAGAATAAGGAATGTAAAATGTCAATCACACAACAAAGGATGTACGTGGTTCAACAAAGATATTCCTATGTCCACGGTGGTACAGTCAATATTATTTCTATATACTCCGGAGAGTGGTTACAGAGAATACAACTTGTCCTTTGCCCCGGACCTAGGGTTTGTTATATACATGTTCGTTCTGGTGAGTGGGGGTGTGGGACTCCTCCATGTTTCCCATCTCCTCTTAGAGTGCCCCTTAATGGGAACGTGGGAAGAGACTAAATCATAATCGGTTTAAGGTATAAGGGGCCTGGACTTTGGGCCGCTACAAGTGGGCTACTCGTCCAGGCCCATCATTCTAATTTCGGGTACCCACAGAGAGTAATACAAAAAATTCGTAAATAATTAGGATTCGGGGTCCATTTATCACGTAACTAATATTGCACATTAATTTGATATTGTCATTCCATGTTATAACTCAAATTAGACCGACTCTCGTCGCGTTTAATTCGAAAAAATATGAAAGTTGTGTTCGAAATATTTTTAATGTCTCTAATAGACGGCTAAAATCCCTATTCCCTTAGAAAATACAAGTTTTAAAAATTCGCAAATGTATTTAAGCATGGACTATCCAAACAATCAAAGTGCAAGCATAATCCATCAAAATTACTATTTTTAAATCTCAAAACTTGATTTGACAAAACAATTTTGAAAGTTTTAAAACACTCTCTTGTGTCATTTTAAAATGAATACAGAATATTTAATAACAATTAAAACAAGTAGGTAATAGACAACAATCAAATTAACGTGAAAATATTAGCTAACTAAGATAAACTTCACCCTAATCCTAATAGATTAATCAAACTATCATAATGAAAGAGAAATTGTAAGAATAAGTGGAGATTTTCATTAATAAATCAAACTTACAAATAGTTCTCTCACAATAATCTTCAATCCTCTAAGAAATGATAAAAACTTGGCTCTCAAATTGAATACAATCTCTCAAAAATCACTCATTGAAAATCGTCCTCCAAATTATGAGCCAAAGGGTCCTTTTTATAGAACAAGTGGTGAGGTATTTGAGTTGTTGTGGGACTCTTCCTGATTAGCCGAATAGTGTTGGAAGCTATCTCTTCACCTCTTTAATCTTTGGATCGGGATAACTGACCGAATTTTCCCCCACTCGAAAACTCTTATCTCATCTTGTTGAACACGCTTGTTGAGTTTCATCCAAATCGGAGAATAAAAATTCCCAACTTTTTCGAGTTGACCTTCAATTTGCACCAAATTTCATCATTACCTGTAAAATTTTCACTAGGCAACTTTTTTCACAAATTAGCACAAGAATATTATAAAATTATCGAAGTGCCCATTTTTGGATTACAATTTCCATTTTGAATCCAAATTCAATCATTCTTGCATTTTTTTCTCTTTTTAATAAAATAGTCCTAAGAACTAATTAAATAACATAAAGTGGGACTAACAAGGTATAAATTTGGCTATAAAATATATAAAATAATGCGCTCATCAAATACTGTAGATCGTAGTTTCTTTATTGTGAGCTTCCCTCTCCTCGGCTGGGTTGAAGTAGCATTCACATGCCAACACTTGATCACCTTGGACTTCCCCAAGAATTTTACCATTTGGTGTACAGTGGATGGCACGGCCTTAAATTCCTTGAGGTCCACTCTTCCCATAATGACGCTATAAGCCGAGTATAAACTTTCATCCATCACGAAGAAATTGACCTTCTTTGTTAGCCTCTTAAGCTAAACATCTCCCATTATAACGTCCATTTCATGCATTCTCAATGGGTGAACCTTCTCTCCACTGAACCCTATCAAAGGATGATGACAAGGGGCGAGCCCCTTTTTGCTGAGTCCCAAACCTCTGAAATAAGGCCAGAACATAATATCGGACGAACTTCCCCCGTAGACCAATATCCTTGGCACGTCATACCCATGAACTCTAGTTGTAATTACTAAAGGGCCATCCTGAGGAGCTAGGATTCCCTTGAGATCAAGTATTGAAAACCCCACAATTAAGGTATCCATATCTACCTTCTTCTTTTTTTCTAACGTTATGATTAATTCTGCAGAGTTAACGGCCTCGACCTTGGGGAGGACCTTAACCTTGGCCACATGTTCCTTACGGTCAGCCACTTCTACACCACCCCATGCCAAGCCTCCACAGACCATCTTCACATTTAACGAGATTGTGTGGAGTCAACCTTTTGGATCATTATTCTTTGGCGGCAGGTCTGGGTCGTCATCTGAGGCGCCATCCTTCTTCCCCGGGATATCTTCCCTGCACTTGTCAACCCTTCTTCTTCTGGGGTCATCTCGTCCTCTCTTTTGGCCATCACTACTCACATATTTCCTTAGCTTCCCAGCCTTAAGCATCTTCTCAATCTCATCTTTTAGAGCAAAACACTTGCATGTTAAGTGCCCGTGGTCTTGATGAAATTCACATCATAGGCTCTTATTCCTTTTGTAAGGTGGCGCTTTCAGCTTTTCAGGCCATCTTAGGGACCGATCATTCTTGATTTCATTCAGAATATGCTCGCAGCTGATCGTGAGAGGAGTATACCCAATAAACTTATCATCAGTCGATCTTTTCTTTCTATCTTTGTTCTTCTTCTAAAACTTTCTCCCACTGCTAGTCCCCTTCTCATCCTCATACTTAGCTTCCATAGCTTCCTCAGCGTTAATGACCTAACTAATCGTCACCAATAGCTCGGCCATAGACTTTGGCGGGTCTTCAACAAGCTTCCAAAGCAATTTCCCTTTCTTCAAGCCTCCTATTAACGATGGCATCGCAATACTTTCCTCATATTCCGCCACTTATAACTTCTACTTATTAAACCTCGCGATGTACTCCTTAAGACTTTCATTCTTCCTCCACTTAACGTATAGCAGGTGAGTAGTCTTATTCTGGGGTCTTACCCAAAGCATAAGTTGTGGATGAATCGTTCTGCGAGTTGCTTGAGATTTTCAATGGAGTTTTTTGGGAGTGAGGTGAACCATATATGGGCAGCTCAACTCAAAGTGCTCGAGAATGCACGACATTTCATCTCGTCTGAGATAGAGTAGATATCTGCAGCCGACTGGTACATCTCTACATAGTGCACATGATTGGTACTCCCATCTTATTTTAGACTAACCACTGGTGGCTTGAATTTGGCAGGGGTTGGGAAGGTGACTATATTCGCCACAAAAGGAGAACCTTCTGAGTATCCCCTTTGCAAGGGGTCACGACTCTTAAGGATGTCTCTAATCTTATTTTCTAACCTTTGAATTGAGTCATTCTAAGGCCTCTCGGCCACTTCACCACTGTCGTCCTGGCCAACGTTATCCCCTGCAACCTCAACCGATCAAACTGAGGATTCCCCTGTTGTTGATCTGCGTCGGCTATTCACCTCTCATTAGCCCTCGTCTCGACCACATGGGGGTCATCCATCTGTCGCCACCCTTTTTTAGCTATCATTGCTCCTTGACCTGGACAACTTTTCTCCCAAATCACCAACTGGGTCGAACCTTTCAAAGGCCGACCGACCCTCTGCTTAATCACTCAAAAGTTGAGCCCCTTGGTCGGGCATTAGGACACGGCCTCCTATCATGGCCTCAGCTTCCTTGGATGGGACGTACCGTATTCCCAGATACTTCGTATGGCTCCTAACAATAAATCTGAGCATCTTCAGCCTCATAATCATCATATCGGTCCTCCGAACATAGCTGACCTTGCTTTCTCAAGAGTAAATGCCTAGGGTCAGCAACGTCCTTCCGTCGCTGAAGAGGATGTAGATTCTTGCAAGGTTCCTGGGGTAGTCCCATGGCTCCCTGGTGATGCTCCCCAGTTGCCGAAGTAATCATCTCCGAAAGGGATCTCGCTGGCCTGATTACTACATTCACTACACCAAATCTGCCTAATTATCGCGGTCATTGACCTTGACAAGTTCAACTTGTCAAGGTCAATGACCGTGACAATTCGGGGTGAGACAACTTTTTTTATCACGGACGTGTCACGGTCATTAACCGTGATAAGTTCATTAAAATTGTCATGATCGTGTCACGGGCCATGACCGTGACAAGTTTAGTCACAGTTAATAACCGTGACAAAGCCTTGACCCTTTTTAAAAACATTGTCACGATTAATGACCGTGACAAGTCCGTGACAACCTTATTTGTCAAGGACTTATCACGATCAATGACCGTGACAATTCTGGACAGAATTTTAAAAAAATCTGCTGGGCAGTATGGCCACTGCCACTGCCCAGCAATATATTCATATATCCAAATAAACTAAAGATAATGCAAATGTATATTCAAAATAGAAACAATATACATGATGATATAATCCAAATATAATTCAAATGTACCAACTTAAAAATAATGTCACTACATGTCTGGGGTAAATGTGAGGAGGTAAGTAGGCCACACGATATACGAATTGACACACCCACTAATATACATTGTGTCGCATTGTTCGCGTAACCACAATAGGGAGTTCCCCTTCCCGGGTATCACATGCATGACGAGCACCCTCGACTCGATGTCTTGAAGCTCACGTCCATGAACTATTCCACCTTTGATGATATTCGGGTCCCTCAACCCCCACCCTATCCGCTAGCCATCAAATACGTCCAATATGAACATGCTCGGCCAACCAAGTGTCGACATCGGTCTTTTGAAGGGAGCCAAATAGGGAAGTGGATCATCGAAGTACGCACGTGTCGGTGATGAAGCAGCGAGATCCACATCCTCGTCATCCTGCGCCTCGTCCTCCCGCGCCTCCTTATCCACTGCCTTCTCCTTCCCTTTCCCCTTACGGTCTCCGCCCAACATACGCTTCATGAATGAGTACATATCTTGGATTGTCGCCTCCAAACGGGACAACTTCACATCATGTGAATCCACCGTTCGAGCCAACCCGGTGTCGCTCATCTCCGATCCGATGATCCTAGATTTGGCCACCCGCGAGCTCACCCCCCTTGTCCTCCCCTTGCGATCAGAGCCAAGCACTTGGCTGAGTGCGTCTATGGATAAAGATGCCTTGTCGGCATTAGACTGCGACTCATGCACTTCCTTAAGCTTTACCTGAAACGACAAAAAGCACATGATTAGTAAAATAAGTAAACTAAAAAATTATAACGTAATTAACAAAAAGTAAACTGTCGGATTACTTACAATCATGGTCGCGACGCGCGGGGACACCTCCTTGCCCTTCCCCTTCTTCGTTCGAAGAGCCACATAAGTATCGAGCCTATGTGGCTTACCCCCAGGGCCACTCCCTGCCACCTGAAATAAAATAAAGTAAAATTAGTATCGGGCCCGCAAAGTAAAATAATGCAGAATAATATATTTCTGTAGTTATAGAAAAATTAAATCTTACCTTCATCCTATGCTCCACCTCGGCGTAAGACGTCCGGCCGGAGTAGTGCACGTCCGTCTTTTTTGCCCGATTTTCCCTCCCCGATTGGCGAGATGCCAATTGTCGCTCCCCGATCTCATTGTTAATGAGCTTTTGCCATTGTGCCAATGAGATCGGCTCCTTCGGCGGGACGGATTCACGCCTTTTGATAATGGACTCTCGTGTTTTCCCAAAGTACCGTGTCCGCATATTTTTCTTCCATGTCTTGTGTTGCTCCCTCAACTGCTCCAAGACGGAATCGCGTAGCTTTGGATCCAAGTTGAATTGTTCATGTCCAACAAATACAATGTTAGTTGCGAATAAATATAAATATAAATATAAATATAAAATGAAATTGAAATCGAAATCGAAATTGAAATTGAAATATTCATATAAATATAAATATATTACCTGTAGTGTCGCCCAAACAGCTAACTTGAGCTCATATGGCACCTCCTTCCAACTCATAAACCCCAGGCCGATGACCGTCTTTAGAAGCTCGAGGGATCTCGCTAATAGCTCCGACTTGTTCTCGATGGTAATCCCAAATTTTTCATATTTGGGGAGCCTAGGGGCCGAGGAGCCCTCGTCGCCTCCGCTACCACCGAGCCCAGACGACATCATCATAACGAGCATCATCATCCTCGCCTTAATACCTGAAGGAGACATTTGCTGTAAAAAAATGTTATTAGTATAGATAAAAAAAATTAGAAGAAGACATGCAAATATATACAATTTACTATTTAAAGTTATACAATTGTTTAGATTGCCCCACCACACACACACACACACACACCACACACACCACCACCACCACCCCACCCCCTGCCCCCTCCCCCCGCCACACACACACACACACACACTATATATATATATATATATTGTTCGATATACAAAGTAATTTTCAAAAAAAGTTAAAAAATCCCACCCCCATATAGACAATAATCCAATGGTCAAGCCACTTTTAAAACTAACCAACCCAACATTTACTAAACAAAATAATCCAATAGCAATGTCAACAACAAATGTGTATCCCGTACTCCTTCTAATTCATCTACTCAATTAATTCATTTCGTCAATTACACTAACAATTAAAGTATACAATTATTAATTTACTAATTTACAATGAGGGGCAATCCTACTTTCATATGAAATGGGCACTAACTATTAATTTACTTTCATCTAAAACTATACAATTAATATTACAATTAAAGCTATACAATTGTTTAGATTGCCCCACCACACATACACACACACCACCACCACTACCACCCCACCCCTGCCCCCGCAACACACACACACACACACACATACTATATATATATTGTTCGATATACAAAGTAATTTTCAAAAAAAGTAGAAAAATCCCATCCCCATATGGACAATAATCTAGTGGCCAGGCCACTTTTAAAACTAACCAACCCAACATTTACTAAACAAAATAATCCAACAACAATGTCAACAACAAATGTGTATCCCTTACTCCTTCTAATTCATCTACTCAATTAATTCATTTCATCAATTACACTAACAATTAAAGTATACAATTATTAATTTACTAATTTACAATGAGCGAAAATCCTACTTTCATATGAAATGGGCACTAACTATTAATTTACTTTCATCTAAAACTATACAATTAAAATTAAAATTAAAGTTATACAATTTATTAATTAAAGCTATACAATTATTTAGATTGCCCCACCACACACACACACACACACACCACACCCTTCCCCCTCCCCCCGCCACACACACACGCACACTCCTGCACACACACACACCCCACCCCACCCCCACCACCTGCCCCCCTCCCACCACCACACCCCCTGCCCCCCCTCACCACACCCCCAACACACCTGCACACACACACACACGTACACACACAACCCACCCCACCCCCTGCCCCCTCCCCCACCACACACCACCACCCACATATATACATACACATACACACACATATACACATATATATATACACACATACACACACATATAGAAATGAAAGAGAAAGAGAGGAAAAAAACATACCTTACAGAGAGAGAGAGAACTGAAATCGCTTAGAGAGAGAGAGAGAGAGAGAGAGAGAGAGAGGGAAAACCAAAAATCGATGGGGAAAAAAAGACTAGGGCTTTTTTTTACTGACGACATTGTCACGGTCGTGTCAAGGTCCTTGACCGGGACAATTATTCAAAGAATTATCACGGTCATTAACCGTGACTAGTCCGTGATAAACATCTTTGTCACGGACTTATCACGGTCAATGACCGTGATAATTTTTTATCACGGTCTTGTTACGGTCAATGACCGTGACACAAAATGCGTGTTTGTTGTCACGATCAATGACCGTGACAAGGGTGGCCGACTGAAAGGTGAAAATTTGACCATTTTGGTGTAGTGGTTTTGGCTGAAGGCAACCAACTGCTCTTGCATCTCCCGTTGGCTTGCTGCCAAGGATTTTAATGCGACCGCCACTTCAGCCAATTCCGACTGAGGAGGTGCATTGCTGGGACTAGGACCACCAGCTGGTGGTGGTGGAAATTTCGATTCCATGTATTAAACCTTACAGATGAGCTGTAGTTGAAGAGAAAAAGCCTTGTAGCTCAACAAGAACTCTTTTAATGGTGAAACAGGTCCACATGAGGGAATGACTAGTTCACCACCAGAGACTCCGGTGAGGACAAGCTAAAAAAGGGAAGAGATGATGCTACTCGCTTCCCACAGACGACGCTAGACTGACGATACCAGAAATGGTATCACCAGGTCACAGATATATGAAGCTCAAACAGGTATACAACAATAGAAATAATCACCCAGTAAATTAACAAAGAAGGAGATTGGGTAAAGAGGACAAGCACCAGAATGTAAGTGGTTCATCCTGAGCCTACATACACTATGTGTGTGTGTGTGTGTGTGTGTGAGTGAATTCCACTAGTAAATGAGGCACTAATGGTCTGGTTACAATACTAGTTTTCTCTCTCTCCTGTATACAGTTAAGCAGAGTTTTAGCTAGGGTTTGTCTTATCATCCTCCTTTACAATGGAGAATATGTGCAGTATATATAAGGCTTAGGGGGTGTAGTGTACCCCCAATCATGTTGTATGCATGAATGTGTTACTTTTAGCCAATTCGGTGCGGACATCTGGCTATGCCAAATGTAGATCATGATGACCAAATATTCCCTCACGTGAGGGAATGATCTAGTAGTAACGGTTTCACTCACGTATAGTATGTGCCCCACGCATCCCCCAAACCACGCACTATAATAATGTCACCCTCGGCCAACATCCTCACATCGAGGTTGAGGCTAGTGATCGAGGATTTTCCCATATCATGGGTGCTGTAAAGTTAGGTAAGGATCGGTTGAGGTTGAGGCCGAGGCTTTAGTATAGGCCAAGTGACCACACCAATTACTAGATAGCTGTAGGTCGGCTTATCATTAAGGTCGAGGTCGATGGTGATCTCAGGTATGACCCCTAGAATGGGGTAGTCTAGCTCAGTTGTCCCCTAGTCATAGGCCGAGTATACTGTCGACTAGGACGAGGGTATATTTTGGCATATCAATATATATATGCTTTGCAGGGTTTAATTGAGCTTTTGTAGGTATGGTAATACTTATTGTGAGGTTCGATTACATTTCAGAGAAGTTCCATCGTCAGACTCAACTTTAAGGGCATTTTAGACATTTCATACTTCATCTCCAACTCAGAGAAATTCCACGAAAGCGTAGTTCGTTGAGTTAGCTTTGCGTGGACACAAACGACAAGTCGTTTCAAGTTCGGACGAAGACGTTATAGCCATTTTCGGAACGGACTTTTTCCCCCTCGTGATGGACCAAGTGCTGCTCAAAACAGAGCACCGGTCAACCGACCTTGGGACCCCGATCGATCAGTAAATCAAAATTAAGCTTACGCGTAAAGTAGCAGCTCAGACATGTTCGATCGATCGATGATCTGATATTTTTGGCAGTTCGGCTTATTTATTTTCTTTTCCTTTTATTTCTTTTCCCACTTAGTATATAAGCGGGATTTTATGTAAATATCAGATATATTCAGTTTAGATAGTTAGGTTAGGGAGGTTAGGGTTTGGAGAAGATTTTGGGTGTGACATTTCTCCCTCCTAGGGTTTAGCCATATAGGTTGTGTAAGAACATTATTCATTACCTCTCTCCGTAAATTCGAGCTTATATTGTTTGTTTCTTACCTTGTAATTTATTTACTTACTTTGTAGTGTAGATTTAATTGCTTTCATTTATTATTTTCCTTTACTTTCTTACATTTAATTAATGTCTTTTAATATGCTTTCTTGCTAACTTAGTTTAGGTTGTGATTGATTGAACTCACCTTAGGTTAATGGGTTGCTTTGCTTTAGTGAGGGAGTTGATTAGTTTAATTCGATTGGGTTGTTCTTGATTTTATGTCTAGGAGATTTAATGAGGTATATCATGTATGCCCCATAATTACGACCTTGTGTGTGTAATTTTCGAGGTATTTGTTGACGCCAAAATCATAGTATGCTTTTATGATGATTTAGGGGGTGACAACTCTAAATTTAATTAATTCTTGAAATGAGATTCAATCTTGTTAAACTTGTCTTCTCATGTAACCATTTATACTAATTAATTCAAGGTGAGGGATATTAGTTGCAATCTATAGTTTTTATTCCTTTTTGTAATTGTAGTTTAAACACACGCCTAGTATTATGTTTTCTTTTCTTAACAATTATCTTTTACACTTTTATTCCTAAAGTATTAAATTAATAGAAATCTAACAATTAGTCTTTGTGGATTCGATACCCGGATTGACTGCTATACTCCCTTAAAAAAGTGTAGTCAATAGTTTAGGTTTTTGTATTGAGGAAGTGAAATGAATTCAACGACTGGCGTACTGACACTGCGCTACTTTTCATATTGCCTGCCAAATGAGGAAGTGAGGACCTCTATTTATAGTACCTACTGAGGGTGTCACATGCACAGTGCACGTGGCATGTAGATAAATATTAATCAGATGAAATCTTCTCAGAAGGTGGACAATTGGTGACCCAATGTTAACATGTCTGGGTCTGTGGCCTATACTTATGGGGTTAGGCTATGCTCGAGGGGTCGTGGCCTTCTGAGGTAGTCTTATTCTTACTATTCGCGACCTGTCTACGTATCAGGTCGTGGTCTTCTGAGGTATTGTTCTTACAGTCCACGGCATGTCTGTGTACCACGCCGTGGTCTTATGTATTAATAGGGCAATCGAAGAGTAGTCCGCGGTCAGGTTAGGTATTAGATCGTGGTCTTCTTTACAGGATGAGGCCTCTTGCCAATACTTGAGAATATCTTCATTGTGTTAGCGTGGGCTTCCAAGCCACGTGTCTCCTGTCTGTTGGTTGACATATTTTGGGTATAACAATTCTCTTAATCCAATAAAATGTATTAAATTATAATAATTATCCAAATTAAGGGTATTACATTTATAAGTTTACAGTGGGTTGGGTTTAAAAGGTGTTGAAGAAAAGGATAAATTACACCAAACCACATGAACTATTACGATTTTGCAGATAACCCCTAATCTAAAAAATTCGACAAAGAACGCCCTAAACTCAAAATTTTTAAAATTTGTTCTGAAAATTTTGCAATTTCAATTTCGTGGTATCGGTTTAGGGTTCCCAAAAACACCCTGGTTGTGTTTATATTTAATAACAAAAATTATGTATTGTGGCGTTCACATTTGACAAGAATAAAACATCGTGAGTGATTATCTCTTCTTGTGTTGTTTTTTAAATACACCAACGAGCACGAGAACTCTTCTCTTTTGTCGCAAATTGAACCTAAACTAACAAAGATGAGTGTTATGAGTCCAAAAAAAAATTCTAAATTATATTTTAAATAGTAATAAAGTATTTATGTTCTGATGGAATCCTTATCATAAGATGAAATACTTAATGATCCTCGATGATATTTAAAAAAAAAAAAGAAGGGATTGAAAGTATTTCTCTGCGACAAATTGCAGAAAAAGCAAACACAAGTGGCCACGAGGTTCATTATTCCCCGGTAGATGGACAAGTAAGCATTGCTTGTCCAAATGTTCTCAGCACATGTGGGCAGGAGGCCCACGAACTATGATTAGGGTAGGGTACAATTTTACTTCTTTGGTGTCTTCTTTAGATTCCCTCAAACATGCTCACGGCGTCGGCGATACAGATATTTAGAAAAAGATGGGTGGGTCGGTTTTGTGTTAGATGGCACCTCGCGGGGGCTTTAACGTAAATGGCTGGACTAGTAGCAGCCTTTTTTTACCATATATTTTTATTAGTTTTACCGGCAGCCACATCTTCGTTGGCGGGTCCACTGTCGGCTGCCTGCTTTGTGGGTTGGTTGGATTCCATCTACATCCCGAGTGTAAAGTATAAAAATAAGTATTAAATAAAGCGTCCAAAAAAAATAAATTAATTCTTTTCTTTTTTAAACTTTGTTTCCTTCTTTTTATCTCGTGTACACAAAAGTTATTTGGATGAGTTTTGTTGGGTGGCGTTGACGTGAAAATTCTCAATTACATAATATTTTATTACTAGCGCAAATGTATAATAATAAGGGGTTTTTGAGAAAAAAATCATTATAATGCTTAAAGCGTATAAAAATAGGACACTCTATATAATTTTATAAATTTAGTCCCTGTACTAAAAACAACATGAAAAATGGTGTCATTAGCACGGACCAAAATAATAAAGACAATTGTACCACAGAGACTAGATTTATAAATGCAATTGTACCACAAGGACTAGATTTATAAACTTGAAAATTATTGTCCTAAAAATTCAAATATAAGAAGGAACATGACTTTTATCTTAATTCTTTATAATAAAATAAATGCTAAAATTATAGCATTGAAAACTATAACAATATAAATAAAAACAAGAAGAGGCTAAATTTTTTTACGAAATTGTTAAATAATTTGTAATTATAAGTGGAACTAAGTCCAGCAAAAATTATATGAAACTTTCTATTTATAATAATTATATAGATTTCTTTTTATGCTATTAATATGTTGTTAAACTTCTTTAAACTCTACCAAAAGAAGTGCCTTATTTATATTTTACATCCCTAAGATGCACGATGGTTAAATAATTTTCGTATTATGACCAGTGTAATAAAAAATTAGATAAATCTACATCGTCATATACATGAATATAAACACTAAAATAAAATTAAAGAATTGGATAGCATTCAAAGAATTTTTATTCACTCGATAATACCTGAAACCTTGGTACCCAAAGCGATATACGTCATAACCAATGAAGATTAAGGCCAAATGACTCTTAATTTTATGGATTACTAATATGCAAATCTGATATAGGTTTAACTCTATTTTGAAAAGAGGTGTTGTTGGTGAACAAATGAATAATAAATATTTATTGTTGTATAAAAAAAATTTGAAATTTGAAAATGTGTGAAAATAATTAGAAAAGTGTTGGGAGAAAGCTTATGTCTACATATTTAACAAAAGATTCTCATAGACATTTTATCATCCATCTTACATACACAAAATGAGACATACACACATGCATATAGATATCTCCAACAAATGTATTGGATGGAAGTGTACAATTTATCATCATTTTCTAACTAACATTAAGAAATGAAACAACACACTGAAAATTTTCAACGACAGACAATAAAAGAGGGAATAAATTTAATTAAGAGGGCATAGAAGTTTTGGTACTCTATCACGTCAGTCGGTGTCGTTGCCATGACTTTGGCACTGGGAAAATAGGATTTTGGTGGACCAGGACTTTGTCGTTGTCGTCGAACATGCGTTAGAGGTTATGGAAGAGTGAGTTTTTTTATGATTTAGATGGATTTTCTCTGGTGGGCTTTATAAGTGAGTGCATGGGTATAGAATAGGAAGAGAGGAGAACGGAAGATGAATTGGGTATCTTTTAGAATGTTTCATTTTTTTGTAGAGGAGGGAAGGTAATATTAGGGTTACATTAATTTACCACCTGAAACGCACTCTCTTCTAAAATTACCAAACAACACTTGTAAAACCTAATTAAAAAATTTAATGTCGTTTTTGTTACAAAATGATAAAAATATATTATATATTTATCCCATATAACTTCTCAATTGTGAGCTCAATTTTTCCAGGTTCATTAGTTATGAAAGTGTTTCTAACGGGCCCTTCGTTTGAGCAAATTTTCTTCCTATTCTGGACAATAATCGTATAAGAACATTCCTTCTCTTAGAAAAATTCCTCTGTGTACTTCACCTCTTAACCTAAAACAGTCAAATCCCATATGAATGTGGTTCCAACCTGTTAATATCAAACAATAATTTTTATTCACTCCCTATAACTCATTTTTTTTAACAAAACAACCCATTTTTCTATGTAATTTTTCCAAAATTTCAAGTATCTGTGGTGTAGGGATTTGAATGATTGTTGTTGGTGCAGCCTTTATAAGAAGTTTCGCAGTAACACCATTTTCAATTGAGAACTCAAAATAATTAAGTCCACCATATTGAATTAGTATTTCCTCAATAAATCTTCTCATAATGATGAGACGGGTTGAAGATGAGACGGGTTGAAGATGCCATGTGGGTATGATGTGTGATCAACATTATTAAATGGCATGTAGTACGTCTTAATATATACTAAAAATATAGCTTAAAAATTATAACAATATAAATAAAAAAACATAATTAAAAAAGGAATGTTGAGACTAAGGTGTTGTTTGTTTTTACCTCTTAAGTTTGAATCTGAACCATTCAGACTTAAGAGGTACCAAAAAGTTTTTATTTTTTTAAATGATTAAGAGGCTAACGGATATATTTGGCTCTTAATGATTAAGAGGTAGAGTTACATCTGAAGTCTGAATCAGTTTAAATACATCCATTCAGAGGTACATTCAGACATAAAAACAAACATATTTTTCAGATTCAGATGAAAAAATAAACGCAGCCTTAGACTTTGTAACAGTGTATTACATTGCATTGAAGATGAGTAGGCTTCACTCTATACAACAAAGGATATATCCTCAATAACATTATTGATACAACCAAATTTATCCTCCATATTTAAAATAAAAAGCATCTCACTTTGTCTCTCTACCTAACTTTACCCGTAAACCCTTCATCTTTGTGTTAAACTATAGCATACCTGACCCACTTCCTTCTTTGCCACTCTTGCTCCCTCTCCCTTACCAGGTTCACATACCACTCCTAAAAAATATAGCAAAGACCAACACTCACACCACATTTAATCACCTTTGCAACCACCAATCTAATCAACAAACCAAAACTAAATAAAAATTAATAATCATGACACGAATTCATAACCCCATCAACTGATCCAAATAACACAAACATGAAAAATAATCAAATTTCAACCTTATACATTTTGAATTAAGAACAAAATGGAAAATATAATTAAACCCACCAATTTGAGAAGAAAATCATTGGATACATATCTATATATATTAGGGGTGTTCGTGGTACGGTAAAAACCCGTACCGTACCGTTTTATATCGATAAAAAATGGTAATGGTTTACCTTTTTTACTTATCGAAAACCGAAAATACCGAAATCGAAATTATCGAATTCTTTGCGGTTGGTTTTGGTTTTAACATTTTAAAAATCGATTTACCGACCGTACCGATTTACAAAATTATTTAATCGATCCAGTCCTCGGTTTGCTACATTAAATAACCAGTTTGGGCCGGGTATGAATATTAATATATATTTTAATTATATTTTTACATAAAAATAACTTAAATAAAGAAGGCAGGGGTAGGAAGGGTACGCTCGTCATTTACCACAAAAAAACTAATCTCTTAAACACACGCGCACGCTAATGCTTAGAAGACTTATGTCTTTCTTTTTGTTTTTCCCATCTACTGTCGTTTATCCCTTCTCTTTCTCTCTACGATGTTTCTCTCTTCTTTTGGTTTTTTCCATTACTACTGCTTGCTTACTCTCTTCTACATGGCTGCTTTTATCGATTGACATATACATGGTTGACAACCACATTCACAGGGGTAGGAAGGTTTAAAGCCTCACCGTTTCTCTGATTCAACTAAAGCCTCACCGATGGTTCAACTTCTCATCCCTTCTACGAGGTATCGCCGCTAGTTCTCATCTCTTCTACGAGGTAAAAAAGATTCAATATGTTCAGTTGAAAAAATATTTCTATATGTTCTGTTGAAACTATGACATGTTGAAACAATATTTCTAATAGATAATGGCTGGCTGTAGAAAAAATATTTCTGTTGAAACTATCACTTGTTTAAATTTTTGTTGATTTATGAATTTGTAGTGCCCTTTACACATTTAAATGGTTGTCATGGTTTTTTATTCTTGTTTAAAGGCTGTCTAAATAGAAATTCAAAAAATTATCGAGTACTACCAAAATTACCATTATGTACCGAGTCGATTACTACCAAAATTACCGTAAAGAGAAATTTACCAAAATTACCGTATTTTAAAAAAAATGATTTTACCGTAAACAATTGATTTTACCGATGTACTGCGCGGTTTGATTTTGGTTTACGGTTTAGTGTGCCGGCTGGTAAAACTAGTAATTTTGGTTTTATGATTTTAAAGTTGGTATGGTATTGGTACGGTCCATTTACCGACCAAACCGATCGAAAATCATCCCTAATATATATCACTACACCAAAATACTAATTTTGTTACTGTCTTCTTGTAACTGCTAATGGGGTTGACAAACTTATCACTGTCGGGAACAGTCACAAAATTATTTGTAATTGCCATAAAGAGTGATAAAATCTTTGGATAATGAAAAATTTGAGTCAATTGATTTGTCACTGCTAATGAAAGTCACAAATCTTACCATATGATCAATTTGTGATATCTATAAGCACTCACAAATTCGTAACTGCCACAAGCAGTCACAAATTTTGGCCTAAGACTTAATTTGTGACTGCTATGAAGGGTCTCAAATTTATCATTATAATTTGGCCTATGTTTAATCTCCCTTTTTTCTCTCCTCTATCGTCTTCAAGCTCCCGCTATCCCCCCCCCCCCTCTCTCTCTTCACTGTTAAACTCTCTGTCTTCATCATCGTCCATTTCGGTAAGCTCTAAATGCTCAATGATTTATTTTGGTAGGCTTAATACCATTGTTACTCTGTTTATTTTGGTAGAATTAATACCATTGTTACGCTGTTTATTTCTTCAAGATTTCCATTTCAGTAAGCCCTAAATATATCTTCAACAATGGTTTTGCTAATAGGTTTTGCTTTGGTTGCTTGATTTTAGCGACAAACCTCCATTTCTTAAATGGTTCTATGAATAAATCTTTGTTTTAGTTGTTTGCTTTTAGTGGTAAACGTTTTGTTCTGTTTATTCTATTTGTTTGCTTTTAACACATATAAATATTTTTTTTTTGCTTATGTGTATTCGATAAATAAGAGTTACTTGAGATTTACCCGTTGTGCTCTAAGTCTTATGTTTGATAAGCTTATATTTTTATGCGTTTGTTTGTATTAGGTTGGCTAGATTCGAACTAGGTTTGGTATTAACATGCTACGAGTACGTTTGACAATAGAGGCTGAATACTGAATATTTAACTTTTATTTAGATTCAAAGTAGTGTATCCATACTTTTACGTCATCTAGTGAAAGTAAATTATCTGGGATGGTATTTAATTTTACCTTAATTGACATTTATTTTTCATGAAGAGACACATTAATTAAATCTCAATTATTTCCAATGCTATATTACACTATTTTTCATATGACCTTTAAGTAAAGAAACGATTAAGATTACATTATGTAGTGTTTTTCCACAAAATGCTATATTGTATTGGTAAAACTTATTTTTAAAAAAGACTCAATTGTATTGATATATTATATTAATTATAAGAATAAAAATACCAGGACACACATTTTTAGATACACACATATTATATATACATATATACATATAATACTAAATATATCACTACTCAAACATATGGCAAAATATGTAATAACTAAAATACTTATGCTATACATATATGTATGTATGCCATTTTTCATTATAAAATACATACACATTTAGTTTTATAATTTATTGAGTTTCTACTTATTTGTATCGTAAAATTAATGGACTTTTCACAATATAAAAAGTGGATGTGTGAAAGTTCTAGAGTGGGGCAAGTATACGTTAATGGGGTTAAAGACTTTGTGAATTATGCAATGAAGAATCTTAAAACTGATATTATCCCGTGCCCGTGCATTCGTTGTAGAAATGGTAAACGTTTGAAAGGGGCATATATAAAATTACATTTGATTAAGTGGGGTATGCAAGCTAACTACACGCTTTGAAAATTCCATGGGGAGAGGGATTTTACGTATATTCCAGAAGAAATACATGTCAAGGAAACGGTTCACACAGATGGTGATCCATTAGCACATGCTAGGTTAAATGATCTCATAACTGATACATATAAAGTGCACGTAACACAAGAAAAGCGAGATAGTGGATGAAGAAATATTGAAGAATTTCATAGGACAAGTGGTTGATTCCTAACAATAATTATAGTTAATTAACTTACAAGTGATATCTAAATTATTAATTCAGAAGGAAGTTTATATTGCCCACTATTTTAAACCAAGTTGAAACTTAATGTGTGTGACAATCACTTATCAACATTTTGTGCACATACAAAATACACATAAGATTAACACATAAACATTTATTCTTTACTTAATTTAAAATTATTGTATCTTAATAACTACTCTAGTGTATATTAAAAAATAGGGGACTCAGATTATAACTTCATCAGGTGGAATTCTAACTCAACAATGTAAAGTTCAACCATTATAAGTGGAATGACATCACTTTGACAGCATGGGAATTATATTATGAAATCGATGTTATTGAAGGGAAGATTACATATTTAAGTTTGACAAAGATCTAACAAATGCATGATTTGAGGACGCTATAATATTATGAGACCATTTTTAATTTATGAGTCATTCAAGTTTGCAAAATTAATGTTCCAAATCTTACAATTATTGAAAGGCTTCAGATCTTGACAATTGATTACACTAATTTAGTTTCAGTTTAAAGGTTGACTTTTAGATCCAACCAATTACCCTTAATTTTGAGACAAAGAAGCAATACATAGTTATAGAGCAAGAAGTTTTGCCTCTGAAAAAGTTTTAATTTGTTCTTCTTAAATTTATACAGAGACCTCACCCTTGTTGATGAAAATGGAACCTGGCTTGAGATTTTTATGAGCTTGGGCATGCTTTGCTCAATGGCAGTGACAATAGCCTCAAATGACTAAGGGATAAACCCAAGAGAAGTTACATAATAGTTTACTTTGATACCAAATGAACCATTCCATTTATTAAAACCAACACCATTACAAAATACCATTCCTTATAACCAACACCCATTCCATACTATAAAATACCTGTCACTGAAATTAAAATCTCTCAAAATAAACCATTATATGAAGAAAAAAAATGTACATCCATAAGAACACAAATTACAACAAAAAAAAGACAACGAATCAACAAGGCGATTAACATTTTTATAATAACAGCAAATGGAGGCGGGATCTCGGTCCAAATCTTGGGCAACAATTCGCTTCGGTGCTCGAAAACTCACTTTCTTCGAAATTAGTGGAAGAACCCATTAACCTGGGGAAAAAAATTAAATTACTAAAATACACAATTATGAAAAAATGATATAAATAAATTGCATAATCGAAAAAAAAACTGCTGAATTTATGATTTAAGGACGAGTATATATTTTTGTATACTCACACCTGTTTATGATATAAATAAATTACATAATCTGTTGCATTGAAATTAAAATTACGAAACTAATAAACTATCTCACAACCATTCAACTTAGTTTTGGAAGTTCAAATCAAAACAAGTAGGTTGGATTTCAGTAGTGTAGATTTAATCAAAACAAGTGTGTAGTTTTACCAAAAAAAGTTCAAATAAAAACTCTAATGACGAATTAGGAACTATAATACGGATTTTTTTACCTCAGATAGCTCGAATTTTTGGCCGGCGATTGCGTGGTCAGCTAATTTTTTGGAGACGACGATGGAAGAGTGGAAACGAATGAGAGAGAGCGGGAGTTTTGTTTGGGTTTAGACAATTTTTTTTATCTTGTATACTAACCTATTTTGACACTATTACCCGATCCATTTGGCTTATAACCCAGGTCTTGTAATGAGATATGTTGATAGGTATGTTAAGTGATGTATGCTGGGTAGCCTAACTGTATATATATACATATATTTAATTAATCTATTTTGGACATTTTATAAACACACAACTATACGGTTTATTATCTATAAATGTTTGAACCCAAATATATATATATTTTTAAAAATTCAATATTTAATAAATATAGTAATTTATTGTAGACATTGTATTGTAGAGTAAGTTAATTAAATCCTAAAATAAAATTTGTACAAGTATATTTATAATACCAAACAACATAATCAAATTATTTTTAAAAAATTATCTTCACAAAATAAATAATTACATTTTAAGGGTAGTTTTTATAATTTAATATGTTCGCGGGGTTTTTTAATTTCACAAAAATTATTTGTAAGATTTTAAGGAAAAAATAAGAATCCCACCCATATGAGATAAATTTTGATTCTACTGTAACACCCCGTATTTTTGGTACACTTAAAATTTAATTAATTCGGAAATTCTAAATTACTAGTGTGTTGTAATTTAATGATTTAATTATGGTAAAATAATATATAAATATTAATCTGGGATTGAATGGTTAATATTTAGGGAAACTTATTTACTAAGTGAATAGTAATAATGTAATTACGTCGTTTCGAGTATTAATGACGAGGTATGTACTTATCACATCCGGAAGTCGGTATAGACTATATTGGGTGTGAGGATAAGTATTTTTATAAATTAATTCGGATGCAAATTCTGAGTGTACAGTTGAGTCCGGATGGGCCGAGATAGTCGGAAAAGTGTACCCGGGGGTAGTAAACGGGTCACGGAACGTTTTTAGACATAGTCGGGCCCACTCGGGGGCATTTAGGTCACTTAGGCTTGGCCCATTAGTCAAAAAACGGGATTAGGGAAATTAACCTAATAAAAAGAAATAAGGGCATGGCTGAGCTTAATTAGAGAGAAGAATTAAAGGGTTAGAAAACCCTAGCAGCAGCCAAAGCCAATTGGGGATCTCAAAAAGAGCCAACAAAGGTCATCTTCAACCTTGGAATCCATCGCAAATTCAGACACTACGAAACCTAAGGCAAGTGAATAACTTGCAATAGTATTAAATCTGTCTTTCAATTCATATCTGTGTGATGTAATGAATTAAAATTCGTTTTGGGGTTTCAAGGCATAAACATGGGGTTTTGAAAAAAATAAAAGAAAGTATTAATCTGATTTGCCATAGTTTATGAGGATTTATGTAAAAATCTGGTATTCGAATATTGATGTGTATCTGTTAGAATGATATCCGGATAAATTAGAACGAGTTTGATGAAGAAATTTGGGGTGTAAATGTGTTTAAGGATAAAGATAGATTTTTCCCCAAAATTATGAATAAGTAGTTTATGGACGAATTGATGATTGTTGTGGACTTTCTGGGGGATCCTAATAAGGTTTCTAATATGTACTTGTGATAAGAAGGCTTGTAATTCATGTTAGAAGAAATTAGGGTTTAAGAAAATCCGTCCATGGCTTCCCTGTCTTCGCGAAGAAGACGAAGACCTGTTCGATCGACCGATCGACGGTCTGGGGTCGATCGATCGACGGTCGGCAGAACTTGGCAGTTTCGCCAGTTAATTATATAAAAGGGGAAATTCATATAAAAATCTTATGTAATTAATTATTGAGAAATTAAATACATGAGTTTAAATCTAATTAATTGTAGATAAATTAATTAAGGTTTGAGGCGGAAAATTTGGTTGAGCGAAACCGAAATGTAATAATTTAATTAGACGGAGGCTAATAAATTAGAGTCGGGGATTTTGACTCGGGAAAATTTATTTTGGGCTACGAGAGTAAGTCCAAATTTATGGTGGGGGCGACACCAAAAGTAACTTAATTAATTAAGGTGCAAATTTAATTAATATTTAGAGTTGGACCATAAACTCTTAATAATTTTAATAGGCTTATGTTACGGATTTACCGCACGGTATATCCGGGACTTTTATATTTATACGGATGTGATAGTATAGATATATGGTGTGTACATTAATATCAGTGATTATATATTTTATGCTATAGTGCTATAGGGGGAGGTTGCGCGTAGTGGATGAATCCCCTAGCTTGAGGAGTAGGGTGAGTATATTCCCGAGGTCATAGCGTCCATTATATGGGTGAGGGACATCTCACTTTCAGGGAAGGAATATGACCGCCTCCAGTTATTTATTTTTATCAAGTTGGTGTGAAATTATGACTTGGGATAACTAGGCTATGTGATTGTACCTAGTGGGATAGCACTTTATAGAATTTACATTCTGTGAGTATTTTACTCGGGTGGATGCAAGTTGTTAAATATATTACAGTATGATTGTGAATGCTGAAATATGATTATAAGTATATAATTGGATAATTAATTATATACGGGTTATTAATGAAAAATATGAGTTAATTCATATGTATAACAAGTGTAGAAGTTATATGAATTTAAAAAGGGAAATGATTTAGTTAAGTTGATGTTACTAATAACTTATAAATCATAATCACTACATACTCAGTTAGAGTAGGGTGGGTATAAAGGAACTTTATTAATTATCTAGTCATGAGATGAATAACTAGGTAATTTAATTAAAGCGTTAGTAGCGTACATTAGAGGAGGGGTAAGGAAGTCCTCAAGAGAGTGCGATACTAACTAAAATATGAAGAACATGTATATCTATTTATTACTGCAAGTTAATCATTTGTTAAATGTTTTTCAAATATTTTGGGTACTAACCCTTGCTATAAAAACTTTTAAAAACCCTTTTAGGTGTCTAGCCACAGGGACGCCAACCTTGACTCAATTCCAGGGATCCGTTGCTGCAGCATCTGTGGATGTTGCGGGGCTTTGATAGACGCCTCATTCTTCATTCTTAATGTAGAAATTCATGATTAGTTATTCGAGCATGTTGCTCACATTCCTTTTATTTGTAGTAGACTTGTTGGGAGTTCATTCTTGCCTTTACGGGATTTATTATTTGGACCGATGATTTATTCGGTTAATTATTTTTACTTGTGGATGATTATTTCAGTTATCTGCGATTGTTATATTGTTTTATTTTCGCATGGGTTTTTGTTTAAATAATGAAAGATAAAAATTGGCACCAGTCTATTTTTCTCACTTAGGTGGTTAGTAATTTAATTAGACGACAGTGATGCTAAGAATGGACCAAATGAGAATCCTGTTCTAACTTGATTTAGGACTGATCACCCGGGATTAATTAGGTGGGGTGTCACAGATGGTATCAGAGCATCAAGTTCTAGTGTCCTTAGGATCTGTGCGGCTTTCTACGTTTCAGCGTAGCGTTCGGTTGTTATAGAGCCCTATTATTAGGACTGTTGATTATATTTTCCGCTTGTGAGATATCGTATTCCTGCTATTAGTTTTGTATAAATTGTGTACTTATACAATTCAATCTATTTCAGATGCCACCAAAGAGACAGAGAGCGGAGAGGGATGAGGCTAGAGATGAGGTGAGGGAGGCTCGCCAGGAGCCACAGATACCGCCACCACCACCCCCACCCGAGTTGATTTCTACCACTTAGGTGGCAGTGATAGTGGCCCAAGCGGTCGAGACAGCGATGCGAGCTATGGCAGCTCATTTTCCACAGCCCCAGGCACCGCCTCCAATGGCTCCAGTAGTTCAGGCTCCAGTGGGGCCACCATCTTGGCAGCGAGTGAGGGAGACCTTTCAGAAGGGTCACCCACCTGAGTTTCGAGGTAGCACCAATGTGGTTGAGGCTTGTGACTGGAAGAAGAACATTCAGCGCCATCTGCGCATGTTAGAAGGTACAGAGGTGCAGAAACAGATGCTGGCTACCTTTCGTCTGTCGGGGGCAGCCTTACAGTGGTGGGAGTCCGTTACCACCGCTGAGGAGCGGGATTTGATGTCGATTTCTGAATTCTGGGTGCGGTTTGACCGCAAGTACTTCCCTCCAGCAGTAGAGTCTGAGATGAGAAAGAAATTCAGTGAGTTGGTACAGGGTGACAGGTTAGTGGAAGAATATGAGGAGGAGTTCACCCGTTTGTCAAACTTTGTGCCAAATGAGGTGAGCGATGAGGAGCGGAAGAAGTCAAAGTTCATGGATGGCTTAGCCTGGAGGATCAGGCAGCACTTGATTGGAAATCCGACGTTAGTGACTTATACAGATGTCGTTAATGCCGCACTTGTACATTGCCAGGATCATCATTTCCATGCTAAGGGGAACAAGAAGGCAGGTGAGCCGAGCCAGCAGGGCAAGGCGGTTACTAGTAGTGAGACAAGTGGCACACAGCAGCAGGTTATCATTCAGCAAGGGAATCAGGCTAAGAAGTTTAAGCCTGGTGGGTTCCGACCGGGAGGACAGAGGTTCAGGCAGGGGAAACCAGGCCCTAATCAGCAACAACAGGTTCCTCGGGGCCGTCAGGGCCAAGGGAACAACGGGGGAGGCCAACAGGGCCAGCAACGTCAGGGCCAGCAGGGCCAACGGCAGGGTGACGACCAGAAACGCTGTTTCGCCTGTGGCCAGCCAGGACACTTCAAGAGGGAGTGCCCGCAGAGGGGCAGAGGCCATCAGCAGGGTGCCCAGCAGGGGCAACAGGGTCAGATGCCACCAGCAGCACCAGCTCCACCCGCCCCACTGCAGCAGGGGCAGATGCACTACGGACGTGTGTATAACGTTCGGGATGTTCCCAATCCTCCAGCACAGCAGGCGCCGCCAGCGGTTGAGGGTATGTTTTTCATTCATGGGCATGAGGGTAGCATTCTTTTTGACACGGGAGCATCACATTCATTCATTAAATCTAATTTTGCTAAACGGGCTGGGTTATTAAAGACAGCGGGTAGCCTCCATATGAGTGTAGAGTCGCCACTAGGCAGCGGGGCTTTGATTCGCTCAATTTGTCGAGGAGTAGACATTTTGATTGGGAGGCTTAATTTAGCAGCAGACCTCTTAGTGTTAGATATGGAGGGGTATGACGTCATCTTGGGCATGGATTGGTTGGCAGGTTACCGGGCTACGGTGGATTGTTATGAGAGGACAATCGTGTTCTCCATTCCGGGACAGGAGATGTTCCTGATAGCAATGTCTCTTCCTGAGGGAGGGTCGCGCACTCACTTATATTACATTGAGGAGGAAACCTCACAGGAGGTGGTAGTCCCTTTAGACTCTATTCCTGTAGTGAGGGACTTTGAGGATGTATTCCAGGAGATACCAGGATTACCACCCAGCAGAGAAATCGAATTTGTTATCGATTTGGCACCGGGGACGAGGCCGATTGCTCGGGCACCTTACCGTATGGCCCCTTCAGAAATGCGGGAATTGAGGGAACAGATTCAGCAACTATTGGGTCAGGGTTTTATTCGGCGGAGTACATCGACGTGGGGTGCGCCGGTGTTGTTTGTAAAGAAGCGAGATGGTTCACTCCGCTTGTGCGTGGATTATAGGGAGCTGAACAAGGTGACGATACGGAATAAATATCCGTTACCTCGGATTGATGATTTATTTGACCAATTTAGAGGGGCGTCTTACTTCTCCAAGGTCGACTTGAGGTCAGGGTATCATCAACTGCGTATCCGAGAGGGGGATGTTCCTAAGACCGCTTTCTTGTCGCGGTATGGATCATATGAGTTCAGGGTGATGCCCTTCGGGCTCACCAATGCACCCGCAGTGTTCATAGATCTCATGAACAGGGTTTTCAGGGAGTATCTAGATCAGTTTGTCATCGTGTTCATTGATGACATCCTAATCTACTCGCACACCGAGGAGGAGCACGCAGAGCATCTGCGCATGGTTTTACAGACACTGAGGGATCATCAGCTCTACGCCAAATTAGAGAAGTGTGGATTATGGCTACGGGAGGTACAGTTCCTTGGTCACGTCATGTCAGATCAGGGTATTGCAGTGGATCCGAATAAGGTGTCGGCGGTGAGGGAGTGGGGACAGCCCACGACACCGACCGAGGTGCGCAGTTTTCTGGGTTTGGCCGGTTACTACAAGCGATTCATTAAGGGATTCTCTAAGATTGCAGGACCTTTGACGAATCTGACTCGGAAAGGGGTACCTTTCAAGTGGGATGATAATTGTCAATTAGCGTTCGACGAGCTAAAGGACAAGTTGACATCTGCACCCGTGCTTGCATTGCCAAAGGGAGGGCTAGAGTATCGGGTTTACACAGACGCATCCTTACGGGGTATTGGGGGTGTGCTCCAGCAGGAGGAAAGGGCTATAGCTTATGCTTCCAGGAAGCTAAAGCCCCACGAGAGGAATTACCCCACTCACGACCTAGAGTTGGCAGCGGTCGTTTTTGTTTTGAGGATATGGAGGCATTATCTTCTAGGAGAGCAGTTTACTCTATTCACAGATCACAAGTCACTTCAGTATCTCTTCACACAGAAGGATCTGAATATGAGGCAGAGGCGGTGGCTAGAATTCGTGAAGGACTACCAGTTTGATATTCAGTATCATCCTGGTAAGGCCAATGTGGTAGCAGACGCATTGAGCCGAAGGCCGACTGGGGAGATATCGGAGGTATGGAAAGCGAAGTGGAGAGAGCTTCAATATGAGGATGACGTAGCCAAGGCTTGCATGTCAGCATTATCCATCACACCCGAGATCATTATGCGAGTCGTGAAGGCTCAGGCAGAGGATCAGATTTGTCGGGATAGGGTGGGCCAGTTGTTAGCTGAGGGAGCAGAGGGTTACTCAATTAGCTCAGAAGGAGGCCTACGCTTTAATGGGAGGTTAATGGTGCCAGGGGATGAGGATTTGAGGCACGCTGTTATGACAGAATCCCATGGTTTGAAATTTACGGTACATCCCGGTGGGGATAAAATGTACCAAGATATGAGGAGGCGGTATTGGTGGGCAGGGATGAAACGGGACATAGCGGAGTTTGTTTCGAAATGTGCCACGTGTCAGCTTGTGAAAGTTGACCACCAGAGACCATCAGGGATGCTACAGCCGTTAGAAATTCCCGTGTGGAAGTGGGAGAGCATCTCCATGGACTTCATCACAGGGTTACCTGTATCGCAGAGGGGTCACGACTCCATATGGGTTATTGTGGATCGGTTGACTAAGGTGGCCCACTTTTTGCCGGTACGCACAGACTTTGAGACGATGCGTTATGCACAGCTATTCATAGCAGAGATTGTTAAGCTGCATGGGGTACCAATAAATATTTTATCAGACCGAGATAAAATCTTTGTCGCCCACTTTTGGCAGAGCTTTCAGGAGGCAATGGGCACGGAGTTGCGCTTGAGTACAGCGTATCACCCACAGACTGACGGACAGACTGAGAGAGTTAATCAGATGCTGGAAGACATGCTCAGAATGTGCATTTTGGACTTCGGGGGAGGATGGGATAAATATCTTCCTTTGGTAGAGTTTGCGTATAACAACTCTTACCAATTCACGATTGGCATGGCACCGTTTGAGGCACTGTACGGAGACCTTGTCGTTCGCCCGCTTGTTGGTTAGAGGTGGGGGACAACAAACTCTTGGGGCCGGAGATTGTCCAGGAGACATCTGCCAAGATAGAGTTGATTCGAGGAAGGATTCGGATAGCTCAGGATAGGCAGAAGAGTTATGCTGATGCTTCTCGAAGACATGTGGAGCTAGAAGTTGGGGACCAGGTTTTAGTCCGGGTATCCCCTATGAAAGGGGTGATGAGGTTCGGCAAGAAGGGTAGCGGTACGTAGGACCTTTCCCTATTATTGAGAGGGTGGGACCGGTGGCGTATAAGCTTGGGTTACCAGAACATCTTCAGCGGATACACGATGTATTCCATGTGGCATCGCTGAAGAAATATCGAAGGAGCGAGAGAGCCTTTTGGCACATTCCACTAGAGGAGATCGACTTACAGCCAGACATCTCGTATGAGGAGAGGCCGGTGGATATTCTGGATCATAGTGAGCGGAAATTACGATCCAAGGTTGTTCCATTGGTTAGAGTACAGTGGGGTCATCACAAGGTTGACGAGTCTACCTGGGAGCGGGAGGAGGATATGCGGGAACAATATCCAGAGCTTTTCACCGCAGGTACGATCTAATTTCGGGGACGAAATTCCTTTGTAAGGGGGGAAGTATGTAACACCCCGTATTTTGGTACACTTAAAATTTAATTAATTCGGAAATTATAAATTACTAGTGTGTTGTAATTTAATGAATTAATTATGGTAAAATAATATATAAATATTAATCTGGGATTGAATGGTTAATATTTAGGGAAACTTATTTACTAAGTGAATAGTAATAATGTAATTACGTCGTTTCGAGTATTAATGACGAGGTATGCACTTATCACATCCGGAAGTCGGTATAGACTATATTGGGTGGGGGGATAAGTATTTTTATAAATTAATTCGGATGCAAATTCTGAGTGTACAGTTGAGTCCGAATGGGCCGAGATAGTCGGAAAAGTGTACCCGGGGGTAGTAAACGGGTCACGGAACGTTTTTAGACATAGTCGGGCCCACTCGGGGGCATTTAGGTCACTTGGGCTTGGCCCATTAGTCAAAAAACGGGATTAGGGAAATTAACCTAATAAAAAGAAATAAGGGCATGGTTGAGCTTAATTAGAGAGAAGAATTAAAGGGTTAGAAAATCCTAGCAGCAGCCAAAGCCAATTGGGGATCTCAAAAAGAGCCAACAAAGGTCATCTTCAACCTTGGAATCCATCGCAAATTCAGATACTACGAAACCTAAGGCAAGTGAATAACTTGCAATAGTATTAAATCTGTCTTTCAATTCATATCTGTGTGATGTAATGAATTAAAATTCGTTTTGGGGTTTCAAGGCATAAACATGGGGTTTTGAAAAAAACAAAAGAAAGTATTAATCTGATTTGCCATAGTTTATGAGGATTTATGTAAAAATCTGGTATTGGAATATTGATGTGTATCTGTTAGAATGATATCCGGATAAATTAGAACGAGTTTGATGAAGAAATTTTTGGTGTAAATGTGTTTAAGGATAAAGATAGATTTTTCCCCAAAATTATGAATATGTAGTTTATGGACGAATTGATGATTGTTGTGGACTTTCTGGGGGATCCTAATAAGGTTTCTAATATGTACTTGTGATAAGAAGGCTTGTAATTCATGTTAGAAGAAATTAGGGTTTAAGAAAATTCGTCCATGGATGCCCTGTCTTCGCGAAGAAGACGAAGACCTGTTCGATCGATCGATCGACGGTCTGGGGTCGATCGATCGACGGTCGGCAGAACTTGGCAGTTTCGCCAGTTAATTATATAAAAGGGGAAATTCATATAAAAATCTTATGTAATTAATTATTGAGAAATTAAATACATGAGTTTAAATCTAATTAATTGTAGATAAATTAATTAAGGTTTGAGGCGGAAAATTTGGTTGAGCGAAACCGAAATGTAATAATTTAATTAGACGGAGGCTAATAAATTAGAGTCGGGGATTTTGACTCGGGAAAATTTATTTTGGGCTACGAGAGTAAGTCCAAATTTATGGTGGGGGCGACACCAAAAGTAACTTAATTAATTAAGGTGCAAATTTAATTTATATTTAGAGTTGGACCATAAACTCTTAATAATTTTAATAGGCTTATGTTACGGATTTACCGCACGGTATAGCCGGGACTTTTATATTTATACGGATGTGATAGTATAGATATATGGTGTGTACATTAATATCAGTGATTATATATTTTATGCTATAGTGCTATAGGGGGAGGTTGCGCGTAGTGGATGAATCCCCTAGCTTGAGGAGTAGGGTGAGTATATTCCCGAGGTCATAGCGTCCATTATATGGGTGAGGGACATCTCACTTTCAGGGAAGGAATATGACCGCCTCCAGTTATTTATTTTTATCAAGTTGGTGTGAAATTATGACTTGGGATAACTAGGCTATGTGATTGTACCTAGTGGGATAGCACTTTATAGAATTTACATTCTGTGAGTATTTTACTCGGGTGGATGCAAGTTGTTAAATATATTACAGTATGATTGTGAATGCTGAAATATGATTATAAGTATATAATTGGATAATTAATTATATACGGGTTATTAATGAAAAATATGAGTTAATTCATATGTATAACAAGTGTAGAAGTTATATGAATTTAAAAAGGGAAATGATTTAGTTAAGTTGATGTTACTAATAACTTATAAATCATAATCACTACATACTCAGTTAGAGTAGGGTGGGTATAAAGGAACTTTATTAATTATCTAGTCATGAGATGAATAACTAGGTAATTTAATTAAAGCGTTAGTAGCGTACATTAGAGGAGGGGTAAGGAAGTCCTCAAGAGAGTGCGATACTAACTAAAATATGAAGAACATGTATATCTATTTATTACTGCAAGTTAATCATTTGTTAAATGTTTTTCAAATATTTTGGGTACTAACCCTTGCTATAAAAACTTTTAAAAACCCTATTAGGTGTCTAGCCACAGGGACGCCAACCTTGACTCAATTCCAGGGATCCGTTGCTGCAGCATCTGTGGATGTTGCGGGGCTTTGATAGACGCCTCATTCTTCATTCTTAATGTAGAAATTCATGATTAGTTATTTGAGCATGTTGCTCACATTCCTTTTATTTGTAGTAGACTTGTTGGGAGTTCATTCTTGCCTTTACGGGATTTATTATTTGGACCGATGATTTATTCGGTTAATTATTTTTACTTGTGGATGATTATTTCAGTTATCTGCGATTGTTATATTGTTTTATTTTCGCATGGGTTTTTGTTTAAATAATGAAAGATAAAAATTGGCACCAGTCTATTTTTCTCACTTAGGTGGTTAGTAATTTAATTAGACGACAGTGATGCTAAGAATGGACCAAATGAGAATCCTGTTCTAACTTGATTTAGGACTGATCACCCGGGATTAATTAGGTGGGGTGTCACAGATGGTATCAGAGCATCAGGTTCTAGTGTCCTTAGGATCTGTGCGGCTTTCTACGTTTCAGCGTAGCGTTCGGTTGTTATAGAGCCCTATTATTAGGACTGTTGATTATATTTTCCGCTTGTGAGATATCGTATTCCTGCTATTAGTTTTGTATAAATTGTGTACTTATACAATTCAATCTATTTCAGATGCCACCAAAGAGACAGAGAGCGGAGAGGGATGAGGCTAGAGATGAGGTGAGGGAGGCTCGCCAGGAGCCACAGATACCGCCACCACCACCCCCACCCGAGTTGATTTCTACCACTTAGGTGGCAGTGATAGTGGCCCAAGCGGTCGAGACAGCGATGCGAGCTATGGCAGCTCATTTTCCACAGCCCCAGGCACCGCCTCCAATGGCTCCAGCAGTTCAGGCTCCAGTGGGGCCACCATCTTGGCAGCGAGTGAGGGAGACCTTTCAGAAGGGTCACCCACCTGAGTTTCGAGGTAGCACCAATGTGGTTGAGGCTTGTGACTGGAAGAAGAACATTCAGCGCCATCTGCGCATGTTAGAAGGTACAGAGGTGCAGAAACAGATGCTGGCTACCTTTCGTCTGTCGGGGGCAGCCTTACAGTGGTGGGAGTCCGTTACCACCGCTGAGGAGCGGGATTTGATGTCGATTTCTGAATTCTGGGTGCGGTTTGACCGCAAGTACTTCCCTCCAGCAGTAGAGTCTGAGATGAGAAAGAAATTCAGTGAGTTGGTACAGGGTGACAGGTTAGTGGAAGAATATGAGGAGGAGTTCACCCGTTTGTCAAACTTTGTGCCAAATGAGGTGAGCGATGAGGAGCGGAAGAAGTCAAAGTTCATGGATGGCTTAGCCTGGAGGATCAGGCAGCACTTGATTGGAAATCCGACGTTAGTGACTTATACAGATGTCGTTAATGCCGCACTTGTACATTGCCAGGATCATCATTTCCATGCTAAGGGGAACAAGAAGGCAGGTGAGCCGAGCCAGCAGGGCAAGGCGGTTACTAGTAGTGAGACAAGTGGCACACAGCAGCAGGTTATCATTCAGCAAGGGAATCAGGCTAAGAAGTTTAAGCCTGGTGGGTTCCGACCGGGAGGACAGAGGTTCAGGCAGGGGAAACCAGGCCCTAATCAGCAACAACAGGTTCCTCGGGGCCGTCAGGGCCAAGGGAACAACGGGGGAGGCCAACAGGGCCAGCAACGTCAGGGCCAGCAGGGCCAACGGCAGGGTGACGACCAGAAACGCTGTTTCGCCTGTGGCCAGCCAGGACACTTCAAGAGGGAGTGCCCGCAGAGGGGCAGAGGCCATCAGCAGGGTGCCCAGCAGGGGCAACAGGGTCAGATGCCACCAGCAGCACCAGCTCCACCCGCCCCACTGCAGCAGGGGCAGATGCACTACGGACGTGTGTATAACGTTCGGGATGTTCCCAATCCTCCAGCACAGCAGGCGCCGCCAGCGGTTGAGGGTATGTTTTTCATTCATGGGCATGAGGGTAGCATTCTTTTTGACACGGGAGCATCACATTCATTCATTAAATCTAATTTTGCTAAACGGGCTGGGTTATTAAAGACAGCGGGTAGCCTCCATATGAGTGTAGAGTCGCCACTAGGCAGCGGGGCTTTGATTCGCTCAATTTGTCGAGGAGTAGACATTTTGATTGGGAGGCTTAATTTAGCAGCAGACCTCTTAGTGTTAGATATGGAGGGGTATGACGTCATCTTGGGCATGGATTGGTTGGCAGGTTACCGGGCTACGGTGGATTGTTATGAGAGGACAATCGTGTTCTCCATTCCGGGACAGGAGATGTTCCTGATAGCAATGTCTCTTCCTGAGGGAGGGTCGCGCACTCACTTATATTACATTGAGGAGGAAACCTCACAGGAGGTGGTAGTCCCTTTAGACTCTATTCCTGTAGTGAGGGACTTTGAGGATGTATTCCAGGAGATACCAGGATTACCACCCAGCAGAGAAATCGAATTTGTTATCGATTTGGCACCGGGGACGAGGCCGATTGCTCGGGCACCTTACCGTATGGCCCCTTCAGAAATGCGGGAATTGAGGGAACAGATTCAGCAACTATTGGGTCAGGGTTTTATTCGGCGGAGTACATCGCCGTGGGGTGCGCCGGTGTTGTTTGTAAAGAAGCGAGATGGTTCACTCCGCTTGTGCGTGGATTATAGGGAGCTGAACAAGGTGACGATACGGAATAAATATCCGTTACCTCGGATTGATGATTTATTTGACCAATTTAGAGGGGCGTCTTACTTCTCCAAGGTCGACTTGAGGTCAGGGTATCATCAACTGCGTATCCGAGAGGGGGATGTTCCTAAGACCGCTTTCTTGTCGCGGTATGGATCATATGAGTTCAGGGTGATGCCCTTCGGGCTCACCAATGCACCCGCAGTGTTCATAGATCTCATGAACAGGGTTTTAAGGGAGTATCTAGATCAGTTTGTCATCGTGTTCATTGATGACATCCTAATCTACTCGCACACCGAGGAGGAGCACGTAGAGCATCTGCGCATGGTTTTACAGACACTGAGGGATCATCAGCTCTACGCCAAATTAGAGAAGTGTGGATTATGGCTACGGGAGGTACAGTTCCTTGGTCACGTCGTGTCAGATCAGGGTATTGCAGTGGATCCGAATAAGGTGTCGGCGGTGAGGGAGTGGGGACAGCCCACGACACCGACCGAGGTGCGCAGTTTTCTGGGTTTGGCCGGTTACTACAGGCGATTCATTAAGGGATTCTCTAAGATTGCAGGACCTTTGACGAATCTGACTCGGAAAGGGGTACCTTTCAAGTGGGATGATAATTGTCAATTAGCGTTCGACGAGCTAAAGGACAAGTTGACATCTGCACCCGTGCTTGCATTGCCAAAGGGAGGGCTAGAGTATCGGGTTTACACAGACGCATCCTTACGGGGTATTGGGGGTGTGCTCCAGCAGGAGGAAAGGGCTATAGCTTATGCTTCCAGGAAGCTAAAGCCCCACGAGAGGAATTACCCCACTCACGACCTAGAGTTGGCAGCGGTCGTTTTTGCTTTGAGGATATGGAGGCATTATCTTCTAGGAGAGCAGTTTACTCTATTCACAGATCACAAGTCACTTCAGTATCTCTTCACACAGAAGGATCTGAATATGAGGCAGAGGCGGTGGCTAGAATTCGTGAAGGACTACCAGTTTGATATTCAGTATCATCCTAGTAAGGCCAATGTGGTAGCAGACGCATTGAGCCGAAGGCCGACTGGGGAGATATCGGAGGTATGGAAAGCGAAGTGGAGAGAGCTTCAATATGAGGATGACGTAGCCAAGGCTTGCATGTCAGCATTATCCATCACACCCGAGATCATTATGCGAGTCGTGAAGGCTCAGGCAGAGGATCAGATTTGTCGGGATAGGGTGGGCCAGTTGTTAGCTGAGGGAGCAGAGGGTTACTCAATTAGCTCAGAAGGAGGCCTACGCTTTAATGGGAGGTTAATGGTGCCAGGGGATGAGGATTTGAGGCACGCTGTTATGACAGAATCCCATGGTTTGAAATTTACGGTACATCCCGGTGGGGATAAAATGTACCAAGATATGAGGAGGCGGTATTGGTGGGCAGGGATGAAACGGGACATAGCGGAGTTTGTTTCGAAATGTGCCACGTGTCAGCTTGTGAAAGTTGACCACCAGAGACCATCAGGGATGCTACAGCCGTTAGAAATTCCCGTGTGGAAGTGGGAGAGCATCTCCATGGACTTCATCACAGGGTTACCTGTATCGCAGAGGGGTCACGACTCCATATGGGTTATTGTGGATCGGTTGACTAAGGTGGCCCACTTTTTGCCGGTACGCACAGACTTTGAGACGATGCGTTATGCACAGCTATTCATAGCAGAGATTGTTAAGCTGCATGGGGTACCAATAAATATTTTATCAGACCGAGATAAAATCTTTGTCGCCCACTTTTGGCAGAGCTTTCAGGAGGCAATGGGCACGGAGTTGCGCTTGAGTACAGCGTATCACCCACAGACTGACGGACAGACTGAGAGAGTTAATCAGATGCTGGAAGACATGCTCAGAATGTGCATTTTGGACTTCGGGGGAGGATGGGATAAATATCTTCCTTTGGTAGAGTTTGCGTATAACAACTCTTACCAATTCACGATTGGCATGGCACCGTTTGAGGCACTGTACGGAGACCTTGTCGTTCGCCCGCTTGTTGGTTAGAGGTGGGGGACAACAAACTCTTGGGGCCGGAGATTGTCCAGGAGACATCTGCCAAGATAGAGTTGATTCGAGGAAGGATTCGGATAGCTCAGGATAGGCAGAAGAGTTATGCTGATGCTTCTCGAAGACATGTGGAGCTAGAAGTTGGGGACCAGGTTTTAGTCCGGGTATCCCCTATGAAAGGGGTGATGAGGTTCGGCAAGAAGGGTAGCGGTACGTAGGACCTTTCCCTATTATTGAGAGGGTGGGACCGGTGGCGTATAAGCTTGGGTTACCAGAACATCTTCAGCGGATACACGATGTATTCCATGTGGCATCGCTGAAGAAATATCGAAGGAGCGAGAGAGCCTTTTGGCACATTCCACTAGAGGAGATCGACTTACAGCCAGACATCTCGTATGAGGAGAGGCCGGTGGATATTCTGGATCATAGTGAGCGGAAATTACGATCCAAGGTTGTTCCATTGGTTAGAGTACAGTGGGGTCATCACAAGGTTGACGAGTCTACCTGGGAGCGGGAGGAGGATATGCGGGAACAATATCCAGAGCTTTTCACCGCAGGTACGATCTAATTTCGGGGACGAAATTCCTTTGTAAGGGGGGAAGTATGTAACACCCCGTATTTTGGTACACTTAAAATTTAATTAATTCGGAAATTATAAATTACTAGTGTGTTGTAATTTAATGAATTAATTATGGTAAAATAATATATAAATATTAATCTGGGATTGAATGGTTAATATTTAGGGAAACTTATTTACTAAGTGAATAGTAATAATGTAATTACGTCGTTTCGAGTATTAATGACGAGGTATGCACTTATCACATCCGGAAGTCGGTATAGACTATATTGGGTGGGGGGATAAGTATTTTTATAAATTAATTCGGATGCAAATTCTGAGTGTACAGTTGAGTCCGAATGGGCCGAGATAGTCGGAAAAGTGTACCCGGGGGTAGTAAACGGGTCACGGAACGTTTTTAGACATAGTCGGGCCCACTCGGGGGCATTTAGGTCACTTGGGCTTGGCCCATTAGTCAAAAAACGGGATTAGGGAAATTAACCTAATAAAAAGAAATAAGGGCATGGTTGAGCTTAATTAGAGAGAAGAATTAAAGGGTTAGAAAATCCTAGCAGCAGCCAAAGCCAATTGGGGATCTCAAAAAGAGCCAACAAAGGTCATCTTCAACCTTGGAATCCATCGCAAATTCAGACACTACGAAACCTAAGGCAAGTGAATAACTTGCAATAGTATTAAATCTGTCTTTCAATTCATATCTGTGTGATGTAATGAATTAAAATTCGTTTTGGGGTTTCAAGGCATAAACATGGGGTTTTGAAAAAAACAAAAGAAAGTATTAATCTGATTTGCCATAGTTTATGAGGATTTATGTAAAAATCTGGTATTGGAATATTGATGTGTATCTGTTAGAATGATATCCGGATAAATTAGAACGAGTTTGATGAAGAAATTTTTGGTGTAAATGTGTTTAAGGATAAAGATAGATTTTTCCCCAAAATTATGAATATGTAGTTTATGGACGAATTGATGATTGTTGTGGACTTTCTGGGGGATCCTAATAAGGTTTCTAATATGTACTTGTGATAAGAAGGCTTGTAATTCATGTTAGAAGAAATTAGGGTTTAAGAAAATTCGTCCATGGATGCCCTGTCTTCGCGAAGAAGACGAAGACCTGTTCGATCGATCGATCGACGGTCTGGGGTCGATCGATCGACGGTCGGCAGAACTTGGCAGTTTCGCCAGTTAATTATATAAAAGGGGAAATTCATATAAAAATCTTATGTAATTAATTATTGAGAAATTAAATACATGAGTTTAAATCTAATTAATTGTAGATAAATTAATTAAGGTTTGAGGCGGAAAATTTGGTTGAGCGAAACCGAAATGTAATAATTTAATTAGACGGAGGCTAATAAATTAGAGTCGGGGATTTTGACTCGGGAAAATTTATTTTGGGCTACGAGAGTAAGTCCAAATTTATGGTGGGGGCGACACCAAAAGTAACTTAATTAATTAAGGTGCAAATTTAATTAATATTTAGAGTTGGACCATAAACTCTTAATAATTTTAATAGGCTTATGTTACGGATTTACCGCACGGTATAGCCGGGACTTTTATATTTATACGGATGTGATAGTATAGATATATGGTGTGTACATTAATATCAGTGATTATATATTTTATGCTATAGTGCTATAGGGGGAGGTTGCGCGTAGTGGATGAATCCCCTAGCTTGAGGAGTAGGGTGAGTATATTCCCGAGGTCATAGCGTCCATTATATGGGTGAGGGACATCTCACTTTCAGGGAAGGAATATGACCGCCTCCAGTTATTTATTTTTATCAAGTTGGTGTGAAATTATGACTTGGGATAACTAGGCTATGTGATTGTACCTAGTGGGATAGCACTTTATAGAATTTACATTCTGTGAGTATTTTACTCGGGTGGATGCAAGTTGTTAAATATATTACAGTATGATTGTGAATGCTGAAATATGATTATAAGTATATAATTGGATAATTAATTATATACGGGTTATTAATGAAAAATATGAGTTAATTCATATGTATAACAAGTGTAGAAGTTATATGAATTTAAAAAGGGAAATGATTTAGTTAAGTTGATGTTACTAATAACTTAAAAATCATAATCACTACATACTCAGTTAGAGTAGGGTGGGTATAAAGGAACTTTGTTAATTATCTAGTCATGAGATGAATAACTAGGTAATTTAATTAAAGCGTTAGTAGCGTACATTTGAGGAGGGGTAAGGAAGTCCTCAAGAGAGTGCGATACTAACTAAAATATGAAGAACATGCATATCTATTTATTACTGCAAGTTAATCATTTGTTAAATGTTTTTCAAATGTTTTGGGTACTAACCCTTGCTATAAAAACTTTAAAAAACCCTTTTAGGTGTCCAGCCACAGGGACGCCAGCCTTGACTCAATTCCAGGGATCCGTTGCTGCAGCATATGTGGATGTTGCGGGGCTTTGATAGACGCCTCATTCTTCATTCTTAATGTAGAAATTCATGATTAGTTATTCGAGCATGTTGCTCACATTCCTTTTATTTGTAGTAGACTTGTTGGGAGTTCATTCTTGCCTTTACGGGATTTATTATTTGGACCGATGATTTATTCGGTTAATTATTTTTACTTGTGGATGATTATTTCAGTTATCTGCGATTGTTATATTGTTTTATTTCCGCATGGGTTTTTGTTTAAATAATGAAAGATAAAATTTGGCACCAGTCTATTTTTCTCACTTAGGTGGTTAGTAATTTAATAAGACGACAGTGATGCTAAGAATGGACCAAATGAGAATCCTGTTCTAACTTGATTTAGGACTAATCACCCGGGATTAATTAGGCGGGGTGTCACATCTACTTACTTTTCCATCGAGGTGATTATTTATTTAATTCTATTGTAATTCATAATCTTATACAACTTAACTTCGTACTAATATCAAATGCAATATTTTTTATACTTTTTTTTATCAAATTTTTGTTGGAAATTGGATTTAATAAAAGTTGTCCAGAATTTTTTGGACAGAATTTTGAGGAACTTTAAACTCAAATTTAGATGGGACCCACAACACGATAATTGTGGAACCACATACGAATGCGTTCTCCTTCCCAAGGAGATTAACGTAGTATATTCATATGTCCAATTTTAATAAGTTATGAATGATAAATATGTCCCCAAAGTGACTCACAAAGCAATGAAAGTTAATGAATTGAGTATGTTTTTACTCTTATCCCACATTGAAAGAGTAGTGAAAAAAATTATGAGTTAATAAATTCCAAATGATGGACTAAGACTTGGATGCCTTGGGGTATCCCAACTCTTTGAAGGGGAGATGGCCTACACTATGCATGTGTTGCGCTTGGGCCAAAAGCCCACTCGGGCTCGAGCTTGGGCTTATAGAAATCTCCTACATTTTTTGGCCAAATTAATTAAACTTTTTAAGGTCAACGGTTAACGAAATTAACTGTTTTGACAGTTAATTTTGATTTTGACTGTTCCCAATAGTCAAAACCTTTTCTATAAATAAAGCTTTTCCCCTACTTTTTTAGACTAATGAAAAATCCCGTCCATAAATTTCTGAAAATCCTCCTGCATTATCTCCTTACTCCAGAAAATCTGTCTTATTTTTTTCTTCATTACATATACTGTTTGGTTGAGTAAAAACACAGAAATTGTGTTCATCGAAATTAATTATTGTCGTGTTACATAATTAATTTGAAGTATCCTTTCTATCTTAGGAGACAATATTCATCAACCTCAGAGCACATTGGAGAGAATAAATTGTCTTAAGGATACTGTGTCAATTCACAGGGCTCGAATTCTTTTCTATTTCTATTAATTTTTTGCAAATTCAAGTAAGTCCTTTTATTTTCTGTAATTTCACTTTATTTCTATAATTATAATTCATATTTCTGTACTTTTATATTAATTAAATAGTAGACTCTAACAATCTTAAGACAATTTAATCTTGTTTGACTGTTTGTATAGTGTACAAAATTTTTTTAATTACAGAATTGTATTTGTATAAAATAAATTTGTTTTGACAAAAAATTTTGAATTAAAATATTATTTCATTACAGAAATTTAATAAAACAGTTAGTGTTGTAGGAAAATAATTTCTACAGTGTTTATATATTCTGGTTAGAAAATAAAATTATATTTGTAATTTTTTTTTGTTAAATCTGGTTATATAAGATTTTACTTCGAAATTATAATTCTATTTTGTATGGAATTTTTTTTTATTAAAAACAGTGTGACACAGTTTTTTTTTTATCTTAGACTAGTATAAACTTGTGTTTATATTTTAGTTTAATTATGAATATTATTTAGTATTCTTTTGGAATTCATTTATAGTTAATTATAATTGAGGAAATTAGTATAACATAATTGTGTATTCTGTTTTGATTAATTCATTTATATATGAATATTATCGTTGATAAAAATTCTATTTTTGTAACATAAATGGAATCGCATTGTACGAACACTATTCCTGCAAATGTGACTGTCATTAACACAAATGTGACTGCACCCGTATCTATGCCATACGGGGAGAAACCAAAAAAGTTAAATGGGGCTAACATCAAACATTGTCAAGGATAAATGTATTTCTATCTCACTACCTGCCAACTGGGTATATTTGTATATGAAGATTGTCCCTTTATTCAAGAGGGAGATGACTCAAAAAATTTTGCTGTTGTTGATGCTTGGAAGCACTCTGACTATCTGTGCCGGAATTATATTATGGCCTACTTGGACAAAACATTGTATCATGTCTATTGCACGATCAAGACATCCAAGGAATTATGGAATTCTTTGGAAAACAAGTACAAAACTGAAGATGCTGGGATGAATAAATTTATCGTCGGGCGTTTTCTGGACTTCAAAATGGTTGACTATAAACCAGTGATCTCGCAGGTGCAAGAACTCCAAGTGATCCTCCACGACATTCATGCTGAAGGAATGTCCCTTAGTGAAACCTTTCAAGTTGTTGCAATTGTTGAAAAATTGCCACCACCTTGGACTTTATTCAAATTATCTCAAGCACAAGCGAAAGGATATGAATGTGGAGGAGTTGGTGGTCAGGCTGAGAATTGAAGAAGATAATCGTGAGTCTCAAAAGAAAAGTGGGAAGAATCTAATGGAAACGAAAGTCCATGCTGTTGAAGGTCCTAAGAAGAACAAGCAAAAGCATGATGGAGAAGGCACTTCCAAATAGAACAAGAATAAGTTCAAAGGAAAATGCTACAACTGTGGTAAACCTGGACACCGCTCAAGTGAGTGTCGTAAGCCTAAGAAGAAAAATCGGAATAATCCTCAAGCAAATGTAACTGAGGGTGAAAACATCGCCAATGACTTGCCGGATATGAATATTTCTGATGTGGTCTCTGAATGTAACTTGGTTGGAAATACCAAGGAATAGTGGGTGGACACTGGAGCCACACGACACATTTATGCAAACAAATGGATGTTCTCTACCTATAAGCCTTTGAAAAATGAGGAGAACCTCTTTATGGGGAATTCTTCCTAGAGGTGGCAATTCATGTGCGTCGTGTCGTGTTCGGGTCGTGTCATGTCGGGTTCGTGTTAAGTATTAATCAACCCTAACCCGATCCATTTAACTAATCGTGTCATATGAGTAAACACTAACCCGACCTATTTATTATCGTGTCGTGTTCGGGTTGACCCGCATAATTCATTAAGTAAAATATAAAATAATTTTTTTCTTCTCTCTTAACCAATCATACCACTCATAGGCCTACAATAACTTAAATTTAATCAATTTCAACTTCTTGCAACATATAAATAATTTATCATCCAATTCTCCGTGAATTTTATAGAATTTCTATCAAGATATATAAATTATCTAATATAATCTCCATATAATACGAGTTAAACGGGTCGATTCGTGTCATTTTCGAGTTAAACGTGTTTGACACTAACCCAACCCGTTTATTATTCGCGTTGGCGGGTCGTGCCATATTCGGGTTCGTGTCAAGAAATCATCAACCCTAACCCGCTAACTTCGTGTCGAGTTCGTGTCGGGTTATCGTGTCGTGTCAAAAATTGCCACCCCTAATTCTTCCACTTCTAATGTGGTGGGACCAGGAAAGATTGCTCTAAAAATGACTTCTGGAAAGGAACTTACTGTCATGATGTTCTTCACGTGCCTGATATCCGAAAGAATCTAATTTCTGGATATCTCCTGACTAAAAATAGGTTCAAGCTTGTGTTTGTGTCTAATCGCTTTGTGTTGTCAAAGAATGACATGTATGTAGGAAAGAGCTACCTAAATAAGGGGCTCTTTAAAATAAATGTTCTTACTATACCCCCAAAAATATATGTTTCAATGAATGAATTTTCTAGTCCTTCTTACTTGATTGAGTCATCTAATATTTGACATGCTAGATTAGGACATGTTAATTTTGATACATTGTGTAGATTAATTAACTTGGATTTTTTGCCAAAATTTAATATTGATAAAAATCATAAATGTGAAATTTGTGTGGAATCTAAGTTAGCCAGATTGCCTTTCTATTCTGTTGAAATGATAACTGAACCTTTAGGTTTAATTCACACTGATATTTGTGATTTAAAATTTGTTCAAACTAGAGGTGGAAAAAAGTATTTTATTACTTTTATTGACGATTGCATAAAATATTGCTATGTATATTTTCTACACAGTAAAGATGAAGCTATTAGTGCATTTAAGCAATATAAAAATGAAATTGAGAATCAATTAAGTAAAAAGATAAAGGCGATAAGGAGTGATAAAGGAGGAGAATATGAATCTCCTTTTGAGGAATTTTGTTCTGAGTATGGTATAATCCATTAAACAATCGCTCCTTATTCTCCTCAATCAAATGGTGTTGCTGAACGCAAAAACCGTACATTGAAGGAGATGATGAACTCAATGTTATTAAGTTTATGATCTTCCCAGAACTTGTGGGGGGAAGACTTACTTTCTGCTAATTACATTCTCAATAAAGTACCTCACAATAAGACTCACAAGACAACTTATGAATTATGGAAAGGTCGAAGACCTTCCAATAAATATTTACGAGTGTGGGGGTGCTTAGATAAAGTGATGGTTCCTAAACCTAAAAAGGATTTAGGGCTAAAAATCGTGGATTGTGTGTTCATCGGTTATCCTACTAATAGCAGTACATATTGATTTTTAGTTTGGAAATCTGAGATATCGTATATTCATGTTAATACGATTATTGAATCAAGGGACGCTTCATTTTTTGAAAATGAATTTCTGTATAACATGACCCAAGAATCTGGTCCTTCTAAAAGGACAAATCAAGCTATTACAAGTGGTACTAATCAACCTATTGACAATACACCAATAGAGGATGAACCAAGACGTAGCAAAAGAGCAAGAACCTCGACTTCCTTTGGTCCGGATTTTCTAACATATTTGTTAGAAAATGAACCTCAATCGTACAAAGAAGTCATATCCTTACCCGATGCTTCTAATTGGAAAGAAGCAATTAATAGTGAAATTTAATCCATAATACAAAATCACATGTGGGAACTAGTGGATCTTCCACCAGGTTCAAAACCGTTAGATTATAAATGGATCTTCAAAAAGAAGTTAAGGCCGATGGATCAATTGATAAATATAAAGCTAGACTTGTAGCTAAAGGCTATAGGCAAAAGGAATGGTTGGATTACTTCGACACATATTCACCGGTAACAAGAATTACGTCCATACAAATGTTAATAGCAATAACTACTATTAAAGGACTTGAAATACATCAAATGGATGTAAAAACCGCATTCTTAAACGGTGAATTAGACGATAAAATTTATATGGAACAATCTGAAGGATTGAAGGCTCCCGGACAAGAAGGAAAAGTATGTAAGCTTGTTAAATCACTTTATGGATTAAAACAATCACCTAAGCAATGGCATGAAAAATTTGATAATGCAATGTTATCAAATGGTTTCAAAATTAATGAATGCAATAAATGTGTTTACTTTAAATACATTCAAAATGTATATGTCATTGTATGCCTCTATGTTGATGATATGCTTATCATGGGTAGTAACATGAAAATTGTCAAAACCACAAAATAAATGTTGAGTAGTCGATTTGACATGAAAGATTTGAAAATTGCTGATGTTATATTAGGAATTAAAATTTCTAAAACATCGGATGAACTTATATTATCTCAATTTCATTACATAGAGAAAGTACTTGAAAAATTCAAGAAGTATGATATTAGTCCTACCAAGACACCTATAGATGTAAGTTTACATCTAGCAAGAAATAAATGGTGAAAGCATATCTCAACTAGAGTACTCTCGTATTATCAGCAGTTTAATGTATATCATGAACTGTATGCCACCGGACATAGCATACTCAATAAGTAAGCTAAATCGATTTACGAGTAGCACTGGAAGGCAATGTTGAGAGTTTTGGGTTATTTGAAATATACTCAAAATTATGGACTGCACTACTCAAAATATCCCGCTGTTCTTGAAGGACATTGCGATGCAAATTGGATATCTGATACAAAAGACTCCAAGTCTACGAGTGGGTATGTGTTTACCCTTGGAGGTGCAGCCGTATCTTGGAAATCCTCAAAATAAACGTGCATTTCTAATAGTGGAATCCGAATTCATTGCACTGGATAAAGCTGGAGAAGAAGCCGAATGGCTTCGAAATTTCTCAGAGGATGTTCCAAATTAGTCTAAACCTGTGCCCGTAATATGTATACATTGCGATAGTCAATCGGCGATTGGAAGGGCACATAACCACATGTATAACGGAAGGTCACGACATATTTGTTGTCGACACAATACCGTTAGACAACTTCTCTCAATGGAAATTATCTCAATTGACTATGTAAAGTCGAAAGATAATATAACGGATCCACTAACGAAAGGTTTAAACCGAGAGCAAGTTGAAAGATCATCGAGAGGAGTGGGTCTAAAGCCTATAAATAAATAAGAATCAATATAGTGGCAACCCAACCTAGTTGACTGAAGATCCCAAGATCTAGGTGCAATGGGCAAATCGAACTACATTGTATTCAGTAAGCACTGGAGGATATTTAATCATATCCATTCCAAAGATGAGACAGTGCACATCTGCCGCAAAATTAGGATAAGTTATGCTTTTAATGACATCCACATCTTAGTATGTCTAAGTGGGGTATTGCAGGATACTCTTTATAGAAGTCACCTACGTGAGTAAGAAGGGGCCCACTTCTATGAGAATAATGAAAGGCAAATTCTCTAAAATACTCAAGGAACCAAGTGGTGTTCATGGCCAAAATGAACACAAACGTGAGAACCAACTGTGTTGAAGAATTGTTGTGTGAATACTGTTGTCTAGGTTTACAGAAACGGTTGACGGTTCAAAGACGTGAAGTCTACTGATTAACCAAGTAAATCCGATGGTATATCACTAAGGAAAATTCAAGGTCGCTAGGCTATTTCTCCCGATGCAATAAATCTTCAGTTTTACTCAACCTGTGTCTGCATCTGCATTAGAATCTGTTCTATTTTATTTATAGTAATATATCATTTATGTGGGGGATTGTTGGAAATTAGACTTAATAAAAGCTGTCCAAAATTTTATGGACAGAATTTTGAGCAACTTCGAGCTCAAATTTAGGTGGGCCCACATCACGATTATTGTGGGACCACATACGAATGCGTTCTCCTTCGCAAGGAGATTGACATAGTATATTCATATGTCCAATTTCAATAAGTTATGAATGATAAATATGTCTCCAAAGTGACTCACAAAGTAATGAAAGTTAATGAATTGGGTATGTTTTAACTTTTATCCCACATTGGAAGAGTTGTGAAAAAATGATGAGTTAATAAAATCCAAATGATGGACTAAGGCTTGGATGACTTGGGGTATCCCAACTCTTTGATAGGGAGATGGCCTACACTATGCATGTGTTGGGCTTGGGCCAAAAGCCCACACGCGCGGGCGCGCACCGTCCGTCCGTCCGGTCGACCGGATCGGTTCGCCTCGGTTCCGGCTTGGGCTTATAAAAATCTCCTACATTTTTGGACCGAATTAATTATACTTTCTGGATTTTTATTAATTAATTATGAAATTAATTAATTATTAATTAACTGTTTGTCAGTTAATTACCAAAGGTCAACATTTAACGAAATTAATTGTTTTGACAGTTAATTTCGATTTTGACTGTCCCAACAATCAAAACCTTTGCTATAAATAAAGTTTTTCCCCTACTTTTTTAGATTAATGAAAAATCCCCTCCATAAATTTTCAAAATTCCTCCTGCATTATCTCATTACTCCAGAAAATCTGTCTCATTTTTTTTTCTGCATTACATATAATGTTTGGTTGAGTAAAAACACATAAATCGTGTTCGTCGAAATTAATTATTGTCGTGCTACATAATTAATTTGAAAAATCCGTTCTATCTTGAGAGACAATATTCATCAACCTCATAGCACATTGGAGGAAATAAATTGTCTTTAAGGACACTGTCAATTCATAGGGTTCAGATTCTTTTCTATTTCTATTAAGTTTCTGCAAATTCAAGTAAGTCCTTTTATTTTCTGTAATTTCACTTTATTTATGTAATTATTATAATTCGTATTTCTGTACTTTTATATTAATTAAATAGTAGACGTAACAATTTTATCAAACTTTTTCGCATTTCTAAAGAAGAGTTTTAATTTTTTAAAGACTCAAAATCAAGAAGACACGTTGGATCTGTTTGGTAACCCAATTAAAAGTCATAAAAATAAAATTTAAAGGTCAATTTCAAACATTAAAATTAAATTCTCAAACACACCCTTTAAATTTAAAATTAAGGATCCTCGTCACGAATACTAAAAAGGTCGAAAAACTTTATAAAAGGTAGATTTGGTTATGATCCTATTATTGGATAATTACCAACGATCATCAATAGTTGGAAGACAAGACTCATAGTCCATTCATTTCTCCTAAAATCCCAATTATACCCCTCACGAGTGTCATGCACATTGGATTGTTGACGTGTTACAATTTTCGTCCCCCTACATATTAACATTGTTCATAGACAGAGTTTGTTAGGGTTGGCGGGTGTATGTATCTATTCTCCGGTTCGATCTATGCAATCGACGTTGAATTTTTGGAATGCAAAGGATTTGATCATAATAATAAGCACAGATTATGAGCTGGTTTGATAAGCTGAGGTGTTCCTCTAATGTTAGCCGCTTCGTTGCAGGCCTTCTCATCTTCATTCTTTATCATTCTTTCCAACTTATCTCCAATTTCTTGATTCCTATACACCCATAATTCTTTTTTTCCCTTTCTGATCCAAACATTATTTCTCTTTCCCTCTCTATTTATCACTGCTTCTCTCAATTTGCCGACTTTGACGTTGATTTGTTACTAAATGGGGAACAACGATTCGATTTCTTCCGATTTGCTGGATGGTTAGTATAATTCTATTTATTAAAATATAATATCTTTGAGAGCATCGCTTATTGATCAAATATATTAATTGTCCCCTAATTATGATGTACCTTGCTTATTAATGCTCTTTGATTATCTACATTTTATAGCTTTTGTATATTGTCTGCTACTGTTATTATATTAGAAACTTATTTTTCATATTAGAAATATGTATGTTATATTCAAAAATATTTTTGTCATATTAGACATAATACATGTTATATTAACTACAATAACTATTAATAGAACCGTTAGGGTCATGCACAATTACTTAAAAAACCAAGAGCCGCGCATAATAACAGCCTTCATATTATGATGATTCAACTTACTGAACTCTGATATGAAGAAAATCATGGTTTACGTGGAATAAAATTAACCGTTAAGTTCTAGCATGTTTCAACGCAGAAATCAATTCCCTTTGACCCTGTTTGGTTGTCCTAAAATTGTAAATTAGCTTATTTATAAATTGACTCGCCCTTAATTATGTTTGGTTTCATTAATGAAATGATTCCTTGATTGTCCCTTTTTAGTTTATGTGTAAAATTTGAAATTGGAGCATTTTCACAAAAAAACGTGAAATGCATCCATTTGAAATAGGAGTCACAAAGTACATCTGGATGCTCCTCGCTCTCGCCCTCCCTCCCTCATTTTTAATTTTTTTGTGACCGAAACTTAACATCAATTTTAGATTACCAAACATCACCTAAAATTGAAGTTAAACTCATTTCAAATCTACTCATTTACAATTCACTAATTCACAATGAACCAATTTACATAATCAAACAATTTGCGCAACCAAAAGGGGCCGTTGTTGATGAAAGGCATCACTTATGAAACAAAACTTCTGGGCATGTTTAGTTGTAGAAAACTATTTTCTGTTTTCTATTTCTAGTTTTCATTTCTATTTCCAACTTTCATTTTCAATAAAATATTTGGAAAATTAGGGAAATGCATTCCTTTGTTAGAAATAAATCATTATTCTCCAAATGGGATTTCTAGAAATTTGAAATTTGAAAGTTAAAATATAATTTATATAAAGTTTGTGGGCCAAAATGTAACTTACAGAAAGTGTAGTAGCTAAATTATAGAAAGTTTACGGGGAGAATGTAAATTAATAGATGGATCTGGGAGGGACTTACCCCATATATGAAGAGGCTGCTCCCATGTCTCGAACTCGGGACCAACCGTAGCTTGGGCGATGGCACTTCTCATCGCACCAAGGTACGACCTCTTTTAAGGGGAGAATGTAAATTAAAAAAATAGAGAATTAAGGTAAAGATCATGTTCCTTTCTACATTTGGATTTTTAGGACAATGATTTTCAAGTTTATAAATCTAGTCCCTGTGGTACAATAGTATTTATAAATCTAGTCCCTGTGGTACAATTGCCTTTATTTTTTTGGTCCGCACCAGCGGCACCATTTTTCACCATTTTTCATGCTGTTTTTAGTACAGGGACTAAATTTATAAAATTATATGGAATGTCCTATTTTTATACATTTTAAGTATTATAAGGACCTTTTCCTAAAACCCCCTTAAAAAAATTCCAGGAGCCAAGATGTAATTGACAAAAAGTGTTGGACGTGTCATTTTTTCCCTTAAAATTGAGCTGTAAAAATGTCTTCTTTAAAATTTTGAGGGTCAAATGTAATTTCCAAAGATTCTGGGGTCTAAAATGTAATTTTCAAAGACAAATGAAGTTGTTTTCTGGGAAATTGGAAAATCACAAAAACTGTTTTCTAGGTTTCTTTTTGGAAAAATATTACATTCAAACACATGGAATAATTTTTCATTTATGTGGAAAAGTTTTTGAAAATTTTCTTTGAATACAGCCTTGTTTATTACAACTAAACAGGCCCTCAATTTTTGTGTAAGGTTTGAGGTTCTTATCATTTTGGTTTTTTGCCTTATTTGTTTGTAAGCATGTCTACTTCTTAAAGTCAATTTATCCCCATGTGGAATCGCTTCCCTTGCTGACCTGTATTTGTCACTAGGTACATTTGCCTCATGCATTGGGAGGCAGCACAGTTCAGTTCCTTCAGTCATTGTGATTGGTGGTGGTATATCGGGGATTTCTGCTGCACGTATACTCCATAATGCATCTTTTAAGGTAATCACATGTCCACATTAAAAATCTTTCCACCTTTCCGGATTGTGATCATTATTCCTTTTTTATTTCCTTCTATTGATTAGAGCGATGTTATATTTTTCAGGTGCTCTTGTTGGAGTCTCGGAATAGAATCGGTGGCCGCATCCATACTGACTACTCCTTTGGTTGCCCAGTGGACATGGGAGCATCATGGCAAGTTCATACTTCTACATTCTTTTTTGTTTGTTTTCCAATTGAGCAACATTTTGTGCGCTTTAAACATTTGTCGTCATGTGACGCATTTCGTTTACTTATCCAATATACTCATAATATATTAGCCAAACCCTTGGTAAGTATGTTCAACCGTTATCAGCATGATTTTAGATCCCCGTAGTCTGGATTGACAAAAAAGAAAAGTTTCTCCAGAATGGTGATACAAAGAGAGGGGTCTTTAAGTTTGTCACCACATACTGGCCATCAGCCCATACTGCATGATCAAAATTTTGTAGTAATCGTCAATGATCATATTTTTAGTACTTAATAATGTGGCGTATCATCAAATGTCTTCAGTAATCTTAATAATGTGTCACAAACTTTACTACCCCCCCCACCCCCCCCAAAAAAAAATAAATAAAAATAATAATAATAATAATAATAGAGGAAAAAACAATGTTGTTTGGAGAGTAGAGTCATCATTTTCTAAATTATCAGTTGACGTAAATGCAACATAAGAACTACACAAAAATCCATCAGTTCAAGCCGTAGGGTCAACTATCTTGCTCTATTTCATCGGATGAAAAGTTTCCATAATATTGACATGAATTACTTATTAAAAAATTGTTGATTATAATATACGTTGTGTTGAAAGAGCTTTGAATATAGTCTTTCTATCGCTGTTAGACCAGTGCATCAATCTGTTTGAAGACAGCCTAACAAATCCATGTATTCTCACCATAGTTACCGGGATCACTCTACCCCCTACGTACGTACCGCCGTCCGGGATTGTACGATCCGAAACATGGTGGGTTCTCAATCCGGATCTCTAAATGTGGCGTTCCCAGTTTTAACATTGATGATTTTATCTATTATTGATAATAATGGAACTTTTTATTCCAATAACGTGACTTCTCAACTAATATAATACATTCTCGTATATCTTATTAATATATTGTAATGTAGAGATTATACACTGCGTGGACTCTTGTTGGTGTTCTTTTAGAATTATAATCATGTCTAGTGACACAATTAAGGCTACCCCCAACATACCGCGTACCAGCTAAAGCAACGTACCACGTACCCGTTCCCGTACTGCGTACCAGAGCGACCCACGTACCAATCCACGTACCAGGTAACATTGGTTCTCATTAAAAGGGCGGTTGATCTATTTAAGGAGACTTAGTGTACGAAACCCTCACTTGTATCACTGGCCTAGTTGCCTTTGTATCCACAACTCCCTAGATACAGTTGGAAGGGTGGCCACTGGTTGGACATGCCAGGAGGAAGCGGGATGGGAGGAACATGAAACATGATCACCCCTTTATGCCTAACTAAGCCCCGAGATTCTCAGTAATAATCTTCTTCCCTAATGAAGAAGTCAGAATATACAATGCCATGTTTCGAAACTGCAACAGTTAATCACCAAAAGCTCTGTGGACATATTCACACTTAGCTATGATCAGCCCAAAGTGAGGATCAGAATATAGACCCAAATCTCTTAAAACCCCAACTTAGAGGTCCTTAGTGTTATAAGGGATTATTACCGACACTGGGGTCATCAGCCTCTTTGTTGTCGTTTTCCAGTTTATATTGCAAATGGAATGTGTAGCGTTGCATGAATCTTGACCATTTGGCACGTCTATCACTCACCTTTTGTCTACTCAGGTAGCGAATAGCCTCATGCTCTGACTTAATCACGAATTCGTAATGAACCAAGTACATGTCATGGAATGTGTGGCATTGCTTGAAGATAGACCATCTAAGGTGAGTGACTTAATTACGAATTCGCAATGCACTAAGTACTCATGTCATGTGTTGCGCAATCGGAATATGATGACCCACTACAAATGCTTAGTTCGGAAAATGCTTGGGAACTCTTATCTATTGCTCTACCATCCACACATCATCCAGCTGTCAACTTTCTTTGATGCGAGTAAAGCAAAAACTCATGAATCTTCTGACATAAGTCAGAAACCTGATGCAAACTTCAGTGTGCTCTGTTGGGGTTATTATATAGCGGGGATGGATCAAGAGTGGTGGTCCTCACAGCTAGTCAATAGGACCATTCTATGCTGGGAATGGATGGGGAGTGGTGGTCCCGATATCAAGTCTATAGCATGTTGGATGTCAAGCAAAGGGGGTAATTGACCTTCAGGATGCTCCACGCAAACATCTGAGAAGGGCTCAAGCAGGGACTGTAATTCTGGAGGATCTCTGTTGAGGCCTGCGATAGAGCTCACTAAAGCACCACACATGTTTAACTCCCTCACCTTTGTCCGCAATACTTAACTGGAGAACAATACTGTCAGTGGCCTTGGCCGCCGGAGCTCTTGCAAGGGCAATAGTTGTATTTGTTCTCCCCGCTACAAAATGTGTAGGTATTGGCCCTCCCCTCATGTACAGAGAACCTGTCCTACTGTCATGACCTCATCATGTACAAAGACCCTGTCTTCCTTTCCTCGTCATCTCTACTCTGCTTGTTAGATGCGCAATTTGGCTGGAAGTTTAGGCTGATGATGTTTCTACTCTCCACTTTGCCTACCTTGGCAGTTGTGTTCTGCCTCCTTGCGACTGCAGTGGCTGAAGTCGTCGGGTTACTAGGAGTGATCGAGTGATTCCAGCCTTGGCACATTCAGATTCTTCACTAATCATCACCATACCGCAGGAGCAAACATTCTCTAATACCAAATTAAGATAAATGCATAGGAAGAATTTTTTGATCAGAAACAAAAGCATGGAATAAACAAAAGATAAAAGTTACGAAGACCTTGCATTTATAGGGAAATAATACACAAATCTAATGAGTGGTTCTCAATGCCACTGTTCAAGGAAGATGTGACTTAAGGTACTGGTATTTTTACAGGTTGTCTAGTCTAATTACCTATGCAAATGATGTTCTTTCCAGCTCAACCTAAGTTGGCTGTTACAAGCTATGGAACCCCAAGTAAAGAACAGGAAATAACCATACCTTGAATCTCGAAGCGGTGGTTTGGATCTTTGCATCGAGTGCTTGGTCTCTGCCGCTAACCTCAGGTGTGTTGAAGTTCTTATAACCTTTTGAAGCCCGTAGGACTTTTTATCCCCCTACACCCAGAAACAAACTGAACAACGTTGGTGCCATGAACTAAGCCTGCATAACAGAAACGAATACAAATAACTCAGTCCAGATCTAGCAGCTTCAAACAATGTTACAGAACAGCAGCCAAGTTTTGCTTAGTCGAAGCACACCCATGATGTCCAAACATTTGGAGGAAGCCTATGATAATGCTACAAACTTGACTCTGTCCCAGGTTTTAACCTTGTTCCTGAACTTGTCGTAAAAAATATTTTGTTCATCTCCAACCAAATGTTCCAAATTAAAGCCATAATACCACATTTAAAAAGCCTTGTCCTTTTTCTATCGCCACGCAAAAACGATTCCATAACAACAAAATTGGCCCAATGAAGAGGAAGAACGCTACCCACCAAATTAAATTCTTGAAACACTTTGTTCTGAAAGTATTTTGAAAAGGGACAATGCATCAAAATATGATTATTATCCTTGTGGCTTTCTTTGCAAAGGATGACCCAAGATGGTGTCCAACAAGAGAATGGTCTTTTTTGGAAAAACACGCGTGTTCATTCTATTCCTAGTGGTCAGTCAAACAAAAATGAGAACTTTTGGATGAATACCTCTCTCACAAATCATGAGGTTCAATGATGGGTAAAAGATGGAGAGTCAACTAAACTGTCAAAACATTCATGAACTCAAGTCCTAACTAGGGTTTGAAGCATCTCTCCCTATTTCATCCGATAAAAGAAGTTTTAATATTGCTAACAATTGTAATAATAATTGAAATGATCTGGTACAGGCAAAGCCATAAAAGTAACATAACACCTGTGCTAGGTGGTAGCTATTATGTGCCGATGCATCACATTTTCCCCCATTTGAAAAGTTTGCATTGTGTCAGTTGTAGGGGCTTGTGAGTTGCAGGTTAGGGTTAATGAACAATCTCCGTAAGAGCCGATGCGTAACCAGTCTTGGAGAACTTAATAATGGAATAGAGGTTGAAAGAGTAAGCAACATGTTAGAGAGAGAGAGAGAGGTCCAAGAACCGTGCCGGGGGGGGGGGGGGGAGATTATAATTGTGATTACTAGTTGAGATAAGGATATTTGGACAGTAATGAGGTTCTGACAGGATACTGTAAGTATAGGTTGTTCTTTAGGAATCCTTTAATGGGGGTGGAGTAAATGTTCTCTGTGAATTTCTTTAGAGATCTGAGGTAGGTGAAGGTGTTAATTTGTATTTATGAAATGGCGTATGGTATATATAGTGGAGTTTGGGAATTATCTAGTCTGTTGATCTCAGGGCACTGTAGCAACGGTAACATGTATTTATTGTGGATGGGGGGCGCATCAAATGAGAGATAATCTATCATAAAAGGGCTCACAGGTGTATGATTGTGGGCTGATATGACATTAAGGTATCTTTGCAGAGTTGTCCCATCTCATTTCATGTTGTTATTGATGGTGTGTGGGGGATGTAGTTGGGGTTATCAAAAGGAAAAGGTGAAATGGGTATTGAAAGTCCGGCCCTCTCTCTCTTTCGAGTGATTAGCTTTTTTTCCGAGACCCTCGAAGCTTCCAAGAAGGGGGTATTGGTTTGACTATCGAGACCCCCATCTCGGGGGAAAGCGATTTATGTTTATTGGGATATTTAGTGATTTTCTGAAGTTGGTTATGCCTTTGACAAGATTTGAGTTCGAATGGAGTGGTGGGCCCTGATGCCTCTATCAGTTTATACTTACCTGTATTAGTGATTATTAAAGACAATTTAAAACACTGAATGGGCTTTAATTTTTTTTATTTTTTTTAAGTTGTGAGTTGTGATTGTTTAAATAGAGAGAATGGACAGTAAAATACAGAGAGTTTTCTCAGTACCTTGAAAATGCATTGGGTAGGACGTGTATGTTGCAGTGTGTCAGGAGCCAATGCTCCTTTGCTTTATGCAACATGAATTAACGATTTTGTAAGGATGACTTGTATGTGTGATATAGAATTTCCTAAGATGATTATGCTCATTAAAGGTTTATACAGCACTTTTTGTATGAGTAACTTGGACTTTATACTTCAAATGTTTATATTTTCTTTAAGTCACATCCTTGAAATTTACTGTAACGCTTGTTCTCTGATCAGGTTACATAAAGAATCTTCAATAAGTCCTATTTATAAACTTTGCCAGCCCCACTTGTTGCAACCTTCAAATTCATATTTGTAATGATATGTTTTATCACTCATTTATATTGTCTTGTGTGCCTGTGTTATTGTATAAGCCAAGTATGGAATATATCATAAACAAATATCTGTGTTAAACTTTATATTTTACACTATTCAGGCTGCATGGTGTTTGCAACGAGAACCCTTTAGCTCCGCTGATACGTTGTTTAGGGCTTCCATTATATCGGACCAGTGGTGACAACTCGGTGCTATATGACCATGATTTGGAAAGGTAGTTATTGGTTTTACATCTGTCTACAATCCATTTAGAAAAGATGCTTTAAGTGGGAGGTCTGTTTAGCACTATGTATATTTGTTTAAGCATTCAAATTTCATATTTTGGAAATGATTTTAGTGCTTCAAGAAAAGCTGATGCAGGAGCATAGGGATATAGTTGTCTTTTAACACTTTTCTTTATTTTCCCTTTTTTTAGCTCCTTAGTATAAATAGCTAAGGAGGCCCTCAGTGTATCACTTTTGCCCATTTGATAATGAGAGACTAGAGAGAAATAAAAGACTCCTTACATTTTCAAGTTGTTGTTGTTGTTGTTGTTGTTATTGTTGTTGTTATTGTGTAGTTAACTTCTTAATTTTACGCTTCCGCACCCTAATCTATCAAATTGGTATCAGAGCGAGGTTTGTTCTTGGATCGATCATGATTATTGAAGATTTGGAGTCAAATTGGGTTCACCCAAATGAATGTCGCCCAAACCCTAATACCATACCCAAAACCCTAGATCAACCTGTGATTGCTCCAACCCAACCAAAACCCGCCTGAAATCAGTCCACCAGCCCTAAGCGGCTTGCCCCTTGCCCAGACAGCCTATCCGACCCTCCAACATACCATACCGCAACCCCAGAACAACCGAAACAGGCCGTAACCACCCCTGAAGCAGTCCCATCCTTCGATCGACCTCCGATGGGCACACACAAGGGGCCAACAACCTCTGTGAACCTTCCAGACCAACCTGAAACCCTAGTGATTGCTGCGGTAACTCACGGACAAAAAAAAATTGCAGAACCAAACCCTAGACATTCAAGGTACCTTCAACAATTATCTACAACCCTAATCGAGCGCCCCAACTCTAAAATTAATCCCGAGAATGATATCAATTTAAACCCTAACCAATCCTCCCCTTACAAATTCAAGCACAATCTGTCTTTACCTTCTAAAAACCCTAACTCCGTATACAAGGGGTGCGCGTCTTTGGGAATCCTACCCATCCCACCCGATATACCCTTAGCCACCGCACAATCCATTTGCCGACAACGTGACTCCTTTTGCCACTCTCAAGCAAAGATCGCCGACGTCTCTATGGCCTATACTCATACCGTTATGATTACGACTACGGTGGATAATTAGTCACCTCCTTTTAGCGATGACGCGTGGATTCGAACGAGCATTTTTTTTATACGTTGCACTGCAAATGGTAGATTGTGTACGGTAATTATAGATGGGGGAGCTAGTGACAACTTGATTGCATAAGAGATGGTGGACAAATTACAGCTTCCCACGGAGTTATTAGCTACACCATGCCGTATTGGGTGGTTGGATAGCGGAGCCACACTTGCCCCGAGCCGTCAGTGTCGAGTGACTTTCTCCATTGGGGACTATTATGACGACGTTCTTTGCACAGTAGTTGACATGCGGGTTTGCCACTTCCCTTTCTTTTGGAGAGGCCATGGCAGTTTGACCATAGTAGCATACACAATGGTCGTGCGAATACTTACTCCTTTGCACATGGAGGGCGGAACTTTCTTGTTCGCCCCATGCGACTGTTTCCAATGACTCGACCTTCAGCATTACTTGTTTCTCATGAGGAGTTAACCACCGAGACCGCAGAGGCAGGGATGTGTTATGCTCTTATTAGTCCCATCACCACCCCTAAGGCATCTGTTTCGCCATGTGTTCAGCGTTTATTGGATTCTTACAGTGATGTGTGTACTCCCCCAGACGAGCTTCCTCCCCTTCGAGACATCCAGCATGCAATTAATTTCATTTCAGGGGCGCATCTCCCCAACCTTCCCCACTATCGCATGTCCCCTACAGAGCTACAGCGCCAGGTCATCGAGTTATGTGACAAGGGGTATATACGAAAGAGTATGTCTCCTTGTGCGTATCCGACACTTTTAGCACCCAAGAAGGACGGGAGTTGGAGGATGTGCGTAGATAGCTGTGCCATTAATAAAATCACGGTGAAGTATCGGTTTCCTATTCCGCGGCTCGAGGATATGTTGGACCAACTTCATGGAGCGACGATATTCTCCAAGTTGGATTTGAAGAGTGGGTATCACCAAATACGTATGAGGCCAGGTGATGAGTGAAAGACAACTTTCAAAACCAAGGATGGACTTTATGAGTGGACCGTGATGCCTTTTGGTCTATCAAATACCCCATCCACGTTCATGCGGGCGATGACTCAGATTTTGCGCCCGTTTTTGGATAAGTTTGTTGTGGTTTATTTTGATGATATCCTGATTTATAGTCGATTCGAGGAGGAGCACTTACGGCATGTGACTCAGGTTCTGGAGGTTTTACGAGTCGAACGCTTTTTCCTTACGTTGAAAAAGTGTGCTTTTATGGTTCCATCCGTTACCTTTTTGGGATATGTGGTATCAGGAGACGGTGTTCGTGTGGATGACACCAAAATTCACGTGATTGTGGATTGGCCAACCCCCACTTCGGTGACGCAGGTTCGTAGGTTTCATGGCCTTGCGACGTTCGATCGGCGTTTCATAGTAGTTCAACACGGTCATGGCACCCCTCACAGATTTGATGGGTACTTCGTCGACATCTGAGTTCAGATGGACGGAGGAGGCTAATAGGGCCTTCACACGTATCAAGGGGTTGATGACGACCGCTCCTATCCTTTCCTTACTAGATTTTGATCAGTTGTTTGAGCTGTCTTGTGATGCTTGCAAGACAGGGGTGGGCGCTGTTTTAAGTCAGAATGGGAAGCCCATTGCTTTTTTTAGTCAGAAACTGACAGGAGCGGCTCTACACTACTCTACTTATGACTTGGAGTTCTACGCGGTTGTGAAAGCCGTGAAGTTTTGGTCACCCTACCTCCTCCATAAGGAGTTTTTGATTAAGTCAGATCATGAGGCCTTGCGATTCCTCCATAGCCAGCGACGTGTTATTGATCGACACGCTAAGTGGACGGTCTACCTTCAGCGTTATACCTTTCCACCTACAGTAAAAGCCTGGAAAGGAGAACATGATAGCGGATGCACTTAGCCGACGTGCCCATGCCTTAGTGATCTTGCGGAGTCAGGTTTTTGGGTTTGATGAGATTCGCGACCTCTATCCGACAGACGTGGAGTTGGGGCCCATTTATGCCGCTTGCCAGCAGGGCAATGGCGCATCCGGCGAGTACTTATTACAGGACAGATTTTTGAATCGGGGGACAGCTTTGTGTATTCCTTATTCCTCTTTGCGAGAGAAGATCATTTCTGAGATTCATAGCGGCGGTTTAGCGGGTCACATGGGGCAGGCTTGCACCCATGCTTTGCTACGAGACCGATTCTATTGGTCCACCACGCGACAGGATACTAATGCTTTTATCCGCCGTTGTTATACTTGTCAGACGACCAAGGGTCAACACTCCAATGCCGGTTTGTACACCCCCTGCCGATAACCGAGCGGTCGTGGCAGGTTGTTTCGATGGATTTTATTGTGGGCCTTCCCCGTACTTCCAGTGGCCATGATTCTATTATGGTGGTTGTTGATAGATTCTCCAAGATGTCGCATTTCATTCCATGTTCTCGCACGACCGACGCTTCTCATGTAGCGATCTTATATTTTCGCGAGATTGTCCGCTTACACGACGTCCCCCGTAGCATTACTTATGATCGAGATGTCCGCTTTACCGGGCATTTCTGGAGGACGTTATGGCGCTTATTACGGACAGAGCTCCAGTTTTCTACGGCCTTTCATCCACAGACCGATGGCCAGACAGAGGTCGTCAACCGGAGTGTGGGCGATCTTTTGCGTCGTTTGACATCTGAGCACCCCCGCCGGTGGGATCTCGTGATTGCTCAAGCTGAGTTTGCTTTCAACAACGCCATCAACCGCTCTACCGGTTTCTCTCCTTTCCAGATTGTGTTAGGCCAGTCCCCTACCATGCTTGTTGACCTTGTCGAGCTCCCACCGACAGTCTCTACATGCCCTTCTGCTGAGGAGTTTGCAGCCCATTTGACTTCCGTACAGGCAGATGTCCGTTCTCGCCTCCAGTCCATTTACGCTTCTTACAAAGAAGCAGCGGATGCGCATCGCCGTTTTGTTTCCTATCAGCCGGGTGACTTGGTCATGGTGTACCTTCAGAGACATCAGCATGCAGGCAGAGGCAACAAGCTTCTTATGCGCCGTTTCGGGCCCTTTCCTATTGTACGCGCATGCGGCAAGAATGCATATGAGGTTGATCTTCCTCCAGAGTTTCGTATGTACGTACCTTTAATGTGGTGAACCTATCTCCTTTTCGAGGTACCCATCCTCCTCCCATTCCTCTTCCGTCGTCGCCCAATCAGCCAGTCCGCTCTCATGTCGACCGTATAGAGGGCATACTTGACTCCGCTTTTGTCTCCTCTGCCTCGGGGGATTACACACGCTATTTAGTCCGTTGGGTTGGACACCCTGCCGCTGAGGACTCTTGGATTACTAAGGCCACTTTATAGCATGTTGATCCTGATTTCTTCGGCCAGTGTTCCACCTATGTGAATTCCTCTCATGGGGGGAGAGTGATGCAGGAGCATAGGGATATAGTTGTCTTTTAGCACTTTTCTTTATTTTCCCTTTCTTTTACCTCCTTAGTATAAATAACTAAGGAGGCCCTCATTGTATCACTTTTTCCCATTTGATAATGAGAGACTAGAGAGAGAAATAAAAGACTCCTTACATTTTCAAGTTGTTGTGGTGGTGGTGGTGTAGTTAACTTCTTAATTTTACGCTTCCACACCCTAATCTACATCAGAAGCTTTTAACACTCCATATCCTTCTATAAAACAAATTCAAGAATGGAGTTACTCTCTTTCTTTGCGGTGCATGTAGCCATTTATTATTACCCTTCATATGTTCAGTGATTATAAGATATGAATCTTTTCGTAAATGTCTTCCTTCTCCATGGCAAATGTAATGCAGACTGCTGTAACCTTTCAGACCCTTTCAGCCTCATCATGTAATTCAGAATCATTATACTAGCTTGTATATGTTATTTATTATTATTTTCCTTTTAGCCTTTTATATTTCCCTCGCGCTATCTGTTTTCTATAGCAGGTTCCTATCCTGGATAAGGAAGCGTGCGCATAAATAACAGCAGCAGACTAGGTTAAATTCTTCTGCATAATATAAAAATTAGATGGTTAAAACTCAAACATTCGGAAATAGTAAATGGACTTCAAGTGCATTTCGAAAAGAAGAATGCACTTGGTGAATTATTTGTTGAAATTTTTGCTAAGGTAGCACAGCTATCCATAGGCCTAACTCAGTTCCTTTATGTAACATAGCTGTATTTGGTATAGCAAATGATCCAATATTTGCTTGCGTATTTAGCTTTTATCTTGAGGATTTTGGATATGGTCCTTTCAGTTATGCACTTTTTGATATGGACGGCCGTCAAGTTCCTCAACAGATGGTTATTGAAGTTGGTGATGCATTCAAGAGAATTCTGAAGGAGGTAGGCTTTTATTATGGAAAAACTGGGCGGTGTTTTCTTTGTTTTATGATTTCTTTTTATTGGCAAAAGCAAAATACTGGTCCTTACTTTGGATACTCTAGACAGAGAAAGTGAGAGATGAACATTGTGATGACATGTCCATCCTTCAAGCAATATCAATTGTGCTGGACCGTCATCCAGAATTAAGGTATAGGAAACATCAAAAATTTGAATGTGTAAGCTGCATTTTTCATTCTTTGAATATGGGCTCTCTTAGTTACCAACATGATATGTTTGTTTGTAGACAAGAAGGACTTGCCAACGAAGTGTTGCAATGGTACATATGTAGAATGGAAGCTTGGTTTGCTGCAGATGCAGATATGATATCTCTGAAAAGCTGGGATGAGGCAAGTTTAAAATTATAGTGTTACTTTTAAATCTTAAATAATGTTGCTCCTAGCCTCCTCCCTTTGAAAGACGCTTGTCAATGACAGGCTTAAGTTACGTGGATGGCTAACACACTCCTTCATGTCTCATGCCCTCTTAATATAATATTAAATTCTCGACCTACTCATCAGAGGAACCAAGTGTGGAATACTAAAATATTTTAGAAGGTCCATATAGGATAAAATTAAATGTACATTTTTTTAAAGATATTATTGTTGTATAAAATTAAATGTATAATATTAAATCCTTCATGTCTCATGCCCTCTTATTATTATTATTATTATGTGGTTTCACGAATTATGTATGCAACTGGAGGGTGGTAATATGTAAGTTACCTAAAAACCATGTATAAATGTCGATCTATTGGGATTTCTGCAGTTCAAAGGTTATGGCTAGATGGAATTGAATCTTTAAGTAGTTTGATCTTTATTATGTCATGTATGCTACATATTGAGGATACACCTTGATGTACAGGAGCATGTTCTCACTGGTGGCCATGGACTTATGGTGCAAGGTTATTATCCTGTTATTAAGGCTATGGCGAAAGATATTGACATACGATTGAATCACCGGTATGCGTGCATATTCTTTGATGATAGCAATCCATTAATTTTTCATTGTTTTAAAGACAGCCGTGCTAAAATTCTGAATCCTAGGATTAAATCCACCAGTAACTCCTCAAGAAACTTAAGTAACAAACTGTACAACATTATCTGACATAAATCCAAGAGGATATATGATACATTAACAGGAAAACAAAACAGACAAGAATAGAAATTTGAAGTTCCATAATATATATCATGTTTTTCTGTTTGACCAAATAAGTGAAAGTATTGGTAAATCATGATCCTCCTTTGATTGAAAGTTGATACTATAATCCACAAAGTCCACATTCCTATTCTATAGTATGGGTTGAACAATTACAGTCAAAAGTCTTTGCTGTTTTGAAAAATCATGTCTAGCTGTACAATATGAGTTCTGTACACCTCTTATATTCCCATGATACATTAGATATCTAAAAAGTTAAAGAATGTAGTAATTGCTAGTTATTTTTTGGAAGTGATTGCAGAAAAAGGTCCAGTGTATGTCATTTAGGGTAATGTCCATTCCTCGATTGATCTTGAATATGTGATTAACATGTATGAAAGCAAAACAAAACAAAAAAAAAAACAGATCTACATGTCAATGAACCGACTTGAATCATAGCAACTCTTAACTGTTTCAGGTTTACAGTCGATATCGCTCCCGCTTGCTTTACTCTAAGTAATGATTTCACTGGATATAATCTTGTCAATGAACCAACTTGAATCATAACTAAAGTCTCTAATAGGCACCGTAAGGATGACCTATAGTTGTACTCGGGGTTTTATAAATGCTTAACTCAACTCAACAAAGCCTTTTCTCAATAGTTTGGGTCTACATGAATCTTATTTTTCCATTCCAACTTGGATTTTTTATAAATGAGAATAAATACTCATCAATTCTTGAAGACTGTTTGAGATAAACACTCAATTGTTGTTGAAACTATCTATCTGAAGGTGTCTCTACTGGCTTAGATCGTAAAACACGCATTTATATTGTGAGAAAACCTAATTTTAATAATATAGTATTGCCGTGAAAATCGATCCTTAGATGGATCGAAGATCAACTTGATCCATGGAGCGTACCTTGATTGATCAGGCATCAATTGAGCTTCTAGGGAGTAGCATGAAGAAATCAGCTAGCCAAGCAGAACCTTAGATCGATTGAAGTTCTTGTTCAATTGATTGAACATACTAAAAGTCATCTTTACTTCGACTTTCGAGGACCGGTTTCACTAGTTACTATCCTAGGCCTTAAAATCCTTTTTTGTTGTATCTAAGAAACAATCTGATGAAGCTTGGACATGCTTATTTTTCTTTGGTCTTCAAAAGCAATACAATGACATGACTCCAGACAGAGTATTTTTTTGTCACAGAGAACAAAACCAACAAAAAACTGGACCTTAACGCTGTTGCATTCAGTTTTCTTTCAATCGTGCTCTTTATGAACAGTGTTTAAGTCTCTTAATTATATCTAGTTATAATCACATAGCTCTTTGTACCTTTCCCAAACCTACACTGATAATTCAAGTTGGATAAATTGTTTTATTGATCTCTGTCAACAGGGTTACAAGGATATTCACTGGATGTAGTGAGGTGATGGTTACCGTCGAGGATGGCAGGAACTTTGTTGCAGATGCTGTCATTGTAACAGTGCCCATTGGGGTTCTCAAAAACAGGTTAATTGAGTTTGAGCCAAAATTGCCTGACTGGAAGATTAATGCAATATCCGATCTTGGAATGGGCAACGAAAATAAGATTGCCTTGCGATTTGACAATGTGTTTTGGCCCAATGTGGAGCTATTAGGAACTGTTGCGCCCACTTCATATGACTGTGGATACTTCCTCAATCTCCACAAAGCAACAGGCCATCCTGTCCTTGTTTATATGGCTGCTGGAAAATCTGCTTATGACCTTGAGAAGCTATCTGATGACTCCGCTGCCGTTTTCGCAATGTTGCAGCTCAAGAAGATGTTTCCTCGTGCTACTGAGCCTGTAAGTGCACTGCCCAACAACTTTTTTTGTATTGCTTATATTAGGAAAGTGTGAAAATAGACCCTGAAATTTGCAGTTTTTGCTAGGAACTCCCTAAACAATTTTTAATGCATAAACCTCCATGACCTATACGTATGTTGTTGAACTCCCCTATGCATCGCGAAAAACCCTGACTGAAAGTTGGAGATTGTTGCAAAAATTACTTAGTTCAGTTATTTTTCTTGCACTTCACTATTATTCCAACTGCCTATATTTTCTATTAAATTTCTGCCCCAAACATGAATTACTGATTAACCTTAAATTTTTTTACTAGCCTCCTTACTACTGAATTCGTTTTGATAAACAAAATGCAATCACGGATTAATTTCAAGTTTTGGCTGTGGATGGGTTTAAAAAGTTTTTCCTCAATGGCTCTGATTCTGAGCTCAACATTTTCTAATTCACTAGTTTTTCTGGCCTTTTGGTATCAAATTCAAATTAGAGATTGGGTCAATTGGTATTTCCGGCTCCAAAGTTACTGGTTCAACCTTTCCTCCCTTTTTTTTACTGTTCTATCATCTAACAGTTTCTGATTATAGCAATTGACTACAATGCCCTCAGTCAAAGTCTAATTACAAAAATTGTGGGAGCTAAAATCTAATCATATATAAAACTATGGAGGATAAATTATGAAAGTCTTGGTTATCTTAAGAAACTGTTAACAATGAGAACCAAAGTCTATTAATTAAATATATGGGCAGCGGTTAAAGTCAGTTTTGAGCTAACTTTTGGGAGCTGAAAGCCAAAATGTGCCTTTAAAAATTTACTACTCATCAACCCCCTTCCTCCTATGTTGACCAATGCTGAGGTTTTAAATTAACTGTTAGGTTGGTTATTGTGTTCAGGTTCAGTATCTTGTATCTCGTTGGGGAACAGACCGAGACTCCCTGGGATGCTATTCCTATGACTTGGTGGGAAAGCCAGCAGACGTGTATGATAGGCTCCGAGCACCACTGGGTAATCTTTTCTTTGGAGGTGAAGCTGTTAGCATGGAGAACCAGGGATCCGTTCATGGAGCCTACTCATCTGGAGTTGCAGCTGCTGAAAATTGTCGGAAGCATCTTATGGACAGACTTGGTAGCTGGGAAAAGATCCAGCTCTCCTCTTTCAGTGATGATATTCTTGAAGCCACAATCCCTCTTCAGATCTCAAGGATGTGATCTCTGATCTGGAGAAAACTACATTTATTAGTTTAAGGGGAGATAACTCTCCAAATTTATTTTTAGAATTGATCCAAATTTGAAATCTATGTAGTGATTCCTGTTTTAAAATAAGGTAAATGTTCAATGACATAATCCATCTTCATTTGCTCCTACTGGTATAAAAGAAATTTGTTGCCAATCAGGTTCGTTATTCTTTAACACTTAAAACAGCTTTTGCTCTTTCATAGTTTTATTACTTTTATTTGGGCATGACACTTCAGGTCAAAAGGTAATTTGAAAAAGCACCTACTAAGTGGTTTAAGTCAAATTAATTAATATTTTTTAATCAATTAAGGCGTCATTTGGAACAAATCTTGTTTAAATTGAACCAAAGTTTAATCTGACCGGATAAAATTAACTAATTTAATTTACATGTAGTTGATGCAATAAATAAATGCGGAAATAAAACATGAAAACACAAAAACACGGTTTATAGTTAAAGCCCTTGCCGAAAAAGCAGCTATCGAGTCCCCGGCCCAATCCAGTCTACTAGTACTAATAAAATTAAGTCTTACTATGTACACGACTTTATAAGACAACAATGCACGTCATGCCTTTTCTTGTACCAGTAATTAGTTGCTCTTGTTAGGCACAACTTGCACAACCCGCGGGTCTCGTTATCCACAGCTTGTAAAACCGAAAAGTATTTTGGAAGTATAGAATTGACATGATCTATTCTCTCATAAAAAGCTCTCTCAAAACCAAAGTTGCGATTTTGTAACACTAGGCTGCCCATAAGGAAATACGTTTTACGAAGTTATAGATACATTGTTGCATAAAGAACAAGCAAAAGACATTTCGTAGGAGAGGATCTCGTTTGAAGTTGTTTTCTTACGAGGTGTTCTAGAACTACTTATGGTCCATTGTTTAAAATAAGTTTTGTAGGACAAACACTTGTATGAAACAAACTTCGTACTAACTGTTCTGTCTAGAAAAAAAAAGGCATTGTACATAGAAGGCTTCATATGATATGACAGACACCCTAGTACGAAAGTTCACCTTTGTCAATTATAAAATTGCCTAAAAAAATTTTTGAATTTTTTTTCTCAAAAACGACTTTGTTTTGTCAATTCTTAACTCTAAAATAGACTTAAGGATTTTATAAAATAAAAAATGCTTACTAAATCTATGATGTAATGAAATTGTCTGGTCTGATAGTGCAATATCTCAGAGTTTTGTCTTTCTTTTCAATATCTTTAATTACAAGACTCAAAAAGACATATAAACCTAGTTTTGTTATGTTTTGGAATAAATCCAAAACCAAAACATATGAGGTTATAAAATTATGCCCTTACAAATTTCCCCTTAAGTTATTATAGGACAAAACTCAAAACTAGAAAAGATAAAAAAACGGATAAAAATGACTAGAAAAGATCTAAAAACGGATAAAAATATATATATATATACACACACACACACAATACTGCTCTTGTGCGGACCAGTCCGCATTTTAAGAATGCGGACCGGACATGTGTCACCTGGCCGTGAGCCTAGAAGAGAGAGAATGTGCCTATAATTTAGCCGATGATTTCTACGCTCACCGTCACGTGACACATGTCCGGTCCGCACTCTTAAAATACGGACTGATCCGCACAAGAGCATTATATATATATATATATATATATATATATATATATATATATATATATATATATATATATATATATATATATATATATATATATATAAAGTCTCCTGTAAGGACTCCTTATGGTGCAGACCCCCGCTACATACTATTTTTTTAAAATAGTAAAAAATGAATTTTTGGATGAAACTTCATGGATATGATATCCACGGTTAGAAGATCAACATCAATTTTTTTCATCAAAAAATTCAATAAAAAAACCGTTGAGATGAGGGGATATGTGAAAGAATTGTATAAATATTCATTTTCAACTGTTGAAATGTTGGGTCAGCGCCAACGACTTTATTGATTGAACTTTTTGATGAAATTTCATGGATATGATCTTCTCATTGTCGAGATCATTTCCATGAAGTTTTATCAAAAAATTCAACCAAAAAGTAGGTGATATAATCGCCAACATTTCAACGATTGAAAATGCATATGTATTCCATTTTTTTACATATCACCTCATCTCAACGGGTTTTTTATTGAATTTTTTAATGAAAAAAATTGGAGATGATCTTATCATCGTGGAGATCATATCCATGAAGTTTCATAAAAAAATTATTTTTTTACTATTTAAAAAAAATGGTATGTACCGTAGTCTGCACCATAAGGAGTCCTTACAGGAGGGAGCTTCATTATATATATACTCGTCCCTGAATCCTTGGGAGAAAGATTTGATACTTTGTACTATATTCACAATCCACGGTTATCCAAAAACGTCATGGATTGTACGCATGCATATTTAAATAGATACCTGTAACAGACACAAGATACTTGAGAGTATAAAATTAATGAGTTTAGACAAATATATAAACATGCATGTCTTACACTCATCTCACAATCATCCCCCTTAATCCAAAAATTCTACCCTTTTTGATCTTGGATAGACAAAAGGAAGAACCCGACATATATATATATATATATATATATATATATCACATGTTCATCTAACAAGTAATATATAACATCATAAATAACACACATGATCGAATGAGATAAATGACATAACTGAACATGGAAATATAAATATAACATAATATCTTGTAAAGCTAAAAAACTCGTATCTTAACATCACCAAGAAGATTCCATATAATCTAAACTAATAAATATCCAATAAATATAATCATCACTAACCATATTCCAAAATGAAGATAAAGAAAATGTTACATTAAATGTATTGATATCATAGATAAGTGACATAAATAAAGAGTACCAAGTTTAGAAACCATAATAATTGAGAGTACCGAGAGAAAAAATAAACATAAATAATATGAATAAAATCTCTCTCTATGAAGTACATCCAAACAAAAATAGAAATGCTTTGAGTTCGCAAAAAATCCCCCCAATCATCCCCAAACTGCATTAAGTGTTGTACTTTGTGGTATGGCTCCTGCCAGGGTACAACACTTTATTACTATTAGGGGGATGATTTGGAGGATTTTTTCGGACTCATAGCATAGCTTAAAAAATATATACTCACATAATCCAAGTTATGTTTATTTATCATCATCATCATCATCTCTACCATCACCACCGCCACTATCATCACCACCTATTAGAGTTTTACATTACAGTTTTATTTAGCATTAAGGGTATTTTAGTATTTTCTCTTTTATTGTTAGGTGATTGTAGTAGGTCATATATTCTCTTTCCTTCTTCTCATTGTATTGTATTCTAGTTTATGTTAATATGAAACCCTAGTCCCTCTTTCCCATTGATTGTAGATCTTTGATATGTTATCATGGTATCAGAGTGGGATTAAAGCTTAGTCTCATCAACACGGTTCGCGGATCCAACTGTTTCGAAGGTACTTTTTCTGTTCGCTCGACTATTTCGAAGGTATTGATGATCGTTTTCCCTCCTGTTTGTTCGATTAATTGTTCAGTTCATTCGATTTGGTTCTATTTGGGTACCGTTTGATTGTTTATTTTCGCAGTGGCTGGTGAAAGAGATGATTCGCTGCAATCGATTAGTGTTAGATTAGATGGAAAAAATTATACGTATTGGAGTTATGTTATGAAGAATTTTTTGAAGGGAAAGAAGCTTTGGGGTTACATTAATGGCGATTTGAGTAAACATAACGATAAGACGAATGTTGAAAAATATGCAGAGTTGTTGGATGTTTAGGAAGCAAACAACTCGAAAATCATCACTTGGACCAACAACTCCGTTGCACCTTCCATAGGTATGCAGTTGGTTAAGTATGATTATGCAAATGATGTTTGGGATCATTTGGTTAAATTGTATACACAATCTAATTTCACAAAAAAGTACCAGTTGGAGTGCGATATTCGGGCTCTTGAGCAAAAAAATTTGAGTATCCAGGAATTCTATTCTGCTATGACGGATCTTTGGGATCAGTTGGCTCTCACAGAGTTAGATATCTTGTGGGCCTTTGCACCATATATTGTCAATAGGCAGAAACAACGCCTGGTTCAGTTTCTAATGGCATTGCGTGATGAGGGTCTTCGTGGGTCGATTCTTCATCGTAGCCCACTTCTAACTGTTGATTTCGTTATTCATGAGTTGTTAGCCGAGGAGATTCGTCTCAAGACTCAATCAGGAAAGGTAATTTCTTCGGACCCTAATCCATCTGTTTTCGCAGCATCCTCTCGGCCAATTTCTAATAATCCAAACAAGCCTTATTCGAGAGTTGCAAGTGATGAATGTAGCTACTGTAAGGATAAAGGTCATTGGAAGTCTCAGTTCCCTAAGTTGCGAGCACAACAACAACAATCAAATAGTTGACCACCTCAGCAATAGTTTTCTACTTGGAAATCCAACAACCAATCTCAGCAGCGTTCATATAGGCCTTCACAGCTTAATACTGCAGCAGTTGTACCGCCATCAGACTCATTTGCATCAGGTTCTTTATCATTAACTCCATCCATGTCTTCTCTTACTGAGCAGAAGTTTCAAAAGTTTCTTGTCACACAGCCTCACGCCATGTCCATCTCTTCACCAGGTAAGTCCTCAAGTATTTGGATTCTAAACTTTGACGCTTCTAATCACATGTCACCAAATTTGTCCTCTTTTGGTTCTTTTTGTCCCACTTCTTCACTGCCCGTTATGACTGCTGATGGTACTCCCATGCCCTCAACGGGTGTTGGGACTGTTGACTCACCCAACTTATCTCTCTCCGATGTTTACCACATTCCTAAGCTTATAATGAATTTTGTTTCTATTGGTCAACTATGTGATGCTGGTTACTCAGTTTCCTTTTCTTCTACCTTTTGCCATATGCAGGATCCACAGTCTCATAAGGTGATTGGGATAGGCCGTAGGCAGGGGGATTGTACATCATGGAGAAACTTAATGTACCAATGGTTGCAGCTTCTAGTGTTGACTTGTCATCCTTTCGTTTGAGTTCAGATTCGTTGAGCTTTTATTTATAGCACTCTCGTCTTGGTCATGTCTCAGGGTCACGATTAAAATATTTGGCTTCTACAAGAAAATTAGGAAATTTGCATTGTCATGATATCTCTGATTGTAGAAGTTGTAAACTTGCAAAATTTTCATATTTACCGTTTAATAGAAGTATTTCCTCTACTTTTGCACCCTTTGATCTTATTCATTCTGATGCGTGGGGACCGTCTCCTATTATCACAAGAGGAGGGTCTCGATATTATGTCTCCTTTATTGATGATTATACGCGTTATTGTTAAGTTTTTCTCATGAACCGACGTTCGGATTTTTTGATATTTATAATAAATTTCATGCCTTGGTCAAAACTCAACGTTCTAATATTATCAAATGTTTTAGATGCGATTTGGTGGGGAATATACTTCTCAAAATTTCGGTGAGTTATTTAATTTAGATGTAACTATTCACCAATCATCTTATACTGACACTCCTGAGCAAAATGGTGTTGCTGAAAGGAAACATATGCACATTGTTGAAACTTCTTTCTCTCTTTTACTATTTGCATATGTCCCTAGTGAGTTTTGGGGAGGGGCTGTACTTACTGCTGTCGGTCTGATTAATAATATTCCTACCTCTCATTGCTCGAGTTTGTCACCTTTTGAAAATTTGTATGGTTTTGCCCTTCATTATTCTTCCTTAAAGGTGTTTGGTTGTACTTGTTTTGTTCTTTGACCTCATATGGAACGTACCAAATTATCTCCAAAGTCAGCTATTTGTGTCTTTCTTGGTTATGGTGAGGGTCAAAAGGGATATCGTTGTTATGATCCATTTACTAAAAAATTATATGTCTCTCGCCATGTTGTGTTTCTTGATCATATCCCTTTCTTTTCTATTCCTGATAGCCCTCATGAACTCACTAAATTTGATCTCTTCAATATTGATCCATTCTCTGATAATGATGAGAGTGTGCCATCTCAAGCACCTTGCACAACTGACAGTGTGCCACACCATGTTTCTCCCATTCCTATTATTTCTACTGATACAAGTACTTTGCCATCTGATGTTCCTGATGCTCCCCCTTTTCATGTGGTCACCCAAGCACCTGCTGAAACGGTGGAACCTACTTCTCTCTATCCAAAACATCCACGCAAGTCCACTCAGTCTCCAGATTTTTTTTATTCTTGTTATTCGAATTCTTTTGCTTCATTTCTATCCTCTGTTCACTGCCTCTCTGAACTTTTGTCTTATAGAGAGGCAACTCTTGATTCTCTTTGGCAGCAGGCTATGGTTGAGGAACTCTCTGCTTTGCATCAGCCAGATACTTGGAGTTTGGTCCCCTTACCTGTTTGTAAGCGGGCAATTAAATCTCGTTGGGTATATAAAATCAAAACCAGGTCAGATGGGTCATTTGAGCGGTATAAAGCAAGATTGGATGCTCAAGGTTTTTCTCAGCAATATGGTATGGATTATGATGAGACCTTTGCTCCTTTTACCAAATTGACTACTATTTGTACTCTTATTGATGTTGCATCTATCCGTTAGTGGCATATATTGCAGATGAATGTTAAAAATGCATTCTTAAATAACGATCTTCACGAGGAGGTTTATATGACTCCTCCTCCGGGTGTTCCTTATGGTCCTGATGAAGTTTGTAGGCTTAAGAAATACTTATATGGTCTCAAACAAGCACCACGAGCTTGGTTTGAGAGGTTTTCTACCATGGTTACCTCTCTTGGATTCCTTCCAAGTGAGCATGATTCAGCTCTCTTTATTCGGTGCACCTTAGGTGGTCGTATTCTGGTCTCTTTATATGTTGATGATATGATTATTACTGGGGATGATGTTGGTGGAATTACAACATTGAAGTCTGAATTATCTCGTTGTTTTGAGATGAAGGATTTGGGTCCCCTACGTTACTTTTTGGGTATTGAGCTAACTCATTCTCCAAAGGGTTATCTTATCTCATAATCTAGGTACATCGGGGACATTCTTGAGCGTGCTCGCCTCACTGATACTAAGATTGTTGATACCCCTCTGGAGCTTAATGTTCATCTGTCCCCGTATGATGGTGTTCTTTTACCTGATCCTACCTTATATCGCACTATTGTGGACAACTTGGTTTATCTTACTATTACTCGTCCAGATATAGCTCACACGATCCATGTTGTTAGTCAGTTTGTTACTGCCCCTACTACGGTTCATTGGGAAGATGTTCATCGTATATTACGATACTTGAGAGGAACTCATGATTAGGCATAAATTCTTCTAAATTTACCCCTTAATTTAGAGATTTTTATTACCTCGAACAACGTAAAATAAATTAGTTTATCTCATATCTATGCTAACGATTTCTTCTAACAAGTATCCCCAGTTTTGTGTATTTCTTATTAATTTTATAGATATTTAATACATGAAAGAAAGAAAGAAATTGGAAGAAGCAAGAGAAAAGAAAGCTGATGAATCAAAAGGGAAAAAGCATAATTTCCACCAGGAATCAGGTTGTTGACTCAAAATAAAAGTCGAAGATCTCGAGTTTATGAACGCGTAGGAAGAAACGATATCCCAATCCGAGTTATGGAGAAGAAGTTATGAAGACCCGAAGATGTGAGATAATCAAGATATTTTGAAGATATATTCAAGAGAAATTGAGATGCCAATCCGGACTAATCCGGTATCCCAAAAAAAAGGATCAGTCTGGCCCTCAAAATCACTGAATAAGAAGACGTCTACCGGACCAATCCGGTATCCAAAAAACGGATAAGTCCGGCCTTCAAAATCACTGCATAACGACCTGTCTAGCGGACCAATTCGATTTATTTAAAAAATGGATCAATCCGATTGTTACTCGAACCAGTCCGATATGTCTTGACCGGATCGATCCGGGGTTCGAGATTTGAGCTGATCTTCTTCTTGATAGAGTTTTGTATGCTTCCAACTCTTGTAATTTTCGTAGGGTATAAATTTAAAATAACTCCTAGATAAGAGGGGGGCTTCTAATCCGCTGTAGAAAAACTTTGTAATTTTCTTAAGGGGCTTCTAATACGTTTTAGAAAAACTTTATAATTAGCTTAGAGGGGCTTCTAATCCATTTTAGAAAAACTTTGTAGTTAGCTTAGAGAAGAAACAACAAGAAACCCTAGTTTTGATTCCAGTTTTGCAATTCAAGTAATTTTATTCCAATTCTTGCTTTCATATTTGCAGTAGTTAATTTCTTAGTGAGTAATTTCATTCTTCTTCATATTCAGTTGTTAGTAAAAATGGTTTCTTTCATTCAACACATGTTTTCTTCTCGTTTCAATATGAGCGACTAAGTTTTCAAGGGTCGGGGTGCATGAACCTCACTCGATGTAATTTATGATAGTGGAAATAGAAGTTGAAATTAAAATCTTAGGTGAATTGTGTCGTATAATCTTAGGTTAATACGATACTGCTTTAATTTAACCTTTGCTTACATACTGTGTGGGCTACGATCCCTCATATATGTAATACTTAGGAGTGTTAAAGATCGGGTCTTAATTCAACCTTTGCTTACATACTGTGCGGGCTACAATCCCTCATATATGTAATACTTAGGAGCATTAAAAAGCCGAATTCATTTAAAGCTTTTATTCTGAATCTAGTATCCTACGAAGTGAATTACTAGGGTGTGGGGGATTGTAACCCGCCCTATATTTCTCATTTCATAAGTAAAGTTTTAGTCAAATTGTCATTAGTCCTTTAGTTACTTAGAGCAATTGCATTTCATTTATTCATAATTTCATTAGTTACTCATTTTCATATTTGCATGTAGTTGTAGTAATTTCACAATTCAAATTACCTTTTCCTTCTTTTTAGAGTCAAGTTAGGTTACCTTTGTCTTTCCAAAGTCGTTACGACTTCGTTCGTCCTGTTTCCCGGAGGATCGATACTCGATTTATCATATTATTACTTGAGCGACATGCTTGCACTTGAGCATAAATAGCACGCACACTAGACACATTTGTGGTCGCGTCAACTCGCTTTCAGAGTCTTTTACTTCCTTCATCTTCTTCTTTGGAGCTGCATGCATACTCTGATGCTGATTGGGATGGTGATCCTAAAGATCACAAGTCAGTTACTAGATTTTGTGTATTTCTGGGCGATTCTCTTATTTCTTGGAAGAGCAAAAAGAAAGCTTATATTTTTGTGTCTTCCACGGAAGCCGAGTATCGTGCTATGGCTCTTACTACTCATGAGGTTGTTTGTCTACGTTAGTTACTTGTAGATATGGGTATCTCTCTCTCAACCCACTCTTATGTACTATGATAATAAGAGTGCTATTCAGATTGCTCACAATTCGATTTTTCATAAGAGGACTAAGCACATAGAGATTGATTGTCATATCACTCGTCATTATCTTACGCATGGCGTCATCACTTTGCCTTTTATTTATTCTTCCGCACAGATATATGATTTGTTTACGAAGTCTCATCCAGTTCAGTGTTTTCATTTTTTGGTTGGCAAACTCTCAATGCTTCTCGCTGCAGCATCGTGAGTTTGAGGGGGGATATTAGAGTTTTATTTAGCATTAAGGGTATTTTAGTATTTTCTCTTTTATTGTTAGGTGATTGTAGTAGGTCATATATTCTCTTTCCTTCTTCTCATTGTATTATATTCTAGTTTATGTTAATATGAAACCCTATCCCCCTCTTTTCTCTTTTCCATTGATTGTAGATCTTTGATATGTTATCACCACCTACTCCAGATGTTCCGACTCCACCATCACTCTTCATGGCTCTTATCATAACCATCCACTAATGGGGATGTTTCTCCTCCCTAACGGCTCTCAACTCATCATGCTTGAGCATAGTGAGAAATTATTGTTATAAATGAGTAGTAGTCCTCACCAACTGCATCAGAGACTTATCAACTATATGGGAATCAAAATGTCTATCAATGTGTTGAGTCATCTTTGGTACAATGACAAATGTAAGGCTGCAAATTGCACTACAAGTGATAACTTTCGAGGTTGTAATTGCCGATGTTGGTAGGGGAGGGGGAAAATGTATTGGTTGTTAAGCTCTGTGCAGAGGGAATGTGGTGATGTGCCTCAGTACGTGGATTCATCTCAAAGTATCATCATTTTTCTCAGTACCAGGAGAATGAACATGTGCATCCTAAAAAATGTGAACCTCAGACCAGTGTATTTGTTAATTTCACACATAAGGAACACACGCAACCAATGCTAAAGAAAAATTGGCATGCTCGCCTGAGGTAAGTGGAACCTCGACATTGATCATGATGGTGGTCAAAACCATCTCATAAGGAACACATGCATCCAATTATCTCTGTCGTTACGAATGAAGGCCATGTGTCTCCAAATCACATACGGGAGATCGATTGACTAACCGACCCTTATGGCATACAAGAATCGAATGTGATCCATATATATAAGAATTGGATGTGATCTATTGGAGGAATAATAAATGTTTGTGGTAGACTAAGTGATTAAGGATACAGTAGTCGATGTAAAGATGTTTGTGCTAGGGTGGTTTCTTATTATCCATGTCAACTATGGTGTAGTGATTGGCAGAATAATCGTCACAAAAAGGAGTGAGGTGGTTGGGGTCTTGAGAGTAATCAGGGAAGGGAACTCTTGGTATGTCAAAGAATGAAAAAATAGTGCCGAAGAAATGATAACGTACACCCCTAACATATGTAATTGTACCCTTCGTCACTGTCAATCAGTCCACTATAGTGGAAGGTTTCTTAATGCAATGGAAAATAACAAATCATCACACAAATATCCCCTTTCAACTTGTTTCTTTCATCCCTAAGGGCTCGTTTGGGAGTTTTGGAGAGAAAAGAAAGGAAAGGAAAATTTTATTAGGAGAGAAAAGAAAAAAAAAGGAAAATGAATTAGAGGGAAAAGAAAAGAAGAGAAGAGAAAGGAGTTTGGAAGAGAAAAGAAAATAACTTTCTTTCTTGTGTTTAGGAGTTTGGGAGGAAAATAATTTTTTAAGGGAAAGAAGGAACAATTCATGAAAAAACTTTCCTTTCTCTCCATTTCTTTCCGATTTGGAAAGAAAGTTTTGAAGAGAAAGGAATGGAAAGTTTTTTAAAAAAATTCCTTTCTTTTCTCTCCTTTTAAACTCCCAAACGAGATAAAGTAATTTTCTTTCCTACTTAAACTCCCAAACGAAGGAAAGGAAATACACTTTCCCTTCCTTTCCTTTCTTTTCTCTCCAAAATAAGAACTCGCAAACAAGGCCTAAGATCTTTCTTCCAAATAGGTTTATTTTCGCTTAAGGAAATATGCCATTCATTTAGTTACATTCTAACCATCTTGCTTCCATCCAATTGCATCTAACAACCACTAGTTAGAAATTAACTAAGTATTTCAAGAATAACTAATCCATAGTCCACAAACGTTTATTATTCCTCCAATAGATCTAAGTGATTTCGAAAGATCCAAAAAATTCATGATATAACTATTATCATTAACATTCTAACTCGAAATCACAATTTTCACAAACCTTTCGTAGTTAATGTATTCCTTTTAGTTCTAATAAATTTCGATTAATATGCTATATTTAACAATAGATTCCTACAAATTATAATTGATTTCCAAGTTTTCTTTTGATCATTTAACAATATGATCACGGTTTTCCAAGAGTCGACAACGTGAGACATGGTCACAAGCCGTGACCACATCACGATTTGGATCCCGATTGGTCACGGTTATGAACCGTGACCATGACTATATTTTAATTTAAAACTAATACTTAATGATCACGATTTTTTACCATGACCCAATAAAAAAATTAAAAATTATTTTTCTGCATCCTAAAAAAATTTGTACATTTTTAAACCTGTTTACATTTCCAAAAAATTTAATATTTTACTAATGTGTAATAAAAGTTAATATACGCATGCTTGTGTGAATATGTAATAATACAACACAAGTTAACTAATGCATGTTTGCATGAATATGTAATAAAATACAATGCATGAATATGTACAACACAAAATAAAATACAATGCATGTTTGGGTGAATGTGTACGATATAAATAAAAATACAACGAATGCTTGCGCAATTATGTTCCAAATATTCCTTCTCCATTGAGGCCTGCAAATAAAACTTCAAAAATATTCCAAGTGGTAAGTAACGAAGGACTTGAATCTAAGAAATAACGTTGGAACGCCTATGTAGTAAAAATAACATCAAATTTCATGTACTTTGTAAGATTAACAAGGTTGGGGACTAACCCATAACAACATGTTTTCAAGCCTAAGTCTACCTACTTGCAAGTTTTGGTCATGCTCTCGAACTGGGAGCCTCGTGACTACGCAGTCAGTTGCTACGTGTTACTTTGGTCCCGTGAGAAGTGTTCGTGCCTCTCGTGGGGCTATTTTGGGATTATTTTGCATATTCGCCCTTCAATGACATCTTTTTCAAGACTAAGTCTACCTACTTGTAAGTTTTGGTCATGTTCTCGAACTAGAATTCTCGCGACTACGCGATAACTTGTTATGTATTACGTTGATCCCGTGCGAGGTGTTCGTGCCTCTCGGGAGGCTATTTTGGGAGTTATTTTTGCATTTTTGCCCTTCAACGCCATGTTTTCAAGCATACGTCTACCTACTTTCAAGTTTTGGTCATGTCATCGAATCGGGAGTCGCGTGACTACGCAGTCAGTTGCTACATGTTACGTGGTCCTTGCGAGGTGTTCGTGCCTCTCACGGGATCGTTTGAGGGTTGTTTTGCATTTTTTCCCTTCAACAACATGTTTTCAAGCCTAAGTATACCTACTTGAAAGTTTTGGTCAATTGCTATGCATTACGTTCATTCCCTACGAGGTGTTCCTGCCTCTCTTGGGGCCGTTTGGGGGGTTGTTTTGCGTTTTCACCCTTCAATGACAGGCTTTCAAGCTCAAGTCTACCTACTTGTAAGTTTTTTATCATATTATCTAATCGGTAGTCCCGTGACTATGCTGTCAATTTCTAGGATTTACATTGGTCCCGTACGAAGTGTTCGTGCCTCTCGCAAGGGGCCATTTTAGGGTTGTTTTGCATTTTTGCCCTTCAATGACATGTTTTTGTACCAAGTTTACCTACTTGTAAGTTTTGGTCATGTTCTCAAATCGAAAGCCCCGTAACTATGAGGTCAGTTTCCATATGTTATGTTGGTCTTGTGCAAGGTGTCCGTGCCTCTTATGGGGCTGTCCCGGGGCTACTTTGCATTCTGTCCCTTCAACAACATGTTTTTAAGCCTAAGTCTGCCTACTTGCAAGTTTGGTTATGTTCTCGAACTGAGAGTCTCATAACTACGTGGTCAGTTGCTATCTGTTACGTTGGTCCCGTGCGAAGTGTTCGTGCCTCTGGCTGGGCTATTTTGCATTTTTGCCCTTTAACGAGATGTTTTCAAGCCTAAATCTACCTACTTGCAAGTTTTGGTTATGTTCTCGAATCGGGAGTCCCATGACTGTGCGGTCAGTTGCTATATGTTACGTTGGTCCTGTGCGAGGTGTTCATGTTATTTGCGAGTCCGTTTGGGGGCTATTTTGTGTTTTCGCCCTTCAACGACATGTTTTTAAGCCTAAGTCTACTTACTTACAAGTTTTTGTTATGTTCTCAAATCGGGAGTCGTGTGACTACGCCATCAGTTTTTACGTGTTATATTGGTTCTTTTGAATTTTTGCTCTTTAACGGCATGTTTTCAAGCCTAATCTACCTACTTGCAAGTTTTGATCATGTTCTATAACTTGGAGTCTCGTGACTATGCGTTCAAGTGCTATGTGTTATGTTGGTCCCGTGCGAAGTGTACGTGCCTCTCGCTAGGCCGTTTTAGGGGCTGTTTTGCGATTTCTCCAGTCAGCGACATGCTTTCAAGCCTAAGTATACTTACTTGCAAGTTTTGGTCATGTTCTCGAACTGGGAGTCCAGTGACCATGCGATAAGTTGATACATGTTACATTGGTCTCGTACGATGTGTTCATGCCTCTCGCAGACCATTTGAGAGCTGTTTTGCATTTTCGCCCTTTAATCGCATGTTTTCAAGTCTAAGTTTACCTACTTGTACATTTTGGTCATGTTCTCGTATCGAGAGTCCCGTGACCACGCGGATAGTTTCTACGTGTTACGTTGGTCCCATACGAAGTGTTCGTGCCTCTTGTTGGGCCATTTGGGGACTATTTTGCATTTTTGGCCTTCAACGACATGTTTTCAAGCTTAATTCTACATACTTGCAAGTTTTGGTCATGTTCTCGAGCCGAGAGTCCTGTAACTATGTGGTCAGTTGCTACATATTACATTAATACCGTGCGAGGTATTCATGACTCTTGCGGGGAGTTTTGGGGGTTGTTTCACGTTGATCACATTTTGACATTTTACACAGTTGAACAAAATAAATGAAAGAAAAATCAACACATGCCTTTATTAGACAAAAATAAACTATGAAACATGATGATAAATGGTTAGAAGAACAACAATTTATATACCTTATATCCCTATCCCCATACCTCAAAACTCTCTCTCTCTCTCTCTCTCTCTCTCTCTCTCTCTCTCTCTCTCTTAAAGATCCTCAGAATGGATTACATCCAACATGACATTTGCAAACTAAAAATAGTTGAAGAGTTTGATTTGAAATAACAATTTCAAGTGTAATTCACATCGACCTAGTTGTAGTTTTATGTTTGAGTAGTGCTAAAAACACCCACTCTTAGCATTAACTACTTAATGTGTTTTAATAAATTGCACTGTTGTGTTAGGTACTCAATATATAATGCATGTAAAAAGAATTTGTTATTAGATAGGTATGAAGAGTATGTGTGTTTATATATATATATATATATATATATATATATATATATATATATACATACTTGGATTTTCTTTTCTTATTTATTGAAGAAAATTAGATCCATACACAATATTAACTAATAACTTCAATTATTGTCTATTAACTGATGTCCTTGTGTTTGAAAATTTTCAATTTTCAGAATATCACAAACTCATCACCAACTTAGAGGATATCAATGATGTCAAAATGGAAGGATTGCACATTTTGACATTACATCTTTTACACAACTTTTGATCTCAGGGAGTGGCCCACAAGAGAGAAAAATGTTGATGTTCATCCCTCAAGCAGGATTGATCACAATATACACACATACTCATTAATAATATGCGTGTCTAATATTGTGATAATTCCTGCTTGAGGGCCGAACATCAGCATACTTCTCTCTTGTGGGCAGCTCCCTGAGATCAAAAGTTGTGTAAAAGATGTAATATTTTACTACTGACAAAGTGTTGGGCAGGGATTTTGGAGTCATATATATACAGTTGTGGCCTGAGAAGGTTTGCTAATATGAAACTCTTCTCTTTTGCTAAAAATGGCCAATTCTTCCATTTTGACATTAATGATATTCTCTAATTGGTGATAAGGCTATTATGTTCTAAAAATTTAAATTTGATCAAACTCATAAACATTAATGGGGAGGTAGTAATTGAAGTTATTATTCAGTGTTGTGTATGGATCTAATTTTTTAAATTAAATAAGAAAAGAAAAGATAAGTAGATATATAAAGAATATATCCATTAAGATTATATATACACACGCCTACACTTAATACCTATATAATACCATATTTTTTTTAAATGCATTATACGTTGAGTGACTAACACAATAGTGTAATATATTAAAACAAATTCACCAGTTCATGCTAAGAGTGGATGTTTTTAGCACTGATTATATAAAACTACAACTAGGTAGATGTGGATTATACTTGAAATTATTATTTAGAATCAACCTCATTCACTATTTTCATTATGACAAGTTGATGTTGGCTGTAATCCATTCTGAGGATCTTTGAGAGAGAGAGAGAGAGAGAGAGAGAGAGAGAGAGAGAAAGTTTTCTATAAATATTCTCAGCTTTATTGTGAACTCCAAAAATGCAATTATATCCTGATAGAAGACTGGCAAAATCCTGAGAAAATATATATAGAAGGGGGAGAATATGAGTCTTAAGGGTGAAGACATAACAAATTATGGCTCTAATTAATCGTAAATAAATTATGGTTTTCCATCCTGTCAATGAGAGACAAGAAGTCCAATTTAAGTTCATTTTATTTTAATCCTAAGGAAGGGGTGAAGATTTAATAGAGTGAGCATTTTTGTTGTTATGAAAGGGTTGTCATTAAGGCAAATAATTAATTAATAGTTTATTATATAGAATTAATAGAGTGAACATTTTAAGTATCCATCATTCATACCAAACCATTAACCCAACAACCATCGACCTAACAATCCAACATAAGATTATACTATACTCCTTCTAAGTCATGTACTTGATTGATTTCCAAGAACATAATTATAGAACATATGTTTTCATATATAATTCTACATTAAGGGTTTTATATACAATTTCTAAAAATAAATAGGTCCATATTTCAATATAGAATATAAGATATACAAATAAATTGGTTGTTGTTCATTATAAAAACTAAAAAAAATAATTAAAAAATATTCATTATGTTAAAAAAATTGAAGGTATGAAAAATATGTGACACCCCGCCTAATTAAACATCGGTTGATCAGGCCTTCATTAAATTAAAACAGGTTTCTCAAATGGTTCATTCTTAGCATCACTGTCGAAAACTTTTTAATTACTAATCCCCTAAGTAAAATTAGACCGGTGCCAAATTTTTATCTTTCTTAAAATAGAAAAATCGACCATGCGGAACAAAGTACAAATAATCATGTACTATAATTCAAACATCAAAGTAAAAGTACAACAGAACAAAAGTATTACCGAATAAACCATCGGCTAAAAATCCCAAACAATAATAGAATAACCACTAGTCTGAAACTAACATCTGAGACTAATACCGGACCACAAGTCCATACATAGAAGAGTGCGAGATCCTGTGCTAGATCTGAATGAGAGATATCGTCTAGTCAAATCCTGTAAGCATCCACTGTGCTACAGCTCCGAGTCTGGAATGGAATCATTACACATGGCGTCCCTGTGGCTGGACACCTAAAAGGTTTTGAAAATATTTTATAGCAAGAGTTAGTACTCAAAACATTTTGAAAATATTTAGCAAGCGTTTATCACAATATAAAATGCGGTTATTGATTACACATGTTAGGTTCTCGTACACTCTCTTGAGTTAACTCACCCCTCATCTTTGGTGCACACCTAACGTTCCACACTTAGTTTGTCTAGCCATACTTCTCAAGCTAACTAAAACCAAAGTAGTAAACTGAACTTATCTGTACCCAAGTTCCAGTACCGCCCATACAGTACAACCGTTTTACTAACATCTCGCGTATGTTAATTAATTCTCAAGTAACATTTCATCTATGTTATTTTTCAAGACTTCTCATTTAGCTTCACTACTAAAATTACTACAATTTTCACAATTGTTAGCTTTCCCACTTATGTAATTAAGTTTCGCTACTTGAATTACTAAATAGATTTTCTCTATCTAAAGGTTCATTTCGTAATTAAGTTTCACTACTTAACTTACTAATTCAGTATGTATCTTTAAATACATAATATATCAATCTACTAATACACGGAAGTAGAATATCATCAGGTATATATATTTCACACACAATATATACTAAATATTAGTCACTGCTATTTTGCCCCTTTTATACACATAAAGGACTCTTGGTTCGGAATGATTCATCGACCCCAAGTAAGAATTGGTTCGGCATGATACATCGACCCCAATTATTTTAAAAATATATATATACACATATTCTGGTTCGTGACTCTCTCATCGTGACACCAGTTCAAAGTTTGGTTCGGTATTTCTCATCGACCCCAAACTTATAATAACTTTATGTTAGTTCGGAATGTCTCATCGACCCTAACATAATTAATTTAGGTATAATCTCTCTACCTAAAGATCACATAATTCAGTAGGTACACGCCCGACCTATTAATCATATACGTACGTAATATTTAAATCTCATATATTTACCGTACAATATTCGCTCTACGACTTATCTCATTAATCGTATTTATTTGAGTATTCACACAACTCTAAGGGTCCTAGTTACCCCTTACATATAATTTCAGTAGTTATTGCTTACCTTACTGGTCTATTACTTAAATTGAAATTACTTCGCCCCGTAACTCAATTTTCGAAGTCCCCGATACTCTGCTAAATCGGATTATTCTCCTCGGTCCATAATCCAAGCCCTACACCCAATGGCCTTATTGGACCTCAACACTATACCTATTGGTCTTATTCTTACTCCCATATCAGTATAATGTAAATCCTAGAATATCCATTCATTCCCGAACTCAACGAAGGATTAAACACAAAATTTTCGGGAAAACAGCTTGCGTCGATCGATCGACGGCTGGGTTCGATCGATCGACATAGTCGATCGATCGATAGTTCAAGATCGATCGATCGATCGAACAGGGACATACGCAGCCTGTCTTCTTCGTTAATACCCTCCTCCATTAACAAATTTCCAAACTCCATTATTGTCCACCAAACTTTTACCCAATGATCCTAACATATTTCCACATATACTAGGATAATTTCTAACGTGTCAATTACATCAAAACTCCAATTATTTTAAAGAAATAATGAATTAAAACCCAGAATTTCTTGAAACCCTAGTTATGGTGTTCTTCCCATATTATCATTCAAAATCCAGATTTTTATTCCGAAAGTCATCAAGTCTAATCTGAATATTAATCCTCTACATAGTTTAAATCATTCTACATGCGATTCCTATCCCAACATGCATAAATATCATCTTTCTCCAATCAAAATATTGATTTAAACAAAACTATGCAAAAACCCTACACATGGGTATTATAACTTTATAAATTTTTGCAATAAACAACTTGCCTTATGATCAGTAGGGTCTGATTTCGTGGTTCTTGTTGATGATTGATGATCTTCATCCTTCAATCCTTCTTCTCCAACAAGTTGATGGTAGAAACCCCTTTGAATCCTTCCCAAATCTTCTTTTTGCTTTAAGAAGTTGTGCCTCTCCTCTCTCTAATGGTATTGGTGTTGTCATGGGTGTTCTAACCCTAATTCATCTATCATACGGCTGATATAAAACTCTTAATTTCGTAGGTCTCCATACCCTCTTATGTTAAAAGACCAAAACGCCCCCGAACGGTCTCGGTTTAGTCCAAAATTGCCCCGGGACTCAACTAGTACTCCCGGGTATACTATTTTGACTAATTTGACCCTTCCGGACTCATTGGTGACCTCTAAATTATCATTTGAGTCACTTAAAAATATTACTCGTTCTCACCCCAACGCGGTCTATACGCGATAAGTAACTATTTACCACTCGCACTAAGTAAATAAAATGATGCAATATATATCGGTATCTATCTTCCGATTAATATACCATAATTATAATTTTAAATAGAACTCTTTAAATTACTACTCTTACGTAATTTAAATCAAGACGATATTTTCTCATTTAATTCTCCAATCTGATTAAATGGAATATTTGGAATATTCAGAAATACGGGGTATTACAAAATATTCTTTATGTGAAAAGTAGTACAATAAAATGAAGAACAACAACCAATTTCCTATAATTTCATTTTTTTGAATACAATACAATAACCATTATATTTTTTGAATATCAACACACACACACACACACACACACACACACACACACACACCGAATACACATACACACACAGAACACACACAACACAATATACTAAATAAATGAAAGGAATACCTTATGTGGAGAGAGAAAAAGAGGGTTTCGACGAAAAAGAGTTTTACGATTTTTTAGGGCACAAGCAAAATAAAATGTAGGGATCTGACTTGATTAAAAATGGGTCACAGTTTTTGTTCGTGAACCGGATGGTGAACAACATTATATAGGTTCGTGGATCATGATTACATACTGTAACCACAATAAGGTGACCATTTTAAAATAGGTTTGGGGGTCACGGTTAATGGTCGTGACCAACATTCACTGATAATTGTCATCGTAGGTCACAATTGTGAACCGTGACTAGTTTCGTGACCAAAATGGAGGGAATTTTGGCCCCAAAATACCATTGGTCATGATAAATGGTCATTAGTGGGTCACATGTCATGATCGTGATCATAAGTGTGACCGAAGTTATGAGACATTTGGCGCCATCCTAGGTCATGGGTGAATCATGATTTTTTACCGTGACCCCATTGGTTACGGATCTAAATCGTGATCCTACCCTTAATAAAGTTACCATAAACCCTGGTCATTTGTTTAGTTATGATAAATACTAATGGATCATAGGTTTGGACCGTGACCCCCTAGTTACGTGTTTTGATCGTGACCCATTAACTGTGACCATTTTTGGTTTTGGGTGTAGTGATGGTGTGAACCAAGTAGGCATTGATGGTTGTGATGGGGGCGAGAATAGTGGGAGAGATCATTGAATATAACTAAAGAACAATCTTCTAACAAACAATTCCAAACTAATGGTGATAGAATTCATATGAGACATTCACTCACTAGATGATCCCTCTAATTTGATAAGGGATAATGTGTATCGTTATGATAATTATGAGACAAGATGTGTAGTTGTCAAACCTTCATTTAAGGGCCCGTATCTCTTTCAAAGGTTCTTTATATGTATATATGACTTCTAATAATTAATATTGCAATCATGATAGCTCTTAGGTTAAGGATAAGGTTATATTGTCTCCTAAGGTCTTTTTCATGAGAGAAGATCCCTTAAATTGTAACTGATGGGCATTTTTAACTACCTCTAACTCATTTAGATTTAAAAGGGAGATACACTATCACACCCATTGATTACAAAGATCTAAGTGCACTTGAGATTCGAGGAAATGGGCCTTATCACTTTTATCTCATTGTTTGCTAGTATGAGTAGAGTTCTTAATTATCTACAAGCCATAAGAAACATCCAGTTATAGTGTAATAGGACATCATTGATATGATTGGACATGCCCCAAGGTTTGAAAATTGTGGGGAAAATGTTGTAATGTTAGTGGAGAAGTACTTGGTTATGAGTGGTGGCTGGTGGCAACATTATAAGGATTTAATGCATCAAGAACTCTTTAGTTTTTAGTTGGGGTTGGTGGCATAAAAATTGTACCCGTTATGAGCCTGTCAAATATAATAATGGATGTTTTCGATCCTACTAAGCAAACCTTGGGTGCCCACGGTCTCTAGATAGCGAATCGCATCATAATAAGGATTTTTCATGATGTGGAAGGGAATCCCCAGTGGGATAATGTTAGACAAGATTTTCCATTGTCAATTTACTCTGCAAAATACATTTAAACACCTCAACATGGTTCAAAAGGTTTTTGGGAGACTTTATTTGTCAGGATAAGGTATTTAATTTAAACTTAGAACCTTAGACATTGTTGGATCTTTCCATAGGGGATCCAAATACACAAAACTTGAGAGAGTTTTAATCAATCACTCTTGGATTAATTGGCAAACAATGTTAATGTATATGTTCTTCATAGGAGTGCTTCAAACCATTATCCCATTCTCTTCAGCTATATTTTGGCCTCTCATTTTGGAATAAATACTTACAAATTTCAATTTTCTTATATTGAACTCAATATTTTGGATCTTTTTATAGAGATTTGGGCCAGTGAAGTTATGGGATGACCAATATCTTTTTATCAAAATAAACTTTAATATCCTAAAAAATTATCTCAAAATTTATAATAGATAGGTCTTTACCCATCTTAAAGTTCTCAATGCCAAGGCCAAGCTCAACTCCATTCAAAAAAATGTGGACCATCTAATTATGGCCTCTAGTCTTATTAAAGAGTAATTAGATGCTCAAATTGAGCATTCTAATGCTCTTACATTGAAGAAATTTATTAGAAGGATAAATCTAGAATGAGGTGGCTATCTAATGGGAATCAAAACACCATCTGCTTTCACAAAATAACTTCTCACTGATTTCTCAGTAATATAATTGCACAGTTAGATGATGGTGATCACCTCATCACTAACCTTGATATGGTGCAAAGTTATATTATGGAAAACTTCACTCAAATTCACTCTCAACAAAGTTTCAGTAGTGTTAATTATAGCATTAACTCATTCATCCCTATAGTTATTGATAATACCGACAATTATTTCTCACCAATATCCCCACTACCTCTAAAACTCACAAGGCCATTTTTTTATCTATATCTTACATAATCATTTTGTCTAAGGATCAATGTCTTAAGACACGTGATCAGATGGAGAAGATGAGAAATATGTTCCGTGAATAAGAAGCTTGCTGTATGTTATGATGTGTACCACGCTAATATCTACTTTGACGTAGGCATGGACAAGTTATTATAGTCTAATCCATGTGAGGAATTATGGACTGTAGTAAAGCACATCTCAAGTAGCTAAAAATAACTGGAGGTTATGTGGTGGTTTACTAGGTGGATAATTTTATACCTTTGGAGTACAAAGTCTTGGGGTTTTATTCAGATAGGGATTCCATCATATCTACCTTTGGATATGTCTTTAGTCTAGGTGGCCGAGGTATTTATTGGAGGAATGCGAAAAAATTATCTATTATTGACTTCACCATTGAGGCCTAATTTCTTTCCACATCGGAGGCAACTAAAATATTTATATGGCTAGTGTAATAGGCTACTTCACTTTATTGATAATACTGGATCGATTGGATGTTCAAGATAACTTAGGACCCATGAATGTTTTAAGAACATTAAGTGAGAGTGCCACGTGATCGAAACTTAAATGGAGTGAAAGTGCCCAATTGAAATTATTGCCGTAATACAATCAATTATTGTATTATGAAATCCCAACAAATACATATTTATGAAATCCCAACAAATACATATTTATGAAATCCCAATAAATTATATCATATTGCTTCAAAATTTTAGTATATGTAGACTACCATAAAGTGTCATTAACAAAGGACACACCAAAGGATATATGAGTTTAGGATTACATCACATATGAATAACATATATATAAAAAATCGTAACTCAATGGAAACAAAACATGATATATAATAAAAGCATTCCATAACAATATGTGGTTTATTGGCTAAAAAACAAAAAGAGCGTCATTAAAAAGACATCAACATCACCTCGAGCTAACCTTATGTCATACATGGTGAGAAGAACAAGGATATCACCACTAAGATCGATTATGACCCTCTTGATGTTGGCAAACTCTTGTGCATTAATGAGTGAAGTTCTTTGTATGCGATGGTCTGAGCATGATTTGACCGAATCATCTTTGTGATGTCTGGACGGAGAAAATATGCAGCCCTTCCCACAATATAATCAGGTTAATTTGTGAATATCTGAACATATGAACTGGTGGAGGACTGTCCAGACCCAAAAGTACCATATCTCGCACTCATCTTATGGTGACGTGCCGAATGGACTATATGATCAAACTTTACACCACCACTTGGTACATCACCCAAAGTTTACATTATTTAGACCTATTCTTATACTCCTCTCCTCTTTTCATCCTTATCACTTCACTACATCATCATCTTTGGGATGTGGAAGGGGTTTTCTACTTTCCTTCCATCGAGGTAAAATTTTTACATGATATTCAGAGTGATCTTTGTGGATGTTTCACCCCTCAGCATCTTCACTTACTAGGATCTCAATAACTAATGTATGAGGATCCCAAAAGTTATAGATGGACTCACATTCCCTTTGCTTTCCATTGAGCTCTTTATAGTATAACACAACTCTTAGGCAAGTTTTATAGGAACACCGATGGTAATAGTGTATAGATATAAAAAATAAGGTGCAGGAAGTGTAGTATGATGAGACTTCAAGAGGATGTTACCCGATATTATCATGTGCAAAGATAATGATAGTTGGATAAATGTTTTTATACCAATGTCTTTTTGATGTATCGAATCCACATACAATTTATAATATCATCCCAAACTCCATCTTTGGTTAGATGCGTAAGAGTATAGTATAATCCTTGTGACCTCATATTGAATATTGTCTTATTATGGTTTTCAAATCACCTTGTGTCCAATAGGTATCCGAAATCTTCATCAACATTCAAGACTTTGAAGTCATCTTATTTCATCCTGACATCACATTGATCACTTTAGGATGAAGGTAAGCATGACCTAGCAAACTTAGTATTCATGGTTTACGAAATTCAATTTGTTCAAATCTTTTTCAAAACATTGGTGCATGCTTAATTCTATTTTTTTTCTATCCCTAAAATGCCTTGGTATTTTTGTCTATGAAAATCTATTTTAAAAATACATCTTGGAAGTCAAGACATTTTTTCTACAGCGAAGCTAACCTTCACTGGTCACGAGTGTTAAATTGGTTTAGGTAAAATTATGTTGGTCTATCGCGTGATCTCCCTCACGAGTGGTTCGCTGTAGTAACAGTGACTCTTCAATGGTCATGCAGTTGATGTTTTATCTCTTGGAAAATTCCTAGAAGATACCGCGATCTGCCTTCAGGGTGCCTCGCATCCCCGATAATTATGTTGCTGCAGCAAGGGTCCAATGAATCCATCAAACTGATTTTAACTTTTCTATAAAATAAAATATCTTCTTTAGATATTTACAAAATCACCTTTTTGGGGTTTGATGGCACCTTTGTTTCACTTCCTTCACTACCAAGTCTATATAATGCATTTTCTTAAGATATATATATCCCTTTACCCATTCTCTTTCAAAATCGTTTAAACATTTTTCTAAGAGAAATAGCTATTGAATTTTTGTTCATCATTTTAAGAACCCAAACATTTTAGGAAAGAAGACTAGTTCTTTTTTCTCCTTCGTTTTCTCTTTGCACTTAATCATCCTTATCTTAAAAGTGATCAATATCAAAGAAGAAGAAGACAATTTTATGAACCCTAAAACACTGTTGTTCATCAAAAATATTTTTAAACTTAGGACTTATTATACTTGGAAGATGCTTGTGATCGTGTGGTTCTTTACAAGATAACTTTAAAGTAGTCAAAGCAACATTATTAATTGTTCTATCATGACAACGGTGTGTTGATATTCTCATGCACATTACAGAGATATCCGATTCGTGAATATTGGTGAAAAAAGGGTGAGTTGTGAGCTAGCACTTTGTGTGATAATAAGACGTTTATCCCCATTGTAAGTCTTTACCAAGTTTTAGTGATATTGTTGCTTTGGGCCCAAGCATTTTTCTCGTTAGTGAGTTTTTGCTCGTAAATCTGGTGTTGTGGCATGATTTAATTTTTCACATGATTTATATCAATTGCTAATTAAATATGAATATTTATTGTGCAGATTAAATCATAAGTTATTTTTTTCATTTAGCCCTTTAGGGGGTACTCGTTGTTTTTGACATCGATTAATATTTGCACAAAAATTTTATTTGGCGTATATTTTGTTTTGAGTAGTATATGACCATTTTATAGCACTCTTTTAACTAGTATCAGATCTAGATCTATTTTTATTAGGTTTAATCTCCTAGAAGCAATATTGTGTTTTGGACTACTATGGAAGATAATGTTATGGTTTGTTGGATTGATATTTTTGAAGATGCATATACTCTCCTTAACATGTTTGGCTCTTTCGATGGTGTAAAGTCAAGTAAAAAAGAGATGCCTCGATCTTTTCTCTCAAAGAATAGGAGTGTTTCTAAGATTGAGACATTGTCTTCCTCCGATTATTCTAGTAATGAATCAGATAATGAGGAAGATGGTAACTTGCAATGTTCTTTTTTGATTATTTGAGCGCTAAAAATACTAGACATAAAAAACATTTATTAAAAGTGTCATTGAAATTAAAATAGTAAAAAATGATTTAATTTCTTTGAAAGAGAATAATTATTTTTTGAGCAATATTGAGGCTTATTGTTCCACTCTAAGAAAAACTCTCCTATTTACGGAGAAAGAGAGAGATGATTTGCAAGAAAGTTTAAATGTTTTACAAACTGGGTTATTAGAATACAAGAATTCTAGTAGCTCTTTAAATGAAAAGATCATTGTACTTGAAAATGATTTTCTCTCCACAAAGAATGTTAAAGTCAATTTAGAGGATTAGTCTTATTTTTTTTTGTAAATTCCACTACACTAAAAGCCCCAAATTGCCTTACTTTTTTAGAGAAGCTTTTTCATGGTCGATTATGACAAGTCCTTGATAAGTTTGTGATAAAGATCCATGGCATAGTTGTCGTGACAAGTTTGACTGCACCGTAACTGCAGATACAAATATTTTCTCATCCATCTTTTCTCTTTTTCCTATTATGTCTCTTCATCTCTCTCTCTCTCTCTCTCTCTCTCTCTCTCTCTCTCTCTTAGGTCAGAAACCTCTAGTTTCTCACTTCATGAGGTATGATTTACATATATAGTGTATGTGTGTGTATATATATATATCGTGTGTGTGTGTGTGTGTAGTTCTTCAATATGGGTTCTAATCTAGTTGTACACGCATGCATGGCCTTTATATTGGTTGGATAGAATTCGTACAAAAAGTAGGTTTGAGAATTCAAACCATTCTTCATCAGAAAGTGAATATTTGACTTTGATATTTGTTTGTTCTTCATTATAATGTGTTTGTTTGTTGTAAACTAGTTGTATATACATGTATGGCCTTGATATTGATTGAAAATAATTTGTGCAAAAGCTAGGTTTGGACATATAAACCATCCTTCATTACAATGTGAGTATTTGACCTTGATATTTGTTTAGACTTTATTATAATGTTCATGACTATTATAAATTCGAACATTTTTGGCTAAAACATCTAATTTGTGGGTTTATTTAAAAATGTGAAGGATTTTGGGTGAAAATGGCAAATAACATAATGAATGTTCTTGGATATTTTTTACCGTTCTTCAAATGAACTTAGGTTTTGAAAGTTGGATTCGATTAGGTTATAAGTATAATTTAAACTAATTAAATATGTATATAGGTAGAGGCACAACCCTGAGTTTTGATTTTGCTGCATCTCTCTCTCAAACACACTTCTTCTCCTGCAACCTCACCCTCTCGCCTTTCCGCCTCCATCTACCTCTCCGTCTCTTCGCCTTTGACGAGATTATGAGAAGGTTTGGAAAATGGTGGAGGGAATGAAAGTATATTTTTTCGACTTTAGATGTGTTTTGAAAATGGTGGAACTGTATTTTTAGACACCCGATCAAAAGGTAACCCATAGCTTATTGGGATTTCTCTAAAAAAGAAGTTTTGCATCTTATAAGTATTTGGTATAGCTCGACCATGAAAGAGGAGGAAGATGAATGGAATTTGTCTATTAATTTACTAATGGATGTTGGATTTAAGAAACATATAGTGATATGAGGGTGAGCCTTGGTTTTGCTTGTATTAAGTGACTGATTAATTCGATTTAAGATTCGAGATTGTCCAACTAGATATCACGGTTGAAATTCAAGAATAAAAATAATAGTTTTATGAATAAAAAATATTTATATGCATCTTAGGGTTTCAACAAGATATTGTCATGGGCCTCACGAAACACATTATTATTTACCCATACGTGTTAGGATTTAACCTCTTTATTATCATTTACTTGTACTTATTGTTGAGTAGTTATGGACTTCTTGTTGGGTTGCTGTTAGGTTATTGTTGGATTCCAGTTAATTAAGTTGTTAATTAGGTTATTGTTGGATTGTTGTTAGGTTGCGCTTGTTGGGTTATGATTGTGTCTAATTTAACTAAAGAATTAACCACCCCATTTTTTTTACGCATGGTAGGTAACGATTCCTGAAATATATTATGGGGTATCGTCTATATAAAAAGTAAATGGGGGAGATAAACAGACTCGAGAATATGTATCGTAGAGATGCTACCGATTTTATAAAATTCATAAAGAGGTGCCTCAATAATGAAGAATTTTCTTATCCTTGCGCACGTTGTAGAAATGGTAAGCTGTTTGAGCGGAAAATAATTAATTTACATTATTTTAAATGGGGTATGTAAGACAATTATTGGGTGTAGGTTTTTTATGGGGAAATGCATTGTCCCTTTGTCCCCCAACAACCTCTCATACAAGCGTCAAGTAGGATAGTGGTGGAATTACAGGAGGATGTTGTAGAGTATAATATTTTAGATGATCAAGTAGACGATGCTTATAGAGTTCATTTGGTGGAAAATAATGAGGATTCTGATAGGAAAAATAATGAATCTTTTGGTGGGGATTATAATACTCATGATGGTGTTGGGATATACCTTGACGATGACTACCTAAGTTTAAAAGTCAAGTCGACCCAACTACTGTGCCCTAACTGCGATAAAGATCATACAACTTTGTATGCCATGGTTGGTTTGCATAATTTGAAGAGACATTTTTGTTTGTCTAGCAATGCTGGACTGTACTTTTGAATTGGGTGAAGGATTTTATCCCTAAACAGAACACACTACCAGATAACTATCTGAATATGAAGAATAGTTTGAAAGGTTTAATAATGAAGTATAAATCAAATCATTCTTGCAAGTATGATTGCATATAATTCCGAAAGGAGTGCAAAAATCATGATCATTTTCTGGTATTCGGAGAACCTAAATATGTGCCAGAGCATGGTTCGAATGATAAGAGAGTCACACTTTCAAAAGTGCCTCAAAAAACATTCAAATATTTCCCTGTTGCTCCTAGGTTGAAGAGATTTTTCACAATACTATGGATAGCCGAGGCAATGCCTTGCTATGCTAGAGAAAAAGTGTGGAATAACTTCATATGTCATCCTATTGACTCAACCAATTGGAAAGGAATAAATTTTAACTACCCAAATTCAACGACGAACAACATAATATATATATATATTTTAATATCAACAGATGGATTTAATCCATACAATAATCTAATCACCAATCAAAGAGTATGGATAGTGATCTTAACGCCCATAAATATCCCTTTTTTGTTGTAGATGAGACCATAAGTTTTGATGATGTATTTATTGATATTTGGGCCAAAGGCACCAAGTAACGACATTGATGTCTACTTGACATAATTGGTTAAAAATTAAATGAGTTGTGGGTAGTGGGAATGCAAGCATTTTCCTTGAGAAAACATGAAAAGTTTCTATTAAAAGCTATGTTGATTCGGGCAATTCTTGATTTTCCAAGTTATGGGACTTTATTGGGCTATAATGTTCATCTTTAATTTGGGTGTCCTATTTGTGGAGAAGAAATTAGATCTCAACATCTCGAATATAGTGGAATGATTATATATCATTCTAATAAGAGATTCTTTCCTACCGATAACAAATTTAGATTTGATAAAAGTGCTAACTTTTTATCGGGTGGGGTGGAACATAGGCTACCACTGAGAAAGGTTTTAGGTTCATAAATTAAAGGGAGATCTTCCAAATGTGGATCTAATATGTCGGGGAAGAATCCTAAATTCAAGGATTTCAAACATAAAAAGACCCTCCGAAAATGATGCCGAGAAAAAGAAGCCATGGTCTCAGAGGTCAATATTATTTGACTTGTCGTACTGGAAGGGTAACCCCGTGTGCCATGTATTTGATATAATGCATACCGATAAGAACATCATCGAACATCTTATGAGCACATGCCAAAATGTAATTCATTGGAAGGATGGAGTAAAAGAACACCGTGATCTTAAACTGTTGAAAATTAAGCCGTAATTATGGTTTAAAGAAGATGGTAACAGGAGGAATATAATGCCCCCTGAGGCATATAATTTAACAAGCAAAAAAAGGCCGGTGCTTTTAGACACACTTCATAATTTGAAAGTTCCCTCTAATTTTTTTTATCAAATTTACAGAGGATTGCGAGTTATGTCACATGATCTACAAAAGTGAAACTCTCATGATTGGCATGTGATCATGCAACTGGTCCCTTTATTATTTAATCATTGTTTCTCAAAGAATAAGGATTTGCGAAGGGACATTATGCATATTAGCCTTTGCTTCACACTATTGTATGCAAAAGTAGTCAACCGATAGCACATTGTGCCTATAAAATGAACTCTATCTAAAACAACGTATGTATTGGAGAAGTACTTACCCTCGAAAATTCTTGGACATTAGTATTCATTTCTTGGTGCACTTAAAAGATGAACTGCTTATTTGTGGCCTAACAAGATATCGATGAATGTACCCGTTTTAAAGGTATACTCATTAATATAAGTTTATGGAACTTTAATTTACTTTAATCACTTTAATATATGGGTTTATGAGTTTTAATTAATTTATTATATAGGTTCATGAAAGTTTTTAAAGAATATGTAAGAATATGAAGTACATTGAAAGATCCATCATTGAGGAATACATTATTATAGAGGTTTTATTATTAGCTAGGGAATATATTCTTGACCTTAACATTGGAAGTTCTATGTCAAACCGCGAGCGATTTATAAATGATGGAGATGAGTTGTCCAATGAGGGGGATCAATTCATGGACAAATGAGTTAAACTAATAAGTTTACAATATGATAAAGTGACTCATTAAGATGTTGACTAATGGAGAGAGTAATTTTGTGTTGTAATTTTTCTTCATGTTGTTATCAATATAATTGATCATTTTCTTGATAAATTTTGCAATTAAATGTAGAAAATATTACGCGTTCGAGCACAACAAAAAGCTAAAAGCCATTTCACATTTAGACAATGGATTTATACTTTGGGTGTCACATGAGGTAATTATTACGTCTAATGTTCCTTATTAAATCAATAATGATTATAAGCCTTAAACATATTTAATTAAGTTATGTGATCCATAACTTTAGTTGTTGATGATGGGTAATGCCACGTCAAGGCTTGCCCTTCTCGCCAATGGACCCAATTTCATGACACCCGAGTTTAAAAAGTATCGATTGAATGGTTATGTATTCTCTTCAAGGTTGCACAAGAAAAATATTTCATCGCGTGAGACTAAACTAATTTTTAGAAAAGAAAAACATGCAGTTGGGTGACTCATGGGTCAAAATTTCAAATATCTAAGACTTAAGCTTGAAAATAGGGCGTTACGGAGTAAAAAAGTAATTTACAACTAAAAATTTTCAAAAAAGGCACAATCACCTCACACGAGACTAAACTAAATTGTAGAAATAACTCATATAGTTGTGTAACTCACGGAGTGAGAATTGGGTCGAAATTTCAAAAATCTAGGTGTTAAGCTTGAAAATAGGGCGTTAAGGGTGAAAATAAAATTTAACAACAAAATTATCTGACAAAAGTCACGATCACATCACACAAGAGTAAACTAACTTGTATAAACAACCCATGACATCGTCTGATTTACTGGGTGAGAATTGGGTCAAAATTTCAAAATTCAAAGGCGTAAGCTTGAAAATAGGGCGTTAAGGGGTTAAAACGTAATTTAAAAATAAAACCATCTGAAAAGAGGCACAATCCAATCACATAGGACTAAACTAGCTTGTGAAAATAACTCATGCATTTTTGTGACTCGCAGTGTGAGAATTGGGTCGAAATTTAAAAATATAAAGTTTAAGCTTAAAAAAAGGGCATTAGGGGGGTGAAAATATAATTTAACAACAAAATTAATTGAAAAGAGGCAAGAACACGTCACATGGGAATAAAATAACTTATATAAACAAACCATACAGTGGTGGGACTCAGGGGGTGAGAATTGGGTTAAAACTTCAAAAATCTAAAGTTTAAGCTTGAAAATAGAAGGTTAAAGGTGGGGGGGGGGGGGGGGGGGGGAGGGGGGGGGGATGAAAACGGACTTATCTAACTTGTATAAATCGTAGATATGATATGTATTATATTATTTTTATGTTACTCAAAGAAAATAAGAAATATGTTTTGTGCTCTTTGAATTCTTATATCGTGATTGACTATTTCCATTTGATTTATGTTATATATTATATGCTAATGAATCCTATTTTTTGCAGAATATGTCTACATCTAGTGTAGGTGGCCTTTGTACCTTGGCTTAAAACCAGGGGGCGAGTGTTCATCAAATAAAAAACTCGTTACTTTCAGGGCCAATGGATGCATCTTTCAGAATAAGAAAAAAAATTATTATGAAGGTATCGGAGTTAATGAAAGCAATAAATGGACCCTGGTACTAAAACTGGAGGAACATGCCCGAGGAGCTAAAGTTGGCCATTTAGGTCCGTAGAGGTATCAAAATTGCAATATTTATATAATATATGAATTTAATTTAAGATTTTATTGTATATTTGTTGAATGTTAATTCACTAACTTTATTATATTATATATTTGTTGGACATAAATAATTCGACTTGCCCCCGAGTTGTGGGATAATGTCTTGGTCATGATCTGAGAGGAGTGGAATATGTGGAAGAAAAATATACACAATCACTATTTCAAAAAGGACAGAGAGTCCATACTAAAATGAAGAGGCCAAGTCCTATATAAGGAGGAGGTGAAGTTGGCCAACTATAAAACTTTATAAAGTTTGAGGCGTATGATATCCAGTTGGCCACCCGAGAGGTGATGAGGACTAATCGGGCAAAGAAAGTGGGTGTGCATTATTCTGGGCGGACATCTTACGTGTAGGTGGAGCATAGCATGGTAAGTAAATTGGATTAAATTGGTCACTTTTTTTTAATGTTCAAATCAAATTTTAATGAATAATTAAATTTGTTCAAGAGTCTAGGAGTGGCCTAGGGGAGAGCCACATAGGATCAATTCCTATGCAAAGGTTCGCCTGAAGAAGGGCGTGATTTCTAATCTGCAGGTCGCTGAGACTCTGGTAAGTTAGAATTTAAATTATATATCAATTTCAATAATTTATTAATAGTGGCTTTTAAGTCTAATGATGCATTTTATACTATTCCAGTTGAGGCTGAAGGGGATGCAAAGTAATTAGAGTGATGTTGATAAGGCATCTCTAAGTATGGTAGCATCGATTGAGAAAACTTATGTGTAACAACCTAAATCAAAACTAGAGGGGGTGAATAGGTTTGAATGCTTCTTGTGACCAATTTTTAAATTTCACAAAAACTTCTTTCAATTCATATCTCTTAATAACAAAATTATCAAAATAGAATTCAATTATCTTATAGAACTCACACAATAATGAATCAAATGGATGTACGTGAAGAAACACGATTTAGCATCTAATAAAAGTTTAATCTATATTATTAGATCTACATCCAATTAAAATGATATGTGTGATCAAATATGTTCCTGAATATAAGAAACAATCACAAACTCACCCTAGATGGATTTACGACGACCCCCCTATTTAGGGGTAAAAGACCTCAACGTACTTTAATTATCTTTTACACTTGAAAATAAATTTTACAAAAATCAAGAACGTACCTTTCACAGAATATCTTTCATTTATTTACCTATTAACATTTCAACTCTCCCCTATAGTCAATGAGAATCCAAGGCAAGCTTCATGTCATGAATAAAGAAGTCCATTATCTTTCTTGGAAGTTGTACCACACTTCAATCTTCCTAATAGAATGCAATGCCTCCAATTTTACAGGTTATCATGATGAATCAAATGTGGATACAACTTTAGCTAGGTTTGTGAATTCAAATCACTCAAAAAGCTCCTCACAACATGTAAATATGATTATGGATATAAAAACTTTCAAACTCTCAATTGAGTTTAGAGATTTGGTTTAGAGAGTGAAACAAAACCTCGCAAAATCGAAAAACTCCTCAAATAAGATATTTTAAAATCAGGAAAAAGTCTTGTGTACATAAATGGAGGGAAACAAGGTTATTTATAGCAAAATTTCAAAATCTAACGCCATCATGCCCATGGTTAGATCTGGTCATTGGACGATTTCATCCAATGTGTATCCTTATCCATGTCCATGCATGTGCCCCTAATTTGTAGCCATAAAAACGCCCCCAATAAAGAGTCTTCATAAATCTAAAATCATTTTATTATTTTATTACACCAAAAGCAATATTTTTGGTAATTTGAAGTAGTTTTTCGACTGGGCAGTAGCTGCTTCCCAATAATTATTTTTTTTATCCTATATTTGTCACGATCAAGGACTGTTATAAGTCCTTGAAAAGTTTTTTAAGGTTGCCATGGTAAAGGATCTTGACAAAATCATGACATTATTAAGGTTAACAAGATCATGAGTAGGAAGTTGTTGTCATGATCATGTACCGTGATAAGGTTTATGTCACCCTGAGTTTGGCTAAAATCCAGGCTTAATTAGACCATGACAACAAAGGCAAGTCATAATAGAGGACCATGGGAAGGCTTGTTGTTGTGCCTTGTGGTATCACGGTCCTTAACTATGACAAGTCCCCATTGTCACGGATAAGTACAGTAATAAGTTGGTCATTTGGTGTAGTGTGATTATATCTCACAACTGATCTTGAAATGACAAAAGTGGCATTTGGTTTGAAAAGTTTTAATTAAATCCAATGTGAACTCCGAAATCACATTTGTCAAATCTTCTCAAGAGACTCGTATTTTTGAGAAGTGTCCTCAACTTTAGAAGAAAAATATTATGAAACATACTAATGATAATGTCCCACATGTTGTGTTCCAATGCACATTTTGTAAAAATAAGGGACACTTGAAAGAATTTTATTACAAACTTCACAAGACCAATGTGACCAAGAGACCCCATGATTTTAACGGTGGTGATTTCTCTTCACCAAAGCGTGACTTTAAGAACCTTGTTGAAAAGTCTAAAATTATTTTGTCCAACTAAATCGAGAATGTTGATTAAAATATCAAGAATTTGGATAAGAGTAACGAGACCAAGTCCGTAGATAAAACTATTTAGGTTAAAAAAGATATCAAATGTATTGTTATTCACATGACTTTAGATGCTCAATAATCTTCACAATGGTACTTTTATAGTAAATGTTCTAGGCATATGACCAGGGATGAATCCTTGTTTTCAAAACATATTGAATAAAATTTATATGGTTACTTTTGATGATAGGAGTATGTCTAGCATGCTAACGTGCTAAGGAAAGGCACTATTAAAATCAATGGGTTCCCTAGATAGACAATGTCCTTTCATAGATGAATTGAGGGCTAATTTCATTATTATCAGTCAATTGTGCAACGATCTTCATAATGTGTTGTTTACCTCGAATGAATGTCAAGTTATCGACCCAAAAGGTAAATTCACTTTGAAGGGCCCTGGAACTACAGAGAATTTTTATGTAGTGAATACATATCCTAAGGTTCTTTGTAATAGTGATAAGAAAGATGTCTAAGATCTTTGGCATAACATTTAGGGTCATGTTAACTATACATATCTTATCAAATTTTCTAGGAATGAACTTGTTCGTGGCTTAGTTTATCTTGAACTAACTTCTTCTTGCATATGTGGTATTTTCCAAATGAGAAAACAAATTCAAAATGCACATAAGAAATTGAATGATATGTCTACCTCTCGAGTGTTAGAGAATATACGCATAAACCTCATGGGTCAAATGCATACAAAGAGCTTAGGTGGTACATGTTACATCCTTGTAATCGTAGATTATTTTTCTTGGTTAACTTTTGAAGGATTTTTGCGTATAAAGTCCAATGAAAAGGAATTCTTCATTCCCAAGTGAAAACGACTCCAAAATGAAAAGGGTTTCACTATTTTTAGAGTCCATAGTGACCATGGCATTGAATTTGAAGGAACTAGGGTACCAGAATGGTAAAGTGATGTTGGAATACATCCTGAATTTTTCGTACCTAAAATATCTCCACAAAATGAGATTGTAGAACAGAAAAATTATACATGCCAATAGATGACAAGGTCCATATTTATCCGTAAGGGTGTACCTACGAAGTTTTGGGTAGAGGTTATAAACATGGCTTATCATAACTTAAATCGAGTCTATAAGAGGTACAGTACAACCAAGGACCTCCTATGAGATTTGGAAAGGCAAAAATTCCATACTCAGATATTTTAGAGTCTTTGGAAGAAAGTCTTATATACGTAAGGATAGACAGTATTTAACCAATCATGACTTTAGGAGTGATTTTAGGATTTTCTCGATTATTCTCTTAATAAATAAGCCTATCACAATTTTAATTGTGGAGATCGTAAGGTGACGGGGTCGATGAATCTTGTCATTAATGATACGGACTCCTTTTCATTAATGAAGATTATTGTGAAAACATACTATTTGTATTTCCTATAGTTAAAGAGAAAAACAAAGCTGAAATGATTTTGATGTGCCAACAAATCCACCACTGCAAGTTGATGTTGATATGGATGACCCACCTCCTTGGATTAGAAAGGACAATGGTGTCTCCAAGATCATTGACAATCCTATTGTCGGAGTTAAGACCTACTCTCAGCTCTATTAATAAGTTAAGTTTTTTTTCATTACACTTCTACACCTGAACCCAAGAACGCGAAGGGTGTCTTGTTAGACGAATATTGGGTAAATACCATGGAAGATTAATTAGACTAATTATCCAAAAAAGATGTTTGGAACATAATGAATTTTCCTACAAATGTTCACGTTATCGGTACCAAATGGATATTTAAGAACAAATGTGATAAAAAGGGTATTGTGTTACATTATAAGGCATGGATAGTATCTCAAGGATACAACCAAGTGGATGGTGTTGAGTTTGATGAGTTATTTTCCCCAGTTGTTATACTAAAGTTGATTTTCCTTACCTTAGATATAACATATGCCTTAAACTTCAAGATCCAACAAATGGATGTGAATAGTGAGTTAGGAGTATGTCTCCCAACCGAAAAATTTTGAGGACTCCAAGTTCTCTACACACATTTTTATCGCAAAAAGGCTTTATATGGCCTTAGACAAACACCTAGAGCTTGGTAAGAGAGAATTACCCCACATATTATGAAAAGTGTTTTGAGAGGTAATGTGGATAAATTTTTTCTTTATAAGTCTTATGGGAAGAATAAGTGGTAGACCAAATCTGTGTAGATAATATTATTTTTGGTTCCACTTGTGAAAACCTCGCTGATAACTTTGGATTACTAATGCAAAATGATTTTGAGATGATCATGGTTGGGGAGCTTAATTTTTTCCTTGGTCTTTTATTTTGATAATTGGAAAGTGAAACATTTATTTTTCAATCCAAATATGCAAAGGACCTTGTGAAGAAATTTGAACTCGACTCTTCCAAGCATAAAATCACTCCGATGAGTGTATATAAAAAATTGGAAAAGATGTCTATGGAAAGGACGTGGACGAAACATTATATCTTATAATTATTGGTAGTTAGTTATAACTTACATATAGTAGTCCCAATATATCCTTTAGTATAGGAGTATGTGCTCACTACCAATCGTTCCCTAAGGAATCCCATTTGAAGGCGGTTAAGCATATCATCAAGTACGTGGGTGGTACAATGCACTTCGGTATTTGGTATCCTCATAATATTAATACCTCTTTATCGCATCATTTTGACCCCAGTTAGGTGGGAGATGAAGAGGGTAAGGACATTACATCTAATGGTTGTTTCCATTTAGGAAGTTTTTTGGTTTCTTGGCACGCCAAGAAATAAAATTGTGTTTTTGTCCACCGCCGTAGCAGAATATGTTACGGTGTGTAGTATTTGTACACAGTTACTTTGGATGAAACAAATGTTGGATGATTATAGTATTTATGAAGATTGCATGATTATTTATTATGATAATTCTAATTTTTAGATTTATCAAAAAATCAATTCCACATTCGCAAATGAAACATATTGACATTCGCCACCACTTTATTCAAGATCTCGTGGAAGACAAGGCCGTGTCTTTGAGTTATGTTTCTAATGAGAATTAATTTGTCAACATATTAACTAAACCTATTGGTTGGACTAGATTTGATTATCTTAGATCATCACAAGGTGTTTACATTGTTGATTGATTGCTTAGTAGACCTGTCAACGGGTCGGTTTGGGTCGTGTACGGGTTACGGGTCAAAACACCCTAACCCATACACGACCCGTTAAGCCTAACGGGTCTAATAACAATACCCAAACACGACCCGTTAATATTAATGGGTACACGACCCAAACCGTTAACACCCGTTAATATTAACGAATCATTTTGGGTCGAAATGGGTAACGGGTTGGGTGACCCTATAATACCCGTTAGTCTTCAATACTTTAAAAATAATGGGTTTTAATTGTAATTTTTATTGGGTATAGATTGGGTGACCCTATAGCACCCGTTAGTCTTTAAAGATTTAGAAATAATGGGTTTTAATGGTTATTGTTATTGGGTACAGGTTGGGTGACCCTATAGTACCCGTTAGTGTTAACGGGTAGAAACGGGTTAAAACGGGTACAGGTAAATTTCTAAACCCGAACCGTTAGTGTTAACGGGTCTACCGTGTCAACCGGTTAATGACCCAAACCCAATAAGGGTAAACCCATTAACTTATAATTTTGTGTCGGGTCGTGTCGTGTTAACGGGTTATCGTGTATTTTGACAGGTCTATTGCTTAGTATCATATCAAGGATATGAGCTTCAAATCCTTATTTGATATTGCGGTGATAAGAAATCTCAACACAAATTATAAGTAAATGCAATCACCAGAAATATAGATGGGAGTGACCAACACCCCCACTCTTCAAAGTTTACCTATATATATTGTATCCCTGGCTCGGGGCAAAGGGCATGTAATAGAAAATATTCCTCTGGAGAAAAAAGAGAAATACAAACTGAGAGTACCACTGCGGACGTAGGTAATTTAATGAACCACGTACATCTTGTGTTGTGTGTGATTGTGATTATTCTTATTCTTGTCCTCCATTTTTCTGGTGATTGAATTTACTTATAATTTGTGTTGAGATTTCTTGCCACCACAATTGGCACCGTTTGTGGGAAGCGGTTGTTCTTCCTTTAAGCAAGCTTTCACCAACAAGAACCTAGAATGTCTGATCACAGCAGCAGTGCCCCTCAAGCGGGGGATATTCAAGGGTAAATTATCTCTCATAGGGTTAGATATGAAGTTCATCTCTCAAACCCAAGGCTTCCCCCAGAACGGCAATCCTCGGAAGAAAGCCAGGGGTCAACTAGGTCTACACCAGTTTCTAGGCTGATCGATGCCTATGAGGCCAGGATCTAAGAGCAGGAGGAGGCTACTCGCAAGAAGGAAGCCAAAAATGCTCGCCTCAAGAGGCAAATAGAGAGGATGGAGAGAGAACTCCATCGTAACACGAGGCAATGTCATTATCGGACCCTTAGCTCTTAGGCGATCAGATCTCACAGCCAAGGAAGGAGCCCAAGGCGTGGGTCTCAAAGAATTGAGGGACACATGTCAAGTGACAACTGGTCCGAGCAACAACAACTAGATGACATTATAGGAGCCCAGGTCGAAGGAACGACGATATAAAAAACTTGGTCCGGAGAGAAATGGACCAACACCTAGCACATCGGGATGCCAAATCAATAAGAGAGCTAGTAAGGTGAGCTCTCAGAACCCAGATGATGTCCCCTTTTTCAAGGGAAATAGAAGAAGAGGAGGCCCCCAATAAGTTCGCAATGTCCAGGATTAAAATCTATGATAGAAAGACTGATCCCATCGACTATATTAGACAGTAGAGGTAAGCCATGACCCTTTGGAACCATAAGGACGCGCTGGTGTGCCGAATTTTCCCATCGAACTGCACGACGTGGCCCAAAAGTGGTTCGAGAAACTCCCCCATTGATCTATTAAGAAGTTCGAGTCCCTGGAAAAGCTCTTCTGAACTCACTTTATTACCAGCAGCTCCCATCCGAAGAGGATAGATTCTTTGTTAACAATGAAGAAAAACCCCCACGAGAACCTCAAAGACTACGCGAAGAGGTATTGGGAGGTATTCAACGAGGTCGAGGACTGCTCGAAGTAGGTCGCCATTGCGTCCTTCACGATTAGCTTACCCAACTCCCGCTTCTTGCACTAGTCCCTCACTAAGAAGGAGGCCACAACCATTGACGACTTGATGGCTCGTATTGCAAAATATGCCAAAGTCGAAGACGTGACCCATGTCAGTGTAGGAGAAAATGGTCGAACTAAAGTTTTCGACAAGGGGAGCAACATGAATGAGGGTAAAAAGAAAGGGAGTAAGAATGGGGGAAAGAATGGCCCTAATAATAGAATCAAGAGTGATGTCTCGAAGGCGTTTCAAGCAGTAAATACAGTTTTTAGAGAACCGATCTATAAGATTCTGGAAAAAATCAAGGATGAACCATTCATCAAGTGGCCTAAGAAGATGGGCAGAGACCCTTTCAAGTGGAACAACGCACTGAGATGTGCTTTCCAAAAGGAGGGCGGGCAAAAAACTGAACACTAAAAAGCCCTCAAGCCCCACCTTGAAGAGTTGGCTCAAGATGGACACTTGAGTGAATTCATGGAGAAAAAGGCAGAGAAGGTAGCTGCCAATAGAGATCAAAGAACCAATAACGTGCTGGAGGAAGACATCGTCCATGAGTTCGCAGTAATTCATAAGGTGTCCGACCTCAAACAAATTCACAAAAATATGACTTGGATGGAAGTGAAAAAGCTTACAACAGTAATGTAAACTTTTCAAATCGATCCAGCCAAAACGCAAGCTGGGAACCATCGACAAGCAGAAGATATCGGCTATAACAGGAATATTGTGTTCACATATGAGGACCTGGTGGGAATGAGAACCCCATATCATAATGCACTAATCATCACACTCAGGATAGCTAACTATGATGTTGACAGATTTCTCATCAACCAAGGTAGCTCATCCGAAGTAATATATCTTGACATGTTCATAAAATTAAAATTAAGTATTGTCGACCTAAAGGAAGCCACCGTTCCTTTAGTTGGCTTCGCTGGAAAGATAACCATCCCCTTGGGAAAGATAGTCCTACCAGTAAGGAAAAGAAATATCTCCAAAATGATTGAATTTCTCATGGTCGATATCGATTCACCCTACCAAGCAATCCTCGATAGAGGATGGATGCACGCGATGAAGGCCGTCCCATCTACCTACCATGAGAAGCTCAAATGTGTGACTGAACAAGGAGTGGTAGAGATCCATGGAGATGGCAACAAATTTCTTTATAGCGTCCCTCCGTCCTAAACTAGAGAAGAAGTTTAAAGAAGTTAAAAGCGAGAACAAGGAATATGAGAGGCTAATGATCTCTAAATAGCAACTAAATTATGGCAGACCAGGAGTGGAGGAGACCTGGATCCTCCCCTCTGAAAGAGTCATTAAGGACCTGGAGGAAGTCACAGCTAGTATCAACTCGAATGAAAGAAGTTCTTTATTAGAACCTCATTCATAGACCGCGAGAAAAGGGAGTTGGTCACCCTACTTCGGAGTAATTTATATGTCTTTGCATGGGATCCTTACGAGCTGCCGGGGATTGATCCTAACATCACTTGTCATCGATTACACATTGGTCCAACTTTTAAACCAATAGCACAGAAAGATCGACGAGCTGCTCCAGAGAAAGCTAAGGCAGTGGAAAAGGAGTTTGAAAAACTACTGGATGCAGGATCTATATGAGAAGTCAAGTTCCCCAAGTGACTATCCAACCCAGTGGTTATCCCTAAGAGTAACGGAAAGTGGAGAGTTTGTATCGACTTCACCTATCTCAACAAAGCATGCCCTAAAGACAACTTCCCCCTCCTAAAGATCGATCAACTGGTGGATGCCACGACAGCACATGAAAGGATGTGCTTCCTGGACGCATACTCCGGATATCACCGGATCCCTCTACATAATCCGGATCAATACAAAACAACATTTATTGCCACAGTTGGGTTATATTGCTATAAGGTTATGCCCTTTGGGCTCAAAAATGTAGGAGCAACTTACCAACGGTTGGTCACCAAGATGTTCAAAGACCAGATGGGAAGCACTATGGAAGTCTACATCGATGACATGCTCGTCAAGAGAAAGCTCAAAGATGACCACCTCTTTGACCTATCAAGGACCTTTGAAATCCTTAGGAAGTACCGAATGAAGCTTAATGCGAGTAAATGTTCCTTCGGTGTCTAGTCAGGAAAATTCCTAGGGTACTTGGTCAGCAGGAGAGTTGTTGAAGACAACACAGACCAAATTGATTCTATCAACAAGGTGAAGCCCACCGAATGATAAGAGACGTACATAAGCTCACGAGAATGCTCATCGCCTTGAACTGCTTGATCTCAAAGTCTTCCGAAAGGTGCCAACCGTTGTTCCAACCACTGAAGAAAAGCAAGGATGTGGAGTGGAACGATGATTGATCGAGAGCATTGGAAGGGGTCAAAGCTTACCTCAGCAGGTCACTTTTTCTCATAATACCTCAAGATAATGATTATTTATACATTTACCTTGCAGTATCTAGTCATGCCATGAGTTCTGTATTGGTATGCGAGAAAAAGGGAATCCAGTACCCAGTTTATTATGCGAGCAAGACTCTTGAACAACGATACCTACTAATAGAAAAGCTCACCTTCACACTACTGGTAGCCTCAAGAAAATTAAAACACTATTTCGAAGCCCATTCCATCATCGTACTCACGTCCCACCCTCTTAAAGAAGTCCCGAGGAAAGTTGACCTCTCAAGTAGACTGTCAAAGTGGTCGGTCAAGCTCGGGCAATTTGACATTTAGTTTCAGCCCAGGACTGCCATCAAAGGGCAAGTACTTGCCGATTTCATCACTGAGTTTATAGGAGAACAACCTTGCGACCAACCCCAGACTAATCACCTGAGAGTAGTTCCGTCAGTGTCAGGCATCTAGAAATTGTATGTTGACGGAGCCTCCAATTCCAAAGGGGCAGGAGTAGGCATTGTTCTAGTTACCCTAGAGGGTATAATCCTCGATCAAGGAATCAGGCCTGGATTTAAAGCCTCCAATAACGAAGAAGAATATAAGGCACTGATCACAGGATTTCATAAAGCACGGATGCTGGGAGCAAAGAAAATTCAAGTTTTCAGCAACTCATAGTTGGTCTCCAACCAGATAAGTGGCGATTTCAACGCAAAAGATGAGTGGATAGAAGCCTATCTCTCCACTGTCAAGAGGTTGATGGCCGGCTTTGAGCACATAAATGTCCAACAGTTCCTAAAAGGGAAAAATAGCCATACCGATGTCCTAACAGCCTTGAGCTCAGCAATCAACCCTAACTTAAAGAGGACAATTCTGATTTATTTCCTTGCACAACCAAGAATTACCAAGAGCACTGAGCTACCAAACCCAGAACACGTTCTCCAGATCGAAATAGCCCCAAGTTGGATGGACCCCATAAAAGATACTTGCAGAATGATGTCCTTCCAAGTGACAAGAAGACCGCCCACCAGATAAGACTCAAAGATGTTAGCTTTCACTTATTTCTAGAGGGCACGTTCTACAAAAGATCTTTCACTGGCCCTTACCTCCAGTACATTTATCCGAAAGACGTCGAGCGAGTCATGTATGAACTCTAAGAGGGAATCTATGGGAGTCATATTGGGGGAAGGTCGCTAAACTTTCGAGTAATGAAAGAAGGGTACTGGTGGCTGTACATGCAGAAAGACGCTGGAATCTAAGCTCAAAAGTGCGAAAATGACAACTTCACACACCTATGGTTCACCATCCAGCTAGCGACCTAAAGTTACTTACTAGCCGATGGCCTTTCGCCTAATGGGGTATGGACATCGTGGTCCCTCTACCAACTATAGCAGGTAATCACAAGTATTTATTAGTCGCAACATATTACTTCACCAAATGGATAGAGGTAGAGCCATTAGCAAACATTAGAGACACAGACATGATAAGATTCATATGGAAAAATATTGTCACTCACTTTGGGATCCCCAAGACTATCATCACTGACAACAAAACCCAGTTCGAGAATGTCCTCTTCCAGGGTTTTTGCAGTGACCATGGGATCATGCACTACTTCAGCTCTATGGTAAACCCTCAGAGCAACGGACAAGCTGAGGCTTCCAACAAAACAGTGATCGATGGATTAAAAAAGCGTTTAGAGCAAGACAAGGGAGCATGGGTAAATGAACTACCCCATATCCTACGGGCTTACCGCACCACCCCGAGGCAAGCAACTGAAGAGACACCATTCGCACTCGCCTACGGGATGGAGGTAATTATCCCCTTAGAAGCTGTCCTCCCTACCATGAGGTCTACTCTGATAGACCAAGGCCAAAATGATGCAGCACTACTCGCTAAACTTGACTTAGCCGACGAGCGAAGGGAATTGGCTCTAGTGAAACTAGCAGCCTACCAGCAACATCTAGTAAAGCACTACAATTAAAAAATCAATCCAAGAAAATTCCAAGTTGGGCACTACGTCCTGAGAAAAGTTCTTAGCAGCGACGTGAAACCATCGGATGGCAAGCTAGGACCAAACTGGGAGGGACCATTCAAGGGGATAAGAGACAATCTACAAGGAGCCTACCGCTTAGAAACACTGGAGGGCAGGGAGATACCAAAAGCTTTGAATGCATCCAACTTGAAGAAATTCTATTTCTAAATTTCTTTTATTTTTACGAACTTAATGTTGAATTTTCAATACTTCTCCGATTAATAAGATTTGTTTGGCATTGGAATTTTATGAAGTGTTGGTTCTCTCAACTACATTATAGAATATGTACCCTTTCCAAGCTACAGACTCCCCTTTTAACATACAAGACTAAGATCACAAGAAACTTAATGGATAAAATAGCAGGGTCGATATGTAATGACACTCCTCAGGAATTTATCAATTAACACGAATGACCTCCTAGATTCCCCCTGGCAATACATGAATCCCTAAAGGGGACCCTTAGGTAATATGGCTAACCCAGGTTGGTCGCCAACATTGTTTAGCCCAAAAATTCTGCTCGGACAGAATATTCGATACCAGGTGTATTCTCGCCCTTGCCTTACTTAGGCCTAAGGTAATGTGATGAAACAACCTAAAATGTAAAGGTAGAATGGTACACTTAAATCATATTGGACTGGGGGGATACTCACTCGACAACCAACTCTTCCTAAGTCATATCTAGTCGGCTGGAAGAGCCCAAGATAACTGAACAAGAGATCAATGAAGTAAAAAATAACACAACACATGTTTAGTCGGTAAATCGCCCAAAACATAAATATTTTATTACATCATTACAAGTATAAAGAGTTACATATGATTCAAACCCTAATGAGGACCATGTCACTAAGCGAGGTAGTCGGCTACTCTCACTCTTCGGCCATCATCTAGGTGAGGAGCGAATTCCTACTCGACTTCATTAAAACTCGGCTCCAAGAGCTATCGTGGGATTGTATCTATATGAATCCGACGATCATCCATTCTGAATGGATTCAAAATTAAAGTTAAGAGATTTTATGCCTAAACCAGAGAACAGAGTTCCTGGGAACTTGTAAGACCCCGAGGGCACTCAGCTACCCTCTTACGAAAGCTAACTCTTCGACCTCCTTCAACTTCATTAGAGCATCAGTCTAGCCCTGGTCGTAGCCATTCGCCCATGACTACCGATGACCATTCTTGAACAATTATCTCAACCTGGTAACATCTTGCTTAAGCCCGGTCGTAATCACATACGCTCGAGTAACATCCCCCTTTAGCTTGGCAATCTCCCTTTGAGAACTGCTGAGGTTTCCCGCTCGCTGTATCACTGACGATGAAGAATGGTGGGTAAGAAAAGGGACCATGCTCGGTGCATTCTCCCTTATACGCTGAGAATGGATGGGAAGGTTTCTTGCTCATTATGTCATTAATGATGAAGAACCTTGGGTAAGCAATAAAATTATGCTCGGTGCATTCTCGCTCAAGCGGGCGAGATCGTGCTTCATGTATCATTTTCTTGTTGGAGCATATTGTTAACCAAGTTGGTTTCAGACGCTTCTAGGAGATTTGATTTAAGAGCATTGACCTCTTCTTGAACAAAGGCGCATCTCACTTATTTCCTCAAGCCTATATTTTAACTTGGCGACCAACTCGGACTTGTCCTTATAATCCTGGTTCCTTACTCGATGAGACTTGCAAATTTTTATAAAGGCACGAAGAACCTTGTTACTCACATCAGTACCAAGGATTTGTCCTAGACGAGAAGTAGTCGGGATATATCCCTCAAGATCGATAAGCTACAAACCATACAAGCATCGAGAATAAATTGATTAGCATATGAAAGGGAACATAGCTTGATTTCATTAGAATTAAAATAGTTCACATATAACTACATCAACAAGAAGAAGAGAACAACAAAAATATACAAAATACAAGCCCCCCTAAATATATAAGTTGGAAATCTCAGTCTGCTCTGAGGATGCTGGCTTCTTCCCCTTATCTGCAGCAGCCTCATATGCACCTCCCTCGGGTGGAATGACCACCATTCCCTAATCGATGGGAGCATCAGTAGTAGTAGTTGGAACACCTTCATTAGTAGTAGAAGGAGGCACGCCCTCTACAACAGGCTTCAAACCAGGGTCATGCTCATCGAAGAGAGGGGAATCAACATTCACCTCTGTAATAAGCAAAGCTCTGTCCCAACCTTTCTGGAAGTTAAACCGACTAATGTAGGCGATTTGCGCCTCAGCATCCTCATAGGCCACGAGCTATCCAGTATTGTAAGAGCTCTCCTTGATGGTGGCAGCCTCAGATTCCAGCTTTTTCATCTTCTCAACAAGCCCTTTATTCTCCTCAACTACAGTCAGCTTGCTCGTATAAACTATGTCATAGGACTACCTCAGCTCCTCCATCTCTTCAGATACTGCCTCTTTCTTTTTGTTGGCTTCGGCCAAGTTAAGATCAGAAGATTTTTTAACAGCACTAGCAGCTTTTAGGCTCGCTTCTAGCTCAAAATTCCTCCTTGCTAGCTTGTCACAACTGCAATAGAGGATGGTGAAATCAGACGCAAACTATAGAGAAGTAAGAAAACGTTAGTGAAGAAGGTATGGAAAAGAGATTTGCAGATTAAGGAAGTAAAAATGGACTTACCAAGGCTATCCCCTGACTCGCTTTTAGGGCTAACTGGTCGATCCCCATGCTCGATGACCTCTGGTGGTCTGTTGGCAAAACTGCCCTCTCAAGCACTGACGGAGAAAACTGAGGAGCAAGAGAAACAAAAGCCCCCTCATCCAAGGCAGACATGAGCAGCAAGGACTGTCCCTTTTTTGTCCTCTCTTCTTCTCTCCTCCTTTATTCTTCTCTCTTCTTCTTCTCCATTTTAACCCTCTTCCTCTTTCTTCCTCCCTCTCCCCCTCACCAATGCCTCCTCCTTCTTTTTACTCTCTCTTTCATGAGCCATAGTTTGGGAGCTAATGTCAGTGTCCCGACTCCCAGACTTCTTCTTCTTCAGCCTGTGAGCCAGGGTAACATTGTCCTCATTATCATCACGGATTAAATTCTTCCTAGGGGGAGCCATAGTCTCTTCGCTTAAACTCTATGAACTCTACGAATTCTCCAAACCCTCCTCCGAACTGGAATATCCCTCACCACTTGAACTCTCCTCACTAGAACACACTCATATCCACCTCTGTCACGTCCTACACTACCTTCACCAGAGTTACTCTCCTCCCCGTCTAATTGAATAAGATTATCAACGACCTCCTCTGGGATGTCGAGGTGAGGAATACTATCAGCAGTACGGGAAATGAAGCTAGATCCTATGTTTTTATACCCTAAGAGGAAAGCAACTGACCTCGGATGCTTATCATCAGCCAAAAGTTCCCTTATGTTCAAAGCTTTTATTAGCTCAGCAACTCGGATTTTGCGGAGACCAAGTTCCAAGTTCTCCACCTTCGCTGAAAAAGGAAAAAAGAGGACATAAGAGAAAGAACACACTAACAGGAAGTCAATAAGCAATACAAGAAAAATATCTACCTATATACTCCTCCTCGAAGAAGGGAGTCCTAGGTCCCCTGTACCTAGTCTCCTCGGTCTGGGGAGGGAACTGTCAGTTCCTGGCAATAAAGCCTTCATGCTAATAATCCTTATGAAATTAAGTAGATTGAATACCAACACCCTGTCAGGACTCCTAGATTTCAAGTAAAGGATACCCGAGCTCGTTTGAGAAAAGGTATAACAGTAACAGATTTCAGCGAGACCTGAATTGGTGCCATAGAGATGATTGATCCTATGTATGCCGTTGACAATTTTCTAAACATTTGGAGAACATTGGGCAGGGACTATGTAGAAATAACTAAAGAAGTGTAAAAACAGATGATTTGGGGGAAAGTTAGACCCCCTTGAGATAACAAAAGAACATAAATCCAATGCCCGTATTCAATGTCTCAAACATTATGAGGAGCAGGGGCACATTCAATGTCCACACAGTAAAGGATGTTATAGAACTCCCTAAACTTATCCACAGACCTATTACCTATTTTGGCCATGAATAAATCGTAGCAACAATAGAAAAGAAATTTCTACAGTAAAGAAAAGAGAAGAAGTTTGGAAGACTTACGAAGTAAGAATCAGCCTGAGACAACGCAAGTCCATAAGCAAGGAAGATGGAAAGATAAGGAAAATCTCAAAGACGAAGGGTAAGACCTAGAAGCAAGAAGACTCACTAAGGAGTGAAAGATATCTTGAGAGTTTGAAACTTGTGAAGCGATATCAGAAATGGCTCCTCCAAACAGTTTTAAACCCTCTCAATGATGATGCATAAAGAACGAAGTAGATCTGCTACCTAAATCTCTTAGGAGAAGGGGTTTCATTACCTAAAGCTTCACTCAATTCACAAAAGTGCCATCATAGCTATCGTTTAAAATTATTGATCCCAAATTGTGACCCAAAAATTTTAGGGGCAATTATGGGTACCTCATCGATCTACATGCCCAAAGAAGTAGTCGGACTGAGCATTATTAGAAATAGGGAGAGCCCAGCCCAAACTCCAAAGCTTCAAAGACAGTTAGTTAGCAACGACCCATCCTGTTCCTAAAATCTCTCATAAGATATTCTAGGGATAGTGGGCTAACGCGGGAGTGCCCAACACCCCCACTCTCCGAAGTTTACCTCTATATATTGTATCCCTGGATCGGGGCAAAGGGCATGTAATAGAAAATACTCCTCTGGTGAAAAGAGAAATAAAAAATGAGAGCACCACCGTGGACGTAGGCAATTTTTCGAACCACGTACATCTTGTGTTGTGTGTGATTATTTTTATTCTTGTCCTCTATTTTTCTGGTGATTGAATTTACTTATAATTTGTGTTGAGATTTCTTGTCACCACAGATATATATCCCATGACATGTTTTCACACGATTTTATTGTATTATATTGCCATAAAAAGATGTTTGATATAATTATATTATTTTTGGATGATATACCCCTTTCATATCTTACATATCAAATGGCTATGTTTATCAGTTTTCCATTTGGATTGAAAATGTGGTAGGCACTTCATGATTTGGTTTCTTTATTATTTCAAATCTTATAAACTTTGATATAATTGCACTAAGGAACTCATGATTGTATCTTATTGCACTCTACACCATATTACACTGAGTTTATGCCACTTTATAAGGGATGGAAAATATATATGGTCTTTTTAGAAAGCATTCAAAGCTTCATTAGACTCGTGGAAGTGTGTATAAATTCATATATGTGTATGTGAGGTATTTCATTTTGGGATTTGGAAAAGTCGAAAAATCTTATTTTATATAAAAATCATGTGAAAATAACTGGTTAAGGCTACAACTTTGATTGGTTGAAACTTTGGTTAGTTAATGTTATCTATGAAAATTAGAAATAGTATTGCATCTTTGTTCCTGAGTGAAAGTCGCCAATTAGAAAAGAAAACTTGAACAAAGCAATGTCTAAAAGATTTAAATCCATAAAAAAAATAATTTACATCAAGGATATGATACATCAAGGGTTTTAACTATGTTTCAATCATTGAGGGGGGAAATGTTAGTTAAAAATATTTTTGTAAGAGCAAAATTTATGTTTTTAAGTTGGGCTTATCCCACTTCACCATCATGTCCATTTTCAAGTCTTCAAATGAAGATAAGTTAGTGATCGAACATGACAATCGAATATCGATCGTCACTATATTTATCAAAGAAGGTATATGAGGTTGTTTATGTGTAATCTTTTCGTTCAGGGGCATTTTAAAAGTGTTTGAAAACTTAAAATGTTTTTTGAAAATTTTACAAAGTCAAAGTTCGAGCGACTGCTTTAACCTCGTTAGAACAAATTCGAACTTTGTTTGAAAGAGATTAATTTTTGCAACTTTGGGGTGGCTCTAGAATCTCGTTGGATTAGTCGTTTGATGGATGTCTGAATAAGAAAGGGTAGTTCGTTCGAATGAGATGCACCTTTGTTAGAAAGAGTGCATGAAAAGATGTTTTTTTACCTGATTTTAAATAAAATCTTTCATGTCTATCTCTTGGAGATTTTTCTCCCTGTATATAGAAATGCAGACCTGTATATTATTATAAGCCTTTTAGACATATTTTTGTGACCAAATTATCTTGATTTTCTAATCCAAAACCCTTAGATGAATTGAGATCACTTTATCAAACCATGAAGAATAAAATTCTTGTTCACAATCTCGTGAAGTCAATTATTCACAACTGAAGATAGGAGTACAACTTCCTAAGGTTCATCGGTGGATATCGTGGAAAGTGGAGCTTAATGTGGGGCATTATTAGATTTTCATTTCTTACTGTCAATAACAATGAAGGGAAGACATTACTGCATCACTTAGTGGATTTTAAGTATTTAAAGTCTATTCATGTCGGTCTGTAATACCTAGTTGTAATTTTGTTTATGGTTTGTGGCTTATTTGGATTCTATGTAGTATCAATATCTTAATTGTTTAGATCCACTTAATTTATTCAAGATACAATTTGGACTAAATAGTTTATGTTATGTGTGTGACTTACCCTATGATTTATACATATAATCGGACCACTCTATGCTCATTTCAAATTGGTATAAGAGCTTGTTTTCACAAGTTACTGAGATGAATCATGGTGGTTATATGGATAAATCGTACAGTAGGCAACCTATGTTTGAAGTCTCTAATTATGCCTATTGGAAATCTTTTCTAAAATCGATTGATGAGCGTGTCTGGCTTGCTATTGAAAAGGAGTGGACTCCTACCACCGTGACTATTGAAAATTTCATTAGCCTTAATCCAGTTGCAATTTGGACTGAGGATTAATTTAGTAGAGTAACTTTAACTCTCGGGGCTTAAATGCAATTTTTGGTGATGTCACACGTGACAATTTCACCGTGTCATGATGTGTACCACATCTAAGGAATCTTGGGACATCCTCCAACTCACACATGAGGGTACAAATGATGTGAAAGCTTTTAACCTTCAAAACCACACCATAAAATTTAATATTGTTTGCATACATGAATTTGCAATATTTGATGAATTTTATGCACGACTGTCTGATATTGTGAACTCTAGCTTTAATTTGGGTGAGAAAAATTCAGAAACAGGGGTAGTTAAAACCATTATAAGATCTCTCTTGTCTCATTTTATTGTTAAAACGATGGTCTTTAATTCTTTGGTAATTCTAGACACACTTAGGCTGGAAGAGCTCGCAGATGATCTTCAAACTTATGAAATAGACATGTTCCCCAAAACCCAAAAGAAAAAGGGAAAAGAAATATCTTTAAAAGATTAATTTAAGGGGAAAATGAGGTTTCTAACTCCGATTTTGATGATCTAGATTATCTTGATTTGTTTGCTAAAAAACTCAAAGAGTTTCTCAAATTAAAAAATCAAAATTCTTCCAAAGTGGAAAATAATTTTTTTGAAAAAGATAAAACTTTCAAGGCAAGCTAGAATCTTCTGAGAATGATCAAAGAAGAGCTAGAGGACAGTAGCCTAAAAAAGATTTAAAGAGATGCTATGAGTGTGAGGGGATGCGTCACAAAGCCCATGAGTGTGCTACCAGGCTTAAGAGATAGGGAAAAAGTATAAGTGCTTATAATTCCACTCTAAGAGATAGTGATATTGAGTAGGTGGATTCCGAGGATGAATCATTGCTAGACATAACTTCATCATGTTCATGGCTAGTCACATTAGCACTTAAAGTACATCTCACACTGATGAGGATGTTTCTAAACATGTTAGCCTCGAAAATGTGTCAAACCATTCTACAGAAAGTGAGGGTAATAATTTGAGTGAGGGAAAACGTGGCCTCCACCATGCCTACACCGAGTCGGTTAAAACCAAAAAGAAAAAATAAAATTTGGATCTTAGGATGTTATATTTAGAAAAGGAGTTGAAGGTTTCTAGGTAAAGTGAGACCTCAATTAGGTTTTCTTTGAGTGAGTAGTTTGTTTCAGTAGGAAGGAAAAATGGTGACTTGGCCAACAAAGTGGCTAGTCTTATGAGAGTTCTTCATGCATCATTGAAGACTCATGAAAAACTTGAATCTCATGTTTTCTAACTTGAGAAAGATCTCGAATGTGCCTGACGTCAAAGTTACTTTTATAAGAGAGAATTTCTCTTAGTGCCAGGGTGCTTAAATATAAACTGAGACGTAATTTCTATTAATGGCGATAATTTAACAAACAAGATGATATTTGTAATGAGGGATTAAACCTAGTTGAAATTAACAAAACTCTTTAATATAAGATCACAAACTCACGTGTATAACTTAATAATAAGCAATGAATATAATCTATCAAGCACTCTAAATACACATTAGGTAGGTATCTCAAACACCAAGTTACAAAGGATATACTCGGGTAAAGGTGTTAATGGAGAAGGATAAAAGCTATGGTTATTGTAATAACTCTCTCAAAAATCTCTTTCTCTCTCAAATGTGCAATGCCTTATTTTTTATCTGTATACACACACAGACACACACACACACACACACACACACACATACCGTTAGTCCTAATCTCGTGGGACTTTAAATTCCCTTTTCTCTGGGTTATAATGCCCATGTTGGTTCCCCATCATCCATCTAATGGGGGACAAACTGTTCAGCGTGGCATAAAGTTATCTCCAATCATGGACGAAAATATTACTTTATTGAAAAATAATGATCGCTTTGTCTAACACATTATATAAAGTGTGATGACATGGAATTGTGTGTTAAAGTAATATTCCTTTGTGTCAAATAATACCTTTCTATGTCATCACCTTTTTGCTACTCATGAACACATTTGGTCTAGGGAACTGATGGTTGGTCGTAATATAATCCTTTTGACTTATGCTTTCTTGGCCTAGATGATGTTTTACTTGGTGTATCTAAAGAGGTTATGTCATGCCTTAATGTTGCCTTGCTTCTTAATCCTCCAAAATAATTCCCTCAAAGGTTCCCTAAGTGATGTTATTCGTGAAAGCTCTTTTAAGTCCTTCCAAACTTAGTCCCTTGAAGATACCAAACAACTTTACCCATATTATGATATGTCTCATGATTACAGTATGTCTCATAAATACACATAACTTAAATAAAAAATAAAGTTCTTCGAATAGCTCCCTTAGGAAGGCTTCATTTGCGTCGTTTTCTAACGTGTGGACTGGTTTGCATACTTCCTGCTTCCTATGATATTACTCCAGCTTTCTTTGTGCTTGCTCCAGCATTCTCTGTGCTTCCTCCAGATTTTTTTGACTTTGCTCGAGCTGGATTATGAGCCAGCTCACTTGACTCCTTACACTCCTTTGTAACCTCACCAATATTTATTGAGTCATCCTCGACTTTCTCTATTGACGGGATTTATCTCTAATTATAGGTTTATCTTAAAAACCCCTGCATCTGCCCCTTCGTAGGGAAATTTTTTATGTGGGCAAGAAGTATCTATACGAAACACCTTGGACCAAAAAACTTCTCCTCATGTGAACTCAAAGGAAAATAACTATGACTTGTAACACCCCGTATTTTTGAGTATTTAAAATTAAATTATTCGGGTATTTTAAATTAGACACGTGAAGTAATTTAACTGAATTAAATATTATGTGTAGATTAAAATATTAATCGAGAGAGATAATGATTAATGTTTATGAATAAAATTACTAAGTGATTAGTAAATAGTTATTTTACGTCATAGCGAGTGATAGTGACGTGACTGTATTATATCTCAACCAGGAGTCACGTGTAGACTAAATTGAGGTCGAGATAGAAAATTTATGTAGAGTGACACAGATGGTGATTTTGAGGTCATGGTTGCTTTCGAATGGGTTGAAATAGTCAAAATAGTGTATCGTGGTGTACTGTTTGGGTCCCAGAATGATTTTAGACCAACTCGACACCCCGTAAGGGCATTTCGATCATTTGGGAGACTAGGGTTGGAGGAGATACGAATTTTTAAGTTTTATATCAGCCCCTTGGAGTTAGAGTCTAGGGTTAATACAATCTATAGATAGGAGAGACCATATGAGAGAAAGAAGAGAAGAACCTAGGCTTTGTCACACCTTTTCTCATCACCAAAGTCGCTGAAATTATGATAGAAAGCAAAGGAAGGCATCTTCATCACCCCAAAAAATGAAATCATACCTGCTATTATAAGGAAAGTGTTTATCCTGCAAATTTTAAAGCAGGTGACATGACTCAGAAAGTGTCTCTAATGTGCATTATCTTCTAGGCTCAAGTGCAAGCCTGTTGTGTTAGTAATAAATCCGGTAAGTCGGGATTGTATCCACAAGGAAATATGACAATGGAATTGTAATGACGTTGGATAGATAAGAAAATCCTAACTCTGACTCTAAAAGAAAAAGAAAAGGTGAATTGATTTGTGGAATAACTACACTAGATGCAATTGTGAAATTATGAAAAAGTGCAACTTTTCTAAACTACCTAAAATACTGATGAAGAATGATTTAAAACTTTAAACTATATGATGAGAAAAACAGGACGGGAATACAATCCCCCAACCCTAGTGTATTACAGGTATAAAACTCATCGTAAATTCAAATGATTAATTAGACCCAGAATTTAGTACTCCCAAGCATTACGTATACGAGGTTCAAGCCCGCACCATACTTAATCAGAGGACGAGTAAATCAGTATTGCGATAGTTACCCTCGAATTGCATTATAAAGCATTTCGGTTACCCTGAAGCAAACGAGATGCAAAGATCTACAATTGTCGCATTTCTACGCAATACGATCATAATCAAATCATTAAATTTAGAGAATTAATTTTATGCACATGCAACTACCACATCAGGCTGGGTTCATGTATCCCGACCTTAGAAAATCTAGCCTAACATGATGAAACTAATGAAAACAATTTTTGAATTGCAGAAAACCATGATTAAACTAAGGAAGAATTATAAAATGATGTAGAAATGAGATTGGACAGAAGAAATTAACCATTAATCTTACCAAAGCACTAAAGGCAACAATTAAAAGTACTCGTAATCACAGAAATCTGAACAATCTTCAAACTTGGAACTAAAATTGTAATCAATCTTCAAACTAGGGTTTCTACAGAAAGAATGAAAAATTAGATAAATTCTTCGTCCATAAAAAATGATAATAACTCGGGTTTAAATACCCTACAAAACATCAGGAGTTTTAGCTGAACTAGGACTCTCCATTAGAGGAAGATAGAAAAATTAAAATTCAACAGTCGGACCGGTCCGGTCCTCCCTCGGTTCGGTCTGGCTGGAATCCGGATCGGTTCATTTATTTCTTGGTTGGATCAATCCGACACAGATCCGTTCATTTATTTTCTTTCAGCTTCGATCCGTCTTCGATCCGGGGTTCTCTGGAATTTGGCAATTCAGATCGGTCTGTCCCGGATCGGTCCGAGTTTCCTTTGACTTTTTCCTCAAACTATGACTGCTCATAACTCTCACACCAGAACTTCGATTGAGGTACCGTTTCTTCCTATGTTCTCGTGAACTTGATATCCTCAACTTTTCTTTAGATGCCTCATCCGAATTCTGGGTAAAAATTACAACTTTGCCCTTTTGACTTTTCCTTCTTTTCTTTCTTGATTCTTCCAGTTTCTTTCTTTCTTTATTAACATTAAATACCTACAAAATTAGTATGAAATACCAAAAACTCGGTGTACTCATTAGAATAAGTCAGTGGCAGGATTATGATATAAAATCAAATCGATTACGTTGTTTAAGGTGCTAAAAGTAACTAAATTAAAGGGATAAATTTGGAAGAATTTATGCCTAATCAAATCCCCCTAACTTAGAACTTTGCGTGTCCCGAGCAATGTAAAAGAATCCCAGCAAGGCTTAACTCTTGAAAATCATTTTATTGGGATAGAATACCTTTTTTGCGGGCAAGCGATTGCATTTAGCGTATGCAACAAGCCTTTAAACCCCGAGGTCACCCTAGTAGGATGAGTTGTGTCTCGTGAGGGTTTGTAGAGAATATACCCACAAAATCCGACTTAAAGAAAATTCAAAATATACAAATATTGTATCATTCAAACTTTCCTAGAAAATAGTCATCATCAAGTCATATGTACAAGTCTCAAATCATAGTGCGTGTGTGCGAGGCCAAAAATTTAACTGCAGATTTCCACCGATTGACCATTACGTTACTTATCTAAAAATTCGTTTTGATTCAATTTCTCACGGAATGCTCTCTCAAACGAATGACTCAGAATGTGGCTATTCTCTCGGTATGCATTATATGAAGAGTAAATATAATGGACGCAAAGTCACATACACAAGTAGAAATACAAAAATTTTATAGTGATAGGATCTCATCAACGGAATACAGTTTTAAAAACGAGAACATTGCCTCTCATTCACGCATTCAATCTCTTTTATTATCTTTCGGTGTCTTAGCTCTCCACGCGGTAACCAATTTCACAATTTGGACTCGGTTAGGACTTTTTTAGGTTTTAAGGTATATTGGGTAAAATGAAAATGGTAGGGAAGGTTGGAATTGGAAAAGTCATTTATGACGTCCATTTGTGCTTTTTCCGGGCTATTGCTAATTTTTTTTCTTCTTTTTCTCTATTTTTTCTTTTTTTCACTTCTTTTCTTTTCTTGCTATTTTTGTTGAGCATATCTATTTTTTCTTGCCCCTATTTATGCACTTTTCGAACTTTATTGAATATTCCATTTTCGTAATTCCGGGCTACTTGGGTTTTTCGGGTTGTCAAACGAAAGGATAAATTTTATTCGGCTCAATTGGGTTATCAAAGGGATAATTTTTCACATCTTTTTATGGCTAATGTTTTTGGGTAACAGACGAGGGCCTACTTCATTGTCCAACATAATAATTGCATTACCATATGCGTTTCAAGATGAATTAAGTTTAGAGATGAATTTTAGCACGTTTTTCAAAGCAATATCACACACATTTTTCATAACCTATCAAAATGAAGTATTGAGATCCTCGATGACTTTTTAGATGCTGAAAAGAACTTTGAGTTAACAATTAACTCGGATTGATTTATAAATTTCACAAAGATGAAGGGCTCGAATCTCACCGGGTTGTTAATCTCCACACTTATTCGTTAAGTAGTTAATTTTCACTTAATTTCCATCTTTGGTCAATTTTGGCTTTGTGTATGTGAGTTTTACAACTTGAGACTTTAAATCGACTTTTAATGATATTTTTGAAAATTTTGGATTCCAATTTTTATTTATTTTGAACAAAAATATTTTTTGGTTTTTTCAAAATTTTATGATTTTTTTGGAAATTTCTAGGCATTTTTAAAAATTTGTGGAGTTTTAGAAATACGCACTTATCACCCCCCCTAACTTAGACTTTTGCATTGTCCTCAACCAAAAAGGACGAAAAGCTAAACAAGGCAAAATAAGAAGTGCGATAAATAAAACAAACAAATGGAGAAAATGCAGATTTTTATAAAACAGGACTGTTGTACAATAACAGGGAAAATCATACAATGATGTGAACAAGGAAAACAACTACAAACTTCCACAACCAAACAAAGCTTCACTGGGGCGGTGGGTGGGAAGAGATGGGCGCGTCGGGGCCATAAGGGTCATGAAAGTAGGATGGCAATGGCTCGTTGGGATCCCCTTGGCGTCGGTACAAGTCCGCTTGTAAACGAAGCATCATGCTTGTATCGCGCCAGTAGTCGGTCAGAAAGTTGTTGAATCTTGTCTCAAGGGCCGACATACGATTAGTGAGGTCACTACCCGCCCATTCAAAATCAGGGTCGTCTTCTTCTTCTTCGGCCGACTCTTCATCCGTACCTAAGTCACCTATCTCCACATCAACACCTGCTTCTTCTTTGTCCTCTTCCTCTTCTTCTTCCTCACTCGAGGTAGTATCATCCTCGTCATCACTTCCCCACCTCGCCTGAAGGATGGCTAGCTGTTTGGCGCTCCACGTGCGAGTTCCATGTCCAAATGGATCGGGGAGGCGAGTACGATTAAACGACACCTTAATGATGGCGTCCTTGAGGATGGAGGTAATCAAACGTGCATATGGAAGTGGTGCTGCACCTTTCTCATCCATGGCTGCGATAATGATGTCGGCGTATAGGGTGCGAGCCAGGTTAATGGAAGTGTTGGTATCGAAGAGGTGGTATGTCAATGTGGCCTGACGGGGGCGCATCGCTAAATCGTTGGATGTTTGCAAAATGTTTGCACACACTATTTGGAATGTGAGGCATGCTTTCTCGTTAAGATGGACAATAGCGACAGTCTGCCCCCTCCATGTAACATCGGGGGCAATGCGCTCCATATTCAGTTCTTTGGTGATCGAGGTGACATTCCTTGAGTATGTGAAGTTTTGAACATCGAGAACAGCGTATTCGGCCAACTTGGCCGTGAGAAGGGCCAACGAAAAAGGGATGACGGTACCATCAACATATGCTTGAGACTCGAATTGGCCCGTTCGAACAAGGGAGCCATAGAAAGATCTAACCTCGGCTGCCCAAACCGCTTCGTACGGTTCATTAAGGAAATGACACCAACCCCTAGGCATGAAGAGGGCGGTGATGGAATTGGGCAGACCTGTCCATTGGACAACGCGCTATATGTGGAGTTTGCGATCTGGGCCAAAGAACCGATTACACCAATGCTCCTCTTGGCGGGAATAGAATTCACCATGGACGGAGGGTAGGATTTCAGTGGAGTCGTATTTGATGGGGACAGGTCGTTGGGCTATGATAACGGGGAGAGTTTGCTAGAAAATTAGAGAGAGAGAATAGAGGAGAGATGTGGTTGAAGGTGTGGAGAAAAATGGAGGCTATGGGTGGGTATTTATAGGTGGGAAGTGTGGGTAGGGTTTGGAGGGAAAGAGGGGATGTATTTGGGATGGAAATTGAATGGTTGGTTATGGGGGAACGAATTGGGAGGGAAGGGAAGGGATTTGGGGAGAAGGGGAGGTGCACCTAGGGAAAGGGGAGAATTTGCAGAAAGCGGACCGATCCCGCTGGTATAGGACCGGACCAGTCCGGTCCTTTAATCTTCGAGCTTTTTTAATTACCGGATCGGTCCGACTTTAAAAGAAAGGAATCGATTTGGGCCGGACCGATCCGGCTAAAAAAGAAAAGAACCGATCCGCTTCTTGCATTGAGCTGGATTTCTCCCCCTAACTTAAGTGCGATCGCTCATTTCTGAAAGTTTTCAATTCTCATCATGCTCCCTATCAGTTTGGAGTCAAAATCTTCTCGATATCTATGTTCAACGCAACTTGACTCAATTTCCTGAAACATGTGAATGCTCTCACCTTATTGTACCCTAATCCTATGGACTCTCACTACTCACACGACTCTCATCTACTAAACACAAGAATTCACCCCATACGCGTCAGGAGTGCGACGACCTCACTATAGCTGCTCACTCTACCCTGTAAATGGGGTCCGACAACCAAATAATGACAACTTCTTCCACACACACCTCCAGATATGGCTTTAGGCGTTTTCCATTTACTTTGAATGTATTTCCCCCTTTCAAATCATCTAACTCAACAAATCCGTGAGGGAAAACATTCTTCACAATGAAGGGGTCAGACCATCGTGACCGCAACTTGTCTGAAAAGAGATGAAGCCGAGAGTTATAAAGAAGCACTTTTTGTCCGAGAAGAAACTCTTTGCATCGAATGATGTTATCGTGAGAGAGTTTCATCCTTTCTTTGGAGATTTTTGCATTCTCGTACGCATCATTGCGTATCTCTTCTAACTCATTTAATTGAAGCTTACGAGATTCACCGGCCTTATCCATGGCATAGTTTAATTCCTTAATTGCCCAATACGCCATGTCCTCTAATTCCACGGGAAGATGGCAAAGTTTTCCATACACAAAGTGAAAAGGGGACATGTCGAGCCGATTTTTGTATGCAGTACGATAGGCCCATAGAGAATCGTTCAATCTAAGTGACCAATCTTTTCGGGTAGGATTGATGATCTTTTTGAGAATGCTCTTGATTTTCCAATTTTCTAGTTCGGCTTGCCCATTCGTTTGTGGGTGATAAGTCATTCCAACCTTGTGAACGACGCCATACTTTCTCATGAGCTTCTCGAATGGCCTATTGCAAATGTACGTACAATTATCGTTGATTATTGCTTTTGGAGCACCAAAGCGGGAAAGTATATGTTCCTACAGGAACTTAATCACCACTTTGTTGTCATTTGTCTTGGTAGCTATAGCTTCCACCCATTTTGAAACGTAGTCTATCGCGACAAGGATGCATAGGAAACGAAAGGACGAGGGTAAAGGACCCATGAAGTCAATACCCCAACAATCGAAGCTCTCAATAATGAGTATGGGGGTAAGAGGCATCATGTCTCATCGGGTAATAGCTCCCATCCATTGGCACCTATTGCAAGATTTACAAGCATTGTTCACATCTCGGAATATTGTGGGCCAATAGAGGCCGCATTGCAAAATCTTAGCGGCTATCTTTTTCGTTGAAAAGTGGACTCCACAAGCTTCCGAATGACAAAACTGGATGACTTTGGTGATCTCGTCATCCGGTACACATCGTCGGATGATTTGGTTGGCGCAATATTTAAACAGGAAGGGATCATCACAGAAAAACATGCGCGACCAAGTAATAAACCTATTCTTATCTTGTGGTGTCCAATCAGGAGGGACGGCTCCCATGACAAGGTAGTTCACTATATCCGCAAACCAGGGCAAAGAAGAGGTAGAAAAGAGTTGCTCATTCGGAAAGTATTCGTCTATGGGTATTGGATCACTAGGTATATTGGACGAAAGCCTTGATAAGTGGTCGACAACGACGTTTTATACTCCTTTCTTATCTTTAATGGAGAGATTAAACTCTTGTAGGAGTAGGATCCTCCGTATGAGGCGCAACTTTGCAAGTAGGTATTTCAATGCTGCGTGGTCGGTGAAGCAAGTAATGGGAGAACTAATAAGGTACGACCGAAATTTATCAAGAGCAAATACTACCGCTAGCAACTCCTTCTCTGTGGTAGAGTAATTGAGTTGTAGTTTAGTAAGAGTCCGGCTAGCGTAGTGGATGACGTGAGCCTGTTTGTCTTTTCTTTGGCCCAAAACAGCCCCTATCGCATAATCGTTAGCGTCACACATAAGTTCGAATGGTAAAGACCAATTCGAAACTTGCATGATAGGAGCGGACACAAGCATGGTTTTCAGCTTTTCAAAACTCTTTGGCATGCTTCCGTCCACTCAAATGGGGTGTCCTTCATGAGTAGGTTTCTTAAAGGTCTAGCGATGGCGCAAAAGTCCTTAATGAACCTTCGATAAAACCCCGCGTGGCCCAATAAGGAGCGCACATCTTTGAGCGATTTTTGTGGGGGAAGATCGACTATGACATCTATCTTAGCTCTATCAACTTCTATCCCTTTGGATGATACAATGTGGCCAAGAACTATTCCCTTGGTGACCATGAAATGGCATTTCTCCCAATTCAGCATTAAGTTCTTTTCCACACACCGGGCAAGTACTTGTTCCAGTTTTTCTATACAAAGATCGAAAGAGGTGCCAAAAATGCTGAAATCGTCCATGAATACTTCGAGTCCTCTCTCGACCATGTCGCTAAATAAGCTCAACATGCACCTTTGAAAGGTCGCGGATGCATTACACAAGCCGAATGGCACACGTTTGTAGGCAAATGTACCAAACGGGCACGTAAAGGTCATTTTCTCTTGGTCAAGTACATCTACCTCAATTTGGTTATTTTCGGAATAACCATCAAGAAAGCAATAGTAAGGGTGGCCCACTACTCTCTCAAGCATCTGATTAAAAAATGGCAAGGAGAAATGATCTTTCCTAGTTTTCGCATTGAGTTTTCGGTAATCAATGCAAACGCGCCACCCGGTGGTGGTACGTTGGGGAACTAGCTCTCCCTTAGCATTCTCAATCACTGTCATGCCCGACTTTTTCGAGACAACTTGAATAGGGCTCACCCACTTGCTATCCAAGATTGGGTAGATAATCCCGACATCTAATAACTTGATAATTTCGGTTCTCACCACTTCTTTCATATTAGGATTTAACTTTCTTTGCATTTCTCTTGAGGCCTTGACATCCTCTTCGAGATGGATCTTGTGAGTGCAAATCAAAGGACTTATCCCCTTCAAATCAGCAATGCACCAACCAAAAGCTCTTTGGTGCTTTCTCAAAATTTTTAACAATTTACCCTCCTGCTCTTCATTTAGGCTAGAGGAGACAACAACAAGAAATGTCTCATCCTTTCCTAGGTATTCATATTTAATATAGGAGGGGAGTTTCTTCAATTCGAGGGTTAGAAATTTGATGTTGGAGGGAACCATGCATGCATCCTTCGGTGGTAACTCCTCGAAGCTAGAAACCCAACTTACATCTCTCGCGTCCTCGTCCGATTCTCTCTCATCAAGTAAATCTCTCAACTCCTCAACCTCCCTCTCGAATTCGGTATACGTCCCCTCATTCTCGTGTCTCAACACTAAACATGACCCTAAGGCGTCTCCACAATAGTTTTCCTCAAAATATTCCTCTACGATCTCATCTATGAAGCTCACTGCGTGAAGATCATCTTCTTCCCCCGTATGTTTGGCTATACGGAAGATGTTGGTCTCTAAGGTCATGTTCCCAAAAGTGAGTTGCATCTGCTCATTACTAATGTTGATAATAGCGTTAGCCGTAGCTAAAAATGGGCGCTCGAGAATGATGGGAACATGATTGCTCGAGGCGAAGGAAGGATCCGTGTCCTAAATGATAAAGTCCACCGGGAAGTAGAAAGTGTCAGCTTGGACAATCACGTCCTCAACTACACCTCGTGGGATCTTCACAGTTCGATCCACTAATTGGAGAGTGATCCTTGTAGGCTTGAGGTCGCCCAAATCAAGTTGCCTATAGATGGAGTAAGGGAGGATATTGACACTTGCTCCCAAGTCAAGTAAGGCTTTTTCAATTTTATTTTCTCTAATGATGCAGGAAATGGTGGGTGCACCGGGATATTTGAATTTAGGCGGGAGTCATTAAGTAGAATGGAGCTCACGTTCTGTGCTAGAAAGACATTTTTCTTGACCTTCATCTTCCTCTTTACTGTTAACAAGTCTTTGATGACTTTTGCATAAGATAAAATTTGCTTAATGGAATCGAGGAAAGGTAAATTCAGCTTTACTTGCTTTAGTATGTCTAGCACTTCATCACGGGGGTTTCCTTTATTGGAAGGAATCAACCTTTGAGGAAATGGTGCCACGGTGGGTGGTTTTACTACTACCTCAGTCTCACTAGTGTCTTCTTTCTCACTCTCATTCAAGGGGACATCTTTGGCCTCTTTTGTGTCGGGCGAAATCTCCTTGTCTTTCATTGTGTCACGTGGGGGAGGTGATAAATCAACGACTCTCCCACTATGAAGAGTGGTCACAACTTGACATTGCTCCTGATGTTCAGTAGAGGTGGAGCTAACTCTAGTTTGACCTTGGTGAGGTCTTTGGCCCTGGGCAGGAAACTTTCCCTTCTCTCGGACACTTAACGAGGATTGTATCTTTGAAAGACCTGCATTTATGTCATTGACCAGGAAATCATATCTAGCATTGGTTGCAGTCTGGTTATTGATAAATTAATTTATCGTATCCTCGAGACTTCTCCGCGGTGGAGGGATATATGATCCTTGAGGTGGTGGTGCTTGTACATGTCCTTGCATTTGTGGAGCTTGTTGAAAGTGTTGTGGTGGAGGGGGGCAACATGTGAAGTAGGATTCATCACAGCATGTTGGTGCCCATAGCTAAAATCGGGATGGTTTTTCCACAAAGGGTTGTAAGAATTTTCGTGCGGTGCACCGAAATTACCCTTGAATCCTCCTATACCACTGACTTTCTCTTGAAGCATCACTTTGTAGGTGGGTATAGTCGGGCATTCCTCAGTTAAGTGACTAGCCTCACAAATCGCACACACCTTCTCGACGGGGTTTGGGATGGATCCAGTTGGTCCTGTTCCATATACCTCACATAGGTCTCGCAATCCTTTCTCAAGTATATCTAGTCGACTGTCTGTCATAGAATTCTTATCTATGTGAAATAGGTCGGATGCCGATGGAGTAGTGGTCACTTGACAATTTTGATTTTGAGCATTAGGGTCAGATGTATTCCAGGATTGAGTAGTCTCGGCGACATACCTCAGGTGAAGCTCATCATCGTGGGCGTCTGGTTCGATAAACGGACCACTACCCATGGTTTCAATGAGTTGCTTGGAATTAAGGTTCAACCCATTATAGAGAAAGGAAATGATTTGCGCTGTATCAAATCCATGATGGGGGCACAAAGTAATTAACTCATTGAAATTCTCGTAACATCAATGAAACGACTCATTTTCCAATTGTTTGAAAGCTTGAACTTGAGCCTTTATGGAGATTGTTCGATGTGGTGTAAAGAATTTCTTGAGAAATTTAGATTGCAACTCGTTCCAAGATGCAATCGAGCTTGGACGTAAAGACCATAGCCAGGTCTTAGCCTTATCTTTTAGCGAGAATGGAAGAGTTTGAGGCAGATCACCTCTTGTGTGCAAGTTTGATCATTGAGAGTTTCACAGACATCCTCAAATTCCCTGATGTGGAGATATGGATTTTCAGAATCCATACCATGGTAATGGGGTAACATCTGGATCATCCCATTTTTAAAAAGAAATTGCCCGGCATTATATGGGAGTATAATGCATCCCGGAGTGACAGTGCACTCGGGATTTAAGATTTATCTCAATGGGCGGTATGGGGCCTCTTCCTCACCGGCGGCTGCACTATCGTGTTGCGACATCTCTCTCTCTCTTAATGACTCATTATCCTCACTTGGTATGCTTGAGGCTTGCTCTGAAGTGTGTCCTAAGAAAGAAAATGGAGTGTTATTTGAGATTGAGTGTGACGGTATGGGAGGTGGAATCCAGAACTGTGGAGCGTTAGGAGCGTGAGGGCTATCAGGGTCGTACTCAACTATTGGACTTTCGTGAATGCGGGTTGGAGTATTATGGGGTGTGGGAGTGAGTTCAGAATTTTTCATTAATAGCTTATGAGAGATGATGATGAATCTTTTTGTGCTTTTTGTATGTTTTTGGATTTTTGGAAATTTTTGGTCAAAGTTCTAGATTAACTCGATCTAATCCTAAGTTTACCTAAGTCCCCGAAAACGATGCCAAAAACTTGTCGCGACTCAGAAAGTGTCTCTAATGTGCGTTCTCTTCTAGGCTCAAGTGCAAGCCTTTCGCGTTAGTAATAAATCCGGTAAGTCGGGATCGTATCCACAGGAAAATAGGATAATGAAATTGTAACGACGTTGGATAGATAAGGAAATCCTAACTCCGACTCTAAAGGAAAAAGAAAAGGTGATTTGATTTGTGGAATAACTACACTAGATGCAATTGTGAAATTATGAAAGAGTGCAAATTTTCTAAACTACCTAAAATACTGATGAAGAATGATTTAAAACTTTAAATTATATGATGAGAAAAACAGGATGGGAATACAATCTCCCAACCCTAGTGTATTGCAGGTATAAAACTAATCATGAATTCAAATGATTAATTAGACCCAGAATTTATTACTTTCAAGCATTACGTATATGAGGTTCAAGCCCTCACCATACTTAATCAGAGGACGAGTAAATCAGTATTGCGATAGTTACCCTTGAATTGCATTATAAAGCATCCCGGTTACCCTGAAGCAAACGGGATCCAAATATCTACAATTATCGCGTTTCTACGCAATACGGTCATAATCAAATCATTAAATTTAGAGAATTAATTTTATACACATTCAACTACCACATCAGGCTGTGTTCATGTATCCCGACCTTAGAAAATCTAGCCTAACATGCTGAAACTAATGAAAATAATTTTTGAATTGCAGAAAACCATGATTAAACTAAGGAAGAATTGTAAAATGATGTATAAAGGAGATTGGACAAAAGAAATTAACCACTAATCTTACAAAAACCCTAAAAGCAGCAATTAAAAGTACTTGTAATCACAGAAATCTGAACAATCTTCAAACTTGGAACTAAAATTGTAATCAATCTTCAAACTAGGGTTTCTACAGAAAGAATGGAAAATTAGATAAATTCTTCATCCGTAAAAAATGATTATAACTCGGGTTTAAATACCCTACAAAACTTCAGGAGTTTTAGCTGAACTAGGACTCTCCATTAGAGGAAGATAGAAAAATTAAAATTCGACAGTCGGACCGGTCCGGTCCTCCCTCGGTTCGGTCAGGCTGGAATCCAGATCAGTTCATTTATTTCTTGGGTGGATCGATCCGGCACGGATCGGTTCGTTTGTTTTCTTTCAACTTTGATTCCTCTTCGGTCCTGGGTTCTCTGGAATTTGGCAATTCAGATCGGTCCGGGTTTCCTTTAACTTTTTCCTTAAACTTTGACTGCTCATAACTTTCACATCGGGATTCCGATTGAGGTGCCGTTTCTTCCTATGTTCTCATGAACTTGATATCCTCAACTTTACTTTAGATGCCTCATCCGAATTTCAGGTAAAAATTACAACTTTGCCCTTTTGACTTTTCCTTCTTTTCTTTCTCGATTCTTCCGGTTTCTTTCTTTGTTTATTAACATTAAATACCTGCAAAATTAGTATGAAATACCAGAAATTCGGTGTACTCGTTAGAATAAGTCAATAGCAAGATTATGAGATAAATTTAAATTGATTACGTTGTTCGAGGTGCTAAAAGTAACTAAATTAAAGGGATAAATTTGGAAGAATTTATGCGTAATCAGTAGGGTTTGAATTGCATGTTTAAATTTATAAATTCTTGGGATTTAGAGGATGTAATGCATGATTTGGGTGGAAATTCATGTAGGATTAATTCCTTAAGAATTACATGATGAAACCTAAGATTTATGATGAATACTGTGGAAGAAATCTGAAGATCTGATTGGACTTGCATGAAGAAACTCATATACTAGTTTTATGATTTTCTCAAGATTTAATCTGTTTATGGTTTAATCCCTTTGAGATTTGATGTTATTATTACATTACAAATTGTTCTTATACATATACTTGATGTTTGGTAATCTTGTATGGGAGTTTGGGAAGATTTAATGGAGAATTGAATGGTTAACAATGGAGGAAATCATAACAGGTAAATGAAGAAGACAAAACTGTCAGGTGCGAATCGATTTGGCTTGATAACCGAATCGATTCGGTAGGCGAATCGATTCGAGTTCTTCATCGAATCGATTCGGCTGCTCGAATTTGGTCAGTATCCTTATTTTATGCCCTAAATTCATAAATAAATTATGGGGTGACTTTTGAGACATTTTTAAACTATAGTGAGGGATATAGTAAATTCCAGGAAGCCTATGGTAGGGTTGAGGTTTACCCAATTGAGAAGAGTTAAGGCTAGAAATCAACGAGCATATTGTGATAATTAATGAATTTGTGAGACATAGAACATGTCACGAAAAGTGTGAGTGAACTTATAATTCAGACCAGTAGTGTATGAGTATATTAGCTCCTGAAATAACTGAAGGGATAAATGGGTATCCTTCGGGTAGTGAGTGATACTCGAAAAATACAAGGATAATAATATGTGTGAAATTATTAGTACGTCGAGTATTCGAGAGATACAAATACTATGTAGGGGATATATATGATAGGTTATATGTATGCCTATACTGGTGATATATATTTAGGTTATGTGAATACCTATTATGTGATTTATTATGTATGTGAACATACCTACGTTGCCTGCTATCACGGGAGGTTCCGCGTAGAGGGCAGTCCCACCTGGGCGATTCCAGCGAGGCCTGTATGTGTGCCCCAGAACATAGAACTTAGATAGGTTCACTATGTGTTGTGTATTAATGGGACCGTCGTGTCATTTGGGTACGTTAGGTATGTGCATAGCCTAAAGGCTGAGAACTATGTTTGCCTCCGTTGTGTGTTGTTTTATTTATGGTTCGATGAGACATTCCAAACCAATAGTCCCTGATTTGGTACGAGAGGTACATGGACTTGATAGCAGAGTATGACTGCATCGCGGTGGCCATTATAGGGAGGCTTTAGTTGTATATATTATTGTGTAATAAATATATACAGATGTGATTATTTCTACTTGTGTGTGATCGTAGAAAATATAGGTAATGTATATCTAAAAGAAACTTAAGTATGGGAAACTTAATTAATGGCATATTAATAATATTCGGTTAAGATGAATTATAGGCTTGACGGTAGCATATCGTATAGGAAGTATGGAAGATCTCAAACTGCTGTGGTTAGTTAGATACTTAGGCCTAGTTAGGATGGGTAGCATAGCTATGTGGGTAAAATAGGAGATGTTAGGTGTGAACAATAGATGAGAGGTGAGGAACTCAAGGGAGTGTACACTAGACTAACGTGTGTATCTAATAATTGCTTTATAACTGCAATTTAAATACTTGCTAATATTTTTCAAATGGTTTTGGGCTCTGAACCTTGTCAAAATATTTTCCAAAACATTTTTAGGTGTCCACCCATAGGGACACCAAACTTGATGACTCATTCCAGGGATACATAACTGTGACATTTGTGGAGGCTTGTAGGTTGTTGATTAGCCGCTTTATTTATTGTATCCTAGAATAGGTTCTTTACTTCAGTTATCAATTGGGCATGGTGCCCTTTCTACTTCCAGACTCAGTTACTTGAATTGAATACTTTATTTAGATGTTGTTTTGGATTTTGGATAACCGATGGTTTATTCGGTGTTTGGTTATATTATATGATGTTTAGGCTTTGCTTATTGGTGCGTTTTGGATATTTAGTTTTGTTATTATGTTGGTATTAGTTAAAGTTTTACTTGTTGGCTTCTAATGAAAGATAAAACTTGGCACCAGTTTAATTTAACTTCGGTGGTTAGTCATTTAAAAGGTCTTTCGACAGTGATGCTAAGAATGAACCAAATGAGATTCTTGTTTATTTTGATAAAGGACTGGTCACCCATGGTTAAAACATGCAATTTCTAACAACCCGGGCCAAATTGAAGTGGTCGTATATCCACGTATGTAGTCAAATAGTCATATTAATTAGGAAATTAATATATTATAAAACAAAATTAAAACCAGGTGTTAAATTTAAAATATGTACCACGAGAACGGGAAGATATTTGGCCACCTACTGAATGTCTACCCACGAGGCAATCCCTATGGAGATATAAATGGGCCAATTCCCCAAGCATAGTCTTTGCATTTGTCGACTTTTCATAAAGACTACAGGTAGTACACTGAGACTCGGTTACCTGATTTTTCCAGGAACAACATGCAATAGACCATGAAAAGCAAGTATCACCTAGTAGCCTGCTCAATCTGTCTCTTCGTGACATGTTACCCCAACTTCTTAACCCCCCTACACAAATTCATTATCCACACAAAATGAACGACATAGATAGACTTTCACTCCTCCTTAGCTTCCTCCTCGATACAACCCAGATATTTCATAATCCATTCGATTTGGGCCGCCTTCTCATCATCTTTCCTAAAAATAGTACCGTACAGTAGTTTACCAATTACTGGGATTTTGAGGAGATGGTACACATCTTTAAGGGTGATTGTCATCTCGTCGAATGGAATATGAAATAAATTCATCTCTAGCTACCACCGTTCGATAAATTCCAACACCGATACATAGTCTTTGTATCGATAGGAGTGATTTATCAGACCGTACAAACTCGAGTCCCCCACCAACTCTATAACTTGCTCATCCCCCGTCTCTACGTCCCACTCAACAAATTTCTTATCATGGTACATGCACTTCATTATGCCCCTCTCCTCATCTCTATTCCATATAGAATAACTAGTATGGTTATGAAAAAATTTCGGCAGTTCGGGATTATTTAGCGTGCACCCCTCAAGCGGTTGGGAATCAGAGTGGCTTATTTTTGTATGATGTTTCTTATCGGGAGCTCTAGATGTGGACGATTGGATTTAATCATCCGATGAAGAAGACTCGTCCCTGTACCCCTCTACCTCTTCTTCCTCTCCTAATTTATGTCCTTCATCTTCTCCTTCTTCGTCTTTCTCTTCCTCTCTTTCTGCCTCTCTTTCTTCCTCTCTTTCTTCCTCTTTTTCCTCATGTATTTCTTCCACTCTCTCTTCCTCTCTTTCCTCCTCTCTCACTTCCTCTCGTGATTTTTCTTCTTCTTTCTATTTCTCTTTATCTCCCACTCTTACCTCACCCCCTTCACTAACCTCAAACAAATCACCTACCATCACCTCAACAACTTGCTCAATTAACAGCGAAGTAGCACCATCCTCAACATTAAGTAAACCTCCTACCACTTGGTTGACTAATTTATCCAACGAACTCATAGGAGAATATCTTTTGCTAGAACTAGTGGCCTCACCAGCACTACTACTACTAGAGGAAGATACGGGTGGTCGTACTACCTTCGCCGCCTCCAACCTCCTCTTTCGCTCAAATGCGGTAGGAGGATTTTTTCTTCTTACTATTTATATGACATACATAAAAAATTAAAACATTATATTAGCAAATGAACATCAAATGAATAAGTTCATACCAATGAAGAAACAATAATTGGTGAAAGGGATACATACATAAATTAAAAATATAAATTGCATGGCTGTCAAATAATACGTAAACGGGCAACCGTAGGTGCAGAGAGAAGTTTTTTGTTTTCATTTTTCAAATGGGATAACCCTAACTTTTTTTTGCGCAAGTGCAATATATTTCTAGTTAGATTAATTAGGGTTGTACTTTAATGAGTTTATAATGGATTTTTTATATGTAAAATGAGAGCATGACAATAATGGGAGTAAGTTTTAATGGTGTAACGTACCAAAAATAAAGCTTAAGGGTAAGTAGTAGGGTTTAAGAGAAATTTGAATTAACTTGGAAGGTTGAAAGGTTTGGGAGAGAAGTTAGAAAGAGAGAGAGAGGAAAGAGAAAAAGTGAGGTTTAAAGTTTTTGGGGTTTTTATATGGGCCAAGGTTAACGTGATGTTGTGTGTTTTTGTGTTTTGGACAAATATTGGATACTTATGTGGTGTTTTGAACAAAATTATGTTTTAGAGATATTTTTTGGGTGTAAATATCAGGACCCTATTCGGTATTATTTATTTGGTTATTTATCTTGTGATGGATTCATATTGTTATTATTTCATGGATGGTTTGGTTATTGTCTTTATTTACGCATTAATGTGTTAATGAAAGATAAAATTTGGCACCGGTTTATTTAAAATGTAGGTGATTAGTAATTTAAAAAGTTTTTCGACAGTGATGCTAAGAATGAACCAAATGAGATTCCTGTTTTATTTTTATAAATAACTGATCACCCGGTATTTAAATAGGCGGGGTGTCATAGATGGTATCACAACATCAGGTTCTAGTGTCCTTAGGATCTATACCGCTTGCTACGATTTCAGAGTAACATTCTTTGATATAGATCCTTATTATAGGAATGTTGTATTCCTCTACGTATGGGACTTACGTTCTCTTGCTACTAAGTATAGCTAATGTGATTCGTATATGAGTTCGGTTGGGCTTCGTACATCGAACAATATAGGACGACAAACGAGGGCCGTTAGAAGGACTACATGAGGAGAGACTCGACGGAAGCCATAAAGTATTTTGGGAACGATGATCGCGATATAAGTCCCAATGATTATTGTTCAGACAAATGACAATAGGATAATTACTCGGGAGTAGTAACGGTAGTGCAAATTTAGACTCATGCAGTGTAGTCGTCAGTGGAGAGTCAAAGGATCTATTTCGAAGAGCCATCTGTATGGATTCGGGGAAGAGATGAAGTGTGATGGGCCAATGGAAGGGGATAATCCAAAGACAATTGTGTAAGGTGGTGTGCTGCAAGACCCAAGATTAAATTTCAGGTGAAATTATTTTTGCTCATAGGAGCAGCGCTGTAATGATGGGAGTCAATCACCAGAACCATAGAGAGATACATTAATAATGAGAAATTTGGATGCGGTTTGACCGTAAGATCTTTCACCTGCTGTTCAAATAGAGATGCAAATAGAGTTTCGGAACTTATCATAAGTGGGCCAGATAGATACCGATCGTTAGAGATAAATTGATTGGCTTAGCAAACTTCATACCCAACAAAAGGGATACAAAGAATAAAAAGGGTCCGTACGTTGACAATGAAATCGTGGGTAGAATACACAACTGTAGATGATAAATTTGATTAGGATGACTAGTACCTATGTCGTCAAGGTCGTATGTTTAGAATTTTATATCAATGCTTCTATGAGAAGGGAGCCAAGAGGGTTGAAGAATCTAGCTGAAGTGTAATAATGGACTAAACCGTGCTAGTGAAGCACCACAAGAAGGTATACCCAGTAGGGGACCCATTTAAATGATTGAGATTTAATGGAAGTCCTACCAAGTGACAGTGGATACATTCAGGGCCGTCAAGGCCAGCATTAAGTTCCATAGGGCTAGAAAAGCCAAATGGACAACTGGAGTAGGAATTGGTTCCAAGACTTTTGAATTTACCCCCTTAATTTAGGGATTTTTATCACCTCGAATAATGTAATTCATCTTGATTTATCTCATTTATATGTTACTGACCTTTCGACATAGTATCTCGAGTTTTATGTCTTTTCATGATATTAACAGGTATTTATTGCTAAGTGAAGAAAGGAAAAAGGCAAAGCAAAAGAATGAATCAAGGGAAAAAAGTCAAAAGGGAAAAAGTGTAATTTCCATTAAGAATTTGGATGAGAACCCAAAATGAAAGTTGAATATCTCGAGTCTACGAGTGCATAGAAAGAAACGTGTCCAAATCCTAATTCAGGATCAGAAGTTACGAGGTTATAAAGATGAGAGAAAATGAGGAGATAATGGAGAGAAATTGAAGAGAACATGAAAACTGAAGGCGGACCGATCTTATTTCCCAAAGAAAAGAACCAATTCGGGTCCTTTCAATTCATTGGCCAAATTCCCCTAGTGGACCGATCCTATTTTCCAGAAAAAAGGATCGGTCCGAAGTCCTATCACCCACTGGAAAATTATGCATATTGGACTGATCCTATTTCCCAGAAAAAGGACCGACCGGTCCGTCGAAGGTAAACCTGATTTTCTTGTTCCGATTTTAGAGTTTGATTCAGCTATAACTTTGGATTTTTTGTGATGAATTTGAATTCTAGTTATTTTTAGATTAAGGGGTTCAAACTTTTACTTTTTTAATTAGTTTTTGGAGAGAGAAAGCTCTCTCACTTGTGTTGAAAACCCTAGTTTTGAAGATTGATTAGAGGATTCAGATTTGATTTCCAGATTTATTGAATGAAAGTAATTTCATTTCATTCATTAATTTAGTTAATTAATTATTCCAATCCTGATTGCACTTTCAAAAATGACCAATTATTCTTGTTCATCTCTTTTATGGCAATCATGAATCTTGTTAGTTTTAGAATTAATGTTTTTCTTCACTTGGTTACGTCTGGCTAAATTTTTTAGGGTTAGGGTGCATGAACCCCACCCGATGTGATTCATCATAATGGAAATAATTTTTTGAATTTCATTTTAAAAGAATCGTGTCGCGTAATTGTCGCAAACGTTGTAGGACTTTTGATCTCGTTTGCCCTAGGTAACTGGGATGCTTAAGAGTGCGGCGCGGATGTAGTTATTGCGACACTGCTTTGTTCTTACCTTTGATTTCGTATGATGCGGGCTACGATCCTTCATATGCGAAATGCTTAGGATTAATAAAGACCGGATTCCTTATAAAATTCTAATTCCAAAATATAGTATCCTACAGGGTGAACCACTACGGTGAGGGGGATTGTAACCCAACCTCTCATTCTCATTTGCAGTTAAGTTCGTTAATCAGTTACCATCTCTCTTAGGTTAATTATCTCATTCGCATTTCATTGAAGCATATTTTAGTTAGTCCTTAATTTAAATATGCATTTAGTTGTAGTAAATATCCAATTCAAATCATCTTTTCATTTCTTTTAGGGTTAAATTAGGGTTCTCCTTCTTTCCATCCGTCGTTACGATTCTCTCATCCTATTTCCCAGAGGATTCGACCCTGACTTATCGGGATTGTTACTTGAGTGATAGGCTTGCACTTGAGCTTAGATAGCACGCACAATAGAACACATTTGTGACCGCGTCAAGTTTTTGGCGTCATTGCCGGTGAAGTAGGTAGACTTAGGCCATATCGAGTCAATCTAAAACTTTTACCATAATAATAATAATAATAATAATAATAATAATAATAATAATAATAATAATAATAATAATAATAATAATAATAATAATAATAATAATAATAATAATAAAATTTTATCTCTTAAAAGCCCGTTTATGCAAAATCCTGAACAACTTCCTCAAAATACTCCAACCAGAATTCACGAAAATTCAATCGTTGAGTATAATCCCGACAACCCCCACACCCCTCGTGTACCACAATTTTGGGTTCCACCTCTTACACCGCCAAATTCACTGTCCAATTACCCTTCGAGTGACCCATCTGGTTATATTTCAGGTTACACGCCTAGTGCACTGAATGAGGATACCGAGTCGTTGAGTGAGAGAGCCATGTCACATCATAGTAGCATTGGCGCGGGTGAGGGAGAGGCACCTTATCGACCCTTAAGAGAATTCATGTACCCTGAGCGGTCAGTCACTCCAGGATGCATTCTGGTCCCATATAATGTAGGGAAATTCCATTTTCGGAATGGAATGATCCAAATCCTTCCCACATATCATGTAATGGAATCGAAAAATCCCTATCTCCACATTCAGGAGTTTAAGAAGCATGCGAGACGTTCATCGATCAAGTATGCATGAAAGATGTGATCCGCCTCAAGATTTTCCCATTTTCTCTCAAGGATAAAGATAAGATCTAGTTATGGTCTTTACCTCCTAATTTGATTACGCCATGGAACGAGTTACAATTTAAGTTTCTCTAGAAGTTCTTCCCTCCACATCGGATGAACTCCATTAAGGCTCAAATCCAAACCTTCCGACAATTAGAAAATGATGTGGTTGATTAATGTTTTGAACGTTTCAGCGAGTTAGTTACTTCATTCCCTCATCATGGACTTGATAAACAGCAAATCATTTCATTCTTCCATAATGGATTGAACATCAACTCCAAACAACTTGTTGAGACAATGTGTGATGGCCCTTTCATTAAATTAGATGCTAATGATGTTGAACTCCACTTGAGGTATGTTGCCGCACCACTCAAGCATAGGATACATCTGACCCTAGCACTCAGAGTTGAACTCGCCAAGCGGCCACCACACCATCGGTGTCCGATATGTTCAATGTTGACAAAGATACCATGACGAACCATCTACTCAATCAAATTGAGAAAGGTATGAGAGATTTACTCGCTATGCACGTAAGAAAACCAACTGGACCAATCCACATCCCCGTTGAGAAGGTATGTGCTATTTTTGAAGCAGGACATTCAACAGAAGAATGTACGACGATTCCCGTTTACAAAATTATGCTTAATGAGAAGGTGAGTGGTATAGGAGGATTCAAGGGTAATTTCGGTGTTCCGCACGAAAATTCTCATAACCCTTCATGAAAAAACCACCCAGGTTTTAGCCGTGGACAACCGCAGGCTGCATTGAATCCTAATTCACATGTTGCTCCTCCTCCACCTACACACTTTCAACCAGTACCACCTCCTCCAACTTCATATATCACTCCACCGCGGAGAACTCTTGATGACACGATACACCAATTAATAAACTCCCAAAGTGCAACTAATGCTAGATATGAGCGCATATTCACCGACATAAATACAAACATTTTGAAGTTGCAATCATCATTGAGTATTTAAGAGAAAGGTAAGTTTCCTGCTCAGGGCCAGAGACCTCCTCAAGGTCAAGCTAGTGTTATCTCTACTTCCACATAACATCAAGAGTAGTGTTAAGCCATAACCACTCAATGTAGTGGGAGGGTTGTTGATTTAGAACCTTTCCCACATGACACACCAAAAGACAAGGAGATTCTGCCCGGCATGAAAAAGGCTGAAGATGTTCCCTTTAAAGAAAGTGAAAATGAAGACACTAACAAGCTCAAGATAATAGTAAAACCACCCACTTCAGCGCCATTTCCTCAACTGTTGGTTCTTACCTAAAAGGAACCCCCCACGATGAAGTGCTAAAGCAAGTAAAGTTAAACTTACATTTCCTCGATGCCATCAAGAAAATTCCATCTTATGCAAAACTCATTAAGGACTTATTGATAGTGAAGGGGAGGATGAAGGTAAAGAAAAACGTCTTTCTAACACAGAATGTGAGCTCTGTCTTGCTTAACGATCTCCCACCGAAATTTAAAGATCTCGGTGCACCCACCATTTCATGCATCATTGGAGAGAATAAAATTGAAAAGGCCTTACTCGATTTGAGGGAGAGTGTAAATATCCTCCCCTATTCCATCTATAGGCAACTTGATCTGGGTGACCTCAAACCCACAAAGATCACTCTCCAATTGGCGGATCGAACCATGAAGATACCTAGGGGTATTATCAAGGATGTGATAGTCCAAGTTGACACTTTTTACTTCCTCGTAGATTTTGTCATTTGGGACACGGAGCCCTCCTTCACCTCGAGTAATCATGTTCCTTCATTCTTGGGCGCCCATTCTTAGCTACGGCTAACGTACTTATTAATAATTGAAATGGGCGAATGCAACTCACTTTCGGAAACATAACTTTAGAGACTAACATCTTCAACATAGCCCAATATGTGGGGGAAGAAGATGACCTTCACGCAATAAGCCTTGTAGATGAGATCGTAGAACAGTACATAGAGGAAAACTTTTGTGAAGATGCGCTAGAAGCGTGCCTGGTGTCGAGTAACGAGAGTGAGGAAGCGTACACCGACTTTGAAAAGGATGTAGAGGAGCTGAGGGAAATTATTAATGAGAGATCGTCAAATGAGGACGTGAGATATATGAGTTGGGTTTCTAAATTCGAGGAGCTACCACTGAGGGAATCGCGCATGGTTCCCTCCAGCGATAAATTCCCGACCCTCAAATTGAAGAATCTACCCTCCAATGTTAAATATGCTTACCTATGAGAGAATGAGACATTTCCTGTTGTTGTCTCCTCTAGCCTAGATGAAGAGTAAGAGGGAAAATTACTGAAAATTTTGAGGAAGCACCAAAGTGCTTTTGGTTGGTGCATTGATAATTTGAAGGGAATAAGTCCTTTGATTTATACCCATAAAATCCACCTTGAGGAGGATGTGAAGCCCTCGAGGGAAATGCAAAGAAGGTTGAACCCTACTATGAAAGAGGTAGTGAGGGCTGAAATCATTAAATTATTGGATGCTGGGATTATCTACCCAATATCGAATAGCAAGTGGGTGAGCCCCATTCAAGTTATTCTGAAGAAGTCGGGCATGACAATGATTGAAAATTCTAAGGATCAGCTAATCCCCCAACGTACCACCACCGAGTGACGCGTTTGCATTGATTACTGAAAACTCAATGCGAAAACTAGAAAATATCATTTCCCCTTGCCATATATTGATCAGATGCTAGAGAGAGTAGCAGACCACCCTTATTATTGGTTCTTAGATGGTTATTCCGGATATAACCAAATTGAGGTAGATGTATTTGACCAGAAAAAGACGACTTTCACTTGTCCCTTTGGTACATTTGCCTATAAACGTATGTCATTAGGATTGTGTAATGCACCTGAGACCTTTCAAAGGTGCATGCTAAGTCCCTTTAGCGACATGATTGAGAGAGGACTTAAAGAGTTCATGGACGACTTTAGCATTTTTGGCACCTCTTTCGATCTTTGTTTAGCAAATCTTAAGAAAGTACTTGCCCGATGTGTGGATAAGAACTTAGTGCTGAATTGGGACAAATGCCATTTTATGGTAACTAAGGGAATTGTTCTTGGCCACAGTATTTCATCCAAAGGGATTGAGGTTGATAGATAAAAAATAGATGTCATAGCTGACCTACCCCCACTAAAATCGCTAAAATATGTGCACTCTTTCTTAGACCACGTGGGTTTTTATAGAAAGTTCATTAAGGACTTTAGTGCCATCACTTGACCCTTAAGCAACCTTCTTATGAAGGATACCCCATTTGAGTGGAATGAAGCATGCCAAAGTGATTTTAAAAAATTAAAAAGCATGCTTATTTTCTCTCCCATCATTCAAGCCTCGGATTGGTCCTTACCATTCGAGCTCATATGTGATGCAAGTGATTTTGCGATAGGGGCTATTTTGGGCTAAAGGAAAGACAAAAAGGCTCATGTCATCTACTATTCTAGCCGGACTCTTACCAAACCACAACTCAATTACTCCACCATGGAAAAGGATTTTCTAGTTGTAGTATTTTCTCTAGACAAATTTTGGTCCTACCTCATTGGTTCCCCCATTACTTATTTCACCGACTACGTGTCTTTAAAATATCTCCTTGCAAAGAAAGACGCAAAGCCGCGCCTCATAAGGTGGATCCTACTCCTACAAGAGTTTAATCTCTCCATTAGAGATAAAAAAATGGTAGAAAACGTCATCACCGATCATCTATCTCGGCTTTCGTCCGACGTGCTTAGATATCCTATACCGATAGACGAGTATTTCTCAGATGAAAAACTCTTCGCCACCTCTTCTTTGCCTTGGTTTGCGGATATAGTCAACTATCTTGTCACGGGAGTCATCCCTCCCGAGTGGATATCGCAAGATAAGAAGAGGTTCATTACTTGGTCATGCATGTTTTTCTATGATGATCCATTATTTTTTAAATATTGCGTAGACCAAATCATTCGACGGTGCGTACCGGTTGACAAAATACCTAAGGTCATCCAATTTTGTCATTCGGAGGCATGTGGTGGAGGCCATATTTCGACGAAAAAGACACCCACTAAAATTCTCCAAAGCGGTTTCTATAGGCCCACTATGTTCTAGGATGAGAGAAATTATTGCAAATCATGTGATAGATGGGGGCGATTACTAGACGAGACATGATGCCATTATCCCTGATACTCATTACTAAGATCTGTGACTGCTGGGGTATTGACTTCATGGGCCCTTTTCCCCCATATTTTGGATACCTATGCATCCTTATTGCGGTAGAATATGTTTCTAAATGGGTGGAAGCTATAACTACTAAGACAAATGACAATAAAGCCGTGATACGTTTCCTGCAGGAACATATACTTTCTCGCTTTGATGCTCCGAAAGCAATAATTAGTGATAATGGCACACATTTTTATAACAACCCATCCGAGAAGCTTATGAGAAAGTATGGCGTCGTTCACAAGGTTGGAACGATCTATCACCCACAAATGAATGGGCAGGCCGAGTTAGCGAATCGAGAAATCAAGAACATCCTAGAGAAGACTGTCGATCCCAATCAAAAAGATTGGTCCCTTCGATTGACTGATTCGCTATGGGCCTACCATACCACATATAAAAATCTCCTCGAAATGTCCTTGTTCTGCTTTGTGTATGGAAAACCTTTCCATCTTCCCGTCAAGCTAGGACACAAAGCGTATTGGGCCATTAAGAGGGTAAATTATGACATGGGTAAAGCCGGTGAAGCTCACAAGATTTAATTAAATGAGTTAGAGGAGATACACAATAACGCATATGAAAAGGCTAAGATATACAAAAAAGGATGAAACTCGCACACAACAAGATCATTCGACACAAGGAGTTTCTTCCCGGGCAAAAAGTACTCCTCTATAACTCTCAGCTTCATCTATTTCCGGGTAAGTTACGATCTCATTGGACTGGCCCATTTGTTGTGAAGAGCGTATTCCCCCACGGAGCTATGGAGTTAGAAGATCCAAAATGGGGAAATACGTTCAAAGTCAATGGTCAACGCCTAAAGCCATACTTAGAGGCGTGTGTAGAAGATGTCGACACTATTTGGTTGTCGGACCCCATTTACAGGATAGAGTGAGATGAAATTGAGAGTTCGTCGCACCCCTGACATGTATGGGGTAAAATCTTGTGTATAATAGATGTGATTCAGTTAGGGTCGTTAGAATCTTTAGGTTTGAGTTTTGAGAAGTTAAGGGTAAGCACTAAGCACAAATTTCGAAAGAGCATCCGCAGTAGAATTGGCGTTTGTGGAAGGTTGTAGTATATTCATGAAGAAAAATGAGTGAGGGCACTTATTAGTCGAGAGAGAAGAGCATTTTTGCATTTTATGAGGATTTTGGCAATTCTGGGAATCCAAACCGATCCGCCCTTAGGCATGTAGACCGGTCCGCAGGGGAAAAAATAAAAAAGTAAAAAAAGGGACATGGACCGATCTGCACCCCGGCATGCGAACCGGTCCAGTTCCTGCAACTCTACAACACCCTAGATTCGCCCCCAATCCATTCATCTCCCTCCATTTCGTCTCTTACATCTTCCCAACCCATTTTCCCTCCCGAACCATTCCCTCCAAAACCTAACCCCTCCCCTTCCCCCACCTATAAATCCATACCTCTTCCACCCCTTATTCCCCACCATTTTTCATTACCCACACTCTCTTCCTCTCCATTTCAGCCTTTATTTCCACCACAATGCCCCTTCATGGCCAACCAACCACCCCCAAAAAATACATCTCAACGATCATTATCGAAAATAGGTCACCCCTGTTCCGTTCCTACGAGGAGCAATATTGGTGTCGACGTTTCTTCAGTCACGCCTGCAAGTTGCACATTGAGAGGCAGGTTCTTTAGGAGGAGCTACCCACCAGCGTCACTAACCTCTTCATCGCAAAGGGGTGGTGTCTTTTCTTCAATGAACCATTCGATGCTGAAGCTCTTATACTCTTGACTCACTTGAGTCTATATTGTATAAGTGTTCATCTAGTTTGGAAATTGTGACAAAATTCTGTCTATCCTAGAAACCAAAGAACCTCAGAGATTGGTTTGCTATTTCATTCATCTATCTTGTAGTGATCTAGACCAAATTACCAACACTCACACACAGTAGAATGCATCATATACATGTCATATTGCATATTAATGTGTGTACATATGTTGAGTATGTTTAAATCCCTAAATTTGATTTTTAAATATTTTTTTGGGATTTTATAAACATTTTTTAATAAAGGTTTTATTAATTAAAACTTAGTTTTAAAAGTTTGTGGGTTCAATCTACAATTATGGTTTAATGGGTTTATTGGCTTAAAGTTGCTTTGGGTAGAAACCAAAAGAGGCAGAGAATTCTGGGTATGGTTGTAATTATTTTATGACGCGCATTTTATATCGCCTAATTGATCAACACATGTTGCTTGCTTATTGGTGCATTTTGTGTTTCTTTACTGAGTATATAATCACGTATGCTTACAACCGTTGGATCAATCCTTATCAGCGATCTGCATGCTTTCTTTGGTAATCCCTGTGTATCCCTCTTGAACCAATCAGGTGAATTTTAATCACCGTGTACTGTGAGCCCTTGGATCAAAGTCAATCCAGCTTGACTCAATCCTGACCCTTGTTTTTGAACCATCTTCTCGATCCTTCTCTTCGTCCTATAAAAGAAACTCTCCTCTCAATAGTCTAAGACTTTTGTCCAGTTCATTTTTTGAGAGTAAAAAAGAGAAAGTAGAGAGAAGAGAGAAACCAAAGAGAGAGAGAGTTAGAATCCCTAACCCTAATCTTGGTTCGTCAAGCCTCTTTCAAACTAAAAACTCCTCTAAAACTCCTACATATCCAAAACACTACCCTGAGTGTTCTTGAGTTTTTGAGAGATATTTGTGTTGTTGGTTGTGTTGCTGTAACCTCTTGTTCGTTAGATCTTGTTCCCAACTTAAACTGTTTACTTAGATCTATTTTCTTCTTCATAGAAATTTCAGATCTATGTTCTGCATGTTACATCACACTTAGATTTTCATGCTTTATTTCTCATCTTGAGAAATATATTGTTGATTCTTTTCTGAAAATCATTTTTAACTTTGAAATCAACAATAAATGTTTTCTGTTTCTAGTTCTCTTAAAACTAAACCTTTGACCTAGTTTGGAATCATACTTGGAGGTTTTCAATCTCAAAAATCTTTTCAAAACTCTGAGATTGATTAAGATCTTGATACGTCTTCTGAGCAAGATATCCGTGGATTCTGGGATTGATTTAAAGGTAAAAAATGGTTAAAGTTTTATGAGAAGAGAGAAAAAGAAAAATCACTGCATATAGCCTTATATGTAATCTGTTAGGACTGTTTGTACTTAATAAGTGTGTGTGTGTGCATGCATGTGTTAGAGAGCACCTCCACAAACACTTTCACCCTTCCACACGAAAAGTGTTGGTAATAAGATCTTGTGAACAAGAGTCGACGTAAAGTGCTGGAACAAATCAGAAGTTAACAAATTGGGAGAACAACATCAACAATCAGAACTGCAGAGAAGTTATAAGGACACCAGAGGGTACATTCCTAAACTTATATAGGTCTGAGTTGTATGCATGTTAGTTATATAGTTTGTAATTGGTAAATTTGTTTTAGTGGATTTTTTTTATTTTACTCCGTAGAGGGAGTCGTGGATGTTTCCTCAGTTGGTGAGGTTTTACCACGTAAAAAATCGTGAACTTAATCTTCCTACACATTCTCATCTCATTCTTGGTTGTGCCAACTTTAAAGTTTGTTTAAACTGTTTTATAAACCTATTAGTCAAATCTTGAATAGATCTCATGCATACTGTTTTATTAAACACATCTTGTGTTCAAATTGTTTTGGTTTTTAAGAAAAGAGTTTCTTCAAAAAACTATTCGGAGTTACTTAAATAGTTTATTTTTAATAAACGACTTTAGTAACAGATTTTCAGATGCTATCTTTGAAAACGAAGTGCGTTCCTTCTACGGGTCCCTCGTTCACATCAATCATTTTCAAGCCGTGGCGTACGTTGACCAAACAGCCATACCGTTCTCACTCGACATCCTCATATGCAAATTAATGGAGAAGGATGTCCCTCACCCATCCCCATACCAATACCCTAATAAACCCCCTAGACAAAGATGTCTGCATTTTCCCATATCGCTCCTGGCCAACAATGGCTCCGCGCCCCTTTTCTCGTAGGACAGATGGATGACAAAGTGCGTATCACCTTCCAAATCGTTTGCGCCAATAGTCTATAATTTTCAAACGATTACGTCATGCATCCTCGACAAGCCACCCTTGTCTTTCACCTATATGACCCAAACTCCACCATCCACTTGGCCCGTACAATGTACAAAGACATTGTCCACACCACCATGGATGAAAAAGGCGCTGCCCCACTCCCTTATGCCAGGCTCATCTCATCCCTTCTCGCCGATGCTGGCATTCAGCTACCCACCCGATTTCCTCGCCTGACCAATCCTTTTGGACAGATTACCCGCACCAAAAGTAATGACGACAACGATGAGGATGAGTCCACCGATGAGTCCTCGACATATGAGGTGGCAGTGGATGACGTGAGTGTGGCCGAGGGCGAGGAGCCCGAGTATGTGGAGGAGGAGGATTCCGACTTTGATCTTCCGGGTAGCAACATTGATGCGAGCATCTCAGCGCTTAAAACACAACTTTCGGGGTTCATAGCGCGCTACAACGCTCATAAGGAGGAGGATCAACACGTATATCGGCGCGATACGATGACGATGCACCGTCTTCAAGCTCAAATGTTCAAACTGTCTTTTAATGCCCCTCCCCCATCCTACTTTTATGATCCCTATGACCCCAACGCCCCTGGACCTTCCAACCAGCCCCCGTTTTAGTTTCCTTGCTTTGCGGATGTTTTGGACCTATTTTCTTTCCATTTTCCACAGTTATGTAACTTTTATCATATTTTAATGGAAATTGGACTGCTTATTTCGTGTCTCTTGTGCTTCTTTTTAAATTCTTGAATTTGTTTACTTTGTTCATTAGTTGTTATACTCTCCTTAATTCAATTTTTAGTCCTCTTTGCCTCGGGACGATGCAAAAGCCTAAGTTAGGGCGGTACGCACGCGTTTTTACATTTCACAAAGTCTAAATGCACACACACACACACAATATATATATATATATATATATATATATATATATATATATATATATTTATTTATTTTAAAAATCCAAAAATATTTTTCTTCAAAATAAATAAAAATTAGAGTTTAAATTTTTCGAAAATATCACCGAAATTTTATTTAAAGTCTCAAATTCACAACAATCCAAATACACAAAGCCAAAATTGACTAAAGATGGAAATTGAGCGTGAATTGACGACTTAACGAATAAGTATGGAGATTATTAACCCGGTGAGATGTCGAGCCTATCCACTTTTCTGAGTTTTTAAAATTAATCCGAGTTAATGACTAACTCCAAGTTCATTTTAGCAGTTAAAATAAGTCTTCGGGGATCTCAATTCGTTAACATTGATCGGTTATGGGAAATGGAATGTTGTCTTAAGAAATGCGCTGAAAATATCTCTAAACTTAATTCATCTCGAGACGCATATGGTAATGTAATTAGCAATTTGGACAACGAAGTAGACTCTCGTTTGTCACCCAAAAATATTGGCCAGAAAAAGTCGTTAAAAATTAACCTCTTTGCAACCCAAATTGAGCCGAATAAGTTTTTTCCTTTTGTTTGACAACCCAAAAAATCCCAAATTTAGCCTGAAATTGTGAAAATGAAAAATTCAGAAATTTAGTCCAAATGGTGCGATACAAAGGGATAAGAAAATAGACAATGCTCAACAAAAATAGCAAGAAAAGAAAAGTGTGGAAAATAGAAAAAAAAAGAGAAAATGGGCAAAAGCCCGAAAAAGCACTAATGGATATCACAAGAAAATTTTCCAATTCCAAAATTCCCAACCATTTCAAATCATACCCAATACACCTTATAACCCGAAAAAGTCCTAATCGAGTCTGAATTGCAAATTTGGTTACCGCGTGGAGAGTTAAAGCACAAAAGATGATAAAAGAGATTAAATGTGTGAATTAGAGATAATGTTTTCAGTTTCCCTATAATCGTACTCTAATAACGAGATCCTTCCACCCCAAATAATCCGTCTTTCATGATAGTGTGCGTGAACTTGCGTTCCATTACATTTACTCTTATAAATTGCGCACACCGAGAGAGAATAGCCACATTCGGAGTGATTCGTTTGCGAGAGCATCCAGTGAGCATTTGAATCAAAATGAATTTTCGAAAAGTAACGAAATGACCAAACGGCAGATACTTGTAGTTTGATTTTTGGCTTCGCACACACGCACGACAAATTGAGACTTACGAATACAAATATAGGGTGATTATTTTTCGGGAAATTTAAATTGAATAATTTTTAAGCATTTTGAATTTCTTTGAGTCTAGAAAAATGAATTTTGTGGGTATATTCACTGCAAACCCTCACGAGACACAACTCGCCCTACAAGGGTAACCTAGGGGTTTAAAGGATTGTTGTATACGCTAAATGCAATCTCTTTCCCACAGAAGTGGTATTCTATTCGAATAAAACGAATTTCAAGAGTAGAGCCTTATTTGGATTCTTTTACATTGCTCAAGACGCGCAAAGTTCTAAGTTAGGGGGGTTTGATAAGGCGTAAATTCTTCCTAATTTATCCCCTAAATTTACGGATTTTTATCATCTCGGATAATGTAATTCATCTTGATTAATCTCATTTATATGCTACTAACCTTTCGACGTAGTATCTCGAGTTTTTGTGCCTTTTCATGATTTTTAAAGTTATTTATTGCTAAGTGGAGAAAGGAAAAAGCCAAAGCAAAAGAATGAATCAAGGGAGAAAAGTCAAAACGGCAAAAGTGTAATTTCCATCAAGAATTTTGACGAGAACCTAAAATGAAAGTTGAAGATCTCGAGTCTACGAGTGCATAGGAAGAAACGGCGTCCAAGTTTGAGCTCCAGAGCAGAAGTTACGAGGTTCGAAAGAAGAGAGAAAATGAGGAGATAATGGAGAGAAATTGAAGAGAACATGAAAAATGAAGGCGGACCGATCCTATTTCCGAAAGAAAATGACCGATCCGGGTCCTTTCAACTCACTGGCCAAATTTCCCTAGCGGACAGATCCTATTTTCTAGAAAAAAAGTACCAGTCCGAAGTCCTATCGCCCACTGGAAAATTATAAATATGGGACCGATCCTATTTCCCAGAAAAAGGAACTGATCTGGATTTTAATACGAACCAATCCGCTAATGAGTGCCCGGACCGGTCCGTCGAAGATAAACCATATTTTCTTGTTCCAATTTTAGAGTTTGATTCAGCTACAACTTTAAATTTTTCGTGATGTATTTAACTTCTGGTTATTGTTAGATTAAGGGGTTCTAACTTTTACTTTTTTTAATTAGTTTTTGGGGAGAGAAAGCTCTCTCACTTGTGTTGCAAACCCTAGTTTTGAAGATTGATTAGTGGATTCAGATTTGATTTCCAAATTTATTGAATGCAAGTAATTTCATTTCATTCATTAATTTAGTTAATTAATTATTCCAATCCTGATTGCACTTTCAAAAATGACCAATTATTCTTGTTAATCTCTTTTATGGCAATCATGAATCTTGTTAGTTTTAGAATTAATGTTTTTCTTCACTTGGTTACATCTGGCTAAATTCTTTAGGGTTAGGGTGCATGAACCCCACCCGATGTGATTCATCATAATGGAAATAAATTTTTGAATTTCATTTTAAAAGAATCGTGTCGCATAATTATCGCAAACGTTGTAGGACTTTTGATCTCGTTTGCCCTAGGTAACTGGGATGCTTAAGAGTGCGGCGCGGATGTAGTTATTGCGACACTACTTTGTTCTTACCTTTGATTTCGTATGATGCGGGCTACGATCCTTCATATGAGAAATGCTTAGGATTAATAAAGACCGGGTTCCTTATAAAATTCTAATTTTGAAATCTAGTATCCTACAGGGTGATCCACCAGGGTGAGGGGGATTTAATCCAACCTCTCGTTCTCATTTACAATTAAGTTCCTTAATCACTTGCCATCCCTGTTAGGTTAATTGTCTCATTTACATTTCATTGAAGCATAGTTTAGTCAGTGTTTAATTTAAGTACGCATTTAGTTGTAGTAAATTTCCCATTCAAATCATCTTTTCGTTTCTTTTAGGGTTAAATTAGGGTTCTCCTTCTTTCCATATGTCGTTACGATTCTCTCATCCTATTTCCCTGAGGATTCGACCCCGACTTATCGGGATTATTATTTGAGCGACGGACTTGGACTTGAGCCTAGATAGCACGCACACTAGAATATATTTGTGGTCGCATCAATGGCACAAAAGGGTGCCCTACGTGTGAGAGTAGGGCCACCTATATTAAACTTCTCCATGGTGAGAAAGTGAGTTCAGTCAGGATGGGAAGGTAGACGGGAACGGTGCCAGTGGGGCATAACAACAACCGTAGGAGCGAGACTTTCGGTAGGGGAATAGGACTGAGAGATTTAAGTCTGGAGGTTACCAACTCGAGAATGGTGAGATCAGGCAGGACCAGCAGAGTCCCTAACAGCAGCAGTAACATTTTGTTCCTCAGGGACGTTAGGGCTAAGGGAATGGCAGGGGAGGCTAGTAGGGCTAGGACCAAAATCAAGAGAATTTCTATTCCAATTTTTACGGTTATGGAGAGATGGGCCACAGGAAGAAGGATTTCCCCAAGCGAAGCAGGGGGAGACTACATAATGACATCCTATATATACAACCATTGCAGCAGATCTTGGGTCAGTTCAGGCACGAGAGTTATGTTCAGGAACCCGTTGACTAGGCAAGGTAGATGGCAAATGGAGATAAATTTTTTTATCTTGTTCTTATGCATATAGGATAAGTTATGGTGAGATGGGTGCATCATAATATATGATTATTTAAAACTTAAATTAGCAAGCGAGTCGAATTTATTGGGTTCATAGGCAGTGTCAGCCTTATTAGGTATATATTTACCATTGGGTAGTGGGGGATCTTTGGTATTTCCTGTGGGGGAGCGGGCGTGTACACTAGGAGGATGTTTGTATTATGTAATTAGTTTTAATACCTTTGAGAGTTATGGAATTAGAATTTATTATGATCCTTTGTAGTAATAGGATACCAAGGGTTTGAGTGGTAATAAATAGTGTGATAAGACTATCGTGCTGATTATTCCAGGGTGAAATGTATTGTTTTTGCGAGGCATCACCCGAAAGAGGGTTGATCCTATATATATATATATATATATTATATCATAGACTTCGGTGAGTATGTTGTCTTGTTACATTTGATCCCGATGGGTAGGAATGTTTACTAATGCGATGCAAGGTATATTGATTTATTATCGAGCGCATTATTGATTTAGCACCATGGACTCAGTAATAGTAAGAGCGTCGTGTTGTATATCCTCTTTAGTGACATGAGATTGGACGGGTAGAGTTTTATATTAGGAGAAAAGAATTTGGGGTTACATGTTATGTGCTGAGGGCCCAACGGATCTCGACGATCGACAATGTTAGTTAGTAATGTATCGAGGGGGTTCCTTATTTGGATTTCGCTTTGCGAGACATCCCACACATGAAACATAAAGAACATCGAGAATAGGAAAATGTTTGGCCTTTAGTACACGAGTATAGTACCTTAGTTATTATGTTTGTATGTAGTTATAAATGAGGGACGATAGTTATATTACGATTTAAGGCCAGTAGAGCCATATAATGTTGATGTGCGAATAATTAAATTGCGATTAGTAGAGTGGTTGAGTGTAACCTTATTGTATAGTCGTGCCTAGTATAAAAGGCTTAATTTAAAATTTGTATATTACGTTCAGTTGAATTGTGCAAAAATGCACAGGACATAGGGTGTATGGGGGCCCTAGTTAGTTGAGATTTTCAGTATCATTCACGAGGAGGAGATGTGGGAAACTTATGAAATTAACGTAAATGAATGGGTAAATTAGAGGCATAACTTAAATGAGGCAAAGAGAATGTAGTTTCATTATGAGCAAGGCGTGTCACTAGAAACCGAAGAGTAGGCGGAAATGGGTGATTATAGGTTGAAAAGTACAAGGAATGTACATTTTAAATTTTCGAGGATAATCAGGAACTACTCTGTGCAGAGGACTAATATGACGAGAGTTTCATCATAACCAACTGAAGATGTAAAAGTCTGATGTTAGTAGTTGGGTATGATTGCAGATATCTCCCACAAAGGGAGTATATGATTTAACAAAGGGGAAGTTGGCACCTAGGGAGGAGGGGACCTTTCCTAAGATAGGAATGGTATAGCTGTTAGAATGTCAGCCCAATCGTGTTGGAATATTCTTGGGAGAAGGGTAACTAGTTTCGCAAGCACCAAGGTGAAACAGTAAGGGAAATAAAGGATTACATCGAAGTAAAGTGATTTGGGCAGATTAATCACTATTTTGAATGGTAGGGTATAGAACGTCGGACTAGAGAGTACCAATAGTGAAGGGGTACCAGGAACAACATAATGTTCCCAACTTTAGAAAGATGTGAATACCGTGCGAGGAAGTATCTAAAACTGTTAGTACTAATCTTATCCTAATTTTGCGGATGAAATTCCTTTGTAAGGAGGGAAGTATATAACACCCCGTATTTTTAATGATTTTTATATGGGGATTAATTAAATTAAAATGGAAAATTAATTCGGATTAAAATAAATATTAATTAACAAGACAAGGGTTAATATTTTTTTGTATGAATTATATTGAGTATTACTTAGTGAACGAGTAATAAATTAGTAAGAATGCATTATAATTGTCGTGAGTGAGAAATACGGCAATTACAGTAATTTAGTCGAGACGTGCGTTTCAGTCGTGTCGAGCCTTAAAGTAATGAGATGAAAAGTGATTTATTTATGAGTCATCCAAATGGTCATTTCGAGTGCGTCAGTGTGTTCCTAAGGGCCTAGATAGTCAAAAAAGTGTACTCGGGGGTTTGGATTAGGCCCCGGGGTATTTCTAAGCCAAATCGGCACCCCAAAAGGGTATTTTGGCCTTTTGGCTTTGTAGAGTAAAGGGACCTACGAATTTAATAAGTTTATATCAGCATGTGGGTTGAGGGTGTTAGTTTTATCAGTTACAAAAATACAGAGAGGCCATTAGAGGAGGAAAGTGAAGGATTCCAAGGCTCCCCACACCATTTTTACACCACCACCACCACCACCACCACCACCGGAGTTCAGATCGGAAGGAGAGGAAGACAACTCTACCATATTTCTGCATAAATCGGACTTACAATCTTAAGGCAAGTGTTTATATTGCATCTTTCTAAAAGTTTATAATACCCATGTATTGTAGGATTTTATATTTAATGATAAATTGATGTTTTTTCGAGAACTAAACACATGAATCTTGGTTAGGATTTGCATGTAGATTAAATCTCTATATGAATAGAAAATGAGAATGGAATATATGTGGTGATATTAATGGAATAAATTCAAATTTTGAATGGAAAGAGATGAAGATCAATGAAAACTAGGGTTTTAAGGATTTTTGAAGAAAAATTGGTTCTTGGATTGAATTCGTTATCATTTAACGTTAGATTTACATTGGAAATCATTCATATAAACTTATATTATGTTTAGTAATGCTTCTTGAAAACTTGGTTAAGTTTCATGAAGTTTTGATAAAGTTGTAAGGATGAGAAATCGCAAAATTGCAACTGTGTAGAGACCTGCTACATTTCTAATCTATTCGGCCCAAAGGTGAATCAATTCGGTAAGGCGAATCGATTCGGTCCTTGGGCCCCAGATATTGACAATTTTTCCCTTTTTTAAGCCTAGATCTTGTGAATAATGATCGGTTGGTCTTTTTAGGTAATTTAAAATATAGTGAGGGATATTTTGATTTCCAATAAGCTAATGATAGGGTTGAGGCCTAGTCTTATGAGAAAAATTAAGGCTAAGGTTAATTGGGCATCCTTTGTAATGGAAGTGAACTAGGGAGAATGAGATCGAATCACGGGATTTTAAGTGAACCTATGCCTTATACCAGTAGAGTATGAGTGTATTAATTACTGGAATAATGTAAGGGGTAATTAGGGCCCTTCGGGTAGAGAATAATACTCGAGAAATACGATAAAGGGTTAAAAATCGTAAATTGAGAAGTACGGTAAATGTTCAAAAGATATATATCTATACTACATACGAAGGATAATTATAGGTTGATTGTATACCTATACGAATTATATTATAGGTTGAGTGGATACCTATGCGGATTATATAATAGGTGGAGTATATACCTATACGGATTATATTTATAGGTTGTGTGTATACCTATACATATTATATTTATAGGTTGTGTGTATGACTATATATGCAACATATTGAGAGGTTGTGTGTAGTCCTATTATGTGCTTTCTTATGTGTGTGAACATACCTATGTTGCCTGCTATCACGGGAGGTTCCGCTTCATTGGCAATCTTATCCTGATGAGCCTATTGGGGGATTTTAGACTTGTGACGTATAACATAAAACGTAGAGTTGGGCACTAATTTGTGTATGATAGTGTGACCGGTCATTTAGGTGCATTAGATGTGTGCGTAGGCCAAAGACTTAGAAAAATGTTCGCCCCCATTGTATGTTATTTGATTTATGGTTCCAGGAGACATTCCGAACCTATAGTCCTTAATGTGGTTCGAGGAGTACTTGGACTTGATAGCAGAGTATGCAAGTGTGCATCGTGGTGGCCAGTCTGGGAAACGATATATATATATATATATATATATATATATATATATATATATACAACCAGGTTCTAATGCGGACGCAACTTGCGGATTTAACTTGCAGATGGATTTTTATGTATTTTTTTAAAAATATCAAACAATCAAATTTCAATTTGATTTTTTTCTGTGGTATTTAAACATTTCAAGGGACCCTTGTAAAAAAAATCAGCCCAAAATGAAATGTTTTACTATTTTTAAAAAATCGGTCAAACATATGTCCATTTTAAAGAGCTTTAAAAACTGACATATGTTTGACCGATTTTTTAAAAATAGCAAATCAATTCATTTTGAATTGATTTTTTTACAGGGGTCCCTTGGAATTATTAAATACCACAAAAAAATCAAGTCGAATTTTTTTTTTTACTATTTTTAAAAAATATGAAAAAATATGTCTGCATTTGAGCCGGCCTGTGTGTGTGTGTGTATATATATATATATACACACACACTTGAGTGATTTATCCTAAGTATGTGTAATTGTAGGGAGACTAAATGGTGTATATCTAAAATAAGGCTTAATCTACTTAGTGTGTGATGTTAGTAAAGTTAGATTGCGTATATCTAAAGATGATTTAAGTAGAGCAACTTAATGAAATGGTTTAATGATAACATACGTGAAATGTTAATAATGGTTAATAATAACATACGAGCCATGTTAATTATTAGTGTTACGATAACTTACTGTATAAGTAATATGGGGGAGTTAAAGAGATACTCAACTAAGGACTTAATGATAACTAAGTTGTATGGGCGGTATGGGTGAGATAAACTTGTTATTGGTTAGCTATATACTTATGAGGTATAGTTATGCTGGGTAGCATAACTGGGTGGGATAAGTAGGAGACGTTAGGTGTGCACCTTAGATGAGGGGTGAGGAACTCAAGAGAGTGTACGCGGACCAACATGTGTAATTAATAACTGCTTTTAAAAATTGTGATTTAAATGCTTGAAAAATATTTTCAAAAGGTTTTCTTGGGCTCTGACCCGTGTGCAAAATATTTTCAAAACATTTTAGGTGTCCATCCATAGGGTTGCCAAGCTTGATAATTTATTCCGGGGATGCGTAGCTGCAGCACTTGTGGATGCTTACATGATTTGGATTATATGCTTTAGTCACTTCATTCATAGAGTAGGATGCAGTTTAAATTATTTCATTTGGACATGTTGCCCCTTCAACTATTTCATTTATTCAGTTGTATCAGACTATGTATTATTGGATTCAGTTTTATTTCATAGACTCATAGTTGGATTTTGTATTGAGAACCGATGGCTTATTCGGTATTATATATTTGGTAATTTATCTTGTGATGTATTCATATTTTTATTATTGCACGTATGGTTTGGTTATTGTCTTTATTTATGCATTGATGGGTTAATGAAAGATAAAAATTTGGCACCGGTTTATTTAAAATGTAAGTGATTAGTAATTTAAAAAGATTTTCGATAGTGATGCTAAGAATGAACCAAATGAGATTCCTATTATATTTTTATATTGGAGTGATCACCCGCTATTTAAATAGGTGGGGTGTTACATTGAAGTGGCCTGGGAAACTGAAATCGTTGCACAACAAAAGAGAAAACCCTAAGTACTATGACTTTCATAAAGACCATGGACATACCACTGATAACTGCATCGCCTTGAACAATGAAACTGAATCTCTCATTCATCAAGTAAACTTGACCAAGTTTTTGAACCGGATTAAAGGTTGGGACATGAGAATAAGATTAGAATCCCCTTGCAAAAACAAAGATAACAGGAAAAGAGGTCAAGATGATGAATTTGAAGATGACGCCTGAACGTGAGGTAGGCATGATATCTTTTGGTTGTCATTTCATTACAAGATGGGATGATGGAGGCGGAGATGAAGTCGTCTAGAGAAAGATCTATTTAAATGATACCAAAGATTGATTTTACATTAGTCAAGTCAACAGACGAAGTAGATGGTCGACCCAGAAAGGTGAATAATGACAAAGTGGTCATCAATTTCTCTATAAATGACTTATCGAGAGTTCTTTACCCTCACGATAACCCTCCAGTCATTACCTGTTGGGTACATCATGCTAGGATAGCAAGGATTCTCGTGGATAATAGTAGTTCAGCAGATGTGATGTTCTATAATTGCATTCACAGTCTAGTGTTGTGAGATAGTAAACGAGGTCCCTATCATCGGCCTTCGATCGGTTTCTTCGGATAAAGAGTTTATCCTTTGGGAACTGTCGGACTAGAAGTTTTAATTGGTACTTGGTCAGCCAGGAGAATCGAGAAGATTATCTTCTTTGGCCTGGACGAATATTCCCTCAACCTATAATATGATGATCGACAGAGTTGGGTTAAAGAAGTTCAAAACAGTGCCATCCACAGTTCATTAGTGTATGAAGTTCCCACTCACTATGGGTTTGGTGTGGTAAAAGGAAATCAATTGGAGGTAAGAGAATGTTACTATACCTCTGCCGACCAACAAGAATTTCAAAAGAGCACCACCACTTACCAAATCAACACTTTGGATCCCCATGAAGAAGCTGATTTAGTAAAAGGGCAAGTCGTGGAAGCCACGAAAACCATCGTAATAAATGATAAAAAGTCAAAGAGAACCACGCATATCGACTCAAACCTAACACCATCCATCAAACAAAAATTAATTGCATTCCTCATAGAGCGAAAAAGTGTGTTTGCTTAGAGCCATAAGGATATGCCTGATATTGATCCTAACTTCCTATGTCATGATCTCAATATTAATAAAGATGTTAAGCCGATCAATGGAAGCTCAAGGTCTTTAGTCCCAAGAAAATATGGCTAATCAAGAAGAAGTATACAAATTGCAGAAAGCTCATTTCATTGAGGACGTCAAATACACTAATTGGTTGGACTATGTAATAATGGTTAAAAGGAAGAATGACAAATGGCGAATTGGTGTGGATTTCACCGAACTCAATAAAGCATGACCAAAATATCACTTTTCTCTAACAAGGATTTATCAGTTGGTCGATGAAACAGCTGGTCACGAGTCACTAAGCTTTATGGATGCTTACTCTAGTTATAATCAGATCAAAATGAAAGCGGAGGACAAAGAAAGCACATCCTTCATCACCAGCTTAATACTATAACATTATGCCTTTGGGGCTTAGAAATACTGGAGGAAAATACCAAAGGCTAGTGAACAAAGTTTTTGAAGAATAAATCGGGAAGAATATGGAAGTATATGTGGACGACATGCTTACCAAGAGAAAGGAAGTTGCCAATCACATCAAAGACCTGAATCATACATTCGATTAGCTGGGAAAACATAAAATGAAACTCCATCCAACCAAGTGTGTTTGGTGTATAGGAAGGAATGTTCCGAGGCTTTATTGTAATCAAAGAGGCATTGAGGCCAACCCACATAAAATCAAGGCCTTAATTGAGATGAAACTGTAACACTCAGTAATATTATTGATTTTTATATTGGGAATTAATTGGGATTAATTAAGTTATATTTGGAAAAATTAATTTGGTAAAATAAATATTAATTAGTGAGATAAGGGTTAATATTTATTTATATTGAATATTACATAGTGAATGAGTAGTAATAATAATAATAATAATAATAATAATAATAATAATAATAATAATAATAATAATAATAATAATAATAATAAGGAAATATTATAATTATCGTGAGTGAGAAATACAATAGTTACGGTAAATTTAGTTGGGACGCACGTGTCAGTCATGTCAGGACTTAATTTGGGAAATAAAAGGTAATTTCACTTTTGATATTCCATATGGTCATTTCGAGTGCGCCAGTGTATCCGAAAGGGTTGAAATAGTCACAAACGTCTACTCGGGAGTTTAGTTTGGGTCCCGAGGCACTTTTAGGACAAAGAGGCACCCCAAAGGGGGATTTCGATCTTTTGAAATTTATGAGAATATAAACCCACAAAAATTAGAGGATTATATATGATATCACGTAAAGGTAATTAGGGTTATCAGTTACCAAATCAAAGGGAGGGTCACAATAGGGAGAAGGAGAGTTGTTCCTAGGGTTCCAAGGCCAAAAACCACCTTCTTTCACCACCACCGAATTGTAGATCGGGAGGGGGAGAACACAAATATTACCGTCACTTCTGCAAAAAATAGACCTCTGAATTAAGGCAAGTGTTTAGGTTGCTAATTTTTCATTTGACATACCATCCATGTTAGAATAGGATGGTTATGTTATGAAATTTATGAACTTTGACCTTAAAATTGGAGATATAAATCATATTCTTGGATAGGAATGATAATATACTTGACCCCTTATACATATAGGATGAATTTGATGAGAAATATCATGAAATTTGGGAAAAAATATGGAATTATGTTGTGGTTCTTGAACATGAATAATAATCTAGGGTTTTAGAAATTCATCTTGATTAAATCTGATTTGAGGTTGTTCTGTAAAGATTTAATGATTCTTATACGTTAAAAAACTTTAATGCATGTTACTATAATGTTAGAGACCTTTTTTTGGGAGTTTGGGATAGTGTAATATTGGTTTGGAGGTTTAACAATGGTGAATTCCCGTAACAGTTTAGTGAAGAAGATGATACCGGCTACGACGAATCTATTCGGCTCCTTGGCCGAATCGATTCGGTTTCCCAGATTTGCACAATTTCTCCCCTTTTTACCTAGAACTCATGGGAAACGATTGGGTTGACCTTTGAATTAATTTTTAAAAATCCTAATGAGAGATATTCTAATTACCAGTAGGTTAATGTTGGGTTTGAGGTTAGTCACGCAAGGAGAGCTTAAGGTAAAAATTGATTACGCTTAACGGGTTATAAAAGCTTATTCGGATAATGAGTTCTTGTCATGGAAAAATAGGGGAATGTAGGACCAAGACCAGTAAGCCTTGAGTGGGATATCTACTGAGTTTACTTAAGGGACAATTGGCAATCATTTGGGCGTTTGTAAATACTCGGGATTATATAATAAGAAGTATTATGCCACGTAGAATATTCGAGAGTTACTACACTACGTATGGAGTATATGATATAGGCTACGTGTATACCTATAATATATATATATATATATATATATATATATATATATATATATATATATATATATATATATATATATATATATGGGTGGTGTGTATACCTATTATTTCGTGTCATGAACAATCTTATTCTGGTGAGCTCAATTGGGGGGATATTGACTTGTGCATCAGGACATAAAACTTAAGGATTGCACACCACTTATGTGAATAAGGGTGTGATCGATCATTTGGGTGCATTAGGTATGAGCATATCCCAAAGGCTTAGAACTATTTCGCCTTCAATATTGTGTGATTTAAGTTATAATTCGAGGGAGATTATCCGAAGTAGTGTCCTTATAAAGTATGTCATGTACCAGCACTTGATAGCATAGTACGCCTGCACCACAGGTCTCCACCTTGGGGTGTTGTATACGTATATATGATTAGAGTGATGAATGTGTATATATGTGTGATTGATCCTAGTACGAGCGTGTTAGTAAATAAGATATATAGTGATATCTAAATTGACGAAAGTGCATGAGAACTAAATAATTTACTAGTAATTCCTAATGAATATAAAGAATTAGAAATGGCAGTATCGTATGGTATGGGTAACACGAATTGGCACTATGAATTATTAGATGCAAAGAGATGTAAGCCAGACTAGTTAGGTGGGTAGCATAACTAGGTGGGATAGAGTAGTACATTAGGCGTTCACATTACTTGAGGGGTGAGGATCTCAAGTGAGGGCACCCAGTACTAACATGTATTTAATATCTTATCTTGATGCATTTTAAACATTTGCTAAACTTTTTCAAACTGTTTTACTTGGGCTCTGACACGTTTCAAATTCTTTTTGTTAAAAAAATTTTAGGAGCCCAGCCATAGGAACGCCAGGCTTAGGAGTTCCTAAATTTGACGTGCTGCAGCTGCTATGAAAGTTGTAGGACCTCGCTATTAGATGCCTCCACATTTATTCAGTTCTTAGTTGTCCTTATTTTTCTCAGTCGGGCATGTCACCCATTCTTAGGTGGAGCATATTTGCAGAGACTTTGTATTTTTAGTTATTTCCAGTATTAATTTAGTCTTTACTTATGGATGACTCTATTAGGATTTTATTTGGAGTGTTATTCCAGACTCGATTATTTATTTATATCTTTATCTCATTATTCATTGTTATGTGCATGGAAATGGTGAATAATATATTTATTCCGATTATATTTACTGCATGTTAATAATAAAGATTAAAATTTTAACATCGGTCCATGAGGGTATTAGTAAAATAAATTAAACTTCAAAAGTAATGCTTTGAATGACACCATTAGTGATTCCTGCTTAATTTAATAATGGACTGATCACCCAGGATTAGAATAGGCGGGGTGTCACAGAAATCTCCAACATGCAAGAAAGATGTGCAGAAATTGACGGGAAGAGTGTCCACCCTCAACCGATTTATGTCCCGAGCTACTAATAAATGCCTACCATTATTCAAAGTACTTAGAAAAATCTTTGAATGGAATGAAGAATGAAAAAATGCCTTTTAGGGGCTGAAGAAGTACTTGGGATCTCCACCACCACTCTCCCGACCAATTCTGTATGAGAAATTGTATCTATAGTTGGCTGTCTCAGAATGCGCTATTAGCTCGACATTAGTCAGGTTGGAAAATGGAGTTCAAAAGCCACCGTATTACAATAGAAAAGCATTCAGAGGAGCCGAAATCCACCTAAAAAAGCTAGCACTTGCTCTGATTGAAGTTTCAAGGAGGATGAAGCACACATCATTGTGGTTTACATAGATTTACCTCTATGCTGGGCACTTCGCAAACCAGAGACGTTAGGGAGGTTGATGACCTGGGCTGTAAAACTAGGAGAATATGAAATCCTTTATGAGTAAAGGACAGTGCTAAAGGGACATGCCATAGCTCATTGCTAAATTCATATATCCAGAAGCGATCACCACCCCAAGTTTTCATGTCGAGCATACTTCCTTTGAAGAAAGCTCCGCTCCAAAGTAAACTGAAAATATCACCCATCAACTTGAAAAATCAGTTGCCTAAGAGATGCATCAAAGTTCCAATGAGTAAAGCAAGAAAATATTCTAACAAGGAGTACTGTCTGAGAAAAGCTTCAATAATAACTTTCTAGTTTCAAAGTTATATGTAGATGGATCCTCATACGCTACTGGCAGTGGAGCAGGTCTTATCATTAATACTTTGGACGATATTGGTGTGGAGTATGCACTTCTTTTTTAATTCCAAGCCTCTAACAATGAATTAAAATATGAAGCATTAATCATAGGCTCTGCGTTACCCTTATTATTGGGAGTCGAGTAGGTATGGCACATAGTGATTGTCAACTCATTGTTAACTAAGTATTTAAAATATATAGAGTCAATGGAGATGTCATGATCAAGTATCTGTCAAAAATTATGGAAGTCGTCTCCATGTTTACTAAAGTCCAAATGGTGAGAATATCAATAATAGAGAATGCCCAAGCAGACATACTTGCTCAAATGGCCTCAGCGACCAGGATAGAACTTAAGAGAACCATCCTCGTGGAAATTCTTGCACACATAAGTGTAGATTCGGGGTCTATGGTTAGTTTTATTGCGATGGATTTAGGACCCTCGTGGATGGATCTCATCAGAAACTACCTTGACAAAGGTATATTATATGTTGATCCAAAAGAAGCCATTATGTTAAGGTTCAAGGCATCCAGATAATGTGTTAGACATGGAGTCCTACACGAAAGGGGATACATTATTTCATTACTTCATTGTATTCACCCAACTGAGGTACCAGACTTGATCGGAGAGATACATAAAGGTTCCTATTGGGATCGTTAAGCCAACTGATCATTAGTGCAAAGGATAGCTATGCGAGGAACTATTGACCTATTATGAGAGCAAAATGTATTTCCTTTGTAAAGAAGTGTGATAAATATCAGAAGTTTGCCACAATTCAAAGAAGACCAGGGGATACTTTAACTCCAATTACTTCCCATTTGCCTCTTGATATTTGGGGAATTGATTTGGTCAACCCATTATCGAGGACCAATGGACGGTTTAAATACTTAGTAGTGGCGGTGGATTATTCCACGAAATGGGTGGAGGCTGAGACATTGGTTAAAATTCCTTATGAAAGAGTTTTCCAGTTTATCTGGAAATATATCTTATCCAGGTATGGAATGCCATATGCCTTCATCACTGATCATAGAGCTCAATTCAATAATGAGGAATTTGAAGAGTAATGCATTCAGTCTAAGATCCGAAAACTTCACTCAGTCGCTGTAGACCCTCAATATAATCGACAAACAGAGGTCACCAGTGAAAGAATACTCTATGGGATATTGGATAAATAAGATGAACAGTGTTCTTTGGGCATACAGAACTATGCCGAGAATAGCCACAGGGGAGACTCTTTATATGCTCGCCTTTTGAACTAAGTCAATGGTACCAGTCAAGATAGGTCTGCTAACTCATAGGGTGTTGAACGTTGATTCCCCAAATAGTGATCTCATGGGGAGGTTAGATTTAGATATGGTTGAGGGAGTCCAGGAGAACGCTTCACTTTGGATGGCTACTTATCAGCAAAGAACGACTAGATTCTACAATAGAAGAGTCAAGCCGACTTACTTGAAAGAAGGAGACTATGTCCTTAAGAAGTTTATCCAGAAGGGAAACAAATTGGAAGCAAACTATCACGGTCCTTATTGCAACTCGACAGTCATCCTATCAGGAACTAATTTCCTAGAAATACTTGAAGGAGAAGAATTTAAGAATCCACGGAACGCCGACCACCTCAGGAAATATTATCAGTAATTTTGTTTAGTATTTGATGCAATCATTTCATCGTCCTTTATTAAATTAAAATCAAGGTGAACGGTTGGTTCATTCTTAGCATCACTGTCGCAAAATAATTATTTCCAATTTAAACAACCTAAATAATTAAGCTAAGTGTCAATACAATTTAAAGTCCTATTTTTATCTTATTAAATTCCAATATGAAAACCTTTTAAATAAACTACAGTTTAAGAATCACATAATTACTAAGGATGAGAATCAACACACAAGAATTAAACCATCTAGATAAACCAAACCAAGTTTAAGAACTATAAATGAAATCATCCTGACAAGAATTAACTCCCAAAGATTACTGAATACAAGAAATGTAAATAAACATAAATCTCTTAAAAATCCAAACGGAATAGGAAAACGGGCGACACATTCCCTAACTAAGTAGAACTAAAACAAGAATAGAATCAATGAAGAGGTTGTATAAAGTAAGGGCCTGCAACTCCCACATAAGATGCAACACGTCCAGTCCAAAGAATCTATGCATGACGCCCCTGTGACTGGGCACCTGTAATACATACATATATATACAAGAGAAAGAGAAATAAAAGGAAGACGGGTCAGAGCCCGAGTGTAAAACAGTTTTAAAATAGTTTAGCAAGTATTTAAAATGCTTACTGGCTAATGTGACAACCGTGTTAGTATGCGACACTCTCTTTGAGAATTCTCACCTCTCATCTAGTGTGCATGCCTACCGTACTACTAAACTCATAAGTCTATCTAACTTATTTTCCATAAAGTTTTATCCCGAGTTGTACTAAGGCTATGATATTTAGTTTTAGAAAATCAATCTCTTCCATATTTCTTACGTTACTTAGAACAACTCAGTACCGTTATAAAGTTCTCGAACACTTATTATAAAGCTGGAGCATTTATTCATTACTCTACTTATACGCACAGTAGAAAGTTTCCATATATAAGTATATATATTTTAGTCACTCATATAATATATATACTATCGACACCCCACATAAAATCTATGGTGCTGGCATACTCTGCTATCAAGTCCCCGTATCACTCGTACTAAGAGAAATACTAGTTCGGAATCACTCGCAAAGTGTATTAACACAATACACACAAAATGGAGGCAAAGCATAGTTCCAAGTCACTTAGAGGTCAACACATACCCATCACGTCTCTTAGGACCGTTTGACTATCATTCTCAGATAGCCTGTACCAAGGAATCCTATGTTCTAGGGTACAAGTCAATATCCCCCATAAAGGTCCCATCGAGATAAGATTGTTTCGGCGCGGCAACCTCCGTGATAGCAAGTAGAGCGGGTATGATCATTGACAAATATAATACCTAATATATGTACACAGTCACACGGTCATATATATATATATCCACATTTTCTAAATTAGGTTCTCCCACGACCCATAATTATCATTTCCCAATTTTAGCATAATTTTACTCAATTATCTCGTATAAAGGATTTATCTCTTTTATTCTAACTTATAATTATTTCATACTTACTTATCATCTCTCGAAGTACTCCTTATTACTAAAGTATAATTTCAGTAGGTACACCCTCTCTAACCTCCTGGTCTAAGTCTTTCACGAGTCTCTAAATCCTTTAGTGAACGTACGCCTAATTTCCAACATGTGACTAAACCCCCCGTTAACCCAAAACTTCATCCCATATTAAATTTCACTCAACGAAGTCTACTTAGACCCTACTGGTCCTCTTCATGACCCATTGTACTATTTAAATGATATTCAAGGGTTCCTATGTATTTTACACGGATTAAATAAAAAGGGGAAAAATATGCAGCTTTCCAGAAAGGGTCGATCGATCGATCAGTCGATCAATCGATACTCTTGGGTCGATCGATCGATCAAGCCTTTATTCCGAATTCTGACATTGTTAACTACGGGTTTTCTTCTCCAACCCTAACCAAAACTCCAATAACGATCCATAAGCTCCCACACAACATTACTACTAGTCACATGTACCTATATACATGATTTACTACGTGAGACATATACAAATTCATCAAAGGTATTGAATTAATGGGGTAAAATATCATAATTATCAAACACCCTAATTTTTCAGAAAACTTCCATTCTTCTAATTCTTTTCCAGATTTCTTGCTTCTAAATCCATACAATTTCATAGGTAATCCTCTACATATGATTGAGGTTTCCATAATATATCCATTTCCTCTAAAACATGTGATTTAATTCTCTAAATCATTAAATTCTTCCATGAAACATGTGTTTAACAATTCTATTCTAACATGGGTGAAACATTAACTAAAAGAAAAGAAAGATAGATACTTGTCTGAGATTTTAATGCCTGATTTGATGATGATGAGGATAAGGCTGCATTCCTCATCTTACGATCTATGTTTTGGCGGTGGTGGTGGTGCAATCGAATGGGTTCTTGGCATTGGATTTCTTGGAAAGCTTCTTACCTTCTTCTCGAATGGACGTTCTTATGTTTTTGTGATTGTTAACCCTAAAGCTAACCTCTAATAGCTAATATAACTTAGAGAAATTCGTGGGTTTAATTACCCAAAAATATAAAATGACTATAATACCCTCCTGGGATGCCAATTGGGCCTAAAAATGCCCCGAGACCCAAACTGAACCCCCGAGTACACTTTTCTGACTATCTCGACCCTTTCGTACACGTTGGAGCACTCAAAATGACCATACGAGAGACATATAATTTATTCACTTTTATAATAATAATTTAGTCCCGGCACGACCCAAGCGTGTCCTGGCTTAAATTTTCATAATTGCCATTTTATTCACTCATGAAAATTTTAATAAAATCAATCTCATATATTACTTTAATTATCTAGTAATATTCAAAAAATTCTAAATAATTACTAGCTCTCATCACGCTAGTAAATATTTAAAATAAAATTTTGGATTAATATTAAATTAATTCTCAATTAAATTTAATAAATTCCCAAATTTAAAATCCATAAAAATACGGGGTATTACATACTTCCCTCCTAATAACGGAATTTCATCCCGAAATTCAGAAAATAAGGCATACCTGGTAAAAATAGATCTGGATATTTTTCCTGCATATCTGCCTCGCGCTCCCAAGTGGATTCCTCCACATTATGATGCTCCCACTGGACCCGTACAAGTGGAACTACCTTCGACCTCAATTTTCTCTCGCTATGGTCTAGGCTAGTCCCTGGTCTCTCCTCATAAGAACTGTCGGGTTGTAAGCCAATCACCTCTGTCACGATGTGAGTATGGGCCATATCGTCTCAACGACTAGATGTGGAATACATCGTGAATAAGGTGCAAGTGCTCTGGCAACCCCAATCAGTATGCCACCGGCCCATTCCTCTCAATAATGGGAAATGGGCCCACGTACCTCGAAGCTAACTTCCCCTTCTTCCCGAACCTCATTCCTCCTTTCATAGGAGATACACACAGTAATACTTAGTCCCCCACGCTAAACTCTCGAAAGGACCGCTTCGCATTGACGTAGCTCTTCTATCGGTCCTGGGCTACCCGAATGCGACTCCTGATAAGCTCAATCCTAGCTGAGATCTCCTAAATCACCTCTGGTCCGAGAAACTTGTTTTCCCCCCACCTCTAGCCAACAAGCGGGAGAACGACAAGGCCTGCCATACAATGCCTCAAATGGGGCTATGTCGATCATGAACTGATAGAAGTTATTATAAGCGAACTCCACCAGTGGAAGCTACGGCTCCCAACCTCCTCCAAAATCAAGGACACACATGCGTAACATATCCTCCAGCATCTGATTGGTACACTATATTTTACCATCTATTTGTGGGTGGTAAGCTAAACTCAATCTCAACTTTGTACCCATGGCCTCCTGAAAGATCTCCCAAAAGCGCGACACAAAAATCTTGTCTTTATCAGACACAATATCCAGGGGCACCCCATATAGCCTAACGATCTTAATAATGAATAATTGTGCATACTGTCCCGTGGTGTAGTCTGTCCGTACTGGCAGAAAATGAGCTACCTTGGTCAATCGATCCACTACAACCCATATGGAATCTTGACCCAGCTATGATGTAGGCAACCCAGTAATGAAGTCCATGGAAATACTTTTCCATTTCCACGTAGGTATCTCCACGGTTGAAGTAAGCCTAGCGGTCTCTGGTGGTCCACCTTTACCATCTGACAGGTAGAACATTTGGACATGAACTCTGCAATGTCCTTCTTCATCCCACTCCACCAGTACTGCCGCCTCATATCCTGTTACATCCTATCCCCTCCGGGATATAACGTAAATCTAGACCCGTGCGACTGTGTCATTACTGTATGATGTAAGTCTTCTCCTTCTTGGACCACCAATCTCCCATTAAATCTTAAACCCCCATCAGATCTCACTGAATAGGATTCAGCACCCTCAGCTAAGAGTCGTACAATCTGCTCCTGGAAAAACGTATCCGTTGCTTGTGCCAGTATCACCCTCGTGATAATCTCGGGTGTGACTAACATAACCAATATAAAGTAACGGGCTGGTGACCCAATTCTTTCCACTTTTCTCTCCACACTTCCGCTACGTCACCTACCGGTCTACGACTTAATGCATCAGCAACCATGTTAGTCTTCCACAAATGGTATTGTATCTCGAACTAATAGTCTTTCACAAACTCCAGCCACCTGTGTTAACGGATGTTCAACTCTCGTTAAGTGAACAAGTATTGAAGTGACTTGTGGTCTATGAACAAATGAAACTTTTCCCCCAACAAGTAATGTCTCCAAATCCACAATGCAAATACGACCGCTGCTAGCTCCAGTTCATGGGTGGGGTAATTCCTTTCATGAGGCTTAAGCTTACGGGAGGCACAAGCTATAGCCTGATCCTCCTGCTGAAGTACTCCCCCGAGTCCTCGTAAAGAGGCGTTAGTGTACACCAGGTACTCCACTCCCGGATTGGGCAAAGCAAGAACTGGCGCCAAAGTCAACTTATCTTTCAGCTCATCAAAAGCTAATTGACAAGCATCATCCCAAACATACGGTACTCCCTAGCGAGTCAGATTCGTCAACGAACCCGCTATCTTCGAAAAGCCTCAGATGAACCTCCTATAGTACCCGGATAACCCCAAGAAACTATTCACCTCTGTCGGTGTCGTGGGCTATCCCCACTCCCTCACTGCCGACACTTTGCTCGGGTCAATCGATATCCCCAATTCCAACATAACATGACCCAAAAATTGTACCTCCCGTAACCAAAATCTGAACTTCTCATACTTAGCATACAGTTGATGCTCACGTAGAGTCTGAAGAACCTGTCTCAAGTGCTCGACTTTCTCCTCCTCAGTCCGTGAGTAAATCAGGATGTCATCTATGAAGACGATGACAAACTGATCCAATAACTCTCTGAACACCCGGTTCATCAAATCCATGAATACGACTAGAGCATTTGTCAGACCAAACGACGTGACTCTGAACTCATAGGATCCATATCTCGTCAAGAAAGCAGTCTTCGACACATCGTGCTCCCTAATCCGTAGCTGATGATATCCCGACCTCAAATCTATCTTCGAAAAGAAGGTTGCTCCTCTCAGTTGTCGAACAGGTCATCGATTCGAGGCAATGAATATTTATTCCGTATCATGACCTTGTTTATCTCCTGGTAATCCACGCATAACCTCAGTGAACCATCTCTCTTTTTCAAAAACAACACCGGAGCGCCCCAAGGCGAGGTGCTCCTACGAATGAAGCCCTGGCCTAATTGTTGCTCTATCTAATCTCGTAACTCCCTTATTTCCACTAGAGCCATACAGTACAGTGCACGTACTATCAGCTGAGTTCCCGACATCAAGTCTATGAAAAAATCTATTTCTCGACTGGGGTTAGGACCGGTATCTCCTGAAATACATCCAAAAACTCACGAATGACGGGAATCGAATCCAGGTAAATCACAATATCCTTAAAGGTATCCTCCTCTACTTAATACAAATGGGTGGAAGATCCTCCCTCAATTAAATTTAACAAATCCCCAAATTTCAAAGCCATAAAAATACGGGGTATTACAGAAATCCTTTATGAGCAAAGAACAATGCTGAAGGGACAGGTCATAGCTCATTGCTGAATTCATATATCTAGAAGTGATCACCACCTCAAGTTTGTATGTCGAGCATACTTCCTTAGAAGAAAGCTCTCCCCCAAAGTAAACTAAAAATATGACCAATCCACCTGATAAATCAATTGCCTAAGAGATGCATCAAAGGTCTAGTGAGTAGTGCAAGAAAATATTCTAACAAGGTGTACTGTCTGAGGAAAGCATCAATAATAACTTTCTAGTTTCAAAGTTATATGTAGATGTATCATCATGCACTACTAGCAGTGGAGCAGGTCTTGTCATCAATACTCTGGACGATACTGATGTGGAGTATGCACTTATTTTTTAATTCCAATCCTCCAACAATGAAGCAGAATATGAAGCATTAATCACAGGCTTGACGTTAGCCTTATTATTGAGAGTCGAGCAGGTATGGAACATAGTGATTGGCATCTTATTGTTAACTAAGTACTTCAAATATATAGAGTCAAAGGAGATGTCATGATCAAGTATTTATATAAAACTATGGAAGTCGTATCCAAGTTTAATACAGTCAAAATGGTGAGAATACCAATAATAGAGAATGCCCAAGCAGACATACTTGCTCAAATGGCCTTAGTGACCAGGATAGAACTTAAGAGAACTATCTCCGTGGAAATTCTTGCACACATAAGTGTAGATTCAGGGTCTATGGTTAGTTTTATTGCGATGGATTTAGGGCCCTCGTGGATGGATCTCATCAGAAACTACCTTGACAAAGGTATATTATATGTTAATCCAAAAGAAGCCATGATATTAAGGTTCAAGGCAGCCAGATATGTGTTCGAGCAAGGAGACCTACACGAAAGGGGATACATGATTTCATTACTTCATTATATTCACCCAACTGAGGTACCAGACTTGATCGGAGAGATACATAAAGGTTCCTACTCGGATCGTTCATCCAACTGATCATTAGTGCAAAGGATAGCTATGCGGGGAACTATTGACCGATTATGAGAGCAGAATGTATTTCATTTGTAAAGAAGTGTGATAAACATCATAAATTTGCCACAATTCAAAGAAGACCAGGGGATACTTTAACTCCCATTACTTCCCATTTGCCTCTTGCTATTTGGGTAATTGATTTGGTCGGCCCATTATCGAGGGCCAAAGGACGGTTCAAATACTTGATGGTGGCAGTGGATTATTCCACGAAATGGGTGAAAGTTGAGTTATTGGTTAAAATTCCTTATGAAAGAGTTTTCTAGTTTATCTGGAAATATATCATATCATGATATGGAATGCTATATGCCTTCATCACTGATCATGGAGCTCAGTTCAATAATGAGGAATTTGAAGAGTACTGCATTCAGTCTAAGATCCAAAAACTTCACTCTATCGCTAGAAACCCGCAATGTAATCGCCAAATAGAGGTCACCAGTGAAATAATACTCGATGGGATACTGGATAAATGAGATAAAAATTATTATTTGGGCATACAGAACTATGTCGAGAATAGCCACAATGGAGACTCCTTATATGCTTGCTTTTGGAACTAAGTCAATGGTACAAGTCGAGATAGGTTTGCTAACTCATAGGGTGTTGAACTTTAATTCCCCTAAAAGTGATCTCATGAGGAGGTTAGATTTAGATATGATTGAGGACGTCAAGGAGAACGCTTCACTTTGTATGGCTACTTATCAGCAAAGAACGACTAGATTCTACAACAGGAGAGTTAAGCCGACTAACTTAAAAGAAGGAAACTATGTCCTTAAGATGTTCATCTAGAAGGGAAACAAATTGGAAGAAAACTATCACGGTCCTTATTGAATCTCAACAGTTATCCTATCAAGAACTAATCGCCTGGAAATACTTGAAGGAGAAGAATTTAAGAATCCACGGAATGCCGACCACCTCAGGAAATATTATCAGTAATTTTGTTAAGTATTTGATGTAATCATTTCATCCAGTATAATAAAGTTGTGATTTCCTACCAATTATTCTTCATTTTTTGTGTTTCTTTTTTCGAAGTACGGCTATGATACATTCCCCAACAAACTAGCAAACTTTTCCAAATTCAAATATTAACTTTTCCAACTTTAAAAAAGAAAAAAATCTTTTAGACTCCATATATGACTTCATCTTTCAAAAGTCACGAATAATAAGTCCCTAAAACTTCATGTATGACTTATAGTAAAAAAACAAGGAGTTTTACATGACCAAGCTAAATTCAGGAAAAAACTACATTCCTAATACATTTGGTCATCAATGGTAACCAATGCAAACACTTAGGCCTAAAAACGTTTTACCTATGTGCATTAGTATAACCTAAGGCCCAATAACTCAAGTTCATAACTTGATTAGACACAGATCAATTAAACAAGTTAGTGGTTACATAGCCAATACACTAATCAAAATTTTTAATTATGGATCAAAGAGTAATATACATAGATAAACATGTATGCAACAAAATCTTTTTACTCCATCAAACTTCCATAAAAGACAGACATACAATTATAAACAAATAAGAAAAGAAAATTTATTCTATGGGACGTTTTCCTTCAGCCTTCCATCATAACAAGAGGAACAAAAGGGGTGCTGGGCAGAGTTATACTTCTAAAAGATTTCAACCAATTATGACCACTGTTTCTCAGCTAATCCAACGGGTGAGGGGGCGAATGTAATCATCTTCACCATGAAGACCATAATCCCCTAGGTACTTTCTTATTAAGCTCTGGGGAATGGCGTCAGTCAGAATCCACTTGGCATCAATTCTGAATGGAAAGTCTGGATAATCCAACATGCCTGGATCATGCTAATGCCATAACTCACTCTTATTATCTACCTTCAGCAATTCCTACACGTTTAAGCAACCTCATTTGTACCATTCTTGATGAGATTGCTCCATGTGATCGTCCATATGAGTGATGTTTTTATCATAATCATCTATCCATACAACTTTGGGTTATTTATGGAAGTGAAAAGTAAATCGTTCCACTTGGTCTTGGAGTTTTTTTTATGGTCTTATATTTATATTTTAACAATATTTCTTGGTCAGCCAAGGTGTTTTTAGTTCTTTCTCCATCCTCAGTTAGTCGAGAAATGACCTCATGTCTTGAAGAATGGCCGGATTTAGTCTTCCACTTCTTCAAGTTTTCTAGTTCCTCCAACAGTCTGGCATTCTCAAGCTCCAAGAAAAAAGCACCTTCGATCAGCTCAACCTCAGTTAAAATTTTTCAAACACTCTAACTCATTCCTAAAATTATTATTGTCTTTTTCCAGAAAATTAGCAACGTCCCAAGTTCTTTCCACTTCTTTGTTAAATAATAATTACTTCTTCTTGAATGCATATGTGATCTCTTGCATTTTCTTATCAATGCCCTAACCTGCACTCAATGCCTCACACTTAGCTTCATAATCAGAATGTAGTAAAGCCCGAGAAAGATTATGATCATCTTAGAGTTGCTTGATCTTCTCGTATTATGTTGTATTATTTGTCACACCCCTATCTAAGACATAGTGCATATAAACGTAGGCTTATTTTACTTGGTCGAATGTATCCCTGCTGAGTAATCCCTCCAATTCAGTCTCAGTCAGACTTACATGGCCAGCTACAAGCAAGATATTTCTACGTCTTAACAATTCAGTCTTAGCAGAGATAAGTGCATTTTTCCTGGAAGTAAACTGGAAAGCAAAAATATCAACATAACAAGTCTGACCAAGCAGAATGAATAGGCACAATTAAAGGTATAAGACATCAATTTGATTAAAACAAACTTTCCATTTATCACCAAAAGATGTGTTACAAAGGACAGTTCCATTACAAAGCAAAAACGAGAAAAAAAATAAGCATCAATAAAAAGAGACACACGATCGAGTCATCAGATTTGAAGAAATTTATACCTTCTCAATTTCCTTTACTGCTGCTTCTAAGAGGATGGACTCATTCCTAACTGCATGTGCCAAGGAGGATTCACATTTCCCCTCTCCATCTTCAATCTCCTCATCCAAGTCAGGAGAGGAACCAGGATCATGCCTCTGAAATAAGAGTGAGTCAGTTGAGTAGCCGACCTCCTTCAAGGTAAAAGTCCATCCATCATGAATGACACTTTTTTCCCATATTATATCTGGATAGCAGCTACGAAAAAGGCCTTGTCACAATCGCTGTTGAAGGAATCTTTCTTATCTATTTATATTGGGCCTTTAGCTCCAGAACCTTCTTCTTTTTATCCACTGCCTCCCTAACCGAGCTAGTTGCCTTATCCTTGGTATCCTTCATTTTGTCTTCGGCAGTCGTTACTTTTTCCTTTACCATGGTCGCTATAATCTTAGCCTGCTTCAGTTTCTATTGCCATTATTTATTCTCTCTCTCAAATGCCTCCCCAGAATCTTTCAAGAATTTCTTCAAACCTTCAAAGGCTTCTACCATATCAGCTCATGATGACCTCCACTGGTCATAATCGACTAAAAACTATAGAACAAAACAATAACAACAAAGTTATTATTATATATGCTTAAAGAATAATTATGAAAAGCATACAAAAGGTTAAGAAATTTACGAAATCCAAATTTTCATTCACCCTCTCCAAGAGACGTGATCTTGACAAAGGGGTTGCAGTCGACCTATCTGTCGAAAGAACTCCGGTACCAATTAATCCCCTGGCTAACCTGGGGTTCACCTCCACTGAGGTAGACTCAGCAGCAGCTTGGTCAATAGAGTTATTCTGAACCAATTACTGTTGAACAGCTGGTCCCCTCTTAAATCTTTTAAATTAAATCTCTGTGATTTTATCCTCTTCAACATTAAGAACCATGGATCTCTTATCAGCGGCAGTGGTCTTATTTGGTGGCAGAGAGACAGACCAGCTAGAAAATTATGAACTTTTCTTTTTCCCATTTTGGCAGTTGGTGAAGTCTGGATAGCAGCGATGTCAAAGGACTCAAAAGAAAATGAAGTCACTTGGCTCCAAGTGCTAGCTCCTTTTCTTCTCCAAAAGACTCAGTAGCAAAAGATGTGGAAACAGGCTTTTCGTCCAATTTAATTGGAGCTTGAGGAACAACTTCACTTAGTCGGGCCATAAAAGATGTAATAGAGCTTTTATACTCCAATAAAACAGAAGCTTCTCTGGGTGTTCTTCTCATATTCTTTGGAGAATTGACCACAGGAACTTTAACTCATCAAATGTCACCTCACCCTCCTTGAGACACCTCTTCTTACTTTCCTATGCAAAAATAAAACAAGAGTGGCTAGTCGGCATATATTCCAACAATTAGTAGGCATTGAAGAAAAATAAAATCCAAGGACTTAAGTCAACCTATGCCACGACCTTCCTGGGGCATTTGGGACCGGTGTATTTTAACCCCTCAGAAAGGGGGGCATATTTCCAATTCTTCACTACCACTCCGTAATTCTAATAATCCTTGTTAGAATCGGGAAGATTAATTGCTAATGCCCTATTGGCCTACCGAATCTTCCGATAATAGCTATTATCCCCTATTGTTCCCCATTTGTAACAATACATCAGCTCAAGAATCCCAATGTCTTTCCCATGAAGCTCATTTAAATGATGGATCCCATTTACTACCCTCCAAGTGCTGGGGGTTACTCTACTAGGACTACATCGAAATACTGATAGAATTCAAGCAACGTGTGATTTGGAGGGAAAGTTATTTCACACTACGCAATAAATAAAGTAGGGATCCAATGGCCCTCATCTAGATACAAAATATTCACAAGACCTTCCCCCAATTCGAAAGACATACAATTGGGGATTTTTCATCTTTCCCTAAATTCTGCTAAGGAATCTTCATCCATAATGTACACCATTGTTGAAATAAAACAAAACAAGAAGACAAAAAAGAAAAAAATATTATAGATCTTACTAACAAAATGACAAGGAAGGAACAAAAAAGGAAAATCTCAAAGAAATAGAGATTTAAAAGCTCAAAGAAATAGATATTGATTAAGTGTGAAGGTTGGAAATGAGAAGAAATGGGGGGAAAGTTTCTTCCTTTTACAGTTTGACCTTGAAAGTTTAAAAATAATGATTAACTGAACCAACGATTGAACTCTTGACGGTTGTACGATGTCCAAATGTGCAAAAAGACCAGCGCATCCTTTGGTGGTTCGCTATTTTTCAAATTATTTACAAAAAGTCCACCGCTTGATGTACAGGTGAAAAAATTGCAAGCCCGGAAGGTCAATTACCGACCACCATCATACTAGAGCGCTAAGAAACTTTTTATAACTAATCATGTATTACATTATCCCAAAAATTTGATTAAATAATATATGGATTATAAATGATGAGGAGTTAATTATAATTATGGAAGAATTATGGGTAAAAATTGAAAGAAAATAAAAGGACAAGAAAAAGGGGTCGTTCAAACGACATGGGATTGACGTTTGAACGACAGGGTGAGGTTAGGAGAAAGGTCATGAGAAGCAGGGCATCAAATGATGTACTATTGACTAACAATAACAAGTCGTGCGAAGGGTCTTGCATCTGTAGTTCAAAAGACATAAGGCAATCGTTCAAATGACATATGGAAGTCATTCGAACGACGTTGGTTGACTTTTTATCTCAGTTACCCTCATGCATTGTCACAATCTCAACCGTTAGATCATTGAACTGTCGAGCTCGGATCATCCCAGAAGGGGCAAAATGTTTTTTTAGCCATTGGAAGGGTTTTGTTAATTTTTTTTGAGTTATTTGGAGTTCAGAGAAAATGGAGAGAGAGAGAGAGAGAGAGGTGGGTTGTCTTCCACCTTCCACCACCAAACCACCCTTTTGTGTAGTGTTCCACCTTGTTCGAACCAACAATACCCATTTCCACTATAAAAGAAGATGAGCTACGAATTTGGGGGGAGTATTTGGGGGATTTTGAAGAATATGATGAGGTCTTCCATGGAGTTTGAAGTGGGCCTTGTTTGGAAGCTTGGAAGAAAAATATTTTAGAGCATTTGGAGGATGCATTTGGTAATCCTTTAAGGCCACCTTGGGAGACGATGTTGCTCCTCCTACACCAACATCTCCACCACCATTGGAGTTATTATAGGTGGAAAAACCTTACTATTAGTATTAAGACTCTATTTTGCATATTTGTAGTCTTGTAGGGTACATTTAATTAAATGATGAAATGATGTGTAGTAAATAATAAATATTTTATGAAATAAAAATATTGGGGAAAGTGCTATTTTGTTGAAAATAGAGAATGGGTAAATATTTCAAGGTTTGGAATATTAAAAGTTGGTATTTTATGAAAATGGTGTATTTTATAGAAAGAATTGTGTTAAACATTTTATGAAATAAAATGTTTGAAAATAATAATTTATTTTGGTAAACATTGGTGAAATTATGTTTCTTGCAAAAATGAAGATTTTATGAAAAATGAACATTTTGTGAGTATAAAGAACTTAAATGTCTTTTATGCATTAAAAATATATTTTTAGTAAGTATGATGAATTTCTAGAATGAAATATGTGCTTAACCATTTAATAGGATTTTAAGGTTTAAGTCCATCTTCTCATGTATATAAAGTTATAGTATTTTGGCACCAAGTGTATAAACAAGTTTAAAGAAGATTTTGTTAGGTTTAATCATGAAATAAGAAAACTATAAATTCTTGCCTTTAAAATGTGTGAAAAAAGGGTTAAAAATGTGATATGGAATACATGTAAAATGAAATAAATGGTATTTTCTTACAAAAGTAGTCTTAAATATAAATGAATTTCTTGGACAAAGGAAGTAAAGAAATGTATGTTTTGGAAAATTATTAATGAAATTATTGAATAAGTGTTAATGAGTAAACATGAAAAAGTTAGTAAAAAAAATGTTATCACTTATGAAGTTGAAAAGAACTAAAGAAGTGAAGGTGTTTTCGAATATCAAGAGTATTACTTCAAGGTTATAAAGGTGTTAATCTGTTAAACACTTAAGAAGTTAGTGTGGATGACTTAATAATGTTTTTTGGGAAATTAATACTTATTGAAATGGAGTAAAAGGTGATTTGCAAAACAAATAGGTAAAATAGTAATTTTACTTAAAGTAGAATATTTTTATGAAAAAAAATGTTGGAAAAGGTGTTACACAAGATGATCCTAAATGAATATGATTTTTAGAATAAAAATCGAGGTTAAAGTGTAAGGGACATGAAATGATAAAAATTCAAAGTGTAATACAAATTGGGGTGTAACCCCGAGTTTTGGCTTAGATCGGGTGAAAAAAAAGTGGGTAATGTGGACATTTATAAAATGTAAAACACATTAAAAGGAACTCGGATAACACCAGGAAATGCAAGAAGGGCCTGGAGCCCTTGGGTGAAAAGTCCAAAATCACTGGCCAGAGCATATGGTGCGCATAGCCGGCGGTGTGGAGCCCGTTACAGTATGCTGTATTGGAAGATTCCAAGAAAAGATAGAAATAATAAGGAACATGTCAAGAAATGGGTTGTGTGGTAAAATGTGTTAATACAACCTAACTTGAATGAACAATTAAATGTTCCGGTAAAGGTTAAAATGGACGGTAAATGTATAATTGATAAATGTCCATAAAGTAGGAAAAAGGGTAAAGTAAGTGGGTAAATGGGTGATTAAGAAACCTAAGCGGTTAAACCCATAATTAATACAAGAATGTGTTTTAAAAATGTTTTCAAAGATTAAATAAGTATTTTCTTACATGATGTTCGCGTGTGTTGAAAGGGTGAATTTCAACGAAAATACTAAAGTGTATTAAAATAAATAAAAAGGGGGTAATTCCGGTAAAGGAATGTGTTTGGATAAATCAAATGTAGTGGTTTCAAGTGTTGAATCGGGTGTGTTAAATAAAGTGAGGAAATATTAAGGATGAGTAAAGGAAGTTTCTATAAGAATAAGATAAATTAATCTGGATGAGTAAGATTTTCGAAATTAAAACCTTTTCATAAATTTTGTATATGTATTTGTAAGTATGTGTACGTATACTATGTAGCTACACATAGGCATAACGTGTTGAGTCTCCTTTCTGCCATTCAATTCTATGTTTCGATTGTATATTTTTCACTGGGTATAGGCTCATAGCCTCGCTTTGTTATGGCGGGTTGGGAGTGGTTTCGTATTTTGAGGGGGTAGACACCACATTTTAGGACACCCTAAGTCTCTTCTTAGGACCCAAGCACCTCTCCAATTCACTACAAACCCTAGGTCATACTCCGAGTACCGATCTAGAGGCCATTGGTCACTCTCGGGCCCCGACTGACTCCGGTCAACTCTATCTTCAGAGCAAAAGATCAATGCTCCGAATACCCTTTCCAATGTTCTTCCCCATGCACGAATCGGCATAACAGTTCGGACGAACAGACCATTTTACTACCGAAAATCGATCTGGAGGCAACCGGGCCCTTTCGGGCCCTGATTTGACCCCAATCAACTTCATCGTCAGAGAGAAAGAGTAATGAATCTTAGAAGACACTGAAACCCCTTTCAAATGGTCCGTCCCATTAACAAAATGGCATAATGGTTCAAATGAATGATTCATTTTCCCTAAAAAACTAATACGAAGGCCATCGATCACTCTCGACTCCGTTTGACCAAAGTTAACTCTTCAGCTTGAACGAGACTGAATGAATCTTCGAACGGAACTAAATACCCTTTCCAACGGTATGCCTCATGCATAAAATAGCTTCATGGTACAGACAAATGGCTCATTTTACTTCTAAAGGTCACCGAGCAAAGCTCTTTGGAACGTCGAAGTTACTCGTACAAACTTTCCAAAGGTCGACCCAACAATCGACTACTGATTATGTGCGCAATTTGGATTTACTGATTGTGTGCGCGATTTGGATTTACTGATTGCGTTCTACAACCGTTTTTTCAGAAAAATCTGCACGAGACTGTCAATTGGGAGGTCCATTTTCCTTCCTATCGATGGTGTTTTTAGGGTCACTTGCTAATTGGCAAGGCTAAAGATATTCCAATCGGTAGTCCCTCTACCCTATATAAGGAGGGCATGAGCTCACTTCCAAGACAGACCTCAGATTCATCAATATCAGTGATCTCAACAACATTCTTCTGCAATCAGCGAAGTTCCCTTGTGTAAAATTCCTTTTCATACTTCATTCCCATCATTTTCATACCCAATTTATCAAAAATCTCCTTATCTCTCATACAATATTCATCTCAAGTTACAAGGAATCTCATCAAGGATCAAGATCAAGCCTCAAGTCTCCAAAGAAGGTCCAAATACCATTTTCTCTCTTTAAAATTCTTTATTTTTGCATTAGTTATACAAATTATCAATTTGTCTTTTATCTTAGATCATACACATTAACATCTCATCATTTATTAGTTATATTACACATACTTTATTTTCTATAAAAAAAACTTAAAAACAAAGAAAAAGAGGGTTACACCTATAAATTCTGAGGGAATTATTCACCGATTTTTCTCAAAACTAAAAATATCTTTTCTACACACACACATATAATAAACTCTAACTTCAATCTATGGGATAAACCCCACCGTTGGGCCTCATGCGAACTAGGTGGACTTTGATGCCTTTATAGGTTACGTAGGCATTTCGAGCTAAAATCCAAGACTCGAGTCCAATTTTTCAATTTTCTTGTTTTCATATTTTTTTATGTTTCCCTTATTTTATCCATACATTACTCATATACACCATACTTGTGATTCATATTTGCGTTTTATCTAACAAATATTATCGTTCCATTACAACGATCAATATCTCGATAAGCGCATACATCATTTTTTATAATTATTATTTTCGGAACATTCTTCTGGATGAACTCATTCTATCTTTTCCATGATAGGAGCCAAACTATTCCGACCACCATTTATATAAACACATGCACACACTCCACGGAGATATTAAGAAAAATGGTAACATAATCTCATGAGAGACCTAAAGGGAGGGATGGGTTCCTAACACCTTCCCATTCCATAACTTAGCCCCCGAACCTCTGAACTATTGGTTTTGTAAGCATCAGTTTGTCTTAAATTCCGCTCTCTTGAGGTGGCGATATGATATTTTACCTGTTTTGTGCGAAATAGGTTGGCGATTCCATCTTTTTACATAACCCCACAACAACGACGACCGAAGAAGTCCTAGAAAAAAGGCACGAGACCTTCTCTCCCTCTCCGACCACGCGCATGTGAGCACCGTCCCCTAAGACGGAGGAAATGCCCAAGGGATGGCCATGGTGGTGACTCCACTGGGGACTAAATTAAGAGGGCTATACTCTGTTTGCATGGGTGTTATCATTTTATACTTGTGTGCGTATGCACCTAACTATATGTAGGCCTGTAAACGGATCGGATTCGAAGCGAATCAAGCAAATCAAAATCCATATCCATTTCTATTAAACGGATTCGGATCTGATCCGATTATCCGTCGCCTATATGTTAGGGTTTCAAATCCATATTCGTTTATGTTAAACGGATTCGGATTCGGATCTGATCCGATTATCCGACATATTATTTTTTATTTATTTTTATTATAATTTTCATTAAAAGAAATAAATAATGATATGTCAAAACATATACATTTGACCACTTGATTTACAACATTTTAATTTTCAACTTTAAGGAGCCATGTGTGTGTGTGTGTATTTTCCCTTTTATACGAGGGAGATTTTTTTTATATAATATTATAACTATTATAATATATATTTAAAATATTATTAAGTACAATATATACTAATTAAAATATATTATATGTAATTTATATATATATATATATATATATATATATATATATATATATATATATATATATATATATATATATATATATATATATATATATATATATATATATATATAATAATAAAAATATTAATCGGATCAGATTATTAATGGATCGGAGTATATGAATCCAAATCCGCTCCTTTTAATAAACGGGTAATCGGGTAATCGGATAATCAGATTTTTGCCATGATCCATATCCGTTTAAAATGGATCGGATTCAGATTCGGATTCGGATCAAATCTGATCCATTGACAGGCCTACCTGTATGTTCCCCCTTTTCTCTCTCTATTATTTCTTGCATATATCTACCTCATGTTTATATCACCCCTCACTCACACACTTGTAGATACTCTCCATGTACACTTCATAATACTTACACGTAGGATCACTTATATCCACATGTTGCACACACCACTTAGAATATCCATTCTTAGGTGTCACTAACACACACCTCCACTTATCACCACTCACACTTATCACACACCTCTTAGGATATCCATGCTTAGGTTCACTACCACACACTCACTTATATATGCTCGCACATCACTCACTCTCACATATCCATGCTTAGTGTAATATTCATGCTCCATGCTAGATTAACTTTCCATAATACTTGTACATTTTTCCTAATGGTATAGTGCCTATCATGCCAAATAAAAATAATCTCTCCACAATATAATAATCAATAATCATGAATTTTGCACACTACATCTCGAAAGAGCATGGCTATTGACCAAAATTTTTGTCCCGTACTGGGGGGTCACTTTGTGATGGGCGCTGGTCCAACAGGTCATAGTTAGCCTAAGCAATATGACTCTCACCTTCCATTGGACAAGTACCTTCAACGTATATCGAACGGTTCCCCCCGCATTGTACTGCTTAACCAAAGTCATGATGGGAGGTACATAGGAGGGAACTCGTTCATATACGTCGAGTATATTGAATCCGCTCTCACGTGTATTGCACCCACGAGGTATATTGTGAGGCAATTCATGTACACTCAAGTATATCAAATGGCTTGTCCAAACGTACCGATTACCCTAAAAAGAAAAACATATATCGTGGAAGTCATGCCAAAGGGAGGAACCTTATCACTAACCCAATAACTATATACCCTCATATAGGCATCAAACCTAGGGCACTCATATTTAGATTTTCGGTTACTACTCGAAACTCTGCCAAAATGACGGGTCGATATGCCGCCTAAATTTTCACGCGATTTTGTCCTTTTCCAAAACGGGACCCTGTCCATGAGCCTGACAACAAGTCAAACCATGTTTTACATATTTTTCACACCCAATTTTTCCCAGTCTCGGGTCCCGTCTGGCGTTTCTTTTTGCATTTTGGTAAACTTAACACAAGGGAAAACATAATAATAATAATAATAATAATAATAATAATAATAATAATAATAATAATAATAATAATAATAATAATAATAATAATAATAATAATAATAATAATAATAATAATAATAATAATGAGACCCTTTTCTCACTTTTCCCTCTTTCCTTACCAAAAGTGTCAAAAATATTTTATCCCTCTTTTTAAAATATCAAAAAATATTTTTCCTCCTATTATCAAAAAATACCAAAAATATTTTGTCCTTCCCTTTCCAAAAATTTGTCAAAACCCTTTTCCTCTTTTCTAAAAAAGAAGATTCTTCCTTTTCACTTTTAAAAATAAATTTGAGTCTTTTTCCCTCTCAGGTCGACTACATACCCTACCCTTAGCCTGAATCCCTATTGGCTTTGGTCTTCCATCGAACTTCATCAAAGCTCCGTAAGTTCTCTCGCTACTTACTTCGAGTCCGGAATCCACCTTCACCTGCTTTCCATGAAAAATGAAAACCAAATGTGCAACCTGATTTGATGACGGTTTAGTCCAACTTACCGCCAAGATTGATAACCTTCAAATTGAGGTTCATGAGATGCAGCAAAATCGGGTCCCTATTCTCGAAGAGCTCGAGGTCCTCTTCACTCATGTTATGGGTTTGCCTATACTTGAGCCTATTTGGGTCCCAGAAGAATATCAACACATTACATGTGCCCTCCTGTCATTAGGCCGCCACCAGCCCATCTCTCTATATCGAATCTTGCCCATTTAGGGGTTAACCTACCAATACTTGTTGATCCGAAGGAAAAAGAGTTGAAAAGGTCAAGGAGGACATTAAGGTGTTCAACAAGAATTTGACCAGGTTCGAATCTCAGGGAACTACATGGAGTACACCCATATGTCTCCTTACCCTAAAGCAAGGATGCTGAAAAAAATTTAAGATGCCTAATATTGAGAAGTTCAGGGGTAGCGGGCCCCCAATTGTTCATCTTCGAAGTTACCACCGAGCCATGACTCTCCTAGGTGCCTTTGAGGAAATAATGGCCCAGACATTCCAATATACTTTTAAGGACAGAGCTCTTCGTCAATTCCTATCCCTCGAGGCCAGAATTCGTAGTTGGAAGAATATTTCCTGTGAATTCATGTCACAGTACAAGTAAAATGAGGAGTTGGAGGTTACATGCCATGATTTAGAACTTCTCAAATAGAATCCCATAGAAACTCTCAGCAATTTCATAGCAAGGTGGAGGGAGAAAACGACCACTATGACCAACCGACCTTCCGAACAGGAAAAAGTTAGTATTGTGAAGAAAAACTACTTACCCCATATCTGAGCAATGATGGGAGGATAGTATTACCCCATTTATGAGCCCTCCGAAAAGAAGGAGTGAAGATCAAGGAAAGTCTTACTAAGACATAAGTTAAGCCAAAGAAATTATCTATACAGTTCACTCCAATAAACTATGAGAAGCCTGCTAGTACGACAGTTTTAACCATCAATAAGATCTCTCAGCCTGCCATTTCATGGGAACCAAAAAGCCAAGTTAACCCAGTCAGAAAAGAATATACCAAACTTCATGCTTCCCTCTCTAAAGTGTACCAAGCCCTTAAGACGAAATCTCATTAAGCCATTGGACCCTCGTCCATTACCAAACCTACTTCCCAAAAATTTCAAACCCGATGCCCATTATGATTTCCATCAAAATGATGGCCATACCGCTGATCAGTGCTTCCATCTCCAGAATGTAATTCGAGGTCTTATTCACAGGGGTATCATCGCCCTACCAACCAATCCTAAACCAAACACCACTCACAATCCACTCTTAAATCACATAAATGCTATATTCCTATAAAATGATTCAGATTTCAACCCATGTACCCATTAAATCGTCCGTCAGACCCTTTATTCACCTAAACACTTCAAAGTTTACCCACATTTTCTCCTACACCCTACTTTTTTTGCCGACCAGCCCCTGTCACTTATTACAAGAGCATGTATTATCGTTCGTACCCATTCTGGAAGGAAAGATATGGAATTTCCAGCAGTACTGAACCATCTCCTAGAGTTTGGGCTAAAATTTCCCTCAAAAATGACCATTGACTGCCAAAAGTTCAGCACATTGTTCATAAAAGCCCAGAAGTGGGCTCGACAGTTAAATAATTGGGTGGTATCCGCTAATGAAGTCAGTTAGATGACATCGTCCAAATTATGGCAGACTTGTTCCGACAGACCAATGAGATTTATAATATGTCTGAGTTATTCGATGCCTTAAAACTATAAGGGCGGTTGGTCCCTTCGTATCTACATTTCTCCATTGAATATGAGTATCTATATAAAGAGGTCGTTGAGGTTTTAGAATGCAATGACTTGTCATAGAAGGATGACATCATTGCCACCAGATGGGGGTACGAATTTGATAATTTAGATAAATAACCAAACCCGAAAAAGACTAGCCCGATGATCAATTATGTGGGATGGAATCATTTGAAGATCTGCTAGGGGAGATTAATAAAGTTGTCAAATAGCCCGAGATAGATGAAGAAATAAGGTTTTTATTTTTCCCTTCTTCAATGAATTATATGACGAGATCTAGGAGGCTTTAACCTAGTTTAAACACTCAATCAGAGATGATGTTTTAAGGAAAGGGTGTTGTCGAGAGACACCCCATGTCGAAAATGACCATCAAGGAAAGAAAGATCCTCAACCAGTTGAAAGAACTTAAGCTAATATCACTTTATGGGGACTCTTCATATCTTCCTAACTACACCAAAATTCCTTGATTAAATTGCTCATCAGACCCACAGTCCCTCCTTCCACGACTTAAGAAGAAGTCGTGAACTTGGTTGGATCTCTAACCTCTACTAAAATGCTCTCCTTCTCTGAGGAATAAATCTTTAAGTTTAGTCCTAATCATTACTATGCCCTCAATATCTCCGCCAAGGTGATGGGGAAGAAAATCTCACTTTTATTCATCGATAATGGATCAGCACTTAATGTTTGCCCGTTAAGAACCCTCAACTGCCTGGGTTTGAAAGTAAGAGACCTTGCTCCAACTTCCACCGCAATGCGTGCTTATGACAATACTCATCGAGAGGTGATGTGATCTATAAAGCTTATAACAAGGGTTGGCCCTATAAATCCCATTACTCAATTCCAAGTCACCGACATATCGTCTTGATTTAACTTGTTGCTCGGTTGACCGTGGCTTCACAACATTAAGGGGGTATCTTCCTCTCTCCCTCAAATATTAAAGTTCTTCACCAAGGGGCGGGTCATCACCATCTTAGGAGATGATGATAACAATGAGGATGTAAGCACCAATAATCCGGTACTAGAGACACAACATGGGGCGAATGATATGCTTATATCCAATTTTGGAGTCGAACCACTTTTACTCCCTACAGGGGACAATTTCAAAGATAGAGTCTGTCCAGAGCACAACCCTCACGAAAATGTCAACGTGATACAGATGTTTAAGAATATATACTTTATGCCCGGACTGGGGCTGGGATGATAACAAGAGGGAATACTAGAATCCATAATATTGAAGAAAACCTTCCCTCCATGTGGCCTGGGTTATCAACCATCATCTGAGCAACTCAGAATGCTCCTCCGACCTCAACTGAAGAGAAGGCTAAAAACTGCCAAGACAGTTTCAAGAGATTCCTTGAACGGGAGATTTGTTAAAGAATGTGAGGATTTTCCCTTTTGTGGCTTTTTTTAACCTTGGTATGATCATTTCGATAAGAAGATGAAACTAGGGATGGAGATCTTCTTACAAGATAGTTACTCATGGGCCGTAAGTTCCCAGCATCATTTACAATCACTCATTGAGAATACTACAGGTGGCACCGAGGTTTTCAAAGGAAATGACTCTGAGAACTCATTCAATTTGCAAACACTGGGGCTAACACTCTGCATGATCCACTCAGACGCTATGTCATCAGATCCATCCATCCTGATCAAAACTGTTGATGCACCCCTCCTCAATTGGAATGTTATACCAGTTCCATCTGCTGAAAAGCAACCCAACCCAGATGTTTATCATATTTCTTCTTCTTTTATTGTTCCTTATTCTGATCAAAATGTAATCGAGACCTCTTTTGACGAGGTTCTCAACGTTGTTTTTCCCAATAATGAAATAAATGAAGATTTTGAGTATCTTGTTATGCATTATATTAATTATTTAGATTCTAATCAAACTCTTGATGATGATGATTTTGAAAATGAACAATTTTTAACTCATCTTAATAAGGTTAATAACAAATAACATAACCGCGTTCAAAATAATGAAGATGAAACTGTTGTTATTAATCTCGATTCTAGTAGCCAACTGCGCGAGATTAGGGTAGCATCCACCTGTAACACCCTGCCTAATTAACTACCGGGTGGCCAGTCCCATACCAAATTAAAATAGAATATACAGTTGGCTCATTCTTAGCATCACTGTCGAAAACATTTACAACTCACCCAATACCCAATTAAGCTGGTGTTAAAAACTTTCCAAATTTTAATTTCAACAAAATCCATTTTTAGTTTACAAATAACACTACACATTTTATCCTATCACAATAATAATAGAACAGATAACTCAAAAGAATTTAAATGCAATTGGAATAAACATTCCCAAATAATTATCCATTATAGTAAACCCCACAATAGTAAATGTATTAAAATGATACGAGTACAAGACTATATGACTCAGATAGAAAAGAGATAACTGAATTCCTTTGGGCGACATGCACTAAACAAAAGAATACTGTGAATCAAATGAATATAGGCATCTAAGCAATACTCCATAGCTCCATAGCTCGTCATAATTCTCTAAGTTTGGCGTCCTTGCTGCTGGACACCTGATATAGAAGGTACAATAGAAAAGATAATATGCAAGGAAACGGGTCAGAGCCCGATGTGAAAATGATTTTGAAAACAACAAGTATTTAACAAGTGCAATAAAGCATTTATTATGTACATGTTAGTATCCAATTCTCACTTGCTATTCTCACCTCTCATCTAGAGTGCACGCTTAACGTTTCCTATTAACCTCCTAGTTAATGGTTCCTCCTAACTAGTTTCCATAATATGATTCTATCCCACATCATAACCCCGTATGTCCCATACCATACGTCGTATAATCATTCATATACGTTTCTCATTAATATGAATTAAGCTTTTCAAATCTATAAGAATAAATATTCATTAACTTAATTCAATTCTCTTTCTCTATTCACCGTCATCTACAATTATCACACAGTAGACTGATTTAACCACTATATACATTCATTTAACTCATTATATATATATTTACATATATAATACGTCACCCCGAGTCACAGCTGTGGTGCATGCATTACTCTGCTATCACGTCCCAATATCAATGGTCGTCGAATAGGGGACTAAAGGTTCGGTAAGGATTCCTCGAACCACAAACAACAACATACAAATTGGAGGAGAACATAGTTCTCATACCCACGGGTCACGCACATACCTACATTCCCATAGTCAGCGGACTTATCAACTCCCAGAAAAGTCTTTCATAGACCTATGTTCTTGAGCGACAAATCAAAAATCCCATGGATTCATCAGGATATGACTTCCCTCACGCGCAAACGTCCCCATCGATAGCAAGTAAGCTAGGTATGTCATACACATAAATCATCAATCAATAAAATAGGCATTATCATCTACCTATAGATATAATATCAACTGCGGTACTCATACTACCCTAAGATAATTCCCATACGTAGCATTATATCTCTTTAAATCCTACGTATTAAGTTATTATGACTTTACTTCTTTAATTTAATTATTCCAGAGTCTCACTCATTACCCAAGGTTTAAATAGGTCTTTCCTCAATATATTTATTCAGTAAGAACTCACTAATATCCTACTGGTCCATATCATCTTATCTCCCGAATTACTACGAGTTAAACTATCCCTTAATTAGGGTTATAACCGATTGTTTCTAATCTCTTATAAACACCTCTTCGATCACCTAAGATTCAACCCTCTTGTAAACTTAAGGATGCCCAGGTAATTTATTAAATTTCCCCTACTGGACCTATCCTTAATCCTCATGCATACAAATTAAAACCCAACACATGAATCTAGCCACCGAAATCTCTTTCAATTTAATTATCATAATTCTAATCAATTAAATCCCAATCAAATTAATTCGATTCTTATCTAGGGCTTACTGATCTTCCCTAAGTCCCATAATATCAAATTAATAATCACCAAATATTTAAAAAAGGTTTGGGATAAGAACAAGAATTAAAAAGAAACAACTTCACAAATTCTGGGGAGGTCGATTGATCGATCGATCGCCCAGATATCAGCCCAGTTTTCTTAATTTCTTTTACTACGGGTTTCATCACTTTTAATCATTCAAACCCTCATATTAACAACCCAAATTCCTTATAAACCTTACTACATGATATAGCAACGTATGTGATTGATTTCTAATGATCAAAACATCCTAGAACCATCAAGAGTTTGGATTAAAAGCATATATTTATCATGTTTTTCCAGAAAATTATAAACATGATATCTTCAAGAACACAACAATGATTCTCAGAATTTCTTCAACAACTTTATGATTATTTCATGGATTCCTATCTACCTACAACATGAGTTTGATTCCTACGTAGTTCCATTTTCCAGAAATCCATTAAGAACTCCATCTTTATCTTCCAAACATGAAAGATCTCATCTTTTTATAACTATCCTAACATGGACAATATACAAACTTAGATTACAATCATCAAATACTTGCCTCTAATGAAGGTCTGATCCTTTGGGGTTGTATATCACAGGTGGTTCTCCCCTTCTCCGGCCAACTTCCGGTGGTGGTTGGTGGTGGTGACCTTTGGCCTTTGGTTCTCCTCCTTCCCAAGTAAACTTCTCTTTTTCCATGCAACCTTTCACTCTCTCTAAGAAGATGACCTCTCAATATTGTGTAGATTAGATGAATGAACCCACGTACAACTAATCTCCAAATACTTATAATAAGACAAAATCCAAAATCACTATTCATCCCCTTGTAAAAATGACCAAAATGCCCTTTTGGGTTGTCTTTTCATTTCCAAATGATCCGAGACCCAAAATCATCATTCAAATAGACTTTTCTGACTATTTCAACCCTTCCGGATGCAACGACGCACTCAAAATGACTATAAGGTCGATATAAAAATAAGTTCCCTTTTTAATTTAACAAATTAATCCTGACACGTCCCATATCGCGTCTGACTAAAAATTCAAATTACTGAATTTATAACTCACAGCAATATCAATAACATCACATTCATATATTACCTAAATATCTTTAAGTAATATTCAGAATCATACATTTTAATATCCACATTTCGGATAAAACCCAAATGAATTAATTTATAACAAAATCCAATTAATCCATTAATTTAAAATAAAACCCATTTTAATAGTCATAAAAATCACGGGGTGACGAGCATGAGCACGCTCAACTTGAAGAACTATTGAAGGAATTTATCTATGTCTTTGCATGTTCCTATGACAGCGTGCCTGGTATCGAACTTTAAATTACCCAGCACGAGATTCCAACTCCATTAGAATGTAAACCGGTCCAAAAAAACTGCGAAAGCTCCATACCGAATGGTCACTTAAGATTAAGGAAGAGGTGGTCAAACAATTGAATGAAGGCTTCATTCGGGTGATCAAATATCCCACGTGGTTAACCAATATCGTACCCGTACCGAAATCAGGAGAAAAGGTTCGTATGTGCATTGATTACCGAAATTTGAACAAGGCCTCTCCGAAGGATTTTTACCCGCTACCCAATATCGACACGATTGTGGACAACACAACCAATCATGCTCTCAAGTCATTCGTTAATGGGTTTATCGAATACAATCATATCAAGATGCACCCTGATCATCAAGAAAAAAATTGCATTCATCACCCCGTGGGGAACCTTTTGTTTCACAGTTATGCCGTTTGGTCTCAATAATGCAGGGACTGCCTACTAAAGGGCTGTCACAACCATATTGCATGATCTAATACACAAAGAGGTCGAAGTCTATGTGGATGATATAATTATCAAGTCTAAAACTTGATAAGGTCATTTTCTTGCTCTCCGTAAGTTCTTCGAACTACTGCGACAATACCAAATGCGACTTCACCCACAGAAATGTGTTTTTGGCATTACCAAAGGAAATCTTTTGGGATTCATGGTTAGCGAGAAGGGGATTAAAGTGAATCCTGCCAAACTAAAAGCCATACTCAAAACTCCACCACCCCGAATGGAGAAAGAAGTTCGGGGACTCTTGGGAAAATTACAGTATATCTATCGATTCATCAGCCAATTAACTTCTATTTGTAAACCTGTCTTCAAACTCCTCCGAAAAGATTCCACCAGTGTCCGGAATGGAGATTTTTAGGAAGCTTTTGATCGAATCAAGCAGAATCTAACCCAATTTCTGGTACTCATGCCATCGCAGCCTGATCTCCCTCTACTCCTATACTTGACCGTAATAGACTCCGTAGCTGAGGCTTTTTTAGCCCAATACATTAAAGAATCCCATAAAAAAGGGCCATCTACTATGCCAGTCATAAATTAGTCGATTACAAAGTCCATTACACTACCTTAGAGAAAGCATGTGTCGCCCTGATCTGGGTCACTCAAAAATTACGACATTACATGCTTTCTTTTCCTATCAGACTTATGTCCCGAATGGATCCTATCAAATACCTACTAAAAAAACCTTCCCTGTCTAGCAAAAGGCCCGATGGTTAATGCTACTAGCCTAATCCGATATTATATATGTCACGCAGAAGGCCATGAAAGGGAGAGCTATATCTGACTACCTTGCTGACTACCCCATGGAAGAAGCCGACATTTGGATCTTCGAATTCTCAGATGAAGATGTCCTTTGCACCTATCAGGAAGATCTCTGGAGTCAAATGTTCATTGACGTCACCGCTAACAAGAAAGGATACGGCATTGGGATATTCCTGATCGCCCCTGATGATTCTCACACTTCCATTGCCATCAAGAAAGATTTTCCCTACACTAACAACATAACTGAATATGAGGAGTTCACAATAAGCCTCAAAGTCACTCTCAAGAAAGGTATCCAATGCCTGGATTTCTACAGGGATTCAGCCCTCATCATCGCCCAGGTCCTTAGAAGATAGAAAGTCAAAGATGTAAAACTCTTAGCCTTCCACGCCCACCTAGAGGAGTTAGCCTCCCAGTTTTGAGATATCACCTTCCACTACTTGCCCTGAGCAAGGAAAAACTTGATCGATGCCCTTACTACCTTGCCTCCATAGTTGACATTCCCGAGGGAATAATGATGGCCCTTTTCTAGTAAAAAATAAACTAAACCGACCCACTACTACAACATTAAGCTCATCATAAAAAAGATCCTGATATGTCCGAGTGTTAGTATTACGACATTTAGCGCCTCCTTAAGCAAGGTAGGTACCCCCAGGATGCCAACAAGAAAGATCGAGCAAGGGTAATACATTGTCTGCAATAAAGCACTGTTCAAGATAAACTTTGATGGAACCCACTTACACTGCATCACAGGGGATGCCATTAAAGAAATGATGAGGAAAATCCTCAGCTGGGAATGAAGACCCCACATGAATGGCCATATGCTTGCCAAGATGATTATCTGAAAAGGTTACCATTGCACTACTATGGTTCAAGATTGCACCGCTTATGTTTGGAGATGCCTTAAATACCAACAGTTTTCCAATCTCCAGCACTTGCACCAACGGGAATTATGCAACATGACCTATCCCTGGCCGTTCTCCACATGGGGCATCGATATCATAGGGAAAGTTACACCCAAGGACTCTAACGGGAATGAGTTCATCTCGGTTACCATTGATTAATTCACCAAATGGGTTGAATCTGACTCATACGCAGTGTTGAATGCTAAAAAGGTAGCCAAGTTCATCCGAAAAAACATTATTTTCCAATATGGGGTCCTGCACGAACTAGTGTCAAATAACGGGTTATATTTCGAAGTAAAAGTCATATAATTGGTCAATGAGTATAGGATGCATAGACACAAATCTTCTCCCTACTGACCACAAAAAACGGTGCAATTGAAACCGCTAATAAGAACCTCAAAGTAATCATCAGCAAAATGACCAAAAGTTATCGAGATTAGGTCGATCAGATCCCTTACACCCTCTCGGGCTACTGCACTTCAGTCCGGGAATCTACTGGGGCTACCCCTTACTCTCTGGTATACATCATGGAAGCATTCGTACCCATTGAAATATAACTACCTTCACTATGCGTCATGCTTGAAAGCAAGGTCAAAGAAGAAAACTAGCATCAGAACTGACTTGATGAGTTGTCACTCTTAGATGAAAGGAGGCTAAAGCTCTATATCATATATAAGGGTACCATCGTCGGATAGCGTGATCGTTCAATAAGAGAGTTAAGTATTGCGGTGATCGAGAAGAGGATTTAGCACTCAAAGAAATCATAGAACCCTTCTGAACCCCAGAGGGAAATTCAAGCCGAACTAGAGTGCCCCCTACATCGTAAAGAAAACCATGTCCAGTGGCACCCTATGCTCACTGACCTTGATGGAGAAGAGATGGTCCGACCATTCAACCTGGACTATCTCAAGAAATTGTACCCCCTAGTCTGAAATCTCGGCGCGCTACGACTCTTCTCATCTCTCTTCTATTAAAAAAAATTTGCATTTCCCTCTACTCAGAACTATATGGGGCCAGATCCTCAAAATAACCTTTTTTCTTTAAAAACTGTAACTCGAAATTTTTTCAAAAACCCCCAAAGGTACATAGGCAACTCATACATTGTGCATGGGCATGACCCCCTTCTTTTTCACAAAATGCTATTTTTTATTATCTCCGAGAACGACAGTTCATTTTTCCATTTACCTGTATAAAAGGATTATGTATGTCTTAGCGATTGGTATCGATAATTCAAATGTAAAACTCATCAAGAGGCACAACAATATGATTAAAGTCTTTTCTTATTTCCTTTTTGAAAGACTCGACACAATTACAAGAAATATCAGCGTAGGGAGTCAAACAACTACCCCTGCCAGCCTTATTATCCTAAAAATAAGCTAACCAAAACCTTCCCAAATTTATTCCCACCTAACAAAAATAACCAAATACATAACCATCATAAAAGCTTCACAAGTATCACCAGCTTCACAAAAGACCCTACCCATAGCTGCCAGAAGTTCCAGCCCCATCACCATCCATATCTTGAGGTCCCCAAACTTCCCCTACTTGGATAGTATGCCAAAGGCGCTCCATGGAATAGTAAGCCCGGATGATCTTATAAAAAACCACTATGTCCCCTCCATAGTGTCAAACATAGCAAACCGTCTCTGTCCGGTCTCCTCGGCCAACATCTTAACCACTTGCAAAACCGAATAACGGGGGTGTGATAATTGATTTAAATTAAATTCGCAAGTTTTCAAGTAACCCTTATTTAATTAGAGTCTACTTTTAAATCAAATAAATACAGCCCCTAAACATGCAGCTAAATCAACCCATCAACAATAAAGCATGCAACGCAGTAAATATGTTGAGACACAGATTTCAGGAAAAAAAACCTTTGAGGTAAAACCTTTATTTCACTATGAATATATAAATCGTAACTTACAATTACATAGAGAAATCTGCAATGGATCAACACGCAGTCAACCCACAAAGATACGCAGTCTTAAACTCAGCAAGAGAATACACTCTGCACCCTCCAAGGACTCGCAGCCCAAACAACAAAGGAAGAACCGCAGATCTCCTCAATGACACGCAGCCATAACACTTTGTATAGACTCCCTCAGCAATAACACGCAGCTCTCGATTGCAAAGATCTCCCCACAAAGGTTGAACAATAGCAAAGCTTGTGTTCTAGGGTTCCAAAAGATTTACAAAAGTAATTGGGATTTTTGTGTGTGAATCAAAAAGATGCTTGGCACATCAAAAACCGAAGCCTTTTTGTGTTTGAACCCTTAGAAACGTTTTATCAAAGACTTAAAAAATACACCACCGAAATAGGTATATTTATAGGAAACTTGAATTGGTGGAAAAAATCTAAACAGATCTGTTCGAGTTTATCAAGACCGAATCGGTCCGATTTTGATGCCGGATCGGTTCGGTGCGGATCGATTCATTTTTTAAAAAGGCTTCTTTGGTTTGGCTTCGATCCTAGGTTTTCTATTTTTGGTGCAAAGCGGATAGGTCCGTTTTTAAATTGACCGGATCGGTCCCTTAAAGTTTCCCAATACTAAGTATGAAACTTTAAGGGACTTAAAAACAACCAAGTTCATTCTCGCAGAGGTTATGATGTTGAAGACGCTTTGATATTTCAATGCGTTGATGTAGATGCGATCTTGAATTTCTTCAACGGTGTAACGGCGTACAATATACATATTGACAATGGACAAAATATCCTTACACCACTACCCTCTTTCACAACCATTTTATGTAGTCCCCAAAAAGGTGCCAAACTCTGCCAACAGATTGAGAGAGATGGGTCGACGGGTGATGACTCTCCCACAGAGAGCCCATCCACATGCGCATGGCTTCTGTTAAATCTTCTACAGGGAATAAATCCAAGATACGAGAAGGTAAATTTTTCTCCCATCCGACTTGATGCATGAGCATCCAGGGAAAATAGGAGTTTTGTCGGAGGTCAACTAACCGAACATACTGGTATTCCCCTAGTTCCAGAATGGGTTGTAACCCCTACCCCACCCCACAAGGGCATCGACCATCGCAGACATCGAGCTCCTTGCTCCATGAACCAGTTTTCCCAGTTCTCGATGTTTGGGCCAACGATGATGAAATAACGAGTGAAACAATTCATCAAATCTGCCAAGGGATATTCAGTGGGGACCTCCAAGCAGAATCTCTCAGACAACCACATGAATGGCATAACCGGGATACCTCTCATAAAATCATAATGGACTTCTCACCAAGCATCTAGACTGTTCAAAATCTCTTCCAGTATCACCGTCGCAGGATTGCGACGATACGATATCCATTCACTAATAGCAGCAAGTTGAGGGTCCACCATCAGGTCCCCAGTCACCAGCAGTAGCTTCGAAGTTAAGCAAAGGGTAACGGCTCAAGTGTGGACCGCATCATTCACATCCCACATACGTACAGAATACAGCACATCTAGGAGGGAGATCATTCCTCTAGTTTCTAATTACTGAGCCGCCGAAGGAGAGATGCGAAAAAGTACTGCTAACAGTTCTCGAGGAGACTGAGAAAATTCAGGCATGGTCGTCGCCACACTGGGATTTATACCCAACATAGTAGAAAACTCCTCATAAGTCGGGCAGACCTCATCCAAGCCAAAACGAAAAAATGATCCTCGGGATACCAGAAATTATACTATCGTCGTCAACATGTTCTAGTCAAGAGGCTGGTTACGCCACAAAAAAACTCGGCACAGGTTAAAGGCATCATAGTCTACATTGTACGAACACATAGCCTCTAGATTTTCAAGGTAAGAAGCGAATTCCAAACTTACAATAAGGGCCATTTTGGAAAATAACAAAACACAAGACAAGTGATAACTTTACTTTTGTATGTAGTCGTTGTTGAAAGCCAAGTTAGTCAAAATCCTCAATTACCTACAAATATATATCAAACTCAAGTGTAGAGTGGTAAGCAAGCATGTCAATCCTAATCTAAGGAGTGAACATGCTAAACAAGAGAATATTATGAATATAATTCACTTGATCCTTTTTTTCCTTTCGGGTTTTTCTAATTTTGTTATGTTTTTCAAATATTAAAACAAGTAGGTGAGGTGAGGTGAATTAACTCTAAACTAATATAAGAGATGAAATTAACAAACTAACTAGTGTGTCAAATAAGAACTAAGTAATAAAAATTGATATGAACTTAAAGTTTAGAAATATTCAAGGAATGAAACTTAACCACCACTTTATCAATTAAATGTGCTAATTATTCTAGTATACTAATTTTCCAAATATTAATTCATCTTATCAATTAATTCTCATCAATTGACAAAACAAACTAATATAATTTAGTTAATCTAATTTTCATTCCCACAACTCAATTGAATAATTGACTTAGAAGTATTATATCAATCACTCGCTAGAATAGATCCGTATAATAAATCTTAAATCAAACAAAATTTTAATGTATGAGTAATATAAAATTTAAAATAATCTAATTAGTGGGTCAAACTATCTCTAGTTTTAATCCACAAATTAAGAGTATATTAGATTTTAATCCTTTCTCAAGGATAGTTTACCATTTCTCAATGCATAAACTCAAGTAGGAATGAAAAGAAAAATTAACTAAATGAAACCATATAAACTAGATTAATTAATACAATCAATTAATTATATGGGGCTTCATTTCACTCCTTGAATGGAGTGATTAGCCAACCATAGTCACAATTCAATTATTAACAATCTAATAAAAATTACTAAAAAAATTAAAGAGAAAGATAGAAGAGATTCAAACCAACATATAGGAGAGAAGAAATTGCACTTATATTCAATCCAATATTCACTCAAATGTGTACAATTTTTCTCTACTAATTTTTCTCTCTAGAATTCACTAATTTTTCTATCTTTCCCTAACTTTCTCTCTCTAGTATTCTTCTCAAAAAAGCTTTTTCCTATGGGGTCTTGAGTCTTCTTTTATAAAAGGCATGGAGCTAGGAGTATTTTGGAGAAGGTATAAGTGTGCATGGGAATGGGGTGTGTACATGAGGTAAGAGGGGTGTGAGGTCAAGTGGTAGAGGGAATAAAAAGAATCTGATTTGTTTATGGGTATTTTGGGTTTTGGGTTTAAAGTTCGTAGTTGGGGGTATAAGGGGTAAAAGGGTTTAAGTTAGTTTAAGTGGCACATGGGTATTTGGTTGGTTTAGTTAATTGGTTTTGGCTTTTGTCTTGTGCTTTTGGCAGCTGTGAATCGTGGAAGGCATTAGAAGGGAAATTGGGTTTTTATTTTGAAAATGGGTTGTGGTTTGTGGTTGGGTTTGGTGGTATTCGGGTCGGGTGCTGCTGGACATGGGTATGAGGTCGAGCAATCAGGTTTGTCACCGGGGGTGCGCCGGAGCAGCAGGGCGGCGAGAATGGCGGGGGTAGCAGATGGGTCTCGCCGGCCGGATTCGCGGCAAGGGGCTGCGAGGGCTTAGGGTAGCTCCGTTTTAGAAGCAGGGGCTGGTGGGATGGTGGGTGCTGGGTCTCGGTTTCGGTTTTGGGTTGGACAGGAAAAGGGACGAGGGCTCCGGCTATTTGGGGGGTCGGTTGTCAGGGTCACCGACGGAGGTTAGGTAGATGGTCGGGGGTGGAGGGGTGAGATGGAGTCCGCGGCTGCTGGGCGAGTTGGGTGATCAGGTTAGGGTAGGGGGTAAAGGGTTGTGGGTCCGACGGGTATGAGCACTGTCGGAATGGGTTACCGACAGAGGTGGTGTGTCGATTGGTTTGGGGTGTTGTTAATAGAGGTAGGTTGGTGTTATGGGGTTTAGGAGAGAGAAGATGGGTTATTGGGAAGAAGAGAGAGAGTGTGTCTGGGTTAGAGGTTGAAGATGATGTGGGGGGTTTGGGTGTTTGAGGGTGTATGGTAAGTTGGGTAAGGGTGAGGGTTTAGTTAGGTGTAGTTTAGTGTGTATAGAAGTAGGGTGTGTGTTTAATTTGTGACCCCTAAAATAATAAAGACTCAATAAAAATTAATAAAACTAAAAATAAAATCTAACTAAAAATAAAACAAATTAAAAATAATAAAAATAAAAGTAATAAAACTAAAAAATAAAAAATAAAATCCTAAGCTATATAAAAAAAACTAAAATAAAATAAAAGAAATAAAAATATAAAATTAAACGAAAACTAAAGTCCTAAAAAATATAAAATATAATAAAATGAACTCCTAAAACTAATCCTAATAAAATAAAACTAAACTAAAAGCTAATAAAAATCAAAATAAAATAAAATTATACTAAGAAAGATAAAAATAGAAAATAAACCTAGAAAATGCTATATAAATCTAAAATAAAAACTAAAAATAAAAATGACTCAAACTAAAAATCTAAAAAATAATAAAAAGGGACAAATTATCGAGAATTAGCAACTAAAATACGTCTATTCGGGGTATAAAATGTACAGTTTTGGTTGCTTATCACACCACCCCCAAACAGAGCGTTGCTAGTCCTAGAGCAATAAGATAGAGAGAAAGATAAGTAACCAAAAGTGTACTACTTTCGCGGGCACTTGCGATTGCACTTAGCATGTGCAACGAGCCTTTAAACCTATAGGTTGCCCTACAGGACGAGTTGTGTCTCGTGAGGGTTTGCAGGGAATATACCCACAAAATTCTTTATTTGAAAAGATTTATTGAAAGGCAGTCAATCTCTTATTAGACATAGAGTGATCGCACAATCCATCGTGAAATAAATAATTTCAGAAATACAAGCTAGAATGTGTAAAAAGTATAGCGAAGTAAATACTCAAGGCACATCCTTTCTAGAACTCAACGTGTGTAGTGTGAATCAGTCAAAACGGGTCGAGTATCACAAGAGTAATTCCTAGATTTCCTTTTTGGAATCAACGCTTCAACTTCAAAATCTCACTAGATATAACTCTCTCAAACAAACTCTCGAGATTTGGGTAAGTGTATCACTCTTGTGTGTGAGGAGGTGAGTAAATGTAAGCAAGTTCAAACGTCTCACACACACATAAGAAAGAACGAACATTTTGAAAGAAAATGATCTCATGAAAGAATGCTAATCACTATAGTGAGAACGTCTAGTTATTCACCATGTCGACTTTCATTTGCCCGAACACCTAGGGAAATTGTGGATTTTTATGGGTGAGGGGAAATGAAATGGGATGAGAAAGATATGATAGGTAGGATGGATGGATGGGATGAGGTAGGTAGGATAGTGATATGATGGATAATGGATGAGTGATGGATGCGATAAGATTGATAAGAGTGTACACACTTTAGGCACAAATGTCTTTATTACTAACTACAAACTCTCTTTCTTTTCTTTTTCTCTTTTTTTTCGATTTTTCTTTTCTTTTTCTTTTTTCTATTTTCTTTTTTCTATTTTTTGCTATTTTTCTGTTTTTCTCTTCTTCTTTTTTTCTTTTTCTCTCACTTTTCAAATCAACACTGAAGACATTTAACATTTGGCAGGACACTCTTTTATTTGAAAATGAAAGATGATATGGAGATGATAGGTGAGGGGAATATATGGGAATAGGGTAGAATATGGTAAGGTAATTGGTGAAGTGAATGGGAACATGATATGGGGAAAAAAATGGTAAGTGTATGGATTAAAATCTAGTATTCGGGACAAATTTCAAGACACGTGTTTCTTACAACTTGAAAAATATGTCATTCTCAGTGATCAAGCCAAATTTTATGAAAAACAATGAGATCATACAACTATTATAGTGAGGACCCAAACGAAGTTGAATCAACTTGTGACTCGGAGATTGCGTAAAACACTCAAAAAGGGTGAAAGATGAATCTCAATGGCTAAAGTCTCTACTAGTGATCCTTAAGGTTCTCTTTAGAATTGTAGTACTCCTCAACTATAAACGTAATGACGTGATAAGTGCGCAAATTTTGTTGAGTCTAGAAATTCATGGTGCAACATGCCTTGTTACGTATTACATAAGCTATTTAGAAAAAAATATTATCTAGCTTGATTCCTAGACTTAAAAGGATGGATGATTGAAAATTCACATCAATGAGTGAGATGAAAGAAACTGCACGAAATTTTAAAAATCAGGTTTAAAAATCAAAATTTTTCAAAAGAGGTACGATTTTGATAAAATTCTCCACCCCCAAACAAAAAAGGAACAGCGTCCTCGATGTTAGGTAAAATGATTTTTAAAATTGAGAGCATAAGGTAAGAAAGAGATTAACAGAATGAACCGCTAATGAAGTGGACAGATGAAGCACCGATGAAACCTGAATCAATGAGTGAGATAGAAAAATATGTACAAGTTTATAAGCATGATAGAACATTGGGTGGTGTGAAACACCACCCCCAAACAGGATAAGACTCATACTCAGAAAAGAGGGTTGCCTCCCGGTAGCGCTAAGTTTAACGTCTTCAGCCAGGATCGATGGGAACTCACCCAAAAAGAGATGATAAACGAGGAGAGAACGGGGAAGAGAAATCGGGGGATAAGAATCACCCCCAAACAAGACTGAACGGACAGTCTTCATAAATGGCGTCAACAAGGTCAATCTGTTCTATGTGAGTGGAGCCTAGCTTGAAGAAGGGCTTCAAGCGTTGACCTTTGACCTGAAAGAGGCTACCATCCTTGGGATTTTGCACGGTGATGGCACCATAAGGGGTAACTGACTCAACAATGAAGGGTCCAGACCACCTAGTTTTCAATTTCGCGGGAAAGAGATGCAACTGAGAATTATACAACAAAATTTTTTGACCAGGGTGGAATTCTTTGCGCATGATACTTTCGTCATGGATCCACTTCATCTTATCCTTATGCTTCTTGGATAAATCACAGGCATCATTTCGGATTTCCTCCTATTCATTAAGCTACAGCTTCCTATGGACACCCGCCTCATCAATTTCGAAATTAAAGGCTTTCACGGCCCAATAAGCATGATGTTCAAGCTCGACAGGAAGGTGACAAGGCTTGTCGAAGACTAAACGATAAGGAGACATGCCAATTGGAGTCTTGTAAGCAGTACGGTATGCCCACAATGCGTCGTTCAAGCGTAAGGACCAATCTTTCCTATTAGGATTGACGGTTTTTTCAAGAATTTGCTTGATCTCGTGGTTGGAGACCTTAACTTGACCACTAGTCTATGGATGGTAAGAGAGACCAACCTTGTGGGTAACACCATATTTTTTGACAAGGTGTTCAAAGACTCGATTACAAAAATGTTTACCCCCATCACTAATGATAGCTTTGTGGGTTCCAAAACGTGTGAAGACATGCTCTTTGAGAAATTGGACCACAACTCGATGGTCATTGATGCGGCAGGCAATTGCTTCGATCCATTTGGAAACATAGTCAACAACAACTAGAATATACTAAAAACCATGAGAGGAGGGAAATGGTCCCATGAAATCGATACCCCACACGTAAAAAATTTCAACAATGAGGATGGGTGTGAGAGGCATCATAGGACGACGAGAGAGATGCCCAGAGTGTTGGCAATTGGAACAAACCTGGCAATATTGATGGGAATCGCGGAAAAGGGTAGGCCAATAGAAACCACTTTGCAAAATTTTGGCAGCAGTTTTCTTGGAACCAAAGTGGCCTCCACAAGCACTATTGTGGCAAAAGGACAGAATACTGAGTTGTTCACACTCGGGAACACAATGACGAATGACTTTATTGGGGCAATACTTGTAGAGAAATGGGTCATCCTAAGAGTAAAACTTCACATTCTCCATGAATTCGGATCGATCCTGTTTCGACCAATGATTAGGAAGTTGATCGATAATAAGAAAGTTGACAATATCAGCATACCAAGGCGAGGTGGAGATGGAAAAAAGTTATTCATCGGGAAATGACTCAGAAATGGGAACATGATCGTAGTCAGACGTGATAGTAATGCGAGAGAGATGATCAACAACAAAATTTTCACAACCTTTCTTGTCGCGAATTTCAAGGTTAAACTCTTGGAGTAAGAGAATCCATCGTATCAATCGTGGTTGGAATCCTTATTATGAAGAAGGTGGTTAAGAGCAGCATGGTCAGTATACACGATGATAGGGGAACCTATGAAATATGAGCGAAATTTATCAAGAGCAAACACAACCGCTAACAACTCCTTTTCGATGGTTTTGTAATGAAGTTGAGCATCATGCAGGGTTTTGCTAGCATAAGAGATGACATGTGGGCACTTGTCAACTTTTTGGCCAAGCACGACACCAAGTGAAAAATCAGAAGCATCACACATGAGCTCAAAGGGAAAAGACCAATTGGGAGGTTGCATGATAGGAGCGAAAGTGAGGTCATCTTTTAGGCTCTCAAAAGAGACAACACATTCTTCATCAAAGACAAAAGGGATATCCTTGGATAAAAGGTTTGTCAAAGGTCGTGCGATTTTAGAAAAGTCCTTAATGAAGCGCCGGTAGAAGCTCGCATGTCCTAAGAAGGAGCGAATGTCCTTAACAGACTTAGGAATGGGGAGTGAGGAAATCAAGTCGAATTTTGCTTTATCGACCTCAATACCGGAGTTGGAGACAACATGACCTAAAATAATACCCTTTTTTACCATGAAATGGCATTTTTCCCAATTGAGGACCAACTTCTTTGATTGACAACGCTGAAGGACCATAGTGAGGTGAGATAGGCACTGTTCAAAGGAGGAACCAAACACAGAAAAACATGCATAAAGACTTCGAGAAAACGTTCTACCATGTCACTGATAATACTTGTCATACACCGTTGAAAATTCGCAGGTGCATTGCAAAGGCCAAAGGGCATACGAGAGTATGCAAATGTGCCAAATGGACAGGTGAAGGTAGTTTTTTCTTGGTCTTCAGGGGAAATGGGTATTTGGTTGTACCTTAAATATCCATCAAGGACGCAGTAGTAAGCATGGCCCACCAAGCGTTCAAGCATCTAGTCAATGTATGGGAGAGGGAATTGGTCTTTGCGAGTGACAGCATTGAGCTTTCTATAATCAATACAAACACGCCAGCCAGTTTGTATGCGGGTATGCACAAGCTCATCGTCACTATTTTTGACAACGGTGACTCCAGACTTTTTAGGCACCACATGAATGGGACTGACCCATTGTCTATCTGAAATGGGGTAGATAATACCAGCATCAAGCAATTTTAAAATTTCAGCTCTAATGACCTCTTTCATTGCCGGATTGAGTCGTCATTGTGGCTCACGATAAGTCTTGGCACTTTCCTCTAAATGAATGCGATGGCTATAGACATTGGGACTGACACCTTGAATGTCAGAAATGGTCCACCCTAAAGCAGTGCTATGTTGAGTGAGAGTGTGGACCAATTGCTTTTCTTGATCCGGTGTCAAGTTAGAAGCAATAATGACGGGGTGATGTTGGTTTAGGCCTAAGAAGGTATATTTCAACTCAGCAGGTAATGGCTTAAGCTCCAAACTAGGTGGTGGCTCAGGAGAGGCATCGGACTCAGATGAAGAAATGGAGTCCGACAGAATATCGGGACAGGGGTTGACTGAGTTATCCATGGAAAGAAGAGTATCGATAAGGAGAGGCTCAAATGGAGGAACCCAAGTAGAAGTGTCCAGCAGTGGTGTAAAATCTAACAAGGCATTAACCTCGAAGATGGAAGAATTAATATCAAAGTCAGACCCAAAGTGAGCCAAACATTGGTGGATAGGATCTTCTGGGTAGGTGGTATCCAACATCTCTTGGACTAAGGAGTCAATCATGCATACCTCATCAATAGAATCAACAACGTCCGGTTGTTGCATGAGGTGGAAAATATTAACTTCAACGGTCATGTTGCTGAAAGAAAGATTCATTGACCCATCTCGACAATTGATGATGGCATTGGCAGTTGCCAAAAAGGGGAGACCGAAAATGATAGGAATATTGGTTGGGTCGGGAGCAGGAGTGTCTAAGATGATGAAATCCATAGGGTAGTAAAAGTCAGACACTTTCACCAAAACATCTTCAACGATTACTTTAGGCACTTTCACCAAACGGTCTACAAGTTGAAGAGTAACCCGTATAGGTTTCATGTTTTGTAAACCTAACTCAAGGTAGAGAGAGTAAGGTAGCAAATTAACACTAGCTCCAAGATCAAGCAAAGACCGAGTAGTGAACTTATCTCCTAACATGCAAGAGACAGTGGGATGACCAGGGTCTTTATATTTCACAATACCATTCTCATGGATGAGGGACGTGTCTTGTTCAGTGACAAAGGCATCACGAGGAACATTCGTTCGTCGCTTGACAGTGCACAAGTCCTTTAAGAATTTTGCATAAGAAGGAACTTTTTTTATCGCGGTGAGGAATGGATGTTTATGTGAACATTCTGAAAAACTTGCTTGATCTCATCAAATTGTTGAGCTTTCTTTGTTGGGGCCAACCTATGAGGGAAGGGGGCTGTAGGGACAAAAGCAGTGGGGGCCTCAGTAGGTTTAGAAGCATTCTTGTCGGTGGCTTTATGGGATGGTGGGATCTTAGGAAGTGGTTCTAATGGGCAATTCTGGGTGGGTGGGATTGGAACAGCACAGGGAGCATAAACACCATTGTCAACCTGTTTATCGGATCGTAGAGTACTCACCGTTTTCATGTCCGCTTGGTATGTGGGGGGAGTGGAAGGGGATCCAACCTCAAAATACGACTCCGTTCCATTCCCCTTAGGATTAGTAATGGGTTGACTCGAAAAAGGACATTTCTCTCGCTCAGACTCAAACTAATTAAGACGTTGCTCAAGCCTTTGGATGGCGTGAGTCTGTACTTGCGTGGTTTGTTGTTGAGTCGTGATGAATTGAGTGAGAAGATTCTCAATAGAGGAGGTGGATGATTGGGGTGGAGGGATATAAGGGGGTTGGGGGACCAACTCGCGGTTAAAACTAAGTGGTTGTGAACACTCGTAGGACGGAGGTGGGACTGGGACAATTTGATGATTGGGGTGAGGCAGTCCTCCTTGGGGGACGAAGGATGATGTATGGTTTTGCTGGTGGTAAGGAGCATGGTGGTGTTGGATAGGAGGGCGATGTTGCCTTTGCGGGTTTTGATGAAACCCTGGTGGACCACCAACATGATGTTGTGATTGTGATGGATCAAGGTGATTGTCGTACTTATAAGACAAATAGGGATGGTTCCTATTATTCTGATTGTAAGTAAACGACGGTGGTGCCGTTTTTCGAGTGGTATCAAAGTCACATGCTTGGGCGAGAGTGGGTTGGGGATCATCTTGAATAAGGGGGCACAAATGAGTTAAATGATCATGACTTAAACATACATGACAAAAAGGACTAGACTCATTGACATTCATCACTTGTTTAGAAAGAGAACAACTGAGAGCATCAACAGTCTGTAATACCCCGTATTTTTATGCTATTTTTAATTTGGGGATTTATTAAATTTAATGTGATGATTTATTTAATAAAAATCCGGAAATTAATTATGCTATAATTATTAACGTGACTAGAGTTAGTAATTATGGGAAACTTGTTGAATATTACTAATGAGCATAGTAATATATTATATTGGTTATATTGAATGTCATAAGTAAATTATATGACTATTTCGAAAATTTAAGTCGGGACGTGCCCGTGTCACGTCGGGACTAATTATGTTAATTAAAAAGGGAATATTTTATAAATTGTCCGTATGGTCGTTTTGAGTGTGCCAACGCATCCGGAAGGGTCGAGATAGTCAGAAAAGTGTACCCGGGGGTTTAGTTTGGGTCTCGGGGTGTTTTTAGGCCTAATTAGTGACCCGGGAGGGCATTTTGGTCATTTTACAAAATAGGGTAATTAAACCCACGAATTTCAGCCATCCTTAGCAGCTATTTAGGTCAGCCTTTTAGGGTTAGAACATTCATAACCCTAGTACGGCCATTGGAGAAGAGAGGAGAGAGCTCTCAAGGTGATTCAAGGCCAAATACACCAACGTTTGCACCGCCGTCACCACCAACAGGTAGATCTCGAAGAGGAGAACGCAACCACACCAAAATCAACAGGAAACCAGACCTCTGAAATCCCAGGCAAGTGTTTAACTTGCGTATTTTTGTTGATGTAATATTCATATTAGTTAGGAATGATTAGGAGTATAATCTATGGAAGAAAACCCCACTTTTTTATAGGAATTTGCATGTAGAAAAGATTAAAACCATATTCTGGAAGTCTTATATGATGTAGATGATTAACCCACGAATTTTGATGATTATGTAGAAGGAAATTCTGGAGAAAAACTGATTAGAACAGAAGTTAAGAAAACTTAGGGTTCTTGATGATTAGATGAGATTTTAGGTTGTTTAATCATGTTTAATGATGGTTATACGCATGCTTAACGTTAGAAACATCTGGTAATATGTTATTATGTTTGTGGTATAAGTTTTGGGACGATTAGTGTTGAAAAATATGCATTTGGATGAAGAATTGTGATGAAACCCGTAACAGCACTTCTGCAGAAATCGCAACACCTGTTTGATCGATCGATGGACCCTAGAGCGTCGATCGATCGAAGGTTCGATCGATCGAGCCCCAGTCGTCGATCGATCGACCCTTCCTGGCAGCCTCTTATTTCCCCTTGTTTAATTAGTTGAATTAATTTACCGTGGAATAACTTTTGGGATTATGAATAAAATGTTTTGGGATATAGGAGAGACCAGTAGGACATATGATTAAGTGTTGAAGAACTTTATTATGTGACGATATTTAGGTTTTAGGGACAATTATTTAAAGAACGAGGGAACTACGTATTTCAAGTGAGAGATTACGTCGAATACTTACGATAGTGCATAGACGTCTACCTACTGAATTTACTACTTGGATAGTTAGAATCCACGAGTATCACATAATTAGTGAGAAAACCCTTCGAGTTAAGGTTAGAGACGAAACCTTATACGTAATCTTAATAATGTGAAATTAAGGATAAATGTTGTAATTATGGGTAATGAGAGGAACCTATATTAATATGATGAAATTGGTATATTTATATGATTGTGTGTGCATATATTATATACATGTGAAAAACGTACCCGCGCTACTTGCTATCCCTGAGGTTACCGCGCTGGGACGACCTTATCCTGTGTTGCTTTTTGGGGGATATTGGTTCGTACCCTAGGAGATAGATATCCTTGGTACAGGCTATCGATTCGATAGTTCAGACCGTCCTATGAGGCGTGAGGTTATGTACTGATTTTTTAGAGACTTGGAATCTATACTTCGCCTCAATGTTGTTTTGTATATGTTAATACAGTTCGAGAGTGATTCCGAACTTGTATTTCCCTTTGTGTGAGCGATACGGGGATTGGATGGCAGAGTATGCCCGCACCATAATCTTAGTTGGGGTGCTAATATATATGTATATATATATATATATATTATCCGAGTAGTTTATATATATATATGAGATTATGGAATTCAAACTACCTACTGTGACTTGATAACTAGGACATGGTTGTTGACTCAAATAATAAATACTGTTTTGCGAAAGTATAATATGACACTGGGAAACTTTATAAATTAATGAAGTTAAAATGAGAGTTGTGCTACAACTAGAAAGTAACCTTTTTACACGTTGACATTGTTCGGTTTTAAAACTTATGTGTAAGTTAAGATAAATTAAATTATTGGGGAGGTTAGTATGATCTAAATGTTAAGTTAAACCATTTGGGAAGGTTAGTACGATAGGCGTGCACGCTAGAAGAGAGGTGAGAATTTCTCAAGGGAGTGTCGAACTAATATGTTGTTGCATTGGCCTGTATCAATTTAAATACTTGCTAAACTGATCTTAAATAACACACACTTTCGGGCTCTGACCCGTTTCTTCTCTCCCTCTCCCCCTTGTATATATATGTATGTATTTCAGGTGCCCAGCCACAGGGGCGTCTTGCTTAGGATCTTTTGGAAGGAACACGCTGCAGCTTAGGTGGGAGTTGCAGGTCTTTTGATTAGACGACTTCGTTCATTCAGATCCACTCCTGGCATTTTCATTCAGATGGGCATGTGTAGCCCTTTCCATTATTTCTTTATGTTGGGACATTGTTATTTCAGTTGTTTCCTAGTTCGTTATTATGAGATTTTGTTCAAGATGGATGTATTACTTTATTTTCTTGTATGTTGGCATTCGTTGATGGATGTTTTATATATTGGATTTTTGGTTCCAGTTTAGTGTGGCGTGAATCTTATTCATTGATCTTTGTTAATAAAATAAATAAATCTTTTCTTTAAATAAAATTTGGAAGTTTATGTTTAAAATTGGTTTTGACACTTAGCTTAATTATTTAGGGTGTTAAATTGGAAAATTATTTTTATCGACAGTGATGCTGAGAATGAACCAACTGTTCACCTTGATTTAATTTAATAAAGGAGTGATCGCCCGGTATTTAATTAGGCGGGGTGTCACAAGTGGTATCAGAGCATCAGGTTCTAGTGTCCATAGGATCTGTACGGCTTATTTCGCTTTCAGCTTAACGTTATTTCTATAGAGCCCTATTTTTAGGACTGTTGTATTCTTGCTTTTACGTTTAAGTCTTCAGCTATTCGAGATTTGTTGATAACTGTAGACTAATAAACTTGTTCACGTTTCAGATGCCTCCGAGACGTGCTCCGAAAGATAGGCGTGCCCAAGCAGAGCAGCCAGCAGCTCCGGCACCAGGCACAATGAATGCAAATGAAGTAGCCGCCATAGTTACTCAGGCGGTGAATGCAGCGATATCAGTGATTCAGCAGGCTCCACCCCAGGTTCAAGCAGTGGCGCCAGTATCAGCACAGCTTCCATCTGCATGGGAGAGGGTTCGGGATGCTTTTCAGAAAGCACATCCCCCTGAGTTCTCCGGTAGCTCCGACATTGTCACGGTTAGCCAATGGAAGAAAGACATCCAGCGGCATCTTCTCATGTATGAGTGCACCGAAGTACAAAAGCAGTTATTGGCTTCTTTCAAACTGGTGGGGGCCGCATTACAGTGGTGGGAGTCCACTACTACTTTGGAGGAGAGGGACACGATCCCTATTCAGTTGTTCTGGGAGCGGTTTGACCGCAAGTATTTTCCACCCGCAATGCAGACTGAGATGAGGCGGAAATTACTAAATTTGAAGCAGGAGAACCTTACTGTAGCTGAGTATGAGGAGGAGTTCACGAGACTTCTCACTATTGTGCCGGATGAGGCACCCACTGAGGGCAAGAAGATTTTGCTGTTCGTCGACGGGTTGGCTTGGAGGATCCGTCAGCACCTTATTGGGAACTTATCCCTGAGTACTTTCACTGATGTACTCAATGCAGCGTTACTACATTGCCAGGATCACCGCTTCCATCTTCAGGGGAGCAAGAGAGCAGGAGAGTCCAGCCAACAGGGCAGGACAGGGGGTAACGGTGCCGGTGGGGCGCCATCTCATGGACAGACTCGTCAGCACGAGCAGAGTTCCCATCAGGGGGACCCTGCTAAGCGATTCCGTTCGGGTGATTCCAGGTAGGGAAATGGGGGTTATAGGCAGGGCCAGCAGGGTCAGCCTAATCAGTAGGGCCATCAGGGCCAGCACCGACAGCAGGGTCAGCAGCAGGGCCAACAGCGTTCACAGCAGGGCCAGGGGCGTGGGAGTAACGGCCAGCAGGATCGTGGACAGCAGGGACAGAGGGGAGGTAACTTCAGAGGCCGATGTTTTGGGTGCGGTAAACATGGCCACAGGCGTCAGGATTGCCCAGAGGGCGATAGGGCCCCACAGCAGCAGTGAGCCCGCAATGAGCCGCAGAGACCACTTTTTCCACCTGCCCTTCCAGCTCCAGCCCAGGTGCCAGCCCTACCAGCATTTCCAGTAGCTCCAGTGCAGCAGGGGCAATTGCAGTATGGACGTGTCTATAACGTCCACCTGGCAGCAGCTCCACAGGCACCACCCGCGATTGAGGGTATGTTTCCTATCCATGGTACTATGGGTAAAGTTTTGTTTGATACGGGGGCAATGCATTGTTTTATAGCTACGCATTTTGCGAAGTCCTTAGGGTTGTTAGCCACAGCAGAGAGCACCGTGATGTGTGTCGACTCACCACTAGGGAGTGGGTCACTTATATTCTTTATATGCCGGGGAGTAGGGGTAGAGATTGGTAGCTTGGTATTTCCTGCAGACATGCTAGTCTTAGACATGCACGAGCATGATGTGATCATTGGTATGGATTGGCTCGCATCTTATAGAGCCATGATTGATTGCTTCGGTGGGAGCATTGTTTTTGCCATTCTGGGGCAAGAGATGTTTGTAGTGGCGATGCCTCGCCCAGAGGGAGGTTCGACCGCTCATTTATATTACATTAAGGAGGATACCTCTAAGGAGGTTGTGATTCCTTTGGATTCGATCCCAGTTGTTAGGGAGTATTCCGTTGTGTTTCAGGAGATACCAGGACTACCGCCCAGTCGTGAGATAGACTTCGTTATAGATTTATTGCCGGATACGAGACCTATAGCACGCGCACCGTACAGTATGGCTCCGACAGAGATGCAAGAGCTACGAGATCAGATTGAGCAGCTATTAGGTCAGGGCTTCATTCGTAGGAGTACCTCACCTTGGGGCGCTCCAGTCTTATTTGTAAAGAAGAGAGATGGTTCACTGAGATTGTGCGTGGACTACCGGGAGTTGAACAAGGTCACGATACGGAATAAATATCCGTTGCCTCGAATCGATGATCTGTTCGACCAGCTGAGGGGAGCAACTTTCTTTTCGAAGATAGATCTGAGGTCGGGGTACCATCAGCTACGTATTAGGGAGCAGGATGTTTCGAAGACTGCTTTCTTGACGAGATATGGCTCTTATGAGTTCCGGGTGATGCCGTTCGGACTCACAAATGCTCCAGCCATTTTCATGGACTTGATGAATCGAGTATTCAGAGAGTTCTTGGATCGGTTTGTCATCGTTTTCATAGATGATATTTTGATATATTCACACTCCGAGGAGGAGCATGTCGAACACTTGAGGCAGGTTCTTCAGACTCTACGAGAGCATCAGTTGTATGCTAAGTATGAGAAGTGTGGATTCTGGTTGCGAGAGGTACAATTCTTGGGGCATGTTGTTTCTGAGCAGGGGATTGCAGTTGACCCGAGCAAAGTGTCAGCGGTGAGGGAATGGGGACAGCCCACGACACCGACGGAAGTGCGAAGTTTCTTGGGGTTATCTGGTTACTACAGGAGGTTCATTCGGGGATTCTCCAAAATAGCGGGTCCATTGACGAATCTGACTCGCAAAGGGGTACCATATGTCTGGGATGACGCTTGTCAGTTGGCTTTCGACGAGCTGAAGGAAAAGCTTACTTCGGCACCAGTCCTTGCTTTACCGAAGCCGGGTGTAGAGTACCTGGTTTATACAGATGCGTCCTTACAAGGACTTGGGGGAGTACTTCAGCAGGAGGAGAAGGCTATAGCTTTTGCTTCCCGCAAGCTTAAGCCGCATGAGAAGAATTACCCCACCCACGACCTGGAGTTAGCTGCGGTCGTCTTTGCATTGAGAATTTGGAGGCACTACTTATTGGGCGAGAAATTCCGTTTGTTCACAGACCATAAGTCACTGCAGTACCTGTTCACTCAGCGAGAGCTGAATATGCATCAGCGCAGATGGTTAGAGTTTGTGAAAGATTACCAGTTCGATATACACTATCATCCGGGGAAAGCCAACGTAGTTGCTGATGCGTTGAGTCGTAGACCGGTTGACGATGTAGCGGACATTTGGAAAGCAAAGTGGAAAGAGTTGGGTCACCAGGACGCAGTAGCCCGTTCTTTCATATCTTTTATGACTGTCACCCCCGATATTGTTACGAAGGTCATACAGGCTCAGACCACAGACCCGTTTTTCCAGGAGCAGATTGTGCGACTTCTAGCCGAAGGTGCGGAGTCCTATTCTATTAGTTCTGATGGAGGTTTGCGGTTTAATGGGAGGTTAGTGGTTCCAGAAGGAGCGGAGTTACGTCATGAAGTGATGACTCATTCTCATGGGTCCCGATTCGCAGTACATCCGGGAGGTGATAAGATGTACCAGGACATGAGACGACAGTACTGGTGGAGTGGAATGAAGAAGGACATCGCTGAATTTGTGTCCAAGTGTTCTACTTGCCAGCTAGTGAAGGTGGACCACCAGAAACCGTCAGGATTACTTCAGCCGTTGGAAGTACCCGCGTGGAAGTGGGAAAGTATTTCCATGGATTTCATTACCGGGTTGCCTACGTCACAGCGGGGCCACGATTCTATCTGGGTGATTGTAGACCGTTTGACCAAGGTGGATCATTTTCTGCCAGTAAGGACAGATTATACCACGGGTCAGTATGCCCAGTTGTTCATCGCTGAGATTGTCAGATTACATGGGGTGCCTCTGAATATTGTATCAGATAGAGACAAGATTTTTGTGTCACATTTCTGGGAAAGCTTTCAGGAGGCTATGGGTATAAAGTTGAGACTGAGTTCAGCTTACCACCCACACACAGATGGACAGACAGAGCGTACAAATCAGATGTTGGAAGATATGCTACGAATGTGTGTTCTTGATTTCGGAGGAGGTTGGGAGCCACACCTTCCACTGGTAGAGTTTTCTTATAATAACTTCTATCAGTTTACGATTGGCATAGCTCCATTTGAGGCTTTGTACGGCAGGCCTTGTCGTTCTCCAACTTGTTGGCTCGAGGTGGGGGACAACAAGTTATTAGGGCCAGAAGTGATTCAGGAGACCTCCGCGAGGATTGAGATAATCAGGAGTCGTATTCAGGTAGCCCAAGACAGGCAGAAGAGATACGCCGATGCGAAACGGTTCTTCCGAGAGTTTAACGTGGGAGATCAAGTGTTGTTACGTGTATCTCCTATGAAAGGAGTGATGAGGTTCGGGAAGAAGGGGAAGTTGGCTCCGAGGTACGTAGGACCATTTCCCATCATCGAGAGAATTGGGCCAGTAGCATACAGGTTGGGATTGCCAGAACATTTACATCGCATCCACGATGTATTCCACATTTCGTCGCTGAGACGATATCTTCGGGATGATATGGCCCATACTCACATCGCGATAGACGAGATCGATTTACAGCCTGATAGCTCTTACGACGAGAGACAGGTGGCTATCCTAGAATATAGTGAGAGGAGATTGAGGTCGAAGGTAGTTCCACTTGTGCGAGTCCAGTGGGAGCATCATAATGTGGAGGAATCCACTTGGGAGCGTGAGGCAGATATGCGCGAGAGATATCCAGAGTTGTTTTTACCAGGTATGCCTTATTTTCCGAATTTCGGGACGAAATTCCGTTATTAGGGGGGGAGTATGTAATACCCCGTATTTTTATGCTATTTTTAATTTGGGGATTTATTAAATTTAATGTGATGATTTATTTAATAAAAATCCGGAAATTAATTATGCTATAATTATTAACGTGACTAGAGTTAGTAATTATGGGAAACTTGTTGAATATTACTAATGAGCATAGTAATATATTATATTGGTTATATTGAATGTCATAAGTAAATTATATGACTATTTCGAAAATTTAAGTCGGTACGTGCCCGTGTCACGTCGGGACTAATTATGTTAATTAAAAAGGGAATATTTTATAAATTATCCGTATGGTCGTTTTGAGTGCGCCAACGCGTCCGGAAGGGTCGAGATAGTCAGAAAAGTGTACCCGGGGGTTTAGTTTGGGTCTCGGGGTGTTTTTAGGCCTAATTAGTGACCCGGGAGGACATTTTGGTCATTTTACAAAATAGGGTAATTAAACCCACGAATTTCAGCCATCCTTAGCAGCTATTTAGGTCAGCCTTTTAGGTTTAGAACATTCATAACCCTAGTACGGCCATTAGAGAAGAGAGGAGAGAGCTCTCAAGGTGATTCAAGGCCAAATACACCACCGTTTGCACCGCCGTCACCACCAACACGTAGATCTCGAAGAGGAGAACGCAACCACACCAAAATCAACAGGAAACCAGACCTCTGAAATCCCAGGCAAGTGTTTAACTTGCGTATTTTCGTTGATGCAATATTCATATTAGTTAGGAATGATTAGGAGTATAATCTATGGAAGAAAACCCCACTTTTTTATAGGAATTTGCATGTAGAAAAGATTAAAACCATATTCTGGAAGTCTTATATGATGTAGTTGATTAACCCACGAATTTTGATGATTATGTAGAAGGAAATTCTGGAGAAAAACTGATTAGAACAGAAGTTAAGAAAACTTAGGGTTCTTGATGATTAGATGAGATTTTAGGTTGTTTAATCATGTTTAATGATGGTTATACGCATGGTTAACGTTAGAAACATCTGGTAATATGTTATTATGTTTGTGGTATAAGTTTTGGGACGATTAGTGTTGAAAAATATGCATTTGGATGAAGAATTGTGATGAAACCCGTAACTGCACTTCTGCAGAAATCGAAACACCTGTTTGATCGATCGATCGACCCTAGAGCGTCGATCGATCGAAGGTTCGATCGATCGAGCCCCAGTCGTCGATTGATCGACCCTTCCAGGCAGCCTCTTATTTCCCCTTGTTTAATTAGTTGAATTAATTTACCGTGGGATAACTTTTGGGATTATGAATAAAATGTTTTGGGATATAGGAGAGACCAGTAGGACATATGATTAAGTGTTGAAGAACTTTATTATGTGACGATATTTAGGTTTTAGGGACAATTATTTAAAGAACGAGGGAACTACGTATTTCAAGTGAGAGATTACGTCGAATACTTACGATAGTGCATAGACGTCTACCTACTGAATTTACTACTTGGATAGTTAGAATCCACGAGTATCACATAATTAGTGAGAAAACCCTTCGAGTTAAGGTTAGAGACGAAACCTTATACGTAGTCTTAATAATGTGAAATTAAGGATAAATGTTGTAATTATGGGTAATGAGAGGAACCTATATTAATATGATGAAATTGGTATATTTATATGATTGTGTGTGCATATATTATATACATGTGAAAAACGTACCCGCGCTACTTGCTATCCCTGAGGTTACCGCGCTGGGACGACCTTATCCTGTGTTGCTTTTTGGGGGATATTGGTTCGTACCCTAGGAGATAGATATCCTTGGTACAGGCTATCGATTCGATAGTTCAGACGGTCCTATGAGGCGTGAGGGTATGTACTGACCTTTTAGAGACTTGGAATCTATACTTCGCATCAATGTTGTTTTGTATATGTTAATACAGTTCGAGAGTGATTCCGAACTTGTATTTCCCTTTGTGTGAGCGATACGGGGATCGGATAGCAGAGTATGCCCGCACCATAATCTTAGTTGGGGTGCTAATATATATGTATATATATATTATCCGAGTAGTTTATATATATATATATGAGATTATGGAATTCAAACTACCTACTGTGACTTGATAACTAGGACATGGTTGTTGACTCAAATAATAAATACTGTTTTGCGAAAGTATAATATGACACTGGGAAACTTTATAAATTAATGAAGTTAAAATGAGAGTTGTGCTACAACTAGAAAGTAACCTTTTTACACGTTGACATTGTTCGGTTTTAAAACTTATGTGTAAGTTAAGATAAATTAAATTATTGGGGAGGTTAGTATGATCTAAATGTTAAGTTAAACCATTTGGGAAGGTTAGTACGATAGGCGTGCACACTAGAAGAGAGGTGAGAATTTCTCAAGGGAGTGTCGAACTAATATGTTGTTGCATTGGCCTGTATCAATTTAAATACTTGCTAAACTGATCTTAAATAACACACACTTTCGGGCTCTGACCCGTTTCTTCTCTCCCTCTCCCCCTTGTATATATATGTATGTATTTCAGGTGCCCAGCCACAGGGGCGTCTTGCTTAGGATCTTTTGGAAGGAACGCGCTGCAGCTTAGGTGGGAGTTGCAGGTCTTTTGATTAGACGACTTCGTTCATTCAGATCCACTCCTGGCATTTTCATTCAGATGGGCATGTGTAGCCCTTTCCATTATTTCTTTATGTTGGGACATTGTTATTTCAGTTGTTTCCTAGTTCGTTATTATGAGATTTTGTTCAAGATGGATGTATTACTTTATTTTCCCGTATGTTGGCATTCGTTAATGGATGTTTTATATATTGGATTTTTGGTTCCAGTTTAGTGTGGCGTGAATCTTATTCATTGATCTTTGTTAATAAAATAAATAAATCTTTTCTTTAAATAAAATTTGGAAGTTTATGTTTAAAATTGGTTTTGACACTTAGCTTAATTATTTAGGGTGTTAAATTGGAAAATTATTTTTATCGACAGTGATGCTGAGAATGAACCAACTGTTCACCTTGATTTAATTTAATAAAGGAATGATCGCCCGATATTTAATTAGGCGGGGTGTCACACAGTCTTAGTCAAAGTGTTTAAGCCATGGAGCAAGGATTTAAAATCGAGATCATTTTTAATCTCATAAGTGCTACCTACTCGTGGTGGCTAGGATCTCGAAAATCCATTGGTGCCCTCCCAATCTTGGGAGTCATCGCCTAATTCAAGCAGAAAATTGTAGGCGGCAGTGGGAGTTAAGTGCATGAATTTGCCTTTGTGCATGGACTCAATAATGGTGCGAGTGGAAAGAATGATACCATTGTAAAAACTATGGACGAGGAGACTCTTCTCAAGACCATGATGTGGGCAACTATTGATATAATCTTTTAAACGGCCCCATGCTTCACAAATTTGCTCGGTGGGCTTTTGGCGAAAATCTTGAATGTCTTGGCGCACCTCGTTGGTCTTACTTATGGGATAAAACTTGGACATGAACTTCTTCATAAGTTGTTCCCATGTATGGATAGAATCCAGTGACAAGGAATGTAGCCACATGGATGCTTTATCATGGAGAGAAAATGGAAACAAGCGAAGTCGAACAGTTTCTTCATCTAAGTTTTGATTTTTGAAAGTAGCGCAAATCATGAGAAATTTTCGCAAGTGAGTGTATGGAGACTCACGCTCAAGACCATGGAAATTGGGCAACATGGAAATGGTCGCCGGACAAATTTAGAATTGATCCGTTGGGGTGGGTGGAAGAACTATGCAAGATGGTGGGGTGGCCGTTATCGGGGCAAAATAGTCCCTTAAGGCACGCTCTTCAACCATGGTGGGTGGATGAATGATGCGATTAGAGATGTCAACTCGGGGACAACTCAAAGTGATCGGTGGAATAAGGTGAACACTTGGTTCTCCTAATGTGGAAGAGACGGGAGAAAGACTATGGGAACGAATTAATCGATGATTAACTCAGTTCCACGTGGGCATGCAAAGAGGGACTCTTTTTGGTTTTTGGGATTTTTTGGAAAAGAAAATATTTTTGGAGTTTTGTTTTTGTTATGGAAAGAAAGAAAATATTTTTTTGAGTTTTTTATAAAAATAAGAAAAGAAAATATTTTTTTGATTTTTTTTTTGGAAGAGAAAGGGTGGGAGGAAATTTGGACTCGAAGAATTGGAAAGAATTCACTAAAACGGACTACCGAAAAAAGGAATTGGACACACACAAGTAAAGGAAAAATCCCTACTAGCACATAACCAATTTTTTATCTTGAAAATTAATGAAATGGGTAGTCAAATTTTAATGAAATCTGCGGGTGATAAAAATCACGGAATTTATATGAGTGATCGCCTTTTGCAAAATGTGTGTTCCTACTTTAATCACAAGATGCCAAGAGTCTTGCTACAGAGATTATCCACAAAGCTACTACGACGAAACGATCGGCCGGTACAACGTTGGGGACAGCACAAACCCGTTTTACTGGGCGGCCGCACTTAAAACCCAGTTTCCCTGGACACTTTCGTGCCGCAAAGAGAACCATTCGAGGGTTTGCCCGGTGGAGAGGACTCTACGGGTTATCCTACAAGTCAAAATGATTAAAAAGGGGCCTACGAACACCGTATCCTATGGGGCTATCTAGTTGATTGATTTTAAATTAGTGATGGCTAGGGTAGCACACAAAGGATAAGTGATTGAGTTGGGTGATGAAATCCCTTCTCGTGAGTGACCGGGCGTAGGTCTTAGTCAATTTCATTCATCATTCCATTCAAAATTAAATGCAAGAATTAAATCACACAAGAGCACGGAGGAACACACAAGATATGAACTCGCTAACAAGAGTGCGCGAGGGTTTAGAAATGTACCTCCCACGGTTTTTAGGCCGTGGGGGGCCGAATATGTTGAGTCGACCGGGGGGAGAATACGCCAATCTCAGTCATCCCTGGGAGTCCGACCGACCCAAGGTAGAGAGGCTTCTAAATCCTCGTCAATGGACGCCATCTCTCTACCTTGTTCGGTTTCCCTATCACGCTTGCTTCAATTATTACAAATTTTAAATGAAAATGAAATGGTGTCTCTATGCACCGCAATACAAGCAAGGTAATAAAATCCTAAATACAATCCTTCTAAAAAAATGGTACTAAAATTGAAAAATGAAATACAAGTGAATCTTAAAATTTGGACGCCATTTGATAACTTTACTTTTGTATGTAGTCATTGTTGAAAGCCAAGTTAGTCAAAATCCTCAATTACCTACAAATATATATCAAACTCAAGTGTAGAGTGGTAAATAAGGATGTCGATCCTAATCTAAGGAGTGAACATGCTAAACAAGAGAGTATTATGAATATAATTCACTTGATCCTTTTTCTTACTTTCGGGTTTTTCTAATTTTTTTATGTTTTTCAAATATTAAAACAAGTAGGTGAGGTGAGGTGAATTAACTCTAAACTAATATAAGAGATGAAATTAACAAACTAACTAGTGTGCCAAATAAGAACTAAGTAATAACAATTGATATGAACTTAAATTTTAGAAATATTCAAGGAATGAAACTTAACCACCACTTTATCAATTAAATGTGTTAATTATTCTAGTATACTAATTTTCCAAATATTAATTCATCTTATCAATTAATTCTCATCAATTGACAAAACAAACTAATATAATTTAGTTAATCTAATTTTCATTCCCACAACTCAATTGAATAATTGACTTAGAAGTATTATATCAATCACTCGCCAGAATAGATCCATATAATAAATCTTAAATCAAACAAAATTTTAATGTATGAGTAATATAAAATTTAAAATAATCTAATTAGTGGGTCAAACTATCTCTAGTTTGAATCCACAAATTAAGAGTATATTAGATTTTAATCCTTTCTCAAGGATAGTTTACCATTTCTCAATGCATAAACTCAAGTAGGAATGAAAAGAAAAATTAACTAAATGAACCAAGTAAACTAGATTAATTAATACAATCAATTAATTATATGGGGCTTCATTTCACTCCTTGAATGGAGTGATTAGCCAACCATAGTCACAATTCAATTATTAACAATCTAATAAAACTTACTAAAAAAATTAAAGAGAAAGATAGAAGAGATTCAAACCAACATATAGGAGAGAAGCAATTGCACTTATATTCAATCCAATATTCACTCAAGTGTGTACAATTTTTCTCTACTAATTTTTCTCTCTGGAATTCACTAATTTTTCTATCTTTCCCTAACTTTCTGTCTCTAGTCTTCTTCTCTAAAAAGCTTTTTCCTATGGGGTCTTGCGTCTTATTTTATAAAAGGCATGGAGCTAGGGGTATTTTGGGGAAGATATAAGTGTGCATGGGAATGGGGTGTGTACATGAGGTAAGAGAGGTGTGAGGTCAAGTGGTAGAGGGAATAAAAAGAATCTAATTTGTTTATGGGTATTTTGGGGTTTTGGGTTTAAAGTTCGTAGTTGGGGGTATAAGGGGTAAAAGGGTTTAAGTTAGTTTAAGTTGCACATGGGTATTTGGTTGGTTTAGTTAATTGGTTTTGGTTTTGTCTTGTGGTTTTGGCAGCTGTGAATCGTGGAAGGCATTAGAAGGGAACTTGGGTTTTTATTTTGAAAATGGGTTTTGGTTTGTGGTTGGGTTTGGTGGTATTCGGGTCGGGTGCTGCTGGACATGGGTTTGAGGTCGAGCCATCGAGTTTGTTACCGGGGGCGCGCCAGAGCAGTAGGGCGGTGAGAATGGCCGGGGTAGCAGATGGGTCTCGCCAGCCGGAGTCGCGGCAAGGGGCTGCGAGGACTTGGGGTAGCTCCGTTTTAGAAGCAGGGACTAGCGGGATGGTGGGTGCTGGGTCTCGGTTTCAGGTTGGCCAGGAAAGGGGACGAGGGCTCCGGCGATTGGGGGGTCGGTCATCAGGGTCGCCGGCAGAGGTTAGGCACTTGGTCGTGGGTGGAGGGGTGAGATGGAGTCCGCGGCTGTTGGGCGAGTTGGGTGATCGGGTTAGGGTAGGGGGTAAAGGGTTGTGGGTCCGGTGGGTATGAGCACTGCCGGAATGGGTTGCCAACAGAGGTGGTGTGTTGATTGGTTTGGGGTGTTGTTAATGGAGGTAGGTTGGTGTTATGGGGTTTAGGAGAGAGAAGATGGGTTGTTGGGAAGAAGAGAGAGAGTGTGTGTGGGTTAGAGGTTGAAGATGATGTGGGGGGTTTGGGTGTTTGAGGGTGTATGGTAAGTTGGGTAAGGGTGTGGGTTTAGTTAGGTGTAGTTTAGTGTGTATAGAAGTAGGGTGTGTGTGTTTAATTTGTGACCCCTAAAATAATAAAGACTCAATCAGAATTAATAAAACTAAGAACTAAAAATAAAAAAATAAAATCTAACTAAAAATAAAACAAATTAAAAATTATAAAAAGAAAAAGAAAATAAAATCCTAAGCTATATAAAAAAAACTAAAATAAAATTAAAGAAATAAAATATAAAATTAAATGAAAACTAAAGTCCTAAAAAAATATAAAATATAATAAAATGAACTCCTAAAACTAATCCTAATAAAATAAAACTAAACTAAAAGCTAATAAAAATCAAAATAATATAAAATTATACTAATAAAGATAAAAATAGAAAATAAACCTAGAAAATACTAAATAAATCTAAAATAAAAACTAAAAATAAAAATGACTCAAACTAAAAATCTAAAAAATAATAAAAAGGGACAAATTAGACACACACGGGGTTTAGGCTAGGTTTAGGCTCGGGTAAGAGTTTAAGTAGGTTTAGGGACAAGGTATAAGGGTATTTAGCACCATATTAACTGCAAATTGCTCCGAAATATAGATTTTGACACCGCAACTGCAATTAAGCCTGCATATTGAACAATTAAGCACATAAGACCCAAATTATCGAGAATTGGCAACTAAAATACGTCTATTCGGGGTATAAAATGTACAGTTTTGGGTGCTTATCAACAAGAAATAAGTAAGAGAAAGAAAATGTGAATGGGTGAAGAAAACTCTCCACTTTCCCCCTTTTTAAACTTGAAAAACTTGACTAAAGACAAGGAGCCTACAAAATTTGGATGCAACACTACCCCATCAAGGATAAAATAGCTGAACAAAGTGTAATTAAATCTTTGGAGTGATTTAACTGGACTGGACTGCTGATAAGAAGGACGGGGGGTATGCCAATTGGCATCCCCTTATTTTTAAAAGATTTCATTTTTCCTTTTTTGTCAAAATCACAAAACTCAATAAAAATAATTTTTATTCCAAAAGAATTCAGAATTTTTTTCTCCTTATATTTAACTTATCCTGTTTCAAAATAAATTCACTTTTAAGTAATTCTAATTCTTTTTACAGTCTCAGTAAACAAAGTAAAAAGTGCACGTATATTAAGTCATTTAAAACAAAGATAAATAAATAAAACCCCATTCATTTCATATAAATTGCTATCATTACATCTTTTTGCAGAAAAGAAGAAAAACAGTGGGACTCGTCCCAATACCCCAGACTTTCTTTTTCTCTCTCTTTCACTCTTTATGTCTATATGATCCCATGTCCCCGCGATTCACACGCTTCCCTCAACGCCGAGCTGAGGAGCCTCTGCCACCTAATACACATCCCTCAAATGAAGCATATGGTACAAAACAAGAAGGAACCGAGATTGAATCCTAGATATGAGCATTTGCAGAAGCCACCTAGTCTCGAATATCCCTCAGCCAGGTAGTCGACACCCGTACATGATGTAAGAAAAACAAAAAGAGAGAATCAGTCAGTCTGAAGCAAAAGGAAAATCAAAAAGGAAAATCAAAAAGGAAAATCAAAAAGGAAAATCAAAAAGGAAAAAGGCAAAGGAAAAAGATATACCTCTGACGTCCTCCATCGTCCCCAACACCGTCGGTGCATCGCGTTAGGGTGATGCCACATACTCACCGATCCTCCCCTACGTAGTTTAATATTGAAGGAAGGAGGAGCAAACATAAGAAATGGAACCTTTAACGTTGTCGCCTTTGCTGATGTCGACGCACCACCAATGCTATGGGTAGACCCCACTGGCAGACTAGTATCCCTGCCTAAAGTCGTGGGAGGCAAAGGCTTATTCACCATGTCGTAGATGCATGATGACATCAGCCAGCTCGTTAAGAAGTCCAGATAATCGTAAGTTATTGTCGTGTCCGTGTACGACGAATAGGGCTCGCAAATCATCATTGCTACACGAGCCTCTTCGGACATCTCTCGAACCCGCCTCATATATCTTAGGGGCATCGTTGGTGGGATTGCCACCTCATCCTCCACGATCTTCTGGGCTATTCTCTCTCCCAGATACCAGGAGTAGTCAAAATTGTGCGCCAACAGTTCTGGATAAAAGGTCACCCATATTTTTCCAGAATAAAGTCAATACTTTCATGAAGGAAATGCCAAAGAAAAAGACTCAAAAGAAAAGAAGAAATAACTTGGTAGCTTGTCAGGGAATTCAAGACCAGACTTATTGACGCCAAAGAGAGAGATCACTTTGATTAACGGTTGGACTTCCCCCACTGATACATCTGGCAGAAGATCCCCAATGACTCATCATGCAAATCAATCAAATGGACATTAAGCCCGATCACCTCAGAGAACCACGTTAGCAAAAGGACAAGAGTCAGTGATCAGAAGAAATTAAAAAGAAAATAAAATAAAATGAATAAAGGAAATATGCAAAAAGAAAAATATCCTCAAAAGATACGTGGCTCCAGTTAAAGTCTGTCGATAGCACCGGCTGAAAGCATCCGAAGAAGAATAAAGGGTTTCCAAAGTCAGCCTCCCCAAGTCAAATAAAGGAATATTGGAAAACACACTCAAGTATGGTAAAAACCATAAGTGGTCGATGTCGTCGCTCGAAGACACCAAAAATCCTCCCAACTACAAAAGAATAAATAAATGAGCCATCTAAATAACCTGCAGCTCGTTGGAGTCATCAATCTGTTGACTCAAGAAAAACTCCCAAAGAAGAGATATATAGATCAAGTCCCCCGAGACTATCAGTCCAACATTGCCTAGCGTCGCCTCTACCGCCACCGGTGTCACCCTCAGGGATCGATACACCTCTATCTGTGTCTCCTTAAAGTCTATTCCCAGTAGCTGATGTATGACAATGAGAGTCACTGTCATATCGCCAAAACCCAAATGTATGGTGTGGGTAGTATCCCACCACCTCTCCCTTAGAGCACATAGAACAGCCGTCGAGCGGGACGTCTCATCCAATGCAAAAGTTAGACCACCCAACGCATAACTGCATGAAGGTGATCCCACACATCTTTAAATCTTATCGTCCCCTAAGAGAGAAGACATGTCGCGATAAAGTCAGTATGTCAAAACAAAAAAGAGACATTTTGTAAAAATTTAAAGGAATAAGAAAATGCAAAAAAAAAGTGTGAAGAGGAATACCAAAAGCCACGCGGTACTTACATAACCCTCAGAGTTCCTCCCCCTAGATGATCGAAGGTGAGAAGGTTAATGCAAAAGAGTCTGCTCATTGGCAATAGGCTCAAACAAATCAAAAGCGTTCTCGTTAGCACCCTATCCCGCAACTCTAAGTTTGGTTAATCGTCAACACCTAGCCACGACATGTGGGTGTCACTGCTTGAAAAATCGACCATTTTATAATCTCAAAAGAGGAAAGAACATAGGATAAGATCACAGAAGAGAGAAGCAGAAGCTAGAAAGGATGGAAGCTATGAAAAATGAAGAGAATTCACCCAATTTAAAGGAGGCTAAGGGGTATGCTGATCGGAAGTACCCTGACACCCACCGATCGAAATTATACCTTACTCTTCCCTAGGAAGTCTAGAAGACCGTTCCACTGCCGTTTGGTAACCCCTACAACCTTCCGATCGTCAACCGCCTGAAATTTCCTACATGAAATCCCAAAAAATGACAGAAAATTCCACAAGTCTCCCAAAAAATTCTTAAAATTTCCAAACAAATATTGGAACATTTCTTCACCAAGAAAATCATTTTTCAAGCTATCACATCCCCAATAAGATTAATACCACATTTTTTCCCAACTTGCCCGCAAAGCCCATTAAAACTCCTAGCGGAATATCAAAAAACATCATCCTCAATAGAAATCAAATGCTTCCTCAGTAGAGTTTTTCACTTTTCGGAAAAAATTCTTGAATTTCTCCCCGGAAAATTCTAATTTTCCCCAAGAAGAGTTAGAAGCCCTAGTCGGGTATCTCTACCCAACAACACATTCCCCTGCGGAATCCCAAAAACTCAAGTCATTAAACTATTTCCCCAAAGTGGAATTTCCAGACTAAGGTTTTTAGCGCTTCTCAAAAAGACATAATCTCCAAACAGATGTCTATTCCCCAGATGTCTCAAAAAAGGGTAAATTTTAAATTCCCCCTGAGAATTATTCCCCATACCTCCACTTAAGGTCCTCAGAAATTACCTCGGCCCTCAGAATTGGTTGCCTCCTACTTAAGGTCCTCAGAATTGACCTCGGCCCTCATAATTGGTTTCCCCCACTTAAGGTCCTCACAATTGACCTCGAACCTCATAATTGGTTGCTCCCTACTTGAGGTCTTCATAATTAACCTCGACCCTTAGAATTGGTCGCTCCCACTTAAGGTCCTCAGCATTAACCTCAACCCTCAGAATTGGTCGCCCTAACTTAAGGTCCTCAGAATTAACCTCGACCCTCAGAATTGGTCTCCTCCTACTTAAGGTCCTCTGAATTGACCTCGACCCTCAGAATTGATTGCTCCAACTTAAGGTCCTCCAAATTTACCTCGACCCTCAGAGTTGGTCGCTCCAACTTAAGGTCTTCAGAATTGACCTTGACCCTCAGAGTTGGTCGCTCCAACTTAAGGTCCTCATAATTGACCTCGACCCTCAGAATTGGTCGCTTCAACCTAAGGTCCTCATAATTGAGCTCGACCCTCAGAATTGGTCGCCCCAACGTAAGGTCCCCAGAATTGACCTTGACCCTCAAAATTGATCGCTCCCACTTAAGGTCCTAAGAATTAGCCTCGACCCTCAGAATTGGTCGCTCCCACTTAAGGTCCTCAGAATTGACCTCGACCTTCAGAATTGGTCGCCTCCACTTAAGGTCCTCAGAATTGACCTCGACCCTCATAATTGGTAAGGTCCTTAGAATTGAGTTTGACCCTCAGAATTGGTCGCCTCTACTTAAGGTCCTCAGAATTGACCTCGACCCTCATAATTAGTCGCCCCTACCTAAGGTCCTATGAATTAACCTTGACCCTCAAAATTGGTCTCCCCAACTTAAGGTCTTTAGAATTGATCTTGACCTTCAGAATTGGTCGCCCGTACTTAAGATCCTCATAATTGGTCGCTCTCTACTTAAGGTCCTTATAATTGACCTCGATCCTCAAAATTGGTCTCCCTCATTTAAGGTCCTCATAATTGACCTCGATCCTCAGAATTTCCCTAAGAATTAGTCGCATCAGCTTAAGGTCCTTACCATTGACCTCGACACTCAGAATTGGTCACTCTCTACTTAATGTCCTCATAATTGACCTCGACCCTCAAAATTTATCGCTCTCTACTTAAGGTCCTCAGAATTGACCTTAACACTTAAAATTAGTCGTCCTAACTTAAGGTCCTCAGAATTGACCTCGACCCTCAGAATTGGTCATGCTCGTCCCTTTAGGTCCGTAAAATTGACCTATTTTCCTAAAACATCATGTGGTGTATATTCTACGGGTGAGCTTGTTCCAAGATCCCCCATCAAGGGGCTCTATAGACACCATATTCTAGGAACCCCTAAGTCTTCCTTATTACCCTAGCACCTCCCAAATTCATTACAAACCCTAGGTCATACTCCGAGTACTGATCTAGAGGCCATCGAGCGCTCTCGAACCCCGTTCGACTCCGGTCAACTCTATCTTCAGAGTGAAAGATCAATGAATCTTTGAAGGGATCTGAATTCCCTTTCAAACGGAATACCTTATGCATGAATCAGAATAACGGTTCGAATGAACGGACCATTTTACTATCGAAAATTGATTTGGAGGCCACCAGTCCCTTTTGGGCTCCCAGGCTCCGTTTGACCAAAGTCAACTCTTTAGCTCAAACGAGACATAATGAATCTTTGAAAGGGAACTTAATACACTTTCCAATAATCCATCCCATGCGTGAATCGCTTTACGATAGGGAAGAAAGACATGTTTTACTCTGAAAGGTCACCGAGCGCTTCTAGCCCCGATTGACCAAAGTTAACTTCACGAACTGAGCAAAGATCTTTGGAATGTTAAAGTTCCTCCTATAAAGTTTCCAAAGGTTCGCCCCGTGCGCAATTCTAACTTATAATTTGGATGAATGACCCATTAATGTCCAAACGATCTCCCGTCTAAAGGACCGACGGATGCTTTTGAGTCCCATTTGATCAAAAGTCAACTTCTAGACCCGGGAGCGGCCCAAAGAAATCCTAACGGTCTCTGAAGTACCTTTATAACGGTATGCCTCGTGTGTAATTTTTCTTTACAGATTGCATTCTACAACCATTTTCTAGAAAAATTTGCATGAGACTGCTGATTGGCAGGGCTGGGGATATGTCGTTCGGCAATCCCACTACCCTATATAAGGAGGGAATGATCTCACTTCCAAGACAGACCTCATATCCATCAATAGCAGTGATCTCAGAAACATTCTTCTATAATCAGCGAAGTTTCCTTGTGTGAAATTGGTTTTCATCTTTCAAACCCATCATTTTCATGCCCAATTTAGCAAAAATATCCTTCTCTCTCATCCAACAGTCATCTCAACTTGCAAGGAAGCTCATCAAGGATCAAGATCAAGCCTCAAGTCTCCAAAGAAGGTCCAAATCTCTCTCTAAAATTCTTTATTTTTACATTAGATATATAAATTCTCAATTTAGCTTTTATTTTAGATCACACACATTAACATCTCATCCTTTATTAGTTATATTGCACGTACTTTATTTTCAATAAAAATACGTAACAACAAAGAAAAAGAGGGTTACACCTATAAATTTCGACGGGATTATTCAACACATTTTCTCATAACTAAAACTACTTTTTCTACACACACACATATTATAAACTCCCGTTTGAACTATGGGATAAACCCCACCCTCGTGCCGCATACGAACTATGTGGACTTTGATTCCTTCATAGGTTACGTAGGCATTTCGGGCTAAAACTCGATACTCGAGTCCAATTTTCCATTTTTCTTATTTTCATCTTTCCCTTATTTTATCCATACATTACTCATATACACCATACTTGTTATGCATATTTGTATTTTATCTAACAAATATTGTCGTTCCATTATAACGATCAATATCTCGATAAGCGCATACATCATATCTTATAATTATTATTTTGGGAACATTCCTTTGGATGACCTCGCTCTATTTTTTCCATGATAGGAGTCGAACGATTCCGACCTCCATTTATATATACACGCGCACACACTTGAAAATCTCACGCTTCTTGTGTTGGCTGAATTTTGAGACAAACATTCTTTTATATACTCTTGCATTTTTTATTGCGTAAAACCTATTTTTTAAACCTAAAATCATAATTTCTTATTCTTTTTAATATTGAATATAATTTTGTTAAAAAAAACAATATGTATTTTTACTGTGAATAATTAGTTTTTTTTATGATGTTCATTTATTTTTATAGGATTTTAAATGGGATAAAAATAAATTTTGATTAAACATTAGATTTATTTAGTTAAACATTTTGTTTTCCCAACACTAAAACAACAGCGTTTATTTTAAAATGTGTCGATCCTTGTATTGGCTCCTCATCCAGTGGGATTTATTCATGGCTTTTCATTGGGGGCTAAGCGCGTGGGTGGTTGATATCCATATTTGTTCTGAGATTTTATCTCTCTTTGATTATATCTTGAGAACAGCTATGTCCTTGGTGTTTTTACCTTTGTACCCATGCTGGTGCTCTGTCTTTTGACGCATGTGCCCATTGTATTTTGAATCTCGATTTTACCCCTCAATAATTTTGGCTTTTGACTTGTTTGCCCTTATTGTTTATGGTATTGTATTTACAAACCTTTGCCATGTCGTCTTGCTTATATATACCGGTGTTAGGGGTATGAAAAAATATAGATGTTTATTGTTTTTTGAAGTGAAATTCTATTGAACATATTTCTCTCTCTGCCTCTCTAAAATCTCATGTGTATACATATATTTGAGAGTGTTTTTCCTTTACCCTCACTTTCTAAGGATCTCCTTCGATCATGTGGTATTTGTTGAGGGTTTGGAGGTTTGATATTTGACGATTTGGAGTTGGGATGTTAATGGTTTGGAAGATCGGTTCTTGAGGCCGTGTTCAATTTTTTGGACTGATTGGAACTCATATTTAGTCTTCTTTTCAGATTTTTTTAGCAAGATCTTTGGGGTAATTTTCTAACCCTCTTATTTATTGTAGCATGTATATATATATATATATATATATATATATATATATATATATATATATATATATATATATTAAACTGATTGGATCTCGTTTAACTAATTAAAATCGGATTGTCAAGATTGCTTAGATATCGTTTTTTTAACTGTTAGACCTCTTGTTGTTTTCTCTTTAGATCTGGTGTGTGTTTTTATCAAGATTTTTTATGTTTAAATGGATCTTTGCTAGTATAATTTTTTTTATTTTCTTTAAACTGTGTTGGTGTTGTTATTCTGAAAATGTTTTTTTTTGTTTTTTTTAAAATAGTTGTGCTATTTTATAAAATTAGAGTTGTTAATTGGTGGTGAGGATCTATTTAAACTCTTTGGTACTAGTGTTGCTGGTTTAAACCTGATCTAATTTTTGTTTAAGGAAAGTATAATTTTTTTTAGCATCGTCAATTTTTTTTATATAAAAAATTTACAAATCTATTTTTGAGAGACCTAATTTTGATCTACAACTTAAAGTTTTTTCCGGTTGTTATACTCTGTGTGTTTAGATATGTTTATTTAAAACTGAGTTTGTATTGTGTTAACAAAGAAAGAGTATATTTTTTTTTATAAAACTTCAAATCTCGTTTTATTTGAGTTTTGTTTTAACTGAGTTTAAGTTTTTTTTCTGTTTAACTTTCTCTTGACTTAAACATAATCAGATCTTTGGTACCAAATTTGTGTGTTAATCATTTGTAAAACAGGAGTGTGTTGGTGTGTGTTTGGCTTGTGCAAAAACCAGTTATATTTTCTAGTGTGAGTGTGACCATTAAAAATGTTCATGTTTTAGTTATTAATCTCAACTGTTATTATTCTTATTATCTAAACTAAGATAAAACCTGGAGTCTGTTTAATCTTCTTTTGTAAACAAAAAAAATTATGTTCTGATTAAAAACAAATCTTATTATTAATTAAGTGTGTTGCACAACTTCACTGGTTTCTTGGTATTGGGTGTGTAGTTGTGTGTGAGTTCAAGTTTTCACTACCTGGGTATTATTGGGCTGCTGATTTTTAGTGAGTTGGATTGTATTTAAACTAGGCTAGGTGTACGGGTTTGTATGTGCTTAGTTTAAATTATTGTACACTTGTGAGACTGTAATGTGTAATTAATAATTGGTATTAGTGGACTTGGGTGCGTGAGTTATCTTGGGACTAAAGGACACGGGGTTTTCCATTTCGCTGGTTTTCTCGAGAACAAATATTGTGTTCTTTCCTCTTTCCCTCATCTCATTCTTAAAGGGAATTTTTAAATAAAGCATCACCACTTTTACTTACTAGTGTGCGTGAGTTTTTTTAATCTATAAACTTTAATAGATTTTATATCAAAGAGTTAAAAAAGGTTTTATAACCTAATACACGTTAGCGCATGACCCTTACACTCCACGGAGATATTAAGAAAAATAGTAACATAATCCCATGTGAGACCGAAAGGGCAGGATGGGTGCCTAACACCTTTCCATTCCATAACTTAGTTCCCGAACCTCTGGTTTCGTAAGCATCAGTTTGTCTTAATGTCGCTCTCTCGAGGTGATGACATGTTCTTTTGCTTGTTTTGTGGAAAATAGGCTGGAGAATCTATCTTTTTACATCACCCCACATCGACGATGGTCAAAGGGCTCCTATAAAAAGGGCGTGAGACCTTCTCTCCCTCTTAGATTGCGCGCGCGAGCGCCGGACCCCGAGATGGAGGAAAAGTCGGAGGGATGGCCACAAAGGGCATTATACAAGTAAGTACTCTCTTTATTTTTATGTTAGTAGCTATGTATACTTGGACATAGAGGTGCTCCCTATAGGTCCCTCACGTAGTTTATTTTGATGAAACTGGAATCGTATGCTAAACAAGTGAAACGTTAATTAGAATAAAGTCTGGACTAGCAACATTATATTGGTTGTTTCATTGTACTTCACACCTAATTCTCGGGGCGGACCGAGTTGACTATGGGTAACCCATAAGTCCGGGTCGAGGTATTAAAAATCCTCTGTCCTTACAACAAAACATCAAGCATGGAGCATTGAGGGCTTTTGTTGTAGGTCAACTTATTCATGCCACGTGGACTTATGATACCAGGAAGCCTGTCCTTATAAGTATATCTCTCAGTACCCCATTTATACTTATTCGAATCTAGAACTACTTGGTCGGCATACCCACCGACCATCTTAAGAAGATGAAACATCGGTAAGAAAAAAGGTCATTCACATTGTAATTATCAAAAGACATTCCACACATGCCATCGAAGATTAACAATGTCATTCATTATGTAAAGTTGCAAATGCCTGGATATATAAAGGCTTTCCACCCCTTAATTTCTGGGACCATTATAAATATCTTATTTTTCTTAGCTCAATGGACAAGTCTATTGCACATAAGCAAGAATACTCAAAATCCTATGTAACTACCCTAAATAGTAATATCATAAAAGTGGACGTAGGCTTTTCCTGAGCTAAACCACTTTATAAGTCTTCATTGTCCTTTAATATTATCATTTACATTTAGACCTGGCAAAATGAGACACGACACGATAACACGACATGACACAACACGAAATTATAAGTTAATGGGTTTAGTCTTATCAGGTTTGGATCATTAAAGGGTCAACACGGTAGATCCGTTATCGTAACGGGTCATGTTTGGGTTTGTACTCTTACATGATTAAACCCGTTTATACCCATTATCACCCGTTAGTGGTATCGAGTTTTATTGGGTCGTGTGACCCGAACTAATATTACACCCATTATAACCTATTAGTCTTCATTAGTTTAAAAATAATGGGTTTTAATGGTTATTCTTATAATGGTTGAGATTAATTTAGGGATATTATTTATATATATATATATATATATATAAAATATCCCTAAGTTAATCTCAATTATTATAAGAATAACCATTAAAATCCATTATTTTTAAACTAGTGAAGACTAACGGGTATTAACGGGTAATATAGGGTCACCCAACCCGTTTAGACTCGTTAATATTAACAGGTGTTAATGGTTCGGGTCGTGTACCCATAAATATTAACGGGTCATGTTTGGGTATTATCATTGGACCCATTAGTCTTAACGGGTCATGTACGGGTTGGGGGTTAATCCGTTAACACGACTCGTTGACCGCTCTATTTACATTACTCAACTAATTATCTGTGATTACGAGATTGGTAATTTCTAGCTAAGATAAAATCTCTACCAATTTTGGACATCAACAGTGATATTATACAATAGCCATTTTGATCACCTCATTTCCATAAGCCTTTAAAATTACAAATAATATCTTGTGATTTTTGTTTAAAAATTTTATGATTTTAATTAGTGTTTATATTTACTATCACAGGGGTATATATATGGTGCTTATGACTTACCTTTTATTAAACCATTAACCAATACAATGTTTTTCGTACATGTACAATTTTATATTGATGAGACACTATTCTCACCATTAGGGAGAGGATAGAACATACCCAAAGTATAAATTCATTCCTAAAGAACGAAGAGAGTTATCGTGGAATACTTTCACTTTGTCTCGTATAATCCCTCGTATCGCCTAATGCAAAAAATAAGTGAAAAATGATATTACAACATCAAATCTCATATGGACAAGTTGCAATTGTGCTTGTTATAATCATTGTCCCATGAGGATAAAATAAATTCGGCAGTAAATAAGTTTATTACATGCCATAAGCATGGCAAACCTATAGGTCCCAACTATTTGACTCCCTATAAGTGGAGGTTAAATAAAATCATGCACAAATAACCCTCCAGAAGAGATTACACATAACGCTTGAGAATATGTTCCCAAAGAGGTTATTGTTTGTGAAAAGACACAAGTCCCTGAAGTGACTATAAAGCCCCTGAAGTAGGCAAAGGTACCTAATATTAATGAGATCTCTATGTTTTATACATATATAAGAAAAAAATGGGATCGACAAAGATGATCATCGATGATATAATTATATATGTTGTCTCTACACAAAAATTAAAGGGAAATGATACTACAAATCCACGTACTATAAACAAATGTTGACAAATAAATGCACAAAATGAGAAAATTCCATTACGGCATAATTAGAGTCTCTTAATATACGTGGTGTATTTGGACCTATAGTACAAACCCCATGAGATGTTAACCTCGAAGGTTACAAATGGGTTTTTATAAGAATGTGGTTTTAACACTCGCTAAAAAGTGCATAATCTATGGCACTATATTTTCTAAAGAAACCAAAATTGATTATATATGAACATACCATCCCGTTACGATCGTAAATACTTTTTAGATACCTGACTAGCTTAGGAGTTTTTTAAAATATATTATATAAGACTCGTGAATGTTATAATTGCTTATAAGACTCGTGAATGTTATAATTGCTTATATATACGGGACTTAGATGAAGAATACATATGAAAATCCTACATGGATTTTCTTTGCCAGAAGCAAAGATAAGGAGTACGCACTCAAATGCACTAAGACGTTCATTATACAGTAAGCAATCTACATGGATATAAGTATAACCATCCTAGTAAATATTTGTCTAAGGAATGGTATGAAATCAATCATATATGCAAATTTGCCATTATAAAAATATCTTTAAAAGGATGTGCTCCTAAAAACCTAAATTGGAATACAAAATATCTAAATAAGGAATTCAAAATTGAATGACCTTGGGATAAATAGTTATTGTCTCGACCTGCAGATCGAACACAATTCATGCTAAACTCAAATTTATCAGTAAAATGGATTGAAAAGCCATGCAATGCTTTAACATATATTAAGAATACAATTTCAGTACACCCATGGTCTCCGATATAGGGATAATAATTATCCATATCATCTTAAAGAGGGTGATAAATACAAATTTGTTCCAGAGGTACCATATGTGCATGTTATTATTGTATTTGGTCCAGAAGTACCATACGGGTACATTATTAGTATATTTTTATACATGACACGATGCATGATACCAGATATAATAGTTCCAGCCAAAATCTTAGCAAAAAATAATTATCATTGACTTGCAAAGCATGGGACTAATATCAATATCATCTGATACATTCGTGGAATTATTGGTGTTATACTTGTTAATGATGCACGTCAAGTTAGTAATACAGATAATATTATCTCTTGGATCCTCACAAGGAACAATCAAAGCACTTATGACTTGTTTCAAATAATATATAACTACTACTTATGAGGGCAATGGTGCTTGTATCACTACACCAAAACTGGTGATTTGTCACGGCCAAAATCCCTGACCAAAGTTGTGGGTCGCGGACTTGGCCGTGACCATTTCGGGCGTGACCATTTTCGTGGGTCGCGGCCCAAGTCCGTGACCAAAAAAGGTCACGGTCGAGAGGGGTCACGACAAATGGTCACGGCCGTGACCCATGTCGTGAGGGGTCGCAGCCCTCATTCGTGACCCACAACCGTGATAAATTGGTGGCGACCAAAGTCCGCGACCCACAACCGTGACAAAAAAATTTTTTTAAAAATGGTCGCGGCCCTCATCCGTGACCCACAACCGTAACAAATTGGTCGTGGCCAAAGTCCGCGACTCATGACCGTGACAAAAAAAAAATTGGTCGCGGTCCTCATCCGTGACCCACAATCTTGACAAATTGGTCGCGGCCCAAGTCTGCGACCCACAACCATGACAAAAAAAATTTTAAAAATGGTCGCGGCCCAAGTCCGTGACCCACAACCGTGACGAAAAAAATGGTCGCGGACTTTGGCCGCGACCATTTTTTTCGTGATGAAAAAATAAAAATGGTCAGGGACAAAATCCATGACCATATTTAACTATAATTTAAAAAAATGTATTTTTTTTGTCCAATCCTAAAACTGGGGGTCATGTGAGTGCACCGTTAGTTGCTACGTGTAACGTTTGACGCGTACGAGGTGTTACAAATATTTATTATTGGCAAAACAATAAAAAAAAATACAAATTGCGAATCGAGAACGTTGTTAATAAACAATATATATACAAACTTATAACTATTACACGTCTTAATAATTCACAGACAAAAAAAAATTGGGCAGAGTTTCCTCTATTTTCTTGACATTCCGAAACCTGTAAATGTAAAACCTACTTATTATAAAGCCCGCACGGTCATAAAATTCAACAATCAAATTATAAAGGCCCGCACGGACATAAAACTAAACAATAAAAGCCCGCACGGCTGTAACACAAAAAACAAAATCCTGAATGTCCACAACATATAAACAATCTTCATGTTGTAGACCATTGCCTCCTTCATTTGTTCCCTGTGCAAAAATCCTACAAATGATAGGATACATAAAAAAAATATCAGTAATCAAGTAGTTTTACAAAAAATTTAATCAAGCCGAAAAATTGCATATATGAGTTAAAATTATCAGTAACCAAGTAGAAATATTCAAATTACCGTCGTATTCGTAAATCGGGACACCCACGGGTGAGGGGTCAGTTCCTACGAGTTTGATTGGTCCCGTGACAGGTGTTGGTGCCACCCACGAGGCCGTTTGGGGGCTGTTTCGAGTTTTCACCCTCTAACACCATATTTTTAAGCCTAAGTCTATAAATATGCAAATCACTGTAGTATTCTAAAACCGGGAGACCCGCGGCTGCGGGGTCAGTTCCTACGTGTTACATTGGTCCCGTGGGAGGTGTTGGTACCACCCACGGGACAGTTCGGGGGCAGTTTCGAATTTTCACCCTCTAACACCATGTTAATAAGCCTAAGTCTAGAAATATGCAAATTATCATCGTACTCTCAAATCAGGAGTCTCGCGGCTGCATGGTCAGTTCCTATGAGTTACATCGGTCCCGTGAGAGGTGTTGGTGCCACCCACGGGGCCGTTCGGGGGCTGTTTCGAGTTTTTACCCTCCAATGCCATGTTTTTAAGCCTAAGTCTAGAAATATGCAAATTACCGTTGTAATCTCAAATAGGGAGACCCGTAGCTGCGGGGTCAGTTCCTACGAGTTACATTGATCCCGTGGGAGGTGTTGGTGCCACCCACGGGGCCATTCGGGGGTTGTTTCACCCTCTAACGCCATGTTTTGCTTAAGTCTAGAAATATGCATATTACCATAGTATTCTCAAACCGGGAGCCTTGTGGTTGCACGGTCAGTTCCTACGAGTTACATTGGTCCCGTGGGAGGTGTTGGTTCCACCCACGGGGATGGTTGGGGGTTGTTTCGACTTTTCACCCTCTAACGCCATGTTTTTAAGCCTAAGTCTAGAAATATGCAAATTACCGTCGTATTCTCAAATCGGGAGACCCGCGGCTGCGGGGTCAGTTCCTACAAGTTACATTGGTCCCGTGGGAGGTGTTGGTGCCACCCACGGGACCTTTCGGGGGCTGTTTCGAGTTTTCACCCTCTAACGCCATGTTTTTAAGCCTAAGTCTAGAAATATACAAATTACCGTCGTATTTTCAAATCGGGAGTCTCGCGGCTGCGCGGTCAGTTCCTATGAGTTACATTAATACCGTGGGAGGTGTGGGTGCCACCCACGGGGCCATTCGGGGTTGTTTCGAGTTTTCACCCTCTAACACTATGTTTTTAAGCCTAAGTCTAGAAATATGCAAATTACCATTGTATTCTCAAATCGGGAGACCCGTGGCTACGGGTTCTATTCCTAAGAGTTACATTGGTCTCGTGGGAGGTGTTTGTGCCACCCACGGGGTGTTCGGGGGCTTTTTCGAATTTTAACCCTCTAACACCATGTTTTTAAGCTTAAGTCTAGAAATAAGCAAATTACCGTCGTATTCTCAAATCGAGAGACCCGCGGCTGCGGGGTCAGTACCTACGAGTAACATTGGTCCCGTGGGAGGTGTTGGTGCCACCCACGGGGACGTTCGGGGTTGTTTCGAGTTTTCACCCTCTAACGCCATGTTTTCTTAAGTCTAAAAATATGCAAATTACCGTCGTATTCTCAAACCGGGAGTCTCACGGCTGCGCGGTCAGTTCTTACAAGTTACATTGGTCCCGTGGAAGGTGCTGGTGCCACCCACGGGGATGGTTGGGGTTGTTTCGAGTTTTCAACCTCTAACGCCATTTTTTAAGCCTAAGTCTAGTAATATGCAAATTATCATCGTAGTCTCAAACCGGGACACCCGCGGCTGCGGGGTCAGTTCCTACGAGTTACATTGGTCCCGTGGGAGGTGTTGGTGCCACCCACGGGGCCGTTCGGGGGATGTTTCGAGATTTCACCCTCTAACGCCATGTTTTGCTTAAGTCTACAAATATACCAATTTCCATCGTATTATTAAACCGGGAGTCTCGCGGCTACGCGGTCAGTTCCTAGGAGTTACATTGATCCCGTGGGAGGTGTTTGTTCCACCCACGGGGACGGTCGGGGGTTGTTTCCAGTTTTCACCCTCTACCGCCATGTTTTTAAGCCTAAGTCTAGAAATATGCAAATTACCATCGTTCTCTCAAACCAGGAGTCCCGCGGCTGCATGGTCAGTTCCTATGTGTTACATTGGTCCCGTGGGAGGTGTTGGTTCCACCACGGGGCCGTTCGGGGGCTGTTTCGCGTTTTCACCCTCTAACGCCATGTTTTTAAACCTAAGTCTAGAAATATGCAAATTACCATCGTTCTCTCAAACCGGGAATCCCGCGGCTGCATGGTCAGTTCCTATGAGTTACATTGGTCCCGTGGGAGGTGGTTGTACCACCACGGGGCCGTTCGGGGGCTGTTTCGCATTTTCACCCTCTAACGCCATGTTCTTAAGTCTAAGTCTAGAATATGAAAATTACCGTTGTATTCTCAAACCGGGAGACCCGCGGTTCCAGGGTCAATTCCTAAGAGTTACATTGGTCCCGTGGGAGGTGTTGGTGCCACCCACAGGGCCGTTCGGGGGATGTTTCGAGTTTTACTCTCTAACGCCATGTTTTGCTTAAGACTAGAAATATGCAAATTACCGTCGTATTCTAAAACCGAGAGTCTCGTGGCTGCGCGGTCAGTTCCTCCGAGTTACATTGGTCCCGTGCGAGGTGTTGGTGCCACCCACGGGGACGATCGGGGGATTTTTCGATTTCTCACCCTCTAACGCCATGTTTTTAAGCGTAAGTCTAGAAATCAATAAATTATCATCGTATTGTCAAACCGGGAGACCCGCGGCTATGAGGTCAGTTCCTATGAGTTACATTGGCCTCGTGGGAGGTGTTGGTGCCACCCACGGGACCGTTCGGGGGCTGTTTCGAGTTTTCACCCTCTAACGCCATATTTTTAACCCTAAGTCTAGAAATATACAAATTACCGTCGTATTCTCAAATCGGGAGTCTCACGGCTACGCGGTCAGTTCCTATGAGTTATATTGGTCGCGTGGGAAGTATTGGTGCCACCCACGGGGACGGTCGGGGGCTGTTTCGAGTTTTCACCCTCTAACGCCATGTTTTTAAGCCTAAGTCTAGATATTTATAAATTACCGTCGTATTCCCAAACCGGGAGTCTCGCGGCTACGCGGTCAGTTCCTAAGAGTTACATTGGTCCCGTGGGAGGTGTTAGTGCCACCCACGGGGCCGTTCGAGAGCTGTTTCGAGTTTTCACCCTTTAACGCCATGTTTTTAAGTCTAAGTAAAGAAATATGAAAATTACCGTCGTATTCTCAAACTAGGAGACCCGCGGCTACGGGGTCAGTTCCTACGAGTTACATTGGTCCCGTGGGACGTGTTGATGCCACCCACGGGGCCGTTCGGGGGTTGTTTCGAGATTTTACCCTTTAACGCCATGTTTTGCTTAAGTTTGAAAATATGCAAATTATCGTCGTATTCTCTAACCGGGAGTCTCGCGGCTGTGCGGTCAGTTCCTACGAGTTACAATGGTACCGTGGGAGGTGTTGGTGCCACCCACAAGGACGGTCGGGGTTATTTCGAATTTTCACCCTCTAACACCATGTTTTAAAGCCTAAGTCTTGAAATATGAAAATTACCATCATACTCTGAAACCGGGAGTCCCGCGGCTGCATGGTCAGTTCCTATGAGTTACATTAGTCCTGTGGAAGGTGTTGGTACCACCCACAAGGCCGTTCGGGGGCTGTTTCATGTTTTCACCCACTAATGCCATGCTTTTAAGCCTAAGTCTAGAAATATGCAAATTACAGTCGCATTCTCAAATCGGGAGTCTTGTGGCTGCGCGGTCAGTTCCTACGAGTTACATTGGTCCCGTGGGAGGTGTTGGTTCCACCCACGGGGACGGTCGGGGGTTGTTTCGAGTTTTCACCCTCTAACGCCATGCTTTTAAGCCTAAGTCTAGAAATATGCAAATTACCATCGTATTCTCAAATCCGGAGACCCGCGGCTGCGGGGTCAGATCCTACGAGTTACATTGGTCCCGTGGGAGGTGTTGGTGCCACCCACGGGACCTTTCGGGGGTTGTTTCGAGTTTTCACCCTCTAACGCCATGTTTTTAAGCCTAAGTCTAGAAATATACAAATTACCATCGTATTTTCAAACCGGGAGTCTCGCGGCTACGCGGTCAGTTCCTACGAGTTACATTGGTCCCAGGGGAGGTGTTGGTGCCACCCACGGGGACGGTCGGGGGCTGTTTCGAGTTTTTACCCTCTCACGCCATGTTTTTAAGCCTAAGTCTAGATATATACAAATTACTGTCGTATTCTCAAACCGGGAGTCTCGCGGCTGCGCTATCAGTTCCTAAGATTTACATTAGTCCCATGGGAGGCGTTGGTGCCACCCACAGGGCAGTTCGGGGGCTATTTCGAGTTTTCACCCTCGAACGCCATGTTTTTAAGTCTAAGTCAAGAAATATGCAAATTTCCATCTTATTCTCAAACCGAGAGACCCGCGACTGCGGGGTCAGTTCCTACGAGTTACAATGGTCCCGTAGGAGGTGTTGGTGCCATCCACGAGGACGGTCGGGGGCTGTTTCGAGTTTTCACCCTCTAACGCCATGTTTTTAAGCCTAACTCTATATATTTACAAATTACCATCGTATTCTCAGACCGGGAGTCTCGCGGCTGCGCGGTCAGTTCCTAAGAGTTACATTGGTCCCGTGGGAAGTGTTAGTGCCACCCACGGGGCCGTTCGGGGGCTGTTTCGAGTTTTCACCCTCTAACGCCATGTTTTTAAGTCTAAGTAAAGAAATATGCAAATTATTGTCGTATTCTCAAACCAGGAGACCTGCGGCTGCGGGGTCAGTTCCGACGAGTTACATTGGTCCCGTGGGAGGTGTTGGTGCCACCCACGGGGCTGCTTGGAGGTTGTTTCAAGTTTTTACCCTCTAACGCCATGTTTTTAAGCCTAAGTCTCGAAATATGTCAATTACCGTCGTATTCCCAAACCGGGAGACCCACGACTACGGGGTCAGTTCCTACGAGTTACATTGGTCCCGTGGGAGGTGTTGGTGCCACACACGAGGCCGTTCGGGGGCTGTTTCGAGTTTTCACCCTCTAACGCCATATTTTTAAGCCTAAGTCTAAACATATGCAAATTAAAGTCCGATTCTCAAACTGAGAGTCTCGCGGCTACGCGGTCAGTTCCTACGAGTTACATTGGTCCCGTGGGAGGTGTTGGTTCCACCCACGGGGAGGGTCGGGGGTTGTTTCGAGTTTTCACCCTCTAACGCCTTGTTTTTAAGATTAAGTCTAGAAATATGCAAATTACCGTCGTATTCTCAAATCGGGAGACCCGCGACTGCGGGGTCAGTTCCTACGAGTTATATTGGTCCCGTGGGAGGTGTTGGTGCCACCCACGGGGACGTTCGGGGGTAGTTTCGAGTTTTCACCCTCTAACGCCATGTTTTTAAACCTAAGTCTAAAAATATACAAATTAAAGTCGTATTCTCAAACCAGGAGTCTCGCGGCTACGCATTCAGTTCCTACGAGCTACATTGGTCCCATGGAAGGTGTTGGTGCCACCCACAGGGCCGTTCGGGGGTTCTTTCCAGTTTTCACCTTCTAACGCTATGTTTTTAAGCCTAAGTCTAGAAATATGAAAATTATCGTCGTATTCTCAAATCGGGACACCCGCGGCTGCGTAGTCAGTTCCTACGAGTTACATTGGTCCCGTGGGACGTGTTGATGCCACCCACGGGGCCGTTCGGGGGCTGTTTCGAGATTTTACCCTCTAACGCCATGTTTTGCTTAAGTTTGAAAATTTGTAAATTATCGTCGTATTCTCTAACCGGGAGTCTCGCGGCTGCGCAGCCAGTTCCTACGAGTTACATTGGTACCGTGAGAGGTGTTGGTGCCACCCACAGGGACGGTCGGGGTTATTTCGAATTATCACCCTCTAACGCCATGTTCTAAAGCCTAAGTCTAGAAATATGAAAATTACCATCGTACTCTGAAATCGGGAGTCTCGCGGCTGCATGGTCAGTTCCTACGAGTTACATTGGTCCTGTGGGAGGTGTTGGTACCACCCACGGGGCCGTTCGGGGGCTGTTTTGCATTTTCACCCTCTAATGCCATGTTTTTAAGCCTAAGTCTAGAAATATGCAAATTACCATTGTATTCTCAAACAGGGAGACCCGCGGCTGCGTGGTCAGTTCCTGCTAGTTACATTAGTCCCGTGGGAGGTGTTGGTGCCACCCACGGGGCCGTTCGGGGGTTGTTTCACCCTCTAACGCCATATTTTCCTTAAGTCTAAAAATATGCATATTACCATAGTATTCTCAAACCGGGAGTCTTGTGGCTGCGCAGTCAGTTCCTACGAGTTACATTGGTCCCGTGGGAGGTGTTGGTTCCACCCACGGGGACGGTCGGGGGTTGTTTCGAGTTTTCACCCTCTAACGCCATGTTTTTAAGCCTAAGTCTAGAAATATGTAAATTACCGTCGGATTCTAAAATCGGGAGACCTGCGGCTGCGGGGTCAGTTCCTACGAGTGACATTGGTCCCGTGGGAGGTGTTGGTGCCACCCACGGGACCTTTCGGGGGCTGTTTCGAGTTTTCACCCTCTAACGCCATGTTTTTAAGCCTAAGTCTAGAAATATACAAATTACCGTCGTATTTTCAAATCGGGAGTCTCGCGGCTACGCGGTCAGTTCCTACAAGTTACATTGGTCCCGGGGGAGGTGTTGGTGCCACCCACGGGGACGGTCGGGGGCTGTTTCGAGTTTTTACCCTCTAACGCCATGTTTTTAAGTCTAAGTCTAGATATATACAAATTACTGCCGTATTCTCAAACCGAGAGTCTCGCGGCTGCGCTATCAGTTCCTAAGATTTACATTAGTCCCGTGGGAGGTGTTGGTGCCACCCATAGGGCCGTTCGGGGGTTGTTTCGAGTTTTCACCCTCTAACGCCATAGTTTTAAGTCTAAGTCAAGAAATATGCAAATTACCATCTTATTCTCAAACCGAGAGACCTGCGGCTGCGGGGTCAGTTCCTACGAGTTACATTGGTCCTGTGGGAGGTTTTGGTGCCACCCACGGGACCGTTCAAGGGCTATTTCGAGTTTTCACCCTCTAACGCCATGTTTTTAAGTCTAAGTCTAGAAATATACAAATTACCGTCATATTCTCAAATCGGGAGTCTCGCGGCTATGCGGTCAGTTCCTACGAGTTACATTGGTTCCGTGGGAGGTGTTGGTGCCACCCACGGGGACGGTCGGGGGCTGTTTCGAATTTTCACCCTCTAACGCCATGTTTTTAAGCCTAAGTCTAGATATATAAAAATTACCGTCGTATTCTCAAACCGGGAGTCTCGCGGCTATGCGATCAGTTCCTAAGAGTTACATTTGTCCCATGGGAGGTGTTGGTGCCACCCACGGGGCCGTTCGGGGGCTGTTTCGAGTTTTCACCCTCTAACGCCATATTTTTAACTCTAAGTCAAGAAATATGCAAAATTACCGTCGTATTTTCAAATCGGGAGACCCGCGGCTGCAGGGTCATTTCCTACGAGTTACATTGGTCCCGTGGGACGTGTTGGTGCCATCCACGGGGCCGCTCGGGGGCTGTTTCGAGTTTTCACTCTCTAACGCCATATTTTTAAGCCTAAGTCTCGAAATATACAAATTACCATCGTATTCTCAAATCGGGAGAGCCGCGACTGCGGGGTCAGTTTATACAAGTTACATTGGTCCCGTGGGAGGTGTTGGTGCCACCCACGGGACCGTTCAGGGGCTGTTTCGAGTTTTTCACCCTCTAACGCCATGTTTTTAAGCCTAAGTCTAAAAATATGCAACTTAAAGTCGTATTCTCAAATCGGTAGTCTCACAGCTACGCGGTCAGCTTCTACGAGTTACATTGGTCCCATAGGAGTTGTTGGTGCCACCCACGGGGCCGTTCGGGGGTTTTTTCCAGTTTTCACCCTCTAACGCTATGTTTTTAAGCCTAAATCTAGAAATAAGCAAATTATCGCCGTATTCTCAAATCGGGACATCCGCGGCAGCGTGGTCAGTTCCTACGAGTTACATTGGTCCCGTGGGAGGTGTTGGTGCCACCCACGGGGCCGTTCGGGGGCTGTTTTGAGATTTCACCCTCCAAGGCCATGTTTTGCTTAAGTTTAAAAATATGCAAATTACCGTCGTATTCTGAAAGTGGGAGTCTCACGGATGCGCGGTCAGTTCCTACGAGTTACATTGGTACCGTGGGAGGTGTTGGTGCCACCCACGGGGACGGTCGGGGGTTATTTCGAGTTTTCACCCTCTAACGCCATGTTTTAAAGCCTAAGTCTAGAAAATATGCAAATTACCATCGTACTCTCAAACTGGGAGTCCCGCGGCTGCATGGCCAGTTCCTATGAGTTTCATTGGTCCCGTGGGAGGTGTTGGTACCACCATGGGACCATTCGGGGGCTGTTTCGAGTTTTCACCCTCTAATGCCATGTTTTTTAGCCTAAGTCTAGAAATATGCAAATTACCGTTGTATTCTCAAACAGGGAGACCCGCGGCTGCGGGGTCAGTTCCTACGAGTTACATTGGTCCCGTGGGAGGTGTTGGTGCCACCCACGGGGCCGTTCGGGGGTTGTTTCACCCTCTAACACCATGTTTTGCTTAAGCATAAAAATATGCATATTATCATCGTATTCTCAAATTGGGAGTCTTGCGGTTATGCGATCAGTTCCTACGACTTACATTGGTCCCGTGGGAGGTGTTAGTGCCACCCACGGGGACGGTCGGGGGCTGTTTTGATTTCTCACCCTCTAACGCCATGTTTTTAAGCCTAAGTCTATAAATATGCAAATTACTGTCGTATTCTCAAACCGGGAGACCCGCGGCTGCGGGGTTAGTTCCTACCAATTACATTGGTCCCGTGGGAGGTGTTGGTGCCACCCACGGGACCGTTCGGGGGCTGTTTTGAGTCTTCACCCTCTAACGCCATGATTTAAACCTAAGTCTAAAAATATATAAATTACGGTCGTATTCTCAAACTGGGAGTCTCGCGGCTACGCGATCAGTTCCTACGAGTTACATTGGTCCCATGGGAGGTGTTGGTGCCACCCAAGGGACGGTCGGGGGCTGTTTCGAGTTTTCACCCTCTAATGTAATATTTTTATGCCTAAGTCTAGATATATACAAATTACCATCGTATTCTCAAATCGGGAGTCTCGTGGCTGCGCGGTCTGTTCCTAAGAGTTACATTGGTCCCGTGGGAGGTGTTGGTGCCACCCACGGGGCCGTTCGGGGGCTGTTTCAAGTTTTCACCCTCTAATGCCATGTTTCTAAGTCTAAGTCAAGAAATATGCAAATAACCATCGTATTTTCAAACCGGGAGACCCGCGGCTCCGGTGTTAGTTCCTATGAGTTACATTGGTCCCGTGGGAGGTGTTGGTGCCACCCACGGGGCCGCTTGGGGGCTGTTTCGAGTTTTCACCCTCTAACGCCATGTTTTTAAGTCTAAGTCTCGAAATATGCAAATTATCGTCGTATTCTCATATCGGGAGACCTGCGATTGCGGGGTCTGTTCCTATGAGTTACATTGGTCCCGTGGGAGGTGTTGGTACCACCCAGGGGGGCGTTCGGGGGCTGTTTCAAGTTTTCACCCTCTAACGCCATAATTTTAAGCCTAAGTCTAAAAATATGCAAATAAAAGTCGTATTCTCAAACCGGGAGGCTCGTGGCTTCGCGGTCAATTCCTACGAGTTACATTGGCCCCGTGGGAAGTGTTGGTGCCATCCACGGGGCCATTCGGGGGTTGTTCCCATTTTTCACCCTCTAACGCCATGTTTTTAAGCCTAAGTCTAAAAATATGCAAATTATCGTCGTATTCTTAAACCGGGACACCCGCGGATGTGGGGTAAGTTCTTACGAGTTACATTGGTCCCGTGGGAGGTGTTGGTGCCACCCAGGGGGACGGTCGGGGGATGTTTTGAGTTTTCACCCTCTAACGCCATGTTTTTAAGTATAAGTCTAGAAATATACAAATTACCGTCGTATTCTCAAATCGGGAGTCTCGCAGCTGCGCGATCGGTTCCTAAGATTTACATTAGTCCCGTGGGAGGTGTTGGTGCCACCCACGGGGCCTTTTGGGGGTTGTTTCAAGATTTCACCCTCTAACGCCATGTTTTGCTTAAGTTTAAAAAAATGAAAATTACGGTCGTACTCTGATATCGGGAGTCTCGCGGTTGTGCGGTCAGTTCCTACAAGTTATATTGATCCCGTGAGAGGTGTTGGTGCCACCCACGGGGACGGTCGGGGGTTTTTTCAAGTTTTCACCCTCTAACGCCATGTTTTTAAGCCTAAGTCTTGAAATATCCAAATTACCATCGTACTCTCAAATCGGGAGTCCCGCGGCTACATGGTCAGTTCCTATGAGTTACATTGGTCTCATGGGAGGTGTTGGTACCACCACGGGGCCGTTCGGGGGCTGTTTCGAGTTTTCACCCTCTAACGCCATGTTTTTAAGCCTAAGTCTAAAAAATACAAATTACCATTGTATTCTCAAACAGGGAGACCAGCGGCTGTGGGGTCAGTTCCTACAAGTTACATTGGTCTCGTGGGTGGTGTTGGTGCCACCCACGGGGCCGTTCGGGGGCTGATTCGAGTTTTCACCTTCTAACGCCATGTTTGCTTATGTCTAAAAATATGCATATTACCATCGTATTCTCAAACCAGGTGTCTCGCGACTGTGCGGTCAGTTCCTACGAGTTACATTGGTCCCGTGGGAGGTGTTGGTGCCACCCATGGGAACGGTTGGGGGTTGTTTCGAGTTTTCACCCTCTAACGCCATGTTTTTATCCTAAGTCTAGAAATATGCAAATTCCCATCGCATTCTCAAACCGGGAGACCCGCGGCTGCGGGGTCAGTTCCTACGAGTTACATTGGTCCCGTGGGCAGTGTTGGTGCCACCCACGGGACCTTTCGGGGGTTGTTTTGAGTTTTCACCCTCTAACGCCATGTTTTTAAGCCTAAGTCTAGAAATATATAAATTACCGTTGTATTCTCAAACCGGGAGTCTCGAGGCTATGCGGTCAGTTCCTACAACTTACATTGGTCCCGTGGGAGGTGCTGGTGCCACGCACAGGGACGGTCGGGGGCTGTTTCGAGTTTTCACCCTCTAACGCCATGTTTTTAAGCCTAAGTCTAGATTTATACAAATTACCGTCGTATTCTCAAACCGAAAATCTCTCGGCTGCACGGTCAGTTCATAAGATTTACATTGGTTCCGTGGGAGGTGTTGGTCTCACCCACGAGGCTGTTCGGGGGCTGTTTCGAGTTTTCACCCTCTAACGCCATGTTTTTAAGTCTAAGTCAAGAAATATGCAAATTACCATCGTATTCTCAAACTGGGAGATCCGCAGTTGCGGGGTCAGTTCCTACGAGTTACATTGGTCCCGTGGGAGGTGTTGGTGCCACCCACGGGGCCGTTCGGGGGCCGTTTCGAGTTTTCACCCTCTAACGCCATGTTTTTAAGCCTAAGTCTAGAAATATGCAAATTACCGTCGTATTCTGAAACCGGGAGAGCCGCGACTGCGGGGTCAGTTCCTACGAGTTACATTGGTCCCGTGGGAGGTGTTGGTGCCGCCCACGGGGCCGTTCGGGGACTGTTTTGAGTTTTCACCCTCTAACGCAATTTTTTTATGCCTAAGTCTAGAAATATGCAAATTATAGTCGTATTCTCAAACCGGGAGTCTCGCGGCTACGCGGTCAGTTCCAATGATTTACATTGGTTCCGTGGGAGGTGTTGGTCTCACCCACGGGGCCGTTCGGGGGCCGTTTCGAGTTTTCACCCTCTAACGCCATGTTTTTAAGCCTAAGTCAAGAAATATGCAAATTATCGTCGTATTCTCAAACCGGGAGAGCCGCGACTACAGGGTCAGTTCCTACGAGTTACATTGGTCCCGTGGGAGGTGTTGGTGCCGCCCATGGGGCCGTTTCGGGGACTGTTTTGAGTTTTCACCCTCTAACGCAATTTTTTTATGCCTAAGTCTAGAATTATGCAAATTAAAGTCGTATTCTCAAACCGGGAGTCTCGCGGCTACGCGGTCAGTTCCAACGATTTACATTGGTCCCGTGGGAGGTGTTGGTGCCACCCACGGGTCCGTTTGGAGGTTGTTTCCAATTTTCACCCTCTAACGCCATGTTTTTAAGCCTAAGTCTAGTAATATGCATATTATCATCGTAGTCTCAAACCGGGACACCCGCGGCTACGGGGTCAGTTCCTAGGAGTTACATTGGTCCCATGGTAGGTGTTGGTGCCACCCACGGGGCCGTTCGGGGGCTGTTTCGAAATTTCACCCTCTAAAGCCATATTTTGCTTAAGTCTAGAAATATGCAAATTACCGTTGTATTCTCAAATCGAGAGTCTCACGGCTGCGCGGTCAATTCCTACGAGTTACATTGGTCCCGTGGTAGGTGTTGGTGCCACCCACGGGGACGGTCGGGGGTTATTTCAAGTTTTTACCCTCTAATGCCATATTTTTAAACCTAAGTCTAGAAATCTGCAAATTACCATCGTATTCTCAAACCGGGAGTCTCCCGGAAGTGTGGTGAGTTCCTACGAGTTACATTGGTCCCGTGGGAGGTGTTAGAGCCACCCACAGCGCCGCTCGGGGGCTATTTCGAGTTTTCACTCTCTAACGCCATGTTTTTAAGCCTAAGTTTGGAAATATGCAAATTACCATCGTATTCTCAAATCGGGAGACCCGCGGCTGCGGGGTCAGTTCCTACGGGTTACATTGGTCCCGTGGGAGGAGTTGGTGTCACCCACGGGGACGGTCGGGGGCTGTTTCGAGTTTTCACCCTCTAACGCCATGCTTTTAAGCCTAAGTCTAGATATATACAAATTACCATCATATTCTCAAACCGGGAGTCTCGCGGCTGCGCGATCAGTTCCTAAGAGTTACATCGGTCCCGTGGGAGGTGTTGGTGCCACCCACATGGCCGTTCGGGGGTTGTTTCAAGTTTTCACCCTCTAACGCCATGTTTTTAAGTCTAAGTCAAGAAATATAAAAATTACCATCGTATTCCCAAATCGGGAGACCCGCGGCTGCGGGGTCAGTTCCTATGAGTTACATTGGTCTCGTGGGAGGTGTTGGTGCCACCCACGGGGCCGCTCGGGGGCTGTTTCGATTTTTCACCCTCTAACGCCATATTTTTAAGCCTAAGTCTAGAAATATGCAAATTATCGTCGTATTCTCAAACCAGGAGACCCGCGACTGCAGGGTCTGTTCCTACGAGTTACATTGGTCCCGTGGGAGGTGTTGGTACCACCCATGGGGCCGTTCGGGGGCTGTTTCGAGTTTTCACCCTCTAACGCCATGTTTTTAAGCCTAAGTAAAAAAATATGCAAATGAAAGTCGTATTCTCAAACCGAGAGTCTCGTGGTTACGCAGTCAGTTCCTACGAGTTACATTGGTCCCGTGGGAGGTGTTGGTGCTTCCCACCAGGCCGTTCGGAGGTTGTTTCCAGTTTTCACCCTTTAACGCCATGTTTTTAAGCCTAAGTCCAGAAATAGGTAAATTATCGTCGTATTCTCAAATCGGGACACCCGCGGCTGCGGGGTCAGTTCCTATGAGTTACATTGGTCTCGTGGGAGGTGTTGGTGCCACCCACGGGGTCGATCGGGGGTTGTTTCGAGTTTTCATCCTCTAACGCCATGTTTCTAAACCTAAGTCTAGAAATATGCAAATTACCATCGTACTCTCAAACCGGGTGTCCTGTCGCCGCATGGTCAGTTCCCATGTGTTACATTGGTCTCGTGGGAGGTATTGGTACCACCCCGGGGCCGTTCGAGGGATGTTTCGAGTTTTCACCTTCTAACGCCATGTTTTTAAGCCTAAGTCTAGAAATGTTCAAATTACCATTGTATTCTCAAACAGGGAGACCCGCGGCTGCGGGGTCAGTTCCTACGAGTTACATTGGTCCCGTGGGTAGTGATGGTGCCACCCACGGGGCCGTTCTGGGGCTATTTAGAGTTTTCACCCTCTATCGCCATGTTTTGCTTAAGTCTAGAAATATGCATATTACCATCATATTCTCAAACCGGGTGTCTCCCGACTGTGCGGTCAGTTCCTACGAGTTACATTGGTCCCGTGGGAGGTGTTGGTGCCACCCACGGGGACGGTCGGGGGCTGTTTCGAGATTTCACCCTCTAATGCCATGTTTTTAAGCCTAAGTATGGAAACATGCAAATTACCCTCATATTCTCAAACCGGGAGACCCGCGACTGCGGGGTCAGTTCCTACGAGTTACATTGGTCCCATGGGAGGTGTTGGTGCCACCCACGGGACCTTTCGGGGGTTGTTTCGAGTTTTCACCCTCTAACGCCATGTTTTTAAGCCTAAGTCTAGAAATATACAAATTACAGTCGTATTCTCAAATCGGGAGTCTCGCGGCTACGCGGTCAGTTCCTACGAGTTACATTGGTCCCGTGGGAGCTAATGGTGCCACCCACGGGGACGGTCGGGGGCTGTTTCGAGTTTTCACCCTCTAACGCCATGTTTTTAAGCCTAAGTCTAAAATATACAAATTATCGTCGTATTCTCAAATCGGGAGTCTCGCGGCTGCGCAGTCAGTTCCTAAGATTTACATTGGTCCCGTGGGAGGTGTTGGTCCCACCCACGGGGCCGTTCGGGGGTTTGTTTCGAGTTTTCACCCTCTAAGGCCATGTTTTTAAGTCTAAGTCAAGAAATATGAAAATTACCATCGCATTCTCAAATCGGGAGACCTGCGGCTGCGGGGTCAGTTCCTACGAGTTACATTAGTCCCGTGGGAGGTGTTGGTGCCACCCATGGGGCCGTTCGGGGGCTGTTTCGAGTTTTCACCCTCTAACGCCATGCTTTTAAGCCTAAGTCTCGAAATATGCAAATTACCGTCGTATTCTCAAAACGGGAGAGCCGTAACTGCGGGGTCAGTTCCTACGAGTTACATTGGTCCCATGGGAGGTGTTGGTGCCACCCACGGGGCCGTTCGGGGGCTGTTTTGAGTTTTCAGCCTCCAACGCCATGTTTTGCTTTAGTCTAGAAATATACATATTACCATCGTATTCTCAAATTGGGAGTCTCACGGCTACGCGATCAGTTCCAACGAGTTACATTGGTCTAGTGGGAGGTGTTGGTGCCACCCATGGGGACGGTCGGGGGCTGTTTCAGGTTTTCACCCTCTAACGCTATGTTTTTAAGCCTAAGTCTAGAAATGTTCAAATTACCCTCGTATTCTCAAACCGGGAGACCCGCATCTGCGGGGTCAGTTCCTACGAGTTACATTGGTCCCGTGGGAGGTGTTGGTGCCACCCATGGGACCTTTCGGGGGTTGTTTCGAGTTTTCACCCTCTAACTCCATGTTTTTAAGCCTAAGCCTAGAAACATGCAAATTACCCTCGTATTCTCAAACCGGGAGACCCGCGACTGTGGGGTCACTTCCTACGAGTAACATTGGTCCCGTGGGAGGTGTTGGTGCCACCCACGGCACCTTTTGGGGGCTATTTCGAGTTTTCACCCTCTAACGCCATGTTTTTAAGCCTAAGTCTAGAAATATACATATTACCATCGTATTCTCAAACCAGGTATCTCGCGACTGTGCGGTCAGTTCCTACGAGTTACATTGGTCCCGTGGGAGGTGTTGGTGCCACCCATGGGAACGGTTGGGGGTTGTTTCGAGTTTTCACCCTCTAACACCATGTTTTTAGCCTAAGTCTAGAAATATGCAAATTACCGTCGTATTCTCAAACCGGGAGACCCGCGGCTGTGGGGTCTGTTCCTACGAGTTAAATTGGTCCCGTGGGCGGTGTTGGTGCCACCCACGGGACCTTTCGGGGGCTGTTTTGAGTTTTCACCCTCTAACGCCATGTTTTTAAGCCTAAGTCTAGAAATATATAAATTACCGTTGTATTCTCAAACCGGGAGTCTCGAGGCTATGCGGTCAGTTCCTACGACTTACATTGGTCCCGTGGGAGGTGCTGGTGCCACCCACAGGGACGGTCGGGGGCTGTTTCGAGATTTCACCCTCTAACGTCATGTTTTTAAGCCTAAGTCTAGATATATACAAATTACCATCGTATTCTCAAACCGGTAATCTCTCGGTTGCACGGTCAGTTCATAAGATTTACATTGGTTCCGTGGGAGGTGTTGGTCTCACCCACGAGGCTGTTCGGGGGTTGTTTCGAGTTTTCACCCTCTAACACCATGTTTTTAAGTCTAAGTCAAGAAATATGCAAATTACCATTGTATTCTCAAACCGGGAGATCCGCGGCTACGGGGTCAGTTCCTACGAGTTACATTGGTCCCGTGGGAGGTGTTGGTGCCACCCACGGGGCCGTTCGGGAGCCGTTTCGAGTTTTCACCCTCTAACGCCATGTTTTTAAGCCTAAGTCTAGAAATATGCAAATTACCGTCATATTCTCAAACCGGGAGAGCCGCGACTGCGGGGTCAGTTCCTACGAGTTACATTGGTCCCGTGGGAGGTGTTAATGCCGCCCACGGGGCCGTTCGGGGACTGTTTTGAGTTTTCACCCTCTAACGCAATTTTTTTATGCCTAAGTCTAGAAATATGCAAATTAAAGTCGTATTCTCAAACCGGGAGTCTCGCGGCTACGCGGTCAGTTCCAACGATTTACATTTGTCTCGTGGGAGGTGTTAGTGCCACCCACGGGTCCGTTCGGGGGTTATTTCCAATTTTCACCCTCTAACGCCATGTTCTTAAGCCTAAGTCTAGTAATATGCAAATTATCATCGTAGTCTCAAACCGGGACACCCGCGGCTATGAGGTCAGCTCCTAGGAGTTACATTGGTCCCATGGGAGGTGTTGGTGCCACCCACGGGGCCGTTCGGGGGTTGTTTCGAAATTTCACCCTCTAAAGCAATATTTTGCTTAAGTCTAGAAATATGAAAATTACCGTCGTATTCACAAATCGGGAGTCTCACGGCTGCGCGATCAATTCCTACCAGTTACATTGGTCCCGTGGTAGGTGTTGGTGCCACCCACGGGGACGGTCGGGGGTTATTTCGAGTTTTCACCCTCTAACGCCATATTTTTAAACCTAAGTCTATAAATCTACAAATTACCATCGTATTCTCAAATCGGGAGTCTCGCGGATGTGTGGTCAGTTCCTACGAGTTACATTGGTCCCGTGGGAGGTGTTGGAGCCACCCACAGCGCAGCTCGGGGGCTATTTCGAGTTTTCACTCTCTAACGCCATGTTTTTAAGCCTAAGTTTGGAAATATTCAAATTACCATCGTATTCTCAAATCGGGAGACCCGCGGATGCGGGGTCAGTTCCTACGGGTTACATTGGTCCCGTGGGAGGAGTTAGTGTCACCCACGGGGACGGTCGGGGGCTGTTTCGAGTTTTCACCCTCTAACGCCATGCTTTTAAGCCTAAGTCTAGATATATACAAATTACCATCTTATTCTCAAACCGGGAGTCTCGCGGCTGCGCGATCAGTTCCTAAGAGTTACATCGGTCCCGTGGGAGGAGTTGGTGCCACCCACGGGGCCGTTCGGGGGTTGTTTCGATTTTTCACCCTCTAACGTCATGTTTTTAAGTCTAAGTCAAGAAATATGCAAATTACCGTCGTATTCCCAAACCGAGAGACCCGCGGCTGCGGGGTCAGTTCCTAGGAGTTACATTGGTCTCGTGGGAGGTGTTGGTGCCACCCAGGGGGCCGCTCGGGGGCTGTTTTGAGTTTTCACCCTCTAATGCCATCTTTATAAGCCTAAGTCTAAAAATATAGAAATTATCGTCAGATTCTCAAACCGGGAGACCCGCGACTGCAGGGTCTGTTCCTACGAGTTACATTGGTCCCGTGGGAGGTGTTGGTACCACCCATGGGGCCGTTCGGGGGCTGTTTCGAGTTTTCACCCTCTAACGCCATGTTTTTAAGCCTAAGTCAAAAAATATGCAAATTAAAGTCGTATTCTCAAACCGAGAGTCTCGTGGCTACGCGGTCAGTTCCTACGAGTTACATTGGTCCCGTGGGAGGTGTTGGTGCCACCCACGAGGCCGTTCGGGGGTTGTTTCCAGTTTTCACCCTTTAACGCCATATTTTTAAGCCTAAGTCCAGAAATAGGTAAATTATCGTCGTATTCTCAAATCGGGACACCCGCGGCTGCGGGGTCAGTTCCTATGAGTTACATTGGTCTCGTGGGAGGTGTTGGTGCCACCCACGGGGTCGCTCGGGGGCTGTTTCGAGTTTTCACCCTCTAACGCTATGTTTTTAAGCCTAAGTCTAGAAATATGCAAATTACCATCGTACTCTCAAATCGGGAGTCCCGCCGCCGCATGGTCAGTTCCCATGAGTTACATTGGTCTCGTGGGAGGTGTTGGTACCACCACGGGGTCGTTCGAGGGATGTTTCGAGTTTTCACCTTCTAACGCCATGTTTTTAATCCTAAGTCTTGAAATATTCAAATTACCATTGTATTCTCAAACAGGGAGACCCGCGGCTGCGGGGTCAGTTCCTAGGAGTTACATTGGTCCGGTGGGTGGTGATGGTGCCACCCACGGGGCCGTTCTGGGGCTGTTTAGAGTTTTCACCCTCTAACGCCATGTTTTGCTTAAGTCTAGAAATATGCATATTACCATCGTATTCTCAAACCGGGTGTCTCCCGACTGTGCGGTCAGTTCCTACGAGTTACATTGGTCCCGTGGGAGTTGTTGGTGCCACCCACGGGGACGGTCGGGGGCTGTTTCGAGTTTTCACCCTCTAACGCCATGTTTTTAAGCCTAGGTCTAGAAACATGCAAATTACCCTCGTATTCTCAAACCGAGAGACCCGCGACTGCGGGGTTCGTTCCTACGAGTTACATTGGTCCCGTGGGAGGTGTTGGTGCCACCCACGGGACCTTTCAGGGCTTTTTCGAGTTTTCACCCTCTAACGCCATGTTTTTAAGCCTAAGTCTAGAAATATACAAATTACCGTCGTATTCTCAAATCAGGAGTCTCGCGGCTACGCGGTCAGTTCCTACAAGTTACATTGGTCCCATGGGAGGTAATGGTGCCACCCACGGGGACGTTCGGGGGTTGTTTCGAGTTTTCACACTCTAACGCCATGTTTTTAAACCTAAGTCTAAAATATACAAATTATCGTCGTATTCTCAAATCGGGAGTCTCGCGGCTACGCGATCAGTTCCTAAGATTTACATTGGTCCCGTGGGAGGTGTTGGTCCCACCCACGGGGCCGTTCGGGGGCTGTTTCGAGTTTTCATCCTCTAAGGCCATGTTTTTAAGTCTAAGTCAAGACATATGAAAATTACCATCGTATTCTCAAATCGGGACACCCGCGGCTGCGGGGTCAGTTCCTACGAGTTACATTAGTCCCGTGGGAGGTGTTGGTGCCACCCATGGGGCCGTTCGGGGGTTGTTTCGAGTTTTCACCCTCTAACGCCATGTTTTTAAGCCTAAGTCTCGAAATATGCAAATTACCGTCGTATTCTCAAATCGGGAGAGCCGCAACTGCGGGGTCAGTTCCTACGAGTTACATTGGTCCCATGGGAGGTGTTGGTGCCACCCACGGGGCCGTTCGGGGGCTGTTTTGAGTTTTCACCCTCTAACGCCATGTTTTGCTTAAGTCTAGAAATATACATATTACCATCGTATTCTCAAATTGGGAGTCTCACGGCTACGCGATCAGTTCCAACGAGTTACATTGGTCCAGTGGGAGGTGTTGGTGCCACCCATGGGGACGGTCGGGGGCTGTTTCGAGTTTTCACCCTCTAACGCTATGTTTTTAAGCCTAATTCTAGAAATGTGCAAATTACCCTCGTATTCTCAAACCGGGAGACCCGCATCTGCGGGTCAGTTCCTACGAGTTACATTGGTCTCGTGGGAGGTGTTGGTGCCACCCATGGGACCTTTCGGGGGTTATTTCGAGTTTTCACCCTCTATTATCGTCGTATTCTCAAACCGGGAGTCTCGCGGCTACGCGGTCAGTTTCTACGTGTCACATTGGTCCCGTGGGAGGTGTTGGTGCCACCCACGGGGACGGTCGGGGTCCGTTTCGAGTTTTCACCCTCTAACGCCATGTTTTTAGGCCTAAGTCTAAAATATAAAAAATTATCATTGTATTCTCAAACCGGGAGTCTCGCGGCTGCGCGGTTAGTTCCTAAGATTTACATTGGTCCCGTGGGAGGTGTTGGTCCCACCCACGGGGCCGTTCGGGGGATGTTTCGAGTTTTCACCCTCTAAGGCCATCTTTTTAAGTCTAAGTCAAGAAATATGCAAATTACCATCGTATTCTCAAACCGAGAGACCCACGGCTGCAGGGTCAGTTCCAACGAGTTACATTGGTCCCCTGGGAGGTGTTGGTGCCACCCATGGGGCCGTTCGGGGGCTGTTTCGAGTTTTCACCCTCTAACGCCATGCTTTTAAGCCTAAGTCTCGAAATATGCAAATTACCGTCGTATTCTCAAAACGGGAGAGCCGCAACTGCGGGGTCAGTTCCTACGAGTTACATTGGTCCCATGGGAGGTGTTGGTGCCACCCACGGGGCCGTTCGGGGGCTGTTTTGAGTTTTCAGCCTCCAACGCCATGTTTTGCTTTAGTCTAGAAATATACATATTACCATCGTATTCTCAAATTGGGAGTCTCACGGCTACGCGATCAGTTCCAACGAGTTACATTGGTCTAGTGGGAGGTGTTGGTGCCACCCATGGGGACGGTCGGGGGCTGTTTCAGGTTTTCACCCTCTAACGCTATGTTTTTAAGCCTAAGTCTAGAAATGTTCAAATTACCCTCGTATTCTCAAACCGGGAGACCCGCATCTGCGGGGTCAGTTCCTACGAGTTACATTGGTCCCGTGGGAGGTGTTGGTGCCACCCATGGGACCTTTCGGGGGTTGTTTCGAGTTTTCACCCTCTAACTCCATGTTTTTAAGCCTAAGCCTAGAAACATGCAAATTACCCTCGTATTCTCAAACCGGGAGACCCGCGACTGTGGGGTCACTTCCTACGAGTAACATTGGTCCCGTGGGAGGTGTTGGTGCCACCCACGGCACCTTTTGGGGGCTATTTCGAGTTTTCACCCTCTAACGCCATGTTTTTAAGCCTAAGTCTAGAAATATACATATTACCATCGTATTCTCAAACCAGGTATCTCGCGACTGTGCGGTCAGTTCCTACGAGTTACATTGGTCCCGTGGGAGGTGTTGGTGCCACCCATGGGAACGGTTGGGGGTTGTTTCGAGTTTTCACCCTCTAACACCATGTTTTTAGCCTAAGTCTAGAAATATGCAAATTACCGTCGTATTCTCAAACCGGGAGACCCGCGGCTGTGGGGTCTGTTCCTACGAGTTAAATTGGTCCCGTGGGCGGTGTTGGTGCCACCCACGGGACCTTTCGGGGGCTGTTTTGAGTTTTCACCCTCTAACGCCATGTTTTTAAGCCTAAGTCTAGAAATATATAAATTACCGTTGTATTCTCAAACCGGGAGTCTCGAGGCTATGCGGTCAGTTCCTACGACTTACATTGGTCCCGTGGGAGGTGCTGGTGCCACCCACAGGGACGGTCGGGGGCTGTTTCGAGATTTCACCCTCTAACGCCATGTTTTTAAGCCTAAGTCTAGATATATACAAATTACCATCGTATTCTCAAACCGGTAATCTCTCGGTTGCACGGTCAGTTCATAAGATTTACATTGGTTCCGTGGGAGGTGTTGGTCTCACCCACGAGGCTGTTCGGGGGTTGTTTCGAGTTTTCACCCTCTAACACCATGTTTTTAAGTCTAAGTCAAGAAATATGCAAATTACCATTGTATTCTCAAACCGGGAGATCCGCGGCTGCGGGGTCAGTTCCTACGAGTTACATTGGTCCCGTGGGAGGTGTTGGTGCCACCCACGGGGCCGTTCGGGAGCCGTTTCGAGTTTTCACCCTCTAACGCCATGTTTTTAAGCCTAAGTCTAGAAATATGCAAATTACCGTCATATTCTCAAACCGGGAGAGCCGCGACTGCGGGGTCAGTTCCTACGAGTTACATTGGTCCCGTGGGAGGTGTTAATGCCGCCCACGGGGCCGTTCGGGGACTGTTTTGAGTTTTCACCCTCTAACGCAATTTTTTTATGCCTAAGTCTAGAAATATGCAAATTAAAGTCGTATTCTCAAACCGGGAGTCTCGCGGCTACGCGGTCAGTTCCAACGATTTACATTTGTCTCGTGGGAGGTGTTAGTGCCACCCACGGGTCCGTTCGGGGGTTATTTCCAATTTTCACCCTCTAACGCCATGTTCTTAAGCCTAAGTCTAGTAATATGCAAATTATCATCGTAGTCTCAAACCGGGACACCCGCGGCTATGAGGTCAGCTCCTAGGAGTTACATTGGTCCCATGGGAGGTGTTGGTGCCACCCACGGGGCCGTTCGGGGGTTGTTTCGAAATTTCACCCTCTAAAGCAATATTTTGCTTAAGTCTAGAAATATGAAAATTACCGTCGTATTCACAAATCGGGAGTCTCACGGCTGCGCGATCAATTCCTACCAGTTACATTGGTCCCGTGGTAGGTGTTGGTGCCACCCACGGGGACGGTCGGGGGTTATTTCGAGTTTTCACCCTCTAACGCCATATTTTTAAACCTAAGTCTAGAAATCTACAAATTACCATCGTATTCTCAAATCGGGAGTCTCGCGGATGTGTGGTCAGTTCCTACGAGTTACATTGGTCCCGTGGGAGGTGTTGGAGCCACCCACAGCGCAGCTCGGGGGCTATTTCGAGTTTTCACTCTCTAACGCCATGTTTTTAAGCCTAAGTTTGGAAATATTCAAATTACCATCGTATTCTCAAATCGGGAGACCCGCGGATGCGGGGTCAGTTCCTACGGGTTACATTGGTCCCGTGGGAGGAGTTAGTGTCACCCACGGGGACGGTCGGGGGCTGTTTCGAGTTTTCATCCTCTAACGCCATGCTTTTAAGCCTAAGTCTAGATATAACAAATTACCATCTTATTCTCAAACCGGGAGTCTCGCGGCTGCGCGATCAGTTCCTAAGAGTTACATCGGTCCCGTGGGAGGAGTTGGTGCCACCCACGGGGCCGTTCGGGGGTTGTTTCGATTTTTCACCCTCTAACGTCATGTTTTTAAGTCTAAGTCAAGAAATATGCAAATTACCGTCGTATTCCCAAACCGAGAGACCCGCGGCTGCGGGGTCAGTTCCTAGGAGTTACATTGGTCTCGTGGGAGGTGTTGGTGCCACCCAGGGGGCCGCTCGGGGGCTGTTTTGAGTTTTCACCCTCTAATGCCATCTTTATAAGCCTAAGTCTAAAAATATAGAAATTATCGTCAGATTCTCAAACCGGGAGACCCGCGACTGCAGGGTCTGTTCCTACGAGTTACATTGGTCCCGTGGGAGGTGTTGGTACCACCCATGGGGCCGTTCGGGGGCTGTTTCGAGTTTTCACCCTCTAACGCCATGTTTTTAAGCCTAAGTTAAAAAATATGCAAATTAAAGTCGTATTCTCAAACCGAGAGTCTCGTGGCTACGCGGTCAGTTCCTACGAGTTACATTGGTCCCGTGGGAGGTGTTGGTGCCACCCACGAGGCCGTTCGGGGGTTGTTTCCAGTTTTCACCCTTTAACGCCATATTTTTAAGCCTAAGTCCAGAAATAGGTAAATTATCGTCGTATTCTCAAATCGGGACACCCGCGGCTGCGGGGTCAGTTCCTATGAGTTACATTGGTCTCGTGGGAGGTGTTGGTGCCACCCACGGGGTCGCTCGGGGGCTGTTTCGAGTTTTCACCCTCTAACGCTATGTTTTTAAGCCTAAGTCTAGAAATATGCAAATTACCATCGTACTCTCAAATCGGGAGTCCCGCCGCCGCATGGTCAGTTCCCATGAGTTACATTGGTCTCGTGGGAGGTGTTGGTACCACCACGGGGTCGTTCGAGGGATGTTTCGAGTTTTCACCTTCTAACGCCATGTTTTTAATCCTAAGTCTTGAAATATTCAAATTACCATTGTATTCTCAAACAGGGAGACCCGCGGCTGCGGGGTCAGTTCCTAGGAGTTACATTGGTCCGGTGGGTGGTGATGGTGCCACCCACGGGGCCGTTCTGGGGCTGTTTAGAGTTTTCACCCTCTAACGCCATGTTTTGCTTAAGTCTAGAAATATGCATATTACCATCGTATTCTCAAACCGGGTGTCTCCCGACTGTGCGGTCAGTTCCTACGAGTTACATTGGTCCCGTGGGAGTTGTTGGTGCCACCCACGGGGACGGTCGGGGGCTGTTTCGAGTTTTCACCCTCTAACGCCATGTTTTTAAGCCTAGGTCTAGAAACATGCAAATTACCCTCGTATTCTCAAACCGAGAGACCCGCGACTGCGGGGTTCGTTCCTACGAGTTACATTGGTCCCGTGGGAGGTGTTGGTGCCACCCACGGGACCTTTCAGGGCTTTTTCGAGTTTTCACCCTCTAACGCCATGTTTTTAAGCCTAAGTCTAGAAATATACAAATTACCGTCGTATTCTCAAATCAGGAGTCTCGCGGCTACGCGGTCAGTTCCTACAAGTTACATTGGTCCCATGGGAGGTAATGGTGCCACCCACGGGGACGTTCGGGGGTTGTTTCGAGTTTTCACACTCTAACGCCATGTTTTTAAACCTAAGTCTAAAATATACAAATTATCGTCGTATTCTCAAATCGGGAGTCTCGCGGCTACGCGATCAGTTCCTAAGATTTACATTGGTCCCGTGGGAGGTGTCGGTCCCACCCACGGGGCCGTTCGGGGGCTGTTTCGAGTTTTCATCCTCTAAGGCCATGTTTTTAAGTCTAAGTCAAGACATATGAAAATTACCATCGTATTCTCAAATCGGGACACCCGCGGCTGCGGGGTCAGTTCCTACGAGTTACATTAGTCCCGTGGGAGGTGTTGGTGCCACCCATGGGGCCGTTCGGGGGTTGTTTCGAGTTTTCACCCTCTAACGCCATGTTTTTAAGCCTAAGTCTCGAAATATGCAAATTACCGTCGTATTCTCAAATCGGGAGAGCCGCAACTGCGGGGTCAGTTCCTACGAGTTACATTGGTCCCATGGGAGGTGTTGGTGCCACCCACGGGGCCGTTCGGGGGCTGTTTTGAGTTTTCACCCTCTAACGCCATGTTTTGCTTAAGTCTAGAAATATACATATTACCATCGTATTCTCAAATTGGGAGTCTCACGGCTACGCGATCAGTTCCAACGAGTTACATTGGTCCAGTGGGAGGTGTTGGTGCCACCCATGGGGACGGTCGGGGGCTGTTTCGAGTTTTCACCCTCTAACGCTATGTTTTTAAGCCTAATTCTAGAAATGTGCAAATTACCCTCGTATTCTCAAACCGGGAGACCCGCATCTGCGGGTCAGTTCCTACGAGTTACATTGGTCTCGTGGGAGGTGTTGGTGCCACCCATGGGACCTTTCGGGGGTTATTTCGAGTTTTCACCCTCTATTATCGTCGTATTCTCAAACCGGGAGTCTCGCGGCTACGCGGTCAGTTTCTACGTGTCACATTGGTCCCGTGGGAGGTGTTGGTGCCACCCACGGGGACGGTCGGGGTCCGTTTCGAGTTTTCACCCTCTAACGCCATGTTTTTAGGCCTAAGTCTAAAATATAAAAAATTATCATTGTATTCTCAAACCGGGAGTCTCGCGGCTGCGCGGTTAGTTCCTAAGATTTACATTGGTCCCGTGGGAGGTGTTGGTCCCACCCACGGGGCCGTTCGGGGGATGTTTCGAGTTTTCACCCTCTAAGGCCATCTTTTTAAGTCTAAGTCAAGAAATATGCAAATTACCATCGTATTCTCAAACCGAGAGACCCACGGCTGCAGGGTCAGTTCCAACGAGTTACATTGGTCCCCTGGGAGGTGTTGGTGCCACCCATGGGGCCGTTCGGGGGCTGTTTCGAGTTTTCACCCTCTAACGCCATGCTTTTAAGCCTAAGTCTCGAAATATGCAAATTACCGTCGTATTCTCAAAACGGGAGAGCCGCAACTGCGGGGTCAGTTCCTACGAGTTACATTGGTCCCATGGGAGGTGTTGGTGCCACCCACGGGGCCGTTCGGGGGCTGTTTTGAGTTTTCAGCCTCCAACGCCATGTTTTGCTTTAGTCTAGAAATATACATATTACCATCGTATTCTCAAATTGGGAGTCTCACGGCTACGCGATCAGTTCCAACGAGTTACATTGGTCTAGTGGGAGGTGTTGGTGCCACCCATGGGGACGGTCGGGGGCTGTTTCAGGTTTTCACCCTCTAACGCTATGTTTTTAAGCCTAAGTCTAGAAATGTTCAAATTACCCTCGTATTCTCAAACCGGGAGACCCGCATCTGCGGGGTCAGTTCCTACGAGTTACATTGGTCCCGTGGGAGGTGTTGGTGCCACCCATGGGACCTTTCGGGGGTTGTTTCGAGTTTTCACCCTCTAACTCCATGTTTTTAAGCCTAAGCCTAGAAACATGCAAATTACCCTCGTATTCTCAAACCGGGAGACCCGCGACTGTGGGGTCACTTCCTACGAGTAACATTGGTCCCGTGGGAGGTGTTGGTGCCACCCACGGCACCTTTTGGGGGCTATTTCGAGTTTTCACCCTCTAACGCCATGTTTTTAAGCCTAAGTCTAGAAATATACATATTACCATCGTATTCTCAAACCAGGTATCTCGCGACTGTGCGGTCAGTTCCTACGAGTTACATTGGTCCCGTGGGAGGTGTTGGTGCCACCCATGGGAACGGTTGGGGGTTGTTTCGAGTTTTCACCCTCTAACACCATGTTTTTAGCCTAAGTCTAGAAATATGCAAATTACCGTCGTATTTTCGGCTTTTAGTGTTATTGATGTATTTTGTAACCTCAAAAAAATATATATTCCAAGTTTGCTATTAAATCGCCTCAATTTGCCAAGAAAAATAATTAATTTTCCATGGTAGTTTTCCCACTTTCAGAGTTAAAATTTTGACCTTTTTATTATTATTATTTTCAATCCTTTCCAATATCATTCACATTTGGAATAAAATACCAAATTATTAGAAAACTAATATTTCATCAAAATTATTAAATTAATTGTGTCATATAAACTAGAAAAAAAAATTATTACGCGATTATTATACCAAAATGCCATTGTGGATGGATTTATGTGTGTGAACACCTCTAATATGTCCTATAGGGAGGTGAGCGGGACTCCATCCAAATCAAGAAAAAAAATTCCAATTCATAAGCTCTATCAACCTTAGTTTCCTAAAAATTCTTGAAAATAGGTTTTTGGCCATATATTTGTAATTGAACATGTGTGAAGTTCTTTTTTAATTCATAAAAATACTTTTCAATTGATCAATTTGAAACTCATGCATACAAAGAATAATGATCATAACTAAAGCCAATTAACTAGGTGATATTTCTTAGATTGTCTATTTATGTAACCACTTATGCAAAAAACCTAGATTTAGCTGCCTTGGTGTGTGTTCTGATCTAATTTAACAATACAAACCATAAAATAATCACACAATAAGAAATTTATGAGTAAATTCCCCGTATGGGGGGGAGGGATATGTAATGCATGATCTCTCATTCAACATGAAAATATAATTTTACAAATTGGAAGAGGATAACTCTCACTTGATCTCCAGGACAAATCGTTTCCTTTGGACATTCAACGTTCCCACATTTCCAAGAAACAAGTTAGGAGCTCCACTAAGCTTGAGAAGAAGTTCATTATCCTCCTAACATCACACCTTAAATAATTACTCTAATGAATTGATAAACTCTTCTTCAATATATCTTTAAATTTGAAGTTTAGAACGAGTATGTCTGATTTGGTAATTTGAATTTATTTAGGCTTTAGTGGATTTGAGAAACACTCAAGAAAAATACCCCATAAATCCACATATCGATTATAAATCTAGAAAATTCTATCAATTGAATATCAATGAGTAATTTAGAGAGTGTAGGCAAAACTTTCAGAATGAATTCTGGAAAAAATTCTTATAGCTCTCTTTGGAGCCAAGGACTTATATTAATAGTGTGCTGAAAAATCTGGGGAACCAGGCGCACGAATTTGGGTTTGGTTTGTGTGGACGAAATAAATCTGATTAACCAATAATGATTCACGGGTCAATTTGTCTCATGTCATTTAATCTGTGCACACAGATGTAATTTGGCATCATGTGCATGCTTTTGGACAAAAATCCCAATTTATAACTATATGGTTTTAATCACAAACCCCACATAGTTCGAAAAATTTACACTTTTCACAAATGATTTTGTGCAATTAATTTAAAGGCCAAAACTTTTAGAAAAATGTGAAAGTGTGGGTAAAGCCAAGATTATAATTCACAGAGACTAAAAGGATATCAAAGTACGCGCCAAGTTGGAATCTTTAATAGATGTGCTAAGCCACTGATGTAGAACAAAGTCAAAAAGGTAAAAAATTGGACTCAGGTAACTCACTTACAACATCTACATGAGACTCCATCTTTGGGCTTGATTTATGCAAGGCTCAATGCTTTGACACGGGAGTATCTAATCTTATATATATAAATTGATGCCATACATTTTCAATCTCCCCATTTAGATTTCTATGATAAAACCACAAAAATATAAAAAAAATATCTTGGTTATGAAAATCATACAAACCCCACTTACGCTAATAATGAGTATATGACTAACACAACACCAAATAAGTTCAAATACCGATGCAAAACAACCAAGGTCGAGTCTTAATATGCGTAGAGATTGAAATCATTGAGTCAATACCTACAAAACATGAATAACAAGATAAGATCACGGAGTATGACAATATAAAGAAGACATTACTCGTGCTCGAGAAATCTTCCGAACAAAATATGATATTAATATGAGACAAAATGGGACATAAAATAATAAAACTCCCCCTTAAACATATGTTTCATCAACATTTGTGTCTCTCATTTTTTACACAACATCTTCTATAGGGACATGAAAAAGGGAAATTAAGTAACTCCACCTTATTTAAATAATCAAATGTCTCTTCCCTATCAAACATACTTGTGAAATATCCTTTATCTTAAATGTTTCTCCCCCTTTTTGGCACAAAATACTCAAAGAAAGACACAAAGAAAATATAGATAGCGAGTAGAAAAGATATAACCTCGTATATAGCATGGTAATAACAGAATCATAGAAAATCTCAAAATAAAAGAGATAAAAATGCATGTTAGCAAAGACATAAGTCAATGAAAACTAGGTAAAAACATCTAAACATGTGATAAGAGTAATATTAGAGAGACCCATTTCATGGACCCTTTTTTCAAACCCAGTGATGTGTTAAGTACACACTGTAATGTTGTGTGTAATGGACCCTATGTGAAGTAAAACACCACCCAATGTGTCCTTGACACATCACTGAGTTTGAAAATAACGTCCACGAAATGGATCTCTCTAGTATTACTCCATGTGATAGTCAATGCTAATACATGAAAACAAGGGATAATACCCAAAAATGATATACATAAATAAGAGATACCAAAATTACCATGCAAGATATGTGATAACATGTAAAAAAAATGTAGATCAAAAGCATGTATCAAGATATAAAAAGAAATAAAAAAATTACTTTAATCATAATAACCAATCTATATAGCATCCAAAAGCTCCAAAACGTAATAGCAACATCGAGAATATATACAATATCCACCAAAATATACCACCACTCTCCTCCACAAAATATAACTAATAAGAACAAAAATAGTGTAAGCCTTAAAGACTATCGAACAAAAAACATCAAAGACTAAGATCATTGTCATTAGATGCTAACACATCCACATTATCTGAAATATCACCACCATCTGTAGGAAATAAGACATCTCTCTTAGGTAGAATATCTCTCCACTGTGCAGGGCCGGCTCAAGAATAAATGATGGCCTAGGCAAATCATAAAAACAGGGGCCTTTACGATAAAAATAATAATTTTTAATTAAATTGCACTTTCCTAGCCTTTTGAGATGCAGAATCATTGATATTTTTCAAGTATGCTATATTTTCTAATATCTCCTTTCCAATGGATAGTATGGCTAACCCATTTAATCTTTCTTGCAACATTGTTGATCTCAAATAGGATCTTATTATTTTTAGTTTTGAAAAATTCCTTTCGGCGGAAGTAATTGTGACAGATATTGTAAACAGTATTCTATATGAAATATATGCGTTAGAAAATGAGTCAATTTTTTTAAATTAATCCAATGCATCGATTGCCGATTTCATTTCAAATCTTAAAGATTCTTTTAAGATTTTAAGCTCACAAAATAGGTCATTCCGATCAATGTCTCGAATCTCACCATGTTGGAGGACACATTAAAGATTTAAACAATATCGCTCTAAAGTATCATTATCTAAGGATTTTAACTTTTCCAAATCAAACAAGAAACCAAATACCTCTTCATAGTTTCATAATTGTTCAAATCTAGTATTAATTGAGGGGAGGGCTTGGTCTACTACACATAAAAAATAACTTGTTCTAAAAGATTCTTCCGGGGATTGAACTACTTCCTCACTTGAACTTTCATCAGATTATTTTTTACTATAAATCACTCTTTTTAATAAAAATCAAGTCTCTATTCATATCACTTGTAATTTTCATCAATATCCATATTGGGAAGATTTTCATTTGATAATTGAATGTCATTACTTAGCGCATCCAAATTTTAATTCATCACATTTGAAGTGTTTGATTTTTTTTATTAGTACCATATATATATATATATATATATATATATATATATATATATATATATATATATATATATATATATATATATATATTAAATAGGAATGATTCCCATTAATTTATTATGAATAAAATGAGAAAAAGCCCTCCATAATATGAGCACCTAAAAGAGAAAGAGTCTCTAAAATATCAATACAAAATCTAAACTTCATGCTAATAAAAGGAAAATTTCTAAACGCCATTTTAATCTCCCCACAAATCTGAATGAGATTAGAGTTTTCTTTCATTGGCACTCCCTCATACATGCAATTATTTCTCGCACACCATAGATGTCAACAAATGTAAGCGGGAATAATCTGACATAAAATGCTTTTAACTTTATCACCTTTTGTGTTAATCCACCATTTCATCAAGTTGCCACTAAAATTTGAAGATGTAAACCTCAACCCGAGAATGTTATAGAAGCGACACCAGATAGACTACGCAATATAACCACCCTAAAAACAGTGATCTCCATCATCCTCACAAGCCACTATACAACATCTACATTTTGACGCAAGTGGTATATGAAGTTTTTTTATGTTCTCGTCTATGGCAATTCCTTTATGAATGAGACGCCACATAAATATTGAGTTTTTTTATAAATCCTCTTATCTCATATTAGAGAAATTGAACGTTGTATACCACCTTTATCTCTCACCAAGCGTCAAGATGAATCCAATGAAAAAACTCCATTTTTTTCCAAAGACCAATTTTTGGTATTAAAATCGAAACTTCCCGAAAATTCCTCCCAAACACTTTGCATTCTTTTCCACACATGTGATGACATCGATATAGTACCTCTAAAATTTTGAGCCTCCAATTTTTATATTTAGCATGCATGAAACGGGACCATAAGGAATTGGAGTTGAAAATTTTCCACCATAAATTGTGAGCATAAGCAATAGATAAATCAGTCATGGATCTAAGATTAATCCCACCCTATTCCTTTGTTATGCAAATATCCTGCCAGCTCACCCATTTAAATTTTGTCTTCTCCTCTTGTTTTCCCCATAAAAACCAACAAGTAAATTATTTATATGATTAAGAACATTTATCAGGGGTTAATCGTGGCCAGAAGATGGAGATGCATGGATCCTTCCACTGATTTGATAAGAGTCACTCTCCTAGACTAAGAAATATTTTGGTGATTCCAATAATTTAGCTTCCCAATCAGTTTGTCAATATAGGAGGAAAATTAGGATTTCGTTTTCCTGCATGCATATAAAGGAATTACTAAATATATAATTAGATTTTTTTTGCATTTGAAATCGGTGATATTTTCTTATTACTTTCTTCTTCCCATATGACTCATTCCAAGGAAGATAAAAGGATGATTTGTTGCTATTTACCACTTGTCCTGACTCCTCTTCAAAGGTTTTCAAGAATTCCATGAAATGTTTTAAAGAGAATTTATCACCATTGGCAAATATAAGAGTGTAATCTGAAAAATAAAGATAAGAAATAATGGGGCAACCCCTTGTTAGAAGGAACTGAGCCTTTTTTCCACCTTCCATCATTTTTTGAATTCCTCGATTTAGAGCTTCTAAGGATAACAGAAATAGGGCCAGCGATAGAGGGTCTCCTTGTCTCACGCCATTTTTAGATTTAAAGAAATCACAAGCCTTCCCATTAATATAATTGAGTACCAACAGTTTCAAATTCATCTTCAAACTAAGTCTATCACTGTTTCTGAAAAACCAAAACTCCTAAGGATTTTGATGATGAACAGCCATGATATCCTGTCGTATGCTTTAGGCATGTCAAGTTTAATAATAATGTTTGAACCCCTCACTTTCTTTTCAAATGAGGACATCATTTCTTGAGTTAACAGAATATTTCCAAAAATGTACGACCCTTGATAAAACCTGACACAGCTGTCGAAATAATGTTAGGCAATAATACCCCTATCCTTTTCGTAAAAAAATTTGAAACAATTTTTGACTAAAAGTTACAAAGGTTAATAGGAAGAAGATCTCCACAAGTTTTAGGATTTTCTATTTTAGGAATTAAAACCACATTAGTTGAAGTCCAACTAACTTAAAGTTCTTCGCCGACAAAAAAAGATCCTCTAGCGTTATGGAGATCAATTTTGATAATATGCCAACAAGTAGTGATACTTCGTCTTTTGTGTGACTTGTTTTCTTGATTCGTTAGTCGTTGCTGTCAAACTTCAAGTATCAAAATTCCCTTGAAATCACCTACAAAACTTGTTAAAAATTTAGTTTATGGTAAATTCGAATATCAATCCAATTTCAAGCATCAAAATCGTTAACATGAAATTTTGCAATTTCAATTTTTTTTAAAAATAATCTCTTTTGTGTTTTTAAGTTTTTTAAGTTTTTTTTTAGTTTTGTAATTAAAAACAATTTCAAGGGAGGAAACGAAAATTTATGCAATTAGAATGACTATGAAAAATTAAAAAGTAATCTAGTTAAGAATTTATGAGAAGAAACAAGAGGTGGGATTGCATCGCGTAGTCAATTTAATTTAATGTCCTAATTATTCAATTGAATAGTTCGAAATAATATTGAATTTAAAACTTAACTCTCGTTACAATCCTAAATGCAATTTTATCTTTTTCAATAATTAAATCAGGAATTGTCACCACATAAAAAATATTAAGATTCATACTTTTTCTTACAAATTATCTGTTAAGATCAATTCATAAAAATTTGTACAGATCATTGAATTGCACACAAAGAATTAATACTTAAATTTAAGAATCAGACCTATCTCTAAGTCAAGTCCAAAAATCAAATATCAATTTTCAAAATTAATTTATTAACTCTCGTTACATAAATTAATGTGTGATTTTTCCCAATTTAATTAGTCTAGAACACATCAATGAACAATTAATTTATTAAATAACTCAACACACGCGTTTCATCCCACCCCTTGAATGGGGTGTTTAGCCAAACATGATTAAAAATTCAGCACAAGCACAATTAATAAACAAGAAATTAAGTAGGAGAGAAAGAAATACGATACACATTGATTTCCTTGTGTCAACTGCGTGCATAAACACGCGTCCAAACTTGTCCCAAAAATACATCTGGATTACAAAACTAAAATTAAAAACTGAACCTACAAATTTTTTCTAATCCTAAACTAATTTTTTTTTTTCTGACTTTTTTCTACCCTCTACAGTCTCTCTTTTCTTTCTTTTCTGTCTCATTGTGTTCGTCCACTTTTGTGTGAGAGTCCTTTCTTCCCTTTTATATGAGATGTCTTACTTTTGTTTTATAGTCCCACGATTGTTTGTTGGAGATTTTTTTGGGATTTCATTTGGCTTGAATTTTTGTTCCTATTTTAAAGGGATTGGGTTTGACAGATGGAAGGTTGATGGCAGCAGTGGGTTCTTGGGTTAAATGGGCCCGGGCTTCGATGGTTCAATTCGGATTGATTTTGGGTTGGGGGATAAGGCAGTTGAAGGGGTTGAAATGGAAATGGGTTGAAGGATCTTGGGTTCGGGGTTGGACAAAAGCTGGTCAAGGGGAGTCGACGGGTTTTGGTTTATGGCTGAATCGGTTCAAAGTTATGGCATGGGCGAGTTATGCAACTCGGGTTTTGCCATAGGTTGGATCGAAATCGAGTAGAAGGAGGTAGGAGGAGGTTGAAAATCGATTTTGTGGGTTGGTGTCGCGCAGGGGTTTCAGTTTTGGGATAGGAAGTTGTTGGTTATGGTGGATGAGAGAGAAATGGGTTGTTGGGGGTTTGAGGAGAGAGAGATTTGGGTGGTTAGATGAGGAAGATGAAGTGGTGTAGTGGTTTGTGGTCGGGTGTAGGATATTAGGGTGTAGGTGAGTGAGGGTTTAAGATTAGTTTAGGTGTATGTACGTGTAGGGAATGGTGTGTGTGTGTGTGTATTTAATTTGGACACCTAAAAAAATAAAATGACCTAACTAACTAACTAAAAAAAATAAAACTAACAAAATTAAAAAATTAAAATCGACTAAAAAAATAAAATCCTAACCTAAAAAAAATTCAAATAATAAAAGAAAAGAAATAAAACTAAAAATCTCATAATAAAACTAAAGTCCTAAAAAATGTAAAATCTAATAAACTCCTAAACTAATCCTAATAAAATAAAATCAAGATTAAAAACTAAAAATCAAGATAAAACAACACAACATAAAAAGTAATATAAAAATAGAAAATAAATCCTAAAAATAAAAATGACTCAAAATAAAAATAATAAAAACACAAACTAAACACACATGAGGCTCGGGATATGGACTGGGCTTGGTGTAGGCTTAGGTTTGGTTCAGGGATAGGGTTCAGAACATCGAAACTCTTCTGGACAAGCTCAATGGGACTTCTGACTTCACGGTATCTTTGATTTCTTCGATGCATGCTTTTGACCGCTATTGTGTCACAATTATACTCATTTAGAATTATTTGTACCGCAATTGCGTATTAACCTGAGAAATAAACAAATACAAACATAAAGCCATTTTTATTAAAATCGAGCGACTAAAATACTTCTATTCGGGGCATAAAATATACACTTTGGGTGCTTATCAAGCAGTAAAAAAAGTACCATTAAACCCATCAGTACCTACTGCCCCGTCTTTGTTTATATCGCATATTGCCACGTGAATTTCTTCCAGAATAGGTATGGCACTGATCTGAGCATTATCTTCGGCTATTACAGCTGCAGGTATGCTGTCCCAAATGTCTTCTAAGTATGTGGTATTGTTTCTGGAGGTACCCAGTTGGTTATTGTCCAAAGTACTAACAACACTGTTGTTATGTCTGCTCAAAAATTATTGTCGGGTGGAGCTACTCAAGTGGCAGCTAGTTGCAGCGTTAGCAGACCTATTGAAATCATGTCAACTGTCAGAGGTTAAAAGTTGGGTGAAACAAACCACTATTTCATTTTCCCTATCTTTCTCTTTTGTTACCCACTGTCCTTGGTCATTCTCAATTCTTTTTAAATTGAGCATGGCCCTCTTTTTTCTCGTAATTGCATGAAATAATTTCATACTGGATCATTGGGAAACTGTAAAAATTAAAGTTTTTGGCTTCTTACCTCCAGACCGAGTTTGAATAAGAGATGATATTATGGTCGAATAGTTTTTCATGGGTCTTTGGTTTTTGACAAGGTTCTAAAAAATGCGGGGCGTGATCCGGGCGTAGAGGCCAAGCCTTAAGCCTTAGAAGCCTAGGTGGGCCTTAGGCGTAAAAAAGCGTGAAAAGGCGTTTAGGCCTTCTTAATATATTTTAATATTTTTTAACCATAACAAGGATATTAAAATACTATCATTGAATATATTATAAACATATGTCTGAATATTTGTAAATTAAAATACTATTTGATTATTTTGGATGAGACAAGGGTCCGGTTTGTAAAAAAAATCTTTAAAAGGCGATATCGTTTAACTAAAACATTGTTGTTTTTAGAAAAAAGTGCGCCTTAAGGGTTTTACCAAGAATAAGGTGTAAAATCGTAAGGCGAGGCGTTTCTCCCCAACCTCAAACATAAGCGTGCCTAGGCGGAGCCTAGACGAATTTTTTAGAAAAGTGATTTTGACTAGTGTAAACTCTTCTTCATTCACGTCCGACACCTCCAACGACAGTTTCTTATCAAGTCTTGGAAATTTTTTGGATATCCCTTTTGAAAAGATATCTCAATCATCGTTTATCTCCCTCACCAAATTAGTTTCCGAGTCTGACGCATAAAGATGACGCCAATCTTCCGTAAGAAATTTGTTTGTTGAAAGTCTTGGTGCCCTAGCAGAAAGGAAATAACTTTTAATATTTATAGGGCCTATGATAATTTTTTTAATCTTTGGCACATCAGCTATATCAAGAGGCCAATCTTAACTGTGGTACCATCCACCTCTCCTTGCATAGGTGGACTATCCCCATGCAACTCATGAACTGATTGAATTTCACCTTCTTCCATCTCCAGGTTGTCCATGGCTAATAAATCAAATGGGTTGTTCGTTGAAAGCCCAGTTTCAACCCTAATTGTGTGGTTCTTTGTTGACTCCTTAACAGAATGATTTGTGTCTGGTATTGTTGATTTAGCAAGATGTTTAGACTGTCTATTCCATTATCCATTATACCCTCTCCAATCTTTGCTTCTTGAGTTTTTTTATTGGTTTCCAAATCAAATGTTTCATGGTTTGGGTATTTGATTGATGTGGTTTGATTATCTCCACTGTGATACCACCAACTATTTTTTCTTTCGTTTTACTGTTTAAACTGTCATGGCCTAATTTTGAACATATATGACAATATGTGGGAAGGTTCTCATAACAAATCTTCTGCCAATAACCCGCGTCTAGTGAACCTAACCAAATCCTCTTAGGTAGATGTTTCAAAACATTTACCTCTACACAAACCCTAGCCATATTGGGATGACAAAGTGAACCAGTGGCTTCGTCAAGTTTTATGGGATTTCCAATCGCATTTGCAATGGAAAATAGGGTTGTCTTAGAGAAAAAGTGAACAGAGAGATATGGATGGTTAACCCAAATCGGGACAAGAGGACTATCCATGTTGGCTTTAAAATTCGGCATCCATTTAATCATACGCATAGGGAACCTATGGATATACTAAAGGTCTCTCAACCACATATGATGGAAATCTTCTTCGCAATGAAGAAGGATCAACACGTGTTTAGAGTGTTAAATTAATGCATAACAGTTTTTAGTTGCTCTACCTAGTGTTCCTAATTAATGTATAGGGGTTGCTGTAGAGGTTGCTTAGGGGTTGCTTAAGGGCTGCTATAGGGGCCACTATAGGGATAATTAATGTGTGCCTAAGAGGGAAATTAATGTGTCTAGTTAGTTGAAAAATCTGAGCATATAAATGTAACCCATCACCTATGTTTTATATATATAATCTGCTGAAAATAAAAATAGCACTTCTTTCCCTAAGAACAAGTTTGTCTTCTCCAATTTTTTCTTCACTCCTTCACTTCTTATAATGCAAAAATATAGTTATCATTTAAACTCCAACAAAGTGGTATCAGAACCCTATTCAGATCAAGAGCTGGGGTATTTTCTTTGCTTGCAGGAAAACAAATCCGACGTAAAGCGACAAAAAATTTATGGCAAGTTCTAGCAACCAAATGGGTACCCAACAATCCTTCATTCTAATTTTTGATGGAGAAAACTATGATTTCTGGTCTGTAAAAATGAAAACCATTTTCCTTTCATTTGATTTATGAGAGTATATTGAAGATGGGTTTGATGAACCGAAGGATATCACGGCTTTGCCGGAAGATCAAAAGAAAAAGTTGAAGGAGCACAAGAAGAAAGATGAAAAAGCTCTAAGCCTAATCCAACAGGGGTTAGTTGAAATAATATTTCCAAGAATCATCAATGCAAACAAAGCAAAGGAGGCTTGGGATATTTTACAAAAAGAATTCAGAGGTACTTTGAAGGTAAGGGCTATTAAAATTCAGTCCTTAAGAAGAGATTTTGAGAATATGAAGATGAAGGATGCGGAAATATTGAAAGATTATTTTTCTAGATTAATGGAAATTGTGAATCAAATGAAAACATATGGGGAAAAACTTTCCAATCAAAGGATTGTTGAAAAAAATTTGATTAGTTTGCCGGAAAAGTATGACCCCATTGTTGCCATTGTTGAAGAAACTAAAGAAATAGCCTCTTTGAGTGTTGAAGAATTGATGGGTTCCATTAAAATATATGAGCAAAGGTTGAGTAGACACTCTAAAAAATCTGTTGAGAGTGCCTTTCAATATAAGCTCAATGTTGGGGCCAAACCATTTTTGGATCAACCCAAAGATGAATCTTCAAGAGGTGGAAGACATGGAAGAGGAAGAGGAAGAAACACTCGAGGAAGAGGTAGAAATAATTTTGAAAGAAGAAAAAGTAGTGAAAGTTTCAATCAATAAAAGTGTAGTATTTACAAGAGAAGTAGCCATATTGATAAATATTGTTGGTTCCGGGGAAAGCCACAATGTCACAATTGTAAGAAATTCGGGCATGTTCAAAAATATTGTCGACTCAAGAACAACCAATAAGCTAACTTCACCGAAGAACAAGAATGTGAGGGGAATATGTTTTTTGCTTGTCAAAGTGCATCGGAGCAAAGAAATGATTTGTGATTTCTTGATAGTGGGTGTAGTAATCACATGACGGAGATCAAAATATTTTTACCTCTATGGATACTTCTTCTAATTCTCAAGTGAAAATGGGTAATGGTGCCTTAGTCCAAATAAAGGGCAAGGGTACTATAGCCATTGAAACGGAGAAAGGAATAAAGTATATCTGAGATGTGCTATTAGTTTCGAATTTAGAGCAAAATTTGTTGAGTGTTGGGCAACTTGCGGAACATGGGTACACTATTCTCTTTGAAGAAGACTCGTGCAGAATTTTTGACAAAGGGAGAATCCAAGTTGTTGCAAAAATCAAGATGGAAAAGAATATAAGTTTTCCTCTCACTTTTCAATACTCAAAGAATCTGTCCTTGAAGATGAATGTGGTTAACGACATATGGCTATGGCATAGAAGATATGGGCACTTGAATTTTCAAAGCATGAAGAATTTGCATCAAAAGAGCATGGTTTACAGCTTGCCAAGCATCCAAGAAGTAAATGGAGTTTATGAAGGATGCGCTCTTGGAAAGCACCACCGAGAGCCTTTTCCAAAGGAGAAAGCATGGAGAGCTAAAGAACCATTGGAGCTTGTTCATACCGATGTGTGTGGACCAATGAAGAACACTTACCATGCCGGTAATAAATACTTCATTACCTTTATTGATGATTTTACAAGAATGACTTGGGTGTATTTTATGCGGCAAAAATCAGATGTTTATGCCATTTTTAAAAAAATTCACAAACTAGTTGAAAAACAATGTGGTCACTACTTCAAAATTTTGAGAAGTGATAGAGGTGGAGAATACAACTCCAAGGAGTTTGATAAATTTTATGAAGATATTGGCATGGAAATACAACTAACGGTTGGGTATACTCCACAACAAAATGGAGTGGCGAAAAGGAAGAATATAACCATTGAGGAAATGGAAAAATCCATGTTACATGAGAAAGGGCTACCATATACTTTTTGGGCCGAAGCGGTATATACGGTGGTTTATTTGATGAATAGATGCCCTACAAAGGCCGTAGAAAACCAAACTCTATTTGAGGCATGGAATGGACGAAAACCATCCGTGAACCACATGAGGGTGTTTGGTTGTATTTGCTTTGCTCATGTCCCAAAAGAAGTGAGACACAAGCTTGATAAAAGTAGTGAAAAATGCATCTTTGTGGGGTATAGCTCAAAATCAAAGGGCTATAGACTCTTTAGCTTGAAGAGGAACAAAGTGATTATTTGTAGAGATGTGATTTTTGATGAGAAAGCCTTTTGGGATTGGAAAGAAAAAAAATCCCAAAATCAAGTTATCACCCTTAATGAAGAATCACAAAGCGTTGAAGAAGGTGAAGAGGAAGATGTAGAAGCTCCTCAAATGTCTCCAAATGCAAGTCCATAATCATCCTCAAGTTCTCCATCAAGCTCAAACTCCTCATCTCCAAGCTCAACTCTAAGAAGAATAAGAAGTCTAAATGATGTGTATGCTAGATGTAATTTTTGTGTAGCTGAATCGGAGACCTTTGAAGATGCTAAAAATGAAAAAGTCTGGCAACTTGCAATGGAAGAAGAAATTCAGGTTATTGAGAAGAATAAGACTTGGGAATTGGTGGAGAGACCTAAAAATAAAGAGGTCATTGGTGTGAAGTGGATTTCCAAAATCAAGGTTAATCCGGATGGCTCATCCAAAAGAATAAAGCAAGACTTGTAGCAAAGGGGTATTCTCAACAACCCGAAATTGATTTTCAAGAGACATTTGCACCCGTGGCAAGGCTTGACACAATTAGAGCACTCGTTTCCATGTCCACTCAAAAAGGTTGGTTTTTGTATCAACTTGATGTAAAATCTGCGTTCTTGAATGCGTGTTAAATGTAGCAGTGTACGTTGACCAACCTCAAGGATTCGTGATGAAAGGTGAGGAAGAGAAGGTATACAAGCTGAAAAAGGCCTTATATGGCTTGAAGCAAGCTCCCCGAGCATGGTATAGTGAGATTGATGCATACTTCAATGAAAGAGGCTTTCAAAGAAGTAAAAGAGAGCCAACCTTGTGCATCAAAAGAAGCGGGCCAGCAGCAGCAGGTATTCTTATTGTCTCTCTTTACGTTGATGACTTGGTGTTTACCGGTAGTGATGCAAAAATGATTGAAGATTTCAAAAGTGACATGATAAAAAAAATATGAATTGAGTGATTTGGGTCTTCTAAATTACTTCTTGGGCATTGAAATTTATCAACAAGAAGATAGTATTTGTATTTTCCAAAAGAAGTATGCTAAAACCCTTCTTGAAAAATTCAAAATGATGAATTGCAAATCGGTGGCTACGCCTTTGGTGGTGAATGAAAAATTATTGAAAGAAGATGGAAGCAAAGAGGTTGATGCATCTATTTATAGAAGTTTGGTTGGAAGTTTGTTGTACTTGATGGCTACGAGACCGGATATCATGTATGCTACTAGTTTATTATCTCGGTACATGCACAAGCCGAGTCAAACTCATTTTGGGGTTGTAAAAAGAGTGTTGAGGTACATCCAAGGAACTTATGATTTTGGCATCATGTATAAGAAAAATGTTGAGATAAAGCTACTTGGGTTTTGTGATAGTGATTGGGTCGGTTCTATTGATGACATGAGAAGTACTTCCGGGTATGTATTTTCTCTTGGCTCCGGAGCAGTTTCATTGGCATCAAAGAAGCAACAAACGGTAGCGCACTCATCCGCCGAGGCCGAATATGTGTCGGCATCATTGGCAACTTCACAAGCAATGTGGCTAAGAAGAATTTTGGAGGATGTTGGTGAAAAGCAAAGTGATGCTACTCCAATACTTTGTGGCAACCAATCCGCGATTGCCATGACAAAGAATCCCGTCTACCATAGTCGCACCAAGAACATTGCAATCAAGCATCATTTCATTAGAGAGGCCGTGGAGGATGAAGAGATTCAACTCAAATATATCAAGACCGAAGAGCAAGTTGCGGATATCTTCACAAAGCTCTACCCAAGAACAAATTCCATTTTATTAGAGAAATGATGGGTGTTCAACAAATGCATTAAGGGGAGTGTTAAATTAATGCATAGCAGTTTTTAGCTGCTCTACCTAGTGTTCCTAATTAATGTATAGGTGTTGTTGTAGAGGTTGCTTAGGGGTTGCTTAGGGGCTGCTATAGGGGCCACTATAGGGATAATTAATGTGTGCCTAAGAGGGTAATTAATGTGTCTAGTTAGTTGAAAATTCTGAGCATATAAATGTAACCCATCACCTATGTTTTATATGTAATCTGCTGAAAATAAAAACAGCACTTCTTTCTCTAAGAACAAGTTTGTCTTCTCCAATTTTTTCTTCACTCCTTCACTTCTTCTAATACAACAATATAGTTATCATTTAAACTCCAATATAGAGTCCATAACCTGTTTTGAGAGAGAACGTCAAGAAAGTTTTTTAAATCGTTTACAGTGAGGACTTACCATATTGGAACTACCCTATCAGTGTATGCTTGAAAGGTGTTGCTAAGGAACTGATGTCTTCATTTATAAAGAAAATTGTTGTCTCCCCTTTATGTTGCGCAGCAGGAAGGATGGGAATTTGAGTTTCTGTAGAAGATTTGTTCGTGAGAATGTCAGTAAAAGATTTCACGACGTTCCTGTCAGGTGGTTTCGTACCAGTCAAGGCTATATCTGGTGGTATACGACATGCACTAGGAGGCAGCGCCGCCATTCTGGTAGGGTTACTGGTGATATCCATGATTATGGGAGAGAGGAGAGAGAGAAGTAGACTTTAGTACCAAATATTAATTTATATTATATATAGTACCAAATAAAAATTTATCCAAAGCTCCTTTTTTTAGATTGATTAAATTCTTCTTGTTTTCTTTTCTTAATATATTTTTTTAGCAACGCTTTCATATTTTCTACAAGAAACTTCATATTAAATAAATATACAAAAACAAAAGCAAAAAAAATATTAGAATATAAACAAATATAAGTCTTGAAAAATTAAGGAAAGATAAAACGTGATAGATCTCCACTTGTAATTTTATTGAGTATATATAAAATCACATATGAGACAATTATAACCTTCAAATATGGAAAAATAAATTAGTTAAAAAGAAATAGAAATGTAGAGAAAAGTAAAAAAAATAAGGAATACTATAATAATGTAAATAGCAAATGAGGTATCTCTGGAGTGAGAGAGTTTCAATAATGAACATATAATGCTTTTTTTCAGAAATGGATTTGAGTAGTAGGAGGGAAAGAAAAGAAGAATGAGGAAAAAATAATATTTTGATTGGATATATAAAAAATGGGTGGGTGGCTTGATACTTTGTAGGTGGATGTCTTGCTTTGGAAAGTGAGTACAAATAATGTACATAGTTCCCTTTGGAAAGGCCTGTTGTGCTACTAACAGACAGAAAAACAGACTGATTTTTTTTTTTTGCAACTTATATTATTATAAGAATATAATTTTGGGACACCGCCTGACTTGGAGGCCCTAGGCGACTGCCTAGGGTGTCTCCAAGTAGAGTCGGTATTGGGTCAATGACTGGAAGGACCTGAATTAGAGGATGCCTAACGACTTGTCCCTTACAATGAGATATTTTGATACTCATGAAGACGTTATCAAAAATCCAAGGAACGGTAAGTGAGTAAAGATAAGTTGTAAGCATCCAATCAAAATGTAAATCCTTCGTCGATACATTCTTTGAGGATAAACAAATAATGGATAAGATAATGAAGGAAAATCCATAGATTGGTGATCTATAATAATATGAATGAACCGACCAACCTCATACCCAAAGTCCTGTGTGAGCGATGAGAGTAAAGTTAATAGGCGACGACCAAATGAACAAAATGGTACATGGAGGTTATGCGGCCTAAAGAGATCGTCTCCCTAGGCTAGTTGACGTCCAACAAGATAAGTGGTGAAGTTGTCAAGAATTAGGCCACGCTTACTATGAAGATAAAAATAGGATGATCATATATCATAATATGGAGATATCAGGCAAAAACATCCCCAATAAGAATAATCTACCTATTATTTATAAATGACACAAGGGTCAAAGGATCCTCTAATGCTACAGTTATATTTGCGAATAACTCACAAATAAGCATCACACTCACCATGGGATTTGGAAAATTTAACAGAGGAAATTCGAAAATAGTCAGACGGAGCCTGTACTTTAGCTTCGGCGTTGAACATGGAAAGCAGAGGTAGATATTCAAACAAGAACAGATAGCGTAGCAAATTTAGATCGAGAAATGGCACGTCACAATCTCAAAATCCAAAAAATTTCAACAACCAAAATAAGAACAAGAAGGCAATTGAGTGCTAGAATTGCGTCAAGATCGGGCACTACAAATATTAAAAAAAATAGAGGAGAAGAATGAAGCCAATGTCATTTCAGAAGCATTAGACGAAGCACTGATATGCTCCTTGGAGAGCAAAGCAGAGTCCTGCTATTGGACTCTTCTATTCATGCTACCTCAAGTAAAGAACTCTTAATGAGTTATGTACCAGGTAACCTTGACAAGGTGTATTTTAGTGACAACCAAGCTTGCGACATTATTGGAAAAGGCGGTGTACAGATAAGTTGAACAGTTTTGTGTGGAAACTAAACGATATGATACACATCCCCGACTTAAGAAAAAATCTTATATCTATGGGCCAGTTGTCAAATTAAGGTTATGTCACAATCTTCAATAGTAATGACTAAAAAATTTCCAAAGGTGTCATGACTATAGCACATGGAAAAAGAGTGGCTAACTATACATGACCGAAAATGCCTACGGATCAATTAAAGTTGCTGATAAAAAAGAAGATTCACACTTGTGGAACCAAAGACTTGGTCACATGAGTGGGAAGGGGCTAAAAAATTATGCACTATCATAAAAAACTGTTAGCACTACAAGCAGTTGACATTGACTGTGAGAGTTACATATTTGGGAAGCAAAAGCGAGTTAGATTCCTAAAGAATGGCAGAACTCTAAAGAAAAAAAAAATCTTGAGTTGATCCATACAGACATCTAGAGCTAGCCCCATTATCATCCATTGGCAGAAAGTCTTACTTTATGACTTCCATTGATGACCACTCTAAAAAGATGTGGGTTTACTTCTTAAGATACAAGTCTAAGGTGTATGAGGTGTTCAAGAAATAAAAGGCTATGGTGGAGAATGAGATAGGGTTGAAGATAAAGAAGTTAAGATTCGACAACGGTGGTGAGTACGAAGATGTTTCAAGAAATTTTGTTATAAAAATATCATAAGACTAAAGAGGATTGTGTAAGAGACACCGCAGTAAAATGGCATAGCAAAACAGATAAACTAAACATTGACTGAGAGAGCCAAAAGCATACATATACATGCAGGTCTAGTGAAGTAGTTTTAGGCAGAGGCACTTAACACAACAGCCTACCTAATCAACCGAGGACGATCAATACTGTTAGAGCACAGAATACCAGAGGAAGTATGAAGGGGAAATGATATAAAATATTCACACTTAAAAGTTTTCAATTGTGCGTCATATGTGCATTTTAATGATCATTCCAGGGGTAAGCTTGACCTTAAGTCACTAAAATTCACTTTCGTTGGATATGGAGAAGATGAGTTTATTTATTGAATCTGGAATTACAAAATAAAAAATATAATCAGAAGCAATGATGTGATATTCAATGAATATATGATGTACAAGGACAAAGATGCACTATGATATAGTAGCGCAAGACAGGATGATCTAGTGCACATTGATTTGGAGGATATTTCAAATAGTAGTGTGGCATAACAGACAGATGAATGTTCTCATTAGGATGAACCAATGCCACAGAGTAACCTATAACAAATTGATACACCATAATCTCCACATCTTTCTCCTGAATTGAGAAGAATCTTTCACTCTCACGTACCAAATAGGAAGTATATGAACTATTTTTTGCTCACTGATAGCGATGAACTAGAATGCTACGATGAATTATGTCAAATGAAGGATGCGAGTAAGTGATATTTTATAACAAATAATGAGATGTGGTTCCTTGTCTCTAAAAACACATGAGAACTAATTAAGCTACCCGTGGGAAAGAAGGATCTACACAATAAATATGTCTATCGGGTCAGAGAAGAACATGATAGTTCCAAAAGATACAAGACATGGCTAGTGGTCAAAGGATTCCAACAGAAAGAAGAGATTGACTTCACCGAAAGTATTTTACCGGTTGTTAAACTGAATGCCATTCGGTCAGTTCTAAGTGGAAAAAAGTTTGTATCTTGAGCAATTAGATGTCAAAACTTCTTTCATCCATGGTGACCTAGAGGAGGAAATATATATGCAGTAGACGGAGGGTTTCTTGGTACCAGTGAAGGAGAAATTAGTGCGCAAATTGAAGAAAAGCTTACACGGCTTAAACCAGGACCCAAGACAAAGGTATAAAAAGATCGATGGGTTTATGCAGAAAAACGGATACAACGAGTGTAATGTTAATTACTGCTCCTACTTCAAGATATTTCAGTCCAACTACATCATTTTGCTATTATATGTTGATGATATGTTAGTGGTAGGCTCATATATGGATGAAATTAGAAATTTGAGAAAAATAATTGTCGAGTGAGTTCAACATAAAGGACTTGGGCATAGCAAAGCAGATGCTTAGGATGAGGATCAATAAAGATATGCAAAGGGGCACTTTGTAGTTGTCAAATGAAGATTACATCAGTCGTGTCTTGCGAAGGTTCGACATGAGCGATGCTAAAGATATTAGCACACCATTGGCTAGACACTTTTTACTATCTAAAGACCAGTCTCCAAAGACAGAGAATGATGATAACTTCACAGCTGAGGTTTTATATGCCTCGACCATTGGAAGCTTCACATATGAAATGGTGTGCATAAGACCAGATATAGCTCATGCAGTGGGAGAAAGGAGCAGGTTTATGACCTACCCAGGAAAGTAACATTGGGAAGAAGAGAAGTGGATACTTAGGTACATGCGAGGTACTACCGATAGATGTTTATGCTTCAGATAAGGCAAAATCAAATTCAGGGGTATGTGGATGCTAACTTTGTTGGTGAGGTAGATCATAGAAGGAGCACTACCCACTTCGTTTTCACAATAGGTACTACTGCAATCATTTGGGTTTTGCAGCTATAGACGATAGTCACATTATCCACTACTGAGGCAAAATACATAGCTATGACAAAATCCAATAAGGAGATGATATGGTTACGAGGATTATTGGTAGAGTTTTAATTCAAATAGGTAAGTAATGTTTTGCACAGTGACATCTAGAGTGCTATAAATCTAGCAAAAAATTCAACATTTCATTCGAGGACCAATCACATCGGACTTCGTTATCATTTTATCAGATCACTTTTAGATGATGGCATTTTAACACTTGAGAAGATCCAAAGAAGTAAGAATTCAATGGACATGTTAACTAAGATAGTGACTACAAATAGACTGAAGTTGTGCTCAACTTAAGTGGGTCTTCGAGTGTACAAGATAGGCAAGTCTCACACCAAGAGTTTACTAATTGATGAAAGTTTTTTTGGTGGCATAAGTCTTTAAGTGGGAGATTGTTAAAGTATGGAGACTAAGCAATAATTATTGACTCAATTGTAACAATTGTGAGCTAGGTTATTGGCTTTCGGAAGATTTCAGTAAATGGGTGGAAATTGGTTGGTAGATGATTTAAAAATCAAGAAGGTTAATGATTTTATTACCCAAAATCTTGCCTATAAATTGTCAATGGAAGCAACAAGTAAGACACGCCAACACAAATACTGAATTGTGTAAGCACACAAAACAGTGAGATACATTAGAGTGAGAGAGATATCATAGTGTGTAATAAGAAGTGTTAGTCTCCACAAAAACTAGTGAGTGGTGTTAGTGATAGACAGTGTAAGCCACAATATACAAAGTTAGTATTTTTAGAGTGCGAGTGATACACAGTGTGTGTTTTATAAACATCATCATTATTAGTGAAAAGAGAGTGTGAGTCTTGGACATAGCCAAATTAGTGAACCACGTAAATTTCTTGTATTACGTGTGTGTTGTTATTTTTTAATTATTTTCTTGAGTCATTAAATCCCAAGCTCCTGTAAAAATTATTGGCAGAATTTAGCTATGTCTAATTTTCTAACAGAAATTGCACATAATCAGCCACTATATATAGGTATATAACCTCAAATTGACAAAAGATATAACAGAACCCCAAATTAACAGAGAAATACTTTATATACTTTGCATAGAAGATCCCCTCTAGAGTCCTCTCCTAATGTGTCAAATCAAGGTTGGGCTCATTCTAGATAATGCTAGTGGCAAAGTTTCCACAAACTGGTCTACTATAACGGGTGATGTGTATGGTAGTGCACTCAATTGTTAGTGGATTGACGATGGGATTATTAGGAATATAACATCATAAAGACATACACAAATGTATAGAAACATCGAGCAACAATAGTCGGCGACTCTCTTGAACCACTAAGTCCACCTTGAACGTGAACAAACTTTCTCTATCTAGTCATATCTACAAAAAATGAACCAAATTAGTAAAAATGAAGATGATTTAATCAAAAGGTCAACTCAACAGGTAATGCCCATAAACATGTAATGCGAAGCGATAACATATAAATATTCCTCACAAAGTTTTAAAAAAAGCAAAATTGGCAATATAATAGTGACAAGTGCACCTAGGTAGGCAAAACAAATAAAATAAATCAACTGAGAAATTGCACAAGACAAACCACTATATATAGATGTATAGTCTCAAATCTACACAAGATATGGTATAAAGAATCAACAAAAGTGATCAATCGAGTCGAATAAACCAAATCCTCAAAAATGAGTAAACTAGGATTTTAAACTATAACATATTACATATGAATCCATATGACGAAAATCTATCAAATTAGCAACAAGATTGAGTAAGAAATTTATTTTTTCAACTTAATAGATATCTAAAGAGAGATATGTGTTTAGAACGAATAAAACAAGACTATGAGGTTGTTTTGACCCTAGCAATGTCAACATTCATTTCTGGGCAAACCGTGAGCACGATGTCGAATTTGGTCCGTGCATATAGTCTTCATCAACACCTGAAGACTGATTTTGTGTGAATGACAAGTTCCTTAATAATTCCTTCAAGAAAATGGATTAGGAGAAAAAATCACAACTTCTAAGTATACCTAGAAACCGTGAAAATGGGTTCAATTCATAACCGCGTGCACGGGTTTGCACAAAAGAAAAAAGTAAGGGAAATTATTTCCTCAAAGAATAATTCATGGGGTAATCTAAAAATCCCAATCGCTTTCAAAACACCCAATGATATGCATGATGGTGTATATTTCTAAGTTTTTTGGCATAAATAATCTTTTCAAGTTTGTTAAACCATTCATCTTACTCAAATTTAAGACTTTTAGCATATTCTAACTTAATTGATAACTTTCTAAAATCAACTTTGAGAATTGAATTTTGTAACTCAATATATTATTTTTCTTTCTTTACAATCTCGTTTCTTTTCTCAAAGAAACAAGATTGACATTTAGCAATTTCATGATTGACAAGTTGAAGGTTTTTAAAATTATTCAAACATCCTTCTATTTAAAGATTGCAAATTCTGAATTTTAAAGAAAGTTAATGATCTCCTCAAATACTTGACCAATGGTATTTTATAACCAATCTCACTTTAATAAGATGAATTGGAACAGGATGCATGAATATATAATGGCAATGGATAGAATATCATAATGAGATAGAATATAGATAAATCATACGAAGACCTATCAACATATTCTAATGACTCTCACTCACTTTATCTATATGATAATCACTTATCTTCTCCACAAAATCAGTTGTATCTATCTCATTACACTTTTCGACAAAATAAATTATATTCTCACCATCTTCACTCAATGAATTCGATGAAGATTCACTTTTCGAATAACTTAAGAAAGCTTTGTACACTTTTTATTTCCCATTATTCCTCACGTGTGTGGGTCACACATTGATGTGGTGACCTACAACTTCACATCCAAAACAATTATCAACATCTTATGGTTGTTCTCTATTATAACTAGATTAACCCGTATAAACTTAACCCTTGTGATCATGCTAAGAGGCTTTTTGTCTTATTGCCTAAAAACTACTTTCTCTCTTGAAAAGATTTTTGTTATTTTGATAAAAACTTTCTAACTATTTTATCAAAAAGGCTACATCCTGGTCAATAAAAACACATAGTTTCTTATTAACATCATCTAGAACAACTTTCTCGCTTGACTCATTTTTCCCCACCAAATTATAAAAAGCGATATCAATAATCTCATTGAGAATTGCCACATTGGTGTTAAATCTAGAAGTTAAAGATCACAAAAGCTTTTCGCAACATTATTCTCTAGAAATTATGTCTCCTAGATTATAATGAAGCATTCATCACCTTGGTTAATTGTAACAACCCGTACTTTTGTGCATTTAATATTTAATTAATTCGAAATTTTAAATTACTCGTGTGTTGTAATTTTAATTGAATTAATTATGACAATATATTTATTTAAATATTAATCGGGAAGTGAATGGTTAAGGTTTAGAGAAATTTATTTACTAAGTGAATCGTAATAATTTAATTACGTCATTTCGGGTATTAATGACAAGGTATGCCCTTATCCCAGCCGGGAGTCGGTATAGACTAAATGGGGTGTGAGATAAGAATTTTTATAAATTAATTCGGATGTCAATTCTGACTGCGCGGTTGAGTCTGGATGGGTCGAGATAGTCAGAAAAGAGTAACTGGGGGCAGTAATTGGGTCTCGATATATTTTTGGGCATAGCCGGGCCCACACGGGGTGAGTTGGGCCACTTTAATTAAGCCCATCAGGTAAAAAACGGGATTAAGGGTTTTTAACCTAATGGGGAGATTAGGAAATCAGCAGCCATCACAAATCTTAGCCTAGGGCTTGAGAGGGAAATTGGGGGAAAGCTTAGCAAAAGCCAAATTGAGGATTTTGGAGCCAAATCGAGGGACTACGCCAACGGAATCAGACACTACGAACACTTTCAGGCAAGTGGTTAACTGTTTTGATTCTTAAAGCATGATAATCAATTCATATCATAGTGATGTGGGTATGAAAATTCATTTTTGGGGATAAATGGGTACCAAATGGGGTTTTTGTTCATGAAACTATTGAATGAAATTCATAGTAAAAATTGTTGTGTTGAACATATCTGAGTATAGATATTTGATTGGAATAAGAATTCGGAATATAAACTGGGGAAAAATCTGAATTTGGAAATTGGTTGTAGAACAAGATTGATGGATTTTAATGGGAAAACCCATCTTTAAATATAGTGAGATATTGGATGAATCAAGAATGCTAAAACAATTATAGATGATTGAGACTGTTTTGGGGAGTAATTAATTAGTTAAAATCATCATTTAAGGTTGGAAAATGGAGAGGTCAAACCTTGGAAATTCGGCCATGGCTGAAACAGCAAGCCGAGGAAGACAACGACCTGTTCGATCGATCGATCGACCGGGGGGCTCGATCGATCGAGGGTCTCAGGAATTTGGCAATTCGGCCAGTTTGTTTACAATAAGGGTTTTAATTAAGTTTAAATTCCCTTACTTTTATTTGGTGATAAATTTATATGGGACACATATTTCCTTAAAAATTATTAGGTGATATAATTGAGTTTAGGAGGGTATGAACGGTATGTCATGAGATGAATGAATTTGGAGAAATAATTCAATTAATGATATTAGGCCGAGGAATGACATTCGGGTATTGTAGTTGGGTGACACTACATTATTAAAGGAATTTAGGTGATATATGTAATTATGGACCAAGTGGGTGAGTCCGGGTATGTTGGTAATTATAGGTAAATATAATTGGGAAATTATAGAAATAAATGTGTGACACATTGTGGGCGAAAAAAATGTGGAAAAGAAATTATGAGATGTAAAAATGGACCAAGTGAGTGAGTCCGGGTATGTTGGTTATGTGACACCAAAGTATTAAATTAATTATTGAGAGAGAGTAATTAATTTGGAGTCGGAACATAGACTCGGGAAATATTAAGTTACGGGCCAAGTAAGTGAGTCCGGTGATAATGGTTGGGTGACACCAAGTTTAAATTAATGGGTGTGATAATTAATTTAATTAGAGTCGGATTATAGACTCGGGTTGGATTAAATTAATAAATGTGATAATTAATTTAATTAGAGTCAGATTGTAGACTCAGGTAGAGCCGGGGGTTATATTATATATATACGGTGTAGTGATAGTATATATATATACGTGTGCATATTGTGTATGATATTAAATTACAGGCAGTGTACGGAATTTTGAGTACATGATAAAGCCGGGGTTTATATTATATATATACGGTGTCGTGATAGTATATATATATACGCGTATTTATTGTGCGTGATACTAAATATCAGTGATTAGATATTTATTAAATTTATATACTCTAATGCTATCAAGGGAGGTTGCGCGACATGGGTGAATCCCCTAGCTTGAGGAGTAGGGCGAGTATATCCCCAGGTCATAGCGTCCGGTATACATGGGTGAGGGATTTATCTCACTTTCATGGAAGGAATATGACCACCTCCATTTCGTTTATATTTTGGTCCAAGATGGTGAGCGATTCGAACTTGGGAAAACTAGGTTTTGTGAGCACACCTAGTGAGATAGCATTTTAGAGGGAATCATCCGGTGAGGGTAAACTCGAAAGGATGGATATACGTATGATATGTGTGTGGTTGTTAGTAAAGGAACGTATAATATGGTAGTAAATATTATATGTAGGTGAATAATACAGTGTGTGATGTATTTACCATATATAACTCGGGTTACAGTTATATGTTGTTAATTAATGAGAAATTAATTAAGTTATTCATTTGTGGGAATAATACAGTGTGTGATGTATTTACTTTATATAACTTGTGAGACGGTTATATGCTACTATTGAAGAGGAATTAATTAAGTTAATTGTGAGATAACTTATAATTCAAGAAATTATTATACTCGGGTTAGAGTAATATGGTAAGGGAAGGTTATATCAGGACTAGTTGGACGGGGTAGTACAACTAGGTGGGGTTAAGGTAACCGGTAGGTGTTCACAATAGTGGAGGGGGTGAGAATGTCCACAAGGGAGTGCGACACTAACTTAAATATGAAGCGTATTCATGCATTTTAAATTACTGCAGTTAATTCACTTGCTAAATATTTTCAAAATGTTTTGGGTTCTAATCCTTGCTATAAAACTATTTTCAAAACCTTTTAGGTGTCCAGCCACAGGGACGCCAGGATTGATATTCTATTCCACGTACACGGAGCTGCGGCATATGTGGATGCTAGCAGGAGTTTGGATTAGACGCATCATTTATTCATTCCTAGAGTAGGAATCTTGTATCAGTTTCAGTTTTATTTAGGGCTTGTAGCCCAGACTTCTCGATACAGTTTTCAGGTGTAATTCATTCAGGTGTTGAATATTTGTAGTGGATTATTTATTTGGTGGCCGGTGATTTATTCGGAAAGTTGTGTAATTATTATTCTATTTACTTTCATTCAGTTGTGTGAATGGTTTATATCTTAATTCCGCATGTATTGTTTTGTTTAATTAAAAAGTTAAAATTGGCACCAGTTTTTGGAATACTAGGTGGTTAGTAAGTTTTAAAAAGTTTTCGACAGTGATGCTAAGGATGATCCAACTGGGATTCCTGTTTTAAATTTGGTATAGGACTGATCACCCGGTATTTTATTAGGCGGGGTGTCACAGATGGTATCAGAGCATCAGGTTCTAGTGTCCTTAGGATCTGTGTCGCTTTTCACGTTTCGTCTTAGCAATCTTTGATATAGAGCCCTATTATAGGATTGTTGTATTCTCATACGTATGCGCATATACGTTCTTCTGCGAAATTTATATTTGAAAGTAAACTCATACCAATTCGATTCTCATTCCAGATGACTCCACGGAGAGAGAGGGCAGCTAGGGTAGCAGGGGGGGATGAGACGAAGGAAGCTCGTTAAGGGCAAGAGCTACCACAGCAACGGCCAGAGATGAATTTGGCAGCATAGGTCATTGAAATAGTGGCACAGGCAGTTGGAGCAATGGTGGTCACAACGGCAGGGTACTTTCCACGGGATCATCCACAAGTGTTAGTGGCGCTAAATGTTCAGACTCACGCGGGGTCGTCGGGGTGGAAACAATAAAGAGATATTTTTTAGCGGGAACCCACCAGAGTTGAGAGGGGGTTCAGGTGTAGTACTAGCGTGTCAAGGAAGAGAGGTATCCAGCGTCACCTACGCATGGGAGATTGCAATGGGGTGCGAAAGTGAATGCTAACCACTTTTAGTTAGTGAGAGCGGTGCTACAGTGGTGGGAGTCGATCACCACAGTTGAGGAAAGGGACACACTAGCTACTGCAGAGTTTTGGGTGCGGTTCGACCGCAAGAATTTTCCTTCAGCGGTTGAGACCAAAATGAGGAGAAAATTTTGTGAGGTGACTTAAAGGGAGACCGCTCAGTGGCCGATTACGAGGAAGATTTCACTCGTTGGCAAAATTTTTAACGGATGATGGTAAGCGAGGAAAAGAGAAAGAAAGCAAAGTTTATGGATGGGTTAGTCTGGAGAATCAGACAACATTTATTGATAATTCCGCATTAGTAGGTTATACTGATGTCATTAACGCAACACTCCGGCACTGTTGGGTATATCGCTTCCACGTGAAAGGAAGCGGGAAGGGAGTGGGGATTAGCCAGTCGAATGAGGCAGAAGGGAGCAATACCAGTGGGGTATCCCAGCAACAGACTGGGGGAAATCAGGGGCAAGATTTCTGACAGGGAAATCATGCCAAACAATCTAGAACTGGAGGCTATCAGCAGGATGGCCAGAAATTCCAACAAGGTTGGCATGGAAGGGATCAGTGGCAGGGTGAACATATTAGAAAGTGTTTCGTTTGTGGGAAAAGCGAGACACGTGAAGAGATATTGTCTTAAGCGAGGCAGGGGTCAACTACAGGACGAGGTCCTGGATGTACAGCCACTAAAGTAAGTCACGGGTGCATTCGTGCAGGGAGAAGCTGCTTCGGAAATCAAGAACCAGCCGTTGCAGCTGGAGTATAGAAGTAATTATTTTACCCTAGGGGCATGGGGTATATTGTTGAGTGACAAATAGGATGTCACAGTATAAGACTTGTTTCTCACTAGAGTTCGCAGGTGAGTCGAACTTAGTGGGTGCATTGGCGGTAGCAGCCATAACATGTGGGTAACCTTTCCGTAGGGTAACGGAGTTCCTTAGTGTTCTTCACGGGAGAGTGGAGGCGTACACTGAGTGATTTGTTGAATTATGCGAGGAATTACTACTTACGAGAATTATGGGAGTAGGGTTGATAATATTTTTCAAAACATCGGCTGGATAGCGATGGAATTTAACTATTGTGGATAGTGGAGTTAAATTTTGGTGTCCGCGACACCAAGGTAAGGTTGGTACTAGGTATCACCGGAGAGGGCGTATAGCCTATATATATGTGTGGATATATATGTTGTATTGCGTGGTGCGATGGCACATAGTGAGGTTTTGTGTTCTCACATTTTATCTCGGTAAGTGGGGATGTTTACTGAAGTGAATCAGGGTGGTTAAATTGATTTTCGAACAAAGAGAGATAGCTCGGGGTTTATATTGTGCAAGGACTAGTGGTAGTAAGAGCGCGGTATTATGTTGTCTTTGGTAGCAAAAAGGTAAGCGTATATACAATTGTGTTGAGAGATAAGTATTTATGGGGAGATGTTTGGACATAGCACATGGGTTGAGTACCCGGGCAGTAGATATATATGTATATATTATATATGTAATATGATTACGGGTTCGAAGTTATATTACGAGTTACGACTAGAACAGTCGGGTAACTTTCGTGCGGTAGAGCGCGGGGATAGGGTGTATGGGCACCCGGGTTAATTAAGGCAAAATTTTGTGCGGTTAAGCACGGGTATAGGGTGTATGGGCGTCCTGGTAAAGTTAAATGCATACTTGTGTAACGTATGGTTAGAATCGGATGGGATAAATATAGTGGGCTTGGAGGCACTTGACTAGTGAGTAATATGTGAATACTGGAACACTAGGTTTATTTTAATTTCCAGGACGAAATTCATTTGTAAGGGGGGAAGTATGTAACACCCCGTACTTTTGTGCATTTAATATTTAATTAATTCGGGATTTTAAATTACTGGTGTGTTGTAATTTTAATTGAATTAATTATGACAATATATTTATTTAAATATTAATCGGGAAGTGAATGGTTAATGTTTAGAGAAATTTATTTACTAAGTGAATCATAATAATTTAATTACGTCATTTCGGGTATTAATGACAAGGTATGCCCTTATCCCATCCGGGAGTCGGTATAGACTAAATGGGGTGTGAGATAAGAATTTTTATAAATTAATTCGGATGTCAATTCTGACTGCGCGGTTGAGTCCGGATGGGTCGAGATAGTCAGAAAAGAGTAACCGGGGGTAGTAATTGGGTCTCGGGATATTTTTGGGCATAGTCGGGCCCACACGGGGTGAGTTGGGCCACTTTAATTAAGCCCATTAGGTAAAAAAACGGGATTGAGGGTTTTTAACCTAATGGGGAGATTAGGAAATCAGCAGCCATCACAAATCTTAGCCTAGGGCTTGAGAGGGAAATTGGGGGAAAGCTTAGCAAAAGCCAAATTGAGGATTTTGGAGCCAAATCGAGGGACTACGCCAACGGAATCAGACACTACGAACACTTTCAGGCAAGTGGTTAACTGTTTTGATTCTTAAATCATGATAATCAATTCATATCATAGTGATGTGGGTATGAAAATTCATTTTTGGGGATAAATGGGTACCAAATGGGGTTTTTGTTCATGAAACTATTGAATGAAATTCATAGTAAAAATTGTTGTGTTGAACATATCTGAGTATAGATATTTGATTGGAATAAGAATTCGGAATATAAACTGGAGAAAAATCTGAATTTGGAAATTGGTTGTAGAACAAGATTGATGGATTTTAATGGGAAAACCCATCTTTAAATATAGTGAGATATTGGATGAATCAAGAATGCTAAAACAATTATAGATGATTGAGACTGTTTTTGGGAGTAATTAATTAGTTAAAATCATCATTTAAGGTTGGAAAATGGAGAGGTCAAACCTTGGAAATTTGGCCATGGCTGAAACAGCAAGCCGAGGAAGACAACGACCTGTTCGATCGATCGATCGACCGGGGGGCTCGATCGATCGAGGGTCTCAGGAATTTGGCAATTCGGCCAGTTTGTTTACAATAAGGGTTTTAATTAAGTTTTAATTCCCTTACTTTTATTTGGTGATAAATTTATATGGGACACATATTTCCTTAAAAATTATTGGGTGATATAATTGAGTTTAGGAGGGTATGAACGGTATGTCATGAGATGAATGAATTTGGAGAAATAATTCAATTAATGATATTAGGCCGAGGAATGACATTCGGGTATTGTAGTTGGGTGACACTACATTATTAAAGGAATTTAGGTGATATATGTAATTATGGACCAAGTGGGTGAGTCCGGGTATGTTGGTAATTATAGGTAAATATAATTGGGAAATTATAGAAATAAATGTGTGACACATTGTGGGCGAAAAAAATGTGGAAAAGAAATTATGAGATGTAAAAATGGACCAAGTGAGTGAGTCCGGGTATGTTGGTTATGTGACACCAAAGTATTAAATTAATTATTGAGAGAGAGTAATTAATTTGGAGTTGGAACATAGACTCGGGAAATATTAAGTTACGGGCCAAGTAAGTGAGTCCGGTGATAATGGTTGGGTCACACCAAGTTATTAAATTAATGGGTGTGATAATTAATTTAATTAGAGTCGGATTATAGACTCGGGTAGGATTAAATTAATAAATGTGATAATTAATTTAAATAGAGTCAGATTGTAGACTCAGGTAGAGCCGGGGTTATATTATATATATACGGTGTAGTGATAGTATATATATATATTTATATATACGTGTGCATATTGTGTATGATATTAAATTACAGGCAGTGTACGGAATTTTGAGTACACGGTAAAGCCGGGGTTTATATTATATATATACGGTGTCGTGATAGTATATATATACGCGTATTTATTGTGCGTGATACTAAATATCAGTGATTAGATATTTATTAAATTTATATACTATAATGCTATCAAGGGAGGTTGCGCGACATGGGTGAATCCCCTAGCTTGAGGAGTAGGGCGAGTATATCCCCAGGTCATAGCGTCCGGTATACATGGGTGATGGATTTATCTCACTTTCAGGGAAGGAATATGACCGCCTCCATTTCGTTTATATTTTGGTCCAAGTTGGTGAGCGATTCGAACTTAGGAAAACTAGGTTTTGTGAGCACACCTAGTGAGATAGCATTTTAGAGGGAATCATCCGGTGAGGGTAAACTCGGAAGGATGGATATACGTATGATATGTGTGTGGTTGTTAGTAAAGGTACGTATAATATGGTAGTAAATATTATATGTAGGTGAATAATACAGTGTGTGATGTATTTACCATATATAACTCGGGTTACAGTTATATGTTGTTAATTAATGAGAAATTAATTAAGTTATTCATTTGTGGGAATAATACAGTGTGTGATGTATTTACTTTATATAACTTGTGAGACGGTTATATGCTACTATTGAAGAGGAATTAATTAAGTTAATTACGAGATAACTTCTAATTCAAGAAATTATTATACTCGGGTTAGAGTAATATGGTAAGGGAAGGTTATATCAGGACTAGTTGGACGGGGTAGTACAACTAGGTGGGGTTAAGGTAACCGGTAGGTGTGCACAATAGTGGAGGGGTGAGAATGTCCACAAGGGAGTGCGACACTAACTTAAATATGAAGCGCATTCATGCATTTTAAATTACTGCAGTTAATTCACTTGCTAAATATTTTCAAAATGTTTTGGGTTCTAACCCTTGCTATAAAACTATTTTCAAAACCTTTTAGGTGTCCAGCCACAGGGACGCCAGGATTGATATTCTATTCCACGTACACGGAGCTGCGGCATATGTGGATGCTAGCAGGAGTTTGGATTAGACGCATCATTTATTCATTCCTAGAGTAGGAATCTTGTATCAGTTTCAGTTTTATTTAGGGCTTGTAGCCCAGACTTCTCGATACAGTTTTCAGGTGTAATTCATTCAGGTGTTGAATATTTGTATTGGATTATTTATTTGGTGGCCGGTGATTTATTCGGCAAGTTGTGTAATTATTATTCTATTTACTTTCATTCAGTTGTGTGAATGGTTTATATCTTAATTCCGCATGTATTGTTTTGTTTAATTAAAAAGTTAAAATTGGCACCAGTTTTTGGAATACTAGGTGGTTAGTAAGTTTTAAAAAGTTTTCGGCAGTGATGCTAAGGATGATCCAACTGGGATTCCTGTTTTAAATTTGGTATAGGACTGATCACCCGGTATTTTATTAGGCGGGGTGTCACATTAATCTCACATAATAATCATCAAACATTTCTTCTTATTTCCTCTTCATAACTTCAAATGAAGTTATAAGCCTTTGAATCTTGGCATGCTTCATGGTAATATTACACTAAGGATGTCCATGCTTTAAAGGGTTCGAAGTTCATAATTCTAATATTATACTTTTGGGTACTTACCTATGAAAAAATGCATATAGCGCAATTGAGTTGTAATTATAAACCAAAATATAGCTTCACTCCACATAGATCTAGGTTTTCTATCATTAGCATCATTTAATTACACAATGGGCCAACTTCAACGTATTCTACACTCATCGATACACGCTCATGCTTAGACCTCAAATGTGCTTTCATCCTAACCTTCTAATGGCCATAATTAGATCCATCAAAATATGGTAGACGGTTCATTGAACCTCCATATCTCATAGGATCCATAATTTCAATCCATATAATATAAAGAAAACAATAGATTAAGAAAAAATAGACTATGATAAAAATCTAAAATTCAACAAACATACAAATCCAAAAATCATGGATATAATCTAGCACATGAGTACCAATAAGAGCAAACCACTTTATTACCAATTAAACCGTGGGTGGATATATGTGTTCAACCATCTCTAATATATCCTAGTGGGGTCAATAATACTCAAGCCAAATCAAGGCAATTTTTCTCCAAACAAAATTATATTATTTTTAACCTTTCTAGAAAACATGTTTCAGGCCATAACATGCATGTGGATTTTTTTAACTCATAAAATACTTTTAATTTGATCAATTTGGAACTCATGTACACACACATATAGGAAAATTATCCTACTTAAAGTAGAAAGTCCAATCGCCTAACCAATTATTTAACAAATCTGGATTTAGGTGGCATGTTGTTTGGCCTAATTTAATCTAATATTTCAAACCATCGAGCAATCACACAATAATAGATTTACAAGGAAAAAACCCACCTTGGAAAACTCACATGCATGCTCTCTCTCATTAGACTTGAAAATATAATTTACCATAATGTAAGAGGATAAATCTCACTAAATTTCCTAAATAAATAGTTGCCTTTGAATATTAAACTTCCTTCCATTCGTCGAGAATAAATATAGGAGCTTCACCAAGTTTGAGAGGAAGTATGTTCCCCTTTGCGCATCACACTTGAGTAATTCTTCCAATGAATTGCTCAACTATTCTTCAACTAAGATTTAAGTCTAATGTTTGGAATGAATCTAATTTTGTAATTTGAATTGATTTAGGCTTGAAAGGATTTGAGCAAGACTCTGGAAAAATACCTCACAAATCCATAAATTGAGTATAGATCTAGGAAATTCTAAAAATTGTAAAGATCAATGAGTAATTGCAGAGACAATAAAGGTAACATCTCAATAAAATTAGTTATGACAAAAACTTGGATCGCTCTCCCTTTTTAGATTTTAATTTTTGGAGACAAGGATCATATTTATAATCAGTTAGAAAAAGTTATTGAGTTTTGCACACGTTGTCAAGTTGGATCCATGCTCACAGTGTCGGGTTGGCTCCTCCGCGTGAAACATATCTGATTGGCCGATAATGATATCTAACTAACAAAATTCAGAAACAAAATAGTTAAAACCTAGTGTGTTTATTTTAATCGAAAATCGTTCCATACCAAATAATTTTTTTGGCAAAACCATAGAATCAAGAAGGACTAATTAACCAGTTCCTAATCACCGTAATGGAGAAAAGGTTCCTTCATTTCTGATAGTGTGATGATCTGGAGGAGTTAACACAAGCCTTATCTCAATACTAACACTCAAACCTGGAATATCAACTCAACTACAAAATATTTACTTAAATTTGGCTCGACACAATTTTCTTTAACTAGGAGCAAGGAATTTTTTTTTAAAAAAAATAGGCATAACATGGTCACGTGATAAGAAGTTGGAAAAATTACCAATACAAATTTAGGTTGCTTCTATTGACACAAAAAAATCCTCCGTAGTATCCACAAAAAAATAATTTACTAACACCACACTTACACCATTTTTTATTTCCCTTTACCACTAAGGGACACCAATGTATTTAAAGTGAAAATTTTAAACTATCAACACTTTCCCTTTCACTCTTTCTATAACGTCATAGAGAACATGATCCCTAAAGACTCTCAAACCATCACAATCCTTCAAGAGAATCAAACGACTATGTAAGGTACCCATCTTATTCATTATTGGTAGTTTGCTAGGGCTTCACACCAAATTGGTCAATGTTTTACATTTTGAAAATCTGCAAATTTCTTTAAACATACAAAAAAAAGTTGTTTTAATATTCGAAAATACTAAATAATAATAAAATTGATATATACAACTGAAATGTAATGCCATGAAAAGTTTTTTTACACATTCAAAACCTTTGCAACTTCGGGATCCCAATATAGATACTAATAAGTGTGATTTGGGATCCTTATCCTAACTCATACCTTATATTAAAAACATAATAAGTTTTCATTCGGGGTCCATATAATAATTAGTTAAGGTGTGACTCGGGTGTTAGTTGACGAACCTTATTAGTATGAATCGGGGCCGTTATCCTAAGTCATACCTTATTTTATAAAATTTGAATCTTCTTATTCGGGGTCTACGTGACAATCATTTGTTGATGTAATTAGGATAATTATCCAAAGTAGAGATTACAACATTCAGGCATTGTATAACAGACATATCCATTTAACTATTTGAATCTAATCAAGGATCAAAACTCGAATATGACATATATGTTTCGTTACAAAAATACTGAATTTCAAGATTATTCTTTCCACTAGTGACCAGAATATGGCATATATGGTTTTTGTACTTATAATTTGTTTTACCTTCCTTGATTAATTGTTAAACTTTCTTTTATCTTAGGTTAAAATGGAATAAAAAACTTATATACAAGGAAAATGAGGATTCTAGTCACTGCTTTTAAGAGGAAGCGTCACACAAAACTCAACGTTTTAATGGAAGGAAAAAACCTCCTCGAGGCTAGTAGTGTGCGGGAATCCAACCCCATAATGTCCAGGAGGAGGTTGAAACTACAAATATACTTATTCCTAAAAATGCACATAAAGAACTCACTGTTTAGGTGGGGGGTCAACCTATATATATCCTCGAGGCTAGTAATGATGATGAAAAGCCTGAAATTAAAATTGCGTGTGTTCAAGTCGATGAGGTGGTTATCTAGTAAAGAAAAGTTAGTAATGGAGATGCCTAAAGATACGGTGGCCCCAACGATCTTAGGTTGCTAAAGAACTTCACTAACAAAATTTCATATCCAATATGGACTAGTTTTATGGTAAAACACTTGACTGTATTCATACATTCCTATAACGAAAATTAATATTTTTAATGTTTAAAATAACTAAAGTTAATGTTTTTAATATAGGATGAATGTAGACCATTACTTTTTGTGAACCACTGGACTAAAATCAATAAGTGTCCAGTAGAGAAACTTTGTGAATGAGAATGAAAAAATGGCGTGGATGTCTCGACTTAAGGGGTTTATGCATCATAGTCACCGTTGTATTAATTATCCATTAATTTTGACATTTGTCGAGTGGTGGAAACTCGAGACTAATAATTTTCACATGCCATTCGGAGAGATGACAATCACGCTTGGTGATGTAGTCCATATATTGTGGTAACCTACAATTAAATATCTAGTAACTGGAGATAACAGGGGAAGATAACTATTTCCCAACAAGGGTATGGATCTATTTTGTTTGAATATTTGGGAGTCAGCAAGGAAGAAGTGAAACTAGAGTGTCAGCCATCATATGCTTTAAGGCTGAATTGGATTACGAATATATTTGAGAAGAATGACGAAGATGACGATATCACGATAAAGTAGTTGGATTATTGTGCTAGGTCCTATTTATAATACATAATTGCTTGCACTATCTTTCCTAATAATAAAATTTATATCTACTATCTTTAACTCCTCAAGAATTTGGATGAGTTTTAGGGATTGCATAAGACATGGGGACCCCATCCCACTTTTAATGACAACTTATCTTTGGATCGAGATCAAAGGTGAAGCAAATGAGTGATTATTTATCTCTATCACAGGTAAAAACAAGCATTATCGCTATTAATATCTCGATGATTATGTATTGTATGAGACATGTTAAATAATTTTGCGTATTGTAATGTATTCGTGAATTTATAAGCATTCTATTTGACTTGGGGCATGCTTAAATATATAACTCAACATCATAATGCTTAGGATTTATCGGTGGGCATTGCAATTGGTATCATAAAATAATATAATTTCCCGAATCTATAAATACCATGAGAAACTTGATGATTTGGTCGTTAATCCTGTAAGTATTTTATGTATTCATAGTTTAGCAATATAAAGACTTTATTACATTTTATATTCGTCTCTGAGTTTGTTTGGACCCGTATATGGAAAAGAAATATGCCTACCCATTCCGTGAAGTTGCATTCTATAGTGGTATACTAATTTTCCTCAATATGGGGAATCGTACTAGCTGGGGCACATACTAAGGAAATTGAACCATATCCAAATCATTCCTAGGGACCCGACAACACTGATCGTAGATGAGAGTGGAAATAAGATTGCCCATGATAACATTAAGTTCGGTATTTAGAAATTGTACCAAGAGAATTGGCAATACCATTTTCTTGCAAATACATCTCATTCAGTATTGGTCTTATACCCGCGGGACTCAACCGATGATTACATTATGTGGTCTTTAATAGTTTCCCATCTAATTGATCAAAAATCTACTAATCGCCAATCCGGATCTAAAAAATATGCACTTGTAAAATTTTAATTTTATAAGTTCAATTTGATTTGATATTATTTAAATATGATAGTTACGATGTTAATTTTTTTAGTATGATTAAGTTCTAAATGTGATGGGGTTGTTGGTAAGAAACATATAAGAGGGGGAAACATATGATGTTGAAATAATGCTTCAACAGGATTATGAAGCATATGACATTCTCATAGTAGCAATTGGGATGGGAAGTGGAACCCAAAAAGGAGAACAAATAGAAGAATGCCAAGAAAATGCCTTCGATTAGGAGGAGGATCCTAAAAGAAGACCTCAAAAAAGAAAGATGAATTAATGAATATAAACTATGGTTTTATTTATGAAATCTTTTTTAATATGTGTTTTGGTTGGTGATGGTGTATTGTATGGATTTTATTTGGTGGAGGTGTATTATATGGATTTTATTTCTTGTTGGTATTGAATTGAAAGTTGTGTATATTGTTATATTATTGTTTCATGCTGGGGTGACACTAAAAATTGTAAATATTGTGGATGATTGTGCATATGGTTGTTTCATATCATTTTTATTTTATAATTGTATGTTTTTAAATTGACTGGTTTTACTCGGTATGCTCCCACCAAACCATAGTAATGGCATTCGTCATCTTGGTGTAGAAGAAAACTTCCTAATCCAATTGTTAAGATTTTGTTAGGGTTGAAGATAAAAAAAATTATGGCATGATTTGAAACAACCTTTGTTATCCTTTCGTAATCTATATGTTAAATGGGTCATAATATACTTATTATCTTCATCCCAAACCAAGACATCGATTACATTTGGGCAAGCTTTTGTTAGGGAGTTACATCCCGAATTGTTGTTCCGTGACTTAGGATTCGTGTCCCAAAATGTTTTTTCTCTGTGGTAATTTGAAGTAAACTCCCTAAATGGTGTTATTATAAAGAAATCCGGGTCATGGTTCCAAATAGTAATACACATTTTGTCCTTATCATACTAAAAGTTCTTTGACATTACAATTGTAAAACTAATAAGGTATAATACAAAAAAACAAGTATCAGCATTTAATATATTATGGAATGGAAAAATCGTAAGTCTTACATGAGATTTGCAATCAAAGCAAAGACATGATAACAAAAAAAACATTAATATATCATCAATTACATTAATTCTTATTTCTTTTAAATTTATTTTGAAATAAAAATCCTATCACATGCATAATAACACTAAAACATTACACATTATAACTCATTATGTACCAAAAAATTTCAATATAGGACTCCCATCAGGTGAGATCAACTAGAGCATCACTGGTGCTACATTGAGGGTCAAAGCCTCCCAAAATCAACAATCCTCCCAACATATTTATCAATTTAGGAATGGGCATCAGGCATGGATTTTATATGCCAGTAATTTGCAACCAATGGCATTTAGGACCCCTCTTTCAATTTGAGAAATAAAAAATGGCTCAGTTGGAGCTGCTTCGGGGGTTGAATATTGTAAGCACTTCCACTTACTGAGGGAAATATAGTGTCTGAATCCCTATCCTTTCTTTTTTAGGAGAAGTAGATACGTGAGAATGAACCTCAATATTCTAACCAGTAGCCAATTTGTTGGGTTAACTTGAAAAAGCATCAATAACGGTAAGACTGACAATTGTTTCCCTTCGAACATCCTTAGGGATCATTTGGTTCGCAGAAAGAATAGGCCGAGCAAAAATCACAATAGGCTCCTCCATAACTATTGGGTTAGACTTATCAGGCATAACCTGAAAGACTGAGGATAAAAGGCAGATCGACAAGGTTGAACAACTTATTGGCAAAAAAGATTGCTAAGTTCAAGTGTACTATGACAAGAACCAAATGTTTGCTCAGACAAGTACACTCGACCAATATAAAATCCAGCCAATAAAGTTTGTGATTGTTACAAAGTCTAAATGCACTATGATAAAGACCAAATCATTTTTCGGACGGGTCCACTCAGCCAATATAAAAATCCAGTCCAATAAAGTTTATGATTGGTGCAAAGTCAAAGTGTACTATGATAAGAACTAAATGGTTGCTCAGACAAGTACACTCAGCCAATATAAAAATCCAGTCTAATAAAGTTTGTAATTGGTGCAAATTCCAAGTGTACTAGGATAAGCACCAAATGGTTGTTCAAATAAGAACACTTGGCCAAAATATTGGGTCATTCTCACCTTTTCACAAGGAAAAAATTCAAACATATAGAGTAAGAATATTGTACTCCAACTTGGAATGGTGCCTCAGGGACTGGTTCCCTGATAGCAGGCCCAACTGCAGGGCTCTTCTTAGCTTCAACATCTTTAGATCCTCCAGTAACTCTGCCCTCAAAGATTGAAGGCCCAAAAAGGTTCATATGCACTTAATCATTAATCGTAGGCACAATGATCACAGCTCTACAAGTATTGACCTTGATTGGAAAGGGAATTAGCCCAGAAGCACCTTGCCAAAAGTAGCCTCCTCCAACACAGAAGGAGCAACAACCTATATTCAAAATAAAGGATAAATTAGAAGAAGGGCAAAATAATTTGCGAACACTTACAAAATAAGTTAAGAAAATAAAAAAATCAAAGGTACCTCAAACCCAGCCATGGGCATAATGGATATCACAGGATCAACTGCCAAAGGTTGCCTGACTTCACCCTACCTTGGCTCCAGCTCAGACGCACAAGCAATAACGGCCTGACCTAGCAAAAATGAGGAGTCAGGAGAATAACCCTTGCTTATAGATCCATCCAGAAAAGTTTATCTCTTGCCACAAAGGGGGAATCAACCACCACCTCATGCTCTTTCGTGGCACTAGATGGTCTTTAATGAGATTATTATTGTTGTTATTGTTGTAGTTACTCTTGTTATTATTGTTGTAAGGGGATGGTTGTTATTATTTATGTTGTTGTTAAGAGAGAGATTATTGTTATTATTGTAAAGATTGTTATTCATCATCAAAAGTTTGAAGTTATCCCTTAAGAGTATCTATATAGGCATCAATCTGAAGTAAAAAATAAAAAGTCAAGGAAATGCAAACCACCATGTAAGAAAGTGAACAAATTACAGTAAATGGTACCTCACGTTCAATGTAGTCATCCAAAATAGTATAGTCTTGAGGAATAGAGGATGGTTTCTCAAAGCTGAACATCATTCGTAGCCTGCGAGATGGTGCAACAAAGGTTTTTCATCAATATCTTTTTTCTCCCCCTCAGGATCAGTTACAGCTACACGAGAGGGCTCTGCCTTATAACTTCATCTTTTATGGCCACCTGAAACAATAATAGGGCTGAAGAATAAACCCCTGGAAGTCATCTACTCCTCTATGGATGTGTGAGAAACCATAATACCATGATCATAATTACTCATCAGACTGTTAAAAAGTTATGTCACTTGATCCTTGATACTAGGATTAACCTCTTTCAAAAAAGACACAACCTCTGGATGACCAGCTCTATCAATTTTCTTCTTTTTCTACTTCTTCTTCTTGGGCAACAAGGCAGTTCCAGTTAAAGGACCCATAGGTGTCTCGTTACCTACTACAGGTTAAGAAGTTATAGGAGCATCCTTAGTTTCTTCTAATAATTAAGATGTTGAGGCACCCTTCCTCTTCTTTAAAATAATTTGCTTAACGAACGCTAGAGGGGGTAACTCAATTGGCATGATATTGTTAACAGAGCTCAATTTAAGCATTGAATGGTCAATTGTGCATCCTTTTAACCCAAGCTTTGCGGGGGAAATCTAAAATCGAGCAAGATGGTTTGGCCAAAACACAGTGAGGTGGGTGGTCGAATTTATACCCTTGGCCTTTTGGGAGGCAATTACCAATTTCCCCTTGTACTTGCCTAATAGGGATATCACAACACTGGTCAAAAAATTCCCACAAGCTAAGAAAAAATTGGTGGGTTTCTCCAATTGAATGTGGCTGAGAAGGGTCACACCTTGATTGTAACTAAATTGGGAAGCTACCCTGTAAAGGGATTAAATATGGTAAAAAGTCTCCCACTTCGTGAAGAAATGGAGGTAAAAAGGAGTTAGGACCAAAAGGACACCAATAGAGGGGTTGTTTTGAGCATAAGATTTATTGACCTTATAAATCGGCCAAGAAGGTTGAACAAAAAACTTATTGGTGTATAATTGAGTGATGGAAATGTAGTGCCGAATACAAAATTCCTTAACATTGTCAATCAAGGAAAGGAATTGAGGGGTTTCTTACTCTGCCTGCGATTTTACGCACACACGTGAGGAACCTTTATTGGATGAGAAATTGGTAAAATAGTACTTGGGGCAAAGCCGGGAGACCATGCATATAGAAAAACGGTGAGAAGTAAAGTCTTAGCATAATTGGAGACATCAAAATGATCGAGTGACCTAACAAAGTTCGCATAAGTTCTGTCTAGTAAAGTATAGAGGGAACCTAGGGTTATAACGACCAAAGGGATTTTGATGCCCAAAGACATTTGAACAACCATATTAATTAAATCCCTCCTTAGGTAGTCACGTGGTTTCCCCGACAAGAAATTTCGAAAAGAATAGCAAGGATATAAGCAGGTAGCTCGAGAGTATCTCCAAAACCCTCAACAGTTGGAGGTAAGGCAGTAACTTTCTTTCCCTTAAGGTTGGCCTTATCAATTTCTCTCGCTTTAGGAGCTGGTTTTTCCTCCATAAAATAAAAATAACGAATAAGCTCAGCAGAGGTGGACTTGTGCGAACGATCGATACATTTTTTCAGACTTATTCTAACCCTTTCTTTATAGCCTCCTCCTTCTTCGAAATAGTATCTTCAAAGAATGTTTCATTGCTAGCAGCATATAACCCTAAAATCTCACAGATGTATTCTAAAGTGATAGTGAATTCACCCTATGCCGCTACAAATGTGTGAGACTTATAATTCCATTGGAAACAAGCAACTTCAAGGCCTTATTATCCATGTTCAAAGTTAGGTTAACAAACCACATCGTGCTAGACAAACCAACCTGTGACAGTTGGTTGGCGTATTTATCATTGATGTACTCTGTCCAAGGTCCCAAGCCTTTGTATGCTACTCTAGCGGATTCAAACTCTACGTTGGAGTAGGGGAAATCCCATCCCTCCACCCTAAATCGGACTACACTGGCACGAGGGATATATGCTCAGTCCTCCACTTCCTCGCTTTCCTCCACCAGTAAATATGGAGTTATTTCTAGTTGTTTGGCGGTTTGGGTATGACTCAGCCACTGTCCAAAAATGATCAGCCTCGCCTAAGAAAGGAACACGCCGGTGCTTACCCCACTAGGCTAAATAGGCAAGGGTGTTGGGAGAACCACCCCTGGTGGAATGAGTATTCTTGATAATAGGATCCATTTCAAACTATGAAAATGAGAAGAAAGGATGAAGAAAAGATGGATTCAGTCACTCAAGTAGCGAAGAATAGGGGGAACAGGGAGTCTCTATCTCTACGGCCCTAAGGTTATTGAAGTTTTTTTAAAGTAAAATTTTTTTATGGGGAAGCCGAATCCCTTTTATAAGGGGGAAATAATAGATTTGAAACAGCAATAGGTAGTTTCCACATACGCGTGGTTGCTCGTGCCTAAACAGGGGCAATCATTACTTACTGAAGAAATAGGCACCAAAGTAGCTCGCGTGGATGCCACGCGTTGACCACATCTAATGGCATGGGAAAAGGAACAAATGCATTAAATGCGATAAGATGATTCAATGATGACATTCTATCTTGGGGGAATTCAATGATTTGGGAGGGAATTTCAAAACCTATGTAATTCCCAAAACATAAATGAGGGAATTTAAAAACTTCTAAATAAATCTTTTATAAAATACACCTGAGATGACCCAATGTCCAAGGTTATAAGGTTACTCGAGTAAATGCTCATTCAAACGAAAAAATGATTACTCCATCATATTTTCACAAACATAACCCTTCCAATGAAAAATGGCAATTAGCAACTACTTGTTCCTTAAATGGTAGTTCAAACAGAGATGACTTTTATATACAGGTTTGTCGCATTCGCGAATTCTAAGTTTTTAATGGTAAGTAAGGGGTAAAATAAATATAATAAATAAATTAAAGGCATCGAAAATTAAAAGATTTTTATTATGGGGATACCTATCATCTGATTACATAACTGAGTCTGAAATAAGCGAAGATATATAATTATTCATACATGTCATATATAAGACACAACTTGTGAAAAAATATTTAGGAATAATAAGAACTGATAAGTTGCGGTGTAGATATTCCAGCGGGGACTACTATCCTTGTCTACTAGTACCTAAACAAAAAGATTTCTTGAGGTAATATAGAATAAAAATCCAAATGTGTGGGAGGTATCTCATATTCCTCAGGTTCGTCATCCATCTAGAAGGAAAACAATTAAGCAGACATGCCAAGTAGATGACTTTATTTCGATACATGGTACGAAAGAAAATGTATTGTTAAAGAGCTACTGGATTTAATATTGATATCATAAAAATCTGAAGACAAACTAAAATCATTGAACTGTCGGGGGTATACTGGAGTCTAATAATATGAAAATGAATAATATGGAGGAGTGTAACTGGATAAGTTGTGTATCACGTTACTAAGATAAGGGTTCAGACTATGACAAGATAACCCATAAATTATCGGTTATAGGGGCTTCAGATGTGTAGACATACCATTACAATATCGTCCAAATCATATTATACACTTGTACGGGAAATCCCAAAATTATTGGGGAAAAATAATAATTATAATGGCTTGGCACACTTAGCTAGAGTAGCACTCATAAGTACGTAGCAAATAAAATTTAGGCACTCAACATCGGAGTCCTACAGTCCAATTAGAATAGTCTTGGTATACCGGCGTCTAATCCTTGAGTTGTAAGGTATGCTACTAGGAGTTTCACTGATAATTGTCATAAATTGCAGGGTAAATGCAATTATTATAGTAGGTTATATGGCTATACCAAAATTTAAGGGTAAAAAGAGTTTAGTGGCTTTTATTAAAGTCGTAGGTTGTAGCGGTTTATTGGGTTTAGGGATAACTGAAATATCTAGAGAATCAATATACATGATAAACACGAAATACACAAATGAGTTCATAATTGAAACACGAGTTCAAAATTATCACATAGTGATTTAACAATCAGTAATTTTTTGAAATACATAAGCTTAATTTGTTTACTATTGAAATTAAAATCACCTACTTTGAATTTTCGGATTTCAAATTTGTGCGTTTAACTGACTCGATAGCCAGTTTTTAGGGAGAGTATAAGCAGGTCATATAGGCAAAGAATAATTCATATGTGATGCAGTAGGATACTAAATTGTATTAAGTTTCAGTGTAAAAACAACTAAGAGGGTATAATATATAATTTTAAAAAGTTTTAAGAATAATGTTTATCTTTGTTTATATTTAGATTTGGATTTAGTGGCAAGAGACAAAATGGCTTTATTTGAACTAAAGAATTTGTAAAAAAAGTTTGGGGGTGTTTTAAAATACTTGAAAAATTGATCAAGGGTTTATGTGTAAAATGAAAACTTGAATTTAAACCTTAAAACTAGTTTTCTTGAGATAATATGTTCCTGGGATCCAAGCAGGGTGATGTAATATACCATTTTATTCAAAATTAACTAAAATAATTCACGTGCTTGGTTTGACCCTCATTGGCGCGCGCATAACCCACTCATCTTCAACATTCAATCATTTTACTTTAGCGTTTTGAAACTTTGACCTTAAATTTGAGATATTTTATAAATCCATTTAAGTTGGAACCTGAATAAAAATTTCATAACTTCTGAAGAGGAATCCAACCATATTGGTTTCAAGGATTCTGGTAGGCTAAATTGAGCTATTGAGTTTCTATAAAAATGGTAAAATTTTGACTCAACATAATTGACTGAAAGTTATGATTTTTCTTTCGGCATCATAAGGATTTTGTTGTATGTTGAGAATGTAGCAAAACAAGATTGGTTTGAGGGATTTTGGTCGAGTAAAACTCATGAATTTGTCTTCTGAAAATTCTAGGCCCGAAACTTCAAGCTTTGATTTGAGGTGTCAAAACCTGTTCTTGGTTCAATTAAACCATGCATATAGGTGCCTGAGAACCTAAGATCAACTTACCTCACTTTGAAACTGGTTTAAAGTCAAGGAAGCAAAATCTACCGTTAAAGTTCAAGCTTTAATAAAGTTTTCTGGTTCTTGAGCTATTTCAGTGCCTACACACGTTAGCTAACACATGTAAATACATAATTACATTCTATATAAGTGTAGGAACATAACGAAATTGAAGAAATAAACATTCATACATAATATAACATAAATGTAAAAACTCTCAAAATTATACATTGGAAAAGCTCTCAATGGCTATGTGTTTTTACTAAGGTAAAAGAGGGCGGTTTACAAAGTTGGTGAAAAGGAGATTATGGGTTGGTTTGGGAGATGAGTTTCAACTAAGTTTGCACAAGTTCTACCATGGTATATGTGGATGAAAAATGGGTACCCATGGGTACTCCACATGGCACATGCCATGCTGGCAGTCCAACTGGTCCCATGTCAGCAGGGGAATAAGTATGAATAAGTTTGGGTTTTAGTTTAGGTCCTTGGATGGTTTTTGTATAGAATTTAGGAATTTTAAGTTACTTTGTAACAAATTAGGGGCTTACGTGAAATTATTCAAACCTAATCGATTAGTTTATGATAATCCTATAAAATATAAGTCATTTGGTTAAACTTTAAGTGAAAGTTGACTTTTAATTGATATATAAAAGTGTAAGTTAACTTAATTCTTCATTTATGGGTATTTTGGTAATTTAGTAAAACCTAGGGTTTATTTGAAATTATTACATTTTAGAGGGACTAAAGGTATATTTAGAGTATATTTATAGGGATTGTTACAAGGTTACAAGTCACTCAAAGGGAGACGGTGGTATTTTGAATAGATATTTTTTTATAGCTAAACAAATATCTCGATGAATGGGCAAATGTGCAGGGAGGTTAAAGCTCATGGATGATCGGACGACTAGTCTCACACACCTATATGGATTAAAGGATGAATGAAGACGAAAATGCGGGTTCAAGATTGATCAAAAGAAGATCATTCAGGGGCATTCCCACAACTGTAAATCTAGCTCAAGCATACTCTAGAATGAGCAAGGTTACTCAAGAAGCAAGCTTGACTGAAGTGGCTCCCAGAAACACATTTGTAATACGAACAATAGTTTATATTTGTTTTAATTTGTTAAATATTGGGAACCTATTTGTAATAATATTGAGGTTTCTTGGTACCTACGAAGGACCATGTATGGCAGTACATGGGAGAGCTCACATGCCCTATCGAACGACCTCACTTAAGGAATCTCACAGGGTTTTGGTTTGGAGGATTGGGTACAAGGCAACATCGTGAAACAATCCCAACCTCTTTGCTACACTTGGGTAAAACCTCTCTTTAATATGGTCAAGATAGTAATATAAAACACTTTCCTCCCGAAGTACCTCACTCGAGGGACATCGCCAAAAGCAGTTCGTTCGAAAGACCCTCACCCTACAAACATAATGTAAGGATGTTCGAGAAACCATCTCTCGAAGAACCTTATTTGGATGAAGATATTGTCACTATTTACTATATTTATGATGTCATGATTTCTAACACTTTAGGAGCTTGAGAAAGTTACTATTGAGTAGGTTAATTCTTTAGACCAGTGTCTCATTTGGAGGGATGTCCCATCAAGCGTCATAATACAAACCTTTGTGCCAACTTGTCACCCCATCTTAATCAATGTAAGAGACATTTTGGGGACCTAAATAGTGTTCTTTCCAAGAAATAGTATCTTATGCATTTAATACATTAACATTGGTATTAAATGCACTGTAATCTTAGTATTAAATTGGAGTCAGAGAATTTAATAGGGGTGAGGTCATTCGAACATCCTGGCATTCCTATAAATACTTTCATTACTCACATTTATTGATGGCTAGATTTTTTATATCAAAACTCCCCATACATGAGATCTTCTTGTGAGTTATCATTATTAGGGTTTATTCCTTTGTTCTTAGAGCTTATCCAATTTTAATTGTTAATCATTTTACATTCATTGTGCTTAAAGGTTTACTGCCTTGTCTTTACTGTACCAAAGTGCTTATTTTTCTCTCCACTACCAAGTTAGTTGTGGAGGTTCACTTCATTTATTGCATTAAGAGGATGTTTATGTTGTAAAGTTTCATTTAGTACATATTTTGTGGTATTGAGACCATTTATTGCAAGTAATGGAGTTATTTATTTAATCCGTTATTCTTCGTACAGTAATCATCATTTTGAAAGGGGTTACGCCTCGCTAAATACTAATTGTATTTAACGAACCCACATCTTACAACTACAAATAAGGGACATTTGAATAACCATTGCAAATTTTTCTGGCTTATGTCTCATATGCAACAGTATAAGACATTGCTTTTAGGATATGAAGACACATAGACAATTATAAACTCGTGTAACAAGATAATAACACTTGGGCATAAACATCCAATATTTTCTCCGACATTGGATAGTAAAGTTATTCAATAATGTTAGAACAATATCATGAAACCATGGTTTGAAAACATCTTCATAAAACATATTATTTTTAATTTCGTCTTCCATTAAATAAGATCTTACGGCCTACCAACCAACCACCTTGCCACCCTTCATCAACATTCCCATAATAAATTTAAAGTCATAATTCCCATCGACATCGATGATTATTACATCTTAAATGAAACCTTAAAAGAAGTGGGGTATCTCCTGCACATACTCCACTTACGTAGGTGTGTATTTAGAACACCACTATGGTGGGCGCAAAAATGACTTATAGTCGATGTTCAGTTTAGTTATCTATATCACTGAGGTCTGTACCACGACCCTAGTGTGGCCATTCCGTCTCCCGCAATTCATCAGAGTTCACGGCCTTCCTCGGAGCGCTTCGGTAGTCATCAAAATGTGGGGGTGATGTATAGAAAATAAAGTCCCCATCCTATTTTTCACAAAACAGGCAAAAGAAATGTTACCTCCTCGAGAGAACGGCATCAAATACATACTGATGCTTGCGAAACCAATTAGTTCAAGGATTAGGGGGATAAGTTACGAAATGGGAAGGTGTTAGGCACCCATCACGCCCTTTCGATCTCTCATGGGCATGTGTTATTCTTCTCCTTAATAGCGCCGTGAAATGTATGTGCGTGTATATATAAATGGCGAATAGAATTTCTCGACTCGCGTCATGGAGAAAGCGAAGTGAGATCATCCGTAGGAGAGTTCCCAAAATAATAATAAAAAATATAATGGGTGCGTTTGTCGGGTCACCGATCATTTATATAAAGATGATGGTATAAATTGGACAAAACACGAGCATGAATCACAAATATAATATGCGGGAATAATGTATGAATAAAAATAGGAAAAGAGGAGTCGAATCTCGGGTTTTGCCTAAGACGCCTACTCAGCCTAAAAAGCATCAAAGTCTACGTAGTTTCCATGCAACATGGGGATGGGGACCGGGACTTTATTATGTGTGTATGTGTGTGTGTGTGTGTGTAGGAAAAGGATGCTTTAGTGTGAGAAAATATAGTGAGAAATCCCCGTTTGGATTTCATAAGCAAACCCACTTTTTCTTGTTTTTGCATTTTTTTTATAGAAAATATAGTATGTGCAATACTACTAATAAAAAAGTGGGATATTAATATCTGTGAATTAAAAAAGATGAAATGTTAAAGTAAGAATTAAATAACTAATACAAAAATAAGGAATTTAAAGAGAGGGAAAGATTTGGACCTTATATGGAAGATTTAAGATTGATCTTGACTGTTGAAAGGTTACCCTCGCAAGTGGATGGAGGCGGTAGGAGGAGAGGAAATGGAATTTGATAAATTGGGTAAGAAAATAATGGAAATCAAATGTGGAGGAGAGGTTTCAATATGGAAATCACGTTGACTTCAAGAGGATATTGCTGAGAACACTGAGAGGGATGTTTCTAAAGTGCCTTCCAAGGTGAGCTCATGCTCCCTTTATATAGGGTCAAGGGGGTGCCTATCGGCATTGTTCTTGACCTGCCTATCGTCAGGCAACCCCAGACACACTACTGATACGCAGGGAAATGGGTTTCCCATTCAATAGTCTCATGCAGATTTTTTGGAAAAATAGTCATAAAACGCAATCCGTAAGTTCGAATCACACATGGGACGTGTTGTTGGAAAGGGTATATAAATCCCTTTAATAAACCATGGGTCGCTCCCGGGTTCGGGAGTTGACTATGGTCAAATGGGGCTTGGAAGTATCCAGTTGTATTTTGGACAAGAGGCTCTCGAAGAAAAATGGATCGATCGTCTGAACTGTAAGGCCGATTCATGCATGGGATAGACCGTTGCAAAGACTATTCAGATCCCTTAGAAGATTCATTTAGTCTCGTTCAGTTCGAAGAGTTGACCTTGGTCAAACGGGGACCGACATTCCTCGATGACCCTTCAGAGTAAAATGGGTCATTCGTCCTTACCGTAAGGCAGATTTATGCATGGGGTGAATCTTTGGAAAGGGTATTTAGATCCCTTCGAATATTTATTCAGTCTCATTCGAGCTAAAGAGTTTACGGGAGTCAAATGGATCCCGAGAATGCCTAGTGGCCTCAGTATCAATTTTCAGGGAAAAATAAACCGTTCGTTCGAACCGTAAAGCCGATTCATACACTAGGCAGATCGTTAGAAAGGGGATTCAAAGCCCTTTGAAATTTCATTGAGCTTTCGCTCAGATAAAAAAGGTGATCGGAGTCAAATGGGGCTTGGGGGCACCCGAGGGCCTTTAGATCGGTACTCGGAGTATAACCTAAGGTTTATGGGGAAGGAGGAAGTGCTAAGGACCTAAGGAAATGCTTATGATGGCCCTGGAATGTAGAGTCTACACCTAGAATATTCAAAAGCTAACGAGTCTTTTTTTATGACACCTCATGATTTTGTTGTTGAGCAATTGGTTTAAATTCCCTGAGCCAACTCTTATCAACCCTCATTACAAAAGGTTCATATAACCTCGTAGTCGCCAGAGTAACGATATCCTCAAGCTTATACAAATTTTCCTGGCACTCATTCTCAGTTTTCCTTGTCCACCGCTTCTTAAACAATATCATCTTTCGTTCATAGTCAACTTCTTGTCATTTTTCCAAATTTGGGAATCACTGTTAGTATGTTCCAATGGTCATCCAATTATCCACAAAGTATTATAATACCTTCCCATTGATACATAACCAACTCATGTGTGCATGGGAGATGATAAGCATTTCGCAACTCATGGTCACATGCTTTCATATCAATACCTAAAATATTATATTTATTCGCCTCCTCCAATGTCATATTGACGATGGAGTACAACACCCAACCCATTAGTTCGATAAATGTTTGGATATTTGTGCGCATGCTTGGTTTTATGCAAAGAAATTTCAAACTTGTTTTCAAACTATGTTGCTTCCAATTTAAAGAGATTGTCCATCTTAAAATAGTGTGTAACGCCTCGACCCAGATTTATGTATTACCCGTGGTCAACCCGGTCCGACCCGAGCTTTAGGTGTCAAGTGTAATGGAACAACCCTACATAATGTTGCTAGTCCAGTATTATTTTAATTAACATTTCACTTATTTATCATGTGATTCCAATTTCAAGGTAAATTGTGTGAGGGACCCGTGGGGAGCACCCCAAAGTCCAAGTAAATAGAGCTACTAACGTAAACATAAATAAAATATATTTACCTGTATAATGCCCTCGAAATATGAAATCGCTCCTAACCTGCCATAACAAAGTGGAGATGTGAGCCTATGCCAAGTAGGATTTATACAACAGTATAGAAACGAACGGTAGAAAGGAATACTCACATGCTATAACCACATGCATGCGGAAATATGTACATATTTACATACGTATACCTTTGAAAAATACGTATTCCAATTCATTAATCGTTTTATATTCTGAAAACCTTACTTGTCCAGATTGCTTTACCTTAACTTGATTCATACTTATGATTCCCATTTTATTCAACACACCCAGCTCAACACTTGAAACCATTACACTTGATTTATTCGAACTCATTCCTTTACCGGAATTTAACCCTTTCGTTCATTTCAATACACTTTAGTATTTTTATTAAAAATCACTATTTCAACACACACATTCACCGTGATAGAAAACACTTATTTAATCATTTAAATATTTCTAGTAAAACACATTCTTGTGTTATATATGGATTTAGCCAGTTAGGTTGCATAACCACCCATTTACTTACTTTCTTTAGCCCATTTTCACTCATTTATGGACATTTATATATTTACGCATTTACTTATCCATTTCACTTTTACCGAAACGTTTATTATATCCCATCAAGTTAGGTTATATTAACACATTTTACCACACAACCCAATTCTTGACATTTTTCATGTTTCCTTTATCTTTTCTCGGAATCTTCCTATATCGCATACTTCCACAGGCTCCACACTGTCGGTTATGCGTACCATATGCTCTGGCCAGTGATTTAGGACTTTTCACCAAAGGGCTCCGGACCCTTCTTGATTTATCCCGGTGTCATCCAAGTCCCTTTTATTTGTTTCAACATTTTATAAATGTCCACAGTATTCCACTTATCCTTTTTATCCAGTCGAAGCCAAAAACCCGGGATTTACCGCCCCAATTTGTGTCACACTTTGGAAATTTACCATTTAGTTTCCTTTACACTTTAACCTTGATTTTTATTCCAAAAATCATATTCGTTCAGGACTACTTTGTGAAACACCCTTTCCAATATTTTTATTTCATAAAAATGTGCAACTTTAAGTGAAATTTCCATTTTACCCATTTGTTTCCAAAATTACCTTTACTCCATTTCTCAAGTGTTAATTTCACCCAAAAATACTATTAAGTTATTCTCAATAACTTCTTAAGTTTTTTAACCCTTTAACACCTTTTTACACTTGGATTAATCTTTTACTTTATTGGAAACACTTTTACACCTTTTTAATCCCAGGAGTGTTAATATTTTACAACATTAGTAAGTTAACCTCACTAACCATTACATGTTTACCCATTAACACTTCATTAATACTTTGATTAACATTTCCCCAAAATATACATTCCTTTACTTTCTTCATTCAAGAAAGAAATTCACACTTAATACTACTATTATAAGAAAATTGCTATTTCTTTTACTTAACATGTAGTCTTTTAACTTCATGCACTTTATGTCATTTGATTATAATTATACATACTTTTGAAGACTAAAATTCTAACTTTTATTATTTCTTTTTTAAACCCAACAAAATATTCTTTAACTTATTCATACATTCTATGTCAAAATACTATAAGTTTATATGTACATGAGAAAGTGGATTTTAAACCCAAAAATCCTACTACATGGTTTAAACATATTTTTCACCAAATGTTTACCAAGTAAAACATCATTTTCAAAAATATTATTTCATAAAATGTTTGAAAATAATTGTAGACACCACATTCAAGGACCCCCTAAGTCTTTCCTTAGGTCCCTAGCACCTCTTCATATCACTACGAACCTTAGTTCGCACTCCGAGTACCGATCTAGCGACCATCGGACGCTCTTGGGCCCCATTTGACTCCAGTCAAGTCTACTGTCAGAGTGAAAGCTCTTTGAATCTTTGAATATCACTAAAACCTTTTTCCAATGGTTCGCCCTATGGGCAAAAGGACATAACCGTTCGGACAAATGATCAGTTTTCCCCCAAAAATTGATCTAGAGGTCACCGGGTTCTTCCGAGCTCCGTTTGACTAAAGTCAACTCTTTATCCTGAACGAGACTGAATGAATCTCTGAAGGTCACTGAATACCCTTTCTAGGGGTCTACCCCGTGCGTGATTCTGACTTACGATGCGGACGAACGATCCATTTTACCCCGAGAGGTCATCAGGAGCTTCCAGGTCTCGATCGACCAAGGTTAACTTCCAGAACTGAGCGAATCTCTCTGGAATATCGAAGTACATATCCTAACCTTTCCCGCAGTCTACCCCGTGCGTGATTCTGACTTACCATGCGGACGAACGATCTGTTTTCGTCCGGCGATCTTCCATCCAAAGGACCGACGTGCACTTCCGAGCCATATTTTACCCACAGTTAACTCTCGAACCCGGGAGAGAACCAAAGGTGTTTGAAGATCTCTGAAGTAACTTTTTAACGGTATGCCATGTGCATGATTTAGATTAATGGATTACGTTTTATTACCATTTTTTCAAGAAAATCTGCACGAGACTGCCAATTGGCAGGTCTAGTTCCCTGCCTATCGGCACTGTGTCTAGGGTCACCTGCCGATAGGCAGGACTAGGGCTATGCCGATTGGCAACCCCCTGACCCTATAAAAGGAGGGCATTACCTCACTACCAGGCAAACCAACAAAAGAGATCCATCTGCATCAGTGATATCAACAACATTCTCTCAAAATCAGCAAAGTTCCTCCATGTGAAGTTCCATTCAAGCTTCCATTCCCATCCTTTTCATACCTAATTTAGCAAAAATCTCATTCTCTCTCATACCACATTCAAGGGAGCTCATTCAAGATCAACGATCAAGCTTCAAAGAAGGTCCAAATTCTACCCTTTATCTTTAAATTCTTTGTTTTGCATAAATTTCATTAGATTCATAATTTAGTTCTTACTTTAGTTCATACACATTAATATCTACATTTTTATTAGTATATTGCACATACTTTATTTTCCATTAAAAAACCCAAAACAAATAAAAAGAGGGTTACACCCAAAAAATTTGAACAGGATTATCCATCACACTTTTTCGAAACTATAACACATTTTTCTACACACACACATATAATAAAATCCAGTTTAGATCTATGGGATAAACCCCACCCCCATGTTGCATCCGAACTACATGTACTTTGATGCATGTCTAGGCTACATAGGTGTTTCGAATTAAAATTTGAAATTCGAGTCCAATTTTCCAATTTTCCTAAATTCCTCATTTTCATCATATTATTGCATTAATATACATATTATGTCGTTAGCGTTTCATCCAATACATATTATCGTTTCATAATAACGATCATTATTGCGATAAACATATAAATCATATTATCTATATATTATTCTAGGTGCATTCCTATGGATGACCTCACTCTGCATTTTCCATGGTATGAGTTAAACGATTTCAATCTCCATTATGTATACACGCACACACACTTCATGGATAAATAAAGGAAAATAACAACACAAGCCCATGAGAGACCGAAAGGGCGGGATGTATGACTAACACCTTCCCATTCCATAAATTAGCCTCCCGAACCCTTGAACTATTGGTTTCGTATGCATCAATTTGTCTTTTTTGTGGCTCTCTCGAGGCGGTAACATGTTCTTCTACATGTTTTGTGCAAAATAGGTTGGCGACTCCATCTCTTTACATTTACCCCACATCGACGACAGTTAAAGTGTTCCCAAGTTAAAAAGGGGTGCGAGACCTTTCGGAATTCCCGCCCCAGGGGCGCGATCCCGATTGCGATGGCCATAGTGGCGACTCTGCTGGGGATTTTTTATCCATAAGAGGGCTAGACTTTGTTTGCTTGGGTGTTTTATTTTCTTATGTGCGTATGCACCTACCTTTTTATACCCTTTCTCTCCTCTATTATTTCTTTTACATATATACCTCTTGCTTGTATCACTATTCATGCGCCTACTTCTAGAAATTCTCCATGTACACTTCACACCATGTGCACCTAGGATTACTTTTATCCACATGTTGCACACACCACTCATTAATACATGCTTAGGTGTCACTAAAACACACCTAGACATATCAGAGTTGTATATATCCATGCGCACTCACACTTATCGCACACCACTTGTAGTTGATACATGCTTAGGTTCACTACCACACACTCACTTGTAGATAATTACACACCACTCACTCTCATATAATCCATGATTAATATAGATTTACTTACTTGTACATTATCCCCTGTTTGGCGTGAAGCTTATTAATAAAGATACTTTCTCCATAAGATACAAATCAAAGAATCATGCATATTGCACACTGCATCACCAAAGAGCATTGCTATTGATTAAATTTTGTCTTGTAACTGGGGGGTTACTTCGTGATGGGCGCTGGTCCGGCAGGGTTAGCCTAAACAATATGACTCTCACCTTCTATTGGCAAAGTACCTTCGATGTATATCAAACGGTTCCCCTCTCATCGTATCGCTTGATCGAAGTCATGACGGGAGGTATATCGCAGGGAACTCATTCACGTACATCGAGTATATCGACTTCACTCTCACACGTATTATCCCACGAGGTATATAGTGAGGAAACTCAAGTACACTCAGGTATATCAAATGGCTTGTCCACACGTACCGATTACCCTCAAAAGCAAGATGTATATCGTAGAAGTCATGCCAAATGGGGTAACACTTTCATATTAACCCAAGAACTGCATACCCGAATATAGGTGTCAAACCTAGGGCACTCATATTTAATTTGTCGGTTTCAACCCAAAACTCTGTCGAAATGCCAGGTCGGCATGCCGCCCAACCATAATTTTTACATATTTTTCAAACCTAATTTTTCCAGGCTCGGGTCTCGTCCAGCATTTCCTTTTGCATTTAGGTAAATCTAATAAGTGAGAACATAATAATAATAATAATAATAATAATAATAATAATAATAATAATAATAATAATAATAATAATAATAATAATAATAATAATAATAATAATAATCATGCTGAGACCCGTCTCTCGTTTTTTCCTTCTTTCATTTCCAAAGTGTCTAAAAACATTTTTCCTCTTTTATCAAAAATACCAAAAATATTTTTCTTTCCTTATACCAAAAATATTTTTCTCCCTTTATCCAAAAAAAACATTTCGTCCTCATTTTTTCCAAAAATATTTTTCATTATTTTCCAAAAAATAAATCCCAATTTTTCTCCTTCTCAGTTCGATCGTATACCCTTGACCTGGCTCCCTATTGGCTTCAGTCTTGATTCAAATTGCCCAGAAGTTCCGTCAGTACCCTCACTTCCTTCGAGTCCGAAATTCATCCGCCCTCCATAGAGAACGCAGACCAGATGTCGAATGTGCAGTTATATTTGATGACGGTCCTAGCCCAACTTACTGCCAAGATTGACAACCTTCAAATCGAAGTTCATAAGATGCAACGAAATTGGGTCCCTATACTTGAAGAGCCCGAGGTCTTCTTCCCCCGTGCTATGGGTTTTCCCGCACCCTCCCAAGAAATACCAGCATGCTCCACGTGCTCCTCCTGCTTATGGGCCACCGCCAACCGAGCTTCCTATGCTAAATCTTTCCCTGCTAGGGGCTAGTTTACCCGTGACCATTAATCCAAAAGAGGAAGAGTTAAACAAGGTTAAGGAAGACCTTAAGATGTTAACCAAAAAATTCAACCACGTCAGACTCCCTAAAAACTACATGGACTACACCCACGTGTCTCCCTATCCTAACGCAAGATTTTTGAATAAGTTCAAGATGACCAACATTGAGGAATTAGGGGGTAGCAGACCCTCGATCATTCATCTCCGCAGTTATCACCGAGCCATGACTCTACTAGGGGCCTCCGAGGAAATAATGACCCAAATATTCCAACAAACCTTGAAGGATAACACTCTTCTCTCGTTCTTATCTCTCGAGGATTCCAGAATCAGCAGTTAGGATGATGTTGCCCGTGAGTTTATGTTATAATATTAGTACAATAAAGAATTAGAGGTTACCCGTTGTGATTTAGAGTTGCTCAAGAAGAATCCTGGGGAGTCAGTGTGTAACTTCATAGCAAGGTAGAGAGAGAAAGCAGCCACCATGACCAACCGACCTTCAGAAGAGGAGCAAGTCAGTATTGTGAAGAAAAACATCTTACCCTATGTCCGAGCAATGATGGGAGGACAATACTACTCTCATTTACAAGCCCTCCGAGAAGTAGGAGTGGAGATCAAAGAAGGCCTTGCCAAGACAAAAGTTGAGCCAAAGAAAGTATCTGGATAATTCGCTTCGAGAAAGTTTGAAAAGTCAGTCAATTCCGCAGTTTCAATCATCAACAACATCTCTTAACCTGCTACTTTATGGGCACCACAAAACTGCCCTAACCCGATCCGGAGGAATACACCGAGCTTCATGCTCCCCTCTCCAAAGTTTACCAAGCCCTCTTGAGCCAAAACCTAATCAAACCATTGGACCCTCATCCATTACCAAACCCACTTCCCAAAAATTTCAAACTAGATGCCCATTGTGACTTTCACCAAACTGTTGACCATACCACCGAATAGTGTTTCCACCTCTAAAATATGATCCAAGGCCTGATTGATCGGGGTGTCATCACCCCACCATCTAATCCTAAACCAAACACTACCCATGATCCCCTCTCAAACAATACAAATTCCATTTTCCTCGAAGAAAACCCAAAATTTTACCCATATACCTAAATCATACCAATATACTCTCCCAAACCTCTCCAAATATGCCCATACTTTCTCCTACACCCTACCAGCTTCTCCGATCAGGCTCTATCACTCCTTCTCGGAGCATACATCGTTGTCCACACCCATTCTAGATGCAAAGATATGGAATTTTCAGAAGTATTGAACTAACTCCTAGAGTTCGAGATGAAATTTCCATCTCAGATGACCGTTGACTGTCAAAGATTCAGTGTGTTGTTCTTAGAAGCTCAAAAATGGGATCGAGAGTCGAACGATTGGGTGGTACCGACTGGTGAAGTTAGTTTAAATGATATGTTATTGTCAGGTTTCCAGGTTGAACCACTTCTACTCCTAGTAGGGGACGATTTCAAAGATAGGGTTTGTCCAGAATATAACGCTCATGGCAACATCAATATAATCCAGATGTTCAAGAACATGCACTTTATGCCTGGATTGGGGCGGGGAAAAAGACAACAAAGGAAACTTGAACCCATTGTGTTGAAGAAGGCTTTTCCTCCGTATGGATTAGGCTATCATCCATCGGCATAAGGGCTCAGAATGATCCATTAGCCTCGACTAAAGAGAAGGCAAGAAAGCGCCAAGGCTATCTCGAAAGATTCCTTGAGCGGAAGATTCATCAAAGAGGGCGAGAATTTCCCCTTCCGTGGCTTTCCTGAATTATGGTACGATCAAGTGGACAAGAAGATGAAACCTAGAATGGAGATCTTTTTCCAAGACAGCTACTCATGGGATGAGGATTCCTAGCATCAAGTGCAACCACTCATGGAAAAGACTATAGTTGATACCGAAGATTCCGAGGGAAGTAACTTCGAAGATTCATTCAATTTTCAGACAATGGGGCTAACACTCTGCATGATCCACTCAAGGGCTACATCGTCAGATCCATCCCATCTCATCAAAGTTGTCGATGCACCTCTCTTTAATTGGCATGTTGTACCTGTGCCACCTACTAATATTCAACTTAACCTTGATGTTTATCCCCTTTCTTCTTCCCTAGTTATTCCTCCTTACTTTGATGTAATCAAAACCTCATTTGATAAGGTTCTCAATGTTATTTTTCCTATTAATGAAATAAACGAAGATTTTGAGTATCTTGTTGTGCTTACATTAATTGTCTTGATTCTAATCAAACTCTTGATGATGATGATTTTGCAAATGAATAATTCTTAACTGATCTAAATAAGGTTAATAATAAACAACATAACCGCGTTCAAGTTAATGAAGATGAAACTGTTGTTATTAATCTCAATTTTAGTTTCTAACTGCACGAGATTAGGATAGGGGCTACCCTTGATGAGCATAAGCACACATAACTCGAGGAATTACTAAAGGAATTTGTGGATGTCTACGCATGGTCCTACGATGACATGCCCGGTATTAACCCTGAGATAGCTCATTATGAGATTCTTACTCTCCTCGAAAGAAAACTAGTCTAACATACACTGTGAAAGCTCCGCACCGAATGGTCGCTCAAAGATAAAGAAGAAGTGATGAAACAGTTGAACATGGGTTTCATTCATGTGATCAAATATCCTACATGGCTAGCCAATATCGTACCCGTACAAAAATCAGGAGGGAAGGTTTGCATGTGCGTCCACTATCAAGACTTGAACAAGGCCTCTCTAAAGGATAATTACCCGCTACCAAATATCGATATAATTGTGGATAACACGGCCAGTCACGCTCTCAAGTCATTAATTGATGGGTTTGGTAGCTATAATTAAATTAAGATGCACCCAAATTATCAAGAGAAAACCATATTCATCACCCCTTGGGAACCTTTTGCTACACCATAATGCCATTTGGTCTAAAAAATGCAGGGGCTACCTACTAGAGGGTTGCCATGACCATCTTACACGATCTGATACACAAATAAGTTGAGGTTTATGTGGATTATATGATTATCAAGTCTAAGACTAGGGAAGGTCATGTTCCCTCTCTTCGAAAATTCTTCGAAAGACTGCGATAATATCATATGCGACTTAACCCACAGAAATATGTCTTCGACGTTACCAAAGAAAAACTCTTAGAATTCATGGTTAGTGAGAAAGTGATAGAAGCGGATTCTTCCAAGCTAAAATCCATACCTGAGATGCCACCACCCCTAACTAAAAAGGAAATTTGGGGATTCCTCGAGAAACTACAGTATATCAGTCGGCTCATCAGCCAATTGACTTCCATATGTGTGAGCCCATCTTTAAACTCCTCCAAAAGGATTCAACTAAAGTCTGGAACAAATCTTGACAAGAAGCCTTTGACCGAGTAAAGCAATACCTAACCCGACCTCCGGTACTCATACCATCGCAGCCTGGTTTTCCCCTACTCATTTACCTAATCATAACAGATACAGCAACTGGGGCTTTGTTAGCCCAATACCTTGAAGAAACTCGCAAAGAGAGAGCTATCTACTATGCTAGTCACAAGTTGGTCGGGTACAAAGTTAACTACACAGCTCTGGAGAAAGCATGTATCACCCTTGTTTGGGTCACCCAAAATCTACGGCACTAAATGCTCGCCTTTTCCATCAAACTTGTATCTCGAATGGATCCCATCAAATACCTACTCGAGAAGCCCACCTTGTCTAGCCTAATGGCCCGTTAATTGATTCTTATAGCCGATCTTGATATTGTATATGTCACGTAAAAAGTTATGAAAGGAATATCCATCTTTGATTACCTTGTTGACTACCCTATGGAAGAAGCCGATGTTTGGATTTCTAAATTCCCAGATGAGAATATCCTCTGTACATCCCAAGAAGATCTTCGATGGAAAATGTTCTTTGATGGAACTGCTAACAAAAAGTGGTATGGCATTAGGATCCTCCTAATTGTCCCTGCATCAAATTAAATTTTCCCTACACCAATAACATGGCTAAATACTAGGCGTGCACGGTAGGCCTCAAAGTTCTCCTCAATAAAGGAATTCGATACCTCAATGTCTATAGGGATTCATCCCTCATCATCAATCAAGTACTCAGAAAATGGAAAGTTAAGGACATAAACTCTTACCCTTTCATGCCCACCTCGAAGAGCTAGCTTCCCAATTCTAAGAAATCACCTTCCAATACCTACCCCGAGCAAAGAATAACCTAACCGATGCCCTTGATACCTTAGACTCCATGATTGACCTGCCTGAAGTAATAACTATGTCCCTTTTTCTTAGCCAAAAGCAAGATAAACCAACCCACTGCTACCACATCGAGCTCATCACAGAAGAAGGCCCTAAGATAGCCATTTACTGGTACAATGATATTTGGTGCCTCCTCAAGCATGGTAAGTGTCCCCAAGGCTCTAAAAAAATACTGAGCAACCCTCTATAGACCGGTTGCCCAGTATATTATCTGTGATAAAGCACTATTTAAGAGAATGTTCGATGGCACCTGTGGGTACCCGGAATTTAGTACTATAAGCCTGGACGAGTAGCCCAGCCCAAGAGGCCCAAAGTCCAGACCCCTCATCTTTTGTATGGATCCGATTTCCCCACGACCCTATGAAGGGAATTTATGGGGGAGCACGATCCCTTGAAGGGAAGTTATAGGGCAGATGGCTAAAATGGAGGAATCCATCATCTCCACTAACTAACTTACACATATATAAATTAAACCCTAGGTCCGGGGCAAAGGACAAGTTGTATTCTCTGTACTTATTCTTCAGAATATAGAGAAATAATACTGACTGCACCACCGTGGACGTAGGCACATCTTTGATGAACCACGTACACCTGTTGTTGTGTGATTGGCATTTTATTTGTTCTTTCTTGGTCATTACCTCTTTCATATTTATTTGTGTTGCACAATAATTGTCACCACAATTGGCGCCGTCTGTGGGAATCGTTCGTCTTTACCCAAGAAGAGACCACGCCAAGAAAAGAATCTAAGATGTCTGGTCACAGCAGCAACGCTCCTCAAGCAGGAGATATTCAAGAGCCACCTGCTCCTCGCAGGATTAGGTCTGAGGTTCGACGTTCAGATCGTGAGGCTCGCTTGGAAAGGCCATCCTCAGAAGAAAGTCAAGGACCAGCAAAGTCCACGCAGATATCTAGATTGATTGATGCATACGAGGCAAGGCTCCACGAGCAGAGGGAGTCTTCGCGCAGATACGAGGCTGAGAATGCTCGCTTGAAAAGCAGACTGGAAAGACTGGAGAAGGAACTACGTCTCGATACCAGGAGACGCCTCTATCGCACTCCTAGACCTCAGGCGAGCAAATCTCATAGCCGAGGTAGGAGGCCTAGGCGAGAATATTAAAGGGTTGAAGGTGGAAACTCAGACGACGACCTCCGCGAGCAACTAAGAAGAGCTCGCCGCTACCAGAGCCCTGCTCGCAGCGACGAAAACATACGGAACCTGGTCCGCAGAGAAATGGACCAACATCCAGCTCACCGCGGCACCAGGTCGACCAGAGAACTCTCCAGGAAAGCTCTCAAGACCCAGATGAAGTCACCCTTCACGAAGGAAATTGAAGAGGAAGAGGCTCCCAAGAAATTTGCCATTCCAAGGTTCAAGATTTACGATGGGAAGACTGATCCCATTGATCATATCAGGCAGTACCGGCAGGCCATGACCCTCTGGAATCACTGGGATGCACAGATGTGCCGTATTTTCCCCTCGAGCCTCCATGACGTGGCTCAGAAATGGTTCGAAAAACTCCCTCACCGATCCATCAGAAATTTCAAATCCCTGGCCGAGCTCTTTATGGCCCGGTTCATCACCAGCAGCTCCCATCCCAAAAGGATGGATGCTCTATTAACCATGAAGAAAACGCCTCAAGAAACACTCCGAGACTATGCGAAGAGATACTGGGAGTTATTCAACGAGATTGAGGATTGCGCAGAAGAGGTGGCAATGGCCTCCTTGAAAATCGAATTACCTAGCTCTTCCCTCCTTTACCAGTCCTTGACGAAGAAGGAATCTATGACCATTGACGACCTGATGGCCTGAATTGAGAAATACGCAAAGGTGGAAGACGTCACCCTCCTTTATGTAGGAGAGAACGGTCGAGCCAAGCTCACTACCAAGGGAACTGAGAAAGTTGAAAACCAGAAGAAAGGAGGAAAGAGTGGGAGCAAGAATGGCTCCAAAAGCGGAGGGAACCTTGACGTAGCAAAATCATTCCAGGCGGTCAACGCCGTCTTCAAAGAGCCGATTTACAAAATTGTCGCGAAGATCAAGGATGAGCCGTTCATCAAATGGCCCCGAAAAATGGGAGGATACCCCTCGAAAAGAAACAATGCATTAAGATGCACTTTCCACAAAGAGGGAGGGCATAAGACCGAGAACTGCAAGGCTCTTAAGTCCCACCTCGAGGAGTTGGCCCAGTCCGGACATTTGAATGACTTTGTGGAAAAGAAGGTAGAGAAAGTGGCTGCCCACAAAGAGGCGAAACCCGATAACGTATTGGAAGATGACGCCGTACACGAATTTGCAGTAATCCACGGAGTATCTGACGTCAAGCAAATCTAAGGTAACTCAGCTCGAATGGAGGTAAAGAAACTGACAGCGGTAATGCAAGCTTTTCAGATTGACCCAGCAAAATCACAGTCAGGAAAACGTCGGCGAGCAGAGGACATCAACTACAACAAGTATATTGTCTTCACGGATGAAGATCTTGTGGGAGTAAGAACCCCGCATCATGATGCCTTAGTCATTACACTCAGGATAGCCAACTTTGACATCGACAGGCTGCTCGTCGATCAAGGAAGCTCATCCGAAGTAATGTACATCGACCTGTTCCGGAAATTGAAGTTGAACATCGTCGACCTAAAGGGAACCACTGTCCCTCTGGTTGGCCTCGCTGGAAAAATGACCATGCCTCTGGACAAAATAGTACTGCCAGTGCGCGCTGGAAATGTTTCCAAGATGATCGAATTATTGGTGGTCGACATCGATTCACCATATCAGGCCATCCTCGGTAGGGGATGGCTTCATGCAATGAAGGCAGTCTCCTCGACCTACCACCAGAAACTCAAATATGTCACCGAGCGGGGAGTAATGGAGATACATGGCGACCAGGCAATGGCAAGGAAGTGCTTCATAGCGGCCATCCGACCAAAGCCAGAGAAATAAGCAGTTCAACCTAGCGAGAAAGTGGAGGAAGGTGCAATTCCTTCCAAATAGCAATTAAAATATGGAAGGCCTGGAGTGGAAGAGACCAGGCTCCTCCCCTCCGAGCGTGTCATCGAGGACCTGGTAGAAGTGACAGCTAAAGAAGGCGACAACAGCAGAGTCTTCCTGATCGGAGCGTCACTCACCGACCAAGAGCAAAAGGATTTGTCAACCTTACTCAGAAGCAACATAGATGTTTTCGCTTGGGAACCCTATGATCTGCCAGGAATCGATCCCAATATGGTTTGCCATCTGTTGCACGTCGATCCCACATTCAAGCCAATAGCGCAGAAGGCACGGCGAACTGCTCCCGAGAAAGCCAGAGCAATAGAAAAAGAAGTCGAAAAACTATTGGATGCAGGATCCATACGGGAAGTGCAATTCCCCAAATGGTTATCCAACCCAGTGATAGTTCCGAAAAGCAACGGGAAGTGGAGAGTGTGCATAGACTTCACTGACCTCAATAAAGCCTGCCCCAAGGATAGCTTCCCTCTTCCGAAAATAGGCCAACTAGTAGACGCCACCGCAGCTCACGAGCGAATGAGTTTCCTGGACGCGTACTCAGGATATCACCAGATTCCCCTGTATGCCTCAGATCAGGACAAAACGGCGTTTATCACGACGGTTGGTTTATACTATTACAAGGTCATGCCTTTTGGGCTCAAAAATGCAGGGGCAACCTATCAGCGGCTAGTTACTAAAATGTTCAAGAATCAAATGGGAGACACAATGGAGGTCTACATCGACGACATGCTCGTCAAGAGCAAGGAGAAGAAGAATCACCTCTCGGACCTGTCAAGTAGCTTCGAAATCCTCAGGAAGTACCGAATGAAACTCAATGCGAGCAAGTGTTCCTTCGGTGTCCAGTCAGGAAAGTTTCTTAGGTATTTGGTCAGCAAACGAGGCATAGAGGCTAATCCGGACCAGATTGATGCAATCAACAGAGTGCAACCTCCTCGCACAGTCCGAGATGTACAGAAGCTCACTGGAATGCTCGCTGCTCTAAATCGTTTCATTTCTAAATCCTCTGAGAGATGCAAGCCTTTCTTCCAACTCTTAAAAGGCAGCAAAACAGTAGAATGGCCCCCAGATTGCTCGCGAGCATTAAACGAGCTCAAGTCCTACCTAAGCTCTCCACCATTGCTTGTCATACCATAGCAAATGGACTCTTTGTACCTCTACCTCTCTGTATCCACTCATACTGTCAGCTCAGCGCTAATGTGTGAAGTTACAGGAATCCAACATCCAGTCTATTACGTGAGCAAAACCTTATTAGATGCCGAGCAGCGCTACCTACCATTGGAAAAGCTCGCATTCGCCCTAGTAATTGCCTCGAGGAAACTGAAGCATTACTTCGAAGCTCATACGATCATCGTCCTTACATCACACCCCCTCAAGGTTGTCCTAAGGAAGGCGGATTTTTCGGGCAGACTGTCTAAATGGTCAGTCGAGCTCGGCCGATTTGACATCCAATTTCAACCAAGGACAGCTATCAAGGGTCAAATCCTTGTTGATTTCATAGCTAAATTCACAGGCGAAGAACCCTTCGACCAGCCTAAGCCAACAGAACAAAACAACCAAGCTACAGTGGAAAGCTGGAAACTATTCGTTGATGGAGCCTCCAAATCAAAGGGGCAAGGGTAGGAATTGTTCTCATCACTCCAGAAAATACAGTCCTTGAGCAAGGAATCAGGCTGGGATTTGCAGCCTCCAACAACAAAGCAGAATACAAAGCCCTAATAACAGGTCTCCAAAAGGTACAAACTCTGGGAGCAAAGCATTTGCAGGTATTCGTAGATTCTCAACTAGTTTCCAATCAGATAAGTGGAGACTATAACGCGAAGGATGAGAGAATGGCAGCCTACCTCTCCTTGGTAAAAAACTTAATGACGAGCTTTAAAGAGATCAACATCCAACAGTTTCCCAGGGGGCAAAACAGCCACGCTGATGCCTTAGCAGCCCTGAGCTCGGCAGTTGATTCTAGCCTTAAAAGGGTCATCCCTTTCGATTTCCTCAGTTGCCCAAGCATTTACCCAAACTGCGAGATGCGAACCTCGCTGAGAGCAGGCTCCAAATTCTTTATCCTCGCTGTGAAAGAAAAAGCAAAGAGGTAAGAAAAATCACAAGCCAGCAAAGGTTGAAATAACAGTACAATGTCTACCTATATATTCTTCCCCATAAAAAGGGACAGTGAACCTCTCAGACCTCGACCCTTCAAACTGGGGAGGAAACTGCCAATTCCTAACGAGGAAACCCTCTTGCCAGTAGTCCTTATGGGAATCAGGTAGGTTTACTACCAATACCCTATCAGGACTCCTAGCTTTGAGGTATAAAACACCTGAGCTAGTTCGAGAGAAGGAATAGCAGAAACAGATCTCAGCAAGTCCTAACCTAGTACCATACAACTGGTTTATTCTATGGACGCCATTTACTATCTTCCACACATTGGGCGAGCACTGTGCGGGAACAATATCAAAATAACCAAAAAATGCAGAAATAGATCATTAGGGGGAAAGTAAGCCCCCCTTAGGAGAGCAACAAAACATGGATCCAGTGAGCATCCTCTATATCCCTAACGTTCCTAGGAGGGGAGGCACAACATTCAATATCTACCCACTCAAGAATATTGTAGAACTTCCTAAACTCAGAGATTGACCTATTTCCAATCTTCGCCATTGAAAAACTCAAATCCTACAAACCAAAGAGAAAGTGCAAAGAAAGGGCACAAGAAACTTACAAAACAGAAGATCGGTTCGAGTGATGAAGAAGCACGAGCTCAAGATGACGAAGAAGCAACGAGAGTGGAGATCGAAAGCAGAAGGTACAAAGCGTAAGAGTTCTCAGAAGATTGAAGATTGCTGGAAAAGCTGAAACGACGAAAAGAAATGTGCCTTATTCCAACAAACCTTCAAAATCTAATCATATTGCACAGTAAGCGAAGCGGCTGCCGCCAGAAATCGACTCTACAGCTCCCGAGGAATGGCAACGCAATAATCATTTAAATCTGTTGGGCCCACATGCATGGCACAAAAAATTTAGGGGCAATTGTGGGTACCCAGAATTTAGTACTATAAGCCTGGACGAGTAGCCCAGCCCAAGAGGCCCAAAGTCCAGACCCCTCATCTTTTGTATGGATCCGATTTCCCCACGACCCTATGAAGGGAATTTATGGGGGAGCACGATCCCTTGAAGGGAAGTTATAGGGCAGATGGCTAAAATGGAGGAATCCATCATCTCCACTAACTAACTTACACATATATAAATTAAACCCTAGGTCCGGGGCAAAGGACAAGTTGTATTCTCTATACTTATTCTTCAGAATATAGAGAAATAATACTGACTGCACCACCGTGGACGTAGGCACATCTTTGCTGAACCACGTACACCTGTTGTTGTGTGATTGGCATTTTATTTGTTCTTTCTTGGTCATTACCTCTTTCATATTTATTTGTGTTGCACAATAATTGTCACCACAGCACCCATTTGCACTGCATCGCAGGGGCTGACATTGAAGGGATGATGCAAAAAATCCACAATGGGGAATGCGAACCCCACATGAATAGCCATATGCTAGCCAAGAAGATCATTCGATAGGGTTAATACTGGGATACCATGGTTTAAGATTGCACAGCCTACATTTGAACATGCCTCAAATGCCAGCAGTTTTCTAACCTACAACACTTGTCTTCGCGGGAATCGTAAAACATGACTTTTCCTTGGTCGTTCTCTATATAGGGCATCGACATCATAGGGAAAGTTACACCAAAAGCATCTAATGGGCATAAATTCATCCTAGTTTCCATTGACTACTTCACTAAATGGGTCAAATATGATTCACACGCAGTGTTGAATGCCAAGAAGGTGACCAAGTTCATCCAAAAAAAATTCATCTGCCGATATGGGGTACCGTATGAGCTGGTATCGAACAACGGATTACACTTCGAGGCAGAAGTTATAGAGGTGGTCGATGAGTATGGGATTTAGAGACGCAAATCCTCTCCCTGCCAACCTCAAACCAATAGAGCAGTTGAAGCAGCTAATAAGAACCTCAAAACCACCATCAACAAGATGATTGAAAGTTGCTGAATTGGGTTGACAAGATCCCTTACGCCCTCTGGGTCTATCGCACTTCAGTTCTAACCTCTACTGGGACTACCCCTTACTCTCTAGTCTACGACATGGAAGCAGTCCTATACGTAGATTTGGAAATCCCTTCGCTGCACGTCACGCTAGAAAGCAAGGTTAGGGAGGAAGACTGACATGAAAGACGTCTTGAGGAGTTGTCACACTTGGACGAAAGGAGGCTAAAATAACTATATCACATACAAGGGTACCATCTTCGGATAACGCAATCATTCAATAAGAGAGTAAAAGACTGTGGTGTCAAGAAGGGGACTTAGCCCTCAAAGAAATTATAGAGCCCATCTAGGACCCCAGAGGAAAATTCAAGCCCAATTGGAACGACCCCCACATTGGGGAAAAGATCTTATAAAGTGGCACCACTATGCTCATTGATCTTGACAGAGAAGAAATGGCGCGTCCAGTCAACCAGGACTGTCTCAAGAAATTCTACCCCCAGTTCGAAATCTCGACGCGCTACGATTCTTCTCATCTCCCTTTTATTATAAAAAAATTCTCTATTTTCCTCTACTCAGAACTACGTAGGGCCTGATCCTCTAAAAATCTTTTTGCTTTTAAAAATGAATTTTAGAAAATTTTCAAAATCCCAGAGGTATGTAGGCAGCTCATACCCCTTACATGAGCACTACCCCTTCTTTTTCCCAAAATTATATTCTCTTATTATCCCCGAGAATTATAGTTCATTTTAATATATACATGACCTTCTCGCCAGGCATCTAGACCATTCAAAGTCTCCGCTAGTATCACCGTCACAGGATTACGACGGTACGACATCCAAGAAACTACAGCTGCAAGTTGGGGGTCCACTAGCATTTCTCCAGTTACCAACAAAAGTTTTAAAACCAGACCCAGAATGACGGCTCCAACATAGCCAACATCACTAACATCCTACAAATATACAGACTGCAGCACCGCTGGAAGAGAAATCGTTCCTCCCGTGACCAACGACCTGACTACCGAAGGTAAAATATGGAGAAGTCCTGCCAATAGCTCCCTAGGGGACTGGGAAAACTCATGCATAGCCGCTGCAATGCTGAGATTTATCCGCGATATGGCAGAAAACTCTTCATAGGTCGGACAAATTTCGTCAAACCACAAGCGAAAGATATGGTCTTCGGGGTACCAGAATTCAGTCGTCGCCATCAGTATATTCCACTCTATAGGTTGATAACGCCATAAAAAGACTCACCGCATGTGGAAAGCGTCATAGTCAATGTTGTAGGAGCACATTGCTTCCAAGGTTTCAAGGTAGTTATCAAACTCAACACAACCGGGGAGCCATATCACAAAAGAAGAAGAAAGTGAGCAAAGAAGAATTTAAAAGAAAAGGAATGTGTAAGTGTGAAGAAAAACCTCCATCCACATCCCTATTTATACTTGAAAGTTTTGAAATAAAGACAAAAAATCCTGCAGAAATCGGAGGAAAGGTTACCCCACCAAGTACCAAGCAATTAAAGAAAGTGCAATCAAAGCCTTGGTTTCACTACACCAAATCCTGCGAATGGTCACGCCCAATGGGTCACGACCCAAGTCCGCGACCAGTTGGTCGCGAACTTGGGCCGTGACCCACTCAATATTTGGCGTGACCATATTTATTACCACACTAAATTATTGATTCTCGGGAAGTGGTCACGGCCCAAGTCCGTGACCACAGTGGTCGTGGACTTGGGCCGTGACCATCTTGGCGCCAAACTCGTGCCAAAATTCCCTCCAAGCTTGGTCGCCAGTGGGTTACAGTCCAGGCCCGTGACCCATCGCATGACGAAGAAGAGAGTACACACATTGAGGGTCACGGCTTAGGATTGTGATAATTTCTGGGTGTGGGTCACGGCTATGGACCATGACCATACCTCATTCAAGCACTAGGGTGGATGAAAAAGGGTCGCGCACCACAGATTAAGGGTCACGGCTTGGTGCCGTGACTATTTATTGGTATGGGTCACGGTTATGGGCCGTGACCATACCCAAATTAGTGGGCTGACTAATTTCATTAAATTGTTTCACTCGTGGGTCACGGCTCTGGCCGTGACCATGTTAAATCTGAAAAACATAACTCCCGCTATACCCTTTATTTCATTCAATTCCTTCCCCTCCCTCTATTTCATTCAATCGATCAAGTGGCACTGGCGATTTCGGTTAGGGTTTCAGCCAGACTAAGTGTTGTTCGGGTTGTTATGATGGTGGTGGCCGGAGGCTTAAATGACGGAGACAACACGAAGGTTTGAGACATATCCATGACCTTCAGCTCCAAGTCTGACAGAAAACCCACAATCTCCAATGCCATGAAACCAGATTCCTGAGGTATCCACTCTAACCCCAGATCACTATCTTTCTATCAAACTCGGAGTGTGATAGAAATAAGGAGGTGTCGATCTACCCCTCAGGGGAAATTTATGATTTTACCTTGAGGAGTTTACTTTTCTCTCACTCTGTCTTGAATTTTGTACAGTCGCATTTTGGACCTGCATATTACTTTCATAGGATGGGTGAAATTCCCAGAGGTTACGATCTGGAAACCTTTTTCTTTTACCAAATTTATTTACAATTATTCTTACATTATGGGCCAAATATTTGAAATTGTATTCATATTTTGTATGTAGCTACGCTATGATTCATAAACTGGACTTGTATACGACCGTTCATTGACAACATTTTGTCAATAACGTATTTATGCATTCTACAATACCTGCGACAACAAGGAGTTATGTATAAATTTCACTTAATAAAAAACATTTTCCAGCTGTAATAGTTACTAGAAAATATCAAAATGATCATCTCTTACGGCATTTGCTTCAAAGTACCCACCAGGATTTCTCAAATCGATCCACCATACAGGATACTATTATGGAAATTTTTATACCAATCCTAATGTCCGGATGGATTTGGAAATCTTTTTGGAAATGTTTATCATTTTATGTATATATTGAATTCTTTCTTCTGAATATGTTTTGTTTAGTTTGATTTTTTTATATGTTAAATACATGGTAAAAATTAGATTATTTTGATATTTTCGATGATTGAACTTCTTTAACAATTTATAAGTCATTATTTTCACAATTCCATGCCTAAAACCTCCGCCCGAGCACGAGTCAAAATGATATATATTATTAGGATTGTTTTAAATAAATTTTAAGTATTTTTTCTATAAAATACCCGCGCATCGCGTAACGACCTCAATTCCCGAGGTATCCACTCTAACCCCAGATCGCTATCTTTCTTTTCTCATTTATTTACCATTTCATTTGGTACATTTTCTCATCAGGCCCTACAAATTTGCTTCATTCTGTTATTGGGTATTAAGGTTGCTCACTAGATTGCCAATGATTTGCTATTTGCCAGTTATATATTTTGATGTAAATAATATGATGTATTGGTGTAAGTAATGATTATGTCATGCTTTTATGGTTTAGTTTTTTTTTTTGGCTTAGTCCACTAACATTTTTTCTGGGTATTAAGGTTCCTCTCCCTTAATGTATACTCGATTTTCAGTCCTGTATACGATAAAATTTGTAAAGTATACATGATTTTTTATTGGAAAAATTGTAATTTGTATGTGGAATTTTATAATATATACACGAATTTTTGTAATATACACGAATTTTATAATAAAAGTGGTTTTATGGTGGTCAGAGGATAGAGAAGCCGAGGGCAGATACATCCTCATAATTACATTAGTTGTGCTATGTATTATGTCCTTGTTATGTTTCATTAAATTCAATAACAAACCAATGCTGGAAAAAAAACATGTTTTTTATGGTTAATGTTATTATGCTACGAGTGTCACTTTGCCACGTGAGATTCAGATTGTCTTATTAAAATAAACACGTGTTATGTTGTGTATATCGTCATATGTCAAATCTGTTATGAATCCTTTTGGTAAATTGACTGTAATTGTTATTCCGTTCTTGTTAAAGACCCTAGAAAATTTATTTTGGATCAAACATGTTTTTATGCTACAAATGTAAGTCTTTTATATGATTTAAATGACTATTCTGTACTCCTTTACGTTTCTCTACTTTGAAGCTTATGCAATTGGATAATGTTTTCTTTCGTAGGAGAAAGGATCTGACAACATTGCTCTTAAAGCAATGGGCAGAGCTATTAACAAAACTGTGATGATTGTTGAACTCATTAAGGTCATGTTACCGATCATTGTGGCTTTCCCTACCTTATTAAATGTTTCTCCCTATTTTTTGCTTGTTTCAGTTAGCAATGGAGATAATTTTGGGGAAACTTCCATTTGATTTCGATTTTCATCCTTCAAATCAACTCGTAGCTACTGTTGCTGTTAGGGAGGGTCGGGAAAATGTAAAGAACAAGGTGTACATCAGTGTGAAGGTAATTTTTTGAACTCAACATTTTGCGATGTTACCATTTATTCGGGTAATTGTCTGAACTCAACATTTTGTTATTATTATTTAAATTTAGTGGGCTGAATGTCTATGTTTAATGGACATTGTAGTAATTCTTACCGAGTCTCCGGATTGTGGGATTTTGACAAAGGATGTTGAGACGGGATTTTGGGGTTATTACTTATGTGATCTATGCCCTGTTATATTGAATATGTTTTTCACTGTTTTCACTTTCGAATTTACTGTTATCTTGAATATGTTGTTCATTGATTTTAGGAAGAAGATGAAGTTAAAGGGTATTAGCAAATATCGCAGGATTTGGTGTAGTGAAGAGCGTGTATCTACAAGGTTCTTCAGGTAATTGTATTAGATAACTTGTATGAGAATGTTCTTAATGGTGAATTTAACTTTCTTTTCGCTTCTATTATGAGTTCAGATAGATCAGTTCTAATAATTTTCTCTCTTTTGGTTGCCGATAATTGAGGGAAACTATGAAAAACATTTCAATCTAGTATGCTTTATTCAACTTATATGTATGTGTGTTTTAATAACATTTTCAGTTTTCACCATACCTACCCCTGTGAAAAACTTTTCAATCTAGTATGCTTTATTCCAACATTTTCAGTTTTCAATTTGTATGTATTTGTGTAAATCTAAGACATATTATAGGCAACTAATAATTCTTCATGGGTTTTGTGAGGTACTTTCTTTAATTTTACATACCAGTATTGTTTCCATATTGCAGATCTAAGAATTGCATACCAGTTCTTCATTACATACCAGGTACTCTTTACTTTAACTAAATTAGTTATATAATTGATATGCATTATCTATTAAATCTTTTAGATGATAGAAGGAGTATGGGATAAATATTAGTTTTGTTTGGTTTGGATGTTGGATAATTAATAGTTGTTAGAAGGAGTACGGGATAATTATGGGTTTGATTGTTGGATAATATGTTGAAAATATTTTTGAGTCCCGGTTTGAGAATACGACGATAATTTGAAAATGTCTAGACTTAGATTAAAAAATATGGCATTAGAGGGCGAAACCCTGAAACAGCCTCCCGACCGGTCCCGTGAGATACACCAACACCTCGCATGGGACCAATTTAACTCGTAGTAACTAACCGCGCGATCACGGGACTCCCGATTTGAGAAAGCGACGATAATTTGAAAATATATAGACGTAGGCTTAAAAAATGGCATTAGATGGGCGTAACTCTCAAATAACCCCCGAACGGTCCCGTGAGAGGCATCAACACCTCCCACGGGACCAATGTAACTCGTAGGAACTGACCGCGCAGCCACAGGACTCCCGATTTGAGAATACAACGGTAATTTGCATATTTATAGACTTAGGCTTAAAAACATGGCGTTAGAGGGTGAAAACCCAAAACAGCCCCCGAACGGCCCCGTAGGAGGCACCTACACCTCCCACGGGGCCAATATAACTCGTAGGAACTGACCGCGCAGCCACGAGACTCTCGGTTTGAGAATACGACGATAATTTGCATATTTCTATACTTAGGCTTAAAAACATGGTGTTTAGAGGGTGAAAACCCAAAACAGCACCCGAACCCCGTAAGAGGCACCAACACCTCCCACAGGACCAATATATCTCGTAAGAACTGACCGTACAGCCACGGGACTCCCGGTTTGAGAATATGATGATAATTTGTATATTTCTAGACATATGTAAACAAGACGTTAGTGGGGGAAATTCCGAAAATGCCCCCGAAAGTCCCCGTGGGAGGCACTAACACCTCCCACGGGACCAACATAACTCGTAGGAACTGACCACGCAGCCGCGGGACTCCCAGTTTGAGAATACAATGATAATTTGCATATTTTTAGACTTAGGGTTAAAAACATGGCTTTGGAGGGTGAAAATCCAAAACAGTCCCCGAACGGCCCCCTGGGAGGCACCAACACCTCCCACGGGACCAGTGTAACTCGTAGAAACTGACCGCGCAGTCACGGGACTCCCGATTTGAGAATACGGCAGTAATTTGCATATTACCAGACTTAGGCTTAAAAACATGGCGTTAGAGGGTGAACACCCTAAACAGCCCCCCCAAAGGTCCCGTGGGAGGCACCAACACCTCCCACGAGACCAATGTAACTCGTAGGAACTGACTGCAAAGCCATGGGACTCCCAGTTTGAGAATACGATGATAATTTGCATATTTTTAGACATGGGAAAAATATAGCGTTAATGGGGGGAAATCCGAAACAGCCCCCGAACGGCCCCGTGGGAGGCACCAACACCTCCCACGGGACCAACGTAACTCGTACGAACTGACTCCGCAGCCGCGGGTCTCTCGGTTTAAGAATACGATGATAATTCACATATTTCTAGACTTAGGATTAAAAACATGACGTTAGAGGGTGAAAACCCAAAACAGTCCCCTAACGGCCCCATGGGAGGCACCAATACCTCCCACAGGACCAATGTAACTCGTAAAAACTGATCACGCAGTCACGGGACTCCCGATTTGAGAATACGACGGTAATTTGCATATTTTTAGACTTAGGCTTAAAAACATGGCGTTAGAGGGTGAAAATCCCAAACAGCCCCCGAACGGTCCCGTGGGAGGCACCAACACCTCCCACGGGACTAATGTAACTCGTAGGAACCAACTGCGCAGCCACGGGACTCCCGGTTATAGAATACGACGATAATTTGTATATTTCTATACTTTGGCATAAAAACATGGCATTAGAGGGTGAAAATCCGAAACAGACCCCGAACGGCCCCGTGGTGGTACCAACACCACTCACGGAACCAATGTAACTCGTAGGAACTGACCACGCAGCCGCGAGACCCCCGATTTGAGAATACAATGATCTTTTGCATATTTGTAAACTTAGGGTTAAAAACATGGCGTTAGAGGGTGAAAACCCAAAACAGCCCCCGAATGGCCTCGTGGGTGGCACCAACACCTCCCACGGGACCAATGTATCTCGTAAGAACTGACTACGCAGCCGCGGGACTCCCGATTTGAGAATACGACGATAATTTGCACATTTCTAGACTTGTGCTCAAAAACATGGCGTTGGAGGGTGAAAATTCGAAACAGCCCCCGAACGGCTCCGTGGGTGGCACCAATACCTCCTACGGGACCAATGTAACTCGTAGGTACTGACCCTGCAATAGCGGGTATCTCGGTTTGAGAATACGATGCTAATTTGTATATTTCTAGACTTAGGCTAAAAAACATGGCGTTAGAGGGTGAAAACTCGAAACAGCCCCCGAACGGCGCCGTGGGTGGCACCAACTCCTACCACGGGATCAATGTAACTCGTAGGAACTGACCACGTAACCGCGGTACTCCCGGTTTGAAAATACGACGGTAATTTGCATATTTCTAGACTTAGGCATAAAAACTTGGCATTAGAGGGTAAAAATCCAAAATAGCCCCCGAACGGCCCCGTGGGTGGCACCAACACCTCCCACGGGACCAATGTAACTCGTAGAAACTAGTCGCGCAGCCGTGGGTCTCCCGGTTTGAGAATACGACGATAATTTACATATTTCCAGACCTAGGCTTAAAAACATGGCATTAGAGGGTGAAAACTCGAAACAGCCCCCGAACGGCCTCGTGGGTGGCACCAACACCTCCCACGGGACCAATGTAACTCATAGGAACTGACCACGCAGTTGCAACACTCCCGGTTTGAGAAAATGACGATAATTTGCATATTTCTAGACTTAAGCAAAACATGGCGTTAGAGGGTGAAAACTCGAAACAACCCCCGAACGACCCCGTGGGAGGCACCAACACCTCCCACGGGATCAATGTAACTCATGGAAACTGACCCCGCAGACGCGGGACTCCCGATTTAAGAATAAGATGAAAATTTGCATATTTCTAGACTTAGGCATAGAAACATGGCGTTAGAGGGTGAAAACCCAAAACAGCCCCCGAACGGCCCCGTGGGTGGCACCAACACCACCCACGGGACCAATGTAACTCGTAGAAACTGACCACGCAGCCACGGGACTCCCGATTTGAGAATACGAGGATATTTTGCATATTTCTAGACTTAGGAAAAATATAGCATTAATGGGGGAAAATCCGAAACAGCTCCCGAACGGCCCCATGGGTGGCACCAACAACACCCACGGGACCAATGTAACTCGTAGGAACTAACCATGCAGCCGCGGGACCCCCGGTTTGAGAATACGATGATAATTTGCATATTTTTAGACTTAGGGTTAAAAACATGGCGTTAGAGGGTGAAAACCCAAAATAGCCCCCGAACGGCCCCGTGGGTGGCACCACCACCTCCCACGGGACTAATGTATCTCGTAGGAACCGACCATGCAGCCGTGGGACTCCCGGTTTGAGAATACGATGATAATTTGCATATTTCTAGACTTAGGCTTAAAAACATGGCGTTAGAGGGTGAAAATCCCAAACAGCCCCCGAACGGTCCCGTGGGAGGCACCAACACCTCCCACGGGACTAATGTAACTCGTAGGAACCAACCGCGCAGCCACGGGACTCCCGGTTATAGAATACGACGATAATTTGTATATTTCTAGACTTTGGCATAAAAACATGGCATTAGAGGGTGAAAATCCGAAACAGACCCCGAACGGCCCCGTGGTGGTACCAACACCACTCACGGAACCAATGTAACTCGTAGGAACTGACCACGCAGCCGCGGGACCCCCGATTTGAGAATACAATGATCTTTTGCATATTTGTAGACTTAGGGTTAAAAACATGGCGTTAGAGGGTGAAAACCCAAAACAACCCCCGAATGGCCTCGTGGGTGGCACCAACACCTCCCACGGGACCAATGTATCTCGTAGGAACTGACTACGCAGCCGCGGGACTCCCGGTTTGAGAATACGACGATAATTTGCACATTTCTAGACTTGTGCTTAAAAACATGGCGTTGGAGGGTGAAAATCTGAAACATCCCCTGAACGTCCCCGTGGGTGGCACCAATACCTCCTACGGGACCAATGTAACTCGTAGGTACTGACCCTGCAATAGCGGGTATCTCGGTTTGAGAATACGACGCTAATTTGCATATTTCTAGGCTTAGGCTAAAAAACATGGCGTTAGAGGGTGAAAACTCGAAATAGCCCCCGAACGGCGTCGTGGGTGGCACCAACTCCTACCACGGGACCAATGTAACTCGTAGGAACTGACAACGTAACCGCGGTACTCCCGATTTGAAAATACGACGGTAATTTGCATATTTCTAGACTTAGGCATAAAAACTTGGCGTTATAGGGTAAAAATCCAAAATAGCCCCCGAACGGCCCCGTGGGTGGCACCAACACCTCCCACGGGACCAATGTAACTCGTAGAAACTAGTCGCGCAGCCGCGGGTCTCCCAGTTTGAGAATACGACGATAATTTGCATATTTCTAGACCTAGGCTTAAAAACATGGCATTAGAGGGTGAAAACTCGAAACAGCCCCCGAACGGCCTCGTGGGTGGCACCAACACCTCCCACGGGACCAATGTAACTCATAGGAACTGACCGCGCAGTTGCAACACTCCCGGTTTAAGAAAATGACGATAATTTGCATATTTCTAACCTTAAGCAAAACATGGCGTTAGAGGGTGAAAACTCGAAACGACCCCCGAACGACCCCGTGGGAGGCACCAACACCTCCCACGGGATCAATGTAACTCGTGAAAACTGACCATGCAGACGCGGGACTCCCGATTTAAGAATATGACGATAATTTGCATATTTCTAGACTTAGGCATAAAAACATGGCGTTAGAGGGTGAAAACCCAAAACAGCCCCCGAACGGCCCCGTGGGTGGCACCAACACCACCCACGGGACCAATGTAACTCGTAGAAACTGACCACGCAGCCACAGGACTCCCGATTTGAGAATACGAGGATATTTTGCATATTTCTAGACTTAGGAAAAATATAGCGTTAATGGGGGAAAATCCGAAACAGCCCCCGAACGGCCCCATGGGTGGCACCAACAACACCCACGGGACCAATGTAACTCGTAGGAACTAACCATGAAGCCGCGGGATCCCCGGTTTGAGAATACGATGATAATTTGCATATTTTTAGACTTAGGGTTAAAAACATGGCGTTAGAGGGTGAAAACCCAAAATAGCCCCGAACGGCCCCGTGGGTGGCACCACCACCTCCCACGGGACTAATGTATCTCGTAGGAACCGACCATGCAGCCGTGGGACTCCCGGTTTGAGAATACGATGATAATTTGTATATTTCTAGACTTAGGCTTAAAAACATGGCGTTAGAGGGTGAAAATCCCAAACAGCCCCCGAACGGTCCCGTGGGAGGCACCAACACCTCCCACGGGACTAATGTAACTCGTAGGAACCAACCGCGCAGCCACGGGACTCCCGATTATAGAATACGGCGATAATTTGTATATTTCTACACTTTGGCATAAAAACATGGCATTAGAGGGTGAAAATCAGAAACAGACCCCGAACGGCCCCGTGGTGGTACCAACACCACTCACGGAACCAATGTAACTCGTAGGAACTGACCACGCAGCCGCGGGACCCCCGATTTGAGAATATAATGATCTTTTGCATATTTGTAGACTTAGGGTTAAAAACATGGCGTTAGAGGGTGAAAACCCAAAACAACCCCCGAATGGCCTCGTGGGTGGCACCAACACCTCCCACGGGACCAATGTATCTCGTAGGAACTGACTACGCAGCCGCGGGACTCCCGGTTTGAGAATACGACGATAATTTACACATTTCTAGACTTGTGCTTAAAAACATGGCGTTGGAGGGTGAAAATCCGAAACATCCCCTGAACGGCCCCGTGGGTGGCACCAATACCTCCTACGGGACCAATGTAACTCGTAGGTACTGACCCTGCAATAGCGGGTATCTCGGTTTGAGAATACGATGCTAATTTGCATATTTCTAGGCTTAGGCTAAAAACATGGCGCTACAGGGTGAAAACTCGAAACAGCCCCCGAACGGCGCCGTGGGTGGCACCAACTCCTACCACGGGACCAATGTAACTCGTAGGAACTGACCACGTAATCGCGGTACTCCCGGTTTGAAAATACGACGGTAATTTGCATATTTCTAGACTTAGGCATAAAAACTTGGCGTTAGAGGGTAAAAATCCAAAATAGCCCCCGAACGGCGCCGTGGGTGGCACCAACACCTCCCACGGGACCAATGTAACTCGTAGAAACTAGTCGCGCAGCCGCGGGTCTCCCGGTTTGAGAATACGACGATAATTTGCATATTTCTAGACCTAGGCTTAAAAACATGGCATTAGAGGGTGAAAACTCGAAACAGCCCCCGAACGGCCTCGTGGGTGGCACCAACACCTCCCACGGGACCAATGTAACTCATAGGAACTGACCGCGCAGTTGCAACACTCCCGGTTTGAGAAAATGACGATAATTTGCATATTTCTAGACTTAAGCAAAACATGGCGTTAGAGGGTGAAAACTCGAAACGACCCCCGAACGACCCCGTGGGAGGCACCAACACCTCCCACGGGATCAATGTAACTCGTGGAAACTGACCCCGCAGACGCGGGACTCCCGATTTAAGAATACGATGATAATTTGCATATTTCTAGACTTAGGCATAAAAACATGGCGTTAGAGGGTGAAAACCCAAAACAGCCCCCGAACGGCCCCGTGGGTGGCACCAACACCACCCACGGGACCAATGTAACTCGTAAAAACTGACCACGCAGCCACGGGACTCCCGATTTGAGAATACGAGGATATTTTGCATATTTCTAGATTTAGGCATAAAAACATGGCGTTAGAGGGTGAAAATTCGAAACAGCCCCCGAACGGCCCCATGGGTGGCACCAACAACACCCACGGGACCAATGTAACTCGTAGGAACTAACCATGCAGCCGCGGGACTCCCGGTTTGAGAATACGATGATAATTTGCATATTTTTAGACTTATGGTTAAAAACATGGCGTTAGAGGGTGAAAATCCAAAATAGCCCCGAACGGCCCCGTGGGTGGCACCACCACCTCCCACGGGACTAATGTATCTCGTAGGAACCGACCATGAAGCCGTGGGACTCCCGGTTTGAGAATACGATGATAATTTGCATATTTCTAGACTTATGCTTAAAAACAGGGCGTTAGAGGGTGAAAACCTGAAGCAGCCCCCGAACGGCCCCGTGGGTGGCACCAACACCTCCCACGGGACCAATGTAACTCGTAGGTACTGACCCCGCAATCGCGGGTATCCCGATTTGAGAATACGACGTTAATTTGAATATTTTTAGACTTAGGCTTAAAAACATGGCGTTAGAGGGTGAAAACTCGAAATTACCCCCGAACGTCCCCGTGAGTGGCACCAACTCCTACCACGGGACCAATGTAACTCGTAGGAACTGACCACGCAACCGCGGTACTCCCGGTTTGAGAATACGATGGTAATTTGCATATTTCTAGACTTAGGCATAAAAATATGGTGTTAGAGGGTGAAAACCCAAATCAACCCCCGAACGGCCCCGTGGGTGGCACCAACACCTCCCACGGGACCAATGTAACTCGTAGAAACTAACCGCGCAGCCGCTGTCTCCCGATTTGAGAATACAACGATAATTTGTATATTTCTAGACTGAGGCTTAAAAACATGGCGTTAAAGGGTGAAAACTCGAAACAACCCCCGAACGGCCCCATGGGTGGCACCAACACCTCCCACGGGACCAATGTAACTCGTAGGAACTGATCGCGCAGCCGCGACACTCTCGGTTTGAGAAAATGACGGTAATTTGCATATTTCTTGACTTATGCAAAACATGGCGTTAGAGGGTGAAAACTCGAAACAACCCTCGAACGGCCCCGTGGGAGGCACCAACACCTCCCACGGGACCAATGTAACCTGTAAGAACTGACCCCGATGCCGCGGGACTCCCGATTTGAGAATACGATGGTAATTTACGTATATCTAGACTTAGGCATAAAAACATGGCGTTAGAGGGTGAAAACCCAAAACAGTCCCCCGAACGGCCACGTGGGTGGCACCAACACCACCCACGGGACCATTGTAACTCGTAGGAACTGACCGCGCAGCCGCGACACTCTCGGTTTGAGAATACGACGGTAATTTGCATATTTCTAGACTTAGGCATAAAAACATGGCGTTAGAGGGTGAAAACTCGAAACAGCCCCCGAACGGCCCCGTGGGTGGCACCAACACCTACCACGAGACCAATGTAACTTGTAGGAACTGACCCCACAGTCGCGGGTCTCCCGATTTGAGAATACGATGATAATTTGCATATTTCTAGATCTAGGCTTAAAAACATGGCGTTAGAGGGTGAAAACTCGAAACAACCCCCAAACGGCCCCGTGGGAGGCACCAACATCTCCCACGGGACAAATGTAACTCGTAGGAACTGACCACGTAGCCGCGGGACTCCCAGTTTGAGAATACGACGATAATTTGCATATTTTTTTACTTAGGGTTAAAACATAGCGTTAGAGGGGGAAAATCCAAAATAGTCCCCGACCGGCCCCGTGGGAGGCACCAACACCTCCCACGGGATCAATGTAACTCGTAGAAACTGACCGCGCAGTCACGGGACTCCCGATTTGAGAATACGACGGAAATTTGAATATTTCTAGACTTAGGCTTAAAAACATGGAGTTAGAGGGTGAAAACTCGAAATAACCCCCGAACGGCCCCATGGGTGGGACCAACACCTCCCACGAGACCAATGCAACTCGTAGGAACTGACCGCGCAGTCGCGGGTCTCCCGATTTGAGAATACGACGATAATTTGCATATTCTAAACTTAGGCATAAAAACATGGCGTTAGAGTGTCACCCCGTGGGTGGTACGAACACCTCCCACGGAACCAATGTAACTCGTAGGAACTGACCGCGCAGCCGCGATAATCCCAGTTTAGGAATACGAAGGTAATTTTCATATTTCTAGACTTAAGCATAAAAACATGGCGTTAGAGGGTGAAAAGTCGAAACAACACCCGAACGGCCCCGTGGTTGGCACCAACACCTCCCATGGGACCAATGTAACTCGTAGGAACTGACCGCGCATCCGCGACACTCCCGGTTTGAGAATACCACGGTAATTTGCATATTTATATACTTAAGCAAAACATGGAGTTAGAGGGTGAAAACTCGAAACAACCCCCGAACGGCCCCGTGGGTGGCACCAACACCTCCCACGGGACCAATGTAACTCGTAGGAACGGACCCCGCAGTCGCGGGTCTCCCGGTTTGAGAATACGACGATAATTTGCATATTTTTAGACTTAGGCTTAAAAACATTGATATGTATATAATTTGAACTCATATATGCAATTTTTGAGCTTGATTAATTTTTTTTGTATAACTACTTGGTTACTGATATTTTTTTTATGTATCCTATCATTTGTAGGATTTTTGCACGCGGAACAAATGAAGGAGGCAATGGTTTACAACATGAAGATTGTTTATATGTTGTGAGCATTCAAGATTTTATTTTTTATGTATTACAGTCGTGCGGGATTTTATAATTTGATTGTTGAATTTTATGGTCGTGCAGGCTTTATAATAAGCATGTTTTACATTTACAGGTTTTGGAATGTCAAGAAAATAGAGAAAACTCTGCCCAATTTTTTTTTGGTCTGTGAATTATAAAGACGTGTAATATTTTTAAGTTTGTATATATATTTGTTTATTAACAGCATTCTCGATTCGTAATTTGTGATTTTTTTTATTGTTCTGCCAATAATAAATATTTGTAACCCTCGTGCACGTCAAACGTTACACGTAGCAATCGACGGTGCACTCACAGGGCCCCCAATTTTAGGATTGGACCAAAAAAATACATTTTTTTTAAAATTATAGTTAAATATGGTAATGGACTTTGTCCATGACCATTTTTCATCACGGTTGTGGGTCACGGACTTGGGCCGCGACCATTTTTTTATTTTTTGGTCACGATTGTGGGTCACGGCCAAAGTCCGCGACCATTTTTTTTATTTTTTGTCACGGTAATGGGTCACGGACTTAGGCCGCGACCATTTTTTTTAAATTTATTTGTCACGATCGTGGGTCGCGAACTTTGGCCGCGACCAATTTGTCACGGTTGTGGGTCACGACCAATTTTTTTTAATTTTTTTTGTCACAGTTGTGGGTCGCGGACTTTGACCGCGACCAGTTTGTCACGGTTGTGGGTCACGGATGAGGTCCGCGACCCGTCATGGCATGGGTCACGACCCAAGTCCTCGACCATTTGTCGTGACCCCTCTCGGCCGTGACCATTTTTTGGTCACGGACTTGGGCCGCGACCCACGAAAATGGTCACGCCCGAAATGGTCACGGCCCAAGTCCGCGACCCACAACTTTGGTCAGGGATTTTGGCCGTGACCAATCGCCAGTTTTGGTGTAGTGTTTGATTAGACTGGACTGATATGCCGATAGGCAGCATAGGCGTCATACCGATCGGCAATCCCCTATTTCTGGCAAATCCCCTTTTTCCTTTTCTGTCAATATAAAAAAAACTCGATAAAAATAATTTTTATTTTAAAGGAATTCCGAATTTCCTTATCCTTATGTTTTTACTTATCCCATTTTAAAATAAAATATTCCTCTAATCATTTCTTTTTACGGTCTCAGCAGCAAAGTAAAAAGAGCATGGACACTAGTCACTAAAAAAGAAAATTAACAAAAAACTTCGTTTTATTTGCATAGATATTTGTTGTGTTATATCAATTTTGCAGGAAACAAGAAAATACAATGGGAATCAACCCGAACCCGCCTGCTTTTTCTCTCTCTCTCTCACTCACACCTATAAATCCCTCTCTCTCTCTCTCTCTCTTTTCCTTCTCTCTCTCTAAGATCCTCCTTCCCTACGGTGCGCTCTCTTTCCTCTGCGATGGGATGACGTGCCACCACTCCCCGAGCCATATCTTTCCTCAGATGAGGCAGATGGCACCAAGAAAGAAGGAACCGAAATTGCATCCCGAATGTGGGCAGTCGCCAAAGATATCCAATCCCTAATATCCCTCAGCCAAGTGGTGGAGACCCGGATGTGCTACAAAAGAAAATAGAAAATAGCAGATCAGTTAGTCTGAGGCAAAGAAAGAAATCATGAAATAAAAAGGACAAAGAGATGAAAGGTATACCTTAGGTCGAAGGACCACCTCTATCAAGCCCAACTCCTCTGAATCCATCGCATTAGGACAATGCAGCATACACACCGGCCCTCTATCTGCCCGCTGAATGTTTTAAGTGGGAGTGGTCAGCCGTACAAAAGGATCCTATGAAGTCACCATCGTCATCGTCGTCGCTGATGTCGATACACCGCCTACGCTGTGGGAGGATCCCACTGACCGACTCGATCCTACGCGGGGAAGAGGCATCATGTCATATATGTTGGGTGGAATCAACCAGCTCGACACAAAGTCTATATAATCATACATCACCGTTGTGTCGGTATATAATGAGTAAGGCTCACCAATCATCCCTGCTACCCGTGCATCATCCGACATCTCCCGCACTCACCTCATATACATGGGGGGCTTCGTCAGTGGCACCGCAACCTCATCCTCCATAATCTGTCGAACAACTCTCTCCCCGAGGTAACAAGAGTAGCCAAGCTCATGCGCTTATGCATGTCCTTCAGTCAACCACATATACTGGATAGCCATCCCCTAGGGATAGAAGGTCACCTGCAAATTCCCCACTAAGAACAAAACATCAATATCAGGAAAAGATCATCAAAGGAAAGACAATCTCAAAAGAAAAAAAAAGGACTTACCAGCTCACTCGGCATGCCATTTAAGGCCTAAAGCACCGCCTCCAGAGAAAGGAACTTCTTCGATTGCTGATTGGGCTTTCGCCACCAGTACATACGACAGAAATCCCCAACAGATTTATCCTTTAAAACTATCGATTGGGTGTTAAACCCAATCACCTCATAGAACCACATCTGCAAAGGCCAAAAGGACGGAAATTAAGAAATCAAGAATAAAACGCATGAAGGAAAAATGTGAATGCATAAAGGAAAATGCAAAAAATAAAGAATGCCATGAGAAGATACGCGGACTAGTAAAAGATTATCGTCTGAATGCATAAAGAGAATAATAAAGGATTGTTAAGGTCAGACTCCCCCATTCATAAAGACAGATGTTGGAAAACACACTCAAGAACGGCAAAAACCACAAATGGACGACGTCGCCACCAAAAAACTCCCAACACCAGCAGAATAAACAAACGAGCAATCTATTGCACCTGCCACCCGTCACTCTCGTCAATACTCCTCCTCAGAAATAACTCTCTCAAAAGAGACAAACGAAGAGAGTCCCCAGAGACTACCCTCTCCACATCACCCAATGCCGCCATCATCGCCTCCGGTGTCACCCTCAGAGTCCTATCTACCTCAATCTACACCCCCATTACAAGTTGCACATCTGTGGGAGTCACGTCATCTCTCCAAAGCCAAAATGAAAGGAATGGGTGGTGTCCCACCACCTCTCCCCCAGAGCATAGAGAATGGCCGTAGAACGAGGCATCTCATACAAATCATATGTCAATCTCCCAAAACTGGCAGATGACACCATCCAACGCACCACAGACGAAAGGTGATCCAAAATATCTTTAATCCTCGTCATCCATCGAGCACGCATACTCGACATAGAAACATCAGACTGTCAAAAGCAGAAAGCAAAAACCCTTGTCAAAATTTAAGAAATAAGGAAATATAGCCAAGATAAAAAGAAGAGAATACCAAAGGTCATCAATACTTACATAACCACCAGGGTTCACCACCCTAGAAGAGTGATGATGCAAAGGCTCACATAATAGAGTTCGATCATCCGCCACTGGATCGAATGAGTCAAAAAAGTTTTTACTGCCCAAAGCAAGGAGCACCCTAGTCCTTCATTCCAAGCCTATCCAATCATCAGCATCGAGCCATGACATGTGTGTTACTCTACTTGAGCAGCCATATTTTGACTTGGGAACGTTAGAACAATTTACAGAAGGCAATTGCAGAAGAAAGCAAGGCAAAAAGTTATGAAAATGAGGAGAACCCGCCCCCTTTTTATAGGAAGTTAAGGGGCATGCCGATCGGCATCTCCCTGCCACCCACCGATAGGCACACTCCCTCCACCTGCTCGAGGTACCCCAAAAGACCATGCCACTACCGTTTGTCACTCTCCCAGCCATGTTGATCAGCACCCTCGTTAAAATTTCATACAACAAATCCCAAAAAATGCCAGAAAATCCCAAAAAATGCCAGAAAATTTCCTAAATAACCAAATGGACTTTAGAACCTTTTTCACCAAGGTAAAAACATTTTTACCACACTCATTTTCATAGTAGAGCTCTTATCTCCCCAGTGAAATTCTCGAAATCAATTTCACGTCTCCCTAGCAATGTCCCCAAAGGACACCACTAAAACTAATAATCTCCCCAACTAAGGAAAATCTAACCCTCTGATCATTCACTCTTCCCCAGTGAAGCCTAAAATCAAATGCTCCCGCTCCCCAGTGGAACTATAGGAGACATATCCCTAGTGGAGTCTCCAAATTTCCCCAAGAAAACTTAAGCCCTCAGAATTGGATTTGACCTGCAGAATTAGTCACCCCTATCTTAAGCCCACAGAATTATATTCGACCCGTAGAATTGATCGCTTCTACTTAATCCCTTAGAATTGGCTTTGACTCACAGAATTGACCACCCCTATCTTAAGGCCGCGGAATTGGTTTCGACCCGCAGATTTGGTCGCTTCTATCTTAATCCCTCAGAATCGCAGAATTAGTAACCCCTATCTTAATCCCGTAGAATTGGTCGCTTCTACTTAAGCCCTTAGAATTAGCTTTGACCCGTAGAATTGGTCACCCCTACGTAAGCCCTCAGAATTGGCTTCAACTCGCAGAATTGGTCACTTCTACTTAAGCCCGCAGAATTGGCTTTGACCCTTAGGATCAATCATCTCTAACTTAAGCCCGCAGAATCAGCTTCGACCGCAGAATTAGTTGCTAATACTTAGGTCCTCAGAATTGACCTCGACCCACAGAATTGGTCACTCCCTACCTTTGACCTCAGTCGTCACACCCTTTTAGGTTCTTAGAATCGGCCATCCCCAGCATCCCCTTAGGTTCTCAGAATCGACCTCGACCTTCTGAACCGATCATCCTCATCCCTTAGGTCCGCATAATCGACCTCTTTCCAAAAACATCATATGGTGTCTATTCGATGGCTTTCGCTTATTACAACTCGCCCGTCGAGGGGCTCTATAGACACCACATTTTGGGACCCCCTAAGTCTCTCTTTAGGTCCCTAGCACCTCTTCATTTCACTATGAATCCTAGGTCGCACTCTGAGTGCCGATCTAGAGGCTATCGGACACTCTCGGGACCCGTTGGACTCCAGTCAACTCTACCATCAAAGTGAAAGCTCTTTGAATATTCTAAGGGCATTGAAACCCCTTTTCTAACAGTCTTCCCTGTGTTCAAAATGACATAACCGTTCAGACGAACGATCAGTTTTCCCTCAAAAATTAATTCGTAGTCCATTGGGGGCTCCCGGGCTCCGTTTGACCAAAGTTAACTCTTCAGCTCGAATGAGACTAAATGAATCTCCGAAGGGCACTAAATACCCTTTCCAACGGTCCTCCCCATATGCGCTTTTGACTTACGATGCGGATGAACGATCTATTTTACCCGATAGGTCATCTTGCGGGCCCCGACTGACAAATGTCAACTTTTTGAACCATCGAAACTTAAAGTACATCTCCTAACCATTCCAACGGTCTGTCCTGCGTGCAATTCTAACTTACCGTGCAGACGAACGATCCATTTTGGTCCGACGATCTCCCGTCAAAAGGACCAACATGCGCTTCTGAGCCATATTTGACCCAAAGTCAACTCCCGGACCCAGGAGTGGTCCAAAGGACTCTTGAAGGTCTTTGATGTACCTTTCTAATGATATGCCCCGTACGCGATTCGAATTAACGAACTATGTTCTACAATCATTTTTCCAGGGAAATCTGCACGAGATTGCTAATTGGCAGTTCCAGTTCCCTGCCTGTCGGCAGTGTGTCTAGGGTCACCTGCTGATAGGCAGGACTAGGGCTATGCAGATCATCAATCCCCTGACCCTATAAAAGGAGGGAATTACCTCACTACTGTGACACCCCGCCCAAATAAATACCGGGTGATCAGTCCTATATCAAATTTAAAACAGGAATCTCAGGGGTTCATTCTTAGCATCACTGTCGAAAACTTTTTAAAACTTTACTAACCACCTAGTATTCAAAAAGACTGATGTCAAATTTTATCTTTTTATTAAACAATTAAATATGCATGCTGAATAACAAATAAACCATACATCCAAACCATGAGTCTAAAACAGTACTAAATGACATGCCGAATAAACAATCAGCTCAAAATCCCAATAATAATAATTCAATAAATGAATACATAAACCAAATACTGAGTCTAAAAGTAAAAAGGGGAAACATGACCTGAATGAATCTACAACTGAGATAAGAATCCTACTCTAGGAATAAAGAAATGATACGTCTAAATCAAATCCTGCAACCATCCACAATGTTGCAGCTGCGTAACCCTGGAATAGATAAGTCAACTATGGCATCCCTGTGGCTGGACACCTGTTAATATACATATACATAGACAAGAGAGAAGAAGTACAAGAAACGGGTCAGAACCCGATTTATAAAAATATTTAGCAAGCATTTTATTGCAATAAATGAAATGCGTAGTATATAATGTTCATAATTGCTTTTACGGTCCCACTCTCTTGAGGAAAATCTCACCTCTCTTCTATAGTGCACACCTATCGCATTCATTTATTCCGCCTAGCCATCTGACACACTTCTAACTAGGAAAAAGGCTTATCCTTCTAGTTACCCCTTGTAGTAGTATATCATATTTGATCTCAACAATTATCATTTTTAAATAAGTGTTATCACACTAAAGTCAAGTATTTACTATTTACGTTTATATAAGATTTCACTATCTTAATAGTCTGTAATTATCTCATTGTAGATATACCATAAGCATACATATATATCCCTCACTATTATATATATGTATTAACACAATCTTAATAGCCTACAATTATCACATTGTAATTATATCACAAGTATACATATATATCCACCACCATTATATATATATACTAACACAGCACCCTAAGGATACACCTATAGTGCATTGCATACTCTGCTATCATGTCTCGGTACGTCTCGTACTCAAACAAGAACTATCAGTTCGGAAATGTCCCACGAACCATATAAACAAATCACACATATTGGCGGCGAACATAGTTCACATACCTATGGGTCACGCACATACCTACGCTCCCATAGTCAGCGGACTTATCAACTCACAAATAAGTCTTTCACAGTCCTATGTTCTGAGATACAAGTCAAATATCCCCCCGAATGTCACTCAGGATAAGACCGTCTCTACACAACCCCCCGCGATAGCAAGCAGCTAGGTATGTCATACACATAATAAAACAATCAAATATGTATTCACGCACCCTATTAAAATATTAGGTATTCACACAACCTTTCAGTGTTTTACGTATTCACACAGCCTATCATTGTTTTAGGTATTCCCGTAACCTATTATCATTTTTCTATTGGATTATGTATTCCCATATTTATATATATAATTCACACATTCATATATATATATACATATATTCCAATTATTACTAGTTCACTCGTATTAAATACGATCCAATACCAAAATAACTACATCCCACTATTTAATATAATTTATATAATTATATATCTCACCTCATATATACTTGATTAAGTTCATATTAGTCTCACAAAGTTCCCAACAATTTTTAGTTTCAATTCGGGAAAGTTTCATCACTAATTAAAACTCCAAGGGTATTTTAGACATTTCACAATATATTCCTCAGTAATGAAATTCCTAGTACTGCGTACTACTCTCCATTTGCTATGCGTGGCCACAAACGGCACGTAAATCCGAATTCGTATGACAAAGTTATGCTCATTTAAAGTTGTGCTAAAAATCAAATAACTCGTTCCGTCTTCAAGGGTATTTAGACCTTTCAATTTTTTGTGTCTAATTAAAAACATTCCCAGGACAGCGTAATAATCTTCGCTATCTATGTGTGGCCGTGAACGGCACACTAATCCGAGTCCGTATGCCAAAAGTTAGGGCATTATAAAGATTCACCTCAAAGAAGATTTAAAAAAAAACCTTTCTTAAAAAGTTTTCCCACATTCTGCCCAGATTCATAAATTGATGTTTTGAGGCATTTTGGAGCAGTTTTGGAGGAAGCGCGTGAGACAACAAAATGTAGAAAACGCGATTTTCGACAGGGCAACGCGGACAGAATCTCCATTAAAGCTCCAAAACCTTCGATTATACCCAGATCTTTTAACCCAAAAACCTCCCAAGATTCATCCTAAATCCACCGAAACTTCATCATTAACAATTTCTTCCAACAATACCACTAATGGAGATTCAAAAACCAAGATCTAATCATGTTGTTCACTTCTCAAATTAAGTTATAATTTCACTATTAACCCAATTTCTCACAAAGTTAAAAATCCCCTATCAATGGTTATTCTTCATCTTCTTCACCATAAACCCACAAATTTCAATTCAAATTCCTACTTCCAAATTTCCAGAATTAATTGACATAATTACAACTATTTACATCATTAACTACAACTCAAATTAAAGCAAGAAAACACTTGCCTTGGGGGATTAAATCCGACGATCCCATATCGAAATTCTTGCCCGGATTGCTCTTGTCATCCTTCTTTCCTTCTTCTTCTTTCTCCTTTCTTTCCTTCTTCTTCTTTCTCCTTTCTCTCCTCTCTCAACCCTTTGTGTTTTGGAATGACTCATGGCTGCCCAACACACTTAAACCTAGGTTAAAATTCCTCAATCCCGTAATTAAGCCTATTGGCCAATTAAAAATGACTTAAATGCCCCCGTATGGGCTCGATCATGTCTAAAAATGCCCCGAGACCCATTTACTACCCCGGGTACTCTTTTCTGACTATCTCGACCCTTCCGGACTCAACCGTGCACTCAGAATTGTCATCCGAGATACTTTATAAAATTTTCCAATTTCAACCTCAAAATGCGACACATGTGAAAATTTTCAATAACCCGAATTAATTTGAATTTCTAAATCCCCAAATTTAAATATTAAATTCTACATCTCCAAATTCAATAATTTCTCCAATTTAAATAAATTAAATTTAAATCACCAAATTAAATGAATTTCTCCAAATTAAATAAATCCAACTCACTAATTTAATTAATTTATATATCCTCTAAAATATGGGGTGTTACATACTTCTCCCCTTACAACGGAATTTCGTCCTCGAAATTCAGATAAGACTAGTACTCAAAGCTTGAGATATAATCTCGTACACCTTCATCCTTTCCCACACAATCTAAATCGTTATGATGTTCTCATTACACTTCTCCTAGCGATACCCCTTAGTCCAACAGTCCCTACACTACCGTTCAATCCTGTGGCCAATTTGCTTTAGTCATCTTATATTAAAATGTTCCATCATATAATGTATCATCTCACATTGGTGCCTACACAACACTTTGAAGCTTCTAACTTCTGACACTACTATGAGCCTAACCACTAACGGCTATAATACTTCCTTTACTGGGGAATACTCCAACACCCCCCTGCGATAACTCCCTTATTCGTTTACTCTTTTGTCACATGTATTTCTACATCTATCGATCGCGGATAATATATAAAAATTTAACTATCTAGGGTGCCCATACACCCTATATGCTGCACATAACTGCCCAATTCAACTTAACGTAATAAACTTGCTATAATTAAGCTTTTCATATTTGAGCTGATTATACGGTGAGTTATACTAAACTACCCTACCAATTGCAACTTAATTATCATTTAGGTTATCCCACCGATCTACTCGTGGTGAAAGTGTTCCACAAAGTGTTCTCACATCAACATTATACGGCTCTATCGGCCTTAAGTCGTATTATAATTATCAACTCATAGTTATAACTATATATGTATAATAACCACGGTACCAAACCTATGTTCTATGGCCAAACAACTCCCCACTTCCAACGTTGTGCTAAGTTTCATGCGTGGGATGTCTCGCAAAGCGAAATCCAAACAAGGAACCCTCCCGATACACTACTACCTGACATTGTTGGTCGTTGAGATCCGTTAGGCCCTCAGTCCATAGCACATACCCCCCAAATCCCCGTCTCTTAACATAAAAGTATATTCGTTCACTCCCATATTACACAAGATAATATATAATACGGTTCTTTTACTATCACCAGTTTCTTAGCGCGAATAAATCACGAGCTATATCTCTCCGCTCAATAATAAGTTAGTATACCCTGAATCACATCAGTAAATGTCCCTACTCATCGGGATTACATATAACAATGACAACATATTCTTATATGTCTATTATGAAACACAGTATCAAATATATACACGTATATGCACACTATAATATATATATTCATCCAGTGGCCCTATATTTTTAATAGCTCTCAACTTAAGGTGTTTTCCCTACACGTTCAGTAACTAAAATTTTAAAATCGATGCATTAGCATCCAACTACGTCTCGTCACCGCAGACATAAATTAAGGTCCCTACATATAACATCCTGCAACTAAGTTCAAAGAAATTTCTCAATGTACTATTCTCTAACATTTTCAACAAAATTCGTAGGTCCAAAGCACATAACTTAGATATCACGAATCCTGTCTCTCGACACATTATTTAATTTGCCTATGCCCACGTCTCTCAAGGCATCACACAATACGGTGTTCTAGCTATCACTTAATTCTCAGCACGTAAACAATAATGATCTAAATCTTTAAGCTCAACGGTTGCCTGATATACCTTGAATTACACCGGTAAAAGTCCCCACTCACTAGGATTTAAACATAACGAGACAACTATACTCGTCGAAGTCTATGGTATAATACAATATATATATATATATATTGACTCGACCCTCCTTCGGGTGATGATTCATGAAGTAGAATGTCTTACCCTGGCACAGCGAGCACCATAGACTTCCCATACAGTCTACTATTGCTCCAACCCTCGGTATACAGTCACTACGCAAGATAAAAATATGCTCCCTTTCATATCCCTCAAAAGGAAAAAAAAATCTATCACATTATATACGACACCCTCCTAGTGTCCTCACCTGCTCCCCTGCAGATGGAACTAACGAGAGCCCTGTTACGCGACGACAAAGATATGTACACTATTTTAATATTCACGGCATCTATACTATAAACCCGTTTCACATGTGAATTTAGTATTAACAAACTACTGTCACACAGAACATATCTCAACCACCTCGAGTGGCGGTTCAAATGGTTCTGGGACATAACGCCCTCGTCCTAATCGAACCAAAACTTCTTATAACTGTTGCCCCTACTGGTCATCCCATTTCTATCCCCGATTCACGATAAACACGGTATACACATGTGTTCTTACTCTTTACACATAGGACACCTCTCCATGTTATCTTCCTTGCCTGATCATCGGGTCCCCGATTGCTACCCCCGTTGTTCATTTGGCTTCGTTGGCCCTCTTGGACTTGTTGTTGTCCTCAATGGCCCTGACTGAATCCACCATTACTTGGTAGAAATTCAATTTAATCAAAACATTTAACTGGGTCCCTACTGGGTATACCATCATGTGGTGCTTCACTAACACCGTTAAATTCACTCTTTCTTTTCAGCTCAATTTTCAATTCTCAAGATTCACTTCCCATGGAAGCGTTAATATAAAGTTGTAACGCACAACCTTGATGATGTCGACACTAGTCATCTTATTCGGATTTTACACTCACGCTTTTGTATTCAACTCACGAGCCCATTAATAACTTATGTACCCTTTATATACTTCGTATCCCCTTCGCCGGGTACGAAGTTCACTAACCAAGTTAACTTCTCTCTCGCGATCGGTTTCTATCTTGCTCACTTGTGATAAGTTTCGAAACTTCATTCGCACCCCTGTCCGAACAACAGATCGAAAATCTAACGATTAAATTGTACTCAAAATTTTCATTTAATCCCATATTCTTCTTATATATAGTGACTGGCTCTTGTCACTTTACATTGCTCCTATGAGCTTAAAATTTTATTGTCCAAAATTTACTACTGAGTATCGTTGTACTCTACCCTACATAGTTGTCGTTGGATTTCTCCTTCCATTGGTTTATCACACTTCCTCTTTTTTTTTGGATTCTTATCGATGGCTCCTCGAAAGAGTCCTTTCGACTTTCCCCACCCCTTGCTGACTACGCTGGGTGAGTGTAAGATTTTCACCATTGTCATCCTTGATTATGCTACGGGAAACTACTATCCCCGAGATTTTCCTATCATCACTTTTCTAAAAAACAATTGTGGTGGCTTCTATCGCCATTACTATTTTCAGATTACTCTATTGCTTCTGCCGCCTTCCTCCTGCATTCCTTCTAACGGTCCCCGTTGATTGTCCTATAATGTTCGGTGTCCGAAGCCTAATCGCACTCGTACATAAATCACATCAACTATACTTGATAGCAGGAGAACGAAATCACATACGTAGATGAATTCAACAATCCTATCATAAGGCTCTACATCAAAGACCGCTAAACTGAAACGTGAAAAGCCATACAGATCCTAAGGACACTAGAACCTGATGCTCTGATACCACCTGTGACACCCCGCCCAAATAAATACCGGGTGATCAGTCCTATATCAAATTTAAAACAGGAATCTCAGGGGTTCATTCTTAGCATCACTGTCGAAAACTTTTTAAAACTTTACTAACCACCTAGTATTCAAAAAGACTGATGTCAAATTTTATCTTTTTATTAAACAATTAAATATGCATGCTGAATAACAAATAAACCATACATCCAAACCATGAGTCTAAAACAGTACTAAATGACTAAATGACATGCCGAATAAACAATCAGCTCAAAATCCCAATAATAATAATTCAATAAATGAATACATAAACCAAATACTGAGTCTAAAAGTAAAAAGGGGAAACATGACCTGAATGAATCTACAACTGAGATAAGAATCCTACTCTAGGAATAAAGAAATGATACGTCTAAATCAAATCCTGCAACCATCCACAATGTTGCAGCTGCGTAACCCTGGAATAGATAAGTCAACTATGGCATCCCTGTGGCTGGACACATGTTAATATACATATACATAGACAAGAGAGAAGAAGTACAAGAAACGGGTCAGAACCCGATTTATAAAAATATTTAGCAAGCATTTTATTGCAATAAATGAAATGCGTAGTATATAATGTTCATAATTGCTTTTACGGTCCCACTCTCTTGAGGAAAATCTCACCTCTCTTCTATAGTGCACACCTATCGCATTCATTTATTCCGCCTAGCCATCTGACACACTTCTAACTAGGAAAAAGGCTTATCCTTCTAGTTACCCCTTGTAGTAGTATATCATATTTGATCTCAACAATTATCATTTTTAAATAAGTGTTATCACACTAAAGTCAAGTATTTACTATTTACGTTTATATAAGATTTCACTATCTTAATAGTCTGTAATTATCTCATTGTAGATATACCATAAGCATACATATATATCCCTCAGTATTATATATATGTATTAACACAATCTTAATAGCCTACAATTATCACATTGTAATTATATCACAAGTATACATATATATCCACCACCATTATATATATATACTAACACAGCACCCTAAGGATACACCTATAGTGCATTGCATACTCTGCTATCATGTCTCGGTACGTCTCGTACTCAAACAAGAACTATCAATTCGGAAATGTCCCACGAACCATATAAACAAATCACACATATTGGCGGCGAACATAGTTCACATACCTATGGGTCACGCACATACCTACGCTCCCATAGTCAGCGGACTTATCAACTCACAAATAAGTCTTTCACAGTCCTATGTTCTGAGATACAAGTCAAATATCCCCCCGAATGTCACTCAGGATAAGACCGTCTCTACACAACCCCCCGCGATAGCAAGCAGCTAGGTATGTCATACACATAATAAAACAATCAAATATGTATTCACGCACCCTATTAAAATATTAGGTATTCACACAACCTTTCAGTGTTTTACGTATTCACACAACCTATCATTGTTTTAGGTATTCCCGTAACCTATTATCATTTTTCTATTGGATTATGTATTCCCATATTTATATATATAATTCACACATTCATATATATATATACATATATTCCAATTATTACTAGTTCACTCGTATTAAATACGATCCAATACCAAAATAACTACATCCCACTATTTAATATAATTTATATAATTATATATCTCACCTCATATATACTTGATTAAGTTCATATTAGTCTCACAAAGTTCCCAACAATTTTTAGTTTCAATTCGGGAAAGTTTCATCACTAATTAAAACTCCAAGGGTATTTTAGACATTTCACAATATATTCCTCAGTAATGAAATTCCTAGTACTGCGTACTACTCTCCATTTGCTATGCGTGGCCACAAACGGCACGTAAATCCGAATTCGTATGACAAAGTTATGCTCATTTAAAGTTGTGCTAAAAATCAAATAACTCGTTCCGTCTTCAAGGGTATTTAGACCTTTCAATTTTTTGTGTCTAATTAAAAACATTCCCAGGACAGCGTAATACTCTTCGCTATCTATGTGTGGCCGTGAACGGCACACTAATCCGAGTCCGTATGCCAAAAGTTAGGGCATTATAAAGATTCACCTCAAAGAAGATTTAAAAAAAAAACCTTTCTTAAAAAGTTTTCCCACATTCTGCCCAGATTCATAAATTGATGTTTTGAGGCATTTTGGAGCAGTTTTGGAGGAAGCGCGTGAGACAACAAAATGTAGAAAACGCGATTTTCGACAGGGCAACGCGGACAGAATCTCCATTAAAGCTCCAAAACCTTCGATTACACCCAGATCTTTTAACCCAAAAACCTCCCAAGATTCATCCTAAATCCACCGAAACTTCATCATTAACAATTTCTTCCAACAATACCACTAATGGAGATTCAAAAACCAAGATCTAATCATGTTGTTCACTTCTCAAATTAAGTTATAATTTCACTATTAACCCAATTTCTCACAAAGTTAAAAATCCCCTATCAATGGTTATTCTTCATCTTCTTCACCATAAACCCACAAATTTCAATTCAAATTCCTACTTCCAAATTTCCAGAATTAATTGACATAATTACAACTATTTACATCATTAACTACAACTCAAATTAAAGCAAGAAAACACTTGCCTTGGGGGATTAAATCCGACGATCCCATATCGAAATTCTTGCCCGGATTGCTCTTGTCATCCTTCTTTCCTTCTTCTTCTTTCTCCTTTCTTTCCTTCTTCTTCTTTCTCCTTTCTCTCCTCTCTCAACCCTTTGTGTTTTGGAATGACTCATGGCTGCCCAACACACTTAAACCTAGGTTAAAATTCCTCAATCCCGTAATTAAGCCTATTGGCCAATTAAAAATGACTTAAATGCCCCCGTATGGGCTCGATCATGTCTAAAAATGCCCCGAGACCCATTTACTACCCCGGGTACTCTTTTCTGACTATCTCGACCCTTCCGGACTCAACCGTGCACTCAGAATTGTCATCCGAGATACTTTATAAAATTTTCCAATTTCAACCTCAAAATGCGACACATGTGAAAATTTTCAATAACCCGAATTAATTTGAATTTCTAAATCCCCAAATTTAAATATTAAATTCTACATCTCCAAATTCAATAATTTCTCCAATTTAAATAAATTAAATTTAAATCACCAAATTAAATGAATTTCTCCAAATTAAATAAATCCAACTCACTAATTTAATTAATTTATATATCCTCTAAAATATGGGGTGTTACAACTACCAGGCAGACTAACAGAAAAGATCCATCAGCATCAGTGATCTCAGTAACATTCTCTCGAAATCAACGAAGTTCCTCCACGTGAAGTTCCAATCAAGCTTCCATTACCATCCTTTTCATACCCAATTTAGCAAAAATCTCATTCTCTCTCATCCCACATTCATCTCACATTCGAGTGAGGTCATCCAAGATCAAAGATCAAGCTTCAAAGAAGGTCCAAATCCTTGCCTCTATCCTTAAATTCCTTGTTTTGCATGAATTTCATTAGATTCGTAATCTAGTTCTTACTTTAGTTCATACACATTAATATCTACATTTTTATTAGAATATTGCACATACTTTCTTTCTATAAAACACTCAAAACAAATAAAAAGAGGGTTACACCCATAAATTCTGAACGGGATAATCCATCACACTTTTTCAAAACTAAAACACATTTTTCTACACACATGCATATAATAAAATCCCATTCGGATCAATGGGATAACTCCCACCCCCATGTCGCATCCGAACTACGTGAGTTTTGATGCCTTTATAGGCTACATAGGCATTTCGGATTAAAATCCAAGATTTGAGTCCAATTTTCCTAAATTCCTTATTTTCATCATATTCTTGCATTAATATACATATTGTGTCCGTTAGCGTTTTATCCAATACATATTATCATTTCATAATAACGATCAATATCGCGATAAACGCATAAATCATATTTTCTATATATTATTCTTGGCACATTCCTATGGATGACCTCATTCTACCTTTCTCATGGTACGAGTTGAACGATTCCATCTCCATTATATATACACGCACACACACTTCACCGAGAAATAAAAGAAAACAACAACACAAGCCCATGAGAGATCGAAAGGGCGGGATGGGTGCGTAACACCTTCCCATTACGCAACTTAGCCCCCGAACCCTCGAACTAATGGTTTTGTATGTATCAGTTTGTCTTTGATGCCACTCTCTCGAGGCGACAATATGTTCTTTTGCCTGTTTTGTACAAAATAAGCTGGCAACTCCATCTCTTTATATTTACCCCACTTCAACGACGGTCGAAGCGTTCCTAAGTTAAAAAGGGGCACGAGACCATTCAGAATCCCTTCCCTAGGCGCGCGATCTCGATCGGTATGGGCACACTAATATTATTAGAAATTCCCATTTCATAAAATACCTTCTTTCAATATACCAAAACCTTGAAATATTTACTTATTCTTTAATTTCAATAAAATATCGTTTTTCAACAAAAATCACCTTATTTGCAAACATTTTCTTTCATAAAATATTTTTCATCAAAATTACTAAAAAATACACCATTTTATAAAACATCAACTTTCAATATTTCAAAACCTTGAAATAATTACCCATTCTTTATTTTTAACAAAATAACATTTTTCCTATATTTTATTTCATAAAAATGTTTATTGTCTTGTACACAAAAATTATATTATTACACTAGATATACCATACTCAAATAGTCCAAATACTAGACTACAAATGTAAAATGACATTCTTATACTAAGAGTAAGGTTACCCACCTCTAATGGCTATAATTGTGGTGTTGGTGTAGGAGGAGAAACCCCCACCTTAAAGGTGGCCTAAAGTGGTTAACAATGCATCCTCCGTGGCTCCAAGCTAAGGACTCCTTCAACTCCATTAAATCCCACTTCATCTTCTCCAAGAAAACCCCCAAATATGACTCCAAAATTCGTAGGTCTTCTTTGTCCAATGTGGAAATGGGTATATTTTGCCCAAATGTGGGGAGATACATCTTGAAAGTGGTGGTGTATGGGTGGTTTATGGTGGAGGAGTGGTGGTTTGGTGGCGGAAGACCACCCACCTCTTCCTTTTTCTCCCACTCTCCCTCTCTTTGTTCCATCTTTTTCCAATAATAATAACCCAAACTAACTCCAAACAACACCTTATAAAACACTCCTTAAGCCCAAAACCCCCGTTTCACCCTTGTTGATAAAATCTAGGCTCGACAACACACCAAATCAACGCTCCAAAACGTGACAACGGACAGGGGTATCTGATCTAAAAACTCGACCAAGGACATTCGAATGAATTAACATTGGTCGTTCGAATGACTCATGCTATGTCGTTAAAGTTACTTCAAACAACCATGTCGTTAGAAGCCCTGCTTTCAACGACCCTTCTAACTACCTGGTGGTACTGTCATTCGAACGACATCCAAAGTCGATTGAACAACCCTGTTTTTCTTCCCTTTTAATTTTCTCCAACTTTTAATCCACAATTCCTCCGTATTTATAATTAACCCCTCTTTAATTATAACTAATATCCAATTTATTTTAATTTATTAGGGCGGGATAATACAAACTTCCCTCCTTGGAGAATTTCGTCTCGTTGCATTAATTCTCAAACTCATGGGGTTCACCGACTTCCATTCTAGGTCATAAAATCTTCCAAGGCAAAATCATTGAAATTCACAGCATTATGGTCACCAAATAGCTAGCATATTCGATTCTCACTATCCCATTAACCGTGCCATTACACAATCAACTTTGAGTCTCTACTTGCATAATGATCAAATCCAAACCATTCTTAAAACTACTTATGGTAGTACCTAAGGCATACCGTCGCCTTTATGGGCAAACCCATTCTATCGGTCATCGTTCACCCAATTACATTCTTATACTAACACTACCTTAGGTGTCTCATCCTTGAGTACTCACTAAACTCTAATTTTGATCCATTCATCGTGGCAAAGCAGCATCATGTGCTAAGTTTTCCCTCGATTTCCAAACACTATATCGTATCCTCGAACCATTAACCTGCTCTTTACAGCCCGAGCCATTGACTGTCGAGCCAATCAGTCGAGAGTCTACTAGCCCAAAGGGAGATTGATACTATGAACAAATCGAGTGGTCAAAAGCGTAGCCACTCGCACACAAAATTTTATGCAATAGGAGGAATACCTCTAATGATCACACCGAGTTACCGAGATGCATTGACCAAACTTGGTTCACTGCACTTTCCCGGGCTCAACCATGCCATACTGTGATATGGCACTAATTTGAGTCATCGCGTAGGTGAGAATACCGATTCCCAATTACCGAAACCAAAAGGAGCACACTTGAGTCAGAGGGATAGGAAACCACCCCAAGGAATTTTGCCCATAGGCAACCGATTCTGACTTATGGAAACGAACCCATACCGTATAATAAAAGGTATGCCATTCATTTACAAAACTCTCACAGAGTACTATTTATGGCCATACGCCTTGGCTTGGATCACTAGCCGTAACAAATCAAATCTCGATTATTCATTCTCACAATATGATCATAATTTAAGAATCAATAGTCCTTGAGGAATTCAATGTCTGACTTCCCTACTTAGGAGCAAGGCCCTACCTTACACACCCTTGGCTTAAACGAATCATTTTGACTGGCGGATACTTCACGCCTCATCTATATCGACCTTATCAAAGAACTAATGATGACATTATGAACCTATTACACCTACGTCATTGTTTGCTTTAACATATCGTGATCGAATCCCAAATTTCATAAATTTTACTTGGCTTAAGAGAAGAACTCACCTAGTCGTGTCCTCTTGATCACGAGAGATTTCCACTAATTCGCCTTCGGTTTTTCACCCATATAGTATTTACGCGATGACCACACTCGCCGTCATTGGCACCCTTAGGGTAATTAATATCACATCGGGCCACATCTACTAACCCATGCCAGTTTGGCAAGACGCGCCAATAACTAATCCTTACATTTCTAAGACTACTCTAGCATACATTGTCGACACCCCGACATAACAATCATGTTTGATGCTACCCACCTTAGTTGCCATTTAAAAGTCTCCACATGGCATCATCACTCTGAGTTTTGATTACATTTCTTAGTACATCCTCAAACCAAGTTTTATCACACCCATACTAGTCATTCCATCACATTCGTACACCATTCAAAAGGGATACAACTGTCACCCTATCTTAGGGGTTACACCACCACTCTGTGCCTATTGGAAAACTATACCCGGTACATATATTATATAACTGTTAATTCGATATCATCACCTGACCCTCAACGCTATTGTTACTAGACAACCACTGCCCCTTCTTACCGGACTTAATTGGTCTTCTAAGAACACCAGACAGGTTTCATGTGAAAGCCCCAGATTCAACGGGATTTCATCATCTACATTCCTATCTTCTTAGGTGCACTCTTCAACCCCTACGATATCCACATCAATATTACTTGGTGCTCGTGAAGACATTAGTCCACGAGCTTCTATCCATAGTGCACCTCAATCCTCGAACACCTCAAGACATCATAAAATTTGATATGTATCCTCAATGATGTCATACACAAATTATTTCCCATGGTCACCTCAATATGCCTATAAACTCTTCAAGCACTAGGATTTCCTCGCGCCTAGCCATTACCTTGGAGGTCAAAATGAGTCCCAACACTTGGATACTAATCTCACCTTTCTTCCAAAAGGTTGTGACTATAAGTCACATACAAACCATAACTAGTGCTGCTACTGATTATGGCAATAAATAGGATGTCGCCTGTAAACTATAAACATCAAAGTCTACCTTACCCAAAATCCTCATTGACTGTTCAACCGTGGCGCCTAAATTGCCTTGCTATGTGAATATCACACCATGTGCCAATCCACGAGTTAACATAACTATGCAGATCTTGGTATGATATGGGCATTGGGTGTTGCCTATAAACACCAAGGCCCTTACCACGGACACCGCACAAGATCCTATTCCTCAATATCGTATCATAACCAAGGTACACCCAACTTAAGCCTTCAACCAAAGGGGCTAATATGTTTTCATCACAAATCAATGTTTATTAATGTGACACAACTATTTAGTCTCCATACATGGGATGCACCACCTTTATTACTAGGTTTCCGGGAACAGTACTCACTATTGCCACCATCAAGGCTATTCTTATCATCAAAATTATCTCACGACTCCTCTCACATAAAATATTACGATGTTGCCATTATTAGCCTACACAACTTCTTGTGTACTCAAAATACTATCAATTGCAATATCACCCCAAGGATCGAATTTTCCTAAATACCTCACTGGCGTTACCTACATATAAGCATCGTACCTAAGGGTTATATACATTTTAATCACCAATCATTTCTATCTAGTCAAGACACCTTAACCATCAACCTCTACCATTGACTATATGCAACTCGTGCCACTCGTCCAATGGGCGTAATTTCATTCTATCGACATCTTCAAGTGATTCTATATCCCCAATTTTTTACCGTAAGCACCTCACACTAACAACCATGGTGTCACTACTATAGGCTTTGAAAGACACACATAAATTACAACAATCTTAATCAAAAAATACGGAAGCAATTAATAACCATCAATATAATAGTGTGCCACTTAGCACTAGTGTAAGTTGTCATGCTAAACCCTTTTGACTCTACGGTCAAGGACACGAACTAAACCATCATCAAACTAACATGACTGTCCCGAACAATAGCACATCGAAAGATCCAATACCGACCTCACCACGTCACACCCGAAAGGAACCTTGAACCTAGAGCTCTGATACCATTTGTAACTCCCCGACCCAGATTTATGGCTTACCGATTGTATAGGTTGTTCCATTGCACTTCACACCTAACGATTTGATTTGAATCGGGTTGACTCACGGGTAACCCATAAATTCGGGTCAGGCATTACAAATGGTATCAGAACTCTAGGTTCAAGATTCCTTTCGGGTGTGACGTGGTGAGGTCGGTATTGGGTCTTTTCGACATTGTGGTGGTTGGTGCGGAGATGCTAGTTTGATGACGGTTTAGTTCAAGTCCTCGACGGTAAGGTCAAAGAGGTCAGCACGACTAGTAAGCTAGTGCCAAGTGGCATGCTATTAAGTAAATTATTATAAATCACTTATGCAAATCCTGATGTGAGTATGTAATAATTTATGAGTGTCCATGTAAGCCAGTAAGTGGTGACACCATGGTTCGTAGTGTGAAGTGTTTGTGTTCCAGCCTTTATAGACGTAGAGATTTTGGAGATGTAATAGAATGAAATATAGCTCTTTGGGCAAGTGGCATCAAAATTGTGTATAATCAATGGTAGAGATCGATGGTTGGAGTGTCGCAGATATGTAATGGAAAATCGTGACTTAAATTATATGTAGACTTGGGTGTGACACATATGAGAGGTCCATATCGATGCGATAATTAGGTAATTTTGATCCATGGGGTAATACTGTAATTAATGATAAGGTCGATGAGTTTATAAATTGATGTAAGCCAACACTAGGGGGATAAATCGGTCTCAGTTGATAAAATGCTATCCTTATGGGTGAACACCCTAGCGGATTGTTGGTCGACGAATGTAATTGCAACTGTTAGTTCCATGTGAGGAAGTATTAGGTCCATTCGTTGGGAAACTCGGGTTTAGCGCATCTCGATTTAAGTACCTTTGACTATAATATGGGTTTAGATAACCATGATGATTGAGGTAACCTAGGAGTGAACCTAGATAATCATGATGACTTGGTGTTAAGTAATTATGTCGTGATGTTTTATAATAGGACTTCTTACGACGTTGTTAGGGTGGGCCTCCTTTTGGGCGATGCCCGACATTCTTGTTCTACAAAAACCCTAGGTGGTGATAATTTATAATTTGGTGATTATAGTGTGGTATTGAGGAATATGATCTCGTACGGCGTCCGTGGTGAGAGCCTTGGAGTTTAAAGGCAATACTTGACGTCTATATCCTTCCAAGATCAATAAAATTGTGTTAACTTGCGGATTGGCACATAGGGTGATGTTCACATAGCAAGGAAATTCGATTGCCATAGTTGAACAGTCATCAAGGATTTGGGTAAGTCAGACCTTGAGGTTTATAGGCTGCAGGCGACGCCTATGTTCTGCCAAATCGATGGTAGCAATAATTATAGTTTATACGTAACTTATAGTTACAGCCGTTTGGGGGAATTAAGATTCATATCTAAGTGTTAAAACTCATTTAGCCTCCGATATAATGGCTAGGTACGAGGAAACCCCAGTGTGTGGGTAGTTCATAGGCACGTGGAGGTGCCCATACAAAGAATTTATCGAACTTTGTGATGTCTTGAGGTGTTCGAGGATTTAGATGCACTATGGTTGGAAGCTCGTAGACTAGTGTCCTTGCGAGCACCTATGTAATATCGATGTGGGTATCGGGAGGTTTGAAGGGTGTACCTAGGATGATAAGGATGTAGGCGATGAAATCTCGTCAAATTTGGGGCTTTCACATGAGATGTGTTATTTGTTCTTAGGAAACTAATTAAGTTCGGCAAGAAGAAGTAATAGGATTCTAGTAATGATAGTTGTATCCTTTTACGAGTAATGCTCGGGAGTTATGAAATGACTAGTATGGGTGTGGTGATACTCTACTTCGAAACATACTAGGGAATGTATTCAAGGCTTATAGTAATGATACCACTTGGAGACTTGAAAATGAAAACTACAGTGGGTAGCATCGAACATGATTGTTAGGTTGGGTCTCGACTACATATGCTAGAACACCCTTAGAAATGTGGGGATTAGTTATTGGCACTTCTTGCCAAGTGGGCACGAGTTAGAGATGTATCTCGATGTGAGGCAGTCACCTTTAGGGTGACAATGATGATGGGTGTATTCATCGTGTGAATACCGTATGGGTGAGGAATCGAGGGTGAATCGATGGTGAATCAATGGAATGTGGTGTGGTCAAAAGACATAGTTAGGTGAGTGATTCGGTTGAACCAAGTATTAATATCGAAAGAATTTGGGAACTGGATCATGATATATTGGAGCAGACAATAACCTAGGTGTAATAGGTTGGTAACGTCGTAACTAGTGTTTGGATAAGGTCGATATAGATGAGGCATGAGGTATCCGCCAATCAGAATGATTCGTTTACACCAAGCGTGTGAAAGGTAGGGCCTTGCTCCTAAGGGGGGAAGTCAGGCATGACTTCCACAAGGACTACTTATTTGAAATAGCGATCGCATTCGTGTTATGAGAGCGAATAGTCGAGATTCAATTCATCACAGCTAGTGATCCATGCCAAGGTGTAGCCAGAGTAAGTACTTGGTGAGAACTGTGTGAATGAGTGGTATGACTTCAAGTATATGGTATATGTTCGCTTCTGTGAATCAGAATCAGATGTTTATGGACAAAATTCCTCGGGATGGTTGCATGTCCCTTTGACTCTAGAGTTTTTCTTCGATTTCGACAATCAAAAATCGGTATTCTCACCTATATCGTGGCTCAGATTGGTGCTATGTCTTGGCACGACCCGATTTAAGCCCGGGAGAGCGCGGTGGTCCGAGTTTAACCAAAGCAGCTCGGTAATTGGGTACGCTCATCTGAGGTAATCTTGTTACTGCATAAAACTTTGCGTATGTGGCTATGCTTTCGACTATTCGGGTTGTTCATAATATCAATATGAGTTAGACTAATAGACTCTATACTGGACGATTTAGCAATCAGTGGCTCGGACTATAATGAATGGGCTAGTGGGTTGATGACACGGTACATTATTAGAAATCGAGGGAGACTTGGCATATGATGTTCCTTGGCCACGGCGAATGGATTAAGGGTTAGACTCTAGTGAGTACTCAAGGATGAGATGTCTAAGTAATGTTAGGTTCATTAAAGTGCGCAGTAGAAGGTGTAAACCGAGCGTGCAATAATGATTTGGTGAAATTATTTCTCCTTGGAGTGAGAGGACGACGTGGTATGGTCTCGCAAATTGGGGAAAGATATAACGACCGATTGTATCATGATTTGTTTGGGTGAGCGTTGATTATTAGGAATAATTGCATGTAGAAGGCTCCGATATGCCTTAGTTACTAGCATAGGTAGTGCTAGGAATGGGTTAGGACTTGAGCATAAGGCGAATGGAAACCCGGGGTCGAGTATGTAGCGTCATAGTTGACAAAATGATGATCATTAGAACATGGGGCATGTTAGACGTATGGTGATAGTAGCGTCAAGGACATCTATGATTTTCTCTTAGAGGAATTCTAGGACTTAGGGTAGGAGTTGTTGGACCCATGAGTTGGAAATTTATGGAACGAGAATTTCGGGGACGAAATTCCCCAAGGAGGGAAGTTTGTAATACCTCACCCCGTTAAAATTAATTAAATCATATATGAATTTCGTATGAGGAGGAACAAATTGTACTTATAGGAATCGGCGGGTAATGAAATGGATTAAATGAAGATGATTATTTAATTATGGATTATAAAAGGATTATTGAAATCTTTGGGTTAAAAATCATATATGCCTCCTTAATATTTTGGGTCAAATGTGAGGAAATTGAGAAGATGAGAGGATAAAGAAAATTCGAAAATTCTCTAAGGTCGCTCGAGCGACATGGAGGTCGTTCGAGTGAGGAAGCTATGTCGTTCGAGCGACGTCTGACACAAGTCAGATTTGCCAGTTTAGTTGTCGATGCATCGGCCCTTGATCAGATCCTACAATTCAGATTTAGTCGAAAAAGTGTGAGGGTTTAATTGTTGTGCTTAAGAGAGAGACGTTAAGGGCCATTTTCTTCATTTCCTCCCTCTCTCTCTCAAGAAGAGCTCTCAACTCTCCCCCATTTGTGCACTGCTTTAGTAGTGTTTGGGCCAATAAAAATATATAAATACTCCATTAACAACCAAGTTCCTCATTGTCCATATAAAGCCACGATATATACATATGAGATGTTGTTTGTTTGAGGGTTTTATGGGAGTATTTTTTGAGTGTGTTGGGGCCTCCATGGGGGCTATTTTGGTGGAACTTTTGTAACTCCCTTTAGGGCCACATTTGGAGGTGGGGGAATCACCCATCTTCACCACCACCACCATTTTGGAGTCATTTGAATTGAGCAATCTACTCTTAGTTTATTTGTGACTATAGTTGATAAATAATATAGCCTTGTGTGTATGATTAAGAGTAGAATTATGAGAATAAATAATGTGTGCTCTTAGTAGACTAATATAAACGTTTTTTATGGAATAAAAATGTTAGAAAATATTATTGCCATATATTTTCTACTAAATCTGATATGAAAATAAAAATATTAGAAAATAATATTTTTGTGTGCTTCCTAGTAATCTGAAAATAGACATTTCTATGAAATAAAAATGCTGGGAAATGTTATTATTGTGTTTTTTCTATTAAATCTGAAAAATAAATATTGTTATGGAATAAAAATGTAAGAAATGTCATTATGGCATATTTTTAGTGAAAAGGAAATAATAAACATTTTTATGGAATAAAAATGTAAGAAGTGTCATTTTGGCAAATTTTTAGTGAAAAGGAAATAATAAACATTTCCATGAAATAAAAATGTAGGAAATATCATTTTGGCATATTTTTTTTTGTGAAGAATAAATAATAGATATTTTTATGAAATAAAAATATTAAAAAATGATATTTTGTTGAAAAATAAAGAATAAATAAATATTTTATGGTTTGGAAAATTGAAGAATGATATATTTTGTGAGATGGGCATTTTAGAAATATGGGTGTTAAACATCTTATGGAATAAAATGTTTGGAAATAAATATTTATTTAATGAAAAATATGTTTAAACCATGTAGTAGGATTTTTGTGTTAAAATCTATCTTTTCTTGCATATAAACTTATAGTATTTTGATATAGAATGTTTAAGGACCAAATATCCAATTAAGTCCATGTATAGTTTTGACTTATTCTCAAAACAAAAAATGTTTGAGTCATATGTAGATTTTTATTGTCCGATCCCACGTAGACTATGACGTGTCGAAGATTAATTAAAAATATTGCGACAAAGCTTCAAGGAATTAATTATGCCGACGTTTAATTAGTGAGAATTTCTCGTCTTAAAAGTTTGATTGCATTCCGAGATCACTCAGGTACGAATGCATAATGTTAATGAAACTCGAAATTTTATTTTATAAAATAAGGATGTTATTTTTTAAAAGAAAATATTTTTAAAATGTTTTAAAAGTGTTTTACTTGTTTCATATTAGAGATTGATTGGTTTGGACTCTAATCTGGGCAATGTCGTTCAACCGACATACGATGTCGTTCGAACGAGAGCTAATGGTGTTAGAACGACGTAGTATCTTGATCGAACGAGATGCCACAACCTTAAAATAATTATAAATAAGGCGTGTTCCAGTTTTCTCGAAGTGTGTGCGTGTAGTACTAAAAATAATTTACAATACAGAGAGTTTTCTGCACAAAGTTTTCTAAGAGTTTTCACTATAAAACATCCTTAGAGTTTACAAAGATCTGAGTTATCATTAGCATATGTTTATGTGATCTTTGTTGCACTAGGTTGGGTTTGTTCAGCACTTGAACATTGCTGATTTGGGGTTGAGAAGCGAAGAAGGTTACTTTCATATTCGACATCGTATACGACACAAGGTAGTATCAGTGGATACCGAGGCATTCGTGGAGGCGACTGCTGTGGACGAGCATCGTAGAAGACGGTTGCTTTCTGCGTGGGCATTATGAAGATTGGTAGAAGATCAGAGCAGCGTCAAGTCTTATGAGTGGATCGAGTTGTTGTATAAGACTATCGTCTGACTTTGTAAAAGCATTATCATAGTGATTGTCTGGCCTAGAACGTATGAGTTTTTTTCCCATTTTGGTTTTCCTCGTACATCAGCTTTGTGAGTACTTCTTGCATGCTTAGGGTTAAACAAGATAAAATTTGGTTAAGTTAATTTATGTCACAATTTGGTGAGGTTTAGAAAATTGAAAAGAGTTTTTCAAAAAGAGAAAGTTTGGCTTGTGTTCATCCTTAATTTAATTCCGCTCAAGCAAAAGTTTTTGTTTATAGTTAAATACGGGGACCTACCGAATGTATAAACAAGTTTAAAGAAGATTTGTTGGGTTTGAACAAGAATTAATAAATGTTAAAATTTTAGTCTTCAAAGTATGTGTAATTAGGACTAAAGGACATAGTGGGTATGAAGTTAAAAGACTATATGCTAAGAAAAGAAATGGCATTTTCTTATAAGAGTGGTCTTAAGCATAAATATATTTATTAAATAAAGAAATGAAGAAATGTGAATGTTGGTAGAAGTGTTCATTACGTGTTAATGGGTAAAAATAGAAAAGTTTATATCTAACTTAATAATGTTGTAAATTAACACTTATGGAACTAAATGAGAATTAACGGTGTAAAGGTGTTTCCAATTAAATAGAATATTACTCCAAGTGTAAAAAGGTGTTAAAGGGTTAAAACAATTAAGAAGTTGATGCCTATAAATTAATAGTGTTTTGGGTGAAATTAACACTTGTGAAAAGGGAGTAAAAGTGTGATTTGAAAACAAATGGGTAAAATGGTGATTTTACTTAAAGTGGAATATTTTTATGAAATAAAAATGTTGGAAAGGGTGTTAGATAAAGTGGTCTTAAATGAATATAATTTTGGAAATAAAAATCAAGGTTAAGGTGTAAAGGACTCAAAATGATAAATGTTCAAGTGTAACACAAATTGGGACAGTAAAGTCCCGAGTTTTGGCTTCGACCGAGTAAAAGGAAAGGAAATAATATGAACATTTGAAAAATATGAAAACACATCAAAGGTACTCAGATGACACCGGGATAAAGCAAGAAGGACCCGGAGCCCTTGGATGAAAAGTCCTAAACCACTGGCCAGAGCATATAGTGCGCATAGCCGTCGATGTAAAGCCCGTGTAAGTATGTGGTATTGGAAGATTCCGAGAAATGTTTAATGAAATATATAACATATCAAGAAATGGGGTGTGTGGTAAATGTGTTAATACAACCTAACTTGAATGAATGTAATAAATATTTCGGTAAAGGAGCAATGGATAAGTAAATGCGTAAATCTAGTAATGTCCATAAATGAATGAAAAAGGGCTAAAGAAAGTGTATAAATTGGTGGTTAAGCAACCTAAATGATTAAACCCATACTTAACACAAGAATGTATTATAAAAAGGATTTTCAAAGATTAAATAGGTATTTTCTAACACGGTGAATGCATGTGTTGACACTACACCAAATCTGCCTAATTGTCACGGTCATTGACCTAGACAAGTTCAACTTGTCAAGGTCAACGACCGTGACAATTCGGGGCAAGACAACTTTTTTTGTCACGGACTTGTCATGGTCATTGACCTTGAGAAGTTCGTTAGAATTATCATGGTCGTGTCATGGTCCATGACCATGACACGTTTAGTCACGGTTAATAACCGTGATAAAGCCTTTACCCTTTTTTAAAAAATTGTCACGATCATTGACCGTGACAATTCTGGGCAGAATTTTAAAAAAATCTGCTAGGCAGTATGGCCACTGCCACTACCCAGCAGTATATTTGTACCTGTTATAGCAACGTTGTACCTGTTCAAACATCATATATCCAAATAAACTAGAGATAATGCAAATATACATTCAAAATAGAAACTATTTAAGAAGAAACAACATCACCATCAATTATCTCAAATCTACAAACTGTTTAGCTGGAAAAGAGATTTTGTACCGCGACGCTCGGGGACACCTCCTTATCCTTCCCTTCTCGTCCGAAGAGCCACATAAGTATCGAGCCTATGTGGCTTACCCCCAGAGCCACTCCTTGTCCACTGAAATAAAATAAAGTAAAATTAGTATCCGCCCCGCAAATATAGATAAATATAAATATAAATCGAAATCGAAATCGAAATTGAAATATTCATATAAATATAAATATAAATACATTACCTGTAGTGCCACCCAAACAGCTAACTTGAGCTCATATGGCACCTCCTTCCAACTAATGTACCCCGGGCAATCGTGTCAAATATAATTTCCTTCATATCTGAATACTAAGAAATGCCGAAAATCACCAGTTGAAGTTGTCAATTCCACCTTCCAATGGTCTCCCATGTTTTGTTAGAGGTTCCAAGTGGTGGGGTATGGAAAGTGGAATTGACAACTTCAACTGGTGATGTTTGTCTACACAACGTTTGAGAGGAATTTGCAGAACATCACTCCATAGGATTATGGCATTTCTTAGTGTTCGGATAGACGAAGAGATTCAGTCTCCTCTCCACAAATAGGACACCCCAAATAACTATGTACTAATCACCTATTAAAGGTAAGAAGCATATATTCATGGATTAGTATAAACAAAACTTAGATTTAGTTGAAATATTTATATATTAATCTCCTCTCCACACACGCACACTACACAAGAGTGAAAATGATAAAGTGCAAATCAATTAAAAGCATTAAAAATGGATGTTTCGATAAATTGGAATATTTATTACAAATTGAAAAATTATTTCAAATTCGAATTATCATAAAAAATGGATTGATATTCGGTAGGAGCAGCCTAATCATCCACACTACTATTTAGACGTTTTGGCGCATGTTGGACAATCGACCACGGCTCTTTGTTGACATACTCCGAGTAAAACACTTGCTTAACCTTTTGAAATGCACAAACAAATGACTCATCGCGCACGTGGTCATTTCTCTTCAACTTGGACAAGTCAACCATGATCAAATTGGTGACAGGATCAACTTTACAAGCATTTTTATCATCAACTCTTACCCAGTCACAGTAAAATACAACCTCTTTGAAGCTTATATAATCCAATTCAAATATATTTTAGATTACACCATAGTAAGTCATTTCAGCTTCAACGAGGTTTTTATCTTTTGCGCTCGCTCGAAAGAAAGTAAGAGACTTGCATAAAATTTCCAAGTTCTGTACATTTTTACTTTCCTCATACACTTTAGCGCAAAAAATGTAACCGTTCAATCGATACTTTTTGTACTCTTATGCCACAAACAAGGGTCCAGTGGCTAGACGAGAAAGCCTTGATATCGCATCACCCGTCTTTAGGAGCTGAGAATATAGATAAATTAATTATATTAGTGGTAAAATTTGAGTGTAATGTAACGTTATATAACGACTATTTTCATTATAATTACCTCTTGTGTCAACCACAACCTAAACTCGTTGTCTGATTGTACCATTGTTTTTCGTCTTTTATTGTTCTCGTAGGCTTCATATTTTAGGCATATTACAAAATTAATCATGTATAAAATAATCTAAAATAATGTTAAACATTATAATAATCGAAACTTACTTTTTCCGTTCTTCGACATCTTCATGTGTGTCAAATAGATAACGAGCTACTTGTTCATGTTGCAAACTCGTTAATTTCACTCGTTTTCCCATCACATGACCACGATCATCGATGAACTCATCGGTGTCATCAACACTGGTCGAGTCAGGCATATATTCCCGAGTATATATTGATGACTCCACGGTGATGTATTCCTCTGCAATTGATCCTGCAATGTATCGTGTATTCTTGACGTAATCTTTAAAAACTTTCATCAATCTTTCAAATGGATACATCAATCGATATCTAACTAGACCACAAAGAAGTGCCACGTCACATTAGTGTACCAACAAGTGAACACTTATGTCAAAGAATGCTGGGGGAAAGTACTTCTCCAATACACAAATCGCTTCGGTCACCGCCAATTTTGCGGCCACTATGTGTTCTCGATTGACTACCTTCTCACACAAGAGGGAGAAGGTAATACGAATTTGCATAATAGCCCTACGCAAATCCTTGTGCTTGGAGAAACAGTGCTTAAACAATAGAGGAACCAATTGCATGATCACATGCCAATCATGGGACTTACACTTATGTAAATCATGTGTAGCATAATTCACAATCCTTTGCAAGTTGGACAAAAAAGTAAATGGGCCCTTCAAATTATATATTATGTCTAGAAGTACCTTCCTTTCCCCACTCGTCAAAGTAAATGCACCAGGAAGAATTATTGTCCCTCCCCTACTATCTTCTTTCAACCATAGTTGTGGCTTAAGTTGTAACGATTTAAGGTCTTTTCGTGCATTTTCTCCATCCTTCGATTGACACCCCCCAAGGCAAGTGCCCACAATATGTTCAGCAAAGTTCTTCTCTGCATGCATCACATCCAATACATGGCGCACCGGGTTATTCTTCCAATAAGGCAAGTCAAATAAAATTGACCTCCGAGACCATGCCTTTCTTATCTCAGTTTCATTCCCAGTTGGGGTCTTCTTATGCTTGACGTTCTTAAATTTGGGATTATTACCTGGCATATTAGGGCCACATTTAAAAGATTTACTTTCAATTTCTGAACCCGAAAGTTGTCTCGGCGGCAGCCTATGTTCAACCTGCCCAATAAAAAATTAGAACCTTTCTCAGATCTAAAACTATGAGCTGGGGGTAAAAAAACTCTTTTGACGATGGTATACATTTTTTAAGCTAGAGGATAGACGAAGAGATTCAGTCTCCTCTCCATAAATAAGACACCCCAAATAACCATGTACTACGCAACCGGATAATGTCCCATAAGCTGAAAAATCACGAATTGCCCACATCAACATAGCTTTCAGCGTAAACTCTTCTTTTCTAAAAGAGTCAAATGATTGCACACCCTCTTCCCATAAATCATTTAATTCTTTTACCAAAGGATCCAGGTAGACGTCGATGTCATCACTTGGTGCCTTTGGCCCAGGTATCAACAAATCCATCATCGAAAATTCAGGTCTCATACACTGTGAAGGAGTGAGGTTGAGTGGGGCTAGGATCACTGGCCATACACTCTGATTGGTGCTTAGATTTCCAAATGGATTGAAACCATCTGTTGATATAGCCAAACGAATGTTGCGTTGTTCTCGAGCAAAATCAGGATACTCAAAATTCATCCTCCTCCAGGCAGTAGAATCAATAGAATGACACATGATATTACCCCTACTTCTGCCCTAGCATGCCAAGTCATTGCCTCTACAATCCATAGTACTGTGAAAAATAGCTTTAATCTAGGCCCAATGGGAAAATATTTTAATACTTTTTGAGGCACTTTTGAGCTTGTGCCTTCCTTACTAGTAGATTGGACATATCTATGTTCATCGCATACTGGACAATGATCGAGATTTTCATACTCCTTTCGGTATAGTATGCAGTCATACAAAAAAGCATGAATCAATTTATACTTCATTCCCAAACCTTTCAAACTGTTCTTCATAATAGGATAGCTATTTGGAAGTGTATTCACCTTGGGTAATAAGCCCTTCACCCATTTCAGAATCCCAGTCACGCTATTACCAGAAAAACCGTACTGCGTCTTCAAACTGTACAAACCAACCAGGGTATGTAAAGTTATTTGATCTTTCTCACAGCCAAAGTATAACGGTTGGGTTGCCTTAAATTTTAAACTTTGGTAGTCATCGTCAAGTTTTATCGTGTTATCTTCACGAGCACTTGAATCTTCAACATCATCAGTAACCTCATTCTCCTCTGCTTCATAAACTTCGTACGCATCATCAACTAAATCCTCTAACATATTATGATCTACGTCGTCCCCTTCTACATCTATTCTACTTGTTGAAGGTTGTTGTGAAGGTTGGTCGGGGACAAAAGGAGTTTTCAATTCACCGTGAAAACTCCAAAATCGATAACTATCTTGCATACCCGATCTTAACAAATGTAGTTCAACTGTTTTCCACCCAAACACCTTACCATTCTTACACCTAGCACACGGACACGAAAACTCTTCATCATTATGACATCTCTTTGCATATTTCACCAATTCGTTAGCACCTCTGTGAAATACATCCCCCATTCTATTTGTCTCACCCATCCACTCTTTGTATTTCGGATATCCCATCACAGCTACCACAACTAATCACCTATTAAAGGTAAACAAAACTTAAATTTATAGTATGTTTCATTTAATTATGTCTTATTTATATTCAAATTCAATTTATAATAGAAATTTCTATTTCCTCCATCTCCTCTAAAGGGTGAGTGGTCTTATCCCATTCAAGACCGCATTTTTCTGTAATATACTTAACAACTCATGCACATTGTTACGATTTGAAAAAAATTCGACAGCATATCCCCGTAGTTCTCCAAGTACACGACGTAGATTGGCAAGTGTGAGTGTTATTTCAATTGATCAATTGAAATAACAGTCACACTTGTCAATCTAGTATGTACCCAGAGAACATTAAGATACGACTGCAGAACTTCCTCCAAAAGTAACAACTTTAAGCCACTAAGAATATTATACAGTCTCAAACTGTCCAAACGGGACAATTCGAGAGATCTCATTACAGGAGTAATGACTCTCGAACGGGTCTAAGGGCTATTGAATGCGTACGCATAAGAACTAGAGGGCTAGTATCTATGCGCACTATATTTAATTTCAAGTATGTTTCATTTAATTATTATACTATATATATATTGTTCGATATACAAAGTAATTTTTAAAAAAAGTTGAAAAATCCCACCCCCATATGGATAATAATCCAGTGGTCAAGCCACTTTAAAAACTAACCAACCCAACATTTACTAAACAAAATCATCCAACAGCAATGTCAACAACAAATGCTTATCCCGTACTCCTTCTAATTCATCTACTCAATTAATTCATTTCATCAATTAAACTAACAATTAAAGTATACAATTATTAATTTACTAATTTACAATGAGGGGCAATCCTACTTTCATATGAAATGGGAACTAATTATTAATTTACTTTCATCTTAAACTATACAATTAAAATTACAATTAAAGCTATACAGTTTATTAATTAAAGCTATACAATTTATTAATTAAAGTTATACAATTGTTAAGATTGCCCCCCACCCCCTCCCCCCGCCACACACACATGCACGCACGCACACACACACACACACCACCCCACCCCCTCCCCCCACCCCACCCCTGCCCCCCACCCCACCTGCACACACACACACACACACGTACACACACAGCTAACCCCACCCCCTGCCCCCTCCCCCACCACACACATATATACACACACATACACACACATATACACATATATACACACACATAGAGAAATGAAAGAGAAAGAGAGGAAAAAACATACCTTAGAGAGAGAGAGAGAGAGAGAGAGAGAGAGAGAGAGAGACCTCGAAATCGCTTAGAGAGAGAAAGAGAGGGAAAAACCAAAATCGGTGGGGAAAAAAGAAAGCGTAGGGCTTTTTTGCTACAAAACTTGTCACGGTCGTGTCACGGTCATTGACCGTGACAATATTATAAGTATTGTCACGGTCATTGTCCGTGACAAGTATAGTTGTCACGGACTTGTCACGATCAATGACCGTAACAAAGGATTGTCACGGTCTTATCACGATCAATGATCGTGACACAAAACGCGTGTTTTGTTGTCACGGTCATGTAATACCCCGTAATTTTAATGACTTTTAAATGGGTTATATTTTAAATTAATGGATTAATTGGATCTTATTATAAATTAATTCATTTGGGTTTTATCCGAATTGTGGATATTAAAATGGATGATTCTGAATATTACTTAAAGATATTTAGGTAATATATGAATGTGATGTCATTGATATGACGGTATGATATAAATTCGGTAATTTGAATTTTTAGTCAGACGCGGTATGGGACGTGTTGGGACTAATTTATTAAATTAAAAAGGAAATTTATTTTCTATCGACCTTATAGTCATTTCGACTGCGTCGTTGCGTCCGGAAGGTTCGACATAGTCAAAAAAGTCTATTTGGATGTTAATTTTGAGTCTCGGGTCATTTGAAAATAAAAGATAACCCAAAAGGACATTTTGGTTATTTTTACAAGGGGGATGAATAGTGATTTCGGGTTTTGTCTTATTATAAGCATTTGGAGATTAGTTGAATGTGGATTCATTCATCTCTTCTACACAAAATTGAAAGGTCATCTTCTTAGAGAGAGTGAAAGGTTGCTTGGGAAGAGAAAAGCTTGCTTGGAAAGGAGGAGAACTAAAGACCAAAGGTCACCACCACCAACCACCACCGAAAGTGGCCGAAAAAAGGGAGAACCACCTATGTTATTCAACCCCAAAGGATCAGATCTTCATTAAAGGCAAGTGTTTGATATTTGCAATTTAAGTTCGTATATTGTCCATGTTAGGATAGTTATAAAAAAAGATGATTTTCATGCTTGGAAGATGAAAGGATATAGTTGTTAATGGATTTTTGGAATCTAAAAATATATAAGAATTAAACTCATGTTGTAGGTAGTTAGTGATCCAATAAATATTCATCAATCTGTGGAAGAAATTCTGAAAATAATTTAGTGTTCTTGAAGATAATATGCTGATAATTTTCTAGAAAAAAGAGGCAAAAACGAGTGGAATGAGAAGAGGCAATTTGGAAGGTTTAGATCTTCTTTTTGAGTGCATTTGGATGAGATTTAAGAAAAACTCAAAACACATACCTGACTCAATTTTTCGTGTAGAATCCAAATCTGAAGTCGGATTGATGATTTGAATAATTTTTGGATCTGATTTTTCTGAGTATTTAAAATATGAGAATTCATGATGTTGTTTCTTTTTAATGTTGGTTCTTATCCCAAAACTTTTGTAGATCTTCGGTGATTATTAATTGGATATTATGGGACTTAGAGAAGATCAGTAAGCCCTAGTTAAGATTTGAATTAATTTGATTGGGATTTAATTGATTAGAATTATGATAATTAAAGTTAAGGAGATTTCGGTTGCTAGATTCATGTGTTGGATTCTAATCTGTTTGTATGAGGATTAAGGATAGTTCAAGTAGGGGAGATTTAATATAACACCTGGGTAGCCTTAGGGTTACAATTTAAACATCAAGGACTGAGTTTAAGCTCATTATTGATTTCGCAAGGGCTGAGTGTAGTACAAGAGCGTAGTGGTATGGCTCCTGGATAGAGATGGGAGTTTAGAACACATTTGGTTGAAAGAGGGGATGAGGTTATTCCGATCGCATATTTGAAGTTGAGGAACCTCCTCGATCGACAAAGTTAAGTAGTAGTGTATTAGAGGGGTTCCTTGTTTGGATTTTACTTTGCGAGACGCGCCGCGCATGAACCTTAACGACGTCGGGAGTGGAGAGATGTTATATGATGCGAGGATAATTAAATTATGAAGTAAATATATGACATTTTAATACGTGGGATTTAAAGAGATATAATGCTACGTAAGGGAATAATCTAAGGTAGAGTACCTTGTTGTTAGTATACTATAGGTATGATAATACCTATTTGATTGATTGATGATTTATGTGTATGACATACCTAGCTTACTTTCTATCGGTGGGAGGTTTGCGCGTGAGGGCAGTCATATCCTGATGAATCCATGGGATCTTTGATTTGTCGCTCGAGAACATAGGTCTATGAAAGACTTATCGGGGAGTTGATAAGTCCGCTGACTTTGGGTACGTAGGTATGTGCGTGACTCATGGATACGAGAACTATGTTCGCCTCTAATGTTTGAGTTGTTGTTTATGGTTCGAGGAATCCTTACCGAACCTTTTGTCCCCTTTTCGACGACCAGCGATGATGGGACATGATAGCAGAGTAATGCATTGCACCGCAGCTGTGACTCGGGGTGCCGTATTATATATGAATATATATATAATGAATTAAATGAATGAATGGATATTTATTATGGTTTAATCTATCTACGGTGATAATTTTAGATAACGGTGAATAGAGAAAGATAATTGAATTAAGTTAATGAATGTTTATTGAAAAACTTAATTCATATTAATGAGAAATGATTCATGTTAATGAGAAACGATGAGAAATGTAAATGAATGATAATGTGACGTATGGTATGGGACATATGGGGATTATGATATTGGGATGGAATTATAATATGGAGACTAGAAAAGAGGAACCATTAACTAGGAGGTTAATAGGAAACGTTAAGTGTGCACTCTAGTTGAGAGGTGAAAATAGCAAGTGAGAGTTGGATCTAACATGTACATAATAAATGCTTTATTGCACTTATTAAATACTTGTTGTTTTAAAAATCATTTACACATTCGGGCTCTGACCTGTTTCCTTGCATATTTTCTTTTCTATTGTATCTTCTATATCAGGTGTCTAGCAATAGGGATGCCAACCTTAGCGAATTATGACAAACTATGGATTTATGGAGTTTTGCTTAGACGCCTATCATCATTTGATTCACAGTATTCTCTTAGTAGGGCATGTCGCCCAAAGGATTCAGTTATCTTCTTCTATCGGGGTCAAATACTATGGTATTCATGTCATTTTAATACATTTGATATTGTTGGGATTACTGTAATGGATTAATATTATTTGGGAATATTTATTCAAATTATTTTGTGTTATCTAATTGGTTATCAGTGTTGTAGAATAAAATGTGTTGTGTTATTCTTAAACTGGAAATGGATTTTGTTAAATTAAAATTTGAAAAGTTTTTAACACCAGCTTAATTGAGTGTTGGGTAAGTTGTAAATGTTTTCGACAGTGATGCTAAGAATGAGATAACTGTATCTTCTGTTTTAATTTGGTATGGGGCTGGCCACCCGGTATTTAATTAGGCGGGGTGTTACAGGTCAATGACCGTGACAAGGGTGGGCGGCTGAAAGGTAATAATTTGGACATTTTGGTGTAGTGTGAAATGGTGCTTTTCAATGAAAATACTAAAGTGTATAGTGATGAATGAAAGGGGTTAAACTCCGGTAAAGGAATGAATTGGGTAAATCAAGTGTGATGGTTTCAAGTGTTGAACCAGGTGTGTTAAATAAGGTGAGAATGCTAAGTATGAATGGAGAAAACCTTTAATAAGATTAAGGTAAAATAATCTGGATAAGTAAGGTTTTCGAAAGTAAAACGGTTAATTCATTGTCATGTGTATTTTCAAAGGTATACGTATGTAAATATATAGATATTTTCGCATGCATGTGGTTGTAGAGTGTGAGTATTCCTTTTTGCCGTTCGTTTCTATACTGTTTGTATAAATCCCACTGGGCATAAGTTCATGTCCCCACTTTGTTACGGTAGGTTGGAAGCGATTCCGTATCTTGAGGGCGTTTTACAAGTAAATATATTATATTTATGTTTACGCCAGTTGCTCTGTTTACCCGGAGTTAGGGGTGCTCCCCATGGGTCCCTCACGTAGCTTAACGTGAAACTGGAATCGCATGCTAACAAGTGAAACGTAATTAAAATGAAAATGTATTAGCAACATTATATAGGTTGTTCCATTGCACTTCACACCTAACGACTCGATTCAGATCGGGTTGACTCACGGGTAATCCATAAATTCGTATCGGGGCATTACACATGTATAACGCCCTCAAAATATGAAATCGCTCCCAACCTGCCGTAACAAAGTTGAAATGCGGGCCTATGCCTAGTGGAATTTATACAACAGTATAGAAACGAACGTCAGAAAGGAATACTCATACGCTACAACCACATGCATGTGAAAATATGTACATATCTACATACGTATACCTTTGAAAAATACATGTTCTAATGCATTAACCATTTTATATTCCGAAAACCTTACTTGTCCAGATTAATTTACCTTAACTTTATTCATACTTATTATTCCTACTTTATTTAACACACCCGGTTCAACACCATTACATCTAATTTATTCGAACCCATTCCTTTATCGGAATTTAACACTTTCGTTCATTTCAATACACTTTAGTATTTTCATGGGAAATCACTATTTCAACACACATATTTATCGTGATAGAAAATACTTATTTAATCTTTGAAATCCAATTATTACAGCACATTCTTGTGTTAAATATGGGTTTAACCATTTAGGTTGCTTAACCACCCATTTACTTACTTTCTTTAGCCCCTTTTCATTCCTTTATGGACATTTATAGATTTACGTATTTACTTGTCCATTTCACCTTCATTAGAATATTTATTATTTCTATTTAAGTTAGGTTGTATTAACACATTTTACCACACAACTCATTTTTTTAAATGTTTTATATTTCCTTTATCTTTTCTCATAATTTTTCTATACCACATACTTTCACGGGCTCCACACTGTCGGCTATGCGCACCATATGCTATGGCCAATGATTTAGGGCTTTCACCCAAGGGCTTTGAACCCTTCTTGCTTTATCTCGTTGTCATCTGAGTCCCTTTTATGTGTTTTAATATTTTACAAATGTCCACATTATTCCATTTATCCTTTTTATGCGACCGAAGCAAAAAATCCGGGACTTTGCCGCCCCAATTTGTGTCACACTTTGGAAATTTACCATTTCGTGTCATTTACACTTTAACTTTGATTTTTATTCCAAAAATCATATTTTAGGACTACTTTGTGTAACACCCTTTTCAACATTTTAATTTCATAAAAATGTTCCACTTTAATTGAAATTACCATTTTACTCATTTATTTCCAAAATCGCATTTACTTCGTTTCTCAAATGTTAATTTCATCCCAAAACACTCTTAAGTTATTCCCACCAACTTCTTAAGTGTTTTAACCCTTTAACACCTTTTTCACTTAGAGTAATCTTTTACTTGATTGAAAACACTTTTACACCTTTAATCCCTTTTTAATCCTATAACTGTTAATATTTCACAACATTAGTAAGTTCCACTCACTAACCATTATATATTTACCCATTAACACTTAATTAATACTTTTGATTAACATTTCTCCAAAACATACATTCCTTTACTTTCTTCATTCAAGATATACATTCACACTTAAGACTACTATTATAAGAAAATTGACATTTATTTTATTTAACACGTAGTCTTTTAACTTCATGCACATTATGTCCTTTAGTCCCAATTACACATACTTTTGAATGCTAAAATTCCAACTTCTATTATTTATTGTTTAAACGTAAAAAATCTTCTTTAACTTATTCATACATTCTATGTCAAAATACTACAAGTATATATGCACGTGAGAAAGTGGATTTTACATGGTTTAAATATATTTTTCACTAAATGTTTACCAAGTAAAACATCATTTCCAAACATTTTATTTCATAAAATGTTTAAAACCAATATTGTTAGAAATGCCCATTTCATAAAATACCTTCTTTCAATATTCCAAAACCTTGAAATATTTACTTATTCTTTAATTTCAAAGAAAAATCACCTTATTTGCAAACAAATTCTTTCACAAAATGTTTTTCATCAAAATTACCAGAAAATACACCATTTTCATAAAAAAATCAACTTTCATTATTTCAAAACCTTGAAATAATTATCCATTCTTTATTTTTAACAAAATAATATTTTTTCACCATTTTTATTTCATAAAAATATTTATTGTTTTCAACACGACAATTATATTATTACACTAGATATACCATACTCAAATAGTCTAAATATAAGACTACAAATATAAAATGATATTCTTACACTAAGAGTAAGGGTACCCACCTCTAATGGCTACAATGGCGGTGTTGGTGTAGGAGGAGCAAACCCCACATTTAAAGGTGGCCTCAAGGGGTTACCAATGCATCCTCCATAGCTCCAAGCTAAGGTCTCTTTTAAGTCCATTAAATGTCACCTCATCTTATTCAAGAAACCCCCCAAATATGACTCCAAAATTCGTAGGTCTTCTTTATCCATGGTGGAAATGGGTATATTTTGTCCAAATGTGAAGAGATACATATTGAAAGTGGTGGTATATGGGTGGTTTATGTTGGAGGAGTGGTGGTTTGGTGGTGGAAGACCACCCACCTCTTCCTTTCTCTCCCACTCTCTTTCTCCTTCTTTTATATTCTCCCAATAATAATAATCCAAAATAACCCCAAAAAATACCTTATAAAACACCCCTTAAGCCCAAAACCCCCGTTTTACCCTTGTTGATCAAATATGGGATCAACAACACACCAAATCAACGCTTCAAAGCGCACAGGGGAATCTGATCTAAAAACTCGACCAAGATTGTTCGAACGACTTAACATAGGTCGTTTGAACGATTCAAGGTACGTCGTTCAAAGTTGCTTCAAACGATCGTTCTAAAGACCTGCTACTATAAACAAGTAGCATGTGGTAAGAAACTTGCTTCTAACGACCCTTTTAATGACCTATTGTACTGTCGTTCGAATGACATCCAAAGTCGTTTGAACGACCCTGTTTTTCTTCCCTTTTAATTTTCTCAAACTTTTAACCCACAATTCCTCCGTATTTACAATTAACCCTTCTTTAATTATTACCAATATCTAATTTATTTAATTTATCGAGACGGGATATTACATAGTGGAACCTTTTAACGGTTCATCTTGTATGTGCAATCCATAATCACTACCAATGGTAAACAATTTGCTAATTGATGGATGGGGGATGAGCCCAAAATATGCTTTAAAGTTCCCCGATACTCTCATTACCCCTATACCAATACATATAGTTATTGTGAGTCTATTTTCATCAAATGTTGCATTGCGGGTCTACGCTCCCTCCCTCCTGTATTCAACTTTACTTTGGCATTGTAAATGGTTTTCATTAGCGACACGTGAGTTTAATGACGACGTTTTAGAGTATTTAAAATAATGATTAACTTCACACTGCTGAGAGTCACCTCCTATTAAAAAATTCTCTCCTCCATAGTTAAATGCCTAATATATTAAGGTAAACAAGTGTAGTGAGAGTGGTTGTGGATTCCATTAAAAACTTTTAGTATCCACCGTCCATTTTTCATTGTGATAACCTTTAATATAAATGGATAATTGCTTTATCAGTGGATGAATATCTCCTTGGCTTCTTCTCATCATTATTTGTATTTTTTTTATCCATATACCATCCTCCTCTTTCATACCCAAAGTACATATGACTCTTTCTTAAAGTCGTTGATGTTTTTGACTTGGTTATTACGACAAAAACTCGTACTAATTTAGCCTGATTTTTTAGCCTAATCATCCAACTTGTGTAGTGAGGCAAATACCTTTCATAAAATAGAATAACTTTGAGTTTGATTAATGCAACCGAACCATGTATGTAATTGAAACATAATCAATTACATGTATATACAAATCTGATTAGTTTGCTGACATTAATATTTAGATAAACACCCTATTTTTTATTTTCATCTCCATCAATAATTGCATCATTATAAAGATTTATGTTAGACTCCATCCATGGATCTTGGAAAAAAATCAATTACATGTAATTAGTGAACATGCCATATTGGGTAGGAGATAACAAAATATGTATACATATTCGGGGTTGTGAACTCGATATAGGCAAGTAATTTCAGGCCGCATGTTACGAACCAATGCCCCATATGAAATACTTTGATTCAAAGCATTAAACATGAAACAGTGACCCAAAATCATTTCCATTTGATGATATATTATATAATTATCGGGGTTTAGATACTGAACAATGTTGAATGAAAATTTAAGTTAAGTAATTTCATACGATTTTTAGAGCACGAATTACGAGACTTATTTCGTCATCTTTATGTTGAATCAAAACTTCTAAAATAATATATATATATATATATATAGAGAGAGAGTTCCACTATTCCCACTCCAAATCTACATTCCCCCACTCCACCTTTTTGCTAAAAGACTTTACTACCCTTAAAACTTACTTTTCACATATTTGTCTTCATCTTACTCCAACTTTTATTGCTACCAACTCAATTGAGAGTACAAATTGAAAGATAAGAGATCCTCTAATATTTAAAAAAAAAAACGCAAATAAACAACCACATAAATAATAAATTTTCCAAAAAAATTATTTATACATTTATTTATCAAAAAAATGCTTCTTGAAATTCTTTTTATCAAAAAAATGTTGACGATTATGATGTCAAACAAAAATATCGGACAACATTTTTTTAAAGAAAAATGGTCGAAATTTTTATTATAAAGTATATTTTTAAAACCTTTATTTTTTACAATTTTCTTATAAAACTTAACTTCTTTTTTTAAAACTGAATTTTTTTGTAAAAAAATTAAGTTATCACTTTGACACATTACTAATTTTGTATTTTATACTTTAATACATGACATGACACAAATAGCGTAATTTATAATTTTCACACCATATTCAATACAACATGACATGAATAACACAGAGTAAACTTATGAATTTAATATTGTGTCACTCACAACAAATTATTCGTGTCATATTGTATTCATTTTGGTGTGAAAATTATAAATCACACTATTCGTGTCGTGTCATTCATTAAAGTATATAATGCAAAAAATAGTGATTTATCAAAATCACTTTTTTACAAAAAATACATTTTTATGAAAAAATTATGTTTTATAATAAAAGTTTCGTCCAGTTTTTCTTTATAAAAATGAAGTCCATTTTTTATTTGATATAATCATTGTCAACATTTTTTTTATAAAAAGAATGTCCATTTTTTATATAAATAACAAAGCAGTTTTTTTTATTAACGCTCGTTTCAATAAAAATAATAATAATAAGTTTTTTGTATAAACAACCGAATGTTTTTTTAAATAAAAACTGACTTTTGTGATTTTTATATTTTCAGGATATTAAAAAAATTCTTTTCCTAAATACCAGGATTTTTATATTCAAAACATTATGTTTTTTATTTCCAAAATATTACGTATTTAAAAACCGTTTTTTGATTAACTTCCATTTCTATAAAAAATAATAATATTTTTTTCCTGTAATTAAGTATTTTCAGAATATTTAAAAATTATTTTCCAGCATATTAGATTTGTTTATATTCAAAATATTATATTTTTTTTTATTTTCAGAATATTATGTATTTTTAAATAAATAATAGATTTTTGAGAAAATATTATATTTGTTCAAACTATTTTTTTTTTATAAATAAATGTATTAATAATTTTTTTGGGAAATTTATTATTTATGTGGTTGTTTATTTGTATTTTTTTTTTTTGTAAATATTAGAGAATCTCTTGTCCTTCAATTTGTACTCTCAATTGAGTTGGTAGCAATAAAAGTTGGAGTGAGATGAAGACAAATATGTGAAAAATAAGTTTTAAGGGTACTAAAGTCTTTTAGTAAAAAGGTGGAGTGGGGGAATGCAGATTTGGAGTGGGAATAGTGGGACTCTATATATATATATATATATATATATATATATGTGTGTGTGTGTGTGTGTGTGTGTGTGTGTGTGTGTGTGTTTTGGTATCGTGATATCGAAAAATGTCATGTTTATCGGTATTTCGATACCGAAAGTTTGAAACCGCCATTGATGTTTTTATAGGTCATCAAAACTTTAAAAGACCATTAAAATATGAATAATGATAACTCTTGGGGATTGTTTGAACTTTTTTTAGGTGACTTTGATGGCCCACGACTAATCGCATTATGTTAATAAGGTTCCATAGTTTATAAGGTTTGCAATGCTCAATAATTGTGTCAAAATGGTCAGAAAATTATGTACTATCAGTGTAACAACAACACACAATGAAAAAAATAAGTTATTTTGGAGGTTTGAGTATGCCTCAATGATGGTGTATGCGGCTCCGATATAGTTTTGAGTAGTACTGGAAAATGGGTGGTTCAGTGGGTTTGGATGGGTGGAAAGTGGGTTGGGCCAGATGTGGGTGGGTTGAAAGCGGGTATGGCGGGATTTAGGCGTACTTAGTCCGAGCTCGCCCATAAACCCGACTCATTTTTTCAAGACAGAATAAGAGATAAACAATTCTCAAATAGCTGGAAAGGCGTAAACTTGAACTTTATAAAAACTATTTATTGTCAATCGCATCATCAACTTTAACGTTTGAGTTTGATTAATTCATACTTGATCTACAAACACAAATCAAGATGAGCCTGAAATGATGAACACACTCAAATGAAGATGAAATAGATGCAAAGATCTATCAATGGATTTCACACCAAATTGATAGCTACAACGACATTCTAACACTTAATAATTCTTACGAGCGTGATATAGTAAATAGAGTAAAGAGAGAGAAATAGCCTCAAATTTAAGACTAAGAGAAATAATCTCGAATTTAAGACCCGTCTTTACTGAATTGAACAAAAAAATATCTTTACTAAAGCTTCGAGAAAGAAATACATATTTTTTTAAAACTGAAGAGGTAACCCACTTCCCAACTCAGTTTTACCCGCCTCCAACTCATTTTTGACATGATGTTAAAAGTATTCGACCTAAAATCAGTCAGTGATGGGTTGATATGTGCATTTTAGCTACATGGGTTGAGATTGACAACTCCATATGTAAGGAGTTGGAAGGGTAAGAGGGAAAATTGTTTGGGTGAAAGAAACTTATTATGGGTCCCATTTTAAATTTCTAAAAATCCTTATATTATTTTATGTTGATGCCCTTGACAAGTTTCAACTTAATCTTTATCATGATATTATGAAGTAATTTTGCGAGGGTAAATAACAGTGTGGCCATCCCGGGGGCCTCCCATTTTCTTTTTCCTTTTCGGGGGTTCCCTTCTGTGTGCACACGGGATTTCACCCTTTCTCGTGGCGCTCAGTCGTCGTTAATGTGGGATAATGTGTAGAGATAGAGTTACCAACCTATTTTGCACAAAACATGCAAAATAAATGTTGCCTCCTCGAGAGAAAGACATCAAGTACAATGCCGATGCTTGCGAAACCAAGTAGTTCAAAGGTCCAGGGACTAACGAAATGGGAAGGTGTGGGGCACCCATCCCGCCCTTTTGTTCTCTCATAGGCATGTGCTAATCTTTTCTTATTAGACTCCGTGAAGTGTGTGCTTATGCGCATAATATAAATGAAGAATGGAATCATTCAACTCGTGTCATGAAAAGGAGAGAGTGAATTCATCCTTAGGAGTATTTTTGAAAATAATAATTCAAAATATAATGGAATATTTTTCGGATCACAAGTTGCTATGGAAGAGAGAATGTATATATCCGACGTAACACAAGTATGCAAGAATATGACATTCATTAAGAATATATAATATGAAAAAAAATATTATAAATGTGCACAAGAGAGGACTCGAGTCTCGGGATTAATCCAAGAGGCCTACGTAGTTCAGGAGCCATCAAAGTCTATGTAGTTAGAAGATAACATGGGATGGGGTTCAATCCATAAATCTAAGCGGGGAATTTTTCTTGTGTGTATGTGTAGAGAGAAACGCGCTTTAAGAGTGAGAATGTGTAGTGCGAATCCCTCTTTTGGAATTTTATAGATAAACCTTCTTTTCTTATTTTTGGGCTTTTTTTTTAATGAAAATAGAGTATGTATAATTTTTACTAAAAAAAGTTTTAATATTAGTATATGTGATGTAACGAAATAAATTGCTAAAGTAGAAATAAAGCAACCAATACTAAAATAAGAGAATTTAGACAAAAGGATGGAGAATTGGACCTCCTTATGAATGCTTGATGTTGATCTTGAGTGTAGATATACTGATTTTGCAATGGGGTGAAGGTGGTATGAAGAGTTGGCGGCGACCGGGGAGGGTGGGGGGGGGGGGGGGGGAGAGGGATTTACTAAAAGAAGTAAGAGAAGAATGGAATGGAATGCAGGAAATGGGTTTTTCAGGAAGGGAACAACTATGAATTCGATCGAATGTTCTCTGAATTGCTGAGAGGGATGTTCAGGGATGCTTTTCAAAGTGAGGTCATGGCTTTTATTTATAGGTTCAAGGGGAGTACCTTGTCTATCAGCAGTGTTCCCGAGGGGCTATGCCGATAGGCTAGTCTAACGGGGCTCAGGAACACCCGATAGCCTCTAGATCGAATTTTTCGGTAAAACAGATCGCGCACGGAGTAGACCGTTAATGAGGGGATTCGGTTCTCTTTGAAGATTCATTTAGCTTCTGCTCGGACGAGAAAGTTAACCGAAGTCAAATGGGGACCAAGTGCGCCAGGTGGCCTCTAGATCAGTTTTCGATAGTGAAACAGACCATTCGTCCGAACTGTAAGGTCGATTTGCGCACAGGGAAGACTGTTGGAAAGGGTGTTCAGAACCCTTTGAAGATTCATTGATCTTCCACTAAAACGAGAAAGTTTGATTGGAGTCAAAGGTGGCCCAGGAGCGCCCAATGGCCTTTAGATCGATACTCGGAGTATGACCTAGGGTTTGCGATGAACGAGTGAGTGATAGGGACCTAAGGAGGTGCCTTTTTTTTTGTGTGCGTGTGCGTGTGTGTGCGGGGGGGGGGGGGGGGGGGGGGGGGAGTCCAAGGATGGGGTGTCTACAAGCAACCCCCAAATTTAAGGTATCCAATTGGTACCAAATTTGAGCAATGGGCTTTTGGAGAAATGGCCAATCCCACCCAAAAGAGTGTAAAAATATGACAACTCACACAATTTTATAAATTTCGTCCTTATACTAAAAAGACTATTAAAATGACTAATATACCATTTGACAACTCAAACAAAATAAAGCATCAAATCTTTTAAAATCCATAACTTCAAATCTACAAATTCAAAATTCACAAAATTTAATATTTGAAATCTACTTATCGAGATCTACCAAACAAGACCCATATTCAATATTTTTTGACAAAAAAATCAAAACGGATAAATTTATTATTTCACTAAAATCTCCACGTTTCCGGCGAAAACTCCATTTATCCTGCGAAAAATCTTATTCTCCAGTTCTGATAATGGGGTCGTTGTCGCGAACCAAAAAAAGAAGAAGTAGATGAAAAGGGTGGAATGAGGGAGATAGAAATAATATGGCGAGGATTTCGACGGTATCTGGTGAGGATTCCAATGATTCCGTCAGGCTGTTCATGCGAGGATTTCGGTAGGTGCAGTAGGGTGAGGGTGGGGTTATGTGTTTATTTAAAAAAAAAGAATAAGTGAGTTTTAAATAAATATGAGTAATGGCATAAATATCTTTTTAAGTTAAACAAATAACAATTTATTTGTTTTATATAATCCTATCTTTAAACAAATGGCACAAATAAATATTATTATATCATAAAAATTATATTTATAAATTTGAAACATCCCTTCGTCTAGCCGAAACATCTCTCTCTCTTTCTAAATTCCGAAAAACACTATCGATCTTAGCAGTATAATTCCATGGCGACGATCGGACACAACACTCTGAATGCCAAACTTGTTAAGTCCACTATTTATAATTGTGTCATCTTTTGTGATTTCAAATCCTAACAGTGAATTCATTCTCAGGTTTTGCTTGGGGACATGGGAGCTGGTAAATCAAGCCTCGTCTTACGCTTCGTCAAAGGCCAATTCCTTGAATTCCAGGTATGTTAGGGTTTGTCTGTTTTCTTTTTGACCGTTTTTGAGATGAATAGGATGAATGATTATTTAGGAATCGACGATCGGAGCGGCGTTTTTCTCGCAAACTCTGGCGGTAAATGACGCGACCGTGAAATTCGAGATCTGGGACACTGCTGGCCAGGAAAGGTATCATAGCTTAGCCCCAATGTACTACAGAGGGGCAGCTGCTGCTATCATCGTTTACGACATCTCTAGCACGGTATGTAAATTTGTGTACATGCACATAAAGTATATTTACTCGCCAACAAAATACACGGACACGTATGTATACTAGTTGGCATTCACGTGCATTGCACGCCTGACTCATGGATGGATGCATGCGTGACTAATGTCAGAGTTAATTGAGAAAGTGTGTATATATGGGAGATATGATTTATAGTGGTTTGACATCAAGAAAAATGTCCCGAGACGTGAGTGATTGCTTCCTTATTATCGAATTTATGTTCATATGGAGGACTAAGGAACTTTTCATGTTATAAAGAAAGGAGATAGGCTATTTTCGCGTTATAAAGAAAAGAGTAAACTACCATATCGGTCCCTTACTTTTGCCCAAGTTTCAATTTCGTCTCTTACCTTTCATTTGCCTCAATTTTATACTCCTCCTTTCATTTTGTGTCAATTTCATCATTCTGTTAATATCCATCCATGTTACTTAACGAAAGAGAAATGTTATTAGAGATAACAAGCATCGATGGGAAAATTAATTATCTAATGATTTTTCAAATAATAATAATGCTAAAGAAGTCAATTTGTGAACCTGTTTTCTAATTGTTTAAAACTATTGGGATTGTTCAAATGAATAGAAATATAAAATATGGATAGAAAGTGTGAACACAAAATACACTGTAAATTGAGGATATAAGCATAGAAGTTGTTTTGATGGTAGAATGAACCAATTCCGAATTGGAAGTAAAGGGCCAATAGTTTATCCAATGTCATTATTTATGGGAAGTAAAAATGAAAAGTTTTATAAAGTTTGAGACTCGAGATGATTTCAACACACCAGACAAATAACTATTGGAAAGTCCCGTGAAAACAAATTGTAAGGAATAAAACCAACAAAGAAAAATATATTCTTTCCAAACACCCACAAACCATAACAAACTGATATGTAATTACATTTTATACAATACTTTGTGCTAAAGTTTTGAATTCTCCATCAATATGTATGAGCATAAACATAAAATAGTTAAGTCAATAAGATAATGTGATGATATATAAATTCTAAAATGCATATTAAATGTTGAATTATAAGTTTGTTATGGTCTATTTTTTCCTACGATACACCTCTAAGTGGGGAGAGGGTTTTGATTACTATAGTGATGTTATGAGTAGTTTATGATGTATCACAGATGAATTGAAGGAATTTGTTGGGTTCTTGAAAAGAATTAGGGTTTGTTGGATATTTAGGGTTTTGATTTGGGAAAGAAGATGAATTGAGGGATATTTTGGTCAAAAAACTATTTGGGGGTTAACTCATAGCAGTTGTGGGTTCGGAATGAACTTTAGAGGGAGAAAGTGAAGGACCTCGTTCACGGTAGCAGAGAGGGACTTTAAAGGAAGTTCATATAGGGCAGACAAGAACAAAAACTCTAAAGGTAAGAAGAAGTTTTTAACTACACTCGATCTGAAAACTTTTTTCCAGCCTCTCCATATATGGGGGTAAGGCCAACAGACATTCGCCTCTTCCAGACCCTGCAGTAAAGCGGGAGCCTTGTGCATTGTGTACGATCTTTTAGAAATGTAGAGCTCGACTGAGGGTTCGAGAATAGGGTAGGGTCCCGTCCTTAAAATTCAGATAAGAAAAGAGTTTTAAACCTTTATGCATGCACCATTGTACAAGTGCTGCGTACAAGTTCCGGCCAGAATGAATGAGAAAGATCAAACCAATTTGAACTGCTCACATCACAATATTAGTAGCGTAAAGGCCATAAGCCGGGGGGCTAACATAAGGAATGTTAATAGCGAGACTGATTACCAATCCCAGGGAATGCCCCAGCAGAAGCTGCGGTTTATCTACAGAAGCTTCGATTATTTATATATGAAAAAATCTACTTATGAGAAGATTCGAAGTGAATTGATAGGACGAATAGATTCTGAAGTATATTCATTGCCAAACCAAAAAGAGAATTTTCAAAAATACTATAGATATGATCTTTTATCATATACATCTATTAATTATGAAACTAAAAAGGACTCATATATTTATGGATCACCATTACAAGTAAATAAGAACCAAAAGATTTCTTATAATTATACCAAAAAAAACAAATTATTTGATATGCTAATTGAAAGGATGACGAAATAAAGGAGGGCTGACGGTGTTAGGAGTATGGGGGTTATGTCTAAGAGATTAGTAAAGTAGGGGTTATGTCAAATGTAACATTATAAAGTGGGGGTTATGTAAAAAAACCCAACAAATTCATTTATATGAATCCAAAAAAGATGTTTAACTCCTCAGCAAGGGGATAAAAATATTCAAATACAGCAAAACATAAAAAATATTTATTCTTGAATCACAAAAAGCCACGCATGGCCGAAACAAACTTAGACAAAAAAGAGGAATCTAAGAGCTTCATCATCCTTTTCCTCTTCCTTCGTAGTCGTCTCTGCGTCCCCAATCCCTTTGTCTCTCTCCTCCTCATTATCAGTGGCAATTATCCTCGTCGAGATCCACAGCCCGATTAGCGTCTGTAGCTACCATAACATCCTTTTGGGTGTCAACCTCCTTAGAGATTGCTTTACCCATCATCATCATCATTCATCGCCCAAGGCTTGAACCTCATCAGAAAGGTCAGATGACGACGGAATAATCGAGTCTTAATCTCAGAATATCCTCGACGAATGTAATATAAGCCGAGATCTTGGAACTCTGTAGGGTCGTGATACTCGGCCACAACATCTTCTTTGGCCTTCTTCGGAGCAACCCTTGTACTCTTCTCATGACCAGCCTTAAGAATCTTCATAATAAGGGCATGCTCGACTTTCAGAGCCTTGATTTTACCCTCCTTCTCCTTCTTCAGAGCCCTAGCTTCAGTGAACTTGGTCCTTTGGAGTTTGTCATGCTTAATCTTCAAGGAGTCGAAAGCCCTCTTGGTATCAACAACTTCCTCTAACGCCTTGTTATTCGTAGAGGTCCATTGCTGACGATCGACCATCATCAGCACGCCCTGCAACAAAATAGCGAAGCATCAGAAAGCCGAACTAAACTTGGTAGAAATTCAAAACAAAATAAAGTTTGATGGTACGAATGTAAACCTAAAAAACTTTATTTATGGCCAGGCCTACCTCCTCACCTCGGCTCATATTGCCAAAGTAACCTTTATTACAGTTAGGTAGATTATTCTTTAGGAATTCCCTAACCCTATGAGAGCGTTGGGTTTGGCTTGAAGATCCTGCTAAAGATCCCTTGGCGAGGGAATTTTAGCAGTAGTCACAGGCCTCATTGGACTCAGCCGCCCATCAATGGTACCCTTTTTATGAGCTTACTTGGTTGCCTTCGTTCCAACAAGTTCTTTCCCCTTCCTCTTGCCCTTTCAGCGAGCTGGGGCTGTTCATCACCCTCTACCCTATCCCCGATTAGCGTAGGGATAATCATATTTCACTCTTCGTCTGAAACGCCGATTGGACGATCTGCATGAATAAAGAAACATTAGTTAAATAAGATCGGAGTAAGAGACGAACGACGGATGCTAAGCTGACCATTTACAAAGCTCTTGTAAAGGGTAAGATCGGAGATGATTCCAATCTCCTCAAGCTGGACAAAGTTGTTAGCTCTTCGAAAGTTTTCACCCCTTGATCTATCACTTCGTCTACCTTCAGCCAAGTATCAGGACTGCGAATGAAACTATAGCTGCAAAAAAGAATCAGAGGAAGTCGATATTAGATTCAACAGTTGAAATTAAAAGAGTATAGTAAACAAAAGGAAAGTAAAAGATCTAATGCTAAGCGGGGGGACTCCCCATTCGTGAGGAACCCTCATTGAGCCTTCTTGAACCTCGTTCGCTAGAATTTCCCAAGAATCGCCGACAAAGAAATAAGTCGTCTTCCAGTTGTGATTTGAGGTTTGAGAATCCCTCACCAGCTTACACCCGAGGTTACGAGGGCTCAGGTAGTAATACGTTGAGAACTTTTTTAATGGAGACGATGGTATAAATGCTCTAGAATACGTCCCATGTGCTGTGGTCGACATGGACTTCCTTCCAGTCAACAATGGAGCCGAGGATAATTCTCCAAGAATTTGGAGCTAACTGCGAGGGTGCCACGCCTAACTTGGAAAAGATATCCATTATACAACGGTGCAAGGGAAGCCTAAGCCCTAATTTGAAAATCCCCTCATATAGGCATATCTCATTAGCATTTTTCATTTTTCAGATCATACGCCCTCTCTTCGGCCTCAGGTGACCTCATTGTCATCCAAGGCTTGATTCCATACTGGTGTTGTATTCCAATAGCCCTCAGTTAATTGATAGTGCTTTTATAAAGTCAGGCTCCCGTGAAGTCAATCTCATAGACCTTATCATCATCGACGGACGAATCAACTATATCACAGGAATGGGTAGAAAAACCGTGGCTAATTCCACAATTGGAGTATGTTCCAACTCTCCATCGTACTCATCTTCCATAAAATGTGCAACCTCATTGGCATCAATATGCCTCTCGGAGAGGCCTACCTTGGCGTCTGATTGTTCAACCGCCTCAGAGGATGAAGATTCTACGTTTACCTTATTGAATCGTAATAAATTTCTTTAAGAGGATGCTGTCGTAAGATCTGCCTCAACATGAGAAGTTGGCTCATTTCGAGGTAGTTGGTCCATCATTGATTCGAAAGAGTCCCCCGCTCCTGGACGATGAGGAACGATTGCTCTAAACCTAGGTTCGTCTTCCCTAATTGGAGAACTATGAATCCTAGATGAACCCTCAATACGAGGGGTCTGGGGGTAGTCAACTGATATGGGGTAGACTTGAAATATCTATTGGCCACTTTCTGAGGAAGAAGGGTTTCTTTAGCTAAAATCCTTGCTAAATTCTCTAAAGGACACCTTTAATGGACTGGGCATCAATAAATTATAGGTGGAATTGGTTGCACAAGAGTTGAAGATCAAAATAGGAGAAAATGGATGAACTGACTCAAGAACAATAAAAAATAATTTATTTTACCACCTATGTTTTTATCGGCAAGTAAAAAACTATTATATTGAACAAAATAGCACCAGAAAAAGATCTGAGGAAGGTTTTCTTACTAGAAAACTAGCCAGAAAAGAGGAACGCTAAGAAACGCAAAGAACATCCTTGAGACTCTTGAGAGGATCCTAGAGAGAGGAAGTAGCAGCTCGAGAAGTTTTGGGGTAAATGAAAATGAATGGGAATCCAAGTTTATAATAAAAGTAATGGGCTGGGGCCTCACATGCGAAATTTAGTGTCCGTGGAAATGTAAACGATGGAATATGGAATGCGAGGATTTGTTCAGCTAAGAAAAAATATTCCATCTTAAATTTTAAACAACACACCCTCGACCATAATAGTTCAGCCTATGAACCTTCGATTTCAATATTTTGACGTCCCTAAGTTCCTTCGGCCTATGTACCTTTGATATCAACAAAATGGGTTACCTCACCTCCTCCGGCTTATGGACCTTAGTCCTTAACTTTTTGAGGTCTCTCAGCTCCTTTGGCTTAAACATTTTGAGGTCTCTCAGCTCCTTTGGCTTAAACATTTTGAGGTCCCTTTGCTCCTTCGGCCTATGGATCTTCAACTTCAACATTTTAGGTCCCTCACCTCCTTCCGCTTATGGGCCTTTGGTTTTAATTCCTTTAGCACCTTCGGCCTATGGACCTTTGACTTCAACAAGTTGGGGTCCCTCAGTTCCTTCGGCCTATGGACACTCGACTTCAACATTTTGCGGTCTCTCAACTCCTTCGGCCTATGGACCTCCGGCTTCAACATTTGAGGTCCCTTAGCTCCTTCGCCCTATTGACCCCTGACTTCAACATTTTGGGATTTCAACTTAACATTCGACTTATATACATTTAACTCTATTTCCCTTAGCCAAAAACATCTGATGAAGCAGACATAACCTCTAATCTTCCATTGCATTAAAAATTTCTTGAAGCCGAGGGGGTAATTGATGATCCTCATAATAGCCACATACATCAAGGAGTAAAAAATTCTCAGTCGTTGGACCCTCGGCCATAACAGGGTCGGCCATAATATGCATTGTACCCAAAATATGTCCTTCAATACCCGGTGGACATGTGACATGAAGGGATGCACATACACTTGGAGATATTTCCAAGTACATATAAAAAGCCTCGACCTTTGATCAGGCCTCGGCCAGATATATCATCATGGCCGCGGACATTACACCCACTGTTCTAAAAGTCGCGTCTAGGCTTGAAGCTTGGGAGAAACATCCCGCATATGCCTTATTCTTAGTAAAATGCTTAAGGTGCACTTTTTTTGGAAAAAAAAATGCTTTAGTGAAACGATATCGCCTTTAAAGACTTTTTTGACGAACCGGACCAGCATCTCGTCAAAAAGAATCAAAAGACAAACAGTATCCCAAAGCTCTCTGCCTCTCGTGAAAAAAGAGCCTAACATTGTGAACCGACTTCCGACCAAAAGTCTTACTGTTTCATTTGAAAGGTGAAAAATACATTTCTTATATTGAATAATTTTGCATTGATTATTGATTATCAATTATCAATTATTGATATTGATTATTAAATGATGAAAACTACATTCTGTATAATGCATATTATGTGTTGAAAAATATTTTTTGTATATTGATTATGAAGCATGCATATGAGAAAGATGGCTATCAAACATGCGGATATATTTTCAAAATTCAAGGTATATATTATTTTATTATATTACTAGCCTTAGAATAATTAAAATAATAAAAGAGAAAATGCCTTTTTATACCTAGGCTTCTAAGGCTTGAGGTTTGACCTCTACCCCTCGACCACGTCTCGCGCCTTTTAGAAACTTGATTATACCTTAACATAACATTAGCAGACAAGGCCGCGGAGTTTACACCTCGGCCTAAGAATTGCCAACTGTCCATCCTCTAGAATGATCCCTTCTTATCCACAAGTCACGTGAACAATGCACCCGACACACCAACCGACTCTTATAAATAGAGGAGCCCATTCCCCCTTTAGTAAGCAATAATAAAGTAGCCAAATTCTCTTCAGCTTCTCTCTACATCTGAGTATACTTCAGTCACCTGTTCCAACAAGCCCAACGCAATATGTCCGCGGCCTCCTTCCAGATTACGCTACAAGGCCTCGGCCTCTGATTCACATAAGTATGTAACATTAATATTCCAGCCTCTTAATCTCTATTTGTATGCCCTTATTATGTACTTGTAAATATAAATCTAATGAGAACAAGACCCTTAAAGTGGATGTAGGTTCATTTTTATAGCTTAACTACTCTAAATCTCCTGTTTCTCTCCCTTTATCTTTTCTTTATACTCTTTTCATACTTTTAATTGTTATAGCTTAGATGGCACGGGTTACATCAGTAGATCCATTTTTACGAATCAACAGTTTGGTGCCGTATATGGGAAACGAGGTGTTCTACCGAGTTTCTCACAAATTGGGTCCAAAATGCCTTGTTTTACTCATAGGGATCCATGGATCTACATCTTATGGGTAAAATGTTGAGGCTAGACCAAAACATTCATTGAGAACCCTAGTTAGGGTTCATATACTTTTTAGATATGTTTTGCTTAAGCCCTTGTGCAAGGGTATGGGGCTGATTTTTACTCCCCAAGGATGTTTCATGTTAAAATTTTGGCCATGATCTTAGAAAGACGGGGACTAGGAATGAGGATATATTTTGTTTTTCTTGTAATTTAACCACAATAAGGTCTAAATTATTGGTAATTGCTGCTAGAACTATCTTTATTTGCAGGCATGGTTCAAAGTCAAGGCCGATACCGCGACGATACGACTGAGTTGGCTAGGTATCGGTGCCCACCGATCCGATTCCGAGTTGAGTTTTCAATTATTGATGTAAATCGACCCTATATTGGTAATTTCTCGGTAGTTTCGGTGATATAGCGGTATAATCGGCCCATATCGACGATATCGCAGTAGAATCGGCCCATATCGGTGATATCACAATAGTATCGACCCATATCGGTGATATATCGGCCGAGATGGTATAAGTTACTAAGAATCTCTCTCTCTCTCTCTCTCTCTCTCTCAGTGTTATGTTGGTAAGCGTGATTTTTTTTGGGGGGGGGGTTACGAAATGCTAATTGTTTTTTTAATTTAGTGTGTTGTGTGTGTGCTATTTGATCATCGTGTGAGTTTAATTTAGTGCGTTGTATATGTGCCATTTTTTTTTAAAGAATGCAAATGATCCAAATGTTATTTGTTATTATTTTTTTATAATAATGTTCCCAATGTTATATTTTAATATGTTATTATTTATAAAAAAACGTAAATGTTATTCTTTTACAAACAAATATACAAGTCTAATTAATGTAAAAATAATATTTGTATCCTCTAAACATTTGTAAAAATAATATTTGCATCCTTTATGTAAAAAATCACATTTGCAACACAAGTAAAAAAAAATATTTGCATCCTCTTTGTAAAAAAATAACATTTCCATCAATTTAAAAAAAAACATTTGCAAGCCAACAACAACAAAAAAGGACATTTACATTCCTTTTATAAAAAAATAACATTTGCATCATTTTTTGTAAGAAAATAACATTTGCATTCTTTTTGTAAAAAAGGATTGAAAAAAAAATGTAGTGTTTTGTCAAAATCACTATTTGTATCATCTTTGTAAAAAAATAACAATACTAAAAAAGAAACATTTCTATCCTTTTTAGTAAAATATAACATACTTAAAAAACTCATTTGTATCCTCTTACTAAAAATAATACTAAGAATATAATAATTGTATCCTCTTTGTAAAAAAGAAAATTATCCTCTTACTAAAAAAGTAACATTTTTTTTTTTGTAAAAACATAATATTTGTATCCTCCGTGAAAAAAAACATTGATTTATTATGGAACATTGAATCTGGCAAGTTCGCAGCATGTCAATATAATCAATTGTACAATGTTATGCATATTAAAGGATAGTTTTAAACTTATCTGATTGGTGTACATTGTTAATCGTATTTTTTTTTAATTTTCTAGATTTTTTTCGGAATTTTTTGCGCTCTCTAAATAGTGTATCTTTGCGTATCGCCCGATACCGCAACCGAGTTGAAAATCGAGTGGCCGATATTGGGACCGATACCGAGACTTTGAACCATGTTTGCAGGTAAGGATAAGATATGCCCTAGGGTAACACCCCAAAGGCTCTGTAGCCTCGTGATTGGGGTGGAAAATCTTGTTGGGGCTAAATCTAGGCTATAATCTATTCTGCCCTGAAATGACTTGGGGGTTCGCTGGGTCCGCGGCTTTTAGTTAGTGTGAATTGACCGCGACCTTGTTATGAGTTAAAGCTAGTTTTGGAATATTCAGCCTTTTGAATTAGAAATAGTTTTCTTTGTAGACCCTACAATGTCTTAAAAAATTCTAAAGAACCCCATAACATGCTTAGAGATTTTTGGGGAAAGCCAAAGTGCAGAAGATTAGGTCCAACGATCGATACTGATGATTCCTTTGGTAAAACCCCAAGAGGCTTTGACCTTGAGGGTATGTGAAATCACTCGGGATAGGTTTTAATGAGTTATTAACTTTGCATTTCTTGAATTACTATTTTATCCAAGGGCATGTGTTAAGCAAAGTGTCCAGGAGATGGAATTGCCCTACGAGAAAATCGTGTTGGATCATGTTGCACGAAAAGTCTCCTTGTGAAGGAATACAATCATGACCTCAACATTATTGGCTTAAAGGCCGTGGCCTTTTGTGGGATCGGCGCCTTGTGATATTGTCTTTGATGTATTATGGTTCCATTCTTGCTATGATAGTTGGATTACTCATTCTGTCTAGTTCGTCTCATAAAGAAAAGAAAGATACTTCTAAGAGTTAACCATTTGGAAGAGAAGAATCTGTCATGGAAGGCAACTCAGGAAGCCAACATAATACCGCGCACCTCATGGCGTGCATCAATCATCTCTACGAGGGCAGACCAATGTTACCTAGATTGCGGTTTGCTCGGGTACAGGGTACGGTAACTCGCCTGGTACGGAGTTCGATGGGAGGCTTAGTCGGAGCACTATTTTGAAACGTGGTTCGTTTTGGAAATGATATACATATTGCTACAACACTTGTGCCTTTATATGTCCCATATATACATGTTTAAGACTAGTATTAATTTATTATAAAGTTGAACCTTTTGAATGAAATGCAATAACAACTATTACAATCAATGAATGAAATGCAATAACAACTATAACAATCAATAAAGTCATTGAACATTAATATGGAAAACTTAAAGTTAATAATTAATTGAGTTTTTGCAATCATTCAATACTGAAGTTGTGCAACATCAATCATATATAAAAGTAAATGTCTTGAAATTAAAACTGGACAATCATAATTATTTTGCAATGTTTTTCCCCTTTGAATTATTCCCTCCCTCCTCTAGTAAAGCTTGAAATTTGAGTTTGTTGTAAATTGTCATCCTCTTCTTGCCTTGGTCTTTTTACAAAAACCATTGTGGTTGATAATTTTTTTTTAATTGAGTTGAAATAAAGGGGCCAAACCTTTTTTCTATAATAAACTAGTAAATGGACTCTTTGTATTTGATGTGACAGAGTGAAGAGAAAAAAGTGGACTCTTTTCATTTAATTTGATGCATTGAAGAGTTTTAAAGTTGGACCCTTTGTGTGAGAAAAAAATGGACTCTTTGTATTTGATTTGATGCACGGTAGAGTTCTAAAGTTGGGAATCTTTTTTTTTTTTTTTTTTAAGACTCCTTGTTTTTTTGAAAAGGCTCTTCGTTTTTTTAAAGTAGGACTCTTTGTTTTTCTTAACAAAAAAATGTACACCGAAGATTTTTTAATCTCCCACCATTTGACTCGGTCCAAATTAAAAGAAAACAAAAGGCTCGGTAACCTTTAATCCCCTTTCTCCACCTTTTGAGTTTGACTTAGTCTAAATAAAAAAAACACTCGTCTCTCTCTCTCTCTCTCTCAAGTATTATCTCACGCCGACCCAACCAAACATCAACAAGGGTTTGGTTCTTTTCTCTGTTACCACTGCTGTTAACAAATGACGACTAGGGCTTGGTTCGTCCTGCTACCACGAGTTTATTAGGGTTTGGTTCGGTCTCCATAAAAGGTACGTCTCTTGTATTTAGGGTTTGGTTCGTAATTGTCAACGTTCTAGATCGCGAAACGAGTGATCCAGGTACCTCTGGGCAGACAACACTAGATGGCCAGATTAACCTCCTCAGCCAAAGGATTTTGATGCTAGAGTCTGCGGCCTTCAACAGCATAATGAAGGCTGAGGACTCGAAGGAGAAATTAGCAAAGGCCGTGGCCCCGATAGGAAAGTAAGTGATTGCAGAGGTGGCAAAAGCAAAGAACAACAAAAAGCATGAGACCCGCTTAGAACGATAGTTTGAAGAAGGCCTTTTAAAATGAAGACTCCTGGCGGCAGAAGAAAGGCAAAAAAGTGGTGCGAGTTCCACGTCGACCACGACCACACAACCAACAATTGCTTCAGCCTGAAGAATGAAGTTGAAAGTCTAATTAGGCAAGGAATGCTAAGAAGTTTCATCAAGGCTTCGGCCTGGAATTAAGAAGTTGAGGAGATCATAACCCAATAAGGATTTGAAGGAGAGTTTTTATCGAAGTGTATGTTTGTAATTACTACAAGGCCACAAATGGGCCATAACAATTTTGTACTACAATGATTGTTAACGCAAAAATTTTCCATCTACGAGGACCAATCAGAAAAGGACACATGTCATCCTACGTGGCAATATTCGGCATCCGAGGAGAGTTGGTCGGCATACGAACCAGGAAGATCAAAGGATAACTATGCATTTAATGTGCATTAATGAAGATGACGGCGCATTTAATGAGCCTTAATGTACATTTATACTGTATTAATAGATGACAACACATAGCATACCAAACAATTCAACAATTAGATTCATTGAATGTAGACATAAATGTCTACATACAATGAATCTCTTTATCTCCCATCACTATAAATACATGTATTCCCTTAGCCAAAAGGGAGGAGGACCGAGAAACACCATAGACAAGATACACATCCTTTCTCTCTCTACACCTTATGGTGCTATTGTAAACCCCTGGGAATAAAATAACAGTGGACGTAGGCTTTATTCATAGCCGAACCACTTTAAAAATCTGTCTCTCATGTGCTTGATTGGATTGTTTTTATCTATTTATCTGTGATCATAAAAACGGGATTCGGTCCAGTTTTTTGCATCAACAGATTGGCGCCGTCTGTGGGAATGTGTTGCAAGCATTGTTCTCCATCAAAAGCTAAGTTTTTATTTTCTCTACGTATAATCAATTATATGTTATGCACACATCTTTTTATTCAAACATGATTCTAATATGTTTATATTCATAAACTTTGTTGAGCATACAAATTTTGATTCAGTCATGATCTTATATGCATAAACTGTTGGATCAATTTTTGTCCATAAATTCGCATAACCGTGAATTTCACAATCACAAGTTTTAAGAAATTTTTATGCATACACGTTTGTATATCGATATACATATTGCCACCATCAGATCTTGATTGGAAGCCCTTGTTTAATTCAATCATGATCTAGTGTATATACAACGATGTATTTCTTATAAGTCTGGAATGATTCCTGATAGTTACAATTACTTGCTTAGTTTTCTATATGCAACGGGAGAATTGGAGATACAGATCCTCTCTCTCTTTAAGAAATTTTATTTTGATACACAAGCCACATTTAAAAAAAAATGGCGATTGGTATTCAGCAACACATACAGAGGTATATTGGAGAAGAAAATAATCTTCACAAGAAGGATCTTACAAATCCAGACCCTGCCTTCAGATCGAAGCAATTTCTAGTCAGTTGACAGGTGTCAAAATTCATAAGAATCATTTTGGCTCCGGATCATCATCAAAAATATATTTTCATATTATGAAGATGATGAAGTTGGCTCGTCATCAACCAAGAAAAAGATTATTCATATCCAGAAAGAAAAATATGAAGTAGACTGAGATTTATCTAAAGAATCATGCACTGGAAAGTCGGTTTCAAAATTAAGGGATCGTTCGTGTTTTCAACACTAGTTCGCCATTGGATCTAGATGAGGTCGCACACCCAACCGTGGTCGGCGAAAAACCTTTTGTACGAGTTGGGGGATTTTAATGATCGGATGAAAGACTATATCGTCTCTGGTTCTCTTACTCACAAAATATGAGAGTCGGATTGGTCGGTATCCTAATGGGCAAATGTTATGAGGTTTCCCAACCACATGTTTCTTGTCGGCGGCACCCGTTACTGATCGGGTGCACCTTTTATCGGTTGGTAACCTTTAAATGCCCAATCTCACACATCAATACCATCCGGAGATACCCTTTATGGTCGACGAGTCAGCGACCACCATATCACAACAACATATCCAGAAGGAGATCACCATGGACCCACATTTTTGGTTGACAATACTTATTATTTAGTCGGCAGTACCCATTATTGATATCTTTCACAGGTATTGCATAAGATGGGGATTTTCCAACCATATGTTACTGGTCGGCAACATCAATTCGTGGTCGGCATCACCTATTAACTGTCGGCAACAGGTTTTATACGACCTTTGGTCGGCACCATCAAATCAACATCTGATGCTGGTCGGAGGCACCTATTTGCATAGGTCGGGGCCTAGGGACTTCCCCATAACTATTCAGAGGAAACTATTGCTAATCGGCGACATGATTACGACGACTTCTTGGCGAGTTTTTGGCCACCCATTTACCAGTCGGTACGTTCATTTCTGGTCAGCAACACCTAATTCTTGGTGGCGATATTTTCTTTTGATCGGCAACAGTACAATAGTCAAATATGACCAGTTCGCCGATAAAACCCATTTGGGTTTGCAGTACAGGGGAAACCTGAGTCTCACCTCATACTTGGACTCAAATATATTAACTTTGTTAATTTCAGTATTGGTTGTTTAACGTTTTGGTTTCTTTCATCAAATCCCAATACTTCACATTTTCTATTGAGAAAAATATTTTCAAGCCAACTTATTTTAGGCATTTGCTTAAAATTAAATTTTTTTTGCAAAAAGTTCAAATCAAACCTCATGTCTTGCATATTTGATAAAAATTTAATTTTCAAACACATGCTCGGCATAAAAATTATTGTTTCATGCTCTGAAATTTTTATTGGCTGAACAAATTATTCTCATGATAAACTTTTGATTTAGCCTCCACAGTTGCTCGGGAAACTTATTAAATTCTACAGGTACAAGATTCAGTGCCGACGAATGCTCGGAAACAATCTTAAACTTCTGGAAAATATTATCACTGCTCGACATTATGAAATTTTACCTCAATGAGGCACTATTGATTTATTGCTCTGATATGTGCTCAAGCACGAATCATTCTCTATATCCATTCCATATTCATCTCAGCATGGAGCTCGCCAAAATATTTATTATCATATATTCAGCTTCAAAGAGATCTGCAACTGTTATTATATTCCACGACTTACTATTTGTTGGTCGGTAGCATCTATTTCTACTCGGCAGTTCTCATACACTTGGTCGGCATCAAGTCGGCAACAATCCTCCACCGAATTTCAGTTTACCAATTCCAGTCATCAACAAAGAACGGTTGAAAAATTTCTGGCATAGGTCGGCTGTAAAAGGTCGGGGCACCTCATAATTGTAAGTATGGCTGAATGATTATTGGAGAGCAGGTCGGCAACCAGTACTACAACAATAAACATCACCAGCACCAATTGTGTTGGTTCACTATATATAGCTAGTCGGAAAAATCAAATGTTGGTCGGAGGCATTTCATTATGATCAGTGATGGATATTATGCAATTTGAGGAGTTCCCGAGCTCACATTCGTTGATCGGCTACATCTATTTCTACTCGGATGTACCTATTGTTGGTCGGCGTGTATATAGTTGGTCGAGAAAATCAATTGTTGGTCAGCAACATCTCAACCTTGGTCGGAGGCAGTAGAAAGCTAATACCAGAATTGAAAATTGACGATTCCTTTGGTTCTCTCTTTTTGATTTTGACAAAATCACTACTTCGCTGCCGAAGGACAAGACTATCCCCTTATTCTTGTCCTTATCCTTTATTAATTCAAAACATGAAATTCCTAATTGAAAATTTGCATGGAGAAAAATTAAAATGCATACTTGGTTATTTTCTAATCCACAGAAACTTTATGTGAAAAATATTCCAAGACCAAAAAATTATATTTGAGCAGTTATTGAATTTCAAATAATTCCTAAAGTGATAAATAATTTCTAAAAAACCAATTTATATTTGGTCTTTTACTTAAAATTAAAATACCTAGCATTTTTATTAAAATTTGCTCATGAAATACACGTGTGGCACAAAAATATTATTTCATATTTTGAAATTTTTATTATTTTATGCTGATACACATCACATATTGTTTGGCTAAATAATTATTCTCATGACAATAATTATTTGATCTAGTCTCGACAGGTGCTCGGGCATCTTATTAAAATTTCATAGGGACGAGATTCAGTCCCGATGAAAGCTCTCGTAAACCTCTGGAAACTAGTATTGCTCGACATCAGGCAATTTTGCCTCGACATATCAGCCAACATATACTATTTCATTTTTTGAAATTAATATTTTTATTTCTCAAGCATATACCTATCATATATTTATTGAATGATTAAATTATTCTCATGACTAATCAATTCAATCTACACATATGGTAGAGCAAGATATTAATTTTTACAGGTACAAGACTCAACGCCGACGAATGCTCGGAAACAATCTGGAAACTATTATCATTTCACCTCAGCGAGGCATTATATATTTTATTATTGCTCGGAGATATCGGCTCACGCACAAATTATTCTATATATCCCTTGGGATTCATATTGTATATTCATCTCAACACGGAACTCGGCGAGATATTCATATTTAGCTCCAAGGAAGAACTATAACATTTATTATATTTCACCCCCAACGAATAGTTGGTCGGGGTAATTCTTATTTATATTCAGCATGGAGCTCGGAAAATTTCTTCTCTCTATATATATTAAGCTTCAAGGATGTCTCCAACAATTATTATATCTTATTCCCAACAATCCGTTGGTCAGCTCCGAGGAAGTCTCCATCATTTATTATAAAAAATTCACCAACTACGGTTGGTCGGGAATAAAAAATTTCCCAGAAACGCCAACTACGGTTGGTTGGGAAGAAAATCCACCAACTAAGGTTGATCGGGAATAAAAATTTCCCAGAAATACCAACTACGGTTGGTTGGGAAGAAAATCCACCAACTCCGGTTGGTCGGGAATAAAAATTTCCTAGAAATACCAACTACGGTTGGTTGGGAAGAAAATCCACCAACTAAGGTTGGTCGAGAATAAAAATTTCCCAGAAATACCAACTACGGTTGGTTGGGAAGAAAATCCACCAACTCCGGTTGGTCGGGAATAAAAAATTTCCCAGAAATACCAACTACGGTTGGTTGGGAAGAAAATCCACCAACTCCGGTTGGTCGGGAATAAAAATCCACCAACTCCGGTTGGTCGGGAAATTAATCTCTTCCAACTCCGGTTGGTCAGGAACAAAAATTTACAATGAACTCCGGATCATGGGATGAAAGTTGTTTCATTGCTTAGGCCCAAAGAGTGACAAGTCACTATAATTATACAGCAGGTGGAGCGAGTTTCATTGTTTATGCAAAAGCAGGACAATTTGTCTTTCTACATATGTATATTCATCAGCAAACAACAAAGAAAACATTCAAAGTTTATATTCCATACTTGGGGGCTCCTATTACAGACTTAGTTATTCATTTGGTGGCACATTCTCATATCATCATGCAGTTGAGCATCAAATTCAACTCCACAAACTCACACGGTCGGGGCCCCGACCAATCATCATTCAGGAGTTATTTTTCTTGCTCAGGAATTATTTTTGTTATTGAAGTTCAGGAGGTATATTGAAGTTCAGGAGGCGTATTCAGAAGTTCAGGAGGTGTATTCAGAAGTTCAAGAAGAGGCATTAATATTCACATGCTATTGAAGTTCAGGAGTCAAATTCAGCATCTACAGCACTGAGATCTTTACTACTACTGTCTCGACCAATAATGAAGAAGAAGTTGTATGAAAGTGTTTCGAAGTCCACCACAAACTTGGTACTAATCAGATTGAAGGTTGGGTTCAAAAGCTAGTATGTTACTCGACAAAATATTCAGAGGAGCATAAATAAGAAAAATCAAGCACGTGAAGTTAGCATTCAGTTGCTCGGCACAAGAGGCAGTTGGTCGGCTAGCAAACCAATCAACATACTTGAAGATTATGACAAGCTACAAGCTGCATACTATGGCATGACTGCATCCAAATTTCCAGGGGTGATACATAGCACACGGAGTTCCTCAAAAGAAAGATTAGCAACCATCGATCAGCCTGCATCATATGTCGTCCAGGAGATAATGCACTTTATGTTGAACAAATCAAGAAGGTAGATCAAGAATTTCACGAGCACCGAGCAACACTGCAGAATAAATACTCCATCCTTTCAGTGAACCATCAAGCATGGAGCATTGAGGGCTTCTGTTAACGCAAAAATTCTCCATCTATGAGGACCAATCAGAAAAGGACACATGTCATCCTACGTGGCAATATTCGGCACCCGAGGAGAGTTGGTCGGCACCCAAGGAGAGTTAGTCGGCATCCGAGGAGAGTTGGTCGGCATACCAACCAGAAAGATCAAAGGATAACTATGCATTTAATGTGCATTAATGAAGATGACAGTGCATTTAATGAGCCTTAATGTACATTTATGTTGTATTAATAGATGACAACACATAGCATACCAAACAATTCAACAATTAGATTAATTGAATGTAGACATAAATGTCTACATACAATGAATCTCTTTATCTCCCATCACTATAAATACATGTATTCCATTAGCCAAAAGGGAGGAGGACCGAGAAACACCATACACAAGATACACATCCTTTCTCTCTCTACACCTTATGGTGCTATTGTAAACCCCTGGGAATAAAATAAAAGTGGACGTAGGCTTTATTCATAGCCGAACCACTTTAAAAATCTTTGTCTCTCATGTGCTTGATTGGATTGTTTTTATCTATTTATCTGTGATCATAAAAACGGGATTCGGTCCAGTTTTTTGCATCAACAATGATATTGATCAGTGAAAAGTTCCCTTCCAGTTGACTCATTTCCTCTATATTTTTGTTTACAAGTCTTCACTAAATTTGCCACCAATCGCCAGTATCTTTAGACAATAACAAAGATAAGTTTATCAAACTGCCATGACCATCTAAGGCCAGGGGCAGTCAAAAGGCCACAGAGGCAGTAATTTGTCCCAATCAAGATCATTGTGGGTTCCCCTCCTCTGAGGGAAACCTCTTGCCAGGAAACCAGAGATCTGATAGACGAAGCTGACTTCATCTCAAACAGAAAAATCTAAGTCGTAAGAAGCAGACCTCGGTCCAAGGCGTAGACTTATTACTGCACGGAGATCCAAAAGACAAGAACTTCGTGCTTAAGTCGGTCTTGTCGAAGCCTCCAAGAATTCGGTCACTCCGATAAGAGGGGAGTCTCTATTGAAAGAGACTTGGGCAAGCTCCAAATAGCACACACTCACTTAGAGAAAAATGGGAACAAGACATTTATCCTTGATTGTGTACTTCTCCTACCATAATTATATGGCAAGTGGAGTGGGGAACACTAGAGATGATTTGGACTAAAGATATTAGCTTAAAGTCTGTATAAGGGGATGTAAAGGGCTTATTATTCAAACTTTTTTCGAAAGGCCACTATAGACTACAAGACTATTACATAGATGTCGCGGACATAAATGGTAACATGCCAAGCCCAAAGGCTTGGGAGGAAGTGATGTTCCACAGGTCGTGGAGTTTTGAATAAAAACCTTTGGGCTTGAATCACAACCTTTGGGCATGGAAAGGTACCAAGGCTGCGACCCCAACCAAGCACATCAATGAAGTACAACATAGAAGATACAAAGCAAGTGCATAAATTTATACAATGCCGCGAAATATACAAAGAAATTCAAGACAAACATCTTAATGTCAGCACAAAAATTCATTACATATGAAGCTGTGGAGTACACTGAGAGGATACAAGACATAAGGAAGGTATACTATTAATAATAAGAATGATGAATTCATTACATGAGAAATTAGAGACTACAAAATACAGCAAAATGAAACAAAAAGTACAAATAAAGGCTGCGCCATTAGTTCAAGTTGCCGCATCCTCTTCTTCATCCTCTTTATCTTCTTACAAAGATGACGTAAATGACGTCAAATGGAAGCAAGAAGAAAATAACTCTCGTCTAAAGTCTCTCAATATCTCAAAATGGTAGAATGTCTCAAATGAGGCTACAAATGAGTATTTATAGGAAGGAGGTTGCTTGGCCAACATTTGAATGCTACCGGGTGAGTGGGTGCAGGAGGTGGAACCGTGGGTGTCGGAACAACTGAGGTAAGCGGGATCACAGGAGTAGTAGAAGTCACGAGTGCTGGAGGAGCTGGAGTGGAGCGGCCACGGGGTGGAGAGACAGTCTGATGGAATGACTCGACTTTAGTAGCGTACTCGACCGTCTTTGCAAAGGAGGTGACGTCACGTAAAGCGAGATCTCTCTGGATGTAACTCTAAAGACCGTGGATATACATTCTAATCCGATGTTCCTCACTCTCGCCGAGGCGACCACGAGTACAAAGAAGCTGAAAGCGCTTTGTGTATTCCATGACTTTAGTGTCCTACCGAAGAGATTGGACCCGCAAAAAGAGATCATGCTCGTAAGTAGGGGGAACAAAAGTGGCCATTAGCTGTGCTCGAAGCTCAACCCAAGACTGGATAGGAGGCTGACCCTCTAGAATACGGCGCTGCTCCAAATCATTTCACCATACACTCGCATAGCCCTGAAACTTGGTGGCCTCTAACAGAACACCCCGGTGACCCTTCAGTTGCTTATACTCAAAAATTTGCTCCATCGCGGCGAGCCAATCAATAACAACATCGGGTTGAAGATAACCATCGAACATCGGGACATCCACTTGAATATCGCCGTGCATACTCCTCGACAACAACTGGAGGGCTAATTGAGTGATGGCATCGCCTCTAGGCTCTAGGGCTGTAAATCGGGCTGGGTGAGCCGCGCTTGGGGTTGCTCAGGCTCGGCTCGAACTCACTTACTCATGCTCAAGCCCGAGCTCGGCCCGAATTATTTTTTCCCACCTATGTCCGAACTCGTCTCATAAATATTACGGGCTTCGGGGGCCAATTTCAATTTTTTTTGTTAAAAAAGTTTGAATTAATTTTTTTCTTGTATTTCCATCATGGACAAAATTACACATTAAAATCTAATTGATATTTCATGAAATAAAATATATAATTATGAAATGTATTAAATTAAAACAAGGGAAATAAGAGTGAAAACCTACAAATGCCTATTAAATTTCACACATTTAGCATAATTTGATCACTAACAAAAGCTTATTGTGACGTGAGCAATTATTAAATCAAATACCCATAATGAGATTAACAATAAAATCACAAAATTGAAAATCACATGTAATTTAATGTAATAAATGATTTTTTTTTAGAAAAAGTAATAAATGAAATAAAAGAATGAAACCTAATCAAACGATGTTAACATAAATATGTTATATTACATAAATTATTTATTTATTAATATGAAGTTCGGGCTTCGGGCCCAATTCGGGCTTGACAAAGTTCTGCTCAAGCCCGGCCCGAAATTCATCCGTGCTTGGAATTTTAGCTCAGGCTCGGCTCGGCTCAAACTCAAATAAAGCTCGGCCCGAAAATAGCGGGCCGAACGAGTGGGTTTCGGGTGCTCAATTTACAGGCCTAATCGCCACCTTGGAGGGTCAAATCACCCTTATCTAACTCATCATCGTCCACCATGGAGAGTCATGAAGCGGTGCTCGATGTCGCGATCTCCGAGGCGGTGGACGTCTCAGAGCTGGGACTGGTGGGGGTGGCTCAAGTGGCGTTGGTGGGACATAAGGTGGTATGGCCTCCATAGAAGGAGGTGGTGGAGATGCGGGAACCAGTGGTTGGCGATAGGGACAGTGGTCCACCAGGTGACCCTTTTGGTAACACAATGAAATTAGCGCGCAGGGAGACCTTTGGATTCAATGAATAGAAAGGCGACGTATTCGTACCCCAATCTGTCGGAAGTGGAGTCTCGATGTCCTGGAGAGAATTGGGTCGGGGTGAGGGAGGACCATCGGGTGGTGGAAGACCAATCCACTCCTGTACTTGCTCAAGAGAATCTACCGGCACTGAATGGGCTGAGCGGGCATCCCAAATAGAATGGGGGCGGTAAACATGCCTCGGATGCCCCGAGGGAGGAAGGGAGGTGTGTAGTATGGGTGGAGGCGGAAGCGTGGGGAAGGAGATATGGGGATGATGATCCGTAGAGGTGGGTGGAATGGAAGGGAAATGGTGGGCAAAATGTGGCTCATGGTGTCTATGAGGGTGGGGGGCGGGGATAGGTCGAAATATGGTACAGGTGAGGATCGTAGTGAGGAGAGGATGTATTGAGGTTTTGGGTGTTTGAGGATAAATTGGGTGGTATAAGAATGTAGGATGGTGGTAGAGGGGAAGATGGTGACGTATGGTGGTGTAAATTTCGATTGGGTGGTGGTGGTGGTTTATTGGGTGGTTCTTGGTAATTTTTGAGGGTGGGTGTGTGTTGACTTAGGGTTTCAAAGGTAGAGACATGTTCTTGAGTGGATTTAAACAAAAGGGGATATGGATTGGTGTTAGGGTTTGTTTCTCGAAGTTCTTGGTTATGAGGAGGACAAAACCATACTCATTCATGACAATTTTTTGTCGGTGACCATCGTTTGGGAGATCTTACCATGGAATAAGGGTCGACCATACTGCCCTAGGGTTTTCTCCGTCAGATCGAGCCTTCTTCCCGCTGGATCTTGATTACCCTGTTGAATCTGCGCTACCGATGAACAATAGGTAGAGATTGGAGGTTGTTTGAGGTCGTTGGAGGTCAAGAACTGCTCAGCCGTGATGATCGGTACCAGACGACTGCCGGAAGGGCTGTTCGAACGCCGATGGGGCAAGATCGGGGAATATGGGCCTTCGTCGGCCGCCACCAAGGTGGTCTGACCTTGGGATGAAGTGGCATGACCTGGATCCATGGATTTTTGTGCTGGAAACCCATCTTCTGGAGCCGGAAGTCGGTCAGGGGAACTGAATGGCTGTCGGCCATCTTTGGCGGCAGTAGGGGTGACGTTGGCCACTTGAATAGTGGTCCGACCATGGAAACTAGGGTTTCGGGCGCTGTTGCTAGGTTCGATCAGTGGGGATTTTTGATTTGGCATCGGAATTGTCTCAAGATGACTGGCCGGAAGTCGGCCACCTCTGTTGGCACCACTTGCTACCTCGGGTGGGGTGGATACGACATTAAGGTTTGCTGAATTTGTTGATTTTTTTTTGTGGTAGGGGGTGGAGTAGGTTGAAATTGAAGAATTAGGGTTAGGGTTTTGAGATGGTGTAGGGGCAGTGCGAGGGCGGTCGGTGGTTGTTTCCGGTGGTGGTAGGCGGGCATCAATGACATCAATCCGAGCCACTAACCGGTTGAGAACCTCCTCGAAACGATCGCTACGAGTCTCCACGGGCGCGTATCTTGTTCTTGGTCCCATTTGGCGTTGTTTACGATTTTGTCTACACAACAACAACAACAACAACAACGGGTAGAATCAACGAGGCTCTGATACCAATTGACGTAAATGACGTCAAATGGAAGCAAGAAGAAAATAACTCTCGTCTAAACTCTCCCAAATCTCTATATCTCAAAATGATAGAATGCCTCAAATGAGGTTACAAATGAGTATTTATGGGAAGGAGGTTGCTTGGTTTTTAAGCTAATAATCTAATTACAATTACGATCCTAGGAGCCAATAACCTTCTTTCTTCTAAATACTAAACAAAAGAAAAATACAATGAAATACTAAAAATAAAAGAAAGACTAAAAATGACTATAGGGCCCTTATTCACATCAAAAGAAGTCTCTTTGACTTCCACTCACGAGCTGCGAAAATATCTTTCAGGTGTCTCTCCTCGGCCTCCTTAAGCTCGACATCACACTAATTGTGCTTAGGATCATCAAACCTCTTGCCAAAGTTTATACCCTTAGCATTTGGAAAGTTCTTGGCCACTCTTAGCCTTATTTCCTTATAGCCGCGAATATAGGCTTTATTTTAGCCCAGCCAGAAGTCCTTCGAAGTTTTAAAAGTGGCAATGGCCTCCTCTGCAACATTCTTCAAGGCCGTGGCATGTTCTGCATCAGCCTTTTTCATGGCCTCATTATGACTCTTAAGCTAGGGAGGAGACCTGGGCTTCAAGATCAGTTATCTTTTTGGCATCGCCTTCTTTTCAGCGCCAGTGCACTTAGCCTAAGACAGACGAAGGGAGTAGGGACTCCCTGGCCTGATTAAGCTTGTCCTCAGCCACACACAACTTACCTTCTCAGCAACCTCTACATTGGCAGCTGCCGTTTGTTTCTCTGCCTGAAAGGCCGTGACAACTGACTTCTTGCCAACTTCAAATGAAGACTTTTTCGCCTCTTCAACCTTTGCCTTGTGAGAGACCTTCGCGACCTGTAGTTAATGGTATATTTTCTCATACTTGTTCCTCTGACAGGCCTCAACAACCTGAAGAGAAGGAAATAAAGAAATGAGCAAACGAAGACAATTTAAAAGAAATGGTCGCGAACTAAGATATTTACCTTACGAAGGAATGGAGTTGGTGGTTTTCCAAGTCCTCAGCATCCACATCCTCTAGACGTGTGTGTAATGTCGGGAGAATGGCCCCTCATCTTGGAGACCGCGGTTGCTCAGTACACGAAAGGGATTCTAGGTTCATAGGCCTAAGCTGAGGCATTCGTCGCGGCATGGCTACCTTACTTATAGGGGTGACAGACGAGGGGTTAATGTCAGGAGAAGATTGCGGAGGGGGTCTGATCGGTGACATTGATAGGCTTAGAAGTATCTGACCTGTAATCCTTCTCCGCGGTCATGGATGGTGAATCAAAATCCACCACCTTATTAATAGTAGTAGGAGTCGTCGTGGCATTTGAAGCTTGGGGTCCGGGTTTGAACCCTCGGCCGCGGCCTGAGAAGGTGCTTTAGCAACAACAAAAATCTTGGCCGCAACCCTCTTCCTCTTCATCCCCTTTTTGGGGGCTGCCTGTAAAGCATGTGCAGATTCCTTTAATTCGTCAAGTTGGGCAACAAAAGCTCTTTATCTATCTCCATCTTAGGAGTACCGTCCGCGGATGTACCTGCACAACAAAGTCAATATAAGCAAATGAAGATTATTACATATATGCCGGGGACAATTGAAAATAAAAATGAAGGCCTCGGCCTCGTTATTACCTTCTTGGGACGACTTCTAAGGTACAATGTGAGTTGGATAGTAGCCAAGTCTGTGCAAGGCTCGCAAAGTTATCGCGGCCCCAAAGTCCTTTTTCCTGTATGGGATGTCTATCGTGGCCTCAATACGTTCCCTCTGGCGTTTTGTGGGAACAAAACCAGCACGAATTGGAAAAGAAAAAAGTTGTTAGCAAACACATTTAGATATATTGATGGAAAGGTCACGGCTATAAAAAACAATTCTACCTTCCTGTAGGGGATACCCCCATGTCTGCGGAATTGCATAAGATCTCTCGGACTCCACAAAGTGTATTTCCCAATTGTCCTCGAGCACATAGGAGTACTTGCCTTTCCAGATCTTGGTACTGGAAGGCTTGTTGGTCATAAGATATCATGCAACACTTCACGACCCCGGGTAATAATACCTAGGGTTATTAACTATGTCATCCTTGGGCGTGTAGAAATCAAATAATTCAGTGGGAGTTATTTCTTTGTTAAACTTTTTCTTCCAAACCACAAGAGAAGCCAAGATTGCCCTTCATCCATTTGGGTCAATCTGTGCCAAATTCACTGCCTTGAGGATTTTCCTAAATGGAACAGGGACAGGAAGTCTAAGGCCAAGGCCAAAGGTGTGAAGGGAGAGGTAACCCTGTTGTTTGGAACCGTGGAGCATGACCTTTGGTCCTCGGCGGGAAGAGAGCAAATGGTGCCCTCAGGAAATTCACAGACTTTAGCTAGGTGAGTCAGCCATTCCTCAATCATCTCACGGGGATACTTCATAGTTGCAAGAGTCCTATTTGTCTCCTGGCTGCGGCCTGAGGGCTCGACTTCATCATTTCTCATTTTTGCGGCAGTGGTTTGGGTATCTCTTTTAGAAGTCGTGACCTCTTCTCTTATGAGTTCGATCTTACATGCGCCTGATTGTTTGTTGAGCCCGTGTCCGCCTCAGCGCTGGTCTCAATTGTCTCCATTGAATTCCCAGAATCAACAGAGGCTGCGGAAGAAGTGTCAGCATATGAACTAGTGGGGTATTCGAACAATAATGAAGGCTTCAGGGGACGGAGGTTCAAAATTTTGGGAGGAGATCTTCCAAAATGTTTCCTATTGAAGTTATCTGGATACTACCACGAGTTTATATTCATAAAGTCGCGATAGGGATATGTAAAATCAAAAGAAAGCTTCATAGTTAGAAGACCACGTCAATTATGAACAAATACTTAAAAAGACAAGGTGTGAGTATAGTTTACAAAGTTCAACGACCGCGGCCTCATGATAAAGGTTGTGGTATTATCTACATGTAAAGATCCTATGCTGATGTGGTCAACTAGAAGGGTGCAAGTTTTAGGCAAAGGTCACGACCTGGTTGTAAGGGTCGCTGCCTGGTTTACAAACACTTCGCAACGTTCATCAAGGGTTCACAAACATTCAAAGCCTAGCAAAGGACCACAAAGGCCACGGAGTTCTAATTCATAAAGCCACAACTTCGTCTAAAAAGCCGGCGTGGAGTAAAAATAGGGCAAAACCAAAGGCGGGTCAAGGGTGAATCGGGGCCACGACCACTAAGCAAAGGCCGTGTTGTTGACAAACACCCAAATTTATTTATCACGTGTTTGGAAAGATCTAACCTAAAACCCTAGGTTCTTATCCAAGATCACACCAAGAACAACAGCTTGTGTTCTTGACCAAAACTGACCCAAGTCCAACCAAATCAACCCACATTTGGCATAGAAACGCAATCCAAATGCATAACCTACTTCTATAAACCCTCGCCAACAACCGACAAGCCACAAAATCCATCAAAACCCAAGCATTCAACTAAAAAATCATCAACAAAACAAGGCTATGGCACAAAGTTGTGGCTCAAAGCAAACCCAAACTCAAAATATATTGTTGGATTACATTGGCAGTTCAAATGGTTATAAATCACGATTAAAATGAATTACAATCTAGAATCGTGAGCGATTCAAGTTGCATGGGTCTACAAATTGAGGATTCAATAACCTAGTTAAAACATTTTGGAAAATGTATAAACCCTAGATGTGTAATTTGGTGATTATTTGATTTCTTGTCACAAATCAATGGACAAAAGCAATAGAAAGCATGAAGATGAGTAAAATCAGCGAAGAAATAATAGTAAAAGATGCGAAATCTAACCTGGAAATGAAGGTTTGAGATATCGCCGAAAAACCTTGAAGACTGTCGGAAATCTCACTTAGTATCCCCGGAAATCGCCTGGATTTTCTGCTCTCAAAGTGTTGAATCAACAAATGAGACCTCAAACCCAAATCCTTTATATTGGAGGTCTCAGAAGACGAAACGTTGCAGAAGTTGAAGCGCCACAAGAAAGGCCTCGGCATCAAGTGTAACAAGCGTGGACATCACTTAAAGCCCTAACACTAAATCACTTCCCTCTTAGAATTGGGGCTTCCTTCTAAATTACACTTTAGTATTACTCCGGTCACCTGATCCGACAAGCCCAACACAACATAGCCACGACCTCCTTCTAAATTACGCTACAAGACCTTGGCCTTTGATACACAAAAGCATGTAACATTCATATTCTAGCCTCCTAATCTCTATTTGTATGCCTTTGAATCAAGATTATGTACTTGTAAACATATATCTAATGAGAATAAGACCCCTAAAGTGGATGTAGGCTCATTTAATGGCCGAACCGCTCTAAATCACGTGTTTCTCTCCCTTCATTCTCTTCTTTATACGCTTTTCATACTTTTAACTATTGAGTATAGCTTAGATGGCACGGTTTACATTAGTCTTATAGCGCGCGTGAGTCCCATAGTTGGTTTCTTGAGATGTAGAGGAAGAAGGGTGAGAAGATGAGCACTAAGTATGTTGAGAAAGAATGGACACCACTAAGTATGAAATCTATGATAGATAAGGATAAAAAAACTCATACAAGAGCCAATAAATGCTTTTGAATCTTGTAATGAATATTCCTTATATTGGTCTAGAGTTAATGAACAAAAGTGATCTGTTTTTAGTGCCTTTTAAGGCTTGTATTTGCATTAGGTGGGGCATTAACGTAAATGCTCTGATAGTGACAGGACTCTAATGAGGACAACCAATATCACTGCTTAGACGGCCGAAGGACAACCTATTCACAGAACCCAACTACCTGGTCAATTCAATGACATCAATAGCCTCTGAGTCGTATTAATGCCTAGTGGGTTGGCTTCCTCAGCGCAGACAGCTGAGAAAGGACGACTTACTTTGCTTTTCAAGCGTCTGCTAGGCATAGAAACTGTATTGTTTTATTATATTAAAAAGATTCAATTCAAGCAACTTGAGGAATGGGCTGTTACTTGGGGATTCTTAGTGGCGTCTCTATCATATATTTGGAATGGTTAGGAATTACGTGACATTACATTATCCTTCAGCCTCCAATCCAATGCCATTGAGGATCCCAATCTGGTTGCTCAGTGAAAGAGTTTCTTAAGCTGTCTTTGTTTGAGCCAAATGATTTTTGGCACTAAGTACCCTTTATCTGTTAACTTTCTGGTGCCCTTTGTAAATGAGAGCACTTTTGTCTTCCTTCAGGTAAGCTGATCACATTACTTGGGGTGTTACTTTGAGTAACACACTATACAATTTCATATGGTAAAGAAAATTTGTAAATTATGGCAGTTCTATTATTTAGTAAATCAATCGTTGTTATATTGGTTGTTTCGTATATGCATGGTAATAATGAATTGAAAGTAGCTGCAGTCCTATTATTTTATAAATCATGCATTGTTATAGAGTGCTTTTTTTTTTTTTTTTTCATTTGAACAATTAAATAGAAGCTTGCCGTGGCTGCTAAATATTCAATAAATTGGCATTGTTACAGGACTGTTAGTTTCTTTCTGAGTTTTATTTTTTATATAATCATTTTATGGTAAGGATTCGTATAGAGCTGTTGAATTGTTTCCCCCTTTCTTGAATTGTTTAAGATTCGTATATAGCTGTTGGTTATATTATATGAAAAAAGTTGAATTGAAAGTGGCTGCAGTTCTATTAATTAGAAGATCCTGCATTGTTAGAGTTATTGGTTATTTCACGAACAATTAAAAATAAAAGTTTCCCACGGATTTTATATATTCAGTAAATTGTGCATTTCTATAGAACTATTAGTTCCCGAGTTTAATTCAATATTTATATAGCTATACATTTTTGTTATTTATGTTTTTGTTTTATTTTATTTTTTATTTTTGGGTTTGGTTGATTGAAAATGTCTGCCCTTTCTTGAAATGTTTAGGATTCGTTCATGCGGGCTAAGAAGTGGGTGCAAGAACTTCAAAAACAAGGTGCTTTAGGAACTTGTTTAACTTACTGTGTAGAACAAATGAGAGGGATAAAAGATATGCTTTTCTGTTATGACTTTTACTTCATGGGGTTTTGGGGGTTGATTTAGAGAAGTAAGATCTCTGACAATCAAATGTTTCAGGTGCATGACCTTTTGTGGTGGTTTCAGGTAACCCTAACATGGTTATGGCACTTGCTGGGAATAAAGCTGATTTGGAAGATAAAAGGAAAGTGACTGCGGAAGTAAGTATATTATCTTTATGATGTGAACGCAGTGGACTATATACATTCAACTCATTCTCATATATTCACCATCTCTCAATTAAAATGAGTACTATGGGTGACCAATGGTTTTTTTAGTAGGCAAAGTTAAGTTAAAAAGACTAAAGAGAGCACATTTAAAATATCCCAAAGGGAATATTACTCTCCACCTAACATACTAAATAACATAGCCTAGAACATTCCAAAAGGAATTTTAGTTTATTTTAACAATAATAAAGTGATACAAACAAAAATAAAAGTACGATTAATTTCTTAGGCCCGCGTATACACCATTCTTCCACCAATTGAAAAATCTTGGCCCAAGCATGGAGGCAGGATAAAAGACCATCACCGAGGCTACGCAACCACTATCGGACTGCCCCACTGAGCCAACCTCGAAAGAGACCCGTGTATATGCTTACAAAAAGATCGGCACAGACAGTTGGAAATCCCATCCATGGCTGGAGAATGTGAGCTATGCCCCAAGGCCTGCTAAGAGGAGGAACCCGAGCACCAAAGCATCCATGGAGGACGACGAGGTCGTACTTCCATCGGAGTAATCTTGATCAACTTCTTCATCTGTAGACGACAAAATACTATTTAAGAATGAGATTAAAAAATATGCCAAATCGGGTCCACATACCCGGGTCAGGAAAAACAAATCCCTTACGATGAAGCAAACTCAGATTAACCCGTGAAAGATTTACCTTCATCTTCAAAGAGCGGGAAGAAGCCACCAAAACAAAAGACTACACATCTCGAAAATGAGTGCGAGTCACCGAAACTAAACTTAGGCCTCTTCTTCGCCACATATGTGATAAAAGTTCCTGATATTGAACACTTAACATCCCTGAACCTTGTGGGACTGGTCTAACGTTCCTCTATGATGATATCGAAGAAATTGCCAATAAAGTACTCGAGTGAATCCTCAACAACTTTTAGCGAGATTGGAGCGTTGGTTGGAGCAATAGGATTGCTGGAGAGGCGTTCGTTGGAAGCAACAATAAAAGGGGCCACAAAGAATTGCTCACGCGAAACATAGCCAGGGTCTCCGTGCGCTTAAGCTACCCCGCTTGGGCTCCAATGTAATTACCATCCTGGCAACTTGGCCAGCTCATTCAACAAGACATGACACTCCTAGTGGCAACCGAGGAGTTTTGCTTTGTGTGGTTTCTTTGGAATAAAGTCTTTTGTGAATTTGTGGTTATCGGTCCGCTTCCTAGAATGTGATGACGTAAACTAGTGGAAGCAATTAGGTTAGATCATACAAACCACATGGATGGTTACACTACACAAAACTAGGACACAAATTAGGGTAATAACAATCCCGTCGAATTTTCTCTCTTGCTAGCAATATTATTATGTCGAAAGGGTCAATGCAAAGATGAACCAGCCTTTTTTATCTTAATAAGGCCTGCGCAAGTCGAAAATACCCTGCAAGCCTACTAATAAGAAATACCACTAGGTCACCTATAGAAAATAATAGATCAAAGAAAATAACAAATACGAATTAAAACAAAATAATGAGACTCAGGCTACGCTCCTGCGTCAGTGGAAGGTATTGAATAGAGTCGATTCAATTTCTTTTGGAAACATGAGGCTAAAAGCATTGGACATGGGAATTGTTAGCCATGGTGTGGGAAGTTTGCTTATATAGGAACACGTGGATCTTTGAGGACAAGGAAGATATCATGGCGCTGTTTGGAATACAGTGAAATATTGCGCATCTCTAATGAGGATTTTCAGGATTATAATATTAATCTTTTGCGGCTTAATTGGAACAGGGTTAGATCTTTTGTTGTGCTACCGGTCCACCTCTTATTAATTGTGGTCGTCTCCTTTTTTTTAAATGTTAAAACAGTTTGTTTGTTATATAGAAAAATAATCATAACCAACACCTAGACTCAGACTAATCCATAGTCAAGTTTGTAGAATTATAATCCTCTTCCTTGTTAGACAAAATTTTGAAATAAAAATTTAGTTTAGCTGTATTATAATGTTTGACTTTTATTAAACTTGGTCACTTCAGTGGTGGTCTCATCCTGGAACTTTAGAAAGACTTGTTCATTAATAGGGTGAACCGCACTTGGTCGTAGATGGTGGCTGTGAGGCTGTGATGAACGCCCGGGCCCTCTCATCAGCGTAGGGGCTTCCTCAGGGTCAAGATTTTAAATCACGGTCGCGCAGGGTATCACGTTTTGGCTCCGGGGTCGCATCACGCATCGCTCAAGCAATTCGTGCAATTCAGTTTTTTTTATTATTAAAGCATATAAAATAACATTTTAAACTGAAATTTGTAAAACAATTAGGGCCTGTTTGGTTTGCAACTATAATTCTGTTTTCTGTGTTTAAATACAATTCTGATAAAAATCTTCGTTTGGCAACCTGTTTTTAAACACAAAATTATAATATTTCTGTGTTATAATCAAGTTTTTCAGAAAACAGGTTTTAGGTGTTTTATAACTTCTGTTTTTTATTTTTCTACTCAGAATTATTCATTCTTAATATTTTAAAGCAGTTATACCTTAATATATAATATACATACATAATGCATTAATATGTGTGTAATTCTTATAAATAAAAAATATATATGTACATGTACACAAAATTACGTATGAAATAATATAAAGTTAAATAATACTATCAATAGATACATGATACTTATATATAGTTTTATACATGTATTATTAATGTATGGAATAATATAAAATATACATATAGTACATATGTATTAAAAAATATTATCAATTTATATACGTATATAATTTTATAGTGAATTATACATGCAATATCATTATATATATATATATATATATATATGTGTGTGTGTGTGTGTTTTATATATGTTTATATATAGAGAGTTAAACTCCCCAACATACCTCATTAAATATATCAAAAAATACATGATATTAAATGTACGTGTATATAATTTATGGCGTATGTATGTATGTATGTATGTATGTATGTATTCATGTATGATGTATGCACGAAAGTTTTATGTATGTTTATATACACACACACACACATTTATGATATAAATATACATGTTTGCCAATTTTGTCAAATTTTCAAAATACTGTATTTAAAAACAAGTTTACCAAACGCACACCAATAATTATAAACACAAAAAACTGAATTTTAAAACTGCATTTAAAAACAACGTTTAAATCGAGTTTTCTGAATAGAGAACCAAACGGGCCCTTAACATTTTAAACTGAAAATTTAAAGTAATAATCTTTAAACTGAAAATATACAACAAATAACATTTTAACCTGAAATTTTGTAAATAAGTAACATTTTAAACTGAAAAATTATAAAATCTTAAACATTTTAACTGAAATTTATTACAACAAATAACATTTTAAACTGAAAATTATAAATCGAATAACATTTTAAGATGAAATTTTGCAAATAAGTAACATTTTAAACTGAAAATCACAAGATATTAACATTTTAAACTGAAATTTATAAAAACAAATAACATTTATAAACCGAATATTATAAATACAAATAACATTTTAAGCTGAAATTTTGTAAATAAGTAACATTTTAAACTGAAAATTGTAAAATATCATCATCTTTAGCTGAAATTTATTAAAATAAATAACATTCTAAACTGAATATTATAAAATAGATAACATTTTAGGCTGAAAATTATAAAACAAATAAAATGCGCACAACTAAAACAACACAGTTTTGGTTAAAAAAAAAGCCCAGTTAGCGCACCAATTGCGCAAAATAGAACATGATTGCGTGCCATGTCACCCCAAAGCGCACACTTTTTAGGAGTCGCGCGAAGAAAATGCGCAATGTCGCATTTTCCCAGCATGAAGCGCAATAGCGCACAATCGTGTTCGCGATCGCGCGCAATTAAAAACACTGCTCGGGGCCTTGGGGCTGAATCAAGACCTCGCAGCAATTCTTCATTAAAGATTTGCTCAACTTTTATGATTTCAAAACCCATCCGATTTTGGAATATTGGCCAACCCGCTTTGTCTACCTATCGATTGTTCCGAGTTGTAGCCTTAACTCTCAACTTCCACACCAATTAGTATAAAAACATCCTAAGAGCGAACATCGCTTTGAGACTAATGTGAAATGCGAACGCATTTACAATAACTACAAGAATTACATTTAACTCTCATATTAATTTCATTCATAGTAATTGCATTCCTTCAAATGAGAGTAATTGGTTTCTTTCAGAAGAGAGAATACAAAGATATTTACAGGTCCCTAGTGCATGGTGCCCAAACTAAGTACGATGTCGTGAGTATGTTATGTACTTAATGACTTAAGCCATGGCATCACTAATTCTAACTAACCCATTGTAGAATACTCCTATAGAATAGTCATTTATTTTAATAATACCAAGACAATTGTAAATAAAAATAACAATCAATGTTGCTCTCTGCCCTTGGCTGACACCCATGTGCACACCATGTCATCGTAGACATCAAACACTTGTTCATTCAATAATGGACGCGTAAAAAGAACTATTGAATACTTGGTAATATCCGAGTTGGGTCACGTGTCTACCCATTTTACCTTGATTGATTCTGATGTAAATCTGAGAATGCGGAAGCGTTATTATTACACTATACAATAACAACTAAACTAAAGAAATGGGTTTCTGTCTCTCTCTCTCTCTCTCTCTCTCTCTCTTCTCTTTCTTAATATTCAAGTGTGATTACAAATGAGGGCCAAGGGCCTATTTATAGGAGAGGTTAGATTGCTAGCCAAGTTAAGACCCCAAAAGACTAAAAAGGACAACTAATAACTAAAAATGACTAATTAATCCCGAACGTGCTTGGAGATCAATAAAAATAAAAGAACATGACAATAATACCCTAAACTAAAATACAAAATAAAAGATAGTCTTCTCCCGGGAGCATAACCACGTGTCACGTGCCGCTAGGGATCACCAAACACATCATTCTCCCCTTGTTTGAAAAAGCTCATCCTTGAGCGTGTAGGGTGACTCATCAATACCACATGATATAAACCTCGAAAAAAGTTTCGAACCCTAATCAAAATCAACTAAAAGTGGGCTGCCCAAACTTAAATTAGTCCCATGCATATGAACCTCATCAATAGTGGGTCTACAATACCCAAATCCCTACAAATTGCCCCTATGAAATCCGAGCAATCAAAAACTGATGACCACATCCGCCTTCTCTAAACCTACGAGCACATGGTTGCAACTTGTGTTGATGGACTCTTGAATCTGACCGGACGGGAACTCCGGCGATCGCACCTTTGCGAGTACAATGGCGAGACAAGCGGATTGAAGGCGGCGATATTCCGGAAAGCTGGATCCAAAATGGCAAATAGTGAGAAATGGATCCCAAGTGGGATGCATTTTTCAGGGAAGTCATAAGTTTTGTGACAAATAGTTCCTAAGACCATTTTTGACCGGATTTGAGGTCAAATAGGGGGTAGGAAATCGGGCCGAAGTAGGGAAGCCCAATTTTATCGGGTTTGATTGTGGTTGGATAGATGAGAGGCGAAAAGGTGAAAATAGGGAAAAAAAAAGGGGGTGGGGCAGATTAGGGCTAAAAAAAGGAAGAGTTTAGGGCTAGGGGGTGGTTGGAATAGGGCAGGAATGGTAGAGGGGTGGTATTTGGAAGGTTCTGGTGCGTCAACGGCTGGTTCGGAGGGAGATAAAGGTCGATCGGAGTCTGACAGGAGTGGGAGAGCGAGGGTTTTGGTCTGCGAGGCTTATAGGCCAGAGGGGTGGTCAGAATAGGTTTTTTTTTTGGTCAGAGTATGGTCGGAATAGGGTGGGGTAGGGTCAGAAGAGGTCAAGGGTGGTCGGCGGTCAGGGGGCTGTGCTGGGTAGGTTTGTTTTTGGGCCGGTGGGTAGGAGAGAGGTCGGAATAGGGGGTGGGGTTGGTCAGCAGTGGTTAATCGGATTGGTCGATAGGGGTAGGATCTAGGGTTTGGGCAGTGGATAGGTTAGGGTTAGGGTTTTTTTGGGTCGGGGCAGTAGGGGAGGGGGCTGCTAGGGTTTTGAGTGGGGGTTCGATAGATGGTGTGACTTTTGAAGAAGTGGTGGTTGTGTGGCGGTAGGAGATGGAGGTGGAGGAGGGTGGTGGTGAAGTGTGGAAGTTGGCGGCTAAAAGGGTTGGTATCCCCTGATTAGCGGTGATGGGATTTAGGGTTTCCATCCACCCGATTTTTATTTGGATATTTATTAATTTACCGATTGAAGGGTTGTCAGAGTTGGAACCATAACTCGATACCCACTTTACGCACCACGACGAACACCAAGAACAAACGCAGTTCTGATACCAATTTGGTATAAATCTAAGGATGTAGAAGCGTTATTATTACACTACACAACAACTATTAACTACACAACAACAACAACAACAACAACAACTAAACTAAAGAAATGGGTTTCTTTCTCTCTCTATTCTCTTTCTTAATATTCAAGTGTGATTACAAATGAGGTCCAAGGGCCTATTTATGGGAGAGCTTAACTTGCTAGCCAAGCTAAGACCCAAAAAGACTAAAAAGGATAACTAATAAAAATAACTAAAAATGACTAACTAGTCCCAAACATATTTGGAGGCCAATTAAAGACTAAATAAAAGAAAATAACAATAATACCCTAAACTAAAATGCAAAATAAAAGGTAGTCTTCTCCCGGGAGCACAACCACGCGCCACGTGTCTCTACGGATCACCAAGCACATCAGATTCCCATTCCTACCTCCTCCTAAAACGTGAAAGGAAAGAAAACCACATACAAAATTTAAAAATATGGGTGCGGTCTTCAAACGAATTTTGTGTGGGCCTTGTGTGTTATTGTTGGGATATATATAGATTTTGGTCTGGCAAATTTATTCCAATACTGGCTTTAGCGTGTCAAGTTTTTAGCTATTGGACTTGGGTTGGGAACCATTTTTTAATGATTTCGTCATTAACCATTATAGATCATAGGAAATTTTGGTCACTTGCTATGATTTCTAACGATCAAGTGACAAAATAGTAAAAAGTGGGGGTTAAAGTACGAATATCTGAAAAATTTGTAATCTAAGGTCAGTCTCGCCCGAACTTTTGTCCCTTTAAACTGGTAATTTTTTAAACTGCATTTAAAAGCTGTTATGTTGCTTTGGTATTCGCTGACAAACATTTATATGGAGTTGCAAATTGGATCTGAACTCTTTTAGACTTTTTATTTGTTACGAGTTGTGAAATATTTTTCTTATGTTTGACTTTGCAGGAGGCACGAATATACGCCGAGGAGAATGGCCTTTTTTTCAAGGAGACGTCTGCCAAGACTGCTGTCAATGTTAATGACATATTCTATGAAATAGGTGTGTATTTATCTACTTTATTACAGGCTTTGAAATCAGGCGTGAATGACTTTTCGTGGCCTGTATAACAAATGTTTGTAGTAATAATAGGCCCACATGATGCAATATTTATTGGCTATCAATTGCGTATGACACTTCTGCACTAAGAAAAATTGCATTGTTCTGGTGTAAACAGCTAAAAAGCTGCCTCGAGCTCAGCCTGCTCAGAATCCAGTAGGGATGGTTGTTGTTGACAGACCTGCAGAAGGAGCCCGAGCTGCATCGTGCTGTTCCTAAGTATTGTCTCATATTCATCTTTGCTTTTAACATCTGCCTCCTTTTGAGTTTTGATCCCCTTTGCAATATCTGCTTGTTCAATTTTTTTTTTGGGTGATTTGTTCATTGTTATTTATTATGGTAATGTTTCAAAGCATAGTTGGAACCAGAGATGCATTTTAGTACCAAAATCCTTATACTTCATACATATACACCAATCAAAACACAAGGTATACCCTCATTTAGACCCCCAAAATGGACCCTCTGACGCGGCTTTGTCCACATAGGAGAGAGAAAATCTCTCATTTTCTAACTTTTACCAACACACCAAAACAGATTTTTCACTGCTATAAACATATCAATAACAGATTTTTCATAAAATGAAATTTGAAATTTAATTGAAAAAACAAATACAGTTATTTTTTTTCCCTTGAAATGAAATTTGATTAATAAAACAACCAACCAAAAAAAAAATCAACCAACCATCAGATTTTTCACTAAATGTAATAGCATGTAATGGTAACCAACAGGAAAAAAACAATCAATAAAATAGATTCTTGATAATAATATTTTTTTTCTTAAAATGAAAAGTGATTGAACCCCCCCCCAACCACGAAAAAAAAAAAAAATTCCAACCAACATCAGATTTTTCTTTAAAAAGGGTAACTCGTTTATAATAAGCATATTTTTTCTGAAAAAGCTGTTTTGTTTCGTCGCTTAATGAGATCATTTCATTGAAAAAAAACAGAATTTTCGGAAAAATATGCTTATGAAAAAAATCTGAGTTGTCCTTTTTAAAGAAGAAAATCTGATGCTGGTTATGTTTTTGTTTGGGTTGGTTGGTGGTTTTTTCAATCACATTTCTTTTTAAGATAGAAAAATTTCATTATGAAGAATTTGTTTTATTGGTTGGAGTCTTTCATGTTAGTTGCCATTACATGCTGTTGCAGTTTGTTTATAAGTAACGGGTATCATTTAGCAAAACATATGTTGGTTATTGAGTTTTTTTTTTTTTTCTCTTTTCATTTTTCTAGGTTGGTTGTTTTTTCAATCAAATTTCATTTTAAGATTAAAAAAATATGTTTTCGTTTTTTCAGTCAAATTTCAAATATCAATTTATGAAAAATCTGTTGTTGACAAGGTTATTCGTAGTGAAAAATCTGTTTTGGTGTGTTGGTAAAAGTTAGAATATGAGAGAGCTCCTATGTGGACAAAGTATGTTTTGGTGTGTTGGTAAAAGTTAGAAAATAAGGAGCTCGTATGTGGACAAAGTCACGTCAGAGTCCATTTGGGGATCTAACTGAGGGCTGTACAACAAATATTTGACAGGGTCCTTTCTTTAGGTGAGCTGCCTGCAAAGTCCCTTCTAGGTAGGCCTGTAAATTGAGCCGGGTAGGCCCGAAACACGCCCGTTCGGCCCTCTATTTTTGGGCTGAGCTTTATTTGAGTTTGAGCCGAGCCGAGTCGAGTGTGAGCCAAAATTTCAAGCCCAAATGAATTTCGGGCCGAGCGTGAGCCAAACCTTACCAAGCCCGAATTGTGCCCGAAGCCGAACTTTGAATATATAAATAAATAATTTTATATAATAGAATATATTTATGTTAACATTGTTTAATATAACATATCTATTTTAATTTTGTATGTTTTTACGCTCGTTTCCCTTTTTTTTAATTTAATACATTTCATAATTATATATTCTATTTTATGAAATATCAATTAGATTTTAGTGTGTACATTATCTTCATGATGAAAATAGAAGAAAAAAACACTAATTCAAACTTTTTAACAAAAGAAAACTGAAATCGGGCCCGAAGTCCGTAATATTTACGAGCCGAGTTCGGGCTTAGGTGGAAAAAATTAATATGGGCCGAGATTGGGCTTGAGCTTGGGTCAGACAGTTCGGGGCAAACTTGAGCAACCCCAAATCCGACTCACCCAACCTGATTTATAGCCCTACTTCTAGGGGTGAGATGTCCTTGGCAGATCGTAATAATATAAGTGGTACAAACATGCGTTTCGCATGTATTGATAGTACATATAACCATTCTTTGTAAAAATCTCTTTATTTCCCACCAATCTAAGCCTAAAATATGATCCGTGCCTATACCTACATTTATTTCTTAATAATCAGTTATGCAGCCTGGCGTGCATTATTTTTTTAATAAAGGAATGCAATTATATTATAAAGCATTAAATTTACAAGTGAAATGAGGACAAGGAGGAAGATAGGAATACGAGATACCAAAAAAGGAAAAAGAAAAATGACATTCTTTCTGAATATTAGGTAGAGCGTGGCTGTGGCATAGTATTGTAAATCTTATTGAGGTTATTTTAGTGGAGGTGCTACACTGGTCTATGTTTTGTAAAAAAAAAAAAGAGGAAAAAACTGGACTAATTTTTCATATAATAGTCTTGGCGAATTAGTTTTTTTGGGGAAGTTTTCTTGCACTTACCCCCTTGATTACAAGTTATGACTGATGCAAATAGTATTAAATACACACTACACTCGGTCACTGGAGTATCTTGATTTAAATTGCAACAGGCCCCTAAAATAATGCTTCTAGCGCAAGTAACCCATTTTGTGTTCTTTTTTTTTTTTTTTTGGGTAACGAGGGAACTTCCCCAGAACGGGCCACTTTGTGAACCCTCCTTAGTATCAAACCCCCGGGGTCAGATTTTACACTCGCTCCAAAGTGTCCCAACCAGTTTATGTCAAGAACTTGGTACTGGCGGCGAGTATCATTCCCACACCAGCGGTTGCTTTATTTCACCTGAGGAAGACCCCCCATTACCAGCACCTAAACGCCAAAGAGAGCTGGCCCCAAGACTCGAACTGATGACCTCAAGGACTTTGCCAAGAGTCTCAACCAGTTGAGCTATCACCCGGGGTTCCCATTTTGTGTTCTTAATAATTCCGTTAGGTATTTGCTACTTTATTTGTATATAAACAGTCGTAGACGCACGAAAAGTATGCTACCTTTTCTCTTTGTCAAACACGTTTAAAGGGCAGCCGTGCAACACAATATATTGGCATTTTCCCCCTGTAGCAACAGTCAGGTCAGGTTTGTCTTCAGCTATTAAAGACCAGCTGATGGGTACACCTTTGTTCACCACATGTAGTTGTCGGGAATTCCTCGCGCGCTCTAGGGACTTGTCTTTCTTAGCTTTTATGATGTGATGTGATGTGATGTGATGTGATGATTGGTTCATCAGTTAATATTAAATTTCATAATTTCAACTCTGTCTAGGCCCTATTATCAGTATTTTAATCGGATACTTTTGGCAGGTATTTTCCTCCGAGTTAATACATATATATTAGCAGCCGTTGCTAACCACTCGTGGAGCTGTAGGTCCTTGAGTTCTGTGTGTGGTGAATTGAAGAAAGATCTTCAGTTCCTTTCCTTTGATGGCTTACCTGTTGCTTGAAACTTGTAAATGATTAGTTATGGAGATGAATTTTCCATCACTGCTTCATGTAAAGACGAAATTGTGACATTTTCATTCTTTCCATATATGATGCGCATATGGAGCTGTGGGTGCTCGACCTTTTATATTTATTTTTTATAAAATCTCTGCAAAAATGAGCAGACAGACAACACGTGAGACGGGGCTTCATTATGTGGCTGTAAGCCGCGTCAATTTGTAGAAAACAATTATATATTTAGACTTGACTACTCAAAAAGTTACTTCACGAACTGAAGTTGCTGTAATTTGATTGGTTAACAAACGGGCCTTGCCTGTGACTATTTGGGGTAAATTGTAATTTTAACCTTGAAGTTTGGGGTAAATTTTAATTTTGGATCCAATGTTTGGAAATTTGCAATGTTAAGTGTAAATTTTTAAATTTGTGCTATATTAACCACCCGTTACGATCGTTAATGAAATGTTGCGTAAGAATATATGATGTGTTAAATGAACCAATCAATGAGTGACATGTGGCTCAAAAATGATAATTTATTACAGAATTGCCACAGAATAAAAAGCATATAAAAAAAATATGTAAAATCATTAGCAGTTAAAAAAAATAAAAGAACATAAAAAAAATAAGCACCTCTCTCTCTCTAACAACCATCGACAGCCCCACCACAGATAGCAACCCATATGCACAACAACCAACTAAATTTGGATTAGATTTTGAACCATTGGCGACCTTCCTCACAACTTCTGCAAATTCACAAATCGAAAGAGGGAAAAAGAAAATTTAAATTCAAACCCTAACAAGTTGATACACGCATACACACCAACTACGCTTCAGATTGCATATAAATCTTGTTTAGCTTGGAACCATTGTTCTTTAAGTGTTTTTGGGGAAAATGTCCTGATATTTGTACTTGATACAATCAGTGGGTTTGATCCATTTTTAATTTCAATGCTCGTTGAAATACCACTTGAAGTTGTTTACATATAAGTGATGGAATCTTAGTGGATGAATAAATGATAATGGTTAACATCTCTTCCATCACTGCAAAACAAGATTGGAATTATAATTAACATGCACCAAACAAAATTCGGATCTGAAACATCATGTTACCAATTGATCAGATGGTATATCGTGTGTTGCATTGAAGATGGAGACTTAGATTGGTGTTGCCGGAAGGAGGTAGTGGGAGAGAGGCGACAATAGGGGATATGGGTGGTGTGGTAGAGAGTGCAAGAGTAAGTTTTATGATTGCTCATTATTTTTATTTATTTTGGCGTATTTCATTACAATTTCATCATCATGTACTTAAGAACTTCAAAGTGAAGACAAGTTAGTGACCGAGTAACAATCGAAAATTGAATGAGTTGAAATAATTGCTACATTGATCGGGGAGGTATATGGTTTTGATTTATGCTTAAACCCTTTATTCAGGGATGTTTTTATATTTTGTTTGAGGCAAGTTTTTAAAACGTTTTTCAGAAGAAAAATAAAATTTTATTTTGCTTCCTTCGAACGAGAATATGCGTTCGTTCAAACGAGATGTTGAGTTCGTTAGAACGAACTTCCAATGAACATCTAATATCTCTCTTTAACAGAGGTCTATCCGTTTTCAAACGAGTTGTGCCACCTCAAAATTTATGCTTTTTATTAAATGGGATCTTGTGATTAGGTTTTATCAGAACTTTTGGCGAGAATGGATTTTCTATACCTCTCCCAAAAGTCTCATAACCCCAGTTTGTGAAAATCACTTTTCTTTTCAAAATCAAATTCCCTTGAATGATTTGTTAAGTTTTTTTTCAAACCCTAGAAGAACACCATCCATATTAAATCTCTTGTAGATCGGACTATTTACTATTGACTTTGTGGAGTTAATTCTCTACGATTGAAGAAGAAAGGAATAATGATTCCTCAAGCTGATCGGTGGATATCGAGCTACTTGTTGTGAAACGGTGCTAGACTGCGTCTTTTGTTGTGGAAGACTTGAAAACTTTACTATATAAGCTAAGTGGATCTCTAAGTTGGTTTGTAAGTCTGAATTTGTCTTTTTTGTTCGAACACAGTGCTGAAATATAGGTTTTGGCTGAAAGGAATTTTTCCTTATTTTCTTCGTAATTTGATTTTTGGTGTTGGTTGTGTATTTGGTTTCACGTTAGATTAAAACTATCTTGCATGTTCATGTTAACTTAAGGCCATCTCCAATGGAAAGGCTTATAGTCTAAATTTATACATTTTATGTTCATAGTGTGTATAGAAAAATGTACATTTCGGTGAGAGAAAATGTAGAGGCAATGTAAATGTATATTGTGGCTAGATGGTGGATAAGTGGGGCCTGCAGGTCTGGACGGTTAACTGTTGTCCGTCCAGGCCCCAAACGGCTATCTCTTGTCCGTCCAACCCTTTTATTAAAAAAAAATCGTCTCTAATGGCTCTAATGTAACGGCTATTTAATTTTTTAACGGATATATTTAATCTGCATATAAATATCTAACTCCAAAACTTTTAAATTACAAATTCAATATTTATCCTTTCAAATTTATATAATGGATTCTCCTTCTCAAAGTACTCCAACTAATTCATATCGGTTACCAAATTTCACTTCACATGAAGAGATATTATTGTGTCACGCGTACGTAAAATATTCCATAGATGGGGCTGTCGGGACAAACCAAACCTCACTTACGATGTGGGACAAAATTACAAGAGAATATAACTCTAGCGTGGGAGTTAACTACAAACGCAGCGAGAATGCGTTGCAGGGAAAATATCGAACAATAAGTAGAGAGTGTTTATTGTATACAACGAAGTTGTCTCAAGCATACGGAGACGGTAAAGATAGCTGCACGACGAAAGTTACTTGGGTAATTACACTTGGTTGCGATTAATTTATTATTTAAATTTAATATTCTTAATTTATATAACTAATGCTACAAATATTTTTTGTAGATACAACGTGCTAGTGATAACTTTCGTGCTGATACGGGTCATAAATACATGTACGATCATTGCTATAAGGTGCTCAATGATTTGCCCAAGTTTACCACGTCAACCACGAGTTCACAATATACGGATGAAGACATAAATGAGAGTCCCAATGATTCGAACGATCCTTAAAATCGCAACTTCAATAATGGCTTACAACGACCGATGGGACGTAAAGAGGCGAAACTGAAAGGGAAGAAAAGAGCGGCCACCAACAGTGTGGCTGCACACACGGCCCTGTTAGATAGCAATAATGAATTCAACACACTTTATTACAAAAATTCTATAGAATCGCAATCCATCAAAAGAAATCTGAATGACAAGATTGATAATTTAATTTCAATTCGCAACAAAGAGTACGAAGCACAACTCCAATGCGATGAAGATAAAATTATGTACAAGGATACCAGTAACTTCACGCCCCATCAACTAGCCTTTCATGAGATGCGAATGAATGAGATAATGCATCGTCGTACTGTAGCATATCGGAACACGTCTCAAGAATAGAGTTACATGATTTTTTATGTTAAGCAATTTCATTTTATATTAAGTTCTTTTCAATTGGTGTCAAATACTATTTGTTATTTTAAATATTTTAATTACATGGATAACAACGTGAACAAGGATAAAATATTCATAACTCAAAATAAAACATAAAAAATTGCATAATAAAAACATAGTTACGAAAGTTACATTTTAATGACTACTCAATTCAATTATTTCCTAAGCAACCACGGAACACAACATAAGGCATGTCCATCGCCCATTAACATGGTTGGTAGATGATATACTAAATTCGTGTCCGACTTGACCTATTTGTAATCCGGCAGGTCCGAATCCGATGCATACATCGGATCGTCAAGTTCAATATTTATCAAATATTTAGCATGCCACCGCTCTAGACTTTTTTCCATATGTGCAATTTCACGTTGCAATAAACATATACATTTATCATTATCTTTCTTTCGATCTTTGCAATATCTTGTCGATTTTTCTTGAGGCACGGGTATGCAATGCCAATGACAGTAGCACTCCAAATCGCAACGTCTATCAAATAACCTAGACCATTTCAAATGATCATCCCATGGAATATCTCCCTTTTGTCGGCGTTAACCATTTCATCACATGATTAACGCCGCCTAAAGAATGGAGTGTGCAAATAGGGATGTTTTCAAAAATCATTTTCTTGCCAAACCAACTACCTCCATGGGGATCTTGGTAGATCCCTGGGTTAGTCAACTCTAGTTCAACATTTCTAGTTGTTGTCTCACTGTGTTTAACACCAAACGATATTGATGCTTTAGACTTACCCTTTGTATTCGTGACCTGTTGCTTCCTGCTTCCCCCACCTGCTAAGTGGTAATCACATCGCACTACTCTTTTAGGCGGTGACCAGTTATAATAGGGAAGTTTTTACCTGGATAGAGTTTTCCTAGGAACATGTGTTAGGTAGGGTGAATCTTCATTAGGGATGTAGACATGGTTATGCATTGTGACGTTTATGATATTAAAAGGAAGTATACCAAGTGTTGTGGAGGAATATCCAAATGAGACCATATATATATATGGAAAAATATGGACGAATACCTACAAAGACATTGCGTGGTCAAATCATAAAGGAAGTATAACTGTTCAAGCACGTGGGTGCCATTATTATGCATTACGCACGCGGGTGTCATTACTGTTCAAGCACGTGGGTGCCATTATTATGCATTACGCACGCGGGTGTCATTAATGTTCAAGCACGTGGGTGCCATTACTGTTCAAGCATGCAGGTGCCATTTTTGTGCTTTATGCACGCGGGTGCCAGTACTGTTCAAGCACGCGGGTGCATCAATTAATCAAACCCAAATATTTAAAATATTTTTGATGTTTTATTATAACATTACTAAATGGGACATATTACAAACGAACCACATTCAAGTTAATGAATTAGCATGCCGATTCTAGATGTGTTCCATCAGGTCGTCACGTAACAGGTTATGGGCATCCTTGTTCCTCATCTTTGCATCCCAGAACTGGTACTGATAATGGCCAGCGAGACTTTGCCTTCTTAAGCTGGGTGGTGGCTCACGTAAGGGTTGTTCGGTTCGCCAACTCCCGTCCCGCAACTCCTTCTCGACAATCATATTGTGTAATATGACACATGTCTTCATTATTACACGTAAGTTTTTATATTTCCAAAAAGTTAGCGGGTTCCTGATAAAATGGAACTGGTGTTGCAAAATGTCGAACGCCTTTTCCACATCCTTTCAGGCCCCTTCATGCGCTCGTGTGAACAAGCTTTGTTTTTGACTGGTTGGCCTCTTGAAACTTTTGACAATAGTTGTGAGGGGTGGATAAATGCCATTTGCGAGGTAGTACCCTGTGTCGTATGTGTTTTCGTTAATTTCAAAGTGCATTGGGGTTCGATTTCCTTCCAGAAGTTCTTCAAACACGTGAGATTTGGCAAGAACATTCAAATCATTGCATACACCTGGCATGCCAAAGAACGCATGCCAAATCCATGTATCATAAGATGCCATGGCCTCTAAAATAATAGTGACTGCATGGCAATGCCCTTGGTATTGTCCTTTCCAGGTATGTGGACAGTTATTCCATTCCCAGTGCATGCAGTCAATGCTACCGGTCATCTCGAGGAAACCTCATCGCTCATTCTCAGGCTGGAGGCGGGCAATATCTTCAGCCGTAGGTGTGCGACAATAATCCGGGCTAAACACCTTCACTATAGCCCTATATAAACATTTTAAAGTCTCTATCGTCGTTGTATCAGTAAATTTTAAGTATTCGTCCTATAAGTCACCGCAACCATCATACGCTAACATACGTAGTGCACATACGATCTTTTGGTGCGAGCTTAGTCCAAGTCGACCCACGCAGTCAGGTCTTTGGATGAAATACGGATCTTTTTCACAAACGGTTTCTAAAATGCGATTGAAGCTCGCCTTGTTCATCCTGAAGCGACGCCTAAACATTTCTTCAGTATAAGTTGGATTCTCTTGAAAAATAGTCTCTCCATAAATTTTGGTGATCCGTATATCTATCGCGGTGAACTTTTCTTTGCTCATGAATTTCTCTACTTCTTTCCATCGAACCGGATTGATAAATTCTCCTTAGCATTCTGTTATGAATCGTTGCGTCTTCATCATCAGAGTCGTCATTATAAGCTGCGACAATCTGCGCTAGTATCATTTCGTCCATATCACTATAAGACATAATATTTATAGTTGAGAAATATATTTATCCCATCAGGTGTAGATGGGAGGTGAAGATGTATCATTTCCTCCACATCGCACTACTCTTATAGTATGGGATGTGAAAAAAAAATAATTAGTACAGATTGGACAACACAAACCTACCAACCCACTTAATACTGATGTGATAACACGATCCAACCAACTCATTTATTATCAATTGAACAACACAAACTAACCTAGCAATTTATTACCGATTGGACAACACAAACTAACCCATCCAACCATTAATAGTGATATGGACAACACAAACCAACCTAACAATTTATTACCGATTGTACAACATTGACCCACATACTCATTTATTATCGATTGGACAACACAAACTAAACCATCCAACCATTAACAGTGATATGGACAACACAAACCAACCTAACAATTTATTACCGATTGTACAACACTGACCCACCTGTTCATTTATTACCGATTGGACAACACAAACTAAACCATCCAACTCATTTATTACCAATTCTTTTATTAAATGAACAATAAATGGAGCAAGAATTTTATCATAACAACATCCATTAAAAAATGAACAAGATTTTATTATAACAACATCCATTAAAAAATGAACAAGAATTCAAACGATATTTTATATCACAAAAAAAAGTATTGAAAATCCCAAAAGCGTCATCGGAAAGAGATGCTTGTGTAGCCGATCCTCCGGGATCTTATGAGGGTGGCTGGGAAATATTAGGAGAACCAAGAGGATATGCATCTCCGTATATGTAAGGCGGTGTGTGTTGGTGAATGGGGTAGTCTCCCGCAAATGAGGGTGGCTGGGCAACACTAGGTCCTGCGCTTCGGAGATGAGCATTCTCTTCATCTTTTTTTCGCAACATCCTCATTAACATTAGCTCACGTTCTAACATTAGGGATTTAATATTCTGGATGTAGTCCTCTCTTAGAAATACCATTTCACGCCATTATGATTGTGAGTAGAATTCACTAGGCGGTAGAAGATTTGGTGTACTGGGCGAATGTACTTGAACATATGTTGTGCCATTCCCACTTAAATCGACAACTTCAACATCACGTGATAAGGGTAGCAAATCTGAAGAGGAATATTGTCCCTATGTGTTGTACGTATGTGGAGACTCCCATCTATTTGATGGTGCGATGGGTACTCATACATCATCTGGTACAATCGAGGCAAACCCAAACCCGTCATGGTTTTTCCATCGAAATACTGCGGGTAGAATTGAACCCATGCTCGCAATTTTCTAGTATGTAAGCCATTCCTGCAGTGATGACATTGTCAAATGAGAAATTGCAGGTTCCCAATTTCCGATGTGTTGCATATATATGTTTCTTGGAATGAATGATATTGGATAAGGCGGGTTATCGGGAATAGCAATATGGCTTGTAATTTTACGGTAGCACCGGTCTATGAGGTACCAAGTTCCACCTAACTCCGGATCAAAAAGCATGTACCGTCTCTGAGCCAAATCATGCGCAACAACAGGGCCTTCTAACTTGTTTTCTGGCAATCCCACAAATGGTTGCCATATAATTGACTCGGGAGAACGCATTTTTAGTTGCTCCTGCGTGGTCCCATAATTATATCGCAGTTGGCCAATTAGAGCGCCACGTTGATTTTTCACACATCGTAACATTCTTAACCACCTTTCCAATGCCTGGTCGAGTAAGAGTGGAGCCATCGTACGGAGATACTCGTACCCTAGGTACTACAAAATTAAATAACAACTCTTTAATAATTGGTTACTCATAAATAAAGTACCTTTATAAATTATCGAGAAAATTGAAATGTGGGGATGGTAGACTTTACCTCTACAATTTGCTAGAGACAATTAACCGTTTTCTACCCATTTGTGGTGCATGCATCGAGGGCATAGTAAACTTGTGAAATAATGGCAGAACCTAAATCCCTATTATCCATGTCGTTAAGGTTGTGTAAAAATGGTGACCAATCCAAACTTACTGAATTAACTGGAGTGGGAAAAAATATGGAACTCATAACGAAAATAATAAAAGAACGACCGATTTGTTATGCGCTCGCTAATATGTCCTCCGGAGTAGGCCTGTAAACGGATCGAATTCGAACCGGATCAGGCAAATTCAAATCCATATCCGTTTATGTCAAACGGATTCGGATCTGATGCGTTTATTAATCGGATCGGATCAGGCAAATCCAAATTCATATCCGTTTATGTTAAACGGATTTAGATCGGATTCGATTATCCGATTATCCATTTATGTTAAACTTGATTTTCAACATTTTTATTTTCAACTCTTATTTCATATATTTATTTTGCAAATGTTCCATAAAAACACATAATGAAATAAAGAACTATTATAATAAATATTTTAAATATTATTAAATACAATATATATTGATTAAAAATATATTATATATAATTTATATATATATATTAAAAATATCAATCGGATCGGATTATTAACGGATCGGAGTATATGAATCCAAATTCACTCCATTTAATAAACGGGTAATCAGGTAGGTAATCGAATAATCAGATTTTAGGATTGATCCATATCCGCTTAAATGGATCGGATTCGGATAAAATCCGATCCATTGATAGGCCTACTCCGGAGCTTGCGCACTACAATGAAACATGTATAATTTTAGGGTCCGACAGGATATGTTTCGTCCTTTGCATTCTGGATTGCCTATTCCGGGAAAATATAATTCGAATATTTTATCCACGGTATGCGCACTACTGGTAGGAAAGGGGGGCAAAATTGGATGGATAACAATTTGAATTCCTATAAAATTAATAAAATTTAATGAGTACAAATTATCAAAAAATTCTTAAAAAATATAGGTGTATAAAACAAATTGCGTTGAATTATATTCAAATATTACCGAATAAATGCACAAAATCGAAAGGGGTAATCCCCAACTCCACACAAGGTAAGTGAAATATATGCGTTATCTCCGACCACCTACTAATTAGCGCTGCCGTCATTTGATTGTCCGAGTTAGGAAAAGTTTCCCTAAATAAATGACTGAATCCGAAATTGTCGATGATATCTTGAACTTCCGGAACATGGGCTAAACGAGCGTATACTTCTATCGGACCTTGTAGACTCCCGCGCTTGTGAAATTGACTCTCGTTTGCATGCTCATTAGGATCAATTATTTCATCTCTCTCATGTGGTCTACTATTGTCATACACCCGAACCAAATTTTTATACACGATTGGCAAGGTTGATTAGTCAGGGGATTCTCGTTTGTTTTAGCGGCTTTGCCACACCATTTTCTTTGAATAACATGCATTTTGGATAATAAAATTGATTAATAATATAAATAAGTATGAGTGTAATAAATTGGATTGAAAATATGAAATTTGGTATGGTAGGTGGTAAGTGTTAATATTGGTATGAAAATAAATAAGGTTTTTGAAATTGATGTGAAATGAGAATGAGATAATTTTGAATGGTATTTATAAGGGTTGGTTTTTAATTATATATATTTTAACGGATACATTTTATAACGGACGGATTGTTAACGGTTGGATTTTGGACTGTTGGGGGGAGGGGACTGGACGGGTGTCTGTTGTTCGTCCAGGGCTTAGACGATCGACTCTTCCTCGTCCAACCATTGCCACATCATTTTTCCATCTTTCTCTAGCCTATCCGCTGCTTAACATCGTACCACAACTAACCTCAGAAGATGTAAAATTACATCTTCTTTAGCCTATCCATTGGATATGGCCTAACTAAGATAAAATTTGTCTAAACAGGAATTTTCTATATAATCCGATCGATTGTGTAAAGCCCCCAGTAATAACGGAACCGGGGAAAGTATACATAAAAGAAAGTTTTCATATAGCTTGGACCTCCCTCAACATTTAAAAATTGGTATGAGAGCGAGTTACACTAAATTATAGCGTGATCTTTATTTTGAGAGCGGATTCTCTTCGGATACCAATTTTTCAAATTGGTACACTAAGTTAATGTGTAGATCCTTGTTTCGTGCAGTTTCAGGTGATTTGTGTATCCATCTCCCTCTCTCTCGTGTTTATTTTGATTGTTTTCTCTTGATGAACCATCGTTATGATAAATTATCCGATGAGTTTAGCGATGATAATGACTTTAATATTCGAGATGAGTATAATAAGCTTCATAACCGTGCCGAACATTAGCTCTTGTGAATTTGAAGTTTTCAAAAAGAGTTAAAGTTCTTGAAAAAGAAAATTTTAGTTTTAAATCTAAAATTAATTTTTTACAAAATATTCAAACTCAAAGAGATATCCTTCATGAGAAGCTTGTTTACATGAGCCGTAATTTTAAAACTTTAGAAGTGTCTAAGAAAGAGAGTGAGGATAGAGTTCGAATTTTAGAGAAAAAATTAGAGGATTCTAAAATTTCTAGGATTAATTAATGTGTCATTGAGGAGAATGATCAATGGATAAAAGATTTGGAGCACATGAGAAGACTCTTACGGATAAGTTCGCTTTCATTGAGGGGGAGAAGATGACCTTCTAGAAATGATTGAAAATATAAAGAAGGCGTCCCTAATGTTTGAAGAGTCTAAATTTTTGCTTGAGTATAGAGTTTTGAAGTTAAAAGATGATTTAAGAGACTCAAGTAGTGTTGGTACTGGTTTTCATGATTCTAATGATTTCGATGCTAATGCAAAGATCATTGTTTATTTTAGAGGGTCAGCCACAACCGAGAGTACTAATAAATGTCAATCCAAAAGTTCCATTCCTTGTAGCGTCTACATGTGCACACACTACGCTAGGAAAGGTCACTTTAAGCATTTTTATTATGATCTTAGAAAAGACCCTAGGATATTGATGTCTAGTGTACCGAAAGTTTCTGAGTCCCAACATCATTCTGTTATATCTATGTGGATTAGGAAATCCGTTTTGGAGGTGCTAAATATTATATTGGGTGATTCTCGCATGCTTGTACACGATTCTTCACATGCTATATCTAATGGGTGATTACTTGCATGTTTGCATACACTAGCTTTTACAATTCATGATATATGTGTTTTCTAGTTGTATGTGGTTTGAGTCTTTTGTATTTTGATTTTCATTTATTGGGTCTTATTGAAAAATACAAAAAGATTTTGTTTGTCTTTTGAGTTATTTTTTTAAAAATTGGTATCGTTTAAAATATTTTTGTTTTTGAAAAACTCAAAAAATTTTTGTATTTTGTTTTTATACCATATATATGGATGTGCATATAAGATGTTCGAATCACAACTACATTACATCCATTCATGTAACTTACTCATGGTGTTTTGATACATTGCTTTATTTATTTAGTGTGCTTAATAATGTGTGATTAGCATTTCTTTGATCTTTGATGATTTCTTTCTTCATGCTAGGCTCTTTATTGCCTTTATTGCGCACTTACACGAACTTTTTGAACATTGCTCTTACTTGTCATATGTCGAATATGGTGTTCTCAACTAAATAGTGTTTAATAACGAACCAAATGTACTAAGAATAAGTTGTGCATGTAAGAACCATTGTCCAAATTTCTTTCTCCAAAAATTTGATTTTATTTAAAGCAATTGAAATGGGCTACGAAAAAGTAAATCCTCTTTGCATTAAAGGCAAACATTGGCAAGAGCCTAAAATATTATTTCGGCACACAAAAGACAGAAATGGCAAAGCCAATTTTTTATTTCATTGATGCTTCACTATCATGAACATTATGATTCCTTTAAAAAATTGAGATTGTATGATTAAAATGTGAGATTTTGAGGGTGTTAAATGTTGAAGATCAATAGGTTTGCATAATAACCTTTCTTTAAAAACATTTAATAGCTTGGCATTGTTGACTTGAGAAGCATTAAACTTCATAGCATTTTGCATAAGTCAATTTCACTTTGTTCAAAACTCTTACACCCAAGGCTAAAATTGAGTTGTTTCTTTAGGAGTATCTATTTGACTTCGTGCACCTTTATTTTGTATGCCTAAGTTGATTTTTCCATGGTTTAAATTCATACAATTACATTTCATTTCCATGATTTAGATAATTTCGTGCTACTCTATGGTATGCTTGTTTGTATTTGTACGTATATGTACTTCTTGTACATATATATTGCTTGTTTGTATTTGTACTTATATATACTTCTTATACATATATACTTTTTATATATCAAAATTTTCAACAATAATTTTCAAAAAAGATTTCAAAATACATCTTATACATGTATACTTTTTATCACAAAGAGTAAATAATCAAGGCAAATTTTTAAAACATTTTTCAAAAGAAAAATAAATTTTTGTTTTGATTCGTTCGAATGAGAATAGGTGTTCGTTCGAACGAGATGTTGAGTTCTTAGAACAAACTTCCAACGAACATCCAATGGGGTATCTTTATTTGATATAGGTCTATCCGTTAGAAGATCATTTGAGGTACGTTCGAACGAGATCACGTGTTCGTTCAAACATATTTGGACTTTGTTTGAACAAAATAAGGTTTTCATTCGAACAAACCTAGCCTTTACGTTCGAACGACTTACGCTACCTCGAAATTCATGTTTTCTATAAAATGGGGTCTTGTGATAATGTTTTATTATAATTTTTGGTGAGAATTGATTTTTTATACCTGTCCTAAAGGTCTCACAACCCTAGTTTGTGAAAATCATTTTTCTTTTCCAAATCAAATCCTCTTGAATGATTTGTTAAGTTTTTTTAAACCCTAGAAGAACACCATCCGTATTAAAACCCTTCTAGAGTGGACTCTCTACTGCTGACTTCGTGGAGTTAATTCTCTATAGCTGAAGGAAAAAGAAATAACGATTCGTGAGGCTGATTGGTGGATACGAGGCAGGGGCTGCTTGCCGTGGGATGGTGCTGGACTGCATCATTTGTTGTGGAAGACTTGAAGACTTTACTTAATAAGCTTAGTGGATCTCTAAGTTGGTTTGTAAGTCTGTATTTGTCTCTCTTGTTGGAACACTGTGATGAAATATAGGTTTGTCGAAAAGGAATTTTTCTTATCTTCTTCCCATTTTGGTTTTTGGTGTTGGTTGTGTATTTGGCTTCACATTAGATTAAAATTATCATGCATGTTCACATTAACTTAATCAAGATAAAATTTGGCTAAAAAGGAATTTTGTGTTTATGACCTACTCTATGAATTATTCATATAACTTGGACCTCCCTCGACATTTAGACAGAGAGAGAGATGTTTTATTTGTTTAATATTGTTTTTAATAAATAATGAAATTACATTTTGTTTTATGCTAACTGGTTTCAATTTATTTTGTGAAAATTTTGTAATAATTGTTATTTTGAGCCACGTGTCACTCATTGATTTATTCATTTAACACATCATATATTCTTAGTTAACATTCCGTTAACTCTCCTAACGGATGTGTAACAGAGGGTTAACATTGCACAAATTTAAAAATTTTGGGCGAACATTGCAACTTTCAAAACATTGGGTCCAAAATTGAAATTTAACCCAAACTCGAGGGTTAATTTTGCATTTTTTTAGAAAAATGCAAATTTAACCCTGAAGTTTGCGATGATTTTCATTTTTAGACCTTTACTTTCAAAAGTTGCAAAGTTAACCCCGAAGTACAATTAGTTATATAATGCGCGACATCATTAAAATTTTGTACATATTATTTAACAATTTGCTGACCGTGGCATTTGATTGATATTTCCACTTAAACATGTGGCTACTTAGTGGAAAAATGAGGAGGCGAGGCCACTGTATCTTGAGTATTTAACATGAAAGTTATTTGGAAAACCAAAGGTTAGCTCAATATTGCAATTGTTTAATCACTTCATTCTTGTTGTTTTCACTCGTTGTACTCCCTCTTCAAAATCTGAGCAAGAACTAGGGTTTTGTCCAAACATTTGGCTTAAGAACCAGTGACATGCCGGAACCTCATTATGGTAACAACTTTTGAATTTGTTTTTCCCTTAAAATAGCTTAAGAACTTGTTTAGTATTTGTGTTATGCAAAAATGTTCAAAAATTTAGGATGAACTATGTATTAGTGGATGAATGTTATAGGTTTTTCAACTAATTTTTCACTTAATTTGAGAAACCTAACGAAAAACCTTCATTTTTGAAACATTTGGCACTTACCATTCCATTTTTTTTGACATAATTTAGTGTTGCATATCTATTTTGCCATATCAAAACCCTTACCTTAACTAATATCTGCCTTGCCATTGTCCTTGTGTTCATTTTCAGATAAGGACGATAGCTATTTCACTTTGCAAATTCATCATAATAGTAGATTTGAGGTTGCCATTTCTCTTAGAAGGTATACTGGGGAAAAACTAGACAGATATGACTTCTGCAACACATACCTAATATCCATCTTATAGATAATGAAAATGGTTAAACAATTAGGCATTAAAGAATTATGCATGTTTCACCATAGGAATATTGAAGGTGTTTGGATGAATTTGGATAGTGATAAAGTATTCCTTCAACTATTGTCTCAATTGCCTAAGAAGAGATACAAAGTTTTTATTAAAGTGATCTCCCCTAGTATAATCCCTAGTCAAGAAGCCACTGAAGAACAAACATAAACTGAACCACTAATGAAGAGTGTAGAACAAAGTAGGCTTGAGTATGAACCGACTACAAAAAGTGAATAACCAGCTATGGATATTGAACAAACACCTACGGACAGTGATGAAGATACTGATACAGTTTGCCTACGAATTGATGGCGAGGTTAGCTCAGGAGAAGATATTGATATAGAGGTTTGAGAGTGACTCTGAATATAATTATGAATACTTTAATGCTATGGAGTTTGAGTATGATATGGATGACCTTATGTTTGATGAACATAGTGTTTGAGGAGATTTTGAAGGGAAAGAAAAAAGTCAAGGTGATGAGACTTCAAATAGGAAAGAGACATATAAATGAAAAGAAAAAAGTAAGGGGAAAGGAAAAAGAAACGCTCAGTGGGATGATTTAGGTGACTTTGGAGATGTTGATTGTATGCCTTCAGATGATATGAGGAGTGTAGATAGTTCATCAGGTAAGGAAGACGAGGGTAGGGTAAAGTCTAAACATTGGCCTCAATTCAATCCAAAAACAGACACGGAGGATCCTAAGTTTATAGTTGGCTAATGTTTTAGTTCTCATACAATCTTAGTCAAGGCCATAAGGCTACATGGTAAGAAAATAAAATTCATAAAGATTGATAAAAAAGGCTAAGGGCAGTTTGTAGAGATGGTTATGATTGGATATCATATGCTACAAAGATGATTGATGAGTCAACTTCACAGGTGAGGGTTTTAGAGACTAAACACACATTTTTAGGTCATTTATGAATGGGAATATTAAGTCTAAGTGGATTTTTAATAAGTTAGTTAATATTGGGTCCAATCCTCAAATCTCTTTGAATGCACTAAAAGAACTATTTATGTCAGAATTCAAGTGCAGTGTCAGTAAAAAAAATAGGGTAAAGAGACATAATTTTAAGTTAAGTGAAGGAACTTTGAAGGGAAAATATGCCAAACTGCATAACTATGTTGCAAAGGTTCAGAGGACTATTCCAGGCACCATAACCATCATTCAAGGTGATGGGATGGATTGTAACAGGTTTTTAAGAATGTATGTATGTATGTATGTATAAGGGCATGTAAGTAGGATTTTTAGGCCATTGTAGACCATTAATAGGCATGGATTAATGTCATTTAAAACTAAAAAATGGTGGACAATTGTAAACAGCTATAGGCTTGGATGGGAATAACTCAATGTTCCTATTAGCATATGCCTTGGTTAAGGGGGAAAACTAGAGATGCCTAGTTGTGGTTCATTTCTTTATTAAATGAAGATATAAACATGAGAAATTGACATTGCTATACTTTCGTAATCGACAAATAAAAAGGTTTGGTACCTGCATTAGAGGAATTGTGTCCAAATTAAGAGCATATGCATTGTGTTAGGAACTTATACAATAACTTTAAAGCTGAAACATAAAGGTCTTGTTCTCAAAGATGCCTTTTATAATGATCCAATATCTACTACAAAATCTAGGTTTGAAAAAAAATGGAGAAACTTATGAATTTGGATAAAGAGGCTTTTGAATAGTTGGGTGGAAAGGAACATTTTCAGTGGAGTAGGTCTTACTTTAGTTTAATTCCCAAAATTGATATGTTGTTGAACAATCTTTGTGGGAGTTTTAATGCACTTATTTCATAGGCAATAGACAAACCTGTAATAACTTTGTTGGATAAAATGAGGTGTATCCTAATGAAAAGGTTTCATGTGAATAGAGGGAAAATGGATAAGCAGAAGGAGTTGTTGTGTCCTAATATTTCGCAAATATTAGATGAAAACAAACTTGAGGAAACCAAATGTGTTCCATACTGGGATTAAAAAGCCAAAGTTTCAAGTTTTATCACCCTATGGAGAATTTTTGATAGATTTAGAGGCTCTTACTAGCACCTTTAGGAGGTGAGAATTTACTGGGATTCTTGCCTTCTTGGTTTTTTAGCTATTGCTTATGCTGGTCTAAAGCTAGAAGAGTTTGTGCACAACTATTACAAGAGATTGAACTACGTAGAGTGTTATAGCAACACCATTGAGACATTGAATGGTACTGAAATGTGGGAAAAATAGGGCTGCCACCTATGGCACCACCTTCTTATGGGAGGTTACCAGGAAGGCCTATGAAGAAGAAAAGATTGGAGCAAGATGAGAGGATAATCCAATATCCTAATAGGCTGAATAGGAAAATGCATAAAACAACAATCAAGTGCAGTTTGTGTGGGCATGCAGGCAAGAGGAAATGGAAGAACAAAAACAAAGAAGTACATTAAATTAATTCCATTATGAACTCTTTTACCATTTAATGTCATAATTGCAATTTGATTTTGGATAGGAGAAGGATATATTGGGTAACATGCAGGCGTTAGTGACATTCAGAGTCAAGTTACAAGAAGTAATCTATTATTATTGACTCTTGAAAATTTACTATTGGGTGTTTGAATTTTTGTTAAACTATTTTTAAACTCTCTTTATATTTTTTGTAGAATTTTTTTTATTTTTTTGAGGTCATTAGAAAGACTTTTTTAGGTCGTTCGAATGATATTTGTGTTTCGTTCGAATGATATTTGTGCTTTGTTCGAATGACTTCTAATGAGTTTCTTTTTGGGTCTACCCTGATATCTTGTTGAAAGTCTTGTTTCTTTCTCCTTCGAACGAGATGGATATGTCGTTAGAATGAGATTGACCATCGTTCAAATGATCGGAGAAGCTTTTCCAATATTTCAATTTTTTCATGCAGTTTTCTCCATAACTCCCCACTACCTTTGTCCTAACTATTTATATAGTGCTGATTGCAATTTTTTAAGAGACTTTTCCATCCCTTTAGAGAGAGATATACTTACAAAAGTCTGTGAGAGTTTTTGTTCAAGATTCATTAGTTAATTTTCAAATCAAAAACTCAAGTTCACACCTAATTGTTTTGATCCACGCTTTAACATTCATATATTCTTTGAATTCAAGTTTTGGCACCGAGGTTATCCTTCTTGACATTATTGAGATTCATTTCTTACGGAGGATTCCATGCTAGTTGGTTCTCATACGATGGACTCCGTATGCATGATGGTTGGTGTACCCCATTGGTGGACTCCAAAATGTAGATGATCTTATGTATTGTTTCTAGGCAGAGGTTAAAGGAACGAAGAACATCAAGACTTGTGAGGGGGTCGAGTTGTTGTGTAAGTCTTTTGTTGTGTCCTTGTGGTAATTCTGTGCTTAGTGGACTTGTGGATGGGCCGTCCAAGGTTTTTCGCCTTTTTAGGTTTTCCTCGTACATTGTAGCGGGTTGCTTATTTTATTTTACAATTCACCTAGATGAATGCTGAGACTAAAAGTATTAAATTGTTTTAACCACAAAAATGATGTAATTAATGCTTGATTAATTTGGATAGTTTTAGTTTATTTTAATTCAATTTTGAATTAAGTTTATTTAAGTTTGGGTTGTTTAAATTTGAGTTAATTTTGTTTAAGATGAAATGAATTTGAAGAAATTAAAATTTGATATTTTTTGATGAACCATCGAACCCACGCCCTTATCGAAGTGGTATCAGAGAAGGGACACTAAATTATCGTGTTAGATCCTTTTAGGTTTGAATGTGGAAAGTTTATCATTTTCGAGGTTTCTTATTTTTTGTGGTTTTGACTACCCATACTGAAAGTGCGTATGAGGTCAACACTTAGGTCGTTAGATGAACGGGTTTATCAAGCGGCTGTTAGAGGGTGGTAAACACCAACGTGTTTAATAAGAGAAGTTCGTATTCCTAAACCCATAAAAAGATGGATTAAGGATGAGCATAAGCTAGTCAAACTATAATTCATGTGGTTTAAATGCTCTTTTTAGTGCGGTCACACCGTAGGATCCGTCGTATTATGACATGTGAAACGTCTAAGGAGGTCTGGGACATACTCCAACTCACCCATGAAGGTACAAGTGGTGTTAAGGCTTCCAAACTTCAAAACCTCACCACTCAATTTGAAACCATTAAGATGTTAGAAAGTGAGTCATTTGATGAGTTCTACTCTAGATTGCCTGACATAGTTGACTCATCTTTTAACTTGGGAGAGAAGAAACCCAACAACTACGTCATAAATAAAATCTTAATATCATTGCCTGAACGATTTAATCCAAAAGTAACGGTGTTAAACTCCTTAGGCACCTTAGATACTACGAAACTCGAGGAAGTTGTAGGTGATCTTTGAACCTATGAACTAGACATGTTTACCTCCCAAAAGTCAATGAAAGACAAGGGCATAACTTCGAAAGACCAGAAGGAGGAAACACAAGTCTTGAATGATATCGACTCCGATGATATGTCTATGTTTTTAAAGAAGTTCTGAAAATTTCTTAAGTTTAATAAAGAAAAATTTAAGAAGGATTATAAGAAATTTGAGAAGTCTAAGTATAATAAGGCCGATAAGCTTCCTAAAAATCGTAATGATAATCTTAAGAGGGATGGGTTGAATAGATGTTTTGGGTGCAAAGGGTATGGACAAAGGGCAGCCGAGTGTCCTACTAAACTAAGGAAGTAAGGAAAGAAACAAATTGCATATAATTCCACCCTTAGTGATAGTAAACCGAAAGGTTAAAGGGAATAAAAATAGAAAAATTGCCAAAGGCCAACATAGTTTAGTTTGTTTGATATTTCAAAAGAAATAGCGTCAAAATAATTAAGAAACGAATAAAAAATATGTAATATGTTTGTCTTTTGAGGGTGGGTTTTCATAATGAATCATAGTTATGATTATTTTGTCATGACGCTATTGATTTGTAGAATCATCAAAATTCTAGGCTTGTGTACAATATCCTTGTTTATTCCTTGAGTTTAATTTATCTTGTCACATGAGGCTAAATATTAGTTGATAAAGTTTTGCTATCAAATAGAACTCCCTAAACATGTTTAAGTGATTGGGTCATAATTCTTGTGTATCTAGTTCACACCCCTTCACTCTGTTTACCCCATGTTTATTTAGACACATTTATACGATATGAGTGTGGAAAGCTTGTTGTGTTTAGTGTCTTGTGTGGTATGTATACCTATATATATGTTCTTATGCTTCATTGGTATCTTTTTATATTTGTATATATGGTATCATTTGTTTTGAGTCTTTGCTTTTGCATCTAGTCCTTGTATGCTATTGGTTCATATCGGTATCTATCGTGCTGTGACTTTTCATTAATATCCCATGCTTATCTTAGCATTCTATAGTTGATATCATTTTGCTATTGCATTATTGTCGGTATATATTACTCTTTATGTGGATTACTTGTTTTATGTCATAAGATTGCTTTGTTGTTACTTGTATCACTATACATCAATTCATAATATACTTGTTTTCCCTCTATGCTTATCCCTTGTTTCATTTAGGAAGAGAATTAGTTTTATTGGGGAGAAATTAGTTATTTTATGCACCTTAATGTTTGTCTATTCCTGAATAAAAAAGGGGAGAAATGGTATCTTACTCTTTTCATTTTGGGAGATCTAACTTAGGGGGAGACGTCCTCTTTTAGGTAGACATTGTTAGGGGAAGGATTTAACTATGCAATTTATGTTGTTATATTCTCTATGCATTTATGGTGTGTTTAAGTGTGCAGGTTTGCAATCATGCGAAAAAGTTTTAATGCAAGCAAAGCTTCTCAAAATGTCTCAGTCAAGTGTTTGTACTTTTCTCGTTTTTGGGTTGAGATTGAGTCTTTTAGATGAACTTGACGGTCGATAGTTTTTTTATTTTTGATTTCATCCCGAAATAGCCAAAGGGGGGATTTGTAAGGACAAATTTCAAATTGAGTCAATTTGTATGGATTGGCTTAATTCCGAATAAAACACTTGATAGAAGTTGAGTTAGTGACCTTTTAAGCCTATGAGATGTTTGTTGAAGACGTAACGGCCAAGTCAAAGAGATCACATCGTCATGTCGCATTTCGTGCCTCATTTCTTCATCAACGTTCCAAGGATCTCTCAGGTATAAATGCATATATTATTGTTTAGCCTTGGAAATTTATTATTGGGTGTTTGAATTTTTGTTAAACTATTTTTAAAATCTCTTAATATTTTTTATAATTTTTTTTTAAAATTTTTTTTCAGGTTGTTAGAACGACTTTTCCAGGTCTTTCAAACGAGATTTTGTGTTTCGTTCGAATGACTTCTAATGAGGTTCTTTTTGGGGATGCCCTAATAGCTCGATCCTATCTCGTTCGAACAATATGGCTATGTCGTTCGAATGAAATTGACCATCGTTCAAATGACCAGAGAAGTTTTTCCAATATATCAGTTTTCTTCATGCAGTTTTCTCCATAACTCCCCAGTACCTTTTTCCCTACTATTTATGTAGGGCGGGATTACTGTTTTTTAAGTGACTTTTCCATCCCTTTAGAGAGAGATATGCTTAAAAAAGTCTATGAGGGTTTTTGTTCAAGATTCATGAGTTAATTTTCAAATCAAAAACTCAACTTTACGCCCAATTGTTTTGATCCAAGTTTCAACATTCATATATGTTTTGAGATCAAGTTTGGCACTGATTTTATCATTCTCTACATTATTGAGAATCGTTTCTTGCAGAGAATTCCATGCTAGTTGGTTCTCATACGCTGGACTCCATATGTGTGACAATTGTTGTGCCTCATTGGTGGACTTCGAGACGTAGGCAGACTCTTACGTTGTCACCAGATAGAGGTTGAAGGAACAAATAGCGTCAAGTCTTGTGAGGGCGTCGAGTCGTTGTGTAAGCCTTCTGTTGTGTCCTTGTAGTAATTAAGTTCTTAGTGGACTTGTAATTGGGTCATCTGAGGTTTTTTCGTTTGGGTTTTCCTTGTACATCGCGGCGTTGTGGTTGTCTATTTTATCTTACAATTCACCTAGATGCATGCTTAGGCTAAAAATATAAAATTGGTTTAACCACAAAAATGGCGTAATTGATACTTTATTAATTTAGGTAATTTTAGTTTACTTTAATTCAATTTTGAATTAAGTTTGTCTTGTGTAAATTTGAATTAATTATGTTTAAGAGAAATTAATTTGAAGAAATTAAAATTTGGTATTTTTCGATGAACCATCGAACTCGCGCCCTTCTCACAAATAGTTCAAATAGTTATGATTTTGTAATCCTAGAAAAGTCATGCCTAATTCAATCCTACTGCTTGATTCCTACTGCTTCCATGCCCTGGACCTGTACTCCTTGTTGTTTCTTCCCTGCCTTGATCCTTTCTGTAGCATATATGCATTCATACCCGAGAGATCCTTGGAACGCTGATGACTAAATGAGGCACAAAACATGACATGATGATGTGATCTCTTTGACTTGGCCGCTACGTCTTCAACAAACATGTCATAGACTTGAAAGGTCACTAACTCAACTTCTATCCTATGACTCAAAGTGTTTTGTCTAGAAGTAATCCAATACATGCAAATTGACTAAACTGGAAATTTGTCCTTATAATTTGGACTTTCAACCTCCTTAGATTTAAGTACAAATAGTTCAAATGGTTGACTTTTAAACTATACTTATGTCTTGACTTGCTTATTTAAGACTTGTTAATATAAGTGGTTATTATTTTGTGGGGGATTTTGTTATGTAACTTTTTATGGGGGAATTTCTTAGGTAATTTTTTATGGGGGCTTTTATTATGTACAAATATTTTAAACTGTAGTTATATTGTTGGTTGAATTTCAAAATGGTGCAATTGCACATTCAAACTGCTATTCTACTGATTGAAACCAAACATTGAAATTTGAAATGGTGTAGTTGCACATTTAAACTACTATACTGTCGATTGAAACTAAACATTGAAATTCAAAATAGTGCAGTTGCACATTCAAAATGGTTTGCATTACATTACACTTTGAGATACAAAAGTAGAATGACTAGGATTACAATAATAATTTTCATCTTCATCTTTGTTTCTTTTGATTTTTTAACTTCAACATCGATAGCTTTAAGTACAACATTCATAACTTTAATTTCATCCTCCTCAGATTTAAGTACAACCACCATAACTTCCTTTCTTTTAAGCTCAATCTCCAAACCTTTAACTACATCCTCCAAACCATCGATCCTTATTAGCAGGCCTGGTATTATTTTCTTTGCTCGAGTGCAAATGGGATGATCCAACCACTTGAAATAACCACATATACCATAACTCTTAAACCCCCTCCTCGGTTTACTCTCAGCATAAGATGTACGAATAATAGTATTATGACCACAAATACAATTCTCCCCCATAAATCTTTGACTACCCTAGTTTGTTAAAAAAAGAAGACATTTTTTCTATAGAAGAATCTTCAATGGGAGGAGAGGAGAAATTTGGAGAGGAATATATTGGTGAATAGGATGCTTATAGCATGTGGATTGATTTTGGGGGACTTTTGTTTGGAGTTTTGGCGCCAACTGATGTGGAGGAGGTTGGTTGATTGGTAAATGACCATGTTGATACGACGCAAATATTGCGTATTTTACCCGTTAACCTACGCGTTATTAGCCCCCTTGGGTATCTTAATCCCTATACTTATGCTCGTTAACCAGACAACCTCGGATTTCTATGTTAACATGTTTTGCAGGGGTTAATTGGGCTTTTGTAGGTATTTGGATGCTTAGTATGAAGTTCGGACGCTTTTCGAAAATGTTTCGTCGACTTTTGCAGCTTCGGGGGCATTTTAGTAATTTCAGCATTCGGGTTTGAATCCCGAGCTCTTCACGGAAGTTGAAGCCCTTTGATTACTCTTCGCGTGTCCACCGACGGTGCATGATTCCGAGTTATAACGATGGAGTTATGGCATTTTTAGGATGGTTTTGACATGAAAAGTACACTCAAGGTCACATTCAAGGGCATTTTAGTCATTTCATATTTTGGCTTTTTAGCCCAATGTCTTCTTGGATGTTGTATTCCTCTGAGTTATCTTTGCGTATCCTCCGACCGTACCTCATTCCGAGCTATAACGAAGAAATGGCGGTATTTTCCGTAAAACAGGACAAAGCTGCAAGATTCTGGCCTGTTGCCTGCGAATCGATTCGGCCCAAAACCGAATCGATTCGGTTTGCACCAGAATGCCAGTTATTTGCTTCCCCTGTTTCCAAATCGATTCGGTCCTTTACCGAATCTATTCGGCTACAGTAAAAGTCCGAAAATCTTAATTTTTAAGTTGGTTTTTGGTTGGGTATATATAGAGAAACATTGTATTAAGTTGGGTGGACGTTTTTAGGTTAGTTTTAGTTAGGGTTTTGGGGTTTTGGATGGTTCTTCTTCCATTATCTTTGGATTGACAACCCAATTGGTTTGTAAGTTAACTATTCATCTTCCCTACCATTAATATAGTTTGTTTTCCATTAATTCTTGCTTTCTAGTGTAATTTTCATGCTTTCATAATTAGGTTTACTTGCTTTATTTCTTGCTTTCTTAGTTTAATTTAGTTTAATTCATTATGCACCCTTAGATAAATAGGGTCGGGATTGTGTTTTCGCCATTTTCGGGTTTGGACCTCGAAAATTAGGTTTTGTGTAAAATTGCGTTTAATTGAAACCGCATGTATTAAAGTTGGATTGTTATGCGTTTAACTTTATTTTTCACGCAACTTTAGTGTTTATAGCGACAATCCGAATTTAATCCGCGTGTGACCATTTTCAGTTAAATGTTTAATCTCGCAACTTTGGTAAATTCCTTCTTGTGTGATGTTTATGCTTAATTGTAAATGCTCGATTAAATGTTTTCGAACCGTAATTCTAATTAGTAGTTGTTTAGCTCGTGTGGTGGAATGCGATCCCGATCCTCGCTTTACTTTTGTGTAGCGTAACTTATTCTTTTCTTTTATCACCATTTCCAACCTATCATCTTTTACATTTTTATTCCTGAAGTAATTAAACAATTAAAATCTAAAATTTAATCACTCCCTGTGGATTTCTTACGACACCCGACTTACCGCTGTACTTGCCTCGCAAGTTCAGTCATAGTTTAGGTTTTTGTATTGAGTAGGCGAAACGAAAACAACGATTAGCGTTCTGACGCGACGCTACTTTTCCGCTCGATCACAAAATGGCGCCGTTGCCGGGGAGTGTGTTTTAGATTGTAATTGTTTTATTATTTCGTAGTATTTTTCCATTTGTATTTGTATTCTTTGTTTTAACCTTTTTTGCAGGATTTGCATACTTTGAGCGCTAAGAAACTTTGATTCGCTGTTGCTCACTTTCTTGACCGGATTCTCCATTTACAAACAACGAGGTAATCATGTCCTACTATTATAGTTATTACGGTTATTCTAATAATTCATACTTTGGGGATAGTTTTCAAGTTTTCCATTTTCAAGATTTTCTTGAAAATGAAAGACTTAAAAACATTTATCGCAATGAAAATCGTTATTGGGAGCTTGAGTTGGATTCATTATTCGAATCCAATGACGATTCTTATTTCATTACTTTCGAAGACGAGTTTCAACCAAATGAGGAGTCCGAGGCTCTTGAGCCGAGGAAGCCTACTTTGGAAGAGACTTTGCTTCTTTATTCCCAAGGTTTGGAAAGCCTAAATGATGCTGGAATGAGACTAGGCGCACTTTGCTATGAGATGAATTCTTATGCACAAAACAACGAGGAGGTGGAAACTTGTGTTTCACCTCAATTTTTCAGAGAATTTCTCATCGAGTGTTCATCTTTCTCCTCTGAAATTCAATCTCCTTCCGACGATGAGTCGATTGATATTGAATTTGTTTCATCACCATATTCGTTTTCCGTCATTGAACCATTAGAATTACCGGTTGATTCCTATGAGTCGGTAGAAATTAAAAATTCTACACTTTTTACCGACGAGGACTCTTTGCCGACTTTGTTTGCTACGATGGAACCTATCCCAGTGTGTGCACTATCTCCCATTCCATTTGAAAAACCTTTGGGAGATGAGTCGACTTTTCTTGGATCTCTAGTGTACCTTTCCCCCTTGTTATCCAAATCCCCCATCGTCCGCCCAAAATTTCAAATTGGCGATGGTTCACTTTTTTCACCACCCACATGCCTTCCGTTGTTCAAACGGAATTCATATCTTCCGGGAGGCATGTTCGCTTTGGAGGGTCCACCGTTGATCTTTCAAAGTCAAATACCTTTTTGGGTGGACCCTCAACTATTTAGACTTCTAGTATATAGTTAGTGTGAAGCCTAAATAGTAGGTTGTAAATAGTTAGCTTTTAATTTTCTTTCTTTTCTTTTTTTATCTTTCCTTTTTAATTTAGTCTAGTGTAATTAGTTAACTTTTTGTTATTTGTTTTTGCTATGCTCGGTACTAACTTGTTTTGTAGATTCCGTTGGACTCGCGCTTATGGAGATCGCTCCAATTTTGGGTAATATCGTTCTTTTTCTCTCTTTGTGTTGTGTTCTTAATGCGCATTGAGGACAATGCAACATTTAAGTTAGGGGGTGTAGGATATTCTATCCATTTCATGTGTAGTCCATGGATTTGCTCACATTTAGTTACTTAGTATGCCTTTTTGTGAAAAATTTAAAAATTTTCAAAAATATTTTCTTTCTTTTTTCTCCTTTGTTGGGCATTTTGCCTTGTTTCCAATGATAAATTTCAATAATTGCCCGATCCAATAGACAACTCAATGATGCATGTTCTCGATTTTAGAAGTTACTAGACTTTAGTCCTCAAATCATTGATTTTGTGAATAACTTCATGAATTAAACTTTATCCCATGAGCATATGCACTTTCCTTGTTATATTGATTTGGTTTAAGATTTTTATAACTCGGTAATCTTTTGTTGCATTGTATATACTTACACCGAGTATGCTTTGTACCTTTCGTCATTTATGAGTGTTATACACTATTCTTTTCTCATTGAAAACGTTGAATTCGTCGGTAATCTCACTAATCTTTTATTTGACCGTTCATTAATTGAGTTCATGCTTGAAATGTGTTACTTGATCATGATTTTCATATATTGTTTTGACTTGAGAATTGCGTAAACTTTGTGAAATGATCATAGGCAATCTTTGTTATATCACCCATATTAGCCTTGACCTCACCATATATGTTTCCCTAGTCAACCCCTTTGAGCCTAAATACTAGCCTTTCGTTTCATTACCCAAAATCCCATAACCAACTCCAAATTGGAGTTTTAATCCATACATACACCTTACACACCTTTGTTTGGAATGATACTTGGGATTGAATGATGTTATTGTTGCGTGGTTGCAATTTTAGGCATATGAGAGTTTGAAAAGTAAAGAAAAGTGATGTGAAAAAAGTGAAGAAAAAGAGAAAGCAAAAAGCAAAAGAAAACAAAAGAGAAAAATGAGAAAAAGAAGAAAAGAAAAGAAAAGAGAAAGTTGTATATGTTGTGTATATAGTTCAATAAGCTTTGATTACTCTCCCCGATGATATATCTAATGCCGTTTTGGAACTTGTTTTTCCAATTTTGTTATTGCCCGCATTTTTCCATTATCCCGAGTTTTCATCCCGAACACTTTGAATCCGTATATACATTCCTTCATTTCGTACCCTAACCTAACCTACATTATAACCCTATATAAAGTCCTATGTGATCTTAGGGTGCATTTAATTTAAAAGTCATAATAGTTTTGATAATCTGTGAAAATGCATTTCGCCTCTTTTAGTGTGTGGTATCCTTTCATTGAGATTACAAGTTTTTCATTTCCTGTATAGCGTTCCTCATTTGTGACATGTGCGCGGCCTAGTTTCTATTTACATTTACTCTTTATGCCCGCATGTCCCGTGTATTACCTCCCTTTTCATAGTGAATTCATTTGTTGAGCGTAATGCCCGTGAGGATTGAATATATGCATGCCTTTATGTTTATCCGATTTATTTAAGTTTTTACCAAATCATATTTTGCATTTGCTCTTCCCCCTCCCACTTTTAAAGTTTCAATTCTATGAGGTGCATTCAACCTGTTAATAACAACGGACTTTTGTTTGAATTCGTTCAATATGCTAATAACGCGTTTGAAATATTTTTCGTTGTTGTTGAGTTTGTCGATGTCGGGTTGGGCATATTTTGAGGAAACCATTTGATGTTTGTGGGTATCATCCCTGAAAACCCTCACGAGACGACACTCGTCCACTAGGGTAACCTAGGGGTTTAACGGCTTATTGCATATGCTAAATGCAATCGTTCGCCCGCGAAAGTGGCCTTATCTTTTTATTACTTTTTCATCCCATTTTTTTACTTGTATCCTGTTTCTGATTTTCTTGTAGTTCTTGTTGTTTTCTATTTCATTGCTAGGGACTAGCAATGTGTAAGTTAGGGGGTGTGATACGACCCAAATATTGCGTATTTCACCCGTTAACCTACGCGTTATTAGCCCCCTTGGGTATCTTAAACCCTATACTTATGCTCGTTAACCAGACAACCTCGGATTTCTATGTTAACATGTTTTGCAGGGGTTAATTGGGCTTTTGTAGGTATTTGGATGCTTAGTATGAAGTTCAGACGCTTTTCGAAAATGTTTCGTCGACTTTTGCAGCTTCGGGGGCATTTTAGTAATTCCAGTATTCGGGTTTGAATCCCGAGCTCTTCACGGAAGTTGAAGCCCTTTGATTTCTCTTCGCGTGTCCACCGACGGTGCATGATTCCGAGTTATAACGATGGAGTTATGGCATTTTTAGGATGGTTTTGACATGAAAAGTACACTCAAGGTCACATTCAAGGGCATTTTAGTCGTTTCATATTTTGGCTTTTTAGCCCAATGTCTTCTTGGATGTTGTATTCCTCTGAGTTATCTTCGCGTAGCCTCCGACCGTGCCTCATTCAGAGCTATAACGAAGAAATGGCGGCATTTTCCGTAAAACAGGACAAAGCTGCAGAATTCAGACCTGTAGCTTGCGAATCGATTCGGCCCAAAACCGAATCGATTCGGAATGCTGCAGAATTGCAGAAATGAACTTCCCCTGTTTCCGAATCGATTCGTCCCTCCATATTTTTGGTTTTCTTCCCTTTTATTACAAGTTTGCCATGGGATATTTTGTATAAAACCAATTCTCTCTCATTTGAGAGCAAATATATCAGTTTATACACGATTTTTAGGTTAGTTTAGCTTAGGTTTTGTGGGTTTTGAGAGCTTGGCTTCATTTCTCTTTTGGTTGACAACCATTTGTGTATGTATGTTGAACTTTTCTTCACCCAATCCATTAATCTAGTTGTTCTTGCTTACTTTCTTGCTTTGTAGAGTAGATTTCATGCTTTATTAATTAGTTTACTTGTCTTATTTCTTGCTTTCCTAGTTTAATTAGTTGTAATTTAGTTTAATTCATGTATTACCCTTAGATAAATAGGGTCGGGATTGTGTTTCCGCCATTTTCGGGTTTGGACCTCGAAAGTTAGGGTTTCGTGTAAAATTGCATTTAATTGAAACCGCGTGTATTAAATTTGGATTGTTATGCGTTTAACTTTATTTGTCACGCAACTTTAGTGTTTATAGCGATAATCCGAATTTAATCCGCGTGTGACCATTTTTCAGTTAAATGTTTTATCTCGCAACTTTGGGTTAAATTTCTTCTTGTGTGATGTTTATGCTTAATTAAAAATGCTCGATTAAATGTTTTCGAACCGAAATTCTAATTATTAGTTGTTTAGCCCATGGTGGGGACGCGATCCCGACTCGCGTTTTATTAATTGTAGTATAGTGTTAACTTATTCCTTTTTCTGTTTTGTCACCATTTCCTACCATCACCTTTTCATTTATTTATTTTACACTTTTATTCTTGAAGTTTTAAAACAATTAACATCTAAAATTTAATCACTCCCTGTGGATTTCTTACGATACCCGACTTACCGCTGTACTTGCTTGTCAAGTGTAGTAGTAGCTTAGGTTTTTTGCATCGCGGCGGCGAAACGCACAACGATTGTGTCCTCACACGAACACACTTTTACCGCTCGATCACATGTGTACAGACACAGTCAACAAACCATTTGTGTTTTGGATGAAAGTTTAACTGTGTCTCTCTTTGCATAACTAATTATACTTTGGGGTTAGCTTTGAAACTTCTGAAACTTATGGTCTAAAAATGGAATTCACCCCAAACTTTTGGGTTAAATTTTTATTTTCCCCCTAATTTTTGAACTTTTGTTGACATAATTAATTTTTTTTATTTCTTTTTGTACACAAGATGCCTTGTTTTAAAACCATACAATTTCTGGATTCCCTGGCATAGGAACATAAGTTGTTTAGCAGACTTGGTTATTTAGATAAAGTGTTGAAAACTAAAAGTGACATTTAAAAGATGGTGAAAGGTAGATACGGATGGTGTGTGGTAAAATTAAAAATTATAAGTTAGAAATAAACATATTACACTTAGAGTAGCTCCGATATAAAATAAATTGAGAGGAATTTACTTTAAATGCTTTTGGTATATGAAACGTAGATCAATAAATGATCTTCTTGGAAATCATAATTTGTCTGGAATAGGTTATAGGTAGACATATATCGAATTTGTAGGACATTGTTAAGAAAAAGATAACTTTTGGTTTGGTAAAATATTACCGAAAGTATAAAAAAATTGAGAGATGATTCTTGAAGATGAGTAAAGTAATTAAGGTTGTTGAGTTGGAAAAATTTTTATCTCAAAAACTTAGTCATTTACTTTTATGGATAACAAAAGAACATACTTGACAGACATAAGAGATTCAACGTGATTCAACGAAAATAGCCAAACACTTAAGGGAAGAGAAGAGAAATTCCCTATGAGGAACAAAGATGTTACAAGACTCAATCTCGAGGCTTTATTAACTGAATAAAAGAGATAATATTTGTATAATCTTAATCTCAATCTTAAACATATGAAAAATTCTCATTAACAGTGAAACCCTCACTCACTTTTACTCCACAAGTAAAAATTTTCATCCCATCTATACTTTTCTATTGACCATATGACCTTCCATGTACAGACCATGCATTTTTATCCCCTCGCAAGGGTTAACTCCACCACATTGGCCTGCTACAACTAGTTGAATTCATGTTACTGAAAGATACAACCTTGCTAAGCCCACCGACTAAGAGTACGAAAGTAATTACTCCTCCAATTGGGAAGAAATGTATGATGAGTCCCTCCAAACAGAACACTATGTCACCACTTCAGTCCAAGACCAGTTTACATGCTCAGAAGAACATTAAATCGAGGATCTTATCTGATTCATTTTTATGATGACTCTAATTATAGTGAAGGATATACACCCACTTTAGTTACATTTGGAAATCCTGAATCTGAGAAGGAAATCTCTTCCAAGCATTCGTTCCTACCATGTTCTCCTCCCTGAACCCGTATCCATCTTAAGCCCCCTTGAAATACTTACAAGTGCAACAGACAATGCCGAAAGGAGAACAAAATTTGAGGCCAGGCATTTGAAATGGAAGGAGGAAGAGAAGTGCTGCCAAGACAAATGAGATAACCATTCAGATTGCCATGGAGAGCTAAGAATCTATCCCACCAAGGCCCTTATCTTTTTGGAGTTGAGTACGAATTTACATTTGTCGATGGGCCCCATTGTCAAAATATCAGAGGTCAATTTACATCATGCTATAGTTATTTAAATTCTATGATCAGGTACATATGGAGCCTATCCCCTACCCCACTAATGAATCCTTATTATGATCCATTATCTACTTCATCCGACATCATGTAATCTATGTCATCATCAACGACCCGGACCCCAGTGTGGACTGCTCCCAACTCATTGGAATGTTCCCGGTGCATATCTATATCCTTTGATTTCAACAACCTCAGAAGTACTCACAAAACCTCCAACACAACACGAATTAGAACATGAGAATCCGACATATCTAACCGATGACACACTAAAATATTACTTCATCTTACTTCTCTTCACCAATAGTGAAACAATAGCTAATATAGGATTAAATTCTTACTTAATTCAAAAATTCGTTACATGATGTCCAAATGTGACTAGACACCTGACAAAGGCCTAGGGATGGACGAGCACAAATCGATTCCCTTCACATAGTCATCCCCACTTAGAGAAAAATCTGAGTTGGGTTATAGAGCCTCAAGAAAAGAGCTTTACCACATAGAATACAATGCAATCGTTGTGTAAAGATGATGAAGAAATATGTCTTTACTATAAATAGTCTCGAGCTAGAGTCATCTTACGAGGGTCCACCATTGATATTCTTTAATTGTTTAGGATAACCCAGTCACCCCAAATCCAACATTAAGATTCACATGGAACCATTAAGGTGGGTGTGGTATTGTGGTCCAAGAAGTGAGGATACGGATTTCCTCAACTTCGTGGTGGTTCCTCTAGTTTTTTTGACACCATATCGAGTTTTCATGCCCTGCTCGGGCTTATGTCTCAGCACGCACATTAGGGGTGGGGGAGATAATTGTCGCCAGTTTTTTTATATAAAAATGAACAAAAGAGGGATGAGGGATCAACCTAATGTTTTTGAGCGTCTGTGGTTTTTCTTGAGATTCGTGATATGGGTTCGGGGATTGAGTTATGAGTGGGTAAGGTGTTAGGCACTCCACTTGTTCTTTATTTGATTTATATGTCTATTCTTTGTACTGCTAAGTTACTGCTCGGATGTAGGATAAAGGATTTTTTTTGATAAACCTTAGTAGTTAGATCCCAGTGATATGTAAATGATTTATTTAGGCCCCAAATAAGGATTAGCATTGAAAGGTCGAGTCAGTGACTGTTGAGTGGTAGACAAGAAAGTGCTGCTTGTGAGTGGACATCAGGGTGTGGTTTATGAGCGGAAATCATGGTGTCGCTTGTATTTGTGTGTCTTGAGGGCATGAGTGTGTGCTAGTTTGCAACTAGGCATGACCAACGTGTTTGAAAGTATGAGAATTTGTAGTTTGACCCAAGGGAGATCTCAAAGTATCTCATAGACGCCTACAAGATGCAGGGCTTGCCATCATCTGCTTAAGTGTGAAGGATGTCATGTTTGGTAGACCGTTATCCGCCTGTGAAAAGTGGAAGTAATAGACAAGGATCTATCCCTTATCAGATAATTAATAATCGGGAGGTCACACGACACTTGGACTATGCAGTTCGTATGTGTGGTTAATTTAGAGATGTAGTGGCATCTGTTGGGTGAATGCGGGATGCCACACGTTGAGATACCGTGTATCTCGAGGTGGATAATAATGTGTCATAAAGATATATTTAGGATATCTTAGAGTGAGATAAGTTATTGAAACATATCGTTGAGTGATATATCATGGATATATCACAAGGGCTTGTGCTCACGATTGGGCCTCGTTACTACTCCCACCTACCCGTTTGTATGCGGGGTCAAAGATGATGTAATTCATTTAGTGGGGGTGTCAATGTGTTCATGTTCATCGTGTAATTGGGACATTTTGTGTTATCTTATGGAGTGGATGTGAGAAACTGTGTGTTGAGGTATTGTGTACCTCGAGGTGGACAACAAGGTGTTCCTAGAAAATATTTGGATATCTCAGGGTATGATATGCCATTATAACATATCATGGGGTGATATATAAAGGATATGTCACAAGACTTGTGCTCATGGGTGGAACTTGTTATTTCACCTACATACCCGTTTATATGGGGTTCAAAGCCTACGTAGTTTGTCACGATAGTCTATGGATTTAAAGGTGTGGAGTTAAAGGGATAGATGAGTGGAGTGGGGAGATATGTGATTATCTCTCTATGGGAAATACGCTGGGAGACATATTTCATAAGTTTGTACTCATGAGTGGAAATCGATATTATGCTTAAGTATCCGTAGAGTTACGGGATCAAAGACTAAATAGTTCGCTTGGTTCAGGGGACCGAATGTGAGTGTGCAAGATTTTGGCACTTTCAGAGTTTAGTTCCTTTAGGCAACATTTTTGTAACAAATATGTGGATTATATCTATATGTTTTTGAAAATAAATGTTTAATGGCGTTTTGATAGATATTCCTTAAAACATAATTTTTGTTATCCCCACTTTTAGAGCGGGAGATGTTTGCTCGGATAAGAGGTGCGAGTTATTTCAGCTTTCTACTTTGAGCGCATAAAAAAGTCTGAGATAATCATGTACATGAGCTCTATCATGAAAACAAATTGTTTAAATAAAAATTACACTTTTAAGTTATATTTTTGCTCCATGATTTGATTAGTTATTTTAGTTTATTGATATAATAACAAGATCAAATATGAATTACTGGATAAGGAACACGTTAAATACTGGATGAAGACTGTGCTTGAAAGCGTTTATGCCTTGTATAATGCATGATCGATCTCTCGGCCGAGCCAGGGTGTAATTTTATAGCAGTCTAGGGTATATTAAATCCTAACATTTTAAGGGGTTAAGACGAAAGTTTAGAGCATTTAACCATGGAGCATGAATAAGGGTTTGACGTGGATTCTAACTTTGGAGGGTGATGTCGTACTTTCGGGAAGTGGTTCGACCGAGGAAATTTGGATGAACGGATTCCTACAATGGAATTCTGCTTTCTTAGGCTTTGGAAGATGCTTTTGGGAGGCCGATGCTCCACTCAGGATTCTCAGGACAAGATTTAGGGGCTAGAGATTTAGGAAAACCAAATGAATGTGGGGAATTTTCCTTTTTAGAAAACTTAATCAACATTGTGTTTTGGGAACTTTTCTTTCAATGGTTGGGGTATATTTTTATAGGAAAAATTTGGGTGCCTATTTAACCAACTAATTAATGCACGATTAACCGATCGATTGATTGAGACCTTTGACTGATCGGTTGATTGCGATGTTTAGCCGATCAGTTAAAGAAATAAACAAGTACTTTTTATGATTAACCAATAAGTTAATCAATCATTTTCCTCATATTATAATGGATTTTATTGGTGACTTGATACCAAAATATGGGATTTTTTTGAGGTGTTCCCAGTCAGACGATGAGACCGTGTAGTGAGTGGCTTAGACGCATATGTGATAATAGAATATTGACCATTTATTCAAAATCATATGAAATTGATGCCCAATTTATGGGTGGTTCTGATGTTGGCCCTGGATTTTTAGGATTCGGTTTGAGCATTTTGGGACACTAAATTTAGCCCGATTAATCGTGCGTGTACCAAAATTAGGTGGGGAATAAACACCTGACGGATGAGTACATTCTAGGGTATATATGTGTGTTCCTTAGGTGTTTCCGGAATGATTGTAGAAATGCGTCTTAATTGTTATGGGACACTGGGTGATGTGCGGGTTAGCTGGGCGTACATAAATCGGGTGCGGAATGAACGTACGATGGTTTGGTAATTCTAGGTGTTTTATGTGCCTAACTTGGGTGTTGCATGAGGATTTTGAAGAGTTTTTCCTACATGTTTTGGGACACCGAATGTTGTGCGGGTTGGCCTCGTGTACCGAAATTGGGTAGGAAATGACACCTCATGGTTAGGAAATTCTAGTGGATCAATGTGCATACCTTGAGTGTTGCCCGAGGATTTTTAGGAGCTCGTCCTAAGTGTTTTAGGAGACCAGGTATTTTGCGAGTTAATTGCGTGTACTGCTTATGGACAGCATCTGATCAAATTTGAGGTGTATTCAATGGGGTATGTCCCCCAAGGATATATGATAACCTATATACGAGGATCTTAAATACAACCTCTATTTGGATAATGACTCATCATGTTCAAAAGGAGACCTCATATAAGGTGATATAGACATATACGATGTCCTAAAACATTTTGTTCATAGATTATCCTTTGTCCTATTTATCTGCGAGACTTTCCCCTATACCTAGTATCACACAAAATAAGGTCTGAACTATGGGGATATGTACCTCAAGGCTGCAGACAACATTAACCCCATTTTGTTGCAACCAGAAATATGCATTATTTAATTATGGAAATTAAATATGTGGGCTTGTTGTGACAAGTGATGTCATTATTTATATTAAGATGTGTTATATTATTCATATTTGGAATCATATTTAAAATATGATAATTCAATCATTAATAGTTGGACTCATACCATATAAATATTAGTTGTGTAGTCTTATATCTCGTGTTGGCTTTTGGGACATTTAGAATGTGCATTTTGACTTAATATATTGGGGTTTAGTTCCATTGGGTTGGCACATAACTTGGGAAGAGTTTTAGACCATTTAGAAGGTTATTTGGGTTCACTAGGTTGGGGCTTAAATAAGGCCCAAGCCCAATTTCATGGGAAGTTAAATTTAATGGTCATTAGGCATAACCTAAACACTTGTTAGACAATTGGATTAACCCTAAAGAGATGGAGGTAAAAGGCACCAAGAGCGGGGAGAATAATTAGGAGGTTTTGGGATTTTATTCCTCAATTAATCCATAATAAAGTGTGCATATTTTAAGAATTTCAGTTGGAACTGTGTTATAGTAGTAGTAGACGATTGGATTCTAAATTATATGTTTACAAATATGATTTTTATCACGTTTATTTCAATTTGTGAAATTTGGTTAATAGTGAAAGTAGACCTTAATCATTTATTAATGAACTAAGATAAATTATTGAGAAACTCTATGATTTGAGTTTGTAATCTAATCTATATTTCTGTCAATTGAATTATGTTAATGAATCCTATAATCACCTTGAAACTGAATAAAATCTGATTTAAATTGGTTAGAATTATAAACCTAGGGTGCTTAAACCCATAAACTGAAATTGATGCATACACTTTGATTTAATCACATAAAACTATTGGATTTATTTTAGTAATATTGTTATAGAACTTATATCTGTAGGAGGATGGGTATAGGGTTGAATAGAGGCTTTGAAATTATGTTTTGATGTTGTTAAAGGAGGATTTTGAGTGTTGAAAAAGATGAGACAATGTAGTTACCATTAGAATAAGATTAGTATCTCATTTGAATGAGAATAGGGTGTTAGTTCGAATGACACACTAGAGTCATTCGAATAGTATTTTTACATATGTGCGCATGACAAGGAAATGAGCCAGTGCGCACGGACAAGGTTGGGATTTTATGGATTTTCCCAATGGATGTTTGGGAAATGATTTCTGGGTATCTTTAGAGCTTGGTTCTTACCCAATGAGAGATATTGGATTTAGAACATGAGAAGTTAGTAATCCTAGATTGGAATGATTTTCAGTGAGACTAAATAAAGGTTTATAACATCGAGTTAAATTATTGGAATTGTTATGTAGAGTCTTGTCAACCGTCTGACCTATATAAAAGTGTATATGGGGTTGGGGTTCCTTATTTGGTTTTAGCTTGCGTGATGTCCCACGCATAAAGTCTATGGAACATTGGGAGCTTAGTGTATTTTGGTATTATAAACTGTTAATTATAATGTGTTTGTGAACCCTATTTAGGGTCGTTAGTATTTCAAAAGGGATGTTGTATGAGTTAGGTGCTTTGATTCCTCTATTTGAAATCCTTGGGTATTTGAGATAGGTTTATTTATATCCTATTTTAGTTAACATGAATATTAACTAACAATGGTAAGAGACTTATTGTGAAACCCAATTAGAGTAGGGTTTTATAATTTTTGTTGAGACGGTTATGTAGGTATGTATTTGTCTATTTGCTTTATGTGCAATCATACGAGGGTGGTGTGTGCGCTCGTGGAAGATGTACTAGGAGGGATTTTGATGATGAGAGCATAGGTACCCCAGTGATAAAAACGGGCTTTACCCTAATCATAAAACTGAAGTAACCATATCTTGAGGTGGGAATATACAGGGGAGCTCTAGCGTATAGCCTTAGGTATGGAGGTTGTGCATTATGATGGGAATGCATATTGATTATCCCTTGTCGATGGTTTTGAGGTTATAGGTTCGGGATGACCTATAACTGTACCAAGTATGCACAAGTAATCCCCAAGGGCAATAAGGAAAGGCATTTATATTTTTATGTGCGGGATCGAGCGCGACCGATTTACTTGTATGTGCTAAGGACCATACTTATATGGATGTTAGACATAAAGGCCATCTTTCCTTCATTTTATGTGATTTTGTGTCGCAGTACATGAGGGGTCGTACCGGTCTATATATTATACTAGAGATGTATAAGATTTACGCTAGAGCTCTATAACTATAAAATTATGACTGGGGATGTATGTAACAAATATACTAGATATGTATATACTACATTAGTGGTATGAGACCGTTCAAGACGTATAAACTTGACATGCAGATTTAGTATACTACATAGAGACTGTTAGCGAGACTTTCATTATCGAATGAGATATGTTTAAGATTAGAAATTAACGCCAAAAGAAATGGTTCATAATATAAGAGATTAATTTAAGAAAGATAAAGTAAAGAATATTGAACTAAGAGAAGAACTTCATTCACATGGGTTATATATGGTTTGGTAGTAGAATCACATATTTGTTTTAGGTTGTCTGGGTTGGGTAACTTAGATGACTTAAAAATCCACTTAAAATGGGATGATGGTATATTATTATTATTATTATTATTATTATTATTATTATTATTATTATTATTATTATTATTATTATTATTATTATTATTATTATTATTATTATTATTATTATTATTATTATTATTATTATTATTATTATTATTATTATTATTATTATTATTATTATTATTATTATTATTATTATTGTTGTTGTTGTTGTTGTTGATACCAAATTTAGTCTGCTTACATGGCCCAATTGAATGAAGACACGTGGCAATCTCCGTGGCAACATCAAACACTTCCGAGGAACTCACACGCTCCGAGGAACCATACTACAACGAGGAACACTGCTTCCTCGAGAAACTCACACGCTCCGAGGAACAAGAACTCTCCGAGGAACTCTTGAGTGCCGAGAAGCTTAGGCGGTCCGAGCAACTCAGGTGGTCCGAGCTGCACCTCGAACAAAGCATTAATAGCAGGATAACCAACAGTTTGACTGTTCATTAAATGCTTATCATTCAGATGCATACGCTTAAGGGGCATTGAATGTATTACCCTTTCATATGTACATCATTTAATGTATTACCCTTTCACATTACAGCCTCAGGGCTATAAATACATTGTACAATCCTCATTGTAAAAGGACCGAAATTTCTTGATAGAACTTGTAACCGAGAATTCCCAAACACTCAGCAATAACATAATAGTGGACGTAGGCCATTCTTATAAGGCTGAACCACTTTAAAAACTCTTTGTTTCATTTATTTTATCTGTGATTGAATAATTAGATACAATCTAATTTTTTACATCAACATTTATTATTATTATTATTATTGTGGCCTAACTTTAGTTAAATTCTTATTCTTTGTAAACTTGCTGTTTACTTTATTGTTGAATATGTTTTTACAGGCCTTGGGCTGTTGTTGCTACCATAAACTTAGGTTGATTTGTTAGAGGAGTATCTTTAGCGACATTTTATAATCATTCCTAGATGTAGAAGTCAAGCATTGTAGCTCATCCAATTCTTGTATTTTATTTATGATTCAGCAGGCCGTTGTATCTATTTAATTGATCTTGAGTTAGATGTTGTGCAAGTGGAACTTTTATATTATAGACGAGATTTCTATTCCAGAGTTGGATATATTCGTGTGGGAAATTGCTATCAGAGTTGGATTTTATTTATTACGTTTTTCTATTGTCTTGCATTCGTTTACTCTTTCAGTTTTATTTATATTGTTATGCTAAGAAAATCACAGGAATCAAGACAAAATAGAGCATTCGATATTCCCTAAGGAAGAAATCAACTTCCGTACTCACTCAAGATGACACTCTAGCCCCTTAAACATAATCTAAAATGGGAAAAAGTCCCATAGAAGATTCGATCCTGGACTCCGACCAAGAGAGAACTGAAGTACAAGAACAACTCAATAAAACCTTTGCCAACATTAGCGTTGCTAAACTTTTACTCACATCTCAATAACATATAAAAATACCAACAACAATTATTATTGGCATTGATACCCAAGGATCCATCCTTTGCAGATATGTTTTCCATCACTGTCTCCTTCACTATGCATCACAACATTAACTTCTCCAGCGAAGACTTTCCCACCCATAGGGGAAACCACTGATTTGCACTACATGTCACCAAAGAAGTTTGAGGAAAAAATATCCCCTAGTCTCGATTGGCAATGACTCAACCATCAATATGTGACCCTTACACACTGCCATGTGTTTGGGTTACACCGCTTTGGAGTTTATCCCTTCATCAATAACCATCGTGGCATATATGAAAACACACCTCGGGAGGTTCTCATGTCCATTTTTCTCACACTCATCATTATCCTCATAAAATGTGATGCTGAATTTCAAGTACTCGATGCCTTGAACATATTAAATCTCCTACTCGGATGAGCCCGTGTCCACCGTGTGGGTGTGTTACCCTCCCTACACATGAAATTTAGGTTCCATTTAACACAAAGGTTATCACCTTGCAAGGGGATGTCATTTTTTTTTCCATGCAGTCCATCATTAACACCACCCACATTTTGTTGCAACACATGACAACAACGAATTCTATCTAAGAAAATTAAAAATAATTCTTCTGGTACTTATCGTTGAAGAAGTGACCATTATCCACAACATCATTTGCCACATCAGCTGGAAGATGGGTGCATGCTCGATTTGGGGATGGTAATGAACCAATAAGGATAGACCTATGCTTTTATTACTCTTACACATAAGGGTACAATTGGATTGGGATAGTTCTCTAATAAGAGGTACCATAGCGAGCTTTAGAGGATCCTAACACTGGATGAAATGTACACTTCTACCTCTAAGGATAAGACTTCCCCTAGCACAACCTTCCAGATCCTTGGTGTTATGAACAAAATTAAGCAATCCAACCCAATATATATCTTATACGAAAAGGGCTTTGTTGGTAGACCATGGGGAAGTTCACCACATAAATTATAACCATGTTACTGTCCATCTGGTCACATATTCAAATCAAGAAATAAAATAAGAAGTATTTTTCACGAAAACCCCCACATAGCAGCGATGGAATCAATATGAGAAACTACAATAGAGTGCCTCGATGAATGGCTCATAGTATCAACCTTCTTAGTCTATCCTAAAAAAAAGGACAACTCGTCACAATCCCCATGATCAATCAATACATCCAAGTATTTCCAAAACCCAATTTCCAGCCATATCACCAAGGTATCCCAAGACCCCTCCCTAGGGTAAACCTATAGAGTACACTCAACTGGACCGATTTAGACTACTAATGAGAAATAGAAAACCACCGATGTTTGCTACATGTTATGTCAACTCAATATTGACCATACTATAGAATGTAACACCCCGTAATTTTGTGCATTTAATATTTAATTAATTCGGGAATTCAAAATTACTTGTGTGTCATAATTTTAATTGAATTAACTATGGCAATATATATTTAAATATTAATCGGGGAGTGAATGGTTAATATTTAGGGAAATTTAATTACTAAGTGAATAGTAATAAATTATTTACGTCATTTCGGGTATTAATGACGGGGTATGTGCTTATGTCAGTCAGGAGTCGGTATAGACTAATTTGGGTGTGAGATAATAATTTTTATAAATTAATTCAGATGCCAATTCTGAGTGTACGGTTGAGTCTAGAAGGACCGAGATAGTCGAAAAAGTGTACCCAGGGTAGTAAACGGGTCACGGGGCATTTTTAAGCATAGCCGGGCCCACATGGGGGCATTTGGGTCACTTGGGCTTGACCTCTTAGGCAAAAAACGGGATTTATCCTAATTAATTAATTATAAGGAAAAGGGGGACGACTGATTAGAGTTTAGAAAATACTTAGTGGGAGAGGAAACCCTAAGAGGCAGTTAAAGGCAAATTGGGTGACAAAGGAAGGAGCCAAAAGAAGGGATTTCATCTTCAACCTTAAAAATTCACAACTCCAAATCAGACCCTACGAATCATAAGGCAAGTGGTTAACTTGCTGTAGTATTTAATTTTCATTTTGATTCATGTTTATGTGATGTGAGAAATCAAAATTAATTTTGGGATTTAAAGGGTACAAACATGGGATTTTTGTAAATCAATATTCTGAATTTCAAATTATGTAGAAATTGATATATAATCTGAGATTGTATATATATCTGGTAATATGTGTAGACCCAGACGAATTAGAAATGAATTTGAAATAAGGAATTGATGTTGAGATGGGTTAACGAATAAAAATGGATTTTCCCCAATTTATGAAAACAATAGAGAACGGAAATTGAATGGTGTTTGTGGACTTTATGGGGGTCCCTTATGAGGTTCTTTGTGTGTTTTGTTGAAGAAAGGACTTGGTTTAGACTGTAGAAGAAGTTAGGGTTTTGATCTTTTCATCCATCGATGAAACAGACAACCTGGGAAGACGATGACCTGTACGATCGATCGATCGATGGTTGGGGATCGATCGATCGATGGTCGGTAAATTGTGGCAGTTCGACCAATTTATATATAAGGGGAATTTAAATTAAATTTCCTTCCTATACCTTATGTAATGAGAAATAAACATAGGGATACAATCTAATCAATTATGAAGGAAAATTAATTGGGGTTTGAAGGAAAATTAATTGGGGTCATACTACGGTTAAATTTTGGAAAGAATATTTCGAAATAATTAAATACGGATCGAGTGGGCGAGTCCGGGTATATGGGTTGAGTGATACCAAGGCGTTAAATTTATTTAGAGTGAAACCTAAATAATTCGGAGTCGAAAATTTAGACTCGGGTATTGTTTTATTTCGGGCCATGAGAGTAAATCCGAATATATTGGTTGGAGCTATACCAAAAGTAATTAAATTAATTAATGTACGAAGTAATTAATAATTAGAGTTGGGCCATAAACTCATAATAATTTGAATAGGCTTGTGTTACAGACTTACACGGTATAGCCGGGATAGTTTATTTTATTTATATATATATACGTTGTACGATAGTATATATATATGGTGTGTGCATTAATATCAGTAACTAGATATTATTATTATATCGACTCTAGTGCTATAGGAGGGAGGTTGCACGTAGCTTGAGGAGTAGGGCGAGCATATTACCAGGTCATAGCGTCCATTATATGGGTGAGGGGCCTCTCACTTTCAGTGAAGGAATGTGACCGCCTCCAATTTTTATGTATTAACCAAGTTAGTGAGCGATTCTGACTTGGGGTAACTAGGTCATGTGAATATGCCTAGTGGGATAGCACTTTAGAGAATTTACATTTGGTGAGTTATTACTCGGGAGGATGTTTGGTATTAATTATTATTTCAGTATGTTTGTGAATATTGTAATATAACTATACGTATATAATGAGGTAAATAATTATATACGGGTAAATTGATACATGCCGTAAATTGTATTATATATATAATGGGTGTGAAAGTTATATGAACTTAAAAAGGGAAATGATTAATTAAGATAATGTTGATAATAACTTAGAAATCATAATTATGGCACACCCGGTTAGAGTAAGATGGTTGCAAGGGGATTATATCAGTTATCTAGTCATGGGATAAATAACTAGGTAAATTTAGTCAAGGCATTAGTAGTGCACATTAGAGGAGGGGTGAGGATGTCCTCAAGGGAGTAAGGCACTAACTAAAATATGGAGAGCATGCATATTTACTTATTACTGCAAGTAATCATTTGCTAAATGTTTTCCAAATGTTTTGGATACTAACCCTTGCTATAAAAACTTTTAAAAACCTTTTTGGTGTCAAGCCATAGGGATGCAAGGCTTGACTCATTCCAGGGATTCGTTGCTACAGCATGTGTGGATGTTGCGAGAGTTTGATAGGCGCCTCGTTCTTTTCATTCTTAGTGTAGAGACTTTCTATCAGTTATTTGATCAGGTTGCTCATCGTTTTATTTTAGTACATATGTCAGACCTGTTGAGATTTATTACTCGTCTTTACTTTTGTTGGATTTTGAACCGATGGTTTATTCGATCTGTTAATTAATTATGAACGGTTGATTTCAGTTATTTATGATTGTTTATATTATTCTGTTTTCGCATGAGTATTTCATTTTAGTTAATGAAAGATAAAACTTGGCACCAGTCTAATTTTTTCACTTAGGTGGTTAGTAATTAAAAAGGCGATAGTGATGCTAAGAATGAACCAACTGAGAAACGTATTCTAATTTAATTTAGGACTGATCACCCGGGGTTAATTAGGCGGAGTGTCGAAGATGGTATCAAACCATTAGGTTCTAATGTCCTTAGGATCTGTGTGGCTTACTACGTTTCAGCGTAGCGTTCGATTGATATAGAGCCCTATTATTAGGACTGTTGATTCATTTTTCACTGTTGAGATATCGTATTTCTTCTATTAGATTTTTTTTTGTATAAATTGTGTACTTATACAATTCAATCTATTTTTAGATGCCACCAAAGAGGCAAAGAGCGGAGAGGGATGAGGCTAGGGAGGCTCGTCAGGAGCCACAGGTACCGCCACCCCCACCCCCACCCGAGTTGATCTCCACTACTCAGGTGGCCGTGATAGTGGCCCAGGCAGTTGAGACAGTAATGAGGGCATTGGCAGCTTATTTTTCTCAGCCCCAGGCACCACCTCCCGTGGCACCAGCAGTTCAGGCTCTAGCGGGGCCACCGTCTTGGCAGCGAGTTAGGGAGACCTTTCAGAAGGGTCACCTATCCGAGTTTCGGGGTAGCACCGATGTGGTAGAGGCTTATGACTGGAAGAAGAATATTCAGTGCCATCTGCCCATGCTGGAGTGTACTGATGTGCAGAAACAGATGCTTGCTACCTTTCGTCTATCGGGGGTAGCTTTACAGTGGTGGGAGTCAGTTACCACCACTGAGGAGAGGGATTTGATGACGGTATCCGAGTTCTGGGTGTGGTTCGATCGCAAATACTTCCCGCCAGCGGTAGAGGCTGAATGAGGAAGAAGTTCAGTGATTTAGTACAGGGTGACCGATCAGTGGCAGATTATGAGGAAGAGTTCACACGTTTGGCAAACTTTATGCCAAATGAGGTGAGTGATGAGGAGCCGAAGAAGTAGAGATTCATGGATTGTTTAGCCTGGAGGATCAAACAGAATGTGATTGGTAATCCGGCATTGGTGATGTATACAAATGTCATTAATGCCGCTCTTGTACATTTACAGGATCATCACTTCCATGCGAAGGGGAGCAACAGAGTATGGGAGTCGAGCCAGCAGGGCAAGGCAGTTACTGGTAGTGACACGAGTGGTACTCAGTAGCAAACTAGTAGTCATCAGGGGAATCAGGCCAAGAAATTTAGGCCTGGTGGGTTCCAAGCGGGAGGACAGGGATTCAGGCAGGGCCATCCAGGCCTAAATCAATAGCAGCAGGTTCCTCAGGGCCGTCAGGGCCAAAGGAACAGTGGGGGAGGCCCTCAGGGCCAACCACGTCAGGGCCAATGATAGGATTACGGTCATCCAGGACACTTCAAGAGGGAGTGCCCATAGAGGGACAGAGGTCATCAGCAAGGTGCCCAACAGGGGCAACAGGGACAGATGCCGCCAGCAGCACCAGCTCCACCCGCCCCACAACAGCAAGGGCAAATGCACTACGGGCGTGTGTATAATGTCCGGGATGTTCCCAATCCTCCGGCACAACAGGCACCGCCAGCAGTTGAGGTTATGTTTCTCATTCATGGTTATGAGGGTAGTATACTTTTTGACACGGGAGCATCGCATTCATTCATTAAATCTAATTTTGCTAAACGGACCAGGTTACTAGAGACCGCGGGTAGTCTTCATATGTGTGTAGAGTCACTAGTAGGCAGCGGACCTTTAATTCACTCGATTTGTCAGGGGGTGGATATTTTGATTGAAAGGCTTAGTTTAGCAGTAGACCTCTTAGTGTTAGATATGGAGGGGTACGATGTCATCCTGGGTATGGATTGGTTGGCAGGTTATCGGGCGACTATGGATTGTTACGAGAGGACAATCGTGTTCTCCATTCCGGGACAGGAGATGTTCCTAATAGTGATGCCTCTACCTGGGGGGGGGGGGGGGGTCGCGCACACACTTGTATTATATCGAGGAGGAGACCTCACAGGAGGTGGCATTTCTGTTGGATTCAATTTCGGTAGTGAGGGACTTCGAGGATGTGTTCCAGGAAATACCAGGGTTGCCACCCAGTAGGGAAATCAAGTTTGTAATCGATTTAGCACCGGGGACGAGGCCGATTGCTCGATCACCGTACTGTATGGCCCCTTTAGAGACGCGTGAGTTGAGAGAGCAGATTCAGCACCTCTTGGGTCAGGGTTTCATTCGGCGGAGTACATCTCCGTGGGGTGCACCAGTGTTATTTGTAAAGAAGCGGGATGGCTCACTTCGATTGTGCATGGACTTCATGGAGTTGAACAAGGTGACGATACAGAATAAGTATCCGTTGCCTAGGATCGATGACCTTTTCGACCAATTGAGAGGGGCATCCTACTTCTCCAAGATCGATTTGAGGTCAGGGTATCATCAACTACATATCCGAGAGGAGGATATTTCTAAGACCGCTTTCCTGTTACGGTATGGATCTTACGAGTTCAGGGTGATGCCATTCGGGATCACAAATGCGCCAGAAGTGTTCATGGATATCTTGAACAGGATTTTTAGAGAGTACCTCGACCAGTTTGTCATCGTGTTCATTAATGACATCCTGATCTACTCGCGCATCGAGGAGGAGCATGCAGAGCATCTGCGTAAGGTTCTACAGACACTGTAGGATCACCAGCTCTATGCCAAATTCGGGAAGTGTGGATTTTGGCTGCGGGAGGTGCAGTTTCTTGGCCACGTGGTGTCAGACTGGGGTATTGCGGTGGGTCCGAGTAAGGTGTCGGTGGTAAGGGAGTGGGGACAACCCACAACACTGCCTGAGGTGTGCGGTTTTTTTGGATTGGCAGGCTATTACAGGCAGTTCATTAAAGGATTCTCAAAGATTGCGAGCCCTTTGATGAATCTGTATCGGAAAGGGGTGCATTTAACTTGGAGTGATCATTGTCAATTAGCTTTCGACGAGCTAAAGGACAAGTTGATATTTGCACCGGTACTTGCTTTGCCGAAGGGAAGACTAGAGTATCGGGTTTACACTGACGCATCCTTACAGGGACTTAGGGGTCTGCTTCAGCAGGAGGAAAAGGCTATAGCTTATGCATCCAGAAAGCTAAAGCCCCATGAGAGGAATTACCCCACTCACGACCTAGAGCTAGCAACGATCGTTTTTTCCTTGCAGATATGGAGACACTATTTACTGGTGGAACAGTTCACCTTATTCACGGATCACAAGTCACTTCAGTATCTCTTCACACAGAGGGATCTGAATATGAGGCAGAGGTGGTGGCTAGAATTTGTGAAAGACTACCAGTTTGATATTCAGTATCATCCTGGTAAGGCTAATGTGGTAGCAGATGCATTAACCCTGAGACCAACTGGGGAAATGTCAAAAGTATGGAAAGAGAAGTGGAGAGAGCTTAAATATGAGGATGATATAGCTAGGGCCTGCATGTCAGCATTATCCATCACACCTGAGATCATTATGCGGGTTGTGAGGGCTCAGGTAGGGGATCAGATCTTCCAGGATAGAGTGAGCCAGTTGTTAGCCGAGGGAATAGAGGGTTACTCGATCAGCTCGGAAGGAGGCTTACACCTTAATGGGAGGTTAATTGTGCTAGAAGATGAGGAGTTGAGGCATGCTATTATGACAGAGTCCCATGGTTCGAGATTTACGGTACATCCTGATGGGGATAAAATGTATTAGGATATGAGGAGGCAATATTGGTGGGAAGGAATAAAATTGGACATAGCAGAGTTTGTCTCAAAATGTGCCACGTGTCAGCTCGTGAAAGTTGACCATCAAAGACAATCAGGGATGCTACAACCGTTAGAAATTCCTGTGTGGAAGTGGGAGAGAATCTTCGTGGACTACATTACTGGGTTACCTGCATCAAAGAGGGGTCACGATTCCATATGGGTCATCATGGATCGGTTGACCAAGGTGGACCACTTCCTGCCGGTTTGCACGGACTTTGAGACGATGTGTTATATGCAACTATTCATAGCAAAGATTGTTAAGCTGCACGGGGTGCCGATAAATATAGTGTCCGACAAAGATAAAATTTTTGTGGCCCACTTTTGGCAGAGCTTTCAGGAGGCCATGGGCACGGAGTTACGTTTGAGTACAACCTATCACCCACAGATCGGCGGGAAGATTGAGAGAGTCAATCAGATGCTGGAAAGCATTCTCAGAATGTTCATTTTAGACTTTGGGGGAGGTTGGGAGAAATATCTTCCTTTGGTCGAGTTCGTATATAACAACTCTTTCCAATTCACGATTGGCATGGCACCGTTCGAGGCACTGTATGGGAGACCTTATTGTTCACCCGCTTGTTGGTTAGAGGTGGGGGACAACAAGCTATTGGGGTCAGAGATTGTCCAGGAGACGTCTGCCAAGATAGAGTTGATCCGAGGGAGGATTCGGATAGCTCAGGATAGGCATAAGAATTATGCTGATGCTTCACGAAGACATGTGGAGTTAGAGGTTGGGGACCAGGTATTAGACTGGGTGTCCCCTATGAAAGGGGTGATGGAGTTCTGCAAGAAGCGTAAGTTATCACCGAGGCACGTGGGACCCTTCCCTGTCATTGAGAGGGTGGAACCGGTAGCATATAGACTGGGATTGCCAAAGCATCTTTAGCGGATACACGACGTGTTCCATGTGGCATCGCTGAAGAAATATCGAAGGAGCGAGAGATCCTTCTGGCACATTCCACTCGAGGAAATTGATTTACAGCTAGACATCTCATATGAGGAGAGACCAGTGGCTATTCTGGACAGTAGTGAGCAGAAGTTACGATCCAAGGTTGTTCCACTAGTTAGAGTACAGTGGGGTCATCACAACGTTGACGAGTCTACCTGGGAGTGGGAGGAGGATATGCAGGAATAATATCGAGAGCTATTCACCACAGGTACGACCTAATTTCAGGGACAAAATTCCGTTGTAAGGGGGGAGTACGTAACACCCCGTATTTTTGTGCATTTAATATTAATTAATTCGGGAATTCAAAATTACTTGTGTGTCGTAATTTTAATTGAATTAATTATGGCAATATATATTTAAATATTAATCGGGGAGTGAATGGTTAATATTTTGGGAAATTTAATTACTAAGTGAATAGTAATAATTTATTTACGTCATTTCGGGTATTAATGATGGGGGTATGTGCTTATCTCAGTCGGGAGTCGATATAGACTAATTTGGGTGTGAGATAAGGATTTTTATAAATTAATTTGGATGCGAATTCTGAGTGTACGGTTGATTCTAGATGGAGCGAGATAGTCGAAAAAGTGTACCTGGGGGTAGTAAACGGGTCACGGGACGTTTTTAGGCATAGCCATTTGGGTCACTTGGGCTTGGCCCATTAGGCAAAAAATGGGATTTAGCCTAATTAATTAATTATAAGGAAAAGGGGGACGACTGATTAGAGTTTAGAAAATACTTAGTGGGAGAGGAAACCCTAATAGGCAGTTAAAGGCAAATTGGGGGACAAAGGAAAGAGCCAAAAGAAGGGATTTCATCTTCAACCTTGGGAATTCACAACTCCAAATCATACCCTATGAATCATAAGGAAAGTGGTTAACTTGCTGTAGCATTTAATTTGCATTTTTCTTCATATTTATGTGATGTGAGAAATCAAAATTCGTTTTGGGATTTAAAGGGTACAAACATGGGATTTTTGTAAATCAATATTCTGAATTTCAAATTATGTAGAAATTGATATATAATCTGAGATTGTATATATATCTGGTAAGATGTGTAAATCCAGACGAATTAGAAATGAATTTGAAATAAGGAATTGATGTTGAGATGGGTTAACAAATAAAAATGGATTTTTCCCCAATTTATGAAAACAATAGAGAACAAAAATTGAATGGTGTTTATGGACTTTATGGGGTTCCCTTATGGGGTTCTTGGTGTGTTTTGTTGAAGAAAGGACTTGGTTTAGACTGTAGAAGAAGTTAGGGTTTTGAGCATTTCGTCCATGGCTGAAACAGATAACCTAGGAAGACGATGACCTGTACGATCGATCGATCGAGGGTTGGGGATCGATCGATCGATGGTCGATAAATTCTGGCATTTCGGCCAGTTTATATATATAAGGGGAATTTAAATTAAACTTCCTTCCTATACCTTATTTAATGAGAAATAAACATAGGGATACAATCTAATCAATTATGAAGGAAAATTAATTGGGGTTTGAAGGAAAATTCATATGGGTCATACTACGGTTAAATTTTGGAAAGAATATTTCGAAATAATTAAATACGGATCGAGTGGGCGAGTTCGGGTATATTGGTTGAGTGATATCAAGGCGTTAAATTTATTTAGAGTGAAAGCTAAATAATTTGGAGTCGGAAATTTAGACTCGGGTATTGTTTTATTTCGGGCCACGAGAGTAAATCTGAATATATTGGTTGGAGCGATACCAAAAGTAATTTAATTAATTAATGTACGAAGTAATTAATAATTAGAGTTGGGCCATAAACTCATAATAATTTGAATAGGCTTGTGTTACGAACTTAGTACACGGTATAGCCGGGATAGTTTATTTTATATATATATATATATATATATATATATATATATATATATATATATATATATATATATATATACGGTGTGCGATAGTATATATATATGGTGCGTGCATTAATATCAGTGGCTAGATATTATTATTATATCGACTCTAGTTCTATAGGAGGGAGGTTGCGCATAGTGGATGAATCCACTAGCTTGAGGACTAGGGCGAGTATATTCCTAGGTCATAGCGTCCATTATATGGGTGAGGGGTCTCTCACTTTCAGGGAAGGAATATGACCGCCTCCAATTCTTATGTATTAGCCAAGTTAGTGAGCGATTCTGACTTAAGTTAACTAGGTCATGTGAATATGCCTAGTGGGATAGCACTTTAGAGAATTTACATACGGTGAGTTATTACTCGGGAGGATGTTTGGTATTAATTATTATTTCAGCATGTTTGTGAATGTTGTAATATAACTATACGTATATAATGAGGTAAATAATTATATACGGGTAAATTGATACAGGCCGTGAATTGTATTATATATATAATGGGTGTGAAAGTTATATGAACTTAAAAAGGGAAATGATTAATTAAGTTAATGTTGATAATAACTTAGAAATCATAATTATGGCACACCCGGTTAGAGTAAGATGGTTGCAAGGGGATTATATGAGTTATCTAGTCATGGGATAAATAACTAGGTAAATTTAGTCAAGGCATTAGTAGTGCACATTAGAGGAGGGGTGAGGATGTCCTCAAGGGAGTAAGGCACTAACTAAAATATGGAGAGCATGCATATTTACTTATTACTGCAAGTAATCATTTGCTAAATGTTTTCCAAATATTTTGGGTACTAACCCTTGCTATAAAAACTTTTAAAAACCTTTTAGGTGTCCAGCCATAGGGACGCCAGGCTTGACTCATTCTAGGGATTCGTTGCTGCAGCATGTGTGGATGTTGCGGGAGTTTGATAGGCGCCTCGTTCTTTTCATTCTTAGTGTAGAGACTTCCTATCAGTTATTCGAGCAGGTTTCTCATAGTTTCATTTTAGTACATATGTCAGACCTGTTGAGATTTATTACTTGTCTTTACTTTTGTTGGATTTTGAACCGATGGTTTATTCGATCTGTTAATTAACTGTGAACGGTTGATTTCAGTTAATTATGATTGTTTATATTATTCTGTTTCCGCATTAGTATTTCATTTTAGTTAATGAAAGATAAACTTGGCACCAGTCTAATTTTATCACTTAGGTGGCTAGTAATTAAAAAGGTGATAGTGATGCTAAGAATGAACCAACTGAGAAACATGTTCTAATTTAATTTAGGACTGATCACCAGGGGTTAATTAGGCGGGGTGTCACATAGAAGTCCCCAGAACAACTAATTGCTCCCAAAGAACGTAAGACGAGGAACGTCATAACTCAATAGCTAACCCTTACCCTCTCCCTCACTATCCCATCCCACTTAATGTCCAGGGTTCACTGTAAATATCCATGCTTCCTCATCATGAGCATCACTGGTGCTGCCGAACTGAACAACGACATTGATCATGTTTCTAAGAACTCCTAGTAGCCGCAAACCTTTCGAGTCTCTAATTAGAAATTGAGACCCCCCATTATTCCCATCCTTTAAGTGGAGATCTATGGAGTTTTATTCCTAAAACCATGTATAATGACATTTATTATTTATTAATAAATGATTATATTAGATAATTTGACATATATATTATATTTGTAGGAATTCCTTATTTTTAAAAATAGATATATTGTATATAGATGTGAATTATACTTAATAGTAATTCTAGTGAGTTAAATCGACCCGATCACATAACATTATAATTTTGTTTCTAGTATGATCGACTGATTCAAGGTCTAAATAGGGAGTTGACATATCCTATTGGTAAAGCTGTGTGTACAATCTTAGAAGTTTATCCTAACTACGTGAACTTGTCTAGTATTTCAACATGGATTGTATCGATACATCAATAGTGTATTTAATATGACCATGGTTGACATTCGAGACTAGATGATGACTAGATTATACTTCCACAATCTCAAGGTTTGCAAAGTGCATAAATCCTTACTCGTAAGGGATATGAGAATAATAGTATTCACATAGTTATATCTTTGACTTGTCATGTGTGATGTTTTATTTATCGGGTCAACTATCTCTACAGGTTGGGCAGTCATTATGTGAGTATGTTTGAGATTATGTTCTAGAGGAGTCCATGTCCAGGAGATATTATGGATTATGATACCCTCTTGATAAACTTTTGAAAATGCGAGTATGTCCAGGTTATACGAATAGTCCGTAGAGTAGGTATCACACACAAAATTCCTTTTTGGTCAAATTTTATGTTGATTAAGCTAATAAAAACATGCAATATAATTTTAATCTGATGTGAATTTAAATACACAACCAACTCCAAAAATCAAAACAAAAAGAAGATAAGGAAAAATCCCTTTCGAAAAAAACCTATATTTCAGCACTGTGTTTGAACAAGATAGATAGTGTAACACCCCGCTTAATTAAATACCGAGTGATCAGTCCTATATACAATTAAAACATAATTTATAGTTGGTTCATTCTTAGCATCATTGTCAAAAATATTTTTTTAATCACCTAATATCTAAATAAGCAAGTGTTAAATTATTCAAATTTTAATATAAATGAAATTTCCATTTGTTAAAACATTAATCATTTAACACAATCCATTAACACAATGAATAATAACTGAGTAATAAATGCAACTGGATTAAAACTCTCCAGTTTAATATCTCAATACAATGATCCCATCACGAATCAAATGTACCAAAACTGATATAAGAAATTAATCTGTCTAAGATAGAGAAGAAATAACTAGAATCCTCTTGGGTGACATGCCCTAAATGAAAGATCAACTACAAAGTATGAATCAATGAATATGAAAGCGTCTAAACAAGGTCGAAGAATCCATTGTATCCATAGCTCGTCAAGTATTCAATCCTCTATGCCTGGCGTTCCTGTGACTGGACACCTAATATAGAAGATACAAGGGAGAAGAGAATATGCAAGAAAACGGGTCAGAGCCCGATGGTAAAATATTTTAAGAAAATAGCAAGTGATTAACAAGTGAAATTAAGCAATTATTATGTACATGTTAGATTATCGAACTCTCTCTTGAGATTCTCACCTCTTATCTAGTGTGCACGCCTAACGTACCTTCAAACCGTACTAATTACTATTCCAATGGTAACTAGTTCTTTCCAGTCTAATATCTAAACATAGACCAATATCGTTCTCATGTATTTCTCTCGCAATATAAGTAATATATATATATCCAATTTCTCGTTAACATAGATAAGCACTTTTTTAATTTAATATAATTAAGTGTTCACTAACATAATTCATTTCATATTTCATTATCATTCATGTTTACTTAATTCACATAGTAGATAATATCACAAGTGTATATATATATACATTCACTCTATTTTATATATATACAACACTGCACCCTGAGACTCAACTGCGGTGCATGCATACTCTTCTATCATATCCGGGTAAATCTCATCACTGTATAAAGGGCCATTGGTTCAGTATCTCACCCGAACCATCATCACAAATCACATATATTGGGGGCGAATATAATTCCAAGCCTATGGGCTACGCACATACCTACGCACCCATGTGACCGTCATCACTATCATTATCACACATAGCCGTACCTAGGTTCTATATTCTGAGGCACAAGTAAAAAATCCCCCCAAAGTCTCATAAGGATATGACTCTCCTTTACATGCAAACCTCCCATAGATAGCAAGTAGTCTAGGTATGTCATACACACAAATCATCATATAGGTATACACTCAACCAATATATATATATATATATATATATATATATATATCACCAATAGGGCATAAGCACATCCCATATTACAAGTCTCATACGTAGTATACTTATATCTCAATTATCCTATGTATCATGGTATTTTAAACCTCAATTATATTATAGGTATTTTCTCCACCTATGTATATATATTAATAAATGGGTATAGTTTCATCCCATATACAAATCCCACACGTAGTATATTTCAAGTTTATCCCATAAACTAATAATTCACATTTTATTCACATTTTCCATTACTCCTAACATCTTTTATTAATCGAAAGGATTTAATTAATTATTTCAGTCGCTACCTTCAACCCATATTTATTAGTCCAAAACCCAGACTCATTATAACAAGCCCAAATTATATTTGAATTCCCAATAATCTTTTTTCTCGACAAAGATACATCTGTCCAGAAATATAAAATTATAATTTAAGACTTTTCTACTCCGATTTTGAAAAAACTTAAAACTACAAAGTTGTTCAAAACGTGATTTTATACAAGATCGCGTGAGCACACTACCAATTTACGCTTAAAACAGTCCTAAAATTATCATACAATGTTCATCGTTTTTCTACATATTTTTACCTACGGGTTGTAACATAATTCATCCTCAAAACCTCTACCAAATGATATCAAACTCCTTATAATTCGTCCCAAATGATATACCCAAGTATGTACATGATTTATAACATCAAATCATATCAAAATCATTCTGTAATTTCGATTAATCATGCTAATCCCATTTTAATTTAGAAAATCTGCATTTTATCATTCTTACTGAAGAACACGTATAAACCCCAAATTTCTTCATCAAATATACCCAAGTTTCATGATGTTAATTCTAATATTAACAAGGGATTAATACTACATGGTTTACATTTCAAGGATTAAATCAAAATCATCAAAATTCATTTTGATTTATAAAACTTAAAAAAAAAATCTTTTTCTATCTATCATGGAGAACATAGATGCTATAGAGTGCAAGGGTTAAAAGACTTGCCTTTGATTTCTTAGGTCTGAACCTTTTGGGAAGATGATTCTATGGTGTTCCTCTCTTTTTCGATCACTCTCCGGTGGCGGCGGTGGTGGTTCAAGGTTCCTTTGTCCCCTGGTTTTCCTAGAACAACCCTTCCTCTCCTAGAGAAATCTTTTCCTTTCCTCAATGGGTGTCTCTTAGAGTTTTGGTGAATAAACCTTTGGATAAGATATCTCGTAACTTATATAAAAATACCCAAATTTCGTAAGTACTATTTATCTCCCAAGTAAAATGATCAAAATACCTCTTTGGGGTGTCTATTCGGTTCCAAAAGACCCGAAACCCAAATCAAACCCCCGGGTAGACTTTTATGACTTTTTAAACCCCTCCGAATATTTTAGCGCACTCGAAACGATAATTTGGATGACATACAAATAATTTACTTTTCATTTCATTCAATTATAGTCCTGACATGACTCACACGCGCGTCCCGACTTAATTACCGTAATTATCATATTTATAAATCTCGATAATTTTTATAAAGTCATAATCATATATTACTTTTAATCACTAAGTAATATTTAATATCAATCACATATTACTTTATTTTAGTAATATTCAGTATGGATTAAGTCCAATTATTTTCACACAGATAATTCCAATTAATCCCCATTGATTTACTCATTTACTTTTAATTTATCTCATTTTAATAGTCATTGAAATATAGGGTATTACAGATATATACAGACTTATAATCCAACTTAGATATCCACTAAGCTTATGCGGTAAAGTATTCAAGTCTTCCATAGAAAATGATGCAATTCAGAACCATCCCATAACAAGCATCTTTTGCCTCAGTATCCATCGATCAACCTTAGGAATCATTATTCCTTTCATCTTCACCCATAGATAATTAACTCTACAAAGTCAATAGTAGAAAGTCCAATCTACAAAAGTTTTAATATGGATGGTGTTCTTCTAGGAATTGAAAAAACTCAACAAATCATGCAGGGGACTTGATTTGGAAAAGAAAAGTGATTTTCATAAACTACGATTTTGAGACTTTTGAGACATGTATAGAGAAACAAATCTTGCCAAAAGTTCTGATGAAAACTGTTCGTAACTCTTCATTTTGTAAAAATCAGAAAATTCGAGAAGGCGCAACTCATTCGAACAAAGACTATAAGTTAGTTCAAATGAAAACCCTATTTTGTTTAAACAAAGTTTAGACTCATTTGAACGAAAAAGTGATCTCATTCGAACATACTTCAAATGATCTTCTAGCAGCTTGACCTTTGTTAAACAGAGATATCCCACTGGATGTTCATTAGAAGTTCATTCTCACAAACTGAACTTTTTGTTCGAACGAATGCCTATTCTCCTTCGAACGAAGCAAAATAAACAATTATTTTTGTAAAATGTTCTAAAAACTTGTCTCGAACAAGTACAAAAATATCCCTAAATAAAATGTTAAGAATAAATCAAAACCATATACTTCCTCGATCAATGTAGTGATAATTTCAACTCATTCGATCTTCGATTATTGCTCGTTCACTAATTTGTCTTCATATTGAAGATCTTTGTAAGAAATTTTTAACTTCTTGAGTTGACTCCCCGATGCCTCACACTCTCTCGAAACTTTTAAATCCTTTTCTCAATCCAACACCCTAAGAGTCAAATTTCTATTTTTCTTTATATTTTTTAAAGACTCTTTATAAAGTTCGGTGTCGGCATGTCGGAGGCCACATTCACCCTCACTTAAATTATCTTCAACACCCTCACTCTCTCTAGAATGGTTTGACAAATTGTTAAGGTTATCTCATTTAGAAGTTGTGACACCCCACCTAAATAAATACCGGGTGATCAGTTCTTTATTGAATTAAAAGAGGTTTCTCATTTGGTTCATTCTTAGCATCATTGTTGAAAACATTTTAAAACTTACTAACCACCTACTATTCAAAAAGCCGATGTCAAAATTTTTATTTTTTTATTAAACAATAATAACTTGCATTAAAATATAATTTAAACTATACACAGTCATTGAGTCTAAAACAATACTGAATGAATAAATGACTTGCCGAATAAACCATCGGCTGAAAATCCCAGAATAATAATCCGACAAATGAATACAAAATCCAAATACCGAGACTAAAAGTAAATGGACAACATGCCCTAAGTTAACTTGAACTAAAATAAGATTCCTAATCTAGGCATAGAGAAATGATGCGTCTAACTCAAATCTTGCAGCCATCCACACATGTTGCAGTTGCATAATCCTTGAATAAATAAGTCAAGTCTGGCGTCCCTATGTCTGGACACCTGAAGAGGGTTTTAAGAAAAGAAAATATTTAATAAACGGGTCAGAGCCTGATTTATAAAAATATTTAACAAGCATTTTATTGCAATAAATGAAATGTACAGTATATAATGTTCATAATTTATTTAACGGTATCACTCCCTTGAAGACCATCTCACCTCTCTTCTATAGTGCACCCCTATCACATTAATTTATTTCATCTAATTATTACTCAACCCAACTAGACCATGATAGCTATCTTAACTAGCCCACTAATCATCCTGTCATAAATTAGGCACATTATTTCGATTAGTATAACATATATAATTCTCATCTATATGAATATACTAACAGTCGCACCAATACTTTTAATAGATAGTCACACATTATCTATAGATATATGCCCATATCACTCAACATAATAAATATCACATTGATCTTGTCCATAGATAGTCACATTTTACTTACAAATATATACACATATCACTCACTACACGTATATATACATAGCATCTTTTTATCTTGGTCCTATAAGATTCATCCCTCGTATATGATATCGGGTGCCATGCACATCTCGTGTCACCGCCGGTCACCGGGTCGAAATCTCACCCCCGCTCTCAAATCGTAAACAAATAATGGAGTCATTATATATACATAGGCCCTAGGATTTTTATACACCTTCCTTAAAGATATGCGTGACATCCCCCTCTCATCACAATAGGAGCCACCTGAGCACTATAACCTAGACCTCAGTCCAAACCCAGCTAGAATCACTGGGGTGGGACCTCCCACTATGCGTAACCTCCTAGAAAGAATCCTCGAGTAACAAATAAAGAAGTACAATTTGCATTCAGCTCACATGCATACATATACATACATACATATATATATATAATTTACATACATACAAATATATATATATATATATATATATATATATATATATATATATATAATTTACACAACTTAAATATATTTATCGAGAACTTTTGAGCCCGTTCGTATTAAATATGCTCCAATACTAAATAGCTACACCCCTCTATCTATTATTAATCATAGGATTATATATTTCACCTCCTATACACTCACATAGGTTGTTAATAAGTTTGGTGTCAATTCGGTGAATTTTTATCACTCATATAACTTCAAGGGTATTTTGGACCTTTCACTCTTTAAGTGTAAATAATAATATTGCTTGGACTACATACTCCTCTCAACTACCTATGCGTGGCCGTGAATGACACATAAATCCGAGTTCGTATGCCCAAGTTATGCCCATTTGAAGATTCACACAAAAAGAATATAAAAAATTATAAAAATAAAAACAAAAATGCCTTGACCCCCCTTCTGCCACGCGTCCCAGGAGAAGGCCACACCTGGTCGATCGTCTAGGGGACCCCGGTCGATCGGTCCCCCCAGGTTGGCTGAACGCGTTGCTTACCACGTGAGATTTTCACCAGAATTAAACCCTTATTTCTCACCAATGAATGCAACAATACTAATCGTCATTACAAATCTCAACCACCATCATTCAAGAGGCCTATAAACCAAATCTATTTACGTAGATACTCCTCCAAATTAATTTATAACCCATCTTTTTAACCCAATTTCTCACAGATTTATAAATTCCCCATTAATGATTTATTCTTCATCTTCCTCACTTAAACCCCCCCAAAAAATCCAATTTAACTTCATACACTATGATTATTTAGATCTCTAGATTTATTAACATAAATTCAACCATTAACATCACAACTATAACTCAAATAAAGCAAGAAAATACTTCCTCTTTGGATTAAATCTGATGATCTCTTCTCTAATTTTTTTTGCTCGGAATGGTCTTCTTCTTCTTCTTCTTCTTCTTCTTCTTCTTCTTCTTCTTCTTCTTCTCTCTCAAACTTAGGGCTTAGATTTTTATTAAATGCTACCCAGCTTTCTTAGACTTAGGTTTTAAAGTGCATATCCTATTTTTAGGCTAATGGGCCAAGCCCAATTGACCCGAACACCCCAGTGTGGGTCCAGTTATGCCTAAAAATGCCTCAAAACTCAATTACTACCACCGGGTAATCTATTTTGACTATTTCGACCACCCTGGACTCAACCGCTACCTCAAAATTTCCATCCAAGTCATTATATAAAATTTTCCAATTTTGATCTCAAAAGACGACACACGTTAAAATAAGAATAATTCAAATTAATTTATACATCTAAATTTTCCAAATTAAATAAATTCTCCGACTTAAATAATTCTATTTCACAAAAAATAATTAAATTTCTATATCCTAAAAATACGGGACGTTACATATTTCTCCCCTTACAAAGGAATTTTGACCTCGAAATTCGAATAAATCTATTACTCCAAGTCTCATATTTACCCCTATGATAGCTACACCTATCTCTACCACTTCTTACTGTGAATTATTTTTAAAAGAAATTAGTTAACCTGGGCGCCCATACACCTTGTACTCGCGCTTAACCTCATAAATAATACCCAGCTTTTACTAGCCTTAAATCGTAATATAACTTTCAACTCACAATTATAACTACATACCTATATAATAACCAAGGTACCAAATCCATGTACTAATGACCAAACATCTCCCCACTTTCAACGCTATGCTAATTTTCATGCATGGAACGAAATCAAAACCAGGAACCCCCCGATACACTACTACCTAACATTGCTGGTTATTGAGATCCGTTAGGCCCTCAGTCCATAGCACGTAACCCCAAATACCCGTCTCTCGACATAAAAGTATACACATCCACTATTATACTACAAAATACAACATATAATAACTCGCCCTTACTATAACTAGTTTCTTTGCGCGAAATAAATTTACGAGCTATATATCGCCGCTCGATAATCTACCCTGAATCACATCAGTAAATGTCCCAACTTACCGGGATAAAATAACCGTACACACATATTCTCATAAGTCTAATATGGTATAGTGAACACACAGTCTTACTATATTTATCCATTATAGCCCCTAACTATTAGTAACCAACCAAAACTTGGAAAACAACCCACTCCACTCTCACAACTCTCGAGAGTAACAATCTCACATGTAATGCAAACATCCTCTTAATGTATCCATCCGCTCTCTTGCAGGCGACACTAACGAGCCCCGCTACCCCACGGTAATTATGTATACATAATATGGATATCACAACCACTGTATCAACTAAATCCAACTGACTCCTGAATTTTAGTGATAACAATCTTACGTGTGACGCTCCCCCAAGGTTACTCAAAGCATACCCATTACTTATAGGATAATTGTTTTACCTCCAAACTCTAACTGCTTTGCCTGGTCAATGTGTCCCTGATCTCATTTGAACTGGCCCATGAACTACTGTAGTGGTTGTACATTCAGAACCTCATCTTGTAGTTTCCAGTAACACCCCATAATATTATGCATTTAATATTTAATTAATTCGAGAAATTTTAAATTACTTGTGTGTTGTAATTTTAATTGAATTAATTATGGTAATATTTATGTAAATGTTAATCGGAGAGTGAATGGTTAATATTTAAGGAAATTGCATTACTAAGTGAATAGTAATAATCTATTTACATCATAACGTGTAATAGAGACGGGGAGAAATTTATTTATCTAAGTTGAGAGTCGGTATAGACTAATGTGGGTGTGAGATAAGAATTTTTATAAATTTATTCGGATGTCAACTCTGAGTGAACAGTTGAGTCCGTATGGGTCGAGATAGTCGAAAAAGCGTACCCGGGTGTAGTAAACGGGTCACATGACGTTTCTAGGCATAGCCGGGCCCACAGGGGGGGGGGTATTTGGGTCCCTTGGGCTTGGCCCATTAGGCTAAAAATGGGGTTAAGCCTAATTAATTAATTAAAAAGAAAAGGGGAACATATGATTTGAGAGTGGAAAACACATAGTGGGAGAGAAAACCCTAAGGAGCAGTTAAAGGCACTAGGAACCAATTTGGGGGGCAAAGGAAAGGGCCAAAGGTGGATCTCATCATCAACCTTGCGAATCACAACTCTGGATCAGACCCTACGAAACCATAAGGTAAGTGGTTAACTTTCTGTAGAATTTATTTATGTTTTCAATTCATATTTGGGTGATGTGAATACCTAAAACTCGTTTTGGGAATAAACGGGTACAAAATTGGGGTTTTTGTAATTAGAACACAAGATGAGAATTGGTGTAGGAATTTATGGTGTTACATGTTTCTGAACAGATATTTACCTTAGTTGTGAGAAGACCAGACGAATTATGAATGAAATTTAAATGGTAATTTGGTGTTGAGACTAATTAACGAATAACTTGGGTTTTTTCCCAATTTAGAAAAATAGGAGAGAACGGAAATTAAACGGGGTTTGGAGACTTTATGGGGGTTCCTTATTTTGTTCTGGGGGTGTTATATTTATGAGAGGACTTGGGTTAGGCTGTAAAAGGTATTGGTATTTTAAGGTTTTCGTCCATAGAGAAACAGGCTTTCGGAGAAGAAGAAGACTAGTTCGATCGATCGATCGATGGTCTGGGATTTTTGACACGTCCGGTAATTTTAGTATATAAGGGAAGTTAATTAAAAATTCTCCCCCATACATTAGTTAGTGACAAATAAGTATGGAACATTAATTCCTAACAAATATAAAGGAAAGTAATTGGGGTTGGCAGGAATTTATGTGTGACACGCTATGGTAAATTTTGGGGAAAAATATTCCAAAATAATTAAATATGGATCGAGTGGGCAAGTCCGGGTATATTGGTTGAGCTATACCAAGGTGTTAAATTAATTTAGATTGAAAGATAATTAATTTGGAGTCAGGAATTTAGACTCGAGTATTATTTTATTTCGGGCCACGAGAGCGAGTCCGAATATATTGGTTGAGCGACACCAAAAGTAATTTAATTAATTAACGTGCAAATTAATTAATAATCAGGGTTGGACCATAAACTCATGATAATTTGTATAGGCTTGTGTTACAGACTTATTACACGGTATAACCGGGGTATTTTATTTCTATATATATACCGTGTGCTATAGTATATATATATGGTGTGTGAATTAATATCAGTGGCTAGTTGTTGTTATTATTATTATTATTATTATTATTATTATTATTATTATTATTATTATTATTATTATTATTATTATTATTATTATTATTATTATTATTATTATTATTATATATACTCTAGTGCTATCAGGGGAGGTTGTGCGTAAAGGGTGAATCCCCTAGCTTGAGGAGTAGGGCGAGTATATCCCCAGGTCATAGCGTCCATTATATGGGTGAGGGGCATCTCGTTTTCAGAGAAGGAATATGACCTCCTCCAATATTTATGTTATTAACAAGGTTAGTGAGCGGTTTCGACTTGGGGTAACTAGGTTATGTGAATACACCTAGTGGGATAGCACTTTAGAGAGTATACATCCGATGAGTTATTACTCGAGAGGATTTTCATTATTAATTATTATTTCAACATATGTGTGATTGTTATAATATGACTAGATGTATATAATGGGATAAATAATTATATACGAGTAAATTAATGCAAGTCGTGAATTGTATCATATGTATAACGGGTGTGAAAGTTATATGAATTTAAGAAGGGGATTGATTAATTAAGTTAATGTTGATAATAAATTAGAAATCATAATTATTGCATACTCGGTTAGAGTTCGGTGGTAGCAAGGGGTTATATCGGTTATCTAGTTATGGTATAAATAACTAGGAAAATCAATTAAGGCGTTAGTAGTGCACATTTTGGAGGAGGGGTGAGGATATCCTCAAGGGAGTGCGACACTAACTAAAATATGAAGAGCATGCATACATATTTATTACTGCAAGTTAATCATCTGCTAAATATTTTCCAAATTTTTTGGGTTCTAACCCTTGCTATAAATATTTTTAAAAACCTTTTAGGTGTCCAGCCACAAGGACGCCAGACTTGACTCATTCTAGGGATTCGCTGCTGCAGCATATGTGGATGTTACATGATTTGGATTGGCACCTCTATTCTTTCTATTCCTAGTGTAGGGTTTTTCTATCAGATATTCGAGCATGTTTCTCACGGTTTTATTTAGTATTTATTTCGGACACTTGACATCCATTATTATTTGTATTTACATTTGTGTTGGATTTTAGCTGATGGTTTATTCGGCCAGTTTCTTATTTATATGTGTTGGTTGGATTCACTTAGCTTGTGATTGTTAATGATTTATTTCTGCATGAGTATTTCTTTAAATTAATGAAAGATAATAAAAACTTAGCACCAGTCTAATTTCACTTTGGTGGTTAGTAATTAAAAATTTCGACAGTGATGCCAAGAATGAACCAACTGAGAAACCTTTTCTAATTTAATTTAGGAATGATCACCTGGGATTTAATTAGGCGGGGTGTCACAGATGATATCAGAGTCAAGTTCTCGTGTCCTTAGGATTTGTGCGGCTTACTATGTTTCAGCGTAGCATTCGATTGATATTTAGCCCTATTATTAGGACTGCTGATTCAGTTTCCTCTTTTGAGATATCATTTTTTGCTATTAGATTTTTGTATAATTGTATACTTATACGATTCAATCTATTTTCAGATGCCACTAAAGAGACTGAGAGGGGAGAGGGATGAGGCTAGGCATGAGTTCGGGGAGGCTCATCAGGAGCCACAGGTACCGCCACCCCCACCCTCATCCGAGTTGATCTCCACTACTCAGGTGGCAGTGATAGTGGCCCAAGAAGTTGAGACAGTGATGCGAGCTATGGCAACTCATTTTCCATAGCCCCAGGCACCGCCTCCAGTGGCACCAGCAGTTCAGGTTTTAGTTGGACCACTTTGTTAAAAGTGAGTTAGGGAGACCTTTTACAAGGGTCACCTACCAGAGTTCCGGGGTAGCACCGATGAAGTAGAGGCCTATGATTGGAAGAAAAATATTCAGCGACACCTGCACATGATGGAGTGTACTAATGTGAAAAAATAGATGGTTGCTACCTTCCGTCTGTCGGGGGCAGCCTTACAGTGGTGGGAGTCAGTTACCACCGCTGAGGAGAGAGATTTGATGGCGATATCCGAGTTCTAGGTGCGGTTTGACCGCAAATACTTTCCACCGGTGGTAGAGGCATAAATGAGGAAGAAGTTTAGTGAGTAGTTCAGGTGATCGTTCAGTGGCGGATTATGAGGAGGAGTTCACCTGTTTAGCGAACTTTGTGCCAGATGAGGTGAGAGAAGAGGAATGAAAGTGGTCGAGGTTCATGGATGGCCTGGCCTGGAGGATCAGGCAACACTTGATTGGTAATCCGACATTGGTGATGTATACAGATTTCATTAATGCCTCTCTTGTACATTGCCAGGATCATCGCTTCCATGCGAAGGGGAGAAAGATGGTAGGGGAGCCAAGCTTGAAGGGCAAGGCAGTTGTTGGTGGTGACACAGGTGGTACTCTGCATCAGACTAGCAGTCAGCAAGGGAATCGGGCTTAGAAATTTAGTCCTGGTAGGTTTCGACCGGGAGGATAGGAATTTAAGTAGGGTCAGCTGGGCCCAAATCAGCAGCAGTAGGTTCCTCAGGGACGTTAGGGCCAAGGTAACAATGGGGGAGGCCAGTAGGGCCAGTCATGTCAGGGCCGATAGGGCCAACGATATGGGGACGGTTGGAGACGCTGTTTTGTTTACGGCTAGACCAAACACTTTAAGAGGGAGTGACCGTAAAGGGGAAGAGGCCAACATCAGGGTGCCCTACAGGGGCAGCAGGTACAGATGCCTCCAGCAGCACCGACAACACTAGCCCCATAGCAGTAGGGGAAAATGCACTACGAACATGTGTATAACGTCCGGGATGTTCCCAATCCTCCAGCACAGTAGGCGCGGCCAGTGGTTCAGGGTATGTTTCTCATCCATGGTCATGAGGGTAGGATACTTTTTAATATAGGAGCATCTCATTCATTCATTAAATCTAAATTTGCTAAACAGGTCAGGTTACTAGAGACTGCAGGTAGTCTCCATATGTGTGTAGAGTCACCAGTAGGCACCAGAGCATTGATTCACTCAATTTATTGGGGGGTGGACCTTTTGATTGGAAGGCTTAGTTTAACGACGGACCTCTTAATGCTAGATATAGAGGGGTACGATGTCATCGTAGGTATGGATTGGTTGGAAGATTATCAGGTGACTGTAGATTGTTACGAGAGGACAATCGTGTTCTCCATTCTAGGACATGAGATGTTCCTAATAATGATGCCTCTACCTGAGGGAGGGTCATGTACCCACTTGTATTATATCGAGGATGAGACCTCACATGAGGTGGTAGTTCCGTTGGATTCAATTCCGGTAGTGAGGAATTTCGAGTATGTGTTCCAGGAAATACCAGGGTTGCCACCCAGCAGGAAAATCGAGTTTGTAATAAATTTAGCATTGGGGGCGAGACCGATTGCTCGAGCACCTTACCGTATGGCCCCTTCAGAGATGCGTGAGCTGAGAGAGCAGATTCAGCAGCTCCTGGGTTAGGGTTTCATTCGGCAGAGTACATCACCGTGGGGTGCACCGGTGTTATTTATGAAGAAGCGGGATGGTTCACTTCGGTTGTGCATGGCCTATAGGGAGCTGAACAAGGTGACGATACGGAACAAGTATCCGTTACCTAGGATTGCTGATTTATTTGACCAATTGAGAGGAGCGTCTTACTTCTCCAAAATTGATTTGAGGTTAGGTTATCATCAGCTGCGTATCCGAGAGGTGGATGTTCCCAAGACCATTTTCCTGTCATGGTATGGATCTTACGAGTTCAGGGTGATGCCATTCGGGATCACCAATGCGCCAACAGTGTTCATGGATATCATAAATAGGGTTTTCAGGGAGTATCTCAACCAGTTTGTCATTGTGTTAATTGATGACATCCTGATCTACTCGCGCACTGAGGGGGAGCACACAGAGCATCTGCCTATGGTTCTACAGACGCCGCGGGATCACCAACTTTATGCCAAGTTTGGGAAGTGTGGATTTTGGCTATGGGAGGTACAGTTTCTTGGTCATGTGGTGTTAGATCGGGGTATTGCGGTGGATCCGAGTAAGGTATCGGTAGTGAGGGAGTAGGGGCAGCCCATGACACCAACCGAAGTAAGTAGCTTCCTGGGATTGGCAGGTTATTACAAGCAATTCATTAAGGGGTTCTAAAAAATTGTGGGCCCTTTGACGAATCTGACTCGGAAAGGGGTGCCTTTTTATTGGAGTGATCATTTTCAATTAGCTTTCGACGAGCTAAAGGATAATTTTACATCTGCACCTGTACTTGATTTGCCAAGGGGAGGACTAGAGTATCGGGTTTACACCGATGCATCCTTACAGGGACTTGGGGGTGTCCTTCAGCTGCAGGAGAGGGTATAGCTTATGCATCCAGAAAGCTAAAGCTCCATGATCGGAATTACCCCACTCATGACCTAGAGCTAGTAGCGGTCATCTTTGCCTTGAGGATATGGAGATATTATCTGTTGGGAGAGCAATTCACCCTATTCACGGATCATAAGTCACTTCAGTATCTTTTCACACAGAAGGATCTGAATATGAGTCAGAGGCGGCGGCTAGAATTTGTGAAAGACTACTAGTTTGATATTCAGTATCAACCTGGTAAGGCTAATGCGGTGGCAGATGCATTGAGCTGGAGATTGACTGGGGAAATATCAGAAGTCTGGAAATTGAAGTGAAGAGAGCTTCGATATGAGGATGATGTAGCCCGATCCTGCATGTCAACTTTATCTATCACACCGGAGATCATTATGCGAGTTGTGAGTGCTCAGGTGGAGGACCAGATCTTCCAGGATAGGTTATGCCAGTTGTTAGCTGAGGTAGCGGAGGGTTACTCGATCAGCTCAGAAGGAGGCCTACGTCTAAATAGGAGGTTAATTGTGCCAGAAGATGAGGAGTTGAGGCACGCTGTTATGACAGAGTCCCATGGTTTGAGATTTGCGGTACATACCGGCGGGGATAAAATGTATCAGGATATGAGGAGATAGTATTGGTGGGAAGGAATAAAATGGAACATAACGGAGTTTGTCTCGAAATGTACCATGTGTCAGCTCATGAAAGTGAATGATCAGAGACGCCCATGGATGCTACAACCATTAGAGATTCCCGTATGGAAGTGGGAGAGCATCTCCATGGACTTCATTACAGGTTTACATACATCACAGAGGGGTCACGACACCATATGGGTTATTATGGATCGGTTGACCAAAGTGACTCACTTCCTGTCGGTTCGCACAGACTTTGCGACAATGCGTTATGCACAACTACTCATAGCGAAGATAATTAAGCTGCACGGGGTGTCGGTAAATATTGTGTTTGACAGAGATAAAGCTTTTGTGGCCCATTTTTTCCAGAACTTTCAGGAGGCCATGGGCACAGAGCTACATTTGAGTACAACCTATCACCCACAGACTGACGGGAAGACTGAGAAGGTCAATCAGATGCTAGAAGACATGCTCAGAATGTGCATTTTAGACTTTGGGGGAGGATCAGAGAGATATCTTCTTTTGGTAGAGTTCGCGTATAACAACTCTTACCAATTCACGATTGGCATGGAACCGTTCGAGGCACTGTACGGGTGACCTTGTCATTTTCCCACCTGTTGGTTAGAGGTGGGGGACAATAGGTTATTGGGACCGGAGATTGTCCAGAAGACATCTGCCAAGATAGATATGATTCGAGGGAGGATTCATATAGCTCAGGATAGGCAGAAGAGTTATGCTGATGCTTCGCGGAGACGTGTGGAGTTGAAGGTTGGGGATTAGGTATTAGTCCTGGTGTCCCCTATAAAAGGGGTGATGAGGTTCGGTAAGATGGGTAAACTAACACTGAGATATGTGGGACCCTTTTCTATTATTGATAGGGTGGGACCTGTAGCGTATAGACTGGGATTGCCGAAACACCTTTAGCGGATACACGACGTGTTTCATGTGGCATCGCTGAAGAAATATCGAAGGAGCGAGAGGGCCTTCTGGCTCATTCCACTCGAGGAAATTGATTTGCATCCAGACATCTTGTATGAGGAGAGACCGGTGGCTATTTTGGACCGTAGTGAGCGCAAGTTAAGATCCAAGGTTGTTCCTTTAGTTAGAGTACAGTGGGGTCATCATAACGTTGACGAGTCTACCTGGGAACGATAGGAGGATATGCGGGAACAATACCCAGAGCTATTCACCACAGGTACGACCTAATTTCGGGGACGAAATTCCTTTGTAAGGGGGGGAGTATGTAACACCTCGTAATTTTATGCATTTAATATTTAATTAATTAGGGAAATTTTAAATTACTTGTGTGTCATAATTTGAATTGAATTAATTATGGTAATATTTATGTAAATGTTAATCGGAGAGTGAATGGTTAATATTTAAGGAAATTTAATTACTAAGTGAATAGTAATAATCTATTTATGTCATAACGTGTATTAGTGACTGGGAAATATTTATTTATCTAAGTCGGGAGTCGGTATAGACTAATGCGGGTGTGAGATAAGAATTTTTATAAATTTATTCGGATGTCAATTCTGAGTGCACAGTTGAGTCCGTATGGGCCGAGATAGTCGAAAAAGTGTACCCGGGGGTAGTAAACGTGTCACGAGACGTCTTTAGGCATAGTCGGGCCCACACAGGGGTATTTGGGTCACTTGAGCTTGGCCCATTAGGCTAAAAACGGGGTTAAGCCTAATTAATTAATTAAAAGGAAAAGGGGAATGGATGGTTTGAGAGTGGAAAACACATACTGGGAGAGAAAACCCTAAGGAGAAGTTAAAGGCACTTGGAACCAATTTGGGGGACAAAGGAAAGGGCCAAAGGCGGATCTCATCATCAACCTTGATAATCACAACTCTGGATCAAACCATACGAAACCATAAGGTAAGTGGTTAACTTTATGTAGCATTTATTTATGTTTTCAATTCATATTTGGGTGATGTGAATACCTAAAACTCGTTTTGGGAATAAACGGGTACAAAATTGGGGTTTTTGTAATTTGAACACAAGATGAGAATTGGTGTAGGAATTTATGGTGTTACATGTTTATGAACAGATATTTACCTTAGTTGTGATAAGCCCAGACGAATTATGAATGAAATTGAAATGGTAATTTGGTGTTGAGACTAATTAACGAATAACTTGGGTTTTTTCCCAATTTAGAAAAATAGGAGAGAACGGAAATTAAACGGGGTTTAAAGACTTTATGGGGGTTCCTTATGATGTTCTGGGGGTGTTTTATTTATGAGAGGACTTGTGTTAGGCTGTAGAAGGTGTTGGTATTTTAAGGTTTTCGTCCATGGAGAAACAGGCTTTCGGAGAACAAGAAGACTAGTTTGATCAATTGATCGATGGTCCGGGATTTTTGACAGGTCCGCCAGTTTTAGTATATAAGGGAAGTTAATTAAAAATTCTCCCCCATACATTAGTTAGTGAGAAATAAGTATGGAACATTAATTCCTAACAAATATAAATGAAAGTAATTGGGGTTGGGAGGAATTTATGTGTGACACGCTATGGTAAATTTTTGGGAAAAATATTCCAAAATAATTAAATACGGATCGAGTGGGCAAGTCCGAGTATATTGATTGAGCGATACCAAGGTGTTAAATTAATTTAGATTGAAAGATAATTAATTTGGAGTCAGGAATTTAGACTCGAGTATTATTTTATTTCGGGCCACGAGAGCGAGTCCGAATATATTGGTTGGGCGACACCAAAAGTAATTTAATTAATTAACGTGCAAATTAATTAATAATCAGGATTGGACCATAAACTCATGATAATTTGTATAGGCTTGTGTTACAGACTTAGTACACGGTATAGCCGGGGTATTTTATATATATATATATATAGGGAATATGACCGCCTCCAATATTTATGTAATTAACCATGTTAGTGAGCGATTTTGACTTGGGGTAACTAGGTTATGTGAATACACCTAGTGGGATGGCACTTTAAAGAATATACATCCGATGAGTTATTACTCGGGAGGATGTTCATTGTTAATTATTATTTCAACATATGTGTGATTGTTATAATATGAATATACGTATGTAATGGGATAAATAATTATATACGAGTAAATTAATGCAGGCTGTGAATTGTATAATATGTATAACGGGTGTGAAAGTTGTAAGAATTTAAGAAGGGAATGATAAATTAAGTTAATGTTGATAATAACTTAGAAATCATAATTATTGCATACTCGGTTAGAGTAGGATGGTTGCAATGGGTTATACCGGTTATCTAGTTTATGGGATAAATAACTAGGAAAATTAATTAAGGCTTTAGTAGTGCACTTATTAGAGGAGGGGTGAGGATATCCTCAAGGGAGTGCCACACTAACTAAAATATGAAGAGCATGCATACATATTTATTATTGTAAGTTAACCATTTGCTAAATATTTTCCAAATGTTTTGGGTTCTAACCCTTGCTATAAATATTTTTAAAAACCTTTTAGGTGTCCAGCCACAGGGATGCCAGACTTGACTAGTTCTAGGGATTCGCTGCTGCAGCATATGCGGATGTTGCAGGATTTGGATTGGCGCCTCTATTCCTGGTGTAGGGATATTGGGGTAACTAGGTTATGTGAATACACCTAGTGGGATGCTGCAGCATGCATCCCTTATACATATTATTGGGTGCCAGGCACATCTTGTATCACTACTGGTCACCGGGTCAATATCTCACCACCGATCCCAAATTGTAAACAAATAATGGAGGCAATTATAAATACATAGGCCCTAGGATTTTTATACACCTTCCTTAAAGACCTAAGTGACATACCCCTATCATCACAGTAGGAGCCACCCGAGCACTATAACCTGGAGGTCAGTCCAGGCCCCGCTAGAATTTCTAGGGTGGGACTGCCCACTACGCGCAACCTCCTAGATGGCATCCTCGAGTAACAAATAATTAACACAATTTGCATTCAGCTCACATGCATACAATTATATATATATATATATATATATATATATATATATACTTCTGAGTCCGTTCATATTAAATATGCTCTAATACTAAATAGCTACACCCCTCCATCTATTATTAATCATATGATTATATATTTCACCTCCTATATACTCGGTTAGGTTCATACTACTCTCACATAGGCTCCTAACAAGTTTGGTGTCAATTCGGTGAAATTTCATCACTCATATAACTTCAAGGGTATTTTGGACCTTTTAATTTTTAAGTCTAAATAATAATATTCCAAGGACTACGTACTCCTCTCAACTACCAACGCGTTTCCACAAACGACACGTAAATCCGAGTTCGTATGCCAAAGTTATGCCCATATAAAGATTCACACAAAAAGAATATAAAAAATTATAAAAATAAAAACAAAAACGCCTTGATCCTTCTTCTTCCACGCGTCCCAGGTGAAGGCCACACCCGGTTGACAGACCCTGGGACCCCGGTCGATCGATCCCCCCAGGTTGGATGAATGTGCTTCTTACCAAGTGCAGTTTTCCCCAAAATTAAACCCTTATTTCTCACCAATGAATGGAACAATCCTAATAATTATTACAAATATCAATGACCATCCTTTAAGAGGCTTATAAACCAAATCTATTTACGTAGATACTCTTCTAAATTAATTTATAACCGATCTTTTTAACCCAATTTCTCTCAGATTTATAAATTCACCATAAATGATTTATTCTTCATCTTCCTCACTTAAAACCCAAAAAAAGTCCAAATTTACTTCATACACTATGATTATTCAGATCTTCAGATTTATTAACATAAATTTAACTATTTACATCACTAACTAGAACTCAAATAAATCAAGAAATTACTTGCCTCTTTGGATCAAATCCGACGATCTCTTGTCTAAATGTTTTTGCCTGGAATGGTCTTTTCTTCTTCTTCTTCTTCTTTCTCCTTTCTCTCCTCTTTCAAACTTAGGGTTTAAAATTGTATTAACTGCTTCCCAACTTTCTTAGAGTTTGATTTTAAAGTGCTAATCCCGTTTTTATGCTAATGGCCAAAGCCCAATTGACCCGAACACCCCAGTGTGAGCCCGATTATGCTTAAAATGCCCCGAGACCCAATTACTACTTGCAGCTACACTATTTTGACTATTGAGACCACTCATGGCTCAACCGTGACCTCAAAATTACCATCCGAGTCATTTTATAAAAGTTTTCAATTTTGACCTCAAATACTACACATTAAAATAAAAATAATTCGAATTAATTTATAATACTAAATTCCGAAAATTAAATAAATTCTCCAAATTAAATAATTCTATTTCACCAAAAATAATTAAATTCCTATATCCTCATAAATACGGGGTGCTACAGAAGTGTCCTCATAGACATGAGACAAACTAGAAGAAGTAATGTGACTGGCAATGAATGCACAAAAATTAGGTCCTTATAGCTTATAGTGGTATTTTATGCAGCTTTGCTTTTGCCCTGTCTCTTAAGCGTAGTTAGACATTCATGAGCTTTATATATTTTCCCTTCACATTCATAACTTTCCTAGGGTACTCACCTCTATCTTTCCGTTGTTTATTCTCAAAATTATTCTTTCCTGAATTGACATATTTATTTTTATTAGAACTTTTATTTTCTTTGGAAGAGTTTTCTCTATTAAATTTGAGAAATATTTTGATTTTTTTTTCAAATAAGGCAAGATCATCTAGAGCAAAATCAAACTCAGAGTCAGAGTCAAAAACCATTTCCTTTTTCTTTGTTTTAACTTTCAAGGACGTTCCTTACTTTTTCTTTTTATTTTTGGGGAATATATCTAATTCGAAAGTTTAAAGGTCTCCTACGAGTTCTTCTAACCCAGAGTATCTAATATTACTAAATAATTAAAGGCAATAACCTTAGCAGTATTAAAATGAGATGGGAGAGACCTCAAATTTTTTTAACCACTGTCTTCTCAACAATTTACTCACCCAGATTATAACATGAATTCACAATATTTGACAAACGTGCATAGAATTCATTAAAAGTGATAGACTCATTCATGCGTATGGTCTCAAATTGTGTGGTGAGATTTTGAAGCTATGAGTCTTTCTAGCGTTGGTACCCTCATGTGTGGGTTGAAAAATATCCCATGCTACCTTAGACATGGTATACATCATAATATGATAAAACTCGTAAGGTGTGACTATACCAGAAATTGCACTTAAGCCTCAAGAGTTGAGATCATTCCATTTAAAATCATCCTCAGTCCAAGAGGTAACTGTTTTGAGATTAATGACATCATTATTATTCACAGTGGGTGGTGTCCACCCTCTTTTAACAAGAATACAAACTCGCTTGTCAATCGATTTTAGTACCGACCTCATTTTAATAGGCATAATTTGTTACATAAAAAAATAGGTACCCTATTGTACAAGTTATCCGTATAACCACCACAAAATAAAGATCACACAATAATTTAGTGTAACCTTCTTTAATACCAATTTAAAAAATTTGTATCTTAGAAGAATCCACACTCAAAATAAAAATCGCACAATAATTTAGTGTAACCTACTCTTCTACCAATTTGAAAATGCATGCAGATCCAGATTATATAAATAGTCCGTAGAGAAGGTCACACGCATAAAATTCCTTTTCGGCCAAATATTATCTTGATTAAGTTAACATGAACATGATTGATAATTTTAATCTAATGTGAAGCCAAATACACAACCAACACTAAAAACTAAATCAGGAAGAAGATAAGAAAAGAAATCCTTTTGAGCAAAACCTATATTTCAGCATTGTGTTTGAACAAGAAAGACATATACATACTTATAAGACAACTTAGAGATACACTAAGCTTATGAAGTAAAGTCTTCCAGTATTCTACAACAAATGATGGAATCCATCACCGTCTCATAACAAACAACTCATGCCTCAGTATCTACCAATCAACCTCAAGAATCGTTATTCCCTTCATCTTCAGCCGTAGAGATTTAAATCCACAAAGTTAGTAGTATAGAGTCAAATCTATAGTGGTTTTAATATGTCTATTGTTCTTTGAGGATTTGAAAAAACTCAACAAAGAATTCAGGACATGTTTGGAGAAGAAAAGTGATTTTCACAAACTACGATTTTGAGACTTTTGGGACAGGTATAGAGAAACAAATCTCGTCAAAAGTTTTGATGAAAACTATTCCCAAGTATCCATTTTATAGAAATCAAAAAATTCGAGGAGGCACAACTCCTTCTAACAAAAAGTACGGGTTCATTCGAAAGAAAACCTTGTTTCATTCAAATGAACTCCAGACTCGTTCGAACGAATAAGTGATCTTGTTCAAACATACTACAAATGAGCTTCCAATGACTAGTCTGGGTAATACGCTAGTCGTTATAAAAACCGAGCGTCCGTGTAATACGCTAGTCGTTGTTATCGGCTTCCAACCTCAATACAAAAAAAACCTTAACTTGTAACTACACTTCTTAAGGAGTATAGTGGAGAGTCTGGGTATCGAATCCACAGGGAATTAGGACGTGTGAACGTGACGACAAAGGTAAGGTAGTTTAATCCTAAAGTTGATGTTAAAATAAAAGAAAAGAAAAAGATGATTAATGGGTTTAAATTTCCAATTGGTGCTGAAATAAAATGTGCACAAAAATACTAAGAATTGTAAAGAAATTAGATTTGAAAATGAGAAAAAATAGGGTGGGGTACAATCCCTCAAACCTTAACAAATTACCATATAGAATACTAGAATTGTAAATTGAAATTTTTTACTAAATCCAGTCTTTATATATCCTAAGCATTACATATATGAAGGATCTTGCCCGCATCATATGAAATCAAAGGCAAATACAAAGCGGTGAATGGAAAATTACACTTGCATAGAATTCTTAAACATCCCAAGTACCTAGGGCAAGAGAGATTAAAAGGTAGGCTATGTTCGTAGAATTTCCATACAGGATTTGGTCAATATTTAATTTACCCTCTATTTTCTACACAGGTAATTTATACCGGAATGAATTCATGTACCCCATCCCTTGAAAATTTAGCTAGATATGATTTTATGGGGAAACAATTTCATAACAATGCATATAATTGTGAATCTAAGAAACATGGTAAAAACAAAAATTACAAAATAAGAAAAGATGATTAAATTGAAAATAAAAATTGAGATTAACTAAGAGAATGGAATTTGATACTTGAAATCTGCACTAGGGAAGAGAGATGATTGAATCCAGAAATATTCTTGTTCTTCAACCTTACAAACTAGGGTTTATGAAAATTTCTATGTAAAGAAAAACTAAGAAACTCTCTAAAATCTGAATTTCTCTCTCTAAAATTCTATTCTACTCTCTAGAATTCGTCTCCCTTTGAAATGAGGTAGGGCTTGGTCTTTTATAGCACCAAGTAGCACGAATTTGACAGCTAGAATTGCTTGTTGCGCAAGTTTTTACTAGCTATGCACCTCTTAATCTTCATAATAAATGCCAAGATTTCGCATGACCGGACCGGTCCATTATCGTAAAACTTCAAAACATCATAACTTGTTCACCGTAGCTCGGATTGAGGTGACGTTTTTTCCAGTGTTCTTGTAATTTAGAGATCTTCAACTTTCTAGTTGGCCCCACCTCCGGACTAAGGCTGAAAAATTACGAAAATTCCCTTCAACTCTCCATTTCTTGGTTTCTTTCATTGTTTTGAGTTCTCCTTCGCACTAACTTGCATGAAATACCTGTAAAACACATGAGAAATACACAAAACACGAAATACTTGCCAAAAAAGGTTAGTAGAATAAATACAAGATAAATCCAAGCTATTTACACTGCACGGGATCATAAAAATACCGAAATTAAGGGGATAAATATGAAGAATATGTGCCTAATCACTAGACCTACCACGTTGGATGTTCGTTCTAATAAACTTTACTTCTTGTTCGAATGAACAATAAAAAAATATTTTTCTTTTGAATTTTTTTTTTAAAAACTTGCCCCAAACAAAGTATAAAAACATCCCTTAATAATATGTTTAGCATAAATAAAAAACATATACCTCCTCGATCAATGTAGTGATGATTTCAACTAATTCGATCTTCGATTGTTGCTCAATCACTAACTTGTCTTCACGTCAATGTTCTTGAGAAGTACATTATGATGAAGCTGTAATAAAATATACTAAAATAAAATAAAAAATATAAGCTATCATATAACTTGCTCTTACAAATTATAATTTGTCTATGCTACCAAAAACCTGATTAAAGGTTTATTTTTTAATCCGGTAGAATATCAAATAAGTTAAGTTTGAGACCATGGAATAATAACGTATTGGTGCAATTGATTCGTTAAAAAAATATATTTTACCAAGCGGGACTTTGCAAAAAAGTCCCTTTTACTCTAATAATTTTGAGATAATTAAATTTTTAGTGAAATTGTAATTATTTAATGGAAGTAATTAAAATTAAATATAAAATAAATCTAATTATGTGGCATAATTTAGGATTTTCATATTTTTGTTTAGAAGCCAATTTAATTTTTTTCCACAAGAATCTATGGAAACAATAATTGATCCAGTCCCACTTCATGAACCCATATATATAAGTGTAGGGAAGGGGTTTAAGTGGCATAAGACACTTCTAAAGGTTGGAGGGAGTGAGAAGAAAAAATAACATTCATATTTTTATTAGGGTTTGAGGAGAAATTTTATTTATTGATGTATATTTTCACCAATTTGTTTTATCTCCAAGAGAGACACACATATACCTTTATTTGGGTGGATTATGTAAGAGCACAAGTATGCTCAAGTTCCCTCATATTTTTGATTATCTTATTGCATTATACAAAACACTTTGAGTCATAGTCTAAGTTGCTCCAGAAAGTTTCATGTTCAAGATTTGAAGACTGTACTTCTTCATCTTTATCCAAGAGCTATCTCATGCCATGACTAATGAGATTGCCATTTTAGAATAATGGTAAAGAACTTAGAAGACTTAGATTCATCCCATGGTTTAACATAAATACAATTGGATTTTTAAAACTGGAAAATGTGTTAAACTTATGTGTGTTTGTGTATTTTTAGATTTTTGGATAAATTGTTAATTACATTTTGCAAAAATAATCTTCATATAGAAAAACTATCTTCTTAGAAATTGCATCTTTATGTGTGTATTTTAAGTATGGGTGCTCTAGGTTTTGAACAAACATACTTAGAGATTTTAACAAGATATATTTTCAAACTTTAGAAAGAAAAAAATGGATAAAAATTTCTAGGATAACAATGCGACCTACAACGCCGCAACAAATGATTTATTTCGCTGCAGTGAATAAAATTTTGATGGTTCTAGTCCATTGTCCAAAATTGAATGGTACTTCCCGCGAAAAATATATCTCTCCAAAAGATTTGAATCTTGTGTGGACAAGAATAAGTGAGAGGTTTTGAGAGGTTGGGGACACAAGTTTGAAATGTATATTTAGATCATCTTCTTATCCAAAAAAATTATAGGGTGATTTTATGAAAGCTTGAGTTTGAAGAGAGAAAATATTTTGCTGAAAATCATTATTCATTAGAAGTTTTCTTTAGGATTATTTGTATTTTTATGATATCCATTGTTGTCAGTACTATTTTTAAGTCATTTGAAATTGGATTACTTGGTCTCAAGACTTGAACAAACATTTGCAATTTTTTTTGATAGATATCTAGAAAATACTTGTGAGTTGATTTTGATTTGCCAAACACTTTTAAAACTTCTATAAATTTTTAGGAATCTCGCATCCTAGGAAGTTAGAAATACACTGGTGGATTCTCACTTGTTCCATTAAAAAAAACATTTTCTTCAACTTTAAAAAAGATTTTAAGATTGCTTCAAACACAACATTATTGATGCAAGTTAACACTTACGATGTGGCTAGTGTTCGGTGAGGGATCCTTACTTGATCCTCCTATTAGAAGGTGGAAAAAGTAGATTTTGGAGGTTGTGCATTAAGGATTATAGGAGATGTTCAAGTTCTAAGTCATTTCTTTGTTTGTGTAAATCTTTACCTATATAGTTGAAGGTGTCAGTTTGGCCCAAGGTTTTTCTTGAAAGAGTTGTTCCTCTTATAAATCCTTAGATATAGTGCATGATTTAGTTTTTTGTATTTTGATTCCCTTAATATGCTTCATGAACATATATTTAAAAGTTTGATCAATTTGTAAATCAAGTTTTTATCCCTTAGACATTATGATTAACTTTTTTCTAAATTTTTATTTAAGAAAAACATTGACTCAACAAGTAATAATTTTTAATGTGGGTAGTTGATCTTAGCCTTCATTTTTCTCTAGATATTTAAGCTTTGCATATCTCTACACACTCTTTCTTAAATTATATACTAAAAGATCAAATGTCATCTAATCATGTATGAAAGGATGTATGGTGGTGTTTCATTATCTACAACATCTTCATCATTCTTATCTCATCTATTGGATAACCTACAAGATCCGAAAATGTATGGTGATTTAAATCCTAGATCTTGTTGTATATTTTTAGTTTACATTTATTTTGTATATAAAGTATGATGAATCAAAGTTCATTTGGAAAATAATTTTTAAGACTTTCCCAACAACCTCATGTATATCAGTAGATTCATATCATGATTGACCTCGATGTGTGATCCTATCTTCAAGTTTACACGTAAGTATTTTACCAATATATGGAGTTCAGCGAGCCATGTATCTTTTGAAAAGTCATACAAACTCGCTTCTATTGGCCCCTCCTTGACTATGATCAATGCTTCTACTATATCTTTCACTGACACGGCCACTAAGGCAATGCTAGACCAATACATAGAAGAATCTTGAAAGGAACATGACATCTAATACACTAGCAAAAATCTAACTACTCGTGAAGAAAGACATATGACTTTTGAAAATTCATGCCTATTTCTCATATGGGTGACTCAAAAGTTGCGGCATTACATGTTTGTCTTCCAAGTGAAATTATATTCACAAATGGATCCCTTAAATTACCTACTCAGAACTTACACTTATTAGTAAGATGGCCATATGATTATTCTTACTCATAATATTTGATATCAAGTATGTTCATCATAAAAAAAGTGAATCCATTTATAATTATCAAGACGATTACCCTCAAGAATTAGTGGAGGGATTTAATTCTAGATTTATAGATGAAGATATCCTAATGACCAAAATTTAATATGAGCATCAAGGCCCACTACACTTTGATGGAGTGACTATTAAAAAGGGATACTATATTGGGATGCTAGTGATCTCGGCAAATGGGAAACAACAACTAATCGTTATAAAATTGGATTTCGATTGCACGAGCATCATTGTTTAATACAAGTCACACATTGACTGATTACAAATAGAATAATGCAAAGATATACAATGACTGGATGTGTTTGGGGGGATTCAAGTTTAATCATTTGTCAGATCCTAGGGCATTGGAAGATCAGAGAGGAAAATTTGATACCCTGCCATAATTACTTTTTTGAGGTAGCTTCCCAATTTTTGGGCATCCAATACTTTTAGCTATCATGAGACAAAAATATTTTTTCTTTTGTGTTAGAGACGCTCAACTCAATAGTCAATATCCTCGAAGATATGGAAAAGATTCAAGTTGAGAACTACAATCAAGAACAACCTTATTTAAACTATGAGATATGCATGATTGAAAACTGTTGGGTGCTTTTGTATTTAGAACAAGTTGAATAAGAAAGAAGAGGAATTTGTATTCTGGAGAGAGAGAGGAGAAAGACTTAATTTATGAAAGTTTGTTTTTCATTTCATCCGTTGCATTTCTTACAATTCAACACACACATATATAATACATAATAATGGGATGGGTCACATCCTATAAATTAAGGAGACACACTCCATAAAACATTCTCCACAAAACATGAGTGGAATTATGCACTAAACATTAAATAATAAATCATGGCATGAGTGAACCATAAATTATGGCATGATTTATGCTAGACCCACATCACATTAAACAACATTCTCCCTCTTAATGTGATGCTCTTTAATTCCCAAGAGTTCCCTTAATTGCTGAAATTTTCCTGGCGACAGAGCTTTGGTGAAAATGTCCGCAACTTGATCTTCTGACTTGCAATATTTGAGTTTTATATCCCCATTTGTAATTGCTTCCCGGATGAAATGATATTTGATAGTAATGTGTCTTGTCCTGCTATGATAGATTGGATTGTTTGCCATTGCTATTGCTGATTTGTTGTCGCAAAATAACTCCGTGCCTTCTTCTTCCTTTTCTTTCACATCTTCCAAAATTCTTCGTAGCCAAATAGCTTGAGAAGTTTCTAATGATGCGGATATGTACTCTACTTCAACTGAGGATTGAGCCACAGTTTTTTGTTTCTTTGACGCCCATGAAAATATACCAGAATCTAGAGAGAACACATAACCCGAAGTGCTTTTCATGTCATCAACACAACCACCCCTGTCACTATCACAAAATCCAGTTAACTTTACATTCACATTTTTGTAATACTTGATTCCATAATTCAGTGTGCCTTGCAAGTATCTTAACACTCTTTTTCCTGACCCAAGATGGAAATGACTAGGACAATGCATAAATCTAGAAAGTAGACTTGATGCAAATATGATATCTGGTCTTGTTGCTGTTAAATATAACAAATTTCAAACCAAAATTCTGTAGAGAGTTTCATCAATCTTTTTTCCTCCATCTTCCTTCATGAGTTTTTCATTTACAACCAGTGGTGTTGCCGTGGGTTTGCACCCAAACATTCCAAACTTCTTAAGAATGTTTTCAGCATACTTTATTTGACAAATGAACACACCATCTTTTTCTTGATAAATTTCAATACCAAGAAAATAATGTAGCAAGCCCATATCACTCATTTCATACTTCTTCATCATTTCATTCTTAAAATCTTCAACCATCTTTTCACTACTTATAGTAAAAATTAAATCATCAACGTAAAGTGCAACAATAAGAATATCAGATGTACCTTTGCATTTGACATACAAGGTAGGCTCATTATTGCTTTTGTTGAATCCATTCCCAGTGAAATATCCATCAATGTTACTGTACCATGCTCGTGGAGCTTGCTTTAGACCATACAAGGCCTTCTGCAACCTGTACACCTTTTCTTCTTCTCCTTTGGTAACAAAACCCAAAGGCTATTCAACATAAATTTCTTCTTCCAACTTTCCATTCAGGAATGCCGATTTAACATCAAGTTGGTACAATGACCAACCTTTTTGAGCTGTCATAGCAATAATGGCTTTTATAGTGTCAAAACGTCCAACTGGTGCAAATGTTTCATGAAAATCGATACCGGGTTGTTGTGTGTAGCCCTTTGCCACCAATCTTGCTTTATTTCTTTGCACGGTTCCATCAGAATGATACTTGACCCTGTAAATCCACTTCACCCCAATGATATCTTTGTCTTTTGGCTTTTCAACAAGATGCCATGTATTGTTCTTCTCAATAACATTAATTTCCTCCTTCATCGCTTTTCTCCAAGTTTCTTCTTTTACGGCTTCTTCGAAACTTTCTGGCTCAATGGTACAAAAGTTGCATCTCTCATATACATCACTTAAACACCTCATTTTTTTTGGAGTTATGGGTGGTGATGATGAGGATGAACTCGGAGAACCATTTGATGATGGTGATGATGAGCTTGATCGTGGAGATGTTTAAGGTGAATCTTCATTGCTCTCATTATCAATTGTTGATTTTTGTTGCTTTTCCTCAACAAGAATTGTCTTCTCCTTGACTTTGCTTTCTTCCCAGTTCCAAATAGCACCTTCGTCAAATAGCACATCACGCCTTGTGATCACTTTGTTGCTTTTCAAACTAAATAGCCTATAGCCCTTGGATTGAGAGCTATAGCCCATAAATATGCACTTCTCACTTGTTTCATCTAGCTTCCTCCGCTTCTCTTTCGGAATCTGAGCATAACATACGCAACCAAAGATTTTGAGATGACGCACTAATGGCTTTCCCCCACTCCAAGCTTTAATGGGAGTTTGATTCCAGACCGCTTTTGTTGGACATCTATTTATCAAATATACCGCGGTGTATACTTCTTTCGCTCAAAATACTTTAGACAGTCCCTTTTCATGAAGCATTGATTTTTCCATCTCCATTACAGTTTGATTTTTCCTTTCTGATACTCCATTTTGTTGTGGAGTATAACTAACTGTGAGCTGTCTTTCTACACCTTCATCTTCACAAAACTTTCCAAATTCATTGGAAGTATATTCTTTTCCATTGTCACTTCTCAAAACTTTGATAAAATGCCCACTTTGTTTTTCCACAAAACTTTTGAACTTCTAGAAAATTGTAAAAACTTCAGATTTTTGCCTCATAAAAAATACCCATGTCATTCTTGTGAAATCATCAATAAAGAGTATGAAGTACTTATTTTATCCATGAGAAGGAGTAGTCATTGGACCAGATACGTCAGTGTGAACTAGCTCGAGTACTTCATTTGCTCTCCATGAAACTCCTTTTGTAAAAGGCTTTCTGTGATGCTTCCCGAGAGCACAACCTTCACATACTTCATTCTTTTCTTCAATGCAAGTGGGCAGCCCCTGAACCATATTCTTTTGGCAAATTAACTTGAGTCCATGAAAATTCAAATGACCAAGTCTTCTGTGCCACAACCACGATTCATCAACAGATTCTGCCTTCAAGGCAAAATTTCCACCATATTTGAAAATTAGTGGAAAGCTACGGTTCTTCTCCATCTTTATCTTCTTCACCACTTGTTTTCCTTGTCCTTTGTCATAAATAGTGCACCCGTTTTCTTCAAAGTGGACAACATATCCATGTTCTACTAGTTGTCCAACGCTTAGCAAATTTTGTGCTAAGTCCGGAACAAGTAAAACATCGTGAATGAACTTAGCTCCTTTGTTGGTTTGAATACCTATAGTTCCTTTGGCCTTTACATGGACTAACGCACCATTTCCCATTTTCACTTGAGAGTTGATGGTTGTATCTATGTCAACAAACACATCTTTGTTACCGGTCATGTGATTGCTACAACCACTATCAAGAAACCAAACATCATTCTTTTGCTCAGAGGCACTTTGACATGCATAAAATAAATTTCCTTCGCCTTCTTTTTCTTCCGCACAGCTTGCTTGCTGATTGTTCTTGTATCTACAGTCCTTTTGCAAATGACCAAAGCCTTTGCAATTGTGACATTGAGGCTTTCCTTTGAACCAACAGTCTTTCTCCACATGGCTACTTTTGTTGCATATATTGCATCGTTGAGACCGCAAAAAATCTTCATTTCTAAATTTTTTGAAATTATTGAATCTTCCTCTGCCTCTGCTTCTTCCTCTTCCTCGGCCTCTTGCTTGTCTGCCACCTCTTTCAAACTCTCTTCCATCATGACTTGAAGAGCATCTTTCACTATTTTGGGGTTTGAAACTGAGTTTAGATTGAAACCTCGCTCTCAATAGATTTTTCAGAACGTTGTAACAATATTTGCTCAAATGACTTTAAGGACCCCAATAATTCTTGAACCGTCATCTTAGAAGTATCCTTAGTATGCTCAATAACAGCCACCAGAGAATCAAATTTTGGAGGTAGGCTATTTAAAAATTTCTCTACAGCTCTTCTGTCGGTTATTTGATCACCATGCGCCTTCATTTGGTTGAGAAGTTCTGTGAATCTGGAAGAGAACTCTTTTAGAGTTTCATTCTCCTTCATTTTCATATTTTCCAACTCTCTCCTAAGAGCTTGAAGTTTGACAGCTCTTACTTGTGTATTTTCTTGAAACTCCTCTTGAATAATGTCCCCTGCTTCCTTGGCCTTGGTTGCTCCCATGATTCTTGGAAAAATGGAGTTTCCTAGCCCTTGTTTAATGTGAAGGAGAGCTTTAGCATCCATATTCCTTGAAACTTTCAATTGGTCCTTTTGAGCAGTTGACAGCGTTGCCGTTGATTCGGGTTCGTCATACCCATTTTGGACTAAATTCCAAACATCTTGGGATATAAAGAGAGTCTTCATTTTGATACACCAGAAATCATAATTCTCACCTTCAAATATTGGGATTGAAGGTTGTTGAATATTTAGAGTGGAATTGCTTGAGCTTGCCATAATAATTTTTCTTCAAATTTTTTTACTCCTTGGCTTTCTGAATTTTTGACAGCAACTTCTTGAATTTTCGGACAAAGACAACAACTTGTTGAATTTTTTTTTTTTGGACAGCAACATGTTGAAATTTTTGGACAACAACTTGAATTTTTTTGGACAGAATTAGGCCCTTTTGATACAAAGCTCTGATACCATATATGTTGGGTGCTTTTGTATTTAGAACAAGTTGAATAAGAAATAAGAGGAATTTGTATTCTGGAGAGAGAGAGGAGAAAGACTTAATTTATGAAAGTTTGTTTTTCATTTCATCCGTTGCATTTCTTACAATTCAACACACACATATATAATACATAATAATGGGATGGGTCACATCCCATAAATTAAGGAGACACACTCCATAAAACATTCTCCACAAAACATGAGTGGAATTATGCACTAAACATTAAATAATAAATCATGGCATGAGTGAACCATAAATTATGGCATGATTTATGCTAGACCCACATCACATTAAACAATAAAAACATTAATAAAGAACCCTAATACTAAAACATCAAGAAGAAAAATATTCTCCAAATGCAGACAAAATAAACAAGATGACACTCGTAAGTTGGGTTGAGCCATTCATTCTTTGCATCGGACAATGATACAAAAGGATATCTAATGGAATCCATCTTCGATGCCTCACCTAAGAAGAAACATATAAAGTAATGTAAGATATCCATGGCGGGGAGTGTGGTACTCATATAGATGACCACACGTTAGTAAAGAACATCATTATCCAAGGATATTATTGGAGCACCATGAACCATAAATGTAGCGATATGTTCAAAGATGTCCTAAATGCCAATAATTTGCGAGCCTGCAATATTTTCCTCAGAAAGAGCTCTATAACATGACTTCTCCCTGGATGTTCATAACCTAGGGTATCAAAATCATTAGAATGGTCACTCTAAAGCCTCCAAAGTCCATGAATCTATACTAGTAGCCATAGAATACTTACTAAATGGGTAGAAACTAAATCCTACACTATACTAAATCCAAAGAAGGTGACTTAGTTCATAAGAATAAAATAACCTATCAATATGATGTACCATTTGAGTTGGTGATAATGGAATGCATTTTGAAGATAAAGTCATTATGCTTATTGAAGAATATTGAATGCATAAACCAAGAAATTATCCATATCTCACGTAAACCAATGGAGCCATAAAAGCCATAAACAAGGACGTAAAGGTGATCCCGAGTAAAATGATTGATAGATGTCATGGTTGGGAAACCAAAATATTGTATGCCTTATGGGGTTATTAAAATTCGATAAGAATACCCACCAGAGTTATTCTCTCATCTATGGTATGGAGGCTATATTACTAGCAAAATTGAAAATCCTGTATTTGAAAGTGATATTAGAAACAATAAATATCTGAAGTGGACTGACTCTCAAGGTTACATACTAAGAAATATATCTGCTAGATTATCGATGGTCACAATCATATCAATGTCATTAAACGAAAAAGTTAAAGGATTAGGCACACACGAGATATCTCGTAACCAAAGAGGTCATAAAGCCCACATGGGACTTGCGAGGGAAGTTATAACCCAACTGGGAAGAGCTATACATGGTAAGTAAATTATTTAAGGAGGGGAAACCTCCTTAGCAAACCTTAGCGGGGAGGAATTAAGTATGACAACTAATCTAGACTTCCTTAAGAAGTATTATGTCTAAATAATAAGAAAAATAAGAATTTTTTTATAGCCCAGTAGGTTATAAATCCAAAACTAGACAAACTAGGCAAAAGTTAAGGACAAAGAAAAGAAAAGAAAAAAAGGAAGAGACATTTGTACTTCAATAAGAACTACCTGTGATTTAATCCTCCATATAAACTCTTCATAAATACTCTAGAAAATACCTTTCTTATGGGCATCTATGCAACCTCATGGAGGTTTATAGGCAACCCTTTTGGGTTCAATCAATACATAAACCGGACAAAGGGGTATCCTTTTACGGTTCTTTTATCTCTTTTTTAAATTACTAAGAAACCAATTGTAGAGTCAAAGGATGTCAAATGTAGGTTTGAAATACTACAAGTGGGATCACTCTACCATTAAATAACATAAATAAATATTTTTTGTTTTTATTATGACACGCAATAAAATACAAGGCATACATATAGAATACTCAAAGATCATTATTATCCAAACTCCCAGAAGAACCTATTTCTTCCACCGAAATATCTATGTTCTTCGATCCTCCACTTATATGACCCCTCACCTGCTCTTCATTAGCCCCCTTAAATAAGTTAATCTACCTATCCTGGATTTGAGGAATGCATCTCAATTCCACCGAGCCTGGTGAATTCACCCCATATAACCCATGCATGCCAAATTCTGTCACTCAACTGGATCTTTAGGTACCTCCCATAACCAAAAGCTGCACTCCTTTGTAAGATGCATAGATAAGTTCTTAAAGAGACCAATCGACTTGGGAAGGAACATAGATGATTCATTCCTCCAAAATTCTAAAACGAAGCTCACGAATAGGGGGATAGAGGCTCCATTGGGTATAACTCCAACACGAGGGGGCACCTCCTAAGTTTTTCCATAATGAAGCATAAATTGTTGAGGCATATAAAAGGAAGTAATGTGTAATGAGCATATACAAATATATGGGTAAGTTCCCATAGACAACCTAGGCCTATAGTCTATCCACAAAGGGAGAAATCAATGACTATGAGAATAGGGTAATTTGAAGGACCACTAAACCTAATATTCTAGAGTTTCAAGGAAATGGAGAATTGTCTCATGAAGACTATCCTCGGGGGCTGGCAATGAACAAATAAAGGATCTTTTATCATGTTTAGTTTATCTAGAAACTGTATATAGAGTAGCTAAAGACTACCTCGAAGAAAGGCTTATTATCGAAAATGGTATGAATTCAGGGTGTTAAAAGTCTTGACCAAGACCAAAAGACGAGGACTCATTCCTCCCTTCATTTGAAGAACAACATTCACTAAGTAAAGGTTGGTTCAACTTTGTCAAACGTACCCATTCAGTCCTCTCCCAAAGAGAACCTGAATCAGTCCACAACAGCTCCTACATTAAAGGAACGAACATCAACAGTAGCTCCTACTTCTAAGGAACTAAACTCCAGCAACTCCAGCAACTCCAGCAGCTGACGCTCCTACTTCTAAGGAACTAAACTCCAGCAGCTAACTGTTTCCCATTCATTTGAATTTCAAATATGTAATCTCTAAACTGTATATATATGCACCAGCACGGCTGGTTATGTTCAAGAAGTGAAATACAATAAAAACACAATACAGTTTATCATGGTATCAGAACCCTGATAATAACAATACATTTTTTTTTTCTTTCTTCTCCTTTATCATCACCATGACTTCTTCCACCAACACCAACAGTGACATAACTTCACCAACTCCTTCCATTAATCTTGGTCCTTCCCATCACTACATCACAATACGACTTGATGATACAAACTACTTACACTAGAAAACTCAGATGGAACCTTTTCTCAGCGGCCAAAACCTTCTCCGATTCGTTGACGGAACCTATCCTTGTCCAACGGATGAACCTGCTGCTACAATTTGGAAGCAACAGGACAAACTTATCATCAGTATGTTAGTTGCATCTTTGTCTTTACCGATGATTTCTCTTGTTGTCGGACTCCAAACTTCGCATCAAATCTGGACAATCCTCACTGAAGCACTTGCATCTCCATCCGAAACTCGGATTCTCAATCTACATCTACATCTTCATAGGCTTCATCAAGGTGACGACTCTACCACCACTTTTCTTCAAAAGGCCAAGGCCATTTCTGACGAACTAAGTGCCGCTGGACATCCCCTCTCACAAGCAGAATTCAACATTCACATCTTTAAAGGTCTGCGTTCTGAATTTAAAGATCTCATTACCACTCTCACAGCGCGCTCTACACCCGTCACATTTTCAGAACTACATGCTCTCCTACTAAGCCATGAATTTATTAACACTGATCACCTCTCGTCCCTTACTATTACACCTTCCAACACCACACCTACAGCTCACAGTACTGTTATTTCTTCAAATCCACCTCAGTCACCTAACACTCAATCTGGACAACAATACTTCAACTCATCTCGTGGTCGCTCCAATCGTGGACGTGGACGAGGCAGGGGACGTTCTAATTTTCGACCTCCCTATCAATCCCGATGTCAAATTTGTAATGCATACTACCACACTGCTATGTCCTGCCCACATCGCTTCAATAACTCCCACCCTACACCCACTGCTCATTTCACTCACCATCCTAATTTTCAACCTGGCCTCCTACCCACCCCACCCTCACCCATAACTGCTTGGCTCCCGGATACAGGTGCCACCCATCATGTTACCCCTGACCTCACCCACCTTCACCATCCCTATGAATATCATGGACCCGATACTCTGCATGTTGGTAACGGTAAGGGACTTCCTATTTCCCATATTGGTAACTCCTCTATTTCTACCCCCTCTTCTAATCTCCTGTTAACTAACATTCTGCATGTTCCAACTATTTCTACATCTCTGCTTTCTGTTCAAAAATTTACTCGTGATAATAACGTTTATTTTGAATTTCACCCCTCTTTCTGCGTTGTGAAGGATTGTCGCACCCAGAAACCTCTACTTCACGGAACGAGTAAAAATGGTCTCTACACACTATCTCCAACAGCAGTGTCTTCTTCTCCCGAAGCTCATCATACCGAGAGAGTTTCATCAACTTGTTGGCACAACCGGCTTGGTCATCCGCACACTCGAGTTCTTCATCAAGTTCTTAAAGAACATCAGCTTCCTTTTAATAAAACTAGTCAGAATCATCTTTGTGTAGCCTGTCAAATGGGCAAGTCATGTAGGCAACCTTTGCCAAGTCGTATTAAGTCATCTTCATCTATATTCAATTTAGTTTTCAGCGATGTTTGGGGCCCTTCTCCTACTATGTCTACCAATGGTCATAAATATTTTGTCATCTTCGTTGATCATTTTTCGAATTTTATTTGGTTTTATCCTCTAATGCAAAAATCCGACGTGTTTTCAACTTTTATTACTTTTCAGAAATTTGTTGAACGCCAGTTTAATACAAAAATAAAAAATGTGCAAACGGATTGGGGTGGTGAATTTCGCAAACTAGATTCTTTTTTTAAAAATTGTGGCATTCATCATCGTTATTCTTGTCCTCACACACACGAACAAGTTGGCTTCGTTGAACGTCGCCACCGACACATTGTTGAAACCGGACTTACCTTAATGGCCCACGCTTCTATACCACACAAATATTGGCATTATGCATTCGAAAGTGCCGTTTCCTTAATTAATTATATGCCAACACGCACACTCTCAAATAAATCTCCGTTTCAAATACTTTATTCCAAATCTCCTGATTACTCATTTCTTAAAACTTTTGGTTGTTTATGTTTTCCATATCTTCGCCCATATAACGTTCATAAAATGGACTATCGATCTTATCCATGTATCTTTCTTGGTTATAGTTCAAACCAACATGGGTATAGATGTCTTCACCCACAAACTGGACGAATTTATTTTGCTCGTCATGTCCGATTTGATGAACAAAAATTTCCCTTTGCCCAAATCACTCCTACATTAAGGTCACCCATTAACACTATCAACACTTCTCCATGGGGCAGTCTTTCCACTACACATGTACACGTACCACAAATGCCCCTTACCTGCCCCAACCCCCCCACTTCCTTATTACCTACTGCACAAACACCAGTTGTTCCACCAACTTCAGCCTCTACACCTGCTGTCACACAGCTTATTATGCCGCAAGCTGCTGCTCCGACCCGCCTTGCTCAACCACACCCTACAACCCGACAGTCACAACACACCTCAACCGCACCCATTTCCACTACCCGCTGTCCTTCTAACTCTAGTCCGACTATTGCCACATACTCCAATCCTGCTGGCATTAACTTACAAATTGATCTTGGCCATTTACCCACCAAACCACATCCCATGCAACTTCGCTCACATTCTAAACATTCTCACCCACCTCACAGTCACTTAACTACAATACACCTTCCTGAACCTACATGCTTCACAACTGCAAATAAAGATCCAAATTGGCGTAAAGCTATGACAAGTGAAATCAATGCACTTCTACACAATCACACTTGGTCTCTTGTTCCTCCTTCCCCACAAATGAATATCATTGGTTGCAAATGGGTTTATCGCATCAAAAGAAAATCCGATGGATCCCTTGAACGTTATAAAGCTCGCTTAGTTGCCAAGGGATTTCATCAAGAATATGGTATTGACTTTCACGAAACTTTTAGTCCCGTGATAAAGGCTACTACTCTTCGAACCATCCTCTCTATCTCTGTGACAAATAACTGGAATATATCCCAACTAGATGTCAATAACGCTTTTCTACACGGCTTTCTTAATGAGGATGTGTATATGGAACAACCTCCTGGTTTTAAAGACTCCACATATCCCAATTTTGTTTGTAAATTAAATCGCTCTCTCTATGGTCTCAAACAAGCGCCCCGAGCTTGGTTTCATCGTCTCACTCAATATCTTCTCACCCAAAACTTTGTTGGCTCCAAAACAGATTCTTCTTTATTTATTTATAAACATGACAATACCATAATATTTCTCCTTATCTATGTAGATGACATAATCTTAACTGGGAATAATTCTACCCTCATCCAATCTCTTATTACATCCCTTAGCACTGAATTTTCTCTCAAAAATCTTGGTTCTCTTCATTATTTTCTTGGCATTGAAGTCACATCTACCTCCACTGGTATTCATCTTTCCCAAGAACGATATATTAACGACCTTCTCAATCGGCATGGGATGTCCAATTCCAAACCTCTAACCACTCCTCTCTCCACTACACTTTCCCTATCCAAACATGATGGTACTCTACTCTCCGATCCCACTCCTTATAGACAAATTGTTGGCGCTCTTCAATATGCCACACTCACCCGTCCCGACATTACCTTTGCTGTCAACAAAGCTTGTCAATTTATGCACCAGCCTACCGACACTCATTGGACCCTAGTTAAACGCATACTCCGGTATCTTAAAGCTACATCATCTCATGGACTTCACCTCACAAAATCCGCATCACTTGAACTTCAAGCCTTTACCGACTCTGATTGGGCAGGTTGTGTTGATGATCGAAAATCAACGGGTGGTTATGCAATTTACTTGGGCTCCAATCTAATCTCATGGCAATCCAAGAAACATAAAACCGTGTCCCGCTCTTCTACCGAAGCTGAGTACAAGTCCCTTGCTGATGCTACCGCTGAACTCACCTGGCTTACATCCCTTCTTACCGAAATTGGCTATCCACCTCATAAACCTCCCATTCTTTGGTGTGACAATATTGGGGCTACATATTTATCCGCAAATCCGGTATTTCATGCTCGCACAAAACATGTTGAGATTGACTTTCATTTTGTTCGGGATCAAGTTGCACGACATCAATTACAAGTTCAATTCATATCCACTCATGACCAAATAGCAGACATTTTTACAAAGGCCCTGTCCTCAGTTAAGTTTCAGTTCCTTCGTGACAAGCTCATGATCGTTCCAAAACCACCATCAGCTTGCGGGGGAGTGTCAAACGTACCCATTCAGTCCTCTCCCAAAGAGAACCTGAATCAGTCCACAACAGCTCCTACATTAAAGGAACGAACATCAACAGTAGCTCCTACTTCTAAGGAACTAAACTCCAGCAACTCCAGCAACTCCAGCAGCTGACGCTCCTACTTCTAAGGAACTAAACTCCAGCAGCTAACTGTTTCCCATTCATTTGAATTTCAAATATGTAATCTCTAAACTGTATATATATGCACCAGCACGGCTGGTTATGTTCAAGAAGTGAAATACAATAAAAACACAATACAGTTTATCAAACTTGAAACCTTGACAAGAAGGTGCTGAGCAACCAAAGATAATGTAAGAGCACCTCATTAACCTCCTCAACGCCTCCAGTCTAGGACATCATACATAAATAAAGAAATTAAAATAAAAAGTTCAAAGCTGTCATCTAAAATGAACTCACGAGTAGTGAAATGGTCAACAACCAATGAAAAGGCCAATGAGAAGATTCCTTTGAGAAAGATAAGTCTCATTTATCACCTGATCTTGAGACTATCCTTTCAAACCATAGTCATCTTCAAAGGTTGGACTAATATCCTTTAGTGAAAACCAAAAGATCCGATCAACAAAAGTGATTTTTGTAAATATCTAACGAAGATCTTTATTTTGTAGAAAAAGTAGAAATGCTGACAGCATTTGCTGAATTTTTGTTGCAACGAAGATCTCACTTCGCTGGAGTGAACCATCAATGAAGCCATGTCACGAGATCTACTAGAGTTTTTCTATGAGGGAAGAGATACTGGTTACAACTCCCAAGATATTTTGCAATGCCCTATATTTCAATAAATATTGCATTTATGACCTATGGATGCATAATTTCATGGACAATAAGAGTTTTTAATGCATTTTGCATGGTATTGCATAGGCTTGCATGGTGTGTGCCATAATTTGCATGATAAATGCAAGTGTCGATGATAAAAAGTTTATATAGTTTTTATAATCACAAAATTTATCATAAATGTTTTACATGATAAAAATTTTTATATCGCAAAAGAGCAACTAATTAACTAAGAGTAAAGCTAGGGAGACCCACAAAAAAACCCATTTGGTAAACCCAGTGAATAAGACAAAAATGGGTACAAGTTTTTAATGCACATTTTGATGCCCTGACGGGACCCACAATAATAAGGTATAAGCTTTTAATGCAGTGGGTTTACGAAATGAATTTTTTTTGTGGGTCTCCCTAGATTTATTCATTAACTAAAGTTATGTATTAAGTACTATTTGATAGTTATGAATACTATTACTATTTTTATAAAAATGACTATATGAGACGCATTATATTAGGAGTTAAAAATACAAAACAAGTAAATTTTTGTATTGCAAAGAGTACAAAGTTATGATAATCATAAGAGACTATATTTTGGTAAAATTGTGTAGTTTTGTCTGAAAAATAGTTTTTTTGTCAAAAAGTTAAAATGCTCAGAATATTTTGAAACAAATATAGCGATATGTAAAATATAATTCTGGATAACTTTCATATTTTATACTTATTTGGGAAGAATTGACCAGGTCTTGTTTTTGGGCATTTTTCGTCCAATCATGAAATATAAAGTGAGTGTGTGTCGTCAAGTTGGTATTGGTAGGTTGTGCTGTCAAAACACTATTGGTTTGTTCGTTTGAGTTCTCAAACATCCATTCTTTGGATTGTCTTATCCTCTTCGACCTTAAGTCATCAAATTAAAACAAAAAGTGAGTTGTTCTCACTTATCAATATAAGTACGAATCAAGTGTTCTCTCTTTTAAAACCCACACCACAAACAATTTGCATAAGTGATAACAACTTCATATTTCTCTTCCTTTATTCGTATCTTCAAGAGTTAGCCTATATCTCCAAAAATAAACACACCACGCCCCTTGTAATACAACGACCTTGAATTAAGTGAATGAAACGATAATTACGTATAGCCACGGAGTTATCTTGCAAGTTTTACATAAAAAGTATACATGTAAGAGGCCGCACGGGGTTTATATAAGTTATAGACAATGCGCATGGGTTTGCATGTCAATTCATGGCATTACAAGGCTTGTATATGACAAAGTTGGCTAACTAGTGTTCAAAATTCTGAAAGGTTATAAAGCATTTGGTACGTAAAGTTTATGAACAAAGTCACTCATTAAGATCGATATTTTATTGGGGAAATAGTCTTTGGGAGATGAGGTTAATTTAGGAAATTACATTAAGTCCAGGAGATTAATTTGGATAAAATATTTATATTAGATTAAATTAATGACCAAGAATTATTATGTAATAACTAATCTGACTAACTAAGTAATTAAGCTTGCATTTATTATGTGAAGAGTGTTCGTTGGTATCATATGAACCTTATAAGACAAAAAGGGGTTTGAGTGGTCAATAATTGTGTGCATTGTTTTTTATATATGCCTATATGTTAGATAAGAATAAGAAGAATGAATGAGGATGAGGGAAGTTGTACAAGTAAATAGGGTGTATACGCCAAATCGTTGGAACAAAATGAGTTGGTTTGAGAAGGTAAGTGTCGTAGACGTCAAAGTTTTAAAAAGAGGGTACTCCTAAAACTCCTCATTTGTTGATTGTTAAAACTAGATAGTAAAATAGGAGCTTAGATTGTTCTCTAGCCGTTGTTAAAGACACAATTGAGGCTTAATAAACCTAGTACAATTAGAAAAAAAAGACACTGTTGTCTAATTTTTATTGGTTCATTATATATATTGTTTGCATCCTATTGGTTGCAATGGATTTCTTTATCAATTCAAATCACTATTCATCTAACATTTTTATATAAGCTATCCTCCCTTAGATTATAAAATATATCCTAATAACTTCATCTCTCATTCCTTTATAACCCCAAACAAATACACGAAAAACCCACTTTATTTATATACCATTTTAGCCCAAATTTATGGAGTATTTCTCAGCCTTACATACTTGTTTAATTTTTGAGTGAATATTTTGATGGTCAATACATTATTTTGGAGATGTTGTCGATATATTTTGGGAAGTGTTGTGAGGGACTTTTGGATATTTTCCAGAGGATTTCACTGGGGTATCTCAATGGAGTTTGAAGGGGTTTCTTTAACGAAGTCTTTCCTGCACAAAATAGAGGATCTTAGTAAGCCCTCTAACACCATCTTTGGAGGTGGAGGTTTCCTTATTCTCAACCTCTCTTTCCACCATTTTATGTCACATTTGAGGTGGGGATTTTATTGTATTTGTATTATGAAATTTTGTTTAATGCAAGCTAGTTATATATGTGTGTATATATGTATAATAAATGCACATGCTATCTATTTATAAAATTATGTTGTAATTTCATGTGAAATAAAGTGTTAAACATGGGTTTTAAACATAGTTTGCAAGTGGTAAAATTTCGAAGTATAAAATGGGAAATTTTATAAAAGATTCATACTAAAAGGTTGTCACTTCATGGTATGTAATGTTTTCCCATAAAAAAAATGCGAGGGTTGCATTTAAAGCTTTATGAAATATAAACTCATTATTTTATGTGTAAAAAGTTGAGAAAATTCACATATTGTCACTTTGGGTAAATGACATGTATGATTAAAGCTTGTTTCACATGAAACTATTACATTAATATTTTCAAAATGTTATTTACATAAAATGATGCAACTCTAAAGTGAAAGAAGGCATGCAAATGGTGTTAAGCATCGCTAGGGGGTATAAATTGATATATGTTAGTATGATTAAAGGTTATTTCACATGAAACTATTACATTAATATTTTCAGAATTTTATTTACATAAAATGATGCGACTCTAATGTGAAAGAAGGCATGCAAATGGTGTCAAGCATCGCTATGGGGTATAAATTGAAATATGTTAAGTGTCGATTCAAATAGTAAACTTTGTAATATATCATGTTTAAATTGACAAAGTGCAGGTGAGACTTGAGAAATGGATATTTTAAGAAATGAGCCCTAAGAAGGTGAACTTGTGACATTTTCCCTAAATACGATATTTTGATAAAATAAGGACTTTGTTATACAAGACTTTAAAGTGAGCACAAATATGATAATAACGTCCCTTGAACATAAATTGAAGGAATAATCATATTTTGGTAAAGGTTAAATGTTGGGTAAACATTTAAATGAAGTAATGAGGACTAAATCATAAAATGTGCTCAAATAGTTAGGAAATATGACACGGCGGTATTTATCTTGGGTATTGGCTTACGAATCGGGTAAATTATTTAAAGAAAACTAAAAGGGGCATTTATGCAAATAAAGGAAGGACGATATGCCTGGTGTTTTTGATATAAACAACGGTTGGACTGTAAGTAAATGGAATTAATGTAAAGTGAAATAATGTTCACGATGGAGTACTAAGAAAACTTAAGCAGGGGTCGAAGTCCTAGGGTTCAACTTTGTCTTGGACCCAAAACGACTGGCCAAGGAAGTAATGAATGCATCAATTATGGCAGACGATGAAAGCCCGAAAAACATAAATGAGATACGATAAATTTCAGGATGTAAAGGGAAGTAAATAGAAAGATTTGGAATTGATAAATTTCGAGAAAGATAAACGGTTAAAAATGATGTACTGACATGATATTTCGAGATTTAAACGACATTTAATACAATTATAGGTAATTGTGCAATTGAGAAAATCATAAACCCATGGTTTAATGAATTAAAGAATGTACTAAGTTTACACAGTGATGTGTTAATAAAGTTAAAGACTAAAGAAAATAAAGTAGTAGAGATTGTAATTGAGCATTCGAAAAACCTATTGCAGTTATAAGCCTAGATTTACATATAAGTTTAACTATGACTTTTTATACACCGGATATGTGTGACAAAAATGCTATTTTTAGAAAAGATCACGAACGTGATGGTTTAAATATGAAATCGACGAATTTAAAAAGAAACTGGATTAATGTAAAGGGAGAGTAAAAGAACATGTTTTCTCGTAAATTAATCGCGTGTATTAATAGAGTAAAGGAACATTTTTTCTATAACATGGTAAAGCATAAAAAGTGAAGGTTAATGGATTTTTACCTAAGTTAAAGAAATGTTATAGAATGAAACATGGTTAATGCATACACTGTTTAGTTATTGCATGTACAACTACATTAATGTATTTTCTTTCATTTGTGCATTCTGTCATTCATTTCCATATGGTATTGTTGTTGGGAACCCCAATGGGCACCGACTCACCTCATTCCCTTTGTTAAGAAAGGTTACTCAATATTCTATCTTTTGAGAGTGTATTGCATGTAAGTTATTGTCACACCCCAAACCCAATATCCATACTAATCATTTGTTATTAGAATAATTGGACCATAATCTCAAGTCCATTGAAAATTTAACTCATTTATCAATGTTTTTCTGCATAATGAACATAATATTGTTTTTGTGCCATAACGAAGTCAACATCAGAGTCATAATTAAGCGGACATACAATACTGTGATTAACTATGATCAACTCAATTCATACTAAATCAATATATACAATGTGTGAGTAAATTAAAATCTTCAGTGTGACAATGATAAAATCTCCATACTTAAACCCCAGCTCTTCTAACGGTGCAACTCTCAAAGTTACCGATCATATATTATCCTAGCTGGCAGCGTACCAACCTGAAATTGTTAAAATATAAACCATAAGCATTAAGCTTAGTGAGGTACTCCTTCCCTTCAATAGAATAACAATTCTATATCGAATATGTGAATATAAAATCTGAACAATCCTGACCATTGGCAATAACAAATCATGGATCATAAGATCCAAATAATTCTGCCCGTTGGCAATAACAAATCCTGGATCGTAAGATCCAAATAATTCTGCCCATTGGCAATAACAAATCCTGGATCATAAGATCCAAATAATTCTACCCATTGGCAATAACAAATCCTGGATATTTGAATATCCAAACAAATCCTGAATACCGAAGTATTCAAACCAATCCTGGATCATGAGACCCAAACGAATCCTGGATATTTTAATATCCAAACAAATCCCGAATACCGAAGTATTCAAACCAATGGATCATGAGACCCAAACAAATCCTGGATATTTTAATATCCAAATAAATCCTGAATACCGAAGTATTCAAACAAATCCGCTCTTAGAGCTATATTCATATTTATATATGAAACAAATCGTAAGTACACTCACCTTGACAGTTTAACTGGCTTTTCCCTTGCCTTTATCCGGTACTTGTTCAATCAGCTCTTCTTCCCTTCCTATCATTCTTACAATATTAGTGTCATCATAAGAATATTAATAGTCCAAAGAATAACTTCAATCATAACTCAATTCATAAGCATCATATTATTAAATTCAAATCATTCATTAAAATGAAGTCCCATCTAGACTCAGGTTCTGTTATCTAACATATTCAAATTACAGCCCAAACCCTTTTTAACTATTCTTGGTAATCCAATCCTTATTATATCATGTTTCCAAAACAAAAGACGACACATCATTCCGAGTTTCCTAGAGCAAAATAAGCCTATTTCTTCATTACATAGCAAATCTGCCCTATAGGCTCTTTTATCGTTCATTCAACTTCCAGGAATTTCCATAATTTTTCTACATCATAGATTTATATGATATTCAACCCAACATAATTAAACATATTTAACAATACAAGATTAAAATTTCATAATTTTCAGAGTTTATTTTCTATGTCAAGCAAAACATCGAACACATGGTAGGCATACTTTCACCCTTAGGGCATATTTCATACCCGAACTTCAAACTCTCACCAAGGACTCATTTCTTGGTATTTTCCCATGATTTTAGGATATGTCATAAATATGTAAGTCAAGGTTAATCTCCAATTGGAATAAATCAATTCCAGTAAGTATAGAGAAATATATGGAAGTTTTAATAAACAAGGTTCTTAAACAAAACAATCTCAAGGGTTTACACATTCAAGTTTACTTAAACTTTCATCTATCCATAAGTACATATCAAGACATGGAATTTCAGTAAACAAATGATTATTTCAATCATTTAAATAAGTAATACAAAAAAATAAACAAGATTTATGGATGGAAATACCTTAGGGGTTTTTACGTAATTTTTCTATGAATTTTTCTTCAATTTCTCCTCACACTTTCTTCCTAACTTCCTACTTCTCTTTCCTTAAGCTTAAAATATCTCATGGCTGCATTTTGGTTGAATAAAGAGGTAATTATAAGGGTTTAAGGTCGGCCAAAGCCACCACCCTTCCCAACCAATGAGAATAAAACATTTGTTGCCATAATAAGACAAAATACTACTTAACGGATGGACTATTTTGCCCTTGTTTCGTAATTTTGGTATAACTTCTCACTCGAACCTCCGTTTCACACACCGTTTGTTTTGTTACGACCATAACTCACTTTTATACAACTATGTAGTTTTCACCTCAAGTCAATTGTTATGTCATAAAGGTCAAAACTAGCCTTAAACATGAACATTCCAACCGAAACCTTCAAAATTTTGTATTTGTAACTAATTCGACATTTTATGCTTTTTGAAGGTAGGATTAGACTAAACATAATAAACTAACATCACATGTATTAATAACACACTAATCATATCATATAAGCTAGGCATGATTTAAGCATAATTAATCATAATTATATTCGGGTTGTCACAGTTATCATTACTATTTACGCTAGTATCTCTGATTATATGAACTCTTTGGTGTTGCCTAATGGGTTCCACACTTTTTATTATTATGTCTATGTTTCTATAATATGGAATTGCATGACTATTCGGTAAATATAATAAATTAAAATGGACTACAAATAGTATCTAGGTTTGTTCACGTCACTCCAAACTTAACACAACCTGACCGGATCGGGTTGACACACAATTGACCCTTAAATTTGGGCCAGAGCATTATAACTTGGTATTATAAATTTAGGTTCAAAGTCCCCATGGGAGTGACGTGTAGTCATGAGAGGGGGTTTTGATCTTCAAACATCGAAAGTTCATCTTTGGGCTCGGATTTGTAAAGCGAGTAGGAACTCTAGTTTGTGCGTGCGTGTTATCGTGACATTGGAGTTAAGGATTATGACACCATTGGATATATCTTCGTTAATGATGACGGGTTGAGTTTTAGTCATTGTACTAACCTTTTGGCATCCTCGGGTACAGTGACAAGTGTCTTGATGAGTGTTCACCTTAGAAATGTGTGGTGACATTAATATTCTCGAAAAGCGGGTGACATCCGACATTGTGTTGTAATGGGTGTTTATGATTTAGTGAGGGTCAAACAACGTCTTATGGTATTCTACAATAAGTATGCATAGATGAATCATGACAATTCGTAGAATTGGGTTATCAGAGTAGCGTAACGAACATTTGGTGGTCCCATAACCCACAAACTAAGTACCATAGTTTGGAACACACTGTGGTGGTAATAATAGTAATGAAGGTATTATTGTCATCAAGGTTGTGTCTCCTCATAGACATCATTGCAATGTTTCTTAGTTCAGGGATAAGTTTCAATAAAAGCATGAAAATACACACCAAGAATTAATGTTGGTGGATTTCCAGTGCCATTAAATAAATGTCCCAGAGTGGTTCCGTACCTAGAGTGAAAGGTTCTCGTTGCCCAAGAAAAGTATTGGTTTGTAGTGGAACATTATTGCATCATGTCAAATGTTAAAAATCAGGTTTGCTTGTTAGTGCATTATATGTATAGTGGTTGGAAATCAATAAGACATAGGGAGACGATTCCTAAGTGGTCTCTCTCGTGCAACATTTTGTATGAAATAAAGTTTGTTATCAAAGGGGGAATATCAGTAGCTTCTCTTCTGTCCGCCCAAAATCACTTAGGGAACTGCATTGTCATTAGAGGAAAAGTATATTAAGACACGCCTCAGGTAAGCATTGAAGTGCCTCACGAAATGGGAGTTGTAGCATTTGGTCGATGATATTGTATTATTATTTTTGGCAGAAGTATTGCAAGAAGCATTATTGGCGCAAAACAAATTTAGTGATCATGACTCATTTAAGAACTAGGAAATTGTGGTTTTTCTATTGTTGGAGTTCTATTGATAAGGTCTCATTCCAAAGAAAAGGTTTGTGTAATTCTGGGTAGCATAAGTGATTTGCCTAAAAAGGGAATTCATAGGTAAGAGTTTTGGGCTTTTAAATAGTTGGTAGGCAAGGGTGAGAGTAACATTGCCTTCGCACTCTAGGAGTGGTATCCAAGAATGGGTAGTCAACACGATAAGTGGCATCACATCATGTGTATGCTGACACACTTTTATTAAATTTTGATGATGGGAATGAGTTGCCCCTCTTCATGTCTCGTTCATGAAGTGTCAACTAAGAAACATGGTGCAAAAAGTGGTAGATGTAATTCGAGAATTATGATTTATTTAAATGAGTTGGCAACGGTCTACATAATTAGCACACAACTCATGTGAAAGCATATTGCCTCCAAATATTGAAGGTATACGATAGTTGGCATTGTGGTAATGACACTTATGGTAGGGTGGGCACGTGACGAGATAGGATTGTAGACAATAATGTTCTTAGACACTGATCGCTCATGTCCTAAGGAAAATGTAATCTAAATGCTTTTAGCTAGTTTTATCATTGAGGTTCAAGTTAAGGTGCATTATGTTCATAATAATTAAGGAAGATCCTTAGGCATGGCATCTAACAAATTTCATTGACATTTTAACAGTTATTCGTTGAACATTTTTATCCACTAGGGTGAACGAAAGGGCTATGCATCATTTTTAAGTAGGGGAGTCTAATGCTGTGACCTCCCAAATGATGATACACTCATAATCATTGCATAAGTTTGATTATTTCATTGTTCAACCTCATGTGGGGTCAGGCTAACGTGCGTGGCTAGACAAGGATTATGCCAATTAGTAGTAAGTAAACTCATCGAAATTTACAATTACGTGTGGTGTCCATCATTTACGTGTGGGAATATCTCTTATTTTGGAAAAGAATGTCTAGAAGACTGCCGTATTTTGTAAGCGTTTTGCTTAATTTTAATGGTCGAGATGCCATGACTCAGTGTCAACCTGGGTGCAATGCTGTTTTGACACAGTGTTGGTGCGGGTTAATCTAGGCATGGATCATGCATCACAGTGACTGAGGGCATGTCCCATTTGACTAATTGTTATGTTTGCATGAGCATCTTGATGTGGGCATGCATAATTTCATGGGTAATTGACATTATTTGCACATATTTGTCTGATTGTTTTAGGCCTAGTGGTATATTTTATGTGGATGGTAGGGCATATGATACGATTAAGGTTATGGGTATGTGCTTTCGTAATTTAAAGGTTCATTTAGGATATTAAAAGGTTTTGAATCTAGGGGATGGAAGCGGGGTCATCAAATTAGAGGTTTGATTTTGTTTGGTTACTCATCCCAAGGAAGCATTATGCTTTAAATCTATGTGTACTACCTTGCATGCATTGATTGCCATAACTCACAAATGTGTGATTTATAGATTGCAAGTCTACGATTGGATTAGGTATGTACGGGTATAGTATAGTGTTTCGAAATAGCGAGAAACATGTTGATAACATAATGTATGGAAAATGAGTGAATCGATAAGGCCTTGGTGTGTCACGGCATTGAGCTTCTTGGACACTTTAAGTATAGAAATCTAAAAGAGTGTGGCAAAAGGTAACATATGACCTAATATAAGGTTAGAAATGGATCATATGTTGGTAAGTTACATAGGTGACCTTAGAAAAAGTATTGAGGTGATCGATGTCTGTGCTAAATTATGATTTGAACATTGGACTAGCAGTGGTCCTTAAAGTTTTGCTAGTTGTAGTTGTCTTCGATAAGTACGGAGGCCTATGAGAACTTTATAAATTGCCCTCGAGAAGTTAAGCCATGGTACTTATGGGCATCCCAATTCAGGTGCAAGATGACTCTTATGGGTGATACCCAATAAATGGTGAATGATACAGTTTGTAGTGTTTGTGTGGACGTTGTGTGATTGGTGATTACATATGGTCTAGAGGAGAGAAATGTGATAAGATAATGATGACATAGAGGCATCAATCACTACGGATGGAGGAAGAAATTTCGAAGGAAGGAAGAGTGTCATACCCCCACCCTTAATTAAGTGAATGAAATGATAATTACATATAGTCATGGGTTTATCTTAAAAGTTTTATGTAAAAAGTATACATGCAAGAGTTTGCATGGTTTTTATATAAGCTATAGACTGCGCGCATGGGTTTTCATGTCGAATTCATGGCATTGTAGGGGTTGTATATTAATTTAGGAAATTACATTAAGTCTAAAAGATGAATTTGGATAAAATATTTATATTGAATTAAATTAGAGATCGAGAATTATTATTTAATAACTAATATAAGTAACTAAGTATCTGGTCTTGAATTTATTATGTGAGGAGTGTTAGTTGGAATCATATAAACCTTATAAGACAAAATGGGTTGGAGCAATGATTGGTCTAATTGTGGGTGTTATTTTAGACATGACTTTATGTTAGATGCGAATAAGAAGAATGAATGAACAAGAGGGAAATTGTATAATTAAATAGGACATATAAGCCATATCGTTGGAACATAATGAGTTAGTTTGAGAAGGGAAGTGATGTATCCGTATAAGTTAAAAAAGGGTACGGCCCAAACCCCTCATTTTTTAGTTGTTTTAATTGGTTAATAAAATAGGAGCTTGTTTTGTTGTCTAGCGGTTGTTAAATCCATAATTGAGGCATGATAAGGCTAGTGGTCAGAATAATAGGGGAAAGAAACATCACTATATAATTTTTATTAGTTCATTAAGTGTATTGTTTGCATCCTTTTGTTTGGAATGAATTTCTTTATCCATTAAACTCCCTATCCGACCACTTTTTTTTTTTTTTTTTTATATAAGATGTCATTTCTCATATTATAAAATATATCCTAGTAACGCCACCTCTCATTCCTTTACAACCCTAAACAAATACACGAAAAACCCACCATATTTATATACATTTCATCCAAAATATGTGGAGTATTTCTCAGCCATAAATACTTGTTTAATTTTGAGTGAATATTTTGATGGTCAATGCATTATTTTGGAGAAGTTATTGATATATTTAGGGAGGTGTTGTGAGGGACTTTAGGCTGTTTTTTGGAGCATTTATTTAGGGTGTCTTAATAGAGTTTCAAGGGGGTTCTTTAACAGAGTTTTTCATGGACAGAATATGGGAGTTTTATAACCCCACTAAGGCCACCTTTGGAGGTGGGGGTTGCCTTCTTCTCAACTTCTCTTTCCACCATTTCTGGGTACATTTGAGGTAGGATTTTTATTGCATTATCCTATGAAATCATGTTTAATGCATGCTAGTTATATATATGTATAATAAACACACATGTTATCTATTTATGAAATTATGTTGTCATTTCATGTGAAATAAAGTGTTAAAAGTGGATTTTAAACATAGTTTTCATGTGGTGAAATTTTTAGAATATAAAATGGGAAATTTTGTGAAAGAATCATGGTGTGTAATATATTCTTATGAGAGAAAAATGCCAGGGTTGCATTTAAGGCTTTATGAAGAATAAAATTATCCTTCTATGCATAAAAAGTTGATAAAAAATTTAAATATTTTCACTTTTGGGTAATGATAAGTACGCTTAAAGGTTGTTTCACATGAAAATATTGCATTAATATTTTCAGAATGCTATTTACATAAAATGATGTGACTCTAAAGTGAAAGAAGGCATGGAAATGTTGTTAAACGTTACTATGGGGTATAAGTTGGAACAGGTTAAATGTGGGCTCAAATAGTTAACCTTGAAATATTTTATGTTTAAATTGATAAAGTGTAGGTGAGAATTGAAAATGGATATCTTACGAGTTGAACCCTAATAATGGTGAACTTATGACATTTTCCCTAAATATGATATTTTGATAAAATAAAGACTTTGTTATGCAAGAATTTAAAATGAGAACAAATATGAGAGTAATGGTCCTTGAATGTAAAATGAAGGAATAATCTTATTTTGGTAAATGTTAAATGTGGGTTAAACATTTAAATGAAGTAATGAGGACTGAACGATTAAATGTGTTAAAATGTGTAACAAATGTGACAAGATGGTATTTACCTTGGGTATTGGCTTACGAACTGGGTAAAATGTTTAAATGAAACTAAAAGGGGCATTTATGAAAATAGAGGAACGACCATATGCCAGGTGTTTTATTGATAAAAATGGAGGTTGGATCGTAAAAAAATGGACTTAATGTAAGTGAAAGAATTTAACAAAGGAGTATAAAAAAAACTTAAGGAGGGCCTGGAGCCCTAGGGTACGTCTTCGACTTAGACTCAAAATCACTAGCCAAGGAAGCAATGACTACGACATTTATTGAAGACAGTGAGATCTCGTAAATATAAATTGGATCTGGTTTAATCCACGATGTAAAAAGAAAATAAATGAAAATATTTGGGATTGATAAATTTGGAAAAGATAAACGGTGAAAAATGATGTACCGACATGATATTTTTGGCTTTAAATGGAATATATGGAATTATGGGTAATCGTGCAATAAAAAAAAGATTACCCACGATATAACGAATTAATGAATGGAATGAGTTAACAAAATTAAATTCTAAAGGAAATAAAATAACAAAGACTGTAATTGTGCGTTCGAATAACCTATAACGGTTACAAGCCTAGATTTCTATATAAGTATTATATATGGGGCTTAAAAGTAATCTTATGGTTAGAGATAATTTCCCCTCTTAATAGAGGAAGGTCTAGAAACAACTAAGGAATCTCCAGAGTTAGCCAGGAAGAGGATGGAAGAAGGCAACGAGGAATGGCAGTCATTTCTTCTAGAGGACTCAGTTATTTCTTCTTTTACTGTACTTGTTCTATTTGTATATTTGTAGAAATACATTGTAACTCGTAATTTATAATGATTGCAATACGAGATTGAGGTCAAATGGTATCTGTGAGAGACCAAGTATGGCAGGGCTTGGGAGAGCTTTCATGCCCTATCAAATGACCTTACAAAGGGAACCTCATAGGGAACTGGTTTGGAGGATTAAGAAGCAAGGCAATGTTAAGACTTGACTTAACCATTTTAGATACACCTCGTAAAACATTGAGAGACTACGACCGAAGAGATCTTACCCATAACAACCTTGAGTCCCATCTCACTTTGAGCCTAGTGCCAATCAACCCTTTACAAAAAGTAACATATGCCTTGAGTGATGTCATGCGTGACTTATCTATTGTCCAATCCCAACTTGTGAAAAACCATAGTAGCATATGGGATGTTAGGTAGTTTGGTGAATTACCACTCCGATGACAGTTGTTTGACATGTAGTGCATCAGCAAAAGTTACCTGTTGGCATTTGATGCCAGTGACATAAAGGGATAAGGAGTCGTCTTTAACAATATGGGGCCCAGAACACTTGAGTTATCAGCGTGACCATAGGCTTCTCAGCAACTTCTAGTTGAGGAGAGTTCTTTCAGACTTGAGATGTACATGTATAAGCCTAAGAGAGAGAGAGAATGAGAATTATTACAAATCAAAGAATATTACTCAACACCAATTACACTATTATAGAGCTTTTACTTACATTTGTTGATGAGATCCTTGTGTATGGGACCCTACTATTTGATTTGCCTTCCAGAGGTGTATCTGGGGTTCTTGGTTTTCTCTCCCTTTGACTTAGTTATCTCGGAGGTTCATTTATTGCTGTTTTGAGTTATACACGAGTGCTTTTGTAAGTTTAATCCAAAGTGTTTCATTCCATATATATTGTGTTCATTTTGTCACTATTGATAACACTTGCTCTAGTGATTTATAGCCATATTAATAGGGGTTATGCCTCCGTTTATATTGTAACACCCCATCCCTAAGAGGACTCTCCTCTTACATTTGGCGAATCGATTAGGGAATTATTCTTATAAAATTATGGCCCAAGAAAACATTAATCAAATTCTCGACTTTGATGACATCCAGCGGTGGGAGGAGCAAGTAGTGAGGGAGCGTGAAACCTCCAGAGAAGGGGTACCTTGAGTGGATTTCCCCCTCGTGTAAATGACAAATGAAGCCTCAACACTCACACATGCCTCCCTCCACGAGCGTCATGATGGGACCAACTCATATGGCCCATTTAATGGGAAAGTTATGGAGTTTTTGTAAACTCCCATGAAGATGATAGATTCTAAGGCTGCAATGGACCCCAAATCTTTTGTTATTCCTATAGTGGCCCTAGTGGCCCCATCAGGCACGATTTCCATGGGCAAAGTCCTAATAACCACTATTTCCACTACTGTACCAACACTAGAAATACCGAACGTGATTGACATTATAACTGTGGCTCCCTAACCCAGTGGTGTAACAGTGGAAAACTTTCCCTTACATTCTTTGAAATATGTAAATAAGGAGATCTTGAAGATTATGTCATCTTCCTCTCAGACATCCATCAAGGCAGCTTCAGTGTATGATGATTTTTGTACTCCTTACTTAGAGGAGTATAATGATGAGACTTACCCTAGGACTACGTGCTTCCTATTTTGTACAATTACACTAGAAAGAGGGAAACCCGACGGAACACATCAAAAGGTTTGTGGAGCACTTAGGAGCCCATTGCAACGATACGAGGTTACGCTTGAGGGAGTTTTCCAAATCCCTTACAGACAAGGAATACACATGGTACTCACACTTAGCTCCTAGAAGTGTGGTCATATGGGAGGAAATGCATACACTCTTTATTCAAAAGTTCTTTATAGTAGAAGATGAGTTCACTCTAACCCAATTGGCAAGGGAAAAGCAAACACCAGGAGAAAAGGTGGTGGACTACATAAGAAGGTGTAGAGAAAGGTCACTTGACGTGAGAGAGGAGGCTAAAGAGTCCAAAGTATTTTAGATTTGTGCAGAGGATTTGCTCCCAGAGTACATTTTCCACTTGAAAAATTAAACACACAAGGTGACTTTTACGACGTTTTTACTGCAAGAAACATTCCATTGGTAGTGCGTTCAAGCCCCATTGCAATGCCATTGATGTTCAGATCACAAGCTATTGTGAGAAGAGGCCAAACTCCAAGAATGGGCTATATTGATAGGGGAACAAAAGTTTAGAAGATTCAGAGAAGAACCACCACCATTAGTTTACATGATAGAGGAGGTTGTTAGTTGCTACAACGCTATGATGCATGGGGGTAGTTTATGCACCCAAAGATGCTCCATAGAATGATCCAGGACCAGAGATTCGAGATGGTCTCAAATATTACCAACTGCATTGGCATATATATCATCCAATAAATGCTTGCTTCACCTTGAGGAGGATTATCAACAAGCACATGCTGTTTGGGACATTGCAAATCCTATAGGGAGATGTCAACAACAACCCACTACTAGGCCATGGAGCAAACCTTGTCGTGTCTTATGACGAGGAAGCTGAAGGAGAAGTGAGGGAGCTGAGATAAGAAAGAAAAGAGTTCGAGGAAACTATTAAAAATTGCACTAGAGGGGTGGAAAATGTGATAATTTCTTATGATAAAGTAAGTTCTAGGGACATGGAAGAAGTTTACAACGTGGATGGGCATGTGGTGGAAAATTATTTTGGAATATCAAACTATGGCGCAATCACCCAAATTTATGTGGTTCTTTGACCAACTGGGGATGCCTCCAGAGAGTAGTCTTGAGATCACCCAGGCGATATTAGACATTTCCAGGAAAAATGCAGTTCCCTCATTAAGGTGGAAGGGGCCCATGTCTAGATTGGTACAGAAATTTATGTCTAAGATAACTTTTTCAGATGCTGATAGGGCAGTAAAGTTCCCTCACAATACATCGTTGTCTATTATGGAAACTATGAATGGGGTGAGCTTTGCAAGGGGTTTAATGGATAAAGGTGCCTCCATAAACATCATGACTATTAATTCTTTCTACGGATCCAATATTTTTGAGGCAAGGCTGATGCCAATAACTTTGGTAATCTCTGGGTATGATATATAATCTTTGAAGTCAATTGCTTATGTTAATGTGGGTATTGTGATAGAATATCTAACATCATGCATCAAGTTCCATGTTATTAAAAGTGCTACTTCTTACCCCCAGTTAATAGGAAGGGTATGGATGCACAATCATAGATTGGCTCCCTAAACTTACCACTAATGTGCTAAGGGAAATGTGAAGGGGATTGAGATTGTTATTAGAGAAACAAGAAGCCATTTTCTCAAGAGTAGGATCATCTAGTGAATGCTGCATTTGATACAGAGTTGGTAGATGATGCACGAGTCCTAACATGATGCATGGAGAGTGTAAGGCCCTAAAACTTGATTAGAAAGGTTAATTACATGATTAATTATAACTTAGGATTTATAAGTTATAAATTAGTTATGTGTGTTAAACATGTTAATTATCATGTTTAGGGGATGCATGCTCATGTGATACATGTGTTGTTTACATTAGGTGCTAATTGAGCTTATGATCAGGGATACCATGTTTAGAACATATGATTAGTTATGTGGTTAAATGCATCATAAATTATGTTTTTAATGCATGATTATGTTTATAAAAGTAAATTAGGTTGTTGATATGAAATTGGCAATGTTTGGTGGCCAAATGTGAAAGTTTTGAGATTTTCGATAAATTGCTACTTTCCTGTTCGAGCCCAAATTAGGCGTATTAATTTTATGATTTTGGGAAAACACAAAATATGAAAGTTGTATATGTTTAAGTTATATACTCATATACGCAAATAGGGCGTAAATCGGGGCCCGTGATAGTGAGTAATGGTAATTTTACCAAGGTGGGACAAATGTGTCATTAATGGAATTGTCTAATTCGACCTTTCATCCAACTAATCACGTGTTACCACTACCCTATTGCTATTGGACAACTATACAACGTATTTCTGATTATAAATGAGAGGTATGTCTTCTTTCTCATAAGAAATAACAAGTTTTTCCTAAAGAGAGAGAAAGAGAAGAAAGTTAAGGAAGAAATCTTTAGAAATTTTCTATAAATTGAGGAATCCTCGTAAGGTAATTACATCTTTATTAAAGTTTGTCACATGGATGAGTTCTATACTTGTCATGTTTTTATTTTTGATTTGGATATATATTTTAATGATACGCATATTGCTGAATTGTGTTGGAACAAGGATGGGTTAAGAACATAAGTTAGAACTAGAGCTAGGATCGTAAATGCATACTTTAAAGTCCTAAATTTACATCATCTTTTCGTAAAACATTTTGATTTATAAAATTCATGATTATGATGTATGTTTATGCTAAAACATGTTAATTATATGTTTACATAAATTATACTCAAGGTCAAGGTTATGTATGCTTAAAAATGTTAAGTTAGGCCTTAATGTTTTATTTTGACCTAGGTATGCTAAAAATGGCATAAATCATGGAATACTTATTGGAATTGAGTGATTCAATTTGGAGAGTAAAATATACTCATACATGTATAATTTATTCGAAAATTGTGTAAACATACCAAGTAATGAACCCTTGGTGATAGTTTGAAGTTTTGGTTTAAAATCTGCCCTAAAGGAGCAAGAATGCATACCAGATATTTGACGTTTTGCTCGACATAGAAAATGAGCCCTAAAAATTATGAAAAATTAATTTTGTATTATTAAATATGTTTACTGATATTGGGTGGAATATCACGCAAAGTTATATTGTATAAAAATTATGAAACTTCCAGGAAGTTGAAGTTGTGTTGTTGTTTTTCTTGAGAAACGATTTGGCAAAGGTTGTAATAAAATGGGCATAACTTTGTCTAGCGAATTCGTAAATTAATTTCGTAAATTGTGTTAGAAGCCTAATTAATTGAGTGTTATAGAAATGTGAAGTATCATATTTAATTTTGACCAAATGATGTGATGTATTACTGGGTTTGATGTTAATCGGTGTATTCACATACTAATGACATTGACTTGTTAGGTGGGGAAGCATCTAATACTACCATACCAAGGAAGTAGTTTGGTATTAATCTTAGCACCAAATCCAAGGTGAGTGACTTTTCCTATGAAATATAGATACTTATATGTTGATATGGAAATGTGTAGTTAAAAACATGTGTTAAAATGATTATGGGAGTGATGTCGTATTTAGGAAACATATGCATATGATTAAAAATGTTATTAGATGTTATATAATGATATGGACAAGTGAGTCATTTATCTAATGTTAAGGACTGGTGGGTCCTACGGGATGCATCATCCCCGTTAACCCAATTTAAAGGTTTGTTGTACTCGGGCCTAATTAGGGAATTTGGTGTTCCCCATTAACTAGGAGTTAATTGGACTGGCGGGTCCAGGCTTGCGAGAGTCACGCAATTCCTATTGGGTTATATCATTAGAAAATAAAAATGGTTATTTGAATTGGTTATATGTGTGGAATATGGTCATTCACTAGCTTGTGTTGCTTACACTCCTCTAATGTTATGATTCAGGTACGCCTATCAGTTGGAGTTCACTGCCAGGTTAGGACCTTAAAATGGGGGAGTGACGGATATCTAGTATGGTTTAAATATCAAGAATCTTATTGTGTAAATATTAAACTAAATATCTCAGTTATGTAAATTTGTGTAGTACTTATAGGTTACATGTCAATGTAGTTATGTTTTCATCTACACTTACCTTAAAAAAAAATCTCATGCTATTTTTCCTTAGAGATTTAAATTAAAGCATTGTTTATTGTTTAAGGCAATTTATCGCTAATTAACAAGGATGAGTTTAACTTAATTAAGTCGGGGCGCGACAACTTGGTATCAGAGCGTGGTTATTGGGTTCTGGACAGGGTGTGAGGGTCTAGATTGGCAGTGGACACTAGAACGTGAGTTTTCTATGTGTTTGGATTTTGACTAACAATGTTAATATTAAACTGCTACTTTTGTATTTTGTTTAAGTTATTTATATTGCAGTGAGTGATGAATCCACATGAGCCGCTTGATAGAGCAGAAGGTGAGGCATCTTATGTACCTCATAGTCAACAAGGACATAGACATATTGAAGTGGATGAACCGAAGGTGCAACAACAACCCATTGATGATGTGGGAAGAATATTACGTGCTATGGCACAACTGGTGGAAGAAGCAATAGGTGGAGTGCATGGCGGTGATAGGGATAAATTTCATGAGAGGTTCATGAAGTTAAGTCCTCTAGCATTTACGGGACTACGGATCCGTTAGTGGCAGAGGGGTGGATTCAAAAAATGGAAACAATATTCAAGGTGATGGAAGTGCGAGATGAACCACAGGTTTTGTTAGCAACCTTTAGATTGGAGGATGATGCAAAGTTATGGTGGGATGTTATAGAGAGGTTACTTACTACGGTTGGGTGAGTAGTGCCAGCAAATCCTCCACCAATTATATGGGAGAGATTTGTGAAGGTGTTTTTTGAAAAATATTTCCCAAGGCTTTATAGGAAAGAGAAAGAGGAAGAATTTATCACGTTGAAACAAGGGAACCGAACAGTGGCAGAGTATGAAGCTTTATTTATATCCTTATCTAAATTTTCACTTGACTTGGTGAGGACGGAAGAAAGTAAATTTGATCTGTTTCAAACCGGGCTGAGTGTAGATATAAAAAGCATGGTTGCTAATATGAAGATCACGGATTATGTGGACTTGGTGGATAGGGCCATGATGTCAGAAAAGTCAATAAAAGAAATGCAAGTTGAACACTCGAAGAAAGCTAGACATGATGGTATAAGATCATATGGATGGGATACGGGAACCTCAACTCAGGGTGTAGCACGAGGAGTACCTAAGGGCTAAGAATTTAAAAATAATAGAAATGCACGTGGAAGATTTCAAGCTCTAGGTGGAAGGTCTGGGATGAATCGGTCAGAAAATGCATCTGTGATGGGACCGAGGGACGTGTTTTATTTTAGATGTGGTGGTCAATGGCACATGTCTTGAGAGTGTACAATAGCTGAGACCACACCTTTGTGTTTCCATTGTCTTCAATCGGGGCACTTACGAAAGAATTGTCCAGCGATGGGAGCTACAACTTCAGTTGGGAGTGTGATAGTAGGAGATAGGAATTCTACACCGAAAGTACACAAGGGAGGTAAAGGAGGTGTATCTCAAAACCAAGGCCAATGAAGAGTGTTTGCACTGACGCAACAAGATGCACAAGCTATGCCTAACGTAGTGATAGGTACACTTCCTATTGGTGATAAAGATGCTTATGTGTTGATAGATCCTGGTTCTACAAATTCTTTTGTGTCTTTGCTTTATCTATTGCATCTTAATAAACCATTATCATCATTAGATTCTGGTTTAGCTATTGTTACTCCAGTGGGGGGGTTGGTTTTTATTGAGAGGGTATATAGGGAGTGTGTGATGCGAGTGGGTGAAAAAGGATTACTAGTTGACTTATTACCTCTCGATATGCGCGACTTTGATGTAATACTGGGCATGGATTGGTTAGCCTCATATCATGTATGTTTGGATTGCTTTAAAAAGGAGGTAGTGTTTCAGTTACCGGGTGAACCTGAATTTAAATTTATTGGGGAACGAAATGTCACTCCAACATGTTTGATTTCTGCTACAAAATGTTATGAACTACTAAGAAAAGGATGTGAGGGCTATCTTACCCATGTGTTGGACATAAGACAAAAGGCTGGAAAACTATCAGATATACCAGTGGTTCATGAGTTTCCAGATGTCTTCCCAGAAGAACTCCCAGGGTTAGAACCAGACCGTGAGGTAGAATTTATGATTGAGTTGGTACCAGGCACCGCACCGATAGCTATTGCACCATATCGTATGACACTTGCAGAATTAAAAGAGCTAAAGATACAGTTGCAAGATTTGTTAGATCATGGTTTTATAAGGCCTAGTGTATCACTGTGGGGAGCCCCGATATTGTTTGTGAAGAAGAAAGATGGAACCATGAGACTGTGCATTGATTATCGTCAATTGAATAAGGTGACTATTCATAATAAATACCCACTACCCTGAATTGATGACTTGTTCGATCAGTTGCAAGGAGCCAAAGTGTTTTCCAAGATAGATCTCAGATCCGGATATCATCAATTGAAAGTAAGAGATTGTGACATTTCTAAAACTGCCTTTCGTTCCAGGTATGGACATTATGAATTTCTTATCATGCCATTTGGGTTAACAAATGCACCGACATTATTCATGGATTTGATGAACTGTATATTTCACCCATACGTGGCTTCTTTTGTTATTGTCTTCATTGATGATATTTTGATATATTCTCGTAGTAGGGATGAGCATGAACACCACCTGCGTATTATTTTATAGACGTTGCGAGAGAAGCAGTTGTATGCTAAATTTTCTAAATGTGAATTTTGGCTAGACATGGTTGTATTTTTGGGGAATATTATTTCTGCTAATGGTACTTGTGTTGATCCCAAGAAGGTAGAAGCAGTAATGAATTGGGAAAGACCAACTAGTGTGACAGAGGTACGTAGCTTTTTGGGATTGGCGGGCTATTACAGAAGGTTTAGTTATTTATAGTGATGCCTCGTATCAAGGACTCAGTTGTGTGTTAATGCAGCATGGAAAGGTAATTTCTTTTGCTTCTCGACAGTTAAAGATATATGAATGCAACTACCCTACACACGATCTTGAGTTGACTGTAGTATTTTTTGCATTAAAAATCTGGAGACACTACTTATATGGTGTTAGTTGTGAAATTTTTACTGACCATCAAAGCTTAAAATACTTGTTTACACAAAAAGACTTGAACTTAAGGAAAAGAAGGTGGATGGAACTTATAAAAGATTATGATTGGACGATACATCACCATCCGGGTAAAGCCAATGTTGTTATTGATGCTTTGAGTAGAAAATCTCTAGGCATAGTGTCTTGTATTTATTGTATTCGAATTGACCTACTAAGAGAGTTAGCTTTAATGGGGGGTGGAATTAACTTTGAATGAGTCTTATGGAATAGTAGCACATTTAAATGTTAGACCCACGTTGATAGACTGGATAAAACAAGCACAGGATGGAGATACAAAATTGAAGAAAGTTAGAGATAATATGAAAAAGGGTAAAGCAAATGAATTTTCTATTCGTGATGATGACATTGTTATGTACGATAACCGTTTGTGTGTACCTAATGTGCCTGATTTAACAAGAACAATTTTAGAGGAAGCGCATTGTTCTTTATATGACATGCATCCAGGGAGCACGAAACTGTATAGAGATTTGAAACAATGTTATTGGTGGCTGGGAATGAAACACGGCATTGCAGATTTTGTTGCTAGATGTCTAGTTTTCCAATAGTTGAAGGTGGAGCATCAGAAGCCAAGTAGTTTACTATAGCCCTTACCTATTCCTGAGTGGAAATGGGAGCATGTTACTACATATTTTGTTATAGGTTTACCAAAATCATCACGAGGGTTTGATTCTATTTGGGTTGTTGTTGATAGGTTGACTAAGTCTGCACATTTTCTTCCTGTTAAAGTTACTTACTCCATGGATAAATATGCAAAAATATATGTGGATGAGATTATCAGATTTCATGGTGCACCTGTTTCTATTATTTCTGATCGAGATCCTAAGTTTTCTTCTCACTTTTGTCCTAGTTTACAACAAGCTTTGGGGTATAAATTGAAATTTAGTACAACTTTTCATCTTCAAACTGATGGGCAGTCAGAAAGAACGATCCAAACACTTTAAGACATGTTAGGAATCTGTGTATTGGAGTTCAAAAGAAGTTGGGATGAACACTTGCCACTAATAAAGTTTGATTATAATAATAGTTATCATTCGAGTATTGATATGGCTCCTTATGAAGCTTTGTATGGGAGAAAATGCAGAACTCCAGTGTGTTGGACTGAAGTAGGAGAACGAAAACTTCTTGGGCCAGAAATTGTACATCAGACTACGGAAAAGATCAATCTTATCCATAATCACTTAAAGGTGGCGCAAAGTAGACAGAAAAGTTATGAAGATAATCGAAGGAAAGGATTGAAATTTGAGGAAGGTGATCGAGTATTCCTACGTGTTTCTCCTTGGAGAGGGGTTATGAGATTTGGGAAGAAGGGAAAGTTAAGTCCCAGGTACATTGTCCCTTATGAGATAGTGAAACGGGTTGGAGCTGTAGATTATAAATTGGTGTTACCACCAGAATTTTCCCGGATGCACGATGTTTTTCATATATCCATGTTACGTAGGTATGTGCCCGATCCTTCACATGTGTTTATCTCACAACTGATAGAGCTTCAAGATGACTTAACCTATGTGGAGGAACCAATTGCTATTGTAGATTGAAAGGAGCAAGTGTTACATAGTAAAACCATTTCACTAGTTAAAGTGATGTGGAAAAGTCAGAGTGTGGAGTATGCCACCTGGGAAGGGGAGGAAAACATGAAGAAGCAATATCCTCATATATTTGGTAAGTTTCTTATGCGTTAACTTTCGAGGACGAAATTTTTATAAGAAGGGTAGAATTGTAAGGCCCTAAAACTTGATTAGGAAGGTTAATTACATGATTAATTATAACTTAGGAGTTATAAGTTATAAATTAGTTATGTATGTTAAACATGTTAATTATTATGTTTAGGGGATGCATGCTCATGTGATATATGTGTTGTTTACATTAGGTGCTAATTGAGCTTATGATCGGGGACACCATTTTTAGAACATATGATTAGTTATGTGGTTAAATGCATAATAAATTATGTTTTTAATGCATGATTATATTTATAAAAGTAAATTAGGGTGTTGATACGAAATTGGCAATGTTTGGTGGCTAAATGTGAAAGTTTTGAGATTTTCGATAAATTGCTACTTTCCTGTTCGAGCCCAAATTAGGCGTATTAATTTTATGATTTTGGGAAAACACAAATTATGAAAGTTGTATATGTTTAAGTTATATACTCATATACGCAAATAGGGGGTAAATCGGGGCCCGTGATAGTGAGTAATGGTAATTTTACCAAGGTGGGACAAATGTGTCATTAATGGAATTGTCTAATTCGACCTTTCATCCAACTAATCACGTGTTACCACTACCCGTGTTGCTATTGGACCACTATACAACGTATTTATGATTATAAATGAGAGGTATGTCTTCTTCCTCATAAGAAATAACAAGTTTTTCCTAAAGAGAGTGAAAGAGAAGAAAGTTAAGGAAGAAATCTTTAGAAATTTTCTATAAATCGAGGAATCCTCGTAAGGTAATTACATCTCGATTAAAGTTGGTCACATAGATGAGTTATATACTTGTCATGTTTTTATTTTTGATTTGGATATATATTTTAATGATACCCATATTGCTGAATTGTGTTGGAATAAGGATGGGTTAAGAACATAAGTTAGAACTGGAGCTAGGATCGTAAATGCATACTTTAAAGTCCTAAATTTACATCATCTTTTCGTAAAGCATTTTGATTTAGAAAATTCATCATTATGATGTATGCTGCTGCTAAAACATGTTTATTATATGTTTCCATGAATTATACTCAAGGTCAAGGTTATGTATGCTTAAAAATGTTAAGTTAGGCCTTAATGTTCTATTTTGACCTAGTTATGATAAAAATGGCATAAATCATGGAATACTTATTGGAATTGAGTGATTCAAGTTGTAGAGTAAAATATACTCATACATGTATAACATATATGGAAATTATGTAAAAAGACCAAGGAATGGACCCTTGGGGATAGTTTGAAGTTTTGTTTTATAATCTTCCCTAAAGGAGCAAGAATGCATACCAAGTGTTTGACATTTTGCTCGACATAGAAAATGAGCCCTAAAAATTATGAAAAATTATTTTTGTATTATTCAATATGTTTACTTATATTGGGTGGAATATAATGCAAAGTTATATTGTATAAAAATTATGAAAATTCCAGGAAGTTGAAGTTGTGTTGTTGTTTTTCTTGAGAAACGATTTGGAAAAGGTTGTAATAAAATGGGCATAACTTTGTCTAGCGAATTCGTAAATTAATTTCGTAAATTGTGTTAGAACCCTAATTAATTGGGTTTTATATAAATGTGAAGTATCATTTTTAATTTCTCTTTAGTTATTTTTGATTGACCAAATGATGTGATGTATTACTGGGTTTGATGTTAATCGGTGTATTCAAATACTAATGATATTGACTTGTTAGGTGGGGAAGCATCTAATATTACCATACTAAGGAAGTAGTTTGGTATTAATATTAGCACCCAATCCAAGGTGAGTGACCTGTCCTATGAAATATATATACTTATATGTTCATATGGAAATGTGTAGTTAAACACATGTGTCAAAATGCTTATGGGAGTAATGTTGTATTTAGGAAACATATGCATATGATTAAAAATGTTAAGCGATGTTATATAATAATGTGGACTAGTGAGTCCTTTATCTAATGTTAAGAACTGATGGGTCCTACGGGATGAAGCGGCCCCGTTAACCCAATTTAAAGGTTTGTTGTACTCGGGCCTAATTAGGGAATTTGGTGTTCCCCATTAACTGGGAGTCAGGCTTGCGAGAGTCACGCAATTCCTATTGGGTTATATCATTAGAAAATAAAAATGGTTATTTGAATTGGTTATATGTGTGGAATATGGTCATTCACTAAGATTGTGTTGCTTACACTCCTATAATGTTATGATTCATGTACGCCTATCAGTTGGAGTTCACTGCCAAGTTAGGACCTTAAAACAGGGGAGTGACGGATATCTAGTATGTTTTGAATATCAAGAATCTTGTTGTGTAAATATTAAACTAAAGATTTTAGTTATGTAAAGTTGTGTAGTACTTATAGGTTACATGTAAATGTAGTTATGTTTTCATCTACACATTCATTTAAAAAAAAAATCTCATGCTATTTTTCCTTAGAGATTTAAATTAAAGCATTGTTTATTGTTTAAAGAAATTTATCACTAATTAAAAAGGATGAGTTTAACTTAATTAAATCGGGGCGCGAAAGAGAGGGTTAGAGTCCTTTAAACCAGAGAAAGGTTGAGGCCTATGAACAACCATGATAAAGAGAGAGCAGGTGGAAGTCAGAGGGGTGAAGAGGTGAACAATGCTAGTCTTAAGCCAGAAGCTATCACTAAGCAACTAAGAGATAAGATGTGGCCCAGGGTTTACCTCATGGAGTATGAGGTCAAACAACAGATTGTACTAAGCAGGTTTTGAAAAACAGGCTAGAGGAAGCTAGACAAGAGAGGAAACATAAGGTAGTTCCATCACCCAACCACCAATTCAAAAATGTTCTGTTAGAAGATGGAAGAGTGGTTTATTTCCTTTGAAGGCGTGAGTGAAAATTCGAGACAAATGATGAAGAGGCTGAGCCAGAGTATAAGTGTTTCTTAGTAGATAATCAAGGGCAATGTCTTGTCAATGATAACTCTAGTATTCATGATTTTGTGGAAGAGGTGGAAGATGAACCCGAATGTATGATCGATCACCCGAAGCCATAAGTTTAAGAGTTAGAATAAATTGACCAGGCTAAGGAGGGAGTAGATCTAAGGCCCATCTTCATTTCTAAAGATCTAGATGCATAAAAGAGGAGAGAGGTTGCTGAGCTCATTTGGGAGTACATAGATGCCTTCACGTGGAAGTAAACCTAGATGGCTGGGCTAGATCAAGAAATGCTTTTCCATAAGTTGAGCGTTTTGCCTTCAGCCATATAATCAAAATAAGAAACAATGACTTATAAGACATAGCTAGATCTGAAAATAAAAAGAGGTGCAACAGTTGCTAACGACGAGGGTTCATCAAGCTAATCCAACATCCTATTTGGCTATCCGCCATTGTTCCAATTGGAAATAAAGACAAAAACTAAATATGCATATGTGTGGACTTCAAAGACCTTAATAGAGCTTATTTGAAAGATGAGTTCCCTCCTCACTTCATTGACAGTTTGATAGATGCAACAACTGGGCATGAGATGTATAGCTTTATGGATGGGTATATGGGCTATAATCAAATCAAGATGGATCCAATTGATGATAAGAAGATAATGATTAAAACTACATTGGGCAAATTTATGTACAATATCATGCCCTCTGGGTTGAAGAATGAAGGGGCAACATATTAAAGAATGGTGATGGACATTTTTCATGATTTCTTTCACAATATCTTGGAGTTTTATGTGGATGATTCGATCTTCAAATTGAAGAAGGAGAAGTCCCATCTGTCTAATTTAAGGAAGGTCTTCAATAGGTGCAGGAAATAAAAGATGAGGATAAACCCACTGAAGTGCGATTTTAGTGTGACATGTGAGAAGTTTTTGGGCTTTGTGGTGGATCGCCAAGGAGTGCAGATGGATCAGGACAAACAGAAGGCCATTTTGGATATGCCTCGCCCAAAGATTGCAAAAGAGCTCAAGAGTTTTCTCGGGAAAGTTTCCATAAATTAGAAGATTTTTACAGGGTTGGTGGAGATAATTCACCCTTTGATGCTCCTGCTACTCAAGAACAAAAAGTTTAAGTGGGCAGAACCTCACTAAGAAGCTTTTAACAAGATTAAAAAGTTGCTCACTTCTTTACAAACCATGATTCCTCTACGAGCTAGAGTACCATTGCAGATCTATCTCACTTCAACAACGAGGTCAATAGACACCCTTTTAGCATAGGAGATTGATGGGAAAGAAAGACTTGTATACTCTTTGAGTAGGATCATCTATGGGCCAAAAGCGAGATACAACAACATTGAGAGGTATTATTTATACTTATTATTTATTACCCCCAAACTTAAAATTATATGCTATCCTTCACCATTCACATTGTGACAAGATGTGATCCTATTAAATTTTTATTGGCATAAACCATTTTGATTGGGAGGGCAGTAAGGTGGTTGCTTATCCTTTGAGAATTTAATTTAAAGTGTGTGGATTCCCAAGCAATAAAAAGCCAGGCATATGCAGACTTTTTGGAAAATTTTCATCAAGGGTCTTTGAGCCCCCACGAGATGGCATTCCAGGAGATGATCTACAGTCCAACTTCTTGGACGCCAACCTTGTAGAGTGGGTAATGGAGTTCGATGGTTCATCGGAAAAAAGGAAAGGGGGAGCTAGAGTCATTCTTTCAAGAGGAAAAGAGGACATTTTCATATCTTTCAAGTTAGATCTCCAATAATGAGGCAGAATATGAAACATTGGTGCTGGGGTTGCTGGAGTCCTTTTGAAGGGGTATTCATTTTCTCTGAATCAAGGGAGATTCAAACTTTGTGGTTAAGCATGTGAATTAGGAATATTCTTTGAAACACCTCAGTTTGGAACCCCAAAGAATAATTATCCAGAGGTGATCGCTCTATTCCATCAAGTCTAGATGAAGAGGCACCCTAGAATGATGAACAAGCATGCCTATGCTTATGCCACCATTGTGCAGTAAGTATCCAAGAATAACGAGACAACCACCATGGTAAAATAATGAAGGATGCTTCCTCGGTGTTACAAGCGATATTATTGATATTGATATAGGATGATTTGGATTAGAGGATGATTCGAATTGGACGAGAGAGATCAGAAAGCATCTTGAGTATGGGGAAGGAAAAATGGAATTGAAAGAATTAATGTAGTATTTTTCAAGGCAAAGAAGTTTGTACTTTAAAAACGTTAGAGGATGGCTATCAAGATGTATTGGCCCAGAGGAAGCAACACGAAAGTTAAATAAGACACATGAAGAACACTACGAGATAAATGACATCCCTTTATATAAAAGGATTTAGAAAGAGGGATACTATTAGACAACGATGAAGCAAGATGAATCAACAAATGAAATGGAGTGCACTAAGTGTCAGCTCTTTGTCCAAGAAGTTAAGTGTAACTTTGTGGAATTTTAGGCGAATTGAAGGCAACCTTACATTGACTTCATCAAAGATGGAGTTGTTTCCTCAGAAAATATTGATGCTGTTGGGATTAGAAAGAGGCCTCAAGGGTTCTGTGTTCAAGAGGACTAACTTTATCATCGAGAATAATCTAACAGGTCTTTTAGATGCATCACAAGAGAAGAAGCAAAAGTCTTAAAGCAAGCACATGAGCCAAATTATATTGGGGGAGACAAGCTATATGACTAACTCATGACTTTGGGCTATTATTAACTAACTATGGAGAAAGATTATACTGAGTTTATTTAAAAATGCAAGGCATGTCAACTACATAGAAATAGAATCCATGCCTTTTCGACAGACCTTCACTCCTTAGTTACTCCTTATCCATTCCACACATGGGTGTTTGACCTGGTAAGGGTAATCCACCCGTATTCTAGCGACAATATATGGATACTTGTAGCAGTGGAGTGTTTCACAAAGTGACAAAGGCAATACTGCTAAAGAGAGCAACAACAGGGGTGGTGGAATAATTTATTATTGAGTACAGAATCTGTCGTTTTAGGATCGCCAATGGTATTTTGTCTGATAATGGAACCCCATTTGTCAACAAAGAGGTGACTTTGCTCACAGGAAAATACCCTATCATACAACACACCTTAATGGTAGTTACCCAAAAGGCAATGGTCAAGCAGAAGAAAGCAACAAGACCTTGATCAATATTTTGGCTAAGATGATAAAAAATTCCAAGGGGCATGGGATGACAAGATTACAAGAATGTTGTGGGCATATCAAATGACCAAGAGGAAACCAACATACTACACACCTTTCTTTCTTATTTATGGAGTTGAAGCCATATTGTCGGTGGAACTAGAAGTCCCCTCTGTCATATATGACTTGTAAAGAAACATGCTTCCCCAGAATATACATGTTCGATTAAAAGGGTTACATGAACATAGAGATAGCGCGATGCAGCACTTTCAAATGTACACGAAGTAACTTTCTCGGGTTTATGACAACTTGGTGAGACCAAAAAAGTTTATTAAAGGAGACTTGGTATTGAAGGCAACTGTAAAGCACATCAGAGGATTTCCATTGCCCAAGTTTACTACAAACTGGGATGGACCATTCATAGTGAAGTAGGCACATGACTCAGGCTATTGCTCAATGTCAAAGGTAGAATAAGATAAACTTTCCAAATCAATAACAAATGGCTAAAGGTTTATCATGTTTAAAGATTTTCTAGATCAACTTGAGTCCTATCTTGTTGTTGCTAATTTTTTTGTGTTATTTTTGATTTCTTTCTTTTTGTTCCATTATTATTATGGATAGGGAAAAGTTAGAAATGGCTATTGTAAATTGTAAGTAAAGCAAAATGATATATAATATGGCACAAGCACATTACAATACAAATTTGAGAAGTAGAGCAAATGCTGTATATAAGTGTTGGAGTGAAAAAAATGTTGTTTCTTTCATATATTTTCTTTGCACAAAATTACAAGTGATTGGGAACCACTACCCAGAAATACACGAGGAAAGAAAAAAAATAAAAATACAAAAGGCTTTAGCCAAGGAGGAACTATTTCTCTGGCGAAGAGAAGAAGTTCCTAGGAAAGGCAAATGAAGCTTGAATACAGGACTGTTGAGCTACTATGGATGATTCAAGCCTCTTTTAGACTTGAGTCCATTGAATGAAAAGCTCCTCACGTTCACCCAAATCTTTGTCCAAAGCTTCGTCAACAGCCTTGACCTTTCAGTTCACCTCCTCAACCAAGGGGTTAAGCTTCCTCAGCGCAACCTCCTCTACACTTTAAGCCTCCGCATATTTCTGATAAATCTCCCTCTGTGTAAGGATATTATCCATAATAATTAATTGTGTTGTATACCGTTACAAGTCGTCGAAGAATTGGAAGCTAACCTCTACAAACAACGGATTTGAATTTCAAGAAGAGCCCAACAATGAATTTGGTAAAATTATGTTTAAGTTCCATTTACATTTCACATTAAAAGTGTTGGGATATTTTTATGAAAGATAAAATGTTTTTCTATTTATGAAAAATGGTTTTTGAAATTTTTATAAATGTTTTTTATTTTTCAAAAATATTTTCTCATAAAAGTTTTGGATAAATCTTTTCTGATCCCGTGAATAGCTTTAACATTTAAGGTTTTCAATTTATTTAAAAGTCTAAAGATTTTTTAGGACCAGGGGCTGTCATTCAAACGACATCGTTCTTGTCAAATGAGAACATGTCTCTCTTGAACGATGTCGTATCTCGTTCGAACGACAGGAGTTTTGTACTAACACATCACCACCTAATTCGTTCTATATATTGGGTGTCGGACGACTCGATTTTTGTGGGGAGAAAAACTGTTTTTTCACAGAATACATTTTTATACTAGTCTCCAACCATTTAGGGTTCATAACTTTTATTTTACAATTCACAATACCAATTTTTTTTTGTGTGAGTTGTTTCGAGGAACCCAAAACATAGTTTGGTGGATTTCATGCTGCTGATCAAAGTGCCATTGTGGGTACTAGACCCAAGATTGACTGGAGGCCAGAAATGAATGCTGAGGTATTCCTGGGGACGACGGTTCATGTACGTTCGCTGTGTGTGAACTTATCCCTGACGACATCGATCGAAGCCTGTGGGTATTCGAGTGTAAAAAACTATTGTATTTCATTGTAACCCTGTAAGTTGCGATTTACAATTATAGTGAAAAAAAAGGTTTTGCCCCGAGGGGATTTTTCTTAAATTTTGTGTCACATACTTTATTTATGATGGTTTGACACTTTAACGCACGTAGCTATTTGAGTTTAAGGGATGAATTTATTTGCGGTTCTGTAAGGACCAAATTTCCAATTGAGTCTTAATGTAATTTTGACTTATTCTCGGAACAAAACATGTTTGTGCCATAGATAGATTTTATATTGTCTGATCCCACGAGTCTATGACGTATTGAAGATTTATTGAAGACGCTGTGGAAAAGCTACAAAGATTCAATCATGGCGAAGTTTAATTGGTGAAATTTCTTACCTTCAAGGTTTAATTGCATTCCGAGATCGCACAAGTATGAATGCATAATGTTAATGAAACTCGAAATTCATTTTATAAAAATAAGGATGTTTTTTTCTTTAAAGAAAAATGCTTTAAAAATGTTTTAAAGTTATAATGTTTTCACATCAGATAAAGGACGGATTTGTGTTGGATTAGAGTTGGTTTTATGTTGAACTCTTTAAAGTTGGAGAAGTTTGGAACTCTATCTGACGACGTCGTTCAGACGACTTTAGTTGTCGTTCGAACGAGATGAACTATCATTCGAACGATATGTCATCTCGCTCGAACGAGATTGCACCGACTTGAGTTTTTTATTTAAGTCAGGTCCTAATCCTTTTGTTGGTGTGCGTGTAAATGAATTCACTTTTCAAAACAGTACGCTTTTCTGCATATGTTTTTCTAAGGTTTCAAAGGATTAAACACATCCTTAGAGTTTACAAGACCCGAGCTTTCATTAGTATATATTTATGTGATCTTGTGTGCACCAATTTTGGTTTGTTCATCTTTGGACAACTTGTGATTACTGGTTTTGCGATGGAGAAGTGACGGACATTGTGTTCAACATCGTAGACATAGCAAGTCGTATCGCTGGACACCGAGACATTCGTGGAGTCGAGGGTTGTGGACGAGCATCGTGGAAGATAAAATTTCCATGTGGGCAATATTTAAGATTGTTAGAAGATCAGAAGGAGCGTTAAGACCAGTGAGGATTGAGTCGTTGAGTAAGATTAATCTATCTTTGTAAAACCATTGTTCATAGTGATTGTCTAGCTTGGGCTGTCAGAGGTTTTTTCCCGTTTTGGGTTTTTCCTCAAACATCCGGCGTTGTGAGTACTCTTTACTTTATTTTACTTGCCTATCATCTAGATGCATGTTTAGGATTTAGACAAGTTAAAATTGGCATAGTAAATTTGTGTCACAACTTGGTTCGATAAAATTGAAAAAGAGTTTTTCATATAAAGAGGAAGTTGGTTTGCATTCATCCTTAACTTAATTCCGCTCAAGCAAAAAGTGGTTTTTGTTGAAAGTTATATTTTGGGAACCTACAAATTGGTACAGATCTAGAAATATATTTTTATTGTGTTTGATCCCTTTTTGCTTGTAAGGATGAGTTTTGGTAATTTTGACAGTTTTCACACTCCTATTTTTGATGGCACTAGTTATGCTTATTGGAAAATGCGAATGAGACGTGCTTTAAAATCTATTGATCAGCATGTCTGGTTAGCTGTTGAAAAAGGTTGGTCACCATCTTTCACATGACAGGGTGAGGACACTAGTTTGAAACCCGCTGAGTGATGGACTGAGACTGAACATATGCTTGCACACTATAACTCTAAAGGTTTGCACTTTATTTCCTCACATGTCACACCTGAAGATTGTAATCGTATCATGACTTGTGAAACTTCGAAAGAAGCTTGGGGTACACTTTCACTCACTCACGAGGGCACAAGCACGATTAGGGCTTCTAAGTTGCAAAATCTCACTACACAGTTTGAGATAATTAAGATGTTAGAGAGTGAGACGTTTGATGAAGTTTACACTTGGTTGTCCACTATTGTTAATTTAGCATTAAACCTAGGTGAAAATATTCCCGATAGATTAAGAAAATTTTGAGATCATTTCCATGTAGGTTTGATGCAAAAGTGACCGTTATGAATTCCCTTGGTATGCTTAACTAATCGAAACTAGAAGAGGTCATAGGTGACTTACAAACCTATGAACTCGATATGTTTACCTCCAAGCAAGTTCCAAAGAGAGAAAATGGCATCACTTTTAAAGCCCTGAAGGAGGAAACTAAAGTTTCGAATGAGGAATCCGATTCCGACTTTGAGGATGCCCTCTTGTTGGCAAGAAAGTTTAAGAAATTTCTTCAAATTCATAAGCAATCGAAAGATGCCAAGAAGTTTGAGAAATTCAAGAACAAGGGAGACTCCACCTCTAGGGATAAAAGTGAGAAACCTAATATAGATGAGTCTGATAGGTGTTTCGGGTGTGAGGGGTATGGTCACAAAGTTAAGGAGTGTCCTACTAGACAAAAGAAAGAGAGCAAGCAACCAATTGTATATAATGCCACCTTAAGGGATAGTGAACCGAAAGAGGGAGAGGAGTCACCCATTGAGAGTAACTTTGTTGCATTTATGGCATGTCATGACAATATATATTCCCACGAGGATACTCATGTGCATATTTGAGTTTGGTGAGACGTACTTTTATCAATTTTATCATCTATGCGTCAGTAGACTTAAGGAGGATGTGTGCATGTAATAATCGTTTACCTGTGAGCATTTTAATTAAAAATATGATGAGTGTACGGGAAAGGGCTGCGAGAGTGTAAAATTGACTCGTCGTGAAAGCCACCATTTAAAAGAGCCCAAAAAAATCGTAACGCAATTAAAAGAATCATATGCCAAAAACGGGCCAAAATAGTTTTGTTCATTCAAAAGTTAATATGATACGTATTTGAGGGAGTTTGGATGGATTAAAAATTTAAACGGGTTTTCACAAAGAATCCTGTTATTGAAAATTTGTGTCATGACGCTATTGTTTGTAAAATCATCAAATTTTCGAATTCATGTGCATGATGTTTGTTTAGTTCATTAAGCTCATACTTTCATTGTCACATCTGGCTATGGTAAGGTTTGATGATAAATTGCTATTGATTAGAGCTTCTTGATCGTTTCGATGTGTTGGAATTGTAATTCATTTGTTTTAGTTCACACATACATTCCATGTTCGTGTTTAGGAACATCGATGCTATGTTAGCATTTTACTCATATTTTGTTTACTTTTGAATTTTCTCTGTTTTGCTATTGTTTCACGTTTTTGAGCCCCTTTCAGTCAGTATTTTATGGAAATTTTGTCACTGGGAACATTGTTTAATATTTTGGGGATTCTTTGAAGTTTTGAGTATATCGTTCAAACGACATACTGTTTCGTTCGAGCGATGTCGTATCTTATTTGAGCAACATCCCTAGCTCGTTCGAACAACAACCTGTTTGACCAGTTTGATTTTTTCTGGTTGAATTCTGTTTCAGTACCCTGTTGTTCTGGTTATATATTTTGGTACCGGGTTTCTATTTGTGCAATATACTTTGATTGATTACATATTTTGCTGCATTGGTTCATTTATCACACCTGCTTAGACTAATATATTTTTTGTGTGATTCATTGATTTCTAGCTACTGATTTGACCTTGATTAATCATATATAGCTGGTTGTTTCATGTTTATCTAGCTATTCTTCTTGTTGATTTAATCATCTTGATATAAATCATGCTAGTTTTGTTTATCTTTTCACCTTATTGTCTATTCGAGACAAAAAGGGGGAGAGATGTCTGTGATGTAGGGGGAGAGTTTTGTGAGTTTTATGTGGTTTTATGTTCACATATTGGTATCATGTTTACTCACATAACAAATGATCTGGATTAAAATTTTCATATTAATTTATAACATTTGTTCCTCTGTACTTCAGTGGGTTTTTGTCTGTTTCATGTGTGTAGTTATGCTTAAAGAAATACGAGATTTCAAGTTTACATCACATCCAGACATTCGAGACAGATTCATGCTTACCGATCCATTGTTGAAGAACCTTATCCTATACTGATGATGTATTTTTCATTTTGTATTTTATTTGATGGGATTTAGGCATCATATGGGTAGACAGACCGACTTAGGTATTTCACTCTTGGTTTTGTCCCGAAATAGTCAAAGGGGGAGATTTGTAAGGACCAAATTTCCAATTGAGTCTTAATATAATTTTGACTTATTCTTGGAAGAAAACATATTTTTGTCATAGATAGATTTTATATTATCTGATCCCATGAGTCTATGATTTATTGAAGATTTATTGAAGATGCTTCGAAAAAGCTGTAATACCCCGTATTTTTATGACTTTTAATTTTGGGGATTTATTAAATTTAATTAGAGATATTAATTTAATATTAATCCGGAAAAGCATTTAAATACTTACTAGCGTGATGAGAGTTGGTAACTATTGGAATTGTATTGTAAACTACTTTATGGGTAAAGTAAGAGGTGTAATTGTATTTAGTAAAATTATCATGAGAATCTAATTTGATAATTTTGGAAATTTATCGGGACGCGCTTGTGTTGTGTCGGGATTAAATTCGAACTATTAAAAGTGAATAAATTATAAGTCACCCATGTGGTCATTTTGAGTGCACCAATGTGTCCGAAAGGGTCGAGATAATCAAAATAATGTACCCGGGGGTTTAGTTTGGGTCTCGGGGCGATTCTAGGCCTAATTAACATCCTGGACTGGCGTTTTAGGCATTTTATATTTTTGGGCATGGAAACCCACAATTTTTCTAAGGTTATATCAGATAGTAGGTGTCATCCTCTAGGGTTAGAAGAATCATAAACCATAGACGACCATTGGAGAGGAAGAGGTTTCCAAGGAGTTCTAGGCCAAGAACTCCACCGTTTGCACCGCCGTCGCCACCAAACGTTAGATCGCGCAATGAGGATCACAACCACACCAATCTCTCCACAAATCTGAACCAAGAATTCTCAGGCAAGTATTTATCTTGCTCTAATTCAGTTAATTCTTCAATGATGTTACTCTAGGGTTAATTAGGACTAGTTTTCATGAAAGAAAGCATGTTCGGGAGACTTTGATTTGCATGTTGTAGCGATAAAAGATGTATGCTGGTAATATAAATCACATGTAGAGGTTGAACCACGAAATTCATTAAGTTAGGAGTAGAAAATCTGGAAAAGAATGAGAAAAACTAAGTTAAAGGAATTATTAGAGTTCTTGAAATTTTCTGGATTTTAACCCGTTTAATCCGTTATAATTGATGGAAACTCGCATGCCTTACGTTGAATAATCATTATTTCGAACTATAACACTTGTGGTGTAATTGGTTGGAAGTTTGGAAATCAAAAATGTTGATTCGAATGATTTTTGTGTAACAATCCCGTAACTGGAAATTCTACAGATTCGCCATACATGCTTGATCGATCGATCGAACCAGGAGTATCGATCGATCGACGCATCGATCGATCGAGCACCTGCCATCGATCGATCGATCGACCCCTCCTGGAAAACTCAAATTCCCCTTTTTAAATAGTTGGTTCCAAATTAAATGAATAGAAATTCTTGGACATTATTATTATTATAATATTTTGGGAGATAAAGAAGACCAGTAGGGCTTTATAAAAATGGAACCCTTAACGTAAAACGGGATTAATATTTAACAAAGGTGTTTTACACTTAAGAATATGGGAACATGTGTTTAAAGGGTGAGACTCGTAAGAAAGTTACGTTGTAAAATAAATGAGGATCTACTTAAATTACACTAGGGAAAATAGGAATTCACGAGTGTTACGTAGTAAGTTGAAATAATCCCATAAATAACTAAAAGAGACAAACTGTTATACGGGATAATCTAGTAATGTGCAATGAGAATAAATATCATAAGTATGGGTCGTGGGCAGACCTAAATTAAAAATGGGAATAGTAGTATACATATATGACTGTGCTTGTGTATATACTATATACGTGTAAAAATCATGCCCGCGCTACTTGCTATCACTGAGGTTACCACGCTGGGACAGTCTTATCTCGATGGAACCTTTATGGGGGATATTGACTTGTACCCTAGAATATAGAAAACCTTGGTACAGGCTATCGGATCGATAGTCAGACGTTCCTAAGAGACGTGAGGGTATGTGTTGACTTCTTAGTGACTTGGAACTATGCTTCACCTCAATTTGTATGTGTTTCGTGTTAATACAGTTCGAGAGTGATTCCGAACTAGTATTTCCCTTAGTACGAGTGATGCGGGAACTTGATAGCAGAGTATGCCAGCACCATAAATTCATGTGATATATATATATAAACTCAAAAATTGGGAACTATCTACTGTGACTAAAGATAGGTAAGAAATGAATAATTATTTCAACTTGGGTATAAGTGTTTGAAAACGAGTGAAGGAAAACTGAGAAACTTTATAATTAAATGAGGTTATGTGAGAACTTTGCTTTTAAAATTAAATCTCTTAACAACTAGAAATTGTCGGCTTGAGACCTTGTGAGTAACTTAAGATAAGCCAAACTATTGGGATAGATTGTGCGGTAGGTGTGCACTTTAGAAGAGAGGTGAGAATTCTCTAGAGAGTGACGCACACTAATATGATTGTTGCATTAGCCGGTAAGCATTTTAAATACTTGCCAAACTGAATTTTAAATTGTTTTACAATCGGGCTCTGACCCGTTTCCTATTTTATCTTCTCTCTTGTATATATATGTATATGTTACAGGTGCCCAACCACAGGGGCGTCTTGCATAGGATCCTTTGGAAGGAACGTGCTGCAGCTTAGGTGGGAGTTGCAGGCCTCTTGATTAGACGACATCATTATTGATTCCACAACTAGTTTTATTTTATCTAGTTGGGCATGTGTCGCCATTTTTCCATTATTCAGTTGGTTTTATCAGAGATTGTGGTTCGTTTATTTCCAGTATTTATACTTTGGGTTTATTACTGTCACGATGTTTTTCCTTTGAAGTTTTAAGTTGGAATAAATTAGTTGGATGCTTAAATTGCTTGGATTATATTTTTCCAGTATAGCTGTTGTGTGATTCTTAAACTATGGATTATGAAAGGTTTTAAATGTTAGTTTTAAATTAAAATCTTAAATTTATGTCTTAAAAATGGTTTTGACACTTAGCTTAATTATTTAGGGTGTTTAAATTGGAAAAGTTATTTTTGAGACAGTCATGCTAAGAATGAACCAACCGTTCAACTTGGTTATAATTTAATAAAGGACTGATCACCCGGTATTTAATTAGGCGGGGTGTCACATGTGGTATCAGAGCATCAAGTTCTAGTGTCCTTTAGGATCTGTACGACTTATTTCGCTTTTAGGTTAGCGTTCTTTCTATAGAGCCCTATTTTTAGGATTGTTGTATTCTTGCTTTTACAAATACGTCTTCAGCTATTTGAGATTTGATAATAACTGTGGACTAATAAATTTCTCTACGTTTCAGATGCCCTCCGAGACGTGCACCCAAGGATAGGCTTGCGCAAGCTGAGCAACGAGCAGCTCCGGCTCAGGGAACGATGAACGCAACCGAGGTAGCCGCTATCGTTGCTCAGGTGGTGAATGCCGCGCTAGGGGTAGTACTGCAGGCTCCACCCCAGGTTCAGGCAGTGGCGCCAGTACCGGCACAGCTTCCTTCTGCATGGGAGCGAGTTAGGGATGCCTTTCAGAAGGCGCATCCCCCGGAGTTTGCGGGTAGTTCGGATATCATTATAGCCAGCTAATGGAAGAAGGATATCCAGAGGCATCTGCGTATGTACGAGTGCACGGACGTGCAGTAACAGCTATTGGCTTCCTTCAAGCTAGTGGGGGCCGCTTTACATTGGTGGTAATCCACCACCAGCTTGGAGGAGACGGATACGATCATTATTCAGTCATTTTGGACACGGTTTGACAGAAAATACTTCCCATCTGCCGTGCAGACTGAGATGAGATGAAAGTTACTGAATTTGAAATAGGAGAACTCGACTGTTGCTGAGTACGAAGACGAGTTCACAAGACTTCTCACTATAGTGCCAGATGAGGCACCCACTGAGGGGAAGAAGATAGAAGGGTTGGCTTGGAGGATCCGTCAGCATCTCATAGGTAATCTGTCACTAAGTACCTACACGGACGTACTCAATGCTGCTTTACTACACTGTCAGGATCACCGCTTCCATCTTAAGGGAAGCAAGCGAGCAGGAGAGTCCAGCCAACAGGGTAGGACAGGGGGTAGTGGTGCTAGTGGAGCACCGACATCTCAGGGGAAGACTCGTCAACATGAGCAGACTTCCCATCAGGGGGACCATGCCAAGAGGTTCTGATCAGGTGACTCCAGGAAATGATTTGGGGGATTTAGGCGGGATCAGCAGGGCCGGCCTAATTAGTAGGGCCAACAAGGCCAACATCGTCAGCCGCAGGGACAGCAGCAGGGCCATCAGGGCCAACAACGTTTTTAGCAGGGCCAGCAGGGTCAATGGCGGGGTGGTAACGACCAACAGGGCCGTAATCAGTCGGGACAAAGGGGAGGAAATTTAAGGGGGCCGATGCTTCGGGTGTGGTAAAAATGTCCACAGGTGCCAGGATTGTCCATAGGGAGATAGGGCCCCACAGCAGCAGGGTGCCCGTAATGAGCCACATAGGCCACTTTTTCCAGCATCTCTCCCAGCACCAGCTCAGACACCATCCCTACCAGCCATTCTGTAGCTTCAGTGCAATAGGCACAGTTACAGTACAGACGTGTCTATAACGTTCACCAGGCAGCAGTTCCACATGCGCCACCCACGATTGAGGGTACATTTCCTTTCCATGGTACTATGGGTCGGGTTTTATTTGATACTGGGGCAACAAACTATTTTATAGCTACTCAGTTTGCGAAGGCCTTAGGGTTATTAGCCATAGCAGAGAGCACTGTGACATGTGTAGACTCACAACTGGGAAATGGATCGTTAATCTTCTTTATATGTCGGAGTGTGGGAGTAGAGATTGGTAGATTAATCTTACCTATAGACATGTTAGTCTTAGATATGCATGAGCACGACGTTATTATTTATATGGATTGGCTCGCAGCATACAGATCCATGATAGATTATTTCAGTGGGAGTATTATCTTTGCCATCCCGGGGTAAGAGATGTTTGTAGTGGCATTGCCTCGCCCAGAGGGAGGCTCTACCGCTCATTTGTATTACATAGAGGAGGATACCTCTAAGGAGGTCGTGATTCCCTTAGACTCGATCCCAGTTTTTCGTGAGTATTCTGATGTATTTCAATAGATACTAGGCCTACCCCCCAGTCGAGAGATAGATTTTGTCATAGATTTGTTGCCGGATACTCGACCGGTAGCACGCGCTCCATACCGTATGGCTCCGACGGAGATGCGGGAGTTATGAGATCAAATAGAGCAACTGTTAGGTCAGGGCTTCATTCGTAGGAGTACCTCACCTTGGGGCGCTCCAGTGTTGTTTGTGAAAAAGAGAGATGGTTCACTGAGACTATGTGTGGACTACCGAGAACTGAACAAGGTCACGATACGGAACAAATATCCGTTGCCTCGAATCGATGATCTGTTCAACCAGATGAGGGGAGCAACTTTCTTTCGAAGATAGATTTGAGGTCAGGATACCATCAGCTACGTATTAGGGAGCAGGATGTTTCGAAGACTGCTTTCTTGACGAGATATGGGTCCTATGAGTTCAGAGTGATGCCATTTGGACTCACAAATGCTCCAGCCATTTCCATGGACTTGATGAATCGAGGGTTCAGAGAGTTCCTGGATCATTTTGTTATCGTCTTCATAGATGACATTCTGATATATTCACATACTGAGGAAGAGCATGCTGAGCACTTAAGGCAGGTTCTTCAGACTCTACGAGAGAATCAGCTGTATGCTAAGTACGAGAAGTGCAAATTCTGGCTACGGGAAGTGCAATTCTTGGGACATGTTATTTCTGAAATGGGGATAGGGGTTGACCCGAGTAAAGTGTTAGCGGTGAGGGAGTGGGGACAACCCACGACACAGATGGAAGTGCGTAATTTCTTGGGGTTAGCCGGGTACTACAGGAGATTCATTCGAGGGTTCTCCAAGATAGCGGGTCCATTGACGAACCTCACTCGCAAAGGGGTACCATATGTTTGGGATGATACTTATCAATTGGCTTTCGATGAGCTGAAAGACAAGATAACTTCGGCACCAGTCCTTGCTTTACCCAAGCCGGGTGTGGAGTATATGGTTTACACCGATGCCTCCTTACGAGGACTTGGAGGAGTACTTCAGCAGGAAGAGAAGGCTATAGCTTTTACCTCTCGCAAGCTTAAGCCACACGAGAAGAATTACCCCACCCATGACCTAGAGATAGCAATGGTCGTCTTTGCATTAAGGATATGGAGACACTACTTATTGGAGGAGAAATTCTACTTGTTCATAGACCACAAGTCACTGCAGTACCTATTCACTCAGCGAGAGCTAAATATGCGTCAGCGCAGGTGGTTAGAGTTTGTGAAGGACTATCAGTTCGACATACAGTACCATCCGGGGAAGGCCAACGCAGTTACTGATGCGTTGACCCGTAGACCGGTAGACGATGTAGCGGACGTCTGGAAAGCAAAGTGGAAAGAGTTGGGTCACCAGGATGCGGTAGCCCATTCATTCATATCTGCCATGATGGTGACACCCGAGATTGTTACGAGAGTAATACAGGCATAGACAACAAACTCATTTTTCCAGGAGCAAATTGTACGGCTTTTAGCCGAGGGTGATGAGTCCTATTCAATTAGTTCCGATGGAGGTTTGAGGTTTAATGGGAGATTGGTGGTCCCAGAAGGAGTAGACTTACGACGTGCAGTGATGACCCAGTCACACGGGTCCCGATTAGGGGTACATCCTGGGGGAGATAAGATGTACCAGGATATGAGGTGGCAATACTGGTGGAGTGGGATGAAGAAGGACATTGCAGAGTTCGTGTCCAAGTGTTCTACTTGCCAGATGGTAAAAGTGGAGCACTAGAGACCGTCGGGGTTTCTTCAGCCTTTGGAAATACCCACGTGGAAGTGGGAGAGTATTTCCATGGATTTCATTACGGGGTTGCCTACATCACAGCGGGGCCACGACTCCATCTGGGTGATTGTGGACCGTTTGACTAAGGTGGATTATTTTCTTCCAGTAAGGACAGACTATACCATGGGCCAGTATGCTCAGTTGTTCATTGCTGAGATTGTTAGGCTACATGGGCTTCCCTTGGATATTGTATCAGATAGAGACAAGATTTTCGTATCGCGTTTCTGGGAGAGTTTCCAAGAAGCCATGGGTACAGAGTTGAGGTTGAGTTCATCTTATCTCCCACATACGGATGGGCAAACAAAGCGTACCAATCAGATGTTAGAGGATATGCTACCCATGTGTGTCCTTGATTTTGGGGGAGGTTGGGAGCCACATCTTCCACTGGTGAAGTTTGCCTATAATAACTCTTATCAGTTCACGATTGGCATGGATCCATTTGAGGCATTGTATGGCAGGCCTTGTCGTTCTACGACTTGTTGGCTAGAGGTGGGGCACAACAAGTTACTCGGACTAGAGGTAATTTAGAAAACCTCCTCTAGGATTGAGATTATCAGGAGTCGCATTCGGGTAGCCCAGGACAGGAAGAAAAGCTACGCCGATGCAAAACGATTCTTTTGAGAATTTAATGTGAGGGACCAAGTATTGCTACGTGTATACCCTATAAAAGGAGTGATGAGGTTTGGGAAGAAAGGGAAACTGGCCCCGAGGTACGTGGGACCATTTCCCATTATTGAGAGGATTGAGCCGGTAGCATACAGATTGGGACTGCCAGAGCATTTACACTGCATTCATGATGTATTCCACATCTCGTCATTGAGACGATACCTTCGGGATGACATGGCCCACACCCACATTGCGATTGAAGAGATTGACTTACAGCCTGACAGATCTTATGAGGAGAGACCAATAGCTATTCTAGATCATAGCGAAAGGAGATTGAGTTCAAAAGTAGTCCCACTTGTACGGGTCCAGTGGGAGCATCATAATGTGGAGGAATCCACTTGGGAGCGTGAGGCCGAAATCCGTGAGAAGTACCCAGAGTTATTCTTGCCAGGTACAGCTTATTTTTTGAATTTCGGGACAAAATTCCGTTATTAGGGGGGAAGTATGTAATACCTCGTATTTTTATGACTTTTAATTTTGGGGATTTATTAAATTTAATTAGAGATATTAATTTAATATTAATTCGGAAAATCATTTAAATACTTACTAGCGTGATGAGAGTTAGTAACTATTGGAATTGTATTGTAAATTACTTTATGGGTAAAGTAAGAGGTGTAATTTTATTTAGTAAAATTATCACGAGAATCTAATTTGATAATTTTGGAAATTTATTGGGACGCGCTTGTGTCGTGTTGGGATTAAATTCGAACTATTAAAAGTGAATAAATTATAAGTCACCCGTATGGTCATTTTGAGTGCTCTAATGTGTCCGGAAGGGTAGAGATAGTCAAAATAATGTACCCGGGGGTTTAGTTTGGGTCTCGGGGCGTTTGTAGGCCTAATTAACATCCCGGGAGGGCGTTTTAGGCATTTTATATTTTTGGGCATGGAAACCCACAATTTTTCTAAGGTTATATCAGATGGTAGGAGTCATCTTCTAGGGTTAGAATAACCATAAACCATAGACGGCCATTGGAGAGGAAGAGCTTTCCAAGGAGTTCTAGGCCAAGAACTCCACCTTTTGCACCGTCGTCGCCACCAAACGTTAGATCGCGCAACGAGGATCACAACCACACCAATCTCTCCACAAATCTGAACCAAGAATTCTCAGGCAAGTATTTATCTTGCTCTAATTCATTTAATGCTTCAATGGTGTTAGTCTAGGGTTAATTAGGACTAGTTTTCATGAAATAAAGCATGTTTGGGAGACTTTGATTTGCATGTTGTAGAGATAAAAGATGTATGCTGGCAATATAAATCACATGTAGAGGTTGAACCACAAAATTCATTAAGTTGGGAGTAGAAAATCTAGAAAAAGAATGAGAAGAACTAAGTTAAAGGAATTATTAGGGTTCTTGAAATTTTCTGGATTTTAATCCGTTTAATCCGTTATAATTGATGGAAACTCTCATGCCTTACGTAAAATAATCATTATTTCGAAGTATAACACTTGTGGTGTAATTGTTTAGAAGTTTGGAAATAAAAAATTTTGATTCGAATGATTTTTATGTAATAATCCCATAACTGGAAATTCTACAGATTCGCCATACCTGCTTGATCGATCGATTGAACCAGGAGTATCGATCGATCGACGCATCGATCGATCGAGCACCTGCCATCGATCGATCGACCCCTCCTGGAAAACTCAAATTCCCCTTTTTAAATAGTTGGTTCCAAATTAAATGAATAGAAATTCTTGGACATTATTGTTAGAATATTTTTGGAGATAAAGAAGACCAGTAGGGCTTTATAAAAATGGAACCCTTAAAGTAAGACGAGATTAATATTTAACAAAGGTGTTTTACACTTAAGAAAATGGGAACATGTGTTTAAAGGGTGAGACCCGTAAGAAAGTTACGTTGTGAAATAAATGAGGACCTACTGAAATTACACTTGGGGAAATAGGAATTCACGAGTGTTACGTAGTAAGTTGAAATAATCCCATAAATAAGTAAAAGAGACAAACCGTTATACGGGATAATCTAGTAATGTGCAATGAGAATAAATATTATAAGTATGGGTCGTGGGCGGACCTAAATTAAAAATGGGAATAGTAGTATACATATATGACTATGCTTGTGTATATACTATATACGTGTAAAAATCATGCCCGCGCTACTTGCTATCACTGAGGTTACCGCGCTGGGACAGTCTTATCTCGATGGGACCTTTTTGGGGGATATTGACTTGTACCCTAGAACATAAAAACCTTGGTACATGCTATCGGATCGATAGTCAGACGGTCCTAAGAGACGTGAGGGTATGTGTTGACCTCTTAGTGACTTGGAACTATGCTTCGCCTCAATTTGTATGTGTTTTGTGTTAATACAGTTCGAGAGTGATTCCGAACTAGTATTTCCCTTAGTACGAGTGATGCGGGGACTTGATAACAGAGTATGCCAACACCATAAATTCATGTGGGTTGCCGATTATATATATATATATATATATATATATATATATATATATATATATATATATATATATATATATATATATATATATATATATATATATATATATATATAACTCAAAAATTGGGAACCATCTACTGTTACTAAAGGTAGGTAGTAAATGAATAATTATTTCAACTTGGGTATAAGTGTTTGAAAATGTGTGAAGCAAAACTGAGAAACTTTATAATTAAATGAGGTTATGTGAGAACTTTGCTTTTAAAATTAAATCTCTTAACAACTAGAAATTGTCGTCTTAAGACCTTGTGAGTAACTTAAGATAAGCCAAACTATTGGGATAGATAGTGCGGTAGGTGTGCACATTAGAAGAGAGGTGAGAATTTCTCAAAAGAGTGTCGCACACTAATATGATTATTGCATTAGCCGGTAAGCATTTTAAATACTTGCTAAACTGAATTTTGAATTGTTTTACAATCGGGCTCTGACACGTGTCCTATTTTCTCTTCTCTCTTGTACATATATGTATATATTACAGGTGCCCAACCACAGGGGCGTCTTGGATAGGATCCTTTGGAAGGAACGTGCTGCAGCTTAGGTGGGAGTTGCAGACCTCTTGATTAGACGACCTTATTGTTGATTCCATATCTAGTTTTATTTTATCTAGTTGGGCACGTGTCTCCCTTTTTCCATTATTCAGTTGGTTTTATCAGTTATTGTGATTCGTTTATTTCCAATATTTATACTTTGGGTTTATTACTGTCAGGATGTTTTTCCTTTGAAGTTTTAAGTTGGAATAAATTAGTTGGATGCTTAAATTGCTTGGATTCTATTTTTCCAGTATAGTTGTCGTGTGATTCTTAAACTATGGATTATGAAAGGTTTTAAATGTTACTTTTAAATTAAAATCTTAAATTTATGTCTTAAAAATGGTTTTGACACTTAGCTTAATTATTTAGGGTGTTTAAATTGGAAAAGTTATTTTTGCGACAGTGATACTAAGAATGAACCAACCGTTCACCTTGGTTATAATTTAATAAATGACTGATCACCTGGTATTATATCATGCTGAAGTTCTGATACCAAAAGTAACAAAGATTCAATCATGTTGAAGTTCAATTGGTGCAATTTCTCATCTTACAGGTTTAATTGCATTCTGAGATCACACATGTATGAATGCATAATGTTAATGAAACTCGAAATTCATTTTATAAAAATATGTATGTTTTTTCCTTTAAAGAAAAATGTTTTTAAAATGTTCTCACATCAGATAAAGGATGGATTTGGATGGATTAGAGTTGGTTTTAAATAGAACTCTTTAAAGTTGGAGAAGTTTGGAACTCTATCTGACGACGTCGTTCAAACGACTTTTGATGTCGTTTGAACGAGATGCACTGTCGTTCGAATGACGTGTCATATCACTCGAAAGAGATTGCACCGACTTGAATTTTTTATTTATGTCAAGTCCTAGTCCTTTTATCGGTGTGCGTGCAAACGAATTCACTTTTCAAAATAGTACATTTTTCTGCATATATTTTTCTATGGTTTCAAAGGCTTAAACACATCCTTAGAGTTTATAAGACCCGAGCTTTCATTAGTATATGATTATGTGACCTTGTGTGCACTAAGTTTGGTTTTTTCATCTTTGGACAACTTGTGATTGCTGGTTTTGCGGTGGAGAAGAGACATGCATCGTGTTCAACATCGTAGACATATGAAGCCGTATCGGTGGACACCGAGACATTCGTGGAGTCGAGTGTTGTGGATGAGCATCGTGGAAGACGGAATTTATGCATGGGCACTATTGAAGAACGGTGTAAGATCAAAAGGAGCATCAAGACCCGTGGGGATTGAGTCATTGAATAATACTAATCTGTCTTTGTAAAATAATTGTTAATAGTGATTGTCTGTCTTGTGCCGTCCGAGGGTTTTTCCCATTTTGGGTTTTTCCTCGTACATCTGACGTTGTGAGTACTCTTTACTTTATTTAACTTGCCTATCACCTAGATGCATGTTTAGGATTTAAACAAGATAAAATTGGCATAGTAAATTTGTGTCACAACTTGGTTTGATAAAATTGTAAAAGAGTTTTTCATATAAAGAGGAAGTTGGTTTGCATTCATCCTTAACTTAATTCCGCTCAAGAAAAAAGTGGTTTTTGTTGAAAGTTATATTTTGGGGACCTACAAATTGGTATCAGATCTAGAAATACATTTTTATTGTGTTTGATCCCTTTTTGCTTGTAAGGTTGAATTTTGGTAATTTTGACAGTTTTCGCACTCCTGTTTTTGATGGCATTAATTATACTTATTGGAAAACGCAAATGAGAAGTTCTTTAAAATCTATTGATGAGCGTGTCTCATTTGCTGTTGAAAAAGGTTGGTCACCATCTGTCACACGAGAGGGTGAGGTCACTAGTTTGAAACCCGTTGAGTTATGGATAGAGACTGAACATAGGCTTGGACAGTATAACTCTAAAGGTTTGCACGTTATTTCCTCACATGTCACACCTGAAGAGTATAATCGTATAATAACTTGTGAAACTTCGAAAGAACTTGGGGTACACTTTCACTCACTCACTCACGAGGGCACAAGCACGGTTATGGCATCTAAGTTGCAAAATCTCACTACACAGTTTGAGAAAATTAAGATGTTAGAGAGTGAGACATTTGATGAGTTTTACACTTGCTTTTCCACTATTGTTAATTCATAATTCAACCTAAGTAAAAATATTCATGATAACCGAGTGATTAAGAAAATTTTGAGATCATTGCCTAGTAGGTTTGATGCGAAAGTGACCGTTATGAATTCTCTTGGTATGCTTAACTCGTCAAAACTAGAAGAGGTTGTAGGGGACTTACAAACCTATGAACTCGATATGTTTACCTCGAAGCAAGTGCCAAAGAAAGAAAAAGGCAATGCTTTGAAAGCCCTGATGGAGGAAACTAAAGTTTTGAATGACGACTCCAATTCCGACTTTGAGGATGCCATCTTGTTGGCAAGAAAGTTTAAGAAATTTCTTCAAATTCATAAGCAATCAAAATATGCCAATAAGTTTGAGAAATTTAAGAACAAGGGAGACTCCACCCTTGGGGATAAAAGTGAGAAACCTAAGAGAGATGCATCTGATAGGTGTTTCGGGTGTGAGGGGTATGGTCACAATGTTATGGAGTGTCCCACTTGACTTAAGAAAGAGGGAAAGTAACCAATTTCATATAATGCCACCTTAAGTGATAGTGAACCGGAAGAGGGAGAGGAGTCCCCCATTAAGAGTAACTTTGTTGCATTTATGGCATGTCATGATGATATATATTCCCACGAGGATACTCATGTGCATGAAACTTCCGAGTCCGTTGAGAGTGCTTCCCGAGAGAGTGAGGGTGATGATAATGAGGATGAGGAGATAGATTTAGGAGAGTTGCAAGTTGTATTTCGAGAATTATTTGAGGAGACGGTGAAGGTGAAAAAGGCGAACTCAAAATTGTAAGCTAAATTGAAAGAGAGTGCCAGAGAAAATAATGATGTTTTGATTGAGGATCTTAGGGAAGGGGATAAGAAGATTAGGGATAAGATAGAGTACATCGAGAAAGAGAGGGACACCCTTAGATGTTTGATGGAGGCTTTGAAAAAGGAGGTTCTAGAGTTTGAGGATTCTAGGCGTCTACTCGAGTCAAGGATTAAGGAGTTGGAGGAGAGTTTGAGATACTCGTCTAGAGTTAAGATTGACTTGGAGGCTTGAAGTGAGAAGTTAGATAGGATGCTAGGCACCATCCAAATTAAGAGATAGAGGGGAGGTATTGGCTTTGATGATCATGTTGTTCCCATTCCCCCCGCACGTGTGAAAGAGCCACGTTGGAACGTTAGAAAAGGTCCACATGTTGATCACTTTCCATACCATCGCTACACTTCTCGGTTGTGGTAGGAAAGGTCACATTAGAAAGTTTTGCTATGACCTTAGAAATGCTCCTCGAAAGTTTAAGAAGTTTAGGTATAAAGTTTCCCCGATTCCCCCCACCCCCATGCATCGTTACACACCTGCTTGGGTTAGGAAGTCGGATTTGGTAGCTTTTGGAATAAAACTTCATGGTTCTCATTTGGTTGCACTTGATTCTTCTCATGATATATCTAAAGGTTGAGTGAGTTACCATCTTTATCATTTTGTATTTTATTTTTCATTTATTGCATCGTATTTGAAAAATACAAAAAGATTTTTGGTTTTAAAATTTTTTGAGAAAAACACAAAAATATTTTGCTTTTCTTTGAGTCAAAATATGTCAAAAAAGGCAAAAAGATTTCGTTTTTTTATGTCATAATTTAACATGTTTGATGTGGTATATTGGTGTGCTTGGACCCCCATCCTCCCATTCTCCATGTGTCTATGACTTTTGGTCATTTTTATTGATGCTTAAAATGATCTTAACCATTGTATAATGGGGTTGTTTCGAAGTTCATATGATTTTTAATTCGACTTTGTATATATGCCATCTTTGCACACATGCACGAATTTATATGGATGTTTGACTACTCTTGAATATTTGAGTTTGGTCAGACGTTCTTTTCTCAATTTTGTCATCTATGCGTAAGTAGACTTAAGGAGGAGATGTGCATGTAATAACCGTTTACCCATGAGCATTTTAATTGAAAATATAATGAGTGTATGGGAAAGGGTTGCGAGAGTGTAAAATTGACTCATCATGGGAGCCACCGTTTAAAAGAGCCTGAAAAATCATAAGGTAATTAAAAGAATCTTATGCCAAAAATGGGCCAAATTAGTTTTGTTCATTCAAAAGTTAATATGATACATATTTGAGGGAGTTTGAATGGATTAAAAATTTAAACGAGTTTGCACAAAGAATCCTATTATTGAAAATTCGTGTCATGACGCTATTGTTTGTAGAATCATCAAATTTCCGAATTCATGTGCATGGTCTAGTTCATTAAGCTCATACTTTAATTGTCACATATGGATATGATAAGGTTTGATGATAAATTGCTATTGATTATCGCTTCTTGATCGTTTCGATGTGCTGGAATTGAAAATCAATGGACCTTAAGGTCTAAAGTGTTAACAACTAGGGGAAACCAACAGATGGGCAAAATGAAAATCAATAGACCTTAAGGTTTACCTCATTAATAATTATTCGTGGGACCCACCCCACGATAGGCCTCACTGGTGGGAGTGGAGGCAAAGACTCATTAAGAGCCCTAACTAGAGATGCAATAGTTACTTAGAGAAGTAAACAAACATAACATTTAGAACTGCGTACAGAAATTAGACTTGAATGAACTTGAGGGGAGGAGTAGTTACTTCTGGTGGACTTGAAGAAGAAGACATAATGGCCAGAGGAAGTGCAGATATAGTAGAAGACTAGAGGGCATCCAAGTTATCCTCCTCTCGCAGTGAGATGGCTCCATTAGTGTTCACAGAGGAAGTAATAGAACCCTCCCCCAATGCAAGTCTATGAGTAGCCTCCTCTTCATGCCAAGAGGGAGGCCGTTTGGAGTATGTAAGTCCAATTATGGAGGAATGGGGAGTAGGAACTGTTTTCGAACAAGTTCCTCAATAATTGGAATTGTGGGAGGAGAGTATCGCCCTGATTGACGTTCTTAGAAAACAAGCAAAAGTTTTGGTTAAGTGTCAAGACAATATTTTTCCAACTTAAAAAATAAAGGGGAAGTTACATTAACAAAAAAAATTACCTCCTCTGAAGGAGAATAAGGAGGTATTGGAACTGATGGACCTACCTCGATTGCTACTTGACCCTCCGTGGGTCTATCATATAAAACATTTGGCTTAGATCCAAATGGTGGACGAGATGAACTTGGGATAGGAGGAAGTGTGGTTGGACTCACTTGATAAGTGTGTTTTTTCAAAGACTTAGTGCCCAAATATTTTTTCCTCTATGAATGGGCACCACCAATAGAAGATTTTTTTAAACTCCCCGCCTGCGAACCAATTCCCTTTAGAGATGTAGATAAAGAAACTGGGGAAATGAGGTTGTTAGGGGTACTGAAGCGGTAGCTTGTTGAGCTTCTTTGAACTAATGGAAAACACGAGTGGACTCAAGGCAATATTTTTCAATGAGGTCCTTATGAACATGAACAATTGCTTCGGGGGGAATACTAGTTAGAACAGGGGCAGCAGGGGTTGATTTGGACTAGGAGGATTTTCCACTTTTTCTTGTGTTGGATTTTAAGGCTGGCTAAGAAGTTCCCTTAATAATTATATCTTCAATGGGAAGGGTGGCGATAAGTCTCTTTAGGGCAGGAACTTCCTTCCCATTATGTGGAACATCGCTCATGGGGGCATGGGGAGGCAACTCAGTGAGGGGTTCAATCAGTGTGGTGCTTAGAGGGAACTCAACCCATTCCACAAAATTATTTTAAGGCCAAGTTCAAATAGCCAAAACTTTTGGAATGCTGGATAAATGGGAGGACTTTGGATGAACTTCTCAATACGTGAGAGATGCATCATCTAAAACTTCATCGCAAAGTTGGTGGTGACATATCCATTTCTTCTAAGTCTAGGAATGGTTAGCTTCCCACTAAGTTCATCACATACTATCGAGACTCCTGCCACTGTGTAGTCCGGACAAGCTTAAAAAAAGTCTCATTCTCATGGGTATTCTGGAAAACTGGGCAAGGGGCACCTTAATCAAACCTAAATTAAAGAGGAAACCGATTTATGTTATAGTGTTCAGAGGTGGTTCCCCACTCTATACAAGATGGAAGGAGGCCAGGAGTAAGAAGAAGCACAATAATAGGCGAAGGATCTCCATAAACAATGTTCTCTGTTGCAGCTTCAATCTTGCGAGAATTTTGAGAAAAGAAAGACCAAGTGTGGGCAAAGGAATCCTTATTATATGGCTCAAGGATGAAAGAGGAATACCGATTAATAACAGGGAAGATGTCCTTGTGACTTTGAATCTTTTTCCAGTGGAGAAGGCGATGGGGCTTAAAGTTGCCAATGAGCAAAAAAAACTCAGCAGGAGCAATGTCTGGGAACCTTGTATAAAGGTAACCAGTTAAGAGAAGAGCATTGGTGAGATTTGAAGCGTTGTACCTACCCAAAGAGAGCTCCATGTCAAAATGTGTCCTATCGAGCCAGGTGTAGAGGGAGCCCAATGTCAGAGCAGCTAGAATAAACTTAACTCCCTCGCCAACCTTATTGAAATATTGATCAGGTCCTTCCTTGGTTGATTGTTGGGTTTGTCCGATAGAAGAAAACGTGAGATAACACAGAGTATATAAGCAGGTAACTCTAAGGGGGAGCCCTTTTCCTTTTCATAAGTAACCTAAGTTGAAGAGCCTTCTTCCAAGGAAGTGTGTGGATCAAATAATTTATCATAGGAGTGAAGGTGGCTTTGTTTGAACAACCACGCAACTACGACATATTTGATCTAACTCTGAATGAGCAACAACTCCTAGCTATCTATAGCTTCATCAGAGTAAGATGAAGTACCTATGGGCTCCACCCCCATTAATTCACAAACATCCTTAAGGGTGATAGTGAACTCTCCCAAGACAACGATGAATGTGTGGGAAGTAATGTTCCATAAGGAAACCATCACTTATAGAGCAGTGTTGTATTTGGAAAGGGTGAAGTCCCCAACCAAAAATCAGGGTGGAGACCAACCTTTATAAGGGCCTCAGCATAGGTGGCATAGATGTTGTTAGCCCAGGCATAGAAGTTATTTAGGTGACCTTCTAGTCCCTCAAAGTTAATTAAGGAATAGGGGAAGTCTCCACGATTTAGATAAAAGTGAAGAGTCCCCTCTAGGTTAAGAAAAACCCAAGCTGCCATGTCATTATTTTTATCACCAAGAGTCATGTGGTCTCACTTTGCAGTTGTGTAAAAAGATTTACATTCAGTGGTAAAATTATCACCCTTACCAAAAATAGGCGATTGACTGTAAAAACGCAGTTGCTCTTGACGTGCCACCATCACAGCGGTGGCATTTTTGTCAGAGGGGTTGCTAGAAACATCAACAGGGGTGCTAATGGAAGTCATCGAAGAGTCTAAAGAAGGAAAAAGAGGTTTGGGAGCACAAAAAAGGAAGAGAGAAGGCCGAAATTGGTGGAAAACGGGGAAAGTGCAACCTTATGGAGTCTGGAGCTTTGAGGAAGATGACAATGGCAGAAAAGGATCACTTTCTCTCAATTTAGAAAACCTTAAGCTCTGATAGTAATGGAAGAAAAAAGGAGAAGTGAGAAGAATTTTTTTCAAGTGTTGAGGTAATAACAGTTTAAAAATTCAGAAGGGCATTTGGGATTTCCCACACGTGGAAAGATGTAAAGTCATGATGACATTCAGGTTCTTGTGCTGTTATCAATCATTTCAAGTTGACAAATGGCACTTTGGGATAACTTTGGAAGCTGATGGGATGCTTCCATATCATTTATGAGGGCACGTGCGAATGATAGAGAAATAAACTTCTAGACGAAGCACAATTTTGGCTCATTTTTTTGAGGGGGCTGTTCAACGAATGAGATTTTTAATTCAAAAGTTTAAGTCAATGAGATTCCCTTAGCACAAGCTTACTCAGTTTTTCATATTCTGATAGGGTGCTTGCTTTTCTCTCCATCTGACTGAGTTATCTTAGAGATTCATTTATTATTTGTTCTGAGTTATACATGAGTGCTTTTGTGAGTTTAAGACAAAATGTTTGATTCCATATGTATTGTGTTCATCTTGTCACTATTGATAACATCCGGTCTAGTGATTTATCACGATACTAATAGGAGTTACACCTCCATTTATACTTTAACACCACAGCCCCAAAAGGACTCCACTTTTATAAGTATAAATAAGCCTATTCCTACATCGAATACGTGTGACAAAAATGCTATTTTTAGAAAAGACTATGGACATGGTAGTTTAAATGTGAAAACAATGAATTTTAAGGGAAACGGGATCAATAAAAAGTTAGAATAAAAGAACAAGTTGTAAAAGTTGTGATCGCTTAAATAATCTCTGATACCAATTTTAAAATATAACAGTGTGATAATTGATTAAAATCGTAAATTTCTTATTTGGCACACTTATTTAATTAGAGTCTATTTTTAAACCAAATTAATTCATCCCCTAAACATGCAACTTCGTGTGTGCGTGTGTCAAACCATAAATAAATAATGCATGCGACACAAAATTTCAGGAAAAATCCCCGAAGGGTAAAACCTTTTATTTCTAGAACTCTGACAAGTTTACAAGACCATTGACTTACATACCATCTTGCTTTCGCCCACAAGAGTAATGCACAGTGTCTTCGTCAAACCTCCAAAGCAACAGCTAGAAATCAGTAGTGGCTCACACGCAGATATTCCTTAAGGGCACGCAGTCCTAGACACACAATCTTCACGGTGTAGGTTATCCTCCCCAACTGAGTAACTACATAGAGACTCCCTCCACAATAGCATGCAACTCTCCGGTTGTTGAGTTCTCCCCACAAATAATGAACAAAAGTAAAGTGTGTTCTTGAACACCAAAACTATTCACTAAAGCATATGGGATTTTTGTGAATTGAAAACAAAAGGGATGAAAACCCTAAAAGAAGAAGTCAAAAAGAATTCTGTAGATTCTCAGTTTTCTGTCTTTCAAAATGCTGGGACTTCTTAATGAAAATGAAACCATTTAATGAGTATTTATAGAAAATCATGCTGCCTCGATCGTTAAAACAAAAAGGGGACCTCGCTCGAACGAAGAGACGTGTCGTTTGAACGACATCGCACGACATCTCAATGTCGCTTGAACGAGATGGGATCTCGCTTGAACGGCCTGAGCATCAAAATCGAGGAACGGTACATGACTTAGAAAATTAGTCATTCTTAAATTTTGACGAAAAAAGCCCGCTCCAACACTTAGAAAATATTTTGTATAAGTATCCCAAAGCTCTAAGTGCAAAGTTAAGGTATATAAAACGTAACCCTACCAAAGTAAACTTTGCGGAGGCTTTTTGATGAAGAACCTTGATATATTCGGATCCGTCTTGATGTGGATTGCTCTTGAACTTCTTCGACGGTTGTAACAGTATACGACATAATTAATTATGACGGACATTCATAAAAATAAGTCCTTACAAACATCCCTCTATGTTTATGCCGGAACATACATAAAAACATCCAAATTATCAAATACCAAAATGCCAATACAAATCTACCCTCCCATAAATCTTAAAACTGAAAAGGTACAAATTTTCAAGTTCTCAAATTTTTCTTCAAAAAATCTCAAAGCTTTTCTCATCAGGGTGTGCAACATAATGATGTTCAATCTTTTTACCTACACATATGAGATAAAGCAAAAACCTTCGTGACGTATCGAGTTTGCAATGATTTAAGAATAAATCATTAATAAATCAATTCTCCCCCATACTCCAAAAACTCCTCCATAGCATGATAATTATTTTCTCCACCATTTTATGATGTACCCAAATAGACAGATAAGAAGAAACAATCAAAATAAGGAGTGTCACGACAAAATGCATACCAAACATGAATCAAACTACGCGCATGCAAACGAGTATCGCAAAAACTTTCACAAACTATTTTTGATTTTTCAAAATTTTCGTACAAAAATAAGATACCAAAAATCACACACCATGGATTTATACTAAAACAACCAAGTCATGGAAATGGAATGAATGAGTGTGAACACATTCGATAGGAAAATCAACTTAATCAATCATATGTGCATGATGAATACGTGTACTCCTAACTAATTATCATAAAAAATATTCTTAGGTGTAAAAATTGTTGAATTTAGATGTCATCGTCTTATACAAATCAACAAATCAAAGTCTAAATGATTTCCACACCAATAAAGTCCAAAACTATGTAGCACTTTTTCAAGACTTTCAAGGACGTGCAAACCGGTTTTAAATTCCATCCAAACTCCCTCATGCATATTTTCTTTTAGAGGTAATCTAAATTCTCAAACATTGGAGAATTGGTGCAAAAACCTAATGGCCCCTTTATGGCATGAATTTCTTTTTATTGCCTTTAAATTTTTTCGGGCTCTTTTGAACCTCTTTTGACCCTGGATAATGAAATTCCTCAATTTTTTAGGTCCGATATAACGTTGGCTTAGTATTTGCAAAGGCCAAATGAACCTTTCGTAGCCCTTCCCCGTTTTGAAATAAATCACACAAACTCACAAACGGCTCTTACTTGCACAACTTTCTTATAAAGTTTTATCGCGATTGGTTCATTTTTAAAGACGTGATTGAAGTGAAAACACCCAACCAACATGTGATAAGACAAGAAAAATAATCAAACAAATCCGTGCATGTGTGCAATAAAGGAAATCATGAGTCAAGCATGTAGGAAGTAACACTTAATTACATCTCAATGACTCCAAACATTGTAAATCACAAAGATGACATGATATATTGTCTCAAAACACTATCAAATAGTCACATGGATAAATGGAATGAAATTGTGACTTGGTCAACCGAAGTGTTCATCCATAAAAGGTGCAAACAAAATGCAAAAATCTTTTTGGATTTTCTCACAAATTTTATCAAAATAATTTTTTTTTTGTATTTTTCAAAATGTTTCTAAAAAAAATGGAAAACATAAAAAAATGATACATACTCTCAATAGGTAAATAATGTCATTATGGAACACATCCTATGCTAGTAAACAAGTCAAACCTCAGGTGCAGAGTGGTTTTCCAAGGGTGGTGCCAACTTATGAAAAACCTCCATCAAATTTTGTGAAGTTTTGACCAAAAATTTAACTTGCTCACCTAAATGTGCAAACTCTCTTATGTAGTCTCCAGGAGCATGTAAAGTATCATGTGTGGGTGCATGTGTGGTAGAAACATGTGTAGAATTAAAACGTGACACATAACCCAACTTAAAGTAAAATTCCCTAAGGTGTCCTCTCCTCTTGCAATGGGAACAACAATAAAAAGGCCTAGGAACACCTCTATCAAAAACTCTAGAACATGCTCTCCTAACGAGAAACAGACGCCTAGGTGGGTTAATTTTTGGGCCATGTGAATCTGTCACTAAAGTGGGAATCGGCTCGGGTGCGATAAAATAAGTGGAGGCACCCTCATGACCTTTTCCTCGACCGTCAACTCTACCCTTATCTAGATTAAGAACCACCTTTTCAACCTTCTTAGGTGCATTCTCAAAATTGACTTTGACCTCCCTGACACGTTTGAGACCACTCTCGAGTTGGGATACACGTGTCGTCAAACTAGACACTGTGTTGGTCAAATAACATTTTTTATTTCTTAAAACCTCCTTCTCTCTCTCCAAATATAACACTCGACGACCTAAATCCCTATTATACTTCTTTGTTTTTAAGGTCTCGATGTACAAATCTCTAAATGGCTTTTGGAGCTCACTTTCATCTCAACCTTCACTCTCACTTTCTCCCTCACTTGAAGCGCTCAAATCATCACCATCACATTCGTGTGGACTACTTTGAGACAAAGTGGGTGTGCTCACGTGACTTGCTAAAAAAGCAACAAACTTCTCACCACTAGTCACATCACCCTCACCTTCACTACTATCACTAAGTGTTGTGGGCATGGCTACTTTCTTCCCTTTCTTTCTAAGCCACGTAGGACACTCAAATGACTTATGACCCTTGCCCCCACATTCAAAACAAGTCACGTTCTCAAAATCCTCCCCACACTCCTCATCTGAGTCATTCTCTTTTCCCTCTCACCGCTTTCTTTGGCCTTTCCTTTCTTTTTATTTTTCTCAAAAAATCTCTTTTTATTGGAAGAATTTTCTTTAGAAATTTTGAGAAATTTTTTAATTTTTTTTGCAAATAAAGCCATATCATTAAAATCAAAATCTCCCTCAGAATCGGACTCACAAAATTTTTCTTTCTTTTTCTTAAAATGAGTCTTTAAAGCAACGCCTTTATTCTTAGCCTTAATGGTTTGGGAAAACATGTCAATCTGATTGGTTTGAAGATCTCCTATAAATTCTTCCAACTTAAGTGATTTCAAATTTCCCAAAGAGTTCAAAACAATGACTTTAGGAATAAAGCGTTTTGGGAGAGATCTCAAAATATTTTTAACGACACGCGTGTTATCAATCGCCTCAGCCAAATTAAAACTAGTGTTGACAATATCCGACAAACATGCATAAAATTCATCAAAAGTTTCAGACTCTAATGGTCTCAAATTGGGTGGCAAGATTTTGCAATTTTGATTCTTTAATCGCATTTTTACCCTCATGTGTCAATTGGAGTACATCCCATGCCTCTTTAGACATAGTGCACACCATAATTTGGCAGAACTTGTCGGGAGTGATGGATCTAGAAATAGCACTCAAACCAAATGAATTAAAATTAGACATTTTAAAATCATCTTCAGTCGAAGCCGACACGATTTTAAAGAGGTGATATTTTCAACGGTGACAGTGGGAGGAGTTCACCCTCTTTCACATAACAATCAAACATATTCATCAATAGCCTTTAATTGTGATTTCATATGAGCTTTCATATAGGCATAATTATGCCCGTAAAAAATAGGCATCATGTTATATGAGTGCTCCATCGAAAAAATTGCGATTTTTCACAAAAGTGATTTTTCAAAAAAAATCAATATCACACAAATTTTGTGGAAAATAAGAATACACAATAAAATAGTGTAACCCGCTCTGATACCAATTTGTAAAAGTGGGGATTGATTAAATAAGCTCTGATACAAATTTGTAAAATATGACGGTGTGATAATTGATTAAAATCGCAAATTTCTTATTTGTCACACTTATTTAATTAGACTCTATTTGTAAACCGAATTAATTCATCTCCTAAACATACAACTATGTGTGTGCATGTGTCAAACCATAAATAAATAAAGCATTCGACATAAAATTTCAGGAAAAATCCTCGAAGGGAAAAACCTTTTATTTCTAAAACTCTGACAAGTTTACAAGACTATTGACTTACATACCATCTTACTTTCACCCACAAGAGTAACGCACAGTGTCTTCGTCAAACCTTCAAAGCAACGGCTAGAAATTAGCAGTGGCTCACACGTAGCTATACTACAAGGACACACAGTCTTAGACACGCAGTCTTCACGGTGTAGGTTATCCTCCCCACAAGAGTAACTTCATAGAGACTCCCTCCACAATAGCACGCAACTCTTCGGTTGTAGAGTTCTCCCCACAAATAATGAACAAAAGTAAAGTGTGTTCTTGCACACCAAAATAATTCACCAAAGCATATGGGATTTTTGTGTATTGAAAAAAAAGGAATGAAAACCCTAAAAGAAGAAGTCAAAAAGAATTCTGCAGATTCACAGTTTTCTATCTTTCAAAACCCTGGGACTTCTTAATGAAAACCAAACCATTTAATAAGTATTTATAGAAAATCGCGTCGCGTCGGTCGTTAGAATGAAAAGGGGATCTCGCTCGAACGAAGACACGTGTCATCTGAACGACATCACGTGACATCTCAATATCGCTCGAACGAGATGGGATCTCACTTGAACAACCTGAGCATCAAAATCGAGGAATGCTACAGGACTTGGAAAATTATTATTCTCAAATTTTGACAAAAAAAGTCCGCTCCAACACTTAGAAAATATTTTGTAAAAGTATACCAAAGCTCTAAGTGCAAAGTTAAGGTATTTAAAACATAACCTTACCAAAGTAAACTTTGCGGAGCCTTTTTGATGAAGAACCTTGATATATTCGGATTCGTCTTGATGTAGATTGCTCTTGAAATTCTTTGACGGTTATAACGGTATACGACATAATTAATTGTGACAGACTTTTATAAAAACATGTCCTTACACAAGTTTTCTCGCACATTAACCGTGGAGATTAATGGGGTAAAGGAACATTTTTGCTGTAAAACGATAAATCATAAAAAGTGAAGGACAATGCCTTTTATCCTAAGTTAAGGAAATATTTTATAATAAAACATGTATAATTCATGCAATGTTTAAATATTTCATGTACAATTAAGTTACTATATTATCTTGCATCCATGCATTCTGTCGTTTTCTAAATTGTATTGTTGTTGGGAAGGCCACTGTTCATCAACTCACCCCATTTCCTTTGTTACAGAAGGTTACTCTGAGTGTGTGCATGAACAAATAGATCAATTTATTTAATTAAAGGCCCAAACACATAAATAAAAATTTTAATCAAATTTTAACCTCTTATTAATTATAGTGTGCATGCGAGTTATGTCCAAATTAAAATTTGCAATTATCAAGCCAAAACGTAAAAACACACAAGATGAGGAAAAATCCCTTTTCAGGTAAAAAACCTTTTATTCAGCACTATTGATAGTCTTAAAATTATAATCGACTTAAAAAACACTTAGCTACACTAAGTCTTTAAATTTACAATAAATATGACTCAACTCCAGAGTCATCCACATGTAGCGATCTACCCATGATATCCACCAATTAAGCCTTCTTTGGTCTTTAGCAGTGAAACCTTGTTTCACAAAGTCAGTTATAGAGAAAAGTCTCTTCAAGAGTATATCACAAGAAACCTTCTTGATGTTGGTAAAAGTGATCTTGATTAATTCTCGAGGGTGAGGAATATGATATGAGGTGTTTGATCACAAATAAATAATTCAAAAGGTGCTTTTCTTTATGAAAAAGAGTCCTTTCAATATCTGATCCCGATCAACCTTTTTATAAGAAATGAAGATGTAAAGGATAAACATAAAAGATAATGGGAAGATATTCATTAAAAGAACACAGCTGCGCTGATCGTTCAATCGACAAACTTATTTAGTTTGAACGACTTCGAACAAAATCTTCTAACGAGAATATAATGAAACCATAAAAGGATCTTATTTGAAAATTCAATAAACTCATTCGAACACAAACTTCTAATGAGATTTCAGTTTGACGCAAAAGAATGTCTCGTTCGAACGAGGGATGGCTTTGTTCAAACGAAGCACTGAAATTTTGAAAAAAAATTGAATTCCCTTAAGAAAATTATTACCTCATGAAAAATAAATAAACCTCAGAAAATACTCAGAACCTTTTCACCAATCAAAACAAATACTTGTTCCAAGTTGTTGGGATAACCAAATCTTCAAATCTTTGAAGGTCTTCAACGTAGTCTTCAAGTACTGAGAAGTAGGGACGTAGATGTGTTTATGTGTCGTGTTTATGTATTGGGATATGACAAACCATAAATGAAATACAAATATGAGAAATCACAAAATTTGCTCTTAAAAATCTCCCCTTGGTTATTCCGGTAAAAAACACCATACTAAGCCAAATTAAATCCTATGACTTAATACAATAACCTACCCTCCAAAAATATAAATGAAAATTGAACCTAGAATATGTGCAAGTCTTTGATCATCAAAGTGGATCATTTCTTTGGGAGACATGTCTTCATCGTGTCTGGGTCTAAATGATCATCTTCCAAGAAGAATGTTCTATACACACGAGACAAACAAAGATACCATGATGCATAGAGTTCTAAACAAAAAATAGAAACTAACTCTCCCTTAATTTGTTCTTTCCCTTTTTGTTTGTAATAGAAAAAGGAGTCGAAACTAAGCATGCAATATCGACATCACTCAAAGAAGTAAGATATCAACACAAGAATAATCAAGTAAATATAGGTGATGATGATGTTAAAGGCAAACAAACTATTTTTGAAGTTTTTCAGTTTTTCGAAAAAAAATTGTATAAAGTATATGAAAACAACACACCATGGATTAACACTAAAATATCCGAACCGTGAACCCGAAATGTAAGGATGTGAACATTTGCCATAGGTAAATCAATATATATAGTCATAACATGTGTGTAGTATTGAGATACCTCTAACAGAAGATCTTAAAGTCCACCTTAGGTGTAAAATTTATCAACACAAATGAAATTGGCTCTACTTTATCAACAAGTCATGAACATAAATGATTCTCACACCAATGAAGCCAAACTATGTAATGTTTTTTTGAGACATATTAGTTATGCAAACCCATTGATCTCTGACTTTAACTCCCTCAAAATCTCACATATATGATGCTAAACTCACAATGATTTTTGAAGAAATTAATTCTCATATGTAGGAAGCATCAGTGTATCAAAAATTGGCCTGGCACTTTCTGTTTTTATATGCCTCTAACCTTTTTATACTCTTTTATGCAAATTATGGCTTTTCACGTAGAGAATTTTATTTTATCTTTCATAGCCCCTTTCCATTGCTTAACATATAATAAAATTTTTCTAAAAAATGATTTAAATCGGGGCAATGGTTCTTACATACACAACTTTATCTGTTTTTAAATTTGGTTCGATATAAAGAAAAATTGAGATGAGAACATCGTATTCAAGTAGTGACAAGTAAGTGCAATGTTCAAACAAGTTTGTGCACATGTGCATTAAAGTTGACTAGGAGTCAACCATGCTGAAAGTAATCATCAAATATCAACGTAATGACTCCACACATTATTAATCACACTATATAAATGACGTCATGTCTTAAAACACTATGAAGAAGTCATGTGAACATATGGAATGAATAGGTGATCCAGACATATTAAATGTTAATCCACATATGGTGACAATGAAATACAAAACTTTTGTTTGGTTGTTTAAAAAATTTTCATCAAAAAAATCTTTTTGCCTTATTCACCTTTTTCATAAAAATCAAAAATCTTTTTTTATTATTCAATTTTTTTTTAAAAAAATCGAACTCTTTTTGGACTTTTCTAAAAATATCAAAATGAAAAATATACATATAATGATAAAACAATGATAATACAATCTAGCAATAGGAATAAGAGATATAAACATGATAAGCATCCTACACTAGATAAAATATCCAAATGCAGTCAGCAGTGCAAATACCTAAAGATTTCTTAAGATCCTCAAATTGAATTGCATTTGAAGGTTTCGTGAATATATTGGCTAACTGACGGTTCACAAAGATCAACGTCATGATCTTCTCCTCAACTAGGTCACGTATAAAGTGATCTCATGTCCTAATGTTCTTTGTGTGCGATTATTGGACATAATTACGAGAAATATGCATCGCACTCGTATTATCATAAGAAATAGTCAGCCTTGTGAAATACTATAATCCTCCAACATTTTCTTCATCCATAAGAGTTGTGTGCAACAACTCCTGATGAAAATATACTCAGCCTCTACCGTAGATGAAGATATGGAGTTTTTCTTCTTGCTCAACCACAAGACAAGATCACTCCCAAAATAAAAAACACGCACCCGATCTGAATAGGCAAATAAATAATCATCAGTATTGAAGGAATAAAAATACTGTATGAAAGAGTTCTACAAACGAATTTGATGATACATTGAAGTGCGTGTACGTGTGAATCTTTTGGGGATGCCTGGTATCGCGCACATACTCTAACACTAAAGGGGATATCAGGACGACTAGCTCAAGCAGAGGAGACTACCTATTATACTACAATAAAGGGTTTTCTCTACATCCTTGCCTAAAATGTTCTTGCTAAGCTTAGTTGAGTTATCATAGGGGTGCGTGAGTGATTAACGGAGACTAAACTAAATTTCTTCATAAGGATATGAATATCCTATCCTCAGGCTAAAGAACCTAGAAACCTAGGAAAAATGTAAGCTCACCTACCATGTTCATCTCAAAATCACTCTTCATCTCCTCTCAAAGGTGTGAGCATAGTGGGAGCATGTGGACCTAAAGACTATGTCATCCACATAGTATTGGGCAACCAAAATTGCACCACTCTCACTCCTCAGAAATAATGTATTATCCACTCCCCCTCTTTTGAAGCAACGAGCTAAGTTATAGGAAGTGATCGTCTCGTACCAAGCATAAGGTGCTTGCTTTAAACCATACGAGGCCTTCTTGAGATAGTAGACGTGTCCCTGGTGCTTAAGGTCATTGAAACCTTTTAGTTGTTCCACATAAACCTCCTCATGTATAATGCCATTTAGAAATGCAGTCTTTATATCCACCTGATATAACTTGAAACGCAGTTGACATGCTATGTCGAGTAGTAAGCAGACAGACTCAAGCCTAGCAACAAGAGCGAATGTCTCATCAAAGTTTACACCATCGATCTATGTGTATCCTTGAGAGACTAACCTAGCTTTATTACAAACTATGGTACCATTATCATCCATTTTATTCTTGCAAACCCACTTGGTACCTATCACATTAGACTCGCTAGGTCGGGGGACTATCTCCCAAATATCGTTCTTACGAAACTGAAGTAACTCATCTTATATGGCAGATATTTAATGCTTGTCCTTGAGTGCTTCTTTCACATTCTTGGGCTCGACTAAGGATGTGTAACACAAATAGATAACAACATTTTCGAGTTAAGCACGAGTCTTAACACCTAGTGTAGGATCACCAAGTATAGCAAAAGGGTCATGACTCTTTCGAATCCAAGATGGTGTCTCCCATAAATCAGGAATGAGGTCCACCTTGGTATCATGAGGAAGGATAGGATCATCACCAGGGGTGCATCGTCCTCACACCGGGGGCTAAGAGTAACAGATTCTGGTGGCTTATCATCTCTAATCATGACGTTTATTAACTCTATAATCTTAGAGCTTGCAAGGTTAAAAACCGTATAAGCCCTACTCGTCGATGAATATCTTAAAAATATCCCCTTGTCACTCTGGGGGTTGAACTTTCTTAAGTGATATCTATCTCACAAGATGTAGTAATCACTCCTAAAGATATGAAAATATGATAGGTTGGGATTCTTCCCTATCCACAATTCATAAGGGGTGTCAAGTATGTGTGGTGAAGATATACCATATTCACCATATATCATGCGATGTTCACCACCTCTGCCCAAAAACATCTAGGCACATTTCTCCCAAGATGCATGAATCTAGCCATTTCTTATATCATTCTATTCTTCCTCTCAACAACCCTATTTTGCTAAGGAGTAAGAATGACCAAAACTCATATTTGATGTCCACTCCATGGCAATTACTATCCACTTTATCTTTTTTAAATTTAGTACCGTTGTCACTACGCATCCGGTTAATAATGACTCCGTGTTGGTTTTGTAAGACACGACACTTGGTTGTAAGGAACTCAACCACATTGGACTTTTCTCTAAAGAATCATGTGATGGAATATCTAGAAAAGTCATCGACCATCACAAGAATATATCTCTTACCTCCTAAGCTCTCCGAGTGAGTAGGACCTATAAGATCCTTTATGAATCAACTCCAAACACAGGAGGTGGTAACAATATTTAGCTTTCGATGAGGACTTCGAATTTGTTTTCCTTGTTGGTAAGGTCCACAAATTGAGGAAGTTGGTTTCCTAAGCGATGGTAAGACACGAACCAGGTCATTTTTTACTAATCTCTTAAGATCTCTAAAGTTCACGTTACCTAGTCATTGATGCCAAAGGTCCATAGTGGAGGCCCTGTCACTGCTTCACACAAAGGAGGACCTGGGCATAATCTCATAAGAATTATCTTCAATCCCCACACCTCGTAGTAAAAGTTCATCAAATTCGTCATAAAAATTACCTTTGGATCGATCAAAATTTACCAAAACGTTTGCATCGAATAGTTGGCTAATGTTAATAAGGTTTGATTTCAACCCTTTCATGTACAATACATTGTCTAGTTTAGGGAATCCATGCATTTCAACACATCCACGCCCTAAAATACAAAACCTACTCCCATATCAAAAAGTGACTTTACCTTCCTTGAGATCCTCAAGGTAGGTAAAATACAAAACACATCCACCCCCTAAAATAAAAAACCTAATCCCATATCAAAAGGTGAATTTACCTTCCTTGCGATCCTCAAGGTGGGTAAAAAATGAAATGCCACCAATCATGTGCCTAGAGCACCCACTATCAAAATACCATTGGGAAGTATTTTGAACCTTGGGAGCAACATGCAGAACAAAGGCTTTAAATTCATGCTTAGGTACCGAAGTGGAGGTAACCTTTTGTTTGCCCTTATTGTTGTTGGTTCTAGTCTAAGCATTGGAAGCATTCTCAAATGGCAAAGGCATATGTTGAAATTCTTCCATCAAGCTATGAGAAGTCATGACTTGAAACTTAACTTGCTCTCTAAAACTAGTAAGCTTCCTAGAGCGGTGCGTGGGAGTATGTGTATGCCTAATCCACTTAATTTATATCAAAACTCGATAAGATGACCTCTTCTTTTTCAAAAAGTGTAAACATAGACAGGTTTGGGTCCACCTTAGTTCGTTTTTCTAGGTTGAACTCTCCTTTGTGGTTTAGGTTGATGGCCATAAGGATTAACAACAAATTTAGTAACTGGTTTTGGTGTGGTATAGGAAGTGGATGCACCCTCATAACCTTTTCATACCTCTCACCAAAACCTAAAACGGGGCCGAGGAGAATCTTACCTACCTTCTTTAATGTGTCCTCGATAGTTATCTTGACCTATCGAACACGTTCGATATCTTTAATGAGTTGGGATACAAGGGCTTCAAGTTTCTCACAAGTCTCCATAGATTCTTAGAGATCTCTCGTAAGACTATCCACCTTGTTGATCAAGTCCCCTATCTCTCTATCAACTAAAAAAATCTCTCTCCAAAAGCTTCTCTCATAGAGGAGTCACTCTCTCTTGCCTCTCTCAACTCCTTATCTAACTCTCATAGCTAAATCTTTTTTTTGTTTCTTAGTTTTAAAAGACTGAGCATAAAGATCGTCATAGGCACACTGTAGGCCACTCTCACTTAAAAATTTTCTCCCCTTACTCTCATCGAAATAACTAGACTCACTATAGAGATGTCCATGTTATGTAGCTTCCTCATCAGCGTGAGGTTCACTCGGTGTACTAACATGACTAGCCATGAATATGGTGAAGTTACATCCATACGATGATCATTCTCTGAACTCATTGACTCGACGTCGCTATAGCTAATCGTGACATTTTTGGTAGCCTTGCCTTTCTCTTGTGTCTTTAACCTAGTTGGATACTCATGAGCTTTGAAACCATTTCCCTCACTAACTAACATTTCTCCGTGCCTTTCTTTGAGAAACCTTTCTTTTCTTTTTTAACATTTTTCTCGTCCGATTTTTTATCTTTCTCATAACTTTTCTTTTCTTTGGAAGTATTTTGCTTTTTAAGTTTGAGAAATTTTTTAAAATTTTTAGTAAAAAGGGCTAAATCATCTAAATCAAAATCATATTAGGAATCTGACGACACTTCTTCTCTCGTTTTAGATTAGGATTTTAGTGCAATTCCCTTTTCCTTAGGCTTAGCAGTTTTCGAAAACACATCTATCTTATACATTTGTAGATCTCCTATAAGTTCTTCCAACGTAAGAGTATCTAGGATTCCTAATGAATTTAGTATGGTAACCTTTGGAATAAAATGGTCAAGGAGTGATCTCAAAAGTTTCTTAACGACATGCGTCTCAGGTATTCTCTCACCTAAATTGAAACTCGAGTTTACTATATTGGATAGTCGTGCATAAAACTCGTCAAATGATTCAAATTCAAGAATAGTGATGGTTTCAAATTGTGAAGTGAAATTTTGGAGTTAAAAAGCTTTAACAACATTAGTTCCCTCGTGAGTGAGTTGGAGGGTATCCCAAGCTTCGTTAGATGGGGTGCAAGTCATAATGTGGCAGAACTCGTCAGGGGTGACGGCTCCCGAGTTGGCATTCAAACCACGCGAGTTAAAATTTCTCCATTTAAAGTCTTCCTCTATCCATTGAGAGACAAGTTTAAGGACAATGCCATTATCAACAGTTACAGTGGGTGAGGTCCACCCTCTTTTACAAATCCACTAAACACGTTCATCAATTGATTTAATCTAGACCTCATCCTAGTTTTCCAGTAAGCATAACTGGAACCATGAAAAATGGGCATTTGATTATACAAATTATGAATTAAATTTCGGCTTTTTAAAGATCAACAATTTTTCAAAAAAAATGATATTAAAATTATTTTTTGAGGAAAAGGATTACCTAATAAATTAGTGCAACAAGCTCTGATACCAACTTGAGAGTTCGCACGAAATAATGGATCAATTTATTTAATTAAATGACCTAACACACAAATTAAAATTTTAATCAAATTTTAACCTTTAATTAATTATAGTGTTCATGTGAATTATGTCCAAATTCTAATTTGCAATTATCAAGCCAAACACGCAAAAACACATGAGATGATGAAAAATCTCTTTGTAGGGCAAAACATTTTATTCAACACTATTGACAGTTTTGAATACGATCGACTGACAAAAAACTTAGCTACACTAAGTTACTCAGCTCCAGATCCATCCACAGGTAGCGATCTACCCACGGTATCCACTGATTCATTTTTCTTCTTTTTTCACAAGTGAAACCTTATTTCACAAAGGCATCCATAAAGAAAAGTCTCTACAAGAGTATATCACAATAAACCTCTTGATGTTGGTAAAATTGATTTTGGATAATACTCCTAGGTGAGGAATATGATATGAGGTGTTTGATCATAAAAAGAGAACTCAAAAAGGTATTTTTCTTTTTGAAAAAGAGTTCTTAGAATATCTGATCCCGTTCATCCTTTTCATTAGAAGGGAAGATAAAAAAAGTATAACACAAAACATAATGGGAAGATATTTGTTAAAAAAAAATCTGTGCCGATTATTCAAAAGAAAGGGCAGGTCGTTCAAATGACTACCTTATTTCATTCGAACTACTTTGAACAAAATCTTCTAACAAGATTATAGCGAAACCATAAAAATATCTCGTTTAAAACTTCGTTAAACTCATTCGAACACGAACTTCTAACGAAATGTCAACATGACCCAAAAGGAAATCTCATTGTAACGAGGGAGGGCTTCGTTCAAACGAAGCGTTAAAATTTTGATTTTTTTTTGATAAAAATTTTGAGTTCCTTAATAAAATTATTGCCTCATAAAAAATGAGTAAACCCCCAAAAATACTAAAAACCTTTTTACCAATGAAAACGCATACTTCTTCTAAGTTGTTGAGGTGACAAATTCTTCAATTATTTGACGGTCTTTAATTCTTCAAGTACCGAGAAGTAGTGACGGTAATGGGATACCCCAGACCATAAATGAAATCCAAATATGAGAAATCATAAGACTTTCTCTTACATACTCAATATTCCATCTTTTGGGAGCATTTTTGTATGTCTTACTATTTATGTTAGTAGAATTGATCACATGAACCTTATGTTGTTATCTAATAGGTTCCACACTTGTTATTATTATGGATTTATGCATTTAAAATGAAATTCCATGCTTATTCAGTAAATATAATTAATTAAAATGGACTAGAAATATTATCTAGGTAGTTTTACATCATTCCACACTTAATTTAGCCGAATCGGATCGGGTTGACCCACGGGTGACTCTTTAATATGAGTTGGGGCATTACACCCCTAGTATATTATATTTCCACCATTTATAGTTGAAGGAGGGTTCGTTACTAGAGTATTTAATGGAGTTTGAGGGTTTATTTATGGATTTGGAAGGGTATTTTTGAGTTGTATTTATGGAGTTTGAACGGTATTTTGAGGTGTCTTTATGGAGTTGGAGGTGGATTTTATGGATTTTGGAAGATGTTTTTTTTATAGAGCTTAATGGAATCTTGTTGGGAGTTTGGTAACCCTTTTAAGGACATCTTTGTAGGTGGGGGTTGCCTTCTTCTTTAACCTATTATCACAATTTTAGAGGTTGGGTTTTTATTTATTTAATATTCTTAAAATATTGAATGCCTGTTAGTATATATTTATGTATATGCATATTAAAAATATGGAAATAGGATACGGTATGTTAATACTACTATTTTCATGAGTATAAGAAAATATGGAATTAAAAAAATTCTTAATTTTGTTAAGAATTTCAAATATAAGAAAGGATGTTTTATGAAAGTAATATGTGAAAATGTTATTATTTCTTTTGGAAATGTATTATTTTATGAAAAGAAATAATACGCAAAAAAGGGGTTGATATTTTATGTGAAAATGGATAAATGTGTTACTAGTTAACATCATGGGCAAAAATGATAATGTTAAAGTGTAAACTTTCATGAAAATATATTGGTAAATGTTTTCTAAGCCTCAAAGAGTAAATGGATAAAAACCTTAATACGTCAAAAAGGGTATAATTGTGTTTAATATTTTTAAGGATTTATGTTACTCCTAATAAGATTCTAAGTTGAAAAATGGTGAATGTGGATTCAAATGATTAACTGTTGAATGTTACAAGAAAGTTAGTGAAATTACATATATAAGGTAGGAAAATGGTTAGTTTTAAAAAATGAACCCCAAAGAAGATGAATGTATGAAAATATATTGGTAAGTGCATTGAACAATATAATGAATTAACATGGTAATGTGTTCGGTGAAGTTAAAGGAAAAGGAGATGAAAAAACTAAGATCGTGATCGGGCGTTCGAATAACCTATAGCAATTATAGATCGGGGAGACATATAAAGATAAATAAGTCTTTTCATACACTTGGTGCGTGTGTTAAAAATGTTATTCTCGGCTAATGCCATGGACATGGATGTTTAATATGACATTGATGAAGTTCAAAAGAAATTGTATTAATTAAAGGAAGAACAAAGAGATATGGTCTCTCACATATTAATCATGCGGACCAATGGATTCAAGGAACATTTTTGTAATAAAATGATAAAGTACAGAAAATAAAGGTTAATGTGTTTTAACCTAAGTTAAAGGAAATGTTTTCGAATAAAACATGGTTAACGCATATACTATTAGTTATTGCATGTACATTCGAGTTAATTTATGGTTTTGCATTCGTTCTTTCTGCCATTCAATTCTATATTGCATTGTTGTTGGTAACCCTATTGGGCATTGACTAATCATCTTTACTTTATTATGGTAGATTAATTGATATTCAGTTTTTTGAGGGCATTTTTCTAGTAAATGATTCTTACTATTTACGCTAGTAGCACTCATTATGAAAACCCCAAGGCATTACCTAATGGCTTCCACACTTGTAATTATTATGTTTATGTGATTGGAAATGGAATTGCATGTTTACTAGGTAAATATAATAATTTAAAATGGACTAGAAACATTATTTGGGTTGTTTTACATCACACTACACAACTAAATCGTATTGGGTTGAGTAATGGGTGACCTTTAAATCCGGATTGGGGAGTAACATATGTTGCTGGAGCATATGCTAGATAAGATGAAACATGGTGTCAATGTAGTAATGTCATGCATGCCTCCAATAAGTTTTCTAAATAACGAAGAGATTTTCTGACCAATGAAGTTATATTGTGATACCGGGTAAAATTCATGTATAGATGGATCAAGTCCAACAAAAAAATCATCGGAAGAAATTTTTTGGGTAATATTCTTGGCATAACAAAACCGAATAAAAGAAATAATTATACATAAATCAATATAATAAACTGGTAAAATAAATACATCATCTATGATACCAATCTTTACCACGAGAAATAAATCCATTTATGGAATGAAATCTCAACGATATAAAATCCATCTTTGAATACAAGTACCACATGTACAATTTCTTACTTAGAATAAACTAAAATAAACACCACTGCCGGCTGAAACATAAGTAAATACAAGAAGTGAATAAGCTACATTGCTCGACTTCTACATCCTATAATCAACCTAAGCCTACGTAGCAACAATGACCTAAGACCTGTAAAAACAGTTCAACAATGAATGTCACAACAAGTCTACAAGGAGTAATAATATAACTAAAGATGGGGCATAATAATAATAATAATAATAATATTCATCTTCTTCCTATGTTAAATAGATTTTAAATTATTTAAGGTACCCAATCCAAACAACCTAAAATGAACATGCGGTTCTATTCCTAAACCCCATGCATCCCATATGATATATGTATATCTCTTAATTATGTATTATTTACTTTCACATTCCTGAGTTCATATCGTGATTTAAGAATCCTTTATTTTACTAAAAAAATCTTATATTAAGAGTAACCCACTTATTAATCGTATCAATAACAACCATCTTTAATTATGATTCTAAAGATATCTCGAGTCTAATAATGTAAAATATACATGGACCACTGATTTAGGATTTCTCTAGTATATTCATTACATTATTCCTTAGTTATAAATTTATAGTTATACACCACTATTATAAATCATAGACCAGTACAACCATCCAAAGTACAACAATACAACATCATCGTATAAATCATAGTCCGGGACTATCATCTCAAAGTACCATCATATAAATAACATAAACTATAATCTCCATGTGTATATGCAAACCACATCAAATATCATGGGCTACACTTGATCCCACAAATAAAGTACGAAGGCCTATCCCTATTTACTTCGATGATCATTCATGCGTACTAAGTACAGTTATAGGGTGTCCCACCCTATAACCTCGTAGCATCAGTACATGAGAAATTATTCCGTTGTCACACCAAATGGACGGGCCCCATACCCAAGGGTGTACAAAAGGATCCTTTCGTTAGTCCCACTCAGGAGATGGTCACATTCATCACGTGGGATTGGGGTAAAATAAGACTTAAACAAATCCCATCACATCACTGGGAAATACCACACACGATCAATGTTGTACATGCTCCATCAAATCCCTCCTAGTATGGCCATTACCAGAACACACAAACTCGGTATGATAACACATAAGTCAAGAAAATAAGTAAGACCCTATGCAACTTGGTCAACAAACAAATACAAAACTTACTCAACCAGGTTACACATAAAATTTCTTACTATTATTAGTTAATACACACGTTAGCTATAGTCAGTCTTATAACCATTTTCTTGAACTCCCAAGGCTCTCCAAATCTAGGCGTCATCTTACATCTAATTTTAATGAGAAATATCTTAATATAATCACTACCCTACTCAATGGGTTATAAGACATTATAAACTATCCGGTGATCCCCACAATCACTAGCTATATTTTGATCTAAAATCCGATCCCAATACTTGACCTTACACCTAGGGTCCTCATGCTACATGAATCCAATCTACTCATGGATTACTAAAAGTGTCATAAGTTCTAAATTAATATATTCGATTAATAAGAATTAATCTCCAAATGTACATACATCGATTTAACTAAAACTCCACATATTAGTTCTAAACAGTCTCCTAATATCTCCCCTAGGATTGACCCTAACCCTCAATGATTATCTCTATAAAAACCTTTAACATAACATATTTACACTAATCTAATAAGATTATACTATATAATGTTTAAATCAAGGGATTTAACATTAAAATATTTAATTCATTAATATGATTAATGATTAACATCCAATTTAATTCAAGTTATCGCAAATTATGAATTAGGTGATTGAAATCAAATTTATACATGTTCTTAGTCTAGATTCCAATGACGACTACTACGTACCATAACATAAATCGACTTAAATTCTTTATCTATATAAACTTGCCTTATGCAAAAAGTATGAATTCAAGCCTTAAATCCCCAAATCCTCTTGCCCTTGAGTACCTTTTTCCTCTTTAGCCATCTTAGGTTTCTCTAATGCATTAAATGTATTTTTAGTATTACTAATTAACCTAAAAACTAAGCTTCCCACAAAATTTGTCTTGGGCCTCACTTAAGTCCCAACCTAATGAACCCAAATAACATTCTAAATGGTCCAAAACTCTTTCCAAATCACATACCAACTCAATGGACTTAAACCCCACTATTTTAAGTCACAAAAAATATTCCCAACGTCCCAAAAGGCAACACTAAATATACCAAAATTCGATTAAATTAATTATCTCATTAACTTAACTTATAAGCCGATGAAAGTCGAATTGATTAAAATCTAATCATTAATTAATTCTATGTGACTCGGTCTAATAAGAAACTACTTCAAAATAGATAGAATCCAATACCAAGGGGATAATCCAATCAAGTAAACCCTCGACACTTGGTCCTTAACTATTCTAAAGTCACTCATAATACTAAGTCACTTCCAATATTTAATTAATGGATTACTGTGTATTATAGTGTTAATTCACAAAACACACATATAATCACATATAAGAGTGACATACCAACATTCCACAAATATAATGAGTAACATATCACACGTGTCATGTAAATATAATCAATTTAACAATTAATTACTATAAAATTATGGGGTATTATATTTTTTCCTCCTTAAATAAGGAATTTCATCTCCGAAATTCAAACCTTCATACTCTTACTCAAAATTCTAAGAATATATGGCCTATAACGTCCTCACACTATGCATGAAATCTACTCGTTCTTCAACCTAATACACATTAACGTCTCTCATCATAAATTGCATTCAGCCAATGTCGAACCAAAATTATCTAATAAACTTTTCCCTCAGGAACTCCCTCCATTAAGTACTTAGAGAAACATCGTGCACACACTGATGGTGATAAAATGAGGTCAAATGATACTGACCACTCCAAATTAAATATCTGGAAAATGACCTATGCATTGAGATACCTACTTCCCATTGGAATCTGAACTTCATAATTCCCATCCTTGAGGAGATGTTCAAAAGAACATGACCTACGTCCTGGAACCTTAAACCATATTTTCATTCATCTCAAAATCTCCTTTGCCCGCTTTGGCAATGTTCCATGCTATATTATGAACACCTTTTCCTACGAGGATTAATAGTTTGCTAATTCTTAGGTCTTAATCAACTAGGTCAATCTATCATATATGACCCAGATATCCCCATGTTCCCTTTAGAACCTCTGTACCCTATGAGAAAATGAAGAAACATACTATTCCCCTCGAGTGTGTCTTCCCACTTTAGCATTCTAGGATTCCTATATTTTCAAATGTGTTTTAAGTATTACTAACAAATCTAGAAACTAAGCTTCCCACGAAATTGTCTTGGGCCTCACATAAGCCCCAACATAATGAACCCAAATAACATTCCAAATTGTCCAAAACTCTTCCCAAGTTATGTACCAACACAATGGACTTAAACCCCACTATTTTATAATAAAAAAGGACATTCTTAATGTTTTAAAAGTCAACACCAAATATACCACATTCTATTAAATTAAGTATCGCATTAACTTAAGTTATAATTCTATAAGTCGAATTAATTAAAATCTAATTATTAATTAATTTTGTGCGACTCGGTATTATAAGAAACTACTTTATAATTGGTGGAACCCAATACCTAGGGGATAATAAAAAAAACAAAACCCTCAATACCTAGTCCTTGACTATTCCACAGTCACCCATAATACTAAGTTACTTCCAATATTTAATTGATGGATTACTGTGTATTTTAGTGTTAATTCACGAAACACACATATAAGAGTCACATACCAACACTCAGGAAATATAAGAGTGACATGTCACATGCAAATATAGTTAATTAATTACTACAAAAATACGAGGTATTACATTCTCCCCCCTTAACTAAGGAATTTTGTCCTCAAAATTCAAATCTTCATACTCACACTCAAAACTCTAATAATATCTCGCCCGTAGCATCCTCACATTATATGTAGAATATACTTGTTCTTTGACCTTATAAACACTATGGTCTCTCGTTGTAAATTACATTCGTTTAACACTAAATCAAACCAGTCTAACTATTAAAATATCAACTTATCCTTTTGGAACTCCCTCCATCATGTACTCGTAGAAGCGTCGTTCACACACCGATGGTGATAAGGTGAGGTCAAATGACACCAGCCTCGCCCTATCGAAAATTATGAAAAGGACCTATGCATCGGGATGCCATCTTCCCCTTGGAATCCACAAATCACAATTTCCACCTGACCTACCTCCTCGGACCTCAAACCGTGCTTTCATTCGTCTTAAAATCTCCTTTTCCTACTCCTATAATCTTCAAATGATCTAATATGAGCACAAATTCCTACGAGGTTTCCGGAACACATTTTAATAATAACAATATGCTAAGTCTTAACTCTTAATCAACTAGATCAATCTACCATATACGACTCATATGGCCCCATGTTCCCTTTGGGACCACTGTACCCCATAAGAAAATAAAGAAACCTACTATTCTCCTTGAGTGCCTGTTCCTTCATTAGCCTTCTATGGTTTCTCCAATGCTTCAAATGTGTTTTAGGTATTAGTAACTAACCTAAAAACTAAGCTTACTACGAAATTGGGCTTGGTCCTCACTTAAGCCCCAACTTAATGAACTCAAATAACATTCCAAATAGTCCAAAACTCTTCCCAAGTCATGTACCAACCCATTAGACTTAAACCCCTTCATTTTAAGTAAAAATTGGACATTTCAACCATCCCAAACGTTTACACTAAATATACTAAATTTTATTAAATTAATTATCCCATTAACTAAGTTATTAGCCGATACAGGTCGAATTATTTAAAATCTAATTTTAAACTAATTCTGTGCGACTCGATATTATAAGAAACTATTTCACAATTAGTGGAACCGGATACCAAGAGGATAATCTAAATAAGGAAACCCTCGATACCTAGACACCCATAATACCAAGCCACTTCTAATATTTAATTAATGGATTGCCGTGTATTTTAGTGTAGATTTACGAAAGACACATATAAGAGTCACACACCAATATTCAAGAAATATAATAAGTGACATATGACATATACATAAAAATATTATCTATTTAACAATTAATTAATTACTACAAAATATAGGTTATTATATTCTTCCCCCTTTATATAAGGAATTTCATACTTGAAATTGAAATCCTTATACTCCTACTCAAAAGTCTTTCTCTCATCATAAATTATGTTCGTTTAACACTAAACAAAACTAGTATAACCATTTAAAACATTAACTTATCCCTCAGGAACTCTCTCCATCATGTACTCGTAGAAACATCGTGCATACACTAACGGTGATAAGGTTAAGTAAAATGACACCGACCTGTCTCTATTCATAATCGTGAAAAGGACCTATGCATCGGTATGCCAAATTTCCCTTAGAATCCAAAATTTACAATTTTATCCTTGAGGAGATATTCAAAAGAACCTGATCTACCTCCTGGGATCCTAAACCATGCTTTTATTTGTCTCAAAAGCACCTTTTCTCGCTCCAGAAATCTTCACACACTCTTATGTGAACAACACTTACTATGAGGTGCCCCGAACACATTACAATACTAATAATTTTCAAATTATTAAATGTTAATCAACTAGGTCAATCCATCATATATGTCCCAGATGTCCCCATGTCCTCTTTGATACCTTTGTACCATATGAGAAAAATGAAGAAATTTACTATTGCCCTTAAGTAACTCTTTCCTCCTTATCTTCTAGGGTTTCTTTAGTGCTTCAAATGTGTGTGTTAGGTATTACTAACTAACCTAAAAACTAAGCTTCCATAAAATTGGGCTTGGGACTCACTTAAGCACCATCTTAATAAGCCCAAATAACATTCTAAATGGTCTATAACTCTTCCCAAGTCAAGTACTAACCCAATGGACTTGAACAATGCTATTTTAAGTAAAACACAATTTACACGAAATGTACTAAATTCTATAAATTAATTATCTCATTAACTTGAGTTATAAGACGGTCCAAGTGGAATTGATTAAAATCTAATTATTAATTAATTCTACGTAACTCAGTATTATAAAAAATTGCTTCACAATTTGTGGAACCCAAACAAGAAAACCCTCGACTCCTAGTTCTTGACTATTCTATAGTCGCTTATAATACTAAGTCACTTTCAATATTTAATTAATGAATTACAGTGTATTATAGCGTTAATTCACGAAACAAACATATAATCACATACCAATGCTCAAGAAATATAATGAGTGACAAATCACGTCACATAAAAATATAGTCAATTTAATAATTAATTAATTACTACAAAATTATGGGGTATTACATAGACATTCACTGCAACTAAATGCTCTAGGACATCACCCAAATTCCTTTTAAACATAGATTTTATAGACAAAAATGATAAGACACTTGGAGATGACAAAGCATAAAAGCACGCTACATGGTTTTGAAAAATATTTCATCATTTTTTATAACCATAAAAGCTAAGTCCACTAGGCCACGCTTATCTTCATACTAAAATAATCAATGTTATAACAAGATGAAAGAAGTAGGCTTCAGTGTCTTGAACGTTGATGAAGCTTTCTAGAGACTCTAACAATCCACGTAAAACATAAGGCGCTACTATGATTAAAACTACACTAAATCCTCAACAATTTGTATAGAGCATCTATATTCCACAAAATAAATATAATGAATCTAAAATTTACACTTCCAAAATAATTACAATTAAATTTAACTTGAAAATAACATTAAGCTCTCCAAATAGTTACACTGTCTATCTAAAAATAAAAAAAATCCTCCAAACGTCAACTCTAAAACGCTCCAAAAATCCATAGCGTCCAAATCCACGCTAACATGCCACTAAAAGATAAATATGGATAAATACACAATATGACAAGAATATATGCTCAAAACAATAACGGTGATAAAATACAATAATATGAATCTGAATTCAAGTCCAATGCGTCATCCGAGCATTATACCAATTTAATTTTTCAATAACACATCAATAGGTCACTGACCCTCACCTCACCTCACCTATGCTTCGTAAAGCCTCATCCTAGATATTAAAATTTTGGACTATTGGCGAGTGACCATTATCTGTATCGTATAAAAAATTCATGACACCATGCCCATCAACAAATACAATATCTCAAATCGAGTCAATATTTTAGATTCCAATAAATGTCATGATATCAACAAGATGAGTACAAATAAATGAGTAAGAAAACGACTACTATCGAGAGATTCAACTAGCATTTTGCGTAAACCCCGTACCTTAAAATCATCACAAGAAATTCATAAGATTCTGCCTCAATATTTTGATCACACCATTGCGTCCCTCTTGCGAAAATTATCAAAACTTGTTCTAGTCCAAACTAGAGAAAACACCAAATAAGCCTTCAAATCATGGGTTGAGTATTGATTAAAATTGGGCTAGGGTTTATAGATGGCAGAAGATGAAAATAGAGGAGGCTCTCAATTTTTGAGAAGGCTAAAATTGTGTTTTAAAAGTCCTAAATCTGTCATTTTATGTTTATTTACCAAAAAAGAATTTGAGTCTGAATCAAATACAAACATTAAAAAAAAACATTTTGGATGATAGGATGTTAGATTTGGCTGAAATTTGGTGGCGTAGTAGCTGAAGGTGAGATGAAGTATCCCAACAAAATTTCAGCCCGATCGGACGGTCGAATATTTTTATTTATTTTTTTCTTCTTAGGTTGGATCCTCCCTCGATTTTTTTATCCAAAAAGTTATTACTTCCAAATTTTAATCTCGCTTTAAATTTCACTTAAAACCTTTTTTTGATATCTAAAAACCAAAATTTTTTCATACCAAAATGAAATAGATTCCAAAAATTTTATTTTTTCAAAATCCGAGTTAATTTAATTAAAACCAGTTTAACAATTATTGGTTGTTACATACTTCCCCACTAGCACATGAATTTCATTCTTGAAATTTGACGAAGTCTAACGATTAAGATAAAATATGGTGCACAAATGTCTACCCATAAAAATCACGATTAGGTGCCCATACACCCAATCCTACCTGCATATTTCCCCATGCGCTCTCTCACGAATCACTACTCGATTCTATCCCTCAAAATCATCACAACACTAAAGTCCTCAAATCAATTCTACACATCCTCACATCAAGATTACTAATTGTAACCTCGATGCCTACCACGTCCTCAACAAAAACTCCCTATTTCCAATGAAACATATCTAAACCGCATGCTAGACCCAACCCCAAAGACCCGAGGGTTGTCGTATAACCTAAGATTTGATACCATTTGTAACACCCCGCATAAAACAGAGGCGTTACTACGATTAAAACTAAACTAAATCCTCAATAATTAGTATAGAGCATCTGTATTCCATAAAATAAATATAATGAATCCAAAATTTACACTTCCAAAATAGTTATAATTAAATTGCACTCGAAAATAACATTAAGCTCTCCAAATAGTTACACTGTCAATCTAAATAACAACAAAAAAAACCTCCAAACGTCAAGCTCTAAAATCCTCCAAAAATCCATAGCGTCTAAATCCACACTAACCTTCCACTAAAAGATAAATACGAGGAAGTACACAATATGACAAGAATAGATGCTCAAAATGATAACGGTGAATAAAATGTAACTATACGAATTTGAATTCAAGTCCAGTGCGACATCCGAGCATTATACCAATTTAATTTTTCAACAACACATCAATAGGTCACTAGGGCTCACCTCACCTCACCAACGCTTCGTAAAGCCTCTTGACTATTGGACTTTTGGACTATTGGAGGGTGATCATTCTCCGTTTCATAAAAAAATTTCATGACACCATGCCCATCAACACATACAGTATCTGAAATCGAGTCAATATTTTAAATTCTAATAAAAGTCATGATAACAACATTATGAGTACATATAAATGAGGAACAAAACGAATACTCTCAAGAGATTCAGCGAACATATTGTGTAAACCCCGTACCTTAAAATTATCACAATAAACTCATAAGATTCTTCCTCAAAATTCTGATCACACCATTGCATTCCTCTCGCGAAAACAACCAAAACTCGTTCTAGCCCAAACTCAAGAAAATACCAAATAAGCCGTCAAATCATGGGTTGAATATTAAATAAAATTGGGTCTAGGGTTTATAGATGGAAGAAGATGAAAATAGAGGAGGCTACTGATTTTTGAGAAGGCTAAAATGTGTTTTAAAAGTCCTAAACCCGTCACTTTATGTTTATATACCAAAAATAATTTGAGTCAAATCAAATACAAAGACTAAAAAAAAGCATTTCGGATGATCGAATCGTTGGAATTGGCTAAAGTTTGGAAGTATAGTAGCTAAAGGTGAGATGAAGCTTCACAAACAATTTCAGCTCGATCGGATGCTCGAATATATTTTTTTGATTTTTTTTGCTCCGTAGGTCAGATCCTCCCCCGATTTTTATACAAAAGCTATAATTTCTAAATTTTAATCTCGATTTAAATTAAACTTAAAACCTTATTTTCTTATCTAAAAACCAAATTTTGTTCATACCAAAATGAAATAGATTCTAAAAATTTTATGCTTTCAAAATCCGAGTTAATTCAATTAAACCGGTTTAAAAATCACACATTATTACAAATACCTCTTAAACAAATTGTGTTTTGGAAATCAAAATAAGACAATCTATCTAAGTGAGGGAACACCGAGTTTTCTATACTCTTACAGTCTCTTCTTCACCTATTTCATGATATAAAAAAAACAAGAACCAAGAAAATAAGAAATCTAACACTTATGACAATCCTAACCAAACTCACATAAAATAGATTATATTTAGATGAATCTTGAAAGAACTAGACACTCTTCAATGTTCTACGTAGTGCGTGTGCACTATTTTTCTACACATGGACATAATGCCTACCACCTATACTCTCTGTATGCAATTGACCCATATGTCTATGTGCAAGAGATCTCAAACTTGATAGGTAGACATGAAGTTCACATTCTTATGTGGATTACGTATTTGCTTACCCATTTGACAAATACCACATATACGGGAAGAAGTTGGCTGAAAATGAGGTAGGTCGCGAACTAGTTCATTTCTAGCAAGTCAGCCAAGAGCCCTACAGTTCACATGACCCAACTCTTATAGATTTACCACATCCTTCGTAACACTATTATAATTAACCTTTTATAAGTATTCACTACATAAAAATTCTTTATTGTTCTAGTTCCCTCCAGAATTCATTTATTTTTAAGATGAAGAACTTGACATTCATTCATTGTAAAAAGCACGTTGTGATGATCATCACACATTGGGATAATTCTAATAAAGTTAACCTTTAAGCCATCAGCCCAAAGGTTATTGTCTAACCTAGGAAACCTGACTATTTCAATTTTAACCTTTCCTATCATAGTAAACATACTCCCATCCTTAAAAGTAATCGTATCAATTTTGTCATCAAAAAGTTTTGAAAATAACGACTTATCCTCGATTATGTGCCTAGAAAACCCACTATTGAAGTACCATTATGATAAATTTTGTTCAATTAAAGTGGTGAGAATAATAATACATTTAAAATCTTTCTTTTTCCCCCCAAAAGGTTTTACACTAAACACAATCTCGATATTCTTACCTAAATCTTTAACATCTTATTCAAGATTTTTTGTTTTAGACATTTTCAACAAGGGTCCTAAAATCATGATTTAGTTTAGATATCTCATCATGATTAAAACATGGAATTTCTTAGTCAATTTTGTTTTATGACACTTACAGAAAAATTTGTCAAATGTCCTTTCTGTTTACAAAATGTGCACTCATACGCAAGATGTTGGATATTGTTATTAGGATGATTAAATTTTTTTTCTTCTTATGTTGTGGAGGAGAATTTTTAACATTATGAGCCTCTTTAGAGGATTTGACAAATGGTATATTGGGATTCAGAGTGGGTTTAGCATCAAATTTGTCGAACACGATACCACTTTTATCATTTGAAGATCGATTGCGAGATATAAATATTTTTCCTAATTCTTGGACCGATCTCCCAAATTGACTTTCACACTTTTAAAGAAGAGAATACCAAATTCAAGGGAGATAATCTTTTCATTTAAAGAGTCATTAGATTTTTTACATTCTTTTAATTTAATTTTCCTAACATTTTATTATTTCTTGCAAATTCTGTGTGTGTGTGTGTGTGTGTGTGTGTGTGTGTGTGTCGATAAGATATTTTCACTTAAAGTGGATATTTAAGCCTCCACTTCCTCAAATTAAAACATTCCTCTTTTAATGAAATTATTTCTTTTTCACCCATTCCTAGTTTTAAGGAAACTTATAACAAATGTTTTTTATGCTTAGCATTTTCATTGCACAATTTGTCAAAAGGCAAGTTGTAAATCACAACTTTCTTCCTCATAGAATTATTCACTAGAATAACAAGAAAAAGATAAAGTCTCAGTCTTAGAAACACTCTCATCTCTTGAAAATGAAGAATGAGGCACCTCTTTATTTCTTTTGTATTTATATCCTTAAAAGAGTAAAATATGTTCGAGCTAGGGAAAAAATCTTCAAAAATATCCATCCCTCATAGCATAACACTATCATCCATTTTAACCCAAAAGGCAATATTGCCTTTAGGCGATCTAATATAATAAAAAGAGGACTATCTTTGATACCAAATGAGAGTGTGCTATGGGATATTACTACTAAAAAAGGAACATAAAAAAATATTAAAATTTTACATTTCAATTTTAATCAATGCTAAAACAACGATTACAACCTAAAGGCCCATGTGATAAAATTTACATTTGATTGAATCAACACATGAAATTTTAATCTTCATTAAGAATTTGAGATATAAATAGTATGGAGAAGTAAATCGCGCTACAAAATTAGATGTTAGAAGAAAAAAACCCACTAATGAGAAAAACCTTAGGCCAATGCAACAATCTCACAAAAAAATTGATAAATAGTTAGAGAAGGGATAAACGTCTTATGATAAATCATTGCACGAAAAATATCCCATCAACGAAAGTTCTTATTGGAAATATCTAATAAAGATTTTTTGTTTAATAGAAAAAGAAAATATGTTACGAACATACACTAACCCTTTGTTGCAGTGAAGGTCTCACTTTAATGGGGTGAACCATCAGTGAATCCAAGTCATGAGACGAGCCGAAGTTTTTCTACAAGGAAAGAGATGTTAGTTGGGACCCATGAGATATTTTGGTAGAGCCAATGTTAGTTTTGCTGCAGCGAGATATCAACAAAGTTAAGTCATAAATACCTTTAGTATTTTTTCTAAAGAACCAAGAGATTCTGTGAGCAATAAAGGTAGACCTTTGCTGCAGCGAAATGCTCGAGGATATCACCAAAATGAATTTTAAATATATAACTACATATACAAAAATACGATGACATTTGGATATGACAAAAGTATAAAAAAAATGCTATAAGGGTTTGAAAAATATATCACCATTTAATTTTTCAGAATCATGAAAATTAATACCTCTAGACCAGGCTTATCTTATCCTAAAATGATCGATGGATAATGGGATGAAATAAGTCAACTTTAATGTCTTGAACATTAATGAAGATTTTTAGAGACCTATTGGACACAATGTCTTTTGGAAACCGAATTAGACAATTATCTAAGAAAGGGCATAATGAGTATATTATACCTGTACATATAATAACGGGAAAATATATGGACCCAAGCAGTGAAAAAAGGATAAAAAAAGCGACTAGGTGTTGGAATATCCCTAATAAAGGGATCCTAAGAAAGATGGGCTGAAGTCATGTTTGGGGGCACCACTCTAGAACCCTCCCCCTTGAAAGAGGTCAACACTACCAGCATCGCACGATAAACTAATAATATGAGATTCCATGGTCAAAATGCATGTTGTCCACATAGAGACCTCGAGAATAGTCCTATATGTCCGCAGAAGATCATAAATGAAGCTATTTCATTATGATATGAGATAACACATGATCCATGTTCAGCTTACAATGCATCCATTAACTAGTTACCCTATATCCAAAATAGAGAAGGTAAACTCAATCTTGGTATAGAAGCAAGATAAACTATATCTAGATAATAGTCCAATCTAGGACCCAATGCTGGAAAAGTGAATGTTAGGGAACAACATATGTGAAGAAATATGGTTAAAAAAAAATTAAGAAATCATATAAATATGCATACCACCTCATTGGTCAATCCACTCATCAAAGACCATATAGCTCTATGGGAATAGGTACATGAACTAGGCTAACAATTTTCCTACTAACACTTGCACATGCAAGGCCAAGACTAATGCTTTATCTGCTGAAGTGTCCCAAGATAAAGGATAAATACCTCAAAGGACCATATCTTCACAAAAAAGAGCATGAGCAAGAAACAAAATCTGATGAAAAGTATTTTAATAAAGTAAGGGAATGCCGCCTAGACTACTTGCTAGAAAGTAGGATTCAGAGTCAACTTATGAGAAAGAGTACTCAATTAGGCATAAAAATCCCAAGAATAGAGCTGCCCAAATCATACTAGCCGATACAACTAAAACATCTTAGATAAAAGAGAACGTACATGTTCACCGCATCATAATGATATGCATAAACTGCCTGACAATGGGCGTATAGGAGGAAATCCCCGATGAAATGCCATTGGTCATCCCCTAGCTTCCTCTGATGCACTTTAAGATGCATATTTATTGACAATAAGTAAAGATAGCCTCATGAGTGAGTCAAGGGAGTGAATTACAAAGCTTATTGTGTTTCCACGTTCGTTAGTTGAGAATGATGAAGCATCATTATTAAAAATGAATCTAATAATAAATTCATCATTATATAAAGCTCTATTGTGATACATGTCATCTCTCCAACTAGATATATGGTGTATGTCGCATCTCTCCATCTCTATGATAAGGATGATGCCATAAAGGTATTGCATAAGGTTATGATATAATCTAAGAAATGGCCAAATCCCACTGCCACACATGGTCCCTAACATTCTTAGGGGAAATCTAATAATCCCATAATGATCAGACTAAGTTAGGGAAATTTCTAAGCCTAATGCAAACAAAATGCCCAATATAAAGACTCTAAAGTAAGTAACATGAAAAAAATTTAGGGTCAACTGTCTAAGAAAAAAAAAATTAATTAGAAAATCAGAACAAAAATTCACACCACATACTTCGCTATGACGGATGATCATAGAGATGTGAGAACTAGGATCATCAAGAAAGTTCTTCCATAGGCCCATTAATGGTATGTGTATTTAAAATCCCATTTTTGACCTGAAGGGAAATTGATACCTTGATCATATCCCAATCACCTGTGTCCCTAGATTCGAATGTAGGTCGAGTAATAGGGATCTCCCCCAAAGCATACTCAATATCTCACAAAAATATAGCTACTCATCATCCATCTAAAAAGTCATGAAGTGATAACTTTAGAGAGGTAAAACTTAAAAGGAAAAGAAATATCAATAAAAGAGAGAGAAAGAGAGAGGAAATGAATGTGTGAAAAATTAGGAACGATAGTCCCTTTTTATTAAATAAATCTTTAATGTATAACTGATTGATTATGCCTCCAATGATCAATTGGGTCTGGTGTTGATCGAGTTAGAGTTAGTGGTCCTTCATGCCTTCTAAAATAATTTTTTTTGCTCTTGCAAAAAAAGTTAAGTTTTTTGAACCTAAAATCCTAGAAAAAATTCCTACAGCACCAGACTCGTTAAAACGAGTCTTGTTAGATTCGTTACCAAACTCTCTAATATAAGTCCTAACAACATTATGCTTATAAAAATGCATCAGACTATCCAAAATGAGCCTCAGTAGGTTTATGCTCGTAAAAAGCACACTAGGATCACTACAACGAGTCTTGTGAGGTTATTAATCATAAAAGTGCACACATCTCAACTTGACTAAAACAAGTACAGTGCCTATAAAAGACACATAACAGAAGAATAATCAAGATGTTTACTATAATCAAACAATTATCTAACCATATATCAAAGGATAATGATCGCATAACAAGGGTATTTTTAAGTAACAACGTTATTTTAACACCAAACTTTGATGTTAATGGGCTCTACATATACCCCATTCCTATTCCTAGGGAAATGGAAGAACCATGACGTTGGATCACTTCCAAAAAATCCTCAATCAGACCAATAATAAGAGAGAAACCCATAAAGACCCTAAAGATTACTTGGCAACCCATGGAAATACACAAATGTGTCCCATATCCAAGTCCCAACAACGAAGGTCTAATACATGATGCGAGGAAAGGTTAGGCCTGACCAATATGGTCAGATTACTTATAAACAGATCCCCCATCTACCAATTTGAGGGCATTTAATTTTGGGGAATAACTGAAAGAATGCCTAGATTCCTTAATTTTTACCTGAAAAAAAATTCCAATACACCCTCCTTCCATAAACAATCCTCCAAATGCCAAACCTAAGTTTCTTCCCAAAGTACCTTTGTTCTTCACAACTTCATATATACACCCAAAGAACGTATAAACCCAAAAACTTCTCATATTTATTTTCTCAACGATCTTCCAGTCCTATAATAATCCTTTCATTCACTTGTTAGAATAAAATCTCAAGTCAAAACCCTATCATAGAGGAAAAATACTGGCGCTATATCAAAAGTAAGGTGTCTTTAACTCCGTTTATTTCATAAAATCCCAGACCTAAGGGGTAGTGTCGTATCATGACCCCACCACCTCCTTATCCTTTTCAAATATAATGACTATTTATGTATGTGTTTACACACAAACACACACACACACACACACACACACACACACACTTATGTTATATAAATGTCAATAACTGAAACAAAAGTCTTCAAAACTATGAAATACAAAAGCTAGTAAATTAGAAGATCACTTGGTTTTTCGAACTATGTAGACTTTGAATTCCTCTATGAAAGTATGCGATCTCACTCCGACCTGTCTTAGAGTGAATAAGCCTAACCTTGTGCATGATTATTCTTTATTTATGCTAACTACATACACTAACTGCATTGTGCTACACAACTTACCACATACTAACTATTTTGGTATTTCATTAATTCTTTTACATTATAACATGATAGTATAAATATTTATATCAACATTTGAGATTAAAAGAGTGTATGGTTGCCTAGGAATTTCCCTTTTCATTACCCATTCTATGGACTTTGACTTTTTTGGTTAAAACAAAGATATCACTTGCAATCATGAGGTTTCCACAGAGGCCTACCCCTTCTTTTGTTCATTTTATGTAATATGTAATGTAAACTCCACATTTTCCATAAGAGAACAAATCAATGTCTCCATGAGATCATGAAGGACATCTTCTCTACATGCCTAAAATATGTGCTAAGGATAGACACATTGCTAATCCAGATTCTTAAACTACCATAGATTCTTTGAAGGATATTACTATAGTTATGAAGTGTATAGGTACATAGTTTGGATATGCTCGAGTGTAAGTTCAAGATATTTCGAACTAGATCCATTGGTCATTCAACTATTACAGAGTGTTTTACACCCGTTGTTAATAATATCGACACTAGAAAGACCCCTGTAGGTATCACATGGATTTCTTTGTCGGGTCCCACCTCCATAATATAAGGTGCACTCATGAGTGAATTGAGGGTGTAATTAAGTTCTACATGGCTTGTAAATTTCATTTCAATTTTTTATTCCTATCACTCATGCCATACTAGGGTTCCTTATTTTCCTAGGTATTGTGTTAAACTAGGGTGATTTATGAGTCTCTTATGGTGACTAGATAATATAGTTATGTATATGGAGTGGGAGTGATTGAGAATCCACAACCTAATTTTGATAAGTGGGTATGAGTGCCTACTATTCCATGGGTTGAGATGCAATCACGTGGTGTAGATAGTTATATATTTTTGTTCCTTATATGTGTAGATATTTCATGGATGTAACGCCCCAGCCCAGATTTATGGGTTACCCGTGGTCAACCCGGTTCGACCCTAGTGTCAGGTGTGAAATGCAATGGAACAACCTATATAATGTTGCTAATCCAGTTTTATTTTAATTAACCTTTTACTTTTCTAACATGGAATTTCAGTTTCAAATCAAACTACATGAGAGGCCCATGGGAAGCACCCCAAAGTCCAAGTATATAAAACTACTAACATAATACAAAAGAGAGTACTTACCTCTATAACACTATCAAAATACGAAACCACACCCAACCTGCCGTAACAAAATTAAGGAGTGAGCAAAATGCTCAGTGGAAAATATAAAGAAATTCAATATAAAATTGAACGACAGAAAGAAGACTCTAACACGTTACACCTGCATGCACATGCAACTTACTTGTACATTTATATATATGTATACGTAATGCATGAAATCGTTTTACTTACGAAAATGTTATTTATCCTGATTAATTCACCTTAATCTTGTAGAAGAATTCCTCTTTCTTATTTTGATATTTATCCCTTTATTTAACACACACAATTAAATACTTGAAACAACTACACTTGGTTTGATCGAAAGTTATTTCTTTACCGAAATCACCCTTGCCATTTAACTAATCCACATAAGTATTTTCATTGAAAATCACCTTTTCAACCCACACAAACACCGTGTTAGACAATATTTATTTAGCCTTTGAAAATCTCTCACAACACACCTTTGTGTTAATTATGGTATAAACCTCTTAGGTATACCCCGTATTTTCGTCTATATTTATTTTTGGGATTAATTAATTAAATGCGTATTAATTGGAAATTAATCCGGGTTATAGATACTAATGAGATGCGAATTGGTATTTGATTATGTGCATATATGATTATATATGTATGTGGTATTATAAAATTTGTCGTGAGATTTATATACGGCAATTTGGAAATTTTGTCGAGACGCGTGGGACCGCCGCGTCACGGGGTAATATTTTGATAATAAAAGTGAATTTAAAATCTATAATTCGTATGGTCGTTTTGAGTGCGGCAACGCGTCCGGAAGGGTCGAGATAGTCAGAAAACACTAGCCGGGGGTATAGTTTGGGTCCCGGGGTATTTTTAGGCCATACCGGTAACTTAAAGGGTATTTTGGTAATTTTACATTTTTAGGAATTAAAAGTGACGAAAATTAGAGATGTAAATCTGATGTGAATTAAACCCATTAAGCCCATTAACCAACCCATATTAACCTAGAAGGTTACGTAGGTTGTCATTAGGTTTACAATCTTCCCCAAATCAAACCCTAGCTACCTTAAGCCACCATTGGAGAAGGAGCTTAGAGAGAGAGGAAACTCTGCAGAATCTCCACCAAACCTACACCAAAGTCAGAAATCAAACCAAGGCAAGTGGTTTAATTATGTTTAATTTCAGAAAATGTTCTTTCCATGTTAGAAAATTCGGATTTATGGTTTGTTCTTGATAAATATGAAAACCCATGTAGTTTAGATCATAGAACTTGAGAAATTGTGAAGAGAATTGCATGTAGTATGATAGGTAGATGATTTCCCTTATAATAATTGTGATTTGAAGGAATTAAAACGAAATAAATTCTGGGATTTGATGATGATATAAACCTAGGGTTCATGTTCTAGAGAAATTGGGAAAAGTGTAGAGATTTGTAAATCTAGTTGATGTTATGATGATTCAATCCTTGAAAACATGTTAGGAGATGATGTAAATATGTTTAGGACGAATTAGAGACCCTAAAACGTTATTGGGATGAACTTTGGAAGAGATTAGAAGTGATAAAAATGGTGAAAAAATGAATTGGGGAAAATCTGGGCCGAATCTGGTAGCTCGTTAGAAGCAGTCCCCAGGTCGTTCGAACGAACTCGTTCGAACGAGCTTCTAACGAGTTGACCAGTCGTTGCTAACGAGTAGGAATTTCGTTCGATATCTTGTTCGAACGAGATATCGTTAGAAGGAACAGTTCGTTCGAACGAACTGGGATCTCGTTCGAACAGCCTCGTTCGAACGAGACTTCTAACGAGCTGACAGCCCAAACTCGTTCGAACACTCGTTCGAATGAGACTTCAAACGAGCTGACAGTTTGGGCTATTTTGGACTATTTTGAATTTTGGAGTCCCGAAAACTTGTTCGAAGATGTAGTTAACCTTCCTTGATGACGTAGTGATAGGTTTGGGACATTTGGGTATATATGAGAAGGAAATTATATACAAGAGAGTTAAATTAGAATGAACTGTTTGGGTGAGACGCGAGTGCCTACTACGACGTGAGGATGAATTATGGCGCGTATAATTATAAACCGGAATAGTATGAATTGTGATAATTATAGTTAGTACGAGAGTGCAATATGTACTACGATTAAAATACGGTATTACTAAGATGTGTGTTTACTTAGTATTGGTATATGGATTGTGTGTATGACATACCTACCATACTTGCTATCACGGGAGGTTGCGTTCGCTTAGGACCCTCTAATCCTTGTGTGCCTACGGGGAGGATATAGACTGGTACCTTGATGAACATAGGTCATAGAAAGACTTATTGTGATATTAATAAGTCCGCTGACCGTGGGAGCGTAGGTATGTGCGTGACCCACGTGATGGTGACTGTGTTCGCCTCCACTATTTGTGATTTGTGTTATCTGAACTATTCCTGAGAGATTCGGAATGTGTGATCCTTATGTACGTGATGTACCGGGATGGATAGCAGAGTATGTGTGCACCATAGCTTAGATTGCGGGGTGCTTGTATCGTATATTTATGATGTGAATAATATACATTTAATTAATGGAAATCCTCCTGTTAATATTGTGAACATATTACGGTATTGTTTCGAGTTATATAAGGAGTTAACTAATACTTATATATATGGCATATTTAGTAACTGAGTTTACATTAAATCCCTATTTAATTACGAGCATTATATGTTAATAGAACCGAGTAATAAGGGTAGGAACTATTACAGTCTAGCTAGTTATGATGTCACTTAGCTAGTGGTTATATCATTGTAGATGGGTACTTGCGTTAGGAGTGCACAGTTAGACGAGAGGTGAGAATATCATGTGAGTGCACGTCCTAACATGTACTTTGCATTTAATGCTTTAAATGTTTTTAAAGCACTTGCAGGTTTTTAAAATATAACTCCACATTCGGGCTCTGACCCGTTTGCTTTTCAAATCTTTTTCTTGTAAAACCATTTTTAGGTGCCCAGCCACAAGGACACCAAGCATAGGATACTCATTCAGGTGACGAGCTGTAGCTGCTTGTGGAAGCTACAGGGATTTGCATGTAGACGCTTCTATCTTTTGGATTCCAGAGTCACCATCTATCAGTTGTAGGGCATGTTGCCCATTTCCTTAGAGACATCTTTTACATTTCAGTTTTCAGACTTTAGCACGTATTGTTTCAGTTTATTTATTTCAGTTATGGGATTGTAGTGAGGAGTTTTCCTCCAGACTTTATTTACTCTATTGTGATGGTTATTCATTTTTCTTCAGTATGGTGAATGGTGTTATTTATTTCTTCATTACATTTGTTGCATGTTAATCAGACTTAAATTAAAATTTGGCAACTTGCTTTTTAAATACTAGGTGGTTAGTAATATTAAAATGTTTTCGACAGTGATGCTATTAACTGAGCCAACTTGGCATTTTGAATTAATTTAATAAAGGAGTAGCTACCCGGTATTTAATTAGTCGGGGTGTCACAGGTGGTATCAGAGCATCAGGTTCTAGTGTCCTTTAGGATCTGTACGGCTATTCTGTTTCCGCTACGTTTCTTTGATATAGAGCCCTATATTTTAGGACTGTTGTACTCTTTTTGTGTATGCTTCGTTCTTCAGCTATTTTAAGTTTATAAACTGCGAACTTATAAACTTTGTTCTTATTTCAGATGCCTCCACGACGTGCATGACGAGTTCCCAGGAATGCAATGCCCGAATCCCAGCCCGCTCCAGTTCAGGGCATGATGAACGCCGCTGAGGTTGCTGCTATAGTAGCCCAAGCGGTAAATGCCGCGATTGCTATGATTCAGCAGGCACCACCTCAGGCGCCGGTTGCCGCGCCAGCACAGGTTAATGCATTTCCGTCTGCTTGGGAGCGTGTACGATACGCTTTTCAGAAAGCGCATCCTCCAGAGTTTGCAGGTAGCTCAGATGTGGTAGTCTCGAGCCAATGGAGGAAGGACATACAGAGGCATTTGAGGATGCATGAGTGCACTGATGTTCAGAAACAGGTACTAGCTACTTTCAAGCTAGTAGGATCTGCGCTACAGTGGTGGGAGTCTATTAACACCGCGGAGGAGAGGGATACCCTCACGATTCAGGAGTTCTGGGTGCAGTTTGACCGCAAGTACTTTCCGTCCGCAGTTCATACAGAGATGAGGAGGAAGCTGATGAGTTTGAAGCAGGAGGGCAAGATAGTGGCCAAGTATGAGGCCGAGTTCACGAATCTGTTGAACATCGTTCCAGACGAGATACCAACAGAGAAGAAGAAGATAGAGAAGTTCACCGATGGGTTGAATTGGAGGATCCGTCAGCATCTGCTAGGGAACCTATCGTTGGCCACGTATTCTGATGTGGTTAACGCTACATTATTGCACTGCCAGGACCATCGTTTTCATATGGCCGAGGGCAAGCGGCCGGGGGAGTCTAGCCATCAGGGCAGGACTGGAGGACATGGTGCCAGCGGGGCACAATCTGGTCAGGGGAAGAGACAGAATGAGCAGGGGACCCAGCAGGGGGATAATAAGAGGTTTCGGTCAGGGAACTACAGGCAGGGACAGGGAGGTTTCCGTCAGGGCCATCAGGGTCCAAATGGCCATCAGGGCCAACAGGGACAGAATGGGCAGCAGTTTCATCAGGGCCAGCAGGGCCAGGGGAAGAATGGTAACAGCCACCAGGGCCGGGGACAGAAGGGGCGGAGGGGAGGGAACTTCCCGGGGAAGTGCTTTGTTTGTGGCAAGACTGGCCATAAGAAGCAGGATTGTCCTGATAGGGGCAGGGCCCCACAGCAGCAGCAGCAGGGTGCTCGCCAGGAGCCACAGAGACCTATGTTTCCCGCCGCTCTTCCCGCACCGCCACAGATGGCAGCACTGCCACCCATTCCGGCAGTCCCAGCTCAGCAGGGGCAGCTACAGTATGGACGTGTCTACAACGTTCACCAGGCTGCAGTTCCAAAGGCACCGCCCGCGATCGAGGGTACGTTTCCTATCCATGGCACTATGGGTCGGGTGTTATTTGATACGGGTGCTACACACTGTTTTATAGCTACACACTTCGCGAAAGCTTTAGGATGGTTAGCTACGGCAGAGAGCACAGTGACGTGTGTCGACTCACCATTAGGGAGTGGGTCACTTATTTTCTTTATATGCTGGGGAGTGGGGGTAGAGATCGGTGGCTTGGTATTGCCTGCAGACATGTTAGTGTTAGACATGCATGTTCACGATGTGATCATCGGTATGGATTGGCTCGTAGCATATAGGGCCATGATTGATTGCTTCAGCGGGAGCATTATTTTTGCCATTCCGGGGCAAGAGATGTTTGTAGTGGCGATGCCTCGCCCAGAGGGAGGATCGACTGCTCATCTGTATTACATAGAGGAGGATACCTCTAAGGAGGTTGTTATCCCTTTAGATTCGATCCCGGTTGTCAGGGAGTATTGGGATGTGTTTCAAGAGATACCAGGTTTACCACCCAGTCGTGAGATAGACTTCGTTATAGATTTGCTACCAGGTACGAGACCTATAGCACGTGCACCATACCGTATGGCTCCAGCCGAGATGAGAGAGCTACGGGATCAGATAGAGCAGCTGTTGGGACAAGGCTTTATTCCCAGGAGTACCTCACCTTGGGGCGCTCCAGTTTTGTTTGTGAAGAAGAGGGACGGTTCACTGAGATTGTGTGTGGACTACCGAGAGTTGAATAAGGTCACGATACGGAATAAGTATCCGTTGCCTCGAATCGATGACTTATTCGACCAGTTGAGGGGAGCTTCTTTCTTTTCGAAGATTGACTTGAGATCGGGATACCATCAGTTACGTATCAGGGAGGAGGACGTCTCGAAGACTGTGTTCTTGTCGAGATATGGTTCTTATGAGTTTCGGGTTATGCCTTTCGGCTTGACCAACGCTCCAGCAGTGTTTATGGACTTGATGAACAGAGTGTTCAGGGATTTCCTAGATCAGTTTGTCATTGTCTTCATTAATGACATTCTGGTTTACTCTCAGACGGAGGAGGAGCACGCCGAGCATTTGAGGCAAGTTTTGCAGACACTTCGTCATAACGAGATGTATGCAAAATATGAGAAGTGCGGGTTTTGGCTGAAGGAAGTCCAGTTCTTGGGTCACATTATTTCCGACCAGGGAATATTTGTCGATCCGAGGAAGGTATCAGCGGTGAGGGAGTGGGGACAGCCCACGACACCAACGGAGATTCGTAGTTTCTTGGGTTTAGCTGGATACTACAGGAGGTTTATTCGGGGTTTCTCGGAGATAGCAGGTCCTTTGACACATCTTACTCGTAAGGGTGTGCCATACATTTGGAGTGATGCCTGTCAGTTGGCATTCGATGAGTTGAAGGACAAATTGACCTCAGCACCTGTGTTAGCATTGCCGAGATCGGGAGTTGAGTATTTGGTTTACACCGACGCATCTTTGCAAGGGCTTGGAGGTGTATTGCAGTAGGAGAGACATGCCATAGCTTATGCTTCCCGTAAGCTTAAGCCTCATGAGAAGAATTACCCCACACATGATTTGGAGTTGGCAGCGGTAGTATTTGCCTTACGGATTTGGAGGCACTATCTTTTGGGGGAGAAGTTTCAGCTGTTCACGGACCACAAGTCACTACAGTATCTGTTCACGCAGAAGGAATTGAATATGCGGCAACGTAGGTGGCTTGAGTTTGTGAAAGACTACCAGTTCGACATCCAGTACCACCCAGGTAAGGCTAACGTGGCAGCAGACGCGTTGAGCCGTAGGCCAGTAGATGAGGTGGCAGAGGTGTGGAAGGCAAAGTGGAAGGAATTGGGACACCAGGATGCAGTGGCCCGATCTTTCATGTCTGTGATGACCGTTACACCGCAGATTATCACGAGGATAGTACGGGAACAGGCTAATGACTCGTTCTGTCAGGAGCAGATAGTTCGATTACTTACAGAGGGAGCCGAGTCCTATACCGTTAGCTCAGACGGGGGATTGCGCTTCAATGGGAGATTGGTAGTTCCGAAAGCGGAAGAATTGTGGCACGATGTGATGGCAGAGTCGCACGGCTCACGGTTCGCGATACATCCTGGAGGGGACAAAATGTACCAAGACATGAGACGACAATATTGGTGGAGCGGTATGAAGAGAGATATCGCTGAGTTTGTCTCGAAATGCGCCACTTGTCAGCTCGTAAAAGTGGATCATCAGAGACCGGCAGGATTGCTACAGCCATTGGAGGTTCCAGTGTGGATGTGGGAGAGCATATCCACGGATTTTGTCACGGGGTTGCCTACGTCGCAGAGGGGTCACGACTCCGTTTGGGTAATTGTGGACAGGTTGTCCAAGGTCGCTCACTTCTTACCCGTAAGGACTGACTACACTACGGGACAGTATGCCCAGCTCTTCATTTCAGAGATTGTGAGACTTCACGGTGTGCCCCTAAATATCGTGTCTGACAGAGACAAGATATTTGTTTCGAGGTTTTGGGAGAGTTTCCAGGAGGCCATGGGCACGGAATTGCGGTTGAGTATGGCTTATCATCCGCAGACTGATGGGCAGACAGAGTGCACCAATCAGATGTTGGAGGACATGCTACGCATGTGCATTATTGACTTCGGGGGTGGATGGGAGCAGTACCTTCCACTGGTAGAGTTTGCTTACAATAACTCCTATCAGTTCACGATTGGCATGGCTCCGTTTGAGGCATTATACGGTAGGCCTTGTCGTTCCCCAGCATGTTGGTTGGAGGTGGGGGACAACAAACTACTTGGGCCGGAAGTGATTCAGGATACTTCGGCAAGGATTGAGTTGATTCGGAGTCGCATTCGGGTAGCTCAAGACAGGCAGAAGAGTTATGCTGATGCGAAGAGGTTTTTTAGAGAGTTCCAAGTGGGGGACCAGGTTTTGCTCAGGGTATCTCCGATGAAGGGGATTATGCGATTCAGGAAGAAGGGGAAATTGGCACCGAGGTATATGGGGCCGTTTCCTATTATTGAGCGGATCGGACCGGTTGCGTATAGACTTGGACTACCGGAGCACTTGCATCGGATTCACGACGTGTTCCATATTTCCTCGCTGAGGAAATACCTTAGAGACAATTTGGCTCATTCTCACATTGCTGTGGAGGACATCGATCTCCAGCCGGATAGCTCCTACGAGGAGGGGCCAATTGCTATTTTGGACCGAAGCGAGAGGAAACTGCGGTCAAAGATAGTCCCGTTAGTGCGTGTTCAGTGGCGACATCACAATGTCGAGGAGTCCACATGGGAGCGCGAGGATGAGATGCGCGAACGTTATCCAGAGCTATTTTTAGCAGGTACTTTCTAGTTTCAAAATTCGGGACGAAATTCAGTTATTAGGGGGGAAGTATGTAATACCCCGTATTTTTGGCTATATTTATTTTTGGGATTAATTAATTAAATGCGTATTAATTGGAAATTAATCCGGGTTATAGATACTAATGAGATGCGAATTGGTATTTGATTATGTGCATATATGATTATATATGTATGTGGTATTATAAAATTTGTCGTGAGATTTATATACGGCAATTTGGAAATTTTGTCGAGACGCGTGAGACCGCCGCGTCATGGGGTAATATTTTGATAATAAAAGTGAATTTAAAATCTATAATTCGTATGGTTGTTTTGAGTGCGCCAACGTGTCCGGAAGGGTCGAGATAGTCAGAAAACACTAGTCGGGGGTATAGTTTGGGTCCCGGGGTATTTTTAGGCCATACCGGTAACTTAAAGGGTATTTTGGTAATTTTACATTTTTAGGAATTAAAAGTGACGAAAATTAGAGATGTCAATCTGATGTGAATTAAACCCATTAAGCCCATTAACCAACCCATATTAACCTAGAAGGCTACGTAGGTTGTCATTAGGTTTACAATCTTCCCCAAATCAAACCCTAGCTACCTTAAGCCACCATTGGAGAAGGAGCTTAGAGAGAGAGGAAACTCTGCAGAATCTCCACCAAACCTACACCAAAGTCAGAAATCAAACCAAGGCAAGTGGTTTAATTATGTTTAATTTCAGAAAATGTTCTTTCCATGTTAGAAAATTCAGATTTATGGTTTGTTCTTGATAAATATGAAAACCCATGTAGGTTAGATCATAGAACTTGAGAAATTGTGAAGAGAATTGCATGTAGTATGATAGGTAGATGATTTCCCTTATAATAATTGTGATTTGAAGGAATTAAAACGAAATAAATTCTGGGATTTGATGATGATATAAACCTAGGGTTCATGTTCTAGAGAAATTGGGAAAAGTGTAGAGATTTGTAAATCTAGTTGATGTTATGATGATTCAATCCTTGAAAACATGTTAGGAAATGATGTAAATATGTTTAGGACGAATTAGAGACCCTAAAACGTTATTGGGATGAACTTTGGAAGAGATTAGAAGTGATAAAAATGGTGAAAAAACGAATTGGGGAAAATCTGGGCCGAATCTGGTAGCTCGTTAGAAGCAGTCCCCAGGTCGTTCGAACGAACTCGTTCGAACGAGCTTCTAACGAGTTGACCAGTCGTTGCTAACGAGTAGGAATTTCGTTCGATATCTCGTTCGAACGAGATATCGTTAGAAGGAACAGTTCGTTCGAACGAACTGGGATCTCGTTCGAACAGCCTCGTTCGAACGAGACTTCTAACGAGCTGACAACCCAAACTCGTTCGAACACTCGTTCGAATGAGACTTCAAACGAGCTGACAGTTTGGGCTATTTTGGACTATTTTGAATTTTGGAGTCCCGAAAACTTGTTCGAAGATGTAGTTAACCTTCCTTGATGACGTAGTGATAGGTTTGGGACATTTGGGTATATATGAGAAGGAAATTATATACAAGAGAGTTAAATTAGAATGAACTGTTTGGGTGAGACGCGAGTGCCTACTACGACGTGAGGATGAATTATGGCGCGTATAATTATAAACCGGAATAGTATGAATTGTGATAATTATAGTTAGTACGAGAGTGCAATATGTACTACGATTAAAATACGGTATTACTAAGATGTGTGTTTACTTAGTATTGGTATATGGATTGTGTGTATGACATACCTACCATACTTGCTATCACGGGAGGTTGCGTTCGCTTAGGACCCTCTAATCCTTGTGTGCCTACGGGGGGGATATAGACTGGTACCTTGATGAACATAGGTCATAGAAAGACTTATTGTGATATTAATAAGTCCGCTGACCGTGGGAGCGTAGGTATGTGCGTGACCCACGTGATGGTGACTGTGTTCGCCTCCACTATTTGTGATTTGTGTTATCTGAACTATTCCTGAGAGATTCGGAATGTGTGATCCTTATGTACGTGATGTACCGGGATGGATAGCAGAGTATGTGTGCACCATAGCTTAGATTGCGGGGTGCTTGTATCGTATATTTATGATGTGAATAATATACATTTAATTAATGGAAATCCTCCTGTTAATATTGTGAACATATTATGGTATTGTTTCGAGTTATATAAGGAGTTAACTAATACTTATATATATGGCATATTTAGTAACTGAGTTTACATTAAATCCCTATTTAATTACGAGCATTATATGTTAATAGAACCGGGTAATAAGGGTAGGAACTATTACAGTCTAGCTAGTTATGATGTCACTTAGCTAGTGGTTATATCATTGTAGATGGGTACTTGCGTTAGGAGTGCACAGTTAGACGAGAGGTGAGAATATCATGTGAGTGCACGTCCTAACATGTACTTTGCATTTAATGCTTTAAATGTTTTTAAAGCACTTGCAGGTTTTTAAAATATAACTCCACATTCGGGCTCTGACCCGTTTGCTTTTCAAATCTTTTTCTTGTAAAACCATTTTTAGGTGCCCAGCCACAAGGACACCAAGCATAGGATACTCATTCAGGTGACGAGCTGTAGCTGCTTGTGGAAGCTACAGGGATTTACATGTAGACGCTTCTATCTTTTGGATTCCAGAGTCACCATCTATCAGTTGTAGGGCATGTTGCCCATTTCCTTAGAGACATCTTTTACATTTCAGTTTTTAGACTTTAGCATGTATTGTTTCAGTTTATTTATTTCAGTTATGGGATTGTAGTGAGGAGTTTTCCTCCAGACTTTATTTACTCTATTGTGATGGTTATTCATTTTTCTTCAGTATGGTGAATGGTGTTATTTATTTCTTCATTACATTTGTTGCATGTTAATCAGACTTATATTAAAATTTGGCAACTTGCTTTTTAAATACTAGGTGGTTAGTAATATTAAAATGTTTTCGACAGTGATGCTATTAACTGAGCCAACTTGACATTTTGAATTAATTTAATAAAGGAGTAGCTACCCGGTATTTAATTAGTCGGGGTGTCACAGTTGCTTAATTTCCCATTTACCCACATAATTTTACCTTTCCTTTACCTTATGGACATTAATCAGTTTACGCATTTCTTGTCCACTTTAAACTTTATCAGAATATTTATTAATTCATTCAAGTTAGGTTTTCTTAACACATTTTCACCATACAACCCATTTCTTGACATGTTCCTTATTACTTTATCTTTTTCTCTGAATCTTCTAATAACCGCGTACTTTAATGGGCTCCACACCTTCGGTAACACCTCCATATGCTCTGACTAGTGTTTGGGTCTTTCAACCTTGGGCTCCGAGCCCTCTTTAATTTTACTGTTGTGATCCGAGTTCCTTTTTAATGTGCTTTAACATTTTGCAAATTTATACATATTCCAATTTTACTTTTACCTAGCTGAAGTATAAATTTGGGATTTCACCCCAACTCGTGTTACACTTTGAAAATCATCATTTCATGTCCTTTACACTTTAGCTTTGATTTTATTCCAAAATCATATTCATTTAGTACCATCATGTGTAACACCCTTTCTAACATTTTTATTTCATAAAAAATTCCACTTTACATAAAATTATCGCTTTACCCTTTTGTTTCCAAACTCATCTTTTACTCCATTTTTACAAGTGTTAATTTTCCAAAACATTATTAAGTTACCCACACTAACTTCTTAAATATTTTTAACACTTTAACACCTTTTTAACCTTTTGGAGTAACATTCTTCTCAATTGGAAACATCTTTATTTCATTACTTTTATTTTCAAGAATCATTAAACATATAAGTCTACTTTATAAGAAAAAATCCATTTTCTTTCATTAACACAAGTAGTCTTACTTCCTTATACTTATCACCTATAATCCCTTTTTCACATAATTTAAAGACTACAGTTTCTATTTTTCTTATTTCATGTTTAAACCCCTCATTTTTTTTAAACTTGTTTATATGTCCGTTATCAAAATACTACAAGTTTATATGCATGAGAAGATTGATTTTAATTCTAAAATCCTATTAAATGGGTTAAACATACATTTCATTCTAAAAATTCATAATACTTGCAAAAATGCCCTTCTAAGACATAAAAGACATTTTACTTCTCCAACCTCAACAAATGTCCCACTTTCATAAAATCTTTATTTTTCAAGATACTTTGGAACATTATTTCACAAACATTTTTAGCAAGATCAACATTATTTTTCAAAATATTTTATTTCATACAATATTTAACTTCAAACTTCTAGAAATGCCATTTTCACAAAAGGCCCAAACTTAGTTTCTTTTCAATAAAACTTTGAAATATTTACTCATCCTTTATTTTCAACAAAACAATATTTTTTCCAACATTTTTATTCCAAAAAAATATTTAATATAAATCTACTAGAAATCCATCATTTTATCATATGCAATCTACTCTTAAATTCTAACAACAAGACCACTAATACACACAAATAGGATCTTAAACTAAGAGAAGCTTTTTCCACATCAAATGAAGCTCCAATAATGGAAGGAATGAAATGTCTTAGAATATGGCAATTTGCTATTTCCTAAGGTGGCCACAAGGAGGTTGCCTAACTCCACCAAATTTGTCTCCATGAAAGCTCCATTCAAAGACCCTCTTCAATCTCCATGAATCTCCCATCTTCATCTTCTCCAAAAGTCCCAATAATATCTTCAAAATTTGAAGTTATATTTATCTATGGTGGAAATGTGTATCCAGGGATTGGATATGGTGGGATACTAAAAGAAAGTGGTGGCATAAGGTTGAAGAATGCTGGTGGTGTGACGCCCCAACCCGAATGTATGGTTTACCCATAGTCAACCCGGTCCGACTCGAGCATTAGGTGCAAAGCGCAATAAAATAACCTATATAATATTGCTAGTCCAGTTTTATTATTAATTACCATTTCACTTGTTTATCTAGCGATTTTAATTTCAGATTAATCTACGTGAGGGACCCATGGGCAGCACCCCGGAGTCTAAGCATATAAAGCTACTAACGTAATATAAAAGAAAGTACTTACCTATATAACACTCTCTAAATAAGAAACTGGACCAACCGATTGTAACAAAGGAAGGGAGTGAGCCAGATGCTCAGTAAGAAATATACAAATGCAGTATAGAATCGAATGGTGGAAAGAAGACTCCAACACATTATACCTACTTGCACATGCAAATACCTTGTAGACAAATATAAACGAACACATATAAATAATTTTTTTTAGAAGAGGAAAGAATTTCTCAGATTTATTAATAAAGGTAGAAAAGCCCTACCATGGTGGCTTACAAGAGATTTAGAAAATCTTGAAACTTACAACAAGGATAACTATTTAGAAAATCTAATAGAATTTATTCCTAGAAAGTCCATTCTACAATGACCTTTAGAAGACATAGGGAGATCCTTTGGAAGATTGGAGCAACTGTAACACTGAGAATAGACTTATTTATCTAGATTAATTCACCTTAATCATGTAAAAGACTTCTTTTTTCTCACTTTGATATTTCTCATACTATTTAACACACACGACCAAATACTTGAAACAACTATGCTAGAATTAGCCGAAAACTATTTCTTTACTGAAATTATCCCCTTTTATTTTAACCGATCCACATTAGTATTTTTTTTTATTGAAAATCACCATTTCAACACACGCGTTCACTGTGTTAGAAAATATTTATTTAGTCTTTGAAAACCTTTTACAACATATTCCTGTGTTAAATTATGGGTTTAACCACCCATTTACCCACTTACTTAATAGTTCTTTTACCTTGTGGAAATTAATCGATCTACACATTTACTTGTCCATTTCAAATTTATTGGAATATTTATTAAATCATTCAAGTTAGGTTGTTTTGACACATTTTCACCACACAATATTTCTTGACATGTTCCTTATTCCTTTATCTTTTCTCTGAATCTTCCAATAACCGAATGCTTCAACGGGCTCCACATCACCGACTATGCACACCATATGCTCTGGACACTTGTTTTGGGTCTTTCACCCTAGGGCTCCGGGACCTCCATAATTTTCTCGGTATCATCTGAGTTTCTTTATGTGTTTTAACATTTTACAATATTCACATTATTCCACTTTTCATTTTTTCCTGCCGAAGCCAAAATCCGAGGTTTCACCCCAACTTGTGTTACACTTTGAAATTATCAATTCATATCCTTTACATTTTTTTGATTGTATTCCAAAATTATATTCATTTAGTGTAACATCCTTAAAAATATTTTTATTTGACAAAAATGTTCCACTTTAAGTAAATTTACCATTTTACCCAGTTGTTTCCAAACTCATCTTTTACTCCATTTCCACAACTGTTAATTTTTTCAAACCACTATTAAATTATCCACGCTAACTTCTGAAGTGTTTTGACACCTTTTTATCCTTGTAGTAATATTCTTCTTAATTGGAAACATCTTTATTTTATTATTTCCTTCCCAATTTTATAAGTGTTAATCTTTTACAACATTATTAAGTCATACACATCAACTTTTCAATGTTTAACTATTAACACTTATTCAACACCTTTACTAACCATCTTTTTAAATTAGAATTTTTTTTACTTTCTTTATTCAAGAAATCTAATTTCCCTTAAAGACTACTTTTATAAGAAAATTCCATTTCCTTTTTATCAATACATGTAGTTATATGCCCTTGCATTCATCACACCTTTAACCCCTTTCTCACACTCTTTGATGACTAGAATTTTACTTCCCTTATTTCTTGTTTAAACCCATCAAGAACGTCTTTAAACTTGATCACATATTTATTACCAAAATATTACAAGTTTATATACATGACAAGATGGATTTTAAATTCTAAAACCCTTTTAATGGATTAAACATATATTTCCTTTTAGAAATTAATCATGCTTGCAAAAAGATACTTTCAAGGCATAAAAGATATTTAATTTCTCCAAACTCAACAAATGTTCATTTACATAACTTTAGATTTTTGCAAGAAACTTTAAAACATTATTTCACTAGTGTTTAGCAAATTAAATATTTATTTCCAAACATTTTTTAACATCAGTCTTTCTAGAAAATATACCATTTTCATAATATATCAATTTTTAATGTATCAAGACTTTGAAATATTTATTCATTCTATATTTCCAACAAAATAATATTTTACTAACATATTCCATTAAAATATTTAACACTATCCTATTAAAAATCATCATTTATTCATGTGCATCTTACTTAGGTAATCTAACCACAAGACTATTAAAATTCAAATAGAGTCTTAGATACTAAGGATAGGTTTTCCCACCTCTAAAAGCTCCAAATGATGGTAATGGTTGGTGTAGGAGGAGCAACTACCACCTACAAAGTTGGACTCAAGGGGTTACGAAAAGCATCCTCCGAAAATGATCTATCAAGTTTCCAAGAAAGAACTCCTTTTAAACTCTATAAATCTTCCATTTTTATCTTCAAGACCACTAACAATGACTCCATAAAATCATAGACCTCCTAATCCATGGTGGAAGTGGGTGTATAATGTCCAAATATGGTGTAAAATATAACAAATATGGGGTTATAATGTGGAAAAGTTGTGGTAGGGTGTAGGAAGGCCAAAATGGTGGAGGAAGACTACCCCTCCACCCTCTCTCATTCTTCTTCCAATTTCTGCCACAAATGACACTAAATCACCCATTTAAAAATCCTCCAAATCCCTATATTCCTGTTTCCCCAATCTAGGTTAATTTGGGTTTGACAACACACCAAATTAAGGGCTGGAAATGTGATAGCGCATAAGGGTAATCTCATTAAAACATTTTTGAAGAACGTCGCTTGAACAACATGAACCTCACTCGAACGACATCATTACCTGGGTCGATGATTTTGTTTTGCGTGACCTAGGACTGTAATGTAGTAACATCTCGCTTGAAGCCTTGCTTCGTGCGACACACTATCTCACTTCTAACGACACCCTTATATTGTTAGAATGACCCACATTTTCTATTCTTTCATTCTTTTCAACTTGACCCACATTTTTTGATAATTCCATTAAACCTTACTCCATTATATTTTATATATAATCTAAATGAAATATTAGGGCAGGGTATTACAGGTGGCATATTTATTTGAGGTGGAGAGGTGCTCAATAATGGTGGAAGACCATCCTTCTCTCTCTCCCTCTCTCTCTCTCTCTCTCTCAAACTTTTTATAACCAAAATGAACCAAACAACCATTATAAAAACACCCCAAAGCCTTAAAATCCCAGTTTACCCAATTCTGGGTCGCCAGAGCTCTTCATCTCATCAATCCAACGGCCCTGAATGAGACTACGCAAAAGGGAAACTCGATTTAAAAATCTTAGTGACTTCATTTGAATGAGATTCACCCTTTTGTTCGAATAAGAAAGGCATCTCATTCAATCCAACACTTTAAACGACCTTCGAACAACCCATACCTAGTATGCAGTGTGATCTCGTTCGATGCTTGTTTGATCCCCTGCTTCAAATGACCTTTGTTTCTCGTTCAAATGATCTCCACTTAGTTTAAACAACCATTTTTCCTTTTTTCTGAAATTTCTAATTTGAACCCTCAATTTTCCTACAATCCTTATCAAGATTCCAAACTAGTCAATTAAGAATATGAACCCAACCATAATTATCCAAATCCTAAGGTTCTCATGTTATTTCAACTTATGCAGGAAAATAAATAAAATATTAGGGACAAGGTATTACAATGGATATATTGTCCTAAATTATGTCTATTTTGTGATATTGTTTGTTGGTTGAAGGTTCAAGTGAGTTCCTATGGCAAATTAGATGACACGTTGGCTCTCTCATTTGGGGATATAAGGATCATGCGACTCATTAAATATGGACATTGTGTGTGTACTAACTTATAATAAAGTGTCATACGTATTAGGGGCATCGTTAATTTTCATAAAGATACGAATATGAGAATTGGTGACTGCCACACTTTACATAAGTCTAGTAAGATGAGGAGGAGGCTATGTACGAGGTCCAATTTAGAATTGTTCGCCCAATGTACTGGGTCTTTTGGGAATTTGGTTGCATATCTAGTGTTACGAGTTTTTGTTCAATCATTGTTATTATGATATGTGATGCCATGTTGTAAATATAATGTGATAACCCATGAGTAGAGGTATTAGAAGCAACATAGTAGGTCAATGGTTCTTATGCCTAGGCTGATGGGTAATATTGTTTTCTATGGTATGGTACATGGTTTCATTGTACATGGAGGCATAAGAATAAAAGGATGTGATGAATTTTTAGGAAAAAAGTCCTTTTGGAGGGGGAAGAATGTAATACCCATATATTTTGGGAAATAGATTAGGAATTATAGATTTAGTGAAAATTAATTAGAAAATTAATTGTTGGATTTCATTAATATTTTGTTGATTAATTTTAAAGTGAAAATAATATTAATGGAATTTCAGTCTACTAGAGTATTTGGACTATTAGATTAATTTTGGACTGAAGTGTATTTTTAGTGTTAGGTTGGATATTGTCAGGATTGAGTGTTCGTCTAGTGCAAAAAAATATGGAAATGGACCCATGGGTTAGGTTAACTTTTAGTTTTGGAATGGTTTGGGTTGCATTTTGGACCCATAAGATAGTTTTATTTTAGGATGTTAAGATGCTTGCAAAAATATGAGTATATAAACAAAATATTAGGTTCAGTTAGTAATTTTACACCTAAACTCGATCCTAAGATGCTAGAGACATAATTAATATTTTGATGCTAATATAAGGAGAAATTGGAGAAGAAAAAGCTTGGATATAGGAAATGCTAATAGTGAATTATTAAGTGAGGATTGTCATTTGTACCAAATTGGGGGATTTCATCTACACCAAACAAGGCAAGAATTATATCTACTTCTCCCCTTTGATTGGAATATTTTATATTATAATTAATGTAGTTGAATTAAATCAACTGAAGAGATTATATAATATATAGAATTAGAATTTGAGTAATAATTTTATGATTTTAAATTATTGGGAGGTTACTCTTAGAATTGTACTACAAAAATTAGAGATACTAGATAATTAATACAATTGGGTTAAAACTAATTGGATTTAATGATTTTAATCAAGCATTGAGTATCTAACTTTATTGGAACCATTATTTATATTATTAGTAATAAATTTATTGGATGAATTCATGTAAATTAGAGGGCAAATATTTTGTTAATGAAACTAGAGATTATTTGTTCTTATATTATAAAATTGGGTTATTAGTTATGTTGCTGTTGCTAAATTCACGATTTGGGTGTTCTAGGATTTATATTTCAACCCATAAACTCGTACTATATAATTGAAAACTAATACGATCCATTTAGATTGCTCTCTCTAAAGTTTTCAGATAAATTTAGCTCGGCCCCCTTGAGTTTGATTGTGATTCAGACAATGAGATGGTGGCAAACCCTGCTTCTAATAGAGAATATACATTAGTATATTAAAATACGAGTCACATTCTGCTAGCATTTATTTACCGACTAAGGTCCTTATGCAAATAATGTATGTTGTCTGTGGTGAAGAAATTTCTGTTTATGATTATTTCATCAATTACTGCCACATTGAGCTATGCTACTCTGTTGATATACCAATCTATCAATGTTGCGAAACCTAAGTGCCCAACTTACTTTCCTCTAGAGCTTTGTTCCCTCGTGTCTTTGCAATGCTATACAAAATCTCTCTCCACTCTTCAAAGGTCTTCACTAGTGGAGAAATCAAGACAAAAGCCACAAGAAAGGATGTAAGTTTTGACAGATGCTCTGAAAATCAATAATTATGATGTTGAGCCTATGCTGTGGTCTTTTAGAATTTCCATTAATAATGGCTTCACGCAGGAGGAAGGCTATGTTCTGCCAGCCCCAAGTTTGAAAGTGGGAAATGGGGAGGACTTCTTTCCAGGAAATGGATGGTGTAATTTTAACAATAAGAAACTGGTCGAGCCCACTATGATAGAACACCGGACCGTTGCTAACTTCTCAGCTCGATGAGACATACTTGGTCTAGTTAGAGACTTGATCAAATGTGGCGGCATGAAAGGGATTCATATTGATGCTCCATTTGATGTTTTTAAAGAAATCCCACGGTTTAGGTGTTCCCCAACTGTTATTAAAGTAGAAAAATTGTTTAAAGAGAGGCAATTGAAACTTCTCGGGGCTCCCCAATTCATTTTCTGTCTACTCCCCGAGCGAACGAACTCCCAATTTTATGGTCCTTGGAAGTAGAAGAATGTTTCTGAACATGGAATTGTTACACAATGTATTGCACCAACGAGAGTCAACGATCAGTATTTGAAAAATGTTCTCATTAAAATCAATGCATCTCTATGTTAGCTGTTGAGAATGCTTCTTCTATTTCCCTTATTTCGATGGTTCCCACTATAATTCTCTGGATGAACGTGTCATATGGATCTCCTGACCAGTTTGATGTTCCATCTATTTCTGCAGTAGTTAGCTTAAGGCATTGTCCATTGATTTCACGTTATAGGGGATTGATTCTTAGTCAATCCTCTAAGGTTGAGATGATAGGTTCCCTCTATAAACGAGCTTCAGACACTAAGATTAGGGAATAATAAGAGAGATTTTGCTGGATTTTTATACTAGTTCTGGGAAAAGGAAGTCTGATTAGATAATAATTTACGGGGATGGTGTCAGTAAATCATAGTTCAATCAAATTCTGAACATCAAACTTGATCAAATTATCGAGGCCTGCAAGTTCCTAGATGATAAGTCATACCCAAAATTGAAATGGTTTATCCTGATCCTAATGAACTAGGCTGATATTCCAACAGACTACAAATATCAGATGCACCTAAAATACAAGTGATAAATATAACCATATCTCAAGGAGGGCCTATTAGTGAAGATAGGAAATCTGAATGGCTTTGGACACTGCACCCAATAGTTATTGACGTGGTTAGAAAAGATCGTCATATGGAATCCTACGAGGATATAAAAAATTAGCTCCAACATCAGATAATTTTGCTTTTTATGCCCGGGTTGATCTTGGAACAGGATATTGCCATGGTATGAGTGATTTTCTATCTTCATTTATTGTTCTCTTCGATGACAATGCTGATGCTTTTTGGTTCTTTGAGATGCTTATAAGGAGAATGCGCGAAAACTTTCAGATGAAAGGACCAACTGGTGTGATGAAGCATTTGGAAGCATTTTGGCATATCTTAGAACTCACTGATAGGGAAGTGTTTGCTCACCTATCATATAGGTGCTGAAAGCCTTTGTTTTGCCTTTTGAATGTTGTTGGTACTCTTTCGTCGAGAATTATCTTTCAATGAGGCACTTTGTATATGGGCAACTAATTTTGATGAATCCCTGACTTGCATTTTATAGGAACACTGCCCATAACTAATAGTAATACATGTCCCCATGGCATTAGGTGTAGAATGAGGATAAGATAGTATTTAAAATGACAACAGTGAACCAAAAGGTAGCTTACAATCATAGAATGGAAATGTAGAGTGTGCTATCTTTGACAACAATGGCATAAAATCTGCACCAACCCATCCCTTTTGTGGCTTGACAAAGAGTTTCTGGTAAAAAAATGATCATTTTCAGATATGCACTATTGTATCGTCAACCAAGAATGGCGATAATGAGTTACCATTTTTTTGTGTAGCGACAATTCTCTTCATTAACTGTCAGAAAATTATCAGAGAAACTTGTTCAATTGACGATTTGATCAAGATCTTCAATGATAATATGCTTAAGATCATGGTCAAGAAATGCGTACGTATAACCATTAAACTCCGAAAGAAGTACTTCTACAAGGTCTGTAAATTGGAAAGTTTTCTTTTCTTTGCTCCGTTCCTGATCATTGATACTTCTTTCAGCTTAGGAGAACATCACGTCATCTTTCTTCTGTCTTATATATTGAGATTTTTTTATGGATAGTTTTGTTTGCTCTTGTATAAATGACATCTCTTGGTAGAAACATATGTCAAAGCCAATGGAAATTATATATTTTCTCTGCATACTTTTTTGAGCCCGGGTCACCTGATAATGTTGCTCCAGGAAGTGTCATTGACAACAAAGTCTGTCACCCAAGGAATGATGACTTTTAATTGTGCGCTCAAGATGGAATGATAGTGAGTATTTCTACTTCACATTTACTATATTTTATTTCAACTTCTTGATATGTTCATCGTGTCAATTGGTACATATATAACCTTTTTATTTATTTCACCTTCATTTTTTCTCGTCTGTATACTTTTTATTTGCGTTAATTTTGAAGATGGGATGTTTACTTTGTAGGGGAATATATGACCCACACACTATCATGTTCTATTAGATGAAGTGGGTTTCTCAGTAGATGAGCTGCAAGATCTCATGCACTCACTGTCCTACGTGTACTAACGAAGCACAACTGTTATTTCTGTAGTGGACCTAATTTGCTATGCCCACTTGGTAGCCGCTCAGATGGAGGCAGTTTTTGAAATTTGAGGATATGTCAAAGATGTCATCGAGTCACGGTGGTGTGACATCTACTGGTCTAGTTTCGATCCCTCAACTACCTAAATTGAAGGACAACGTGGCCAACTCCATGTTTTTCTGTTGAAGGTTCGTAAGCCTTTATCTCTTTGCTTATTTAAAATAATGGCAACTCAGATAGTTTTGGTATCTCGCTTTTGGTGGAACATAGTCTTGAGGTTGGTTGAAACTTGATGTGAACCTGGTCCAGTTAGTTTTATTTAATTATTTTTGTTATTGTTCAGTTTTAAATGTTATCTATCACCCCCATGTGCTGTTGTGATGGGCTATTTTGGAATTATTATGTGGTTATAGATCGTTATTTTGTAGCCTCTTAGTTGTGCATGGGGGTAATGGGGTTTTTAAAAATGTCTCTTGATATCGAAAAAAGAAAGAAAGGATAGTTGTGGTTCTATAACTAGTTTATGTGATCTATTTTTGTTTGTCACAAAAAATCTCCCTATGAAGCCAAAGTTGTAAGAAGGAATGTTGATCATGAAAAGCTAAATGAGGCTTAAAATAAGAAGAAGGTGACCACACACTACCTGTAATTTAGATTATTACTATTAACATAGGAAATATTGCATAAGAAGCCTTATTTAGTCTCTAACTTCTCTATTAACCTACAAAAAAACACAACTGACGATAGTGATAAGGAATATGATAGGCCAAAATCTAAAATTAATCATGAAGATCATGATGAAAGCGGTCAGGTATTCCTACTTCATGCAATTGGGAAATTACCTATATGGTAATTTTTATATAATGATGCGATCTTGAGTGAAATAAATTTTTATTACTATCATTATAAGATACGACTTCGTTATTTTCATTTCTCCATCCTCACCGACACTTCATTTTCAACCCAGGCATTGTTGGAGATCCAAGAGAGAATAATGGGTTCTTTTTTTCTTTGACTTCCATTTCAAGAGAACATTGGTTATTAAATAAAAAATTGAAAACATAGCAACATTTTACGAAGTTACGATCTTTCGTTGTCTATTAACTCAGTTCATATCTGACTTATATATCTATTACTATCTTTTAAAACCCACCCATTTCAAGAGGCATTTTTTTTGTTACTATGGTTTTGTAAATTTTTGAATTCTAGTTGTGTCTTTCATTTGGATGAGATTGTAGAAGGGAAAGTTGTGGCTTATAGTAATCAAGAACTGTGTATAATGTAGATATTTGCATATTGAATTGAAGTGCATCTCCAGGAAAAATATAGGCTTAAGAAGCAGAAGAAATATGACCCCAGAGTACTCTTGAGGTGTCCTTTTACGCGAAGGTAAATTCTAGTTCTCTTATATGCACTCCTCGTAAGATAACAAGAAATTATTCTTCTCGTTTTAACAATTTATAAAATTATAAATGATGTATGAGGAACTATTTTGATAATAACATTTGAAATAATATATTTTTCTCTCTCATTAATTCGTCTATAAAATTAAATTGGCAATAATGAATGATCAATGACATTATTATAAGTACGTAAAATGACTAAAGAGGTCACACTAAAGACATTTCGAGAGAAAGCCTAATAAAACATGAGTAACAAAAACTACAAATAAATCAAGGTATATATTACTCTCCCCAACTGAGAAAAGCTTGGCCACATGGGTGAAAATACGAGAGGCGACCAAGACATTCAAACACACTTCCATTATTCCCAACTGAGATAGGAATCCATCCACTTAAATTAAACTCCCGACATATTGACGTGTAACCGGGTGGGGGCAACTAATCAGAAATCCCAATAATGGGCATTTGGGGGGGGGGGGGGGGGGGGTGAAAAGTTAAGACAACAACCTAACAGTCTAGAAATAGGTACAAACACATAAAGAGATACAAAAGTAACTTGTCTAAATTATCCACGCTCTCATTGTATTTTCGGTTGACCAAATTGAATAGCATATGCTTCTTTTCAGGGTTAAAAATAGGAGTTAGGGGGGGGGGGGATTGGAAACAATAGCCTAGCGACCTAAAAATAGGTATAAACACATCAAGCGATATCCAAGTAACTTGTCTAAACTAACCCCATCCTCATCGGACTCTCGATTGGCCAAATTTACTAGTGTACACTTCTTTTGGGGTTAAAAATGGGCATTGGGGGCGAAAACTGTAAACAACAACCTGGTTGCCTAGATTTAGGTATGAACACATCAAGCGATACCAAAGTAACTTGTCTAAACTAACCGTATCCTCATCGAACGTTTGGTTGCCAAAATTGACTAGTATACACTTCTTTTGGGGGTAAAAAATGGGCTTTGGGGGGCGAAAACTAAAAACAGCTCTCTAGTGGCCTAGGTTTAGGTATAAACACATTAAGCGACACCAAAGTTACTTTTCTAAACTAATCGCGTCCTCATAGGACTCTCCGTTGGACTAAGTGACTAGTATAAGCTTCTTTTTAGGAGAATAACGACCTAGATTTATATACAAACACATTAAACGATACCAAAGTAACTATGGTCATATGTTGTGTGTATCGATTATTCTCCAATAAAATTACATGTGTGTCAATGGCATGAGAATGTACTAGTTTTTTTGTGTTATTTACTCATTTATGAATACACATTTAGTAAGGTTGATTTTGTTCAACAGGTTCTTATTGAAAAATATGAAGATTACTTTGGGGAGAATGAAGTCTACTTTTGCAAGGAATATAATGAAGACTACTTTTGAGAGAATAATATGTGTAGAACTTTAATGATGTTAGACTTCGTTTCAATTTTGTGGTTAAAAGCTATATTGTTTATCTTCTACTACATTTTGTTTTGGGAATTTTAATGGTTATGAATGAAATAGTTTTAGATTGATTTCATATCATAGAAATTTAGTGCCATTCATTTTGTCACGTGCGTTTTGGAATTATGTTTTGAGTGAAATTTGTGGACATTGGTTATGCATTGCCATTGGTGGAGCACGTGAGTTAATACTAATGTATTCATATCTATTTGTTTAATGAGAAACTAGTGTTTTTTTAAAAATATAATGATATTGTTAACGGATTTTAATCATTACAAACATATGACACTCCCAATCCATTACAATGTATTTTGTAACGGTTTTATCTATTACAAATTCTATATTTGTAACGTGTCAAAACCATTACAATTTAGTGAATTCGTTACTAATATATGTGATGTGTACCAACGCCATATCCGTTTCAGAATAAATTGCAAAGGTTTTAATCCGTTACAAATATTAAATTTGTAACGGATTTTATCCGTTACGAATTCCATTAGTAAAATAAATAACAACAATTTTCTAACGGATTTAATTTGTTACAAATATTTTTTGTAACGGTTTTTGCATGTTACAATTGAGTTGTTTTGATGTAGTGTCGAGGGTTGATTTGGTTTGTAATTTGATTCAATATGTGTGAAAACAAAAGTATTTTCAAGAGTAAAGATTTTGTGTGACAAAAATTCAATTGATATATGTCATCACTTGACTATCATTTTTCTAATGTAATTGAGATATAAACATGCACTCAATCTCTCTCTCTCTCTCTCTCTCTCTCTCTCTATATATATATATATATATATATATATATATATATATATATATATATATATATATATCAAGTAACTAAGAACCTTAACAGAATCACCACCAAAGAAAGATCATGATTCAAAATCTTGCATATTAAACAATTCGACCAAATATCATTTATGGCATGAGAAGAAGCAGTCACCATAGAAAAGGTCTTGTTCTTCATTCATACTAAATCATGAGTGCATTCCTAAAGAATGACAACCGAATAAAGATGAATAAGATGCATGCATACAGAACAGTCAAAAGCTCACTCAGTTCATTAGAAGATCGACCTATGAGTAGAATTCGAACTTAAACACCTCATTATCAAAGACTTAATGGAATTAATTCCATCAAAACATGGATAATAATATCAATCAAAGATCTTGATCAACATAATCAACTAAAAGAAGTATCATATATTCCATATAGTCAAAAGAAGTGATCAAACTCCAGAAGACCTTCCCAGAGCTTTGAGTGATTAGGGAATGAATCTAATAGTATAAATGAATTGTATAACCTAGTATTTGCTCAAACTAAATAATTAAACCTTTACAAAGACCAAGAAAAAGTCAAAATATCCTAGACAACAAGTCAACCACTTTATTTCGACTTAAAGGAAGTTTAAGTCGACTTAAAGTTACTTTAATTTTCCCCCAAAATGGTTTCAAAAGAGAAGGTACTTAAGAAAATAAAATTGGGCCTAGGGACTCAAAGTGCGTAGGTGGTCAAATTTCCAATGGCTACTTTCCAAAGTTTGAATTCCAAAAGTTTCAAAATTTACCATACTACCCTCCAACGTCTAGGTTTTGAAAAAACCTATAAAAGGATCCTTTATGACACACCCCAACCCAGTTACTTATAATTAAGTTTGAAAGTCAAAGTGAGTCAAATCATAATTACTTTAACCAAACCATAATTATGAGTATCCTTTCTAAATTATTAATAGGAATATATAAAAATAAAGCCTTAGACAACTTTCAGGTAATTAGTCTTATTCAAACTTACTAAAAAGATAAGTGGGATTAAATTACCCCATTTACGTTTGACCCAAATCCTGGTTATATGCATCCCTCGTTAACCCCACCGACCTGCTAGATTCGGTAGTGATATCACAATACCTGAAAAACATAAACATAAAAACCATGACAAAAATAGCTCAGCAAATGCATCACTACTACACTATTGCATAAAATAAATTGCAATAAATCATATTCCGATGATGATATATGCATACTTATCTAGACCATTCATAAGCATTACCAATTATATACTTATCTGTCTCATTCATAAAGAATTACCAATTATATACTTATCGGGCTCATTCACAAAGAATGACCAATTATATACGTATCCGGCTCATTCATAAAGAATGACCAATCATATACTTATCCAGCTCATTCATAAAGAATGAACAATTTATCCGATTCATGATTCACATATCCTGTCTGCAATACACAATTCTCCCCCATTTTGGGTCGGGGAGTAACCTCCAATTTTGGTAAACCGAAATGAAAAATTTCATATTCAATATTATTCTTATCATATTTGTAACCATACAAAAATAAGAGTTTCATATTCATAACATCATGATCATATCCATAACAATATACAATACCTTTTTCCTGTGAGTACACTCACCTTGGCCACTTCATGTGTTTTTCCCTTGCCTTTGTCTGACACTTGTTCAACCAATTCTTCCTCCCTTCCACATATTCATTCTTATAATATTAGTATCATCATAAGGATGTTAACAATCCAAAGAAAACTTAAGCTTATCCCAATTCAGAAGCATCGTATAATCCCATTCCAATTATATATCGTAAATGAAGTCCAATCTAACTTCATGGTAAGATATTTACCATACCCAAACCATAGGCCAAATATATTTTAATTTCTTTTTATTAGTTTCATACTTAACATATTGGGTTCCAAATCCAAAAGATGACATATCATTTCAAGTTTCCTAGAGCAAGATATACCCATTTCCTTACTACATAGAAAATCTTCCCTATAGGCTCCTCTATCGTCCAGTCAACTTTCAGGAATTTTCATAATTTTTTTGTTCTATGAATTTATATGATATTACCCCCAACATAAATAAAATTATTTAAAAATACAAATTTAAAATTTCATAATTTTTGAGGTTCATTTGCTATGTCAAGCAAAACATCGAACACATGGTGTGCATACTTACACTTTTGGGGCAGATTTTCTACTTGAATTTCAAGCTATCACCAAAGATTCATTTCTTGGTATTTTCATATAAATTTCGAATATGTTATACATATATGAGTATATTTTCATTTCCAACTAGAATTATTTAATTCCAAGAAATATACAAAAAGATATTGAAGTTTGAACATAGAAAGGTTCTAAACAAGTCCATATAAATGATTTACACCTTCGACTTTGTTTAAACGTGTATCCATCTATGCGTACCCACAAAGGCATGAAAGTTTAATAAACAACTAATGATTTATATTCTTTTAATCACTAATATCAAAAAAAGAAACAAGATTTATTGGTAGAATTACCTAAGGGACGTTTACGTAATTTCTACAAATTTTTCTTCAATTTTTCTTCAATTTTTCTCCTCACTTTCTTCTTTCCGAAGTTCCCGACTCTCTCACCTTAGGATAAGACTCTTAGTTTCTGAAATATGATTAAGCAAGAACTTATTTCAAGAGCTATAAGTCGGCAAAAGTCACCTCCCCCGTGGTCCAATTAAAATATGACATGTGTCTCCATATAAGACAAAATATCCTTTAAAGCTAAATGACTACTTTACCCCCTGTTCGTAATTTTAGCACAACTCCTTTCTCGGACCTTTGTTTTACACACAGTTTGTTGTTTTACAAACTTCACTCAGATATCTACAACTATATAGTTTTCACCTCAAGTCAATCATCATATTATAGTGGCCAAAACTAGTCCCGATTTTGAATATTCCTATCGAAGACTTCACAAATTTGTGTTTATGACTAATTCAATATTTCATAAGTTATAAAGGTAGGATTAGAATGTAAAACCCCAAGATTTTTGGTACAATAAATAATTATTTTTGGGAGAAATAAATATTATTTATTTTGGAGAATTATTAAATTAACATTTGAGGTCAAAATTTGAAGATGTTAAAAAGTGTTTCGAATGACAATTCTGAGTGTGCGGTTGATTTCGGAAGGATCGAGATAGTCAAAATGACTGTACTTGGGTCTTATTTGGGTTCCGAAATATTTTAAGTTCGTTTGCCTCGAATTAAAGTAACCGAGTCATTTAAAGTGTGTATTATCATTTTAAGTTGTGTATTTTGGGAGATAAGGCTTAAAAGCCCACGGGAGATAGAAATCTCATTTGAGATTAAGAGAAAGCCCTAGAAAGAAAGAGAGAAAGAGAGAAGAAGAAAAGAAGAAGAGAAAGAGAAAGAGAAAGAGAAAGAGAAAGAGAAAGAGAAAGAAAAGTTTGGGAATTCCGACAAATCCGTGATTTCGAGGGCGAATCAGACTCTACAATTTTGAGGTAAGTGATTAAACTTGCTAAATAATTCTTGTGCATATTTTATTTCATGATTGTGGATAAAAATTGTGAATTTTGGGATAATATGTTAAAACCTAGATATTTGGGATAAATCTTACATTTCATGTTTATAAATGGATTTGAGTTTGTAAATTAGTTGGTGTTGATGTAAAAAATTAGATCGTATCTAATTATTTAATCACAGATAAAAATAAATGAGAAAAAGAAGTTTTAATGTTGTTCAGCCTTATAAGAATGGCCTACGTCCACTGTTTCTGTTATTGATGACTGTTTGGGAATTCTCGATTACAAGTTCAATCAAGAAATTCCGGTCCCCTTACAATGAGGATTGTACAATGTATTTATAGCCCTGAGGCTATAATATGAAAGGGTAATACATTCAATGCTGTACATGTGAAAGGGTAATACATTCAATGCCCTTTAAGCGTATACATCTGAATGATAAGCATTTAATGAACAGTCAAACTGTTGGTCATCCTGCTACTAATGCTTTGTCCGAGGTGAAGCTCGGACCGCCTAAGTTGCTCGAACCGCCTAAGCTGCTCGATACTCAAGAGTTCCTCGTAGAGTTCTTGTTCCTCGGAGCGTTTGAGTTCCTCGGGGAAGCACTGCTCCTCATTGTAGTATGGTTCCTCGGAGCCTCTGAGTTCCTCGGAAGTGTTTGCTGTTGCCACGTAGATTTCCACGTGTCTTCACTTAATTGAGCCATGTCAGCAGACTAAATTTGGTATCAACAGAAGCCCCCAATGTTTCATAGTTCGAAATTTGAGGAGTGTGGAACATTCTTTCTCTGAATATGGCAGTTTTAAATGGTCATCCTGAAATTTAGGAGTATTTTATTTCTCCTTCCAAATTCATAGAATCAGGCTTTTTTGAATTTTTATACTCGCTTCGATTGTCGTGCCCTTTTTGTCTTTTTAGCCGCCGGTAGCGTAACCGTCTCTTTTCGTACTCAATACTTTTTCCTTTTCCCAAGGCAAGGTATTTAAGCATCACAGACAATCCCATCGTCTTCTACTTTTTCAAATTTGTATCTTCGAGTTTTCCATTGTCTTACTCTCTTGTGCGTTCATCCTTTTCATCGTTCGTTGTCAACAGATCCACTCTTTTTCTGTAAGATCTCCTTCCTTCTTCTTCATTTCCTTTATTCATCATGGTTTACCTTGTTGAATCTCTTGAAAAATTTCGTTATGATTTTTCTATTCCTTCATGGGTTGTTCTGGAGGAACTTTTTGAACCTTCTGATTATTTCCGTTTGGCTGAGGGACATTGGTTCCCCAGTCTCTTTATTGCTGAGTGTGGATTTTTTTTTCCGCCAAATCCTTTATGTCTGGAATTCTGTCAATATTTTGACGTTGTTCCTGCAAGAATAGCCCCCAATATATGGAGAATAGTTAATGGGGTTCATAGACTAAATCAAATTCATGAAACTCGCATATGAATTCCAGAAATCATGTTTTGTTATAGATGGGCTGTTGGTGATAACACTTTTGATTTAAAAACTAGATTTTTAAATAGGGATTTAGTGGTTAATCTCCCGGATGCCAATAGGGACTATTTTGAGCACGGGGGTGTTATAAAAAATTGGCAGTATGCTCCTTTATCTGTAGATGAAGTGTATCAGGGTCCCAGATGCCCTCCCTATGGCAATGGGATAGGTTATTTTTATTTCATATAATTTATTTTGAAATTATGCTTCCTCTATGTTTGATAAAATGTGCCATTGATATTTTAATGTTTATTTATTTGCAGTTGATAACAAAAGAAAGTGTCCAAAAGAGGAAGACGTTAATATAAGGCACCTAAATCTTATCTAGAGTTTGCATCAGACGGTTGCCGACGAGCATATTAGGCCAGCTTCATATCTGCTTCAGTACAAGAGTTACATAACTTCTTTCACTGCTTGTCCGGTGATAAGTGAAGTAGATACAATACCAACTTCTACCAGTTCTTCGCCTGAGTCACACGTTCCTTTAAGCGAAAGGATGAAGAAAAGAAGACCTCCCACCCTTTTTGAGAAACCTGCCTCTGGTGCTGGAGAGGCAAAAAGAAGTAAGCTTGATGTCCCAGGAGAAGGGACAAAGAAAATTGATGCATCTTCCTCGGCTGCTCCTGTGAAGGTTGTCGAGAAGCCCCCAGTGGCCCCGAGCAAGGCTGCTGCTCCAGGCGAGGTGATTGTCATATCACCGACCAAGAGTTCCTCCTTGGTTGAATCTATTCCTGTTCCCTCGAGGAAGCTGAAGAAGAGCTCATTGATCAATTTGGCTGAAACCATCTCTCAGCCCCTAACTACTAGAACTGGTGTTCCTACTTTTGTTCCTCCGAGCTCTGCTATGAGCTCGGTGAAGACTTGGATCATTACCGAGATCCAAGGTATTTAAGAGAACCTTTCTCGGGACATGGTTACATCATTGTCTGCTCTCCATATTGCTTCTGTAAGTCTTATTATTTTGAACTTTTCATCTTTCCTTTGTTATATCTGTCTCTGACTTGCTTTCATTTTCTTTTTACAGTTGGTGAGCTATTTTAACACAATTTTGAAGAAAGATGAAGCTATTAAAGCTTCGAGCTCCTCGTCTGGTGTAGAGGAAGCTCTGATGGGTCTGACACGATCTTTGAAAGATTCTCGTCAGAAGCATGATGCTGGCAAGGCTGCTTGGGAGAAGAAAATTACCTCAACTGAGCAGGAGAAGGCTCAAGTTGTTGAAGTCTCCAAGGAGTTGGAGAAGAAATTAAATAGTCTGGAGGAGAAGAATAAAGAGCTTGAAAGGAAGCTCAAGAATGCTGAGGAGTTTGAAGATAAACTCAAGGTTGCTGAGGAAAAGTTGGGTCAGCTTCAGGAAGTAAGTCGGCATAAGGAGGAGGTTGAGAGTAAACTGAAGGCTGTTGACAATATTCTGTCCGAGAGGCTTTCCTCGGAGAAGTTAAAGAGGAAATTGGCTGTGAAGAAATCCTTCACCGCTGGCTGGGATAAAAGGTGGAATAAGGGCTTGGCTGCCATGATGTTGTAAGTAGAATATGGCAGCCTCAAGTACTTTAGAGATGGGTAGGTCGCTGCTCTACAAGAGATGAAGGTTGATGAAAACTCTGAACTCTTTCAGCGACACATCCCTGGACCCCCTTTAACTCCTGAAGATAAAGAAGTGGACGAAGCTTCCTCCGAAGAGTCTTCCATGCTGATGGGAGATCCAGTTTCTCATCCCCCAGCCATCCAGCCTATTAACGAGGAACTTCAGTAAATTGCTACTTCCTCCGAGCAACTGCCAGCGCTCCCCGAGCAAATTTATGTTCCCTTCGAGCAACCTACCTCCTCGTCCCAGCCTCCCGAGAAGGTTTTGGGAGACAAGGAAAAGGTGTAGAGTTGTTCGGGTTTTTCTCTATTTTATTTTTCTTTGTTAAAATGTAATTCTAGACCTGTAACTCTGAATTTTGTGATATAATAAAATTTGAACTTTTGTTTATGCTTACTGTCGTTTCTTCTCTTCATACTCTGTTGGTACTTTTATTGATTATTGCTTTTACTTCCTCTACTAGTTTCTGGCCAGGATGGAATTATTATCTGCTCACTATTCAAAGCTGCTGAGGCAATGCAATGAATACTTTAAGGATGTTCACACAGATCTGAGTACTGCATAAATCGTCGACATCCTCGGCCAAGATGTTTCGGAACAGGCAGTTGAAGCTTACCAATATTTGAAGTGTCTACTTGATCGTGAGGTAGCCAATAATGTAGCTTATTATGATATGATCGAGGATCTCCAAGGCACCATTGAAGACCTTCAGCAACAATATATGGAATCCACTGCCCTCTTTTATGAGGGGTACGAGAAGAAGTATCACCAAATCATTGCCGACAAGGGATACGAGAAGCGTTTTGCTGCTTACGACGTGCGAGAGAGAACGTTGAAAGCCGAAGTCGAGGAGCATAGACAAATAGCCGAGTTGTTGGAGCAAGAAAATAACAACTTGCAAAAAGAAGTATCTCAATTAAAATCTGTTGCCTCCACCTCAAATGCTTTGGTCCTAGTGACTGACGAGGGATTCTCGTTCTTGGAGGTTGAGAACGCCAATCTGAGGGACGAATTGGAGACCCTAAGAAGGGCTGGCCCTTCTACATCTTCTCGGGGACGAGCAAGAGCTCCTCGTGGATGAGCAAGAGCTTCTCGAGTTCCTGTCGAGGAACAGAGGACTCAATCTGCTTTAGAGAACCAGGCCTTCCAGCTGATGGCGAAGAACCAGGCCTTCCAGCTGATGGCGAAGAACCAGGCATTGGCTGAGATGTCTAAGAAAATCAGGGACCTGGAAGAGTAGCTTTCTGAGCAGAAGTCTATCTTGGAGAATAAAGAACTCTTCATAAAAAATCTCCACGAGCAGCTGGAAAGATTGACATATCAATTCCACAAGCAGCCCAGGGAGTTCTGGATGGCTGGCTTTAACGAGGTTCTCTACCACTTGGACGATTGTATCTAGAATGCAAATAATGAGGGCTATAAATAGGGATGGCTGAATTCCTTAGGTGTGCTGCAACTCGAACAGGGTCATTACCTGTGGGACTACCATGATCCTGGGCTGCTCGACCTGCCCGTGCCACCATTCAAACTTGATATGAGTTGGATCCGTGCTTGGGCCATTCCTCTATGTTTAATTTCCAAATATCTCGGCGACTACAATCTCCATTCAAGTGTTGAGATATCTCGTCCCGAGCACCTCCTAGATCGACCATCCGTGATGAATATCAGGATGTTAAAAGATCTTAACTTTATAAATTCTCCTCTTGCTTTAAATGATCCTCCTGCTGGCGAGGAACCTGTTTCAAAAGCAGAGGGGAAATAACCAATAAAATAGGAATATTGATGTAATAAATTTGTATACATTTCATTCTCAATGTAATTTGTTTTTGGATTTAATGAAAGACTTTTATTTGCAAATGTTGACTGCGATTGTCTTGTAACACTTTACTTCTGTGCATGTGTATCTGTTAAAAAGATAATGATATTGTGTTATTTGTCGATCAACTTATTGTCGACTAGTTTGAATTTGTGGTAGTCATTTGGAAAAAATGATGTTTTGTTTCTTGACCAACTTAGTAAAAAGTTACGAATATCAAAAATGTTGCTCGATCACTTTCTCGTCTTCATAAAATGTTTCCGACCAACCAAGGTCGGTAAATTTTCCTTTTCGACTAACTACAGTTAGTGGATTTTTTCTTAACGAGCAACTTTGGCACTTTTTGGAATAATTTTACCTCCCGACCAACTTTAGTTGGCGTTTTTGAGAATATATTTACTTCCTAACCAACATAAGTTGGCATTTTTAGGAATACTTTTACTTCCCGTGGAACACATAGTTTTACTTCCCGTATGAATAAAAGTTTTACTTCCCGAAGGAATACAAGTTTTACTTCCCGTAGGAATATAATTTTTACTTCCCGGAGGAATAGAAGTTTTACTTCCCGGAGGAATACAAGTTTTACTTCCCGGAGGAATAGAAGTTTTACTTCCCGGAGGAATACATTTGTTTCTCGACCAACCTTAGTTGGCATTTTCGAGAAGTATTTTCAAGAGAGTTTTGCCGAGTTTCACCGAGTAGTGTGTAGCACTAGTATTCCCCGAAAAACTTTCAATAAAAGGAGAGAATTTGGCAGAATATCTTCATTTTATTGACGGAACTGCGTTACATGAGAATATACATCACTGATAATACTTGCGCAGGTGCTCTGCGTTCCATGCATTCTTAAACTCCTCCCCCTTTAAAGTTGCTATTCGGTAAGTTCCTGGTCGAACAACTTCTATAACTCGGTATAGTCCATGCCAGTTTGCCTCCAGTTTGTTGTGCTTTTGAATCACTTTCTTTAGCACATAGTCTCCTTCTTTCAGGTCGCACTTCTTCACTCTCTTGTTGTAGAACAAAGATGTTCGCTGCTGGTAAGCAGCATTTCTAATGGTTGCTTCTTCTCTAACTTCCTCGAGCATGTCTAAATCCAATCTTCTCATTAAGTCACTAACAGGGGAATTGAAATTCAGCACCCTGTGTGTTGGGAGGTCCAACTCGGTAGGTATAACAACTTCACTTCCAAACGCCAGCATATATAGTGATTCCCCTGTTGCTACACGGGGAGTAGTTCGGTAAGCCCACAATACTGATTGTAGCTCGTTGATCCAATTTGCTTTCGCATCATCCAGTCTTTTCTTCAAGTCATTCAGCAGCGTTCTGTTTGTCACTTCAGTTTGTCCATTGCTTTGAGGATGGCCTGGTGCTGAGTGGATCTTCAAAATATTTGACTGATGATAATAGGCAGCGAACTCCTTGTTGTCAAATTGTGTTCCATGGTCTGTGATGAAGGCATGAGGAAGACCATATCGACAAATGATGTTCTTCTAAATAAACTGGTACACCTTGTCGTACGTCATATCAATGAGAGGCTCAGCTTCAACCCATTTAGTAAAATAATCCACAGCGACCAAGAGATATTTAAATCTTCCCCTCGTCGTCGGCAGTAGCCCAACCAAATCTATTCCCCATATGGCAAATGGCCAAGGGGAAGTAATGGGTGTCAATAATGCTTGGGGAGTTCTTCGGATGGAGGAGAAGCATTGACACTTTTCACATTTCTTGGCATAGGCTATACAATTAGCCCTCATCATTAGCCAGTAGTATACCTGCGTTATCACCCTTTGCAAAAGCGTCCGTCCTGCTACATGGGCTCCACAGGACCCTTCATGGATCTCTTCAATCAATTCTTTCACCTCGAAGGGATACACACATCTTTGCAAACCTGCCATAATTCCTCGTCTATATAGAATACCGTTCGTTAATACATACCGAGCAGCTTTAAACTTCAATTTCTTGGCTTCGAGCTTGTCAATTGGTAATTCTCCCTTCTCAATATATGCCCTGATGGGATCCATCCATGATGATCCTAAATCGAGGGTAATAAAGTTCGTTGTCAGATCTTCATCTATACTCGAACCATCTAAAACTTCAATTGGGATTGTTCTTCGTAGCTCGGTACGAGTAGCTGATGCTAATCGAGCTAGGGCATCTGCTCTTGCATTCTCCATTCTTGGTATTCTGACCAACTGAATACCAGTAAATTTTGATACCAGTTCCTTTGCCTTTACCTTTGCATGATACTTGATCATTAATTCTCCTTTGGATGCATATATTCCCAACATTTGATTTACGATCAATTGAGAATCACTGAAGACAATAACCTGTTGCGCCTCCATAATTTTTGCCAAATTAAGACCTGCAATCATGGCCTCATACTCAGCCTTATTATTGGAAGCTTTGAATTGGAATCGTAGGGCGTACTCCATGTCGACCTCGTTCGAACTGCTCAAAACGATCCCTGCCCCACAGCCTGTTGTGCAAGATGAGCCATCTACATATAGCCTCCATATAGGTAACTCGACTTTAAATTTCTGATATGACAGAGTTCCTCGATGAAATATTTGTTGTTTCCTTTCATCCTCCCCTGGTATTTCTTGCTCTTCGTCGATCATCTTTTCTTGCCCTTTTACCAACCTAAGTTGGTCTGATCTTGTGTTTGATGATCCTATAACATCCACAGGTTGATCAGCGAGCAAATTTTTCTCCTCGGGGGTATCAGGATAGGTGAACTCTGCTATAAAATCTGCTATAGCTTGCCCTTTTAGCGATGATCAGGGTTCATAAACTATATCATATTCACCAAGTTCTATTGCCCAGTACATCAATCTCCCTGTTTTTTCTGGTTTATGAAGGGCTTGCCTTAATGTCATATCAGTATATACTACTATAGTATGAGCCTGAAAGTATGGCTTAATTCTTCTACTTGCCTCGATCAATGCCAGTGCCAATTTTTCCAGCCTTGGATATCTGATGTCTGCTCCTCGAAAGGCCTTACTTGTATAGTAGATTGGTTTTTGTACTCCATTCTCAACTCTTATTAATGCCGAACTGACTACATTCTCGGACACTGCCAGATACAAGTATAATTTTTCTCCCATCACTGGCCTGGATAACAGTGGAGGTGCTCCCAAATATTTCTTCAAGTCTTGAAAAGCCTTCTCACATTCATTATTCCACTCAAAAGTCTTTCGGAGCGTCTTGAAGAATGGGAGACATCGATCAATTGCTCGCGATACAAATATGTTGAGTGCTGCTACTCGTCCTGTAAGACTTTGCACCTCTTTCTTCGTCGTTGGAGATCGCATCCCTAGCAGAGCTTTGATCTTTTCAGGGTTAGCTTCAATGCCTCGCTGATTGACAATGTATCCGAGAAACATGCCTTCTCTTACTCCAAATGTGCACTTCGTCGGGTTCAACTTCATTTGATATTTATCTAGTTGATCAAAAGTCTGGCTTAAGTCAACTAGATGATCGGCAGCTTTCTTGCTCTTTATCAGCATATCGTCAACATAGACTTCCATATTGCAACTGATTTATTCAGAAAAGACTTTGTTCATAAGCCGATGATATGTCGCACCTGCATTTTTCAAATTAAAAGGCATAACATTATAACAATAAGTTCCCCTAGGGGTAATGAAAGAAGTACTCTCCCTGTCTTCAGGTTTCATTTTAATCTGGTTGTAACCAGAATAAGCATCCATGAAGCTTAGAAGTTCGTGTCCCGAGGTAGCATCCATCAGTTGATCAATTCGGGGCAATGGAAAGTGATCCTTTGGACATGTTTTGTTGAGGTCGGTGAAGTCTACACACATCCTCCATTTGTTGTTCTTCTTTTTCACCATCACCACATTTTCTAACCAGTCTGGATATTTAACATCTTCAATGAAGCAATCTTTCTGGAGCTTCTCGACTTCCTCCTGTATAGCTTGATTCTTCTCGGGGCTGAACACTCTTCTTCTCTGCTTCACTGGCTTGATCTCCTTATTGACATTGAGCTCATGACATAAGAAATTTGGGTCTATCCTAGGCATATCCTCATGACTCCACGCAAAATTTTGCTTTCTGCTTCTTAGGAAAGTTATCAATTCCTGTTTTAGTGAGGCTTCCAACGATGAACCTACTTGAGTAGTTCATTCAGGGTGCTCATCGTCCAAAATGATGTTTTCAGTAGCTTCCACCACTTGACCCTTCACGATTTGAGACCCATCTCTAGGATCCAATGTTTCAATTTCTGCACCTTCATCCACTTGATAGGTAGTAGTCTTTTTCCTTATATCCTCCAGTTCTTCTTGCTCGGCGGATGAATAATAGTATTCTCGAGCTACTTTTTGATCACCTTCCACCTTGGTTTCTTTGGCATCCATATTCTTCTTCGCAGCCATATCCTCCTCGGTATTCATAATCTTGTACGCTTTTCCCATCAGATCTGACATGGTTCTAGGTGGATCTTTGGCCAAAGTGTAGTACAACTTGTTGGGCAGTAGTCCACTCATCAAGGCGATAATCGCTGTCTTCTCCTCATAATCAATGACTTCTAGTTTTTCGTTATTAAAACGAGTTATATAATCTCTGGTGCTCTCACCATCTTTTTGTCTAACACTTAACAAATGTGCTACTCGTTTAACTGGCTTTACCCCAAAACAGAAATTCCCAATGAATAACTCGGCCAGTTGAAGAAAAGTTGAGATCTTACCCCGAGGAAGATTATTATACCACATTTGAGCAGATCCGGTAAGAGTTCCCGAGAATGCTCTGCATCTCATCTCATCTGGAACAACATAGATGTCGGCTGTAGCTTGGTATTGTTCTATATGAAGGACAGGGTCGGTCTTTCCATCATATTTGGGGGTCATAACAGGTGCTTTGGACTTTAATGGTGTTGGGAAATCTACAATGGCCTGGACAAAAGGTGTTCCTCGAACAAAGGTTCGTTGTAGAGGGTTCTTGGCTTTAGCCATTTCCCCTAATCTATCCTTCATCCTCTGAATAGAGCCTTTCCATGCATCATTCCCGTCCTCGGGCCTATTGGTTTGAGCAACTGATCGCGTTGATGTGGCTTCCTGGGATTTATCTTGACGAGCAGCTGGTCGCGACTGGGCAAATCCTTCCCTTAAATCTGATGGTCGTCGAAAACTCCTCGATGGGGCTCTAGGAGGACTTTTTCTCATCCTAGGACCTAATCGATCGAAAGGAGATACTCTGCTTAATCTTTCTAGGGCACAAGTCCTTTCTGGAGAGAGAGTGATACGTTGTTCAGTATCTGTGGCTCGCACTGACGAAGTTTGTCCAGGTTGATAAGAATAATCCTCAGATTCCTCAGTACGATATGAATCGGTATGCCTAGTACGCGAAGAAGGTAAACTGGTATTTCTTTGAATGCTTTGTGGTCCTGAATGGGTTGGTGCACCGCCATGGAGGGTTTGTATGAGTTATCGCATAGTTTCTTGCATGACGGTCTGGCCCTGAGCCAGATTTGTGATTATTCTAGCCAGATCTGGAATATTTGGCAGAGCAGATGGATTTGGAGGGCTTCCAGTGTTTTGATTGCTGGATTCTGGTATATCAGCCATTTGCGATGAATTGTTTTTGATGAAAAACGATATTACCAGTCGTTTCCCACAGACGGCGCCAATCTGTTGATGTAAAAAATTAGATCGTATCTAATTATTTAATCACAGTTAAAAATAAATGAGACAAAGAAGTTTTAAAGTGGTTCAGCCTTATAAGAATGGCCTATGTCCACTGTTTCTGTTATTGATGACTGTTTGGGAATTCTCGATTACAAGTTCAATCAAGAAATTTTGGTCCCCTTACAATGAGGATTGTACAATGTATTTATATCCCTGAGGCTGTAATGTGAAAGGGTAATACATTCAAAACTGTACATGTGAAAGGGTAATACATTCAATGCCCTTTAACCGTATACATCTGAATGATAAGCATTTAATGAACAGTCAAACTGTTGGTCATCCTGCTATTAATGCTTTATTCAAGGTGCAGCTCAGACCGCCTAATTTGCTCGGACTGCCTAAGTTGCTCGGTACTCAAGAGTTCCTCATAGAGTTCTTGTTCCTCGGAGCGTCTGAGTTCCTTGGGGAAGCAGTGCTCCTCATTGTAGTATGGTTCCTCGGAGCGTCTGAGTTCCTCGGAAGTGTTTGTTATTGCCACGTAGATTGACACGTGTCTTTACTTAATTGAGCCATTTTAGCAGACTAAATTTGGTATCAATAGTTGGGTTGATTTATTTGATGTGTATTAATGTTAGTAATATGATTGGGTTAAAGAATTTTGGTTGGATTAAGTATTTTGAGGTTTTTAGGAAGTTGGAGTTCCTTAAGAATGGAGTTTGGCCGAGGTATCTGGTAGGGCCAGTCAACTGCGGCCAGCGGCCCGGTCGATCGCGCCTCAAGAGAAAAGCATACTGTCTTCGATTTTAGGCATAATTGAAAATCGCAGTCGACCACAGTTAGGGGACCGGTCGACCGGGCCTTTATTTTTGGCTCAAGTTTGGGAATTCAAGTTTATCCCCTTTCTTTTGGGTTTATATTAATGGACCTTCTCAATTGAAGTATCTTAGAGGATTAAGCGATTATATAAGGGGACTAATGACTTTAGAAGTGTGAGGAGATATTTGGGGCTATTTAATAAATGGAATCAATTGTGTGGTGTCTCTAGCATTAAGGGAATGAGAGAAAAAATTAGTGGATGTTGAATGTAAAGGTTAAGGTCTTATTGTTTGATTTAGAGAGAGTGCGAATTTAAGTTATCGTATTGATTTAGTGGGAAATCCCCTTAGCGTCGATGTTAATATTTGAGGAATAGTGAATGTTGATCGATGTGCATATGGATATAGAGAGTATTCTTAATGTTTGTTAATTTGGGAGATTAATCATAATGATAGAAGTGATGGGTGAGTTTCAAGTGAGGAATTTTATCGTGTATATAAGGTGGGGAAGTTATGTGAGTTAGCGACAAATAGTATATCGAGAACAATATATACTTATAAATGAACTTATTTCGTTCAAACATACGAACGTAAAAGAATATGTATATCTATATGGCGTGATATAAATACCTTGTGTCATGGTATGCATTTATACGATGTGATTGTATATGTATATCTAGTGTGAATGATATATGTATATTTATGTGAAGCATACCCCCTCTTTGCTATCATGGGAAGTTGCGAGATGTGGGTGAGGCCCCTGGCTTGAGGAGCAGGGAGCGTATAGTCCCCAGGTCATAGCGTCCATTATTATTTTGTGATTTTTATTATGGTGAGACGTGTTGGGTATGTTTCATCTCACTTTTGGGGAGGAACTATGACCGCTTTCCATACGTTGTGATTTTTGTTTTTACCAAGGCGGTGTGAGATTCCGACCATTAGTACCCAGGATGATATGTGAGCGATTCCCCGGTAGATGATAGCATTGAGAACCTGCGTCCTCTAGTTATAGCTCGCTGGGATGGTTATTATTATAATTGTGTGTATATTATATTATTTGTATATGATTGTGAGATATCATATATCTGTATCTAGTGTAAAAAGATATAAGAATAATGATTGAATCTCATTCTGGGAGATTTTATCCGGACTTAAATTGTAATGTGTATATTAAAGTGAATATGATGCATATATATTTATATGAGTATATGTATTACGTGGGTACCGAGGGCATAATGGACCTCAACGACCAACATTGTTAAGGAGTAGTGTATTGGGGGGGGGGGGTTACTTGTTTGGATTTTGCTTGCGAGATGTCCTACGCACGAAACGTAGTGAAATGTTGGGAGTGGGGAGAAGTTTAGGTCCTTAGTACTCAGATTTATATATTTGTTTGTCTCGACAATCGACAATGTTAAGGAGTAGTGTATCGGGGGGGATCCTTATTTAGATTTCGCTTTGCGAGACGTCCCGAGTAAGAAACGCCGTGCACTGTTGAGAGTTGAGAGTTGAGAATAGTTAATTATTTATATTATATAAGAAATTAGAGTTATATGCATCATGCATTGAGGGCATAATGAATCTCAATAATCAATACTATCAAGGAGTAGTGTATCGGGGGGGATCCTTATTTGGATTTCGCTTGCAAGATGTCCCACGCACGAAACGCAGTGAAATATTGAGAATTGTGAGAAGTTTGGTCCTTAGCATTTAGATGCTAATAACTCATATATGTCAATAACTAGAATATGAGAAATTCTAGTAAGAGAATATGTATATGTATTTTTATATGTTAAGTGTCGCATATTTGGGGATTAGAGTAGAATTGGAAGTTAATGGTTATGATTTAGATGGAAGTTTAAATGAGAATAAATTTTGGTTGTAGGTTAGAATATATTGCCCCTTGTTAGTGTTGGGCAGTTATTTGAGGATCATGTGCATACGTTTAGGTGCGCGCTTTAGTTGAGAGGTGAGGTGAATTTTCTTGAGAGTGAGACTCCACTTTAATCATGTTATAATGCATTTATAATTATTATGCATTTTATTGAACTTGCTAAAAATGTTTTCACACCTCAACCTCTTAACCATTTATATTTTCTCTTGCTATGTATATATTGCATTATTTAGGTGTTCCTCAGTAAGGACGCCATTGATGTTATCCATCCAGAGTATTCGTGGAGCTGTCACAGATGCGGACTGTTGCGGAATTTTGATAAAGCCTCTTCATATCTTTTGTGTATCTAGATTATGATTCAATTTATATATCTGGTTTACACCTAAGAGTTGTAGCTGTAGCATTTTGTTTATATTATTTTATCAGGACTGTTGTATTGTCTATGACCCGACAACATTTTTGGGTATTTTTATTTTGTGATCTTATGTTGTAAATTGGAATTACTTCTTTTATTATCACCGTGAGTATATGATATCTTGTTTAGTGTTTATTATGTTGATGGTTGGTTATTTCTTTTTATGTTTAAAAAAATAAAAATTTGGCACCCTCTTTTTGTAGTAATAGGTAGTTGTCCGTGTTTATTTTAGTATCGTCAGTAGATGCTGATAATGATCCACTTGAGATTCCTGATTATTTTAGTATAGGGCTGGCCACCCGTTATTATTCTAAGCGGGGTGCCACATAGAATAAACACAATAACTTAACATTAAATATTCTAATAACACATTATCCCCATCCCATATGGTAAGCATGATTTAAATATGGTTTATCATAATCATATCCGGGTCGTCACAACCTTCCTCTCTAGAAAATTTTGTCTCCGAAATTTAGGATGAATTTCTCTTATCAAACAATTGGGGATACTATTTTCTCATTATATCTTCCCTTTACCAAGTTGATTCTTAAATTTCATTGATCCTCCACAACACTTTAACTACGGGACTAACCTTATTCCTTAATACTTGCTCGTTTCGATCAATAATTTCCACCGATTCTTTGATGTACGACAAATCTTGTTTTATGATATCTTCAAATTCTTTATCATTTACACATAAGGATAAATGAAAACCAATTCCCAACACATATATTACTTCATACCTTTATATATGTATGTCGAACATTCATATATAATAGATCAGTTGTGTCAACATCTATTCACAATGAGTGAACATTCTTAACAAACCTTCTTTACCTTTCTACCTTCATTCCTATAGTTTATCCTTATAATCGTGTAATATTTCAAATTATAAATATCATATTACCAGACTAGCTTATTAATCATCACATTTCCATCTTCCATTCAACACCAAATGCATGTGTTTGACCTGAACTACTTTCTTTATCATTTATGAAGTTTAAGGGTATGTTAAATATCATCACTATAATATCTTAATTTAAATATAGCCTCACTATTATTCATATATCGAAACTGAACAATCATTCACTAAATGTTTATTCTTAACCAAGATTTCATATTCACCTTCATGTATATTGTGCAGTCATGAACTATGAACTCAATCTAACTTCTCATTATATTCCTTTTTTCAGTATCATTTGATTGTTCTTTAATTAAACAAACAATGACCTTAGCGAGTCATCTATAAAACACAATAACTTTACAATCATAATCTTATCCCAATGTTTATTAACATGACATTCTTATGCAATATCATTAGTACACTCATCTTACCCGTTTGGTAACATGGATGTTAAACATACCATCACCACTTGAAACTTTAACCATACTTACCAACCCCATAATACTTCTTTAACTATTATATGTCGTATTTCTTTGAAATAACCTGTACAAATACTTTAATATATCACATTATGGTATCTCACATAGCGCATTATCCTTACATATACTTCTTAATGACCCCGTATACTGTCAATCATATTCATTATTTGTTATACTCTTAGTGATAACACGTATGTATAATGACAAATACAACTCAATATCCTCTTAAACCAGTTGTCGACATTCCAACTCGATTAACACCGTTCCCATACTCATACAAAACACATACTCTTAAAAGGGCTCCTCAATAGTTTTAAACTTCCAACTCTTTAACACCTCGTCTCAACTTTACTATTCATATAAGCATTTCAAAACATCATAAGGGTAATATCCACTACATATACTAATACTATTAAATAAGTACATACCAATTCTTACTACTCTTTTCTTCTACTTATCATAATTCAGTATGAGCCCATATTCGGATCAATTATGATATTTTGACTAGTAATTGAATTTCAGACCATTTCATATATTAAATGTAAACATATACAACTATTAATCTTTTCACTTCACCTTTACCATGTGCATCTTCATTTTATTCACACTTTAACAATTTACCATCTCATCCTTTAACGGAATATGGGTTCCCGTACCTTATTCTTTCACATAAATGGGCACACACCAAACCATGGCTTAATAAATGACACAACTCAAGTCTACATATTGCAGTATAAGAAGAGATTACTTCCAATACTTCAATATTTTCGTATACCACATTTTGTCTTTAAAAATTTTCCTTAATTGACATGTTTTTCCATACCACAAATAAAACAATGCAATGATTCATATTAAAATACATGTATTCGTTGTCGTCCCCGAATAAACCTTAACATCTCATTTCCTTTCCTGCAAGATCCTTACATTTAATATCTCGCACAACAATATATATGCATAAATAACAAATGTTAGTCAACAAAATCCAATTTACTTATGACCTGTAATAACCCGTATTTTTACGCATATTTATTTCTATGGAAAATGGGGATTAATCAAATGAATGGGATTTTTTTTTTAATTATAATTAATTCATTTTTTTTATAATAATCACTAACGTGATGAGAGTTAGTAGTTATATAAATAATATTTTGGCTGGGGATGAGATACACGACAATGATGTTATAAATATTTGGGACGCTTAAGAGTCACTAATATTTTGGCCGGGGATGAGATGCACGACAGTTATGTTATAAATATTTGGGACGTGTAAGAGTCGCGTCACTAGTAGTTATTTGGGGGTTTAAAAGATAAATTATTTTTGGTATAACTCGGATGACTATTTTGAGTACGTCAGAGTGTCCGGAAGGATCAAAATAGTCAAAAAACACTACTCGGGTATTTAAATTTGAGTCCGGGACATTTTAGCCCAAAATGACACCCCGGAGGGGTATTTTGGTCTTTTGGAATTTTTGGGTAATTAAATGGACGAAATTTGGGTTTAATTAAAAACAGTTCGGGTTAGTGGCCTATTAGTTCAACCTACGTAAGATAGAGAGGCGCAGGGAGAGAACCAAGGAAGAAGAAGAAGACTCTATTAGAGCCCTAAGCCAAGAACTCAAGCTTTCACACCAAAAAGTACACCAATGCGTAGATCGGGTCAAGATGATCGTTGCCATACCATTTTCAATCGCGAATCAAAAGTTCCTTTTTAAGGCAAGTGATTATCTTGCTCTCTCTCTTAGCAATTATTACGCTTGTTAACATATGCAGAGGTTTTAGAACAACTAATACCAAATTGGGATTACCTATGATGAGATTGTGTAGGAATCTTAGAATTTGATGGGGGTTTGCACGTAGGGGATTTTCACCTTTATAGAAGTGTGAAATTAGGAGAATTAGATGCTAATAACAAAATAAAAATGGAATTTTTATGGATTTATAATTATGGTTTTATGTTAATATGATTCAAAGGAAAATTTAGGAGTTATTGAATTTATTTGATGATCAGAAGGATTTGACCCCTAAAATATGTTAAGAAATGTTCTAGAGTGACTTAGAGTGGTTTAGAAACCTTGTACTTAAGTTGAAATGGGTTTAGGTTGAAATTGAAGAGGAGGATATATGGAAAAACAAACTTTGGAGATGAACTGGGAAACTGCGGAATTTTTGTTAGAAGTCCAGCCCAGGTCATTCGAATGACCTCGTTCGAATGAGACTTCTAACGAGTTTCCAGTTGTCTTTCTAATGAGTTTGGTGGTTCGTTCGAAGTCCCTTCATTCGAACGACCCTCATTTAAACGAACTCGTTCAAACGAGATTCCCTGGGTCTTCTAACGAGATTACATAATGACTTTTAAGGCCCGATTTTATTTCAAAATCCGCGTAGACTTATATAAATGAGTGTTAGGCCTGTATAAATGTCGAGTATCCTAAATCTTATATTTATTAGTGAGCGGAGAATATGTCAAACCTCGGAAGGAATGAAAGTTATAGAGATTGAGAGATGCAGAAAATATAAGGAAGAATATATATACGAATAAGGTATGGGGTATAATAAGGGGTACATATTATACGTACTGTAGATACTAGGCTACGGGAAAGCCAATGAATTTATAAAAGTTGTGTGTATTCTTATTGCTCAAAATATTATGTGTATGACATACCTAGCTACTGGATATCTAATGGAGGTTAACACGTTGTGGACGACAGAATCTTGTGTACCTTCGGGGGATTTAGAGTCGTACCACTAGAGCATGGATCCTAGGTACGGGCTATCCATGAGAATGATAGTGATGTCGATCGTATGGGGGTGTAGCCCATTGGCTTGGGACTATGTTTGCGTCTAATGGGTGTTTATGTTTTTATTGGTTCTCGAGAGATTGAACCAGTTGTCCTCCATGCGTGAGCGTTGCAATGGGACAAGATAGCCGAGTATGCGTAGCACTAAGGGTTTCCCAACAAGGGGTGAAATATTGATATATATATATATATATACATATATATAAAATGATATGTATACATAAAGAGAATAATGTGTGTATATCAAAATCCTGTTTGGTGTCTTATGTCGATGACTCTATTTTTATATGTGCGCTTATGGTATTATCAGCTGGGTAATTAGAAAAATATATGAATAAACTAAAGTAACTTTTAAACCTAGATCAAAATCTTAAGTACGTCGGCTTCGAGTTATTTAGGGAGACTTTCCAGTATAATAGTATGTACTTAGTAGAAAATCAAGGTATCATGACTAGTATGTGTAGTTAGGCTCGTTAGGCATGCACACTAGATCGAGGAGTGAGTATCTCAAGTGAGTGCACTAAGTTAACTTGAATAATAATTGTTCTAATTGAATCAATTTAAGCACTTGCTATTTTAAACTATTTTTAACTCGGGATCTGATCCGCTTTTCTGTATATCTTTTTATTGTTCCACTATTTTAGGTGCCCAGCCATAGGGACACCAGCCTTAGGAGACTCTATTCAGTTGTCGTGCTGTAGAAACTGTGGAAGCTGCAGGATAATTGCTAGTAGACAACTCAGTCTATTCTCCCTTTTTCAGTTGCCTATTCTGTTGGATATGTCGTCCTTTCTTCTGTTTACTTTCATAGATTTAGTTATTTTAAATTCTCTCTTATATTGGATTTCCTTGTATTGGATTTATTGTATGGGATTTTTTCTGGACATGGTTTACTCCACTCATTTATTTTACTTCAGTTAGACTTTATTTATATTACTGTGATGCATGGAAATTGTTGGTATCCTTTTGATTTGGGTTAGTAATAAGATAAAATTTGGACATCAACCATTTTAAATACTAGTTGGTTAGTTTTATTAAATTAAAATTTGAGTTTTCGACAGTAATGCATTATCTGTACCAACTTGATATTCTGAAATTAATTAATTAAGGACTGATCACTCGGTAATTAATTAGGCGGGGTGTCACAGGTGGTATCAGAGCATCAGGTTCTAGTGTCCTTTGGATCTGTACAACTTATTATGTTTCTACGTAGCATCCTTTGATATAGAGCCCTATATTTTAGGATTTTTGTACTCTGCATACGTTTCACGTACTTCTGCTACAATGTTATGTATGTATGGTGGTTTTATAAAATTCATTTAAATTTCAGATGTCGCCTATGGGGGGAGGCACACTAACACCGTTGAAGAAGTATATGTGGGACAAGACTAACAAATACCTCAGGTACACCAGGAAAGAGAGGAAATCATTGAGATTGCGAACATCGTGGCACGAGTAGTGACTACCGCAATATTTCAGTACCAAAATCACAGTGTACAACTTACAGGGGAAAAAGAACAAGTGAAGTTTATCAATATGACATTTAGGAGAATAATAACAATGGGAAAATACCATCACAACAGTGACAAGCTCCTCAGAGACATCAAGACCAAAAAGACTATGAGAATCGTGGGAAGTGGAAAACCCACTAGGGACAGCAAGGCCAAGGACATAAGGCTTTTACAAATAGGTGTTTTAAGTGTGGAATAAGTGGACACAAATGCCAAGTTTGCCCACAAAGAGCTAGAGGAAAGCCTCAGCCAGTTCAACGAGGTCAGTGAGACCATCAGGGCCAGTAGTGTGAACAGGGCCAGTAGTGTGCTCAACAGGGCCAGTAGTGTCCTCAGCAGGGCCAACAGAATATAAACTATGTGGGTCAGTGTTTCATATATGGCGAATGGGGTCACTACCGTCGAAATTTCCCTAGCAAGGGCAAGATCCTGCAACAGTCATTGGATGTTCACCTGACACCACAGAATATCCGAATTGGGGAAACTGGAATAATCACCCATGTAACACAGACTTCACAACAACAGCAAGCAGTACAATATGGACGTATCTATAATGCCCGATATGCAGTTATGCCACTGATACCGCATCTACCACCCACGTTTGGAGGTATGATACTTTATCATTTTTAGTGATTCCTTTTAGATACGAGGAAAATTTCAAATAACATGTGAGTGTTACATCTTACTTGTACTACATGAGAAACATGAGCGTAAAATGTGTTGTTATTCTGATTTCAAACTGAATAATTCAAGTTTGTGTGATGATAGACCATTAAAATGATATTAGGTGTTCATTAGTCATGGAGATGAAACAATTTGTGCTAAGTTTCATCCGAGAGGAAACAGAGCCACTTATATACATAGGTATTCAATCCTACTGAGACTCTTGGAGTATGTCGTCGTGTTATACCAAATCCCGGTGGGTAGAAAGGTTTACTATAGTGAATTAAGAAAGAATGAAATACCTCTGGGCATGGGAATAATTTTTTGGCAAAGTGAAGAGCCTCACGCTAAGTTAGTAGTAGAAATGTATTGAATATCTTTTTTGCAACATGAGAATAGATATGCTATTGTTAGCAGGAAGCAGGAATGTATGGTACGAGATAAATACTGAGGACCACAACTCTCGTTGACTGATAATGTTAGTTAGTAGTGTATCGGGGGGTTCCTTGTTTGGATTTTGCTTTTCGAGACATCCCACGCATGAAACCTAGCAAAGGTCGAGAGCTGGGGATGGTTGGTCTTTAGCACATGAGTTTGGTACTCTAGTTATCATCCGTAAACGAAACCATAACCTTAAATTTAATTTTATTCCTACGCACGGTCAGTAGAACCTTATGATATGACGTAAGTAGTGATATCAAATTCTTACATCGAGAATAAATCGGTGTAATAAGGGAAGATGATAAGTCACGATACGAAACAAATATCCGTTGCCTCAAATCGATGACTTATTCGACCAGTTGAGAGGAGCGACTTTCTTCTTGAATAATGATTTAAGATCGGGATACCATCAACTACGTATCAGGGAGAAGGACGTGTCAAGGACTGCCTTTCTGACGAGATATGGTTCCCATGAATTCAGGGTCATGCCTTTTGGGCTAACCAACGCAACAACCGTGTTCATGGACTTCATGAAAAGGGTGTTCAGTGCGTTCCTGGACCAGTTCATCATCATATTCATAGATGACATTCTGGTTTAATCGCAGACCGAGGAGGATCATGTCGAACACTTGAGGTTAGTTTTGCAGACACTGCACCAGCATGAGCTGTACGCAAAATATGAGAAATGTGGGTTTTAACTGAAGGGAGTATAGATTTTGGGGCATATCATCTCCGATAGAGTGATATCCGTGGATTCGGGGAAGGTGTCAGCGGTGAGGGAGTGGGGAAAACCCATGTCACCGACTAAGATAGGCAGTTTCTTGGGTTTAGCCGGGTACTACTGGAGGTTCATTTGAGGGTTTTCAAAGATAGCAAGTCCGTTGACACACCTGACTCGCAAAGGGGTGCCGTATATTTGGAGTGACACCTGTCATCTAGCCTTTGATGAGTTGAAAGACAAGTTAACCCTAGCACCAGTGTTAGCATTACCCATACTGGGAGTGGAGTATATAGTCTACACTGATGCGTCTTTATTAGGACTTGGAGGTGTACTGCAGTAGGAGGTTCAGACTATAGCTTATGCTTCCCAAAAGCTTAAGCCTCACGAGATGAACTACCCCACCCATTATTTAGAGTTGGCGACGGTAGTGTTTGCACTCCGGATTTGGAGACATTACCTTCTAAGGGAGAAATTTTATTTATTCATGAACCATAAGTCATTACAGTTCCTCTTCACACAGAAGGAGTTAAATATGCGATAACGTCGGTGGCTTGAGTTTATGAAGGATTATCATTTTGATATCCAATACCACCCGGGGATGGCTAACGTGGTAGCAGACGCATTGAGCCGTAGGCCAGTCGATGAGGTGGCCGAGGTGTGGAAAGCAAAATGGAAGGAGTTAGGTAATCAGGATGTGATGACTCGATCGTTTATTTCTATAATGACGGTTACGCCCCAGTTTATTACGAGAGTAGTACAGGCTCAGGCAAATAATCCATTCCACCAAATTTAGATAGTGAAGCTTCTAGCCGAGAGGGCTTAGTCTTATACCGTGGGCTCAGATGAGGGTCTACGTTTGAATGGGAGATTGGTTATTCTCGAGGATGAAGATTTGGGACACTAGGTGATGATGGAGTCGCACGGTTCTCGATTTGTCATACATCCCGGTGGGGATAAGATGTACCAGGATATGCGTAGATAGTACTGGTGGAGCGGAATGAAGAAGGATATTGTCGAATTCGTCTCGAAATGTGCCACTTGTCAGTTGGTAGAGGTGGACCATCAGAGATCAGTGGTACTTTTACAGCCATTAGAGGTTCCTATGTGGAAATGGGAGAGCATTTCCACAGACTTCATCACGGGATTACCTACATCACAGAGTGGTCACGATTTGATATGGGTGATAGTGGATATGCTGACCAAGGTAGCCCACTCTCTGTGAGCCAAGACAGATTACTCCATAGGATAGTACGCCCAATTATTCATAGAAGAGATAGTTAGACTCCATGTAATGCCTCTTAATATCGTGTCTGACAGAGATAAGGTGTTCATTTCTCATTTTTAGGAGAGTTTTCAGGAAGCGTTGGGTACAGAGTTATGACTGAGCATAACCTATCACCCACAGACGGATGGTTAGATAGAGCGGAGGAATTAAATGTTGGAGGACATGTTACGGATGTGCACCATTGATTTTGGCATAGGTTGGGAACAATACCTTTCACTAGTGGAGTTTGCCCATAACAACTCTTACCAGTTTACTATCGGTATGTCTCCATTCGAGGCCCTATACGGTAGACTTTGTCGTTCCCCAACATTTTGGCTAGAGGTCGGGGACAATAAGTTACTGGGTTCGGAGTTGATTCAGGATACTTTGGCGAGGATAGAGTTGATACGGAGTTGTATTCGAGATTCTCAGGATCGACAGAAGAGTTACGTTGATGCCAAACGTTACTTTCGAGAGTTCAATATTGGGGATCAGGTGTTACTTCGGGTGTCTCCTATGAAGGGAGTTATCCATTTTGGGAAGAAGGGAAAGTTGGCGCCAAGGTATGTAGGGCCATTCCCCATTATCGAGAGGATTGGGCCAGTTGCTTATAGACTTGGGTTCCCGGAATACTTGCATAGAGTCCATAACGTGTTTCATATCTCGTCGCTGAGGAGATTTCTTTGAGATGAATTGTCTAATACTCACATTGCGCCAGAGGAGATAGATTTACAGCCTGATAGCTACTACAAGGAGGGACCAGTTGCTATACTAGACCATAGCGAGAGGAAGTTGAGGTCGAAAATAGTACCACTAGTGCGTGTTCAGTGGCGGCACCACAATGTTGAGGAATCAACTTGGAAGTGCGAGGATGACATGCATGAACGTTATCCAGAGTTATTCTTACCAGTTATATATATTATTTATGAATTTCGGGATGAAATTCTATTATTAGGGGGGAAGTATGTAATACCCCGTATTTTTACACATATTTATTTCTATGGAAAATGGGGATTAATTAAAATAGTGGAAAAAAAATTAAATTATAATTAATCCAATTTTATGATAATAATCACTAACTTGATGAGAGTTAGTAGTTATAGAAATAATATTTTGGCCGGGGATGAGATACACGACTGTTATGTTATAAATATTTGGGACACGTAAGAGTCGCGTCGCTAGTAGTTATTTGGGGGTTTAAAAGATAAATTAATTTTGCTATAACTCGGATGACTATTTTGAGTGCGCCAAAGTGTCCAGAAGGGTCGAAATAGTCACAAAACACTACTCAGGTATTTAAATTTGAGTCCGGGACATTTTAGCCCAAAACGACACCCCAAAGGGGTATTTTGGTCTTTTGGAATTTTTGGGTAATTAAATGGACGAAAATTGGGTTTAATTAAAAACAGTTAGGGTTAGTGGACTGTTAGTTCAACCTACCTAAGATAGAGAGGCAAAGAGAGAGAGAACCAAGAAAGAAGAAGAAGACTCCATTAGAGCCCTAAGACAAGAACTCAAGGTTTCACATCAAAAAATACACCAATGCGTAGATCGGGTCAAGAAGAACGTTCACAAACCATTTTCAATCGCGAATCAAAAGTTCCTTTTTAAGGCAAGTGATTATCTTGCTCTCTCTATTATAAATTATTACTCTTGTTAACATATGTAGAGGTTTTAGAACAACTAATGCCAAATTGGGTTTACCTATGATGAGATTGTGTAGGAATCTTTGAATTTGATGGGGGTTTGCACATAGAGGATTTTCACCTTTATAGAAGTGTGAAATTAGGAGAATTAGATGCTAATCACGAAATAAAAATGGAACTTTTGGGGATTTATAATTCTGGTTTTATGTTAATATGATTCAAAGGAAAATTTAGGAGTTGTTGAATTTATTTGATGAATAGAAGGATTTGACCCCTAAAATATGTTAAGAAATGTTCTTGAGTGACTTAGAGTGGTTTAGAAACCTTGTAATTGGGTTGAAATGGGTTTAGGTTAAAATTGAAGAGGAGGAAATATGGAAAAATGAACTTTGGAGATGAACTGGGGAACTGCAGAATTTTCGTTAGAAGTCCAACCCAGGTCGTTCGAACGACCTCGTTCGAACGAGAATTCTAACAAGTTTCTAGTGGCCTTTCTAATGAGTTTGGTGGTTCGTTTGAAGTCCCTTCGTTCGAACGACCCTCATTCGAACGAGATTCCCTGGGTCTTCTAATGAGATTACAGAATGACTTTTAAGGCCCGATTTTGTTTCAAAATCCGCATAGACTTATATAATTGAGTGTTAGGCCTGTATGAATGTCGAGTAACCTAATTTTATATTTATTAGTGAGCGGAGAATATGTCGACCCTCGGAATGAATGAAAGTTATAGAAATTGAGAGATGCAAAAAATACAAGGGATAATATATATACGAATAAGGTACGGGGTATAATAAGGGGTACATATTATACGTACTGCAAATACTAGGCTACAGGAAAGCCAATGAATTTATAAAAGTTGTGTGAATGCTTGTTGCTGAAAATATTATATGTATGACATACCTAGCTACTGGATATCTAATGGAGGTTAACGTGTTATGGACGATCGAATCTTATGTGCCTTTGGGGGATTTAGAGTCGTATCACTAGAGTATGGAACCTAGGTACGGGCTATCCGTGAGAATGATAGTGACGACGGTCGTATGGGTGCGTAGGTATGTGCGTAGCCCATCGTCTTGGGACTATGTTCGCCTCCAATAGGTGCTTATGTATTTATTGGTTCTCGAGAGATTGAACCAGTTGTCCTCTATGCGTGAGTGTTGCAATGGGACAAGATAGACAAGTATGCGTAGCACTAAGGGTTTCCCAACCAGAGGTGCGATATTGATATATATATATATATATATATATATATATATATTGTAGGTGCAAAAAATCTCACCCGTCGGGGGGTGCCAATTCATCACGATACAAGTATTAAAATAAATACGAGAGAGACAAAGATTTACGTGGTTCGGCCATGAATGACCTACGTCCACGGGGCTGTTGGTGTGTTTCATCAGAATGATTAGAGAGTTTTACATGAGATTATTTCTCTAACTTCTAAGCCCCCTTTCACAATAGGGGGTGTCCCCTTTATATAGAGTTAGGGGTTACATTAGGGTTACAAATATGGATGGGTAATAAATATGGATGAGCCCTATCTTCGTGGAATTTCATTCCCATCTGATACTGCTCCTCGGTCTTCTCGTTTATTAAGGGCTTTAGTCGTCCCTATATTGTTGGCACGTCTCCATCTTCACCGGGGTGCTCCCCACACGTCATGCTATTCCGTAGGCATATATTCCCCCCCCCCCCCCCCCCCCCACACACACACACATATATATATATATATATATATATATATATATATATATATAAAATGATATGTATACATAAAGAGAATAATGTGTGTATACCGAAATCCTGTTTGGTGTCTTATGTCGATGACTCTTTTTTTTTATGTGTGATTATGGTATTATCAGCAGGGTAATTAGAAAAATAGATGAATAAACTAAAATAACTTTTAAACCTAGATTGAAATATTAAGTACATCGGCTTGGAGTTATTTAGGAAGACTTTCCAGCATAATACTATGTACTTAGTAGCCAGTCAGGGTTTCATAACTAGTATGGGTAGTTAGGCTTGTTAGGCGTGCACACTAGATCGAGGAGTGAGTATCTCAAGTGAGTGCGCTAAGTTAAGTTGAAAAATAATTGTGCTAATTGAATCAATTTAAGCATTTGCTATTTTAAACTGTTTTCAACTCGGGCTCTGACCCGCTTTTCTGTATATCGTTCTATTGTTCCATTATTTTAGGTGCCCAGCCACAGGGACAACAACCTTAGGAAACTCTTTTCAGTTGTCGTGCTGTAGCTGCTGTGGAAGCTGCAGGATAATTGTTAGTGACAACTCAGTCTATTCTCCCTTTTTCAGTTGCCTATTTTGTAGGGTATGTCGTCCTTTCTCCTGTTTACTTTCATCGATTTAGTTGTTTTAAATTCTCTCTTAGATTGAATTTCCTTGTATTGGATTTATTGTATGGGATTTTATCTGGACATGTTTTACTCCAGTCATTTATTTTACTTCAGTTAGATTTTATTTATATTACTGTGACGCATGGAAATTGTTGGTATCCTTTTGATTTTGGTTAGTAATAAGATAAAATTTGGACATCAACCTTTTTAAATACTGGATGGTTGGTTTTATTAAATTAAAATTTGAGTTTTCGATAGTGATGCATTATCTGTACCAACTTTTTTTTCCCGAAATTAATTAATTAAGGACTGATCACCCGGTAATTAATTAGGCGGTGTGTCACATGAATCAACACAATTTCTATTTCCACTACCAAATCTAGGCGCTCTTCACCCCAAGACCTCCAAAACCTAGGCTCTGATACCAAAGTTGACACACCCCAACCCAGTTACTTATAATTAAGTTTGAAAGTCAAAGTGAGTCAAATCATAATTACCTTAACCAAACCATAATCAAGAGTATTCTTTCTCAATTATTAACATGAATCAATAAAACTAAAACCTTAGGCAACTTTAAAGGAATTAGGGTTATTCAAACTTACTAAAAAGATAAGTGGGCATAAATTACCCCATTTACGTTTGACCAAAATCCTGGTTTTATGCATCGCTTGCTAACCCCACCGACCTCCTAGATTGGGCAGTGACATCGCAATACCCGAAAAACATAAACATAGGAATCATGAGCAAAATAGCTCAGAAAATGAATCACTACTACACTATTGCATAAAATTAACGGCAATAAATCATAAGAATTACCAATTATATACTTATCCGTCTCATTCATAAAGAATTACCAATTATATACTTATCCGACTCATTCATAAAGAATGAACAATTATATACTTATCTGGATCATTCATAAAGAATTACCAATCATATACTTATCCGTCTCATTTAGAAATAATGACCAATTTATCCAAATCATGATTCAGATATCCTGTCTGCAATAGACAATTCTCCCCCATTTCGGGTCGGGGAGTAACCTCCCATTTCGATAAATCGACATGAACTATTTCATATTCAATATTATTTTGATCATATTCATAACCGTATGAAAAAAATAGTTTCATATTCATAACATCATGATCATATCCATAACAATATACCAATACATTTTTCGAGGGAGTACACTCACCTTGGCCATTTCATGTGTTTTTCCCTTGCCTTTATTTGACACCGGTTCAACCAGTTCCTCTTCCCTTCCACATGTTAATTATTACAATATTAGTATCATAATATGGATTTTAACAATCCATATAAAACTTAAACTTAACCCAATTCATAAGCATTATATTATCCTATTCCAATCATATATCATAAATGAAGTCCAATCAAACTTCATGGTAAGATATTTACCATACCCAAATGATAAGCGAAATATATTTTAATTTCTACGTAGTAATTTCATCCTTAACATATTAGGTTCGAAATCCAAAATACGACATATCATTTCAAGTTTCCTAGAGAAAGATATGCCCATTTCCTTGCTACATAGCAAATCTGCCCTATAGGCTCCTCTATCGTCCAGTCAACTTTCTGGGATTTTCATAATTTTTATGTATCATAAATTTCTATTATATTTCACCCAAAATCAATAAATGTATTACAAAATACAAATTTAATGCTTCATAATTTTTAGTTTCATTTGATGGGTCAAGCAAAACATCGAACACATGGTGTGCATACTTACACTTTTGGGGCCGATTTTCTACTTGAACTTCAAACTATCACCAAAGCATCATTTCTTGATATTTTCAAATAATTTATGGGTATGTTATACACATAGTATTATATTTTCATTTCCAACTAGAACTATTCAATTCCAAGAAATATACAAAAAGATATAGAAGTTTGAACACAGAAGGGTTCTAAACAAGGCCATATAAATGATTTACACCTTCGACTTTCTTTAAACGTGTATCCATCCATGCATACCCACAAAGGCATGAAAGTTTAATAAACAATTAATGATTTATATCCTTTTAACCACTAATATCAAACAAAGAAACAAGATTTATGGATATAATTACCTAAGGGACGTTTATGTAATTTTTATGAATTTTTCTTCAATTTTTCTCCTCACTTTCTTCTTCCCGAAGTTCCCGACTCTCTCACCTTAGGCTAAAACTCTTCCTTTCTGAAGTATGAAGAAGTAAGAACTTATTTCAAGAGTTATAAGTCGGCATAAGTCACATTACCCTTGGTCCAATTAAAATATGACATGTGTCGCCATATAAGACAAAATATCCTTTAAAGCTAAATGACTACTTTACCCCTTGTTCGTAATTTCAGCATAACTCCTTCCTCAAATCTTTGTTTTACACACTGTTTGTTGTGTTACAAACTGAATGCATATATCTACAACTATCTAGTTTTTACCTCAATTCAATTATCATATTATAGTGGCCAAAACTAGTCCTGAACTTGAACATTCCTACCGAAGACTTCACAAATTTGTGTTTGTGACTAATTCAATATTTCATAAGTTATGTAGGTAGGATTAGAATTAACACAATAACTTAACATTATATATTCTAATAACACATTATGCCCATCCCATACGGTAAGCATGATTTAAACATGGTTTATCATAATCATATCCGGGGCATCACACTTTGGGATCCTCCTTCAAACACATAAGCTTACTACAACATATCCGTTTATCAAAGATATATTTAAAAGATTTTTTTCCCTTTACTAGAATTTTATAGAAAGAGAAACCAAGTCCCAATCCCACTTCCAAGTTGAGACTGTCAAACCCAAAACCCCATTGAAGCAAGGATCCAACCAAAATTCTTTTGGGATTAAGCTTCCTCCTTAATCCCTCTTTAAATAAAGATAGAAACCCAATACTCTTGTGTGACAAAGATCCAACCCAAAGCCTACTTGAGAAGAACATTTGTGCTTGCCTTTTTTTTTTGCAGTTCTAGAGGGAGATAATAAACCCATTTCAACATTGTTCTTTGTAAATAAACGTTGTCTTATGTTTTGGTTACATATCTCACTATTGATGCTTATAGTTTAAATTCTTTATATCTTTATGGCCATAAGTACCATAATTGTGAGGAGTCAAGGAATTATAATACCTTGGGCTCTTGCATGTACCGCTTGGGCAAGGATGGGTATAGTTCCGTTGTTGGTTACAGTTTGCAAGGTTTTTATAATTCCTTGTAAGTTTTTTGTCCACCTTAGTGAATTGGAGATAGTGAAGTTTCTCGAGTACCATCTCGAGCGTGGACATAGGCAGAGTCGAACTACATTAAAACCTCAGTTTAAAAAGTTTCTATAAACCCTCTCTTTTAACTACTTATGCTTGTTGTTAATTAATTGATCCTACTTAAATTGATTTATCATATTGCAATTAATCTTAAAAGAAAGTTATTTTTTTAAAATTACTATTAATATCAGAAGCCAATTAACCCCCCTCTTAGGTATATTTTCGGGCCAACAATATGGTTCCAAAATGTTTTAGGAATGTTTTAATAAATGGTTAGACTAGTAAGTTTTTTTTATATGTAGGGAATATAATTAACAATATGTAATTGAAAGGATCTAGGTTATATACTAATTTGTACAATTTTACGTGCATGAACATACCACATGTGTGTGTTTAGCCCCGTCAAGAATCTACTAGTCAAGGATTAATCGGGACATGGGTAATGTAGACACCCCATTCTGTTACCCCCTAAGTCTCCTTAGGTCCCTAGTACCTCCCTTCATCACCGTAAACCCAGGTCATGTCCCAAGTACTGACCTGGAGGCCATCGGGCACTCCCCGACTCAGTTTGACCCAAAATTCAAACTCTTCATCTTGACCGACACTGAATGAATCTTTGAAGGGCACTGAATACCCTTTCTAACAGTCCGCCCCGTGCACGATTTCGACTTACCATGCGGATGAACGATCCGTTTGCGTCCGAAACCTAACCCAGAGGCCATTGGGCGCTCCCGGGCTCTATTTGACATAAGTTAACTCTTCATCTTAACCGAGGATGAATGAATCTCCTAAGTTCACTGAATACCTTTTCCAACGGTCCATCCCGTGTGCGATTCTGACTTTCCATGCGGACGAATGATCTGTTTGACTCTGGGAGGTCACCGAATGCTTCCCGAGCCTGGTTGACCAATGTTAACTACCCAAACCGGGTCAAACTCTTTGTAATGTCTAAGTACATCTCCTAACCATTCCAGCGGTCTACCCCGTGTGCCATTCGGACTTACCATGTAGACGAACGATCCGTTTGCATCCGAGCGATTCCCCGTCCAATGGACCGACAAATGCTTCCGAGCCATATTGGACCCAAATTCATCTCCTGAACCCGGGAGCGGTCCAAATTACTTTCAAAGGTCTCTAAATTACATTTCCAACGGTATTCCCCGTGCACAATTCTGATCAACAGTTTGCCCTTGGCGGCCGATTTTCTGAAAAAGCCTGAAGCGCACTACCAAATGGCAGGTTCCAAACCCTGCCTATCGGCCCCTACCGATAGGAAGGAACAGGTCTATGACGATCGTCACTCACCTGGGCCAATAAAAGGAGGCCTCACCTCATTTGCAAGGGGGAGTCCAAATCTAATAAAAATCTCTCTGAACGAATCCCAGAAACCTCTCTCGAAGGCAACGTGATTTCAACTTCCAAATCCTTTTTTTACTTCCACTTTTCATCACCCTTTTCATCAAACTTGATGAATTAGCCACTCTCCATCATCAGCCAAGTGCAAAGGGCTGCTCTCCAACATTCAAGATCAAGCTCAAGATCTTCAAGAAGGTCCAACTTTCTCAAACTCTCTCTTAAATTCCCAATAACTTGTCTTCTTATTTGTCACTTTTATTATCTCATCTCACACATCCTAATATAATTTTTATTTAGTATTATTATACATCTTTTATTTTCATAAAACCCAAAAAATAAGAAAAAGAGGGTTTGCTCATAAATTCCAAGTAGGTATTCTCACACTTTTCCACACTTTTCTCACAACTAAAACACTAATCTACACACACACACACACACATACACACACACACACATACACACACACACACACACACACACTCTTACAAATAAGAGATTCCCCATTTAGATTTATGGGATAAACCCCACCCCTCATTTTGTATGCGAACTACGTGGACTTTGATGCCTTTATAGGCTACGTGGGCATCTCGGGGTAAAACCCGAGACTCGAGTCCTTTTTCTCACTTTTTCTCTCATTTTATATCTTCTCTAAATCCATTTTCCTTATATTCTATATACTTGCCCTTAATAACGTATTGCTCCATATGCGTTATCGTTCCATTATAATGGTCAATGTAGGGGTAATCGCGTAAATTTTATTTTTCTAATACTATTCTTATATCTTCCTACGAACGACTCGCTTTATCTTTCCCATGATACAAGTCGAGGATTTCTACCTCCATTCTATATATACACACAAGCACAGATATCATGGGGGGAAACAAAAGGAAAATAGCAAATATTCATGAGAGATCGAAAGGGCGGAATGGGTGCCTAACACCTTCCCATTTCGTAACTAAGCCTCCGAACCCTTATCGAATCATCTTGGTTTCGCATGCACCAGTATGTCTTTGGATGCCATCCTTCGGGGTGGCTTCCCCATTCTCTTTTGTCTGTTTTTAGTAAAATAGACTGGCAAATCTGAATCTCTCTACATTTTTACACCACATCTCAAACGACACCGACTGAAGCGCTCGCGAGAGGGATGCGCAGGACCCGAAGGATCCTTTCCTCCACGCTACTCGCCCATGCGACGAGGATCGGGGATGGCCACAGTGGCGACTCCGCTGGGGATATGTGTTTTTGTTTGTGGGCTCGACTCTATTTACATGAATGCTATTTTTGCTTATGTTTCCCCCCATATTTGCATGTTCCCCTTTCTCATATGTATCCCATGCTTATGCTTATGTTAACACACTTGTAGAAATTTCTCCATATACACTTCACACCACGTGCACCTAGGATCACATGTATATCCCCATGTTGCACGCATCACCCATCCATACTTGGTGTACCTTTTTGGGTACTTATACTTTGCTCCCTATTTGGCACAATCAAGAAAGGCATTCTCATCATAAGATACTAATAAGAGAATCTTGCATGATTCACACGACATCACCAAAGAGCATTGATATTGACCAAATTTTATCCAATAACTGGAGGGTCACTTCATGATGGTCGCTGGTCCGACAGGTCGCAGTTAGCCTAAGCGATATGACTCTCACCTTCCATTGGCCAAGTACCTTCGTGTAATACCCCGTATTTTTATGGCTTTTAAAATTGGGGATTTATTAAATTTAAATTGAGATATTAATTTAATATTAATTCGAAAATTTATTTATTTTTATTTACTAATGTGATGTGAGTTAGTAATTATTGGAAAATTGTTGAATATTACTAGACGAGTAAAGTAATATATGAAATTTATTTTATTAAATTGTCACGAGTGAATAAAAGGGAAATTATGGAAATTTAAGTCGGGACGCACATGTGTCGTGTTAGGACTAAATTATTATTACATAAAGTGAATAAATTATAAGTTGCTCGTATGGTCGTTTTGAGTGCGCCAAAGTGTCCGTAAGGGTCGAGATAGTCAGAAAAGTGTACCCAGGAGTTTAGTTTGGGTCTCGGGGTATTTTTAGGCCTAATTGACATCCCGGGAGGGTATTTTAGACATTTTATATTTTTGGAGAATTAAACCCACGAATTTCCTAAGGATATATCAGCCTTTAGGAGTTGTCTCTTAGGGTTAGCAAATAAAAAATCAAAGAACGGCCATTAGAGAAGGAGTTGGAGAGCTTTCCAAGTAATCCAAGGCCAAGAACTCATCCGGTTACACCGCCACCACCACCAAAATGTAGATCGCACGACGGGGAACACAACCATACCATTTCATCCACGAAATCAAAACCTTGAATTTTAGGCAAGTATCTATCTTGCTCTATTCTTAGTTAATGCCTCAATTATGTTAGTCTAGGGTTGTTTAGAACTTGTTTAATGGAAGAAAGTGTAGTTTGGAGACTAGAATTCACATGTTAATGAAGAAGTAATCATATTCTAGACATCTCTTTTGCATGTAGAGGATAAACCACGAATTAGTATGGATTTAGAAGTAAGAAATATGGAAAATAATGGAAAGAATTGAAAGGAAAAGAGAAATTAGGGTTCTTGAAGTCTAGACAAAATTTACCCCATTATAAAGCTATAATTGAAGAATTGAAACATATTTTACATGGAGAATCGTGTATTTAGGTGTATGGTACTAGTATTAACATTTGTTGGGAGTTTGGGAATCAAATATGAAGTTTTGGTTAAGGTTGGAGAGGCAAACCCGTAACTGGATAAATGCAGTTTTCGCCATAACTGCTTGATCGATCGATCGACCTAAGAGTATCGATCGACCCAATTCCCTCGATCGATCGACCCACCTGGAAAACTGCACATTCCTCTTATAATGGTTTATGCTGATTAAAATGAATAGTAACCCTTGAGTATTATTGTTAGAACATTTTAGGATATAAATAGGACCAGTAGGGTTTTAGTAAACCCCAATAAGTGGGAATTTAATGTAAAGTGAAATAAAGAGGTTAACGGGGAGTGATTTACCCATTTGGGATTATGCGAACGTTTAAATAGAAGATTGACACTCGTAATAGAGTTAGACCAGAAGATAAGTGAGTGTACGTCTACTGAAATTATACTTACAATACTTCGAGAAAGGAGAAGTGAGTATGTAATGCATTTTAAATGAGAATAAAAATGATGAGTTGTTATGCGTAATAATCGAATTAAATGTTTTAATAACGGATAATTATGATTACGGGTCGTGAACAAACATAATTTAGAAATGTGGATATTTATATCTATATGATTGTGTGATTGTGTATATATCATATATCTGTGTAAAAATCGTACCCGAGCTACATGCTATCAAGGGGGTTTCCGCGCTGGGACAGTCTTATCTCGATTGGACCTTTATGGGGGATAATGACTTGTACCCTAGAAGATAGTATCCTTGATTACAGGCTATCTGAATTATAGTCAGATGGTCCTAAGAGACGTGTGGGTATGTGCTGACCTCTTAGGACTGGGAACTATGCTTCGCCTCCCTTTGTTTGTGTTTTGTGTTAATACAGTTCGAGAGTGATTCCGCACTAGCATTTCCCTTAGTTTGTGTGATACGGGGACTTGATAGAAAAGTATGCCAGCACCTTAGATCTTATGTGAGGTGCCATTAGTATATATATTATATGTGTGACTAATATATATACCTATATTTATATGGGAACTTTCTACTATGCGTATAAGTAGATAAGAATTGAATAAATGCTTCAAATTTATTACAAGTGTTCAGGAACTTTATAACGGTATTGAGTTGCTTTAAATAACGTAAGGAATCTTGAAGAGTGTGATTTCATAAAGTAAATGTCATAACTTCAATTTTCACATGATAAACCATTATGGATAATAAGATAGGGAAATTGATGAGATTTATTAGTACGGTAGGTGTGCACACTAGAGGAGAGGTGAGAAATATCAAGAGAGTGTCGCATATTAACATGGTTGTTGCATTAACATGTAAGCATTTTAAATACTTGCTAAACTAATTTTTTGAACTGTTTTACACTCGGGCTCTGACCCATTTCCTGTTATCTCTTTTCTCTTGTATATATGTATATATTTTAGGTGCCCAGCCACGTGGGCGTCTTGCGTAGATTCTTTGGATCGGATGCACTACAGCTTATGTGGGAGATGCAGGACATTACTTAGACGACCTAGATGTTGAATCTACTTTCATTCTAGTCATGATTAGTTAAGGCATGTGTCATTCATTTCCTTATTCAGTTGGACTTGTCAGAGATTTTGTTTAATTATCTTTAGCATTTTAACTCTTTGGGATTTAATTACTGTCAGGATGATTTTTCTTTTGTAGTCTTAAAGTTGGTGTTGAATTATCTGAATGATTAAATTCATGGATGTTTATTTCCAGTCTTAATAATTATGTGATTCTTAAACTGTTACGTAATAAAGGATTTCATAATTGGATTAAATAAATGGAGATAATGATTTAAATGGTTTTGTCACTTAGCTTAATTATGTAGGGCGTTTCAATTGGAAAGTTTATTTTACGACAGTGATGCTAAGAATGAACCAACCGTTGACCTTGATTATAATTTAATAAAGGATTGATCACCTGGTATTTAATTAGGCGGAGCATCAGGTTCTAGTGTCCTTTAGGATCTGTACGGCTTATTTCGTTTCCATCTTTGTGTCTTTGACATAAAGACCTAATATTAGGAATGTTGTATTCATCTCTATACATTGGGAATTCGTGCTTCTGAGATTTGTTTATGCGAATGATGAACTCATCCATATTATTTAAATTTTTAGATGGATCGTCAAGAAGAACTAGCTAATGCGGTTAGGGGAGTCAACGAGCCAGGTCGACTCACACCTCAGGTGTCTTCAGAGAGAGTATCAACCACGAGTTAGCAGGTATTATGGCACAGGCATTACCACTACGGTCTTACAGTATCAAGAACGCAACACGTAGCTTATGGGGGGAAAAAGGTATAGAGAGTATGGTCAGTCGGTCATGATTGGAAATAACAAGTGTGTTAAGACACAAAAATCACAACAACAAGCTCCTCAAGACCGTAAAGGCCACGAAGGTAACAAATTGTGTAGGGAAACCCAAAAGCGTCAGGGCCAACAAAGCTGGGGTCCGAGTGAAGTCGTGAAGAGGTGTTTCAAATGTGGAATGGAAGGTCATGAACGTGGAACTTGTCTGGATTAGTCTGGAGAGGAACTCCAACCCAACCAGCGAGAACTTTTAGGACTCTGCTATAAGTGTGTACAAATGGGTCACAAGTGGAGGGACTGTCCTCAACCGAATGTCATTTTTCATCAAGATACTCGACAAGGCCAAGGAGAAAGTGGAGCTATACAACCGGACCAAAACCAACAGAGCCGTAAAATGAAACAGTTTAGAGGTAGATTCTTTAATTGTGGCAGGATGGGTCACCGGAGGCAGGATTGCCGAGATAAGAGTAAGATACCCCAGCAGTAGGGGCAGAAATAGCACGAATGTGTGTACGACGCCAAGCATACTGAAACCCAACAGCCATCATCGGCCATTGATGGTACGTTCTTTCTTTCTAGTACTATGGGGCACATTTTATTTAATACTGGGGTGTCATACTATTTTATAGATACTCGCTTGGCACGGACCTTAGGATTTTTAGACATTACTAAAGTACGGTGTCATGCGTAGACTCATCATTGGAAAAAGGGTCATTTATTTTTTGTATACGTCGAGGTGTAGGTATATAGTTTGGTAGTTTGGTGTTACCTGCAGTCATACTAGTTTTGGTCATACGTGAGCACGATGTCAATATTTGGCATGGATCTGCTCGCTATGCACAGAGCCATGATAAATTGATTCGGTAGGAGTATTACCTTTGTCATTGCGGGGCAGGAGATGTTTGAGTGGCGATGCCTCGCTCAGAAGGGGGATATTCCACCAATTTTTATTATATAAAAGAGGATGCCTATAAGGAGATTGTGATTCTCCTGGATTCGATTCCAGTCATTCGTGAGTTTTTGAATGTATTTCAGGTGATAAGTGGAGTAAGTATCGATGTATTTTGTGGAGATTGAAATCATACGTGCTAAAAATATTTTTCCCAAAGCGAGTACATGGGACAAGAGTATGGTGTCTAATATGCCCCAAGTGTGACCTCGGCCCAGAGACACCAACCTCGGCCGAGATTATGGCCGACGTTGGACATGTCTTGGACACGTGATATCAGCCCTCGGCCATAGCAAGGTCGGCCCAGGCCGACACTACCATGAGCTTCTCCAAGGGACATCACAAGGATCAACAACATTCTCGTATACCTTATAATGGCAAACTCGGCCAGACATAGGCCGAGCTCGCAGGAAGCCACCAGCAACCTCATCAAGACATTAGTCGATACTCCAAACACTCCAGCTCAACCTCGTCTCAGGACGACCTTGTCCATTGTCTCGGCTGGTATTAGGCTGAGACCTCCATGGAATACTCGGACCGAACGAGTACCTAGACTTACCAACCTCGGCCTCTCCCAGGTCGAGGTCATACACTAGGCGCGATAGTCGAGCATCTGTTGACATTTGGATAAGGGCACGTGGATACAAATCAGTTATAACAAGATTATTCCCCACACGTGAGGAGAATATTGCATCATCATTCTCTACATGTGACAGTGACAGATGGCTTTCCCATATTGGTGAGGCAATCACACACATGCACATTACATGCATGGGGGGTACATTACACCCCCCATGTACTATATATAGAGGTCATCCCCTACCTTACAAGGGATCCAGGTATACAAACCTAGCTGAAACTCTGTCTAGATACACAGTAGAGAGAGAAAGCTTGATAGATTATATCCATGGCCATTAGTGCCTTATTACAGTGAGGTTATTCACACACACAGTGGACGTAGGCCAATTTAGGCTGAACCACTTATGTCCTGGTGCTATCTCCTCTTCTCCTCATCTCTTTCTCCTACCTTTTACATAACTATACTGCCATTGTTGTTCTTAGATTGAGCTTGAAAACACCTTACCTAGTGGTGCTAATTCCAGCATCATCATTTTAGCGCCGTCTGTGGGAACGAGAAGCTATCTCTTCCTCTTTTTCTGCTTAACCTCACCGGAGACTCTGGTGGTGAACCAGGCCTCCCCCTAGCGCGGAGCTGTTTCACCATTGAAAGAGGTCCTGTAAGGTACTAAGCTCATCTGCTACTCAAGATCTATAGTGTTAACATATGGCACCAGAATTACCTCTTCCGCCACCTGGGGGTGGGGTCTAGTTCCAGTCAGGAGCCCCCCAGTCCGAAATGGCGGAGGTAGCTGCAGCCTTGAGATCTTTAGCTGGAACACAACAAGCTATGCAGGAGTAATTTGCACAGCTCATCCAAACTATGATGAGGCCACCTGGAGTCTCACCGGATATGATCACTCCGGCGGCTGTTCAGCCTCATCCTGGCACCAGGGGACCACCCCAGGCACCAATGAAGGACCAGCCTACACCCCAACGAAGAAGGGACGTTGATGACCCTAGGCGCTTGCGCCTGGGGAGGCAGGGAAACGCTTGCCCAGAGGAAAGGTATGATGATCTAGAGGCGGAAGAAGCCCCAGAAGACTGCTGGGAGCCATATGAGGTGTCAAATAACACTGTACGACCTCTTAGGCAAAGTCAAGGTTGTGTCGGCTGAAGAGGTGAAGAGGCCCAACAAAGAGGGTCAGCCTTTGATAGGTTGAGCAGAGGGTCGTCCTTTGAGAGACTGGGCCCGATGAATGACCTAAGACAGAGACTGTCGAGATCAAGGAGCGCAGCAGGCTCTCAGAGAGGGAACATGTAGGGTCGGCCAGATCAAGGCCGACACTATGAAAGAAGAGGCAGGGAATAGGAAGAGGTCAACAGCCGATGTGTCGCGACAGGGGAACCCTCGGCCCATCCCATGGAGGTGGTAGGGGATAACCTCGACCAAGTCGATGGCAGAAGACCATGGAATGACTCTATCCAGCGCCTTGAGGAGAAGATAGGAGACCTCATCAAAAGCAGGGACCCATTACAAAGGGGTTACTCAGAGGGCTCCCCATTTGTGGCTAGGATAGTGGGGTTCCCAACCCCAGCTAAGTTCAAGCCTCCTACAATGTCTCCCAAGTATGATGGCAGCACTAACCCTGTACATCATATCGAAATGTACCAGTCGGCAGCAGACATCTACTCGATACCCGATGAGATGAAGTGTAGGGCCTTCTCTGGGACCTTGACAGGGGCAGCGCACAGTGAGTTCACCTCCCTTCCGAAGAACTCAATTGAGAACTTCAAAGGCTTGGCTGAACGATTCATCCACAACTTCTGCTTTGGGTGAGGCCTCAAAAGAAGACTACCCACCTGCTGTATGTCAAGCAGGCCAAGGATGAGAGACTAAGAGACTACATAGCGAGATTCAACAAAGAGAAGTTGGTGGTCGAAGATTATGAAGAGAACATAGCCATGACAGCCCTTATAAGAGGTCTTCAGAAGGGGAAGCTATTGTGGAAACTTGCGGAAGTCCCCCTAGGTCTATGACAGAGCTCCTAGAAATCGTAGGGAAAGTAATGAATGCGGAATAGGCAATGGCCGCCAAGTATGAGGATGAGAACTGCGGTGGCAGTGGAAAGTCCCAAAGCAAGAAAGATGGGAAGAAGAGGTCGGGTGATGACAAGTTCGCTCACTATACTCCTCTTACTGTAAGCTCTGAGCACATCCTCAATGAGATTAAGAATGACAGGACTCTGAGATGGCCAGAGAAACTGAAAGCCCCACCACATAAGAGGAACAAAAACCTATGGTGCAAGTTCCACCAGGATCATGGCCATGTCACGGACAGATGCTTCGCCCTGAAGGATGAGATTGAAAAGATGCTAAAATCTGGAAAGTTGAGGAAGTATGTGGACGGTAAAACACCTAAGGGTGGAAGAGATGACCCTAAGAAAATGAGAAATGAAAGATGGCGTGACAATGTCCCGGCCAGAAGAGACGATGATTCAGAAGGTGATGACGAAGACGATCCGGATCTTCTGCAGAAAGATGATAACACCTCGATGAAGAGGGTCGGTACGATCTCATTTGGTGTTGACACCATATGTGGAGGATTTACAGGAGGTGGATCTGAAGTAGCTGATAGGATGGCTCACGTAGCAGAGGCCAGGTCGGTGGCCAAGCTTAAAGTTGTGAATCTAACGTCTTCCGATACTGTGCAGAAGAGAAAGAAAGTAGACATGGACACCCTCGTAGTTGGGTTCTCCAGACTCGACTTCAAGGGTATCTTAGCCCCCATGATGACCCTCTGGTCATAACAACAAGGGTGCATGGGTGCTAGGTGTAGAGTATCCTCATAGACGGGGGGAGCTCGACGGACGTGATGTTCTGGACTTGCTTCAAGAGCCTAGGTTTTAGCATAGCAAGGATGGTTCCCTATCATCACCCATTGATAGGCTTCAGTGGCGAAAAGGTCCACCCCTTGGGCATGTATGAGATGGACATACGGATGGGTGATGAGTGTCCTAAGAGGCTGACCAAGAAGATAAATTTTTTCATCATGGACGAGAACATGTTCTCGGCCTATAACCTCATCATAGGAAGGGTGGCCCTTAAAGAGTTTGAAGTTGTGTCGTCGACGGTCCATCAGATGCTAAAATTCCCGACTCCTTATGGGGTAGGGGAAGTGCAAGGTGACCAGACCACAGCGCGAGAATGTTACTTCAACTCGGCAGAATAGAGAGAAGCAGACATGCCCGGCATCAACCACTTATAGCATCGATACGCTTGACCCAAGAGATGAAACAAAGTTGAAGAAGGGAGAGGTCGCGGAAGAGGTAGAATCCATCATCCTCAATGAGGACGAGCCAAAAAAAACCGTTCAGGTTGGTAAAGCCCTAAAGGTAGGAATCAAGGAAGAGCTGATAAACTTCCTCAGGAGGAGACAGAGTGTCTTCGTATGGAGTCACGCAGACATGCCCGGCATCGACCCTGAAGTTATGAGTCACAGGCTCAACGTGACCAAAGATGCCAGGCCAATCAAACAGAGACGAAGAGTCTATTCCAGGGAGAAGTACGATGTCATCCGGGAAGAGGTCAAAAAGTTAGAAGAGGTCGAGTTTATAAGAGAGGTTACATATCCGGAATGGTTGTCGAATGCAGTCATCGTGCCCAAGGCTAATAGGAAGTGGAGAATGTGTGTTGATTTCACCGACTTGAACAGATCTTGCCCAAAAGACAGCTATCCCTTACCTCGGATAGATCAGATGGTGGATGCCATGGCAAGACACGAGCTCATGAGCTTCATGGACGCGTATTCAGGCTATAACCAAATCTTCATGGATACTGAAGACTCAGAGAAGACAACCTTCATTACCGACAAAAGGGACGTACTGCTACAAAGTGATGCCCTTTGGTCTGAAAAATGCAGGGGCAACATACCAACGTCTTGTCAATAAGATGTTCGAAGAGCAAATAGGTAAGACTATGGAGGTGTATGTAGACGATATGCTAACGAAGAGCTTGAAATCTTGCACTCACGTAGAAGACCTTGAGAAGACCTTCGATGTTATGGACTCATACAAAATGAAACTCAACCTAGCGAAGTGTGTCTTCGGAGTAGGAGCTGGGAAGTTCCTGGGATTCATCGTTAACCAGAGAGGAATTGAAGCGAACCTTGAGAAAATCAAGGCATTACATGACATGAAGACTCCTAGGAGTATCAAGGATGTCCAAAGACTCACGGGGAGAGTGAATGCCCTTAACAGGTTTGTTTCTAGGGCAACGGACAAGTGTCTTCCATTCTTTAAAGTTCTAAGAAAGGCCTTCCAATGAGACGAAGAGTGTGAAAAAGCCTTCAACCAACTCAAATCTTACTTGAGATCCCCCTTATTGCTATCTTGACCCGTCGCAGGAGAAAAGTTGTATGTGTATCTGGCAGTCTCTGAATCAGCCATTAGTGCAACCATAATACGGGAAGACGATGGGATCCAAAGGCCTATGTATTTTAACAGTAAAGCCCTTCAAGGGGCTGAACAAAATTACCCTCGCATGGAAAAGTTATCCTATGCCCTGATACATGCTTCAAGAAAAATGAAGCCCTACTTCCAAGCTCACTCCATGGTAGTCCTCACTGACTCCGCGCTAAGACAGGTCCTGCATAAACCTGAGAAATCCGGGAGGTTGATGACCTGGGCCATCGAGTTGGGGGAGTACGATCTTGCCTACCAACCTAGGACAACCATCAAAGGGAAAGCCCTCGCAGATTTCGTTGCTGAGTTCACATGGGAAGAGGCCGAGGCAGAGAGAGGCCTGGGGGGCATGGAAGAGATAAATCGCTGTGTCTTCCGAAATCAGGAAGAGACGACACCAAATGTCTTCCAAAATTCGAAAGAGACGACACCAAATGCCTTCCGAAAGCAGGAAGAGACGACATCGAGTGTCTTCCGAGATCTGTAAGAGGTCGCATCCAAAAACGTTATGAGCAGAATTGTGGAGGACGATGAGGATTGATATCTCTTCAAACAAGGAGTCATGATAAAAGGAGCCTTTTCATCAGATACAGACATCTGGAGCCTCTTAATTGATGGCTCTTCCTGCGACAGTGGAAGCGGTGCGGGGTTGATACTCTCGGCTCTAGATGGTGCGAACATTGAATACGCTCTAAGGTTCAACTTCCAGGCCTCAAACAACGAGTCCGAGTATGAGGCCATGATAGCATGTCTCTTATTGGCAACAACTCTTCGCGTAAAGAGACTCCTACTCCACAGCGACTCAAGGTTGGTTGTCAATCAAGTACTGGGGATCTATGAGGCCAAAGATGAAAGGATGGCCAAGTACTTGAAGAGGATAAGAACGATGTTAGAATATTTTGAAGAGGCAAAACTGAAGAGAGTGCCTCGAAAAAGTAACAGTCACCCAGATGCATTGTCAAGGCTGGCCTCGGCAACGAAGACAGATGTTAGAAGGACCATTCCGATCGAGGTCTTGAGAAAGGCAACCATCGAGGAAGAAGAGGTATGTAACCCGTGTCATAATTTGAACCTAGGAGACTCATGGATCGACCCCCTCATCAGGTATATTAGAGGGGGAGAGCTACCTGAGTCCAGGCTAGAGAGGAGAAAATTGAGATATTGGGCTTCCAAGTTCTCGATGATAGGAGACGTCTTGTACAAAAAGGGATTTCTATTGCCTCTCCTCAGATGTGTGAATCCCACGAAAGTTCCTCGGGTCTTACAGGAGGTTCATGAGGGTTCTTGCTCTAGCCACATAGGGGGAAGACCCTTGGCCAAGAGAATCATCACACAGGGGTACTGGTGGCCAACTTTGTCCAAGGACGCCACAGCTTACGTAAAGATGTGTGATAAATGTCAAAGATTCGCCACCATCCCTCATCAGCCTCATCAACCTATGACGTCAATCACTTCTCCATGGCCATTTGCAGTATGGGGGATTGACTTAGTAGGGCCCCTGCCAAGAGCTGCCAATAATTATAGATTCTTGATAGTTGCCATCGACTATTTTTCAAAGTGGGTGGAGGCAGAGCCGATGATAACGATCACAGAGCAGAAGACCTTCCAATTTATTTGGAGGAATATCATATGCAGATATGGCCTCCCAAACACTCTCATCTTGGACAATGGGACCCAGTTCAAGAACTCCTCTTTAGAAAAGTATTGCCTAAGATTAGGAATAAAGCAATTCTTCTCATCTTCTGGACGACCTCAGGCAAAGGGTCAGACCGAGGTCACAAACAGAACTATCCTGGATGGAATCAAGAAGAGGTTAGAAGATGCGAAGGGAAGATGGACTGAAGAGGTTTACGCTGTGTTATTGGCCTACAGAACCACGACAAGGACACCTACAGGAGAGACCCCGTTCATGTTAGCGCACGACTCAGAGGCTGTCATAACAACAGAAGTAGGACTACCAACTCATAGGGTTCAGACCTATGACCCCAATAAAAATGGGGAAGAGAAGAGGCTAGACCTAGATCTTATTGAAGAAAGAAAAGAGGACGCAGAGGTCCGACAAGCAGCCTACCAACAGAGGGCAGCGAAATTTTACAACTAGAGGGTGAAGTCAAGACCCATTGCAGTGGGAGACCTAGTGCTAAAGAAGACCTTACAGAAAGCAAACAAACTCCACCCAAACTGGCACGACCCCTAAAAAGTGACAAAAGAGGTTGTGCCTGGCACTTACAGTCTAGAAAAACTAGAAGGAGAACCTTTCACTAACCCATGGAATGCTGATCACCAAAAGAGATATTACATATGATGTTGCATAGAGTTTTATGTAAATGTACCATCTTATTATGAAGAGGTTATTAATAAAGATCAGTTCCCATGACATTTCTTGCTTCATTCTTAGGTCAGAGATTAATTATGGGGATAACATCTTAGGTGATGACCTCAGACCCCCATAACACCATTCAGTGGTGATGAGGTCTGAGCTCAGACACCATAATGGGATGACCTCAGACCCTTAACATCATTTAATTTGGTAAGATTAATTATAGGGATAACATCTTAGGTGATGACCTCAGAGCCTCATAACACCATTCAGTGGTGACGAGGTCCGAGCTCAGACACCATAATGGGATGACCCCAGACCCTTAACATCATTAATTTGGTAAGATTAATTACGGGGATAACATCTTAGGTGATGACCTCAGACCCTCATAACACCATTCAGTGGTGACGAGGTCTGAGCTCAGACACTATAATGGGATGACCTCAGACCCTTAATATCATTTAATTTGGTGAGATTAATTATGGGGATAACATCTTAGGTGATGACGTCAGACCTTCATAACACCATTCAGTGGTGACGAGGTCTGAGCTCAGACACCATAATGGGATGACCTCAGACCCTTAACATCATTAATTTGGTGAGATTCATTAATGGGGATAATGCCTTAGGTGATGACCTCAGACCCTCATAATACCATTCAGTGGTGACGAGGTCTGAGCTCAGACACCATAATGGGATGACCTCAGACCCTTAACATCATTAATTTGGTGAGATTAATTACGGGGATAACATCTTAGGTGATGACCCCAGACCCTCATAACACCATTCAGTGGTGACGAGGTCTGAGATCAGACGCCATACGGGATAAACTCAGGCCCTTAGCATCATTAATTTGGTGAGATTAATTATGGGGATAACATCTGAGGTCAGACCATTGATTAAGTTTAAACAAGATATCATTGCAACAAGACTAAGAGCGAAAACATCACATAACATTTAATAAAAGTAAGTGAGGATGATCCTCCTCAGAGGTTGATACATGCAAAAATAATAGATGATCAAGGATTACAGAACAAGTTTCAAAATGTTATGGGTTACAAACAATGTTAAAAAATTATCTAAGGGTTTGAGGGGGGAATGTTGATATCCTCGGCTTGGTTAGGTTGGACAACATTGGTCACCTCGGCCACGTCATCATGATGGTTTGCTCCTTCAACCTCAGCGCCGTCCAATGTGGCAGTCTCGGCAGGCGCGGCAGCCTCCTCCTCCACCTCCTGAAGGGCCTGGGCTAACTGGGGATCGGCAAAGTCGAGGCCTACGAAATTTGAGGCTTTCAAAGTACCAACCTCCCTCTCCTTGACATCAGCCCACTTAATAGTGGCTTTGATACCTCTTTCAAGGTATTCAAAGCCGAAGCTCATAAACTCATCAGAGGACTTGTAGTCAGAGATTATCTTCTTAGAGGCATCATCGAGGGCTGCCCTAACAGCTGAGTTAACCTTCTGCTGAAGAACATCATCCTCAGCCTTCAGAGCTGCAGTATGATCCTTACCAAGCTGAGAAATGTCCTTCTACAACCCCCTCACCTTCTTCTCAGAATCCTTCAGCTCAGATTTGAGGCGATCAATATCTGCGTTCAGAGTGCTCTGGACCTTCTCGGCCTCTTTACCCTTTTGGATGAGGGGCAATTTCCTCAGAGTCCAGTTGGATAAGTGGTGCATAGCTGCCAGGCCCTGCATATTTTGTGAGCATGAATGAGCTAAATAATAATCAGATGTTGCACTTAGGGTGAAGAACAATCAGAAAGATCAAGTCATACCTGAATGGATCTGTGAATACTGAACTCAACCAGCAATGGGGTGTCCAGTGACCTGAAGAAGCGTTTGTCCGCCTCGGTCATTGCAGAGCCGAAGGCATTTAGGGCCTGAAGACTGTGGCCGACTATGTTGTCAATTATTTTCAACTGATCTAGATGAGCCGACAGGGCATCAACTGAAGAGATGGGGATGGCAGTGTCAGCATTCTTCTTCTTCGGCCTCTGATCCTTAGGGGCATAACCTTCTGGAGCCCTCTTCTTTGTGGCTTGGGGCTTAGAGGCAGAGGGAGCTGGGGTAGGAGGGTTAAGGCTTGCTTTCTTGGCGAGTCTCATCAAGCTGGGTGCAACCATTTCCTAAAGTTCGTCCGAAATATCCCGTGGTCGCTCTGCAAAAAATTAGTAGATCTGAGTTAGATAATCAGACATGAATAAACTCAGAGGTTCAACTTGAAACAAAAATGCTTACCAAGCTCGGCAAGGGGACTTCCACCTAGACCTGTCCCAGAGAGGTAGTGGGGAGTAATCAAGTGTTCGAACCTGACGAACAAACCATATACCCCCTGATCTTGAAGGACTTTCACCTTCTGGAGGTTTTGTAGACTCAGGCTAGGGTCGGACCTCACAGACATTGTGACTTTACCCCACCTCAGGGGCATCCTCGTCTCTAGAATAGATGAGGGAACACATGGGCCAAATTCCCATGGCCCAGAAGCAAAGAAATACCGAGGCTTCCAGTTATGGTTGGAAGTCTAAGTTATTTGAAGCATTTTCTTCTCAGGCTTCCGAGCTACAAAATGGTAGTAGCTCGGATGATTTTTGGCCAAGGAAGGGACATAGCAGCCTACGAAGACCTGAACTGGAAGGTCTGAGTGGTGGACAGCCTTCCATAAGACTATGACCCCTATTATGACTCTCCAGGCATTAGGGGATAGTTGAGAGGGGGCCAAATTGATATAGGAAAGGATGGATTTAAAAATGGGGTGAATGGGCAGATGAAACCCCAACTTGAACATCTTCTCGTACAGGCAGATCTCTCCGTCTCGGCCATGATAAGCCCTATCCTCCCTCAGAGGTCTCCTAAGCTTTATTGAGGGACTAATAGAATACAGATATCTGAAGCAAAGAAGGTCTACCTCAGTAATAGTACTCTTGATATAGGCCGCCTCAGAGACGTCGGCATCGCTCTCAACCTCATCATCATCATCCAACTCAACGTCGGCTGGAGCAGATGTTGATGGGTTACTCGGGAACCTCTGAGCAAACTCTGCCCCGGTGACGGCCGACAGAGGGATGACGTCAAGTATGGGTGGTATTGCCACACTTGGCTTAACAATTTCAACCTCCGAGGAAGAGGCTGAGGTGCTTGAGCTATTATGGGATGAGGCTCGGCTGGAGACCTCGGCCTGATCAGCCCGAGGTGTGAAGTCTATAGCCTCCTGAAAGGAATCCACAGACATGGGGACTGAGGTAGAAGATTAAGACTTAGACATCGGTATGGGATCAGAAGGAACCTCTGTCTGAGTGAAAAACTCTGGGGGTCAGGATATATCACCTTCAGAGGTGGTGGAAAAATGGGTCGAATGGGAAATTCTTGTGACCTACGAGCCTCCTCCTGTGATCTTTCTATTTGTCTAATCTTTTCTAAAGTCTTCTCTCTAAGGGAGGGGAATTCCTCAAGAAGCTGATATAAGGGTCTGAGCATCAGGGGATGACACTACACTTATGAGACTTCCGAAAACTACAAACAAGATTGGCTAGTGAAGTAAAGTAGTAAAAGATCAAACTACCTAAATTTGGCAAGAATTGTTCGCATGAAATAATGGTGGTCTCACCGGAAAAGTCAGAAACTCGCCGAAAAAAGCGAAAATAAGGAGACTTGCAGGAAAAATGAAGGAAAAAGTATGGCGAAGGTTACCTGAGGATGAAATAGTAAGGAGGAGACGAGAAAACGCGAGAAACCACCTTCCAAAAGCCTCAGCAAAGATCTTTCTAGAGAGAGAATGCTGCAGGAACGAGTTTGGCTGGAAACGAGAGAAGTGAAGAAGAAATAAGGGAAATAGGGTTCAAAACCCTTAAATATACAAGCGCAATTGCCAAGGCCCATCATTGCCTTGGGAGCCCCAAAGGGCGGCTAACAGCACACGCCCACCAAGCAAGCATACTTCAGCATTGGACAAGTGTCAAACAAATATTGGATCGTAATAGACAGGCCTCGGAGGTGTGATAACCCCCTAGTCACTTGCTCCCACATATGACTAAGGGATGGGGGGTGATTGATATGCCCCAAGTGTGACCTCAGCCCAGAGATACCAACCTCGGCCGAGATTATGGCCGACGTTGGACATGTCTTGGACACGCGATATCAGCCCTCGGCCATAGCAAGGTCGGACCAGGCCGACACTACCATGGGTTTCTCCAAGGGACATTACAAGGATCAACAGCATTCTCGTATACCTTGGAATGGAAACCTCGGCCAGACATAGGCCGAGCTCACAGGAAGCCACCAACAACCGCATCAAGACATTAGTCGATACTCCAAACACTCCAGCTCAACCTCGTCTCAGGCCGACCTTGTCCATTGTCTCGGCTGGTATTAGGCCGAGACCTCCATGGAATACTCGGACCGAACGAGTACCTAGACTTACCAACCTTGGCCTCTCTCAGGCCGAGGTCATACACCAGGCACGATAGACGAGCATCTGTTGACATTTGGATAAGGGCACATGGATACAAATCAGTTATAACAATATTATTCCCCACACGTGAGGAGAATATTGCATCATCATTCTCTACATGTGACAGTGACAGATGGCTTTCCCATATTGGTGAGGCAATCACACACATGCACATTACATGCATGGGGGGTACATTACACCCCCAGGTACTATATATAGAGGTCATCCCCTACCTTACAAGGGATCCAGATATACAACCCTAGCTGAAACTTTGTTTAGATACACAGTAGAGAGAGAAGGCTTGAGAGATTGTATCCATGGCCATTAGTGCCTTATTACAGTGAAGTTATTCACACACACAGTGGACGTAGGCTAATTTAGGCTGAACCACTTATGTCCTGGTGCTCTCTCCTCTTCTCCTCATCTCTTTCTCCTACCTTTTACATAACTATGTTGCCATTGTTGTTCTTAGATTGAGTTTGAAAACACCTTACCTGGTGGTGCTAATTCTAGCATCATCAGTGTCTAATAAGGGACAATGATTAAAGTAGTTTTGTTTTGGTTTAGACAGGTGTGTCACGCCCGGGGACCATCTGTACAGCCAACACGATTGGCAAGGTAGAAGTATGAGTTTTATCCTCGACGGATGAGGCGTGTTTTATGTAACCCGAGAGAGTCATTACTCCTTTGTTCGTTGCTAGATTAACATGTGAGACGAGTTTAACGCGTATAACTACAAAGGATATTATTATGTGAATATTTTCCTTGTATAGCGGGATTATCTTTAGTGCCGCGGAGGATGAATGGGTGTATTGATAGTGTTATATATTTTATTGAGATTACTCGTTTTAGTGATGTGGTATACGAGTATGATATTGTCTTGGTTACAACTTTATAGTAATGGTTAGTACGATAGTAGGTAGTTATTTCAAGGCTATCGAAATGGTTGCATTAGTACAACATGTTTTGTTCTGGCTAGACCTCACCTGCGAGAGGGCCAGACTCACACTTACATTATCTACTTTAGGGACTTAGAGGGGATAGTATGCTAAAAAATATTCGATCCCGGTGTGTATAGAGACCTTGTTGTTATGATTTAGTATGTATTGGGCTTACTGTGGAGAGAAAATATTTAACTCATTATGATGTTTAGTGCTCAAGACTTGATGATAGGAAGAGCGCATATATATATATATATATATATATATATATATATAAGAGTTAAGAGTTGGACCCATATGTTTGGGGACATGATTTTGAGATCCTCGAGCGTATGTATTCGGGGTTTATGGAGTGTGATTACCACCAATATTGAATGATTATACAATTGGCAAGAGGTTTGTTTTTAAGTATAATTACGGGAATAGATGTAACTTTTCTGTCAAGATACGGAATAAAGGGGTACATGCTATGGATGGAGGGCCTAACGGATTTCGATAATCGACAATGCTAGGTAGTAATGTATCAGGGGGGTTCCTTGTTTGGATTTCGCTTTGCGAGACATCCCACGCATGAAACTTAGCATAAGGCTGGAAATAGGGAGACGTTTGGTCATTAGTCCATGAGTTCGGTACCCCGATCGAAATGGGATCAAGTAATTATATCTATAAGTTGGAAGTTGAATTTATTATTTAAGGACAGTGGAGCCGGTTGTGTGGTAAGAAAGAACTGAAAGTTTTGTTTTATCACCACAAGTTAAGGGGTGGAATGATGATAAAGAGGATTTAAAATTTTGATTTCTAGGGTGATTGAGAGTACCCAAGTGTTGTAACCACGTTGCAAGCACTAGGGAAAAATAAAGATTTGGGTATTCGGTGTGTAGCATATGTGATACTTACGCTAGTATACACCGTTTATAGGGTGTGTGGGCATCCTGGTTATCTGATGATCGAATCGTTCGAGTTGAGTGGACGTGGGAATGGATGTGTGGAGTATATTTTTGTGGGAATATCATTATGAGGTGGAAGTAGTAGAGTGGATTAAGCGTCGCAAGAAGAACGATAAATCCATATATACGTGTACGATCAGAGTAACACGCCGAATTTGGTTGAAAAGATGTGGGAAACCATTTACAAAGGGGTATTCCTTGAGAAGGGTAGAATTTAAATATATGGAGAACACTCAGAGCGGAGTTGTAATTAGTCAAATGCGATAACGACTTGCGCATACAAAGATTGATGATGTTAGTATGGTATCAATGGTCCAGAAGTGCGCATCGTGGAGAAAAATTTCACGGGTCGAAACTCTCGGTATACACCAAGGAAGGAAGGGGAGTATTAAGTGTCACTTAATGTGAGACATTTCAAGGAAAGTCGATGTTGAGAGGGACATAGTGAGTAGTCTCCGCGGGCACCACTTATAGATATAAATTGGTTGGAATAAGAGGACCAACCAGAAAATTTGGTTGCTATCGACAATTCCTGTAATGGAAGAGGTCGATAAAGTCGGTAAAGCTTCTTGGATGGGTTGCCATTCTCAAGGTAAGATCAAGGGTTCATCAGAACGTGTGGAACGAATCACCCAGGAAGGAAGTGATTTACATTCCTTTGGGGTGATTTACAATATTAACTAGTGTGCCCCAGTATTCCTTTGAAAGGAAGGGATCGCGCCGGTACGTGGTTCTACACGGTATTATTTTCTGAATCGCGATGAAAATTTGTGAATCCCACCTTCAATATGGGATTTCAAGAAACAGTGGAAATAACGATTCGTTTTGAGTAGGAGGTATCACCCATATCCGAGGAACATGCACACGATGATTACCGAGTAGTGGAGCCGCGTGAAGGTGATTTTAGAATCTTGGTGATCATTTCGTTTCCACAACGGTTATTGCTAACAAGTGGAGCAGAACGGTAATTGGGGGAGGATATTACCTAATGGTGGAGTTCCGTGGAAGTACTCATACCAGTTTGTCGTGAACGAGGTGCTTATTGAAGTTTTGGTGTGGAAAAATCTTAACTATTCTCCCTCTGCGTATGTTTAGAGGTGAGCGGATAATCAGAATTTTGGATCGGTCGAGAATAATTTGATGACTATGGTGGAATTCCACGATTGTTTTAGGCGAACAAGAGTGGGAAGATGTTCGTATGGTTTCTCTCAGAATGGGAGTTTTGTCTTTAGATAAATCCGAGTAGTGGTCATGTGGTGAGGTGCGACCTCCCAATGATACTAAAGTAATGGGAATTAATAGTGTATATACGTGTCTTATGCGAATATTGTCGGATGGGGGCACAATCTGAAGTATCTTTAATGAAGAGTGTTAAACAAGCTTGCTGTGAGGCGGGGGCTATAGTGATTGAGCCCCTTACTATGTGGATGGGTTGCGTACTGTTAAGGTATCCAAAAAATGTGTTTTACCAGGTAGGCCTTATTTTTCGAATTTAGGGATGAAATTCCATTATTCGGGGGAAAGTATGTAATACCCCGTATTTTTATGGCTTTTAAAATTGGGGATTTATTAAATTTAAATTGAGATATTAATTTAATATTAATCCTAAAATTTATTTATTTTTATTTACTAACGTGATGTGAGTTAGTAATTATTGGAAAATTGTTGAATATTACTAGACGAGTAAAGTAATATATGAAATTTATTTTATTAAATTGTCATGAGTGAATAAAAGGGCAATTATGGAAATTTAAGTCGAGACGCGCCTGTGTCGTGTTAGGACTAAATTATTTTTACATAAAGTGAATAAATTATAAGTTGATCGTATGGTCATTTTAGGTGCACCAAAGTGTTCGGAAGGGTCGAGATAGTCAGCAAAGTGTACCCGGGGGTTTAGTTTGGGTCTCAGGGTATTTTTAGGCCTAATTGACATCCCGGGAGGGTATTTTAGACATTTTATATTTTTGGAGAATTAAACCCACGAGTTTCCTAAGGATATATCAGCCTTTAGGAGTTGTCTCCTAGGGTTAGCAAACACAAAATCAAAGAACGACCATTAGAGAAGGAGTTGGAGAGCTTTCCAAGAAATCCAAGGCTAAGAACTCATCCGGTTACACCGCCACCACCACCAAAACGTAGATCGCACGATGGGGAACACAACCATACCATTTCATCCACGAAATCAAAACCTTGAATTTCAGGCAAGTATCTATCTTGCTCTATTCTTAGTTAATGCCTCAATTATGTTAGTCTAGGGTTGTTTAGAACTTGTTTCATGGAAGAAAGTGTAGTTTGGAGACTATAATTCACATGTCATTGAAGAAGTAATCATATTCTGGACATCTCTTTTGCATGTAGAGGATAAACCACGAATTAGTATGGATTTAGAAGTAAGAAATATGGAAAATAATGGAAAGAATTGAAAGTGAAAGAGAAATTAGGGTTCTTGAAGTCTAGACAAATTTTACCCCATTATATAGTTATAATTGATGAATTGAAACATATTTTACATGGAGAATCGTGTATTTAGGTGTATGGTACTAGTAATAACTTTTATTGGGAGTTTGGGAATCAAATATAAAGTTTTGGTTGAGGTTGGAGAGGCAAACCCATAACTGGATAAATGCAGTTTTCGCCATAAGTGCTTGATCGATCGATCGACTTAAGAGTATCGATCGATCGACTGATCGATCGATCGACCCAATTCCCTCGATCGATCGACCCCACCTGGAAAACTGCACATTCCTCTTATAATGGTTTATGCTGATTAAAATGCCTAGTAACCCTTGAGTATTGTTGTTAGAATTTTTTGGGATATAAATAGGACCAGTAGGGTTTTAGTAAACCCCAATAAGTGGGAATTTAATGTAAAGTGAAATAAAGAGGTTAACGGGGAGTGATTTACCCATCTGGGATTATGTGAACGTTTAAATAGAAGATTGAGACTCGTAAGAGAGTTAGACCAGAAGATAAGTGAGTGTGCGTCTACTGAAATTATACTTAGAATACTTTGAGAAAGGAGAAGTGAGTATGTAATGCATTTTAAATGAGAATAAAAATAATGAGTTGTTATGCGTAATAATCGAGTAAAATGTGTTAATAACGGATAATTATGATTACGGGTCGTGAACACACCTAATTTAGAAATGTGGATATTTATATCTATACGATTGTGTGATTGTGTATATATCATATATCTGTGTAAAAATCGTACTCGAGCTACTTGCTATCATGGGGATTTTCACGCCGGGACAGTCTTATCTCAATTGGACCTTTGTGGGGGATAATGACTTGTACCCTAGAAGTTAGTATCCTTGATTACATGCTATCTGAATTATAGTCAGATGGTCCTAAGAGACGTGTGGGTATGTGCTGACCTCTTCGGACTGGGAACTATGCTTCACCTCCATTTGTTTGTGTTTTGTGTTAATATAGTTCAAGAGTGATTCCGAACTAGTATTTCCCTTAGTTTGTGTGATACGGGGACTTGATAGCAAAGTATGACAACACCTTAGATCTTATGTGAGGTGCTGTTAGTATATATATTATATGTGTGACTAATATATATATATGTATATTTATATGGGAACTTTCTACTGTGCGTATAAGTAGATATGAAATGAATAAATGCTTCAAATTTATTATAAGCGTTCGGGAACTTTATAACGACAATGAGTTGCTTTAAATAACGTAAGGAATCTTGAAGAGAGTGATTTCATAAAGTAAATGTCATAACTTCGCTTTTCACATGATAAACCATTATGGAGATTAAGATAGGGAAATTGATGAGATTTATTATTACGGTTGGTGTGCACACTAGAGGAGAGGTGAGAAATATCAAGAGAGTGTCGCATATTAAGATGGTTGTTGCATTAGCAGGTACGCATTTTAAATACTTGCTAAACTAATTTTTTGAACTATTTTACGCTCGGGCTCTGACCCTTTTCCTGTTATCTCTTTTCTCTTGTATATATGTATGTATATATTTTAGGTGCCCAGCCACAGGGGCGTCTTGAGTAGATTCTTTGGATCGGACGCGCTGCAGTTTATGTGGGAGATGCAGGACATTACTTAGATGAACTAGATGTTTAATCTACTCTCATTCTAGTCATGATTAGTTAGGGCATGTGTCATTCATTTCCTTATTCAGTTAGACTTCTCAGAGATTATGTTTAATTATCTTTAGCATTTTAACTCTTTGGGATTTAATTGCTGTCAGGATGGTTTTTCCTTTGTAGTCTTAAAGTTGGTGTTTAATTATCTGAATGATTAAATTCATGGGTGTTTATGTCCAGTCTTAATAATTGTGTTATTCTTAAACTGTTACATAATAAAGGATTTCATAATTGGATTTAATAAATGGAGATAATGATTTAAATGGTTTTGTCACTTAGATTAATTATGTAGGGTGTTTCAATTGGAAAGTTTATTTTATGACAGTGATGCTAAGAATGAACCAACCGTTTACCTTGATTATAATTTAATAAAGTACTAATCACCCGGTATTTAATTAGGCGGGGCGTCACACTTCAATGTATATCGACCGGTTCCCCCGCATCGTACCGCTTGACTGAAGTCATGACGGGAGGTATATCGCGGGGAATTCGTTCACGTACGCCGAGTATATCGAATTCGCTCTCACACGTACCATCCCCACGAGGTATATGGTGAGGCAATTCACGTACACTCAGGTATATCAAATGGCTTGTCCACACGTACCGATTTCCCACAAGAGCAAGACGCATATCGTGGAAGTCACGCCAAAGGGGGGAACCCATGCAGACTCACGCAACCAACTGCATACCCGCATATAGGTGTCATACCTAGGACACGCACTTTAGATTGCCGATTTCAACCCGAAACTCTGCCGAAATTCCGGATCGATCTGCCGCCTAATTTTCGCGCATTTTTAAAACGGGATCCTGTCCATGAGCCTGGTTACAAGTCCAAACCGTAGCTTTGCATATATTAAGACCCCCACTTTTCCAGGCTCGTGTCCCGTCTGGCATAGCATTTAGGAGAATTAAATACAAGTGAAAACATAATAATCATAATAATCATGTTGAGTTCCGTCTCCAAAAGCATTTTCCCCTTATTTATCAAAAATCCAAAAACATTTCTCCCTTCTTTATCAAAAATCCATAAACATTTCTCCCTCCTTTATAAAAAAAATCCAAAAATGGTTCTTACTTTTTTCTCAAAAATAAATCTCATCATACGCCTTCTCAGGTCGATCGTAAGACCTTCGCCTGGCTCCTTATTGGCTTCAGTCTTCAGTCAAATCACCCCGGAGTTTCATCCGTTCCTCTACTACATCTTTCGAGTCCAGAATCCATCCATCTTCCATGAAGAATACAGATCAAGCACCAGTCATACAGCCAGATATGATGACAGTCCTAGCTCAGCTTGTGTCCAAGATTGACAACCTCCAAACAGAGGTCCGAGAGATGCAACGAAACCAGATTCCTATTCCTCAAGAACCCGAGGCCTTTTTACCTCGTGCTATAGGTCCACCCGAGCCTATTTGGGTTTCGAAAGAATATTAGCACGATCCACGTGCCCCTCCTGCCAATGGGCCGCCTCCTGCCCAGCTTCTAATGCCAAACATTGCCTAGCCTATGGCTAACCTGCCTGTGGTAGTTGATCCAAAGGAGGAGGAGTTAAATAAAGTCAAAGAGGATATCAAGATGCTCACCAAGAAGTTTGACCAGATCAGGATCTCTGGGAATTATATGGACTACACCCATATGTCTCCTTATCCTAAAGCAAGGTTACCCGAGAAGTTCAAGATGCCAAATACTGAGAAGTTCGGAGGGAGTGGACCCCCAATTGTTCATCTTTGCAGTTATCATCGTTACATGACTCTACTAGCGTCTTCTGAAGAGGTGATGGACCAATTATTTCAGCAAACTTTGAAGGATAGTGCCCTCCGATGGTTTTTATCTCTTGAGGAATCCAGAATCCGTAGCTGGGAGGATGTAACCCGAGAATTCATGTCACAGTACAAATACAACGAAGAGCTTGAGGTCACCCGTCATGGTTTAGAGTTGTTCAAACAGAATCCAGGATAATCAGTCAGTAACTTCGTAACCCGGTGGAGGGAGCGAGCAGCTACCATAACCAATCGGCCATCTGAAGAAGAACAAGACAACATAGTGAAGAAAAACTTCTTTCCCCATGTCCGAGCGACGATGGGAGGACAATACTATCCCCAGTTTCGAGCTCTTACAGAGGCTGGAGTGGAAATCGAGGAAAGCCTCATTAAAGCAGAGGTTGAACCAAAGAAGGTGTCTGGATAATTCACCCCTAGAAATTATGACAAGCCTGCCAGTGCTACCGTTTCGACCATCAACAACATCTCTCAACCAACCGCATCATGGGCACCAGAAAGCCACCCTGCCGCCATCCGAAGGGAATACACTTAACTCCATGCTCCCCTATCCAAAGTTTACCAAGCCCTGTTAAGCCATAACCTCATCAAACCCTTGGATCCACGCCCATTTCCAAATCCATTCCTAAGAAACTTCAAGACCGAGGCTCATTGCGCCTTTCACTAGACTGCCGGCCATACCACCGACCAATGCTTTCACCTCTAGAACGTAATTCAAGATCTCATTGACCGGGGTACCATCGCCCCACCAGCCAATCCTAAGACAAACACTACTCACAATCCACTTTTGAATCATACCAATGCCATCTTCTTAGAAGAAATCCCAGATTTCAATCCCTCAACTCAAATCACACCCATATACTCTCCTAAACCTCTTCAAATTTGCCCATATTTCCTCCTACACCCTACTAGCCTCGCTGATCAGGCACTGTCACTCCTTACCAGAGCATGCATCGCTGTCCGTACCCGTTCTGAAAATGGAAGTATGGAATTGTCAGAGGTGTTAAACCAACTCCTAGACTTCGGGCTGAAATTGCCCTCACAGATGGTCATCGATTGCCAGAGATTCAGTACATTATTTTTGGAGGCACAGAAATGGTCCCACACTACTAGAAAAATACCCTTTTATGACAGTTTTAAAATTCAATTTTATGACCATTTTAAGTAAACTGTCATAATAAATATGATTATTTCACAATTATGACCTTTTTTTCATTTAAACAAATAATTATGACCCATGTATATTTATTGGATCATATTAATATGTTATGTTATGACAGTATTATTTTAACTGTCATATAATATATTTAAATTTTATGACAGTTTTATATACATGGTAATATTAAATATAATTTTATAAAATAGAGAATTAAGGTAAATGTCATGTTCCTTCCTATATTTGGATTTTTAGGACAATACTTTTCAAGTTTATAAATCTAGTCCCTGTGGTACAATAGCATTTATAAATATAGTCCCTGTGGTACAATACCTTTATTTTTTGGGTCAATTATTTAATAGTCCCTACTATAAATATATATTTTTTAAAAAGGACACATATTTTTAGTTTAACCCATTTAGTCCCTCAAGCACTCAATATTCTATTATTTTTAGAGGTCCGCGCCAGCGGCACTCCCTTTCCAAAATATGTGGCAAAGGACTTTTTGAGGCAAAATAAAAAGGCTTGGACTAAATGAGTATTAAAAAATGTTTGAGGGACTATTTGGTTTATGTCCCTTATTTTTTTGGTCCGCGCCAGCGGCACTATTTTTCATCATTTTTCTTGGTATTTTTAGTACAGGGACTAAATTTATAAAACTATATGGAGTGTCCTATTTTTATACACTTTGAGCACTACGAGGACCTTTTCCCAAAACCCCCTTTAATTTTTTTTTAATAAATTTATTTGATTATTTACGACCCATTTTAAGAAAATATACCAATTGGCGTGAAGCATTTTGGAGGGAAAGAGGCGTGCGTAACACTACCTCAAAGATTTTGGGAGATACCCACTTACGATTATCATGGAGTCTTCCCTTATCCCACAACCGCACCCCGCATCCCACATCCCACAACCATCGCATCCCACCCTCTTCTTCAAGCCGCATCTCACAACTCTTCTTCTACCCGCATCCCACCCTTTTCTTCAACTTGCACATCCTCTTCTTCAATCGTATGCCATTCTGTACAGCTATCATCACCCAAGTCAGCTTGAAGAATTTGTTCTACCTTTTTCTATCTGGAGAATCAATTAAATACAGAGGTAGGTAGTTGTTATTGTTGTTACATTTATGTTTTTCTTGAAATTTAATAACTTGGTTTCATTACAATTCCAAACCTAATTTATCAGACTATGTGGTTGAATTATTAGTTGTTTCTACTCACGGGAGTGCTCGTTGTCGCAACTTGATTGAGGACTCACAATTGTCAGCTTTTTATTATTTCTGAAGTCTATTGAGGTAATTTTGAATTCTCATCTGTTACTCATATTTATTTTTAGGTAACAATATACACATCTATTTTCTACTTGTCAATAGCACCGCGTGATGCCTGTCGACTTATAGTTTTGTTCTACAATGTGACACAGTTAACTTTATAATATACAAGTGTTCGGTTTTTTGCAAAAATAATATACTTGTACTGGATGACAATATATAAGTTAATGATATACATGTAGAATATTTTGACCCTTTAAAAGTAGTAAAATTTTCGTGTACTTTGTATTTAGATTTTTTTACAATGTCATTCTATAATTTTCAATTTTTTACACCGAAATTATAAATTACAAATAGTCTTGACAAAAAAAGAATCAACATTAAATTTATATACAAATAATTCATCAATGTACGAATAGCGAGGCAATTAGAAAATACCAAATTAATATCTAGACACAAATTTTAGGGAGGAATAGAGTATGACATTAATCATGAAAAATTTCAATGAATAACAATTCAATAATTGCACTTGAATGACGATGAGTATTGTTTCCAAATATATAATGATAGAATCTCAAAAGTAATAATATAAGAGTAGACATACCCCAAACATCTCGAACATCATTATTTTTTTCTTTGTCTGTATGGGGCGTGCGGCGGATTCTTTGTTTTATGTTAATTTTTCATCATCTAATCCACAACTTAACTTGCAACTTATGAAGGAGATAAAAAACTTTATAGATTTTATGTTAATAGATTACTTTTTAAGGGTAAATTTGCAAATATTGAAACCTATAAGCTATTATCTCGATCGAGTTAAAGTTCTTCAATTATCTATTATGTTTGGGATACTTATTTGTTGTCAAAGTAATAGTTAAGGGTTTGTTTGAAAATTTACAATTTACCCTCTACTTATAACTTCAACTGTAGACAGAGATATGCAAAAGAGGAGCTTGCATTTCACTTTGGGTTCTCCCCCCTCCTTTGTGTGTAGTTATATGATTGTGTAGTGTTACTAGTTCTTACAGTTATTTTAGCCGTGTTTGGATGTTCAAAAGTACTAAAAGAGGCCTTAGAAGGGAAAAATTATTTCTTATGAGAATATGAAGAGATATCACACTTTTTTTCTTTTTTTTTTTTATTTTTTTCGTTGTATTTTTTGGGATCCCGACATTGGTGTAGGCCTATTGGGGAAGATATGATGGTCACAAGAGTGCAATGTGTGATGGTTTGTCATTTGTTTATATAATGGAGGCTACTATTAGGAAATTTAATTTCAGGACATGGATACATGGGTTATTCATGTTATTTTGAACTTTGTATGTCATTCTCGTTCTCTAGAACTTTGGATGTCTGAAATAATTTTGGTGCAGTATCTGTATTTCACGCTTTATTAAATGAACTTGATTGGCTTGTTAATACGAACTTCGCTAACATGTTTTTAAAATAATTTGGCCACATAATCAATTCCATAAAATCTTATTCGGTATATAAATGTTTAAAATATAAACACAAACATAATCAAGTACTTAGTTTCACTACTAATTTTTGTATCTCTTCATCACCGTCTCTCTCCTTTGGGTCTAATGGTCCAGCAACATGCAACAACCAAGCACAATGAAGAATTAGCGTATAAATATGCAAAGATATTGTTCAATGTTGTTTTCTAAACTGAAAAGTACAGTTCAATTATATGCTGAAAAAACATGTAAAGTTTATCGATACTAGTTGATGACAAGTTTAGTTATGATGGACTAAGTTATTTATATATTTTAGTTAAATATCAATATTTCCTTATAAGAGAAATTATTCACTCTATCATCATGACTTTCTTTATTTTCTGACTAAACGTACACCTAGAATTTTTAGTTAATATTTCCCTTTATTCATGACAACTTGCATTTTATTGATCTGCCAAGCTAGCATAGTTTCTATTGTTTTTAATGGGTTTCCTTTTAATACTTAATTAATGTATCACAACATAACTATATGTTATCTCTCTTAGATGTGAGTAGGTGCGCATTGAGATCACAGTCTATTTGCGATGGATAGATCTTGGATTTCCATGAGTAGATTATCAAATGAATATGAAGAAGGGATTAAGGATTTTTTTTAGAGTTGCTGAAGCACATGCAAAGGGGAGTAACTCCATCCCATGCCCATGCTCTAAATGTGGGAATGGATGTAAGTTGAGTCTAAAAGTGGTTAAAAATCATTTATATGCGAACGGTTTTGATAAAACTTATCGTACATGGATATGACATGGAGAAGTCGCTAAAAGTGCTGCCCCACCTAATGACGACACGTGTGATCCAAACCTTCAAGATTATGTGATGGAGACTCCAGAGGATCTTGAAAACACAGTGGAGATGGTTCAAGCTACAGAGGAGGATTTTATGGGAGATCCTGAAAGCTTTGCAAAGTTGCTTGACGATGCTCAGAAGCCTTTATATAGGGGTTGCAAAAAGTTTACTAAATTATCAGCATTGGTAAATCTTTTCAACTTGAAAGCAAGGAGTGGGTGGACTGATACAAGATTTTCGAAGTTATTGGAATTGTTAGGAAAAATGCTTCCAGAAGATAATGAATTGCCTATAACTACGAAAAAAGCTGTTAAAACATTATCGATTTTTGGAATGGGATATGAAAAAATACATGCGTGTCCAAATGATTGCATACTTTACAGGATAGAGTACGCGGATGCTACTATATGCCCTACATGCGTAACTTCGAGGTATAAGTTAAGAAAGAACACAACTGAGCCAAAGGTGGGTGTCCCTGCAAAAGTGTTGTGGTATTTTTCGCCTATTCCACGGTTTAAACGGTGGTACCAATCTGTTCTAACATCAAAAGATTTGACATGGCATGCAGATGAAAGAGAAATTGATTATAAATTGCGTCACCCGGCAGATTCTCCAGCATGGAAGTTAGTGGATAAGAAATGGCCAGAGTTTGGGAAGGAAGCAAGAAACCTTCAGTTAGCACTTTCAGCTGATGGGATCAATCCACATAGTTCTCTTAGCAGTAGGTATAGTTGTTGGCCAGTTATGTTAAGGATCTACAATTTTCATCCTTCGTTGAGCGCAAAGAGAAAATTTTTGATGCTGACAATGTTGATATCTGGTCCACGACAACCAGGCAATGATATTGATGTTTACTTGGCACCATTAATTGAAGATTTACAAACTTTATGGCGTGAAGGTGTTCAGGCTTATGATGCTTACCGATAAGAATCTTTTACGTTAAAGGCTATACTTTTGTGGACTATTAATGATTTTCCTGCATATGGGAATTTGTGCGGTTGTGCTGTAAAGGGATATTATGCATGTCCAATTTGTGGGGAAGAAACCGATTCTATTAGATTAAAAAATTCTAATAAGAATATATATATGTCGCATAGAAGATTTCTTCCACATGACCATCCATTTCGAAAGCAAAAAAAGGCTTTCAATGGTCAGCAGGAGTTTCGAGTACAACCTGAACCGTTGAGTGGTGAACAAGTATTAAAGAAATTGGTAGGGATTAGGGCATCTTGGGGAAAGAAGGTGGGTTTGAAAAAGAAGGTCAGTTTGAAAAAGACTGTAAAATCAAAGAGAAAGCGCAGTGCTTCTTCCAAAGATGATAATGCTAGTTTCGTATGTTGGAAGAAAAAATCCATATTCTTTGAGCTTGAGTATTGGCAGCATTTTCTTATTCGACACAACTTGGACGTCATGCACATCGAGAAGAATGTTTGCGACAGCATCATAGGGACCCTACTTAATATTCCTGGAAAAACAAAAGATGGAGTTAAGAGTCGTCTTGATCTTGTAGACATGGTAATCCGGAATGAATTGGCACCACAATATAATGGTAAGCGCACTTATTTGCCACCAGCTTGTTATACATTATCGAGGGAAGAGAAAGTACGAGTTTGTGAAACTTTGCGACGACTTAAGGTCCCTGATGGGTACTCTTCGAATTTTGCGAATCTTGTTTCCATGGAAGAATTGAAATTGTTTGGTCTTAAGTCCCATGATTGTCACATACTAATGCAAAAAATACTTACTGTTGCAATACGATCTGTATTACCAAAGCATGTGAGATATGAGATTATTAGAATTTGCTTCTTCTTTAATGCTATTTGTGAAAAAGTAGTGGACGTGACAAAATTAAAAGAAATTCAGAACGATATTGTGATAACTTTGTGTTTGCTGGAAAAATACTCTCCTCCCACATTCTTTGACATCATGGTGCATTTAATGGTACATCTTGTTAGAGAGGTTGAACTTTGTGGTCCAGTTTTTTCACGATGGATGTACCCTTTTGAAAGGTAAGTTCGTGCTTATAATTATGAAATTAATCAATAACAACTCAATTAGTTAATACTATTTAAATTTTTTAACATTGATGTAGGAACATGAAAGTGATAAAGGGTCAAGTGCACAATAAAAATCGTCCAGAAGGTTGTATTGCGGAACGTTATATTGCAGAAGAGGCGGTTGAATTTTGTTCCGAGTTCTTACACGAACTCAATGCAGTTGGAGTTCCAATTGGTAGAAATGTGAGGACTAGTGATAATGATGATGCAATACAAGATGGCAAACCAATAGGTGGTGGTAATGTCATTGAAGTGGATGAGTCATTATGGGAACAGGCACATCGACATGTGTTGGAAAATACAAATGATGTCCAACCTTATATCGAGTAAATATTATATATTTTATTTTAATAAATATTACTTTCTTGTCTAAGCATAAGATCTTGATGGCTTACTGTATATTTTATTTTTAATAACTAGGGAGCACATGGAAAGCTTGAGGCAAAAATATTCTCAAAAGCACAAAAACCAAAAATGGTTACAAGATGAGCACAACAAGACTTTTATTCTTTGGTTACATCAAAGGGTATGATCAATTTATCAAAAGTAAGACTCTAAATAACTCTAATTATTTTAACTAACGCTTTCAATATTCAGGTTGACGAAATTCAACAAACGGGCAACAACGTTTCAGATACCTTAAAATGGGTAGCTCGAGGACCACGTCGAGACGTAATAAAATTTCCCGGTTATGTTATTAATGGATGTCGTTATAATACAAGGGAACGTGATGTTGATCGAGTCAACCAAAATAGTGGAGTGAGCATTGTTGCCACAACGATGCAGGTTTCTAGTGCTAAAGAGAAGAATCCAGTGGTTTCAAATCTATGCTATTACGGCGTCATTACTGAAATTTGGATGCTTGATTATATAACATTTAAGATTCCGGTTTTCAAGTGTGATTGGTGTGACAGCAACAACGGCATCAAGATTGATGAACTTGGTTTCACATTGGTTGAACTTAGTAGGGTTGGCCCTCAGAATGAGCAATTTATATTAGCTTCTCATGCCAAACAAGTTTTTTATGTACCCGACCAACTCGATCCTAAATGGTCAATTGCTTTAGCAACTCCTCAAAGAGTATATAATATTGATGATAGTGATGAAGACTGCATTGCTGGTTGCATTGGAGATCATGAATCGAGTAGATCATTGCCAAATGTTGAGGAAATTGAAAACTCGTCATCCACGTATGCGAGAACAGATTGCGAGGGGACTTGGGTGGACAATTAGATCAAAATGTAGTTATTTGGGGATGTGTTTGATTAGTTGATTGACTTTATTTTCAAGGAATGCACTTTATGTTTTGACTTTTGGCTAAAAAGATCGTTTAGGACCTGAAATATGGAAATTTCTAGGCTTTATAAGTTGTGTTTATCGATTAATTATGCTCATAGTTTCATAGTCTATACATGATAGAAGATATAAGGAAACATGTTTGATTAAGAGAAACCAATCTAATATAAAATATTTTTCTTAGAGTGCCATATGATTCAACTAGTTTAGGAGTTCTTCTCATATCTGATGGGATTTGATTTTGACAGAAATAACATGTCTGCCATGATCCAGAGCAGACTTGTCCAATTTTCCATTATATTGCTTCAAATTCCCTGAACATGGTTTCTAGCATTTACTTGATTGTTTCATCATATCATTTACTATAAAAGTAACTGAATAATCTAAATTTATTCTTCTTGGGTTTCTAATGAGAAGATATGGAAACCTACTGTTGATGGCATGTTCTCTTTTCAGTCAGCATATGATCTGATTAGAAATTCAAAATTATCTTCTATAGCTTTTAATTCCATTTGGGTATTAATCAGTGTCCCTCATCTCTTCATGGTTGTGTTATCAAATGGTGTTTGCAGTCAAATAACTTTGAGTTCTCTAAATGGTTCTTCAGAATTATTCCTCTTTCTATATTCTCGGAAATTTGGTTAAGTAGAAGTAAGGCAACATTTGAATCTAAGCCAATGAAACATTTCAATGTAATTGAGAATGTTATTTTCAGAGTATGAGATACTGGTTAGAGAATGAATTTGAAATGAGGCATCAGAGATTTCAATCAGCAAACTTTAAATATGTTAAAGTTAAATATTGGCCAGTTTGGTGCCGGAGCTATAATAAGAGATGGATTAAGAAGGTTTTTATGGGCTAAATCTTATTATAATGACCAAGGTGAAAGCATAGATCTTCAATAATTACTAACTGTTATCTCTCTGTTCAATAATTATGCTGAGATATTTTGTTGCAATGTTCTAAATGTATTCTACATTATGCAAATTCTGGTTTTAGGCTCTCTGTCATTAGAGGAACATGGACGAAATGGAGGATCACGACATAGATAACTTGGAGCCTTCAGAAGACAATTCTAATAACATAAGAAAAGGTAGAGGTATTGTTGTTTGTCAACGGATAACCAAAATTGAAGATGGCAAAATAATTCAACTCGATTACAACATATCTGGGCAGCCCTCTGGTAAAACAAGACTTGATTTTGCGAGTTATAGAGGAGTCATAGTTAAGACGATGATTCCAATACGTTATGGATCTTGGAAGAAAGTGCCAATTCATTTGAAAGAAAATTTATGGACATCTTTACAAGTAAGTATTTGATTTCTTCCATGTGTCTAGAACCTTTGTTATTCGTATATGACATGGATTGTGTCAATGTCAATTCAGGGACTTAATTTCTTATAACGTAAATCCATTCATTACATATCAGTGCAGATGATGTAGCAGTTGTTGATATTTGTTCGTAATTCTCTTAAGACCTGCTTCTTTTTTAGCCAAAGACCTGCTCACTTTATTAAGCCAAGATTTGGTTGTAAAAAAATAAAGACCTGCCTTCATTATGCAACCATATACAGTTATATAAAAACAATCACCAAACAAATTACTCTGTTATCTGTTAACTGACTTTAACTGATTACTCAGTTATAAGAAAGCATCAAAACAAAACAATGTAGAAATTATAATCTAATTATTCTGTTTGCTTCAATTTAGGCCTGATATTGAAAGTAGTATAGCTCCTATTTGGATTTCCTTTCCAAAGCTACCTGTGCATTTTTTCTCTAAATCAACTCTATTTTCAATTGCCCAATTAATTTATTGTGCTCTAAGGTGTTATAACAGGCTAATTTATCACTGGTGACTACATTATGAAGTTTAGACTCCATTTGGCATGAATGCGTTAATAGACCATCTATTTGTTGTGTCCCGTTCTACTTCTTTTGTTGGCCTTCTATATCTAGAGAAGGCTCAGTGATAGAAAGTTGAAAAGCAATCTTGCATTAGGGGAAAAAATTTAGTCTTGTACTTGAATTATCATTAAGATTAGTAATATCCTCCATCTGGTCTCTTCACTTTTTGTTGTATTTAAATGCTGCCTCTGCTAGAATCATGTAGTGATGATCTCTCTGTAATTTCTTATAAGCAAAATATAAGGACTTAATTAACGAGATTTTATTAATCCACTATATGCTTTTGTTAATAAAAAATATTGTAGCATAAAATTTTGAATATGACTTGATATGTAGTAATCCATTCCTTTCTTGCAAGCATCCTAATGCGTAAGAGTCAAGTGAGACACTTGTTACATGTCAAATAAGTTTGGTTTGGAGAACATCCTTTCACCTCTTTCTTAATATGAGTGGAATCTCTCTTATTACTTTCACTACACTTGTGTGCGCACACACTATGAAGCATAGACTGACTCTGACACCAACGCATTACAATGTGGATACATCAACATGAATCATAAAATATTAGGAAGCAATCATGCATGATATGTTAATAAATAAATATATATTCTATGCCTAAGTAAAGTATATATAATGACCAAACTCCAAAAGATATCAGCTCCCAGCTCTCTAATATTGATGACATTCCTCATCTGTTTATTGGAGACTATAATGTGGTAGCTGCCCACGATGAAAAGATTGGAGGTAATCTGATTGACCATCAAGCTGTGGAGGATTTCAATGAAGCTATTCAGCAATGTGATCTGGTGGATTTGGGTTTTAGTGTATCGAGATTTACTTGGTCAAATTACAGAACTGAGGAAGGTGCCATCAACTCTAGACTAGACAGGGCCCTATGCAACTTTTCTTGGAAAACTGTCTATCCAAATTCTAATATTACTCACCTGACCAAGACCTGTAGTGATCATGCCCCCTTCTTCTCTCTATTATATCCTCCTTTGATACTTGTCCTAAACCATTCAAGTTCCAAAAGATGTGGCTAGCTCACTCTTCTTTTCTTCAAACTGTGACTAATAACTGGTCTGCTTCCTTTCAAGCTTCTCCTATGAGAAATTTCTCTCTCAAATTGAAGTGTGTCAAAGAAGCTTTGAAAAATTGGAACAAAAATACTTTCAAAAATATCTTTCAAAATGTTATGGATCTAGAAGATGATGTTCTTAAACTGGAATATGAGTTTGAGAGGGATCCTTCAGCTACTAATCGTATGGAGCTGCAGAAGACTAAATCGAAGCTTGATATTGCTCAACTTGTAGAAGAATAAAAAAACTTTCAAAAAAGATATCAGCTCCCAGCCCTGGCTATACTTGAACCTAAGACCAAACTCCAAAATATGCGGCCCACTCTGAGAAAACTGCGGTGAGAGAGTTGTGTTGTGAGAGACCTTTAGGGCTTTAGTTTGTAACAAAAGGATTGTGAAAAAACTTAATTATCCTTATATATCCTTGTTCTCGAACGTAAACGAGCCAGCTTGTGAATGGCTTGAACTCGGCTAGTTTAACAAATGAGCTTTATTTCTTGTTCAAACTCGGTTCAATTAACCTATAAACGAGCTCGAACTGAGTCAATAAAAGCTTAGAATTACTGATCTGGTTGAGGAAAGTAATGACAATGGGGCAATGATCAGAAACCTGTGGGCACAAGTAATTAGCATTAGAATCAGGGTAAGTAACACTCCATTGGGAGTTATTTATCACTCTATAAATTCTAGTTTGGGTGTTCTCCATACCCTCACTTTTATTACTCCAAGAGAACCAAAGTCCATTGGATAACATATCATCCATCATAATGTCAAATAGGCAGTTATTGAAGTCAGCAACAGCCCTAACATCAATCCCCAAGCTGCCACGTTTATCTTCATTGATTCTCACACTGTTGAAATCCCCCATAATAATCCATTGACTATTATCTGAGTAGCTGTGATTTTTTCTAAGGAAATTCCAGAGAGGGACTTTATCATTAGGGAGATTGAGGCCATAAACAAAAGTAGCAAAGAATAAGTTATTTGATCCCCAAAAATTGATCTTGTAAAACATAGCCTGGTGATGGGAGAGGATCTCCACTTCAAACATATTGGGGTCCCAGGCTAAGATAACTCTAGCCACCCCCTAATTATCCGGGCAGTTGTGACTATAGCTCTAGTTCCAAAAACTGCTAGAGGCCACCTTAACAATATGGCTTCTTCTAACTTTTGATTCCAGGAGACAAACAAGGCTAAGGTTATTGTCATGAATAAACTTTTTAACTTCCTATTTCTTGTGAGGGGAGTTCATTCCCCTAATGTTCCAAGAAGCAATCTTGGTCATGAGGGTTGATTTTTGTTACCCCCCTTCCTTTTCTTCTTCCACTTGGATGAATTAGCTGTATCATCAATCTTATTTTTGTTAGAGAGTTCATCCACTGCTTTGATTTTGAGCACAATACCAGAAGTCAGAGGCGTAATTTCATCAATGTGGTCCTCTAAATCTACATCCAAAAGAGCTTCAAATGAATTGGTGGACGTGGTTATGGGGGATTTAGGCTTGGGACTGGGGGTAGAGTCAGTAGCAACCTTGATCATGGGGGGGGGGGGGGGGGGGTTAGGATTGGGTAAGGTTGTTGGATCGGTAGAAACATTTCCCATGGGTAGGTTTAGATCCTTTTGGTCAGCTTTTGTCTTGCCTACAACTGGTATCCAACCATCATTGTTGGAATCAACCATTGTTTTAGGAGGGATGATTTCCCCTTTCAATCCCTTATCAATCTTTGTGCACTTGGCATTGGTGTGGCCAAACACAATGCAATGGCTACAAGAATGTGGCATAGCTTGGTACTCTATTTTGATTTGAGTAATATCCCCATTTTCCATTTTTAAGTCAATGGATGTGGGGTAATTCTTTTGGGGCTTAATTTCGACACATATACGGTCATAAGTTATTCTCCTCATTTCTTCAGTGACAGAGTCTGCATATAAAGGCACACCAACTGCGGATGTAATGTAGCTAAGACCCTCTTCAGTCCAGAACTTCATAGGGACATTATGGAACATGACCCAAACAGGAACTCTGGCAATAGATTCTTTAGAAAAGTTGCATTCAGGATACCATTTCTGCAATATAATAGCATTTCCAACAAAATTCCAAGGTCCATTTTCCACCACCTCATTCCTACTGTCCTGATTGTCAAACATGAATATGTAGTGGCCATGATCATTGGCTATCACCTTGTTTAGCCCATACTTATCCCAAATCCTATGGGCAATATTCTTAACAAGGGAATATGGGAGATTTTTGCCTAGAAAAATCCCACACTCGCACATTCCATCTGGGAGTATCCAAGCTTGGCCACTTCTATAGGGGGGTTGAGTTGAATCCTATCATCAACTATAGTAGGTTTGTGGTATTTGAGAATAAATTTAGGATCATTCTTAGGGTCATTCCTTTCTGTGATAACTGACTTCTAAGACTTGATTGGTTACTTCAGCTATTCCTTATTTCCTCTAACTTCATTCTCTATTCCATCTTTGCTTCCAGTGTTTTCCCCTCCACAGAATGCTTCAGAGTTGAGGCAGCCTTTATGTTTGTACTTTTATCTGTCTGTTCACCAAGAGATTTCTGTGAATATCTGGCGTGCATGATTTCCTCAAGGGATAGACCCATACTTTGGATGAATTTGGCATATGCCATTTTCTCCTTATTCAGTTCTTTCATCTTGTCACCATCGGGAGTAGTTTCATAATGGGCTTCAACAATTTGGCCTTCTTCCATATCCTTCATAGCAGCAGCACTGCCATCATCAAAGGGAGGAATAATGGCAGGTTAGGCAGGTTGAATAATGGTGGACACTCCAGCAGACGAAGTAGAGGCATCCATGGTTCTGGGAGTATCTTCTACAATAGGGCAGTTGCTGGGGGTGACCTTAATACATGGGTTAGGTTTAGTCATGGTTGATTAGATGGGTGGTGATTATCAAAGGTTATGTTTGTTTTTATTATTTGAATATTTCACATGATCACAATTATTATCTAAATATTTCATTTGGGGGGGTGGGGGTGGGTGGGGGGTGTTAACCTGAGGGAGATATGTGTGGTTGCGACATGTGTCGATGATTTTAGCGCACAATAGCAAGTCCTAGTGACTTCCGGTAGCCTCGTACAACCGCAAGCAGGTGTCAGCTGCTCTAGTAACAATGATGTTTTCAAATAGGTCATAGCATAAAATAAAGGTGTACAAAATATCACACCGAGTTGTATAGTTGGCTCTATTGGTTTATGAACTCCATCGAGGGAGATATAGATAAAAACCTGAAAAGATAAAGGCACCAAAAAATACCTATCAGTAAATTGAAACAGATGCATATCAGTCATATCAATCGGTATCCTATCCAAATACCTATCAGTAAATTGAATTTGAAGCCTATTAGTCACTATCCTATCCATACTATAAAAATGAACTATCAGTTGAATCAAAATAAAAGCCAAAAAGACGAAATTTCTATCAGATGAAAAGATGAAAAAACTATCAGTTAGTATCTCAAAATCTCAAAATAAACTATCAGTATGTGAACTCAATGTATATGTGAACTCAATGTGAACTCAAAAAAATTGAAGCCCCCAATGTATATGTGAACTCAATGATTGCATATGTCAAATCAATGTATACCTGATAGAAAATCACCAAACGTTTTTGAAGAAACTGCTATTGAGTAGCATCCCCTGCCTCATTCAGTTCTAGCAACAGAGAATCAAACTTGGGTTTGTAATGAGGAGTGACTTTGTCCACGTACTTGAGGATTTCAACACTGTCATAATTAAGGTGGTCAGAGTCATCGATTATGTCAGATAAGGAGGGTCGTTGATCCACTGAGTGTGAAAAGCAAGGGCCTGCATAAGCTCCATCCACGACATTCCTTCGTGTCAAAAGTTATTTTAGACATGTATAAGAAGCCACATCTTAGTTACTACCACTAATGGGTAAAATCATAGAAGATTGAGAAGTACCTGAAGAATCATTGACGCCTTTGCACACAGGACTCCACCAAAATTAACAAGCTTTTCAGGTCAAAAATTGTGTGCAGCTAAACTATATTAACAAGCTTTTCAAGTAAAAAATTAGGTGTCGATTAAAAACATATGAAATGTCAATATTAATGACCATGGTGCATTTATAAAAATGGTTTAATCGCACATACTTCGATAGTTGGTGTCTCAATAAACCACTGCGTAACACATGCTAAATAGACTTAAGACTCGAATCCAATTACATTTCACCACGTAACAGCAGAAAAGTAGAATAATTTGGAAAAAAAAGTACTACAATCCAAGCATATGTTGGATTATTACAATCCAAGAAACCTAACAGTAGAATAACTCATGTTGTTTGTTTACAACTTCAGTCGAACTGTGTGTGTTTACAGTACAAAATAGTTGTTATTGTATTGCATTGCATTCACAAACTGTTTGTTTACAATTTCAATCTAACTGTGTGTGTTTGTTTGTTTACAGTAAATTGTATTGTAAACAAAATCATTATTAATCTACAAGCATTCAATGAATCATAGACATACCTATTCAGAATTGAAATACAGTTTCCAGTTAATAATTCTAGTCTCTGACTTCAAAATTCAGGCTTTTTTACTTATTGTTTCGTGATAGCTTAGTATGTGATATCAAATGCACTTTACAATATGAACCTCCTAGAATAGTCAAGTTAGATGAAGTACTTAAAAGGGACTATCTAACTGTCCGTAGTTCAAATGTATGGAAGAAAGACCATTAAGAGAGATCAGATGGACATATGTCGGATATTTCCTTCGTAAGCAGGAAATTTAATCTAGGAGTTTTAAGATTAGACCTGCTTGTAACATAAACTTTTTTTTTGCGTCTTACATGAACTCGTACTGCTCCTGTCTTCTCGAGGATTTAACAGCTTTTCCATCATGATCAAGTCATTTGGATTCTATTTTGGGAACGTAAGAATATCTCACCAGCATCCGGAAGTCCATCTTTGCGAATCACAAATGATCGTTTCTTTTCATGATCCAGAATTGCAATCTTAGTTGGTGTGCTGAGATATATTTTGTTCACCTGATGAGAAGAAATGGCACTGTAAGTATTAAAAAAATTTGTAGAAGAGGGAAAGAAGAAATAGACGAATCGTTTCCCAAACCTACTTCTGCTCAAAAGTTATAGCATCCCCTTGTTCAGTAAATCGCTCCTTATTCTGCAAATTGTCAAGATAATCGTGTCTCCAATCCTTCTGCCCGAACGTCACTGTATACAAACAAGAATGGTAATCATAAGATGATTCAAAAGTTCAGATTAAAGATGTGTAATTATAGACGTCACACATTCACGCATAAATTTAACATTATGAAGAGAATATATGAAACTATACTATAATCATTTAACTAGACAGAGCAGTGATGGCACAATTCTTCACGTCAATACATATTATTGTAGGAATGTTTTGTTGCATTCATTCCCACTCAAACTTAAAAATAAACAATAATAATTTTACACCAGATTCTTTGATATCTCAAATGGATTCGAATATTTTATCATGTCTTGGGGGAGATCTCAATTACTCTTGAGGACATTTGTGAGTTGTTTACCTTAGATATGGACTAGTTCAGTACTTTATCTTCTTAACAAATAACGTGAATGCAATAATGAATAATAAGCAAGACTAATGCGTATTTGGTGTAGCTGGTGACTACATTATGAAGTTTAGACTCCATTTGGCATGAATGCGTTAATATACCATCTAGTTGTTGTGTCCTGTTCTACCAAGAGATAATTGTCTTCATTTCTCTGTCACTGACTTTCTGTATTTGGATAGGATGATAGTTTTGATATTTATAGTTTATTTTCAACATGTCGATGCACTAGAGGATAAGAATAAAGATGTGGGCTGATTTGTTTGGGTTATTTTAAGACTTAAGATACCAATGAGGAATGTCTAAATTAGACTTGCAGCTGCACTGTTGGTTACAGTTTGACTTTCTTTTTGGGTGTTTTTGTTCACACCTTGGTTTTCTGCTTGCATCCCCCGTTATTATACATCCCCACTATTATCTATGGTGACTACATTATGAAGTTTAGACTCCATTTGGCATGAATGCGTTAATATACCATCTTCAATTAGGGGAAAAAATTTAGTCTTGTACTTGAATTATCATTAAGATTAGTAATATGCTCCATCTGGTCTCTTCACTTTTTGTTGTATTTAAATGCTGCCTCTGCTAGAATCATGTAGTGATGATCTCTCTGTAATTTCTTATAAGCAAAATATAAGGACTTAATTAACGAGATTTTATTAATCCACTCTAGGCTTTTGTTAATAAAAAATATTGTAGCATAAAATTTTGAATATGACTTGATATGTAGTAATCCATTCATTTCTTGCAAGCATCCTAATGCGTAAGAGTCAAGTGAGACACTTGTTACATGTCAAATAAGTTTGGTTTGGAGAACATCCTTTCACCTCTTTCTTAATATGAGAGGAATCTCTCTTATTACTTGCACGACACTTGTGTGCGCACATTTATCTTATATTCCTTAATTTATTTTCATTTTTAATTCACAGTCTAAATTTGATATGGATCCGAAGACAAAGAAACAAGTGCTATCTAATATGTCGGCTCAGTGGAAATTTTTTAAAGGAGAATTGACTAGGCTTTACGTCAGACTATTCAGAGATGAACCTGATCAACTCAAGCATCGGCCTGAGATGTATAAAAAATATATTGAACAGGTGGATTGGGAGGAATTCGTAAAAGTGAGAATCTCAAAGGGGTTTGAGGTATATAGCAAATGGTTAAAATCATATATTTTTCAAAGTTATTTGTATAAGTTGCTCATGCTTATGTATTTATAAGGTGCTAAGAGCGGTACAAGCTGAAAGACGGGGGAAGAATATATATAACCATCGGATGAGTAAGAAAGGCTATTCTGGACTTATCGAAGACCTTGTATGTACTTATTTTTCTTAGTTGACAAACATTGATATTTATGAATTAAACTACACATTCTAAGTTCACCCAATTTTTTATATGTTAACAGAAAGAGGCAGGTGATAAGTTTGATGATGACGATAGGGCTTATCTGTGGAAAAAAGGTCGCCAAGATAAAAATGGGCGATTTGGTGATGAGGCTACTAGGGAAATAGCGGATAAAATTGTGAGTTTCTATTTATGAGTTTGTTTACATAAATATTCAACATCAAATACATCTAATTGAATTATTGTTAATGTTATATATCTTAACTTGATTGATTTTTTTTTGCAGGATGTGCTAAACTGTCAGATTAAAGCTGGGAGCTTGGTCACCGAAGGAACCTCAGACGTCCTAACTTTGGCATTAGGGACACCCGAGCATCCGGGTCGTGTTAGGGGTAAAGGGCATGGAGTCACCCCCACAACCTTTTTTAACCTCACTAAGCGAGGATCAAAGAAGCATATTAGTGAGTTGGAGTCTAAGCTGCATGCGGAAAGAGAAATAGGCAAAGAAAAAGATGTGCGGATGCAAGAATTGCTGGCAAAGGTGTCGGAGTACGAGAGGGCAATGACGAAAGTCGGACTGAACACCCCAAAAAGTGGCAATGGATTGCACAAAATAATTTCATCAAATGTAAGTGCATCATGTGATTCACGGGCCAAGAAGACAAATAAGAAGAAAAATAGCAATGTAAGAAATAAATATTATATATTATTGGTGTTGACTTTTTATTTTTTAAATTATATAAATGTTATTGATTTGAGTTTTTATTTTTATTTTTTACGTATAAATAGTTGAAAGATGATGGAAAGAGATCCGCTCACATGACATCTCCGAATCCCACACTTCATAATGGCATGGGCAAACCATGTAAACTGGCATTAAATTCACGTACCAATATTGTCGCTAAGGGTTGTGTTTTTTAGAGGGTTGGGCTAGACGACAAAGTGCACCATAAACATTTAGGAGACAATTACGTGCGAGTGTCTGTGGATACTGTTTACACTCCGGATGCCCCCCTTCCCGTACCTTATGGTGATGAGTTAGTAACAGTTATGAATGCACATAATTCACATGTTGCATGGCCTAAAGAATTTGTTATAGTAGACGCAGATGTAAAGTTGTGAGCAGTTTTCTTTTATATTAAAGATACCATTGTTAATATTTTTAACTATTTTATAACCAATGCAAACCAGGAAGAAGATAGAGAAAATGGTGTTAAGAGAGGGGCACTTATGGTATTTGCAAGCATGCTAGATTCAATCATGAAAAGTGATACCGTAAAAATTCCAGTTGGGATTTTTGGAGACGAACTTCAATCAACCTACATTCCTAAACATGAGTTGGTGCGTTTTTGTAAAATGGAGGAGCTTGATGCCAGTTGTCTAATCGGATACATAAGGTGTGAGAATAAGTTGTTTTCATCTTAATTTTATTTGGCTACTCCTTTCTAATATATTTTTATTTTGTTTTTTAGATTCTTGTACGAGAAGTTTCAAAATAATCGGGATTTTACTGTATTTGTTAATCTCGGGGCTTCTCAACAAGCTTATTTGAAGAAAAAAAATGCATATTTTTATTAGGAATGCAATGAAAGATGCTAAAGAGAACCAAACATATTTTATGCCAATTAACATAGGGTAAGTTTATTTATTGTCTTAAGTTGTTATAAATATATCAAAACATGCTTGTATCATTGATGTTAACAACTCATTACATTGTAGGTTTCATTGGTCTTTAGTAGTTATCGATTTCTCTTCGAGGAATATATTCTATTTAGATTCTTTACATAAGGCGCCAGATCGAGACTTGAAACTCTTTACAAGCACGTGAGTAATGACTTATATATATATACCTTTAGTTACATTGTCTTTGTACACATGTTTTTCATTTTAATCTTTGTCTTAAAGTGAATTTAAAGCGTTGGTGGTATCGAAAGGAGGAAGAGTTTCAGGTTCAAACAGGGAGAATGTTAAGGTACGATGATGTTAATGAATATACATTACTGACTTATATCTTAAATCTTAATATAACTATTATCTTCAACATATCATTCTATAGGGCCCTCTACAACCGGGAAATGTTGAATGTGGGTTTTACATATTGAAGTTCATGAGAGATTTAATGGAGAAACCGTCTCAATCTACTAAACTAAAGGTAATAAATATTTATTTTATAACATTTTGTTTCATTGCTAATTACTTTTATAAGGAAAGATTGAATACAACTTATGTTATTTGATTTGTTAGATGAAAGAGTTGGCTGAAAAAGTAACCTATAAAAATCATGAGATAGAAGAAGTTCAACATGAGTTCATCGATTTCATTCAGGACTATTTTTAGTGAGCTGCAGTTGTGGACAATTTTGGCCTATCTTTTCGGGTACCTTTTTTTTTCTTCTTCAATCTAATTAATTACTTTGTTGATGATGTTGAATGCCCGGGGTGGGATTTATATTGTTGATGGTGAATTCCCATGGTGGACTTTATATTGTTGATAGTGAATGCCCGGGTTGGGCTTTATATTGTTGTTATTGGTTAAATATGTCAAGTTTAATTTTGGATTATTAAAAAAATAAAGGAAACTCTGCCGAAATTTTTATAAAACCTTCCTCATTTATCTCTCAAGTAAAATTTTATAATGTTGTTCTTGTTGTTGATGATGATACTGAATTCCCGAGGTGGGCTTTATATTGTTGTGGTTGTTAAACATGTCATGCTTAATTTTGGATTATTAAAAAAACAAAGAAAATTTTGCCGAAATTTCCATAAAACCTTCCCCATTTATCTCTTCCATGCCTTAATAAATAATGAAAGTAAAATTAACTTTAATATTATGCAAATGTTTATTTTTTAATGCACAATATTATATTAGAATATCATTATTGTTCGAGTTATATTCTTTATATGGTGAATCTATTTTAGTTGTTAACGACTATTTGTTTCCTCCTTTTATTCAGGTATCGATCCGGATGTTGCCTATTGCGTATTCGGTGTAGCTGTTGCTAAATTGGGTTTCCATGCTACACAAATAGAACTAATGTTGCAGTTTAATTTGCTAGTTTTTATGTCTAGAGTATAGGTCATTTTAGATATCTTTTTATTTTTGAGTTGTCCAGAAGTCTATTGGGAACTGCTGTTGTTTTTTATTTTCTTTAATTTCAAATATTAATGACATTTTTTTATACTTATGGTTCAGTTATATTGGTACTTGGAATTTGCTACTTTAAGTACGAAAATTTGTGCTTTGAATTGGCAATTCGTAGTTTTATGCATAACATGTTTGGGATATTGTAATAGTATAATAGAATTCATCGCAAAAAAATGAAAGAAAAGAAATAACTTTTATGACCGTATGTTTTATGACAGTTTTATGTAAGCTGTCATTATAATTATTAAAGTAATCGTACTTTTTATGACCGTTTTATTAATATCCGTCACTTTTCATAGGTTTATAATGACGGTTCAATAAACATGATATTATTGTTAATGACGGTTTGTACGAAAAACTGTCGTAATAGGATGGTTTATCATGACGGTTTTGTCAACACCAATTTTATTAAGACACACAACATTATTGTTAATGACGGTTTGCACCAAAAACTGTCGTAATAGGATGGTTTGTTATGACGGTTTTGTCAACACTAATTTATTATGACACACAACATTACGACGGTTTTTAAAGCTTCAAAAACTGTCATAAATAACCTTTTATGACCCTTTTTACCCGTCATAACAATGACTATTTCTAGTAGTGCCAAGATTCAGAAAAATGGGTGGTACCAACCGAAAAAGTCAGCCTAGATGATGTTGTCCAAACTATGATAGAATTATTCGGGCAAACCAACAGCATTTGCAGTATCACCGGGTTACTTGACACTTTGAAGCGACAAGAGCGCTTGGTCCCTTCAATCACACATATCCCCACAGAATAGGAGGGCCTGTATGAAGAAGCCGTTGAAGTTTTGGAATGCATCGACTTTACATGGAAAGACAGAATTGTTACCACCGGATGGGGGGGGGGGGGGGGGGAGAATTCAAAGATTCGAGCAAAGAACAAGCTTTAGGAAGAGCTGGCCCAATAGCCGACATATGTGGGATGATCTCATTTGAAGAACTCCTCGGAGAAATAAATAAGGTGGCAGAACAACCTGAGGTTGACGAGGAAATGGGATTCATGTTCTTTCATTCTTCAGTAAATCACATGACCAGATCATGGAGACATCACCAGGTTCCCAGTTCACTACCAGCAAATGACAAAGGAAAGGGCGTTGAAAACCTTCCTATGCCAAATATGACCATCGAGGAGAGAAAGATCCTTGATCAACTGAAGAATACCCAAGCTAACATCACTCTATGGGGAATTTTCATGTCTTCCCAGCTACACAGAAATGCTTTAATCAAATTACTCACTGGACCCATAGCTCCCCCCTTTACCACACCAGAAGAAGCGGTAAATCTGGTCGGATCCTTGACCTCTACCCGAATGCTATCATTTTCTGAAGAGGAAATCCCCAGAATTGGGCCAAATCACAATCATGCACTCAATATCTTCGTCGAAGTTATGGGAAAGGTCGTACCACTCTGTCTTGTCGATAACGAATCCGCCTTGAATGTTTGGCCATTGAGAACCTTCAAGTGTTTAGGCCTGAAAGAAAATGACCTCGCTCCAACCTCCGTCGATGTGCGTGCCTACGATAATACCCGTCGTGAAGTGATGGGGTCCATAAAACTTGCAATAGGGGTTGGCCCTATAAACCCCGTCGTTGAATTCCAAGTCATAGACATCCCAACTTGTTTCAACCTGTTGCTCGGATGACCCTTGATCTACAATATCAAGGGTGTGTCTTCCTCATTCCATCAGAAATTGAAGTTCTTCACCGACGGGCGAGTCATCACCATTTTAGGCTACGATGAAAATGTTGAGGGGGCAAACACCAGCAGTCCAATTCTCGAGATAAAACACGGGTAAAATGATATGCTCCTATCAGGATTTCGAGTCGAGCCACTCCTACTCCCAACAGGGGATGATTTCAAAGAAAGGATTTGTCTAGAATATGACCCTCATGGCAATGTCAATGTGATTTAGATGTTCAGAAATATGCACTTCATGCCTGGACTGGGGCTAGGTCAAAGGCAACAAGGGATACTTGAGCCCATCGAAATGAAGAAATCTTTCCCTCCTTGTGGCTTGGGGTATCAACCATCAGAACAAGAGCTCAGAATGATCCTCAGTCTCGACCAAAGAGAAGATCAGACTGCATCCGAACTATCTCAGGAGACTGCTTAAATAGACGATTTATCAAAGAAGGCGAGGACTTCCCCTTTTGCGGTTTTCCAGAACCATGATATGACAACACAGACAAGAAGATGAGGCCGAGAATGGAGATCTTTTTCTAAGATAGCTACCTATGGGCCAAAAATTTCCAACACCGCATACAACCACTTATCAAAGATATCGACGAGACTGAGGAAAGTGATTTTGAAGATTCCTTCAACTTACAGATACTGGGGCTGGCACTCTGCATGGTTCATTCAGGCACTACATCAATGGACCCATCCCGTCTGATTAAAGATGTTGATACTCCTCTCCTCAACTGGCATGCTGCGCCAATTCTACCCCTTGAAATCTCCCCTAACCCCAATGTTTACCCTATTTCTTATTTTGTTGCATATCCTTGCTCAAATGTAATTGAGACCTCTTTTGATGAGGTTCTCAATGCTGTTTTTCCTATCAATGAAATAAATGAAGATTTTGAGTATCTTGCCGTGCCTTACATTAAATGCTTGAATTCTAATCAAATTTTTGATGATGATGATTTTGCAAGTGAACAATTCTTAACTGATCTAAATAAGGTTAATAATAAATAACATAACTGCGTTCAAGTTAATGAAGAAGAGACTGTTGTTATTAATCTCGGTTCTAGTAGCCAACTGCGCGAGATTAGGATATGGGTCACCCTTGACGAGCATGAGCGCGCACAACTCGAAGAATTGCTGAAGGAGTTCGTAGATGTCTTCACATGGTCCTATGATGATATGACCAACATCAATACTGAAATAGCTCAACACGAGATCCCCACTCTCCTAGATTACAAGCCGGTTAAACAAAAGTTGAGAAAACTCCGCACCGAATGGTCGCTCAAGGTCAAAGAAGAGGTGGTCAAAGAGTTAAACGTTCGTTTCATTCGGGTGATCGAATATCCCACATGGCTAGCCAATATTGTACATGTGCCGAAATCAGGAGGGAAGGTTCGAATGCGTGTAGATTATCGAGATTTAAACAAAGTTTCTACAAAGGGTGATTATCCACTACCCAATAGCGATATGATCGTGGACAACACAACCAGTCATGCTCTCAAGTCATTTGTCGACGGGTTTATTGGATACAACCAAATCAAGATGCACCCCGACCACTAAGAAAAAACTGCATTCATCACCCCATGGGGAACCTTTTGCTACACCGTCATGCCATTTGGTCTCAAGAATGCTGGGGCTACCTACCAAAGGGCTGCCACAACCATCCTGCACGATCTGATCCACAAGGAGGTCGAGGTTTATGTTGATGATATGATTATCAAGTCCAAAACTAGAGAAGGTCATGTTCCAGCTCTCCGAAAGTTCTTCGAACGACTGCGACGGTATCAGATGCGACCCGGCGTTATAAAGGGAAAATTCTTGGGATTCATGGTCAGCGAAAAGGGGATAGAAGCAGATCCTGCAAAGATGAAAGCCATACTTGAGATTCCACGACCCCAAATAGAGAAAGAAGTCCGAGGGTTTCTTGGGAAATTATAATATATCAGCCGGTTCATCAGCCAGCTAACCTCCATCTGTGAACCAATCTTTAAGCTCCTCCGAAAGAATTCAACCAAGGTTTAGAGCGAGGCTTGCCAAGAATCTTTTGAACGAATCAAACAATACCTAACCCAACCTTCATTGCTCACGCCACTACGGTATTGTCTCCCTTTGCTCCTATACCTAACCATAATCGACACTACAGCCAGGGATTTGCTATCCCAATACCTTGAGGGATCCCATAAAGAAAGAGCCATCTATTACGCTACTCGCAAATTGGCTGGGTACGAGGTCAACTACACTGCTTTGGAAAAAGCATATGTCGCACTTGTGTGGGTCTCCCAAAAGTTGCGACACTACATACTCGCCTTCCCCATCAAACTTGTATCCCGAATGGATCCCACCAAATACATACTTATGAAACTCGCCTTATCTAGTTGAATGGCCCGATGGTTGATGCTCCTAACCGAGTTCGATATCGTGTACGTCACACAGAAAGCCATTAGAGGAAGAGCCATCTCTGACTACCTCGTTGATTACCCCATAGAAGAAGCGGAGGTTCGGATCTATGAATTCCCAGATGAAAATATCCCCCGCGCCACTCAAGACCGCCTTCGATGGAAAATGTTCTTTGACGGCACTGCCAACAAAAGGGGATATAGCATTGGGATACTTCTGATCCCCTCAGATGACTCCCACACTCCCATCGCCATTAACTTATATTTCCCTTGCACCAATAACATGACGAAATACGAGTCATGCACAGTGGGCCTCCAAGTTGCTCTCAAGAAAGGTATTCAATACCTTGATGTCTACGAGGATTCTGCCCTTATTATCGATCAAGTGCTCAGAAAGTGGAAAGTCAAGGATGAAAACTCCAACCCTTTCATGCCCAATTAGAAGAGTTAGCCTCCCAATTTCGAGATATCACCTTCCATTACCTACCCCGAGCAAAGAATAACTTAGCTGATACTCTCGCCACCTTGGCCTCCATGGTCGACATGCCTGAAGGAATAACAATGACCCCCTTCCTAGTTCAAAAGCAAGACAAACTGACCCATTGCTACCATATTGATCTTGTCTCCACCGAAGATCCCGAACTAGCCGATTGTTGGTACTATGATATCTGGTGTCTCCTCAAACATGGTAGGTATCCCAAGGGTTCCAATAAGAAAGATCGAACAACCCTCCAAAGACTGGCTGCCCAGTACATCATCTGTCATAAAGCTCTACTCAAGAGGAATTTCGATGGAACTCATCTACACTGCATCGCAGGGGCTGAGATTGAGAAAATAATGCAGAAAATCCATAGCAGGGAATGCGGACCCCACATGAATGGTCACATGCTCGCCAAGAAGATCATCCGACAGGGCTACTACTGGAACACCATGATCCAGGATTGGATCACCTATGTCCCGAGGTGCCTCAAATGCCAACAATTCTCCAACCTTCAACACTTGCCTCCGCGAGAATTATAGAACATAACCTCTCCCTGGCCGTTATCCACCTGGGGTGTCGACATCATAGGGAAGGTTACACCAAAGGCTTCAAACGGGCATGCGTTCATCCTGCTTGCCATCGATTACTTCACTAAATGGGTCGAGGCTGAGTCATACACAATATTAAATCCCCAAAAAGTGGCCAAATTCCTCAAGAAAAATATCATCTGTCGATATGGGGCCCCGCACGAGATGGTATCAGATAACGGGTTGCATTTTGAAGCATAATTCACATAAGTAGTCAACAAGTATGGGATTCAGAGACACAAATCTTCTCCCTACCGACCTCAGACGAATGGTGCAGTTGTAGCCGCCAACAAGAACCTCAAAGCCATCATCAGCAAGATGACCGAAAGTTATAGGGATTGGGCCGATCGGATCCCGTACGCCCTCTGGGGCTATCGAACCTCAATTCGAACCTCTACTGGGGATACCCCTTACTTCCTGGTCTACGACATGGAAGCAGTCCTACCTATGGAGCTCGAAATACCCTCGCTACGCGTCATGCTCGAAAGCAAGGTCAGTGAAGAAGACTGGTGCCAAAACCGCCTTGATGAGCTAGACCTCTTAGATGAAAGAAGATTAAAAGCTCTTTATCATATACAGGGGTACCATCACCGAATAGCGCGATCATTTAACAAAAAAGTCAAGGACCGCAGTGTTCGGGAGGGGGATTTAACCCCAAGGAGATAATAGAACCCATCTGGTACCCCAGAGGGAAATTCAAGCCCAATTGGAGAAACCCCTGCATTGTGAAGAAAATCTTATCCGACGGTGTCGCCATGCTCACTGACCTAGATGGGGAGGATATGGCTCGTCCAGTCAACCTAGACCGTTTCAAGAAATCCTACCCCTAGTCCAAAATCTCGGCGCACTACGACTCTTCTCATCCCCCTTCAATTATTTTTAATAAAAACTCTTCATTTCCCTCTACCCAGAACTACATGGGCTTGATCCTCTACAAAAACTATTTTAAAACTTTTCAAAAAACCCCAGACGTACGTAGGTAGCTCATACTTCTCACATGAGTGTGTCCCTTTCTTTTTCACAACATACTATTCTTTTCTTACCTCCGAGAACGGAAGTTTATTCTAAAAATACTTGAACAAAAGGATTATGTATGCCTTAGTGATCAGTATAGATAATTCAAAATACAAAACTCATCGAAAGGCACAACTGGATGATAAGAAACTTGTTTATTTCATTAATAAGAAATTACAGTACGAATTACATAAGAAAAAGGAACGGATAACTCCCTTCCCCCTACTACCATAAAAAAGCCAAATAAAATCCCCACATACATTCCCTATTACATAAATAAACTCTCCAAGAGTCCTACTCACAGCTACCGACGGAGCCTGCACCCTCATCATCTACATCCTGAGGTCCCCAAGTTTCCCCTGCCTGAATAGAGTACCATAAACATTCCATGGATTGATGAGCCTTAACCATCTTCGAAAAGACCATAACACCCCCTTCCATGGTGTTAGATAAAAGAAACCATCTTTGTCCAACCTCTACTCCCAACATCTTGCTGACTACTTTCCTCCACAACCACTTCATATAATCTTTGGGGACATGCCAAACCTTCCCGACAGACTGAGAGGGACGGGTCGAAGGATGAGGATTTTCCCACAGAGACCCAAGCAACAGACGCAGGCGCTCAGTCAAATCTTCTACCGAAAAGAAGTTTGAGGTTCGAGGGGGAACGACTTGCGCCCAGCTGAATTGGCGCAAAAGTCGCCAAGGGAAATAAAAAGAGGTTTGTCTGAGACCAACCAGCCGCACATATGAATACTCTCCTAGCTCTAGAACAGGTTGCAACTATCCCCACCAAGGCACTGACCAATACAGACCATAAGTCCCATCCTCCACAAGTTAATTCTCCCAGTTCTCAACATACAGACCAACGCGAAAAAAAGTTGGGTACGACCGACAAGGGATATTCTAGAGGAGTCGACAAGCATAATCTTTCAGACAACCACATGAACAGCATCACAAGGCTCCCCCTCAAAAAGTCAGAACGACCTTCTCTCTAGGCATCCAAGCCATTCAGGGTGTCCGCCAGTATCACCGCCACAGGATTGCGACGATATGACATCCATGAGGTAATGGCTGCAAGTTGTGGGTCCAATTTCACCTCCCCAATCACCAGCAGCAATTTGGAAACCAGACCCAGAACCATGGCTCTAGCATAGACAGCATCACCTACTTCCCACAAATGCATAAACTGTAGCACCATCGGGAGGGAGATCATTCCTCCAGTAACCAATGATCTAGCCGCCGAAGGCGAAATGTGAAGAAGCCCGGCCAACAAATCCCTAGGAGAACGGGAAAATTCAGGCAAAGCCGTCGCAACACTGGGATTTACACCCATTATGACAGAAAATTCCTCGTAGGTAGGACAAAATTCTTCCAACCCAAAGCGGAATACATGGTCTTCGGGATACCAGAATTGTACTGCCGCTATCAGCATATTCCACTCAATAGGCCGATTGCGCCCCAAGGAGACTCGACGCATGTTGAAAGCATCGTAGTCGACATTATAAGAGCACATAGCTTCCAAGGCTTCGAGGTAGCCAGCAAACTCAATGCTACTAGGGAGAGCCATCTTGAAAGGCTAAGAGATAGTGGGAAAGTAGGTAAGAATGCAAAGGTGTGATGAAAACACTCCACCCTTACCCCTTTTTATACTTGAAAATCCTCCCAAGGGACATAATCCCTGCAGAAATCCGAGGGAATCCTACCCCACAAGGTACCAAAGGCTGAAGAGGGTGCCATTCAAAGCTTTGAATTGATGGGACTGGACTGAACTGCCAATAGGTAGGTCAGGGTGCTTGCCGATCGGTAACCCCCCCATTTTTGGAAATTTCCCTCTTTTCCTATTTTGTCAAATCAGAAAACTCAATAAAAATAAATTGATATTCTCAACAGAATTTCAAGAATCCCTTTTTTCTACTTATATAATTTTCCTTTTTAATTAAAAATTTTCCTTAAAAAAATATTCCTTTTTACGGTCTCAGCAGCAAAGTAAAAAGCGCATGTGCATGCATTCATTCATCATTAAATAAAAGATAATCAAAAAACTCCATTGCATTGCATATATCTATTTTTTGTGTTACATCATCATTACAGGAAATAAAAAGAAAAAGAAAAAACAACGGGACTCAGCCTGAACCCACATTCTTTCTCTCCCTATCTCTCTCAAAATCTTCCACCCCTGCGGCGTGCTCTCTTCCCCGTACGACGAGATGATGCACCACCACTACACGAGCCAGAGTCCTCTCCAGACGAGGCAGACGACACCAATCAAGAAGGAACGGGAACTGCATCCCAAATATGGGCAGTCGGCGAAGATATCCAGTCTCTAATGTCCCTGAGCCAAGTGGTCGACACCAGGACTTGCTGCAAGGAAAGGTGAAATCAGTATCAAAAGAGGGAATAACCAAAACAAAAAAGAAAGAACGAGAGGAATAAAAAAGTATACCACAGGTCGAAGGACCTCCTCTGTCAAACCCAACTCCTCCGGATCCATCGCATGAGGACGGTGCAACATAGGCACCATCCCTCCATCAGCCCGCCAAATGTTGTATGGAGGGGTATGCAGCTGTACAAAAGGGACCTTCGAGGTCACCGCCGCCGCATATGCCAACGGAACACCATCCCTGTGGTAAGATCCCACCGCCCGACTCGAACCCGCCGAAGGAAAGGGAAGTGCATCATATATGCTGGGTGCCATCAACCAGCTCGTCACAAAATCCATGTAGTCATACGACGCAGCCGTATCGGTATATATCAAGTAGGACTCGCCAATCATCGTCGCAATCTTCTCATCCTCCGACAGCAGTCGCTTCCACCTCATAGACGTAGGAGGCTGTGCAGGTGGCACCACCACCTCCTCCTCAATAATCTAACGAACCACCCTATCCCCAAGGTACTAGGAATGGCCAAACTCATGTGCCAGTAAATGCCTCATCTGTGCGTTCACCCCGGTCGCCCCTGCATCCTGAATGGCTGTCCCCCACGGGTAAAAGGTCACCTAAAAATCTCCGAGCGAGCATAAATCAATACAAGATCAGAAGGAGCAAAAACCAAAATTTGAAATGGAAAGAGTCTTACCCTACCACTGGTCAGGTCATTCAAGACCTCACGCATCGCCTCCAGGGAGAGAGATCCCTTCGACTGTCGATTGGCCTTATGCCATCGATACAATCGGCAGAAGTCCCCAATAGTGTCGTCCTTCAAAGAAATCAACGGGGTATTGCACCCAATCACTTCATAGAACCACACCTGAATTCACAAGCAAAAAGCGACGCATAAGGAAAATGCGAATGCATGAAAGGAAAATTCAAATGCATGAAAAGAAAGGCACAAACTGAAGAATACCTCAAGAAGGTACATGGCCCTAGTAAAGGTCTGTCGGCAGCACTGGCTGAATGCATCCAGAGAAAAGTAAAGGGTCGCTAAGGTCAGACTCCCCCAATCATAGAAAGGGATGTTCGAAAACATCCTCAAGTACGACAGAAACCACAAATGAATGACGTTGACGCTCGACGCCACCATGAAACCTCCCAATACCAGCAGAATGAATAACCGGGCCATCTGCCTCACTTACAGCCCGTCCTCCACATCGATCTCCCTACCCAACAGAACATCCTTCAGCAGGGACAACCGGATATAATCCCCATAGAATATCCTCCCTACATCACCAATTGCCGCACGCACTGCCTCCGATCTCACCCGTAAAGAGCGATCCACCTCTATCTGCTCTCCATCACAATCCAGACCCAGCAGCTACTGCACGTCTATGGGAGTCACCGTCATCTCCCTGAATCCAAAATGAAAGGGGTGGGTAGTGTCCCACCACCTCTCTCCCACAGCGCACAGGACCGCTGTCGAACGAGGCGTCTCATCCCGCGCCGATGCCAACCGCCCAAAACCCGCTGATAAGACCACCCCACGCACCAAAGGTGGGAGGTGCTCCCAGACATCTTTGAGCCCCGTTTTCCTAAGGGAACGCATGTCCTTCAAAGAAATATCAGACTGGCAAAAAGAAAAGTCTCATAAAAAGTCAAGAAAGAAAAATCACCAGAAAGAGAAGAATTCCAAAGGTCGGGTTACTTATTTAACCGCCGACGATCACTCTCGAAGAGAGATGACGCGATGGCTCACGCAACAAGGTCCGCTCATCCGCAACAGGCTTAAACGCATCAAAGGAGTTCTCACTCCCCAAAGAAAGAGGCCCTAGCCCTCCACTCCACATTCGCCCAGTCATCAACGGTCAACCACTCTCGGTGGACTACAGTGCTCACAAAAGTGGCCATTTCTTGAAGATTGGAATATTATAAAGATTTGCAGAAGAATCCCTGAGAGAGAGAAAGCAAAAGAGGCTGTGAAAAAATGAGGGGATTCTCCCCCTTTATATAGGATGCCAAGCGCCATGCCGATCATACCGATCAATACTGACCCCTTGCCTTCCCGAGGTAGCCCAAAAGTCTGTGCCACTGCCGAATTGCACCCTTCATAATATGCCGACCATCACCCCCCTTAAATTTCGTACAGAAATTCCCAGAAAATACCAGAAAACCTTGAAAAATCCCCAGAAAATTCCCCAAAATCCCAGGAAGCCAAGAAAATTTCGCATTCCCTCAACCGGAACCCCTATTCCCCTGCGGAATCCTCAAAAACCAAGTGAAAACTCATGCCGACAAAGCTCCGGAGGATCCCTAAGGATCACCTGATCACTTCCCCAGCGAAATTCTCTTACAGCAACCATAATAGGTTATCCCCCTACGAGGTCTCCTAAAAGCTTCCCCATCTATCAGCTCCCTAACACAAATCAAAATCATAAAGCTCTTTCTCCAGTAGAATCAAAATCCAACCTTTATCCACTCTTGGGACAAAATTGGCCCCGGTCTTGGATCGTCACCTGAGTTAGGTCAGAATTGACCTCGATCCTCGGTCGTTACCACTCTCGGGTCAGAATTGGCCCCGGTATTGGATCGTCACCTGAGTTAGGTCAAAATTGACCTCGATCCTAGGTCGTCACCATTCTTGGGTAAGAATTGGCCCTGGTCTTGTATCGTCACCTGAGTTAGGTCAGAATTGACCTCGATCCTCGGTTGTCACCACTCCTGGGTTAGAATTAGCCCTGGTCTTGAATCGTCACCTGAGTTAGGTCAGAATTGACCTCGATCCTCGGTCGTCACCACTCTTGGATCATAATTGGCCCCGGTCTTAGATCGTCACCTGAGTTAGGTTAGAATTGACCTCGGTCCTCGGTCGTCACCATTCTTGGGTCAAAATTGGCCCCAATCTTGGATCTTCACCTGAGTTAGGTCAGAATTGACCTCGGTCCTCGGTCATCACCACTCTTGGGTCAAAATTGGCCCCGATCTTAGATCGTCAGCTAAGTTAGGTCAGAATTGACCTCGGTCCTCGGTCGTCACCACTCTTGGGTCAGAATTGGCCTCGGTCTTGGATCATCACCTGAGTTAGGTCAGAATTGACCTCGGTCCTCGGTCATCATCACTCTTGGGTCAGAATTGGCCCCGATATTGCATCGTCACCTGAGTTAGGTCAGAATTGACCTCGGTCCTCAGTCGTCACCACTCTTGGGTCAGAATTGGCCCCCGTATTGGATCGTCACCTGAGTTAGGTTAGAATTGACCTCGGTCCTCGGTGGTCACCATTCTTGGGTCAAAATTGACCCCCGTCTTGGATCTTCACCTCAGTTAGGTCATAATTGACCTTAGTCCTAGATCGTCACCACTCTTTAGGTCAGAATTGACCTCGTTCTTGGATCGTCAGCTGAGTTGGGTCCGAATTGACCCCGATCCTCGATCGTCACCACTCTTTAGGTCGGAATTGACCTCGGTTATTAGACCTTTACCCTAAGCCCACATATTTGGCTTTAACCCGTAGAATTGATCATCCCCAGCACACTCCTTAGGTCCTCAGAATCGGCCTTGACCCTTTGAATAGGTCATACTCTCTCAAAAGCATCATGTGGTGTCTATTCGACGGTCATCATTTGTTCCAAACTCACCCATCGAGGGGCTCTATAGACACCCCATTCTGTTACCCCCCAAAGTCTCTTTAGGTCCGTAGTACCTCACTTCATCACCGTAAACCCAGGTCATGTCCTGAGTACTGACCTAGAGGCCATCGGGCACTCCCCGACTGAGTTTGACCCAAAAGTCAAACTCTTCGTCTTGACCAAGAGTAAATGAATCTTCAAAGGGCACTGAATACCCTTTCCAACGGTCTGCCCCATGCATGATTCCGACTTACCATGCGGACGAACGATCCGTTTGCATCCGAAACCTGATCTAGAGGCCACCGGGAGCTCCCGGGCTCTATTTGACCTAAGTCAACTCTTCATCTCAATCGAGGCTAAATTAATATTTAAAGGTAACTGAATACCCTTTCCAACGATCCATCCCGTGCGCGATTCTGACTTTCCATTGGGACGAACGATCCGTTTGACTCCGGGAGGTCACCGAATGCTTCCCGGGCCCGATTGACCAAAGTCAACTCTCCAAACCGGTTCAAAATCTTTGGAATGTCGAAGTAAATCTCCTAACCTTTCCAGCGATCCACCCCATACACGATTCAGACTTAATATGCGAACAAACGATTCGTTTGCGTCCGAGCGATTCCCCGTCCAATGGACCGACAATTGCTTTCGAGCCGTATTTGACCCAAATTTAACTCTTGAACCAGGGAGTGGTCCAAAGGACTTTCAAAGGTATCTGAATTACCTTTCCAGCAGTATGCCCCGTGTGCGATTCTGACCAACGGTTTGCCCTCGGAGGCCTATTTTCCAAAAAAGCCTGAAGCGCACTGCCAAATGGCAGGTTCCAGACTCTGCCTATCGGCACCTGCCGATAGGCAGGAATAGGTCTATGTTGATCGGTCACCTGGGCCTATAAAAGGATACCTTCACCTCATTTGCAAGGGGGAGCCCAGATCTGATAAAAATCTCTCTGAACGAATCCCAGAAACCTCTCTCGAAGGTAGCGTGATTTCAACTTCCAAATCCTTTTTTTACTTCCACTTTTCATCACCCTTTTCATCAAACTTGGTGAATTATCCACTTTCCATCATCATCCAAGTGCAAATGGATGCTCTCCAACATTCAATATCAAGCTCAAGATCTTCAAAAAGGTCCAACTTTCTCAAACTCTCTCTTAAATTCTCTTAAATTCCCAATAATTTGTCATCTTATTTGTCACTTTTATTATCTCATCTCACACATCCTAATATACTTTTTATTTAGTATTATTGTACATCTTTTATTTTCATAAAACCCTAAAAATAAGAAAAATAGGGCTTCCTCATAAATTCAAAGTAGGGATTCTCACACTTTTCCACACTTTTATCACAACTAAAACACTTTTCTACACACACACACACTTACAAATAAAAGATTCTCCATTTGGATTTATGGGATAAACCCCACCCCTTGTTTTATATGCGAACTACTTGGACTTTGATGCCTTTATAGGCTACGTAGGTGTCTCGGAGTAAAACCCGATACTCGAGTCCCTTTTCTCACTTTTTCTCTCATTTTCTATCTTCTCTAAATCCATTTTCCTTATATTCTATATACTTTCCCTTAGTAACGTATTGCTCCATATGCGTTATCGCTCCATTATAATGGTCAATGTAGGGGTATTTGCGTAAATCTTATTTTTCTAATACTATTCTTATATCTTCCTACGGATTACTCGCTTTATCCTTCCTATGATACAAGTCGAGGATTCCTACCACCATTCTATATATATACACATGCACACATATCACGGGGGGAAACAAAAGGAAAATAACAAATATTCATGAGAGATCGAAAGGGCGGAATGGGTGCCTAACACCTTCCCATTTCATAACTAAGCCTCTGACCCCTTCTTGAATCATCTTGGTTTCGCACGCGCCAGTATGTCTTTGGATGCCATCCTTCGAGGTGGCTTCCCCTTTTTCTTTTGTCTGTTTTGAGTAAAATAGACTGGCGACTCTAAATCTCTCTAAATTTTTACACCACATCTCAAACGACGCCGACTGAAGGGCTCCCGAGAGGGATGCGCGGGACCCAAAGGATCCTTTCCTCCACGCTGCCCACCCTCGCGGCGAGGATTGAGGATGGCCACAGGTAATGAGGCCACATATGGAACTTTGGATGATTACACTGGTTATGCTTAAGTCTATAATATCCTATTCTTATAAAATAAGTTTGCCTCTACTCATGAGGGATAATATGGGTTGGATGCTTATGTGTAGATGTTGGTATTGTATTACAAGGTTTGTGTGATGGTGTAATAATTTCCCCATGATGTGTTTTGGGACTCTAGTGTGACACCCCGCCTAATAAAATACCGGGCGATCACTCCTATATCAAATTAAAATAGGAGTCTCATATGGTTCATTCTTAGCATCACTGTCAAAAACCAATTTAATTACTAATATCCTATTAGGCTGATGTCAAAATTTTAAATTAACAAATCTTTTTAACCAAACTATTCAAATAAAAATTACAACAGTTTATATGCACCAACTGAAATGAAATAAAATAAAATAACCGAACATTCGGTACAATAATATAACCAAATAAAATCCCGCACTAAAAGGCGATAAAAGAATAAATGAGTATAGTTGGGCCATAAGCCCGAATGTTTCTACAATACCTCCTATCTATATCTTAATTATGGAAGCGTCTAATATAAACCTGCTTGCATCCACAGCTGTTGCAGCAAACGTCTGACTCGAAAGAATCATCATCCAGGCGTCCCTGTGTCTGGACACCTATATATATATATATATATATATATATATATATATATATATATAGAAAGAGGGGAAAATTATAGAAACGGGTCAGAGCCCGAGTTGTGAAAATATTTTTTTTTTGCAAGTGCATAAATACTTTATTTAGAAAATTATGTTTTATCTCATATTTAAATTGGTATTGCACTCCCATGAGATACTCCTCACCCCTCTTCTAATAGTGCACAACTATCGCAGAGGTAGCCTCTACGTCCGCACAGATTCCTAAGGACACTAGAACCTAATGCTCTGATACCACCTGTGACACCCCGCCTAATAAAATACCGGACGATCACTCCTATATCAAATTAAAACAGGAGTCTCATATGGTTCATTCTTAGCATCACTGTCGAAAACTAATTTAATTACTAATATCCTATTAGGCTGACGTCAAAATTTTAAATTAACAAATCTTTTTAACCAAACTATTCAAATAAAAATTACAACATTTTATATGCACCAACTGAAATGAAATAAAATAAAATAACCGAACACTCGGTACAATAATACAACCAAATAAAATGTCGCACTAAAAGGCGATAAAAGAATAAATGAGTACAGTTGGGCCATAAGCCCGAATGTTTCTATAATACCTCCTATCTAGATCTCAATGATGGAAGCGTCTAATATAAACCTGCTTGCATCCACAGCTGCTGCAGCAAACGTCTGACTCAAAAGAATCATCATTCAGGCGTCCCTGTGTCTATATATATATATATATATATATATATATATATATATATATATAGCAAGAGGGGAAAAATATAGAAACGGGTCAGAGCCCGAGTTGCGAAAATATTTTTTTTGCAACTGCATAAATACTTTATTTAGGAAATTATGTTTTATCTCATATTTAAATTGGTATTGCACTCCCATGAGATACCCCTCACCCCTCTTCTAATAGTGCACAACTATCGCAGAGGAAGCCTCTACGTCCGAACAAATTCCTAAGGAAACTAGAACCTGATCCTCTGATACCACCTGTGACACCCCGCTTAATAAAATACCGGGCGATTACTCCTATATCAAATTAAAACAGGAGTATCATATGGTTCATTCTTAGCATCACGGTCGAAAACTAATTTAATTACTAATATCCTATTAGGCTGACGTCAAAATTTTAAATTAACAAATCTTTTTAACCAAACTATTCAAATAAAAATTACAACAGTTTATATGCACCAACTGAAATGAAATAAAATAAAATAACCGAACACTCGGTACAATAATACAACCAAATCAAATGCCGCACTAAAAGGAGATAAAAGAATAAATGAGTATAGTTGGGCCATAAGTTCGAATGTTTCTACAATACCTCCTATCTAGATCTCAATGATGGAAGCGTCTAATATAAACCTGCTTGCATCCACAGCTGCTGCAGCAAACGTTTGACTCGAAAGAATCATCATCCTGGCGTCCTTGTGTCTGGACACCTATATATATATATATATATATATATATATATATATATATATATATATATATAGCAAGAGGGGAAAAATATAGAAACGGGTCAGAGCCCGAGTTGTGAAAATATTTTTTTTTGCAAGTGCATAAATAGTTTATGTAGGAAATTATGTTTGATCTCATATTTAAATTGGTATTGCACTCCTATGAGATACCCCTCACCCCTCTTCTAATAGTGCACAAATATCGCATATATTTTTAAACAACCTAGTTAAGCTACCCTGCCTAACTAATGTAATTACCCACCTTCTAATAATCCTCATCAATTTGAGTACTAAGGACTAAACTTCTCCCCATTCCCAATATTACGTTACGTTCGTGCGTGGGGTGTCTCGCAAAGCGAAATCCAAACAAGGAACCCCCCCTGATACACTACTACGTGACAATGTTGATCATCGGGATCCATTAGGCCTTCAGTACATACCATATTTATACCATCCCGTATTTATTAATAGTTCTCATTAGAACCTAAGATTCATATTCATATAAATCCGGATATTCATTTACCGGAAGTAATATCACACTTTATTCATTCTTTTGACTTTATACAAGGTTAGGTTATATGATATCTCATCTCATATATATAAACAATATACTATACGCAACAAGTATATTAATCATCCACCGAACTATAATATAAGTGGCTTAGTCATTCTCATTTACTAAGCATCTGTGGATTATCTCAAGTACACATATATGTTAATCACAATACATATATACATATATAGCACCCCTAGGCTCAGCTGCGGTGCACTCATACTCTACTATCCAATCTAAGTACATCTCGTACAAAAAGGATTACCTGTTCAACATCACTCAAGAACTGTAACAATACAAATCACACGTATTGGAGGAGAACATAGTTCACGTACCTACAGGTCACGCACGTACCTACGCTCCCATAAGCAGCAGACTTATCAACTCACAAATAAGCCTTTCACAGCCCTATGTTCTTGAGGTACCAAATCTAAAATCCCCCCGAAGGCAACACAGGATAAGATTGTTCTCTTTCGAACGCCAACCTCCCGTGATAACAAGTATGGTAGGTATGTCATACACATAATAAACAATCATATAGGTACACATTCCACCTATATACATATATCATCAATTTGGTATTCACACAACCAGATTATAATTATAGGTATTTCTCTCACCTATACATAATTCCCCATAGGAAATTATTTAACCCACGTATATAATAACATTCGGGCATACGCACAATCCGTATAATAAATTTCCTACGTAGTATATTTATCTCTCGAATATCCTACGCATTTATCAATTTTGACTAATCCTCAATACATTATTTCCGATCTTTTCTAACCGCACGATGATAATACCAACAACACCGATATATTTATTCTTCCCATAAATAACGATAGGCATTCCTCTCACCTATAATAACTGTCATAAATAGACGTATCGGACGACTGCTCAATTCTCTTTAGCCCATATCCTAAATTTCATCCTAGTCACCTCATAGGATTTTACTCAGCCAAAATTGGCATATAAGTGTGTTTTCTACGCGCACAATTACTTATATAAAATTTTGGTCACCGAAACATCACCCCGAGTGTTACTCCTTCCAAACACCCCTATTTGGATAAATCTTGGGGTTTACTTTCATCTAACCCAAGATACGTACCTTACTAAAAAAAAATATTTAGAAGTCCCCACACTATTTTTAGGAACCCCAAATATTTATCTCCAAATAATTCTAGCTTTATTTTTCAAATTTCCGAGTGTATTTCCGAGTTGGTAATTTCACCCCGGAACTGCCATCTTGTAAAAATCATAACAATTCGAAGAAAAATTATAAATATATGCGGTTGGCGCCCACACGATCGTATCGAAAAGATCTACAACTTTTGTGTTTTGACAAAGAACTGAATCTGCACTCTTCCTGTCTTAATTTATCCCGCAAGCTACGGAGTTACTATTGATCGTCTTCTCCAAAATCCCAACCTCCGTTTTTGTTGTTTCTAATCTCATCCAACAACTTCATAAACATCTAATCTATGTTTTACCACTAAACCCATCAATTAATTTGGCGTATTAAATCATTTCCCTTAGATTTAAACCCTAAAATCATAAAAACCCCAACTTATCATTTTAACTCATTTCAATCCATTTCTTCACTCCATTTACATGGATTTAACACTAGAAATCATTAAGAGTTTACATTACATCAATATGTAAACTTATATTCAAATTTTCCCAAATTTATTTTAAGGTTTTACCAACCATAATATGAAATAAATGCACAAAAATGAAATAAAACAAGTATACACTTGCCTGCAGGATGAAATCCGACGACCTCGAGTCGAATCCAGCGGAGTTTGGCCGGAAATCTCTTCTTTTCCTCTATTTTCTTTCTTCTTCTTTCTTCTCTTCTTTCTCTCTCTTCTTTCTCTCTCTTCTTTCTCTCTCTTAAATCTGATTTTGGGAAAGAAATGAGGGTTTTATCTTATTAAACCCAAAATTGGGTGTATACCCAATTGTTAAATGACTTGTGTACTCATTTACGAGTCCTTACTAGTTCAAAAATGCCCAGAACTCAAATACTACCCCTGGGTACTCTATTTTGACTATCTCGGCCATTTCGAACCCAATGACGCAGTCGAAATCTCCATCCGAGTCACTTAACTAAAATTCACTATTTTGACCCAACACGTTCAATACGCGTATTTTCCAATTTAAAATATTTCCTTTGTCGCTTTACCCAACTTGCGACATGTAATTAAAATTAATCCACTTATATAATTATTCTCGTAAGAAAATATAATCCATGAAAATATTAATCTGACACTTACAAACTAATATTTACTATTTACTTTATATTCTGAATTTATTCAATTTCACTCATAAATTCCAAAATTACTATTCACAGAAATTCCTCAATTTACCAAATTATGCCCACCTTTGTAATTTAAATATCTTTAAAAGTACGGGGTATTACATCTAGGTTCAAGAAAATTCTTTAGAGGCACGAAAGATCCCCGAATGTTTACGATAGACCTTCGTGAGACAATTTTTATGCTCCGTTTGGGTGACCTGTGGGTGACTGGAAACATGTGGATATAGTAGTAGTTTAAATTTTCTTATGGGTCATGTGAGTGCCTATCAAATGTCTCCAAAGTTTAGGTTTCATGTTGTTAATATAATAGTAGTTGAATCCTTATACTATAATCAATTCTGTAGTTGTGTGATTTAGGTATCTAGTATGATGCTTTGCCTTATCTTATGAGATTATGTGTAGTATTAAGTACTTATAGTACTTATTGTTTTATATATAAAGGAATCGAGTAAGTAGTGTTGATCTCTCCATTATTTAATTAGATTACATGGTTGGTTATAGATAGGATGTTCAAAATTAAGGGGAGACACGGATAACCTATTATGAATTATAAAAGGGAGGCGAGAATGCCATTTGGTGTCTAGTGATTAGTGATCAGGAGGTTGTAATAACCTGCATATTTTGTAATCAGGGTTAATAAGAAGGTGCTTCTTGGGCTCAGACATGTCGCACCCCATATAGTTATTGGGCCTCATGCCAAAGACTTGGTCAACATTGGTCGCTTCCTGGGCTCAGACATGTCGCGACACTTCCTTCAGCACTGGCCGCTGCTTGGGCTCAAACAGGCTGCACCTCCGTTCTAGTTGGCTTCTGACTGGGTTTAAATAGGCTGTAGACCTAATTCATATATGAAGATCGGTAGTTATCTAGCTTATAGAAGGATTCCTCATTCTTAAAAGTTATCCATATGTCACATGTCGTAAACATGTGACACTACTTTTGTATCTCCTATAGATAAATGTGCTCACTTCATAATTGGGGGATCGAGAAGAGAATTACCCGGAGAATCCCTGCCAAAATCTATTCACTACATATCTCTACAAAACTATACCCGCCTGGGGGCTTACCAGGTTTTAGCCGCCATAAAAACTGCCTTGTAGTTCACATTTGGTTTACTCGGATTCGCTATACTCATGTATTCTCCTATCCTCTCTTACTTGTATGCCTCTTTATTACCAATCATATTGTATTGTACAATGCATATAATGAGAGTATGGAAATAATGTGGATGTAGGCTCATTTTTATAGCCGAACAACTCTATATTTTGTGTCCCTTTTCTTATTGCTTGCTTTACTTTTATTCTATACTTGATATGATGCTTGAAACAACTTGTGTCCGATTTCTCATACCATCATTTTGGCACCGTCAATGGAAAAAGAGGTTATTTTATCTTGTTTCTTCTTATTTATGGTTCCAAATTCCCTTTTTCATCTATAGGGACCCCAAGGTCATTATCCCATGGGTGAGATTTTGGTTATCGAGCCCTTAATTTATGTACAACACGGTGAGGGAATTATTCTTGTTCAAATATGTTTATCGGTCTTACTTTTTATGACCATAGATCTATTTTCTATACACCAGTGATGTTACCTTACCTAAATAGTGTTGAGAAACACAAAATGTGGTGGCCTCCTATAGGTGGGTAACTATGGAAGAGTCTTTCACCCCCATGATCTAAGGCTTATAACCAAGTTGTTGTTATTCTCACACCTAAAGGCTGTTTGGCACTTGGTAAATTCCTAATAGACGCATCACGTGTATATTCTATAAATCGATCTAAAATTATGAGCTTTTTTTTGGGATCACACCCTTCACCGCCACATAAAAGATACGGCCAAGCATTTTTATTGCCAGATTGTCGTAACATTCCTAAGGTAGTTGGTCTGTACCTCTTCTATAGTTCACCTGAGAAAATTGGACTTATCTGTGTCCTTGAACTCAGTTTTGGGAAATTCCCTTTGATATGTCCACGACAGTACTTGCATATGTGCCTCAGGCTGCTACCACAATAGAATAACGTTGTAGATAAGAAAATATTGCATACCTATTACTATGCTTAGTTTTTCCTAAATTTCTTGATTTCTCCCCGTTGTCTGGAGGATCTCATAATATATATTTCTAAAAGACTAACACAATAGAAACCATGGAAGGAATTTTAAAGACAAGAACAAAGGAGAATGAAAAGATGCCCAATTGCTGGGCTATATTGATCACATGTATGAATGTCAATCCACACTCCAGAACCAGGTTAACTTCATGATGTAGAGAGTTCTAACATTGGAGGTCACGTCCTTCACCTCAACACAGGCTGCAGTAGCAGAAGATTCAATCTTCACATCCATGAAAAAGTTTGCAGCGGTATAAACAACAATTGTTACAGCCAAAGTTCAAAAGAGGAAGATGGAGCAACCAAAACCAAAAAAGGCTATGAGACCTATACCCCGCTGTTCTACCAAATTGAAGACATTTTGGATCTCATCACAGGAGACAAATTGCTCCATTGGCCTGAGAAGCTGAAGTCCCCTCCTCATAAGAGGGACCGAGCTAAATGGTTCAATTTCCATAGCGATCATGGCCATGACACAAACAATTGACACGCCTCGAAGAACTAGATCAAAAGGTTCATTAGGGAAAAATCTCTTCAGCGAATCCTGAAGGATGCTTAGGTAGTGCAGTTGGTACCTAGGAGGCTAATTACCAGATTCCAGCCTTATTTTTTAATTGTTCCCATTTTCCTCTTCTTGAACTCTATATGTGAAGCTCTTTGTAGCTATATCTACTAGACCTTTGTATTTTATTGTTAAAGTCATTCTATATATATATATATATATATATATATATATATATATATTGTGACATCCTGCCTAATAAAATACCGGGTGATCAGTCCTATACCAAATTAAAACAGGAATCCTAGTTGCTTCATTCTTAGCATCACCGTCGAAAACCTTTTTAAAACTTGCTAACCACCTAGTATTCCAAAAAGCCGGTGCCAAATTTTAACTTTTTAATTAAACAAACAATAACATGCGGAAAGATAATATGAGTCATACACAACAACTGAATTAAATCAACTGAATAATTAATTAAACAATTTGCTGAATAAACCATCGGCCACCAAAGTAAATAGTCCAATACAAACATCCAACACCCGAATAAATAAATCTGAAAACTGTACTGAAAAGTCTGGGCGACAAGCCCTAAGTAAAACTGAAACTGATAAATTATTCCTACTCTAGGAAGGAATGAACGATGTGTTTAATCCAAACTCCTGCTAGCATCTACATGCGCCGCAGCTCCGTGTCCCTGGAATGGAATATCAATCCTGGCGTCCCTGTGGATGGACACCTAAAAGGTTTTGAAAATAATTTTATAGCAAGGGTTAAAACCCAAAACATTTTGAAAATATTTAGCAAGTGAATTAATTGCAGTAATTTAAAAATGTATGAATGTGCTTCATATTTAAGTTAGTGTCTCACTCTCTTGAGGACATACTAACCCCTCCACTATTGTGCACACCTAAAGGTTTCCTTATCCCTACCTAGTTGTACTACCCCATCCAACTAGTCCTGGTATAATCTCCCCTTGCCATTCTACTTTAAACCTATTATTAATATTAATGGGCTATAAGTTACTCACCAATTAACTTAATTAATTCGTTTTAAATAATATCATATAACCGTGACACAAGTTATATAAAGTAAATACATAACACACTGTATTATTACTCGCAAATAATATTTACTACCATTATATCCGTACCTTTACTAAGAACATCCACACATTTATCATATGTATATCTATCCTTCCCAGTATACCCTCGCCGGATGATTTCCTCTAAAGTGCTATCTCACTAGGTGTGCTCACATAACCTAGTTACCAAGTCGAAATCGCTCACCTACCTGGCCCAAAATATAAATGTAGTGGAGGCGGTCATATTTTTTTCCTGAAAGTGAGATAATCCCCTCACCCATATATCGGACACTATGACCTGGGATATACTCGCCCTACTCCTCAAGCTAGGGGATTCACCCACTTCGCGTAACCTCCCTTGATAGCACTAGAGTATATAAATTAAATAAATATCTAGTCCCTGATATTTAATAGCACACACAAAGTACACACATATATATGCTATCACCACACCGTATATATATAATATAAATCCTGACTTTATCGTGTACTAAAACTCGTAACACTAGCCTATATATTCCCGAGTCTATGGTCCGACTCAAATTAATTAATTTTCTCTTTAATTAATTTATTACCTTCTCGAGTCTACAACCCGACTCTAATTTATTTAATTTACACATCAATTAAGTTAATACTTTGTGTCGCCCAACGAATATACCCAGACTCTTTCACTTGGCCGGTACCATCATTAATGTCCGATTCTATTTTTCGCCCCATAATTAATTATTTACATCTCAATTCCTTTAATAATGTTATGCCATTCAACCACAATACCCGATCATTTTCCTTCGGTCCAAAATCAATACCTACGAATTATTTCCCAAAATTTATTCATCTCCTAAACCCAATTATATTCCCTTATAATTGCTAAGGAATATGTTCTACATATGCATTTATCACTAAATAAAAAGTAGGTGGAAAATCTTAAATTAATTACCCTTTATATATAAAACTGGCGAACCTGCCAAAAATCTGGGACCATCGATCGATCGAACAGGTCTGGTCCTTCTCCGGCCCTCTGTTCGGTCATTGATGAACCCTCAAGCTTTTAGTTTCTTCCCAAAAGCTTACCCAATCACAATCAATATTTCATTTGCATAGAGATATATTCTAATCTTCCTAGAAGACCTAAATTATTCATCGATTCATCAAAATTCCAAACTTTTCCTGAATTGGGTTTCACCCGGGTTTATTCTACGGAGATATAAATTCGTCATACTGATTCGAAACTTGTCACCAATACTCACTAATTAGAATCCTACAATTGATTCCAGCAGTCCCATATCCATATTCACCATTAATTTAGTCTCAAACCTACATATACTACGCAAATCTGAAAACCCCCTTTTAGCTATTTAACCCATAACCAAAACAGATTTTTGATACACATACTATGATATGAATTGATTATCACAATTTAGGAATCAAATCAGTTGACTACTTGTCTAGAATTATTCATAGAGTCTGATCCGTTGATGTAGTGAGTGGTTTGATCAGTCCCTTAATTTTGACTCCAAAAGATCCCCAATTGGCTCTTGATTAGCTTCCTCTATTTCTCTCTCAAAGCCCTAAGTTTAGAATTGTGTTAACTGTCGTTCAACACTCCCTCTTTTAGGTTTAAAACCCCTAATCCCGTTTTTGGTCACATGGGCCTAATTAAAATGGCCCAAATCCCTCCGTGTGGGCCCGACTATGCCCAAAAATGCCCCGAGACTTGATTACTACCCCGAGTACTCTTTTCTGACTATCTTGACCCATCCGGACTCAACCGTGCACTCAAAATTGTCAGTCGAAATACTTTTCAACATTCTCCAATTTTGACCTCAAAATGCGACACACAAAATTTCGAACAATTAACTTAAAGTCCCCAAATATAAATAATTTTTCCCACTGAAATAAATTCTCCAAATCATAAATTTAAGTTTCTCCAATTTAAATATTTTTATATCTCCCAAAATAATGAAATACTAAATCCTCAAAATTACGGGGTGTTATATATGGTGTTATATATATATATATATATATATATATATGCCTATAAACGGATCGAATTCGAACCGGATCAGGCAAATCCAAACTCATTTCCGTTTATGTTAAACGGATTCGGATCTGATCCGTTTATTAATCGGATTGGATGAGGCAAATACAAATCCATATCCGTTTATGTTAAATGGATTCGGATCGGAATCGATTATCCGTTTATGATAAACTTGATTTTCAACAGTTGTATTTTCAACTCTTATTTCATAAATTTATTTTGCGAATGTTCCCAAAAAACAAATAATGAAATAAAGAACTATTATAAAAAAATATTTAAAATATATATTTAAAATATAATTAAATACAATATATATTAATTAAAAATATATTATATATAATTTATACATACATACATACATACATACATACATATACTAGGGTATGCCCGTGCCTGAAGGCACGACGATAATTTTCGAAAGTGTATTTCATTGATAGGACCATACATCGTACTTAGTTCGCAAACAGATAAATAATTTCCTTAGTTTATGAGACAATTCACCATATTTAAGAACAAAAATACCAATTATACTATTATTAATGCTAAATCTGATAACTTACAAATTTTGGGCAAAAAATTCCTTTATTTATAGAACAATTCGCCCTTTTAAGAACAAAATATCAACTATACTATTATTAATTTGGACAAAGTTGAATCATATATAATTTAACTCAAGTTTCTTTTACAACACAAAAGTATAAATAATTTAAAATTTTTGGACAGAGTTCCCTTTGTATATAGGACTATCCACCCTGTTTAACAAATAAAAATACTCTAATAACAATAGTAATAGTCCATCGTGGAGCTCATATAAACAACATCATTAATAGATCAATGAGAAATATAAAATAATCCAACATTACTAATACATCAATGATCAATTTAACTCAATTCGTGAAAAAACACCGGTCGAGTCAATGGTGAGCAGGACGCAATCCTTGGTCACTAACTTCCGCAATGCAATTTCAATGGTGATATCACGTTCACGTTAAGCCTTGAACTTCCCAATTCTTCCATTGGTTAATGTAATACCCCGTATTTTTATGGCTTTTAAATTTAGGGATTTATTAAATTTAATTGAGATAGATTAATTTAATATTAATCCGGAAATTTGTTTTAAATATTTACTCGCGTGACAAGAGTTAGTAATTATTGAAAAATTGCTGATTTGTTACATATTACTTATTGAGTAGATTGATATGTAGAATTAATTTATTAAAATTATCACGAGGGAATAATATGACAACTATGGAAATTAAGTCAGGATGCGCTTGTGTCGTGTTGGGACTAAATTATTATTATTATTATTATTATTATTATTATTATTATTATAAGTGAATAAATTATAACTCGCCTATATGGTCATTTCGAATGCGCCATTATGTCCGGAAGGGTCAATATAGTCAGAAAAGTGTACCCGGGGTTTAGTTTGGGTCTCGGGATGTTTTTAGGCCTAACCGGGAACCCGGGAGGGCATTTTTGTTAATGCTATTTTTGGGATTTAATTACCTATGAAAATTAGAGAAGTATATCAGGTGTTAGAGGTTGTCTTCTAGGGTTAGAACCAACATATTTCATAGAGGCCATTAGAGGAGGAAGGTGAGGAACTTCCCAAGGCTAGAGCCACCATAGTTGCACCATTTTAACCAAAAATACCGCCAGAGAGTAGATTGGAGGAAGGAGAACACAACCACATCATCAAATCTTAGAAATTAAGACTCATATCCTCGAGGCAAGTATCTATCTTGTTGTTTCCATGTTGATACAACATCCACGTTAGAATAGGAAGGGAAATTGTATGCTTCTTGGAGATTTTATGATATTGGAAGAAGTAAATTGATAGGTTTGAGTAGGAACTATACGAGGCTGATATCCTTATTATGTGTAGAACCATAATTACGAATTTGCATGATGTTTAGAGAAAGAAATCTAGTAATGAGTAAGAAGTTCTGGAATTTATATGATCAACAAGGGTTTGTAATAGCTTCTTGAATTAATCCCATGTAATAATGATTCCTTGTAGATTTAATCAAGCTTTTTCATTAGAAATAATTTATACATGTTACTATAACATTTGTGATGCTTGGTCGAGAGTTTGGGAAAAATTGATAGAGGTTTTGAGGACTTTTGGTGGTGAAACCCGTAGGATAGTATATGCAGAATCCGGGAAATATCTGGGCGATCGATTGATCGACCTTTAATGTCGATCGATCGACCCCCTACCTTCGATCGATTGACCTCTTGTGGATTTTGAAGCTTCTTATTTATTCTTAATGATTAACCCTGTGACACTTTGTGGGAACCCTTATACATATTTTATATACATAATGGGACTTGGGAAAGACCAATACGACTGTAGGCAAGGTTCGGGTGATATGATTCATATGTGATTTAACCGTGGGGTTTCGAGAATATAAATTTAGTGGGAAATCGTGCGTACGTTATAGTAGATCTTGTGAGAATTAAGGAAGATTTAGACCAGTAGAGGAATGAGGGTGAACCTACTGATTTTATATTATTTTGAGAGGATACACTTCGAGAGTCAAGAAGTACTTAAGGATTTGTTATACTTAATAGAATAAAAAGAGTAATTTACTTATACGTAGAACTCGAACGTTATATGTTACGCATGGCTAGAATAATGTTATGGGTCGTGGGCGTACCTAGCTGATTTATGTGTATATATATATATATATATATATATATATAATGTTATGAGTGCATGTATATATATATTATTTGAATATATGTGTTTAATCATACCCGCGCTACTTGCTATCACGGAGGTTTCTGCACCGGGATAGTCTTATTCTGATGTGACCTTTATGGGGGGTATTGACTTGTACCCTAGAACATATGATTCCTTGGTATAGGCTATCTTAGAATGATAGTCAGACGGTCCTAAGAGACGTGAGGGGTATGTGCTGACCTCTTAGTGACTTGGAACTATGCTTCGCCTCTATTTTGTGTGTATTGTGTTAATACAGTTAAAGAGTGATTCTGAACTAGTATTTTCCTTAATGTGAGTGATACGGGGACTTGATATCAGAGTATACCAACACCATAGATTTTTTGTGGGGTGCCGTTAGTATATATTATATGCGTGACTAATATATACACATATATCTATATGGGAACTTTCTACTGTGCGTATAAGTAGATAAGTAATGAATAAATGATTTAACTTTATTATAAGTGTTCGAGAACTTTATAACGGTAATGAGTTGTTCTAAATAACGTAAGAAATCTTGAAGAAAATGATTTCCTAAAGTAAATACCATAACCTTGCTTTTCACATGATAAAACCTTATGGAAAATAAGTTAGAGTAACTTATGAGATTTATTAGTACGGTAGGCGTGCACACTAGACGAGAGGTGAGAATTCTCAAGAGAGTGTCGCATACTAATATGGTTGTTGCATTAGTCGGTAAGCATTTTAAATACATGCGAAACTATTTTTAAAATTGTTTTACACTCGGTCTATGACTCGTTTTCTGTCCTATTTTCTCTCTCTTATATATATATATATATACTAGTGGTGACTTGTACGATGCATGGTCGGGTGTAACCCGCTTTAAATATTTTATTTAAATGTATAAATTAAAATATAATTAGTATCAGTAATTAAAATAAATATCATAGCCATAACCATGAGATGAGTATGAGGAAATGAATGACCAAAATCATAATATTGTAGAATGAACCATAGTCTGAAAATCAAAATTAAAAAAAAATCAATGTGAAGTGAATTTTAAAATAAAGTATTCGTTAAAACGGGCGAAAACTACTTTTTGCAAAAATAAGAACGATATTCATTTTTTTGGAGCTACTGCAAATATGGATTTTCATCCTATTGGTAGTGTGTAAGTCCATATTTCCCGAACATAGTATTCCGAAATTCTCATGTCTTGATGTAAATGAATCTCTTGAGCTTCGAGAAGAAAACTACATCTCTTGAGTTATTCTTAATTCATTTCGTCATTTTTTATTGTACTATAAATAAGTTTGGTATTTTATTTGTCATTGACTCACTTTATTATTTGATTAGAAATTAATTGGCATGAGTCATTGTATGTAACTGATCAATAAGGGTATTGTGTACATGAGCATGTGTTAAGCTTTTCTATCTCATCATTTATATATCGTACAGTTCAAACTCTATAGTAAAAATCTAGGAAGTGGAGAAGTAAAATAATTATTTCTAGGAATTGAAAAATAATTTTGTAGTAATATAAAAATATTTTCATCTTATAAAAATTATTTTCAACAAATAAAATATGGATTTAAGTAGTAATAAATAATTTCTAGCATATAAATAAAATTTTCAAGAAATAAAAAATGATTTTCAACAATAATAAATATTTTTCAGGAAATAAAAATTATTTTCGAAGAGTTAAAATATGATCTTCAATAATATAAATTTTATAATAAAATAAAAAATAAAAATACATAAATACATATATATTTTTATCCAAAATACCCACCACGCTGCTGAAAACACGTTCACGCAGAAAATGTTGCATGCCTTGATGCTTACTTATATTCATTCTTTTTTCCTTTTTAAAGTTTTTTTTCAGGTATTTTATAACACTACACATTAATCCCTTCTTGTTTCCTAACAAAATAAGATGCAATTTATTTATCATACTAAGGAAATCTTATCTTTGGGCTAAAATATACATAGAAATCTATGAAAGAATATGCATCCAACCTACACGCATTTTAGGAAACCACCTCAATGGTAAAAACCTCACGTCCGATGGGCCATTTATAAGCAAGAGATAGATTTGTATCTAAACATTACAAACCAATTACATTAAAAACAATATGTTACTATCAAACCCTCTCCCTAACATGAGGAAAAAACTAACCACAAAGTAAAAAATACAGTATTTTCACACGACTACTCTCGAAACCGTAAAAGAGAGCTCAGATTCAATTCCCATGAGTTAATTTTTTCGCGCCTGAGACAAAGGAAACCAATAACATCAATAATGAACAGCCAACAAAAAAGATATAAACATATGTGAGAACTTCTCATATATAAAAAATAGGAGCAGTGGCAAAGATGGTAACTTCAAAATAAATAATGAATATTAATGACAGTAATATCAAATAATGCAAGAAGTTTATTACTATAATAATAATAATTATTATTATTTTAATATATAGAGTTGAAAAGTTTTAAGGAATTCTATTTAGACAAAATTAGTTAGAAAAATATAAAATACAAAACAAATGGTATTTTTTATTTTTAGTAAAATCAAATTGACAAATTTTATTAAGATGACAAATAGAAAATTGATTTTAAGTGGAGAAGAATATATATCACACATAAAATACATATACAAATCCAATATTGTTTATACTAATAACGACTTGCACAGAGTAAGGTCCTGTTTGTTTGCACCTCTGAAGTCTGAACTTAAGCCATTCAGATTTCAGAGGGAGAAAAAATATGTTTGTTTTTCATAGGATTCGGATAACAGCCGTAATATTTTTAAGTTAATGGTTCAGAGATTCTAAACCCTCTGAATCTGGACACTTAAATCTGAATGAAAGTTTGTTTCCAATAGTAACCTTGAAATGACAGTAATACCCTAAAAATGACAGTAGTGTAGATAATCTATAGATAATAAAAAAATTATTTTTTCTACTAAATAAAATAAAGCTATTTTTTCTACTAAATAAAAAAAAAGTTGTTTTCATAAAAAAAGAAGCTATTTTTTCTACTGAATAAAAAAAAGTTGTTTTCATTAAAAAAAAAGGCATTTTTTCTACTAAATAAAAAAAGGCGGTTTTCATTAAAAAAAAGCTATTTTTTCTACTAAATAAAAAAAAACTGTTTTCATAAATAAAAAAAAATGTTTTTTCTACTAAATAAAAAATAATTGTTTTCACAAAGAAAAAAGCTGTTTTTTCTACTAAATAAAAAAAAGCTATTTTTTCTACTAAATAAAAAAAGTTATTTTTTCTACTAAATAAAAAAATCTGTTTCCATAATAAAAGGAAGTTGTTTTCATAAAAAAAGCTGTTTTTTCTACTGAATAAAAAAAAGGTGTTTTCATAAAAAAAAAACATTTTTTTCTATTAAATAAAAAAAGGTTATTATCATTAAAAAAAAGGTATTTTTTCTACTAAATAAAAAAAAAAGCTGTTTTCATAAATTAAAAAAAATGTTTTTTTCTACTAAATAAAAAATAACTGTTTTCACATAGAAAAAGCTGTTTTTTCTACTAAATAAAAAAAAGATGTTTTTTCTACTAAATAAAAAAAAAGTTGTTTTCATAAAAAAAGAAATCTGTTTTTTCTACTAAATAAAAAAAAGTTGTTTTAAATTTTTTTTTTTCTACTAAATAAAAAAAAGTTGTTTTCATAATGTTTTAAATATACATTTTGTATATAAAATAAATATAAGGATAAAATGGTCCAAATAATCTGCATTTAGATTCCAGACATAAATCTGCAAGCAAACAGTATACATTCAGAAGTTTCATTCAGGCAGTAAACAAATAATTTTTTCCGATTTAGACTTCAGATTTCAAATTCAGACTTCAGATTCAGACAAAAAAATAAATTCAACCTAAGTCTGAGAATGAAATATATCTTTGCCCACGTTTGAATTTCGGAGTCCTTCCAATGTGCCAATCTCTCTTTTTATCTGCAAAAATCCTCCCCAATTTAGTATTGTACCGATATATTCAAAATGTAAACCCAAAACAAATAAAAGAAGAGAGGGAGACAAAATGAAGGGTAGGGTACCCAGTTAAAAATTATTAAAAAAAATCCACTTCTTCAAACTCCCAATGGAACCAACAAATAAACCTTAAACAAACTGTGAATAACCAATCAATATGCACAAATATCCTAGTGAAATTTTCTCCGTGTTAAAAACAATTTCAGAGAACATTTGAAAAAAATAAAAAAATCAGGGCTTTTATTCATGTCAATCAGTCGACTATATTTCTTTAGAAAGAAACTGAGTTTGAAAAACCGTAAGGTTGGAAATAAAAATATTCACACCAACCAAAAGAGTTAAAAATAGAAGAATGATGAGGTATGATCAATATTATTACTATCAACCCTATATTATCTCCTGAGACTCATTTACCAACCGCGGTGGTAACGCCACCGCTGAAAATTATCGTCCCAATGAACTAACATTTTTACAAAAATTTACCTTAAATTACAAACACCTCGAGTTCTGTTGTATGAGGAACTGGTGAGTTAAAAAGAAATTCTCCGGAACCACCCTTACTTGTTGGCGACCACTCTGTGAAGATGATGACACAAAAAGGATTGAAAGAGATCGACGACACTCTAATAGTTGTAGTTCTTCACTACAATCAAAGAGTTATAATTCCAAGGAATTTCGACTTTGGTAGAAATTTTTTGGTGCAGATATAAGAATTTTTAATTCATCATCAGACCACAAATGAGGCTTGGATAGAATTTTACCCAAAATGTATGACCACATTGCAATCCATGACATGGTGGTCTGTATAATGATGATGCTTGCATTCCCCTGACATCTACATTGCATTTCAGAACTACTCATGGTAACTAGAACGCATAAATGGCTACTGATGCAAACTTTCGCCTACAGAAAAAATTAAAGAAAAATCTTTGATTCACTGGGGGAGCATCGCAAACCTCCAAGATAACACTGGGCTTGTTAAGGTTGGTAGAGGCAAATATAAACCCTCACTTGAACATCAACTTGGTAAGGTCGGGAATGATAAAAAAACCGCCCCCCAATTGGGTCTCGGCAGTCAGAAATGAACAAAAATTTAGGTACCTCAATTGAGTTCGGCTTAAGTGGTCATGGCTCCATCCCAATACTCGGACATAAATGTTGAATTAGAAAGGTTTGACCGTTTTGAAAAATCAATTTGGGTGATGTTGATCTTTTGAGGAGAAATTCCGATTTCTGTTTAAGCAGTAAAAAACACAAATTCTTTGATCATCACGACCCGAATAAGAATGTACCGCCCATTGATGGATGCTACTAATTGGATGAGCCGTACCAATAACCTCAACCCTCAAATAAAAGAAAATGATTGTTTGGTTCTTCCAATATACTACCTGGGCAATTGATTGCACTGTGAAAATGGAGTGATATCACGCTATGGGTTTTATATCGAGGTACGGTTATGTAGGATCTCAAATAGTCAGATAGGAAAATGAATCACCATCACTGATTTACTTGCCAATGTGTGTTTGTAAATGGTTTACAAATATGAGAACGGTTTTTTGAGGGGGTTATTAAAGTAACTGACCACGTCCTTTCCGTATCCAATGTACTATTTTCTTGTGAGAGGATCATGAAATTTTCAAAAGCGTGGTAAACCATCATGAGATAATACTGGGATGTGTTAACGGATTTATAGTGGAGGAGAACACGTGAATATTTTTTAATTAAAAAAATTCAAAATTCTAGAAAATTAGGTATGGGATTTTGGAGCCTTCGTAGCATCTCAACTACATACATATATATAATAAGATATATATATATATATATATATATATATATATATATATATATATATATATATATATATATATATATATATGTGTGTGTGTGTGTGTGTGTGTGTGTGTGTGTGTGTGTGTGTGTATATATATGTATGTATGTATTATAGATGCCCAACCACAGGGGTGTCAGGCTTGGATCTTTGGACTGTTGACGTGCTGCCGTTAGTGTGGGAGTTGCAGGTCTTTACAGTAGAAGACTTCATCCTTGTTTTCTCAATCTTTCATTTAGTTCTCCTTGGATAGGGCATGTGTCGCCTATTTCCAGTTTTATCTAGTTCAGAGAGATATGTACTTTTGATTTATTTCATATTCTATTGTAGTTGGGACTACTTGTAATTATCACTTTGTCCTGCGATTTGGGATAATTTATTTGGATGGATTTATGTTGCATGTTTTTTCATTTGGATGGTTTGGTTTTAATACTATCAATTGTATTCATGAAAATGGCTTCGTAATTAATAATAACATTCAGAATTAATTTATAAGATTAAATGTTTTAACACTTAGCTTAATTATTTATAAGGTGATTAAATAAGAAAATTAATTTTCGGCAGTGATGCTAAGAATGAACCAACCTGACACTTTGAGTTAATTTAATAAAGGACTGATGACCCGGTATTTAATGAGGCGGGGTGTCACAGGTGGTATTAAAGCATCAAGGTATAGTGTCCTTTAGGATCTGTGCGGCTTATTATGCGTCCAACATAGCTTTGTTGGATATAGAGCCCTATGTTTAGGATGGTTAATTTCGATGGTGAGATTTCGTTCTTCTGCTATAACGTATGTATATTAGTGAATTTTAATTGTGTTCGAATGTGTGCGTGTGCCGAGCAATGAAGGATGTCAAACGAGGGCTGTTAGGCAGACATCAGGAGGCAAGGCTTAGTTGAGGTTGTAAAGTATATTTGAGGATGATGACCGTACTTGAGGTCACCCCTATTATGGCACGAGAGGCCAGGACTGTAAAGACGTCTAAGACGCCACCTGCTATTTCCAAATGCTGCCATAGTCAAAAGAGAAGTCGAATCAGACTCACCCAACGTGGTGTGACTGGGAAAGAGTTAGACGAAGCATTTAGGAGAACCGTCGGTGGAAATTCTAGAAATGCGAGGATTGTGTGTGTCAGCCAAAGGAGGGAAAAATATCCAAAGGCTTGGGAATATTAGGAAGTGTGGCTAACTGAAAGTGAAAATTTGGGGTAAAATTTCTCTTGGCTCGTCGAAACAAAGTTATAGTGGTGGGATTCAGCCACCATTTTTAGAAGTGGAATGCTATATCTATAGAAGGATCTTAGATACAGTTTGACCGCGGGTTACTTCATCAGATGTTCAGGATAAGATGTGAACGTTGTTCTGAACTCATCACAGGAGGGTCGGATAGAGGTCCATTTGTGAAATGATTCTAAACGGTTAGCGAATCTTGTATCGGAGGATGTAGATACAAATGGAGGAGAGTATTTCAAGTGGGAGATCGACTCATAAGAATAATTAATAACACTTAAAGGGAATTCTGGCGGACGACCTATCTAATGAGTGATAATGTCGTGCTTTGTCAATGGAAATGTTGATGCTTCTTTGTGTGGAAAACTAAAAGAATCGAATAATTTAGTCAAGAATAAGACTTGATGAAATGGTGGTAGTGAAGAACCACAAGGGGGGATACCCATCAGGAGACCCATTTAAATGATTTGGACAGTCGAATTCTTACCAAGTGATGGTGAATTCGGTAAGGACTATTGAGGCCAGTAGCATGTCCCTGAGGGCTAACAAAGCTAAAGTAACAATGGGGGTAGCCATCAGGAATCGAGTCTACCAAAGTTTGAGAGAAGGACAGTCCTTGTATGGTTAGTATGACAAGTGATAAGTGGATTATGTGTAGAAGTATTTTGTGGAGAGTGAAATCACATGCGTTAATGTTTTCCCGAAGTGAGTAAAGGGACAAGATTAGGATGCCTAGTAAAGGAAAACGATTAAAGTAGTTTTTGTTTTGGTTTGGACAAACATGTTACGTCCGGGGACCATTTGTGCAGTCAAGAGGATTGGTAAGGTAAAAGTATGAGTTTTATCCTCGAAGGATGAGACGTGTTTTATGTGACACGAGCGAGTCACTATATTTTGTTCATTTCTAGATTAGCATGTGAGATGAGTTTAATGTGTATAACTATAAACATATTATTATGTGTATATTTTCCCTAGTGTAGCGAGATTATCCTTAGTGTTATCCGCGGAGGATAAATAGGTGTATTAATAGTGTTATATACATTATTGAGATTACTTGTTTTAGTGATGTGATATACGAGTATGATATTGTTTTGGGTACAACTTTATAGTAATGGTTAGTATGATAATAGGCAGTTATTGCAAGGCTATCGAAATGGTTGCATTAGTGCAACATGTTTTGTTCTGGCGAGGCCTCACCTACGAGAGGGTCGGACTCACACTTATATTATCTATTCTAGAGACTTTGAAGGGGATAGTGGCCTCGAGTTATTCGATCCCAGTGTGTGTAGGGACTTTGTTGTTATGATTCAGTATGTCTTGGGTTTACTGTTGAACGAAAATATTTAACTCATTATTATATTTAGCGCTTAGGACTTGGTGATAGGAAGAGCGCATTGATATATCTATCCTTTAGAGATGTGAGAGTTAAGAGTTATACCCATATATTTGGGGATAGGATTTTGAGAACCCCGATTGTATGTATTCGAAGTTTATGGAATGGGAAAACCACCAATACTGAACGATTGTACAATTGGCGAAATGTTCTTTGTTAAGTGTAATTACGGGAGGAGATGTAACTTTTCTGTCAAGAGACGGAATAAAGGGGTACACGTTATGGACGGAGGACCTAATAAATTTCAATAACCGATAATTCTAGGTAGTAGTGTATCGGGGGGTTCCTTGTTTGGATTTCATTTTACGAGACATCCCAGGCATGAAACTCAGCGTAAGGTTGGAAGTAGGAAGATGTTTGGTCATTAGTCTATGGGTTTGGTACCTCGGTCGTAGTAGAAGAAGGTAATTATATCTGTAAATTGGGAGTTGAATTATGAATTAAGTCCAGTGAAGCCTATTGTGTGGTAAGAAAGCGTTGAAAGTTTTGTCTTATGACCACGAGTTGAGGGCTGGAACGATGATAAGGAGGATTTAAAATTTTAATTTCTAGGGTGATTGAGAGTACCCAAGTGTTGTAATCATGTTGTGAGCACAAGGAAAAGAAATAATTGGGTGTTATGTGTGAAGAGTATGTGAATCTTATGCTAGTATGCACGGTTTATAGGGTGCGTGGTCATCCTAGTTAGCTGATGTTAGAATTGTCCGAGTTGTAAGGATATGGGAATAGACGTGTCAAATATATGTTTGTGGGACTAACATAACGAGGTGGAAGTGGCAGAGTGGATTAAGCATCGCGTGAAGAACGATAATCCATATATATGTGTGCGATTAGAGTAGCACACCCGAATTTTGTTGGAAGGCTATGGGAAGCCATTTAAAAAGGGGTATTCCTTGAAAAGGGTATAATTTAATTATTATGGATAACACTCGAAGAGGAGTTGTAATTAGTCAAATGTTGAGAGTGACTGGTGCGTACAAAGAGTGAAGATGTTAGTATGGTATAAAAGGTCCGTAAGTGCACATCGTGGAGAAAAGTGCATGGGTCGAAACTTTCAGTATACGCAAAGGAAAGAAGGGGAGTATTATATGTCACTTACTGTGAGACATTACAAGTAGAAGTCGATGTCGAGCAGGACATAGTGAGTAGTCTCCGCGGGCACTACTCATAAATAGAAATCGATTGGAACAAGAGGAACAACTAGAGAATTTCATGGCTATCGATAATTCCTATAATGGAAGAGGTTGGTAAAGTCGGGAAAGTTTCTTGGATGAGTTGACAACCTCAAGGTTAGATCAAGAGTTCCTTCGAACGTGTGGAACAAGATGACCAAGAAGGAAGTGATTGACATTCCTTTAGGGTGATTTATAATATTAGCTAGTATGCCCCAGTCTTCCTTTGAAAGGAAGGATCGTGCCGGTAGGTGGTCCTACATGGTAATTTTTTGAATTACGTTGAGATTTTTTGAATCCCACCTTCAATATGGGATTTCAGGAAGCAGCGGGGATATCATTTCGTTTTAAGCAGGTTGTATCACCCATAATTCGCGGAGTAGGCTAGTGGTGATTAACCATTAGTAGAGCAGCGTGGAAGTAATTTTGGATTCATTATGATCGTTTATTTTCCACAACGGTTATAGTTAGCAAGTGGAGTATAGTACAGTAATTGGGGGAGTATATTACCTAATGGTAGGGTTCCATAGGAGCACTCATACCTATTTATTGTGAATAAGATGCTTATTGAGGTTTTGGTGTGGAAAAAAACCCTTAACGTTTCTCACTCTGAATGTTAAGAGATGGGCGAATAATCAAAATTTTGGATTGGTTGAGTTAGAGTCTGATGACTATGGTGGAATTCCACGACTATTTTAGGAGAAAAAGAGTGGTCAGATGTTCGTATGGTTTCTCTCAGAATGGGAGTTTTGTGTTTCGATAAATTTGAGTAGTTGTTAGGTAGTGAGGTGAGGCTTCCCAATGATATTGAAATAATGGGAATTAATAGTGTATAGGCGTGTCTTATGCGAATGTTGTCGGATAGGAGCACAATGTGAAGTATCTTTAATAAGAGTGTTAAACAAACTTGTTATGAGGCAGGGGCTACAGTGATTGAGCACCTTACTATGTAAATAGTTTGCGCACTGATAAGGTATCCAAAATTGTTTTAGCAGGTAGGCCTTATTTTTCTATTTTCGGGACGAAATTCCATTATTAGGGGGAAGTATGTAATACCCCGTATTTTTATGGCTTTTAAATTTAGGAATTTATTGAATTTAATTGAGATAGATTAATTTAATATTAATCCGAAAATTTGTTTTAAATATTTACTAGCGTGACAAGAGTTAGTAATTATTGGAAAATTATTGATTTTTTAAATATTACTTAATGAGTTGAGTAATATGTAGAATTGAATTTATTAAAATTGTCACGAGGAAATAATATGAAAATTATGTAAATTAAGTCAGGACGCGCTTGTGTCGTGTCGGGACTAAATTATTATTATAAGTGAATAAATTATAAGTCGCCCGTATGGTCATTTCGAATGCGCCATTGTGTCCGAAAGGGTCGAGATAGTCAGAAAAGTGTATTCGGGGGTTTAGTTTGGGTCTCGGGACGTTTTTAGGCCTAACTGGTAACCCAGGAGGGCATTTTGGAAAATTCTATTTTTGGGATTTAATTACCTACGAAAATTAGAGAAGTATATCAGGTGTTAGAGGTTGTCTTCTAGGGTTAGAACCTTAATATTTCACAGAGTCCATTAAAGGAGGAAGGCGAGGAACTTCCCAAGGCTAGAGCCACCATAGTTTCACCATTTTCACCACAAATACCGTCGAAGAGTAGATCGGAGGAAAGAGAACACAACCACATCATAAAATCTCAGAAATTCTGACTCATATCCTCGAGGCATGTATCTATGTTGATGTTTCCATGTTGATACAACCTCCATGTTAGAATAGGAAGGTAATTTGTATGCTTCTTGGAGATTTCATAATATTGGAAAAAGTAAATTGATAGGTTTGAGTAGGAACTATACGAGGCTGATATCCTTATTATGTGTAAAACCATAATTACGAATTTTTATGATGTTTAGAGAAAGAAATCTGGTAATGACTAAGAAGTTCTGGAATTTATATGATCAACTAGGGTTTGTAATATCTTCTTGAATTAATCCCATGTAATAATGATTCCTTGTGGATTTAATCAAGATTTTTCTTTAGAAATCATTTATACCTGCTACTATAACATTTGTGATACTTGGTTGGGACTTTGGGCGAAATTGATAGAGGTTTTGAGGAATTTTGGTGATGAAACCTGTAGGATAGTATATGCATAATCTGGGAAATATCCGGGCGATCGATCGATCGACCTTGAATGTCGATCGATCGATCCATCGATCGACCTCTTTTGGATTTTGAAGCTTGTTCTTTATTCTTAATGATTAACCCTGTGCCACTTTGTGGGAACCCTTATACCTATTTTATATACCATAATGGGACTTGGGAAAGACCACTAGGGTTGTAGGCAAGGTTCGGGTGATACGATTCATATGTGATTTAACCGTAGGGTTTCAGGAATATAAATTTAGTGGGAAATCGTGTGTACGTTATAGTATATCTTATGAAAATTAAGGAAGACTTAGACCAGTAGAGTAGTGAGGGTGCACCTACTGATTTTATATTATACTGAGAGGATACACTTCGAGAGTCGAGAAGTACCTAAGGATTTGTTATACTTAATAGAATAAAAAGAGTGATTTACTTATACGTAGAACTCGAGCGTTATATGTTACGCATGGATAGAATAATGTTATGGACCGTGGGCGTACCTGGATGATTTATGTAAATATATATATGAGTGCATGTATATATATTATTTGAATATTTATGTTTAATCATACCCACGCTACTTGCTATCACAGAGGTTTTCGCGTCGGGACAGTCTTATTCTGATGTGACCTTTATGGGGGATACTGACTTCTACCCTAGAACATAGGATTCCTTGGTACAGGCTATCTGAGAATGATAGTTAGATGGTCCTAAGAGACGTGAGGGGTATGTGCTGACCTCTTAGTGACTTGGAACTATGCTTCGCCTCCATTTTGTGTGTATTGTGTTAATACAGTTTGAGAGTGATTCCGAACTAGTACTTCTCGTAGTGTGAGTGATACGGGGACTTTATAGTAGAGTATGCCAACACCATAGATTTTATGTGGGGTGCCGTTAGTATATATATTATATGTGTGACTAATATATATACGTATATCTATATGGGAACTTTCTACTGTGCGTATAAGTAGATAAGTAATGAATAAATGCTTCAACTTTATTATAAGTGTTCGGGAACTTTATAACGGTAATGAGTTATTCTAAATAACGTAAGAAATCTTGAAGAGAATGATTTCCTAAAGTAAATACCATAACCTTGCTGTTCACGTGATAAAACCTTATGGAGAATAAGTTAGAGAAACTTATGAGATTTATTAGTATGGTAGGCATGCACACTAGATGAGAGGTGAGAATTCTCAAGAGAGTGGTGCATACTAATATGGTTGTTGCATTAGCCGGTAAGCATTTTAAATACTTGCTAAAATATTTTTAAAACTTTTTTACACTCGGGCTGCGACCCGTTTTCTGTCATCTTTTCTCTCTCTTGTGTGTGTGTGTATATATATATATATATATATTGCAGGTGCCCAGCCACAGGGGCGTCAGGCTTGGATCTTTGGACTGTTGACGTGATGCAACTATTATGGGAGTTGCAGGTCTTTGCAGTACACGCCTTCATCCTTATTTTCTCAATCTTTCATTTAGTTCTCCTTAGATAGGGCATGTGTCGCCCATTTCCAGTTTTATCTAGTTCAGAAAGACTTGTACTTTTGATTTATTTCAGTATTCTGTTGTAGTTGGTATTACTTGTAATTATCAATTTGTCCTCCGATTTGGGATAATTTATTTTGATGGATTTATCTTGCATGTTCTTTCATTTGGATGGTTTGGTTTTAATACTATCAATTGTATTCGTGAAAATGGCTTCGTAATTAATAATAACATTCGGACTTAATTTATAAGATTAAATGTTTTGACATTAGCTTAATTATTTATAAGGTGATTAAATAAGAATTTTTTTTTTCGGCAGTGATGCTAAGAATGAACCAACCTGACACTTTGAGTTAATTTAATAAAGGACTGATGACCTGGTATTTAATTAGGCGGGGTGTCACGGTTAACAAATGCTGCCATAAACAAATCAGATGACATATATTAATATTCGTAAAATCCTAATGCACAATCAAACATAGAAATTTAAATATTCCTCTTTGGCTCTTAAGTAATCTTTCAATAAAGTACATAAAAAGAAGAAAAGCACACTAAAGAAAACGATTGGATGGGTTCATTCACATCCATTCTCTACCTTTTAACAAAAAAACTACACTAATCGTCATAAGTTATAATGATTGGAACCTATTAAGAGAGAATGGTAAGAACCTTACCGAAAGAAAGGGACAAATACCAAGCTTGACAAAATAATTTTTCAGCGCCGCATGCTCAATAAACATAGTTTAAATTGAGTTCTTATATAGTGAGTCTAAATTAAGTTCTTTGAGTTCTTATATAGTGAGTCTAAATTAAGTTCTTTGAGTTCTTATATAGTGAGTCTGAATTAAGTTCTTATATAATTTACATTGAGTTCTTATCTCAATTACGTTGTGTTACTTATTGTGCTACTTAATTAACTCAATCTGGAATTAACATATTTTGATGTCTCAATTGCACGGTTAATTTAATTGAGATATCACATTGCAATTAAGTTAACATATCTGATATTTAATTAAAATATGTTAACTTAATTGAGGTATCACACTGCAAATAACTTAATTGACGGGGTAGCAAATATCAATTAATTAATGCATACCAGATATCAATTCAGTAGATGATACCAGTTAACAACATCACCTGAGGCTGTTAACTGGTATGAACTTCTTAAGGATATTAGGCTTTCCCTTTTTTATGGTGCTCATCATCGTATCAACCACAATTGAATCAACTGAAATTTAGTTATGAATTAGTTACAGAGAAAGCTAAAAGGTATAACACTATAGGTAGAATTAGTTATGAATAGATGGACGTTGAGAGTGAGAAGAGAATTGTGTGAGGCCACATGCCTATAAAGTGACTCTTCGGTAGTGCCCAAGCTCATATCTGAGAACGCGTGTAATATCGATTTAAATTAAATTCGCAAGTTTTCAAGAACCCTTATTTAATTAGCGTCTACTTTTAAGCCAAATAAAATCAACCCTTAAACATGCATTTAAATCAACCCATCAAATATAAAGCATGCGGCACAAAGTTAAGGAAAAATCCCCGAAGGGAAAAACCTTTTATTTCTAGAACTTTAAAGAATTTACAAGACCATTGACTTACATACAACCTGATAATCGCCCACAAGTGTAACGCACGGTGTCTTCGGTAAACCTTCAAAGCAACGGCTAGAAACAGTGTGACACATAAATACCCGCAGGTGTCGGGTCCTATGTCGGAGGCTGGAAGTTTCCCTTTCCAGGAGGGAAGCAATGAAGAAGAGAATGGCTTCTCCACAAGGGTTGAACAAACCAAAGTTGTGTTCTTGGGTTACCAAAAAGATTCACAAAGGATTTGCAATTGTGTGAATCAAAACATGAGTCTTGGGACTCAAAAATATGAAGACTAGAGTAGTTTGGACTCTCAAAAACATCTTCTAAAGTCTTTCAAAACAACTCCCCCGAAGTTGGTATTTATAGGAAAAAATATGAAGAGTCACACGTTCTTAAAACTCTAAAATTCTATCCAGCGTACAAAAAAAAATAGCATTCTTTAAGGAATTTTCTCCATCTTCAAAAGGTCATAACTCCTTCACTGTAGCTCGGATTGAGGTGCCGTTTTTTCCAGTATCTTCGTTACGGAGAGCTCTTTAACTTTATGGTTGACCAGACCTACGAACTATGGATGTAAAATTACGAAAATTCCCTTGAACTCTCCTATTGTGCCTTTTTTCACTGTTTTGACTTCCCTTGCGTACCACTTGCATTAAGTCCCTAAAATCTTGGACCGTGACGTCGTTGAGGCAGATGAGGGACATATTAATGGAGATGTTGAATGCTTGATTCCCAGAATTCGGATTGAGGCCGTCGAGTGACATCTTGAGGTGACGTGCCAAATGTAGCGGCATACGACATACATAAATGTAACATGTTGGACATGAGAAAAATGTCCTTACAAATCTCCCCCTATGTCTATGCCGGTACATACATAAAAAATTCGAATTATCAAATATGAAATTGCCTATACAAATCTACCCTCCCATGAACCCAAACCTGGAAAAGGTTCAAATGAATAGTCTTCATCGTTTGTTTTTCAAATCTTCAGGAATCTCAAATCTTTTCTCATCAGGGTGTGAAATTCAGAGATCATCAATGTAGTACCTACATACATGAGATAAAGAAAAAAAATACCAAGTGACGTATTGAGTTTGAAATGAGATAAACATAGATACCAATATATGATAAGCATAAGTCAAATCTCAAAACTCCCCCAAAATTCAAACTCCCCCATAAAATGATAATTCTTTCTCCCCCTTTTTATGATGTCCCCAAATAGACAAATAAGAAGAATGAATCAAAAAAGAAAAATCGGGGTGTCACGGTATACAAAAAAATACACAAACTATTTTTGATTTTTTTTTTCAAAAAAAAAATCTGATACCATTTGAAAAAATTATGTAAAACATGATACAAAAAAATCACACCATAGATTTAAACTCAAACCACCAAGTCATGGGAACGGAATGTATGGGTGTGAACACATTCGATAGGTAAATCAACTCAATCAATCATATGTGCACGCTGCATATGTGTACCCCTAACGAATGAGCATCAAAAGTATCCTTATGTGTAAAAAATTTGTTAAATTTAGATGACATCGTCTTATGCAAATCAACAAATCAAAGTCAAAGTGATTTCCACACCAATAACGCCCAAAACTATGTAGCGCATTTTCAAATATCAAGGACGTGCAAACCCGTTTTAATTCTCCAACCAAACACCCTCATATATATTTTCTTTTAGAGGTAATCTAAATTCTCAAACTTTGGAGAATTGGTGCAAAAACCTAAATGGCCCATAATTTGGCATGGATTTCTTTTTATTACCTTTAATTTTTTTCGGGCTCTTTTAACCTCTTTGGACCTCGGATAATAAAATTCCTCAATTTTTTAGGTCCTTTTTAACGGTGTCTTTTGCGCAAAGGATAGATGATTACCTTTCGCAGCCCCTCCCCGTTATCAAACAAATCACACAAACTCACAAAACGGTTTTTATATGCACAATTTCCTTATAAAAATTATCGCGCTTGGTTCGTTTTAAAGACATGATTGGAGTGAAAACACCCAACCAACATGTGATAAGACAAGCACAATAATCAAACAAATCCGTGCATGTGTGCAATAAAGGAAATATGAGTCAAACATGTAAGAAGTAACACTTAATTACATCTTAATGACTCCAAACATTACAAAGCACATGGATGAATTGACCTATTGTCTCAAAACACTATCAAATAGTCACATAAAAATAATGGAATGAAGTTGTGACTCGGTCATCCAAAGTGTTCATCCATAAACGGTGCAAACAGAATAGAAAAATCTTTTTGGATTTTCTCAAAATATTTCCAAAAATAAAAAATCTATACAAAAAGTACATGTCACAACGCTAGCAAACATATATAAAAAAGCATAACTAGCGTATGACACACATGCGAACACAATCATCTATATGATATGGCAAGAGACGAATCATGTGCAAGCAAACGAGAATCAACTTGTCTAAAATCTAGTGTATCCAAAAGTGATTTCCTAACCCAAATGGATGAAACACGTCAACAAGGGGTTTTGGGAACCAACAAAATACTAGACTTCGAATTCCTAGGACCTCTTCCAAGATCAAAACAAAATCGCCTAAGGTGAACATTCCTACCACAATATGAGCATGTGTAAACGAGTGGGATGACACCTAAAGTGTGATCTTTTCTAGCGTCCTTGGAATTAGTTGACCCTCTAAAATAAATAATGGTTTTGGCTTTAGCATTAGAAGCATGAGAACACGATGAGCCATTACCATCACTATCAAACCTACTTGAGTCTGTCAAATCATTTTTTAACTTCAAAATTTTTGACTCCAGCAAAGAATTAGACTCTTCCAAATTAAGGAACGCCTTTTTCAAGTTTTCAATAATTCCTAAAAGCGTATCTCTCTCTCCCTCAATTAAAGAAAACTTTTTTCTAAGAGTCTTTTCACGTGCCACAAACTTATTGACTAAAATATTTTTCTCCTCTTTGGCACAAACACAAACCATTGAATTTTTAAGGTCCTCCAATACTTTCTCTAAAAATAGGACCCTATCATCACTCTCCTTTTTGGATAATTTTAAAGCATTAAATTCATGGTCCAAAGAAACAATTTTTTCATGATAAAAATCTTTTTGATTTTGAACCGTTTGCAAAAGATCCATCGCGGATTTAAAACGAGAATTTTCTTTTTCCAAAACTTTAATTCTTTTGCAAAGTTTCAAATTCAAACTTTTTAAATTTTCAGCATGGTCGTGAACTTTTTCAAAAATAGGCTCCTCATTAAACAGGCGTTCCATTGAAAAATTGCGATTTTTCACAAAATTGATTTTTCAAAAAAAATCAATATCACACGATTTTGCAGGAAATAGGAATACGCGATAAATTAGCGTAACCCGCTCTGATACCAATTTGACGATGTTATAAGTCAAATTGTATCAAGAAAAAAAACTTTAAAAATCAAGACCACTCGATAATTTAGAGTAACCTGCTCTGATACCAATTCGACGACGTGAGAAGTCAAATTGTATAAAAAAAATAAATCCTTGAAAAATCAAGATCACGCGATAAATTAGCGTAACCCGCTCTGATACCAATTTGAAAAACGTCGTATGCGACTGTGTGATACCGATTAAAAAATAACTCGCAAGTTTCTAAGAACCCTTATTTAATTAGCGTCTACTTTTAAGCCAAATAAAATCAACCCTTAAACATGCATTTAAATCAACCCATCAAATATAAAGCATGCGACACAAAGTTAAGGAAAAAACCTTTTATTTCTAGAACTTTAAAGAATTTACAAGACCATTGACTTACATACAACCTGATAATTGCGCACAAGTGTAACGCACGGTGTCTTCGGTAAACCTTCAAAGCAACGGCTAGAAACAGTGTGACACAGAAATACCCGCAGGTGTCAGTTCCTATGTCGGCGGCTGGAAGTTTCCCTTTCCAGGAGGGCAGCAATGAATAAGAGAACGGCTTCTCCACAAGGGTTGAACAAACCAAAGTTGTGTTCTTGGGTTACCAAAAAGATTCACAAAGGATTGGCAATTGTGTGAATCAAAACATAAGTCTTGGGACTCAAAAATATGAAGACTAAAGTAGTTTGGACTCTCAAAAACGTCTTCTAAAGTCTTTCAAAACAACTCCCCCAAAGTTGGTATTTATAGAAAAAAATATGAAGAGTCCCACGTTCTTAAAACTCTAAAATTCTATCCAGCGTTAAAAAAAAAAACAGCATTCTTTAAGGAATTTTCTCCATCTTCAAAAGGTCATAAATCCTTCACCGTAGCTCGGATTGAGGTGCCGTTTTTTTCCAGTATCTTCGTTGCGGCGAGCTCTTCCACTTTCTAGTTGACCAGACCTACGAACTATGGATGTAAAATTACGAAAATGCCCTTGAACTCTCCTATTGTGCCTTTTTTCACTGTTTTGACTTCCCTTGCGTACCACTTGCATTAAGTCCCTAAAATCTTGGACCGTGAAGTCGTTGAGGCAGATGAGGGACATATTAATGGAGATTTTGAATGCTTGATTCCCGAAATTCGGATTGAGGCCGTTGAGTGACATCTTGAGGTGACGTGCCAAATGTAGCGGCGTACAACATACATAAATGTAACATGTTGGACATGAGAAAAATGTGCTTACAATATCCATCCAAGCTCAACCAACTGCTTCAAATGTTTCTCAATATCCAAGTATGCTAACATCTCCAAGTATAAAAAACTATACTAACATTTCAACCATACTAACATTTCAACAAAATCTCTTAGTAATGGCAACATATAGTTCTGAACCAATCCAACACCTACACACACATATATTATGACTTGCACATGAGAATTCATAAATATGCTAAACTAAGAAAATGAACAATCATACCAACTTAATATCAATTAGTAAGAAGTTATAATAGATCTGAACAATCACAGCAGCTTTCACTCCAGAATGCCAGTTATTGCGGTCACAAAAAATGTCTAATTTCAAGAAAATATTTGCTAGATTTTAGAGAGAAAACTACCGAAACAGTAGTCTAATTCCAAGAAAATATTTGTTGTTTTCCCACTACACGAATTATTTATAAATCTTAATGAATTTGGATACCACAATCATGAACTTTTCGTTTCGTTAGTTCAAAATTAGGCATCCACAAAAGCTATTACTTCAATATTTATAGGTTAAAGTTGATACAATGAAATCTAATTAAAATGGGTGTGTTTGTAGGCATGTATATGTAATGAAGAAATGCATATCGAAATTACATACCTAGCCATTGAATTGGTGTCCAATTTAAAGACAAAACCAGCATATTGTGGAATAATGAGCAGACCTACTACTGATCCTTATTGAAGGACCTTTCAATGCTGCAATCCATGCCTTCTTTTAGGGGTGTTGCCTCATGGAGCAATGAGGAGATCTGCTGTAATCCATGCCTTCTTAAATGTGAAATCTTTTTTGTCCGGTGGCCGCTCAGGTAGCATCGATATTTATCTCAACTTGGAACATTGGTGCTTCTACGACCTCTTACCTGTGTGCTCGTACACAATGGCCTACTGACTTGTGTAAGCTATTCAATGGATTAAAATGTGGAGTGGCAGAAAAAACTTAAACCATAGTCGAGTCATATTTTTCCATATCATCTACCTACAGTAGTGGCTACGCTACTCTTTTGCTTCGTTGGCACCTCTTTTGCGCTACTCAAACATGCTCTCCTATCATAGATTTAATAATCAAGTGTGAAATTTGATTATCGAAAAATTATTCTTTTGAGGGCTTCCATTTTGAAACAAAACTCAAAAAGTTGAAATCAGTTTTGAAGGAATGAAGTAACTGATATTGTAAGGAATGAAGTAACTGATATAAACACTTTTGAAATCATTTGAAACTAGGAATGAAGTCATTTGAAATCAGGAATCAAACCTATGTACATATAACTTGAAGTCTACCACGTAAAATTAGGTATGTAGAGCATCATGTGTACAAAATGTGGATTGGTATTCATCTCCTCTAGTTAATTAGCACTATTATACATCAAATGCATTGTTATACATAAATGTAGTGCATCAAATGCACTGATATACATCAATACAGAGAGGAAACCAAGCATACCATAAGGTATGGCAGAGAAGAATATGCACTTAGCATGCAGCAAAAGCTCTGGTAGAGCAGAGTATGCGTCATCTTTTTGCTCAAAGATATCAAATAGAGAGAAATAGATTAGCAGAAACTCTGGATGCTGAAGTCAAGAGATGGTCAAGTGGGAAAAAAAGTAACCTTCGTTCTTAGCTTTCAAAATTGAAATATACCCGAGCTTTTGAAATCTGCAACACAGAAATCCTGGAGGGATGCAAAGACAAAATGGCTACAATAAAAGCCAACAAGCAAAGGATAAACGTTACCTCATTGAAGATTTGTTTAAATCGTTACCTCACTTGATTTTAGTTTCTCTTCTATTTTCTCAGCAACCAAACAATGAGTTCAGAAGATAACCTATAACACACAGATTGAAAAGTATATAAGTTCCTATTTCTCGGCATCCAAACAGTGCACAAAATAAAAAACAATGAGAAACACACACACTCCAGCACATAATTTCAAATCAGTGAGCACATACACACACACTCTCAAGCACATAACAGTTCTCATGATTGTGGTGCTCACAGAAAATTAGTTTCGAAGTATATGCATATGTATGTACATTGTGGGCTAGAAGATAATTACTAAAACAAAGAATCTCAATAGTTCATGTTGCCCATCTGTGAGCACAATAAACACAAAACACATGTATGAGCAACACAAAACACGAGTATAAAGGCCTCAAATGCTCGTGAGTAAAGCCATGATGGGGATTACCTACATATAAAATAATATCTTAATGGTACGATTCAGTTGCTAATTATTGCTAATTATTGGACATTCATCATGAAACTTCCATCTCCGTCAATGTCCACAACAAAGTCATCCGGCCTAGCAACGATAGCTCCCACAGTAGTAGGTAATCCAAAACCCAAGGTCCTCCTCCAAGCGCTGTCATATGAGTATCCTGTAGGGAACTTAAATATATATTTTCATAATACCCATAGTGAAACAGAGATTCAAATGGTATTAATAGTCGAAATAACTTAAAATGTATAAGATTTATTACCCTTGGCATTTCATCAAGCACACGTGAAGCCCTCAGAATTTGGCAATTCTCTATCACTGGAATGAAAAGATTGTGACACCCCGCCTAATAAAATATCGGGTGATCAGTCCTATACCAAATTAAAACAGAAATCTCAGTTTGTTCATCCTTAGCATCACTGTCGAAAACTTTTCAAATCTTACTAACCACCTAGTATTCCAAAAAGCTGGTGCCAAATTTTATCTTTTTAATTAAACAAACCAGTACATGTGGAATAAAAATAAACCATTCACACATATGAATTAAAACAACTAAATAAGTAATTAAACAATTTGCTGAATAAACCATCGACCACCAAAGTGAAATTCAATACAAATAGTCAACACCTGAATAAATACATCTGAAAACCGTACTGAGAAGTCCGGGCGACAAGCCCTGAATAAAACTGAAACTAATAGAAGATTCATACTCTAGGAAATAATAAATGATGCGTCTAATCCAAGCTCCTACTAGAATCCACATATGTCGCAGCTCCGTGTCCCTAGAATAGAATATCAATCCTGGAGTCCCTGTGGCTGGACACCTAAAAGGTTTTAAAAATATTGTATATCAAGTGTTAGTACACAAAACGTTTTGAAAATATTTAGCAAGTAATTTATCGCAATAAATATCAGTTATTGATTACACATGCTAGGATCACACGCACTCTCTTGAGTTTCCTCACCTCTCGTCTATCGTGCACACCTAATGGTTACCTTAACCCCCACCTAGTTGTACGATCCCGTCCAACTAGTCCTGGCATAACCTCCCCTTACCATACTACTCTAACCCGAGTATAATTATTTAAGAATTATAAGTTATTTCACCAATTAACTCAATTAATTCCTTCTTAAATAATAGCATATAACTGCGACACAAGTTATATAAAGTAAGTACATCACACACTATATTATTAACCGCATATAATATTTAATACCATTATATACATACCTTTACAAAAACATCCACACATATATCATACGTATGTCCATCTTTCCGAGTATACCCTCTACGGATGATTCCCTCTAAAGTGCCATCTCACTAGGTGTCCTCACATAACCTAGTTACCCAGGTTGGGATCGCTCACCAACCTGGACCAAAACATAAATGAAGTGTAGGTAGTCATATTCCTTCCCTGAAAGTGAGATAAGCCCATCACCCATATACCGGATGCTATGACCTGGGGATATACTCACCCTACTCCTCAAGCAAGGGGATTCACCCACATCGCCCAACCTCCCTTGATAGGACTAGAGTATAATTAAATAAATATCTAATAACTAATATTTAATTGCACATACAATATATACACACACACATATATATATATATATACTATCACTACACCGTATATATATATATATATAAAATAAATCCCGGCTTCACCGTGTACTCACAACCCGAAACACTAGCCTGAAATTTCCTGAGTCTCTGGCCTGACTCAACTCAATAAATTTTCTCACTTATTAAATTATCATTGTCCCGAGTCTGTGGTCGGACGCTAATTTATTTAATTCACACATTAATTAATATGATATTTTTTCCGGGTCTACATCCCAACTCTAATATAAATACTTTACACATTAATTTTTTTAATAATTGCCCGAGTCTATGATTTGACTCTAGTTTAATTAATTTACACATTAATTAATTTATTACCTTCCCGAGTATACAGTCCGACTCTAATTTAATTAATTACACATTAATAAATTTAATACTTTCCCGAGTCTATGGTCCGACTCTTATTTAATTAATTTAATACTTTTCTGAGTCTATGGTCCGAATCTAATTTAATTAATTACACATTAATTATTTTAATACTTTCCCGATTCTACAGTCCGAATCTAATTTAATTAATCAACATATCAATTAATCTAATACTTGGTGTCACCCAACCATTATACCCGGACTCGCTCACTTTGCCCGTAACTTAATATTTCTTGAGTCTATGTTTCGACTCTAAATTAATTTACTCTCACAATGATTAGTTTAATACTTTAAAATCAAGTTCTCACACATAATCAAATTTTATGGAAATACTACCTACCTTCTCTACTAATCACACTCAAGTAGATTTTATATATATTCTAGTTGTCCACTTATGTTTCAGCCACTCTTACCCATACGTAGTTTATACAATTTTAGTTATGCACTAATAGTTCTCAATACTATCACGCCTGAGTATATATTGAAAATAATATTTAGGTATACCCCACCAATTCTTACTACTATCACACATAAGTAGGTTATTCAGACGGTATATCTTTCACACACACCTATACCCAGTACATCAAATCCTATTATCGGTCCTATTTCACACATTAAGGACAAATGATTCAGAATGTCCCCTCGAACCTTGCTCGGAATGTCTCCTCGAGTAATGTTTGGAATGTCTCCTCGAACATGGTTCGGAATGTCCCCTCGAACATGGCTCAGAATGTCTCCTCGAGTAATGTTCGGAATGTCTCCTCGAACATGGTTCAGAATGTCCCCTCGAACATGGCTTGGAATATCTCATCGAGCATAGTTCGAAATGTCTCATCGAACTTACTAATCCTACCACAAGGAAACGCACAATAGGCATTCACAACCCAAGTAATCCTATAAAACAATAGTTATTCATACTTGTACGTAATATATTTCTCTCTAATATTCACCGTACTTGTTTGCTTTACGAGTTTATTTCACTTTCGACTATCTCGGGTACACTTTTCCGACTATCTCTACCCATCCGGACTCAACCACGCACTCAGAATTATCATTCGAGATACTTTTTTGACATTTCCAAATTTCGACCTCAAAATGCGACACACATTTAATTCGGACAATGAAACTTAAAAATCGCCAAAATAATAAATTCTATTTACTTAAATAAATTCTCCAAATTATAAATTTAAGTTTCTCCAGTTTAAATATTTTTATTACTCCCAAAATAATTAAATATTAAATACTTAAAATTACTGGGTGTTACATACTCCCCCCCTTACAAAGGAATTTCGTCCTCGAAATTAAGATAAGCCTATCGTTCCGAGCTTTGAATATCACTCACCAGTCATGTGCCTATAAGCTCGCTATATCTATCTCTCCCGCTTTTAACCATAACATATACACATATCCATTAATTTAACTAGGGCGCCCATACACCCTATACCCGTTCCTAACCGCCCAAAATTTTCTTAATTAACCCGGGTGCCCATACACCCTATCCCTGTGCTTTACCGCATGAAAGTTATCGACTATGCTAGTCATAACTCGTAATATAACTTCCATCCCGTAGTCATATCACACACACACACATATATATATATATATATATACACACATATATACTGCCCGGGGTACCCAATCCATGTACTAATGACCAAACATCTCCCCACTTATAACGTTGCACTAAGTTTCATGCGTGGGACAACTCGCAAAGGGAAATCCAAATAAGGAACCCCCGATATACTACTACCTAACATTGTCAGTCGTTGAGATCCGTTAGACCCTCAGTTCATAGAACGTGCCCTTAAATACTTATCTCTTAACACAAAAGTGTATACGCCTACCCTTATACTACCAAAGACAACATAAAATACCGGGCCCTTACTATCACTAGTTCTTGTGCAAAAATAAACTCCGAGCTATCTCTTCCAGTTCGAAAATAAATTTTACGACCCTAATTCACTTCGGTAACCACCCCTACTCCCCCAGATAAAATGTGAGAATAGAAGACTTCGCTTTGTGTCTATCGTACCACACAATACAACAAATATACACGCATATATATAGGCTAGACCCCCTCCCAGGTGATACCTAGTACAAATCATACCCTGGTGTTATGAACACCAAAACTTAACCCCACTATCCACGATAGTTCAAATCCATCACTATCCAACCGATATTTGAGAAATATTATCAATCCTATCCCCATAATTCTCGAAAGTAGTAACCCCTCTCATAAGTCGAATCTTCTCTCAGTGTACACCTCCACTCTCCCATGAAGAACACAAAAGAACTCCGCTAACCCATAAAAAGTTTATCTACATACTATGGCTGCTACAGCCAGCGTACCCACTAAATTTGACTTATGCGCGAACTCTAGGGGTATAACTCTTGCTCCTAATGAGTCTCTCTAGTCTCATCTTCCGCTGTTGCCCTAGATGCTATCTCTATCCTGGGTGGCATCTAAAATGAGAGTCGAATCATATGAGTTCACCCTCAAATATAAATTTGGTAGAAGAACGTAGATGCGCATATATATAAGATTACAACAATCCTATAATAGGGTTCTATATCAAAGATTGCTAAGCCCAAACGTGAAAAGCCACACCGATCCTAAGGACACTAGAACTTGATGCTCTGATACCATACATGACACCCCGCCTAATAAAATATCGGGTGATCAGTCCTATACCAAATTAAAACAGGAATCCAAGTTAGTTCATCCTTAGCATCACAGTTAAAAACTTTTTAAATCTTACTAACCACCTAGTATTCCAAAAAGCTGGTGCCAAATTTTATCTTTTTAATTAAACAAACCAGTACATGTGGAATAAAAATAAACCATTCACACATATGAATTAAAACAACTAAATAAGTAATTAAACAATTTGCTGAATAAACCATCGACCACCAAAGTGAAATTCAATACAAATAGTCAACACCTGAATAAATACATCTGAAAACCGTACTGAGAAGTCCGGGCGACAAGCCCTGAATAAAACTGAAACTAATAGAAGATTCATACTCTAGGAAATAATAAATGATGCGTCTAATCCAAGCTCCTACTAGAATCCACATATGTCGCAGCTCCGTGTCCCTAGAATAGAATATCAATCCTGGAGTCCCTGTGGCTGGACACCTAAAAGGTTTTAAAAATATTGTATATCAAGTGTTAGTACACAAAACGTTTTGAAAATATTTAGCAAGTAATTTATCGCAATAAATATCAGTTATTGATTACACATGCTAGGATCACACGCACTCTCTTGAGTTTCCTCACCTCTCGTCTATCGTGCACACCTAATGGTTACCTTAACCCCCACCTAGTTGTACGATCCCGTCCAACTAGTCCTGGCATAACCTCCCCTTGCCATACTACCCTAACCCGAGTATAATTATTCAAGAATTATAAGTTATTTCACCAATTAACTCAATTAATTCCTTCTTAAATAATAGCATATAACTGCGACACAAGTTATATAAAGTAAGTACATCACGCACTGTATTATTAACCGCATATAATATTTAATACCATTATATACATACCTTTACTAAAACATCCACACATATATCATACGTATTTCCATCTTTCCGAGTATACCCTCAACGGATGATTCCCTCTAAAGTGCCATCTCACTAGGTGTGCTCACATAACCTAGTTACCCAGGTTGGGATCGCTCACCAACCTGGCCCAAAACATAAACGAAGTGGAGGTAGTCGTATTCCTTCCCTGAAAGTGAGATAAGCCCATCACCCATATACCGGATGCTATGACCTGGGGATATACTCACCCTACTCCTCAAGCTAGGGGATTCACCCACATCACGCAACTTCCCTTGATTGGACTAGAGTATAATTAAATAAATATCTAATCACTGATATTTAATTGCAAATACAATACACACACACACACACACACACACACACACACACACACACACACACACACACACACACACACACATATATATAAACCCCGGCTTCACCGTGTACTCACAACCCGAAACACTAGCCTGAAATTTCCTGAGTCTCTGGCCTGACTCAACTCAATAAATTTCTCACTTATTAAATTATCATTGTCCCGAGTCTGTGGTCGGACTCTAATTTATTTAATTCACACATTAATTAATATGATATTTTTTCCGAGTCTACAACCCAACTCTAATATAAATACTTTACAAATTAATTTTTTTAATAATTGCTCGAGTCTATGATTTGACTCTAGTTTAATTAATTTGCACATTAATTAATTTATTACCTTCCCGAGTCTACAGTCCGACTCTAATTTATTTAATTATACATTAATAAATTTAATACTTTCCCGAGTCTATGGTCCGACTCTTATTTAATTAATTTAATACTTTTCCGAGTCTATGGTCCGACTCTAATTTAATTAATTACACATTAATTAGCTTAATACTTTCCCGATTCTACAGCCCGACTCTAATTTAATTAATCAACACATCAATTAATCTAAAACTTGGTGTCGCCCAACCATTATACCTGGACTCGCTCACTTGTCCCGTAACTTAATATTTCCTGAGTCTATGTTCCGACTCTAAATTAATTTACTCTCTCAATGATTAGTTTAATACTTTAAAATCAAGTTCTCATACATAATCAAATTTTAGGTAAATACTACCTACCTTCTCTACTAATCACACTCAAGTAGATTTTATATATATTCTAGGTGTCCACTTATGTTCCATCCACTCTTACCCATATGAAGTTTATACAATTTTAGTTATGCACTAATAGTTATCAATACTATCATGCCTGTGTATATATTGAAAATAATATTTAGGTATACCCCACCTAATCTTACTACAATCACACATAAGTAGGTTATTCAGACGGTATATCTTTGACACACACCTATAACCAGTACATCATATCCTATTATCGATCCTATTTCACATATTAAGGACAAATGATTCGGAATGTCTCCTCGAACCTTGCTCAAAATGTCTCCTCGAGTAATGTTTGGAAAGTCTCCTCAAACATGGTTCAGAATGTCCCCTCGAACATGTCTCGGAATGTCTCCTCGAGTAATGTTGGGAATGCCTCCTCGAACATGGTTTGGAATGTCCCCTCGAACATGGCTTGGAATATCTCATCGATAATAGTTCGGAATGTCTCACCGAACTTACTAATCCTTTGACAAGGAAACACACAATAGGCATTCACAATCCAAGTAATCCTATAAAACAATAGGTATTCACACAAACCAATTATTCATACTTGTACGTAATATATTTCTCTCTAATATTCACCGTACCTGTTTGCTTTACGAATTTATTTCACTTTCGTATTAATTCGAGTATTCACACAACTCTAAGGGTCCTAGTTACCCCTTATTATATCAATTCAGTAGTTACCCTTGTTAACCCACTGACCTAACAAATTTAAGCTCACTCACGCTTTTCTGTAATTATATTCTTATCATCTCAAATTAGAGTACGTCACAATCAAGCCTATGAATCTTCACTTTAACTCTCTTAAAAAATTAAAGTCCAACACTCAATCATAGACCTACTGCCATATCATTATTTCATCAATATTTTTCATCAAGGTCCCAAACACTTCCCCGATAAAATTTTAGACATTTGAGGCTTAAAAACACAAATCTCAAATTTTGTGGCAGATTAAACACCCTCTAGTAAAATTTCTATTTCTCCCTTTACAAGAACACCGATTGACCTGATTCCAAGTTATTGGATAGCTAAGAGAAATAACTTTCCATTCATGTATGGTTCACACTCTAATTCGAAATAAAATTCAAATCGCACACGTTTAAAATCACGTCAAAATTCTAGCAGATTACTATGTTGACAGATCAAACAACCTGTAGTAAAATGTCGATTACTCCCTCTACAGAACTCCGATTGACCCGATTCCACGTTCATTGGATATCTAAAAGAAATACCTTTCGAGGCATGTATGGTTTATACTCTAATTCGAAGTATAACTCAAATGGCATACGTTTAAATTTGTGTCAAAAATTCTGACAGATTGACATCTTGTGTTCATCAATTAAACCTTAAGCCATTCAAGATTCATGTTCTTCATCTAAGAACTCATAAAGATTTCATGTTAATCATCAAATATATTCAAATTTCATTTTATCCTTACTTAGGGATTCATTCTACATGCAATCCTACCCAAACATGTGATCAATTCAAACATTTAATTTAAGGTTTTTCAGTAGAATCAACCAATTCTTAAAACTCCCTACACATGGGTATTATAACTTGAATTTGATTTGCAATAAACACTTGCCTTATGTCCAGTAGGTCTGATTTCGTGATTGTGGTTGGTGATTGATGATATTTCTCCTTCAGTCTTTCTTCCCAATGAGTTTGTGGTGAAAGTCTCCTTTGAATCCTTCCCCCTTCTTCCTTTTTGCCTTAGAATTATTTCTCTATTCTATCTAATGGCTACGGTGTGTTTTTCTTCTCCCTAATCCTAGCCTCCAACTCTTATAATCTGACTTAGAGTTCTAAAATTCGTGGGTCTTCTTATCCTAAAATGTAAAAAGGCCAGAATGCCCTCGTATGGGCCCGGTTTAGCCCAAAAATGCCCTGAGACCCAATTGCTATCCCGGGTACTCTTTTCTGACAATCTCGACCCATCCGAACTCAACTGCACACTCAGAATTATCATCCGAAATAATTTTTTGACATTTCCAAATTTCAACCTCAAAATGCGACACACATTTAATTCGGACAATTAAACTTAAAAGACGCCAAAATAATAAATTCTATTTACTTAAATAAATTCTCCAAATCATAAATTTAAGTTTCTCCAGTTTAAATATTTTTATAACTCCCAAAATAATTAAATATTAAATACTCAAAATTACGGGATGTTATGGAACCCTGTATTGAAAGAATAATATAAATTCATTTATGTGTTAATGTAACCCAAATCAATATGAAGCCATACATGTTACTAATGGTCTCCACATACTGTATTATCTAAAATATGATGTCCATCTTCAAAAATCTATTGCATTGCAGAACTAAAAAACTATTTTTTTGTGGATTTCCAACTAAAGGCATCTTCAATATGTAATATTTAATACAATACACGCAACAAACAAAGAAGAGATTAGTGTATTTTTTAGATCGATGCATAAAACTGTAAATTTATACCAGTGTATTTCGTATTTCGATATATAAAAGCAAGATGTTGACGCTATGACCAATGAGTCAGTGACGATGCACAAGCTGCGAAAAAAAATGTGATGAACCTACGACGTGCCTAATAAAACTTTACATTACCAACAAATCAATTGTAACTTATTCTCAGTTTAAATTATACATATCCAGTTTGAAAGGCCAAGTACATAACCTAAACATATGTTAGAACCGTAATACAAACTCTATACCCAACTAAAACTAACACAATTCCAACTAAAATCAAGTTCTCTGACGGTATTGAGAAGACTTTGGATCTCTACGGGTAATCTGATTGCATATTTAAAGTTATATTGTGTCATACAAACTCCTCTCATTTGAAAAATAATATGTAAAAAACTAAAATTAGAGACAATATAACTATATGATGGTATAAAACATTAATATTATAACAACAATTAGGTAAGAAGCACAAACCAAATAGTATTAAAGGGTTATTGAGGAATACATGAAAACTCATAACAAACCAAGGACGTGGTTACCTATGAGAGATAACATCCCCACTAACTTGGTATTATGTATTTGAAATCAAGCACAATATCCAAACACTATTAAACCATTCCCATTAAGAGGACTATTAGCAGAACGATTTACAGCGATGTATTAGCACAACAAAGTATCAATTTTCTTTTAATAAGATAAAAATATTACCATAGAACTCGTAAACCTTAAAAACAAATTATAAATGCCACCCTAAAGTATATGTATCCAACTGTGTCCTATCAACGATTTACATCAAGCAACACAACAAAAAATTAGAATAAAAAAAACTCGTTGCAAATGGTTTCTATTAATAGATTATGTACTTTTAGGACTTAAAATAATATTGATTATGGATATAGGACAACAAGCATTTCGTTTACATTTTTAATCCCTATTTTCAAATTAAAGGGACACGTGGCATGCTGTGATTGGTTGACATTTTATGAATATGGGTCCGTGCCAGCGGTTTTATTAAAAAATTGGGACTAAAACTATAAATAAAATGTTTGTTGTCCTATTTCCAAAATACATATTACAATAGGTCCTAGATTTACAAATCCCCTTATATTAAACCAATTATCATTTATTAACCACATGATTCCCAACTACAAAATATCAATCAAAGAGAAGAGAAGGTTTACCTCATGGATTAACCACATGATTCCCAACTACAAAATCTCAATCGAAGAGAAAAAGAAGGTTTACCTGATGGATCTGCAAAACACATATAAAAGATGAATATATAATGTAAAATCGAAACCCCAAAACAAACCCCCACTTCATCACCTAAAATCGAAATCCCAAAATCAACCCAAAGTTGAAATAGGAGGCAGCGGCAGTGATTACCTTAGGGAGGCATCGGTGGGTGGTGGAGACCAATAAGTCAGTGACTAGGTTTTTTGGGGGGAGGGTTTTTTCTGAAAGGGGGATAAATATTTTACCTCAAATAGACTTGTCCAAAACCTACAAAAAAGATGAAAAGAAAAAAAAACTCAAATAGATGATTTCGACTACAATAAAAAGATGAAAATAAAAAATTGACAAGATACTGCCAGCACATAATATCCTCCATGTGAAGCTTAAAACTGTAACTGAAAGGGGAAATGGAATTGCAAAACACATAAATATATGTTTTGAACCAAACCCCCAAATTTTGAACCCACTCCATTCTTGACTACCTAAGCAGCAGATCTACGAAAATATATATGAAATAACAAAACCCTCAAATCCATATACAGAAATCCAAAGAATCTTAGGAGAAAATCTATAAAAGAAAATTGCAAAATTGCACCATATAGTGTCTCAAACATATTTTGTCTCACCATAGTGTCTGGAGTTGGAATCAAATATAGTGTCCGGGGTTGGAACCAAACCTGTTTTCAAAATTAAACATCAAACATAGAAAACAGATTAATGGGTATGTATCTAAACAAATCAAAACCTAAAATCGAAACCTTTTGAAACTTAAATAAGAGATATGGGGGAGAGGAGGGGTGAAGTCGAGAGAGGAAAGGATACATGGAGACAGATGCGGCGGCGGCTGAAGCAGTGGGAGAGGGTTTTTTGGCATTGCTGATGAGAGAGAGAAGTAGAGAATAGGAAGCATGTTATCTTTGTGAACTGATTGATGAAGTGGTTGGGGCAAAATTACCCCAATTTTGAATTGAAGTCTAAATTTCGGAGGCTAAAAAAGAGGGGGAAACCAAGGACTTGAGGGGCAAAGTGGGTATTACATTAAAAAACTCATATGATGACATCATATTTTTATCTTATGACATACACAAGTTTCCTACTTTATTATATATATATATATATATATATATATATATATATATATATATATATATATATATATATATATATATATAATCGAATCAGATTATTAACTGATCAGCGTATATGAATCCAAATCCGCTCCATTTAATAAATGGGTAATCGGATAATCGGATTTTAGGCATGATCTATATCCTCTTAAATGGATTGGATTCAGATTCGGATAAAATCCGATCCATTGACAGGCCTATATATATATATATATATATATATATATATATATATATATATATATATATATATATATATATAGAGAGAGAGAGAGAGAGAGAGAGAGAGAGAGAGAGAGAGAGAGAGAGAACATAACACTCTAGCTGATCTCTTTGCTTCAAGAGCTGCTCAAGATACTTCATCTTGTACTTATTGGTCATTCAATAATCTTCCTAGAATGATTAAAGGACAAATCAACATGGATAGACTGAATTATCCTCATATCAGAATAAGGAAAATAAAATTGTAAATGGGATTAAAATAAAATCCCAACATTTATATATTCAAGTTTGCTTATATATTATGGGGGAACCAAATGTAATTTTAATTTTTTTGAGAGTATTGGGCCCAACCTCTAGAATTAGGAAAGTTAGGGCTTGTATGCTATGGAGAGGATTTTTCTCTATTAATGTTTTATAAATAAAATGTGTGGGGGTACCTTCCCTCTTTGATTATATATATATATATATATATATATATATATATGAATGGCAATTTATAGTCATGCGTAACTTCTTGCTTCCCTACTTAAATATCTAATGAAAGATCTTCGTCTTAAACAAATTTCACTAAAAAATGATAAATAGTTATCCCGGAGATTATTTACTTATTTTAGGAGGGAGAGTCTATTGGGGAGATGACCTTGATTAACACTTTATACCCCTCGCAATGTGAAGGCATGGGAGGCTATAATCACCATGCTCGTTCTTAGTTTTGGGATGCTTCAATTAGCCATGGGGGCTCACAATACTTGTTCTTAGCTTTGGGATGATTCAATTAGCCATGGGGGCTCATAATACCCACCCAGGGATGGCTTGATATATATCGAATTATATCTGTGGGTGTCTTCATAGTGAACCTAGCCTAGGGAGGCTTGATAGTTACCCAAGAAAAGAAGGCAAATAGATGAGGAGCGCAGGTCAAAGACACATTTGTTTGTTCGTGAAGGAATTCTCAAAAGATAATAAATCCATTTAGGCAAAGTGGACCAAGGATTTAATTGTTCGCGACAATGGGAGTTCCCCAATATGCACCATTGCTACAGAAGTGCCCAATCTTAAGCCAGTTGGAAAATAAATTCTTATGGCCGTAGCCCCATGGTCCATAACTATTTAGAAGGAAATGAAAAATGCAGACTATTAAAGATTACAAGCAATAAAAAATTTCTACAAGGAGATAAGACAGACAAGTTATGAAAAACACTAATCAACAGTACAAAAAATAATGCACAGACAAAGTGGCAGCATACTTATTACAATAAAGCATCAATGTAGTGCAAAAGACGTCCGTAAATAATTTTATATTGAACTACTAATTCAATATGGATGTAGCCAATTATCAAGATTCCATTCAAAATTTAAATAGAAAGAGCGTGGCATTCATCAAAGTCCTCATCATTACAAAGAAAATGGGCAAGCATGTAAAGGGTAGAGGAGAAAACAAATAAATAAAGAAAATAATATATTCATTCAAGCATTCAAGTATTCAAACACAGAACAAAAGAGGCATACAATCAATATTTGAATATTCAGTACTATGAAGTATTGATTAGCTACTGCAACCATATAAAAAAGGCCAATTAAAAAATTACAAGTACTAATCAAATGGCCGTAGACTAAAAAGACTACAACAAATGGTAAAATATGAAGCTGCATCATCTTTAGACGCGATCTCTATTTCCTCATTTGTCGTGGCCGTATTCTCCAGCTACTTCTTAGCTCCCTCTTTTGTCATAGCCCTTAGGTCGACCATGCATTCCAAATGCTCAGCGTCTCTGAGTCCCTAGGCAATGATCTTTTCCTTTGATTCTAGAAAGTTTTTGATCACCCTGTGCCAAAATTCTTGAAGGCCATGGAGATATGCCTTATTATTAGTTAGAAAGAACTCATTTAATTTCTTGAAACCTGCCACAACATCGTCCACAACGTTTATCAGTGTTGTAGGATGGGACTTATCCTTCTTCTTTAGGACTGCGACATGATCATTATCTTTTTATTGGAGTGAGGAGGTAGTGCTCTGCTTCAAATGATCATATTTTTGCTGGAGGAGGCTTATTTTATTCTCAAAAAAGGTGGCTTGCCTCGCAGCCTTAGCAATATTAACGGATTTTGTGGCCTCGGTGCAATTTAGTTTAGCCTCATCTTTTGCCTTGACAACCTCCAAATCCATATTATCCAATTGAAGTGATGTTGCGAATGATTGCTTTCTTACTTCAAAAGAGGTGGCCCTGGTAGTTTCCAAATCAATCTTGTGAGTTGACTCCGTGGCCCGATAGAACTTGAATAGGCCTTCATATTTTGCCTTTTAGGACATAAAAACATTCGTGGCCTGAAATGTTTAAAGGGTGATTAGTATAAGTAAATAACTAAACATTAAATAAAATGAAGTGCTTACCTACATCAGACTATTGAGGATATATTCCTCTAACTCCTCATAATCTTCTTCTACCAGGCAGTTCAAGTCAATATTGTTGGAACTTTTCTCATTCTGTTGACCACCCTACTTGTTGTATCCCATGATAAAATTAGGATCAGGTTGCCTCAGTTGAGGCCGTAGATGACCGTCAGGGCCCACTATTGACTTGCTCTGGGGAGTTGGCATTAATTGCCATAATGTTCTGCGATGGCGGAGTAGGAGATCCAGAAATGGAAGCACGTAAGGGGTTATGCCCACCATGAAAGTCCCCGAGGGACATTAGTCCTGCTACGGTAAGTTGATGAACTTTGTCGTCATCAAATTGCTTCTCCCCTGCCACATCAACATTATCAGGGGCTACAAACATCTCTGTAGGAGGGATCGCTCCAATCTCAATCGTAACAGCTTACTGAGAAGAAGGCTCGACAGTTGGTTCAACCACGGGGGTTGTCTCCTTAGGTGACCTTTTTCTCTTCTTCCCCTTCTTCTTGGGGGCATAAGTAAGGACAACTGCACCCTCATCCATTTCAGTGTGATGGGAAACCAAAGGCTTGTGGTCACTCCCTTCCACTGAAAATAATGACAAGTTTTAAAAATAGACTATCATAATTTATATATAAATTTTAGCTGAGGCAATTTATGTCATCCATAATATATTCCACCCAAGATATAGAATTACCTTCTGCAGTCATCTTCTTGGGCACTTGCTTGTTGGTAAAATAATCTTGCTCGTAAATTGACGCTAAAGTGACCAACTTGCTGAATGTTTTCATCAACTCTCTTTTTGGCTTTGCTATTGAGCCCTAGACTGTTAAAAGATGCACATAGTGTTAAAGGTCAATATAATTCGTGGAAGATAAAACAAAATATTGGCAGATTAAAAGGTCACAGTAACAATAGAAAATCACATATTTTAGATGAACACCTCCATGTTCGCGGCATCCTATATGTTTTCTCTCTCTCACTCTCTTGGGGATGGATTTCCTAACTTTTCCCAGAGATATTAAAAACATTTTTCTTTCTATCTTTAAACACTGGAAGGCCTCTCAGTATACAAATACTCTTTATTATTCCGTGAAGTAAAGTAGTAGTACCACAGAATGTCTACGGAGTTCTCCTTCAGCCTGTAAAAATGAAAGAACTCCGTGGGAGTGATATCTCTACCAAATTTCTTCTGCCGGAGTACCAAGGCAGCAAGAATGTCTCTTCAGCCATTTGGATCTAACTGGACTAGGCTAAATTCATTTCACTAAAAATCCTCCTGAATGGGCTAGGAATTATTAGCCGCAACCCTAGGAGGAAGGAATGCAATGGAAAATAAATACCCCGATTTGGGACTGCGAAATATGACCTCTGTTTCACAGAAGAAATAGTGCAGATGGTAGATTGAGGAAAATCAAAGGCCGAAGCAACTTGAGCAATCCACTCACCATCCATTATACAGTGATGGTTTAATGACACATGAGCCTTCACAGTTTTATTTGAGGGCCCATTTGGGATATTCCTAACCTCTGGGGGGACGATTGAAGTCCCAGTAGCTGCCGCAACCACATTTTTAGCGAAATATCCTCATCTATAATGTTTGCAACCACAATCCCTACAGTTAATGGAGTTCGCTGAGTCAAAATCAATGGTGATGCAATTGGGGCAGTCTTGAAGCAAACATGGCCCAATAGCCTTCAAAGGCTTTACCAAATGGGATTTTAAGTGGAGGGATGCCAAAATAAGACTTTCGAAAGTCGTCCTAGAAATTTGAAGTGCTCTAACTCATAGGGCCATCGCAAAACCTAAAAAGCATAAGGACTTCGCATTTAGGTTCCATAGCCACTATGGTCAGAGAAGACTCTTAGAGGCAGTGGCAGATATAAGCAGCATAGAAGTGTAAAAAAACTGAAGTCAGCTGAAGCTGACTTATTTTAAAAGCTGTAACCAATCGATTTACATAGAAGTTAATGCCACAACCATCTAATGCCAAAAACTACAAGTACAAATTCTTAAGACTGCAGCCAGTTATTCTAAAGTTAAGGACTACACTCGGGGATAGTTATGATCACAAAGGATGTCAAAAAGCTGTAGCAAAGTAGCACAAGTTATGATACCAGGAGCAAAAAATTATGAAAACACGTAATTTGATGAAAATGTGTTCTCAAATATTAAAACCTAAGAATCTAGGGCTCTGGACAGGAACATTAACAACATGTTCTTGGTGTTCTTAGATAAAAACAAATTTTGAAATGGGGTCAAGGTGTGGATCAAGACCCTAGAAATCCAAATTTTTAACCTACAAAAGATGTAAACATTTACCCAAAAATCTAGAAATGGTACTGGACAAAGGTTAAGGATTACAACAAGGATTTTCTTAAATCCTAAATGTTTTAGCAATTGTGCGAAAAATCTACAAGTCCTACCAAACGGTTCAAAATCATCAAACCCTAGTATCTATAATACTTGAAGAGCTCGTAGGTGTCTTGCAAACCTATGAACTTGACATGTTTACCTCCAAGGATGAGAAGAAGAAAGACAAGGTCATCGCCTTGAAAGCCCAAAAGGAGGAAAAATAAGTTTCGAATGATGAGAGTGAAATTGACTTCGAGGATATGCCTATGTTTGCTAGGAAGTTTATAAAATTTATTATGTTCAATAAAGACAATCTTAAAAAGGATCATAAGAAATGTGATAAGTCTAAGCATTACAAAGCCGAGAGAATCCCTAGAAATTGTAATGAATATCTTAATAGGGGAGAGTCGAATAGATGTTTTGGTTATGAGGGTTATGACCATAGGGAAAGAGAATGTCCCACTAAACTAAGGAGGGAGGGAAAATAACCAATTTTATACAATGCCACCCTTAGTGATAGTGAAAAGGAATAGGGATCTGATTCCCCCATTGAGGGCAACTTTATTGCGTTCATGGCAAGTCATGTGAGCATTGATAGTGAATATTCCTACGAAGATATTCCTTTCCATGACACTTTTGAGGCAATTGCTTGTGAATCCCAAAAGTTTGATGGTTTAGAGAGTGGAGTAGAAAGTGAGAGTGAAAAAGAAGAAGAGGTTGAATATAGTGAGATTCAAGTAGCCTTTTGAGAGTTGTATAATGAATCGATAAAATTAATAAGGGCTAATTTGAAGTTAGAAGCTTGTTTGAGAGAATGTGCCAAGGTTAATAATGAGAGTGCTTTGGTGGAAGACCTTAGGACACGTGAGAGAGCTCTTCGTGAGAAGATTGAGTATGTAGAAGGCGAGAGAGATAGCCTTAGATGTTTAATGGAGTCTATGAAGAAAGATATTCTTATATTTGAAGAGAGTAAGTGTTTGCTCAAGTCACGTATTTTAGAGTTGAAAGAAAAGTTAAGAAACTTAAGTCGAGCCAAATTTGATTCGAAATGTAGGTCCAAAAAATTAGATAACATACTTGAAACCGTTCAAATTAAAAATGACTTGAGAGGTATTGTCTTCGATACTCAAAATGATTCAACTAATAAAGCCAAAACCATAAGTTTGAGAGAATCTACTAGGAACACTTTCAAAGGTCAATCCTTAGGTACTACTTTTATCGGGTCTTTGCTTGTACACATTGTGGTTGAAAAGGTAATATTAGGAAATATTGTTTTGATATTAAAAAGGGTCCTAGGAAATCAAATGGTAGAGTCACCAAGATTCCAAAATCCTGAGAGTGTCTCTCTTCACTAGTTTGGGTTAGCAGATCCGATTTGGCAGCTTTATAAGATAGGATTTTTCATTCTCATTTTCTTGCACGTGATACCCCCTGTGACAACCCAGATATAATTGGGGACATGGATAATTTGTATTAATATATGATACTAGGTTATTATGTTTAGTCTAATCCTACCTTCACAAATCATGAAATATCAAATTATTTACAAACAAAAATTTTTGAAGTTTTCGATAGGAATGCTCATGTTGGAGACTAGTTTTGACTTACAATATAATAATGGAATTGAGTTCAAAACTACATAGTTGTAGTTATACGAGTTAAGTTTGTAACACAACAAATGGTGTGTAAAACAGAGGTTTGAGTAAAGAGTTATGTTGAAATTACGAAATACGGGAAAATTTGTCCATCAGTTTAAATGATATTTTGTCTTATATGGCTTCACTTGTTATATTTCGATTGGACCAAGAGGAGGCTCCATTATTACGACTTAAACCTACCCATATCACCTATTCCTTCATCCAAATTCATCCTATAGGAGGGTACTTTAGATTATATATGGAGCCGTAACCACTGTTGAGTATGGTAATCACAAGTTAATTGGCAAAGCTTTGGATTAATGATAGAGCACATAAACATGAACCCAATGAGGATAGACTCAAATTAAACTCACAAAACTCTCGTATGTAACTCAGGTCATGCTAATGGACTTTAGAAGTGGCTTGGCTAGAGGGAGAGGGAAGTAAGCACCCTAGATACACCCTGATAGGCAGGTAGAAACACACCAAACACCCTCAAGAATCTCTGTCAAGTATTAAAAGCTTTATAATAAATGACAATGGTGAGTGAGTGAGCTCTCTGGTTTTTGCAATAACTTCTGAATTCTCCTAAAGTCTATATCTTCCTCAAAGGTGGTTGGGGTCCTTAAATAGCCCCCCCACACCACCACCGAGGCAACTCAGTCATTAAAGACTATGAAAGACATCCCTCATACTTTATGTCACAACATTAAATGCCTGATGTACTAGTTGTCTCCACGTCATAAACATTAAATGCCAAGACATGCCTTTTGCCTAACCACTGTGTGTCAGGGGGTTGTTGTCGCAGAGGTGGCTCACCAACTGCCTGACAGCCCCAAATACCACGGTGGTTTACTCAAGTGCATGTCTGACATTGTTTAAATGGCTAGTGACATCACCCACAGTAGACGTGACATTAAGTAGAGGGTCCTTTGGTCCATAACTCAATGCCCGATGGAACTCCAAGCTGCTCCGCTTGAGGTTCCACGGTCAAGGTCTTTCGGTGTTTTACCAGGTGTATCTAAGATGGTCAGGACAAGCCCCAACGGTGCCTTACTTCTCAATCCTCCAAACCAAGTCCCTCTAAAGTTCCCATGGTGAGGTCATTCGATAGGGCATGAAATACCTCCCAGGTCCTGCCATGCCTGGTCTCTCGTGAGTACCGTTTGACCTCACCCAAACTGCATTATCACTATCGTTATGCCATTACAACCGTTACAGCCTTACAGTGAATATAATCAAAGGTACAATATGATTAACACAACAAGTTGAAGTATGAGTTGCCACGTTGAGCTGCCTTCCCATGATGTCACGCTTGAGTTGCCACGCTGAGCTGCCTCGCCAAGATGCCACGCTTGAGTTGCCACGCTGAGCTGCCTCACCAAGATGCCACGCTTGAGTTGCCACGCTGAGCTGCCTCACCAAGATGCCACGCTTGAGTTGCCACGCTGAGTTGCCTTCCCAAGATGTCACGCTTGAGTTGCCACGCTGAGCTGCCTTCCCAAGATGTCACGCTTGAGTTGCGCTGCCTCGCCAAGATGTCACGCTTGAGTTTCCATGCTGAGCTGCCTGGCCAAGATGCCACGCTTGAGTTGCCATGCTGAGCTGCCTCGCCAAGATGCCACACTTGAGTTTCCATGCTGAGCTGCCTTCTCAAGATGTCACGCTTGAGTTGCCACGCTGAGCTTCAAGCCCCCTCTACATTTGCCCCCTCGTGGAGAGATTTGTTGGGACAAGAAATGTCTGCACGAAATGACTCAACTTGATGGATTTTTCTTTGTGTAACCGCTGGAACATCTTCTTCGTTGGGGCCTTGTTAGATAAGTCTGACAAAAAGATTGGCGCCAAAAACTCAAGCTTGCTGAAGAAGGCAACGCTTCCTGTTCTCTATACGTCATTTCATAAATGACGTGCGCTGTCTTTTCAACTGTCGCAGCACTTCCCGAAGTGCCACATGTTCTTGTGAAATGATTACAGGTGGCCGTGCACGTGCGAGGGTGGGAAAATCTAAACGCCAAACTCGAAAGTCTCAAACAGCCATTTTCAAAATACTTTGAACCTTAAACACGTGGGCCTGAGGGGTCTGTTTCTACTTCTTCCTTCTTCTTCACTTATTTCCTTACTTTGTTATTTATCTTTTTTTCCTCAGCCTATCGCTTGTTTTCTTATAAAGAGAGAGAGAGATACGCCATTGTTGCAAAGAGCTATAACACTGCTTGTGATCGTCCGTCTCCATTGTTGCTTTCAATCCCTTTTCTCTTGAAGCTTTCTTTGTTACAGCTTCACTGTTTGTCATGGCGTCTTCAAGCAACCCCACCATTTCTGCCACCAGTGTTCCGTCTGCCACCACCACTGCTACCTCCGCCCTGGGTGCTGCTCGCCAAGAACAGCTGAGATTTTACTGTCGCTCTCCCATTTTTGGGGAGGGTGATGGCTTTGCTATTGCCTGTAAGGCTGTCTGCTTTTCCTCCAAGTTTGACGCCCTCTTGCTGGGTGATGAAGACGAAGAGGTGTCTAAGTGGGGATTTTTGCCTCCAGAAGGAACTCTGAAATTTCGCTTAGAGCGAGGGGACTTTCCATGGTCCCACATTGATTTCGAAGCACCCGGGGGATCCCCCGTCCACTTTGCTGCCTGGAACTCTCACATGCAGAGTTCCTATGCTGATATCCTCACCAAGATTGGGCTGCAACGGGCTAAATGGTTTGGTGAGTTCACTATCTCAAAGAACAATGCTGCCCTTTCTGTCTTGATCTCTCGATGGAACGTGACTACTCATACGTTCATCGTTGCGTGGGGAGAGTTCACCATCACTTTGGAGGACGTGTGCGATCTTTTGGGCCTCGATGCAACAGGTCATGAGCCCTACACCGATGAGGCCCTTGATACCCAAGAGATTGCCGATCGTTTGAAGTTGGATCGTATATGTCGAAGCTGCATTGGCTCATCCAACAAAGCTACTTTTTCTCCCTTGATTAGTTATTTCTTCAAGGGTTCTGGTGAAGGCAGTTCTTCAGCAGATGCTCCTGGTCAAGGTACACCATTGGAACTTCCCGCCTACATCCTTGTGATTCTTTCCCGCTTCTTTTTTATGGGCAAGCCCAACGATCAGCCCCGAACGGACCTTATCAACCTGTCCCTTCGTTTAGCTCGAGGCATAAAGCTTCCCCTGGCTGCAATTGCCTTGGGATCTTTGTACACCTGGTTGGACAGGACTTTATTCGACATGGAACGCTCCATTGGTCGTTATAACTTGGCCAATTTTGCCAATAGCGTGCTTCTGACTAGCTTTCTTTACTTCCGCTTTCCTGCCGTAGCGGCCAAGTCCAACAGACCTCCTTCGGTTGAATCGATTCTGCCTCCTCGGTCCTTCATTTACCATAAGAGGCAAAGCCAAAAGGAGTTGATTTCAGTGATTGACCGTTTTGAGAGCTTCGTTATAAGGCCTTATCAAGAAGAGGCCTTTTTCCACACTTTTAAGTTTTTTCATCTTGATGCCAGAATGATACAAAATCCCTCTCCTGACATCGAGGACCCCTCACTAGCCGTAGTTCTTCTTCTTTCTCCTGGATATCTGCCCTCCTACACCGATTGGGGATACTCGAGCGAGCATTATAACCCCAATCGATGCAGCCGTCAGTTTGGGTTTGACCAGGGGGTGCCACGTCCAGTTTTTCAATCATCAAACCCCAAAGTCTCCTTTGGCGAGGCGTGTTCGTTGTTTTCTTCAACTGCTGCGTGGGGGATATCCTCAGCAATGGCTGGGCGTGTCACCATTCCTAGTATTACTAGGTATGGGGATGTGACCCCTCTGTTTGCCACCAAATATTAGCCAAGACAACTAGCTGAAATTGCTAAGTTCATCGAGCGAGAGCCGGTGTATCCTCCTGTTTGCTCATTTTCTTCCCTAGAGTTGGGGATAAAGGGCAACTCTGTGCTTGGGATAGAGTTCCCTCTAAGTTCAACCCACAAAGCACCTCACAACGAGCTTCCCCCACTTTGTGCCATGGTCCCAGTTGCCACGCCAAAGTCCAAAACTGCTGCTACAAAGAAGGCTGCCCCCTCTGCTGCAGCTACTACCGATGAGGGGGCTTCTCAACCTCTTGCTAAAAAAGTAAGAACGGCCAAGAGTGGGACATCGAAATCGAAGTCGAAGTCCCAGAAGCCCCAAACTCCCGTGGCAGCTCTTCCCATAGCCTCCGTTCCTCCTCCCATGCCCGTTGAGATGGCTGAGCGTGTGAGGAGGGAGGCCCAGGCAGAACTGGACCGAATAAATGCTGAGTATCAACGGTATGCAGTCGTTGTCCCTTCCTCCATTGCTTTCCCCACGGTGGTGGTGGATCCTTCAGAGCCAACGGCTAAAAATAGGAAGAGTTCCAGGGTTCCTCAAGGGGTCAGCATTGGTGCAGCTAGCTCGAGGAAGAAGACTCTGGGCACCAAGTCCCCGAAGAAACGGACTCCTGAAGTACACCTGACCCCTGAGGTGCAATCCACCCCTGCCCCCTCAATTGCTGCCACTCCTCCCACTTCGCCCATGGTTGTGTCTTCTCGTTCTCCTTCTGAATGGGAGGTATGTATGGCTGACTTAGCTATTATTGCCCTTTTTCTTAAGGAGGACTATCTTTACTTATGCATATACTTTGACAATTGTGGTGCAGGGGGTGCAGGGAGCTGAAGTAGAAAGACCAGACCCTTCCAGCCCTCCCGTGAGCCCTTTTGTGGGGGGACGCTTCAGTGCATCTCATACCGATGTGACTCCTCCCCGTTCCCCCATGACAGGGCTTACGTATTCTCGCCGTGGAGTCAGCCAACGTGCGAGGGAAGTTATTGTGGGAGGTGATGACGTTGATCATGCGAGTGATTCCTCGCCTGAAGTGGTAACCCTGCCCGAAGTGGCACATCCCGAGCTAACATCCTTGGTCCCTTCTGATTCACAGGCCTCACCTGAGGTTCCTGTGGCCATTGTACTTGTTGAGGAGAGTGAGCCCGAGGTATGATGTGATTTATAATCTATTTGTTGTAGTCCTTTCGGTCATACTCTTTTCGTATTTGGCTTACTGAATTGTGATATGTTTTGGGTACCCCAGGTGGAAATGTCCTCGTTGTTGGCGAGCATTCTTCTTCCAACGATGCTTATGAGGCCCCCGACTGTCATTCCTTTGTTTAGCACCATAACTGAGGTAAGTAACACGTCATGATATTTCTTCATATTTTCTGTGCCCATTCTTCTTTTCTAACACTTGGCTTTGTGCACAGTGTTCTCCTGATCTTGCACTAACTCCTGTAGTGAGGGCCCAGGTTGGTGTGTTTATACCCCCTCCTGACGTGGCTTTGGTTGAGGGCTCAGTGTCTTCTCATGATGAACCCGACATGCTGGCCCTTGTGCCTTATACGGGTGATCAGGTTTGGACAAGCGTGGAGGCTTCTGCGTCCAGGGACCCCGTTATGGCATCTGGGGTAATAATCGCTCCCCCAACGGTTCCTGTCCCTATGGCTGCCTCAAATGCTCTCGTTGTGACTGAGGTATATTTTTCTTGCTATCTTTTGTTAAGATTTTCCATAATCTCCATCTTATAACGGTGACTTAACAACGAAAGCGCTTGTTAATATTTTTTTTTATAAACTCCACCTTATAACGGTGACTTAACAACGAAAACACTTGTTAAGAATTTTTTCGCAAACTCCACCTTATAACGGTGACTTAACAACGAAAACACTTGTTAAGTTTTTTCATAAACTCCACCTTATAACGGTGACTTAACAACGAAAATGCTTGTTAAGATTTTTTGCAAACTCCACCTTATAACGGTGACTTAACAACTTACAACTTGTTAAGTTTTTTATTCATAATTCCATTATTTGGGAATTTTCTTTTCAGGTTGCTCGGGAAAATTCACCCCCAGTTCTCTCACCTGTAGGTTCTCCCTTTCGAGAACCTGATGTTTCGGAAAATTCTATTCATGATGATCAAGGTTCGACGACTGTTGTTGCAGCCGAGAGTGAATCTGGGTGCGAATTGCCTCTTCCTGACCTAGCTCCTCACTCGTTCTGCCTCATGGTGCTTCGGCAGTCTCCTCAAATGCCTGTCAACCATCGCCTGTTGATTGAACAACTGGTGGATCGGCATCCTGAGACCTTCACACCGGATTGCCTTCGCTCAAATATTCATGTGATGAGTCTCAGACTGCAAGGCATGGCGATCGTTGTTGCTGAAATTGCCAGTACCCCCACTGCCAGTGTTACCAGATCCCTTCTCAACCAATTTCTAGGTTATCTGAAGGAGTTGGGACGTGATGGTTTCCGTTTTGACTGGCTTGCTATGTATCTGAAGACCTTGAAAAACCAGCAACTGATTGGCCATAGGGAGGTATTGCGCAAGCACCAGGAGGACCAGCAAGCTGAGGAGGCTAGGTTGGTCGTATTGGCCCCTCTTTTGGAAGCAGTGGAACAAGAGGTGAAGGATGCCGAAGAAGCTTTGTCCCTGGCCAAACTAAAGTGTGAGAGACTCCTGATCGAACGTACGCAAGTGCAAACGAGGCTTGAGGTTTCCATTAACGCCCAAGGTTCTTTCACAGCAGCTTCTTCGGGCCTGCCTGGAGATTTTTTCTCTTCCTCAGATTTATCTTTTCTTTTAGGGTAGTTACTTCTTGTATACAGATCTTTTACTTCTTTTTCTCTATGTAATTCTTGGGCAATAGCTTCTAAAGGAAATTTTGTAATACACTATTGTTTATGAATGAAGAACGCATACTTTTCAATCCCTTCATGTGTTGTGACTGCTGTTGTGTGCTATAGAGTTTTGTGTTTCTGCAATTCTTTATTCTAAAAAAAAAATGTCACCCAAAACTTGTATATTTATAATGATATAGCATCAGCTCAAACTTGGTTATTTTACACATGATAAACCTTCAGCCACTTATTGTTAATCTTAAATGGCTTGTCTTCTTCTATCTTCGAAATTAAGCAATAACCTGAGTCATGCGCTTCCTTCACAACATAAGGTCCCTCCCAGTTGGCTGCGAACTTTGGTAGAGGAAGTCCCCTGATGTGCTTTACTTCCGCTTTCAATACGAGGTCTCCTTCCATGAACTTCCTTGGTCTCACCAAGTTGTCATATGCTCTGGAGAGTTGTTTCGTATATATTTGAAAGTGTTGCATCGAGTTATCTCTGTGCTCATCCAACGCTTCCAGCTGTATATGTCTACTATGAGGGAGCATGATACTTCTCAAGGCATAATGGGCAGAGGTAACTTCCAATTCTACTGGGAGGATTGCCTCAGCCTCATAGACAAGAGAGAACGACGTGTATCCTGTGGGTTTTCGCTTGGTTGTTCGATAGGCCCACAAGACAGCTGGTATCTTGTCATCCCACGCCCTTGGAAAGTCTTCCATCATTTTGGCCAAAATATTAATCAGGGTTTTGTTAGTTGTTTCTTCTTGACCATTTCCCTTTGGGTATGCCACCGTTGAAGTGTGATGTACAATGGAGTATTTGTTCGTGAGCATTGTTACTTCAGAATTGACGAAGGGGGTCCCATTATCTGAGAGAATTACTTTTGGGATCCCAAAACGGCAAATGATGTATTCTCTGATGAAGTTGCTCACCACCCCAGCCGTTGCCCGTTTGAGTGGTATTGCCTCGGCCCATTTTGTAAAACACTCTGTTGCTACCAGTATCCATATCTAGCCTCTCTAAGAAGGGTGTATTGCCCCCACTAGGTCAAACGCCCAAGTATGAAATGGATAGGGTGTTGACAGAGAGTGTAAGTCCACCGATGGGGCATGGATCATATTTCCATGAAGTTGGCAAGCTTGGCATTTTTGAACGAACTCAGCAGAGTCTTTCTCCATCGTTGGCCAATAATACCCCAATGTCATCAACTGATCATACAACTTAGCCCCTCTTATGTGTGCTGGATCGTACGCTTGTTTGAGGACCTCCGCTGCTTCTTCCTTTGTGACACATCGCAAGGGCCTATTAAAGTACCCCTTTCGATAAAGTTGCCCCTCCTGGACGTAGAACCTTGGAGCACTTCGCCTTAGACCCATTGCATCTATTTTCTCCATTGGGACAACCCCCTCCAGAATGAAGTCGATATAGGGCTGCCTCCAGTCCGTTTGAGCTTCAATAAAATGGCACTCAGCTGCTTCGAAGAATAGCTGACACTTGTTGCATTTCCATTGTAGCTCTGCCGCATCCTGCTTCATTCTAGGCCAGAAATACCCCTCCCTTTGAATTCTCCTATATAGAGGTATCTCAGTCGTCTCGTAATGCTCCTCATGCGTTTTCCTCAATATTTGCTCGGCCTCCTCGGGGCTGACGCATCTTGACAACCATCCTCCTGTATTTCTGAAATAGAGATTTCCCTGACATGTAAAATATTGGGCCAACTCTCCTAGCCGCATCGCCCTCTCGCCAGACTCCAGTTGCTTCTTAATGTCTCTTCTCCAATCCGCGTCTCCCTCCATCGGTAGTATTGACTGTACGACCGAAGGAGCTGTTCTTCGTTGGATCGTAACGATAGTCGTATCGCTCCTCATGACCATCTTTTGAGCAATAGTGGCATAAGCGTCTGGATGACGGTTCATTGTTCTGGGATGTCTTCTGATTTTGGTCCGATGGAACTGGCTGAGGAGCCTTTGAATGATCGTTCTGTACGGTGCCAAACTCATGTGTTTCAATGCATATTCTCCATTAACTTGCTGAATTACTAAGTTCGAGTCACCCTTGATGCAGAGTGAACGAATTCCCCTTCGAAGAGCCTCCAGCAACCCTAGTACCAACGCTTCGTATTCTGCTTCGTTATTGGAGCAAGGGAAATCTAGTTTGTAGGAAAGGCAAATCTCCTCCGTTCCTTTTGAAAGGATGACCCGTGCCCCTCCTTTTTTTTCTGCCGAAGACCCATCAAACTGCATCGTCCATTCCTCATCGGTTGCATCCAGATAGTTGGCTTGTAAGTCGTCTCCCAGAACGTCTTCTTTAGGTGGTTCAAACGTTCCCGATGGAAAGATTGCCAACAGATCAGCATACGCCTGGCTCTTGATAGAACGAGGAACCACACATTTTAAATCATATTCGGAGAGAATAAGGAACCACCTAGCTGCCCTGCCAATCAAGATAGTTCTAGCCAACAAATACTTAATAGGATCACATCTAGTTACAATGTGAATTGTAAAAGATAGCATATAATGTCTAAGTTTTTGTGCTACAAATACTAAGGCCAAACAATGCCTTTCTAGGCTACTATATCTAATCTCTGGCCCATGTATGATCCTGCTGAGGTAATACACTGGCCGTTCTTGCCCGTCAATCTCTTGTGCCAGCAAAGCTCCAACGGACCTTGTAGTGGAGGTGAGGTACAGCTGCAACGGTAATCCTGCCTGTGGAGGAACCATGATTTGTGGTGAAACGAGCAGCTTCTTCAACTTATCGAGAGACTCCTGGTGATCCTTTTCCCACCTGAATTTTGTGTTCTTTCGCAGCAGCTGCATCAACGGGTGTGTTACCTCGGCCAATCATGGTACAAATCTTCTAAGGTAGGAGACTTTACTGAGGAAACTTTTCAGCTCCTTTTCCGTTCTTGGGCACGGCATTTCTAAGATCGCGCGTTGTTTATCCTGGTCCATCTGCACCCCTTGTCGATCAACCACAAAGCCTAGAAACTTCCCACATGTTACTCCGAAGACTCACTTCAATGGGTTCATCCTTAATTTATACTTCCTACATCGAGTGAACACCTTCTTTAAATCGTTTAGGTGGGACTCCTCCTTCTTCGATTTGATGACCAAATCATCCACATAGAATTCTACAAATTTATGGAAGAAATTGTGAAAAATGGCCATCATTGTTCTTTGATAAGTAGCTCCCGCGTTCTTAAGTCCAAACGGCATTACTTTGTACATGAAATTGCCCAATGGGGTTCTGAATGTCGTTTTCTCTGCGTCCGCGGGATCCATCTTGATCTGGTTGTACCCTACGTACCCATCCATGAAGCTATACATCTCATGCCCAGCCATGGCATCTATCAAGCTATCAATGGAGGGTAGAGGGAACTCATCTTTGGGGCAAGCCCTGTTCAAATCTCTAAAATCCACGCAGATCCTTATTTGACTCTTGTCCTTTTTTCCTACCGGAACAATGCTAGATAGCCAAAGGGGATGCTGTATTGGTTTGATGAATCCTGCTGCCAACAAACGCTGAACCTCTTCCTTAATCTTCAAGTCCAACTCAGGTTTATAAGTCCTTGTTGCCAGATTCATCGGGATGGCTGAAAGCATCACGTTTAGCTTGTGGCAGCTCACTTCCTCATCTATCCCTTCCATTTCGGTATACTTCCATGCAAAGACATCTATGAACTCCCGAATTAGCCCAACCAAGGCTTCTCATTTCTCCTCACCGAGATCCTTCGCGATGAAGATGGGCCTTGGGTCTTCCCCTTCTCCTGCCAGGTTCAACTACTCCAACTCTTGTGCCTGGGGCTTTGGTTGATTTTGCCATATAGTCTGGTTCTTCGGCGACCTCCTCCACAAACTCCCGTATGTTGGAGTTGTCTATCACCATACACTATCCCTGTTGATCCACCAAGAAACACTCATATAACGGGTCAGCCCCATCCTCCATCTCTTCGGCCGCCCGCTCACATCGTTATAAACGGTATACTACCTTCCCCTCTTCAGTGACCACCTTCTTGCATTGCCTGTTGGTAACTGTTGCCACGGCCTTCCTCTTCCTCTCTCTCTCTCTCGAAGCCTCAGCGATTCTTCCCCCTGAAAATTGACTCAGCACGCTTTGCCGTTGGACCTCGTGCTCCATAGGATCCACTCTAAGCTTTACTTTGTTTTTGAGCTGCTTCGTGGTACTTTGGGGTCGAGGGATCACCTGATGGGTTTCTTCGGCCCTCACCCCTTCGTTACTCGCGGCCTCTTTGCTTTGCTCGTTCAGAGGCCCCATTCTATCTCTGATCGAGGGAACCCATGCCCCCTCCATTCTTCTCATTAGGACTCGAGCATCCTCCTCCAACTCCGTATAAAAGGCCGCATCTACAAAGTGAGCTTCCTCGATAGCAAAAGGCCTTTTTGTAGCCCTAATGGTCACTTCTGTTCCTTTGACATTTGCCTTGGCGCATTGATGATATGTTGAAGGGACAAAACCTTGATTGTGCATCCATACTCTTCCTATTAGTAAATGATAGGAAGTTGCACTTTCTATTACATGGAACTTGATGTGGGAACTCAGATTTCCCATTACAATTCCCACATTCACATACCCAATGGATTTGGAAGATTGGTTATCATACCCTGAGATTACCAGAGGCATGGGGACCAAACTTTCTTCTGGGATATTAGCTGCGTGGAAGGAGTTGATCGGCATAATGTTAATGGAAGCACCCCCATCCATAAGCGTTCTTGCAAAACTAACCCCGTTGATACTGGCCGTTACATACAAGGGCCTGTTATGAGGGAACCTTACAGCTCTATCTGCATCGCTGAAGGTCACCTCTGATAGGAACTTTTTCACCAGCCTCGCCATGGGTCCCCTCTATTTCAATGAGGGAACCGCGTCCTTCTTCGCGATGTCAAGGATCGCCCGAGTTATTTCCAGTCTTCTCTCCTTTAGTATCCCCACTTGATCGAAGAACCAAACGAACTTTGGGGATTTTGAAACTGCGTTATATTCTATGACTGGGTCCGTTTCCTCGCCCTCAACGCTATAGGCGTCTTCTACGTCCCTAGCACTTGCTTCATCATACGCCAGAACTACGTTAGCCATTCCCCTAGTGCAATACTCTAGTGCTTTATCGAACTCCATTGTTGCCCCTCCTCCCTCCCGCTCTGCCTCCTTATCATAAGCTGTTACAACATTGGCCCCATGCGCCGGGAGTGGGTTATTGTTAACGTTCCGCGGTGGGATTTGTAATGTTCCCGCCCTCATGTACTTGTCGATGATTCTTCGCAGCGTGAAACAGCTTTCTGTTGGATGCTGGACCTTTCGATGAACCTGACAATATTTGGGATTGGCCCTGGTTTTCGCGTCGGGTTCTTCCTCCGGGACGCCTTTTGGTTCGTAAACCGTTCCGCCTTGCACCATTGCGTTATAGCAACTCACAGCCTCCTCCACCGTACAAGGCAACGGTGGCAGGTCTTCTCTATCCCTTCCAAACTTTCTTTTGTTGTCCTTCCTCTGGGCCTTGCCCCCATCCTCTTTCTCGACATATCCCACCCGTGGGGCCTGAGACCTTCCCCCGCTGGGTTGTATCGGCTGCCTGAACATCATGGGAGCTACTACCGGGCTAGGTCGCACCACCAAAGATATATTTCTTGCGGATTTTAAGAATGCTGAAAATGTTCCCTCGCGTGTCTCATTGATCAGGTGACAGATATACTCAGGGAGTAATCCCTCAGCACAAATTTGTAGTAACCTAGCCTCCTTAGCTTCTTCCCTCACGTCGAGGGACCTTTCCCTGAACCTTCGGATGTAGGCCACTACCTCCTCTCCTGGCCTTTGCCTCTCCCCGCCAAGTTGGGTTAAGGTGAACTCATCTTCTGCCAAGAAGAACTTTCGGACGAACAATACATGCATCTCCTCCCACGTGGAGACACTATTGGGCGGCAGGTGAGAGTACCAAGTGTATGCTTTATCAGTCAGGGATTTGGAAAACTCCCTCAGCCTAAGCTTTTTGTCATTGCAATGCGCCCCCAAGTGTTCAACGAAATGCTTAATGTGTTCCTTCGGGTTCCCTCCCTTCCCTGAGTATTTTTCAAAGGTAGGGGGAATATAGTCCTTCGGGTAGGGTTCGTCATTGTACTCCTGGGGGTAGGGTGTCCGAAATTCGTCGTAGACCGCTGCCACCTCGCCCACAGCCTGCGAGCAAGACTGCATGAACTTCAGCATCTCCTTCTGCATCTCTTTTCTCATCTCTTCCAAGGGCGAGGCTACTGGGGCCACCTGCAACGGAGCAGACAGTTGAGCGCTCGTTGCAACCGGAGCGAACATTATCGGTTGCGCCGTTAAAACTCCTGAGCCGCCCACAGTGGGATTCACAACAGAGGGTACACTTACTGGGACCGCTTCCGTAATGCCTGCCCCTGGTGGGGCCCCTGGGGCCACTCCTGGTGTTACGAAGGCATTAGTATCCAATCCTCCCAGTATAATTGAAGCTACTGGGGTTTGAAAAAACTCGTAAAATTTGCTCATGAGGAGCGCCATCTGGGCCGGTCCCAGCCCCGCGCTCGTGGAAGGTTGTGCCGCCCCTGGGACGCCTATCGTTGTTGGAGCCAGCGGTACCTCTACTCGAGGAGCCCCATCTCTTAGGGCCTCCTTCTCCCTCGCAGCCTGTTCTTCATTATGCTGTATGTCATCGAAATTGAGTCTTCTAGTAGCATTATCCTGCGCCATACTCCTTCTCTAGAAGGATGCCTCCCCAGCGGAGTCGCCAAATGTAGGAGGGTACTTTAGATTATATATGGAGGCGTAACCCCTGTTGAGTATGGTAATCACAAGTTAATTGGCCAAAGCTTTGGATTAATGATAGAGCACATAAACATGAACCCAATGAGGATAGACTCAACTTAAACTCACAAAACTCTCGTATGTAACTCAGGTCATGTTAATGGACTTTAGAAGTGGCTTGGCTAGAGGGAGAGGGAAGTAAGCGCCCTAGATACACCCTGATAGGCAGGTAGAAACACACCAAACACCCTCAAGAATCTTTGTCAAGTATTAAAATCTTTATAATAAATGACAATGGTGAGTGAGTGAGCTCTCTGGTTTTTGCAGTAACTTCTGAATTCTCCTAAAGTCTATATCTTCCTCAAAGGTGGTTGGGGTCCTTAAATAGCTCCCCCACACCACCACCGAGGCAACTCAGTCATTAAAGACTATGAAAGACATCCCTCATACTTTATGTCACAACATTAAATGCCTGATGTACTAGTTGTCTCCACGTCATAAACATTAAATGCCAAGACATGCCTTTTGCCTAACCACTGTGTGTCAGGGGGTTGTTGTCGCAGAGGTGGCTCACCAACTGCCTGACAGCCCCAAATACCACGGTGGTTTACTCAAGTGCATGTCTGACATTGTTTATATGGCTAGTGACATCACCCACAGTAGACGTGACATTAAGTAGAAGGTCGTTTGGTCCATAACTCAATGCCTGATGGAACTCCAAGCTGCTCCGCTTGAGGTTCCACAGTCAAGGTCCTTCGGTGTTTTACCAGGTGTATCTAAGATGGTCAGGACAAGCCCCAACGGTTCCTTACTTCTCAATCCTCCAAACCAATTCCCTCTAAAGTTCCCATGGTGAGGTCATTCGATAGGGCATGAAAGCCCTCCCAGGTCCTGCCATGCCTGGTCTCTCGTGAGTACCGTTTGACCTCACCCAAACTGCATTATCACTATCGTTATGCCATTACAACCGTTACAGCCTTACAGTGAATATAATCAAAGGTACAATATGATTAACACAACAAGTTGAAGTATGAGTTGCCACGCTGAGCTGCCTTCCCAAGATGTCACGCTTGAGTTGCCACGCTGAGCTGCCTCACCAAGATGCCACGCTTGAGTTGCCACGCTGAGCTGCCTCGCCAAGATGCCACGCTTGAGTTGCCACGCTGAGCTGCCTTCCCAAGATGTCACGCTTGAGTTGCCACGCTGAGTTGCCTTCCCAATATGTCATGCTTGAGTTGCCATGCTGAGCTGCCTCGCCAAGATGTCACGCTTGAGTTGCCACGCTGAGCTGCCTCGCCAAGATGCCACGCTTGAGTTTCCATGCTGAGCTGCCTCGCCAAGATGCCACGCTTGAGTTGCCACGCTGAGCTGCCTTCCCAAGATGTCACGCTTGAGTTGCCACACTGAGATTCAATCCCCCTCTACACATCCATTAGAGAGTTTGGCCTAAAGATAGAGAATGGTAAGGCTTAGGAGGAGAAGGACGAGGAGAAGTTGGAGAAAAAATCATAGGAAATTACGTAAACGTCCCTTAGGTAATTCTATCCATCAATCTTGTTTATTTTTTTTGATAGTACGGATCTAAATGAGATAAATGATCAATTTTTTATTAAACTTTCATGCCTTGATGTATATGTATGGATATATACAAGTTCGAAGAAAGATGAAGGTGTAAATCCTTTATGTTACCTTGGTTAGAACCCTTTTGTGTTCAAACCTTCATAAGTTTTTGTGTACTTATTGGAATTTAGAAATTCTAGTTGGAAATGAAAAAAGACTCATATAGGTATATAATATCCGAAAATTATGTAAAAATACGAATAAATGAATCTTGGGTGATAGTTGGAAGTTTGGGTATTAAATCTTCCCCAAAAGTATAAGTGCGCATACCGTGAGTTCGATGTTTGGTCTGACATAGAAAATGAACTCTAAAAATTATGAAACTTTACTTTAGTATTATTTAATATTTTTATTGATATTGGGTGGAATATAATAGAAATTTATGATATAGAGATATTATAAAAATTCCTCGAAGTTGACTGAACGATGGATGAACCTATGGGGCAGATTTGCTATGTATTGAAGAAATTGGCATAACTTGCTCTAGGAAACTGAAATGATGTTTTGTCTGTTATATTGGAAACCTAATGTGATAATAATCGGAGTACCAATAAGAAATTAAAGTATGTTTGGACTATGAATTGTATATGTTAAAAATATTAACATGAATTTTGATGGAACTTCATTTATGATAAATGATTTGAATAGAATCATATGATGCTTATGAATTGAGTTAAGTTTGAGATATTCCTTAGATTGTTGATATTATTATGATGATACTAATATTTTAAGAATTATAGAAAGGGAAGAAGAACTAGTTGAATGAGTGCCAGATAAAGGCAAAGGAAAAAGCCCATTAAGTTGCCAAGGTGAGTGTACTCAATGCTAAGATGTATTTATACATGATTATAGATATGATATATGGTACTTACTGAGTTGAATATTGATATGGTTACTGAGTTGATTATAGATATGATATGTGGTACGTACTGAGTTCAATATGGATATGATATGTGTAGTTACTGAACTGGATATGGATATGGTTACTTAGCTGATTATAGATATGATATGTGGTACTTATTGAGTTGAATATGGAAAAGGTATTGATATGATATACTTACTCAGTTGAATATGGATATTATATGAGTGGTTACTGAGTTGAATATAAATATGATATGTGTGGTTACTAAGTTGAAATGAATATGATATGTGTGGTTACTAAGTAAGATATGGATATGGTTACTGAGTTGATTATAGATATGATATGTGGTACTTATTGAGTTGAATATGGATATGATAATTGTAGTTACGGAGCTAAATATGGATATGGTTACTAAAAAGATTATAGATATGATATGTGGTACTTACTGAGTTGAATATGGAGAGGGTATATATATATGATATACTTATTGAGTTGAATATGGATATGATATGAGTGGTTATTGAGTTTAATATATATATGATATGTGTGGTTACTGAGTTGAATATGAATATGATATGTGTGGTTACTGAGTTCGATATGGATATGGTTACTGAGTTAATTATAAATATGATATGTGGGACTTACTGAGTTGAATATGGATATGATATGTGTAGTTACTGAACTGAATACGGATATAGTTACTGAGCTGATTATAAATATGATATATGGTAATTACTAAGTTAAATATGGATAGGGTATATATATGATACACTTACTCAGTTGAATATGGATATGATATGGGTGATTATTGAATTGAATAAAGATATGATATGTGTGGTTACTGAGTTGGATGTGAATATGATATGTGTGGTTACTGAGTTGGATATGGATATGGTTATTGAGTTGATTATATATATGATATGTGGTACTTACTGGGTTGAATATGGATAAGGTATAGATATGATATACTTACTGAGTTGAATATGGATATGCTATGAGTGGTTACTGAGTTGAATATATATATGATATGTGTGGTTACTGTGTTGAATATGAATATAATATGTGTGGTTACTAAATTGGATATGTATATGGTTATTAAGTTGATTATAGATACGATATGTTGTACCTACTGAGTTGAATATTAATATGACATGGGTTGTTATTAAGTTGAATATATATATAATATGTGTGGTTATCGAGTTGAATATGGACATGATATGTGTGGTTACTGAGTTGGATATGGATATAGTTACTGAGTTAATTATAGATACGATATGTTGTACCTATTGAGTTGAATATGGATATAATATGGGTGGTTATTAAGTGAATATAGATATAATATGTGTGGTTATCGAGTTGAATATGGACATGATATGTGTGGTTACTGAGTTGGATACGGATATAGTTAGTGAGTTGATTATAGATATGATATGCATGTATTCTGTAGTGATGTTATAGATTAATTATAGCCAAGAGATGTTATGGATTATTTATAACATGGAGATGTTATGACTTATCCACAACCAAGAGATGTTATGGATTATCAACAGCCAAGAGATGTTATGGATTATTTATGTCCAAGAGATGTTTTGGATTATTTATAGCCAAGAGATGTTATGGTTTATTTATAGCCAAGAGATGTTATGGCTTATTTATATCCAAGAGATATTATGGCTTATTTATAGCCAAGATTTGTTATGGATTATCAACAACCAAGACATGTTATGGCTTATCAACAGCCATGAGATACTAATATAAGTAAGATGTTAATATAGTAATTTTACTATATAGATATGTAGTACATTCACTGAGTTTTTTTAACTCATGGTTTTATATGTTTACATTTTCAGGTTGTATACTGCCAGCTAGGACAACCTATGATCGATAATTTGGAGAGCTGCACCATTAGAGAGAGGTGGGGTTTAAATATAGGAATTTTTTTATTATCACACTGATGATTTTACTACACTCATATATTGGATATATAGAGATAGAGTGGTTTTGTGACGACCCGGATATGATTATGATAAATCATGTTTAAATCATGCTTATCGTATGGTATGGGGATAATGTGTTATTAGAATATATAATGTTAAGTTATTGTGTTTATTCCAATCCTACCTTCATAACTTATGAAATATTGAATTAGTAACAAACACAAATTTGTGAAGTCTTCGGTAGGAATGTTCAAGTTAGGGACTAGTTTTGGCCATTCTAATATGATAATTGACTTGAGGTGAAAACCATATAGTTGTATATATATGAGTTAAGTTTATAACACAATAAACAGTGTGTAAAACAAAAGTCCGAGGAAGGAGTTATGCTGAAATTACGAACAAGTGGTAAAGTAGTCATTTAGCTTTAAAGGATAATTAGTCTTATATGGCGACACATGTCATATTTTAATTGTACCAAGGGGAGGTGAATTATGCTTACTTATAACTCTTGAAATAAGCTCGTCCTTCATCATATTTCAAGAAGAAAGAGTTTTAGCCTAAGGTGAGAGAGTTGGGAACATCGGGAAGAAGAAAATGAGGAGAAAAATTGAAGAAAAATTCATAGAAATTACGTAAAAGTCCCTAAGGTAAGGTTAACCATAAATCTTGTTATATTTTTGGTATTGAGGATTTAAATGATAGAAATCATCATTTGGTTACTAAACTTCCATGTCTTGAGGTATACTTATGAATAAATGCGAGTTTAAACAAAGTTAAACGTGTAAATCATGTATATTGCTTCGATTGTAAACCTTGTGTATTCAAACTCCTATATCTTTTGGTATATTTATTGGAATTGAATTATTATAGTTGGAGATAAAAATAGACTCAAATATGTATAACATAGCCGAAAATTATATGAAAATACCAAGAAATGAATCTTTGGTGATAGTTTGAAGTTCAGGTATACAATATGCCCCAAAGGTGTAAGTATGCACACCAGGTGTTCGATGTTTTTCTTGACATAGCAAATGAACCTTAAAAATTTAATTTTTTATTTTTCAATATGGTTATGGATGTTGGGTGAAATATCACAGGATGTTATGATGTAGAAAAATTATGAAAATTCCTGAAAGTTGACTGAAAGTATGTAGGGAAAATTTGCTTTCGAAGAAACAGATGGACACATCTTGCTCTAGGAAACTTGAAATGATGTGTTGCATTTTTATATTGGTAACTTAATATGATAAGAATTGGATTACCAAGAATAAATTAAAGTTTGTTTGATCTATGGATTGGATATGTTAAATATTTTAACATGAAATTGGATGAGACTTCATTTATGATAAATGATTTGAATGGGATCATATGATGCTTGTGAGTTGAATTACGTTAAAGTGAGTATATATATTGTTAATATTCTTATAACGATACTAATATTGTAAGAATTTATATGTTAAAGTGAAGAAGAACCGGTTTAACAAGTGTTAGACAAGGCACGGGAAAAATACATGAAGTGGCCAAGGTGAGTGTACTCACTGGAAAGACATGTATTATACATGGTTATGGAGATGATTTGAATATCATTCACGAGTAAGATGTATTACACATGGTTATGGATATGATCTGAATATCATTCATGGGTAAGATGTATTACATACGGTTATGGATACGATCTGAATAACACTCACTCGTAAGATGTATTATACATGGTTATGGATATGATATGAATATCACTTATTGGTAAGATGTATTATACATGGTTATGGATATGATCTGAATATTAGTTATTGGTAAGATGTATTATACATGGTTACAGATATGATCAGAATGATATTGAATATGAATGTGTTCATTTGGATTTACCGAAATGGGAGGTTACTCCCCGACCCGGAATGGGGGAGATTTGTCTATTTAAGACAAGGGGTTACTGCTCGACCAGGAATGGAGGAGAATGTCTATTATAGATAGGATATGTGAATCATGATTCAGATAAGTTGGTCATTCTTTATGAATGAGCCAGATAAGTATATGATTGGTCCTTCTTTATGAATGAGCGAGATAAGTATATAATTTGTAATTCTTTATGAATGAGTCAGATAAGTATATAATTGGTAATTATTTATGAATGAGACGGATAAGTATATAATTGGTAATTCTTATGAATAGTCCAGATAAGTATGCATATATCATCACGGGGATATGATTTATTTTAGTTAATTTTATGCAATAGTGTAGTAGTGACACATTTGCTGAGCTATTTTGCTCATGGTTCCTATGTTTATGTTTTTCAGGTATTGTGATATCACTTCCAAATCTAGGAGGTCGGTGGGGTTAGCAAGGGATGCATAAAACTTGTATTTTGGTCAAACGTAAATGGGGTAATTTAAGCCCAATTATCTTTTTAGTAAGTTTGAATAAGCCTAATTACCTTAAAGTTGTCTAAGGTTTTAGTTTTTATTGATTCATGTTGATAATTGAAAAAGGATACTCATGATTATGGTTTGGTTAAGGTAGTTATGATTTGACTCACTTTGACTTTCAAACTTAATTATAAGTAACTGGGTTGGGGTGTGTCAACTTTGGTATCAAAGCCTACGTTTTGGAGGTTCTGGGGTGAAGAGCTCCTAGATTTGGCAGTGGAAGTAGAAATTATTTTGATTCATAAGTAAATTGGCTTTTGTTGACTAACATTTGTCAGTTATACATATATATTGTTGCACGGGATATGAAATGCAAGGATCTTGCATGAAAGAAAATAAGATGTTGAGGTTTATTCGGGGATGACAACGAATACAAGTATTTTATTATGAATAATTGCATTATTTTATATATTGTATGGACAGACATGTCATTGAAGAAATTTTTTAAAGATAAAAGGTGGCAAGAAAAATTGTAAAGTATTGGAAGTGATATCTTCCTATACTTGTATATGTGGACTTGAGTCGTGTTACGTACTAAGCCATAAATGGGTGCACTCCTCATCTGTATGGGAGAGTGATTTACAGGAACCCATATCCTACTAAAGGATAAGAAGTGAGAAGAATTATTATTATATGATTATAATGGGATTTGAATTGTTAGAGGCTGAATAAAATGAAGGTTCACATAGTAAAGGTGAAATGAGAAGATTAGTAGTTGTATATGTTTAAAGTTAATATATGAAATGGTCTGAAATATAATCTATCATAATCGATCCGAACATAGGTTCATAATGTATCGTGATAAGTAAAAGAAAAGAGTAATGAGAGTTGAGATATACTTCTTTAATAATATAAGTATATGTAGTGGATATGACTCTTGTGATGTTTTGCAATGCTTATAAGAATAGTAAAGTTGAGGCGAGGTGGCTAGGAGTTGGAAGTTTAAAAATATTGAGGAGTCCTTTTAAGCATATGTGTTGGGCATAAGTGAGGGAAAGATCTTAGTTAGATTTGAATATTAACAACTGATTTCGGTGGATATTGAGTTGTATTTGTCATTGTGCCGATGTGCTATCACTAAGGATATGTCATATGAAGAATATGGTTGACATTATAATGAGACACTGGAAATATGTATAAGGATACTGTGCTATGTGGACTACTATAATGTGATACATTAGGGTATTTTTACAGGTTACTTGAAAGAAATAAGACATAATAATTATAAAAATATTATGGGGCTGGTAGGCATGGTTAAGGTTTTAAGTTGTTATGTTACATTTAACATTCAAGTTACGAAAACTGGTAATGTTAGTAAATTAATGATGTTGCATAAGACTATCATGTTAATAGGGATTAGGGTAAGATTATAATTTTAAATTAATTATGTTAGATAACTGACTTGTTAAGGTGATTGTATGTTTAGTTAAAAAAAACAATCATACGATATTAAAAAGGGGAAAATAGTGAGAACTTAGATTGAGTTCAAAGAACATGACTGCACAGTATACATGAACGTGAATATGAAATATTGGTTAAGAATAAACATTTAGTGAATGATTGTTTAGTTTCGATATATGAAAAGTAGTGAGGCTATATTTAAATTAAGAAATTATAAGGACGAGATTTATCATACTCTTAAACCTTAAAAATAATATGGATAGTAGTTAAAGTCAAACACGTGTATTTAGTATTGAATGGAAGATGTAAATATGCCGTGTAATAAGATAATCTGGTAATATGATATTTATGATTTGAAATATTACGTGATGATAAGGACAGACTATAGGAATGAAGGATGAAAGGTAAAGAATGATACTAGGTTTGCTAAGAATATTCACTCATTGTGAATATATGATGATACAACTGATAATCTAGTATGTGTGAATGTTTGACATGTGTATATAAAGGTATGAAGTAATATATGAGTTGGGGATTGATTTTAAATAATAATAAATCATTAGACGATTATTCTTACGTGTAATGATAAAGTAAGTGAAGTTATTATAAAAAATGATTTGTCGTACATCGAGGAACCGGTTGAAATTCTTGGTCGTAAGGAGAAAGTATTAGGGAATAAAGTTAGTTTTTTAGTTAAAGTGTTGTGGAGGATCCATTAAATTAAATAATCAACTTGGTAAAGGGAAGATAGATTGAGAAAATAGTATCCCCAATTGTTTGATAAGTGAAATTCATCCTAAATTTCGGGGACAAAATTTTCTAAGGGGGGAAGGTTGTGACGACCCGGATACGATTATGATAAACCATGTTTAAATCATGCTTATTGTCTGGGATGGGGATAATGTGTTATTATAATATATAATGTTAAGTTATTATGTTTATTCCAATCCTACCTCCATAACTTATGAAATATTGGATTAGTAACAAACACAAATTTGTGAAGTCATAGGTATGAATGTTCAAGTTCGGGACTAGTTTTGGCCACTATAATATGATAATTGACTTGAGGTGAAAATTAGATAGTTGTAGATATATGAGTTAAGTTTATAAAACAACAAACGGTGTGTAAAACAAAGGTATGAGGAAAGAGTTATGCTGAAATTATGAACAGGGGTAAAGTAGTCATTTAGCTTTAAAGGATATTTTGTCTTATATGGCGACACATGTCATATTTTAATTGGACCAAGGAAGAGGTAACTTATGCCTACTTATAACTCTTTCAATAATATATTCCTTCATAATATTTCAATAAGAAAGAGTTTTAGCCTAAGGTGAGAGACTCGAGAACTTCGGGAAGAAGAAAGTGAGGAGAAAAATTAAAGAAAAATCCGTAGAAATTACGTAAAAGTCCCTATGGTAAGGTTAACCATAAATCTTGTTATATTTTTGGTATTGATGATTTAAATGATATAAATCATCATTTGGTTACTAAACTTCCATATCTTGAGGTATACTAATGAATAGATGCGAGTTTAAGCAAAGTTGAGCGTGTAAATCATGTATACTGCTTCGATTGGAAACTTTGTGTATTTAAACTCCTATATCTTTTTGTATATTTATTGGAATTGAATCATTCAAGTTAAAGATAAAAATAGACTCAAATATGTATAACGTATCCTAAAATTATATGAAAATACCAAGAAATTAATCTTTGGTGATAGTTTGAAGTTCAGGTATACAATCTGCCCCAAAGGTGTAAGCATGCACACGAGGTGTTTGATGTTTTTCTTGACATAGAAAATGAACCTTAAAAATTATGAAACTTTAATTTTTTATTTTTCAATATGTTTATGGATGTTTGGTGAAATATCATAGGATGTTATGATGTAGAAAAAGTATGAAAATTCTTGAAAGTTGACTGAATAATTAAACAGCATATAGGGCAGATTTGGTTTCTAATAAACAGATGGACACATCTTGCTCTAGGAAACTTGAAATGATGTGTTGTATTTTTATATTGGGAACTTAATATGATAAGAATTGCATTACCAAGAATAAATTAAAGTATGTTTGATCTATGTATTGGATATGTTAAATATTTTAACATGAAATTGGATGAGATTTCATTTGTGATAAATGATTTAAATGGGACCATATGATGCTTATGAGTTGAATTACGTTAAAGTGAGTATATATATTGTTAATATTATTATGATGATACTAATATTTTAAGAATTTATATGTTAAAAGTAAGAAGAACCGGTTGAACAAGTGCTAGACAAAGGCATGGGAAAAACACATGAAGTGGCCAAGGTGAGTGTACTCACTCGAAAGAGATGTATTATACATGGTTATGGAGATGATTTGAATATCATTCACGGGTAAGATGTATTACACATGATTATGGATATGATATGAATATCATTCATGGGTAAGATGTATTACACATGGTTATGGATACGATCTGAATATCACTCACTGGTAAGATGTATTATACATGGTTATGGATATGATCTGAATATGAATTATTGGTAAGATGTATTATACATGTTTAGGGATATGATCAGAATAATATTGAATATGAATGTGTTTATTTCGATTTGCCAAAATGGTAGGTTCCTCCTCGACCCTAAATGGGGGAGATTTGTCTATTTAAGACAGGGGTTACTCCTCGATCAGGAATAGAGGAGAATGTCTATTGCAAACAGGATATGTCAATCATGATTCGAATAATTTGGTCATTCTTTATGAATGAGACAGATAAGTATATGATTGGTCACTCTTTATGAATGAGCCCGATACGTATATAATCGGTAATTCTTTATGAATGAGCCGGATAAGTATATAATTGGTAATTCTTTATGAATGAGACGAATAAGTATATAATTGGTAATTCTTATGAATGGGTCGGATAAGTATGCATATATCATCACGGGGATATGATTTGTTACAGTTAATTTTATGGAATAGTGTAGTAGTGACGCAGTTGCTGAGATATTTTGCTCATGATTCCTATGTTTATGTTTTTCAGGTATTATGATATCACTGTCAAATCTAGGAGGTCGGTGGGGGTAGAAAGGGATGTATAAAACTAGAATTTTGGTCAAATGTAAATGGGATAATTTAAGCCCACTTATCTTTCTATTAAGTTTGAATAAGCCTAATTACCTTAAAGTTATCTAAGTTTTTAGTTTTTATTGATTCATGTTAATAATCAAAAAAGGATACTCATGATTATGGTTTGGTTAAGGTAATTATGATTTGGCTCACTTTGACTTTCAAACTTAATTATAAGTAACTGAGTTGGGGTGTATCAGGTTTAATTTGATAAGGGTACTAGTTAATCGTAGTAGGGTAGGTTTGCTTAATTATGACTCTGAGATTAATTATGTTATGATGCAGGGAAAAAAATTACGTTCATTGTATACATCATACATGAAAATCTCGAAATGAATTATATTTTGATTTGTTCAAGATTACAATTTAATTATCATGAAGTAAATGATTAGTACGGATACGAGTTTGGGGTGTGACACCTCCCTTGCTAAATCTAAAGGTTGAATGTGTTAGCTTTGTTTACATACACTAGCTTATTTGTATCATGATATATTCTTGCTAGCTGTATGTTTGTTTATCATTTTCTAGTCTTTGCCTCATTATAAAAAAATGTGCTAGAATTATGATATGTATATTTTTTTTAATCTAGGCCTCATTGAAAAATCCAAAAAGATTTTTGTTTTTTTAGTTGAATTTTGTGTTTGGTTAAAAATTTGAAAAACTCAAAAAGATTTTCTATTTTTGTGTATTTTTGTTTTACCCATTTTATGTGTCATATACTTGTGTTTGAATCCAATATCATTTCGTCTTCCATTTGGCTAGGACTTTTGGTTAAGATTTTTAATCCTATTTAATATTTGTGCCACTAAAGTATTTTTAATAAAAATTGTCGTTCACTCAAACACCGTCCCACCCACTCGTATGGGTTCCTAAAAATATAAAGGATCAAATCCCGATACCATATCAACCTACACCAGGGGTAGAATCGATTCGGGTCTGGGGCAGAATCGATTCGCAAGGGGCCAAATCGATTTGGATCTAGACAGAAGCCAGGATCTGCTACGTTTTCTTAACACCCAACTTCCTATTTATTCCCCATTTCCCAACCCAATGGTTTATACATTACTAACAATATTAAAGAAGGGCTTTTGGACTTCATGTGTCATCGTAGACTAATTATTTACATAAACTGGTATCGATTTAAATCCCCAAATCCCTGAATTTAAACCCTTAACATACTAACATAAATCAGATCTTATTCACTTAGTCACCATGTTCTACCATTATACAAGGGTCCCAATTATCAAGGTTTTCACTGTTCTAAACAAAAATACAAATCCTATGCGTATGAATAAATCTCGCCAATCTCATAAAGTTTCTAATGCATGAGTTCATCGTTTAAAATCAACCTAGTCTCAACCTAATTTCTGGATTCAACTAACATAATTCAGATTTGTATTATCTACACTCATGTGATTTAATCATATAGTTTTATCATCAATTTCCTATGAGATCCAGAATCTACATGGATGAAAACTTCAATGATTTAAGAAGTAATTTGGACATTTAAAATCAAGCAAGATAATTCTTACCTTATTATAATGGTGTGATGACTTGCTCTTGAAACACTTTGCCTCCTCTCCTTCTGGCCTTGTGTGCTCTTGTCCCTTGAGGTGTGGATACTATGTTTAGGTTTTGATTATGTGTGGGGAGTTATTAACCCTACTCTTAACTTATATTAGTCCTAAATCCCGAGTTAAGCTTTATATAATATTTTTGGACCTCTAAATGGGCCTGAACTCATAATTAAACTAGCCCAATAACCTCCCACTCATATACTATATCGCGAGATCATTTTTAAAAGTCTATAAAATCCTAAACGAGCCCATAAAGCCTTTTGAAATGTGTCCCAATTATTTTTATTCCAATTAGACATTCATATTTCACTTGAATAATACGTACCCATAAGTTTACTAACGTACGATTTATTTTAACCGGTGAACTCATTACACCAAATTGAGTCATGTAATTATATAATCCCGAATAAACATTTTTAACAATTTAAATCTTACCCATTTAAATTTAAATCCATCTAATTAAATTTATTTTCAAAATTAATCTGAAATTATTAAATTTATTCTTTCATAATATTTTATTTTGAAAAATACGGGGTATTACAAAGCAATAAACACCGCAACCCGTTTTGCTACCAATTTTTGTTGAAAATAAAGGTATCAGAGGGGAAAAATTTTTGAAAACTCAGGATCACTCGATAACTTGGAGAAATCGTCTCTCATACCACAAGAACTGCAGTCCTCCTCCTTCAGCCTTAGCCTTTGTCTTCATCGGTGAATCCCCTCTGGTATCACAAATCATCCATGGAGTACCTCTCTATAAGGTGTATAAAAGTATAAAAAACTTTCGAGGGTTTAAATGAATTCACAAAAATAATATTCAGAGATGTTTGTTGTGAATTAAATAATTTTTTGGAACACTAAAGCATGAAGAACTTCATAAAAGTTATGTAGAAACGTATCTAGCAAAAGTCATAAACAAATTTAACACGAAAAAGGCATTTATAAGACGTTCACAAAATTCGAGACGGCGCGGTCGTTTGAACAATATCAGTAGGTCGTTCTAACGAGATATGCATCTCCTTCGAATGAGATGTCTCTCGTATCTAATGACATAAAAAAAACCTAAAATAGTAAGCCCTCTTGGAACCTCGTTTGTAAAACACTAAGAATGAACTTCAAATGACATGACATCTCGTTTGAACGAGATTTCAATAGAAAAAAAAATTTCCTTTTTGAAATGAAAAATTCTTGTTCGTTTTTGATAAAAATAAACATCCCAAACATAATTTTTGTAAATTAATTTAAACTCTAAATTATTTTATACCTTTACGGTATGTTAGTAAGTCTTTAAACTCTGGAGATGCTTGACTTCGATTCGTCTTGACAGTGCATGAATATTTGTAACGGGATACGCCAAACTAACCTCAAGCTATGCTATAAACAATCCAAAAAAAATTGTTCTTACACAAAGACAAAAGACTGTGACCATTTAATGTGAAACATGGTTATGGTTCATAATCGTGACCCAATACTGTAACAACCCTTGAATTCAAAATTTTCATAGAAAGGGGGTCAGGGTTGGGGACTGTAACACGTTGTCGGTGATTTTTTAGGGTCACGGTCTCAAGTTGACTAAATTGTGACCATTTAAATTAATTCAAATTGGTCATGCATCGGGTCTTGGCCTGAATCGTAACCCAATTTCAGCTATAAATAAAGCACTTACGGTTATATTTTCATTTACGACATTTTTCAAATACTCTCTCTCCCCGCCATCATCATCACTCGATACCACCACCGGTCGACTCTCTCTTTTTGCTACCACTTTGGTCTCTCTCTCTCTTCCCCCTCTTTGCGTGTGTGTGTTTGTATGTATATGTATATGTATTATTCAGTGTATATATATGTATATGCCAAAATATGTATATGTTTACACTAGTTTGGGTCAGGGCAAAAATAACCCTAAACATGATGTATAGGGTTTGGTTTAGAAAACTCACTGAGAGTTTATTTGCATATGAAACATAAATTTGGAGTTTTTTGTTCCAACCATCATATGTGATTTTAATTGTGTCAATGGCAATGTGGTTCAGCCATAAACATGATGCATAAGATTTATATGTAGAAATACATCCAAATATAATATTCAGTTAATTTAAATAATCTAATTATTTTTAATCATTAAATTAAATAGGATTAATTTTGTTTTTTGGCAACGAACTTATAATTTTTTTCAACTTTGGTCACTAAACTTTTTTTGGACGAAAAAGCTAGAAATTTCATTTCGTTTTCATACCACTAACACCATTAACTTTTCTATCTAGAAAATTAAGGTTTATTTAAAATTGGACCCACAATTTTTTTAGTTTTAAGAGTTATTTTAACTTTGTCCCCCAAACTTTAAAAAACCCTTACCGCTCCACCCACCCACCCACCACTAAACCGCCACCACCAAATCTCTACCACCCCACCCCCACCCAACCACCAAAAATTAAAAAAAAAAGGGAAAAAGGAACAAAAAATTTAACCACAACTCCAACTAGCTCCCCCCCACCCCCCCCCCCCCCAAAAAAAAAAAAAAAAAAACCATTGCCGCCACCACCGCCTCGCAACCACTCCACTCCCCCCAGACACCAAATTAAAAGTAAAAAAATATGATAAATTGTAAATTTAATATAAAACTGAATAATCGAACTGCCACCAAAATGAAAATCAATCAAATTGAATTTGAAATACATTCAGATATTGGTATGGCCGAATCATTTCAGATACCATGGGAGTTCTTTTAATTTCAATCGAAGTAGTTTGGTTTCTCTTTAAATTATGTTTTTATTTTCATTTTGTTATTTTTTTGGGTGGGTGGAGTGGGGGCGACTTGGGGGTTTGTTGACGAGGTGACGGGGATTTTCTGAGGGTGGGTGGGTGGAATGGTAGGGTTTTTCTAAGGTTTGGGGGGATAATGTCAAAATAACTCTAGAGAGTATAAACTTTGTGGTTCAAATATTAAATAATCCTTAATTTTTTGAATGCAAAGGTTAATGCTGCTAGTGGTCAGAAAACGAAATTAACGTTTTGTGTTTTTTCATTCAAAAAAACTTTTTGTGACCAAAGTGAAAAAATGTAAAGTTTGTTGCCTAAAAAAGTAATTAACCCAATTAAATAATATAAATTAAATATTATTTGGGACTAAATATTATATTTGGATATATTTGTACATATAAATAAGGGGCTTTCGCATATAGGTCCTATTAGACATTATTTTACTCATTCAAGTCCCACTATGTTTTCCTCCTACATATAGGTCCTACTCCTAATTTTTTTATTTTTTTCCCACAATTATACCCTTTTAAAACCAACCATCCGTAACTTCCTTGGGAAAGTTACATAAGTGGTTGAACTTTTTTTTATATTTCAAATGATCATAACCTTTGATTGACAAATCCGTGTTTCGGAAAATTACTATTTTTGAAATCTCCTCTTCGAGATCTATCAAACAAGACCCATGAAGCCTATAAAATTTCAAAGAAAAAAATAACGCATATATTTAACTTTACTGTATGCACTAGAAAATGAAATAGTCTTAAATCTATGACATTTTCACAAACAGTGACATTTTTTGTGTTAATATTACACATACAATAAAATTTACTAGTTAAAATATTTGGCCAAATAATCTACACACACACACACACTCTCTCTCTCTCTCTCTCTCTCTCTCTCTCTCTCTCGCGCGCGCGCGCACACACACACACTCACATATATATATACACACACACACACACATTAATTGACCAGCATAGTAAATTGTATTATATGTGTAATATCAACACAATAAATGTTACTGTTTGTGAAAATGGCACACGCACACACACACACACACACACACACACATATATATATATATATATATTAAAGAGGAGAAGATACCCCAAATTTATTCCAGTTGGTAGATACCCCAAATTTAAAATGACACATATATAAAACTACTTCAACACAGTAAATGTTAATGTTTGTGTAAATGTCACAAATATAAGACTATTTCATTTTTTAGTGCATACAGTAAAGTTTACAGTGTTCATAAGAAAATGTGAAATTTTCACAAGAATTTGTGAAAATGTCACAGATATAAAACTATTTCATTTTTCGATTTGTGGTGGGTAGAGCTGGCATGGGTTGTCGATGGCGCGGACCTTTAAAAATAATAGAATATTGGATAAATGGTGTTTGGATCCACCGGATCTCCAGTTTGGGGTGAGTAGGTGTGGCATTGGGTTCCACTGGCGTGGACCTTTAAAAATAAAAGAATATTGGATAAATGGGTGTTTGAGCGACTGAACGGGTTAAACTAAAAATACTTGTCTTTTTTCAGCTCTTATGAAGACCAAGTATACAAACCTTTTTTTAAGTAATAAAAAATATATTGCACTGAACAGAATGAAATAAAAAAAGTAGGATTCTTGTAGTCGATATTAAATAATTAGAAAAAAATGACCTCATGACACATAATAATTCAACTTCTATTCATAACCACACAAATTACCACACACATATACACTTTCACATAAATTCACAAACTTTCACACACGCAAAATTTACACACAAAAATGCATTTTTGCCCACTCATTTGCACAAATTTTCATACACAATATTTCTATATATATATATATATATATATATATATATATATATATAGTAAACTACACTGCATGCACTAGAAAGTGAATAGTTTTATATATATGACATTTTCACAAACAGTGACATTTTTTGTGTTAATATTACAGAGACAGTAAAATTTACTAGTTAAATAAATATTACTTTATAGATTATTTGACCTATTTATTTAACTAGTAAATTTTACTGTCTGTGTAATATTAACACAAAAAATGTCATTGTTTGTGAAAATGTCATATATATAAAACTATTCACTTTCTAGTGCATGCAGTTTAGTTTACTCTCTCTCTCTCTCTCTCTCTCTATATATATATATATATATATATATATAGATAGATAGATAGATAGATAGATTATTTGATCAATTTATTTAACCAGTAAATTTTACTGTCCGTGTCATATTAACACAAAAAATGTCACTATTTGTGAAAATGTTATAGATATAAGACTATTTAATTTTCTAGTGCATACAGTAAAGTTTACTGTATGTGCAATTTTTTTTATTTGAAATTTTAGAGGCTTCATGGGACTTGTTTGATAGATCTCGACGAGGAGATTTCAAAAAAAGTAATTTTGCGAAAATCGGATTTGTCAATCAAAAGTTATGATCATTTGAAAAATTAAAAAAAAAAGTTCAACCACTTAAGTAACTTCCTCAAGGAAGTTACGGATAGTTGGTTTTAAAAGGATATAACTGTGAGAAAAAGTTTCAAAAAAATTAGGAGTAGGACCTATATGTAGGGGGGAAACATGGTGGTACTAGAATGAGGAAAGAAATGTTTGATAGGACCTATATATAATAACCACTATAAATAATTGTATATTCTCATATTTAATGTAAATAATTTATAACTATCGTAAAAAAAATTTATGTTATTTCAAGTTGCTTAAGAAAAATAGGAATGACAAAAAATAGTAAAATTATCATCTTTTAAGTTCGAACAATAAACTTGTAATATGTTTGCGTATGTATATATTTATAGTTGGATTGGTTTTTTTTAATAATCATATGAGTAGGAATGGCCTAGTTAATTACTAAAGTAGGATTGTTAACATTTTTTCTTTAGTTAACGTTTTTTCTTATCGTTACATGTGCATATGCAGTTGGAGAACAATTATTAAAGATCATCTGATTCTAGTTGCTTTCTTTATTCAGAAAATTTTAAATATTTTTTATGTAAAATAGTCTTATATATATTTATAACTTCTTGGTTGATTGTTGTGGTCGTGTTCACTAATTCCTTAACTAGTTATTGTTTGGGTGAATAATAATTAGTGGAAGGACTTGTATATTGGTGAACACATAGTAATTTCAAGATTAATTGAATTAAAATTTAAGTAAAATTGGACTTGTCTAGTTTGACTTTTTGATTGAAAAATATTAAGTACTTAAGGGACTCATGGTAATTTTTGGATGAATTAGAGTATTTACTCCTATTATTTGTATGTTGTCCCACATTCAAAAAATCATTTATACATTTTTATCTTCCCAATTACATTAGAAAACACCGAGCATATTCATAGACTTCTTTTATATATCTTCTCAAGAAAAGATGAGTTATGGTAATAATTACTTTCACTCGATGACCGAGAGATTACAGTTGGCCAACATAAAAACTTTTTTATTACTACACGCCATATAGAGGGAACTCCTATTTACCATAAAGAACACTATATCTTTGACATACTTGAGTCTATATTATATAGGAGCTCATCTAGTTTGGAAAAGAAGATAAAATTCCAGTCATCCCTGTTGCTTTATTGCATCTTTAAAGAATCTCAAAGGTATTTGCATCAACAAAGAGAAAAATGGTCCTCAAGGTAGAAAACCAACAGCACTACACACTTTAGGATTGCATGTCATTACATTTTGAGGTGTGTGTGTTAATTTGGGCTAAAATAATTTTGGGTACATTTTTTAAGGATTTTTAAGATTTTTTAAACATTTAAAATATATTTTTTAATAAATTAAAACTAAGGTTTTAAAATGTTTGGGTTCAATTTGCAAATATAAAACCTTCCTAAAAACTACCTTTGGTAGGAAGAAAAAGCGCTAGATAATATTAGGGTAGAAAATAGGATTATTTGAAATTAAAAAACAACCGTGTGAGAGTGCATTTGAGCCTTACACGTGTTAAGAATTTAGCAGATAGATTTGTGTTTCTTTACACTCACAAATCTGATATTCATTTTACATCTTTGGATTAAAAGATCAACGTTTTACATGTATTTAAAGACAATCCATGTGCTATCTATTTTAACAAATCAATACCCATATAAATGTCGTGCATTTTGAGCTTTGCCATTTACATCGACTAATGATAGTTGATCTTAGTCGTTGATTTCGTTTGACATTCCAGAGCCTTCTAACCTCCTTATAAATAGTTACCACCGTACCCTCTTTTACAATCTTTGGGAGACTTTAAGTTTGAGAGAAAACATACACACACACACACACACACACACACACACACGCACACACACGCACACACACACACACACACACACACACACACACACACACACACAGAAATCAAGAGGAAATTTTAAAATCCAGACCAAACTCTACCAAAATTGTTTCAACAAAATATGTGAGGAAGAGTTAGGGTTTTTTGGGTTTCTGTTACTAGTTCAAAAACCTCTTTGGTTTTAATCTCTCGTCTAATACCTTCACTATAGTTGGATCTTGTTTCTGATAATAGAAACTTGTAGATATCATTAAAAAGTGATACAATCACTTGGAAGTGTTAAGATCTGATTTCTTTAGTTTATAAATCATCCTCTCTTGTTGGATTTATTTTTAAAACGTTTTTATCAAAGTTATATCCAACAAATCTTTATTTTCTTTTACAAAACTGAAATAAGGTTTGCATGTTTCATATCTGAGTTTTTCACTTTGAAAAACTTATAGATAAATAAGTCTCGAATGATCTTCTATTTTCAAGTATTCCTAAAGAACATGGATCTTAAAATATATTGAGTTAAAGATCACATCTAATTTCAGTGGTGTGAAATATTTCATTTTATACTTAGAAAAACCTATAATTCGTAGGAATTGTTTGTATAAGTGTGTGTGAGTACATGTATGTGTATTAGGCACTTCACTCACAACATCACTTAAATAGTGTGTTGGTAGAATGATTTTGACTATTTCGAGTCGAAGTAAAGAAGGAGCCAAGGAGACAAGCGAAAGAAGGCTAAAGACCACATTAGAGTCTTAAGGAAGTTAGAGTAACCTAACGGGGCTGCTATATCTTCTGAACTTAGAATATGTTTGTATTTGTGTGTATAATTCATTAATTGTTTGTAACCTAAACTCTATTCTAGTGGATTTTTTGTTTTGAGGTGTAGAGACCTCCGTGGATGTTTCCCCAATTGGGTGGGGTTTTACCACATTAAAAATTCTCTCGAATGTGTTTTTTATTTATTCATTCCTATCACTGCATAGATAGACTTAGTTGTTGGGAATTTAAAACCTAATTTCAAGTAATTGAAATATCTCGTTCATAATAATCAAACACATATTGTGTTCTTATATTGTTTTAGAAAAGAATTTCCTCAAAAAAAAAACTCGGATGTTACTTAACTGATTTAACTTTTGTTAAACGATTTAGTAAGAGAATTTTAAGTTGGTATTAGAGAAGTGTACTTTGTTTTCAACACTTTCTTAGACCCTGTGTTTTTTGAAACTATTTTAAAAAATAAATAACTATGGATGAGAAATTTGAGAGACTGGGAAACTTGTCCATGCCTCCCTCTTCGATGGGATGGATTTTCTTACTGGAAACTAAGGATGATAGCCTTCATCCAAGGGACTTTGGGAGATGATATCTGGGATGCTATTGAAAATGTCTATATACATCTAAATAATCCTGGTACATAGGGTAGTATTGTGAGAATTAAAAAAACGATTAAGCGAGTTCACTAAAGAAGAAAAATCTATTTCTCTCAGTAATAACAAAAGAAATAATGCTACATTTATGTGAGTGAATGAACATTAATTCAAATGAATATCTATTTGTTCTACGTCCAAGGAAGCCTGGGACACACTGGTCACTGGCCATGAAGGCCACACACGTGTTAAGGATGCCAAGACCCAAATGTTGATCAAACAGTATAACACTCTATTAATGACTGAGTCTGAAACTTTTGACGAATTTTATATAAGATTCACAAATATTATTACAAAACTCATGCTAATGGTATAATGTATGATAAACGAGATACCGTATCTAAAATTCTAAGATCAATTACACCAAATTTTGACAACAAACGCTATGAAATTGAGAAGATGGACGATCCTAACCTGACTCTAGAACTCCGTAATAGAAAGCTTCGAACTGTGGAAATGGAATTAGACTTTAAGAAACATATCTCCAACAATCAAAAGAACCATACTAGTTCTACTGTTATTTTTCAATCCAAAGTGACCAAACCACAGTTTATAGCCCCTAATCTTCACTTGGACTCTAATGAGGAGTGCGACTTAGATAATTTGTATAATAAGATTTCCCTAATGTCTAAACATTTTAAAATAATTTTGAAGTTTAGAAACAATGTTTTTTCTAAACAAGGGAAACCTGCTTACTTAAATTTCTCTAATAACAAACCTCATGAGAAAAGACAGGATAAAAATTATACTGAGAATAATAATAGACCTGACAGAGACCCTAAGAAGATTGAATGCTTTAGATGTGGAAAATTAGGTCTTATTGCCAATAATTGTAGGGTTAAGTTGAAACACAACAATAACAATGCTAATCTTTGTAAGACTTGGGACAATTCAAGTGATTCTGATGAAGATGAGCTTAAAGCATCCAATATCTTTGACCCCTGCATGTACTTTTTTGCAATGATTATATATGCTGATGATATGCCTGCAAATCATACTGAACTTGATGTTGAAATGCCTAATCCTGATATGTCTTGTGATAATTTTCCTACTGGTTTATTTTCTCTATGTCTAGATTCTTTAATGTTATTGACACTGTTAGTAGTTCATCAATGGGGTGTGTGAGTCAAAGGAAATGTTTAAATGACGAATTGAATGTGTGCGTGAGTCCTAAAAACGAAGCGTTAGGTGACAATCCACACACCACATTTAGTGACTCCGATAATGATGACCTCCTAGACATTAACACACTCTACACCAAAACTCTTAGGAAGAGCATTAAACTTGAAAAAATTGTCAAAGACCTTACTAAGAAAATAGAAGTCCTAAGTCTTATGGTAAAACAGAGTGCTGAGGATTACACCACTCAATGTCTAGTTCATGAAAAAAAAAACTAAATATTTTCTTGAAAAAATAAAAAATCTTTCAGAGTCAAATGAGATTTAGGAAAAGAAATACAAAGCTACTTTACTGGAATTGGAACAATTTAAAGAGGATCTCTCAACAATCTTCAAAAAATTCTCTAAATTTGAAGATTGTGTAGCGTCAAGTGAAACCAATTCTGATGATAAAACTGGCATAGGATATGAACAAAAACCTAGGGCACCAAACAAACCTTTTCAAAATGTGAAATTTATGCCTGGTGGAATAAGACCTAAGACCTATGTCTAGATTTTCAAGCATTGAAAAATGACTATGATAAAAAATATAAAGGACTAGATATTGATATGGAAAATAGTTCTAAGCTAAATGTTGAACCTAAAGATAAGTACGTCTTCCCCCAATACGACAAGGAAACCCTTTGTTTCAACCTATTACAGTTAGATATAAGGCCAAAGTCCAACAAATAGACAAGCATATTTTTAAATATTTTTAAAATGTTAAGAAACCATCTAGCCGTCTATACTGTTATTATTGTGATGTTTATGGACACTCCCTTGAAGAATGTTTTAAAAAATGTCTAAATAAGTCTGTATTTAGTTCACCATTTTATAAAAACTTTAACTATTCCAGAGAGAACAAAAATAACTACGTCCTTCCTAGGTGGCCCGATAAGAACTCTAACTATAGAAATAGGAAGAAACAATCTAATGCTAAAAGGAAGTCTAAAGAAAGAGTCCCAGATTCATGACTAAACCAAATGCTCACAAACCCTTCAAAACTCAAGAAAATGCTCACAAACCTTATGAAAAACAAGCTAATGCTCACAAATTTTTTATGATTCAAGAAAATTCGCACAAGCATTTTAAAATAAGAGCAATTTGGGTTAGAAACGATTATCTAATACCCCAGATGAAGTGTAAAATTATGGTTAGTGCTTTAAAAGCTGAACACACTTCTTCTGGATGGTATTTAGACCTGGTTTTTCCAACCATATGATCGAAGATGATACTAAACTAACCAACATAACTAACTTCTTAGGAGAAATGTTTTTCTTTATAGATGGAGTATCATGTCAGATCATAGGTAAAGGGAAACTCCAAGAAAAAGGACTACCTATTCTCATAAACGTCCTTTTAGTAAAAGGTCTTAAAGAATTTTTTTAAGTATATCGCAATTTTACTACTCCATCCATACAGTTACAATCTAAAAAACAAACTGTAAGATTTTAAATAAGAATGGAGACTGTATTATTGTAGGTCTCAAAACTCCTGATAACTGTTATATAGTAAATCTAGGTACTAAGATTCGTAATATAGTCAGGATGGAAGATAACAAAATCTGGAACAACAAGTTGGGTCACATAAATTATGACAACCTTGGCAAATTAAGCTCCCAATAAATAGTTAGTGGTCTGGACAAAATAAAATCTATTTCAAATGTTTTTTATGGCCCCTGCCAAGAAGGAAAGATAGTTAAAACTGCTCATAAGAAAGTTAAAGACACCTTAACAACAAAACCTCTAGAGCTTATCCTCGGGGACCTAATGGGTCCTTCAAGAACTCTAAGACTTTGTGGTAACAATTAAACTTTGGTAATAGTGGATGATTTCACTCGATTCAGTTGGGCAGTTTTCCTTAAACATAAATTCGATATATTTCGTGCATTTTTTAAAATTCTTTTACGTATTCAAAATGAAAAGAATACCTATGTAAATCAAATTCACAGCGATAGAGTAGGTGAATTTAAAGACTTGGGCGTGACAGAATATTGTGACTATAATGGTTACAATCATGAATTTATTGATCCTAAAACGCCATAACAAAATGGTATAGTCGAGTGTAAAAATCGCACAATCCAAAAGATGGCTAGGGTAATAATACATGCTAAGAACTTTCCACAATACTTTTGGGTTGAGGCAGTTAAGACAGCATGTCACATAATGAATAAGGTTTATCTTAGGAAAATATCAAACAGACTCACTATGAACTCTGGTATGGCAAAAAGCCCAATTTAAAATACTTTTGAACATTTTGGAGTATTTGTTATGTTTGTAAAGACATTGAACACCTGTCTAAATTTAAAACCCGTGGCGACAAAGAAATATTTTTAGGTTACTCCCTTAATAGTCGAGCCTATCGTGTTTATAATAGGCATACCAAAGTTCTTATGGAATCTAAAAATGTGATTGTTAGCGACACTAATGTTGGGAGTAAAAAATAAGAGCCAACTATAGTGAATGAGTCTGAAAATGTTTTAAATTATGACTCTCCAGAGATATTTGATTCTTTACGAACTGAGACCCCTGAAGTACTAACTGGGTTTTTAAAGATCATCCGTTTGATAAAGTAGTTGGTAACCCTGATGAGCCTGTTCGTACAAGATCCTAATTACGTAATGTTGCCCATTTTACATGCTTTATTTATCTATTAGAACTAAATAATGTGAATGAAGCACTAAATGAATCTTTGTGGATTGATTCTATGAAAGAGGAGCTCACTCAATTCAAGAGTCATGATGTGTGGTATCTAGTACCTCATCGAGAAAATAAAAGGGTCATCGAAACTAAATGGATTTTTCAAAATAAAGCCGATGAATCTGGGATGATAGTTAGAAATAAAGCCAGATTAATGGCTCAAGGTTACTCTCATATTGAAGGAATATACTTCAAGGAAACATTTTCCCCTATTACTCGCCTTCGATTACTCTTAGCAATAACATGTCATTTACACTTCACATTTTTTCAATTGGATGTAAAATCTTCATTTCTTAATGGTATTTTGATAGAAGAAACCTATGTTGAACAGCCTAAAGGCTTCATGGACCCCCATTACCCAAACTATGTTTATCAATTAAAAAATGCGTCATATGGTTTAACGCAAGCCCCCAGGGATTGGTATGAATGCATGTTGACCTTTCTTGTCAATAAAGGTTTTCAACAAGGTGGCAATGGCCAGACATTATTCGTTAAAATTTTGAACAAACATGTCTTAATTGCTCAGGTTTACGTATATGACATTATCTTTGGATCAACATCCCCTACTGAAGTTAAACCAAATTCAAATATTATGTGTGGGGAGTTTCCAAATGTCATTAATGGGGGAGCTACAATATTTCTTAGGTCTTCAAGTAAAACAAATGTCTGATGGGTTCTTTATTTCGTAATGCAAATACGCGATTGAGTTAGTAAAGAAATTCGGACTAGAAAATGCTAAAGAAGCTAGGACACCCATGAGTACCTTAGTCAAATGATCTAAAGATGAACATGGGAAACCTATTGATCCTATCTTGTATAGAAGTATGATAGATAGCCTATTATACCTCACTGCCTCGCGTCCGGATATAATGTATGTTGTATGCTTGTGTGCCCACTATCAAAACGCTCCAAAAGAAAGTCACTTACTATGTGTCAAAAGGATTATAAAATATGTCTAAGGGATTATCAATCTAGGAATTTGATACACAAATAACATGTCTATCACGATAACAGGATACACTAACGCTGATTGGGATGGTTATTCCAATGATAGCAAAAGCACATCGGGCGTGTGTTATTACATAGGTAATAACTTGGTAGAATTGAATAGTAAGAAATAAAATTTCACTTCGTTTTCCACAGTCGAATCTGAATATAGAGCCACAGGTAGCTGCTGTGCTCAATTGATGTGGATTAAGCAAATGTTAAGCGACTATAGCATTAATGAAGATAAATTACACCTTTACTACGATAACCAAAATGCGATTAATATTTCCAAAAATCTGATTCAACATTCACGTACTAAACACATAAATATTAAACATCACTTTATACGTGAATTAGTAGAATCTAAAGAATTGGAAACCAATTATTTACCCACAGAACTTCAATTAGCAAATTTGTTCACTAAGCCTCTGTATCACTCAAGATTTGAATCTTTCAGGAAGTCTATTGGCATGATACATACTATATTCTATCTATCTTCTTTTAATATATCCTCCTACCATACTCATGCTTATAATTGATCTTTGAGGGTATAGGGCAAGGTCATTTGAAAAATGACAAAGACGCCTCTTATATCTATTTTATGTAGGAGATTCGTGATGTGACCTGTTAATTATTATCATCTGATATATATATATATATATATATATATCATTATTTATGAATATTCACCCTTTGTCCATTTGAGACAAAATGGGGGAGAGATATTTGAGTCCATCTTGGACATTTTGTTGTATAATTCAACTAAAATCATTGATCTTTGCCTTGAGATTGTTTTACTTTTCAAGGATTCAGCACCACTACTTTCATTGGAAATATTTAGGGTATTGGTCTGTAAATAGTTGAGTTATGTACTTTTGCGTTTCTAGTATTTGGGGTAGATAGAATTTCGTCTAGGAATATGACTTTTTAATCTTTGTTACCCCTACGAGTCCTAGATGACTCAAAGGATATTTTGTCTCTCGTTTTCAAAGGGCGAGATTAAAGCACATTATATCTTTGACTCACTTAAGTCTATATTATATAGGAGCTCATCTATTTTGGAAAAGAAGACAAAATTTGAGTCATCCCCGTTGCTTCATTGCATCTTCAAAGAATCTCAAAGGTATTTGCATCAACAAAGAGAAAAATGGTCCTCAAGGTAGAAAACCAACAACACTACACACTCTAGGATTTCATTTCATTACATTTATGAGGTATGTGTGTAATTTGGGAAAAAAAATGATTTTTTCTACATTTTTAAAGAATTTTTAAACATTTAAAATTTATTTTTTAAGAAATTAAAATTAAGGTTTTAAAATGTTTGGGTCCAATTTGCAAATGTAAAACGTTCCAAAAAACTGCCTTGGGTAAAAACCAAAAGCACTAGATAATATTGGGGGTAAAAAATGGGATTATTTGGAATTCAAAAACACGCGTGTGAGAGTGGATCTAACCCTTACACGTGTTGAGAATTTAGAGGATGGATTTGTCTTTCTTTACACTCACATATCTAATATTCATTTTACATCGTTGGATTAAAAGCTATCAACGTTCTTCATGTGTTTAAAGACAATCCATGCGCTATCTATTTGAACCAATCAACGCCCATATAAGTGTGGTGCATTGTCAGCCGTATGATTTACATCAAGTGGTGAGAGTTGATCTTAGCCATTGATTTTGTTCAACATTCCAGAGCCTTCTAACCTCCCTATAAATAGTTACCATCGTCCCCTCTTTTACAATCTTTTGGAGACTTTAGGCCTGAGAGAGAGAGAGAGAGAGAGAGAATCGAGAGGAAATTTTAAAATCCAAACCAAACTACACCAAAATTGTTTTAGAAAATTTGTGAGGAAGAGTTAGGGTTTTCTAGGTTTCTGTTAGTTGTTTATAAAAACCTCTTTGGTTTTAATCTCTCGTATAACACCTTCACTAGAGTTGGATATCGTTTCTGAACATTGAAACTTGTAGGTCTGATTCAAAAGTGATAAAGTCACTTAAAAGTGTTAAGATCTGATTTCTTTACTTTCGAAATCATCCTGTCTTATTGGATTTGTTTTTAAAATATTTTTATCACAGTTATATCCAACAAATCTGTTTTTTCTGTTACAAAAATGAAATAAGGTTTGCATGTTTCAGATTTGAGTTTTTCACTTTGAAAAACTTGTAGATAAATAAGTTTCGAAGGATCTTCTATTTTAAAATATTCCTAAAGAACACAGATATGAATATATTTTGAGTTAAAGATCACACCTAATTTCAGTAGTCTGAAATATTGCATTTCGTACTTAGAAAAACCTATAATTCATGAAAATTGTTTGTATAAGTGTGTGTGAGTACATCCATGTGTATTAGGAACTTTGCACACACAACATCACTTAAACAGTGTGTTGGTAAAGAGATTTTGACCATTTCGAGTAGACGTAAAGAAGGAGTTAAGGAGACAAGCCATTGAAGGCTAAAGATCACATTAGAGCCTTAAAGAATTCAGAGTAACCTAATGTAGTTGGTATATCTTCTGAACTTTGAATAGGTTTGTATTTGTGTGTATAATTCGTTAATTGTTTGGAACCTAAAATCTATTCTACTGGATTTTTTATTTTGAGGTGTAGAAACCTCCGTGGATGTTTCCCCAATATGGTGGGATTTTACCATGTTGAAAATTCTCTTGCATGTGTGTTTTTTATTTCTTTATTCCTGCTACTTCATAGATAGACTTAGTTGTTGGGATAGACTTAGTTGTTGGGATTTTAAAATGTGATTTCAAGTGACTAAAATATCTCGTTCATAATAATCAAACACATCTTTTGTTCTTATATTATTTTAGAAAAGAGTTTTCTCAAGAAAATAACTCGAATCTTACTTAACTGATTTAACTTTTGTTAAACGATTTAGTAAGAGAATTTTCACACCAGTATGGGAATAGAAAAATTTAACATCTTTATCAATTTAAAAATCGTGGAGTTAATCTCTCATGGACGTATCTATTAAATCGTAATTTATTTTCCTTTCCAGAATTTTGGGTTAAGGCAATAGATAATATATTTTGTACTCGTAACCCCGATTGTGCACTAATGTTATCACACTTTTTGAAAACTCAAAATACATATTCATCCATTGTGAATATAATTTCATAAATACAGCATTCAACCAGATTGTGACCTCTCACAACATATGTACATTAAATATGAGCTTACAAAAAATTTGAAGACTAAAGAATTTCGAGTTCCATTCACGGACAATTATACGATAATTATAGATACGTTTATGCTTAGTTGGCCACGTGCATCATTCCACAAATTTTTAAAAAAAATATCGATTGGATGAAAATTAAACACATTAAGCATGTTTTAAAATCTTTTGAAAGGATATACACACGCACATGCACACACACACACACACACACACACACATATACAGTCTTAAAAATGATCGTCATATATTATTCTTTAATTTTATTTATTTATTTGTAGGAAATGTCGAACAGGAACAAAGATATTAAACCAAATAACCACACTCTTCCTTCATCTCAATCCTCTCATAACCACTTGAATTCTCAACACATGTGGGTTCAAAATACTCTAATATGTCGCAAGTTCATTCTAGTACTCGATCTACATTGTCTCTGAGTCATCAAACTCCACAAACCCTTGTTAATCCAACTCCTATTATCGAAGAATCCCAATCATAAGAAAACAAGAAAATTGGATTCTCTATTACCCAAAATCCTATAGGTAATAAAAATAACATCCAGATTTTATAGCCCGATGTTTGGATCTCAAAAACATGACTGTGGGCATCGGGGGAGGTGTAAACAACTGGAAGAATGTTGATCGTTTTGTAAAGGATGACTTTGTGAGATCAACTTTGTAAACATTTTACATTCTTACTAAGTTTGAAGACAACTATTCTTTACCGAGTAGATGATAAATTGAAAATGTATTGGAAAACCCTCTAAAAGGTACACTTCCTGGCAGGGACATCAAGTTTTGACATTTTGGGCATGAAATAAAAAATCCTGTAAAATCTTGAGATACCTATCAACTAATTAAATACTTCTTGGAGAAAGAGTCCACAGGGGAAAAACTTGTCTAGAGGGAGAAAAATAGGCTAAACAGAGCAATGAAAGTTAATGTCCATAAACTTAGGTCCAAATCATATAATTATTTGAAGGATGAATGGGTAAAAGAACCAAGGGGACTCTGAAAGAAAGGACTTACCCTAATCGGATAAACTTATACTTACATGTCCGACGGGATATACGAACAAATTCATCGACAAATTGGCTAACTTTTGTGGGTTTGAATTTAAGTATCATAAATATACACGCTATAATAAATAATATTGAAATTATATTCCTAAATATAATATTATACTATAGAAAGAGATAGAAGTAATGAGGATCAGTCAATCCGAGTGCATCTCCTGTGACATTGATTCAGATGTTGTATCGAAGGTACTTGGGAAGGAAAAAAGTAGGGGGATAAGAGGTGTGGGATCCAGGATGTTGTGGAACAAATTACATCGCATCGCACCTATATTGGATAGGATCTCTTTAGTGAGGAGTCACATCTCGAGCTGGGCGGAAGAACAAGCCAATATGAAAATGGAAGTATCAATTCTTAAAAAGCATATGAGCTTTGTTACCAATACATTGTGAGAGTTGACGAATGAAATCAAGGGATTCTTTAATTTCTTAGTAAAAAATAAGGTGGATATCAATTCATGCCTTAAGGTTTCCCCTCTCCCGCACATCAATATTTCCCCTACCAGATGCCTCCTCCGACATTCCCTTATAATAATCTCCTCTCTATGATCATATTCACCGTCCATATACGGTGACTATGGTGAAGAGTATTATATGAGGGACTTTTCCAACACTAGGATCATTGACATGTGTATGCTCATTGCAACAACTCCGAGAACACTTGCACATAGTCACTCTTCGCAAATAGGTGAAACTAAGATTTTAGTGGATGTAATCTACCTATATTGCGAACAAGCGCATGCACATGTTAACCACATGGGTGAGAGGCTTAAGTTACATGAGTATAAGAATGGATATATTGTCTGGCCAATTACTTTTTTGGTAAAGATTACGGGATGGATAATGTTTTAATTTGGAACAAGTTTGTAATGTTCATTCATATTTTAGGATTAGTTTGTAATTATTTTAATTTCATGGAACATGTGATGACATATTAATTTTAATTTTCCAGGGTTTAATGACATCATAATTTGTTTTATTTTAAGTCATATTGATTGAATGATCGTGTCGAATGACTTTGAATGAATTTTCTTGAATTATCAACCAAAAGTTCTTTTATGCAACAAGACCTTCATTTTAACTTATTTATATAGATAAATTTCAAAGACTCTTTATGGATTTCACATAATATAGAGACTGGATGTGAGAGAGTATTAGAGTCTCTGATAAGAATGTAAAGGACGTTCCTGAATTTGTGAAAGATGCAGATAGAAATCTTAATGGTGACAAGATCATGTGTTCATGCACCCATTGTAAGAAGGACAACTTTAAGTCTTTGAAAGACATTTAGTTGCATTTCCTAAGGTGGGGTATGTCGCAAAACTATAATATATGGACATTCAATGTGGAAAATAATATATGATATGTTCCGGAATAATTACAGGTACCCGACTGGGTGGAAATGGTGAATGATTCGCTAACACATCTTCATTTGACCAACCTAATTGATGAGGCTTGCAAAATCGACCATAATCAAATCCACCAGACTATGGATTCTGATAATGTTCATTATGACTAAGTTAATAACAAAATTGATGTTGAATTATCCAAAGATTGGGAATATATATGGTTAAAAGCCGATGCGGCTAGACCTTTGTATAAAAATTATGATGAAGCTCACCCGTTATTTTATGCAATGATCTGTTTGCATAATTTGAAAAGTCAGTTCAGTTTATCGTACAATAGCACAAATAGAATTCTTAAATGGTCTATAGGCATTTTCCTAAGAGAGAGCAAGTTACTAGAAAATTATCCGACCATGAAGAAGATCTTGAAGGGTTTGGGTTTGAAGTAAAAATTTATTAATTCATTTAAGTATGATTGCATATTCTTCCTTAATGAACATGAATTAGAAGGTAAGTTTTCTATATGCAGTGAGCCAAGATATACAGTTTATGAAAGTGGAAATGACAACTCATTAAATTTCACAAGTGCTAATAAGTTCCACATAAGGTATTGAAGTATTTTCCTATTAGGCCACAGTTAAAAAGATTTTTTACTGTACCATGGATAGTGAAGGCCATGACATGGAATGCCCGAGCCGAGTTGGGTGAGAATATTATGTGTAATATCACTAACTCAATCACATGGAAACTCCAAATGCACGACACCTTAAATTTAAAAAGGAACTGCACAATGTCTGTCTTGGATTATCAACCGAAATATTTAACCCTTTCGGTAATTTAAGCCTTAAATACAGTTATTGTTCAGTTCTCTTGGAGCCTTTAGGTCTCCCTCCAACACTATGCATGAGAAAATAATTCACATAATTGTCGTTATTGATACTTGTGTTAAAGTCTCCCAATGACGATATTGATATTTTCTTAGCCCCGTTGATTGAATAACTTAAATAATTGTGGTATGAAGGTGTAAGGGTATTTGGCGCTCATAAGGGTAAAGATTTCACACTTAAATCAATGGTGTTATAAGAGATCCACGACTTTAGTGCCTATGGGACCTTGTTCGGTAATAATGTTCATGGTTATTATGGATGTCCCTTCTACAGGAAGGAAACTAATTCCACTTGACTACATCATAGTGGTAAGATAAGGTATTCCTATCATTGTAGATTTTCGTCGAACTAATAGTCTGTGTTTTAATAGATACATTCCACATAATATTGATTAAAACCACTCTTGATGCCTCAAAGTGATTAATCCCATCAGAATAACACTTTATTGATGCTAGAAAGATTTTGGAGTCACTGTTTAGATCCATGAAAACATAAATCAAATTATCAATAGGACATTAACATTCTAATTTTGTGTTATGGTATAACTAAGTGGACTTTGATGCTAGTTTATTTGGTTTTGTAGGGGTCCTAAAGTCAAATTTGGATTCGGGTCCTTTCTTATGGAGACTTATTTATTTACTCACCCTTTCCATGATGCGAATATAATGATTGCACTCCTTATGAACATGCAAAAAATTTATTGCTTATATTAATGCACTATTTCCCGTAAATTTGTTAAGATAAACATCTCCGGTATTTTCTAGTTATGATACAATTGGCATGATAACACGTTAACAAAATAACTCATTGCCTATAAATTATGTTAAATACATTTTTAATATTTGTTGCTTTGCTTCATGTGAGTATCCTTGAGTTTTTTTCCTAAGGGTCTAACCAGTCAAATTCATCTAGGATTTCAAGACTAATAAGGTTATGTCATAGTCTTGTTATGAAGCCAAGAACCCCAGATGCATTGGTCCGATTAAACCTCCAAGAAAAAATTGAAGGATACTCTGACAAATCTCTTTTATGCAATTATCATCTTCTACTCATATATTTAGTTCTCTTGGACTTATTACATTATTGATCAAATTTTGTAATATCATTTATGTTTTACTAGTCACATAAATGCCATTTTGCATATTTTGATGTTCTTATTACGTTTGTATCTTATTTATTACACTTTATCACTAATCTCACTCTTTCTACCACCATATATACATTCATATCTATTTTCATAAACCAAAAACCCCCAAAAATGTACTATACCACAATTCTCAATTTAGAGTGTTCTCATAATTTTCTACACTTCCCGCACATTTCATACCTTTTTCATAAATAAAAAAGGACACCATAGATTTAGATTTTGGGTTCGACCCCAATCTAGTTCATCTTACAAACTACGTGGACTTTGCTTCCATTTTGGGCTACGTAGGCATCCCAAAGTAATTTTGAGATGTAAGTCCTTTCTTACCATTTGAAATATTTACAGGTCTCATTGGGTGGACATGTATGTTGATCACAATAAGATTACATATTCTTTGGGTAAGGAACGCTTTGCAAATTTTAATATTATATGTGTTGTAGGAGAAAAAATTACTCCACCAAGTGGACCAATAATACTGTGAAACTTGCACATATTATTATGGGTCTTACCACATTGGATTATATTTGGTCGACACTATGACTAGTTGGTCGGCCTACGTGCCGGCCACCTCTAAGAACTTGGATGGTCAGTTACATGAAGAGATACACGTGGGGAACCTCAAAAACCCTTATATTCACTGATGTTAATAACACCCAACTGGCTATTATTATGTACAGGTGGAAATTCTTAAATCTATAAAGGCATTCCACCTCTTCATTTCCTACTTACTATAAATAATCTATCTTCCCAAGCTCAAGGGCACATATTTTTGTGATCCGTACACCTTGTAACTATATTCCTGAGATTGGAATATAATTGTAACCAGTTTCACCCGTGTATATAAGATCACCCTTAGAGCTGAACCACGTGAAATTCCTCATGTCTCTTTTTGTTTTTCATTTATATGTGATTATAACTTTAGTAATCATATACCCAAATTTAGTCATCAATAGATTGGCACCGTCTATGGGAATAACAGTTAATCATCGTTCTCTACTAATGAATATTTCTTGGCTCGTTTTTAACGAATGAATGGCATTTTAGAAAGGAGTCTCGCTGTGAGAAATGGTCTCACCCTTTCTGCTCCTCCTAGTATAGGAGATCTACAAGGCTACTAATCAACTATTACCAAAGGGAAAGAAGAGATGCAGAAAATAGTGAGACAACTAACTCAATCAATCTAAACTAGATCTACTACCTCTCTATCCCACAGGAGAAAAAGGCCACCTACCCCACATAGAAATGAAAGAAGTGGATACACTAGATCTTCACGTGATAGGTCTTACCACCCGAGGGTAATTTCTTTAATCAGATCCATAGATTATTATAACAGTTGCCATTGGATTTTCCCAAATTTGGTATGATAATCTTCCCCGAGGACAAATCTCTAGCTTCCAACAGATTGTCGAGCTATTTGTCAATAACTTTTTCTTTGAAGAAAAACTTATGAAAAGGGTAGATCATTTACTAAGAATCCGTCAGCGACCAGGGGAAACCACTCGCGATTATATAACTCTTTTTAATAGTGAAAAATAGGAAGTGGTAGACTATGAAGAAAATATCTCCATTAATGCTCTCATATGTGGATTGTACCTCAAGAAGTTATACTATGCATTGGCCAATGATCCCCCTAAAACCATAACTGAGCCGATCGATAAAGCTAGAAAAATTTTGAATGTCAAGGAAGTGAGGGCCTCTAAATAAACTCCTAATGACATGGCCAACCATCCTAAGAATTCTGATAAGATGGACCAAAAAGGACAAAAAATCTGAGAAACCCACGAAGTATGAGGAATGCACTCCTCTCACTGTTGGCGTACATCACATCCTAGAGTAAATTTGAAGGAGCAGAGACCTCAAATGGATTAGAGAACTTAAGTCCCCTCCTAACAGGAGAGACAAGTCTAAGTAATATGAGTTTCACAAGTACTATGGGCACACGACTGACAACTGAATTGCTTTAAAAATGACATTAACAACTTAATGCCATGTGGCAAGATGGCCAAGTTTGTTGATAGGTCAAAAGAATGAGGATCCAGGAAGTGGTCAGAATCTCCTTGTAGAGGAGGAGATAGTAAGAAAAGAGGCGGAGATAATGATTTAAAAGAAGATCTGGATCAACCAAAGAAACCTCGGGAGCCTAAAATTGAGGTAAAAATGATATCTTTTGTCTTTCATTTTATTGTAGGGGGATACTAGTGGTGGAGATAAAATAGTTGAGATAAAGGCCTATTTAAATAAAGCCAAAGCATGCTCTTATATTTGGCAGATTAATTTGTCTAATGATGTTAATTATTGGCCAAGGAAAGTAAACAAAGATAAGTTAGTGATTGGTTTCTTGAAAAATGACCTGTTAGGAGTACTGTATCCACATGATGATCCTCTGATCGTCACCATGAAAGTACATAAGGCAAGGGTGGCTCGAGTTATGATTGGCAATGGAAATTTAGTCGATATCATGTTCTATAATTGTTTCCACAATTTAGGATTACGCGACATCAAATGGTAACCTTATCATAGACCATTAGTAGGCTTCTCGGGTGAAAAGCATATCCACTAGGGACTATTAAGCTAGAAATTTTAATTGATACAAGGACAACCAGTAGAACTAAAAGGATCCATTTCTTTTTCTTAGATAAAATGTCCGATTAGAATGCAACATGATCTCTAGCAAGATCGGCTTGAAAAAGTTTGAAGTAGTACCATCTATTCTCCATAAGTGCATGATGTTCCCCACTCATTATAGGGTCAATGTCATTACTGGAAATTAAGTTGAAGCTAGAGAATGTTGTTACACTTCAACTGACTAAGAGGAAGCAAAAAACTTATTGCGACTTACCAAATAGAGACTTTAGATCCTCATGAAGAGGATGATCTATTCAATCCATGGAAACAGTTGTTCTGGATTATCAAAATCCATAACAAACCACACAAACCGGCTCCACCATGAAACTAGCCCTCAAGAGAGAATCGGTCAATTTTTTCAAAGAATGAAAAAACGTGTTTGCTTAGAGTCATGAAGATATGCCAGGAATTGATCCTGAATTTATATGCCATGAGTTAAATATCATAAAAGATGCTAAGCCTATCCAGCAAAAGTGACATGTCTTCAACCTTAAGAAGAACATGGTTATCCAAGAAGAAGAAAAAATTCAAAAGGCAAAGTTCATCGAAGATGTGAGATATTTAGAGTGGTTAGCAAACATAGTAGTGGTAAAAAATTAGAACAACAAATGGCACATGTGTGTTGACTTCACTGATATAAACAAGGCATGTCTAGAGAACCACTTTTCTTTACCCAATATTGATCAATTAGTTAATGCCACAATAGGGCATGAATTACTAAGCTTCATGGATACTTATTCGAGATACAAACAAATCAAAATGAAGCCAAAATCCAGGGAAGGCAGACCATTCATCACTAGATGAGGTACTTACTATTATAATATTATGCCTTTTGGGCTTAAAAATACTAGAGCAGCATACCAAAGACTGGTGAATAAAGTTTTTAAAGACCAGATTGGCAAAAACATGGGAGTTTATGTGGATGACATTGTAATACCCCATATTTCTATGTATTCGGAATTTAATTAATTCGGTAAATTATTCGTTTTATTTTAAATTACGCGAGTGAAGTAATTAAATTAAATTAAATAAAAATTTGGCTATTAAATATCAATTAAGAGAAAGAGACAACGATTGATATAATGATAGATTGTCACTTATACTTCCTTCTATCATTTATCAAAACCAAAGTAGTTTTGTTAAAAATATAAGCATTCAAGAAAATATTCTTTTAGCTCAAGAAATGGTGTAATACATTGGTAAGAAATCATTGGGAAATAATGTTATCATTAAATTAGATATGGAAAAGGCTTATGATAGAGTATATTGGCCTTATCTTTGTGAAGTCCTAAGAAAATTTTGATTTTGTGAAGTCTTTATAGAATTCATTTGGAGGCTCATATCTAATAACTGGTTCTCTTTAATTTTAAATGGAAAAAGTATAGGCTTCTTTCATTCTTCCAGGGAATTAAGGCAAGGAGACCCTTTGTATCCTAGTCTCGTTATAATAGCAGCTGAAGCCCTTAGTAGAAATATAGACAAGTTATTTGTTCTTAAAAAAGATATTCCTTATGCTCATTGTAACACCCCGCCTAATTAAATACCGGGTGGCCAGTCCCATACCAAATTAAAACAGAATATACAGTTGGCTCATTCTCAGCATCACTGTTGAAAACATTAACTAATCACCCAATACCCAATTAAGCTGGCTTTAAAAACTTTCCAAATTTTAATTTCAACAAAATTCATTTTTAGTTTACAAATAACACAACACATATTTTTCTACAACACTGATAACCGAATAGATAACACAAAAGAATTTAAATGCAATTGGAATAAACATTCCCAAATAATAATCCAATACAGTAATCCCAACAATAGTAAATGTATTAAAATGACACAAATACAAGAGTATATGACTCAGATAGACAAGAGATAATTGAGTTCCTTTGGGCGACAAGCCCTATCTAAGAGAATACTGTGAATCAAATGAAGATAGGCGTCCAAATAATACTCCATAGCTCCATATCTCGTCATAATCCGCTAAGGTTGGCGTCCCTTTTGCTGGACACCTGATATAGAAGGTACAATAGAAAAGAAAATATGCAAGGAAACGGGTAAGAGCCTGATGTGAAAATGATTTTGAAAACAGCAAGTATTTAACAAGTGTAATAAAGCATTTATTATGTATGTGTTAATATCCAACTCTCAGTTGCTATTCTCACCTCTCATCTAGAGTGCACACTTAACGTTTCCTATTAACCTCCTAGTTAATGGTTCCTCACCACTAATTTCCATAATATGATTTCCATCCCATATCATAACCCCGTATGTCCCATACCATACGTCGTATAATCATTCATATACGTTTTCCCTTTATATGAATCGTTTCTCATTAATATGAATTAAGCTCTTCAATAAATATTCATTAACTTATTTCAATTCTTTTCTCAATTCATCGTTATCTACAATTATCACATAGTAGATAATTTAACCACTATATACACATTCATACAATTCATTATATATATACATATATAATACGACACCCCGAGTCATAGCTGCGGTGCATGCATTACTCTGCTATCATGTCCCAATATCGCTGATCGCCGAGTAGGGGACTAAAGGTTCGGTAAGGATTACTAGAACCACTAACAACAACACAAATATCGGAGGCGAACATAGTTCTCGTATCCATGGGTCACGCACATACCTACGTTCCCATAGTCAGCAGACTTATCAACTCCCCAATAAGTCTTTCATAGACCTATGCTCTTGAGATACAAATCAAAGATCCCATGGATTCATCAGGATATGACTACCCTCACGCGCAAACCTCCCGTCGATAGCAAGTAAGCTAGGTATGTCATACACATAAATTATTAATCAATCAAATAGGTATTATCATACCTATAATATAATATCAACAAGGTACTCACACTACCATAAGATAATTCCAATACGTAGCATTATATCTCTTTAAATTTAATCATCCCGAGCCTCACTCATTACTCAAGGTTCAAATAGGTTTTCCTCAATTGTATATTCAGTAAGAAATCACTAATATCCTACTTGTCCCTATCATCATATCTCCCGAATTACTACAAATTAAACTCTCCCTTGAATTATGGTTAAAATCGATAGTTTCAGATCTCTTATATACACATCTTCTATCAACTAGGATTGAATACCATCATCACATGGCTCATAGTCTATAGTGTTTCATTCACACTATATGACTTATCAAAAAAATCAACATCCTCACATCCTATAATATCTCCCCACTCCCGACGTCGTTAAGGTTCATACGCGGAGCATCTCGTAAAGAGAAATCCAAACAAGGAACACCTCCTATACACTACTACTTAACTTTGTCGGTCGTGGAGGTCCGTCAACTTCAAATACTCAACCGGGATAACCTCATCCCCTCTTTCAACCAAATGTGGTCTGAACTCCCATATCTATCTAGGAGACATACCACTAAGCGCTTGTACTACACTCAGTCCTTATGCAATAAGTAATGAGCTTAAACTCAGTCCTTGATGCTCAAATTGTAACCCAAAGGCTACCCAGGTGTTATATTAAATCTCCCCTACTGGACCTATCCTTAATCCTCATGCATACAAATTAGAATCCAACACATGAACCTAGCAACCGAAATTTCCTTCAAATTTAATTAACATAATTCTAATCAATTCAATCCCAATCAAATCAATTCAAGTCTTAACTAGCGCTTACTTATCTTCTCTAAGTCCCATAATATCTAATTAATAATCACCAAAGATATACAAAAGGTTTGGGATAATAACAAACATTAAAAAGAAACAACTTTAAAAATTATGGGGAGGTCGATCGATCGAAGGCAGGGGGTCGATCGATCGATCGCCTAGGCAACAACCCAGTTTTTCTGCATTTCTTCTACCACGGGTTTAACCATTTTTTATCATTCAAACCTTCATATTAACAACCCAAATGACTTATAAACCTTAAAAAATGATATATCAACATATATAAATGATTTCTAATGCTCTAAACATCCTAGACTCATCAAGAGATTGAATTAAAAGCATGTTTATATCCTCTTTTTCCAGAAAATTATCAATATAATATCTTCAAGAACACATAAATGGTTTTCAGAATTTTTCAACATATTTATGATCATTTAATGGATTACTAACTACCTACAACATGAGTTTGATTCCTATATATTTTAGGATTCCAAAAATCCATTAACAACTCTATCTTTTCATCTTCCAAACATGTAAAATCTCATTTTTATAACTATCCTAACATGGACAATATAAAAACTTAGATTGCAATTATCAAACACTTGCCTCTAATGAAGGTCTGAATCTTTGGTGTAGTATATTTCAAGTGGTTCTCCCTTTCTCCGGCCAACTTCCAGTGGTGATGGGTGGTGGTGACCTTTGACCTTTGGTTCTCCTCCTTTCCAAGCAAGATTTTCTTCTCCCAAGCAACCTTTCACTCTCTCAAAGAAGATGACTTCTCTATTTTGTGTAGAGGAGATGAGATAAACCTATGTACACTAATCTCCAAATACTTATAATAAGACAAAATCCAAAATCACTATTCATCCCCTTGTAAAAATAACCAAAATGCCCTTTTGGGTTGTCTTTTCATTTCCAAATGACCCGAGACCCAAAACCAACATCCAAGTAGACTTTTCTGACTATTTAAACCCTTCTGGACACAATGACCTAGTCAAAACAATTATAAGGTTGATAAAAAATTAATTTCCTTTTTAATTTACAAATTATTCCCGACACGTCCCATACCGCGTCCGACTGAAAATTCAAATTACTGAATTAATAACTCACAACAATATCAATAACACCCCATTCATATATTACCTAAATATCTTTAAGTAATATACAGAATCATACATTTTTAATATCCTCAAGTCGAATAAAACCCCAATGAATTAATTAATAATAAAATCCAATTAATCCATTAATTTGAAATATAATCCATTTTAAAAATCATTAAAATCACGGGGTATTACATACTTCCCCCCTTATAATAGAATTTCGTCCCGAAATTCAGGAATATAAATCATACTGGTAAGGTTAACTCTGAGTATAAATCTCACATCGCAAAAAATCTAAGACGTACCGCCCATACAGTACATTATCAAAAATCCCTATTGATGTTATACACCCAGCCTCACCATATAGTTTCAACTGAATCGAATATAAACTTTACCCAATCTTCCCTATACCATTGGCGTAACCAAGTTCGAAAAAATGATCCTTATACTTTCACAATTTTGAAAACTACTACCATTAAACCTGTAATACCCCATAATTTTTAATGACTTTTAAAATGAGTTATATTTTTAAGTTAATGGATTAATTGGATTTTATTATTAATTAATTCATTGGAGTTTTATCCGAATTGAGAATATTGAAATGTATGATTCTTAATATTACTTAAAGATATTTAGGTAATATATGAATGTGATGATTATTGATAACTGATGTTCGGTAATTTGGATTTTTAGTCGGATGCAGTATGGGACGTGTTGGGACTAATTTGTTAAATTAAAAAGAAAATTTATTTTCTATCAACCTTATAGTCATTTTGACTGCGTCTTTGCGTCCGGAAGGTTCGAAATAGTCAGAAAAGTCTATTTGGATGTTGGATTTGGGTCTCGGGTCATTTCGAAATGAAAAGACAACCCAAAAGGGCATTTTGGTCATTTTTACAAGAGGGATGAATAGTGATTTCGGATTTTGTCCTATTATAAGTATTGGTAGATTAAGTGTACGTGGGTTATTCATCATCTCTACAAAAAATAGAGAAGTCATCTTCCTAGAGAGAGAGAAAACTTGCTTGGGAAGGGAAAAGTTTACATGGGAAGGAGAAGAACAAAGAACTAAGGGTCACCACCACCAACCACCAACATATGTTGACCGGAGAAGGGAGAACCACTTCAGATACACTACACCAAAGGATCAGACCTTCATTGAGGCAAGTGTTTAATAATGGCAATCTAAGTTTGTATATTGTCCATGTTAGAATAGTTATTAAAAGAGATGATTTTTCATGTTTGGAAGACATAATGGAGTTGTTAAATGGATTTCTGGAAACTGAAATGATATAGGAATTAAACTCATGTTGTAGGTTGATAATAATCCATGAAATAATCATATATCTATTGAGGAAATTATGAAAACCATTGTTTTGTTCATGAGGATATTAGGTTAATAATTTTCTGGAAAAAGAGGAGATAAACATGCTTTTTAATCCAATCTCTTGATGATTCTAGGATGTTTAAAGTATTATAAATCATTCATATATGTTGATATATCATGTAGTGAGGATTATAAGTCATTTGGGATGTTAAAATGAAGGTTTGGATGGTCTAAAATGGTGAAACTCGTAATTGCAGAAATGCAAAAAACCAGGCTGTGACCTGAGTGATCGATCGATCGACCCCCTGCCTTCGATCGATCGACCTCCCCAGGATTGTTAAAGTTGTTCCTTTTTAATGTTGATTCTTATCCCAAAACTTTGGTAGATCTTTGGTGATTATTAATTGGATATTATGGGACTTATATAAGATCAGTAAGCCCTAGATAAGAATTGCATTAATTTTATTGGGATTTAATTGATTAGAATAATGATAATTAAATTAAAGGAATTTCGGTTGTTTGATTCAATTGTTGGATTCTAATTGGTATGCATGAGGATTAAAGATAGGACCAGTAGGGGTGATTGAATATAACATCTTGGTATCCTTAAGTTTAGAAGAGGGTTTAATCCTAAGTGAAAGAAGATGTGCTTATAAAAGATTTGAAACTATCGGTTTTAACCCTAATTAAAAAGGAGAGTTTAATTCGTAGTAATTCTGGAGATGTGACGATGTGTACCATTAGGGTATAAGTGACTTCTTACTGAATATATGTTGAGGAAAACCTATTCGAACCTTGAGTATTGAGTGCGACTCGGGAATAGTTAAATTAAGAAGTAAAGTTATGATATTTTAATACGTGGAATTTAATGAGATAAAATGCTACGTATAGGAATCATCTAAGGGTAATGTGAGTAACTTGTTGATAGTATATTATAGGTATGATAATGCCTATTTGATTAATTGATGATTATGTGTATGACATACCTAGCTTACTTGCTATCGACGGGTGGTTTGCGCGTGAGGGCAGTCATATCCTAATGAATCCATGGGATCTTTGATTTGTCGCTCGAGAACATAGGTCTATGAAAGACTTATCGGGGAGTTGATAAGTCCGCTGACTGTGGGAACGTAGGTATGTGCATGACCCATGGATACGAGAACTATGTTCGCCTCCAATTTGTATGTTGTTGTTTGTGGTTCGAGGAATCCTTACCGAACCTTTAGTCCCCTATTGGGCAACCAACGATGATGGGACATGATAGCAGAGTAATGCATTGCACCGCAGCTGTGACTCGGGGTGTCGTATTATATATGAATATATATAATGAATTAAAGGAATGAATGGTTATATTATGGTTAAATTATGTATTGCGTGATAATTGTAGATAACGGTAAATTGAGAAAGAATGAAAATAAGTTAATGAATGTTTAATGAGAAATGATTCATAAGTGAGAAATGTAAATGAATGATTATACGACGTAAGGTATGGGACATACAGGGTTATAATCTGGGATGAAACCATATTATGAACTTAGTAATGAGGAACCATTAACTAGGAGGTTAATAGGAAACGTTAAGTGTGCACTCTAGTTGAGAGGTGAGAATAGCAAGTGAGAGTTGGATCTAACATGTACATAATAAATGATTTATTGCACTTGTTAAATACTTGTTGTTTCAAAATCATTTTCAGTCGGGCTCTAACCCGTTTCCTTGCATATTCTCTTTTCTATTGTTTCTTCCATATCAGGTGTCCAGCAACAGGGACGCCAACCTTAACGGATAATGCAAAGCTATGGAGCTATGGAGTTTTGCTTAGACGCCTATTTTCATTTGATTAACAGTATTCTCTTAGTTAGGGCATGCCTCCAAAAGGATTCCAGTTATCACTTTCTTTCGGTGTCAGATACAATTATGTTCGGGTCATTTTAATACATTTGTGATTGTTGGGAATTACTTTAATGGATTAATATTATTTGAGAATGTTTATTCCAATTGTATTTAAATTTTTTTGTGTTATCTGTTCAGTTATAAGTGTTGTAGAATAAAATGGGTTGTGTTATTCTTAAACTAAAAATGGATTTGTTGAAATTAAAATTTGGAAAGTTTTTAACACCAGCTTATTTGGGTATTGGGTGACTTGTAAATGTTTTCGACAGTGATGCTAAGAATGAGCCAGCTGTATATTCTGTTTTAATTTAGTATGGGATTGGACACCCGGTATTTAATTAGGCGAGGTGTTACAGGTGGTATCAGAGTATCAGGTTCTAGTATCCTTTAGGATCTGTACGGTTTATTGTGTTTCATCTTAGCGTTCTTTAATGTAGAGCCCTATGAATAGGATTATTGCTATTCTATTTACGCCTACGTTCTTCAGCTATTTTGATATATCAAATACTGATAGTGTTCTCTCGTTTCAGATGCCTCCTCGACGTGAACCTCAGTCCGCCCCAGCTCAGAGTACGATGACTGCAGCCGAAGTTACTGCAATTGTTGCTCAGGCAGTCAATGCAGCTCTAGCTACTGTTTAGCAGGCTCCAGCATCGGCATCGGTTGTGCCACCCGTGCAAGGGCAAGTGTTTCTTACTTCATGGGAACGATCGAGGGATGCCTCTCAGAAGGCGCACCCACCTGAGTTTCAGGGGGGTCAGATGTTGTGATTGCTAGCCAATGGAAGAAAGATATCCAATGACACTTGAGAATGATCGAATGCACTGAGGTTCAACATCAAATATTAGCCACATTCAAGCTAGTAGGGGCAGCTTTGGAATGGTGGGAAGCTACGACCACTATAGAGGAGAGAGACGCAATGACTATCTAAGACTTTTGGATACGATTTGATGGGAAGTACTTTCCTTCCGCCATCCAGACAGAGATGAGGCGAAAACTACTTAATTGGAAGTAGGGATAGAAGACGGTGGCGGAATACGAGGAAGAATTTATGAGATTAACTAATTTGGTACCAGCAGAGGTACCCATTGAGGAGAAGAGAATTCTAATGTTCACTGATGGGTTGAACTATAAGATTCGTCAGTATTTATTGGGGAATCATTCACTACGTACGTATGTAGATGTTCCTAATGCTACAATGATCCACTACCAGGATAACCGCTTTCATGTTCAAGGTGTTAAGCGGGGGTTTGGATCAAATCTCCAAGGCAAGACTACTGGGGGCAGTTCTAGTGGGACTCAGCCAGGGCAGAGTCATCAGCGTCAGGGCAAGCAGGGTTCCCAAACAGGGGATTATGCTAAAAGTTTGCGATTTGGAAATTCTCGATTTGAGGATAGAGGTAATGGGCAAGGACAGCAGGGCCATCAAGGCCAGAGACAGGCTCATCAGGGCCAAGGGAAAGGAGGTAATGGCCAGTAGGGACGGGGCCAACAGGGGAAAAGTAGTGGAAAGTTTGCGGGAAAATGTTTCGTGTGTGGCAAATATGGCCATAAATAATAAGATTTTCCTGATAAAGACAAATTCCCTCAGCAACAAAATGCTCGACAGGAGCCACAGGTACCAGTGTTTCCACCAACTGCTCTTCTAGCTCCAGCTCCGGTGCTAGCTCTACCTCCCATTCCAGCAGCACCCGCACAACAGGGTCAGTACGGGCGTGTATATAACGTCCATCAGGCAACGAATCAATAACCACCACTCGTGAATGAGGGTATGTTTTCTATCTAAGGAATTATACGGCATATATTGATGTTTGTAGCGATTAATATTGTGCAGGCTAATGGGTTGCTAAACTTAGCCTATAGCATTATTATTTATGTAGACTCATCGAGGGGTTAGGTACACCTATATTTTACGTGTCATCACATGGGTTTGATTTTTATCATGGGATTACTTACTTTAGGCATGTCCGAGCATGATGTGACTATCGGCGTGCATTGACTTGTGGTATATGAGAGCGTATGTACTACTACTATCCAGCATCTTGTCTTCTGTAAGAGAGTAGATGAGTGGACTCTATTTGAAATCGATAAAACCAATTTTTTTTAAATCGATAAACCTGATTTTTATATACTATTGACTAAGTACCTGAGGGGTTTCGATGACCGACTACTTTAGGTAGTAGTGTATCGGGGATTTCTCTAGCGAGACACCCCACGCATGAAACTAATAACCGTTGGGAGTCAAAATAAGTTAGGTCTTTAGGATATGAGTTTATAACTTTTGCGATAAATTTTATAATGAAAGTGGTACACTAGGGTGTATAGGCGCCCTGGATGGTTGAATGGTAGTAGTTTTCAAAATTTTGAAAGTATAAGGATCATTTTTTCGAACTTGGCTACGTCGATGGTATAGGGAAGATTGGGTAAAGATTAAATTCGATTCACTTGAAACAATATGGTGAGTTTGGGCGTATAACATCAATAGGTATTTTTGGTAATGTACTGTGTGGGCGGTACGTCTTAGATTTCTTGCGATGTGAGATTTATACTCAGAGTTGACCTTACTGGTATGATTTATATTCCTAAATTTCGGGAGGAAATTCTGTTATAAGGGGGGAAGTATGTAATACCCCATAATTTTTAATGACTTTTAAAATGAGTTATATTTTTAAGTTAATGGATTAATTGGATTTTATTATTAATTAATTCATTGGCGTTTTATCCTAATTGAGGATATTAAAATGTATGATTCTCAATATTACTTAAAGATATTTAGGTAATATATGAATGTGATGATTATTGATAACTGATGTTCGGTAATTTGGATTTTTAATCGGAGGCGGTATGGGACGTGTCGGGACTAATTTTTTAAATTAAAAAGAAAATTTATTTTCTATCAACCTTATAGTCATTTCGACTGCGTCATTGCGTCCGGAAGGTTCAAAATAGTCAGAAAAGTCTATTTGGATGTTGGATTTGGGTCTCGGGTCATTTGGAAATGAAAAGACAACCCAAAAGGGCATTTTGGTCATTTTTACAAGGAGGATGAATAGTTATTTCGGATTTTGTCCTATTATAAGTATTGGTAGATTAAGTGTACGTGGGTTATTCATCACCTCTACACAAAATAGAGAAGTCATCTTCCTAGAGAGAGAGAACTTGTTTGGGAAGGGAAAAGTTTACATGGGAAGGAGAAGAACAAAGAACTAAGGGTCACCACCACCGGAGGTTGACTGGAGAAGGGAGAACCAGTTGAGATACACAACTCCAAAGGATCACACCTTCATTGAGTCAAGTGTTTGATAATAGCAATCTAAGTTTGTATATTGTCCATGTTAGAATAGTTATTAAAATAGATGATTTTTCATGTTTGGAAGACATAATGGAGTTGTTAAATGGATTTCTGGAAACTAAAATGATATAGGAATTAAACTCATGTTGTAGGTTGATAATAATCCACGAAATAATCATATATCTATTGAGGAAATTCTTAAAACCATTGTTGTGTTCTTGAGGATATTAGGTTGATAATTTTTTGGAAAAAAGGAGATAAACATACTTTCTAATCCAATCTCTTGAATATTCTAGGATGTTTAAAGTATTATAAATCATTCATATATGTTGATATATCATGTAGTAGGGATTATAAGTCATTTTGGATGTTAAAATGAAGATTTGAATGGTCTAAAATGTTGAAACCCGTAATTGCAGAAATGTAAAAAACCAGGTTGTGACCTGAGTGATCGATCGATCGACCTCCCCAGGATTGTTAAAGTTGTTCCTTTTTAATGTTGATTCTTATCCCAAAACTTTGGTAGATCTTTGGTGATTATTAATTGGATATTATGGGACTTATATAAGATCAGTAAGCCCTAGATAAGAATTGAATTAATTTGATTGGGATTTAATTGATTAGAATAATGATAATTAAATTAAAGGAATTTCGGTTGTTAGATTCAATTGTTGGATTCTAATTGGTATGCATGAGGATTAAAGATAGGACCAGTAGGGGTGATTTAATTTAACACCTGGGTATCCTTAAGTTTAGAAGAGGGTTTAATCCTAAGTGAAAGAAGATGTGTTTATAAGAGATTTGAATCTATCGGTTTTAACCCTAATTAAAAAGGAGAGTTTAATTTGTAGTAATTCGGGAGATATGACGATGTGTACCAGTAGGGTATAAGTGACTTCTTACTGAATATATGTTGAGGAAAACCTATTTGAACCTTGAGTATTGAGTGCGACTCGGGAATAGTTAAATTAAGAAGTAAAGTTATGATATTTTAATACGTGGAATTTAATGAGATAAAATGCTACGTATGGGAATCATCTAAGGGTAATGTGAGTACCTTGTTGATCTTATATTATAGGTATGATAATGCCTATTTGATTAATTGATGATTATGTGTATGACATACCTAGCTTACTTACTATCGACGGGAGGTTTGCGCGTGAGGGCAGTCATATCCTGATGAATCCATGGGATCTTTGATTTGTCGCTCGAGAACATAGGTCTATGAAAGACTTATCGAGGAGTTGATAAGTCCGCTGATTGTGGGAACGTAAGTATGTGAATGACCCATGGATACGATAACTATGTTCGCCTCCAATTTGTATGTTATTGTTTGTGGTTCGAGGAATCCTTACCGAACCTTTAGTCCCCTATTCAGCAACCAGTGATGATGGGACATGATAGGAGAGTAATGCATTGCACCGCAGCTGTGACTCGGGGTTTCGTATTATACATGAATATATATAACGAATTAAAGGAATGAATGGTTATATTGTGGTTAAATTTTCTATTGCGTGATAATTGTAGATAACAGTAAATTGAGAAAGAATGAAAATAAGTTAATGAATATTTAATGAGAAATGATTCATATTAAAGGAAACAATTCATAAGTGAGAAATGTAAATGAATGATTATACGACATATGGTATGGGACATACGGGGTTATAATCTGGGATGAAACCATATTATGGAACTTAGTAATGAGGAACCATTAACTACGAGGTTAATAGGAAATGTTAAGTGTGCACACTAGTTGAGAGGTGAGAATAGCAAGTGAGAGTTGGATCTAACATGTACATAATAAATGCTTTATTGCACTTGTTAAATACTTGTTGTTTCAAAATCATTTGCAATCGGGCTCTGACCCGTTTCCTTGCATATTCTCTTTTCTATTGTATCTTCTATATCAGGTGTCCAGCAACAGGGATGCCAACCTTAGCGGATTATGCAAAGCTATGGAGCTATGGAGTTTTGCTTAGACGCCTATTTTCTTTTGATTCACAGAATTCTCTTAATTAGGGCATGTCGCCCAAAGGATTCTAGTTATCACTTTCTATCGGAGTCAGATACTATTATGTTCGGGTCATTTTAATACATTTGTGATTGTTGGGAGTTACTGTAATGGATTAATATTATTTAGGAATGTTTATTCCAATTGTATTTAAATTCTTTTGTGTTATCTGTTCAGTTATAAGTGTTGTAGAATAAAATGGGTTGTGTTATTCTTAAACTAAAAATGGATTTGTTGAAATTAAAATTTGGAAAGTTTTTAACACCAGCTTAATATGGTATTGGGTGACTTGAAAATGTTTTCGACAGTGATGCTAAGAATGAGCCAACTGTATATTCTATTTTAATTTGGTATGGGACTGGCCACCCGGTATTTAATTAGGCGGGGTGTTACACAACCATCCAGGGCGCCCATACACCCTATCGTACCACTTTCATTATAAGATTTATCGCAAAGGTTATAAACTCATATCCCAAAGACCTAACTTATTTCGGAGCCCAACGGTTATTAGTTTCATGCATGGGGTGTCTCGCAAGCGAAATCCAAATAAGGAACCCCCCTATACACTACTACCTAAAGTAGTCGGTCATCGAAACTCCTCAGGTCCTTAGTCAATAGTTTATAACCTCCCTACATGTTTTATCTATTTCAAATAAAAGTCTACTCATGTATTTTCTTGGTAAAGACAAAACACTAGCTATAGTAGTACATACGCTCTCAAATACCACAAGTCAATCTACACCGATAGTCACATCATGTTCGGACATGCCCAAAGTAAGTAATTTCGTGATAATAATCAAACCCACGTGATGACATGAAAAATATAGGTGTCCCACAACCCCTCGATGAGTCTACGAAAATAACAGTGCTATAGGCTAAGTTTAGCAACCCTTTTGCCCATACAATATTAATCGTTACAAAAATCAATATACGCCTCATAATTCCTTAGATAGAAAACATAGCCTCATTTGCGGGTGGTGGTTATTGACTCCAACTATTATAACTTTGCTCCGATGAGTCAAGAAAAAATTTACCCCAAATTTTCAGTTCTAGTTAACCACACTCCACTATATGCCCAAGCCTTTGAATATATTGCCTTCGTTAGGTAACACACACAATTCCTTTATTTAAAGAACTTTTACTGATGACTCTCCTCAATTTTCCATAATAGGGGTGACCCCGACTACAGTCATCATACTCGAGAATACTTCATAACATCCTGAGTACGCTCTCCACTATCCGTCCAATGGCCCTCATCTACCATACTTCTTGTACGAACCCGTCCGAACGCAAATAAGATTCACTAATATATATGGAATCTTACCAAAGAAATCAACAATCCTAAACATAGGGCTCTACATCAAAGAACGCTAAGTTGGAAACACAGTAAGTCATACAGACACTAAAGGACACTAGAACCTGATGCTCTGATACCACCTGTAACACCCCGCCTAATTAAATACCGGGTGGCTAGTCCCATACCAAATTAAAATAGAATATACAGTTGGCTCATTCTCAGCATCACTGTCGAAAACATTAACTAATCACCCAATACCTAATTAAGCTGGCGTTAAAAGCTTTCCAAATTTTAATTTTAACAAAATCCATTTTTATTTTACAAATAACACAACACATATTATTCTACAACACTGATAACCGAACAGATAACACAAAAAAATTTAAATACATTTGGAATAAACATTCCCAAATAATAATCCAATACAGTAATCCCAACAATAGTAAATGTATTAAAACGACACAAATACAAGATTATATAACCCAGATAAACAAGAGATAATTGAGTTCCTTTGGGCGACATGCCCTAACTAAGAGAATACTGTGAATCAAATGAAGATAGGTGTCTAAACAATACTCCATAGCTCCATAGTTCGTCATAATCCACTAAGGTTGGCGTCCTTATTGCTGGACACCTGATATAGAAGGTACAATAGAAAAGAAAATATGCAAGGAAACGGGTCAGAGCCCGATGTGAAAATGATTTTGAAAACAACAAGTATTTAACAAGTGTAATAAAGCATTTATTATGTATGTGTTAATATCCAACTCTCACTTTCTATTCTCACCTCTCATCTAGAGTGCACACTTAACGTTTCCTATTAACCTCCTAGTTAATGGTTCCTCACCACTATTTTCCATAATATGATTTCCATCCCATATCATAACCCCGTATGTCTCATACCATACGTCGTATAATCATTCATATATGTTTCCCCTTTATATGAATCGTTTCTCATTAATATGAATTAAGCTCTTCAATAAATATTCATTAACTTATTTCAATTCTTTTCTCAATTCATCGTTATCTACAATTATCACATAGTAGATAATTTAACCACTATATACACATTCATACAACTCATTATAAATATACATATATAATACGGCACCCCGAGTCACAGCTACGGTGCATGCATAACTCTGCTATCATGTCCCAATATCGCTGGTCGCCGAGTAGGGGACTAAAGGTTCGGTAAGGATTCCTCAAACCACAAACAACAACACAAATATTGGAGGCGAACATAGTTCTCGTATCCATGGGTCACGCACATATCTACATTCCCACAGTCAGCGAACTTATCAACTCCCCGATAAGTCTTTCATAGACCTATGTTCTTGAGCGACAAATCAAAGATCCCATGGATTCATCAGGATGTGACTGCCCACACGCGTAAACCTCCCGTCGATAGCAAGTAAGCTAGGTATGTCATACACATAAATTATCAATCAATCAAATAGGCATTATCATACCTATAATATAATATCAACAAGGTACTCACACTACCATAAGATAATTCCCATATATAGCATTATATCTCTTTAAATTTAATCATCCCTGAGCCTCACTCATTACTCAAGGTTCAAATAGGTTTTACTAATAGTATATTCAGTAAGAAATCACTAATATCCTACTGGTACCTATCATCATATCTCCCGAATTACTACGAATTAAACTCTCCCTTTAATTAGGGTTAAAATCGATAGTTTCAGATCTCTTATAAACACATCTTCTATCAACTGGGATTTAATACCATCATCACATGGATCATAGTCTATAGTGTTTCATTCACACTATATGACTGATCAACAAAACCAAAATCCTCGCACCCTATAACATCTCTCCACTCCCGACGTCGTTAAGGTTCATGCGCGGAGCGTCTCGCAAAGCGAAATCCAAATAAGGAACCCCTCCTATGTAGTACTACTTAACTTTGTAGGTCGTGGAGGTACGTCAACTTCAAATACTCAACCGGGATAACCTCATCCCCTCTTTGTAACACCCTGCCTAATTAAATACCGGGTGGCCAGTCCCATACCAAATTAAAACAGAATATACAGTTGGCTCATTCTTAGCATCACTGTCGAAAACATTTACAACTCACCCAATACTCAATTAAGCTGGTGTTAAAAACTTTCCAAATTTTTAATTCAACAAAATCCATTTTTAGTCTAAGAATAACACAACACATTTTATTCTACAACACTGATAACCAAGTAGATAACACAAAAGAATTTAAATGCAATTGGAATAAACATTCCCAAATAATATTAATCCATTACAGTAATCACAACAATATTAAATGTATTAAAAAGACACGGATACAATAGTATTTGACTCTGATAGAAAATGATAACTGAATCCTTTGGGCGACATGCCCTAACTAAGAATACTGTGAATCAAATGAAGATAATCGTCTAAGCAAAACTCCATAAATCCATAGCCTCTCATAATCCACTAAGGTTGGCGTCCCTGTTGTTGGACACCTGATATAGAGATGCAATAGAAAAGAAAATATGCAAGGAAACGGGTCAGAGCCCGTTTGTGAAAATGATTTTTAAAACATCAAGTATTTAACAAGTGCAATACATCTTTTATTATGTACATGTTAGACCCAACTCTCACTTGCCATTCTCACCTCTCGACTAGAGTGCACACTTAACGTTTCGTATTAACCTCCTAGTTAATGGTTCCTCTTTTCTAGTCTCCATATTATAATTCCATCCCAATATCATAATCCCCGTATGTCCCATACCATACGTCACACTATTATTCATTTACATTTCTCATCGTTTCTCATTAACATGAATCATTTCTCATTAATATGAATTAATTTTTTCAATAAACATTCATTAACGTAATTCCATTATCTTTCTCTATTCACCGTTATCTACAATTATCATACAGTAGATAGATTTAACCATAATAAATATCCATTCATTCATTTAATCCATTATATATATATATATATATATATATATATATATATATATATATATATATATATATATATATAATACGGCACCCCGAGTCACAGCTGCGGTGCAATGCATTACTCTGCTATCATGTCCCAATATCGCTTGTCGCTGAATAAGGGACTAAAGGTTCGTTAAGATTCCTCGAACCACAAACAACAACACAATCATTGGAGGCGAATATAGTTCTCATACCCATGGGTCACGTACATACCTACGTACCCACAGTCAGGGACTTATCAACTCCCCGATAAGTCTTTCATAGACCTATGTTCTCGAGCGACAAATAAAAGATCCCATGGATTCATCAGGATATGACTGCCCTCATGCGCAAACCTCCCACCGATAGCAAGTAAGCTAGGTATGTCATACACATAAATCATCAATCAATCAAATAGGTATTATCATACCTATAGTATACTAACAACAATGTACTCACATTAACCTTAGATTATTCCTTTACGTAGCATTATATCTCTTTAAATCCCACGTATTAAAATGTCATATCTTTACTTCATAATTTAATTATCCTCGCATCCTATAACATCTCTCCACTCCCGACGTCGTTAAGGTTCATGCGCGGAGCGTCTCGCAAAGCGAAATCCAAACAAGGAACCCCTCCAATACACTACTACTTAACTTGTCGATCGAGGAGGTTCGTCAACTTCAAATATGCGATCGGAATAACCTCATTCCCTCTTTCAACCAAATGTGTTCTAAACTCCCATCTCTATCCAGGAGCCATACCACTACGCTCTTGTACTACACTCAGGCCTTGCGAAATCAATAATGAGCTTAAACTCAGTCCTTGATGTTTAAATTGTAACCCTAAGGCTACCCAGGTGTTATATTAAATCTCCCCTACTTGAAATATCCTTAATCCTCATACAAACAGATTAGAATCCAACACATGAATCTAGCAACCGAAATCTCTTTAACTTTAATTATCATAATTTTAATCAATTAAATCCCAATCAAATTAATTCAAATCTTATCAAGGGTCTACTGATATTTTCTAAGTCCCATAATATCCAATTAATAATCACCAAAGATCTACAAAAGTTTTGGGATAAGAACCAACATTAAAAAGAAACAACATCATGAATTCTCATATTTTAAATACTCAGAAAAATCAGATCCAAAAATTATTCGAATCATCAATCCGACTTCAGATTTGGATTCTACACGAAAAATTGAGCCAGGTATGTGTTTTGAGTTTTTCTTAAATCTCATCCAAATTCACTCAAAAAGAAGATCTAAACATTCCAAATTGGCTCTTCTCATTCCACTCGTTTTTGCCTCTTTTTCCAGAAAATTATCAACATATTATCTTCAAGAACACAAAATTATTTTCAGAATTTCTTCCACAGATTGATGAATATTTATTGGATTACTAACTACCTACAACATGAGTTTAATTCCTATATATTTTTAGATTCCAAAAATCCATTAACAACTATATCCTTTCATCTTCCAAGCATGAAAATCATCTCTTTTTATAACTATCCTAACATGGACAATATACGAACTTAAATTGCAAATATCAAACACTTGCCTCTAATGAAGATCTGATCCTTTGGAGTTGAATAACATAGGTGGTTCTCCCTTTTTCCGGTCACTTTCGGTGGTGGTTGGTGGTGGTGACCTTTGGTCTTTAGTTCTCCTCCTTTCCAAGCAAGCTTTTCTCTTCCCCAGCAACCTTTCACTCTCTCTAGGAAGATGACTTCTCTATTTTGTGTAGAAGAGATGAATGAACCCACATTCAACTAATCTCCAAATACTTATAATAAGACAAAACCCGAAATCACTATTCATCCTTGTAAAAATAACCAAAATGCCCTTTTGGGTTGTCTTTTCATTTCCAAATGACCCGAGACTCAAAATTAACATCCAAATAGACTTTTCTGACTATTTCGAACCTTCCGGATGCAACGACACTGTCGAAATGACTATAAGGTCGATAGAAAATAAATTTCCTTTTTAATTTAATAAATTAGTCCCGACACGTCCCATACCGCGTCTGACTACAAATTCAAATTACCGAATTTATATCACACCGTCATATCAATGACATCACATTCATATATTACCTAAATATATTTAAGTAATATTCAGAATCATCCATTTTAATATCCACAATTCGGATAAAACCCAAATGAATTAATTTATAATAAAATCCAATTAATCCATTAATTTAAAATGTAACACATTTTAAAAGTCATAAAAATTACGGGGTATTACACTCTTTCAATCAAATGTGGTCTGAACTCCCATCTATATCCAGGAGCCATACCACTAAGCGCTTGTACTACACTCAGTCCTTGCGCAATCAATAATGAGCTTAAACTCAGTCCTTGATGCTCAAATTGTAACCCCAAGGCTACCCAGGTGTTATATTAAATCTCCCCTACTGGACCTATCCTTAATCCTCATCCATACAAATTAGAATCCAACACATGAACTTAACAACCGAAATTTCCTTCAAATTTAATTAACATAATTCTAATCAATTCAATCCCAATCATATCAATTCAATTCTTAACTAGGGATTACTGATCTTCTCTAAGTCCCATAATATCCAATTAATAATTACCAAAGATCTACAAAAGGTTTGGGATAGGAACCAACATTAAAAAGAAACAACTTTAACAATTATGGGGAGGTCGATCGATCGAAGGCAGGGGGTCGATCGATCGATCGCCCAGGTAACAACCCAGTTTTTCTGCATTTCTTCTACTACATGTTTAACCATTTTTTATCATTTAAACCTTCATATTAACAACCCAAATGACTTATAAACCTTCCAACATGATATATCAACATATATAAATGATTTCTAATGCTCTAAACATCCTAGACTCATCAAGAGATTGAATTAAAAGCATGTTTATATCCTCTTTTTCCAGAAAATTATCAACATAATATCTTCAAGAACACATCAATGGTTTTCAAAATTTCTTCAACATATTTATGATCATTTTGTGGATTACTAACTACTTACAACATGATTTTGATTCCTATATATTTTAAGATTCCAGAAATCCATTAACAGCTCTATCTTTTTATCTTCCAAACATGCAAAATCTCATTTTTATAACTATCCTAACATGAACAATATTCAAACTTAGATTGGAATTATCAAACACTTGCCTCTGATGAAGGTCTGATCCTTTGGTGTAGTATATCTCATGTGGTTCTCCCTTTCTCCGGCCAACTTCCGGTGGTGATGGGTGGTGGTGACCTTTGACCTTTGGTTCTCCTCCTTTCCAAGCAAGCATTTCTTCTCCCAAGCAACCTTTCACTCTCTCTACGAAGATGACTTCTCTATTTTGTGTAGAGGAGATGAAATGAACCTATGTACACTAATCTCCAAATACTTATAATAAGACAAAATCCGAAATCACTATTCACCCTCCTTGTAAAAATAACCAAAAGGCCCTTTTGGGTTGTCTTTTCATTTCCAAATGACCGAAACCCAAAACCAACGTCCAAATAGACTTTTCTGACTATTTCAACGCTTCCGGACGCAATGACACAGTCGAAACGACTATAAGGTTGATAAAAAATAAATTTTCTTTTTAATTTAACAAATTAGTCCCGACACGTCCCATACCGCGTCCGACTAAAAATTTAAATTACTGAATTAATAACTCACAGCAATATCAATAACATCCCATTCATATATTACCTAAATATCTTTAAGTAATATACAGAATCATACATTTTTAATATCCTCAAGTCGAATAAAACCCCAATGAATTAATTAATAATAAAATCCAATTAATCCATTAATTTAAAATATAATCCATTTTAAAAATCATTAAAATCATGGGGTATTACACTCATCCCTCTAAAAATCAACTTATGTCTCATTTAGGGTATGTTGATGACTTGATAATTTTTATAAATGGAGGTAAACATGGCATAAAGTCCCTAATAGATTTATTAAAAAAGTATGAAGCCACTTCTGGTCAGAAAGTGAATGTTTCTAAGAGTTCCTTTTATACTGATAAAAAGGTATCACATCATAGAAGGAACATAATAGAATCTACTTCTGGATTGTCCCACAAACAATTTACTGTAAAATATTTAGGTTGTCCTTTGTTTAAAGGGAAACCTAAGGCAATACATTTTTCTGAACTCATTTCTAAAATTAGAGATAAACTTCGCAATTGGTCTTCAAAAATTATTTCTCAGGCTGGAAGAGCTACCCTTATTAGATATGTTTTTCAATCTATGCCCGTGTATACTATTGCTATTTTAAACCCTCCCAAAATTATTATTAAAATAATACATAACATATTTAGTAAATTCTATTGGGGTGGCTCCTCAAAAGAGAATCCATTTCAATGGACTAAATGGAATAAGTTATGTTATCCATTTGTTGAGCGTGGTCTTAATTTTAGGAAAATAGAAGACATTGTCTCTTCTTTTAGCAGGAAATTTTATTGAAAGTGTAAATTTAAATCTGGCATTTGGTCTAGCTTTATAAGAGACAAATACAAAAATGGCCTTAAAAATAATCAAGTCTCTTCTTCAATTAAAAGGATAGTTTACATTAAAGACTTAGCTGACTCATATATTTATGGAGAGAAAAATATGGAAGGCTTCTATCACTGCTGATTTTACCATTAAATCTGCTTAAAATATTTGTAGACAAAGTAGGCGTTTATCTATATCTTGGAAAATAAATTGGATTAAAGAATTCCCCACGAAATTATCCAACTATACCTGGAAAATCTTAAATCATTCAGTCCCTTTTGAATCTGAGATTCAAAAAATAGGTGTGAGACTTGCTTCAATATGTAGATTTTGTAAGAGTGTTGAGGATAGTTCTTACCATGTCCTTATTCAATGTCCTATTACTGCTGAGGTGTGTAATTTCTTTGCATCTATGTTTGGTTTGTGCCTAGACTTTTCTTCTTACAGGTCTATCCTTCTTTCTTGATGGTTATATTTTCTTAAAATAGACTATAAAATTTTACTCTTTAAGGTGATTCCTAAAGTGATATTTTCGGAAATATGGAAAGCCAGAAACAAAAACCTTACAAAAAGGGACAAAATTGATCTCAAAATTTAATATTTCCAATGTTTACATTAAATACGATTGTAAAGCTTTAGTTGACACTGTTTTAAAGATAGAAAAACCTCATTGGTCATCACAAGATATCTTTGAGAACATCAAATATCCAACAAACTTCAAAATTAACCACATTTGGAGGGAAAACAATGCAGTAGCTAATTACTTAGCTTCAAAAGCTTCAGTATCTCAAATGGATGATTATTTCTGGAGTTTCAATTATCTTCCAACATTGGCTAAAGGACATCTCAACATGGATAGAAAAAATCTTGCAAGCATTAGAACCATCATAAAGAAAATGTAATGGGGATGATTATAAATCCCCAAATTTAAATTTTCTTTATCTATCACATTGTAATGGGGATAAACTATAAAACCTCAGGTTTCTTTTTTAAAGTTTTCAAGACATGTAATGGGGATACTATATAAATCCCCAAGTTTTTAAGTTTTCATTCTAGAGTAATGGACCCTTACTCTAGAAATAAGTTTAGCCATCGGGTTTGTAAGCTACGGAGAGGCTATTTCTCCAATATGTTAGAAATAAAATGGGTGGGGGTACGGTCCCACTTTTGCAAAAAAAAAAGATTAATATTGTTGATACAAAAATTGGTCAGCTGGCATGGACCAATTACATGAAGGCACGTGTTATCTTACATGGAAAAATATATATATTCACCGAATAACTCATCTTGCCGAGCTACTCAGTATACCGAGCTACTCAACTTGACGAGCTACTCAACGTACAACACATCTATTCAAGAAGATCAAGCGATAATTACAGATTCAATGAACATTCTTACTATATACAGATGTATATGCCTATTAAATAACGACGTATTGTGTATTCATATTGATAGCCCAAGGGCTACAAATACATTGTAATCCCCTCTATAACGAGGCAATTGATCACTTGTGATCATCATCAAGATTAAGGAAAAACACCCAATAATTCAAAATAGTGGACGTAGGCCCTTTTCATAAGGCTGAACCACTTTAAAAATCCCCTGTCTTATTTCTTTATTCATATTTATTTATGATTAATTAATTAGATCAAGTCTATTTTTTTACATCAACGGATTGGCACCGTCTGTGGGAAATCGACTATACGTAGTGTTTTTCACTCACAAATTCACTATACATGGCTGACCTCCCAGAATCTAGCAATAGGAACAATGACGGAGTTCCTCCCAACCCGTATGTTCCTCCAACAGTCAATGAACTCACTGGAGTAGTGGCCAGCTTAGCCAGGGGACAAACATCCATGCAGGAGACCATGGGACAACTCATTCAAAATGTTCAAAATGCAATGCCTACCTAGTCAGGCCAGGGAATCATTCATATAAAAACTCACCAACCATCTTCGAGATCCAGACGTACTCTATTTCCTCATGCTTCCCTGTCTAGGAATACTGAATCGCATCCTACCGAGAGGTCTAGTGATCCCTCTTATCAACCTGGTTGGACATCGCCCATAAAAGTCATGGACTCTCAAGAAAATATTACTTTAACTCCGGAACGAACAAGCGTTTGGAGAGGTTGAGTAGAATCTGAAGCACCTTATACTCTTGACTCACTTGAGTCTACATTGTATAAGTGCTCATCTAGTTTGGAAATAGTGATAAAATTGAGTCCCTTCCCTAGATACCAAAGAACCTCAAAACCTTCTGCTTAATTCCTCTTCGTTGTTGTTTAAAGGTATAATATCAACCCCACACACACACTAGGATTGCATACATATCACATATTCCATCATTTGATTGTGTGTGAGTTAAATCCCTTTTAAATTGGCTTTTAATGATTTTTGAGTTTTTTAAACATTTTTTAAATAAATTTTTTCATAATAAAAATTGGATCTTAAAACATTTGGGGTCATTTTGTAATTACTGGTTGTATGGTTTCATACCTGAAAGTTTAGTTGGGTAGAATCCGAAAGCACTTGATACTTGAGGGTGTGTGTGTAATTAAGTTTAAAACGCGCGTGCGAGAGCTCATCTCAGCCCTACACTTGTCCATGTTATGTCGGCTAGATTTGTGCTTGTTAATACACTCAGATCTTGTACGCAATCTCAACCGTTGGATCATGTTATCAACGCTCTTCATGCATCCAAACTCAATCCCTGTGAACCTCTCTAGACCAATCAACAATTGTTTAATTCACCGTTGATGTTAAACCATTGGATCAAAGTCAAAAGGCCAATACTAAAGCTTAGCCTTTATATTTCCACTAACCTTCTCGACCCTTCCTAGTCTACTATATAAGGAGGCTTAGTCTCAGCATTTGGAGACTTTTGGCCAGTTCGTAAAATGAGAGAGAGAGAGAGAGAGAGAGAGAGAGAGAGAGAAGAAAGAAAGAAAGAGAAACCAGAGTTTAAACCCTAAAATTATTTTTCAAAATCGTTTCAAACCAAACTCCACACCAGAGTGTTTGAGAGTTACTTTGGTAGAGGTTTGAAGGCAGATTGTGGTTTGAATCTTCTTGAGTTTGAGATCTTGTGTTCAACTTAAACCTTTTAGTTAGATCTTTATTTCTTTTTTATAGAAATTATAGATCTGGCCATTTTATGTTATATTACACTTAGATCTGCATTATTTAGTTTCTCATCTTGAGAAAACACATTTATTGATTACTGTTCTGTAAATGTTTTTCAAAACATTAAAATCAACAAATTATTCTTTTTCTATTTCTAGTTCTTGTGAAACAAGTCTCATGATCTAGTTGGAATCGCAATCGGTGGTTTTCAATTTAAAAAATATTTTCAAAACTCTCTAAAATTGGTTAAGACCTTGAACTGTCTTTTGAGCAAGGTAACCTTGGATTCTGGGTTTATTTGAAAGATCAAAGAGTCTTTTAATTATTAAGAAGAGAGAAACTGAAAATCTAACTCATTTATATATGTCTGTAATTTGATAGGATTGTTTGTATAATATAAGTGTGTGTGTGTGTGCACGCATGTGTTAGATCACTTTCACAAAACACTTGTCACACTACAACACAGAAGTGTTGGCCATAAGATTTTGAATTAAAAAGAGTCGATGTAAAGACTGGAACAAAAGTGAGAAGTTAGCAAGCTCGGAAAGCCACATCAACTTTAGAACTGCAGAAAAGTTAGAAACAACCAGTGGGTACATATTCTAAACTTGTATAGGTCTATTTAGTTTGCATGTGTGCTAAATATTTTGTAACTTGTATATTTTGTTTTAGTGTATTTTTGGTTTGTGGCTTAGAAGTCACCATGGATGTTTCCTGAGTTGGGTGAGGTTTTACCACGTTAAAAACTGTGTACTTAATCTTCCTACATCTCCTCATCTCATTCTTGATAGTGTGCTGACATAAACTTTCTTAGTTTTGGTTTTCAAAACTAGTTACATAATCTTGATCATATCTCGTACATTTTCATTAAACACATCTTGTGTTAATCTGTTTTGATTTAAAGAAAAAAATTTCTTCAAAAAATAGTTCAGAGTTACTTCAATAGTTTAATCTTGTATTAAATGGCCTAAGTAACGCTTTTTCAATTAGTATCAGAGCTTTTGAAATTTTCTTTAAAGATCTTGTGTTTCTGAAATTGTTTTCTTAAAAGCAAATAATGGACGAGAAAAATGAAAGATTTGGTAACTTGACCAGACCTCCTCTCTTTGATGGAAACAACTTTTTTTACTGGAAAGTAAGGACGGTTGCTTTTATACAAGGAACCTTGGGAGATGATCCTCGGATATATTGAAAATGGATATACTTATCCTACAAAACCAGCCACTTAAGGAAGTAATGAGAGGATTAATAAAGTATTAAGTGAATTCACTCGAGAAGAGAAGCAAGTTCTCAAAACAATAACAAGGGCAAGAATTCCATTTTTATGTCTATAAATGAACATGAGTTCAAAAGTATCTCATCTTGTACCACTTATAAGGAAGATTGGGATACTCTGGTTACTGCTCATGAAGGTGACATTAGCGTTAAAGCTGCTAAGACACGGATTCTTATCCAGTAGTATAACTCTTTAATCATGTCAGACTCTGAATCTTTTGATGACTTCTACGTGAAATTAATTGACATTGTGACCAAATTACACTCTAATGGGATAACTTATGACATAAATGAAATTTTCTCAAAAATTCTAAGGTCATTACCACTGAAATTTGATAACAAAATATATTCTATTGAGGAAATGAGTGATCAAAATCTCACTCCTGAATTACTCAGTAGTAAACTGAGAGCTGTGGAAATGGAACTAGAATTCAAGAAACAATTAACTCAGTCCCATAGGAAACTGACTAGATCCAATTTGAGTTTCTCCTCTAAACTGATAAGACCTGAGCTTAGCATTACCAATAATGATTCTGATGAGGAATGTGATATATATAGTTTGTATAATCAAATTGCCTTGATGTCAAAACAGTTTAAGAAAATTGCCAAATTTAGAAATAAAATGGCAACTAGACAAGGCAAGCCAAATTATCTAACTCAGTCTAACCACATTCGTCATGAGAAAGGTCAAGACAAACATCACAAGGACATTCATACAAGACCTAACAAAGACATCAAGAATATTAAATTTTTTAGATGTGGTAAATTGGGTCATATAGCACAATACTGTAGAGTTAAATTGAACGCGAACAATAAACATACTATGGCCAACATTTGCAAAACGTGGGATGATTCAAGTGACTCTGATAATGAGGAACTTGAGTCATCTGATGTTTTTTATCCTTGCATGTCTTTCTTTGCCAAGGTAATCAATAATTATGATATGCCTGTGCGTTTGTATGAGAATGATGATAATAGCTCTACTTCTATTGTTATGAATCACGTTGTTACTGGTTTAGATGCTTTAATTTCTGAGAATATTGATAGATCTATAGTGGGGTGTGTGAGTCAAAGGGAAAGCGATAATGACGATGTCAATGTGTGTGTGAGTTAAAGAAATGAATCCTTAGGGGTCACTTCACACACTTCACTTAGTGATTCAGACACTGAAGACCTCCCTGATATTCACATACTTTATGCCAAGACTCTCAAGAAAAGCTCTAGACTAGAGAAGATAGTGAAAGATCTCACTAAGAAACTAGAAGACCTCACTCTAATGGTTAAACTTAACGATGGAGAGTATACTACCCAATGTCTAACTCATGAAAATGAAGTCAAAATTTTTTATCAAAAATTGAAAGAGTTGATTGAAATAAATGAAAGTCTGGAGAAAAAATATAAAGGGACATTATTAGAATTGGAACAAGCTAAAGAAAAGACAACAACTGTTTTAAAAAAAATTGCTAAGTTTGAAAATAATTCCAATTATTTTGATGACTTTGTTGATGATTCAAAAACCAATTCTGATGATCGAACTGGAATAGGATTTTGCCCAAATTTAAAGACACAAACTAATAACTTTGAAAAAATCAAGTTTGTGTCAGGGGCAAAAGACCTACAGAAACTTGCCCAAATTTTCATTCCCTAAAAAGTGAGTTTGATGAAAAACAACAAAAGTTTGATATTCGGGAATCAAGTAACTCTATGTGTGATAGTCCACCTAAGGCTAAATACGTCTTCCCTCCAATTAGGAAGAGTGACTCTACTTTTCAAACTGTACTCCCCAGGAATAAGGCTCAACATCAACATTCCATGAAACCTATGTTTAGAGACTTTCCTAAGGAGATACCTTCTTCAAGAAATCTATATTGCTCTTATTATGACATATACGGTCATTATTTTGAAGGCTACTACTCTAAGCGCTTAGTAAAACCTGTTTGTAATACTCCTCTATACAAGAACTTTAACTACTCTAGGAGAAGCCATAACAATTATCTCCTACCTAGACAACCAGACAAAACTCTAACTATAAAAAGAGAAAGACCAAACCTAAAATATCATTTCCAAGAAGAACTCATAGACACTTTTCTAAACCAAATGCTCAGATTCTCCATAAAACTCAAATGCATGCGCAAAACATGTCTCAACAAAAATCAAATGCTCACAAATTTTATCAAATGAGAGCGAATATGCGCAAAATAAAAACAAGAGCTATTTGGGTTAGAAAAGATGAGCCATTACCCCAGATGAAGTGTAACATTGTGATTACTGCTTTAAAAGTTGAACACACCTCTTTTGGTTGGTATTTAGACTCTACGTGTTCAAAATATATGACTAGGGATGATACAAAACTTTTAAACAAAACTAGCTTTGTTGGCGGAAAAGTTATTTTCGGTGATGGTGTATCATCTCAAATCATTGGTAAAGGAACACTCCAAGAAGAGGGACTGCCTTTCCTTGAAAATGTTCTTCTAGTAAAAGGTCTTAAGGATAATCTACTTAGTATCTCACAATTTTGTGACTTAAATCATACTGTCACCTTTTCAAAGAATAATTGCAAAATTTTAAATGAAAAAGGTGAGTGGATACTTACAAGACTCACGACTCCCGATAATTGTTATACTGTCTAGACTAGTACCGAGGTCTGTAACATTTCCATAATGGATGGCAATGAAATATGGCATAAAAGGATGGGTCACATAAATTACGATACCCTTAGTAGATTGTCTTCACAAGAAATAGTTAGAGGAATTCCAAAGATCAAACCTATCTCTAATATTGTTTGTGGATCATGTCAGGAAGGAAAAATTGTTAAGGCACCTCATAAGAAAGTTAGAGATATCCTTACCTCTAAACCCTTGGATCCCATCCATATGGACCTCATGGGTCCCTCTCGAATTGTTAGTCTCTGTGTACACAGTTACATTCTTGTTATGATTGATGACTTCACTAGATTTACTTGGTTAGCCTTCTTAAAACAAAATTCTGACACTTTTCAAACCTTTTCGAAAATTCTACTTCGGATTGAAAATGAGAAGGACACTCAAGTAAATAAAATTCATAGCGATCGAGGTGGAGAATTCATAGATACTGGTATTATAGAGTATTGTGACCATAATGGTTACAAACATGTGTTTAGTTCTCCTAAGACTCCTCAACAAAATGGAATTACTGAGCGAAAAAATCGTACCCTTCAAGAGATGGAACGTGTTATGATCCATGCCAAATGTTTACCTAAATATTTTTGGGTAGAATCAATTCGTACTGCGTGTTATATCATTAATGGGGTCTATCTTAAGAAGAATTCTAAACAAACTACTTATGAACTATTGTATGGGAAGAAGCCTAATCTTAAATACCTTAGAACCTTTGGTAGTACGTGTTATATCTGTAAAGATAGAGAACACTTATCCAAATTTGAGACTCGTGGAGATAAAGCTATCTTCCTAGGATATTCTCCTGACAGTAGAGCATACCGTGTCTATAATCTTCGCACAAAGACCTTAATGGAAAGAATAAACATTATTGTAAGTGACACTACTGTTGAGAGTAAGCCTGGAGAACCAACTATTGTGGAAGAGTCTGAAAATGTTTTAGAAAATGACTCTTCAGAAATAGATGATTCTTTACCAATTGAGACACCTGAAGTACCTAACTGGGTTTCTAATGATCATCCCATAGATAATATTGTCGGTAACCCTAGTGAGCCTATTCGTACAAGATCTCAATTAAAAAACTATGCTCATTATGCATGTTTTTTTCCCTTGTATAACTAAAGAATGTAAATGAGGCATTGAATGACCCACATTGGATTTTTGCCATGCAAGAAGAACTTCTTCAAGTTATCATTCATGATGTTTGGTATCTTGTACCTAGGCCTGATCATAAAAAGGTTATTGGCACACGTTGGATATTTAAAAATAAATCTGATGAAAGTGGGATAATCATTAGAAACAAAGCCAAATTAGTGGCTCAAGGATACTCTCAAATTGAAGGAATAGATTTTAACGATACTTTTACCCCTATTACTCACTTAGAATCTGTTCGTCTTCTTTTTGCAATAGCTTGTTACTTGCATTTTACACTTTACCAAATGGATGTCAAATCTTCCTTTCTTAATGGAATCTTGACTGAAGAGACCTATGTTGAGAAACACAAAGGGTTTATTGACCCTTAGTATCCAAATCATGTTTATCATCTTAAAAAGGTGTTGTATAGTCTAAACTAAGCGCCATGAGACTGGTATGAGCATCTTTCCAACTTTCTCTTAGACAACGGTTTTAAGAGAGGTGGAAATGATCAAACCCTTTTTGTCAAACATTTTGACAAATATATCATTATAGCTCAAGTCTATGTCGATGATATCATTTTTGGATCCACTTCCCCTTCAGAAGTTAAATCATTTTATGAAATTATGCATAGAGAATTTAAAATGTCTCTTATAGGGGAGTTGCAATTTTTATTGGGTCTTCAAGTCAAACAAAATTCAGAAGGTTTATTTGTTTCGCAATAAAAATATTCTTTAGAGATTGTGAAAAAGTTTGGTCTTGAAAGTGCCAAATAAGCTAAAACTCCCATCAGTATTACGGTCAAAGTATCTAAAGATGAGAGTGGAAAATCCATATATCCTACTTTATATCGTAGTATGATAGGAAGTTTACTATACCTTACTACCTTGCATCCTGATATTATGTACGCAGTTTGTGTGTATGCCCGTTATCAAAATAATCCTAAAGAGAGCCACCTATTATGTGTAAAAAGAATCATTAAATACATAAAAGGCACTCTAAATTTGGGACTTTCGTACACCAATGATATTCCTAGTACTATAATCGGATACACTGATGTCGATTGGGCAGGGTGTATTGATGATAGTAAGAGCACATCAGGAGCATGTTACTAAATAGGTAACCATTTAGTAGGATGGAGTAGTAAGAAACAAAACTGCACTTCATTATCTACAGCTGAATCTGAGTACATAGTTGTTGGCAGTTGCTGTGCTCAATTACTTTGACTTAAGAAAATGCTAAATGATTATGGTATTCAAGAGGACCAATTACATCTTTATTGTGATAATCAAAGTGCGATCAATATCTCTAAAAATCCTGTTCAACACTTGCGAGCAAAACATATAAAAATTAGACATCATTTTATACGCGAATTTGTTGAGACTAAGGAATTAGAAATTAATTATCTTCCTACTGATTTGTAACTTGCAGATATGTTTACAAAACCTTGGGATTACAATATATTTCATTCTTTGCGAAAATCGATAGGAATGGTTTGCGCTGTATAAAACTCGTGTGGCTTATGTATTTTTTCCCTTTATCCATTTGAGACAAAATGGGGGAGAAATTTGAGTCTCTTGAGTTCATTTTTTCCTATATAGATTTCTAAACTGCTTGATCTTAGTATTATTTATAGGAATATGTACCGTTGTGTTCAATAGGTGTTATTAGGGTATTGATGTATAATTAGTTGAGTTATGTAATTTTCTGTTTCTAGGAAATGGGTAGATAGAAATTTGTATAGGATTAGGATTTTCTTTATTCTTTTGTATCCCTACGAGTCGTAGATGACTCAAAGGAGATTTGTTTCATATTTCCAAAGGGAGAGATTGAAGCACCTTAAATTCTTGACTCACTTGAGTCTACATTGTATAAGTGCTCATCTAGTTTGGAAATAATGACAAAAATGAGTCCCTTCCCTAGATACCAAAGAACCTCGAAACTTTCTACTTAATTCCTCTTGGTTGTTGTTTAAAGGTATAATATCAACCCCCCCACACACACACACACTAGGATTTCATACATATCACATATTGCATCATTTGATTGTATGTGAGTTAAATCTCTTTTAAATTGGCTTTTAATAATTTTTGGGATTTTTTAAACATTTTTCAAATAATTTTTTTCATAATAAAAATTGGATCTTAAAACATTTGGGGTTATTTTGTAATTACTTGTTGTATGGCCTCATACCTGAAAGTTGAGTTGGGTAGAATCCGAAAGCACTTGATACTTAAGTGTGTGTGTGTGTGTAATTAAGTTTAAAACGCGTGTGTGAGAGATCATTTCAGCCCTACACCTGTCCATGTTATACCGGCTAGATTTCTGCTTGTTCACACACTCAAATATTGTATGCAATCTCAACCGTTGGATCGTTGTTATCAACGCTCTGTATGCATCCAAACTTAATCCCTGTCAACCTCTCTAGACCAATCAGCAATTTTTTAATTCACCGTTGATGTTAAACCGTTGGATGAAAGTCAAAAGGCCAAGACTAAATCTCAGCCTTTAAATTTCCACCAACCTTCTCGATCTTTCCTAGCCTACTATATATGGAGGCTTAGTCTCAGCATTTGGAGACTTTCGTCCAGTTCGTAAACTGAGAGAGGAGAGAAAGAGAGAGAGAGAGAGAGAGAGAGAGAAGAAAGAGAGAGAAACTAGAGTTCAAACCCTAAATCGTTTCAAACCCTAAAATTAATTTTCAAAATCATTTCAAACCAAACACTATACCTAAGTGTTTGAGAGTTACTTTGGTAGAGATTTGAAGGTATATCGTGGTTTAAATCCTCTTGAGTTTAAGATCTTGTGTACAACTTAAGAATTTTAGTTAGATCTGTATTTTTTATATAGAAATTATAGATCTGGCCATTTTATGTTATATTACACTTAAATCTGCATTATTTAGTTTCTCATCTTAAGAAAACTCATTTGTAGATTACTGTTCTGTAAATTTTTTTCAAAACATTAGAATCAACAAATTATTCTTTTTCTGTTTCTAGTTCTTGTGAAACAAGACTCACTATCTAGTTGTAATCCTAATCGGTTGTTTTCAATTTCAAAAATATTCTCAAAACCCTCTGAAATTGATTAAGACCTTGGACCGTCTTTCGAGCAAGGTAACCTTGGATTCTGGGTTCATTTAAAAGATCAAAGATTCTTTTGTTTCTTAAGAAGAGAGAAACTGAAAATCTAACTCATTTAGATTTGTTCTGTAATTTGATAGGATTGTTTGTATAATATAAGAGTGCATGCATGTGTTAGATCACTTTCAGAAAACCCTTGTCACACTACAACACAAAAGTGTTGGCAATAATATTATGAATTAACAAGAGTCGACGTAAATACTGGAACAAAGTTGAGAAGTTAGCAAGCTGGGAAAGCCACATCAACTTCAGAACTGCAGAAAAGTTAAAAACAACCAGTGGCTAAATATTCTAAACTTGTATAGGTCTGTTTAGTTTTCATGTGTGTTAAATTGTTTGTAACTTGTATATTTTGTTTTAGTGGATTTTTAGTTTGTGACTTATAAGTCACCGTGGATGTTTCCTCAGTTGGGTGAGGTTTTACCACGTTAAAAACTGTCTATACTTAATCTTCCTACATCTCCTCATCTCATTCTTAATAGTGTGATGACATAAACATTCTTAGTTTTGGTTTTCAAAACTAGTTACATAATCTTGATCATATCTCATACATTTTCATTAAACACATCTTGTGTTAATCTGTTTTGATTTAAAGAAAGGAGTTTCTTCAAAAAACAGTTCGAAGTTACTTCAATAGTTTAATCTTGTATTAAACGGCCTAAGTAATGCTTTTTAGAATCTCTCGCTTTGATCGTTTGGGCCCCAGGAGGAATAGAAATCCTCCTTGAATTGCATCGAGAAATTCTCAACAGCCAAATGATCTAAGTGAAAGTTTTGCCCAATCACACCCTCTAGCTTATATAGAAAGATACCAAGAGGAGAATTCGATCAGATCTGTTGCTCGGGCAAATAGATCAGATGCTGGAAATGACGCATGGAAAGGATCCATTCAGAGATTGTAAGATAGGTTCGGGGAAATGGCTAAGGCCATAAATCCTCTCCAAATAACCTTTGTCAAAGGATCACCCTTCGTACAAGCAATTGTAGACTTTCTCACACCCTCAAATTTTAAGGCTCCTGTATTTACGTCGAAGTATGATGGAAAGACTGATCATGTTCTCCACATAGAGCAGTACCAAGTTGTTATCGATATCTATGCAGTTCCCGATGAGATGAGGTGCAGGGCATTCTCGGGAACTATCACAGGGTCAGCTCAAATATGGTAAAATAATCTTCCTCGGGGACAGATTTCTACTTTTCGTCAACTCGCAGAACTCTTTATCGGAAATTTCTATTTTAGTGCAAATCCTGTCAGAGGGTAGCACACTTGTTGAGGGTAAGGCAGAAAATAAGAGAAAGCACCAGGGATTACATTTCTCGTTTTAACAACGAGAAACTAGAGGTAAACGATTATGAAGAAAAGACCGCCATTACAGCTCTGATGAGTGGTCTTTTATCTAACAAGTTTTATTATACCTTGGCCAAATATCCCCCAAATCCATGGCAAAATTAATGGCCAAGGCAGGCAAAATTATGAATGAGGAAGAAGCTATGGCTTCAAAGAAGAATGGTGAGACCAAAGTAAAGACAAAATCTTAAAGCATGTCTGAGAGAAAAGATCAAAAGCATAATGGGGGTTGCAAGAATAAAAAGGCAAGGAAAATATAGAGCACTTGAGGAAGTATGCTAATTATGCCCCCTTAAAGGTGGGTATAAACCATGTTCTGGAGGAAATAAAAAACAGTGAAGAACTAAACTGGCCGGATAAATTGAGGACAGCCCCTGAAAGGAGGGATAAGTCCAAGTATTATGAGTTCCACAAAGACCATGGCCACACGACCAAGCGGTGCATAACTCTCCAGAATGAGATTGAGGCACTCATTCAACGAGGAAAATTGAGCAAATTTGTTGATAGGGAGAATGATGGGAAGACCAACGACTGAGAAAGGCTAAGGTCTAAATCTCCTCGCCGAATAAGTGATGACAAGAAAAGGTACCATGAAGATGATCTTTAGGATGACCCCTATCTCCCAAAAAATCCAAGGAAACCAGAGTGCGAGGTATTTTTAATCCATTTTGGTTCATTTGACTATAATACGATAACAGGTGGAGATGCAGGAGGTGGTGATCATATGGCGTAAAGAAAAGCTTACCTCAATGAGGCCCAAGTTTGTTCGTCATACAGAGGATAAATCTGGCGAAAGAAGACCGTCCGAGGAAGGTTAATAAGGATAAACTAGTCATTGGTTTTTCCAAAAGTGATCTGGAAGGAGTCTTGTATCCTCACGATGACCCCCTAGTGATCAAGATGAGGATGAAGGATGTAATCATTTCAAGAATATTGGTAGATAATGGTAGCTCGGCAGACATCATGTTCTACCCTAGCTTTGATATTTTAAACTTAAAACTAGCCCAGTTGGATCCATATCAAAGGCCCCTCCTCGGTTTCTCTGGTGAAAAAGTCTTTACACTAGGGACGATCAAGTTGGAAATGCTAATTGGTACCTGGCCTTCCTGTAGAAGATAAAAAGTACGCTTTTTCGTAATGGATAAAAACTTCCAATCAGCTAACAATGTAATCATGGGAATAATAGGTCTGAAAAAGTTTAAAGCAGTGCCATCTACGGTGCATCAATGCTTAAAATTCCCGATCAATTTTGGTGTGGGACTTGTGAAGGGCAATCAAAAAGTAGCTCGAGAATGCTACTATTCATCTGCTGAACAATAAGAGTTGGAAGATGCCAGAAAGAAGACCACCACTTACCAGGTGGATGAGTCTTAAGATTCAGAGATTGAGACACTGGACCCCAGAGATGAATCATAGATTATGAAGGGTCAGGTCATTGTAGCAACGGAGAATATTATTCTGGATGATGAACGACCAGAGAGAATAACTCAAATTGGTTCCTCACTGGATCCGGCGATAAAGCAATAGTTAGTGGCATTTTTTAGGCATAGGAAGCAAGATTTTGCATAGATTCATGAAGATATGCCAAGGATAGACCCAGCCTTCCTGTACCACGAACTCAATGTTAATAAGGAGATCAAAGTGGTGAAGCAAAGAAGAAGGGTCTTCAACCCAGAGAAGAACCAAGCTATTCAGGAGGAAGTTGAGAAACTGCAAAAGGCCTCTTTTATTGAGGATGTCAAATATCCTGAGTGGTTAGCTAATGTGGTGATGGTTAAAAAGAAGAACAATAAATGGAGGATGTGAGTTGATTTCACAGATCTAAATAAATCCTGCCCAAAAGATCACTTCCCATTGCCCCGAACAGACCAGCTAGTAGATGCCACCTCGGGGCATGAATTATTGAGCTTCATGGATACTTATTCCGGTTATAACTAGATTAATATGAAACCAGAAGACAGGGAGAGTACCTCTTTTATTAACCCAGGGGGAATATACTACTACAATGTTATGCCTTTTGGTTTTAAAAATACAGGTGCTACGTACCAGCGGATAATGAACAAAGTGTTCACAGAGCAAATCGGTAGAAATATGGAGGTTTACATCGATGACATGATGACTAATAGCAAGAAAGCTACTGATCACATAGCCGATGTAGGCCAGATATTTGATCAACTAGATAAATATCAAATGAATCTGAACCCGACCAAGTGTGTATTTGGTGTACAAGAAGGCATGTTCCTCGGGTATATTGGGAGTCAGTGGGGCATTGAAGAGAATCCTGACTAGATCAAGGCCTTATTATAATTACAATCCCTAACTACGAAAAAGGAAGTACGAAGCCTCACGGGTCGTGTTGCATCTATCAATAGGTTTGTATCGTGAGCAACTGACAGATGTCTTCCATTCTTCAATACACTCAGAAAAACATTCAAGTGGAATGATGAGTGTGAGAAGGCATTCCAAGAGTTGAAGAGATATTTGGGGATGCCTCCTTTATTGTTCAAGCCGGTAGTGGGAGAGAAATTATACTTGTACCTGGTTATCTCAGAAAGTGCTGTCAGTTCGACGCTGATAAGAGTAGAAAATGGAGTGCAAATACCGGTGTATTATACAAGCAAAGCATTCCGAGGAGCAGAGATTAGATATGCAGGGTTGGATAAGCTGGCATTAGCATTGATCGAGGTGAGAAGGAGGATGAAACCATACTTCAAGGCCCATACCATAGTGGTGTACACTGATATGCCACTCAAACAGGCTTTCCATAAGCTAAAAAATTTGGGGAGACTAATGTATTGGGCGGTGGAACTGGGTGAGTATGATATTGTTTGTGAGACAAGATCTTCACTTAAAGGTCAGGCGGTGCGGATTTCATTGCGGAGTTCACTTACCCGGACACCTCCGACCAACAAGGGTCTAATGCAGAACAACCCATGAATGTTGGGGGATCGTCAAATATTATCGCCGATCAACTTCCATCAGTAGAATTATCGGAGGGGATAGACATCGAGAAATAAGAATCATTGGATAACAGCCCAGGGTTAGGAGATGATAAAAGGAAGTACCAAATATTCCATCAGGGAACTTTGTCAGACCAAGAGTTTGATAATTGTATACCTATATGGAATCTGTATGTTGATGGCTCTTCGTGTGCGATAGGCAGTAGAGCCAAAATAATTCTTAACAGTCCAGATGGATTGGATATCTAATATGCTCTGCGCTTTTAATTCGAAGCTTCCCACAATGAATATGAATATGAAGCTATGATTGTTGGCTATAGTTTAGCCAAAACACTGAATGCAGAGCAAGTTACGGTGTTTAGTGATTCACAGTTAATCGTAAATCAGATTCTTAGGTTATATGCGGTGAAAGGAGACTTCATGTGTAGGTATCACGCCAAAGCTATGGAGCTTGTGTCCACTTTTGCAGTGGTTCAATTGATCAGAATACCAATATTAGATAATGCGAGAGCTGACGCACTAGCTCGGTTAGCCTTGACTACTTGTACCGAGCTACAAAGAATGATTCCTATCGAGATATTGGCAGATCGGAGCATTGATGAAGATTTAATGGTGAGATTCATCACTTTGGACATGTGACCTTCCTGGATGGACCCAATCAGGTTGTATATCGAAGAAGGAATTTTACCAACTGACAGCCAAGAAACTGAAGTTTAAAACTGATCGGTATGTATTGAACAATGAAGTTTTGTATAGAAGAGGTATGATAGCAGGTCTATAGAGATGTGTTCATCCATTAGAAGTTAAAGATCTAATAGAAGAAATTCACGAAGGGTCTTGTGGTGCTCATGTAGCAGGTCGGACTCTCCTGCGGATAACGATGAAGGGATATTACTGGCCAACGATGCGCGCTGATTGTACAGCTTACGCCAAGAAATGTAATAAATGTCAACGATTTTCAACCATACGAAGAAATCCCCCAGGCATTATTAACACACACCACTTCCCCTTAGCCATTTCAATGTGGGGCATAGACTTGGTTGGGCCTCTGCCAACCATCAGAGGATGATTCAAGTACTTAGTGGTCGCTGGTGATTATTTCACCAAATGGGTGGAAGCTAAACCTCTTATTGACATGGCCTATGAAAGGGTCTACCAGTTTATTTGGAAGAATATTATTTGCAGATATGGTCAGCCGCATGCTTTCATCACTAACCATGGTACCCAGTTTGATAATGAGGAGTTCGCTACATATTATCACCAGTCAGACGTCCAAAAGATCCACTCCGCACCAGGACATCCCTAGAGTAATGGGAAAACTGAAGTGACTAACAGGACTCTGCTTAACAGATTGAAGAAATGGTTGGATGATGTGAAAGGGAACTGGATTAACGAACTGCACTCTGTATTATGGGCTTACCAAACAAATCCCTGAATAGAAACTGAGGAATCTCCTTAGATGTTAGCCTTTGGAAGTAAAGCAGTCATACCAGATTAACTGGGCCTACCTACTTACTGGGTGCTTAATTACAACTCTCCCGTAAGCGATTTGATAAGACCCTTAAACCTGGACCTGCTCGAGGAAGTGAGAGAAGACGCGGTTATCCGAAATGCAGCTTATCAATAGAAGACTGTCATATTCTACAATAAAAGAGTTAGGAAATGTGATCTTAAGGAGGGAGATTATGTACTCAAGAAAGTCAATCAGAATCACAATAAGCTGGAGGCCAGCTGGCATGGGACTTATCCCAGGATAGAAACTTTAAAGGGGGAAGAATTAAAACGTGCGTGGAATGCAAAGCATCTGCGTAAATATTATCAGTAGTGTAGATTCACATGTATTCCGTTCTTTCGATATGAATAAAAATGATATTTTCCCCATTTTCTTTTTGGTTTAAATTTTTTCGGAGCACTAGTGCTACACACTACACTTGAATTTTACAAGAAGGCATCAGTAACCACCAACTACGGTTGGTCGGCACATTAGCAACCACCAATTACAGTTGGTCGGATATCAGCAACCACCAGCCACCAACTAAGGTTGGTCAGCATCAATAAACTTAACCAATAATGTTGGCATAACAATCATACAAGGTAAGGACTGTTTGATTATGGGTGACCTCAAGGGGCATCCAAAACTAGACAAGAAGATGGGTGACCTTGAGGGGCATCCACTGCCTAGGCACCAAGGTAATCTAGATAAGATTGCTACAGCTAAGCAGAACCCTGGGATGAAAATAATTCCATTGCTTAGGCAGTTATGGGTGACAAGTCACTACAACTAGGCAGCAAATGGGTTAAAGTTCCATTGTCTAGGAAATTAAAACAAAACAAGACAAATTGTCCCTTTAAAGATATATTGATAAGAAAAATATCATACAATGAATTCATTACAAAAGATGATGTGTCATTTAATAATTACTAACAATATACAAATTTCCTATTCTATTGATTTTTTCCTTTCCGAATTTGGTACAGGTTCCATTCTAGTAGGAGGATCATCTAAAGCATAAGGAGAGTTGATAAAATTAATATCTCGCAGCATTCTGAAGTTGCTCGAACTCGGTCGATGAAGCAAATGTTTTGGTCTAGATATCTCAAATCTTCATGAAGATGGAAGTCCCCAAGATACTTGGAGATCAAACATTGAGGAATAACACGAGATGGAATCCAACTGACATCTAACTTAAAGGGAGACACAGGAAGATCAAGTAATCCAGGCTCATACCAATCCCATAAGGAATTTCCTTTCTCAATTTTCATCACAGTCAAGGCGTTCAGCCATCCTTGTTTACATCCCTCATTATTTGATTATTTCAACTGGGCATCGAGATGTCATAAATCTTCATTGTATCCCCCATCTAATATTCCCTCAATTGTTTGTGGAATTGATAAGTCAATTTATCCACATGTTGATGAAGTTTTTTCATTAAGTTTTCTTTATTTTCCAACGCGGAACTCTGATTGGAAAGTTTCTAGGTAAGACGTTGAATTTTCTGGGACATCTCAACTAGAGCTTGACTTTTGACTTTCAGCTGAACAACTTGATTTGTTAAGGCTTCTGGGTCCTAGTTTCTTCAATACTGATTCGACCAACTCTTGATCTAACTCGTGAGGAAGATGTAGGTCTAGCTCTTTTCAAATCTTCTAATTCTTCTCTCAAAGCAACATTTTTAGTTTCCAAAAATGAAAATCCCTCATCACTGACTGGGACCAAATCTCCCGAAGAAGAAGAAGACTCTAACAGTTTTAGTTCTTCTCGCAAGGCGATAATTTCCTCTTCCACCAATTTGGCAATATTTTTGTGCTCCTCAACCTCAAGTTTTAGCACGCTCTTTCTCTTTTTATGGGCTGAAATGAACTTGTCATAACCTCGATCTGCACTCAACTGTTGGTATTTCTTCTCATACCCCTCATGTTGAAGTGCAATGATTTCTTTGTGTTAAAGTTAAAGTTCCTCGATAGTTACTTGAAGATCTTCAGTCATTTCATAGTAAGCGGCATTATTAGCCACAACCCGATCAAGTAGACATTTTAAAAATAAGTAAGCCTCAATTGCTCGCTCATAGCCATCAACTCTAAGGATATTAACTATTTCTGCTTTAGTGAAGTCTGTATAAGCAGCCTTGAAGTAATCATTACACTTTTTCATCAACTTTGTATCATGAGTTGACAAGAGTTCCATCCTGGCAACAAACTAGCAAGGAAAATAAGAATAAATCAACAACAGTGCAACTACATGTCGAGAAAGTAAAGGAGATAGCTCAGAATAAATAATAAAGTTCATTTTATTAATCATAAGATGATAAGGTACAACCAAAGTTATAATGAAAGGGAAAAACAACATAATTAAATAGCGGAACAGCTATACACCTTCTTATTTTCGACAATATCTTTAGTCGATTTGGATGAAGGAGTGGGTTACTCGGAGGGTAGTTGAGGTTGCTCGATAGAAGTTATTGCCTGCTGAACTTGCTCGAAAGATTGAGGAAGGGTAGCAATAGGTTCTTATCCTACTATCACCATAGAAGATTCATTAGATGCGGCTTCATATTCTTCTTCTTCAATAGTAGGAGGAGGGCCATGAGTGTGTTTCTAAAAAAGTTCTGAATCATCAGTAATGTTCAATTCTTTCAAATTGCGACCCATCCGTCTCTGAAGTATTTCAAACTTGCATACTCCATCTGGGAAGAGATAACAACCAAATCTCATGTTCATCCTTTGTCCCAGTCAGAGCTAAAGGACTTCTTCACAACAGCTTTCCTCTTTGCTCTCTTCGAAGAAGATTTTTCCCCGAGAAACTCTTCGACAGACTTCACCTTCTCCTCAAGCTCTTTCTTACGTAGTTTAGCCTATTTAAGGTTGCCATCAGCTTCCACTTGGCTGAAAAGAGCAACCTTCAATTTTTCCTCAAACTCCTTGGGGACATTTATAGCTTGTTGACGAGATAACTCAGCCAATCGGAGTTTATTCTCCTATATATTTTTATCCCTTTCGTACTTATGTCAAGAATCTCCCAAAGATTTTGATAACCGATCAAGGGTTTCCTTTGCTCCACTAGATAAGGTTTAAGCTTTGATAGCTTCATCCTTCTCTACGATGTTATCAAAGTACACCAAAAACTGCATGAAGAAAAAAAGGCATGAATCAGAGCATGTATGTGGTAATGAAGAATTAAAAATATAAGTATAATAACCACTTACTAAGGCAAGGAGTTGGGAAGCCACATCAACAACCTTATCCCGAGGAGTTGAAGTTTCAGCAACTCAGCAATCAGGAAGAGTCCCTAACTTGATCAATTTCTTGGCCAAGCCAGGGGTAAGGACAGATGGAGGACTAGCCCTCAAAGAAGAAATCCCAGCTCTAATATGTTGGGCAACATCATCCACAGGTCTTTCAGTAAGACCCCTCCTCAACCTTCTCAGAGGGGCATCTTTAATCACAGGTGCTACCTCTTCTTCAATAAAAGGTGTTGCCTCTTTTGGGACAACAACTTCAATCAAAGGTGCTGCCTCTTTGGGGGCAACGGGGGACTTCTTGCTGATATCTTTGGCCAGAGGAACAACATCATTTTTCTTAGTTCCGTCAGTTGGAACATCGCCCTTGTTCTTCTTCGACCCTTCAGTACCAGGGGCAGACTTGGCAAAGAACTCAGGTACCATCATCTTCTTCATCATAAGATTATCAATAGAGGTACCCAAATCAGAGGAAGATTCCCCTACAGTTGCTGGAGATGTTGGTACTTGTTCAAGATCAATTATCGCAAGAAGAATGAGAGGTTGGGAAATAAAAGACAAGGTAGTATTCTTGTATCTCAACAAATAAGAAGCAGACCTCACGTGCTCCTCATCATGGGATTTATGCAAACCCCAGATAAGTGTTAAGTTTTTTATACTTATGTCATTCTCTTTTGGAGGTTTCCTTTTGCTATCAACTGCAAAATAAAAACGTACATGTTAGTGATGTATTTTATTCAAAAAAACAGAGCTAAATTGAAAAATTAAAAAACAACCCATCCCATTGCCATAAAGTGGACATCTGGGACCTTGGTATACATCTTTTCCTTTTAGTGGGGGGTGTTGCCAATTTTTCATCACAGCCTCATGATCAAAATAGTCCCTATTAGCATCGGGAAGATTGATCACTAAAGCTCTATTTGAAAACCTAGTTTATAAATAACATGTAGCATCGCTGGTAACCCATTTATAACAATACATAATTTCAGGAATTCCTAAGAGAGTTCCATGTATTTGGTTCAATCTATATACCCCATTAACTACCCTCCATGTATTTGGAGCTAATCTTGCAGGAACAATAACGAAATATTGGCAAAACTCCAAACAAAGGGGATTAGGCGGAAATGAAAACCCACATTCTGCTAGAAAAATGGAGGTAAACTAGTGTCCCTTAGCTAAAGAAAAGTAATTATAAGGGCAAGGATGTTCCTATAGAATAACCCAAGAGGGAATTGCAAATGAACCCGAAATTTATCTAATTATTCGACAAGATAAACCATGACGACTAATGCAAAGAAAGAAGAAAAAATAATTTCTTACAGAAAACTGAGAAATCTGCTAAAGCGGGTGACAAAAAGAACGATCGTAAGAATATATAATGAGAAGACAAAGAGTTCAGAAGTCTAAAAAGTGAAAGGTGGAAGATGATTTGATTCTATCGCTTTTAAATGCCTTGCATCGGGAAGCGAGAAAAGAAATGATTACTAGAAAAAACGATTGCATTTTCAGTGGTTAAATGATGAAAAAGATGCAAATACCCAAGCGTCTATCAAAAATTCAAAATATTTACAAGTTTTCCATTTTGTGCTCAAAATCATTAAATGTTAAGTGTTGGATATCTGTAATCTAACAAGATTGGGCAAATGTGCCCGAGAAACTTCTGGGCATAATGTTCCACACTCTCATATTCAACCTCAACTGTTAAACATTGGGGGCATCTGTTGATATAAAAAATGAGTCAGCTGACATGAACCAATTACATGAAGACACATGTTATCTTACCTGGCCAAATATATATTCACCGAACAACTCAGTGTGCCGAGCTACTCAGCGTACCGATCTACTCAACATGACGAGCTACTCAACGTACAGAGAATCTAGTCAAGAAGATCAAGCGATAATTACAGATTCAATGAACATTCTTACTATATACAGATGTATATGTCTATTAAATAACGGCGTATTGTCTATTCATATTGACAGCCCAAGGGCTATAAATACATTGTAACCCTCTCCATAATGGGGCAATTGATCACTTGTGATCATCATCAAGATTAAGGCAAAACACCCAGTAATACAAAACAGTGGACGTAGGCTATTTTTATAAGGCTGAACCACATTAAAAATCCCTTGTCTTATTTCTTTATTCATATTTATCTGTGATTAATTAATTAGATCAAGTCTAGTTTTTTACATAAATAAATATAATGGGTAATATTTAATAAGTGAGTAGTAAGTTATTTATAGAAATTATTATGCATTATAGCGAGTGAGATTGATGTAACTCAATTTATCTCAACCGGGAGTCACGGGTAGACTAAATTGAGGTCGAGATGGGATAATTATTTATAGTGACTCAGATGATGATTTTGAGGTCACTAATAACTCCGGAGGGATCAAAATAGTCAGAATAGTATACCGGAGAGTGTTGATTGGGTCCCGGGGTAATTTTAGACTAAATTGACACTGAATGGGGGCATTTTAGGATTTGGTAACCAAGGGTTAAGAGACTTATGTATTTCCAACATCTTTATTGACATATAGATGGGAAAGGATAGGATTTAAAGGTTATAAAACTGTAGAGACGAAGAGAACCATTTGTAAAGCCTAAGAGAGAGGTTTTAAGAAGTTGGGGTGTGACATTAAACCATTATCAATCTTGTCTTGAGGATTGCAAGAGAATGGACACCGTCTAACATCAAAACCATAAGATCAAATCATCTAACTCAAGGAAAGTTTTTATTTACAGTTTATTTTGAATTTATAATTCCCATGTTATTACGATTTTGAAATATATTGATCTAAGTCATGTATCCATGTTATGGGTAGTATTTCATGTAGACAGATTACATGAATGTAGGGGTTATAAAATCAAATCATGAGTGATAATCTAGATGAGAAAAATCTAGGTTTTATGATGTGTATCAATTAAGAACATGAAAATTTAGGGGTTTTGATGAATATATGTTATGATCCATTCTTGATTTGAAATCATAATGTTTTAGGGATTGTATTACATTGGAAATCATCTTAATACATGTAGGTAATGTTTAGGAAAATTGGTTTGATGTTTGGTAAATAATAATGGAGTATTCAATGAGGAAAATGGTGAAAAACATACTTGTATACTGAGGAAGAAGACTATCTGCATAATTTCAAATCGATTTGGTCTAGATGCGAATTGATTCGGAAAGAGAAATGATTCGGCCTCCTGGTGAATCAATCGATTTCCCAAAAAATGTGAAATTTCCTTTTAAAGACTATGACTCTTATAATTTAGTCAAGGAAACTTTTGGGACCTTGTTATAATATAATGAAAGATTTGATATATTACAGTAGGCTTGGGATGGGATTATGACTTAGTCTTAATGAGAGGATGGAGGCGAGGTCTAATGTATTTAAATTGAGGCGTAATTAATTCGGGAGAAAGAGAATGAGTTACGAAGAATTTAAGTTAATTTATGATAGAGACCAGTAGTGTATGATAGAGTTAGCTACTGAATTTAGTGAAGGGGGTAACTAGGGACCTTAGAGTATACGATAGAGAGAATAATCATAACATGATAGTATGGTGAGTATTCGAGAGATATATACTATGATGAAGTATAATGATTAGGTTATGTGTATGCCTACTCAATTAATGTATATATAGGTTGCGTATATACCTACTGTATATGATTGGTGTTGAATGTGAACATACCTATGCAACCTGTTATCACGAAGGTTCCCGTGTAGTGTGAGATCCCACCTTACCGATTCAAAGGAGGTAGATTTGTGCCCCACAACATAGAACTTAGGGAGGATCACTATGTGTTGTGTATTAGTGATACTTACAAGTCATTTGGGTACGTTAGGTATGTGCATATCCCAAAGGCTTAGAACTTTGTTCGCCTCCATTGTTTGATATTTGATTTTTGGGTTCGATAAGACATGCTGAATTAGTAGTCCTTATTTTGGTACGAGAGCTATATGGTCACGGTGGTCCTTTTGAGAGACGATGTAATTATATATATTAGTAAGATAAATATATAAACGAGTTTGAATAATTCTACTAATGTGTGATAATATACTTGTAAATATTGCGCAGCTAAATAATTAATTAAGTAGTGAAACTTAATTAAATGATTTAGTGATAACATATGAAAAAATGTTACTTATAGTATTAATAACATACGAGAGATGTTAATTCGGATAGAGTACTATATAGGCGGTACGGGTACTTATAAGTGTCGATAGTCCATATAGATACTTACGTCTAGTTAACTTGGGTAGTATGGCTAGATGGGCTAAGTAGAACATGTTAGGCATGTACAATAGTTGAGAGGTGTGGAAACTCAAGAGAGTGTATGTGAACCTAACATGTGTAATCAATAATTGATTTTTAAATTGTGATAAATACTTGTAAAAAAATTTAGAATGTTTTAGGTTCTAACCCTTGCTATAAATATTTTTTCAAAACCTTTTAGGTGTCCAGCCATAAGGACGCCAGACTTGACGATCTATTCCAGGGATGAGTAGTTGTAGCACTATGGAGGCTTGCAGGGCTTGATTAGACGTTTCCATCATTCATTCCTAGTGTAGGATTTCAGTTATGTATCTTAGTTAGGAATGTTCCCCATTCATAATTTATTTATTCTGGTTTCAGTTCAGACTCATATTGATATTTATTTACTATTTGTTGGGCTTATTATTTGGATTTAGATTTTAGAGCCAATGGTTTATTCGACAAGATATTTATTCATTTATTTATTCTGTGTGATGATTCAGACAATATTAATTGTGTGAATATTTTAATTTAGTTCCGCATATTATTATTCATTGTTTAATGAAAGATAAAATTTTGACACCCACTTAATTAACAAATAGGTGGTTAGTAATTAATATGGTTTTCGATAGTGATACTGAGAATGAAACAAATGAGAAACCTCTTTTAATTTAATAAAGGATTGATCACTCGGTATTTAATTAGGCAGGATGTCACAGATGGTAACAGAGCTTCAGGTTCAAATGTCCATAGGATTTGTATGGATTACCATGATTTCAGCGTATCGTTCCTTTGATATAGAACCCTATTGTTAGGACTGTTGTTTTTACATTCACATGCTTGAGATATCGTACTTATGCGGTTATATTTTTACTAACGGTGAACTCATACAATTCGATATATTTTTAGATGTCACCTAGGAGAGAACGACATGCTAGGAACGCCGAAAGAAGTGATGCAGGAAAGGAGCAACGAGTACTTCAAGTACCACAGGGTATGGTAACCGTCACAAAGGTCACTAATATCGTAGCACAAGCATTAGTGTCGCATTATTACACTACCGAGAATAGAGTGTCCAATTAATAGGAACCAAAAGAATAAGGTAACCTAATCAGTAAAGCAAGTCAAGAAGAAATCGTAACGATGTAACACCAAAGCAATAACGACGGGATATTCGAGGTCGTCAGGGCCAAGCGAATAACGGAGATGGCCAACAGAGTCAAAACCACTCGGTCCAACATGACCATGAGTAGGGAGATTTCAAAGGGAGATGTTTTACATGTGGAAAGGGTGGCCACAAGCGCCAACTTTGTCCACAACGAGCTAAGGAGAAGCCCAAATCATACCGGCAGGGTCAAAAGAAGAAAATTTTCACTCGTCGTTGTTATATTTGTGGAGACATGAGTCACCTAAAGAAAGATTGTTCACAGTTGGTCCAACTTTAGGGTCAGTACCATCAGGGTAATCAGGGCCAGCGTCATAGAGAGCTTTCAGGCCAATGCTTTATTTCTGGAAAGATGGGCCACAAGAGGAGGGGTTGCCCACAAGAGGGGAGAGCTCCGTAATAGAAGGGTGACCTGCAGGATCAGTATGCACAGAGGCTAACTTCAACACCAATCCCACCTGTACAATCACAGCAGGGATAACTTCTATATGGAGATGCCTATAACATATGATATGTAGTCATGCCATGGGTACCACATATAACACTATCATTTGAAGGTACAATCGGTGACATGGGTGCAACACAATATATAATTAATAACACTAAAATTCACGGGCGAGTTGGATTTAGTGCGTACATTGGTAGTAATAGTCGTATAGTTAAATGCTTATAATTGTCGTCAAATGGAAGGAGTTCTTTTACGTCGCCTATGGGGAGGAGAGTGTAAACAATAAGAAAATATGTATAGTATGTATTAGTTCTTTAAAACTTTAGAATGATATAAAAATAGAACGTGTTCAGGCCAGGTAGCGACAGTCCAAGCGGTGATAGGCATTTACAACAAGGCTATCGAGTTCACTATTTTAGGATAGGATGTATTTTGAAGTATCACCTGAAATGGGGTCAAGCCTTAAAAATATTTCTATATAGAGACTTCAGGGAGCATGTAATTATTATTATGATCGATTTCGGTATGTCGGGAAGTAAACGTCATCATTGGGACACTGATCTTAGTAACAGACCCACTTGTGTTAAATATGGAGGGGTATGATGTCATTCTGGGCATAGATTTGTTGGAAGGTTACAGGGCAATAGTAGACTTTTATGAGAGGACCATAGTGTTCTCCATTCTGGGTTAGGATATGTCCTTCTTGGTGATGCCTCTTCTCGAGGGAGGGCGCGTACCCACTTATACTACATTGAGGAGGAGACCTCACAGGAGGTAGTAATTTCGTTAGACTCGATTCTAGTTGTGAGAGAGTTCGAGGAAGTATCCTATGAGATACTCGGCTTACCACCCAATTGGGAAATCAAATTTTTTATCGACTTAGCACCGAGTACAAGACCAATTGCCCGATAACCTTACCGCAGTGCCCCATCATAGATGGAGAGTTAAGAAAGTAGATTCAGTAGCTCTTGGGTCAGGGTTCCATTTAACGGAGTACGTCATCGTGAGGTGCATCGGTATTGTTTTTGAAGAAGAATGATGGTTTTCCCTACTTATGTGTAGACTACAGGGAACTGAACAAGGTCACGATTCGAAATAAATATTCATTATCGATGATCGATGACCTGTTTGACTAGTTGATAGGGGATGTATACTTCTCCAAGATTGATTTGAGATTGAGGTATCACCAGTGGCACATTCGAGAGGTGGATGTTCCCAAGATCACTTTTTCATTACGGTATGGGTCATAAGAGTTCAGGGTGAGGCAGTTTGGGCCCACCAATGCGCTAGCAGTGTTCATGGACCTCTGAACAAGGTATTCAGGGAGTTTTTGGGACCAGTTCATTATCATATTTATAGACGAAATTCTAGTTTACTCTCACACTGAAGAGGATCACACGAAGCATCTACTTAGAGTACTACAGTCACTTCAAGACCACCAGTTACATGCCAAATTTAGGAAGTGTGGATTTTGGCTATGAGAGGTATGGTTTATTAGCCACATCGTGTCAAACCAGGGTATTCTATTAATCCAAGTAAGGCATCAGTGGTGGGGGACTGGGGACAGCCCACGACACCAATAAATTTTGCATCTTTCGAGGTTGGCCTTCGATGAGATGAAGGAAAAATTGACATCAACACCTGTACTTGAATTGCTTAGGAGTGGTGTGAAGTACTGGGTCTAAACAGGTGGATCTTTACAGGGACTTGGGGGCTTTTTAAAATAAGAGGCGAGGGCTATAGATTATACATCTCGAAAGCTTAGGTCCCATGAAAAGAATTACCCCCACACAACCTTGAGTTGGCATCATTTGTGTTTGCTTTAAAAGTATGGAGACAATATCTTTGGTGGAGCAGTTTACGTTATTCACAAATCATAATTCACTTCGGTATATCGTCATACAGAAGGATCTGAACATGAGGTAGAGGCGGTGGCTAGAATTCGGGAAGGACTACAAGTCTGATATTTAGTATCATCCTGGTAATGCTAAAGTGGTGGTAGACGCGTTGAGCTAATGACCTTCGGGGGAGTTAGCGGAGGCCTAGAGGGTGAAGTGAAGGGAACTTCGACACGACGATGAGGTCGCCAGAGCATGCATATCAGTTTTGGTTATCACTTTTAAGATTGTTATGCGGGTAGTGAAAGCACATTCAAAAGACCAGTTCTGTTAGGATAAGGTACGCCAGTTATTAGCTGAAGGTGCGAACTCTTAATCGATCGGCACAGAGGGAGGTCTACGTTGTAATAGGAGACTAGTTATGCCAAAGGATGAGGACTGAGCCCTGTGGTTATGATGGAGTCTCACGATTCTAGATTTATGGTACATGTCGACGGGGATAAGATGTACCAGGGCATGAGGAGATAATATTAGTGGTCAGGGATGAAGAGAGATATAACAGAGTTTGTCTTGAAATGCTTTACATGTCAGTTAGTTAATGTAGATCACCAAAGGCCTATCGAGATGCTATAACCATTAGAGATCCACGTATGGAATTGGGAGAGCATCTCGATGGGTTCCATTACAGGGCTGCCAGTGTCACAAAGAGGTCATAATCCCAATTAAGTAATATGGATCAGCTAACCAAGGTGGACTATTCCTTTCTAGTTCGCACCACTTTTCAGATGATGTAGTATGCGCAACTGTTCATAGCAGAGATAGTAAATGATAATGGGTACCGGTCAACATTGTATCTGATAGAGACAAGATCTTTGTGTCTTATTTCTGGCAGAGTTTTCAGGAGACCGTGGGAACTAACTTGCGACTGAGTACCTCATACCAACCATAGATAGATGTACAGACTAAGAGGGTAAATATGATGCAGAGGACATATTGAGGATGCGCATCCTGGATTTTAGGGGAGAATAGAAGCAATATCTTCCATTGGTAGAGTTTACGTATAAAAACTCTTACCAATTTACTATCGACATGGCACCGTTTAGCACACCTTATAGGAGAACTTGTTGTTCATTCGCTTTCTAGTTATAGGTGGGAGACAACAAGTTATTGGTGCCAAATATGATATAATAGATGACTACCAAGATCGAGCTAATTCGGGGACATATTAGAATAGCTTAGGAATGATAGAAGAGTTATTCCAATACAAACTGGAGGCACATAGACTTAGAGGTTAGTGTTCAGGTATTGGTACATGTGGGGGTTATAAGATTTGGAAAGAAGGGAAATATAGCGCTGAGATATATGGGACCTTTATCGATTATTGAGAGAGTGGGACCAGTGGCATATAGACTAGGGTTACTAGAGCATCTTCAGTTGATACACAACGTGTTCCATCTGGCATGCTGAAGAAGCATAGGAAGAGCGAGAAAGATTACTAGAACCTCCCACTCAGGGAGATTGATTTGCATCTAGGTGTCTCGTACGAGGAGAAATCCGTGGCTATTTAGGATCGTAGTGAGAGAAGATGCGGTTTAAAGTGGTACCATTAGTCAGAGTTCAGTGGGGATACCACAATGTTGACGAATCTACATAAGAGAGGGAGGATGACATGTGAGCGCATTACCCATAGTAATTCATCGCAGTTAATTTTCGAGATGAAATTCCCTTTAAGGGGGATGTATGTAATACCTCGTATTTTTACGTATTTGAAATTTAATTAATTCGGTAAACTATTCATTTTATTTTAAATTACGCGAGTGAAGTAATTAAATTAAATTAAATAAAAATATGGTTATTAAATATTAATTAAGAAAAGGAGAAAGAGATAATGGTTAATATTATGTGTTAAATTTACTAAGTTAATAGTAAATGATTTATAGAAATCATTATGCGTCATAGCGAGGGAGATTGGCGTAATTGAATTTATCTCAATCGGTAATCGTGTGTAGACTAAATTGAGATCGAGATGGGATAATTGTTTAAAGTGACTTGGATTATGATTTCGAGGTCATGGATAACTCCAGAAGGAACGAAATAGTCATAGGAGTATACCCGAGGGTGTTGATTGCCCCAGGGCATTTTTAGACTAAATGGGCACTGTATGGGGGAAGTTTAGTCATTTGGTAACAAATGGTTAAGAGACCTAGGAATTTCCAACATCTTTATCAGCATATAGATGGGAGAGGCTACGGTTTGGAGGTTAGAAAACTCAAAGAATCCATTAGAAAAGAAGAGAAACCATTTGTGAAGCTTAAGAGAGAGGTTTTGAGAAATTGAGGTGTGATCTTGCACCATTATCAATCTTAGAGTGAGGATTGGAAGAGAAGGCACACCATCCAACATCAAAACCACGAAATCAAATCATCTAAAATAAGGAAATTCTTATTTACAGTTTCTTTTGAAGTTATAATGCTAATGTTATTGGGGTTTTGAAATATATTGATCTAAGTATATTTTGTTGTGTAATCTAGATGAGAAAAATTTGGGCTTTATGTTGTGTATAAATTAATAACATGAAAATTTAGGGGTTTTGAGGAATGGATGTTATGATCCATTCTTGATTTGAAAACATAATGTTTTAAGGATTGTATTACATTGGAAATCACCCTAATACATGTAAGTAATGCTTAGGACAATTGGTTTGAAGTTTGGTAAATAATTATGGAGTATTGAATGAGAAAAATGCTGAAAACATACTTGCATATTGAGGAAGAAGACGATCTGCGTAATTTCGAATCTATTCGGTCCAAAGGAGAATCGATTCAGAAAGATAATCGATTTGGCCTCCTGGAAAATCGATTCGATTTCCCAGAAAATGCGAAATGTCCTTTCAAAGCTTAGAACTCTTATAATTTGGTCACCCTGTTATAAGATAATGAGAGATTTGTTATATTATAATAGGCTTGGGATGGGATTATGACTCAGTCTTAATGAGAGGATGGAGGCGAGGTCTAATATACTTAAATTGAGGCATAATTAATTTGGGAGAAGGAGAATGAGTTATAAAAAATTTAATTGAATTTATGATAGAGACCAATAGTATATGATAGAGCTAGCTACTAATTTAGTGAAAGGGGTACTTAGGGCCCTTAGAGTAGAGAGTAATACTCTCATTAAAACGATAATGAGAATAATCATAACATGATAGTATGGTGAGTATTCGAGAGATAAATTCTACGTACGAAGTATAACGATTAAGTTGTGTGTATGCTTACTGGATTGATGTATATGTAGGTTGTGTGTATACCTATTGTATATGATTAGTGTTGAATCTGAACATACATACACTTCCTGTTATCATGGAGGTTTCCCGCGCAGTGGGCGATCCCACCTTACCGATTCCAGGGAGGTCTAGATTTGTTCCCTAGGACATGGAACCTAGGGCATCTCACTATGTGTCGTGTATTAGTGAGACTAGATGGTTGTTTGGGTACATTGGGTATGTGTGTATCCCAAAGGCTTAGAACTATGTTCGCCTCCATTGCTTAATATTTTATTTTTGGGTTCGAGAAGACATGCCGAACAAGTGGTCCTTATTTTGGTACGAGAGGTACATGGAATGATAGTAGAGTATGCCTATTTTCACAATGGTCCTTTTGAGAGATGTCGTGATTATATATATTAGTGAGATACATATATATACCGATTTGAATCATTCTACTTACGTGTGATAGTATACTTTTAGATATTTTGTAGCTAAATAATTAATTAAGTAGTTAAACTTAATTAAATGATTTAGTGATAACATATAGAAAAATGTTACTTATAGTATTAGTAACATACAATAGATGTTAATTCGAATAGCGTACTATATGGGTGGTACGGGGACTTATAGGTGTCGATAGTCCAGATAGATACTTACATCAAGTTATATAGGGTAGTATGTCTAGGTGGGCTAAGTAGAACACATTAGGCGTGAACAACAGTTAAGAGGAGAGGAAACTAAAGAGAGTGCACGTGAACCTAACATCTCTAATCAATAAATGATTTTTAAATTATGGTAAATACTTGCAAAATGTTTTCAAAATGTTTTGGGTTCTAACCCTTGCTATAAATCATTTTTCAAAACCTTTTAGGTGTCCAGCAACAGGGACGCCAGACTTGACGATCTATTCTAGAGAAGATTAGTTACAACACTGAGGAGGCTTATAGGAATTGATTAGACGCTTCCATAATTCATTCCTAGCGTAGGATTTCATTTCGGGATCTCAGTTAGGCATGTTGCCCCCATTCAGACTTTATTTATTCAGTTTTTAGTTCAGACTCGTATTGAGGTTTATTTACTATTTATTGGCCTTATTGTTTAGATTTGGATTTTGTAACCGATGGTTTATTCGGCAAGATATTATTCATTTATTTATTATGGATGATGATTTAAACCATATTAATTGTATGAATGTTTTAATTTAGTTCTGCATATTATTATTCATTGTTTAATGAAAAATAAAAACATAAAACCGACATAATTAACGAATAGGTGGTTAGTCATTAATATGGTTTTCGACACTGATGCTGAGAATGAACCAAATGAGAAACCTCTTTTAATTTAATAAAGGACTGAGCACCCGGTATTTAATTAGGCGGGGTGTCAGAGACATGCTTACTAAAATCAAGAAAGCTTTGACCCATATTAAATATTTAAGCCAGACGTTTGACCAACTTGAAAAGTATCAAATGAAGCTTGATCCGACTAAGTGTGTTCGGCGTATAAGAACGAATGTTCCTGGGGTTCATTGTAAACCAAAGAGGAATTGAAGGTGATGCGAATAAAATCAATTTATTAATCGAGATACAATCTCCCTCATGCTAGAAAAATATGCACAAGCTGACAAGAAGAGTTGTCGCACTTAACCAGTTTATTTTTCTATCAATTGATACATGCTTACTATTTTTCAAGGTGTTCCGAAAGACATTCTAGTGGAATGTGAGTGTAGGAAAGCCTTTTTGGATTTGAAGATATATCTGGGAAATCCACCAATGCTCTACCCACTAGTCCCGGGAGAAAAATTGTACATATATACCTTGTTGTATCTGAATTAGTAGTCAGATCGACCCTCATTAGATTAGAGAATGGAATTCAGAAGCTGGTGTTTTACACCAATAAGGCCTTTAGAGAACCTAAATTCGATATCCTTTCCTGGAAAAGTTGGGTTTAGATCTCATTGAAGCATCCAGAAGAATGAAAAACTACTTCCAGGCGCATACCATTGTGGCCTACACAAATTTTTAATTGCGCTATGCTATCCACAAATAAAAAAAATGGGATATTGATGTCTTGGGCTATAGAGCTGGGAGTGTATGATATACTTTATGAGCTATGAACATCGATGAATTGATAGGCCATAGGTGATTTCATATAAATAATTTACTTATGAGGAGATCACAACCGACAATAAGGGGGACAATTCGAGTAGACTTCCTTGGAAGAGAGATTAAAATCGAACCAAGTCGAACAGGCTTTTCTAGGTGATAGATCCATAATGGAAAAATCAGAATCATCCATTTCTCAAAATGTGGCCTCAAAATATGAAAAATAAAGAAAAAAAAGTATTCAAGAAAGGATATCTAACTAATGGGTGGTGATGAAATTCCTATTTAAGAGTTGTATATTGGTGGGTCCTCTTGCGCATTCAGTAGTGGATTAGGATTAATCCTAAATACCCTTGATGATATAATTGTGGAGTGTTATTTACATTTTTAATTTCAAGATTCTAATAATGAGACAGAATAAGAAGCTCTGATCACTTGTCTAAAACTCGCATTATCTCTAGTTGAATAAGTCATCGCTCACATTGATTCCAATTGATCGTTAACCAATTGCTCGGGTATATGGAGTCAAAGAAGAAATGATGAAAAAGTATCTGACCAAGGCCCCCAACACTATTTCTAAGTTCCTGGCAGTCATAATTCCAATAATTGAGATCGTTCGAGTAGATGCACTGGCTTGAATTGCTTCAACAACCAGGACAAAGTTGAAAAGAACCATTCCGATGGAAATTCTAGCAAACACGAGCTTAGATGAGCATGAATTTAACCTAATAGCTATTGATCTGGGCCCCTCATGGATGGATACAATAAATATTACATTTAAAAAGGATTACTACTTGAAGATCCAAAAGATACTAGGAAATTAAGATACAAGTCGGCCAACTACTTACTGGAAGGAGGTCTTAACAAAAGGGGTTTAACATCTCCTTACTTCGGCGTGTTCGTCCAGAAGAGGTACAAAACCTGATTAAAAATGAATGATCCTACAGAACACACTCCATTGGATGATCAGAAGTGCGAAGGGTAGCCAGTAGGGATACTATTAACTGACCATAAAGGAAGACTGCTCTTTGCATGCTAAAAAGTGTGACAAGTATCAAAAATTTGCTACTATACATAGGTGATCAGGGGCTTCTTTGATGCCGATAACCTCCCCCTGGACTTTTTTATTGTGGGGAATCAATTTAGTTGGTCCATTGCCAAGGATAAAAGGAAGATTTAAATATTTAGTTGTTGTCATAGACTACTTCAGGAAATTTTGGAAGCTGAGCCACTAGTTGAAATGCCTTATGAAAGGGTTTACAAGTTTATATGAAAGAATATAATATGCCAATATGGCATGACGTTTGACTTCATCATTGACCACGTGATCCAATTTTACAACAAAGAGTTTGAGGATTATTACGCTCAATCTAAAATCCAAAATCTACATTCTACCCCAGGTCATCCTCAATGTAATGGTTAGACAGAAGTTACAAATAAAATACCACTCGAGGGGATAAAAAAGACTTGACAGTGATAAAGGCAACAGGATTAATGAGATTCATAGCGTCTTATGGTATCATAGAACCACATTGAGGATGGTTACTAGAGAAGCTCCATACATGTTAGCATTTGGAATAGAAGAAGTAGTCCCAATTGATTTTGGTCTACTAAGTCATAGAATTCTCAACTTTGCCTCTCATAAATGAGGAGACTTAACCTGGACTTGGTGGAAGAAGTCATGGAGAATGATGCACTTCGGGTGATTACTTATCAACAGCATGCCAGATTATATAATAGAAGAGTGAAGTCGAACAATCTAACAGAATGAGACTATGTCCTCAAAAGGTAATCCAGAAAGTAATAAGATGGAAGCTAATTGGCATGGTCCGTATCGCTTTTTTGTAATTAACCGACCAGGTGCCTATCGCATAAAAAAAATTGAAGGAGAAGAATTCAAGAACCCCTGGAATGCTCAACATCTCATAAAGTATTATCAGTAGTTTTGTAATACAATGTTTATGTAATAGTTATGCTCATTTCAATAATGAAAGTGTCTGGCCGATTATTATTTACACGTCCTTTTATGTTTTATTCGAGGATAGGAGATGAACATCATCTCAATAGAAAAGAAAAAGGCAAGGCATGAAGGCTTTGTTAGTTACAAGTCATATTTTTGAAAGCCATATGAATCCATGAACGAGAATGTAATACCCCACACTTTTATGGATAATTAAAATTCATAAGTGTAATTTGGGAATTTAAGAAATTATCGTGAATAGTAATTTTTGGATTTTTCAAGGATTAGATGATTTTCGATGGTTGTTATATTTACTTTTGGGATTAAGTAAATGAGTTAGAGTATTTTAATTATATGTCGGAGCTGGGTAAAGTGACACAGGATAATATTTTAATGGGAAAACTCGCATTAAGTTGTGTCAGGTTAAATTAGTGATTTTCGGTCAAGTGTGTCGGATGGAGATTTCGAGTGCACGGTTGGTCTCGAAATGGCCGAGGTAGTGAGAATAGAGTATCCGGGGGTCGTAATTGAGTTTCGGGGATTTTTTTTTATTAAATTGAGCTCAAAATTTAGTAAAGGAGTCATTTTTGGGTGAATAAGGGACAAGCCCTTATTTCTCCCTTATAAAGGCACGAGAGAGGGAGAAAGAAAGAAAAAGAGAGGAAGAGAGAAGAGGAGTAAAGAAGAGAGAAATGAAAGATTTTGGCCAAACTCCACAGGATTCGACTCGAGGTCATCGAATTTTATCCCCCATGCAAGTGTGTGCTTGCTTTATTTCATTTTGTGCATATATCTCATATTAAAGTTGGTAAAAACATATAATTTTGGGTTAGAACCCTTAAAATAAATTTGTGAAAATTTGAGTATGAGTTTACATATTGATGTAATGTAAACTCTTAATGATTTCTAGTGTCAAAACCATGTTAATGGAGTGTAACATTGTATTGAAATGGAAGAAATGTCAAAACTAGGGCTTTTATGGTTTTGAGGTTTAAACTAAAGCGAAATGGTTTAATACCACAAATATATGGAAGTATTAGTTGTAAATCAGTGGTTGGATGTTAGTAGGGTTGTTGGTTGAGATTATAAACCATTAAAATGAAGTTTGGGTTGATATTTTGGTATTTTGGAGATTGGAAATCGCCCAAACAGTACCCCTCGAACAGGCCGAATCGATTCGCCTAAGGGGATTTGTAAGGCTGCCTTGGGCCGAAATGATTCGGATTTAGACTGAATCGATTCGCCCTTGAGGACCTGTTTGCAGAACACTTTCCAAATCAATTCAGATTGGGGGCCGAATCGATTCGTCTACCCGAATTGATTCGCCATAATGGCGATTCAATTTTCCTTGGCTAAAATTGTTAGTTTTCTTCCCTTAAGAGTATGGGGAGTTAAATTACAATTTAGGGTTTTATATGGGGGATCCTAGTTATGATATCGGGACTCCTAAATATTGGTTTTGAGGGTGAGTAAACCTTTAGATGAAAAATAAAACCTTGGATTGGTGTAGGTCATAATCCAGGGAAATGGACGTAGTAAACGTTCGGGACGGACAATATTTGAGAGAGAGTTCTTTTGCCGCTGGGCATAGGTAATTACATTATTTGAATGTATGTGAGTTGAGTACATCCGAGTAAATCCTAGGATGCGATTACTAGGAAATAGTGTTTTCAGGATTAGATGTGTGTAAATCCTTAAAATGATTAAAGTGCGAGTTATACGTTAAGTGAGAGAATATTTATGAGTTTAGTATTCTAGGTGTGTGAATACTTAAATATTGTTACGAGTGAGAACATTTTGGAGATATTGGCCATCGTTATGTGTGATTGGAAATTATAGCCATGTATACATTTGAGGAGTGATAAATGTATATATATACGATGTGATTATATTATATATTATATGATACGAATACATATATTTGTGTGTGATTGGTATATGTGTATCTTAGAGGATGATTTCCACGACCTTTTCTTTTGGCGTAGGTTGGAACAACCAGATTATATATTTTCTCTAGTGCGATCCAAGGAGGTTGCGCGATGTGGGTGAATCCCTTGGCTTGAGGAGCAGGGTGAGTATATCCCCAGGTCATATCGTCCCGGGTTTGAGTGCGATGTGTGTACTCCACTTACAGGGGAAACATGACCGCCTCCACTGTTGTGTATTTGTTTACCATGTCCGTGAGAGAGTCTGTCTTGGTACCATGGTATAGTGAGTAAACCCGAATTTTGGATAGGCACTTTGAGATCGCATCCTCGAGTTATAGCTCGTTGGGATGGTTATTATATTTGTGTGTATAGTATAATACCTGTGTATGAGAACAAGATATTATATACCTCTAACTGGAGAAAAGAGATAAAATGAATAAAGATTAAGTCTTATTCCGGGGGATTCTATTCGGATGTATATTGTAATATGTATATGAGAGTAGTATGATAATGTATATAATTATATGAGTGTGTATATATATATATATATATGTTGTGTACCAAGGGTCTAATGGATCTCGACGATCGACATTGCCAAGTAGTAGTGTATCGGGGGGTTCCTTGTTTGGATTTTGCTTCGCGAGACACCCCATGCACGACCATGGCATAGTGTTGAGACTGGGGAGAACTTTATCCCTTAGTACTCAGTTTACTTAGGACTTTTAGAGTTAAGAGGTGACGGATTAGTTAGGTAGAGTAGCTTGACTAGGATGTTTAGAGGGATACGTTAGATGTGCACCACTAGAAGATGGGTGAGGGGTATCTCAGGGGAGTGCGATATCAATTTAAAAATGAGATAAAACATATTTTTCATAAATAAAGCATTTATGCACTTGCAAAATATTTTCACAACTCGGGTTCTGACCCGTTTCTATATTTTCCCTCTTATATATATATATATATATATAGGTGTACAGACATAGGGACGCTTGGATGATGATTCCTTCGAGTCAAACATCTGCTGCAGCAGCTGTACATGCATGCAGGTTTACTATAGACGATTTAATCCTTTTAATATAGATAGGAGGTACCGTATAAACATTCGAGCCGAAAGCCCAATTGCATTTATTTATTCTTTTCCGCCTTTTAGTGCGGCATTCGACTTGATTGTATTATGTTAAATCGAGTGTTCGGTTATTTTATTTCATTTCAGTTTCATATATATAACCTGTGTGGATGTTTTAATTCAATGGTTTAATTAGAAAGATTAGTTAAATAAAATTTTGACGGCAGCCTAATAGGTTATTAATAATTAAATTGGTTTTTGACGGTGATGCTGAGAATGAACCATATGAGACTCTTGTTTTAATTTGGTACAGGATTGATCGCCCGGTATTTTACTAGGCGGGGTTTCACAAAGAATTTCCTATTCTCTCCAAAACTTCCTGTATGACAACTAAAGTCAAGAACGAGGATTTTTACCTGACCAAATTAAATTAAGGAAAGATCCTAAACATTTGGTATCCAATATTAACTAATACAAAACACTTAGTTTAAACACAATAAAGATCCATTTTTAAACACCTAAGTGCATTAGTAGAACCTAAGGCCGAAAAATTCAGATTCATCCCAAAACATCAACCAAATTAAGCAGATTAGTCGGGTTAAAATGCTGACTAAATAATCAAAACGCTTAACTAATGAACAAATTACAAATACACAAGTAACATGTGTTTTCCAAACAAAAAAATCTTTATTCAAAGGATCTGAATAGTTCATTTTTGGATACTCTTCAAAATAAAAGAAAATAAAATAATTTCATTCGACATGGCATTTCCCTTGAACTTTGTGGAGCCCCACAGGAGGAATGTCAAGAGAAAAAGGAAGAACTATAGAATTCAAGTCTCTCAGCCTATCAGGACCACTTGAGCTCGGTTTGTTAAACAAGTTTTGGGGGAAAACGTAAGTGTCTTCATCATGTAACCCAAAATCACCCAAATACTTCCTAACCAAACTCTAAGGAATGGAATTAGTAGGGATCTAATTGGAATCAATTCTAAAAGGAGGATTAGGGTAATCAAGCATTACTGAATCATGTTAATATCATAGTTGGTATGTATTAGGAATTTTTATAACTATTAAAGCGTTAAACCAAACCCATTTGTGACCTTCATGCCGGGCTTTCTCTAGATGAACCAAGGCTATATCATAGCCATCCATCAAGACTGCCTGAGTTTCTTATTAAAATGGAAAGTTAGCCTATCAACCTTGTCAATTAGGTTCTTAATAGTTGCATACTTAGTTTTAAGTAAAGATACTTGATGGGATAAGGTCTCCTTGGTCTTTTCTTCAACTATTGGCCGAGCAACCACCATTTTTCTAGGCGACTAGCCAAACTTGGTTTTTCTCAAGCTCTCTAATTCTTCTATCAGCCTAGCATTCTTCTACTCCAGGAAGGAATCACCTTCATCTTAGATGACCTCCAAGGACTTTTTCAAGCTTTCTAATTCATTCCTAAGAGTATTATTTTTCTTTTCTAACAAACTTGCCAACTTTAGTGCCCTGTTTAACATAAATTCACCTTTTTAAGTGTTACAAATATATCTTGGAGCCTCTGATCAAAACCTCTATCTTGGCTTAGTCAAGCATACTTTACTTCACAGTACGGATACAAACTGGCAAGGGATAATTTATGGTATTCTTGCATTTTAAGAATCATTTCATAGTAAGCAACGTTCTTCGCTATAGCCTGGTCAAATAATTGGTGCAGATGATGGTATGATTCTTTAACCAGATTAGAAGTGTCCAGGCTGAGAAATTCTTCCAAATCATCCTCATCTATTTTTTATGTCTTGCTTCTAAGAGCTGAACACTTCCCCTGTAAAGATTACTCTCAATAACAACTATGACAAATCTCCTAGAGTTAATCTAAACAATGAAATATGAAAAATCGGGAAACCATTTCAATAAATATAAATATTTAGTAGGGGGATGATGGAAATAATTTATTGAATAGATAAGGAAAGGATAATTGTATTTGGTTATAATAGAACGCAACCAAATAGTAAAAAAATACAAAGAAAAACTCCAAGGTAATTATCCATTCTCCTTGTCTTAGGGAACATATCCTACCGACTTGGACACTACCATAGAGGTCTCAGGCCCCATGGAAGATTCTCCAGTGTCTTCTTCATCATTTGTCTCTTTATAAATATTGGGAAGAGTGACAGCATTGTGCTACTTATAAAGTTCAGAGTCAGCAGCAATGTCGACCTTCTTTAAAGCTAGTGTCCAGCCTTCCTTGAAACCAACCTTCTTTATGTATTCAATCTGGAGGGAAGCAGCAACAAAGGCTTTATCACTTCCCCTAGTGAAGGCATCCTATTTTCCATTCTTCATGGTAGCTTTCAGGTTTTTTAACTTCCTCATCTCCTCAGTAATTTTCAAAGCAGAATCAATAGCAGCCTTCTTGACGTCTTTCTTTTGTTTCTCAGTAGTATTTAGAAGACCCTTCCATTTATCATAATCCCTTTTGTGAGCTTCCTTTACTACCTCCAAAGAACCCTTCCATATTTTGAAGGCCTCTTCAACATCTACTAATGATTCCTTCCTTTGGTCATCCCTGATAAGCAGCTGGTCATAGTTGACCAAACACTGCAAACATAAGGCAAGTATTAGAAATTATAAGGAGAATAAGAAAATAATAATGTTAGATGTTTGTACACAATTACCAAAGATAAATTTTGGTTAGCCTTCCCCATCAGTCTGGCCCCAGATATGGGATCAGTCGCTAACCTATCCATGGGCAACACTCCATAATGAATCAAACCCCTATCCAAAATAGGGTTCACTGTCGTGGAGGCGGATACGACATAGACCCTTATGAACAAAATTCCTGATGGATTGTAAGAACTCTCTTCAATGTCATAAATGGAGATTCAATATTCTTAACTTCATCAGTGGTAACAACCACCGGCCTCTTGGACCACCCATCACTAGCAACTTTCTTATTCTCAACAGGAGGGGGAGACATGGCTCCAGAAATCAAGTTTAGGATATTTCTTTTCACTATTTTACTAGTAGATGAAGAGATAGTTGGGATTTTAGCTAGATCAAAATATTTTAAAGAGAAAGAGGTTCCTTACTGGATAATATCTCCTTCTTCAAAAGTAGATTCAGACGATCCAACGGTGGAGGCCAAGTCCTCTAAATCTATTGGCGGATAAAGGAATGTCTTCCACATGCCAAGCTATAAATGACATGATGGAGCTCTTGTACTCCAACAAAATAAAAGACGATCTGGGATGATCTTCTCTTATTCTTTACTAGATTAGACAAAATAAATTTCAGTTCCTCAAAATTCACCTCCGAGTCAGGGGACATTATTTCTTCCTTTTATTTACAAAAAATACACATTATATTAGTTGGAATATAACCAAACAGAAAGTATGCAAAAAACAAATACAACTAATGCAAATTGTCGACATATGTCGCACCCATCCTAGGGGCATCTGGGGACAGTATACTTGACCCCCTCGGGAAGAGGGGAATAATGATAATTTTTTACAATTACTATGTACTCATAATAATCTTTATTAATAATCTTTATTAGAGTCACGCAGATTAACTACCAAAGCTCTATTGGATTAATGTTCTTTGAGGGAATAAGGGTTATCTTTAGTGGTTCCCCACTTGTAGTAATGCCCTAACTCACTAATTCCTATGTGTGTTCCATATAAATCATCATTGAAATTGACTTAGTTAACTACTCTCCACCTAGTGGGAGATACCTTAGCAGGAACCACATCAAAGTATTAACAAAATTCCCAAAATAGGTTGTTGGGAGGAAAAGTGATTCTATATTCAGTTATAAATATTGTGGGAAACAAGTGACCCTCAGCTAATGCACATAAATCACAAGACCTAAACTCCTCTAAAGACCCTTCATCAACTATAAAAACCATCTTAACAAATTCAAAAAGAAAAAGACAAAGGAGAGAAATGTCATACAGTTTCTTCTACGGGTGTAGAAGACTCTTAAGCATCAAGGGAAAATGCAACAGTAGAAAGAAAAGGAGTTCGAGAATGTTGAGGTAAAGAAAATGGAAGGAAACTCAACCTTTTATAGATACAGGAAAGGATATTTATCTTCATTATTTAAAATGATTAACTGAACCAAACGATTGAACTTTCGATGGTTGCTCAAATCTTAAGAAGGCAAAAAGACCAGCGTACCCTCTAGCGATTTGTCAATTTCCAAAGTTCCACCATTCTAGTATAATAGTGACATATTTACAAGTTTGATATGTAAGCTATCGAATAGCTTACGGTAGTAAATTATCCATTCTCTTGATAAAATCTTCAAGTATGGAGCATTGGGGGCTTCTGTTGTAGGAAAAAATTACTCCACCAAGTGGACCAACAATATCATGACACTTGTCCACATTATCATGGGACTTACCATACCGGATCATATTTGGTCAGCACAGTTACTAGTTGGTCAGCCTATGTGCTGACCACCTCTAAGAAGTTGGATCGTCAATCACATGAAGAGACACACGTGGGGAACCTCAAAAGTCCTTATATTCACTCACGTAAATAACACCCAATTGGCTATTATTATGTACAAGTGTAAATGCTTAAATCTATAAAGGCATTTCACCTCTTGATTTCCTACTTACTATAAATACTCCATCTCCCCCAACTCAAGGGTACATATATTTTATGATCAGTACACCTTGTAACTGTATTTATGATATTGGAATATAACCGTAATCTATTTCAGCCACGGATGTAAGCTCAGCCTTTGAGCTGAACCACATAAAATTTCTCTTGTCGTTTGCTATATTTCATTTATATATGATTATAACTTTGGTAATCATACACCCAAATATAAACATCAACAACATATATTCAATTAATTTAATGGATTAATAATTTTTGTATTATTATTTTTTATTGATGTAATTGTTAGTTCTATAATAGAATTGTATAAAGGGTTGAACCAAGTATAGCATATATTTTAAAGAAAAAAAATAAAAACTATTTTTTAAATAAATTTATTATCAGTCACGCTCCAAAACTGTGACCATTTCCATGACCAAGAATTCAATAGGTAACGATAGGGGGTCGAGGTTCAAGACCGTGACCAACCAATCAAATGTCATAGAAGATTATCACGGTCTAGAACCGTGATTATAAAACCTGTATTCATGATAAATGGCCACAGTTTGAGGGCGTGATCATGATAAATTACCCATTGTTAGGGTCACGATTCATGATCGTGATAACTATTCACAGTTCATAATCGTGACCATGTCCCCAATGTTAGGGTTACAAAAAAACTGTGAGTCTCGATATTGGTCATAGTTTTGGAATGTGACACCCTAAATGGTAAATGTTCACCCCTAAAATTGTCACTATCCAGAACTGTGATTCCTACCGTTGGTCATGTTTCAAAACCATAACCATTTTTGGTATTTGGCGTAGTTAGAGCTCTCGCAAAACTGGTCCCATTGATACTTGTTGTCATGTATAATCGCCCATTATGTGGGAACTTGATATTTCGATCAACATGTGAAAAAATTATCTCAGACATGAAGTGACAAATTAACCTAGCCATTGGGCCTTTCCAATTTAGAGAAGGAACAACGTTCTTCCTTGCTACATCGAGAATTTCTAAAGTGTTCTCCAACCTAGTCTCATGGAGTATATCGATTTAGTTGAAAAACCATGTGAATTTTGGTGATCTTGATACTCTAGACTAGGATTGACCTCATAGTCCTAAGTATGGAATGCATATTCGGTATCCAAGGTATTGGGTTCATTGTAGGCAATGACCACATTCGCCAATCATAGCAAACATTCATCATACTATATACACCATATTTTACTCGATTCATCTCGTGATAACTTTTGATGTGTGATTAGATGACGGAGGAAGTTAGTGGAAGTTATATTAAGGTTATTGTAGGAATTATTTTTTAAAGTAGAGAGTTGTTTAAAATGATTATTATCTGAATTTGAATTAGAGGTTATTTAGAGGCAATTATGGGTAATTATTATAGAGAATTAATTTGAATTCAAATTAGAAGTTACTTGGATCCGAAAGGAGATAGTTGTCTTAACAATTATAGGTTCAACCCTTGAGGAAGACGAAAAGGATCTCTAAATGATCAAACAAATCCATGTATTTACCTTTTATCCTTTAATTTCCAGCACCTTTTTATCTTTTATGCTTTATTTTTAACACATTTTTACTTTTTATCCTTTAATTTTTAGCAATGTAATCTTACTATTCTTTAATCTAATAAAAGTTTATTCAGTTTTCAGCCTTTGCATTTTAGTCTCTACATTTTTAATAATTTACATTACTCGTTTTATCATAAGGAAAAGTACTAATAAGTTAAGCACGTGCATTAACCTATAAATGTTGTGTGTGGAAGATTTTATTTCCAAACGAACATATTTTGGCATTAGAAGTAAAGAGCACAAACTGTTGAAATGATAGAACGAGTCTTTCTCGTTCAAGATATAAACTAATATCTGGTAAGTGATGATTTTTAGTGGTGTATGAGAGAAACTGTCCAAAGTTTCAATGATTTGGCCAAAATTTTATAACATATTGCTAAAATTCTTTATAATTCGGTTATAATAGTCCTTGTCACACCAACCTACTACCAAAAACCTGTTTCGACAAAAAATATTAGCAAAGAAAATTCCACAAATTTGAAGAAAAAATTTTATGACCATCCTCGACCTTTCGCATTACAAAATTGCAATGCTATTCTAGAACTCGAGGCTAAAAAGATCATCAAATGATTTCAAAACTCAGAGGGTCCAAAAAGATGGTGTTCAAACCAAATATTGGGCACCAAGAAGATGTTCAAATATATGTAGAGTTGCAGTAGATATTTCCCATAATATGTTCTTTAAACCAAATTACGAGTAGTCCATCAAAGTTTCTACAAAAGACAATGAAAATCATGTCCTACGATATTTATCATTCGAATCGGCTCTTATGGATGGTGAACTACAATGGCAACCGATAGAAATTGGGTAGGATATTATTTTTACTGTATTTGTAGACTAATTGGCTTGAAAAATATGGAGCCATGGTCATGAAAAATAAATCTAAACATCAATAATTGAAATCTCATTGTCTTAACAATAGCCTTTTCATATTCAGGTTATGCAGTTACCAAAACACGTTTCAGTAAAACGGTCATAACTCTCTTAACAGAAGTCCAAATAGTGAACAATGTTTTGAATTGGAAGCTTAACTTTCGATGGTTTCTTTTGGTGTATAAATCATTTTATAGTTCAAAATACACGGACAACTACATGCTTAGGAAATTAGACCAAAATTTTGAACATGTACAACGTTTTGTGTAGTGATTAAAAATCATTTCAGTAAAATGATCAAAACTCTTTCCACAAAGGTCGAAATGACGAACCTTTTTTTGCATTGAAATCTTGACTTGTAGATCTCTTTGTTTGATATATGACTCATTTTCTAGGTTAAAATACACGTATAATTCCATGATCAGGAAATCAAATAAAAATCTGGGACTATACTGCATTTGTGGAGTCACCAAAAGCGCATTTTGTTAAATGGTTGTAAATCTCTTTACATAGGTTCAAATGACGAACAATTTTCGCATTGGAATATTGACTTCTAAATATTTTTTTAGTATTTGTCTAGTTTTATAGTACAAAATACACAAATAACGCCCAACTTGGGAAGTCTGGTGAAATTTTTGGATCATTACATAACTTTTTGGTAACCTTCAATAGTAGAAATGTCTTAATTGTTCACCGTCTTTAGTGACCCTTTAAAGATTAAAATATTTTTCATTATTCACCATATTTGGTGACATTATAAGGTAGATAATGTTTCAATTATTCACCATCTTTAATGACCCTTCAAAGTTTAAATTTTTTGTGACAATTCATCAAATTTAGTGGCTTTAAAGGTTAAATTTTTTGTAATTATTCACCATCTTCGGCGATCCTTAGAAGTTTAAATTTTATTATGATTATTTATCATCTTTGGTAACCTTAGAAGTTTAAATTTTTGCAATTCACCATCTTTGGTGATTCTTCAAAGTTATAATTTCTATATGATTATGCATTATTTTTGGTGATCTTCAAAGGTAAAAAAATAATCCAATTATTCACCATCTTTCGTGAACATTTGAAATTTATTATTTTGTGATTATTCGCTATCTTTGGTGACATTCGAAGGTTTAAAAATGGTGATATTAGTTACCATCCTTGGTGACCTTTAAATTTAAAAGGGATGAAGTTATTCACCTTATTTTGTGATAATATAAGTTGAAATTAGGTAAGAAACTAAACCACTTTTTTATCTGAGCTTCAACATGGATAACTAACTCAATTAGGAAGAAATTTTTCACATTTCACAAATTCGATTAAGTTTATCCAAGACTATAATGATCAAATATCCCCCCCCCCCCCCCCCCCCCCCAATTTTTTTTTCAAAACTCAGGTGGTGCGGAGGGTATGTTTACACCATATTTTATTGGGTTCATCTCATGACATTTTTTATGCGTGACTAGATGATAGGGGAAGTTAATGGAAGTTATTGCTTGATTTTTTTTTCGAAGTATAGAGTAGTTTAAAGAGATTATTATTTTAGTTTGAATTAGAGGTTATTTTTAAGCAAGTATGGGAGCTTATTTTAGAGAATTAATTCAAATTCAAGTTGAAAGTTACTTGGAGATAAAAAGGAGTTTATTATTGCAGAAAACTATAAATTAAACTCTTGAAGAAGACAAAAGGATATTTAAACAATCAAAAAAATCCATATCTTTATATTTTATCCTTTAAATTAACACCTTTTTACTTTTTATCCTTTAATTTTTAGCCATGTAATCTTACTTTCCTTTGATTCAATGTAAGCTTATTAAATTATCATCCTTTACTTTCGAGTATTCATATTTAAGCCTTTACATTTCCATTAACCTACATTACTCGTTTTTTCATAAGGAAAAGTCCTATTAAGTTAGGCATGCCCATGAACCTACAAATGTTATGTGTAGATTATTTCATTTCCAAGCAAACACATACATTTTATGGAACTCCTCTTCTTCTTTCCTCCGGGATTCTGCTTTGTCATCATAGATAGCCACTATATTTTTTATTTGGGATGGTCCAGGGTTATGATTGGCATTATCTTGAGGGATACATAAGTTCCTTGTCATCACTCTCTTATTAATGACCCTCATTAATGTGCAAAACTAATGAGAATGATGGAGCCATAAATATAGAAGATTCGAGTAATAAATAAACCTGTTATGGATGTTAATATATAGGGAAAAGAGAAACAAGCACTCTTAATACATCAAAAGTATGCAGGTAACACCAATGGGTGGATGAAATAATGTTTGGGAGTGATAAATGCTTGGGCTCTTGTTGAGAACCGAGAAAATGTATTAATGGCGAGAGAATAATTTCTATGGTTTCAAGGTTTTATGACTTGATGACTAAATGATCTTAACAAAAAATAAGTGGGAGTATTTATAGACTGAGCTTGGTCGTAACAGGAACTTAAGGTACATTAAATATTGGGTTATACTACCATACCTAACATGTTAATAGCATTAAATAATGAGTGAAATCTCGAGTGACCAGCCGACAGTGTCAGGTATTATACTGCGTCAGAGCCTTTTCACCCACCAGTTCACCAAACCATTAGTAATGAGGTGTATTATTGATTTAACGTGCTTAGGTGTGATATGACATCACTTGGATATTTTAGGAAAGATACTATTTTTTGCGCCAAGAGATATATGTGGATGAGAATGAGTAGTGGCCTAGGTTTCTCAATGTGTTCTCATTCGGGGTGTCTAGGTGATTTACTTGGTGTATTTAAAATGTTAGGTGTAATTCCTTAATGATACCTTTATCTCTATCCTCTAAACTAATTCCCAAAGAAGATATCTGAGTGAGACTCCTCGATAGAGAATGTAATCTCTCCTAGGTGCTGCCAGACCTGGTCTATCATTGGTACCGAGTAACTAGACTTATGTCACATGATAAAACATGTTCATCAAGACAAGATAAAATACATGATGGATTTCCTTTCTTACACTTTGTCTTGATCTATAGTTAATCTTAAAGAAGAGGTTTATCATTAAGCCCCTCCTACATTGTCCAACCACCTAAGACTGTCAAAGGTATGCAAAAGTTGACCGTGATGCTTACAAAACTTAATCTCTTCATCTCCAAATATTCTACGAAGTTTCTACACTTTTTCAGTTGTTGAGGAAGGAGAACAAAATCTAGAACGATGAATGTTCAAATGAGCATGAAGAAATCAAACTATACATATGATAACCTCTTCTACTCACGATCCCAAATCTGGGGGATCCAATTTATTTGGAGCTTTTGGTGTTTGATCATGTAATCAGCTCGAGCTTGGTATCCGAGAAGGTTGGGCATCATGCCCCAACCTATTACATTATAAAGACATTTTTAGAGGCTAAGATGCACTCGTTTCCACTAGAAAAGCTAATTTACTCATTGCTAGTATGAAATATGATGTCAAGAAACTACAATACTATAGATAAAATCATGTCAACCTATCTTTATATCATCAAGGATTTTGTCACCAATTTCAAGCAAGTCCGAGTCCAAAAATTGCCTAGAGGGAATAACATCAACGTATATACTTTAGCCACTTTGGCTTCACTTGTCAACTCTGACCCAAATTGAGTAATATAAATAGATTATTTGGAACAATTGAGCATATAAAAGCAATAAAAGATCAACCAGGTACTCGTCATCCAAAAATCTCCCAACTGGATGGATCTAATAGTCACATACTTATGAAAAAACATTTTGCATATGGACAAGAAGTAATCTCATCTGATAGGCACGAAGGCTGGTCGATTTTACTTGTTCCCTAAAGGGAAACTCTATAAGACATCTTTTACCAGGTCACATTTATAATGTTTGCATTCCGACAATGTAATTCAAATATTTTATGAACTTCATAAGGGGATTTGCAGAAGTCATGTCGGTGGGAGCTCTCTAGCATTCATATCTAAAAAAATAAGTCTATTGGTGGGCTCATATGTAAAAAGACACCATATCCTAAGTGAAGAAGTAAAAAAGTGATAATTGGTTTCTCCAATGGTTCAAAAGCTAACCAGTGAACTCAAACCTTTTAACAACTTGTGGCCTTTTATGCAATTAGGATTGGAAATTATTAGTCCACTGCCCATAACATTTTAGAATAAAAAAATATCTCCTATTCGGCACTGACTATTTCAACAAGTGGATTGAAATTGAACCTTCAACAAATATAAGAGATGTGGACATTATCATTTCCATAGTGAAAAATATTATAACCTATTTCGGTGTGCCTAGAATGCTTATCACCGACGAAGGAACATAATTTTAAAGAGTCCATTTTCCAAGACTTTTGTAATGGTCATGGAATTAGAGATTACAACACTTCCAATACTTCACATTTTTGTATACCACATTGTGTCTTTAATTTTTTATTCTTTCATGACACATTTGTTCATACAACATATAAAACAATGTAATGCTTCATATTAAAATACATATATTAATTCTCATCCTCGAATAAACAATAATATCTTATTTCCTTTCCTGCAAGATCCTTGCATTTCATATCAACAATATATGTGCATAACTCACAGATGTTAGTCAACAAAGCCAATTTAAAACTTAATAACAAACCCTTAGTGTCTACGCCTCAGGAACCCAACATACTAAAATGCATCCCTTGAAACTGAATACTTATGACTCAAAACAGTTTCTACGTTCACTGCCAATCTAGACCGTCACACCCTGTCCAGAACCTAATAACCATGCTCTGATACCAAGTTATCATGCCCTGACTTAAGTAAGTTAAAATTATCATTTTATATTGAGATAAATCCCCATTAAAGAATATGGTACTTGAAATCTTTCAAAAAATAGCACAAGATTTTTTTTCTTCAAAGGCATATTTAGATGAAAACATAGCTACCTTTATGCACAACTTAAAAGTACACAACTAATTTACTTATGTAAGTTCCTTTGTGTAACATGTACCCAAAAATCTTATTGATATATTCAACCCACATTATTTATCCTCCACTCTTCCGTTTAAGGTCCTAACTGGGCAGTGAACTCCAAACAATAGGCATACCTGAAACATAACATTATAGGAGTGTAAGCAACAAAATCTTAGTGAATGACCATATACAACATATATAACCAAATTAAATAACCATTTTTATTTTCTAATGTTATAACCCAACAGGAATTGTGTAACTCTCATAAGCCTAGACCCGCCAGTCCAATTAACTCGCAGTTAATAGGGAACACCAAATCCCATAATTAGGCTAGAGTACAACAAACATTTAAGTTGGATTAATGGGGCCGCTGCATCCCGTAGGACCCACCACAGTCCTTAGCATTAGATAGAGGTCCCACCTCAGTCCATAACATTAGATAATATTATTTAACATTTTGAATCATACGCATATGTTTCATAACACCACATCACTTCATAAGCATCACCACACATGTATTTAACTACACAATCCATATGAAAATATAAACATCTATATTTCATAGGACTGGTCACTCACATTGAATTTGGTACTAAGATTAATACCAAAACTATTTCCTTGGTATGGTAGTGTTAGCCTCTTCCCCACCTAATAATTCAATATTATTAGTATTTGAAGACACCAAATCACATTAAACTCAGTAACACATCACACCAGTTGTTAGTGTGACATAACTGAAAATTAATTGAATATGATACTTCAAATTTCTATAAGACCTTAGTCATTAGGGTTCTAACATAATTTACAGGATTAAATTACGAATTATCTAGACAAAGTTATTCCCATTTTATTACAACCTTTTCCAAATCATTTATGGAGAAAACAACAACAAAAATTCAACTTCAACACAACTCACAAACCAAACTAGCAGGTATTTTATTCACCCCTTCAAGTATATCATACTCATATATGTTCTCTAGCATTTTCAATTGGAATTTCTTGATTTCAACAAGTGTTCAATGATTTATGTCACTTTTAACACATTTAGATCTGAGTAGACGATCAAAGCATAACTTAATATTTTTCAAGGCTATATAACCTCCACCTCAGTTATAAATCACGAGAATATATATTAAACATATTGAATAATATAAAATTAAATTTGCATAATTTTTAAAGATCATTTGCTAAGTCAATCAAAACGTCGAACACCTGGTGTGCGCACTTACACTTTTGAAGCAAATTTTATACCTGAACTTCAAACAATCACCCAAGATTCATTTCTTGGTATTTTTACATCATTTTAGGATATAGTATACATATATAAGTCTATTTTAATCTCCAATTATAATCATTTACCTTCAATAAGTATTCCATGATTTATGACACTTTTAACACAACTAGGTCAGAAGAGAACATTAAACCGTAACTTAACCTTTTTAAGCATATATCACCTCTACCTCGGGCATAAATCATGGAAACATGTACTAAACATGTTTTAGTATATGCACACGTCATATATATGAATTTAATACATCAAAAATCTTCACGAGAAGGAAATTAAAAAAAATGGGACTTTGAAATTAACATTTACGATCCTAGCACAAATCCTCACATATCATCTTAAGCCATCCTTAGTTTAACTCACTTTGGAAAAATGGGTATCATTTAAATGTTCTTCCAAATCATAAACAAAAATATACCAAGGGTATAACTCATCCATGTGACCAACTTTAATAATCAAACAATTACCTTACGAGAATTCCTCGATTTATTGTCATTTTTGAAAGAATTTCTTTCTTAACATCCTCTTTTTCTCTCTCCTTAGGCCAAATATTTTTCATGGCTGAATTGGATGAATAATGGGGTCATTTTAAGGGGTTTAAGTCGGGCTAACAAACCTACCATTCCAACCAATCACAATATAACACGTGGCACCATATAAGACAAAATATCATTTAAAGCTAAATGACCACTTTACCCCAGGTTCGTAAAAAGACAATATCTTCTCACTCGAATGTCTGTTTGATGCACCATTTCTTGTGTTATAAACTTAACTCGTATATATACAACTTTGATATTTTGTGTTTTCCCCAAATCATAAAACTAGTACGCCTAATTCAGGCCCGAACATTAGTGTAGCAATTTAGTGAAAATCTCAAAACTTTCACATTTGGCGACCTAACATCGCCAATTTCGGACCAACACCTTAGTTTAATTTTATAATCATACTGATGTATGAAAAAAATATTTTCGTGATGTATTTAATCACATAACTAATCATATGATCTAAACAAGTTATCCCCGATCATAAGCTCGATTAACATCTAATGCAACCAACACATATATCACATGAGTATGCATCCTCCAAATATGATAATTAACATTTTTAACACCCCCCATCAACTTATAACTTATAACTTGTACTTAATCATATAATTAACATTCCTAATCACATTTTAGGGGCTTACAATTCTACCCCTCTTATAGAAATTTCGTCCTCGAAATTTAACGCATAAGAACTTACCAAGCAGATGAGGATATTACACCTTCATATTATTCTCCTTTCCCATGTGGCATATTCCACATTTTGACTTTTCCACATTACCTTAACTAACGGAATCATTTTTATTGCATAACACCTACATTTTCAATTTAATTTACCGATTGGTTCCTCCACATAGGTCAAGTCATCTTTAAGCTCTATCGGTTGTGAAATAAACACAAGTGAAGGATTGGGCACATACTTACGTAACATTGATACATGAAAAATATCGTGTATCCTAAACAATTCTTGTAGCAAAGCCAATTTATAAGCTATAATTTCAACTCATTTCACTATTTCATAAGGGCCAATGTACCTAGGACTTAATTTTCCCTTGTTCTTAATCTCCTAACCATTCTCCAAGGATAAACATGTAGGAATACTTGATCACCTTCCTCAAATTTCAATTCCTTTCTTATGTTGTCTGCATAACCTTTTATTTTGTCTACTTTGCACCGCCTTCAAGTGATTTTGAATAAGATTTATCTTCTCAGTAGTCAGTTGCACAATTTCTGGCCTAAGTAGTTTTTCATTCCCCTACTTTGGTCCAACACACTAGGAAACTGCATTTCCTCCCATACAAGGATTCACATTGAGACATTTCAATACTCAACTGATAACTATTATTATAAGCAACTCTATTAGTGACGAGTGTTTATCCCAACTTCCCTTAAACTCTAATACATAAATTCGTAACATGTCTTCGAGTGACTGGATCATTCCCTCTGACTGCCCATCAGCTTGAGGATGAAAAGTTGTACTAAATTTCAATTTAGTCCCCAAAATTTGTTGTAAATTTAGGATTTTGATCAAAGATAATAGAAACAGGCGCACCATGAAATCTAATTATCTCATTCACATATATGTTGGCATATCTATCCATGGAAAGTATCTTTAACGGGAAGAAAATGTGTCGACTTAGTCAATCTATCAACGACAACCCAAATAGAACCAAACCTTTATGATAATTTTAGTAAACCTATAACAAAATCAGTAGTAACATGCTCTTATTCCCACTCAGGAATAGGTGAGGATTTTACTAAACCACTAGGCTTCTGATGCCTCGCCTTCACTTGTTGGCCAACTAGACAACGGGCAACAAAATTTACAATGTCGTTTTTCATTCCCGGCCACCAATAACATTGTTTCAAATTTCTATAAATTTATGTGTTTCCTGGATGGATAGCATATAACTAACAATGGGCTTCCTCTAAAAAATTTCTCCTCAAATCAGGCACATTGGGTACACACAAACAATTATAATACATAACAATATCATCATTATGAAAAGAAAATTCATTTGCTTTATTCTTTTTCATATTGTCTTTAATTTTCTCCAATTCTGTATCTCCTGATTGTGATTGTCGTATCGAATCTATCAACATAATTCTAACATTTAAATGAGGTAGTATTCCACAAGACTCATTGAAAGTTAATTCCACCCCCATTAAAGTTAACTCTCTCAGCAAGTCAACTCGAACACAATAAATACAAGATACTTAGCCTAAAGATTTTCTACTCAAAGCATCAACAACAACATTAGCTTTACTAGGATGGTGAGGTATTGTGCAGTCATAATCCTTTATAAGTTCCATCCATATTCTCAGGATCAACACAAATGTTATTAGTAGGAATAAAATGCCCCAAAGTACTAGTTTGGTCTAGCAAAAATTCACATTTAGAAAATTCAGCCTATAATTGTTTCTCTCGCAAGGTCTGTAAAATAATACGCAAGTGACATTCCGTTCCCTAATAAATTTAAATTCAGGTTCACCCGGTAATTGAAACACGACCTCCCTTCTAAAGCAATCTAAACATACATGATATGAGGACAACCAAATGATACCCAATATCACATCAAAGTCATGCATACTGAAAGGTAGTAAGTCAACCAATAACTCATTTTCACTTTTTCGCACCATACACTCCCTACACACCCGATCAATAAAAACAAATCTCCCACACTCGAGTAATAATAGCTAAACCAGAATCTAATGATGATAGTTGTTTATTAAGATGCAATAGATAAAACAAGACATAAAGAATGTGTAGAACCATGATCTATCAACACATAAGCATCTTTATCATTCATACGTAAGAATAATGATCTAGTGATTTCTTATCAATGAAAGTCAATTCCCAACTCATATATTATGTCATACCTTTATATACGTATGTCAAAACTTCACATATAATAGATTATTGGTTGTATCTTCTTATATTAACAATGAGTGAACATTCCTAATAAACCAAACATCATTCTTTTTGTTTCTCACTTCATTCCCATAGTCCATCCTGATCATCGTGTAGCATTTCAAATAATAAATATTATATTACAAGATTAACTTTTTATAGTTCATCTCTCCAACTTCCATTCAATACTAAATTCATGTGTTCGATTTGAACTATTATTCGTATCATATCTGAAGTTTTAAAGTATGTTAAATATCATTCTTACGATCCTTAATCAACACATAGCCTCAGTACTTTCCATATATCAATAATGAATAATCATTCACTAAATGTTTACTTTTAACCAATATCCCATATTCACTTTCATGTATATTGTGCAGTCATACATTATTAACTCAATATAACTTCTCACTATATTCCTATTTCAGTATTGTTTAATTGTTCTTTAACTAAACATACAATGACCTTAACAAGTCATTTATCCAACACAATAACTTTACAATCATAATCTTGCTCCAATCCTTATTAAAACAATAGTCTTACGCAACATCATTAATACACTCATCTTACCCATTTGATAATATGGATGTTAAATGTAACCTCACCACTTAGAACTATAACCATACTTACCAACCCCTTAATACTTCATTAACTATTATATATCACATTTCTTTTAAATAACTTGTACAAATACCTTAATGTATCACATTATGGTATCTCACATAGCACATTCTCCTTACACATACTTCTTGGTGACTCCGTGTAATGTCAATCATATTAATTATATAGCGCATTCTTAGTGGTAACACCTACGCACAATGACAAATACAATTCAATATTCACCCGACCCAATTGTAAATATTTAAACCTGACTAACATATTTCCCATACTCATTCACAACACATATTCTTGAAAGGACACCTCAATATTTTTAAACTTTCAACTCTTTGACACCTTATCTCAACTTTACTATTCATATAAGCTTTTCAAAACATCATAAGAGTAATATAAACTACATGTACTTATACTATTAAAGACGTACATCTCAACTCTCATTACTCTTTTATTCTACTTATCATGATTCACTATGAACCCAGATTCTGATCATTTGTGATATGTCGACTAGTCATTGAATTTCATACCTTTTCACATGTTAAATATAAACATACAACTACTAACCTTCTCCATTAACCTTTACTATGTGAATCTTCATTTTTGTTCACATTCTAACAATTTAAGTCTCATCATAATCATGCAACCATAATTCTTTTCACTTCCCATCGTTTAATGGAACATGTGTTCTCGTACATAACTCTCCTATACAGATGAGGAACGCACCCATTCATAATGATATATATAACACGACATAAATCCACATATACCAGCATAGGAAGAGATCACCTCCAACACTTCATAATTTTTGTCAAGTTCATATATACCAGTATAAGAAGAGATCACTTCCAATACTTCACATTTTTGTATACCACATTGTGTCTTTAATTTTTTTTCCTTTAATGACACATTTTTTCATACAACATATAAAACAATGTAATGATTCATATTAAAATATTTGTATTCGTTGTCATCCTCGAATAAAACTTAACATCTTATTTCCTTTTCTGCACGATCCTTGCATTTCATATCAACAATATATGTGTATAACTCACAGATGTTAGTCAACAAAGCCAATTTAAAACTTAATAACAAACCCTTAGTGTCTACGCCTCAGGAACCCAAGATATTAAAATGCATCCCTTGAAAATGAATACTTATGACTCAAAACAGTTTCTACGTCCACTGCCAATCTAGACCCTCACACCATGTCCAAAACATAATAACCGCGCCCCGACTTAAGTAAATTAAGATTATTATTTTATATTGCAATAAATCCCCATTAAAGAATATGGTACTTGAAATCTTTCAAAAAATAGCACAAGAATTTTTTCTTCTTCAAAGGCATGTTTAGATGAAAACATAACTACCCTTATGCAGAACTTAAAATTACCCAACTAATTTACTTACGTAAGTTCCTTTGTGTAACATGTACCCAAAAATCTTATTGATATATTCAACCCACTTTATTTATCCTCCACTCTCCTGTTTAAGGTCCTAACATGGCAGTGAACTCCAAACAATAGGCATACCTGAAACATAACATTATAGGAGTGTAAGCAATAAAAGCTTAGTGAATGAACATATACCACATATATAACCATTTTTATTTTATAATGTTATAACCCAATAAGAATTGTGTAACTTTCGCAAGCCTGGACCCGCTAGACTAATTAACTCCTAGTTAATAGGGAACACCAAATCCCATAATTAGGCCAGGGTACAACAAACCTTTAACTTGGATTAACGGGGTCGCTGCATCCCGTAGGACCCACCACAATCCTTAGCATTAGATAGAGGTCCCACCTCAGTCCATAACATTAGATAATATTATTTAACATTTTTAATCATGCGCATGTGTTTCATAACACCACATCACTCCACAAGCATCACCACACATGTATTTAACTACACAATCCATATGAAAATATAAACATCTATATTTAATAAGACACGTCACTCAGATTGAATTTGGTACTAAGATCAATACCAAAACTATTTCCTTGGTATGGTAGTGATAGCCTCTTCCCCACCTAATAATTCAACATCATTAGTATTTGAATACACCAAATCACATTAAACTCAGTAACACATCACATTAGTTGGTCAATGTGTCATAACTGATAATTAATTAAATATGATACTTTAAATTTCTATCACACCTTATTCATTAGGGTTCTAACACAATTTACAGAATTAAATTAAGAATTCTCTAGACAAAGTTATGCTCATTTTCTTACAACGTTTTCCAAATAATTTCTGGAGAAAACAATAACAAAAATTCAACTTCAACACAACCCACAAACCAAACCAGCAGGTAATTTATTCAAACTATCACCCAAGATTCATTTCTTGGTATTTTTACATCATTTTAGGATATAGTATACATATATGAGTCTATTTTAATCTTCAATTATAATCATTTAACTTCAATAAGTAATCCATGATTTATGACACTGTTAACACAACTAGGTTGGAAGAGAACATAAAGCGTAACTTAACCTTTTTAAGCATATATCACATCTACCTCGGGCATCAATCATGGAAACATATACTAAACATGTTTTAGTATACGCACACATCATATATATGAATTTAATACATCAAAAATCTTCACGAGAAGGAAATTAAAAAAAATGGGACTTTCAAATTAACATTTACGATCCTAGCACAAGTCCTCACGTATCATCTTAAGCCATCCTTAGTTTAACTCAATTTTGCAAAATGGGTATCATTTAAATATTCATCCAAATCATAAACAAAAATATACCAAGGATATAACTCATCCATGTGACCAACTTTAATAATCAGATAATTACCTTATGAGAATTCCTCGATTTATGGTCATTTTTCGAAGGATTTCTTCCTTAACTTCCTCTTTTTCTCTCTCCTTGGGCAAAATATTTCTCATGGCTGAATTGGATGAAGAATGGGGTCATTTTAAGGGTTTGAAGTCGGCCTAACAAACCTACAATTTCATCCAATCACAAGATAACATGTGGCACCATATAAGACAGAATATCATTTAAAGCTAAATGACCACTTTACCCCAGGTTCGTAAAACGACAATATATTCTCACTCGAATGTCCGTTTGATGCACTATTTATTATCTTATAAACTTAACTCATATATATACAACTTTGATATTTAGTTTTTTCCCCAAATCATAAAACTAGTACGCCTAATTCGGGCCCGAGCAGAAGAGTAGCAATTTACCGAAAGTCTCAAAACTTTCACATTTGGCGACCTAACATCGCCAATTTCGGACCAACACCTTAGTTTAATTTTATAATCATAATGATGTATGAAAAACATAATTTCATGATGTATTTAATTACATAACTAATCATATTATCTAAACAAGTTATCCCCGATCATAAGCTCGATTAACATCTAATGCAACCAATACATATATCACATGAGTATGCATCCCCCAAATATGATAATTAATATTTTTAACACCCCTCATCAACTTATAACTTATAACTTATAATTAATCATATAATTAACATTCTTAATCACGTTTTAGAGACTTACAAAAATAGTCCTCAACGGAATGAAGAAAGGATTATAAATGACTAAAGGATCATGGGTGGACGAGCTTTCCCATGTCCTCTGGGCATACCAAACAACTTAAAGGAGGTTGATCATGGAAACGCCTTTCGTAGAAGCTTATGGAATGGAATCTATAATGCTTTTAGAATGGGCTATTGACCATGAGAATAACTGTCGTTGATTAAGACATCAAGAATGAGATCAGTAGAACATAAATTGACCTGGATGATGAGAAAAGGCAACAAGCCTTGATCAGATTGGCATTCTACCAATAACAGCTGAAAAAGTAGTATAACAAGGGTGTGAATATGATGAAGTTTCAAGGTAGGTACTATTTACTAAATAATGTCATTGAGAAAGCGGTGTGATATTGATTAAATCGAATTTGTAAATTCCAATAGTAAATTTATTTAATTAAAGTCAATATTTAGACCAATTTAATTAACCCTAAACAAACATCAAGGTGAAGTGGATCATGTAAACACAAATAAATATGAATTGCTAACTAACATATTTCAGGAAAAAAAACCAAAAGGGAAAACCTTATATTTCACTTCATAATACTCACAACGATTACAAGCGAAATTTGTAATGAATATCCGTAGATACCCACAAGAACACGCAGTTCTGAATCAGTAATGAAGCAAACTCTGAAGATTCACGAAGACACGCAGTCCAATTATCCAAGAACACCCATGAGTACTCCCTATGATACTCAGACAATGTCATCCCAGTACCGCCCTCAAGTGTCACCTCTATCCGTAGTAGGTTATCCTCCCTACAAGAGAAACACCGACAAAGATATATCTTAGGTTCCAAAATAATTCACTAAAGTATTTGGAATTTTTTGTGAATTGAAAAAACAAATGGACTGAACCCTAAATTAAAGAAGACAAAGGGTTCTACTATTTTGCAGTTTGTGCATAATGAAATCGTCGGTCTTCTTAAAGAAAAAGGACTCATTTAACACGCTTTATATAAAAAACTTGATTTGGCAGATCGCTCAAACGAAACCAGATATTTCTTGAATGACATCGCGCAAGATGCGAATGTCGCTTGAACGACAGGCATACATCGCTCGAACGACGGAGGGAAAATATAATTTTTTATTTCAAAAATTTGCATCAACACTTAGAAAAATATTTTGATGAAAACAACGCCTCAACACTTAGAAATTATTTTAGAAAAATATCCCAACACTTTTAAATGAACAGTTAAGGGACTAAAATACAACCTTACCGCATTTAATCTCTCATAGGCTTGAATGTTGGAGAACTTTTGATATTCGGATCCGTCTTCATGTATCTTCAAACTTAACGTTTTCTTCAACGGTTTGTATCGGTATACGTCATACACTAATGTAAAATAGGACTTATAAAATATGTCCTTACAAATCGCCCCTATGTCTATGCCAATACAAAATAAAAACATTTGAATTATCAAATCAAAATGCCTATACAAATCAAAATGTGAGTACTAAAAATGCAAGATAAAAACTTTTCTTAAAAAATTCTTCAACATCAAATCTTCGTGCTTTTCTCATAAGGGTGTGCAACATATGATCATCAATATTTGTACCTACATACATGAGACAAAGAAAATACCTTCGTAGTGAATCAAGTTTGAAATGAGATAAACATAACATCAAAACAAATATCGAATATCAAATCTCCCCCATAATGTAAAACTCCCCCGTAATTCGTTCTCCCCCTTTTTATTTGTCCGAAATAGACAAGGAAAAGACTAAATAAAACAAAATAAACATGGAGTTTTCACGATATGCATAGCAAACAACTACGATCATTAAGAGATACTCAAAAGAATTCCACAAACTATTTTGACTTTTCAAATTTTTCATACCCAAAAAAATGCAACAATAATTTTACAAAAATTACACACCATGAATTTTCATTAAGATAACCATACCGTGGAAACGGAATGAATGGGTGTGAACAAATTCTATAGGAAAATCAATGCAATCAAACTTAACATATTTTTACGATGAATACGAATAAAACTAATGAATGATCTCAAAATCCTCCTTAGGTGTCAAAATGTGAATTTATATAACACCGCCTCAATCTAATCGAATCATTAAAGTCCAAAATGATTTCCACACCAATAACGTCTAAAACTATATAACGCTTTTTCAAGACTTTGTCACGATGTTCAAATCCGTTTTTTACTTTTTCCACCTGAGCACTCTCGTAAATAATAATGCATTTTTTTTCTTGAGGTGATCTATTTTTCCCTTCTTAGAGAAATCCTATTGGTCCCATTTTTGGCATATGATTATTATTATTGTCTTAATTTTTTCTTGGGATGTTTTAAATAGTGGCTTTTACGACGAGCTAATTTTGTACTTTCACAGCCCTTTCCAGTGAACACTCCTCATATTTTATAATTTAATTCATCATGGTAAAGGTTCTTACATGCACTACTTTTATTATCAAGTTTTATCGCATTTGGTCCATGTTAAAGACAAGATCGAGATGAAAACACTTCGACCAACATGTGATTTGAGAAGTACAATTATCAAACAAATCTGTGCAAGTGTGCATTAAAGGAAACTAAGAGTCAAACATGTCGGTAGTAATCTCAAATTACATCTTAATAACTCCAAACATTATAAAGCACAAAAATGAAATGATGACACATATAAAAATACAATCAAACCGTCATATGGATAAGGAATGAAATTGTGACTTGGTCATCCTAAATGTCCATCCATAATCGATGTAAGAAAAATACAAAACTATTTTTTTTTCAAAATTTTTATCAAAAAAAATTCTTTTTAGCTTTTTCAATTTGTTTTTCAAAAAATAGAAAATCTTTTTGTATTTTTCCAAAAAATTTTAAAAATAAAAATCATTTTGATTTTTTGAAAAATATATCAAAAATGGAAAATATAAATACAAAAATGGTACACACTATCAATAGGCATAAAATATCATCATGAAAATCATCTTATACTAGCAAACAAGTCTAAACCTCAACCGTTAGGGGAGGTGGAGTTTTTCAAAGGTGGTGTCATCCTATGAAAAATATCCATCAAGTCATGTGAAGTCTTGACCAAAAATTTTACTTGCTCCCTAATATGTGCAAACTCTCTCGCGTAATCATCCAGAGCATCATGTGTAGGTGTGTGTGTGTGTGAACACGTGGCAAAAATCTATGTGACACACCACCCAACTTAAAGCAAAACTCCCTAAGGTGTCCTCTTTTCTTACAATGGGTGAACACATACATCAGCCTAAGAACACGACTCTCAAAAATTCTATGGTGCACTCTATTACCAGATATGGGAGGCCTAGGTGGGTTAGGTTGAGATCCATATGGATCAATAGGATTAAGATAAAAATGGATCAATATGGATCAATAGGATTATTTCGACCTGCATTGAATTATTTTTACATACGATGCATCTACTTCCCAAGCTACATCCTATTGCTCAAATTACCTAAGGAATTCAAAACAGTTACTTTAGGGATAAAATGTTTAGGCAGACATCTCAAAATCTTTTTAACCACTCGTGCATCAGGAATGTGCTCACTAAGATTAAAACTAGTGTTGACAATATCAGATAGGCGTGCATAAAAATCATCAAAACACTCAGATTCAAGCATGATTATTGTTTCAAATTGAATAGTTAATTTTTGAAGTTTAGACTCTTTGACCTCATTTGTTCCTTCATGGGTAAGTTATAAATACTTCTTTCGATGTGGTGCACATCATAATACATCAAAACTCCTAAGGAGTGATGGCATTAGAAATTGCACTCAACCCATGTGAATTAAAAGTGTTCCACCTAAACTCATCCTCAGTCCAGTCTGCCACCGGTTTTAAATTAGTGACATTATTTGTGGTGACAGTAGGAGGAGTCCAGCCTCTTTCACAAACTATCCAAATGCGTTCATCGATTGCTTTTAAATGTGAATTCATGAGGGCTTTTCAATAGGCATAATTAGACCCATAAAAAATTGGCATCCGATTATATAAGTTTTCATTTGGAAACATTGCGATTTTTCAAAAAAATCAATATCACAAAATTTTGTGAAAACGGGATCACTCGATAAATTAGAGAAGCTCGCTCTGATTCCAATTTAAGAAAGTGATGTGATATTGATTAAATTGAATTCGCAAATTCCAATTGTAAACTTATTTAATTACACTTAATTTTTAAACCAATTTAACTAAACCTAATTTTAATTAACCCTAAATAGCCATCAAGGTGCAGTGGATCATGCCAACACAAATAAATATGAATTACTGACTCACACATTTCAAGAAAAACATCAAAAGGGAAAACCTTTTATTTCACTTAATAATACTCATAATAATTACAAGTGAAATCAGCAATGAATATCCAGAGATACCCATAAGAACACGCATATCTAAATTAACAATGAATAAATTTTGGAAGATCCACAAAGACATGCAATCCAATCAGTTAGGAACACCCACGAGTACTCCCTATGACACGCAGTCAACATCAGCCTAGTACCTCCCTCAAGTGGCACCTATATATCCTTTGTACAAGAAGAACTCCAGCAAAGATTTATCTTGGGTTCCAAAATAATTCACTAAAGAATTTGAGATTTTTGCGAATTGAAAAAATAAAAGGATTGAACCCTAAATTGAAGAAGACATAGTGTTTTGTTGTTTTGTAGTTTGTGCAAAATGAAAATCGTCAGGGCTTCTTAATGAAAAATGACTCTTTTAACATGCTTTATATAAAAAACTTCAGCTGACAAATCGCTCAAATGAAGTGCTAAAGTCGCTTGAATGAAATTAGATGTCGCTTGAATGACATCGCGCGAGATGCCAATGTCTCTCGAACGACCGAGTGAAAAAATAAATATTTATTTTTTATTTCAAAAATTTACCTCAACAATTCGAGAAATATTTTGACTAAAAACAACGCCTCAACACTTAGAAAATATTTTAAAAAAATATCCCAACACTTTTAAATGAACTGTTAAAGGACTAAAATACAACCTTACCACAATTAATCTCGCAGAGACTTGAATGTTGGAGAACTTTTGATATTCGGATTCTTCTTCGGATATCTTCAAACTTGAATTTTTTCTTCGATGGTTTGTATCGGTATACAACATACACTAATGTAAAGCAGGACTTATAAAATATGTCCTTAAAGTCATTGGCAGCACGAGGAAGCAATCAGACAACAAACTATGACATAACTAGGAAGGACCATTCAAAGTCATCATTGATGATCTCTAGGGAGAATATCTTATTAAAATAATGAAGGGAGGGGCGATACCTAGGGATTGAAATGCAACTAGCATTATAAAATTTTAGTTTTGGGAATTTTATTTCTAATCCATTATCTTATTAGTCAATTTTTAGGTTGTTATTATCTTTTCGCATTCAATACTCCATCTTTAAAATTATTTAATATGAGTAACTTTGATTATTTGAAATGGAAAGCTAATGTTATTGTAAATTCATGTTATTTCTATCCCATCAGACTATTGATTTGATACCTTATTAATAGGATTAAACTTAGACATGAACTTAAGGTTACATGTTTTCATCATTAATAACACGAAAATATTATGAATTACCTAGGCAAGCTAAAGACCTACAGAGGAATTCTTATGAATTAAGTAGATTAATCATCTTTGGTCAAGAAAATCCTGAATGAGTAGATTACCCATCAGACATGTACATTCTCACCATGATTTGGTACAAGACCTGAGGTAGTGTGATAACATAGTCCTAAAAGGTGATAACAAAGAACATATACTAACTGTAATTAAAATGGGAGAATTCAAACATAAATTGAAACGGAAATTATATTTAATTTCATTGAAAATGTTCATTAATTACAAAGTCGATCATTCATAAAAAGAGTAAGAAAAATACAACATACAAATGCATCATCTTAGACGATTTATATATTCAACTATAATATCTTGCCGACTAGTGTTTAGATTAGCATAAAACTCATCGTAATTATCATGATTGGTGAGGTAGTCCTTTATTAGTTGCATAGGGACACCCTCAACTGGAATCCATGAATATTAACTGATAATTAGAGGAAACTGAGCAAGTGGGGAGACCACCTACTACCAGCAACAAATACGAGAGTCCTTGGGGACTTTAACAACTGCAGGGGAATTTATTTAGTTGTTCTTATATGCCACTTGACAGGGTTCATTTTAATGCAACGTGACATCCATCCATCCCTCATTATATCCTTCAGCCCAGATTGCACGAGGTTACTTTCTGAACTGGTACCTAAACCTCACGACCTTCTAGTGTATCCCCCTTTTGATTATGACATTCTTTTCAAAGGATTTTTTGGTCTTTTCGATAGACTCACTTAGAGAGACATTGTAAATTTGAAAAAAAGCCAATAATATGAAAATTCATCACTAGTTTTTCCTGATCTCTATAATTACTTATCAATTTATGAAAATCTTGGCAATTAGAAATGAAGGTTGTCCGAGCTCGATCATAGGTGTCACTTCTAAAAATGAAATTTGAATCCTCGTTCTCTTAGACTATATGCACCAGGGACAATATAATCATCAGGTTGGAAGAATGAAATAAATGATCTCAAAATGTAAAGTAACAATAATACAAGGCATACACAAGAAAACTATAACAGTAGCCAAAAAGAACCCAATTAATTCAAAAGTTATCTATCATTACCTTCAAAAGAAGGTGGGATAAGACCTTTAAACAAGTATAAAGATAAAATATAGAATATACATAATTGTAAATATATCCTAAGCTAAACTACTTAACAGGAGTCTCTTCAGAGCCTGGAACAACCTTGGGTTGTCCATGAACCTCGTCATTCTCTTCTTGTTCTTCCTCTAAGTCAAGAGAGGAACTTGGAGCTTATTCAGAGAATATGTCAGAGTCATTAGAAATTCTAATATTTTCCAAGGATTTGTGCTAATATTTTTTAAAGAAGGCATTTTGAACAAAGATCAACTACTTCTGGTTATTGGAAAAAGCCATGGAATAACCTTTGTCAAAGGCAATGCTATTGACATCGAGCACTGTTACAAGAGTCTGGGATGAATCCTTGTTGGCATTCTCTAACTCCATCACCTTGGTCTTCAGTTGAGCAACCTTAGTATCCCTGGCCTTCATCTAAGGTTCATGCTCTACCACATTTTTCTGGGAAATATCAGAGGCCTTATGAGCCCCATCAAAGGCCTTCCTTTGATCATCCATAGCCGTCTTCTTATAGGATCTCCTATCAAGCATTTTGATGAATTCCACCACGAATTATCAAGCAAAGAAGAAAAATACAATGTTCCCTTAAAATAACTTAAGACAATAAAAATTAGTTAAAAAAGTTTAACACTTATAAGAGAGAGTTCTTGGGCGGCATAAAGAGCCAACCTATCAAAAGGTATGCTGACGACTAAGGGTTGGTCAATAGGAAGGAAGGTTTCCCTCAAAAGGTCAATAACCAATTATGTTTTCTTATCGACTGACCCCTCAATAGGGCCCTTCCCCTTATTGGGGGAATCCACTAATGTTAAGGTCGGTATTTGAATGGAAAGGGTACTATTACCCCACATCAATAGGTTCTGAGGGACCCCAAACATCCTTTCGCTTATTCGGCTAAAAAATTAGATAAGTGGAACAAAGATCATCCCCATCAAATTTTATAGGTTTCATCTCATTTTTAGATGAAGTGTGCGTAGTTGTTGGGATGTCATAAATGTCAACGAACTCGAAGGAGCCTGATGTATAGGTTGTTGAAGGATTTTGATCGATATATCTTTATGAGATCTCTAGTTGTCGATCCACAGGGCAAGCAACAAATGAAGTTATGGATGAGGTGTAAGAAAAAAGAAATTCTATCGACCTAGGATGGTCGAAAGTTGTCAAACTCTATCTCTGAACAACCAAGCCTTTTCAGATCAACAAAGTTAACATTTTTAGGCTTAGGCCTATTCTTTTTGCAACGATCTACAAAATGAAAGGCCAAAATATTAGAACAAGTAAAAGATATAAAGACCATAAAAAGTAACTCAACCAAATAAAGGCATTTCAAAAGCAAGATAAACCTATTTCATGACTGCCCTTGGGGCACCTAGGTCCCTGTTAGAGATAACCACCTTTTAGGATGTGTAAGTGTTCCCAATCCATAACTATGAATCCATGGGCACATTACTACTTGCGGAAGTTTGACAAATTAACATTAGGGCCCCCTCTTCCCTTCTTCCCTTTGGACAATAAATGTTTTCATTAGTCATTACCCACATATAGTGTCCATTAGTGATCATTGATTCAATTCACGCCATTGATGACTCTCCAAATGTTAGGAGAACATAGAGCAAGGACCATGCCAAAATATTGGCAAATTTAATATATAGATCATTCGGAAGGAAAGTGATTCAAGCTTCAATTATAAATTGGACAAAGAGATGATGGTCGCCGTAATTATTGTAATAGTCCAAAGGATGTGAGTAAAACTCGACTATCACCCATGGCAAAATATAACAACCTCTAAAGGTCTCTATAGTGTTTTCGTTAATTACATAAACCATTTTTGCAAAGTAAACAACAAAGGACCTAAGAAAATGGGGATTCTTTGAAGAAATCACATAAATGCAGATATAAACAAGAAAGACAATACTTATAGATATGGAAGTATGAATGGTCTTTGGTACTTTTGAAGATAATTAATAATGTTATAAATGAATCGAACTAGCAATAATGAGGGTATTATTGGGTTTGAACTAACGCAACATGGACGGCCGACATCATTAACAGGCGCGACCTGGATCTAATTGAGGAAGCGAACAAACTTCTACACCCTCAACCCACTACAAAGCTTTGGGGGAAATTATAAGGGGAATGATTTGATCACAAATAAGAGGAGGACACATGTCCTCTGATCCTATCAATATATCACCTAAGAAGATAAAGACTATTATGGTCGATCTACGAGAATCTTGGAGCTAGATATGGTCGATCAATAGGGATAGTCATCTCAAGTGATAGAGTCTTGCGCGACTCAACCTTCTTTAATTTCTCTATATAAATGTAACCCCCACCCTAGGGGAAAGGGCATCTAACCTTTGTTATTAAAAAGATATCAATAGGAATAGATTAACCCTCAGTGAACATACGCACGTCGTCGAACCATAAAAATATTATTATTGGTTGATCATGTATGATTTCTTTTGCTCAGCCTTAATTGTGTTGAATATAACTAGTAGGATTTTATCACCTACACATTGTATATTAAAAAGTAGTGTTATGGTGTTGAGGAGAAAAAATGGGGTGACTTTAGCACAACCTTATATTTTTTGTTTCGAATTTAGGGTTTTTTCACTCGGAACGACTTTCTATATCTTCCTAATTTTTTATAAGTTTTTTAAGACTATTCAAATATTTTTTTGTAGTATTTCCAGATTTTTAAAACATTTTTCTTCAATTTTACTTCAATTTTTGTCTCAAGTTTTTTTATAGTTTTTTCATATTATGTAAGCCTTTGAAATGTTTTGTCCATTATTTCCAGAATTTTTAAAAGTTTTTTCCAACAATATTTACACTTTTTAAATGATTTTTATATTATTTCCCAAAATTTTAATAGTTTTATTCAAAATTATTCAAACTTTTTAAATATTTTTCTGAAATTCAATCATTTTTACAACTTCTTTAAAAATATTATTAAAACTTTTTAATCATCTTCTATCATTTCCAGAATTTTTGTAGTTTTTTTTCAATATTATTCCCACTTTTTAAATGTTTTCCCGTGAATTCCAAAATATTTTTAATTCTAGTTTTTATATTTTTCTTAACGGAAAAAAATGTATTTCATATTTTTAAATTATTTTTCTAATTTATAAAATAATGTTTTTGTAGTTTACAGATTTTTTTTAAATCTATGATTTCAAAAAATTTAAATGTTTTTCCATAAATTTTAGGTTTTTAAAATATTTTCCAAATGTTTTTATGTGATTTCCATTTTTGTTGAAGGCTTTTATATTGGATTATATATAAATACTCTCATGTGCGTAGCACATGATCAAACTTATGTCTGAAAAATTAAGGGTATTAGTATTGTAGGGCTACTTGAATATGTCTTAAAGGTTCAAGGAGTTAAATCTTGAAAATTATAGTTCGGTTGTAAAGTGAAAATGAGGGTAAAATTCTAGGAAATAAGTGTAATGAATCCTATAATATTTAAACTAATATAAAACAAATAGAATAGATCATTTGGATTAAATGGTTATTGATCAATGCAAAGGTTCATCATCAACAACGTCGTCCTTTCCTTAATCCCATCATATAGGATCGGCCACACGGATTCTCCTTTCCATTCTAATCTATTATATACAATATTATCATTCAAGTTTATTTCCTTAAGATCTCTCCTAATAATTTCCTTCCACGATAGCTTAGGGAGGCCCCTTTCTCTTTTACCCTCTATTTTGAATAATCTTCTTCTTGCTATAGGTTCATTTACTGACCTACGCAACACATGTCCATACTGCCTAAGTCTATTTTATCTTAATTTATCGCTAGCGGGAGTTACTCCTAACTTTTTTCTCACGTACTGATTTTGAATTTTGTCCTTTCTAGTAATTCTTATCATCTACTGGAGCATCCCCATCTTACTAACATGGAGACTTTATTCATGTTTTATCTTTAAACCCCAATACTCCACTCTATATAGGGCCACTGACCTGACCTAACAACTATTCTATAAAATTTGTCTTTTAATTTATTAGTTATCCTCTTATCGCATAGCACCCCACTTACTTGTCTCAATTTCATCCAACTAGTTGGTATTTTATTCGTACTATCCTCATTAATGTTCCCATTACTTTGTAACACTGAATCTAAATAACGAAATTTATTAGTTTAATTTATCACTCTTTCTTTAATATTTAACATTATGCTAACCGACGACTCATTATTAAATTTACATTCCATAAATTTTGTTGTATTGCTATGGATTTTTAGTCCCTTAGATTATAAGTCTTTTCTCCAAGTATCTACTCTCATCGCTAACCCTCCTTTGAAGTGTCTATTAAACTATATTATTCGCTAACAACATACACCATGGGACATATTCTTGTATATTATTAGTAATCTCATTCAAAACTATGATAAATAAGTAGGGACTTAAAGGCCAATCGGTTTAAAGATTACTAAAAATGGAAACGAAATATTTATTGTCCTATATCCATAATCAATATTATTTTAGGGGGTATATACCAAATAGTCCCTTGAACTTTTTTTAATACACTTTTAGTCCAAGCCTTTTTATTTTGCACCAAAAAGTCCCTTATTCTCTTATCTTTAAAGGTCCGTGCCAACGGCATGGTAAAAGTCCCTTATTCTCTTACCATGCCGCTGGCGCGGACCTTTAAAGATAAGAAAATAAATGACTTTTTGATACAAAATAAAACGTTTGGACTAAATGTGTATTAAAAAATATTTGAGAGACTTTTTGATATTTGATCCTTATTTTTAAGTCCTAAAAGTACATAATCTATAAAGATTAAGAAACAAAAAACAATCCATTTAAGTTAGCTATGGTAATTAAAATTCAATTGAGTCAAAAATCTAATACGCATAATGGATAGGTTAGTTTTTATTCCTATAATTCACGTTTTCGACAGTTTTAAATATGCCCTTAGGTCTTCTCCAATGATTATTTCTGTCCAAGTGAATTTCTATTGTGGAAAGAGAGAGAGGGTAAAAACTTCTCCAATAAGAGTTTCTATACAGTTGCAGATGTGAGATGGATGATGATTCATATTGAAATTTCTATCATAATTTCTACATGTAGAAATGCACAAAGGGTTTTGCCAATATGATGTGGACAGATTTAATGACTTTTAATTAGTTGTTATAAAATTTCATCCAACAATTTCTCCTAAAAATAAGCCATATCAGCAGGAAAGAATAACACTGTTGGAGAAACAAGGGGGCGACTTGTTCACATACTTTTCGGCAATCTTCCACATAGATAAAGAATTGCTTTTAACCGTCCTATAGAAGTGGATTTGGAAATGTTGTAGCAGCAATTTAAATAATTAAATGCAGAATTAAAAAGTAGGAACGAAATTACCCAATTTTTGGAGCAAATAAATCTGGGACAGAAAAATATAAGAAATTCCGAACTGGACAGTCTAGAACATGGCTGAGTCGCGGACAATATCGCTCTCTTTAAGGTGTTTCGCGGCTCTGCCCAAAGTGTGCTGATAGTCCCGAAGCCCCGCCACCCCCAGGATAAAACAGCCTCCAAAATCAGAAAATACGGATTGATTAAGCACAAAAATCAACCCGGTCTGTGTACACCCATTCTGTATAATTGCTCGATTCTAATAATATAATTAATCTATAAAACGAGATTAATTATTCTGGGAGAAAATTTTCGGAACTGTATCAATGGGGAAGATGAACTGTAAAGAATTTTTTCTTGTGTTGGAACTGTGTTGAAAAATGGAGGTCTCAACCTCTTTTTATGCAAAAAATAAATTACCGTTAGTGGGCAAAAACGTGGAGAGAAAACTGGAAACGTGGGTGGAATAAATCAACAGTAAAAGGCCCAAATTTTTCTGGAATTAATTACCGTTAAAAATTAATTTTTAAAGCCCAAAACCGTTAATTTATTTGTCCAAAAAATTATTTCTTAATGAGCCCAGGACCCAGGACCCGGACACGGGCACGGGCCGGGCCAGACGGACGGCGGCGGCGGCGCGCGCGCGCGCGTGTGTAAATTGGCCCAATAAGTCCCCCACCCATACACACAAAACATCTAATGCCCAAAGGGCTTGCACATTGGTTCCACAAAAAATGTAAATATACCCAACTCAATTTGTTGAGATTTTCGATGTGGGACACGGAGAGAACCAATTCTATGTTTTGCAACTCAATATAACAGCTGCCTTCGACAGCTGTTTCCAACAATCCCCCACTTGCAAAACTTGAAAACATTTTATCGAGCAATAATTCATAGAATTGTGCATAAGCAAAGGTGTCTTTCAACTTGAACCTTCACCTAGTAAAGATGATTCAGAATATACTACAGTAACCGTAGTTTTGAACTCTATCTCTGACAACATCCCACACACAACCCTACTTGGATGTAATTCTAATAGATAGCACGTTACGACCATGTGCTTCTATCCCAGTATAGTGAACGCTTTAGGAATTTTCCCAAAATATCCATAGGAAGCGGCCACACTTCCACATTCACATAGGTGAGTCTATCAAGGGCTTTATCCAAGGGCTACCAAAACTGTGGAAGTGTGGATGGTAACCCAAGACTGTGGAAGTGTGGATGGTATCCAAGGGCTACCATCCACATTCACATAGGAAGCTAAGTTCTGTTCAGACCGTATATGATCCACCCTCACAGCACCCGTAGAGATAAATTCTCTAACAGTACTATGCTTACGACGTATTTGTCGCTTCTTACCGTTATAATAACGGTTCTCAACTTTTACAATAGCCGCTGTACTATCACAATGAACCAAAACAGCTGGTATTGGTCTTTCCCATAAAGGGATATCTGACAGGAGGTTTCTTAACCAACCTGCCTCTTCACTAGCAGTAGCTAATGCTATTATCTCAGACTCCATAGTGGATTGAGACAAAATAGTTTGTTTCTTAGATTTCCAAGAAGCTGCACCACCAGCGATGCTAAATATATATCCACTAGTAGCCTTAGAATCATCAGATAGGGTGTTCCAATCAGCATCACTAAATCCTTCAAGGACAGCGGGATGCTTATTATAGTGTAATCTGAGGTTCATCGTCCTTTTAAGGTACCGCATGACCCTCTCAATAGCATTCCAATGCTTCATACTAGGTCTACTGTTAAATCTACATAGTACTCCCATAGCATAAGCTATGTCAGATCTAGTGCAATCTGTAGCATAACGTAAGCTACCAATAATGCTTGCATAAGCATTTTGATTTACACTATCGCCAGTGTTCTTAAATAACTTTACACTAGGGTCAAATGGAGTACTAGCAGGTTTACAGTCAAATTAATTATATTTCTTTAGAACTTTCTCAATGTAATGAGATTGATCCAAAGAAAGTCCCTTTTCTGACCTAGTAATATTAATTCCCAATATTACACTTGCTTCACCCAAATCATTCATTTCAAAATTGGCACATAATAATGATTTAACATTTTCTACGGCATGAATATTATAACCAAATATAAGAAAGTCATCAACATAAAGACATATGATAGTGCAAATGTTCTCTACATATTTATAATAAATGCATTTGTCACTTTCATTAATTTTAAACCCATTAGAGATGACTAGGCTATCAAATTTATCATGCCATTGTTTAGGTGCCTGTTTGAGTCCATAAAGAGATTTATCTAATTTACATACTTTATTTTCTTGACCGTGTACAATAAACCCTTCAGGTTGATCCATATAAATCTCTTCTTCTAATTCTCCATTTAAAAATGCAGTTTTAACATCCATTTGGTGTACAATTAAATCTTTTAAGGCAGCTAAAGCAAATAGTACACGTATAGACGTTATTCTAGTCACGGGTGAAAATGTATCAAAAAAGTCTACATTTTCTCTTTGTCTAAAACCTTTAGCAACAAGACGTGCCTTATATTTTTCAACAGTGCCATCAGGTTTTAATTTCTTTTTAAGAATCCATTTACACCTAATTATTTTACATCTAGGAGGAAGGTCCACTAGATGCCAAGTTTTATTTGTTTCCAAAGAATCCATTTCATCATTAATAGCCTCTTGCCATAAATCGGCATCTAAAGAAGATAAGGCTTCTTGAATAGTGTTAGGTTCCTCCTCTAAAGTGTAGGCATAAAAGTCGGGACCAAAATCTTTTTCCACACGACCCCTTTTACTTTTTCGAATTTCTAAAATGGATTCATTATTTTCTTTCTTTTTATTTAAAGAAATATTAGTGGATGACTCGCCCCCGCTATTTCTCAATTTAAAAGGAAATTTATCTTCATAAAAATCAGCGTCATTTGATTCAATAATTACTTGATTTTTCAAGTCATAAAATCGGTATGCTTTGCTATTAATAGCATAGCCTATAAAAACGCACTCATATGCTCTACTTGCAAATTTAGACCTTTTAGGGTCGGGTATACGTACATAGGCTAAGCACCCACACGTTCTAAAGTATGACACGTTGGGTTTAATATTTTTCCAAATTTCATAAGAAGATATCTGTGACACCCCGCCCAATTAAATACCGGGCGATCATTCCTTTATTAAATTAAATCAAGGTAAATAGTTGGTTCATTCTCAGCATCACTGTCGATAAAAATAAATTTTCCAATTTAATACCCTAAATAATTAAGCTAAGTGTCAAAACCATTTTCATACATACTTTCCAAATTTTATTTAAAGAAAAAATCATGCTGACCACGGCCCTGCTGGCCGTTACCTCCTCGCCACTGGCCCTGTTGGCCCTGATTAGTACGCTGCTGGCCCTGCTGCTGGCCCTGCTGTCGGTGTTGGCCCTGCTGGCCCTTATGATTAGGTTGGCCCTGCCTATAGCCCCCATATCCCTGCCTAGAATCACCTGAACGGAATCTCTTAGCAGGGTCCCCCTGATGGGAACTCTGCTCGTGCTGACGAGTCTGTCCATGAGATGGTGCCCCACTGGCACTATTACCCCCGGTCTTGCCCTGCTGGCTGGACTCTCCTGCTCTCTTGCTTCCCAGCAGATGGAAGCGGTGATCCTGGCAATGTAGCAATGCGGCATTGAGTACATCAGTGAATGTACTCAGGGATAGATTCCCAATAAGGTGTTGACGGATCCTCCAAGATAACCCGTTGACAAATAGCATAATCTTCTTGCTCTCAGTAGGTGCCTCATCTGGCACAATGGTGAGAAGTCTCGTGAACTCCTCCTCATACTCCTCTACGGTAAGACTCTCCTGCTTCAGGTTCAGTAATCTCTGCCACATCTCAGTCTGAACGGCGGGTGGAAAATACTTGCGGTCAAACCGCTCCCAGAACAACTGAATAGGGATCGTGTCCCTCTCCTCGAATGTGGTAGTGGACTCCCACCACTGCAAGGCAGCTCCCACCAGCTTAAAGGAGGCCAATAACTGCTTTTGCACGTCAGTGCACTCATACATATGGAGATGACGCTGGATGTTTTTCTTCCATTGGCTAACTGTGACAATATCAGAGCTACCAGAAAACTCAGGGGGATGCGCTTTCTGAAAAGAATCCTGAACCCTCTTGCATGCAGATGGAAGTTGTGCGGGTACTGGCGCCACTGCCTGAACCTGGGGTGGAGCCTGCTGAGTTACCGCTAGTCCGGCATTCACCGCCTGAGCAACAATGGCGGCTACTACATTTGCATTCATTGTGCCTTGTGCCGGAACTGCGGGCTGCTCGGCCTGGGCACGCCTATCTTTCGGAGCACGTCTCGGAGGCATCTGAAACATGAAAAAGTTTATTAGTCTACAGTTATTATCAAATCTCAAATAACTGAAGACTTCAATGTAAAAGCAAGAATACAACAATCCTAAAAATAGGGCTCTATAGCAACAACGTTAAGCTGAAAGCGAAATAAGCCGTACAGATCCTATGGACACTAGAACCTGATGCTCTGATACCACCTGTGACACCCCGCCTAATTAAATACCGGGCGATCACTCCTTTATTAAATTAAATCAAGGTAAACAGTTGGTTCATTCTCAGCATCATCGTCGATAAAAATAAATTTTCCAATTTAACACCCTAAATAATTAAGCTAAGTGTCAAAACCATATTCATACATACTTTCCAAATTTTATTTAAAGAAAAAATCATTTATTTTATTAACAACATTCAATAAGTAAGAATCACACCACCTTAAATTCTGCAACATAGTCCAATTAATTTAATACATTCGTCAATCGAATGTCAACATACGAAATCTAAAGTCACAAATCCAAGCTGAATAAATCCCATAGTAACAATACAGGAAATAACTGAAATACAAATGTCCAATAACAACGGAATAATAGAGAGAGCTACACATGCTCAACTAGATGAAAGTACTAAGAGTGGATCCGAATGAGCGAAGTCGTCTAATCAAGAGACCTGCAACTCCCACCTAAGCTGCAGCGCGTTCCTTCCAAGAGAACCTAAGCAAGACGCCCCTGTGGCTGGGCACCTGTAATACATACATATATATACAAGAGAGAGAAAGAGAAAAAGAAACGGGTCAGAGCCCGATAGTGTGTTGGATTTAAAATACGTTTAGCAAGTATTTAAATTGATACAGGACAATGCAACAACATATTAGTGCGACACTCTCTTGAGAAATTCTCACCTCTCTTCTAATGTGCACAACTATCGCACTAACCTTCCCCACAGTTTGTCTTATCATTTATCTAACTAATCTTATAAATGATTTAACTTATCTTAGATTACTCGTAAGATTCAAAATTCCACGATTCAATTGTTTGAAAAGAATATTTCAATTAATAACCAAAGTTCTCATTTTGACTTTATTAATCAATAAAGTTCTCCAGAGTCATATTTTACTTTCTCAAAACAAGTATTTATAATTGAGTCATCAACCATATCCTACATATCACATCGCAGTAGGCAGTTCTAGATTTCAGAATTTCATATATATATTAACTACTCATAAAATATATATATCATAACAACACCCCAAATAAAACTATGGTGCGGGCATACTCTACTATCCAATCCTCGTATCACTCGTACTAAGGGAATACAAATTTGGAATCAGTCTCGAACTGTATTAACACATACTCCAACAATATTGAGACAAAGTATAGGTTTTCAAGTCTCGTAGGACCGTCTGAACTATCACTGCGATAGCCTGTACCAAGGATACCTATGCACAAACAACATGAGGCGAAGCATAGATTCCAAGTCTTTAAGAGGAAAGCACATACCCGCATCTCTTAGGACCGTCTGAACTATCATTCCGATTGCCTGTACCAAGGATATCTATCTTCTAGGGTACAAGTCAATATCCCCCATAAAGGTCCCATCGAGATAAGACTGTCCCAGCGCGGAAACCTCAGGGATAGCAAGTAGCGTGGGCATGATTTTCACACATAGATAGTATATGCATACACAATCATATAACTATACTAATATTACCAAATCAATAATGGGTAAATTCTCAATTCCCATAATTACGTCATTCGCATTTATTTCACATTATATAGTTATCACGTATAACCATTCACATTTTACTTTAATTTGAGGAACTTTTCCACTTACTACATAACGCTCATGGATTCTATTCTCCCAAGTATAAAATTCAGTAGGTATACACATTTGTCCCAAAGTAACTCTCTTACGTATCTCTCTCTTTAAATCATAGCTTCACCGACCCTTATGTAATTATCCCAAAATACAATATTTGCCCAACATCAAGGGTCCCAAAATCTATTCACATGTCCTATTGGTCTCCCCTATCCCCCAAAACATTTTATTAAGGATGTCCAAGAATTATCGCACAATAAATTGAATTTCAACTAATTAATAAGGGAAACATGAGTCTGCCAGGAGGGGTCGATCGATCGAGGTTTGGGGCTCGATCGATCGAGCCTTCGATCGATCGAAGCTCTAGGCTCGATCGATCGATCAAGCAGGTATTTCGATTTCTGCAGAATTGCAGTTACGGGTTCTACCACTTTTCTTCATCCAAATCCATATTTTCCAAACCCAAACGTCCCAAAAATTCTACTACTAACATTATAACAGTGTACCAGATGTTTTTAACGTAAGGCATGTGTATTTCTATCATTTAAACATGAATTATCAACTCAAAATTCATACACAACTTCAAGAACCCTAAAATCTCTAAATCATGGTTCTAATCTGTTTTACCCCAGAATTTCTTTCTTAATTACAACCAAATTTCGTGGGTTATCTTTGTACATCACAAGAGACTTCCAGAATAAGGTTTAAGTCTTTACTACATGCAAATTCCTATCAAAATTTGGGTTTTCTTCCATATATTTCATCCCTAATCATTCCTAAACTAATATGGAAATTGCACCAACGAAAATAGCAAGATAAACACTTGCCTGGGATTTTCGGAAGTCTGGATTGTGGCTAATTTTGGTGTGGTTGCGTTCCCCTTTTCGCGATCTACGCGTTGGTGGTGGCGGCGGTGCAAACCGTTAAGTTTTGGGCCTAGAATTTGCTTGAGAGCTTTCTCCTCTCTTCTCTAATGGACGTTCTAGGTTTTTGGAATTCTAACCCTAGGTGACAACCTCAATATCACATATATCCCCTCTGATTTTCGTGGGTTTAATTACCCAAAAATGTAATATGAAAAAATTGCCCTCTCGGGTTACTAATTAGGCCTAAAAATGCCCCGAGACCCAAACTACACCCCCGGGTACACTTTTCTGACTATCTCGACCCTTCCCGACGCATTGGCGCACTCCAAATGATCATACGGGAAACTTATAAAATATTCACTTTTTATTTATCAAAATTTAGTCCCGACGCGACACGAGCACGTCCCGACTTAAATTTCCGAAATTGTCATTTAACTCACTCATGACATTCAATATAACCAATATAGTATATTACTTTGCTCATTAGTAATATTCAACAATTTCCCATAATTACTAACTCTCATCACGTCAATAATTATAACATAATTAATTTTCGAATTTTTATTAAATAATTCACTCACATTAAAATTAATAAATCCTCAAATTAATATAGCATAAAAATACAGGGTATTACATACTTCTCCCCTAATAACGGAATTTCGTCCCGAAATTCGGAAAATATGTCATACCTGGTAAAAACAACTCTGGATATCTCTCGCGCATATCTGCCACGCGCTCCCAAGTGGATTCCTCCACATTATGATGCTCCCACTGGACCCGCACAAGTGGAACTATCTTCGACCTCAATTTCCTCTCACTATAGTGTAGGATAGCCACCGGTCTCTCCTCGTAAGAGCTATCAGGCTGTAAGTCGATCTCATCTATCGCAATGTGAGTATGGGCCATATCATCCCGAAGATATCGTCTCAACGACGAGATGTGGAATACATCGTGGATGCGATGTAAATGCTCTGGCAGTCCCAACCTGTATGCAACCGACCCAATCCTCTCGATGATGGGAAATGGTCCCACGTACCTCGGAGCCAACTTCCCCTTCTTCCCGAATCTCATCACCCCCTTCATAGGAGATACACGCAATAACACTTGGTCCCCCACACTAAACTCCCGGAAGAACCGTTTCGCATCGGCGTAGCTCTTCTGCCTGTCTTGGGCTACCCGAATACGACTCCTGATCATCTCAATCCTCGCGGAGGTCTCCTGAATCACTTCTGGTCCTAGAAACTTGTTATCTCCCACCTCGAGCCAATAAGTTGGAGAACGAAAAGGCCTGCCATACAATGCCTCAAATGGAGCCATGTCAATCGTGAACTGATACGAGTTATTATAAGCAAACTCTACCAGTGGAAGGTGTGGCTCCCAACCTCCTCCAAAATCAAGAACACACATGCATAGCATATCCTCCAGCATCTGATTGGTACGCTCTATCTATCCATCCGTCTGTGGGTGGTAAGCTGAACTCAACCTCAACTCAGTACCCATAGCCTCCTGAAAGCTTTCCTAAAAACGTGACACGAAAATCTTGTCTCTATCTGACACAATATTCAGAGGCACCCCATGTAATCTGACAATCTCAGCAATGAACAACTGAGCATACTGACCCGTGGTATAGTCTGTCCGCACCGGAAGAAAATAAGCCACCTTGGTCAAACGGTCTACTATCACCCAGATAGAATCGTGGCCCCTCTGTGATGTAGGCAACCCTGTAATAAAATCCATGGAAATACCCTCCCACTTCCACGCGGGTACTTCCAATGGCTGAAGCAATCCTGACAGTTTCTGGTGGTCTACCTTCACCAGCTGGCAGGTAGAACACTTGGACACGAACTCAGCAATGTCCTTCTTCATCCCACTCCACCAGTATTGTCTCCTCATATCCTGGTACATCTTATCTCCTCCAGGATGTACTGCAAATCGGGACCCGTGAGACTGGGTCATCACTGCATGACATAATCCTGCTCCTTCTGGAACCACCAATCTCCCATTAAACCTCAAACCCCCATCAGAACTAACAGAATAAGACTCAGCACCCTCGGATAAAAGTCGTACAATCTTCTCCTGGCAAAACGGGTCTGTGGTCTGTGCCTGTATCACCCTCATAACAATCTCGGGTGTGACTGTCATAACAGATATGAAGGAATGGGCTACTGCGTCCTGATGGCCTAACTCCTTCCATTTTTCTTTCCAGATATCCGCTACCTCATCTACTGGTCTACGACTCAATGCATCAGCAACTACGTTGGCCTTTCCCAGATGATACTGTATATCATACTGGTGGACCTTCACAAACTCTAGCCATCTGCGCTGACACATATTCGGCTCTCACTGAGTGAATAGGTACTGCAATGACTTATGGTCTGTGAACAAACGGAATTTCTCCCCCAATAAATAGTGTCTCCATATCCTCAATGCAAAAACGACCGCTGCTAACTCCAGGTCGTGGGTGGGGTAATTCTTATCATGGGGCTTAAGCTTGCGGGAGGCAAAAGCTATAGCCTTCTCCTCCTGCTGAAGTACTCCCCCAAGTCCCCATAAAGAGCCATCGGTGTAAACCAGGTACTCCGCACCCGGCTTCAGTAAAGCAAGGACTGGAGCTGAAGTAAGCTTGTCTTTCAGCTCGTCAAAAGCCAATTGACAAGCGTCATCCCAAACATATGGTACTCCTTGCGAGTCAGATTCGTCAATGGACCCGTTATTTTGGAGAATCCCCGGATGAATCTCATATAGTATCCGGCTAACCCCAAGAAACTACGCACTTCCATCGGTGTCGTGGGATGTCCCCACTCCCTCACCGCTGATACTTTACTCGGGTCAACTACTATCCCCTGCTCAGAAACAACATGGCCCAAGAACTGTACTTCTCGCAACCAGAATCCACACTTCTCGTACTTAGCATACAACTGATGCTCTCGTAGAGTCTGAAGAACCTGCCTCATGTGCTCGGCATGCTCTTCCTCGAAGTGTGAATATATCAAGATGTCATCTATGAAGACGATGACAAACTGATCCAAGAACTCTCTGAATACTCGGTTCATCAAGTCCATGAAAATGGTTGGAGCATTTGTGAGTCTGAACGAAATCACCCTGAACTCATAGGACCCATATCTCCTCAAGAAGGCAGTCTTTGATACATCCTGCTCTCTAATACGTAACTAATGGTACCCCGACCTCAAATCTATCTTCGAAAAGAAAGTTGCGCCCCTCAACTGGTCGAACAGATCATCGATTCGAGGCAACGGATACTTATTCCGTATCGTGACCTTGTTCAACTCCCGGTAGTCCACACACAATCTCAGCGACCCATCTCTCTTCTTCACAAACAAGAATTGAGCGCCCCAAGGTGAGGTACTCCTACGAATGAAACCCTGACCTAACAGCTACTCTATCTGATCTCGTAGCTCTCGTATCTCTGCCGGAGCCATACGGTACGGTGCGCGTGCTATAGGTCTCGTGTCTGGCAATAAATCTATAACAAACTCTATCTCTCGATTGGGGGGTAGGCCTAGTATCTCCTGAAACACATCGGAATACTCCCTCACAACTGGGATCGAATCCAAGGGAATCATAACCTCCTTAGAGGTATCCTCCTCTATGTAATACAAATGAGCGGTCGAACCTCCCTCTGGACGAGGCATCGCCACTACAAACATCTCTTGCCCCGGAATGGCAAAAACAATGCTCCCACCGAAGCAATCAATCATGGCTCAATAAGCTGCGAGCCTATCCATACCAATAATCACATCATGCTCGTGCATGTCTAAAACTAACATGTCTGCAGGTAATACCAAGCTACCAATCTCTACCCCCACTCCCCGGCATATAAAGAAAATAAGGGACCCACTCCCCAGTGGTGAGTCTACACACATCACTGTGCTCTCTGCTGTGGCTAACAACCCTAAGGACTTCGCAAAATGCGTAGCTATAAAATAGTGCGTCGCCCCAGTATCAAATAAAACCCAACCCATAGTACCATGGATAGGAAACATACCCTCAATCGTGGGTGGTGCCTGTGGAGCTGCTGCCTGGTGGACGTTATAGACACGTCCATACTGTAATTGCCCTTGCTGCACTGGAGCTGCTGGAACGGATCGTAGGGCTGGCACCAGGGCTGGAGCAGGGGGTGCTGTCGGAAAAAGTGGTCTCTGTGGCTCATTACGGGAACCCTGCTGCTGTGGGGCCCTATCTCCCTCCGGACAATCCTGGCGCCTATGACCGTGTTTACCACACCCAAAACATCGGCCCTTGAAGTTTCCTCCCCTCTGTCCCTGCTGACCATGGCCCTGCTGGCCGTTACCTCCTCGCCACTGGCCCTGTTGGCCCTGATTAGTACGCTGCTGGCCCTGCTGTCGGTGTTGGCCCTGCTGGCCCTGATGATTAGGCTGGCCCTGCCTATAGCCCCCATATCCCTGCCTAGAATCACCTGAATGGAATCGCTTAGCAGGGTCCCCCTGATGGGAACTCTGCTCGTGCTGACGAGTCTGTCCATGAGATGGTACCCCACTGGCGCTATTACCCCCGGTCTTGCCCTGCTGGCTGGACTCTCCTGCTCTCTTGCTTCCCTGCGGATGGAAGCGGTGATCCTGGCAATGTAGCAACGCGGCATTGAGTACATCAGTGAACGTACTCAAGGATAGATTCTCAATAAGGTGCTGACGGAACCTCCAAGCTAACCCATCGACAAACAGCATAATCTTCTTGCTCTCAGTAGGTGCCTCATCTGGCACAATGGTGAGAAGTCTCGTGAACTCCTCCTCATACTCCGCTACGGTAAGACTCTCCTGCTTCAGGTTCAGTAATCTCCGCCTCATCTCAGTCTGAACGGCGGGTGGAAAATACTTGCGGTCAAATCGTTCCCAGAACAACTGAATAGGGATCGTGTCCCTCTCCTCGAATGTGGTAGTGGAGTCCCACCACTGAAAGGCGGCTCCCACCAGCTTAAAGGAGGCCAATAACTGCTTTTGCACGTCAGTACACTAATACATACGGAGATGCCGCTGGATGTCTTTCTTCCATTGGCTAACTGTGACAATATCGGAGCTACCAGAAAACTCAGGGGGATGCGCTTTCTGAAAAGCATCCTGAACCCTCTCCCATGCAGATGGAAGCTGTGATGGTACTGGCACCACTGCCTGAACCTGGGGTGGAGCCTGCTGAGTTACCACTAGTGCGGCATTCACCGCCTGAGCAACAATGGCGGCTACTTCATTTTCATTCATTGTGCCTTGTGCCGGAACTGCTGGCTGCTCGGCCTGGGCACGCCTATCTTTCGGAGCACGTCTCGGAGGCATCTGAAACGTGAACAAGTTTATTAGTCTACAGTTACTATCAAATCTCAAATAGCTGAAGACTTAAACGTAAAAGCAAGAATACAACAATCCTAAAAATAGGGCTCTGTAGCAACAACGTTAAGTTGAAAGCGAAATAAGCCGTACAGATCCTATGGACAGTAGAACCTGATGCTCTGATACCACCTGTGACACCCCGCCTAATTAAATACCGGACGATCACTCCTTTATTAAATTAAATCAAGGTAAACAGTTGGTTCATTCTCAGCATCACTGTCGATAAAAATAAATTTTCCAATTTAACACCCTAAATAATTAAGCTAAGTGTCAAAACCATATTCATATACACTTTCCAAATTTTATTTAAAGAAAAAATCACTTATTTCATTAACAACATTCAATAAGTAAGAATCACACCACATTAAATTCTGCAACATAGTCCAATTAATTTAACACATTGGTCAATCGAATGTCAACATACGAAATCTAAAGTCACAAATCCAAACTGAATAAATCCCATAGTAACAATACTGGAAATAACTGAAATACAAATGTCCAATAACAACGGAATAATAGAAAGAGATACACATGCTCAACTAGATGAAAGTACTAAGAGTGGATCCGAATGAGCGAAGTCGTCTAATCAAGAGACCTGCAACTCCCACCTAAGCTGCAGCGCGTTCCTCCCAAGAGAACCTAAGCAAGACGCCCTTGTGGCTGGGCACCTGTAATACATACATATATATACAAGAGAGAGAAAGAGAAAAAGAAACGGGTTAGAGCCCGATAGTGTGTTTGATTTAAAATACGTTTAGCAAGTATTTAAATTGATACAGGCCAATGCAACAACATATTAGTGCGACACTCTCTTGAGAAATTCTCACCTCTCTTCTAATGTGCACACCTATCGCACTAACCCTCCCCACGGTTTGTCTTATCATTTATCGCACTAATCTTTCAAATGATTATCTTAGATTACTCGTAAGATTCAAAATTCCACGATTCAATTGTTTGAAAAGAATATTTCAATTAATAACCAAAGTTCTCATTTTGACTTTATTAATTAATAAAGTTTTCCAGAGTCATATTTTACTTTCTCAAAATAAGTATTTATAATTGAGTCATCAACCATGTCCTACATATCACATCGCAGTAGGCAGTTCCAGATTTCAGAATTTCATATATATATTAACTACTCATAAAATATATATATCATAACAGCACCCCAAATAAAACTATGGTGCGGGCATACTCTACTATCCAATCCCCGTATCACTCGTACTAAGGGAATACAAATTCGGAATCACTCTCGAACTGTATTAACACATACTCAAACAATATTGAGACAAAGTATAGGTTTCCAAGTCTCGTAGGACCGTCTGAACTATCACTGCGATAGCCTGTACCAAGGATACCTATACACAAACAACATGAGGCGAAGCATAGATTCCAAGTCTTTAAGAGGAAAGCACATACCCGCATCTCTTAGGACCGTCTGAACTATCATTCCGATAGCCTGTACCAAGGATATCTATCTTCTAGGGTACAAGTCAATATCCCCCATAAAGGTCCCATCGAGATAAGACTGTCCCAGCGCGAAAACCTCAGGGATAGCAAGTAGCGTGGGCATGATTTTCACACATAGATAGTATATGCATACACAATCATATAACTATACTAATATTACCAAATCAATAATGGGTAAATTCTCAATTCCCATAATTACGTCATTCGCATTTATTTCACATTATATAGTTATCACGTATAACCATTCACATTTTACTTTAATTTGAGGAACTTTTCCACTTACTACATAACGCTCATGGATTCTATTCTCCCAAGTATAAAATTCAGTAGGTATACACATTTGTCCCAAAGTAACTCTCTTACGTGTCTCTCTCTTTAAATCATAACTTCACCGACCCTTATGTAATTATACCAAAATACAATCTTTTCCCGACATCAAGTGTCCCAAAATCTATTCACATGTCCTACTGGTCTCCCCTATCCCACAAAACATTTTATTAAGGATGTCCTAGAATTATCTCACAATAAATTGAATTTTAACTAATTAATAAGGGAAACATGAGTCTGCTAGGAGGGGTCGATCGATCGAGGTTTGGTATTCGATCAATCGAGCCTTCGATCGATCGAAGCTCTAGGCTCGATCGATCGATCAAGCAGGTATTTCGATTTCTGCAGAATTGCAGTTACGGGTTCTACCACTTTTCTTCATCCAAATCCATATTTTCCAAACCCAAACGTCCCAAAAATTCTACTACTAACATTATAAAAGTGTACCAGATGTTTTTAACGTAAGGCATGTGTATTTCTATCATTTAAACATGAATTATCAACCCAAAATTCATACACAACTTCAAGAACCCTAAAATCTCTAAATCATGGTTCTAATCTATTTTACGCCCGAATTTCTTTCTTAATTACAACCAAATTTTGTGGGTTATCTTTCTACATCACAAGTGACTTCCATAATAAGGTTTAAGTCTTTACTGCATGCAAATTCCTATCAAAATTTGGGCTTTCTTCCATATATTTCATCCCTAATCATTCCTAAACTAATATGGAAATTGCACCAACAAAAATATCAAGATAAACACTTGCCTGGGATTTTTGGAAGTCTGGATTGCGGCTGATTTTGGTGTGGTTGTGTTCCCCTTCTCGCGATCTACGCGTTGGTGGTGGCGGCGGTGCAAACCGTTAAGTTTTGGGCCTAGAATTTGCTTGAGAGCTTTCTTCTCTCTTCTCTAATGGCCATTCTAGGTTTTGGGAATTCTAACCCTAGGTGACAACCTCAATATCAGATATAGCCCCTCTGATTTTCGTGGGTTTAATTACCCAAAAATGAAAAATGACCAAATTGCCCTCCCGGGTTACTAATTAGGCCTAAAAATGCCCCGAGACCCAAAGTACACCCCCGCGTACACTTTTTTGACTATCTCGACCCTTCCAGACGCGTTGGCGCACTCGAAACGACCATATGGGCAACTTATAAAATATTCAATTTTTATTTATCAAAATTTAGTCCCGACGCGACACGAGCACGTCCCGACTTAAATTTTCGAAATTGTCATTTAACTCACTCATGACATTCAATATAACCAATATAGTATATTACTTTGCTCATTAGTAATATTCAATAATTTCCCATAATTACTAACTCTCGTCACGTCAATAATTATAACATAATTAATTTCTGGATTTTTATTAAATAATTCACTTACATTAAAATTAATAAATCCTCAAATTAATATAGCATAAAAATACGGGGTATTACATACTTCCTCCCTAATAACGGAATTTCATCCCGAAATTCGGAAAATAAGGCATACCTGGTAAAAACAACTCTGGATATCTCTCGCGCATATCTGCCCCGCGCTCCCAAGTGGATTCCTCCACATTATGATGCTCCCACTGGACCCGCACAAGTGGAACTATCTTCGACCTCAATTTCCTCTCACTATAGTCTAGGATAACCACCGGTCTCTCCTTGTAAGAGCTATCAGGCTGTAAGTCGATCTCATCTATCGCAATGTGAGTATGGGCCATATCATCCCGAAGATATCGTCTCAACGACGAGATGTGGAATACATTGTGGATGCGATGTAAATGCTCTGGCAATCCCAACCTATATGCAACCGGCCCAATCCTCTCGATGATGGGAAATGGTCCCACGTACCTCGGAGCCAACTTCCCCTTCTTCCCGAATCTCATCGCCCCCTTCATAGGAGATACACGCAATAACACTTGGTCCCCCACACTAAACTCCGGGAAGAACCGTTTCGCATCGGCGTAGCTCTTCTGCCTGTCCTGGGCTACCCGAATACGACTCCTGATCATCTCAATCCTCGCGGAGGTCTCCTGAATCACTTCTGGTCCTAGCAACTTGTTATCCCCCACCTCGAGCCAACAAGTTGGAGAACGACAAGGCCAGTCATACAAAGCCTCAAATGGAGCCATGCCAATCGTGAACTGATACGAGTTATTATAAGCAAACTCTACCAGTGGAAGGTGTGGCTCCCAACCTCCTCCAAAATCAAGAATACACATGCGTAGCATATCCTCCAGCATCTGATTGGTACGCTTTGTCTGTCCATCCGTCTGTGGGTGGTAAGCTGAACTCAACCTCAACTCAGTACCCATAGCCTCCTGAAAGCTTTCCTAAAAATGTGACACAAAAATCTTGTCTCTATCTGACACAATATTCAGGGGCACCCCATGTAATCTGACAATCTCAGCAATGAACAACTGAGCATACTGACCCGTGGTATAGTCTGTCCGCACCGACAGAAAATGAGCCACCTCGGTCAAACGGTCTACTATCACCCAGATAGAATCGTGGCCCCTCTGTGATGTAGGCAACCTTGTAATAAAATCCATGGAAATACCCTCCCATTTCCACGCGGGTACTTCCAATGGCTGAAGCAATCCTGATGGTTTCTGGTGGTCTACCTTCACCAGCTGATAGGTAGAACACTTGGAAATGAACTCAACAATGTCCTTCTTTATCCCACTCCACCAGTATTGCCTCCTCATATCCTGGTACATCTTATCTCCTCCAGGATGTACTGCAAATCGGGACCCATGAGACTGGGTCATCACTGCATGACGTAATTCTGCTCCTTCTGGAACCACCAATCTCCCATTAAACCTCAAACCCCCATCAGAACTAACAGAATAAGACTCAGCACCCTCGGCTAAAAGTCGTACAATCTGCTCCTGGAAAAATGGGTCTGTGGTCTGTGCCTGTATCACCCTCATTACAATCTCGGGTGTGACTGTCATAACAGATATGATGGAACGGGCTATTGCGTCCTGATGGCCTAACTCCTTCCATTTTTCTTTCTAGACATCCACTACCTCGCCTACCGGTCTACGACTCAATGCATCAGCAACTACGTTGGCCTTTCCCGGATGATACTGTATATCAAACTGGTAGTCCTTCACAAACTCTAGCCATCTGCGCTGACACATATTCAGCTCTCGCTGAGTGAATAGGTACTGCAATGACTTGTGGTCTGTGAACAAACGGAATTTCTCCCCCAATAAATAGTGTCTCCATATCCTCAATGCAAAAACGACCGCTGCTAACTCCAGGTCGTGGGTGGGGTAATTCTTCTCATGCGGCTTAAGCTTGCAGGAGGGAAAAGCTATAGCCTTCTTCTCCTGCTGAAGTACTCCCCTAAGTCCCCGTAAAGAGGCATCGGTGTAAACCAGGTACTCCGCACACGGCTTCGGTAAAGCAAGGACTGGAGCTGAAGTAAGCTTATCTTTCAGCTCGTCAAAAGCCAATTGACAAGCGTCATCCCAAACATATGGTACTCCTTGCGAGTCAGATTCGTCAATGGACCCGCTATTTTGGAGAATCCCCGAATGAATCTCATGTAGTATCCGGCTAACCCCAAGAAACTACGCACTTTCGTCGGTGCCGTGGGCTGTCCCCACTCCCTCACCGCTGATACTTTACTCGGGTCAACTACTATCCCCTGCTCAGAAACAACATGGCCCAAGAACTGTACTTCTCGCAACCAGAATCCACACTTCTCGTACTTAGCATACAACTGATGCTCTCGTAGAGTCTGAAGAACCTGCCTCAAGTGCTCGGCATGCTCCTCCTCGAAGTGTGAATATATCAAGATGTCATCTATGAAGACGATGACAAACTGATCCAAGAACTCTCTGAATACTCGGTTCATCAAGTCCATGAAAATGGTTGGAGCATTTGTGAGTCCGAACGGAATCACCCTGAACTCATAGGACCCATATCTCGTCAAGAAGGCAGTCTTTGATACATCCTGCTCTCTAATACGTAACTAATGGTACCCCGACCTCAAATCTATCTTCGAAAAGAAAGTTGCGCCCCTCAACTGGTCGAACAGATCATCGATTCGAGGCAACGGATACTTATTCCGTATCGTGACTTTGTTCAACTCCCGGTAGTCCACACACAATCTCAGCGACCCATCTCTCTTCTTCACAAACAAGAATTGAGCGCCCAAAGGTGAGGTACTCCTACGAATGAAACCCTGACCTAACAGCTACTCTATCTGATCTCGTAGCTCTCGTATCTCTGTCGGAGCCATACGGTACGGTGCGCGTGCTATAGGTCTCGTGTCTGGCAATAAATCTATAACAAAGTCTATCTCTCGATTGGGGGGTAGGCCTAGTATCTCCTGAAACACATCGGAATACTCCCTCACAACTGGGATCGAATCCAAGGGAATCACAACCTCCTTAGAGGTATCCTCCTCTATGTAATACAAATGAGCGGTCGAACCTCCCTCTGGACGAGGCATCACCACTACAAACATCTCTTGCCCCGGAATGGCAAAAATAATTCTCCCACCGAAGCAATCAATCATGGCTCAATAAGCTGCGAGCCTATCCATACCAATAATCACATCATGCTCGTGCATGTCTAAAACTAACATGTCTGCAGGTAATACCAAGCTACCAATCTCTACCCCCACTCCCCGGCATATAAAGAAAATAAGGGACCCACTCCCCAGTGGTGAGTCTACACACATCACTGTGCTCTCTGCTGTGGCTAACAAACCTAAGGACTTCGCACAATGCGTAGCTATAAAATAGTGCGTCGCCCCAGTATCAAATAAAACCCAACCCATAGTACCATGGATAGGAAACATACCCTCAATCTTAGGTGGTGCCTGTGGAGCTGCTGCCTGGTGGACGTTATAGACACGTCCATACTGTAATTGCCCTTGCTGCACTGGAGCTGCTGGAAGGGATCGTAGGGCTGGCACCAGGGCTGGAGCTGGGGGTGCTGTCGGAAAAAGTGGTCTCTGTGGCTCATTACGGGAACCCTGCTGCTGTGGGGCCCTATCTCCCTCCGGACAATCCTGGCGCCTATGGTCGTGTTTACCACACCCAAAACATTGGCCCTTGAAGTTTCCTCCCCTCTGTCCCTGCTGACCATGGCCCTGCTGGCCGTTACCTCCTCGCCACTGGCCCTGTTGGCCCTGATTAGTACGCTGCTGGCCCTGCTGTCGGTGTTGGCCCTGCTGGCCCTGATGATTAGGCTGGCCCTGCCTATAGCCCCCATATCCCTGCCTAGAATCACCTGAATGGAATCGCTTAGCAGGGTCCCCCTGATGGGAACTCTGCTCGTGCTGACGAGTCTGTCCATGAGATGGTACCCCACTGGCGCTATTACCCCCGGTCTTGCCCTGCTGGCTGGACTCTCCTGCTCTCTTGCTTCCCTGCAGATGGAAGCGGTGATCCTGGCAATGTATCAACGCGGCATTGAGTACATCAGTGAACGTACTCAGGGATAGATTCCCAATAAGGTGCTGACGGATCCTCCAAGCTAACCCGTCGACAAACAGCATAATCTTCTTGCTCTCAGTAGGTGCCTCATTTGGCACAATGGTGAGAAGTCTCGTGAACTCCTCCTCATACTCCGCTACGGTAAGACTCTCCTGCTTCAGGTTCAGTAATCTCCGCCTCATCTCAGTCTGAACGGCGGGTGGAAAATACTTGCGGTCAAACCGCTCCCAGAACAACTGAATAGGGATCGTGTCCCTCTCCTCGAATGTGGTAGTGGAGTCCCACCACTGAAAGGTGGCTCCCACCAGCTTAAAGGAGGCTAATAACTGCTTTTGCACGTCAGTGCACTAATACATACGGAGATGCCGCTGGATGTCTTTCTTCCATTGGCTAACTGTGACAATATCGGAGCTACCAGAAAACTCAGGGGGATGCGCTTTCTGAAAAGCATCCCGAACCCTCTCCCATGCAGATGGAAGCTGTGCTGGTACTGGCGCCACTTCCTGAACCTGGGGTGGAGCCTGCTGAGTTACCGCTAGTGCGACATTCACCGCCTGAGCAACAATGGCGGCTACTTCATTTGCATTCATTGTGCCTTGTGCCGGAACTGCTGGCTGCTCGGCCTGGGCATGCCTATCTTTCGGAGCACGTCTCGGAGGCATCTGAAACGTGAACAAGTTTATTATTCTACAGTTACTATCAAATCTCAAATAGATGAAGACTTAAACGTAAAAGCAAGAATACAACAATCCTAAAAATAGGGCTCTGTAGCAACAACGTTAAGTTGAAAGCGAAATAAGCCGTACAGATCCTATGGACACCAGAACCTGATGCTCTGATACCACCTGTGACACCCCGCCTAATTAGATACCGGGCGATCACTCCTTTATTAAATTAAATCAAGGTAAACAGTTGGTTCATTCTCAGCATCACTGTCGATAAAAATAAATTTTCCAATTTAACACCCTAAATAATTAAGCTAAGTGTCAAAACCATATTCATATACACTTTCCAAATTTTATTTAAAGAAAAAATCACTTATTTCATTAACAACATTCAATAAGTAAGAATCACACCACATTAAATTCTGCAACATAGTCCAATTAATTTAACACATTCGTCAATCGAATGTCAACATACGAAATCTAAAGTCACAAATCCAAACTGAATAAATCCCATAGTAACAATACTGGAAATAACTGAAATACAAATGTCCAATAACAACGGAATAATAGAAAGAGATGCACATGCTCAACTAGATGAAAGTACTAAGAGTGGATCCGAATGAGCGAAGTCGTCTAATCAAGAGACCTGCAACTCCCACCTAAGCTGCAGCGCGTTCCTCCCAAGAGAACCTAAGCAAGACGCCCCTGTGGCTGGGCACCTGTAATACATACATATATATACAAGAGAGAGAAAGAGAAAAAGAAACGGGTCAGAGCCCGATAGTGTGTTTGATTTAAAATACGTTTAGCAAGTATTTAAATTGATACAGGCCAATGCAACAACATATTAGTGCGACACTCTCTTGAGAAATTCTCACCTCTCTTCTAATGTGCACACCTATCGCACTAACCCTCCCCACGGTTTGTCTTATCATTTATCGCACTAATCTTTCAAATGATTATCTTAGATTACTCGTAAGATTCAGAATTCCACGATTCAATTGTTTGAAAAGAATATTTCAATTAATAACCAAAGTTCTCATTTTGACGTTATTAATTAATAAAGTTTTCCAGAGTCATATTTTACTTTCTCAAAATAAGTATTTATAATTGAGTCATCAACCATGTCCTACATATCACATCGATGTAGGCAGTTCCAGATTTCAGAATTTCATATATATATTAACTACTCATAAAATATATATATCATAACAGCACCCCAAATAAAACTATGGTGCGGGCATACTCTACTATCCAATCCCCGTATCACTCGTACTAAGGGAATACAAATTCGGAATCACTCTCGAACTGTATTAACACATACTCAAACAATATTGAGACAAAGTATAGGTTTCCAAGTCTCATAGGACCATCTGAACTATCACTGCGATAGCCTGTACCAAGGATACCTATACACAAACAACATGAGGCGAAGCATAGATTCCAAGTCTGTAAGAGGAAAGCACATACCCGCATCTCTTAGGACCGTCTGAACTATCATTCCGATAGCCTGTACCAAGGATATCTATCTTCTAGGGTACAAGTCAATATCCCCCATAAAGGTCCCATCGAGATAAGACTGTCCCAGCGCGAAAACCTCAGGGATAGCAAGTAGCGTGGGCATGATTTTCACACATAGATAGTATATGCATACACAATCATATAACTATACTAATATTACCAAATCAATAATGGGTAAATTCTCAATTCCCATAATTACGTCATTCGCATTTATTTCACATTATATAGTTATCACGTATAACCATTCACATTTTACTTTAATTTGAGGAACTTTTCCACTTACTACATAACGCTCATGGATTCTATTCTCCCAAGTATAAAATTCAGTAGGTATACACATTTGTCCCAAAGTAACTCTCTTACGTGTCTCTCTCTTTAAATCATAACTTCACCGACCCTTATGTAATTATCCCAAAATACAATCTTTTCCCGACATCAAGTGTCCCAAAATCTATTCACATGTCCTACTGGTCTCCCCTATCCCGCAAAACATTTTATTAAGGATGTCCTAGAATTATCTCACAATAAATTGAATTTTAACTAATTAATAAGGGAAACATGAGTCTGCTAGGAGGGGTCGATCGATCGAGGTTTGGGGTTCGATCAATCGAGCCTTCGATCGATCGAAGCTCTAGGCTCGATCGATCGATCAAGCAGGTATTTCGATTTCTGCAGAATTGCAGTTACGGGTTCTACTAGGGGTGTTCACGGGTCGGTTCGGGTCGGTTTTGGACCCTAATTCAAACCGAACCGATCGGTTCGGTTTTGGAAAAGGTCAGACCGAAACCGAACCGACTATGAAAAAACCCGTCGGTTTCGGTTCAAGGAGGTTTCGGTTCGGTTCGGTTTCGGGTCGTTTTTCAACGGTTTCATGATTGGGCCGGGTTTTTTAAGGACGGTTTTCGGTTTGGGTCGGTTTTTAAGGGTGGGTAATGGTTTTTGGATATAAAATATAAGTTATTTTTTAATATATATATTGATTTCGGGTCGGTTCGGTTTGAGTCGGTTTTTCCCACGGATAAACCGACAACCGAACCGACATGGTCGGTTTTTTATATCCGTAAATCGTAGGCCGAACCGGGCTAAAAAAAACCGGCGGTTTCGGTTCGGTTCGGTTCGGGCCGGTTCGGTTCGGTTTTCGGGTCGGGCGGTTTTTTTGAACACCCCTAGGTTCTACCACTTTTCTTCATCCAAATCCATATTTTCCAAACCCAAACGTCCCAAAAATTCTACTACTAACATTATAAAAGTGTACCAGATGTTTTTAACGTAAGGCATGTGTATTTCTATCATTTAAACATGAATTATCAACCCAAAATTCATACACAACTTCAAGAACCCTTAAATCTCTAAATCATGGTTCTAATCTATTTTACCCCAGAATTTCTTTCTTAATTACAACCAAATTTCATGGGTTATCTTTCTACATCACAAGAGACTTCCATAATAAGGTTTAAGTCTTTACTGCATGCAAATTCCTATCAAAATTTGGGCTTTCTTCCATATATTTCATCCCTAATCATTCCTAAACTAATATGGAAATTGCACCAACAAAAATATCAAGATAAACACTTGCCTGGGATTTTTGGAAGTCTGGATTGCGGCTGATTTTGGTGTGGTTGTGTTCCCCTTCTCGCGATCTACGCATTGGTGGTGGCGGCGGTGCAAACCGTTAAGTTTTGGGCCTAGAATTTGCTTGAGAGCTTTCTTCTCTCTTCTCTAATGGCCATTCTAGGTTTTGGGAATTCTAACCCTAGGTGACAACCTCAATATCAGATATAGCCCCTCTGATTTTCGTGGGTTTAATTACCCAAAAATGAAAAATGACCAAATTGCCCTCCCGGGTTACTAATTAGGCCTAAAAATGCCCCGAGACCCAAAGTACACCCCCGCGTACACTTTTTTGACTATCTCGACCCTTCCAGACGCGTTGGCGCACTCGAAACGACCATATGGGCAAATTATAAAATATTCACTTTTTATTTATCAAAATTTAGTCCCGACGCGACACGAGCACGTCCCGACTTAAATTTTCGAAATTGTCATTTGACTCACTCATGACATTCAATATAACCAATATAGTATATTACTTTGCTCATTAGTAATATTCAATAATTTCCCATAATTACTAACTCTCGTCACGTCAATAATTATAACATAATTAATTTCTGGATTTTTATTAAATAATTCACTCACATTAAAATTAATAAATCCTCAAATTAATATAGCATAAAAATACGGGGTATTACATACTTCCTCCCTAATAACGGAATTTCATCCCGAAATTCGGAAAATAAGGCATACCTGGTAAAAACAACTCTGGATATCTCTCGCGCATATCTGCCTCGCGCTCCCAAGTGGATTCCTCCACATTATGATGCTCCCACTGGACCCGCACAAGTGGAACTATCTTCGACCTCAATTTCCTCTCACTATAGTCTAGGATAACCACCGGTCTCTCCTTGTAAGAGCTATCAGGCTTTAAGTCGATCTCATCTATCGCAATGTGAGTATGGGCCATATCATCCCGAAGATATCGTCTCAACGACGAGATGTGGAATACATTGTGGATGCGATGTAAATGCTCTGGCAATCCCAACCTATATGCAACCAGCCCAATCCTCTCGATGATGGGAAATGGTCCCACGTACCTCGGAGCCAACTTCCCCTTCTTCCCGAATCTCATCGCCCCCTTCATAGGAGATACACGCAATAACACTTGGTCCTCCACACTAAACTCCGGGAAGAACCGTTTCGCATCGGCGTAGCTCTTCTGCCTGTCCTGGGCTACCCGAATACGACTCCTGATCATCTCAATCCTCGCGGAGGTCTCCTGAATCACTTCTGGTCCTAGCAACTTGTTATCCCCCACCTCGAGCCAACAAGTTAGAGAACGACAAGGCCAGTCATACAAAGCCTCAAATGGAGCCATGCCAATCATGAACTGATACGAGTTATAATAAGCAAACTCTACCAGTGGAAGGTGTGGCTCCCAACCTCCTCCAAAATCAAGAATACACATGCGTAGCATATCCTCCAGCATCTGATTGGTACGCTTTGTCTGTCCATCCGTCTGTGGGTGGTAAGCTGAACTCAACCTCAACTCAGTACCCATAGCCTCCTGAAAGCTTTCCTAAAAACATGACACAAAAATCTTGTCTCTATCTGACACAATATTCAAGGGCACCCCATGTAATCTGACAATCTCAGCAATGAACAACTGAGCATACTGACCCGTGGTATAGTCTGTCCGCACCGACAGAAAATGAGCCACCTCGGTCAAACGGTCTACTATCACCCAGATAGAATCGTGGCCCCTCTGTGATGTAGGCAACCTTGTAATAAAATCCATGGAAATACCCTCCCACTTCCACGCGGGTACTTCCAATGGCTGAAGCAATCCTGATGGTTTCTGGTGGTCTACCTTCACCAGCTGGCAGGTAGAACACTTGGACATGAACTCAACAATGTCCTTCTTTATCCCACTCCACCAGTATTGCCTCCTCATATCCTGGTACATCTTATCTCCTCCAGGATGTACTGCAAATCGGGACCCGTGAGACTGGGTCATCACTGCATGACGTAATTCTGCTCCTTCTGGAACCACCAATCTCCCATTAAACCTCAAACCCCCATCAGAACTAACAGAATAAGACTCAGCACCCTCGGCTAAAAGTCGTACAATCTGCTCCTGGCAAAACGGGTCTGTGGTCTGTGCCTGTATCACCCTCATTACAATCTCGGGTGTGACTGTCATAACAGATATGAAGGAACGGGCTATTGCATCCTGATGGCCTAACTCCTTCCATTTTTCTTTCTAGACATCCACTACCTCGTCTACCGGTCTACGACTCAATGCATCAGCAACTACGTTGGCCTTTCCCGGATGATACTGTATATCAAACTGGTAGTCCTTCACAAACTCTAGCCATCTGCGCTGACACATATTCAGCTCTCGCTGAGTGAATAGGTATTGCAATGACTTGTGATCTGTGAACAAACGGAATTTCTCCCCCAATAAATAGTGTCTCCATATCCTCAATGCAAAAACGACCGCTGCTAACTCCAGGTCGTGGGTGGGGTAATTCTTCTCATGCGGCTTAAGCTTGCAGGAGGGAAAAGCTATAGCCTTCTTCTCCTGCTGAAGTACTCCCCAAAGTCCCCGTAAAGAGGCATCGGTGTAAACCAGGTACTCCGCACACGGCTTCGGTAAAGCAAGGACTGGAGCTGAAGTAAGCTTATCTTTCAGCTCGTCAAAAGCCAATTGACAAGCGTCATCCCAAACATATGGTACTCCTTGCGAGTCAGATTCGTCAATGGACCCGCTATTTTGGAGAATCCCCGAATGAATCTCATGTAGTATCCGGCTAACCCCAAGAAACAACGCACTTTCGTCGGTGTCGTGGGCTGTCCCCACTCCCTCACCGCTGATACTTTACTCGGGTCAACTGCTATCGCCTGCTCAGAAACAACATGGCCCAAGAACTGTACTTCTCGCAACCAGAATCCACACTTCTCGTACTTAGCATACAACTGATGCTCTCGTAGAGTCTGAAGAACCTGCCTCAAGTGCTCGGCATGCTCCTCCTCGAAGTGTGAATATATCAAGATGTCATCAATGAAGACGATGAGAAACTGCTCCAAGAACTCTCTGAATACTCGGTTCATCAAGTCCATGAAAATGGTTGGAGCATTTGTGAGTCCGAACGGCATCACCCTGAACTCATAGGACCCATATCTCGTCAAGAATTCAGTTTTTGAAACATCCTGCTCTCTAATACGTAACTGATGGTACCCCGACCTCAAATCTATCTTCGAAAAGAAAGTTGCGCCCCTCAACTGGTCGAACAGATCATCGATTTGAGGCAACGGATACTTATTCCGTATCGTGACCTTGTTCAGCTCCCGGTAGTCCACACACAATCTCAGTGAACCATCTCTCTTCTTCATAAACAAGACTGGAGCGCCCCAAGGTGAGGTACTCCTACGAATGAAACCCTCACCTAACAGCTGCTCTATCAGATCTCGTAGCTCTCGCATCTCTACCGGAGCCATACGGTGTGCGTGCTATAGGTCCGTATTTGGCAATAAATCTATAACAAAGTCTATCTCTCGACTGGGGGGTAGGCCTGGTATCTCCTGAAACACATCGGAATACTCCCTGACATCTGGGATCGAATCCAAGGGAATCACAATCTCCTTATCCTCCTCTATGTAATACAAAGGAGCGGTCGAACCTCCCTCTGGGCGAGGCATCGCCACTACAAACATCTCTTGCCCCGGAATGGAAAAAATAATGCTCCCACCGAAGTAATCAATCATGGCTCTATAAGCTGCAAGCCAATCCATACTAATAATCACATCATGCTCGTGCATGTCTAAAACTAACATGTCTACAGGTAATACCAAGCTACCAATCTCTACCCCCACTCCCCGGCATATAAAGAAAATAAGGGACCCACTCCCCAGTGGTGAGTCTACACACGTCAATGTGCTCTCTGTTGTGGCTAACAACCCTAAGAACTTCGCAAAATGCGTAGCTATAAATCAGTGCGTCGCCCCAGTATCAAACAAAACCCGACCCTTAGTATTATGGATAGGAAACATACCCTCAATCGCATGTGGTGCCTGTGGAGCTGCTGCCTGGTGGACGTTACAGACACGTCCATACTGTAATTACCCCTGTTGCACTGGAGCTGCTGGAACGGCTGGTAGGGCTGGCACCTGGGCTAGAACTGGGAGTGCTGCCGGAAAAAGTGGTCTCTGTGGCTCATTACGGGAACCCTGCTGCTGTGGGGCCCTATCTCCCTCCGGACAATCCTGGTGCCTATGGCCGTGTTTACCACACCCAAAACATCGGCCCTTGAAGTTGCCTCCCCTTTGTCCCTGCTGACCACGACCCTGCTGGCCGTTACCTCCTTGCCACTAGCCCTGTTGGCCCTGATTAGTACGCTACTGGCCCTGCTGTTGTCCCTGCTGTCGATGTTGACCCTGCTGGCCCTGATGATTAGGCTGGCCTTGCTGGCCCTACCTAGAGCCCCCATATCCCTGCCTAGAATCACCTGAACGGAATCGCTTAGCAGGGTCCCCCTGATGGGAACTCTGCTCGTGCTGACGAGTCTGTCCATGAGATGGTGCCCCACTGGCACTATTACCCCCGGTCTTGCCCTGCTGGCCGGACTCTGCTGCTCTCTTGCTTCACTGCAGATGGAAGCGGTGATCTTGGCAATGTAGCAACGCGGCATTGAGTACATCAGTGAACGTACTCAGGGATAGATTCCCAATAAGGTGCTGACGGATCCTCCAAGCTAACCCGTCGACAAACAACATAATCTTCTTGCTCTCAATAGGTGCCTCATCTAGCACAATGGTGAGAAGTCTCGTGAACTCCTCCTCATACTCCACTACGGTAAGACTCTCCTGCTTCAGGTTCAGTAATCTCCACCTCATCTGAGTCTGAATGGCGGGTGGAAAATACTTGCGGTCAAACCGCTCCCAGAACAACTGAATAGGGATCGTGTCCCTCTCCTCGAATGTGGTAGTGGACTCCCACCACTGTAAGGCGGCTCCCACCAGCTTAAAGGAGGCCAATAACTGCTTTTGCACGTCAGTGCACTAATACATATGGAGATGCCACTGGATGTCTTTCTTCCATTGGCTAACTGTGACAATATCGGAGCTACCAGAAAACTCAGGGGGATGCGCTTTCTGAAAAGCATCCCGAACCCTCTCCCATGCAGATGGAAGCTGTGCTGGTACTGGCGCCACTGCCTGAACCTGGGGTGGAGCCTGCTGAGTTACCGCTAGTGCGGCATTCACCGCCTGAGCAACAATGGCGGCTACTTCATTTGCATTCATTGTGCCTTGTGCCGGAACTGCTGGCTGCTCGGCCTGGGCACGCCTATCTTTCGGAGCACGTCTCGGAGGCATCTGAAACGTGAACAAGTTTATTAGTCTATAGTTATTATCAAATCTCAAATAGCTGAAGACTTAAACGTAAAAGCAAGAATACAACAATCCTAAAAATAGGGCTCTATAGCAACAACGTTAAGATGAAAGCGAAATAAGCCGTACAGATCCTATGGACACTAGAACCTGATGCTCTGATACCACCTGTGACACCCCGCCTAATTAAATACCTGGCGATCACTCCTTTATTAAATTAAATCAAGGTAAACAGTTGGTTCATTCTCAGCATCACTGTCGATAAAAATAAATTTTCCAATTTAACACCCTAAATAATTAAGCTAAGTGTCAAAACCATATTCATACATACTTTCCAAATTTTATTTAAAGAAAAAATCATTTATTTTATTAACAACATTCAATACGTAAGAATCACACCACATTAAATTCTGCAACATAGTCCAATTAATTTAATACATTCGTCAATCGAATGTCAACATACGAAATCTAAAGTCACAAATCCAAACTGAATAAATCCCATAGTAACAATACTGGAAATAACTGAAATACAAATGTCCAATAACAACAGAATAATAGAGAGAGCTACACATGCTCAACTAGATGAAAGTACTAAGAGTGGATCCGAATGAGCGAAGTCATCTAATCAAGAGACCTGCAACTCCCACCTAAGCTGCAGCGCATTCCTTCCAAGAGAACCTAAGCAAGACGCCCCTGTGGCTGGGCACCTGTAATACATACATATATATACAAGAGAGAGAAAGAAAAAGAAACGGGTCAGAGCCCGATAGTGTGTTTGATTTAAAATACATTTAGCAAGTATTTAAATTGATACATGCCAATGCAACAACATATTAGTGCGACACTCTCTTGAGAAATTCTCACATCTCTTCTAATGTGAACACCTATCACACTAACCTTCCCCATGGTTTGTCTTATCATTTATTGCACTAATCTCTCAAATGATTTAACTTATGTTAGATTACTCGTAAGATTCAAAATTCCACGGTTCAATTGTTTGAAAAGAATATTTCAATTAATAACCAAAGTTCTCATTTTGACTTTATTAATCAATAAAGTTTTCCAGAGTCATATTTTACTTTCTCAAAACAAGTATTTATAATTAAGTCATCAACCATGTCCTACATATCACATCGCAGTAGGCATTTCCAGATTTCAGAATTTCATATATATATTAACTACTCATAAAATATATATATCATAACAGAACCCCAAATAAAACTATGGTGCGGGCATACTCTACTATCCAATCCCCGTATCACTCGTACTAAGGGAATACAAATTCGGAATCACTCTCGAACTGTATTAACACATACTCAAACAATATTGAGACAAAGTATAGGTTTCCAAGTCTCTTAGGACCGTCTGAACTATCACTGCGATATCCTGTACCAAGGATACCTATACACAAACAACATGAGGCGAAGCATAGATTCCATGTCTATAAGAGGAAAGCACATATCCGCATCTCTTAGGACCGTTTGAACTATCATTCCGATAGCCTGTACCAAGGATATCTATCTTCTATGGTACAAGTCAATATCCCCCATAAAGGTCCCATCGAGATAAGACTGTCCCAGCGCGGAAACCTCAGGGATAGCAAGTAGCGTGGGCATAATTTTCACATATAGATAGTATATGCATACACAATCATATAACTATACTAATATTACCAAATCAATAATGGGTAAATTCTCAATTCCCATAATTACGTAATTCGCATTTATTTCATATTATATAGTTATCACGTATAACCATTCACATTTTACTTTAATTTGAGGAACTTTTCCACTTACTAAATAACGCTCATGGATTCTATTCTCCCAAGTATAAAATTCAATAGGTATACACATTTGTCCCAAAGTAACTCTCTTACGTGTTTCTCTCTTTAAATCATAACTTCACAGACCCTTATGTAATTATCCCAAAATACAATCTTTGCCCGACATCAAGGGTCCCAAAATCTATTCACATGTCCTACTGGTCTCCCCTATCCCCCAAAACATTTTATTAAGGATGTCCAAGAATTATCTCACAATAAATTGAATTTTAACTAATTAATAAGGGAAACATGAGTCTGCGAGGAGGGGTCGATCGATCGATTAAATTGATTTTCAATTTCATTAAGGAAAATTTTAAACATGTCAAACGCTTCACTTTTATTTTTCATTAAATACACAAATGAATAATCAGAACGGTCATCAATAAAATTTATAAAATAACGTTTGCCATTTCTAGTTGTGACACCATCTAATTCACAAATATCCGAATGAATTAAATCAAGTGGTTCAAATTCTCTAAAAACAGATTTATGTGGTGTCTTAGTGATTTTTGCTTGACTACACCATTCACATTTTTCAAAATCATTTAATGATAATTCTGGAATTAATCCTAAAGTGCTCATATTTTTAACAAGTCGTTTATTAACATGACAAAGCCTAGCATGTCAAATATTAAATGAACAAGCAATATAAGTAGAAGGAGAAATTTTATTCATTGCATCAACATTCAATTTAAACATCCCATCAGTGGCATAACCTTTGCCTACAAAAATTTCATTTTTGGTCAAAGTAAATAAATCAGCACCAATAATTTGAGTAAAGCCAGCTTTGTTGAGAAGATAGCCCGAAACCAAATTTTTCCTTATCTCGGGAGTGTGAAGAACTTCTTTGAGGATAATAGTCTTTCCCGAAGTGAACTTCAATTCCACATTTCCAGTACCAGCAACCTCAGTGGAGTGAGAATCACCCAACAACACCTTCTTATCTGCAGTCTCAGAATAAGTCTTAAACAGACTACGGTCATAACAGATATGGCGGGAAGCTCCAGTATCCAACCACCACCCTTCGGCACCGCTAACCATGTTGATTTCTGAAATCATAGCACATAGGCCCTCTTCGGTCAAATTCGCTTGTGCTTGTGGCACATTGCGACATTTGCGAGCCATATGGCCAGGCTTGCCACACTTAAAACAGAGAAACTGTCCCGAGTTGCTAGACTATCCATTTCCAGGGTTCTTATACTTATTCTAAGTCTGAATTTTAAAATTCTGATTGTGGCTCTTTTTCTGATTTTTCATATTTTTTTCGTTTGCCTTTAAAACAACTCGAGTGTGGTTCTTCTGATTTTTATTGTTAGACACAACAAGAATTTCATCTTTATAGTCATGTTTTCGGGATTCCTCCTCAATTCTCAATTTAGTAATAAGTGACTCTAGTGAAAATTCTTTAGACTTATGCCTCAAAATATTTTTAAACTCTTTGAACAGTGGAGGCAATTTATCAATAATTACAGCCACCTAAAATTACTCATCTAAAGCCATGCCCTCGGAAATAATTTCATGGGCAATCATTTGCAAATCATGGGTTTGAGCAACAACAGATTTGTCATCCGTCATTTGAAATTTTAAATAACGGCTGACGACATATTTTTTAGCACCCGCCTCCTCCTTGTCATATTTTTTAAAGAGTGCAACACAAACATCTTTCGCAGTTTTATAATTGGCATAATAGTCATAAAGTTCGTCACTTAGAGCATTCAGAATATAGTTCTTGCACCAAAAATCATTTTCCTCCCAAGTTCTAATTGTTTTGCTTTCTTCAACAGTATGTGGATTATTTACTACGGGTTTGTCAAATTGAACACATGATGCGACTTTTTTCGTAGTTAAATAAAATAGCAATTTTTTGCTCCAACGTTTAAAATGGGTGCCTTCATATTTGAAAGGCTTATTAAGGTTGCTTGAGTTAATTTCGTCCATGGCAGAATTTTCCTAAGCACCTTAAAATTGTTGTAGCAGCAATTTAAATAATTAAATGCAGAATTAAAAAGTAGGAACGAAATTACCCAATTTTTGGAGCAAATAAATCTGGGACAGAAAAATATAAGAAATCCCGAACTGGACAGTCTAGAACACGGCTGAGTCGCGAACAATGTCGCTCTTTTTAAGGTGTTTCGCGGCTCTGCCCAAAGTGTGCTGACAGTCCCGAAGCCCCGCCACCCCCAGGATAAAAAAGCCTCCAAAATCAGAAAATACGGATTGATTAAGCACAAAAATCAACCCGGTCTGTGTACACCCATTCTGTATAATTGTTCGATTCTAATAATATAATTAATCTGTAAAACGAGATTAATTATTCTGGGAAAAAAATTTCGGAACTGTATCAATGGGGAAGATGAATTGTAAAGAATTTTTTTTGTTGCGTTGGAACTGTGCTGAAAAACAGAGGTCTCAACCTCTTTTTATGCAAAAAATAAATTATCGTTAGTGGGAAAAAACGTGGAGAGAAAACTGGAAACGTGGGTGGAATAAATCAACAGTAAAAGGTCCACGTTTTTCTGGAATTAATTACCGTTAAAAATTAATTTTTAAAGCCCAAAACCGTTAATTTATTTGTCCAAAAAACTATTTCTTAATGAGCGCAGGACCCAGGGCAAGGGCACGAGCCGGGCAGGCGGACGGCGGTGTGTGTGACTTGGCCCAATAAATCCCCCACCCATACACACAAAATATCTAATGCTCAAAGGGATTACCCATTGGTTCCACAAAAAATGTAAATATACCCAACTCAATTTGTTGAGATTTCGATGTGAGACACAGAGAGAACCAATTCTATGTTTTGCAACTCAATATAACAGCTCTCTTCGAGAGCTATTTCCAACAGGAAATAACTACATTGGAGATGACCTTAGATGGAGTTTCTTAATTGTCTTTCATCTCTAAAATGCCATGTACAAGTAGTTCTTGGCATGACTTATAATCAAAGACTTTTTGGGTTTTAACTTGGTAACTCTTTTGAGGCCGGCCAGGTCATTAGTCGAGTTGGTGTGCCCCAATAAATCCCTCAGTCACGGCTTCAATGGCAGGGAGAAAACTTAATCTTAATGCGCAAAAGTTGGCCTCAATATACCCCTTACTGCGTACAAAAAAAAATGTGTCGTTACGTGAGAGTACCCTAGTAGTTTGCGAAAAAATATTAATACATTACTACTGTCAACTCAACAAATTAAGGTCGCTCAAATTATACAGCTATTTCTCCACCTATATCAATATTTTCTAAAAGCAAAATATTAATTTAGATTTTAATATGACAATTATCGTTCAGTTCTTGATAACTTGGGTGGCTTCAATAGTTTCGTGCTTTGTAAGCAGCACCCAATTGTAACCGTACCTTAAAGCGTCCACGTCCTCCACTCTTGTGGTTGGGCGCCATGTTTTGTCCAGCATCCATCAATTATTGAGACATTAGGCAGAAAAGAAAGCCACAAAAGTTAGTGACACAGTATTGCTCTCATTTTCATCAACAAAATTGTTATCCATATCTCTTGCTAAAGATACTGCAATCTTAAAGGAAAAACAGCAACTAAAATCTCTCAAAAGCGATGCCAATAGCATCAGCAATCAACTATATTACGTGTGCAACTTTTATCACAGAAAAAAGTATGACAGTCAGTACGCATCACAGGAAAAAATTATCTGTAACTGAGCGCAACTGTGGAAGGGTCCGTTGTCCGCAGAAATGGGAGTACTTTTTTACGAAAAGTTTCGTAAAAAAAGACATTTATAAGCATTTATAAGCATTTAAGATGCAAATAAAAGGAGATACAAATCTCTATATACTATAAAATGCAAAACAAGACATTTATAAGCATTTAAGATTCCTCCTCATTGAGGGTGTCCACGTGACACTCTATATTTTATATTTCTATAAAATACTATACAAGCAATTTAATAGATGCATTGAACTATTGAGTTTTTCTCTCTCTCTCTCTCCTTCAATTTAATTCATCTACGAAACCAAGTCAAAAGCAATTATCTCTATATACTATAAAATGCAAAACAAGACATTTATAAGCATTTAAAATTCCTCCTCATTGAGAGTGTCCACGTGGCACTCTATATTTTATATTTCTATAAAATACTATACAAGCAATTTAATAGATGCATTGAACTATTGAGTTTTCTCTCTCTCTCTCTCTCCTTCAATTTAATCCATCTACGAAACCAAGTCAAAAGCAATTATGAATGATACATTTCTTTCGTCCCAATATACAAACATTATTTTTAACTGCTGCCAATCACCATGATCATCACCATAGACTTCCCCAAAGACCCCAAACCTTCTCCTGAACAAAGGGTTGCACATATGTTAAATCGCCACCAAAGTTCTCTGCAGGTAATTTCCTTCTTTTCTTTCGTTGATTAATTCGTTAGTTATGATTAGTAGGGTTTGGAAGTTCCCCAATATTGATAAACCATTTGTTTTCTCTCTTTTTTGGATTATTTCTTTAACAGTGTTTTTTATAAGCATTAAATTATATAAAAGCAATGTTTTTCTAAAAAAAACAGTTTATAATTGTTAAAAGGTTCTTTTATAAACTGTTTTTTTAACTTTTCTATAAAATTAATTTTTTACATAAAACGTTAAAAACATTAAAAAAAAAGTTGATATAAAAACGTTGAAAACACTATATTTAGCTGTTTTTTTTATAAACGTTAAAAAATAGTTTATATAAACCACTATTTTTTTTTAAAAACACTGCTTTTAAAAACGTTACAAAACACTGATTTTCTAATTGCTTTTTACAAATGGTCAAAAACATTTTATATAAAAACGCTTTTTTTTTTTTAAAAACACTGTTTACTAAAAACATTAAAAACACTCTTTTTAATAAACTTAAAAAATATTTTATATAAAAACACTTTTTTTTAAAAAACAGTTTATATAAAAATAATGTTTTTAATTTTTTTTTTATAAACGTGAAATGGTTTTTTATAAAACTTTTTCAACGTTTTTTTTATAAATCAATTTTTTTATAAACATGTTCAAAAACAGTTTATATAATAACGTTGAAAAATACTGTTTTTTTTTAACGTTTTTAACATTTTATATGAAAATTGTTCATATAAAAAGTTGTTTTTAATAGTTTATAAAAACTTTTTTTAAACATTTTTGATGTCTTTTTATAAAAAAAAAATTGATTTTATAAAAAACAGTTAAAAAGAGTTTACTAGAAAACCTTTTGATCCTTTTATAACTGTTTAAAAAAAAGGGTTTTTGTATAAGGAGTTTTTTAACGTATATAAAAAACAATAAAAAAGATAGTGTTTTTTTAACCTTTTTAAAAAACAGTGTTTTTAACAAAAAGTGTTTTTATATAAACTATAAGAGCTCTCTCTTATTCTTACTTTCTCTCTTTTTTGGATTATTTTTTTAACACTTTTTTTAAACGTTAAAAAAACACTGTTTTTAAAAGTTAAAAAAACTCTGTTTTTTATAAACATCAAAAAACCATTTATATAAAATCAATTTTTTTAAAAAAAAAATCAGTTTATAATCGTCAAACGGTTTTTTTATAAACAATTTTTTAAACTTTTTTTATAAAATTATATTTTTACGTAAAGCATTCAAAAACAGTTGATATAAAAATGTTAAAAACACTATTTTTTATAAATGTTAAAAAACTATTTATATAAACAACTATTTTTTAAGGAAAAAACACTGTTTTTAAAAAACGTTACAAAACACTGAATTTTTAACTGTTTTTTATAAACATTCAAAAACAGTTTTATAATTCTCTTTAAAAAATGTTGTTTTTATATAAACCATTTTTTAATATTTTTTTAAAAGAGTTCTTTTTTTTTTTAAGAACAGTGTTTTTACATAATTTTTTTAACATTTATACAAGACATTGTTAAAAAACAGTATTTTTAATGTTTTTATATTAAGAGCTTTTTACGTTTTTAATTTATTCATATAAAGAATTGGTTTTATGAAAAAAGTTGAAAACAATTTACAAAAAAACTTTTGACATTCATAAACTGTTTTTTTATAAGATTGTTTTTATATAAAGTTTTTTCATTGTTTATAAAAATAGTTAAAAACAATATTTTTTAATGTTTGTAAAAAAAAAGTTTATAAAAAAACCTTTTGATTTTGTAAAACTTTTTGATTTAAAAAAAAATACTTAATAAAAAAAGTGTATAAAACTTTCTCATTTTATAAAAAAGTGTTAGTAAAAAAAGTTTTACTATTTAAAACAATAAGATATAATGTAAAAAATATTTTAATACACTAATAAATACTTATACTAATGGGTAAAATAGTCTTTTTGATTGGAAAATGAGTCAACTGACCATCAAACTAACTAACTAACTAACGTTTTTTGTCGATTTTGAATCCCAAACGAATAAAATGTAAACAAATGGAATAAAACTCTAAATAACTATTGGACCCCAAATAGTAAAAGATCCTTACAAAATTGACAAGAAGCCATAGAATAGACTGTGATTTTGTTTAAGTAGAATGTGTTATGTGAAGATTGAAATAGTATTTTTCTTCATTTTTGTTGAAGAGAAATAAAAACAAAACAAAAGAAAAGCAGTTTGTAGGATTTTTTTATCTCTTTTTCCCAAATACATTATTTACTCATCTAAGAAAATTTATGTAATTAAAATTTTAGAAAAGTACACTATATATGAGAATTTTTTTTAATTTGGTTACGAAAACTGTATATTTTTTTCTTAACATATGTTGAAAATAATTAAGGGTTTTGTTCTCGCATCATTCAATTCCTCAACTACTGTAGATTTTTTTCCTCATTACAATTTACATACCTATATGTTTATCCTAATTGCAAATATATTGTATGACTATAAATTTATTTTTAATTGCAAATTTTTGAAGGTTTAACAAAATTTATGGCTAAAGTTGAATAGTGAAGCAAAACGTGCTCATTATCAAGGTTAACAACTAATGTATTATTAAAGTGTGATCGCGCATCGCACGGGTTTCCACCTAGTGTTACTTTAAATATACACACCAATATCTTACGTGGATGGTTCTCACCATGTGTTAAATGAAAAATTGCGCATACTCTCGACGATCTATTAATTATTATTTATATGTTAAGAATTTATTTTTTTATATTAATATATATAAATGGGATTTATTTTATAATTTTTGCACGTGATCTTATTAATTTTTATCACTCTCAGGATCAACCATGATACGTCACATCATATTTAAGTGTAAATAGAGGTGAACAAATTCATTTATCTTCATTACAACACGTTTTCAAAATGATTATGAATCTAATGGAGTACAATATTTTCTCAAAAGACTCGAACAAATTAGATCTCAATATTGTTATAACTTTGTGTACGAAACCCAAAAATCTCCAAAATCGTGAACTTTTGTTATTCATAAAACTGCACACCATTTAATTATGCATGTGGTCTTTGGATATTAAAAAATTAACGTCGTCTTAAAGAAGATGACAAGATAATTTTGGTTTATAAGTATCATATTGTATGTTATTATTGCATTGTTAGTTTTGGCCAAAAAGTACCATATTTGTTCGATATTAGTGCGGTGTTATACATAGCACAATGCATGAGACCGGGCAGAACAATTACTAAGATAATGGGCGGGTTTGGAGTTGCTTTTTCAAAACTCTAACCGGTGCCATTCAATAAATGGGACGGGGCGGAGCTCCTATGGATTGTGTTAATTTTAAAAATAGTAAAATTAACATCATTATATTATAGTTTTAGAGGTCTACAATTATTCGTATTTCAATACGTGAGACAATCTCTCAATTGTCAATCCATGTTTTCACATGAATCTTTTACAAAATTAACATACATATAAAAAGGTTTTTTAGTGTATGTGTGTGTGTGTATATATATATGGTTTAATTGTAATTAACATACATATAAAGGGTAAATATGTAGAGAGAAGTTAAATGAAGTGGGGCGGGGTGGGATGGTTTTATTTATCTTGACTCCTAATCCGTCCCATTTAATAAACACTTTTTTTAAAACTCATACCCGCTCCTAATTCATTAATCGGGTTTTCAAACCCGTCTCATTAGGGGCGGGGCTGAGCGGGTCGGGACTCCTACGGGCGGGTTAAATTGTCATCTCTAATACAAGTATGTTATTCAAAAGGTACTACTTTTATTTATAATAAGGTAATTCAATAAAAATTTTAATAATTGTGAATTCCAGTGAACATCCACTAAATATATATTTAATAACACTCTCGCTTGTATATACACTATATCCATCATTCAATAATTATTACATCACTAAAACCTTGTAAGTAAGTACTTAGTGGGAAAAAATCAAAGTGAAGGAAAAAGATAAATTTTTGTTATCTTTGAATCGGTGTTGAACGCACTTAGTGTTGCCTCGTAAGAACCTTTAACTGAAAAATCAAATGAAAAAAACCTAGTTAAAGGAATAGTACAACACATATATGTTAAAAATATCATGTTCTTTGATTCTTCCCCTGATTGAATACTCCATCTGATTATGGTATTTCTCTAATAATTGAGTCGATGCATATTAGTTTCATACACAATCTTCTAGAATGTTGATTTGACTTGTTAAATAGATTTGATAAGTTGTTACTTCAATTTTATTTTTCTTCATAAACTCGACGTCCATAAGAATCGGGTGAAGAAGGATGACTATGATTCTTTTGGAGTTTATGTATGTAAAATAACTAAAATGTATTAGTCATATCTCCCTCGATGTAGCCTCTTTGAGTTTTCTCTATACAAGCACCATTCCCTTCATAAATAGTAGGATAATATATTGTTTGAGGCAAGTCATAAGTTCTTTGATTATTCCTTGAGAGAATCATGGAGATAATTTGCATGTTTATTATTAACTTGACGTGAATCGTTAGATTTAAAAAGTATTACACCAATAATTCCATTAGCGTATTACATTATATTGACATTATTTCCATCCTTTGCAAGTCTATGATAATCATTTTTTGTCAAGATATTGACTATAACTATAATATCCAGTATCATACATTATGTCATATATAGCAATATACTAATAATGTACAGGCATGGTACTTCTGGACCAAATTCTATAATAATATGCACATTATGATACTTCGGGATCAAATTTATATTTGTCATCCTCTTTATACTGATATGGATAATTTAATATTCAAATACTATAGGCCATTAGGGTAATAAAATTATATGATTAATATATGTTAAAACATTGCAGGACTTTTCAATCCATTTGACGAATGGATTGAAGTTTAACATAAACTATACTCGGTCTGTAGGCCAAGGCAATAACTAGTTACCCCAAGATCATTCATTTTTTTATTTTTTTATTTGGAAATTTTTCATTTCAATTGAGCTCTTGAGGAACACATTCATTTAAGAATATTTTATAATGGCACAGTTACATATATAATTATTTTCATACCATTCCTCAGACAAATATTTACTAACACGGTTGTACCTATATCCATTTAGAAATTCTGTTGTATAATGAACGTCTTAATGCCTCTAAGTACGTACTCCTTATCTCGGCGTCTGGCAAAGAAAATTCGTGAAGGATTTTTATATCTATTCTTCATCTAAGTCGTGTATATATAAGTTGTTACATATTCAAGAATCTCATATTATATAGGGAAATTTACAATTAGGTCCCTTGGTAACAATTTTTAAATTTAAGGACAATGTACAATTAGGTCTACTTGTTATGCCACTAGCGTGGACTTCTACAAGAAGAGAATTAGTGGACCTAAGTGTTTAAAATTTGTCAAAATTCCTTTAGTGTTTAAAATTTGTTTGTGAGGGACCTAAAAGTTCTTTCCCCTATTATATATTTCAAAAAATTATTACGCTAGTAAGATATTTGAAAAGAATTAACATCCGTAACAGAATGATATGTTTTGTATATAATTATTTTTGATTTATTAAGGAACCCCCGTGCTATAAATCTTGCACTTTTTAGTGAGTATTAACAATTCACATTCTTATAAACATCCATTCGTAACCTTCAGGGTTAACAACTTTTGGGGGTTTCTACTACATGTCCAAATACACCATTTATATTAAGAGACTCGACTTATGCTATCACGACATTTTCTCTTTTTTTGCCCGTATATTCTTTGTCGACAATCATTCATGATAGATGGATTTATATCATCATTGCCCTTTTATTTGTGTAGCTACAAGATATATAATTATATCATCGATGATCATCTTTGGGGATTTAACTTTTCTCTTGTATATGTATAAAACATAGAGATATCATTTAATATTAGGTACATTTGCCAACTTCAGAGGCTTTATAGTCGCTTTAGGAGCTTGTGTCTATTCATAGACAATAACCTCTTTCGGGGTTTTTGAAAAAAATAGATCTTTTGTTCAAAACCTCTTCTAGAGTATTATTTGGGCATGATTTTAGTTGACTTGCACTAATAGGGAGTCAAGTAGTTGGGATCTAAAGGTTTTCTACACATTTGGCAGGCAATAAATTTATTTGTTGCCTAATTTATTTCATTGTAACGGGATAATGATTTTGACAAGCACATTTGCATCTAATCTATATGACTACATCTCATTTATATATAGCTATGGATGTACAAAATTTATCTATCAAATCCTGTAACTCTTGTTGAACTAGATCGATTGAGTTCTTGACTTAAAAGATCTCCACATAGAGGTTCGTGAGATTATCGATAATCAAAATGGCCTTTGAAATTCCCAAAGAAAATTGTAGAAGATTAATGCAAAAAAAAAAAATGCTTGAAGATTTGATCTTAACGGTTAGATTGGTTAGAATTACATCAGAGCTAACTCGTGCTGATAACGTATTGTAAAATAAAGGGGACATAAAGAGAATTTAGAGAGAGAGAGAGAGAGAGAAAGAGTTTCTTCATTTTATTAATATGTGAATACTCAATGAGTATGACCCCTATTTATATTATAAAGTAAGGTAGATTAATAGACCCTTTAATAATTATGAAATACCAATGGACATCTACTAAATTCATATTTTATAACATATCTACAATTATATATAGTTTTTTACAAAGCATTTTATAAAAAGTTATAAAAAAAAGGTTTCATAAAAAAAATATTTTTTATTTACAAAATAAAATTAATAAAAATGTTATTAAAACTTATTTTACAAATAAGTGAAAAAACTATTTTATAAAAATGTACGTCTCATTTGGCCGATAAAAATTATTTCATTGGTCATTTTTGGGTGCAAAATAATTAAGTGACAAAATTGACGTTAAGTCTAATGATCCTAAATTAAAAAAAAATCATTCTATGCCTAATCGTGATTTTGACACATTTGGTGCGATACAGTGACGTGTCGCATTCTTATTAAATTGTGTCCAAGTCCAACAGTAGTGAAGTCCAGACACAAATCTATGCGAGTACGATACATCAATGTGACCCAATCATAAGTCAGGTCTAGAATGATTGAAATTAAAAATATTTTTAAGTACCTAATTCTAGCAAAATAGAAAATATCAAAAAATTGTCTCAACAAAAAAAATTAAGAACGTGAACTATTAAATCTTTAAAAAAGCCCTGAAAAAATAAACTATTTACTCTAATATATGAATAAAAAATAAATCAAATAAAACGTATTAGTTAAAATGAGTGTAAAACCCATTTAATCACCTAGTCCCTAATTGTTGAGATAAGCAGGGTGCTTTATAATATGGCTGATGTGATAACCGTGGTTAACAGTTTGAGAAAGAAAAAGAAGAATCCTAAAGATCTAGAAGAAGAAGCTTAATTTATTTTATTGTTCTCTAGTGTTGCGACATGTTTCAATCCTTTATTTTTGGCTAAATAGAATTTTTTAACTGTATAATTAGTTGTAAAAAACACTACAACTTGCAAAAACTGGTTAGCAATAATTCTCAATAATTTTTTGTTCTTAATATGTCTAAAAAAAACTTGCAAAAAAATTTGTCTTCCAGTATCCTTGTCAATAAAAAATTGGGATCACAGACCGTAGAGATTATTCTCTATTTCGCAAATCTTGTTCGGGGTGGAGAGAATAGGCTTCGGGTGCGTAAGATTTCCCGAAATGGATAACCCTTCATATATTGAAATATGTTTATAGGTACGAGTTAATTGCAGATTTATCCCTGATGTTTGGGACGGTTTTGAACTTTAGACCACTTCTTTTAGTTTTTGCAATGTTAACCCTCACGTTTCAATTTTAAACAAATTTGGATAGCCTTTAACCATCCATCATATTTTAAAAATAAATCCTTCAAACATTATTATACAACCAATTATAACTTGGCATGTGTCACAACTTATGAATTAATTGAAAAAACATAAACTCTTCAAAAGAAATAAAGGTTAATATCTAGGTTACTAATTTTTTGAATGATGTAAATTGATTAAAATTTGATTAGAAACCTATCCCCCTTTAGGTTTGTAGTTAAATTCTACAGTTATAATTTCATTTGCCATCAAACCTTAGTCACTTAGATTTAGGCTTTCAATCCCAAGTAGATCGTTGTTATGAGTTTGTGCACTTGATTAGTTTCTTAATTGCTATGGATATTTCAGATTTCTATGCCTTAGGGTAAGTTTAGAGAATATGCATTATTGCAGCCTAAAAATAATTCGACCACGTGGATTAATAAATTAGTAACACTTTTCATCATGATCAGTGGACCCTCAAGCAGCACACGGATGTGGTAGGCTCAATTATCTTTCTGGTCAATTATCTATCCGACCAGCCCTATGAATATGAACAGTCAGTATTATGAACGAACACACATTGGGACTCTAAATAGGCCCCACTCACATGCACGTGAATAGTATTCAATTATTTATTATCATGTAAATATGTAAATACCTAATGTATAAAGGTATTCCATTTCTTTAACATCCAACTACTATAAATAGATCACTGCCTCTTTATAAGGGCAACTGAAAACACTTTTTCTAAACTCTAGATTGAGAGGATTGTACTAAACCCTAAAATATAGTAGCTTTGCACCCGTGGATGTAGGCACTATAAATGGGTTGAACCATGTAAAAACTTTTGTGTCTCTTTCTTTTTCTCATCCTCTCTAGCTTATTATTTTATCTATAATTATATTTGTTGGTTTAATTGAGCTAAGATTATTTCAAATTAGTAAAATAATTTTACAAACCAACAAATCAGCACCGTCTATGGGAAATGACAAGTTATTTTTGTTTTCTACCTATTTTGTTTAAGTAATCATTTCTCAGTCACACCACTAAAGAACGACAGACATTCTAGAAGGTAGCCACATCGCTAGTAACACTTTCAGTCCTTCTGCTCCCCGGTATAGGAGGTTTTTAAGGATTCCTGATGAACATAGCTAAAGGTCAAGAGGAGATACAAGATGCAATGAGACAGCTCACTCAGACGCTTCAAACCAAGTCAACTGTTATCCCATCCACTAGGGGAGATATTCCCCCCCCCCCCCCATCACCTAAGTAAGAAAGAAGCAGATTTAAATATTATAGATCCTACAATGATAAGTCTTATCGCCACGACATGACCCCTTCCCTCAGATCCACTAAAAACTACGATGGGATTTCCTCTCTCAGGAACGATCGAGTGCCATTGACAAATAAGAAAGGGCTCTTCCTTTGATCGTTTATGTCCCCTAACAGCCAGGGGTCACAATCACAAGGATCTATCAAGATCACAAGATCATTGAGAAAGTTCTGTCAGGTCAAGAACTAGTGTGCAAGGATCCGCGTATGCTGAGCATACTTCTTAGGAAGAGAGATTGGCAAAAACTCATGGAAGAGCAGCTAAAACTTCTTCCAACAAAACCAATCTAGAAGAGCATCACTAGAAGGGTTTTATTCAGTGGTTGGAAGATCGTTTGGGAGAAATGGATAAATAAAAAAACCTTATACAAAAGTTTTGTGAAGGGATCACCTTTCATACCAATAACTGTGAACTTCTATACACCTGCACAGTTTTAGCCACCTATGGTTACTCCTAAATACAATTGCAAACTAATCATGTCTTTCATATGGAATAATACCAGGTTGTCGACATCTATTCAGTCCTAGAAGAGAATTTTTAAGAATATTATTTGGTCGACACAAATTTGGTATAATAATTTGCCTCATGGGCTAATATCTAACTTTCAACAGCTTGTCGAGTTATTTATCAGTAATTTCTTCTTTGGAGCCAAACCAATAAATAGAGTTACTCACTTACTAAGTGTTTGCCAATGACCAGGGGAAACCACTCGTGAATATATCATTCACTTTTTGATGGCTAAATCTAGTAAAATTATGAACATCAAGGAGGCTATGGATACTAGGAAATATCATAGCTCTAAATCCGATGACAATAAGATCTCTGAGAAGAAGGATCAGAAAGAAAAAAAGGCCAAAACCCCCAAGAGGTATGATGAATATGCTCCCGTCACTATTGGTATACACCACACCCTAGAGGAGATTTGAGGAAGTAGGGATAAAAAATGGCTTGGAAACCTGAAATCTCCTCCAAATAGGAGAGATAAAGCTAAATGTTGCAAATTTTATAAAGACCACGAACATTTTACAAATAGTTGCATAGCTTTGAAGAATGAAATTGAAAGTCTAATCCGAAGAGGAAAGTTTTCAAAATTTGTTGATAGAGAAGGTATGACAGAAGGAAGAAATATCAGGTTATGATCGAAAAGGAAGAGATTATAAGAAAAGAGGCAGATGTGATGACTTCGAAGACGATCAGAACCTACCAAAGAAAATAAGAGAGCCCGAGATCGAGGTGAAATGATTTCTTTTGGTTATCATTTCATTATTGGCGATGACACAGGTGGTAGCAACGAAATAGTTTAAAGAAAGGCAAACTTGAATGAAGTCAAATCATGTTCATACATTTGACAAATCAATTTTTCTAAAGAAGTTGATGGTCGACCAAAATAAGTGAACGAAGACAAGCTGGTGATAAGTTTCTCTAAGAATGACCTGTTTGGGGTACTTTATTCGCATGATGATCCTATGTTCGTGATGATGAGAGTACATGAATTAAGAGTGGCTAGAATATTAGTGGATAATAGTAGCTCAATCGACGTCATGATTTATAACCGCATTAAAGGATTGGGGCTACGGGATAGCAAATTGGAGCCATATCACAGACCCCTCATAGGATTCTTAGGAGATTAGGTGTATCCTTTTGGGAACTGCCAATTGGAAGTATTAATATGCACTTATCCAGTCAGTTCATTTGAGAGGATTTGCTTCTTCATCTTAGACAAGAATGTTCGATCGACCTATAACATGATCTTCAGCAGAGTCGGATTGAAAAAATTTAAAGCAATGCCACCTTCCGTCGACCTATGCTTAAAATTACCCACTCATTAAGGGGTTGGTGTTGTTACTGGAAATAAAGTTAAATCCAGATAATGTTATTACACATCAGCCGATCAGGAGGAAGCTAAGAAGCTTACCACCACTTACTAGATTGAGACCCTAGACCCTCGTCGAATAAGCCCAATTAGTTAAAGGGAAAGTTGTGGAAGCAACAGACACCATCATCCTTGAAGATGATCACTCATAAATAACTACACATATCGTCTCATCCATGAATCTAATCCTTGTAAAAGCGGATGTGATACTAATTTGTGAATGTGAAATATTTCAATGGACTAAACTTATTGAATTAGACGTCAATATCATTAATTCCAAATTTAATTAAACCCTAAACATGCATCTATGTGATTGAAAGCATTAAATCATATAAGCATGAAACCAAACAAATAAGGAGGCAAATTTCAGGAAAAATCCCTATAGGGCAAAATCTTTATTTCACTAATATTTGAAAATCGCAACTTATAGCACAATAGAGAAATCTGCAATGAATTCTTTCAAGAACCCACAAAGACCACAACTTTCGAATCAACAATGACTCCCTCGAGAATCATAAGAACTGCAGTTCCTCCTTTAGTAGTGAATACCTTCGAGTAATCCCAAGATCAATAGTAGAGACAACTCTCCATAAGAATAACTTTGTTACAGAAGTGTTTGGGTTTCAAAGAAGATTCAAAAAAGTAATTGGGATTGATTTCTTTGAATAAAAAACAAGTTTTTCCCTAAAAAATGAAAACTATTTTTCCGTTGTTCTGTAGTTTTCGTAAATGAAAAGTCTTAATAAAAAAGTTTCAAGAAACATGTTTTTATAGGCAAACAAAAAAGTTTAGGTGCAGAATCTCATTTGAATAACATGAGAGGGTCGTTAGAACGACATGGACATGCCATTTGAAGTCCTTTCAAACGACCTGTTAAAACTTGAAATAGTACGCCATCTCTCGAGCTATATGAGAATAAAGGTTTCAAACGAGGCTTCGAATGACATTGACATGTCATTTGAATGATATTGTCAAGTCATTTGAACAACCGAAGCGACAAAATAAAGCTCCACCTATAGGTGACTTAGAAAACATTTGAAATTTTAAAAATGCCTCATTTTGTAAAAAAAAAAAGTTTAGAAAAGTATCCCAATACTTAGTAAAAAATCTAAGTAAAACCAACTAAATCTATACCAAAATTACATCTCGTCGTAGAAATTTTTTGAAAATGCTCGATATTCGGATCCGTCTTCTTGAACGTGTGAATGTGAATGCCTTGACGGATGTAACGGGATACTCCATACCCAATGTAAACTAGGTACTAAGGACAAGATAGAAAATATATCCTTACAAATCTCCCCATATGGCTATTCCGGTATAAAATAAAAACATATGAATTATCAACAAATATCCTATAAAAATCTAATACCCTCCCAAGAACCTAAAAGTGGAAAGATACTAAACATGCAAGTCTTAAAAAATATTCAACTTTCAAATCTTTAAATCTCCTTGCTTTATGTTGCACTTGATCTTCTTTTGTGTGACTTTCAATTTCTCATCAAAGTCCTACACACAATAAACAAAGAAAATACCTTCATGGCATATTGAGTTTGTAATGAGATAATAAATCAATCAATCAAATCTCCCCCATAATTCAAACTCTTACTCCCCCATAATTCATAATTCATTCTCCCCCTTTTTAATTGTCCGAAATAGATAAGAAAAAGAATAAAAAATAATAAACTGGAGTGGGTCACAAGAAGCATAGCAAATCATCATAAACATATATCAAATAAGCTCATGCAAGTATAATCTCAAAAGGATTCACTAACTATTTTTTATTTTTTAAACATTTTTCAAGGGAATTTTTTTTACAAAGATAATACACCATGAATTAACATTAAGATAACCAAATCGTGAATGTGGAATGAATGGGTGTGAACAAATTTGATAGGAAAATCAACTAAAACAATCATAACTTATGTACATGATGAATTTTGGACACTGCTAATGAATGAACTTAAAATCATCGTTAAGCATAAAAATATTGAATTCATATGATATCGACTCAATCTAATCAACAAATCAAAGTCTGAAATGATTTTCACACCAATAATGTCTAAACCTATGTAATGCTTTTCAAGACTTTGTCAGGACGTGCAAACCTGTTGATTTCCATGCAAAGTCCGTCATAAATAATAATTCTTTTTCTAATGAGGTTCATTCAAACTAATCTATTTGGCCCCTTTTGGGCATTTTTTTATTACCTTAATTTTTTCTTGGGCTATTTTCAAACGGTATCTTTCACGACGAGTTCATTTGCCTCTCGCAGCCCTTTTCCGTACACTCATATTTTTTAATATTAAACAAACTCTCACGGGCAATGGTTCTTACATGCACTACTTTCATTGTCTTGTTTTTATCGTATTTGATTCATATTAAAGACATAATTGAGATGAAAACACTTTGACCAACATGTGATAGACAAGTACACTACTGAAATAAATTTGTGCACTTGTGCATTAAAGGAAATCATGAGTCAAACATGTAGGAAGTAATATCTAATCACATTTCAATGACTCCAAATACTATAAAGCACATGGATGAAATGATGTTGCGTCTCAAAACACTATAAAAAAGTCACATGGATAATGGAATTATATTGTGACTTGGTTATCCTAAATGTCCATCTATATATGGTATAAAATGAAATACATTTTATTTTTAATTTTTCAGAAATTTTTTCAAAATTATATCTTTTTGGATTTTTCACATTTAAAAAAAAATAAAAATCTTTTTGTATTTTTTTAAAAATTAAAAAAAAAACTCTTTTTGGATTTTTTGAAAAATATATCGAAATGGATAAATTAGATACACTGGTAGTACACACTAGTAATAGGTATAAAGACATGGACATGAAAATCATCCTATGCTAGCAAACAAGTGTGAACCTTAATCATTAGGTCCGAAGGAGTTTTCCAAAGGTGGTGACATCCTATGAAAAACGTCCATAAAATAATGTGAAGCCTTGAATGAACACTCAACTTATCTCGAAAACGCTCAAAACCTCTCATGTGATGTACAGGAGCGGGGAGCATGTGGAGTAACATGTGTGGGAGTGCGTGCGGGAACACGTGTTGTAACATTATAAGGTAAATACCTATGAGACACGCTACCTAACTTAAAGCAAAATTACCTAAGGTGTCCTCTTTTCTTCCAATGGGAACAAACATACACGGGCTTAGTACCACCTATTTCAAAACGTTTATGATGCTCTCTCCTATGGGGAAACAGACACCTAGGTGGGTTAGGTTGAGATCCATATGGATCTATCACAAGCTCGAGAACCGGCTCAGGTACAACATGGAAAGTGGAAGCACCGTCATAACCAATTCCTAGTCTCTCAACATTACCCAAGCGAGGCCGAGAAGCATCTTTACTACCTTCTTAGATATTTCCTCTAAAGTGATGTTGACCTCCCGGGCACGTTCAAGATCTCTCTCGAGTTGGGATACACGGGCTTCAAGTTTCTCACGAGTCTCCAATGAAGATTGAATATCTCCCATAAGACTAGCCACTGAAGAGTACCCGTTTGTTCAAATATATAAATTATTTAATTAAATTTAAATTTTCAATTAAATCCTAAAACATGCATCTAGGTGTGATTGAAATCAATATGATCATGCAAGAATAGGCAATCACAAACAAAACACACAAATGAGGAAAAATCCCCCAAAGGGGAAAAACTTTTTTATTTTTACTATAATTTGTAAAAAAACGGTTACATGGATTACAGTGAAAATAATTGTGACATACGAAATACCCTCAGGTGTCGATTCCGATGTCATCGACTGGAATCTCCTGTAAGAACTCCAGATGGGCAATAATGAAGAAGAAAATGGCTTCTCCACAAGTTACTCTAGATGGGTAAAATCGATCCTCTTTAAGGTTTAAAAATTCACATACATAAATGGGAGTGTTTATGTGAATAAAGAAGGCATAAAACCATAAAACATGAAGTCTATTTTCTGGGTAATTAATTACAGAAATTGTGTGTGAAAAAGACTTGGAAAACGTGTAGAATAAAACCAGATATTTATACAAAAATCAAGGCGGCGACGTTCGAACGAGATAGGCATGTCGCTCGAACGAGATCACGTGACATTTCTATGTCGCTCGAACGACAGTGCTATGTTGTTTGAACGAGCTCGACGACCGAGGCAGTCTGCTTCTACACTTAGAAAAAAATCTTCTTTTGATAAAAAAAAATCAGACTTCGAAAAAAATATTTTCTAAAAAATTCCTAAATATTTATGCAAATATAAATGTCTCCAATAAAACATTTTACCAATAATGCGAAGTGGAGTAGTGGGAACGGTTGAACAGCACGTCGCATGAATCATGATGTATGTGTGAAGATGATGGGTGCGTGGATTTGAATCAAGGCCATCATGGATGATAGTGTTGACGTGCCGAATGTAGCGGTATCAGACATACAAAATGTGATCTAGGACAAATAAAAACTTCCTAGATTCTATCCCGTACATTTATAAAATTATGTCCTTACAAATCTTCCCCTATGTCTATGCCCGTACATACATAAAAAAATCCGAATTATGCTATCAAATGACATACAAGATAATATCCCCATTAAGCCCTCAAACTGAGAATACTAAATGACATGTCGATAATCAAACTTCAACATCTTCAAATCTTCATCTCTTCAGAAACTCCCAAAGCTTTTCTCATCAGGGTGTGCAATCCAATAATTATCAACTTTGTACCTACACACATGAGAAAAAGCAGATACCCGTGACACGCAATAGTTTGAAATATAATGATATGCAAAACTCGATAAAAATTCTCCCCCATAATTCATTCTCCCCCTCTTTATGATGTCCCCAAATAGACAGATATGAGAAGCATAAATATGAAAAATGTCACAAGGTGATAAACTTTCTATTTTTGAAATTTTCAATTTTTTTTTCACACAAAATATACAACAAAAGAATCACACCATGAAAGAACACAAAAACAACCAAGTCGATGATAGCGTAAATGTAGAGGTGTGATAAAATTCGATAGGAAAATCAATGCATACAAACATGACATATATGCACGATGAATACCGGATACTCCTAACGAATTAACTCAACATCTTCCTTAGGTATAAAAAGATGGAAATATGAGACATTGACTCAATCAAATTAGCAAATCAAAGCTCAAAGTCATTTCCACACTAATAACGTCCAAAGCGATTTAGTTTTTTTTAGGACTTTCAAGGAAGTGCAAAACCATTTAAATTCTCCAACCAAACTCCCTCAGATTTATATTTTGAGTAGAGGTGATCTAAATTCTCAAACTTTGGATAATTGATGGTGAAACCTAATGGCCCATGCTCGGCATGTATTTCTTTATACTGCCTTTAAATTTTTTCGGGCTCTTTTAAACCTCTTTGGACCCCAGATAATAAAATTCCTCAATTTTTTAGGTCCGATATAACGGTGGATTAATTACAAAGGATATATAAGTACCTTTCGTAGCCCTTCAACATTTTAAAATACCACACAAACTCACCAAACGGTTTTTTTACATGCATTCCAATATTGTCAAGTTTTATCGCATATGGTTCATTGTATAGACATAATTGAGATCGAAACACTCAAGCCAATATGTGATAGACAAGTACAATAATCAAATAAAACCGTGTATGTGTGCAGTAAATAAGATAAGGAGCCAAGCATGTAGAAAGATATCATTAATCACATCTCAAAGACTCCAAATAATGTAGAGCACATGAATGCAATGATGTAGTGTCTCAAATCATTATCAAACAGTCACATGGATAAATGGAATGAAATTTGCGACTTGTCTATCTTAAATGCTCATCCATAAAAAGTGTAAACAAAATACAAATTTTTTTTTGTTCTTTTCTAAAATTTTTTTGAAAAAAAAAATCTTTTTGGATTTTTTCAAAAAATAAAAAAAGCAAAAATAAGAATACAAATGATACAACCTAGCAATAGGAATCATATGATATGAACATGATAATGAATCCTATCCTAGACATGGGACAACCCCTCAGTCAACTACGCAAATCCACAAAGACTTCCTAAGACTCTCGAATCTAAGGGCATCTAAAGGTTTCGTGAAAATATCATCTAATTGAAGGTCGGTGGGTACGAAACTCAGGGATACGACTTTCTCCTCAACTAACTGTCGTATAAAGTGCTCGCGTATCCTGATGTGCTTTGTGCATGAATGCTGGACTGGATTGCTGGATATGTGTATCACGCCCGTGTTATCACAAGAGATAGTCACGGTGTCCTGTGAAATCCTATAATCCTCCAACATTTGCTTCATCCACAAGAGTTGCACGCAATAACTCTCGACGACGATGTACTCAGCCTCCGTAGTGGACAAAAAGATGGAGTTTTGCGTCTTGCTCAACCAAGAGACAAGAGCAGAACCAAAATAGAAATATCCACTAGAAGTGCTCCTACAACCATCTACATCCCCAACCCAATCGGTATCCGAATAGGCAGATAAACGGGCATCGGTATCAAAGGAATACCAAATATCGTATGAGAGAGTCCCACTCACGTATTTGATATTACATTTTAGAGCGATTAAGTGTGACTCTTTTGGGGACATCTGGTATCGCGCACAGACTCCAACACTAAATGCTATGTTGGGACGACTAGTAGTCAAGTAGGGAAAACTACCTATCATACTCCGATACAAGGTTTGCTCTACGTCCTTGCCTGAAGTGTCCTTACTAAGCTTGATAGAAGTACTCATAGGTGTACGTGCATGATTAGCATAGTCTAAACCAAATTTCTTCACTAGGTATCTACCATACTTAGATTGAAAGATGAACATCCCATCCTCTACCTAACGAATCTTGAGACCAAGGAAGAAAGTAAGCTCACCTACCATACTCATCTCAAACTCACTTTTCATCTCCTCCTCAAAGTGGTGAGCATGTTGGGAGCATGTGGATCCAAATACTATGTCATCCACATAGACTTGGGCAACCAAAATAGCATCATCATCTCACCTGACGAACAATGTCATATCAACTCCCCCTCTTTTAAAGCCATGGTTTAGGATATAGGAAGTAAGCCTCTCACACCAAGCACAAGGTGCTTGCTTCAAACCATATAAGGCTTTCCTTAGATAGTAGACGTACTCTGGGTGCTTAGGGTCTTTAAAACCTTTTGGTTATTTCGCGTAAACCTCCTCCTATAGAATGCCATTCAGAAAGTCACTATTAACATCCATATGATATAACTTGAAGCGCAGATGACATGCGATGGAGAGTAGTAAGAGAACGGACTCAGGCCTCGCAATAGGAGAAAATATCTCCCTAAAGTCTACACCCTCAATCTGTGTGTAGCCTTGAGTGACCAACGTAGCTTTATTTCTGATTGTGGTAGCATTTTCATTCATTTTATTCTTAAAAATCCATCTGTTACCTATCACATTAGTCTCACTAGGTCGGGGGACAAGTTCCCAGACATTATTCTTTTTAAACTGAAGTAACTCATCCTGCATAGCTGATATCCAGTGTTCATCCTTGAGTGCTTCTTTATGGTTCTTGGGCTCGACTTTGGTCGTGTAGCAAAGATGGCTAACAATGTTCTCTAGTTGAGCACCAGTCTTGACCCCTAAAGTGGGTCGCCAATAGTGGCAGAAGGATCATGACTCTTGAGAACCCAATCAGGTGTGTCCCCTAACATAGGAGTAGGGTCCACATGGTGTGGGTGAGGGACAAGAAAATCACTGCCAGAAAAGTCCTCATCCTCACACTGAAGGCTAAGATCAATAAACATTGGAGGTTCGTCATCTTGCACGGTGACGTTTATTGTCTCGATAACCTTTGAGCTCTTCAGGTTAAAAACTCGGTACGCTCTACTATTTGATGAATATCCTAGAAATATTCCCTCGTCACTCCGGGATTCAAACTTTCCTAATTGCTCTGTACCTCGTAGGATGTAGAATTTACTTCCAAAGACACGGAAATATGCAAGGTTGGGTTTCTTCCCAGTCTACAATTCATAAGGTGTCTTAAGTGTGTGTGAATGCAGGTAAACCCTGTTCATAGTGTGGCACGCGGTAGACGTCACCTCTGCCCAAAATATACTAGCAATCTTACGACCCAAAAGCATAGATCTAGCCATTTCTTGAATTGTTCGATTCTTCTTCTCAACAATCCCGTTTTGCTGAGTACTCCTTACGGGCAAAAACTCATGTTTAGTCCCAAGGCTATCACAGTAAAGATCTACCTCTACTTCTTTAAATTCCGTGTTGTTGTCACTACGTATCCTATTAATAGTGACTCCGTGTTGATTTTGCAGGACATGACATTTGGTCATTAAAAACTCTACAGCATTGGATTTATCTCTCAGAAAACCTTCAATCGAATATCTGGAGAAATCATCCACTATCACGAGGATATACCTCTTACCACCCAGACTCTCAGTACGAGTAGGACCCATAATATCCATGTGAATCAAATCAAGCATACGGGACGTGGTAATGGAATGAAACTTCCTATAGGGGCTACGGATTTGCTTTCTCAACTGACAGGGTCGACAAACCGTTGAAGTTGGATTTCCAAGCGATGGTAAGCCACGTACTAGATCCTTTTTAGCTAAACGTGTAAAATCTCTAACGTTCATGTGACCTAAACTTTGGTGCCATAGATCCATATGAGTGACCATGGCATTGTTGCAAATAAGTGAGGATTTGGGCACAGTCCCATAGCAGTTATCTTCTGTCCTCACCCCTTCCACTGAAAGTTTACTAGCTTGATTATAGACATTACACGCAACTCGGTTAAACTTTACGGCAAAGTCAGCATCGCACAACTGGCTAATAATAATAAGGTTTGCTTTCAAACCTTTGACGTACAAAACATTCTCTAGATTAGGAAATCCTGGTAACTCTATTGTACCTCGTCCTATGGTGCTAGACTTGCTCCCGTCTCCAAAGGTGACTCTACCTTCCTTAATAGGTAAAAAATGCGACATCACCTGCCATATGTCTGGAGCACCTACTATCAAAATACCACTGTGAGGTATTATGTGCTTTAAGAGAGACATGGACAACAAGGACCTTTTCGTCTTTCTTAGGTACCCAAGAAGTGGTAACATTTTATTTACTCATGTTGTTGTTGGTTTTAGCAGGAATGTGGGAAGTATTCACTGACGACAAAGTCATCCGTCAGAATTCCTCCATCAAACTCTGTGAGGTGGCGGCTAAAAACTCAACACACTCTCTCAGACTAGCAAAATCATCAGTACGATGTGGTGGAGTAGTAGTACGCCGTGTCCAACCCAAACTATAGAAAAACTCCCTGAGTTGGACTTTTTTTTATAGTACTTACAAAATAACACAGTCTTAGGCAGGCCTTGGTTTGCTTTTCTTGGTCAAACTCTCCTTCGTGGTTTTTGATGATGGCCATATGGAGTCATAGTAGACTCAGGAACTGGTCCAGGTCCAATTTGGGATGTGGAGGCACCATCAAAACCTATTCCCTACCTATCACCAAAACCTAAAGCGGGACCAAGGATCATCTTTCCCATCTTTCCAAATTTGTCCTCAATTTGAACCTTGACTTCCCGTGCTCTCTCAAGATCATGAGTAAGCTGGGCTACAAGGGCTCTCAAGATCATGAGTAAGCTGGAGCTCACTCATAAGACTAGACACTTATTTAGTGAAGTCACCTTTATCTTTATCAAAATAACTTTCTCTCTCTCTAAGAAGTATCTCTCTCTCTCTAAACAAACTTTCTTTCTCAACACATGCAGACTCTCTCTCTCGCTTCTTCTAAATCTTCTTCTAAAGCAGTGACCCTAAGAACTAATTCTTTGTTACGCTTTTTGATTTCAAATGACTCATTATATAACTCAGCGTAGGCGCGTTGAAGATTACTCTCGCTCACACATGAATCACCCTCCCCCTCACTCACATTGTTCTCACTGTCGAGGTGTCCTTGTGAATCAGCATCCTCATCATCGCGAGGAGCACTAGAGGTAGTGACATGACTAGCCATGAATGTGGTGAAGTTACACTCATGCGGTGACTCATCTCCAGAGTCCACTGACTCGACCTCACTGTCGTCACTAAAGGTAGCATTAAGGACAACTTTGCCCTTTTCTTTTTCAAGTCTGTTCAGCCTAGTAGTACACTCAAAAGCTCTATGACCCTTACCGTCGCACTCATATCATCTCTCACCGTCTTTCTTAGGAGGGTCTTTAAAATCTTTTTCATTTTTCTTTTCAAACTTATTTTTCTCAAAATTCTTTTTATCTTTGAATTCTCCATTTTTCTTGAATTTGAGAATTTTCTTGAAATTTTTTGTAAGTAAGGCCAAATCATCTAAATCAAAGTCATACTAAGAATCTGATGTTTCTATCTCCCTTTTTCTAGATGACTCAACTCTCTTTCTTGCCGACCCCTCACTCTTTCTATCCTGGGCATTAAGTGCAATTCCCTTATCTTTAGGCTTGGTAGATTTAGGAAACATATCAATTTCAGACATTTGTAAGTCTCCTATAAGTTCCTCCAATTTAAGCGTGTTTAAATTACCCATATAATTTAGCATAGTGACTTTAGGGATAAAAATCTTAGGCCGTGATCTTAGAATCTTTTTAACAACTCTATCATTAGGAATATGTTCACCAAGATTAAAGCTAGTGTTTACAATATCAGATAACCTAGCATAAAATTCATCAAAACATTCAGTCTCAAGCATGGTGATAGTTTCAAATTAAGTTGTTAAGCTTTGAAATTTAGACTCTTTCACGGTATTAGTTCCTTCATGGGTAAGTTGTAAAACATCCCATGCCTCTTTTGACGTGGTACACGTCATTATCTGTCGAAACTTGTCAGGTGTGATGGATCCAGAAATAACACTTAAACCCTTAGAATTTAAAGATGACCATTTAAATTCTTCTTCAGTCCATTCAGTTACAGATTTTAAATTAGTCATGTTATCAATAGTGATGGAGGGAGGTGTCCACCCTCTTTAAACCAAAATACAAAATCTTTCATCAATAGTTTTTAAAGCAGATTTCATGCGGGCTTTCTAGTAAGCGTAATTTGTCCCGTCAAAAGCTGGCATTGTAGTGTATAATTTCTCCATTTTGAACACGCCCTTTTTCAAAAATCAAATTTTCAGAAAATTGATATCTTAAGAAAATTTTGCAAAAAATTACACGATATAATTATGTAGTTGGCTCTGATACCAATTTGAAGAGTTCGCGTTTGTTCAAATACATAAATTATTTAATTAAATTCAGTTTTTAAATTTAGTTCTAAAACATGCATCTAGGTGTGATTGAAATCAATATGATCATGCAAGAATAGACAATCACAAACAAAACACACAAATGAGGAAAAATTCCCCAAAGGGGAAAACCCTTTTTATTTTCACTATAATTTGTAAAAAATGGTTACACGGATTACAATGAAAATAAGTGTGACATACGATATACCTTCTGGTGTCGGTTCTGATGTCATCGACTGGAATCTCCCGCAAGAACGCCAGATGGGTATCAATGAAGAAGAAAATGGATTCTCCACAAGTTACTCTAGATGAGTAAAAATCATCCTCTTGAAGGTTTAAAAATTCACATACATAGATGGGAGTGTTTATGTTAATAAAGAAGGCATAAAACCTTAAAACCTGAAGTTTATTTTCTGGGCAGTTAATTGCAGAAATCGTGTGTGAAAAAGATTTGGAAAACGTGTAGAATAAAACCAGATATTCAATCGAAAATCGAGACGGAAGCGGCGTTCGAACGAGATAAGCATGTCGCTCGAACGAAGGACATGTCGCTCGAACGAGATCGCGCGACATGTCTATGTCGATCGAACGATAGTGCTATGTTGTTTGAATGACCTCAACGACTGAGGCAGTCCGCTTCTACACTTATAACAATTTATTCTTTTGATAAAAACAAATCAGACTTCAAAGAAATATTTTCTAAAAAATTCCCAAATATTTATGCAAATATAAACAACTCCAATGAATCATTTTAACAATAATGAGAAGTGTAGTAGTGGGAACGGTTGAGCAACACGTTGTGTGAAGCATGATGCACGAGTGAAGATGATGGATGGATGGATTCGAATTAAGGCTGTCGTGGATGATCGTGTTGACGTGCAGAATGTAATGGTATCAGACATACAAACTGTGATCTAGGACAATTAGAAAATTCCTTGATTCTACCCCAGACATTTATAAAATCATGTCCTTACAGCCACATTATTGGTCAATTCACTCTTTTTTCCGACGTAAGATGATCAATTGCTCACATAAAGAAACTATCATCTTCTCGAGTTGACTCGTCGACGCCTCACACACTCTTAAAATTTTTATCTTTCTCTCCAAATATAACATCTTAAGAGACATCTTCTTATTCATCTATAAATGCTTATTGGAGATCACCTTCACCCGCGCATGCAATATCATCCTCACACTAACCCAAATGGCTTAAAATATCATCGAGCCTCTCACGTTTAAAATTTTTCTCATTTTCGTGGGACAAACTATATGTGCTCACGTGACTAGCCATAAAAGCAACGCACTTTCATGTGGTGATTCATTCCCTGTATCATCCAACTTGATGTCAATATCGCTAAGAGTGGCCGAATTAACAATTTTCTTTCCCTTTCTCTTTAGCATAGTGGGACACTAAAATGCCTTTTGCCCTTTTCCCTTGCACTCAAAACACCTTATATCTTCCTCTTTCTCACCGTTATCCTTAACCTCATTTCTCTTTTTGTTTTTCCCAAAATTCATTTTATTGGAAGAATTATCTTTGGAAAATTTTAGAAACTTTTTAAATTTTTATGCAAATAAGTCCAAGTCATCTAAATCAACCTCACCATCAGAATCAGACTCACAAACATTTTTTTCTTTTTTTTAACTTGAGTTTTTAAAGCTATCCCTCTATCCTTAAGCTTAATGGTTTTGGGAAATGTGTCGATTTTATAAGTTTGAAGGTCTCCTATGAGTTCTTCAAACCTACGTGAGTCTAATACACCCAAAATATTCAAAACAGTGACCTTAGGAAATAATAGGGATGGGAGTGACCTCAATTTTTTTTATTAACCCTCGAATCATCAATTTTCTCATCCAAATTAAAACTCGTGTTAATAATTTCTAACAACCTAGCATAAAACTCATAAAAAAAACTCGGACTCTAACATAGTGAAGTCTCAAACTAGGTGGTCAAATTTTACAATTTAGATGCCTTAACTGCATTGGTACCCTTATGTGTTAATTGGAGGATATCCTATGACTCTTTTGATGTGTTGGAGATAATAATACATCGGAACTCGATAGGAGTGACGGCTCCGAAAATAGCACTAAGTCCTCGGGAGTTATAGGTACTCCACCTAAACTCATTATCAGTCCAATCAAACACATGTTTGGGATTTATGACATTATTATCGCTGGCAGTGGGAGGATTCCACCCTCTTTAATAAACGAGACAAACTCTTTCATCAATTGCTTTTAAATAAGATCTCATGTGGGCATCCGATTATATAAGTTATTCATAAAAAAATTTATGATTTTCAAAATCAAAATTTCAAAACGATTGATTTCACAAATAAAAATTTACAGAAAAAGGATCTCACAATAATTTGGTGAAACCTGCTCTGATACTAATTGGTAAAAGCAGATGTGATAACAATTTGTGAATACGCAATATTTTAATTGATTAAACTTATTTAAAGAGATGTCAATGCCACAAATTCCAATTTTAATTAAACCCTAAACATGCATCTATGTGATTAAAAGCATTAAATCATATAAGCATGCAACTAAACAAACAAGGAGGGAAATTTCAGAAAAAATTCCCGGAGGGCAAAACCTTTATATCACTAATGTTTGCAAATCACAACTTATGACATAAAAGATAAATATGCAATGAATTCCCGTAAGAATCCACAAAGGCTGTAGACTTCCAATCAGCAATGACTCCCTCAAGAATCATAAGAACCACAGTTCCTCCTTCAGCTGTGAATACCCTCGAGTATCCCTAAGGTATATGTCTCCACAAGAATAACTTTGTTACAGAAGTGTTTGGGTTCCAAAGAAGATTCACAAAAGTAATTAGGATTGATTTGTGTGAATCAAAAATAAGTTTTTCCCTAAAAAGTGAAGAGTATTTTGCAGTTTTTCTGAGGTTTACATAAATGAAAAGTCTTAATAAAAAAGCTTCACGAAACTATTTCTATAGGTAAACAAAAAAGTTGAGGCGACGGAATCTCATTTGAACGACATCATTGGGTCGTTAGAATGACATGGGCATGTTGTTTGAAGTCCTTTTGAATGACCTTACTAATGACATGTTAAAATATGAAATAATACGCCATTGCTCGATCCATATGAAAAACAAGGCTTCAAATGAGGCTTCGAACAACATTGGCATGTTATTTGAACAACATTGTCAAGTCGTTTGAACGACTGAAACAACAAAATAAAGATCCACGTGCAGGTAAATAAAAAACATTTTAAGTTTGAAAAATGCCTCATTTTGTAATAAACCGGTTTAAAAAAGTTTCCCAATATGTAGTAAAAAATCTAAGTAATAGAAAATAAATACATAACAATGTTACGTCTTGTCATAGAACTTTGTTGAAGATGCTCGAGATTAGGATCCATATTATTAAATGTGTGACCATGAATTCCTTAACGGATGTAACGGGATACGCCATACATAATATAAACTAGGTACTACATACAAGATGAAAAATATGTCCTTATAGTCCTTAAACAGGAATTAATAAAATTCCTTAAGCAGTGAAAGATTGTTTTCTCTTGGAGCCATAAAGATACGTGAGGGATTGACTCAGGATTCATATGTCATGAACTGAACATTGTTAAGGATGCTAAGCCGATCAAACAAAAACGTCATTTATTTAGACCCAAGAAGAATATGTCCATCGAGGAAGAGGTGGATAAGCTATAGAAAGCGAGCTTCATTTAGGTTGTCAAATACTCTAATAGGTTAGCCAATGTGGTAATGGTAATGAAGAAGAACAACAAGTGGCATAGGTGTGGGTTGATTTCACAGATCTCAATAATACTTGTCCAAAAGATTATTTCCCCTTGCTTAGCATTGATCAATTGGTCGATGATACTATTGGGCATGAATTACTCAGTTTTATGGATGCTTATTAACGGTATAACTAGATTATAATGAAACCAGACAATGAGGAGAAAACCTCATTCATCACCAATCGAGGTACCTACTACAACATTGTGACCTTTGGGCTTAAAAACGCTGGAGAAACATACCAAAGGCTGGTGAATAAGGTTTTTAAAGAAAAAAATTGGTAAAAATATGGAAGTGTATGTGTATGACATGATCAACAAGAGTAATAAAACATCCGACCACATCAATGACTTTGAACAACCGTTCGATCAATTGGAGAAACATCAGATGAAAATCAATCCCACTAAGTGTGTGTTTGATGTATAAGAAGGGACGTTACTTGGATTCATAGTAAATTAAAGAGGCATTAAGGCCAATCAAGACAAGATAAAAGCATTGATAGACACGAAGTCTCCCACCAATAAAAAGGATATGCAAAAGTTGACTCGAGGAGTAGCAACCTTCAGCAGGTTTGTCTCCCAAGCTACTGATAGGTGCTTACCTTTCTTCAAAGTATTGAGAAAGACATTTGAGTGGAATGAGGAGTGTGAGGATGCCTTGTAAGGACATTTTTCACATGTCCGAAATGTTTCATTTATTTATGTCGTACGCTGCTACATTTGGCACGTCTCCTCACGATCTCACATGACGGCCTCTATCTGAATTCCGGGAATCAAGCATGCATTATCTCCACTATTATGTCCCACATCTGCCTCAATGACTTCACGTTCCAAGATTTTAGGGACTTAATGCAAGTGGTACGCAAGAGAAGTCAAAATAGTGAAAAAAGGCACAATAGGAGAGTTCAAGGGCATTTTCGTAATTTCACATCCATAGTTCAGAGGTCTGGTTAACTAGAAAGTTGAAGAGCTCTCCACAACGAAGATACTGGAAAAAATGGCACCTCAATCCGAGCTACGGTGAAGGAGTTATGACCTTTTGAAGATAGAGAAAATTCCTTAGAGAATGCTATTTTTTTTGTACGCTGGATAGAATTTTAGAGTTTTAAGAACGTGGGACTCTTCATATTGTTTCCTATAAATACCAACTTCGGGGGAGTTGTTTTGCAAGACTTTATGAGACGAATTTGAGAGTCCAAATACATCTAGTCTTCATATTTTTGAGTCCCAAGACTCATGTTTTGATTCACACATCATTGCCAAACCTTTGTGAATCCTTTTGCAACCCAAGAACACAACTTTGGTTTGTTCAACCCTTGTGGAGGAGACCATTCTTCTTCTTCATTGCAGCCCTACTTGAAAGGGATAATTCCAGCCGCGACTACAGAATCCGATACCCGAGGGTAATTCTTAGTCAACTTGTATTTTCATTGTAATCCGATTGTAAGCCGTTCTCTTACAAATTATAGTGAAAATGAATGGTTTTGCCCCTGAGGGGGATTTTTCCTTAATTGCATGTGTTTGAATGTTCTTGCGTAGATTATCTATTTATTCAATCATATACTGCTGCATGTTTAGGGTTTGTTTATGTTAAAAGGGTTTTATATATGGTTTGATCATTTGAACGCGAGCACACACGTTCTCAAATTGGTATCAGAGCAGGTTACGCTAATCTATCGCGTATTCCTTTTTTTTCGCAAATTTTTTCTAAGATATCAATTTTCTGAAAGTGCGTGTTCAAATGGAGAAGTCATATTATAAAATGCCTATTTTTGACGGGACAAATTATGCTTATTGGAAAGCCCGTATGAGGTCGGCTTTAAAAGCCATTGATGAACGTGTCTGGATTTTGGTTGAACGAGGGTGGACTCCTCCCACCGTGACTGTTGATAATGTGACCAACTTGAAACCTGACATTTCTTGGTCTGATGAAGAAATTAAATGGTCATCTTTTAATTCTAAGGGTCTAAGTGCTATTTCTGGGTCTATCACACCTGATGAGTTCAAACGCATAATGACGTGTACCACCTCAAAAGAGGCATCGGATGTTTTACAACTCACCCATGAAGGAACTAATGCTGTGAAAGAGTCTAAGTTGCAAAACTTGACAACTCAATTTGAAACAATCACCATGCATGATTCTGAATGCTTTGATGAATTTTATACTAGACTTTCTGACATTATGAATACTAGTTTTAATCTTGGTGAACATATTCCGAATGCTAGAGTTGTTAAAAAGATTCTTCGTTCTTTGCCTAAGCGTTTTATCCCTAAAGTCACTGTGCTAAATTCTATGGGTAATTTAAATACGCTAAAATTGGAAGAACTTGTAGGAGATTTTCAAACTTATGAAATTGATATGTTCCCTAAAAATTCTAAATCTAAAGATAAGGGAATTTCTCTTAAAGCCCAAGAGAGAAGGAGTGAGGGGTCAGCTAGAAAGAGGGTAGAGTCATCTAGAAAGAGAGAGATTGACACGTCAGATTCTGAGTGCGATTTTGACTTAGATGATTTGGCTCTTTTCGCCAAAAATTTCAAGAGGATTCTCAAATTTAAGAAAAATGGCAATTTTAAAGATAAAAGGAAATTTGAGAAAAATAAGTTTGAAAAGAAAAATGAAAAAGTTTCCAAAAATCCTTCTCTGAAAGAAAGTGAGAGATGTTTTGAGTGTGATGGTAGGGGTCATAGAGCTTTTGAGTGTGCCAATCGTCTGAATAGAGAGAAAGGGAAAGCTGTCCTTAATGCTACCCTTAGTGACGACAGTGAGGTCGAGACGGTGGATTCTGGAGATGAGTCACCGCATGAGTGTAACTTCACCGCATTCATGGCCAGCCAAGTGAGCACTCCTAGTTCTCCTCACGACGATGAGGATGATGCTTCACTTGGACACCTCGACAGTGAGATCGATGTGAGTGAGGGGGAGGATGACACAAGTGAGAGCGAGAGTGATATACAATGCACCTACGCTGAGTTATATTCTGAGTATTTTAAAACTAAAAAGCGTAACAAAGCGTTAGTTCTTAAGATCACTTGCCTAGAGGAAGATTTAAGGAAAGCGAGAGAAAGAGAGTTCTCCACCTGCACCGCCCTGAGAGAGAGAGAATCTACCTGTGTCGAGAATGAGAATTTGTTTAGAGAGAGAGAGAGAGGGGACTTGATCAAGCAAGTGGCTAGTCTTACGAGTCAGCTCCATTCCTCCGTGGAGACTCGGAAGAAACTTGAAGCCCTTGTTGCCCAGCTGACTCATGATCTTGAGAAAGCACGGGAAGTCAAGGTACAAATCGAGGACAGATCTGGGAAGATGGGAAAGATGCTCCTCGGCCCCACTTTAGGTTTTGGTGATCATCAAGGAATTGGATATGATGGTGCCTCCACGTCCCAAATTTCACCTGGACCAGTTCCTGAGTTTACTACAACTCCTTATGGTCACCGTAAAAAATCTCGAAGGAGAGTTCGACTAAGAAAAGCAAACCAAGGTCCGCCTTTGACTGAGCTCTTTTGTACTTATTGCAAAAGAAAAGGCCACCTTAGGGAAACTTGCTATAGCATGGGTCGGACACGACGTACTACTGCTCCTCCATGACATACTGATGAGTTTTCTAGTCTGAGAGAGCGAGTTGAGTTCTTAGCTGCCATGACTCAGAGTTTGATGAAAGAATTCCGACGGATGTCTTCGCCGTTAGTGAATGCTTCTTACATTCCAGCTAAAACCAATAAAGGCAAACAAAAGGTCATCTCTGCTTGGGTGCCTAAGAAAGGTAAAAAGTCCTTTGTTGTTAATGTTGCTCTCAAAGCACATAATACCTCACAGTGGTATTTTGATAGTGGGTGCTCCAGACACATGACAGGTGATGCCTCATTTTTTACTACTCTTGAGGATTATCAAGATGGCAGAGTCACCTTTGGAGATGGGAGTAAGTCTAGCATTATAGGACGAGGTACTATCGAGTTACCTGGTTTTCCTAAGCTAGAAAATGTTTTGTACGTCAAAGGTTTGAAAGCAAACCTTCTCAGCATTAGCCAGCTGTGCGACACTAACTTTGCAGTAAAGTTTGACCGGGACGCGTGTAAAGTCTACAATCAAGCCGATAAACTTTTGATGCAAGGGGTGAGGACCGAGGATTGTTCTGACAGTGATTTACCTGTTCCTCTCTCACACTCTGTGGACCCTACTCCTGTGTTAGGGGACACACCTGCTTGGGTTCGCAAGAGTCATGACCCTTCTGCCATTGTTGGTGATCCCACTCTAGGGGTCAAGACTCGTGCTCAGCTAGAGAACGTTGTTAGCCATCTTTGCTACACGTCCAAAGTCGAGCCCAAGAACCATAAAGAAGCACTCAAGGATGAACACTGGATATCTGCTATGCAGGATGAGTTGCTTCAGTTTAAAAAGAATGATGTCTGGGAACTTGTCCCCCGACCTAGTGAGATTAATGTGATAGGTACCCGGTGGATTTTTAAGAACAAAATGGATGAAAATGGTACCATAATCCGAAATAAGGCTAGGTTGGTCGCTCAAGGCTACACACAGATAGAGGGTGTAGACTTTGGGGAGACATTTGCTCCTGTTGCGAGGCTTGAGTCCGTCCGTCTTCTGCTCGCCATCGCATGTCATCTGCGCTTCAAGGTGTATCAGATGGATGTCAAGAGTGCCTTTTTGAATGGCATTCTACAGGAGGAGGTTTATGTGGAACAACCAAAAGGGTTTGAAGACCCTCAACACCCTGAGCATGTCTACTATCTGAGGAAAGCCTTGTATGGTTTGAAGTAAGCACCCCGTGCTTGGTACGAGAGGCTTACTTCTTATCTCTTTGCTCGTGGCTTCAAGAGAGGGGGAGTAGATATGACGTTGTTTGTCAGGAGAGATGACGGTGCTATTTTGGTTGCCCAGGTCTATGTGGACGACATAGTCTTTGGATCCACATGCTCCCAGCATGCTCACCACTTTGAGGAGGAGATGAAAAGTGAGTTTGAGATGAGCATGGTTGGTGAGCTTACATTCTTCCTTGGTCTCCAAGTTCGTCAGCTAGAGGATGGGATGTTCATCTCCCAATCCAAGTATGCTAGAGACCTAGTGAAGAAATTTGGTTTAGACTCCGCTAAGCATGCACGTACACCTATGAGTACCACTACCAAGCTTAGTAAGGACACTTCAGGCAAGGACGTAGAGCAAACATTATATCGAAGTATGATAGGTAGTCTCCTCTACTTGACTGTCAGTCGTCCCGACATCGCCTTTAGTGTTGGAGTCAGTGCGCGTTATCAGGCATCCCCAAAAGAGTCACATTTACTTGCTCTAAAACGTATTATTAAATACGTAAGTGGGACTCTCTCATACAGGATTTGGTATTCCTTTGATACCGATGACCATCTGTCCGCCTACTCGGATGCCGATTGGGTTGGGGATGTAGATGGATGTAGGAGCACTTCTGGTGGGTGTTTCTATTTTGGTTCTGCTCTTGTCTCCTGGCTGAGCAAGAAGCAAAATTCCATCTCTTTGTCCACTGCGGAGGCTGAGTACATAGCCGCGGGGAGTTGTTGCACACAACTCTTGTTGATGAAGCAAATGCTGGAGGATTATGGGATATCACAGGACACCATGACCATTTCCTGTGATAACACGAGCGCGATACACATATCCCGTAATCCAGTTCAGCATTCGCGTACAAAACACATCAGGATACGTGAGCACTTTATTCGTCAGTTAGTTGAAGAGAAAGTCGTATCCCTGAGTTTTGTTCCTATCGACCGTTAGTTAGCCGATATTTTCACGAAACCTTTAGATGTCCTTAGATTTGAGAGTCTTAGGAAATCTTTAGGGATTTGCACAGTTGACTGAGGGGTTGGTCTATGTCTAGAATAGGATGCTTCTTCATGTTCATATCATATGCTTCCTATTGCTAGTCTGTTTTATATGTACCATTACTTTGTTGTACAACTTTGTTTTATTCTTTTTGCTTTTTATATTTCTTTTGAAAAAAATACAAAAAGATTTTCCTTTAAGAAAAATTTTGAGAAAAGCACAAAAAGATTTTATTTTTCCAAATTTTTGAAAAAATCCAAAAAGATTTTTGTATTTTGCTTCTTTTATGGATGATCATGTAAGATAGCCAAGTCACAATTTCATTCCATTTATCCATGTGACTGTTTGATAGAGATTTGAGAGGCTACATCATTTCATCCATGTGCTTTACATTGATTGGAGTCTTTGAGATGTAATTAGTGATATCTTCCTACATGTTTGACTCCTATATACTTTATTGCACACATGCACGGCTATATTTGATTATTGCACTTGTCTATCTCATGTTGGCTTGTGTGTTTTCATCTCAATCTTGTCTATACAATGTACAATATGCGATAAAACTTGATAAGATTGGAATGCATGTAAAAACCGTTTTGGTGAGACTGTGTGTTTTTGTATAACGGGGAGGGGATGCGAAAGGTAATCATCTATCCTTTGCGCAAAAGCCACCGTTAAAAAGGACCTAAAAAATGGAGGAATTTTAATATCCGAGGTCCAAAGAGGTTAAAAGAGCCCGAAAAAATTTAAAGGCAATAAAAAGCAAATCATGCCCAATATGGGCCACTTAGGTTTCACCATCAATTCTCCAAAGTTGGAGAATTTAGAATGCCTCTATTCAATACAATATCTGAGGGAGTCTGGTTGGAGAATCTAAACGGGTTTGCACTTCCTTGAAAGTCCTGAAAAAGCATAAAATCATTTTGGACGTTATTGGTGTGAAAATCATTTTGAGCTTTAATTTGTTGATTTGATTGAGTCAATATCTTTTATTGTCACTCTTTTACACCAAAGGAAGCATTTGAGTTCATTCGCTAGGAATATCCAATATTCATCGTGCACATATGTCATGTTTGTATGCATTGATTTTCCTATCGAATTTGATCACACCACTTCATTTACGCTATCATTGACTTGGTTGCTTTCTGTTTATTCATGGTGTGTTTTTATCCTAGTGACACCCCGCACTTGCTTATTTGATTTATTTCTCTAATTTGTCCATTTGGGGACATCATAAAAAGGGGGAGAAAGAATTATCATATTATGGGGGAGTTTGAATTCTGGGGGAGTTTTTGAGATGTTGCTTATATTTTTATCATATATTGATATCCATGTTATCTCATTTCAAACTCAATATGTCACGTGGTATTTGCTTTGTCTCATGTGTGTAGGTATGAAGATTGCAGATCTATATGTTGCACACCCTGATGAGAAAAGTTTTGAGATTCCTGAAGAATTAAAGAACAAACGATGAAGACTATTCATTTGTACCTTTTCCAGTTTTGGGTTCATGGGAGGGTAGATTTGTATAGGCAATTTCATATTTGATAATTCGGATTTTTTATGTATGTACCGACATAGACATAGGGGGAGATTTGTAAGGACATTTTTCACATGTCCGAAATGTTTCATTTATTTATGTCGTACGCCGCTACATTTGGCACGTCTCCTCACGATCTCACATGACGGCCTCTATCCGAATTCCAGCAATCAAGCATGCATTATCTCCACTAATATGTCCCACATCTGCCTCAATGACTTCACGTTCCAAGATTTTAGGGACTTAATGCAAGTGGTACGCAAGGGAAGTCAAAACAGTGAAAATGGCACAATAGGAGAGTTCAAGGGAATTTTCGTAATTTCACATCCATAGTTTGGAGGTCTGGTGAACTAGAAAGTTTAAGAGCTCGCTGTAACGAAGATACTGGAAAAAACGGCACCTCAATCCGAGCTACGGTGAAGGAGTTATGACCTTTTGAAGATAGATAAAATTCCTTAAAGAATGCTATTTTTTTTGTACGCTGGATAGAATTTTAGAGTTTTAAGAACGTGAGACTCTTCATATTGTTTCCTATAAATACCAACTTCGGGGGAGTTGTTTTGCAAGACTTTAGGAGACGAATTTGAGAGTCCAAATACATCTAGTCTTCATATTTTTGAGTCCCAAGACTCATGTTTTGATTCACACATCATTGCCAAACCTTTGTGAATCCTTTTGCAACCCAAGAACACAACTTTGGTTTGTTCAACCCTTGTGGAGGAGACCATTCTTCTTCTTCATTGCAGCCCTACTGGAAAGGGATAGTTCCAGCCGCGACTACAGAATCCGATACCCGAGGGTAATTCTTAGTCAACTTGTATTTTCATTGTAATCCGATTGTAAGCCGTTCTCTTACAAATTATAGTGAAAATAAATGGTTTTGCCCCTGAGGGGGATTTTTTCTTAATTGCATGTGTTTGGATGTTCTTGCGTAGATTGTCTATTTATTCAATCACATACTGCTGCATGTTTAGAGCTTGTTTGTGTTAAAAGGGTTTTATATATGGTTTGATCATTTGAACGCGAGCACACACGTTCTCATGCCTTTTTAGAGTTGAAGAAACATTTAGTTACTCCACCATTACTTTCCCGACCACTCATGGGAGAAACATTATATTTATATCTGGCGGTATCTGAGTCTGTGGTTAGCTCGACGCTTATTCGACTGGAGAATGGGGTGAAGAAGCAACTCTATTATACCAGCAAGGACTTTAAAGGTGTATAAATTCATTATCCACATCTGGAAAAGTTTTACTTATCCTCATTAAAGCTTCACAAAGGATGAAACTATATTTTTGGGGCTATACTGTTATGTTTTGCATTTACTTACCACTATGCTAAGACAATCTCAAGACAAAAATATCATAGAGATTAATGGCATAGGTTGTAGAGTATGGAGAGTGTAATATACATTATTAACGTAGATCAATGTTGAAAGGCCAACGGTAGAAAATTTCATAACTGAGTTCATATATGAAAAAAACTTATCGAACAGACTCTAGCAGGAGAGAGCTCAGTAGTGTATCCAGCCGAGTAGACTCCTTCGCAAGAAATCTCCGTAATAAACAAATCGGAGACATCCACTACATGAGAAACCATCACGTGATACTTAAAGATATTTCAAAAAGTATTCAATTATGGGTCCTTTGTTGAAGGAGACTTTGAGGAGGAATTTCCCATGTGGAAGATGTACGTAGATGGATCATCATGCAACGCAAGCAAAGATGCTGGGATAATAATAAATACTCTAGACAATAAAGATATCGAATACGAAATCAGATTCCAATTCAAGGCCTCTAACAATAAGGCAAAATATAAGGCATTAATCATAGGCTTTGAATTTGCTCTATCATTGGGAGCTGAGAAGATATCTGCTCATAGTGATTCCTAGTTGATCGTCAATCAAGTGTTAAGAATATACGGGGTCAAAGGAAAATTTATGACAAGGTATTAAGCCAAAGATCAAAATTGAGTATCCAAGTTTTCAATGGTCAGAATGGTTAAAATATCTAGAATAAAAAATTCCTAAGCAGATGCACTTTCTCGGCACGCTTCTGCAACTAGGAAGGAGTTAAGGAGAACTATTCTACTAGAAATCCTAACAAACAGGAGTATTGATGGGGGAGAAGATTAATTTTATTGCATTAGATTTGGGTCTATCATGGATGGATTTCATCAAGGGGTATATTAAAAATGCTTCCCTATGAGACGATCCAAAAGAAGCTAGAAAGCTGAGGTACAGAGTAGCCAGTTGCGTTACTAAAGGAGGAGTCCTATACAAGAGGGGATTCATTCTCTCATTGCTCGGATGTTTTAACCCTTCAGAAATGGAAGGCATTATTAAGGAAGTACATGAAGGATCTTACGACTCTTTTTCAGCAGGAAGATTGTTAGTGAGATGAGTGGCCACCTAGGGATATTACTAGCTAACTAAGAAAGAGGATTTTACTACTTATGCGAGAAAATATAAAAAATTTCAGAAGTTTACAACAATCCACAGGACCCCTGGAGCTTCACTTACACCAATCACATCCCCATGGCCATTTTCTATGTGGTAATTAATTTGGTCGGCCGACCCACAGCAAAAGACAACATGAAGGTTCAAATACTTAATCATTGCTATATATTATTTCACAAAGTGGGTAGAAAATGAGCCTCTTATTAACATGACTTATGAGAGAATCTTCAAATTCATATGGAAGATTATTATATGTCGGTTTGTTATGTCAAACGCCTTTATCACTGACCATGGCACACAGTTTGGCAACCAAGATTTCGAAGGTTATTGTATCTAGTCTAAGATCTAAAAGCTTCACTCTACTCCTGGACACGCTCAGTGAAATGGCCAAACAGAGGTAATGAATAAAACTCTGATTGATGGACTAAAGAAAAGGTTGGGTGATTCTAAAGGAAACATAGTCAATGAGATGCAAAGTGTACTCTAGGCTTATAGGACCACAATGAGGACAACTTCCGGTGAAACCCCCTACAAGTTGGCATTTGAGATGAAAGTTATAATCCCCAAAGAAATTGGTTTGCCTAGTCACAGAGTACTCAATTTAACTCTCCTAAGAGAGACCTCGTGAGAAGATTGGACTTGTACTTGGTTGAAGAAGTCAGAGAAAATGCAGCACATATGGCAGCCTACCGACAACATACTACTTGATTATAAAATAAGAGGATTAAGATGAGTAATCTGAAAGAGTGAGACTATGTTTTAAAAAAGTTCTTCAGAAGATAAACAAGTTGGATAAAAATTAGCATGGTCGCTATTGTATTTCTGCAGTTGTTTGATTATGTACTTATCGTTTAGAATACATGGAGGGAGAACAACTCAAGAACCCATGGATTGCATAGTACTTAAGGAAGTACTATCAGTAATTGCTAGGAATGTAAACTTTCAATATCTAAGTAACATATTGTTTTCAGCTTTAATAAGAACCATACAGTTTGTAATGGATTGATTTCCTATTCCATTTTTGTTTTCCTATTATTAGGGGTGGGAGATGCACGACTCTCAAACAAAATAAATAATGGCATACTCAATGTCTAACAAAAATCCAAAAAACAATAACAAAAAACTCCAATTTCATGTATGGCTTCATCTTTGACAAGCCACGAACAAGAAGTACCAAAACCTAAAGATTCATATATGACTCCTTAACATCAAGAACAATAAGTTTTATCAGACCGAATTAAAGAAAAATATTAAAACATTTGGTATCCAATGGTAACTAACATAAACACTTGGTCAAAATGACAAGTTCATTTTGAACAACCATAAACGCATTAGTAGAACCAAAGGTTGGATAACTTAGGTTCATACGAGCTGGTAACATTAAGGTAGATTAGTCGGCCTACCACCTAAACTACCGGTAGGCCATTATCATGCATATTAACAATGCTAATTTTGTTAAAAAATAAAGTCTTTATTTAAAATTCTCATTACTATTACAATGTTCATTACCCCATTTCATTACAAAAATGTTATAAAAGTTTCTCATTTAATGGATGCTTCCCAAGAGTTTTCTCTATCCTTTTAGGAGGGACATCCAAAGATGAAGGGTAGACCCTAACTCGCTGAGCCTAGTTTGTCAACTGATGATGGGCCTATCTACTAGGTGCAAAGGTTGGCTGAGGGTATTATCTCCCTGAATGCAATAATCCCCCAAGTATTTCCTAATCAAATAAATGGGGATTTCATTAGTAGGAATCCACTTAGTGTCCATCTTAAAGGTAGGATTAGGATATTCCAAGAACGCTAGATCATTCCAATACCACAAAGGATCATCTCTGGTACCTTCAAAATGGCAAGGGCATTGAGTTATCCCTATTTGTAACCCTCTCTCTTGGATTGTTATAACTCTTCACCTAGGAGTGCTAAGGGTTCATTATAACCATTCATCCAGAGTGTCCATGGTTGCTTATGGAAATGGTAAGTCAGACGATCAGCCTTCTCATTTAATCTCTTGATGGTTGTAGATTGGATCTTTATCAGATTAGCCTAGTTGGCTAGAGTCTTTTTGGTCCTCCCTTTTTTAATAGATGGATGAACAACAATGACCTTCCTATACGACTAACCACCCTTGGATTTCTTCAACCTTTCAATCTCCTCCATCAACTGAGAATTTTCTTGCTTTAAAAATGAGTCACCCTCACTTTGATCAACATTGATAGACTTCTTCAAACCTTCCCATTTATCTCGCAGTATATTATTCTCTTGATCCAACAAACCAACAAACTAGATACCTCCCTAGAACTTATCACCTCGAACTTTAATACATATTTCTTTTTAGCAAAGATCGAGGAGATATCTTAAAATTTCTTATCAAAGTCACTGTCATTACTGAGCAGGTCAAACATCTTCTTGTAGTCGGCTGGCAGGCTAGAGAGAGATTATGTATGGTCTTTTTTCATTTAGAGTATCATTTCATAGTAAGAATCATTGGTCGCTATTGCTGGGCTAAACATCTTACAGGAATACATATATGCCTCTTTGACTTGTTAGAAAAACCTACATCGAGAAATCCTTCTAAATATTCTTCATCAAATTCTTTATGACTTTCCCAAAATAGTTAAATAATCCTCCTATACAGGTCAATCTTGGTAGCTACCAGAGAAACCTTCCTAGAATTAAACTGAAAGGAATAACACATGACATGAGTATGGAACATTCAAGAAAAAGCTAACAACGGACAACAATGTTCAGGAAAAGAAAGGAAACTTTATTAAAATTATAAAGGATAGTTACAAAAAATAACTGGTTCAGATTATAAATAACTAAAATTACAAGATGAAAACCCACAAAAAAAAATTTAGTAGACATCTACACATTCTATTTGTCCTAGGTAACTTCATTTTTCTTGGGGAACAAATGACTCAACCACCCCATATTTAATATCAATATCCTCTTCAATCATCAAAGGAGTGCTAGGGTTATATTGAAGCAAGAGTTCAGAATCTAGGGCATTGTTTACCTGGGTTAGGGAAGCATTCCATCCTTTTTTAAAGGGGGATATCTTCAGATACTCCACCTGCACAACGATAGTGGAAAATGCCTTGTCCCAGCCCCTGGTGTATGCATATTTATTTTCCTTATTTGACTTCACCTTTAATTCCTATAATTTTCCTTTGACATCCACAACAACCTTCTCAGCCCGCTCAACCCTTTTAACAACATCACATGTACTCTTCTTAGCATCGTTCTTATCCTTCATCATCTTCTCCACCACCTTCTTACACATCTTTTGATCAATCCCATGGGCCTCATTAGAAGCATCAAGAGACTCTTTGAGGCCCTAAAAGATAACCTCAACATCAACTGAGAACCCCCTTAATTGGTTGTCCCTTCTGAGTACTTGATCATAATTAACAAAAAACTGCAAAGTCGAAGAAAATTATGGAAGACAATAAATGGAGTTCAAGAACACAAGTACATAAAATAGAGCACCTAAAAAGTAATTATTAGTGCCAAGTTGTTATTGGCTCTTTCCAATAATCTAGCCCTAGAGAGGGTGACACCAATAACTTCATCAGTAGGGAGAACCCTTGAACCTATCAATCACTGAGTAAGGCCAGGGTTTACTACCACAAAAAAAGAACCACCCAAGCCTTGGTCGACTTGGTCCTTCCTTGGAAGCTTCAGACGATCAGAAGAGCCTTTCTTCAACCTCTTTAATTGAGTCTCCTAGGTCTATATCTCATCACGTTCCACAACCGTAGGATGTTTAGACCCTACCTTCTCAATGGTCCTCTTCTTAATCGGAGTTGGAAACTTGGTTCCAGTAAAAATATTGGGGATATTCATCTTTACCATCTCTGGAGAAGGAGTTATGGTCAGCACAATGTTGATGTTTATGGATTCAAAGGAGGAATATGTACCTCCAGCAACAAAATATCACACCAAGTGGGGAGAAGATTCTGAATTAACGATCGATGAGGATGAGGTTGGCTCCTCAAAATTAATGGTGGTTAAGGGAATATATTCGATTGGCCGAGAAATAAATGATATGATGCAAATTTGATAGTCCAATAAGACAGACACCGAACCAGGATAAATTTTCCTAATTCTTTGTTAAATAGACCAGATAATCTTTAAGTCAGCGAAATTGACTTTAGATAAGCGGGGAATATCTTTATTATTTTATCTGCCAAATATAGAAATAAATACACTAATCAGCAACTGAATAAATTAGAAGAATAAAGTAAATAATCATATACGAAGATAACAAAAAAGTGTCGACCTATGTCCTGTCCTTCCCGAGGGCCATAGGTCAGTGTACTCATTGACCTCATGAAGAGGAGAAATTTCTTTATCCTTTATTATCAGTCTATAATCCTAATAATGTTTATTGGAATTAGGAAAATTTAATACCAAAGCCCTGTTAGAATACTTGGTCTTCAAGTAATAAATATTATCAGATGTGGTCCCCCGAGTTGTAGCAATACATCAATTCAGTTATTTCTATATGTGTTCCAAACCATTTGTTAATACGGTTGACCCCATTCACTATTCTCTAAGTATTAGGTGCCACTTGGGTTGTAACCACATCAAAATGTTAACATAATTCAAGGAATAAGAAATTGGGCGGGAAAGTAACTCCGCTATCTTTTATAAAGATACTAAGAAGCCAATGAACCTCTTCTAATGAACACATGTCACAAGGACCTGTCACCAACTATGTTTTCACCAACTCTGGGATCCTATGTGTTGTTTTAAATTCTTCAAATGAGCTCTCATCTATGATATACACCATTGTGATAAAGAATAAAGGAAAATATAAGAAAGATAGAGTTCTTACAGTGAAAATAAAGAAACAACAGTAGTTCTCTCAAATGGAAGAGTAAAAGCTAGAATGTGAAGAAACGAGTTTAAAGTTTTTAACATGAGAAAGAGAGTGAGAGAGAAAGGACTCTTTATATGATTTGTGACATTTCTTGAGCTACAAATTTCAAAATGATTAAGTGTACCACTATCTCAAAAATTGACGACATCTCATATTCCCCAAAACTAAATGACCAGTGTATCCCTGGATGGTTCGCTAGTTCTCCAACTATTTTAAAAATTACCACTGCCTTAATATGGCAGTCTAAGATTTATAAGTCCCAGAGGTTAGCGGCCGACTAAGCTCTTCCAGATAGATTAACAGTTGCATAATGAGAATACTCCATCATTTCACTCATTAGATCATTCCAATAAAGAATGAAATATTTGAGGTTTTTCTTGTAGCCTAAAAATAATTAGACCACGTGGACTAATGAATTAGAGACACCTGTCATCATAATCAGTGGACCCTCAAATAGCTTTATGAATATGAATAGTTAGTAATATGAATTCACAGATATGGGGACTCTCAACAGACACCATGAATGTGAATAATATTCAGTTATCTATTATCGTGTAAAGATGTAAATATATGATTTATGAAGGTATTCCATCTCTTTAACTTCTAACTATTATAAATTGGTCACTACTTCTCTCATCAAATGGCAACTAAAAGTAATTTCTCTAAACTCGAGAGAGCTCTTGAGAGGATTATACTAAATGCTAAAATATAGTAGCTTTGCAACGTGGATGTAGGCGCCATATTGGGTTAAACCAAGTAAAAACCTTTATGTATCTTTATTTCTCTCCTCCCTCTCTAGATTATTATTTTATCTATAGTTAAATTTGTTGGTTTGATTGAGCTAAGATTATTCTAAATCACTCAACCTATTTTAGACACCAACATGCACTCTTCGTCACACTCTTATGTAGAGAAGAACGCTTCACATGACTCTAGTGAGTCTAGCAATGAAATTGAATCTAATAGTGACATAGATAGTGATGATGAGGAGATGAGTGACATAAATCATGAATGCAAAAAATTATTTCATGAGTCACTTATTCTAAAAAAATAAAATAAAATCAAAAAACAATGTCAATGCTCTTGAAGGAGAGAATTTGTCGCTAAAGAGAAAGAATAATTATAATTCAACCTAAAATTGAGTTTGAAAGTTAAGAGAATGTTATTCCATGCATGAGAATGATATAAACAATCTTGTTAAAAAGAATAAACAATTTAAGAAGGAAAGTTATTTGTTTGTAGAAAAGAAACATGAGTTTGGCAGAAAAATCTCTTCTCTAATATATAATATAGAAAATTATATAAAGGTAAAACTCGCACGGAGGATCATTTGATAAAATAAACAAAATGCATTTTTAGAAGTCTATGATTCAAAATGGAAATAGGGCATTAGGTTTTGACTCATTTAGTGCTTCTATTAAAACTTCAATTACCATTGCTCATGAAATATCTATTGGAAATAATCAAGATAGATCACTTCGAGTATAAAAAGGTTGACTCTTCACCTAATACCAAAGAAATGGACTTTATAGGAATGACTTGTTAAAAAAAAGCACAAAGGTATATGAAGGAATGGCTGAAAATAATTCTTAAGTTAAAGAACCTAAAATACCTTAAGAATCTCAAATGTAAGAAAATCATAAGAGGTTTTCTAACAAGTTGATTCCTCCTCAAAGGCATCAGGAAAATCACTTAATGAGAGAGAAATATTTTCAAAATATAAGAGGACCAAAAATATTCAAAAGGAATGTGAACTTTTCTTAAAAACTATTTCCAATATCCACATGTAATAAGAGGATATTTGAAGCGTTTTTGCTACAAGCTTCAACAAGATGAGAAATTATCACATTCAAAGGTCTCGAGGGAAAGTGGGTTTAAAGGAGAAAATGTAAACCTATGTGGATTAGGAAGGAAAGACACAAATGTTATGTTGTCCTCAATGCTCTTATAGCTTATAACTCGGTCAATTGGTACTTGGATAGTGGATGTTCATGTCACTTGATGGTAGAAAAATATTTTTTCATCACATTAAATTATTATAAGGGTGGTCTTGTCACTTTTGGAAATGGAAAAAAGGCCATTGTTATTTGTAAAGGTACCATGAAGGTTTTGTAGAGGGATACTATTCACAATATGCTCTATGTATAAGGACTTCTCGCTAATCTCATTAGCATTAGTAAAATATGTGATGATTATCAGCTTATAATTTTCTTGAAGGGTGTATGCCTTGTGAAGAAAAAGGGAGATAGTGGAATGTTTATAGGAGTTAGGTTGAGTAAAAAAAATTATCTTGTTGAGTGAGTCTAAAGTGGTGTGTTAAAGTGCAAAAGTTGAATCAATTGATGAATGGAACCAAAGGTTAGGTCCAATCAATTATAGATATTTGATTAGTCTAGATAAGAAAAAAAATGGGAGATCTTCATAGGCTAGGAAAACTAGAAATTAAGGTATCTGGAACATGCTAATGGAGAAAGAAAACTTAGATTCCACATAAGAAGCTTAAAGAAATCTTGACCTCTAGAGCTAGTGCATGTTAATTTGATATCTTCTTCCAAAATCGATAGCATTGTAGGAAAGATGTATTATTTTATCATGGTGAATAAATTCTTTATATTTTAAGTTGTAGGATTTGGCGTAGAATAATGATTCTTATCATATAAATGTGTTTATGTGTAAGAAAATTCAAAATGAGCAATCTCTTTCAATTATGATAGTAAGGAGTGATCATGGGTCAGAATTCATTGGTAGAAAAGTTGAGTCTTATAATGATGAGATGTCAATTAAATTTAAATATTTAGTTGCTATAACCCTATAAAAATGGGGTTGTTAAGAGGAAGAATCGTACTTTATAATAAATGGTGAGGTGTGTGACTGAGGTTAAGAATTTACCAAAGAGATTTTGGGTTGAGCCAATTCAAACTCCTTGTCACACATCCAATAAGGTTTTTTTATAACCATAATAAAAAAATCCTTATTAATTGTGGAAGGGTAAGGAATCGATAATAAAATATCTGAAGGTATCTGGGAGTAAGTGATACATTCTTAGAAATACGTATCACTTGGCGAAATTTGATTCAAGAAAATAAGAGGGAATATTCCTTATTTATTCTCAAAATAGTCAGTCATATCAAGTGTATAATTTAGAGAGTAACAAAGTTATGGAGACTTTTAATGTTATGGTGAATGATGATGCCACTTGTCCTATCACTCTAGATAATGAGGTTAAAAATGAAAAAAAGAGATCCTAATTTAGGTGAGACTATTAGAGATGAAGTTTATGATTCTAGTGAGAGTAGGAGAGACTTTGTGGGAACTTTTCCCCAAATTGTGTCTCAAATTGAGAGGGGTCTACCTTCTTGTGTTAAAAAAGACTACACTATCTAAAATCATTGGAAATCTTTTGAGTGGTGTAAGAACTAGAAATTATGACACCCCGACTAATTAAATATCGGGTAGCTACTCCTTTATTAAATTAATTCAAAATGCCAAGTTGGCTCAGCTAATAGCATCACTGTCGAAAACATTTTTATTATTACTAACCACCTAGTATTTAAAAAGTAAGTTGCCAAATTTTAATTAAAGTCTGATTAACATGCAACAAGTGTAATGAAGAATAGTAACACCATTCACCATACCGAAGTAAATAGAATAACCATCACATAATGTAAATAAAGTCTGGAGGAAAACTCCTCACTACAAATTCACAAACTGAAATAATTAAACTGAATACTGAATCAATACATGCCAAAGTCTGAAAACTGTAATGGAAAAGTAACTCTAATGGAACTGGGCAACATGCCTTAAAACTGAGGAATACTAAAGATGGAATCCAAATGATAGAAGCGTCTAAAAGAAAATCCCTGTAACTTCCACAAACAGCTACAGCTCGTCCACTGAATGAGTATCCTATGCATGGTGTCCTTGTGGCTGGGCACCTAAAATGGTTTTACAAAAAAATAGATTTAAAAGCAAACGGGTCAGAGCCCGAATGTGGAGATATTTTAAAAACCTGCAAGTGCTTTAAAAACATTTAAAACATTAAATGCAAAATACATGTTAGGACGTGCACTCACATGAAATTCTCACCTCTCGTCTAACTGTGCACTCCTAACGTAAGTACCCATCTAAAAATGACACAACCCACTAGCTAAGTAACATCATATCTAGCTAGACTGCCATAGGTTCTACCCTTATTACTCGGTTCCCATTAACATTATAACGATCTCAATTAAATAGGGGCTTAACGTAAATTCAGGTTCTCATACAAAAGTAATACAACTCGTTATAGATTATCCCTCTATGTTATTCCATAGTTATACACACAATACCATATGAAAGTTCCCAGTTTATTAAGCGTATATTTTCCACAACATAAATATACAATATAAGCACCCCGAGACTAAGCTACGGTGCACACATACTCTGCTATCCATCCCGGTACATCACGTACATAAGGATCACATATTTCGAATCTCTCAGGAATAGTTCACAGATAACAACATCACAAATAATGGAGGCGAACACAGTCACATCACATGGGTCACGCACATACCTGCGCTCCCACGATCAACAGACTTATTAACATCCCAATAAGTCCTTCTCTGACCTATGTTCATCGAGGTAACCAGTCTAAATCCGGGCAACACAAGGATTAGAGGGCCCTAAGCGAACGCAAACCTCCCGTGATAGCAAGTATGGTAGGTATGTCATACACACAATTCATATACCAATACTAAGTAAGCACACATCTTAGTAATCCTGTAGTTTAATTGTAGTAATTATCGCATTCTCGTACCAACTTAATATATATACAACTTATATAATCCTGGTCCATATTTATACGCGCCATAATTTATTCTCACGTCGTAGTAGGCACTCACGTCTCGACTCAAATGTCTATTTGATTTGATCCACACTTATATAATTTACTCCTCATAATATCCCAAATGTCCCAAGTATACTAATACACCATCAAAGGAATGTTATCTCTATCCTCGAACAAGTTTACGGGACTCCAAAAATCAAAACAGGCGAAAAGGCCTAAACTGCCAGCTCATTAGAAGTCTCGTTCGAACGAGGCTGTTCGAACGAGAGTTCGTTCGAACGAACTGGGCTATCTAACGAGATCTCGTTCAAACGAGATTATCGAATGAACATCCCTCTCGTTAGAACCCCAAACTGTCAACTCGTTAGAAGCTCGTTCGAACAAGCTCGTTCGAACGACCTGGGTAGGTCTTCTAACGAGTGACCAGATTCAAGCCCAGAAATCTTATCTCGTTTTTCACCAATTTCTACACCTCAAATCTCAACCAAAATTCATCCCAATAATGTTTAAAGGTCTCTAATCAATACTAAACATATCAAGGTTATATATTAACGTATTTTAAAGAACCAATTCATCCTAATCATCATCAATTCATCAAATTTCTACACTTTTCTCCAATTTTCAAGAACATAAACCCTAGAATTTATGATCATCAATTTACTCAAATAAGATCCGTTTTTGTTACATCCAACACATATTTACATCAGGGTAATCATTTCTCTACGATTATACATGCAATTACTCCTCAACATTCAAGTTCTAAGTCCAATTAAAATGGGTTTTTATTAAACTCTCAAGAACAATTTGATTTATGTAAATTCCTACACATGGAAGAAGCATTCTCTATAATAATTGAAATTAAACCACTTGCCTTGATTCAACTCTGAATTTGGTGTTGGTTTGATAAAGCTTTTCTGCAGAATTCCTTTTCTCTCTCTCTCTACAAGCCTTCTTCTCCAAAGGTGGCTAGGGTTTTCTTTGGGAAAGTTTTGGAAACCTAATTTGATAACCTCCATAGCTTATTGGGTCATTAAGGGTTGGTTAGTGGGTTTAGTGGGTCTATTCCCAATCAGATAAAGGCTCCTAATTTTCATCATTATTAATTCCCAAAAATACAATATTACCAAACTACCCTTATAAAATGCCGGTATGGCCTAAAAATACCCCGGGACCCAAACTAAACCCCCGGCTAGTGTTTTCTGACTATCTCAACCCTTTCGGATGCGTTAGCACACTCAAAACGACCATATGGTTAATAGAATTTAAATTCACTTTTATAAATAAAATAATTATATCCTGACGCGACTGTCACACGCGTCGCAATAAAATGACCAAATTGCCGTATATCAATCTCACGACAAATTTCATAATTCAATGTTCATATAACATCATATATTCTCAATATAGTCAAATACCAACTCACATTGTAAGGAAAATTTGTCCATCTTTATGTATATGTTATGTCATACGCCGTTACAAGATTGATGGTTGAAAAGATCACATCGTCATCAACGAAATCCGAAATCCGAAGATCAAAAGAAGAAGGAATCTGGAAACAGTCAGCCGGACCGGTCCGCCCCAAAATAAAAAGAACCGATCCGACTGCGGACCGATCCGCCCAGGACCGGACCGGACTGCCTTACAAAATGAGTCCAGAGAGCACCGAACCGATTGCGAACCGAATCGGCTTCAAATTAAAAGAACCGATCCGCCTGAGGCCCGTACCGATCCGCCCTGGATAAACTCTGCCAGATCGTGTAGCAGATTTTTTAGGGTTTTGACTCCTTATTTAAACCACGATCAGTAGTTGGTTTCTATAAGACTTTCTCACATTTTTTAGAGCATATCAACCCTAAAGTCTTCACCTATTGAGTCCTATGATTCTAGGTTTTTACATTCACACATCTTCCATATCTATGTGAATCAAGTTTGGTAACCCAAGAACACCATTGTTGTTGTTCAACCCTTGTGAAGTGGACCGCTTCTTCCTCTTCATTGCAGCCCTACTGGAAAGGGATAATTCCATCCGCGACTACAGAATCCGATACCTGAGGGTAATTCTTAGTCAACTTGTATTTTCATTGTAATCCGATTGTAAGCCGTTTTCTTATAAATTATAGTAAAAATAAATGGTTTTGCCCCTGTGGGGAATTTTTCCTTAATTATGTGTGTTTGAATAACTCGTGCATGATTTCATATTGTTTCATTCACACCTAGTTGCATGTTTAGGGTTTGTTTGGGTTAAAAGGTATTTTAAATATAATTTGATCTTAATTGAACGCAAGCGCCAACTCTTTCAAATTGGTATCAGAGCAGGTTACGCTAATCTATCGCGTATTCCTTTTTTCCGCAAAATTTTTCTAAGATATCAATTTTCTGAAAAAATTGATTTTTGAAAAAGTGTGTGTTCAAATGGAGAAGTCATATTATAAACTGCCTGTTTTTTACGGAACTAATTATGCGTATTGGAAAGCCCGTATGAGGTCGGCTTTAAAAGCCATTGATGAACGTGTCTGGATTTTGGTTGAAAGAGGGTGGACTCCTCCCTCCGTGACTGTTGATAATGCGATTAACTTGAAACCTGTCACTTCTTGGACTGAAGAAGAATTTAAATGGTCATCTTTTAATTCTAAGGGTCTAAGTGCTATTTCTGGGACTGTCACACCTGATGAGTTCAAACGCATAATGACGTGCACCACGTTAAAGGAGGCATGGGATGTTTTGCAACTTACCCATGAGGGTACTGACGCTGTTAAAGAATCTAAATTAAAAAATTTGGCCACCCAATTTGAGACTATCACCATGTCTGAGTCCGAATGCTTTGATGAGTTTTTTGCACGCTTGCCGGACATTGTTAACACTAGTTTTAATTTGGGTGAGGTAATTGATAACACGCGTGTCGTTAAAAAGATTTTGAGATCTCTCCCAAAACGATTTATTCCTAAAGTCACTGTTTTGAACTCTTTGGGAAATATGAAATCACTTAAGTTGGAAGAACATGTAGGAGATCTTCAAACCTATGAGATTGACATGTTTACCAAAACCATTAAGGCTAAGGATAAAGGCATTGCTTTAAAGACTCATTTTAAGAAAAAGAAAGAAACAGTTTGTGAGTCCGATTCTGAGGGAGATTTTGATTTTAACGATATGGCCTTGTTTGCGAAAAATTTTAAAAAATTTCTCAACATGAACAAAAATAATTCTTCCAATAAAAAGAATTTTTTTGAGAAAAATAAAAAGAAAGGAAAGGCCAAAGAAAGTGGTGAGAGGGAAAAAGAAAATAAATCCGATGAGGAGTGTGAGGAAGATTTTGAGAACGTCACTTGTTTTGAATGTGGGGGTAAGGGACATAAGTCGTTTGAGTGTCCTACGTGGCTTAGAAAGAAAGGAAAGAAAGTAGCTATGCCCTCCACACTTAGTGAGAGTAGTGAAGGTGAGGGTGATGAGACTAGTGGTGAGAAGTTTGTAGCTTTTTCTAGTCGTGTGAGCACACCCACCTTGTCCCACAATAGTGCACACGAAAGTGATAGTGATGGTTTGAGAGTTTCAAGTGAGGGAGAAAGTGAGAGTGAAAGTGGAGATGAAAGTGAGCTCCAAAAAGCTTTTAGAGAGTTGTACACCGAGACCTTGAAAACAAAAAGGTATAATAGGGATTTAGGTCATCGGGTTTTAGATTTGGAGAAAGAGAAGGAGGTTTTGAGAAAGGAGAAGTGTGATTTGGCCGACACGTTGTCTAGTCTGACGACACGTGTATCCCAACTCGAGAGTGATCTCGAACGTGCTAGGGTGGTCAAAGTCAAGTTTGAGAACGCACCGAAGAAGGTTGAAACGGTGGTTCTTAAGGGTAAAGGTGAGAAGTTAGGAATAAGTCATGACGGTGCTTCTTCTTCCCAATTAGCACCCGAGCCGGTTCCCACTTTAGTGACAGTTTCACATGTGTCTCACCCTAACCCACCTAGGCGTCCCATTCCTTTTAGGAAAGTGCGTCCTAGAGTTTTTGAGAGAGGTGTTCCTAGGCCTATTTATGTTTGCTCACATTGCAAAAGGAGAGGACACCTTAGGGAATTTTGCTTTAAGTTGGGGTATGTGTCATGTTTTGCTTCTACACGTGTTTCTGGCACACATGCACCCACACATGATATTTTACATGCTTCCAGAGACTACATGAGAGAGTTTGCACATTTAGGAGAGCAAGTTAAGTTTTTGGTCAAAACTTCACATGAACTGATGGAGGTTTTTCATAAGTTGTCACCACCTTTGAAAAACCCCTCCGCACCTAATGATTGAGGTTTGACTTGTTTACTAGCATAGGGTGGTTTTCATGATGTCACTGTTTGCCTATTGCTAGTATGTATCATTTTTGTATATATTTTTGTTTTGAAAAATTTTGAAAAATACAAAAAGATTTTATTTTGATAAATTTTTTGAAAAATCCAAAAAGATTTTTTCTTTTGTTTTGCACCTTTTATGGATGAGCATTTAAGATAGCCAAGTCAAAACTTCATTTCATATATCCATGTGACTGTTTGGTAGAGATTTGAGACGCTACATCATTTCATCCATGTGCTTAACATTGATTGGAGTCCTTGAGATGCAATTAGTGATATCTTCCTACATGTTTGGCTCCTATATCCTTTAATGCACACATGCACGGCTGTATTTGATTATTGCACTTGTCTATCACATATTGGCTTGAGTGTTTCTATCTCAATTCTGTCTATACAATGTACAATATGCGATAAAACTTGACAAGATTGGATTGCATGTAAAAACCGTTTTGGTGAGACTGTGTGATAATTTGCATAACGGGGAGGGGCTGCGAAAGTTGATTCTTTATACTTTGCGCAAAATTCACCGTTAAAAAGGACCTAAAAAATGGAGGTATTGTAATATCCGAGGTCCTAAGAGGTTAAAAGAGCCCGAAAAAAAATTTAAAGGCAATAAAAAGCAATTCATGCCAAATATGGGCCATTTAGGTTTCACCATCAATTTTCCAAAGTTTGAGAATTTAGTATACCTCTATTATAATATAAATCTGAGGGAGTTTGGTTGGAGAATAAAAACGGGTTTGTACTTCCTTGAAAGTCCTGAAAAGGCTGAAAAATATTTTGGATGTTATTGGTGTAGAAATCACTTTGATCTTTGATTTGTAGATTTGATATAGTCAATATCTTATATTTCCACTCTTTTACACCAAAGGAATCATTTGAGTTCATTCGTTAGGAATATCCTATATTCATCGTGCACATATGTCATGTTTGTATGCATTGATTTTCCTATCGAATTTTGATCACTCCAATTCATTTACGCTTTCACCGACTTGGTGTTTTATGTTCATTAATGGTGTGATTTATACCTTGTGTCACCCCGGTTTTGCTTGTTTATTTCATTTCTCTCATTTTGTCTATTTGGGGACATCATAAAAAGGGGGAGAATGAATTATCTGATTAGAATGAATTATCTGATTATGGGGGGAGTTTTGAAGTTTGAGGTTCATCATAAATCTGGTATATATGTATATATGCATATGTTTATTATCTCATTTCAAACTCGATCCCTCACTTGGTATTTGCTTTATCTCATGTGTGTAGGTACATCCTTGATAATCCCATGATACACACCCTGATGAGAAAAGCGTGAAGATTCCTGAAGAATTGAAGAACAAACGATGCAGCCTTAGTCATATGTACCTCTTTCAGTTTTGGGTTCATGGAAGGGTAGATTTGTATAGGCATTGTTCATACTTGATAATTCAGATTTTTTATGTTTGTTCCGGCATAGACATAGGGGGAGATTTGTAAAGACAATTTGTCCATCTTTATGTATATGTTATGTCATACGTCGTTACAAGATTGATGGTTGAAAAGATCACATCGTCATCAACGAAATCCAAAATTCAAAGATCAAAAGAAGAAGGAATCTGGAAACAGTAAGCCGGACCGGTCCGCCCCAAATTAAAAAGAACCGATCCGACTGCGGATCGATCCGCCCAGGACCGGACCGGACCACCTTGCAAAATGAGTCCAGAGAGCACCAAACCGATTGAGAACCGAATCGTCTTCAAATAAAAAAACCGATCCGCCATCGGACCGATCCGCCTGAGGCCCGGACCGATCCGCCCTGGATAAACTCTGCCAGATCGTGTAGCAGATTTTTTAGGGTTTTGACTCCTTATTTAAACCACGATCAGTAGTGGGTTTCTATAAGACTTTCCCATGTTTTTCAGAGCATATCAACCCTAAAGTCTTCACCTATTGAGTCCTATGATTCTAGGTTTTTAGATTCACACATCTTCCATATCTATGTGAATCAAGTTTGGTAACCCAAGAACACCATTGCTGTTGTTCAACCCTTGTGAAGTGGACCACTTCTTCCTCTTCATTGCAGCCCTACTGGAAAGGGATAATTCCAGCCGCGACTACAGAATTCGATACCTGAGGGTAATTCTTAGTCAACTTGTATTTTCATTGTAATCCGATTGTAAGCCGTTTTCTTACAAATTATAGTGAAAATAAATGGTTTTTCCCCTGTGGGGGATTTTTCCTCAATTATGTGTGTTTGAATAACTAGTGCATGATTTCATATTGTTTCATTCACACCTAGTTGCATGTTTAGGGTTTGATTGGGTTAAAAGGTGTTTTAAATATAATTTGATCTTAATTGAACGCAAGCGCCAACTCTTTCACACATCTCGCTAGTATTTTATCCGGATTAATTCCCAATTAATTATCATTTAATTAATTAATCCCAAAAATAAATATCGCCAAAAATACGGGGTATTACAGAAATTAACTTTTAAATGAACCCAACTTTCAATGCTTGACTTCAAAAATTGAAGTAAAGAATGTCAGAAAAGCTTTGAAAGAAAAAAACTGGATATGTTCTATGCAAGAAGATATTGGACAATTTGAAAGCTTCAAAGTATGGGAACTATACCTATGACAAGTCAACAAAACATCATTGATACTAAGTGGGTGTTCAAGAAAAAAATAGACGAAAATGGTGTCATAGTGAAAAAAAGTGATACTTATTGCACAAGGACTCTCGCAAATTAAGGGAGTTGACTTTGATGAGACTTTTTCTCAGGTTGCTAGGTTAAAAATTGTTCATCTCTTGTTCGAAATATCTTTCTACGTGAAATTTAAATTGTATCATATGGATGTAAATTGTGCTTTTCTCAATAGAATTTTAAATGAAGAAGTTTACATTGAGATACCAAAGGGTTTTGAAGATCCTAAGTTCCCTAATCATGTTTTTAGGCTTCATAAAGCCTTATATGTCCTTAGGATATATCACAAATCTTGGTATGAAAGGTTGACTGCATACCTTCTAAAGAGTAGATTTAGAAGAGAATGGGTTGATATAACACTGTTTGTTAGAAAATCTAAGGATATCATCCTCATTGATCAAATTTATGCTGATAATATAATGTTTAACTCAACCAAATGTAAGTATGCTCATATTTTGTTTTAGGATATGAAAAATGACATTGAAATGAGCATGGTCGGTGAGTTGACTGCTTTCCTTGGGTTGCAAGTTAAGAAAATGAAACATGATATTTTCATGTCCTGAGCCAAGTATGCAAAGGAATTAGTCAAGAAATTCGGTATGGAATCAGAAAACCATTCTAATAAACCTAAGGGTGTTGACTTTAAATTAACTAATGATGAGATTTGAAAGCATGTGGAAGAAAAGATTTATCAGAGTATGATTGGTAATTTTCTTTACCTAATCGTTAGTCAACAACCCAATATTTCCTATAATGTCTTAGTGTGTGCTATGTATCAACCATAACCTAAAGAGTCACATCTATAAGCAGTAAGAAAGTCATTCGGTATGCGAGTGGCACATAAAATATAATGTCGTGATATCCTTTTCATATTAATGACTCATTATATGAATACTTAAATTCCGATTAAGCGGGGGATGTCGTTGATTTGAAAAGTACGCTGAGGGGATGTTTCTTTTTTGGAACCTTGATGGTGTCTTGGCTTTTAAAAGGCAAAATTCTATATTGTTGTCTATGGATGAGGACTCATATAGTTTCATGGGGAGTTATTACGCCCAATTTCTTTGGTTGGAGTAAATAGTGAATGACTAGGAGTTAGAGCAAGAAACCGTGGATTTTTATTATGAAAATAAGAGCGCAATTAATATATCTAAAAATCAAGTGAAGCAGTCAAGGAAAAACATATCAAATGAAGGCATCATTTCATAGAGGTTTGGTTGACCACAAAATCATTAATATGAATTATGTCCCACTTAAAAGCAATTAGTCAAAATTTTCACAAAACCTCTACACTTATCTAGGTTTAGTTACCTTCGAGGTTGTTTAGGTTTGGTTGAAATTGAGTGATTGATGGTCATGTGAGTAAACGGTGCAATTTGATATACATACATACATACATATATATATATATATATATATATATATTGAAATGACAAAAAATATTTTTGCTATATTTTTTATCAAATCTCATACTAAACTTATTGCACAATTGATGTAATTGCATGAAAAGTTGTTTAATTGTTTATGAGATTGTAGTTGGAAAAATTGTTAAATGTATCTATCAAAATAAGATTTTAAAAAACAATCATGATAAATGTCAATATGTATTTGTGTAAGATAAATTGAAAGATTATTATCACAACACCACACAAATGAACAAATTCTAATGAATATTATCATTTCTGCAAGGATTTATGATTCTATAATATGGCATGAGTTCAAAACTTCCATGCCTACTTATGAGAAATAAAATCATATATTTTTATGGAGTTGAAAAACGGACCATTTTTAAGCGATGATAAAGTGTAATATTAGTGTGTTAAGACTTAATCTCAATTTGAATTTGAGTATCATTATGTAGGTGACAACCCAAGCATGTGTTAAAATTCGATCATTGGAAAAATCCAATATGTTAAAAAGATAAACAAGCCAAGTTCTTAAGCGATATTAAAAATAAGATAGGAATATAAATTCAAATTCAAATGAATAGTTATTTTAGTTTGGCATAAAAATAATTGACAAAATTTTCTTAGGATGCTTGAAGTATATGGACATGTTTTATAAGTTAAACTCATGATTGTATTGTATTTTTTTGTCATTAAGCATACAAATTTGTTATGGAATGAAATTTTCAATTAAGAATTGTGTTTTTCCACTCTTTTTATAAATGCAAGCTTAAATGATTACTCTTTTTATAAATGCAAGCTTAAATGATTCATTCCTAACTATTGTTGGGTTTATAATATGAATTGACTATGATTAGATTGCCTCACTTTTGTAGACAATCTCGATTCTATAATCTTAAATGATTTTACATATTTCTATCGTACGATAATGTTAATTTTCATACTTATTTGATCTTTGAGATTAGTTCCTTTTTATCCTTGTAGAATATTTTTTTGGTTATGTTATTGATCCTTATTTGGTCACTAGGTTTTAGTACTTTGTATTGCATGAATGGAGGTTATGTTGGATGGGTTGAAATTTCTTCGTTGTTGACGATTAAAAGAACCATTCTTGGTGTTGATGTGTTTATTGCAAAATTCATTTTTTTGCATAACTAGGGGATGTTGGTTGAGCTTCACCATTGGCCAAATACGTTCACACGGTGAATTTTATACCCATTCACACGATTTTGGATTTTCATTGGCAAATGTTTGTACTAAAATCCATTTAGAAGAATTGATTTCACCTCCTTTTGCATGCATCTTTTGACTCTTGTCTTTGAGGCTACGATTTCCTATCGTTCACACGACGATGATTCTTATTTGTTCACACGGTTCTCAATTTTGGTGAAGTTCAGTTTACTTTTAAGTACTGTTTGTTATGATTATATATGTTTATATTGATTCTACCTACTAAATTCTACCACGAACCATGTATTCTTTCATGGTATATCAACATGTTATATGAATGCTTATTTGTCATATTCTTATTTTCTCCATGGTTTGTATTGGTTATTTTTAATACCGTTTATACTAGCTTATAAGCTAAGCTTATTACATGTTCCATTATATCATCTTTCTCTAATTTTCTATTATTTTTATGAAAAAGGAGAAATACTTCGTATATAGGGGAGCTTTGGAGTTTTTCTATTATTGTTTAAGGAGGAGAACTTGTGATTTCCATTGAAATGTATTATTTGATTTAGGTGATATCTACATTTGTGATTTCATTAATATATGTTGTTTTATTTATGGAGAGTTTTACATTCTAATACTCTACTCTCATGATATTTAATTCATATTGCTATTATCAGAGGATTCCTAATCAATGGGAATTACTTTTTGTATTTTCATATCCGTGTGATTGTTTGGTGTTTGTTCATGCTTTGCAGGTATCAATATGAGATTGTGACTCAATACAAACCTAGATTTGACTTTGGTTTTGTTGTCAGTTTATTTGATTTAATGTGCATTACGACATTCTTTTCTCAGTATATGGCTAACGTGGAACGAGTCTTGTTTGTCGTAATCAAGTATTTTGGGTTTCAGGGGTTTTTCCACAGAATATCCCAAAGGGATGATTTAAAATATATATATCCTTTTATATAGTTTGGTTGTCTTATTTTCGTGTCAAATTATTTGAATAATTCATAGTCAACAGAAAAATCTTGATTTCATATAGATGTAATAGGTAGAGAGAGTTTTATCTTTAGATGTCGGTGAACATTGAACTTTGAAGATATTATGGTTGCTCTACAAAAAAGTCTTCCATTTTAGCGCATGTAATTAATATACTTTTATGGTTGATTTATATATTTGTCTATGGCTTGCACACACGTACGTATTTTCACCCTGAAAATCTATTTTTAAATTGAAACAAATAACATTGTATTCTTGAAAAGCATGGAGTTTCTACTAAAAGGAAAGGTTTGCTTTTATAAAAACAATTTTTTTTGAAAAACTTTATGCCTTGATCCATTCTCACGGTTGTGTTTAAGGTCCGTGTGCACGGCTGAATGGTTTTAGGATTAATAATATTTTTATCTCAAACCATGAGGAAGGTTGAATTTTTCTTCCGTGCATACGGATGTCATGATTGTTTCCTAACCATCTTTTTGCATCAAATCATGCGCACAACTGCACATTTTTAAATGACTCGGTCCCAGTCAAAAACAGTGAGCATGATGGTATTTTTAGTTGTGTTCACGATGCATCCACTTTTTTGAAATTCAAATAAATGTAGTTATTTCCCTCCAAACTATTAGGTTACTCCCCTCCACTCATTTTCTTATACTCAGAGGGACTTTTCAATTTTGAGAGCATACAACTTTATTCTTTTTTTTTTTGCAATTTTCACTAGTTCCATTTTACATAGAACGACATCTAGATTTACACTTAGATATATATTTTTGAGAAACATTTGAGTGATAATTGATCTCAAATACACTTAGACAAAGATTCATACATTATTTAAATCATAATTGATCAAATTTATAAGAGATATTGAAGAAGTGTTTGAGCTATTGAAGAGTTTTAGCATGGTGAAGTTCCAAGGAGGAGATTGCGGCAAGCTCATTCATCCCATAAATCTTTATATGGATTTCTCCTCTTTAATTGGGGAAAGTTTAATATTCACTAGGCAACTTTTTGCTAGGGAAAAGGAGAGAGGTCTCTTCCTATATTATATAAAATCTTTTCAAGTTAAATAAGAAATTAGGATGTATCAAGGGCTTTTACCCCTAGGTGAAGGTTTTTCCTCCTAAAATCTGACTTGTGGATGCTTGATTGGTTTGATCTTTTTAATATATCTTGTTATTCACTTATTTGATCTAGAACTAGAAATCTAAAATAGATTTAACTCTTCATCAAGATAATTGTTGATATTAGGTTGCTAATTTGTTGAATTGATCTAAATTAATTAAAATTTGGTTAGTGGTGAGGGAGATATTTTATCATTTTATACGAGCGACGTTCATATGGAATATTCACTAAACATCCCTCCCACACTTTATTGGGTTATCGGACATTCAAAATCATAAGACCTATTCAACTAGTCTTTGTTTTAAAAACCCTGCACATTCCATATAAAAATGGACCACTCCCCTTGTGAACAGGAAAATGTGGAACATGCAAGTTTAACAGAGCCAAACACATGTCCTATGATGCTAACTACCCCCTCAATTAGTGGAATTGAAATTGTAGGAGCCCCCATATAAGGATAGTATATAAAGACAACGTAGTTTATAAGTAAGGGGCTAAGTTAGTTGATTTGTATGTAATCACTATAATCACCGTAATCCTCAAGATAATAAAATCTAAATCCCATCGTCATTTACCAAGTAGACACAGGTCATTACGACTGAACCACGTATATCTTATATTTATTCTTCATTTCTCTTTTCTCACAATCGTCATTAGTATTCTTTATTATTATGTTATGTGTGTCAAATTGTTTCTCCAATATAATTAGTGTCGACTATGAGAATGATAACTTCCAAAGACATGAATAGAACCCAGGTTAGTCATAGAGTGGCAGGAGGCCTTACATGCCTAATTGGCTCAAATCTTAAATCGGTTGTAACCCATCCCTCCATGTCTATCACCTTAGTAATAGGTAGATCAAAAAGTTCCCGCTGATCATAATGCAAAAGACGAGGCCCTAAAACCTCCTCCTCCACTATCATTCTCTTCTACTATACATTGAGATTAGATAGTCCAAAGAGTTGAATCCACGCTGATAGTCATCAACAATGGAGATGTCGGTCGTGCATCCCTATTTATAGGGAGGTTCTCGACTACCTAATGCTGCCAACCTCCAAACTTCTAAAGATGGACTTATTCGATGACACATTAGATCTTAAAGACCATATATATCATTATGAGTCCTATATTGACTTTTGGTTAGTCTCGACCTAATTATATGTAGAGCCTTTGCAACTATGATGAAGGAGTCAGCTAGAACCTGATTCAATTGTCTACCACTGAATTCAGTCACCTATTTCATAAAACTTATCAATTTTTTGGTTAGGCATTTTATTGGCTATATGGTTCATAATAATACGACCAACTACATGTTTAATGTGATACAGAAAAATGATGAATCTCTGAGAAAGTTTTTGAAGAGATTCAATGATGAGCTCCTTCAAATCGATCACCCTGATGAGCGAGTAGTAGCATTAACTTTCTTGCGAGTCCTTTATTGTAGTAATACCATTTACTACCTATCAATGAACCCCTGACCAATATAATGGAATTGGCGAGTAAGGTGGAAAAGTATATCCACACCTAGGATACAATCAATAATCATCTTATCCCTTAGAGGGACGAGGAAACACATACCATAAGGTTAGGAGATAAGTAAAATAAGAGAAGGGCTCCCCCGACGGGGAGTAGTGAGAAAGACTGAATAAGGTTTTAAAAATTCACTCCTTTTATTATGATGGTGGTGCGATTCCTATCCACTACGCAAGACCCAATGTTATTTAACTGGAAAAGGAAACCGAGCAACCGACCTACAAAATGGGGTACAACCTGTACTACAAGTTCCATCATGAATATGGATAGGACAAAAATGACTATCTCCTCTTGAAGATTGAAATAAAGGCTCTAGTTGAAAGAGTGCGCTTGTGTTCAAATAAAGAAATTATTTAATTAAACTCAGTTTTTATCAATTAAGTCCAAAACATGCATCTAGGTGTGATTGAAGATGATATAATCAAGCAAGAATATTCAAACACACACATGTAAGGAAAAAATCCCCCAAAGGGGCAAAACCTTTTATTTTCACTATAATTTTGTAAAAATGGTTACACGGATTACAATGAAAATAAGAGTGACACATAAATACCCGCATGCGTCGGTTCTGATGTCGTCGGATGGAATCTCCCGCAGGAACTCCAGATGGGCAGCAGTAGAGAAGACGACGACTCCTCCACAATGTACTCCAGAAGAGTAAATGATCTTCTTGAAGGTTTAACAATTCACATATATAAATGGGAGTAATTATCTGAATAAAAAGGCTTAAGAAAACCTTAAAAGGTGAAGTCTGATTCTGGGCTGTTTTTCGCAGAATTTGTGTTTGCAAAAAGACTTGAAAAACGTGTAGAAGGTGATCAGGTATTTATACTGAAATTGAGGTGGTGCCTCGTCCGAACGAGATGACATGTCGCTCGAACGAAGGAAAAATGTCATTCGAACGAGATCGGGCGACATGTATATCTCGTTCGAACGACAGTGCAATGTCGTTTAGACGAGCCCTTCGACCGAGGCACTCCGCTTCTACACTTAGAATTATTTTTTCTTTTTATAAAAATACATCAGACTTTGAAAAAAAAAATTCTGAAAAATTTCCCAAATATTTATGCAAATGTTAAAACTCCAATAAACCATTTTACCGATATTGCGTAGTGGAGTAGTGGGAATGAGCTGAGCAACACTTCACATATAGCATGATGCACGTGAAGATGATGGATGCATTGAATTCGGATAAAGTCCGTCGAGGATGATCGTGATGACGTGTCGAATGTAGTGGTATCAGACATACAAACTGTGATCTAGAGAAGACAAAAAATTTCTAGATTCTATCCCGTACATTTATAAAATTATGTCCTTACAAATCTCCCCCCTATGTCTATGCCGATAAATACATAAAAATCCGAATTATGGAATCTTCCTAAAACAAATGACATACTATATAATTTCCCCCACCCTCAAACTGAGAATACTACATGACATGTCTTCAATCAAACTTAGCATCTTCAAATCTTCAGTCCTTCTGAAACACTCAGAGCTTTTCTCATCAGGGTGTGCAATCCAATAAATCAAATTTGTACCTACACACATGAGATAAAGAAGATACCCGTGACAAACAATAATTTGAAATATAATGATATGCTAAAATCAAATATCAATTAAGCTTAAGAAAATCATTGATAAATCAACAAACAAATCTCCCCCATAATTCATTCTCCCCCCTTTTTATGTTGTCCCCAAATAGACAAATATGAGAAACATAAATATGGAAAATGTCATATGGTAAGAAAAAATCAATTTTTGAATTTTTCAAAAAATTTCACACAAAATATACAACAAAGAATCACACCATGAACAAACACAAAAACAACCAAGTCGATGATAGCGTAAATGTAGCGATGTGATCAAATTTGATAGGAAAATCAATGCATACAAACATCACATATGGGCATGAAGAATGTCGAATACTCCTAACGAATGCACTCAACATCTTCCTTAGGTGTAAAAGGATGGAAATATGAGACATTGACTCAATCAAATCAACATATCAAAGCTCAAAATGATTTCCACACCAATAACATCCAACACGATTTAATTACTTTTTTTGGACTTTCAAGGAAGTGCAAGCCCGCTTAAATTCTCCAACCAAACTCCCTCGGATTTATATTTTGAATAGAGGTGATCTAAATTCTTAAACTTTGGAGAATTTACGGTGAAACCTAAATGGCCCATATTTGGCATGTATTGCTTTTTATTGCCTTGAAATTTTTTCGGGCTCTTTTAACCTCTTGGACCCCGGATAATAAAATTTCTCAATTTTTTAGGTCCGATTTAACGGTGGCTTAATGGCAAAGGCTAGATAAGAACATTTTGTAGCCCTTCACCATTTAAAAACACACAGTCTCACCAAACGGTTTTTTACATGCATTCCAATATTGTCAAGTTTTATTTTATATGGTTCATTATATAAACAGAATTGAGATGGAAACACTCAAGCCAATATGTGATAGACAAGTACAATAATCAAATAAACCCGTGCATGTGTGCAATAAAGGTGATAAGGAGCCAAACATGTAGAAAGATATCACTAATCACATCTCAAAGACTCCAAACAATGTAAAGCACATAAATGTAATGATGTAGCGTCTCAAATCACTATCAAACAGTCACGTGGATAAACGGAATGAAATTTGTGACTCGGCTATCTTAAATGCTCATCCATATAAGGTGCAAATAAAATAAAAAAATATTTTTGTGATGTTTCAAATTTTTTATAAAAAGAAAATCTTTTTGGATTTTTTTCAAAAAATAGAAAAAGCAAAATAATACAAATGTTACAGCCTAGGAATAGGACTTATATGATATGAACATGATAATGCATCCTATTCTAGGCATGAACCAACCCCTCAGTCAACTGTGCAAATCCACAAAGACTTCCTAAGACTCTCAAATCTAAGGGCATTTAAAGGCTTCGTGAATATATCGGCTAACCGAAGGTCGGTGGGAACGAAACTCATGGATACGAATTTCTTTTCAACTAACTGACGTATAAAGTGCTCGCATATCCTGATGTGCTTTGTGCGTGAATGTTGGATTGGATTGCGGGATATGTGTATCGCGCTCGTGTTATCACAGTAAATGGTCATGGTGTCCTATGAAATCCCATAATCCTCCAGCATCTGCTTCATCCACAAGAGTTGTGTGCAACAACTCACGGCGGAGATGTACTCAGCCTCCGTAGTGGAAAAAGAGGTGGAGTTTTTCTTCTTGCTCAACCAAGAGACAAGAGAAGAACAAAATAGAAATACCCACAAGAAGTTATCCTACAACCATCAAAATCCCCGTCCTAATCGGCATCCGAATAGGCGGACAAACGGTCATCAGTATCAAAGGAATACCAAATACCTGTAACACCCCGCCCGCCCGGGGAGAGAGAACGGAGCGCTAATATTATAAAATAAATCCAAACCCACAAGTGAGAAGGTATAGAGCATCTAAATAAACCCACAATAATATAAGTCCACTAATCTCAATTCTTCAAATACAACAAGTCTCTCGAATAAATACAACAATTAACTCGAAAATAAAATACAAATCTCCAAAGCTCTATACATCAAAATAATACAAATCTTTCCCAAACAATCCTCGCTAAAATCAATCTCCATAGCACCCCAAAATCCGCGCTAACCTGCCACTAAAAGAAAATATGGGGAAGTACACAATACGACAAGAAAGATGCTCAACAAATATATATTAGCGATGAATAAAACGTAACAACACTAGTACGAATATTCAAATCAAAATGCAAATCTCAAAGCATTTATCAATATAATCTCTCAACAACACTTTAACCGGGTCACCAGGCCTCACCACATCCGTATATGCTTTATCAAGCCATAGCCCGGGAAACAGGAATTTTGGCGGGTGCCCAACATCCGTGCAATATTAAAATCTCATGACAACGTGCTCATCAACAATATAATGATACCACATGAATCAAAATAATTTCAATAATTATTTTCCAGATTTCAATGAATTTATCAATTCAAATATGAGTTCAATTAAACAAGAATTCAAAGAGAATGACACTCGCGAGATTTAAGGAGCATATTGTGTAAAACCCCATACCTCAAACCATGATGAGAAGCTAACGATCACATCTTCAAGATCAACTCAAAAGATCTACAAAAGATCCTCCAAGAACCTCCAATAAAATATCCCCAAGAACACCTCTAATCTAAGGTTGGAACTCACAAATCTCAAGGGCCAATGTGTATATAAAAAGAAGAGGAATATAAAATATATTTGCTGCCAAAATTTGTGCCAAAAGTAGGTTAAAAAGGGTTGCCCACGACTTCCTTTTATAATGCAAAGAAATGAATAGTTGGAATGCAAAAGACTCCTTTAAATAAGGCAAAGAAATGAAGAGTTGGAAGTCAAAACAACTCCAAGAGTTAAAAACATTTAAAAATCATTTTAAAATCAGTTTTAACTCCGATTTCGAAACCGTTTGAAATTCTCGCCTTTAAAAATAATAACCAACATATTTGAGTAATAAAAATAATTTTATCAAAAAACTTTATTTTCCTCCATTTTCCAAAAATTAATTAAAATAGCCCAAAATTACGCGAGTTGTTACACTTTCCCACTAACAATGGAATTTCGCCCTCGAAATTCGCCGAATGCCTACCTCTCAAAATCAGGCCAATAATCTCCAAAATTATCTCGTCTCCAAAAATAAATTCCTCACATCTAATCTCGAAACCTATCACGACTATCACCTAAAATTTTCTATCTCCAAAAATTGCTAACCACGCAAAGAACCCAAAATCCAAGCCCCGAGGGTTGCGGTATACCTAAGCTCTGATACCATTTGTAACAACCCGTCCGCCCGGGGAGAGCGAACGGAGCGCTAATACGATAAAATAAATTCAAATCCACAAGTGAGAAGGTATAGAGCATCTAAATAAACCCACAATAATATAAATCCACTAATCTCAATTTTTCAAATACAACAAGTCTCTCGAATAAATGCAACATCTAACTCGAAAATAAAATACAAATCTCCAAATCTCTATACATCAAAACAATATAAATCTTTCCCAAACAATTCTCGCTAAAATCAATCTCCATAGCGCCCCAAAATCCGCGCTAACCTGCCACTAAAAGAAAATATGGGGAAGTACACAATACGACAAGAAAGATGCTCAACAAATATATATTAGCGATGAATAAAACGTAACAACACTAGTACGAATATTCAAATCAAAATGCAAATCTCAAAGCATTTATCAATATAATTTCTCAATAACACTTTAATCGGGTCACCAGGCCTCAGCACATCCGTATATGCTTTATCAAGCCATAGCCCGGATAACAGGAATTTTGGCGGGTGCCCAACATCCGTGCAATATTAAAATCTCATGACAACGTGCTCATCAACAATATAATGATACCACATGAATCAAAATAATTTCAATAATTATTTTCCAGATTTCAATGAATTTATCAATTCAAATATGAGTTCAATTAAACAAGAATTCAAAGAGAATGACACTCGCGAGATTTAAGGAGCATATTGTGTAAAACACGATACCTCAAACCATGATGAGAAGCTAACGATCACATCCTCCAGATCAACTCAAAAGATCTACAAAAGCTCCTCAAAGAACCTCCAATAAAATAGCCCCAAGAACACCTCTAATCTAAGGTTGGAACTCAAAAATCTCAAGGTCCAATGTGTATATAAAAAGAATAGGAATATAAAATATATTTGCTGCCAAAATTTGTGGCAAAAGTAGGTTAAAAAGGGTTGCCCATGACTTCCTTTTATAATGCAAAGAAATGAATAGTTGGAATCCAAAAGACTCCTTTAAATAAGGCAAAGAAATGAAGAGTTGGAAGTCAAAACAACTCCAAGAGTTAAAAACATTTAAAAATCATTTTAAAATCAGTTTTAACTCCGATTTCGAAACCGTTTGAAATTCTTGCCTTTAAAAATAATAACCAAAATATTTGAGTAATAAAAATAATGTTATCAAAAAACTTTATTTTCCTCCATTTTCCAAAAATTAATTAAAATTGCCCAAAATTACGCGAGTTGTTACACTTCCCCACTAATAATGGAATTTCGCCCTCGAAATTCGCCGAATGCCTAACTCTCAAAATCAGGCCAACAATCTCCAAAATAATCTCGTCTCCAAAAATAAATTCCTCACATCTAATCTCGAAACCTATCACTACTATCACCTAAAATTTTCTATCTCCAAAAATTGCTAACCACGCAATGAACCCAAAATCCAAGCCCCGAGGGTTGCGGTATACCTAAGCTCTGATACCATTTGTAACAACCCGCCCGCCCGGGGAGAGCGAACAGAGCGATAATACGATAAAACAAATCCAAATCCACAAGTGAGAAGGTATAGAGCATCTAAATAAACCCACAATAATATAAATCCACTAATCTCAATTTTTCAAATACAACAAGTCTCTCGAATAAATACAACATCTAACTCGAAAATAAAATACAAATCTCCAAAGCTCTATACATCAAAACAATACAAATCTTTCCCAAACAATTCTTGCTAAAATCAATCTCCATAGCGCCCCAAAATCCGCGCTAAACTGCCACTAAAAGAAAATATGGGGAAGTACACAATACGACAAGAAAGATGCTCAACAAATATATATTAGCGATGAATAAAACGTAACAACACGAGTACGAATATTCAAATCAAAATGAAGATCTCAAAGAATTTATCAATATAATTTCTCAACAACACTTTAACCGAGTCACTAGGCCTCACCACATCCGTATATGCTTTATCAAGCCATAGCCCGGGAAACAGGAATTTTGGCAGGTGCCCAACATCCGTGCAATATTAAAATCTCATGACAACGTGCTCATCAACAATATAATGATACCACATGAATCAAAATAATTTCAATAACTATTTTCCAGATTACAATGAATTTATCAATTCAAATATGAGTTCAATTAAACAAGAATTCAAAGATAATGGCACTCGCGAGATTTAAAGAGCATATTGTGTAAAACCCCATACCTCAAACCATGATGAGAAACTAACGATCACATCCTCAAGATCAACTCAAAAGATCTACAAAAGCTCCTCCAAGAACCTCCAATAAAATAGCCCCAAGAACACCTCTAATCTAAGGTTGGAACTCACAAACCTCAAGGGCCAATGTGTATATAAAAAGAAGAGGAGTATAAAATATATTTGTTGCCAAAATTTGTGCCAAAAGTAGGTTAAAAAGGGTTGCCCACGACTTTCTTTTATAATGCAAAGAAATGAATAGTTGGAATCCAAAAGACTCCTTTAAATAAGGCAAATAAATGAAGAGTTGGAAGTTAAAACAACTCCAAGAGTTAAAAACATTTAAAAATCATTTTAAAATCAGTTTTAACTCCGATTTCGAAACCGTTTGAAATTCTCGCCTTTAAAAATAATAACCAACATATTTGAGTAATAAAAATAATTTTATCAAAAAACTTTATTTGCCTCCATTTTCCAAAAATTAATTAAAATAGCCCAAAATTACGCGAGTTGTTACACTTCCCCACTAATAATGGAATTTCGCCCTCGAAATTCGCCGAATGCCTAACTCTCAAAATCAGGCCAACAATCTCCAAAATAATCTCGTCTCCAAAAATAAATTCCTCACATCTAATCTCGAAACCTATCACTACTATCACCTAAAATTTTCTATCTCCAAAAATTGCTAACCACGCAATGAACCCAAAATCCAAGCCCCGAGGGTTGCGGTATACCTAAGCTCTGATACCATTTGTAACAACCCGCCCGCCCGGGGAGAGCGAACAGAGCGATAATACGATAAAACAAATCCAAATCCACAAGTGAGAAGGTATAGAGCATCTAAATAAACCCACAATAATATAAATCCACAAATCTCAATTTTTCAAATACAACAAGTCTCTCGAATAAATACAACATCTAACTCGAAAATAAAATACAAATCTCCAAAGCTCTATACATCAAAACAATACAAATCTTTCCCAAACAATTCTTGCTAAAATCAATCTCCATAGCGCCCCAAAATCCGCGCTAACCTGCCACTAAAAGAAAATATGGGGAAGTACACAATACGACAAGAAAGATGCTCAACAAATATATATTAGCGATGAATAAAACGTAACAACACGAGTACGAATATTCAAATCAAAATGAAAATCTCAAAGAATTTATCAATATAATTTCTCAACAACACTTTAACCGGGTCACTAGGCCTCACCACATCCGTATATGCTTTATCAAGCCATAGCCCGGGAAACAGGAATTTTGGCAGGTGCCCAACATCCGTGCAATATTAAAATCTCATGACAACGTGCTCATCAACAATATAATGATACCACATGAATCAAAATAATTTCAATAACTATTTTCCAGATTACAATGAATTTATCAATTCAAATATGAGTTCAATTAAACAAGAATTCAAAGATAATGACACTCGCGAGATTTAAAGAGCATATTGTGTAAAACCCCATACCTCAAACCATGATGAGAAACTAACGATCACATCCTCAAGATCAACTCAAAAGATCTACAAAAGCTCCTCCAAGAACCTCCAATAAAATAGCCCCAAGAACACCTCTAATCTAAGGTTGGAACTCACAAACCTCAAGGGCCAATGTGTATATAAAAAGAAGAGGAGTATAAAATATATTTGTTGCCAAAATTTGTGCCAAAAGTAGGTTAAAAAGGGTTGCCCACGACTTTCTTTTATAATGCAAAGAAATGAATAGTTGGAATCCAAAAGACTCCTTTAAATAAGGCAAATAAATGAAGAGTTGGAAGTTAAAACAACTCCAAGAGTTAAAAACATTTAAAAATCATTTTAAAATCAGTTTTAACTCCGATTTCGAAACCGTTTGAAATTCTCGCCTTTAAAAATAATAACCAACATATTTGAGTAATAAAAATAATTTTATCAAAAAACTTTATTTGCCTCCATTTTCCAAAAATTAATTAAAATAGCCCAAAATTACGCGAGTTGTTACACTTCCCCACTAATAATGGAATTTCGCCCTCGAAATTCGCCGAATGCCTAACTCTCAAAATCAGGCCAACAATCTCCAAAATAATCTCGTCTCCAAAAATAAATTCCTCACATCTAATCTCGAAACCTATCACTACTATCACCTAAAATTTTCTATCTCCAAAAATTGCTAACCACGCAATGAACCCAAAATCCAAGCCCCGAGGGTTGCGGTATACCTAAGCTCTGATACCATTTGTAACAACCCGCCCACCCGGGGAGAGCGAACGAAGCGCTAATACGATAAAATAAATCCAAATCCACCAGTGAGAAGGTATAGAGCATCTAAATAAACCCACAATAATATAAATCCACTAATCTCCATTTTTCAAATACAACAAGTCTCTCGAATAAATACAACATCTAACTCGAAAATAAAATACAAATCTCCAAAGCTCTATACATCAAAACAATACAAATCTTTCCCAAACAATTCTCGCTAAAATCAATCTCCATAGCTCCCCAAAATCCACGCTAACCTGCCACTAAAAGAAAATATGGGGAAGTACACAATACGACAAGAAAGATGCTCAACAAATATATATTAGCGATGAATAAAACGTAACAAAATGATTACGAATATTCAAATCAAAATGAAAATCTCAAAGCATTTATCAATATAATTTCTCAACAACACTTTAACCGGGTCACCAGGCCTCACCACATCCGTATATGCTTTATCAAGCCATAGCCCGGGAAACAGGAATTTTGGCGGGTGCCCAACATCCGTGCAATATTAAAATCTCATGACAACGTGCTCATCAACAATATAATGATACCACATGAATCAAAATAATTTCAATAATTATTTTCCAGATTTCAATGAATTTATCAATTCAAATATGAGTTCAATTAAACAAGAATTCAAAGAGAATGACACTCGCGAGATTTAAGGAGCATATTGTGTAAAACCCCATACCTCAAACCATGATGAGAAATTAACGATCACATCCTCAAGATCAACTCAAAAGATCTACAAAAGCTCCTCCAATAACCTCCAATAAAATAGCCCCAAGAACACCTCTAATCTAAGGTTGGAACTCACAAATCTCAAGGGCCAATGTGTATATAAAAAGAAGAGGAATATAAAATATATTTGCTGCCAAAATTTGTGCCAAAAGTAGGTTAAAAAGGGTTGCCCACGACTTCCTTTTATAATGCAAAGAAATGAATAGTTGGAATGCAAAAGACTCCTTTAAATAAGGAAAAGAAATGAAGAGTTGGAAGTCAAAACAACTCCAAGAGTTAAAAACATTTAAAAATCATTTTAAAATCAGTTTTAACTCCGATTTCGAAACCGTTTGAAATTCTCGCCTTTAAAAATAATAACCAACATATTTGAGTAATAAAAATAATTTTATCAAAAAACTTTATTTTCTTCCATTTTCCAAAAATTAATTAAAATAGCCCAAAATTACGCGAGTTGTTACAATACCGTAGGAGAGAGTCCCACTCACATATTGATAATATGTTTTAGAGCGAGTATGTGTGATTCTTTTGGGGACGCCTGATATCACGCACAGAATCCGACACTAAGGGCTATGTCGGGACGACTAGCAGCCAAGTAGAGAAGGCTACCTATCATACTCCGATATAAGGTTTGCTCTACGCCCTTGCCTGAATGTCCTTACTAAGCTTGATAGAAGTACTGACATGTGTACATGCATTTTTAGCGGAGTCTAAACCAAATTTCTTCACTAGGTCTCTAGAATACTTGGATTGGGAGATGAACATCCCATCCTCTAGCTGACCAACCTGGAGACCAAGGAAGAAAGTAAGCTCACCTACCATGCTCATCTCAAACTCACTTTTCATTTCCTCCTCAAAGTGGTGATCATGATGGGAGCACATGGAAATGAAGACTATCGTCCATATAGACTTGGGCAACCAAAATAGCACCGTCATCTTTGATGATGAACAACGTCATATCCACTCCTCCTCTCTTGAAGCCACGAGCTAAGAGATAAGAAGTAAGCCTCTCGTACCAAGCACGAGGTGCTTTCTTCAAACCATATAAGGCTTTCCTCAGATAGTAGACGTGTTCCGGGTGCTTAGGGTTTTCAAACCCTTTTGGTTGTTCCACGTAAACCTCCTCCTGTATAATGCCATTTAGAAAGGCATTGTTGACATCCATCTGATATAACTTGAAATGCAGATGACCCTTCACCTTATACATGGAGGTAGAGTTTTTCCCAAGAAGCTCACACCTTTGCTTTAGTTTCTCATAGTCTTGATACAATATTATTTTCTTCTCTTATCATATTGAGATGTCTATCCCACATTCTAACTATCAAATTATTCTTAATCACCAATTAGAATCCTTCATTCTTAGCTTTGACGACTAGTCTCTCTCGGTCTTGGATCATTATGGTCTAGTTCCCCTGCCATCTTGGAGATAGATCACAGTTGACTATTTTTTTTTCATGTGATTGCACACTTTTAGTACTCATGGGATCATTTTTTGTTTGTTTGCATTAGAAGAGCTTTTACCAACCTTTGAGGATGATTTTTTTTATAGGGTATACTATAGACTAGCCCATAGCAAGCCGTATTTTGGCCAATGGGAAATATTTTCTCCTATTCAATTTTTGGAAGTGAACTGCTTCACTCACTACAAATTCCTTATTGAGGAAGGGATAGATCTCATAGTGGTCATTCCTTTCTTTTTGTGTGACATCCAATAGAGGAGGTATAAGGGAGAACGAATAGTTACTTTAGCTTTGTCTCTACTATCTCATCATTTTCCTGTTATAGGTACCACATGTAGTAACATGCATTTGGAAGATAGTTTTGCAGATAAAGGAAGCTAAAAGACTAATAGCCTTGATTTTAGGAAGACTATTAATGGAATTTTCACTTATCGTTCCCGTGGATGCCCTTAACTTTGAGGAATCTCTTTTCTTATGTACATGTTCCTTTTGGAGATGGTGGTATTGATAGGGGACCCTTTGTCCTATCCTTATCAGCTCGCTGATTTCATTTTTCGTGAGCCTCTTATACACTTTAAGGAGACTTAAGGAGATTGGGTTTATCATTATTTGAGTCTTGGCATTCCTAACTTCGTTAGTATTTCTCTTGGAGGCCGACTATAATGCTTCATTTATCCATGGGACTGTTCCCCTACATCCATTTATGTTCTTTGCATTTCACTTATTTCTATATCTTATGGCATGTGATGCATCAGTATGGAAGTGGGTAAGATATTCCTCCTTCTCTGAGTCGGGTACATCTGGTTGAATCTCATTTACCATACATGGTAAGAATAACTTTTACTTCTGGAGGAATACTATTCCATTATTTCTTTCTATTCTGCTTGGTTTTTTTGGAGGCATGGCAATGTATTTATTTACGAAGTATCTTATGTGGATATGGAAGCGAGTTAAAAATAAAGTAGTTTTAAGGAAATAGGCCTTCACTAGACACTAGAGTTGACCCTTTCTGGATCTGGGGAAGTTCGAGGAATTTATTTTCTATAAGATAAGGGTGCAAACTTCTTTAACCACATGAGAACTAACGAGATGGATATATAAAAGTGGCTCATGATAAATGAGTATCTCAAAGGTTTATGGCTTTAAATCTTTTGATATTATGGATAGTAATTCCATTTAAGTGTAACTTGTTTTTTATATCATGATGAAACATTTTATAGTGAAAGTATTTACTTTAATGAAAAATGAGTCCCCTAGCGGGCCTCAATCCTTTATTTGTCATCCTAATGATTCTACAACTAATTTTTAGGAATTTAAAAGATGAGATACAATAGAAAATAGAAAGGATTCACCCCATAGGGGGTGTGCTTTGGTCGACCAAGCCCTTAAGGGTTACCTATGTACCTCCATTATGCAGTGAAACTGAATTAGTGATGATTTTTAAGGAATTTTCTTTGATTTATACAGTATCAAGTCAACGTAGTTATTTTTGGTGGTCCGATGCCTTTCCTTTTTCACACATAGTACTTCTTGATAAGGTTTAAATTAGTAGGTTTAGCTAATTATGTTCCATCAAGATCAACTAGGAGAGTTGCACCTCCTCACAGGATCTTCTTCATCACATATGTCCCTGAGGAGTTAGGATGAAATTTTTCTTGGGGATCCTATATGGGTTCAATGATCTCCTTCAACACTAGTTCTCCTTCTTTGAATCCTCTGTCATTGACTTTTTTATTAAACACCCGAGTGATTCATCTACGACATCCTTGCATGTGATATCGTGCTAGTATCCATCGTTCGTCCAATAATTCTAGCTCTGCGTATCTGTTCTTTACATAATCATCCTCAAAGATTTGGTTTTCTAGAAGCACACTTAGTTAGAGGATTTCCATTTCGATTGGAAATATTGCTTCCGTCCCATATACAATTGAGAATTGTGTGGGTTTGGTAGCTTTTCTGACATTAGTTTGATATCCCCACACCTCATAAGTTATTCGATCATCCCAATATCATCATCCTTCGATCGTCTTTCTTAGTATTATATTTTTTGACTCTACAGAGCCATTGGTCTGTATGCAGTATGGATTTGACTTGCATCTTTGAATTTTGTATTCTTTAATGAGCTCTGTGACCTCTGCCTCGAAGTGCATACCACTATCAAAGATCAACTCATAAGGTACGCCATATCTATAAATGATATTCTTTCGTGGAACTCAGGCCACTTTCTTTGTGTTGAGTACAGCGTATAATTCTGCTTTGTCCCACTTGATAAAATAATTTATGGCAACTAGGATGAACTCATAGCCATTGGATGATTTCGAGGTAACCTTCCTAATGATGTCAATTACCTAAGTCAAAAAGGGCAAATGTGATGTCATGTTATACAATTCCCTCAGAGTTAGATGTTGTAAGTTTGTCAATCATTAGCATTTCAGACACCTTTGGACGTACTTGTTCTAGTCATGCTGAATGGTTCTCTAATAATACCCTTAGATAATGACCTTCTTTACCAACATATCTCCATTTATGTGAGGTCCACACTCTCCTTCCATCACCTTTTCTGTTTTGATATCGTCAAGACAACTTAAATAGGTTCCATCAGGATGCCTTTTCGTATGAATTTTTGGTGCATGTGATGAATTGAGTGGCCCACAATCAGAGTCTCATTTGTCTTTCTTAGTTGAGCCCGAAGGAAACTTCACCCTTTGAAGAAGTTATTTTATATCTTGGTACCATGCTCCATCGTTTATGGCCCTGATTCAACAAATTTCGTACATGAACCAAGGTTTCTCTCATTTTCATACATCCACTTACACTTTATCCATCTCTTAAAATATTTCCATCATAGAGTCTAGATTAGCCAAAGCATCAACAAAGTTGTTCTGAACTCTTAGGAGATAAAAAAATTGAGCATCATTGAATAGAGAAATGACTTCCTAAAAGTATTCATGATAGGGCAATAACTTTTCATCCCTTATTTTTCAATGTCCCAGGATCTAATGGATAATGAGGGCAAAGTCTCCACGCATGTCAATTCTTCATATTTCTTTATTGCGAGAATCAACAACATTCCATTGCCAAAATCTTTCCTATTCTCTAGACCATGGAAATATAAATTTCATTCGTATTCATCCCAACTTTCAATTACATAAATTTCTTTTTTTTGGAAGTGTGCAGTTATCTCGTCTTATTCTTGCAAGGGGGATTCAGCAAATTAATCATCTATGAATTTCCCTTTATTCTCTTTTTGATGTACAAACTCGATGTCAAATTCGGTAAGCAGGAATAGCCATTTGGACATTTTTCTTGTTAAGGTATGTTTTTGAGTAATTATTTCAAGGGAATCATTCGGGAGATCACGTTGATTTTATAAGAAACCATGTATAGTCTCATCTTCTTTGTTTCCCACAAGAGAGATGATCTATATTTCTCTAAAGTTGTATACTATTCTTCACAAGCATTGAGCTTTCAACTAGCATTGTATATGGCTTGATCCTTTCGTAATCCTTCGACATATTGAGACAAAATAGCTCCTGCTGTGGTGTTGGTGATTGTAAGATACAAGAGAAGAGGGTGTCATAATCGAGGTTTATCCAAGACATGAGAATTGGTTAGTAACTAGTTAATTCTATCAAAATCCTCTTAGCAGGCAGACTTCATATGTTGATAGAATCTTTGGAGAGAATTTTGAAGATTGGCTCATATAAGGAGGTCATCGGGGAGATAAACCTACTAATATATAGGAGCGTTCCTAAGAAACCCCTGACCTCCTTGTTAGTACATGGTGGAGGAATTTCAAGAATGTCTTTGAATTCGGTTGGGCCTACTTCAATCCCTCTTTCATTAATGAAGAATCCTAACATCTTTTCTTTGGTGACTCCAAGATGTCTTTTGGGGGATTTAGGCGCATCTGATACATTCTCAGCCTCTCGAAGAACTTTCTTAGTTCTGGAACATATCCTTCCCTTATCTTGGACATAAAGATCATATCATTCAAACATACTTCAACCTCTTTATAGATTATTTCGTGCTTCAAGGTAATAGCCCCTTATTGGTAAGTTGCACCAACATTATTGAGCCCGAATGGCATCACTGTGTAATTTTTTATCCTTAGGGGTAGTGAAATTCATTTTCTGTTGATCATCTCGGTGCATTTTTATTTTAGTCATAGGCGTTGAAGCCTTTAACAAAATACTTTAGGGAGTGGTGTGTAGGATTTTCTATGATCATATCTATGATCGACAATGGATAATCATCCTTGCGACTTTCTCTATTCAAGCCTTTATAGTCAACCCACATCCTTACCTTCCCTCCCATTTTTGGTACATGTACGATGTTATCCAGCCATGTGGGTTATTTGAATACCCTTAAAAACCTATGATTATCTACTTCACACCTATTCTTTGACCTTAAGGGACCATTATGGTCTGAGCTTTCAAATTTTTTTCTTGACTGGCTTGGAGTCTGGATACATGGGTATGTGGCGGATAATAAGTTCGGGGTCGATTCATGGCATACCAGTGTAGGACTAGTCAAAGATATTGATGCATTATTTGAAGAGTTTTAGGAGCCTAGACTTTTCTAGATCGTCTAAAGAAGAAATTATTTTAATCTCTTTTGTCTCATCTGGAGACTCTAAATTGACCATTGTCCTTTCGTCAATAGGTTGTGCACGATTTTTTTTACTTTGTCATTAAACTCTTTTAGGTGGTATCATAATTCTTCATTATGTAAATTGAATTCATTACTTTGATTTTCACATTCATCATCAATAATGTTTGGCACCTAAGGATACTCAAAGTTAAAATTTATTAGGTTGATGAAATTATTGGCATGGACAAGTACAACAAAGTAGTTTTCCTCAAGGGCCTTCTCCTCAAATGGGTGGTTATAGATAGTAGTTGGAGGGTCCTCTTAGAGCATGTACGTAGACTCATCTTCAAAAGTATTATTGGTCATTAGTATGTGGTAAAAAGTATAATTTTTTCTCATCCTCCATCATTATATCTCAGAACATTTCAGTGTCCTTCAAATCTTCAAGGGGATCCTAGTCTGTAGAGGGATATTCTAATATCTCGATCATGTCAACTATTTTTTTCACTTCTTTTTTTATCCATACGAGTCAGTCTTTAAACAAAATCTCCCATCCTGTCATCTATTTTTAAGAGTTGGAATTTATCCATGTTTAGGGAAACACACATAAGGGAAAATCTTCCCTTACTTTGACAAATTGTCCATTGAGGCTAGAGCGATATGGTGTATGTGTAGCTACTCGTTTTTTAAATTCTAATCCTTTAACCTTCAGTTCTTTAGGGATGAGGTCATCATTCTTCTTCTTGTATTCTACTCCTTTGGTGATGAATTGTTGAGGTATCTTAATGGGCTCACTGATTCCTTATTGATTTTTCCCAAGTTCATTCTTGGTAAGAATCTCCTTTTCTCATCATGTAGCTGACATTACATCATCCATATTCAGAGTACGGTGGTGGGATATGTTCATTTATATTGATTTAAATGGTTGATATAGGCGGGTCTAGATGAAAACCATTGATGTAGATATCTCTGATATTGTATTTGATTTCCAGGACTAGGGTGTTAGGTACCTCCCCTTTGAGTAAGTTATCATCTTCGAATATAGTGATTATACTTTCTCCATAGAAAAATTTCATTTTATGATGTAGCGACGAAGTAAAACCTCCAATACCATGGAGTCGTGGTCATCCCAGAAGCAGATTAAAAGAAGCGGGTATGTCAATTACTTGAAACTCAATGAGACTGTCTAGTGGGACGATCCCTAGACTAAGTTTGATAAAACCCATTACTTTTCTTCGAGTGTTGTCATCGGCCCTCATAACCTGAGTGGAAGGCGTGAGTTCCTTGTGCTTAATCCAAAGGCATTTGGACATTCATATCATACAGAAATTTAGGGCAAATCCATTATCAACGATCACCATGGGAATCCTCTGTCCTTGGATATTTGTTTTAATATTTAGGGATACTATATGATATGGTCCTGTCTTAGGAAATTCAGTAATGGAGAATGATACTCTTTTTGCAAAATTTAGGCTTCCGACTATCTTCATAAGGTCTTTAGATAGGAGTATATGGGTAGCACTTCATGAGAAAACTATTTCAAAATTAAATCTCTATGTGGCTGGGAGGACATGAGAAGTTACCATATAGAGATGTTGGCCTGTGTCTTTTTCGAGTGATACGAAACTCAATTTTTTAGATTTCTCCTGTTGGGTCCTCTTCAAGATATTTTTTTCCTTTACTTTTGTCCACTCCCCATAAGGAATGGGGTTAAGGACCGAGTCTTTATAAAATCAAGTAGACCGTGTGACTTGTTCGATTTAAATAGACTCCTAATCATGAGTGAGGAACTTGACCAATATTTTATCAAAGTTTATAGTGTAAACATAATCAGAATCCTACTGAGGACGGAATACAATCAGATCATCGAAGTGGCCATGCCCTCATTAGATTGCTAGGTTTTTGAATAGTTTGGTGATGGCCATGCCCATGAGACTCAAATGTCTAATATTTTAAATTATTTCCCCATGTATTAGGGATGATTTATCTACTCTTCCATCCTCTTATGTATTATGAATCTTGTTGCACCTCATCGTACATCACTGCCTAATGGTCATAGAGGTTCTCATTTTTATGAATAATGTCTGATAGAAGGAGATCTGGGTTTTCTCAAAACACCAAGTATATCAACTGGTACAAGCTTACCATAAAAGTATCTCAACTAATGGCTTTCAAAGGTCCAAGTATCTGAACCATTAGATCTATGTGGGTTTTTTAGGAAACCACATGGTATATATAACTGTTAATGAGACTTTTGATGTTAGTATTTTCTAGTTCTTTTGTTGAGTCGGCAGTCTTAAGAAAGAGAGATGGATCTTAAGACTCCCCTTCAGTAGTAAGGGTATTCACGTCTGAGTTGTGTTTAGGTAGAGAAATATTGTTGACATTAGGCTTTGGCTTAGTAGGCATAGTAATCTACCCCTCATCAATTAGGTATTAGATATAATGTCTTAAATCTCTACATTATTTTAAGTTATTCCCCATTATCTGATGAAACTTATAATAAAGTTCATTTATGAAGCCATTTGGAAAGGGATTAGGTAACAACTTAGGATCTTGGGGTTTTAAAATCCCCTTCCTTTTAAGAACTTGGTATATAATACATATGGGAGCGCAAAAAGTATAGAATGTCAGTTCAGATCTTTTAGTATTCTAGGATATAAGTAAGGGTGTCGGTGCCTGAATAGTATTGACGGAAGTTGTGTTTGTCTTGTCAGTTCTCTTATTTAGGTAATTAAGATCATTCCTTTGGTTACCATTCTTACTCTTAGGAGGTCAATTTATGAAGTTATCCTCTAGTTGAGCTCCCACATCCATCAGTGATTTGAAGTGGGGCAAATACTACGTCTTCAGTTGATCTCGATATGACTGGATCAAATTTTTCTTTACAATGGATACATGCTGCTCTTCTTAAGGTCGATTTACCATCTAAGAAGATTTATTTCTCTAACGACCAATAAAGGTACATAGGTACTTATTGATTTCCTGATGTGTCATCTTTAGATCTCGACAGGTAAATTCGAGTTCATTGTGTACTTATACTACTTTATGAATCGATACAAATGTCACTCCAGCTCGTAGTCCTTCCATCATCTATGGAAAAGAACCATTTGAGTGTTCCTCCAGATTAGGTGTGTTCGGTATTATTTCCCATAACTACTTGTAAGGATTGGACATATAATTTAAGGTGTACCCATTCCTGTGAACTTCTCAATATTCTATATCTTGAATTTGTTGGGAAGCCTAACATTAGGGTAAAAGGATAGAAGGTGTAGGTCTAGAAGGTCATCGGGATGTCGGAGCTATCGAAAATTATGTTAGAGTGTTCAAAAATCCATTATGAGGCATCCAAGATCCGTTAGATCCTCAACCGCATTAGTGTTGTTAAATTTATAAGATACTGTAAGTTCAGGGGATATTATAGAATATCTTACGTAACTACGGGTGAAACCAATAGAGATTTGTCAAGTTTAAGGTTTAAAAAAATGCGACTATCCAATTAGGGTAGATGGGGTAGAGAATAATTATGCACTAAACTAAATAAAAGAAACTATGAATAGTGAAAGCAACACATGAGAGTTGTAAAAAATATGAAAATAATTAGGATTAGGGGTCCATTTATTATGTAACTAATATTGCACACTAATTTAATGTTGTCACTCCCTATTTATGACACAAATTAAATTGACTCTCATTGCATTTAATTTAAATTGAGAAAATGACGATAATATGAGAAAATGATAATAATTTGAGAAAATCCACACTTATGCTTGAAAGCATTCTGTTAAAGGGTGAAGCCCCTTAGCTCCCCCCAATCGGCCTCTTTAGGGGAGCGATCACCATGCGCGGGACCAATGTAACTCGCAGGAACCGATCGCCTGGTCACGGTACCCACGGTTTGAGAATGTAATGATAATTTGAGAAAATCCACACTTAGGCTTGAAAACGTTCGGTTAGAGGGGAAAGCCCTTAGCTCCCCCCAAATGGCCCTTTTAGGGGAGCGATCACTGCGCACGGGTCCAACGTAGATAGTAGGAGCCGACCTCGGGGCCACGGGGCCCCCAGTTTGAGAGCACGGCCCATATTTCATAATATCCACACTTAGGCTTGAAAACATGCCGTTGGGAGGTGAATAGCCTTAGCGCCTCCCCAAACGGCCCCATGAGCGGCGCTAACACCCCGCACGGGACCAACGTAGCCCGCACGAGCTGATCGCGGGGCCACGGGCCCCCCGATTTGAGAGCACGACCCATATTTCAGAATATCCACACACAGGCTTGAAAATGTGCTGTTGGGGGACGAAACCCCTTAGAGCCCCCCAAACGGCACCAAAAGAGGCGCCAACACCTCGCATGGGACTGACCTAGCCCTCACGAGCTGATCGCTTGGCAACAGGCCCCCTATTTTGAGAGCATGACCCATATTTCAGAATATTCACACTTAGGCTTGAAAACATGCATTCGGGGGGTGAAACCCCTAAACGCCCCCAAAATTGCCCCATGAGCGGCACCAACACCTCGCACGGGACCAACGTAGCCCGTATGAGCCGACTGCATGGCCAGGGAACCCCCGGTTTAAGAGAACGACAAATATTTCAGAATATCCACACTGAGGCTTGAAAACGTGTCGTCGGGGGCAAAACCCATTAGCTCCCCCTAAATGGCCACGTGAGCGGCACCAACACCTCACACGAAACCAACGTAGCCCGTACGAGCCGACCACATGGTCACGAGACCCCCAGTTTGAGAGCATGACCCATATTTTAGAATATCCACATTTAGGCCTGAAAACGTACCGTCGGGGTGCGAAACCCCTTAGCGCCCCCCAAACATCCCTATGAGAGGCTCTAACACCTCCTACGGGACCAACGTAGCCCGAACGAGATGACTTCGTCACCACTGGACCCCCAGTTTGATAGTGCGACTCATATTTTAGAATATCCACACTTACGCTTAAAAACGTGCCATCGTGGGGCGAAACCCCTTAGCACCCCCAAACAGCCCTGTAAGTGGCATCAACACCTCACACGGGACCAACGTATCCCACACGAGCCGATCGCGTGGCCACGGGACCCCCGATTTAAGAGCACAACCCATATTTCAGAATGCCTACACGGGTCCAGTGACCAAGTGGTCACGGGACCCTCAATTTGAGAGCACGGGACCCTTGATTAGAGAGCACATGACCCCCTCGAGGTCACCTAAGGAGCACTTGCAACAAATTACCTATTAGCCTCCCGATACGAGGAATTTTTTTATTGTTATTAAAATTGGTCGTAGCCTAAAGCCGTGATGATATTTTATACACAGTAAGTACAGCCACGGCCCAAAGCCGTGATAATATTTTATGCATAGTAAGAATAGTCATTCCCCATAGCCATGACAATATCATATATACAGTTAGTTGATCACGGCCTTAAGTCGTGACAAACAAGGATCTCACATAGAACTGGTCACGGTGGAAATCCGTGACCACATGGTCTTAAATCTTGTAGTGGTCACGGATTTGGGTCGTGACCATGCATACAATTAGGGCCATGGCTTTGGTCCGTGACCACATCTGTGACTATGGGGAATCCGTGACCAAGCTCTGGGTTAGGGATTTGGGTCATGACCACCGTAATTGGTCACGCCAAATTTGGTCACAGACCAAATCCGCGACCCACCCTTCCGGGTCAAGGATAAAGTCCGTGATCATTAGCCCATTTTTGGTGTAGTGTTTGAAATATTTTTAACGTCTCTAATAGACGGAAAAAATCCATATGCCCTTAGAAATACAATTTTTAAAGTTCGTAAATATATTTAAGCATGGACTATCAAAACCATCAAAGTGCAAGCATAACCATCAAAAATTACTTTTTTTGAATATCAAAACTTGATTTGACAAAACAATTTTGAAGGTTTTAAAATGCACTCTCATATCGTTTTATAATTGAATTTTTTATAATATTTACAATGAGTAGAAAATAAACGACAATGAAATTAACGTGACAAAATTAACTGACTATGATAAACTTAATCCAAATCCTAGTACAAAAATTAAGTTACCATAATGAAAGACAAAAATAAATTGCAACAATGAATTGAAAGTTTTATTAATAAATTAAATTTACAACAAGTTCTCTCATAATAATCTTCAATTCTTTCAAAATGATAAGACTTAGCCTTCAAATTGAATACAATCACTTAAAAATTTCTCCCAAAAATTGTGTGTGAAATTATGAGATCAAGGGTCCTTTTTATAGTCCATGAGGTGAGGTATTTGGTTTGGAGTGAACTCTCTTTACTTGGCCGAAGTGTGTTGGAATTGAACACTCCACGTCCTTTTGTCTCTGGATTGGAATAAGATACTAAATTTCCCCCCACTTGGGGACTCTTATTTTTGCTTGCCGAATATGCATGTTAATTTCTATCCAATTTGAAGAATATAAATTTCCGACTTGTTCTCAAACCACCATAAAAATAAGTTTTTTTGCGTTTTTCTCTAGTTGATTGTCAAATTGCACCAAACTCCACCATTACCTATAATATATTCACTAGGAATTTTTTTTCACAAATTATCACAAAAAATTATAAAATTATTGTAGTGACCATTTTTTACTAAGAATTGCCATCTCGAATCCCAATTCAATTATTCTTGCATTTTTTACATTTTTTAACAAAATGATCCCAAGAAATTATTAAATAAAATAAATTGGGCCTAATAAAGTATAAATTAGGTTATAAAAAAACAAAATAGTGCACTCTTTATTTGGCTACAATTTTGCTTTTAGTATTTGCGGTTGCAGGGTTATTGGTTGCTTAGATCATTGCTGGTCGAGGTACGATACTGATAGGGTGTAGGCTTGCTCCCTGTCCTTCAGAATTCTCCAATTGGTTTTGGACATAGATTTTTTTCTAACACATATATCCCTCGGTATTCTTCAAGACTCATATCTTAAGACAAGTCAGGTGGCCAAGCATTCAAATATATGGTGTCATTAACTAATAGGGTAGTGACATCGTGCACTTTGTAAATGTATTGGACTTCCTTTTTTCCCTCATCAGATGATAGCTTCTATAAATTGAACACATTCAAGCCTATGGTCATGTTCCTAAACGAGAGGTTCAGTTTCCCACTATGACATTGAATGAGGGCATCTGAATTTCCTAAAGAGGGTCGACCGAGGATGATCCGGAGTTGGATGGATGTGTTTAGTACGTGTTGTGTGTCTAAGACCACAAAGTCTACTGAGAAGATATATTCACACACTTTAATCAATACATCCTCTACAACACCTCTGGGTAGCTTAATGGATCGAAAGTTTAAGGACAAGGTCATCTTAGTGGGTTTTAACTCCCCTAAACCTAGTTTCTCGTACACGGTGTATGGAAAAACGTTCACGCTTCCTCCTAAGTCTAAGAGAGCTTTCTCGAAGTGATGATCCCCTATCTTGAGAGAGATCATTGGCGTCTCAAGATCTTATACTTAATGGGAGTTCTATATGAAATGGTTAATCTTGCTTTCTCGACGAGAAAAGCTTTATTAGGTACGTTGGTGTTTCTATTAAGGTACAAACGTCCTTTAGAAATTTGGTGTAGGACGGGGCTTGTTATATAGTGTAAAGAAGTGATATATTGATTTGTACCTCCTTGAACACTTCCTAATCTTATCAACTTATGCCATCTTCTTTTGTGGCACCAAAAGTTGGTAAAATGGAGATTTTGGGACATAGGTCTCTACAGGTGGATCGAAAGACATGGTTGGAGAGGAAGTTGGATTCAAGGCCGAATCTTACTTCTCCTTAAATTTCTTAGATTCATTATCGGTAGGTGGTGAGATATTATATTTTACTTCCTTACTGGACCTAAGCATGGTGATGACTTTAAAATCCTCTTGGTTTTGTGATGAACCGATATTTCCTTGAATAAAATATTAAACTTTAGGCACGTTTCCTATAAGAACGAGGTTAGTTTGAGTTGAGAATGTTCCTTTATTCTTCTCACTTAATGCGTTCTCTACTTGGCTCATTTGAATGTCGAGTTTGGCTATGGATTGGGTGTTCATGTGTAATCTCTGTTGGGTGAATTGGAAGACACTTTAATTCGAATGCTGGAATTATAGGGTATTTTGAGTAAGTAAATTCACCATATCCTCTAAAGCTTGGATCTTTTGGCATAAAGGATACGATGGTGCGAGGGAATTCTTTTGAAAACTCGGGGGGTGGGATACCTAAAGACTGATTAAAACCTCCTTAGTACTGACATTTATGCCATAAAATATTGGGGTTCTCCTGCCAACTAGGATTTTACGCATTGGAATATGGGCCGTACATCGACCACCTTTGGTAGAGGGCACTTGCTTGCTCGGCTAAAACCTTGTTAGTCAAAAAAGTGGGGCAATTTTTTACCAAATGATTGAACTCATCACAACGGAAACACGATGGTGGTTTAATGTTAGATGGATCTGGGTGCAGCATGGGTTTCCCCTTTACTTGCCTCTAAAGCTTCTAAACGTCAGGCCATGGTGTCCACTTTGGCATTTAAAAAAAAACTTTGTTCGACATGAGGAGCGAAACCCTCATCAGACGTGGTGGACTTAGATTCTCTATCAGGTGCCCGTTGCTAGGCCTTTTTTCCCATGGCTTCTAGGAATAACCACACACTAGCCTCGCCTTTACATAGTGACTTGAGCATAGTTCAAGTATTATAATCAAACCCCTCATATAAAATTTAGACTTAGCATCCCATCTCAATCCCCTGGTGTGAGTATTATAGTAACAAGTCCTTGAATCGCTCCAAAAATGTGTTGATGGTGTGACGTATAGATGTCGTCCTTTGAATGGGGAAGAATTTATACTAGAAGGCAACACTCATTTGGTTCCAAGTGGTGATGGATTCGGGTTCTATCTAGTTTAACCAACTTTTTTCTTTCTCTTTCAGGGAGAATGGGAATTTTTTTATTTAATAATCTCATTGTTGAGTTATTGGTTCTTAATGGTCCGACATATCTCCTCAAATTCACTATCATGAAGGTAGGGGTCATCTTTTTCATTTACCTAAAACATGAGCAGCAATTGGATTGTTCCCAAATGAAATTGGAAATTATTTGCATTGTGCTCGGGTACATGTATGCCTGAAGGTTGACTAGACCTAGTTGGATAAAGGTAATTTTTAAAGGAAGCGTGGTTCTAACTCGTTTTCCATCTCATTAAATATCAAAAATATACCTACATAAGTATCATGAATGCTAGACTCCACACTCGACAAACGAGTGGTTTGATATCGACACCAACGTCGCATACATTGAGTTCACTCGAATTTTGCCTTTTTTTTTAATCCTTTGTTTTTATCTTTTTTATTTTTTTTAAAATTTTTATATTCCCTGTTACTCAAACCACATAATTCCTAGATAACACAATCCAAATTGAATTATTTAATTTAGATGAGGGGAATTTTAATTTTAAAATCTATTTTTCTCGTGATTAATCGAAGACAACGATGGTCTCCGAATTATTCTCCTTAATTAGACAACTCCTACTCTTTGACAAGTTAGAATTTAAAAGATGACTAACTACGGTTATCACTTCACATCCCGATTTTACTTCCAGGTGGGTGATCGGTATGAAGACACATTAAAAACCACCAATCCTGGACAAGATAAATGAAATCGATTTGACAAGTCCACGTTGGAGTAGCTTTTAGTTCTAGTCTTATTAATAGGTTTCCTAAGAGCTATGTGATATTTTATGGCAAACATCTACTTGATTTTACATTTAATGTGATGGCTCTAGATATGCTAATGCTTGGTTTCTTTAGTGATTTTGGGGATAAGGAAGGGTAATGAAATCCCCACCTTATCTTTCACACTGGTTTTATCCATAAGTTAATTTATCAAGCTGCTAATTTAAATGTGAAATTAAATCACGTAGGAGCACACAAAAACGTTCCACCGTTGTGGATTTTCTACAGTCACTTGTTTACGTAGGGCCGAAGTTTAAGTTGACGTCGATTGGGGGAAAATGTTGCCTACTTTTCAGTCATCCCTGAGAATTCCATGTTCTCGTGGAAAGATTTCACAAGTACTCTTCACGTCGGCTCATCATTGCACACTTTTTTTGAATTTTTCTTCACTTTTGCCCTTTTTTGATTTTTTTGTCTTTTTTTATTCTTTTCTAAAATATGCTAATGAATACATCAAGCGTAAAGTGAGACATAAAAAAATAATAAATAAAATAAAAATAATAAAACACAAACACTAATGTTGTATTTAACACTAGAAAAAAGAAAACAAACAATAAGCAAAGATTAGTAATTTTTTTTTTGAATTCTCATATTTTTTAAAAAATTTCTTTCAGGGACTAATTATTAAAAAAATGATTCTAGAAATTTTCATTTTATTTTTTTTCATTTTTATGTTTTATTTAAATTTTTGCTAATAAAAAAAGTAAAAACAAAATCATGTTCAAAAGTCGCGAACATTTTTTTATAGAAAAAATTGGACAAATTCCCGACGCCAAAAACTTGTCAAATTTATAAAATACCGCAAATGCACGGGAAATTATAGTATACCTTGTGCAAGTACATGTCAAACCCATAGAGATTTATCAATTTTAGCATTTTATAATAAATTTCAATTATACAACAAGACTAGATAGGGTAGAGAATAATTACACACAAAACTAAATAAAAGCAACCACGAATAATGAGAGCAACACATTAGGGTTATAAATAATATGAAAATAATTGGATTCGGGGTCCATTTAACACGCATAAAATAATTAGGCCATGTGGACCGATAAAATAGTGACACTTGCTAAAATTATTACTGAATCCTCAAACAATGAATAAGCCTGGTCGGTTCAGTTATTTTATGGTCGGACATCCAACCGACCACACTCATGAAAGTGATCAATAAGTAATATGAACAGACACATGTGGGATATTCAACACTCACCATGAACATGCACGTGAACAAGTATCAAACTGCTTATTATTATGTAATGATGTAAATACCTAATGTATAAAGGTATTCCATCTCTTTAAGTTTTAGCTACTATAAATAAACTGCTACCTCTCTCATCTAAGAGATAAAATTACTTCATTCTAAACCTAGAGAGTGTTGTTAAAATACTTGTATGAAACCTAAAAATATAGTCATATTACCCCTGTGGATGTAGGCACTATATCTGGGCTGAACCACGTATAATCTTCATGTCTCTCTATAATTGTTTTATCTATCTAGCTCGTTCTTTTTATCTATGGTTATAAATACTGGGTAACTAGAGCTAAGATTATTTCAAATTATCAAACCCAAATTTTCATATCAATATATTGGCGTCGTATGTGGGAACATTATTGTTCCTACCTATTTCTTTCAATCATCACCATTCAATCATGCTACTGAAGTATAACAGACATTCTAGAAGGTAGCCTTGCCCCAGGCAACACCTTAAGACCTTCTTCCCCTTTGGTCATAGGTGATCTTTAAGGAATCTTGTTGAACATCGGTGAGGGGAAGGAAGCAATGCAAGAAATAGTCAGGTAACTTAATCAAACACTTCAATCCAGACCGACAGTGATTCCAGCATCCAAAAGGTAAATGTTACCCCTACTCCTAGGAACGAAAGAAATAGATCCATACATTCCAGATCATCCATTGATAGATCTTACTTCCCCGATTCGACCTCATCACTCAGATCCACCAATTACTGTAATGGGCTTTCTTTCTCCCAGGAACGACCGAGCGCCCTTAACTAACTAAATAAGGCCTCAGCATTTGATTGCCTAGTTCCCGAGTAACTAGAGGCCATAATAATAGAGAACCCTCTAAGTCATGCGATCATCGAGAAGGTTCTGATAGTTCTAGAACAAGCGTGCGAGGATCCATGCGTGCTGAGCAGATTTCTCAGGAAGAGAGATCAATACAAATGCACGGCCGACCCGCTAAAACTTCTTCCCACAAAACTAATCTAGATAATCATCCCTAAAAAGTTTCAATCCATTGACTAGAAGATCATTTGGGAAAATTGGCCAAATCTAAAAATCCCTGACACATAAATTTTGTGAAGGGATCGCCTTTCATCCAGGTAGTTATGAATTTTCCAAAGCTAGACAAATTCAAGCCACTAGTGGTTACTCCCAAATATAATGATAAAATCCATCCATTCCTCCACGTGGAACAATACCTGGATAGTGCCAACATATACTCAGTTCCGAATGAGATGCACTGCTGATCATTATCAATCACTATTACTAGATCGACACAAATCTGGTACAATAATTTATCACATGGATAAATCTCCGGTTTCTAATAAATACTCGAGATGTGTATCGGTACTTTCTACTTTGGAGTGAAATCAATAAAGAGAGTATCCCATTTACTCATTATTTTCCAACAGGTGTGGGAAACCACACACGGATATATCACTCGTTTTAATAGCAAAAAGCTGAAAGTGGTAGATTATAAAGTAAAAGCGATAACCACCACCTTAATGAGTGGTATACTCCCTAAAATTTATATTATTCTCTGGCTAAGGATCCTCTTAAGACCATGACTAAGTTGATGGCTAAGGATGGAAAAATTGTGAACACTGAGGAGGCTATGGATGCTAAGAAAACCCCTAGCTCCAAGGCTGAAATCCATAAGAGCTCCGAGAAAAAAGATAAAAAGGCCAAAAACCCAAAAGGTATAACGAGAATACCCTCACTATTACAGTACACCACATCATATAGGAGATTCTAGGAAGCATGGATCTAAAATGGCTCGAAAAATCGAAGTATTCTCCTAACAAGAAGGACAAATCTAAATATTATGAGTTCCACAAAGATCATGGGCATATTACAAACAATTGTATCGCCCTGTTAAATAAGATAGAGAAGCTGATCTGATGTGGAAATCTCTCTTAGTGTGTCGACATGCATGAGGACATATACATTAAAAGGCGACCAAAGTCCCCATGAAAGGGGAGATATGACAATAAAAGAGGCAAAGTTAATGACTTAAAGGACAACTAGATCTACTGAAGAAACCTCGAGAGCCCGAACTCGAGGTAAAGATAATTTATTTTGGTTGTCATTTCATAATCGGAGCTGATGCTTGTGGTAACAAAGATATAGATGAAATAAAATCTTAACCAAATGAAGCCAAGGCTTACGATGTTAATAGTCACCTAAGAAGGGTAAATAAAGACAAGTTGGTGATAGGGTTTTCTAAGAATGACTTATCTGGGGTACTATCCCCATGAGACCATCTAGTTGTCACTGTGAGAGTACACCAAGCTAGAATGACGAGAATTTTAGTCGACAATGATAGCTCATCCGATGTAATGTTTTATGATTACTTTAAAGGATTAAGACTGCACGATAGAAAATTGGAGACTTATCATAGGCCTCTCATAGGCTTCGAGAGAGAGAGGGTGTATCCTTTGGGAACTATGAAGTTAAATGTCCTTATCGGCACATGGCTAGCCAGCCGAATAGAAAGAATACTTTTCTTCATCTTAGAAAAGAACGTCCAATCAGCCTACAACATGATTTTCAACATAGTCGTGTTAAAAAAGTTTGAAGCTATACCAACGAATTTTCACCAGTGCCTAAAGTTCATCACATATTATGGGGTCGAAGTTATTAATAGAAATCAAATTAAAGCCAGAGCATGCTATTACACCTCAGTCGACCAAAGGAAGTGAAGAAAATCACAACCACCTACCAGATTGAGACCCTAAACCCTCACGAAGAAGCTAATTTGGTTAAAGGGCAAGTTATAGAAGAAATAACTACACAGATCTGCTCATCCCTGGACCTAACCCTCAAGTAGAAATTAAGAAAACTATTTAAATAGAGAAAAAGTGTGTTATATTGGATCCATGCGTATATGCCTCTGATTGAACCAAGACTCAAATGCCAGGAATTGAATATCGCCAAGGATGCTAAGCTGATCAAGCAGAAGCAGCGTCTGTTTAGCCCATAAAAGAACATGGCTATCCAAAAAGAAGTGGAAAAATTAATAAAAATAAGGTTCATTGAAGATGTCAAATACCCTAATTGGTTGGCCAACATGGTAGTGGAAAATAAGAAGAACAATAAATGGCATATGTCTAATGATTTTACAGATTTCAATAAAGCTTTCCCAAAATATCACTTTCATTTTCCTAGAATCGATAAATTGGTTAATGATAGAACTAGGCATGAGTTACTAAGTTTCATGGATGCTTACTCAGGGTATAACCAATTCAAGAAGGAGAAAGACAAGGAAAAAACCTCATTTATCACCATTCAAAAGTAAGAAAGTTGTCAACCACATTATCGACCTGGGATAGACGTGTGACTAGTTGGAGAAGCATTAAATGAAACTCAATTCTACTAAGTGCATTACGGGAAAATGTTTGATAGTTCAAAGATGATTATACCAGTACCTTTGCAATGTATTGAACATGAGCAAAGTTTAGGTTCAAGACTACGTGTTGGCGAGACTAGACTTGCATTATCTCACACAATTTACAAAGGCTACCTATATTCGCAATCGCAAGGATTACCACGATTGGAATATCTACTCAGTTACTGCTAGGGGTTTGATCTAATTAGTAAGACATAAATCTCTGCAAATTGCGCAATCATCGTGTGGGTATGTTTAAGATCATATTCCGTAGGAATCCTCATCGGGAAGGTAACATGGATTATGATACACCTTTTCTAAACTTATCACTTTTGATTCGACAAGTAAACTCGATCGGTGGATTTTGTAATCCAATAAAGTATCAAATAAGTTTAGTATGAGATCAAGGATCACATAAGACGTTGATGAAAATTGATGAGGAGCGAATTGAATTTCACCAACTAGGTATAATATGTTTTGGGTGAGGAATCATATTATGCGCTATCAGAATTTGCAAACAAGAACTCATTATTCAAATAATTATGAGATAATTAATTTGGAGTGAAATTAAAATTATTCAGTGCAATTGATTACAATTAAACGAAAAATCAAATATATTACGGGAAGTAATATGGGATTTTGATATTTCCATTTGGAATTAAAGTGTATTATTTTCCTTAGATCCCTAGTACATCCTACCAAGTAGCAAGCCCAAAACTCCCTAAGATCCCTTATTGGTCCAAGTCGTCCTGTACCTATTTATATAGGTCAAGAGGAGGGGTTTAAGTTGAATGAGAAATTCTCAACGATTTGAGAGGGAGAGAAAAAAAAATATTCATGTTTTGTGAAGGGGAGAAAGTTATTTATCTCATATTTCACCAATATTTCATCTCCAGAAGTACCCACACACATGTATTGCTTTAGGGGGTTCATATACTTGAAGATTCAATACCTACAGTATATTCAAATAATGATTTGAAGCATGAAAAAATCAGATACATCATCTTATATATCATTTCATTCTTCAATATAGGATCACCTATTATTTTTACAAAGGTATTGTTCTTTAAACCCTTGATTCATTCTTTATATCTAGCTTTTTTTCTTACTTTCTGAAATATGATCGATTGAAGTTCTTGAGGCAACAATGTTTTTTATGATGTCAATCCCCAACATGCAAGGGGTCCTGATTATAATTGTTTGCTTTATTCGATGTTTCAAGGTATTTGAGAATCTTATAATTTCTTTTGACTCAATGTGTACCCAGTCTTCAGAAGTTAAATATTATTGATGAGAACGATTCCTTGGGCTACCCATTTTAGGTTATCTCATTTGGAAGAAGTGTCTTTGTGGTGAGTAATGGGTTGGTCTTGTGGGTCTTTTTAAAAGAACATTTGAGAGAGTGTTTGGGAGCGGAAAAATACTTACGGTGTAAGCATTCCTTTGTGTGTAACGGGGTACTTTTTAGTGGACATTTTTTACTAGGCCTTACAAATTTTAATAATTGGTTACCAACTCTCATGTGTGTCTCTAAAAACATATAACTCAATGGATTTTGGTTAACTTATCTTACTTATTTATTGCTTAACATCATTATTTGTACTGTGCAACATCCTTTAAGGTGAAAATATTGTTGTCATTTTCTTGGATGCCTAGGATAGGGTTTGTGTTTAGTGATAGACCGGGCCCAAAGTGATATCTCGGGTTGCCTATATACCTTTGATTAGTTCTATGAACGGATCAAATTCGAACCAGATTATGCAAATCTAAATCCATATCCGTTTATGTTAAACGGATTCGGATCCGATCCGATTATCCGACGTATTATCTGTAAGGGTTTCGAATCCGTTTTGTTAAAATCCGTTTATCCGATCCATTTAGTTTTATTTTTTTATTTATTTTTATAGTCATTTTCATTAAAAAAAACATATGATGATATGTCAAATAATATACTTTTGACCACTTGATTTGTAACATTTTAATTTTCATCTCTTATTTCATAAATTTATTTTACAAATGTTCCAAAAAGATAGTTGATGAAATAAAGAACCATAAACAAATATTCTAGATAAAAGTCCAACAATTATTCTTAGAGAAAAGTCCAATATTCAAAATCAAAACTAACACCAAGATAAATGTCCAATTTTTTCATATGGAGCAATTTCTATAAACCAGTCTTCAAATAAAAAAACAACAAATACTCAATGTATCTAAAAAATGAACAACATCTACAGAAAATGAAATTAAAAATCGAATGAGTAGCAGTTATAAATCAACCATAAATCAATGAACAACAACTATACAAAAAGAATGAACAAAAGCTAAATAAATAATAAATCAGTGTATCTCAAAAATGAAATTACATCTAAGTATCTCAAAAGGGAAAAGAATACCCAAAACACAAACTTGATGTTGCAAAAAAATGAAATCACCTATTTTTTATGTTGAGCAGCAGCGATGAGGGGGGAGGATGCGGTGAGAGGAGGAGGCGGTCGATGGGAGGAGGGGAGAATAACAGCACCTAGGGGTGAAGGTGAAGGAGGCGGTGAGGGGGGGGGGAGGATTAGTGAGGAGGGAGGAGGAGGAGGGCCTGAGTGAAGAGTGTGAGGTGAGGGAGTATGATAAGGGAGAGGGAGTGACGACTAATGAGAGAAAAGAGAATGTGTTAGGGTTTTGTGTGTCTATTAGGAGTGTGCTTGTCTTTTTCCTTTTTTATAAGGGCGATTTTTTTATATAATATTATAACTATTATAATATATATTTAATTTTTTATTAGATACAATAGATTAATTATATATATATATATATATATATATTAGTCAGATCGGATTATTAACGGATTGGAGTATATGAATCCAAATCCGATCGATTTTATAAACGGGTAATCAGGTAATCAGATTTTAGGCATGATCCATATCCGCTTAAATGGATCGAATTTGGATTCAGATAAAATCCAATACATTGACAGGCCTACCTTTGATTCAACAACGGTGATTTTCCTTTTGTGAATTTTTCTGATATTTATATTGAAAGGTTCGATCTAAGTAGCTTTTCTAAATGAAAGGTTAGGGTCTAAAAGTTTTTAGCTAACCTTAAACTAAATATTGCAAGTCTGGCTTGTCTCCAAGTAGAGTGTGTATTATGAAGGGTTCAATCTCGGCTTGTTGTGTTTGTAGACAAAGAACTTCTTAAATAGGTTGAGGTTGAAGGGTTACGATAAGTTGACTCTATTTATGTCAGCCATGATGGAAACCCCTCCCGAGTTTATTTTAATCATGAGGTAGGGCCCTCCTCAATTAGATGTGAATTTAGGACCAGGTGGCCTTCTTCTATGTTCAATCACTTGACATTTCTATTTAAGACTTTTGCAATACATTATTGGAAGACCTAATTATGGTAGGAAATTTAGAGCCTCCTTTTGTCTAGAATTATGAATTCTTTGTATCGGTTTTAGACCTAGTCAGGTTTGGAAACCTTTGTTTATACCATGAATTGAAGGGAGGGAATATATAATTTCATGGGTAGTAATACTTACATACCTTAGACCACTGAATAAGGATGGACCTAATGGAGTTATGTTTCATCCTGCAATATCTCAAAGGGCATACGATTGATTCTTGAACCAATCATTGTAGGTATATGTCATCTTATGGATGATGTGCCTGACATTTTTTTAGTCGACTCGCCATTATTGGTTGTTTGAAACCTGTAGGGGGATTATTTATGCCTAACAATCATGTAGTCATGCAAAAAAATTAGATACTTCTTTCTTAGAGAATGTGCTGTTATCGAAGGCTAGATTATGGGGTATGCTGAAGAAATAGATAATGTTCATACGTATGAATTTGATGACCCTTTTGGAATTGAGCACTAAATAAGACTCAACTTTGATTGAATTTGTGAAGTTGTCTATGGCGACCAGTATAAAATCATATCGCATTGAGGATTTTGTAGTTACCTTGCTTACGATGCCAAACTGCCAGGTGAGAATGTCCATGGAGAGATCATAAAAAATAGTTCCCTGGGTGGGAGGTTTTATATGGGTGCATATTAAACACATTTTAATAACCTTTTGACATAGTTTGTGTAGTCCTTTTGTAATATGGTTTAATTGTAGTCATACTTATGAAGAGGAAATGACCGTTCATGTGTCGGCCGCACTCACCACTATGAATTCTCTCCATTATAATTATTATCTCGCCTTTCATTACGCCCCTCAAGTAGATGTTTTTAAAGTCTCTTATGTAGAGTTGTCCTCCATGGATGATGAATTAGGTGGTCCATTGCCTTAAGGTGTATCGAATGATTACGGTGGCACTTAGTAGCTAGAGGTTGTCATTTAGCTCATTCTAGTCATCATGGTAACAAACCATCGAGTTAAATGTCATATCCTAAATTTTGTTGATCTCAAACTTGTATGAGTGAAAAAATTTCCTCGTTATTGTAAGTTTGATCTCGATGGTCTCATTGTGGATGATAACCATTGATGTAATGGTGGAAAAAGCATTTACAAATTTATTTTTGGATATGGGGAGGAAATTTAACTCTAAGTGATCAAATTAAGAGGCGACCACATCCAAGTATTAGTGGTAGGGTTGAAGTTATTTATCCTTATTCTTCCACTTTCCTAGAATTTAGTTGATGATAAGTGTGGAGTCTTCATAGACTTCCATTTTTTTTATTACCATTTCTAAGGTGATCTCTAGACCAACAATGCATGCCTCGTATTCAACCATATTATTGGTTAATTCATAAGAAATCTTATTGGCGGTGGGGAGATGGTGTGTGACGTAGGATATGCAGATCATTCCTATGTCAAAACCCTTTTTGGAAGATCGTCAAAGTAGAGACTTCATCTTATTTTGTTATTAATTTCTAACAGGTTCTCATTGGGGAACTCATTTGTGTTTCCTCCTTCATCTTCCACAGGTTTCTCCATTAGTGAGTAGGCTATGTCCGTACCCTTAATAGATTTCTACATAACATAGATGATCTCAAACTTTAAGAGTGGTAGAATCCACTTCGACATTTGGTTAGAGAGAGTGGGATTCTAAAATAAGAATTAAAGGGGTTCATTTTTTATTTGAGCTTTATGTTGAAGGACATCATGTAGTGGATAATCTTATTGGCACCCCAAACTAGTGAAATGGAAGCCTTTTTCAGTATAGTGTAGTTGAGCTAATAGGTGATAACAATTTTTCTAATATAGATTTCTTTTCGAGATGTCTGCACATTCTTAGGATTGTGTTGATGATAATCATGTAGAGGTTTATTAGTTATCCTATTTGAGGTGGAACTAGGTATAGTGGGTGAGTGAGTTACTCTTGGATTCTCTCAAAGGCCTCCTAGCATTGGGCATTCCATTCCTTAGTGGAATTATTCTTTAGTATCTCAAATATGGTTTCGCATGTTATCATAATTTGGTTTTTATAAAACAGATGATGAATTGCAATCGTCAAAGGATTCTTTTAACTTCCTAGTCTGTCTAGGGCCGACAAATCTCTCTAATGGCTTTGACTTTGGTTGGGTATAAGTATATCTCCTCTTTGCTAACTATGAAGTTTAGGTACTCCACCTTGGTGACTCCAAAGGCAAGTTGATCCTCATCTTGAATTAGATATTGAGAGAATTTCCTTAGTACATACATGTGTCCTCCTCGGTTCATAGATTTTATTGTTATATCGTCAACATAGACCTTTACTTTCTTACGAAAGAGATCGCGCTTGAAGGAAGTTGCATCATACGACACTCCAAAAATCCCATATTTAGGGTGTTCGTTCCTAAATACATAATTTTTAAGAGCCAAACATTTAATAACATTCACATAATGTTGAATAACATAAGAGTGCAAATCAATATGGATAATCTTAAATCATATGAACCTGTCAATAAATAAAACTTCGATATATGTATAAGTACAATATAAAACTAAATATGAATAAATTGACACAACCAACATATCATAATAAATCATCTACATACAAAATTGGTCAAATAAATAATATATGCAATCCTTTTAATGAACTCAAACTCTACAAAAAAATATAATAAATACACTATAAAACTGTAATAAAAAGTACCCTACAATAAATGAATTCTCATATGCGAGCCATGTTAAGGAATCAATACGAATATACAAATTCTCTAGTCCCCATAGCAAAGCTTCAAAATCTTTGTAAAGTAAACATAGTCAAGCCTATTATAAGAAATCATTTACTTGACCCAAACATAGATAAAAAAAGAGATCATGCAAAAACTATGTGAAATTCAAAATTCATTAAAATAAGATCTACAAAACTACATAACCAATGACTTGCCAATAATATATCATAACTTTCTAAATAGAAGGTAATCACTATTCCATCACATAAAATCTTAGTAATATTTGTAAGATATATTGTTAAAGATGATCACTAAGTAACCCCTAACCCTAAATTATTTTGCTCTCACACTCAAGCTAGTAGGACTAATATAACCTATCTCATACTCAAACATCGACTTTTAATCATCTAATCATATCTTAACATCTATCTCGATCCAATTCTATTAAGGTCCATCCAACACCAAAACACCATTGCATTACATCCCACCTCCCAACCAGAACTGGAATCCTTGCATGGGTTGTAAAAATATAAATAATAAACTCCCCCCATGCACTTTTGTCTAACCAAGTTGGTCTTTCAGTCCTAGTGGTACTAGAATACAACCACAAGCATATAATCATTTCACCCAAGTTACTTCCACATCCATAAATACCCATATCAAAATACATGATATTAGTCATTCCACTATTTACATCTTGGAGAGTCTAATACTCACTCCATATAAATATAATAATTAAGGGTTCCACACTCCCTAGTACTGGGAGATCCCACTAATCAAATTCTACATATATCAACCTATTGTAAGATTCATCCATTCCCATTTTGATACCTCAAATATATAGATATACCTTATTTAAAATCAATCAAATTAATACACATACACAACAAACAATAGGGCATTTCTCTGCCCTACCAAATCCCAACAAAACATATGTAATACCCCATAATTTTGAGTATATGAATTAAGAGAGGTTAGCGCGGATTTTGGGCGCTTTGGATTTATTGGGATGATTTTAGCGTGGATTATTTTGGGAAGAATATTCGAGAATACAGGGTGAGAAGATTGTATTTTTTTTTTGTATATAGCATTTTATTTCGAGATAGATATTTGTATTATTTCGAGAGACTTTTGGTTGTATTAATTTGAAGATTAAGATTAGTGGATTCTCTTAGGCCCCGTTTGGTTGTCCCAAAATTGTAAATTAGATCATTAATAAATTGCCCCATTTACAAATTGACTCATTAATTGTGTTTGGTTTCATTAATGAAATGATTCATTAAATGCCCCATTAACTGAATTATGTGGATTTTGATAATCAAATAAAAAAATAAACATTTATTCAATTAGGCAGTATTTTGTAGTTTAGGTGGAAACCCTATGGGATATTTAGTAAATCGAGCTTTATTTGACACTAAGTTATGAGTTTAAAATGAGTTAATCTTGAATTAGAATAGTGTGATCTTGAAGAGTTGTAATTGAATAAGAAATTAGCATGTTCAATTGAATTTAAGCTTAAAAGAAAGAGAGAGAAAGAGGATTGACCAGGCAACACGCTGTGACACCCCGCCTCATTAAATACCGGGAGATCAGTACTTTATAAAATTTAAAACACAATGTTCAGTTGGTTCATTCTTAGCATCACTGTCAAAAACATAACAACCTTATAAACCACCAAATAATTAATTAAGCTAGTGTCAAAATATTATTTTTCCTTTTTATATTGTAACCAAAAATCAGTTATTTATAAAGTCCGAGAATTTAAATATAATCCATCCACCACACAACTGAATAAAAGAAATATTGAATCTGAATTTCGTACTGAAATAAATAAGACCGGATAATACATTTCCAGTTCAAAACTCTAAACCAAGAACCGTAGTAAAATAAATCTATCTGAAATGATTGGAAAGTAAACTGAATACAGTCTCTGATAAAAATGTCTAAGGACTAGGAGAGACATGCCCAACATGAAAAGTCTAGATAAAACTGTGTGAAAGGATAGAGGTGTCTAATGCAAAGACGTGCAGCTTCCACAAGAGCTACAGCATGCCAAGCAATCAAAGTCTCTAACTCTGGTGTCCCTATGGCTGAGCACCTGATAATATACATATATATAGCAAGAGATAAAAGAGGTGCAAGAAACGGGTCAGAGCCCGATGTGTAAAAATATTTGTTTTAGCATGTATTTAAAATTTGCAATAAAGCAAGTATCAAATGCATGTTAGTTCAAACTCACACATGAGATCCTCACCTCTCGTCTGTTGTGCATGCCTAACGTACATTTATTTAAACCTAACCATCCGTAACAATTCTAACCAGATAAAGACTTATACTTCTAGTTATACCTCATGCTAGCAACCCGTGATTCCCAGCTTTCCACATGATTAGTATCATCATTTATTAATTCGATTAAGTGTTATCACACTAAGTTAAGTATTCACAGCTTACGTTACTTAAGATTGTACTATCCTAATAACCTACAATTATCTCACAGTAGGAATAACACAAGTATACATATATATATATTCACCACTATAATATACATAAACTAATACAACACCCCAAGGCTAAACTTGTAGTGCATTGCATGCTCTGCTATCATGTCCCACTACATATTGTACTCAAATAAGGACTATCGGTCTGGAAGTCTCCCACGATCAATATACAAGAAACACACATAGTGGAGGTGAAAATAATTCACATACCTATGGGTCATGCACATACCTACACTCCCATAGTTAGTTGATTTATCAACTCACAAATAAATCTTCACAATCCTATATTCTAAGATATAAGCCAAATATCACCCCGAAGGTCACCCAGGATAAGACTGTCTCTACACAACCTCCCGCGATAGCAAGCAGCTAGGTATGTCATACACATAATATTAAGCACGTAATAGGTATCCACACATCCTATTAAAATTCATTTGATATTTACCTAACCTGATCATATATATTCCATACGGATTATTCTCTCATTACTACGTATAATATGTTTACTTTTTCCCAAATAATCTATGTAGACTATTTCTTCTCACTCGAAGGGTACTACTACATTCACATATCAAGATAGGAGATAAGTTCTTGATACTCTACCGGTCAAGGGTATTTTTGCCCCTCAAATCTCACAATTTAAGATTCTAAAGGTTCTCTTAAGTTCTGCAGTAGCACTGGAAGTCTGCAGAAAAATGAACTGAACCGATCCTCCAAAACATGAACCGATCGTACTAAAATAAAAATGAACCAATCCTATCAGAAAATGAACCGATCCTATCAGAAAAAGGAACTGATCCTATCAGAAAAAGGGACCGGTTCTATTATGTCAGACCTGTTCTTCAATAGTTACGTTTTTGCCATATTCGCACCCAAAACCTCATAGTTCATACCCAATCTTCAATTTAACTATTTTGATTGATAACCCAACATATTTACACAATTTCAAATATCCTAAGATCATTTAATCATTATAAATCATAAGGTAAAAACTAAGTCCCCAATTAATATCATAAGAACCCTAGTTTTGCAATTTTTCGTTAAAGAACTTAATTAACCCATATTTGTTCATCGATTTGTACTCCAATTTTGTATTAAAATTGTCTTACATACATGAAGGAATTAACTACTGAACCATCTTCCCATAATCATAAGTTACTTCTCCAATTTTCACCCAATTTCAATGTAATTCATTAACAAATTTACCTACACTAACATGAACATGACTATTGCTAAATGAAAAGAAATTAATAAACACTTGACTGATTACGAAAGTTTGATTCATCTCCTGAAATTGGTATAGATGTGATCTCCTCTTTCCGATCTATGCGTTGATGGTGTTTTTGGTGAAGGATAACTTGGTTTGGCCTTAAAACTCGTAGGAACCTCTTCTCCTTCTTCCCATGGAACTCTCTCTTTTCTTTCACAGATGAAACCCTAACTGTGACTACGTAAGGGATAATAAAACCTTCTAATTTTCGTCCATTAATTAACCCCAAAAATACAATTTATTAAAACGCCCTCCCGGGATGCTGGCTAGGCCTAAGATTGCCCCGGGACCCAAACTAAACCTTCAGATACACTTCTCTGACTATCTCGACCCCTCCGAACTCAATGATGTGATCGAAATGAACATACGAGTTGCTTCAAAATAATTTATCTTTTTATTTAATTAAATTAGTCCCGACACGACTCAGATGCGCGTCTGACTACATTACCAATTGTCGCATTTCTCATTCCCGATAATTTATCAATTTCAATAATTCCATATTACTTATTCACTCAGTAATATTCAATCAATAAGTATTAACACTGGCACACTAGTTAATATTTATCTATTTTAATCCGAATTAATTAACAATTAAATCTCACATTTTAATTCAATTAATCCAAAAATAATTACACATCACATAATTGTTTAAATGCTAAAAAATAAGGGGTGTTACGCAGGCCAGCAACCGCGGATGCACTCAAGCGCAACCATGGCCTGAGGCCCGTAACCATAGGAGTTTGTTATGTGACCATGGCCTTTGAGGTTTGCGGCCCAACCCCGGGTTTCTCTGCTTTATTTTATTTAAGAACTCTTCTCTTCATCCTTAACCTCCTAAACATCCATTAAAATAACTTCCAAGCTTAAATTGGGAGATTTTATACTTGGAATTTGAAGAATATCTAAGAAGAACTTTGAAACTTTTTGTAGGAAGAAAAATTTGTTTAAATTAGATTTTTAGAATGATCATATAAGTCAAGAATTCTCTACTTTTCCCATTAAGTTATATATGGATTAAAGGTTTACTAAAACATAATCATGTGTGATTTTTATCATTTGACTAGGAACCCAATTAGGGAAAGTGAAACCTAGTGTTTCTGGTTTTATGAACAAATTGAAGAATGACTAAATAATTTTAAAATTATAATGCTTTGGGGAAATTGGGTTATGTAGAAAAATTACATTAATAATATTGAAACTGTGAATTGATCATAATAGTTCTGTTCCAACACCAAAAAGGTACTAATGCTAATGAAATTAAAAGGAGATGATTATTGGTTAAAGATTGGAATATGTTATTTAGAAAACTACTTTGCATGTTAAATTGATAGATGATAAAATTTATGAAATCTCTCATGAGCTTGAATAACAGAATTATGCAACTTTTTGAAATATGGTGTTTGTCTTGTAAATAGGATTATGAAATTTATGTATTTCAAATGAATTTGGCATAAATAAATATGAAATAAAAGGAGATGATATTAAGATAGAGAATTAAATGATACTTTTATTAAACTAACTAAATGTAAATATTGTAGGAAGTTGTCGGGTGAAGTAATGTAATTTATGATTAGGTTACATACGTGGGAGTTGGACATTAAGTTCCTAAGTGGACTATACATGGTTATTTTTCTCTAATCATGGGGTTAGAGAGTATGTTATTTTTTTATAGGGTATTTTCTAGGTATAGAACTATGGAATATGTGTGGCCTTTTCTATTTCCTAAGTTTGGGAATAGGGAATATGAGTGGATTTGGTTATCTCTAGTATGAGACTACGGATAGTTGGTTTGTTATACCCCGAGTGATTTGGGCAAGAGAAATTTATGTGTAATATGGTGATATACGATGATACGTTGATTTAAGATTAATACCTTATATATGATAGTTGTAATAGATTAATGATTTTGTGGGTGTCATTGTATGTGGGGTGTAATGTTGTCTAGATGCATTGTATGTGCGATACCGACAATATTCTGCTACCTTTATGGAACATAGTTGGGCATTATGGTATGTGCAGGGTCTAAATCGGTTAGATACTATAGTCCGTGTGAGACCTTGGTTGTCTAGATATAGTAATAAATTTATATGTGTGTCATGGTATATATGGGGTCTAATGTTGGCTTGATATGATACTGTGTGCAGGACCTAAGCTGGTAAGCTATAGTGATGGAATTAGTTATTTAGATACACCATGGTATGTGTAGGGTGACATTAGGGGTTTTTCGGCTATAGTAATATAGTGAATAGTATTGGTATGATTATATGGGTGGCACACCATGGTATGTGAAGGGTCGTATAGGATCTTATGTGGCTATAATTGTGTAGAAATTAAATAAATAAAAATTAAAGGAAAATTAATATTGATGAGATATGAAAGTGGGAAGTTGGAAATTTTATTTAATTATTCTCTTTTTAATTTCTTACTATCATTTAAAATAATCTATTGTGATATTTATTTCATCTATCACGTATGATTGGGTTCATGTAACCCTTTTTGGTATCATGTAGCTTGTATTTTTGCAGTGGACTCTGTCCCATTATTGGTGACTAACATTTTAGGTCAGGTTATCGTATTCTTCATCCTTGATTTTTGATACGAATGCACAATAGGATATATATAAAGAAATGAATTAAAGTTAAGTTAAAGAGAAAAAAAGAACTTTATTAATTATGAAAATAGTACACATAGTGTATTACCACCATAGGGGTGAGTTACACTTTATTTGTCAACATGAACTATGAAGTAAAAAATAAAAAAGTGCCACTCCTTGCTCCCATCTGGCTTAGTCTCTGTCCACACAGTCACGTATGCAAATAAGTGATCGGTATTTATCTTCAAAGAAGAAGAAATATTATCCTCTTTCTCTTGGGCCATCTAGAGGATAAAGGAATCAGTACAAATACACTAAGCCGACTTTACCAATTCTATACGAAATATCTGTATAGATGAGAGATGGAGTGTGTATAGAATTTAGTGTTTGTATAGAAACACTAAAGAATTAAAGTTGAAAATACCATACTTATCAGTTTATTAAGAATTACATAAAGAAAATCAAGGATCTTTGAACTAATAATCCCATGCGTACCAGCTCAATAGGGTGGTATAGAAATAAGTAAGCCATCAGTAAAACTAAATAATAAATAATCCAAAACCTTGGGATAATAATTGGCTAGGCACACAATTAAAGCAACACTTATATGTACGTAGCAATAAAACTAGCTTTTAACATCGGAGACCATAGGCCAAGTAGAAAAATTCCATGGGATAACATGGTAGTCTACTCCCTAGTTAATACTGATGCTTTTTCAATAAGAATAATGCACAAAATGCAGAGTAAACTGAATCGTTACAACAAATTGTTATAATATAAGTTATTAGGTGAGAAGGGTTAAAGTTGATTCGAATGATCATAATTTCTACACATATTTGTGAATTTCTACACATATTTGTGAAGAGTGCCACCAATTTATGTGTTTCAAATCAAACCAAATTTTATTACTGAAATTATCCAACTTTTAATTATGCACTAAACCAAGTTGTGAAAACCCAATTCTTACTTTAAAACCAATTTTATCTTTATTAATCCTAAACATGCATCTAGTGATTAAAGCAAGTAAAATAAAGTAAAGAATACTCACAATGCCGGATGTACGAGGAAAAAACCCAAAACAGGAAAATAACCTCGGACGGCCCAAGCCAGAGAATCACTATGAATATGGTTTTACAAAGACAGACAAAGTCTCACTCAACGACTCGATCCCCACGGGTCTTGACGGTCTTCTGATCTTCAACCACTCCTCTCACAGTGCCCACGCTGAAAGTCCTTCTTCCAAGATACATATCCACAACACACGCGTCCACGTATGTCTCGGTGTCCCCCGAATGGCTTTGATTCGTCTTCGATGTCATACAAGAATTCCTTCTCTTTTCTTCACCGCAAAACCCTTTGATGTTCAATGTGTAGAACAAACAGTTTTGGTGCTTCAATATCACATAAGCATATAAGAATGATAACTCGGATCTTTACAAACTTCTAAGGATGAGTTTATGCTTTATAAACCTTAGAAAACATGTGCAAACAAGTTTCTGGTTCTTAAACAGTTTTTTAGAATGCACACCTACGAAACTCTGATAGAAACACTATGTAAATAACATTAAAATGCCGCCTCAAAAAATGTGTCATTCGAACGACTTAAGGATCTCGTTCGAGCGACTTAGACATCTCATTCACGCGAGATCTAATATCGTTCGAGCGAGATCTTTGACTTTTTGACTTTTAGTTCAAAACATCTCTTCAAAGAGACCAAGTAAAGTCAAGATCCTTTTTCGAGCTTATCGAAATTAAAACGTAGTGTAAACCTTTTAAAACACTATAAAACATTTTAAAAACATTTTTCTTTATAAAAATTACATCCATATCTTTATAAAAAATAATTATGAGCACCATTAATTATACACATTCATACATGAGTGATCTCGGAATGCAATTAACTTTGAAGACGATTAAACTTGCACCAATTAAACATCCACATGATAAATTCTTTGAAGCTTTTACGCAACCTCTTCAATTTTATTCAATACGTCATAGACCAAGTGGGATCGTGATAAAATAAAAATCTCCTTATGACATATTACAAACACTGTTTTGTTTACGGAATTAAGTTAAAACAATACGGGGACTCAATTTGAAATTTATGTCCTAACAAATCTCCCCCTTTAACTATTCCGGGACAAAACTAAACTAGTGAAATGTCTAACCAGTTCGTTAAGCCGTATGACGCCTAAATCCCATCCCATAAACCCAAAATCAAAAATACAGGACATGGACTAGAATATGTAGCACCGGCAAGCATGAACTGTCTGAATGTGATGTAGACTTGAAATCTCGAATCGCTGAAGCATACCTACACACATGAAACAGACAAAAAAATACCCGGTGAAGTATGGAGGAACAAATGAAACCAATATATTTATCCAAATGATACCAAATAATTATAGATACCAGTATGAATAATATCTTAAACATCATTTGTTAAAAAATTTGAACAATAAACTGATACCAATATGTACTACCAATATGTAATACCCCGTACTTTTGGTTATATTTATTTATGGGATTAATTAATTAAATGTGAATTAATTGGAAATTAATCCGGGAAAGATACTAGCGAGATGTGAGTTGGTATTTAACTATATTGAGCATATATGATGTTATATGAATTTGGAATTATGAAATTTGTCGTGAGATTTATATACGGTAATTTGGGAATTTTGTTGAGACGCGTGTGACCGCCGTGTCATGGTATATTATGTTAATTATAAAAGTGATTTTTATTTCTATTATTCGTATGGTCGTTTTGAGTGCGCCAACGCGTCCGGAAGGGTCGAGATAGTCAGAAAACACTAGCCGGGGGTGTAGGTTGGATTCCGGGGTATTTTTAGGCCATACCGGCAACTAAAAGGGTATTTTGGTAATTTTTTATTTTGAGGAATTAATAATGACGAAAATTAGGAGTCTTAATCTGACGTGGATTTAACCCACTAAACCCACTAACCAACCCATATTAACCCATTAAGCTACGGAGGTTATCATTTAGGTTTCCAACTTTCCCAAAGAAAACCCTAGCCACCATAGCCACCTTTGGAGAAGAAGCTTGGAGAAACAGAGAGAGAGAGGGAATTCTGCAGAAAGCTCCATCAAACCAACATCTAAATCAGAAATCGAATCAAGGCAAGTGATTTAAATTACATTCTTTATGCAGTGAATGCTTCTTCCATGTTAGAAATCTTGATAATCTATCTTAATTAAGAGTTAAAGGAAAACCCATGAAATTGGAAGTTATTAGCTTAATTTTGGGTATAGGTTTGCATGTATAAACGTTGCTTGAAGATTGAATTCAGAGATTTCATTTTTATGTGGTGTAAAAATGGATTAAATTCTGGGATTTGATGATGATAAAAATCTAGGGTTCATGTTCTTGAAAAATTGGGGAAAAGTATAGAATCTTGTGATTTAATGATGTTTAGGATGCATTAATGCCTTAAAAGATGTTAGTATATGACCTTAGCATGTTTTAGGATGATTAGAGAACTTAAAACAGTGTTGGAACGAACTTTGGAAAAGATTTGAGGAGTAAGAATGGTGAAAAACGAAATTTAGAGAAATCTGGGACGAAACTGGTAGGTCGTTAGAAGTCCCTCCCCAGGTCGTTCGAACGAACACGTTCGAACGAGCTTCTAACGAGCTTCTAACGAGTTTACCAGTCGCTTCTAACGAAAGGGAACTTCGTTCAATAACTTCGTTCGAACGAGATCTCGTTAGAAGGTACTGTTCGTTCGAACGAACTGGAATCTCGTTCGAACAGTCTCGTTCGAACGAGACTTCTAACGAGCTGACAGTGTAATCTCGTTCGAACAGTCTCATTCGAACGAGACTTCTAACGAGCTGGCAGTCTGGGCCTTTTTGGACTATTTTGATCTTTGGAGTCCCGTAAACTTGTTCGAGGATATAGATAACATTCCGATGATGATGTAATGATAGAATTGGGACTTTTGGGTATTTATGAGAAGGAAATTATATACGAGAGTTAAATTAAATGGACGGTTTGGGTTGAGACCTGAGTGTCTACTACGACGTGAGAATAAATTATGGCGCGCATGATTATAAACCGGAATAGTATAAATTGTGATAATTATAAGTTGGTACGAGAATGCGATATGTACTACGATTAAACTACGGGATTACTAAGACGTGTGTTTACTTAGTATTGGTATATGATTTGTGTGTATGACATACCTACCATACTTGCTATCACGGGAGGTTTATGTTCGCTTAGGGCCCTCTAATCCTTGTGTTACCCGGATTTAGACTGGTTACCTCGATGAACATAGGTCAGAGAAAGACTTATTGGGATGTTAATAAGTCCGCTGATCGTGGGAGCGTAGGTATGTGCGTGACCCATGTGATGTGACTGTGTTCGCCTCCATTATTTGTGATGTTGTTATCTGTGAACTATTCCTGAGAGATTCGGAATATGTGATCCTTATGTACTTGATGTACCGGGGTGGATAGCAGAGTATGTGTGCACCACAGCTTAGTTCCCGGGGTGCTTGTATTGTATATTTATGATGTGAATAATATACACTTAATTAATGGGAACCTTCATGTTAATGTTATGAATATAATTACGGTATTGTTTCAAAAAAAAAAACATAACGGGTTAGCTGATAGTGAAATATATTGCATTTTGAGCATCTGAGTTTACGTTAAACCCCTATTTAATTACGAGCGTTATAATGTTAATAGAACTGAGTAATATGGGTAGGACCTATGATAGTCTAGCTAGAGATGATGTCACTTATCTAGTGGTTTGTGTCGTTGTAGATGGGTACTTACGTTAGGAGTGCACAGTTAGACGAGAGGTGAGAATATCATGTGAGTGCACGTCCTAACATGCACTTTGCATTTAATGTTTTAAATGTTTTTAAAGCACTTGCAGGTTTTTAAAATATCTCCACATTCGGGCTCTGACCCGTTTGCTTTCAAATCTATTTTTCCTTGTAAAACCATTTTAGGTGCCCAGCCACAAGGACACCATGCATAGGATACTCATTCAGGTGACAAGCTGTAGCTGTTTGTGGAAGCTACATGGATTTGCTTGTAGACGCTTCTATCACTTGGATTCCAGATTCATTATCTATCAGTTGTAGGGCATGTTGCCCATTTCTATTAGAGACATCTTTCCATTACAGTTTTCAGACTTTGGCATGTATTGTTTTAGTATTCAGTTTACTTATTTCAGTTGTGGGATTGTAGTGAGGAGTTTTCCTCCAGACTTTATTTACATTGCGTGATGGTTATTCTATTTACTTCATTATGGTGAATGGTGTTATTATTCTTTATTACACTTGTTGCATGTTAATCAAACTTTAAAAAAATTGGCACTTACTTTTTAAATACTAGGTGGTTAGTAATAATAAAAATGTTTTCGACAGTGATGCTATTAACTGAGCCAACTTGGCATTTTGAATTAATTTAATAAAGGAGTAGCTACCTGGTATTTAATTAGTCGGGGTGTCACACAATATGAGATACCAATTGGTAAACATATGTAAACCAAAACATGCTCAAATATCCCCTACATCACATACATCTATTTGTAAACATATGTAAACCAAAACATGCTCAAATCTCCCCTACATCACATACATCTCTCCCCCTTTTTGTCTCGAATAGACAACCTGATGAAAAGATAAATTAATTTGAAATATCTAGCATGAGAATATAAACTAGTGTGAATCAATGTGAAATTTCTAGATAATCATGAAACAACCAGCTCAAAATGATCAAGTGATGATAAATCAGTAGCTAGTAAACCAAGGAATCACACACATAATATAGCAATATAATCAGGTGTGATAAACGGACTATATGAAAAAATCAATGTTGAACTAATAAAAACCTGCATATAAATTATTCAGTCCAAAAAAAACTTCCAGCAGTACCAAACGAATCACCAAAATAAACCAGTGGACTGCAAACCAATCAGAAGCTCCAAAACAGCCCGTCGTTCGAATGAGATAGGATTTCGCTCAAACGAGATGCGAAGTCGCTCGAACGAAGTACAGAGGTCGTTCGTGCGACATGGGATGTCATTTGAACGACTTCTCGTGACCTGCCAAAAACTCACATTTTCCCAGAAATATGTTATATTTTTTCCCAGTGAAAAAATTTCCACAAAAAAATTCCAGGAAGGGCCTGACAGAAACAAAACGGTGTTAAAACAGTAGGCTTTTAACACAAAATGCAAAAACTCATAAAAATTGAAAATATGAGTTACATGCAAACATAGTACCGATGTGCTCAAACATGGATATGAAATTAATGGGCATGAAACTACAACAAATGAGTCACAATTACAACACATCGAAACGATCAAGAAGCTCTAATTGATAGCGATAAATCATCAAACTTTATCATAGCCATATGACAATAAAAGTGTGATCTTAATGAACTAAACATACTACATGCACACAAATCCAGAATTTTGACGATTCTACAAACAATAACGTCAAATTGCAATGTTTCAACATTATGATTAGTTGTGCAAACCCGTTTAAAATTTTAATCCATCCAAAATCCCTCAATAATATCATGTTTTCTTTGGAATTAACTAAACAAATTTGGCCCTTTTCTAAGCATAGTGCATTTTCTTTTGGGCTCTTTTAAACCGTGGCTTTCACGACGAGTCGATTTTGAACTCTCGCAGCCCTTTCCCGTGAATCACTCATCATTTTTACCAATTTATATCCTCACGGTAAACGGTTCTTACATGCACACTTCTCCTTAAGTTTACTTATGCATAGATGACAAGATTGAGATAAGAACACCTCACCAAATTCAAATATGCAAGAGAAGTCAAACATCCATATAAACTCGTGCATGTGTGCAATGTTGGCATATATACAAAGTCGAATAAAAATGCAAATCAACTTGGAAACAACCCCATATAAACAATGGTTAAGATAATACTAAGCATCGATAATAATGACCAAATGTCCTAGCCACGTGGATAATGAAACGACCGGGGGGGGGGGGTCCAAGCACACCAATATGCCACATCAAACATGTAAACTCAAAAACAAAAACCGAAAATCTTTTTGGCTTTTCATATTTTGACTCAAATAAAAGCAAAATCTTTTTGGGTTTTCAAAGTTTTCTCAAAAAACAAATCTTTTTGTATTTTTCAAATAAGGCTCAAACAAGTGAAAAAAATATAATACAAAGAGATAAACATGTCATAACGCTAGAAAATTATAAACATGATGCAAGGGCTAGCGTATGACAAAACATGCAATCTACTAACTATAAGAAATAGCAAGAGATGAATCATGTGCATGCATGTGAGAATCAGCCAACGAAGCATTTAGCATCTCCAAAACCGATTTCCTAACCCAAACAGTTGTATACCTAACAAAACGGGTTTTGGGAACCAATGGGACATTACTTTTAATCTTCCTAGGGTATTTTCTAAGATCAAAACAAAAACTCCTAAGGTGACCTTTCCTACCACAATGTGAACATGTGAAAATACGATGAGGAACGGGACCTTTAGGTTGACCTTTTCTAATACCATCGGATGTGGTTGACGCTCTAAAACAAACTATGGTTTTGGATTTTACAATCGAACCACTAGAACAAGATAAGACGCTACCATCACTACTCGAGTCATTTAAATCATTTTTTAACTTCAACACATTCGACTCAAGGAAACGATTAGACTATGGATGTATCACTCGTTTTAATGGCAAAAAGCTAAAAGTGGTAGATTATAAAGTAAAAGCGATAACCACCACCTTAATGAGTGGTTTACTCCCTAAAATTTATATTATTCTCTGGCTAAGGATCCCCTTAAGACCATGACTAAGTTGATGGCTAAGGATGGAAAAATTGTGAACACTGAGGAGGCTATGGATGCTAAGAAAACCCCTAGCTTCAAGGCTGAAATCCATAAAAGCTCCGAGAAGAAAGATAAAAAGGCCAAAAACCCAAAAGGTATAACGAGTATACCCTCACTATTACAGTACACCACATCATATAGGAGATTCGAGGAAGCATGGATCTAAAATGGCTCGAAAAACCGAAGTATTCTTCTAACAGGAGGGACAAATCTAAATATTATGAGTTCCAAAAAGATCATGGGCATATTACAAACAATTGTATCGCCCTGTTAAATAAGATATAGAAGCTGATCTGATGTGGAAATCTCTCTTAGTGTGTCGACATGCATGAGGACATATACATTAAAAGGCGACCAAAGTCCCCATGAAAGGGGAGGTATGACAATAAAAGAGGCAAAGTTAATGACTTAAAGGACAACTAGATCTACTAAAGAAACCTTAAGAGCCCGAACTCGAGGTAAAGATAATTTATTTTGGTTGGCATTTCATAATCGGAGCTGATGCTTGTGGTAACAAAGATATAGATGAAATAAAATCTTAACCAAATGAAGCCAAGGCTTATGATGTTAATAGTCACCTAAGAAGGGTAGTTAAAGACAAGTTGGTGATATGGTTTTCTAAGAATGACTTATCTGGGGTACTATCCCCATGAGACCATCTAGTTGTCACTATGAGAGTACACCAAGCTAGAATGACGAGAATTTTTGTGGACAATGATAGCTCAGCCGATGTAATGTTTTATGATTACTTTAAAGGATTAAGACTGCACGATAGAAAATTGGAGACTTATCATAGGCCTCTCATAGGCTTCGAGAGAGAGAGGGTGTATCCTTTGGGAACTATGAAGTTAAATGTCCTTATTCGGCACATGGCTAGCCAGCCGAATAGAAAGAATACTATTCTTCATCTTAAAAAAGAACGTCCAATCAGCCTACAACATGATTTTCAACATAGTCGTGTTAAAAAAGTTTGAAGCTATACCAACGAATTTTCACCAGTGCCTAAAGTTCATCACATATTATGGGGTCGAAGTTATTAATAGAAATCAAATTAAAGCCAGAGCATGCTATTACACCTCAGTCGACCAAAGGAAGTGAAGAAAATCACAACCACCTACCAGATTGAGACCCTAAACCCTCGTGAAGAAGCTAATTTGGTTAAAGGGCAAGTTATAGAAGAAATAACTACATAGATCTGCTCATCCCTGGACCTAACCCTCAAGTAGAAATTAACAAAACTATTTAAATAGAGAAAAAGTGTGTTATATTGGATCCATGCGTATATGCCTCTGATTGAACCAAGACTCAAATGCCAGGAATTGAATATCGCCAAGGATGCTAAGCTGATCAAGAAGAAGCAGCGTCTGTTTAGCCCATAAAAGAACATGGCTATCCAAAAAGAAGTGGAAAAATTAATAAAAATAAGGTTCATTGAAGATGTCAAATACCCTAATTGGTTAGCCAACATGGTAGTGGAAAATAAGAAGAACAATAAATGGCATATGTCTAATGATTTTACAGATTTCAATAAAGCTTTCCCAAAATATCACTTTCATTTTCCTAGAATCGATAAATTGGTTAATGATAGAACTAGGCATGAGTTACCAAGTTTCATGGATGCTTACTCAGGGTATAACCAATTCAAGAAGGAGAAAGACAAGGAAAAAACCTCATTTATCACCATTCAAAAGTAAGAAAGTTGTCAACCACATTATCGACCTGGGATAGACGTTTGATTAGTTGGAGAAGCATTAAATGAAACTCAATTCTACTAAGTGCATTATGGGAAAATGTTTGATAGTTCAAAGATGATTATACCAGTACCTTTGCAATGTATTGAACATGAGCAAAGTTTAGGTTCAAGTCTGCGTGTTGGCGAGACTAGACTTGCATTATCTCACACAATTTACAAAGGCTACCTATATTCGCAATCCCAAGGAATACCACGATTGGAATATCTACTCAGTAACTACCAGGGGTGTGATCTAATTAGTAAGACATAAATCTCTGCAAATTGCGCAATCATTGTGTGGGTATGTTTAAGATCATATTCCGTAGGAATCCTCATCGGGAAGGTAACATGGATTATGATACACCTTTTCTAAACTTATCACTTTTGATTCGACAAGTAAACTCGATCGGTGGATTTTATAATCCTATAAAGTATCAAATAAGTTTAGTATGAGATCAAGGATCACAGAAGACGTTAATGAAAATTGATGAGGAGCGAATTGAATTTCACCAACTAGGTATAATATGTTTTGGGTGAGGAATCATATTATGCGCTATCAGAATTTGCAAACAAGACCTCATTATTCAAATAATTGTGAGATAATTAATTTGGAGTGAAATTAAAATTATTTAGTGCAATTGATTACAATTAAACGAAAAATAAAATATATTACGGGAAGTAATATGGGATTTTGATATTTCCATTTGGAATTCAAGTGAATTATTTTCCTAAGATCCCTAGTACATCCTACCAAGTAGCAAGCCCAAAACTCCCTAAGATCCCTTATTGGTCCAAGTCGTCCTGTACCTATTTATATAGGTCAAGAGGAGGGGTTTAAGTTGAATGAGAAATTCTCAACGGTTTGAGAGGGAGAGAAAAAAACTATTCATGTTTTGTGAAGGGGAGAAAGTTATTTATCTCATATTTCACCAATATTTCATCTCCAGAAGTACCCACACACATGTATTGCTTTAGGGGGTTCATATACTTGAAGATTCAATACCTACAGTATATTCAAATAATGATTTGAAGCATGAAAAAATTCAGATACATCATCTTCTATATCATTTCATTCTTCTATATAGGATCACCTATTATTTTAGTAAAGGTATTGTTCTTCAAACCCTTGATTCATTCTTTAAATCTAGCTTTTTTTCTTACTTTCTGAAATATGATCGATTGAAGTTCTTGAGGCAACAATGTTTTTTATGATGTCAATCCCCAACATGCAAGGGGTCCTGATTATAATTTTTTTCTTTATTCGATGATTTCAAGGTATTTGAGAATCTTATAATTTCTTTTGACTCAATGTGTACCCAGTCTTCAGAAGTTAAATATTATTGATGAGACCGATTCCTTGGGATACCCATTTTAGGTTATCTCATTTGGAAGAAGTGTCATTGTGGTGAGTAATGGGTTGGTCTTGTGGGTATTTTTAAAAGAACATTTGAGAGAGTGTTTGGGAGAGGAAAAATACTTACGGTGTAAGCATTCCTTTGTGTGTAACGGGGTACTTTTTAGTGGACATTTTTTACTAGGCCTTACAAATTTTAATAATTGGTTACCAACTCTCATGTGTGTCTCTAAAAACACATAACTCAATGGATTTTGGTTAACTTATATTACTTCTTTATTGCTTGACATCATTATTTGTACTGTGCAACATCCTTTATGGTGAAAATATTGTTGTCATTTTCTTGGATGCCTAGGATAGGGTTTGTGTTTAGTGATAGACCGGGCCCAAAGTGATATCTCGGGTTGCCTATATACCTTTGATTAGTTCTATGAACGGATCAAATTCGAACCAGATTAGGCAAATCTAAATCCATATCCGTTTATGTTAAACGGATTCGGATCCGATCCGATTATCCGACGTATTATCTGTAAGGGTTTCGAATCCGTTTTGTTAAAATCCGTTTATCCAATCCATTTAGTTTTATTTATTTATTTATTTTTATAGTCATTTTCATTAAAAAACATATGATGATATGTCAAATAATATACTTTTGACCACTTGATTTGTAACATTTTAATTTTCATCTCTTATTTCATAAATTTATTTTACAAATGTTCCAAAAAGATAGTTGATGAAATAAAGAACCATAAACAAATATTCTAGATAAAAGTCCAACAATTATTCTTTGAGAAAAGTCCAATATTCAAAATCAAACTAACACCAAGATAAATGTCCAATTTTTTCATATGGAGCAATTCGTATAAACCAGTCTTCAAATAAAAAAACAACAAATACTCAATGTATCTAAAAAATGAACAACATCTACAGAAAATGAAATAAAAAATCGAATGAGTAGCAGTTATAAATCAACCATAAATCAATGAACAACAACTATACAAAAAGAATGAACAAAAGCTAAATAAATAATAAATCAGTGTATCTCAAAAATAAAATTACATCTAAGTATCTCAAAAAGGAAAAGAATACCCAAAACACAAACTTGATGTTGCAAAAAAATGAAATCACCTATTTTTTATGTTGAGCAGCAGCGATGAGGGGGGAGGATGCGGTCGATGGGAGGAGGGGAGAATAGTAGCACCTAGGGGTGAAGGTGAAGGAGGCGGTGAGGGGGGGGGGGGGGGGGGAGGATTAGTGAGGAGGGAGGAGGAGGAGGTCCTGAGTGAAGAGTGTGAGGTGAGGGAGTATGATAAGGGAGAGGGAGTGACGACTAATGAGAGAAAAGAGAATGTGTTAAGGTTTTGTGTGTCTATTAGGAGTGTGCTTGTCTTTTTCCTTTTTTATAAGGGAGATTTTTTTATATAATATTATAACTATTATAATATATATTTAATTTTTTATTAGATACAATAGATTAATTAAATATATATATATATATATATATATATATATATATATATATATATATATATATATATATATATATATATATATATATATTAGTCAGATCGGATTATTAACGGATTGGAGTATATGAATCCAAATCCAATCGATTTTATAAACGGGTAATCGGGTAATCAGATTTTAGGCATGATCCATATCCGCTTAAATGGATCGAATTTGGATTCAGATAAAATCCCATACATTGACAGGCCTACCTTTGATTCAACAACGGTGATTGTTCTTTTGTGAATTTTTCTGATATTTATATTGAAAGGTTCGATCTAAGTAGCTTTTCTAAACGAAAGGTTAGGGTCTAAAAGTTTTTAGCTAACCTTAAACTAAATATTGCAAGTCTGGCTTGTCTCCAAGTAGAGTGTGTATTATGAAGGGTTAAATCTCGGCTTGTTGTGTTTGTAGACAAAGAACTTCTTAAATAGGTTGAGGTTGAAGGGTTATGATAAGTTGACTCTATCTATGTCAGCCATGATGGAAACCCCTCCCGAGTTTATTTTAATCATGAGGTAGGGCCTTCCCCAATTAGATGTGAATTTATGACCAGGTGGCCTTCTTCTATGTTCAATCACTTGACATTTCTATTTAAGACTTTTGCAATACATTGTTGGAAGACCTAATTATGGTAGGAAATTTAGAGCCTCCTTTTGTCTAGAATTATGAATTCTTTGTATCGGTTTTAGACCTAGTCAGGTTTGGAAACCTTTGTTTATACCATGAATTGAAGGGATGGAATATATAATTACATGGGTAGTAATACTTCCATACCTTAGACCACTGAATAAGGATGGACCTAATGGAGTTATGTTTCATCCTGCAATATCTCAAAAGGCATACGATTGATTCTTAAACCAATCATTGTAGGTATATGTCATCTTATGGATGATGTTCCTGACATTTTTTTAGTCGACTCGCCATTATTGGTTGTTTGAAACCTGTAGGGGGATTATTTATGCCTAAAAATCATGTAGTCATGCAAAAGGTTAGATACTTCTTTCTCAGAGAATGTGCTGTTATCGAAGGCTAGATTATGGGGTATGCTGAAGAAATAGATAATGTTCATACGTATGAATTTGATGACCCTTTTGGAATTGAGCACTAAATAAGACTCAACTTTGATTGAATTTGTGAAGTTGTCTATGGCGACCAGTATAAAATCATATCGCATTGAGGATTTTGTAGTTACCTTGCTTACGATGCCAAACTGCCAGGTGAGAATGTCCATGGAGAGATCATAAAAAAATAGTTCCCTGGGTGGGAGGTTTTATATGGGTGCATATTAAAGACATTTTAAGAACCTTTTGACATAGTTTGTGTAGTCCTTTTGTAATATGGTTTAATTGTAGTCATACTTATGAAGAGGAAATGACCGTTCATGTGTCGGCCGCACTCACCACTATGAATTCTCTCCATTATACTTATTATCTCGCCTTTCATTATGCCCCTCAAGTGGATGTTTTTAAAGTCTCTTATGTAGAGTTGTCCTCCATGGATGATGAATTAGGTGGTCCATTGCCTTAAGGTGTCTCGAATGATTATGGTGGCACTTAGTAGCTAGAGGTTGTCATTTAGCTCATTCTAGTCATCATGGTAACAAACCATCGAGTTAAATGTCATATCCTAAATTTTGTTGATCTCAAACTTGTATGAGTGAAAAAATTTCCTCGTTATTGTAAGTTTGATCTCGATGGTCTCATTGTGGATGATAACCATTGATGTAATGGTGGAAAAACATTTGCAAAGTTATTTTTGGATATGGGGAGGAAATTTAACTCTAAGTGATCAAATTAGGAGGCGACCACATCCAAGTATTAGTGGTAGGGTTGAAGTTATTTATCCTTATTCTTCCACTTTCCTAGAATTTAGTTGATGATAAGTGTGGAGTCTTCATAGACTTCCATTTTTTTTATTACCATTTCTAAGGTGATCTCTAGACCAACAATGCATGCCTCGTATTCAACCATATTATTGGTTAATTCATAAGAAATCTTATTGGCAGTGGGGAGATGGTGTGTGACGTAGGATATGCAGATCATTCCTATGTCAAAACCCTTTTTGGAAGACCGTCAAAGTAGACACTTCATCTTAGTTTGTTATTAATTTCTAACAGGTTCTCATTGGGGAACTCATTTGTGTTTCCTCCTTCATCTTCCATAGGTTTCACCATTAGTGAGTAGGCTATGTCCGTACCCTTAATAAATTTCTACATGACATAGATGATCTCAAACTTTAAGAGTGGTAGAATCCACTTGGACATTTGGTTAGAGAGAGTGGGATTCTAAAATAAGAATTAAAGGGATTCATTTTTTAGTTGAGCTTTATGGTGAAGGACATCATGTAGTGGCTAATCTTATTGGCACCCCAAACTAGTGAAATGGAAGCCTTTTCAGTATAGTGTAGTTGAGCTAATAGGTGATAACAATTTTTCTAATATAGATTTCTTTTCGAGATGTCTGCACATTCTGAGGATTGTGTTGATGATAATCATGTAGAGGATTAGTAGTTATCCTATTTGAGGTGGAACTAGGTATAGTGGGTGAGTGAGTTACTCTTGGATTCTCTCAAAGGCCTCCTAGCATTGGGCATTCCATTCCTTAGTGGAATTATTCTTTAGTATCTCAAATATGGTTTCGCATGTTATCATAATTTGGTTTTTATAAAACAGATGATGAATTGCAATCGTCCAAGGATTCTTCTAACTTCCTAGTCTGTCTAGGGCCGACAAATCTCTCTAATGGCTTTGACTTTAGTTGGGTAGAAGTATATCTCCTCTTTGCTAACTATGAAGTTTAGGTACTCCACCTTGGTGACTCCAAAGGCAAGTTGATCCTCATCTTGAATTAGATATTGAGAGAATTTCCTTAGTACATACATGTGTCCTCCTCGGTTCATAGATATTATTGTTATATCGTCGACATAGACCTTTACTTTGTTACGAAAGAGATCGCGCTTGAAGGAAGTTGCATCATACGACACTCCAAAAATCCCATATTTAGGGTGTTCGTTCCTAAATACATAATTTTTAAGAGCCAAACATTTAATAACATTCACATAATGTTGAATAACATAAGAGTGCAAATCAATATGGATAATCTTAAATCATATGAACCTGTCAATAAATAAAACTTCGATATATGTATAAGTACAATATGAAACTAAATATGAATAAATTGACACAACCAACATATCATAATAAATCATCTACATACAAAATTGGTCAACTAAATAATATATGCAATCCTTTTAATGAACTCAAACTCTACAAAAAAATATAATAAATACACTATAAAACTGTAATAAAAAGTACCCTACAATAAATGAATTCTCATATGCGAGCCATGTTAAGGAATCAATACTAATATACAAATTCTCTAGTCCCCATAGCAAAGCTTCAAAATCTTTGTAAAGTAAACACTAGTCAAGCCTATTATAAGAAATCATTTACTTGACCCAAACATAGATAAAAAAAAGATCATGCAAAAACTATGTGAAATTCAAAATTCATTACAATAAGATCTACAAAACTACATAACCAATGTCTTGCCAATAATATATCATAACTTTCTAAATAGAAGGTAATCACTATTCCATCACATAAAATCTTAGTAATATTTGTAAGATCTATTGTTAAAGATGATCACTAAGTAACCCCTAACCCTAAATTATTTTGCTCTCACACTCAAGCTACTAGGACTAATATAACCTATCTCATACTCAAACATCGACTTTTAATCATCTAATCATATCTTAACATCTATCTCGATCCAATTCTATTAAGGTCGATCCAACACCAAAACACCATTGCATTACATCCCACCTTCCAACCAGAACTAGAATCCTTGCATGGGTTGTAAAAATATAAATAATAAACTCCCCCCATGCACTTTTGTCTAACCAAGTTGGTCTTTCAGTCCTAGTGGTACTAGAATACAACCACAAGCATATAATCATTTCACCCAAGTTACTTCCACATCCATAAATACCCATATCAAAATACATGATATTAGTCATTCCACTATTTACATCTTGGAGAGTCTAATACTCACTCCATATAAATATAATAATTAAGGGTTCCACACTCCCTAGTACTGGGAGATCCCACTAATCAAATTCTACATATAACAACCTATTGTAAGATTCATCCATTCCCATTTTGATACCTCAAATATATAGATATACCTTATTTAAAATCAATCAAATTAATACGCATACACAACAAACAATAGGGCTTTTCTCTGCCCTACCAAATCCCAACAAAACATATGTAATACCCCATAATTTTGAGTATATGAATTGAGAGAGGTTAGCGCGGATTTTAGGCGCTTTGGATTTATTGGGATGATTTTAGCGTGGATTATTTTGGGAAGAATATTCGAGAATACAGGGTGAGAAGATTGTATTTTTTTTTGTACATAGCATTTTATTTCGAGATAGATATTTGTATTATTTCGAGAGACTTTTGGTTGTATTAATTTGAAGATTAAGATTAGTGGATTATCTTAGGCCCCATTTGGTTGTCCCAAAATTGTAAATTAGATCATTAATAAATTGCCCCATTTACAAATTGACTCATTAATTGTGTTTGGTTTCTGATATACCCGTTTATATTCTAGGAGGGTCGCCTCCACAATGGACGACCCTAAGAGGGGCCGACCCTTCACCAGGCCCCAACTGGCCTTCACCAGACCCAGACGACCCTACGAGGGGCCGACCCTTCATCAGGCTCCAGACGACCCTGCGAGGGGCCGACCCTTCACCAGGCTCCAGACGACCCTACGAGGGGCCGACCCCTCGCCAGGCTCCGGCCGACCCTACGAGGGTACGACAGTACGAGGACAGAATCAAGCCAGACTCACTACCGGAAGAAACTTTGCCCTCGGCCTCGGCTCATAGGCCGAGGGTGATATCATGACAGCGCGTGGTTTGGGAGACGCGTGGAACAGTGCGCGTGAGGCTCATATGACACGTGGAAGACCGTTACAACCGAATCACCCCCTCACGTGAGAGAATATTATGTCATCATTTGGTATCTACAGGTGTCAACAGGGGATTGGCTAGATCATTCTTCACATGCACCATGCTTACCTGGGGGGTACACTACACCCCCCAAGACCTATATATACTTGTCACCCCTAACCCTACAGGGGATCGACTCATGAACAGTAACCCTAGCTAAAACTCTGCTTGTTCACACACAGTAGAGAGAGAGAGAGAGAGGGTTATGTGCATTGTATCCAAGGCCATTAGTGCCCATACTTAGTGGATCACACACACAGTGGATGTAGGCCAATTTGGCTGAACCACTATACATCAGTCTTATTTCCTCTTATACTCCTCCCCTTCTACATACTTATACACTTATACATCTCTATGGTAGCCATAGCTGCTACTGCTTGAGCTCACTAACACTTACCTGGTGGTGCTAAATCCCAGCATCATCAGTTTGGCGCCGTCTGTGGGAAACGAGAAGACATCTCTTCCTTTGTACAGCTTGACCTCACTGGGCACTCTGGTGGTGAACCAACACTCCCCCTGAGAGGAGGTGTTTCACCATTGAAAGAGACCCACTAAGGTTCCCAAGCTCACTAGTATTTTCTTCAGTTCAACTTTTCACAGCTCAAGCACATGGCACCTGAGATGCCACCCCCACCTCTTCCCCCACCGGATGAGGGGGGAAGACCCAGTTCCAGTCAACCGCCGCCTCAGTCTGAGATGGCAGATGTGGCAGCAGCCCTAAAGTCTCTGGCAGCCAGCCAGCGGATGATGCAGGAGCAGTTCACAGCCCTAAGTCAGAACATACTGAGACCACCAGGGGTCTCACCTGAGATGATTACTCCGGCAGCAGCTCCAGGACATCATGAGGCCAGGGGACCACCCCAGGCACCACATAAAGACCTGCCACCCCCTCAGCGGCGTAGGGATGTTGCTGACCCCCGGCGTTTACGCCTGGGGAGGCAAGGAAACCCTTGCCCTGAGGACAGGTATGATGATCTGGAGGAAGAAGAGGCTCCAGTAGAATGCTGGGAGCCATATGAGGTCTCCAACAATACAGTACGACCCCTCCAGGACAGTAGAGGAAAGTGCGGGAGACCAAACCCTGATGATCGCCCAAGAGGCTCTGCTTTTGACCGCCTGAGCAGGGGGTCGGCTTTCGAGAGGCTGGGCCCAGTGAATGACCTGCGAGACAAGTTGTCCAAGTCAAGAAGCGCAGCGAGATCTAGGAAAGAAGCAGAAGGCCGACCCCAAAGACGGGATGACGGCCAAAGGGAAGTAAATAGCCGACACAGGCCTGCCATGGCGGAGCCCTCCATCCACCTCCGAGAGGCAGCAGGGGATAACATCGGCCAGGCCGACCCTGTGAGGCCTTGGAATGACTCAATCCGGAGGTTAGAGGATAAGATTGGCGACATACTGAAGAGCCGGGACCCTCTTCAGAGGGGATACACCATGGGCTCACCCTTTGTGGCAAAGATAGTCAACTTCCCCACGCCATCGAAGTTCAAGCCTCCCGTGGTCACCCCAAGATACGATGGGAGCACCAACCCTGTCCACCACGTGGAAATGTATCAGTCGGCGGCAGACATATACTCTATCTCAGATGAGATGAGGTGTCGTGCCTTCTCTGGTACCTTGACAGGGGCTGCGCATGTTTGGTACACGTCTCTTCCAAAAAATTCTATTGGAAACTTTAAGCAGTTGGCAGACCTGTTCATCCATAATTTCTGCTTTGGGGTGAGGCCACAGAAGAAGACCACACACCTGCTCTATGTTAAGCAGGGGAAGAACGAGACTCTGAGAGACTACATAGCCAGATTCAATAAAGAGAAGCTGGAGGTGGAAGACTATGAGGAGAGCATAGCTATGACAGCCCTGATTGGAGGGCTCCAAAAGGGGAAGCTATTATGGAAGCTTGCCGAAGACCCTCCGAGGACGATGGCTGAGCTGTTGTCAACAGCAGGGAAGGTGATGAACGCCGAAGAGGCGATGGCCGCAAAACATGAAGACGAAAAAGGAGGTGCAAGTGGGAATAAATACCCCAAGAAGAACAAAGAGGGGAAGAAGAGGACCATGGATGATAAGTTCGCGGGGTACACCCCTCTGACGGTCAGCTGTGAACAGATCCTCAATGAGATAAAGAGTGACCGGACACTGAAGTGGCCTGAGAAGCTGAGGGCAGCCCCCGGCAAGAGAAATAGGAACCTGTGGTGTGAATTTCACCAAGACCACGGCCACGTAACAGACAAATGCTTTGCTCTGAAAGATGAGATTGAGAAGATGCTGAAGGAAGGGAAGCTCAGAAAGTACGTCGACAAAGCCGACTTCAAGAGGGGCCGAGGGGACGACCCCAGAAAGAAGCGAGTCGATGCCTGCAGAGAAGGTCCTCAAAAAAGAGGGGACGACCCCTCTGATGATGAGGACGACCCCGACCTCCCGCCGAGAGACGACCACGGCCCTGTCAAGAGGCTCAATATGATCTCGCTCGGGGTGGGAATGATCTCCGGGGGACTTGCAGGAGGAGGGTCTGAGGTCGCCGACAGGAAGGCCCATGTCGCTGAGGCTAAGGCAGTGATGAAGACGGTGCACTCAACCTCCGTAGAGGTCAAGTCAGAAAAAAGGAAGAAGGTTGATATGGACACTTTGATTGTGGGGTTTTCAAGAATGGACTTCAAGGGCCTATTGGCCCCGCATGATGACCCTCTCGTCATCACCACCAGGGTGCACGGGTGCGAAGTGCCGAGGATCCTGGTGGATGGGGGCTCATCCGCAGATGTGATGTTTTGGCCATGCTTCAAGGCCCTGGGCCTCAGTCGTGCCAGACTTGTCCCATACCATCATCCATTGATTGGGTTCAGTGGGGAGAAGGTTCACCCCCTAGGAATATATGAGACTGATGTCAGGATGGGGGACGAGTGGCCGAGATGGCTCACCAAGAGGGTCAGTTTCTTTGTGCTGGATGAGCATGTGTTTTCGGCATACAACATCATACTGGGACGTGTGGCCCTCAAGGGGTTTGAAGCTGTGCCGTCCACGGTCCACCAGATGGTTAAGTTCCCTACCCCTTATGGGGTGGGGGAAGTTCAGGGAGACCAGACGACAGCGAGAGAGTGCTACTACAACTCCGCTGAAGAAAGGGAGGCACACAAGAGGGCTACAGCCACTTACAACATTGATACCCTAGACCCCAGGGACGAGACGAAGCTCAAAAAAGGAGAGGCCGCTGAGGAGGTAGAACCCATCATCCTCGATGAGGATGACCCGGGAAAAACCGTCCAAGTCGGCAAATCTCTGAAGCCCAGTATCAAGGAAGACCTCATCAAACTGTTGAGGAGAAGGCGAAGCGTCTTCGCGTGGAGTCATGTAGATATGCCAGGGATCGACCCTGAAATCATGTGCCACAAACTCAATGTGGTAGAGGGAGTGAAGCCGGTAAAGCAGAAGAGGAGGATTTACTCTAGAGAAAAGTATGAGGTCATCAGGGATGAGGTTAAAAAATTAGAAGACGCTGAATTTATCAGAGAGGTCATCTACCCTGAGTGGCTGTCCAATGCAGTCATCGTCCCAAAGGCCAACGGCAAGTGGAGAATGTGCGTGGACTTCACAGACCTCAACAAGCATTGCCCCAAAGACAGCTTCCCTCTCCCCCGCATCGACCAGATGGTAGACGCTACCGCAGGCCATGAGCTCATGAGTTTCATGGATGCCTACTCAGGGTATAACCAGATTTTCATGAACCCCGAGGACTCAGAGATGACCGCCTTCATCACTGACAAGGGGACATACTGTTACAGGGTCATGCCCTTTGGCCTAAAAAATGCGGGGGCAACGTACCAGCGCCTCGTAAACAAAATGTTCGAAGACCAAATCGGGAAGTCTATGGAGGTTTACGTAGATGACATGCTGACCAAGAGCCTGAAGGCAGAGGATCATGTGGCAGACCTGGAAAGGACCTTTAATACAATGGACAAATACAAAATGAAGCTCAATCCGGCCAAGTGTGTCTTCGGGGTCGGAGCGGGGAAGTTCTTGGGGTTCATTGTCAATCAAAGAGGCATCGAGGCCAATCCTGAAAAGATAAAGGCCCTTATTGAGATGAAGACCCCCAAGTCCATTAAAGACGTTCAGAGGCTCACAGGGAGAGTGGCTGCCTTGAATAGATTTGTGTCAAGGGCTACAGACAGGTGTCTACCATTCTTCAAGATCCTCAGGAAAGCCTTTGAATGGAGCGAAGAGTGTGATGAGGCTTTCAAGCAGCTGAAATCATACTTAGGGTCTCCCTTGCTGCTGTCACGACCCGTGCAGGGTGAACGACTGTACGTGTACCTTGCTGTCTCAGAATCCGCTATCAGTGCAGCAATCGTAAGAGACGAAGATGGGATACAGAAGCCCGTATATTTCAACAGCAAGGCACTCCAGGGGGCAGAGCAGAGATACCCGAGGATGGAGAAGTTGGCCTATGCCTTGATCCATGCCTCAAGGAAGATGAAACCGTACTTCCAGTCCCATACTATGGTCATCCTTACTGACTCTCCTCTTAGGCAGATCCTACACAAGCCTGAGAAATCAGGAAGGCTAATGACCTGGGCTATAGAGTTGGGGGAATTTGACATTGTGTATCAGCCTAAGACAGCCATTAAGGGGCAAGCCTTGGCAGACTTCGTGGCCGAGTTCACATGGGAAGAAGATGAGGCCGAGGGTGAGACCCTCGGGAAGGCAGATACGGAAGACAGACCCGCAGACACACCTGCAGAAATGGCTGAGACGAGCACCGCTAGAAGGAAAGTGACTGAAAACGAAGAGGGAAGATACATCTTTAGACAGGGGTCCCTCTCTGAGGGAAATTTTTCTAAAAGAAAGACTCCGTGGAGCCTCTTCGTTGACGGGTCCTCCTGTGATAGCGGAAGTGGTGCTGGACTGATACTATCAGCACCCGATGGCACGGACGTCGAGTACGCCCTGAGGTTCAATTTCAAAGCCTCCAACAATGAGGCTGAGTATGAGGCCTTGATAGCTGGCCTCTCCTTAGCCAAATCCCTTAGTGTCAGCCAAATTTTGGTTCACAGTGATTCAAGGCTGGTGGTGAATCAGATATTAGGAGCCTATGAGGCCAAAGACGAGAGGATGGCTAGGTATCTTGATAAGGTGAGGTCATTGCTGAAAAACTTCAAAGAAGTGAAATTCAAGAGGATACCTAGGCTCGACAATGGCCGTGCTGACGCCCTTGCAAGGTTGGCCTCAGCTACTAGGACAGACATAAGGAGGACAGTCCCGGTAGAAATTTTGCTTCGACCAACTATCGAAGACGACGAGGGAACACTTGGCATTTGCATGAATGTTTCTCAAGAACCTTCATGGATGGACCCTCTGATCAGATACATTAAAGGGGGAGAGATGCCAGAAGCGAGCCAAGAGAGGAAGAAGCTGAGATACAGGGCTGCAAAGTTCGCTGTCATCGGAGACACGCTGTACAAAAAGGGGTTTCTGCTCCCCTTACTTAGGTGTGTGCATCCCTCTGAGGTCCCTTCCATTTTGAAAGACGTGCATGAAGGGTCGTGCTCAAGCCATATTGGGGGTAGATCCTTGGCAAAGAGGGTGATCACCCAAGGCTATTGGTGGCCGACCTTGGGGAAAGATGCTGCCGCATACGTTAAAAAGTGTGATAAGTGCCAAAGATTTGCTACCATCCCTCACCAACCTCATCAGCCTCTCACCTCCGTTACATCCCCATGGCCGTTCGCAGTATGGGGTATTGATCTGGTAGGACCCTTACCAAGAGCAGTCAATAACTATCGGTTCCTCATCGTAGCAATTGACTACTTCTCAAAGTGGGTAGAGGCCGAGCCGATGGTCATGATCACGGAGCAGAAGACCTTTCAGTTCATTTGGAAAAATGTGATATGCAGATATGGTCTACCCAACACCCTCATCTCGGATAACGGGACTCAGTTCAAGAATGCCTCTTTACAGAAGTACTGTGAGAGGGTAAGTATCAAACAATTTTTCTCCTCCCCAGGCCGACCTCAGGCCAATGGGCAAACCGAAGTTACGAACAGGACAATCCTAGATGGGATTAAGAAGAGGCTTGAGGAGGCAAAAGGAAGATGGGTCGAGGAGTTATATGCAGTGTTGTGGGCATACAGGACGACAGTAAGGACCCCTACCGGGGAGACCCCATTCATGTTAGCTTATGGATCAGAAGCAGTCATCCCCACCGAAGTGGAGTTTCCTACTCATAGGGTCCAAATGTATGACCCCCAGGGGAATACGGAAGAGAGAAGACTTGACCTAGACCTGATTGAGGAAAGAAGGGAGGATGCTGAGATAAGGCAAGCTTCCTACCAGCAGAGGACCGCAAAGTTTTACAACCAAAGGGTGAAACAGAGGCCTATCGCAGTGGGAGACTTGGTTCTTAAAAAGACTTGGCAGAAGCCCAACAAGCTCCATCCTAATTGGCATGGCCCATATAGGGTCATCGACGAAGTTGTCCCAGGGACCTACAGGCTAGAAAACTTAGAGGGGGAACCTTTCTCAAACCCCTGGAATGCAGATCATTTGAAAAAATACTACCAGTAGTGTTGTAAGGTCTTGATAAGCCATAGTTGTAATAAGCATTGTTTTGACAGAACACATTGAAGATTAATGAGAAGTGTCAGTGTTTCCCTCATCCAGTGGTTATCAGTTCTAGTATACATGCAAAGAAGTTGAACCCTCGGCTATAATGGGGACCAGTGGAGGGGACGACCCCACCACAGTCCTCAAGAAAGACGAGGGAAGGCTTCAAAATCCATTAAATTGGAAAGTTGGTCCCTCGGCTATAATGGGGACCAGTGGAGGGGACGACCCCACCACAGTCCTCAAGAAAGACGAGGGAAGGCTTCAAAATCCATTAAATTGGAAAGTTGATCCCTCGGCTATAATGGGGACCAGTGGAGGGGACGACCCCACCACAGTCCTCAAGAAAGACGAGGGAAGGCTTTAAAATCCATTAAATTGGAAAGTTGATCCCTCGGCTATAATGGGGACCAGTGGAGGGGACGACCCCACCACAGTCCTCAAGAAAGACGAGGGAAGGCTTTAAAATCCATTAAATTGGAAAGTTGATCCCTCGGCTATAATGGGGACCAGTGGAGGGGACGACCCCACCACAGTCCTCAAGAAAGACGAGGGAAGGCTTCAAAATCCATTAAATTGGAAAGTTGATCCCTCGGCTATAATGGGGACCAGTGGAGGGGACGACCCCACCACAGTCCTCAAGAAAGACGAGGGAAGGCTTTAAAATCCATTAAATTGGAAAGTTGATCCCTCGGCTATAATGGGGACCAGTGGAGGGGACGACCCCACCACAGTCCTCAAGAAAGACGAGGGAAGGCTTCAAAATCCATTAAATTGGAAAGTTGATCCCTCGGCTATAATGGGGACCAGTGGAGGGGACGACCCCACCACAGTCCTCAAGAAAGACGAGGGAAGGCTTTAAAATCCATTAAATTGGAAAGTTGGTCCCTCGGCTATAATGGGGACCAGTGGAGGGGACGACCCCACCACAGTCCTCAAGAAAGACGAGGGAAGGCTTCAAAATCCATTAAATTGGAAAGTTGATCCCTCGGCTATAATGGGGACCAGTGGAGGGGACGACCCCACCACAGTCCTCAAGAAAGACGAGGGAAGGCTTTAAAATCCATTAAATTGGAAAGTTGGTCCCTCGGCTATAATGGGGACCAGTGGAGGGGACGACCCCACCACAGTCCTCAAGAAAGACGAGGGAAGGCTTCAAAATCCATTAAATTGGAAAGTTGATCCCTCGGCTATAATGGGGACCAGTGGAGGGGACGACCCCACCACAGTCCTCAAGAAAGACGAGGGAAGGCTTTAAAATCCATTAAATTGGAAAGTTGATCCCTCGGCTATAATGGGGACCAGTGGAGGGGACGACCCCACCACAGTCCTCAAGAAAGACGAGGGAAGGCTTTAAAATCCATTAAATTGGAAAGTTGATCCCTCGGCTATAATGGGGACCAGTGGAGGGGACGACCCCACCACAGTCCTCAAGAAAGACGAGGGAAGGCTTCAAAATCCATTAAATTGGAAAGTTGATCCCTCGGCTATAATGGGGACCAGTGGAGGGGACGACCCCACCACAGTCCTCAAGAAAGACGAGGGAAGGCTTTAAAATCCATTAAATTGGAAAGTTGATCCCTCGGCTATAACGGGGACCAGTGGAGGGGACGACCCCACCACAGTCCTCAAGAAAGACGAGGGAAGGCTTTAAAATCCATTAAATTGGAAAGTTGAACCCTCGGCTATAATGAGGACCAGTGGAGGGGACGACCCCACCACTGTTCTCAAGAAAGATGAGGGTAGACTTTATTTAAAAATCATTAATTTGATCATTTGAACCCTCGGCTATAATGAGGCCTGATGAGGAGACGACCCCACATTGGTCCTCAAAAAGACGAGGGAAGGGTTAGTATCATCATCATCAACGAAGAAGCAAATTTGCAAGGAACAAACCATAACAGAATTAAATATGGGAGACAATTGTGAAAGGAAGAGACGATGGTATTAATATAAAGCATCAAGTGTTTTACAATATACAGAACAAAAATACAAAAACAAGGGTATGGGCTACAGGCAGCCACCCTAGGGGACGACATCAGAGGGCAGAGCCTCAACATCAACCGATGGGGTCTCTTCAGCAATCATGACTGGCCGACCCTCAGACGTGCCGACCCCCTCAACATGAACTTCAGATGTACCGACCCCCTCGATCTGGACTTGGGACTCCACTTGGTTGAGGGCCTCAGCAATTAGAGGGTCGTCCAATTGAACACCCTCCAGTGATGGGCGAACAGAGGAGACGACATCGCCAAATTTGAGGACGACCCATCGGCAGGCCGTCCTGATACCCCTCTCAAGATATTCAAGGCCGAAGCCCTGAAATTCATCTGAGGTCTTGTACGCCTCCACAGCATCAGCCTCAGCTTTCTTGATGGCTGCTTCCAGATCAGTCTTATGCTGGGCCTCCAGGTTGAGCAGAGCCTCATCCTTGCCCTTGATCAACAAGTCCTTGTCCTTGATCAACAAGTCCTTAGCCTGAAGATCGGCATCATGTTGCTTCGTCAGCTCATCAAGGACTCTAGCGTGCTCAGTCCTTGCACTCTCCAGCTCGGCTCTAGCAGTGTCCAACTCTGTCCGTAGGTCAGCCTCCTGTTGAATGGCCCTCTCAGCTTCGTGAAATTTCTGTTGGTTCTCAGCCATCCATTTGGTGGCTGAGGTGAGGGCACAAACAGACTGCAAGAAAAAAATGAACAAATGTCAAGAGGAGCCGATGGAACAGTTAATGAAAGAATGAAATTAAAGGTCAAGACCAATACCTGAGCCAGGGAGTGCAGACCGTAGTCATACACTTTGGCAGGGGGCATCTTCGCCAAGAACTCGAAGTCGGAGGCCGACGGTGCAGAGAACATCGAGGCCTTTGCTGCCTTCAAGTTGGCAATAAGAGATGAGGGGTCGGCCCTCAGATGGGACAGATTTTGAGACCAGAAGGCCCCCATGCTCGATGAAGAGGTTGCACCCTCAGAGGCCTCGGCCCTGGCCCTCGTCTTAGGGTCAGGACGAGGCTCGAGTGGAGCCTCAGGCTCCTTCCTTTTGTGGCTAACAGCTGTCGGCTCATCAACTGTCGGCCCTGAGGCCCTTGTCTTCTTCGGAGCTTGCTGAGGCTCCTTCCCCTTCTTCTTTGTCAGACCAGCAAGAAGACTTGGAGCAGTCATATCCCAGAGGTAATCTGACACACCTGCAGGACGATCTGAAAAGGATATGATGCATCAGAAAAATAAAGAGATAAACAGGAAACACTTGCATAAAGAGAAAAAGTAAAACGTGCTGTATAACTCACATAGTTCCGTCAGAGGGCCGACCCTCAGACCAGCTGCTTTGAGGTACCGAGGGGTCATCAAATCTTCGAACTTTGGGATCTCACCCTCTCTCCCCCGTCCCCTCAGATACTCAACAATATCACTTTCCTCCAGGCTAAGTCCGGGGTCTGACCTAGCCTTCATGGAGGGATTAGACCATCTGTTAGGAACCCTCGGAGCATCGGCAGAAGGGGACGCCTCGGTGGAGCTCTCCCATGCCCCAGATATGAAGAAGAACCTTCTTTTCCAATCATGATTGGAAGTTTGAGCTACGTGGAGCAGCTTCTTCTCAGACCTTCTCGCCCCTAGATGATAGTATCCGGGCTGCTTAGATGAAGAGGTGATATTGTAGCAGGCCAAGAATACGTCGGACGAGGGTTCATCGGTGAAAGCGTTTTTCCACAAAGAGATGTACCCCAGAATCGTCCTCCATGAGTTGGGTGGAAGTTGAGAGGGGGAGACGCCCAGAGCCGACAGAATGTCTACAATGGCAGGGTGGAAGGGAAGTCTGACACCTACTTTGAACATCTGCTCGTAGACTGCAACCTCTCCCTCTTCACCCTCAAAAACCCTCTCATCCTCAGAGGGAACCCTCATAGTTACCCCAGAGGGCACTCCGTAGATATGCCTCCATATTAGAAGGTCCCTATCCCTGACAGAAGATATAAAAGACGAGGCATGGGAGGTATCAACCTCATCATCTGTATCATCGTCCTCATCCCCCTCATCACCTGCAGGAGGACCCTGAGGAAATGCTACTTGGAAGGCGTTGGGGGATAGGGTTGTCACAGGGACAGCCTCAGAGGGGATCGTACCCTCGGCCTCTCGGGGAGGGCTAAGGTCAGGAGAGTCCCTCCTACCAGACGTTCCAGCACCAGTAGGAGAGGAGGTTCTCTCGTCCATTTCACTTGGTTTGGGAGTGTCGGACGGACGAGACGACGACCCACAAGACTCAGAGGGTTCAGACGGTCTTATAGTGGCAAGAGGGATAGCAAAGATGGGTCGTACCCAATTAGGGTCGGCCCCTCGTCTCCTCTCTTCCTCTTCCTCTATTCGTCTGATCTCGGTAAATAGTTTCTCACTCAGAGATGGGAATTCAGACACTAAGTTGTAAAGCCTTCTAAGCATTAAGGGGAAGACCCTACACTTGAAGAATTACACTGGACTTGGTTAATTCAACTACAAACACTTGAGGGATTGACCAGGTTTGACTTTTGGATCAAACTAAAGAACTAAAACGTTTTTCGTCAAGAATGTTCAAGAACTACCAACCGGAGAAGACACCGGAAAATGCAATGGGGGAACTCTAAGAAAGTATTGACCTACGACCCTAAAAAATATACGAAAATGAAGACAAAAGAAGGCACGAAGAGAAAAAGGTTACCTGATGACGAGAGAGCAAGAGCGCAGTAGGGCCAGAAAAGCTGAAGGCTGCAAATGGCGACTGGTTCTAGAGAGAGAAAATGGTTAGGCGCGAAGAAGAAGAAGAAGGAGAGAGAGAGTTTAAAAATCCTTAAATACCTTAGCAGTAAATGAGCACATTTGCCAAGAAGGGTGCAATCAGGGCACAAAGCCCCATGCAAGTATGCAGCCGCCCTGCCTTGGAAACCGGAACAACAATGAGTACCTGCCCAAGTGTCACTCACCTAACAGATCATACACGCATCTCAATTTCAACATTATCCCTCAGCCATCTCAACGGCACCTATGGCTAAGGGCTGGGGGGTGATTGATATACCCGTTTATATTCTAGGAGGGTCGCCTCCACAATGGACGACCCTAAGAGGGGCCGACCCTTCACCAGGCCCCAACTGGCCTTCACCAGACCCAGACGACCCTACGAGGGGCCGACCCTTCATCAGGCTCCAGACGACCCTGCGAGGGGCCGACCCTTCACCAGGCTCCAGACGACCCTACGAGGGGCCGACCCCTCGCCAGGCTCCGGCCGACCCTACGAGGGTACGACAGTACGAGGACAGAATCAAGCCAGACTCACTACCGGAAGAAACTTTGCCCTCGGCCTCGGCTCATAGGCCGAGGGTGATATCATGACAGCGCGTGGTTTGGGAGACGCGTGGAACAGTGCGCGTGAGGCTCATATGACACGTGGAAGACCGTTACAACCGAATCACCCCCTCACGTGAGAGAATATTATGTCATCATTTGGTATCTACAGGTGTCAACAGGGGATTGGCTAGATCATTCTTCACATGCACCATGCTTACCTGGGGGGTACACTACACCCCCCAAGACCTATATATACTTGTCACCCCTAACCCTACAGGGGATCGACTCATGAACAGTAACCCTAGCTAAAACTCTGCTTGTTCACACACAGTAGAGAGAGAGAGAGAGAGGGTTATGTGCATTGTATCCAAGGCCATTAGTGCCCATACTTAGTGGATCACACACACAGTGGATGTAGGCCAATTTGGCTGAACCACTATACATCAGTCTTATTTCCTCTTATACTCCTCCCCTTCTACATACTTATACACTTATACATCTCTATGGTAGCCATAGCTGCTACTGCTTGAGCTCACTAACACTTACCTGGTGGTGCTAAATCCCAGCATCATCAGTTTCATTAATGAAATGATTCATTAAATGCCCCATTAACTGAATTATGTGGATTTTGATAATCAAAAAAAAAAATTAACATTTATTCAATTAGCCAGTATTTTGTAGTTTAGATGGAAACCGTATGGGATATTTAGTAAATCGAGCTTTGTTTGACACTAAGTTATGAGTTTAAAATGAGTTAATCTTGAATTAGAATAGTGTGATCTTGAAGAGTTGTAATTGAATAAGAAATTAGCATGTTCAATTTAATTTAAGCTTAAAAGAAAGAGAGAGAAAGAGGATTGACCAGGCAACACGCTGTGACTCCCCGCCTAATTAAATACCAGGAGATCAGTACTTTATAAAATTTAAAACACAATGTTCAGTTGGTTCATTCTTAACATCACCGTCGAAAACATAACAACCTTATAAACCACCAAATAATTAATTAAGCTAGTGTCAAAATATTATTTTTCCTTTTTATATTGTAACCAAAAATCAGTTATTTATAAAGTCCAAGAATTTAAATATAATCCATCCACCACACAACTGAATAAAAGAAATATTGAATCTGAATTTTGTACTGAAATAAATAAAACCGGATAATACATTTCCAGTTCAAAACTCTAAACCAAGAACCGTAGTAAAATAAATCTATCTCAAATGATTGGAAAGTAAACTGAATACAGTCTCTGATAAAAATGTCTAAGGACAAGGAGAGACATGCCCAACATGAAAAGTCTAGATAAAACTGAGTGAAAGGATAGATGTGTCTAATGCAAAGACGTGCAGCTTCCACAAGAGCTACAACATGCCAAGCAATCAAAGTCTCTAACTCTGGTGTCCCTATGGCTGAGCACCTGATAATATACATATATATAACAAGAGATAAAAGAGGTGCAAGAAACGGGTCAGAGTCCGATGTGTAAAAATATTTGTTTTAGAAAGTATTTAAAATTTGCAATAAAGCAAGTATCAAATGCATGTTAGTTCAAACTCACACATGAGATCCTCACCTCTCGTCTGTTGTGCACGCCTAACGCACATCTATTCAAACCTAACCATCCGTAACAATTCTAACTAGATAAAGACTTATACTTCTAGTTATACCTCGTGCTAGCAACCCGTGATACCCAGCTTTCCACATGATTAGTATCATCATTTATTAATTCGATTAAGTGTTATCACACTAAGTTAAGTATTCACAGCTTACGTTACTTAAGATTGTACTATCCTAATAACCTACAATTATCTCACAGTAGGAATAACACAAGTATACATATATATATATATATATTCACCACTATAGTATACATAAACTAATACAACACCCCAAGGCTAAACTTGTAGTGCATTGCATGCTCTGCTATCATGTCCCACTACATATTGTACTCAAATAAGGACTATCGGTCTGGAAGTCTCCCACGATCCATATACACGAAACACACATAGTGGAGGTGAAAATAATCCACATACCTATGGGTCATGCACATACCTACACTCCCATAGTCAGTTGATTTATAAACTCACAAATAAATCTTCACAGTCCTATATTCTAAGATACAAGCCAAATATCACCCCGAAGGTCACCCAGGATAAGACTGTCTCTACACAACCTCCCGCGATAGCAAGCAGCTAGGTATGTCATACACATAATATTAAGCACGTAATAGGTATCCACACATCCTATTAAAATCCATTTGATATTTACCTAACCTGATCATATATATTCCATACGGATTATTCTCTCATTACTACGTATAATATGTTTACTTTTTCCCAAATAATCTATGTAGACTATTTCTTCTCACTCGAAGGGTACTACTACATTCACATATCAAGATAGGAGATAAGTTCTTGATACTCTACCGGTCAAGGGTATTTTTGCCCCTCAAATCTCACAATTTAAGATTCTAAAGGTTCTCCTAAGTTCTGCAGTAGCACTGGAAGTCTGAAGAAAAATGAACCGAACCGATCCTCCAAAACATGAACCGATCGTACTAAAATAAAAATGAACCAATCCTATCAGAAAATGAACCGATCCTATCAGAAAAGGGAACCGATCCTATCAGAAAAAGGGACCGGTTCTATTATGTCAGACCTGTTCTTCAATAGTTACGTTTTTGCCATATTCGCACCCAAAACCTCATAGTTCGTACCCAATCTTCAATGTAACTATTTTGATTGATAACCCAACATATTTACACAATTTCAAATATCCTAAAATCATTTAATCAATATAAATCATAAGGTAAAAACTAAGTCCCCAATTAATATCATAAGAACCCTAGTTTTGCAATTTTCCGTTTAAGAACTTAATTAACCCATATTTGTTCATCGATTTGTACTCCAATTTCGTATTAAAATTGTCTTACATATATGAAGGTATTAACTACTGAACCATCTTCCCATAATCATAAGTTACTTCTCCATTTTTCACCCAATTTCAATGTAATTCATTAACAAATTTACCTACACTAACATGAACATGACTATTGCTAAATGAAAAGCTATTAATAAACACTTGAATGATTACGAAGGTTTGATTCATCTCTTGAAATTGGTATAGATGTGATCTCCTCTTTTTGATCTATGCGTTGATGGTGTTTTTGGTGAAGGATAACTTGGTTTGGCCTTAAAACTCGTAGGAACCTCTTCTCCTTCTTCCCATGGAACTCTCTCTTTTCTTTCACAGATGAAACCCTAACTGTGACTACGTAAGGGATAATAAAACCTTCTAATTTTCGTCCACTAATTAACCCCAAAAATACAATTTATTAAAACGCCCTCCCGGGATGCTGGCTAGGCCTAAGATTTCCCGGGACCCAAACTAAACCTTCAGATACACTTCTCTGACTATCTCGACCCTTCCGGACTCAATGATGTGATCGAAATGAACATACGAGTTGCTTCAAAATAATTTATCTTTTTATTTCATTAAATTAGTCCCGACACGACTCAGATGCACGTCTGACTACATTACCAATTGTCGCATTTCTCATTCCCGATAATTTATCAATTTCAATAATTCCATATTACTTATTCACTCAGTAATATTCAATCAATAAGTATTAACACTGGCACACTAGTTAATATTTATCTATTTTAATCCGGATTAATTAAGAATTAAATCTCGCATTTTAATTCAATTAATCCAAAAATAATTACACATCACATAATTGTTTAAATGCTAAAAAATACGGGGTGTTACACAGGCCAGCAACCACGGATGCACTCAAGCGCAACCATGGCCTGAGGCCCGTAACCATAGGAGTTTGTTATGTGACCATGGCCTTTGAGGTTTGCGGCCCAACCCCGGGTTTCTCTGCTTTATTTTATTTAAGAACTCTTCTCTTCATCCTTAACCTCCTAAACATCCATTAAAATAACTTCCAAGCTTAAATTGGGAGATTTTATACTTGGAATTTGAAGAATATCTAAGAAGAACTTTGAAACTTTTTGTAGGAAGAAAAATTTGTTTAAATTAGATTTTTAGAATGATCATATAAGTCAAGAATTCTCTACTTTTCCCATTAAGTTATATATGGATTAAAGGTTTACTAAAACATAATCATGTGTGATTTTTATCATTTGACTAGGAACCCAATTAAGGAAAGTTAAACCTAGTGTTTCTGGTTTTATGAACAAATTGAAGAATGACTAAATAATTTTAAAATTATAATGCTTTGGGGAAATTGGGTTATGTAGCAAAATTACATTAATAATATTGAAACTGTGAATTGATTATAATAGTTGTGTTCCAACACCAAAAAGATACTAATGCTAATGAAATTAAAAGGAGATGATTATTGCTTAAAGATTGGAATATGTTATTTAGAAAACTACTTTGCATGTTAAATTGATAGATGATAAAATTAATGAAATCTCTCATGAGCTTGAATAATAGAATTATGCAACTTGTTGAAATATGATGTTTGTCTTGTAAATAGGATTATGAAATTTATGTATTTCAAATGAATTTGGCATAAATAAATATGAAATAAAAGGAGATGATCTTAAGATAGAGAATTAAATGATACTTTTATTAAACTAACTAAATGTAAATATTGTAGGAAGTTGTCGGGTGAAGTAATGTAATTTATGATTAGGTTACATACGTGGGAGTTGGAGATTAAGTTCCTAAGTGGACTATACATGGTTATTTTTCTCTAATCATGAGTTTAGAGAGTATGTTATTTTTTTATAGGGTATTTTCTAGGTATAGAACTATGGAATATGTGTGGCTTTTTCTATTTCCTAAGTTTGGGAATAGGGAATATGAGTGGATTTGGTTATCTCTAGTATGAGACTACAAATAGTTGGTTTGTTATACCCCGAGTGATTTGGGCAAGAGAAATTTATGTGTAATATGGTGATATACGATGATACGTTGATTTAAGATTAATACCTTATATATGATAGTTGTAATAGATTAATGATTTTGTGGGTGTCATTGTATGTGGGGTGTAATGTTGTCTAGATGCATTGTATGTGCGATACCGACAATATTCTGCTACCTTTATGGAACATAGTTGGGCATTATGGTATGTGCAGGGTCTACATCGGTTAGATACTATAGTCCGTGTGAGACCTTGGTTGTCTAGATATAGTAATAAATTTATATGTGTGTCATGGTATATATGGGGTCTAATGTTGGCTTGATATGATACTATGTGCAGGACCTAGGCTGGTAAGCTATAGTGATGGAATTAGTTATTTAGATACACCATGGTATGTGTAGGGTGACATTAGGGGTTTTCTGGCTATAGTAATATAGTGAATAGTATAGGTATGATTATATGGGTGGCACACCATGGTATGTGAAGGGTCGTATAGGATCTTATGTGGCTATAATTGTGTAGAAATTAAATAAATAAAAATTAAAGGAAAATTAATAATGATGAGATATGAAAGTGGGAAGTTGGAAATTTTATTTAATTATTCTCTTTTTAATTTCTTACTATCATTTAAAATAATCTATTGTGATATTTATTTCAGCTATCACGTATGATTGGGTTCATGTAACCCTTTTTGGTATCATGTAGCTTGTATTTTTGCAGTGGACTCTATCCCATTATTGCTGACTAACATTTTAGGCCAGGTTGTCGTAATCTTCATCCTTGATTTTTGATACGAATGCACAATAGGGTATATATAAAGAAATGAATTAAAGTTAAGTTAAAGAGAAAAAAAGAACTTTATTAATTATGAAAATAGTACACATAGTGTATTACCACCATAGGGGTGAGTTACACTTTATTTGTCAACATGAACTATGAAGTAAAAAATAAAAAAGTGCCACTCCTTGCTCCCATCTGGCTTAGTCTCTGTCCACACAGTCACGTATGCAAATAAGTGATCGGTATTTATCTTCAAAGAAGAAGAAATATTATCCTCTTTCTCTTGGGCCATCTAGAGGATAAAGGAATCAGTACAAATACACTAAGCCGACTTTACCAATTCTATACGAAATATCTGTATAGATGAGAGATGGAGTGTGTATAGAATTTAGTGTTTGTATAGAAACACTAAAGAATTAAAGTTGAAAATACCATACTTATCAATTTATTAAGGGTTACATAAAGAAAATCAAGGATCTTTGAACTAATAATCCCATGCGTACCATCTCAATAGGGTGGTATAGAAATAAGTAAGCCATCAGTAAAACTAAATAATAAATAATCCAAAACCTTTGGATAATAACTGGCTAGGCACACAATTAAAGCAACACTTATATGTACGTAACAATAAAACTAGCTTTTAACATCGGAGACCATAGGCCAAGTAGAAAAATTCCATGGGATAACATGGTAGTCTACTCCCTAGTTAATACTGATGCTTTTTCAATAAGAATAATGCACAAAATGCAGAGTAAACTGAATCGTTACAACAAATTGTTATAATATAAGTTATTAGGTGAGAAGGGTTAAAGTTGATTCGAATGATCATAATTAAAATAATCAGTTTGATATAACAACATATGGTATGGTAATTTTTACACATATTTGTGAAGAGTGCCACCAATTTATGTGTTTCAAATCAAACCAAATTTTATTACCGAAATTATCCAACTTTTAATTATGCACTAAACCAAGTTGTGAAAACCCAATTCTTACTTTAAAACCAATTTTATCTTTATTAATCCTAAACATGCATCTAGTGATTAAAGCAAGTAAAATAAAGTAAAGAATACTCACAACGCCGGATGTACGAGGAAAAAACCCAAAACAGGAAAATAACCTCGGACGGCCCAAGCCAGAGAATCACTATGAATATGGTTTTTCAAAGACAGACAAAGTCTCACTCAACGACTGGATCCCCACGGGTCTTGACGGTCTTCTGATCTTCAACCACTCCTCTCACAGTGCCCACGCTGAAAGTCCTTCTTCCAAGATACCTATCCACAACACACGCGTCCACGTATGTCTCGGTGTCCCCCGAATGGCTTTGATTCGTCTTCGATGTCAGAAAAGAATTCCTTCTCTTTTCTTCACCGCAAACCCCTTTGATGTTCAATGTGTAGAACAAACAGTTTTGGTGCTTCACTATCACATAAGCATATAAGAATGTTAACTCGGATCTTTGCAAACTTCTAAGGATGTGTTTATGCTTTATAAACCTTAGAAAACATGTGCAAACAAGTTTCTGGTTCTTAAACAGTTTTTCAGAATGCACACCTATGAAACTCTGATAGAAACACTATGTAAATAACAGTAAAACACCGCCTCAAAAAATGTCTCATTCGAACGACTTAAGGATCTCGTTCGAGCGACTTAGACATCTCGTTCGCGCGAGATCTAATATCGTTCGAGCGAGATCTTTGACTTTTTGACTTTTAGTTCAAAACATCTCTTCAAAGAGACCCAGTAAAGTCAAGCTCCTTTTTCGAGCTTATCGAAATTAAAACGTAGTGTAAACCTTTTAAAACACTATAAAACATTTTAAAAACATTTTTCTTTATAAAAATTACATCCTTATCTTTATAAAAAATAATTCTGAGCACCATTAATTATACACATTCATACATGAGTGATCTCGGAATGCAATTAACTTTGAAGACGATTAAACTTGCACCAATTAAATATCGACATGATAAATTCTTTGAAGCTTTTCTGCAACGTCTTCAATTTTATTCCATACGTCATAGGCCAAGTTGGATCGTGATAAAATAAAAATCTCCTTATGACATATTACAAACACAGTTTTGTTTACGGAATTAAGTCAAAACAATACGGGGACTCAATTTGAAATTTATGTCCTAACAAATCTCCCCCTTTAACTATTCCGGGACAAAACTAAACTAGTGAAATGTCTAACCAGTTCGTCAAGCCGTATGACGCCTAAATCCCATCCCATAAACCCAAAATCAAAAATACAGGACACGGACTAGAATATGTAGCACCGGCAAGCATGAACTGTCTGAATGTGATGTAGACTTGAAATCTTGAATCGCTGAAGCATACCTACACACATGAAACAGACAAAAAATACCCGGTGAAGTATGGAGGAACAAATGAAACCAATATATTTATCCAAATGATACCAAACAATAATAGATACCAGTATGAATAATATCTGAAACATCATTTGTTAAACAATTTGAGCAATAAACTGATACCAATATGTACTACCAATATGAGATACCAATTGGTAAACATATGTAAACCAAAACATGCTCAAATACCCCCCTACATCACATACATCTATTTGTAAACATATGTAAACCAAAACATGCTCAAATCTCCCCCTACATCACATACATCTCTCCCCCCTTTTTGTCTCGAATAGACAACCTGATGAAAAGATAAATTAATTTGAAATATCTAGCATGAGAATATAAACTAGTGTGAATCAATGTGAAATTTCTAGATAATCATGAAACAACCAGCTCAAAATGATCAAGTGATGATAAATCAGTAGCTAGTAAACCAAGGAATCACACATATAATATAGCAATATAATCAAGTGTGATAAATGGACTATATGAAAAAATCAATGTTGAACTAATAAAAACATGCATATAAATTATTCAGTCCAAAAAAAACTTCCAGCAGTACCAAACGAATCACCAAAATAAACCAGTGGACTGCAAACCAATCCGAAGCTCCAAAACAGCCCGTCGTTCGAATGAGATAAGATTTCGCTCAAACGAGATGTGAAGTCGCTCGAACGAAGTACAGAGGTCGTTCGTGCGACATGGGATGTCATTTGAACGACTTCTCGTGACCTGCCAAAAACTCACATTTTCCCAGAAATATGTTATATTTTTTCCCAGTGAAAAAATTTCCACAAAAAAATTCCAGGAAGGGCCTGACAGAAACAAAACGGTGTTAAAACAGTAGGCTTTTAACACAAAATGCAAAAACTCATAAAAATTGAAAATATGAGTTACATGCAAACATAGTACCGATGTGCTCAAACATGGATATGAAATTAATGGGCATGAAACTACAAAAAATGAGTCACAATTACAACACATCGAAACGATCAAGAAGCTCTAATTGATAGCGATAAATCATCAAACTTTATCATAGCCATATGACAATAAAAGTGTGATCTTAATGAACTAAACATACTACATGCACACAAATCCAGAATTTTGACGATTCTACAAACAATAGCGTCAAATTGCAATGTTTCAACATTATGATTAGTTGTGCAAACCCGTTTAAAATTTTAATCCATCCAAAATCCCTCAATAATATCATGTTTTCTTTGGAATGAACTAAACAAATTTGGCCCTTTTCTAAGCATAGTGCATTTTCTTTTGGGCTCTTTTAAACTGTGTCTTTCACGACGAGTCGATTTTGAATTCTCGCTGCCCTTTCCCGTGAATCACTCATCATTTTTACCAATTTATATCCTCACGGTAAACGGTTCTTACATGCACACTTCTCCTTAATTTTACTTATGCATAGATGACAAGATTGAGATAAGAACACCTCACCAAATTCAAATATGCAATAGAAGTCAAGCATCCATATAAACTCGTGCATGTGTGCAATGTTGGCATATATACAAAGTCGAATAAAAATGCAAATCAACTTGGAAACAACCCCATATAAACAATGGTTAAGATAATACTAAGCATCGATAATAATGAACAAATGTCCTAGCCACGTGGATAATGAAACGACCGGGGGGGGGTCCAAGCACACCAATATGCCACATCAAACATGTAAACTCAAAAACAAAAACCGAAAATCTTTTTGGCTTTTCATATTTTGACTCAAATAAAAGCAAAATCTTTTTGGGTTTTCAAAGTTTTCTCAAAAAACAAATCTTTTTGTATTTTTCAAATAAGGCTCAAACAAGTGAAAAAAATATAATACAAAGAGATAAATATGTCATAACACTAGAAAATTATAAACATGATGCAAGGGCTAGCGTATGACAAAACATGCAATCTACTAACTATAAGAAATAACAAGAGATGAATCATGTGCATGCATGTGAGAATCAGCCAACGAAGCATTTAGCATCTCCAAAACGGATTTCCTAACCCAAACAGTTGTATACCTAACAAAACGGGTTTTGGGAACCAATGGGACATTACTTTTAATCTTCCTAGGGTCTTTTCTAAGATCAAAACAAAAACTCCTAAGGTGACCTTTCCTACCACAATGTGAACATGTGAAAATACGATGAGGAACGGGACCTTTAGGTTGACCTTTCCTAATACCCTTGGATGTGGTTGACGCTCTAAAACAAACTATGGTTTTGGCTTTTACAATCGAACCACTAGAACAAGATAAGCCGCTACCATCACTACTCGAGTTATTTAAATCATTTTTTTAACTTCAACACATTCGACTCAAGCAAACGATTAGACTCCTCAAAAATTCGAGACTCCTTCTTTAAATTTTCTATTACCCCTAGAAGGTTATCTCGCTCCCCCTCAATATGAGCAAACTTATCCCTAAGACTCTTTTCTCATGCCACAAAATCATTAATCGAATTATTTTCCTCAACGGCACAAACTTTAAAAAAAATTCAATCCTCTAACTCTTTTTCTAAAATGAGTACTCTATCATCACTCTCCTTTTTGCCCAATTTTAAAATATTAAAATCTTTAAACATGGAACTAAAGTGCTCACGACAAATATCTCTTTAAATTTGAAAGTTTTGGAAGTATTCAATTCTATTTTTGAAACTGTAATTTTCTTTCTCCAAAACTTCAATACATTTTGCAAACTTTAAATTCAAACGATGTAAATCATCAAAGCTTAGAGAATCCATCGAGAGAAAACAAACATAGGAGAGATAAACAAACGCACGGGATCACAAAATAAATAAAATATGTTTTCTAGGTCTGATACCAATTTGAAGAGTTCCATCAATTTGTGTGTTTCAAATCAAACCAAATTTTATTACCAAAAATTATCCAACTTTGAATTATGCACCAAACCAAGTTGTGAAAACCCAATTATTACTTTAAAACCAATTTTATCTTGATTAATACTAAACATGCATCTAGTGATTAAAGCAAGTAAAATAAAGTAAACAATACTCATAACGACGGATGTACGAGGAAAAAACCCAAAACGTAAAAACAACCTCGGACGGCCCAAGCCAAACAATCACTATGAATATGGTTTTACAAAGACACACAAAGTCTCACTCAACGACTCGATCCCCACGGGTCTTGATGGTCTTCTGATCTTAAACCACTCCTCTCATAGTGCCCATGCAGAAAGTCCTTCTTCCACGATACATGTCCATAACACACACTCCCACGTATGTCTAGGTGTCCATCGAATGGGTTTGATTCGTCTACGATGTCGAACAAGAATTCCTTCTCTTTTCTTCACCGCAAAACCCGTTGATGTTCAATGTGTAGAACAAAAAATTTTGGTGCCGCAAGATCACATAATCATATAAGAATGATAACTCGGATCCTTGAAAACTTCTAAGGATGTGTTTATGCTTTGTAAACCTTAGAAAACATGTGCAAAAAAGTTTCTAGTTCTTAAATAGCTTTCCAGAATGCATACCTACAAAATTCTGATAGAAACACTGTTTAAATAACATTAACATGCTGCTTTGAAAAATGTGTCATTCAAACGACATAATGATCTCGTTCGAGCGACTTAGACATCTCGTTTGCGCGAGATCTAATGTCGTTCGAGCGAGATCTTTGACTTTTTGACTTTTAGTTCAAAACATCTCTTCAAAGAGACCCAGTAAAGTCAAACTCCTTTTTCGAGCTTATCGGAATTAAAACATAGTGTAAACCTTTTAAAACACTATAAAATATTTTAAAAATATTTTTCTTTATAAAAATTGCATCCTTATCTTTATAAAAAATAATTCCGAGCACCATTAATTATACACATTCATACCTGAGTGATCTCGGAATGCAATTAACTTTGAAGACGATTAAACTTGCACCAATTAAACATCAGCATGATAAATTTTTTGAAGCTTTGCTGCAACGCCTTCAATTTTATTCAATACATCATAGACCAAGTGGGATCATGATAAAATAAAAATCTCCCTATGACATATTACAAACACAGTTTTGTTCATAGAATTAAGTTAAAACAATAGTAGGACTCAATTGGAAATTTATGTCCTAATAATTTGGAATCAAATTGGTTATCATTGAATGATATCAATAGCATATATTAAATATGCAAAATTTACTATTAAATAGGTACAAAAGACCTACTTGCTCGGTATTTTGAACTTATTATGGATCAAAAGAGTATATCGGGAGGAACTGGTATTTGATTCTATGTATATAATGTTTGAGTACATAAGAATTTGCTAGAATTGGGGTTGGGTTGGTCAATTTATATAAAAAAGACTGTATGTTTTAAAATTTCAAGGGTTTAATTGTAAATAACCCGGGACTTTAAAATCTTGGACTTAAGTTCATATTTGAACTTTGGTGTAGAATACTTTTTGACTTAAAATATTTTGAAGTACTTATAGGGAAAGTTTGGGGTTTAAATTCATATATGGGAAAAGTAAGGAGGGGTCAAATTATAATTAAGGAAAAATATTTCAAAGTTAAAACCTTATTTTTCCATCAATTAGGCTAGGCTTGACCAAACATGGCCCTACCTTATACCATTTTGACCAAAAAAATAAAATAAAAATATTGAAAAAAAATTTAGAAAATTTTGATTGGACACGTGCCCTCACGTGCGTGGTAAAGGTTTTTGGCCAAATAGTTCATCTTCAACCTCTCGATTTTTGAATTTAGGGTTTCAAATTTTTGATCGAAGATATATCCTTCATTTCTAAACGATTTGAGATGATTTCTGAATAAACTCAACCTAAAATTTCATAAGAAATCCAAATATATAAGTTTTATGGATTGAGATGCAGTATATTGTAAGTTCCACAATTGTGTGTGTTTTCAAAATTTTAACTTAACATTTGTGGCATTCAATAATATGGCAGAGATTCTTATAAACATAGTTTGGTTTCTGCTATGTTAAGGATTACTTTGGTTTTGATTTCAAGGTTTGAGGTGAATTATATAAAGAGAATTTGAGACTTTGAGTTTTTCGTTCAGAAAAAACTTTTAATCGATTAGAGCTTGTTATGCACATTCGTGAGATTTTAACATTGCAATAGAGTTCCTAAGGTTCTAATGAAGATATTCAAAGCTTTAAATCTGAGTTCTAAACATTATTTCAATGTTGACCATTAAACATCAAGCTTTAATGGTGGAATTTTCATATTTTTCACCTAGAGGTTATTTCACATGTAAAGTTTCTACTGTTTTGATGTATTCTAGCATTATAGGAAAACATAAATCACTTGGAATTGAAAGAATGGAATGTAGTGCATAAAATGATGGGTTACCATATTTTGAGGGAAAAATTGAGCTTTTGAAACTACTGTTGAGGTGAGTTTTGAAGGCTAAACGCATGGGGTTTTTATAAGTTTCGAGCAGAAGAGTTCATTGGTTTAGATGGGTGGTGGATTTGAACTGAATTTAAAGATTTTTCTAGCTTGGTTTTTAAATCTCACATGTTTCATGGTTCAAGCATGTGATATTTGTCATTTCGTGTTGTTGTGGGGACTTAGGTGGATAGGGGATGTGAGTAAATAACAACCATTTGGTTTTCAATCCTTGGATGATAATGTTTGTACTTTTATAGCCTCAAAAGTGTGATTTTAGTACATTTTGGGGTATTTTTTCAATTTTAGAAAGTTATAGTGGTTGGAACTGAAATTTCTAATAAATTGAAGATTAGAGGATCAATTTGAAATAAAGTTTGGGTCTATAGGTTAAGTTATGATAGTTTGAAGTTTTTAGGGTCTAATTTGTAATTATTAAAACTTTAGGGATACTTAGTTAATTTGAAAATCTTATAGGTCCTAGAGAATAGTTTAATCCATCTATATATTTAAATTTGTATATGCTGGGAGGATTAAATTGAGAATTAAAGTCTCATAATTCGGGTACAGATATTAAAGTCTACCTACCTAAAAAAATCGTCATCGAACTTACCTTGGAAGAGATCAGGATATTATTCTTTCATAGCTCGTTCTGGTTCTCCTATGGCTTCTTGTTAACTTTTATTTTCCCAAAGTACTTGGACTGAGGGGGTTTCCTTTTTTCCTGAGACATATCACTTAGCGATCTAGAATTTGAATAGGGCGTACATGGTTTGGTTCGATAGAGATTACTCGACATGTGATGGTATGAGATTGATAAAAAATATACGAGCTTAATTGGGACATATGAAATATATTATGAATGTTGATAATTTTAATGGTAATTATAATTGATAGGATATTGGGCCAATACGATTAGAAATAGTGAAAGGTCCAATATATCTTGGGGGATAATTTTCCTTTTCGTCCAAAGCGTAAAATTCATTTTCGAGGAGAAACTTTCAAATATACTCGGTCATTAACTTGTAATTCTAGGGCTTTCGACGCTGATTTGCATAACTTTTCTGATGATCTTCTGTTGTCTTTAATCTTTTTTGGTATCTTCTCAATAATTTCTTGGATTATCTCGGGACCAAATTTTTGACTATTTCTGAATTCTATCCAACATACAGGCAAACTATAAGGTCTTTCATATAAAGCTTCAAACGTGGCACTTTAATAATTAACTGATGACTATTGTTATAAGAAAAATCGGCACGGGGTAAATGTTCTTCTAATTTTTTGGCATATCTAACGTACAAGATCGTAGCGTATCTTTTAATGTTTGAATTGTACAATTTGATTGAGCATCCGTTTGTGCGTGGAATGTTGTACTCACATGAAATTTGGTACCCATTGCTGTTTAAAGTGCTTGACAAAACTTTCCTACAAAACGGGAATCTCTGTCTAACACTATGGATAAAGGAATTCCTTGTAATCGGATAATTTCTTGAATGTAGAGCTTACTGATCTTTTGAAACGAATCTATAGTTTTTACTGGTAGAAAATGAGCAAACTTGGTAATTCAGTCCACTATTACCCAAATGGAATTATATCCTTAGGACGTAGGAGACAGTCCACTGACAAAATCTATGGTAATATGATCCATCCCATTTCCACTCGAGCATTGTTAAATCTTGGAGGAGTCCATCAGGGTATTGGTGTTTTATCTTTACTTGTTGATAAGTAAGACATTTCCTTCCAAAATTCTCGATATCATTTTTCAAATTTGGCCACCAATATTTTTTCTTCAGAGTCTGGTATATTTTGGAACTTTCGGGACGAATCATAAACTTAGAACGATGGGCTTCTTACAAAATTTCCTCTCGAAGAGATAAATCATCAGGTACATATAATCTACTTCTAAACAATAAACTTGTTTCCTTTCCATATGAGAAGTCATGATTCTTATCCTGAATGGATTGTACAAAAGGATCTTGAGATTGGTGGACTAAGATTTTCTCTCTCAATTCGGAGTATGCAATGATATTAGAAAATTTTGAGAAAGGGGATAGAAATTGAATATCATATTACCCTATGGTAGAAGAAATATTGTAAGAAATCAAAGTATGTAGTCTTCCTATTTGATTACGACTTAAGGCATCGGCTGCCACATTTCCTTTTTATGGATGGTAGTTTAACTTAAATCGATAATCCTCCAGATATTCAGTCCATCATTGTTGTCTGAAATTTATGTCCTTTCGAGTAAAGATTTATTTCAAATTCTTGTGATCAGAAAATACTCGAAAATTTTCATCATAAGGGTAACAATACCAAATTTTTAAAACAAAAACTACAGTTGCTAACTCAAGATCATGGACAGGGTAATTACGTTCATGATTTTTGAGTTTTCGTGACTCATACTCTACAACTTTCCCATTTTGTATTAAAAGGCATCATAAACCTTTCAATGAGGTGTCGGTATATACATCATAGCTTACATTACTAGAAGGAATAGTAAGAATAGGAGAACTAATTAATTAGTCCTTCAAAATTTGGAATGCTTGCCTACATTCATCAGTCTATACGAATGGCACTTCCTTCCTAGTTATCTTCAAGAGGGTAGGAGCAATACGAGAAAATCCTTCCACAAAATGATGATAATAATCGGCTAGTCATATAAACCTTTTACCTCGGTAATATTGATAGGATTTTTCCATTCCAAAGATGGATAAAATTTTGGCAGGATCAACTTGGATTCCACGTTCAGAAATCACATGCCCTACAAATTTTATTTCCTTAATTGAAAAATCACATTTATTTTTCTTATCATATAACCAATGTCTTCTTATAGTACTTAACACTATCTCTAATTGTTATGCATGTTCTGTTTAATTTTGGGAATAAACAAGAATATCGTCAATAAAAATGATAACAAATTGATCCAGAAAAGGTCTTAAAATTCTATGCATAAGATCTATAAAAGTTGCAAGTGCATTGGTTAATCCCAAAAACATGATCGTAAATTTGAAATGTCCATAACGAGTTCAAAAAGCCGTGTTTGGAATATCTTCTTTTGTGACTCTTAATTGATGGTAACCATATCTTAAATCTATTTTTAAAAAGACCCTTACTCCTTGAAGTTGATCAAATAGAACCCCAATTCAGGGTAAAGGATACTTATTCCAAGTAGTTACCGAGTTTAGTTTATGTTAATCTATGCATAATCTATAGCTTCCATCATGTTTCTTAATAAATAATACAGGAGCTCCACAAAGACATGTGCTAAGGTGAATAAAACCTTTTTTCAAGAAGATTATTTGGGTATGGAGTTCTCGAAGTTCTAAAGGGGCCATTCTATACGGAGGTATTGAAATATAAAGAGTATTCGGATTAAGACTTATGCTAAATTTGATATCTCGAGAAGGGGTAATCCTAGTAGTTCTTCAGGAAAAACATCTTCGAATTGTTCTAAAATTATTAGAATTAATGTAAAATTTTGAATTTGAAAACTTGATGGTTCAAACGGACTTGATCCTTGAAATATAAAGGAACAATTTTTGCATTTCGAAAATAAATTTTCTTTGCATGACCATCGACATAAGAAAAATGTCTTGATAGAGCATCCATTATGATAATAATGTCGAAACCACAAATACCTAAGATTATAAAGTCCACAAAGAGTATAATAAACCCGGGTGAATTTTACAATTACTATAACCTTTGGTTGGTGTATTGATTTCACCCGTAAGTAATTCAAAATCCAATGGAACAGTTAAATTTTCAGGTAGTAATCATAATAATTTAGCTAGTCTAATACTGATAATGAATGTGTTGATCCTAAATCAAATAAAATATGTGCAGGAAAATGATGAAAAAGTATCGTACCTTTTATCACATCGTGGGAATTTTGTGTAGGCAATATCACATAATTCTTTCCACGACTCTGGACTGGCACAATTTTCTTAGCTGGATTTGGCTTATTTAACTGACGACGAACTAGAAGAGATCTTAATTTAGGATACTGTGTCTGAATATTTCTTAATTCTTGACATTATGATAAGGAATCACCGAATAGGTTATGTTATGAAGAATCTGGGAATAAGCTTGTCCACTTGAATTGGCATAGGGTTGAGGTCGAGATTGAGGTGAAGTCCTAATCACATGATTATATTTAGTAACGAGGGGGGGGGGGAGAAGATTGTATTATGACAGAAGAATTTCATTACATAATTTTGGCAAAATCGATAAGTTGAGAATACTCTCGGATCTGTAAAGGAGTGACAAAATTCTTAATCTTGAGATGTAGTCCTCTTTCAAACTTCTTGGATTTCTTTATCTTAGTATCCACATATTCAATGACATTATGAGAAATTTGGCTTCATGCTGGGCTGCAGATAGGTTTTCTTATTGAAACTTTAAGAAATCTACGGTTCGTTGATCTCATTCACCTTTTAGAAAATACTTTTGAAGAAAATTTATTCAAATTTCTCCCAAGTAAAATTCACAACAGTCTGGTTATGTGATACCGTTTGCACCAAAAATCAGTTTCACTTTTGAACATATAATCCGCTAAAGTTACTCGAAGATTGGCTTCTGTTCCTACTCCTTTCAGTATTTTCACAGTTTGACACATTTATATTTCAGCATCACTAGAACCTGGATTTAGAAGGAATGACGGAGGTCATTGCCTCAAAAATTCTTTAAGAGCTTTCATCCTACGGATTTCTTCTAAGATTTCCTCTGGAGAAGAGCGACAAATTTGCTATTGTCTGGCTAAAGACGTTAAGTCCTAAAGACATCACATGATTCCTTCAGTGTGGGCTGCTCAACTTGAGTTCCAGTGGAGGAAATTCGAGTACTAACCATTTTATAGTATGATAGAACAGTCAAAATAATATATAAGAACATAAAATAGGAATATGTCACAAACTTATTATGTTATACAAGATAGAGTTCAATGATACATTAGACTTATATCACATTCCATTCTCTATATCAACACTTATGCTACAATAATTAAAGTTAATCATCCTCCTAAATATTAGTAAGACACACTTTGTACATTACTTTATTTTTCTATTTAACACTAGGGGAGATGATTTTCTTTTAAATTTGGATTTTCCTTAACTTGGAATAGTGACATCATTTTCTAAAGGGTCAGAAACTAGAATATCAAGGTAATCATCTAGTTCGAGAGGATCATCATCATCTATTGAATTACTCATATCAGAAGACACGCCAAGTATGAGTTAACCATTAGAAGTAGCATCTAGATATAGCAATGGAGTTTATAGTGCATCAGTTAAGGCAAGATTTATGGCTTCTTGGAGTATTACTGGATCATTGACATAGTCACCCACTTCCCTCATTACTTGCATTTCTCCCAACACTCGATTAGTCAGCACAAGTCACTTTATATTTCTATTGGAACCTACCCAATCCTCATCTATCACACAAATCATTTATGTAAGCTTTGTTTTTGCTTCTTCATTGACTATATTTTCCCAACAATTCATTGGTCCAATATACACATTAAACAAAAATGAATCCCATGTATCCATATTGTAAAATGAAATTACCATATAATAGTAATAAAAGAAGTTATGAAAAGATAAAATAACAAATATATTATAAACTTTCCCTTATAGAATGCTTCCTCGACGATAAGTTTAAATTTAAAACATGCTCTGATACCAACTTGTCACACCCTGCTTTTTGGTATAAATGCACAAGAGAATATATAAAAAGCAATGAATTGCAGTTAAGGCATAAAATAGAACTTTATTCACTTGGGAAATTGTACACATAATGTATTACCACCGCAAGGATGAATTACACTTTATTTGTCAACACAAACTATAAAGTAGAAAATAAAAACGTTCCACTTCGTGCTCCCGTCTAGCTTGGTCTGAGCCAACACAGTCACATATGCAAATAGGTTATCAATATTTGTCTCTAAAGGGGAAGAGATACTATCCTCTTTCTCCTGTGATATCTGGATGAAAGAGGAATTAGCACAAATATAGTAAGCAAGCTTTACCAATTCTATAACAAATATCTGTATAGATGAGAGGTGGAGTGTATATAGAATTCATTGTTTGTATAGAAACACTAAACAATTAAAGCTGGTAATCCCATACTTATCAGTTTATTAAGGGTTACATAAATAAAATTAAGGATATTTGAACTGATAATCCCATACTTACCAGTGTAATACCCCATAATTTTATGGACATTTAAATTACATAAGTGGGTGTAGTTTAATGATTTGAGAATTTTAAGTGAAAGAAATTTTGATGTGTGGGTTAAATATTAATTGGTAAGTGACGGATTAATATTGATGTTCTATATTTACTTACGCAGATAAGTAAATGAAGTTGGATTATTTCATATCATGTCGCGGTTGGGAAACAATATTAATGGTGAAATTCTTGGTGAGAAAATGGAAGAATTGAAAATTTAGGTATTATTAAGAAAATGGGTTGAAACTCTTAATTAGGTTGTTGAATTCCATGAATACATTGTATGTTGGGTAAATCATAGTGTGTAGATGATTTTATTGATGGTTAAGATGTTGGAGACCTTATATCTTTGGTTGGATGAGTGTTGGAGTCATTTTGGTGTTGAAGAAAAAGATGAACAGCCAAAAAGTAGAAATCTGTACCATTTTGAATCGATTCTCTAGAGAGCGATCGATTCGGTGGATAGAGAATCGATTCGGCCTTGTTAGTTATGAAACAAATTCTTGGTTTTAAGGATTGAACGAAATTTTTTTGTGGAGACAAATATTAGGGGATCCTAAAAAGAGTGTTAGGACTTCTAAATGATTAGATGAGTAATATATGACCCTTGGGTTAGTGGGAATAAAATTTGAGGTATGGATTTAGGAGTGTTTAGGACGAATGGCACTCGGGGAATTATTTTGGTGGGTATTGTAATACCCCGTACTTTTAACTATATTTGTTTTTGGGATTAATTAATTAAATGCGTATTAATTGGAAATTAATCCGGGTTAAAAATACTAACGAGATGCGAGTTGGTATTTGATTATGTGCATACATGTTTTATATGAATATTGTATTATGAAAAATTTGTCGTGGGATTGATATACAGCATTTTGGAAATTTTGTTGAGACGCGTGTGACCGCCGCGTCACGGTATAATATTTTGATTATAAAAGTGAATTTAAATTCTATAAACCGTATGGTCATTTTGAGTGCGCCAACGCGTCCGGAAGGGTCGAGATAGTCAGAAAACACTAGCCGGGGGTTTAGTTTGGGTCCCGGGGTATTTTTAGGCCATACCGGCAATTTAAAGGGTATTTTGGTAATTTTGTATTTTGAGGAATTAATAATGACGAAAATTAGGAGTCTTAATCTGATGTGGATTTAACCCACTAACCAACCCATATTAACCCATTAAGCTACGGAGGTTATCATTTAGGTTTCCAACTTTCCCAAAGCAAACCCTAGCCACCATAGCCACCAATGGAGAAGAAGCTTGGAGAGAGAAGAAATTCTGCAGAAAAGCTTCATCAAACCTACACCAAACTCAGAGATAATCGAGGCAAGTGACTTAATTCCATTTAAATTTCAGAGAATGTTCTTTCCATGTTAGATAATTCCAATTTATGTTTATTCTTGGTGAAATATGAAAACCCATGTAGTTTGGAGCTTAGAACTTGAAAATCTTGAGGAGAATTGCATGTAGAATGATAGGTAGAGGATTATTCTCATGATAGTTGTGATTGGAAGAAATTAAAACGGATTTTATTGGGTTAATTCATGATTTAAAAATCTGGGGTTCATGTTCTTAAAAAAATTGGGGAAAAGTATAGAATCATGTGATTTAATGATGTTTAGGATGCATTAATGCCTTAAAAGATGTTAGTATATAACCTTAGCATGTTGTAGGATGATTAGAGGACTTAAAACATTGTTGGAACGATCTTTGGAGAAGATTTGAGGAGTAAAAATGGTGAAAAACGAGATTTAGAAAAATCTGGGACGAAACTGGCAGGTCGTTAGAAGCCCCTCCCCAGGTCGTTCGAACAAACTCGTTCGAACGAGCTTCTAACGAATTGACCAGTCGCTTCTAACGAAAGGGAACTTCGTTCGATAATCTCGTTCGAACGAGATATCGTTAGAAGGTACAGTTCGTTCGAACGAACTGGAATCTCGTTCGAACAGTCTCGTTCGAACGAGACTTCTAACGAGTTGACAGTGGAATCTCGTTCGAACGAGACTTCTAACGAGTTGGCAGTCTGGGCCTTTTTGGACTGTTTTGATTTTTGGAGTCCCGTAAACTTGTTCGAGGATATAGATAACATTCCGATGATGATGTAATGATAGAATTGGGACTTTTGAGTATTTATGAGAAGGAAATCATATACGAGAGTTAAATTAAATGGACGGTTTGGGTTGAGACGTGAGTGTCTACTACGACGAGAGAATAAATTATGGCCCGTATGATTATAAACCGGTATAGTATAAATTGTGATAATTATAAGTAAGTACGAGAATGCGATATGTACTACGATTAAACTACGAGATTACTAAGATGTGTGTTTACTTAGTATTGGTATATGAATTGTGTGTATGACATACCTACCATACTTGCTATCACGAGAGGTTTGCGTTCGCTTAGAGCCCTCTAATCCTTGTATTGCCCGGATTTAGACTGGTTACCTTGATGAACATAGTCCATAGAAAGACTTATTGGGATATTAATAAGTCCGCTGATCGTAGGAGCGTAGGTATGTGCGTGACCTATGTGATGTGACTGTGTTCGCCTCCATTATTTGTGATGTTGTTATCTGTGAACTATTCCTGAGAGATTCGAAATATGTAATCCTTATGTACGTGATGTACCGGGATGGATAGCAGAGTATGTGTGCACCGCAGCTTAGTTCTCGGGGTGCTTATATTGTATATTTATGATGTGAATAATATACACTTAATTAATGGGAACCTTCATGTTAATGTTGTGAATATAATTACGGTATTGTTTCGAGAAATATAACGAGTTAACTGATAGTGATATATATTGCATATTGAGCATCTGAGTTATGTTAAACCCCTATTTAATTACGAGCGTTATAATGTTAATAGAACCAATTAATAAGGTTAGGACCTATGGAAGCCTAGCTAGATATGATGTCACTTAGCTAGTGGTTTGTGTCGTTATAGATTGGTACTTACGTTAGGAGTGCACAGTTAGACGAGAGGTGAGAATATCATGTGAGTGCACGTCCTAACATGTACTTTGCATTTAATGTTTTAAATGTTTTTAAAGAACTTGCAGGTTTTTAAAATATAACTCCACATTCGGGCTCTGACCCGTTTGCTTTCAAATCTACTTTTCTTGTAAAACCATTTTAGTTGCCCAGCCACAAGGACACCATGCATAGGATACTCATTCTGGTGACGAGCTGTAGCGGTTTGTGGAAGCTACAGGGATTTGCTTGTAGACGCCTCTATCACTTGGATTCCAGATTCATTATCTATCAGCTGTAGGGCATGTTGCCCATTTCTATTAGAGTTACATTTCCATTACAGTTTTCAGACTTTGGCATGTATTGATTTAGTATTCAGTTTACTTATCAGTTGTGGGATTTGTAGTGAGGAGTTTTCCTCCAGATCTTTATTTACGTTATGTGATGGTTATTCTATTTACTACTTTATGGTGAATGGTGTTATTATTCTTTATTACACTTGTTGCATGTTAATCAGACTTTAATTAAAATTTGGCACTTACTTTTTAAATACTAGGTGGTTAGTAATAATAAAAATGTTTTCGATAGTGATGCTATTAACTGAGCCAACTTGACATTTTGAATTAATTTAATAAAGGAGTAGCTACCCGGTATTTAATTAGTCGGGGTGTCATAGGTATATATTTTATGCATGTAGAATATATATATGACAATTTTATATGAGTGAATTCGCATGTGCGAGAAGGATGAAATTAGAATACTAGCTAGGCGTGATAAGATGATATTCAGAAGTATTTAATGTGATAAATTGTATCATAAGTAAGTGAATACTTATGGGAATGAAATAAGTGCTTATATACTTATGAATTTATAAGAATTTGTACACTAGGGATTATAGGCTAATGCCACGTGAGATAGGAAGGAATAGCCGTATTTGATGATAGATATATATACGGGTATAAAGACAGTATATATATGTTATGATTATAAATATACTTGTGTATGAATGATATATTTGTGTAAAGAAAACCCCTCTAGTGCTATCATGGGAAGTTGCGTAATGTGGGTGAATCCCCTGGGTGGTGAATGCAGGGAGAGTATAGTCCCCAGGTTATAGCATCTAGTTATTTATGCAGTGTGGCTTTTATCATGGGTGAGACGTCTTGGGTATGATTTGTCTCGCTTTCAGGTGAGGAACTATGACCCTTACCCTATGTTTATGTTATTTTTTTATCAGGTCGGTGTGCGATCTTGATCGGTGGTACCTAAGATGATGTGTGTTTCCCTGGAAGATGATAGCATTCTAGAGACTGCATGCATTGAGTTATAGATCTGAGGGATGGTTATTATACTTATATAGTGTGTGATATATAGGTATGGATATACTTGATGTGTATAGTATATTGTGTGTGTATATATATGGACAAAATAAAGAATGATGAGTAAATTTTTACATCCGGGAGAAATAAAATCCGGACTAAAATGGGGCATATGTATATAAAGATGAGAAAATTATATACAGAATTAATGACAATAAAATGTTATTAGTGTATAATAACTATTGACAGTTATTTATTATGAACGGATAAATTATAAATGAGAATTTATGATGCATTAGCTTGTGCGAAAGCTTAGAATATTATATACGCTGGGTATTGAGATAGCATATGGTGATTTAGATGTTTTGAGAGAGGCTAGTTAGGATGGGTATCATAATTAGGTTGTTTAAAATACATGCGTTAGGTGTGCACTATTACATGAGAGGTGAGGAGTATCTCATTTGAGTGCGACATTAGTTTAAATAGGGAGAATATCATATTTTAAATATTAAAGTATTTTAAACACTTGCTAAGTATTTTCAAAACATTTTGGGCTCTGCCCCGCTTTCAATTATTTTAAAAACCTTTTAGGTGTCTAGACACAGGGATGCCTGAATGATATTATTCCTTCGAGTCAGATAATGATGCAACAGTTGTGGATGCTAGCAGGGATTATTTAGACGCTTCTATCCTTGTGATCTAGATAGGAGGTACTATTAAAATATTCGAGCATGTTGCCCAACTGTTATCATTTATTTATTTATTTCGTATTTTTGTTATGCATATTCGATATGGTTGTATAAATGTTTTACCGAGAGTTATCAGTTATTGTTTATTTATTTCAATTAATGTGTATATTAATTGTGTGGATGGATTTCTTATGTGTTTAAGTTAATAAGATTAGAAAGTTTAGAATTTGACACCGGGCCTAATAGTTATTGGTAATTAATATGGATTTTCAGCCGTGATGCCGAGAATGATCCATATGAGAAATCCTGTTGTATATTGATAAAGGATTGATCAGTCGAGATTAAAATTGGCGGGGCGTCATAGATGGTATCAGATCATCATGTTCTAGTGTCCTTAAGAATTTTTGCGGACGTACTACATTTTCATCATTGCCTTCTATTTGATATAAATCCCTATGCATAGGATTATTGATTCCTATGTTGAGATTTCGTTTTCCTGCTATAAGGTATAATTATAGTGAATCTTATATGTGTTCGGGTGTGTTCGTGTGCCGAATAATAAAGGACAATCTGTGAGGGTCGTTAAGAGGACAACCGGAGGCAGGCTCAGTTGGAGTTGTAGAGTATTTTGAGGATGATGATCGTAGTCGAGGTCACCCTTATTATTGCTCGAGAATATTAGGCTGTAGGGACTACTAGGGTGCAGTATTTATATTTTCAAGTACCGCTATAGCATAAAGTGGTGTCAAATTAGACTCACCCAGCGTGGTTAAATTGGGAAGGAGTTAGATGAGTCTTTGAAGAGGATCACCCATTAGAATTTTAGTAAATGCAGGGATTGTGTGTGTTAGCCAATGGATGTGAGACACTCAGAATCTTTGCCTTAAAGCAGAGGGTAGTATACCTATAAGTGAAAATGGGGGTAAAAAATTTCTTAGCTCGTGGGAGTAGTGTTGTAATGGTGGGAGTCAATCACCATATTTGAAAAAGTGAAATATTATCCAAATAGAAGGATGTTAGGTACGGTTTAATTGAAAGTTCTTTCATTTGTTTCTTGGGAAGAGTTGTGAATACAATTTTGAACTTATCACTGGAGGGTCGGACCGAGGCCTATCTAGCAAAATTTGTACCCGATGAGGTAGGTAATAAATGTTGATGACGACATTAGATAGGGAGTAAAACTGGATGAAACGGTGTAGCAAAACATCGCAGGGATATACCCGTCAGGGGACCCATTTAAATGATTCGAATAGCTGAATTCCTATCGAGTGACGGTGGATTCAGTTGGTACTGGTAAGGCCAACAGTGTGTTCCTTAGGGCCATCAGAACCAAGGGAACAATGAGGGTGACCATCAGGGTTGAGGCTACCCGAGGTTCGAGAGAAGGATAACCCTAGTATGGCCAGTGTGGTTGTAGATAAGTGGATTATATGGAGAGATATTTTTATGTGGAGATTAGGACCACATGCATTGATTTTTCTTGAAGCGAGAAAAGGGACAAGAGTATGGTGCCTAGGAGGGGCAATGATTAAGATAGTTTGGTAATGTTCAGACAAGCGTGTTATGTCTGGGAACCATTTGAGCAGCCAGGATGATTGGCAGGGTAGAAAATATTAGTTTTATCATCGGTGAATGTTGTGTGACACGAGATAGTCACGGAAATTTTATTAGCACTAGATTCGTGTGTGAGACGAGTTTAGTGGTTTTATCAATAACGTTATTATATGTGTATATATTATCCGTGGTATAGCGGGGTTATCTTTGGTTTCATTCGCGGGGAAGCGGGTACAGTCAGTGAGAATATATTTTATTGGAATTACTCATTTTAGTGATATGTTATACGAGTATGATAATATCCTGGGTATAGACTGGTTAGAACGATAGTGTGATGATATTGCAAAGATATCATGTTTGTTGTTACAGGGCAGGATGTATTGTATTAGCGATGTCTAACCTAAAAGAGGGTCAAGCTTGCATCCATATTATATTATGATAGAGACTTAGGAGAGTATAGTTGTCTCATTATGGTTGATCCCGGTGTGCAGGAACTTCACTGATATGATTCGGGGTGCATTGGGTTTATTATCGAGCGGAGAGATTTAGCTCGTTATTATGTTTAGCACTCAAGACTTGGTGATAGGGAGAGTGAATTATTATATCACTCCTTCAGAGATGTGGGAGTTGAGATTTATATTTATATGTCTGGGGATAATATTTTGAGAGTCCCAGGTATGTGTTTGAAGTTTATGGAATTTTATTACCACCAATGCTGAGTGATATTGCTTTTGGGGGAAGTTCATTGTTTGAATGTTATTGAGGGATGAGATACGCATGGATTTTAATAAACGCCGTGAGTAGAGAGAAGTTCATGGATGTTAGGGCATCAGTTTTGAAGGTTAATCAAATAAAGTGTGGAGGAAACACTCTGAGCTGAGAACTATTATATAGAATAAGGCCAGTGGAACCGGTAGTGTCGTGAGAGAGCACTGGAATTCTTCTCACCACGAGTTGAAGAGTGGGACAATGTCGAGAAGAATTAAATTTTGATTTATGGGGTGATTGATAATACCCATGTGTTATAGTCACGTCGAGCATGCGAGGCCAGTTTTGAGAAAAATTTGTTACTTGTCTGACGTTTCTAGTGTTGCGAAAATATGCACAGATTATAGGGTGTATGGGCGCCCTGGTTTGTGTGATTTTCAAAATCGTCCGAGTTAAAGGGACGTGGTAATAAATGTGTGGAATATATGACTGTGGGACAGTTATAAACAAGCTGGAATACTAGAATGGATTGAACGTCATGGGAGAAAGACGATGATCCAAGTATATATGTGCAATGAGAGTAACACACCCAAGATGGTTTGAAAGGTTGTGGGAAAACATTTAAAAGGATATTTCTTGAGAAGAGGAAAAGCCAATTGCTGTGGGAAAGTAGAGAGGAGTCCCACTCAGTCGAATGTCGAGAGTGGTTTGCGCGTATGTAGAATGTTGATGTCTAAAAGGTAAAAAGGACCCAAAAGTGTGCATTGTGGCAAAAGTGCACAAGCCGTGATTTTTGGTATACCCTTGGAGAAAGAAGGGGAGTATAAGCTACCACTTAATGTGAGATGATATAAGTGGGAATTGGTGTTAGGTAAGACATAGTGAGATTGTCTCTGGGTACACCACTTATAGATGGAAATAGGTTGCTCGAGATGATCGAACATAAATTTTAATATGAAGTCGATGATTCTAGTGACAGAATGGGAAGACCGTCTGGTAGACGAGGATTGCACCGGTATAAGGCTCTGCCCAATGTTGTTGTGAATCAGGATGGGGTCCTTGAACCACACCTCCGATAGGGATTTTCAGGAAGTAGTGGGGATAACGTTTTGTTTTGGGCAAGTCATGTCACCTATGGCTCGATGAGTAGACAGGAGGTGATTGATGACTAGTAAACTGTATGAATGCGATTCTGGAGTCACAATGATCATTTTAATTTCGCAACTAACCAAACTTATAATTAAAGTAAAGCATGGTACGGTAATTGGGAGGAGAAATTATCGATTGGTAGAGTTATGTGTAATAACTCGTATCGGTTCCTTATGGACAAGGTATCATTTAAGATTTGGGGTGGGAAAGCTTGGTCATTATCCCTATGGTTGTTTAGAGGTGAGAGAATAACTAGACTTTTGGATTGGATGTGATTTAGAGTCTGTTGTCAAGAGGGACATTAACTATAAACTATTTCGGGTTACTTTTCAGCGTCGTAAGAGTTACGTTGCCCTAAATCGAGATTTGAAGGACTGACAGGAGTGGTTAGATGTTCTTATAGTTTCTCTTAAGATGTGCATTTTATGTTGGGATGGACAAGGGAAGCTGACACTTAGTGATGTGTGGCCTTGCAATTGTGTTAAGGAGATAAAGCTAGTATAGGCTCATTTTACTCGGATGTCATTGGTAGAATCACAATGTTTGATGTGCCGTCATTGAGGTGAGAGCATATGAATGATGGAGTATATCAGTATGAAGAGAATTGAACAAACTTGTTGTTAAGTTGGGTCTACAGTGAGTAAGCCTTTACACAGCTGGGTCCCACGAGTGGGCGAATAGTGGAGTGACTGTACCATTATCGCGATTTGATTTTGGGTACTAAAGGGCGTTGTTTGGTTCAAGATTCGAAGTTTTTAGTACCACTCTTATCCAAATTTCAAGGACAAAATTCCCTTGTAGGTGGGTAGTATGTAATACCCCGCACTTTTATTGGCATTTAAATTACATAAATGGGTGTAATTTAATGATTTGAGAAATTTAAGTGAGAGAAAATTTGAAGTGTGGGTTAAATATTAATTGGCGAGTGATGGATTAATATTGATGTGTGCTATATTTACTTATGAGAATAAGTAAATGAAATTTGATTATTTTATTTTATGTCGCGGTTGGAAAATGTGACAAGTAATTATATTTTATTTGGAAAATATGTGTGGAGTTGTATTGGATTTTAAAAGGGTGAATTTTCGAAAAGTGACTTGGATGGGGATTTTGAGTGCATGGTTGGTCTAGAATGGGCTGAAATAATCTAAATAGATTACCCGGGGGTAGTGCTTGAGTTCCAGGGATTTTTTGGATCAGTAGGGACTTCCATTTGTGTATACGAGTCAATTTTGGGTTTAATAAGGGGATAACCCTTATTTCTCTCTTACAAGGTCACAAGAGAAAGAGAAAGGAAGGAAAGAAATAAAAGAAATAATAGAAATGAAGAAGAAAAGGGAGAAGAATAGGAGAACTCCGACCAAGGTCCAGCGGATCCCGGTACGAAGTCGTCAGATTTATCCATTGAGGCAAGTGTTTAACTTGCTTTAATTATTTATGTGTATTAAAATTCATATAATGATTAGTGAAGAAAAATATGAAATTTAGGGTTCGGGATTCTTGCACAAAAATGGGGTTGGAAAAGATTTCGTATAAATTGAGGTGGTAATAACTCCATATGAAATCTAAGCTTGAAACAATGTTAATGGTGACAAAATGGAATACTTGAAAATTTAGGTTTAATTAAGAAAATGGGTTGAAATTCTTAATTAGATTTTTAAAACCCATGAATAAATTATATGTTGGGTAAATCATTGTGTGTAAATGATTTTAGTGGTGGTTGATGATGTTGAAGACCTTAAATTTAAGGTTGGATGAGTGTTGGAGTGATTTTGGTGTTGACAAAGAAGATGAACAGCTGAAAAGTAGAAATTTGTACCATTTCAAATCGATTCGCTGGGGAGCTTCAATTCGGTCTAGGCGAATCAATTTGGTGGACAGCGAATAGATTCGGCCCTGTTAGTTATGAGATTTTTTATTGGTTATAAGGATTGAAGGAAATTTTTTTAGTGGAGATAAATATTAGGGGATCCCAAAAAGAGTGTTAGGACTTTTAAATGATTAGAAGAGTAATATATGACCCCTGGGTTAGTGGGAATAAAATCCGAGGTATGAATTTTAGGAGTGTTTGGGACGAACGACACTCGAGGATATATATATATATATATATATATATATATGTGTGTGTGTGTGTGTGTGTGTGTGTGTGTGTGTGTGTGTGTGTGTGTACGTGTGTGTGTGCGTGTGTGTGCCAATTTTATATGAGTGAATTCGAATGTGCAAGTAGGATGAAATTAGAATACTAGCAAGGCGTGATATGCTAATATTCTAAAGTATTTAATGTGATCACATGTATCATAAGTGAGTGAATACTTATGGGATTAAAATAAGCGTGTATATACTTATGAATTTATACGAATTTGTACTTTCGAGATTATAGGTTAATGCCACGTGAGATAGGCGTGTGATAGGCAGGAATAGCCGGATTTGATGATATATATATATATATATATATATATAGGGAGAGGTTCTCTAGTGGACCAAAAGAATGGACTTTTTAATGGACCTTAAGAAAAAACACATAATAGCACATTAATTTTAATTCCTATAGTGTAATTGGTCCGCGCCAGAGGCACTCGAGATCCCACTACCCCCACCCCACCCCCCACCCACCCAACCACCACCATCACCATAGCAGCCCTTATGGCAGCCCTTATGACAGCAAGGCTGCCATGGGGGTGGAGGTGGGGTGGTGTGGGTGGGGGGGCGGTTATGGGGTTGGGGTGTTGGGGGTCGATCGACATGTGTGTTTGGTGCCGCTGGTGCGGACCAATTACACTAGAGGAAATAAAATTAATGTGTTATTATGTGTTTTTTGTTAAGGTCCATTAAAAAGTTAATTCTTATATATATATATATATATATATATATATATATATATATATATATATGTGTGTGTGTGTGTGTGTGTGTGTGTGTGTGTGTGTGTGTGTGTGTTATGATTATAAATATACTTGTTTGTGAATGATATATTTATGTGAAGCATACCCCTCTAGTGCTATCAGGGGAAGTTGCGCAATGTGGGTGAATCCCCTGGCTAGTGAACGCAGGGAAAGTATAGTCCCCAGGTCATAGCATCTAGTTATTTATGCAGTGTGCGTTTTATCTTGGGTGAGACGTCTTGGGTATGATTCGTCTCGCTTTTAGGTGAGGAACTATGATCGCTTCCCCTACATTTCTGTTATATTTTTATAAGGTCGGTGCGAGATCCCGACCGGTGGTACCCACGATGATGTGTGTATTCCCTTGAAGATGATAAGATTCTATAGTGTGTGATATATCGGTATGGATATACTTGATGTGTATAGTATATTTTTTTTTTTTTTGTGTGTGTGTGTATATATATCTATATATATGAAGATGTGAAAAGATATATATATATATATATATATATATATATATATATATATATATATATATATATATATATAGACAACATTAATAATGATGAGTAAATTATTACATCAGTGAGAAATAAAATCCAGAATAAAATATGGTATACGTATATAAAGATGAGAAAATTATATATATAATTAATGGCACTAAAATGTGAATAGTGTATAATAACTAGTGACAGTTATTTATTATGAATGGATAAATTATAAATGAGAATTTATAATTCATAAGCTCGTGCGAAAGCTTAGAATAATATATACGCGGGGTATTGAGATAGTGTATGGTAGTTTAGAAGTTTTGAGAGAGGCTAGTTAGGTTGGGTAGCGTAATTAAGGTGTTTAAAATACATACATTAGGTGTGCACTATTAGATGATAGGTGAGGGGTATCTCATGTGAGTGCGACATCAGTTTAAATATTTATTATATCATATTTTAAGTATTAAAGTATTTTTAACACTTGCTAAATATTTTCAAAACGTTTTGGGCTCTGACCCGCTTTCAATTATTTTAAAAAACCTTTTAGTTGTCCAAAAACAAGGACACCTGAATGATAATATTCCTTCGAGTCAGATGATGCTGCAGCAGCTGTGGATGCTAGTAGGGATTATTTAGACACTTCTATACTTGTGATCTAGATAGGAGGTACTGTTAAAATATTCGGGCATGTTGCCCAACTGTTGTCATTTATTTATTTCTTCCCTATTTTCATTTACGTATATTCGATATGGTTGGATAAATGTTTTACCGAGATTTATCGATTAATCTTTATTTATTTCAATTAATGTGTATCTTAATTATGTGGATGGATTTCTTATGTGTTTAAGTTAATAAGATTAGAAAGTTTAAAATTTGACACCGGTCCTAATAGGTTATTAGTAATTAATTTGGATTTTCTACGGAGATGCTGAGAATGATCCATATGAGAAATCCTGTTTTATTTTGATAAATGCCTGATTAGTTAATAAATACTCCAAAACCTTTGGATAATAACTCTCTAGGCACACAATTAAAGTGGAACTCATACGTGTGTAGAAATATAACTGGCTCTCCACATCGGAGACCATAGGCCAAGTAGAAAAATTATGTGGGATAATACGACAGTTTACTACCTAGTTAGTACTGATGCTTTTCCAATAAGAATAATGTACAAAAGTGCTGGGTAAACTAAAATGTTACAACGAATTGTTATGATATCAGTTATTAGGTAAGAAGGGTTAAATTTGATCGAAATGATCATATAAAACAATCAGTTGATATAACAACATATGAGTATGGTAATTTCTACACGTACATGGAATCACATTAGCTATCATTGAATGATATCAATAGCAATTATCAAATACGCAAAATTTACTATTGGAGAGGAATAAAAAAACTACTTGCTCAGTATTTGAAATTGCTTATGGATCAAAAGAGGATATCGGGAGGAGCTGGTACATGATTCTCTGTATATAATTTTTGGGTACATATTCATTTGTTGGAATTGGGGTTGGATTGGTCAGTTTATAGAAAAAACTGCATATTTTAAATTTTTAGGGATTTAATTGTAAATAACTCGAGACTTTAAAATCTTGGACTTAAGGTCATATTTTAACTTTCGTGTAAGATAATTTTACTTAAAATATTTTAAAGTACTAATAGGCAAAGTTTGGGGTACAAATTCATAAGTTAAAAAAGTCATAAGGGGTCAAATTGTAAATTAGGAAAAATATTTCAAAGTAAAATCCTTATTTTTCCATAACTTAGGCTAGGCTTGACCAAACATGGCCTTACCTTATACTATTTTGACCAGAAAAATAAAATAAAAATATTGAAAAAAAATTCAAAAAATTTTGATTGGCCAGCGCCCTCACACGCGTGGTCAATGTTTCTGGTCAAATAGTTCATCTTCAACCTTTCAATTTTTACTTTAGGGTTTCAGACTTTTCACCAAAGATATCTCCTTCATTTCTAAATCATTTGAGATGATTTCTAAACAAACTCAACCTAAAATTTCATAAGAAATTCAAATATATAAGTTTTATGGATTGAGATGCAGTATATCGTACGTTCCATAATGTGTATTAGCCAAAATTTTGACTTAACATTCGTGCCTTTCAAGAATATTGCAGGGATTCTTATAAACATATTTTGGTTTCTACTATGTTAACGAGTACTTAGATTTTTATTTCAAGGTTTGAGGTGGATTATATAAAGAGAATTTGAGATTTTGTGTTTTCCTAGTTCAAAAAACACTTTCAATTGATTAGAGCTTAGTACGCACATTCGTGGGATTTGATCATTGAACTGGAGTTCCTAAGGTTTTAGTGAAGATATTCAGAGCTTTAAATGCGAGTTCTAAACATTATTTCAAAGTTCACCATTAAAACTCATGCTTTAATGGTGGAATTTTAATATTTTCAGCTAGAGCTTATTTCAGACAAAAAGTTCCAACTGTTTTGATGTATTTTAGCATTATGACAACACGACAATCATTTGGAATTGAAAGAACTGAATGTAATGCTTAAAATGATGGTTTGCCTTTTTTGAGGGAAAATTTTGAGTTTTTGAAGTCGCTATTGAGGTGAAGTTTTAAGGCTGAACTCGTGGGGTTTTTAGATTGTTCGAGCATGAGAGTTCATTGGTTTAGAAGGGCGGTGGGATTTAACTGAATTTAAAGACTTTTCTGGATTGGTTTTTTAACCTCACATGTTTGAATGATTCAAACATGTGATATTTATCATTAAGTTCTGATGTGGGGGCTTAGGTGGACAGGAGGTTGTGTGTAAATAAAAACTATTTGGTTTTCTGTCCTTGGTTGATAACTTTTGTAGCTATATCGCCTCAAAAGTGTGATTTTAGTAGAGTTTGTGGGTATTTTTGTAATTTCAGAATGTTATAGAGGCTGAAATAATAATTTCTGGTAAATTGACTTGCAGATGATCAATTTGATTTTAAGTTTGGGCCTATAGGTTAAGTTATGATAGTTTGAATTTCTAGGGTCTACTTTGTTATTTTTAAAACTTTAGGGATCCTTAGTTAATTTGAAAACTTTGTAGTTACAAGAGAGTAGTTTAATCCTTCTTGTAAATATATTTAAATTTATATATTATGGGTGGATTTAATTGAGAATTAAGGTCTCATAATTTGGGTACGGATATTACATCTAATTAGTAAGAGTTGTAGTTGGAGGTTACTTGTATGATTTAGTTTAGTTTTCCATTCAATTATTTTATTTATGAGACAGTTATTTGCTTTTGGTGGATCTTCAAATTCGATAGTTGTTGAGAGTTTTATTTGGATACTGTTGTTGATGGTATTTCGTTATTGGAGATTATTTCATTTTCTAGTTTTATTATGGTAGATGGATATATACTTTTGGCATTTAAATTTTCATATCATTTTAATGTCAAATGCTCATTAAATGTCTTTTATATTTGTCAAATGCGGAGAAGGGTATTTAAATTTTAACATCTTGGCACTTGGACCTGATCAACTATGATGGTTAAATATGTGGGTTATTACAAATGATATTTGATCATGGTCTTAGGTATTGAAGGCTATAGGTTCAATTTAGTTTTTTACGTGCCAATTATTGATACATTTTACAGATTTGTACTCATTAGGAATTAAATATCATGTAAGTTTTGTTCTTTTTTTTCAAATGGAGAACTCTAGGAGACAAAGATCTAAGAGAGCGATTCTAGTTATTGGTTCGATAGGTTAGGCAAGATAGGAAAAGTTCTTTTGGGAGATAAGGATTTCGTGTCTATTATTCAGGAGGCCACTACAGTCAGTAGTGGGGTAGACAAAAGGTAAAATCCTAAGTGGTTCAGCCACATGTAATTCCCACACTAGCCTAGAATAGGGTGAGGGAAAAATTTAGCAAGGGTTGTTCTCCCTCATTTTCAGGGGGTCTCACCTGACGGTGGTTCACCGATGGAGGAGATACAAGTAGAGGAACCTTCGGATGATAGACGTCATGAAGTTGAGAAACAAATGTTGGATACTTCTAAGCTAATAGGGGATGCTTTGTAGTGGTGGGAGAATGTCACCACACCTAAAATAGGTATTATATCACTTATGGGTATTTCAGGAGGAAATTTAATGTGAAGTACTCTTAATAAACCATTGAGAAATGTTCACATACGGATATTGAGTATGAGCCAAAGTTCACTAATTTGCCTATGTTGGCACCAGAAGAGGTGAACACTAAAGATGAAAGGAATAATTTCTTCATTAATGGGTTGACTTGGTCTATTAAGCAAGTTGTGATGTGTAATTTGGTATACACCACTTATGCTTAGGTGGTGGATGTTGTACTAATTCTTTTGGAGGTGGGTGTGAACTACTAGAAGAGAGTTAAAATGAGAAATGAGTGGAGTGGTCGGAATGGGACAAAAATAGGGGATGTAATAATATAGGAGAGAATAAGGTTCGGAATGACCAATAGGTTTAGATGCAGTGGAATAATCCTCGTGTATGTCATGATCAACAATATGTCATTCAGTAAGGTAATTGGGTTTCACAGATCCCTAAAGGATAGGGGCAAGGATAAGGAGATAAAATGTGGGGCTGGAAAGTAGGGCCTTTTAGAGGTGCTTGTTATTGATTTGTAAAGATAGGAAATTTATCTATGAGGTTTCCTAAGACTCAGGGCCAGCAATGCCAAGGACTTCCAGCACTAGGAGAACTAAGTGCTATTTCATAACCTGCATCACAAGTGGGGCATACTCAAAAGGATTATAAACATGGTTAGTGGGTTAATGTGGTATGTTCCTATATTTATCGCTATGTTTTTTATATATGTGTGTGTCATATATATTATATGTCACTTATAATGTATGTGCAAGTGGGATTGGGTGTATGGGTGCCCCACTCGTGACACACTATGTTAGGCATATGTTAGCCTTTCTTCTGCTTCACAAATGTTATACCAAGTTATATTTTATTTGGTAGGCGCAAGGGAGCCTATAATATTTATGATATTTAATTTACTAAGATTATGCATTATCTAATTGAGAGGATGAAATTCATTATTAGGGGGAAGACTGTAATACTTCATAATTTTAAGTATATAAATTAATTAACTATATGGGAGAATTAATTAAAATAATATCAAATGTTGGAATTTTAATTAAATGAAAAAATATTTAATTTAAATGAATTGCTTCGATTTTGTGTTAATGATATTAATAAAATAAACTTTTATTTAATTATGAAGTAATTTGGGGTTTAGGTGGAAACCCCCGACTTATGACTTTAAAACGAGTTTAATCTCAAATCTCAAAAGTGTAATTTTGAACATTTTTAAGTGAATAAGAAATTAACAAGTCAAATTAAACTTAAACAAGAGAGAGAGAGAGAGAGAGAGAGAGAGAGAGAGAGAGAGAGAGAGAGAGAGAGAGAGAGAGAAGGGATTGACTAGGATGTAGTAATGCGATCACGGGTTCTCAAAAACGAGATCGTGCCTTGAGGCCTTCGACCGTGGGAATTTGTTGTGAGATTGCGGCCTATGAGGATCGCAACCCAGTTGTGAGTCACTCTTCCTTATTTTATTTAAAGGGAACTTTCGATAAAATTTTACATGATATAAAACTTATCTCTAAGAACATAAAGTTACAACACATTATTTTCTTCATCCTTAACCTCTTAAACCTCCATTAAAAACAACTTTCAACCTTAAATTGGGAGATTTTATACTTGGAATTTAAAGAATATTGAAGAAGATGTTTTAAGTTTTTGGGAGTAAGAACAAGTTTTTCAAATCATATTTTCATTATACTTATATATGGCAAGAATACTTTACTTTATCCTTAAGTTTAATATGGATTAAATGTGGCCTAAACTCAATCATGTGTAATTTTTATAATCTTATTAGGAACCTAATTAGGGAACGTGGAACCCAATGATTATATTTTTATGAACAAATAGAAGAATGGCTTAATGCTTGTAAATTTTTCATGCTTTTGTGAAATTGTGTTACCTAGTAGAATTACTTTGAAATGTTGAAATTGTGATTTGATTATAACAATTGTATATGAACACCAAAAAGATATTAATTCTTATAACATTATAAACAAATGATTATCGGTTAGAGATTGTAATATATTATTAAGGATTTCTATTTTGCGTGTTTAAATTGATTATTCTTCAAATTAAAGAAATCTCCTATGCGCTTTAATAATAGAATTAATTAACTTATTGAAATATGGTGTTGGTCTTGTGAATCGGATTTTGAAATTGATGTAATTCACATGTATTTGGCATAAACAAATATGGAATATAAGGAGATGATATTAAAAAAGATAATTGAATTATGGTTTTATTAAATTAATTAAATGTAAATATTTTTGGAAGTGATTGGATGAGGTAAGTTAATTTATGATTGGGTTACATACGTTGTGTTAGGATACTCAGTTCATGAGTAGACTATATGTGGGTGTTGTTCTATAATTATGGGAATATAAGGTATGTTATTTTCCAGCTAGGTATATCCTAGGTTTGGGTAAGGCAATACATGTGGCTTTGGGTATATCCTAAGTTTATGACTAGGGAATATATATGGTTTGGGTCATATCTAGGTATGGGACTCGGGATGGTTGGTTTATTATGCCTGAGAGATTTGGTGAAGATATTGATTAGAAGTATCATGATATACGATAATATGTGGATTTGAGATTAATACCATAGATATGATAGGTATTATATATTGGTTATTATGTGGGTGTAATTATAGATGTGGGGTGTAGCATTAGCAGGCTACATTGTATGTGCAAGGCCTACATTATTTGTATACCTTGACACGAGCTATATTGTATCGGCTTTATGTTGGATGGCTATCATAGTATGTCAGAGGCCTATGTTGTCTAGCTATAGTAATGGATTTATGTGTGCATCATGGTATGTGCGGGGTTTATTATCGGATAGCTATGATGGTATGTGAGGGACCTCGGTTGGTTAGCTATAGTGACAAGATTAGTTATGTAGATTCATCATGGTATGTTCAGGGTGACATTAAGGGTTGTCTAGCTATATTTATGTAGTGAAGGGTATTACTGTGATTATATGGGTGACACACCATTATATGTGCATGGTTGTATAGGATATTGTCTTGTTATAGTGGTGTAGCAATGATATAATTAATAATTAATGATGATGGGATAAAAAAACGGGAACTTGGAAAGTTCATTTATTTTTTTCTTTATTTAATTTATTATTATCATTTAAAATACTCTATTATGATATTTGTTTCATTTATAACTTAGGACTAGGTACATGTAACCCTTTTTGGGATCATGTAAATGGCATTTTTGCAGTGGACTTTGACTCATTGTAGTGGAATAAAATTTTAGGTTGGGTTGTTGTAAGCTGATGTATTTGGAGTAGCAAGAGTTGTAACTGGAGTTTAATTTTATGATTTAGTTAGTTTTCCATTCTGTTGTTTGATTTATGAGAAAGTTATTTGATTTTGGTGGGTCTTGGGATTCGATAATTGCTCAATGTTTTATTTGGGGACCATTGTTAATAATATTTCATTATTGGAGATTATTTCATATTAGAGCTATATTTTGGTGTTGGATGTTATTATGAGAGAGATCTTTATTGTTGGAATTTAATTTTTCATGTTGTCTTTGATGATATGAGAATCATACATGAGTCATTCTCAAGCATCATATCAAGTATAGAATAAAAGTAAAGCAAATAATAAGAAAAGGGACACAAAATATAAAGTGGTTCAGCTATAAAAATGAGTCTACATCCACTTTGTTGCCATACTCTCATTATATGAATTGCACAATACAATATGATTGGGCCTAAAGAGACATACAAGTAAGAGAGGAGAAGAAAATACATGAGTGTAGTGAATCCGAGTAGACCAAATGTGAACTGCAAGGCAGTTTGTGTGCCGACTGCAGCCTGGTAACTAGGGTTGTTCGCGGTCCGGTCCAATCCGATTTTTAGGATTAATACGGACCAGCCTGATTAAAACCGTCCTTAAAAAAAGTACCAACATCGGACTGATTGTACCGGTCATTTGAGTTTACTCGGTCTATTTTTTTTAGGATCGGTTCGGTCTAACTTATCTGTACTAATCTTATAACAATAATCATTTTCAAAATTAAAATTACCTTTAAAAAATGTCCAACCTATGTTCAAAGAAGAGTATACAAAGCATAGATAAAAGCTAGTCTTACCATGAGTATACAACTTTGTATTACAAAGCAGGAAATTAACAACATAAACATGAGTATACAAAGCAGAGAAAATTACCACGAGTATACAAATCAGAGTATACAAATTTACGGGTGCTCAGAAATCATTATCAAATTTAGGGAAGAGTAATACCTAGTTTTGGTTTGGTCGGCGCTAGGTTGAGATGGGTTTTCCAAACCCTTTGGCATTTTTTGGTCTGGAATGGTTTCCACTGTGCATCTCAAACCTCCCCCATTACCTGATACACTTCTGATATGGGCCGCCACTCTGGGCAGTGTTCTTTATATCTGGCCCTCAATCAAGATCCGTCATCTCCTTACCTAGTATCTGGAAAAACATGTGGGTTGTGTTGTGCGTGAGAACGGATAAGAGTATTGAACCTCTATGTCTGTGATGAGTGGCGCAAAAAGGGAGCAACACAAATTGATGAGCGTGGAGCGTTTTGAAAGAAGAAAGAAGGGAAGAGTTTGGGAGATATTAGAGAAGATGACAACAGCTACGTGAGAGAGAAATAGTAGAATGGTTGTGTGCATGCATGTGCTGTTTTATATCTAGGTTTCCTTTCTTTTTTTAAGACGAGTGTACCCCCAAGTTGTGTGCGTGTGTTATTAATATATATGTATAAATATAATTAAATACATATATATTAATAGTAACTGGTCCGGGCCTATCAAGATCGGGTATTTAATAAGGGAGATCGAGGAACGAACCGATTAGATCGGTCTGTAAAAAAAACCTAGACCGAACCGATTTAAAAAACATCAAAATTAAGACGGTCCGCCGGTCCATTCAGTTTTTTGAACACCCCCTACCGGTAACCACCCATGCAGGTATATCTCTATAGAGAGATTTAGTATAGAGATTTTGGCAGGACTTCGTCTGGTAATTCTCTTCTCGATCCCCCAATTATGAAGTGAGCGCCTCTATTTATAGGAGATACAAAGGTAGTGTCAAGTGTTTAAGACACGTAACCCTTTTAGAAGCTGGAAAAATGCCTATCATCGTATATGAATAGGGGTTATGGCATATTTGAACACATTTAGAAGCCAACCTCAAAGGGGAACCGCGACCCATCTGAGCCCAGGCAACGGATAATGCAGAAGGAGGTGCCGCGACCTGTCTGAGCCTAGGCAGCGACCAAAGCTGACCAAGGCTTAGGCATGAGGACCAATAACTATATGGTGTCGTGGCCCATCTGAGCCTAGGCAAGGTCTTTTTATTAATTCATTTGTGGAAGTAGGGATGATATTGTCCATATCAATAAGCCCCCAATTCGTAGTGCCAAGAATTGGTGAGTTAGGGCTACAACTCAATTCCACATCCTGTGATGTGATTTTATTCATAGTCTACCGCGGCAACTGTAAGGTGACGCTTCATCTTCCTACGACCCTTATACAAATGGGTGTTGGCTGTGGACATCATTACCTTTTCTAAACCTTGAGAGAACATCGAGAGCAAAATTCTTTCAGTTTTATTTTGAGTTTACCGATGAGTCTCTAGTAGTTATTCAAGGCGATTTGAGGAAGAGTTAAATGTTAGCAACTAGTGGTTCTCCCTTTCTCATTATTTTTCAAGTAATATTTCGTATTAGCCTTTAATTTCTCTATAGTTTGCCATTTTAATCTAGTTTGTAAGAGCAATTAGCTGACTGTATCTTCTGTATACCATATTTCAATTTATGTGACTGAATTTTTACTAAGAGTCCCTTTTGCTTGGCTATAATTTTTGAAAAGGCTAAAGTGGGTAAAGAATTTAAAACAATCACTTTTAGAATACACCTATCAGGCAAGGACCTCAAAATTTTATTTACTACACATTTGTCGCTTATCTTTTCTCCCAAGTTAAACGACGAATAAACGGTATCGAAAAGTTAATCATAGAGTTCATCAAAAGTCTCACTTTCAAGCATTTTAATGGTTTCGAATTGAGTGGTAAGGTTTTGGAGTTTTGAATCCTGTTCCCTCATGGGTGAGTTGGAGTATATTCCAAGCCTCCTTAATCGTTTCACTCATCATAATCCGGTGGAACTCATCGGGTGTAACCGGACTAAAGCAAGCATTCAAACCACGGGAATAAAAATTTGCTAATTTAATTTCATTCTCACTCCATATCTCTATGGGTTTAGGTACACACTCATTTTTAACTAGACACGTAGGTGGAGACCAACTATTAATTACATATTTCCAAACGCTCTCATCTAAGGACTTAAGTGCCTATTTCATTTCTTCTTTCCAATATGCATGAATTAAACCCTAAAAAATAGGGAATTTTGAAAACAGTGAATTTTCCATTTTTAAACCAAACTGAAATTAAGGATCTTAACGCAATAGATTAGCGCCCCCGCTCTGATACCACTTGTGGTAGAGAATGCCCCAAAATCTTAAAATAAAAATTATGAGATGGTTCAATGATATACTAAATTTTAATTTTTCAATTTTTTTTTTCATTTTCTTTACCTTAAAAGCACAATCAAACACTTGAAAAATTAAATTAAACTTAAAGTGAAATTAAACAACACAAACATTATAAGTTTCACTTAAATATAATTCAATCCAATTCAAGTTAAACAACTAAGCATGAATATTATCAAATTAAATTAATGTCGACTTGAATTAAATTAAACTAAGATTACCCATATATTTAAATAGCACCAAATTAAACATGATTTGTGAGTTAAACCAATTTTATCTTATCAACCTACACATGCATCTAAGTGAGAATTTTATAAGATAAAAATAAATCACAAAGACACTTACCGCAATGTACGAGGAAACCCCAAAACGAAAAAAACCTCGGACGGCCCTGCCAACAAGTCCACTAAGTATGGTTTTACAAATACAAGATAAAAGACTTTTAACACACGACTTAACTCCCTTCAAGCCTCGACACTTATTATTGCATCCACCTCCACCTAGTTGACAACCCCGGAGTCCACCGAAATTTTAAAATCCACCAATGGGGTACAACTACCATCGACCCACACACGGTGCCTTTCACCATATGATAATGCCACAACAAAAGGATCTCCTTTTGGGGTAAAGAAGGAACCTAAACTATCTCATTATAGAGTAGAGAAGAAACCCAGTGCTAAACAATCTCCAAGCAGAGCTATATATATATATATATATATATATGTGAACTTGGATTTAAGCAAACATGGGTATAAACATGTGTTTTGGAAGAAATTTGATCTTTAAATTCAACACATAAAAGGGACTTTTTATTGGAAGTATTTTCCTCTCAAAAGCTCTCAAGGATGCAAAAAGGCTTGTTATGAAAAATGTTGCTCCTGCACTTTTTGACCAGGAAAAAGTTAGTGGGAAAAAGTAGTGGGAAAGAGGAACAAAACTGCTTTAACCTATTAGAAAATTGTTCCCGCTGAAATGTCATTCAAATGACATTTTGAGTTCGTTCGAACGACAGTGTTCAAACGAGAATATAGTTTCCAAGTTCGTTCGAACGATAATTCAGACAATTATTCGTTCGATATTTCGTTAGAACGACTTTGTTCGAATGACTTTTTTCCAAACCTTCTAACGAGAAAACAAAAAAAATATTCACAATGTATTTAGAAGTTCGTTTAAACAACCTGGGAATTTCATTCGAATGAGATTCTAGGTTCTTTTAAATGACTTTTAAGAAAATCCTAAAATTACTCTGAGAGCCCATGAAACCCGCAATGATATATACACTTTTACTTGGCCACGTCATCTTCAATTCTTCAAACGGCATAGGCTTGAGGTACAACCAACATCTATCCTATGACTCAATGAGTTTTGTGTGGAATTAAGCCAACACTACAAATTGACTCAATTAGAAATTTTTCCTTAAACATTTTCCTATTTTATGTCTGCTACTACATATTCGACATTCTCACATTTATTGATTAAAGATATCAGATCGAAGGACTTGTGTAGCATGGAAATGTTCGTAAAGACGATCTTAAATGAGGATTCTACCACTTGTTTGGGGAAATTTTCCACCTCATTGTAGGTCTCCTAATATCATAAAGCATAATCATACTTCTTCTTCATCATGAGGAGGGAGTCCATCCTTTTAGGATGGGTGGTGTTGGCAATGAACCTTACGGTAACGGCCTTTGTGAGTTATTTAAAGATGGTGATCGAACGATGTGGAAATTTTTCAAACCACTTTTACGCAACGTGCCCTGGAATGGAAGGAAATATGCATCACATAAGAGCCTCATTATTATTCCAGAGTGTCATGGCTTAGTGATACTAGTAAACATGGTCGGTTGGATTAATTTTCCCATCCCAAATCATAAATATGGGACGGATTAACCTCTTGGAAGGTTCAGGGTCCTAGATAAATCGGGTAAAGGGAGACTTCATTTGGAAGATAAGGGCCTTACTCGCCACCTCCTTAGTGATCATGTTCCCTCAGTGGGCTAGATGTTCATACCTCTCCCTTTGTATGAGGTTGAGAAGATACTTCTTGTTACGACGGTTGATGTGGTGGTACCTCATATTTAGTGACCCCCTTTAATAGGAATGGTCATGATTATGGGGTTTTTGCTCCAACCTTTTTAGGCAGTGTTGGGCACGGGAATTCTCCTCTTGTTGGTGATGTGTGGCCACCTCTGATTGACGAAGGAGTTACTTATAGGCATCCACGAGTTATGATATCCCATTGGATCCTGGTGGTTCATTGCTTTCCACCATTTAATCGTCACGTGGATGGTAATGAGAACTGGGAGTAATGTGGCTCCTGTTAGGTTAGATCAATCACACTGTTAGTAAATTACTAGTTTCTTTTTCCCCCCTAAAATGCCCTCCATGTTACAACATTCTTTATTTCTCTCTCTCTCTCTCTCTCTCTCTCTCTCTCTCTCTCTCTCTCTCTCTCTCACACACACACACACACAAAATAGTGTTTTACTTTTATTGCAATTTTTTTTCACGAATAAAAAAGAAATTGACTTAATTAAATGACAGATATTTTTTTATTGATAAAAAATGAGAATTTTTTATTTATTTCGGTCGTTTAAATCATTATAAAACATAGCTTTTTATTTTTAAAAATAATTATTCTAAATTATTATTAATATAAAGTTAATTTATTTATTTTTACATAATTCGTGTACATATTCATTTAGTCATTTGTTTTAAAAATAATTGGATATTATTTTCTAACTATACTTTTTTTAAAATCATTTTTGTATTTAAAATCTATTTTTAATTTTATTAAAACCCTTTTTTATTTATAACAATATTTTATTATTAAAAGGTTATACATTTTTTATATATAAAAATGTTATAAAAAATTGTATTGTTAAAATGTTTTTAAAATGTTTCAAAGAAATTCAATTTTTATTTATATAAAATTTTTTTATTATTAATAAGTTTTAAAAAAATATTTTATAACAAGTAATAAAAATAATTTTTTGAAATTTTCTTTGTTTTTCTAATATAAAAAAAATAATCTTTTAGTTAGAAAAAATGTTTAACAAAAAAAGAGTTATAAAAATGTCTTATAAAAAACTTATAAAATTTTTAACAAAACATAAGTTCTTTATCTATAACTTTTTATACTTATAAGATACCTTTAAAAATATATATACAAACTTCTTAACAAAAAGCTACGAGTAACAGTTTTATAAACAAATGTTTTTTTATTAGGATTTTATTTTTTGTAAAAAGTTACAAAAATGTTTTGTAATTCTTTTTATTCATAATTAAAGTTATAGAAAAACTATTCTATGAAAAAGGTGATAAAAATTTGTTTTGTAAAAAAGCTAATTATCAACTTTATTCTTATCATTTTATAAAAAATCATTTTTATAAGTTTCATTAATACGACATTTATAAAAAAAATGTTTTTAAAAACTAGACTTAACTTTTTTAATAAGTGTAAGAGGGTACTTTTGCCTAACCACTGTGTGTCAGGGGGTTGTTGTCGTAGAGGTGGCTCACCAACTTCCTGACAGCCCCAAATACCACGGTGGTTTACTCAAGTGCATGTCTGACATTATTTAGATGGCTAGTGACATCACCCACAGTAGATGTGACATTAAGTAGAGGGTCGTTTAGTCCATAACTCAATGCCCGATGGAACTCCAAGCTGCTCCGCTTGAGGTTCCACGGTCAGGGTCCTTCGGTGTTTTACCAGGTGTATCTAAGATGGTCAGGACAAGCCCCAACGGTGCCTTACTTCTCAATCCTCCAAACCAAGTCCCTCTAAAGTTCCCATGGTGAGGTCATTCGATAGGGCATGAAAGCCCTCCCAGGTCCTGCCATGCCTGGTCTCTCGTGAGTACCGTTTGACCTCACCCAAACTATATTATTATTATCGTTATGTCATTACAACCGTTACAGCTTTACAATGAATGTAATCAAAGGTACAATATGATTAACACAACAAGCTGAAGTATGAGTTGCCATGCTGAGCTGCCTCACCAAGATGTCACGCTTGAGTTGCCACGATGAGCTGCCTCCCCAAGCTGCCACGCTGAGCTGCCTCACCAAGATGTCACGCTTGAGTTGCCATGCTGAGCTTCCTCCCCAAGCTGCCACGCTGAGCTGCCTCACTAAGATGTCACGCTTGAGTTGCCACGCTGAGCTGCCTCCCCAAGCTGCCATGCTGAGCTGCCTCACTAAGATGTCACGCTTGAGTTGCCACGCTGAGCTTCAATCCCCCTCTACATTTTCCCCCTCGTGGTGAGATTTGTTGGGACAAGAAATGTCTGCACGAAATGACTCAACTTGATGGATTTTTCTTTGTGTAACCGTTGGAACATCTTCTTCGTTGGGGCCTTATTAGATAAGTCTGACAAAAAAAATTGGCGCCAAAAACTCAAGCTTGCTGAAGAAGGCAACGCTTCCTGTTCTCTATGCGTCATTTCATTAATGACGTGCGCTGTCTTTTCAACTATCACAGAACTTCCCGAAGTGCCACGTGTTCATGTGAAATGATTATATCCGGCGGTGCACGTGCAAGGGTGGGGAAATCTAAAAGCCAAACTCGAAAGTCTCAACAGTCATATTCAAAATATTTTGAACCTTAAACACGTGGGCCTCAGGGGTCTCTTTCCACTTCTTCCTTCTTCTTTGCTTATTTCCTTACTTCGTTATTATCTTCTTCATCAGACTGTCGCTTCTTTTTTTAGAAAGAGAGAGAGAGAGAGACTCCATTGTTGCAAGAGCTATACCACCGTTTGTAATCGTCCGTCCCCATTGTTGCTCTCAATGCCTTTTCTCTCGAAGCTTTATTTGTTATAGCTTCACTGTTTGTCATGGCGTCTTCAAGCAACCCCACCATTTTCGCGACCAGTGTTCCGTCTGCCACCAACACTGCTGCCTCCGCCCTGGGTGCTGCTCGCCAAGAACAACTGACATTTTACTGTCGCTCTCCCATTTTTTTTGGGGGGGGGGGGGTGATGGCTTTGCTGTTGCCTGTAAGGCTGTCTGCTTTTCCTCCAAGTTTGACGCCCTCTTGTTGGGTGATGAGGACGAAAAGGTGTCTAAGTGGGGATTTCTGCCCCCAGAAGGAACTCTCAGATTTCGCTTAGAGCGAGGGGACTTCCCATGGTCCCATATTGATTTTGAAGCACCCGGGGGATCCCTCGCGCACTTTGTTGCCTGGAACTCTCACATGCAGAGTTCCTATACTGAAGTCCTTACTAAGATTGGGCTGCAACGGGCAAGGTGGTTTGGTGAGTTTACCCTATCAAAGAACAACGCTGCCTTGCCTATACTGGTCTCTCGCTGGAACGTGGATACTCATACGTTCATTGCTGCCTGGGGTGAGTTTACCATAACTCTGGAGGATGTGTGTGAGCTCCTGGGCCTTGATGCAACAGGCCATGAGCCTTACACCGATGAAGCTCTTGATGCTCAAGAGACTGCGGATCGTTTGGAGTTGGATCGCATATGCCGAAGCTGCATCGGTTCTTCCAACAAAGCTACTTTTTCTCCCTTCATCAATTATTTCTTCCAGAGTTCTAGTGAAGGCAGTTCTTCATCAACTGCCCTTGGTCAAGGTACGCCGTTGGAGCTTCCTGCTTACATTCTTATGATTTTGTCCCGTTTCTTTTTTATGGGCAAGCCCAACGATCAGCCCCGAAGAGACCTCATCAACCTGTCCCTTCGCCTAGCTCGAGGCATAAAGCTTCCCCTGGCTGCAATTGCCTTGGGATCCCTGTACACCTGGTTGGACAGGACTTTATTTGACATGGAACGTTCCATTGGCCGTTATAACTTGGCCAATTTTGCCAACAGTGTGCTTCTGACCAGTTTTCTCTATGTCTGCTTTCCTGCCGTAGCGGCCAAGCCCAACAGTCCTCCTTCGGCTGAAACAATTTTGCCTCCTTGGTCCTTCATTTATCATAAGAGGCAAAGCCTAAAGGGGTTGATTTCAGTGATTGATCGTTTTGAGAGTTTCGTTATGAGGCCCTATCAAGAAGAGGCCTTTTTTCATACTTGTAAATTTTTTCATCACGATGCCAGATTGATACAGGACCCTTCTCCTGACATTGAGGATCCCTCGCTTGTCGTGGTTCTTCTGATTTCTCCTGGATATCTGTCCTCCTACACCGAGTGGGGATACACGAGCGAGCATTATAATCCCAACCGATGCAGTTGTCAGTTTGGGTTTGACCAGGGGTGCCACGTCCAGTTTTCCAATCATCAAACCCCAAAGTCTCCTTTGGCGAGGCATGCTCCTTATTGTCTTCGACTGCTGCGTGGGGGATATCTTCAACAATGGCTGGGCGTGTCACCATTCCCAGTATTACTAGGCATGGGGATGTGACCCCTCTGTTTGCCACCAAGTATTGGCCGAAGTAACTAGCTGAAATTGCTGAGTTTATTGAGGGAGAGCCTGTGTATCCTCCCGTTTCTTCATTTTCTGCCCTGGAGTTGGGGCTAAAAGGAAACTCTGTACTTGGGATAGAATTCCCTCTAAGTTCAACCCACAAAGCGCCTCCCAACGAGCTTCCCCCACTTTGTGCCATGGTCCCAGTTGCCACACCAAAGTCCAAAACTGCTGCTGCGAAGAAGGTTGCCCCCTCTACTGCGATTACTACCGACGAGGGGGCTTCTCCACCACCTGCCAAGAAGGCAAGAACGGCCATGAGTGGGACCTCGAAATCGAAATCGAAGTCCCAGAAGCCCCAAACTCCCATGGTAGCTCTTCCCATAGCCTCCGTTTCTCCTCCCATGCCTGCTGAGATGGCTGAGCATGTGAGGAGGGAGGCCCAAGCAGAAGTTGACCGAATAAATGTTGAGTATCAACGGCATGCAGTTTTTGTCCCTTCCTCCATTGCTTTCCCCACGGTGGTGGTGGATCCTTCAGAGCCAACGGCTAAAAAGAGGAAGAGTTACAGGGTTCCTCAAGGGGTCAGCATTAGTGCAGCAAGCTCGAGGAAGAAGACTCTGGGCACCAAGTCCCAGAAAAAACGGACTCCTGAAGTACACTTGACCCCTGAGGTGCAATCCACCCCTGCCCCATCAGTTGCTGCTAATCCTCCCTCTTCGCCCGTGGTCGTGTCTTCTCGTTCTCCTTCTGAATCGGAGGTATGTATGGCTGACTTAATTATTATCTCCTTTTTGCTTGAGGACGACTGTCTTTACTTGTGTGTATATTTATCCCTCCCCCTTTCTTTGACAACTGTTTTGCAGGGAGTTGAAATAGAAAGACCATACCCTTCCAGTCCTCCCGTGAGCCCTTTTGTGGGGGGACGCTTCGGTGCATCTCATACCGATGTGACTCCTCCCCGTTCCCCCATGACAGGGCTTACGTATTCTCGCCGTGGAGTCAGCCAACGTGCGAGGGAAGTTATTGTGGGAGGTGATGACGTTGATCATGCGAGTGATTCCTCGCCTGAAGTCGTAACCCTGCCCGAAGTGGCACATCCCGAGATAACATCCTTGGTCCCTTCTGATTCACAGGCCTCACCTGAGGTTCCTCTGCCCATTGTACTTGTTGAGGAGAGTGAGCCCGAGGTATGATGTGATCTATAATTTATTTGTTGTAGTCCTTTCGGTCATACTCTTTTCGTATTTAGCTTACTGAATTGTGATATGTTTTGGGTACCCCAGGTGGAAATGTCCTCGTTATTGGCGAGCATTCTTCTTCCAACGATGCTGATGAGGCCCCCGACTGTCATTCCTTTGTTTAGCACCCTAACCGAGGTAAGTAACATGTCAAGATATTTCTCATATTTTCTGTGCCCATTCTTCTTTTCTAACACTTGGCTTTGTGCACAGTTTTCTCCTGATCTTGCACCAACTCCTGTAGTGAGGGCCCAGGTTGGTGTGTTTACACCCCCTCCTGACGTGGCTTTGTTTGAGGGCTCAGTGTCTTCTCATGATGAACCCAATATGCTGGCCCTTGTGCCCTATACGGGTGATCAGGTTTGGACAAGCGTGGAGGCTTCTGCGTCCAGGGACCCCGTTATGGCATCTGGGGTAATAATCGCTCCCCCAACGGTTCCTGTCCCTGTGGCTGCCTCAAATGCTCCCGTTGTGACTGAGGTATATTTTTCTTGCTATCTTTTGTTAAGATTTTCCATAATCTCCATCTTATGATTTTTCATAAGATTGTTCTTAAACTCCCCCTTATAACGGTGACTTAACAACGAAGACACTTGTTAAGTTTTTTCACAAACTCCACCTTATAACGGTGACTTAACAACGAAAACGCTTGTTTAAGATTTTTCATAAACTCCACCTTATAACAGTGACTTAACAACGAAAGCGCTTGTTAAGATTTTTCATAAAACTCCACCTTATAATGGTGACTTAACAACGAAAACACTTGTTAAGATTTTTCATAAACTCCACCTTATAATGGTGACTTAACAACGAAAACACTTGTTAAGATTTTTTCGCAAACTCCACCTTATAACGGTGACTTAACAATGAAAACACTTGTTAAGATTTTTCATAAACTCCACCTTATAACGGTGACTTAACAACGAAATCGCTTGTTAAGATTTTTCATAAACTCCACCTTATAACGGTGACTTAACAACGAAAACACTTGTTAAGATTTTTTCCAAAACTCCACCTTATAACGGTGACTTAACAACGAAAACACTTGTTAAGATTTTTCATAAACTCCACCTTATAACGGTGACTTAACAACGAAAACTCTTGTTAAGATTTTTTCGCAAACTCCACCTTATAACGGTGTCTTAACAACTTACCACTTGTTAAGTTTTTTATTCATAATTCCAATATTTGGGCTTTTTCTTTTCAGGTTGCTCGGGAAAATTCGCCCCCAGTTCTCTCACCTGTAAGTTCGCCCTTCCGAGAACCTGATGTTTCGGAAAATTCTATTCATGATGATCAAGGTTCTACAACTGGTGCTGTAGCCGAGAGCGAATCTGGGTGCAAATTGCCTCTTCCTGACCTAGCTCCTCACTCGTTCTGCCTCATGGTGCTTCGGCAGTCTCCTCAAATGCCCGTCAACCATCGCCTGGTGATTGAATAATTGGTGGATCGCCATCCTGAGACCTTCACCCCGGATTGCTTGCGCTCAAATATTCATGTGATGAGTCACATACTACAAGGCATGGCGATCGTTGTTGCTGAAATTGCCAGTACCCCCATTGCCAGTGTTACCAGATCCCTTCTCAACTAATTTCTAGGTTTTCTGAAGGAGTTGGGACGTGATGGTTTCCATTTTGACTGGCTTATAACGTATTTGAAAACTTTGAAGATTCAACAGCTGATCGGCCAGAGGGAACTACTGAGAAAGCACCAGGAGGACCAACGGGCTGAGGAGGTTAAGTTAGCTGAGATGGCACCTCTTTTGGAATCGGCGGATGAAGAAGTAAAGAATGCCGAAGAGGCTCTGTGTTTGGCCAAGCTAAAACGGGAGAGACTTCTTATTGAACGCGCACAGGTGCAAACCAGGCTAGAGGTTGCTGTCAACGCTCAAAGCTCCTTTGCGTCAGCTTCTTCGGGCCTTCCTGGGGATTTTTTCTCTTCCCCGGACCTATGGTTCCTCTTAGGGTAGTAAACTCCTGTATATATTTTCTTTCTTCGTCCATTCATGTAATTCTTGGGCAATAGTTCCCCATTTTTTGTAATGCTCTCTTGTTTAATGAATGAAAGAATGTATATTTTTCAGTTTATCTCTGAGTTATGACTGCTTTCATATCAATGTCTATACTTCACGTCATCAATAAAACTTGTATATTCATAATCAAAGACTAGATACATCGATGGTATAAACTTAATTGTTTACACATGATAGACTTTCAGCCATTTATTGTTAATTTTGAATGGCTTATCTTCCTCCAACTTAAAAATTAAGCAATAACCTGAATCATGACCTTCCTTCACGATGAAAGGTCCCTCCCAATTGGCTGTGAACTTTGGCAGAGGAAGTCCCCTAATGTGTTTCACCGCTGCTTTCAAAATGAGATCTCCCTCCACGAACCTCCTTGGTCTTACCAGGTTGTCATATGCCCTAGAGAGCTGCTTTGTATACATTTGAAAATGTTGCATCGCGTTGTCTCTGTGTTCATCCAATGCCTCCAACTGCACATGCCTGTTCTGAGGAAGCATGCTACTTCGCAAGGCGTATCGAGCAGAGGGAACTTCTAACTCCACTGGAATGATTGCCTCAGCCCCGTAGACAAGGGAGAACGGAGTGTACCCTGTGGGCTTCCTCTTAGTCGTTCGATAGGCCCACAACACTGCTGGTATTTTGTTATCCCACGATCCTGGAAAGTCCTCCATCGTTTTAGCTAAGATATTAACCAGAGTTTTGTTAGTTGCTTCGGCCTGTTTGTTACCCTTCGGGTATGCCACCGTTGAAGTGTGATGAACAATGGAGTACTTGCCTGTGAGCATCGTTACTTCTGAGTTGACGAAGGGAGTCCCATTATCTGAGAGAATAACCTTTGGGATCCCAAAACGGCAAATGATATACTCTCTGATGAAGTTACTCACTACCCCAGCCGTTGCCCTTCTGAGTGGTATTGCTTCAGCCCATTTTGTAAAGCACTCCGTTGCTACCAGTATCCATATCTTGCCCCTCGATGAAGGATGTATCTCCGCCACGAGGTCGAACGCCCAAGTGTGGAAAGGATAAGGCGTTGCCAGAGAGTGTAAGTCTGCCGATGGGGCATGGATCATATTTCCATGAAGTTGGCAAGCTTTGCATTTTCGAACAAATTCGATAGAGTCTTTCTCCATCGTTGGCCAATAATACCCCAACGTCATCAGCTGATCATATAACTTGGCCCCTCCTATGTGAGCTGGGTCATGGGCTTGTTTGAGAACCTCAGTTGCTTCTTCCTTTGTGATGCAATGCAACGGCCTGTTGAAGTACCCCCTTCGATAAAGCTTCCCCTCCTGGATATAGAACCTCGGGGCCCTTCGCTTCAGTCCCATCGCATCCATTTTCTCCGTTGGGACAATTCCATCTTGAATAAAGTCGATATAGGGCTGCCTCCAGTCCGTTTGGGCTTCGATGAAATGGCACTCAGCTGCTTCGAAAAATAGCTGACACTTATCACAATTCCGTTGTAGTTCTGCCGCATCATGTTTCATTCTAGGCCAAAAATATCCCCCTCTTTGAATTATCCTATAAAGAGGTATCTCAGTTGTTTCACAGTGCTCCTCATGTGTTTTCTTTAACCTCCACTCTGCTTCCTCTGACCCAATGCATCTCGATAACCATCCCCCTGCATTTCTGAAGTAAAGATTTCCCTGGTTTGTAAAGTATTGGGCTAACTCTCTTAGTCCCATAGCTCCTTCGCCAGACTCCAGTTGCTTCCTGATCTCTCCTCTCCAATCCGCGTCTCCCTCCATCGGTAGTATTGACTGCACTATAGAAGGAGCTATTCTTCGTTGGATCGTAACGATAGTCGTATCGCTCCTCATGACCATCTTTTGAGCAATAGTGGCATAAGCGTCTGGATGACGGTTCATCATTCTGGGATGTCTTCTGATTTTGGTCCAATGGAACTGGCTGAGGAGCCTTTGAATGATCGTTCTGTACGGTGCCAAACTCATGTGCTTCAACGCATATTCTCCGTTAACTTGCTGAATTACTAAGTTCGAGTCACCCTTGATGCAGAGTGAACGAATTCCCCTTCGAAGAGCCTCCAGTAACCCTAGTACGAACGCTTCGTATTCTGCTTCGTTATTGGAGCAAGGGAAATCTAGTTTGTAGGAAAGGCAAATCTCCTCCGTTCCTTTTGAAAGGATGACCCCTGCCCCTCCTTTTTCTCTGCCGAAGACCCATCAAACTGCATCGTCCATTCCTCATCGGTTGCATCCAGATAGTTGGCTTGTAAGTCGTCTCCCGGAATGTCTTCTTTAGGTGGCTCAAACGTTCCTGAGGGAAAGATTGCCAACAGATCAGCATACGCCTGACTCTTGATAGCACGAGGAACCACACACTTTAAATCATATTCGGAGAGAATAAGGAACCACCTAGCTGCCCTGCCAATCAAGATAGTTCTAGCCAACAAATACTTAATAGGATCACATCTAGTTACAATATGAATTGTAAAAGACAGCATATAATGTCTAAGTTTTTGTGCCACAAAGACTAAGGCCAAACAATGCCTTTCTAGGCTGCTATATCTAATCTCTGGCCCATGTATGATCCTGCTGAGGTAATACACTGGCCGTTCTTGCCCGTCAATCTCTTGTGCCAGCAAAGCTCCAACGGACCTTGTAGTGGAGGTGAGGTACAACTGCAACGGTACTCCTGCCTGTGGAGGAACCATGATTTGTGATGAAACGAGCAACTTCTTCAACTCATCGAGAGACTCCTGGTGATCCTTTTCCCACCTGAACTTTGTGTTCTTTCGCAGCAGCTGCATCAACGGGTGTGTTACCTCGGCCAATCCCGGTACAAATCTTCTGAGGTACGAGCCTTTGTCGAGGAAACTTTTTAGCTCCTTCGCCGTTCTTGGGCACGGCATCTTTAAGATCGCGCGTTGTTTATCCTGGTCCATCTGCACCCCTTGTCGATCAACCACAAAGCCTAGAAACTTCCCGCTTGTTACTCCAAAGACGCACTTCAATGGGTTCATCCTTAATTTATACTTCCTACATCGAGTAAACACCTTCTTTAAGTCGTTTAGGTGGGACTCCTCCTTCTTCGATTTGATGACCAAATCATCCACATAGAATTCTACAAATTTGTGGAAGAAATTGTAAAAAGCCATCATTGTTCTTTGATAAGTAGCTCCCGCGTTCTTAAGTCCAAACGGCATTACTTTGTACATGAAATTGCCCAACGGGGTTCTGAATGTCGTTTTCTCTGCGTCCGCGGCGTCCATCTTGATCAGGTTGTACCCTAAGTACCCATCCATGAAGCTATACATCTCATGCCCAGCCGTGGCATCTATCAAGCTATCAATGGAGGGTAGAGGGAACTCATCTTTGGGGCAAGCCCTGTTCAAATCTCTAAAATCCACACAGATCCTTATTTGACTCTTGTCCTTTTTCCCTACTGGCACAATGCTAGATAGCCAAAGGGGATGCTGTATTGGTTTGATGAATCCTACTGCCAACAAATGCTGAACCTCTTCCTTAATCTTCAAGTCCAACTTAGGTTTATAAGTCCTTGTTGCCTGCTTCACCGGGATGGCTGAAGGCATCACGTTTAGCTTGTGGCAGCTCACTTCCTCATCTAGCCCTTCCATTTCGGTATACTTCCATGCAAAGACATCTATGAACTCCCTGATTAGCCCAACCAAGGCTTCTTGTTTCTCCTTACCGAGATCCTTCGCGATGAAGATGGGCCTTGGGTCTTCCCCTTCTCCTGCCAAGTTCAACTGCTCCAACTCTTGTGCCCGGGGCTTTGGTTGATTTGCCATGTAGTCTGGTTCTTCGGCGACCTCCTCCACGAACTCCTGTATGTTTGAGTTGTCTATCACCATACACTGTCCCTGTTGATCCACCAAGAAACACTCATATAACGGTTCAGCCCCATCATCGATCTCTTCGGCCGCCCGCTCACATCGTTATAAATGGTATACCACCTTCCCCTCTTCAGTGACCACCTTCTTGCATTGCCTGTTGGTAACTGATGCCACGGTCTTCCTCTTCCTCTCTCTCGAAGCCTCAGTGATTCTTCCCCCTAAAAAGCGACTCAGCACGCTTTGCCGTTGGACCTCATACTCCACAGGATCCACTCTAAGCCTTACTTTGTTTTTGAGCTGCTTCGTGGTACTTTGGGGTCGAGGGATCACCTGATGGATTTCTTCGGCCCTCACCCCTTCGTTACTCGCGGCTTCTTTGCTTTGCTCGTTCAGAGGCCCCATTCTATCTCTGATCGAGGGAACCCATGCCCCCTCCATTCTTCTCGTTAGGACTCGAGCATCCTCCTCCAACTCTGTATAAAAGGCCGCATCTACAAAGTGAGCTTCCTCGATAGCAAAAGGCGTTTTTGTAGCCCTAATGGTCACTTCTGTTCCTTTGATATTCGCCTTGGCGCATTGATGATATGTTGAAGGAACTAAACCTTGATTGTGCATCCACACTCTTCCTATTAGTAAATGATAGGAAGTTGCACTTTCTATTACATGGAACTTGATGTGGGAACTCAGATTTCCCATTACAATTCCCACATTCACATACCCAATGGATTTGGAAGATTGGTTGTCATACCCTGAGATTACCAGAGGCATGGGGACCAACCATTCTTCTGGGATATTAGATGCGTGGAAGGAGTTGATCGGCATAATGTTGATGGAAGCACCCCCATCCATAAACGTTCTTGCAAAACTAACCCCGTTGATACTGTCCGTCACATACAAGGGCCTGTTATGAGGGAACCTTACAGCTCTATCTGCATCGCTGAAGGTCACCTCTGATAGGAACTTTTTCACCAGCCTCGCCATGGGTCCCCTCCATTTCAACGAGGGAACCGCGTCCTTCTTCACGATGTCTAGGATCGCCCGAGTTATTTCCAGTCTGCTCTCCTTTGGTATCCCCACTTGATCGAAGAACCAAGCGAACTTTGGGGATTTTGAAACTGCGCTATATTCTATGACTGGGTCCGTTTCCTCGCCCTCAACGCTATAGGCGTCTTCTACATCCCTCGCACTTGCTTCATCATACGCCAGAACTACGTTAGCAATTCCCCTAGTGCAATACTCCAGTGCTTTATCGAACTCCATTATTGCCCCTCCCCCCTCCCGCTCTGCCTCCTTATCATAGGCCGTTACAACATTGGCCCCATGCGCCGGGAGCGGGTTATTGTTAACGTTCCGCGGGGGGATTTGTAATGTTCCCGCCCTCATGTACTTGTCGATAATTCTTCGCAGCGTGAAACAGCTTTCTGTTGGATGTTGGACCTTTCGATGAACCTGACAATATTTGGGATTGGCCCTGGTTGCCGCGTCGGGTTCTTCCTCCGGGACGCCTTTCGGTTCATAAACCGTTCCGCCTTGTACCATTGCGTTATAGCAACTCACAACCTCCTCCACCGTACAAGGCAACGATGGCGGGTCTTCTCTATCCCTTCCAAACTTTCTTTTGTTGTCCTTCCTCTGGGCCTTGCCCCCATCCTCTCTCTCGACATATCCCACCCGTGGGGCCTGAGACCTTCCCCCGATGGGTTGTATCGGCTGTCTGAACATCATGGGAGCTACTACCGGGCTAGGTCGCACCACCAAAGATATATTTCTTGCGGACTTTAAGAATGCTGAAAATGTTCCCTCGCGTATCTCATTGATCAGGTGATAGATATACTCAGGAAGTAATCCCTCAGCACAAATTTGTAGTAACCTAGCCTCCTTAGCTTCTTCCCTCACGTCGAGGGACCTTTCCCTAAACCTTCGGATGTAGGCCACTACCTCCTCTCCTGGCCTTTGCCTCTCCCTGCCAAGTTGGGTTAAGGTGAACTCATCTTCTTCCAAGAAGAACTTTCGGACGAACAATACATGCATCTCCTCCCACGTGGAGACACTATTGGGCGGCAGGTGAGAGTACCAAGTGTATGCTTTATCAGTCAGGGATTTGGAAAACTCCCTCAGCCTAAGCTTTTTGTCATTGCAATGCGCCCCCAAGTGTTCAACGAAACGCTTAATGTGTTCCTTCGGGTTCCCGCCCTTCCCTGAGTATTTTTCAAAGGTAGGGGGAATATAGTCCTTCGGGTAGGGTTCGTCGTTGTACTCCTGGGGGTAGGGTGTCCGGAAGTCGTCGTAGACCGCTGCCACCTCGCCCACAGCCTGCGAGGAAGACTGCATGAACTTCAGCATCTCCTTCTGCATCTCTTTTCTCATCTCTTCCAAGGGTGAGGCTACTGGGGCCACCTGCAACGGGGCAGACGGTTGAGCGCTGGTTGCAATCGGAGCGAACGTTATCGGTTGCGCCGTTGAAACTCCTGAGCCGCCCACAATGGGATTCACAACAGAGGGTACACTTGATGGGACCGCTCCTGTAATGCCTGCCCCTGGTGGGGCCCCTAGGGCCACTCCTGGTGTTACGAAGGCATTAGTCTCCAATCCTCCCAGCATAGTTGAAGCTACTGGGGTTTGCAAAAACTCGTAAAATTTTCTCATGAGGAGCGCCATCTGGGAAGGTCCCAGCCCTGCGCTCGTGGAAGGTTGTGCTGCCCCTGGGACGCCTATCGTTGTTGGAGCCAGCGGTACCTCTACTCGAGGAGCCCCATCTCTTAGGGCCTCCTGCTCCCTCGCAGCCTGTTCTTCATTATGCTGTATGTCATCGAAATTGAGTCTTCTAGTAGCATTATCCTGCGCCATACTCCTTCTCTAGAAGGATGCCTCCCCAGCGGAGTCGCCAAATGTAAGAGGGTACTTTAGATTATATATGGAGGCGTAACCCCTATTGAGTATGGTAATCACAAGTTAATTGGCCAAAGCTTTGGATTAGTGATAGAACACATAAACATGAACCCAATGAGGATAAACTCAACTTAAACTCACAAAACTCTCGTGTATAACTCAGGTCATGCTAATGGATTTTAGAAGTGGCTTAGCTAGAGGGACAGGGAAGTAAGCACCCTAGATACACCCTGGCGGGCAAGTAAAAACACACAAAACACACACAACACCCTGAAGAATCTCTGTCAAGTATTAAAAGCTTCGTAATAAATGACAATGGTGAGTCGGTGAACTCTCTAGTTTGCAATAACTCTTTTCAATTCTCAAAGAGAGGATCCCCTTCCTCAAAGGTGGTTGGGGTCCTTAAATAGCCCCCACACCACCCCCGAGGCAACTCAGTCATTAAAGACTATGAAAGACATCCCTCATACTTTATGTCACAACATTAAATGTCTGATGCACTAGTTGTATCCACGTCATAAACATTAAATGCCAAGACATGCCTTTTGCCTAACCACTGTGTGTCAGGGGGTTGTTGTCGCAGAGGTGGCTCACCAACTGCCTGACAGCCCCAAGTACCACGGTGGTTTACTCAAGTGCATGTCTGACATTGTTTATATGGCTAGTGACATCACCCACAGTAGATGTGACATTAAGTAGAGGGCCGTTTGGTCCATAACTCAATGCCCGATGGAACTCCAAGCTGCTCCGCTTGAGGTTCCACGGTCAGGGTCCTTCGGTGTTTTACCAGGTGTATCTAAGATGGTCAGGACAAGCCCCAACGGTGCCTTACTTCTCAATCCTCCAAACCAAGTCCCTCTAAAGTTCCCATGGTGAGGTCATTCGATAGGGCATGAAAGCCCTCCCAGGTCCTGCCATGCCTAGTCTCTCGTTAGTACCGTTTGACCTCACCCAAACTGTATTATTATTATCGTTATGTCATTACAACCGTTACAGCTTTACAGTGAATGTAATCAAAGGTACAATATGATTAACACAACAAGCTGAAGTATGAGTTGCCACGCTGAGCTGTCTCACCAAGATGTCACGCTTGAGTTGCCACGCTGAGCTACCTCCCCAAGCTGCCACGCTGAGCTGCCTCACCAAGATGTCACGCTTGATTTGCCATGCTGAGCTTCCTCCCCAAGCTGCCACGCTGAGCTGCCTCACCAAGATGTCACGCTTGAGTTGCCACGCTGAGCTGCCTCCCCAAGCTACCACGCTGAGCTGCCTCACCAAGATGTCACGCTTGAGTTGCCATGCTGAGCTTCAAGCCCCCTCTACAATAAGTAAATGTGACACCCCGACTAATTAAATACCGGGTAGCTACTCCTTTATTAAATTAATTCAAAATGCCAAGTTGGTCCAGTTAATAGCATCACTGTCGAAAACATTTAATGATTACTAACCACCTAGTATTTAAAAAGTAAGTTGTCAAATTTTAAATTAAATCTGATTAACGTACAATAAATGAATTATGAAAGAATATCATAACCATACACCATAAAGTCTCAATAAAGTAACCAACAAATAATGATAAGTCCGGAGGAAAACTCCTCACAACAATCCCACCACTGAAATAAATAAAATAGTATATCCTGAATTAATTACATGCCAACAATCTGAATAACTGAAATATGAAATGTCTCTAATAGAAATGGGCGACATGCCCTACAAATGATGAAAACTGAATAGAGTCAAGACAAAAGAAGCGTCTACTAGCAAGGCCCTGTAACTTCCACAAACAGCTACAACTCGTCACCTGAATGGAAATCCTATGCATGGTGTCCTTGTGGCTGGGCACCTAAAAGGTTTTTATAAAAATAGATTTGAAAGCAAACGGGTCAGAGCCCGAAAGTGGAGAGTATTTTAAAAACAGCAAGTGCTTTAATAAAATTAAAACAATGAATGCAAAATACATGTTAGGACGTGCTCTTACATGAAATACTCACCTCTCGACTAATCGTGTACTCCTAACGTACAGTACCCATCTAAGCGATATTCGTAACTAACTAAACCGTCATAAGTTCTAATCTTTCTACTCGATTCACAATATAAATTCCCAGTAGTATCAATTAAATATAAGGTTTTACTTAAACTCGGATTCTCAAATTGTTAGCAAAACAATTCACAGCAGGTTTTCCCTTTTTATCTTTATCAAGAGGTTACTACAATTATTCTCGCAATTAAACATAACAATTCCTTTTCATTTAACCATATATTATTCACATCATAAATATACAATACAAGCACCCCGAGGCTAAGATGTTGTGCACACAGACTCTGCTATCCATCCCGGTACATCACGTACATAAGGATTACAAATTCCGAATCTCTCAGGAATTGTTAGAATAAGCACAACACACAAAAATGGAGGCGAACATAATTCAACATATCCATGGGTCACGTACATACCTACGCTCCATAGTTAGCTGTGTTATTAACTTACAAATAAGTCATTCTAGTATTATGTTCTTAAGGTACCAATCTAAATCCCTCCGTAGGCACAACAAAGATTAGATGGCCCTAAGCGAACGCAAACCTCCCGTGATAGCAAGTATGGTAGGTATGTCATACACATAAATCATATACTAAGCATTCACACATCTTAGATATCTCATTATTAATAAAGGTATATTCTACATCCTTATACCATTATTTCAATTTTATACATTTTTAAATCTTCCGATAATATATAATGTAGACTGTCGACACATCTCACGTCATAGTTTCTTGTACTTAAAACCTATCTCAAAGGGATTACTAAGTCTCCTATTATTCCCCCATATAACTTCATTATTCTTAAGATCCTTACTTCTGCCCCAAACCTCATTTCATCAAATTATTCGAATTTACTCCTTTAACCCTAATATTATCTCACTCATCGAATTTCATTAGATTTCATAATAATTCCTCAAACTGAATTCTAACGCAGGTCCAAATTTTATAACCATACCTACTGGTCTTCCTTAAGTCTAAGGATATTCATAAAATCTCCATTAATAATTTTCTAAGGGTTAACATCATTAAAATCTTAAATGGGAAGATTTTACTCATTCTGGGAAGGTCGATCGATCGACATTGTATGTTCAATCGATCGATGGTGATCGATCGATCGACCTATGAATGTCGATCGATCGAGCGCACCAGTTATGCTACGAACTGCTTTGTTTTGCAGTCCAAGTTTTGCCCCAAAATTCCATTATAATGCATGAAACTCTAATCTAACGTTATAATATCATCATACAACCATCCTACAACATTGTTAACGTTCTAAAACCAATAAATCATCAACCAAGGGCTTTATGTAGATCAAAACATCCTCAAGAACCCTAGTTTTCTATTTCTTTCAAATTCAACAATAATCCTCTTCTTAAATCCGTTTTTGAATTATCAAGGGCTATAGTATGAATTCATAATTCATCCAGAATATGTCTACATGCAAATCCTAACATGGTTTATAGTTTTAATCCTCAAATTCATGGTTGTTTTTTTATAAATCTCCCAAAATAATGCGATTATATAAATTTCTAAGCATGGAGGAAACATTCGTTTGAAATTAACGTAATTAAACCACTTGCCTCGGATTGTTCTCTGAATTTGATGTTGGATTGATGAAGGTTGCTCTCTCCTTTTTCTCCCAAGGTTGCAGGTTGAAGATGGAGGTTAAGGTTTTCTCTTTTAGGAACCTCTCCTAACTTCTCATGAAACTCCCGTAGCCCTCTAATCACTTAAATGTTGGTAATGGGTTAGTGGGTCATTAAATATCCTAATATTTAACTCCCAAAATTCGTTGGTTAATTATCCTAAAATTTCAAATTACCAAAATACCCTTTTAAGTTGCCGGTATGGCCCAAAAATGCCCCGGACCCAAACTAAACCCCCGGCTAGTGTTTTCTGACTATTTCGACCCTTTCGGACACGTTGGCGCACTCAAAATGACCATACGGTTGATAAAAATAAAATTCACTTTTTAATTAAAATAATTACATTCCTGACACGACTGTCACGCGCGTCCCAACAAAATTTCTCAAATTGTCGTATTTCTATCTCGCGACAATTTCAATATTTTCAATATTCATAACACATCATATGTATACACATTATAATCCAATACCAATTCACATTTCGTAGTATTTTATCCGGATTAATTCTCAATTAATTCCCATTTAATTTAATTAATCCCATAAATAAATATCAATAAAAGTACGGGGTATTACATACTTCCCCCCTAATAACAGAATTTCATCCCGAAATTCGGAAAAATAAGGCATACCTAGAAAACTTCGGTACCCTCCAGTGTTTCTAACAAAATATAAAGAAAATCTCAATCACTAAAGTCCTTGTTCACAACAAGCTTGTTTAACATTCTTGATACCTTATCAGAATAATCTTCGATAAATGCATCTCACGTTGTGCTCTTATTAAACAACATTCGAATAAAAATAGGCTATACATCATTAGCCGCATTATTTTTATTAGTATTTTGAGTCCGCACCTCACTACTAACTCCCGCGTTTATCAAAACTCCAAACTCCCATGCTGGGATGAATCAATAACACATCTGACTACGCTTGTCCATTCCTTGAAATATCCCGACGTTGTGACTTTTACAAAAGGGAAAACCACTTCAGCCTGTTGGTGTCACACAAACCTTTGTAAGCACCTTGTCCACCATAAATGGATACGGGTGCTTTTCCCCAACTCTTCCATTAGGTAATATCTCCTCCTCATGACTACAATATACCTCACTAGTTATACCCGATTTGGAATTGAAAATATCGCAATGAATCCAAAATTTCTTTCATACAATCCATCAGTCGTTAGTCACCTTGCGCCTGCACCTCGGGTTATAGGTGATACAACCCTCAGTTTGAATCGTTATTTCCCACTACTTATTGTCACCCACCTGAATGTGGATTTGGGGGATTTCATCCCAGTTCTAAATAATACTACGTCGATACACGTACCGGCGTGTTCACTATCTAATAGTGTAAATCATTCAAGTATATAACAATTTGCCTCCTTCTGAATAACATGACTCACGTATTTAAAGGAATTTGTTACCCCTCAAGGAATTTACTAACTTGACTCTTCAATCCCTGGTATCATTGGTTGGATACAAAATTTATTGGTTAATCATCTAACACCCAACCGTTCTACTACTTACTACACCCCTTTAAATGCTGACTTTCTTGTATATGTTCCTTCCCGTTAAGTGATACTTAACGATCTTCTGCTTCTCTTGGCGAATGCCAAAGTTTCGACCCTTACACTTTCTCACCACTTTGTGAAAATCCGTACTCCTTATACCTTATTAACATTCTCACTCTATTTACTCTTGAGTCACCCTCAACATTCGATTGATCGGAACTCTACACCAAATTGCTCATAATAATTTATTCGCCTTCTCAGGAGATATCCTTTTATTAAATGGCTTTCTACTGCCTTTCCTCCAAATTTGAACGTGCTACACTGACTACACATGATATTCACTTACACCTTTTCTTATGACGTTTAATCTCATAGGCAATAATCTCACCCGTCTATGTTCCCTCTTCCTTTAATTTACACTTTAGCAAATCAAGATGTCTACGCCCCTTATAACCCAACCATATGGGTTTTAAACATTATATACGCTTCATACAAATCCCAAACTATTTATTGTCACTGTAAATACAACGGTAATATACCACTTGGGCGTTCTCAATCGCTTCTGAATTAGAAATCCTAAATCCTCCTTATCCTCAATGCGTCCTTCAACACGCCATGACAAAACCAACATTATTAGTACTTATATAGTAATTTACTAACAACTGGCTCTAATGGTCGTACATCATAATTTACTCCTTGTAACTTCCCGTTATAACTACGTACTCCCCTAACGATAGAGGTATCCAAATCATGAATGAAGGGCCACACATCTCCTTACTAGCAACCTTACGCTAAGTTTCATGCGTGGGGTGTCTCGCAAAGCAAAATCCAAACAAGGAACCCCCCCAATACACTACTACCTAACATTATTGGTCATCGGAATCCGTTAAGCCCTGTCCATAATATGTACCCCTACACTCTCGTCTTTTAACCACAAAGTTTCATCTCAGTTCGCAATTATAAATAAATAAAGAACTTCTTCTGAAAGACACTTTTCTCTTTACAGTGATGGAAATCACATTTCATATACAACATGCGAGACATTTTGAGACCCTCAAATTCCCATCCCCAGACACACAAATATGAGTATAAACTCCCAAATCTCTAACGGGTGATAAAATAATGCACTCTTTGTTACGACCTCTCTATCGTTAATTATAAAAGCTAACTAACTCCTTGTTGACTAGTAAGTCAATTACATACGACTCATAACAATGAAATCCCTACGCATACTGGGATTAAATATCCAAGACCATTATACCCTTTGAAATCACAACATATATATATATGTACATATATGCACGGAAGTACAATTGCGAGCCCGTCCCTCTAACAGATGGGGCCTCTCCAGAACCAAAACATTCTACCCAAGGTAGTAATTTCGATAAACTTGCAATACCAGCACACTATCGGTATAATCATATATATAAAACAATAATTAAGATCATATCATACTCGTATAACACAACATTAAACGAGTAATTTCAATCAATCAATCAGGTACTGCTATCAATATACCCATTCATCCTATACGGATAATAATACAAGGAACCCCACACAATCAGCGAAAAATGTTCACATAAACAAAATTGCCGATACTCACTAAACTCAACTCTCAAGCAGAAGTGACAATAACAACAATAACCATTGTAGTAACCTGTTTATATCACAACCAACATGCAACATCATCTGAGGATATAACTCCTACTTCCATCCTTATAATCGTCCTGGCTGATCTAATGGTTTCTGGTCTTAACACCTGTCCGTACCACACCAAATATTTCAATAACTGTCTCCCTTACCAGGCATAATATCTTTATCCCTACACTTGCATCGGGAAAAATTTATAATGTACGGGTTTCACTCCCCACAGAAATACCTCTACACATACTCCACTTATCTTTTGTCTCACAAATCATGTTAAGGTGGTCCATCTCTCGGACGTTGGTAGTCTCGAATCTGAAGACTATCTCCATTGTTCCCTTAGCTTGATGTACTTAAGGAACACACTACTAGTTTTCCACCTTTCTTACTGAAATTACCATCGCTCGGTAGAAATTCCGCTATCGAATTATTTTAACGGTTTCTTCATTGGGTCTTCCTCCTTGTGGTGTTTCTCCAACACCATTTTCCCAATCGTATTCTATAAAAATTCTTTGATTTTTGTATCTCCCTACCCAAGGGAACATTTACCTCCAAATTTACACCAGGCGATATAATTACTATCTGTATTTATCATCCAAGCAGAATTCCCCATAAGAGCTAACAATTCTTCTTGTATGTAGATTCTCCCTTTAACATCCTCTTCTCCATACCACCTTCTCCACCTGGTGTAAGGTTCGCTACAACATTAAATTTCTCCTCACAAGTTTACCCATGTTTGGCCCTCTTATGTGAGTTCAGAATAACATTCTCCTTTCAACATGAACATCTGATGAAGGAACTTATGGTCAAACCATACGTGTACACCCTCTCGACATCACATTCCACTTTTAAGTGGGTTGCTTGTTTCTCACCCTTGAATCTCCGCTCTTACGAGTCAAGGAAAAATTTCACTAAATTTTCACTCTCAATTTGTCATATCCTGACATATGTCCAAGCCTTTGGATACATTGAGTTCGTTTGGCTAGCATATGCCGTCTTCGCCTTTCGAGTATTGCTACTGCTGATTATCTTTAATGTTACACCTAACTCTTTCTCTCCCATTACAACCTTGTTGGATGTGTCTAATTTGATCCCATTCCTACTATAGCTGTACCCGGAAGTCTCAAGTCGCGCCTTAGCCTTTTATATTATCCAGGACTTCCGTGCCATAATATCGGTGACTTCAACTACGGTCATCCTTCTTTAAATAAATCAATTAACCTCAATATATTTTTGCCTCCTGCTGTTCAACCAACTGTCTTCGCCTGACGTACTACATTGTTCGGCACACGAATACACCCGATCGCAATACGATTCGCTATCATATACATCATAGCAGGAGAACGAAATTTTTCTAAAGGAATCAACAATCCTAAACATAAGGCTCTATATCAAAGAAAGTTACGCTGGAAGCATAATAGGCCGCACAGATCCTAAAGGAAACTAGAACCTGATGCTCTGATACCACCTGTGACACCCCGACTAATTAAATACCGGGTAGCTAATCCTTTATTAAATTAATTCAAAATGCCAAGTTGGTCCAGTTAATAGCATCACTGTCGAAAACATTTAATGATTACTAACCACCTAGTATTTAAAAAGTAAGTTGACAAATTTTAAATTAAATCTGATTAACGTACAATAAAAGAATTAAGAAAGAATATCATAACCATACACCATAAAGTCTCAATAAAGTAACCAACAAATAATGATAAGTCCGGAGGAAAACTCCTCACAACAATTCCACCACTGAAATAAATAAAACAGTATATCCTGAATTAATTACATGCCAACAATCTGAATAACTGAAATATGCAATGTCTCTAATAGAAATGGGCGACATGCCCTACAAATGATGAAAACTGAATAGAATCAAGACAAAAGAAGCGTCTACTAGCAAGGCCCTATAACTTCCACAAACAGCTACGGCTCGTCACCTGAATGGAAATCCTATGCATGGTGTCCTTGTGGCTGGGCACCTAAAAGGTTTTTATAAAAATAGATTTGAAAGCAAACGGGTCAGAGCCCGAAAGTGGAGAGTATTTTAAAAACAACAAGTGCTTTAATAACATTAAAACAATGAATGCAAAATACATGTTAGGACGTGCTCTCACATGAAATACTCACCTCTCGACTAATTGTGCACTCCTAACGTACAGTACCCATCTAAGCGATATTCGCAACTAACTAAACCGTCATAAGTTCTAATCTTTCTACTCGATTCACAATATAAATTCCCAGCATTATCAATTAAATAGAAGGTTTTACTTAAACTTAAATTCTCAAATTGTTAGCAAAACAATTCACAGCAGGTTTTCCCTTTTTATCTTTATCAAGACGTTACTACAATTATTCTCGCAATTAAACATAACAATTCCTTTTCATTTAACCATATATTATTCACATCATAAATATACAATAAAAGCACCCCGAGGCTAAGCTGTGGTGCACACATACTCTGCTATCCATCCCGGTACATCACGTACATAAGGATTCCAAATTCCGAATCTCTCAGGAATTGTAAGAATAAGCACAACACACAAAAATGGAGGCGAACATAATTCAACATATCCATGGGTCACGTACATACCTACGCTCCATAGTCAGCTGACTTATTAACTTACAAATAAGTCATTCTAGTATTATGTTCTTAAGGTACCAATCTAAATCCCCCCGTAGGCACAACAAAGATTAGATGGCCCTAAGCGAACGCAGACCTCCCATGATAGCAAGTATGGTAGGTATGTCATACACATAAATCATATACTAAGCATTCACGCATCTTAGATATCTCATTATTAATAATGGTATATTCTACATCCTTATACCATTATTCCAATTTTATACATTTTTAAATCTTCCGATAATATATAATGTAGACTGTCGACACATCTCACGTCATAGTTTCTTGTACTTAAAACCTATCTCAAAGGGATTACTAAGTCTCCTATTATTCCCCCATATAACATCATTATTCTTAAGATCCTTACTTCTGCCCCAAACCTCATTTCATCAAATTATTCGAATTTACTCATTTAACCCTAATATTATCTCACTCATCGAATTTCATTAAATTTCATAATAATTCCTCAAATTGAATTCTAACGCAGGTCCAAATTTTATAACCATACCTACTGGTCTTCCTTAAGTCTAAGGATATTCATAAAATCTCCATTAATAATTTTCTAAGGGTTAACATCATTAAAATTTTAAATGGGAAGATTTTACTCATTCTGGGAAGGTCGATCGATCGACATTGTATGTTCGATCGATCGATGGTGATCGATCCATCGACCAATGAATGTCGATCAATCGAGCGCACCAGTTATGCTACGGACTGCTTTGTTTTGCAGTCCAAGTTTCATCCCAAAATTCCATTATAATGCATGAAACTCTAATCTAACGTTATAATATCATCATACAACCATCCTACAACATTTTTAACGTTCTAAAACCAATAAATCATCGACCAAGGGCTTTATTTAGATCAAAACATCCTCAAGAACCCTAGTTTTCTATTTCTTTAAAAATCAACAATAATCCTCTTCTTAAATCCGTTTTTCAATTATCAAGGGCTATAGTATGAATTCAAAATTCATCCAGAACATGTCTACATGCAAATCCTAACATGGTTTATAGTTTTAATCCTCAAATTCATGGGGTTTTTTTTCTAAATCTCCCAAAACAATGCGATTATATAAATTTCTAAGCATGGAGGAAACATTCGCTTGAAATTAACGTAATTAAACCACTTACCTCGGATTGTTCTCTGAATTGATGTTGGATTGATGAAGGTTGCTCTCTCCTTTTTCTCCCAAGGTTGAAGGTTGAAGATGGAGGTTAAGGTTTTCTCTTTTGGGAACCTCTCCTAACTTCTCATGAAACTCCCATTGTCCTCTAATCACTTAAGTGTTGGTAATGGGTTAGTGGGTCATTAAATATCCTAATATTTAACTCCCAAAATTCGTTGGTTAATTATCCTAAAATTTCAAAATTTCCAAAATACCCTTTTAAGTTGCCGGTATGGCCCAAAAATGCCCCGGGACCCAAACTAAACCCCCGACTAGTGTTTTATGAATATTTCGACCCTTCCGGACACGTTGGCGCACTCAAAATGACCATACGGTTGATAAAAATCAAATTCACTTTTTAATTAAAATAATTACATTCCTGACGCGACTGTCACGCGCGTCCCAACAAAATTTCCCAAATTACCGTATTTCTATCTCGCGATAATTTCAATATTTTCAATATTCATAACACATCATATGTATACACATTATAATAAAATACCAATTCACATCTCGTTAGTATTTTATCTGGATTAATTCTCAATTAATTCCCATTTAATTTAATTAATCCCATAAATAAATATCCATAAAAGTACGAGGTATTACAGTAACCTCCATTTAAAAATAAATAAAAATAATTAAAACTACATTACATTAAAAACTATATATATATATATATATATATATATATATATATATATATATATATATATATATATATATATATATATATATATGTGTGTGTGTGTGTGTGTGTGTGTGTGTGTGTATAGTGATATGTAACTTTTCTACAATTTTAAAATCATAAAATTACTTTGGAAATTTTATGGGAGCATAAAAGAAAGAGAGAGAGAGAGAGAGAGAGAGAGAGAGAGAGAGAGAGAGAGAGAGAGAGAGAGGAGGGTAGAAAATTGAAAGTGTTTTGAAAAAAAAAGAAACAAATGATTGACTAACAATATTACTAATTATGATGCACAGTATAATTATTGACCTAAATTTGGATTGAGTCTAATATCATATTATGAAACTAGGGTTTTATCAAAATGACCCAACGAAATATTTTTAGCAAAAAAATCCACATTTCTTACAAAAAATAACCTGAGTACGTGAAAAATACCCATATTTCTAGAAACCCCGATTTCCAACCAAAAACATAGAGATATTTTCAGTACTAAAAAACATATTTACCGTAAAAAAGATACATCCAATAAAAAAAAGTATGTTTCCAACAAATAAAAACCATATTTCCAGTAAACAAATAATTTTCACCGAAAAATAATCATATTTTTAGCTGAAAAACCCCACATTTCTAGGGGGAAAACAGACTTCTTGAAGAAAACATTTTTCCCAGCAAAAAACAATATTTCCACCAAAATAAATTCAAATACCCTTTTCAACAAACTCATAAACATATCCCAAATAAGATAATGGATTTGGGTAGATAAAAAAACCAAATCCAAAATCTTCTTTTCCCAAACCACCTTTTTTCTGCAAACCCACTTGCTTCTTCAACCCCAAATTGGGGGGATGGGGGGGGTGAGAGAGAGAAAAAGAGAGGATGATGGATATATATATATATATATATATATATATATATATATATATATATATATATATATATATATATATATATATATATATATAGAGAGAGAGAGAGAGAGAGAGAGAGAGAGAGAGAGGCAGGCTCCTGTGCACACTAAGTTTGCACACTAAGTTTGCATATTACCTTTTAAAAGAAGGCAAACTTAGTGCTGGCGCACACCAATTTTTTTATGTGATATTTAAACATTTCAAGGAACCCATATAAAAAAAATCAGCTCAAAAAAACTTTTTTTGTTATTTTTAAAAAATCGGTCAAACTTTCGCAGTTTTTAAAGGGCTTAAAAACTGTGAAAGTTTGACCGATTTTTTAAAAATAGCAAAAAAAGTTTTTTTGAGCTGATTTTTTTTATATGGGTTCCTTGAAATGTTTAAATATCACACAAAAAAAATCAACTCAAAAATATTTTTTTGCCTACTTTTAAAAGGTAATGTGCAAACTTAGTGTGCAAACTTAGTGTGCACAGGAGCCTGCCTCTCTCTCTCTCTCTCTCTTAAAGTGACAAAAAATGGAGTAAGGGTTTGATAAAAATATGGTAAAATATAATAATATCCTTGTACAAAGGTCAAATGGGTGTTGTATGTTTGTCCAAAAAAACTAGCGGTGTTAGTTTTTATTATTGCCTAAAACTGGTATACTAATTTGATCTTAACTAAACTATATAAGTTCAAACAATAATAGATAAATATATTGAAATCGATAGAGTACTTATGTAAAATTTACAGTAGAGAGTTACGAGTCTAGATTTATGTGGTTCAACCCAAGGAGGTGAGTTTATGTGACTTTCCTTCATTCTCATAGCTTTTGAGACTTTCACATAAGCATTTTCACCTCTGTATCTTCTTAGGGTTTCGTTTGAGTTTTTTTTGTACTTTCATCAGATTTGTGATTCGCCACTATTGTTGGCATTTATCAGTTACTCTGAACTTTGATTAGAGCTTTGAATGTCTTAGGTGGCCATTGATCTAGTTGGCCTAGGGTTTTCTTTTTTAGAGTTTTATTGAGTATTGTCACCCAAAATTTGCTTTGCCTTACAACGAATCAGTTTCTAAAATTAGTCTTTTACTCTTTAATGAGCTACGAACCTTGGGTCCAAAAGTGGTTGGAGCATTTGTTTGAATTGAAATAGTCTTGTCCTAGTATTATCGTTAGGAGATTCCCCAATCTACTCTAAGTCATTCATCCTGAGGGAAAACCTGGTCATCCAAGGAACACTCCTCAGGTTACTTCCTCTATTAGTTTTGCTTCATAGACTAGGTTGAGGATCATGTCTCTTTTAAGACAATAGATACCATGGACATTGTTGCCATGAATCAACCTTTGGGTGGTGATAATTTGGTAAACAGGATGTAAAGATGTATGTTATCAACCTGGAAACCTCTCCTGAGAAAGCAAGAACTGAAAATCCTAGAGTCTCCACTACCTCGATAGTTGTTCATTCTATAAGGAGAGTACTTTGGGAAGCTCTGAATCATGGTAAACGGCTGATATAGATGTTGGAAATCATAACTGCGAATAACGGAAGACTTAGAGGAGCTGATGGATAGTTATGATATCCCTATAAGAATTTCCATAAGATTGACCGATTTTGGTGATGGAGTTTATGATTGTCCTAATACTGATGAGATCTTCTTTACATCTTGGACCCTATAGATTGGAGTTTGTCTTCCCCTCCATACTATTATCAGATCCATCTTAAGTGGTTATGGGGTAGCTCTAACTCAACTACCTCCTAATGCTTATCATTTTATTCTAGGGTCTATGGTCTTTTAGCAATCTCACACCAGATTTGACCTTAGCGAGGACATTTTTAGATTTATCTATGGAACAAAAGATAATGACAAGGCCAATGGATATTACTACTTTGAAAAGTTCGACATGAAAATGATGCAAGTCGCCTAGACGAGTAACCATCATTGCAAAAACTAGTTCATGTATATATATCTGGTGATTGGGAGTTTAGTATTACTAAGAAGTAGAGGTTGCATAGCGTTCCTCGCAATTGGTGTATGCCATAACATACTGGTATGTTACATTTTCCATTATTTTATGTTTTTTTCTTATATCTTTTATCCCATTCTTGGTAATTTGTTTCTTGTCTAATCTTTTGCATTTAATAAAGATCCCAATATTTTGCTTGATTTGAAGTAGTTATTGTTAGAGAAGTGTACTCCCAGCCCTGTTGTATTTGAGACGCTCTTTTCATTAGGGAAGTTTAAAATCCTTAGACACTATATCTTGCCTAAAGGTGTTCAAGTGTGAGAAGAACCATATGCTGAGCATATTCCATCATTTATTAATTTCATTGTTAATTATTACATCTCTACACAACGTCTACCCCTTCCTTATAGTCTTTTCGACTAGAGTTATTGGTTGGCATGCTCCTAAAAATCTTAATAGGGCCATATTTTCTATTTTTAGGAGTAATACTCTTAAGTCCACAACTAAATAAAAAGCCAATGGCGATGCTTGATCAAAAAAGAAGGTTGACGATAAGAAAAGGGCCCTAGTCAAGGCTAGTAAACAACGAGTACGAAGCTCAAAAGTAGTTTGAGGATGAAGCAGCTGCCAAAACTAATGATAAGGGAAAATTAGTTGCCTTAGATGATGTTATAGTCCTTCTAATATGTAAAAATAGGTAATTAGAAAATCCCTCCGCATAGCCCTATTCCAAGTATCCAGGGGTAAGTAGCCCAATGAGAGGGTGCGCAGATTGGGGGCCAACCTCCTCGATGCCTAATATGACTTCTTGCAAAGGAAATACATGAGTAGACATGAGGCCTTTGATTTCTAGAGGATGACTAATCATGATCTCATGTCTAATATAAAGAATCTGGATGATAAGCTGAGGACATAGAAGTTCGACTATAGTAAAATCGGTATCGATCTTCAAAAGAAAGATGAGAAGCTAATGGCCATCGTTGAAGCTTTGAGGAATGTTGAGACTGAAAATATAAAATTGAAGGACCAGGTTCCATTGATGCTACCAAGATTATTATCCTAAAGAAAGATATTAAGGCCCTTTCCCAAATTAAAGACATGGGTGTGGAGTAGTATAAGGATTCTACCGATCATAACATTGACTTGGTGACTGTCTTTATAGATGGTTATGCCAAAATGAATGGTCACCAAGAATTATCTTTAGATTGCAAAAATCCTCGAGGATTGGGAATTGGATGATGATGAGGCAAAGTCCTTGGTAGCTGAGTAAGTAATGGAGGTAGATGAGCCGACTACTGATGGTGATGAGTTCGGTGAAGCTGATTAGGCTACGACTGTAGAGACTAGCCTCTTTATCATTCTGGACATTGCTCCAGATTCTATCACAGGCGATGCTACTGTAATTCCCTAAGTTAACCAATATATTGAGCCAACTCTTCAAACCTTCCCAGAAGGTGGAAACATCCATTTAGTTTAGCACTTGGGATTTTATATTCTTATGAAGCTTTTTATATTATGATCTCAATAATTTTTAATGAAAATTTTCCATTATGGCTTCTTTTGAGATTGAATATAATTTCAGTTCCTTGTCTGAATGCATGGGTTTTTGCATTCGACCAATTATTTTGCTTGTCTTATTGTCACAGTTGGATCTTGTCCACCTGCCATGTCAACTTACTACTTGATGTTAGGATAGTCCCGTAAGTAGTTTAGACTTATGATCACATTTTTAGATCTTGTCGACCTGATCAACCTTACTAGGCACCAGTTTTAGATGAACTTGAGTTATCCTAACTTAGGATCTGCCAATGCTCATGCTAGCTTACTAGTCGTATGGATGTATCATGTTGTCCTAACTATGGAGACCACATTATAATACCACCATAAGCACCTCCTTAGGTCCCTATCACTCACTTATTCACCACAAACCCGAGGTCATACTACAAGTACCAATATAGAGTCCACTGGGCGCTCTTGGGGCCTATTTTAACTCCGGTCAAATTTATCGTTCGAGCAAAATCTCAATGAATCTTCAAATGGCTTTAAATCCCCTTTTTCACATTTCGCCTCGTGTACGAATCGACCTTACATTTTGGAAGAATGATCCATTTTACCCCGGCCCCTATCAAATCTTCAACTCTTCAAATCGAAAGAAGCAAAAATAAAATTTTAAGGGATCTAAATACCTTTTCTAACGGTCCATCCCATGCGCAAATCGGCCTTACAGTTCGGATGAACGATTCATTTTCCTTCGAGAATTTCCTTTCTAGTGACCAACGAGCGCTTTCGAGCCCTATTTGACCTCGATCAACTCCCAAACCCGGAAGTGGCCCATGGATTATTAAATCTATCTGAATGTCCATTCCAACGGTCCACCCCATGTGCGATTCTTACTTACTGTTCACGTTGTATGATCATTTTTTTAAAAACATGCCTCAGATTGTCGAATGGCATCCTAAATCCCTACATATCGACAGTGTGTCTAGGGTTCTATGCCGATAGGAAGGTCTAGGACCATTTCAATCGGCACCCCCTTGGCCCTATAAATAGAGGCCATGACCTGACTTTAAAAAGCACCCCTAAATATCCCACTCAATAATTCAGAGAACATTCTCTCGAATTCAGAGTTGTTCCCACTTAAAAACCCATTTCCCTTCCTTCCATCCTTTTCATACTCTTTTGAATAAATTCTCACCCATATCCTCATACCACCATCATGTCATCATTATATCAGTTCATTTACAATCAATATCCACTTCAAGTCTTCATAAGAAGGTCTAATTCTTCCCCTTTGTCCTCAAATTTTCTCATTTTCGCATTAGTTACTTCATTTTCATTTTAGTGTTTTACTTCACTACATCACATACCTTAACTTCAAAATTTTTATTATTAGTATTTGTACCCATTTTATTTTCATCAAAAACACCCAAAACAAGAAAAATAGGGTTTCCTTGTAAATTCCAAATGGGGAATTCTCATCACATTTTCTCGCACTAAAGAACCTTTTTTTACACACACATGCATATAAGCAAAGTCCCTAGTTGGATTTATGGATTAAACCCCACCTCGTATTGTCTTCGAACTATGTGGACTTTGATGCCCTCTCAGGCTATGTAGGCATCTCGGGTAAATCCCTAGACTCGAGTCCTCCCATACATATTTGTTACCTTATTCTTATTATATATTCTTAATATATATTTTATATGCTTTCTTGCTAGTGTCTTATTCGATACGCGCATTCGTTCTTCTATAATGACTTCGGAATCGATAAACACTTACACTATACTTTGAATTATTACTTTGGTAACACTATTAAGGATGGCCTCTCTTTGGCTTTATCCATGATGCGAGTCGAGAGATTACATCCTCCATTTATATTATGCATATAAGCACACACATCACGAAATTTAACAGGATAAGATTAACACATATCCATGAGAGGGTGAGATCGGTGCCTAACACCTTCCCATTCTATACTTAGTCCTCGAACATTTGAAATACTTAGTTTTGCAAGAATTAGTATTGTTCTTGATGTCGTTCTCTCGAAACAACAACATTTCTTTTGCATGTTTTGTGCAAAATAGGTTGGTAACTCTATCTTTACATATCACTCCACATCGACGATGACCGAGTTACCCAAGAAAGGAAGTAATCCCATGTGCAATATGAGAAGGGAAAGGAAGGAGGGATCTACCTCGGGAGAATCCCCTAACCCCAAACCTCAGGATGGCTATAGTGGTGACTATGTTGGGGACATTTTAAGAGGAATAAATTATATTTCTGGATGGATGTTATTCTTTTCTACATGCGTGCGTATGGTATGTTTCCTTTTATGCTTTATTTACCTTTTTTTATACATCTCTCTCATGCGTGTATCACTTACCTGTCACTTATACGCTTCACACACTTGTATATACTCTCCATGTACATTTCACACTCTTACACTTAGCTTCACTTTGCACTCACATTCTTCACAAACCACTTAGAATATCTATGCTTAGGATTCACTAACACACACCCACACTTTCTACACTTGTATATATGCCCACTTACACATATCACACATCACTTGTAGTCGATCCATGTATAGGCTCACTACCACACTTCCTAATACTTATATCTTCTCCCTCGTTAGTGCAGTATTCCCTTTACTCATCATCCTACTAAAAAATATATAAAAAAATGCTCTCTCCATAATATGTTAATTAAGACTCTTGCATTTTTCCATACTACATCACCAAGAGCATGGCAATATTGACTAAAATTTTGTCCCATACTGGTTGGTCACTTTGTTGTGGGTGTTGGTCCTACAAGTTTTCATTAGCTTAAGAGATATGACTCTCAGCTTTTATTAGCCTTGTACCTCTGATGTATATCAAATGGTTCCTCCCACATCGTATTGCATGACCAAACTCGTAACAGGAGGTATATAGTAAGAAACTTTTTCACGTACATCGAGTATATTAAATTCTCTCCCACATATATTATTCCCATGAGGTATATAGTGAGTAAATTCACGTACACTTAGGTATATCAAATGGATTGTCCACACGTACTGGTGAATGATTTACCTTATAAGGAAAAAGGTATATCCTGGAAGTCATGCCAAAGAGGAGAACCCTTCCACTAACCTAACAAATGTATAAACTTTTATATAGGTGTCAAACCTAGGACACTCGTATTTAGTTTGACATATACCATGCGAAACTCTGTCAAAATCCCCCAAGTCAACATATCGCTCAATTTTTTGTGATATTTCGCCATTTTTTGAAAACAAGACCCAGTCCATGAGCCTAAAAACAAGTCCAAACGTGTCTTATATATTTTCAAACCCTATTTTCTCAATCTCGATCCTGTTCGACATTTGTTTTTTCATTTAGCCAAATATAATACGAGTTAGAACCTAATAATAACATTAATAATAATCATGTTGAGATACCTCTCATTTTCCCCCCTTTTCCAAAAACACCAAAAACCTTTTTTATCATCCTTCCGAAATACAAAATGTTTTCCCCCTCCTTTTTTCAAAAATAAATTTAAGCCATTTTCTCTCTCAAATTGATCACATACCTAATTTTGGCATGGCTCTTTATGGGCTTCAGTCTTCTGTTAAACCTGCCCGAAGCTCCATCGGATCTTTTATTACTTCATTCAAGTTTGGGATTTGCCTTCACTAGCTCTTCATGAAAAACACTAAAGAGATCAATCTGATGAGTGTCTTAGTACAACTCCGTGCCAAGATTGACAACCCACAAATCTAGGTCCATGAGGTGCAGCATATGGGCCCAAATACCCAAAGAACCTAAGGTTTTTTTCCTCGTGCCATGAGTCCACCTGCTCCTAATCCTATTTGGGTCCTAGGAGAGTATCATCATGCTCTGCATGCCCTACCTGCTAAAGGGCCACCACCAGCTCAACTCCCTATTCTGAACCTTGCGCAACCAGGAGCTAACCTTCCAGTACTAATGGATCCTAATGAGGAGGAACTGAACCAAGTCAAGGAAGACCTCAATATGTCATCGAAGAAGTTTTACCAAGTTAAGATATTTGGGAACTACATGGACTACACCCATATGTCTCCCTATCCTAAATCCAGACTAGCAAAGAAGTTAAAGATGCCATACATTGAGAAGTTTGGGGGAAGTGGGCCCCCAATTGTCTACCTTCAAAGCTATCATCGAGCCATGACCCTCCTTGGTGCCTACGAAGAGATAATGGCCCAGATGTTTCATCAAACCATAAAATAAAGCAACCTCTAAAGGATGTCGCATGAAAATTCAAGTCTCTGCACATGTACGATGAGGACCTACAGGGTACGTGCCAATATATAGAGCTTGTTAAGTAGAACACTGGAGAAACATTAGTATCTTCATAGAAAGGTGGAGAGAGAAAACTCTTATCATGACCAAAAAACCCTCCAAGGACGAACAAGTCAGTATCGTGAAGAACTTATTTTCTCATATCCGAGCATCCATGGTAGGATAGTATTACCAAAACTTTTGAGTCGTCTGAGAGGCTGGTGTAGATCTGAGGAAGGCATTACCAAAGTTGAATCTGAGAAATTGACCCGACAATTCACTCCCTGAAATTTTGAGAAGCCCGCCCGTGCTACAGTCTCAACCATTAATAACATTTCTTAACCTGATACCTCTTGGGCAATGGAAAGTCGCCCCAATCCTGCCAAGAAAGAGTACATTCATCTCTATGCTCCCCTGTCAAAAGTTTACTAGGCCATGCTAAGCCAAAAACTCATCAAACCCTTAGACCCTCGCCTATTACAAAATCCACCCCTAAAACCATCAAAGTCGATGCCCGTTGTGACTTCCACTAGTTCATTGTACATACTACCAACTAGTGTTTCCAATATAGTAATGTGATCCAAGGCCTAATTGACTGGGCTATCATCGCCCCACTAGCCAATCCTAGACCCAACACCACTCAGAATCCACTTCCAGCCCATAGAAATGCCATCTTTCTGGAACATGACTCATAATTTTATCCACATGCTCAAATAATGCACAACAAAACGTCCATTATACCCATAATCTCACCTCATCCACTCAAGGTTTGCCCATATTTTCTTCTACACCCCACCTGATTCCCCGATTAAGCTTTGTCAATGCTTACAAGTGCCTGCATTACCCAGTCTCAATGAGAAGACATGGAGTTACTAGCTACGTTGAACCAACTCTTGGAGTTTGGGATGAAATTGCCCATTGAGATGATTATTTATTATCATAAATTCAGTGGCTTGTTCATGCACTACTAAAAAAATGACAACTAAGGACACCGACATTAGGGAAAGATTTTAAGCCGTCCTTTTAAAAATGTATAAGGGATAAAAAAACTTGGTTGTCCTTTATAATAACTCTAAAAAAGGACAATAATTTTTTTCCCATCCTACATACCGTAAGATATATAGTTTTAGGGATACTTTAAAATGTGCTATCCTTTATAATAACTCTAAAAGTATAGCACAATGTCGTCCCTTAAAATATGACTCTAAAAGGACAGCACAATGACATCCTTTAAACTAATAACTCTGATTGCAGTTAAATATGTTTCAATGCAGTGAAAAGTAATATGGTGAAATAATCCTTCACCTATTTAGAGTTAAATTTTCTTCTATAATATTGTTTAATGTTTTATAATTATAAGGTGTGCACTTATTCACAGTGTTAACCCAGCAAAAATTTAATTTTAAATAGGTGAAAATGTATTTCACCATATTAATTTTCACCACGTTGAAACATATTTGATACCAAATCAAATTGATCCTAAAGGAACTATACATTATTATCCCTAATAATAACTTTAAAAGAACAGCACAATAGTGTCCCTTAAAATAAAACTAAAAAATTACAACATAATGTCTCCTTTATGATGGGTCACCAAAAAAACAAAAAAACAACCTACCAAATCAAACCCCACTCATTCCCCCCAAACCCAAACCCAAACCCCGCTCCCCCCCCCCCCACCACCACCAACTGCACGCTCATTGTTTCCAAATCCGAAAACACTTCTCTTCAATCTCTACCTCTAGCATGCTCATTTTTTCTAATTCCAAATCCGATCACCGTTTTCCTCAGGAAAATGCCAGTCTATTCTTCCTCAGGTAGATTAACTGGTTTTAGAATCTGCGATTTTATTTTTTGTTGGATTATTAGGCGTTTATAATATGTGATTTCAGTTTTTGTTTGATTGTTAGTTGTTTAAATTAAGCAATTTCAGATTGAAATGAGATAACCCATGAGATAGTCAGTTTAAATACCATTTTTTTCTTTGATTGTCATTGGTTATTGTTTGTCAGGGTGTTATTATTATATCATTAATATGGATATCATTAGTTTAATTGGATCCCCTATTAGATTCTTCATAATGCCTTTTGAACTGTTGAGGTTTTCTTCTTATTACTCATATTAGTATACTTTATCCTTTCCTTAGACACTCAAAGGTGGTTTCTTATATTGTCGGTATCATATGTGGTGGCTGACCTTTTTTTGTTTGATTGGTTGTATTATCAGGCTGATGCTAAATAGCTTTGGGGGGTCAATTTTTGTAGTTCGTTAGTTTAGGTGATGTGGTACATAAACTTTTGTTAGTTCTTTCTTGTTTGGGCAGTGCAATTAGCTATGCGATTCTTAGAAGTCAAATTCTAGTAGCAGGGATAACACAATGAAATATTTTAACATTGAAAGAGGAATCTGTGTTGGGATATCTTTTTCTTATTTCGATCTATTAATGTTATTCAATTTGGATATGCTTCATATTAAGTTGGCCAAAATGTGTTCTCAATACTCTTTTAGCAGATATGTTGGAGCCATGATCACTGAAGTTGATTAGTGAATTTCTTTAGGTCCAATTGAAGTCTACTTTATTACATGTTTTGATCTTTCATTATTTTAAGAAATATTCTTTGATGCTTCCTAGAGATTTGGTTTTTGACTTCATGGGAGGTCCAACTATAAATATTGAGCTCTCTATCATGTGTACTGGGTAGGACTAGTAACTTCTACACTAACTTTCTTTTTCTTCTTTTTAAATTTTTTGTTTAGTGTTCGTATAAATCAACTTATTTAGATTTTTGGCAAGGTTGCATTTTGACAGCATTACACATTCTTGGAAAAGTTGAATGCAAGTCTTTTATTCAACAGTTTTCTCAAAGTTCTAAGAATGATTCCGTCAGTGACGTAGCCTATACTTGACTCATGCTTATTCATAAAGACTTCATTATGGGAACTTTTCATCACATCTGACTTATAAAATAGAGCTATAGTGTCCATGTCCATGCTTTATAGGTCAGGGGGTTAGAGGAATCTTACACTTCCATGAACGTCTACATTTTTGGTTTTTCTTACTTCCTCATCAATCTAGACTACATTTTAAATTAAATCTATCCTTAGAGCCATATTACTGATGTTCATGATACGGCCTAAATTGAACAGGGGGATTTAATTTGTGTTTTTATTTCCGGTAAGGTGGTTCAAGCTCTTATGAAGATGCCATCAAGGTGTGATTGATGATTTTTTTGATTTAGGGAAAGTATTATTGATCTTGAAGATGCCATCCAGGTGAGATTGATGATTGTTTTGATTTAGGGAAAGTATTGTTGGTTTTGTATGGTTCTTTTCATCATTTTTCATCACCTATTATCTAGGTATGTTTTTAAAATTAGGTTAATGCAAAGGTTTGCTGGCAATTCTATTTTACTATGGAGTGTTATGATTTTGGAAACTCTTAGCTTGAAGTTAAACATCATATTTTCAATATTTCATTTTAAATGAGGAAAGACATGAACTCCTATTGATGTAGTAATTGTTGGTGTTGCGGTTGAAACATCACATAGATGGATTTCGTTAGGAAATTATAAAGTATTACTTGGTAGCCCAATAATCCAATGTTAATTTTTATTTCCTATGTGCAAAGGTTCAAAGCTCACTGAACAATCCTTTTGTACAATTTTTTTAGTTCCTTCTTAAATTTTCAATTTTTATTCTCACTTCACCCCCATGTCTTTTGATAAATGGATAAATAGATCAATATATTAATATTATCGCTCAACAATACGATGTCAAAGAGATTGAGGCATAGAACCAGGTCTAATCTGAATTAAAGTAATAGGCCTGGGAATATTTAGTTAATAAGTCCAGTCTAAAATATTTTAGATCTTAGTGGGATCAATTTTACATATAAACATAGAATTATAATTATCAGAATACAACGGTTAATTTTATGGTGATGTAATAGTTTGATGATGTTACATGGTATTGCAGTTTCATATTTATTGCATTTTGGCGATGCATTAATGTTTTTATTATATAATAATTTGTTTATTTTGATTATTTTTGGCGATGCAAAACATTATCTTTTGTCGGGTAAATAATGTCTCGGGTGGTGATACTTCAGATCTATCATCAAGTGGTGCGACACCAAGATCAAACTCCCATTCGAAGGTGGCTTTGAGTTGTTCGATAGTGAGTGATGCATCTTCTACGAAAAGATTCAAATTAAAAAAGCACGGCCATCCGATAGGATATAATTCAGCCACACCCTCTAGGAGTGAACACCTCGCACGGGTCAATGTAACTCGTAGGAACTGACCTTGTGATAGCGGGACTCCCGATTTAACAATATGCTAACAATTTGAAAATATCTAGACTTAGGCTAAAAAAACACGCAGTTAGAGGGACAAACCCTAAAACAGTCCCCAAACAGCCCTTGTAAGAGACATAGACACCTCCTACGGGATCAATGTAACTCATAGGAACTGACCATATGGTCACGGGACTCCCAATTTGAGAATATGATGATAATTTGAAAATATATAGACTTAATATTAAAAAGGTGTCATTAGAGGGCGAAAACCCAAAATAGCCTCGAACGGCCCCATGAGAGGCACACACATGTCGCACGGGATAACTGTAAGTCATAGGAACTAACCACGTGGTCACGAGACTCCCAATTTGTTAATGTGATGATAATTTGAAAATATCTAAACTTAGCTTAAAAAATGGCATTAGAGGGTAAAAACCCAAAACATCCCCAAAACAGCCCAATGAGAGGCACGAATACCTTGCACCGGATCCATGTAACCCGTAGGAACTGACTGCGTGGTCACGGGACTCTCGGTTTGAGAATATGATGATTATCTAAAACTATTTAAACTTATGTTATAAAACATGCCGCTAGTGGGCGAAAAACCAACACCTCGTGTGGGACCAATGTAACTCGTAGGAACTGATCGCATGATCACGGGACTCTCGATGTGAGAATATGATGATAATTTCAAAATATCTAGACTTAGACTTAAAAACATGGCGTTAGAGGCCGAAAACCTAAAATAGTCCCCAAATGGCCCCGTAAGAGGCACAAACACCTCGCATAAGACTGATGTAACTTGTATGAACTAATTGCGGCGTCAGGGCACTTTCGGTTTGAGAATATGGTGAAAATATATATATTGACTTAAGCCTAAAAACATACCGTTAGGGGCGAAAAGCGAAAATAGTCCCCAAACGGCTCGGTGAGAGGCACGAACATGTCACGTGGGACCAATGTAACTCGTAGGAACTGACCGGGTGGTCATGGGATTCCCGGATGGAGAATATGACAATAATTTAAAATTTCGAGACTTATTCTTCAAAATATGCCATTAGAGGGCGAAAACAAAAATAGCCCCCAAATGGCCTGGTGAGAGGCACAAACACCTCGCATGGAACTGATCGCATGGTCACGAAACTTTCTGTTCGAGAATATGATGATAATTTGAAAATAACTACACTTAGGTTTAAAAACATGTCGTTAGCGGGTGAAAAGCCAAAATAGTCCCAAACAGCTCGGTGAGAGGGACAAACACCTAGCACGGGACCAATGTAACTGATAGAAATTGATTGTGTGGTCACAGGACTCCCAGTTTGAGAATGTGAGAATAATTTAAAAATATCTAGACTTATACCTAAAAACATGGTGTTAGATGCGAAAAAACTAAATAACCCTCGAACAGCCCTGTAAGAGGCATGTTCACCGTGCTCGATACCAATGTAACTTGTAGGAACTGATTACATGGTCACGGGCCCCCAATTTCAGAATTTGACGATAATTTAAAAATATATAGACTTAGGCTTAAAAACATGCCGCTAGAGAGCAAAAAACCCAAATAGTTCCCAAACGGCCCCGTGAGAGGCATGGAAACTTATCTTGGGACCAATGCATCTCCTAAAAATTAACCACGTGACCACGAGACTCTCGGTTTGAGAATATGATGATAATTTGAAAACATCTAGACTTCGGCTTAAAAACATAACGTTAGACGACAAAAACTCCAAAAGCCTCCAAAAGTCCATGTGAGAGGCGCGAACACCTCACACAGGACCAATGTTACTTAAAGGAACTGATCACGTAGTCACGGGACTCTTGATTTGATAATATGATGATAATTTTCAAATATCTATACTTAGAATTAAAAACATGTCGTTAGACAGCGAAAAGCCAAAACAACCCCTAAACGGCCTTGTACGGGGCACGAACATCTCGCACAGAACTAATGTAACTCGTATGAACTAATCGTGTGGCCATGGGACTCAATATGACACTAATTTATAAATATCTATACTTAGGTTTAAAAACATGTTGTTAGAGGGAAAAACCCAAAAACAGTCCCCAAAGACCCCTAAACAGCCCTCAAACGCCCCTTGAGAGGAACGAACACCTGGCACGGGAATAATGTAACTCGTAGGAACTGATCGTGTTATCACGGGACACCCGATTTGAGAACATGATGATAATTTAAAAAATATCTAGATTTAAGCTTAAAAACATGCCGTTAGAGGGCAAAACCCCAAAATTTTCTCCAAACGGCTAGGGAAGAAGCACGATCACCTCACATTGGACCAATGTAACTCATAGGAACTGACCGCGTGGTCACGGGATTCCCAGTTTGAGAAAATGGTTATAATTTAAAAATATTTAAACTTACGATTAAAAACATATCGTTAGAGGGCAAAAACCCAAAACGGCCCTCGCACGGCCTCGTGAGAGGCATGAACACCCCGCACGAGACTAATGTAACTTGTAGCAGTTGACCACATGATCATGGGACTCCTAGAATTAGAGTATGGTGATAATTTGAAAATATCAAGACTTAGGCTTCAAAACAAGTCGTTTGAGGGAGAAATTCCAAAAACCAAACGGCCTTGTGAGAGGCACGAATACCTCTCACAGGATCAATGTAACTCATAAGAACTGATCGTGTGGTCATGGGACTCCCTATTTGACAATATGTTGATAATTTGAAAATATCTACACTTAGGCTTAAAAGCATGCAGTTAGAGGGCTAAAATCCAAAATAATCCCCAAATGGCCTTGATAGAGGCACGAATACCTCACACGACACCAATGAAACTCATAGGACTTGACCGTGTGGTCAAGGGACTCCTGGTTTGAGAATATGATGATAATTTGAAAATATCACAAAAAAATGTAGTTAGTGGGAGAGGACCCAAAACAATCCCCAAAAAGCTATGTAAGAGGCACAAACACCTCGCATCGGACTAATGTAACTCAAAGGAATTGATCTCATGGTCACGGAAGTCCTGGTTTGAAAATATGATGATAATTTGAAAATATCTCGACTTAGGCTTAAAAACATGCTGTTAGAGGGAAAAAAATCCATAACAGTCCCCAAATAGCCCTGTGAGAGGAACAAACACCTCACTCGGGACCAATGTAACTCGTACTAACTGACCGCATGGTCGTGAGACTCCCTGTATGAGAATATGATGATAATTTGAAAATATCTAGACTTAAACATTGCCCAAATGGCTCGATGAGAGGCACGAACACCTCTCACGGAACCAATGTAACTCGTAGGAACTGACTGCGTGGTAACGGGATTACCCATTTCAGAATATGATGATAATTTAAAAATATCTATACTTAGGCTTAAAAACATGCCGTTAGAGGGGAAAATCAAAATAGCCCCCAAACGGCCAGGTGAGAGGCACGAACACCTCACACGGGACCAATCTAACTCGTAGGAACTAACTGCGTGGTCATGGGACCCCCGATTTAAAAATATGATGATAATTTGAAAATATGTAGACTTAGGCTTAAAAATATGCCGTTAAAGGGCAAAAATCCAAAACAATCCCCAAATAGCCACATGAGAGGCATGAACACCTCAATCGGGACCAATGTAACTCATAGGAACAAACCGCGTGGTCGCAAGACTCCCCGTCTGAGAATGTGATGATAATTTGAAAATATCTAGACTTAAACATTCCCCAAACGGCTGAGTGAGTGGCACAAACACCTAACACGGGACAAAAGACGATAATTTTAAAATATTTAGACTTAGGCTTAAAAACATGCTGTTAGAGGGGGAAAACCTAAATAGCCCCCAAACGACCCGGTGAGAAGCACAAACACCTCGCATAGGAGCAATGTAACTCGTAGGAACTGACTGCATGGTCACGGTTCTCCTGATTTGATAATATGATGATAATTTGAAAATATCTAGACTTAGGCATAAAAACATGACATTAGAAGGTGAAAACCCAAAATAGTTCCCAAATGGCGCCGTGAGAGGCATGAACACCTCGCTCGGGACTATTGTAACTCGTAGTAACTAACCACGTGGTCACGGGACTCCTAGTTTGAGAATATTTTAAAATATCTAAACTTAGGATTAAAACATGCTGTTAGAGGGCGAAAACCCAAAACAATCCCCAAATGGCCCCGTGAGAGGCATGGAAAGCTCTCTCAGGATTGATGTAAATCGTAGGAACTGATCATGTGGTCACGGGACTCTCGGTTTCAAAATATAATGATAATTTGAAAATATCTAGACTCGGGCGTAAAACATGTCGTTAGAGGGTGAAAACTCAAAAGCCCCAAATGGCCCCATGAGTAGCACGAACACCTCACACGGGACTAGTGTAACTCGTTGGAACTAATCACGTAGGCAAGATACTCCCGATTTAAGAATATAACTATAATTTTTAAATATCTAGACTTAGGCTTAAAAACATGATGTTAGAGTGAGGAAACCAAAAATAGCCCCCAAAACGGCATCATGAGAGGTATGAACACCTCGCACGAAAACGATGAAACTTGTAAGAACTAATCATGTGGTCACGGGACTCCTGATTTGAGAATATGATAATAATTTTCTAATATCTAGACTTAAGCTTAAAAACATTCTCTTGTTGGGAGAAAACTCAAAATAGTCCTCAAAGTGTCCCGTAAGAGGCACAAACACCTCATATGGCATGAATGTAATTCACAAGAACTGACCATGTGGTCATGGGATTTTCGGTTTGAGAATTTGACAATAATTCAAACATATCTAGACTTAGGTGTATAAACATTCCGTTAGAGGTAAAAACCCAAAAATAGTTCCCAAAGGGCCCTAAACAGCCCTCGAATGGCCACTTAGAAGGCAAGAACACCTCGTATGGGACTATTGTTACTCATAGGAACTGACCACACTATCATGGGAGTCTCGAATTGAGAATATGATAATAATTTAAAAGTATCTAGACTTAGGCTTAAAAACATGTCGTTAGATGTCAAAACCCAAAACTGTCCCCAAACGGCTTGACGAGAGGCACGAACACCTCACACAGGACCAATGTAACTCGAAGAAACTAACCATGTGGTCACAGGACTCCTGGTTTGAGAATATGACAATAATTTGAAAATATGTAGACTTAGACTTAAGAACATGTCGTTAGAGGGAAAAAAACCTATGACAACCCTTGAATGGCCCTATGAGAGGCACGAACACCGTGCACGGAACTAATGTAACTCATACGAGCTGACCGCGTTGTCACGGGACTCCTAATTTAAAAATATGATGATAATTTGAAAATATATAGACTTAGGCTTAGAAACAAGTCTTTTGAGGGTGAAACCCAACATAAACTCCAAACGACCCTGTGAGAGGCACAAACACCTCGCACGGGATCGTTGTAACTTGTAAGAATTAACCCCATGGTCATGACACTCCACCTTTGAGAATATAATGCTATTTTGAAAATATACATACGTAGGCTTAAAAATATGTAGATAGAGGGCAAAAACACAAAATAATCCCCAAATGGCCTGGTGAGAGGAACAAATACCTCATACTTGACCATTGTAACTCGTAGGAACTGACCGCATCATCAGGGGACTCACGATTTGATAATATGAATATGTCCCTGACCCATAGCTCTGCAAATTATCAGCCTTTGGCGAAGGGAAATTGCTACCTTCTTTTCATTACAAGGTAATCGTTCTTCCTTCTTGGATGGATATTGGAACTCTCCCATAACACCTAAGGAAAGTGTTGACCCGTTCTAGTTGTTCAGAAGTTAAATTCTCCCTTATCTTTAGTTCTCCTAAAGTAATTGTTGAACCTTAAATTCGCCCCCATTTTTGTCATTATGTTATTCTTCCTCATTCTATCTTGTTCAAAAAGTAAAATTCTCCTCGATGTACCTGAGCTACAAGTATCTCCAAACGGGATTGTGGCAACGGGACATCATAAAATTTTTGAACTGCGATGCATGGAGCCTCCTCTGTAATGTTAAAATTCTCCCCGATGCCTTTTCAACCTCTTTTATCTCAGTTTAGGTTTTCAGCATGGGGCCCCCGTTTGATTGGAAAAAAATTTGGCAGCAAAACTTAACTTCTCTTGAAAGCAACACAACTTTTCCCAAATGTCACCTCATTAATGACGTGAGCCTGTCTTTTCAACTGTCAAAGCATTCCCTAAAGTCCATGTGTCCACTTGCAATCATTTTGACGGCTTGTCATGTGCTTCTAAGGGAAACTAAAACATGCACTTGATTTCAAACGACTAATTCTCAACACTTAGTCACTTTTTTGTCTCTTTGCTTACCTTCAGACTTACAGAGCTTTTTAGAGAGAGAAAAGATCAAATTGCCATTGTTAACCCAGTTTTTTCTCGGTTAATTCCATCTTCTCCTTCTTTTCCACTTCTAGACTTTGTTCCTCCATCGTTTACAATGCTCCATTTCCTCTCTTCAAACCTCCGCCATCTTTCATGGCTTCTTCAATCTCTCTAGTTGTTCATTCCACCAGTGCTCCGTCTTCTACTCCCACTACTGTTACTACTTCTGCCCCATTGGGTACCACTGATTTGGTGGTAGCCCTCCAGTAATAGCTTCGTTTCTACCATCGTTATCCTTTTTTTGGTGAGGATTATGATTACTACTCCATGTGAAAGGTGGTTGTCCTCCGTATTAAGTGTAACGCCTTGACACTTGGCGATGAAGATGATAAAGTGGAAGATTGGGTTTTTTCTCTTAGAGGGTACTCTGTGCTTTCACTTGGACCGTGGTGACTTCCCCTACTCCAAAATTGACTTCGAAGGGCCGGGAGGTTCCCTGGATAACTTTTCAATGTGTAATGTACACATCTAAAACACTTACGTTGATGCCCTTATGAAGATTGGGCTCCATTGGGAAAAGTGGTTTGGTAACTTTATTCTTTCCAAACATGATGTTGCACTTAAAGTTCTCGTATCTCGCTAGAATGTTACCACACATACCTTCATAGCTGCCTGGGGTGTGTTCACCATTACATTGGAAGGCGTTTGTGAACTGTTGGGGACTGAGCCCACAGGTTCTATGACTTATCATGATGAGGCATTTAACGCCGAAGAAGCTGCTAACTGTTCTGAGTTGGACCGAATTTATGAAAACTGTATTGGGTCATCCAACAAAGCCACCTTCACTCCTCTCATCAACTACTTCTTTCGAGACCTCTCTGAGAAAGATGGTTCTTCTACTGCTGGCAAGGGGCAAGGTACATCTCTAGAACTTCTAGTATACATTTTGTCATTGTTTCCCGTTTCTTGCAGCTTGGGAAACTGAATAACTAGTCCAGGAGGGACCTTATAAACATATCCATCCACCTAGCTAGGGGTGTCAAGCTTCCTCTAACAGCCATGGCCCTGGGGTCCCTCTATACTTGGCTAGATAGTGTGACACCCCACCTAATTAAACCCTGGGTGATCAGTCCTAAATTATATTAGAACAGGTTTCTCAGTTGGTTCATTCTTAGCATCACTGTCGAAACTTTTTAGTTACTAACCACTTAGGTGAAATTAGACTAGTGCCAAGTTTTATCTATCATTAATTCAATAAAATACTCATGCTGAAATAAATCATTAACAATCACAAGCTAACTGAATCTAATCATCAGATATAAATAAGAAACTAGACGAATAAATCATCGATGGCTAAAATCCAACACAAATATAAAGACGGATAATAATGGATCTCAAGTATCTGAAATAAATACTAAATAAAAACGTGAGAAACATGCTCAAATATCTGATAGAAAATTCCAACACTAGCAATAGAAGGAATAAAGGCTCCTATCCAAATCCTGCAACATCCAAATATGCTCCAGCAGCGAATCCCTGGGATGAATCAAGACTGGCGTCAATGTGGTTGGACACCTAAAAGGTTTTGAAAATATTTTATAGCAAGGGTTAGAACCCAAAACAATTTGAAAATATTTAGCAAATGATTAACTTGTAGTAATAAAATATGCATGAATGCGCTTCATATTTTATTTAGTGTCGCACTCCCTTAAAAATAGACTCACCCCTCCACTAATGTGCACATCTAATGCCTTCTTTATATCCTACCTAGTCCTCTACCCCGGAACTATATACTTGATATAAATCTTGTCAACTGTCCTACTCAATCCTGAGTATTTTTAATGTATGACTTATAAGTTATTTATCGCCTTAACATAGTTAATTATCATTCCTTGAAAGCCATATAACATTCACTACTTATACAAATAATACACTTTTCTCCATGTATTTAAATTTTTCGTATATAATTATTCACCCCACTATTTACGTACATCTATCTTACAACAATCACGCCTATTGAATATGAATATAACCCATATATAAATAATACAATTCAGTTCATGTATTTAATGACACGTATATAACTATTTATCCCATTATATACGTAGAACCATATTACAACATTCACACATATGTTGAATATAAATATAACCCATCCTCCTGAGTAATAACTCACCGGATGTAGTCACTAAAGTGCTATCACACTAGGTGTACTCGCATAACCTAGTTACCCCAAGTCAGAATCGCACATTAACTTGGACAAAAACATACATAATGGAGGCAGTCATATTCTTTCCCTGAAAGTGAGACAAGCCCCTCACCCATATAATGGATGCTATGACCTGGGGATATACTCGCCCTACTCCTCAAGGTAGGGGATTCACCCACATCGTGCAACCTCCTCCGATAGCATTAGAGTATATATATATATATATATATATATATATATATATATATATATATATAATCACTGATATTTATATTTACACACCATATATATATTATCACACACCGTATATATATATATAAGTATAAAATATCCCCGCTTTACCGTGTAATGAGTCCGTAACACTAGCCTATATTTAGTATCTCGAGTTTATGGTCCAACTCTGATTATTAATTAATTTACACATTAATTAATATTATACTTTACCGAGTCTATAGTCCGATTCTAAATAAATTAATTTATCCCTTAATTAATTTATTAACTTGGTGTCACTCAACCAATATACCCAGACTCGCTTACTTGGTCCATATTTTAATATTTTCCCGAGTCAATATTCCCACTCCAAATTAATCTATTCCTCCCAGTAATTAATTTAACGCCTTGGTATCACTCAACCAATCTACCTGGACCCGCTCATGTGCCCCGAAATTAAATATCACCTGAGTCTAATCTCCGACTCCAAATTAATTATTTTTCCTCGATAATTAATTTAACTGAGTAGTGTTGACCTACTACTATACCCGAACTTATTCACCCACTCCGTTATTTTATTTTTAAAAATTTATTTCCCAAAATTCATTCGCAATGTGTCGCACTTAATTCCCCCCACCACTCCCAATTATACTCTCTTATAATTGTTAAGAATTAACTCCCACAATTCAATTTTTTTCCCTCTTAAATATGCTAGGAGAATTTGCAACTAGTATATTTTTTTTACCCATATAAATTCATAACCCAAACTGCCAAAAAACCTGAAGGGTCGATCGATCGACCCCAACCGTCGATCGATCGATCGAATAGGTGGTCATCTTCTCCACCTTGCTGTTTCCTCCATTAACGAAATTCTCAAATTCCTAACCTTTCCCTTGGTATCCATGAACAATCAACATCATAACTATATAGAAACATGATCAGGTAATCTCATAGAACCTAAAACATAAATTTAATCTCACAAATCTCTACTTTTCTGCTTTGGGGAATTTCCCGAATTTTTACTCGTTAGGTTCCTATTTCATCTAATTACCCCAAATTCGTTCATAATTGCTACCGTGTTTTTCTCATGTATATCGAATACCATCACAGAACCCTGTCACATAATTAATTCCCACATTAAATCTTATTTAAGTGTTCTTTTTATAAAAACCCCGTTTTGTACCCATTTGTACCTAAAACGAATTTTTGATTTCCACATCACAAAAATATAAATTGAATAATATCAATTAATATCACAGAAAGATAACCACTTGCCTTATGGGTTCATAGGGTCTGATCCGAGTGTGTGATTCGCAAAGTTGATGATGAACTTCCAATAGGTTCCTTGCCTTGTCTCTAAAAGACTCCAATTTGGCTCTAACTGCTCCCTCTCACTTTCTCCCCAAATTCTTAGATTTAGGTTTATGTTTCTCTGTCGTTCCCCACTCTTAGATTTAGGTCTCAAAACACTAATCCCGTTTTTAGCCTAATAGGCCAAGTTCGAGTGACCCAAATACCCCCGTCTGGGTCCGGTTATGCCTAAAAACGCCTCGTGACCCATTTACTACCCCGGGTACACTTTTTCGACTATCTCAACCCATCAGGACTCAACCTTGCACTGCGAATCGACATCCAAATTAATTTATAAAAATCCCTATCTCACACCCAAATTAGTCTATACCGACTCCCGGCTAAGATAAATAAATGTCACATCACTAATACACGTTATAACGTAAATAAATTATTACTATTCACTTAGTAATTAAATTTCCCTAAATATTAACCATTAACTCTCCGATTAATATTTAAATAAATATTACCATAATTAATTCAATTAAATTACGACACACAAGTAATTTAAAATTTCCCGAATTAATTAAATATTACATTCACAGAAATACGGGGTGTTACATACTCCCCCCTTACAAAGGAATTTCGTCCCAAAAATTTGGTCATTACTGTGGCGAATAACACTACATACTGCTCTCACATATCCTCCTCCCGCTTCGACGTATACTCATCAATACTGTGATGACCCCACTCCATTACACTCTAACTGGTGGTACTATCTTATAGTGCAGCTTGCGCTCACATAGCTACTAGTCTCCCCTCATATGAGGTGTCTTATTGCAAGTCATTATCCTCCAATGGAACGTGCCCGAAAGCCTAATCGTTCCTCCTATATCCCTCCAGCTATGCCATGTGGAACACATCCCGTATTCGCTGAAGATGTTCCGGCAAACCCAATCGATAAGATACCGGTCCCACCCTCTTAAAGATAGGAAAATGACCCACATATCTCGATGCTAGCTCCCCTTTCTTGCCGAACTACATCACTCCTTTCATAGGAGACACTCGAACCAATACCTAGTCACAAATCTTTAACTCGATGTCCCCTGACAACATAGTGCCCCAGAAGATGAGCCTATACTCCTCCGGTTTCCCTATCTCTTAGTTAGGAAATTCCCCTCCTATATGGGCGTCAATTTCCTTGTTGCCAAAATTCGTGACTATCTTCCGGGTAATTACCCGCATCATCCCAGATTAATCATGTTAGACTTGAACCTTTACTCACGGTTACATACCCCTCCTTACGTCCCTGAGTTATATGAAAGGATACAACTTACTTAATTCCCACTGATGGACCATAACCCATCTCAGGTCCCAGCAGCTTGTTATTTCCCAACCTCTTATCTACCAAAGGTGGATAATGAAACTTTACTCATAAAGTCTCCTAAGGTGTCACGCTGACCAAACCGTTATGAGGTATCACACGTAACTCTACCTATGGTAAATACTACTCCCGAATTAACCCCAAAAAAATCTAAAATGCACAATCCTCACTTTTTGTCCACCCATCGACTTATGGGCGACACGTTCAACCCAATATTTAACTCTGTCCCGATCATCTCCTGACAGTTTACGAACCTGAGCATTAATCTCTTCATTGGGACCATAGAATTTAAAATTTTCCAGGTTGATACCCTCCAATCAACCTCTTTCCATCCTTAAATGGTCTACCCGGAGACAAATTCACTATGTCCCATTCAACACCAATTCTCACGCTCAAGAACTCTATTCCTTGTTCGGTTTTCGTCGGGCAGGAATATATACCTTGTCTATGCATAAAAACACTGTAGGTGTAATACTAAGTGATACTCTTTTCTATCTTCCCAAAAATGTGGGTTTCTCCCTTGCCTAGGGATATCTTATTACATAGGTCTCCCCCACCTTCCCACTCCCTACGGTGGAGGTAGTTATCCTTGATATACATAGTCAGACCGTTTCCTTTCTCAAACATATTTTAGTTCACTACACTTTTCGACTTATTCTCTGACTGCCCCGCTGGCGTACATTCAATATGTTTATTTACACATCCCTTTTATTTAAGACGACTCTGAAATAACACTAACTAAGGAGCCCATACACCCTATATCCCGTGCTTAACTGTACAAAAATTACCTTAATTAACCAGGGTGCCCATACACCCTGTCCCCGTGCCCAACCGCACGAAAGTTACCCGACTATGCTAGCCTAAACCCATAGTATAACTTCCAACATAAATAATAATAGGGGTACCCAACCTTTGTACTAACGACCAAACAGTTGCCCACTTCCAACGTTGCGTTAAGTTTCATGCGTGGGACGTCTTGCAAAAATAAATCCAAACAAGGAACTCCCCCGATACACTACTACCTAACTATGTTTGTCGTTGAGATGTGTTAGAACCTCAGTCATAGCACATACCCCCAAATACTTGTCTCTTAACACAAAAGCATATACGCATACTATTATGCTACCAAAGACAACATAAAATACCGCACCCTTACTATCACTAGTTCTTGCATAAAATAAATCTCGAGCTATCTCTCCCCACTCGAAAAAGAATTTTAACCACCCAGAATCTCTTCAGTATACATCCCTTTTTCCCGGGAAAAATATAATAATACAAGAAATTCTTATATGTCTATCGTACCACACAATATAAGATATACACACACACACACACACACACACACACATATATATAGGCTAATCTCCCTCGTAGGTGACACCTAGTAGGAGTCATTCATAACCTGGTGTCACGAACACTAAAACTTACTATCACTATCCGTAATAGTTCACACACATTGCTAACCAATCCATACCCAGGAGAAATCATGCTTCCTTAACACTCAAAATAAGTAAATCTTATAAAATATAGCCTCTCAGTTTTCACACCTGCTCCCATGCAGATATGACCAAAGAGAGCCCCGCTACCACGTGGTAACCATATACTTAATAGTGACATTACTATACATCTACTAAACTCGTCCCCCACGTGAATATAGTGCTAACAAGAATATTGTGATCACTCATGTCACAAAATTCACCCCATCTATCCGAGGATAAAACTCATACTTCCACTCTCTAATCCACCGGCGACGCAAATGGTTCCTGGACATAATATTCCCATCCGACTAAACCAAAATTTCACAATTATTGTCCCTACTGGGCATTCCACTTCTATCCTTGCCTCACTATGGACATAATCAATTGTTGTGGTTCCACTTCCACACATAAGACACCTCTATTTCTCAATCCCTTACCTCTGGCCCAAATGGCCATGTTGGGTTGTTTTTCTCGCATACTTGGTCGTCTTGACCCTAAATGCTACCCCCGTTGTCCTTTTGGCTTCTCTAGCCCTAAGGGACTTGTTGCGGGTCTCAACGACGACTTTGATAAAATCCACCGTCAATAGGTAGAAATTTACTTAATTTAAAACGTCAAGATGGGTCCCTTATTAGGTATACCCTTATACCGTGCTTCACTATAACCATTACATCTCATTTCGTTTTCAGGTTAAACTCTCTAACCTTATTGGCTCCTGTATCTTAGAAGTGTTAATGTAAGCTGGCAAATGAATGATATTGACAACCTCAACACTAGTCATTCTAGTCGGATTTACCATCCATCCTTGTTTATTACCCACGAGTCCATTATTAACTCATGGACCCCTTCTTGACCTCTGTATCCACCTCGTTGGGTACAAAGTTTGTTGCATAATTAAATTTTCCCTTATGTCCGACCACTGTCCGGCCCTTCGGAAGTAAGTACTTAAATCTCCTTTGCCAACCGATTAAAATGGCTGATGCAAAGATTTGCCGTCAAATCGCACCCTAAATTCCTTATTATTCGTTGTATTTCTCCATGGTTGTGGTGACTGACTCCTACCACCACAACACTGCCCCACGGGGCTAAAATTTTATTCAAAATTTAGTCCTGGGTGCCGCCGCACACCACCCTACACAATTGTCTTTGGGTTATCTCTTCCCATTGACTCATCAGGCTACTCCGCTACTCGAATCCTTAGATGACCCTTCCAAAAGGGTCCTTCCACACTTTCCCCACCCCTTTCTGACTACGCTTGGTGAGGCTGAAATTGTACAAATATTACTTACTACAGTGCTTTCGGAGACTATCGCTCTCGGGTGATTATTCTATCCCTACTGGCCTGAACAACAATCAAGGTGATCCCTATCACGATCACCATTTTCAGAATACCCCATGTCTTCTGTTGAGCCTCTCCTCCTGCAGTCCTCCTATGGACCTCGTTGGTCACCCCAAAGAATGTTCGGTATACAAAGCCCAACCGAACTCGTGTATTAATCACATCACTATACTTGATAGCAGGAGAACATAAGTCGCATAAGTAGAGGAATACAAAAATCCTATCATAAGGCTCTACATCAAAGAATGCTAAGCTGAAACGTGAAAAGTCGCAGAGATCCTAAGGACACTAGAACCTGATGCTCTGATACCATCTCTGACACCCCGCCTAATTAAACCCCGAGTGATCAGTCCTAAATTAAATTATAACAGGTTTCTCAGTTGGTTCATTCTTAGCATCACTGTCAAAACCTTGTAATTACTAAACGCCTAAGTGAAATTAGACTGGTGCCAAGTTTTATCTTTCATTAATTCAATGAAATACTCATGCTGAAATAAATATTTAACAATCACAAGCTAACTTAATCCAATCATCACAGATAAATAAGAAACTGTCCAAATAAATCATCGGCGGCTAAAATCCAACACAAATATAAAGACAGATAATAATGGATATCAAGTATCTGAAAATAAATACTAAATAAAATCGTGAGCAACATGCTCGAATATCTAATAGAAAATCCCTACACTAGGAATAGAAGGAATAGAGGCGCCTATCCAAATCCTGCAACATCCACATATGCTGCAGCAGTAAATCCCTAGGATGAATCAATCTTGGCGTCCCTCTGGCTGGACACCTAAAAGGTTTTGAAAATATTTTATAGTAAGGGTTAGAACCCAAAACATTTTGAAAACATTTATCAAATGATTAACTTGAAGTAATAAAATATGCATGAATGCACTTCATATTTTAGTTAGTGTCGCACTCCCTTGAGGACAGACTCACCCCTCCACTAATGTGTACACCTAACGCCTTCTTTATATACTACCTAGTCCTCTACCCTGGAATTACATACTTGATATAAATCTTGTCAACTGTCCTACTCAATCCTGAGTATTTTTAATGTATGACTTATAAGTTATTTATCGCCTTAACTTAGTTAATCATCTTTCCTTGAAAGTCATACAACATTCACTAGTTATACAAATAATACACTTTTCTCCATGTATTTAAATTTTCCGTATATAATTATTCACCCCATTATTTACGTACAATTATCTTACAACAATCACGCCTATTGAATATGAATATAACCCATATATAAATAATACAATTCAGTTCATGTGTTTAATGACCCGTATATAACTATTTATCCCATTATATACGGAGAACCATATTACAACATTCACGCATATGTTGAATATAAATATAACCAATCCTCCCGAGAAAAAACTCACCGGATGTATTCTCTAAAGTACTATCACACTAGGTGTACTCGCATAACCTAGTTACCCTAAGTCAGAATCGCTCATTAACTTGGACAACAACATACATAATGGAGGCGGTCATATTCCTTTCCTGAAAGTGAGACGAGCCCCTCACCCATATAATGGACGCTATGACCTGGGGATATACTCGCCCTACTCCTCAAGCTAGGGGATTCACCCACATCGTGCAACCTCCTCCGGTAGCATTAGAGTATATATATATATATATATATATATATATATATATATAATATCTAATCACTGATATTTATATGCACACACCATATATATACTATTACACACCGTATATATATAAGTATAAAATATCCCGGCTTTACCGTGTACTGAGTTCGTAACACTAGCCTCTATTTAGTAGCTCGAGTTTATGGTCCAACTCTGATTATTAATTAATTTACACATTATTTAATATAATACTTTCCCGAGTCTATAGTCCGACTCTAAATAAATTAATTTATCCCTTAATTAATTTATTACCTCGGTGTCACTCAACCAATATACCCGGACTCACTTACTTGGTTCGTATTTTAATATTTTCCCGAGTCAATATTCCCACTCCAAATTAATTTACTCATCCCAGTAATTAATTTAACGCCTATCACTCAACCAATCTACCTGGACTCGCTCACGTGCCCCGAAATTAAATATCACCAGAGTCTAATCCCCGACTCCAAATTAATTAGTTTCCCTCTATAATTCATTTAACTAAGTAGTGTTGACCTACTACTATACCCGAACTTATTCACCCACTCTGTTATTTTATTTTTCAGAATTTATTTCCCAAAATTCATTCGCAATGTGTCGCACTTAATTCCTCCCACCACTCCCAATTATACTCTCTTATAATTGTTAAGAATTAACTCCCATAATTAAATTTTTTCCCTCTTAATTATGCTAGGGGAATTTGCAACTAATAATTTTTTTTACCCATATAAATTCCTAACCCAAACTGCCGAAAAACCTGAAGGGTCGATCGATCGACCCCAACCGTCGATCGATCGATCGAATAGGTGGTCGTCTTCTCCACCTTGTTGTTTCCTCCATTAACGAAATTCTCAAATTCCTAACCTTTCCCTTGGTATTACAAAAGCACAATCAACATCATAACTGTATATGAACATGATCAGGACCTCTCATAGAACCTCAAACATATATTTAATCTAAAAAATCTCTACTTTTCTGATTTGGGGAATTTCCCGAATTTTTACTCGTTAGGTTCCAATTTCATCTAATTACCCCCAAATTCATTCATAATTGCTACTAGATTTTTCTCATGTAAATCGAATACCATCATAGAACCCTGTCACGTAATTAATTCCCACATTGAATCTTATTTAAGTGTTCTTTTTATAAAAACCCCGTTTTGTACCCATTTATACCCAAAATGAATTTATGATTTCCACATCACAAAAATATGAATTGAATAACATCAATTAATATCATAGCAAGATAACCACTTATCTTATGGGTTCGTAGGGTCTGATCCGAGTGTGTGATTCTCAAGGTTGATGATGAACTTCCAATAGGTTCCTTACCTTGTCTCTAAAAGACTCCAATTTGGCTCTAACTGCTCCCTCTCACTTTCTCCCCAAATTCTTAGATTTAGGTTTATGTTTCCCTGTCGTTCCCCACTCTTAGATTTAGGTCTCAAAATACTAATCCCATTTTTAACCTAACGGGCCAAGCCCGAGTGACCCAAATACCCCTGTGTGGGTCCGATTAGGCCTAAAAATGCCCCATGACCCATGACCCATTTACTACCCCCGGGTACACTTTTCCGACTATCTCGTCCCATACGGACTCAATCGTGCACTCAGAATCGATATCAGAATTAATTTATAAAAATCCCTATCTCACACCCAAATTAGTCTATACCGACTCCCGGTTGAGATAAATAAATGCCATGTCACTAATACACGTTATGACGTAAATAAATTATTACTATTCACTAAGTAATTAAATTTCCCTAAATATTAACCATTCACTCTCCGATTAATATTTAAATAAATATTACCATAATTAATTCAATTAAATTACGACACACAAGTAATTTAAAATTTCCCGAATTAATTAAATATTACATGCACAGAAATATGGGGTGTTACAGATAGGACACACCTGAACATGGAACGGTCCCTTAGTCATTACATCTTGGCCAATTTTGCTAACACCATAGGTCTCACGAGCTTCCTCTATACCTATTTTCCTGCAATATTGGCAAACGTCATCCGTCCTCCCTCAGGTGAATATATTAAGCCTCATCACTTGCATTGCAACCACAAGAAATAGCTCCATAAGGACATACTACCCGTCTTCGACAAACCTGATAGTTTCATCATGATGCCCTAAAGTGAGGAATTTTTCCTCCATAATTGGGATTTTTTTCAACCGGGGGCTAAGGTGGTCTAACCAATTACTGTGGACCTCATCACTGAAAACCCCTCACTAGCTTTGGTCCTTCTATTATCCCTAGGTTACTTACCTTCTCACACCGAGTGGGGATATACCTGTGAGCCTTAGAACCCAAATTGATGCAACAGCCAATTTGGCTTTGACCAAGGGGACCCTCGCCTAGTTTTTCAGTTATCCCAACCCAAATCACATTTAGTGAGGCTTGCTCCTTCTATACTTCTACTACTTCTTGGGAGGTCAGCGCAATAATGGCAGGGCAAGTCACCATCCTTAGTATCACAAGACAGGAGGATACAACTTCACTATTTACAACAAAGTACTTGGCGATACAACTGGCTAAGATTTTTGAGTTTGTTCAAGGTACTCTGGTATATCCCTCAGTTCTCTCATTCTCTTCTTCTGAACTGGACCTTAAACGCAATTATGTTCTTTGGGTGGAGTTCCCTCTGAGCATCACTCCAAAGTATCTCCTAAACAAGCTACCTCCCCATGATCCCTACTACTACCCCAAGCCCAAAAAATCTCCCACGCCCAAACAAACCAATATTACCTAAGGTGTTTCTAGCGAGGGGCCTTCAAAACCTACTCCCAAAAAGACCAAAACTTTCGAGAGTGGGGTTTCTTCAAAATTAAAGTCCTAGACCAAGCGCCGGGCTCCTCTAGATGCATTCCCCATCGCCACTGTTCCACATGCCATGTCTTCAGATCTAAGTGGGTAAATAAGAGCTAAGTGCCAGGTTGAACTGGAGGGGTTGCAACGGGCATTTCAAAAAGCTCCCCCCCCCCCCCCATTCCTTATGATACTGTTTTCCCTACTATCATCATAGATCCAATATAGGGGGTATCAAAACATAGAAAAAGTTCCAGAATCCCCTCTACTATTGGTGACTCTGGCACTCGAAAGAAGACTTTAGGTATAAAGACCCAAGGGTAATGAGCCTACGAAGTGCAGCCCATTATTGTTGCTTCTACCACTGAGGCCTCTCCCTCTCCAACTGCTATTAGGGTGTAAGGACACAAATTTCCAATCGAGTCCTTTGTATTTTTGGCTCAATTTCATACAAAAACGGTTGAGTCATCGGATAAAGTTAATTGATCCTATTTCAAGCCTATGACGACTTTGTTGAAGACGTAGCGGCCAAATGTATAAAGCTTCATCAAAATGCCGAGTTTAAGTGCCTCATTTCTACGTCATCAATAGTAGTACCATGCTCCCAAGGTATGAATGCATTACATATATATATAGGATCTTGGAACAGTATAATGGGCGTAGGTTTAATTAAAACTATTGTTTATTTTCAGAAATATTTAATTAAAACTTTAAATAAAGTTTATAAAGTTTTTGGGCTAAAAATAGAAATTTTCATACTTTCTGGACGTTCGTTTGAAATGCCGTTTGAACGATTTTGTCATTCGAACCACATTGGCATTCGAACAAGTTTGCCAACGAGTTCCCATATTGCCCACTGGAACTTCATTCGAAATGTCGATCGAACGAGATGGTTGTTCGAACGAGATTTCTAATGAGATTTCTAACGAGTTCACACTGGAACTTTGTTAGAAGCGTTGTTCAAATGAGATTTCATTCGAACGAAAATGTCTTTCGAACGAGTTTTGGCGGGAATAGTTAAATGGCAGTTTTTGACCCACCTTCCCACGTGTTTTTCCCACTAACTTTTTGAGATTCAATGTCTGCGGAAATGAACTTTTCTAACTAAACTTTTCATTACATTAAAACTTTTAGAGAGACTTTTTGAGAGCAAATTCTTCCAAGAAAAGTTCATGGTTTTGAGTATTCATCTTTCAAAGAAAAATCCATTTGACACTCTAGTTTACACCCAATTGTTTGTTTAATCCAAGTTCCATATATATATACTTTGTTTGGAGTTTTGGCGCCGATTTTTCATCTCTACCGTTTGAAGAGAAGTTTGGGTTTTCTTCTAAATCCCACAAAGAAGAAGATGTTTGCGTTGATTTACCCACTCGGAGAAAGTCTCCTTGTTGGGGATACGGTGACCATATAAAGTCCGATCAATGGATTTCGAGACGGTGGTGGAGCTCCGTGGTTATTCGCTAGGCAGAGGTTGATACAATAAGATGCGTCGGGCTTGAGAGGGATCGAGTCGAGTGTTGTAAGTCATATTGCTTGTATTTGTAAATTTCGTACTTAGTGGATTTGAGGCTAGGGTCCTCTGAGTTTTTTTTTCGTTGTGAGTTTTTCCTCGTACATCGTGGCATAGTGATTTATTGTTTATTTTATCTTGCTATACTCACCTAGAATGCATGCTTAGGTAATTCAATATAAAATTTGGTTTTAATCACTACATGTTTAATTTGGTGAGAAATTAAACATTGGGTAATGTTTAGTTAATTTAATTCAAGTCATTTAATTTAATTTATTAAAATTGGTTTGGCCTAATTTGGTAATATTGAGAAATATGACCTAGGAAAATTTTCTAGGACTTGGGTAAATTAATTTGGTTTAAGTGAAATTTAAATAAGTGTGTGTGTTTGAATCATATATCACTTGGTTTAATTTTAATTTGAAGTAAATTAAAATATGGTGTTTTTGTGAGGGTTATGGCCATAGGGCTTCTGAGTGCCCCACTAAACTAAAGAGAGAGGGTAAGCGACCCATTTCATATAATGTGACCCTTAGTGATAGTGATAAGGAAGAGGGACCCGATTCCCCCACTAATCCCAACTTTTTGGCTTTTATGGCTAGTCATGTGAGCACCGATAGTGAATCTTCTTATGAAGATATTCAAACACATGATACTTCTAAGGTCATTGTTTATGATTCCCTTCTTTTTTATGATAGTGAGTGAAGAAGAGAGATAGAATGAAAATAATGAGGTTGATGTGAGTGAACTTCAAAAAAATTTCCAGAACTTTATGAAGAATCTATTAAATTGAAAAGAGCTAGTTTGAAGTTAGAATAAAATTTAAAAGAGCGTGTCAAGGTCGTTGATGATAGTGAGTTAGTGAAAGACCTTAGGGCACGAGAGAGATCTCTTCGAGAGAAGCTAGAATATGTAGAAGGCGAGGGAGATAGCCTTAGAGGTTTAATGGAATCCTTGAAAAAGGAGCTTCTCGAGTTTGAAGAGAGAAATGTTTTATTAGAGTCTAACATCCTAGAATTAGAAAATAAATTAAAAGACTCTAGTAACGTCAAATTTGATTTGTAGTATCGTTCGGAAAAATTAGATAAAATATTAGGAACGGTCCAAATATATGTATACATAATATATACCTAATAGACTCAAGTGCACATATATAGATATAAACACACAAATGACACAAAATAAGATAAGCTTTTCTCACTCGTATGGCAAAAATGTGTCATATGGAAACGGAAGTGTTGGGGTGTGAACTAGCAACAATTCAATTTAGACACAATCACTTAAACATGTTCACAGAGTTCTCAAATGATTACAAACTTCATCACATTTGAAAATAACCTCATGTGACAATATAAATTGAACTCAATGAACAAATATACATAATGCATACAAGCCTAGCATTTTGATGATTCTACAAACCAATAGATTCATGACATTGAAAGCGCAACTAGGATATACGGACATTGTGCAAACCGTTAAAATACCATCTTATCTCCCTCAATAAGCATATATATTATTAATCTTGAATGAATATATCAATCAAGCATAGGCCTTGGCAATTATTTTCTTTTGAATGCCATATTTTCTATTTTTAGACCTTTAGACCACGTTTTTCTTTTAGGTCCAATCAAACGGTGGCTTACTATTCGCAAAGGACAATAAATCCCTTCGGAGCCCTTCCCCGTGCACATTTATATTTATCATTTCTTATTTCTCATAAATCTAACGTGCAACGGATTTTGACATGCAGTAGTCCTCCTAGGTCATAAATATGTAGATGACATGATTGGTAGGAGAACACCTCACAAAGCTCAAACATGCATATGAAGTTAACTTACAAAAGAGCTCATGCATATGTGAATAGAGGCATAGAAAAATATAATCCATTTAAGCAACTCAAAATCCAACTACTCCATGTAAGCATGGTAAAGAACATAATAAGAATTGACAATCTCAACCAAAAGTTCTAGCCATATGGGAGAGAAAAAGATGGGATTCAAACACAAGTATATGCCACATAAAGTGTGTCAAACTAAAATACACACAAAATAAAATCTTTTTGAGTTTTTGAAAATTTTAACCAAAAATAAAAATATATACTCAAAAGACAAACAAAAATCATTTGAATTTTTCATTAAGCTTAAATTACCAAGAGATAAAAACTCAAATGATAAACAAAAATCTTTTTGTATTTTTCATTTAATGCAAACAAAAAAGAAGGTAATATAATACAAAACATAAACAAAAGTCATAATTCTAGCATGTGATTAAGCATGGAGCATAGACTAGAAAATGATTGAACAAGCATACATTTAGCATGAAGTACAAACGTCAAAGTATGCAAATAAAACTAACACATTCAACCTTTAGATTTTCCAAGTGAGGAAGCATGTGAAAGTAAATGAGAATCAAAAACCCTATCTTGTAAAGCTACCAAGTCGGATCTTCTAACCCAAACTAATGACGAATGACGATATCGGGTTGTCGAAATCTTAGCTACCTCGGTTACCTTACCTTTGGATTTTCTAAGAACTCATTTAAGATCAAAACAAAATTTCCTAAGATGACCTTTTCGACCACAATGTGAACACTTGCACTCACAGCGAAAAGATTTACCTAAGGAGTGATCTGTAAAGGGTTTCCTAGGCGATTCTCCTAAAACATTGGTTTTGGTTTTATGAGTTGATTCACTACAAGTATCAAAGCCTAAACCACAAGTGTCATTTTCAATTTGGACCGTTCCTAATATTTTATCTAATTTTTTGAACGACACTCCAAATCAAATTTGACGTTACTAGAGTCTTTTAAATTATTTTCTAATTCTAGGATGTTAAACTCTAATAAAACATTTCTCTCTTCAAACTCTAGAAGCTCATTTTTCAAGGATTCCATTAAACCTCTAAGGCTATATTTCTCGCCTTCTACATATTCTAGCTTCTCTCCAAGGGATCTCTCTCATGTCCTAAGGTCTTCCACTAACTCACTATCATCAACGACCTTGACACACTCTTTTAAATTTGCTTCTAACTTCAAATTAGCTCTTTTCAATTTAATAGATTCTTCATAAAGTTCTTGAAAAGAATTTTGAAGTTCACTCACATCAACCTCATCATTTTCATTATATCTCTCTTCTTCACTGTCACTATCATCTAAAACATGGGAATCATAAACAATGACCTTGGAAGTATCATGTGTTTCAATATCTCCATGAGAAGATTCACTATCGGTGCTCACATAACTAGCCATAAAATCCACAAAGTTGGGCTTAGTGGGGGAATCGGGTCCCTCTTCCTTATCACTATCACTAAGGGTCGCATTATATTAAATGGGTCGCTTACCCTCTCTCTATAGTTTAGTGGGGCACTCAGAAGCCCTATGGCCATAACCCTCACAACCAAAACACCTATTTGACTCGTCCTTATTTAAATTTTCATTAATAGTTTTAGGGATTCTCTCGGCTTTGTCATGCTTAGAAGTTTCAAATTTTATAAAGTGATTTTTAAATTTATCTTTGTTAATTTTAAAAAACTTTCTAAATTTCCTAGAAAACAAGGCCATATCTTTCGAGTCACTATCACTCTCGCTCTCTACTACTTGTTTATCCTCTTTTTGGGCTTTTAAAGCAATTCCCTTTTCTATTTTCTTTTCAGTTTTGGAGGGAAACATGTCCAGTTCATAGGTTTGTAAATCACCTACAAGCTCTTCTAATTTCGTAGAGGCTAAAGTTGGTAAATAATTTAACACGGTCACTTTTGGAATAAATCTATCGGGTAGGGACCTTTAAATTTTCTTTACAACTCGGTTGTCGGGTATTTTCTCTCCCAAGTTAAAAGATGAATTAACAATATCGGAAAGTCTAGCATAAAATTCATCAAAAGTTTCTTTATCATTCATTTTGATAGTTTCAAAATAAGTGGTGAGGTTTTGGTGTTTCGAAGCTTTAACGACACTAGTACTTTCATGAGTGAGTTGTAAAATATCCCAAGCTTCTTTAGCGGTCTCACACGTCATAATGCGTCGGAATTCATCCGGTGTGACAACGCTAAACAAGGCATTTAAACCACGGGAATTAAAATTTGAAAGTTTAAACTCATTCTCACTCCATCTATCGGCCGGTTTAGGAACACGTTCATTATCTACTAAATGAGTTGGTAGAGACCACCCATTAAATACCGATAATCAAACCCTCTCGTCGATAGATTTTAGTGCCGATTTCATACGCGCTTTCCAGTACGCGTAATTAGAACCATCGAAAATAGGAAATTTTAAAAATGGAGAAAATTCCATTTTAGCCAAAAATAGTTAAAGGATCTTAATGAAATAATTTATCACTTTGGCTCTGATACCAATTTGAAAATGACCCGTAGGCCCCCAATTTTAAAATTCAAAACTAATTTCCTTTTATAGATAGATATGCGGAAGCGTAAGATGGTTCACAAAACACCATATTTTAATTTACTTCAAATCAAAATTAAACCGGGTGAAATATGATTCAAACACACACACTTATTTAAATTTCACTTAAACCAAATTAATTTACCCAAGTCCTAGAAAATTTGCCTAAGCCATATTTCTCAATATTACCAAATTAGGACAAACCAATTTTAACAAATTAAATTAAATGACTTGAATTAAATTACCTAAACATTACCCAATATTTAATTTCGCACCAAATTAAACATGTAGTGATTAAAACCAAATTTTATCTTGAATTACCTAAGCATGAATTCTAGGTGAGTATAGCAAGATAAAATAAACAATAAATCACTATGCCGTGATGTACGACGAAAAACCGACAATGGGAAAAAAAAACTCGGACGGACCTAGCCTCAAATCCACTAAGTACGGAATTAAAAAATACAAGCAAGATGACTTACAACACTCGACTTGATTCCTCTCAAGCCCCGACGAATCTTCTTGTATCAACCTATGCCTAGAGAATAACCACGGAGCTCCACCACGATCTCAGAATCCACCGATCGGACTTTATATGGTCACCGTCACCCAAACAAGGAGACTTTCTCCAAGTGGGTGAATTAACGCAAACATCTTCTTCTTTGTGGGATTTAGAAGCAAACCCAAACGTCTCTTCAAACGGTAGAGATGAAAAACCACTGCCAAAACTCCAAGCAAAGTATATATATATATATGGAACTTAGATTAAACAAACAATTGGGTGTAAACTAGAGTGTCAATAGAATTTTTCTTTGAAAGATGAACACTCAAAACCATGAACTTTTCTTGGAAGAATTTTCTCTCAAAAAGTATGTCTAGAAGTTTTAATGGAATGAAAAGTTCAGTTAGAAAGGTTCATTTCCGCACATATTGAATCTGCCAAAAAGTTAGTGGGAAAAACAACTGGGAAGGTGGGTCAAAAACTGCTCAAAACTGCCATTTAACTGTTCCTGCCAAAACTCGTTCGAACGACATTTTCGTTCGAACAAAATCTCGTTCGAACGATGCTTCTAACGAAGTTCCAGTGTGAACTCATTAGAAATCTCGATCTCGTTCAATCGACATTTCGAACGAAGTTCCAGTGGCCAATATGGGAACTCGTTGGTAAACTCGTTCGAACGATAATGTAGCTCGAACGACAAACTCGTTCGAACGACATTTCGAACGAACTTCCAGAAAGTTTGAAATTTTCTATTTTTAGCCCAAAAACTTTATAAACTTTATTTAAAGTTTTAATTAAATCTTTCTGAAAATAAATAACCGTTTTAATTAAACCTACACCCATTATACTGTTCCAAGCTCATATATATATATATATATGTAATGCATTCATACCTTTGGAGCATGGAACCACTGTTGATGACGTATAAACGAGACACTTAAACTCGGCATTATGATGAAGCTTTATACATTTGGCCGCTATGTCTTCAACAAACTCGTCATAGGCTTGAAATAGGATCAATTAACTTTATCCTATGACTCAACCGTTTTTTTCCGGAATTGAGCCAAACCTACAAAGGACTCAATTGGAAATTTGTGTCCTTACAAATGTCCCCCTTTGGCTATTCCAGGACAAAAACCAAATAAAAATCCTAAAGGGCCGTCAAGCTCTACTAGACTGACAAAAAGTCCCACCCAAAGTAAAAATACAATGCTTGACTCAAACAACCCAAGGATCACAATCTTTTCCGGTGAAAGTTGCCACTTATAATATAATTCCTGCACACTTAAGCAAACACATTACACGCATAGGGAATATCAAATCAAAATATTTAGTGCAATTAAATTAATTACTCCTCCTAAATTAATTCTCTCCTTTAATAAGCAAATTACCTAGTTAGAAAGACGTCTCCCCCAAAGATAAATCTCCCCCAAACTAAGATACTATTATAACATGAATAGAGACCATTTCTCCCCCTATCATGGGTCCGTCACTCTGGATGACAATACGGACGCTGAGCGATACCCCACTGAAATGGCTTCCCCCATTCCTTCATCGTCTGCTTTGCCAACGTTCATATTATCCTATTCTTCTCCTGAGCAAGAGGTACGTTTATATATATATTTTTTTTACATTTAACCATTTTAAGCACGGTGAAGTGTATTTTTTAACACTTGGTCAGAAAATTTCTTTATGCATGAGGTTGAAGGAGAAAGGTCGAGTCCTCGTGTGAGCCCCTTTTTAGGAGGACGCTTTGGCAGCATCTTAACTGATTCCTCTCCTCCCCGTTCTCCCATATATGGGTTTGCCTATTCTCGCCTTTCTACCTCCAGGCATGCATAGGAGGTTGCCAATAGGGCTAATGTTTTTGGATAATCCATTGGAGATTCTTCCCAGCCAGAAAAAACTCCTCTAGCTTCTTCTATGCCATCTACCCTTCCTGTGGTCCCTCTAGCCGTTATTCCAGTCTCTTCTAGCCCTCCAGAGGTAATAGCTTGATTATTACTTAACTATATTTTCCTCCACTTAGGTTTTTTGTAATAATTATTTTCCTTGGCCTTCAAGTTGCAACTACCCCCGATCTAGGCACATCTCTCGTTGGATCAATTCTGCAGTTCCCTTTGGCGAGTCTTGTAATTGTGTTATCTCCTTTTACCAACATCACTTAGGTAAGCTTCTTCCTTGTGTTTTTTTTGCGTTTCTATGTTGTGTTGCTTATGCCTAACACTTTGTTGTGTGTGAAGCTTTCCACGGGTTTAACTCTGCCATATTCTTTTGGGTTCCACCTGAAATGATGACTTAACAAAGTAAACCACTTGTTAAGATTTGTCGTTTAATAGTGACTTAACAATAAAAAACACTTCTTAAGATTTTTCATCAAACACCACCTATAACGGTGACTTAACAATGAAAATCACTTGTTAAGATTTTTCGTTAACTCGACCTATAACAGTGACTTAATAATGAAAACCACTTGTTAAGATTTTCATCAACTTATTTTTCTTCATCATTTTGCAAGTTGTGAGGGGGCCTGACATTATCCAAACATCAGCTCAACATGATCCATCCACTTATGAATCCATGCATCAAGAGCCAATCCCCTCTGAGGACTCAAGCCATGATGACTGTGGTTCAACTATAAATATGCCAGTGGATAGTGAGTCAAGATGTGAGGTTCCTTCTCTAGACATGGCTACTCACGAGTTCTGTCTCATGGTCCTTCGCCATTATCCTTAAATTTCTACGTGTGATTGGTCTATCATCGAACGAATTGTCATGCACCATCCTCAAACTTTTACTGGTGACTGTGTATGCTCTAATGTGGTAGTGATGAGCCATAAGCTGTAAGGTCTGGTGGACGTTATTATTGAGGTCGTCAACACTCAATCGTCTAACTTTACTAGGGCACTCATCGATCATCATCTTGGAAGTTTGAAGGAAATGGGTAAGGATAACTTCCAATTGAATTGGTTAATTATCCACTTGAAACTTCTAAAGAACCATCAGTTGGAAAGCGAAAGGAAACTCTATCTGAAACACGTAGAGGGCCAATGATTTGTAGAGAAAAGGCTAGCTGAGTTGGCCCCTCTATTAGTAACAGTCGATGATAGAGTGAGGGTTGCCGAAGAATCCTTAGCAAAGGCCAAGCTAGAATGGAAAACCCTATTAATCGAAAGCGCTCAAGTGCAGTTGGGGCTTTTAGATTGCATTGCTCAAAGGTCATGCTTAGAAGCTTCTTCTAGTTTTCCTGGGGACTTTTTCTCCCAACCCGATCTGTGGTTACTTTTGGAATAGAAGTCCTTTATTTTGTATTGACAATATTTACTTTCACCAGATGTAATTCTTGGGTGGTAGTTCTTAATTTTGTAATCGTTACAAGTCATATAAATGAAAGAGATAATAGCATTTTGTTATCATTTGTTATTTTGTTGCATTGCTTCTGTTTATTGCAAAGTTTAAATTCTTACAATTTACAAGCAAACTCTATCTTTTTTAATCCCAGTGCAAAAGAAATAACTCTAACTACGAATTACAACATAACTTTATCAAAAATAAATCTCTAGCTGAGGTTATTCGTTTAAACATAGTAAAGCTTCAACCACTTATTATTAATCTTGAAGGGTTTATCTTCTTCCATTTTAGAGATTGAAAAGTAACCTAAATCATGAGACTCCTTTACGATGAAAGGTCCCTCCTAATTTGCAGCAAATTTAGGCAATAGGAGCTGCTGAATGTGCTTTACTGTTGCCTTTAAAACCAAATCCCCTTACATAAATTTTCTTAGCCTCACCAAGTTATCGTATGCTCTTAAAAGTTAATTTCTGTATATTTAGAAGTGTTGCATCACATTGTCCATGTGCTCATCCAGTGCTTCCAACTGTATATGTCTTCTCTAAGGGAGCATGCTACTTCGCAAGGCATATCAGGTCGAAGGAACCTCCAGTTCTACCGATAAAATTACTTCAGCCCCAAACACAAGATAAAATGGTGTGTACCCTGTAGGTTTCCTCTTCGTCATTTGATAGGCCCACGGGATTACTGGAATATTCTTATCCCACGATCCTGGATAGTTTTCCATCATCTTAGACAAGATGTTAACCAATGTCTTATTAGTTTCTTTGGTTTGATCATTCCCTATAGGATATTCCACCATTGAGGTATGAGGGACGATGGAGTATTTACCTCTAAGCGTCGTTACTTCTTTGTTTATAAATGGGGTCTGGTTATTAGAGAGGATAACCTTTGGAATCCCAAACTTGCGAATAATGTACTCCCTGATAAATTAATCCACCACACCTAAAATTTCTCTTTTGAGTGGTATCACCTCATCCCACTTTATAAAGAGTGGAATGGGTAAATAGTGGCTAAAGAATGTAATTCCACCGAAGGACCATGGATCATGTTTCCATGAAACGGGCATGCCTTGCATTTTCACAGAAACTCAACAAAATCTTTCTCCATAGTTGGCCAAAAATAACCCAAGGTCATTAGTTGGTCATATAGCTTTTGTCCTCCAATGTGAGCTGGATCGTGAGCTTGTTTTAAAACATTCATTACCTCTTCCTTCGTGATGCATCTCAATGGTCAGTTGAAGTACCCCCTTCGATAGAGCTGATCATTTGGGACATAAAATCGTGGGTCTCTTCCCTTCAGTCCCATTGCATCTATTTCCTCCAAAGGCACAACTCGATCTCTGATAAAATTGATGTAAGGTTGCCTCCAGTATAATTGAGTTTCAATGAAGTGAAATTTAGCTGCCTGAAAGAAGAGTTGGCATTTATCGCACCTTTGTTGTAACTCTGTTGCATCCTACTTCATTATTAGAAAAAAGTACCCCTCCCTCTGAATTGTTCTGTATAAAGGGATCTTAGTTGTTTCACAATGTTCGTCATGTGTCTTCTTTAATATATGTTCTGCTTCTTCTGGACCGACACATCTCGATAACCATCCTCCCACGTTCCTTAAGTAAAGGTTTCCCCGATTGGCAAAGTACTTCACTAGCTCTTTTAGTTCCATCTTGCCTTCCCCGGACTCTAACTGCTTCCTAATCTCGCCCCTCCAATCCAAATCATATTCCATTGGTAAGATCGATTGCACCACCAATGGGGATATTCTCTATTATATCACTATAGTAATTGTATCGATTTTCATAGCCAGCTTCTTAGCAATGGTAGCATAGGCGTTAGCATGCATATTCATCATTTTGGAATGCCTTCTTATATTGACCCACTGGAAGTACTTAATCAGCCATTGGATGATCATTCTATAAGGCGCTAAGTTGAGTCACTTCAATGTATATTCCTCGTTCACTTGGTGAACCACCAAGTTTGAATCGCCTTTGATGCATAATAAACGGATGCCACTTCGGAGGACCTCTAGAAACCCCAGTACCAACGCTTCATACTCTGCTTCGTTATATGAGCAATGGAAATCCAATTTGTAAGAAAGGAAAAATTCCTCCTTCCCTTTAGAAAGAATGACCCTTGCCACTCACTTCTTTTTCACCAAAGAACCATCGAAGTGCATCATCTATTCTTCAAGGTTGGCATCCAGAAAATTTACCTGCAAGTCATCCCCTGGAATGCTCTCTCGGGGTGGCTCAAATATTTCAGATGGGAAAATTTCCAGTAGATCTGCATACGCCTAGCTCTTGATCGTGTGAGGGACCATACATTTCAAATCATATTCTGACAGGATGAGGAACCACTAAGCTTCCCTTCTGATCAAAATAGTTCTTGCCAATAAAAACTTAATTAGGTTATATCTTATCATAATATGGATTGTGAAAGAGAGAATGTAATGTCTAAGTTTTTGTTCTACAAACACTAAGACTAAATAATGTATTTCTATACTATTATACCTTAACTCTGGTCCATGTATGATCTTGCTCAAGTGGTAAACTGGTCTCTCTTGGCCATCGATTTTAAGAGCTAGAAGAGCTCTAAAGGACCTCATTATAGATGTGAGCTAGATTTGAAACGGTATCCCTGCACTGGGAGGTATCATCGTTAGTGGAGAAGTGAGCAGATTCTTCAGCTTGGTAAAAAATTCTTGGTGAGCCTCCTCCTATTTGAACTTTATCCCCTTTCACAACAGTTCCATCAGCAGTTGAGATATTTCGATTAGACCTGGAATGAACTTCCAAAGGTAGGAGACTTTATCGAGGAAATTCTTGAGCTCCTTTGTCGTTCTGGGTCACGACATCTCTAGAATCATTCATTGCTTATCATGGTCCATCTTGACCCCCTACCGATCTTCCACAAAACCCAGGAAATTTCCACTTGTGACCCCGAAAGCACACTTTAATGGGTTCGTCTCCAGCTTATATTTTAAGCACCAAATGAACACCTTTCTCAGATCATCCAGATGGGACTCCTTCTTCTTCGACTTGATGACCAAATCATCAACATAAAATTCCAAAAACTTGTGAAAAAAGTCATGGAAAATGGCCATCATCGTCCTTTGATATGTTTCCCTATTATTCTTTAACCCAAAAGGCATCATTGTGTACAAGAAGTTGCCTAACGGGGTCTTGAACGTCATCTTCTCTGCATCTACAAGGTCCATCTTGATCTGGTTGTAGCCTACATACCCATCCATGAAGCTATACACTTCACGACCAGCAGTTTCATCGATCAAGCTATCAATGGATTGGAGAGGAAACTCATCCTCTGGGCAGGTTCTGTTTAAACCTCTAAAGTCCACAGATTCTTATTTGATTGTTATCCTTCTTTCTAATTGGGATAATGCTTGATATCCAAAGTGGGTGATGTATCGGCTTGACGAACCCTGCTACTAGCTGAGTATGTCGTATAACACTACAACCATCGAAGACTTATTCAAGTTCAATCATGCATCAATACATATCCTAATATCAATGTTCTTCAACAAAGACGCCTCCGCGAGATTAATTGTGGTAAGGTTGAATTTAAATACCTTAACGGTGCACTTAGAGTGTTGGGATAATTTTTCTAAAATATTTTCTAAATATTGAAGCGGAGTTTTTCGTCAAATAATTTTTTCTAAGTGTTGAGATGGAGTTTTTGAGGAAATAATTTTTTATTATTTTTGCTCAGTCGTTAGAGCGACTTGAGCTTCTCGTTCAAGCGAAAGGTTGAAGTTGTGCGAAGCTCGTTCGAGCGACACGTGGCATTATTTGAGCGACATGACCATTTTATTCGAGCGACATGGTGAATTAAGTTTTTTATATAAAGCATGTTAAACAACTCCGTTTTCATTAAGAAGAGCTAACATTTTTCATTCTCTTAAAACTACAAACCAGCAGAATATTTTGTATTCTTCATTTAAAGTTTTAATCCGTTTCGTTCTCAATTAAAAAAATATCCTAATCTTTATGCGAATTTTTTTGGAACCCAAGATACAACTTTGGTGAATTTACTTTTTTATGGAGTGTTATCTATATGGTTGGCTACGACTGCGTGTCGATTGGGAGTGTTATGTAACAACCCGCCTAATAAGATACCGGGAGATCACTCCAATATTAAATTAAAACAGGAGTTTCATATGGATCATTCTTAGCATCACTGTCGAAAATCCAATTAATTACTAATATCCTATTAGGTGGCCGTTAAAAACTTTTATCTAACAACTCTTTTTAGCGCACAAATTAAAACATTCACAATTAAATGCGTAATGAACTGAAATGGAAATGAAAGGAACTAAAATAATCGAACACTCGGTCCAAAATAATACAACCATATCGAATGTTGTACTGAAAGAATAAATAAATGCAATTGAGCCATTGGCTCGAATGTTTATACAATAACTCCTATCTAGAGTACAAGGAAAGAAACGTCTACCGATAACCTGCAAGCATCCACAGCTGCTGCAGCAGGCGTCTGACTCGAAAGAGTTTCGATCCAGGCGTCCCTGTGTCTGGACACCTATAAATATATAATATAGCAAGAAAGGAGAAGTAGATAAACGGGTCAGAGCCCCGAATGTTGAAAATATTTTGCAAGTGCATAAATGCCTTATTATTTTGAAAAAGGTTTTATCTCATATTTAAGTTTGGTATCGCACTCCCATGAGATACCCCTCACCTCTCCGCTAATAGTGCACTCCTAACGCATCTATCTAGAACATTCTAGTCAAGATACCCTGCTAAACTAGTCTATCACCCAACCACTATCTAACCTAGATAGTCAAACAAATGTACTAAGGGCCAAACTTCACTTTAATCTCGACGCTATGCCATGTTCGTGCGTGGGGTGTCTCGCGAAGCGAAATCCAAACAAGGAACCCCCCCGATACACTACTATGCAGCAAGGTCGATCTTTGAGATCCGCCAGTCCCTCAGTACAGAAAGATATATAATATATATATATATCATAACATTTAATAATATAAGAGCACTAAGGATTAAACTTTTCCCCAGTCTCAACACAGTGCCATATTCGTGCGTGGGGTGTCTCGCAAAGCGAAATCCAAACAAGGAACCCCCCCGATACACTACTATGCGGCACGGTCGATCGTCGGGATTCATTAGACCCTCGGTACTCGATTCATCCATATATACATATACGTACATCTACAATATACGTCCGGATAATATCTCCCGGACTGAGAATTACTTGATACATAAAGTATTTATAAATACTTATCCTTTTCATTTCAAAAACTTCCATTTCCCTTCTCATATCCAGGAAATGTATTTAAAAGCCAATTCATTATCATGAATTGCTTTAATAAATCATATACCTTTTTAAAAGCGAGTTTTATTATCATAAAATGCTTTTCCTTATCAAAATATCCCATTTCCCTTTTTATACTCAGGAAATGTATTCAAAGACATTTTCATTATCATAAAAATGCTTTGATCAAAACATATGCTTCCACATCCCTTCTTCCATCCGGGAAGTGTTACCGAAGCCAATTTATATATAACCCATTTCCCTTCCTATATCCAGGAAATGTAATTAAAGCAAATCCATTATTATGAACTGCTTTAATAAACGCGTTCTAAGACCGCACGTCCGAATTTCTCCACTGTGCGCGCCCCTAAATGGCTATCATCTTCTAGTGCCTCCAAGACAACCTGGGATCCTATATCGAAACACGTCGGGAAGCGGCCATGAGCCTGCGTGGTAGCCAAGACCACACCCGGAATCTCCCTACCCCCGCAGAAAATATACAACCATAAGCGCTCCCATGGCCTAGGACTATATCCACCCTGCATCATTAGCCAGGGGGCTTCACCATACGAACGCAACTTCCCTTATGATAGCGATTTAGAGAGGTGTGTAATCCATATTTTGTTAATTATGAAAAACATTTATTTTTCCATTTTGAAAATATTCATTTATATATTTTCAACATCATTTCCATCATCATCATATATATATATATATACCTAAAACACACAGTATATATATATCCTACATATTCTTCCTAGAATATATATATAAACGGCCATAGTAGCCTATAGCATCTAGCGATGACCAAATATCCCAAAGATTCCCTCCAGGAATCGTAATCATGCATTCATAGTTGCATGATTCTAAATCCAAAGTATTTCTTACTTTGTTCAATACTAATTACCTCAATCATCTCTTAAAGGTTTATTTATCCTCAAAACCCTTATTTAGGATTCCCCATAAAAATCCTAAATGGTAATTCAACTCCCCATACTCTTAAAGGGAGAAAACTATAAATTCTGGCCTAAGCGAATCGATTCGCCCCCTTTAGCGAATCGATTCGGGTGGGCGAATCGATTCGGTTCCCAATCTGAATCGATTCGGAAAGTATTCTGCAACCAGGTCTGTAAATGGCGAATCGATTCGGTCTGTACCCGAATCGATTCGGCCCATTGCAGAAACCCAATTCCCCTTAGGCGAATCGATTCGGCCTGTACCCGAATCGATTCGGCCTGTTCGAGGGTCACAGTTTGGGCGATTTCTCAAACTCCAAAATACCCAAAAATCAATCCAAATTCATTTTCATGGTTTCTACTCTACACCAAAAATCATCCCAAACATCTACACAATAATTTCTAGCCTTTATTTTTCCAATTCCCGATTTGATTTCCGAGTTGGTACTTTCAACCCGGAGCTGTCATCTTGTAAAAATCATATCAAATCGTAGAAAAATCAGAAAAATACGCGGTCGGCGCCCGCGCGACCGTATCGAAAAGATCTACAACTTTCGTGTTTTGGCCGAAAGCTAAATAAATTCTTTTCCTGGCCAAAAATGCCCCCAAAGGTGACGGGTTACTATTCATCATCACCTCCGAGATGATTTCCGCCATTAAAGCTTCTCCCAAGCTTTTGTCGCCTCACCCAACGTCCTACAACCTCAACCAACTACAAATACACCTATATTAAGGGTTCTAAACATCCTAGAACCCGGAATCACCAATAAATTTCAATTAAAACCTAAGTTTCTCCAATTTACCATTTTTAGGGGTTTATTCGTTTTAACTCCCAAAAACCCGTTTTATCCACGAATACCCAACCCAAAATCATTAGGGTTTGTTATACCAACAATGATATGAGATATTTATGCATAAAAACAAATAAAGCAAGTAAACACTTGCCTCGTGGATAAAATCCGACGACCTCGAGCCGAATCCCGCGGAGGCTAGCCGGAATCTCCCCCTTTTTTCCTCTCTCTCTTCTCTCTCTTTCCTTTCTTTCTTTCTTCTTTTCTTTCCCTCTCTCCCTCTTTATATAAGAGAAAAGGGTTTTAAACCCTTAAAACCCAAAAACGACTCGTTTACCCAATTACGAGTTACTTTTGCCTCTAAAATTACCCGAAACTCATTTTCGACAATCGGACACTCTTTTTCAACTATCTCGGCCATTCCGAGAATTATGGCGCAGTCAAAATTCCCATCCGAGGTACTTGACCGCAAATCACTATTCCAACCCAAAATAAATAAATGCGGATTTTCTACTCAAAATCTTACCTCTTTTGTCGCAATACTCCACGGCGACATATAATTAAATTATTTCGACCTATATAGTCCCAAAATAATTTATAACATCCTTCGAAAATTATTAAATCCTCGAAAATCCCAAAAATCACTATTTCGAGAAATTCTCCAAATTGCCAATTTATTCAATTAGGGAATTTAATTGTCTCCAAAAAGAACGGGTTGTTACATGTTAGTGGGTGTACCTGGCTGAATTGAACTACGTGTTCTTGTGGGTTACTACAGTTGTTACATTGATGACTCTAGGTTGCATGTCTATGTGAGTATCTACCCAATATTTATTGTGGATTTCATTGTGTATGTAAGTTGAGAGTTATTTTACATAGTAAAATAAAAGGGTTTACCAGAAAGGGTTTTTTTCCTGAAATCCATGAGTAACCAATTTTATCTGTGTTGGTTTCGCACACACACAATAGGTGCATATTTAAGGGATGAATTAATTTGATTTGAAAATAGACTCTAATTAAATAAGGTTAACTTGGACATTTGCGAATTTGGTTTAAATCAGTATCACACATACATTTACAAATTGGTATCAGAGCTTATTTAAGCGATCAGCGCATTCACAAATTAGTATCAGAGTTGGTTTCTCTAATTTATCGACTGGTCTTGTTTTCCATAAAATTGTGTGATATTGATTTTTTTTAAATATGTTTTGTGAAAAATCGCAATTTTTCCAATGGAGAACTTATATAATCGGATGCACATTTTTTACAAGTCTAATTATGCCTATTGGAAAGCACATATGAATTCATAGTTAAAGGCCATTGATGAGTGCATTTGGGTAGTTTGTGAAAGCGGATGGACTCCTCCAACTCTCATCGCAAATAATGTCATGAATTTAAGATTTGTGATAGACTGGACTGAGGACGAATTTAATTGGAGCACTTCTAATTCACGTGGGTTGAGTGCAATTTCGAATGCCATCACTCCTGAGGAGTTTCGACGTATAAATACATGCACCACATCAAAAGAAGCTTGGGACATTTTACAACTTACCCAAAAAGACACAAATGCAGTCAAATAATCTAAAATTCCAAGTTTAACTACTCAATTTGAAATAATTACCATGCTTGAGACTGAGTGTTTTGATAAGTTTTATACATGTTTGTCTAATATTATTAACACTAGTTTCAATCTTGGTGAGCACATTCCTGATGCATGGGTAGTTAAAAAGATTTTGAGATCATTGCCTAAACGTTTTACCCCTAAACTAATCATTTGAAATTCCTTGGGTAATTTGAGCAATTTAAAATTAAAAGAACTAGTAGGAGTCCTCCAGACATGTGAAATTAACATGTTTTTGGACATTATCAAACCTAAGGATGGAGGGATAGCACTTAGAGCCGAGTCTACGAAGCGGAAGGAAGTTTACAAGAGTTAAAAGATAGTAAGGGTTTGTGAGTCTGACTCTGAGGGTGAGGTTGATTTTGATATGTCAATGCTTACGAATTTTTTTAAAAAGTTTCTCAAATTTTCCAAAGAAAATTCTTCCAATAAAAGATTTTTTGAGAAAAATAAAAAGAAAGATGTGGCGAAAGAGAGCAGAGAGATAGAGGGGGGGGGGGGGGGGAGAGGAGAGATATTTTGAGTGTGATGGTAGATGGCTTAAGGTGTTTGAGTGTCTCACTGGGCTAAAGAGAAAGAGTAAAAAAATTGACTTGCCAGCCACTCTTAGTGATAGTGAGGAAGAGGTGAAGGATTCCGTGGATGAGTCTTCACATGGGAAGTTTGTTACCATTTTAGCTAGTCACGTGAGCACACCTAGTTTGTCCCACGATGATGAGGATACTTGTGCATGTGAGATCCCCGAGGAGGAGGATGATAGTTTGACTGTTTTGAGTGAGGGTGATAGTGAATGTGAAAATGGAGATGAAAGTGAGCTCCAAATTGTGTTTAGAGATTTGTACACTGAGACCTTAAAAATATTTTGAGATCGTTGCCTAAATATTTTATCCCTAAAGTAATTGTTTTAAATTTTTTCGGTAATTTGAGCAATTTAAAATTGGAAGAGATTATAGGAGACCTCTAGACATATGAAATTGACATGTTCCCCGACACTGTCAAACCTAAGGATAGAGGGATAGCACTTAGAGTCCAGTCTAGCAAGGAAAAGGAAGTGTCCAAGAGTGAGAAGAAAAAGAAAGTGAGAGTTTGTGAGTCCGACTCTGAGGGTGAGGTTAATTTTAATATGTCCATGCCTGCAAATTTTTTTAAAAATTTTCTCAAATTTTCAAAAGAAAATTCTTCCAATAGAAGATTTTTTGAGAAAAATAAAAAGAAAGACGAGGCCAAAGAGAGAGGTGTGAAAGAGTGTGACATAGATAGAGAGAGGAAGAGGAGATATGTTTTGAGTGCGATGGTAGAGGTAATAAGGCATGTGAGTGTCCCACTAGGCAAAAGAGAAAGGGCAAGAAAATTGCCATGCCAGGCACTCTTAGCGATAGTGAGGAAGAGGTGAAGGATTACGGGGATGAGTCTTCACATGGAAAGTTTGTTGATTTTTTAACTAGTCAAGTGAGCACACAAAGTTTTTCCCACAATAATGATGATACTTATGCACATAAGATCCGCGAGGAGGAGGATAGTTTGACTGTTTTGAGTGAGGGTGATAGTGAGTGTGAAAGTGGAGATGAAAGTGAGCTCCAAATAGCGTTCAGAGATTCGTACGCTGAGACCTTAAAGACTAAGAAATTGAATAAGTATTTAGGTCATAGGGTGAGAGAATTGGATAGAAAGATTGTGAGTTTGAGGGTGTTTGAGTAGAAATCAAGTTAACTCGAGAAGGTGAAGGTTTCGTTGAGTGAACAACTGATTGCTTTAGATCGGAAAAAGAGTGATCTGACCAACACGGTGTCTAGTTTGATGACACATGTATCCCAAGTAGAGAATGATCTTCAACGTGTCCAGGAGGTTAAATACCCTTTAGAGAACGCATCTAAGAAGGTTGGAAAGATGGTTCTCAATATCTCTTTGGGTGATGTTGAGAGACTGTGAATAGGTCATGACGGTACGTGCACTTCACATTTTGCACCCGAGCTTGTTCTTGAGTTTGTGATTGATCCATATGGATCTCAACCAAAACCACCTAGGCGTCCCGTACCTGATAGGAGAGTGCGTAGGAGACATTTTGGGAGAGGTGTACCTAGGCCTATTTATGTTTGCACCCATTGAAAAAATATAGGACACCTTAAGGAATTTTGTTTTAAGTTGGGTAATGTGTCACGTTATGCTACTACACGTGTGGCCACTACACATGCACCCACACATGATGCTTCGGATGATTACACGATAGATTTTGCACACCTTAGGGAGCAGGTAATGGTTTTAGTTAAGACTTCACATGACTTAATGGACATTTTTCAAAAGATGTCACCACCTTAAGAAAACTCCACCGGACCTAACTGTTGAGGTTTGGATTTATTTGCTGGCATAGGATGATTTTCATGATGATATTTTTGCTTATTGCTAGTATGTACCATTTTTTATTGTTTTGTTTTCCATTCTTGATATATTTTTCAAAAAACTAAAAAGATTTTTGTTTTGAAAATTTTTGGAAAAATACAAAAAGATTTCATTTTTTTGAGAAAAAAATTGAAAAAACCAAAAAGGATTTATTTTTGATAATTTTTTTGTAAAAAGTCAAAAAGAGTTTTTTATTTTGTTGAGACCATCTATGGATGGACATTTAGGATGACCGAGTCATAATTTCATTCCATATCCATGTGACTATTTGGTAGCGTTTTGATATGAGTCATCATTTTGTCTTTGTGCTTTACATTTTTTAGAGTCATTGAGATGTGATTGGTTGTTACTACCTACATGTTTGACTCTCGAGTTCCTGTAATGCACACTTGCACGAATTTGTTTGACTATTGTTCTTATCTATCACATGTTGGTCGATGTATTTTCATCTCAATTCTGTCTTTAAAATGAACCAAATGCGAGAAAACTTGAAGATGAAAGTAGTGCATGTAAGAACCATTATTTGTGAGTATGTGTGTTTATGAAAAAACGGGAAAGGGCTACGAAAGGTACTCATTTATCTTTTGCGATTAATCCACCGTTTACTCGAACCTAGAAAATTTATGGCACAAAAATAGAAGCCAAGGTTCAATGAGGTTGAAAAAAGTCCGAAAAAAATTTAAAGGTAATAAAAAGAAAATTATGCCATAAAGTGGGCCCATAGGATTCAGTTTCATATTCTCAAAAGAAAAAGGAAAAGAATTATTATTTATGAGGGAGTTGGATGGAATATAAAACGGATTTGCATATCCTGACAAAGTCATGAAAAAAATGTTGCAAAGTTTTAGATGTTATTGGTGTGAAAATCATGTCTCGCTTTGATTTGTCGATTAGATTAAGACGATGTCATCTAAATTCACATTTTTTGATACCTAAGGACGTTTATTAGATTCATTCATTAGAAGTACACATATTCATCGTGCACATATGTTATGCGTGATTGTATTGATTTGACTATCGAATATGTTCACACCCATTCAGTCTGTTTCCATGATTTGGTTATCTTAATGTAAATTCATGGTGTGTTATTTTTGTAAAATATTTTTTTCATTTTTATAGCAAAAATTTTAAAAATCAAAAATAGTTTGTGGAATAATTTTAAGTATCTCTTGATGATTGCAGATGTTTGATTTGCTTGTCGTCACACTCCATGTTTATTTTTTTATTCTTTTCCATATCTATTTCGAACAAATAAAAAGGGGGAGAACAGATTATGATATTATGGGGAAGTTTTACATTATGGGGGAGATTTGAGATTCGCTATGTGTTTTGATTTATGTTTATCTCAATTCAAACTCGATAAATCACAAAGGTACTTTCTTTGTCCCATGTGCGCAGGTACAAATATTGAAGATCATATGTTGCATACCCTGATGAGAAAAGCTTAAAGATTTAATGTTGAAGATTTTTAAAGAAAAGTTTGTAACTTGCATTTTTAGTACCTTTTATGTTTTAGGTTCATGGGAGCGTATTAGATTTGTATAAGGATTTTTGATTTGATAATTTGGATGTTTTTAGTTTCTACCGTCATATACATAGGGGGATTTATAAGGACATTATTTTATTGTTTGATTTACATTTGAGTATGTCGTATACCGCTACAATTGTCAAATACTTATTGAAGTTCAATCATGCATCAAGACGGATTCGAGTATCGACGTTCTTCAACAAAGATGCATCGACGAGATTTCTTTTGGCAAGGTTGTGTTTAAATACCTTAATGGTCCACTTAGAGTGTTAGGATAATTTTTCTAAAATATTTTCGAAGTGTTGAAGTGGAGTTTTTCATCAATCAAAATTTCTAAGTGTTGAGGTGGAGTTTTTGACGAAATAATTTTTTTTCCTGAATCATTGGAGAAACTTGAGCTTATCGTTAAAGCGATAAGTTGAAGTTGTGTGAAACTCGTTCGAGCCACACGTGGAATCATTTAAGTTACAGGATGATTTCGTTCGAGCGACCTGTCGACTTAAGTTTTTTATATAAAGCGTGTTAAATCACTTCGTTTTCGTTAAGAAGACCTAGCGTTTTTCATTATGCAAAAACTTTAAACCAGCAGAATACTTTTTCATTTAAGGGTTTAATCCTTTTCATATTCAATTAACAAAACATCCCATTCTTTATGTGAATTTTTTTCCAGCATAAGATATAAATTTGGTGAAGTTATTTCTTTGTGAAGTGTTATCTCTACGACTGACTACGACTGCATGTCGATTGGGAGTGCTCGTGGGTCTTTTGGTTGAATTGGAATACGTGTTCTTGTGGTCTTCGGCGGTTATTCTATTACTGACTCTAGGTTGTGTGTCTATGTGAGTATCTGTGCGATATTTATTGTGGATTTTATTGTGTATGTAAGTTGCGATTTATTTTACATAGTGAAATAAAAGGGTATACCAAAAAGGGTTTTTTCCTTGAAATCTGTGAGTTAGCAATTTTATCTGTGTTGGTTTCACACACACACATGTAGGTTCATATTTAAGGGATGAATTAATTTGGTTTGAAAATACACTCCAATTAAATAAGGTTAACTTGGAAATTTGCGAATTTGGTTTAAATCAGTACCACACATACATTTAAAAATTGGCATCAGAGCTTATTTAAGCGATCACCACATTCACACTAACAATCATTGGACCTCTTACTTAGTCTTTAAGTCCAGTTCAGGCTTGTAAGTCCTTGTAGCTTGCTTCACAAGTACGGCTGAAGGCATAACTTTAAGCTTGTGGAAACTTACCTCCTCATCTATCCCTTCCATCTCTGTATACTTTCCTGTAAAAACATCCTGGTACTCCTGAATTAGCTCAACGAAGGCCCTTCTTTTCTCCTCGCTCAAATATTTTGAAATGAAGACGGGCCTTGGGTCTTTTCCATCATCGACTAAGTCCAGCTATTCTAGTTCTTACACATGTGGTTTCGACCGATCTGTTATGTATTCTAGCTCCTCTCCCACTTCTTCTACAAACTCTTGGATGTTAGAGTTGTTTATAACCTTACACTTCCCCCATTGGTCTACTAGGAAACATTCATACACCAGGTCATCCTCTTCGTCAGCTTCTGGAATAGCTACTTAGATCATCCATTCACACCTTCATAGGAGGTAAAACACTATCCTATCTTATATGATCTTATTCTTGCATTGCCTACTTGTCATTTCAACCCCTTTCCTCTTTCTTTATCTCGAAACCTCTTTTAGTCTACCTCCAAAAAACCTATTCAACACACTTTACCATTGGATCTCATGCTCCATCAGGTCCATCTTGGTCCTTATTCTATCTTTGAGCTATTTCAAGATATTCTGAGTCTTGGGACCAACATGGTAAACTTCCTCAGTTGCTTCCCTTCTTCCTTCCCTTTAATTTCTCTGACCGTTCACAGGTTCCATACGTTCTCTAATCGAGGGAACTCTTACTCCCTCTATTCTTCTTATCAAGACCCTGGCATCTTCTACAAGCTCAATGTAGAAAACTACATCTACCAGGTGAGCTTCTTCGATGGCATTTTTGTCGCATGCATGATAATTTCAACCCCTTTCACATTGGACTTCGCATATTGGTTTAATCTCGAAAGGACTAGACCATGATTGTGCATCCACACCCTTCTTAACAGAAGGTTATATGAAGTAGCACTCTCAATTATATGGAATTTTATGTGCGAGGTAAGGTTCCCCATCACAATCCCAACATTCACATATCCAATTGACTTGGATGATTGGTTATCATAACCAGAAATTACCAAAGGCATTGGCGTCACCCTTACCTTAAGAATGTTGGCCGCCTAGAAAGAACTGATCAACATGATATTTATCAATGCTTCCAGATGGTCCCTTTTAATTTATTATGCAGAAAGTGTTTTAAGGATGACAAAAAAAAAATTATTTTTATGAAAAAAAACATTTTCCAATTTTTAAATACGCACCAAGTTGTGAACAATTTTAACTTAACCATATTTTATCTTGATTAATCCTAAACAACCATCTAATGATTAAAGAAAGTAAAATAAAGTAAAGAATAATCACAACGCCAGATGTACGAGGAAAACCACAATGGTAAAAACCTTGGACTGCCCAATCCAGACAATCACTATGAATATGGATTTTACAAATGTACAGATGATAGTCTTACTCAACGACTCGACCCGCCAACAAGACTTGACACTCCTTTGATCTTCAACCACTCCTCTCACAGTGCCCTTCCATAAAGTAATATTCTTCCAGGATGATTGGTTATCATAAAGCGATATGGCTTGTAACGTCTTCGATGTTGAAACCAATAATATTCAACTATAGAACAACTCTTCTTGGTGTCACAAAGATCACTATAGCATATATTAATGATAAGTCGGATCTTTGAAACTCTAAGGATGCATTAACTTTGGAAAACCTTAGAAAACTTGTGTGCAGAAACGTTCTGGACGAATACTGATTTTCGCAGAATGCACACTCCAGAAATCTGATGGAAAACACGCCTTATATAATTTTCTTGAGACGGCGCCTCGTTTAAACGACATTGACCTATCACTTGAACGAGAGAGAAATGCCACTCAAACGACTGGTCAATTCTTTTGAGCGACCAACGAATGAAAATTTGTTTTTAAACAAACTCTTAAGAAAGAGTTCCACTTAAATCCAACTCTAATCCGTCCTCGCCAGATTAAGACGAAGTGTAAACCTTTTCAAACACTTATAAAACATTTTTATACATTTAATTATTAAAAATTACATACTTAATCATTTTAAAATATATTCTGAGTCTCATTAAAACTCCGCATTCATACTTGAGTGATGTCGGAATGCAATTAAACTTTGAAGATGTATAAACCTGCACCAATTAAACTTCGACATAATTAATTCCTTGAATCTTTGTCGCGATGTCTTCAACTAGTCATAGTTTGTGTGGGATCGTGACAATAAAAAATGACATATGACTCAAATGTGTTTCGTTCCGGGAATAAGTCAAAACTATACAATTGACTTAATTGGAAATATTGTCCTTATAAATCTCCCCCTTTGACTATTCCGGAACAAAACCAACAGTAAAATGCTTAAAGTCGAGACGTCAAGCCGTATGATGCCTAAATCCCATCCCATAAACCCGAAATAAAAATTACTAGGACAAGACTAGTAAACAATGGTCCGAAAAGTATGAAATTGTCTTTAAATGTTTGAATGTGATGTAGAACTGAAATCTTGAATCTCGTTAAGCAAACCTACACACATGAAACAAACAAAATACCCAGTGAAGTATGGAGGAACAAATGATATAAATTATAATGAAATATGTGAGAAAAATATTTTGATACCAATTTGAAAAAAAATCAACTTTTAAATCCGGATATCAAATATTCACATAAATAAGATATAAATGTGTACAATAACCAAACTTGATGCTAAAAAAAAAAACTACATCACAAGCGTCTCTCCCCCTTTTGTCTCGAATAGACAACCCAGTGAAAAGATAAACATATCTAGCATGAGATAAATCAATGAAATATATATAGATAACCATGCAAACAACTAGCTAATAAGGATTAACAATATCAAATTTGTAGCTAAATAGTAATCACACAACATGAATTAATCAATTTAAGCAGTTGTGATTAAACGAATAAAAATGTAGTAAAAGATGTCATCAAGATGAAACTGCATAAACAAAATAGTCCAGAAGCAACCCAACAGTACCAAAAATATAAACAAATGTAGCAGGGTACTGAAACAGAAAGGAAGCAAAAATTATAGACGTTGCTCGAACGTACACCCCTGTCGCTCAAACAACAGAACCATGTCGTTAGAACGACAACTTTGCAAGACACAAAGCTATCGCTCGAACGAGCAAATAGAAATCCCAGTTCTAACTCAGAAGATTAAATAGTGTTGCCCAGTGAAAACGTTTTGACAAAAACCTAACTTGAAGGGTCCTAAAACTACAAAATAGTACCAAAATAGTGGCTAAACAAAGAAAACTCAAAAAAAACAAATGCGAGTTACATGTTAACATAGTGTTGATGTGCTCAAACATGAACATGGAATGTATGGGCTTGAACTACAACAAATTAATCAAAATTCCAACACATCGAAGTGATAAAGAAGCTCTAATTGATAGCTATAAATCATCAAACATTATTTTAGCCATATATGACAATTAAAGTGTGAGATAAATGAACTAAACAATCAAACATGCACAAAAATCCGGAATTTTGACGATTCTATAAACAATAACATCATGACATGATTTTTTAACGTTAGGATTCGTGATGCAAACCCGTTTAATTTATCCATCCAAACTCCCTCAAATATATCATGTTATCTTTTGAATGAACATAAACTTATTTGGCCCAATATTTGGCTTATGATTCTTTTTATTGCCTTTCAAGTTTTTTGGACTCTTTTAAATGGTGACTTTCACAACGAGTCAATTTTACACTCTCGCGGTCTTTTCTCGTGAACACTCATCATTTTTCAATTACTATCCTCATGGTAAATGGTTCTTACATGAAAACCTCCTCCTTATGTCTACTTTCACACAGATGACAAAATTGAGATAAGAACATCTCACCAAACTCAAATATGCAAGAGATGTCAAACATCCAAATAAACTCGTGCATGTGTGCAAAGATGGCATATATACAAAGTCGAAACAAAATGCATATCAACTTCGAAACAATCCCATAATACAATGGTTAATATCATTCTAAGTATCAATAATTATGATCAAATGTCCTAGCCATATGGATAATGAAAGGAATGGGGTCCAAGCACACCAATATGCCACATCAAACATGTAAAGTAAAAAACAAAACAAAATAGAAAAAAATTTCAACATATTTTGACTCAAATAAAAGCAAAATATTTTTGTATTTTCTCAAAAATATATAAACCAAAAAATCTTTTTGTATTTTTCAAATAGGACTCAATAAATGAAAAAGAATATAAAATGATACACATGACATAACACTAGCAAGATATAAATCGTGATGCAAAGACTAGCATATGGCAAACACGGTCACACAATCATCCTTTAGATGTAGCATGGGAAGAATCAAGTGAAACCAAATGAGAACCATGAAGTTTTAGTCCTAAAGCACTATATCCGATTTCCTAACCTAAATAGGTGTAACATGGAGGGTGGGGGTTTTGGGAACCGAAATAACTTTATTGTTAAAATTCCTAAGAGCACTCCTAAGGTCATAGAAAAAATGTCTAAGGTGACCTTTCCTACCGCAATGTATGCAAGTGTAAAGATGGCGGGAATGATTACCAAAATGTCCATCTCTCCTTACTTTCCTGTAGGACTCTCTCACACGGTTGGTATTGACTTAGGGAATGAGAACAACCTGATCATCATAGCCTATACCAAACCAATCACTTTTGACTTGGATGGTGCCAAACATCCTATCCGACTTCTCTGACCTAGATTCCATGTCAAACTTAACCTTATTCGAGTCTTTCAACTTCTCCTCCAACTCACAAATCCTATACTCAAGCACATGCCTAAACTCCTCAAACTTTAGCAACTCCTTTTTCAAAGTCTTCATCAAACCACGAAAACTATCTCTCTATTTCTCCACATATTCTAGTTTATCCCTAAGATTCTTCTCTCGTGCCCTAAGATCCTTAATCAAAGCATCATTATTTTCTATGGCACACTCATTCAACCTAGCTTGCAATTTAGAGTTATCCTTTTTCACTTTCATCACCTCGGTATACAACTCATTAAATGCAACTTGTAACTCCTTCACATCGACCTCCCCATCCTCATTAACTTCTCCATCACTCACTTAGGATTCAGTGGACTTGAAAGTGTCATGCAGATGAGAATCTTCATGGGAAGATTTATCATCGTCGCTCACATGACATGCCAAGAATGTAACGAACTTTCTCTCATTGGGGGAACTCTCTCCCTCTTCCGTATCACTATCACTTAAGGTATATGCATTCGGTTTCTTTACCTCTTTCTTAAGTCTAGTGGGACACTTGACAACTTTGTGACCATACCCCTCATACCCAATACATCTATCTGACTCAACCCTATTAAATTTATCACTCTTATCTTTAGGGGTGGACTCAACCTTTTTGTTCTTGAATTTCTCAAACTTTTTGGCATCTTTCGATTTCTTTTGAAGCTTAAGAATTTTTTAAACCTTTTATCCAACAAGGCTACATCCTAAAAATCAAAATGGTCATCCAAAACTTTAGTTTCCTCCTTCCGGGCTTTCAAAGCAATGCCCTTTTCTTTCTTTGGCATTTGCTTGGAGGTAAACATATCGAGTTCATAGGTTGTAAGTCACCTACAATCTCTTCAAGTTTCATCAAATCAAGCATTCCTAAGGAGTTTAAAATAGTCACTTTTGCATCAAACCTACTTGGCAAAGATCTTAATTTTTTCTTTATGACACGGTCATCGAGAATCCTCTTTTCTAAGTTAAACGATGAGTTGACAATATTAGACAATCTAGCGTAAAAGTCATGAAACTACACACTATCTAATATTTTAATCATCTCAAAGTGTGCAGTAGGGTTTTGTAACATAGATGCCCTAATTGTTCTAGTGCCCTTTTGAGTAAGTGCAAGTGTATCCCAATCCTCTTTTGAAGTTTCACAAGTCATGATTCTATTATATTCTACAGGTGTGACATGTGAGGAAATTACGTGCAGACCTTTAGAGTTATACAGTGCAAGCCTACGTTCAGCATCAGTCCATGACTCAATGATTTTCAAACTAGTGACCTAACCCTCTTATGTGACTGGTGGTGTCCAACCCTTTTCAACAACTAACCAAACACGCTCATCAATGGATTTTAAAGCACTTTTCATGTGCATTTTCCAATAAGAATAATTTGTGCCATAAAAAATAGGAGCACAAATACTTTCAAAACCTCCAAAATTCATTTCGAAAAATACAAGGGATCAAACACAATAAAAATATGTTTCTATCTTTGATACAAATTTGATGGTCCCTTTTAATTTCTTATGTGAAAAGTGTTTTAAGGATGGCAAAACAATTTCTATTTTTATGAAAAAAAACTTTTTCCTATTTTTAAATACGCATCAAGTTGTGAATAATTTGAACTTAACCAAATTTTATCTTGATTAATCCTAAGCATCCATAAAGTGATTAAAGAAAGTAAAATAAAGTAAAGAGTACTCACAACTCTGGATGTACGAGGAAAATCACAACAGGAAAAACCTCGGATGGCCCAAGCCAGACAATCACTATGCATATGGTTTTTACAAAGGTACGGATGGTAGTCTTACTCAATGACTCAATCCACCCATGAGACTTGATGATCCTCTGATATTCAATCACTCCTTTTACAGTGCCCATAGAGAAATTAACCTTCTTCCATGATGCATGTCCACAACACACGCGTCCACGTATATCTCGGTGTCCGTCGATATGGCTTGTAATGTCTTCGATGTTGAAACCAGACTCCATCTAATCCTCACTGCAAAACTAGAAATGTTTAAGTATATAACAACTCTTCTTGGTGCCATAAAGATCACTATAGAATATATTAATGATAACTCGAATCTTTGCAACTCTAAGGATACATTAACTTTGGAAAACCTTAGAAAACTTGTGTGGAGAAACGTTCTAAATGAATACTGATTTTTGCAGAATGCACACTCCTGAAATCTAATGGAAAATACACCTTATATAATTTTCTTGAGGTGGCACGTCGCTCAAGCAACATTGACCTATCTCTCGAACAAGATAGCAATGTCGCTCGAACAATAAAGCACCTCGCTCGAACGAATGGTTAAGTCATTTGAGCGACTAGCGAATTAAAGTTTGTTTTTAAACAAACTCTTAAGAAAAAGTTCCACTGAAATCCAACTCTAATCCATCCTCATCGGATTAAAACAAAGTGTAAGATTTTTCAAACATTTTAAAAATATTTATTTAAATAAAATTACATCCTTAATCATTTTAAAATAAATTTTGAGTCTCATTAAAACTACGCATTCATATCTAAGTGGTCTCGGAATGCAATTAAGATTTGAAGACAAACAAACTTGCACCAGTTAAAATTTGGCGTAATTAATTCCTTTAAGCTTTGATGCAATGTCTTCAACACATCATAGTGTGTGAGGGATCGGGACAATGAAAAATGACTTATGACTCAAGCGTGTTTTGTTCTGTGAATAAGTCAAAACTATACAATTGACTTAATTTGAAATATTTTATTTACACTTCCCCATCCATCAAGGCTCTTGAAAAAGTCACTCTGTTAATACTAGCGATTACGTATAAGGGCCTGCTATAAGGCATTCTCACAGCCCTGTCGGTATCGTTGAAGGTTATTTTAAATAAAAACTTCCTTAAAAATTTGGCCATTGGCCCTCTCCATCTCACTGTTAGCTTTTTGTTCTTCTGTGTAATGTCCATGATCGCCTATGTTATCTCTAACTAGCTCTCCTTAGGCATCCCCACTTGGTCAAAGAACCATGAGAACTTGGGTGATCGCAAAATATCCTGGAATTTTACCCCTTAATCCATCTGTTTCCCTTTCAGATTGTATATATCTTATATATCCCTGGCGCTAGATTCATCATAAGTTTCCACTACGTTGGCCATTCCCCTGGTACAGTCCTTCAAGGTATTTTCAAATTCTTCTCATTCTATCTCCATTTCTTTCACTTCCCATTCAGCCTCCTCATCATAAGAAACTACAAGGTTGGCCCCATATGCTAGAAGGGGGTTGGCATTTACATTCTCCTGAGGGATTTGTAGAGTCCTCTTCTTTATGTGCTTTCTTATGATCTTTTTTACTGTGAAGCAGGTTGTCGTTGGATGACCCACCTTCCGACGGATCTAGAAATACGCCTGTGTCTCAACGTCTAGTTCAATGGTTGGAATGCCTTTAGGCTCATACACTTTTCCACCTTAGACCATGGTGTTATAACAGCTAACATATTCTTCAACGGTGCAAGTCAATGGGGGTAGATCATCCATGTCTATACCAAACATTCTTTTGTTATCCTTATTTAGTTGCTTATCCCCTTCTCCCCCATCGACGTAGCCCACCCATGGAGGCTAGCCCCATGTGGCAACGGGTTGTATTGACTGCCTAAACATCATAGGCACCACAACAGGATTTGGCCGAACAACCAATGATATATTCATTATTGCCTTTAAGAACTACGATTAAGTTCCCTCGCGCGTTTCATTAATAATATGGTAGATGTACTCTGGGAGCTAACTTTAGCACAAATCTGAAGTAGTTTGGACTCTTTGGCCCTTTTTCTAACATCGAGAGACCTCTACCTAAACCTTAGAACATACGTGACCATTTCCTCCCCTGGATGTTACTTCTCCCTGCCTAGTTGGGTCAATGTGAACTCATTTTCTTCCAGAAATAACTTCTACACAAATAGCATATGCATTCCCTTCTATGTTGAGACACTTTTAGGTGCTAAGTGAGAGTACCAGGTGAGGGCCTTATCGGTTAGGGATTTGGAAAACTTCCTCAACATATGCTTCTTGTTGTTGCAGTGAGTCCCCATATGCTCAATAAAGCATTTGATATGTTCCTTTGGGTTCCCCCTTTCCCTATGTACTTGTCAAAGATGGGAGGAATGTAGTCTTTTGGGTAAGGCTCATCGTTGTATTACTCGGGATAAGGGGTATAAAAATCATCATACACCGATGCTACCTCATTGGTTGATTGTGAGGAAGATGCTACCATTTTTAATATCTCCTTTTGCATCTCCTTCTTCGTTTCTTCTAAAGAAGATGTAGGTATTTTATCAACCATTATAGCAATGGGCTGAAGGACCATAGGAGGAACTCGCGTCACACCTAGTGTGCTTACCATAGGTGGAACTCCCATCACCCCTAGGATTCCCACTGTTGGGATAGGGGTGGGAACTACATTCGTGGGGCCATATCCCATTGGAGTTATGACTAATGGGTCTATCTGAGCTGCCATTGGTACTACAAAGGAACTGGGGTTAAACTCACCTAAAACCATTACAGTGACGGGGGTCTACAAGAATTAGAGGAACTTACACATGAGGAGGGTCATTTGTGATGGCTCCATCCTGGCACTAGTGGAAGCTTGCATCATCCCTAGGACACCTATTTTCATTTGAACTGTCGGCACCTCTACCTGAGGAACCCCATCCCTAGTAGCCTCAATCTCCCTCGCCGCTTATTCTTCATTACGATGAATAGCGTCAAAGTCTATAATACGATTAACACTATCTTGCGCCATACTCTTAGGATAATACCTCCTCAGCAGAGTCATCAAATGTAATAGAGTAGTCTCCTTGTATTCTGGGAGTATGGTAAAACTAGTTGAGGTGTAACCCCTATAGGTACAGTGATAAATGATAACCCAAGAAACTCTTCAATAAGTACAAGAAAACCCAAAATATTATATATGATCAACACTAAAATTGAACTCACCGTACTCTCATATATAACTCAAAAAACAATAAAAGGCACTTAGAAGCAACTCTTTCAAAGGGAGAGAAAAGTAAGCACCCTAAATACACCTTGTTAGGCAGCCAACACACCAACAACCTCTAAAAGATCTCTAGTTGGATATTAAGAGATTCATAATAAATGATAATGGTGGGTGAGGAAGAACTCTGATTTTGGAATAACTTCTCTCTAATATGTATTCTCTCTAGAAATAATTTCTAAAAAAGAACTCTATCTCTCAGAAGTGGTTGAGGCCAATAAATAACCCCACACCACTCCCGAGATGCCTCAGTCCTCATTAATGTAAAAGACACCCCATTACGCTTTACGTCACAAATAATAAATGCATAATTGGCTAACATGTCCTAAATCATAAACATTAAATGCCAATACATGCCTTTTGCCTAACCATTATTCATCATAGAACTGTCACCACAGAGGTGGCTCACCAAACCGTCTGACAGGACCCAATACCAGAGTGGTTTACTCAATTTTAGACTAGACAGTGTTTGTCTAGCTTGTAACATTACATAAAGTAGATGTTACATTAGGTAAGGGACTATTTGGATTTGGGGTGAACGAACGATGGAACTCAAGGCTACTCCAAACAAGCTTCCACGGTGAAAGGTTACTCGGTGTTTTACTAGGTGTATCTAAGACGGTTAGTACGAGCCCTAATGATGACACACTTCTCAATCTTTCAGGCCAACTCCCTATGAAGTTCCCACGGAGAGGTCATTCGATAGATGTAAGCTCTCCCAGGCCTGGTCTCTCGCGACTACCATTTGACCTCACACTGAATTCTATAGGTATTACATCATTTTAATCAATGTTAACAGATTAACTAAATAACAAACATGAAGTAAAGGGGGAGTTGTATGGGCCAATCTTTTCACTGGGCTGCCACGTTAAGCTGGCATACTTTCTTCATGCTGCCTCCTCCCCTTAAGTCTCTTTTATTATGGGGGGAGGCTTATCTATATTCCAAATAGTCTCGAACAGTTCGCATGGGACCAATGTAACTTATAGTAACTAACCGTATGATCACGGGACTCCCGATTTAAGAATATGAAGATAATTTTAAAATACCTAGACTTAGGCTTAAAAACATGTCGTTAGAAGGCGAAAACCCAAAATAGTCCCGAAACGGTCCTGTGAGAAGTAAGAACACCTCGCTCGAGACAAATGTAACTTGTAAGAACTAACCATGTGGTCATAGGCCTCCCAGTTTAATAATATGATGATAATTTAAAAATATCTAGACATGGACTTGAAAACATTTGTTAGAGGGAAAAAAAATGAAAAACAATCCCTAAATGGCTTGGTAAGAGGCACGAATACCTTGCACGGGACCAATATAATTTGTAAGAACTGATCGCATAGTCATGGGACTTCCCATTTGAGAATATGATTATAATTTGAAAATATATAAACTTTGCCTTAAAAACATTCCGTTATAGGGAAAAATCCCAAATAGCCCTAAAACGGCCCAATGAGAGGCATGAACACCTCACACGGGACCAATGTACTCATAGGAACTAACTGCGTGGTCACGGGACTTTCGATTTGAGAATATAATGATAATTTAAAAATATCAAGAGTTAGGCTTAAAAACATGTCGTTAGGGGTGCTTAAACCCAAAACAGTCCCTAAACGGCCCCGTGAGAGGCACAACACATCTCTCGGGACCAATATAACTCGTAGTAACTAATCGCATTGTCACGAGACTCCTTATTTGAAAACATGATGATAATTTGAAAATATCCACACATGGGCTTAAAAACATGTTGTTAGAGGGTGAAAACTCAAAATCTCCCAAACATACTCGTGAGACGCATGAGCACCTCGCACAGGACCATTGTAACTCATAGGAACTAATCGTATAGGCACAGGACTCCCAATTTGAGAATATGATGATAATTTATAAATATCTAGACTTAGGCATAAAAACATTCCGTTAGAAGGAGAAAACCCAAAACAATCCCTAAACGACCTTATAATAGGCATAAACACCTCACACATAACCAATTTAACTTATAAGAACTGATCGTGTGGTCACGAGACTCCCTATTTGATAATATGGAAATAATTTACAAATATCTATACTTAGGATGTAAAATATGTTGTTAGAGGGCGAAAACTCAAAGCGGTCCTCAAAGGGTCCCGTAAGAGACATGAACACCTCATATAGCATGAATGTAACTCGTAGGAATTGACCTTGTGGTCACAGGACTCCTAGTGTGAGAATATGATGATAATTCAAAAATACAAAGACTTAGGCTTAAAAATATGCTATTAGAGGGGAAAGCCCCAAAATAGTTCCCAAACGGCCCCAAAATAACCCTTGAACGGCCCCTTGAGAGGCACGCACACCTCGCACGGGACTAATGTAACACATAGGAACTGACTACGTTGTCACGGTACTCTCGATTTAGGAATATGATGATAATTTAAAAGTATCTAAACTTGGGCTTAAAATCATGGCGTTAGAGGGTGGAAAGCCAAAACAGTCCCCAAATGGCTCAGTAAGAGGCATGAACACCTCGCACATGACCAATGTAACTCGTAGAAACTGACCGCGTGTCATGGGACTCCCAGTTTGAGAATATGATGATAATTTAAAAATATATAGACTTAGGCTTAAAAATATGTCGTTAGATAACAAAAACCTAAAACCACCCTCGGATGGCCTCGTGAGAGGCAGGAAAACCTCGCACGGGACTAATGAACCCGTGGGAATAGATTGCGTGATCACGGGACTCCCAGGTTAACAATATGATGATAATTTTAAAATATCTATACTTAGGCTTAAAAACAAGTCGTTATAGGGCGAGAACTCAAAATAGCCCCCAAACGGCCCTATGAGAGGCGCAAACACCTCGCACGGGATAACTGTAACTCATAGGAATAGATCGTATGGTCACGGGACTCTTGATTTGAGAATATGATGCTAATTTGAAAATATCTAGACTTAGGCTTAAAAACATGCTGCTAGTGGGAGAAAACCCAAAATAGTCCCCAAACGGCCCTATAAGAGGCACGAACACCTCGTACTGGACTAATGTAACTCGTAGGAACTAATATCGTGGTCACGGAACTCTCAATTTGAGAATATGATGCTAATTTGAAAATATATAGACTTGGGCTTAAAATCACGTCGTTAGAGGGAGAAAACCCAACCATCCCCAAAACGGTTCGGTAAGAGGCATGAACACCTCGCACGGGACCAATGTAACTCGTAGGAACTGACTGCGTGGTCATGGGACTCCCAGTTTAATAATATGATGATAATTTGAAAATATCTAGACTTAGGCTTAAACATGCCATTAAAAGGAAAAAACCCAAAATAGCCCCCAAACGGCCCAGTGAGAGGAATGACACGGGATCAATGTAACTCGTAGGAACTGACCGCATGGTTACAGGACTTTTGACTTGAGAATATGACTATAATTTGAAAATATCTTGACTTAGTATTAAAAACATGTCGTTAGAGGGAGAAGACCCAAAATAGTCCCCCAAACGGACCAGTATGAGGCAGGAACACCTTCGACGGGACAAACGTGACTCGTAGGAACTGACCATGTGGTCATGGGACTCCCGAATTGAGAATATGATTATAATTTGGAAATATCTAGACTTAGGTTAAAAACATTCTGTTAGAGGGAAAAACCCCAAGACATTCCCCAAACAGACCCGTAAGAAGCACGAGCACCTCCTATGGGTCCAATGTCACTCGTAGGAACTAACCGCGTGGTCACGGGACTCCTGATTTGAGAATATGATGATCATTTGTAGGTATGACGATAAGTATATGCAATTTTTCATATTGAATTTGATTTTTCAAAATTATTTGATTACTAATATCATCTCTTTTTGTATCCTTTTTTTGCTGGATAATATTTTATCGTTAGCTTTTATCCGCGTTGAACTCATGAAGAAATCAATAGTTTACAATAAGGAGATTGTTTATTTCATGGTTTTGACATTCCGAATTCTATTTTTCATGTGTTATGGTCGTGTGGAATTTTGTAATTACATTGTTTAATTTTATTGTCGTGCAAGCTTTTGTAATTTTATTGTGAAATTTTGCGGCCATGCGGGTTTTACATTATGCAGGTTTTATATAAACAAGTTTTAGAATACCTAAAAAGCAGAGAAAATTCTACCCAATTTTTTTTATCTGTGAAGTATTAAGACTTGTAATATATTAAAGTTTGTATGTACATTAGTTTATCAACAATATGTTAGATTCGTAATTTGGAAAAAAAATTCAAATAATAAATATTTTTTCTTTTAGATTTGGAATTTGTTGATTTTCCTGATTTGTTTTTAAATAATAAATATTATTTTTTAAAAATATATTTATTTATCCTTTAGGACCATTACAATTGTCTTTTAAAATATTAATTTGGCGCTACATTATGTGTGCCAAAATCTATTTGGGACAACTAATTCTATCCCTAATACTCTGTTTTAAAGGACAACAACATTTGTCCTTATAAACATATAGTAGTATTTGAATTTAAAAGGACAGAGCTAAAAGGATAGTTGCTTGCAATGCTAAAAACTCAAAAAGGACAATAGTTACAGTCCTTTTAGCCTTTTATGATGCCCAGCTAATAGGACAGCTCTTCATGTCCTTGTGATTATCCTAAATACTATTAGAGATAACAAATGGGCTTTTGGGATAACAAATTAACTATCCTTAATTATTATTTTTCTAGTAGTGATGGAAGGCCGTAAATGGGCTCGAGAATCAGATGAATGAGTAGTACCTATTGAAGAATTCAGTCTACATGATGTGGTACAAATAATGGCCAATGCATTTCGACAAACAAGTGAAATTTATAGCATTGATGAGTTACTCATCGCTTTAAAGCTTCAGGGACAGTCGGTCCCATCCCTTTTGCACATCCTTGTTGAGTGGTATGATTTGATGAAGTCGTCGAGGTTGTTGAATATATTTATTTCTCTTGTCAATATGACATAGTCCCCACCCAATAGGGGATAACTTCGACAGCTCAGATGACGGACCCGGTCGGGAAAAAACCAGTCTAGTAGCTAATCTGTGCGGAATGATATCCTTCGAAGATCTATTGAGGGAGATCGATAAGGTGTCCATTCAACCTGAAATATATGAAGAAACAGGGTTCTTGTTCTTCCTTGCCACAGTAAATCACATAACCAAGTCAGGATGACACTACAAATATCCAATTCCTCATGTGATCAAGACAGATAAGGAAAAGTGAGTTTCCAAAGAACTTCCCATACCAAAAATGACCATCAAAGAAAACCAAGTCCTTGATCAGCTGAAGAAGCCCAAGATAATATAACCCTATAGGGGATTTTCATGTCCTCCCAACTATACCAGAATGCTTTAATAAAACTACTCACCGAGCCTAGAGTCCCTCATTATAGAACTCCCAAAGAAGCCATAAACATGGTTAGGTCATTAACCACTTCCTGACTACTTTGATTTTTCAAAGCAGAGATACTGAAGATCAGCCCTGGCCATAATTATGATCTCAAAATCTTCATTGAAGTCTTGGAAAATATAGTCCCACTCTCATTTATTGATAATGGATATTCTCTCGATGTTTGTCCTCTCAGAACATTCAATTGTTTGGGATTGAAAGTTAATGATATCACTCCCACTTCCTCCACCGTGCGTGCTTACGACAATACTCATTGAGAGGTAAATGAGGTTCATAAAACTCACAATAGTGGATGTCCCTATCAATCCTATCACTCAGTTCCAAGTCATTGACATACCTGTATCTTTCAATCTACTCCTTTGCCGTCCATACCTCCACATCATCTGAGGGTATCTTATTCTCTTTATTAGAAACTAAAATTCTTAACTATGGGCCAGGTTACCACCATCTTAAGAGATGATGACAGTATAAACAATGCCAACACTAGTAACCCGGTATTGGATATTTATCATGTGACAAATGACATGCTCCTCTCTGTCTTAATAGTTGATCCACTTCCCCTTCCAATAGGAGAAAATTTCAAAGATAGAGTGTATTCGGAACACAACCCTCATGGCAAGGTCAATGTGATTCAGATGTTCAAGAACATTCACTTCATAGTCAGGGTGGGGATAGGACGACGCAAGCAAGGGATCCTTGAGCCCATAGTCCTGAAGGATGACTTTGACCCAAGCCTAGGTTACCATCCCTCACTAAAAGAACTAAAGGCACTCCGATAGTCACAACCGAAAAGAATCTTAGAAGAAGAAATGAATGTTTTGAAAGACTCTCTGAATGAAAGATTTATCAAGGAGGGTGAAGACTTACCTTTCTACGGCATCCCTGAACCATGGTATAACCATGTTAATAAGAAGATAAAATTGGGGATAGAAATATTCTTACAAGACAACAACTCTTGGGCTAAACACTTCCAATATGAAGTCCAACCTCTCACCGAAAAATCCATGATAATTATCAAGGATTCTGAGGAAAACGATTTTGAGGAATCGTTCTTCTTACAGACACTAGGGCTGAATCTCTGCATGATCCACTTAAATTCCATGACATTGGACCCGCATACTCAAATCAAAGTTGCTAACATGCCTCTCCTTAACTAGAATGACATACCCATCCAACCATCTCAAATTCAACCTGACCCCGTTCTATACCTGATTCAAGTCTCTCCACCTGATGTTGTTGTTCCTTTCTCTAATATCAGTAATCGAGGCCTCTTTTGACAAGGTTCTCAATGCCATTTTCCCCAAAAATGAAATAAATGAGGATTTTGAGTATCTTGTTGTGCCTTACGTTAATTGTCTTGATTTTCATCAAAATGAACAATTCTTAATTGGTCCTAATAAAGAGAATAACAAATCAAATAACCGCGTTAAAATTAATGATGATGAGACTTTTTTTTATTAATATCTCTTTTATTATCCATCAACGCAACACTAGGGTAGGTCCACCCTTAATGAGAATGAATGTGCGCAATTTGATGAACTACTAAAAATTCATGAAAAACTTTGCATAGTCCTATGATGACATGCCTAGCATTGACCCAGAAATATCTCAGCACGAGATCCCAACATTACTCGAATGCAATCCAATCAAACAAAAGCCAAGGAAACTCCGCACCAAGTGGTCGCTCAAAATCAAAAAGGAAGTGGTCAAACAGTTTAACGTAGGTTTCATTCATATAGTAGAATATCCTACATGGCTCGCTAATATCATCCCCGTGTCGAAGTCGGGAGGGATTGTCCGTATGTGCATCGACTATCGGCATTTTAATAAAGCATCCCCAAAAGATGATTAACCATTGCGCAATATTGACATGATTGTGGATAAAATATCTAGCTATACCCTCAAGTCATTTGTCAATTAAAGTCTGGAATGAGGCCTTCCAAGAATCCTTTGATCAAATCAAGTGATACTACACCCGACCTCCGCCGCATATGCCTTCGTAGACAGGTCTCGCACTCCTCCTTTACTTAACCATCATAGATACTTAAGAAGGGGATTTACTAGCCCAATACATTGAGGAGTCCCTTAAAGAAAGACCTATTTATTATTCCAGTGTGAAACTAGTCGAGTACGAAGTCAACTAAACTACTTTGGAAAAAGCATGTGTCTCCCTAGTCTGGTCATATAAAGTTACGGCACTACATTCTTGCCTTTCCAATCAGACTAGTATCCTGTATCGATCTAATCAAGTAGTTGCTACAAAATCCCACTCTGTCCAACCAAATGTCCTCTTGGTTGATGTTACTAGTCGAGTTCGATATTGTGTACATCACGCTGAAAGATATGAAAGGGAGTGTTATCTCTAACTACCTTGCTGATTACCCCATAGAGGAAGACGATCTTTGGTTCTCTGAATTCTGGGATAAAGATATTCTATGCACCTCTCAGTAGGACCTCACACCCTCATTTCTATCAAACTATACTCTCTGAATTCCCAGATACAAGATTAGGATACTAATCGCCCCTAATGATTCTCACACCCTCATTTCCATCAAACTATACTTTCCTTGCACCAAAAACATGACTGAGTATAAGGCATATACTATAGGCCTCAATATTACCCTCAAAAAAGTAATCCGGCACATATACGTTTACAGAGACTCTTCCCTTATCGTTTTCCAAATACTCAGAAAGTGGAAATTCAAAGACGAGAAGCTCCTACCCTTCCGTGCCCAACTAAAACAAATGGCCTCCCAGTTTAAAGATGTCACCTTTAACTACTTGCCTTATGCAAAGAACAGCCTAGTTGATGCCCTTTCTACCCTGACCTCCATGGTCGACATGCCTGAGAGAACAACAATGGCCCCTTTCCTGGTTCAGAAACAAGCTAAGGCCACCAATTGCTACCACATTGAACTCGTTATGGAGCATGATTCTGATATGGTTGGGTTATGGTATTATGACATCTTGTGCCTCCTCAAACATGGTAAGTATCCCCAATATGCCGATAAGAAAGATCATGCAACCCTTTGCAAACTGGCTTCTTAGTACATCATTTGAGATAAAGCACTGTTTAAGAAAAACTTCGATGGAACACATTTACATTGCATAGCAGGAGATGATGTTGAAGATATGATGCAGAAGATCCATAGTGGGTAATGTGGGACCCAAATGAACGGTTACATGCTTGCCAAAAATATCATTCATCAAGGATACTATTGGACTACCATGATTAAAGATCGCATGACTTGTGTCCAAAGATGCCTCAAATGCCAACAGTTTGATAATATCCAACACTAGCCTCCCTGAGAACTATACGACATGACTTATCCTTGGCCTTTATCCACTTGGGGCGTCGACATTATAGTAAAGGTTACTCCCAAACTTCAAACGGTCATGAATTCATCCTGGTCGCCATTGATTACTTCACTAAATAGGTCGAAGCTGAGTCATACGCAGTGCTGAATGCTAAGAAAATAGCCAAGTTTATCGTAAAGAACATCATTTGTCGATACAGAGTTCCCTATGAGTTAATGTAAGATAATGGGATCCACTTCGAAGCTGAAGTCATAAAATAAGTTTACGAGTATGAGATTCAGAGACACAAATCTTCTCCTAACCGACACCAAACCAATGGTGTCATCAAACTTGGCCCAATAGGATCCCTAATACACTTTGGGGCTACCTCACTTTAATTAGAAGGCCTACTGGGGCTACCCCTTACTCTCTAGTGTACGGCATGGAAGCAGTCCTACCCATTGAGATAAAAATACCTTCCCTCAGCATCCTACTCCAAAGTAAAGTTGGTGAAGAAGAATGACATCATAGTCGCTTTGATGAATTATCACTCTTGGATAATAAGATACTGAAGTCTTTATATCAGATAGGGGTATCATCGCCAAATAGCGCGATCAATTAATAAAAAATTCAAAGACCATGGTGTCTAGGAAGGAGAGCTTTCCCTCAAGGAGATCATAGAACTCATCTGGAACCCCAGAGAGAAATTAAAACTGAAATGGATTGGCCCCTATATCGTGAAGACCATTCTCTCAAGAGGCGTTTCTATGCTCACAGACCTCGATTGAGAAGATATGGCACATCCAAACAACCTGGACTGTCTCAAGAAATTTTACCATTAGTTCAAAATCTCGACGCACTATGACACTTATCATCCCCCTTCTATTAAAAAAAATATTCATTTCCTCCTACCTAGAACTACGTGGGACCTGATCCTATCAGAAAACCTTTTGTTTTCAAAATGAAACTCAAGAAATTTTTCAAAACCCTAGAGGTACGTAGGCAGCCCATATGCCATACATGGGCCCGGTATCCTCTTTTTCACAAAATTCTATTCTTTTCTAACTCCGAGAACGATGATCCATTTTTATTCTTTACATGAACAAAAGGATTATGTGTGACTTAGTAATTCGTATAGATAATTTAAGTGCAAATCTCATCATGAGGCATAACAAAATATGATCAAAATCATTTCTTTTATTTCTGATTGATGAATATAACATTGTTACATGAAGTAGCAGCCAAGGGAGTTAAACAAACCACCCCCTTTAACTAAACCATTCTTAAACAAATCTAACCCTAAGCCAAGCTAAAATAAAATTATCGTAGTTTCACAAAAATCACCCAAGCTTCACAAAACATTGCCTTCAACTGACGAACGAACATGCTTCATAATCATTACTTGCTACGGGAGGTCCACAGGTTTCCCTATCCTGGTTGACCTTTCGTAGGCGCTCCATGGAGCAATATGCCCTGACAAGCCTGGACATAACCATAACACCGTCTTCCATGGTGTCGAAAAAAACGGACCATCTTTGACCGATCTCTTCTGACATGATTTTATCTATTACCTACTTCCATAACCATTTTGGGTACTCCCCAAACACATGCTAGGCCCCTTCTACAGATTGTGATGGACGAGTGTTGTGGCGGCATCATAATGTCGCGGACTCTACCTGGGAGCGTGAGGATGACATGCGGGACAAATACCCAGAGTTATTCCTACTAGGTATACCTTTATTTTTATTCTTTTTCAAATTTCAGGACGAAATTTTATTATTATGGGGGAAGCATGTAATACCCCGTATTTTTAAATATATTTTATTTTAATTATGGGACTGGGATTAATTAATTTAAATGGAGAGAATTTATTTATAATTAATCCGGATTTAAATTAAATAATTACTAGCGTGACAAGAGTTAGTATTTTTTTGTGATAATTATGTTGAATATTACTTAGTGAGTAAAGTAATATATAATTGTGGAAATATAATAAAGTTATCCTGAGTGAAAAATACGATAGTTATAGAAATTAAGTCGGGACATGCGTTTGAGTCGTGTCGGGACTAAATTAAGGGAATAAAAAGTAAAATATTTATAAGTCACGGATATGGTCATTCCGAGTGCGCCTTTGAGTCCGAAAGGGTCGAGATAGTTAGAAAAGTCTATCCGGGGGCTTAGTTTTGGTTTCAGGGCAGTTTTAGACTGAACTTGCACCCCAGAAGGGTATTTTGGTAAATTGTATTTTTGGAGTAAATTAAAGGACGAAAATTAGAGAAATAAAATATATGATATGTGGTTTATATTAACTTGTCTGCCACGAGAAGAAAGTTAGACACAGAGAGAGACCCAAAAGAGAGAAAGAGGAAGAAAAATCTAAGGAAGAGCCACCACAATTGAGCATCTTCCACCACCATGACCACCATCGCATAGATCAAAGAATGAGGGTCATAACTATACCAACAACATCAAAGGATCAGACCATCTTTTGTAAGGCAAGTGTTTAAATCTTGCACTTTTAGCATTAAATGTGGTCATGTTAGTGTAGAGGATGAAACCCCCTTAAATTGCATATGATTTTATGAAGAATTCATGATTAAACAATATATTAGGGTTAAATTGATATCAAGTTGAACGATCCTTGTAATTTAAAGATTCACTGCGAATTTATGTTGATAATTGCGGAGTAAATCTGGGATTAAAAAGGGTCAATTTGAAATCTTATGAACTAGGGTTTATGAATCTGAAATTTGGGGATTTTTGGTTTGTGGATTAATAAATCATGAATTGATGTGTTTAAGATGTTGGAAATCATTATTTTATGTGGGAAATTGAGTTACAATTGAATGGAAGGAGTTCGGGACTAATTTATAAAGGTTTTAGGACTGTTTATGGAAGAAAAACGTAGTAAGTGCAGGTTGGGGACGAAACTGCTCAACCTCGTTCAAATGAGATGGAGCCTAGTTTGAACAAGATCTCCTGTCGCGCGATATGTCGTTCTAACGACATGCTATCTCGTTCAAATGAGATAGCTTCTGGTTCAAATGACAGGTCTAGTTTCTGGGAAATTTTTCTGGTATTTCAATTCTGGGTAGCAGGTTTATTTAAAGTGACGATTAGCAGTAAAATTGGGATTCAGGTTAAAACAGAATTATTGGCTAAAAAAATAGGTATCATATTTTATGAAATTTGGAGCAACGAGTTATCTCTAAGTTACGAGTGAGAGAGTATTCATAATCTAGTATGTGTAATGCAAGTAGTAATGAGAGATACTACATATAAGTTAAATATTCGGGTTGTGTGTATACCTAATGAACTTGATAGGTTGCGTGAATGCCTATAATGATATGTATTATGTGTATGACATACCTATCATACTTTCTATCATGGGAGGTTGAAAAAGGGGAACAGTCCTATCTTGAGGAGCTTTCGGGAGGATATTTAACTGGTACCTCAAGGGCATGGAACCTAGGTACGGGCTATCTGAGAATGATAGTGTTAACGGTTATATGGGTGCGTAGGTATGTGCATAGCCCATAGGCATGGAACCATGTCCGCCTACAATATGTGTGATTTGTAAATTTATGGTCCGTGGGAGATTCCAAACCCATTGTCCTTATTCAGTACGAAATGTATCGGGACTTGATAGCACAGTATGAGGGCATAGTAGCTGAGCCTAGAGGTTCCTTTAAGAATATATAATATATAGTGAAGTATATATATACTTGTAGTGATACTTGTTGTGTGAAAGGATGTGGATAAGATATAGAATGATGATAATCTCTGAATAATCTAAGTAAGCGAGCACTTAATGTGGTTTATAAATACTTCCTAGATTAAGATTACATTCGTGAAAACATTTAATATAGTGTCATAAGGAAAATGTGGGGTAGTATTGCGGGTAGTGATTAGAAGGATTCTTATCTATAGTCTAGCTAGATGATATAATAATTAAATGGGTTTAGAGGTGCGTTAGGCGTGCACATTAGTTGAGAGGTGACAATCTCAAGTGAGAATTAAAAAAGCTAACATGTGAATACTATTTGCTTTACTGCAACATTTAAATACTTTTTAAAAAAAATTAAAAATGTTTTACACTCGGGCTCTAACCCATCTCTTGCAAATCTTTTCTCTTTTGTCAAATTATTTTAGGTGCCCAGCCATAGGGGCACCAAGCATAGGAGTTCCATTCATTTGACGTGATGTATCTGCTGTGGAAGTTATAGGACCTTAGTAGTAAACGCCTCCATATTTATCACTTCTTCCTTTCGATCTATTTAATTCTTTTAGGGCATGTTCCCCCTTTCTATTAGACAGTCAGAGATTTATGGATTTATTTATTTATTCAGTTCAGTTGTTGGATTATTTCGATTGAATTATTGTACCTGATACTTAGACCTGATATGTTTACTCCAGTTGAATTTATTATTTCAGTCATTTCCTTTCATATGAGTTTGGTTTGAATGATAAATGTTAATTATTCATTAATTTGATTTTACACTAATTAAAAGATAAAATTTTGACATCAACCTTTTTAAACATTAGTTGATTAGTATTTTAATAAAAGTTTTCGACAGTGATGCATATTCTGAACCAACTGGATATTCTTATATAATTTAATAAAGGAATGATCACCTAGTATTTAATTAGGCGGGGTGTCACAGCTCAGAATTGGTCGTTAAACTTCAGGTCTTCAGAATTGACCTCGACCCTCAGAATTGGTCGCTACAGCCCAAGGTCCTCAAAATCAGGCCTTGACCTACTGAATCGATCATCCCCAGCACAATTTGAGAGTTAACCTAAAATTGATGAATCGGTCACCCACAACATCCCTTTAGGTCCTCAGGACTGACCTCGACCCTTCCAATCAATTAATCCCACCCTCTAGGACCACATAATTGACCTAAATTCCTATTCCCAAATATCGATGTGGTGTCTATCATTTGATTACCTTCACTTATTCCAAGCTCTACAGTCGAGGATCTCTTTGTAGATACCCCATCCTAAGACCACCCTAAGAACCTCCTCAGGTCCCTATCACTCACTCATCCACCATAAACCCTAGGTCATACTTTAAGTACCGATCTAGAGGCCATCGGGCATTCTCGAGCCCCATTTTGACTCCAGTTAACTTTTTCGTTCGGGAAAAATTTCAATGAATCTTTGAAGGTCTATGAATCCCATTTCTAATGGTCTATCCCGTGCGCAAATCGACCTTACGATTCGGACGAACAATCCATTTTACCGTAAAATTGATCAAGAGGCCATTGGGCGCTCTCGGACCCCGTTTGACCTCGGTCAGCTCTTCATCTTGAATAAAGCTGAATAAATCTTTGAATGGATATAAATGCCCTTTCCAATAGTTCACCCCACGCATGAATTAGCCTTACGGTACAAATGAATGACTAATTTTACTTTGAAGGGTCACTGGCTGATTCCAGACCCCGTTTGACCTAGGCCAACTCTCCTAACCAAACAAAGTTGAATGAAATATCTAAAGGCTCTAAATACTCTTTCCAATGGTTCGTCCCGTGCACAAATTGGCCTTACGATTAGGAAAAACGATATGTTTTCCTCTGAGAATTTCCTGTTTAGTGACCAATGAGTGTTTTCGGCCCCGTTTAACCTCCGCCAACTTTTAAACCCTAGACTAGATCAATGGATTCTGAAAATAATTTGAATACCCTTACCAACAGTCTACCCTGTGGATAATTCTGACTTACTACTCGCATTTTATGATCATTTTCTAGAAAAATATGCCGAATGGCACCCCTAAAACCCTGCTTATCGACAGTGTGTCTGGGGTTCTATGCTGATAGGTAGGTCTAGGACCATGCCAATCCGCATCCCCCTTGGCCCTATAAGTAGAATCCATTACCTCACTTTGGAAAGAACCCCTAAACATCCCTCTCAGCAATTCAGAGAACATTCTCTCGAATTCAGACATGTTCCCCACCTTAAAAATCCATTTCCCACATTCCTTATATCCTTTTCATAGTCATTTGAATAAATTCTCACCCATTTGCTCATACCACCATGATCTCATAGTGAGATCAATGCATCTACAATCAAGATCCACCTCAAGTCTTCATAAGGAGGTTTAATTATACCCCTTTGTCTTTAAATTTTCTCATTTTCTCATTAGTTACATTATTTTCATTTTAATGCTTTAATTCATTACATTACATTACATTACATTACATAACTTAACTTCAAGCTTTCATTATTAGTACTTGCACATACTTTATTTTCATAATAAAACCCAAGAACAAGAAAAGAGGGTTTACTTGTAAATTCCAAATGGGGAATTCTCATCAGATTTTTTACACTAAAATACCCTTTTCACACAGACACATATAAGTAAAGTCCCGGTATAGATTTATGGGTTAAATCCCACCCCGTATTTTATTCAAACTACGTGGACTTTGATGCCCTATTGGGCTATGTAGGCATCTTGGGTAAATCCCTAGACTCGAGTCCTCCCATACTCATTTTTTACCTTATTCTTATTATATGTTCTTTATATATTTTTTATATGCTTACTTGCTTGTGTCTTTTCCAATACGCGCATTCTTTCTTCTATAACAACTTGTGGGTCGGAAAACACTTATATTATACTTTGAGTTACTAATTTGGTAACACTCCTAAGGATGACCTCGCATCGCCTTTATCCGTGACATGAGTCGAGATATTCCATCCTCCATTTATATTATGTACATAAGCACACACATTACTGAGTTTAATAGGAGAAGATTAACACATACTCGTGAGAGATCGAAAGGGAATAATGGGTGCCTAACACCTTCCTATTCCATAACTTAGTCCCTGAACCCTTATACTACTTGGTTTTTCAAGCATCATTATTGTCCTTGATGTCATTCTCTTGAGGTGACAACATTTCTTTTGCCCATTTTGTGAAAAATAGGTTGGTGACTCTATCTCTACATATCACCTCACATCGATGATGGTTAAGCGCCCCAAGAAAGGATACAATCCCGCATGTAAGATGAAAAGATAAAGTAAGGAGGGATCCACCTCGGGAGAACCCCCTGACTCTTGAACTCGAGATGGAAACACTAACCATGTATTAGTGTTTCTTACCAGTGCTAGCCAAATATACTGGGATATATCCTTGCGTTAGTCAGTTATGGTCGAATATATGTCATTCATAAGACTTCAGTGGATTTCCTAAATTATGTTAAAACTTATTCATCGAGGCCTGTTCATATATGAGGTCATATATAATGTGCTAGGGTAATCCTACTAGTAGTTTAGACTTAAGATCATGTGGTCGAATCTTGTTGACCTGATCTATCTTATGAGCTGGAAATTTTGGACGAACCTTAGTTGTCCCGACTTAGGATCTATCAATGCTCGTGGCAGCATACTGGTTATATGGACGGAACCATATATTAGCATTAGTTACTAATGTCGACCATATGTACTAGGATCTATCCTTATGTAAGTTATTTATTGTCGGATCTTATTATCCATAAGACTGCATTAGATTTCCTAAATTTGGTTAAAACTTCTTAATCGTGACTTGTCCAAAGGCGAGATCATACATTAAGTGAGGTTTTGATTATTCATCTTGATGTACACGATTCTGAGATGTCTTTGACCTAAGATTCTTTCACATCTCTTATAACGATAAAATAAATATTGAATAAGGCATAAAACTTGAAATGACAACATATGTAGAGGATGAAGTTCTGATACTCAATGATTAGTGGGTTAAATTACAAAAAAATGAAAATATGCTTACATGTTTTATTTTTCCATAGTTTTCCATATGTGGTCATCATTACTTATAATATTTCCTCAGATGTTAGAAATTCCACGAGTTTTTAAACTGCTCACCTTTTAAAGTCTCAATCCTATAAGTTCCAGATCAAACGACATCAAATACTCTATATGGGCCATGGTAATTAGGTTTTAACTTGTTCCCTTTTGGATTACCTTCCTGAGCACATAGTCTCCTTTCTTTAAAGTGCTCGATTTTACCTTTTTTACTATAAAATCGAGCATTCCTTTCCTGGTAGGCTACCACCCGTAGTACTGCATTCTGCATGGCTTTTTCTACAAGGACCAATTCGAGTCTTCTTATCAAATATCTCCTTGGTGAATATAATTTGAGTACCTGATGGTTGGGAAATATGATCTTAGTGGACACTACTGCTTCGGTACTAAACACCAACATGAATGTGGTCTTGCCTATTGCCATTCTCGGTGTTGTCCTATACGCCCAAAGTACGCTCTGTAACTCATTAATCCAGTTTCCTTGGTGTCATCTAGCTTTTTCTTTATCCCATTTAGAAGAGTTTCTCTCATCACCTTCGTATCCTCTTTGCACTATGGGTAATCAGATACTGAGTGTAGTTTCTAGATTTTTGAACATATACAGAATTATTCAAATTCTTTATTGTCAAACTGAGTATTGTGATCCACAATTAAGGCATATAGCATCCCATAATGACAAATAATATTTTACCATATAAAGTGAAAAACTTTCTCATACGTCACCTTGACAAGGGGCTCTATTTATACCCATTCAGTAAAGTAATCCACTGCTATGATCAAATATCTAAACCTTCCCCTTGTCTTCGATAGGGGGTCGACCAGATCAATCACCCAAATGGAAAAAGTCTAAGGGGATATAATCAGTGTTAATGGAGCTCCTGGACTTTTTTGAATCACTTCACACTTTTGGCACTTGTCACACATCTTTGCATAACTTACACAGTCTTCTTTCAAAGTAGGCTAGTAATAACCTTGAGTAGCGACCCATTTCAGTAATTACCATCCTGTTGAATGGGACCCACAATATCCTTCGTGTATTTTTTTCTTTAGGTTAATAACATTAGTGGGATGGATGCATCTGAGCAGTGATATAATGAATCCAATCCCAAATAGGACCCCTTATTTAAGGACATACCTTGTTGCTAATGTAGCCTCCTTTCTTCCTTTGGATCCGTTGGCATGGTACCACTTATAAATATTCTCAAATGGGATCCATCTATGATGGTCCCAAATTTAATTATAGGATATTGACATATTCTTCTTCCATGCTTCATTTTGATAGGAATTCTACCCGGACTTTTCTCCTTAGTTCGACTCTTGTCGCTGATGCCAAACAGGAAAATGCATCTGCTCAGAAATTTTCATCCATTAGTATTTTAGTTATTTTCATAGATTAAAAACTTGATAGCAATGTTTTTACCTTTGCTAAGTATTTCACCATTAATTCTTCTATGGTCTCATAAATTTTGATAAGTTGACTGACGTGTGGTGTCAATTGCTTGGAACCTAATGATCATACCAATCTCAATCATGTTAGGAGCACTTCATATTCTTCCTCATTGTTGGAAGCCTCAAAATTGTGTTTGAGGGCATATTCAACATTTATACCATCAGGCGTGAAGATGATCAAACTTGCTCCACTGCTATTAGCATATGACGAACCATCTACAAATAACTACCACACGAGGAGTTCTTTATTGAAATATTCTTTTATTAGAACCTCTTTTTTAAATAATTTTTTCATTTTCTCTGCCTCATGGGCTCTTACATTTGGTTGGACCAACGATTCTGGCATGCCTTCGCTCTGATTAACTGATTTTATTACTTTCTCTCTTTTTGAGAAGTCTGTTTGGCTGTTCTCATTATTGAGATTTCTTGTAGAGAAGTCTACTTAATTATTATTGTTATTAATATCTCTTCTACTTAGTTATGCTTATCGATGAGCTCTCTTTCGAAGAAATCTACTTCATCATTCTAATAGTTGAGCTCTTTTCTGAAGGAGTCTGCTCGGCCCTTTTCTCTTCGTACGTAAATTCTGCTATGAAATCTGCTACATCTTAACCCTTGATTATTGTTCAGGTCTCATACGAGATATCATTTTCTCCAAGTTTTATAACCCAGGCCATTATTTAGCCCAATTTCTCAAGCTTATGAATGTCTTGGCGCAGAGGAAAGTCTGTGTATACCACAACTGCATGAGCTTAAAAATAAGGTTTAATTCTTCAGGAAGCTTGGATTAAATCCAACCTCAACTTCTGTACCTTGAGATATTAGATTTTGGCACCTCTGTAGGCCTTATTGGTGTAGTATATGGGTTTTTTTCCTCTTTCATTATGTCGGACCGATATAGAGCTAACTACAAATTCTAGCACCGTTAAGGATAAATAAAGTTTTTCACTTAGGACTGGCCTCAATAATAAAGGCGCTAACCCTAGGTAGTTTTTTAACTTCAAGAAAGATTTTTTGCATTCATCGATCCATTCGAACGAGCTTTTGAGTATTTGAAGAATGGGAGGAACTTATCTCTAGCTCCTGATATGATCCGGTTTAATGCGGCTACTCATCATATTAATCTATGGATGTTTTTCTTTCTCGCGGGAGGTTTCATGTTGATTAAAGCTTAGCTTTTATTTGCCTTTGCCTCTATGCCCCTCTTATTGATTATAAAATCAAGGAACTTTCCTTCCTTCACCCCGAAGATGCATATGACCGGATTTAATTCATTTGGTACTTTTCTAGTTGATCAAATAACCTACTAAAGCCACTGATATGGTCGATTGCGCTTTTACTATTCGTCAGCATGTTGTCTATGTATAATTCCATAGTTTTTTTGATCTGGTCCTCAAAGACTTTATTCACCAGTCTCTAGTAGGTGGTCCCTACATTTTTCAATCAAAACGGCATTACATTGTATAAGTATGTTACTCGGTCGGTGATGAATGAAATTTTCTCACTGTCTTTTTGCTTTATTTTGATTTGGTTATACCTTGAGTAAGCATCCTTGAAATTGATAAACTCATGTTAGGCGGTAGCGTTGACTAGCTGGTCGATCATGGGTAGTGGATAGTGATCCTTGGGACAAGCATCATTGAGGTAAGTAAAGTTAACACATTTGAGCAACTTGTCATTTTTCTTCTTTACCATGACTACATTTTAGAGCCACTCCGAATATTTGATATCCTCATGAAACCTCCAAGTTCTTCTCAGGGATGAACACTTAGCCCTGTTGTCTGATGGGTTTGGTATATTTCAGAATGCTGAGTTCATGGAAAATGAATATTGGGTCTATTCTTGGCATATCTTCGTAACTCCAGGAGAGTACACTCTTTCGCTATCTTAGGAAATGTGTCAATTTTTTTAAAGGTTGGATATAGCTACGAGATGATATGTAACATCCTCAAGATGTTCGTCATCTAAAAACACAGGTTCTATTTTCTCAACGACCTCTCCTTTGATAAACTCATCTTTGTCTTGAGGATTCATCTCGATCTGATAAGTGTCGATCAATTTCTTTTGCTCCTCTTTCTCGACCAATGTGTAATAACGTTTTGGGGCTTTAACTTGTTTTCCTTTTACCATCCAAACTCCATAGTTCGTTGGGAATTTTAGGCATTGGTGAATAGTGGAAGGTACAACCTCAAATTTTATCAATCTGACACGGCCAAAGATGATGTTTTAAGCTGAGTTGGAATTCTCATCAAGAATAAAAAATCTTATCATCTTTGTTCAACAAGCTGTCCATGTGCCGACCATAACCTCGAGCACAATTGTTCCTAATAGGAACATCTTCTCCCCTGAGAAATCGATAAGATTCCTGTGATATGCCTCTAATTGGTTATCTCGCGACCTCAAATTCTTGAAGAAATTGTAAAACAGGACATCAGTTGAATTACTATTATCGACCAGGATACTTGCTACCCAATTCTCATGCACCATCATTGTGATGACCAGAAGATTTCCACGTGGGTAAAGTACTCCAAAGAGGTCATATTTAGAGAAAATTGAGAACACACTATATAATTAACTTACTTGAGTCTATATTATATAAGAGTTCGAACTAGTTTCGATATTGAGACAAAGTAGGATTAGATTTTATGAGTTTCTCTATAATAAAAGGTTCAAGAAGAAGAAGGAAGAGGAAGAAGCAATCAAGTCCAAGCAATCCTCATAGTGAAGTTATTTATAACCTTAAAAACACTAATAGGACACTCTCACTGCATCATATATTTCTCCTATTTGCATTAATGGTTTTACAACACTCTAAGATTTTTCAAAATCAAGTTAATTCAGTTAAAAACATTTTATACAATTTTATAGTAATTTCAAATTAATTAAAACTTAATTTTAAAAGTGTTGAGGTTGAAATTTTAATTTCAAAAAAAATTTATCTTCGCTAAAAGTTAGCCTGGGTAGAATATAAAAGCTCTAGAGACTATAAGGTGTGTTTGTAATTATTTCTAAAACACGCGTTTTACTTCTATCTTGACCGTACACGTGTTAGTAGTTAAACGGTTAGATCTGTGTTTTCTCACAGACTCAACTTCGATCACCAATTTCAACCCACGGATTAGTTTTATCAGCGGCCTGCATATGTTATGTTATATTCCCGGTGTTTACCTTTCAACCAATGAGGTACTTTCATTTCAGAGCTTGGTTATAAACCGTTGGATCATTAGTCAAACTGTGTAGACTAAATCTCAGTCATTGATTGCAAATGAAGTTTGAGATCCTTCCTACACCTACTATAAAACTATACTTATTCTCAGCATTTATAGACTTTTGTTAAAATCGTCCCAAAGAGAAAATAAAAGAGAGAAGAGAGACAAAGGGAAGAAATTCGAGAGAAAAAGAGAGAGAGAGAACGGAAGAAAATAAATCCATCTTCGACCTATATCACCTATGAGTGAATCCCTTCAACCCATACACCTTTACTAGAAACCAAAAATTATGAGAGATAGATCCAAGCTATTGTTTCTGTGGGTTTGGTAGTTAGGTAGACGTCTGGAAGAAAACCTCTTTTGTTTTAAGTCTCTCTCAGAACACCTCTTTGAGAAAATAGCAAGTTTCACATATTGAAACTTAAGATTTTCTAAAGAGAACATCACACGCTTATTTTTCAATTCTCTTTTTAGATCTCTATCTTCAGATCCATTTGATTCCAAAGTTTTTGAAAAATAAACTTCTAGTTTTTCAAGGAAAAATCAGATCCATTAGAGCGTTTGTGTCTCTTGGTTTATATTTCACATTTTGTGAAATAAACGTGTTAAAAAATAAAAATGTGACACAAAGGACCTTGGCTATTTTTGAAAGCAAGGTTGTTCTTCTAGATCTGATCTTGATTAAGAAGTTTCTTTTACAAAATTATTTGAATCAGATCTTGCATGTCATATAGTAGCATTGATTCGTATGATACTATTTGTCTAAATTCTTTGAGAGGCTGATTTGCATAAATCTTCATATAGATCACCTCACAAACACATCTCACACGAACACTTAGACACAGTGGTTTGTTTGAGACTTAAAAGTTGAAAGAGTTGTTGGAGTTAGAATTCAAATAGAAGGAGGTCAAGGAAAGGGAAAATGAGCAACAAAGAAGAGATCAGTTCTAGTTAGAAACCTTTGGAGTGGAGTACCTTATGTAGGTATAATTCTGAACTTAGATTTAGGATCCTTGTGTGTTTGCTTAAGTGTTGTAACTTGATTCTTTATTCTAGTGAATTTTTATTTTGTGCCGTAGAGGGCACCTTGGATGTTTCCCTTGATTAAGGGCTTTGCAACGTTAAAAATTCATGTGTTTATTCCTTTAAATATTCTTAACTGTTGTTGTGATTGGGACTGCATGGTAACTTTAGTAGATGTTTCTTAAACTTTAAAAATAAAGGTAATCAACTATCGAATCTAAACCATATATTCAGAAAAATTGTACAACACATCTTGTGTTTTTTGAAAAGAATTTTGCCCAAAAAGTTTATTCGGCGTTTACACAATTTATAACATTTTGTTATTAACTTTGTAAACAAGCTTTTATCATTAAAGTTTTTCTTCAACTGGTATCAGTGCCGGAACACCTTTTGTGATCTTGAAACTTGAGAATTTTTTTTCGAAACTTCATTTTGAAAATTTTTGAATATGGAAGAAATATTTGAGAAGTTAGGTAACCTATCGAGACCACCACTCTTTGATGGAAACAACTTTTCATACTGGAAAGTATGAATGGTTGCTTTCATTCAAGCAACCCTTGGTGATGATGTTTGGGACATGATTAAAACAGGGTATAAATATCTTACTAAACCTACCTCTGAAACTGATCCAACAAGAATTAAGAAACTTCTTAGTGAATTTACTAAGGAAGAGAAAAAGTATCTATTGATAATAAAAAGGAAATAATGCCATTTTTATGTCCATTAACGAACATGAATTTAAAATAATATCCATATGTTCTACTTCAAAAGAGGCATGGGACACGTTAGTCATTGCTCATGAGGGTGATGAACGTGTCAAAGCTAGAAAAACTCAAATGCACATTCAGCAATATAACACCCTGATTATGAATGACAATGAATCCTTTGACGACTTCTACATAAGGTTAACTAATATCTTTATAAAACTTCATGCAAATGGTATAACCTAGAGTAGAAAGGAAACTGTTCAAAAGATTCTTAGGTCATTGGCACCTAAATTTGACAACAAGAGATATGTTATTGAAGAAATGAATGACCCTAATATGACTCCTGAATTACTTAGCAGTAAACTGTGGACTGTTGAATTGGAACTAGACTTCAAAAAACAATTGACCAAACAGACTAATAAAGCCTCTAGTTCAAATGTTGTGTTTTCTTCTAAATTTCTAGTGCCTAAATTGAACACTTTAGATTTTGACACTGACTGTCTTGAAAATTGTGATTTGGAAAACCTTAACAATCAAATAACTCTTATGAGCAAGCATTTCAAAAATATTTTGAAATATAGAAATGTTGTAGCCTAAAACAAGGCAAATCAAATTATCAAGGTAATCAATTTCGTAGACCTCGTGACAGAGATAATACTGAACACACTTATGACAATAGAAAGTCCTATGACCCCAATAGACCTAAGCCTGACAGAAAAGATGTTAAATGTCATCGGTGTGGTAAACTTAATCACTATGCTAGTAAATGTCCAACTAGTCTTAATAAAAAAAATAAGGGCAACATATGTAAGACATGGGATGACTCTAATGATTCTAATGAGGATGAAATAGAGTCAACCTAGATAAATGAGTATTGCATGTCTTTCTTTGCTAAAATTATATATAGTGATGATGCAAGCCTGCCTGCTCATACACCTGCAATACCTATTGATGTTGTTAATGATATTGTTGATAATTATGTTCCTATTACTGCTGAAAAATTGTGTGTGAGTCAAAGTGATGATATTGATGACGAATTGAACGTGTGCGTGAGTAAAGAACCCATTAAAAACTTAGAAGACACTCTACATGATGAAATTCTCGAGTCTGATGATGATCTGCCTGATTTACATGAGTTATACACAAAACGGGTAAAAAGAGTGCTCGCCTAGAAAAATTGATAAAACCCGTGAGTGAGTGTATCGATTTGCTTAACTAGACCATTAGGAAGAACATTGAAGATTATACTACCCAATGTATTTCCCACGAGACCAATATTGAAGACTCTTCCTTGAAAATAAAAGATTTGACATAAAAGAACAATGAATTTGAACAAAAATATAAGGGAACCCTTGTTGAACTAGAAGAGTCAAAGCAAATGGTTTCAAATGTGTTACACTTTGAAGCACAAACTAAGTCTTATGAAAAAATTATTGTTGGAAGAAAATTTGACTCTAAAGATAAGTCTGGCCTAGGCTTTGGATAAATAGTGCACACAAGTAAGACCAAAGTTTCTCCTGAAAATGTTACTTTTGTAAAACAAGGCCAAACTTGTCAAAATTTTCAAAAAGGTGAATCTAGTCTCAATGTCTCTCAAGCAACACATAATCAGTACAATCAACAGATGAATCCAAATAATCAGACCAAATAATATTGTCCTTCTGCTAGAGACCAAAGACAGAAACCTAAAACCAATGACAACTGGACTACTGTACCCAATAGAGCCAAGTCAATTTTTAAAGACTTTATTAATAAAGTCAAGTCCTATACCCATCAGTATTGTACCTACTACGACATTTTTGGCCATACTATTGATGAATGTTTCCAGAAAAGGTTATACACCCCGACCTACCTTAACTTTAACTATTCTAGTAAATCAAGAAATAGTTATGTACTCCCTAGACAGGCCACAAACAACTCTAACTCTAAAAAGAAAAAGGGAGGGTCTAAAACTAAGAAAAAATCATTTAGAAATACTCCTCAAACCTTTTCTAAATCAAAAGGCCACAAAACTTTTAAAACTATGCCTATTTGGATTAGAAAAGATGATCTATTACCCCAGCTATGGTGAAACATTATCATTTTTGCTTTAAAGTCACAAAGAACTTCAAGTGGATGGTACTTAGACTCCAGATGTTCTAAACATATGATAGGGGATGAAAACAAATTAAAAAAATAAGACAGACTTCCTTGGAGGTAGTGTCATGCTTGGAGATGGTGTTTTGTCTCAGATCATAGGTAAGGGAACATTGACTGGGCATGGGCTTCCTGAAATAGATGATGTATTCTTAGTTAAAGGCCTTAAAGCTAATCTCTTATGTATATCACAATTTTGTGACTCCAATCACCCAGTTACTTTTTCAAAAAATGATTGCAAAATTATTGATGAAAAATGTAATTGTATTTTAACTGGAAATAGAACTCCAAAAAAGAGTTACACAGTAATCCCCAATTCTGAATCTTGCCATGTTTCCAGATTATAGGATTCTGATTTAGGGCACATTAGATTGGGACACACAAATTATGATAATCTTAGAAGATTGAGTTTCCAAGAGATAGTTAGAGGTTTACCTAAAATTAAAAATTCTTTTAATCCTATATGTGGACCTTGTCAGGAAGGCAAAATAAGTAAATCCCCTCACAAGAAAGTTAAAGATGTCCTTACCACTAAGACTCTAGAACTTATCCATATGGACCTTATGGGTCCCTTAAGAACTGTTAGTTTTTATGGAAACTATTACATCCTAGTTATAGTGGACGACTATACGAGATATACATGGGTAGCTTTTATGAAATAAAAATCAGATACCTTCAATGAATTCCTAAGAATCCTCTTGAAAATTGAGAATGAGAAGGATACCCAGGAGTGTCGAATTAGGAGTGATATAGGTGGAGAGTTCAACGACTCTTGTATTTCTGAGTATTGTGTAGCTAATGGCTATAAACATGAGTTTAGTGCTCCTAAAACTCCGCATCAAAATGGTATAGCTGAGTGTAAGAATAGGGTTTTACAATAAATGGCTAGGGTTATGTTACATGCTAAGAATCTCCCTAGATATTTTTGGGTAGAAGCTGTCCAAATCGCGTGTCACATTATTAATCGTATCTATCCCAAAAAAATTCCAAAGAAACCTCTTATGAGCTTTGGTTCCACAAAAAGCCAAACTTAAAATATTTTAAAACCTTCGGGAGTATTTGCTATATCTGCAAAGATAGAGAGAAACTTTCAAAATATGATATCGGAGGAGAAAAGGGAATTTTTCTTGGTTTTTCCCAAAGTAGTAGGGCTTTGTGTGTTTTTAACTACTGAACCAAAACTATTATAGAATCAATAAATGTAATTGTAGATGTCACTAGTGTAAGGAGAAGTGACAGTCAACTAGTAGCATTCGATGAGGAAGAACCTAATTTATCCATTGATCCTCAAAATAACACTGATTCATTGCCACCTGATGGTACTTCAGTACCCACTTGGGTTTCTAAAGATAATCCCATTGAAACCATTATCGGTAAAACTTCGGAACCAGTTCGAACTAGATCCTAACTTCTACAAGTGGTACAATTTTCTTATTTTGTTTCTCTTGAGGAACCTAAATATGTTAATGATTCCCTTTCTGACTCATTTTGGATAAATTCTATGCAAGAAGAGCTAGTCCAATTTCAGAGTCACGATGTATGGAATCTTGTTCCTAGACCAAAAGACTCTAAGGTTATTAACACAAGATGGATTTTTATAAACAAAACAGATAAAAATGGGGAGGTAATTAGAAATAAAGCTAGGTTGGTCGCACATGGATACTCCCAGATTGAGAGAATTGATTTTGACAAAACCTTTGCATTTGTTACTCATTTGGAATCAGTTCATCTCCTTCTTGCCATCTCTTGTCATATGGAATTCAAATTATTCCAAATGGATGTTAAATCCTCTTTTTTAAATGGAATCTTATCTGAGGAAGTATATGTAGAACAACCCAAAGGATTTGTAGACCCTGTATGCTCGGACTATGTGTTTAGGCTTAAGAAAGCCTTATATTGATTGAAACAAGCTCCTAGAGCTTGGTATGAGCGACTGTCTACTTTTCTAGTGTCTCACTAGTTTGTCCAAGGCAGAAACGATCAAACGTTGTTTGTTAGAAAGGAAAATCTACATGTCTTAATCGCACAAGTATATGTGGACGATATTATTTTTGGTTCCACCTGTCCTAAATAAGTCGAGAATCTTTTTGATATCATGCATATCGAATTTCAGATGTCACTTATGGGTGAACTACAATATTTTTTAGGTTTACAAGTAAAATAATGTAGTGATGGACTTTTTATTTCCCAATCCAAGTTTGTTGAAGATCTAGTCAAAAAATTTGGATTAGAAAACGCTAAACATTCTAGAACCCCCATGAGTACTTCAACTAAAATTTCTAAGGATGATAATGGGAGAAGTGTTGATCCTACTCTTTATAGAAGTATGATAGGGTGTTTGTTGTATCTTACCGTGTCTCGACCCGAAATATCCTTCGTTGTATGTATTTGTGCCAGATATCAAAGTAACACTAAAGAATCCCACTTATTAATTGTGAAAATAATTAAATATGTTAAGGGTACTCTTAAATTTGGTAGTTGGTACATGAAAGATACAACTAGTTCTATTATAGGGTACACCGATGTCGTTTGGGTCGGTTGTTCTGACGATAGTAAAAGCACTTTTGGTGCTTGCTACTACGTAGGCAATAACCTTGTAGGTTGGTCGTGTAAGAAATAGAATTGCATTTCCTTATCTAGCGCTGAATCTGAATATATAGCAGCTCGTAGTTGTTGTTCACAACTATTGTGGATTAGACAGATGCTCAGAGATTATGGTATCACCAAAAATTAGTTAACCATGTTTTGTGATAACTAGAGTGCTATTAATATTTCTAAAAATGTTGTAATGCACTCCCAAACTAAGCACATTAACACTAGACATCATTTTATCCGTGAGCTTATCGAATCCAAAGACCTCATCATTGAATATCTGAACAATCAAAAATAGCTCGCAGATCTCTTTACCAAACCATTAGACAACATACGATTTGAGTATTTGCGAACACCTATAGGCATGATAATTCTCACTTAATTTTCATCACATTTATCATAACATAGGTAGTATCTTGCTTATAATAGGTTTATGAGGTTTTAGGGCATGGTTGTTTGATAAATGACTAAAGACACCTCCTAACACTGTTTTATGTAGGAGACCCCTGATTCTTCCATATTCATGATATATACTGTGATCAACTCTATTTTTTATTTATACCCCTTGTATATATTTTTTATTTATACCCCTTGTATATTTGAGAAAAATTGGGGGAGAAGATCTTGAGTATTACTAAGCGATTTTTCTATAGATCTTGAGTATTACTAAGCGATTTTTCTATCTATTCCTGATTCTAACACAACTAATATGCCATTCAGTGTTTATTTTGTTACAAGAATTTTAGACCCGTTGTATAGCTTCTTACACTTTTCTAGGGTATTGGTCTATATTTTACTGAGTAATGTATTTTTATATCTTATTTTCGATTCTAGGATGGGAATGGGTAGTTAGAACCTCTGTATAGGACAACTAGGATTTTTCAGCTTTCACCCACGAGTTAAGAATACTCAAGGGAATTTTCTCTCTAATATCCAAAGGGGGAGATTGACAACACATTATATATTTGACTTACTTAAGCATATATTATATAGGAGTTAGTTTGGATATTGAGACAAAGTAGGATTAGATTTTATGAGTTTCTCCATAACCAAAGGTTCAAGAAGAAGGAAGAGGAAGAAGCAATCAATTCCAAGCAATCCTCATAGGGAAGTTATTTCTAACCTTAAAAATACTAATAAGACACTCTCACTACATCATATATTTCTCCTATTTTCATTGATGGTTTTACAACACCTTAAGATTTTTCAAAATCAAATTAATTCAGTTAAAAACATATTATACAATTTTAAAGTAATTTTGAATTAATTAAAACTTGATTTTAAAAGTGTTGAGGTTGAAATTTGAATTTCATAATATGTTTATCTTCGCTGAAAGTTAGCCTAGGTAGAATATAAAAGCGCTACAGACTATAAGGTGTGTTTGTAATTATTTTTAAAACATGCGTTTTACTTCTATATTGACCATACACGTGTTGGTAGTTAAACAGTTATATTATTGTTTTGTCACAGACTCAACTTCAATCACCAATCTCAACCCTTGGATTAGTTTTATCAATGACCTGCATGTGTTGTGTTATACTCCCAGTGTTTACCTTTCAACCAATGAGATCCTGTCATTTGACCGCTTGGTTATGAACCCTTCAATCATTAGTCAAACTGTGTAGACTAAATCTCAACCATTGATTGCAAATGAAGTTCGAGATCCTTCCTTAACCTACTATAAAACTGGACTTATTCCCAACATTTGGAGACTTTTGTTAAAATCGTCCCAGGTAGAAAATAAAAGAGAGAAGAGGGAGAAAGGGAAGAAATTCGAGAGAAAAAGAGAGAGAAAGGAAAAAAGTAAATCCATTTTCGACCTCCATCACCTCTGAGTGAATCCCTTCAACCCTAAACTTCAAACACCTTTACCAGAAACCAAAAATTATGAGAGATAGATCCAATCTAGGGTTTTTGTGGGTTTGGTAGTTGGGTTGACGTCTGGAAGAATACCTCTTTTATTTTAAGTCTCTTTCAGAACACCTCTTTGAGAAAATAGCAAGTTTCACATATTGAAACTTGAGATTTTCTAAAGAGAACATCACACGTTTATTTTTTAGTTCTCTTTTTGGATCTTTATCTTCGGATCCATTTGATTCCAAAGCTTTTGAAAAAAAAACGTTTGGGTTTTTAAGGAAAAATCAGATCCTTAAGAGCGTTTGTGTCTTTTGGTTTATATTTCACATTTTGTGAAATAATCGTGTTCAAGAATAAAAACGAGACACATAGGACATTGGCTATTTTTGAAAGCAAGGTTGTTCTTCTAGATCTAATCTTAGTTAATAAGTTTCTTTTACAAAATCATTTGATTAAGATCTTGCATGTCATATAGTAAATATTGATTCGTACGATACTGGTTGTATAAATTCTTTGAGAGGGTGAGTTGCATAAATCTGCATATAGATCACCTCACAAACACTTCTCACATGAACACTTAGACACAGTGGTTTGTTTGAGACTTAAAAGTTGAAAGAGTTGCTGGAGTCAGAATTCAAAGAGAAGGAGGTCAAGGAAAAGGCAAAGGAGCAACAAAGAAGAGATTAGTTCTAGTCAGAAACCTTTGGAGTGGAGTAACTCATGTAGGTATAATTTTGAACTCATATTTAGGATCCTTGTGTGTTTGCTTAAGTGCTGTAACTTGATTCTTTATTCTAGTAATTTTTTTATTTTATGCCATAGAGGGCACCGTGGATATTTTCCTTGATTAAGGGTTTTATCACGTTAAAAATTCCTATCTCTATTCTTTTGAATATTCCTAACTGTTGTTGTGATTGGGACTGGATGGTAACTTTAGTAGATGTTTCTTAAAATTGACAAGGAAAGGTAATCAACTATCGAATCTAAACCATATAATCAGAAAGATTGTACAATACATATTTTGTTTTTTGAAAAGAGCTTTGCCCAAAAAGTGTATTCATAGTTTCCACAATTTATAATGTTTTGTTTTAAACTTTGCAAACAAGCTTTTAACATTAAAGCTTCTCTTCAAAAATAACAATGAGATGATCATTGTTTAACTTCCTGGGCGAGTCTCCAAGTATCAACTAGGTTGATTTGTCTAATATGAGCACATGCCTTCGCCTAATTAAGGTAGGCGTTCCTTTTTGCCATTTCATCTCTGCCGTCAGTGTCACCCCTACTATAAAATTACACCAAAAGGAGATCATCTTTACTTTATGCACAGGTTCCTCGTGGTTTTGGGTATAATTGGATCGTCCTTTGAATCTCCATCTCTGCTATTTTTTTTCTCGTCCACCTTTTTGCAAGGGGAATCTGCTCGGCACCTGGGTTTTTGCTCATCCTCTCAGCCACCTTTATCGACAAACTTTGTCAGCTTTCCCCGTCCGATGAGATTTTCAATCTTGTCCTTTAGATCAATGCAATTGTTAGGTTTGTGGCCATAGTCTTAGTGGAACTCGTAGTACTTATCCTTATCCCATTGGTTAGGTGTGGTTATCAATTTACCCGACCATTTAAGTTTGTTACTTCCCCGGATCTCACTGAGGATATGTTGTACGCTTACAGCGAGTGGGGTATATTCATCATATCTCTTTGGCTTTTCAACTTTCCTTTCTTGAGGCTTCTCCTTATTACTTTTCGGTCTCAAGTCTAGCATGACTAGATTCCTTTGCTTCCATTTCCTCCTCGGCGTTCATAAATTTTCCCACCTTGGTAAGGAGCTCAACCATCATGCTTGTGGATTCTTTGGCTAATGTCTAGTATAAATTTTTAGGTAACAAATTGCTCATGATGGAGGTGACGAAATTTTCTCGTCATCAATCTATCGCCTTAAGCTTCTCGGCATTAAATCGCGTGATATATTCCCTTGTTGTTTCTCCCGCTTTCTGGAGGACATTTAGTAGGTGGACCACCTTTTTCCCCGGTCTTAGAATAGAAATTATTGATGAAGATATCGTCCGACAGTTGGAAAGTTGATATTTTCCCTCTTCGCAGGTTATTATACCATACCTGAGTTGATCGAGTCATGGTGCTTAAAAGGCTTTCACTAAGCCAAAATAGCTGACATGTCACGGTCTTTGACCATGACAAGTCTAGGGGTAACAACTGCCTTTTTTCACGGACTTGTCACAAACAAAGTCCGTGACAAGTTCATTAGACTGGTCATAGTCCTATCACGGTATTTGACCTTGACAAGTTATGTTATAGTCAAAGACCATGATAAGCCCGTGGCAAAACCAAAAAAATTGTCACGGTCAAATATTGTGACAAGTTCGTGACAAGTTTCTTTGTCACGGTTTTTTACCGTGACAATTATGGGCAGAATCTAAAAAAATTACTTGACAGTGTGGCTACTGCCATTGTCCAACAGTATATTTATACCTGTTATAGCAAAATTGTACCTGTCCAAATAGCATATATCTAAATAAATAGATATAATATACCAAATCATGGCATATATAATCCATATCCAAATGAAATAAAAATGGAAATATCCATATCTAAACCAACATGTACCAAAATAAAAAAAAACAAATACAATCCAGTATCAAAATATAAAAGATAGAAAAAATGTCATGAAGAAGGGTCTTGAGCAGGTCGTCGGAGGAAGGAAGGCCACACGACATATGAATTGAGACAACCCTCAATATGCTCAACATCGCATTGTACGCGCAACCACAAAGGTGAGTTCTCCTTTTTTGTCTATCACATGCGTGACGTGTACTCTGGCCTCAATGTCTTAGAGGGGACGTCCATGAACCAGCATACCCAGGCCGAAGCTAGGGTCCCTCAACCCCCTCGCTATAGGCTCCCTATAATATATGTCGAGTAGAAACACGCTCGTCCAACCAATTGTTGACATAGGTCGCTCGATGGGGGTCACGATGGAAAATGGATCATCATATGGCGCTGAGTTCATGCATATCAGTGATGAAGCAGTGATGTCCTCGTTCCCATCCTTCTCCTTATCTGCCTCTACCTCCTTCTCCTTCGCCTTGACCTTTCCCAACTAACCCTTCATAAGGATGTGCATATATATGATTGTCGCCTCCAACCTTGATAGCTTATTGTCATGGGTGTCTACCTTATGTGCCAACCCAGTGTTGCGCGTCTCCATTCCGATGATCCTCGACTTCCCCATCCGCGATCTCACCCCTAGTCCTCCCCTTACGATCCTCCTAGAGCACTTGGTTGAGTGCGTCTGTAGCCAAAGATTCTTTGTCAGCATCAAACTGCGACTCATGCACTTCCTTAAGCTTTGCCTGAAAAGACAAAAAGTACATGATTAGTTAATTAAGTAAATAAAAAAACTATAACGTAATCAAAAAAATTAAACATTTATAACTTACAATGGTGGATATGATGCTCGGGGCCACCTCCTTGTCCTTGCTATTTTTCGTCTGAATTTTCACATCGGCATCGAGCCTATATGGCCTACCCTTAGGGCCACTCCCCGTGTCCTAAAATAAAATAATACAGAATTAGTAAGTAACACAAAGTAATGCTAAATTAGAATAACAAAAAATGAAAATTAAAGAAAAATAAAAAATTACCATCCTGTGCTCCTGTAGGCGTAAGACATCTGTACGGAGTAGTGCACGTCCAACTTTTTTTCCCGGTTGTCCCTCCCTGATAGTTGACATGCCAATTAACTCTCATCGATCTCATTGTTGACAAACTTTTTCCACCGTGACAATGAGATCGGATCCTTCAGGGGGACGATGTCACGTACTCTCAGAATGGACTCCCTGGTCTTCTCAAAGTACCGTGCTCGCATATTCTTCTTTCACGTCTTATATTGATCCCTCAATTGTTCTACCGTGCAGTCGCGGAGATGTGGGGGCACACTTAATTGTTCCTATCAAACAAATACAAACCAAACAGAAAGTAAGTGTTAGTTTCTTATAAAGATAAACATAAATATAAATATAAATACACTACCTATAGTCCCCCCCCCCCCCCCCCCCGATGTTCATCTTGAGGTCAATAAGCACGGCCCTCCAATCAGTGTATACTAGGCCAACGATCGCCTTCATCAAAGCTAGAGCTCTAGAAAATAATGTCGTCTTATTCTTGATGGCGGTCCCCAATTTGCCCCATTTAAGGGGCTTATTGGCCGAGGAGCCCCCGTCGCCTCCGCTACCGCGCCCGGATGAAGTCATTTTCTATAAAAATTGTTAGTATTAGTACCAACATGTATATGGACTTTGAATTAATGCTAAAATACTATAATAACAATACATACTAATACCAATATCAATTTATACCAATAACAATACCAAATTCAATTTACACACACGCGCACTGCCACCCTCACCCCCCCCCCCCCCCCCCAGGCACACACACTCCCGGGTCATGGACTTTGAATTAATGACAAAATCCGATAATAACAATACATACCAATACCAATATCAATTTATATAAATTTTAATTTATACCAATACCAACACCAAATTCAATTTACACACATGCATACTGTTCCCCCCCCCCCCCCCCCCCCCCCCCACACACACACAGTTACTCTCGGGTCATGGACTTTGAATTAATGGTCAAATTTGGTAATAACAATACATTCAAATACCAATATCAATATCAATTTATACCAATATCAAATTCAATTTACACAGACGCACACTCCCCACCCCCCACGCACACACACTAAGGGGTCATGCACACATTTGGTTATTACAAGCACTAAAATGATTGAGTACAAATGAATAAAATGCATTAACTTTTCGTCTGATAATAATAAAGCACTAGAATAATACAACCATTGGTCATTACAAATCTAAAAATTGTTCCAAATTCGAGATATTATAAAAAATGGATATATTCGGTAGGAGCAACCAAGTCATTCACACTACTATTTAGACGCTTTGGCGCATGTAGGACGATTGACCATGGCTCGCTGTTGATATACTTCAAGTAAAACACTTGCTTGACCTTTTGAAAAGAGCAAACAAACTGCTCATCGCTCATGTGTTCATTCCTCTTCAACTTGGACAATTCAACCATGATCAAATTGATGTCAGGATCAACTTTACAAGCATTTTTATCCTCAGATCTTACCCAATCACAGTAAAATACAACCTATTTGAAGATTACATACTCCAATTCAAATATATTTTGAATTACAGTGTAGTAAGTCATTTTAGCTTCAACGAGGTTTTTATCTTTTGCGCTCGCTCGAAAGAAAGTAAGAGCCTTATATGAAATTCGAGAGTTCTGTAAGTTTGTATTTTCCTCGTACACCCTTGCACCGAATACGTAACCGTTCAATCGATACTTTTTGTACTATTGTTCCATGAAGAAGGGTCCATTGGTTAGACGAGCAAGCCTTGATGTCGCATCACCCATCTTTCGAGCAAGCCTTGATGTCGCATCACTCTTGTTCCATGTATTCTTCTTCAATTAATCCTTTAATGTATCGTGTATTCTTGACGTACTTTCATCAATCTTTCAGATGGATACATCCATCGATATCTAACTGGGCTGCAAAGAAGTTCCTCGTTGCATAGGTGTACCAACAAGTGAACACTTATGTCAAAGAAAGATGGGGGAAAGTAATTCTCTACGACACAAATAGCTTCATTCACCACCAATTTTGCAGCCACTGTGTGATCTCGATTTACTACCTTCTCACATAAAAGTGAGAAGAAGATACTAATTTGCATAATAGCCCTCTGCAAATCCCCGTGCTTGGAGAAACAATGCTTAAACAATAGAGGAACCAGTTGCATGATCACATGCCAATTATGGGACTTACACTTATGTAAATCATGGGTAGCATAATTCATAATCCTTTGCAAGTTGGATGAAAAATAAGATGGAACTTTCAAATTATATATTGTGTCTAAAATAACCTTTCTTTCCTATCTCGTCAAAGTAAATGCACCAGGGGGAATTATTGTCCTTCCCCTACTATCTTCTTTCAATCATAGTTGTGGCTTAAGTTTCAATGCTTTAAGGTATCTTTTGTGCATTTTCTCCATCCTTCGAATGACTCCCCCCAAGGCATGTTCCCACAATGTGTTCAGTAATGTTCTTCTTTGCGTGCATCACATCCAACACATAGTGCACCAGGTTATTCTTCCAATAAGGCAAGTCAAATAAAATTGACCTCCTAGACCATGCCTTTCTTGTCTTAGTTTCATTTCTAGTTAGGGTATTCTTATTCTTGACATTCTTAAATTTAGGATTCTTACTTGGCATATTAGGGTCACAATCAGGAGATTTACTTTCAATTTCTAAGCCTAAAAATTTTCTTGCTGGTAGCTTATGTTCAACCCTGCCCGGTAAAAAATTAGAACCTTTCTCAAACCTAAACCTATGAGAGGATTAAAACCCTCCTATGGCAATGGTATACATTTTTTTAGCTAGCGTGGAGACGTAGAGATTAAATCTTCTCTCCACAAATAGGACACCCCAAATAACCATGTACTACACAACCGGATAATGTCCCATAAGCTGAAAAATCATGAATTGCCCACATCAACATAGCTTTTAGTGTAAACTCTTCTTTTCTAAAAGAGTTAAATGCTTGCACACCCTTTTCCCACAACTCATTTAATTCTTCTACCAAATGAGTCAGGACATCGATGTCCTCACTTGGTGCCTTTGTCCCAGGTATCAACAAAAATAATATCAAAAATTTAGATCTCGTACACTTTGAAGGAGGGAGGTTGAGTGTGGCTAGGATCACTGTCCATACACTCTGATTGGCACTTAGATTTCCAAATGGATTGAAAACATCTGTTGATATATCCAAACGAAGGTTACGCTGTTCTTGAGCAAAATCAGGATACTCAAAACTCAACCTCTTTCAAGCTGTAGAATCAATAGGATGGCTCATGAGATTACTCCCTGCTTCTTCCCTATCATGCCAAGTCATTGCCTCCGCTATCTATGGTACTGTGAAAAACTGCTTTAATCTAGGGCTAACGAGAAAATCTTTCAATACTTTTTAAGGCACTTTTGAGCTTGTGCCTTCCTTGCTAGTAGATTGGACATATCTAGGTTCATGGCATATTGGATACCGATCGAGATTTTCATATGCCTTTCGATATAGTATGTGATAGTACAAATATAGCATCCTGCCGCTGAAGTTAGGCATGTACAGAAGCTTATAGGTCGTGGCCTTACTCAGTATAGGGTGCGGCCCTACCAAGTACAGGGCACGACGCTTATCATCTGGCCTTCTATACAGGGCACGGCCCTACCAAGCACAGGGCACGACACCTTTGGTTGTAGCCTCGTGTGATGCAACACTCATATATACTTGCCTTGCAGGCTGCATCCCTCTCTATTACGGTAACTCGAGACTTGATATACGTAGAGTGTTAGGGACATGTAACATAGCTCGCATACCTCTTATAAATAGAGGACAACACCTCGAAATAAAAGATTCAATTCTTCTCCCTCAGAGCAGTTTCTACAACACCTGGAGAAGCCTTGCCAAATTCTCTCTACACAACCTCAATATACAGCTTAAGGCCTACTCACCTACATCTTAGTCATATCTTCGGCACTCCCGGAACCGCTATAGTCATGTATTATCCTTATTCTCATAATTGTACACCTCTTTAGGCACGATTATATTATACAATGCAACGCATATATTGAGAATGGAGCAACAGAGTGGACGTAGGCCCACTTTAGAGGCTGAACCACTCTATATCTTATGTTCATGTCTACCTACTTGCTTTACTCATTTTATTTCTATTCTTTACTTGACTTGCTGATATGAGAATGACTTATAGGAGATTTCTCATATCATCAATCTATATCTTGTCTTTGGTCTCTCTTACTTGCTTTGTTTGCTTATTATGCACTTTACTCTTGGTTAGCTAATACCAGAATGACAAGTGGACGATTTCTCGTATCATCGGTATGCAGCCATACACAGAAGAATGAATTGATTTTTACTTCATTCCCAAACCTTTCAAACTATTTTTCGTTGTAGGATAGCTGTTTGGAAGCGTATTCTGCTTAGGTAGCAAGCCCTTTACCCAATTCAAAATTCTAGTCACGCTATTTCCAGACAAATCATATTATGTCTTCAAACTATGCAAACCAACCATGACATGTAAATTTGTTTGATCTTTTTCATAGCCAGAGTACAACGGTTGTCTCGCCTATTATTTTAAACTTTGGTAGTCATCGTCAATGTATATCCCAATATCTTCATGAGCACTTGAACCTTGTACATCGTTAGTGACCTCATTCTCTTCCACTCTATAAAATCCATACTCATCATCAACTAAATCCTCTATCATATAATGATCTACATTATCACCTTCCCCTTGTCCATCTATCCTACTTGTTGAAGGTTATTGTGAAGGTTGCTCGGGGATAAAAGGAACTTTCGATTCACCGTGAAAAAATTCAAATTTGATAACTATCTTGCATACCCGATCTTAACAAATGTAGTTAAATTATTTTCCACTCAAACACCTTACCATTCTTACACCTAGCACACAGACAGGACTTTTCATTATTATGACATCTCTTTGCGTATTTCACAAATTCATTAGCAGCTCTACGAAGCACATCCCCTAATCTATTTGTCTCACCCACCCACTCTTTGTATTTATGATATCTCATCATAGCTACTACAAATAATCACCTATTATGGGGAAGAAGCATATATTCGTAGATTAGCATAAATAAAAGTCTGAATATTTAGTTCCCATTAGTATAAATAATCACCTATTAAATGCGTACACATAAGAACTAGAAGGCTAGTTTTTATGCGTAAATTTATTCGTGCATAAAAATTCAATTTACAATTCAATTTTAATTTTAAATTAAAATTAAAATTCAATTTATAATATTAATTCCTATTTCCTCCATATCCTCTAAAGGGTGAGTGGTCATATCCCATTCAAGACCTCATATTTCTGTAATATACTTAATGGCTCATGCACATTGTTCCAATTGGAGCAAAATTTAATAGCATATCCCCATAGTTCTCTAAGTAGACATAGATTTGCAAGTGTGCGTATTATTTCAATTTATCAATTGAAATAACACTTAACATCGCATCATCTAACTATGTACCCAGAGAACATTAAGATACGACTGTAGAACTTCTCCCAAAAGTAACAAGTTTAAGTCACTAAGAATATTATTATAAAGAACCTACGAAGTCCCAAACTGTCCAAACAGGACAATTCGAGAGATCTCATTACAGGAGTAATGAATCTCAAATGGGTTTAAGGGTTATTCAATGCGTACGCATAAAAACTCAAAGGCTAATATCTATGCACACTATATGTAATTTAAAGTATGTTTCATTTAATTATGTCTTATCACAATTCGAGAGATTTCATTTAATTATGTAATTTAAAGTATGTTTCATTTAATTTAAAGTACGCATAAGAAATAAAACTTATACCAATATCAATACCAATTTAAATTCGATTTCAATTTATACCAATATCAATACCAATTCAATTTCAATTTAGAGAAACGGATCCTGCAGAATTACAATGTATATAAATTAAAAAGGTTATTAACCAAACCAAGAATCAACATGTATCCCGTACTCCTTATATCGTCTACATGATAAAAAAAATATTAACAATAACAAGTTCTCAAGTAAGGGTTCATACTGTGTTCTTGCACAAAGAAGAACACGTAATTATTTTACAAGGGTGTGGTATGTTATAAGGAGTTCCATCAATATATTTCAAATGTCCCCTGTCATTTATAATATTATTACATGGAATAAATAAGGTCCGCATGACAAATATTGAAACTCCACACACACTATTTCACACACACACTACACACCCTGCCCCCCACCCCCGTACACCCTACCCCCACACACCTACACACACACCCCTATCCCCCCTCCAACTGTCGGCCCCTAACCCCACCCACTACCTCCCACCACCATTGCCACCACCCCCACACATCTACACACACACACACGCAGTCCTACACATACACATATACACACATATATACAAAGGAGAGAGAGAAATGGAGAGAGAGAGAGAGAGAGAGAGAGAGAGAGAACCGTCACAGAGAGAGATAAAAAAAATTGGTGGGAATAAAAAACGGTGGGAAAAAAGAGGCGGGAGGATTTTTAGTAAACAAAGTTATCACGGACCTGTTAAGATCTTTGATCGTGATAACTGTCTAAAGTTGTCGTGATAAGTCTGTGACAACAACACTTGTCACAAACTTATCACAATCAATGACCGTGACAAACCATCGTCAGGGACTTGTCACGATCAATGGCCGTGATAAAAAATAAGTATTTTTTTATTATGGTCAATGATCGTAAAAAGGTTGGCCGGCTCAAAGGTGACAATTTCGCATTTTTGGTGTAGTGTTTGCAGTGCATCTCATCAAATACTTAATAGATATCCAGGGCAGCTTAGTATTATTCGACGTGCAATATTGGATTAGATTCCCCATCATATTTGGGAATTATAACTGGTGTCTTGAACCTTAGAGGGGTTGGGTAACCTACTAATGTGGTAGTGAATGGAGATCCTTGAATGAAACCCCTCTTCAAAGGATTTCTTATTTTGATGATTGTTTCCAAACGATCTTCCGAGCTTTGGATGGATCCTTTCTAAGGTTTCTTCTCTTTCTTGCCCTTTGATATGACGGTCCTATTCGACCGGCCTCGACTTTTGGCTGAGATCTCTTCCTGGGCAGTCTCCTCGGCCTTTGTTGACCCTTGTACATTTGTTTTTTACCTCACTGGATGTTCCACTCTTCTTGTCCTAGATTTTCTTGGCTCCTCTCGACCTTCTCTGTGTGGTGCGACCTTACTACTCTTAGGCCCAAACAATCAAATGAAGAGTTTTCGCTTAGTCTTTTTAGGACACTTGGATGTTGTAAGGAATACGCATATTCATTGTAGTATCCCTTTGATCTGATGGTGGAGGTTGCCCCTGGACAAGAGGATCTATCCTCCTGACCTGAATCAAAATATAGAGATTTGCTACCTCCAATCGTCAAGTATTTTCAACTACTCCGTCATGATGAGCTCTTTTATCCTTGTAGGGAGCTATAGGTGGCATGTCATGTCTCCCATCTGGGTTTTCGCCCCAATTGGTGTAACTAAATTTAATTCAAAATTATTTTGCACTTTTAGAAGCTTCACATCAGTTGTTTCACGCTTTCCTTCATAGCCTCTTGGCCCATTTACAGGCTCATTAAGATTCCTTGTAGATCACCTATCCATATAGACATTGATGGGGGAAGTCAATTATCAGTTAATTTGATTTCTGGGTTTTCTACCATGCTCAAGGTGCTTTTAGAAAAATAGAGTATCGTACTACCAAAAAACAGAGTATAACAACCGCTTTGCAAAAATTTATTAAAAAGAAAGTTTTTAAGGATGGAAAGGATAAATCTGATGGTGAATTTAAGTACTGAATGGAATTGAATGATGATCGATTAAAAATAATTCTAACCTGTAAAATTCAATTTGAATTGAAATATAATCCACCAATTTTCTGAAAATTAGTATTTTTTAGTTTAAGAGAGAAAAAATGGTAGGAAATCATAAAAGGCTTGTTGTGTTCCCACAGATGGCGCCAATATGTTATCGTTTAAAACTGGTATACTGATTTGATCTTAACTAAAGTATATAAACTCAATGATGATAGATAAAAAGTTTGGATATCATTATTATACTTATCTAGAACTTTCTTTAGAAAGAGATGAGAAAAAAATAGATGAGATTGGTGGTTAAGTCCAAGGAGGTGCTTACGTCCACAAGTACAAGTGTCAATAGTATTAGTTTCGTCGAATGAGAGTCTGTAGTATCCATCTGGTTATCCCTTATGGGTTATTCCGCGACTCCTTAAATATGGGTGTGGGCGTATCCATTTGTGGAATAATACAACTAATCCACTGAGATATGTCACGGGTTTTATCTTTATAGAATAAATAAATACCCACTTTATAAGGTAGTGGGGCAATAATTATAAAGTTAGCATGGTCAAGCATGGATAGAAGAATGTTTGTTTATTTGTAGTGTGTGAGTGATTTGATGATGTCATCCCACGGTTTGACCCATCGATAGTTGGCATACAATTACACGTGTTTTGTCTGAGACGACCAGACAGAGCAGAATACATAAGGCTGATCTCAATCATACATGAGACGATCTCATTGTCTACTCGAGCCCACCTCTTTCTGGTCAATAATGAGTCCACAAGTCTTCTATTGATCAATTTAAGGGTAGTACAATATTTATGATACAACAGTATTAGGGGTTACTTGAAGTCGTTTTAAAAGTTGAGGGTGTTAGATCCAAAATATGAAAGTTCGGGTGATGAATTGAATATGAAGTAAGGTTCAAGGATGAAAGTGAAATTAACCCAAAATTATATATAATCTTTGGTTATTTTTGTTGTTTAATTCCTTAAGCATATGGCATTAGTTTGGATTTGAACGATGCCAATATTTATAGAAAAAAACATCTCAAAATTAAGAGAAAATGATACTCGGGTGATTATAGAACGAACCCAATTATAATATGTTGAAATGCTTTTTATTTATAGTTCTTTTGGGTTTAATTCCATTTTCAAAGTTTTATTTGACTCTCATCCCATATATTTGTTATATTATAGTAAGTCCCATAAACAACCCACTAGAGACCTCCAAAAGTTTTATACATTAAATCTTATTAGTAAAAGTTTGGACCTTTTTGAAAGCGACAACCTAAAAATCTATTAAAGTTGTTTGAAATTTACATTAACCATGGTTGTCAACCAATTCACCTTAAGTACACTTCTATTACATGAATACTACCTTGTGTATTTGTTTTCCTATTTCTATTGAGATATTTTCTATACATAATATGTCAAAGCAACCTACAAATAGTTTTTTCCATTCTATATATGTTAATAAAAACAATCACCCAACAGACTGAAATGATTGTAATCGACTTTCACTACACCAAATCTGTCGAATTGTCACGGTCATTGACCTTGACAAGTTCAACTTGTCAATGTCAATGACCGTGATAATTCTGGGCGAGACAACTTTTTTTATCACGGTCATGGACCGTGACAAGCTCGTTAGAATTGTCACGGTACCTGACCGTGACAAGCCTGTGATACTTTATAAAAAAAATCACGGTCATTGACCGTGATAATTCTGGGAAGAATTAAAAAAAATGCTGGGCAGTATGGCCACTGCCACTGCCCAGCAGTATATTTGTACCTATTATAGCAACTTTGTACCTCTTCAAA